>JAGIQG010000003.1:14250875-19735875 GCA_024679065.1 Sphyrna mokarran | reverse complement strand
GACAAAACGCAACATTTGTCAATAGAACTAATAATTTGCCTGGTTTCAAATTCTTAAAAAGTGTGCAGTTGAAATCATTTCCGTTGCATAAGGAATTGTTAAAGTTAATGGACTAAGGGTATATTTCAGGGATGACTGAAGACAAAGGTATAATTTTTTTGCAACAAGAAATCAGAATGTTAGCATGCTTTACAATCTGCAGTGAAATGCAAAAGCTTCTCAGCCACTTCAAACAGGTGGCATTCTTAAACTTCAAGTGGGTAGAAACATTAGATTTCCCTTAACCTTTTTCTATTGTCAACATCATGGAACAATACAGCACTGGAAACAGGCCCTTCGGCCCTCCAAAAATGAACTAATGGATTTGAATCAAACCATCAAAATGTCAGCTTTTCAGCATTCAAAGCAATTAGCATGGACTTTCTCCTTTATCACATGCACTAACAACAGAAGATTACCTTGTTGGATTATATACCTGCATAGCAAAACAAGGACTACAGCAGTGCTGCGCAAATTATTTTCCAACATGACCTCATTTTAGAGAGCATTTAAGGGTAAGTAACAAATGCTGGCCTTACCAGCATTGCCTATCTCCTATGAATGGAGATATAAGAAATGAAAAATTAATATGACCCCAGATGTCAGTGAAAATCAAAGAGTAATAAAACACTAATATGTTGTAACATGCCAACATCAACAGTTGTTGTAACATGCAGAAATTATTAAAGCTGTGCAACATAATATAAAATGTTAATCTGTGTTTTGAAGAGACTTTGTGAAAATAATTTTACGCACTCAGTTTGCAGCCAAGCTCTCCATATCCCCTGGAGACAGGAAACACAGTGAAGCCCCTTTACTCAATTCAACAAAAATGTTTATTTTCTCAAACCTTCCTTCTCCACTTCACCTCTCGCACTCAGCAGCCTCTCTCCCCAACTTACTCCGCAGATCCTATTCCCAACCCGCTCTTGCCAAATTCCATGCTGAGTCAGGCACCATTGTCCCATCCCACCCTCCCCAGGTTTGATGAACCCCACGGAGACTCAGACACTGTTGCTCCCAGTTCACTCCACAACTGCAACCACAGTTGCTATAATGGAGACACGTTTAACAGGCATACCTGACTGTTTGTGATAAGAAAGATCTCTGTTGGTCAGGCGGAGCCATCGCTTCTTAAAATTATGCACTGTACAGATTGGATTTCTTCCCTGAGCTCTTTTAATAACTTCACTGCAAAGGAGAAACAACATATATTTTTACTTTTACAATTTCAAGAGTTAATTACCTACCGCTCAAGGATTTGCTAAAAACACCACTTCATTAATTTTGTAATGAAGCCAACAAGCCAATCCCCAGGTAAACTATGAGTTCAGCTATGACAAAGGCAGCTAACTCAACAGGGCCACAATTTACCCAAGTGTTTGGTGTGATGGAGTTGAGAGTTTACCTCCTTCTTCTGAACAATCTCTGGTTTTTGGTTTTGATGCTGTGGTGCACATTGTTTTGTCAAAATAGTTGTTCTCACAGGCACCTGTTGGATATTCTCATCAGCTCCACATTGTGAAATATCTTATGTAAAGCGTCATTTAACATCATGATTGCTCTTCTGTTTTTACTCTTACCCTTCTTTGAGAATAATTAGTTCATCCACACCAGTGGGCTCCTTACTTTGTGCAGAAGATATTTCATCTATAAACTAAAAGCAAATATAAGAATTAAGTTTTCAAACTATGGACAGAGTTAGAGAAATCAGAAACTCACTGCATAGTTTGAGTTACAAAGGGTAGGATAGCATTATGGTTATGTTACTAATTTGTGAGGCCTGCAATAACAATCCCTTGGGTGATATGTGGCTGTTAGGGAATTAAAATTCACTTAATAAATAAATCTGGAGTATGGGTCAGAGACAGGAGCCAAATATCAGAAATAGCGAGTGAGAAATGATCAGATTGTCATTAAAAACCCACCTAGTCCACTAATACTCTTCAGGGAAGGAAATCTTCTATCCTTACCCGGTCTGACCTATTATGTTACTCCAAACCCATCATATGTGGCCAACTCTTAACTGTCCCCCTGAAATGCTTAGTAAGTCACTCAGCTGAATCCTTGAAAACAGCTCACCAATAAATTGATCTTGCAAATGAGATTTACATCCCATGAATTGATAAAATGAATTATGTAACTGGGGGGGGGGGGGGCATTTACATTAAATTAAATTGTACTCCTGTGAACTGTTGATCATTACTATGCAATCAGTCCATCAACCAGCACAGCGAGAAAAACAAAGATCACAATGCAGTATCCGTGAAAATGTGAAGACATGAAAGACCTGATGGTTAGTACATTGACCTGAAACTGGCGCCCAAGTGTGTCGACTAGGGGAATTTCATTGTAATGTTAATGTAAGCCTTACTTGTGACTAATAAATAAATTTTACTTCTTATACCTTCTGAATGAGGAGAAATGAATGATTTTTGGACTCAGATGATAGGTCAGGTCCTTTTAAATTCAATTTCCCCAGAAATGCAATGAGCATTTCTAAAAATTGTTATTTTCAGACAAGTGCACATTTTAAATTTTCTTCTTTGATTCCATTATCATTAAATAAAATGTTGACAATTCTGAAAACACAATATGATCAATTGGGAATAAATCTGGCTGCCAAAAATTCTCTCATTGTAGTATACATTATTCAGGACACTAGCAGTAGAAATGTCTTTATGAAGTTCAATTGACTGCAGAATTCCCAAGTTTAAATTCAAGAATGCAGCTCATCAACACTTTTCAAGGGCAGGTAGGGATGGGCAATAAATGCTGGTCTACGAACGATACCCAAGAATTGATACAAAACACAATTAAGCTCACCTTTTTAACCAACTCTATGCATTTTTCTTCTTGAAATAGTTTAAAAAAATCACACATATATGATTCCTTGAAACTTGACTGCAATTCATAAAAAAAATTGTAAATTAATACACAAAGTCAAGTAATAAAATGTAAAAATTTTCAAAACAAAAGGAGAACAGGATGATACTGACCAGTTTGTTTTTCGATAAACTACCCCAGCTTCCCAGGGTTTGGATTGTTTTAGAAATTAGAGTCAAGACTCGAGATGTCTGAGCATCCTATAAGGAAATGGGAAGAAGTAGGAGAAAAAAGACAAATATATTAAACTGAAAAGTTAACAGCAACTACTAGTGCCTCAAGCTAACATAAAAAGGTGACAAAAAGCTACCAATCCAGAGACTGGTGTCTCTAGCAGAACCTCAACACTTTCAGTTTAAGTTTTAAGCCTAATTTCCACCAACACAAAGGTGCAAAATCCTGGGTTATCAATTTCTTTGTTTCAAAATTCTGAACAATGTTACACAACTTACTGGATGGTGGGGTCGGAGATTGAAACTATGAGGCGAAACCATTGCAACTGCAAAGAATCGGAGGAAAACAAAGCTGCTTACAGCAGAGTACTTCACATGGGGATCATCTAGAAAAACAGAGATTCATTAACAATGACAATTAATAGTATCTTCATTTATTGTTGGTGTCTGGGCTGCATTGTTACATTTAAACTTCTACAAATAAAGCTATAGAGGCATCACATCCAGCTCCAGGATTTGTTTTCCCTGTATGGATATGGGTTCATATATCCCACCGGCAAGTCTTGAGAACTTAAACACAAGATCTGAGGCAACTGTGTACAAGTGCTGGAAATTAACTTTATTAGAATTGCTTCCTGTTGCTTATCCAAGCAAAGTACAGTAGGACCGTTAATGAGGAGCTTTTTAAACAGCAACGCCTAAAAGTGGTATGCTTTTAGAAAGAAAATGTGCTTACATTTAACTAGTGGCTTTTACATCCTCAGATTAACCAAGATTCTTTACATCTAATTATTTGAAGAGTGGTTATTGTTGCTTCATCGGTGAATGCAGCAGGCAGTTTGCACACAGCAAGGTCCAGCAACACAAAGTTCAGCCATTTAATTGATTGGTGCAGTGGACCGATGGATAAGTGTTGGCCGGGACACCAAATTATACCTGCACGTTAAATAACTTTTTGTGTTCATCCATGATACAAATGTCACTGGCTGGAGCATTTATTATCCATCCTGAGTTGGAGAGCAGTCAAGAGCCAACCACATTGTTGTGCCTCTGGAGTCACATGTAGGCCAGACCTGGTAAGGATGGCAGATTTCCTTCCCCAAAGGACATTAGTGAACCAGATGGTTTTTTCTCCCTGACAACTGACAATGTTTCATGATCATCAGTAGATTCTTGGAAATTTCATCTGGATTTATCCACTCCTGCAATCACCAGCCTTTACCTTTGTACCTACTAGAAGAAATTGCATGCCCAGGAGTAGAAAAACATGGTGCTTGAATGAATCAATTTCAAAAACACCTGCGTTATACAGAAAACCAGTTGGGACCCTGCTCTGCAGTTCCTTTTATACATTGTGCAATAGTACTTATCAAAAAATTACAGGTCAAACGTCCCTTATCCATACATCTGAAAATCAAAAAGCTACATGTTAATAAAGCAATGCAATTTTATATTACAAACATAAGTGTTAACAGGCCAAAGTTAAGGTGAGAGTTGGTAAATGGAGAAATATCCTAGTATATATCGAGTGCAGCTAGTTTGGGTGTAGGTTATTATAATGTGAATAAAATTAGGCCTACTGAATTTAAGGTAGAATAGAAAACCATAATATCTGCATATAGGAACACTTCAGCTCAAGCATTTTGGATATAGGATACTCAAGCTGTGCTGTATAACAAAACCCATTATTTAAATGTTCTGAATTATGAATGCCAGAAGCCAGTGCAACCAGAAAATTAGACCTAAATGACAGACCACACCGCCACCCAGTGGTTACAAAGCACATGTATATGAATAATTTGAACAAAACTCTAGCATCCACAAAGCTAACATTCAAAATGCTCTTGGGATAAATTCAATATAGACGTGAGTGTAGCACTGAAAGATTAGGTGAAGCAAACACAACAACAGTTTACACAGTCAATACTTGCACATAGTGGCAATGGAGGGCACCTGATAGTGTTTCAATTTACATGCCTCAACAGCGCAAAAGAACCCACTTTGTGCCAATATTACAGTGCATCAATTTTAGAAAACAGATACACTTAGCCCCTCAGGCTTGTTCCATTAGTGAGTGGGCTTATGGCTGATCTGCGACTTAATCCAAATACGAGTTAATAAAGGAGCTTTAATTTTAATTTCCAATCATTAACCTTCATGTTAAGTTTCATAAAAGGCATTTTGGCTGAAGAAAAGAATTGTCCGAAATATTAGGACTTTCACCTCTTACCTGGAAATTGCTTCTTTGCTAAGTTTTGTAGTGAATTAAACACCTCACACATCAGGGTGGGACAACTCATACTGGATTTTACAATCACATTGAACACTTTTTCAACATACTGGCGAAGGTTCTCCTGCAATTTTCAAAATAAACTAAATCAAGAAAAGATACCAAATGCTTTAGAATGCTACGTCAGTTCACAACACAATGGAAGGGGACCTCCTTCAGGCAAGCAACTTAAAACAGTATATCAAGAAGATTCTTACAATATTAATTATTGCTCTGATTTTTGATTGTTCTGGCCTTCCTTAATTGCTTCTCTAGTTGCACGATGTTAAGCCTTGCCACCAATATTACCTTGTATTTATTGGTCTGATCCAATAGCAGATAACTCACAGTGCTATGCACCTAGGACTCAGCGTAAGTACCAGAATACACTTTTGCCCAATATCAACTATGGACCCTCAGCAAAAGATAGATGCTGAAATAGTACACACTCATGTCCAGCTATCTTGCCATCAACCTCCACATAATTACCTTGAGCCCTTACCTTTAGTTAGGGGTAATGGTTGAAACCAGAGGACTTCTCTTGTACAGTGACATATCAACTGGTTTCAGTTGCATGCACATTTGAGAGATAGCAGTTTGCTTGCACAACTGTTGACGACAGTACTTGCCTTCTGCCATCAAAATTCAAGAATTAGAATATTCTTGTTGCAAGTAACCAAAAAGGTGAATAATGGAGTGTGGTAAACAAGGCGCTAGTCAAGCTTAAAATAGTATGGTTAAATCAGTTAGTTAAAACTATTTTGTTGTAAGTTATAAAACAATCCTTACCATACTCTATAAATTATACATTAGAAATTAAACAAAATCTGACCATGCACATACCTTATTCACCTCAACATTATCACCCTCCTTGAGCTTAACAGGATCAATCTCACAGGTTTTGCAGGAGTCACAAATCTAAACAAATAATATTCCCAATTATTTCCAGTGAAGATAATACACATTTATAAACACACATACATTTTAATAATCAAAGTAGTCAAGTATGTTTCTTTTATTACTTGTAAGCTCAAACGTGGCAATCTTTTGCGTCCAGCTCTGGAGAAAGCCATTGCATCTTTTACCAGGGTGGTAGTGCTTTTGGCTTCCCCGGACACAGAGAGGATCTCTCTAGTTACTCAGGAATTAGAGCTATGTTACTCCATCAGCAGGCCAATGTATGTGCTCCATTCACCAGCGTCACAAAGCTGCATTAACCAATAACGGTTTACCGTTATTGACCACCCCTCAGTCAAATGATACATTGCACCATTACATTAGCATGGTACAATAGGTACAATACTGCCCCAAGTACAGGAATAAGTGGAAATGGAATTTTATGGAAATCGGAGAGTTTGATCATTTCAAACAGATACTTTGATGTATGGTGGCAAACAAAAATAACCACCTTATCAATGCTGTGGCAGGTGATTAAGATGGCGAGCTAGTGATGCTTCAGAAAATGCATCATGTTTGCCAAACAATTGTGCACTTGTTGTCCTGTGCCACAAAGTGGCTCCACAGCAAACAGCAATGTGCAGTCCATAAATGACCTTTGCCCACCATTATTTGTAGAAATATATGTAGTCATGAGGTCACACAATATTTGGAAAACGTGTAAAAAAAGATTTTGCCACAAAATTCAATGTCAGAGCTAGTGACTCTAACCTGGATTACAGGAATGTTACAAAGCATTTTTTGAAAACAAACACCTACTTTCTTATAGAAAGAGAATGAAAGTCAGAGATAGCAATGAGATAAGTGTAATTGTTGGTTGGGAGGGGGAAAAAATGAGATATAGAAAGAATGGAACACAGAGACAGCAGAGAGAACAAAATTAGAGTGTGACAGACAACAACAGCTTTCATTTGCAGAGCATCTTTAATGTAACAAATCCATTCTAAAGGTCTTTCACAGAACATTATTTGATAAAACTTGTTACTTTCTAAGAAAGGATTTGCTGTCCTTGGAAAGGGTCCATAAGAGGTTCACAAGAATGATCCCTGGAATGAAGAGCTTGTGGTATGAAGAACACTTGAGTCTCTACTCTTTGGAATTTAGTAGAATGAGGGGGGATCTTTTTGAAACTTACAGGATACTGCGAGGCCCGGATAGAGTAGACACGGAGAGGATGTTTCCACTAGTAGGAAAAACTAGAACCAGAGGACATAACCTTAGACTAAGGGGACAATCCTTTAAAACCAAGGAGGAATTTCTTCAGCCAAAGTGTGGTGGATGTGTGGGACTCTTGGCTGCAGAAGGCTGTGGAGGTGAGATCATTGACTGGCTTTAAGACAGAGGTTGATAGGTTCTTGATTAATCGGGAGAATGGGGATGAGAGAAAAAAAAATCAGCCATGACTGAATGGCAGGGCAGGCTTGATGGGCCGATTGGCCTAATTCTGCTCTGATATCTTGCAGTATAAGCCACAGAGATCGAGACCAGCGACCAAAAGTTTGATCAGTAAGGTTAACTTTATGGGCCACCTTCAAAAGTGAGAGGCAGGTAGAGACAGAATTCCAGAGCATAGGACTTAGGCAATTGAAGACTGTCATCGATGCCTGGGTTGGTAGAATCCACGGGAGATCAGAAGTGGATAAATACAGAGATCTTAAGAGGGTTGCAGGGGTGGAGAGAGTTAGGGGTTGGTATTGATGTAACAAATGGGACAACTGAACATTAGAATTAGAGGTGTTACTATTGCAAGGTATTGATAATAGAGCCAGGTTCAGCCAGATGGCCAGTGAATACAGATGCACCAATGACTTGAGTTTGCATTGGAGATCAAAGATAACCAAGAAAACCTCTGCTCATTCAATACAGGATATCAAACAGGGTTATAAATCAGGCAGAGGAGGGGTGAGGGTCACTTTGAGATGGTTGTTAGTACTGAAGTGGTATCTGGTGCTATTTTCAGATTATGCCATGAAGGGCAGCCTGTCAATGAAGGGACAAAAGATAAATTGGGCATGCCTTCTTCCATTTGCTGATCATGGAAAAGTTGGAATAGATTAATATAAAACAGAATCTCACTTCATCTAAAACAGGCTTCAGAGTCACTTTCAGATAATGCTTTCCAACCAGCTTCATCGTTTCGTCAATACATCGAGTGGCCAGAGAATTTCCCCTGAAGATAGTGTTAGCTTCCCTGCACAAAGAAGAATCAGGTTACTTCAGACATTTCATATTCACTGGAATATCTAACTGCACATGGTGCACGTCAAATCTAACAGTCATTTCACTGGAAACATCCTTAAAACTTGGCTTGCTTACATCATCTAATAGATCCCGTCTGCCACAGGGGTGAGTGCTTGTATCAATGACAAACCCAAAAGTTCATATATATCAATGACATAGTACTGCTGATACAGGCATCAACACTGGAGGCAGCAAACAAAATACTCACCAATGACTTGGGCTACTGAGTGCTTCTTCTGGAACTAGCACCTCTACCACAATCTAGAGAGCACAGATGTGTTGGGATTCCATCTGAACAAAATGCCATCAGGAAAGAACTCAATGTTTTACTTCTGCACACAAGGATCTCACCCATTATAGCTGGCTGTCACCCCAGACAGGACTCCCATCTATCAGCCTCAATCTCATCAACACTGGTCAAGAAATTAAGAAGTTAGTTTAAATGGAACGTTATGGGGCAACACAGCCAGAATACATCACACTGCCGCTGAATATTGCTGTGTTCAGGGTCCTGCAACTTCTACACAAAGATCCTGAAACATGCAGCAAAGAGTTCCCCTTTAAAAACGGGAATGCTCAAGTCCAGTCCAATCTAGTGGCTCCCTGTTCGATCTCATCAGTCATTCCACATGCAACCATCATACTCTATCAGAAGGGAGAAGTCATAAGAATATCAATCATCCCATCTCAAAGGCCTGAAAAACCTACTAACTGCATCAAATCACACTGGTTGTTCTGAGAAACAGTAGTGAATATTGTCACAGTTGGACCACATCACATCAATCTGTTCACTAAGATTTGGTGCAAGAGGCATCTCATTTCTCTACTTGGCACCTTAAGAGGCCATTGAATGAACAGACATCCAGACATTCCAAAATGAGCTTTCTCTATTGTATGAGTAGTAACATAATAGTAGTCACAGTATTACTAGGCCTGATATATGCTATTTAAAAGTAAGATTTAAAATAACACATCAGATAAAAGCATCGCAGCTCATCATGGATGCTTAGAAGTGTCTTACAAAATTTGAATAATTTCTTTGGAAGTTTCAACATGAAACATTAACTATTTCTCGCCTAAGCTGCCAGGTCTGAGTATTTCCAGCACTTTTTTCCCTTAGGTTTCCAAAATCTGCAGTATTTTTCCTCGGTATTGAATAGATAACTTGACACATCGCGAACTGCAGGCTACCTTCGGGGACGGCACAGTAGCACAGTGGTTAACATTGCTGCTTCACAGCTCCAGGGACCTGGGTTCTATTCCTGGCTTGGGTCACTGTGTGGAGTTTGCACATTCTTCTCCCGTCTGTGTGGGTTTCCTCGGGTGCTCTGGTTTCCTCCCACGGTCCAAAGATGTGCAGGTTAGGTTGATTGGCCTTGTTAAAATTGCTCCTTAGTGTCTTGAGGTGCATGGGTTAAAGGAATAAGTGGGTAAAATGTGTAGGGATGTGGGGATAGGGCCTTGGTGGGATTATGGTCAGTGCAAACTTGATGGGCTGAATGGCCTCTTTCTGCACCGTAGGGTTCTATGATTCTACTTCAACCCAAGATGTTGGCATGTATAAATTCATAGGATAAAGGATGCCTGTATGCTTCATATTTGACAATCTTTGGAAATGCTGAAAGGATTGCCAAGGGAAATTCAAATGCCATATCGGCACATTGGGGGCTGTTCTTCTAGAGAAAGGATTGAAGCACGCTGCTTGGACAAGTCAAAAAGAGCTTCACTCAGCACTGAGGTCAGTCATATCAGTTGTCAAATCAAATGTTGGAAATGTGACCCACCACTTAGTTCCATCCATTTCTCAGGTAATTTTTAAAATATAAAAGTTCAAAATCAGAATCTATGATCAAGTGGCTTCCTGCTTTTCCCACAACATAGCAATCAAGCGAAACCAATCATTACAGCAACTGACAGACTTACTGTGTCTGTTGGAGATCTAACTCAGCTATGGCACGAAGGAAAGGAATCAGCTTCTTGTGATGCAACAACAAGCGTACAAGAGGCAACACTGCTTCTTGTTTTTCACGACACACCTCACCCAGGATATGGACAGCTGAGGCAGATATGGGCTTGAGTGAAAGAGAAAAAGAGGTAGGGTAAACAACATTGCAAGTGACCTCCGACTGATTTATTACAAGTCATTTTAATCATTTACAGCTGCTCTTGATACCATACAAATTCTCAAAAATGTTTAAGAGTTCACACCTCTAATAGAGCAGAGATGACAAACCCAATGCCATTCCATGCTCTCAGCATGTCAAGAACTCCTTATTTACTCAGGAGTTTGTCCTACAAATTGCTGTTATGTCACTACAGATGCATAGTGCACGATAATGTCAAATATCAATCCAGGATAAGCCTCGAAGTGTCTGTGGAGAACCAAAGTAAATTTCAGCAAAAAGTATGTCAATGAAGGCACCAACCTGATTCAGTCTATGTCAGCTCAAGATAACAAGACATACCTCAAAATGTATGTCTTTAAAAAATAATCTTAAATATTGGCCTGAATGCAGATCAATATCTCTTACCCTCAGTATAATGAGACAATTTTTAAAACTCTACTTTTAAAGATATTGGGAAAATATGAACATTAGTGTCTGCAGAAGTTAGATACTTTTATGAAATAATGGGTAAAGAAATAACATTGAATAATTTGGGTATGTGTGTACAATGAACATTCATCATTAAATACTCGATGTTATTCAGAATTGTTTTTGCTTTTGACCATAGTTATATGCACAACTTTGTATCATTTCTCTAATCACTATATGAAGCAAACACTAGTAAACCAAGAGCAGATGTATTTTGGCAATGTAAGTTGGTATGTATGATGTCAGCAATTTTGAGATTGGTACAATACACTAAATTAACATTGTTAAAGCAAAACAAAGTAGCATCAGTTTCACTAACATTATTGACCACAAAATTCCTCTTGTGGCCTGCCTGCTCAATAAACAATTCTCCCAACACTTCTGCTCTTGACCTCAGCCCCTTTCCTCCCTGCCTTGGTTCCAGGGCTCTTGGGCCTTGTTTCCTAACCTTACCATGCCTCCCAGATCTCACCTTCCATCCTCTATTCTCACTTCAGGCTCCTGGGTCTGTTGCTCTATTCCTGCATTAGCTGCTGGTTTTCCCTGTGTGGGACTCCTCAGCTCCAGGTAATGGCAAAGATAGTCTGTGCTGGTACTTCTGGGCCTCGAGCTGATAACTACACTGACGAGCTCTTCTGCCACTACTTTTAGACTGACCAGAGTCTCCAAGTATAGCGAGTGTGTTTTTATTTATTGGAAACTGTTTTGTATAGTTTTTCTTTTATATTTAATGCATTTTATTTTGCAAGTTATTTTAGCTCTGAATACACAGTGCTGCGTGATTAGTGGTTAGTACTGCTGCCTTACAGTGGCAGGGACCCACGTTCAATTGTGTCTGTGTGGAGTTTCCTCCAGATGCTCCAGTTTCCTCCCACAATCCAAAGACACATGGGTTAAGTGCATTGGCCATGTTAAATTCTCCCTCAGTGTACCTGAGCAGACACCAGAGTGTAGCAATTAGGGGATTTTCACATCAACTTCATTACAGTGTGAATGCAAGCGCACTTGTGACTAATAAATAACCTTTTAACTTTAACATGTATGGTACAGTGTTTCAACATGTGCACTGTTTTCTTCCCAGGCGAGAAATGTCCAAAGACATCGAACATTGGCTTCAGCATTGATTCCAATAGGAATCTATGATTTATAATGTTGTCTGAAGTTGCAATTATCAGGAACACAATCAAAGCTTTAAGAAAGGGCCTACTGCATTATGACCATCCAGATTTACTAGCAGATAGTTTAAAGAAACGGCCAGCTTAACCTAGTAGAATTTTTTTTTGAATTACCAGTATTATATTAATACTTTATGGAGGAAAAGGCCACTAATATGCCTAAAAGATATATTTCCTAATACCACAAAATCAAGACAGCTTATGTAATTTATTTTAAAGGATCTTAAGATGAAGGAGAGTGGTCATGAAATTTACTCATTGGAAGTTGTTTCAGTGTTCTTCAGTACTGGGACAAAGATAATTGTCCAACTCGACAGAGAATTAAAGGATTTGTATTAGAATAGTTGCAACAACAGTGATATCGCAATGATGCACAAGTTTCTTCAGTTACAAAGGTGACAATGCTGCTCACTAAGGAGAACATCCATCAAAATAAGGAGCCAGAACTGTTGTATTGTGCGATGGCCTTACAGAGGGATATGGGCCAAACGGGGGTAATTGGGACAAGCTGGGAGGGCACCAGGGTCATCATGGACCTGTTGGGCCAGCCTCTGTGTTGTATTGCTGTCTAGGACTCTATTATAGAAGAATACATGCATTCTGTTAAGTTGCAGGGCATTTTACCAACAAAAAAGCAATAAACGTCATGTTGCAACTGTACAAAACTCTAGTGCGGCTGCACTTGGAGTATTGTGTACAGTTCTGGTCCCCGCATTATAAGAAAGACGTGGAGACATTGGAGAGGGTACAGAGGAGGTTTACCAGGATGTTGCCTGGTATGGAGGACAGATCTTATGAAGAGAGGCTGAGGGATTTGAAGTTGTTTTCGTTAGAAAGAAGGTGGCTAAGAGGAGACCTTATTGAAACATATAAGATGATCAGAGGTTTAGATAGGGTGGACAGTGATAGCCTTTTTCCGAGGATGGAGAAAGCTAACACGAGGGGACATAGCTTTAAATTAAGGGGTGGTAGTTATAGGACGGATGTCAGAGGTAGGTTCTTTACCCAGAGGGTGGTAGGGTATGGAATGCCCTGCCTGCTGCAGTTGTAGATGCGCCAAGTTTGGTGGTGTTTAAGAGGTTACTAGATAAGTTTATGGATGGAAAGGGAATGGTTTAGGTTAGCGGGTCATTGCTTTTTCTTAATTGGTCGGCGCAACATCAAAGGCCGAAGGGCCTGTTCTGTGCTGTAATGTTCTATGTTCTAAATCTCAGAGGTTCCATCTGCAAACAATTACCTTAACATCTGATGACTTTAGCAGCAGGTCATTAAGAGAACTGTAGTACTGGGAAGGAAGCACATAATCTTCACTGTAGAAAATGGACAACCGAAGAGAGCCTAAGTCTTCTGATTTTGCAGGCTTGTTTCCATTGTCCTTTGGTTGTAGTAAGTACCTGTTTAATGACAAGTATGCAAACTGATTTGAACCTTTCCATATAAAAATGGAATATTCTACACACAACTAATGATATAATTGGCTATTAGCAATGAATTGATGCCATCAATCTACAGATGCACTAAAATGTTGTTAAAGACATGTAATATTCAATTACATGATGTTTATGTAGTTGGTACTGTACATTACTAATCAGCAATAAGTGTATGGTTTGAGGGCAAGGCTATAAATGTCAAGGTTATGTTAATTCAGCAAAATGTAGCATAATTGTAAAGTCTATACAACGTGGCTTAGCTCCATACTCTTACATTTTCTCCCTGGTAGCAATGCTTGGCAAACTCTGTTTCAGCACACCAGGTAGAACAGCACTATTCACTTAACTTCTAGAATAGTTAGACAAGGTTGAAATTGCCTCACATTGGGCTTGATTTTGAACTCTCCCAAGTATAGTGATACTTAGCACAAAACAAATATCAGGCCAAAAACTTTACTTTGCCAGGTGAAGTAATAACTCAGGGAAATTGATTCTCTGTCTTTTATCAGTTTGAAATCGATACACAGATGAAGAGCAAGAGATTATCTTATTTGCACACAAAATCAAAAAGGAGTACTACTAGATCTCATGCACATGTAGCTTTCTAAAAACTTTGCAAAATTGAACTACAGGAGTTTAAAAATATAGCATTGGAAATTGCTCTTAACTGATAATGTAAACAAAAAGCATTTTAATTAATTTATTTAACTAATTGACAAAACTTCACATTCAGTTTGCTGGTAAGTCATTTGATTCTCAATTGTCAAAACAAGAACAAGAACACAATAATGGAGGCTTTTTAAATAGAAAAACTTAAAGGCTTTCACTGAGAAACTTGGTTCATTCACATGTGGGTGATAATAGCCTTCTCTTTATTTTGCATTGATAGGCAATGAGAAATTACCCAGACTGAGTCTGATCGTTTCTGTAAAAGGATCCACTCATCATTTCATTTGAGATCTCATCCCATTATGCATCTTCCTTTCCTGCCAATTAGAAACTGAAGCAGAACATGTGCACAAGGCACAAACATCCTGCTCAGGGTACGAGTGGATAGTATTACGTTGCTGGATCACTCAATCCTATATTATGAGTCATGAAACATGCTCAAAACTGACAGACAAACAGAATGTCAAAATTCCCAAATAACGTCCACCCAACCATCATATATTTTCCCAACCACTCTGAATTACTAGCAATGGACTACATCCTTTGCAAATAATTCACCTGGTGCAGCTGTTTTTATAGTGGCATTGACTGCATCCATATAGTTTGTGTTTTGTAGGCTGCCTCATTCTCTCAAGAGTAGGACAGCATGTCTGTATGACTGGGATAGTGGGAAATAGGGTCAAAATATAAAAGAAAGACCATTGCTCTATTCAGTTTTCTTTTGTCAGACAATTTTTTTTATATAATACTTGTGGTTAATTGCAGTAGTTGTTATTCAGACATTACGAAGACTATCAAAGAAGGAGCTCAGAGCAACGTTCCAACTCAAGACTTGGATATGGCCTTGTTACAACAGCAGCAAGATAACCACTGAAATATTAGCTCATAAATGATAGGAAACAGTCATCCTGACCTAGTTTCTCATTTCATGCAGAGGAAGTGAGAGACTATACAGTTACAACATGCAAATCAAATGTCAGTTTACAGTTTCTTCCTGTTGAGTTGCTGTACACTAGACTTTATACATCAAATAAGGCAGGCAGCCTCTGGAAGTTTTCAAGTACAAAGGTTGTTGCAATTATTTTCTTATTTGATTCTCAATTTATGCATTAGTTCAAACTTACTAAATGGCTCCAACACAAGGTGTTTGTCATTACATTGTTGTGCCAGTATCTGTGGCAGTTGATTGGACGAGAAAACAATATTCTATGGAAAATATAAATAAGACTTAAAACTGGGATAACCCAAATGTTTTCTTGAACTAGAATCCCTACAATGCAGGAAGTGGCCATTTGGGCCATGAAGCCCATAAACAATCAAACACACACCCTATCCCTGTAACACCTATGTCCTAATAACCCTCCTGACACTAATGGTCAATCAACCTAATTTGCACATCTTAGGCCTGGAATAAAAATATATTATTGTGCAAACAACCGTTTTGAGTCACGTACTCCATTGTGGACGAAATGTAGCTCAACTCTATCTGAAGCACATTATGTCAAAGGAGCCCAATTCAATGACACTTTGATGCTTCTATGTAAGGAATGCCAGGTAAAGGCAACAAAGCTGCCTAACTAAAAGTATAGGTAGTTACAATGAGAAGGTGGGCAGAGACCCAAGTTCAATGTTAACAACAATAGTTATGTCAATTTTCACTAGATGATGAAGAGATTAAAAATAGAAACATTGGGGTTTTATATTCATATACTGAAGTTTAGAAACATGAAGGGAAAGCTGTTTGTCATTTTTTCTGGGCAGGTGGTAAGAAAGGCAGAGAAGAAAATCAAAGGGGGAGCAGTTCAAACAGTACTTTGGTGACAAAGACTATTATTTGCAGTGTTAACGTAAGCCTACTTGTAACACTAATAAAAGAAAGGATCCTAACCATCAGTTCTCATTCCAATATTGCGCATTTCATTATTTATGAAGGATCAAGCATAGTCTTTGCACTATATCATGCAATTCCATCTTAGTTTTCTTACTATAAACAGACAGCTTCATATTCGTTTGATCCAAATAGTTATTCCAGCCACCAACATTGCTGAGAATTGGAGAAATGCAGTTGTCGCCTAGTCAATCCAGGCTAAAGACTTGTTCTTACGATTTTAATGTTTTTATTAAGATCACAGGGATGTAATTAATTGAGAACTTAAAGACAAAAGCCAAGTTATTGCTAACAAAATCTTGTATCTTAAAACATCATCTGCCAAAACAAATTCACAGACCTTTCATTGTAGGTGCCTTATTGTGGGAACTGTATTAAGAATAAAATCCCACCCATCTTAAGGGCATCTAAGCTTTACCACTTACCATGCCCGATGGCAGTTGTCATTCCTTAAAATCTTCACAGGAACCTTGATTTCACCAAGGAAAATATCTTGCACCAAGTTTTCATTGTTCCACAGATCAACTCTGAAGAAAAAGAAAGTTTTTCAACTTCGATAAAGGAAAGATTTTCACCACCTGAAAAGGCTATTAACTTGTAGAAAACTGAAATTGTGAAATATACTAAATTACCTCAAACGCAAATGGCAGATTTCCTTCCCAAAAGGACATTAGGAAGGAAATATTTAAAAGGCTGATATTTTGCTTAGTCCAATAACTAAATCAAGGGTCGACTGGGATTTAAGGTGACATTAATCAGGCCTGTTAAAGGTAACATATTCTGCAAAATGTACAAACAAGGAGAACATTAAGATGAGATTCAGTTTACTATTTTCCATTAGTAGAACCGAACATAAGGGCTACAATGGTCTTGAGTTACTAATAAATTTATCATATCAAGTTTGCTGCATTATATGAAATATGTTAAATTCCATTTCTTTTGGATAAACTATTCTGAACTCAGCAGTACGAACCTTTATTTGCACCAAGCTAGCCATTTAATTTGTTTCTATTTATTAAACATGGAAACCAAACTATTCAAACAAATCAAATTGTTGCTGGATACAACAACATAAAATAGTCAGCATTTCACTTGAGGAAGCATTTCTCAAAAAAAACCTTTCCAGAGTAATCAACTTTGGGGAAGCTAATCACTTTGATGTTACAGGTACACATTGAACCACATGAAGCTGGAATAGCCTTGGCTCAACAGCACTGAGTTTCATAATCTCAGCTAAAAATGAGGCAGGGTTGTGTACTGTGTTGTAGAGTCATCATGGATTTATGAAAGGGAAAATCATGCTTGATAAATCCAATGGAATTCTTCGAGAATGTAACTAATAGGTGGGAAGTGAACGGAAGTGGTTTATTTGGACTTTCAACAAACTGAAAGATGAAGTCATAAAAGATTAATGTGTAAAATTAAAGTGCATTGGCTTGGTGGTGGTATAGAGATGAATAGGAAACTGATTGGCAGACAGAAAACAAAGAATAAAAAGTATTTTTCCAAATGGCAGGCAGTGACTAGTGGGATACCGAGGGGATCAGTGCTGGGACCCCAACCATTCACTGCGTATATTTATGATTCAGATTAGGAACTAAACGTAATGTCTCTAAATTTGCAGATGACAAAGTTGGGTGCAGGGGTGAGATGTGAGACGGAAGTAGAGATTCTTCAGTCTGATTTGGACAAGTTGAATGATTGGACAAATGAATGGTAGATGCAGTATAATTTGGCTAACTGCATGGCTTTCTCACTTTGGCAGCAAAAACAGGAAGGCAGATTACTATCTGAATGACCATAAATTAGGAGAAGGGATTATGCAACAAGACTTAGGTGTCCTCATATACCAGTCACTGAAAGTATTCATGTAGGTGCAGCAGGTACCAAAAAAAGCATGTGACACGTTGACCTTCAAAGCGAGAATACAGAAGCAAGGATGTCTTGATGCAGTTACACAGGACATTGGTGAAGCCACACCAGCAATATTGTGTGCGGTTTTGGTCTCTATCTGTGGAAGGATGTTCTTGCTCTAGAGGTGATGCAGAGAAGGTTTACCAGAATGATCCCTTGGAACTTGAAACAATTATGATTACCGGAAAACAGTACAAATAAATATAAGTAGTAAAGTCTAACACGTTCCCAGGCCTCAAGCCCTTAAAAGAAGTGGTTGCTGAGATGGTAGATACATGCTTTTAATTTTCCAAAATTCCTTAGCTTCTGAGACAGTACCAGGTTGGAAAATAGACTCCTCTATTTAAGACCTGTTTTTGAATGTTTGCTTTATATCTATTACAAGGCAATTGATGGAATCTGTTATCAAAGAGGTTATAGTTAGGCATTTGGAAGATCTCTATGCAATCAAGCAGAATCAACATCTTTTTGTGAAAGGAAAATCATGTTTGATTAATATTTTAAGAGTTACCTGAGAAAGTTAGAAGCAACTAGATAAAAGAGAAACCTGTAATGTCCTGCACTTAGATTTCCAGAAGTTATTTGATCAGGTACCACATCAAAGGTTATTATACAAAATAAGAGCTTGGTTACAGGGTTGGTTAGCCAAACAGAAAGAGTAGAAATAAATAGTTACTTTTTGGATTAGCAAGATGTGATGAGTGGAATCAGTACTGAAGCCTTGACTATTTGCAATTTACATAAATGATCTGGATGAAGGAACTAAATGGAGCATTGCTAAATTTGTTGATGATATAAAGTAAGCTGTGAAGAGGACAGCAGTCTGCAAAAGGATCATAGAAAGATGGGAGTGAACGGGCAAAAATTTGGCAGATGACATATCATGTGGGAAATTATGAACTTATCCACTTTGGTGGGAAGAATAAAAAGCAGCATATTATTTAAATGGAGAGAGATTGTTACATTGGAATGCAGATGGATGAATGTCCTAGTGCACAAATCAGGAAAAGTTGGTGTACAGGTACAGTAAATGATTAGAAAGGCAAATAGAATGTTGCCGTTTATTGCAATGGGGATGGAATATTAAAGTAGGGATGCTTTGCTGTAACTGTTTGCCTTCAGGATATGAATTAGGAGCAGTTCAGAGAAGATTCACTAAATGGTACCCGAAATGTACCTGATGAGTTTATCTTATGAGGTAAGTTTGGGCTAGCTGGGCCTGTATCTATTACAGTTTAGAACACTTGAGGTATGATCTGATTAAATTAAACAAGATCTCCAGGAGGTTAGATGTTGAATGGATGTTTCCCATTGTGGAAAAACGAAAACTGGGGACAGTTTCAAAGTAAGAGGTCTCTCATTTCAGATGGAGATGTGAAGAAATGCTTTTCCTCAAAGTTGTGAATCTTTGGAACTCTTCCCCAGAGACCAGAAAAGGCAGAACCAATGAATACTTGTAAGACAAAGAGAGATTCTTCACTAACAAGAGAGTAAAAGGTTATCAGAGGTAGGCAGAATATGTTGTTGAAGGTCTAATCAGACCAGCTGATCTTACCAAATGGTGGAGCAGACTCAAGAGGCTGCATGGCCTACTCCTGTTCTTAACTCCTTTGAATGTTTACCTGTTTTCGACAAAGGGAAAACAATAGCCTTTTTTTTAATCTTAGTCAATAGCCTTTACCTATGTGGATGTCATATAAGGGAACTTTGAACATAATTTTGGATCGTACGCCATCTGGATGGCTTATTTGAAGCGTACTTCAGGATATGGCATGAAGCATCTTTACACTTTTCTTGTTTTTTTTCCCAGAAATCATGATTTGGGCTATTTTGAGGCCAAAGAAATAGAGGAAGGGAGCAGAAAGGCAATTCTTCCGAGTGCATGTGGGACCCAAGTTTACAATTTAATATGCAGCCTTACATCTCCAAGCGCACCCAACTCCATATCATTCATTGAGATCGCTGTATTTGTGAAAACACACTACTAGCTAAAACCATCAGTAATATTTTACGGATTTAAGTTCAACTCAATGGGGAGAGTCCCTGGAGAAACTATTACAACTTGTATCTAGAGAGCTCAGAACACTGACTATGAAGTCACTCTCAATGATATAGTGCCGGACCTTTGAGTCTATGGGGTAAATAATGAGGCCACCCAAAGGAAGCTATTAGCACAGGCAGATATAAATTTTAAAAAGGTGCTGGAGGTGACACTGGTGATGGAGAGCATTGGCAAGGGCTCACAGTACCTTCACAGCACTCAAAATGGGCTAGGTTCACCAATGAGGGTGGGCAGTCAACAGTGGCACCAACAATGAAGATGCAATTTTAAAACAGGAAGAAAATACAGCTACAAATAGAACAAGAAGATTTAAAAGAGCATTCAATCGATGAGGATGTGGGGAAAATTACTCCCCTGAAGACTGGAGTACAAAGAGGCTTAATGCTTTTTCCTTACAGAAAAAGACACGTGAGGTGCCAATGTAAAAGTAAATCCAATCTATCCAGTAACAGAGTTAGTAATACAGCACAAGTGCATAACATATGGAAGTTCTAAGGATTTAAATATTCACTCACTTTTCAATGGGAAAGCAAGCAAGGTAGCCCCAATCACTGTGATGCTTTGAGTAAACAGTAGGTCGTTAAAGATGGAAGGTGATACAGAAATCTCTGCCTCAGTGATAGGAGAACAGACATTTCAACACTTATAAGGCGTCTAGACACTGAGTTTGATGGGTACCACAACAAAACTAACTTGCACAAGAGAAGCCATCAAGATAAAGGGTATGCCACAGTATCTGTAAGCTATCAGCAGTCCTCCGCTCAACTCCCAGTAATAATAGTGTCAGACCAAGGGCCAAGTCTTTCCAGCAGCGACTGGCTCAAGATAATACCGTGGGGCGGCATGGTAGCACAGTGGTTAGTACTGCTGCTTCACAACTCCAGGGATCTGGATTCGATTCCTGGCTTGGGTCATTGTGTGGAGTTTGTACATTCTCCTCATGTCTGCATGGGTCTCCTCTGGGTGCTCCAGTTTCTACCCACAGTCCAAAGATGTTCGGGTTAGGTTGATTGGTCACACTAAAATTCCTGAGGTGCAAGGTTAGAGGGATTAGTGGACAAATATGTAGGGATGTGGGGATAGGGCTTGGGTGGGATTGTGGTCGGTGCAGATTTGATAGGCCGAATGGCCTCTTTCTGTACTGTAGGGATTCTAAATCATCCTAAGTAATAAACTGGAAGATCTTCCAAGTATAGGAAAGAGGACTGCCTGAGTTAATGAAGTTGGAGAGTGTCTTTTGTGACAAATTAGGTAAAATAAGGGGCCTCCCCTAAGTTAGTTAGGTGCTCAGATTCTGTCAATCCAGGTGACAAAACATCCAAGTATATCGTAACTCGTGGAAGTCTGTGCAACAGACTTTCTACTATCACATATGCTGATGACACACCAAAGGCAGAGCATATACTGGAACAAGCTTTCCTAATGCTCGGGAAGCATATTCTAATTCAAGTTGCTAATGTGTTTAACTCACCCAGTTTTGTATAAGATTGGCCTCCGGCCAGCTTTACATACGTAGGTTCAATCTTTGGGATCGTTCACTTATCTAATTTGACAGCCTGATTAACTGATAACTTGCGATCTCCAACAGATGCAGATTAGAATCACAGAATGTATGGCACAGAGACAGGCTGCTTCAGCCCAAACTGGTCCATGCCTACCAAAAAGCCCATCTAAGCTAATCCCCCATTGGCCCATACTCCTCTAAACCTTTCCATGTATCTGTCCAAATGCCTCATAAATGATGTCAATGTCCCTGCCTCAATCACTTTAAGTTGGTCCTCAGGTTCCCATTAATTCTTTCCCTTCTTAACTTAAAATTATGCCCTCTAGTTCTCGATTCCTCAACCCTGGGAAAAAGACATGAGTGCCTTCACCCTATTCATACCTCTCATGATCTTATACACCTCTATAAGATCAACTCTCAGTCTCCAATACTCCGAAGAAAAATGTCCTAGCCTGTTCAATCTCTCCCTATAAATCAATCCTGTGAGTCCTTGCAACATACTTGTAAATCTCTTCGGCACTCTCTTCAGTTTAATAACATATGGGCGGCACAGTAGCACAATGGTTAGCACTGCTGTTTCACAGCTCCAGGGTTCAATTCCTGGCTTGGGTGACTGTGTGGAGTTTGCATTTTCTCCTTATGTCTGCGTGGGTTTCCTCTGATTTCCTCCCACAGTGCAAAGATGTGTGGGTTAGGTCGATTGGCCACGCTAAGAAATTGTCCCTTACCGTCCAGGGATGCATAGGCTAGAGGGATTAGTGGTTTTAATATATAGGGATATGGTGGGACTGTGTTCGGTGCAGACGCGATGGGCCAAAGGGCCTTTTTCTGCATTGTAGAGTTCTATGATTCTATGATATTTCCTATAGTAAGGCAATCAAAACTGAACACAATAGTCCAGATATGGCCTTACTATACAACTGCAAGATACATCCCAACTTCTATACTCAACGCCCTGATTGAAGGCAAGCATGCCAAAAGCCTTATCGACTTGTGACTTTACATTTATGTGACAAGAACCATATGCATGAACTCCAAGGTCTCTCTTTTCACGATACTCCCTAAGGTCCTACCATTCAATGTGAAAGTTCTACCTTGATTTGACTTTCCAAAATGCAATACCTCACACTTATTTGTATTGAACTCCATTTACCGCTTTATGGCACACTGCAATTTTTGATAACTTTTTCACTGTCTCCAATGCCACCTATTTTGTCTTGTCAGGCTTTGACATAGGAACTGTGGGTGCTGATTGAACTGGGTCGCTAATACCTGATTTATCCAATCTCTTCAATTCTGTGTTTAACTTTTCTCGCAAGGTACATAGTACTGGTTTTGTTCTAATAAAACAAGGGTTGCCTCTGAATCTATATAGATTTTCATCTCAAGGCAAAGCCTCGTGTTTCCAAGGAATGCACCAACAAATTCAATGAAGATAACAACTGCTTCACTTTTAAAAGCTTCTGTGAGGTATCTTCCAAAACCAATTAGAATATATTTCTTTAGCAGCATATGCAAATGGGCCAATAATGCCAACAAATTTGGTAGAAAACGCCCATAACATTCACCATTCTCAAAAATGACTTGAGGTCAGATGTGTTTCTGGAATCAGTTTCTTTATTGCTCTGATCTTCTTTCCAAAGAACTGGTGCTAACCTGTATCACTACTCTACATGGTGTCAGTGTAGTGTTGTCCCATGAGACAGAAGATGACAGATCTGAAAGGCTAATAGGGAATTTCTCATTAGCTCCCTCAGAAGCTGAAAAGGGCTGCTCACAAATTGAGAAACTTATCAACTTTTTCCCAACTCTCTAAGCACAAGTTGGAAACTTGTGGGTTGCTATAAGCATGAGGTACAGTGTTTGCACTCATGATTTTCTGTATTAGGAATTCCCAACCTTTTCTGTGTCACGGTCATGGGAAGTACTAAAAGATACAAAATAAAGTAGAGGAAAATCAAATTAACTCATAAGTACTACCTAGCAACAGAGTTATAAACAAAGAAAATGCTCAAGACTCAAAACAGGTCAGAGACGAAAAAAAGGGACAAGTAAAGTTTTGACAGAATCTCTTCAGAATCTGAAGTGCTCTTTCAACAGAAACAGGCTAAATTGCTAAACATTTCTGTCATAGGAAAGTGGCGTTCCTTCCTAAATCTCAATTATCACCTAAAACACTGAACTGATCTCAATTCCAGCTAGAAAACAAAATGATTGAAAAGTTTAATACCAATCCGACTGGAACCATCATAAGGCATAACTATAAAACTGTGAAAAAAATACATAAAATGCTTCATTACAGAATACTAACTTCTCAGTTTTCCAGTATGATATTGCGAAACACCTTAAACAAGTCTCTTTAGATGAAAGAGCAGATCTAGAATTAGCACATTAGTGACTGAAATACTTTTGCTTTCCATTGCAGTGTAGCAAATAAGCAAGGTGCTTCATAACTGCAAATATTTAGCTGCCACCAATTGGAGCCAAAATTTAGCAAGATAACAATTTAATCTCCCCACCCCACCTAACACTGCTGACATCATCATGACTGACCAAAGTAAATCCAGGAGTACTCCCACCCCAAGAGAACTCAATACAAAGTTAATAAAGAAGATGAATAGTAAACCACAAATAAAAAGGTTAATATGATCCTGTAGTTCTGGTTAAACTTTGTCATGATTTGAAATAGAAGATGAAACCCACAAACAAATTAAGATTTTATTATCCATTCCCATCATCAAGAATTCCATAATTTCTATGTACATGCAGAAAAATCAACAGGCAATATACCACAAGGTACTAACATGCTGAAAGGGTGCAAAAACATCAATCCCTTTTAAGCCAGTCACTACCAACATTCAAAGGTCACATGCAAATTAGTTTCAAACATAATTTATAACATACAGATGGGGATACTAATATAATACGTATTGAACCGAATCAACAGCTTAGGTTGAAGAGTTCAAAACCTCAGTAACACAAAACCAAATTCAATATATTTATTACATTTAGTATTATGATATTGTGTCATGCAAGCAATTTGGATTAATTCCTGATTAAACATGCCAAAGTTTGGAGCATTACTTATGTTGTCCTGGACAACAACTTTCTTCAACCAGTTATACTAGAAATTACACACTAACTAGACACTGATCGTGCTGCTGTTCTACATATGTTGCTGGCATAAAATATTTCCCAAAAGAGTTAATTTCAGAGTAATTAATTATAAGAGGCACAACATTGTCATAAAATGCTTTATGAATTCAAACATATATAAAAATGCAACAACACGAGTTAGTGAAGGCTTGGATAAAATGAACCAATCTTTACGATATTGCCCATTTGGTGAGCCCTGCTTACAATTAAAACTCAGAAGACTACGTAACATAAATTCCAAGCATCAAATTCCATTCACCAACAAGTGCAATAAAATCAAAAAGTTCACCTTTTTACATGCAGTTAAAAACAACAGCACCCAAATTACAGAAAAAATACACCACAGTAAAAAACATGCAGCTATTTACTGTTCAACAATCAACCATCTTACCTCACTGGCATCGGACCCCATTCGATAGCAGAAGAGGACAGTTAAAAAGAAGAGGAATATTGATAACTTTCCCTAACAAACTAGTTTCAAAACTTATTTACAGTAGTGAATTCCTGGATTTCGACCGAAAATTAGTCTGCAATAATAAACTGAGTATTGCTGAAGCATTCATTGCAAATGAATAGAATCCTCAGTCAAGAATATTTATTCAAGCATTATAATTACAGCTATAAATTTAAATATGACCAATTGGTCATTATTTGAGAGCCCGTCTTCTTGTACCAATAACCTTGTATCATCAATAGTGAACAGATCTGCACCAATTCCTGATGGAAAAGATTGGCCCAGGTTTTGTTGTAGCAAGGTAACTAACAACCCTTCAGTTCAAAAATCATTGCCATTAAGTTGTTGAAAGTGAGAATTGATAATGATGCAGTGAGGGAAAGAGGATGGCCAGGGACCTAGTGAACAGAACAACAAACAGGATATTGCAACCATTGAGATTTAAGGATTGGAAAATAAATAGCGAGAAGGCATTGACTGGAATAGGGTGAACTCGGTTTCAAAAAAGGCACATGAAGAGAAATAGAAGATGGAATGTAAGATAAAGAGAGGCAAAGGAAATGTTATTTTTATTTTTCTTAACCTTTTAGAATTATTCAGCATCTGCAGAAATGAAGCTCTGTACTTGCAAGTTATTTTCAGTGCCAGGTAAGTTGATTGATAGTCATTAACTTTTATCAGTGTTATAGTGAATAGTGAAATGTAGTTTTTGCAAAGCTAATAGGTACAGTTGTGCAACCTGGGCAATGTATGAAAATTGGCAATTAACTGTACATCTGTTCCTCACCTAAAGTTGCTGTATCATCCACACGCAACAATAAGAGACACAAGCCTCATTATATTTTGACAGCAAATTCAGTACATCATAATCAGAAATGGGTCATATCATTCATAATTTCAATTCATGTCATACAAATGACATTTTTCAGCAACTTTCTGGCTGCTTTTTTTCTTCATTTACCTTATTTCCAGTTTTTCAATATTTTCCTCCTCAACTTGAAAATGGGATTTCCTGGTGTAACTACTGTTTCGTGTTACCTGGAACATTTCAATAAATCACATTGGCGATTAAGCAGTGACATTCTGCTTCATTTCTCTCAACCTCATTATTGCATAAATAGAAAACTGTTAATTCCATCAATGGAGGAAGAAGCATGCAAGCTTCCTTTTATAAGTCACTTACTTCGAAATAGAATGTTTCATCAAAAAGTGGATTGCTGGTTTTCTTCTTCACTTTGGTCCTTTTTTGATCCAACCTAACAAAATAAAAAATTATGACATCTTATACTAAATTCAAAATGAAGAATGCCTTCCAAAATTAAATTTTTAAGGGGTGGGGAGTCCCAGATTAAGTGCCCTGATGGGATCTATAGCTGAATTTTCTGGACTTCATGATGGCTGGCTAGGAGGCAGAGAGCCAGAAAAATATTGGGGGAAACAGGCATGTCGGGGAAAGCTCACCAACCAATTCTTGTCCAAAAGACACATTGAACATCAGATCAATTGCCCTGCCACAGATACTGCTAGCCAATAGTGCTGAAGAATGCCCAAATAAAAGGCAATTTTACTGCCACACCAACAATTTGATATCAGAGTGCCCACCGCCTCGCCAGTCAACCATCATCTTGCTGTGTGTGGAGGCTGCCCACTTAATGTAGACAGCCATCCTTCAGCAGGCTGTGGGTCATCAGGGCTGGAGCTGCCATGATTTCAATGACTAGGGTAAGAACATACAAGGGTGCTGCCAACATTTCATTTATTTCTTCACTGGTGCAAAATCTAACAAAGGTAACTCCATGTTGAAGCATTCTCATGTTCACCTGACTGCCTAAGCCCAATGGGATTTCAGAGGCTCCAGCAGATCCTCCAATTGTGCCTGCTGCATATTGGTTTCCCACTATTCTCAATTGGATGGTGAGTTTGAAGTGACAACCTCCTGCAAGACAGCAGAGCTAGTCTTTCTGCTGACATATGAGCTTGGAATCTCACTTGGTCCTGAAGCCAGCGATAAAATCTAGCCACAATGGCAGATACTAGTGAAACTGGAGGAGATAAAGTTCCTAGTCATTCCATTTCAATGACAAGTACACAAAAAGTTACAGCACTGAAATGGGACAATCAGCACAACCAATTCTAGTCAGTGTTTCCTCTGCCCCAAAAATGCTTCAACTTTTTCTTCATCCACCTATTCAAGGAAATCTTAATTTCTTAATAGAGATTCTGCCTCACCCAGTAATTCCAGAAGTGAATTTCATGTTATCTTTCTCCTGCCTTTTGCTCAAAATCTCAATTGTGTTTTTTTGAGACATCTTCTTGATCTTTTGAATAGAAATAATCCTCTTCAATCTGCATCATCCAGTTTTTAAATACTATGTCTTGTTATTTCATTAATTAAAACAAAAGACAATTTTCAAGTTTTTCTGGCCTGGTTTCTGTACACTTATCTATCCGACAATTCAAACTTCTAATCCTTAACATTAAAACAGAGCCGACATACAGTTAGTTGGGTGCTATAAGATGAATATTGTTCTATTTTCCATTCTGTCTGCAAAGTAAAATAATTCCGCTTATTGTATTTTGTTCACAGAATGGATTTTGAAGCCTCGTTAAGATGTAAAGTATCAAACAATGCCACATTTTCCTTAAAAAAAAGCACATTTCAGTGCCACAATATCTTTGATAGATAATCCAGAACAAACTGCTTCTCAAGCAATGTTGGAACACAATGCAGTCGTGGAATATCAGTCTGACATCTTTAGAAAAGCATATCAAAGAAAAGACTTGGCACAACTCATCAATTTCGAAGTCCTTTATCCTCTCAGCAACATGAAACCTACATCTCAAGTAATATAAACCTATATTTAAATCTGAACTGGACATATTATGATCGCCAACATCTACTGATATATTGAGATCAAATCATAGAAATTGTACAATGTAGAAAGACATTACTTGTCCATTGCATCTATGAAGAAAAATGAGCCATCCAGCACAATTCCACTTTCCATCATTTTGGTCCATAGCGCTGCAGATTATAGCAATTGAGATGTATACCAGACACCATTTAAATGAGTTGAAGGTTTCTGCCCCTGAGATACTTTTGGGCAATGAGCTCCAGAATCCCACAATCCTTTAGGTGAAAAAGGTCTTCCCTTTTCTCTCCTCAAATCCTTGTGCAATCACTTCATATCTATGCCCCCTAATCTCTGACCTCTCTGCTAAACTAACTAGATACTTCCCATCCAATATATTCAGGCCCCTCACAATTCAATCAAATTACCCCTAAGCCTCCACTGTTCCACAGAGAACAGCCCCACCCTATCCAATCTTTCCTCATAGCTGCAATTTTCCATTCCTGGCAACATCCTCATAAATCTCCTCTATTCCCTCTCTAATACAATTAGATAATTTATGGAAGGAACTGACCAAAACTGCAAGTTATTGCCCATCTGATGTCTTATTTAGTTCCAACATAACATTCTTAAATTCTATGCCTCAGCTATTAAATGAATGGATTCCATCTGCCTTCTTCACTGCCACATTAACTTGTCCTGCTAACTTCTTAGATCTGTGGACAACTCAGTATCCTCGCATTTATTGTGTAATGCTCATCACTCAAACTTCTCCGGGCTAAATTCCATTTGCCACTTTTCTGCCTACCTGACCAATCATTGATATCTTTCTGCAGTTGATTATAATCCTCTTTGCTATTTTTTGTGCCACCTGCAAATATCTTGAACATTTCTCCTATACTTATTCCTAATCATTAATGCATACCACAAAAAGCAAGGGACCAGGTCCTAAGCCCTGTGTAACCTCACTTCTATCAATTTTTGCTGTCCATTTCCTGCTGCGGAGCCGATCTTGTACCCAACATATTAGCACCAAACATTTGCATCATCCATGTTTTGAAATGATTCCATATTTCATTAACTGGTTCAGAGTGCAAGAATTTATACATATTTGAGCTAATTTCTGAATTTCTTGAAATTTGAAATAATTTCCCAAGTCTTCATAATCGTGAAGAACTACATTAATGCAAAAGCTCTTTTCCTATATCCTACACCAGGTAAAATTACAAGTTCAATACATGGAAAGAGAATTCAAATCTTATCCAAATAGAGTGAAAAACATTGCTACACAAGAAACACCTTATGGACTGCAAATTAATTAGTTTTCCTTTTAAGCTCTGTCCCCTAACTTCTGCAAATGCAATTGTGCTACTGCATTTATAATATGTAATTCACGTTTAGAATATAATTTTAGAATCAATACTGTACCTAGAAGGGCCAACCAGAGAGACAGTAGCATAGGGATCCCCACTTTGCCCATTTACAAGAGGAAGTCCTTGGCATTCAATTATCCTGCATATTGAAGAAAACAAAAAGCATTAAAAATGTTAATAATGGTTATAATTATTGACCTAACCATCAGATTTTGAGATTAACTTATCTAAGTGTTTTTAAAATATGCAGCAGTTAGTTAAATGACAATATTTGTGGTGGTATTTCATATGCACACCATAAAAGAAGTTGGAGAGAAGATACTTCTCTAACAGGCTTGCTGCAGAGTTAGGAATTAATTTACTCATTTCTTCTGATCCATGCTTACATTTTAAGTGCTGTAACATCTGCAGTCACACTGTTCTAATCCCTTCCTTCATACAGTTTGAAAATGCAACGACGTCTTACTCCCTCTTCAAGGAGACTCAACACTGCAAATCTATCCCCTGATTTTTGATGGGGCTGACAAAATTTCCTTTCTATTTCTTGCATGCATTTCATGCTTAGTTCTTAGGTAGATAGCAATATCCAGTACCTTAATTTACATCAATGTTAAAATGTCATTTCTTAAAAAGTGATCTGGCCATTGTAGTTATCGAGATTGCTCCTTCACCCAATTCCTAGACAGAGTATAGTTTGCTAATGATTTGTCATTAAATCAAGTAGTCCAGCTCTGCTTGCAAGTGTCAGATGTTGCACCTGATTAAATATTTCTTCAAACTCTTAAGTACGTCCCACCTATATTCAAGATTCATTTGTGGATGCTGAGCATTAATTTGTTTTTTGTAGAATTCCAACAGAATTGCCATTACCCAGTGCAAGCTTACACAACCAACCATACTGCAAAAGCTTTTAGTTGAGCTCTACTAGTATTCGATACAAATGGTGATCGTTTTCGTGGATATATAAACATGGGAATAATAGCTTCCAATTAATTTCACTTTTTTTGAAATAACATACTTATATCAGATACCTTTCAATTGTTCCAGCGAAGGTTTACCAGGATGTTGCCTGGTGTGGAGGGTCTAGCTATGAGGAGAGATTGGGTAAACTGGGGTAGCTCTCCTGGAGAATTTGGGGACACCTAATAGAGGGGTATGGATAGGGTGAACAGTGGGAAGCTTTTTCCCAGGTCGGAGGTGACAAATGCGAGGGATCACAGGTTCAAGTTGAGGGGGGCATTGTTTAACTCAGATATCAGAGGGACGTATTTTACACAAAAGGGTGATGGGGGCCTGGAATGCACTGCCAAGCAGGGTAGTACAGGTGGACATGCAGGGATTGTTTAAGACTTATCTGGATAATCACATAAGCACACTGGAAATGGAGGGATACAAAAGAATGGTCTAGTTGGACCAATGAGCAGCACAGGCTTGGAGGACCGAAGTGCCTGTTTCCTGTACTGTATTGTTCTTTGTTCTGGAACAGAACCCATGTTTGGGACTGCTATAGATACTTTATCTACAAACCTGAAGTAACCATAAAGTTACACTGGAAAAGACAAATAAGGAAGCTATGGGTAAGGTGGGAAGTTAAATAATTTTCAACAATTCTGATGTATCATTTTAGCTCAAGACCTCAGATTCCATGTCACAACCGTAAGGCCAAGTTTACCTAAGGCCAGTAGGTGCTGCTTTTCAAAAGTACAAGTACCTGTTGTACTAAACTAAGCCATCAGAATGGTGCATTGCCTTTCAAGAGGTACAAAATCTAGATGTTAAATATTACAGTTTGGGTTTTTCAACAGTGTCCTCTTCTAACAGCAAACCACATCCTTTACCAACCAAAATCTGCTGACTTTATGCTTTACAGAGCTTGAGTTGGACAATTTTACTTTTCAAACTTATTTAGTAGGCTCGCCAGCTTTGTGCATACTAAAACAATGGAGAAATAAACTTGCAGTTCAAGTATTAACAATTTTTAAGCACAACACAGGAGGACAAAAAAACTCAGTTGCTCTTTTAAATGCTCAAGTTTAACAGCTCACAAGGAATAAGTAATACAATGGGCAAACTATCACACAACTTTTGATATGTTAAAAACAATTAGTTTTCATCTGTGGGAAAGCTAACAGTAACATTTACTCTTCAATATGTCATCTTTTCTCAATTAAGAAATTCATTAAATTTCCCCCAATTGCCCAATAAGACTGCTTTAATGTTGCATACGCTCTGATATTGATGCTGCTAGCTTCAAATTCAGTCTCTCAGCCAAAAGCAAACCTAAAGTAAATTTGCTGGATTGATTATTGGCTGGTAGCAACAATATTTTTCCCCCCTCAAAATTACAGTACAATTATTCACAGTGCAGAGATATTTATCTCATCACTATCTTTAAACTACAAATAGGAGCTAGAACCACATTCAAAACCCTATCCAGCTCCACCCATATCAAGATAAAACCCACTATGTTATCAAAGTTAGTTCTACTTAAGTGCAAGGTAACCCATATGTTATGAAAAATACTGCAAAGCAATTTCATTAGAACATAGAACATAGAACATTACAGCACAGAACAGGCCCTTCGGCCTTCGATGTTGTGCCGACCAAAATAAAAAGCAATGCCCCTCCAAACTAAACCATTCCCTTCTCTTCCATATACTTATCAATTAACCTCTTAAACGCCACCAAACTTGGCGCATCTACAACAGCTGCAGGCAGGGCATTCCACTCCCTAATCACTCTGAGTAAAGAACCTATTAGATGATGATTGGAGTTACACACAATGATAGATGTTGGTGAAGGCATATGAAAATCTTCAAATATAACCAAATTCACCTCAACATAACCAACACATCTGTTACATTTTGATCCCATGTCAGAATTCTTGAACACTGACGCAGTCATCTCCTTTATATGTAAATCTAGTTACCTACACATCGACAGCTCATCTCATCGGACTTAAGACATGAAAACAATTTGAAACATGCTATACAAATGCCAATGAGGAGGTTGTGGTGAAAAGTACAAGACAATGAACATACAACAGAACTAGACTGGAAGGAGGAATTGGCATTAGGCTGATGGCATTTGGAGGTGAGGCAGGGGATGTTGGAGATAGAAATGGCCCAGAATGTTGGATGGGGGTGGGATAGGATCAAGATGAAGAGAGAAGTATGAAAGGAATGGAAGGGACATAGCGTGAGATGCAATGCAAAGATTGGAATGGTAACAGTAGGGTGGTATGGCATGAGAAGAGTGGAGATGATGGAATTTGTTACGCATATTAGTTTGACCACATATCAATTAGCCAAGACTAGCAATGTTAAACTACAATGGCCAAAAGGCGTTCATAGATGCTGCAGACATTTTATGCCCTAGTTATAAGAGGAATACATTATTTCAGTATTTGGCATCAATTTATTATGGCCCTCTGAATGTTGTGGGGAGATGGTAGCATAGCGTTAATGTCGCTGGACTAGCAATCCAGAGACCTAATTAATGCTCTGGGGACATGGGTTCAAATCCCACCATGGCATGAATTTGAAATCAATGAATAAATCTGGAAGAGATAAGCGATGAAGACGACATTCAGCATACTTAGTTTCATTGGTCAGAACATTGAATACAGGAGTTGGAATATCTTGTTGAAGTTCTACAAGGCATTGGTAAGGCCACAATTGGAATACTGTGTACAGTTTAGGTCATCCTATTATAGAAAGGATATTATTAAACTAGAAAAAGTGCAAAGATTTACAAGGATGCTTAATGGTTTGAATTATAAGGAAAAGCTGGATAGACTAAGACTTTTTTCACTGCAGCATTGGCAGCTTTAGGGGTGATCTTAAAGAGGTCTGTAAAATAATGAGGGCATAGATAAAATATAGTCAACATCTTTCACCAAAGATAGGGGAGTCTAAAACTAGAGGGCATATGTTTAAGGTGTGAGGGGAGAGATTCAAAAAGGTCCAGAGGGGCAATTTTTTCACACAGGGGGTAGTGGTTATCTGGAATAAACTGCCAGAGGCAGATACAAAATTGTATTTTAAAAAACAGTTTAAGACAGTTACATGGGTAGGATGGGTATAGAGGGATATGGGCAAAACACAGGCAATTGAGACTAGCTTAATGGTTAAAAACTGAGCTGCATGGACAAGTTGGCCTGAAGCCTGTTTCCATACTGTAAACCTTTATGACTCTATGAAAGCTAAATTCACTAATGGCCTCCTTAAAACTATCGAATGTCATAAAAACCCATCTGGTTCACTAATGTTCTTTAGGGAAGGAAATGTGCTTTCCTTATCTGGTGTGACTTACATGTGACTCCAAATCCACTGCCCTCAACTACAGGGTAATACCAACAGTCAAAGAATGAAGATATTTTCTTTCACGATCGAACACAAACTATTTCTCCAAAAATGACAAGAAACACTATTTATAAATTTGCTTTTAACAGGGACATTAAAATATCCTGACTATCTTTCTCTATCAAGTTCAGTTGTTTCGGTTGTCAGTTTCATTCAGAACCATTTCAATCTATTGCCTACCTTTACATTCAAGCCATAATCCCTACTGTTCCATCAGTAATTTATTTCCCCCTCTAAGCATTTCAACATGCACAGCACTAGGTGGCAATCAACTATAGCCATTCACTCAAACTAGTTATTACTCCCACTTGACTGGATCAAACTTTGTATCTGGAACCATGTTCCATTCTTTACAGAGAAAATTCTGGCTACAGGAATAAGCTTTTAGCCAGCTGGAATAGTTTCAGGAGAAAATTCCTTTATCCCATTTTGGCATGTGGGCATGTCAGATGAGTCCAATGTTTATTGCTCATCCCTAACTGCCCCAAGGTGATGATGGGCCACCACCTCTGTAGTCAATGTGGTGTAGACATATCCACAGTGCTGTTAATGAGCACATACAGGATTTTGACTAGCGACAGTGAAGGTATGGCGATATGGTTCCAAATCAGAATGGAGGGGAACTTAATTCTGGAGGAGAACTTCCAGGTCATGTGTTTCCAAGCATGCCCTGCGTTTGTCCTTCAAGATTGTAAAGGTCACAGGCTTGTAAAGTACAATCAAAGGGGCCTTGATGGTGGATGGGATGCTACTTAAGCAACCTGCTTTGTTCTGGAAGCTGTCAAGTTTTAAGTGTTTTTGGAGCTGTAGCCTTCGAGGTAAGAGGAGCATATTCCATCCCAACTTTTGCCTTGTCGTTAGTGACCAGGCTTTGTGAAATGAGGGGTGAGACTCACTGACTCGAGTTTTGCCAGGGTTCCTTGATGCCACACTTGATCAAAGGCTGCATGACACCAAGGATAGTCACTCTCATCTCTTGATTTCAGTTCCTTTGTCCAAGTATGGACTAAGATTGTATTAAATTGAGCAACTGGCAGAAGCCAACCTGAATCCAAATCAGCACTTGATAGTGACAACACTTTCCATCCGTTTGATGATCAATGGTAGACAAAAGTGGAGGTAATTGGCTGGGTTGGATTCATCTGCTTTTTGCAAACAGTAAGAAATCTCACGCCACCAGGTTAAAGTCCAACAGGTTTATTTAATTGCACAAGCTTTTGAAGTCTCAGGCTCCTTCAGGTGAGTGAGTTGACATTATTGGGTGTTGCCAGTATCTTAGCTTGGCTAGTTCTGGGACACGTTTTCAGTACTCTTGCCATAGTATTGTCATGGACTAAAATATTTCACTGTCCAGTCCTTCAGTCATTTCTTGATGTCACATGAAGTGATTTGAATTGGCTGAAGACTGCAACCATGGAGCTGGAGACCTCTGAGCTGAGATGGATCATCCACTTGACACTTCCAGCTGAAGGTGGCTGCAAGTGTTTCAGACCTAGTCTTCTGGGCTCCGCCCTCATTGAGGATGGGGATATTAGTTGAGCCTCCTCCTACTGTTTGTTGTTTAACTGTCCACCTTCATTCGAGACTTGACATGGCAGAACTACAGATTAGATCTGATCTGTTGGCTATGGGAGATTGCTTACGCATATGTATTTACTAAATATTTACCACCAGTTACCATAGAAGTGAAGCAATCTAATCAAAAAAACATTCACACTCTGAATTTAATTTAGCAGTGAACAGAAAAGTTAAACACAAACAAATATAGCATGCAAATAAACATGGCATTCAAATGTCTATATCATATTCTTATGTTTTGTTTTCAGAGGGCATTGATCTCTGTTCTGCTATTAACACATTCAACTACCTGATCTTTAGGCCACTATTCACACTTTTCTTGAACTTTACCACCATCATTACCATACAATGTATCTTATAGTATTGATGTGGAGATGCCAATGTTGGACTGGGATAAACACAGTAAGAAGTCTCACAAGACCAGGTTAAAATGGTAGCACATGCCACTACCTTTCGGAACACTGCCCCTTCATCAGGTAAGTGGGAGTTCTATTCACAAATAAGGCTTATAAGACATAAACTCAATTTACAAAATAATGGCTGGAATCAGAGTTTTCCAACCATTACTTTGTAAATTGAGTTTGCCTTTATCTGCCCCTTCATCAGGTAAGTGGAAGTTCTGTTCACAAACAGGGCATATAAAGACAAACTCAATTTACAAAATAATGATTGGAAAACTCGCATTCCAACCATTATTTTGTAAATCGAGTTTGTGTCCTATATGCCTTATTTGTGAACAGAACTCCTACTTATCTGATGAAGGGACAGCGCTCCAAAAGCTAGTGGCTTGTGATATCAAATAAACCTGTTGGACTTCAACCTGATGTTGTGAGATTTTTACTGTCTTATAGAATTAACATCTTTGTCAAATCTTTCCTGACCTATTTTAAGCTACCACTTCCACTGTATAAAATCCATCACATTTCCACCTCTTTTCAGCTGTGAAGAGTCACATGGACTCCAAACTGTTTCTCTCTCCACAAGCGCTGCCAGACTTACAGCATTTGTCTAGCATTTTCTGTCTATTTCCGATTTCCAGCATCCACAGTATTTTGTTTACTTTAGTGAGCAATACTATTTGGCACAGAGGACAATGAGGAAATATTGGAAAAGACCTGAAGCTAGCATGGAATTGGAAGCTAACCCACTCACATGGCATTTAAATAGTTAGAGGCAGGTAGGATAAAAGCAGAAACATGGGAAATACTCAGCAGGTTAGATAGCATCTGCGAGGAGAGAGCAGAGGTAATGTTTCAGGTCAATAAGATAAAAGCAAAATACTGTGGATGCCAGAATCTGAAACAAAAATAAAAAATGATGGAAAATCTCAACAGGTCTAACAGCATCTGTTGGGAGAGAATAGAGCAACATTTCAATTTTGGATGACCCTTCCGAGCTAAGAGCAAAGAGAGTCAGCAGAGATTTATATTATTGGGGTGGGGACAATTGGGATATGGAATTGGACAAAGCGAATGTTAACAAGGAAACAGAAGGCTGGGAAGGTGCTAAGAATGTCCATTAAGTGATTGGAATGTGATAGTGGCACAAGTGAGGTACAGATTTTTAAAGGACTGCCTGAAGAATGTGACAGTTGCACTAAAGAGGGCAAGGGGAAAGGAGGAGGGCTGGAATGGAGAAGTGGAAAAATAGAAGTGAAAAAGGATGATAAAACAGATGAATAAGATTAATTGAAATTGAATAAAATAAATGGAAATGGAGTGAAGGTGGAGGAACTCAATCTTTGGTCCAGGCGGCAGTAAAGTACCCAACTGTAAGATGAGGTGCTGTTCCTCCAGTTTGCGTTGAAGTTCTCTAGAACATTGCAAAAGGCCACGGACAGAGAGGGGAATAGTGCAGTAGCTTTTTGGCATTCACGGTAATTTATTCACAAATTAATGTTATCTATTGCCTAGAGCAGTGCAGCTCCAATGACACTCAAGTGGGAAACCTTCCAGGACAAAGCAGCCTGCTTATCTGACATTCCATCTATCACAATAAACACATACTCTCTCCACCACTGATGCACAGTGGCAGCAGTATATACTATCTACTAGGATGAACTACATCAACTCACTAAAGTTCTTTTGACAACACCTTCCAAACCCGCAACCTGTACTATCTACAAGGACAGGGGCAGGGATGCAAGAGAATACTACCAACTGCAAGTTACCCTCTAAACTACACATCATCCTGACATGGAATTATGATCGCCGTTCTTTCACTGTCTGTGGGTAAAAATTCTGGAACTCTGTTCCTAACGGCACTCTGAATGAACCTATGTGACATGGACTGCAACAGTTCAAGGCAGCCCATCACCACCACCTTCTTCAGGGGAATCAGAGATGGGCTATAAAAATTGGCCTAGGCAACAATGCCCACATCCCACGAAAGACAACAGAAAAAACATAATGGATAAAGTAAGCAATGCCATGTCTTCGAAATTGGATGCTTAAGGTGTAATTGAAAAAATATGGCACCAATGGAATTGTACAGAGAAGGAAAAACAATTGATGAAAGCAAAACATAATTGAAGCAGAATTATCTTTGTTACAAAGAAAGATTGAGTAGCTACCAAAACATTATGGAAAATGAACCAAGAGTGGAACGTGGCAGTTTTTTTACACCACTGTTCCCATTCTTCTGTCTTCTGCAAGGTTGATCATTTACTGGGCTTTCGTAACTGACATCAAGAGATGAGTGAGCAAAACCTAGTTAATTCTTCCAATTACTTTTTCTACTCAAGAAAATTGTGTAACGTCTAGTTTATAGCTCATTATCAAAGCATAACCAACTTTTTGCACCCCTGGACACAGTACGGTGCCTCTTAGCAGCCATTTCAAACGCAAAATCTCAGTTCACAGTTGACACCATGATGTTCACAAGTGTTAAATGACTGGATGGAAAAAAAGCAACGACACTCAAATTATAGATGCAATAAGGGAAATAGGCTCAGGCCTGGCACTTAATGTAGATAAATATACTATTATCCAAACATAACTTATGCAGCTTGATTTCAAAAAGGAAATGGATCATCAGGTTAGATCGGAAGGATATTACAGTATCGCATGCGTTATTGCGGTAACCAGCTCCGTTTGATTCTGTCAATGAAATGTGCAAACAACTTAAAAACCACTGCTTCTTTCACGATCATCTTAAAAAATACTTTTGCATATGAAATATGATGGGTAAATAAGAGAAAAACACCAACGAAGCCCACTTCTTGCTCCCACTTACGTTTGTACAGACTACATTGCGATGGGAAACGAAAACCACTGTGGTTAGAAATGCGGCACAATTTCCTGCTGTGCAGAAGCAACACACTGCATCATATCCTTCAATAACCACAAACATTACTTGAATGAAAACAAAAAAAAGGCTTCACATCTTCAAGTAACATTTTAATAAAGGGATAAGTCACAAGAATGAAACATGAATTAGTTTGTCACAACATCAACCAAAATTTGTTAAGCTACAATTTATCAACTTTTTAAAGACAGCCCATAGACATTATATCTCAGACATTAAATCAAGGTATCATCACCTTCATTTCTGCCAATAAGTTTGATAGCATCATTTCTCCTGCCAAAGTGTGCTGGTCTCAGTCTACTATCAACATTGATGAGTATGCAAGCAGGCGTCTCTCCACTGAATTATCCCTTCATCTGTAAGCACACTTGCGTCGTTTCAAAAGGACAATTGCTAATGCATAATGTATTTCATTTTTTAGTGGTTAAAATGGCTATAGGAATAAGGTGAAGTGTAGCAGCAGGCTGTACATGATGCCCATATTCCAAAAATACAATAAAACATTTTATTTCCATTCTACATAAAATAATAAATCAATAATTAAGAGTAATATTCAGAACTGTGCACACAATAATGACCTAATAAATTGTAGGCATCATGCTGTCAGCTAATACCTTGGATTGTTGTTATCGGGATCACATAAGTTAACTAATTCGGATTAATAACGTGGATTCAGAAACTCAAATTTTCAGATAGTATAAAGGCAAACAGTGAATGGCCAGCAATTCAAAACAAAGGGGGAGACAGACAGTTTCAGGTGGCAGCTTCTTAAATTTTATTGCTCTTCTGAAACACTGATGCATCCATATTAAATTTCCTCTTTAGAATTTGCTTGTGGCAACATGGTTCTATGGGTGCCAACAGCTCTGTGAGTAGCTTACTGAAATAACCATTATTAACTATAAGGTGAATCACAATGCATTGTAGAGCACTTTGGATAGAATCACAATTACACTATTCAACTGATATTCTTTGGGAGCAAGAGACATGTTCCGTGCTCATGCACGAAGTCAAAGAGGCATTATAGCATTCTTAAAATAATAAAAAAACATACATTATCACAAAAATATAAGGGCTGTTGATATAATCAAATGGTTAGTAACTGTAAAATCTGGAATGGAATAAAAATTTACAAGAGTGCAAATGAATTAAAAGCTAACCAATGACGGACTGTAGCCTACAGCTTAAAAAGCAGGTACAGTGGTGAGACTGTACTCAATTGACATTACTCTGAAAATAAGTGCCAATCTACCTTTTGAAATTACAATGATGCTTGCACCAAAAAAATATTCATTATAGTTTGAATTTAAACATTTGCTTCCAAAATACTATTCTATTGCCTATTAAAGTGATATTGTAAACAGTCACCATGTCGCTATTATCTCCAGGATCCTAACCCCTCAAGAGTTTTATCTCAGTGCGAATGCAAGATAAGGCTGATATTGGGTGCAAATGCGAAATCACAAACAACTTAATTTTGATTTAGTTAAGAAGGAATTTCTCCCTGCACACATCCCAAATTTTGATACTATTAGCCACCAGAGCAAATCCACTTTTTATATAAAAGTGACTGAAGGAAAGTTAAGATTGACAAATAATTTCAGTATCCTAGTTGCACATTTCAGCCACAAGATAATAGCCGTCATTCAGCAAATGATAAGAGACTTCCTGTGAGCAAATGTCATCTGTCCTCAGTGCTGCAAAGTTCTCACGAAATGCAGCAGGGCTTTATCAGGCAAATTTAGCCACACAAAAATATCTAATCAGCCACACAAAACAAACTGTAGATTTTTTCTCTTACTGGCAAAAATAAATAAATTTAGATTTGTAGTTACAACTTAAAATCAAAAATTACTTTGTTAGTTGGTGATAGATACAAATTGTGCCATGATATTAAACTGAACTAAGAAGGCAGAGGGTCTTTACTGAAAAATATCAGCTGAGTCACACAGGCCAGCAAGGTACCAGATTCAATCTCTGGAGTGGATTTAGCTAATCGCATCAATTTTATGAATAGGAGCATTCCCAATTGGCCTTCACACCTGCATTACAGAGTATAAAAATCAGGCAGAGTGCCCATTTCTGACTAGTTGATCTTAACCCTGAAGAATTGTCTAGCGTCATACATGGAAAATCGCCAGTTTGAAGGATAGCATCTCAACAGAAGTTATTCCATTCAGGAGGCAAGCAAAGTCAGAAAATCAGTAGAAAAACCACAGTGATGGAACTTGATTCACCAATTTTCTTCCGCAGACATTTTGCCCTTTTGCAATTCCTAATAACCCTTTCCAGTCTTAATAATTTTATAGAACATTAGGCTAACATTTGTTATGTAATATTGCATAATATTCAACGCATCTTCACTGTCACGGTTTGGACAAACTACAAATTGCTGCACATGCTGTCAGACCTGAGATTTCCCAGCATTTTCTGTTTTTGCATCAGAAAAGCTTTTGTATTTGCATAAAATAATTCAGCAAAAACAATCCATTCAGCTCATCCTATCTGTGCCAGCTCACTGATAGAACTTTCCAATTACTCTTTACCCAAATAATTCTTTACCCAAAGGGTGGTTCAGGAGTGGAATGCCCTGCCTGCAGCAGTTGTGGATGCGCCAAGTTTGGTGGCGTTTAAGAGGTTAGTTGATAACTATATGGAAGAGAAGGGAATGGTTTAGTTTGGAGGGGCATTGCTTTTTATATTGGTCGGCGCAACATCGAAGGCCGAAGGGCCTGTTCTGTGCTGTAGTGTTCTATGTTCTACTCCCAACTCACTGACCTTCTCTTATTGCTCTATATTTTCCCCCCATCAAGTACTTATCCAACTCTTTTTTGATAGAGTTTTGCAACTGCTTCCTCCACCCAGAGTATACATACCAGATCAAATCAATTCTCTGCATAAAGTGTAGCCATGGTTCATTCATCAATCAGCTTAAATCTATCTCCTGGCCACAACCCTTTGGCTCCATCAAAACCATTTAATTTTGAACACCTCTATCAAATCATTTGCATTTCTTGCTTCAAGGAAAATGATCCCAGCTTCTTCAATCTGCTAACTAAAGCCTCAATCTAGCAAATCTTCTCCACACTCTCTCCAGAGCTATCCTTCCTAAAATGTAGTGCCTAAAAAAGCACACAATTTTCCAGCCACAGCCTTACTAGTATTTTAGAAAGCTTCGCAAAGTTTTCTTGTTCTTGTACTCATGTAATAAAGCCAAGAATCTATTTGCCTCAACAACTTTCTCAACCTGTCCTGCTGCCTTCTTAGATTTGTGTAATTATACCTTTAGGCCTCTGTTCCTGCATCTCTTTTATAATTCTACTATTTAGTTCATATCAGCTCTCCTGACTCTTTCTAACAAAATGCATAACCTTATGCATTTTGTTAAATGTCATCTGCCATGTGCCAGTCCATTTCACCACTCCATGTCCTCCAAATGTCTGTTACCAAGCTTCTCACAGTATACTATATATCTGCGTTACATGTTATTTACAAACTATGAAATTATGTCCTCTGTACCCAAATCCTAGATATTAAAAAAGTGCAGAGTCTTAACACTAATGCCTGTGAAACACCATTGTATTCATCCCTTTATTCAGAAAAGCAAATGCTCATGGTACTATCTACTGTCTATCCCTTAAATTCACACTGCTACTGTCCCTTTAATCTCTTCAGTTTTAATTTTGCTGATATCTATTAAGGGATATTTTATTAAATGCCTTTTGAAAGCTCATATACACAATTTCAACAATACTACTACTCTCATCAACTTTCTCAATTACTTCAAGCACTCCATTAAATGAATCAAACTCCGACTAGTCTTTGACAACTATGCTGACTTTCATTATTAACCCATTTTTTTCCCCAAACACCAGTTAACTCTGTCTGCTTCTTGTATCTAAAATTTGCTCCACCAGCATTTGGCTGACTGGCCTTAGGAGTCTAACATTTGAAAGCCTCTAGCCTTCTGGGCCCCACCCCATTCGATGCAATATTGTTTCCAAAATTGATTGGTTTGTGAAAAAGGGGGAAAAATGTAATGCCATTGCTATAATGTATCCCAGGAAGAGTGATCGCTTTGGTCTATGTTCATTTAAAGAGAAAAAAAATGTGCTCAGTTTGCTATCAGCTCAACTATAAAGTACAAGGTGACAATAATGTCATTTTGCCCAGGAATGCATATCTTATCTCTCAAATGTTTCCAAATACTTCATAGGCATGGAATTATTTTCAGATGCAGCAAGTACTGTATAATTACTGTAAACTTGGCAGTCAAGAATTTCTTCATCAGTTACCATCATTACAGAGAAATTACTTGGCCTTCTAGATCATGATTGTTGATACAATGTGTGTCCAGGACAATGGGAAGAAGTATGAACTTTAATATCCATCTGAACCACCAGAACAAGTACTAAGTTTTCAAAGTAACATTGCCGAGTTGTGGCGCCTGACAAAGCAACACTCATGCTGTGTTGCAACAGTGTGCATTATGGGTCAAATGCTAGAATGGAACATGAAGACACAGCTTTATGCTACAGAAGCAAGAGGGCTATCAACTCAGTTGAAGTGACACAGCAGAAAGCTGCAATAGAATCACAGAATAGTCACAGCACAGAAGTTAATTCAGCTTACTGAATGTGAGTTGGCTCTTCTGAGAGCAATTCAGCTTGTCACACATCCTGACCCCTTTTCAAAGGTCCTGCAAACTTTGTCTCTCCAGAAGCTTATCCATTTTCCTTTATAATCCATGATTGAATCTGCCTCACCCACAATCTCAAGCAGGTAGTCCAGATCATAACCACTCATTGCATGAAAAGCTATTCCTTATATCACTTCGGGCTCCTAGGCTATCTTAGAGAGTTTCCTTCGATCGACTCTGTCTAGATTTATGATTTTTAGCACCTCCATCATATCGCCTTTTAACTTTGTCTTCCTAAGGAAAACGCTGCTTCTCTAATCTTTCAAAATAACTGAAAATCCTCATTCCTGGAAACATTTTCATAAATCTTTTTGCACCCTTGTCTTTCCCTTCTTCCAGAAGTGCCCAGAATTAAACACAATGATATAGTTGAGATCGACCCATTATTGTATTAAGGTTCAACATAGAACACTACAGCAAAAATAGCCCTTTCGGCCCACAAGTTGCACCGATCATATCCATACCTACCAGACCTATCTATAACTCTCAATCCCATTAAATTCCATGTACTCATCCAGAAGTCTCTTAAAAGACCCCAGCAAGTTCTCTCTGGAACAGAACATTTGAAAGTGCTGGTGACTGTGGTGAGTGAGAATTTTCAAATCGCTTTTTTTTCTCTATTTCCAGTTCGTCGGTTTTTTTGTTTGTTTTTTGCTGCCGTAGTTAGGTGTGGGGGCAGATGGGAAGGGAGTGGCGAAGTATTAAAAAAAGGCGACAGTAAACAGCAGGCAGCGTCGGGAGCAGGCAGTGGATTGAGCAGGGAGCAGAGTGAGAGGTTTGAGGGCTTTGGCTCGCTGGGCTTCGGCAAGGTGTTGCTGGTTTTCCAATTGCGTTCATACCTCCAAAGGTGTTCAGGACAATGGCAGGGTTTATGGGAAGATGCCTCACCTGCGTATGGTGTCACATGTGGGAGTTCCTGGAGGCAAGACGTCTCCCAAAAGTCCACATATGTGTCAAATGTTTGGAGCTGGAGTGTCTGATGGCACGGGTCAAGCAATTAGAACAGGATTGGAAGATGTATTTTTAGTTAGGGAGAACGAGGCAATAATGGATGGGAGGCATAGTAAGGTGGGGAACCTAGAGCCTAGGGGGGAGGGGAATCCTGACCCTTGCAGGTGGGTTACTGTAAAGAAGGTGAAAAAGGAGTAATAGTCCAAAGACTTCCCCAGTGGTAGTCCCCCAAAATATCAAGGGTGGAGGGGTAAAAAAGGTAAGGCAGGAGGACTAGAGTACCTCAGAGGAAAGGAAGGAGGCTAGAAGGAAGATAGTAGTGGGGGATGGGAGGGTTAAAGGAAAAGATAGGTGGTTCTGTGGTCAAAGGCGGAACTCCAGGTACTTTGCCTCCCTGGAGTAGGAGTGCAGGATGTTTGTTTCAGGGTAGAGGGAATTTTGAAGGGTGAGGGGACCCAGGCGGTTGTGATTATTCACGCAGGAGGGAAAGACGTAGGAAGGAAGAGCAGGGAGGATATATGAAGGCAGTTTAGAGAGTTGGGGGATAGGCTTAAGAGCAGGGCCTTCAAGGTGGCAATCTCAGGGTTGCTACCAGGCCAGGAGAAATGAGATCTTACAGCTGAATGTGTGGCTAAGGGATTGGTGTAGGGCAGAGGGTTTTATGTTTGTAGATAATTGGGAATTATTCGTGAAAGAAGGGCACCTGTATAGAAGGGACAGGGAACATTTAAATGGGAAGGCACAAACATCTTAGCTGGGAGATTAGCTGGAGTGTTTCGGCAGGGTTTAAAATAATATGAAGAGAGGGAGGGGATGGGACCGATAGCTCAGTAGATAGTGAGATTAGGAGCAAGATGGGTGATAGAGTAAGTTTGGACGAGAGGAAATACACCAGGGTGAAGGAGATTCTGAGTGGACTTGGAGGTCTGGAGTGTGTCTGTTTCAATGTGAAGAGCATACAGGAAAAACAGATGAACTTAGGGCCTTAATGATCGCAAGGAACTTAGATGTGGTTGCAGTGACAGAGACATGATTAAAGGAAAGGGAGCACTGGCAGCTGAATATTCCTGGATATAAACGTTTCAGGCATGACAGAGGAGGGTTGAAAAGAAGTGGGGGAGTGGCGTTGTTAGTTAGGGAGCACATCACAGCAGTGCAGAGGGAGGACAATATAGAGGAGTTAGGAGTTAGAACATAGAACATAGAACAATACAGCACAGAACAGGCCCTTCGGCCTTTGATGTTGTGCCGACCAAAATAAAAAGCAATGCCCCTCCAAACTAAACCATTCCCTTCTCTTCCATATACTTATCAATTAACCTCTTAAATGCCACCAAACTTGGCGCATCTACAACAGCTGCAGGCAAGGCATTCCACTCCCTAATCACTCTTTGAGTAAAGAACCTACCTCTGATATCCGTCCTATAACTCATACCCCTTAATTTAAAGCTGTGTCCCTCGTGCTAGCTTTCTCCATCCTAGGAAAAAGGCTATCACTGTCCACCCTATCGAAACCTCTAATCATCTTATATGCTTCAATAAGATCCCCTCTTAGCCGCCTCCTTTCTAACGAAAACAACCTCAAATCCTTCAACCTCTCTTCAGAGGACCTGCCCTCCATACCAGGCAACATCCTGGTAAACCTCCTCTGTACACTCTCCAATGCCTCCACATCTTTCTTATAATGTGGGGACCAGAACTGCACACAATACTCCAAGTGCGGCCGCACTAGAGTTTTGTACAGTTGCAACATGACGTTGCGGCTCCGAAATTCAATCCCCTACCAATAAAAGCTAAGACTCCATATGCCTTCTTAACAACCTTCTCGACTTGACTGCCTACTTTCAGGGATCTATGCGCATACACACCAAGATCCCTCTGTTCATCAAGACTACTAAGAATCCTACCATTACCCTATACTCTACACATTTATTATTCCTGCCATAGTGCATTACCTCACACTTTTCCACATTAAACTCCATTTGCCACCTCTCGGCCCAGCTCTGCAACTTGTCCAAGTCACTCTGTAAACTAATACACCCCTCTTCACTATCTACCACACCACCAACTTTAGTATCATCTGCAAATTTACTGATCCATCCCTCAATACCCTCATCCAGATCATTTTATAAAAATTACAAACAGCAGGGGCCCCAAAACAGACCCCTGAGGCACACCACTCGTCACCGAACTCCACGATGAATATCTCCCATCAACCCCCACCCTCTGTCTTCTATCTGCCAGCCAATTTCTAATCCAATTAGCTAAATCACCCTCTATTCCACACATCTGCATTTTCTGTAGAATTCTTCCATGGGCCACCTTATCAAAAGCCTTACTAAAGTCCATATATACTACATCAACCGCCTTACCCCCATCCACCGCTCTGGTCACTTTCTCAAAAAACTCAATGAGGTTAGTAAGGCATGACCTACCCTTCACGAAACCATGCTGGCTATCCCCAATCAATTCATTTCTCTCTAAATAACTATAAATCCTATCCCTAATAATTCTCTCCAATACCTTGCCCACCACAGAAGTAAGACTCACTGGCCTATAATTTCCAGGAAGGTCTCTCTTCCCCTTCTTAAACAATGGGACCACATTCGCCATCCTCCAGTCCTCCGGAACCACACCCGTAACCAACGAGGACCTGAAGATCAGAGCCAGAGGCTCTGCAATCTCCTCTCTTGCCTCCAGAGAATCCTAGGGTAAATCCCGTCCGGCCCAGGGGACTTATCCAACTTCAAACCCTCGAGAATTTCTAACACATCCTCCCTATCCACTACAATACTCCCCAATTTGCAACCCTGTACCTCAGTGCTCTCCATAGCTACATTTCCAGCACTCTGCGTGAATACCGAAGAGAAATATTCGGTATAGTTGAGTCACTGGATAGTTGAGTCACTGTGGGTGGAATTAAGGAACAGGAAGGGGGCAATTACTATGCTAGGGGTGTATTATAGGCCACCCAATAGCCCACGGGCAGTGGAAGAAGGCATATGTAAAGACATTTTGGAAAGGTGCAGAAAGGATAGAGTTGTTATACCTGGGATGGACTGGAAGGTACCAAGAGCTGGTGGTTTGGACTGGGAGGAATTTATAAAATGTGTATTAGAAGGATCATCAGAGCAGTATGTAGCTAGTCCAACTAGAGAGGGGGCTATATTGGATTTAGTTCTGAGTAATGAGCCAGGGCAGGTGGTTGATGTTGTAGTAGGGGAACATGTGGCTAACAGTGACCACAATTCTGTCTATTTTAGGATACAAATGGAAAAGGATGCTTGCTGCCCTAGGAGGGCAGTTTGAGGGCAGTTAACTACAGTTTGATTAGGCAGGAACTTGTGGAAACTGACTGGGAATGGTGTTCGAGGGCAAGTCCACGTTCGGCATGTGGGATTCTTTCAAGGGAGTAATGAAAAAGTTGCAGGAAAGATATGTGCTGGCTAAAAAGGAGGATGGGAAAGGTAAAATAAGAGAGCCATGGATAACTAGGGATATTGAGGACTTGGTTAGAAGAAAAGAGAGGCGTATGATCGGTCAAAGCAACTGGGAACGATCAGAGCGTTGGAGGAACATAGAGAAATGGGAGAGAGCTCAAACAGGGAGTTAGAAGGGCAGAAAGGGGGCATGAAATGGTTTTGGCAGATAGCATTAAGGAAAATCCAAACGCTTTTTAGTCCTACGTTAGGAATAAAAGGGTGGTTAGAGGAAAAATTGGTCCTCTTAGGGACAAAAGAGGGGAATTATGCTTAGAGTCCAAGGTAGGATTAGAGAACCATGGATAACTAGGGATATTGAAGACTTGGTCCGAGGTAGGATGAGAGAGCCATGGATAACTAGGGATATTGAGGACTTGGTTAGAAGAAAAGAGAGTTGAAAAGGTCAAAGCTAATGGAATACAAGGACAGATACCTAGATGGATAAGTAACTGGCTTGGTAGTAGGAGACAGAGAGTAAAAGTGCAAGAGTGTTTTTCTAGCTGAAGACCGGTCACTAGCGGTGTGCCACAAGGCTTGGTAGTGGAACCTTTTCCATTTGTTATATATATAAATGACTTGGAAGAGGGAGTAAGTGGAGTAATCAGCAAGTTTGCAGATGATACAAAGATGGCTGGACTTGCGGATAGTGAGGAGCATTGTCAGGCAATACAGCAGAACATAGATAGGCTGTAAGATTGGGCAGATAAATGGCAGATGGAATTCAATCCTGATAAATGCGAGTTGATGCATTTCGGGAGAAAGAATGTAGAGGGGAGGTACATGATGAAGAGTAGACCTATTAAGAGTTCAGAAACACAGAGGGATCTGGGAGTGCAGGTGCATAAGCCTTTGAAGGTGACAGAACAGGTGGAGAAGGTTGTGAGGAAAGCATATGGTATGCTAGCTTTTATAGGAAGGGGTAGAGTACAAGAGCTGGCGTTTAATGTTGCAGTTGTATAGAACGTTGGTTAGACCTCATTTGGAACACTGTGTCCAGTTCTGGTCGTCTTACTACCGGAAGGATGTGGAGACCCTGGAGAGAGTGCAGAGGAGGTTTACCAGGATGCTGCCTGGTATGGAAGGTCTGGGTTATGAGGAAAGGTTAGGCAAACTGTGGCTGTTTTCTTTAGAAAGACATAGACTGAGATGAGATCTAATAGAGGTGTACAAGATTATGAAGCGTATGGATAGAGTAAACAGGGTTAAGCTTTTTTGTAGGTTGGAATCAAATATCATGAGGGGTCACGGGCTTAGGGTGAGTGGGGTAAGGTGTAATTTGGATACTAGAGGGAGTTTTTTCACACAGAAGGTTATGGAGGTATGGAATGCAGTGCCAAGTAAGGCGGTGGAGGCAGGCACGTTGGAGTTATTTAAGAGATACTCAGATGGGCACATGAACAAAATAGGAATGGAGAGATATAAAGGACTGATTTAAAATAGGGATCATGAGCCTTGGGACTTCCCTGGCAATGGCATAAGTTGTGCACGATGTTGATGTACTTCTGTTTTATCCTACAGATACTTCGGTCCACCTTGTTGTCCAACAAGGTGCATACACGCGATGGGTCGTGAGACGGCTGCTCTTGGATTTTTCGAGAGTAGTCTAGTGCTTCACGTCGTTAGTGTATGCTTGAACTGGACCAGTTGACGGGCAGCACTGACTATCACTGCGCTGTGCAGATACATGCATTTGGGCCTGTACCTGTGGAAGTTTGCGCATTCTCCCCATGCTTGCATGGGTTTTGTCTGGGTCCTCCAGTTTCCTTTCACACCCCAAAGATGTGCTCTTAGGCTGATTGGTAAAACAAATTCTCCCTAAATTGTCTCGCTAATTTGGTTCCAATGCAGATTTCTATAAACATAGACAGGGATCACGGGTGGAAGTGGGAACGTTGAGGTGGCAGCGTGGGCTCGTTGGGCCGAAGGGCCTGTTTCCCTTGCTGTTTTGTTCTTTGAGTTCACCTCTAGCACCACTGATGGCAGCCGATTTCCACTCACTCGACACACAGTGAAAAACTTATCCCTAGCTTCCTTAATATAACCAAAGAATTAAATGAGACTTCACCTTGGTAACCCAAATGATTTGGAAGGATATGCTAATGAACTTGATTTGTTCTGCCAACATATAAATGATTTGTTTTGTTCTATTATATCTATAGGCAACGACAGGATCACTGTTAATATACCGGCAAGTGATTATTCACTATATGGAAAAAATGATGTGAAGTATATTTTTCATTCATTGCCATAATCAAAGGCAAAGTAAATGATCTGTATTTAACCACAGTGATACCTGATGCAACACAAAGACATCCATAAGATAAACTATTAACCTACATTACGCTGTAGAATACTGTTTGTCTCAGAAATGTCCGACAGTTCCAAGAGAACTATTAGCACAGTAGAATTGGTAAACTAAATGAACTGTAGAAAATGTCAACTTACAGCTTACAGCACACAACATGACAAAAGTTTCGGAACAACACAAGCATACTGGAATCAGTATTTAACAAAGCATACTTAGAGGGGAAACTACTGAATAATTTTATTTTAAAAACACAAAAAAAGGAACTTGCTTTTCTATAAAATTCCCTTGCACTCATTCAATCTATATTTAGGCTCAATAGTGGCCCTATTGGTTTCCCAATGATCACTTATAATTTAAATAAAGCGCATGCAGAACTTGTGCACTTCAGAAAAAATAATTAAAAAGTAAAGCATTACTTAAAAGTAAATCTTAGTAGACAATGCACCACAGAACCAGAATTACTTTAAAATCTTTTGCTTGTGACAACTTCTCAAGTTCAGAAACATATCTGAAATGATCTCATGGCAGAGGCGGTGATGGATATGATATTGAAATGAAAGATAGATGGAATGCATCATATGCTAGTGATCAGCCAAGGCGGGTGTTTATTGTGGGAATCCAAGTGATTGTTCTTCCTAGAATGCATGGAAGAATTCTTGAACAAATGTAAGTAAAAACACCTAAAGGAGCAATGCTCCGAAAGTTCATGATTCCAAATAAAACTGTTGGACTTCAATCTGGTGTTGTGAGACTGCTTACTGTGCCAACCCCTGTCCAATGCCAGCATCTCCACCTCATAACTATACTAAGATATAGTCCGGATAAAAAAATTAGCAGTTATTTTTGGTGCCAGGATTGGATACTCAGATTGAAGAAAAGGTGAATAGTGTTGGTTCTGTAGACAAGAAAGAAATAAACCATTGTTTCTTTGGGAGTGGCTTAAAATGCCATGGCAACAACTGCATGTAGATTGTGCTGGTCCATTTGAGGGTTATGTGTTCTTTGTCATAATTGATGCATACTTGAAATGGCCAGAAGTTGCTATCACAAAATCTACAATAACTGAAGAAACCATTGAAAAACTTGAAATTTTTGTAAGATTCAGTAAACTGAAACAGACTGTAAGTGATAATGTTTCACACTACTAAGATAATCGAACCTTTTGTGAAGTAAAATAAACATTATTCAGCATATAAATGCACCATCATTGGTTTCATCATTAAACTAATGGAATCGCTGAAAGATTCGTACAAATGGTGAAACATTCTTTAAAAGCTTCAAAAGAACAAGGTTTGTCATTATGTCTTGTGAATAGCTTTTTGGCATCTTATAGAAGCACTACTCATGCGACTGTCTAAAGTTCATTTGCATTACTACTCTTAAAGAGGAAGTTGAAAACAATGTTTGATTTATTATCTTCAGAAACTTCAGAAATAGTAGAGCAACAATCTCAAGCTGCTAAATAAGAAGTGATGACAAAACAACTTATTTTAACAAGGAGATCGAGTGTTAGTGTGCAATTATGAGAAATGGTGCCCAGCCACAGTTTTAGCAAAAACAGGTTCATGTTCTTGCATGGTTCAAACTGAAGATAAACTAATTTGGCAAGACCATAGTGATCAACTGTTGCTACCTTGAAATGATTTCTGAATCATCTCCAGGAGTGCGAGCTTCTTTAGTCCTTAGTGTTGTGAAGGGTGCTACAGAAGACTTGAGTGAATCTGACTTGCCTGATGATTGTGTCTGTGTTACTATACCACGTATAGAATGATACAGAATTAGTTCCAAGAGAATTGTCCACTTAAGTTCCAAATTATACTTCTAGCGTCACGGATAACATATTTCAGAATAATATATATAAACAAATACAAATAGATACCCTCCTGACCAACTTTCTTATTGACTGTATAAAATGATCAATATGATGCTTGGTACTGTGTCTAGAGTATTACTGATCCTATGAATATCATGGTAAATTATCATGATCACAGAAGCAAGGAGTGAAGGGTTGTTATATATTTTTGTTACGTTTTTGCCTCGAGCCAGTCACATGATTTGAGGGTGATGTAATTTGGCATGTTAGCCATGACTCTCACTGATTTTTACGATATACCATAAAAAGCATTCTTTCTGGTTGTATCACAGCTTGATGTGGCTCCAAGGCTGCAAGAAACTACAAAAGGTTGTGAATGTAGCCCAATCCATCACACAAACCAGCCTCCCATTCATTGACTCTTTCTACACTTCCCATCCCAGACATTCTCTCTTCCACCTTCTTTCGTCAGGAAAAAGATACTAAAGTCTGAAATCATGTACTGACTCAAAAACAGCTTCTTCCCTGCTGCCATCTGACTTTTGAATGGACTTACCTTGCATTAAGCTGATCTTTCTCTCCACCTGACCTATGACTGTAACTCTACATTCTGCACTCTTTCGTTTCCTTCCCTATGAATGATATGCTTTGTATAGCACACAAGAAAAAATACTTTTCACTGTATGCTAATATATGTGACAATAATAAATCAAATTAAATGTCATTAAAATGCTGCACAGGCGGCTGTTTAAGTTTCAGTTTGCATTCCGTGCAGGCCAAAAGCACCCTGAATTAAAGCTGTTGTTAGTTTGTATCTACATGTGCAAACCACAGCTTTTTGTTAAAATTCACAACCCCCAAAATAGTGAGGGCATTACAACATCTCAACAGGAAATAAGTGGAACCATCATTGCCACTTGGAAGAGACATTCTGTATGAATTATTTCCACGAATTATTGAATTTTCTCATGGCAGAGGCGGTGATGGATATGATATTGAAAGGAAAGATAGTTGGAATGCATCATATGCTAGTGATCAGCCAAGGCGGGTGTTTATTGTGGGAATCCAAGTGATTGTTCTTCCTAGAATGCATGGAAGAATTCTTGAACAAATGTAAGTAAAAACACCTAAAGGAGCAATGCTCCGAAAGTTCATGATCCCCAAATAAAACTGTTGGACTTCAATCTGGTGTTGTGAGACTGCTTACTGTGCCAACCCCTGTCCAATGCCAGCATCTCCACCTCATAACTATACTAAGATATAGTCTGAATAAAAAAATTAGCAGTTATTTTTGGTGCCGGGATGAATGAAATTTTTTGCTGGCATCAAGTGTAACAAAAATATACAGTATATCTAATGCAACTAATTTAGGAATGTCTTTCAGTGCATACAAGCAGCTTAATATAGACAATTTTCTACTGTATAAACGTCATTCCCATCAGTGTACCATTAATTGCATGGTGCAAAAGAATTAGCAAAATTGTGAAACCTACTCCCCCTTTCTCTTGTTTTTTCATAGTCCTGGTAGGTCACAAATGAAAAACTATCTTGTTTTTTCATAGTCCTGGTAGGTCACAAATGAAAAACTATCAACTGGAAGTAGAACTAGGTCCGGTAGCATTGGAACTGGTCCAAAGCGTGAGCTGTTAGGAGGAGAAAATAGTGCTCAAGAAGGATCAGTTCCTACATTCATGAGAATGACATTCAAGTTCAACATTTCCACAACTTCTTTCAATTCATCCATTGTCTCAATGCTGTAAAAACTTCTAGTATTTTCCTCTAGCTAAAGATGGATGTCCAAACAGTGATACCTCTAGCAGTGTCATCAATTATATTCATTGCTTAGCCAACATCTCAGATTGCAATCTCAGGAACCTAGTTTACCATGATCTAAGTTTTAAACTCCATATCCTACCAATCACATTGATCAGATGCTTTAATTTCGGTAAAACTGCCCATCTCAACCAGACTGAAAGAAGTTGTGGAAATGTTGAACTTGAATGTCATTCGCGTGAATGTAGGAACTGATCCACTGAAATTTCACCAATGGCTTTTAATCACCAGATTTGACAATTTTAATGATTTACCAGATGCCCTCCCATCCTTCATTTTTTTAAAATTCAGCTCAATGATAGTCACTGACCTAAAACATAATGCATTTTCTTTCCACAGATGTGCCTGACATACTAATAATTTCTATATTTTTCTGCTTTATTTCAGACGTGATGTGGAGATGATGGCATTGGACTGGGTAAGCACAGTAAGAAGTCTCACAACACCAGCTTAAAGTCCAATGGGTTTATTTGGTAGCACAAGCCACAAGCTTTTGGAGCACTGCCCCTTCAACTCCCACTCACCTGATGAAGAAGCATTGCTCCGAAAGCTTGTGCTTGTGCTACCAAATAAACCTGTTGGACTTTAAGCTGGTGTTGTGAGACTTCTTATTGGTATCTCAGATATTCAGACCAGTTGTAATTTTGCTTTTGCAACAAAATCTGAGACCGCCCTGGACAATCTCATGAAGGACATCTTTATCAAGGTATGCTGGGTCTAATTTTTTTTAATGCAGTGCTAAACAATATGCAGGTAGAGGGAACAACAAAGACATAAAAATCAAATTACACTAGCAAAATGGCTTAGAGTTTCTTCCCTACACAGCAACAGTAACTATTTCAAAACTACTGAATCAGATGATGGCACTTAGTTTCAGACAATTTTGGATGAATTTATGATGCTAAAGGGAAAATCCTGAATCTTACCAGAACTTAACATATCAGTCATAAACATCAGCTCATACCAAAATAAAAAGGACATGTTTAAATCAATTATTGATATCTGGTCAGAAAGTCAAAAAGACAACAAATCTGCATCAGCTCTCTCCTCTTATCTTGTTTTTGATTCACTCTGTTTAATTTGTTCATAGCATATTATGAAAATTGTTAATATTTATTAATTGGAAAAAAAAATTAATGAAATTATGTTAACATCAAAGTGAAAATCTTGCTCAGAAAGGTATAGGCTCAGTTTCTTCTCCCCAAGCAACAGTAGCAAGTCATAACATCTGTGAAAAACATTGCATCAGTTGCAAAACAAAATACTGTGCTCGACTGGGTATCTATATTACTCAATATTACTACCTCAGCCCCCATAATCCCACTACATTACACCCTAGTGATCAGTCATGAAAACAACTCATTATTCTAAGTGGGGTTCGATAGCAGGACTAGATGACACCCTTCCTAATAAATAATGAAAAGCCTTATAATTTCCAAAATGTGGGAGAAGGTTTTATGTGAACCTAGCTTTTAGCACAGACAGTAGCAAAAGAGCCTAATGGTTTAAAGTTTGCAAATAAATAACATTGTGTTCTGTGTGCACATATTGGTCATTGATTATTTTTGGACAAATTTTCCAGAGACAAACAACTACATTTTATGAAATGGCAAATTAGGATTTTCAAATTCCGCATAATATTATTTAAAACTAAATTTGACTGCTACAATATAGATGCTGAATAACTAACGTCAGTCTTAAATTGTGTCCAAGAGGGGCCAGCACAATCTTGTATTTTAAAAGCAATAACTGCCCAGATGGGAATACATACAATTCAAAAGATAGCCATTCCATCTGTGACAGATTGTTTATATAGTTCCTTTCACAATCTCAAGATATCTTAAAGCCAATAAAATGTTTAAATGTAGTTACTGTTATAATGCAAGAACAGCATAATCCATTCTTACATGAATCATCGTGCGCACTGTGAAAGTAACTATTTTGCCTCAGATTGAGAGAAATAATATGATTATCATGACATCCATTCCTCATTTTTTACACTTTAGTGGTAGCTATCATGTCCTCAACTTGGTCTAACCTACCTAAGAGGAGGAAACAGCATGGAAGGAAATATCTTAATGCCAAGAGTGACTCACAGTGAAACAGGTGCAACCATTTAAACAAAGGTACAACATGCCTTCAAAAGCCTCAGTGTCAAGAACAAAAGTCAGATCAATTAAATCAGAATATTTCAGCAAACCTCTCAAAGTGCAAGGAACTCTTTCTTCACAGGATAACAAAATGTAGCATTAAACTATCACGTAATCAACTTCCAAATTCTCACACCTGGTACTAGCAGCTGAGGCTTCACTACCCATGCAGCACTGTCAGCTGGATTTTGTGCTTCCCCAGTGGTAGGTTTGATTTTGTTCCTAATGATGAAACTACTCTAAAGATTCCATACAGACTGGTTATAAACATCCATGAGTCCAAGTAGGAAAACTTTTTAATCAAGCTGTCTACAGATATAGAAAATGCAAACATCTCCTAAAACACAATTTCTCAACTTCTATTTGCCCTTTTCTTTATAAAAATAATCTTTGCAACTTTTCCTCCAAAAAGATGGCACAGTGCTTAGCGCTGCTGCCTCACAACGCCAGGGACCTGGGTTCAATTCCTGACATGGGTCACTGTCTGTGCAAAATCTGCATGTTCTCCCCATGTCTGCTTGCTAAATTCTCCCTTGGTGTCTCCAAACAGGAGTTGGAATGTGGTGATTAGGAGATTTTCACAGTAACTTCACTGCAGTGTTAATGTAAACTTACTTATGGCATTAATAAATAAAAACTTTACACTAAAACTAGATCAGAATCTGATTTTCATTCAGTCACAGAAAACCTCCTATCCATTGCAAGTTCCTAGCAAAAACAGATGATATAGCGCTTATTCAAAAATGTCACATTGGTACACTGCTCAAAACGTGCAAATTGTTTCAATTAGTTTTACATGAACGCAGACCAAGAATTACAGAAATGTTCAAAATCTACGGAACACTGAATCCAGGATACCAATATCTGGAGACTGCACCATCATTGTATGGTTGGATTGAAATTCTATAAATCTGTATTTAAAAATTCAAAAACAAGACTAAGAGTTTCCTTTTCTTAGAAATTCAAAATAATTATGAAAGGTATGAATGAAAATTGCTGAGTTCTTGGAAGTAGCAAGTTTAAAATATCAAATTGCCAGCTTACATACATGATTTTTACTATCCAGTAACATAAATAAGAATTGTTGTTTCTGATCTGTACTCACCGCACTACCAACTGCTGACAAACTGATCCTGTTTCTGTTATAAGTTCATTAAGTTTTACTTCCAGATGAACTTTTCCCTGTTTGAAAATAAGAGGTTAAAAAGTTAATTAAAACAGTACAGCTGACAAAATTAACATTGTCTCTTCCCTTTTACCAAACCTGAAGTTTCAGGACTTCAATCTACCATGATTCCATCGAGGGGTATACGACAAGAAAAAAGGTCAATGCCACTGTTTAAAAATATTCTGAATGTACATTCTTCATTCGATCTTTGAATCTTGCCATCATTTACCCAGAAAATGCAAAACTGAAGGTGTATTTCATACTGTAGGGAACAGGAAATCTACTTATGTTCTGATACCACTGAAGCATTATAGCAGTAGATTTGAATCCTTAACTAGCCAATTGCTTCTTTGGCTGTTTGAAGAACTTTGTGTACACACAAATTAGTTGTCATTCTTGATTACATAACCACAGCCACACTGCAATAGAATTGGATGTCAAGCTTTTTGGGATCTTTGAGAGCATTATAAAATGCTTTACAAATGCAAGGCTCTCTTTTCTCCAACACAAATGCTTTTATGTTTATGTGCAATCTCATCCATTTTCAGGAAACTGGCATAATGCTTTTGCTTCCTCACTTTTACATTCAGAAAGAATACTTCATCTCCACATGCACGTACAGGGCTCTGCTTTTCTAAAATGAGCTCTCTTACCCCATTGACAAGAGTGTCATTTTCTAGGCCCAGGATATCAATAGCATAAGGGTTTATTTACACAAGGGGGTGCAAGTTTAGTGAAGTAATACACAAAGTACAAACACCTTGAAATAAAATTTTCAGCATCAAGGCCACTAAGTAGGAATAGCTTCCTTTATTAAGGTTATATTACAAAACACTAGACATTCTTATTTACAATTCTGGGTTAGGTGTTTTTAAGTTGACCTCGGGATTAAAGGGTTAGATTGAAAATTCTATCCCTGCACTACAAGGTCAACACTCAGTAAGATTAAACTTTTAGTTCTATTTATTACAGTTAAGCCATAAATTTATTTGCCTATTGCTTTCATGTCTGTGACTACAATGATGGTCCCTTTGCAAACTATAACTATATTTTGCAATATAACTTAGTTATGTCAACTGAGACCTAACAGTACTTAAACCAAAATGCAGCATTCCAGTAAAAATATGACAAGGACAGTTATAAAGGCTGCTTTTACGTTTTGGCCTGGACTCTTTTGGCAGAGATCATGCACTGTTTCCACAGGCTCACAATACAACAACACTCAATATCATTCTTTTACCAGAAGTCAAGTTCAAAGAATTGTTTTTTTTAATCACAGTGGAATGTGGTGACTGCCAGAGAGGAAAAAAATACTTGTACATAAGACAATCATCCATCTGCAATGCAATACTTAATCTAAAGTTAATTAAAAAATTAGATTTGCACATCCATGGTTTGGAATTATCCAGTGGCACAATCAATCATCACATTCAATTCCAAGAACAGAAGAGGGAAAATCAGTGCACTTGATGCAAGAAACAAGTACTTATCGCATCTAATGATACATCTGTAAAAACATCATAATGGTAATACAAAGAAGAAGCAGAAAGGCTATTGTAATAACTTATCCAATGAAAATTCTAAAGATGGATCCAAAATCTGTGTTCCAAAGTACTGACCCCCTTACACTCCATCCCCAAAAGACAATTCTCAAACGCAAGTTGAACAATCAACAAAGCTGTTCAAGCCTTCCCAGGGTGTAAAATGTTCTCAAAAGTCAACTATGGATACAAATATCAATTTGAATAATAGTCAGATGGAGGAAATGCACTACTTGCAATATTACAACTGTTCCCTGTTTACGGACACATCTACACATATTTTGCAAAGCATAAAACTTGGCTTTTATACCTGTCCATTTTACACAGCATTTCCTGCAAGAGAGGCCTGGATGAAATATCAATAGGCAAAAAAACATCTCAATAATAAATCCTTTTAAAAACAGAAGTAAAAAGCTTGACAGTAAGAACATTGCACATATTGCAAATAGTGTATTACTGCATTGATATTCAGTCTCTTCATCCAATGCTTTCTGCAATTAGGCAAACTTTCGTCTTAGATGGTGAAACCTTATCAACCTTGACACATTGCTCAAGTATATTTTTAATGTAACATGATTTTTTTTTGCCTCTGAAACAGAACAGTTTCTTTAACACAGCACAGTGGTTCAATGATAATTCTAATAAACACAACTTTAATATGTTTGACAACTCTTCTGTGTACTAAAAACTGCAATTATTTGACTATAATCAAATAATGGTTTAGAAAACGATGCACGTTGAACATGTTGTGGTTAGAATCATGCAGTAGGAATGCCATTCTTTACCTATATGACCATATCCTGACTAAAATAGGCAGGTTCTCCAATTGAATGCTGCAGCCAAATCCTAAAAGATTCACGAATTTCTGGATTTCAATTGAAGATGATAATGGATCTGAGCCAAATGGCCTAGTGTGAAACAAGACAGAGATCTTTTCTGTATTAGTGTTATGCCCAGTAAAGGGATGATATATCTGTAACATTAAGTATGGACTTTATGTATTGAAGTGTTTAGAACTGTCTTTTATTTAAAATGGACACTGATGAACTGTTAGGTGGCCACCAAGGGGGAGGTGACCTTTGCAATACGTAATTCAGACTGGCACCAGTGCAGTGCTTAAGAGTGCATCTGACAATGCAACGTTTTCACTATGAGATGTTAAACATCCCAGTTGCTATTTCAGATGGACATAAAAGAACACCACACTATCACCTGAACAATAACAGGAATTCACCGAGTATTTGAGCCAATATTTATCCTGAAGCAATATAATTAAATCAGGTAATGTAATTACTTATCTCCACTTTCAGTGAACACAAATCTAACAATCTCCTCTTGACATTACCATCGCTGAATCTGGTGGGTGGGGTGGTTAATCTTTGATAAAGACGACAGAAGCACATCAGAAGCTAGTAGTTCTGTGGCACATAACTCACCTCCTGACTCCCCAGAGTCTGTCCATCATTCACAAGGCTTGGATCAGAAATGTGATGGCATATTCTCAACCACCACAGTGGTAGCAAGATGTGCCAACTACAAGCTGCACTGCAGCAACTCATCACGGTACCTTTCAAACCTTCAATCTTTACTTTTAAGTAACCCTACTGTCCTAGGGTTAGGACAGTAGATGTGAGACCAATAGCTGTAAATTCCCCTCCATGCCACATATTATTCTGATGTGGAAATATATATCACTGAAGCTTCACTGGCACTGGATCAGAATCCTGGAACTCCCTTCCTAACACTAAGTGTGGACTTTATGTTCAGAAGTTTTTAGAACTGTCTTTTATTTAAAATAAACACTGATGAACTGTTAAGGTGAATGAAGCAATGTGAATGAAACTACACCATGTAGATTGCTGTGGTTCAAGATGTTGGCACTGTATCACCCTTCTCAGGGGTAATTGAAGATGTACAATAAATGCTGGCCTAGCCAGCAATGCTCACATTCAATGAAAGAACAAAATATGTAACTGAACTTGCTTTGGAATATCCTGTGGTCATTGGAAGTACTACGTAAGTTCTCTCCTTGAGGCACTAGAACAAGAGTAAAGAGGACAACTTCAAACAAATGAAGGGCAAATTTAGAACATAATGGTTTGAAAATACTAAGAGCAATCGGTACTTGTAATTAGCTACAAATGAAGAAGCAATGGAGGCAAAAGCTTGAAATTCATTCCATAGTTTATTGGATCATGTATTGGGAGTAAGAGGCAGAAGGAGCTACAAGTTTTCTTTTTGGATGCATGACCTGTGATAATCAAAAATTTCTTTTTTCAACTGTGGTAACATGGACTTTGGTAATAGGAAAAATTCAGGTCCCTTATAAGAAACTGAAGATACACAGGAATTTGAGTTTGTTTATAAGCAGCTATCCAATTTGATATTACTGTAGAGTCAAAGGTTATTAGTTGGAATATCAGATACAGTAATGGCAAGACTTAAATGCTGGGATTAACTTCAGCAGTCTGCTACTTTAAATGTGACAATAGGATCAATGCAATAAACTTAATTTGAGCAACAGGATGAACCTAAGTATCTGTTGCAGGTGTAGCATGGTGTGTGATAAAAAAAATAAACACTATATGTTACACTATAGCTGACCTTCATATTGAAGTTTAAATTTATTCTGCAAAAAAAAATTCACTGAAAAGCTTTGCTAATACATTCCCAATGGAGGCAGGGCCTGTCTATTTAATCATACTCTCCTTTGAGCAGAGCACCATCTGATTCTAATTTCAACTAAGCAGCACGCCTTAAAAAGGTAGCTCCTCATTTCCTTGGGTCTGGGACAGTCAGGTACAGAAATGATTGAATAGTTGCTCATGAATTCAATCAGACTCTGGACCATGTGGACAATAAGTAGTTTTGTTCATTAAAATCAATTCCAGAATGCAAAAGATCACTGAATTTAGCATGAAGAAAATAAGCAACAGTTTTCGGTTCTAAATTCCAGCTCAAAGGCACAGTTTTCTCTTCTAATTATATTCAAAATAGCTGGAGTCGAACATAGTCTTTAACTTGTGTATATAAGGGCAATAAAATTGGATTTTCCAAATGCCTTGTCATGAAGGTGCCTGAGCACTATGGCATAAGCCCTACATACATGACAGACTTTCAACAGTAAGGGCAAGCAACCAACAAATGGAATGGAGTAGCAGCATTCGTTTAAGTGTCATGTTAGATGGTTAACTGAAAACAAGTTGCTAAATTCTGTACATCATATAAATGGTTAAAAAAGTTCTTCCCACATCTTAAAACTTGCTTTGCGATTTGCCTCGTCTTGAAGTTGATGCATAAGGGCACCATAATAAATCCTTCTTCACTGAATTGATCCTGGCTTGAGTTGGTTTAGTTATCCAACAGAAATACAGTGAAGAAATGTTTATGCTATACTTGCTTTCTATGAAAGACATGAAATATTTGCTTATATGGTGTGGGAAGTGGCCGCTTTCAACCTGAACCACCTTAATTGAATTTGACATCTGCAACGAAAGTAACAAAAATAATCTCAATAAAAAGACAAATTGTACATAATTTTCTTATGCACAATACATAGCTGTAAACACTAAAACCACAAGTTGATAGAAATAGAGGCACCAGGTGAAAAACAGGATGCGGACAATCTCAGAATGTAGCTAACTTTTTTCATTAACAAAAAAGGCAACAGGATATACTATTTTGACATGTACACAAAGCATTAATAAGTTTTACTCAGCATTGTATTTAATGTAAATGCATTGTACTGTAATTGCTTAGCTCTGACCAGGAAAATTAAAATACATAACTTGCAATTCAGCATCTCTATTGTAGCGGCTTTTGTCATTCAATCTGAATTTGATCACAGTAAAATGGCATTTTGTTACGTCTGACTGGCCAAAGAGAACAAAGAACTGGAACTTCAACGCACAAAAATGTGAATTTTCGAAGATTCCATCAATAGTGATGTTATTGTTTCTGTGTGGTCAACTGGTTCATATTACTCAATTGGAAGAAAAATCCACAGAAGGCATCTAACTTGTAGACATGCAATTTTTTGAAGTAAAAATCTAAAGCATTACGCTGTGTGTGAGACCGCTACGTACAAAATTCAATGGCATCCAAAGCACCTCAAACCCAGATTTTAGAAGAAATGTCAAAAACAGCAGCACTCACAAAGAATCCTTGTTCAAGTAAATTGAAGGGGATGGATGACTCAACAGGAAAGCCCCAGCTTTTCAGCACAGGTGGGGAAAATAAGTTGTGTGGCTTTGACTGGAACTTTTCATTCTGCCAGAACTTCCCAAACATCTTTCAGCTGTGAATTCATTTTGAATCTTCAAACTCGGTGCAACTCAAAGTGAAAATTGGTGTTTGGAGTGTTAGCGGAGTGAGGGCTCAGTACAGAGAAATCCAAGCACAATAAACAACTAAGATACTTTATTTTTTGAAGGGTTTGTTTGCAGCGATTGGGCCTTCGTTCATTGGATCAGGCCACAACCAGAAGCAAACAAAATGCACATTTGTCTTCCAGCCAATCCCTGGGCTATCAAATCTGAATTTCCCTCCCATAACACTTGGAACAAAATTTCTCATTCTACAGCTCCTCTGGGGACTATGACGCACAACTTGGGAAACCCTGACTTACATTATTATAACAGTATTAATCACTGTTTTTAACATTATTTAAGTACGCAATTTATTTCTATTTCCCAAAAACAAATTGAAGGTCAAAGAAGTATGATAAATCTTGTTAAGTTTTATTTATTAGCGTCACAAGTTGGCTCACATTAACACTACAATGAAGTTACTGCAAAAATCCACTAGTCACCACACTTCAGCACCTGTTTGGGTACACAGAGGGGGAATTTAGGATGGCCAACGCATCTAATCAGCACACCTTTTGGACTGTGGGAGGAAACGAGAGCATTAGGAGGAAACGAGAGCATTAGGAGGAAACCCAAGCAGACATGAGGAGAACATTCAGACTCCGCAAAGTGACCCAAGCCAGGAATCAAACCCAGGTCCCTGGCACAGTGAGGCAGCTTTGCCAACCACTATGCCACCATGCTGCCCCATAATTGTTAAATTAGAAAGGAAACCACTTAACAAGTTAAACTGTTCCCTAAAGAGAATTGATAGCCAAATTTACTTGCAACACCAAATAAGGAGCAATGGCAATTGCAAAGAAAAATAATTATAGGCCATCAAACACATTAGAAAATTGCTTAGAGTGGTATTCTCAAAATCCAAGTCATCAGCTAGGAACTTGAAAGTTTTGCTACATAATTTTACCTCCATCTATGACAAAAGTATTGGGTTTCTATTTTTGTCAAAATCATGGCATCCAAAATATTAGCTTTTCTTTCATAATTGACCAATTCGCAATCTCAAATCCAAAGGGCTGCATCTCCCTTTTTCTGAGACTGAAATGGTTAGGAAAAGAGCACTTCTCCTTTGATATACAACGTGGAGCAACTATTTAGAGGAGATCTGATAGAGGTGTACAAGATTATGAGGGGTATAGACAGAGTAAACAGGGTTAAGCTTTTTCCTAGGATGGACTCAAATAGCACGAGGGGTCATGGGCTTAGGGTGAGGGGGGTAAGGTTTAATTTGGATGCTAGAGGAACTTTTTTCACACAGAGGGTGGTGGGGGTATGGAATGCACTGCCAAGTAAAGTGGTGGAGGAATACACTCTGGAGTTATTTAAGAGATACTTAGAGGGGCACACGAACAGAATGGGAATGGAGGGATATAGAAAACTGATTTAAAATAGCGATCATAAGCCTTGGGAGTTCCCTGGGAAGTGTGTAAATTGTTGATGATATTGATGTATTTCTGTTTTATCCTACAGGTACTTCGGTCCGCCTTGTTGTCTGACAAGGGGCATACACGCGATGGGTCGTGAGAGGGCTGCTCTTGGATTTTGAGAGAATAGCCTAGCACTTCACATCGTTAGTGTACGCTTGACATGGGCCATTTGATGGGCAACATGACAGCTCAGTAACTATTGCTGTGCTGTGCAGATACATGAATTTGGGCCTCCGTCTGTGGGAGTTTGCACGTTCTCCCTGTGCTTGCGTGGGTTTCCTCCGGGTGCTCCGGTTTCCTCCTGCATCCCAAAGATGTGCTTATAGGCTGATTGGGAGGGATCATGGGTAGAAGTGAGAACATCGAGGTGGAGGCGCAGGCTCGTTGGGCCGAAGGACCTGTTTCCTGTGCTGTTTTGTTCTTTGCTTTTATTTTTGAGAGATCAGTGTGTGATATTTTGAACCCAAATTCTTACTTTCCCAATCAGTGGGAGAATGTTTTTTTTTGTACTGATCAATTCTGTATTCCTAGTTAGTCAAAATATTTTGATAGTATATACGGATGTTCAAAAGTAAGCGTTTTTCAAAAGCTGTCTAGGTACACATGAGTAGAATCAACATTCCCCATTAATACAATTGCAGGTATGCAATTATTGGCATGCAAGCAATATTATCTTTTATTTGATTTTTGACGGGCAATTCTCTAGCTAATAGCTTATAGCAGATAAATTAGAAAAACTTTCCTTTGTACTCAAGTTCAGCTTCTGTACATTCATTGTAAATAAGGTTTTGCAATGAACAGAATACACTTGAGTAAAAAGCATATCAAGAGATTGTGTCTTCTTGTTTGGTTCCAAGAAGAAATTAGATTTAGCTCTTGGGACTAAAGGGATGAAGGATATGGGGCAGCAAGAGGAAGAAATCAGAATACTGAATTTGATGATCAGCCAGGATCATAACGAATGGCAGAGCAGGCTCCAAGGACTGAATGGCCTATTGCTTCCAATTTCTACTATTCTTATATAGAATTTGCTCTCGCTTCTGTTTAATATATACATGAAAACTGCAAGCTTTGGTTATCCAAACTTTTTAGATTGATTGCTTTGCTGCTCAGAGTTCAGGGGTGCACAATGCTTGGTTCACCTTGTTTCCAATGTTTACCCCCAACAGATGGAGTTCACTGCTTGCCCTGTGATAAAGCACTCATATATCATGAGCATAAGATATATTAGGCTCATGATCAAGTTTTGGTTCGTAGGCAGTGCAGGTTTGCATATCCAAGCCAACATTTATGTAGAGGATAACAAAGAGTTTTGGGAAGGACCTGAAATTGCAATATCCGACTACAACCAAAATCACTTTGACAGATGCTGGAAATAAATTAAAATTGTTGAGGTAAGTATAATGCCTGTTGATAGGCCTTTAAAAAGATCTGTTGAAAACAGTAAGATAAATGCATAAATCGGCAGAATAGATTGAGGGAGCAATTCATGCACGTGGCATCCTGGACTTAAAGACAGACAACATTAACTAATTCACCTTAGCGAATGGACATCTTACACCAAAGGAGGTAGCATAATACTTTTGGCAAATGCAGTTTGCAATTTTTAAATACATAGTACTGTCATGAGTAACTGACAAACCAAAAAGTTTTCAAAGAACTGGCATTAATGCAATCTCTAAAATAACACTAAAATAGCAAACAATAAATTGTTTTTGACATTCAAGTTGCTGGGTAGGGATGGAAAAGTCAGTACAATATGTTATCACAAAGTGAATCCTATCAACAAGCAAACATTCTGGAGTTCTGATAACTCAGCATTTTTAGTTTCTTTTACAGAATTTTGCTGGATTCAGAAAGAATTGAGATCAGCTGCAATATCAATCATGATGAGATAGCCTGCTTACACTTACAACCTAGGTTGTGTACCCGAAGCACTAGCATTTAGACAAGGTCCAAAAGGCAGGTTGTGCAGTTTGACCGTCTGAATGAACAAAAGGAAAGCCTCCCTTTTGATCCCCCACCTCCAACCATCACTTTAGCTATCTTCAGAAACACTTACTAGTTGATAATTAGAGACATAGAAAAAAAGATAATTTACCTGAACTTCAGAGTTAGCGTCAACAAGTTGCAATGTAAACCAACTGTCCTTACAGTTGTTCTTGGGCAGATCTTCCTTTCGGATTGATACTTTACCTGGAAGGAAATTATAAAAGTGTTCAGATACTGACATTGATGGGCATGACCTAATAAAAATTAGATTTTATCACACAAATCATCTTTATTTTAAAAAATTCCAATGTCAGCTTGATTCATTTTGTTATACTGACAATCAAGATAGCTCTGTGTTTAAGCATATAATCTCATTGATATTTCAGGACAGTACTGAAAGAAATGCTCAAGGGACTTTCATTTGAATGTAATTATTAAAACAAGATCTTTCTGTTTGACTATATTGGGTAAATGTTAAATATCCTACTTACTAATTGGAAGGAGCTATCGAGATCAATTCAGTCTCTTACCACTTCTGCCATCCCCACTATCCTAGACAGCCACGTTTTGTACTCTTATGTTCCTATTGATAAAGTCCAGGATGTCACATGCATGAATTGCTCCCTTAATCTATTCTGCCGATTTATGCACAGGTACAACAAGATCCCTCTGCTCCTGAACATATTTTAGAATTATACCCTTAATTTTATATGCTATCATTACATTCTTCAGAGCAAAATGAACCACTTCATATTGCTCAGCATGAAATTTAGCTGTCTCATGGTCTTTCCAGGAATTTTTGAAGTTCTACATTATCCTTTTCATTGTTCGCAATTTTCACGTTCTATCCAAGTTTTCTATTATCTGAAAATTGTGCCTTGTACGCCAAGGTCCAGGGCAATAAGAATCAACAAAACCAGTGGGGAACTCCACCTTAAGCCTCCCTCCAGTACAAGGAAACTATTCACAACGACTTGGTTTCCTATCATTCAGCCAATTTTGTAACCATGTTGCCTCCGTCCTTTTTATTCCACGAGCTCTAACTTTGCTCCCAAATTTGTTGTGCTGCATTTTATCAAGTGCCTTTTAGAAGTCTCATATCAATAGATCCTGAATGGTCTCATCAAGGTGGACATGGAAAGGGTTTTCCCCTTCTTGGTGAGTCCAGAACTAAGAAGCAGTTTTAAAATTAAGGACTGCCCTTACAGAGTGCAGGTAAGAAGGCTTTTCCTCGGAAGGTTGTGCAACTTTGGAACTGCTTTTCTCGGAAGGCAACGGAATTGGGGTCATTGAATATTTTTACGGTAGAAGTAGATAGATTCTCGCTAAGTGCAGAGCTGGTGAAAAGTTGTGAGTCGATAGAAATCTGGAACTTGTAACACAAACATATCAGCCATGATATATTGAATGGCAGCATAGGCTTGAGTGGCTAATGGCTCACATCTGCTCCTATTTCATATCTTCATACACTGTTTGTTATCACTTAGCCAACTTCACATCCATGCTGCCACCATCAGTTCTTTTTTCTCCGCCAAGCTTCCACTTTGCTTCCATGCCTGCTTATGGCACTTTATCAGATGTCCTTTGGAAGTCTGTGTCATATCATGCTACTTGCATTACCTTCAACAATCCTTTCTGTTATCTCAAAAAACTTAAGCAAATTAACCATAAATCCTGCTGACTTTGCTTAATAATCCACATTTGCCCAACTATGATTTTTGTGCCAAATGATATTTTCTTAAGATTCCCCATCATTGCAATAAAAATAACTGACTTGTAATTGTGGGGCTTATCATTTCACAGCTTCTTGAACAAAGCTACAACATTTACTATTCTCCAGCTCTTGGCACCACTGTCTGCATCAAGGGAATTCTGGAAAATTATAGCTAGTGCATCTATAATTTCCATTCTCTCTTCCAAAGTATCAAAACAAACTATCTATAGAATGCCTTTTGTTAAATGCATAAATATATTTAGTATTATGGCACCTTTAGTAAAGCAATTAGGAATTCAGATTTGTTTGACATTGTTTAAAAGTATTTAAGGATCCCAGGAAATCCAAATTGATTTCAATGTGCGTTATGACCTGCAATTTGTCATCTATTTGCCATACCCCACCAATTACCAAATGGGTAATGAAAATTGATCCATAAACAATTCTTTCAGAATCAAAGCTTGAACTTTACGAAAGGAACATTAGAGGAATAACACTACCATTCAACTGTTCCTTTCTATACAATAAAATATTGGAGATGTTCAAAGAATATGGTACACGCACGGATGGTTACACTACAACTTACCAAAAGGCACATCCTTCTGAAAAAAACTCTTATCATAAATATAAAAGGAGAGGTACTGGAAACTTCTAGGGATTTCAAAGTAAAAGTCTTCACCATAAAAAGGGCTGCCAAGAAAACAGAATTTGCAACAGTAAGTTAATAAACTTGGCAAATTAACATTTAAAAATAAAATTGTCATTACAATGTAAATAATATTCCAACTTTTACCCCTTTAGCATGGTATTATCCACGTATAAAATATACTTTAAATGCATTCAAAAATTTTTTCAAATTATAATCATAGATCTGGAGTACATTTTCAAAGCAGAATGCAAATGAGATCAGGAGCAGCTCATTGCGATTGTCAAATAGCATTTGAGGGCTGGAAGCAGAATTGCAAATCAATTTAATACAATAGGATATTGTCAAGGTTCAAGTCAGTTTCCAAAGATAATGCCTTTGGACTTTTAACATGCAGACAGACAAGTTAAATAAAAATTCCTTGTTTTGGCTAACTATCAGGACCCCAATAACAATGAGTTAAATTCCAGTGTTAACACTGCTAAATCCTGTTCACTTATTTGGTATCAGACTTACAGACCCATCAGTCTTCCATCAGACTAAGGATCATGGGTGACAACCTCCCTGGATTCAATCTAATCACGTATTTATCTCTAAGCAGCAAAGATACTGTAACTTTGTCCATTCATATAGATAATCATCTTTAATGATCACAAAAGAAATATTGTATATATCATCAGCATATAACTTTGAGGTAAAAACAAAACATTGTAGTTGCACATCCTGTCCCTTTTATAATGGATATTTTGTTTATACTGCTCAGATGAATGAATTCAACAGCTCAGAAAGTTATAGTGCCAGAACTCAAGAGTGAAGAACGTTTGTGGGCTGATAGGTGCTGTTTGTGTACAATCTGAACATAGAAACATTCAAAATAGGAAAACGAGCAAGCCACTTGGCCCCTTAAGCCTGCTCCACTATTCAATAAGTTTATGGTTAATTTGCTTGTAACTTCAACCCCACATTCCTGCTTACCCCAATAACCTTTCACCGACTTGTTAATCAAGAAACTATCTAGTTTTGTCTAAAAAAAATTAAAATATTCTGTTTCTATTGCCTTTTGAGGAACAGAGAACTCCAGAGATTCATGACCCTCAGAGAAAAATATTCTCATCTCTCTTAAATGAGCAACCCTTTAATTTTATAGTGATCCCTTAATTCTAGATTCACCAAGAGGAAACATCCTGTCCACAACCACTCTGTCAATACCACTCAGGATCTTAATGGTTTTACTTTTACTTACTTTTCTAAACTCTAATGGATACAAACCTAATTTCGCCAATCTTACCTTTCAACACAAACCACACACTCCTGGTATTCTTCCAATAAACCTTCTCTGAACCGCTTTTAACATATTTACATCTTTCCTTAAATAAGAATACTAACATGGTACACAATACTCCAGATGTAGTCTCACCAATGCTCTGTACAACTGAAGAATAACTCCCTACTTTTGTAGTCAATTCCCCTCAGTAAATGAAAACATTCTCTTACCTTTCCTGATTACCTGTAGCTGTACACCAGTCTTTTTGATTTATGCATTGGGATACCCAAAAGCCCCACATCTGAGCTCTGCAATCTCTCACCATTTAGATAAATAAGGTCAGTAGTCGAGCAGCCCTGACAGAACCCAAACTGAGAATGAAGGAGCAGGTACTACATGGTAGCATTGTTCATCCATCATTTGATGATCAAAAGTTGATAGAGGAGGCAGTAATTAGCCAGGTTGAATTCGTCTTGCTTTTTGTGGAGGACATACCTTTCCACATTGTCAAGTAGATGCCAATGTTGTAGCTGCACTAAACAGCTTGGCTAAGAGTGCAGGACATTCTGGATTACAAGTCTTTAGGAATATTGCCAGGGACCACAGCCTTTAGCCATTGCTTGATATCACATGTAGTGAATCAAGTTGGCCGAAGACTGGCATCTGTACTGCTGGGGACTTCAGGAGGAAACAAAATTGAATCATCCACTCCACACTTCTGACTGAATGTTTTTGCAAAGATTTCAGCCTTATTTTTTGTACTTATGTGCTAGGCATTCCATCACTGCGTTACATCAGTTGTTTTTAATCCACTGAGTCATTTCCAGAACATTATATCCAATGCCTTCACTATCTCTGCAGTGACTTATTTTAAGGTCCTCAGGTGCAGATCATCATGTCCAGGAGACCTATCTGCCTTTAATTTCATTAGTGTTCCTGGTACTCATTTCTCTTGCGGTAGCTTTAAATTCCTCCCTCCTTTTTGTCTCCTGATTTTGTTAATTTTGGGATGCTCTTTCCTTGTTTGAATTTGTCAATTATCTTCACAATAGGTTTAAGAGATGCGTTGGTTCAGCCAATGCCCCACACAGGAAAAATAAATAAGACACAGCTATCACAGCTATTAAGCAACTGTGGCTTACTATTGCTTCCACTTCCTGCACAAGTTCCACAATGTGAATAAATGTTGCTGTAGGACTGCAAGTTTCCAAGTGATGAGGAATTATTTTCATATTTATTTTCACAAGACAGACACAGCTGAAAAGTCAAAAAATAAACTAATAATGAGTTATTTCTTTGCACAACATAAGGCAGCATTTAAAATACAGGAAAAGTACTGTACTGAAGACTACAGTTCTGACAACTTGGGTCACTGGGTTTCTTGATCACTAACACTAAAGCAAAATATTGCAGTTCTGGAAACCAGAATTCTGATCCAACGTATCAGTCTGAATTATTACCTCTGTTTCTCTCTCCATATATGCTGCTCAAGCAGCTGAGTTTTATCAGCACATTCTGGTCACAAGATTGCATGAGTTCTGGATAAGTATTATAAGGCACAGCTCTTTTAACATACTTAAATCAATTCCATTAAAATACAATGTTTATTTTTAAATTGCAATTGTTAATTACACAGAGCCCTGCAAAACTCTCTTGCTCATAACCAATAATAATTTAATAATTTTTGTGTGTGTGAAGGGGCCTTTAAAAGTTATGGCTGGGGGTCAGGCTGCAAAGTTTAATATATACCAAATAGATGCATAATTTTTTAAAATAAATCAACAAACTAATCAATATAAGCTTGTTTCATGCCAACAATTTGCACCGATAATCCTGTTGGTTTAATTCACAATTACTGTGGTGATAAGTTTATACACAAATGTAAGCTGACAAAACACAATTAAGCACCACAAGGCAACAACATGACCTTTGCTGAGTGATACATTGGCTTTTCCAGCAACATCAGCTTTATCTAGTTGATGACATATCATGATGGTTAGTGGGTGTTATTGAAATGTTTGTAGTGTCACAGGTGGAATACGAAATCTAGTTAAACCTCACTCAAAGCGACATGCACCATCTCTGAGCAGATGTTGAGCCAGGCAGGCTCAAATTCACCAGTGCAGTCCAAAATATTTTCAGAAATAGTGTCAAGGTCAGGAATGACATCTAAAAAAAAGCCTTGCCTTTATAAAATCACACTGACAATCTCAAGACAAGATGTGGAAATGCCAGCATTGGACAGCAGTAAACACAGAAGTCTCTCAACACCAGGTTTAAGTCCTTCAGGTTTATATGGTAGTAAAAGCCACTAGAGCTTTCAGGACACTGATCCTTGATCAGGTGAGTGGAGAGTTCTGATCACAAACAAGGGATGTAAAGACACACTCAATTTACAGAAAACTGATTAGAATGCAAGTTTTTACAGCTAAACAAGTGTTGAATGTGTAGACAATGTGAATGGAGATAGCATTAAGCATGTGTGCGGAACTGATATCTGAGGAAGGCCTCAACCGGGATCTTAGGTTCATGTCACACTATTTGTAACCCCCATGACTTAGTTGGCCTTGCAAAATCTCACTGTCCTGTCTGGAGACAATATGTATTTTTTAACCCATGCTCAATGCTATCTCCATTCATATTGTCTGCACCTTTAAGACTTGATTAGCTGTAAAAGTCTGCATTCTAAATCAGTATTCTGTAAATTGAGTGTGTCTTTACATCTCCTGTTTGTGATCAGAACTCTTCACTCATCTGACAAAGAGTCAGAGGCTCGAAAGCTAGTAACCTCAAGACAACCCAGAGCATTATGTCCAGTGAAGTACTTTAGAAGTGCAGTCACTGATCCAATTTAGAAAATGTGGCAAACTGAAATTAAAATACATGATGAATTCCTGCATTTATTTTATCATGTTGGCTGAAATAAAATATTTGTAGGAACACTGGCTGGCCACTCTTCAAATAGTCCCATGAGATCTCTCATATCCATCTGAAAGGGTAACATTTCAATGAATGTCAGCCTATATTAAATCCTCAAATTTTTGGTTGGGTCTTGAGCCTGCAACCTTCTGATTCAACTGAGTGTGTGACCATTAAGCCACAGTTGATACTTGCAATATTACAGTCCAGAGTTAAATTTCACAAGTTCTAAGAGAGAAGAAACATTTCCTTGTTGGATCTGCACTGAAGTTAGCTTCATCTTACAAAGAAACTGGTAACTGGCTGTGCGGACGGGCCAAAGTTCAAACACAGAGTTAGCATGTTGAACTGGAACAAATGATGCACTCTGCCACAGAAAGAATATGGACATGTTTTTCGTCACTCCAGATCTATTGCACTGTCAGCAATTATCACAATTCAGTTAAAGGGATACTGTTTTTTTTCTTAAGTGTAGTCCCTGGAATTTAGAAAGATTAACAAAACAGATGGTGGCAATTTTGGACCATCATGCCTCTGTCAACTGAAAAACAGCTATCCAATTTAATCACACTTTCTAGTACTGGTTCCATAGCCCTGTGTTTACAGCAGAAGTGCATATCTAATTGCTTTTTAAATGTGAAGAGAGTTCCACCATTCTTTCAGGCAGAGTTCCAGACCTTCTTCAGGTTCTGGTTGAAAGAATCCCTTCTCAATGCCTATTTAATTCCTCCACCAATCATTTTAAATGCACGCTCGTGGATTATCGATCTCTCTGCAAATAGCAACAGGTCCTCCCTATCCACTTTATCTTCGTCCTTCAGTTTTATATACCACAATGAAATCTCTCTTTAGCATCCTCTGTTCCAAAGAGAACTAATTCAGCCTATCCAGTTTTGTCTCATAGCTAAAATTGTCTATTCCTGCAACATCCTTGCCAATCTTCCGTACCATCTCTAGTATGATGACATTTTTTATATAGTGCAATGGCTAGAATTGTACGTAATCCCCTAACTGCAGACTAACAAATGTTGTAGCTCCCTGCTCTTAAATTTCAAATTTGAGGCAATAAAAGAAAACATTCCACATATCTTCTTGACCACCTTATCCACTTTTATTAAAAATTTCAGATATCTGTAGACATATTCTCTACACTTTTCAGAGCCCTACCATTTACAAAGCATTCCCTTGCCTTATTTATCCTGCCCAAATATATATTACAACACATTTCATTGGATTGAATTCTGTTGGTCAATTTTCTGCTCATCTGAACATGCCATCTTTTTCTTCAGTCTACAGCTTTCTTCATCATTAGTGACCACACAGCCAAATTTCGTATCAAATGCAAACTGCTTAATCATGTCCCCCACAATGAAGTCTAAATCATCAAATTCTGCAGAAACTCACTGGACACAGCCTTCCAGTCACAGAACACTTGCTGACCTTTGCTTCCTGTCACAGTTAATTTTGGATCCAACCTACTATTGTCCCTTGGATCAGAAGAGTTTGAAACACATTGATCTGTCATATGGGACCTTGGCAAATGCCTTGCTAAAATCCATGCAGGCTACAAACCTTGCTTCCTCAAAAATTCAAATCTAGACAGGCAAGACCATAATTAGGCACAACCTTTGATTAAAATTTGTGGTACTAAAGAGAATAGAGATGGTAGATAGAAACTATTATCACTAGATGGATTGCATAATACTATGAGAATGCATAGTTTCAAGGGTAAAGTTAGGAAACACTCTACATATAAAAGGCAGTGGACATTTAGAATGCTCTTCCATCTACAGTACATGATACCAAATTAAATCGTTAATTTAAAGTCTGAGATTGATATATTTTGGTATTAAAGGAGTAGGACATGTAGGGTTGACCACAGATCTGTTAGGGTCTCATAACTAGTTAAATAACCTAACCCTGGCTGCTCCTACTTGCTAATGCCTTTTGCTATACCCAACTCGACCAATATTCATAATATGTATAAATTACAACTCAACAAGCAGTTTTGTGAAACAAATTTAATAAATGTGGCAAATGCTAATTTTCTTTTAAATTGCAGTTTGAAACACAGGAATGTAGTGAAGCACTTTGAATATAAAACATCTGACAATCAACATCTATTCCCCCCACCCCCCCAAAAATATTATCTTGAAGGACAGGTTTGAAATTTTCATCTGTTCTCTTCCATCCCTAAAATCAATGTCCTCATTGATCTGGTCATCATCTTTAAATTGGACTGCACTGGGGCAATGGTCACATTGGAAAACATATTTGGAGGAAATAAAAGGGAAGGATAGGAGAAGATCATTGTTAATCTTATGACCTATATGCTGTTGCATTGGTTAGGAACGCAGCACTGTCTACTTTGTGGCAATATTCATTAATACCTCATAAGGATTTTATCTCCAAAGTAGTTGTGGAAGGGCAAACAACTCTTCTAGATATCAAACTGGAAATACGAGCAGGCAGGTTTAACATTCCAATCTTTATCATTACAGTATTTTGTTTAAGTTGATTCGCTACTCCCCTCTGCCCATTCATGCAGCTTCCAACTGGATGATTCAAACATTTGCCAACGTCAGGGAGGTTAATTTCCATCCCTCATTTCCCAACCTTTGACGGAGGCCAGAAAGCCAGCAGCTCAGCTTACATATGAAATCAAATGACAATTTGAGATACAAACCACAAAACTTCAAAAGTAAATTACTGACGCTTCTTAGTCATATAACCACAACAGGAATGAACATTCCGTTGACTCTGCCTTCACGAGCAAACTGGCTCCTTGGTACAAATATGGGATCAGAATGTCAAAGTGATTTGCCTAATTAACATTTTCTCATGTTGTGATGTATAATGTTAACAATAACACTACATCATTTAACTCCACTCACTAAAATGAATCACAACAACACACAATCACAATTTTAACTGCAGGAAACACTGCTTCAAGTTCACAACCTTGGTGTCATACTTAACCTTGATACGAGCTTCCAACAACGTATCTGTCTTATTGCCAGGCATACCTAGTTGCACCTCTGAAACGATGCTCTCAACTCTGTTCCTGCCTCAGTCCATCTGATGCTGAAACCCTCAAGCATGCCAATGTTAGATCTGAACTCAACTATTTCTACACTCCCTTGGTCAACCTTATATCTTCCATCCTCAAACTTGAGCTCAGGCTCCTAGTATTGTAACTTGCACTAAGTTGGGCTTGCCAATTATCCCCATGTTCACTGATCTGTATCAGCTGTTGGTTCAATTTTAAGATTCAGATCCAATCCCTGTCTGACCTTGTCCATTCTTATTGCTGTATTCTTCTTCTGTACTCCCTTAATGCTGGCCTCTTTTGTAGCTCATAGTTTAATCATTTTATCTTTGGCTGCCTAGGTTCCAAGCACAGGTATTCGCACCCTAAAGTTTCTCCTATATCTCTAACTCATCTTTTCCTTTGAGATACTCCTTAAAATCAACACCTTGAGCTATGCTTTTAGTCATCTGACCTAAATCTCATCTTGTGTTCACTCTTCACTGTCAAATCTCATTTGATAATGCTCCAGCGAAGCATCTAGGGGCTATTTACAACAATAAAGTCACAATATGAATGCAAATTATTGTTGTCATGCAATATTTGCTTATTTTACAAACTGAAAAAAGAAAAAAAACGTTGAAAGAAAACTCAAGCAAAGCCAGGGGATAAGGATGATATTTTCCCTCTCTCAAACAGTAAAGCATAGGTATGTAACCATCCAAACCTGAAAATTGTTCTAATGGTTCCAACTTTGTTTGAATGCAGTGTTATTAACAGACACATTAGTTTATTTTTAGTGCTAGCACTAATATAAAAATTTAATTCCCACGCTGTACTAGAGCTCTGGAGTGCAAGAGCACAGAAAAATCAGTTGGAGGCCATATACTTTTTCAAAGGGGAAAAAGGGACAAAACGGAAACAATGTATACAAGGCCAGTCACCCTTGGTTACATGGTTATGCATTTCCCAACAGTGAATCAAGATCTCAGAGTCGACCCATAGCTGCGGCAGGTTAATAATAGGGAAAAAAACTAGTGATTGGGAAACTCAAAGAATATTTCTGCAGCAGTAATGACAGGTTAATGCAGATACAGCACTTATAACCAACCTCATAACATATTGCCAAAGACCTATAGTAATCAGTGAGACTTCTACTTCTCTTATCTTCCCAATTTACAAAGACAATATGTAGATAATTCAGTGCAATATGTTTATTCTAGCGTATGCACTAGTTTCTCTGGCAATAAGTGAGCAATGAAATGAGACAGAACTTTGCAATTTCATAGAATATTGACCGTTGCACCAACACAAATCTCAAGACATCACTGCTCACAATCATCAGATGAAAATTATGAGTTTCTTTTCCCCAATTTCATTACTCTTCTCAACTGAATGAATTAGCTCCATACTGACAATCACAATTGGTCTCACTTACAAACTGTGATGAATATCAGCAGAAATTTGACTGTGGGAGACAATACAGCAAAGTCTAATCCTCACTCCCTCTGACATCAAGAATAACAATTCATACATGTTGACTTCCAGCAGGGAACACAAGTACCGATTAGGACCGGAAGCTAAAGCAATTAGAACACGTCAGTCACTCTGGCTGATTTAAGACTGAGTTTAATAACTGATCGGTCATTTACAATATAATAAAACATGGGTTTAATTTCTATACTCTGCCTCAAAGAGCTGTTGACTATGACTAATATGTGGCCCTGGCAGTGCCAACTGGACAGGGGGGCTGGGGCTAGGTAGAAGAGTCACCCAAGGATTTCTAAAATATCTCCACCTGCAAATATGTCAGTGTACAGTTCTGCCCCATATCTTCAAAACTACTAAAAACCCCAATGATGGAAGTGCATCCTCGTACCTTCCAAAATTATTGAGCCCTTTTAAAACCAGTAATTTATTATTTTCTTTCCTCCGTTCCTTCAAACATTGCAACATCTCCTTACTTTCCCTGTTGACACTCATACATACAAATGGGACTGGAAAATATGAGGGCCTATTTCCAACAAGGAAGCTTAAATTTTAAAAGATCATGGTGCGTGAGTCAACTCCAAGCATTTACATCACTAACTCTGACTTCTCTACACAAGTTTTTATGCCCAGTTTTCCAGTGAAGATGATTCTTAATTTCACTAAGAGGCTACTAACATATCTTGTAAAGAAATGCCTCCCCAGATTTCTACACCATCCCAAATGTTCCCAATAATTTCTCTTAAAGCTGTGTGTCTGTTATGCAGGAAAAGAGAAGGCATTATGAATGAGAAACAGTAATCAGGCAACATTTAGTAATGAAAGAACATTTACCCAAGCATCTTTCAAGTGTTAAAACAAGAGGCAGCGCTTGAAAAATATAGAGAGTAGACGGGATCTTAAAAGGCATGTCAGAAAGGCAAAAAGGGGCCACGTAATGGCTTTGGCAGGTAGGATTAAGGAAAATCCTAAGGCATTTTACTCCTATGTAAGGAGCAAAAGGATGGTTAGAGGGAAGATTGGACCTCTCAGGGACAGAGGACGGGAGCTATGCTTAGAACCTGAGGGAATGGGGGAGATCCTGAATGAATACTTTGCGTCGGTATTCACGCAGGAGAGGGGCCTGATGTCTGATGCCGGCTTTGAGGATTTTGAGGACCCGTTAAAGGAAATAATCATTATGAGGGACGAAGTGTTGGGGCTTTTAGGTAGCATAAAGACTTATAAAGCCCCGGGGCCTGATGGTATTTATCCCAGGCTGCTAAGGAAGGTGAGAGGTGACATTGCTGGGCCTCTGATGCAAATCTTTGTCTCTTCTTTGGACACAGGTGAGGTCTCAGAGGACTGGAGGATTGCAAATGTAGTACCGTTGTTTAAAAAGGGTCACAGGGATAATCCAGGGAACTATAGGCCGGTGAGCTTGACTTCAGTTATAGGTAAGCTAATGGAGAGGATCCTCAGGGACAGGATGTATGAGCATCTGGAGCGCTGCGATCAGATCAGGAATACGCAGCATGGCTTCGTTAAGGGGAGGTCGTGCCTTACGAATCCAGTGGAATTTTTTGAAGAGGTGACAAAAACGGTTGATGAAGGACAAGCCGTTGATGTCGTCTACATGGATTTCAGTAAGGCGTTTGACAAGGGTCCCCATGGTAGGCTGATAAAAAAGGTGAAGGCGCATGGGATACAGGGCCAGGTATGTAGATGGGTTGAGAACTGGCTTGGGAGGAGGAGACAGCGGGTAATAGTGGAAGGCTCTTTTTCCAACTGGAGGTCAGTCACTAGTGGTGTGCCACAGGGCTCAGTACTAGGACCTCTTCTATTTGTGATTTATATAAATGACTTGGAAGAGTGGGTAGGTGGTGTGATCAGCAAATTTGCTGATGACACTAAGATACTTGGATTGGCAGGGACTGAGGAGCAGTGCCAGGCAATACAACAGGACATAGATAGGCTGGTAGATTGGGCAGATAGATGGCAAATGGAATTTAATCCAGATAAATGCGAGGTGATGCATTTTGGCCGGAATAATGTAGAGGGGAGTTACAGGATAAAAGGTAAAACTATCCGGAGTATAGAGACGCAGAGAGACCTGGGGTGCAGGTTCACAAGTCTCTGAAGGTGTCAGTACAGGTGGAAAAAGTGATAAAGAAAGCGTATGGTATGTTAGCCTTCATAGGAAGGGGTATAGAGTACAAGAGTAGGAGTCTGATGTTGCAAGTGTATAGAACGTTGGTTAGGCCTCACTTGGAGTACTGCGTCCAGTTCTGGTCGCCGTACTACCAGAAGGATGTGGAGGCCCTGGAGAGAGTGCAGAGGAGATTTACCAGGATGCTGCCTGGTATGGAAGGGCTGCCTTACGAGGAAAGATTGAACGCACTGGGGTTGTTTTCCCTTGAAAGACGTCGGCTGAGAGGGGATCTATTAGAGTTATATAAGATTATGAGGGGTATAGATAGAGTAAATGGTGGTAAGCTTTTTCCACCATTAGAATCGGATAGAACGAGGGGTCACGGCCTTAGGGTGAGGGGGGCTATGTATAAGATGAATATTAGAGGGCATTTTTTCACACAAAGGGTAGTGGGGGTGTGGAATGCACTACCGAGTAAGGTGGTGGGAGCAGGCATGCTAGGGTTGTTTAAGGGTCTCTTAGACAGCCACATGAGCGGTCTGCAGATAGAGGGATTTAGGAGGACTGTTTAAATACTTTATTTGTTTCCACAGGCTATTCGGTCCACCTTGTTGACCAACAAGGCTCTCATATTCAGCAGGTCGTGCGAGGGCTGCTCTTGGATGTTACTTCAGGAGTGGCCTAGTGCTTCCTGTCGTTAGTGTATGCTTAAACTGGACCATCAGATGGGCAACATGACAGCTCAGAGACTATCGCTGTTGCTGTGCAGACACATGGATTTGGGCCTGTGTATGCGGGAGTTTGCGCGTTCTCCCCATGGTTGCGTGGGTTTTTTCCGGGTGCTCCGGTTTCCTCCCACATCCCAAAAATGTGCTCTTAGGCTGAGTGGGTAACAAATTGTCCCTATATTGGTCTCTATATGTCATTAAGACGTTAGGACGGCGGTGTGGGCTCGTTGGGCCGAAGGGCCTGTTTCCCGTGCTGTGTTGTTCTTTGTATTCCAAAGACCGTTAGTTAGGAAGACTGTAGGAGATGCCATGCTTAGAGAAGGATGGATTTGAATACAAAGATGAAAATTTGTGACAATGCCAGACCAAGAACCTATGTTGGTCAGCGAGCAGAAGAGTGATGTGAATGGTATTTGATGTCAGTTAGGATACTGTCAGTACGGCTTTGCTGATCCAAAAATCACAGAGGGTTGCGATCAGCCAAGACAGCATTAAAAGTCAAGTCTGGAGATAACAAAGACATAGATGAAAGTTTCAACAACAACTAGGCTCAGGCACTGATGGACCATTATGCAGAAGTGGAATTAGTGGTCTTGTTGATGACTAGAATTTGGGACTGGATGCTCAGCTCAAGATCAAATAAGAAAAGAAATAGTGTGGTTCAGCATCAAACTGTATCTAAAGGGGTGGATAGAGTGAGTGTTTGAGAAACAGGTTAAAGGTAGTAGTATTCTCTCAAATATTTAACTACAATTCTGCACATCCAATACCAAATGTCAAAATGGGGCAGTGGGAGGGACTATGAAGATGGTGAGCTGATACGTTTACATGTGAAGAAACTGACGGGCAGCATGCAGATGAGCAATAAGAGGGCACCAAGGATGTATTGGAGGGTAATCCAGAGGTAACAATATGGAAAGAGATTCATTACAAGAGGTTATCTTGCTGCCAGTACAGCATGCATTCCCATCAATAATCTCTATTCAACTCCCTTTCCACACAATAGAGTATTATTTTGGGGCGTGAGAAGGGAACAAGGAAAACCCCCATTTCTCCAACCAGTTCTCTCTCCCTCCATAAATGAGTGGAAAGATGGACAACCAGAATGTCTGTTGGTTAAGGAAAAAAGACATGCATATATGGGTGAGTAAGTTCGCCGATGATACGAAGGTCGGTGGTGTTGTGGATGGTCTGGAGGGATGTCAGAAGTTGCAGCGGGACATCGACAGGATGCAAGACTGGGCGGAGAAGTGGCAGATGGACTTCAAAGCAGATAAATGTGTTGTGGTCCATTTTGGCAGATCCAACGGGATGAATGAGTACACTATCAAAGGTAGGAGTCTTAGCTGTGTGGAAGAGCAGAGGGATCTTGGGGTCCGGGTCCATAAGACTCTCAAATCAGCCTCCCAGGTGGAGGATGTGGTTAAGAAAGCTTACAGTGTACTGGCCTTCATTCATCGAGGGATTGAGTTCAGGAGTCAGGAAGTAATGCTGCAGCTTTATAGGACCCTTGTCAGACCACACTTGGAGTACTGTGCGCAGTTCTGGTCGCCTCACTATAGGAAGGACGTGGAAGCTATTGAAAGGGTGCAGAGGAGATTTACAAGGATGTTGCCTGGATTGGGAGGCATGCCTTATGAAGACAGGTTGAGGGAGCTGGGACTGTTCTCCCTGGAGAGACGAAGGTTGAGAGGCGACCTGATAGAGGTTTACAAGATGTTGAGAGGAATAGATAGGGTGGACTCTCAGAGACTATTTCCCAGGGCTGAAATGGTCGCGACGAGAGGGCACAGATTTAAGGTGCAGGGAAGCAAGTACAGAGGAGATGCTAGGGGAAAGTTTTTCACTCAGAGGGTGGTGAGTGAATGGAATCGGCTGCCGTCGGTGGTGGTCGAGGCGAACTCGCTGGGGTCTTTTAAAAGACTTCTGGATGAGTATATGGGATCCAATGGGATTGGGGGTTATAGATAGGTCTATGGCTGGGTAGGTTTTTGATGTGTTTGGCACAACTTGTGGGCTGAAGGGCCTGTTTGTGCTGTAGTGTTCTATGTTCTATATATGTAGCAACTTTCACAGCCAGATATCCCAAACTGCTTTATAACCAATGAATTCACTGCTAGAAATCTGGCAGCCAATTTGCATTTGGCAAGCTGACTGCAACAAATAGCAAAATGACAATTCCCAAAAAGTCTATTTTTATGATGCTGATTGAGGGATAAATATTAGAGAGGTTACTGGGAATAACTCTCCTGCTCTTTTTCAAATCTATTAAATCCTGGGGAGTCCCTGTTTAACATCATATGTGAAATATAACATCACTGATCATGCAGCATTCCATCAATATCGCACTGGATTAGGAGCTGCTTTTTTGATAATTGTGCTCACATTCTGTAGTGGAATGTGAATTCATAACCTTCTGACTCAGAGGCAATAGCACTACAACTGACCCTCAACTGGCACAGATTGATATTCAATCCATGATTTCCAGGTCAAGGGTCCAAAATTGCAATCCACTGGTTACTGGATCACTTAACACCTATTATAAACAGATAAGGCAGTCACAACTAGAAACAACAACTGGAAAAGGTTATCAGAACACTTCCGTTTTTTAAAAATACCCACAATATTAAATTAACTGTTTATCCATGGCATATATTATCTGCAATACAATATTACACATTACAAATTAGTACAATTGCAATGAATTACAAACATAATGCACACTCCCAGCTTTACTTAGCTTCAGGTAATTTCCCTTTTTTCTGTTCATATTTAATGGAACTATTAGTTTTAGGTATACTATAGATAGTTCTCCCCACTCCCCAGTTACAAACAAAATTCAGACAGCTCACAATATGGATTTAATGCAAAAATTCTGTTTTCTGAAAGCATCATATCTACTTCTGTATGAACATTCTGCTTCAAACGCTACAGACTTATTCAGATCCGAAGCCCACAAATAACTAAGCTGGTTAGAGCAACAAGTTAACCAACACAAACTAAGGGGATCCAAACTATAATTCCTCCCCCATACGGAGTTAACTGATCTGAACCAGAGTTGTGCAGTGACATGTTTTTGATTTTAAGGTAGGGCTCGGAAGATTGGTGGTAGAGTAAATATTGCAATGGGGAACATAAAAACTCAAAGCAGTACACATTGAGCAATAAATCACTATTAATACATTGCAGGATACAGCCTGTAATTAAAACCCTACATTTCACATTGCCTCATTATCTCTTTCTGCAATAGTGTCTTCACAATCAAGGTTAAGACACGATTACACAAATACCTGGTTTGCAAGCTCCAAGGGGGTAGGTAGAACAAAAACACGTAATGCAAGTGAGATTTGGGAGCTCATCTTGTACCAAGAAAATTTTCTTCCAGTAAATTCAGCATAATATATTTTGTTGACAACTTTGGTATGTTATCTGGACAAACTATGGTACACAGGCTTTCATACTCCTCATACACACAAACACATACAAACACACACACACACATACACACGCACAGGAGAGGAAAAAAGCTTGCTTGTCCTGACTCGCCTAAATTCGTTGCCCAAAAGACTGTAAATAGAAAGCTTCGATGATAAGGTACAAGAACATAGGAAATAGGAACAGTAGACCAAACAGCCTGGTGAGCGTGCACTGCCATTCAATCGAGCACAACTGATTTTTTGGTTTCAATTCTACTCCCCCCTCTTCCACAATATGAAAAATCTGTTCACCTCAGCCTTAAATATGTCAAAAGATGGGGCATCCATAACTACTAGATGGGGAATTCCAAACATCCGCAACCCATGAGAGAAGTTTCTCCTCATCTCAGTCCGAAATGATCGTTATCCTGAGGGCATGTTTGTGTTTGAAAGTTACCAGCCACAGATACAACTTATACCCTATTAAGTCCTTTAAGAATCTTGTTTCAGTACAATTGTCTCTTATTCTACTAAACTTCAGATAGTATCAGTCCAATTTACTCAGCTTCTCATCATAGCTATGAAGATTGAACCTGAAATTAATAGAATAGACATGCCAGTACTAATCACCATTTAAAAACAAACTCTTATTTTTGTGGTTTATAACCAACTGAAAAATGATTGAGTTGACTAACATTGAGCATGGAGTGCCATTTTTACTCTGATGCATGCAGATTATTTCAAATTTGATCTTTAGACATGCTTACTTACTGTAAATTTCCACTTTAAAAATATACTAAATTAGATAGTGCGAATCTATATATTATAAGAACTGTTAAGTTCTTCATGCTGCATTCTATTACAGAACACAAATATTAAGAAATTAATTGAATGAATTTACACACAGCCAAAAAGGATGATATTCTGTAATCCTTACAGAACTAAATGAGTCAAAGCGTGTAAAAATTTCCTGCCTCTTCACTTTGAATTTCCCTCAGTTTATTCTTTCTCACTCATGATTAATTATCAAGGGAATTTTCACAGTAACTTAGTTGCAGTGTTAATGTAAGCCTATTTGTGACTGATAAACAAACTTTATTTTCATCCATTTGTGAAAATAGTCTGCAAAGATTTTGGCAACCTTAAAAATAACTAAGATTATGGCCTTTACAGAGAGAGGACAGGATAAAATATACCTCAAACTCTGATGGAAATTAAAGCAGAAAGTTACTAAATGCAGATATACAAATTAATTGAACATAGAAATGAGGTTCTCTTCACTCTGTACTGCAGGGTCTACTTTCAGTAGTAAAACCAGTAGTGAGCAATTGCTCATGGTGCCTGGTCAAGTAACTGTCAAGTTACAAATGGCAAAATGGCGCACACACACTCAAAATGCATTTGTTAATAAAGGGCGCTTCCCCAGGCTGATGCAAATATGACGACTGAAATAAATTATGCCGCCAATCAATTCTTTTGAAATATTAAATTGTAAGTTGAGTCAATGCAGGCTGTCAAAGGTGCTGAATTAGCTGCTTTTAATACAGAAGCCAAGCCAGTTGATTTGAGGGAGATTAGAATAGCCTGCCCAACAAGGAGTTCAGGTGCATTTGCTAATTTTATAGCAACCTAATGCCAAAATTCTAGCATAACAGGAATACCATTGTTTTCGTTAATTTTAGCAAAGTCTCATAATTGTTGCATGTTTCTAGTTCAGCTTTCTGTTGCCCATAGAACCATAGAAAATTACAACTCAGAAACAGGCCTTTTGGCCCTTCTTGTCTGTGCCAAATCATTTTTTTGCCTGGTCCCACTAACTTGCACTTGGACCATATCCCTCCACATCTCTCTCATCCATGAACCTGTCCAAGCTTTTCTTAAATGTTAAAAGTGACCCCGCATTCACCACTTTATCTGGCAACTCATTCCACACTCCTATCATTCTCTGAGTGAAGAAGTCCCCTTCCTCTAATATTCCCTTTAAACTTTTCTCCTTTTACCCTTAACCCATGCCCTCTGGTTTTATTCTTCCCTGGCCTCAGATGAAAAAGCCTGCTTGCATTTACTCTATCTATACCCATCAAAATCTTATACACCTCGATCAAATCTCCCTTTATTCTTCCAGGGAATAAAGTCCTAACCTATTCAATCTCTAACTCAGCTTCTCAAGTCCCAGCAACATCCTCATGAACCTTCTCTGCACTCTTTCAACCTTATTTACATCCTTCCTGTAACTAGGTGACCAAAGCTGTTCACAATACTCTAAATTCGGCCTCATCAATGCCTTATACAACCTTACCATAACACTTCAATTTTTATACTCGATACTCCAATTTATAAAGGCCAATGTACCAAAAGCACTCTTTATGACCCTACCCACCAAACTTCACTGTTTCCAATTTTCCACAAACTGAGTAGCTAAAAATCAAAATATAAAATCGTGAACCATACTGCAATGATTACCTTAAAGATTTATCAACGACTTTTGTTCGATAAACCTCTTCTTGGTCCAGCTTTATAGTACAGAAACAATCCCGCATCTTGTTTGGACCATGGTATGGAGGTAGGTTCTTTGCTTCGCCTGTTAAACAAGAGAACAATGAATAAAACAGCTCACAGAAATAATAAATGCTTAGATTACCTGCATAATACAATGTCATACCCCAATATAACAACAGAGTATTACAATAAATGTAAACATCCATCTATATGTTTTAATGCAGTAAAGAAGTAAGAAAAACAAAAAAGCTCCATAATACAGCATGGCAGCACAGTGGTTAGTACTGATGCCTCTTGGTGCCAGCCACCCGGATTCAATTTTGGCCTTGTAAGACCATATGTGGAGTTTGCACATTCTCCCCCTACCTGCATAGGCTTCGTTTAAGTGCTTTGGTTTCCTCCCACACTCCAAAGATGTGCAGGTTAGGTGGATTCGCCATGCTAAGTGGACTTAGTATCCATGGTATTATCAAGGTAAATATATGGATTATCAGGATAAATGAGTGGAAAAGCAAATTGTGTGGAGGATGTGGAAAGCCTGCAGAGGGATCTGGATAGGTTGGGTGAGTAGGCGAGGACCTGGCAAATGGAGTATAATATTAGCAAGTGTGAGGTTATCCACTTTGGTAGGAATAATGGTAGGAAGAATTATTATTTAAATGGCAAAAAGTTGCAGTATGCGACAGTGCAGAGGGACCTGGGGGTCCTTGTGCACGAATTGCAAAAACACAGTATGCAGGTGCAGCAGGTGATCAAAAAGGCGAATGCAATGTTGGCTTTTATAGCTAGGGGATAGAATATAAAAGTAGGGAGGTACTTTTGCAGCTGTATAGGATACTGGTGAGGCCACGATTGGAGTACTGTGTGCAGTTTTGATCGCTGCATTTGAGGAAGGATATATTGGCCTTGGAGAGGGTGCAGAGAAGGTTCATTAGACTGATACCGGAAATGAGGGCATTGGATTATGAGGAGAGACTAAATAGGCTAGGTTTGTACTCGTTGGAGTTTAGAAGGTTGAGAGGAGATCTTATGGAGAATATAAGATAATGAAGAGGATGGATAGGGTAGAGGTTGAGAGACTCTTCCCACTTAGCGAAGATAGCAGGACTAGAGGACATAGCCTCATAATAAGAGGACTACAGTTCAGATCAGAGTTGAGGAGGAATTTCTTCATTCAAAGGGTGGTGAATCTTTTGAAATTCTCTGCCTGTTGAAGTGGTGGAGGCTTCCTTGCTGAATATATTTAAGTCAAGGGTGGATAGGTTTTTGATTGACGAGGGAATTAAGGGTTACAGGGAGAAAGCGGGCAAGTGGAACTGAACACTGCAGATCAGCCATGATCTTATTGAATGGCAGGGTAGGCTCAAGGGGCTGGATGGCCTACTCCTGCTCCTATTTCTTATGTTCTTATGTTCTTATGTTCTTATACATGGGGTTATGTGGATAGGGACTGGGTGGGATGGTTGTCGGTACAGGTGCAATGTGCTGAATAGTCTCCTCTTGCACCTGTAGGGATTTTATGAATCTATGATTCTAATAAATATAGGCATGGGTTCACATTGCAGTTCCTGATAGTTCTCAATTGCAACTACCATAACAAAAGGGACAGACACGCTTTACTGCAGGTCATTTTCAAAGAATTCTGAAAACAGCCTAAAACTTGTTATGCTGTATAAAAAAATCTAAAAGATCATTTATTACTGTACAAAGTGCATAATGTACAGCAACTCAGACTTGAGCAACAATTACCACAACACGAAGTTATGTTGCAACACAGTGGAAAAAGAAACTCTCATGACTCAACTGAAAATGACTTGGTAATTCTGCATAAACAGATCAGAGGGCTCCCAAGGGCTCCTTTCCTTCAAAAAAAAATGCCAAAAATCAAGGAAAGAGAGAAACGCTATTTTACTTAAAAGGCCTTAAAGAACCAGAAAAACAACTAGACTTCTGAACAATAGGAGCAGGAAATAAGTTTATTTGAAATTATTGATAGAAGTGAAGATCTTTTCTTTGATTTCACTACAGAGGAAATAAACTAAAGTTTATTTATTAATCTCACAAGATGGCTTACATGAACACTGCAATGAAGTTGCTGTGAAAAATCCCCTAATTGTCACACACCAATGCATGTTGAGTACATTCTGGGAGAATTTATCATTGCCAATACACCTAACCAGCACACCCTTCGGACTATGGGAGGAAACCGGAATACCCAGAGGAAAATTTTGCAGACATGGGGAGAATGTGCAAACTCCACACAGACACTGACCCAAACCAGGAATCGAACCCAGGTCCCTGGCACTGAGATAGCAGTGTTAACCACTGTGCCGTCCTCTGTTCACCACTTTCTACTTCAACTTCTGCAGTGAACGTTGATGTAACATTCAATCATACAGGTCAAGACTGGCACATCCATTTACTGAGCATGTGCATTGAAATACCTGCATCACAAAATCATTGATAAGAACATGCAGCTTTTCCAGATAACATTTACTGCCACAAGCGTGTAAATGCCAACCCATTTGCGGAGCATAGTTTCAAACTACTCCCAAGCAGCCACAGTAACCAAAATTGCTATTTTTCTCTTTTGATGTTAATGCTAGTTTTCTGAACCTTCCTCTCAGAAAAATGGGATTGAAATTTTAAAGAGATTTTGCTTTTCAAGCAGCTCGGAATTAGATCAGCTGCTGAGATGGATATAACTGAATGACAAAGCAGCTAACCTCTTTGACAGGATATTGACACAAAATTGATTTTTCTGCAACCATTGCAGTAATTAATTTCAGTTAGTGTTCGCAGAAGACGGCTGCTAGGAAGCACAGGTGCTACCAGAGACATAAACCTCCAACCACCACAGAGGCTTTACAATAGATCACACTATTCAATGCAACATTAAAATGAATATAATGATATTGACAAAAATCAATACTTTATAGGAAATTAAATCAGACTGGGGAAATTGAAATTAGACAAGATTAGATAGGATGCTAAAAGATGAGATTTTAAAGAGAGAATTAGGAAAATCTGTTTCAACTGGTTGGTGAATCAGTAACTAAAGGACATAAATTTAATCAAAATGAAAACAAGAAGTGGGAAATTTGGGCTTTCTTAATGCAGAGGGCTAAGCAATTCAACGCCATACAGGCAACCACACTGGAAATACAATTCACTGTAACTTTTAGTGTAGTTACCATAAGAACTTTTTTTAAAAAATGGTGGGGAGAAATACATGGAATGAGCAGCTAGTTGAGAGAGACCCAGCATAGGCATGCTTAACCTCTTGTGTTTGTAAATTTTGTAACCCAGACATTCTGAACATAGGCAGGCTGATCAAAACAAATTTCTACTCCATCTTCATCTTGATTGCTGCACCAAACATCTTTTGAGACAATAATGACAAATATCTAGAGGTTTTAACAATTATCCTCAGATATAGTAAGACATTAGAAAAAGACAGAAAGACTTGTGCACGTTGGGGCAGATTTTTTAAATTCCCAACCAAAAAAAAGTATGTTTAAGATAAACTCCAGTGCATTAGGGACCAGATCAGGAAGTCCAAGATATGTTGTGAAGTTAAACTAGACTCTAACTATTTGTGATTTTGGCATTAGAGTGAGAATCCAGGAGTGATTCTACTAATCCACGAGGAAGCTTTTATTCAAACAAAAAAATATTTTAATACAACAAAAAGAATTAGATTAGTAATATCTTGTCACGGTTATCACTATTAGTTCTAATTTAAGCAATAAAAAGCAAGAATGAGACAGAAGAGTTGCTATTCCTTGAAAATCCAAGCAGAAACTGCCTGCTTTTCCCTTTAAACCTAGCTTCTCCCATTAACATGATATGCTCGTCATTCAACTTCATTAACACCTACTCTGAAACCCCAAAGAACAATTCAAGAAATAAACGAGACTGCATTAGCTCAGATTAAAGCAAGCATCCTGAGATCTAGGATCAATTATGCTTCTATATTCTCAGCATGTAGGTTGCCAGTTGCAAACATGCCAGCACAATATCAGATCTGAAGCTTAAAACATTCCCTTCACAAGAAGCATGATATGAAATACATTTTTTAACAGGGACAGTATCGTCTCATTTCCCCACCTTAAACAATGAACTATCAACATGCAAAGATGGCTTCATTTTTTCAAAACCTCTTGTTTCACTCTATAACATATAGATACATGCACACATATTATAAATCTAAACGTGCAAATATAACAGTGGTATAATCTAGCTTAGTCCTTCTGTTCCTTAATCTTTCAAAGTCATGATAAATGAGAGTACGGAAATCATATACTCTCTTCCTTCTTTTCTCAAAGTGCTGCTTCCTCTTTCTTTTCAATTGTAAATTGGTTCTGGTCATGCCCTCAGACAGCTAGGCAGGAATTGGAGGGTGAAACTGGCACAAAGTTTTCCGGATTTACTTTCTAATTTCCTTTGTTGAGTCCAAACAGTTATTTTGATGGTCAGAGTCCTGAAACGGCGAAACAAAATCTTTCTCCAAAACATTAACCCGTTCATAGACTTTGTCAAAAAAAACCCTGCCCCTTTGTAGACTTTTCTCACTTCACATGCATGTGTTCAGGGCCAACCAGAAAGGTCAATTCATCTGTATCCCCTTTCTTATTAACTGGCCTTACTTCCTGTGTCAGGCAGTCCAACTCCAACTTCTGTTACAAAATGCTAGGCTCAAAATTCTTTCCAGCATCTCCAAAGATATGTCCTTCTGTTCCAAGGTAGTCTATCAATTCCTTTGTTTGTTCAGAATCTTCATCGTTGTCTGCATTTTTTTTAGCAAAGACATTTAGCAGATTGATTTCTTTGTTATCAGGATCTGTTGTAAATTATGGTTTTAGTGATCCTTGTGACAGTAATGCTTCGTGCAAACCATCATAATGTGCGTGATCAGTTATGAACAGTAATGTTTCTCTGGGTATCCATGTACGCCCAAGCCGTATAGATTCATTATCCCAGCAGTTCATTTCAAATGATGGTACAGTTTCAACAAACAGTCTCACTTCACATTGTTGTCCTTTTCTTTTGTTTGTAGTAGTAAAATACTTCTGTTCCTCAAGCTCCATCTTGAAATCACATGCTGACTGATCTACTTTTATCTTCATGATAAACTACAGGATTGTCAACAACAACTTGTGTTCAGTTAATTTCAACAATTAAGGCTTCAAATCAGTCAACTTTTTTTGTAACTGTCTACATGCTTGTTCACTTTCTTTACTCACATTGTCGTCCAGTAACTAGTTCTCCTTCTCAATGTTAACTGGTTTTACATTACACACGTATCTTTATTAACTGATATTTCCATTAATCCACCAGCTCTTCATAAGTGGTTGATCAAGACTTTCAGCTACTGCATCTCAGGCTGAGCAAACACCAGCTTCTCCTTCCAAACTGTGCCAACTTGAGTGAATTAAGTTCACTTTGAATAGTATTTTCTACATCTATCTCATGCACAATTACTTTAGTATTACCCACTTTATTCACCACAATTTTTACAATCATTTCAGGTCATTTTGATTTTCCTCCAGAAGGTAACTCAGTAATTCATTCTAATTTTTGATTAGTTCCTCGTTATCCAATCTGATATGAGGAATGTCAAATTCACAATCATCTGGATTTGCTTCTTCACTCTGAATTGTAACATCTAACATCTTTCTTCTGCTTTCCTTCCACATTAAAATACCACTGCAACATATTCATCTGACAGCTTCTTTCTATTGAGCATTCATATCAAATAATTCACCTCACAACTTCCTTCTGATTTGATAAGGCCCACGATACCTTGCTTTTAAAGATAATAATATTAATATTCCCCACTAGCAAAACTACAATTTCCAATTTCTTATCCACTTATAAAATCAAATGTTATGCTATGTCAAAATGTTGTCTAACCAGAGCTGAAGTTTTAAACATTCTCTTCACAAGAAACGTGATATATAATACGTTTTTTAAAAGCACAGCATCATCACAAGTGCACAAAAATTATATTTAATGTTCACAAAAATGAAGTGAATACCTTCAGCATCTCTGTTGAGTAACAGATTGTTATTTATTGTAATATTTAACCAGCTCAGCAAAACATTACAGATCACAACTCAGAATGAAAGAGCAAAAGCAGGCTTCTACAAACATACTTTGATTTGGCATGCTGGTTTTAAAACAACTGGTTTCATATTTTTAGCTGAGTGAAGGCATCAGTATTTTTCAGGTAATTTTGCTTTTTTTAAGAACTGCAAGTTCTACATGCGAAGCATTTAAGGGAATCCCAAGCATTTCCACACTTTGGTGACTAACAACTGCTAACTGCTTGGCTGGGCGTTACCAAATTCCTAATAAGGAGTTATTAAGCAGGAAAAGGTTTGAATAATCTCCATACTTGGGTTTCATTCACATCCTTAACATGCAGATAAATTAATCAAATGAAAATATAAAGCAACTCTACCAAGAAATATGATCAATCGCAATTTTAAAACTTCCTTTTTCAGTCTGATTGTATTTCCAGTTAGTGACACGTACAGACTCCCCCTTAAGCTGGGAAGCAATACAAGCTGTAGCAGCAAACTGAGAGGACAGAATTGTTAAAAAAAAGCACATTTTTACAGTTCCCATTTTATTTTCTCAATCTCAAGTTAGCCATAAAAATAAACACAAGGAAGAACATTTCTGGGATTTGGGAAACCTGGCAGATAAAAGGAGCTGAATTCACTTAACTTCCCTGCCAATCAGATACAAACCACAGTTAAGCCATCCTCCGCTCTCTAAACTCCTCCATCATTACTTCATTTGATCTTCTCCCAAATGCCTCTGATTACTCCTGTCCTAAACTACAGCCTGATTGAGCGGCATGTGGTTAACACTGCTGCCTCATAGCACCAGGGATCTGGGTTTGATTCCCAGCTTAGGTCACTGTGCTTGAGCTTGCATGTTCTCCCCGTGTCCACGTGGGTTTCCTCCGGTTCCCTCCCATAGTCTTAAAGACATGCTGGTTAGGCACATTGACCTGAACAGGGACTGGAATGTGGCAACTAGAGACATTTCACAGTAATTTCCCTACAGTGTTAATGCGACTAATAAATAAACTTTACTTGATGTAAAAGGAATATTCGATTGATATCCTGCTGGCTTCAACTTGGCCAATTATGGTTGAGAAACTAACACACAATACTGTTAGGATACAAGATCAGAAACCCCAAGCTATACTATGAAATTAGACTATTTGCTATTTTGACATTAATGTGAGGATAAAATATTTCACTCCAGATATGATTCTATTGTCATATTAGGAAACTTTTATCAAAACAAACTTTATTTAACAACACATTAATTATAATAAATGAATTAACTTAATATTTGAATAATACTTAAACATGGTAAAAAAACCAATTCTTGACTGCTAATCTATTAGTTCTAATTCAAGCCTGTAGACTTACCCTCCTATTCAAAATCATTAGCAAACAACCCTAGGCATATGTGCTTGTACTTAACAGTCCTAGACACTGTTTTCTGACAGCACCAAACAGCAGCCTCTAAGGAGAGGCCTCATGCTTCTTTCAGAACATAGCAGTAACTGCCTGCTTTTCCCTATACTATTAATTCCTTCCCTTAAACATATGACTGTCTCTTATTAATCAGCCTAACTAAAACCCCAGGAGAACCAAAGATGCATCAATCCAGACTAAATCAAACATTCCTAAGTAAAATCCATCATTTCCCTACATTCTCAGCATATGAACTGCCTGTTTTATAGGCAAACCAAACCATGTAAAACAGAGCTGAATTTTAAGCATAACCTTCATAAGAAACATGATACAAATATATTTCTTAAAAGCACAGTATCATCACAACACTAATCATATGCTAACATCAAATTTGACAGATCCTTCAGGAAACCAATTCTTCTCGACCTCGCAAATTCAAGGCAGCCCCAACCTGTGCTCCATTCCCACCATGGAGTTAACATCCAGCTTACTGACTGTGGAAGCCTGCAACAGAACCCAATTTCTTAACAAGTACTATTCCTCTTCAGAAGAAGATACCTCTTGCTAGATAATGGCTGCATTGCTCACAAATATCCCCATTCTCAATGATGAGGGAACCCAGTACCACCATTACAAAGACAAGGCTGAATCATTGACAGGTATCTTCAATCAGAAATGCTCAGTGGTTGATCCATTTCGCCGACTCCTCCTGAGATCCTCAACGTCACAGATGCAAATCTTCAGCCAATTCAATTCACCCCATGTGATACCAAGAAATGGTCAAATGCACTGGATATTGCAAAGTGAGTGACAACATTCCCACAAGTGCATTTAAAATTTGGACTTCAGAACTAGCTATGCCCCTAGCCAAGCTGTTCTAGTACAGCAACGACACAGACAATGTTCCACATTGCTGGAAAATTGCCAAAGTATCTCCTGTCCTCGCTGAGGACAAATTTAACCCAGCGAATTACCATCTCATCAATCTACTCTTGATCAACAGCAAAGTGATGGAATGTGCAGTCAATAGTTCTGTCAAGCAACACTTGCTCACTTACAAGCTCGATTTAGATACTGCAAAGCAACAGTCAACTCAATCTCATTACAGCCTTAGTCCAAACATGGACAGAAGAGCTAAACTTAAGAGATAAGGTGAGAATGACTCGACATTAAGGCAGCACGTGATCAAGTGTTCTATCAAGGAACCTGAACAAAACTGGAGTCATTGGAAATCAGGGGGTGTGAAATCATACTCAGCACAAAGGAAGATGATTGTGGTTGTTGGTCAATCATCTCAGTCCAAAAACATCACTGCAGTACTTCATTAGGCCAGTATCTTAAAGTCCAACAATATTCAGTTGCTTAATCAATTACTTTCCTTCTCTCAAGGTCAGAAGTGGGGGTGTTCATCACCATTTATGACTTGGATACGGAAGCAATACATGCCAATATTCACCAAGGACAATTAACTGACAAGTAATATCTGTGCCACATGTGCCAGGCAACAATCACCTCCAAAAAGAGAGAATCTCAACACCTTTCCTTGAAATTCAACTGCGTTACCAATGTTTAAATCCTTCACTATAAACATCCAGAGGTGACCGCTGAACAGAAAGTGAACTGGACGAGCCACATTTATTTAGTTACAAGGGCATATCAGAGACTGGGAATTCTGTAGCAAATAACTTGATTTCCTGAAGTCTTTGGGCCATTTATGAGATACTAGTCTGGAATGCACTTGCTTGGATAAGTAAAGTTTCAACAACAGTCAACAAAACTCAAAACGATCCTATCTATATGAAGCGCTCTGTTTAATTGGCAACCTATCTACCACAATAAACATTTCCTCCACCATCAATGCACAGTGGGAGCAGCACATACCAAATACATTGCTGCCACTCACCATGGTTCCTTCAACAGCACCTTCTAACACATATTCTCCACTATCAAGAAGGACAAGGGCAGCAGATGCATGAGAATATTATCACCTGCAAGTTCCATTCTAAGCCATACATCAACCTGACTTCGAAATATATTGCCTTTCCTTCACTATCACCTGGACAAAATCATGGAGCTACCTTCTTAACAACATTAGGACATGAGCTACAGTGGTTCAAAAAGGCAACTCATCACTACCTTCTCAAGAGGTATTAGGGATAGCCAGTGACACCCAAATCTCATGAACGACAAAAAAAGCTGCCCAATAGAATCTTAGCAACTAACCACTTTCAAACGTTCTGGCAACATAGCTAGGAACAGAAGACATTTGAGGAACACGGACACAAGTAAACCCAATTCCTACCTATACTGAACATTAATACACATGAACTCTGCAGCACAAATGAACGACCAATCACAAGAAAGAACAAGTAATTTCTTGTCTACAGACCTGCTTAGTCTAACTATCACAGAGATAGCATAAAGCCTACCTATTCTGCATAACATCATATGAAATTTTTTTTGGTGCAGAAAAACCTCATGTTTAACGTGACACAAATTAAACTGATTTGCAAGCAGGAGAACTATACTTAAGCACAGAAAAGTAAATCAGGACTCACAAAGTTCCCTTCTAATAAATCAGCGATTATCTGACTACTGTGCAAATTCTGATCATTCAATAAGAGGAATACTTTTATTATCCTTGTGTGAATGAAGAGGCAAACCATTCAAGTGATTCTAGTTGTGAGATAGAACAGAAATTAGATCTATTCACATCGTGAAGGGTAAGCAGTGTAGTCATGTGGACTTTTTTTAAACTTCGGGGAGTAATGGACTTAATCAAGTCATTAGGGGAGACCACTGAAGTAAACTATATAAATGGATTCAACAGGTACAGTGACAAGACAGGTTAACTGGGTGATCAAATGGTTGACAGGATCATTTAGGATAAATTTATGGACAGTATTTTTGATGATGGTGTCAACTGTTTTTGCTCCAAAGGTTACAATAAATTGAGCTTTGAAATAATCTTGTTCAATTAGTGCAATAGTTCAATGATGCCTCGAGACATCATTATTCAGAACTAGAAGATATATTTCACTATCAGGAGAGAAAATAATGAGTTGCAATTCTTTGCTCCAAATGGAATTCCATAGGTCTGACAACAATGGACAAATTTTCTGAAGGGCATCAAATAACAAACTGCTTCAATTTTCTATCAAATGATTTACTCATGGAAAATTATCTGGAAGCCATTAAAGTATCTACCACAGAAGGAAGTCGCAGCAGCCAAGAAAACCTGCTGGGTCCAGATGACGTGCCTAACCCAATCATTGGAATAATGTTTTGTTTGGTGCAGTAAGGATGTACTCACATTGCTCATCAGAATGGCAAAGAACAATGACTGTTAAGATAGAACTGCTTCTACTTATGACTTGAGGTTGTGCATAATCTGGGACTACTTTAGGTACAAAAGCATGTTTTTAAAAAAATTCTATGAGAAAGAAGTTGATTATAATTATAGACTGTCAACGAGTAAAAAGAATCAGTAACAAACCAAAAAATTTAAAGTTTATTCATTGGTGTCACACATAGGTTCATATTAAAATTGCAATGAAGTTACTATGAAAACACCCTAAACTAATTCAGATTCTTCAAAAATCATTTCAGACAGCAGGTGAATTTGCTACTTGAGGATCCAAATCTGATTTGGGACTGTGAATACCACTGGGTGCTGAACCCCAAGAATGATCAAGCAGTTGTGACACAAATGATAATTACGCTAAATCCCATCACAAACCAGTGGGAACAAGTCTGGGTTTCTGAATTTTTTTTAAAAAAAAGATTGTGTACTTTAATCAAAGCAAGTTTTGAGGTGTACAAAAAGAGCACACAATATTCAAATCAGAAAATGGTTATGGTTGGTTAGCTCAGTTGGCTAAGTAGTTAAACTGTAACGCAGAATGACACCAAGTGTGGGTGCAACCCCCATACTGTTCGTTCATGAACACATGCCTACTGGCATTGCCCTATTCTTGCAGAATGATGTTGCTCAAGCTATGTATTTAACCAATTGTCTCTTTCCAATGAAGCGATATCTATTGCCCTTTGTGGACTATGGCTAATTACCTTATACATAGCAAAGTCTGCAAGAATGTTGGGAGACCAAATTCCTACAAATCAAGCTTCGCATATTTTGAGTTCCTCAGCCAAAGCTCAATGTTTCGGTCAAGTCCGTTTAAATTGACATGGTAACCTGCTTTTGACTGGTCATACTGGAAGTAATTATTGTTCAAATAAAAGTTAGTAGAAACATTTAATGACAGTTGAATAATCCATTTCTTCTCCAAATCCAAACTTTTCATGAGGCCTAACTAAAAAATTAAGTCACAGAATATTATTGTGTAGGAGGTTAACATTCCACCCATCATCACTGTGCTGGCTCTACCAAAGAGCTATCTAATTAGTTCCACACTCCATTTTACATAGTCATGCAATTATTTCTCTTTCAAGCATTTAATTTCTTTTTGTTTCCACCACTCTTTCAGTTACTTTCAAACCCTAACAACAATACGCTTAAATAAGTTCCATATGTTGCCTCTAGTTTTTTAGTTAATTACCTTAAATTTAGGACCCCCAGTTACTGATCCTTCTCACACTGCGAACAGTTTTCCTGTATTTACTCCAAAGCTTTCATGATTGAACACTTCAAACTAAGCTTCTTTTAATGTTTTCTACGTGAATGAGAATAAACTCAGCTTTTCCATTCTTTCCACGTAACTGAAATCTCTTACCTTGGTGCCAATCGAGTAAACCTTCTATGCACCCTCTCCAAGCCTCTGAGATGCCCAATGTTGGCCAAAGTATTACTGCTGGATCTAACATTTCATAAATATTTAACATAACTTGTTTGCTTTCACACTCAATGTTCCATTTATAAAGCTAAGAATCCTAATGAATTTTTAAACAGTCTCCGCAACTTGCTCTGTCACGTCCCAAGATTTATGCCCTCCATGGTCTCCCTGCCCATCCATTAAATTTGTGCCAGTTTGTCATTTCATTCTTCCAAATAAATTTAATCACATAACATTTCTAACTCGAGGGCACTATGGATGCAAGATTTATAACATATTTCCCTTTAGTCTTTTGCGCACATGATCCAAAATTCCTGGCAAGAATCAAAGTGGAAATCATGGTCTGATTTTGTCCCTCCCAACCATCAAAGTGATCTCTAAAACAGCCTTCATAAAAAGTCAGGAACAAAGTGGCACCAAAATTGAAAGAGGGAAAAAAAAATCACATCTTCAGTGGCATTATTAACCAAAATCTTGGTACACGTTCAGCACTTTCCGGTCCAGGAAATGGATTTACAAACTCCTCAATAACATATGCCAGTACCAAGCAACAAAGTTCTTGGGCAGCTTAAATCTTATATTTTTTCCAATAATAAAGATATTTCTTGGAGAGCTAAATGGAAGCAAGTCAAAATCATTAACAGAAATCAGTGGAGCTGTGCTATAAGTAGGGAAGAGTACAATTAGCAAAATAAACAAAAATCAATGCCAGTCTGTACTAGATGTTTCCACGAAGAAATGACTACATTGAAAGAGTAAACCATTAAGTCACTCAAGCCTCTTCCACATTTCAACTAGATTATGCTTTATCTACACCTCAATTCCTTGGATCATTTTCTGCATATCCTTTGGTATCCTTACCAAATCAAAATTAGTCTTGAAAATTTCATCTCAGACTACTCACAACTTTCTAGGGGAAGAAGGTTCCAAATTTCCTTTGTGAAAAAAAAGCTTCTCAAGAGCCAGCAAGTCATTTGTTGTTTGGGAAAGTACCATAGGAAGATCAGTCACAAGTCAAAGTGATGTGTCAATGAGAATGTACAGTCGACAGCATCACAATCTGTTCAGCAAGTATTTTCTTACCTCCTCTCCTGCCACCGGCACTTTTCAATCTTATTCTTCAATCACGTTTTTTCCACACATTTTCAATCTCAATTATTCTAGCTCTATTGTTAAGATGAATTCCATTTCTTTGAGATTCTCCAACCAGAAAGTAGTTCTTTGGTATCTAGCCTTTACTATTGTAAGCACTGAATGCCAAGCTCACTCTTGCTTTAACTCTCAGAACCTCATGTCCACTGACAACACAGCACTGATCACAGGATCAGCTATAAGATACTGGGGTAAGAATCAATTCCACCCCCACCATCCCAGAAATCTACTGGGTTCAGTATCAGCAAGGCAATCACATTTTAATATTTGGAGACAAAGTCAAAGAGTTATTGAAAGTCAACAAGAGGCCATAATAAATCTAAAAGATTACGTCTGTGGAAGTTTTGTGTGACAGAAGAAAAGGAATGCATCTCTAGGGTCTCCAGGAGCCACTTCCTCGTCACACTGGCATAATTCACCAAAACCTTATGAATTACATTTATAAGGGGTATTCTTTCTTTGGGTCCCTGGCATATTCAACTCGCTTCATATTCTTCCTCTCACTAATTTTAGGCAGAGGATTGCCCCGGCCTTACACTGGTTCCATCATGGGAGTTTCCTTTTTTAAAGGACAGCCCTGCCTGTAGCTCCAGTTTATCAACTCCACTGAATGAAACTCAATGCTGTAAATCTCAAATCAAAAATTAGAAATTAGTATAAACACCAAAAAGATTTAAAAACTCCTGCAGAGAGACAGCTGTCTAATGTTTTGGGAGCGACCCCTCAAAACTGGATACCAAATAGAAACAAGCCCGTTCATTAAAAAAACAAAAAGGATGCAATCACTTCTGTTGCTGCAATGGAGAATTTTCTAGAGCAGAAAATGAAAACTGGTGGATGGTATACAAAGATCACAGTGGAGTGGTCAATGTTGTGGCAAGAGAGAGTTACTAACTCAGCAGTTTTTTGGGAAAGTACAGTGAGAATCAGCCAGAAGTCAAAATGATGAGTCAATGAGAATGTGCCAGACTGTGCAGTCTACAGTATCACAATCTCCTCTCCAAGTGTATTCTTAACTTCTCTCCTGCCACAGATACTATTCAACATCATTCTTCCTTCATGATCATTTTCATGCATTTGCACTAGTAGTTTTCACCTCTTTCAACATTAAACCTGAAGTATTTCTAAATCAATTTGCCAGGCATCCCCAGCTTTGGGATTCCCAGTTTGGGTCATTGTATGGAGTTTGCACATTGTCCGTGTTTGGATGGGTTTTCTCTGCATGTTCCAGTTTCCTCTGACACTCCAAAGATGTGCGGGTTAGGCCAACTGGCCATACTAAATTGCCCTTTAGTGCTGGGGGAATAGCAGGATATATACGTGGGGTTACAGGGATGGGGCCTGGATAGGATTGTTGTTGGTGCAGGCTCAATGGGCTGAATGGTCTCCTCTGCACTGCAGGGATTCTATGATTAATGTCAATACTTAAGGACTCCAACTTCCAATTCTCTATCGCAGTCAATGAAGATTACTCCAATTGTACACAAAGGATGCACGAATGGAGAATCAACATTCTGGAATTTTTGCTCAGAATCTGAACACAAGGCAATTCATGGAATTGACCATTCTCCAGAAAGAATGAAACATCAATGTTGATGAACAACTCAAAATATTACAACATTTACCCTTCCAATTCTGATTTTTAACCATCACTACTAATTCTACAGTACAAAAAGAAACATTTTTGTCCCAATCATTTGTTGCTGGCATTTATGCTGCACTAAGTCTCCTTACACATGCCCCACTCTCTAGCTCATCAATAACAATGGTATCTTTAATCCCATTTTAATATTTATATAAGCACTGCTTGGGCTAATACAGTCCAAATACATTTGAAAGATTTGTAATGGTAAATACAATCAGTTGTAATAAGAAATAAAGTTGGACAAGAACATTGCTGTGATACAGTTCTGGTCACCACACTTCAGGAAGGCCTTGGGGAGAGTACTTCAGATCATCAGAATAATACTCAGGTTATGATCTAATTGAACAATAGAACAATAACAAGAGCTGAATGGTTTACTCCTGTTGTTACATTCCAAATATAACAGCAATGTTAGATATTGGGCAGCTATTGTGTCACTTTTCACACTGCCCCTTAGTGTCCCAAGATGTGTAGGTTAGGTGAATTGGCCATGGTACATGTAGGAGTTATGATGTACAGATGCTGGCGTTGGATTGGGGTGGTAAGAACTCAGTAAGAATTTAGCAACAATTTAGTTAGTAGGAGTTTACAGGGTCAGGGAGGGTGAGGAGGCCTGAGTCAGGTGCTGTGTCAGATTTGATGGGCTGAATGGCCACTTCATTATAGTGATTCTGATTCTAACTCAATTTGTTCAGAGTTGTATAATTTGGATATGGGGCCAAAGGCATCTTATACAGCAAATCTGCCAACTCTGACAAACAAATTAGCAACCAGGCAAGGAAAATAGAGAACAAAAATTAAATGAAACAAAATATTTTTGAAAAACAGCAACAGGATTAAAAAAGGAATGATGTTGTAAGCTAGTCAAAAAGGAAGTGCCCAATGGTTACCATGTTCATTTTCAAAGTAGATTGTGAACTTTGGGTAAATGAGAGAGAATTTGTTTTTAAAATGATTTTGATTTATGAATACAGCTTAAGGTAGATAATTATGTACATCAATTTGGCATTTGGATGACAAGCAACCTTAGATTTAGTGAAGAAACAGCATTGACGTCACAAACAGAAGAAATGAGGAGCAAGCCATGCATTAATCCATGGGCAGAGTCAAAGGAGATAAGTGGCAATGAAACCAAAAACTGTCAGTAGTAGATATTTTACTTTCAAACTTGCATTTATATAGATTTCATCTCAAGGTGCCTTAGACATGTCAAAACGTAGTTGCTTCCATTATATAGAGAAATTTGCAGCCAATTTGCAAACAGCGAGATCTTGCAAATTGTAACTGAAATAGGTGATGAGAAACTTTTTTGGGAACACTGGTTGATGAATAAACATTGACCAGGAAACATACCATGGCACCATTAAGATCAACATAATCAAATGGAGTCTTACATTAATTACTCATAAAAAAAGGCATCCCTGAATCAAGAGCCTCAATTATACTTTTGTCCTAAATGCACAACCAACCATTTGGTCCATCACCTCCATGCCAGCTCTCTACAACAGCAAATTATGTATTTCCATCATTTTCTCTGTGACCTTGCTTTTTTTTTTTCCCCAGCTGATAATCCAATTGGATAATCCAATTACCTCAAATGCTCCAATTGAAACTGCCTCCATCACATCCTCAGACAGTGCATTCTAGACCCCAATAATTTTCTGTATAAAAATGTTTTGCTTATCTCATCTTTGATTTTTATATCAGCACTTGTTGATTCTTGGCTATTCTGCCAACGAAAGTATTGAACACCTCTATCAAATCTCCTCTCAAACTCCAAGGAAAACAACTCCAATCCATGCATGCATGTCCCAGATCCATTTACAAACATTCATACGCACCTCATGGCGCCAACAATGAGACACAATACTCTACTTGAGGTCAAACCAGTATTTCATAAAGACTCAACATAACTTCCTTACTTTTGTTGTTACTTCTATTTATAAAGCTCCAGATCCACTATACCTTATTAATACTTTCAAGCTGACCTATCAACTCCAACAATTTGACCAAGCGTGCACCCATCTGCTCTTGCTCCTTCTTTAGAATTAAGCCCTTTATTTTATAGTGCCAATGTTCTTTCTACCAAAATGTATCATTTTATACTTCGCTGCATTAAATTTCTTCTGCCATGTGTCCCTCATTTCATTAGATTATGTCCTCAAAGTCTATCACTATCCTCCTCAGAGCTCACAATATTAAGTTTTGTATCATCTACAAATTTTGCAATTGTACATCCAAGATTACGATCATTAATAAACATCAGGAAAAGCCACCATCCTAATCCCAATTCCTCAGAGACCACAGTTCTTTTTAGTATTATACCAAGCTGATGCACACAACAATGCACATATTTGAAATCAAATCCATATTTCTTTGGCTTACGCTTTTTTAAAACTCCCATATTGCTTTCTATAAATCATGCTTGTACGTTGTTGAGGTATTTTCTAATATTGTAGCTGGGGCAAAGGAATTACATTCATACATATGGCTGCAATTCAGTACAATGTGTAAAATGGTTAGAAGTATCAATCTAATCTCACAGTAATGGAAGGTGTCCTCAGAGTTGTTGGGTGGTATAAACTCATTCATAATCTGCACAACAGTACTCAGTTTAGTTTCCACTAGCTCCAGACCTCATTACAGCTTTGGTCCAAGCATGGACAAAAGAACCAAATTCAAGAGTAAGCTGAAAGTGACTGCTCTTGACATAAGGCAGCATTTGATGCCAGCAGTGTGGCATCAAGAAGTCCAAGCAAAATTGAAGTCAACGAAAATAAGGATGAAGACTATTCATTAGTTGTATCTCTAGCAAGCAGAGAGGAAGATGGCTGTGATTTTTGGAATCCAGGACATTGCTGCAAGTGTTCCTCAGTTTGGTATCGTCAGCCCAACCATTTTCAAACACCTGATCAATGACCTTTCCTTGATCATCAAGTCAGAAGGAGAAAGGTTGCTGATGATTTCATGGACACAGGTTTACCTTACAATTCATCCAATAACAAGTTTCTAATCAGTCAATCGAAAAGAGTTGGAGCATAGGCAAGAAATCACTTAATTTAACCAATTATGCAACAAGTTAAAGAGAGCTATTGGAAAAACTGACCCACCATCAGCAATTTGTGCCAGAGGTTCAAGAAGATTTAAGATAAGTGAATCTATTAAATCCATATGCTCACTAAAATGCCTGCTGCAAAAAATGTTTGCTAAAAGTTAAGACAAGCATCACATTCTGATCTATAAAAAGATAAAACTTGCTCCCAGTAAACAAAAACTGATGAACATTCCTACCGGCTAACTATTAGAAACACTTCTCTTGCCTCCTGAGATTGTAACAAAGATAAAGATAATAGTAAAACACACCTGCAAGTTTTTGCACAACGCATTCCACACCTCGTTTCCTGATATTAAGCATAAATGCCCCACATGGTGCCCCATATTTTCTTGTTGCCTTCATATCTTCAGGTGCATAGAGCTACTTCACAGATGCCAATTTCTGAACAATACATGTGGCTCCTCTCTCCCAATGCCAAAAGAGTTTGGCAGCCATTTGACAATTTTTTCAAACTACTGAGGCAATTCCCCAAAATTATCTGCACATGATAGCTAACTCATTGAACACAAAGTCATGGTCTGAAATTAACCATGCATGCAGACCAATGTAATAAACCACTACTCAATCATATCTCCTATACACTGTAGCGACCACACTTTTGAGTCTGCTGAGTGTGCTGGTCATCAATATATTCAGGGAAAAACTTAAAATACAATTAAGGTGTGAAGCATTCCTTCCCCCCAATTAAATTAAATTTATATTTGAGGAAGTAAAAGCTTTAGCAAAAGAAACTGCAATATTACATTGCATTACTTGTACTTAGGACATCTCAAATTATTTTAAAGATAGCTATAATTGTCATGAAGCAAACATGGCTGTTAATTTTGCAGAAACAAATATAGGATAATGCATATTAACAGTCCTGTAACACACCTCTGGAAGTTTAATATGTTAAAGTCATTGTAGAAATACATATTGTTGCTGCACTGAGGGAATTAGAAATTCCCCTGATATAAGTGATGTCAGGGGTGGCACAGAGGTTAGCACTGCTGCCCCACTGTGCCAGGCACCTGGGTTCGATTCTCGGCTGGAGTTTACACATTCTCCCTGTGTATGTGTGGGTTTCCTCCTTGTGCTCCAGTTTCCTCCCACACTCCAAAGATGTGTGAGTTAGATGGATTGGCCATGCTAAATTGTCCCTTAGTGTCAGGGGAACAAGCTAGGATAAATGAATGGGCTTGTGGGGATAGAATCCGGGTGGGATTGTGGTTGGTGCAAGTTTGAAGGTCCAAATGCCCTCCTTCTGCACTGTAGGTATTCTATAATTCTATTCTAAGTAACGTAGGTATAAAGGATGCTGTCACATGTTTTGCACACCTCCAGGTGAAATTAAAGGTCATGATATACCAGTAAATTTTGCAGAGAGAAGTCCAATTAAACAAGATATGCTGATGCTATCACATGTTGTGTGGTAGGAAGTTCATCATACTGTGTGGCAAGATTACAACTGGATTAACTTCCTATAAAGGCCGTTGAAAATTTGGTAAACTTCAAGTATTGAACATCACGAAAGGCCTGGTCCATAAAAACAAGGCTACAACATTGATATTTCTTGACAAAATGCACCCAGTAGCAATTTTATTTCCTCTCCCAAACAAGCATTGTTTCCAGAATCCAACCATTTAACCTAAAAGTTAGAGGAGTCAAAACAACCTTGATTATTTTAATACATAATTCCTGCTGTCGTTAAAAAGATATCAACTAACTACACAAGATATATTGCTTGTGAAGAACAAGTTGGGTGCTCAAGTGTTTTCAGGCAGGGTGACAAAGATTAGGAAATGGTAGATAAACAAAAGATAAAAAATATAAAAAGCACAGTGAACAAGATTAATAAAAAGACATGTACATTAACAACAGTAAATCAAGCAGAGAAGCAGAGATTTTGGGATTTGGAACAAATCTTAAAATGTGGAAGGAATAGATGAGATCCTAGGTTTCATAAACAGCAAGTTAAATTGCAAATACAAAGAAAACAAGAAACCTGTACAAATCAATTAGATGGAACAGATGGAATATTCTGAATTCTTCATTCCTCCCACTGTGGCATCTTTTGGATAGCATCCCCTTTGCAGCCATGTCTTCCGCCACATAGGCTCTAAATTCTGAATAATCTTCCTATATCCCTCCACCTTTCCACCTTGCATTGATGGAGTGGCCTCCTTATAGCCCACCTCCTTGACATTTGGCGTATTTTGGTGTCAAAAGAAGCAACTTATAATTCTTATTTCCAATGTCACCACTCATTATCCCCCAAACACAATAGGGAAATAAAAGGCGTGAATAAATGTGGGAGGGAATCAAATATTTGGCTTTGACCGTAAACAATTCAAGGTTTCATGATATTAAATTTGCTCCTAAATTGCATACTACACTATCATACCTCAAATCAACAGAAACCTAGCTCTGGCAAAGGTAAGGACTAATCCTCACTCCAAAAATGCCTCCTCTTTTCTCTTGTAACCCTTTGTGCAGGCAATCATCTGCACGTAGCTCATGTGATCGTTATTCAGGCCAGCTTATACAGCAGAAGAAGAGCAGGAAGTATAATCAAGACTCACTCAATATTTATACTTGTATTTCAGTGGACAGCTTTAAGAAGCAGGGCTTCTGGCTGAATTCCTCTCTTCCCCTTACCTGTTTTGAACCTGGCACAATAAAGTGAGGCAACTGTAGTATACCTAGTTAATTAAACAGAGATCCATCATCATTTTCTACTCTATGACTCAGGATCACATTGTACATTTATCCTTTAAAAGACTGAACTCAACTTTCTAAAAACATGAAAAGCTTACAAAAAACAATATCAAAACTTTTCAGGTCCCTTCTTGGAATCAGAGGAATTTTAAGAAATCAGAATAAATTTGAAAACATTTCTCTGAGCACAATAATTATTGCTAATGATCAGGGAAGGATTAAGGATATAAATTGTGCGAATACATGCCAAAGTTCTATGTAGTCTGAATTACTTGTATCAAAAACCATTTACAAAACTAAAAACATGCAATTATCCTGAAGTTTTTACAGAATAGAATATTTTCAAAAAGTCCAGACTTGGTCTTGCACAAAACAGTACAGAACCAAGATGGCAAAGTCATATTTTAGCCATTTGTGTGCACCGTACATAAGAAACAAAGCACAATGTGTTCATGGAATGAAGGGGTTGAGAAAATAAGAGGTGTAAAAGGAGAAGCAGCAAAACGTGCTCCAACTATTTCAAAACCAGAAACGGAAGGCCTATACTGCATGTAAAACTCCACGAGAAATACTTTACATGCATCACAGTATGCAAAATACAGGGAAAGCAAATGTATTAAAATACAGCTGTTTCCATGATATCAGCGTAATTCAACACATCACAATAATATGGTTAAGAGCTTGCACACAATTCTACAACAGGTCACTTCTCTTTCTGCCCAAGATGTTACTCATGGAAAGAAGCTGAGTTGCAAAATAGGTGGTGACATAGTGGAAATATTTCAACAGCAAAGCAAAAACACAGGGAATGAGAAAAATAAGCAGACAGCATTTGGACTTCAGATCAAAACAATGAGCAGGATCTGAACTCCCAGAAACAGTTTTAAAATAGTACAGGGTGAGCAGACTTTCAACGGCACTCTGAACTCAAACAGTATCTTTTGCTCTGATTCCATTTCTGAAACTCCTGAGGAACCAGTGGAAAGAGCCAGCTGACAGCACCAATGTCAAAGCTAGCAATCTTACATGAAGGAGCAGAGGGAACCAAGCTTGCCAGAGGAAACGCATAGTCTTCTCGTTCTATATCGGCAGATTTCATTTTAAGAGAGCCACCTAAATTCTCCAGTGGTTGACCCTAGCCAGTCTCAGCTGGAAGACAACTCATTTTCATACACAAATTTCTCTGGGGCACTGATTGCAATTGATATCATGCCTCTTCTAGTCTATTCTCATCTCTGCTGAAGTTAGCCTACGTCAATCTCCATGCAGTCTCTCATCTTATGATCAAACTATTTTCTTGTTATTACAGCTTTGTTCATATCTGAACAAAAGCAGAATGATCTTAAATTGTCTATGGTATTAGCATAATTGAAACATGCAGTCTTGTCTTGCAATTCTTATCCCACAAGTCACAGTTTCACAGTTGAAAAATAAATTTGGATAAGTATTTTCAGTTGCAGCGTTGAAGGGCCACTATCCCCATTAACAAGTGTTTGGCAAATTATTTTTTGTTTGAAAAGCTGTGCACCAATTCTCGGCTAAAATGCAGTGAAATGAAATATATATACAACTTGAAATAATATAGTACCTAATGTAATAAGGTCCCAAGCTCTTCAGAGAAGACATTGAGGCAAGAAAACTTAAGAACAGATGACTGTGAGCTTGGACAAAAAGACTGGTTTTAAAAAAAAATCTTAATGAGAGAGAACTAGTGATGGAGACAGAATTTCAGAGCGTAGTGCTTTCAATGGTGGAGTGAGCGAAACAATAGATGCAGAAGAGTCCAGAGATTTCTACAGAAAAAAAAATTTGCATTTACCATCCATTTTACACTCCAAAACTCTTTACTGCCAATAAACTCCTTCTGAAATAGTCACTGTTGAAAATTAGAAACATGGTAGACAACTTGCATGACGTGGAGATGCTGTGTTTGACTGGCGTAAACACAGTAAGTCTCACAACACCAAGTTAATGTCCAAATGTCCAGGGCTTTAATCTGGTGTTGTGAGACTTCTAGACAATTTACACTCAGAAAACTCCCACAGACGACAATATGATAATGACCAGATAATGTGTTTTTGTGATATTGATTGAGGGATAAGCACCGGTCAGGATACCAAGATAATTCCTCTGCTCTTCTTCAAATAATGCCATGAACTTTTTCTATGTCCAGTTGAGAGAACAAACAGGACTTCTGTTGAACATCTCATCCAAAAAATGACAATCCTGATGGAACCTGAAGTGTTGCAAAATATATCACTGAACGACAACATGAAGATAAAAAATATAAGGGGGAACAAGGATAAATTCTTGAGGGATTCCAGAGATAATGGTAAGAGAGTGGGAATAGAAACCGTTACAGATGATTTTCTGCCACAATTGAATAGATAAGGATGAAATCAGGCAAGGGCAGCTCCACTCAGCTAGATAACAGAAGACAGGTATTAAAGGAGGATTGTGTAGTCAACCATATAAAAGGCTGCAGCAGGCAAGTTGAAAAGCAGTTTACCAAAGTCAGAGTCATAAAATGCAATATATTACTTAAACAAGGACCATCACAGTGCTGTTACGGTTGAGATGCGAAAGATAAAAGAAAATATATTCATCAACTGGACTATTTAATTAAGTTTCTACGATACTTTTTTCTGCTTTTTCAAAAGGACAATGGGTGAACTAACATGTCTCCAGCTAGTCACATGATGCCTTGCAGCAGCTGTTTGAAGGTAATAATGGCCATGGACAGTGAGTCTGCTCCAGCGAACTCAGATAAAAGAAAGCCTTTGCAGGCCTTAAACTCCTGTAATGGTACTAATCACCAAAGCATTAGCGGTCCTAACACACAACAGTTTCAACGGAGACTACCAGTTAGTCAATCTAACACCAGTATCTCCAAAGATGAAAAGAATCCCAACAGCTTCCTCACTGCGCCAGGGACCTAGGTTCCATTCACATTCTCCTCGTGTCTGCATCAGTTTCAACTGGAGCACCCAGAGTTCTTTTCAGTCCAACTATGAACAAAGAACAAAACAGCACGGGAAACAGGCCCTTTGGCCCAACAAGCCCGCGCCCTCTTCTGCCCGTGATCCCTGTCTGTGTTTATAGATCTATGGATTGAAACCAAATTTGAGACAATTTAGGGAGAATTTGTTCTGCCAATCAGCCTAAGAGCACATCTTTGGGATGTGGAGGAAACCGGAGCATCTGGAGAAAACCCACGCAAGCACGGGGAGAATGCGCAAACTCCCACAGACACAGGCCCAAATCCATGTATCTGCACAGCACAGCGATAGTCACTGAGCTGTCATGTTGCCCATCAAATGGTCCAGGTCAAGCGTACACTAATGATGTGAAGCACTAGGATACTCGAAAAAAAATCCAAGAGCAGCCCTCCCATGACCCATTGCGTGTATGCCCCTTGTTAGACAACAAGGTGAACCAAAGTACCTATAGGATGAAAACAAATACATCAATATCATCGACTATTTACACACTTCCCAGGGACTCCCAAGGCTCATGATCGCTATTTTAAATCAGTTTTCTATATCCCTCCATTCCCATTCTGGTCATGTGTCCATCTAAGTATCTCTTAAATAACTCCAGAGTGCCTGCCTCCACCATCTTACCTGGCAGCACATTTCATACCCCCACCACCCTCTGTGTGAAAAAACTCCCTCTAGCATCCAAATTATACTTTACCCTCCCTGTTAAGGTTAGGTCACGGTAAATTGCCCCTTAGGTGTTCAAATGTGTAGGTTAAAGGAATTAGTAAGGGAAACATATGGGGCTACAGGAATGGGGCCTGAGTGGGATGCTTAGTTGGAGAGTTGGTGTAGGTTCAGTGAGGCGAATGGCCTCCTTCTGCACAGTTAGGATTCTATGATTCGAAAAATAAGCTTTTCTATGAAGGCAATGCTTCTTTATTTAATGGAAAGAATACAAGAAACAACCTTCCTTGCAATAAAAGCATAATAAAATATCCAAGCCCAATATCCATGTTGCCTATTAGAATTTATTCTATATTGGAACATTAGATTGGTATGAAATAGAACTCAAAAAAATAAAGCACACATGTTGACTAATAACTACCTCAGCATTCTCAGAGTGCTGATTTAAGTATTTATTCAAATCCATATTATGAGTGCAAGGGAACTCACAAATCATAAAGCAATATAGAAAAATAATTATTTTACTGGTTATTACATCATATTATCATTCTAAATGAACTGTACAGCATCTTTAATGTAAGAAATCATTCCAAGACATTTCACATTATAAAGCAGAATTAGACACTGAACCACATGAGGTGATGTTAGGGCAGGTGACCAAAGGTTTGGTCAGAGGTACAGAACTAAGGGTACTTTAAAGGAAAGAAGAAAGAGCTCAGAGAGTATTTTGCAATAGTGGAACAATGAAAATTGGGGATGATCAAGAAGCCAGAGTTAAATGAATCCAGATATGATCAGATGATGTGACTGAAAGATATTACAGAGGGAGGAAGAAGTCATGAAGCGACTTGAAAACCAAGCTGTGAATTCTAAAATCGAGATGTTGTATGACCAAGAATAAACATGGAACAGTAAGCACAAAGATGATAGATGAAAGGGGCTTGATAAAGTAAGCAATGTGGTTGACTTTTGATTGCCCTCTGGAATGGCCCAAGCAATACACACTTTAAGAGCAATAAATGCTAGCCTCGCCAGCAAAATCGCATCTCAACAAGAAAAATTAAAATTAAACACGTGGCCACCAAGTTTTGAATGAGCTTAGACTGAAGGACGTTAGAATGTTGTCGGCCAGCCAAGGACTGGAATCATCAAATCGCAAGTTAACAAAGTAGAATGAGGGTTTCAGCAGGAAATAAGCGACACAGTAGCACAGTGGTTAGCACTGCTGCTTCACAGCTCCAGTTATCTGGGTTCAATTCCTGGTTTGGGTCACTGTCTGCGTGGAGCTTGCACATTCTCCTCCTGTCTACATGTTTCCTCGATGTGCTCTGATTTCCTCCCACAGTCTAAAGATGTGCAAATTAGGTTGATTGGCCAAGCTAAAAATTGCCCCTTAGTGTCCCGAGATGCATAATTTAGAGGGATTAGTGGGTAAAACACGTTGGAGGTCCTGGATGGGATTGTGATCGGTGCAGACTCGTTGGGCCGAATGGCCTCTTTCATACTGTAAGGTTTTTATAACATCTGTGAGATGACAGAGGCGAAGTCAGGCAATGTTAGAGGTAAGATAGGCAGTCTTAGACATGGTGCAGAACGTGGTCAGAAGTTCTTCTCTGGGTCAATAAAATGGCAACAAGATTCTGAATAGTCTGAGCTAGCTTCAGCCATTTGCCAAGGGTCAACTGTCAAATGGCAACCATAAACAATGGTTTCGGTTTTTCAAATATCTAAATAGAAGAAATTATTCCTTATCCAGAAATAGATTTTTAAAAATTCTTTCATGGCATTGTCAGTATCATTAAGAAAGCAGTATTTGTTGCCCATGCCCAACTGTTGGCCTTGAACTGAGTAATTTGAGGCTTGATAGATCATGTCAGAGGGCAGTTAAGTGTCAGCCACATTGCTGTGGGGTTGCCGTCACATGTAAGCCAAACCACTAAAGAATGGCAAATTTCCTTCCTTAAAAGGACATTAGTGAACGATGGTCGTGGTCATCATTATTGAAACTAGCTTTATATTCCAAATTTACTAATTGAATTTAAATCCATCAGCTTCCATGATGGCTTGTGAAGTCATGTCTACAGATCATTAGCCTGGCCTTTTGGATTATTAGTACAGTGACACTACTGCTACGCCTAGTAAATCAAATAAAAAATCTGATAACTCAGCAACAGGGGAGTTGAGAAAGGTAGTGGTCAGGTATAGCTAAATGTGATCAACATACATGTGAAAACTAATTTTGGCTTTTAGATGATATCATCAAGGGATAGCATGGAAATGAGAAATGGGGGTGGGAGGTGTAATAGAGCTAACAACGTGGGAGCAGGAAAAGTAGTCATTGCAACTAATTTTCTGGCCACAATTACTTAACATAAGAATAGAATGAGGCAAGCTTGGCAATAGTGAAGTAGCACTGGAGGATAGTCTGGTCAACTGTGCCAAAGGCTGTAGAAAAGACACAAAGTCCTTTCTACATAGAGGATAGGAGGATACTTTACCTCTATCAGAGTCACACAAGATGTCACTTACAATATTGACGTGGCCCGCTGAGAGAAAAATTCTCCAGTACTCTTCTCAATATTCTAATATTCTCAATATACCTCAATCAGTCTCACTACACTAGCATCCAACTATCATTTTGATTGTGGGATCTTGCTGTTCACAAATTGGCTGCTACATTTCCTATATTCCAACAATGACTGCACTTGAGAAAGTATTTCATTAGCTGCAAAGCACTTAGGAATTCCTGAGAAGGTACTACAGAAATGCAAATTTTCTTTTTACTTTATATATATTTCCTGGCAACATAAGTGAATAAATATGCAATAACTGTTGAGCTACAATGATAAACTTCAACTGAGTGTGTCAGTAAAACAAGTCAACCAAAAGAGTGAAATTGCACAATAAGAATCTACCATTCTTAACCTCACGGTATTAGCATAGAAGTTAAAATAGCTCTGCAATAGAACAAGAGGGTACTTTCACAAGTAAATTTTATTACCTTCAGAGCCAGATAACTTTAATAACGGTTAAAAGCAAATTACTGCAGATGCTGGAATCTGAAACCAAGAGAGAAAATGCTGGAAAATCTGGTAGTATTTCTAAGTAAAGAAAACAGCTACGCTTCGAGTCCAGGTGGCCCTTTGTCAAAGCTCAAGATGTGAACTGCTTTATCTTTTCCCGCCATGACTTGTCTACTTTGACAAAGGGTCATCCGGACTCGAAACGTCAGCTCTTTTCTCTCCTTACAGAGGCTGTCAGACCTGACGAAATTTTCCAGCATTTTTCTCTTTTGGTAACTTTAATAATGGTACCCACACAGAATAGTCAAGAAATAGAGTGATAAATGAATAATGGAACGTTAACAATCCAGTATTTTCACTTAGTTTAAGTGATGGCACTATTAGAAAGGACCATGCTTTCACACAGCTTGCAGCACTGCCATTAACACAAACAGATGACAGAAAAAATGTACAATCAATCGATTTGAGCACATTAACCAGATTCCTGCAATATAACATACAATGTTCTCAATAATCCATTGGGAAAAGAACTCTAGGTGAAGCACAAAAAGAGTCAAGGAGCTGTTAACATACAAAATGAAAAACAAAGTTGTTGCATTAAAAAAAATTGGTTTATTAAACTCTATCCATCCCAAAAGATCAATGTTCAATTCTGTATAGGAGAGGAGGTGCGGAGGGCAAAGGAGGGGGAGGAGGCTTTTGAATGGAGAGACAGAGGATATTCGAGAGGAAACAGGCTTTGAGGGGCGGTGGGCGTTTCGAGGGGAGGGAGAAGGGGGTTTTGACGGGGGCTTCGAGGGGCAGGGGGCTTCGAGGGCAGAGAGGGCAGGGGCTTCGGGCGAGAGGGGGGCTTCGAGGGCAGAGAGGGCAGGGGGCTTCGAGGGCGGGGGCTTCGGGGGAGAGGGGCAGGGGGCTTTCGAGGGCAGGGGCTTTCGAGGGAGAGAGGGGCAGGGGGCTTTCGAGGGGCAGGGGCAGGGGGCTTTCGAGGGCAGAAGGGGCAGGGGTTTCGAGGGCAGAGAGGGGCAGGGCTTCGGGGCAGCTTCGAGGGAGAGGGGCAGGGGGCTTCGAGGGCAGGGGGAGAGAGGGCAGGGGGCTTCGAGGGCAGAGGCAGAGAGGGGCAGGGGCTTTCGAGGGCAGGCAGGGGCTTCGGGGCAGGGCAGGGGGCTTTCGAGGGCAGAGAGGGGCAGGGGCTTCGGGGCAGAGAGGGGCAGGGGGCTTCGAGGGCAGAGAGGGGCAGGGGGCTTCGAGGGCAGAGGGCAGGGGGCAGGGGGCTTCGAGGGCAGAGGAGGGGCAGAGAGGGGCTTCGAGGGCAGAGAGAGGGCAGGGGGCTTCGAGGGCAGAGGGGGCAGGGGGGCTTCGAGGGCAGAGAGGGGCAGGGGAGAGAGGGCAGGGGGCTTCGAGAGAGGGGCAGGGGGCTTCGAGGGCAGAGCAGGGCAGAGGGGGTTTCGAGGGCAGAGAGGGGAAGGGGGCTTCGAGGGCAGAGAGGGGCAGGGGGAGGGCAGGGCAGAGAGGGGCAGGGGTTCGAGGGCAGAGAGGGGCAGGGGGCTTCGAGGGGAGGGGCAGGGGGCTTCGAGGGCAGAGAGGGCAGGGGCTTTCGAGGGAGAGAGGGGCAGGGGGCTTCGGGGCAGAGAGGGGCAGGGGGCTTCGAGGGCAGGAGGGCAGAGGGGCGAGAGGGGCAGGGGGGGGCAGGGGCTTCGAGGGCAGAGAGGGGCAGGGGGCACTTCGAGGGCAGAGAGGGGCTTCGAGGGGCAGAGGGGCAGGGGCTTCGAGGGCAGAGAGGGGCAGGGGGCTTTCGAGGGCAGAGAGGGAGGGCAGAGAGGGGCAGGGGGCTTCGAGGGCAGAGAGGGGCAGGGGGCTTCGAGGGCAGAGAGGGCAGGGGCTGCAGAGAGGGGCAGGGGGCTTCGAGGGCAGAGAGGGCAGGGGGCTTCGAGGGAGGAGGGGCAGGGCGAGGGCAAGAGGGGCAGGGGCTTTCGAGGGCAGAGAGGGCGAGGGCAGGAGGGGCAGGGGCTTCGAGGGCAGAGGGGGCAGGGGCTTCGAGGGCAGAGAGGGGCAGGGGCAGGGCAGAGAGGGGCAGGGGCTTTCGAGGGCAGAGAGGGGCAGGGGGTTGAGGGCAGAGAGGGGCAGGGGGCTTCGAGGGCAGAGAGGGCAGGGGGCGGGGTTCGAGGGCAGAGAGGGGCAGGGGTTCGAGGGCAGAGAGGGGCAGGGGGTTTCGAGGGCAGAGAGGGGCAGGGGTTTCGAGGGCAGAGAGGGGCAGGGGGCTTCGAGGGCAGAGAGGGGCAGGGGGTTTCGAGAGAGAGGCAGGGGGCTTCGAGGGCAGAGAGGGGGGGTTCGAGGGCAGAGAGGGCAGGGGGTTTCGAGGGCAGAGAGGGGGGGTTTCGAGGGCAGAGAGGGGCAGGGGGTTCGAGGGCAGAGAGGGCAGGGGGTTCGAGGGCAGAGAGGGGCAGGGGGCTTCGAGGGCAGAGAGGGGCAGGGGGAGGGGCTTCGAGGGCAGAGAGGGGCAGGGGGCTTCGAGGGCAGAGAGGGGCAGGGGGTTTCGAGGGCAGAGCTTCGAGGGCAGGAGGGGCAGGGGGCTTCGAGGGCAGAGAGGGGCAGGGGCTTCGAGGGCAGAGAGGGGCAGGGGGCTTCGAGGGCAGAGAGGGCAGGGGCTTCGAGGGCAGAGAGGGGCAGGGGGCTTCGAGGGCAGAGAGGGGCAGGGGGCTTCGAGGGCAGAGAGGGGCAGGGGGTTCGAGGGCAGAGAGGGGCAGGGGGCTTCGAGGGCAGAGAGGGGCAGGGGCTTCGAGGGCAGAGAGGGGCAGGGGGTTCGAGGGCAGAGAGGGGCAGGGGGTTTCGAGGGCAGAGAGGGGCAGGGGCTTCGAGGGCAGAGAGGGGCAGGGGGTTTCGAGGGCAGAGAGGGGCAGGGGGTTTTCGAGGGCAGAGAGGGGCAGGGGGTTCGAGGGCAGAGAGGGGCAGGGGGGCTTCGAGGGAGAGAGGGGCAGGGGCTTCGAGGGCAGAGAGGGGCAGGGGGCTTCGAGGGCAGAGAGGGGCGAGGGCAGAGAGGGCAGGGGGCTTCGAGGGCAGAGAGGGGCAGGGGTTCAGGGCAGAGAGGGGGCTTCGAGGGGCAGAGAGGGGCAGGGGCTTCAGGGCAGAGAGGGGCAGGGGGTTCGAGGGCAGAGAGGGGCAGGGGGTTTCGAGGGCAGAGAGGGGCAGGGGTTTCGAGGGCAGAGAGGGGCAGGGGGTTTCGAGGGCAGAGAGGGGCGAGGGCAGAGAGGGCAGGGGGCTTCGAGGGCAGAGAGGGGCAGGGGGTTCGAGGGCAGAGAGGGGCAGGGGGTTTCGAGGGCAGAGAGGGGCAGGGGGTTTCGAGGGCAGAGAGGGGCAGGGGCTTTCGAGGGCAGAGAGGGGCAGGGGTTTCGAGGGCAGAGAGGGGCAGGGTTTCGAGGAGAGGGGCAGGGGGTTTCGAGGGCAGAGAGGGGCAGGGGTTTCGAGGGCAGAGAGGGGCAAGGTGAGGGCAGAGAGGCAGGTTTTCGAGGGCAGAGAGGGTTTTCGAGGGCAGAGAGGGGCAGGGGTTTCGAGAGAGAGCAGGGGGAGGCAGAGAGGGGCAGGGGTTTCGAGGGCAGAGAGGGGCAGGGGGTTTCGAGGGCAGAGAGGGGCAGGGGGTTTCGAGGGCAGAGAGGGCAGGCAGAGAGGGAGGGGTTTCGAGGGCAGAGAGGGGCAGGGGGTTTCGAGGGCAGAGAGGGGCAGGGGTTTTAGAGGGCAGAGGGGGCAGGGGGCTTCGAGGGCAGAGAGGGGCAGGGGGTTTTGAGGGCAGAGGGGGGCAGGGGTTTAGAGGCAGAGAGCGGCAGAGGGCTTCGAGGGCAGAGAGGGGCAGAGGGAGGGCAGAGAGGGCAGAGGGTTTTAGGGGGCAGAGGGTTTTAGAGGCAGAGAGGGGCAGGGGGTTTTAGAGGGCAGAGGAGGGGCGAGGGTTTTCGAGAGAGGCAGAGGGCAGAGAGGGGCAGGGGGCTTCGAGGCAGTTCGAGGCAGGGGGGCAGGGGGCTTCGAGGGCAGAGGCAGGGGGCTTCGAGGGGCAGGAGGGCAGAGAGGGGCAGGGGGCTTCGAGGGGCAGGTGAGGGCAGAGAGGGGCAGGGGGTTTCGAGGGCAGAGAGGGCAGAGGGCTCAGGGCTTTCGAGGGCAGAGAGGGGCAGGGGTTTTTCGAGGGCAGAGAGGGGGGGGGAGGGCACAGGGGTTCGAGGGCAAGAGGGCAGGGGGTTTTAGAGGGCAGAGGGGGGCAGGGGTTTTAGAGGGCAGAGAGCAGGGGCTTCGAGGGCAGAGAGGGCAGGGGCTTCGAGGGCAGAGAGGGGGGGGGGGGGCAGGGGGCTTCAGGGCAGAGGAGGGGCAGGGGGCTTCGAGGGCAGAGAGGGGCAGGGGGCTTCGAGGGCAGAGAGGGGCAGGGGGTTTTAGAGGGAAAGAACTTTTGAGGGGAGAGAGACGCAGTTTTATGAGTGCACGGGGTGAGGAGAGCCGGTACTGCACAGAGCCTCCCAGGCCGCTTTCTTTCTCTCTCACTCGCTCCCTCCACCATGTCCGCTGTGCCTCGCCTCCAGATCCCGGTGCCTCGGCCTCAATCTGGCCGAGCCGGACCGGAGGGAGTCAGGCAAAGGAGCAAACGTGGCGGGGTGGGGGGTGTGAAATCGAAGTGAATGAGAACTCACAGATTTTGCCCCTCAGGCTCTGTAGGATGCGAACCGCTTTATCTTCTTCCGCCATGACTCGCCGCCAGCCTTCGCCTACTGTACATCTTGCATCCTTCACATCCGCCGGCGGGGGGCGGGTGGTTGGGGGAGGGGAGGGGCGGGGCCGGCCGCACGCGTCTGCGCATCCGGTCCCGCCCCCCCCCCTTGGGGCGGAGCCAGCCGCAGTGCGGCGCGCATGCGCAACTCCCTCCCATCAGTTTGGAAAGGGCGGCAGGTGGCTCTGACGCTTTGCAAAGCCAAGGTTTCTCACTCAGCTCCACACGTTCGACCAAAACTGTACCCGGTACTCCAGGTTTGATATCACCAATAAGCCGAATAACTTATAGTAAGACTTCTTCTCCAACAACGTGATGGCGTTGCGGGTTGCCATGACATGGAGGTGCCAGCCTTGGACTGGGCTGCGTCCACTAAGAAGTCTCACAACATCAGGTTAAAGTCTTAACAGGTTTATTTGGTAGCATGACCTTTTGGAGCTCCACTCCTCTGTCAGGTGAGTGAGGAGTCAGGTTCACAAATAGAGCAGATTTTTGATTTGATTTGATTTATTGTTGTCACATGTATTAACATACAGTGAAAATTACTGTTTATTGTGTGCTATACAGACAAAACAAACTGTTCATCGAGAAGGAAAACAAGAGAGTGTAAAATGTACTATTACAGTCATAGCTAGGGTGTAGAGAAAGATCAGCTTACTGCAAGGTGAGTCCACTCGATCATCTGACAGCTGCATGGAAGAAGCTGTTTTTGAGTTGGTTGGTATGTGACCTCAGACTTTTGTATCTTTTTCCTGAAGGTAGAAGGTGGAAGAGTTGTCTGGAGCGAATGGGATCTTTAATTAAGATGGCTGATTTTTTTCAAAGCAGCGGGAAGTGTAGACAAAGTTAATGGATGGAAGGCTGGTTTGCATGGTGGACTGGACTATATTCACAACCTTTTGTAATTCCTTGCGGTCTTCGGCAGAACAGAAGCCATACCAAGCTGTGATGCATCAGAAAGAGTTCTTTCTATGGTGCATTTGTAAAAGTTGGTGAGAGATGTAGCTGACATGCCAAATTTCCTTAGTTTTCTGAGAAAATAGAGGTGTTGTTGGGCTTTCATAACTATAGAGTCGGCATGGGGACACCAGGACAAGATGTTGGTGATCTGGACACCTAAAAACCTGAAGCTCTTGATCGTTTCTACTTCACCCTCATTGAAGTTCTCCTTTATGCTTCCTGTAGTTAATGACATCTCCTTTGTTTTTGTGATGTTGAGGGAGAGATTAATAGACACATATATAGACACAAACTCAATTATAAGATAATGGTTGGAATGCGAGTCTTAACAGACAATTGTGAGCGAAGAGAGGGTTAAGTGCAAGTTAGAGGTGTGCATTGTCTCAAGCCAGATAAGAAAGTTCATTCTCCAAGGCGATCTTCAAGACACACGACAATGCAGAATTGCTGATCTGAAACTGATAGCCAAGTTCTGCACACACGAGGATGGCCTCAACCAGGATCTTGGGTTCATGTCACACTAATTGTAACCCCAACAATTTGGCTTGGCTTGCAAAATCTACTGTCTGTCCTCGCTTGCGACAATTCATATCTTAATACTCTCTCCACTCACGTTATCTGCATCTGTAAAGACTTGATTATCTGTTAAGACTAGCATTCCAGCCATTATCTTGTAATTGAGTTTGTGAACTGAACTCACTTGATGAAGAAGCAGTGCTCTGAAAGCTCGTGCTACCAAATAAACTTGTTGAACTTTAACCTGATGTTTTGAAACTTCTTACAGCACTGCAGTTAACAGCACACCAGGAACCTGGGTTCAGTTTCCACTTGGGTCATTCCCTGTGCGAAGTCTGCACATTCCTCCCTCCCCGCCTCATGTCTGCATGTGTTTCGTCCAGCTGTTCCGGTTTTTTCCCACGGGCTGAAAGTTGAGTTGGTTAAGTGCATTGTCTACGCTAAATTCTCCCTCAGGCACCTACATAGGTATAATGAGTGTGGTGACTAGGGGATTTTCATAGTAACTTCATTGCAGTGTTAATGTAAGCCTGCTTGTGACATTAATAACTAAACTTTAATACATCATTTTATTTGCCTTCCTAATTGCCTCACCACATTTCAGAAGTATTCAGGTAAGCATTTGAACGCCATTGCATATAAGGCTACAGGCCAAGTGCTGAAAAATTAGATTAGAATGGATAAGTGCTCCATGACCAGCATGGGCCAAAGGGCCTACTTCCATGCTGTCAAACTTTGTGCTTCTATGACTCTGCTTTCTAACCACTCCTCCCCATTAACGTTATGTAATTCATGTGCCAGGATGCTCTGATTTCTCTGAAAACAAACATTTTCCAGTCTCTCACCATTCAAAAAATATTGGCCCGAATTTTCCAGTCTTTCAACAGAATTTCCCAGCAGCAGGGGTTCATTGAAAGGGACAATCTGTTTTTAGTGGCAGCATCTTCTGATGTCTATATTAGCTGAGCAACTGCCAAATCTTGAAACCTCCTGCGTTTATTAAATTAAGTCATTGCTGACAAGAGTGAAGTGCTCCATGTAAGAATGTGATTTTCGAAGAAAGGATGGAAGATGGATTTACATGGATCTGGAAGATGATTTTTGAAAATATCGGTGAAGAAGTTTGAGAGAACGTGTTTATTAGTACTTTCTGAAAACCTTCAACAGGGCCCCATGTGAGATACAGCTAATAGAATTCTCACATTTCTCAATTCTATGTGGAACATAAGACTGAATCAAATGTTGGATAAAAGAAAAATAAGACACACAAAGCAATTGTGAGAAATGTCATACCAGACTGAGGGATGATGCTGGGTAGAAAGCTGCAAGACTTAATCATTGCATTTCTGTTGATCTTATGCCAAAATAAAAGATATGATGAGGTAGTAATGTTACTAAACTCGTAATCCAGAAGCCTGGAATACTAATCCAGTATAAAATCTGAGTTCATATCCCACCAATCTGAGTTCAATTTTTTACAAAAGCTAGTATCAGTAAAAATGACCATATGCTTATTGATATAGAAATTCAACTGGTTCACTAAAAATATTCTTAAGAAAGATTAACATTGATATGATACATTTTCCAAGTATTTTTCTGTTATATTGTAAGAAAGATGGCAGCCAGTCTACGCTCAACAAAATCCCACAAAGAGCAATGTGATGACAGCCAGTTAATTTGTATTTGTAATGTTGATTGACGGATAAACTTTGGCTAGAGAACTGGCAATGACTCCACATGATCTTCAAAATAGTGCCACAGGATCTTTAGCATCCACATAAACTGAGGCCCTATCTGCGTGTTTAGAACATAGAACATTACAGCACAGAACAGGCCCTTCGGCCTTCGATGTTGCGCCGACCAATATAAAAAGCAATGCCCCCCCCAACTAAACCATTCCCTTCTCTTCCATATACTTATCAACTAACCTCTTAAACGCCACCAAACTTGGCGCATCTGCAACCGCTGCAGGCAGGGCATTCCACTCCCGAACCACCCTTTGGGTAAAGAACCTACCTCTGATATCCGTCCTATAACTATCACCCCTTAATTTAAAGCTGTGTCCCTCGTGCTAGCTTTCTCCATCCTAGGAAAAAGGCTATCACTGTCCACCCTATCTAAACCTCTAATCATCTTATATGTTTCGATCAGGTCCCCTCGTAGCCTCCTCCTTTCTAACGAAAACAACCTCAAATCCCTCAGCCTCTCCTCATAAGACCTGCCCTCCATACCAGGCAACATCTGGTAAACCTCCTCTGTACCTTCTCCAATGCCTCCACATCTTTCTTATAATGTGGGGACCAGAACTGCACACAATACTCCAAGTGCGGCCGCACTAGAGTTTTGTACAGTTGCAACATGACGTTGCGGCTCCGAAATCCAATCCCTCTACCAATAAAAGCCAAGACTCCATATGCCTTCCTAACAACCTTCTCGACCTGACTGCCTATTTTCAGGGATCTATGCACATACACACCAAGATCCCTCTGTTCATCTAGACTACTAAGAATCCTACCATTTGCCCTATACTCTACACATTTATTATTTCTGCCATAGTGCATGACCTCACACTTTTCCACATTAAACTCCATTTGCCACCTCTCGGCCCAGCTCTGCAACTTGTCCAAGTCACTCTGTAAACTATAACCACCCTCTTCACTATCTACCACTCCACCGACTTTAGTGTCATCTGCAAATTTACTGATCCATCCCTCAATACCCTCATCCAGATCATTTATAAAAATTACAACAGCAGGGGCCCCAAAACAGACCCCTGAGGCACACCACTTGTCACCGAACTCCACGATGAATATCTCCCATCAACCACCACCCTCTGTCTTCTATCTGCTAGCCAATTCCTAACCCACTTAGCTAAATCACCCTCTATCCCATACATCTGCATTTTCTGCAGAAGTCTTCCATGGGCCACCTTATCAAACGCCTTCCTAAAGTCCATATATACCACATCAACCGCCTTACCCCCATCCACCTCCTTAGTCACTTTTTCAAAAAAATCAATGAGGTTAGTAAGGCACGACCTACCCTTCACAAAACCATGCTGACTATCTCCAATCAATTCATTACTCTCTAAATAACTATAAATCCTATCCCTAATGATTCTCTCCAACACTTTGCCCACCACAGAAGAAAGACTCACTGGCCTATAATTCCCTGGAAGGTCTCTCTTCCCCTTCTTGAACAACGGGACCACATTCGCTATCCTCCAGTCCTCCGGAACCACACCCGGTTTTGGTTTAATACCAAAAGAGAAAGTGCTGGAAAATCTAAGCAGGTCTGGCAGCATCTGTGGGGATGCTGAAGTATAGCACCTGTGACAATGCTATTTTTGAGTACTGCACTGGAGTACTGGTTTGACTTTTGTACCAACTGCCTGGAGGGGTACTTCAACCAGGTAACACATTGGTCAAAGGCTTGAGTGCCACCAACTGAGCCACAGTGAGAGGAAACTTGTCATCTTTACCCAGTCTGGCCTTTATGTGACTCCTGTACTACATGCAGGTTGACTTTTAACTCTGAAGTTGTCTTGCAAACCATTCAGGTTGTATCAATCATTACACAGAATAATAAGATAGTCATTCAAGAAGGTGATCCACCAGTAGCTTTCCTGAGGAATGAGGGACAAACATTAAACTCTAGTCTTGCCAGCAGATTTCATGTCCCAAAATCAAAATCTAACTCTGACAAATGTAATAAATATTCAATATTGTGCAAAATAATGATAGAGGTACACAATGCAAATAGAATTATCATTAGCAGACTTAGAAAGAAGCTGGGTGTAATAGTAGCATTGTCACATTGAATTTTAAGGCAAGCCAGGAAATAATTGAAAAAAGTACAACGAGCATGGGTATGCAGAGCCAGAACATGGAGTATAAATCTACAAATGTAGATATTTTGCAAAGTCAAGTGTTATATCTGAACCAAAACTGTTAAGAAGACAAGTTCTTTCCTGAATCAAGAGCAAGAGATTGGACTGAAGGAATTTTTTTAAATCATTGTTGATGAATGTTTAAATAATTTTAATGATTTGGAACTGGTGAACTTTCCTTCGCTATTGATTCACGTGAGCCTGACTTTTTCTCACAGTAACAGCTGGTATTGAAAATAGTTTCTTAACACCAAGTGAGTTTGCAGTTATAGTGCAAAAATGGAAAGGAATGGTCAGGGCCGATTCTTCACAGTCAAGACAAATAATAAATCAAAGGCAGCATCAATGTGTGCAACTTGGTAGGGGGGATGTTGAACATGGCACGGGAATGATTGGGAGAGAGTGGGGTCAACAACTATATGAATGTTGGAGAATTCCCTTATACCACCATGTTTCAGCTTGAATCACTTGATAGTACTCTGAGCTCTCGGTCAGTAATTGCAAGTGCCATATTAGGATTTACAGACTGCAAGTGAAAATGACAATGTAATGCGGGACTGAAAAATGTTGCACTATCAGAGATGCTGTCCTTTGACTTAGATACTTACCTGAAATGCTGCCCAACTTGCTGGACGTTGAAGATTTCACTTGAAGAAGAACCAATATTTATTTTTCATTAATTACACCTAAAACAGAGAAACTGCTCATTCATTGCATAAAATGTTATCAGTGTATAATGGCTGTCATCTTTATATCACAAACAAAAGTCGCGACATTTCAGAAGTATGTAATTGCTTTAGCATAATTAGGTATGTAGTGCACTCTATAACTGAATGTATTATTTATGCAACATGATAACAAAAAACTGCACTGTCATGGTCGTTCTTCAATTTAGGTTAGGTACTAACTGTAGCACTAATAATAATCACTAATAGCGAAGTCCTACACCTCTATAATAACGGGTGCTGATGGAAAATCCTACCTAGTGTGTCAACATTCGACAATTCCTGCTCCTGTTCCAGCTCTGAAAGGCAATTGAAAATCCTAGCCAAGAATTCAAAAACCACTGGATTAACAGAAAGCAAATGTCTTGTTGCAACAACTAATAAGAATAATTATACAGTAGCTGGTAGCCAGACCCTGCATTGAGTCCAGGAAAAAGAGAGTCACATTTGGTGCTAACCTGTTATTGTAAAATCACTTATTGTAGGTGTTCTTAAATTCCTTAGCCCAGTTAGTGCTGGCACTACAGACACGCCGCAATCAGAGAATTGTTTGTTTGTTTTGCCCACTTCATGCTGCACAAAAAGGAAGATTTTGACATGGGGAAATAATGAAATCAAACAGCCATTCCAACTGAGTTAACTTGGGCATGTTGATCACTGAATGACTGTGTTAATCCCTCACAATTGAACAAGCATTCAGCTATATGAGGGATTTCCCTGGAAGAACAAAAGGTCAGCCATCCAATTTGCAGCTGAGGCGCTTTATTTCTGCTGTATAAAATTTGCGCACATACTGTAGAGTTTGGAGGTATTGTGGCCAGTTGTTGAATTTGGCAGGGAGCATTGCTACATCCTTACAGGAATATTTGGTGACGTGTACATATGGAGGCTGCAAAAGGTATGGGGCCTGTAGTTATAGTGCTTCTGCATCTCTAACACTACAGACAAATGGAGCAGAGGCTGTAGAGTGCAAACTCTGAGCAGATGGAGGAGGAAGAAGAATCTTCACAAAAGGTTCTACCCCATGGTTTTTCAGAGAGCATTTCTCATTTCTCTACCTTGGCCAGGAGCAAATCTGAGACACCTACAATTCACCATGAGGTTGGGTACAGAACTTTTTCAACACCTTCACCTGAACATGCAGCCTTGCATCTTAGTGCTGTCAGTACCTATCTGATGTTATACATGTTTGGATCATTCTAGATGAGTAGGCAACACTTTGAAGAGAGGCAAGTTCATCATTTCCTCTCTATTAGAAGAGTGACTTTACAAAGGGAATGGGTTTCTCAGTAGTTCAGGGAGTCATTATCATGTGGCTTGGTGGGCCTCGAGTCAGTAGGAAAGTTACAGGAACTGTAGTGGGTTTCACTCCATGTGCAACCATGCCAAAACCATCCGGTCACTGAATGCCCAATACCCTGGCAATAACAATGATGACTTCCCCATGAGGCAATCTCCTGTTTCAGCTGTGTTCACCGAACATAAAGAACCAGAGACTGACTGAAGACAAGGAATCCCCTTTGCACAAGATGGTTGACAACCCCCTACTCCCCATATATCAACATTTTTTCAAACTGGAGGCCCGTGACCAGCGGTGTACCTCAGGAATCAGTGCTGGGCCCATGTTATTTATCATTTATATTAATGATTTGCATGAGAATATAGAGGGCAAGGTTAGTAAGTTTGCAGATGACACCAAGATTGGTGGCATAATGGACAGTGAAGAAGGTTTTCTCCAATGAGGCGGCATCTTGATCAATTGGGCCAGTGGGCTGATGAATGGCAGATGGAGTTTAATTTAGACAAATGTGAGGTAATGCATTTTGGTAGATTGAACCAGGGCAGGACTTACTCAGTTAATGGTAGGCATTAGGGAGCGTTGCAGAACAAAGAGATCTAGGAGTACATGTTCATAGCTCCTTGAAAGTGGAGTCAAAGATGGACAGAGTGGTGAAGAAGGCATTCAGCATGCTTGGCTTCACAGATCAGAACATTGAATACAGGAGTTGGGATATTTTATTAAAGTTGTACTAGACATTGGTAAGGCCACACTTGGAATACTGTGTGCAGTTCTGGTCACTCTGTTATAGAAAGGATATTATTAAACCAAAAAGAGTGCAGAAAAGATTTATTAGGATGGTACCAGGACTTGATGGATTGACTGATAAGGACAGGCTGAATAGACTGGGATTTTTTTCTCTGGACGTAGGAAGCTGAGGGTTCACCTTATAAAGGTCTATAAAATAATGAAGGGCATAGACTAGGTAGATAGTCAATATCTTTTCCCAAAGGTAGGGGAGCCTAAAATTAGAGGACATAGGTTTAAGGTGAGAGGGGAGAGATACAAAAGTGTCCAGAGAAGCAAGTTTTTTCACCTGGAGGGTGGTGAGTGTCTGGAACAAACTGCCAGAGGTAGTAGTAGAGATGGGTACAATTTTATCTTTTAAAAAGCATTTAGATAATTACATGGGTACAATGGGTTTGGAAGAATATGGGCCAAATATGGGCAATTGGGTTTCAAACAAAAAGGTGGCATGGACAAGTTGGGCCAAGTGGCCTGTTTCCATGCTGTAAACCTCAATGACTCTAACATGTGGAATGGTAGCCATGCTGCTACTTGAAACATTGTGCAACAGACATTGATGTTCTTAAGCTTGTGTTCCTGGACTACTCAGGGAGGAACATGAGGCAGGGGTGAAGTCTCTAATACTCCCCAGAGCTTAATTCCAAGTTTGCTGTAGTCTGCTGCATCTTACACGACTTCGTTATTATAGAGGTGCAGCCATTGCCTTCAAGCATCTGAAGGACACTGACAGAGATGCAGAAAGAAGGCAAGCAAGGGAAAAGGAATCTAGGACTGCTTTGCTCCAAATGGGCTTTCTGTGAAGGCTGTTTCAGGCACCACTTGCTTCTGAATGTCATCCTTTCAGTAAGAAGTCTAACAACACTAGGTTTAAGTCCAACCAATTTATTTGATAGTAAACTTACAAGCTTTTGGACTTTGTCCTTCATCAGGTGAATGGAGAATTCTGGCCTCAGACTAGGGCATATAACAGCGCAAACAGTTTACACATTACTGATAAGAACACAAGTCTTTATAACTAACCTACTATTCAAGTCTTAAAGATGCCGACAATGTGAGTGGAAAGAGCATTATGCATAGGTTAAAGAGATATGTACTGTCTCCAGACAGTACAGTAAGTGAGGTTTTGCAAATCCAGGCAAGTCATGGGGATTACAGATATTGCGATATGAACCCAAGATCCCAGTTGAGACAGTCCTCATGTGTGCGGAACTTGGCTATTGGTCTCTGCTCTGTCAGCGACTCTGCGCTGAAATGTGTCGTGAAGGCCGCCTTGGAGAATGCTTACCCGAAGGTCAGAGGCTGAAGTGTTCACAAATGGGAAGGGAACAGTCTTGCCTGGTGATTGTCGAGCGATGCTCATTCATCTGTTGTCGTAGCGTCTGCATGGACTCCCCAGTGTACCGTGCTTCAGGACGTCCTTTCCTGCAGCATAGATATCATGTCATCCTTTCACCAGCAATACAGTATGAGAGGGTTTGGCTGCACCACCTCCCTAACAGCAACTAGAAAGCACCAAACGAGGCTGTGGCAAAGTTGCAATAATGGGAACACACATGCTGTCATCTTGAACAAGGACAGCAGTTTTGTGTACTGTTGAGCCACTGCCACACCCTGGATCGGCCTTCTTTGGAATCAATTGGAAGAGATTGTCGGACTACTGAGTGAGCCTGCAAACCACTTTGAGCAGTAAGATGCACAGCAGATTCAGTCTATGTGGCACCAAACTGGGTTTCATAGAGTAGGTCCCATGGTCAAAGTCTGAGCTTTCACTGCAGGACTGAGATGCTGTGTGGCTTCTGCCCGTGCTGCAGTTAAAGCTGAGGCAGCTGGATCACTGCTGCATTGGCATGCTTTCATCAGCCATGGTGGAAAAGATGGGCCCCAAGCTCAGCATGATTCCCTCTGTCATATTGGAGCCAGACTTCTCCATGCTCCCTGGCAATGACAGGAAGCTGTGTGGCAAACTACCAATGTATCAGACATCTCAGTGTGCATAGTCATCAGCATGAAAGACCACTCTGAAATCCTCATCTGAATCCTCTGTGGCAGAACTCATGTGCAGCTTTGTTCTCTGATTCACCATATGCTGACCCCAACCCTATGATATCCTCCAAAGTACAAGGAGTGCAGTGATTGTCAGATCAAGCGACAATGCTTCTTCAACTCCTGTCCTTCTCCCCGAGGCTGCTGTGGCAGGGCTCTTGAGTATCTGAAAGTAGAAAATCAAAATTGGAGGTGTGGGATGAGAGGAAAGGAGCTATGATGCGAAAACAAGAAGTTTAAAGTTTTAAAGATTACTTCTTAGTGTCACAGGCAGGCTTACATTAACAATGCAATGAAATTATTGTGAAAATCCTCTAGTCAACACATTCCAATGCCTGTTTGGGTACACTGAGCGAGAATTTAGCATGACCAGTGCATCTAACCGAGATTCATAGTCATGTCATTTTCAATTTGCACTTCATGCCAGATAGCAAGATGTGGGTGAAGTGGATTGAGAAGGACAGGGCAGAAAAATTCCCTGCATTCTCAATGATTGTGGGTGTCACTTGATACAATGGCATCTATCACAACCAGCTGCATATTACACAGCATCATGTCCTCTCTGGTGCTCAGAAATTATGGGTGCATCAATCCCCAACATGTTCTACTTTGCTCCTTCTGCCTGTGTGCAATCTTGTCCTGTAAGACATAGGGAAGAATATTAGTAATTCTATAGCACTGGGTTTGGGTGATCTGTTTATCATGGCTGAATAGATGAAGGAGGTATGTCGACATTATGAAAGATGGATGTGAGGGTGGTATTATTTGAAAGATGTGTAATGGTGATGTGGAGCTTCCGAATGTTGTGCCCAAGTCCTGAGTGGTAGTATTGTTGACAGTTGAATCCAGAGCTATGGTACATTGAGCAGCATGAGATTGCACAGTTTGTGGGCTATTCTACAGGAAACCACCAGCCTGCTCAGGTATCAGAAATATTACTTTAGAACAACGAAGTAAGAAGTCTCACAAAAATGGGAGATCTCTCACTCACCTGACAAAAGAACAGCACTGTGAAAGCTAGTGGCATTTACTACCTAATAAATCTGTTGGGCTTTAACCTGGTCTTGTGAGATTTCTTATTGTGTTTACCCCAGTCCAATGCCGGCATCTCCACACCACGAGAACAACGAAAGTCAGGGCAATGGAGGTTCTAGTTCACCCGTGCATTTTATTGCAGTGTAATTCTGCATCCAAGCATGGGTTCCTGCGAGAAGTTACCAGCCAAATTTTATCCTCAACCAGTCATCTGTCATTTTCTGTCCAGGGACAAAGAGTTGGAAGATAAAGGAATTGTTAAAATAAATGCATCATAAAAATGACAAAACACTTTTGCTTATTTGGCACCTTGCACAACCACAAGCCATCATGAAGCTCTTTGCAGAAAATGACATACATTTGAAGCATGGTCACTATTGTAGTGTAGGAAATGGGGCAAACCTGTCTACACAGCAAGCTCTCACAAACACCAACGTGGAAATGATCAGGCAACTTGTTTTTGTAACGTTAATTGAGACAAAAGTATTGAACAGGACACCAGAAATGTTCTTCTTTGAAAGACTACCATTGGATCTTTCACATTCATCTGAACGGGTAGACAGGGTCTTGTTTTAAAGTATAATTTGTAAGATGGAAGCACCTCCAACAATGCAGCACTTAGTCATTACTGCACTAGAGTATATAAACCCACATCCTTCTGACTCAGAAGCAAGGGTGTTTTCAACTGTGCTTGGCTGACAGAGAGCAGCTGTGAGGAAAGCAGGCACAGACCTGTGATGTGTTGTTGATGATCATATATTATCTGTATATTCATGGAATGGAAGCTCTTGGGCTCCATGAGTGCAATAGAACATAGAACATTACAGCACAGAACAGGCCCTTCGGCTTTCGATGTTGCGCCGACCAATATAAAAAGCAATGCCCCTCCAAACTAAACCGTTCCCTTCTCTTCCATATACTTATCAACTAACCTCTTAAACGCCACCAAACTTGGCGCATCTACAACTGCTGCAGGCAGGGCATTCCACTCCCGAACCACCCTTTGGGTAAAGAACCTACCTCTGATATCCGTCCTATAACTATCACCCCTTAATTTAAAGCTGTGTCCCCTCATGCTAGCTTTTTCCATCCTAGGAAAAAGGCTATCACAGTCCACCCCATCTAAACCTCTAATCATCTTATATGTTTCAATTAGGTCCCCTCTTAGCCGCCTCCTTTCTAACGAAAAATGGTACTCTTATGCAATGGTACTCTTATAGCGTATCCTGGATGTAGACATTGATGTACAGACTTGGTGAATCCAACAATCTGTGTGAACTCCAAATCATTATCTGATTGTTTCCTGTTGTTTTGGCAAACAAAGCATTAACCATTTTCTCAATCTGAAAATCATAATAAATGCTGTTTCTTTCCACATTTTTTTAGTCCAATTATTGTCCCATTTCTAACTATAATAAAGTTGGAGAAAAGCAGAAAATGTCTTCACTACTACTATAATTAATTAATCACTAGGTTTAATACAAGGGTATTTGCAAGACTGGGCTCAGATTAAAGGTGGCTGTTAAATAGTGTAGGGGTAACCCTTGAACCATCCACAGGATCAGGAGCAGGAAGTCAAGATCCAGCAAAACCCAGATATCACTTGCGGATGAGAAAGCAATTTTTGATTTTCACTGGTCTTTTCTGGTGATGTCATCAGATTTATAACCAAAATGGATGAGAACCTGATTTACATCCATTTTAATGCGCTTAAATATGATTAAAAATCCCTCTCACCAGATCTTCTCCCTCCGTTAAATTTTCACACCTGGCGGACACGACATCACGTCAGCAAGTTTTACAGTAGGATCCTTCCCACCCTCACCCTCCCCGTCCTCCCCAATGGCATAAAGGTGAGGATAGACCCTCGTGGAGAAGGACATGCTGTGGCACTGCCCTTGGCATGGGTTGGTATTGCCAGGTTGGCACTATGCCAGGGGCAGACGCTGGTGGGAGCCACGTAAACAGGAAGAGAGTGTTCAGTAAAGGGAGAAGGAAATGCTGCTGATTACTGTTGTAGAATTCCTGTTATGCAGAAGGCGACCATTTGGCCCTTCAAGTCTGCACCACCACAATGTCAGCCAGGTCTTATCCCCATAACCCCACATATTTACTCTCCCTTTTCCCCCTGATAGAAAGGGGCAATTTAGCATGGCCAATCAACCTAACCCCTACATCTTTAAACTGTGGGAGGAAACTGAAGCACCTGGAGGAAACTGAAGCACCTGGAGGAAACCCACGCAGACAGGGGGAGAATGAGCAAACTCCATAAGACAGTGATCCAAGGCCAAAATTGAACGAGGGTCCCTGGCTCTAACCACTGTGTCACTGTGTTGCACCAAAGAAGAGATGATCTAATCATCTGTTCTTGACATTAAACAGCATTACCGTCAACATTAATCAGAAACTGAATTGGACTAGCCATATAAATATGGTGTGACTACGAGAGCAGGTTAGAGGCTGGAAATCCCATGGCGAATAATTCACCTCAACCCCACAAAGTCTATCTATCTAAAAAGCACAGGTCAGCATTTGATGGAATATTCTCCACTTGCTTAGATAAGTGTAACTCCAATTGACACCATCCAAGACAAAGCAGAGCACTTGATCAGTACCTCATTCATCATCGTCAACATATACTCCCTCCATCATAGTGCGCAGTGGCAGCAGTATGTACAATCTACAAGATGCACTGTACAACTCACCAAGTCTCTTTGACAGCACCTCCAAACCCATGGCTTCTACCACCTAGAAGAAGAGCAGCAGATGCACAGAACTCCGTCACTTGCAAGTTCCTCTCCAAACCACACACTATCCTGATTTGGAACTATATTAACATTTCTTCAGTGTAACTGAGTCAAAATCCTGGAACTGCCTCCCTCACAGCACTGTGGGTGTTCCTATACTACCTGGAAATGCAGCTGTTTAAAGTGATGGCTTGCCACCACTTTCTCACGAAGAATTAATGATGGAAAATAAATTCTGCCTTGGCAGCAATGTTCAAAAGGGGCAGAGAGAGGCTGATGTTAGCGATTATTGTTAGAGTGTGGGGGAAGTGGAGAGGGAGATGCTAGCAATTACTGTTTGTGGGGGGGGGGGGCAGTGTTGATTGTATATGGGGAAGGGGTGGATGGCGAGAGAGAGGTGTTGACATTGATTTGGGGAGGTGGGGGAGCCTCTGATACCTCCGTGGTGGAGTAGGAAGGTCATTTTTCGGTCTGATCAGTCAGTCAGTTCAATCAGTAAACCACCTTCATTGATATGTTTAGGCCCCACCCCTCAAAATGATGGCACAAAACTGCCCCCCCAACCCCCGCGGCATTTTTTTTTATGATAGTGTCATGAGATGTGAAGAGAAAACTTGCCTATTTGAAGAGAAACATGCCAATTTTCAGTCAGATTCTGACACAGTCAGATTCCGACACAGTCAGATTCCTCCCAATATTTATCCAGTTCATCAGATCCAGTGCCATAATTTTGTGATTAGTCTTGCCCTTTTGCTGGACAAGTATCACATCCAAAGGATGTTCATTATAGATCTTTTTGGCCTGAGCTGTAAAACGCTAGCTGAAACTTGTGAAAAAGCAATGCCTAGGCTGCTGAGTCAGCACAATGATATGAGAGAAATAGAAACACAAAGATCATTTAACAACCCAGCAGCCCATCTGTCTAATCTATTGATTCTGAATGTGAGTCGCACATTTAGTGAGTACCTTCAATATTGCACATCAACTATCAAAAATAGAGCCAAAGGAGAAGAAAATTAGTCATTTTATGTTGGCTTCTTCTGATCTTGAGCCAGAAATGTATCAGCTATTGTCAACCTACAAGTGTTCCTCACTAATTCTCAGTGACTTATAACTGACTTCAGGATGTGTGTATGTCCAGCAAATACATTCTGTAGCATTAATGAGATAAAATAAGGTTAAATAGAATCCTTCATCAGCAACAGAATAAAACGGAGTGTCACATTTGCCTATATAATGTTCCCATTATTATAGCAACAGCACGTTAGTCAAGACAACACTGTCACTGATCATCACTATTTTCATAAGTAATTGTATTTGTGATTTGTTATTGAAACTGAGATAAGTAATAAAGTTTTTAAAGTTTATTTATTAGTCACAGGTAGAGTTTATATTAACACTACAATGAAGTTACTGTGAAATTCCCCCAGTCGCCAAACTCTGGCATCTGTTCGTGTCAATGCACATCACCAACATGGATAATAGATCTCCAGTGGAACAAATAGTTTTATAGAATCATAAAACTTTGCCACACAGGAGACCATTCACATCGTTGTTTAAGTTTATTTTATTAGTGCCAAAAGTTGGTTGCAATTAAGTGACTGTGAAAATCCCCTAGTCGCCACAGATATACTGAAGGAGAATTTAGCATAGCCAATGCACCTAACCAGCACATATTTTGGACATAATTCCTCTTTGAGAGAGTTGGCCAATTAGTCTCACTTCTTCAAATTTGGCCTGTTGCCATGCAATTTTCTCCCCTTCAAGTATTAATCCAATTTCTTTTTGAAAATCACTTGTAAATTGGCTTTCATCAATCACCTTTTCAAGCAATACATTTTGGACAACGTAATTCGCTGCATCAAAAAAATTTTCATAAGAACATAAGAAATAAGAGCAGGAGTAGGCCATATAGCCCCTCGAGCCTGCCCGCCATTCAATAAGATCATGGCTGATCTGCAGTGGTTCAGTACCACTTTCCCGTTTTCTCCCCGTAACCCTTAATTCCCTTGTCAATTAAAAACCTATCCACTCTTGACTTGAACATAGTGAGGAAGCCTCCACCACCTCATCAGGTGGAGAATTCCAAAGATTCACCACCCTCTGCATGAAGAAACCCCTCCGCAACTCCAATCTGAACCGCCCCCCCCTAATCTTGAGGCTGTGCCCTCTAGTCCTGCTATCTTTGTTAAGCGGGAAGAGTCTCTCAACCTCTACCTTATCCATCCTCTTCATTATCTTATATGTTTCTATAAGATCCTCTCTCAGCTTTCTAAACTCCAAAGAGTACAAACATAGCCTATTCAGACTTTCCTCATAATCCAACGCCCTCATCTCCGGTATCAGCTTAGTAAACCTTCTTTGCACCCCCTCCAAGGCCAATATATCCTTTCTCGAATGCGGAGACCAAAACTACACACAGTACTCCAGCTGCGGCCTCACCAGCACCCTATACAGCTGCAACAGAACCTCCCTACTTTTATATTTTATCTCCCTAGTTATAAAGGCCAACATTGCATTCGCCTTCTTAATCACCTGCTGCACTTGCACACTGTTTTTGCGATTCGTGCACAAGGACCCCCAGGTCCCTCTGCACTGTCGCATGCTGCAGCTTTTCTCCATTTAAATAGTAGCTGTCCTACGATTATTCTTCCCAAAGTGGATAACCTCACACTTGCTAACATTATACTCCATCTGCCAGATCCTCATTCATTCACTCAACCTATCCAGATCCCTCTGCAGGCTTTCCACACCCTCCATGCAATTTGCTTTTCCACTCATCTTCGTGTCATCAGCAAATTTTGTCACCCTGCACTCAGCCCCTTCCTCCAGATCATCTATGTAAATAGTAAGTAGTTGAGGCCCCAGCACCGAACCTTGGGGCACTCCACTAGTCACCAGCTGCCAATCAGAATAGCACCCATTAATACCTACCCTCTGCTTCCTATTAGACAACCAATCCTCTATCCAGTCTAACACCCTACCCCTGACCCCCTGCACCTTAACCTTCTGCAGCAATCTTTTGTGAGGCACCTTATCGAACGCTTTCTGGAAATCCAAAAACACCACATCCACCGGTTCCCCTCTATCTACCGCACTAGTCACTTCCTCATAGAACTCCAATAAATTCGTCAAGCACAACTTCCCCTTCACGAATCCATGCTGCGTCTGCCTGATCAAACTGCTTGTATCCAGGTGCCTCGTTATTTCTGCTTTGACTACAGATTCAAGCATTTTTCCTACTACAGACGTTAAACTAACCGGCCTATAATTTCCTGCCTTCTGTCTGCTACTCTTTTTAAACAGCGGTGTAACATTAGCCGTTTTCCAATCTTCCGGCACTTTCTCGGAGTCCAGCGAATTTTGAAAGATAATTACCAGGGCATCCACTATCACCTCTGCCATTTCTTTGAGGACCTTGGGATGCATTCCATCCGGTCCCAGGGACTTATCTGCCCTCAGCCCCATTAGCCTATCAAGCACCACCTCTCTAGTGACTGTAATCTCATCAAGGACCTTATCTCCTACCACCCTTCTATCCTTAAGTTCAGGCAAGCTATTTACATCCTCCTCCGTAAAGACCGACACAAAAAACTTATTCAAGGTCTCCGCCATATCCCTGTCATCCACCATTAAACCACCCCTCTCATCCTCTAAGGGTCCTACATTAACTCTGGCCATCCTCCTTTTCATTATATACTTATAAAAACTCTTACTGTCCTTTTTGATGTTTCGAGCTAGTTTAGCCTCATATTCCATCTTTCCTTTTTTAATCACCTTTTTAGTCACTCTCTGCAGTTGTTTAAAACTTTCCCAATCCTCCAATCGCCCGCTATGTTTAGCCATTCTGAATGCCTCAGCTTTAGATTTAATACTCTCCCTAATTTCCTTGGAGAACCATGGCTAATTTTCCTTTCTCCTACAGTCCTTCTTCACCACTGGAATATATTTATGCTGACTATCGAAAAAGATTTCTTTAAAAATCCCCGGCTGTTCCTCAGCCGTCCTACCAACCAGCGCACTCCTCCAATCTACAGTCGCTAATTCCTCTCTCATCCTATCATAGTCCTCTCTGTTCAAACTTAGTACACAGGTCTGGGATGCTACTACCTCATCCTCCATCTGCATCATAAATTCTACCATACTATGATCACTTGTCCCTAGAGGATCCCTCACATGAATATCCCTAATTCTACCCACCTCATTACATAGTACCAGGTCTAAGATAGCACGCTGTCTCGTCTCACTTCTGATTTTTCTTGTTAATTACCTTAATTCTGAGTCCCTCAATTATCATGCCTTCTGCATTAGAAACTACAAACAAGATTTTACGACTTTGCTTGACAAGACCGGAAATTCCAGTTGAAGGTGAAGGGCATTTCCACTGATCATCCCTTGCCTGCTCCAATTTCATGACGGGTGGGGAGGTAGAATTCCATTGAATTTCTCCTTGTGTACTCTATCAAACCTTTCCATGAAGCCGGTTGTCTATGTTGGGCAGTTGGGTAAGTTTTCAGCTATCTGTAACTTTGCCAGTGATACAGAGATATTTAGAAATGCAAGTCTAGAATGTCATAAAACCATTATCTGGCTTGGAAGAAAAAATTTAAAGCTTCTAATACAGAGTTTAAAAGATAGCAATGTGTTTCAGTTGCTGTCAAATAAACAGTAATTTAACATGTTAATTGGTATTTGAGAATCCTCAACTCCATTTTCCCACCTTATCCCCATAACCCTTGATTCGTTTGCTGATTAAAAACCTGCTTCTCTCAGCCTTAAACATACTTAACTCAGCCTCCCCAAGAAGCGGATTTACCCTTTGTGGAGCCTCATATTCATTTTCATTCATGAGCTCCCCCTGATCCATTCCAGTCTCGCCCCAAAGAATGCAAAGGCGCAAGCCACAAAAATAGACAAATTGATCACTGCTTTAGTGCTTTTTAACTTGTAAAAACATGCCTATATGAATAATTGCTGAATTGAAATCCAAGTTTGCCTCTTGTCAGAATGACGGCACAGATGGCCATTACCGTGATTTGTGTCTTGAGGTGAGCAAACATGGAACTTGCTGATGAGCAACCAGATGGAAAAATCTGCCAGTGACGTCACTGCACCATAGGCCAGCACAGGAACAAATACTCCAATCAGCAAGATGCATATGCTGCCATTCAGAATTATTCAGAGTCTCATTCAGTTTCAAAGGTAAACTGTCTTACTTCCTCTTAGGAATCAAAGATGTTATTACTATAAATTCACATGAGTCAAGAAAGGACTTTCTAAAGGCCAATTGTGAGAGAGATGGTGGTTAGAACTATCAACATGTGACCAGCTGTGGCCATTATATCAGAACAGCAACTGTCCATTTTGAAAAACAGAAGTTAAACAAGTGGATATGGAAGAAGGACAGATTTTTTAAGATTTTCTTGCTTCATCCTTTGTTGGGATGGCAATTTTTTTTCTATACTTCACAAAATCATCAATTACATCATTGGAAGTCTATCTATACATGTATAGTTAAGAAAGCATACCAACATCTCCACTTTCTCAGGAGGCTAAGAAAATTTAGCATGTCTGCCATGATGCTCACCTACTTTTACAGATGTACCATAGAAAGCATTCTTTTGATTTGTAGTTTAAATTTAAATTTATTAGTGTCACAATTCAGCTTACATTGACACTGAAATGAAGTTACTGTGAACATCCCCTAGTTGCCACACTGTCACCATCTTGTATTTGGGAGATTAAATTTGCCTCTGTGTTGACAGGGGTTGTGCACATCTTTATTTTCTTCAAGAGATAAACCCATGCCACTATTTATTTTAAGTGGTGAGCTTTCCTGGAAATATCAATACATCCCAGCCTTTTCACTGAAAGTTGTGCTCAGTCCATTTATCTTTAGACTAGTCTTTTCTGTACTGCAAATGGAATAAAACAAATGTGGAAGTATGTTTGTGGTCTTATTTTGGCGTGGGGGCTAGAAAATCCCACAGAATTATGAAATTCTCCCTCAGTGTTCTGGTACACTGAAGGAGAACTTAGCATGGCCAATGCACCTAATCAGTACATCTTTTGGAAACCAGAGCACCCGGAGGGAACTCACGCAGAGACGGAGAAAGCATGCAGACTTTGCGCAGATAGTGACCTAAGTGGGAATTGAACCCGGGTCCCTAGTGCTGTGAGGTAGCAGTGCAAACCACTGTGCCACAATGCCACCCTCAGCAATTGTTCATTTTGAAAAATAGAATTTAAACAAGAGGGTTAGTATGGCTCCTGCTGTGTCCAAGACTACAAAAAGCTAATAAAGGGTAATGAATGAAGCTAAATCCATCACTCAAACCAACCTCCCACCCATTGACTCTGCCTACACCTCCCACTACCTTGTAAAATCAGCCAGCATAATTAAGGACCCCACGCACCCCAGATGTAATCTTTTCCGCCTCCTTCCATCAGGACAAAGATACAAAAGTGTGAGGACACCTACCAACTGACTCAAATAACAGCTTCTTCCCTACTGCTATCAGACTTTTGAATGGACCTACCTTATATTAAGTTGATCTTTATCTACACCCTAGCTATAACTGTAACACAATATTCTGCAACTTCTTCTTTCTTTCTCCCCTATATATTCTATGAATGGTATGTTTTGTCTGTAAAGCAAGCAAGTAAGAATACTTTTCATTGTATACCAATACTTGTAATGATAATAAATCAAATCAAATCAAAATCAATGACCTCCAATCCCCCTATTAAGGCCCCTGTTACTGGGAACCATATGTGATTCTTGCTGGTGGGGACTTCAACCAATGAGGGGATAAGTCCAAGTGAGCCTGGATAGTATCTGCAACTCACTAATGATATTTAAATAACATCATAAATATTTAAATGGGCTTTGTGTTCTTTCTGCACATAAAGCTGATTTCGCTGACAAATCAGTGCCAGTTAAATCGCAAGAAGCGAAAAACCAGGTGCGATCCTGATTTTTTTGTCCCTCACCCTATCTTACAGGCTTGCCTTACCGATCGACCTGCGTAACAACCCGGTAAGATAGTGGGAAAAGTCTATCGTTAACCCCTCAGCTGTTTCCTGGTTCCCCATTATTATTTTCCCACTCATTCTCTCAGCTGCTTATGTTAACTTTGGCCTCGCTCATCCTTTTAATATATTTGAAGAAACGTTTACTGTTTGTTGTCATTTTACTTGGTAGTTTATCTTAATCAATGTACCTTCTTCCTCTTCATGTTTTGGTCATCTTTTGTTAGTTTTTAAAACTTTCCCAATCCTTTGACTTACCACTAATCTTTGTCACATTGTATGTTTTTACTTTCAGTTTAATAATTTAATAATAATAAGGTTGATATTTCCCCTACTGAGAATCATTCTTCCTCACTGGGATATATCTTTGTTGTGACTCGTGAACTATTTGCATGAATGTCTATCATTGCTAATCAACTATCTTTTCTGCTAAACCCCTTTCCCACTCCACTCCAGCCAACTCGTTCCTTTATAATTACCGTTCTTTATGTTTAGCACAATTGGTTGTGATTCTCCCAAAAACACTGAATTGCTGGGAAAACTATTCTAGATCCTGACTGTTCAACTTTGTCAGGTCAACTTCTCACCCGAATCTCTGCACTCTGTGCACTGCAGAGGTTCCAACTGTGAATCTCATTAAAAACCCGGGGAGGAAGGGGGCCTATTCATGCCAGAGTTTGACAGTTGTGAAACTCTGCACTTGCTCAGTGACTCCACTCCGTCAGACTTCCCATTTGCTGGCCACCTCGACCTTAGACATACTTAACTCAGCCTTCCCAAGAAGTGGATTTACCCTTTGTGGAACCCTAAATTCATCTTCATTCGTGCATCCCCCTTCCCGTATAACACTATACCCCCTGCCCCCGATCCATTGCATTCTCGCCCCAAAGAATGCAAAGGCGCAAGCCACAAAATTACACAAACTGATTACTGCTTTAGTGCTTTTTAACTTGTAAAAACAACTCTATATAAATAATTGCTGAATTGTAATCCAAGCTTGCCTCTTGTCAGAAAGACGGTACAGATGGCCAATATTGTGATATGTGTCTTGAGGTGAGCAAACATGGTACTTGCTGATGAGCAACCCTCCACCCCCTCATCCCCCCCCCCCCCAAAGAATGATCTGATTGTGGCCCCTACAACAATTCCCAGGCCAGCCCTAACCCCCCGCCCCCCCAACTATCCTGGAGGGCTCCAATGTCCAGCCCACTCCAGCAGTGGCAATCCCTCCGCCCCTTGCACCCTGGCAGACCACCCCCCCCCCCAACCACGGCTGATTGCCCAGGGTCAGAACACCCCTAACAGACCATCCTTCTCCAACCTGCCCCTATTGCTGCCCTCCCTCCATCCCAGACCGATTCCCATGCAGAGTGGCAATGGAACCTCCCACCCTCCTAGGCCCCACCCACAGCAGGCCTCTCTCCCTTTGCACTACCTGATACCCTGTGCGCAGTGCCAAGGTGCTTCCTGGGCATGGGCACTTTGCCCTGGACAATGCCAGGGTCACAGGCTGGCACTGCCAGGATGCTTATGCCCACCCCCTTCTGCCTGACTCGCCGTGGGACCCCGATTGCCCATCCTTCATTCCGCCAAATTCTTCCGCTAGTTCCCCGAATGTGGGGAGCTGCTTTAAATTTCGTCAAAATGATATTCTCCTGGCAGGGTGAGAGATTCAATTGGAACCGGTAAGTTCTCGATAATAACATTTAAAAGACATTCAAAACATATTAAAAACAGATTCAAATGACTTACCTGCCTTCCTGCTGGTTTCCAGCATTGTTTGGCCTGCGACTGGTCGCCAGCTCTGGGAGATGCACGTGCGTTCCCGGCGCACGCAAATTCCGGGATAAGGCCAGTGATGTATATTTCCTAGCTCTACCCACCATAAAAGTTGCGGTCAGAATGGGAGAAAAGTAGCCATTGTTTCTGACATTGACTTCACACTGTCAAATTGAGTGCTAAATTCTACTATGTTGTGGTCACTGTTTCCTCAGGCACCTTTTACTCTGAGATTGTTTATTAAACCTGCCTTATTACACATAAGCAGATCCAAATTAGCCTGATCCGTGGTTGGATCCACAACATATTAGTAGAATCATTGAATCATACAGTGCAGAGGAGGCCCTTCAGCCCATCAAGCAGCGACACCTGAAATCCCACCTAATCCCATTTGCCAGCACTTGGCCCATAGTCCTGAATGTTGTGGTTGCCAAGTGCTCATCCAGATACTTTTTAAACATGTGAGGCAACCTGCCTCTACCACCCTCCACGGCAGCGCATTCCAGATTGTCATCACCCTCTGGGTAAAGAAGAATTTCCTCCCATCCCCCTAAACCGTCTACCCCTCACCTTGAACCTATGGTCCCTTGTGACTCACCCTTCAACTAAGAGGAACAGCTGATTCTTATCCACTCTGTCCATATCTCTCATAATCCTGTACACCTTGATCAGGGTCAGCCCTCAGTCTTCTCTGCTCCAACGAGAACAATCTAAGCCTACCCAACCTCTCTTCATAATTTAAATGTTCCATCCCAGGAAGCATCCTGGTGAATTGTCTCTGCACTCCCTCCAGTGCAATCACATCACATCGTATTGTTCTTGGAAACTGTCCCGAATACACTCTATGGGGGGGAGTTTTTCTGTCCTGCCCGCCCAGGAATCAAAGCGGGTTGGGGGGGCAGTCCATGCAAATGACCATGCAGGATTTTCCAGTTTTGAGCAAGTGCGACTGGAAAATCCCAGCCAATGAATTCCAGCTCATGGGTATCACTGCCAATTTGACTTTGCCAATCCATGTAAAGATTAAAATCACTCTTGATTAAAGTATTGTGTTTTTTTACATGCCTTCATTATTTTTTGATATATCCTCTGTCCTACAATATAGCTACTGTCAGGAACCTATAAAGTACTCTCACAAGTGTTATCTTCCCCTTGTTGTTTCTAATCTCCACCCATATGAATTCAACATCTCCTGACCCAAGATCATTTCTTGCTATCATTCTTATTCCATTTCTTACTAAAAAAAATCAACCTCACCATACTTTTTTTCCTGTCTGTCCTTATGAAAAATCAGATATCCCTAAATATTTAATTATAAGCTTTGGTCTCCTTGTAACCAAGTCTCTATAATGACATTAAAATCATATACATTAACCATGTTTGCGTAGTTAAATAATTTATTTTATGCCAAAAACTGTGAGCATATTATGTGAATACTGTTAGCCATTAATTTTGTCTTTTAACCATTTTCCCTTTGACTCTATTTGCTGTTGTTTTATTTAATGTTTGTACACTCTGTCCCTTTCTGCTACACTCTGGGTATCATTATCTCATTAGCTGCCTGCAATACGGCCATACCCTTTCATTCCCCCCTCTCTAGAACCATTCCCCCCTCTATTTAGTTTAAAGTCCTCTCTACTTCCCTAGTTATTGGTCTCCTGTGCCTTATGATGACCCAGCAGACTAATTCGGGTTTGCCAGTGGTCTACCTTGGGTGGAGGTTTGGGGGTTGGTCCCTTGAAAGGTACTCAGTACCCAGTTGGTGGACCCAGCATCAGGAATGGGGAGGCCACATCTGACCGCTCTCCCCAAACCATCCCCTCCCCCATCAACTGGTGAGCCCCTCTCTGCAACTCCCATCCAGTCCCACTTATCTATCCCAAGAAATCCAGGATTCCTGGTGAAGGTTTCAGAGCATCACCTGCAATAGGGAGAGGACGTAGTTGTTGGAGTCAGAATTTCCATCCTGCTAAGGTCTTCAGTGCCTGACCCTGCCTAGATTTGTGTGTCTGATCACACAAATAGTGTCATTAGTTCTCCAACTGCTGAAGGAAATTCCTGTTGCACAGATTAAATTCTGCCCACTGTATGCAAATCTATAGGATGTAAGAATATGTATGATTTCCTCAGTTAGATGTCTTTGCCTGTTTTGGATTAGCTTTCCTCTGGCAAAATCTTTCATTATTTGGATCATCATGTTAAACAAATATAATCTGGCTTCTTTTCTCCTCTATGAGCAGGGACTGCCTCTCCCCTGCCTCTTTACTCACCTCCAGCAATATATGTTAGGACTTTATGAAATTTTGTGCTAAAGTTGTTATCATTCACTTAGCTGCACCTCCCCCATTTCCTTATTCATCAAACCAAATCTCCTTCACAATTCATCCATGCTACAACAGTGATCTCATATCTTTCTCATATTCCACTTCTATCTCCTCTCGTGCCATCTACTTCATGCTTATGCGGTCTCTGAGATCCGCTTCCTGCTATTAACCTGATGACTCAACTTTTTTTTTCCAGTCACCATGCTAATTCATTGTAACCGGTTCCTTCTTCTCACATCCTGTCACCCTCCCTTTCAAAGTCGATATCAAGACCTCTGTCTTCAAAAACAAACATCCATAATCCCGCTATTCTTGCAAACTGCTACCTCATTATTGACCTTATTTTTCCCTCCAAGATCCTTGAATGTGTCATTTCCTCTCAAATCCATGCATATCTTTCCCTAAGCTTTATGTTTAAACCTCTCTAATCAGGTTTCCATGGCTGCTACAGTACTGAAATGTCTCTTAACAGAGTCACAAATAAAATGTGATTGTGATGGTGGTGAACTTTCGCTACTTATCTTTCTCAATATGGCTGCAGACATTGATATTGTTAACCATACCATCTTTCCCCAAAGCTTCTCTGTTGTCTTTTCTAGGCTTTTCCACATTTGTAGCTAAATAATCTCTTGCCACGTCTCTTCCTCCTTTCTCCCACAAAGTTTTTGTTGCAGTAATTGTAAAGCTATTTTCTGAGTTGAATGAGTGTGATTTTAAATATTATGACTTGTGAATTTACTAAAAAATGTCATCTTAACTAGCATCATTGCTAAGATTAGATAAATCTAATCTTAGCTGGACACATTGGCACAGTAGTTAGAACTGCTGCCTTACAGCGTCAGGGACCTGTGTTCAATTCCAGCCTTGGGTCACTATCTGTGTGAAGTCTGCATGTTCTCCCCATGTCTGCATGGATTTCCTCTGGGTGCTTTGGTCTCCTCCCACAGTACAAAGATGTGTAGGTTAGGTGAATTGACTAAGCTAAATTGCCCATTAGTATCAAGGGGACAAGTAGGATAAATATGGGAATTGCAGGGATAGAGCCTAGATTCCTGGCAGTGATGGCTCGATGGGCTGAATTGCCTTCTTCTGCACTGTAGGAATTCTATGATTTCATGAAATAACTAGAAGAAATATTTAATACTTTGTAACAGACATCAATAATCCTCATAGTTAATGACTGGAATGGTAAAAATAATTTCTCATGCTGTTTCGAATGACAATTTGCTAATGCATTTATTTCATATTGACACTGAGTTCAATGGTGCTAGAGTCATCCAAAAGTGTTCATCTATTTGAAGAATTAGTTCTAAACAAAACATCAATCTCTTTTTGTTATGCTAGTAAAAACTGCCAAAGAATAGTGAGAATCCAGGATAGTGAGAATGTGTGCTATATATAAAAATTAACACCCAAGACTATGCTGTAAAACATTACTGAGAGATTGAGTCTCAGCCAACAAATTCTCGTACTTTAATTTGAAGATGATAACTATTACTTTACATTTGTCAGGACAGAAGTACTGTCAAGAAACCAATCAACCATGTTGACATGAAAACAGCAGATCACAGCTGCCTTACCGAAGACGGAAATTTCTTTAAGCAGCAAGTACTAAAAAGTTCGTTAACAATCTGATGCCGTTGTTGAGCTTTAAAGTATTGGATCATCAGTAACTCATTTTTCTCAGAAAAACTACTGCATACATAAGAACTTTGCACTTTGAGCACCTAAGTAATGAGTAACGCAGAGAAAATCATGTGTATCTAAGTTACTGTAAGCCAAGATATGACTTAATTCTGTCTTACTCTTGTTGTGCCAGATGATTCACATGAGTAAAAGGCTTAGGGATTCACTTATATAAGAGAATGAAGCCACATTTGTATAGTGTCTTATTGTATCCTCAGACTGACCCAAATTAGTTTACTGACAACAGACCTTAATTGAAGTATAATCATTCTTGTTATGTGGGTTACTGTGGCAGCCAAGTTAGCTAGTTGAATACCTGATAACTTGTTTTATGATGACTTTGGTTGTAGGTGGAATGTCAGTCAAGGAACTAGCAGAATTCCTGCTCTCCTTCAGATGGTGCGTTAGGTTTTTACATTTATTTCAGATGGAAAATGCGCTTTCGTAAAACATTCTCAAAGTCCATCAATCCACAGATGCACAATACTAACAGATTTTGAGTACAGTTGGTACAGTTTTTGAGCTACAGCTTGTATTTTTATAGCATTTTTGACATGGTCACATGATCCATAGCATTACATTGGAGCATTATAAAACAAATTATGACACTGGGTCCTATAAGCAATGTTAGGATAAATGACAAAAAACTTGGTTACACGGTGTAGGTTTTAAAGAATGTCTTAAAGGAGAAAAGTGAGAGAGGCAGAGGATTTAGGGAGGATACTCCAGAATTTAGCGTCCAGATAGCTCAAGGAGTAGCCACAAATGGTGGCAAGAATAAAATCAAGAGGCCAGAAATATAGGGGTACAGATATATATTGGAGAAGCTGTGGGAGATTGCAGAGATAGGGTGGAAACCCAGTATAAAAGGATTTGAAAGCAATGATGAGAATTTTAAAATTGAGGAGTTAACTAGGAGCCAGTGTAAGTCATCAGGCAAAGGAGTAATAGGGAATTACATTTGATTGAATTAAGACTTGGGTAGCAGAGTTGTGCGTGATCTCAAGTTTACGGAAGGTAGAATACTGAAGGATTAGCAAAAGGGTTATGTACGCACTGTCTCACTATTCATTACAAACATTGAATTGTGATATTTTTAAAAAGGTTTCCTGTTAAATGAGATTCTTTGGGCATGATTTTTTAATGGCATAATCAGCCTTGTATCAGGCAACAACAGAAGGCTGATTATCATATTAAAATCGACATTTGAATGACATTAACAAGCCCGGGCTGGATTGTGGTGGGTGATTGTTCTGGGAGGCAATCAGGGTTGGCCACATGGTGGGTTTGGGGCTGGCAATCGTGCGGGGTGTCTCCCATTTTCCTACCTGTTGGACACTTAGATTTTTTGAGGGGAAATCGCTCCCATAAGGTTTTTTGATAGGATTCAGCTGTGTCTTTCACAGCATACGACACATTACCAACTTATGGTGCGAGGTTTCCACTTCTCACTGGCCTTGCTTAACAAAATATGCAACATATTTTCCATGCAATTTATTGCATGCAACAATTTCGAGCCTTGTCCCTGATAAACATGAATTATTACAGAAAAAAATGAAACGCTGCGAACCAGGTCCAGAAAAGTTTGTATGAAGGCTATTGGTGTATATTAAAGTGATCAGCTCACTTTAACAGCAATACAATGAGTTACTGAACCAATTTATGGAGCATTATTAGTTAGTTCATAAGTTTGTGAAATTTTGGAGCATTTGGCCTAATTCGTTCCAACGTTCAATCATGTCTGATATGTTCGTCATCCCCATTTTCCTGCCTTCTCCGATGACCCTTCAACCCATTACCAATTAAAGATCTGTCTAACTCTTTCTTACATTTACTTACTGTCCCAGCATCCACTTTTGGGGTAGCAAATTCCACAGATTCACAGCCCTTTCTGAGAAGCAGTTTCTCCTCAAATCTGTTTTAAATTTGCTATCTCTTTATCCTAAGACTATGACTTTTGATAGGTATTGCTTGCTTACAGCCTAGAATGGAAAAAAGGGAAAGACACTACATAGAGATGCATTATTTTGCAATACATAGTATTCCTCCCTCTTTAATCTGGTAGTTTAACAACTAACATTAACTTTAGCTCTTACTATGATCAATAATTATTTTACCGAGTCTCATGAAATACCAAAGATATGCAGGTTAGGTTAATTCCAATGCTAAATTGCTGCTTAGCGTCAGGGGAATTAGCAGCATAAATATATGAGGCTACGGGAATAAGACCTGGGTGGGATTGTTGTCGATGCAGGCTTGATGGACCAAATGACTGCCTTCTGCACTGTAGGGATTCTTTGATATACAGTTTGATACTTATACAATCAGTACGAGAACCTTTTAGGTGGGTATTAGTTCTGCTTAGGCAGAATCTGTCATTTGTTTTCATATTCTCGGAGGACTGTTCACCACTTGGCTCAGGCACATCATCTGATATAGTTGGTTCTTCTTCAGCTTCTACAGGTGCTGTTGGTTCAGCTGGTGTAGAACTCAACTCAATCATGGTCATTGGTTCATGCATTTCTAAACCTTGAGTATCAGATGTTGGCTTTTCAGATACAGACTGCAAATTCTCTTTTTGAGTGAATATTTGATCCTTGTGCTTCCTTCAAACTCTCTCTTCATTGGTTTGCAGCATATAGGAAATAGGCCTCTTTTTTCTGGTATTCAGTTACATATTTCTCACTTGAAGAGTAGTTTCTTGCTAAAACTCTTTTTCCTTGATCAAAACTTCTTCGTTTGATGTCTGTCCGCAGATCTCAGCACATCTAAAATTGGCATAGTAATTCATTTTTCTTAGGTTCCTTCTGAAGTCCATCTTTACCAATTACATGGCCTAGATAGCTCACGTGATCTAAAAAATTTGCATTTTTCTTTCTTCACACTAAGATAGTGTTTCTCCAGACATTCTAGTGTTTCTCCTAAGTTCTGTAAATGTTCCTGTTCATTTTGGCCCATGAACAGCCCTTTGTGAGTAACAATCATTAGCAATGATTGCAATTCAGTTGCCCCCTTTATTTGGGGGTAGGCTTCAGACAAGTTTTCTTACTGAATTATTGACCCTCAGAAAGTCCAGCCATTTTTAAAAATATTTTTTATAAATTTTATCATTGATTAATTTTTAAAGTTTCATTTCAACTTTTAGTTTGGTAATGTAAGGCACAGTTCTTTCCTTTAAGCATTTAGGGTGTTTTCAGGTTTTATCTTGGGTCATTTCTTAACTGAGGTAATTTTCCCAAAAATATTTTCAAATACCTTCCTGTATTTTTCTAAGGGTTTCTGTAATGTGTTCTTTCCATCAACTAATTGATTAATTGCTTGCCAATAGTACAGGAAAATTTCCTTTTGTTGCATGTAATGGCAATTTTTCAAATTGACCGTTTGTTTCCACTTGCACCATGATGGAACTCTTCACAAGAACCACCTCTTCCATACAAACTCTCCGGTTATAATGGCACGTTCTTGAGGTTTTGTTGATATAAGTTGACAAAGGTAAAAGATACAGTGCATTTTGTTTCCATTTTTATTTTAATTTCATTTCCATTCAGTTTTGGATAGACCCTAAATCTCTGTGTATCACCTTGCATCAAGAATACACCATATTCTAGTTCTTCGATTTCCATTGACATTGTCTCTTCCTGGGAATCTTCATTGTCTTTGGTCATTCTGTAGACCTTTTGTGTAGATTTGGGTGCTTTCTTGCAGTTACTCTTCTTCAAAGTGAGAATTCTGTCTGGTCCAGCACGTCTTGATTATATGACCTTTCTTGCTGCAATTAGAACATTTGTTTTCTTGCCTTGACAATCCTGTTGAGAAGGCTCCACTGGGCACACCTATGGCATGTTGCGTGTCGGAAGATTTTCTTTTCTCAGTGTTCATCTTGGATGTTTTGGCACCAGTTCTGATTTGGGAAGCTTCTTTAGCATCCAATTCCATGGACACAGTGATCTGAATTTAGTGTTATGCAATCATCTGTAAGTTGAAGTCACAAACAAGTGTGTCTCGTTGATTGTCTTCCAGGCTCAAACCAAACTCACAACTCTTTGCTAGCTTCAATAATATGGCTACAAATTGTGAATATTTTCATCCTCTTCTTGGCTTTGTCAATGAAATCTGATTCCCTTTGCTGCGATGTTTTTCAAAGGTTTTAGTCAATTCCTTGTGAGTCTTTGTACTGGGTTTGGCAGGATGGACTGTGTAGAAGAGTGAAGTTTTTTCATCCTATTACACTGAAGAAAATTGCTGCTTTAATTTGGGAACTGTTTAATCTGGTGATTATTCGGCAGGTCAGGTGCCTTTGGATAATTTTATTTTCTCTCAGGAGACACTTACATTTTGGCGGAAGCTGTTTGGATTACAGGCGAAAGCAGCTTTCTTGTCTCTCGCCCTAGTATTGGAAATTCAGGTCTCAGTGGCTAGTTAGTTAGAAGCTACAATCAAGCATTGTCTCTGTCTCTTGAAGTCTGCTAAAAACTCCTGGGGAGGAAAACCTCAGCGTTTCAATTCCATATCGAGTCATAGAATTATAGAATCCCTACAGTGCAGAAGAAGGCCATTCCGCCCATCCAGTCTGCATTGAATTCCACCTAAGCCCTAATGTCATAACCCCACATATCGACCCTGCTAGACCTCCTGACACTAAGGGAGCATGGCCAATCTACCTAACCTGCACAACTTTGGATTGTGGGAGGAAACCAGAGCACCTGGAGGAAACCTACGAAGACACAGGGAGAACCACAAACTCCTCACAGACAGTGATCCAAGGCTAGAATTGAACTCGGGTCCCTGGCACTGTGAGACAGCGGTGATAACCATTGTGCCGATCAAGGACTAAGGACTAATTCGCAGCAGGTTTTGCAAAGCTGCAAGATCCAGCATCACATGAGCATACTTGCTTTCTGTGCTAAGCCTAGAACAGAGTATATGTTTGTAGGGATGTTTGGTTTGGAATAGTACATTTAAGTGTTGAAATTGATACTATAATCACGGATTTTTTTGTAATTGGTAAAAGTTATTGCTGATTTTTCATATTATAGTTGAACTGCATTCTTAAATAAATTTTGTTTGATAATGGCTCCCTAGTGGGTCATTTGAGTCATATCTGGAGTGGAACATTGAATTTGACACAGAGGAGCATTCGTAGTGTAATACTTATAGGTGCCCATTGCTGGGCATAGTGAACTGGTAAAATTGCGCCACAGCTGAGAATCTTGGATGGATTGTATTTTCAAGAATTATTTTGCAAGCACTGAACTATGTTAAAACCCTGAGATTTTAGCCTTAATTCTGCTGAATTTTTGTTACTATTGAATTACTTGTTTTCCTTTTTGAGCAGTTGCTTCTCCAAATGCAGATTTTTCTTAATTAGTCTGAGACCTTGACACTGCAGCCCACCACATGTGAAGGTGCACAGCTAGAAATTACGAAGCTTTGATTGGTAAATTAGTTTTTACAAGGTCCACTCTCTTATTTTCCTATTTTGCTCATTTTCTAGACGATCCTAAACTCACCGATTATGTTAACTGATGAGTATTACTATTGATAGGCAAACTAAAATTTTTTTGCTCCCCCCGCCTCCAATTCTCCAAGTTCTTCCAAGGCTGTGGTGGAGTTAAAAAAAAAATCAGGGAATAGAGCAGAGTGCTTTTCATCAATTTTAAAATTAATCTACACCCTTAGCAAAGGCTAAAAACCCAGGTGGGAATCCTGGGTTTCACACCAGTGGGATTTCCCCATCCCGTTGTAGTTAACAGATTTGGCTGCCCGCCAAATTCTCCAAACTTGCTGCAGTGGGAAAATGGCATGAGTGACAGGTAAGGTCACACCCCCATTTCCAACAGTCAGATTTACCACACTTCAATCGATGGTGGACTGGTCTCCTTAAAAAAACGATCCTTGACTCGAAGTCCAAGTTTGAATTGGATCTTCTGACTATTTTTACTGGAAAACCATCTCTGTCGCCAATTTTGTCTTTTCCTGTTATATATTAATATGGTCACCTCACGTTAACAGCAAAGATAAAAGAATTAATAGTTGCCACACAGGGGGTTACCTAACCAGTTAGTGGAGCTGATTTACATTAGCTTCATTAGATAGGTATTGCTTGCTTATAGTCCAGGATAAAAAATAGAAACTAGAAGCAGGAGTAGGCCATTCGGCCCTTTTGAGCCTGCTATGCCATTCATTTTGATCATGACTATTCATCATAATGTCGTGATTCCCCCCTTTCCTCCTCCCCCCTCCATATCCCTTGATCCCTTTAGTCCCAAGAGCTATATCTAATTTCTTCTTGAAATCAGACAATATTTATCCTCAACTACTTTCTGTGGTAGTGAATTCCACACATTCACCATCCTCTTGGTGAAGAAATTTCTTCTCACCTCAATTGACAGCTCAGTGACTATCGCTGTGCTGTACAGATGCATGGATTTGGGCTTGTGTCTGTGGGAGTTTGCACATTCTCCCCGTGCTTGCGTGGGTTTCCTCCGGTGCTCTGGTTTCCTCCTACATCCCAAAGATGTGCTCTTAGGCTAATTGGCAAAACAAATTCTCCCTAAATTGTCTCAAATTTGGTTTTTAATCCATAGATCTACAAACATAGATAGGAATCACTGGTAGAGGTGGGATCATCGGGGTGGCGGCGCGGGCTCGTTGGGCCAAAGGGTCTGTTTCCCGTGCTGTTTTGTTCTTTGTTCTAAAAGGTTTACCCCTTATTCTCAAACTATGATTTCTAGTTCTGGACTCCTCAACATTGGGAATATTCTTTCTGAATTGATCCTGTCCAATCCCATGAGATCGCCTCTCATTCTTCTAAACTCCAGTGAAAATAATCCCATCGGACTTCATCTCTTCTCGTGTGACAGACCTGCCATCCCAGCAATTAGCCTTGTAAACCTTCGCTGTACTCCCTCAATAGCAAGGACATCCTTCTTCTGATAAGGACATCAAAACCGCACACAATACTGCACATCATGAAAGAGAAAATCTCCCAAGAGATTACGTCATCACATAATCTTGTGACATACTACACAGCAATGCATTGCTTTACAATACATAACAGCTATAATGCAGAATATAAATCAGAAGTTGGCTGGGATTCTTCCCCCAAAAAAAACTAAGTTCACAATGAGCAGGAAAATGGGAGAATTTCCCCGCCGTGTTTTTGGGCAAAGTTACCTGAATGAATCTCCAACTCTTTGTGCATCACAGAGTGCCTCAGGGCGCTGGAAAGTGGGAAGCAGGACTAATCCCACTTGAGAGGCTGGCATCAGTGTGCTGCATGGGCCATTGCGCATTCGCTGATCTGTCAGGGGGGAGATTGGCACTGGCCTCCTGATTGCTGGCCTTTCAACGTTCTCTCAGGCCCCATTCTCCCCCCCCCACTTACCCCATGGCCAGCTCTGACCCTCCCTGCTGGCTAACCCTAAGCCATAACCCCCCCAATGGCCAGTCCCGACCACCACATTCTCACCCCCAATAGTCAGCCTCAATGCCTCTTCATTCTATCCGCCACCAATTCAATTGCAGAATTACAGTGAATTCCACCCCCACCACCAATCACCTACCCATGTAGGTCCCATCCCCAGTATGCCTTGCCTCTCTGGCCCTGCCCCTTTTTGGCACAGTTCAGTGCCTGGTGAGCAGTGTCACTTGGGGGAAGGGTATCCTCGCCCCACTGGGGAATAGAGGCCCCAGTGGCTTCTATTCCCACCAGTGGGGCGAGGATATCTGTTCCCTGTTCGTTGAAAGCAGTTTTTATCCCTGCTGGTGGGAACCTTTCCTGGAGGGAGATGCTAGCGGGACTGGAGAATACTGTCGCAGACCCGCTAAACATATGGAAATTGCTATTTCCATATGGTAATCAGCTCCACATCGATTTCTGGTGTGGAGCTGATTACACTGAAGAAAAAAGGGTCTTGGAAAGTCACAATCAGCCAGACGCCGGTCATTTCCCATAGAAGTCCCTCACTGATGTTTCCCAGCCCACTGTGCTACTCAAGCAGTGCAGCCAGCAGGGAGAATCCTTGTTGTTGTTTTGTTTGAGTGAAGGATTGTGAGTGGGGAAATACAACATGTTGACTATAGAATACCTACAGTGCAGAAGGAGGCCATTTGGCCCATTGAACCTCCAGTGACAACAATCCCACCCAGGCCCATGTTTATCCTGTTAATCCCCCTGACACAAAGGGACAATTTAGCATGGCCAATCCACCTAACCTATACATCTTTGAATTATCTATTGTTATGTTAACAAACGTCATTCTAATTGAACGAAGTGAATCTGATCATATCTGCTATTTTTTACGTTCGCTTGCTCTGATTCATATCATTCCTTATCTCACTGAGTGTTTTGTCAGTTTGTCTCAGAGATTGAAACAACTATGCAAACATGGGATATCAAGTTCAGAGCATGAAGCGATGCTATTGTTACAACTGTCTGTTATGCCAGCATTCAAATAATGTATTGTACAGGCAGTTCTAAACATGAGGCATTTAGACTATTTACAATGACAAGCAGCATTGTATTCACAAGGCTAGTTCAGGCAAGAACCTGAACTTATAATAGAGGCCAGTCAATTAATCAAAATTCTGTCATCTGTTCCAGGTTAATTTGCACATTTCTCTACAAGTGTTGCCATTTACTTTCCATCTGAGTAAGGTGATGCTACATAGCATTGTGCATTTATTCTTGCCTGCCTGCATTGTGTTGTGCATACCTGCACATCAGAGCATACCTCAGTAATTGCTTTGTTTCCTACTTTTTTCAGTTTTCACAATTCCTTTGGAAACCTGCATCAACTATGGGCCCTGATTGCTGGTATGGAATCGTTTATTACCTCCAGTATCTTGCAGGTGGTAGCTGTGGTATTGGAGTGTTCAGGACTGAAAGAGTTGGCTTGTGGGATGAGGGAGCAGTACCGTTCACGTGTTGATGCCTGAGAGTCACATGACCAGGAGTCAAGGAGGGAAAGGTTTCTTAGCTTAGACAGAGTAATAGCTAGTCTGGTCTGTCTGTAAATAGTTATATTCATTCAATGAACATTTATTGTTCAGATATCCCTGATCAGGACTTTATGGCCCCTCCCAGCCAGTGGGATAGAATGCTCCCACTTAAATAAATATCAATTTAAATGGCCCACTACATCCTCCAGACACAGCCTGACTGGGCCTCGAGACCCTGACCAAATATCTGCAACTATTCCTTAGCCTATCAAAACCAGCATACAACATGACAGCAATGGCAAAGGCCTCCTAAATTCAACTTTAAAAACATCTTTGTCCTTTTTTGCAAGTCTGACCTGAAAAAGCAGCAAAACTGAAGACTTCTGGAAGACGGTGAAAAATCTCCAAAGGAGCACTGCAGAAGATGTGGAGGCTGAAAGGCAGGGAAGAAATCAACTGCTCTGCTTACTAAGGCTATGATGTGGTGTGTTCTGGGGTAAGCACAGTAAGAAATTTCACATTGCCAGGTTAAAGTCCAACAGGTTTATTTGCTAGCACAAGCTTTCGGAGTATTGCCCCTTCTTCAGGTGAATACTCGATTGAAGAAGGAAGAATTCTCCAAAAGCTTGTGCTTCCAGATAAACTTCCTGTTGGAGTGTAACCTGGAGTTATGTGACTTCTTACTATACTAAGGGCTACACCATAAGACATAGGAACAGAATAAAAATCATCAAGACTGCTCTGCCATTCAATCATGCTTGATATTTTTCTCATCCCCATTCTCCTACTTTTTCCCCATAACCTCTGATCCCCTTATTAATCAAGAACCTATTTATCTCTGTCTTAAAGACACATGGCCTCCTCAGCTTTTTGTGGCAGAGTTCCACAGATTCATCACTCTCTGGCTGAATGGATGCCTCCTCATTTCTGTTTTGAAGGATAGTTCCTTAGCCTAAGATTGTGCTCTCTAGTTCTAGTTTTTCCTACTAGTGGAAAAATTTTTAATTCCTCACTGGTCACAGGGAAATGCCAGAGGACAGGAGAGCAGCTAACGTGGTTCCACTTTTCAAGAAGGACAACAGAGATGAACCAAGAAATTAGAAATCAGTGAGTCTTCTAGCAGTGAGAATTTTCTCCAATAGTTTCCTAAAGGAGAGAATATGTTGCCATTTATATGGTTGATTAATATAGTTGGTTGCGTTTTAAAAAGAAAACAATGATCAAACCTAAGTAAATGTTACATTTATTACAAAACTCACAACTGAAGATTGTAGTAATTTTAGAATGCTGTAAAGGTAGAATTTTACTTTTGAGAGATTAAACTATGTGATATGTTAAAAATAACTAATTTGCATTACGACATATATGTTTCAGTGCAAAGTTAAATTGCAGCCCACTTTTTAAAATGCTTTAAATTGAACAAATAACAGCCAAGTAAGCATTTGGTATAAGCATTTGCTAAATGAGTTCTGTTTTGAGCCCCATAAAATTTAATGATTGATGTGGAGACAGTAAATTTAGTAAATTACTTTTCATTGGTGTGTATACGAGTCCTGAAAAACTAAAGATGCAGAATGAATCTTTATCTTAATCTCTGTAACTTCCAATAACTATGGCCCTCCAATCCTGGTCTTTTTTGCAACAATGTCCTTTGTCCTATCATTGGTTGCCATAGCCACTAAGCTCTGAAAATCCCGATTGTCCAGTAGGTTTTTGGTCATCTGTCTGAATGTGTCCCTTTTTTGGTCAGGTGTTGCTCTTGTGAAGCAAGGTGGCACAGTGGTTAGCACTGCTGCATCAGTACGCCAGGGACCCACGTTCGATTCCTGGCTTGGGTCACTGTCTGTGTGCAATCTGCACATTCTCCCAGTGTCTGTGAGGGTTTCCTCCGGATATTCCCGTTTCTTCCCACAGTTTGAGAGATGTACTGGTTAGATGGCATTGGCCATGTTAAATTCTCCCTCAGTGCACCCCCAACAGGTACCAGAGTTTGGTGATTAGGGAGTTTTCATAGTAACTTCATTGCAGTGTTAATGCACTTGCAGTGTTAATGCACGTCTAATTGTGACACTAATAAATAAACTGAAATAATTACAGGCAACTGCTGCTGAAAAGAAAAAAAAAGAGGATATATTTTAAAAAATGGATAGAACAGAAATATTTCCAACATAAATTACACACGCTTCTACCTTGAATAGAAATGCTGGAAATTCATCAATATAATTCAAGCATATCAATATTAAAAAGGATTACTTTGTGTAGGAACAGCTGTCACGAAAATGAGACATCACTACACGTCAGGAAGATTTATCTGCTGCCATTACAGCTCATCTAGATTGTGCCATACATTGAAGATAAAGCACAGAAGATAAATCAGAATGTCACGTATTTTGCAACAAAAAACAAAACTAAAAATATATGTTGTTCAATTTGCTTTATTACATCAAATTAATTCCATCATCAATGTCATCTACATTAACACAAAAAGTACCTATGCCCTTCCACACTGCCCTCCCCCCCCCCCCAAAAAAAAAGTAACCCTTGGTTTGACTAATTGCTTTACACTTTGTTACATGGAACATTAATCCAACAACAGTCACAAGTTTATAGGATGGAATTTCAAGTTATTGCCAATATGTACATCAGGAAAACTCCTTAAATGTTTCATACACACTTTTCTGGGTTAAAAAAAAATCAAAACTAAAGTATGTTATACTCTGGCAAGAGCAAACTGACATCACAGTTTTTCTTTACTCAAAGGATTGAGATGCCATTAAGTACCACTTTGAAAAGAGAGAGAGAAAAAAGTGATTTAACAAAACTGGTTCTTAAAAAGAACAAATTTTTGACAGGCCTTTACTTGTGGGCACAGTGTACATCACGTATCTACATTTGTATCTTACTGTAATGAAAGGGACAGATATTTATATACACACAAATATACATATATGTATCTGTACACATACAAGACTTCTACAAGTCGTCTTTTTTTGCAATACAGTCCAGTATTTTAGAAGTCAGGAATCTTGGACAGTTGTTGCTTTACATTAAAACTATTTGCTCTTAATTCATTTGAAAATAAGATTAACTTGGTTTCCAAATTTGTTTAAACTAATACTGCATGAACTTGCTTCTCTGCATTGGAAACTTGCATAAATTGCAATAATAAAGAAATTAGTTGCCTGCATTCTCTTGTTTGAAAATAACTGTGTTTAAAGCAAGGGACTAAATTTTAGGAGCTATCTGGGAGATTAGTACTTTAGGAGAAAATGTGATATCCATTTCCTTCCAAGAAAACAATGGAACTTGTCTTCTTTCCCATCTCCCTTAAGAATTTGACCTTTAATACCTTTGTCATCACTTGTTGCACATTTAAAAAATAAAACAAAATAATGTGCTTTTAATTTAAACATTTTGGATTTCAAGTAACATCACACTCCATTCTATAGCGCAAGAAATGATTAACTCCGCAGAATTGAACCTCTTCACATCGCTTTATAGACCATTCCTTCCCCTTGATAAATCATTTTAGAAGAATGTTGATAGAAAGCAAGTGTGCCATCATCTCTGTTGCTATTCTCACACTGATAAGAAACATTTGTGCAAAGAGGCAGATTAATGTCTAGGTTTTGCTGGTGAACCTGCCAAATGTTCTCACTATTCTGTGGTAGTGTTCTCTGAAAAAGATCTGGACCTATATTTTGAGCACTTGACCATGAGGACTTTGCACTCTTAGTCTTTTGTAAAACGGTTGGCAAATCAGGTTGACTACAATCAGGACTGAACTCTGTGTCGAGCGTACAACGAATCTGTTCAATGTTACCTGAAGTGATTGACAATTTTGGTTTGTACTCTGCCTCTGCTCCATTGTTAAGCTTGGATTCTGTTACAGTTGAGCAAGTCATCACATTTGTATGGAGATCACTTTGGTAGTTCAACAATCCTTCTGCATCCTCACAAACAGAACGCTTTAAGTGTTTTCTTTGGTGCATTCCAAGTGCAGCTGCTGTTTTGCATACCTTAGAACACTGAGAACAAGCGTGTTCCTTTCCTTCCTGCACAGTCCGCTTTTTTTCCAAGTGTCTCTGCTCATGGTTCTTCTTAGTCGTCAAGTAGAGGAAACGCTGAGGGCAGAAGTGACAGCGGTACCGCTTCTCCCCAGTGTGGATCCTTTCATGCTTTTTCAGGGTCTCGCTCAAAGTGAAGGCCTTGTTGCAGTGGACGCACACAAACTCTTTAACACCCAAATGAATGCGTTCATGCTTGTGGAGGTTTCCTTGGACTGAAAACCGTCGCCCACAGGTTTTGCAGGAGAAAGGTTGCTCACCAGTGTGACATCTTACATGCATCTTCAAGGTAGAAGAGTTTGGAAATGATTTTGTGCAAATGCTACATGAATAAGGAGGTTTCGTAGAGGAGTGGCATTTTAGCTGTCCTTCCATCTCCTCTTCAGGATATTCTATTTTATCACCAAGTGCACAGCTAAATCCTGGAGATACATCATTAATCTCTTTATTTATAACAATTCCTTCTGGGGAGTCAAAATCCTTTGAATCCGTGTGGTTAACAACCTTGTGTCCATCTTTTTTCTTCCATCTTGATTTCCTCAATTTATGAAAAGCTTTGGCTCTTTTTTTTGGTTTATATGTGTAGTAAGGCCGCCAAAGTTTGTCATTTGAATCATGATCACTCATTTCATCACACGTTTCAATGCCTCCAGCAGGATCTGCAATACTGCCAGTTGGATCTGTATGACTAGGTGACTTGGTAATTTGTTCATTTTCTCCCACCTTAGAATCCTGGACCATCTTTTCTTCATTTTGAATCATCCATTTAGGCTTTCTGCCTTTTTTACGTACCTGTTTGGATCCAGTCACCTGTCTTTGCACAACTGCTTTATCCCCAATCTTCACTGTGATTTGGCAAAGGGGAGCTATCTGACTGTCGGTGGAGCTTCCAGGGAAGGCAGGCTTTGCAATGTAGGTTTCTGTGCGGCTATCTTCAGAAAAGGTACTTGAACGATTCTTTTGTGTAGTTCCCTGTCCTGCAACTTGTCCACTTCCCTTTGTTGTTTCTGCTGACTTCTTATGGGCACCTTTACCCAACAACTTCACACAATCTTTAGAAATACTTTTCCTTGGATTTGTCTCTGAAGAATCTTTGCTCTGTTGGGTCTGTGGAAGTGGCTGAGAAGCATCAGTACTAGACGGTGTGCCAGTGCTGTAAGTGATAACAGAAGAAAATGCATTCCCATGCTTTATGACAGATGAAACCCTATTGCTGTGCATTATAACAGAGGGAACAGAGTGCCCATAATTAATAACAGAAAGACCTGTATTTTGCACATTAGTGGCCAAGCCTTGTTGCCCATTATCAGTACCACTTTTATCATCATTATAGGTTCCATTTTTTGTTGATGTGCAAGAAAGCAAGGGATCGTGAGGGTGACAGGATGGGTTGTCTTCACATTCAGCTGAGGGGCATGTTTCTCTTGCACCTCCTTCAGCCAACCCATCCTGAGCTGTGATGAAGGGCAGTGATGCACAATGGGAAGACTGCTGTGAAGGAATAGTTTCTGAAGAAAACAACTTGTCCTGTAAACACTCTGAAGTGGATGATGGATTACTGATGGAAAAGTTATTGATGTCAAGAGAACTGACATTTTCATCTGTTGAAGAAATTCCAACGACTTGATTGTTGTTCTGATTGTCTGGACAAGATCGAGTGTAAGTCTTGTAAGGTCTTTTTTGTTGCTTCATAGGTAGAAGTCTATAGAGTTTAAATGGATACATCTTAGCCCTGTATCCTCCACTTGCTGCTTTCTTGTTTGTGGGAAGACCTGGGTCAATGCCGTGAAAAGATTTTTGATGGGTTTTCAAAGTATAGTACGTCATGAAGGTCTCTAAACAGAAGATGCACTGATATCGTCTCTCTCCAGTGTGCCATATCTCATGTTTAGTGCGATATTCGGCTAATGCAAACACCTTATTGCAGTAATGACAGGGATAAGTTCTCCGCCAAGAATGAACATTGGCGTGTCTCTTTAAACTGGACAAAGTTACATAGGAACGCTTGCAAACACTGCAGAAATACAAAATGTGTCCCTCAACAACTTTTACAAAGTGTTCTGGTTCTGGTGAGCTGCTGCCTCTCCTGGATCGCACCAAATTCACTGGGGGGTTGGTGGAATTTTCTAGACCCAAAGCATGAGAAATTGAATTTGGATCTTCCTCACTGCTGGCAACTTCATTGTCACTGGAAACATTCTCCACTTGCTCGTCAGTTGATTCACGATCAGACAAAGCTGTTCCTGGGCCTCTGCAAATATGCTCATGAGTCTGCAGCCTCTTCAGGTGAACAAATGGTTTGCCACAATGCCTACAAGACAGGGGCTTTTCCAAAAGCGTTGTGTGGATCTGGGAATGAACATTCAATGATACTCGAGTGCTAAAGGACCGTGGGCAATATTTACATGTATAGGGGGTTTGGTGTGACACCACTGGCACAGTGTCAGACCAAACAGATATTGGTTTGCTCACAGGAGGAGAATCTTTCTCTGCATCATCGCCTTCACTTACAGTTTCCTCAGTATTCACATTAGGCCCATTTAACGAGCTGGTAACTGGCACAAAATTTACTGGGCTATTATCATTTGCAGTTTGTAGCGCATTCAAGTTAAATCGTAGAACGTTAAAGCCAGTTGAGCTAGCAATATTCAGTGGTTGAGGGACTTTGCAAATTTGGTCTTTTAACTGCATCTCCTGTACAGCTCCAGAATTAGAAGTATTGCTATTAAGGTTACATAAAGGCTTTTCATTTTCTTCTATAGGTTCCTGTACTTGAAGTCCATAAGAAGGATCAATGTTTTCCTGATCTTTTCTATTGGAAGATACAGCATAGGAATGTTCATCAAAAGTATGAGCAGGCGTCTGCTGTACACCATTTGCATCCTGGGCAACACACACCATGGACAGTTTATCAGCTTCTATTGCTTTTCTGTTGACATTAGTTGTTAAATCAACTGGAAAATACATGTCAGTGCCAGCCTGCATGTCAAAAATTGAAAATGCGTTTGTGATTCGGGGTCCATTTACAAAATGGAAATCTTCACTGCCTTTGTCACTCACAGAATTGCAGACCTCTGCTTTGAGGTTTTGTAGACTTGTTGGCAAGGAGAGGGAGGAAACAGGAGAAACTGACTGAGAAGAATTTGGTGAACAGCTGTACAGAGCGTCTAAAGATCCAATATGTTGCTGAGGGACAGGCATCAGATTTTCCAAAAATGATATCCCTAATCTTTTTCCAGCATCAACAAGTTCGTTAACTCTCTCGGACCCTTTGACAACCACCTTAGCGCTGTAAATGAAATGCAGTATTTCTGCAAACACGTCTGCCTTGAAATCAGGCAGTTCCAGGATAGGGCCAACCAACCACAATTCCTGGCTCGAAAAGAGGTTCTTAAAGTAAACACTGGACGCTGCCAAGACATTTTTGTGGGCTTTAAACTTGGCGTCTTCGACAACAATGGTAACGTCACAGAAAACACCTTTGGTGCGCTGTTCATTTAAGCAACAAAGGACAGTCTGGCTGTGGGAATTGTCCATCATATCTGTACTTGAAGGCATGATAATCATCTGGAAAGAAAATAAATGAATTTAAGTCAGCACTAGAAATTGAATCAGTTCTGACTAAACATTCAAGGATCTTACATCTCTATAGCTATACATTAAAAATGTGTGTAAACACATTGAAGCTTATTCTAAATTGTAATATTGATGCTGAAAAGATGCTGTTTTACAAGAAACAAAATGTTCTGGGAAAAAAGACTTTAGTAAAATCTTAGTAAACTCCTGAACATTGTCCAGAATGTCTAAAAAAAACTTTGACATGGACATACCAGCGTTGGGCTGGCATGGGCATAGTAAGAAGTCTCACAACATCAGGTTAAAGTCCAGATTTATTTGGAATCATGAGCCTTTGAAGTGCTGCTTCTTTATCAAGTGAGGATGAAGGAGCACCAGATGAAGGAGCAGGGCTCCAAAAGTTCATGATTTCATACCAACCTGATTTAATTTAACCAGGACTTTAATCTGGTAATGTGAGACTCTTACTGTAAAAAAAATTAAAGTTTATTCTTGAACATTATACAGAATGTCTAAAAAAAATCTTTAGTAAAGTTGATCTTTTTCACATTATCCAGAGTATCTAACAGGTCACATTCAGAGGCCCCTGGCTAATGAAAGAACTTTGCTAACATTTTAGGGATCTTCCTAGCTCTTGGAAGGGAGCAATGTGGGGGATGTTTTTGGCGGCATTGTCACTGCTCGCCTGGGGGTTTCAGTGACCACAGCTGCCAGTGAATTAGGGAGATAGTCCCCACACCGCACCCTATCCCGTTGGAGCAGGGGGAGGGGCAAGCCGGGGATGGCATGTGCCACTTCACCACCTGCGGCCTTGCCAATCACCTCTATCTGAAGGACCGGGTCAAGCCAGGCCTCCCCTTGGCTGCTGCTCTGTGCTCACCTCCCTCAGCAGCAGCAGGGCCCGGGTCAGGCTGCTGGGCGGCATTCAAGCCGCGGACTGACTCTCTCACGGTGGACCTCCCCACCCAGGACACAGGACCTGCGACAGGGCCAGAAGATTGGACATGTTGCAAAGCAGCTCAGGCATCCGTTATCTACCATGTTGGTAAGTGACTCCACACTTTGTTCCCCTCTGTTACATTCCTAAACATTTTCTTAATTTCTAAATATTTTCTTAAACAATGTTTTGAGGTAAACTTGGGCATGGCAGTGCTGCAATGTTTTCACTGGGTGGGAGGAATGTGCTACAGGCAAGGCCACCATTGGTTGTCCATGCCTGAAGGTGAGCTGTCTTTGGTGTCCAGATCAATATCTGTTCCTCAACCAATATTACAAAATAATCTGGACTTTATCACATTGTTAACCACCAGTGTTGGTGGATTATGGTGATGCCAGCATAGTCAAAACAGAAGGTGGCAGTGAATTGGCCTTTGCCACCCCATTTACCTCTTTTACAGTTTTAAAGTTTATTAGTGTCTGAAGTAGGTTTACATTAACACTGCAATGAAGTTACTGTGAAATCTCCTACTCGCCGCGCTCTGGCACCTGTTCAGGTACACTGAGGGAAAATTTAACATGGCCTAACCAGCACGTCCTTCAGACTGTGGGAGGAAACCGGAGCACCCGGAGGAAATCCACACAGACATGGGGAGAACATGCAAATTCTGCATGGACCCGCATTGAACCAGGGTCCCTGACACTGAGGCAGCAGTGCTAACCCCAATCAACAGAACTGAGTACAGTACAAGGCATTTAACAAACTGTCGATGTGATAAAACCTACTTTGTATCATCACCCATATTCAATTTCATCCCAAGACCTGTTAACATAAATACTTTGAGGGTCCAGTTTGAACATGGTTTTTCATTAATATTTGGTTCGAAAGAAGTATGGTCAAGAATAAGTGGTGAAATAAAGTCTTCACTGGTACTGGGAGAGAGTTGGAAGCCATTATGTGAACCACAGGAATAGTTTTAAAAATCGACCAAGTTACAATCCCATGGAGACTGATAACTTTAAAAGAAGTTTAAACATTCAGCTGATAGCTGAAAGGACAATATGACAAGATTGCATACTCTAAGACTTAATCTGTTACAGTACGTTAGCACCTTTAACTGAACACTTTGTGTAGACAAATCATACTTCAAACTACAAAAGTTTCCACTTTTGATTTCAACACAACCAAAAAAATCAATTTCCCCAGGTATACTTTACGCTGTCATAACCAGATTTTCCCAAAAATCAGTCCAAAGTGATTCTCAGCTCGAGGTCATGTTATGAACCATGCTGATGTTATCTGCAAGGGCATCTCAACAGGAGACATTGGTTCGTGCTGGCATGTATTATTGTTTTTTGAAATGGTGTGACGAATCTCGCGAAACCACCCCCTGAGAATAAGTATCCCAGCCATAGCGTACCAATTTTAAATGTTATTTATTAAATGAAAGAAAAGACAAATACACACAACAGGACTATAATTCTATGAGAGACATAAACACAGCAATAATACAGTTTTAGGTAGAAATTACTCCTTGTTCCAAACCATATTCCTAATACCTGCTTCCCCATTCCTAAACAACATCCACCTTAAAATAAATCTATAAATTAAATCCAGCTTATAGTTACCACATAATACCAGGAGGATGACCCAGTCTGGGAAGGATCTTTGCCTGGTTCAGAAAAAATAGGTAAACTGTCCTTTACAAAGGTTTCTGGATTAATTTAGCGAAAAGACTTCAAGAAGTACCTCTGCTGTTGGCAAACTTGTTGTTAGCCTGGCCTTCCAGTGAGGTGTTAATCTGGCCTGTTTGCTTCTATAGGCATTTACAATTATACCCTTGGCTCTTTCTGCTCACCATACACTGGGCTGTCTGTCTCTTCTGCATTCCTGACTCTCAAAAATTAGCATTTGTGTGCCTCTCCTGATGTGTGTATCAGGGATATCTTAAAAACATCTTCTTTCTCAAAGGATCTCTTTGCTGAGCACCTTAAGTCTGTGCGTAATCAGGCCAGGTTGCTTGCCATTTTAACACACGATCCTGCTCCCGTGCCCACATATCTGCTCTTGGCTTGCTGCAAAGTTCCAGTGAAGCTCAAAACAAACTGAAAGGACTCATCTTCCGGCTTGGTGCATGACAGCCTTCCCTTCTCAACATTGAATTCAAAAACTTCAGATAATTAGCTCTACCTCATTTCAACCTCTTTGATTTCATTTCATTGTTACCTGTTTTCTGCCTTTTATTTCTTCATTATCTTTATGTTTCTTCATCTCTGTTTTATCCCCTTCCTTTACCTTTTCTCCATTTTATATCTCTCCCCCCATTCCCCCCCCCCCCCCCCCTCACGTCTTCATCTGTCACAGCTAACTTCTGATTAAAGCTTCTCTGTACTTTGGCCATTCACATCTTTTATTCTCTTGATGGACTGCCATTAGCAGCCATTCCTCTTGTTTTTGTGGCTATGACTCATCTTTCATTCTCTCACCCAGCAGTATAAATATCTTCCCTTTCCATGCATTTTAGGTTTAACAAGAGTCATCTGGGCTTGAAACATTAGCTCTTTCCTTTCAGATGCTGCCAGACCTGAGATTTTCCAGCATTTTCTCTTTTGGTCTCCTTTCTCAAAGCCCAGCTCCATGGTAGTGCGAATCACATAGATCTTGTTTCAAGGTAGAAATGCTGACAAGCTATCCTTGAGACCCCGACTCTCTTATTTAGGCAGTTAGTGAACAGTTTAAAAGCACACTGTTTACAACCTAACACTCTGAAATCTTCCTGCAGAGACTAGAGATGAGCAGTCTAACTAACCACTGTCGAATCAATGGCAGCAGCACCTCGCATTCAAGTGTGAATACCTTGCATCTTCTCTCCAGCCAAATAATCTGGGCTTTCCTTTAGTTAACAACCACATAACCCAAGCCTGTTTTCAATGTTATCCAAATAGAATATTTAAACCTTCTTCCCCAGATACTTTCCCCTTGTATGACTAATAAAAGACAGAGTCGACTCAGATTTCATGTTAGCAAAACTCCCTCTTTATTTAGTGTTACAGGTATCAATACTTAACATAAATAGACGTTAGGCGTAACATTTACTTTAACACAATTCAATTAACTTCAACCTTAACTTGAAGCCATTTAACTTCAACACTAACTCATTTAACTTTAAGTTTTGACTGAAAGCTAATACTACCCACTTGAGTGAACTGTCTAAGTCCGCACTTGAGATTGGATCTGTTGTTTCGCTGTTCTTCTCTGAAGCTGACTTTCAGGGCACACGTTGTGGATGTGATTCTGGAGTTTCCGCTGAGTAAAAGACTCAAGTAAAAAAACCTCTTTTTACTTCAAACTTTTTCCTTTGAACAGAGTCCTCTGACATTCAACTAACGATATTACCGGAAACTGATCACAACGTTCGATTATAACCAATAGATTTACTTGTAACAACCCTCAAATATTTACATCAAGTTGCATGTAAGTGACATTAGGCAGTAAACAGTGGCTCCAGTCCGTCTGGCACTCATCCAAATAACCATCGTTATCTCATCAACACAGAAGGTGTCAGATCAGGACTTAGGATAGGTCATGCATGACTTGCTTCAGCCTTCTCTGACCTGTATCAGTATTTAACGTGACCAAAATTCCCAGCATGTTTGAATGTAGCTCTTAACTGTTCTTGTTGCTGTTGACATTGGCCATTCAGCCATAGCAGGCAGACTTTGATCACATGACCACCTTCATTTCTCCCAAGTTAAATAAATAATCCCAAAACTCATTTGTAAGACGAGCAATGCAGTGGTGTGAATTCAGCACTTAAGAAGTCCTATACTATATACTGTTAGAAATATGCTTGCTCACAGACAAAAAAGATAGAGAGAAATGTGTACGCAAACCCTGAAAAAAAACTAGGCCATTTATCAAATCACAGAACCCTACAGTGCAGAAAGAGCCCTTCGGTGCATTGAGTCTGCACCAAACACTATCCCACCCAGGCTGTACCGCCGCGTATTTTATCCACTAATCCCTTTGACGTATGCATCTCAGGATACTAAGAAGCAATTTGCCATGGCCAATCAACTATCCTGCATATTTTTGGACTGTGGGAGGAAACTGGAGCACCCAGCAGACACGAGGAGAATGTGCAAACTCCACACAGAGGCCTGAGCTGGGAATCGAACCCAGGTCCCTGGAGCTGTGAAGCAGCAGTGCTAACCATTGTGCTACCATGCTGCCCCTGGAAATGGATTTATTTTACCTCCCATCAAGGATCTGGTGAATTGTCATTTTGCCGTTCAAAGTTTACTCATAGAACATAGAACACTACGGCACAAACAGGCCCTTCGGCCCATGAGTTGCGCCAATCACATCTATATCTACCAATCCGCAGACCTATCTATAACCCCCTATCCCACTAGTTCCCATATACTCATCCAGAAGTCTTTTAAAAGACCTCAGCGAGTTTGCCTCTACCACCTCCAACGGCAGCTGATTCCATTCACTCACCACCCTCTGAGTGAAAAACTTATCCCTAACATCCCCTCTGTATTTGCTTCCCTGCACCTTAAATCTGTGTCCTCTCGTAGTGACCATTTCAGCTCGGGGAAATAGTCTCTGAGAATGCACCCTATCTATTCCTCTCAACATTTTATAAACCTCTATCAGGTCGCCTCTCAACCTACGTCTCTCCAGTGAGAAGAGTCCCAGCTCCCTCAACCTATCTTCATAAGGCCTGCCTCCCAATCCAGGCAGCATCCTTGTAAATCTCCTCTGAACTCTCTCAATAGCCTCTACATCCTTCCTATAGTGAGGCGACCAGAACTGCGCACAATACTCCAAGTGGGGTCTGACAAGGGTCTTATAGAGCTGCATCATTACCTCCTGACTCCTAAACTCAATTCCTTGATTAATGAAGGCCAGTACACCATACGCCTTCTTGACCACTTCCTCCACCTGCGAGGCCGATTTAAAAGTCCTATGGACCCGGACCCCAAGATCCAACACAGCTAAGACTCCTACCCCTGATATTGTGCTCCTTCATCCCATTATTCCTGCCAAAACGGATCACTATACATTTATCCGCGTTGAAGTCCATCTGCCACTTCTCCGCCCAGTCTTGCATCCTGTCTATGTCCCGCTGCAACTTTTGACATCCCTCCAGACCATCCACAACACCACCGACCTTTGTATCGTCGGCGAACTTACTAACCCATCGCTCCACTTCCTCATCCAGGTCATTTATGAAAACGACAAACAGCAGGGGTCCCAGAACAGATCCCTGGGGCACTCCACTGGTGACCGGCCTCCATGCAGAAAGAGACCCATCCACAACCAGTCTCTGCCTTCTGCTGGCAAGCCAGTTCTGGATCCACGAGGCCAAAGCCCCTTGGATCCCATGCCCTCTCACCTTCTCCAGAAGCCTTGCACGGGGGACCTTATCAAACGCCTTACTAAAGTCCATGTACACCACGTCCACCGCTCTTCCTTCGTCAATTTCAAAGAACTCAACTAGGCTCATAAGGCACGACCTGCCCTTGACAAAACCATGCTGCCTATTTCTGATCATTCTAAACTTCTCCAAATGTTCATAAATTTTCTCCCTCAGAAGCCTGTCCATCAACTTACCAACCACTGAAGTCAAACTCACCGGTCGGTAATTTCCTGGACTATCCTTGTTCCCTTTCTTAAAAATAGGAATCACATCTGCAATCCTCCAATCCTCTGGAACCTCTCCCGTTTCCATGGACGATGCAAAGATCATCGCCAGGGGCTCTACAACCACTTCCCTCACTTCCCACAATAACCTGGGGTACATCTCATCCGGTCCTGGCGACTTGTCTATCTTGATAGAATTTAACAGATCTAACACACCCTCTTTCCTAACATGCACATACTCAATCATTTCCGTTTGCCTCAAACCTGCAGTACAACCTCTCAGTTCACTTTCCACCGTGAGTACCGAGGCAAAGTACTCGTTAAGCACCTCTGCCATTTCTTCTGGATTCACATAGACTTTTCCCCCTTCACCTTTCATAGGTCCTATCCCTTCTCTTCTCATCTTTTTACTTTTCACATATTTGTAGAAGGCCTTGGGATTCTCCTTAAATCTTACCTGCCAAGGCCTTCTCGTGACCCCTTCTGGCTCTCCTAATTTCCTTTTTAAGCTCAGGATGCTCAGTCACTTTCGACAGCTTAGGCCAAGAGGAGATTGAACATAAATCGACAGAATGTTCCGGCTGTTCATGCTGGCGGGATCTTTCGGTCCTGCTGACAGTGCAATGGGAAATTTCACTGACAACGGCAGGACTAGAAGATCCTGTCAACCTCTGCCACCATGAAACAGGCAGCGGCGTGCATGGAAAATCCCACCCAAAGTATGAATATCCTAACACGTCTCCGAAGAAGAGGCAGCATGTTTAACTTGAACAAGGCAACAAGGAGCTCAAAACAAAAAGGAAATATAGAAAGTTTTACAATATAAACTTGGTGCCCATTTTTGAGAAGGCTGTCCCTACTGGAAATGCCTCACTTTGGAACAATGTTGAGGTCAGGTTCTCAGAGTGCATGCCAAGCATTATCATTTTGAACGCCAATTGCTTGACTTAATTTGAAAGCGCAGATTAACATCAGCCTTAAAAATAAATATTTCTCAAAGTTTCCGATAATTGTAAGTGTCATTCTAACATTTTACTGATGATGGCAGTACTGAGCCAAATGCTGCTCCAACCTTACAGTATAATATCATAAGAATTAAGAGGAGTAGGCTGTTTGACCCATTCACGGCTGATCTGATTGTGGCTTTAACACCACTTCAATGCCTGCCCCTGATAACTCTCTACTCCTTTGTAGGTCAAAAACCTATCCAATTTAAGCCTGAATATATTTCAATGAACTCAGTAAGAATTTAGCAACACCAATTTATAATCCAACCGATTTATTTGATAGTAAAAAAGCAAGCTTTCAACACTCTGTGTCTTCCTCAGGCAAATGCAGTGTCTCTGTTCTCTCAGTGTTACTAAATTCTTACTGAGTTCTTACCACCCCAATCCAACGCCGGCATCTGTATATTTCAATGATCCAGACTATGAACATACATACTAGGAGGAGTAGGCCATTTGGCTCCTTGAACTTTCTCTGCATTCAATAGTATCATGGTTGAAATCAGCCTTCATTGTTCTGAGTGGAAAAGAAGAAATTCTGCCTTAAATTGAACTTCCTATTCTTGCATTTACGGATAAAGGGAAAACAAAGAACAAAGAACAAAGAGCAACACAGCACAGGAAACAGGCCCTTCGGCCCAATGAGCCCACGCCGCCGTCCTAACGTCTTAATGACATATCCTTGACTTTAGGCTATGCCTATTGTTGAAGATTACCATATAGGGACCAATATGGGGACAATTTGTTACCCAATCAGCCTAAGAGCACATTTTTGGGATGTGGGAGGAAACCGGAGCACCCGGAGGAAACCTACGCAACCACGGGGAGAACGCGCAAACTCCCGCAGACACAGGCCCAAATCCATGTGTCAGCACAGCAACAGCGATAGTCTCTGAGCTGTCATGTTGCCCATCAGATGGTCCAGTTTAAGCATACACTGACGACGTGAAGCCCGAGGCAACTCCTGAAGCAACCTCCAAGAGCAGCTCTCGCACGACGTGCCGCATGCATGCCCCTTGTTGGTCAACAAGGTGGACCGAATTGCCTGTGGAAACAAATAAGACTTAATTAAACATGCTAAAAAAACTAAGACATTCCCGAGACGAAACTAAAAGATAGTCTACTACTATTTGGTCCTCCCGATATTCAAATAGTCCTGCTATATCCCTCTATCTGCAGACCGCTCATGTGGCTGTCCAAGAGACCCTTAAACAACCCTAGTGTGCCTGCTCCCACCACCTTACTTGGCAGTGCATTCCACACCCCACTACCCTTTGTGTGAAAAACTGGCCTTTAATATTCATCTTATACATAGCCCCCCTCACCCTGAGCCCGTGACCCCTCGTTCTATCCATTTCTAATGGTGGAAAAAGCTTACCACCATTTACTCTATCTATACCCCTCATAATCTTATATATCTCTAAAAGATCCCCTCTCAGCCGACGTCTTTCAAGGGAAAACAACCCCAGTGTTTTCAATCTTTCCTCGTAAGACAGCCCTTCCATACCAGGCAGCATCCTGGTAAATCTCCTCTGCACTCTCTCCAGGGCCTCTACATCCTTCCTGTAGTACGGCGACCAGAACTGGACGCAGTACTCCAGATGAGGCCTAACCAACGTTCTATACACCTGCAACATCAGACTCCTACTCTTGTATTCTATACCCCTTCCTATGAAGGCTAACATACCATACGCTTTTTTTTAAACCACATTCTCCACCTGTACTGACACCTTCAGAGACTTGTGAACTTGCACCCCCAAGTCTCTCTGCATCTCTATACTCCATCTCAGTGTCCACCTTATCAAAATCTCTGGGAATTTTAAAATAACCCTCATTCTTCAGAACTCCAATGAGCACAGGCCCAAACATTTTTCACAAAATAAACTCTTCGCTCCAGGAATCAACTTAGTGAACCTTCTCTGAATGGCTTCCAGTGCATGATATCCCTTTTGCCTACTTAACTTACCTATATCCTTTTGCAAACACTTTGTATCCTCCTCTCAGCTTGCTTTTCTATTTATTTTAGTACATTCAGCAAATTTGGCATCAATACAATATCAATTATGTGATTTCACTCAACCTTTTAAAAGTTACCTTGGTGCAGCAGCCAAAATCTCATTTTCTACATTGGCATTTGAGCGTTTTATTCTTTCGCAGAATGTGGATGTTACTGGCTAGGCCAGCATTTGTTCTTCTTCTTGGATTGCCTTTGAAAAAGGAATATTGAATCATCTATTGACCCACTGCAGTCCAGCTGGTGCAAGTACATCCACAGTGATGTTAGGAAGTGACCTTGCAAAAGTCAAGGAACAGTGATACATTTCCAAGTCAGGATGGTGAGTGGCTTGGAGGGGAATGTCTAGCTGGCACTGTTCCCTTGCATCTGCTGTCCTTGTCTTTCTAAGTGGTACAGATTGCGGGTTTGGAAGGTGCTCTCAAAAAGCAGCCTTGGTGAATTGCTGCAGAGCATCCTGCAGATAGGATACACTGCTATGAGTCAATGGTGCAGGCAGTGGTGTGCCAATCAAGCGGTTGCTTTATTCTGGATGATGTCAGGCTTCAAGTGTTGTTGGACTTGTACTCATCCAGGCAAGTGGAGTATTCCATCACACTTTTGACATATGCCTTGTAGATGGTGCAAAGGTTTTGGGAAATCAGGAGGCAAGTTATTCTGCTCAGGATTCAAAGCCTCTGAGATGCCCTTACAGCCACAGTAACAGGTCCATTTCTATTTCTGGTCACTGGTAGTCCCCAGGATGTTGATAGTGTAACAATTCAGTGATAATAATGCTATTGAATATCAATGCGAGATGGTTAGATGCTGTCTTATTGAGATGGTAATTGCCTGGTATGAATATTATTTGCCACTTATCTGCCCGAGCCTGAATATTGTCTAGATCTTGCTGCATATGGAGACAAGTTGCTTCAGTATCTGGCGAGGTCAAACAGTATCAAATATTGTGCAATCATCTGCAAATATTCCACTTCTGACCTTAGGATGGAGGGAAAATCTTTGACGAAGCAGCTGATGATGATTGGGCTGAGAATAATGACCTGAATAACTCATGCAGTGACATTCTGGGATTGAGATAATTGACCTGTAATAACTACAACTATCTTCCTTTGTGTCGGTACGACTCCAACCAACCAATTCTCAATGACTTCAGTTTTGCTAGGGTTCCTTGATGCCAAGCTTGATCAAATGCGGCCTTAATGTCAAGGGCAGTCACTCTCACCTCAGCTCTTTTGTCCATGTTTGGACTTGGGCTTTAATGAGGCCCGGAATGGAGTGGCCCTGGCAGAACTCAGACTGAGTGTCGATGAGCAGGTTAGTGCTGTGTAAGTATTGCTTGATGACACCTTCAGCACTTTGTTGATGATCGAGAATAGACTGGTGGGGCATTAATTGGCCAGGTTGATTTTGTCCTGCTTTTTATGGACATGGGCATTTTCCACACTGTTAAGTAGATGCCAGTGTTGTAACTGTACTGGAATGGCTTGTCTTGGGTGTGGGCAAGTTCTGGAGCACATATCTTGAGTATTAATGCCAGAATGTGTCGGGGCCCATAGGCTTTGCGGTGTCCAACAACTGTTTCTTGATATCACGTAAAGTGAATCAAATTGGCAAAGACTAGCATCTGTGATGCTAGGGACCTCAGGAGGAGATGGATTATCCAGTTGGCATTCTGGCTTAAGATTGTTGCAAATGTTTCAGTCTTGTCTTTAACACGGATATGTTCGGCTCCTCTGTTTTTGAGGATGAGGATATTTGCGGAGCCTCCTTCTCCAGTAAGCTGTTTAATTGTCTGTTACCATTCATGACTGGATGTGGCAGGACTGTAGAGTTCAGATCTGAAGCGTTGGCTGTGAGATCATTTAGTTCTGCCTATCACATGCTGCTTCCACTGTTTGGCATGCAAGTAGTCCCTTGTTGTAGCTTCATTAGGTTGACACACCTCATACATGCCTGGTATTGTTCCTGGAGTGTGACTGCATTAATACTGAATTTGTTGAGCTATTGCAAAACAAACGAAGATAGACTTGCATTAGAGAAAGTGACTTCTCCTTGGCAAGGTGTTGTGTGCTAGAACGGAAGGGAAAAAGGTGGACAATAGAAAAGAAAAAATATTTCATAGAATCATAGACACCCTACTGTACAGATGGAAGCCATTCACCCTGACAAATCTGCACCAATTACGATCCCACCCAGGCCCTATTCCCACATATTTACCCTGGAAAGCCCTCTAACCTGTACATCCCAGGACACTAAGGGGCAATTGAGCATGGGCAGTGCACAAAACCCACACATCTTTCAGACTGTAGGAGGAAACCTAAGCAGACAGGGAGAATGTGCAGACTCCACACAGACAGTGACCTAGCCCGGATTTAAGAGACAATTGTTGTTCATTTTTCCTGCATATTTGAACTTCAAATCAAATCCTGTCTCATTCATTTCTCTGATGCAACTATTCAGCTTCTTTAAAATCTGTTTTCCCGATGCCTCATCGCTATGAATGAGGCTATGATTAAGAGTTTAGATAATAGTGACAAGGATGTGTCAAGCTATTTGTCTGATATTTAAAAAATATGAATAGACATTCCAGCCCACGTCACTGTCTGAATAGCTCACCTCTTACACAATGGAATCCTGTTCTTTTTCCAAAATCTCTTGTATTGATGGCCATACATGTTCTATCTAGTTAAGTTCAATTTCAATTCAGCCAATAGCATCATTCTCATTTCCCAACTTCCTGATCCAGAGTTACGACCAGAGCCACTGCTCCATTGTGATGAATAATTCAATATCAGTTTTCATTAGGCGTTTCCAGCATTTTGTGGATCGCATTCTATGATTCTTTCATTTTTTTTCTTCTATAAAAATTAGCAGCCTTGGATAAAGCACGCTGTAGGATTTTGGGCAAATACTCTTCAGTTCTAATTCAAATCGATCCTTCTTGTTTAAACACACTTTACACGTCAGTTCCTAAAACAAATGTGCTTCCAAGCCAAGTTGCTCTTTTTTCAATTACATGAAATGAATTGGCTAGAAAGTGTCTAATATAAATAGAAAGTGTTTCACAACTACACATTGTATAGCTACCTCATTAAAGCTGCTTCCTACTAATGAGAAGTGAACAGCTCCCTCACACACACTAACCTTTATTTCACCTTTACTTTGATGGCCTCAGAGTCGAAATTTTTTTTCGCCATCCCAATCCTCGCATATGCACCATTCAGGATGTCACAGCGTATGCAGTTTAATATATGTCAGCCTTCCCCTCAGAGTGTTTGTTTTTGAATCAGGCATTTTCTATTCCCAAATTCCATCTGCTGTCAGGTACACAAACTGTTCATAAAGCCTTCTGCCAATACTCTTCAGTATCTGGTTTCCAGAAAGCAAGTTGACTTAGGATGAATTCTTTGCTATGTTGCATGCACACAGCTATCTGGACATTACCATGCAGGCTACTTGAAAATCATTTCATCCAAGATACTAAACGTGCATTGCCATAAAAAAAAACAAGTGCTGTAATATTTCGACCATGCATAGAAAAGGAAATGGAGGGAATATTGCTGGCCAACACATTTAAATTTTCCACCCATTAATGGATGGTACCATTCATCCCCATCAAATGCAGACCCATTGGGTGCACCATTTTGTAAAACCCAACTATATTTTGTCACAATAATTCCAAATTCCACTGGTCAGATACAAAGTAGAAACTCATGTTCAAGCATTAAGTTGTCTTACCAGAAAAAGCTCTGCCTGGTTTCCAGAAAAAAATATTTCCTTCAGAGATTCTCAACCTGAATCATTCTTTAAAACTGGCTTCAAGTCAAACAATGGGCTGTGACTTTCTGGATGCATTGCACCCGGCACAGAACGTGTCAGAGTGGAGTGGGACTGGAAAATTGCGGATGTGGTTTAGCACATTCAAACCTCGCCACTATCTCCCCACCCAGCAGGCCAGTATCTACTGGGCAGGAACAAGATTAGCATACTTGAATGAGCATTTAAATATACAGAGTCCGACCGAGGCCAGATCTTCCCTGCTCTCAGGATTTTTCAATCCTTGGGCATCATAAATGAAGACCAGGATTGTTGGCTGCATTGGGTGGTGGTGGTGGTGGAGGAGGTGGTGGTCTTGCAGGCCATTGAAGTCCCAGGTGGTTGGGAACCTGGCTTGGTATTGCCCGTCTCGTTGGACACTGCCAGGTTGCTGGGGGCAATATCAAAGGAGCAGGACTTGAGGGGACCTGATGGAGCTTATGAAGAAGGGCAGTCATGAAGGAGCAAGGGACGCCATGAAAGGGATCATGAAGGGGCGAGGGGTGTCATGAAGAGGGTCATGAGGGGACCCAATTCCCTGATGCCGGTGACCTTTGTTGGGAAAAGGGGGTGGCTAAACATCCCTTCAATGAGTACAGGGAAGAACATGTTCCCTGATGTCCATGGGTGGGGTGGGACAGGGTCCTTCATTTCAACTTGAGGTCACCGGATGGATCTCTGTGAAGCCGGGCTTACTGGCTTGCTGAAACTGTGCCCCTCTCAGAACTGGTACAAACTCACCACTCTCACATAAAATGACAAAGTGTGAGAAAATTTAATCACCATGGTTTTCTTGCCCAAAAATGACACTTGGTAATTTTTTGGGAAAATTCTGCCCATGATATAATTCTAGCATCAGGGAAAACTAATTGAAGCAAATTCACACGATGACTAATTTATTTGATAAACCTTGGCATCAGTTTTCTTGAGAAAGGTAAAAGCTAATCTGAATTTTGTAAATCTGCACCATATGTACATATACATATTAAAATATTCTTGTTTGGCAGCAAACAAGATGCAATATTACACCATTGAATGTTTTTTCCCCACAAGATGGTGCTAGGACAATGCATCAGAGTTACTGTATTTGTATTTTCCACGCAAGAAAATGAATAAACTACTCTTAAAGATTTGAGCAACAACTTATTTGTAAACATGATGCATTTAGAAGTTCTTAAAATGGCCTCTCCCCACCTCAGCTGAAGGCAAGGTGAATTTATTTTCTCTTACAACCTTTGGGGAAATCTGCTGCAATGAACAAGGGGCTATATTTTCCATTTGAGACTAAGTGCAGTGGCGCATAGCTCTGCTTTCCCACCTGGTCAGAATGGCGGGATCCTGCACCAGATTCTGCACTTGGAACCTCATTAATTATGCACAGAGGTAAGTTCCCCTCTGGATCTCCTGGCAGATCGACACGCTGTGCTTGGTTGAAGTCATTAGGTGACATTTTAGCTTCATTTGAAGCAATTTTTAAAAGTGGCATCTCGGCCTTTTGGCTAAGATGTAGATGAGATCAAGCCTTAGAGGAGGAACTATGCCGACTCCAATCAGCTTGGACCATGTAGATCAAGCCCAAGACAGGAGGTGAAAGCCCTGGATAGGGAATGTCTCAACTTGTTGAGATTCTGAATTGGATTTGATTTGATTGAATTGAAATAAAGATAAAAAGGGCAGTTGATCAGTCCACCTGCTATCAGCTGGCAAGTTTGGAGATCCTGGCATGATATTGAAGCATCTGCCCAGCACATTCATTTCACTCTTTCCTGCCCATGTGTCTTTACCAAATCATACAGGGGGTCAGCAACCCAGAGGGAGAAGGCTACTGGCTTTGAGAAGAAGTCTGTTCCTCAATTTGACCACCTTTCCTAGAGCCCAGTGAGGAACCCAAGCCCCATTTGGGCAGCTATCCACTGCATCTGAAATTTTTCCCATCCTATAAACAATATCCCTTTGACTCCCTTGTTTGTGAAGTTTCCATGAAGATCTGTCAGACTCTAGTTTCCCTCCCCTCAGTCTTCATCCACCTCCTTGCCCCTTTGCTTGCCATTATGAGCCCTTGCACCACTTTGCACAACTCTCCTTCCACCTTGCCTCCTTTATCTCAATCAAACCACCCTGACCCATCCCTCATCTTGCATTCCACCCCCAGTCAAAGTCTGAACCTTTGTTGGTGGCTGACTAAGTCCCACGGCATCGTGCTGTCGAGATAGACACTGCTGTGTCGTACTAGGGAGGGCGGGGGGTGGAACCCCTGTACTGCCCAATCTCAGGTGTAGTACTGAGTGACACAGGTGGGTCCAGCAGCACAGTGCTGCCCAGGAAGACCAGCTTGATGGAAGGCAAGAGCTGATCTTCTCTGACAGAGTGGTGAACAGCGCATCAAGAGCAGCTCAATAGTCTGGCAGAAAAGCTTTTTTTCCATTTACCTTGAAGTTACTTGCAAACTAAGCACCACCTTGCATATGCCACTCTTTAGCAATTGGCTTTTAGGTGCAGATAATTTCACATTGATGTGATGCAAGATTGAAAGGCATGATGGGATGCTGGTGTGACCACAAGGAGCTGTTTTAATGAGCATTCATGAGATACAAATAAATGCAAATGTTGTTATCATAGAATCCCTCAGTATAGAAAGAGGTCTTTCGACCTATCGAGTCTGCACCTACCACAATCCCACCCAGGTCCTATCTCAAATCCCCATGCATTCACCCTACCAGTCCCTCTGACATTAAGGGTCAATTTAGCATGGCCAATCCACCTAATCTGCACATCTTTGGACTGAAGAGGGGAAACCGGAGCACTCAGAGGAAACCCATGCAGACACAGGGAGAATGTCTATGTGGAGTTTGCACAGTCACCCAAGCAGGGAATCAAAGCCGGATCCCTGATACTGAGACAGCAGTGCTAACTACTGTGTGGCGGCAGCATTAACAACTGTGCTACTCAAATTAGGGAGGTCATGCCACTAACTGGCGGGGAGTGAAACTCATCGTTAACTCACCATTGGGAGAATTGCAGTTTGATTCTCCACCAGTGGTTTTTCAAATTTTTGGCTTCTGTCAGATTCTCTCTTCCCACTTACTGCCAAACCTACAACAAGTGGGATGCGAGAATTCTGTCCAACATCTTTTGTATCAAATACTTTGTCCCTGTCAGCAACACAGCAAGGGTTCCAGTCCGAGCAGTTCCAACACAGCTCAAACCTACAAATTCCTCAGTTACAACACAATCCTTAAAAGGTAACAGGTTTTGTTTTAGTCAGAAGTTAAAGTTTATTTATTAGTCACAAGTAGGTTTACATTAACACTGCAGTGAAGTTACTGTAAAAAAAAACCCCTAAGTCGCCTCGCTCCGCTTCTGTTCGGGTAAACGAGGGAAAATTTAACATAGTTAATGCACTAACACATCTTTGGATTATGGGAGGAAACCTGGAGTGCCCAGAGGAAATCCATGCAGACATGGAGAGAATGTACAAACTCCAGACATATAGTGAACCAAGCCAGGAATCGAACCAAGTCCCTGGTGCTGCTAACCACTTAAGATTTACATTGACTAGTCATTATTAGAATAAAATGGGAATGTCTAGTTTAAAGAAACACATGAAACCAGTGATAGAAAAGTCCGCATTTTCATTTAGTCTTTTTTATCCTAACACTTTGTAATCAATTTTTGCTTTCTCTTTTTCTTAATGATGCTTTGAAGCGATTCAAATAACTTATCTCCACAATCTCCCTTGCTGAACTATTTTAAAAAACTAACCAACCCTTTATTGCGCCTTCCTGAAATACATTCATCATCTTAAATCATGGTCTCTTTTCCGACTATTCCAAATCAAAATGGAATGGTTCCAATTGCTCAGTCTTAGTTTGCATACCTGGATCATATTATCCTGTTCCATTGAATAGAGATTCTGAGTGTTTTTGGGCAAGATTCTCCAGCAGGAATTCTCGCAGGATAGGGGTGTCAGCCAAAAATCAGGATTCATTAATAGCATCAAGGCAATTGAGATTCACCCAAACCGCCCTCCGATTGGGTTTCCTGCCCAAGGCATGAATGAAGTTATCCTGGTTAACATTTGGCGGGGCCACTGCTTGATGACTTCTGTTCATCCACTGCCATCCGTTCCAATGTTTTTTTTATTTCCATTCTGCATAAGTAAGATTTCAGCACTTTTTTCTTTAAGTTATACTTTCAAGAGACTATGTAGCTTTGACTATGCAGTTTTTTCCAACTATAATAATTTAAATTTGTATCAGTACAAATGTATCATTTTCTCAATGTTTCAGTATACTGATGAAAGGGTAATCTGTGGAAATAGAACCCGAGTTATGTCCAGTATATTCTACCTTTATTTCAGATTAATACTGGTGTTGAGACAACTAGTGTTGTCAGCTGTCCCATGATTCAAGAGTGACTCAGGGTCTGCCATGAGTCTTCAGGTAACTGAACAGAATGACCCTTGACCTGCAGGTCTGTAGGCCCATGGGCATGGCATCTCGTGAGTAATGGGATCTGGAGTGCAGGATGTGCTTCCATATCTTTCTTTCTCTGCTGCTGCCTAGGCTCAAGGCTTTTGAACTCTCAGCCTGGTGAAGCTCGATGGACATGTTGTCGCATTTACAAAGATCAATGGCAAATTCTCCCCCAGTCTTTAATGCCAATGCTGCCACACTTCAAGGGGAGCTTCAGAATTCCTTAGGAGCATTTTTCTTGTACTCCCTGCAACATGGGTCATTTGTTAGTTGAGAAAGCAGTATCTGGCACAAGAGACATTTTTCAGCCATCTGGACACGCCTAGTCCATTATAGTCGATTTTGCAGGAGTTTTGCTTAAATACTTGGGTTTAAGGAGGACACAGATATTTTCTTCTCCCATTGAATCCAAAGGATGCGGCAGAGGCATTGATGATGGGATTTCTCTGGTGATCCAAGCATTGCAGATACACATTGTCCAGATTCACTGCAGTACAGTAGTGTGGTGATGGTAATGGTTCCATACACAAGGACTTCTGTTAACTTGCAAAGGTATTTGTTTTCAAACTCTCGCTGCTGTAGAAGGCTGAGCTGGCACACATGATCTGATATTGGATCTTCTCATCAATGGTGACCTTGTGAGAGAGGTAGTTGCCAAGGAATTGGAAGTGCTGAACATATTCTAGAGTCTACCAACCCTCTATGTAATCTGAGTGAAGGAATTATACTTCTCATTAAAGAGAAATCAAACTATGGATTAAGGACTAACACTTCTTTTACTACAATATATATGATAACATGATTGCAATCATTTATTTGTTAAATCCTAAAGTTCACAACTATTTAAGTATCTTTTGTTAACTGGTAGATAGAGGTACAAAGGCAGTTCAAATATAATACGGGAATCAGACATTGGCTGGGCTTTACTGATTACACATTTAGTACAACCAGCTCAACGCCCAAAACTGAAGTAAAATTATCACAATTAGTTTATGGATAATTTTTATATACAAGCAACCCTCAAACATAGGACAAGTCAAAAAGTCATAAGCTGGAACTGATTTTCCCTTTAACAATGTTATAAATGGTAGATTGGTTCCTGAGTGAGTGGTTCAGTGGTTAGCAATACTGCTTTGCAACTCGAGACCCAGATTCAATTCCAACCTTGGATTACTGTCTGTGCAGAGCTTGCATGTTCTCCCTGTGTCTCCATGGGTTTTCTTCTGGTGCTCTAAGTTTCCACCCACAATCCAAAGAGCATGCTGGTTGGGTGGATGGGCCTTGCTAAATTCTCCCTCAGTGTACCCAAACAGACACCAGAATGTGGTGACTAGGGAATTTCATAGTAACTTAATTGCAGTGTTAATGTAAGCCTATTTGTGATGCTAATAAATTAACTTAAAACTGAACCAAGACCCAATACCAAAATACTACATTATGTTTTAATAATTGAGTGCATAATTCTGGGATTACGTGCTCAATTATAAAAAGTAATGTAGCAATAAATTGTAAAACAGAAAAAAAAGTTTGGAAACAAAGATTCACCAAGTAAAAATGCATCAGAAAAGCAACTGAGCCTCTTGAGTCAGGGAGATATGCAGTTCAGAACCCTGAATGTTTGAACTCAAAACCTACATTATAAGACCTGGTGTCAATTTATAAATATTGTAAGTGTAACTCAAAAGTCAAAGTTGAAGACTGCCTATAATTGCAAGACAACAGCTGAAGATAGAAGGTTTCTTTGGTACATTAATCTTCTAATTAGTTCGGCTTATAGTAGAAGTATTAAAAAAAAACTCATCTTTCTGAGTCAGCAGAGTCGAAAGGATTGCCTCACCTTCTCTGGATGCAAGCTTCCTGGGAAGTCAGATGTAGTATCTATTCCTCTTTGAATCATCTGTTTCCTGGGTAGATCCACCTTTCGTGTCAGTACATATATTTGGAGTAATGCCAGTTCAAATCTCATTTCCCTTTTTCTCAGGGAAACTTTCATTTGTCCAAGTGACATAATGAAAATATCTGCATGTCTCCTCCTTTGTGTCTCCTCTTAATTCTGTAATATTTTTTCCTTATACTACCTTCTCTGCATCCTTCCTTGGCGTTTTGGCTAACCTTTTCAATGGATATTTGCTCTGCCCAAACTTTACCCATTCTTGTGTCAAAAACACTGTACCTTTGATCTCAAATAGCTTTCAAATTTAATCTTTAACCAACCCGGCTGACATGTCCTGCAAGAATTCACTCAAGTTATCAATTGTTTTTGTATTCTTCACGTCCAATGAAGAACCTTAAATTCAGAAACCCGCATGTTAAGTCACGAGTTTACTGCCTTAACTGCTGTCTCCAATAATAAATGAACTGAACAACTCCAGATAAAGAGATGGCTGTTTGTTTTCTTACAAAAAAATTCCCAGATTGCTATTTTGGTTATGACCTTGGCAACTTGGCTGGGACTTGCTTCTTCCGTTTGTGATTTTTCACCTATTAAAAATGTGAATGTGTAAAAGTCATGAGCCTTCACATTTACTAATATTGTGAAAAATTCCTTATTTCATATAGGCATCCATGATTGTACCATCAACTGTTTTTGTTTACCTGAGAATCTGATTCTAAAAACAGCATTTTGAGGACATGTTTAAGGCAGCTTGTTCAGGTGTTTCCCCAACAGTTATAAAAATAACTTGGCAGTTATCAAACGGTGACTGAAATTACTCAATGTTCTGTTGATTCAGCAAAGTCAGGGGTTAAAAACCTCGTTCTGAACCCAAGGCAGTTTACTTTTTAAAAATTGAGAAACCGAGATGCACGGCAGCAGCAAGTGTTGAGAATTGCATCAGCGAGTGATGATTATGTCAATATTAACAGCCTGAAAGTGGAAGCAGGAAAGACTAAAAAAAGTCAGAAGTTTCCCGCCAAAGAATGAGGTAGATTGATGCGACATGTTAAGAACCCCAATATGTTACCTGCTGGAGTGTCTTAAAACTCCAAAAGAACTTGAAACACTGGCTCCCAGTGACATATATTTAGAACATAGGACCTTCGGCCCACGAGTTGTGCCGATCACATCTACTAATCCACAGACCTATCTATAACCCCCTATCCTATTCTTTTCCATATACTCATCCAGAAGTCTCTTAAAAGACCCCAGTGAGTTTGCCTCAACAACCTCCGACGGCAGTCGGTTCCATTCACTCACCACCCTCTGAGTGAAAAACCTACCCCTGACATCTCCTTTGTATTTGCTTCCCTGCATCTTAAATCTGTGTCCTCTCGTAGTGACCATTTCAGCTCGGGGAAATAGTCTCTGAGAGTCCACCCTATCTATTCCTCTCAACATTTTATAAACCTCTATCAGGTCGCCTCTCAACCTACGTCTCTCCAGTGAGAAGAGTCCTAGCTCCCTCAACCTATCTTCATAAGGCCTGCCTCCCAATCCAGGCAGCATCCTTGTAAATCTCCTCTGAACCCTCTCAATAGCCTCTACATCCTTCCTATAATGAGGCGACCAGAACTGCGCACAATACTCCAACTGGGGTCTGACAAGAGTCTTATAGAGCTGCATCATTACCTCCTGACTCCTAAACTCTATTCCTCGATTAATGAAGGCCAGTACACCGTACGCCTTCTTGACCATTTCCTCCACCTGCGAGGCCGATTTAAGAGTCCTATGGACCCGGACCCCGAGATCCTTCTGCTCTACAACACAGCTAAGACTCCTACCCGTTATATTGTACTCCTTCATCCCATTATTCCTGCCAAAATGGACCACTACACATTTATCTGCATTGAAGTCCATCTGCCACTTCTCCGCCCAGTCTTGCATCCTGTCTATGTCCCGCTGCAACTTTTAGCATCCCTCCAGACCATCCACAACACCACCGATCTTTGTATCATCGGCGAACTTGCTAACCCATCCCTCCACTTCCTCATCCAGGTCATTTATGAAAATGACAAACAGCAGGGGTCCCAGAACAGATTCCTGGGGCACTCCACTGGTTACCGACCTCCATGCAGAACAAGACCCATCCACAACCACTCTCTGCCTTCTGCCGGCAAGCCAGTTCTGGATCCACAAGGCCAAAGCCCCTTGGATCCCATGCCCTCTCACCTTCTCCAGAAGCCTTGCACGTGGGACCTTATCAAACGCCTTACTAAAGTCTATGTACACTACGTCCACCGCACTTCCTTCGTCAATATGTTCAGTCACATTTTCGAAGAGCTCAACTAGGCTCGTAAGGCATGATCTACCCTTGACAAAACCATGCTGACTATTTCTAATCAGTCCAAACTTCTCCAAATGTTCATAAATCTTATCCCTCAGAAGCCTCTCCATCAGCTTACCAACCACTGAAGTGAAACTCACCGGTTGGTAATTTCCTGGACTATCCCTGTTCCCTTTCTTAAAGATAGGAACCACGTCCGCAATCCTCCAATCCTCTGGAACCTCTCCTGTTTCCATGGACGACGCAAAGATCATTGCCAGGGGCTCTGCAACCACTTCCCTCACCGCCCACAATAACCTGGGGTACATCTCATCCGGTCCCGGCGACTTGTCTATCTTGATAGAATTTGTTTGGAATAATGTGAGGAATAGTGCAAAACAGCGAGGAACTAGTCCAGCAATGGTTTGGAACTGTTTAAGAAGTATTAAGGTGAAAAAGCATATTGCAAGAAAGACTAATATACTCTATGATGCAAGTATGTTAACAATTAAACAGACTATTTTATCTGAAATTACCTTGTTCCCAAAATATACCCATGTTCCCTGAACTCACTGAGATATGCTTTTCCCAAATAACATCCAATTTTGTAACACTATAAATCTAGCTACTAGTTATCATTCAATTCAGCTTGATGACCAAGTATTGGAAAATGTCTTTTCCTGGCTCAGCAAAGGCATACAACTGTGGGCATGATCTTACCTACCCATTCATGCCACACTCCTGTTGCAGCAATGTTGGAGAACTTGGCAGCCAGCCAAATCTGTTCACTGCAGCAGGATGGGAAAATCCTGCCAGTGTGAAGTGATAAGATTCAGGCCTGTGTCTTTTGGAGGAGAGTATCTGCAATCTCTCAAGGCTCTAAATATTTAATGGAACAGGCCACAATAGCTCTGATCATAAATGGGATTGGCCCCTCTGAAGATTAGATGGAGATGGACTGTCTGATGGTTGGATGGAAAACTAGCCCTGCATTCCCAATGAGGGTTCTAGTCATTATACTATTCACTCTCTTTGATATTCCACCTTGTGGATTCAACTGTCTACATCTTTCAAATTCCTTGCTTTTTAAAAGCTATTAGTATAGCAATTTTTCTGAATTGGCAACTTGCACCTCAATTTCTCTAGACCAACAGTTCCCAACCTTTTCCTTTAAGCAGACCATAGATAGTCTTCGAAAGCTTTGGTGGACCACAATGTATGCAACCTGCTTAAACTTTCTTTTTTTTACGTAGCTTATGACTGATTGGATTCAAACTTTTATATCAATGAGTATTAAAATAGTTTATGCTGCACACTCACAGGTACATTGTGGATTATATTACACAAAAATAATTGTGAAGCAACTTACATTGCAAATAATGTGACATTAATTTTGACACAAGCAGCGCACTTAATTATATATTTTTCTCCCATGGACAACCTGCAGTGTCCACACCATAGGTTGGGCATCACTGCTTTAGATGCCTGCTAATCTTGTTACTGAGAAAATCATGTCTCATTCCTCTAGATGCCTGCTAATCTTGTTACTTTGTTTTATTTTGTTTTCATCTCAAGTTAAAATGTTAATCTCAGTTAAAATGTTAACCTCACTAACTTCCCAAATTCCAAACACATTTGTGAAAAGTAATGGGGAGTAATACTGCCAGTTCTCAACTAGCTGATCTGCTCTCAAGCACACATGATTAAATCTTGTGCAAAGCTCCTTCAATTTAATTTTGAACACTGGTAAAGAGCCAACAATCATATATTAATAACAAACATTAGAAACTGGGCACACAATCATCTGGGGTATTTAAGTAGAGCAATGCACAGAGTTTTCATACTGCAGTTGGTCTGAAGCCCGGGTAGTGAGAGATTACGACCCCTAAGACCTCCAAACCTGCTTCTTGACCTGGTGTGTTTGTGAGACTTCCCAGAATTTGAAACACAACCAGACTAATAAATCTGCTCCCAATTAATCATAGTACATGGACTGGTAAAACTAGTCCATCATCATCAAAAGATACATTAAAGTAGCATTCCATATCATTTACAATCTCCCCAAACCTCTCCATCTCCTCTCCCTATTTCTTCATTATTTCTTTATAAGGGTTGGGCAATTAATGCTGGCCATCCAGGAATGCCCAAGTCCCACGGATGAATAAAAAGAACTCATTAAAAGCTATTTCTTTGCTGTAGATTTTACTTTCCTCTCTCACTATGAAAATCAGTTAGATTAATAAGGATTTTCCCAGGACATTATCTTCGCTTAACTGTCCTTTTGTCAATTTAACTGTTGTAACAAATTTTGGAAGAAGCCAACAATTGAATCTTGAAAGACGGAGGTAACTTTTAAAAAGAAGTTCCAACTTTCAGTTAATAGCTGAAAGTCATCAGGTGACTATTTCATATTTTAAAATTTTACTGTAACAAATTACTAAACATTTAATTAATAACTATATACTATTTTCTTTTCGCAGACAACTTCCACTTCAGTGAAAGTGACATCCCCTTTCATATTTTCACCCGTCATGCTCTCTGTGGAATTATAGCCTTCTTCGTTTGTAGTTATTTCCAGCTTCCAATGGGTCTCCATATCCCCAATTCACCGATAACTTGGAATGCCATCTTTGAATGCTTTCTTCAGTTTTCAGAGTTTCTTAAATGAGCCTCCAGCAATAAAACCTGTTCTAATGAATCTCCTCCTTCTGACTGTTCCAGGGATGAATCTCTTGGGTTCCTTAAATGGCTGTGGGAATCAATTGCTTTGACTGGAAATCATCATCTTCTGTATCCTAGGTAGTCAAAGCAAAATGGCCTCTTCTCTTTTGACCATTCAGAACCTCTTTTGTCCATCTGTGATACAGGGAAGCCTGTAACCTGAACTCAAAAACATCTTTCCCGACCCTCTTCCCATGGCAACGTGAAATAAATTAACTTTGCATCCAGGTAGAAATGCTAGTTAGCTAACATGGATTCTAACTCCTTTTCATTTCAGAAGAAAATGGAAAGTTTAAAGCACAACTTTTGCAACCTGATACTAACAACATTTTTCTGGGACATTTGGACACTCATGGTTTATTCATTGTAAACTCAGACTGCTACCATTGTCTCTCAGCATTACCACCTTGCATCTTTTCAGTAAAACAATCTAAGCCTTCTTTTGATCTCTAACAATCAAACCACCCACACTTACTGTTAGACAGATTACAGGACAAGCCACAAACTCATTTCATTCACACTAGACTTAAAGCCCAGTCACAAAATATAACCATCTCATAAACCCCACGATTGTAACAAATGCAGATTGAACTATAATTAGTGTCATCCCCACAGTTTCTAATGAAACAAGTGTATTTTTGTTACTTGCTTCATTATTGTAGTGACATTACAGCACAGGAAATCTTAAAAAGCAGGCTCCTTAGATTTAAATAAACACCTTGTGATGCTGCACAGTACTGAATAGTTCATTTAACTTCTAAAAAAAAATCAGCTTCAAAGTTTGCTTTTAAACTGAAGACATCAGATGAACTTGGCAAGCTCTAAGCGTCACAACTGGAGAATTAGCACCTTATGGGTTTTCACAGTGAAACAAAAGCATTGTCACATTGATTGTCAAAAGTGCTCAAGCCCCAAGCTCCTGTGAGAGAAAACATTGAAAGAGTGTTGAAATGGTTATTAGGCAATTCTCTCACCTAAACAAAAATGCTTTGGCAACATGCTCAATATATTGATTTAAATGAGGCACTATAGCATTGAAATGAACAAATTCAAACTTCTGCAATTCATTCAGATGTACTATTCAACTCTCAGGGACAGCTGTCCTTGGGAAAGATAGAAAAGGCATTTGTGTGCAAAGATTTTATTCTTCTTTCAGTTATTCACGAAAGTAGGCTTGAATGCAACTCCTTTGACTTGTCAATTTTTGTCTGTTAATGCAGCTGTGGATTGCCCAGGATCTTTTGTGCTGAAAGCACTATATAAATGCAAGTTACTCTGGTTGTTGTGCATCTCTCTGGTAGTGCTCGTTGTCTGGTTGCTACCCAAGGTCCAAAATGACATTCAAGAGACATGCACACACTACTGGGGTGGGGTGAATTGCGTAGAAAGCATACTGTTGAAGATGTTAGTGTTTGCACATTGTAAACCACACAACTTCAGCGGCTGTTCAATATCAATTTACCTTGCAATGCTAATTTAATAACAGTAGTACCATTTTGGTGCTATGCCATCTTTTCAGCAGAAGCATGGACCCTCATTCCCAAACACCATCTAAAATCAACTATATAGCTTTGTTGCTAATTGATTTCTTCTATCTTCTGGTCTAAACTGCTGGAAAAGACGAGGAGTGGGAGAAAAGCTCCAAATAGAAGACCATGTCAGCACAGTGTTCAAGGGTAATTCTTTTTGCTGAACCTCAAAGAACAATGTGAGATGTTATTCAGATATTAATTGTGTGTTTATTTACATTCCTATGGTGGGCATTAACTGGGAATTCACATATGCTTATATAAAATGTAACATCTAGAACATCATCACTGAAATCTGCCATCTACTATAACCACAGCTGGAACTTCAGACCAGGGCAAGAACAGCATTGCTCGTGGCTGTTAGTGTGACCATGGCAGTGAACCTTTATACATCCAGTTTCTTTCCAAACTGGAGCATCTTGCAGTTTGCCGTCCACCGTTGCACAAGGAAGATTACTGAGGCTCTCTATTCACTGAGAACTTATTGCATTTCATTTGCTCTTGAGGGACGGAAACAGGGAGAGTGAGCATGTCGCTTTGCTAGTATTGCAGACTTCCCCATAGTATGGGGCACCATTAACTGCATACACATCATTTTGAGGACACCACATGTCAACTCTGCCATATACTGGAACCAAAGGGAATTCTATTCCTTGGCTGTCCAGCTGGTGTGCAACCACATACAGCAAGACATGCAGGTCAATGTCCAGTATCTTGACAACAGTCATGATATCTTTACTCTGAAGGAATCAGTTGTGCCAAGAGCATTCGAGTCACCAAAAGACAGCTTTCTGTGTGATAAGGTCCATTTGCCTGATCCAGTGCATCACCCACACAAAGAAAGGCATGCCTGCCATACAAACTGTGACAGAACAAGAGCACTGGCATGCTGAAACAATGTCTGAAGCACTCTGGAGTATTGGGCATAAGATATGTCAAGATTTGTTGTGGCCTGTTCCATATTGCATGACTGCCATCCTGATCCTTGCCTTCTGCTATACGGTGAGCAGCTGAAGCAGGATCTTCAGGAGGAGGGAAAGGGAAGAGACAAAAAAGCCAGCCCCTTTCTGCTAGGCTATCCATGAAGAACCCATCAGAGTGTAATATCAATAGCTACAACCTCAACTCCACATGAACCAATAGTCCAATATTTTCCCTCTGATAAAGGATCACAGCATCTATTTGGCTAGATAAAAATAAAATCCCGCACAAGATAAATATTTCAAACCAAATTTATGAATGAAATAATTCCACATGGCATATAAAAGTCAAATCATCCTGCGCATTTCTTTAATGCCATTCTTCCACATGCTTTTGCCTCTCTTGCTGCTCCTATTCCAGGCAGTGGAAGACACATGACTTGGAGACTGCAACTGGCCTTGGGGGATGAACCCAAGCAGCTCTGGGCATAGACACCAAAATCCTCGTGACCCGCTTTCTCCCATTTTGGGCCATTCCCGTATCTTCCCTATATCAGGATGAGCTCTAAAACACCTTCTCTGACACCTATTCCAGTCATGGTGTACCTCCTCTTGAAGGACTGCAGGCTCGTTTTAAATAGTGTGGGCCACATATCCAATGCTAGCCTCTTAATGACTTTGGATCCCCTGCTGAGGTGAAAAGGCACCCACTAGGGTTCATGCTGGCTATACATTGCATGCCCGGTAATAACAGAGTCAACATAAAGTTGCATCGCTTTGAACAGACACAAGTTAATGTCATATTGTGATCCCTGTCCCTTCTTTGGTGACAATATTTATATGGCTAGTCTAGTTCAGTTTCTGATCAAGGATGACCACCAAGATGATAGCAGGGTTTTCATTGAATGTCAAGGAGCGTTAGAGGTAGTCATCACCTAGCATTTGCATAGCACAAATATTATTTGCCACTTGTTAGTCCAAGCCCGTATATTGTCCAGGTCTTGCTGCATTTAGATATGAAATGCTTCAGTAACCGAGGAGTCGTGCATGGTGCTAACATTATGCACTTCTGACCTTATGTTGAAAGGAAGGTGACTGATGAAGTAGTTGCAGATAGTTGAGCCTAGAATATTACCCTGAGGAACTCCTGCAATGATGTGTTGAAGTTGAGAAACTTTCAACCACTACAACTATCTTCCTTTGTGCTAAATTTGACTCCAACCAGTGATTCCCATTGACTCCAGTTTTGCTCAGGCTCTTTGATGCCACAATGGGTCAAATGCTGTCTTGATGTCCAGGTGATGATTAGAGACCTTTCTAGATCACGAAGTTCCAGGTGGCAATTTTAGCCAAAGTTGCAGATGGAATTCAGGTGAGCAGGGAGTTAAAATTGCCTGTGAAACTCACCTGCTGATGTATCACACCAACTCCAGATTTTAACCTGCTTTCCTGAACAAGTGAGAGCTAGTAATTAATTGCTCGACAGTCACCAGGCAGGAGTGTTCCCTTCCTGTCGAGGAATACTTCAGCAAGCAAGGACATTCAGCCTCTGATCTTCAGGTAAGTTTTCTCCAAGGTGGCCTTCAAGACACATAACAACGCAGAATCGCCAAGCAGAAATTGATAGCCAAGTTCCACACACAAGGACAGCCTCAACCAGGATCTTGGGATCATGTCACACTATCTGTAACCACCATGACTTCTTGGGCTTACTGTCACTAACTGTCCTGGCCTGAGACATGTCACACTTCTTTAACCTGTATATAACCCTCTCTGCACTCACATTGTCTGCATCTGTAAGGACTTGATTACCTATTAAGACTCACATTCCAACCATTATCTTGTAATTGAGTTTGTATATATATATATATATGGTCTGCTTGTAAACCAAATCTTGCACTTACCTGATGAAGGAGTAGTGCTCTGAAAGCTCGTGCTACCAGATAAACCTGTTGGATTTTAACCTGGTGTTGAGAGATTTTTTTACTGTCCCTATCCCAGTCCAACGCCAACAACTCTACATCATAGACTTTGACAGGACTGCGACCATGACACTTGAAAGATGAACTGATCAGAGACAATGGACGGGATTTTATGTCCTTGCTTGAGCGAGATTGGCAAATCCCGTCGGAGGACAACCAACATTTCTGTTGTCCACCCCTCGCCCGCTCCGATTCTGTGTCGTGGTAAAATTCTGGTGAATGTAGTTTTATGAGTGTTGGATGATATCTTGTCTGGCCCCTTGTACTTGAGATGATCTAACTTTAGCAAAGGCAATCTAACTGAGCAGGTACGCTGTGGTCAGCAAACAGGACTAATTTGTGGTTCAAAGTTACAGCATCTTAAATGGTAGCTGACTCATTCGCTCGTCAAATATAAAAAAACTAATAAAAATGCAGGGGATACAGGAAAAACATCTATCAACAACCCAAGCTGATTATAACTGATGTGGCAGAGAAACACAGGATTGAAAACTGTCTCCAAATATTATTTTTATGTGGAAAGATAGGACAGGCAAACTCTATCAGTTTCCCTTAAAGGCTGGTGGCTTCTGGACTTCTTTTCTCTTCGCATAGTCCCTCTCCGACACGCCGATTACCCCCTTTGCTCCCCCCAGACTTCTCAACCTGAGACTCCTTCAGCTTACCTGGGCCACCACTCCTGGACTTGTCTTGGGTGTTCTCCTGCATTTCTTCCTCTGTTCACTCAGCACTGGACTGGAGGGCAGCTGACCAATCTGAACGGTGGACTTACTGCTGACTGAGGAGCGGGATGCATGAGGACATCTGACAAGCAGACCACCTCAAAAACAAACACAGTCTCGTGGGTCGGTGAGTAATATTAGAACAAATTAACACTTTGAATTATTTGAAATTGCCAGCGATTGTTCAAATAAGAAGAATGGAGCTAAGGAGAGCACCCAAGAAACAGAATTAATGATAGCAATGCACCAAAATTTACAACTATGGCTTGTTTAATCTTTACAATGTGGAAATGGGAATTAAAGATTTTGGGCGGGTAGTAGAATATGTAGTGTTTCAGGTTAGAGAGTCACAGAGCAATACAGAATGGAAGCAGGCCCTTCGGCCCAACTGGTCCATGTTGACTATGATGCCCTCCTATCTAGTCCCATTTGCCTGTGTATGGCCCAATCCCTCTAATCCTTTCCCATCCATGTTCTTATCCAAATGCTTTTGTTGGATAGAAAGTGAATGTCCATATTATAATCACTCCTCAAATAATCAGCCAAAACTTGCAGCCTATTCACAAATAAGGCATTGCACATCTGACTAGTATGCAATGTAGTAAGTGTAACAAAATTTGGATCAAAATTAAACTTCATCCTCCCTCAATTTTACCTCCGGCTGCTTTGCAATTGCCAAGTGAGGCTTATTGACATATTCACAGTTGAAAATAGGGGAAAATTGACAGTTTAAACCACAAAGGCCTTTGGTCCCATGTGGTGAGGAAGACTATTAACTTTATCCTTACCTCCTATTTTGTTCACATTTAGCCATATGTGAAACCTTTGTATTTACATCAGCCCCTTTTTTTTTTAATATATATTCATTTAAGGGATAAGGGCTTCATGGCTAGGCCAGCATTTGTTGCTCATCCCTAATTGCCCTCAAGATGATGGTGGTGAGCTGTCTTCTTAAAACACAGTATCCACGTGGTGCAAGTACGCCCACAGTACTATTAGGAAATGAGCTCCAGGATTTTGACTGAGCCACAGTCAAGTTCCAAGTCAAGACAATTGAGAGACTTGGGGAGGGGAACCCTCAACGGGGCTGAATTACCCCATTGTCCCCAAATATACCCTTCAGTGGCATTTTTTAAATTCAATCAGGTGGTCTGCTGACTCACTGTATACCTGAATCTTTCAAACTGCTCAAATTTCCTCAAAATCAACTTCCAAAAAAGGTTTACGATCAGTCCTTTGTTTCTCAAATGGGACACAAAATAATTGCATCTCCTCCTTACCGCCATCTTTCTGTTGTGTATTTCACCGAGAAAAGACTGATTCGTGGATTCACTGTAAGCAGCCATTATTTTCCAGCTTTACCTCCCCCCCACCCCCAGTGAAAGAGAGAGATCAGCAAAGAGAAAGCCGTACTACGTGACTATTATGCTCGGCAGCCTCTGATGCGCAGTTTGTTGAGGTTTATTTTATTGAACCTCAAATGGTTAATTTTTGACCAATGACTAACCCTTGTTACAGATGCTGAGGCAGAACAATTGTTTGATAAGGGGGGATGGGGGAGGAAAACAAAAAGTGGAACGATAGTACAAAGATAGTAATAAAACCAAGACAATGATGAGATAGACACATCAGACAAGCAGACCACCTCAAAAAAAAAACAAAATCTCGTGGGTCGGTGAGTAATATTAGAACAAACTAAGACCTTGAATTATTTGAAAATCATATCATTCATTTATGAAGGTCTTATGAAATCACAACCCCATGTAAGGTTCCTTGATCAACAGGGACATCAAGTGCCCAGTAACTGGAAATAATAACCTGCAAGTTAGCATAGCAAAGACACAAATTTATCTCACTAAAATAGGTGGGTTGGATCATGTCAAGATTCAAGAAATTTGAAACAGGGTCTGAACCTACCTTGAACCCATTTCCTTCCTGTTTTAATGATGGCAGGCAGGATGAGGAACAGGTGACGAATTCACTTATAAGAAATAGTTTGGTTATTTATTATAATGAGGCCTTACCTTCATTTAACATCTTGTATTTTTAAACACAAGCAGTCAGGTCTCCCGGGCCTTATGCCAGCTTAATGAAGATAGCTGAAGACAAAGTGGCGAGGTGCAAGGGGGGGGGGGGGGGGGGGGCGATGGTTGGGGTAGCTTTGGGGAACCTCCTGCACTCTATATTCAGGATCCCACTGGGTCCACATCTGGTGGGATCACTTCCATTTTCTTGTGACCAAGACCTGCTTACCTCCTCCAATTTGGACTTTTGCTGGGGTTCTTGATCTCACATTATTATCCTTTTCCAACCCCCTGCACTGAACTCTCCTTCACATTACAAAATCTGGGCCAACGATACACGTGGGCAAAAATTTTACTGACACGCTCACTCGGATTCCAGGGGTGGGCGGGGCTTGGAGAATGGCATTCTCCGTTGGCCTCAGGCAGGATTGTATGAAACTTGGGCAGACATGCTGGTAAAATCCCGCCCATGTCTCATTCTGCACTTGTAAATTTATGTTTCTGTACAGCAACACATTCCAAACATCCCTGTAAGAACTAAGTAGGGATACCTTGGATCAGATCAAATGCACTGCTACAAAAACAGGTATCACATTATCAATCAAAAACTACAAGGTATTATTACTCACTCATTCGACTGCAAGATAGAAACTGATACATACTGACATAGTGAACTGTAGAGTTAATCAATGTAACAAAGTAGTAAGATGTGAATTTGAGAGTATCTATGTAACTTCCAGGAGAACAAAACTGACTGAAGCCTGTATGACTATACGTACTGTAATAGTTTCTATCATAATAAATATGTCTAATGTGTAGTGTGGCAGTTGAACTGGGCTGGATTCAGTAAATCTAGTTTTTTGTAAACCATACAGTATGCACATCATTCATCATTTTTACTATTAGCTTTTTCAAGTCTGGTGAATTTCTACGTGGTTGACACAGACATCACAGAATCAATAGAGTCTCTACAATGCACAAGGGGGCTATTCGGCCCATCAAGTCAGCACCAACCCTCCGAATGAGCATCTTTTGAAGCCTCCATCCACGTAACCTTATGTACTTATCTGATTAATCCCCCTAACCAACTTACATCGAGACAGCAAAGTACAATTTAGCATGACTAATTCATTTAACCCGCACATCTCTGGATTGTGGGAGGAAACCCACACAGACACAGGGAGAACATGCAAACTCCACACAGTCACCGAAGGTTGGAATCACACAGTGGAGGACAGAATTAAAAAAAACAGTAAGTTTTATCCTTAAAATGCAGCAATGAAAGGTCACATTTCCTAAAACTGTGACTATTCAAAAGCACTTCATTGCTTATTAAACATTTTGCCTTGTCCATAGATCTTGAAAAGGTGCTACAGAAATGAAAGGCTTTTCCTTCTTTGATGCTTTGACCTTCAGTGTTTTCTGTGATGGGCAAACTACTTAAATGTTCTTACCAGTAAAGTCAGTGTACCTATGTGCTGAAACAGTCTAAAACCTGGTTAGCACTGCTGCTTCACAGATCCAGGAACCTGGGTTCGATTTCCGGCTTGGGTAACTGTGTGGAGTTTGCATATTCTTGTGTCTGCGTGGGTTTCCTCTGGGTGATCCAGATTTCTCCCACAGTCCAAAATGTGCAGTTAGGTTGATTGGCCATGCAAAACAAAAAAAAATGCCTTTAGTATCCTGAGATGTGCAGGTTAGAAGAATTAGTGGGTAAATATATGGGGGTAGGGCCTGAGTGGGATTGTGGTTGGTGCAGACTCAATGGGCCGAATGGCCTCTTTCTGCACTGTAGGGTTTCTATGACTACCGTCATAGCAAAACTGGTGGATTCAGCGTTGTAAAATCTATCAAAAAAAGTGAATTACAATAGGACATCCAATCACCTCATCCACAACTAGGAATACTGAGAACGTTTTGCAGGGATGTTCACAAGGTTCAAATGTCTGAATCCACAGAATGAGTACAAGGTTTTTTTCCAAACACTTCACAACAGTTGTAGTATTTACTATTCATTTAGAGCATTTATGAACAATAATTAGAAGCCCTGGTATTCTAGAGCTTTGCTGGTTAAACAATGTAACAGATGTAACAACTACAAGAGAAGTATTGCTGTAATCTTTCCCCAATCAATTTGCGTTATGCATGTCTAATACTGTTGCAATACAACGGTGGGACAACTAGATTGTACAACTAGTATAAAAATGAGTACTCTGTTTAGATTATTCATCTTTATCTCTTTTCTTCTGAATCTCAAACAAATTAAGATTTGCTTCTAATCATCAACTCTATGGTTCAGTGCACTGGTTTATACTTTACACACATCAAGAACTGGTTCAATCCAATGTTATCATAGAATCAATGTACCATCAACTGGTGCATTCTCCATGACAATTCTTCTACTAATAAGAGTCTAGTACCAACCAATAAGCACTCTCTTTATATGGTATAAATTTGATGTGTCCTGATGAGCACATGACAACAAGTTTTGACAAAATGTTTTTTCCAGCAATACTCAGTACTATCAAAATGACTATATCATTGTGCATTGTGGGCGGAGGCTATTCTGCCTATGTTGACGGTCTAGCAGCAGTTATTCACATTCACACTGTTCTGACGTTTCCAAATTCACTTTAATTGTTTTTAAATTGTGTTTTGTTTTTAAAATCTATTATGGATTCTGCTTCCACTGCTCTCTTTTTTTAACATTCATGTCCCAGCGTATTTCTTTAAAAAAAAGTCAGGCCCATCAAGCCTGCAGAGATAACAATCCTACCCAGGTCCTATCTTTGTAATCCCAAATGTTTACCCTCTGAGTCCCCCTGACACTAAGGGGCAATTTATCATGGTCAATCAACTAACCCTCACACCTTGAATGGGGGAGGAAACTGGACCATCCAAAGGAAACCCCATACTCTGCACAGACTGTGACCCTTGGTTGGTATTGAACCAGGTTCTTGGTGCTGAGAGGCAGCAATGCCTCCCTGTGTAAATTGCATGTGCCTTTATTATAACAAAAGGAATAGATCATAAAAGTAGGAAAAGTAAGTATTAGATTTGCTCTAATTTTCCACTCTAGTTCACCCCAAGATAATTTATCCCACGGAATCTTAAGCTTTATAAGTGAGAGGCATAGAGTACAAAAATATAAAAGGTGATGCTTAGGCCAGAGTTAGAATACTCTATATAGTTTTGAACACTAAACTTTAAAAAAGGATGTCAGGTCAGTGGAGAGAGTACAAAGAGATTCATTGGTGAGATAATACCAGAGTCTGTAACCATGAAAAACAACTAGAGAATTTGAAGCTCCTTTCAGTAAAATAAAAGTTGAAATTGTTTTCAAATGATGAGTCTTCTTGATAAGGCATGCGCTAGCTGCCAAATCATTAACTAGAGTGACGTGAGTTCAGCACAAAAAAAAGGAAAAGGCATGACTTTTTTTTAAAGAAATACGCTGGGACATGAATGTTAAAAAAAAGGGAGCAGTGGAAGCAGAATCCATAATAGATTTTAAAAACAAAACACAATTAAAAACAATTAAAGTGAATTTGGAAACGTCAGAACAGTGTGAATGTGAATAACTGCTTCTAGACCGTCAACATAGGCAGAATAGCCTCCGCCCACAATGCACAATGATATAGTCATTTTGATAGTACTGAGTATTGCTGGAAAAAACATTTTGTCAAAACTTGTCGTCACGTGCTCATCAGGACAAATTGCAAAATACTAATCCAAGGGAAACATCAAATTTATACCATATAAAGAGAGTGCTTATTGGTTGGTACTAGACTCTTATTAGTAGAAGAATTGTCATGGAGAATGCACCAGTTGATGGTGACTAACATTTAACTGCCAAGCATATAGTTTGAAATTTAAATCAGACAGCTTGTTTTCATTCTTTGGCAATACTGTGACCAATGAACAATTTATTTTAATGGGTTTCATCCTATATGCTCAAATTTATCTTTGAAACGCAGCAGTCCAATTTCCCTTGCCATACTGGTTAAGAAATATAACAGGGGTTCTGTACCACAATTTATTATGAGCTCATCTTCACAAGTCAAAATCGCATAGGGATTTTTGCAACTTTGTAAATGGGCCTGAGTAATTTGCACACTATGCAAGCTCGATGCTAAAATAGGATGCAAAAACATTCTGTGGGATAATGGCCATTATGATTGGATCAGTTTGCATTGGAGCCTATGCAAATTCATTACCTAAGATTGTCACTTTTGACTAAGAAATGCCAAGTTTACCACGGATTACAAGGAGTTTGGATGTCAACCTTGCTCAAAAATTTGAGCAACAAGTGAAGCCAGCTGTTTCACACCACGCTTATGCAGTAGCAAACACGGTGCTGTTCACCATTAACAGGAAGCTGCTGTCAAGCCAAAAAAAGATGTTCTGCCTATCATATAAAGAATGAATTTTAGAACCAATGTGATGCCACAAAGACTAGTGAATCGTATCAAACAGCAGGTCCCTTCTGCTGTTCGTATTTGGCAAGATACAGCTCATACCCAACTAGCCCTGCTTGCAAACCTCAAAACTGTTTCCAACATTAGATGCGATTCTGTAATTGGACAACATTTGCTAAATAATCCTCAGCATGCTAAGAATTATGCTGACAACCAATTTGAGATTGTTTGTCAGGCTTGCAATTGGTGCATTTGTATTTTTTTTGGAAACTATATATATTAAATACACAGTGCTCTGTTTGCAGATGGAAACACCAAGTACACACACTGCACCTATTTCAGTTAAACATGAGTGACAGCCACTAACTGGTTCATTCCTCAGGGTAAATGTCTCAAATAATCAGAGTCAAACTGCCTGGTTTAAATTTCAAACAATGCTTAGTAGTTAACTGTCAATCACCATCAACTGGTACATTTCCCATAGCAACATCTCTACCAGAGTCCACCTGCCAACCAATCAGCATTCTCTTCTCATAGAATACAAGTTTGTTGTTTTCCCACATTGTTATTCTTGCAAATTGCCCTGATGAGTCAAAAAGCTTTGACAAAATACCTCAGTTTCCAGCAAGAATCTGTTATATCTCAAACATTATGCTGTGAATGCAGAAATTGAAATGGTCAATGTTTGTAGCATCAGCTGGAACATGCATTTTTCTCCAAGAATGTTTTAGGTTGCATGAGTTGGGCGGAAACGCGCTCAGCATTTTCTCCTCAGCATAAACTGGAGCTAATTTTTCGATGTCTGCCCTTATTCTGGTTGTTCTAGTCTTGGTTGGACTTAAACCTGGTGTTGTCAGACTTCCTACTGTGTTCTAGTGTCACTCAGTTTGCTACAAAGGGGATACTCAAAGTCATATTTTTACAAAAGACATCTTTCCAATTAAGTTCATTTCGTACAGTAAATTTTCTTTAGCTTAAAGGATGGTGTACAGCAGCTACCTAATAAAACAGCTAGTATAATTAAGAATGCAAATTAGGAACTGACAACAGAATCTCATATTATTCGCATCTTTGACACTCCTGGATTATATTCAGTCAGGAGCTCATTATTTTGTCAAACAACAATCCCAGCTCTACAAATAAATGCTATAATATAATTTTCCAATTCTGTAAAATTGGTAATATGCACCCAAACACTGCAACATGCAATTTCTCATGTCTCAATACTTCTAAACTTATATGATCAAGAGATCAGGATATATAAAAAAAACCCATCTCCTTAAATGGTGCCCCCATTAACTTGACTTTTGGGGTAAATCACTTTCACATATGAGCTGTAAATTAACAATATCTCATCCACAGATGTTTATCTATGTGTTTTTTATGTATCTATCTTTGTGACATTACACCTGAAACTGGTGAATTTCAACCAAATAACCAAGAAAGTGAGAAATTGATTCAATTGCCACACTTCTTATCATGCAGAGTCCAAAAACAGAAATTTCTTTTGTGAATGATACAGAGATGCCAGCGTTCAACTGGGGTGGGCACAGTAAGAAGTCTCACAAAACTAGATTAAAGTCCAACAGGTTTATTAGAAATCATGAGCTTTGGGAACGCTGCTCCTTCATCAGGTGATTTTTTTTCTGCTCAGCGATTCAGTGTTGTCGTGTGTCTTGAAGGCTACCTTGGAGAAGGTTTACCCAAAGATCAGAGGCTGAAGGCCTTCAAGTGCTGAAGTGTTTCCCGATAAGAAACCTCACCTACCTGATGAAGGAGCAGCACTCCGATTCCAGATAGACCCATTGGACTTTATTCTAGTCTTGTGGGATTTCCGTTTTGTGAATGTCACTGTTTTTGGTAGTTTTATATTTTAACTTGATATGTAAGTTAAATTATATGGGCTTTGTCAGTAATTTTAAGTCTGAGCAGGATCAAATTAGCCACGCCTTTATATACTTCAGACCCAATTCTAACTTCTATAAGATAGAAGATAGAGGGGATATATAAATGGATGGACAACTTCACGCTACTACCCCAAGTGAAAATTACACCAGCCATCTTTTTAATCCACCATATCTTCTTGCCAAAGGGAACTTTAATTGTCATAGTCCATGAAGCAGCAACTAAAACCTTTGATCAAATTTTGACAACCATTGCTTATTCTTCAGTGGCAAATCTTTTCAGAAATGGAAACTGCATGAACTTAGATAAATTTCCAACTATAATAACAAGAGGTGAACTTCTCCTGCTTGCAGGTTCAATGCCAGATGGGAAAGAGAATTTGGCAAGTGTCCAAGAATTGGTTTTAGGGTGGCATGAATTTCCCTATGGATATCTTCTGCTGGTGCCTGGCATGGTGAATTTGGAAACCCGCTGGAGGATCCTATTATATGGATAAAGATCAATGTCTGATCAGAATTCCCCCTGCTCCCCATTCTCTGCAACGCCAGTGGGGGAAAACATACCAATCCACAACATGTCCGGACAACATGGACTCACCTTAAGAATGCCTGGGCTGTCTCCCGAATTTGATATGGAGGCCACCAGCAACTCAAGTGTCATAAGGAGGTCCATCTTCCAGCCTCAAGAGTTTTCCTGGAGATCCATCTTCTTTTTCAGGGGGTCTTTCATCAATAGTGGTTTAGTGATGTTGGGCATCAATGTGGCACTCAGATATGATGGTGGGATGCCCACTTTGCCACAGAATACAGCTCAAAACCCCCAGGTTGGGGGCTGGAAGACATGGTATAATGTCTCACACAGGCCTTTGCAGTGGGAAACACTCGGGTGGAATTTTCTGTTTTCCACATGGAGTGCTGGTGGAGGTGGGGGGGGGGGGGGGGGGGGGGGGGGGGAGTTGGTATGCAGTTCACCAACTGCACAGTCAGCTTTTCTCGCCACACTGAGTGCTGCATTCAATGCAGAAATAATTTGCAGGCATGGCCAAAGCCATCATATGGGCAGCCCAGAAAAAAAAAATGCCAGGGAACTGAAATCTTTAACAAGGACACCTTAATCTCAGAAAAAAAAATAGGTACCCTCCTTCCCTAGTGCCCCCAGTGGGAACTCCCTCTCATGGCCCTCCCTCCTCAACCTTTCGCAATGCTGGGGACAGTGCCAGGGTATTGCCTGCTACATTCCTCTACCTTCCCCTCCCCACCCTCCAGGGGGCTAAACTAACCTGTGCACCCCTGGTGGGTCCCTCCACCTGCTTCCCATTTTTAAAAACTTGTTGTAAACCTCACAACTGTCATGTAGCATCAGCGAGACAAGAGATCCCAATGTTGGCTTGGGGGGGGTGGGGGGGTGGAAATCATACAGCTGTGAAACCCTTTATTTACATTATAATTTATTTAAATGAGGTTCCTGACCTTTTTGGGCAGGAACTTTGTTAATGTCACCTATGGGGAGCATCTGAAAATGAGACTGTGCCAGTGAGATTCTTGAATGTAGGCATAAAAAGCACAGCTTCTGTTATCACCACGGGACCAAGTCCATCCATTGCTGTGGTAAAGCATTCTAACTGCAATGCGTTTCTTTCTCAACTCCAATTGGATACGAGTCTTCTGTAAGCTTTGTAATAATTCAAGGGAGTTGGGTATAATTTCAGAATATTAAATTCAAGAATGTTGAGTTAATTAGATTTTAGTTGACTTCTTTATGGACAGCAGAATGAATGACCTTCATTTATTTTCTAAAATAATAATTATAAGAGAAAAATCAAGAGGTTTTACAGAGGATCCCAGACACATTTCTGACCCATGTGCACCTTTCTTACTTTCTGGAATTAATCTGCATGAATATGGTAATACTAAGACTGCTACCGCAAATAATAAAATTACCAAAAATCTCCATTCATCACATTTTATGCCATGTTTCCTACATTAAAGTTGTACTTTTATGTATTCTAGTACACAGATACATACTCTTCTTTGGATATGTGAAGAGTTGATTCCTTGCACCCCTTCTGCTCCAACCCCAAACTGCTGAGGCGCGGTGGCACAGTGGTTAGCACAGCCACCTCACAGAGCAGGGTTTGATTCCCGACCTGGGTTACTATCTGTGAAGAGTCTAGACATTCTCTACATGTCTGTGTGGGTTTCCTCCAGGTACTCATGTTTCCTCTCACAATGCGAAAGACGTGCTGGTTAAGTGCACTGGCCACGCTACATTTTCCCTCAGTGCACCCTAACAGGTGCTGGAGTGTGGCGACTTAGGGATTTCACACTAATTTCATTGCAATGTTAATGTCAGCCTACTTGTGACACTAATAAATAAACTTTAAAAATCACAGCCACTTAGTGTTGAGAGCTGCTTTTGTTCAGTGTCAACTGCAGCACACATTTCCAAATGGAAAACTGGGATCGGAGATTGTCCTCTCGACTTCCCAGTGGTGGGTTCAGCGTTATACAAATAATAAGATCACCACCACCTCCCGCCTCAGCCAAAACCTTTGTAGGGCCGGGGAGATGATGAGAGTAAAAGAGAGTGAATTTGCCTTTTGTTTTTAAAAAAGGGTAGTGTTTTATTTACGTACATACATTCTTGAAGTCAACTTCAATTTTTCCTTCTGCCGCTGAGTCATACTGTGTCGACCAAGATTCATATCGGACTGCCGTGGAAGGGTAGATAATTAACCCACACAAAAGGAACGTTTCAGTCTTTCGTACAAAAGAAGTAGACTATGTACACAGGTCAAACCATGTGAGGTTGACATATGACTTTGTATTAGTTCACATTGTGGTCTAAATGCTATTGAAAGTGCTGAATGGTGTAACTGCAAGTGCTTCAGCTCAGCACAACGTTGCAACAAACACACACGCATGACCTAGTTCCATAGTACAAGCTGCAGAGCAATTAATTCAGCATTTCTAGCAGTGTCCAAACACTGCTTATATACTGTTTGGGTTTGTGAGCTAAGGCTTCTGTAAAGTCTGCTCGCCAACTCATTGCTGTCACTTGCTTCTCCTGTCCCCACCAGCCTGCCTTTGAGCAAATTTAGTTTTGAATGTTAAAGTCAACCGCATCATGCCCCATTATATGTTTTAATTCTGAAATGACAGCGCAACAGCAGCAAGAATATTTTAAACAGGTAGTGGCCAAAAACTGAACAGGCCATTCTGCTATATGATTGCGAGAACAGATGCAATCTAATCTGCTTTTTCCCTTCGCATCTCATTTGAGGGATAATTCGACCTGATTACAATTCAATATTGCGTGCGACTGCCACATACCTGTAATGAAGTAAACAGTTAAATAATTCACCATGTCTGACAGCACCATTACCGTGCCACCAATCCGTTTGAGGTCTGCAGCCATTCCCTCGACTTCTGAAGCAATTCCAGTTGTAACAACCATGCAAAAATTCAGTGCAACCTATTGATAACACTTCCAGGATCAAATATAAATCACTGGCGCTGCTCTTATCATTTTAAAAATAAATTGCCATTTTATTACAACCCGTGATACTTTCTGTGAATGGCGGAGGTGGGGGCAAGTGTAACAAATGCTATTCCTTACAGTATAATCACAGTGCTGTGCTGCAAGGCTGCGATCACTCAACCACAGCAGAAAGCAGCCATTTTGAAACCAAGAGCAGAAAAACAGAATTGTCTAATTGTAAAATGGCTGCTGCTGAAAGACTAGCAATTTCAAAATACTGATAGAAATGAACCTCACCCCTCTAAGGTGCGGATACCTTCAAAAGTGGAAGCGGGTAATTTTTATTTCAGTAAATTGCATAGCGAACAGTGCTGAGGGGAGTATTTTTTTTAAAACTACATAAGTTAGAGGTTATCATTTTGTTAATTTTTCACTTGAACGTTCCAAACCTCTTCAAGAATACGTATATATTTTCCAGTGATCAACACTGAATGGTGTTTGCCACCCTGTTTTATACTTTATTTGCAAACATTTGGCATTACAATTGGACTGCACCCAGGAGGCTGGCAATTTGACAGATCGATGGCATTGAGTTGGATACTAACAAACATTGTACGTATTTAAAAGACGAAAATTAATTTCAAGCATAGAATTGAAGATGTTCTCTTCCTGTCTACTTCACATTATATAACGCCTTTAATACCATGCAAAGCGCAAATCCCTGAAGTTCAAATTCACTCTACATGGGAGTAGCCTACTTCCATTGCTTCGCCATTTTTGCCAATTTACAGTAACGCACCATTTCTTTTGTTGCAGTGCCAAGTCCACGATGAGCACAGACACAAATGTTGCTAACCAAACAAGGTCAAACAATCAAGAAGAACAGAGTGAAATTCAAGTGGATGAAGGAGAAATCCCAAGCTTGGGATGCCAGTGCTGGTTTGAGCAGCTTGGGGCTGACAGGATGCGGTTGTCAAAGAAACGTGTTGTTATGCTGTAGTTATTGGGAGGCAAATGGTGCTTTCAGCACTTGCAGCGGCTAATCACCAAGCAATTGATTTAGAACAAACTATTTGTGCTGCAGGTGAGAAAGCCATTAAACTAGAGAATGGGACAGCTTCCATTGACAATCATAGGATGCAGCTACATCATTAGTATGACTTCCACCTTTTCACTTGTATTTAGTGGTTGAAAGTACAGCAGGCTGGTTAGCTTACAATGAACAACAAGGTGTAGAATAACAATTAGTAAAACATGCACTCAACTCTGATTATGAATTTACTATTAAATATAGCGCCATGATCTTTTCAGAGCCATCAAGAACTGAAATGTAAGTGAATGGCCGGCCTCAGATGCGCTCCTAATTTTGAAATGCTACACTTCCAAAAAGCAAATTTTCTGATAAGAATCAGCCAGTTACGTCTTATACAAAAATGGAAAACTGTCTTTTTGGTGCGTTTCTCTTTTAGCAAGATCCACTGCAGCAATTCTTCTTTAAATGGGCACTTCAAAAGATTTGTGCTAAAGGTGCTGCGCAGAAACTTCCAAATCAGAAACACAACGAAAGGACTCAGTATTATATCTTTGCCTTACCTGCTGCTTGTTGTTAATGTTGAATGTAATAGCCCTCCCCGCCCCATCTCCCCAAGCCCTGCGTACATCAGTCTAGAACGAATAACTGTGCATTCTGATGAACAATCAAACTCTTTCAATAAACATCCTTAACCAAGGATACAATGAAAAAGATTTTTTTTAAAGCCAGCTGTACGTAAATATCAAACAGAAAATATTATGCGCCGTGCATGTAAATCCTATCTGCGAAGAGGAAACAAAAACACCTAACGCAATCAGAAATATTTTTACAGTTTTCATGCAAAAAAACACAAGAAGAGACCAATAGACACTGGGCATCTGTCGTGATTACCTTCTTTAAAAAAAACAAATCAAAACTCTCCAGTTCTCAGGAAGCTGTTGTCGCACTTGTGCTATTTATCGAAGAAACGGGATTCCTGAAAATTCTGCTCGTCAACAGGACTGCTCTGTTAAAATTCCCCGTCTGCAAACCTGTGAAAGCTGTTGCGCGAAGACCATTTCTCCCAGGGCTCAGAGCCTGAAGCTGACTACTGCAAAGGCCACTTGTCACACTAGGTGAGAATCAACCCATGATATCACTGTCGAAAATACCAGTCAGAAACATACAAGCGGTGGTACACAATGTGCACCACTGCTAAAAATAGACTCGTTGCATCTGCTATCTGAACATAAACCTGGACCTAGAAATTCAAATCTGAACTCTGGTGAAAACTGAAAGAAACGATATTTGTACGGAGGGTTATCCAGCAACACCAATGGCATTACAATGCAAGAAATTTTTTTTTTTTTTAAAAAACAATCTCAGTGCAAACAGTCTCAGTAAAGGTACTTGGATAATATTTAAGTAATCTATTACTTTGAGCTATATGATTTATGAAGCATTTTTTTAAAATAAAAAGGATTATCTACTTTATGTTGCAATGCAGTCCTGACTATACTCACCAGTGCTGTCAAGGCAACGTATGCACAGTATTTACATACTCACATTTGAAACACAGGGCATCGGACACAGTTATCAATACATGGCACATTCGGAAAAGAAGCAGTATTAAACCTGCCTGCCATTTTTGGTTTGCAGTAGTAAGCTTAGTCCTGCTGTATACTGCACCATAGCTAGGGAAGGGGGAGGGGCAGCTCACCTTAAATTCAGTAGCTGTCAACTACATGGTGCTGATTCAAATGGATAGGAGGCAACAGTGAAAACGTTGTCGTGCACTGATGATGCAAGATGAACCCCGATCACCAAATTAAAAAAAAATTAAAAGGCAGTGCTACCAAATTCTGCTGTGATGGGAAAACAGGCACACCGCACACACTTGAAACTGGCTGCTTCCTGTCCAGTCAGTCTGCCTCACAGCTCAGCTCGAAGAACCCAGTACTTCATCGCAAATGCAGTGCAAAAAAAAAAAATAAAAAAAAAAGAATGGCAGGAGCATCACCATTAGGTGGAAGTATTTGACAGAAAGAGGCGATCCGGGGATGCATTCGCCAATTTAATACAGATCTTGTATCTCGCACCGAATCCCGAAGCAAATATCGGAACGTTTTAGATTCGCCGTGAAAAGCCAAGATCTTAAAAACCTTCAGTTCCTTGATTTCTCTGCTGCGATGCTATAATTAATCGGTCTATTTCTGCACCGACAACCACAGAGGCAGAATCTCATGTCACATGAGCAGTCATTGGTGTTTACAGAACATATTTAATATGGAAACAGAAGCCTTGCAAATTTCTGCAGGGTTGCACCGCCACATGACACCAGGGTGCATTGTGAAATTCCATTTCCTTTTGATTCTTTTCAAATGATTAGATTTGTTTTTTTTAAAAAATGTAAAGAAAATCCCAAATATTAATTGAAAATTTAACTGACATCATGGTTGCTTTACTCCAGGTCTCTTGAGCATGAAAGTAATTACTGTGCTGTTGAAAAAAAACTGTTTAAAATATTGTGACCTAAATAGCCACTGGGAGTTTAAACAACACACAGTGAGTAAGAAAGCTTGTAAAAGAGGAAGAATATGTTGCTAAGCCAGTTCTTAAGTGCCACATTATTACAGCTGTAATCTCCTTTGGGTTACCTTCATTAATGCCCTGGTGGAAGGAGGGAGAGTCTCAAACCGACATCATCAAAGCCTGCGGTGATGCAACTGAGTGTCTAATTAACTATATGTTGTCAGGAAGGGAGAATATGCATATCAACAACAACCACTGATAATACACTGAAAAAACTGACATTTCAACACAACTGATTTAAAATCCGTGTATTAGAACGTTCAAATCTTTTCACAAGGAAAATTGAGATGCCCGTGAGGAAGTGCATGAGTGACAGATCTGGGCCGCCTACTACTGCTAGCTCTGTCACCTCTCTTTCTCGAAAATTACATTGGTACATCGGTATTTCTTTTTTTTTATTCATTCGTGGGATGTGGGCATCGCTGGCTGGGCCAACATTTATTGCCCATCCCTAATTGCTCTTGAACTGGGTGGTTCCCTCAGCCATTTCAGAAGGTATGTTTTAAGTGTCCGCCACATTGCTGTGGCTCTGGAGTCAAATGCAAGCTAGACCACATAAAGATGGCAGATTTCCTTCTCTAAAGGGCATTAGTGAGCCAGATGGGTTTTTATGACAATTGACAATGGTCAATTGTTAGACTTTTAATTCAAAGTTCACCAGCTGCCGTGATGGGATTCGAATCTGGGTTGCCAGACTATTACCCTGGATTACTAGTCTAGCAACAATCTTTTTTTTCTGAAAATATACTTTATTCATAAAAGTATCAATTAGAACATTGACATGTATACATGTCAATAAATTTCAAACAGTGCAGAATAAAACATTTTTACAGTTCTGTACAAATTAGTCATAACATTTCAATACTTAAAACTATACACATGCCTCAAAAATTACTGTGTGCCGTTACTACTCAGATTGGTACACAGTTACGCAGGCCGAGGGTATTCTGCAGTTCCCGGGCCCTCGGTCTGCCTCCATTAAAAGGCCTTATATTGTGGCCTTTCCCCATCGTGCCTTTGCGGCGGCTGCCGTAAGCTTCAGCGTGTCCCTCAGCACGTAGTCCTGGACCTTGGAACGTGCCAGTCTACAACACTCGGCCGAGGACAGTTCTTTCAACTGGAAGATCAGCAAGTATCAGGCAGACCAAAGTGCGTCCTTCAACGAGTCGATGACCTTCCAGCAGCAGTTGGTATTTGCCGTGGCGTGCGTCCCCGGAAACAGCCCGCAGAGCACAGAGTCCTGCATCACCAAGCTGCTCAGGATGAACCTCGACAAATACGACTACATCTCACTCCAGACCTTCTTTGCAAAGGCATGTTCCACAGGAGTTGTGCAACCGTCTCATCAGCCCTGCAGCCGCTTCAAGGGCAGTGTGCGGTGCTGCTGCAACCTCAAGCGTGCTTAAAAGACCTAACGGGGAGTGCCCTTCTCACCACCAGCCAAGCCAGATCTTGGTGCTTGTTTGTAAGTTCTAGTCTAGCAACAATCCCACTACATTACCATCTCCCCTTGTTCATAATATGGATCTCAACTCTACTCCTCCCTCTACTTGTTACTATTCCTCACAGCCCTTTAAGTAAATGTGCCGCATTCCAGGAGTGCACAATTCTTAATAATTACAAGAATTCCCTGCCAACAGCCTTACAGTATTACAACAGTGGGTGAGAGGGTTATGGAGCTGGATACAGCTTGGATAACTTGATGTTAAAGTTAACCAGACTCAAAACATGATCTTAATGTAGGCATCACTCCTATTTGATCCAGTTTATTGGCTGATAGAAATTATGCAATCCCTCATGGACAGTCCCACTGTCCAATTGTACTTGTATGTTTACTGATTGACATGACTCTGAAACAATATAAGTGAGATTTTACTTTTCACACAATTCTATTCATACAATAATAACAAGAACCAGCATAAATAACCAAATGCAGAGTTTTCTATTCATTAAGCTTCGATCCATAATAAACATTAGTGTTAGTACAGAATCTTGTTGCCAGTAAGGAGTCCCTATCATTTGAAGGTAGCCTCCCTTGAATATTTACAGTTAAACAGCAAGGTCAGCAACATTATTTCTAGTATTGAGATATAACACTCCTCTCAATTGTGATGCTATGTTGTAGAACACAATGTTCATTAAAGAGAACAAAGACAAAGCAGAAGGATCATGTTAGGAGAGTTAGATTCAATGCAGGCCCATACAGAGAGAAAGTGACTATTTTATTGCAATATCAGCCTCTCGCATCCTGTTCCTACTTGTATACTACAGAAGCCAGGTCTTCACAGATATGCAGGATGTCACTTCATGCAGAAACCTGCAGCGGATTTTACAGCATCACTCATTCCAAAAATGTAAAATCCCACTCAAAATTAACTGACCTTCCCATTGTTTGCCCCTTGCCCGCTCCAATTCCCATGACAGGCGGGGCAGTAAAATTTCAGCCCTGGATACAACTGTGTGGAATAGGCCTCCTCCATTTATTTTGCTAAAACCAGAACTTTAACACTTGGAGACCTAGATTTTGGAGATATATAATTCCAAAGTTCGCAAACCCACAGCTCGCTTGCATTTCGGAGCGCAACTAACGAAGAGAGAACCGTCCACTTTAAGTAAGTACCTTGAGAGGAAATCAGACAGGTAAGAGTTTCTGACCACAGTCTCAAAGTGGCAAACAACAACATTGAAGATGTGTATTTAATGAAATGTAGATAATACAAATCTTTTTCTATTGATTCATGGGACATGGGGCATCGCTGGCTGGTCAGCATTTATTGCCCATCCCTAGTTGCCCTTGGAGGATAATTGAGAGTCAACCACATTGCTGTGGTTCTGGAATCACGTGTAAGCCAGATCAGGATTGCAGATGTGGTTCCTTTATTCAAAAAAAAAGGGAGAAGAGATAGACCAGAAAATTATAGACCAGCCTAACTTGTGATTAATAAATAAACAAAGAGCATGAAGACCCAACTTTTCTCTCCCTGCTCCCAAAATGTGCATTAAAAAGGTGTGATGGAAAAGGCAAAGGTCCGCGCAAACTGTTTGTTCGTAATCTGCTCCTAAAAGCAAACATCACTGGTGACTTTGTACATCAAGAGGGAACAGAAACTGTAAGCTTTGTGCACATGGATGTCAGAAACTGCTGCATTCAAATTTCAATAGGTGCAGAGGGCAGACTGCTTGCAGACTCAGTGCTACTAATTCCTCTGCTTTCAGTTTGTCATTAAGCTGACAATGCCTGCAAAAAAGAGTTTGTAGCTTCAGGACTTGTTGCAAAATATGGTTAATCATGGCACACTTTTAGTGATGGAAGCTGTGTTCAGTACTATCCTTACCCCTCTTGTGATAAAAATAACTTGGCAACAAATACAAGGACCGACAGCCACAAATCCCCTTGACATCAGGCAGCAGCTCAAGATGTCGCTGCACTCCAGCACCATCTTGAAACCTTGCTGTTGGCTCCTTTCATAGAAATCATCAAAACCCTACAGTACAGAAAGAGGCCATTCAGCCCATTGAGTCCGCACTGACCACAATCCCGCTCAGGCCCTATCCCCACATCCATACATATTTTTTAACCCACTAATATTCTAACCTATGCATCTATGGTCAATTTAGCATGGCCAATCAACCTAACCTGCTCATCTTTGGACAATGCGAGGAAACCGGAGCACCTGGAGGAAACCCACACAGACACGAGGAGAATGTGCAAACTCCACACAGACAGTGACCCAAGCCAGGGATCGAACCCAGGTTCCTGGAGCTGTGAAGCAGCAATGCTAACCACTGTGCTACCGTGCCACCCAGGCTGAGGAACTACCCAAACTTTGTTGCAGCCAGTAATGCATCCTGAAACACATCCTCTTGATGCTTCCTTTATTTTCATTTGTCCCATGGACAAGATTGGACTATGAGCCCTAGGTTGAGTGCCTAGGTTACACTCAAATCTCACACATCAACAGAAGGGGAAGTGTGACCTTCAGAGCACATGAGCCGACATTAGAATATAAATGCTTTTTTCTAAACGAATTAATGGACAGTTAAGAATTGACTTTGTAAATTAGAAGCACCAAAAAGTAAAAAGCAGCAGAGATATTAATCTTATTTAACTCTTTCACACTTACAATATCCCTCTGGAAGTCTATCCATTCAGTTTATTGGAACTTTTTTTTTTGCAACGGCGTGTTTGATTTGCCACTGAGTAAAAGGAATGGGCACACTACCTCAGTCTCCATACTCAGCTCCATTTGAGCCCAGCTAACTGAATTCAAAAGCACAAACCAGTCAAAATTGATCTTCTGACAATCATAGTTCCTTCATGAGTGAGAAGTGAGAAAGGGAATGAAGTGTCATCCAATACCATCAAGATGTTTCAGAAACAAAGCAGGGCTTTGTAAATGCAAGCTTTTGTGTCTGCTGCTGTCGTTAGGAAGAGATTTATCAGGGTTACTGGCCAATACTGACGGCCGTAACAGGCTCCATCCGCATCTGCAGGAATTTAAGATTCGCAGCACCACTGCGATGGTCTGGTTAGTTTCAATTCTAAGAGCCTCATGCAAACTATTCACATACACAGAAAAGTCTGTGTGGACTGTAAACTGCAGCATTCATCAATAAAACAATGTGCACCAACCCACCTTGTTAGGAAACAATCAGTGGAAGAATCAGTCTCCTTACACATTAGTCACACGTGACTGACCACTGAACGGAATCAAAAAAATTTTGGCTGCCCAGGATCCGGGGTGGAGCTGGTCACACTGGGATTCTTCATGTTTGCGCTGACCTTTGAAATTCTGTGGGGAAAGGCAGATGTTCCCTTCCCCCATCATGTGACTGTCTAGGGACATCTTGGGCCTTCTGGAAATTCAATTGACAAGCTCAGAGGCACTGAGAGTCAATGCAAATTCTTTAAGAGCATTAAGAGACCCCAACTCAGGGAAATGATAATCAATCACAGATGTAATCCATTACCTTTCCCAAGGATTTCCAACGTGCAGTGTAACAAAAGATGCCAAGAGCAGAAGTTTCATTAGGTCCAGCCAGGCGCTGTATCCATCGAGTGCTTTGTGACGATCCTAACATTCTAGACAGCATTTCAAAGCAGTTGATGCAATGCCATTGTGTGCACAATGTGCTGCACTATCCCAATAGGCAAATTACCCTGCATTTAAACATCTGAGCCCCCTCTAAGAAACATTGGGACCTGGGATGGCAGATTTGAGTGGCCTAATTTTCCCAGATTGGAGCTGTTCTCACTCAGACTGATAAGGAACCAAAGTTTTATTATTTTTTGATGGCCCTGCATTCTTACTGAACCCAGAATCCCATGCCATCCCCTGGCCCCACTATTTTATATTTGATTTCTTTCTTATATTGGTGGTGCCTAAGGAGCTTGTTGCGGCATTCATTACTTTGGGGCCATCTACTGCCTCCATTTTCAGTCTGTCAAAATAGGTCCAAAGTAAAGCCCATGTCAGCCTCTCATGAGTGACAGTTTTCTTCCTCTAAACCATGTTGTATTCTGGAGTTTCTATCTTCATTCATTTTAAATGATTGAAACATTTAAAACCATATGCATGGCTTTTAAATTTTTTGGGATGTGTGGAGTTTGCACATTCTCCCCATGTCTGGGTTTCCTCCGGGTGCTCCGGTTTCTTCCCACAGTCCAAAGGTGTGTGGGTTAGGTGGATTGGCCGTGCTAAATTGCCTCTTAGTGTCAGGGGACTAGCAGGGTAAATGCATGGAGTTATGGGGATGGGGTCTGGGTGGGATTGTAATTAGTGCAGACTTGATAGGCCAATTGGCCTCCTTCTGCACTTGTAGAATTCTATGATTCTATGACATTTATTTCCCTGTTTAGTGAAACTCAAATTGAGGTTTTGTACCTTCTCTTTTGTTCTTAATATTTCAAATTCTTTGAGCTTTCAAGTTAAAAGCAGTTTTCACTTAGACTTTCCCCAGACCGTCAGCAAAAAGTAGCCTCATGTCATGTGGTCCGAGTTATGCCAAATAATCCACCTAAGTTCTGAGTGGATTATAGTTCCCAGGGTGAAGAGTAGGGAATCAGCCATTAAGAGTTTGATCTTATTGACTTTTCCCACATTGCAAAATCTATGAGTACTATGGTTTTTTTACTGAGTCAATCCCCTAAATTCTAAACAAGGGTGAAAGTTTCCTTTCCAGTTTGAGTCCTCTGGTGGAGATGTGAACTCAGAGTATTTCCTGCTGCAGAGGATGGTGGGAAGTTCTGCAGAATCACATGATGTTAGCCTTATTAGTTATACAGTTAGAGGTGTTCTGATGCTTTGGGCTCTGGGCCAGATGGATGGTGTACAACTCACTATCACATCCAGATTGAAAAGGTGCCTAACACAAACTTACCCACCACTGGAGGAGGACACGGCTTGCCAATCCCAGGGAGTTCTGCCCCCCTCCTCCCCAGGTGCAGTGACACATCCCTTGAAATCCTGCTCAATGCAGCAGAGGCCAGGAGAGACATCCTATACCCAGAGGCTGGAAAGAGGAGGGTGAGCTATGTGACCAATCCTGAGGAGGTCTACAGGGTAGGTCAATACCCAAGACCCTTCACCAGACAACTGCCCTGCAGTGTCAGAAACAGATTAATGTTCTCATCTGTGCCTCCAGTGTAAGTGAACCTTCAACTGCTCACACTTACCTCACTGAATGGTAGATGAGACATAGGCCTTAGTAACAAGGGCACCATCTGTGCATAAAAGAGCTACTCAACATAAGAGGTTGCAATCTGAAACATCACGTTTAATCAGTAGGTGGAAACACTTGTGTGACTCTGACCCTTCTACACAGACAGCTCTGTCTGCGAGTGGGTTAGACATCGAGGACACTAGCAAGCCCTGCTAATGACGGGCCTCTGTTACCCTACCATCTGCATAGCGTCAGCGCTCTGGAGGATGCACAGCACCCTCGTGGACAACTTGCACGGCATCAACAACATGGTGCACAATCCAGTAGATTATATGTAGGATTGAATGATACCTCTCCAATTGCAATCAACCCATCTTCTTTCAATAGGTCCGGGGTGACCTCAGGAATCGGGAGTTCAGGGAGCAGGCAGGGACAGTTTTGTTCAAAAGAGTTTGCGGACATTTAAGGAGACACAATCCCAATTGCGAACTCAAAACATTGAACAAACGCAGTGGGGGATGTTGCAATTCCGCAATAGAAACTCAAGTGATCAGGTTGTCACATTAAAAAAAACACAAGTAACCTCTCCTAATCAGCGGTAACTAATATCAGAAACATTTCATTCATTTCGTAATTCTGGCCATCTGCAAGATATTAGATGCTTCTTCTTAATTAAAAAATTAGTTGATTTCGGCACCAGTTTCAAACAATGGTCTAGTTAAATGAGGGCAAAACTTGGTATTCCACGCGTTTAATTTGATGCTCTGAACATGATTGAAACAAGGTGAAAAGCCAGCTGGTATGTCTTTTCGTGAGATACAGAATACCCAAATTAGCAGTGTTCTGGCTAAGAAAAAAGCGGCTGTAAATAAAACTCACATAGATGATTAGAATCAAAGTACGTCTCACCGGTGGGGACGCCATCTCTGTTATTATTGGAGAACTGCACCTCACCAGGATCAAGAAGCACTTGACCCATTTACAACACAGCCGATTAGGTCACAGCACGTCTAGGGTACATTCAGCTATGCCAACATTTAGTGCCAGCCAGATTCAAGTGGAGCCCAACAGTTGCTGTTTCGCCAAGTTGATTCATGTGGATATTTTCTGTCACAATTAGTTTGCTGTGACGCACTATAAGCAACTTTGACATAATTTCTCACATTTTTGTTGTTTGCTGCCTTTATTGCAGTTATGGTTTTTGCATTTTTCCTCCGTTACCTAAAGTAAAACCACTCAGAAAGATCCAAAATGGACGCCAGTGAGACTTACACCCTGTCAGTCATGCAACAACTATTATTGAATGCTGAAAATTAATTCCAAATATTTCAAATTGTTCTTAAGCCTCTAATTTAATTTGAAAACAGTACAGGCCAGGCAGGCCATTTATCCCATGGAATCCTTCCATTGGAACCCATTGTTCTACAGCGCACTGTTGTTGCTTGAATGATGCCAGTGTTTCGCTTTCATTAATTTACTTGGAACTCTCTTTATATGCTTACTTGGACCTAAACTGTGTCCAAATCTTAAAGTTTATTTATTAGTATCACAAGTAGACTTACATTAACACTGCAATGAAGTTACTGCAAAAATCCCCATGTCGCCACTCTCTGGCACCTGTTGGGGTACATGGAGGGAGAATTTAGCATGGGTCAATGCACCTAACCATTACATCTTTCCGACTGTGGGAGAAAACTGGAGCACCTAGAGGAAAGGTAGACATGGGATGAACATGCACGTTCTGCTCAGAGAGTGACGCAAGGCAGGAATCGTACCCCAGTCTCTGGCACTGTGAGGCAGCAGTACTAACCACTACGCCACAATGCTGCCCCTAAAGTTAAAGATTGAAGTAAAGTGATCGAGATGAAGCAGGATTAGAAGTGTAAAGAAACAGAACATCAGCATATAGGGAGGGTTTCTGTTTGACTCCACCCTATGTAACATCTTGCACATCTCCACATTGAAATTGTCAGGAGTTTAATTGTATCGCAAAAAGTAGGACAGAAAAGGAGAAAGCCCTGTCTTGTACCTCGATTGAGGGTAAGGAGTTTAGAGTGGATATTATTTGTATTTACTGAAATAACTGGAGAGGAATACAAAAGTTTTGTCCATTTTATAAAAGTGGGTCCAAATCCTAATTTTAAAAGAGTGAAGAAAAGGTTCCACTCAATCAAAAATCTTTTCTATACTCATAATTATAAGAACTCCAGGAAAAGGAATCGTTGAATGTATATGAATAATATTGAAAAGACGCCTTAAGTTAGTGAAGGATTAAGTTAAAGTCTGTCTGGTCAGGAGAGATAATAGATAGAAGGATAAGTTCAAGACATTAGGCTAAGCTTTGGCTAGTATCTTGACATCCACATTTAAAAGGAAATAGGTCAAAATGAACTGCAAAGCAGAGGATTCTTTTCTCTCTTTAATAGAGCAAAGATATTCCCATGCAGAATAGGAGGGAATACTTTAAAGAGAAAGCAATCCAAGAACAAAGACAACGATAATGGAGAAAGTTGTGGCAAAAATGTTTAAATAATTATTGAAGCTTCTCCTTCTTTGATCATCCTTTTAAGTTTCCTAGCACTCACTATTATTGATAGTTATTTAATTTGTTGAAAGTAGCCTTATTATGTGACTGTTTCCCTGTGTTCTAACAGTAAGAACTCAGTAAGAATTTAGCAACACCAATTTATAATCCAACCAATTTATTTGATAGTAAAAAAGCGAGCTTTCAACACTCTGTGTCTTCCTCAGGCAAATGCAGTGTTCTGGTCTGCAATAGCACACATCAGCACCGACAGTCAGAGATTGCTGATTAGAATGCGAATCCTTACATCTAACCTGCTATTGAAGTGTTAAAGTGGCGAACAATGTGTGTGAAGGGAATCCTGAGCATTGTTGGAGAATTGTGTGTTTTCTCCAGACAGCACAGTAAGTGAGGTTTTTTGCTAACCCAGGCAAGTTACGGGGGTTACAGATAGTGTGTCATGAAGCCAAGATCCCTGTTAAGACCGTCCTCATGTGTGCGGAGCTTGGCTATCAGTCTCTGCTCAGCGACTCTGCGCTGTTGTGTATCACGAAAGCCCCCTTGAAGAACATTTACCCGCAGGTCGGAGGCCGAATGCCCATGACTGCTGAAGTGTTCGCCCACAGGAAGGGAACTGTTTTGCCTGGTGATTGCTGAGCGATGCTCATTCATCCGCTGTCGTAGTGTCTGCATGGTCTCCCCAATATACCATGCTTCGGGACATCCTTTTCTGCACATCATTGTTCGCAGGAAACTACCCAACCTTCAGGAGAACAGTGACCACAATACCACACAACCCTGCCACAGCAACCTCTGCAAGACATGCCGGATCATAGACATGGACGACATCATCAAACGTGAGGATACCATTCACCAGGTACACGGTACATACACTTGCAACTCGGCCAACGTTGTCTACCTAATACGTTGCAGGAAAGGATGTCCCGAAGCATGGTATATTGGGGAGACCATGCAGACACTACGACAGCGGATGAATGAGCATCGCTCAGCAATCACCAGGCAAAACAGTTCCCTTCCTGTGGGCGAACACTTCAGCAGTCATGGGCATTCGGCCCCCGACCTGCGGGTAAATGTTCTTCAAGGGGGCTTTCGTGATACACGACAGCGCAGAGTCGCTGAGCAGAGACTGATAGCCAAGCTCCGCACACATGAGGACGGTCTTAACAGGGATCTTGGCTTCATGACACACTATCTGTAACCCCCGTAACTTGCCTGGGTTAGCAAAAAACCTCACTTACTGTGCTGTCTGGAGAAAACACACAATTCTCCAACAATGCTCAGGATTCCCTTCACACACATTGTTCGCCACTTTAACACTTCAATAGCAGGTTAGATGTAAGGATTCGCATTCTAATCAGCAATCTCTGACTGTCTGTGCTGATGTGTGCTATTGCAGACCAGAACACTGCATTTGCCTGAGGAAGACACAGAGTGTTGAAAGCTTGCTTTTTTACTATCAAATAAATTGGTTGGATTATAAATTGGTGTTGCTAAATTCTTACTGAGTTCTTACCACCCCAATCCAACGCCGGCATCTGTATATCATTCTAACAGTAACCCTAATTAATTTCACTTGTTTCTATTCTTTCATGAAAATTTTTAAACTTTAACACAGAATGCTCATTTTAGATTTTTTTTCTTTTGAACACTCAAAGGCCACATTCCCATTGCCTATGTCCTTTTGAGAAAGTCTCTGCTAATGTTCAATTCTGACTGTTAAAAGTCCACTCGCCTTCACTGGTATTTCTTAAGAAGGAACTTAGTCTCGCCCAAGATAACGACGCTAGTTTTTAAGCCGAATCATCAGAACATTCTTTTGCTAAAGAATAAGGCATTTAAAATTATGAAATAGACAGAAATTAAACGTTGTTTTACTTTAGAGATCTGATGTGTCCAAAAAAGGCTTTAAAAGAATTCTCAAGATCTTAAATGATGTTAACCCATTTTTAATTAAATTCAGAGTGGATCCTGTGTACAAAGGACTCTGGGTAATAACCTTTCACCCTATTCTGCAAAGAAACAAAAAGTAATCATTTAAATCAATTCTAAAATGTAATGTTATAATTATATGTGAATTCTGCTTTATATCTATATTTACTGAACTACTTCTATATTCCATGACATAACAGCCAATGTCACCAAACACAGATACTGGTTTTGGTGCTAAGTGAGGCTAGAGACCAAATCAATAAACCATTCAGCTTCCAAAAATCTATATTTTTCACTTCATTTTTTTTATTTCAGTGAGAGAAGGAATGCCCAAACTTTTCTACTTTGTGGATTACTTGCATACAAATATGATAGCTTCTTACAGTCCACATATAAATCTGTGATCACATTCATTTGAAAACGCTTCCAGGTGTCACGCTACGAACCAATGATGCTCGACTTTATTTGCCAGCTTTGCTTGCTGATGAGCTCAGTGCTAAGACACATTCTTTAAAAATTTCCAAATTCATGCATTGTACAGAATTAGCTCAATCTCAGTCAAGGCAAATACTCTTCCAGGAAGTAGATTAGATATGTAGCCTTACCTTAATGGCAATGGCCAATGATTTTGGATCAGTTCTGTGCAGACAGTACTTGATGAGTCACTTTCTGGCTGTTAATTTGATTTGAGAATCCAATTGTACAGATTCACTCCCGGTGTCTGGAGGTTGTACAGTGGAACCATTGCGGTCTTAAGAATAATCTAACAACATTTCATTCCTGTGTGCCTGTCTGGAAAAGTTTGGCCAACTTCACAGTCCTTGAAGTTACTCCTGATAAGAAGGATACAAATGTCAGCAAATAGGAATGCTCCCCAGTAGAACATTTAAAACTTTAAACCAAGGTGTTATAAAGCTTGGTTTCTAATTAAATCAAAATACAATTCTAACTAAAGATACACAATACAAATCTACGTTTGACAGCTGGCAGGTAAAGCAGATTTTCTTTACAACATGAACATTAAGCCAGACTATTAATCTTCTAATGACTTAGCCAGTAAGACAAAGGCAACCAATACTAAATTACAGGGAACATTGGTATTAATGCAAACATTTCACATCAAATACTTGCACCATTTGTCCTGACTGTGTATTTCTCTCTTGTCCTGACCTAGAACCTTGTCACGTGTTGTAGAATGAATCAGTAACTTGTCTCCAATAGCCACAGGGGAGAGTTTGACTTGTCTCGGACCACCTCTGTTGCTAGTTACTTGCTGCATGAATTTAAGCCCCACTAAAAATGATTCACAATTTGACACTCCACCAAGTGGCCAGTCACAGGAATAGCCTCTCATTGTCCGCATCCTTAATATCCAACACTTACAACAACTTCAAATTAAGCACCTTTGTCACAGAAATACATTAAACCCAAATTTAGGAAATAAATGCAGTACAATAAGTTAAGCTGAGCAATATAGAAAGCACTAGATTTTAGACACACATTAGCCTAGCTTTACCTGCAATGTCAAAATACATCTGTAAGATTCTCCAAAGGGGCATGAGGAAAATAACCAGATGCTAACCAAAGGTGGAGAGGAGTGACCAAAAAGCTTGGTTGAAGATGGCTTAAAAGGAAGAGGGGGAAGTGAAAGGACAAGGGAGTAAATTCTAAAATTCCTGAATGCTTGATTGAGAACAGAAAGTCAGATGAGGGAGTAGACGCAAATATACCAGAGTCAAATCAACCAAGAGTCTAGAAGGCTTATATAGTGCCGTAGATCAAGGTTACTTTAATGTTTTTCTAACTGACCTTTAGATAACTACACCAAAGCAATCAATTTTGCACAATAGTTACAGAGATTGGGAAGGTCCTGATGGTTAAAATATACAGTCATCCACAGAATATAAAGCACCTTTTAAAGCATAATTAGTAGCATCACTGAATGGAACTCATCAACAAAAGTAAATCCATTTCTGCTCTCACTGTCATCATTGACAAGATCACGTGAACACGTTCCAGATTGCTTGTAGTTATTTTTTAAACATTTGGAACAATATTTGACTGATGCACAGAACTGAAAAACACTGGGCCATTGTTACATCCTTTGCGACTGTTGGAACGCAAGTGTATATGCATTTACTGCACAGATTTCAGTTGAGTCAGTGTTGAGGTGATGTAGGAATAGAGTAGTGATTGGGTTACTTAAAAAGAGGAATATTGAAGGACACAATGACTAAAGTGAAACACAGGTATTAGAATAGATGGCTCATATGGGGAAAACAACACAACAAAAAGTCTTAATAGGTCAAATGGCCAGTTTCTGTGCTGCAGTGTTTAATGGGAGTGCACATGATGATTCATGAGGGATCTTATCAATTGTTCTACTGATAGCCCTTCAATTAAATACTTTATTCAGGTGTGAAATGAAGTCTAATTTCTGATTCAGCTCAGCGTGGAGTGCCTCAATCATGTTAGGTTAAATAGCTGCAGTTCATCTGCTTTGCAAACGTAGTTTGTTATTGGGAGTGAGAAATTCAAACTTTTTCCTCCACTGCTCTACAGATTTGTTGGGTCTGACAGAAAGCCTGCAATTTGCTCTCTACTAACAGCAGTCCATAGGTAATCTTCCTCAGAATCCCTGGCCTCCACTTAGCATTTCTTTATGAGCAGGGGGATGCAACAGCACACCTTAAATCAAGAATTCAATGATTCTTCATTGCTTTAAAATCGCTGGCCATGTGCTAACAGCTGGATAGATATACTGACGGACCAGTCGATTGGGAAAAGTGCCAATCTGCTTGTGTGTTTTTTGGGCCTTGCCAAAGGGTCTCTTTTACCACTTAACAGCCCTATGACTAATGGTCATTCAGAACATGATAGCATCTTCAGCTCAAAATCAGGTCTGAGTCACTCTGAATGAATAAGACATTTCAATCCATATTGCCATGTGAAACCTAAGGCTGGAATAAAGTTATTTGTTCCATCACTTAAGGCAACTTAGGTTCTTGATTTTATAAGTTGAACCAGTTGGTAATGCCATTTCTGACAAGAGTTGTTAACATTCCCTCCTCCCCTCTGTTTTGACCGAATGCCTGGCTTGCATTCATACAAGTAACAAAGCCCCTTTCTGTTTCTAATGCCCTCGATTACAGGCAGGCATGGCCATTCTCTGGAACCATTTGTCAGTACACAGAATTTATTGTGCGAGTTTTCTGAAAGGATTAAAACAGTGAAAAGTTGGCATTGTTTGATGGGAAAAAAATTCGATCTAAATGCAGGTTTGTTTTTTTTCGATCACACATCTTTCATTAAGGTTAAAGTTAGTCTTTCTCATCCAGAAAGGTTAAACAAAATTAATAATCAAAAGGTTGATGAATGACATAAATAGTCTACATCCAAAAAGATTTTTAAAATTTAAAAAGATGTTTTACCTTCACATGATAAGCACCCACCCTCCCTTGCTGATCTAGAAGTGTGGGACTTGAACTTTTAAAAGGAACAGCTTTTGTGAGATGATAGAACAAAGACAATTACAGCACAGGAATAGGCCCTTTGGCCCTCCAAGCCTGCATCAACCATGCTGCCCATCTGAACTAAAGCACCTCCTATCCGTCTGGAGACTGTATCCCTCTATTCATGCCCCTTAACAGTCACTGTCATGTCTGCTTCCACTACCTTCCCCAGCAGTGGATTTCAGGCTCCCACCATTCTGTGTAAAAAAAACTTGCCTCATACATCTTTTTTAAACTTTGCCCACCACCACCCCCACCCCACATCTTAAAGCTATGCCCCCTAGTAATTGACTTCTCTACCCCAAGAGAAAGCTTTTGACTATCCACTCTATCCATGCCCCTCAATCTTGTAGGCTTCTATCAGGTCACCCCTCAACCTCCGTCATTCCGGTGAGAACAAGCTAAGTTTCTCTAATCTCTCTTTAGAGCTAATACTCTCCATATCAGGCAACTTCAGGTAAACCTTTTTGTGTATCCTGTTCGAAACCTCCGTATCTTTCTGGTAGTGCAGCATCCTGAATTGAACATTATGTTCCAAGTGCACCCTAACTAAGGTTCTATAAAGTTGCAACATCACTTGCCAATTCTTTAAACGCAATGAGCTGGCCGATGAAGGCAAGCATGATGTTTGAAAAAAAAAGCTCTGGTTATAATAAAAAAGAACTCCTCCTCAAAGCCTGGCACTGCAGCAAGCAAGACATCTGCTTCTAAAAGGAATCACATTCCTAGGAACCATAAAAAGTATGAAGAAAAGGCAATTTACCTAACCAAGCTGGTTCCTGTCATTGACCTTAAGCCCTCCACTCCAACAGGATTCTGCTCCACCCACTTAAATCTATCACATTGCTGGAACTGTTTCCATTAAGGAAATCTTTTCATGTCTAACCAAATAAACAAAATCAAATTAACTTAGGGGACAATTTCCTAAAAGGAGGGGAACTACCCAAAACCAAAAATCAAAGCAGGAAAGAAACTTAAAACGTAATTAATGCACCCCAGTCCCTGCAGTGCTCAGCAGTCATTGAAAATGTCAATAGTCCCCTCAGACACCACATGCTCCCTTTCCAGGGACACCCAGCTGCAAACATAGCCTTGGCAGAGGGACAGATAGTCAGGTATCAGAAATATGAAGAAAAGACAGTTCACCTAACCAAGCTGGTTCCTTTCATTGACCCTATTTCTTCCACTGCAACAGCATTCTGTTCCACCCACTTAAACTCCTGAGGAACACGAGTAACAAGGCAAGCCTCGTTGTTGAATTTATAATGTTGCTGGAACAGTTTCCATTAAGGACAACATTCATTGTCAGGCTACTTTTATAGCTCTTGTAAGTAACAATCAATTGCAACGCCCATTCTGTTAGGCTGATTGTTGAGTTGATTAGTGATTCCAGTTTAAATCCGCTTCCTTCTTCACACTGTTGATTTTTTTTTTAACTTCACATGTCCTGAACCTGGCTGTGATCCTGTTATTATTTACTTGTTCTGGTCCTCTTAATGATGTAATTTGTGCAATTCAGAATGCATGTCACACGGCGCATACAGATGACTGGTACTTTCTCTAACTCATGATCTGCTACTCCAAACAAGGAGGAACAAACATTCCCTGTCAATGCGATGATTAACCTGACTAACTGCTTGAGGACATTGATAAGTGATACTAAGTGAATTCCTCGTATAATTAACAATTTCATTTTAAAAAGCACAATTCCCAAAGACAAATTCGAATTGGTTACTGCTGAGGTTACTCAACCATCAGTGAAAAGAGTGGACGGTAAAATATAAGTAAAGCACAGAGAGATTGATTCACAATTCATTCATGGTGCAAAGCAGTAATAAGGCCGAATGAAGAAAGTAGCAAGATCGTTGATCAGTCAATGAAAACTGCTGTTTGATGCAGTTTGATTGGGGAAGGTGTGTATCACGAGAATTGAATCCAGTGACAAATTTTGTGTCACCATTTAATGATGAAGATTTTGATATTTAAAGTGAGATATAAAATACAAATCGGTAGTTTACATTGTTACACCTATGGAAATTGTACGAGTATTGTATTTTTGGGACTGTAGCTTTAAGTTTAGAGTAAATAAGGGCGGGGTGGTCATGTGACCAGCTACAGTCTGCCTGACAGTAAACTTGGGTGGTTTGATTTTTAGGGGAGGGGAGGGGAGGGGAGGGGAGGGTCAGAGGAGGGTGGTGTCAGAGGAAGCATTGCTTTACTGAGAAGAAGGTTCAAGGTACTTATACCTGGAGATAATGGTGGGATTCTCTCGGTTTGCAATAAATAGATACTAAATCTCCCAACATCCCAGAATCCAGAAGAGGCCAACTTCACTGAAAGGTTGCTGAAGATGCCAGGTTGAAAGCATTTGTGTTGTACACTGTCCATTTACTTTTAAGAAAAAGAGGAGTTGAGACCATAAAAATGTAGAAAATAGGAGCTAGAGGAGGCCATTTAGCCCTTCGAGCCTACACCATCCTTCATTATAATGATGGTTGATCTTCCAATTCATTAGCTTGATCCCACCTGCCTCGCTGCATCCCATATCCTTTGATCCCCTTCATCTCTAGTGCTATATCTAACTGCTTCTTGAAAGCATTCAATATTTTGGCCTCAATTGCCTTCTATGGCAGCAAATTCTGTAGGCTGACAACTCTCTGGATGAAGAAATTTCTCCTCATCTCTGTCCCTAAATGTCTATCCCTTATCCTCAGACTGGGACCCCTGGTTCTGGACATGCCACTCACTGGGAATATCCTTCTTGCATCTGCCCTGTCTAGTTCTGTTCAAATTTTATAGCTTTCTAGAAATGCTACAGTTCAGAAAGAAGTCATTCGGCCTGCACTGACAACAATCCCACCCAAGCCTTATCCCCATAGCCCACGTATTTACCCTGTTAATCGGTGGCACAGTGGTTAGCACTGCTGCCTCATGGTGCCTAGGACTCATGTTCAATTCCTGGCTAGGGTCACTGTCTGTGTGGAGTTTGCGCATTCTCCCCATGTCTGTGTGGGTTTCCTTTGGATGCTTTGGTTTCTTTCCACAGCCTGAAAGGTGCACTGATCTGAACAGGTGCTGTAGTGTGGCAGCTAGGGGAATTTCACAGTAACTTCATTGCAGTTTTAATGTAAGCATTCCTTGTGATTAATAAATAAACTTTTAACAAAAATTCTAAATCTTACAGACATTAAGGGCCAATCAACCTAAATGTCATATCTTTGGAGCGTGGGGAGAAACCAGAGCATTCAGAGGAAATCCATGCAGACACAGGGAGAACATGCAAACTCCACACAGATAATCACCTGAAGCTGGAATTGAACCTATGACCTTGACACTGAGGCAGCAGTGCTAACAACTGTGCCATGGTGCTGTCCAGGAGTTTTTCTAGGCCTCTGGACTACCAGACCAATTTTATTACTACACCATCATCTCCCAATATCTCCTTCATTCTTTTGAACTTCAATGAATAAAATCCTCACCAAATCAATCTCTTCTCATACGTTCGTCTTGCCATCAGTCTCGTAAACCTTCTCTACACATCCTCTGCTGTAACAACATCCTTCCTCAGATGAGGAGACCCAAACTGCGCACAATATTCCAGATGTGGCCTTACCAGAGCCTGTATAACTGCACCAAGATATCCCTGCTCTTGTATTTGAATCTATAAAGACCAACACACCATTTGTCTTTTTCACTGCCTGCTGCATCTGCTCATGTTCAGTGATGGTCTCACTGCACAATCCCTTCTCCTAATTTACAGCCATTCAAATAGTAACCTACCTTCCTGTTTTTGCCAGCAATGTGGATAACCTCACACATATTCAAATTATACTGGATGTCAACCATTTGCTCACTCACTCAACTTGTCCAATCACATTGAAGGATCTCTGCATCTTCCTCACAGCTCACCACCCTACCCGTAGAAACCCTACAGTGCAGAAAAAGGCCCTTTGGCCCATTGAGTCTGCACCGACAACAATCCCACCCAGGCTGTATCCCCGTATCCCTATTTATTTACCCGCTATTCTCTCTAACCTATGCATCCTGGGACACTAAGGGGCAATTTAGCTTGGCCAATCCACCTAACGCTGACATCTTTGGACTGTGGGAGGAAACCATAGCACCCTGAGGAAACCCACGCTGACATGGGGAGAATGTGCAAATTCCACGCAGGCAGTGACCAAACAGGGAATCAAACCCAGATCCCTCGAGCTGTGAAGCGACAGTGATAACTACTATGCTACCATGCCACCCCATCTTTGTGTCATCTGCAAATTTGGAAATTTAATTGCTTCAATTGCTTCAACTAAATCATTAAAATATATGTAGCGAATAGTTGGGGTCCCAGCACTGATCCTGATGAGGACCTCACTCATCAGTGCCTGCCACTATACCATCAAGCACAGCTAATTTGCATTTCTACCAATACACATGGCTAATGTGTTTCACATGGGGGGAAGAGGGAAGATCTGATATCAGCGTACAGATTTCTCTAAAAGTCAATGAATATTGTAGACAGCAATTCTGTGTGACTGGCAGATGGAAAAGGCAGCTTGTCCTTCGCGAGCTACCATGGTAAATATGCAAGGGAGATGGTCTTTTATCAAAGAGACACATCTTGTAGCCATCTAAGCGTTCTGGGAGGTTCACCATGACATGGCTAGGGAGAACAAGTATCATCGGAACAGGCTTTACTGCTGATGGTGAATCTCTCTAAAACCGATTAAAATACCTGGAGATGTTCACTTGAATTTATTACTCAGTGAAATGGGGATATCAGACCTCACTGAAAGCTGGGAGAAACTGGACTTTGCGGTAAGGATAGTAATTCAGTGGAGAGTGTAATGGGGATAAATATAAAAGGGGATATTCCTCTCTTTAGTTTGATTGAAGTGCTGGACAGGCACGTCCCCACAGAAATATAGAATAGAAACCGCAGGATTCAGGAACCGTGGATGACAAGCGAAATTGTAAGCTTAGCCAAAAGGAAAAAAGAAGCATATGATAGGTCTAAGCATCTAAAAACTGACAAAGCCCTTGAGGAATATAGTGAAAGTAGGAAGGAATTTAAATGTGGAATTAGAGAGAATAAAAGAGCCATGAAATGTCTTTAGCAAACAGGATCAAGGGGAATCGCAAGGCTTTTAATTCATATATTAAATGCAAGCGGGTAGCAATGGAAAGAATAGGCCTGCTCAAGGACAATGGAAGGAATTTATGCGTGGAGCCACAGAAAGTGGGTGAGATCCTTAATGAGTAGTTTGTGTCGGTATTCATCAAGGAGAAGGACATGATGGACTTTGAGATCAGGGATAGGTGTGTGAGCACTCTAGAAAATGTCAATATATTGAAGGAGGAAGTGTTGAGTATCCTAAATTGCATTAAGATAGACAAAGATTAAGTAGCCATATGGCATGCTTGCCTTCATCAACCGGGGCATTGAGTTGGGAAATCATGTTGCAGCGACATAAAACCTTGGTTAGGCTACATTTGGAGTACGGCTGTAGTTTCTGGTCAGCACACTACCAGAAGGACGTGGAAGCTTTGGAGAGAATGCAAAGTAGATTCCCCAGGATGTTGCCTAGTCACAAGGGTGTTGACTATGAGGAGAAGTTGAATAAATTAGGATTGTTTTCACCAGAAAGATGGAGGATGAGGGGAGACCTGATAAAAGTCTACAAAATTGTGAGAGGTATAGATAGCATGGGTAGTCAGAGGCTTGTTCCCAGGGTGGAAGTGTCAATTACAAGGGGGTACAAACAAAAGATGAGAGGGAGAAAGTTTAAAAGAGATGTGTGAGGCAAGTTTTTCACGCAGAGATTGGTGGCTGCCAGAGGAGTTGGTGGAAGCAGGCACATTAGTAACATTGAAGAGGCATCAGGATGGGCACATGAATAGGGAGGGAATAGAATGATGTGGACTGAGTAAGAGTAGAAGGTTTTTTTCAGCTTAGAGCATCATGATTGGCATGGACTTGGAGGGCCTTAGGGCCTGTTCCAGAGCTATACTTCTCTTCATTCATTGTTATAGAACACAGATCATAGTACAGTACAGCATAGTACAGGCCCTTCGGCCCTCAATGTTGTGCCAAGCTATGTCCAATCCCAAGATCAAGCTATCCCTATCTCTATAAATCTGGTGTGCTCCATGTGCCTATCCAATAACCACTTAAAAGTTCCTAAAATGTCCAAATCTACTATTACAGCGGACAGTCTATTCCACTCTCTGAGTAAAGAATCTACCTCTGACATCTCTTCCATATCTCTCACCATGAACCTAATAATTATACCCCTAGTAACAGCTACATTCAGCCGAGGAAATAATCTCTGCACGTCCACTCTATCTATCCCTCTCATCATCTAATAAATCTCTATTAAGTTGCCTCTCATTCTTCTTCGTTCCAAAGAGAAAAGCCACAACTCTCTCAACTTAAAACTTACCCTCCAAACCAGGTAGCATCCTGGTAAATCTCCTCTGCACTCTCTCCAATGCTTCTACATCCTTCTTATAGTAAAGTGACCAGAACTGAACACAGTATTCCAAATCTGGCCTCACCAATGTCCGGTATAGTTGCAGCATAACCCCATGGCTCTTAAACTCAAACCAGCTGTTAATAAATGTTCTTTGAAGTATAAGTTGTGTACAAAAAGAAAACTGTCTAGCCAGTGGTACTGTTGGACATTTACTACACTTTAAAATATGAACTTTTGTGTCATTCTTTCTGCTGTTAACTGAAAGTTCAAATTTCTTTTTAAATGTTATCGGTCTGTATTGGGAATTGTAACAAAATTTTGATTTTTTGTAGTACTTCAAACATAGCTAGTCATTAAACAGCCAATGATTTCCTTTATTTCTTCCTGTTAACAGAATTGTGAAGATACTCTGATAGCCACATTCTTGTGGTAAATTTTCTCATGAATGATGCCAATTTTGAGAACGTAATACATTTCCACTTGCAGCATCGCAAGACAGGTTGAGAATAAATTAGATGAGCGATCGAGGAAATTCACCTCTGCTTTGCCCTCTTGACTAGTCAAAATTCACCTGTGTCTTTGCTATCTCTCTTGTTTGCAATCGCCGTGGATATTCTAGAATGAAAAGAAACTTACATTGACATAGTATTTTTCATAATTTCCCAAATCCCAAAGTACTTTACAACCAATGAATTACTTTTGAAGTGCAATCACCATTGGAACATGGAAAAAGTCAGAATCATTTGGGGGTTGAGAGCATTCCTCATTGTCAGACTTAGTGCCTGGTTGAGGGACTTTGCATTGGAAAGGGTTGGGGATGGTGCAACTGACAGCCACTCTCTGCCCTTTCTTTTGGCCCCCCCTTGCATCCACCCCCACCCCAAGTACTCCCAGCAACCCTAACTGCATAACCCTATCTCCCAGCTCCATGTTGTGTGGGTCCTTCACTGATCCCAGGCCTCTGGTGGATGCATTACCGGCAACTACCACCACTCACCTGGGATGCTGATGGGTTTGATGAACTGCTGGCTTCAGATTGGCTGGCAGGGTGGAGTTCCATCCCCAGGGTCTTCGATTCAGGGAAAGGCCAGCCACTGGCTATTTAAGTGCCTGACTAACTCTTGCCAGCTCTCCAGCGAGTGGACGAGACCCAGATTAAATTCCTCCCATTATCTGGCATGCCCATTGTGACTCTGTATCAATATGTCTGCAATAATGATTGAAGCAAGACTCAGTTCAGAAATAAGTCGACAGTAACTTTTCCCTTTTTCAATTTGAAATTGTCAGTGGAAAATCGAAGGTTCGCCCAGTCAGTGACTCTTCAGGATGTTGGATAGGACAGCTGAGTGAAGATAAACATTGCAGGTACTTTTCACTACCAATAGAGGGCAAACAGATACCACATCGCTCCCACTGCAGCCAGTGAACTTGTAAAATTGCAACATGCTTTGCATGAAATTATTGCAGAAGTTTATCAGTTTTAGCCAACATATGAAACTGCATTGCAGTAGACAATGTAGCATCTACTTGTTTATGCAACAATAAGTGTGTAGAATTCTGAGAGATAGGGCACTTTTTCTCTGCTGTTCTTTGTATAGAGGTGGCACAGTGGCTAGCACTGTCACAGTGCCAGGAACAGGTTCGATTCCCCACTTGGGTCACTGTCTGTGTGGAGTTTTCCCCGTCTGCGTGGGAAGTTTCCTCCAGTCCAGGATGGTACTGAGAGATGATATAGATTCTATAGAAAAAAAAACTTGAATCCATTTGGGTCGAAATTAGAAACAGTAAGGAGAAAAGGCACTGATAGGCGTAGTCTATAGGCCACCAAATAGTAACATCATAGTGGAGTGAGAAATAAACAAAGAAGTAACTGATCCATGTAGAAATAGTACAGCAATTATTATGGGGGATTTTAATCTACATATTAATTGGTCAAACTAGGTCAGTCAAGTCAGCCATGAGGAGTTCATAGAATGTATCCGCTATAGCTTCCTTGAACAGTATGTAATGGGACCTACAAGGGAACAAGCTGTCCTAGATCTGATCCTGGGTAATAAAAGTAAGAAGTCTCACAACACCAGGTTAAAGTTCCACAGGTTTATTTGGTAGCAAAAGCCACTAGCTGATCCTGGGCCTCTGGTGGATGCATTGCCAGCAACTACTACCACTCACCAGGGTCCGGATGGGGGCAGTGGAGTAATGATACTGATTGGCAAGATTTGCATCGCTTCTCGGCCTTGTGGCTAAGATCAAGTGTAGTGTTGACATGCTGCAACTGGTTGAAGTCATTCGGTTACATTTCAGCTTCATTTGAAGCAATTTTTTAAAGCAGCATCTCGGCCTTTTGACTAAAATGCAAATAAGATCACGCCTTGGAGGAGGAGCTATCTCCTACTCCAATCAGTTTGGATCATATAGATCAAGCCCTAGACAGGAGGTGAGAGCCCTATCTTGTCAGCTTGGATCGGGAATGTCTCAGCTTGTTGAGACTCTGAATTGGACTTGATTGGATTGAATTGGAATAAAAATTTAAAAAAAACTCACCAGGGGATGCTGATGGGCAGGATGAACTGCTGACTTCAGATTGGCTGGCAGTTTTCAGAGGGCTTTGCTACCAAATAAACCTGTTAGACTTTAACCTGTGTTGTGAGACTTCTTACTGTGTTTATCCCAGTCCAATGCTGGCATCTCCACATCCTGGATATTGAGACAGGAATAATTAATGATCTTACAGTTAGGGATCCTCTCAGAAGAAGTGATCATAAAATGGTTGAATTTAAAATACAGACGGAGTGTGAGAAGGTAAAATCCAATGCAAACGTCTTATTCTTAAACAAAGGGATGAAGGAAGCATTGGCTAAGGTAGACTGGGAGCAAAAATTTTATGGTGGGACAATTGAGGAATAGTGGAGGACCTTCAAAGTGATCTCTCACAGTGCTCAGCAAAAGTATTTATTAGTGACAAGAAAGGACTAGAAAAAGAGATAATCATCTATGGATATGTAATAAAAGAGGGTATCAAATTGAATGAAAATGCATACAAAGTGGCAAAGATTAGTGGGAAACTAGAGGTTTGGGAAATCTTTAAAAGTCAACAGAAAGCCATGAGAAAAGCTATAAAGAAAAGTAAGATGGATTACGAGAATAAACTAGCTCAGAATATAAAAACAGATAGCAAAAGTTTCTACAAATATATAAGACAAAAAAGAGTGGCTAAAGTAAACATTAGTCCTTTAGGGGATGAGAAGGGGGGATATAATAACTGGAAATGAGGAAATGCTGAGGCATTGAACAGGTGTTTTGTGTTGGTCTTCACAGTGAAAAACACAAATAACATTCCAAAAATTGATGACAGGAAGGCTATGACAGGTGAGAACCTAAAAACTATCATTATCATGAAAGAGGTAATGTTGGGCAAGTTAATAGTGCTAAAGGTAGACAAGTCTCCTGATTCTAATGGAATGCATCACAGAGTACTAAAAGAGATAGTGGAGGAAATAGCAAATGCACTACTGGTAATTTACCAAAATTCGCTGCACTCTAGGGTGATTTCCGCAGATTGGAAAACAGCAAATGTGAAGCGAATGTTTGAAAAAAGGAGGTAGACAAAAGGCAGGTAACTAGAGGATGGTTAGCTTAACTTCTGTAGTAGAGAAAATGCTTGAATCTATAATCAAGGAAGAAATAGCAAGACATCTGGATATAAATTGTCCCCTCGGTAAGGCGCAGCATGGGTTTATGAAGGGCAGGTCAAGTTTGACTAATTTGTCGAATTCTTTGAGAACATTACACATGCAATGGACAATGGGGAACCTATGGATGTAGTGTATCTGGATTTCCAGAAGGCCTTTGACAAGGTACCGCACCAAAGATTGCTGCTTAAGATAAAGGTGCATTGTGTTACGGGTAATGTACTGACATTGATAGAGGATTGATTAACTAACAGAAAGCAAAATGTGGGATAAAAGGTGTTTTCTGGTTGGCAATCAGTGACTAGTGATGTGCCTCACTGTGATCAGTGTTAGGACCGCAATTGTTTACGATTTGCATAGATGATTTGAAGTTGGGGACCAAGCGTAGTATGTCAAAGTTCACAGGTAGTACTAAGATGAGTGGCAGAGCAAAGTGTGCAGAGGATACTGAAAGTCTAAGTGAATGGGTGAGGTCTGGCAGATGGAGTACAGTGTTGGTAAATATGCGATCATCCATTTTGGTAGGAATAGCAGAAAAATAGACTATTATTTAAATAATGTTGCAGCATGCTGCTGTGCAGAGGGACCTGGGTGTCCTTGTGCAGAAATTACAAGGAGTTGGTTTGCAAGTGCAGCAGGTAATTAAGAAGGGAAATGGAATTTTGTCCTTCATTGCTACAGGGATGGAGTTTACAAACAACGAGGTTATGTTACAGCTGAAAAAGATGCTGGTGAGGCCACACCTGGAGTACTATGTACAGTTTTGGTCTCCTTACTTGAGAAAGGATATATTCGCACTGGAGGGGGTGCAGAGGAGATTCACTAGGTTGATTAGTTGAGTAGTTTGGCTTAAGAGGAGATACTGAGGAGACTGGGGCTATACTCATTGGAATTCAGAAGAATGAGGGGAGGTTTTATGGAGACATATACAATTATGAAGAGAATAGATAAGATAGAAGCAGAGAAGTTGTTTTCACTGGTGGGTGAAACTAGGACTAGGGGGCATAGCCTCAAAATAAAGGAGAAGAAGGTTTAGGACTGAGTTGAGGAGGAACTTCTTCACACAAGGGGTTGTGAAACTGTGGAATTCCCAGCCCAGTGAAGCAGTTGAGGCTACCTCATTGAATGTTTTTAAGGCAATGATAGATAAATTTTTGAACAATAGGGGAATTAATGGTTATGGTGGACAGGTGGGTAAGTGGAGCTGTGTCCACAAAAAGATCAGCCATGATTTTATTGAATGGCGGAGCAGTCTGGAGGGGCCAGGTGGCCTACTCCGGCTCCTAGTTCTTATGTTCTCCAGGAGCTCTGGTTTCCTCCCACACTCCAAAGATATGCAGGTTAGGTGTATTGATCCGAATAAACACCAGAGTGCGGCGACCAGGGGAATTTCACAGTCACTTCATTGCAGTGTTAATGTAAGCCTTATTTGTGACAAATAAATAAGCTTTAAAAAAAAACTTTGATAAGCTAATACATGGCCTACAATCAGTGGACAATTAAGAGGCCACCTCAAGGAATGTCATGGAAAATGCAGCATGTTAACTGCCAAGCTGTTGTTCAAATTCAAACCAGGCGGGTTAATCCTGAATGGTCAAGGCGTTGCCAGTTCAAAATCTAAAGTTTATTTTTTTTTGGTCATAAGTAGGCTTACATTAACACTGCAATGAAGTTATTGTGAAAATCCCCTAGTGCCTGTACAGATGCACTGAGGAAGAATTTAGCATGATCAATGCACCTAATCAGCACATGTTTCAGACTGTGGGAGGAAACCCATACAGACACAGAAAGAATGTACAGACTCCGCACAGATAGTGATCCAAACTGGGAATTGAACCCGATCCCTGGCACTGTGAGGCAGCAGTGCTAATCACTGTGCCGCATTGCCACCGTAAGGAACCAAGGACTGTTTAGTTGAACAAGGCTAAGGACAGGAAAGGATGGGCCTCCGGGTGTGAATACATATAGCGACTAGCATGCATAACTGAACCATACTGTGAAGTTGGTTGATAATCTTAAATTAGTTTTCAGCATAATTGTTGATCACAATCAAGATTATTTAGCAAGTGTTGTGTAATTGTGAAATCATATCTAATGATGAACACTTTTTTTTTAGTTTCGCAATCATTGGCTGGTTGAGTATATACTTTGTTGTGAAAAACTAAGGCAGCATTGTGGCACAACGGTTAGCACTGCTGCTTTACAGCGCCAGGGACCCAGGTTCAATTCTGGGTGTGGGTGGAGTTTGCATGTTTCCATGGGTCTGTGCATGTTTCTTCTGGGTGCTCCGGTTCCCCACCACCCTCCACAGATGCGCAGATTAGGTGGATTGGCCATGTTAAATTGCCCTTTAGTGCCCAAAGAGGTGTAAGTTAGGAACATTACTGGTTATGGGGATAGGGTGCAGGGTGGTTGGGTCTGGGTAAGAGGGTCAGTGCAGACTCAGTTGGCTGCATAGTCTCCTTATGCACTTTAGAGATTCTAAACAATCCTGATTGTGTTAAGAATTGCACTGAAAACCAATTTAAGATTATCTACTATTTTGAATTTGAATAATAGCTTGGCAGTTAACTGTTCCTGATGCATTTTCCATGACAACACTTCTACAAATAAGATTATCTGCACTCTCTTCTTATGGAGCATAACTTGTTGATGCTTTTACTTTTGGTCTTCTTGTGAACTGACAGGAGGTGGGGGAACATATGTAATAGCTGAATGATGATGAATTAAATGATATATTAATTACCATATTCATTACTCTTCCAACCCTGTGGTGGATTGCAATCTTTTTTTTCTTTTTAGAGCAACACAGCACGGGAAACAGGCCCTTCGGCCCAACGAGCCCGCGCTGCCGTCAACTATATAGTAACAGTTCCATTATCCTATCCTAATTTTAGGTTATTCCTAATATAGAAGAGTCTAAATGTAGGGACAATTTGTTTCCCAATCAGCCTAAGAGCGAATTTTTGGGATGTGGGAGGAAACCGGAGTGCCCGGAGAAAACCCACGCAACCACGGGGAGAACGCGCAAACTCCCGCAGACACCGGCCCAATTCCAAGTGTCTGCACAGCTACAGCGATAGTCACTGAGCTGTCATGGTGCCCTTCAGATGGTCCAGATAAAGCACTCATTTATGACATGAAGCACCAGGCAACCCATGAATCAACATCCAAGAGCTGTCCTCGCACCACCTGCCGAATGCATGCTCCTTGATGGTCAAGTATGGACCGAATTACCTGTGGAAAAAAAAGCCATAGTTAAACAGTCCTACTATATCCCTCTATCTGCATAACGCTCATGTGGCTGTCCAAGAGACCCTTAAACAGCCCTAGCGTGCCTGCTCCCACCACCTTACTCGGCAGTGCATTCCACACCCCCACTACCCTTTGTGTGAAAAACTGCCCTCTAATATTCGTCTTATACATAGCCCCCCTCACCCTAAGGCCATGACCCCTCGTCCTATCCATTTCTGAAGGTGGAAAAAGTTTACCACCATTTACTCTATCTATACCCCTTATAATCTTATACACCTCTATTAGATCCCCTCTAAGCCGACGTCTTTCAAGGGAAAACAACCCCAGTCTATTTAATCGTTCCTCATAAGACAGTCAATCTGAACCTCTTTTTGGGACAATCCATCAGGCGTAGTTCTCAGCTGACCATTCAGAGCTTCAGGGTAAGAAAGATGAATCCTGAAGACACTGGTTGGAATTTTATCGTTCTGTCTGCCATGGGAATCGGAATGAGTGAGAGTGGATAATGGAAAGTTCCATTGACTTCGGGTGAGGTTTTGATTTGATTTGATTTGATTTGATTTATTATTGTCACGTATTAACATACAGTGGAAATTATTGTTTCTTGCACACTATACAAATGAAGCATACCATTCATAGAGAAGGAAAAGCGAGAGTGCAGAATGTAGTATTAGAGTTATAGCTTAGATGTAGAGAAAAATCAACCTAATGTAGGGAGGTCCATTCAAAAGTCTAACGGCAATAGGGAAGAAGCTGTTCTTGTGTCGGTTGTACGTGACCTGAGATTTTTGCATCTTTTTCCCGACGAAAGAATATAGAAGAGAGAATGTCCGGGGTGCACATGGCCCTTAGTTATGCTGACTGCTTTGCCGAGGCAGTGGGAAATGTAGATAGAGTCAATGGATGGGAGGCTGATCTGCATGATGGATTGGGCTGCATTCACAAACTTTCATAGTTTCTTGCAGTCTTGGGCAGAGCAGGCGCCATACTAAACTGTGATACATCCAGAAAGAATGCTTTCTATGGTTATGGTTTTGGGACGAGCAAGGCCATAAAATCCTACCCACTGAATAGGTTTGGAGATCTGACTTTACTTTCTCCAAATGAAAGAAGCCCGCTGAGAATGAACCTGTCCTTGAGCTAGCCTTTGCAATATGTTGCAGCCAGATTATAAAATCCTAGATATTGTCAAGATTTGGGAATCTCTCCTCAGTGATATATCTCACCACCAAAGGAAGTATGGAGTGAGATTTGTAAGTGGTTCAGAAGACAATGTGAATCAATATAAATTCTAATCTATATTGATGTTAATTAAAGAACTGAACACTCAATTCATAATTTGGTGAAGTTCCAGTAGAAGTTAGAAAACACACTTTTATTTTTATTTAGTGAATCCAATTCTTAAACCCAATTATTGGGTGAGATTTTATGGTTTTTGGCAGGGCGGGACGAGGGAGGGTGGAAAGTCAGTCATCTGCTTGCTCCTGGCCCTGCTGTCTCAGCTCATTGAAACAGGAATCGGACAGCCAATTCACAGCTGCCTGTTGGAAAGGTGGCCAATCAGCAGGAGGAGGTTCTGCTCCCGTTTGGGATTCTCGGCTGAGATATCTGAAGGGGATGATATCACGAACAGGATATTGGTCACAGCTGCAAGTTTAAATGCCCCCTGCTTTTTATTTTATGTCAGATTCAAAACGATTAGTAAGTAATGTCCAAAAGCATACGGACACTGCCAGTTACACTAACAGACTGCTGCTACATGCAGCCTTGATCCCAATGACATGAAGATTGGTGGAGTTGCTGATAGTGCTAAGGATTGTCAGAGGACACAACAGGATATGGATAGATTGGAGACTTGGGCATAGAAATGGCAGATGCAGTTTAATCTGGACAAATGCGACATGTTGCATTTTGGAGGGTCAAATTTAAGTACAAATTATACTGTAAATAGCAGAGCACTTAGAAATATTAGCATACAGAGGGATCTGTGTGTGCAGGTCCACAATTCCCTAAAAGTGGCAACACAGATGGCCAAAGTGATTAAGAAGACATATGGCATACTTGCCTTCATCAACCGGGGCATTGAGTACAAGAGTTGGGAAATCATGTTGCAGCTTTATAACATCTTGGTTAGGTCACGTTTGGAATATTGTGTGCAGTTTCTGGTCCACAACTACTAGAAGGATGTGGAAGCTTTGGAAAGAGTGCAAAGAAGGTTCACCAGGATGTTGCCTGGTCTCAAAGGTATTGACTATGAGCAGAGATTGAATAAACTATGATTGTTTTTACTGAAAAGATGGAGAATGAGGACCTGATAGAGGTCTACAAAATTATGAGGGGCATGGGCAGGGTGGATAGTCAGGCTTTTTCGCAGTGTGGAAGTGTCAATTACAAGAGAGCACAGGTTCAAGGTGAGAGGGGGAAAGGTTTAAGGGAATTATGGGGAGGGGGGGAGTTTTTTACGTAGACCGTGTTGGGTACCTGAGATACGCTGCCGAAGAAGATGGTGGAAGTAGGCATATTAACAACATTTAAGAGGCATCTGGATGAATAGGGAGGGAATAGAGAGATGTAGACTGAGTGAAGGCAGAAGAATTTTTTCAGTTCAGTTAGGGCATCACGATCACATGAGCTTGGAGAGCCAAAGGCCCTGTTCCTATGTTTTACTTTTCTTTGTCCTTTGTTCAATGGCAGACCTTTAGTACTACCTTTATGCCACCTTTTCATGCCTGCACTCACAAACAGCATTGAACCATGCAGTGGGGTTATGGGGATAGGATAGGGGAGAAGGTGTGGGTATGATACTCTATGAGAGAGTAGGTACAGACCAATGGGCTGAATGGCCTCTTCTGTAGGAATTCTCTGATATATGGTCACAAAGTCTAATTACAGAAATCAACTCTAAGCTCACAGAATCAAAATGGTTAAATACCGGGAAGAAAAGTACTTCTTTTTATAAACATTACAAGTTGAACTACATTAATCTAAGGCCTGAATGTTTTAATACAAATGGAATTTTGAATTTAGGGAATACAAACTTTTAATTGCTAAATGGCCTCAGTTTAGAACTATTGAACCTTGCCATCCATTCGTCACTGTCCTGGGGCCACATGTTTTCTCTCATTTGTTAAGTGTGAGTGAGATTGTTAACAAAGTTCCCACGTCTCAAATTAAAATCAGATTGGATCAATATATTTTGATTCCTACACATAACTAAACTACTCATTGCAAATAATTGTCAAATTTGAACCTTTCTTTATAATCCCTCTCAGATTCCTTCACACCCTGACATATTTGATTGTGGTGAATTATTTATTCATTATCTTCCCTTTTCACTACAAATTACATTACAGTTTTGGAATGTTGAAATTTGTTGAAGCATTGGGGATCTCACCTGCTGGCTGGAGAGCTTGTGTGAAAAGTGCACTGTCTCTGTTCAGGATACCCCACCAAACCATCAGGCAGTGGAGAGACCAGCTGTGGCCCTCCCCTGAAATCAAGACCCCAATGGTGGAAATCACGCCTCCTGAGAGCAGCCAACCAACCAGAGGCTGACAATTCTTGCGCTCAATGGTGCCTCTAGAAAAGCCATGCCAGCAGCCAGAAGGACTGGCATCAGAATCCCAGGATCATGGATCAATGTGCGCCATGGGTAAGTAATGTATTGGAGAGGGGAGGTAGTTTTGCAGGTTGTGAGGAGAAGGACAAGTGGTTTGGCAGCAAGGGCAAAGGGGTGGCTTTCAGTAGATCCCTTAATTCCCAAAGTCCAGTCCCTTACTCACAAAGGGACCTTCCCACCCTTTCCTGTAGCTGACAAGCTGGCTGCATAGTTTCTTCAGTTGTGTATGCCACATGGTGACAGCCTCACCTTCAACTGACCTAAGGTCAACAGACCTTTACATGGTCCACCCCTTTCCTGCTATGATTCCCATAAGGGATGGGAAAATTCTACCCAAAGGCTTCAACTGGAAACAGGAGGAAAGTTGCCCAATGGCCTTCCCAACCTGATCTTAATTCTGGTAAAGATGTGAAGGCAGCAGGTTTCCGGAATACCTCACCTGAGTTAATGGCGCTGCTGACACCAAGCTCGCCCCCAGTGAGAGTACGAGATTCCAGCCTAGGAGTGACAATCTGTAGTTGCAATAGTGAGATAAGAATTGTAAAATTGTTTCTTGTGCTTGCATTATTGAGAGAAATTTTATACTATTTTAATTTCTGCACCAGGAAACACACAACTCTGTCTAGTATACAGGTAATTGTTACAAAGGGAGACAAATCTGTTGATTCCTTCATGACTGAAGCAATATACAATGTACAACCAATCAATATTGATCAAACTGTCAGTTACCTAGGCACTATTGGCTTCAGACCACATACAAGAATTAGTACTCAGTGTTTCTTTGGAAATTACCAGTTTATTATCTGAAATATATCATCCAGTTTGGAAGAAGATGACATTGCCTGGCAGGGGTCACTATTAACAGTAAAGGAAGTACTTAAGTGGCTAACTGTCAAGCACAGAATACGGGCAAAAGTGACCATTTGTTGCTTGGATCACAAGTGGCAGATATTGAAACTTTTCAAAATGGAACCTAAATAAACTTACACGTCTGTAGTCTTGAGATCATTGACCTTCTGGTTATGCTTGTAGACAGAGAGACTAACTCTAAAGTAACTCCAACTTAGTGACTTAGTATTCGCCATCACTATAGCAACATGAGGGCAATGTCATACTTAGTCAGAACATTAAACATTATTCATTGCGATAGGCATTAAATCTATCAATATAAAAATGAAAATTAGAGACAGGCATAAAGTATACTCTCTGTTTCCCGCTGTCCCTTCCTTTTCTGATTGGAACAGTCCCCAGCCATGTTTTCAAACAGTTGTTATGGAGATATTATTGTCTATGTTTATTTCTGAAGTTAATCAAAATTTATCCATAAACCCAGAATTTCTATCCCTCCACATCAAATATTCTAACAAAGGGTTGCCTCCTCTGGGTAAATACATTTTTTTTCCCCAGCAGTAAAGAAAGAGCTTTCATTTATGTCACGCCTCGCACATTCCCCCAGTCACTTCATAGTGCTGTACAGCTAAATAATTGCTTTTACAGCAACATTATTGTGGCACACTCTAGTTACAGTTGGCAACCAGAAAAAGACCCACTTATCCTGACTCTCTGCTTTCTGGTGGTTTGCTAATTTTCTATCCAAGCTAATAAAACACTCCTAACCCCATGTGAACTGACCTTGTGTATTAAGCTTTTGTGTGGCACCTTATCAAATGCTTTCTGGAATCCAGATGTACTGCATCCAGCTTTAAGGAAGAACAAGAGAGACCTTTAGGAGTAAACTCAAGTCACAGTTGGGTCTGTTAAGTCTAGCTTAATATTAAAGAGAAGCCAAAGTTATAGTGCTTCAGTCTTCTCATGACCTCTAACTAAATTTGGAAATTTTGTCCTGACTTCTTTCAGTTTGCTTTGACTTCCCAATTTGTATATTTTTAAGATGAGTTGGAGACTTGTACAAGTTTTTTGGCTTAATGAACACACTTGGTCTTGGATCACGCACAAGAGTTTCAGTGATTTCTTTCCCTTTGTGCTGAAGTGTAAAAGTCAACTGTTTCTTGATATTCAGTTGAATGCCCCCTGGGCCATGGAGCTGTGTAGTCGATGGCTGGAGGAAGTCTAGCTTTAGCCACTGTTCTATCGCTGAAATAATTTAAACTCAATGTCTAATTTGAAGTTTGTTTGATGTCCATTAACCATAATGTTATGCTCCAATATTCCCCATTAGATCCTGGAATTTCTCCCAAGAATGGCACTTCATTGTCTTTTACAACTTCAATTTCTTGAATGTTAACTAGTTCCCTCGATTATAGAAAATCTGATGAAATCTTCTCTAAGATTCCTACAATTGTGCGATGTTGAATTAATTCATCTTTCAGAGCTCCACACTTGCAATTCTCAGCTGGTCAATATAAATGTTAATGGAGGAAGTTAAGCTCTCTCCTGTCATGGGGAGTATCTATTGAACTTCACTCTTTCTGTGATTGTGTTCTTTTGAATGCTGAACTATGTATCTTAAGAATTATAGAATCAAAGAAGGAGACTATTCAGCCCAAAGAGCCTGCACCGACAACAGTCCCACCCAGACCCTATTCTTATTAGTCCATGTATTTACACTGCTAATCCCCTGACACTAAGGAGCAATTTAGCATGGCTAATCAACCTAACCCATACATCTTTGGAGATGTGATTGCTTATTAATTTATCCCTATTTGATCATTATATCATCTGCATTCTTGCCAATGACATAAAGAAAGCTATTGGGCTTATTCCTTGCCAGGAATAGGCATCCTTAGTCCCAGTGCATGTCTGTTCCTGGTAAAACTATGGTGCCACTTCTTGGCTTGATCTAGAACTCCCAGATGTTTGAAGCACTCTGGTAAGGGTAAGATTTTCTATACTCTAGCCTTTTTTCAAATTCTGTTGGTATTTATTCCTGCACTGGCCTTTCCTTGCAGTCATTTGGCTTGCTGCTTTTTTCAGTTGCTGGGCCACTCACTCAGTGTCTTTACTGCACCATCATCAATCATCATTGTTGTGATTTTCCTTGGTTAAGGTCGATGGAGACTACTGGAGGCAAGGCTGGTGTTGGTAAACTTTCATTTTATTATACATTCTTCTATGTACAACATAAGGCTTAGCATGATGCTTCACATAGAATGATCTGTCATATACTCTGTTGTATTGTGATTTTACATCACTGTTGATGTGTTCCATCTATTTATATTAACCTTCATAACATGATTTGCAGAGATTAAAATGACTGCACGCCATAAATCAATGCTACAATCCTAAACATGGTTAAATATTGAGAAAATGTTCCATAGAATCCCTAAAATCCTACAGTAACAGAAAGGTGAGCCATTCAGCCCATCAAGTCTGCACCAACCACAGTACCACCCAGGTCCTATTCCCCGTAATCCCACTTATTTACCCTGCTAATCCTTTGACACTAAGGGACAATTTAGCATGACCAATGCACCTAATGTTATAGGTTTTGTCTCATTGCGTAAATTTCTGATAGACATCATACACCAAAAGCTTTTTAAAAGCTTGGTAGTAGACACTACTTCATGATTTTCCTAATTTTTATTCCTATTCCTTGCAACTTTGAAGGGATCCTCTGTTGAGAATTCCAAACATTCATCAAAATGCTCAAATGGTACTGATATTTTGTCAAAATATTAGCTGTGCTTTTGGCAACCATGGTGACAATATTTTAAACTCTATTCTGAGATCTATCCAATCTAAAGTAAGGACACACAACTCCAATTGGTGTAAAGTTTGTTAAAATTCCAAAAGAACAATTGTTAATTCTTTTACATTTTTGATTTCAATTAAGCAGAGAATGAGTATTTGGATTCCAAAAGACGCAGGTTCAGATTTTCTAAACCAAGAATTGCTGCAAAGTTTGTAATACATAAAAGTCTGTCAACTTCTACAGTACAGGTAACAATCTCAACCTGATAACCACTGACAAACAAATTTAATTGATTATTCAAAACTACAGATACATTTCTGTGAAATTGAATAATTACAAATATTTAGATCACTTGGAGTACTGCACACAGTTTTGATCCCCTTACTTGAGAAAGGACATAAGGTGAAAAGGCAGTTCAAAGAAGGTTTGCTAGATTGATTCCAGGGATGAAGGACTGATAATCGCTGGAGTTTAGAAGAATGGGAGGAGATCTAATTGAGGTGTATAAGATGCCAGGGGGCTCAGACTGGCAATGTCAAGATATTAATGTCGAAGGGCCCCCTACCTGGAGCCCAATCCTTTGGGGGGTGGGGGGGTCTTCATTCCAGTGAGTTCAGGCTGCCAGCTCCCCCCAAGTAAGAGCTGGAAGTGAAACACTCCTGGTGGTGGGGAGGGGGTAGGGGTGGGGGAGATGTTTGAGAGGGAGAAGCTGGAATCAGCATTACAATTAAATAAAGGCAACTACAAAGACATGAGGGAGGAGTTGGCCAGAGGGAGGGAGTCTAGCAGAGGAGACAGTGGAACAGCAACGCCAGGAGATTTTGGGGATTATTCGGGCAGTACAACAGAAATTCATTCCAAGGAGGAGGAAATTTGCTAAGGGAAGGACGAGGCATCCATGGCTGATGAGGAAAGTCAAGGACAGCATAAAAGCAAAAGAGAAAGCATACAAAGTGGCGAGGGTTAGTGGGAAACCAGAAGATTGGGAAGCCTTTAAAATGAGCAGAGGACAACTAAAAAAGCAATAAGGGGGGAGAAGATGAAATATGAGTGTAAGCTAGCCAGTAATATAAAAGAAGATAGAAAGAGTTTTTTTCCAATATATAAAAGGTAAGAGAGGCAAAAACAGACATTGGACCACTATAAAATGAGGCTGGAGAAGCAATAAAAAGAGACAAAGAAATGGTAGAGGAACTGAATAGTTACGTTGCATCAGTCTTCACAGCGGAAGACACCAGTGGGATGCCAGAGCTCCAGGAGAGTCAGGGGATACGGGTGAGTATAGTGGCCATCACTAAGGAGAAGGTTCTGGGGAAATAGAAAGGTCTGAAGGTGGATAAATCACCTGAACCAGATGGACTACACCCCAAGAGTTTTAAAAGAGATAGCTGAGGAAATTGTGGAGGCATTGGTGGTGATCTTTCAAGAATCACTGAAAGCAAACAGGTAGTTAATGTAACACCGTTGTTTAAGGGAGGGAGCCAGCAGACAGGAAATTATAGGCCGGTTAGCCTGACTTTGGTCACTAACCGACCAAAGTTAGTCGGTTAACTTTGGTAAGATTTTAGAGTCCATTATTAAAAATGAGATCATAGAGTGCTTGGAAGTACATGATAAAACAGGACTGAATCGGCACTGCTTTGTCAAAGGGAGGTCAAGTCTGTCAAATCTGATAGAGTTCTTTGAGGAGGTAACAAGGAAGTTATATAAAGAAGAACTAATGGACGTGAGTTATTTAGATTTCCAAAAGGCCTTTGACAAAGTGTCACAAAAGAGATTGTTAAATGCCCATGCTCATGAGTAAAATCCTGACAAGGATAGAGGATTGGCTGACTGACAGAAGGCAAAGAATGGGGATGAAGGGGTCTTTTTCAGGATGGCAGTTGGTGACTAGTGGTGTGCCTCAGGAGTCAGTGCTGGGACTACAACTTTTCACAATATTCATTAATGATTTGGAAGAAGGAACTGTTGCTAAGTTTGCAGATGATACAAAGATATGTAGAGGTACAGGTAATATTGAGAAAACAGGGGGGCTGCAGAAGGACTAGGACAGGTTAGGAAAGTGGACAAAGAAGTGGCAGATGGAATACAATGTGGAAAAGCATGAAGTTATGCACTATGGGAAGAGGAATGGGGACATAGACTATTTTCTAAATGGAGAAATGCTTAGGAAATCAGAAATACAAAGGGACTTGGGAGTCCTTGTTCAAGATTTTCTTAAGGTTAACATGCCAGTTCAGTTGGCAGTTAGGAAGGCAAATTCAATGTTAGCATTCATGTAGAGAGGGCTAGAATATAAGAGCAGGGATGTACATCTGAGGCTGTATAAGGCTCTGGTCAGACCCTATTTGGAGTATTGTGACCAGTTTTGGGCCCCATATCTAAGGAAGGGTGTGCTGGTCTTGGAAAGGGTCCAGATGATGTTCACAAGAATGACCCCTGGAATGAAGAGCTTGTCATATGAGGAGCGATTGTGGGCTCAGGGTCTGTACTTGTTGAAGTTTAGAAGGACGGGGAATCTTATTGAAACTTACAGGATACCATGACACCTGGATAGAGTGGACATGGGAAGGATGTTTCCACTAGTAGGAAAAACCTAGAACCAGAGAGCTAAAGGGACGATCCTTTTGAAACAGAGTGAGAAGGGATTTCCTCAGCTGAAGAGTGGTGAATCTGCGGAATTCTTTGCTGTAGAAGGCTGTGGAGACCGGATCATTGAATGTCTTTAAGACAGAGATAAATAGATTCTTGATTAATAAGGGAATCAGGGATTATGGGGAAAAGGCAGGAGAATGGGGATGAGAAAAATATCAGATGGATTGAATGGCGAAGCAGCACGGAGGCTTCAGTCTTGGGCCCACTAATGAGATTTAAAATATATGGGAATTAGGTGCTGCATGAATTACGCAGCTGGGTATTAATTTCTAGCGTGGGGAGCTGATGATGCTGGAAATCCCTCCCCCCCACCCCACCCCACCAACGCCCTCGCTCAAATATGTTGGACAGTTTGAAACATTCATCTATTTCCTTATTATATTTCACGAACATTGGAGGGAACCTGTGCAGGGCTATTAGGAAGGGTTAATCGTTAATGTTAATATATTCCTGGATGCACTGCTTGAAATAGTGGTGAAAGCAGATTCAAGAATAACCTTTAAAAGGGAACTGGATAAATAACTGAAGGGAAACATTTGCAAGACGATAGAGAAAGAACATGGCAGTGGAATTAATTGAACTAATTGACTCGCTCTTTGAAAAGGTCAGAGCAGTCAGAATGGGCTAAATAGTGTATGTTTATCCATGATTCTGTTAAACACTGGAATGCAAGGCTGGTAAGAATAGTGATGAAATTGTCAGGGGTTGCAGACGTAGTTGTTCTGTGTATTAATCACAGCACTGGTGTCAAGGCTTGCATTCAGCTGAAAAACACCATCATTTCTGTTCCCATTTTTCAATGTGCAGCAGCAGAATCTGGTTTTAGTTAACTTACTCCGGAGTTGTTTGCATCTGAGGCCGTACACCACAGGGCTCAGACACTGAGCCACAGAGAAAATAACAGTATTGATCAGATACAACGTTATCAGTTTAGGCTTTTTACCGAGTCCTACCGTGATCAAAACAGGAGCAATGAAAAAGCTTAATTGTGCACCGTGAATAAGAATAGTCCTCCGTGCTTGAACGTTTGAGGTGACAAAATGTCCGGCCCTTTTCCCTTCTCTGTATATCAAACAGTAACACAACACAATCAGGATGAAACACAGGAGGATAAATGCAACTCCAGTTTGTCTTGAAGCAAAGCCATTCATTGAATTGGGACAGCTGTTGTCACTTTCAAGTAGATATGCCAAAGAGACATTCAGGCTTTGATACACTGTCGACCACAATGAATTCTGCACTGCTAACACCCACATTATTGCAGTTATTTTCTTTTTTGCTGAATCAACAAGTGAATTATATCGCAAAGGCCAACAGATAGCTATGTACGCGTTCAAGGACATTAGAGTTAAAGTTAGCATAATGCATTGTGCGAATGTTACTTGCGTTGCAAACAAGATCCAGCAAACGATCCTGGGTGAGCTGATATTGAAAAGGCGAAGACCATGTGTCAGAGTTCCCAATGCAAAATATAACGAAGCATAAATGAGATGTTGGCACAGGAAGAAGTATCTGGTCTGACATTTTAACTCCAATTCTTGTTGCACAGTACATATTATTACATGACTGCATGCGCTGGTGACAATAAAATCAGTCAAATAAACTGAAGTCTTCACTGCATTAAATATGTGATCAGAAGTCTCATTGGAGCTGTTCATGACTCCGTTTAACGTTCCTCTCTGTAACCAGGCTGAACAAATTGTGCAAAGCTATTCCTTCGTCAATTGTAAAGGGCATCTTGTCATTTTGGTTTCTGCACTTCGCTGTGCATTGATGTTATCTGTCTGCAGCTGCAATTCTGTAAAGGTCAAAAAGTAAATAATCAATTCGACTTAAAATAATCAAATTTATCGACAGAAACAATGTTCCTTCTGAGCTGCCCAACGGCTTAGGCATTGTGTCACCCAGGACCTAACAGGCCGCACACAAGCAATATTCCTCTGAACGTGCAAACATGTAACCGTGGGCCCGATTTTGCCATTATCGGTGTGAAAATGTGATAAAGTCAGGCATGAGGCCATTAACTCAAACTGTACCCGCAGATACCCACTTTACCAAGGCCTGAAAATGGCTGCAGTCTGATTTGTACCCAGCACAATGGCAATTTAAACATATTTGCGTGCATGAACTGCCCGCCCAACTTTATCAGCACTTCCCCCTTTACCATCGTGTTCGTGCGCCCAGATTCGATGCGAAACAGGCTCAGCAAAGGTTTGTTTCAGGCGCTCCAGCTGCTGAAGAGGTAACTTCAGAGCTTCCAATGGCTCTCTAACTCAGATCAGTGGGGTGGGGTGGGGGGGAGGGGGAGAGTGTGGGTGGGCAGGAGGTGGGCCAGTTCATTGTCTGGTGAAGGGGGAGGGAGAACGGAGGCCCGATCATTCAGTGGGGAGAGGTGGGAGGGGAGGGAGGCCAGACTGTTGTCTGGTTGCGGGGAGAGTTATCAGGGGCTGGGGGGATTCGCTGCCATTCTGCGAGCGATTGATGGAAGTGGGGCAGAAGATCACAATTGGTCTGGATAGCGGGGGGATGGATGGATAAGGGGAACAGTTTTGTTGAGAGGTTGGGGGTGATGTCTGTGAGGGCCATCGCTCCTGTTTTATCCTGCAAAAAGCAGATAAAGTGACACAGCAGCGATGTGACAGCAGCGCGTTTTTCAAATTATTTCCTAACTGTTCAAAGCTCTGATCGTTTTGGGTATACCAAGCCCCTCCCACAGTGCAATTCAGACCCAAGGTTTTCCAGGCTAAGTGCGTATGGGAGTGCCTGAAAGCAGATTTTCAAGGTGGACCTGAATTGTACCCAGATTCAGCACTTAGAATGAAAATAGTAAAATCAGGCCCCATGTGTCAAGTTTAGTGTCAAATTTAAGAGCAGCGTACAGCACAAGAAATGGTTCACATGTTGCAATTAGCAGCTACAAGGAAGATTAATTGCAACATGTTTTAAGGTCACTGCCTGTTTGGTGGTTGAATACATTTTACTCAAGAAGATATATGGACTGATATCATATCTTCCCAACGATGCTTATAAATATAGATGCCAGGACTAAGACACTAAGCCACAAAGAAAAATAACAGTATTGATCAGACACAATATTCTCAATTTAGACTTTTTACTGAGTCCTATTGTAATCAAAACAGGAACAATGAAAAGCTTAATTGCACACTGTGAATAAAAATAGTCCTTCGCACTTGAACATTTGAGATGACAAAATGTCCAGGTTAAAACAGAAGAAATTTTCCAGCATATTGCAAATATCTCAGGAGGGGTAGCTCAGGAATGAGCTATTTGTCTTCAGTCAGTTGGCATTGATTTTATTGAACAGAAGTGATTATCCACTGGCCGTACACAAGCCATTGCCTAACTGTAAAGTACCCATCCCTCGCACCCTCATTAGGATGTACTGGAGAATCAGCTGGAAATTATCCATTTTGCCAGCAATGGTGGCTAAAATAATGAGCTACTGCAAATCTTGTTACAAAGCTTCTTTAGAGAGGACATACTAGTCGTCTCGGTAGTGAAGGGGAGATAATAATTCAAAATTTCAACCTCCAAAAATCATTCGAAATTAATAATGAGTAAATTGATCATTTGCAGAGTCAGAATAAATGAGGCTCCCTGTTCCCTTCTGTGCACAATTCACTATGTACACACGTACGCACATGTGTATGCAAAAACATGCACACGGACACATACACACACACACATATGCACGTAAACATACGCACATGTGCGCACACATATATGCGCACACTGTTACACACACACTCTTACACACACGTGCACACTCTTATGTGCATGCAGACACACACTTGCACACTCTTACATGCATGCAGACACACAAATGCACACACACACTCACTCTCATCCTTATACACACAAGCGCATACACACGCACGCACTTACACACACATGCACACACGCACACTCGCATGCACACTTGCACGTGCATGCACACACACACACACACACACAAACACACGTATTGATGGTGAAATGCCACTGACTGTATAAATGTGAGTATAGCATGAATGAATTGGATTGGTTAATCTATCTCATTTTTGTTAAGAAGCAGATGTGGAGTCAATGAGTCCACTTTTTAATGCATAAAGATAGTGTCTGCAATGCACATAAATTGGGACTAAATGCCTATGTCAGCAGGAAAACTGGAGAGATTCCCACTGGTGCTGGCAGTGTCTTTCAGGTGGGATTCACCTATATGAAAGATGCAAATGAGCTCTTCCTGGAAACCCGCCAGCCAGCCAGCCCATCTGTGGTCAGACACAGGCCACCCTCCTCCCAGAAAATGAAATGGTGACTTCTCTGCTGACCAGGGGAGGACCTCAGCAAAGAGGGGCATCCTCCCCCCACAACTCAAATAATGGGTCACCCCCTCCTCACACCACGCAAGTATGAGGGTGACCTGATTCAACCCACCTACCTAAAGCCTCACCCAACACCTTTCAGATCGTCCACAGCCCCCTCCGCCTCCTACTCCCCTAATTAGCCCCCCTCAGGTGTGCCACTATTCCCCTCATTTTCTTACCCATGTACAATTCCCCTCCTCCTCAGAATTCCCACATCTCTCTCCTGCTTCTACCCTCTCCAACAGGAGCAGTAAACCTTCCTGACACACTGTTGGTCCCAGCCTTGTTGAAGTGCAGGTCCCATCGTCCACAGAACAAATTCCATTTCAACAGGAATCGAAAGCCCTCTCTCCTGCACCACCACTCTTGGCACATATTCAAAACCAATGAAAGGTTATCAGGCTGATACACTAGCTCTGTTTCTCTTCACTGCTGTGGAGATGCTGGCATTGGACTGGGGTAAACACAGTCAGGAGTCTCACACCAGCACAAGGTTAAAGTCCAGCAGGTTTATTTGGTAGCACAAGCCACTAGCTTTCGGAAAACTGCTCCTTCGTCTGGTAAGTGGGAGTTCTGTTCACAAACAGGGCGTATAAAGACACAAACTCAATTTATAAAATAATGGTTGGAACCATTATTTTACCATTATTAGTGACTTTTGCTACCAAATACACCTGTTGGACTTTAACCTGCTGATGTGAGACTTCTTGCTGTATCTCTCTACAGATGCAGCCGGACCTGCTGAGTTTTTCAAGCATTTTGTTTTTATTTCAAATCTCCAACATCCGCCATAGTTTGCTTTTGCAATTAAATCTTTATATAATTTCTGGTAAGTTTAGCTACTTGTCTAATAAACAGAATCATAGCAGAATGCTTCAGTCTCGCCAAATGCACATTTCGTATATCCTGGACAACGACATGTACAGAAAATGTCATCAGCCCTTCTTTGTTCACTTATGAGACATGGGCATTGAAGGCTGGCCAATATTTATTGCCATCTTTAGTTGCCCTTATTCAGCTGAGAGTCAATCACATTGCTATGGTTCTGGAGTCACATGTAGGCCAGACCAGGTAACAATGGCAGATTTCTTTCCCTAAAGGATGTTAGTGAACCAGGTGGGTTTTTCCAAGAATTGGTAATGATTTCATGGTTATCATAGATTATGATTCCATACATTTTTTATTAAATTAATATTCTGCTACCTGCTGTGGCAGGATTTGAACCTTGATCTCCAGAACATTAGTTGAATTTCTGGATTAATAGTGTAGGGATAATACCACTAAGTCATCACCTCTGGAGCTGGAAAGGCTTAAGTTCTGGAATTTGGATCTTGAGTAGATGACATCATTGTGATACATCCATGAGGATGAGAGTGACTTGGATAGTATTTTCCAGAAGGTGGTCACTCCACAGTTAAGTGTGGGGGACCATTCATCAACAGACGTGAAAGATTAAGCGGGTAGTCCAAGGGTCCCCAGAGTATATCTTGCACTGTAACTGGTATTCAATTCTGGTGAGGGTGGTGGTTCCTCTGGAGAGTCCATTCAGCCATAACTAAGTCTGCTTCACCAATGGAGGCTCAACTGTGCAGGTGAGGGTAGGTTAGCACTGCCTCTTCACAGCGCCAGAGACCTGGGTTCAATTCCTGGCTTGTGTCTATATGGGTTTCCTCCAGGCACTCCCATTTCCTCTCACATTGTGCAAGATGTGCTGGTTAGGAGCATTGACCCAAACAGGCACCAGACTGTGGCAACTAGGAATTTCACAGTAATTTTATTATAGTGTTAATGTAAATCTTATCTGTGACTATTAAGTAAACTTTTTTAGTTTACCTGCACAAAGGATCTCATCCAGAATGAATTTAAGTAAATTAGACTGCGACCTGAAACCGACTGGGACCTTCTCGTCCAACAGCACCCCTGGCCCCATACTGAGAGACTGGTGGGGAAGTCAGACCAGCTGATTAAATGTTATGGGAAGCTGGGCTTGACTGGGCTTAACCTGGATTTGAACGGGGTGAAGGAATGCTTAAAGCCACAGCTGGGATTCGAAAGAATGGTTGGACAGGCAAAAAGTATTCCAAAAATCTTCCTGATGGAGCCATTTGAACCTTATCGACAGGAAGCAGAGTTCTATGTTTGCATCTAAAGATGGGTTTTTACAGCAGTTGGCAATGATTAAACTTCTAATTTCAGAATTTTATTGATTTCAAATTTCACCATCTGCTGTGTTCGCAGAGCATCACCCGGGATTACTAGTCAAGTGACTGTACCAATCTGAAGTTAAAGTTAATTCTAAATAATAAGAACATCAAAGTTAGCTCTGACAATAGAGGAGTTTTAATGGTATTCTAAAATGAAAACAATGTTAATTCAGTCCTAATACTATAATATTTGATGTCTGGTGAATGAGTTGAATTTATCTTTAAATTGGCTCATCATAAAATCACTAGTTGATGGCCTTAAAGTACAATGCTAAATTTAACAGGAAATGATGACTAGAACCAAAGTAATTGCCATTTCACAGTTGCTAATCAATTAAAAAATAATATAGCTTATGCCTTATTATGAATCTTTAACAGATTATCTCAATGGAATGGTTTGATTTGTCAATGATTATGTGTTGACAACCGATAATTTTATTTAATAGCCCCCATAATATTAGGTGGTTACCTTTGTCTTTCAGCAATTAGCATTCTCCTGTCCCCCGCAGCCCTCCTTCCTCCTATCTCTTGTTAGATACTTTAGGAGAGAGGGTGTGCAAGTTTCTTTCCACATGACCAGCATTCTTAAGGGGCAATGAACTCCCGATCTAACCAGACACAATACAGCTGTAGCCATTATTAAGGGAAACGCAAACAATTTGCCAGTTAACAGTTCACAAGATATTTGAAATGTCATAAAATGATGTTTTTTCACAAACTGCCTCAATCCCCGCTGATATTTTCCAAAGAGCAAGTTAGATGTTTCTCTTTTATTAGTTCCTCTTAGTAACTATTTTAACACACAACCACAGTAACAAAATGAAACCATTCTATTAGTCATCTTACCAAGCATTATTTTTCTCAAGAAGACAGCTCACCATCACCTTCTCAAGGGCAACCAGGGATTGGCAATAAATGCTGGCCAGCCATCGACATCCACGAATGAATTAAAAAAAAATTTGTTCTTATTTTTAGCATAACCATGTGGTTTTCCTTACTTCTCCAGTTTCCAGTTTCTTCTATGTGATCTTCAGCACGTATGCTTATTCTAATGTTCTTCCTTGAAGCATGTTTTTCTGATGGTTATTTTTCAAAAATGCATTTTACTGGATTATAAAATCCATGTATCCCAAAGAGTGTCTGTGAAAATTGTCCTACCACAAGCTACTAAATGCTATTTCAGGCTGGTTTCATGATTAAAGTAATGAGGAACCAATCAGAAGAGTTAAGAGATTGTAAGCTCTGACTCTGCAAGTTATATCCGCCTACTCCTTTCCCCTATGATACACCGACCTCAAAACCATTCATTTAAATGATCGCAAATAAACAATATATAAATGATGAACGTGCTTTCTGAACTTTAGATATTCTTACATATGTTAAATTATATAAAACATTCTATAATACCAGTCAAAAATCATATCATTGTGCAAGGTCCAAAGGTGGATTTTCACTGCATTACAAATACCTTCCCAACCACAGCAACAGTTACCTAGTACTACCACCACCCCGCACATTCTTTAGTCATATCAGATGGAGCAAAAATTAATTCAGAGTCATCCCTAAATACAGTCGCTTCATTTAAAATTAAAGCGAGCACAGCCATAAAGAGTGGAACTCACCTTACCTCAAATCTTCTAGTGCAGTTTGTGTTGAGGCAGACAAACAGGTAGTAGGAAAGCTTTGAGCCCTCTTGGCCATAAGGAAACCAAATACAATGTTTAAAACTCACCTTGCTGGATACCATGTTAGGGACAGCACAGTGGCTAGTACTACTCGATTCCGATCTCGGATGACTGTCTGTGTGGAGTTTGCATGTTCTCCCCATATCTGTGTGGGTTTCCTCCAGATGCTCTAGTTTCTCCCACTGTCCAAAGATACGTAGGTTAGGTGGATTGGCCACGCTAAATTGACCCTTAGTGTTCCCACGTGTGTAGGTTAGGGGGATTAGCTATGGTTAATATGTCAGGAGAGGGCGTGGGAAAGATGCTCTGTCATAAACTTGGTGCAGACTTGATGGGCCAAATGGCCTCTTCTGCACTGGAAGGATTCTATTCTATGATTCTGACACCATTCTTTCCGATGTGAAATCTACATTGCTCCTTGCATTGAGACTTGAGGTTAAAATGCCAAATTAGGTCCTCATCAGAATCTGGCATGCATTTTGAAAAGAGTTGCTACAAGGTTGTCCGTTTGCCTGCAGTTTAAATTGGAGTCAGCCGCATTGGAGCACAAAAAGATTGAGGAAGTCTCGTCACACCACTTTAACATCCCAACACTCTGGCTAGTAGCTGCTAGATGGAGGAGTTAAAATCGGGGCAACTGTTCTAAAAAAAACATGTTGGCTAATATAGTGACAGTTCACATCAGCTTGTTGAGTAATGTGAGAATGTTGAGATTTATGTCACTCATTCTGTGTGTGGATCTGATTACCTCACTCTGACACTATCTTTATTACAAATGTAGCTAAAATTCTCTTGCTTCCCCACACTGCATGGGGATAATGACACAAGAATAACACTAAAGAAATTTGGGATTTTCCATTGTTTTTACAATGAAAGGGGAAAAATGTTTCCAGAAAGTTTTTAGCCGCAAAAATAAGTGGTATTTTTGAAATCATTATCCCTTTCCAATATCTGCTGACTCACTTTAGCAGATTCATGTATTCAACCAGTATTCTAGCTGTCAGTCTCTGGAATGTGGGGGCTGAATTTTTCCAATGGTGGGCTGTCGGGGAACACATTCCCATTTCTTCCAACTGCCCCAGAGCCACACTACGCTCCGATAAGTGTTGGTTCGGGTGGGATTTTCGCCTTCCGCTCAGGAATAAGTCCCGCCTTATGGAGCTGCCAGCCAATCTGATTGGACGACAGTTCTTCAGTCCCTGCAGCGACAGCACTACAGTGGACAGAACAGGAGCTACTCGCCGGAGTAAGTGACAAAGGATAAGGTAAGTGTAAGGGGTCGCAGAGCAGGGCATCATGATGGGGCGATCAGAGCGTGGCGGAGAGGCTGGGGGAGGAACGTGGTCTGGAGGTCACTGACCCACTGACTGGGAAGGGCGCCCCAGAAAGAAGAGTGATTCTAGTGGAAGTATCCCTCCCACCACCGACTTCCTCTTTTGCAAATCACTTCAAAGAGGAAGTTAAATCACAGACTGTCAATCAAGATTGTCAACACTGGGGTACTTGAGATGCATTCAACCACAAAGGGTAATAAAATCCAACACAGGTGGCTGGAGGATGATAGAAACCCATTGAATTTTTTATAAGGCACTGCACATTGAACTTGTTACAAATCAAAGGTTTCAAATGCAATGGAGAGGGCTTTAATAATATCTGCTTGTTGGGAAGTCTCACCAACTTCAAATCAAAGCTTGCGGGTGTACAATGGGGCTGAGTGCGCAGCTAGGCAGTAGCTCTCCTCGGCTGTGATCCTTGGGTGTTGCAGCAGTTTTATCAGCCACATCGATCCGCCAGTAGTCTGCCATCCACCCATGCCAGTGCAATGAACAGCCTTGACAACCAGGAATGATGGACGATACTTAGAACATAGAACATAGAACATTACAGCGCAGAACAGGCCCTTTGGCCTTCGATGTTGCGCTGACCAATTAGGAACAAGCAGTGACCCTCCAACCTAAACCATTCCCCTTTCATCCATAAACTTATCTACTAACCTCTTAAACGCCACCAAACTTGGCGCATCTACAACTAACGCAGGCAAGGTATTCCATACCCTTACCACCCTCTGGGTAAAGAACCTACCTCTGACATCTGTCCTAAAACCACCACCCCTTAATTTAAAGCTATGTCCCCTCATGCTAGTTTTCTGCATCCTAGGAAAAAGGCTATCACTGTCCACCCTATCTAAACCTCTTGGATACTTCCTGGACACTTGGCACAAACCTGTAATATCTGACTCACTGGTCAGATACAATTTGGATTTTTACAGCATGGAGGCTATTTCTGTTGACAAAGGCTTTCTTACTGGCACCTTTATGGGCATATGCATACTACCATACCCTGAATTTAGGGAAATCCTACAATGGCTGCAAAGTCTGGCTGGTTCTATCTGTCTGGCTGGCTCTGAAGTGAATGAAGCGTCAATAACTAGCTTGATCCAGCTGTGGACAGCAAATTGCGAGATGCCACAGAGACCTCCCACTGACCCCTGGAATGAACCTGAGGCATAAATGTTCAGACCCACTGTCACTTCAGAGCCACTGGCATAGGGTGGCCACCCAATCACTTTGAGGTATTTTGGAGCTGATCATGTAAAGTTTGAGGTGACAATATTCCTGGAGAGGTGAAGCTTTCTTCTGCACTAAGCTTCTGCCTTGTCCAGGGGGCATGATCACTGCCTGTGCACGCAACCTGCTGGGTAATGGCAATTTCTCCAGACCTTTCTGCTTTGCAAGTCTTGCTGACCCTCCGCACTTTTGGCTGTGCCTCTCAATCCAAGGGGCAGACTCTGGGATGGTGCCTGTGGGCAACCGGCCTCCTCTCCCTTCAGGTCCTCACCCTGCAGCAGAGTACACAATCCCCATGTTTGTCCAGCCGGTTGCGCAGATTCCTGAAGCAGTATTTCTGTTTAAAGCTTCTCTAAATGTTCAGCAAACAGAGTATTTTCCAAAACAACCAAAAAATGTCAGAAACAATCTCTAAACCAACCACAAACAAGCCACAGAAAATTCCTAACTTTGCATTTTCTCAATGTCTTCTGGACCTTTTATTCCACCCTGGATATAGAGGGCTGAAGGTCAGGCCGGAGAGGCTGCAGTGCAGGCAACAAGAAGGAGAAGAGAGAGGGCAACAAGGTTCTACCCTGTGGGGATGGTATAGGACATTATTCGCTCAACATAACAGTTGAGCCAGTTGAGCTGTGATATTATGACATATCTCATGGTGCAACAAGAACTGGAGCCATAGTATGTCATTTCGCTTCCCCCCCCCAGTCCCCCCACACTCACCTGCCTTACAGTATTAAGTAGGTATAGGATTTTGAGAGTGAACTTCCATTGGACTCAGATGTTTACAAAGCGTGAGGTTAACTGCCACCATTGAACCGAAAGAAGGTTGCCACTAAGGGGCAATTTTGCATGGCTGTGAGTCAACAATGCTAACCACCGTGTTGCCCGTGTTGGAATACAAATTGGCATTGTTCTGAAAGCAGACACAAAATATTTGAGTGACCTTGCCTGAGGGAGTTAACTGCATGAGAGCTGTGCAAGATGATTAAAATGGCTTACTTTCATGTACACACCTGTCCTGATCAATCTGTCTCTTTTCACTGATGGCTGTCAGTTTGAAAACAAATTTGGACCTTTTTGACCCAGTGATTTTCCAATGTTAAGTCTGTCATTTTGGAGTCTGACTTCCATATTAACAATTTATATATCCTTATTCAGGAGAAAAAAATGGTCTATAAGTTTGGTGGAAAAATAAACATTTATATGACCCCTTCAGTGAGAGAGGGCGAAAGCTGAGCTGTATTTACAATTTGTAGTTACTTTAGCGGATGTGGAATTTATTTGTTTCCCTCTTGTAAAGTTCTGAGCCAGAATCCAAATTGCCAGTGTTGAAGGTTTTGAGAAGATGGAGCAAAGAAAAGTACAGCAGACGGGCAAGCCCTTTGGCCCACCAGTCCATACCAATCATGATGCCTTAACTAAACTAAAATAAAAATCCTTCTGCCCTTACTCGGACCCTATTTCGTCCCATTTGAATGGCAATACTTTAGAATTTGACCAAAATGAATTGCAAAAAGCTGAAAACAGTGAATAAATTAACATGAGGGTCGGTATTTTATGACTTCACTCGGGTGAAACTGGTAAAATATCCCCCAGGGTCAATGAAGAATTCCGTTCAGCGAGCCACTCCCATCCCGATTCCAGAGCGGGAGTGCCAGTAAAATTCCAGCAGAGAAGTCAGTCAGTTAAAAAGTTAATCGAATCTTTGATTTGATTTAATTTGTTTTATTATTGTCACATGTATGAACATACAGTGAAAAGTATTGTTTCTGGCACGCCATACAGACAAAACATACCATTTATAGAGAAGGAAAGGGAAGGAGAGAGTGCAGAATGTACAGTTACAGTCATAGCTAGGGTATAGAGAAAGATCAACTTAATGCAAGGTAGGCCCATTCAAAAGTCTGGTAGCAGCAGGGAAGAGACTATTCTTGAGTCGAATAGTATGTGTCCTCAGACTTTTGCACCTTTTTACCTACAGAAGAAGGTGGAAGAGAGAATGTCCAGGGTGCATGGGGCCCTTGATTACACTGACTGTTTTTCTGAGGAAGGAAGTGTAGGCAGAGTCAATGGATGGGAGGCTGGTTGCGTGTTGGATTAGGCCCTTTGTAGTTTCTTGTGGCCTTGGACAGAGCAGGAACCATACTGAACAGTGATACAATCGGAAAGAATGCTTTGTTTGGGTGCATCTGTAAAAGTTGGTGAGAGTCGTAGCGGAAAGCAAGGTTCCACCGAAATTTGAACTCGGATTGCTAGATTCAGAGTCCAGAGTGCTCACCATTACACCACAGAAAATGAGAACAAATCTACAGCAAAATGGTTTTAAAACGCTTAATTTATGCTGAATCCTGATCATTACACTGATAGAAGTAACATGCTGGTGTCACACAAAGATATGTTTGTGCTTCCTTATGGAATGGTGAATCTGTTCTCGAATATGGGCTCCCTAACTCTACTGTGCAATCAATCAGCAGAGATTCTGCATTTTCTCACAGGAAGAAGCAGGTGCTGAATTACTTTGGGCAAAATCAGAATTAATTAAACATTTGAAAACTTGCTTTCTGTCCGGAATTGAAAGAAAAATTGCATTTGGGTAATGCTTTTAAGCAACATTTTGGATGGTGTAACTCAGATCACACCAAGCGCATTGTAGGAACCCCATTTATTTCATATCTTGTAATGTTATGTGTTTGTCCAGTTGCAGTAGGTTTCTTACTGTAGCGGTAAGAAATGCTGGCATGTTGAATAAAGACGACATATTGGCACAATGATTAGCATTGTTGCCTCACAGTGCTGGGACCTGGATTTTTCCCAGCTTGGATCACTGTCTACGCGAATGCTGCACATTCCCCTCATGTCTGCATGGGCTCCCTCTGGGTGTTCCAGTTTCCTCCCACGTCCGAAAAATGGGATTGGCCAAGCTAAATTCTCCCTCGGCACACCCGAACAGGTGCCGAGATGTGACAACTAGGGGATTTTCACAGTAACTTCATTGCAGTGTTAATATAAGTCTATTTGTGATACCGGTCAATAAACTTTCAAACTTTATCAGGCTATAAGCTGTTCACAAGGTTCATACTAAGAATGTTAGTTATGGTTAATATTTGATACAGGAATCAACCCAGATGATATGAGATTTGAAATCATTGTGAAGTGTGAGGAGAATGATCTCCGAAAGGTTGTAGAGAAGTTAGCGGAATGGACATTCAGATGGCAGATAAAGTTCAATGCAGAAAATTGTGAAGTGATTCATTTTGGTAGGAAGACACATGAAGAGACAATATAAAATAAAGGGTACAACTCTAAAAGGGTTGTAGGAGCAGCGGGAACAGGGTGTATATGTACATAACTAATTGAAGGTGACAGGACAGGTTGAGGGAACAATTAAAAAAACCTACAGTATCTAAGGTTTTCTAAGCTTTATTAATTGGGTAACTGAATACAAGAGCAAGGGCATTATGTTGAACTTGTATAAGACATAGTTCAACCTCAGCTGGAATAGTGCATCTAGTTCTGGACACCACACTTTAAAAAGGATTTGATGATATTGGAGAGAAAATGCAAAAAAGATTCAAGATACTGTAGGCTTTTTTAATAGCTCCCCCAACCTGTCCTGTCACCTTCAATTACTTATGTATACATGCACCTTGTTCCCCCTGCTCCTTTTAGAGTTGTACCCTTTATTTTGTATTGTCTCTTCATGTTCTTCCTACCAAAATGAATCATTTCACAATTTTCTGCATTGAAATTTATCTGCTACCTATCTGTCCATTCCACCATCTTCTCAGTGATCTTTCAGAGATCATTTTCCTCACATTTCACAATACTTCCAATCTATGAAGATAGATTGGAGAAGTTAGGACCAGTTTGAGCCTGAGAGGAGATTTACTGGAGATATTCAAAATCATAGAGTCTGATTAGATAGTAGAGAGGAAGAAACTATTCCCACTTGCGAAATAATGGAAAATGAGTGGGCATAGATTTCAAATAATTTGCAGAAGAAGTGAAAGTGATATGAGAATAACTTTTTCACATAGCGAGCGGTTAATGTCTGCTATGCATTGCCTGAGCGTGGAGGCAGTTAATACAAGTATTCACAAGGGAGTTAGACTGAAATCTGAAAAGGAAAAATAAATAGCGTTACAAGGAATAGGTCAGAGAATGACACTTAGTGAATCGCTCATTAGGAGGGCCAGTGCAGAGACAATGGGCAGAATGGCCTCTTTCCGCGCTGTGACATTTCCATGATTCTGTAAAGATCCGAAAGCAAGATTCATGTCATTTATAGACTTAATTTGAGATGGATATTACAATCTTTGATTTGAATCGAGCTTGCCTTAAAGTTTATTTTCTCCCCTTCGTGGGTTGCTTCCTTATTCAGGTAATTTTTTAAAATCATATCACAAGGAAATGACAAATTTATCAGTCATGGCATGTTTCTACACGTAATGTTTACCTTTGATTTCTCACCTAAGTGGCCATTAATTTTGCAGGCCTTGACTGTGAATATTAGCTTCTTGCCATGGGAGGGGCAGGAGAGCAATTATAATTGACGTCAACCCTGATGTCTGTACATGTACACAACTGGCAATAAGATCTGAATAGCAATCAGGAGCAGAAACCCTGGCAAATTTCCTGCTATCACTTGAGGGAACTGGCAGCAGCCTCTCCAGCTCAGTGACTGATCAAACAAGCTGGATCACCAAGCTGACTGGCTGGGGATTGAGGATCTAGTCTTTAACTAGATCTAGTGACCTATTATCTGGAGGATTCCCATTGTGAATTACATTGTAATCCCCATTGTAAATCCAGAGGTTTGTTGGAATGATTCCAAACTCTACTGTGTCTCAAACATGCCAGGTATTAACTGGGAGTCTTTCAGGATGGAGTAGAACCCAATCTAGTCACCATTGCTGGTATCTGGAACTCTCAAAGTTAGAAGTTCCTGTTTCTTGGTCTCATGCAGTCTCAAGGTAACTTTGGAAACTGGGTACACTGTGTGAGAAGATCTGAACAGTGTCAGAGGGTCCAGCCAGGGAATTCAGACCTGGGAAGTGACATATCTAAAATAAGAGATTAATTCAGCTCAATTACAGAAGGGATTACCTAAGGTCGAGTTCTTGGGCTTGACCCGAGACTGGAAAATTCCACCGGAGGTCAACAGACCTTCCTATTGTCCTCCCCTTGCCCGTTCCGATTCCCGTGGTAGGAAGAGTGATAGAATTCCGGTGCTTATCTCTTTAAGGAAGACTCAATGGGCCCTATTTTACCAGTTCAATTCTAAGTGCTTGAAACTGGGACTGTTTCGGATCCAACTTTTAGACTCCTTCTAAGGCCTCCCCCCCATCATATGCACTCTGCCTGAAAAAATATCAGCAATTCCGAGTTGCATGCATCCGAAACACTGCAGTTCCGATCCGCGCCTCCAACTGTTCATATACTGAAAAATGATAGAATGCTGCTCCCCTGCCACATCACTCTCAGGTCAGATAGTGCCACAGCCCCTGGCCCTCACAAGCATTGTCCCACCTCCATAATATTACTGACTTCCTTATCCCCCCACATCGCCACCACCCAGACCAATTGCCAGCCCCTCCCGTTCAAAGATCTCAGGCAGAGTGGCAACAGACTCCTCTTTTCCTCTCCCTGACCACAGGCAGAGTGGCAGTGGAACACCTTCCCCCTCCCTGATCACAGGCAGAGTGGCAGTGGAACACCTTCCCCCTCCCTGATCACAGGCAGAGTGGCAGTGGAACACCTTCCCCCTCCCTGATCACAGGCAGAGTGGCAGTGGAACACCTTCCCCCTCACTGATCACAGGCAGAGTGGCAGTGGAACACCTTCCCCCTCCCTGATCACAGGCAGAGTGGCAGTGGAACACCTTCCCCCTCCCTGATCACAGGCAGAGTGGCAGTGGAACATCTTCCCCCGTCCTGATCACAGGCAGAGTGGCAGTGGAAAATCTTCCCCTACCCTGACCACAGGCAGAGTGGCAGTGGAACACCTTCCCCCGCCCTGACCATAGGCAGAGTGGCAGTGGAACACCTTCCCTCTCACTGATCACAGGCAGAGTGGCAGTGGAACTCGTATTGAAGGATGGATTAGTAAATTTGCAGATGACACTAAAGTCGGTGGAGTGGTAGATAGTGAAGAGGGGTGTTATAGTTTGCAGAGGGACTTGGACAAGTTGCAGAGCTGGGCCGAGAGGTGGCAAATGGAGTTTAATGTGGAAAAGTGTGAGGTAATGCACTATGGCAGAAATAATAAATGTGTAGAGTATAGGGCAAATGGTAGGATTCTTAGTAGTCTAGATGAACAGAGGGATCTTGGTGTGTATGTGCATAGATCCCTGAAAGTAGGCAGTCAGGTCGAGAAGGTTGTTAGGAAGGCATATGGAGTCTTGGCTTTTATTGGTAGAGGGATTGAATTTCGGAGCCGCAACGTCATGTTGCAACTGTACAAAACTCCAGTGCGGCCGCACTTGGAGTATTGTGTGCAGTTCTGGTCCCCACATTATAAGAAAGATGTGGAGGCATTGGAGAGGGTACAGAGGAGGTTTACCAGGATGTTGCCTGGTATGGAGGGCATGTCTTATGAGGAGAGGCTGAGGGATTTGAGGTTGTTTTCGTTAGAAAGGAGGAGGCTAAGAGGGGACCTGATCGAAACATATAAGATGATTAGAGGTTTAGATAGGGTGGACAGTGATAGCCTTTTTCCTAGGATGGAGAAAGCTAGCACGAGGGGACACAGCTTTAAATTAAGGGGTATAGTTATAGGACGGATATCAGAGGTAGGTTCTTTACTCGAAGAGTGATTAGGGAGTGGAATGCCCTGCCTGCAGCTGTTGTAGATGCGCCAAGTTTGGTGGCGTTTAAGAGGTTAGTTGATAAGTATATGGAAGAGAAGGATGGTTTGTTTGGAGGGCATTGCTTTTTATATTGGTCGGTGCAACATCGAAGGCCGAAGGGCCTGTTCTGTGCTGTAATGTTCTATGTTCTATGTTCTATGAACACCTTCCCCCTCACTGATCACAGGCAGAGTGGCAGTGGAACACCTTCCCCCTCCCTGATCACAGGCAGAGTGGCAGTGGAACACCTTCCCCCTCCCTGATCACAGGCAGAGTGGCAGTGGAACACCTTCCCCCTCCCTGATCACAGGCAGAGTGGCAGTGGAAAATCTTCCCCTACCCTGACCACAGGCAGAGTGGCAGTGGAACATCTTCCCCCGTCCTGATCACAGGCAGAGTGGCAGTGGAACATCTTCCCCGCCTGACCACAGGCAGAGTGGCAGTGGAACACTTCCCCTCCCTGATCCAGGCAGATGGCGGGAACACCTCCCCTCCCTGATCACAGGCAGAGTGCAGTGAACATCTTCCCCCGTCCTGATCACAGGCAGAGTGGCAGTGGAACACCTTCCCCCATCCTGATCACAGGCAGAGTAGCAGTGGAACATCTTCCCCCGTCCTGATCACAGGCAGAGTGGCAGTGGAACACCTTCCCCCATCCTGACCACAGGCAGAGTGGCAGTGGAACACCTTCCCCTTCCCTGACCACAGGCAGAGTGGCAGTGGAACACCTTCCCCTATCCTGACCACAGGCAGAGTGGCAGTGGAACATCTTCCCCCGCCCTGATCATAGGCAGAGTGGCAGCAGATCCCCCCTCCCCCTCACTGATCTCAGGCTGAGAGCCATCGGATGCTCAGCCCTTCCCTCCTCCACCTCGGAGCACCCGAATCAGTCTTTTATAGAGTATGTCTGCTTTGTGCTGAATTTGGATGGGTGAATGTGATGGTAAAAGGGGAAGTGCCAGTACGTTTGGGTGTGCAGCTCATTAAGTCAATTTAATGCATGCAAATGCATTTAAATGGCCGTTACGTCCATTTTGGACTCTGTCCTGATTGTGGTCATTTTTGGGCCTTGGTAAAGCAGGAACCGGCGTGGAGGTGTGGATCGCGCTACTCACCTCACCTCCATCTTTATTAAGTTCTCACCCCCAAAAACAGGCACAACTTGCTGATAAACTCAGGCCCAGTGTCTCTCCACTTCAAATCTTTGTACAGCATTTTATCTTTGTGACTTTTCTATTTTTGGTCCCTTTTTTTTCATTAATGCAGTGCCTCTTTGAGGATGATATTTATCTCCAATAATGTTACCTTCCCAGAAAAGACGTACTGAATTAGATGAAGGGAGGATAAAGAAATCTCCTGTCCTGTGTAATGCCTCGGTGATTCCCTTTTGAATCGTGAACTGTGACACATTGCTGATGTTGCTTGCCTGGAAGGATTGGGTTGAATAGAATGTGAGGACAATCTTCACAGCTATTGGGACAATCCTTCCCATCCTGGTTTGAGATTCCAAATCATCATGACACAACATCATTACCTTCTCAGTGAAGTGATGCTTCCTGAGGTATGGGATCATTGCAGCACAATAGTGGTACTTGCCAGAAGGCTCTTTCTCGGTGGACATGCAAGGAGAGCCCTCCTTCACTTCCGCCCTTGTTGAGCTTCCTGTCTGCCTGCCCTGCTCATGCTGCACAGCAAGCGACACTGTAACTATTGCACAATAGCCTTACAAGGTCACATAATTCTCTGCCTTACTGTGTTCAGTAGAACATCCAAATTGCTCCAGGTAAGTCACCACAGTGCTTGCATCAACATTGCCCGATCAACAGTAGGCAGAAGGACCTCAGTGATGACTTGCTGAGTGGCCTTTGAAAAAGCTCTAATACAGGCCTGGTTTACTTGCTGCTTGGGGAATGAAAGAGGCAGGCCCTATCTGCACATTGGTTAACTGGTTTTAATATGCTGATTGTGGCCACTATTGCCTCATTTTCCCTGCCTTCCAATTATTCGCATGTACGGTTTCTTCAGCAAGAACGGATCTCGCACAGTATGATTCATTGTTAGGTATGCAGTATGGAGTATGCCGTTGAAGAAATAATTGTGGACGTAACTTAAGAATCGTGAGTGGAATCGGCTGCCATCGGTGGTGGTAGAGGCAAACTCGCTGGGGCCTTTTAAGAAAGTTCTGGATGAGTACATGGGATTTAATGGGATTGAGAATCATTGATAGGCCTAGTAGGTATGGATATGATCAGCGCAACTTGTGGGCCGAAGGGCCTGTTTGTGCTATGCTATGTTCTAAGTTCTAATCCATTTTCATTTGTATAATGTTTGTATTCAATTTAAATTCAGACAACCTTAGACAGTACAAAGATGTACCACCTAACCTTAAGTTAGGTGGATTTGCCATGTTAAATTGCCCCTCAGTGTCCCAAGACGTATAAGTTAGCTGGATTAGTCATGGTAAATGTGTGGGGGTTACAGGATAGGGCAGAGAGAGGGCCTGAGTAAGATCTCTGTCAGAATGTCAGTGCTGACTCAATAGGCCAAAAGGCCTCTTCTGCACTGTAGGCACTCTATGATCCTAACTAGAGTTTCATTATTATAACTTTATTATTGTTGCAAGTCCCTCTGCATCATTTTAAATTCAATCTTTCATTTCTTTCCCACTGCTCAGTATCAAAATGTACTCCCAGTATAACATTTCATTATTTCTTAATACACCCAAGCAAACCATATCTGAATACTACCAATAATAAAGCTTTGTTTTCTCTGGAGCATTTCCTTTATTAATAAGACTGTCTTTTCTCCTTTTCTTTCCTATCTATCTCTCCTGAAAATTTTATTGGTGTGAATATTTCGCTCTCGTTGTCTCATCTTACCTGAAGCCAAAATTTTTAATGTCTCCACTTGCATTTAGTTCACCATGTCTGATGACATTGGGTGGGATTTTCTGACCCTTCTCACTAAGGGTTCAAGTCCCGCGGAAGGCAACTCCACCACACCCCTCCCCTTAGCAGGACCCCTGGTAATGGGAAGGATGAGGCACTCAAAATGCCATGAACAAAAATGGGATAGAAAGACCCTGCTGATGGCCCTTGGCAATTTATCTCTGCCAATGGAAAACATGCCGTGGAGAGGTGGAGGTTGGGGGATTGGGAGGGGGCCAAGAGGAAAGCTGCCTTTTATTTCTCATGAAAGCTGGCCTCTTAAAATTCTCTTAGCTTCTACTTTTCCTGATCAGTTCATTCTCTGTCCCCCTCTTTAATAACTCTGGCAAAGAAGCTATTAAAAAGCTTTTTATCTGCTGAGTACTGACAGTGAATGTACTGGACTTGGTGAAGTATTACCTTACACACGCCCTGGAAAGTGATCTCATTCATAGACTAGGATAATTTCAGCTCATGTTCCTTTCTAAAGCTGGAGAGCCAACAAACAAAATCACTGCCAAAATTCATCAGAGATCACCACATTTATCACGCCTGGAGGTTTGAAAGAAAGGCCCCTCTTACGTGTACACGAGTGTGGCAATCTTCTTTCAACACACTTAACTTTTTTAGGGAAAATCAAGACCATTACTCAATCCATCCTCTGCTGACTCATGTTGGCAGCAGCAATGATATACCAGCTGCAATGTAATGATCAATACCCATGTGAGAGCTTGGAGAATGAGCACTGACAAACAGTTCATCCATAAAGGGCATTAAAGTCCAACTCATTTCTTTCTGTCAGAGTCCACTAGACAGTGGAGAAAAGCAAGAACCTACTTCATAATTCCTCTCCCCCTGGTGCTTAGCTAGTTGTAATGAGGTTTCTGGCCTTTATAAAACATCAAATGGCCTTAGTCTGATGAATGCCGTTCTCTTTTCCTTGTATTCATTGTAGGCTGGCATTTCTTGTCTGTCCTTAATTACCATTTGGAAGATATTGGTGAGCCACTCTCTTAATCAGCGGCAGTTCCTGTGATGAGAGTTCACTCAGAGATCTGTGTCAGGAGCTGTGACAATGAAAGGATGTCAAAATACTTCCAATTCGGGATGGTTTGTGACCTGGAGGGGAGCTTGCAGATGGTGGTTTTCCCATATGCCTCTTACCCTTGTCCTTCTCGATGGTAGAGATCATGAGTTTGGGAGATGCCATTGAAGAAACCTTAACAATTTGCTGTATATTTGTAGATTTCATTTGTAGATGTTGCCACATAGAAAATCCCTCCACATCCAGGATCAACTCAGTGAACTTTCTGCCTCCAATGCCAGTATAGCTTTCCTTAGGTAAGGAAACCAGAACTGTTCACAGTATTCTAGGTGTGGTCTAACTAGTGCCTTGTATAGTTTTAGCAAGACTTTCCTATTTTTATATTCCATTCCCTTTGAAACAAAGGCCAACATTTAATTTGCTTTCTGTATCCCTGCTGAACTTATATATTATATGGGACAGCACCATAACTAGCATGCTGCCTCACAGTTCCAGGAATCCGGGTTTGATTCCCGTCTTCAGTCACTGTCTATGTGGAATTTGTACATTCTCTCTGTGACTGTGTGGGTTTCCTCCCACAGTCCAAAGATGTGCAGGTTAGGTGCATTGGCCATGTCAACTTCTCCCTCTGTGTATCAAACAGTTGTCAGAGTGTGGCACTACGGGATTTCACAGTAACTTCATTACAGTGTTAATATACACCTACTTGTGACTAATAAGTAAATTTTAATTTTATTTTTACTTTATTAGTTTTATGTGATTTATACTTGAGGACCCCAGTCCCTCTGTGTTGCAGCTTTCTGCAGTATTTCACCATTTAAACATTCAACTTCTTTATTCTTCTTGCCAAAGTGCATAACTTCACACTTTCCTACAATATATTCCACCTAGCAAGTTTTTTGCCCACTCACTTAACCTGTCTAAGTGCCTCTGTTGAATCTTTGTGTTATCCTAATCACTTGCCTTCCCATCTATTTTTGTGTTATCTGCAAACTTGGCAATAGTACATTCACTTCCTTCGTCCAAGTCATGAATATATATTGTAAATAACTGTGGCCCTGGCACTGATCCCTGCGGCACATCACTAGTTGTGAAAATGCCCACTCTTACCCCAACTCCTTTATCAGTTTGCCAATACTCTGTCCCTGCTAATATACTATCTCCAGTTGCATGGATTCTTATAAAGTAGCCTTTTGTGTGATATCTTATCGAATACCTTTTGGAAATCCTTTATATTACAACTACTGCTCCCCCTTTATCTGTCTAACCACCTCAAAGATTTCTGATAAATTTTTCAGAAATTATTTCCTCTTTATGAAACCATGCTGACTCTGCTTGATTAAATTATGTATTACTAAATGTCAAATTGTGCTATGTATTTCAAAATGTATAATCCTTTCCACCTAGTCTGCTGCAACTCAGTCATGCCTGGTGACTCACTACATATAGATCTCAATTCGGTGCTACTCCCTAAACCATATCTGAGCTGCTGGCTACAAGCATCAAACTGAACAATCTTGCTCTTGTTTGTTGAGGACTTCAGCCTCCCATGCAATTACAATCATAGAAACATGGAATGGTTATAGCACAGAAGGATGCCATTTTACCTACTGCGACCTGACCTGCTCTCTTCAGTATCAATTCAATTAATTATAATCCCCTATGTTTTCCCCAAAGATCCATGTGTTACATTTTCCTCTTCAGTTGTTTATTCAATTCACTTCTGAAAACCACAGTTGTACTTGTGTCCACTACACTCTTAAATCCTAACTACTCACTATGTAAAAACTGTTTTTCCTTATGATAACTTTGTTTTTTTTTAACCACTCACCTTAATCACTCCTGGTTCAAAACTTCAGAAAGTAAACTTTGTCTCTGGCAGCTCTCAGTCTCCAGACTTCGGAGAGAGAAAGGAATACTTCTCTCTCTGAAACTTCCAAAACAGCAATTCTCAGAGAAAAATCCACTCTCATACGGAATCTCCATAAAAGACACTTACCTTCTGGCAGATTCCAGTCTCCAACTCCAGAGCAGGGAAAAGAGAAACATTGCTCTCTCTCAACTCACAAGCAGCATTTATTCAAGCGGAATATTCTGTGTAAACCCATCTTCCTCATCATGCAACCAATCATCCCAATCAAGCCCCACTCTGCAAAATCCCAGGGAAAAACAGCAGAACAGCATTAGTTAAGATTAAACACAACATTCTAACCATTAGAAACAATTAGACTGCTGCAGCAACACTACAAGATGCTGGTAGACAGAACAGTTCAGAGTGCATAGAACTGCTGCAACTCACCCCGTACAAGATCATGTTCAAATACATTTCTTAAATGTGTAGTATCAGCACAATGGTATCAGACTGTGGAAAAAGAGTGGATTTAGATGTGAGGAGGTGGATTAGGTGGGAACATACCTTCATCCTCATGGTTTCTGCCCTGCCACTGGCCACAGCTTCAGTAATGGCAACTCCAGTGATTTCCATCACCATCTCCTCTGTGGGATAATCGTGCATCATGATCCCCGCACCCAACTTTGGGGGTCATCCAATTTAGCCCTTAAAAAAGCCTCACCTGGAAAATCTTTGGAGAAGGGAATGTGTGAAGTTTACAAAGTTGAAGCTGCTATTTTTGAGGCCCGGGTATCAAGCCATTTGGAGCTCACTCAGGTACAGTCCAGCCATGGATGGAGAGCATGCTTGGTCTCATTCTGTTTCTATTCTGCGAATGAAGAGATCCTCAGTTCCTACCGGCAACTTTCAATTCCACATATAGCTTGTGCAAATTAGTAGGGCAAATATATTAAAACTTCACCAGATATGGAACCCGAAACCTTCTGGCCTATATGACTCAGACACTCCTTGAGAGTGAAGTCAGTGAAAATGAAAATCATGCAGAATTGTTACTGCACATTATGTTCCATTGTCTGAGATTAATATCACCACCTCCCTCACCAACATTGTCTAATTCAGCTGAATCCATTATGAATCTCAGAACCAGTAAGTGTAAGAAGAAACCGTATTTCAGGAATGTACACTGCAATTTCTGCAGTTAGATGCATTTCCAGAGTTCTGTTAGAATATAGAACATTACAGTGCAATACAGGCCCTTCGACCCTCGATGTTGCGCCAACTCAGTGGAACCAATCTAATGATCCTCTAACCTAAACTATTCCAATGCTATCCATTTGCCTATCCACTGACTATTGAATGCCCTTAAAGTTGGCAAGTCCACAATTGCTGCAGGCAGGGCATTCCATGCTCTTACTACCATCTGAGTAAAGAACCAACCTCTGACATCTTTCCTATAACCACCACCCCTTAATTTAAAGCTATGTCCCCTCATATTAGCCATCACCATCCGAGGAAAAAGGCTCTCACTGTCCACCCTATCCAACCCTCTGATCATCTTGAATGCCTCAATTAGATAACCTCTTGACCTTTTTCTCTCTAACAAAAATAACCTCAAGTCCCTCAGCCTTTCCTCACAAGATCTTTCCACCATACCAGGCAACATCCTGGTATCCTCTGCACTGCTTCCAATGCCTCCACATCCTTCTTATAATAGGGCAACTAGAACTGTATGCAATACTCCAAGTATGACTGCATCAGAGTTTTGTACATTTGCAACATGACTTCACAGCTTGGAAATTCAATCCTTCTACCAATAAAAGCTAACACACCGTATGCCTTCTTAACAACCTTATCAACCTAGGTGCCAACTTTCAGGGATCTATGCACATGTACACTGAGATTTCTCTGCTTGTCGACACTACTAAGAGTCCTTCCACTAGCCCTATATTCTGTACTCCTGTTACTCTTATCAAAGTGAATCATCTCATACTTTTCCACATTAAGCTCCATTTGCCCAGCTCTGCAGCTTATTTATGCCCCTCTGCAAACTGTAACATCCATCCTCACTGTCTACAACTCCTCCGACTTTGGTGTCATCAGCAAATTTACTAACCCATCCTTCTACACACTCATCCAGGTAATTTATAAAAAAGACAAACAGCAGTGGCCCCAAAACAGACCCCTGAGGTACACCACTTGTAACTGAACTCCAGGTTGAATATTTCCCATTAACCACCACCCTCCGTCTTCTATCAGCTAGCCAATCCTTGATCCAAACTGCTAAATCACCCCAATCCCATGCATCTGCATTTTCTTATCAAACGTTTTGTTAAAATCCATATACACCACATCAACTGCCTTGCCCGGTGAGTTTGACTTCAGTGGTTGGTAAGCTGATGGAGAGGCTTCTGAGGGATAAGATATATGAACATTTGGAGACGTTTGGACTGATTAGGAATAGTCAGCATGGTTTTGTCAAGGGCAGGTCATGCCTTACGAGCCTAGTTGAGTTCTTCGAAAATGTGACTGAACACATTGACAAAGGAAGGGTGGTGGACGTAGTGTACATGGACTTTAGTAAGGCGTTTGATAAGGTCCCACATGCAAGGCTTCTGGAGAAGGTGAGAGGGCATGGGATCCAAAGGGCTTTGGCCTTGTGGATCCAGAACTGGCTTGCCGGCAGAAGGCAGAGAGTGGTTGTGGATGGGTTTTGTTCTGCATGGAGGTCAGTAACCAGTGGAGTGCCCCAGGGATCTGTTCTGGGACCCCTGCTGTTTGTCATTTTCATAAATGACCTGGATGAGGAAGTGGAGGGATGGGTTAGCAAGTTCGCCGTTGATACAAAGATCGGTGGTGTTGTGGATGGTCTGGAGGGATGCCAAAAGTTGCAGCGGGACATAGACAGGATGCAAGACTGGATGGAGAAGTGGCAGATGGACTTCAACGCAGATAAATGTGTAGTGGTTCATTTTAGCAAGAATAATGGGATGAAGAAGTACAATATAAGGGGTAGGAGTCTTAGCTGTGTTATAGAGCAGAAGGATCTCAGGGTCCGGGTCCATAGGACTCTTAAATCGGCCTTGCAGGTGGAGGAAGTGGTCAAGAAGGCATACGGTGTACTGGCCTTCATTAATCGAGGAATAGGGTTTAGGAGTCAGGAGATAATGATGCAGCTCTATAAGACTCTTGTCAGACCCCAGTTGGAGTATTGTGCGCAGTTCTGGTCGCCTCATTATAGGAAGGATGTAGAGGCTATTGAGAGAGTTCAGAGGAGATTTACAAGGATGCTGCCTGGATGGGGAGGCAGGCCTTATGAAGATAGGTTGAGGGAGCTGGGACTCTTCTCACTGGAGAGACGTAGTTTGAGAGGCGACCTGATAGAGGTTTATAAAATGTTGAGAGGAATAGATAGGGTGGACTCTCAGAGACTATTTCCCCGAGCGGAAATGGTCGCTACGAAAGGACACAGATTTAAGGTGCAGGGAAGCAAATACAAAGGGGATGTCAGGGGTAGGTTTTTCACTCAGAGGGTGGTGAGTGAATGGAACCGACTGCCGTCGGAGGTTGTTGAGGCAAACTCACTGGGTCTTTTAAAAGACTTCTGGATGAGTATATGGAAAAGAATAGGATAGGGGGTTATAGATAGGTCTGTGGATTGGTAGATGTGATTGGCGTAACTCGTGGGCCAAAGGCCCTGTTTGTGCTGTATTGTTCTATGTTCTATGTACCCTTATACACCTCTTTGGTCACCTTTTCAAAAAACTCAATAAGGTTTGTGAGGCACGACCTACCCTTCACAAAACCATGTTGACTATCCCTAATCAATTTATTTCTCTCCAGATGATTATAAATCCTATCTCTTTTAATTCTTTCCAATACTTTGCCCACAACAGAAGTAAGGCTCAGCAGTTTATAATTCCCAGGATGGTGTCTACTCCCCTTCTTGAACAAGGGGACAACATTTGCTATCCTCCAGTCTTCCGGCACTATATCGGAATGATGACATGAAAATCAAAGCCAAAGGCTCTGAAATCTCCTCTCTAGCCACCCAGAGAATCCTAGGATAAATCCCATCCGGCCCAGGGAAACAAGAATCTTCTTCCTTCTCATCTGAAGGAGGAAGTAGGAGAGTGAAACTTCTACTTCTGCAACTTTCTCCGCCAGCCTATAATTAATTCTGGAGTGAACTATTTTCATACACTCAAGAATTGCTAACACCTCCTCCTTATGTACCTCAATCCCATCCAGTCTAAAAGCCTGTATCTCAGTATTCTCCTTCACTATTGACTTTTTCCTGCATGAATACTGATGAAAAATATTCATTTAATGCCTCTTCTATTTCTTCAGGCTCCACCCACAACTTCCCACTACTGTCCCTGACTGGCCCTAATCTTGTCCTAACCAATCTTTTATTCTTGATATAGCTATAGAAAGCTTTAGAGTTCTCCTTGATCCTATCCACCAAAGTCTTCTCATGTCCTCTTCTAGCTCTTGACTCTCTCTTTAGCTCCTTCCTGGCTAATTTGTAACTCTCCAAGTCCCTAACTGAGCCTTCACATCTCATCTTTTCATAAGCCTCCTTCTTCCTTTTCACCACAGATTCAACTTCCTTAATACACCTCGGTTTCCTCGCTCGACCACTTCTTCCCTGCCTGACAGGTACATATTTATCAAGGACTCGCAGCTTCTTGAACAATCTCCACATTTCAGGTGTTCCCAGCCCCTACAGTTTTCTACTCTAACCTATGCATCCTAAATTTCGCCTACTAGCCTCATAATTACCTTTCCCCCAGCTATAACTTCCGCCCTTCGGTATATACCTATCCCTTTCCATCACTAAGGTAAACGTAACCGAATTGTGATCACTGTCACCAAAGTGCTCACCTGCCTCCAAGTCTAACACCTGATCTGGTGCATTACCCAGTACCAAATCCAATGTAGCCTCACCTCTTGTTGGCCTCGCTACATACTGTGTCAGGAAACCTTCCTGCACACATTGAACAAAAACTGATCCCTCCAACGTGCTTGAACTATAGCTTTTCCAATCAATATTTGTAAACTTAAAGGCCCCCATAACAACTACCCTGTTACTTTCGCTCCTATACAGTGGCAGTTTACAGTACTCAGTTCATTAATACTTACAAAACCTAAAATGCCCCAAGGGCTTTAGAAATCAATCATTTAATCAACAGTGCATGGGGTCTTCAGTCTGTCTCCCTTATTGATTGTATTTGGCTAATTCTGCATCACAGTGCTGATTCACATGCTCTCTGTTATTGCAGTATAAAGGCACATCGAATGCAGCTAAGCTAACATCTACAACCAAGAACCTTCTTCCTTCTCGTCTGAAGGAGGAAGTAGGAGAGTGAAACTTCTACTTCTGCAACTTTCTCCACCAGCCTATAATTAATTCTGGAGCGAAAATGACTAAAGCAGCTCATCTATTAACATGTCATTTACGAAGAGGCACTGCTTCTGGGGAATCTGGCAAAATTTAGTGTTGAGTCTTTAATTCATACGGAGCCTTTTATAACTTCAGAATGTCTTAAAGCTTAAAATCTATTTATTAACACTGCAATGAAGTTACTGTGAAAGTCCCCTGATTGCCACACTCCGGCGCTTGTTCTTGTACACTGAGGGAGGATTTAGCATGGCCAATGCATCTAACCAGCACGTCTTTCAGAAACCGGAGTACCTGGAGGAAACCCATGCAGACACAGGAAGAACATGCAAACACCACACAGACAATGACCCAAGCCAGGAATCGAACCCAGGTCCTAGGCGCTATGAAGCAGCAGTGCTGACCATTGTGCTACCGTGTCACCAAATAATTTACAACCAACGATGCCAAGTCCAAAGGGAAAGGTGAATATAACTGTAGAATTTACAGAAGGTAATCTCAAAATAAATATTATGAATGGTAAACACTCTATATCATAAAACTAATTAGAAATGTAGGCCTCTTGCATGGAGTTGCAAGAGCAGTTCATTTACTCAATTAAACACTGTCATAGAGTCATAGTTTGCAGCGTGGAAACAGGCCCTTCAGCCCAACCTGCCGATGCTGACCTTTTTGTTTAATCACTAACCTGGATCCTACTGCTCATGTTTGGCCCAAATCCCTTTATTCCCATCTTACCCTTGTGACTGTCTAAATGCTTTTTCAAAGACAAAATTGTACCCATCTTTACTATTACCTCTGGCAGCTTGCTCCAGACACTTACCATCCTCACTGTGAAACAAATTCCCATCTGATTCCTCTTGTATCTCTCCCCTCTCACCTTAAACCTGTGCCCTCTAGTTTTAGACTCCCCTACCTTTGGGAAAAGATGTTGATTATCTACCTTATCTATGCCCCTCATTATTTTGAGATAAGGTGAGAGATATAAGCTCACCCCATAAGCTCCTCCACTCCAGGGAAAAAAAGGTCCAGGTCTATCCAACCTCTCCTTACAACTCAAACCATCAAGTCTTGGTTGCTTCCTCGCGAACCTTTTGTGCACTCTTTCTAGTTTAATAAGATACTTTCTATAATAGTGTGACCAGAACTATACACAGTATTCCAAGTGAATTGAGTCAGTTGCTCTGTGCCCATTTTGTAAAGCATCAGGACTGTTCTCCGGAGCTGTGATTTTGAAGAGTGGCTGCTTGCTGGTGAGACTATTGAAGTTTGAAATCTTTCTTTAATCAATAGGTTTAGGTCGCGGGGGTTTTTTGTTTATTTTGGCGCTCCGTAGCTGGAGATAGGCGCGGGGGCTGCTGGGAAGGAAGCGTGGGACTATATAAATAAGGCCAAGGTAGACAACGGGCAGCGTCGGGAGCAGGCAGTGGAGTGAGGCGGGGAGCAGAGTGAGAGCTGTAAGGGCTTAAGCTCACTGGGCTTGAGCGAGCGCAGGCTTGGACGTGGTAAGTGGCTGGACTCCTGTCCCACCCAAACTCTAGGGCCCATACCTCTAAAGGGGGTGTATAAAATGTCAGGGTCCATGATAAAACGCGCCCGCTGTGTTCGCTGCCATATGTGGACATTCTTGGAGGCAGCACGTCTCCCTAAAGCCCACATATGCACAAAGTGTTTGGAATTGCAACAATTGAGGGCTCAGGTGAGGCAGATGGAGCTGAGACTGGAGGATATGTTTACAGTCAGAGAGAACGAGGGGCTAATGAACAGGGACCGTAGTCCAGAAGGGACCCCAGGGCCTATGAGGAGGGATGGGTGGGTAACAGATAGGAAGTTGAAAAAGAAAAGGAGTCACGGCACTAAGATCACCCCAGAGGAGGCATCCTAGAACATCAAGGGTGGGGCAACAGCTGAGGTAGAGAGGGCAAGGGAGGGGGATCTGAATGCCCCGGAGGACAGTAGGAGTGAGGGATGTGAGATAGTGGTAGGGGATTGGAAGGTCAAGGGGATCGACAGGCGGTTCTGTGGGCAAAAGCGGGACTCCAGGATGGTAGTCTGCCTCCCTGGAGCAGGGGTCCAGGATGTTACGGAGAGGGTAGAGGGAATTTTGAAGGGTGGAGGGGCTAAGGCTGATGTAATAGTCCACGTGGGAGAGAAGGATGTAGGAACAAAGTGCAGGGGGGATATACGTAGGCAGTTCAGGGAGTTGGGGGCTCGGCTGAAGTGTAGGGCCTTCAGGGTGGCATTCTCTGGGCTGCTGCCGAGACCTGGGAATGACAGGGTTAGGAACAACGAGGTGCTCCAACTGAATGCGTGGTTGAGGGATTGGTGTAGGGCGGAGGGATTCAGATTCTTAGACCATTGGGAAGTCTTCAGGAGGGAGGGGCATCTATACAAGAGGGACGGGGAACAGTTGTCTGGGAAGGGCACCCATTATTTTAGCTGGGAGGTTAGCTGGAGTGTTTCGGCAGGGTTTAAACTAATATGGAGGGGGGGTGGGGAGATAGAGGGAACTGGGAGTGGGAGAGAGATGGGCGACAGGGTAATTCCGGAGAGTAGGAGGGAGGATCAGAGAGTGCCTGAGGGACTTCAGTGCATGTGTTTTAATGCGAGGAGTGTGACTGGCAAAACAGATGAACTGAAGGCAATAATGTTCGAGAGGAAGTTAGAAGTGGTGGCGGTAACTGAGACATGGCTAAAGGAAGGGCGGGATTGGCAATTGAATATTCCGGGGTATAAGTGTTTTAGGCATGATAGAGGTGGTTTGAGGAGAGGAGGGGGAGTGGTGTTATTAGTTAAGGATCACATCATAGCAGTGCAGAAGGAGGGTGGTATGGCTGAGTTAGGAATTGAGTCGCTATGGGTGGAGTTGAGGAGTAGGAAGGGAGAGGTTACTATGTTGGGTGTGTACTACAGACCGCCCAACAGTCCGTGGGCCGTGGAAGAAGGGATATGTAGGGAAATTTTAGATAAGTGTAGGAAGAATAGGGTAGTTGTAATGGGAGATTTCAATTTCCCTGGGGTAGATTGGAAGGTGCCCAGAGCGGAAGGTGCGGACGGGGAAGAATTTGTACAGTGTGTTTTAGAAGGGTCCTTGGAGCAGTATGTGGATAGCCCGACTAGAGAGGGGGCTATACTGGATCTGGTTCTGGGAATGAGCCAGGGCAGGTGGTTGACGTTGTAGTAGGAGAGCATGTGTCTAATAGTGACCACAACTCTGTCTGCTTTAGGGTATTAATGGAAAAAGATGAAGCCTGCCCTAAGGGGAGGGTGTTAAACTGGGGGAGGGCTAGATATAGCCAGATTAGGCAGGATCTTAGGGATACCGACTGGGATAAGCTGTTCGAGGGTAGGTCGACACTGCACATGTGGGAGTCTTTCAAGGGGAAACTAAAATTTTTGCAGGAAAGACATGTGCCGGTAAGGAGGAAGGATGGGAAAGGTAGGATTAGAGAACCGTGGGTTACTAGGGATGTTGAGGACTTGGTCAGGAAGAAGCGGGAGGCGTACATTAGACCCAGGCAACTGGGGACAGAGGCAGCGCTGGAAAAATATAGAGAGTGTAGACAGGATCTTAAAAGGGGTGTCAGAAAGGCAAAAAGGGGTCACAAAATGGCTTTGGCAGGTAGGATTAAGGAAAATCCTAAGGCATTTTACTCCTATGTAAGGAGCAAAAGGATGGTTAGAGGGAAGATTGGACCTCTCAAGGACAGAGGAGGGGAACTATGCTTAGAGCCTGAGGGAATGGGGGAGATCCTGAATGATTACTTTGCGTCGGTATTCACGCGGGAGAGGGGCCTGATGTCTGATGCCGGCTTTGAGGAATTTGTGGACCCATTAAAGGAAATAATCATTACGAGGGACAAAGTGTTGGGGCTTTTAGGTAGCATAAAGACTTATAAAGCTCCAGGGCCTGATGGTATTTATCCCAGGCTGCTAAGGGAGGTGAGAGATGACATTGCTGGACCTCTGAGGCAAATCTTTGTCTCTTCTTTGGACACAGGGGAGGTCCCAGAGGACTGGCGGATTGCAAATGTAGTACCGTTGTTTAAAAAGGGTCACAGGGATAATCCAGGGAACTATAGGCCGGTGAGCTTGACTTCAGTTATAGATAAGCTAATGGAGAGGATTCTCAGGGACAGGATGTATGAGCATCTGGAGCGCTGCGATCTGATCAGGGATATGCAGCATGGCTTCGTTAAGGGGAGGTCGTGCCTTACGAATCTAGTGGAATTTTTTGAAGAGGTGACAAAAACGGTTGATGAAGGACAAGCTGTTGATGTCGTCAATACGGATTTCAGTAAGGCGTTTGATAAGGTCCCTCATGGTAGGCTGATAGAAAAGGTGAAGGCGCATGGTATACAGGGCCAAGTATGTAGATAGGTATAGAACTGGCTAGGGAGGAGGAGACAGCAGGTAGTAGTGGAAGGCTCTTTTTCCAACTGGAGGTGTGTCACTAGTGGTGTGCCACAGGGCTCTATACTAGGACCCCTTCTATATGTGGTGTACATAAATGACTTGGAAGAGGGGGTAGGTGGCGTGATCAGCAAATTTGCTGATGACACTAAAATGATTGGATTGGCGGGTACTGAGGAGCAGTGCCTGGCAATATAACATGACATAGATAGGCTGGTAAATTGGGCAGATAGATGGCAAATGGAATTTAATCTGGATAAATGCGAGGTGATGCATTTTGGCCGGAGTAATGTAAAGGGAAGTTATAGGATAAAAGGTAAAACTATCCGGAGTATAGAGATGCAGACAGACCCTGGGGGTGCAAGGTCACAAGTCTCTGGAGGTGTCAGTACAGGTGGAGAATGTGGTTAAAAAAAGCGTATGGTATGTTAGCCTTCATAGGAAGGGGTATAGAATACAAGAGTAGGAGTCTGATGTTGCAGGTGTATAGAACGTTGGTTAGGCCTCATCTGGAGTACTGCGTCCAGTTCTGGTCGCCGTACTACAGGAAGGATGTAGAGGCCCTGGAGAGAGTGCAGAGGAGATTTACCAAGATGCTGCCTGGTATGGAAGGGCTGTCTTACGAGGAAAGATTGAAAACACTGGGGTTGTTTTCCCTTGAAAGATGTCGGCTGAGAGGGGATCTTTTAGAGGTATATAAGATTATGAGGGGTATAGATAGAGTAAATGGTGGTAAGCTTTTTCCACCATTAGAAATGGATAGAACGAGGGGTCACGGGCTCAGGGTGAGGGGGGCTATGTATAAGACGAATATTAGAGGCCAGTTTTTCACACAAAGGGTAGTAGGGGTGTGGAATGCACTGCCGAGTAAGGTGGTGGGAGCAGGCACGCTAGGGTTGTTTAAGGGTCTCTTGGACAGCCACATGAGCGGTCTGCAGATAGAGGGATATAGCAGGACTGTTTGAATATCGGGAGGACCAAATAGTATTAGACTATGTTTTAGTTTTGTCTCGGGAATGTCTTAGTTTTTTTTTAGCGTGTTTAATTAAGTCTTATTTGTTTCCGCAGGCAATTCGCTCCACCTTGTTGACCAACAAGGGGCATGCATGCGGCATGTCGTGCGAAGCTGCTCTTGGAGGTTGCTTCAGGAGTTGCCTAGTGCTTCACGTCGTCAGTGTATGCTTGAACTGGACCATCTGATGGGCAACATGACAGCTCAGAGACTATCGCTGTTGCTGTGCTGACACATGGATTTGGGCCTGTGTCTGCGGGAGTTTGCGCGTTCTCCCCGTGGTTGCGTGGGTTTCCTCCGGGTGCTCCGGTTTCTTCCCACATCCCAAAAATGTGCTCTTAGGCTGATTGGGTAACAAATTGTCCCCATATTGGTCCCTATATGGGAATCTTCAACAATAGGCATAGCCTAAAGTCAAGGATATGTCATTAAGACGTTAGGACGGCGGTGTGGGCTCGTTGGGCCGAAGGGCCTGTTTCCCGTGCTGTGTTACTCTTTGTTGTTCTTTGACTGTCTATTTTCATGCTAATGAATCTTCTTAGTCTGATATTTTAACGAGAAATCAGTAACAGCTGAACAAAGCATAAAAAGATCACCAGGCTTGACTCATGGAAACCATTGGCAGTCTCCAATGACTGGAAGAAGGTATCAGTTATTATTTCATATGGTAAATGCAAAATCACAGCAATCGGGGATAACCTCATTTTTTTAATCCATGCAGAAAATGTGGATGTCAAGGCAAGGCCAGCATTCATTGTCCATTTCCCTTGAGGGCATGGTGATGAGTCATCTTCATGAAAGCAGCTGAGTCGCTTGCTAGGCTGTTTGCCTTTGGTTTAGAGTCAAATACAGTTCAGAGCAAACGGGTCATACAAAAATCCAGCACTACTGGATCAACATTACTTGAGACTAGCTTTTTACTCTAGATTTATTTGATTAATTTTCTGGCTGTTGTGGAGGGATTTGAACTCATGTCTCCAGATCAGTAGCACAGTTATAAAATGACAAGATAGTTCCAAGTAGGGGTGATGTGTGACTTGAAGGGAAACTTACAAGTGGTGGTATTTCAAGCATCTGCAGCTCTTGTCCTTCTTGGCAGTATTAGACTGCTTCAGTAGCAATAAATGACACAGGCAGCAAACAACACAGTTCTGACAGAATCCCAGGAACTGTTAAAATATCCTGCAGAGAAAAATTATTAGAATACATTCATTAAAGGCATAGTATCATCACAGTGTCTATCAATTAGCTGGAGCAAGGGTCTCGGTTAACACAATGCCCCAAGTAAACATCTGAATCATTCAATTTTTTATAGTTCAAATTTTAAACCTAATTTATTTGTGTCACAAGTAGGCTTACTTTAACACAGCAATGAAGTTGCTGTGAAGATCCCCTAGTCGCCACACTCCAGTGCCTGTTTTTGTACATGGAGGGAGAATTTATTGTGGCCAATGCATCTAACCAGCATATCTTTCAGACTGGGAAAGGAACCCAGAGCATCGGGAGGAAGCTCACACAGATACGGGGAGAATGTGCAAACTGCACACAGACAGTGACCAAAGGTGCGAATTGAACCCAGGTCCCTAATGCTGCAAGGTAGCAGTGCTAACCACTGTGCCACCATGCTGATAGCATATGTGTTTAATACTGTTATGTTTAATATATGTTTATATGTATATGTTTATATGTTTTTATATGCTAAGAATGTTAAAAAATACATTTGAATACTAGGGGTTAAGTTCATCAGCACTTAACAGGAAAGGGGCAAGTATTTGTATTTATGTAATGTAATGCAGAATGATGCATTGGCACTTCTCAGTGATAAGGCTTGGGTTCTGCCTTTGCTTCTTGACTGAATCCATCCACCCACTAGGATGTGTGTGGATGATGTGATTGCAGGTTCTGAAAACCGGAGCCAGCTGGTAATAGCATGAAGCAGCAAGCATCTCTACGCTGGAAGCAGGATCAGAATCAGATAACAAAACATAGAGTCCAGCAACAAAGCAACAAACGCAGGGTCCGATGGCAGGAACTGGATCGCAATTGTCCGTCCACGAAAAGGTTGCCTCAAGTCAAGGGATCCAAAACGAGCATCTTTAGAACCAGTCAGCAGGATCTGAGCAGCGCTGCGAGAGAGCTAAACGGTAACCATCACAACCAAGGCAACCCTGAGACAATCAGACTGTGTGACGTTTGTAAGTGAAGCAAAATCACAGCAATTCATTTGAAAGTGCATTCAGGCACAAACATGTAATTTTAGCCAAGCTCAAGCACAAAGGCATAATATCATCAGCAGAAAATGCAGATATTTGCCTGAGTTTGAAAAGCTGGGAATCCATTCAATTACAAATTCCTTAATTGAAAAAGATTAAGAGATGTTAGATTATTTCTAATTGTTTACGGCAAATGGAGAAATGTGAAACAGTTATACATTTCTTCTCATTTTATTTCACAAACGGGCACTTTTAGTGCAGAAAATTATCTCGAAATGTCCTCTGAGGGAAAACAAAAGATCCATTTGATTTAAAAGCTGACCGGGTCTTTGTTAAGGCCCGGGTTAGTTGGAAGGTACTAAATGGAACATTGCAGTGCAACACCAGGAGTAATCCTTATGACGTATAATTGTGTTTAGAGATTCTTCATAAAATGTTACACATGAAAAACAGGCAGTACGTTCCACTGTAACTAGCGGAAACTCTACGGTTAAGGAGTACAAATTACACATGTTTTTGCCCAAAACATCTTTGGGTCTCATAATCATTGATTAAAGAAGCATCAACATTCTGGGTAAAATGTCTGGCAATGCCTTTGTCAGCTAAAATCATAATGTACAATATAATTTATACTGAAACATGCTGTCAAAATATCATTGTGTTTTTGCATACGATAAAAATCGCAGATAGCCCATCCAGAGTTTCATTCCCCGTTTTGATAATCATGACAATCTTTTCTTAGTTTTTAGTATTTCGTTTTAAGATGAAAACCTTCTATTACCAGCTGTTAGTTAACAGCTGTTTAACAATGTAACCACTGTTACATTATCTATAGAAACCACAAGGTTACCAACCCTCTTGGATTGACCTGGAATTTCCAGAGGTTGAAGGTCAGCCTCCAGGACATTGCTGTATATATAACCCTGGAACAAAAAACATTGCAACATTAAAAAAGATGGTTTTCTTAAAATTTTCTTGTTATCAGGCTGAGTGCAAAAGGCTGCCTGGCTGACAGTAGAGCATCATCCAATTGGGTAATGAATCTTCTGGCTTTTCAGTTGATGTTGTATGTCACAAGGATGGATTTGTTGACTGATGAATGGTTGGAGCGTGGGGGCAAATCAAGTGATGAAACCTCCAGATTTAATCATGGTTGGCAATACTGAGAGTGTGGAATCCAAAACCTGCATCTTGCTAAAATATGTGTGGTCTCACTGATAGAAGCACAGAAAATAGGTGCAGGGGTTGGCCATTCAGCCCTTCAAGTCTGCATCACCATTCAATATGAACATGGTTAATCAAGCACTTTCAGTATCTCACTCCCACTTTCTCTCCATACCCCTTGATTCTTTTAGCAACAAGGACCACGTCCAGCTCCCTCTTGAACATATCTAAGAAAGGGGCGGCACGATGGAACAGTGGTTATCACTGCTGCCTCATAGCACCAGGGACCCGGGTTCAATTCCCGGTTTGATCATTGTCTGTGTGAAATTTGCATGTTCTCCCTGTATCTGCGTGGGTTTCCTCCGGGTGCTCTGGTTCCCTCCCATTTTTCAAAGATGTGCGGGTTAGGTGGCTTGACTATGTTAAATTGTTCCTTAGTGTCAGGCGGACTGGCTAGGATAAATGCATGGGGTTGTAGAGATAGGGCTTGGGTGGGATTGTAGTAAGTGCAGGCTTGATGGGCTGAATGGCCTCCTTTTGTAGGGCTTCTATGATTCTATTCTGTGAAATTGGCCCCAACAGTTTCCCTGGTAGAGAATTCCATTCACTGGAGTTTAGAAGAGTGAGCGGGATCTCACAAAAACTTATAAAATTGTAACATGTTTAGACAGGGTAGATTCAGAAAGAATGTTCCAAATGGTGTGGAGTTCAGAACTAGGGGTCACAGTTTGAGAATGGAAAAGGTAAACCTTTTAGAACTGAGGTGAGGAGAAATTTCTTCATGCAGAGGGTGTTGAATGTGTGGAATTTACTACTCCTGAATGTAGTTGAGACCAAAATGTTGTGTGATTTCAAGAAGAAATTAGATGTCGCTCGTGGGGCTAAAGGGATCAGGGAAATGGGAGGAAGGGGGGAATCAGGATATTGAATTTGATGATCAGCCATGATCAAGGTGAATGGCAAAGCAGACTTGAAGGGCTGAATAGTCTCCTTCTGCTTCTAGTTCCATGTTTCTGTGTTTCATACCGCTGTATCAATGCATTATCCAGATGGATAGAACCTTGAGACACAATATGGCAGAAAGAACCAACTACTCATGACTGACCCAACAGCAGAGATCCCTGTAGAGTAAAGGATTAACATCAGGAACTCCTAATACTGATGTAATTGTTGATATCACTGTGACACAAAGCCACATGCTTAAGTAACTAAGATCTGGAGGGAAGCAGAAGTTTAAGCTTTTGTAGAATTACTGAGATATACATGGATCTGTAAATAAACAAGAATGGTTTTTATGAGTTTCAGGCTTAAGTATTCTACGAGAAGCAGGCAAACCCTAATGAAACCCTATTTAATCCCAACTCCAAGTTAAGAACTCCAGTTAAGGGGAAATTCATAGTAACTTCATTGCAGTGTGAATGTAAGCCTTACTTATAATTAATAAATAATTTTTTAACGTTAAGACTACTGACCTGAAAGGCCTGTAAATCCATGGAAAAAGCACAAGAAGAAAATAAAATTGAAGATTCACCTGGGAATGACACATTGTGGTTACAGCAGATGCAAGGTGACACACGCATGTGGAGTCCAGACATCAAAGAATACAGATCACAATCTACAAGCCAAACTACTGATGTTGCAGTAGATCCAGACCTAGGATAAGCATGGAGTCTACATCATCACTTGCAGAACCTCTCTATCTGCTGGAAGTTCACAATAGACTCAGCACTGGGACAATTGGAAGAGATTCTCCAGATACAGAACAGCTTCAGGTTCTTATAAGAAGGAACAAAAGAATGAGATCAATACTTTTATCTATGTAGTAGGGCTATTGTAGATGATGTTATCAAAAAAGACTTCAAACTCATATAATGAAATTCTCCAGGCATTTGATGCGTATATCAATGTTTAAAATATATCACCGTCAAATGAGTGAAATTTTATAAGAGAGAACAAAACCGGATGAATGGATGGATTCGTTCACAAATGATCTGTACCAGCTCATGGAAAATTGTGACTACAGGATCCTTACTGAGGAATTAAAAGATTATGCAGTACTTGGGATCTTAGATAAAACCCTATCACAGTGGTTAGCATTGCTATCCACAGTGCCAGGGACCTGTGTTCAATTCTCGGTTTGGGTCATTGTCTGTGCGGAATCTGCACGTTCTCCCCGTGTCTGTGTGGGTTTTCTCTAGATACTCTGGTTTCCTCCCACAGTCCAAAAGACTTGCTGGTTAGGTGCATTACCCATGCTAAATTCTCCCTCAGTGTACCTGAACAAGTACAGATCGTAAGGGCTGAAGAGTGGATTGGCCTTCCATTGGCCACAGCCATTCATCCCAACACTAATTCCTAACATGCAAACTTCCCTGACAAGTGGATTGGAATTTCCATGCAACTTACCCCCTTTGGCCCCATGCTTCTGCCTGAGTGTGGGTTTCCAAATATACCGTAGACACTCTCTCCCCAATCAATGAATTGATTGGGGGTAGTCAGCATGGTTTTGTGAAGGGTAGGTCGTGCCTTACTAACCTCATTGAGTTTTTTGAAAAAGTGACTAAAGAGGTGGATGGGGGTAAGGCGGTTGATGTGGTATATATGGACTTTAGTAAGGCGTTTGATAAGGTGGCCCATGGAAGACTTCTGCAGAAAATGCAGATGTATGGGATAGAGGGTGATTTAGCTAATTGGATTAGGAATTGGCTAGCAGATAGAAGACAGAGGGTGGTGGTTGATGGGAGATATTCATCGTGGAGTTCGGTGACAAGTGGAGTACCTCAGGGGTCTGTTTTGGGGCCCCTGCTGTTTGTAATTTTTATAAATGATCTGGATGAGGGTATTGAAGGATGGATTAGTAAATTTGCAGATGACACTAAAGTCGGTGGAGTGGTAGATAGTGAAGAGGGGTGTTATAGTTTGCAGAGGGACTTGGACAAGTTGCAGAGCTGGGCCGAGAGGTGGCAAATGGAGTTTAATGTGGAAAAGTGTGAGGTAATGCACTTTGGCAGGAATAATAAATGTGTAGAGTATAGGGCTAATGGTAGGATTCTTAATAGTGTTGATGAACAGAGGGATCTTGGTGTATATGTGCATAGATCCCTGAAAGCAGGCAGTCAAGTCGATAAGGTTGTTAAGAAGGCATATGGAGTCTTAGCTTTTATTGGTAGGGGGATTGAATTTCGGAGCCGCAACATCATGTTGCAACTGTACAAAACTCTAGTGCGGCCGCACTTGGAGTATTGTGTGCAGTTCTGGTCCCCACATTATAAGAAAGATGTGGAGGCATTGGAGAGGGTACAGAGGAGGTTTACCAGGATGTTGCCTGGTATGGAGGGCAGGTCTTATGAAGAGAGGCTGAGGGATTTGAGGTTGTTTTCGTTAGAAAGGAGGCGGCTAAGAGGGGACCTTATCGAAACATATAAGATGATTAGAGGTTTAGATAGGGTGGACAGTGATAGCCTTTTTCCTAGGATGGAGAAAGCTAGCACGAGGGGACACAGCTTTAAATTAAGGGGTGATAGTTATAGGACGGATATCAGAGGTAGGTTCTTTACCCAAAGGGTGGTTCGGGAGTGGAATGCCCTGCCTGCAGCAGTTGTAGATGCGCCAAGTTTGGTGGCGTTTAAGAGGTTAGTTGATAAGTATATGGAAGAGAAGGGAATGGTTTAGTTTGGAGGGTCATTGCTTTTTATATTGGTCGGTGCAACATCGAAGGCCGAAGGGCCTGTTCTGTGCTGTAATGTTCTATGTTCTAAGTGAAAGTGTCTTCATGCTTCATGAGACAGGGAAGTGCCCCATTCCTGAAACTCCCACACTATTCTGAGAGAACTGCACCCAGGGACCTCAAAGTCACCAATACTGACCCTATTAACCTTGTTGTATCCACTATCAAGCTCCCACCAAGGAAGGACACTTGCTTGGCCAACACTAGCCCAGCAAGGAGGACACGGGAAGTCTTGCCTGCATGTCAGACACCAAAGTCCTTTAAAGCAAGAAGCACCCTGGCATGAAGGGAAGGTAAAGCCTGCAAGCAAGCCCTCTCCTGTGGGTCATAGCGGTGACCCTCAGCCCTGAGTATACTTACCTGCATCCCTCGTGTCCTCCAAGGTGCCCCCAGAGCCTTAACTACCCCTTAGAGTGATGTCATCTTGAGCGGTCACCTCTGAAATACCCCTTTGGAGGTAAGAGCTCACACCTTTCTGGAGATGCTGTAAATCATGCCGCTGTGATATCACTCTGGCACCCTGTGAATATTCTGGGAGGGGTGACAATCCTGTGAGAATGCCTGATAATGAGACACAAATATGTTAAAATGAGTTTCTCACCCTTCCTTGGTGTGATCTGTACCATTCTGCCAATGAAGGGCTTTGAAATTCACCCCATTCAAATACACCATCATAAATCACACTTTTCAAATCTCATGGTATTTGAGAACCATTCCGAGAAATAGATAGGCGGAGAATATGGGGTAAAAATTATCCCTATGGTTTCACACAAGTACCACCAGTCAAACGAAGAAGCAGGAAGAGGAGTTTGAACAATCAAGGAATTAATGAAAAAGAGCAAAGATATTGACTTAGCCTCTCTTCATTACAAAACTCCACCGCTACAAAATGCGTTCATTCTCATCATTGGAAATATTGATGGGAAGGTAACTGCAAACTCAACTTCCGGTCCTATGACAAAATCTACAATCTAACATTACCTAAGATGATCATGAGAGAGTTAGAAAGTGTAAGGAGCTGTCAAGGTGTAGTAAGCTCATTATTTCAACTTCAGGCAGAGAGCACAAGAACGGAAAGTGCTTGAAACCCAGGGAGGAGTGTGGTTATAAGACTGACAGATAGATTGTAATAGAAAGAGGTTCACATCCAAAATCCTGTAGAATTGAAATGGAGCAAGGAAACATAAGAAGAAACTGCAAGCGTTAATACTGTTGGCAAGGAATCCAATGGAATCTTGGACTTATTATTCAGATGGAGGCAAGGAACCAGAAACAAGTCAAAACTCTACAACCATCCAGGTGGAAGACACTCCTATTAAGAGCCAAAGGAATGCAATTCATTCTCAAACTCCAAATGAAATCAGGGAGATTGGTCAAAGCACCACAGGGACTAAGCCTAAGACATTGAGTAAGATATTAGAGGATAAGCCAGGATAAAAGCTTCTGGGGAAATGTGGAGTAAAGAGTTAACATAAGGGCCATCTCACTATGAAATAGTTCCTGTCTTCAGCCTCTCTTGTTGCCAATGACAGTGTGCAACCAAATCTTCACAGGGTACTGAAGATGTGGCCACCTATACCATGAGTGGAGGAAGAGAGATGACCAGAAATGCAATATGGCCATGAGTCTCAGATCACGGAACACACTTCACCAACCAATCCACTAAGAAATGTTTCAGGAAGCTCTTCATTTATCCACTCAACATCTTAGTAGGACATTGAATGGACTGCTAAACTAGACAATGTAGTACAAATATTAGCCATCGTGTAAAAGCACTAGTCATAATGCTGCTTAAATTTATTGCTATGTTTTGACTCAGTTAACATCTTATTTAAAGCAGCATAGACAGAATCTATCTAAATTGTTGTTACAGGGTTTAGGATAACTGGGACTGAAAAGACTAATAGATTAAGATAAACTAATTTAGAGTGAATATAGTACAAAAAAAATACAAAGTACCTGACTTACAAAGGCACAGTTTGCATATAAACATGTATATCCACTGTTAGAGAATTTAAACATGTATATTTTGAAAACCTATATTGTCTTCTGAATTAAAGGCATACACTTTGGAGAATGACACTCTATGGTATGATGGGATATAGCTGAGGAAGAAGTACCACATTCCTTGAACATAGTACAGCTACTGAGAACTATCTTATCAGCTTTAGGAAGTGCAAGCTTCCCACAGCAGAATAAATAGAATAATTCAATTTTGCTGATAAGGGGTTGTAAATGGAGACAGTTGGAAAAGAAACTTTTGAGCTCTGTGGACCCATATTATGGTTGTTAGGAGCCAGTGGGACTTTTGAACTCCATGGATTTATGTATTGGGATTGCTAGGAGATAGCGGGCAAGAACTTTCGGATTCTACGCACTTACGTATTCTTATGCTGCCAGAGAGTAGAATGTTATTGGCCAAGTTATTTGATTCATACTAAAATGATTGGCTCACTCCAGTAGAATGAGCAGAGTAGGCGGGCAAATGATTTTTGAAAATGTATAATTGTGATCCTGATAAGAATGCAATTTAGAATAATTAGGACAGCCCCAAATCATTTTCCTATACACATGGACCAGGCCTGGGCAACAATAAAATACCATTTCACCCAGAATTACTGTCTCCATGAGTTCTTTATATTGGCTGAGGAATAATCAATAAAGAGAAATCTCTCCTATGAGAGCCAGCATAATACATAGGTCTCTGAAAAGCTCCTACAGTTGTTAACTGACACATTAAGAATAAGATCCAATGGTCTAAAAATAGTGAATCTATGATTGCAGGATCACCTGGGCTCACTATCGTAATCACATTATTGACCATAACCAGGGAGTAATTCTGGAACAATTGGTCAGTGGCAAACATACAGAAAAAACAAGCAACGAAACAAAATAAATGTAAAGTATCAATTTCATTTCATTCATATGACTGTCAATTCATTCAAGAAAACTAGACCCAGGATCTTTATGCACTACAGAAGATAAAGAATGATAAGTATTGTTAGTAATTCTCTGGCTTATTCACTCCAGTGGGGTTCTCTGGTCCTGCTTCAGTGAATGGAGATTTGGTTGAGGGCAGCAACTCGACCTGAATGGCTGGAAAATTCAGGCTGTATGTCTTTAAGAAATATATTTATATCATGTTTCTTGTAAGAGGCTGTGTTTTGTTGCAAGGAGCTGATTTGTCTTAAAGAATATGCAGTTATAGTTGAGACTACAGAATAATAACTCATTTTAGCTGATGGTATGTTTAAACAAATTAATACATTTTTGTTTACTTGCTTTCTTCCCCTGAAGTTTCAGAATAGGGTTTTGATTAAGTTGGTTGATAGGGATTGATTCTTCTGCTAATAGGAGGAGATAAGCTTGCGGAGAATAATCTTTCATTTACCTTTCATTTTTAAAAATAACCAGTTTGTTGCTTCATTCTGAAAGGAGAAAGGTACATCTCTATCTCTCTTTTCAGAAGCGCTTTGAGAGCTCTCGGACTGGCAACCTAAGTATAAGCACATAAGCCTGTTTTTTTGCTAACTGATTTTGAAGAGAGATTTTAAGTCTTAGAAGAATATTGCTTGGATTGACATTCACAGGGATAAGTGAACAGCTAAGAATTATAATGTGTCATGTTGAAGTATTGTTCAATTTTAAATGTTAAGCTAATTTATTTGTTATACTTAAACTATGTTGTTAAATAAAGTTTGTCTTGATGAAAGCTTCCCAATTTGTCAGTCGAATCACACCTGAAATGAGACATCATATTCCTCACATTAATACCAAAATAGCAAGTTGTTCGGGTCAAGTCTGACTACATGATGTGCCTTAGGATTTCTAATCTGTTTCCTGACAAAATGCATGAGAGCAGAAGAAAGCTCAGCCTAGTTTCCAAAATTACTTGAATAAGCTGAGATGCTAATTCCAGATTGGAGATAGATTTGAGTACATCTGTTTACTAATTTGAATATCATACTTAATTATTTCATTTTAATGTTAATTTTTAATCTTAAGGGAAATATAAAGCACAAAATTGAAATGACTATTAATTAAGTGACAATGCAGCAAAGCTCATTTCGAAAATGAAATCTGATTTTAGTTAAGAGAGAAAATGAAGGGGTGGGATTGAGTGAAACAGAAAATTGCAGTTTACGTTGAAAAGAGTTACAACAAATTAGTTCTTATTATTCTTTCAGATTCTCTTCAACTTTGAAAGCCAAGATGGCAAACGGTGGTGGAAACATTGAACATCACTTAGAAGATTGTGCTAAACCCAGAAGTGAAATGCAAATAACAAATCCAAACATAGAGAGGGGCTGGGCCTGGATGGTGATCCTTGCATCTTTCATCATGCATGTACTTGTTATGGGATCGCAGATGGCCCTGGGGATACTATATGTTGAATGGTTAGAGGAATTTAATCAAAGTCGTGGATTGACAGCATGGATTGGATCCTTGGCAATGGGTCTATCACTTATTGTTGGTACGTTTGTCATTTAGCGTTCTAATGTTCCAGTGAATATAAAATATTGCTCTTTATTATATTGTTTAGCATTGTATTTACTTCTGAAAATATCACCCTTGAAGTCTTGATGCTATTTTGATTTGATTTATTATTGTCACACATATTGGGATACAGTGAAATGTATTGTTTCTTGCATACTATACAGACAAAGCATACCATTCACAGAGCACATAGGGGAGAAGGAAAGGAAAGAGTATAGAATGTAGTGTTACCATCACAGCTATGGTTTAGAGAAAGATCAGCTTAAATATAAGGTAGGTCGAACCAAAGCTCTGATGGCAGCAGGGAAGAAGCTGTTCTTGAGTCGGCTGGTATGTGACCTCAGAATTTTGATGGAAGTAGGTGGAAAAAAGTATGTTTGGGGTGCGCGAGGTCCTTGATTATACGGGCTGGTTTTCCGAGGCTACGAGAAATGTAGACAGAGTCAGTGGATGGAAGGCTGGTTTGCGTGATGGACTGGGCTACACTCACAATTGCTTTGTGGCTTTTTGGGGTCTTAGAGCAGGAGCCATACCAAGCTGTGATACATCTGGAAAGAATGCTTTCTGTGATGCAATGTTATGTGATCCATTTGGGAAGAATTACAGTGAAAAGGTTATTTTCCATTGCTAAAATTAGATTAAAAATGGGCACAGGATCTCAGTGCATAACTAACCAGCACCTGTGGTGTGGGTGGCTTGCCAACTTCCTGCTATCTGTTCATCACTAGACTGTAGCATGCAGTCAGCATTGCTGAGTGGCCCCATGCCTCAAAATGGGGTCCAAAGGCATGAGAAGCCAACATGAACGAAAGCAAGCCTGTATTACTTAAGGCCAGGCTGAAGGGGAGGTTCATTGTTGTCAGAGGAGGTAGTGAAAGTCATTGTGCAAATCACTTTGACAGGGAAAAAAAAATTAAATAATTGCACAATGTAAGAGAGAATGGACTCTACACTTCTCAGAAACTGCATCAAGGAATTGATGGAGGAGGAGCAGTGAAGGAGAGAAGCATTGCATCAATAGCAGAACAGAAGGCCCTTCAGATGAGTGCTCAGCAGGCAGCAGAATCAAGTAGCCATGGAATCCAGGAGTCAAGAGGAACCAAAGAAACAAGAATGTCAGTAACCTCACAAGACTGGTCAAGGTTAGTGAATCCATCTTCAAATGCCACATCCCACCAGATTCACCATTAGTCTCAGATAGTGCTGAATGAACCACACCCCATGACACATCTACCCACATTTTCTGTCAATAAAGACATTTTTTATATCAAAAAAATTAACATTCATGGCAGCATGAACTCTCATCTCACAGTTTTCACAGCTATTTAAACATGACCGTCACATTGTCCAAATACTTTGCACAGCACTCACTGGTACACTTTCCTCTCTCTTGCAGGACAAACTGGAGGTGGTGGAAACAATGCTGGTTGGTAATGGAGCAGCCATGGGTGTGACTGTGAATGACAGCCTGCAGCTGATGTAAAGACATTTCTCCCATTCCCCACGTCACAATCATCCCCTTGAGTTTCTCCTGTCAGATACCGAGTGGAAGAATGACAGCTCACTCTGATAAAGAAAATCTGTCACCTGACTTAAAATTTGCAGGCATCAAGTTCAGATACTGATACTGAGAGGAAAGTGGAGAAGCAGGACCGGTATATAATGAGACATTTCATGAGTGGCCTGCAGCTAGGGCGGGAGGCAAAAATTACACAGCTGCCAGGGTGAAATGATAAATGTGTTCTGATGCAGTGGACTCGGGTCAGTATTTCAATGGTGTAGACTACAAAAAAAACAGGCTGATGGAAATGCACAGTGCTTAGTGCATTGGCAGCTCTGCTAGAAGTTTGTTTGTAAATGAAGACACATGGAGAGTCAGGTATTGGCTTTGCGCAGAGCTCTGCTCAGACCTTGGAGCCAAATCTTTTCAGCATGGAAGTGGTGGCCAACTCTATTAGCACATTTGTGGATCTAACCATGATGCAGCTTCTGATGGCTGTTATTTCAGTGTCCACTGCAGCACAAACAACAGCCATCCAATGTCTGAGGGTTGCAGGGGGAGCTGAAGCTGAGGTTGTGCTATCACGCAAACTCAGATTGCTTCCATGTGCTCGAAGGAATTTGCAGAGTGTCACAGCAGTCCAGCAATCTGTCCTCCAAAAGAGAACCAGGATTGCTGAGGTGTTGTCTTGACTTTGAGGTGCAGTGACTTGCTGTTCTGTCTTGAGAAGACAGCCTTTTTTTTCCAATCTCTGTCACTCGTCCAGTGTCCTTTGTCTTTGTCTTGGCCTTTATCGTGAGGGCGATAGAATATAAAAGCAGGGAGTCTTGCTGCAACTGTATAAGGCACTGGTGAGGTCACAACTGGAGTACTGTGTGCAGTTTTGGTCTCCTTATTTGTGGAAGGGTATATTGGCCTTGGAGAGAGTACAGAAAAGGTTCACCAAGCTGATACCGGAGATGAGGGGGTTAGCCAATGAGGAGAGATTGAATAAATTGAGCCTATACTCTTTGGAGTTTAGGAGGCTAAGGGGGGATCTTATAGATACATATAAGATAATGAAAGGGCTAGATAGGGTAGAGGTAGAGAAATTCTTCCTGTTTAGAAAGGAAACCAGAATTAGAGGCCATAGCCTTAAAATAAGGGGAGGAGGGTAGTTTACAACAGAGTTGAGGAGGAACTTCTTCCCTCAGAGGGAGGTGAATCTCTGGAATTCCCTGCCCATTGAAATGATGGAGGTTACCTCATTGAATATGTTTAAGTCACAGGTAGATAGATTTCTGATAAATAAGGGAATTAAGGATTATGGGAAGCAGGCAGGAAAGTGGAACTGATCCACTTCAGATCAGCCATGATCTTATTGGATGGCGAAGCAGGCTCGAAGGGCTAGATGGCCTACTCCTGCTCCTATTTCTTATGTTCTTATGTCCTTTCTGATGTTTTGCAGCCCAAATGTTCCTTGCATGATCACCATGAAAGCCACCATATATGTTATTGTTGCCAAACTCTGAGACTTCAGTTGCAGCTGCAGATATTGGCAGATTCCAGTGAGGACTTCCTTACTGACACACTTTTCCCCACCGTGATTCAGATAGGAGAATTGCTGTCTGTGCATCTGAGGTGAGAAGAATCCTTCTCTCCCTCTTCCTCCTCCCTCTTTGAGCAGCAATATCCTGCATGGCTTCTGCTTATTCTTCCAACCATGCAGTTGGTATTCCAAGGGGAATGCTTCTCCATTAACCCATTTCTGAGGGCAACTGGTATGTGCAGAAACCTTGAAGTTGGAACAAAATCCTTCAGCACCACTTCCTCTCGTATTAGCAACTTTAGAGATCTTGAGAAAGTACCCAATATTTATATAATTGTAACAATTAGTAAAACTTGACAGTGAAAATCTATCAGCAACAAATAATATTTTTAACTAGCACCCTGAGAATAGTCATCCATGTAGATTCTCTGAATGATACCAGATTTATGTTAACTTTTGGTTAGGGAGATTACCAAGTTGAATGAACTGATGGGAAGATTCAGTCCTACTGTAGCTTGGGTTGAAGCAGCCTCAGATGAATCTGCCTCAGGATCCTTACAGCTAACCAAGTGTGGAGATATTCATTCTTTCAATGGACCACATTCAGGGTGTCAGTAATGAAAGAAAATATGTCTCATTTGCTGCTCACCTCTCAGGAAATGCCATTATAGAATCACAAGACAGTCAGTTTTTACTGTATAGAGCTGATAACTGATAGTAACTGATAATTGGAGATGATGGCCGTGTGGCATTATCGTTAGACTATTAATCCAGAAACTTGGCTAATATTCTGGGGACCCGAGTTCAAATCCCACCACAGCAGATGGTGGAATTCCAATTCAATAAAAAAAAATCAAATTAAGAATCTACTGATGACCATGAAACCATTGTTGAACCCATCTAGTTCACTAATGTCCTTTAGGGAAGGAAATCTGCCATCCTTGCCTGGTCTGACCTACATGTGACTCCACAGTGCTGCAATTGGTTGACTCTCAACTGCCCTCTGGACAAGGGCAACTAGGGATGGGTAATAAATCTGGCCAGCCAGCAATGCCCATGTCCCATGAATAAACTTTAAAAAAATCCGTAATACTGATATTAACACTATTGTGTAGCTGCAGAAGAGTAGATAGCTGTCTATGTATCATGTTCTGCATTATCTTTCTCTTCCCTATTGTATGATGGTGTTATGTTGGCTGCTGCCCAGCTTCAGGGCACAGTTTACATTTTTAAAGTTGACTGACCTGTAATTTCTGGTATTGGTCTCAGTTCATAGCAACCAGGTCTTTTTTTAACAAACAATCTTCTTTTCTAGAGTTGCAATAACAATTTTTCCTAATTCCTGCTGGCACATGTCCATTGTAACCTGTAAAAAATCAATGGACAATATTTATTATCTCCATCATAACTTCATCCTCCACAACTTGGCTTCATCTTTCATCATGTTCTAGGGTATTCTCTTCAACCATTTAGTGTCTTACAAAACTCTTTATCTTTTAACGTTAGATGAGCTGCTTGATGTTGAAGGGAGATTTAAAGCTTAGGTTTGGAGGCTACAATATCCTTGGTTTAGGTGCCTGTATAACAATTTATATTCAAAGGTACCTGTACAGCTGTTTATATTAGTAGGAATAAATAGTATATAATAAATATGTATGAATTTACCGTTATCCGATCACAAAGGGCATGCATGAAAATTCCATCATATTAACAGGAGCTCAGGATAGTAAAATGACACAAAGTGGATGCTAGCTTTTTGCCACATTCCTGAACACCATTAGCTGGTTTGAGTGTAAGTGTACAATATACCACAGATACTGGTGACTGGTACCAGTCTATGGTCTGAGACCTCAGATGAGACACGGAGAATTAGGGAGGACAGTCATGGGAAATGATAAGGAGGCCCGCTGGACAAAGAACTCAAGGACTCCAGATGGGAGAAAAATAATATTGATTGAGGTACCATGAGTCGCGTCCATGACACCACAAGCTGATCACGCACAAGCCCACCTTACATAATGCCTTTTTCATTGGATATGTGGCTGCTGTATGTAATCTGTAATCAGTATTATTGGACAAGGTCTAGCCGTAATGGGCTGTGTAGATGTTTGAAAACTGTATAAGAATGGGTGTTTTTCCTTTGTTTGTCAGAGGGAGGCACTGGGTTTAACAGAAGCCATCTCCCCGCCGGCAAAAATAAACAGTTTGATGCAAGGACCAATCCTGAGTGTTGAGTGATTTCTTTGAGATTCTCTCCTACAACACTTGACTTTTTCTTTCCACAATCGTTTTTAACCTGTCCAATCTTTGCCTACATTATGCTTTGTATAATTCCCCATGATTATCTCCGGTAAGAAGTCTCAGAACACCAGGTTAAAGTCCAACAGGTTTACTTAGAATCACGAGTTTTCATCACCTGATAAAAGAGAAGTGCTTCAAAGGGTTGTGATTCCAAATAAACCTGTTGGGCTTTAATCTGGAATTCTGAGACTTCTTGTTGTGCCCACCCCAGTCCAACACTGGCATCTCCACACCATGTTTATCTTCAGGAATGATACTTCAAATGTTATCATATGTCCTCTTTTTCAGTTTCAATCTAATTTAAATCCATCTATCCATGTAATCTGCCTTAAGGAATAAATCTGTATATCACAACGCATAGCACTGATCCATCAATCTATTTGCTATATGCCCTGTCTGGATAATTCAAGTATTTCCCTTTCCTGCACAGGTCCATTTGTGAGTTTTTTTGTGGATGCATGTGGATGTCGCACAACAGCAATAATTGGAGGGATAATAACCACAGTGGGTTGGGCGCTGAGTGCATATGCAACAAGTGTTTACGATCTCTTTATTTCATTTGGAGTAGTAACCGGTGAGTGCTTTTTAAGCATTGGACCATTTGGTCTTTCATGATCATTGTTATTCACCTTATGTTAGCTTACCTATTTCCAAATCCAGGTTAGCTGGTAGCTGAATAGAAGTTCTGTCATGTTGGATCTTGCTCGCCGAACTTGTACTCCACTTATTTATCATTAGTTTGAAGATAGTTCTTCCCATTAAATTGAGATAGAAATATTTATTTCAAATATTTGCAGGAGATGGGGAATAAATAATTTAGATATACTCTCTGTCACTAACCATTTGAATACAGAATTTATCTGTTTCAAATGAACCGATTGGATAAACTATTTAAAAATAGTTGTCCCACCACCTCTGTTCGATTCTCCTTGGATCACTAGTACTATCTGAAAAGAGTATGTCAACAGGATTGACCATCCTGCCTGAGCAAATGGATTAGGCCATAAGCGTTTAGGCAGTTACATGGGTAAGATGGGTATAGAGGAATATGAGCCAAATGCAGGCAATTGGAGCTAGCTTAGTGATAAAAGCTGGGGGCAGCATCGAGAAGTTGAGCCAAAGGGCCTGTTTCCATGGTGTAAACCTCTATAACTCTATGTGATGGCAGATGGGTAAGGGGAGGGAGGCGAAGAAAGGGAAGATGGACAAATCAAAATGTGTTTTCATAATATTTTATGCCCTTTCACTGTTTTTTAATTTAAGCTAACAACAATGATGCTGTTCAGAAGATTCCATTTGAAAGAATCCAGCTAGATTTTTCTGTAAAACTAAAGTGTATTTTCTTCACTGTGTGAGCAGGAATTGGCAACGGTTTGGCATACCTGCCGAACATAGTCATGGTGGGACAGTATTTTCAAAAGCGACGAGCCCTGGCACAGGGAATAAGCACAACTGGCACTGGGTTTGGAGCCTTCTTTGTGACCATTTTACTTAAAACTCTCTCTGCTGAGTTTGGATGGAGAGGTGCAATGTTGATTCACGGAGCAGTAAATTTGAACCTGTGTGTCTGTGGCGCACTATTAAGACCACTTCCATCCGACAAAGGATTTGTACCCGAGTTATGTGATGTGCAGAAGTGCAATAGGTCTGAGAATGGTCACACAGCACTCGCAATTGACAACCAAAACGCTGGAATAAGGAAGACTGCAGACAATGCGGAGGGCCGTAAAGAAAATTCAAATCGCGACCATGAGCGAAGTGCATCAGAAACAAAACGGAAATATAAAGATACTAAAGACATAATCTTGAAAGACGTGTATGCAATAGGCCACGTTAAAACACTTAGCCAGTGTGCAAACTCTGTGAGGCTAGGATTTCACTTTTGGTATTCAAGCTATTTTGGAGGTGAATCCCTGTTCCAAAATAAGGTTTTCGTAGCATTCATTTTCTGGGCTTTATTTGCTTACTGTAGTTTTGTTATACCTTTTATTCATCTGCCGGAGATTGTAAAAGAGTATGGTTTATCCTCAGAAAATGACAAGCTTCCTCTGACCTCAATCATTGCTATATTTCATATTTTTGGTAAAGTCATTCTGGGTATAATCTGTGATTTCCCATTCGTTAGTGCCTGGAATGTATTAATCTTGTCTAACTTTTGCCTTGGCATTTGCATTTTGGTAATTCCACTCATGCACACATTTACCAATCTGGCCATTGTTTGTGCGTTGATTGGGTTTTCCAGTGGATATTTTTCAGTCATGCCCTGTGTAACTGAAGATCTGGTGGGACTAAGCAACCTTGCCAATGCTTATGGTATCATCATCTGTGCTAATGGAGTGTCTGCATTGCTGGGACCACCGTTTGCAGGTAAACACTGGAACAATTTCATATCATTAATAGTAATATAGTTATATGATAAGAGTCCATTACCAATAAAATAGACAGTAGCCAATTGTTCTATCAATATGAATATTCCCTCAAGACTTTTCATCTTTATATTACGCCCCACCATTGATATAAAAGCAAAAGGAAACATGCTGCCTACCTAAGCATGATTCTATGTGATTTGCTTCCTGCCTTTCATTAGACTAATGTCTCATTTGCTTCCTTCTGGCAGTTCTCTGATGTTAAAATTCTCATGCTTGTGTTCAAATTTCTCACTCACCTCTCCACTGTGCAACCTCCTCGTGCCCTACAATCTTCAAAGATTTTGCTTCTCCTCCAGTGCTCCACATGCCTATTCACTCCACTACTGGTGACCGTGCCTTCAGCTACCTGAAGCATAAACTTTGAAATTCCTTCCTTGAATCACTCTGCTTCTCAATCTCTCTCTCCTCCTTTCTTCTTAAAACCTATCACTTAGCCAAGCTTTTTGGTGACCTGATTGTCTCATGTGCCACAATGTCAAATTTTCTCTGCAAATACTCCCCTGAAGCAACTTGGGACATTTGACTTTATTAAAGGTGCTACAGTAATATAAGTCAGTATTGTAGGATGTTAAATCTGTAGCAGTGAGCGGAATAGGGAAGCAGACTACCTGCTTTTCCATTCATTCAGCTCAATAGGATAGAAAGATGAAAAATTAATTTTAAATGGGTGCATGTATTAATAATTATGAATAAAAGCATATTATCCAAGGGCCCTTGTGGCCTCTTGCTGGTCAAATAGTTTGATAATGATTAAATTCAGATGGAATTCCAGACAGTTCGGTAAAAGCAGCTGAGTTGAGATGTTAGTAAGGCAGCCACATTGTACATTATGTTGAAAATATTCTATACCATGTTGAAAACAACTTCTTGCTACACCGAATTAGTCTTGCTGCTGACAATCAATGGTAAATAGATATGGATTGAAATGATGAAGCTATAGGCTGAGACAGATCCAGCTCATTAGCTTCCTGCGAGAGTGTGAAATTATAGCCTAACATTGTGGAGAGAAGATGATTATAAGAATGAAAGAAAGATTGCTTTCTCTTTTGACCTGGTATTTGTAATAAGTTTTCAGGGACAGAAATCCCTCCACCAAAATCCTTTTATTTACAAACTCTAACAGGAGTACCCAGTCAGCAGTCTATCTCCGGGGTGCCAGAGGAACTGACACCCTCGGTTAAGTACAAGGCAAAGATTCTCTGATTGGCCCATCAAATGGATCCTTAATCAGGGAGTACATACTCCAATAGGTCAACGTCAATGGTCTGATTGAGGTCATTATAGTATCTCTACAGTTTGATTATTATTAATTTCTGTTCATTTTGGTTTTGTCTTATGTTGGCTTCTGAACATTTACCTGTCCAGGTAATAGGCCCAGGTGCTTGCTGCTCTGTCTGAGAATCCAGAGAGCAGTTGAATGTGCATTTTCCATAGATTTCCTCTCCCAGAAAAAATGGGATAGATAACTATACTATATCCACTTCCCCCATCTGCAGATGATGCAAAATCAGCAGAAACTTCCCAAGGTAAGGAAAAATTGAAGCGAGCAATAATGGACATCAGGAGATGAGCAATGTGAAGGTATATGGACACAAACTAAGAGGGAATGTGGATATTAGTCTCAGATGCTGAAAGGCTGCTTATTTATGTTTTTTGCAGAAACCTTCTACTTACAGGGAGATAATTACAATGTATGCAATCCTATTAATCAAATTTTTAAATGTGGTTATTCAATACATATTGCAACAGTGATTATAGTGCTCACCATAATTGGCCATCGTTTTTTCAGTAAATCCTCAGGTTGTGAAAGGTGTTATAGAAATGCAAATTTTTCTTTATTATATAAAAGACTGGTTACGTCCATTTGAAAGCAAATATTTGAAAGCAATAATAACACAATAACACAGTGATGAAATAGTTAGCACTGTTGCTTCACAGCACCAGGCCAGGCTGTCAGTGCGGGTTTGCATATTAGTCAGCTCACTGCCTGCTATAGTTAGGAGTCCAATCGGAGCCGGTGGGGTGGGTTGAGCAAATCCTTACTGCCTTGACACTGTTTGGGAATCCCGATTTTTGGCCGACTGCCCCATTCAATAGAATATCAGGATTCCCATGGGCCGTCTGATGACGCTGGAGAATTAGCTTAGGTTCAGAATATGCTTAGAATTTCCTTCACGTGCAATAATTTGTGTAATATTTGTGTGACACGGTAGATGAAATTGCTCACGATCGTTGCCATTTACACGCTGCAATGCTGAAAGGATCGAGAAAACTAGTATTTCAGCATTTCACATTGTTTATGTACTATTGTGTTAAACATAAATTTTCTTGATCCTTTTGGCAGTAGAGAGGATCTCCTTGCTCAAGTACTATGGCCTCATCTGTGAAGCTACAATCACCTTGTGACATTGTGCACATGACTTTTTTGCTTTAACAGAACCATTTTGAGTTAATTAGACCCATGTAAATTACATGACTCCCAAGTCATCTGATATTAATGATAGTGAAGTGATTCAGAATTTTGAAAACTCCTGAAACTTTTATTGCTGACTTGCGGATTCACAACCTCTTCCCCCGCAAAAACAGTATTATTTTTTGAAATTTGTCTTTTGCTGTGTCCCACTCCTCAAAAATTTCGCAGTCTCACAAGACCATTGTATTTTCCAAGTATTTCAACCCTCCTCCAATCCCACATGCTTAGAATTATTTTGGTACATGTATGGAAAAGATCCATTGATGTCCAGGAGCAAAAAGTGATTCATGTAGTACATGTTGTGATTGTGATACCAATTAAAAATTTCTGCTAGTCATTGCTGGCAGCTCCCACAAAGGTTTCATTCTGAACAATGCTATTGTTGTCGACCTCTGATATAAAGAGAATCATGACTTCCTTGGGCGAGACACATTGCCTACAACCATGACTTACAACTCCACTAAAGTAATCAGTATGACCAGTGAATGATACATTCAATCAGATCTAAGCAGCATCAGGATCATTGAATCCTTAACAGAAACAGGCATGATGAAGATAGATGTATACTCTGAAGAACCATAAGAATTTTCACAGCACGCTGCACTCTTTCCTTCCTGGATGTATTACAGCTTGGTATGCCTCCTGCTCTGACCAACATCACAAGAAACTACAAAGGGATTGTGAATATAGCCCAGTCCATCACGCAAACCAGCCTCCTATGCATCCGCCTATACTGCCTCGGAAAAGCAGCCAGCATAATCAAGTATCTGACATACTCCGGACATTCTCGCTTCCACCTTCTTTCATGGGAAGAAAGATTCAGAAGTCTGAGGTCATGCACCACTGATTCAAGAACAGTTTCTTCCCTGCTGCCATCAGACTTTTGAATAGACCGAACTCATATTAAGCTGATATTTCTTTAAGCTCTAACTATGACAGCAAAACTATGTCCTGATCCTCTCCTTTCCTTCTCCCCTATGTATTCAATGAATGGTATTTTTTGTCTGTATAGCGCACAAGAAACAATACTTCTCACTGTATTATGATACAATATTATGAGACAATAATAAATCAAATCAAAATCAAACCTGTACAATTTTGCATTTCAGGAAGACCATTAATGCCTCAACGTTGAGGAATCTGTGTTGCCCGAGGAAAAGAAGCTACAGCCTGGGATGGTGAACTTCAGAATGAGCTCCTTTGGCTGCTGTAAGGAGCATCAGAATGAGATTGTACAAGAGGTGTTTAACCCAGCAGCGTGCTGTACTCTTACCTCTGTGATCATTAGACAAGAAAGTCACCTTCCTTAAATATACTAACACCCTTAACAATGCTGAGCAGCTCTTGGTGCTCCAAGATAACTGTGTCAAAATTCATCACCTTTGATTATTTATTAGTGTCACAAGTAGGCTGAATTTAACACTGCAGTGAAAATACTGTGAAAATCGCCGAGACATAAACATCCATGTTGGTGGACATGTCCAGTGAAACGCTCCTTTTGAAAAATTACTTTAGCATCATTGCCCCTTGAGTACAAGATCAGTTCAAACTAATAACAATCAAAAACTTGTTTCCCATTGAGATTGAATATAGTTTTCCATGATTTCTTTTACTGACAAAAGCTTATTTGTTATGTCACAAATAGGATTACATTAACACTATGGTGAAGTTACCTTGAAAATCCCTGAGTTGCCACATTCCAGTGCCTGCTCGGTTACACTAAGAAAACATTTAGCATGGCCAATGCATCTTACCAGCTTGTCTTTTGCATTGTGAGAGAAAACCAGAGCACCCGGAGGAAACCCATACAGACATAGGGAGAACATGCAGAATCCATACAGAAATGATCCAACTGGGAATTGAACCTGGGTCCCTGGTGCTGTGAGGTAGCAGTGCTAACCACTGTGACAAAGGATGCTTACAATTATATCAGAACAGAAAACTAGTCAATTTGGTCCATTGTGCCTTTGTTGACTCTTTGAAAGAACTATCCACTCTCTTACTCTTTCCCCATATCCCCACAACTCTTTCCCCTTCAAGTATTTATCCAATTCTCTTTTGAAAATTACTAATGAATCTGCCTCTGCAGACAGTGCATTCCAGTCATAAGAACTTGCTTACTATTTCTTTATCAGTTGTTACTTCCAAGTACAATATTTGTATCTAGCTGGCAGAGATGGTAACTCCACATATTGGGAAACAACATTTGAAAAGCAATGTTTTGTCTCCAAATATACTCCCTGGAGATCTCTAGAATGTGCAACAGCGCAGACATCTCTGATTACTGTCCATCAGAGCAGGGACTAAATTGGTTAGCCCCAAAAAACAAACATTGTGACATATGATTAACCCTTGCCTGTAATTCAGGCATCATACCAACTTTGAACTGAGTGCAATTTTGAATGATTTCAGTGCTCATCCAGCACTAACCGCACTGTTGATTGGCTGGGCACTTTAGCAAGGGGCTAATAATGTGACTGGCGAGTTTAAACAAGCCTCCACCTCCAGCAATATTTTGGTTCGAGTTGACGTTGGTAATTGTGCAGGAAGTGAATCTGATCTGAGAAGCGTTGAATAAAGGCATAACATGATAGAGTGAGGGCTGGCTCCAAGGATTCTGGATGATGTGCTGAGGGCATGGGCGAATGAAGTAGAAGATAGAAGAAATGAGCAGGAGGTCAGAAAGTCATTTAGTCTTACACATAGAAGACATTGGAAGCAGATAGTTGTGGTGAAAAATGTCAGGAGACAAGTGCCGAGGATTTAGATACAGTGCCGCAAGAATTTCAATGACCTTACCACAGTGGTCAAGATCAGTGAAGGCATCTTCAGATGCCATATCTTACAATCATACTGATAACCTCAGACTGTGTTCAATTCATCACACTCCTATCACCCATCTATCAAGATCTCTTTCAATCAGTGTCCTTACAAAGCATTCACATGCTCCACCATATTCAGACAATTATCAATCATGCAAAACTGACACTCACATCTCACAGATAGTACATACTGTCAGCTAGGAGGTAATTAGAAGGGGAACAGGCTTTATCTCAACCTTCATGAAGGAGGTGCTTAGAAATGTAGAAACCCTACAATGCAGAAAGAGGCCGTTTGGCCATCGAGCCCGCACCGACAACAATTCCATTCAGGCCTTATCCTCATCGCCTCACATGTTTATCCACTAATCACTTTAATCTAAGTATCTCGGGACACTAAGGGACAATTTAGCATGGTCAATCAACCTAACCAGCACATCTTTGGAGTGTGGGAGGAAACTGGAGCACCCAGAGGAAACCCACAGTGTTTAGCACCGCTGCATCACAGTATCAGGCACATGGGTTCGACTCTCTGCTTGGATCACTTTCTGTGCAGAGTCTGCATGTTCTCCCCATATCTCCGTGTGTTTCCTCTGGGTTTACTCCCACAATCCGAAAGATGTGCTAGTTAGGTGCATGGGCCGTGCTAAATTCTCCTCAGTGTGCCCAAACAGGTGCTGGAGTGTGGCAACTAGGGGATTTTCATAGCAACTTAATTTTATTAGTCACAAGTAGGCTTACATTAACACTGTAATTAAAACCCACGCAGACACGGGAAGAATATGCGAACTCCGCACAGATAATGACCCAAGCCAGGAATCGAACCCGGGTCCCTGGTGCTGTTAGGCAGCAGTGTTAATCACTGTTAGCACTGTTAAGCATTATTGAGATGCCATTACTGAAGCTGTGGCCAGCAGTGGGACTGAGCCATGACGGTATCCTCATCCTCAATCCTTCTCCTCAAATCTTCCCTCATCCTGCAATCTTTTCTGATTTCCAAGCTGCAAATGTAAGTAAGCACCTCTTGCTTTCCCTTCCTCCCAGCACTACAAATCTATGGTGTACCTTTCCCCTTTCAGGTTCTCAAGAAGTCCAACCTGCCCAGGCTGTGTGGGACAGCAAGAAGACAATAATGATGAGGAGACATTGTCACTCAACTTTACATTTGCATCCTCCATAATAAAAAAGATAGCATCGAGGTGGGATCCGTATTGGGTAAGACAGCGGATATGCAGCCCCAGCAGGGAGCAATGATAGAACAGGGACCAGCCCACCAGAGGAGTGAGGTTACACATGGTTCTACTGCAGGGGAGTCAGATGAGCACTTCTCTGTGGCGATGGCTTCGTGGTTTTGTCGCTAAACTTTATCCAGAAATTCAGCTAATGTTCTGGGGACTTGTGTTCGAATCTCATTGTGGCACATGGAATTTGAATTCAATAAATCTGGAATTAAGAATCTACTGATAACCATGATTGTTGGAAAAGCCCATCTGGTTCATGAATGTCTTTTAGAGAAGGAAACCTGCTGTCCTTACCCGGTCTGGCCTACGTGTAATTCCAGAGAGACGGCAATGTGGTTGATTCTCAACAGCACTCCAAGGGAAACTAAAGATGGGCAATAAATGCTGACCAGGCAGCCAGCCATGCACATGTCCCAAGAATGAATTAAAAAAAACTTACAGAAGAAGTGATGAGTTCATTCAACAATAAGCTTGCTGCATTGAGAAGCTTGTCAGAATACTGTGGTCAATGTCAAGGAGCATTGCAGAGTCAAGCACCAACTTGGCATAGGGACTTGCTCAGAACGTATGGAGCTAACCCTTGTCAACATGGGAACGGTGGCCAGCTCCAGCAGCGCACTTGTGGATCCACCATGATGCAGCATCTGTTGCTCCACTTACCCAGAAACATGCTTTCACCCAAAATCTGAGTGTTGCAGTGGAAGTTCAAACTGAAGCAGTATGAGGACAGTCTGCTGTCCTGCAAGATCAGTAACACAGTGATTAGCTCTATTACCTCACAGCGCCAGGGACCTGTGTTCAAATTCGGCTTGGATCAATGTTTGTGCAGAGTGTGCACGTTCTCCTTGCGTAGGCATGAGTTTCCTCTGGATGCTCTGGTTTCCTCCCATGGTCTAAAAATGTGAGGATTAGGTTGATTGGCCATGCTAAATATGGTAAATATGTGGCCTTACAGGAATAGGGCCTGGGTGAGATTGTGGTTGGTCCAGATACGATGGGCCAAATGGCCTCCTTCTATCATGTAGGGATTCTATGATCATGATGGCTGTTGATTACAGAGTGTACAATAACCTGCAAGATGTCACAGCAAAGCAACAATTTGTCCATGACTAAATGACTCAGATTGTTGATGCTCCGTTCAAACTAACCTGCTATTTTCTTTGCGGAAATTTGCATTTATCTTCCCCCCAAAGCTCAGATTGCTCCTGCTCCTGCCAAAATGCTGCAATCTTCCAGGCCCAGACATCATCCTGCAAAACCATCTGGAGTGGCCTCCACTAAAAGTCAGCAGCCTTCCAAAGGCAAAGCTGCACATTTGGAGAGCATGAGGCAAACATGTACGGAAGAGAGGCACTAAAGCAATGCACAAGGTTGACATTTGACATTTTGCAGAATAATTTCATTGATAAATTTGATTTTATATTTTGCTGTGTTTACTTTTATATTGTGATGGTCAGTGAAGTTGGGGATAAGTAGAATTGTTGGTGAGTAGGGATTTGGGGTTAATAAATCACACTTGGATAATTTGGATAAATTGGAAGCATAGCAGAGGACATGCCACCGTCCATATCAGTAGGGCTAAAGTGGAAATAGTTGAGAATTTCAATTTTCTAGGTGTCTAGATCACCAACAAGTTGTCCTGGTCCCTCCAGGAATTTAGCAGCATTGAGGACCTGGGCAGATTAGCCTTGTAGCAGGTTCAAACGGATACTTTTTAAAATGAAGACAAGCAATCAAGAGACTTAAATCATAGGCACACTCAGCTGCAAAGCAGAGCTCTCTCAGAGAATTTTGTTGTGCAGGAAGATAGCAGAAGTGAGTCTGTGTCAGACCCCATAAATTCTACTCTAAACTACGAGATAGGTTCCCAAAAGAAAGCTACATGTCATGTGTAGTAACTACCAGCTGGATTTGGCTCATTGTGTTAAAACTTATGGAATGTTGTTTTGGGAAAGGTGTACTTTTGGAATTTAGGAAAATAGATACATTTAGCTTGTGTGTATGGGGAATGGGGGGAATGTGTGATGGATGATAGTTTAAGGATACTGTCTGGGTAACCATTATTGTATAGTTAATTGTAAATGTTTTTCTTCAGTGTTGTCCTTTTTGTTGCATGTTTTAAAGTTTAATAAATATTTCATTGTTTGAATAATTTACAACAAGACAGATCCCTTTCTTTACCTGGTTTTCATCTCTTTTCTTGCATTTATTACAAATCGCAAAAATAGTTAAGAAATGGCGTTCCAAGTTTTCTTTTGGGAATTTGGGATTTTGATTTGATTTGATTTGATTTATGACTGTTATATGTATTAGCATATATTGGAAAGAATTGTTTCTTGTCTGCTATACAGACAGTACTGTTTATAGAGAAAGAAATGAGAGAATGCCTTTGTCCTGAACATCATTGGATTTCAAATCATGCTGTATTCCAAGAAGAATGCCTACTGGTGAATCATTGTCTGAGATCAATTAGTTTGTGCAGTTGCTACAAAGTGAGCGAACTGTCCTTGAGGACATGCCACACCATTACTTTTACAACGTTAAATAAATATGAAAAGTTCCAAACACTTGTAGAAACACCACAAGCAGCCAGAAAGCATTCAGTAACTAACTTGTCTGCTGAGGTAGTGTGGGCTGAGATTAGAAACAAGGTGGTTGATGGGAAATATTCAACCTGGAGTGCAGTTACAAGTGGTGTACCTCAAGGATCTGTTTTAGGGCCACTGCTGTTTGTCATTTTTATAAATGACCTAGATGAGGGTGTAGAGGGTTGGATTAGTAAATTTGCTGACGATACCAAAGTGGGGGGAGTTGTAGACAGCGAGGATGGATGTTACAGTTTGCAGAGGGACATAGATAGGTTGCAGAGCTGGGCCGTGAGGTGGCAAATGGAATTCAATACGGATAAGTGTGAGGTGATTCACTTTGGTAGGAATAACAGGCATATGAAATATAGGGCTAATGGAAGGACCCTTAATAGTGTTGTCGAGCAGAGGGATCTTGGGGTACAAGTACATAGCTCTTTGAAAGTTGGCACCCAGGTTGATAAAGTTGTTAAGAAGGCGTACGGTGTGTTAGCTTTTATTGGTAGAGGGATTGAATTTAGGAGCCGTGAGGTTATGTTACAACTGTACAAAACTCTGGTGCGGCCGCACTTGGAGTATTGCGTACAGTTCTGGTCGCCGCATTATAAGAAAGATGTGGAAGCATTGGAAAGGGTGCAGAGGAGGTTTACCAGGATGTTGCCTGGTATGGTGGGAAGGCCTTATGAGGAAAGGCTGAGGGACCTGAGGTTATTTTCATTAGAGAGAAGAAGGTTACGCGGTGACCTAATTGAGGCGTATAAGATGATCAAGGGATTGGATAGGGTGGATAGTGAGAGCCTTTTTCCTCGGATGGTGATGACCAACACGAGGGGACATAACTTTAAATTAAGAGGTGGTAGTTATAGGACGGATGTCAGAGGCAGGTTCTTTACACAGAGGGTGGTGAGAGCGTGGAATGCCCTGCCTGCAGCAGTTGTGGACTCGCCTACTTTGGGGCATTCAAATGTTCGGTGGATAGGCATATGGATGATATTGGAATAGTTTAGGTTAGAGGGTCCACTGGCCGGTGCAACATCGAGGGCTGAAGGGCCTGTACTGCGCTGTAATGTTCTATGTTCTAACTTGGAGGTAGTGGGTCATTCCTTTAAATAGCCTTGATGGATCCTGATGGATGCTGAATATCTGTTCAGCACTTAGGAGAGATCTCAAGCTCTGAAACCACACTGCTGATTATGTCACGGTCAGCTTGCTCTGCATGGCCAATCACTGGATGTGCCAACATTCTCATCAATATAAAATATATAATGTGACTCACCCTAAAGATATATATATATATTATATATATATATATGTGCCATGGTCACCATTTGGAAGTCGATGGGCACTTGTTGCACCCATCATAAATAGGCGAAAAAAATTTCAAATTCACGCCACAGTATTCACAGCACAGAAACAAGGCATTCAACCCAACAGGTTCATGCTTCACACTACCCTCTTCCCAACCTTCTTCATCTATCTCCATTAACATATCCTTCCTTTCCTTTGATTACCTAGCTTCCAATTCAATGCACCTATGCTAGTCACTGCAACCACTTGTTGAGATAATGTGTTCCAAATCTAACCATTCTCTGGAGTAAAGAATTTCCCCCTCAATGCACCATTGAATTTATTAGAGATTAACTTGTACTTATTCTGGTCTCTCCCCCAAATGGAAACATCATGTCTCATTTTCAATTCCATTTAAGTGAATGAATTTTTATGGATCTTCTCTACCTTGATATTATCAATTCCTTTTATAAATTTAAAGAACTGCATTAGATCTTACTCATCTCTTTTTTAGAGAAAAGAGTCCCTGTCTGTTCAGTATTTCTCTGAGATATGATCCATTAATCTGGTGTCATCCTAATAAATATTTTGTGCATCTTCTCCAAATGTCTCTGTATCAGAACAATTCATAGATCTCCATGTGCAGTCTAACAAAGGTTCAAGACAGAGTTAGCATAATCTCTGTTTTCAATTCAATAACTTTTTATAAAGATCTTGTTTGCTAGTAGTGCTATTTTTTGTGATTTATGCGTCTGTATCCCAAGATACCTATACACCCCTACTCCATTTAGATATCTATTTTCCAAGGAGTATCAAATTGTACCACTATGGATTTACCCATGCTGCAATTCAGTTCCCAAAAACCCATGCTCCAAATTTATTAATGTCTTTCTGTAATTTGTCACAGTTCTTTCTGCTGTCACTATAACTCCCAATTGGGTGCTGTTAAACAATTCAGAATTTGTACTCCTTAGACAGTAATTTTCTATGGTTCTGTAATTTTCTTTGGTTCTTGCAATTTTCTATGGTTCTATAAGTGCAGGCCAGTGGGGCTAGGCAAAAAATGGTTCGGCACAGACAAGAAGGGCCAAAAGGCCTGTTTCTGAGCTGCAATTTTCTATGCTTCTATGGTTTCTATGGTTCTAACTTGATAGAATAAGGTCAACTTTATTTGGAGTGTTGATTTATTTTGCTTGGCCAATATGAGAAATGCAATGGTCTGATTCAAATTCACATAAAACTCAAGATTATTTGAGGTTTAATTAAAAAAAATCTGGCTTTTCCAAGGGGGAAAATCTACGGCTGGTATACGTGTGTGGAGAGAACATCGCAAATGAGCTTACTGCAAGGTTTAAGAGTAGCAAATAAAAATCAAGTTTGCCTATTGCTGGATATTTAATGACTCTTTTCTTTGACTAGGCTGGCTTTTTGATTTGACAAACAAGTATGACTTCTCGTTTTATTTATGCGGTCTCCTCTACATGTTTGGAATAACCTGCCTGTTGACCAAGCATTGTGTCCAGATAAAGGAAAGCACTAAAAAGACAAATGTTGCAATTTCTGAAGCTGACACATCAGTGACAACAGGTACCTGTTTTCCATCATTTTCTTTGGGAGAACAACTTCTGAGATTTTAAAAAGGATTTAATACTTTTAGTGCATAAAATAGTCACAATTTGTGCTCAAGCTGATATTTGATTCCCTTTTATATGTAACCTAGAATTCAAGATTCAGATTGGAATTCTCCCAGACTTCAGTCCCGTACCCACTAATAGGATTTAAAATATATAGTAATGAACATTACCCTAATTTATGTGCCTTCCCGTTTTCCGGCATGGAGTGGATGTCGCCGGAAATCCGGCGCTAGGAGATGCTAGATGCGGATTCCTTCACTGGAATTTCCCAGCTCGCTGTGCTAAAAAATTAGCGCGGTGGGATGGAAGAATCTGCCCCTCAATAGTCAGTCTGAGACATAAGCGAGAAACCCAATTGTTAATTCCTACTGAGGGATGATTTGAAATGTGTTAACTATTCAGAATGGTAGCTCAACCATTGATTTATACTCATCACTCTTATTTTATTTATGTTTACACAGGTTCTAATAAACTATCCCCACTGTATAAGCAACCTTGTATGTCAAGTCCTGGAAAGTAGATTCTGAGAGCTGGTTTATCATGACCGTGTCACAAAGTATGGTAATAGTCAACTACTCTTGACAGCACAAGAAATCACATTACAATTACAGGACAGTCTTTCTGCTCAATTGTTGGTAACAATTAAAGTTTTTGGGCGGAATGCTCATGTGATTTAAAGTTCCATTATTCATATTGAGCTGGAAACAGTAGATTATCCTTCTGAATGTGTAGTCAGAATACAAATATTTTAGGAAATTAACAATGTCCTAATTAATTGGGGGTGTGGAAGGACACAGATAGAGCACAGGGTAGAACAAAATAGTCTTTAAATAGAGAAAGAATGAAGGAAACAAGATCGCACAGAGTTAAAATTAATACAGAATAATCTGGAGGAATGAAGAGGGTTGGAAGGAGGTTAGGATTTGAAAAAGATATTTTATTTTGAGTGCAGGGAATTGAGCAGACAGTTAATAATTTTCCTGCCCTACCGTAATATCATTCTACTCACTGCTGCTAATAGTGGCTTCAACACATTATTTGATAAAAAAATTCTTTATTCTAAGATGACTTATAGAATCATAGAACCCCTACAATGTAGAAGGAGGCTATTCGGCCCATCGAGTCTGCACTGACCCCATCCCCCCATATCCCTACACATTTACCTGCTAATTCCTCTAACCTACACACCTCAGGATAGTAAGGGACAATTTTAGCACAGATAATCAACCTAACCTGCACATCTTTGGACTGTGGGAGGAAACCGGAGCACCCGGAGAAAACCCACGCAGACATGGGGAGAACATGTAGATTCCACATGGACAATGACCCAAGCCAGGAACTGAACCCAGGCCCCTAGTGTTGTGAAGCAGCAGTGCTAACCATTGTGCCACTGTGCCGATTACCAGGCACAACCAGGTCTCCACTATTTTCTTGGGAATTCACTGGACACCAATTGTTATTAAAACAGAAAACAAAGGAAACCCTCAAAAAATCTGGTCCAGTATTTTTTATAGAGAATAATTAGAATGTAGAATTTGGTGTCACAAACCGTTGTTGAAGCTGTATCTTTATTGGTGTGACTTTCTATCTGTAATCAAATACTAGACATTTCCAAGCTGTTTCTTTTGCCCTGTAAATGCTTGACAATTTCCTGTGATTGAAATAATTGATCAATAAAAATCACAGGCTTGAAAACTCTGATGTCCATTTATTGTTTGTTACCGATTGAATTCACTAACACGTTATAAATGATGTCCAAATTGAAATTAATTCAAAAGATACAAAGTAAAAAAAGTAAAAAGTCATTTTCCAACAATGAAATGGATTTTCCATCATTCAAAATTGCTCAAATATTTTAAGGAGAATCAACTTAAGTAGCTACTTACCATCTGAAACACTGAAATATCTCCTATACGCAAATACAAATATTTTACCATTAAGAAATAGATCCGAGACCAAGGGCAAAATCTTACCAGAAAATGGCATTGTAGGTTCTAGTGTAAGAAACAGTGTGTGGGACTCTCCAGCCGCACTGGTCTAAAAGCCAGAAATTTCTGCCCGACCATCAGTGGCATTTCACATTCTCCGCAATCCGCCTGCTAAAATTCCAGTGGCGGGCAGAATGGGAGAATTCCGGCCAGTGTTTCCCACCGAAAGCACGTTTTCGGGTTGGATCTTTCCGTTAATTTGTGATAATTTTTATGTCCACAAGTTTAACATGGTTGGAGCAGCGTGTTCCCTTTGATTTGCCTACCTCACAATGATTTAACTGCTACGGTCTCAAAGAAGTTCATATAAACAGCTGCCCAGCACTTCTGCCACAATGACTACAGGAGATGGCAGGCAGGAAGGCAATGCCACGCTTTTTAGAGGAGGTTCTCACAAGAATGCTGAATGGAGTGGACCACAGGTGGGACACACTCTATCCCCTGCTCCAGGAGACAGTCTTCCAGCAGGGTAACCATCCTGGCTTGGGATGCAGTGGCAGCACTTGGGTCAGTGTAAGCACACTGCAGAAGAGGAAGGGGCAGCAGTGTTGGAAGAAGATGAATGATCTTCTTCGCTCAGCCAGGATAAATAAACATCCCTCAGTCTCCAACTGGGCCCCCTCACACCCCCAACCCTTTCTCTCACTCAGCCACCTTATCCTTTGCCAACACAAGGTGCCAAGATCCCCCCTCCGGCCCATACTCACCATGTCTCGCCAGGAGCTGTTATGTTCCTCACGCTTCAGCTCCCACCCAAGCCCCACTTCTGACACACCTCATCACCATTTGAAATGTCGACACTCCCATTTACACTCTCCCTCTCTGTGTCATTGCAGCACAAACCCGGCCACAACAGGCATAAGCGGGCGCAGCCAGCTGGAGTGATGCTTGAGCTCCGTTTTGAGGACAGAGCCCTCGACCTGGCCAGGGAAGAGGAAGAGTGTGCCTGCACTGCTGGTGAAGTGAGGGTGGCAGAGAAATGTGAGAATCCCCAACACACACGCTGTCGTTCCTCAAGTCTTAAATGAGCGATCGATGTTCTTTTCATATTCCCTGCAATGCACTGATGCCCTGTCTCTTCTCTTGCCGGCCACCCATGTCTTGGGTGGAACATGCTGGACTATCGTCACGCCCCCCACCGGATTCCAGCAACTCAGAGGGGGACATCTCCGACCCTACTGTTGGAGGTGTCACGGTTGTTACCCACAATTGGCACTAGCGCATATACTCACATCTTGGTGGGTTCATTAAGTGAGAGGCTTCTGGGTCACTCATTGGTGAGCACCTCACAGGTGAAAGTCCACAGCAGGTGGAGGCAGGAATGTCCCAGGAACCAGCACTTGGAGGGATGCTGGAGCCCAGGGCTCTGCTGAGCACCCTTACTGATGACGTATCCCTGCACCCACTTGTTCCACAGTAGAATTGTGAGTATCATGAAGGAATGACAGCAGCCCTCCTCAAAGTGCAAGTGATTGGAGGACTCCTATTGCCTTCTATCCAAGGAGATGGCGCACCGAGGCCAATACTGCGAGGTTGGCATCCGCATGGAGATCTTGGTGCAGGTTGTGTACCCCATGGGAGGAGATGCCTGCAGCATGGTGCAGAGCTTCCACTGCAGGCACTGGTGGGAATCCATATGTTCAAAGCCAGAGGACAGTGGGGTTTCTGGATCTCACTCCAGCTGCCCCTCCATTCCATGCATAGCACAGTGGCTCCCAGGAACCCAAAGGGAAGAGAATTGGCAGGAGTACAGCTTGGGTCCTGCAGCCAGAAGGCCCTCAGCATCTCCAGTCTCACCCTGTGAATAACACACCTCTAGCCTCTAACACAGAGGAGGAAGCAGTCAAACATCTGTACTGTCTGACAGCAGATCTGGACCCTCCAAGTTTCAGCTCCATCAAGGTCATTTCAGCAAATGATCGTGGACATCAACGGGTCTGTCTCAACCTCAACTGTGGATGCTGGGAATGTACATATAGTAGCTGAGTCAAAAAGATTAAGAAACTGCAGGCACTTATTGAACATGGGCCAACATAGACACTAGTGTAGGTAGGTAACCATTGTGTTTTGAACGTTGAGCAATACATTTCACTTTGTTCATCCACAGTGTCTGTTCATGTCCCAAGCACTGTGCCACCCAGCACATTATTGCTGTGGAGTGTGAGAATAACACTGCTACGTCTTTCCCATCCTCTTGCCAGCCCCACTAAGGACACCCCCTCAGCTGCAAGACAGACAGGAGGAAGGAGGGCTCAGGAAGTACTGCCTACATACCAGTCTTCGCAACCCATTTAAAGCAAAGATTGCCCCAACATGGAGGGAAGGCAAGGCCAGCAACTGACCCCCTCCTAAACTCTCTCTCCAGAATGGTGATCTGGGATTCCCAACCCGGTTCTGAGCTGAACTTATCGTGTTCCCTGAGTCTTCTCCTGTGCCCCCCTTGAGTAGTGCACACCACGGAGGGTGCTTGCTGTGGCTGCCTGAAATTCCCCTCGGAGAGGTGAAGCAGGTTCAGGATTATGTAGAACTGTTGTGAATGGTGTCAGTGTGATATCACGCTGCATCTACCTGAATATCTGGTAAAGGGTGGAGTACGGGAATGAATCCTACTGAGATCAGAACTCAGAAACTCGTCAGCATGAATTGGGCTCTCCGGATTTTGAGAATGTGTTGCCATTCCCACAGATAGAGAGAGTGAGCTCAGAACAGTCCCCCCACCCCTGTGTTTATTGCTGCTGATTTTTACTTTCTCCACCAGAAACCACAATTCACCATCTGAAACAGGGGCTTTCCCCAAAGATAAAGCTGGAAATCTGAGCTCAGGGTCACTGTTTGAAGTTCTGTAAAACTAATGAAACATCCTTTATTATGTCATAAAAATAGGAATCCTCGAACTTCTAACTGATGTATAAGAAATCAAGCTTACTAATGAAACACATGAGCATTTCATATGAGCTGGATGTTTTCCCATTGGAGTGTTAAAATATTTAAATAAAGGCCTCACCACTTGGATAAAAAAAAGCACCAGGAAAGGCAAAAATACTATCTTATTGCTATGGATATAAGACCATAAGACGTAGGAACAAAAGTAGACCATTCTGCCCATCAAGTCTTCTTCAGCTTTCAATGAGATCATGATTATCTGGTATGATAATCCTCAAATCCATTTGCCTGCCTGATCCCTATAACCCTTCATTCCCTTAGTGATTAAAAATCTCAGCCTTGAACGTACTTAGCGACCTAATCTCTACAGTTCTATGCAGTAAAAAATTCCATAGCTTCACTATCCTAAGAAAAGGAATTCCTCATCTCCATCTTCAATGGGTGACCCCTTATTCTGAAATTCTGAGGGGTGGGGGGGACAGGGGTAGGGGTGGAAGGGGGAACAATCTCTCAGCATCTACCCTGTCAAGCCCCCTGAGAATCCTATATGTTGCAATAAGGTCATCTCTCATTCTTCAAAACTCCAATGAGTCCAGGCCCAATCTATTTAATCTCTTGCCATAAGAAAATCCCTCCATGCCCTGGACCACAGTGAAGCTTTCTAAACTGCCTCCAATGCGAATATATCTTTCCTTAGATAAAGGGACAAAAACTGTTCACAGTATTCCAGGTTTGGTCTAACGAATGCCTTCTATAACTTTAGTAAGAATTTCCTGTTTTTATACTCCATTCCTTTTGAAGTTAAGGCCAATATTCTATTTGGTTTTCCTATTACCTGCTGAACTTGCAAGCTATTGTTCTTTGATTTACATACAAGGACCCCAAAATCCATGTCCTGCAGCGTTCTGCAGTCTTTCCCTATTCAAATATTCAGCTCCTTTATTCATGATCTATAATTTAAAATGCACTCTCCTCAAAATCTGCTAATTTAGGTGCCGAGCATCAGAGAAATTTCAAAACAAATGCCATGAATATGTTCTGCAAATTGTATCTGTAGTACTAACATTTTCACCAATTTAAAAAAAATCTACAATTATGCAAGTGTTCCATGGACTCTGGTGCACCAACCATTTGAGCAGTTGTACTGGTGTTTTGCTGTGAAGAAAGTCAAGATGATTGCATCATTCAAAAGATTTTTGTAAAGAATCCCGACATTGGACATAGCCAGATTAGACATGATGGCAAAATTTGCTGCAGTCATTCTTCTATCTTCCTATTTGCTAATCCCAAATGCAAATTCCCACCTTTCGTCTGGCATTTTATTTAGTTGTCTCATGAACCCCTCCATATTCCATGGAACCTGTATCTGTTATTAGTTCTGATTGAATTCCATCTTTATTCCTTATTTTGTCAGCATTATATGGAGTTTGATACTTAAGCAACACTGAGGTGAAATACAAGTTCAACTGATTTAATATTAGTATGCCAGAAAATAAAAACTTGTAATAAGCAATTGTAAATCATATATTTTTACAATTTTTTTTTACAAGGCCAGAGCTGAATCCTTCATTCTAATCAGCCAAATGTGATGTAACCCTTCCATCTCGTCAGTCCTTGCAAGTTCATACTTTGAGCACAGCTGTTAATTTTACTGCTATAGAGGAATGACAGACTGCTGCAAAATATAAATGGATCATTCAACGTACCAAACCTCAGAGTTGCTAGGCTCTAGTGGGATACAGGAGGTGGAATTTAAATGCTCCATCTAAGAGCTACTGGCAAGTGGAGTGAGACCTCTTCTGGACTCGAAATGTCAGCTGTTTTCTCTCCTTACAGATGCCACCAGACTTGCTGAGATTTTTCAGCATTTTCTCTTTTGGTCCCCGAAAACTAAAGTTGCTTATAGCCATTTATTCACAAATCAGAGAAGAAGTTAGGAATTTCAAAAATCTAAATATTTCTAAAATGCAGCCCCCTGCAGCTTTGGGCTATGACATAACTGTCAGTCTCAGCAAGTGCACAATGAAAAGAAAACATTTGTTTTCGAATAAGATCACAAAAATACTTCATACCTGTAAAAACTAAAGAGATTTAACACTGTGATGTACTGGAGATATGGATTTTGGTGAGTGTTAAACCAACAAAAATAAATCTTGATGCTCCACAGTAAAAATCAAAGTATGATTTACCTAACACACAATTTACTTCCATTCTGAAACTATTTTGTAACATTAGCAACAACTCAGTGGCCAGAAATTAGTGCCAAAAATAGGTGCCTTCCCTTGAATGGGATGTGTTTTCTGTTCCTGAATGGATATGTCGAGGACTCCAGGATATTGAGCCTCACACCTCATTAGAACGAAGACCAACAAGTACCGAATGAAGACCAACTGTTGGCAGCACCACCGTGAGCCATAGGGTGGATTGCTAGGCTCTGGTGGGATACAGGGGGTGGAATTTAAATGCTCCATCTGAGAGCAGACTGGGAGGTGGAGTGAGATCTGTAAAGAGGCTGGAAGGCTTAGGTTGGAGAGCTTTGCGTCTTCCTAACTTCCCTCAAAATAAGTCTTAGGTGAGAAGGGTCAAGAACAGCACTCCTAGACGAGGTCAACTTAGGTCTTCAAGTGGCTATGTAGCATGGAGTTCTTTCCTTCTTGGGCACCCTGTGCTGAATAAAATGATTTTCTAACAGGTAATGATCCTCATTCTTGGACCTATTGCAGAACCGGCAGTGGCCGTGTGCAGCCAGTACTGGAGAATTGCTAGCCTCTGATTGAGTGTCAGGTCTCTGAAGCAAGATATCTGTCCTGCAGGTGAAATCTTGCAGGAACCCCCCTCCCCCCCAGGGTCAGAAACCCCGATATCAGTCAGTGGAGTATAATTGGTTTAATCCCGACAATGGTACTGGTTGCCACAATGTGGTTATAATTAGCTCTCCTGTAACAGATAGCTCACTGCCATGAGCATTAGATTCAATCATGCCCAGGGTATCGACAACCTTGGGGATTACTGCAACTGCAGCAAACCACAGGATCAAAAATCGTGGGGGATGCATATTTTGTGGCTGAGAGATCAATGGTTGACAGCCCTGGGCACAGTGGTCAAACCAATTGATGGAGATATCAACCATTCATGAAGCTTTTTACTTGCCAATGAAAAAGGGCCAAAGCCTGTTTTAGCTGAGGGACCTACATCTCACTATCCTTCCGACAGAATGAGTTGGATACTTCCTGCTGCTCATTTTGAGGTCTTGAGGCCCTTTAGCACTTGAAAAATGCCCAATTTCTATACCACAGTGATCTTTTCTAAAAAAAACATTAATACATAGTAACTTTATAATCACTTTCCAAATAATTATGGCAAACATGAATTGAATTATTAAAACATGAGGCACTATTAGACAAAGCTAAACAAAAATACAAACAACAATGAAGCAAACGTCTTTCTGGTGTCGGCAACAGTTTTGTTTGCAGCCGTAAGTCCATCACTCAGTCTTAAAACTCCACGTTATCTATTAATTCCTCAACTTTTTGTCGTCTTCGTCGGATTTTCTTCTGCAGCTGAAGTTTGTTGGTAAAAAAAATCTCCTTCCAACCAACCTCCAAAGCCAATGTTTTCATGTCTGGAGTTATGGTGTCACAGTGTCGTGAAACAATATATTCCCAGAGTTTATCAGAGTTACATAGCTACGGAGAAAGCAAAGCAGAATCAGAATCAGCACTTAACTGCTTACTATTTAAACATGTCTTTATTCAAATCCTACCTGTTACATAAGGATATTTCATTTCTGAATATTGGAACACAAAAGAGTCACTTACAACCGTAAAAGAAAAAGTAACTCATAATATTCTTTGTGATCCCCTCCCCACCTCCTGCCCATCAAATATCTTCTTCACATACACATATCTGCCCCTAGCAACATGAACAAATGTAGTTTGGGAGACTGATGAGGGAATTGGAGATTGTCAGCTTCCCTCTTATAAGAAAAGTGATGTGACTCCAAAGCTTAGGGCAGCTGCTGGAAAGGCTCACTGGAGAATGATGAAGGGTCTCCTAGAATCCTACAGTGCCAAAGGAGGCCATTAGCCCATCAAGTCTGCACCAACCACAATTCCACCCAAGTCCTATCCCCATAATCCCATGCACTTACCCAGCTAGTCCCCCTAACACTAAGAGGCAATTTAGCATGGTTGATTCACCTAACCTGCACATCTTTGGAGTGCGGGAGGAAACTGGAGAACCCAGAGAAAACATGTAGACTCCACACAGACAGCGGTCCAAACTGGAATTGAACCCGAGTCCCTGGTGCTATGAGGCAGCAGTGCTAACTTCCTTGCCACCGTGCTGCCTCCTCATACTATAATACATCCTGGGGTTGGAACCTGTGTTAAACTTCTCAAACTGTATCCACCACAGGATGTTTGACATGCATTAAATTTGACATAGTACATGATAAATATCGTCTATAATACAAGCTTAGTGAGGCACCTCATGTACATCATCGAAAGAAGCTGATCTTTATGTAATATCAAATTTGATCTATTATGTACTGTACGTGTATGAATTTCATGAAGAAAGTAAACCTGAAGAAAGAACATCGATATCAAACATCTAATTTCAATAAGGCAGTCTGATTTTAACTGTTCCATATATTCAAAAAAATCTAGATACATATTGTACACTCACTAGGTTTGCTGCTAATATTATAACCACAAAGTTAATGAAAATAGTGAATATTGCGAGGTACTTGACAGAAGCTTGATTGTAATGTGAAGTATGTAGTCCTTGATTTTGCCAGTTCAGCCATTGCAACAGTCTGATTGCACCTTTCAAATCATTGTCTTCAATGTTCTGAGATACATTTCAACAGCACCCTCTATTGGTTAAACCAATACTCTACCTTTTTTCCCCCCAAAATGAACAGAATTTGCTCAATACAGGCTTGATACTTGAACTTGATTCAAATGTATTTTTCTCAAATTCATTGTTTTTTTTATTCATTCATGGTATGTGAGCATTGCTGGCTAGCCAGCACTTATTGCCCATCCCTGATTGATCTTGATAATTTGGTGGTGGGCTGTCTTGAACCACTGCAGTCCATTTGGTGCAGGTACATCCACAGTGCTATTAGGGAAGAAATTCAAGGAGTTTGACCCAGCAACACTGAAGGAAAGGTTATATATTTCCAAGTTAGGATGGTATGTGGCTTGGAGGAAAACCTTCAGGTGATGGTGTCTCCATATCTTCGCTCCCTTCTCTTTCTAAATGATAGCAGTTGTGATTTTGGAAGGTGCTGTCAAAGTAGCCTTGGGGAGTTCTTTCGTGCACCTTGTAGATAGTGCAGCTTGTAGATGGTACACACTCTACCATTATGTGTTTGTGAAGGAGGAAATTAATGTTTGTGGATGGTGTGCCAATTAAGCGAGCTTTGTTCAGGGTGGTGTTGAGCTTCTTGAGTATTGTTGGAGTTGCACTCATCCAGGCGAGTGACAGTATTCCATCATGCTCCTGATTTGTGCTGTTATACAGCTTTAATTTATACATCTTTCAAGCATTCCAGTTTAATGAGGCAAACAAGGACAGTAATTGAATTATTCTTTTATTTAACATTTCTAGTACCCAACTCAAACATAAACAGTAGCGACTCATTAACTCTTTGCTGCACTTTAACTCTAACTGAACATCAACTTTAACAATATAACTGAAAATGGATACAACCGAATTTAGAAAAACTTTGGCCAAGAAATATCCACAATATAGAATCTACCTTCTTCTCTCTGAAGTATCCTTCAGGATACAAACTTTGTTGTTCTGTTGGAGTTATTGCTGCCAAACAAAGAACTCACATATATTTTATCCACAATTCTCCACTTGCTTCTGGAAGGTTCTCTGTCATCCTGTCTATTGTGTAACCAGAAACTGAGCACATGGCTCGAACATCCATTGAAGTTACTTCTGAAGAAACTATTACACTTAGATCAAACTGCATACAACTTACATAGCAGCCATATAAATTGGAGCCACGCTGTCTCAATTAATGTAAACAACTTCCTTGATATGACCAACACAGGAAGCTTCAGGTCACAGCCCCCAGGCCACAAATTCTTTACGACCTGCATCTGGTTTTAATCTATAAGTTGACCAAAATCCCCAGCATTCTTCACTGTCAGCCATTTTAAAGCCACTAATGCCATTATTGCTGTTAAATCATTGTTGTAGCTGTTCTTTCTCCATGCAGAGTGCCTTGTAAATGGTAGATGGCCTTTGGAGTGTCTGGAGGTGAACGACTTGGTGCAAAATTCCTAATTTCTAACTCTTGTCGTCACAATATTTATATGACTAGTTCAGTTCAGTTTCTTGTCAAATGGTAACTCCCAAGATGTTGATAGTGAGGATTCAGCAATGGTAATGCCATTGATTGTCAAGCAGTGATGTGGAGTAAACACAGTAAGAAGTCTCACAATACCAGGTTAAAGTCCAACAGGTTTATTTGTAGCAAACACCACTAGCTTTTGGAACTGGCTGTTCCTTCATCAGGTGGGTGGGAGTTCTGATCACAAACAGGGCATATAAAGACACAAACTCAATTTACACGAATAATGATTAGTTGTAAAGACTCACATTCCAATCAAGTCTTAAAAGGTACAGACAATGTGAGTGGAGAGAGCATTAAGCACAGGTTAAAAAGATGTGTATTGATTCCAGACAGGAAAGTTAGTGAGATTTTGCAAGTCCACGCAAGTTGTGGGGGTTACAGATAATATGACATGAAACCAAATTCCTAGTTGAGACCATTCTTATGTGTGCAGAACTTAGCTATCAGTCTTTGCTCAGAGTCACCATATGATACTTCTACAGAAAATGCAGATGTGTGGAATAGAGGGTGATTTAGCTAATTGGATTAGAAATTGGCTGGCAGATAGAAGAGGGGTGGTGGTTGGGGGTTTTTGTGGGTTGGTGGGTGGTGGTGGGGTTGTTTTGGGGTGTGTTTGTTTTTTTTGTTGGTGGGTTTGGGGTGGTGTTTTGGTGTGTGGTGGGTGGTGTGTGGGGGGTGTTTGTTTGTGTTGGGTTGGGTGGGGGGGTGGTGGGTTTGTGGGTGTGGGTTGTTTGGGGTTGTGTGGTTGGGTTGGTGGGTTTTGTGTTGGGGGGTTTGGTGTTGTGTGTGGTGGGTGTGGTGTTGTTGGGTGGTTTTTTGGTGGGGGTTGTTTGGGGGTTGTTGTGTTTGTGGGGTTGGGTTTGTGGGTTTGGTTTTGGTTGGAGGCATTGGAGAGGGTACAGAGGAGGTTTACAGGATGTTGCCTGGTATGGAGGGCAGGTCTATGAAGAGAGGTTGAGGATTTGGGTGTTTTCGTTAGAAAGGAGCGGCTAAGGGGATCTTATTGAAACATTGTTTGGGTTTGTGGGTGGGTGTGTTTTTTGGTGGGTGGGGGGTTTTTGGGGTGGTTTGGGTTGGGTGGTTTTTTGGTGTTGGGGTGGTGTGTGGTGTTGTGTGGGTTTGGTGGGTTTGGGTTGTTGTGTTTGGTGGGGGTGGTTTGTTGGGGGTTGTTTTTTTTGGTGGTGGGGGGGGTGTTTGTGTGTTTGTTTTGTTTTGTTTTGTTTATGATACCATTTTACAGCAATTACAGAGATATGGGTACAGGATGGCACAGATTGGGACCTGAATATTGAAAGGTTTAGGAAGCTAGGAAAAGGTGGAGGAGTGGCTCTCTTAATTAAAATTAGTATTAGCACTAGAGAGAGGGATGATATAAGTTCAGGAAACCATGGTATAGAAGTGGCTTGGCTAAAGAGGAAACATTATGAAGGCAAGAAGTCATTTGTGGGAGTGACATACAGGATCCCTCATAGTCACCATATGATAGGACAGGGTATAAAGGAGGAAATAAATGCGAGTTTGTCAGAAAGGTATGGCAATAATCATGGGGGATAATAATCTACACACAGACTTGAAAAATCAGATATGCAAAGATAGCCAACTTGGGAAATTCATAAAATGTTTTTGGAATAGTTTCCACCAACTTATCTATTCTTTGAAGTCCATTATCCTCAGTTCATAGTGTTACCTAGTTTTGTATCATTTGCAAATTTTGAAACTTAGCTTGTACACCAAAGTCTAGATCATTAATATTAATCAGGAAAAACAATGGTTAGCGTACAAACCTCTGCAATACACCTCCTCTACCTGAAAAAAAACGCTGAGCAACATTGTTTCCTGCCACTCTGCTAACTTTGTATCCAAGCTGTCACTTCCCTTTTTATTCTATGACAATATGTCTATTATTTGGTAACCAAAACAATATGATAGTGAACAAATCCATGCTCACTTTCCTTAATTAATCTACACTTGTAGAAGTGGCTGTTAACTTTGTTTCAGGTTGTTGTTTTTAGAAGCTTTCCCGCCCATGAGGTCTGTGGTTGCTGGTTCTATCCTTAAACATTTTTGAACAAGGGTGCAACAATTGTAAATCTTTAGTCTTCTAGAACAACCTCCATATTCAAGAAGAATTGGAAGATTATGGTCAGTACTGGTGTAATTTCTTTCCCTACTTCAATCAGCATTCGAAGATGCATCTCGTCTGGTCCTCTAACTTATCAGCTTTAAGGATAGCCAACCTGTTGAACCTTCCTCTTTATCAATTGTTAATTCATACAATATCTCAACTATCTTTTCCACTACTATGACATTGGCAGTATCTTCTTCCTGAGTAAAGACAAATACAAAATACACATTTAGTACATCAGCTATCCTCGGTGTCTCCATGTTTTGGTCCTTAATCAATCTCACCCTTCCTCTTAGTATCTTTTCACTTTTGAAGATCTTTTCAATCTTTTTATGCTAGCCTCCAGTTTATTCTTAAGGTCCTTCTTTGCTTACCTTATATTTGTTTTCCTTTTCCCTCAGAGCTTTTTAAATTCAGGCTACTCCTCATTTGAATTATCAACCTGACATATATGTAATATGTGGCCTTCTTGTGCTTCATCTTACTCTTTACCATTCAGGAGCTCTCATTTTAGTTGCCCATTTTTTTTCATTGTAGGAATGCCCCTTAAGTACCTGAACTATCTTCTCTTGAAAGGCACTCCATTGTTCCTTTACTATTTTGCCTGCACGTTCTTGATTACAGCTCATCCAGAACACACCTATTCTCATTACAGTGAATTAGATTTTTTGCCAACTGAGTATTTTTACTCTAGCTTCCTCCTTGTTCTTTTCCGTAAATAACCCAAACGAGGAGAGGTTAGGCAAATTGGGGCTGTTTTCTTTAGAAAGATGTAGACTGAGAGGAGATCCAATAGAAGTGTATAAGATTATGAGCAGGATAGATAGAATAAATACTGGTAAGCTTTTTCTTAGGTTGGAATCAAATATAACAAGGGGTCAAGGGCTTAGGGTGAGGGGGGATAAGGTATAATTTGGATGCTAGAGGGAGTTTTTCCCCCACAGAGGGTTGTGGGGGTGTGGAACGCACTGCCAAATAAGGTGGTGGAGGCAGGCACGCTGGAGTTATTTAAGAGATACTTAGATGGGCACATGAACAGAATGGGGGTGGAGGGATATAGAAGACTGATTTAAAATAGGGATCATGAGCCTTGGGAGTTCCCTGGTAATTGCATAAATTGTGAATGATATTGATGTATTTCTGTTTTATCCTACAGGTACTTCGGTCAGCCTTGTCGTCCAACAAGGGGCATACACGCAATGGATCGTCGGAGGGCTGCTCTTGGGTTTTCAGAGTATCCCATTGCTTCATGTCATTAGTGTATGCTTGAACTGGACCAGTTGATGGGCAACACGACAGCTCAGTGACTATCATTGTGCTGTGCAGGTACACGGATTTGGGCTGCGTCTGTGGGAGTTTGTGCATTCTCCCCGTGCTTGCATGGGTTTTCTCTGAGTGCTTTGGTTTCCTCCCACACTCCAAAGATGTGCTCTTAGGCTGATTGGCAAAACAAATTCTCCCTAATTTGTCTGGCAAATTGGTTCTAATGCAGATTTTTATACCAATGAAGATTTCTATAAACATAGACAGGGATCATGGGTGGAAGTGGGAATGTTGAGGTGGCGGCGTGGACTCATTGGGCTGAAGGGCCTGTTTCCCGCGCTGTTTTGTTCTTTGTTCTACGTAAATGATATTATGATCACTATTCTATAAAAGTTCCCCTGCTGACACTTGATCCATTTGACCCAGCTTGTTCCCTAGAATCAGATCTGCAATCTGTCCTTCCTCATAGCATTAGAAACACAGGGAACAATCTTGAGCCCATGTTCTCTGTGCACAGGAATGATAGTAGAAGCTCAAAATCTGACAAGGGTCAGAAATCGTGAATCTTGCCAGCAAGATCATGATCTCTTATTTCAACCATTCCCTTGCCTGTGAAATAATCAGGTTAGCACCCATAATAGGAAATAGGAAAAAAGTGGGAAGTCTGATTACAGAAAATTAGCCGTTAACAATATTTTGGTTCATAATGAAACATAAACAAAATTGAGCGGTTATCAGTCTCCCTCCCGTTGACAGCTGGAAAAAAAGCATAAGAGTCAGAACTAAATCATTCCAATTTTTCTGAAATACTGATCAAATTAAGGATAAAAATATTTTACCTTTTCAAACTTTCTGGATATCTGGGAGAGTCTGGCAATGTCCTCAAGCTCCAAAAACGAAACTATGTACATGAGCAGGCCTTCAGGAATGCGATTCAGATAATCAAAGTGATGTTGACATAGGTTGCAAACATACTTGAGGACTTCATCGCCGAAAATTACACCAACGTGAACTAAAATTCAAAACATAAAAAAGTGTTTAGAAAATATTACAATAATTATCTTTAACCTTTAATCTTTTTAGAAATATAATTTTCTTAAAGGTTGCAATATCAGCAGTGCGTATGTGTAAGGCCTGAGATGTGCATTATAGACTGTTCCCTTGGTGCCGAACAGAGTTCATTTTATATTATGAAATGAATACAGTTCTAAAGAGCACCTTTGCATTTAGATGATTTTTTTGGGGGGCGGGGGGAGGGGGGAGTTTTAAAATCCAAATTGAAGTCAAACTACAGAAACTTCAAACATACAGAATCCTGTGCCTGCTGATTATGTCACATTACTCCTCCATAAACGTTTTGCAAATATGGATCCTTTTGTCAGACTGATTCCATGGTATTAGCGGATTGAAAAGGTTAGTGATGGTTAATGTTTAATTGCAATTTGTTCAAAGTTTGTAACATTGTTTGCTAAATCTAAACTCTATTGACTGCAAGATCTGTGCTGAGTGAAACTGAACTGAGTGAAAACTGAATTTTTATAAAATCTCAATAACAACCCTTTCCCCTTCCACAATTGCAGACAATGCCTAATTTTAGTCCATAAAAAAATTTTGGGATAAAAATTCAATTTGATCATTGAACAGGAGCAGGAATCGCAATGTTTTATTAGTGTTCTGTCAAGTTGAGGCAAGCAGTGTACAAACTTTGCACTGCCAGTTCATTTCAGTTACTAGAGCAGTGCAAAACATGCTGCTGATTGGCTGAATGCTCTACGTGGGCCGAAGGTGTGTGGCAGAGATAGCCTGCATTTCTGAAAGGGAGCCTGCTCCTCTTAAAGGGGCTGATGCACCCAGGTCACAAAGTCTTTGACAGAAGGAAGCAGGCTGCAAATGGAGAGCAAGTTAGAGAGAGATTTGCCAGGTTCCCTGATGTGGTGCAGGAGGCCAGGTCTACAAAGTCCAAAGGATGAAATCATTTCCACAGGCAAGCACAAGGAGAGGGCAAAGACGGCCACAGAAATCAATCTACACAGTTTGGACCCACGAACCTGGCAGGGTGCATGGTGGTTAGCACTTCTGTCTCACATGCCAGGGACCCAGTTTGGATCACTGTCCATGTGGAAACTGCATGTTTTTCCTGGGTCTATGTGGGTTTCCTCTGGGTACTCCGGTTAAGAAGTTCAGAATCCAATCACAGAGGGAGGTGCTGAGGCCTAGGTCACAGAGTTTGGAGATGAGTTTTGTGGGAACAGTAGTGTTGAAGGCTGAGTATAGTCAATAAATTGGAGTCTGACATAGGTGTCCTTGTTATCAAAGTATTCAGGGTTCAGTGCAGGGCTAGGGAGGTGGTGTGTGCTGTGAACCTGTTGCAGCAGTAGGCAAATTACAATGGATCCAGGTAGTCTGGAAGGCTAGCATTGATTTGTGCCATGATTATCCTTTCGAAGCACTTCATAACGATAGCTGTCAGAGCCACTCACCGAGAGTCATTAAGGCATGCTGCTTGGTTTTTCTTAGGTACTCGGATGATGATTGTCTTTTTGAAGCAAATAGGGATCTCATATTGTTGTAAAGACAGGTTGAAGATATCTATGAATATTCCTGCCAGCTGATCCACACAAGATCTAAGTGCATGGATCAGCTAAGGGTCTTGTTCTGCATGGAGGTCAGTAACCAGTGGAGTGTCCCAGGGATCTGTTCTGGGACCCCTGCTGTTTGTCATTTTCATAAATGACCTGGGTGAGTAAGTGGAGGGATGGGTTAGCAAGTTCGCCGACAATACAAAGATCGGTGGTGTTGTGGATGGTCTGGAGGGATGCCAAAAGTTGCAGCGGGACATAGACAGGATGCAAGACTGGCGGAGAAGTGGCAGATGGACTTCAATGCAGATAAATGTGTAGTGGTCCATTTTGGCAGGAATAATGGGATGAAGGAGTACAATATAAGGGGTAGGAGTCTTAGCTGTGTTGTAGAGCAGAGGGATCTCGGGGTCCGGGTCCATAGAACTCTTAAATCGGCCTCGCAGGTGGAGGAAGTGGTCAAGAAGGCGTACGGTGTACTGGCCTTCATTAATCGAGGAATAGAGTTTAGGAGTCAGAGGTAATGATGCAGCTCTATAAGACTCTTGTCAGACCCCAGTTGGAGTATTGTGCGCAGTTCTGGTCGCCTCATTATAGGAAGGATGTAGAGGCTATTGAGAGGGTTCAGAGGAGATTTGCAAGGATGCTGCCTGGATTGGGAGGCAGGCCTTATGAAGATAGGTTGAGGGAGCTGGGACTCTTCTCACTGGAGAGACGTAGGTTGAGAGGCGACCTGATATAGGTTTATAAAATGTTGAGAGGAATAGATAGGGTGGACTCTCAGAGACTATTTCCCCGAGCTGAAATGGTCACTACGAGAGGACACAGATTTAAGGTGCAAGGAAGCAAATACAAAGGAGATGTCAGGGGTAGGTTTTTCACTCAGAGGGTGGTGAGTGAATGGACCCGACTGCCATCGGAGGTTGTTGAGGCAAACTCACTGGGGTCTTTTAAGAGACTTCTGGATGAGTATATGGAAAAGAATAGGATAGGGGGTTATAGATAGGTCTGTGGGTTGGTAGATGTGATTGGCGCAACTCGTGGGCCGAAGGGCCTGTTTGTGCTGTATTGTTCTACGTTCTATGCTTGTCTGGGTATTTCATCCAAGCCAGTCGCTTTCCGTGGGTTGACATTCAAGAAGGTTGCTCTGACATCTGCAATGGTGACCCAGATAGATTACAATGAAATCAGGTGAATACATGTCCCATCTGGATGATGGTGTTGAACAGTCAGGAGGAGGGTAATGTGGCTACAGTCAAATCAAATAGATCAAAGTGGACTTGTGAGGTCCAAATTGGCAGCTTCTGGCACATGCACATCATGTCTACACTTACAATAACATACCACACTGGTCATATTGGAAGCGTTATTGTATTTATTAGTCTCAAGTAGGCTTACATTCACATTGTAATGAAATCACTGTGAAAATCCACTAGTCGCCACACTCCGGCACCTGTTCAGGTATACTGAGGGAGAATTTAGCATGGCCATTGCACCTAACCAGCACATCTTTCAGACTGTGGGAGGAAACTAAAGCACCCAGAGGAAACCCAGGCAGACACAGGTAGAACATGCAAACTTCACAGTGAACCAAACTGGGAATCGAACCTCAGTCCCTGGTGCTGTGAGACAGCAATCTAACTACTGTAGCATTATTTTATGAGTTCTTAGCTACCATAGCAATGGCAGAAGGGTTGCTGCAGAGCTGAGTTTTGTGGTCTTAAAGTTCCATAGATAAAGGCCAATCAACATGGATTTTTTTTTATGCTTCTGAAGGTTGCAACAGCAAGATTTGATTATACTTGTACTTTGCAGAATGCACTAGTCAGAACTAATTAATATTTCAGGGTCATTTTTGAAAATATATCCATTACTAGAATGAATTGCCAGATAAAAAGAATAAAATCTTTCAAAAAGCCAGTATAAACAGTTTCAATCTATAGCATTGTAATCCCATTTTCAGTCCAGGGGGTGGGCTGGATTAGAAGTCAGGCAAGCAATCTTGGAAGAACTGAGAAGGCTGCTACATATAAAAGCCTGTCGGGAAATCTGCCATTATGTCGAAATTTAAAAATAATCAAAACACAAAACATTCCTCCAACACTCACTTCCCCCCTACATCCCATCCATGCTAACCCACGCCACCTCAAGCCCTTTACCCAACCCATATCCCTTCATATTCTCTATGCCAATTTTTGCCATTGTTCCCACATCCTAGAGCCCTCATACCCTCTCTGTCAACCTATACCTTTCTGCTCACTCCCATGGTAGTTTATAATCTCAACACCAACCTAGTACCAATCCATATACCCCTCCCTTACCCTTCAATCTTACACCTTTCATGCCAACTTACCCAGTATCCACTCTGGGAAGTTCACAGGGCCCATGCAGAGATGAGATTAAAATCAAGGTCTATTAAACTGTATTTAAACAAGAAGTAGCATATGTGACCATGAAGTAGTCAAAGCTGGAACCATTAATTCCTCATGACAAAAGTACCATGTATGTTATGAGTGTTAAGGCAATATGGAGAATGAAGAAAGTGACTCCTCTTTCAAGTTCATGGTTAATGTCTCTTTTTTTCAGTCATTTACATATAAGGAAACAGAGCAAACTACACAACATTATTTTGATATGTGAAGCAATGTTTTAATGAGAGTTTTATTGCAAGCATTGCACGATATGCCCTTCTGCTCTTTAGATTTAAAAACACAGTGATAGGTACTACAGTTTGCAAGTCTCCGAACAGATTGCTTGTCAAGTTGGTGGAATTTGCAGTGGATCTCAAGCAGCCTATTTCAAAAATGAATGACCCTTTTAATGAGAATTTGCTCCCATTGCTGCCAGGTTGGTTTATTTATTGCTGCAAAGTGAAGATTCTCATCCTTGTCCTCTGATGCCTCCCTGAAGATATTATTGGAAAAGACAAGGAACATTCTGAGTCAAATTTCATTGGTATTTCCATAAGCAGATCCAATGTCTTCTATAATTGGGAGTTTACTTCCATTACTCAACATCTAGACATATGATAGTATGATCCAGGAGAAAGGAAAGTATTACATGGAGATCATCTTGCCATTCAAAACCTGGTTAGTCTTGTCAGGTGATTGACGTGATTCCTATATTAAATCTAGGTCGTGGTGATGACCTTTGAATTGATCATCTCTATCTTTTGTCTATGGGGCTGGTTTTATTAATATTTCAGAAAGTTTTCTTAAACAGCTGAGAAACAGAATACTTCTTAATGCCCTCAACTCTTCCAATAATATTTTGAGAGAGACATTGAGAACATGGGTATAAATCTTCACTTTCCAGAAATAACAAAGCTCAAACCAATCTGGTGCAATAAATGCAAATTCTCTTTAAGTGGTGCATTCACACTTATACAGGTCTCTTGAGGTCCATTGGAAACATCACCAAAAGGTGGACAGGTGCATTAACATTGGTAACTCTCTATTCAAATGTAAATCAGTCACAGGAATTAAAATAGCTTTGGATCTTCAAATTCAGTTTGCTGCTTAGTTTACTCAAAAAACATTCCAAGTTAAAACCCATGGTCTCCTCAGCCCTCCCTCGCTTACATCCAGGCATTCATTTTGCAAATGAGTAACAGAAGATTCCATTTAACTCTATCCACTCCAAAACTTTCACCTGAAAAGAAATACAATTTTTTTCATCTAAACTAAGCTGCTTATGAGCTGATTATCAAATATTATTGATTAATCAAATAAATGGCACATTTAAAAGGAACATGAAACATGCAGCAGCAACAGGACGTAAATGGTAATAGTTGTAAAAATGACTGAAATGTTACAAAATCTATATGCATTTTTGTATATGCACACACTCATTTTAATTATACACTTCCTCCACCTCAAAATGTAACTTATCTGGCACCAAAACACCATACCTTGTAGGGTATAATCATCCAAAAAATCCTGGTGGGAGTGTTTTTGTTCTCCAGGGTGCACATTGCGAAATTCACTTCGAAGGGAAATTTTCCACCATCTCCAGATCACCTGTGGATGGATAGAATTACAAACTGTCACAACATAATCCACATACAAAAAGTTCACTTGTACTGTGGACCTGAATCTTGACCTGGGGAAGACTCCCATACAAATTAGTACACTAACTGAAAAAAATGAATAAAATGAGTATTAAATACCAAAAAAAAAAAGAAAAATTTTTTGGTAGAGACATTTCATTTTGCAACATCTCAAATATTCTCATTTCTTTTAATAATAAAAATAGGGAGGTGTAGTAATCCAAGGCCCTTGATAATGTTCTGGGAATCTGTGTTTAAATACCACAACGGTAGATGGTGAAATTTGAATTCAATTAAATCAAATCTGGAATTAAAAGTTTAATAGTGACTATGAAAGTATTGCCAATTATAATAAAAACCTATCTGATTCACTGATGCCCTTACAGGAGGGTAATCAGCCATCTTTACCTAGTCTGGCTTACATCTGACTCAAATATACATCAGTATGGTTGACATTTAAATGTCCTTTGGAATGGTTTATCAAGTGTGATGGTTGCACCTAAAGTTTATGCTTTTCTAAAAGAGTATTTTAATTAAAAATTGTTATATAAAATCTGCCAGTTGGGTGTGCTGGAGGTGGAGTTCCATATGTATATCTCTTTGGTATGGAAGAAAATAAAAGGGGCCTTCTTGTTTTGGCAGGCAGTTCAGTTCAGAAGCAGATACACGTGTTCATGCTTGTATTCCAAATCGTTTAGAAGTGATAAGACACTTTAAATGGTGATGAAAGTGGATCATCAATATTAGGAGCTTTATGAGTTTTTGATCCAGTTACTTCGTAGTTTCTGCCAAGCAAATGGAACAATTTTTCATTGCAAATGAGATTGAAGAGGAAAAGTAGGCCTCGTCATTTTAGTCATTGAGATGAAAAACATAACCAGACTGAGAAATCTCATTTCCTCTGACAAGCCACTAGCTAAACATTAAAGAGCTTGTGGACGTTTTGAAAAAAAAACACTTTGATCCCTGATCAGCAATTATGTTTCGCCAAAGAGAACAGCATGAGGTGAGTCAATTTCTGAGTTCCTGGCTAAATTGAGAAAATTAGCAAAATGTTGTGATTTTATAGATTACGTGGAAGAAACTTTATGCAATTGCTTGGTTATTGACTAAAAAGTCAAATAATTTAACATAGATTGTCAGCAGAGCAAGAACTGATACTGAAGAAAGTATCTGAGATTGCGCAAAGCATAGAAATGGCACAGAAACAAGCTGGTGATTTGAAAGTACATTCTAACAATGCCAAAGTTAAAATAATAAAGTCAGGGAATATTTGTTTCCAAACCTGTTCTTGTCTGTAAATGGAAAACTGCTAATTGTCGCTAGTGTGGAAAAAAAGGGATACATAGTGCACAGGTAGATCTAAGGCTACTCATAGTAAAACAGTACCGCCAAGGAAATGGCATCACGAACAGAAAGGTTTTGCATGAATATAAGCAGGTATTTGCAAAAGACGCTTTATTTGGAAATAAAATGCAAAGTAATGAGAGTCCAGACAAGACAGAAAGTAAAACTAATAGAGAGAAACTGTAGTGCATTCTTGACGAAGGATTAAAAGTTGACATTGCCTTAGAAGATAAAATGGATGTTGACTGGAGCATCTGTTTCTATTGCTTCAGAGAACATGGAAGAAAATTTTTAAGAGGTGCCCTCTGGAGGAAACTACTTTTCCATCTTAGCATTTATTACTTAGAAAAATGTCACATTAAAGTTAATATGGAGAGTAGTGAAGGATAATAGGTCTATCAGAATAAAAGATGACTGTAAAATCACCATTAATCTTTTCCTGGAAATGCAGCAGTACCTGCTACTGAAAATTGAGGACCTGTTTGCTGCTCTGATTGGAGATGAATTATTCACAAAGCTTGACCTATCATAGGGAATTCTACAAATACAGCTAAGTGAGGGTTCTAAGAAGTGTTTAACCATCAGCACACAGAGGTATGTACCAATACAAACAACTACATCCAGAATTGTGTCAACACTAGCCTTATTCCAGGAGGCCATGGACAAAATACTGCAGAACTTCCCTGATGTAATCTGTTTCCAAGACAACATGCTCATCACCAGGAAAAACCTTTCAATTAATTCAGAGAATCTAGGCAGGGTCCTGTGTAGACTGGAAAAATACAGCATCTGCTGTAAGAAATGCAAATACTCTTTCCTGAAGCTTCAGTGGGGTACCTCGAACATGTGATCAACAAAACTGACCTTTCAACCTTACCCAGAAAGCTGGAGACAGTGGGGAAAGCACCACAGCCCAAAAATATTAAGGAGCTTTGTTGATTTTAAGGGCCTGTGTATCACTAAGGCAAATTAATTTGCAGTTTAGATACCAAGGCAGCCCCATTGAAAAATCTTTGAGAGAAAAATGGAACTGGTCACAAGCTTGTCAGGAAAGTTTCAAGGAATTTAAGAAAGAACTCAGTTCTGCTGAAGTCCTGACATCCTTCAATGAAAGTTCACTTGCTAGCCTGGTTTGTGATGCATCTGGGTATGGTATTGGAGCTGTCATCTCCCACACATTTTCCAATGACAGGGAAAGATCCATTCCATATGCCTCATGTAGGCGAGGGAGAACAGAATTCTGCTCAAATTGAGAAGGAAACTCGTAGGCTAATCTAAGGAGTTAAGAAGTTCCAACAGTATTTGCATGGTGTAAATTCAGGTTAAGTACAGAGCACAAACCTTTCTTCTTCCGGTTGCTTAGCCTAAAGTCACAAATCCCGATGCTTAGTTAGGCACTGATCTAATCTGCTAACGGTATGAAATTACATTTTGCGCGATCTGAGAATTATGGAAATGTGGACATATTTTCCAGCCTTCTGTTATACCACAGCACCACAACCCAAGTGAAATCACTGCTTTCAATGTGAGCCAGATTGACATGCTTTCTGTAAAAGCAGACCAAACTGCTTATCCAAAGGGCCTACTGGATGAGATCAGAGAAAGATCAAGAGGAATGATTCCTAAAGACCAAGAAAAGTCCACTAAGTCTGGAGACATTGCTAAGATTGACTGCTTCAACAGTGCACAAACACTTTAATGGCTTCTAAATGATGATGAGGGTGAGTACAACTCTTCATTTCTAGGTTTCACTCCTATTGTACATGCACATGGCTCTTCCTTGTCCCTTTTTTAGCAAGCAGTAACACAATTTTCTGCTCATTTATTAACTTTTGCATAATCACCAACTCTTTGCAAGATTCCTCCCTCTGTTCACACTGATTTTCTACTCAACAATTTCCCATCTTGATCAGCTTTTGCTTCTTCTACTTCTTGTTTCCCATGCAAGCAACCCCACATCCCGGCATTCTGCTTTATTGGAGACTCTCAGCCCTCTCACTCTCTTTTTGCAGGATTCAACAGTCCAAAACATGAAAAGGAGGGGAAGACAACTCAGGAAAAACCATCCATTAAAACAAATCTGCTCAAGATAGAACAGCAAGTATTAGAAATCATTGCTCCTCTAGATAAGCTAGGGGAGGAGACTTTGACAGCTGAAACTTCTATAATTAGAGTCACTGACTATGTGTGGACCCCTTCATTTAACTCTGGAAAACGCACAATCACATAACTTACATCAAAGTGCACTGCAAAGCACGTCATCTACTGCTGTCCAGTCTCTTAGTGCCTCCCTAACTCACGGCCCTTTTCTCTCTCTTCCAGTTCCTTCTTAACACCTAAATCCACAGAAGAAATCACTCAGAATAAAGGAAGGCTTTTGAAGAGGACTGTCAAAAGCTGCAACATTTCAAAGTTTCAGCATGACACTCGAGCGAGGCAACTTCTTGCAAGCTGTGCCTAGCATGCCTTCTAATTCTATGCTTCTAAAACTTCAATTGAACTCTTCTAAACTCTCTAACTATGCTTTAATTCAAATCTATTAAATGGACTTACCTCACACTGAATTGATTTTTCTCTACATCCCTATGACTGTAACATTACATTTTGCACTGTCTCCTTTCTGTCTCTATGAACAGTATGCTTTGTATAGCAAGCAAGACACAATACTATTCACTGTATACTAATACATGTGACAATAAATCAGATCTAAAAAAGAGATCAGAAATGTTTACATACAAATTAGGAGTGGGCCACTCAACCCTTTGAGTCTGCTCTGCCATTAAATATAATCTTTGGTCATGATTATAACCTCAACTCCACATTCCTGCTTTCCCCCAATAACTTTTCATCCCCATGCTTATCAGGAATCTATCCATCTCTGCCTTTAAAAATATTCAAAGACTGTGCCTTCATTTCCTTTTTAGAAAGTGAGTTGCAAACACTCAAAACCCTCAAAGAAAAATATTCTTCTAATCTCTGTCTATAATAGATGACCACTTACTTTTAAATGGTGACCTTAGTTCTAGATTTTCTCATAAGGGATAAGATCTTGTCCACATCCACCTTGTCAAGATCCCTCAGGATATCAAATGGCCTCTTGCACGTGATGAAATAACTAGCACTAGTGGAAAGTCTATCAATAAGTTTCACCATAGGAGTCTGTTTCAAGCCTCTGAGTTGTCTTAAGGTATTATCAGTCTGTGGCTTCACTACAGGTGCTACAGCTAGATCCCAACAAGGCAATGTGCTTAGGGACAAGCTCAAAGGCTGAGCATGCAGACTCTGGCCTTTAACCAATCCTATGCCATGAAGAAGCTGGCCAAAGGAATAAATGGTTAGAGGTTTTGAGGACATTCTCCCTAAATTGTCTCAAATTTGGTTTTTAATCCATAGATCTATAAACATGGACAGGGATCGCGTGTAGAAGTGGGAACATCGAGGTGGCGGCGCGGGCTCGTTGGGCCAAAGGGCCTGTTTCCCGTGCTGTTTTTGTTCTTTGTTCTTTGACATTATTCATCTTCTGCATAACAGTGGATGTGTTGAGCCTTGGCCTCATATAGTGATATAGTAGCAATGCTGCAGTTGCCCTCTCTCAGGATATCAGCACATCTATTTTCTTACCACTGACTCAACCAATACCAGTCAGCATGCCAAAAAGTTAACTAGGCCAAACTGCCTTGGCAGCAGCTGAAGTGCTAAAGCAAGTACCAGGCCTTCGGCCTGTGTAGCTGCAATGCATTCTGCTGGTCCATCTTCTTATTTCTCCTTTTTAATTATGTATTTTATTTTTACTGTGCTTCTTCCATTTGCATTGCAAGGTGTGCAAACAGCAATGATGTGGCCCACTTTGTACAGATTATATTGTAGGGAGCCCCAAAGCTGATTAGTACACTAGAATTTTTGCTTTGAAATGCTAATGGCATCCTCAGTGATATTCCTAGTGGTGCCATAGTTTTCATTGCAGATATTTTGCACAGGCATGCGGTGATTAGAGAAAGGCATTATCAGCTTGATGTGAGGATCCTAGACGAATGAAAAATTGGGGAGATGGATGAGTTTTGCAGAATTAATTAGGTATAGCAGCTGCCATTAAACTGATGCATTATTTTCATCTGTGATCTAACAAACACACAAGTTTCAAGCTTCTGTAGCAATGTAATCCATTAAACCCTGCGAAAGATTTGCAGCCAATGCTGCAAATCCCACAGCGCTCATTCTGATTGTTGGCATCTACTACAAAGGTACAATATTGGTTTGTTTGGGAAGCAATGGATTAATGATCCTGATAAATGCAAATTCTGATAAATTGGAGTTGAGAACATGTCCCCACGCAACAACCTATGATAAAAAAGCTAAGGACAAGTGATTTTGATAGCCACTAGAAAATTGTGATTCTGCACCCCCCACCACCACCATCCAGAGATCTTGTTCCATTAGTTAACTTGATAAATACGGGTTCCTCCTGTCTTATCACCAGACTAATTCTATCTCCATTAGACCCTATGGACTGGTAAGGGCTTCTGACAGCAGAACTATTCAATTGCTGTCTAACAGGGCCACCTGCTGCTTATTCTGATCCTTCAGCCTACTGCTGCTTCTCTTCCTCGAACTGTTCACTCATTGAAGAGTGAAGCAAAAGGAGCATTCAAGCTAAGTAATGCATATTTATTAAAGTAGGTAAAGTGGGAGTGTGTGGGCATCTGAAAGAAAAGTAAGAGAAGCTCAGATCATAGAACATACTGGGTCTTTGGCTCTCGATGTTATACCGAGCTATGTCCAAACCCAAGATCAAACTATCCCACTCCCTGTCATTCTGGTGTGTTCCATGTGCCTATCCAATAACCGCTTGACAGTTCCTAAAATGTCCAACTCCACTATCACAGCAGGGAGTGCATTCCACACCCCAACCACTGAGTAAAGAATCTACCTTGGACATCCCTCCTATATGTCCCACTATGAGCCTTATAGTTATGTGCCCTAGTAACAGCTACATCCACCCGAGGAAATAGTCTCTGCATGTTCACTCTATCTATCCCTGTCATCTTATAAACCTCTATTAAGTTGCCCATCGTCCTTCTCTGTTCTAAAGAGAAAAGCCCCAGCTCCTTCAACCTTTCCTCATCAGACCTACCCTCCAAACCAGGCAGCATCCTGGTAAATCTCCTCTGCAATCTCTCCAATGCTTCCACATCCTTCTTATAGTGAGGTGACCAGAACTGCACACAATATTCCAAATGTGCTCTCACCGAGGTCCTGCAGCATAATCCCATGACTCAAACTCAAACCCCTGTCAATAAACGCTAACACGCTGTAAGCCTTCTCCACAGCTCAGCTCATAACGGTGCACGGATCCTTATGACCCAAGTGCCATCACATTCCATCCACAGTCATGCCATTCAACATGTGAGGCCAATTCCACCAACTAGTTAAAATTCATGTCATCATCACTCCCCTATCTGAATTTACTGTGAGTCACTGACCACACCACCCCCCTGTCACCCTGCCCCATGGGCTGCCTGAGTCTGCCTGCAATTGCACAGGTCTGATGGCTCTCTCTGTTAAGGCCAGTTTAATACCAAAACTCCCACTCACTAGACAAAGAGACAGCCTGTTCTGAAAGCTTGTGGTGTTTGCTACAAATGAACTTGTTGGACTTTAAGCTTAAGAAATTGAGAGACTTCTTTCTGCTCTCTCTCTGTGAGACCTGTGCTATTGATAATACCCATGTACAGCATCCAAGGGCTGCACATATACAATACCTTCCTCTACAGGCTGTCTGGCAAGCTAAAGCCCGCCCACAGATTTTGGGGTTAGAAACTGATTAGTCCAAAATTTCAAAGATTAGGCGTGAAGACTCACCCAAAAAGCAGACTGGCAACTCTTCCATTTTCAGACTAGCTGGACACTTAGAAAGAAATCTGGTAAAATTCCGCCCATTATTCTTCCTTCAAAGAGGGACTGAACTGCGTGCCTTTTTTTGTGAATATGACAGAATTGTACAATCCAAGTTTGTTTCTGAAACATCCTTACAACCTAAAGTAGTAAGTCAATCCAGCCCTGTCAGAGTTCTCAGCAAAACGCTCTATTTCAATTGCCCCTTTTAATTTGACATTTTTCCATCTGAGTTTTGCAGAGGAGAGCTTTGGTTTCCAAGGAACTATCTATCAAATCTGCCTTTTCCCTTAAACAAAGAAGGCATAGAAGACTACTTTAAATCAGTGAATTATTGTTGCCTGAGAGTTATGTAATAACTTGCATGATCCTTCAATGCTGGTCACAGAATTACAGTGCAACATCTTGTAGTTTACGACTGCCACCAAGGTGCAAGGCTCTGGATGGCCTTAATTTGTTCCTGAGCTTTCATAAATTTTGGATTATAGATTTGCAGTGCCCTTCCATATTGCTTTTCTTTGGATAGTGATATTTAATTGCTTTAGTGAACAAAGTATCAATTGCTTGTATTATGAAGAATGTGCTGGACATTTAGGATTGACATATCACATATGTCCCTTCTGCTAAGTTGAATGCATCAAAATTTAGAATAATGGTTACTCTCACTGCCATTGGCAGGTTCGTAGTCATACAGTACAGAAGGAACTCCTTCAACCCATCGAATCTGCATTGATCAAAAATTATACTAATCCCACTTTCCAGCTCTTAGCCCATAGCTTTGAATATTATGATATTTCAAGTGCTCATTCACATACCTTTTAAAGGTCGAGGTTTTCTGCCTCTCCTGTCCTCCCAGGCAATGCATTACAGACTTTCAGCACCCTTTAGATGAAAGTAAATTTCCTCAAATCCTCTCTAAACCTCCTGTCCCTCACCTGAAAACTATACCCCCTCATTATTAATCCTTCAACTATGGGAAATTGCTGTTACTTACTCACCCTGTCCGTATCCTTCATAATCTTAACCACTGTAATCTCGTTCCCACCTCTGCTCTAAAGAAAATAACCTGAGCCCATCCAGCCCCTCTTCATAGCTCAAAAGCTCCATCCCAGGCAACATCCTGGTGAATATTCTCTGCACCCTTTCCAGTGCAATCACATCCTTCCTATGAGATGACCATAACTGCACACATCTAAGTTTTATACAGCTCCAATATAACCTCCCTGCTGTTATAATCTATGCCATGACTGATAAAGGAAGGTATCCTGTATGCCTTCTAACTGTTCTATTAACCTGCCTGTCACTTTCAAAAATCTGCGGACAAACAATTCAAGATTTCTCTGTTGTTCTGAGCTTCCTAGTGTCATGTCATTCATTAAGTACTCCCTAGTCTTGTTACTCCTTCCAAATTACATGATCTCATATTTTCAGGGTTAAATTCCATTTGCCCACCAGACCAAACCTGCAACCAAGACCACCTTCTTTACTATTAACCAGCCTGCCTATCTTCATGTTATCCACAAACTTACTTATCATACCCCCCCCCCAACCCACATTCTCATCTGTCTCATGAACAGTAGGGGATTTAGCCCTGATATCTGTGGTATACCACTGCACACTGTCCTCTAGTCACATATACAACATTCTACCACTAAACTAGTTTGGGATCTATCCTGTCAGATTATCAAGGTCCCACATGAGAGACCGATAAAGAAACTGAAAGCACATGGTAAAGTCTTTGCTGAAATCCGTATAAACGACATCAACTGCAGTACCCTCATCTACATATCTGGTAACCGCGTCAAAAATTTCAATCAAATTTGTTAGGCATGAACTCCTGATAAGGCTGTGCTGATTATCTCTGATCAGACCTTACCTCTCCAAATGGAGATTAATTCTCTCCTTCAGAACTTTATCTAACAGTTTCCTATCTCTGATGTGAGAATCACTGGTCTGTGATTTGATGGTTTATTTCTAATGCCCTTCTTGAAAAGTGGAACCCCATTAGCTTTCCTCCAATTCTTTGGCATCTTCTCTGTGGCTGGAGAGGAACTAAAAATTTGAGTCAGAGTTCCTGTAATTTCTGTCCCTTTGATTCCCACAGCAGCTTGATACAACTTATTTGTACCTGAGGATTTGTCCACTTTTAAACCTGTCATTACTGTGGGTTATCATATCAGATTACAAAATTACTCCAATTGCCCTGGTGCACTGGAGTGTGTGATGGTACTTTTTTACTTCAATTCCAGGTTGGTATGTCTGGATCTGTAAGCGTGGCTCCAAAATTAAGGCAAACAAGGGTAAGTTGCCTCTAGTGCAGTCAAATCTTGCTGGTATTATTGTTATGCAATTGCTTTGTTCCTCTAAATAAAAGACTATTATTTAAAAGGCAATAACCATAACAGCACTTTTTGATATACAACCAAAACTACTTCATTTCCTTTCAGGCCACGGAATCACTAGTCTTCATTGTCCATTAATAAGGGTGACTGTGCAAACTGCACAATTCACATAAAAGGAATTGCAAATCATACAGACTTTTTAATATTGTGCATTCAAATTTAGATGTCAATCCCAGCACCTATTGCCCATCCTTAATTGGCGTTTGCAATTTGTTCCCTTTCTGAACGAATGGAGTCTGTGTGTCATTAATTATGGATTCTCTTCTCCCAGCGAGATCAGTTGTTCACTGTTGACGTTGCTGCTGTCTCATATATATTGAAGCAAATGTTAATTTATAGATCTGGCTCCAAACATTACCTATAAATTCATTTTTTGGAGGTGTGCTTGCTCAGGGGCCTTGAGAAAAGCTGAGGTAGGTGGAATGTGTGTGTGTGTGTGTGTGTGCGCGCATGTGCGTGTGCACGTATGTGTGTGTGTGCGCACATGTGCGTGTGCATGTATGTGTGTGGATGCTCCCACTAAAAATGACAGAGAGTCGAATAACAGAACTTTTTTTTATTATAATAGATGTAAACATACAAGATATGGAGACATTTTTTAAGTTGGTTTGAGATTGGAGTTGGTGGTTTTGTGAAAGTCTGGATGAGAGGCTAAGTGCTGATATATGTCCCTGCAACTGTGTGATACCCAAGAAAAGATTAGCCATTTGAGTATAAGATACCATGCTGAGAGTCTATAGTGGACTGACACAAAACTCCTGGGTAATGGCCTCTTACATAGTAAATAAGAGGTCTTTGTGCTCCTTGAAGCGTCTCTAGGATAGAGCACATGCTCGTGGGCCTGGACTCTTTGAATAAATGCCTTGAAGGCCCTGTTCTGGAAGCTGGTGTTGCCTTCTTGAGACTGCTACTCTTTTGTCTGAGTTGCTAAAATCCTGGATGCTCTTATAAAGACAGGTGGGCTGGAGAGAGCGATGAGTGTGATGAGCTGGTAGCGGGTGGACTAATAAATTGCAGGCCTGTCAGGAGATTTGGAGAGCAGTGTGTATAATTAATAATGTTCCAAGTGCAGTATCTGACATGGGAACCCACAATCCTGGCCAACAGGAAAGATGGCACCAGAACTAACTGCCACTGCACAGTTTCAAAAATGGAGAATTCCACCATTTCTAATCCCCTTCGGCTAATACTTCCTCCTTTGGCTCAGTGCCCTTTTCTTAAATTTTATGTGAAGCGCCTTAACTGTTCTCCATTGTGGATGCTAAATAAATGCAAGTTGTAGAATTGTGCAGGCCTTTAGTTCTTCAAATAAAGGCGTCTTTTATATATTCAGTAATGAATGTTGTAATAAAGACAATAATAAGACATTTGTTCTAGATCAATCAATTAAAAGACTATTGTGATTGTAAAGTTTGTGAGAAAGAACAAGTAGGATTTGTGTACACTTAAAGTAAGCAGGCATCATCAAATCTGTAATTCTCAAGTGTTATTGTGGAAGTGATATTTGTGAAATAATGCAGTATGTCAGTTTCAGTCAGAAATATACACAAGAACATTCATTTTGTTTTCCCTATCAGGTTTTGTATAATCAGTGAATATTTCTACAATGCAACATCTAACTTCTTGCCACCAGATTTTCAGAGCTAGTGTTGAATAGCAATGAGGGAAGGTGTAGCAACATGCCTAGAAGGAGGTATATATCTGCTAGAAGGGCCTGTACTGCACTGTAATGTTCTATATCTATCTATATCATTAAATAGCTAAAACTGGCCCCAAAAAGCTCACTACTCAAAAACAATCTTGAATATTACGTTTTATGACATCCATGCCTCTCTCCACTGTTGATCCACCTGACAACAACACTCAGTGCATTTTATTAGCAGCATCCATAACATCCATTATTCTCATATTCAACAACCTTCTCTTGCTCCTATACTTGTACTATCAAATGCAATGACACAAATGTTGTCCTCACATCCAGCATCCTCTCCCAGTGTTCCCACATTTTGGGATCTGTCTTTTACACCTACCAGATGTTGACTCTCAATACTTCCAAATATGAGAGTTACAGCTTCCAATGATCCAGCATCTCACAACCTTCAACATAGTTCTCAGAGATCCTGCTGTCACCTCCTTACATCTACATTTTGGAGCCACCGCTCAAGATCCCAAGTTTTCTTCCTCCAATATTAAAATTCATTCAGTATGCCTTAACTCTCTGATACTGCTATACATAGTTCCTATAACTGTGTCCTACCTACCTGCAATTTGGTACTTCTTCCCTCCCAACTTCCTCTGTAACCTGTGCCTTAAAAAAAAGAGATAGTTTAACAATATAGTTAATGTTATCTCTTAACAGTGAAGAATATGGATGTATATTTACAAATTCAATTATGCACATAAATTGATTTATATCATAAGCCAACTGATAAAATGTTACACAACATGACATTTTTCTAACTCAGTGAGCAATGTTACAGATCATATGTATTAAAAAAAAATTAAACAATTCTATCACAGTCAAATATAAATATCTGTGGTTGTGAACAAGGTATTACAACTGAAGAGGGAGAGGGATTAACAAACCAAAATCAACAACACAGTTTGAAAAACTACCAACCAACAGTGCAGTTCTGTTAGCAGCATTCAGAGATTATGATATTGGGTCCAAGTCACATTAAATTTACTGACTTGTCACGTGTGAAAAGGAATAGAATAATAAGCTCTGAGCCATCCTTAGCAAGCTCCCAGTGTTGCTATAAGATACAACCAACATATAAAAAAACCATAAATGGAACAAACAGCAAAATCTACCAAGAAGAATGAAACTGCTCTGAATATTTTTGAAAATTCTTTCAATTGCCCTTTCGCTTTCTTCATTATGCTGAGGACTTAGTAATAGAGATATACATTTTTCCTAGGATGGAGAAAGCTAGCACAAGGGGACACAGCTTTAAATTAAGGGGTGATAGTTATAGGACGGATGTCAGAGGTAGGTTCTTTACCCAAAGGGTGGTTCGGGAGTGGAATGCCCTGCCTGCAGCAGTTGTGGCTGCGCCAAGTTTGGTGGCGTTTAAGAGGTTAGTTGATAAGTATATGGAAGAGAAGGGAATGGTTTAGTTTGGAGGGGCATTGCTTTTTATATTGGTCGGCGCAACATCGAAGGCCGAAGGGCCTGTTCTGTGCTGTAGTGTTCTATGTTCTATTGGAAGACAACAAAAGCATATCAATGGATAAGCCCCATAAGTGGGCTGGAACTTTCATCTATTCTTTGTGCTACAGTTAAAATATTAAATTTGTGCTGTTCTCTGATTTTGCCTTGCCAGTTTGATTTCTACATTCAGCCAATGCTACTTGCACTGTCCACTAGTTTCATGCAACATGAAACCAGATACTGCAAGTGGCTATTCAAATGTAACCTTCATCTTTTAAATGACAGGCATGCTAAGGCTGTAAGGAAATGAATTAGTTTAATTACTTTTACTTTCTCATCTCCCACAAGAATCTAAACCATGCCCCTTTTTATTACAAATATCCAAGAACTAGAATCTTCCCAATCAAATGAAGAAAAAGGAAGACACTGAAGATTGAGAAACATCATCACTCAATCTTGCATTAAGTCATCAAAGACTCACATGAAAAGCTAAGGTAGAAGAGAGATCTGCACACGGTGAGACAGCGGCACAAATGCAGTGGAATGCATGAAACGTTGCCATGGGTGTCAGCTCAACAGAAGGCAAAATCACACACAAGTTTTTGCAACAAATTCAGATGATCTAGGTAACATCTAGAGAGTGTGACAGAAGCTATATGGAACAGGAATCTGCAGTCTCAGGATGAGTACTCCTGTTCCAACCTGCACCTCTGCACCAGTCCCTTGATGTTGCTGGCCAGCCAGCTATCATTGCTGCACCTCAGGCTCTACAGTGGAGATATCACCCTGAATTTCATGTTCAATCTCTTATAAACTGAAGACATTTCATGGATTGGTCATCATTGAAATTCAGGAAAGAGAATTACTCCTTAAAGATGCTCACAGGCTATGATCACCACTAAGTGCCCTTTTCCCATTTCATTTGTCACCTCAGTTTGTTCTGCTACAAATGACCTCTCTTCATTCTTTCAATCACGCTAAATTCTCAGACAATGTGTAGTATTTAAAATGGCAGTAGTGCTTCAAATCAGCATTATATGCTCATTCACAACAAGATCATTCTGCTTTGCATACTCGCAGCAGTCATTAGGTGTTTGAACACATAATAAATATACGAATTAGAATCAGGAGTAGGCCATTCAGCCCCTTGTGCCCGCTCCACATTAATAGGATCATGATGGATCCGATTGCGGTCTCTATCTACATTCCGCCTTCCCCTCAATAACTTTAGTCTCCCTTATTAGTCAAGAATCTATCTATCCCTGTCTTATAAACATACGTTGACCCTAACTCCACCACTTTGAGAAAGAGTGTTCCAAAGATTCCCTGAGTCAAAAATGTCTGATCTCTTTCTTGAACTGCATTCCCTAGTTCTAATCTTTCCCATAAAGGGAAACATCCTTTTGGCATCCACCCTGTCAGATTCCCTCAGAATTTTATACATTACAATAAGATCACCTTTTAATTTTCTAAATTCCAATCAATAAACACCCAGCCTATCCAATCTTTTCTCGTTCTTCCCAGATATTAGTTGAGTGAATTCCCTCTGAACTGGTTCTCACACATTTATTTTCTTAAATATAGATGCACAGTACTCAAGATGTGGTCTCACCAGCACTCTGAACAACTGTAGTGGTTAACATCCCTATCTTTATATTCCATTCCCCTTGCAATAAATAACGATATTCCATTTGTGTTCCAAATAGCTTGCTATTCTTACACATTAACTTTTCCTGATACAGGTGCCAAGACACCCAGATCCCAATGTACCTCACTTCTCCATTTAAATAATATATTTCTTTTCTATTCTTCCTGACAAAGTGGGCAAGTTCATATTTTCCCACATTATAATCCACATGTCAGACTTTTATCCACTCACTTAACAGATCTATGTCCCTTTGCAAAATCCTTATGTCCTCTTCACAACTTATTTTCCTACATATCTTTATGTCATTGCAAATTTAGCAACCACATGTTCAATCCCTTTATCAAAATCATTAATATAAACTGTAAATAGTTGAGGCCCCAACTCATCCAAATGGCATTCCACTTGTCACATTTTGTCAATGCAAAAAATTAAGACATCTACTGTTCTTCCCTGGTCTGGCTGACATGTGACTCCAGAGCCACTACAATGCTGTTGACTTTTAACTGTCCTTTTTTCTACGGCAACTAGAAATGAGCAATAAACGTTGGCCAGCCAGTGACACATGTCCCACAAATGAATAAAAATACAAATGGTTCAAATTATCAAGCATTGCAATTGTTGTAGTCAATGGCTCCTCTTTATAAAGAAAGGGTATTAGTAAAAGTAGGAGATCTCAGAATAAAACCATGAGCACGTGGTCCCAGGGTGCTTGCTGTCCTCCACCAGATAACAGGGACAGAGCTATCCAATATGCATGATCCCTGATGTTTAATGTGCAACCAACTGGAGCCTAATTTATCACGCCAGGATCTCAAAGCAATGAAAGGATAATCCAGAAAAAGGAGAACACCAGGTTACCTCCATCAGTACAAGACGTGTCATGACAGTGTACGCTTTCATATCCAAGAACCAGCATACCAAGGATTCACATACCTTGCCTAGGCTAGCAACATTACAAACCTTCTTCCATTCTAGCCATATGACAGACTCTGAGCGGGCTCCCCTTCATTGGAAAACTTTAACTATTTTTCATCAAGGAAACCCTACCGATGAGGAGAATAATAATAATCAAGATCAATAAGTATCTCGGGGAGAGAAATTATTTTCCTCCTCCTAACAAAATAAGGAAACTCCCCAGGATCAATTACTATAAATCAAAGTCTATATCAACACCACACCTGTCCCAGGTAAGGAAAGGAATCCCAAAAAAGAGGCCAACATCAGCATTATCCGATAGACATCAGAAGTAGTCTTTCAGTATACTTTTGCAGGAAGAATACCATGAACAGAATGGCAAAACCTCAGCCAGGACACTGTCCTCCCAGGGAAATCCAAAACTCAAGAAGGTGGCAGTCTCCATATAAGACCACTTGGAGGAGGGAACTTATTCCTCCACCCAGCCTAATCTCCAACTGAAGGAAGACGCTAACAATACTGAATGAAAGCATCCAGACTTGCAATAGGCCTCAACCAACCTACTATAACCAACTCAGCATGCTCCCTAATAGAAAGAAGGAAACCTAAAAATGATCCTCAAACAAGGAAATATTGCAAAGACTGAAACCTAAGATCAAGATTTAGTACTTGACACACAGCCAGGAGCAGGATAGGCAAATTGTTCCATCTGCCCCACTCCCTGGTACCAATCAGCAAAACCAAGATTGAATGCAAACAGCAATGCATGTTAGATAATGGCCTCCATTGTTCTACCCTGGTGGACAAACAACATCAAAAAAATAGACAATCTTATTTTTTGCAGCATACAAGTGATAAATTCCTTTGTGCTATCATACAGCCTTGTCACAATAAAAGACAACATCAGGGTTAAAATTACAGGGGAACAATGTTCAGGATTACTGATGAAATTGAGGATAATATGACCATCCACAGAGCTTGAAAAGCCAAAGCCATGACAGAACATCGAACAACATTCAGGATCTATTCCAAAATTCAGCCAGAGTCTGGAGATGGAAGATGGAGATGGAGTCAGCAGATGGAATTCAGTCCTGATAAATGTGAGGTGATGCATTTCAGGAGAAAGAATGTAGGGGGGGAGGTATATGATAAAGGGTAGACCTATTAAGAGTATAGAAACGCAGAGGGACCTGGGGATGCAGGTGAACAAGTCTCTGAAGGTGGCAGAGCAAGTGGAGAAGGTTGTGAAGAAAGCATATAGTATGCTAGCCTTTATAGGAAGGGGTATAGAGTACAAGAACTGGCCTTTAATGTTGTATAAAACGCTGGTTAGACCTCATTTGGAATACTGCGTCCAGTTCTGGTCGCCTTACTACTGGAAGGACGTGGAGAGGGTAGAGGGTGATTTAGCTAATTGGATTAGAAATTGGCTGGCAGATAGAAGACAGAGGGTGGTGGTTGATGGGAGATTTTCATCGTGGAGTTCGGTGACGAGTGGTGTGCCTCAGGGGTCTGTTTTGGGGCCCCTGCTGTTTGTAATTTTTATAAATGATCTGGATGAGGGTATTGAGGGATGGATCAGTAAATTTGCAGATGATACTAAAGTTGGTGTGTGGTAGATAGTGAAGAGGGGTGTTTTAGTTTACAGAGTGACTTGGACAAGTTGCAGAGCTGGCCGAGAGTGGCAATTGGAGTTTAATGTGGAAAAGTGTGAGGTAATGCACTTTGGCAGGAACATAAATGTGTAGAGTATAGGGCTAATGGTAGGGCTCTTAATAGTGTTGAGGAACAGAAGGATCTTGGTGTATGTGTCAATAGATCCCTGAAAGTAGGCAGTCAAGTGGATAAAGTTGTTAAGAAGGCTTATGGAGTCTTAGCTTTTATTGGTAGGGGGATTGAATTTAGGAGCCGCAGCATCATGTTGCAGCTGTACAAAACTCTAGTGCGGCCGCACTTGGAGTATTGTGTGCAGTTCTGGTCGCCACATTATAAGAAAGATGTGGAGGCATTGGAGAGGGTACAGAGGAGGTTTACTAGGATGTTGCCTGGTATGGAGGGCAGGTCCTATGAAGAGAGGTTGAAGGATTTGAGGTTGTTTTCGTTAGAAAGGAGGCGGCTAAGGGGGGATCTTATTGAAACATATAAGATAATTAGAGGTTTGGATAGGGTGGACAGTGATAGCCTTTTTCCTAGGATGGAAAAAGCTAGCACGAGGGGACACAACTTTAAATTAAGGGGTATGAGTTATAGGACGGATATCAGAGGTAGGTTCTTTACTCAAAGAGTGATTAGGGAGTGGAATGCCCTGCCTGCAGCTGTTGTAGATGCGCAAGTTTGGTGGCGTTTAAGAGGTTAGTTGATAAGTATATGGATGAGAAGGGAATGGTTTAGTTAGGAGGGGCATTGCTTTTTATTTTGGTCGGCACAACATCGAAGGCCGAAGGGCCTGTTCTGTGCTGTATTGTTCTATGTTCTATGAGACTCTGGAGAGAGTGCAGAGGAGGTTTACCAGGATGCTGTCCAGTATGGAAGGTCTGAGTTACGAGGAGAGATTAGGCAAATTGGGACTGTTTTCCTTAGAAAGACGTAGACTTAGAGGAGATCTGATAGAGGTGTATAAGATTACGAAGGGGATAGATAGAGTAAACAGGGTTAAGCTTTTTCCTAGGATGGACTCGAATAGCACTAGGGGTCACGGGCTTAGGGTGAGGGGGGTAAAGTATAATTTGGATGCTAGAGGGAGTTTTTTCACACAGAGGGTGGTGGGGGTATGGAATGCGCTGCCAAGTAAAGTGGTGGAGGCAGGTACTCTGGAGTTATTTAAGAAATACTTAGATGGGCACATGAACAGAATGGGAATGGAGGGGTATAGAAAACTGATTTAAAATAGGGATCATGAGCCTTGGGAGTCCCTGGGAAGTGTGTGAATAGATGATAATATTGATGTACTTGTTTTTATCCTACAGGTGCTTTGGTCCACCTTGTTGTCTAACGAGGGGCATACACGCGATGCGTTGTGAGCGGGCTGCTCTTGGATCTTTTTTGAGAGTATCCTAGTGCTTCACGTTGTTAGTGTACGCTTGACCTGGACCATTTGATGGGCAACACGACAGCTGAGTGACTATTGCTGTGCTGTGCAGATACATGGATTTGGGCCTGTGTCTGTGGGAGTTTGCGCATTCTCCCTGTGCTTGCGTGGGTTTTCTCCAGGCGCTCCAGTTTCCTCCCACATCCCAAAGATGTGCTCTTAGGCTAATTGGCAAAACAAATTCTCCCTAAATTGTCTTAAATTTGGTTTTTAATCCATAGATCTATAAACATGGACAGGGATCGCGGGTAGAGGTGGGAACATCGAGATGGTGGCGTGGGCTAGTTGGGCCGAAAGGCCTGTTTCCCGTGCTGTTTTATTCTTTGTTCTTTTTCAGAGTCTTCTAGGAACACAGCACAAATTATAGAAATCACACTGATAATTATGGATTGTGCATCAGAACAAAAACGGACTAAAAAAATTCAATACTGCCAGATCTTGTGAGAAAGCTGCCACTTCTGCATTTCTATCATGCAACTCCAGGTCATGGATAGGTTTTTAAATGAAAAAAGGTCTCACTCAAAGTCTAAACCAGAGGTTTTAGTTGGAAAACTCAATGTCAAATCATGCACAAAAAGCAAAAGAAAGTGGAACAAAGTGGCATTAAGAGATCTAGAGTTAAAGGATGCAAAAATAATAAAAAGAATATATTTTTAAAACTCTGGCAATAAATGAAATCTGAGATTCCACATTTTTCTTAATATTCTTTGGTGTCCAATTATTTTTGCTGTATGGAGTCAGTAGCTTGCACTACATGTTAAGCAACCAGATGAGCCTAAATTTAATCCCTAAATTCAGCTCTCCAAATTATATTGCATCTCCCAATTTGAGATAATTTGAGTTTGCCACACCAACACCCAATCAAGCAGTGTGAATGAATCATTCTTTCTTGACAAATCAGTTAAAAAAAAAGCAGACATCAAGTCATACACTAACAATTATTTATGGACTACTGATAATTATTAAAATAAACATGGAGTATACAAACAATTAATAGAATATTAGATAGGGAATACCCAGAAATTCATTAACAAATAATTAATCAATCTAGTAGCAGTTATGGAGAGAGTAGAGGGGTTAACATTTCAGATCTGTCTATTACCTGTATAGCAACTGAATACCTAATTTTATTCAGGTGGTGGCATTAACAGGAGATTCACATGTTGGTCCTATATATAACTCTGGGTTGGATTTTATGTGCTGACACTGATCATATGTAAAATAGGGCAGGTGCCAACTCCATTATTGTTCCACCCAGTCCCAAACTTGTGCCTATAATATGGAGATGAACAAATGCCAAAATAGTTAGCCCCCACTTTGCCCCCAGAATGTTAGATGTTGGCCAACCCATATTAAGCAATGCTGTCCCACAGCAATAGCATATTGTGGGCAATATGCAGGAGGTGACAGCCAGATTTCTGCCTTTCACTGAGAGGAAATCCCAACCTTAGCAGCTGACAACCAACTTGATAACCTGGTGGCTTTGGCAATCCTAACAGCCATGATGTGGAGATGCTGGCATTGGACTGGGATAAACACAGTAAGAAGTCTCAAAACACCAGGTTAAAGTCCAACAAATTTATTTGTTAGCACAGTGCACTAGCTTTCAAAGCACTGCTCCTTTATCAGGTAAGTGGGAGTTGTGTTCACAGACAGGGCATATAAAGACACAAACTCAATTTACAAAATAGTGGTTGGAATATGAATCTTTGCAGGTAATCAAGTCTTAAAGGTACAGACAATGTGAGTGGAGAGAATGTTAAAGAGATGTGTATTATCTCCAGTCAGGAGACAATCCTATCAGTGCCAGAACTCAGTAGTAGGCACTGCTGGGACAGCAAACAGGGCAATGGAAGAAGACAGCCATGACGTCTGGATTGAAGTGAGTCCTTGGTTTTGTACGTGGAAGTTCAGGAAGCCAAGGGAGGAGAACGAGGAAAGAAGTTGGGGAGGCAGGTAGGAAGGGTGGGAGGGGTTGTTGGGGGCGATTTGTCACCCTAATGTAGATGGGACAGCACTCAAAGGCCATACCGTCTTTCTTCTTTGAAGCAGTTTGCTTAAAAAAGATAAACCTACCCATTCCAGGGTCAATAATCTCAACTAATTATTTATTCAAAAATGACAGGCAGGCTGTCAATTTTAGTGACTGTCCATCTACCATCTTAAGATGGTCTTGTCACCCCTCATATTTTATGTGCCTTTTTTCAATCTTTGCATTTTACAAGTTGTACACTTTGTATAATACTCGGCCATAATGCATAGCAACCGCTTTGGCAGATCCGGAGGGGGATGTGCAATGCAATTTGGGATCCTGTGTATTAGGGGCATCTAAAGTGAATTTTCATCCTATGAGTAAATGTTTGACCCACTCAATGCTCTCACATGACCAGGGTTCAGAATTCCGAAGTGTAAATGTATGATTAATTCATAGGACTACAGTCATAGTTTTAGTTCCAATACCCTCATTTCATTTTCTTTCACAGCCATATGCTACTAACTTCATTTTGGTGAGTCAATGTAACATTGCCAAAGCAATCATAACAATACATATATTCTAACTGTTAACGTTGTACTTCTCCAGGTTGAATCAGAATGGATTTTATTTTGTACTGATAATGAGCACTTTAGTTTTAATTTGCAAGTTAACAATGCCTGTTTTTTTTTGAAGATTTACAAAACTGTCTTCATTAACGCTACAAATTTAAAAGAATTGCTGTCACACCTGACCTTTTAACTGTCTTTTTCTCCCACTAAATTATTTTCTATACTTGCTTTCTCTGTGCTCATGTTCTAGGAGAAAAGTTGAAGGAAAAAGGGTGTGAGGTAGAATTTGCCTATTTGCAAATGCAGCAAAATATTTACTCGAGGGCTGTCAGCATTCGTGAAACCTTAAGCAATACGAGACATTGTTTTCAGGAGTAAAGGCAAGAAAGTGAAAGAAAATATAGTTAATTTATATAGTATCAACTTGTTTCAATTATTGTTTATTCCACAAACGTAATAATATTTACATGGGTAAGGCCAGGAGGGGGAATTCTTTCAAATTTAGCTTTGCTTGAGGCCTGGTAAAGTCAAGTATAATCAATTGATGAAATGGGAAACATTTGAATTACATAATATACATGAAACAAATTATTAAACTACTACACCGTGAAGAGACAAATAAATTACCAAATCTACTTGCCATATATCTGAAATGACCTATGTTAAGGAAGGGGGCTTTATAAAGAAGAGAAAGTAATGTCAATTTAAAAAAAAAAGATAAAATGCATGCATTATGCAGAGTGTAGGAAATAAACATGGAGATGTGGAAGCAATTATTTTATGAGTAAGATTTACTTTTAATAGCATCAAAAGAAACCAAGCTTCAATGTAAGAAAGAATGGAAAATAAACACATGAGAATACTGAGGAATTTTACAATAAAAAGAAAATGGACTGACAATATTGGCCAAAAGGGGACACACGTTCTATACAAGGTCGATGTTGCTAAGTATAGAGCACCAAATTGCTTTGTCAGAGCTCAGTGATTGTAAAATACTTTCTTATATTTGTTTGATATTGTATGAAAGAATTTGAACTTTATGTTAGGAGTGAAGAATTTCTGACCGAGAAAAGATTGGATAGGCTGGTGAAGAGAGATTGAATTGAGTTGTATAAAATTATGGGATGCCTGGTTGGAGTGGATAGGAAGGACCTAGCAGAGAGATCAATAACTAGGTTTAAAGTAATTGGCAGGAGGGTTACAAAGGATTTGAAGGGAAATTATTTTCACCCAGAGGATGGTGTGGGCCTGGAACTCACTGCTTGGAAGGATGGCCAAGGCAGAATCCCTTATTGCACATAGAAAGTATTTGGATGTACACTTGTAAGTACCTTAACTTCCGGATACAGATTAAGAGCTGGAAAATGGGATCAGACTAGGTGGCACAAACACAATGGGCCAATCTAACAGAGTTAGATTGGAAGGACTTTTAGAGATAAGAAAATTATTGTTCTGAGATAAAAGCAAAATGCACTGCATGCTAGAAATCAGAAATAAAAACAGAACGGTTTTGAAGAGTCCAAATGGACTCAAAATTTTAACTGTGTTTCTCTCTCCACAGGTACTGCAAGACCTGCAGAGTTTTTTCCAAAATTTTCTTTTTTTTTATTGTTCTGGAATATTTTAATTAGCCACTTATCAAGTGGGAAAAATAGGGAGAAATTTGTATTGTATTCTGTAAAAGACAAGTCGCCGGGACCGGATGGGATGTACCCCAGGTTATTGTGGGAGGTGAGGGAAGTGGTTGCAGAGCCCCTGGCAATGATATTTGCGTCGTCCATGGAAATGGGAGAGGTTCCGGAGGATTGGAGGATTGCGGATGTGGTTCCTATCTTTAAGAAAGGGAACAAGGATAGTCCAGGAAATTACCGACCGGTGAGTCTGACTTCAGTGGTTGGTAAGCTGATGGAAAGGCTTCTGAGGGATAAGATTTATGAACATTTGGAGAAGTTTAGACTGATCAGAAATAGGCAGCATGGTATTGTCAAGGGCAGGTCATGCCTTACGAGCCTAGGTGAGTTTTTCGAAAATGTAACTGAACACATTGACGAAGGAAGAGCGCTTGACATAGTGTACATGGACTTTAGCAAGGCATTTGATAAGGTCCCCCATGCAAGGCTTCTGGAGAAGGTGAGAGGGCATGGGATCCAAGGGGCTTTGGCCTCGTGGATCCAGAACTGGCTTGCCGGCAGAAGGCAGAGAGTGGTTGTGGATGGGTCTTGTTCTGCATGGAGGTCGGTAACCAGTGGAGTGCCCCAGGGATCTGTTCTGGGACCCCTGCTGTTTGTCATTTTCATAAATGACCTGGATGAGGAAGTGGAGGGATGGGTTAGTAAGTTCGTCGACGATACAAAGGTCGGTGGTGTTGTGGATGGTCTGGAGGGATGTCAAAAGTTGCAGCAGGACATAGACAGGATGCAAGACTGGGCGGAGATGTGGCAGATGGACTTCAACGCAGATAAATGTGTAGTGGTCCATTTTGGCAGGAATAATGGGATGAAGGAGTACAATATAAGGGGTAGGAGTCTTAGCTGTGTTGTAGAGCAGAAGGATCTCGGGGTCCGGGTCCATAGGACTCTTAAATCGGCCTCGCAGGTGGAGGAAGTGGTCAAGAAGGCGTACGGTGTACTGGCCTTCATTAATCGAGGAATAGAGTTTAGGAGTCAGGAGGTAATGATGCAGCTCTATAAGACTCTTGTCAGACCCCAGTTGGAGTATTGTGCGCAGTTCTGGTCGCCTCATTATAGGAAGGATGTAGAGGCTATTGAGAGAGTTCAGAGGAGATTTACAAGGATGCTGCCTGGATTGGGAGGCAGGCCTTATGAAGATAGGTTGAGGGAGCTGGGACTCTTCTCACTGGAGAGACGTAGGTTGAGAGGCGACCTGATAGAGGTTTATAAAATGTTGAGAGGAATAGATAGGGTGGATTCTCAGAGACTATTTCCCCGAGCTGAAATGGTCACTACAAGAGGACACAGATCTAAGGTGCAGGGAAGCAAATACAGAGGGGACGTTAGGGGTAAGTTTTTCACTCAGAGGGTGGTGAGTGAATGGAATCGGCTGCCGTCGGAGGTGGTAGAGGCAAACTCGCTGGGGTCTTTTAAAAGACTTCTGGATGAGTATATGGAAACGAATGGGATAGGGGGTTATAGACAGGTCTGTGGATTGGTAGATATAGATGTGATCGGCGCAACTCCTGGGCCAAAGGGCCTGTTTGTGCTATGTGTTTTATGTTTTATGTTCTATGTCTTTCCATTAGCCATTACATGCAAAGCGATATATTTTGGTTAACAAGTATGAGCAATTATATTCTGAATCAAAGTAAGCTCAGTGCTCTAGAAAAACTATGGGACTGGAGCTATAAAATTTACTTGATATTAAAAGTTTAAGTTGATAAGATCATAAAGCTGAAATCATTGAAATTTATGTCACAGAAGGAGGCCATTTTGCCCATTGTGTTTGTGCTATCCAGCCTTATTGCATTTTCCAACTCCTTAGTCTGTATCCCGGAAGTTACAATAATTACAAATGTATATCCAAGTACTTTTTAAATGCGATAAAGGAGTCTGCCTTGGCCATCCTTTCAAGCAGTGAATTCCAGGCCCACACCATCCTCTGGGTAAAAATAATTTCCCTTTAAATCCTTTGTAACCCTCCTGCCAATTACTTTAAACCTAGACCTGGTGGTTATTGATCTCTCTGCTAAGTCCATCCTATCCGCTCCAACCAGGCACCCCATAATTTTATACAGCTCAATTCAATCTCTCTTTACCAGTCTATCCAATCTTTTTGCTGATCAAGAATTCTTCACTTCTAACAATAGCTCTGCTCTTGTGCAATCTGATTTTTCTTATAACGTGATGACCAGAACCGTAGGCAGTACTCTTCATTGTGTTTTATACTGTACTAGCCTAATCTCCCTGCTCTTAGTTACAACTGCTTTCTTAACTATCTTGTCTAACCTTCCTGTTATCTTCAGGGATTATGCATTTAAACCCCACTGCTTCATAACACTTTGCGGAATCCTACAATTTGTGTATTTCCTACTAAACTCCATTTGCCACTGTACTGTCTATTTGACCAATCCATTGATATCTTCCAGCAGTCTACTGCTTTCTTCCACAGACTGTTATTTATATCATCTGCGAACTTCTTAATCATACTTCCTACATGCAAGTACAGATTAATGAATATAATACTGTGGAAAGCAGGACACCAAGTACTGAGCAAAACCAGAGTCAGAAATAGGTTAGACTAATGGATTCTATCACAGGCAATGGGGTTAGCCTGGAGAGTATTAGCTGCCACCAGAAGTTTACTGTTGAGGAGTTGTGTAAAATTTTCTTTCCAGTTAAGATTCGAGACTCCTCCCTCCCCCATCCCTCCCATGCTGTGATCAAAGGGAATTTTGTCCATTTTCTGTTGGTCTACGGATGGTTCTGGTGAGCCATATGAATTTTTACAACAATCTGATAATTTCAAGGGTCATTATTACAGAAACTAGCTTGTAATTCCAGATTTATTTAGAATTTAAATTCAATTAATATCATCTGCCGTGGTGGGATTGGAATTAGTGTGCCAAGCATTCAGTCTAGGCCTCTGGATTATTATAGTCCTGTAATACTGCCATTATTGGTTCTGTCTCTAGCTTTCCTCTACCATCTGTTAAATGGCTACTAAGACCGGATAGACAACGTGGTGGCACAGTGGTTAGCACTGCTGCCTCACAGCACCAGGGACCTGGATGAAAATTTTATCCAACAGAACATCAAAAAAACTAACATTATAATTTTCATGTCTTATTATAAACTCCAGTCATAAACTAAATATCAACATGAGTATTTAATTCCATTTTTGGAATTTTGTAAACTATTGCTCCTACTTCAGTTACATCAGCACTCAGAAATCCTTGCATACATCTCTGTCACCTCTAGACTCAATTTTTCATTGTGGTTCTTGATAGTCTTCACTCCTTTATGCTTCATAAGCCGCAGTACTGTCAAAACTCAGCTGGCGATATAAGATCCCACACTAATCTTAAACTCTTGAGGGTGGTGAGTGAATGGAACTGACTGCTGTCGGAGGTTGTTGAGGCAAACTCACTGGGGTCTTTTAAGAGAGTTCTGGATGAGTATATGGAAAAGAATAGGATAGGGGGTTATAGATAGGTCTGTGGATTGGTAGATGTGATCGGCGCAACTCGTGGACTGAAGGGCCTGTTTGTGCTGTACTGTTCTATGTTCTAACTCCAATTGTATAAATGAAAAACTCATGATGGTTCATCTGCAGCTCAACCATAACCAATATGCAACCTTCATCGGCATTAATGCTCCAACCCTTGACTCAGATTAAGATCTTAAGGAAATGTTCCATTCTGACCTTCAAGAAGTCTTCACTGCCAAACCAAAAGAAGATCATCCTCCTGGAGGAATTTAGTGTCAAGATCTGATATCTGGAATGCAGTTATCAGGACAAGCCAGATGAGAAAAGTCAATGCAAATGGTTCCTGCAGGCAAAGTATACTCAGCATGGCCTTATTATAATAAATATCCTCTCCTGTGGGCAAAACCACATGGCATCATCCAAGATCAAAGGATTGGCACCTTTCTGGATTATGTGTTCAGGTCAAAGATCAAAACAGTGTCAGTATCACTCAATTCATGTGGGCAGTGATGTCTGCTGGCCAGATAATTAACTTGTTTGATTAGTGATGAATATCCACTGAGCACCAAGCAAGGCTCAAAAGGAAGAAAATAGATGTCTCACCTCTCAAGCAGCCAGATCAAAGACAAGAATTGCAAGTCCAGCTAGTGACAAATCTAGAAAATTTTCATACATCCAGCTCAATTCCTGAATAGCAGGATCAAATAAAATTAGTTGTACTAGACACCAGCGTTCAATCTATTAATATTGTCATCACTAGAACTGGATTGATGAAAATTATGCTGAAATATATCTGACTTTCTAGAACAAAATCAAGAGGCCTTAAATTGCTGAACTACCCAAAGTCCCAAATTAAAAAGGCAACATTTCAACAGCTCAAGGTTGACACCCAAAGACACATCTGGGGGATAAAAGACATGGGGGTGAATTTTTCCATTACGCCTGCCACAGGATTTGGGCAAGGGGTGGACCACATCTGTTGACCTCAGACAGGATTTTCTGATTTAGAATGAGCACGTCTGGAAAGTCCCATGTGGTGGGAAGATAAAGCCCAAAAGATCCAACAATGTGCTGACCATTATGACATGCAAAGCTCTTTAGAAGCCACCAGGACTATCCATAGCCCAAGGTTAAATGGACAAAATTCCCTTTGCCCACAGGAATGTATTTCTCTTCTGAAGGATGACAATGCCATTGGGCAACTCTGAAAAGAACACTTTTAACAACTCCTCAACCATAAATCCCTAACGGCAGCTAGTGCTCTCCAAGCTAACTCCAGTTGCCTTTGTTTAAATCTATTGGTGAACAAATCGATAGGAGAGCTGCAACAAAAAACAAATGAGAAATAACTGTTTGTATTCTAGCTGAGGTCTTCAAAGCAGTGGGGCTTTTGCTCATATCAAGAATTCCATGCACACATCCTACAGATTTTGGAGGAAAAAGAATTCCTCCATACTCTGACTTCAGGAATGCAACAATGATAATTGTTTTCAAAAAGGCAAAAAAAACATACTTTGGAAGCCATTTGAGGTAATTTCCTCTAGCCCATAGCAGGAAAGATCCTGACACATTCTCCAGAAATCACCTGTTTTCTCTGGCTGAGGAAATCATTGAGACAAAGTGTGGGTTTAAAACTTTCAGAGAACCTGGGAAATGGAATTTGTTGCTCGACAAATCAAGTAAAATGTCGAAAAGGACATCAAGAACTTCCCACTGCGTTCATCAACCTGACTAAAGCATCTGACTCAGTAAATTGTCAAGCACTGTAGATTGTGTTCCAAGGATTTGGATGTCCAAGAAACTTCTCCACAATCCTAAATTATCATGCATGGGAGATTTGAAATAAATGCCTTCAAAATCCAGGCCAGGATCAAACCAAACTGACACTATGATATGCATGGATAAAGGTTCTTTGACAAAGGATAATCTGGACTGGACACATCAGCTCTTTTCTCTCCTTACAGATACTGCCAGATCTGCTGAGATTTTTCAGTCTTTTCTCTTTTGGCTATAGATATTCGTGTTGTACAGTCTGTGGATTCTGCAGTGTCATTGCCGACTCTGCAGTAGATTTGTGAGCCACATTCATCTGTTGAAATTTGCATACAAGAAACTTGGGCTGTTTTTGAATGCTGTCAAAATAAATCTGATACATCAAACCAAATATTCCACTTCCTAAATCTTATGAAGTAGAGACTTTACATTCCAGATCACAATGCCTCATAGAGTGTGTTGTTCTACGTGCCTAATGATCTGCAAAGTGAGGATCAGCACATGAAGACCCATGGCAGAAACTCATTATCGTAAGTAGATGTCATCCTCAAATCGAGGGACACTGCCAACAATGAACCTCTTCAGAATTCTTCCTTTATTTTTTATTCCCTTTCCTCATTCCTTTGACCAAATTGTATTACTTCACACTTTTCTGCTTTACATTTCATCTTCCACATGTCTGCCTAATCTGCCAGTTGGTCTATGACTATCCTCCTTACAGTTCAAATTTTGTGTAATCTGCATTGTGCCCTGCACATCTCAGCAGTATAGTTCAAGAAAAACAGCTGTGTTTGAAACAAATAAATTTGAAAGGATATTATAGACAGAATAAGTTCTACACACCAATTTCATGTGCATGTTAACATGTTTCTTTTCAAATAAACAAATCTTATAATTTCAGCAAAAACAAAGTACTATGGATGCTGGAAATCTGAAGCAGAAACAGAAAATGAAGAAAAGACTCAGGTAAGAACTTGTGGAGAGAAAATTAAAATTAGCATTTCAATCTGAAACAGTAATTCTGTTTCTCTCTTTTACCTTACTTTTGTTAATGCATCTGTAAATCAAAATGGTCACCATATACTTACTCAAATTAGGTTGAATAGATCCAAAGAATCTGGGGTCCAGTTACACAGATCATTAAAATGTCAGGGACAGATACAAAAAAATTTTAAAAAGTCAATGCTAGTCTTTATATCAAAAAATAGAGCCAATCCTTTCAGGAGTAAAATTAGGATACATTCCTTCATGCAAAGAGTGGTAGGAGTTTGGGACTTTCTTTCACAAATGATAATTGATGCTACATCAATTGTTAATATTAAAACTGAAATTGATATTTTTCCTGCTTGAGTACCTTAGTGACCTGATCTGCTACCTATAAAGTTACGTGCATATACATTCTGGGCTGTCTCTGTTCCACTAAATCTTTCAAAATACTTCTACTTATCTCCCTGGCCCTACACTCAATCCTAGAACACCTTGATAATAAGGACACTTGTGTTAGACTCCTATTTGTTTACTGCAGCTCAGCCTTCAACACCATTATCCCAACAAAACTCATTTCCAAACTCTGTGGCCTTGGGCTCGGCTCCTCCTGTAGTGACTAGATCCTAATTCACAGACTGCAATCAATAAGAATAGGCAACACTCCTTCACGATTATCTGCAACGTTGGTGCCCTGTATGGCTGTTCCTCCACCCCTTACTATACTCCTTATACTCATGACTGTCTGGCCAAATTCTCCTCCGACTCCATTTTCAAGTTCACTGATGGGTCAGCGAATAGGTCAAGTTTCAAATAATCATGAGATGGAGTAAAGGAGAGAGAAAGAATATGGTGAACTACTGCAAGAACAATAATCTCTCCCTCAATGTTAGTAAAGCAAAGAAATAGTCATCAACTTTAGGAAATGTAGTGGAGAATTTGCCTCTAGCTAATCAATGGTGATGAAGTGGAAATAGTCAAGAACTTCAAGTTTCTAGGTCTCTGGATCACTAACAACCTGTCCTGGTCCCTCCACGCTAGTGCTACAGTTAAGAAATCCCACCAACTTTCTCAGGAGGCTGAAGAAATTTGGCACGTCCAATACGATTCTCACCAATTTTTACAGAAGTACCACTGAAAACATCCTTTCTGAATTTATTACAGCTTGGTATGGTTCCTGCTCTGACCAAGACCAGAAGAAGCTGCAATGGACTGTCAATGAAGTCCAGTCCATCACGCAAACTAGCCCCCCCCATTCATTGACTCTGTCTACACTTCTCGTTGCTTCAGAAAAGCAGCTATCAAAGCATAATCAACGACCTCATGCACCACGGAAATATCCTCTTCCACCATCTTCTGTCAGAAAAAAATATAAAAATCTGAGATCACATGCCAACCAACTCAAGAACGACAGCTTCTTCCCTGCTATCAGACTTTTCAATGGACCTATCATATATTAAGCTGATATTTTTCTGCACTCTAGCTATGACTGTAACACTACATTTTGCATCCTCTCTTTCCTTCTTGTCTATGCACTCTATGAATAGTATGTTTTGTCTGTGCAGTGCACAGAAAACAAGACTTTTCACTATATTCCCAATACATGTGACAATAATAAACCAAATCAAAAATGTATTCCCCTGCCTTGTTTTTCCTCAGAGGAAAGGGATATTTCATTTGTTTCCTGGAAGTCAGCCACACAACTCTTTTTTATATTGGATGGGCACATAATGAGATGGATTTCCTGTGTGTGCTGTACTTCTACATGCATATGTCATTACAGCAACATGGCTATGGGAAGAAGTTGTTTGATTATTTGAATCAATATGAAGATTGATCAATTTCCCATTTTTATGGATTGTATTCTATGTGGCATTGTTTGCCTACCTAACAAGTCCATTGATAGCCGACAGTTTTCTTCCTGGTTAATTTTTATCTTCTTATTCATGCATCTTACATTCAAGTCTCTATCATTGACACATATCAGGGCGGCATGGTGATACATTTCTTAGCACTGCAGTCTCAACATCATGGAATCGGGTCAATGCTGGTCTTGGGTGACTGTCCGTGTGGCATTTGCATGTTCTCCCAGTATCTGTGTGCACTTCTTCTGGGTGCCTCAGTTCATCCCATATTCCAAAAATGTGCGGGTTAGGTTGATTGGCCATGGTAAATTTCCCCTTAGTGTCAGGGTGATAGCATGGTAAATATCTAGAGTTATGGGAATAGGGTCTGGGTGAGATTGTTGTTGGTGAATGCTCAATGGGTTGAATTGCCTCCTCCTGCACTGTAGGGATTCTACCAGATGCAGTTACAGTATACAGATCCAATACTGAGCCTTGCAGTACCCTACTTGAAATGGCCTTCCAGTAACAAAATATCTGTCACCATAACTCTTGTTTTTCAACCATTGAGCCAAATTCAGATCCAACTTGCCACTTTTCCTTGTGGTCTGTGAATTTTTAATTTACTGATCAATCTGTCATTTGAGACCTTATCAGAAACTTTGCTAAATAGACTATCTGCATTGACCCCCACCTGATCACTTCTTCAAAAATCTACTCAAGTTAATCAAGCATGACCTTTTTTTAATAGATCTTTGTGTATTGTTCTTGATTAAGCTTCTCTGAATGACAATTTTTTCCAAGAAGCTGACCAGCACCAAGATAACACTGACTGGCTTGTAATGACTGAAGCATGTCTTCTTCCCTATTTCAATTGTGGAATTCCTGGAGTCCTCAGGTTTTGTGGAAACTTGCCTGTAGCCAGAGCAGATATGAAAATAATGGTCAGAGCTTTTGATATCTCTTCCCAGTGTACAATTTTAACTATGTGCAGCGATCACAAGCCACGCAATGACTTATGCAATGACTAAATGGAATCTCTGAGCCGTCCACTGAATTTTGTCAGGTGACAGAATCCAATGATGTGAGTAATTGATTTCAGATGCACCATAGTTGCAGTCTGGGTTCCCTGAAAGGTCCCACTTGTATCATTTTGCTGCACAAAGGCTTTGAGGGGAGAGGGGAGGGGGGATGAAAATGTTGACATAGCATGTTGATAAATTCCAACAAAGTTTGCTGATTTATATAATTTTAAGAATGTTAAACATCTATTTCTTCCTGCACTCTTTATCTCATTCAATGTTTCACATTCCTCAACTACAATATCTGTTCAGTCCTTCTGTTATGTGAAAATAAATGCAAAATATTAATTAAAATCCACGCCTATATTTTTGCCTTGTACTTCCGAATATAAGTTACCTTTTTGGAATTTACTTGATTGTATTCTTTTCTTAGTTATCCTCTTTTTATATATGTATTCATAAAATATGTTTCCTTCTGAAACATTAATCTATTTCCCTCGGGTGATTTGGTTTTCCCCTAGCCATTTCTATTTCTTTTCAAATCTAGTGAACTTTTCTTTCCATTGTGTAGGGTCAGTGAGCTAGAATGTGGTGAAAGACAACACTAACTCTCCATATGGTACACTCACCATACCAACTCTGGTAGTTCACGGAAGCTTGCTTCCTTCTTTGCCCCATGTTTGATCCAAGCAGTGTCTCTTAAGCTATATAACCATTTTTTCTTTTCTATTGTAATAAATTTAAAATTTGAGTCTCACTAAAGTACCAAGAGTCAAACCTCATGATAAACTGCCCTGTATCTGAAAGGCCACATTTGAATGCTTTAATCTCGAGAAAATGTAATGCTACACAACATTTTCAAGACATTACTCCAATCTCCAATGACTGTTATCACATGTAACTCAAACCATAGAATCACACAGTGCAGAAGAGGCCTATCGAGTCTGCATCAGCACATGAGAAATACCTGACTTCCCACTTAATGTAATTTATTAACACTTGGCCCATAGCCTTGAATGTTACAACAAACCAGGTGCTCATCAAGGTACTTTTTAAAGAATGTGATGCAACCCACCTCTACTATCCTTCCAGGCAGTGCATTCTAGATTGTCGCCACCCTCGGCGTAAAATATTTTTCTCCACATCTCCCCAAACCTCCTGTCACTCACCTTGAGCCCATGTCTCCTCATAACTGACCCTTCAACTAAGGGCTACAGCTACTTCCTGTCCACAGTGGCTCAGAAGTTTTGACTAGTTTTTTTTGTAGCTCCAAAATGACAGCACAGTGATTATGCTGCTACCTTACAATGCCAGAGATCTGGGTTCGATTCCTGGCTTGGTTCACTATCTGCACATTCTCCCCGTGGGTTTCCGCTGGGTGTTTGGGTTCCTCCCACAGTCCAAAAGACATGCTGGTGAGGTACATTGGCCATGCTAAATTCTTCCTCAGTGCACTTGAACAAGTGCCAGAGTATGACAACTAGGGGATTTTCACAGTAACTTTGTTGCAGTATTAATGTGAGCTACTTGTGACACTAATAAATAAACTTTAACCCTGTCACGCCACTCACAAACATAAACCAGTCGGCCAAAGTGATGGCAAAAGTAAACAGGAAAACTAACCTGCATCGTGGTAGTTAACATTGAGTGAGAGGGATTTTGCTTTTACTGCTTAGTTTGAAGCGAGGTCGTTTCAACTCCACTGACTCTGTCTACACTTCCCATTGTGTCAGAAAAGCAGCCAGCATAATTAAGGATCCCACACACCCCGACATACTCTCTTCCACCTTATTCTGTCAGGGAAACGATATAAAAGTCTGAGATCGCGTACCAACCGACACAAGAGCAGTTTCTTCCCTGTTGCCGTCAGGTTTTTGAATGGGCCTAACTCTCATCAAATTAATCCACCTCCACACCCTAGCTATGATCGTAGGACTATATTCTGCACTCCCTCTTTTCCTTCTCTACGAACGGTATGTTTTGTTTGTACAGCGCGAAAGAAACAAAACTCTTCACTGTAATGTTAATACACGTAACAACAATAAATCAAATCCGGAATGGAAAAAAAACTTTGGTGATGGCAAACAGCTCGCACCCTCCCCTTCCTCCTTCGCCCACCCGACTGAGGTACTGACCTCGGAGTCTGTCACAAGCAGCTGGTGATAATCCTTACTCGGTGCCGGAGCCTGAGCTCGGTTTTCGTAAATTGTGCCTCGCAGCAGAGACGCCATTTTGGACGCTTCTCATTGCCAGAGCAACGGCGGCGAATGTAAACAAGAGCAGCCGCGACTAGTTTTACTCTACACCAAGTTCACGCAACAGCATCGATGCCGTTTAAAATTACCATTATTTTACTTTGTTTTTTAAAAAAAACACAACTTGCCGTTAGAGGCCCGAAGCGATTGAAAAATCAAAGGTGCCGCGGCAGCCGAATGAAATAACCGTCCGTGGAGGGGGGGGGGGGGGGGGAGAAGGAGCGGTCTGTCCAACGGTGCCCGGAACTACGAAAGGTCGTGACCCCGCGGAGTGATCGAGTCGAGAGTGAAGAGGAGGGAGGAAGGAGTGTTGATGAATTGTAAATATAGCGGAATATATATTGTATTTTAAATATGTCAGGGAAATAATGGAGAGAATTCCAGATTGGGGGAGGGATTTGAGGGAGAGATATCATGGATGAGAAATAATAAATAAGGAGGGGGCGGAAGCTGTACTTGAATATATGTATTGGGCTGTCAGCTGCCACATATCGGGGGGGGAACCAAAGGAAGGGAGTGAGAGGGCTTTCCCCTCCCCCTCTATCATTGACTCTGAAGGGACGGAGCAGAAAATAGTCCCGGGGAAGGATACACGGGCGACGCGCAGGGTGAGAAGGTGAAGCTGTGGAGGCCGAGAGTTAGTAAAGAGAGGGGCAGAGGGAGAGGTGGTGACAGGACAGGCTGTATAGAATTGGAACAAACTAGGTAATAACATTTATTTGAAAAAAAACAACAGCAACAAAGAAAAGGGGAGTGGGGAGGGAGGAAGGAAAAGAAAGGGAGACACTTGTTTATTCTTGATCTTTTTGGGGAAAAAAAAGAGCCAAACATTTTTCTGAGCTTTCTTTCCTTTTTTTAAAATATATATTTTTTTGCATTCCTGCCCTCCCCCGGATGAATTCTTCAAGACGTGATTTAATTTTTTTTGTAAAAAGAACAAATTTGGGAAGGGGGGAATGGATGAATCGCAAGAGAGGAATTTGTGTCTGTATATGAAGATGGGTCAATTTATGCTTTCTTTCAAATGAACGATCAGGGGCTTATTTCTTTTGATTTTTTTTTTGTTCCTACTTCCCAGGCCTGAGTTATTCCCCAGCCTCCGGTTTGAGAAGGGGAGCGAAATGGAAAGAGGGGAGGCCCGAGCTCTGGACTCGAGCCTTACCTTCGTTTTGCTAAGTAAGGGCCAGGGAACAAAATGGCTTGGACATCTTTCTGCTCAAGTTGCTTCTGGCAGGATTTTCTGTGGTTTTTACAAACAAGTTGAGGCTCTTCCTCCTTGTTTGGTTTTATTTTTGGGGGGTGGGGGTTGGGGAATGTTGGAGGAAGGGTTTTTTGTAAAAAAAATAATAATTCCCCTTCCTTCCTTCCCTTCTCCATTCCCCTCCCCCATTTCTATCCCAGCAGCACTTGGTGTTTGACGTTCACACATCCGGCGACAGCTGTAACTTCGACAGCGGGGATTGATGCTGGGACACAGGCCTGGACGCTCACCCCCCCACAGCCTTTCCCCTTTCCCCCAACCCCTTTTAAAGGAGTGCTTGTTGGAGGTGACCAGGAAAAGGGGCAGCCAAACCTGAACTTGTGCAGTAAATGTAGTTGCTCCATCCCCTCTCCTTTGGTGATTGTTGAGTATAAACCCACTACGAGGTAGGCCGCTTGTAACCTTAATGAAAGCTCTGAAATAAAGACCTGTTGTCTGGGCCCTGCCTGCCCAGTAGTATTTTCCATGACCCGGAGACCGACGTGCAATATTACCACCCCATTTTGCGGGTAGTAATTTGTTTCCTTGTGCTTTTATTTAAGACGCACTTTTATTGTCTTTTTTTTTAAAACAAAAAGCGACTTGGACACTTTACAGCAAGCACTAGAGCTGTTGCTTTGGTGGCATATAATATTTATATCGTTCGGAAAATTTATTAAACAGTCGTTTTGTTAGCATTGGCACCGACCAAAGCGGTGCAATTCTGCGGCAGTAGTGTTGTGTAGGCCGCAAAAGTAAACAGGAATGGCCAACGCACCACGTATCTCCGTAAACCCATTGTCTGTCCTAATTTCGACAAAGACGGCAAGATATTCAACTGATGTAGTTAAACTTTGGGTGTGTGGAGAGTGTAGAAAGTTCGGTGTACCATTTTTTAAGAAGTCAAACGTAGAGTGAAACTCTTTATTTTCCTTTAATTTTATCAACCAAATTGAGTTTAATTTTTCTTCAGAAAGAAATGAGTGTTCTGCCAAGAATAGTCGTCATCAAATAAGTATTGGTTATGGGTGCCTACACAATCGGACATGCATGAAGTGGGCAACAATTTGCATTTCTATGGTACCCAAAGTGCAAAATTTCTCAATTAAGAAGGCTGGCGTTTTGTAGACATGGATGCATTAATTTTTCTTAATGTAACTGCTAGATTTGATATATTATCTACTTGAGTTTCTGTGCCTTGAAAGCATATCTGCAAATTTTTTCCTCGTTGCTACTTACTTTTCATTCTTTAACACCCTAGGTAAGGCAAGAACCAAATAGGCACCATTGATAGCATTACAATTGAATGTAAAGGCTCTTCAGGATTCAGCTATCATGTTGATTTATGAATGGATGGCATTGTTGCAGATGTTGAGATGTTAATTTCTTTTGTTTCATGTTCAAGGCTGTTGTTTAAAAAAAATCCTCTTTGAAAAGATATGGCATTTTCATGGATTTTAGTAGTTCTCTGGTCTTCATCCATCTTAATTCCATGTTATTCATCTCAATTTATCGTGGCTAAGTTTAATTTGGGGGTTCTTTCTTACAGTCCATATGTGAGCACTCTTGTAGCAGGAAAGAATGTATAGAGGTGAGGGAGGGTTGGATGGAAGTAAATATCAGACATTGGATAATGGCTTCCTTTAAATTTCAATAACTTGAATTTGGCTCTTTTTCATTTCATTTCATTTGGCTCTTCATTTCAGGAGTAGTTCGCTTGCTAAAATAGCGCACAATATTTTGAAAATCAAATTGATGGAAATCCTTTGTTAAAGATCATCAAGTTTTTGAAGGAGTACGAAAAAGGATAGTACTCCAATGGACGTTTTTGTAATCTAAGTGTTCATAATTGCTGGTGGAGGTAACCAGTTTTGTTCCATGTTATTAGCTTTTAGAATGGACATACTAATTGTTCAGGACATCACAATGAGTAAGATTCTCAGTGGTTCCAAGGCAAGGTTTATGGCTTGTTTTAACATGTTTACAAATTATGCAGTGAAACCACAGATGGGTGCACATGGGTAGATTGCAACCTCCTGGGTCAACAAGAGTAACCTGGTATATTATTCAGGTTGAACAACTGGTACTTAAGAGATGCAAAAAAGAATTTGTATGAAGTTAAAACAAAATTGCACAAGTACATTAATCCCAAATTGGAATAGAATTCATGAACACATTATTGCAGTTGCTTATAATAACTAAAATCAATTGGTGGGGCTTGATTTTGTTTTGGATTAGAATTAAGTTGTCAGACATGTTTTTCTTGCATTTGGGAAACTGTTCATACACTTGCACTTGAGATATCTTCTGCCTCTGCTATTGATAGAGAAACAGGAAAGTCAGAACGTCTGTATCATTATTTAAAGTTTTATTCCGAATGTGCTTCAAGTATTTCTATTTTTTTTAAACATCATGATCACCTGCCAACCAATTCAGAAAGATTAAAATGGCTGAAAATCTTTTTCTATGCTTACAGGTCAGTTTTCACGTGATGTTCCTGTCCAGGGTGTAATGAGGGTTAAATAAGCTGGCACTGATGTCCTTGCTCAATTTGTAAGTAAACAGACTTGAGATTTGTATTGACAGCTTGGGAACAGATTAAATTTGATGCTAAATGATTGGGGGAATTTTGCCAAAATCACACTTGAGAATGAAAGTGTGCAATTAGATCTCAAATACTGATTGTTTTATTGGTCCCCAATATGTTTAATAATAGGTGACATTGCAGTGGTGGGGGAGGAAAGAACTTGGTCAATCCAACAGGTAGAGCACAAGCCAAAGCTAGTTGTGGTTGGTACTATTATTCGATCAGTTTCTCAAAACTCAAATTCCTTCTCCCTCAGCCCCGATTAATGGGAATGTATATAAGTATTAATCTTGACATTATTACAGTACCATTGCAGTAAATATATTAAATAGTATGAAGTAGGGAACTGTGGAAATTAATTTTAGAAACACTTGAGTTTCTCATTTTGTTTCAAAATTCTCAATAACAGCTTTCATTAAAGTGAACAGTAATCAAGGGAGTAGTCAATAATCACCCTGCATTCACTAGATGGGTTAACCTGCTCTGAATGGGAACCAAAGGCAGGTTTTAGATGCTTTCGGTCCAGACTTGTAGAATATGCAATCTAACATAAGGAAATTTTCAAGGTGTAGATATCTGGTAATGAATCTTCTGCAAAAATAATAGAACAAGTAAGCTTCTAATGGCTTTGCTGCTTTTGTGCTGTTGTTGTGCAAAGCCCAGAAACTATATCCAGTGGGGAAAAAAAATGAAGTAAATATAGTTGAGAAGTTGGAATTGTGGCCATAGGACTGATGCAACTGGATTGGAATAGATTTTGGGGGCTTGCTGAGTGAATTTAGGTTGTTTGTATTTTGACTATACAGAATCTGGGACTTTCTTGTATTTCAGATGCATGAAGTATAGATAACTGAGTATCTTGTTGAGTATGACATGTCTTGCCTTCTGAATTCCCTATCTATAGCTATTTTTGGTCCTCTGGGCATGCTAAAATACATCATAGGCAGTTATTATTTCTGTCACTCTTGTAGGCAAATATGGGATCTAGTTTATATACAACAACATTCTATATAGTTTGCAATTAAGATGATAACTTGTTTTGTTTATGGGTGAACATTCTGAAGGGCATGAGGAGAATGTTAGTCATCTTTGAGAAAGTGCTGTTGGATCATCTATGTTCATTCAGAGATGCCAGTAGGACCTGGGTTTAACACTGAAAGAGCCTGGTCAGCATAAATTTACCAGCTTAAGCTCAGATCACACTTCAGATATTAGCATTCCTCTCTCTGAGGTATGATTGTTTAGGCAAGCAATAAATCCCGAATATATAAAGCACAACTACGTGAAGCAATAGGGTTCAGTAATAATTGTGCTTTCGGTAAAGCTAGCTTGCTACTGGAACTGTTCCTCGTTCATTGAAACCTATCGTAATGGCATCCAGCCACCATGAGAGTTATGTACGTGTGCTGCCACTACCCTCTCTTTCAGATATTAGGTGATAGGTGGGCAATAGATGTTGCACACTGGATGCTTTCAAGTTTAATTGTTGACCCCTAAAGTATCTCAAACTAATTCTACTAGAGGCTTTGGCAATTGTATGCACGGTATTTCATACAATCCTTAACGCTCTGATTTTTGAAATGTGATTCCTGTTGTGGAAAGCAGTTATGGGATTGCCCTTTTATGCTATATTTCTGCTACTTCCTTTGACCTCACCTGAGGCAATGGGTAAAACTAAGTGCATTAATGCTTGTAACATTTTGGAGTTAATCCTTGTGGGTTGAGTTCTAATGTGTTTACACTACACTTTGATATAATGAAAATAGTTTTTAAATCTAAAACACCCAATTCCCAATAGCTAGAACGGAGAACTTGTACTGCTGCCCAAGGTTCTGCATTCTTTTGGTTATTACACAAGACATGAAGCAGTTTTTTAAAGTTTATTTATTAGTGTCACAAATAAGCTAACATTAATACTGCAATGACGTTACTGTGAAAATTCACTCCACCACCATCTGTTTGAGCACATGGAGGGAAAATTTAATGTGGCCAGTGCACCTAACCGCATCTTTCGGACTGTGGGAGGAAACTGGAGCATCTGAAGGAAATCCATGCAGACATGAGTGTGCAAACTCCATATATGCACACACTGTAAAGTGAACCTGGGTCCCTGGCACTGAAAGGCAGCAACGCTATTCACTGTGCCACCATTTTGGAACCACAAAAAAGACTAGACAAAGCTGCTTGTGATTTTAATAAGTTGTGCTATGAAGTAATCATCTACTTCATGGTTAATAAAGGGTCATGATGTAAAGATGCCGGCGTTGGATTGGGGTGGTAAGAACTCAGTAAGAATTTAGCAACACCAGAACACTGCACTTGCCTGAGGAAGACACAGGAGTGTTGAAAGCTCGCTTTTTTACTATCAAATAAATCGGTTGGATTAATAATTGGTGTTGCTAAATTCTTACTGAATAAAGGGTAAGCAGAATGGATGATGTACTTTGTTCTACAACTTAACTTGGCGAGATGAGTCCAATGTGTAAATCTTATTCCTTTAAATTTCTACTGTTCAACTTTGAGAATGGAAGTGTTTATTCTTAGAAACACTGATTAGTCCAATTCTAAAGAACAATTTCAACTTCAAACTATGGCAACTTTTCAATGTCTGTTTCCGTTGAACAGTGGTTGATGAACTCATCTTATTTGAAATCATGTATCTGTGCATCTCTAAGTTAAAAGAATGGACATATCAGATCTATTTATTCTTTCCAGTGTTCAACAGTCCTATTCATTAAAAAAAATCCATAAGGCATTTGAAATTTTTAATTTTGACTAACTAGTTTGATCAAAAAAAATCTTATTTCAATGATTCATGTCAGTATTTATTATTGTGGTGCAAATGCCAAGAATGCTAATGTTTCATACCAGAGAAACTGATATGCAAGTATTTTGCTGCATTGTTTGCTCTTGCAACAATTAAATTAGAATAGCGTTTGAAGGAAGTGTTCTGCCATTGTTCTCAGTAATAGAAGTTTTCATATCCAAATAGTTTTAAATACATTTAAAGTATTTCAAAACATGCTAAATTTATCAATTGATTTGTCTTTAATCTATTTTAAAAACCTTCATTAAAATTTATTTTGAAGGTTTGGATATTTTTGCACAACTGAATTCTGATTCTACTTTGAGCATGTATGTGAAGTGATTTTTCCCAGAATCAAAAGGAGATTAAGTCTTGCCTGGATGAGTGCAACTCCAACAACACTGAAGTAGCTGGACACCATCCAGGAACACAGCTTGATTGGCACCCCATTCACAAGCAGTCACTGTCTCCACCCACTGACGTACAATGGCAGCAGTGTGCACCATCTACAAGGTGCATTGCAAGAGCTCTTCAAGGCCACTGAGAAAGCATCTTCCAAACCCACAACTGCCATCATCTAGTAGAACAAGCGCATCAGCTACATGGGAATACCACCAACTGGAAGCTTCCTGTCAAACCACATCCCCCTCCCGCAACAGCACCATGGGTGTACTAACATGTGAACTGCAGCATTTCAAGAAAGCAGCTCGCTTCCACTTGAGGGATAGTGATGGGTAATGAATGCCAGTCTAGCCACATCCTATCATTGAAAAAAAAACTTTATATTTGTGTCACAAGTAGGCTTATGTTAACAGTGCAGTGAAGTTACTATGAAAATTCCCTAGTTGTATGCTTCTTGACGCCTTTCAGGTACACTGAGGGAGAATTTAACATGACCGTCTTTCAGATTGTGGCAGGAAACCCATGTAGGCAGTGACCCAAGGTGGGAATCAAACCCTGGTCTCTAGTGCTTTGAGACGGCAGTGTGAGTCACTGTGCCAAGGTGTCGCCCTAATTCCGCAGAAATTACTGATTTAATTTTGGCATGAAGACAGTGGAGTTATGGCAATATCACTGGGATGGCATTTAATTTCAGTTAATCTGGAATGGACAGCAATTTCAGAAATGTTAACCATGAAAACTGTTGTTGATTGTTCCCTCTTTATTCGTTCGTGGGGACATAAGCGTCGTTGGGTGGCCAGCTTTTATTGCCCATCTTTAGTTGCCTGAGGGCAGTTGAGTGAACCATAATGCTGTGGCACTGGAATTACATGTAGGTCAGACTGGATAAGGACAGCGGATTACTTTCCCTAAAGGACATTCACGAACCAGATGAGATCCTCTGACAATTGACAATGGTTTAATCGCCATCATTAGATCTTTAATTTCAGATGTTTTTATTGAATTCAGATTTCATTATTTGCTGTGGTGGGATTTTTAAGATAGGAAGTCTGCTATCATTACTTAGTCTGATCTAGTTTGTGACTCCAGACCCACAAAATGTGATAAGCTTGCATGGCCATTTCAAAGATACAAGTAAGTCAGTTCAAGGGCAATTAAGGATGGGTAACAAATGCTGCTGTTGCCACTGTCAACCCATGAAATAGTTTTTAAGAAGCCAGTCTTGCAGTCATATAGAATGCTTTAATTTGAAATTGCTAATTAAGCTTCTCGATTGTTGAATTGGTAAAAGTACAACATAATATGATGAACATAACTAGTTTCTTGTGAAATGGTTGCAACTAGAGCAGCAATAAACTGAGTGCACTGTTTCAAGTGCCTGGACATTGAACAATTTCAGAATTTGACACTGCACCCATTTTATGATGCAAGTTAGATAGCACATGGTGAAATATTTAGATCTCACCAAGCCTTAGGATGAGACTAGAAAAATAACTAAAAACATGGCATAAATTTAATAAAGTATTCTACTTTCACATTTCAAATGAAAACTTTTATTCCTGATTATGATGTCTTAAGATTGAAATGTGAAATTGGAAAAAGATTTTTATAGACAATATACCAGAGCTGCATGTGTGGTTGGGTTTACTGTGAATTGCTTCTTGATGCTAGCCCTATTAAATACTATAATTTGAATTTTCTATGGACGTCATCTTAGTGCAAAAAGTGAAAGTGTTACTTAGTCCTGTATTTCAATAAGTCCAATTAAAAACGTTTTAATGATTTCCATGTATAAAATTGAGTAATTATGAGAAGCAGGTTTGATAGCTTACGTTATATACGTACATGCTAAACATCGAAGAAATGTTATTGCTAGAGAATGGTAATTTTTTCCCCTCGAATTCTTATCGGGCTAGCTTTGAAGATTTTAAGTGAATGACCCAATGAGAAGGGGCTTGCTGAACTTTGCTTCCTATCACTGTAGGAAAGGGAGGGGCTGTATAAAGAGTAGAATAAATAGAGAATATTGGAAATATGAGCAGACAGGCCTGACCTGAGCACTTCTTGCATTTCTGTTTATATGTCCAATTTCCAGAATCCACAGTACTTTAAGTATGAGAACTTACACTAAAAGTAGGATTTATACTGTAAGGATTATTGTGGGGTGTGTCATTTATAAGGGTAAAAACATCATTTTGTAAATTCCAGTTCCTTTAGCATATAGGTTACTTCTGTGCAAAAGTTACCTGGTTATATTACTACAGATACTTTGTTTCTGTTTGCTTTGAGGGAACTTGGGGATGGGCAATATTAATACTGGTCTTTCTGGCAACACCCACATCCCAGTAATGAATAAAAAAAACTTGCAGGTAATCTGACATTATGCAGTCTTATTTTGCAGTTACTTAAACCTATCATTTGGAAAGATTTTAAGCCTTTTAAAGAGAAAATTCAGTTGAACACGTAACTTCATGCTGGAAATTGGAATTAAAAGTAGAGAATGCTTGCCAGATTTGACAAGTGTGGCAACATCTCGAAAGAGAGAAATCAAGTTAATGTTTCTAGTTGGTATGGCAGCTTCAGAATTCTGTGGAATCTTTTTTGCATTTTTTTATTTTGTTGAACTTATTTGGCACTGAGCAGAAAAAGTTGTGATGCTGCTCTATGAAAATACTGGGGTTATGAACGCCCTGTGATTGTAAATGCAAAAGGCTTGTTTTCAGATTACTGCTGAGATGTGTAGCAAGTAGGTCTATTGGTTTTTATAAAGTGATGGTTGATGTGAGGAAGCAGATTCATCAGTTTAGAAAGCAGCAAATACCCATGTTTCAGATTGGATTTTGTATTTGGTGCTATTTTGATCACAAATGCTTGTTTTTGTGATGAATAAAGGCCAGCATCATTAATTGCCCAGGGCAGGTGGAGAAAATAGTGTTAAATCTACCTCCATGAACAGTCCCTGCAAACGTTATTCCAAGCATAAATACACAAAATAATGTGGAAGCTGGGAATTGGAAATAAAAGCATGCAATACTAGAAATTTGCAGCAGGCCAGACAGCTTCTACTGAGAAGTGAAACTCAATGTTTCCATGAAGCACTTTTTATTTGAACAGCATGTGTGTCAATGAGCTAATTAATTTATTGTCTAGATATGATTTGAGAATGGTGTTTAGGACTGAAGAAATGATAAATTCAGCAATGGATCTTTATTGTCATGGCCACACATTTAATACATTGAAGTGTTTTTCCAGGTAGGAACTGCAGTTGATGTTTTCAGTCTGTTGATGATGCCCTTCATTTCTTGAGAAACTCAAATTTTTTAAGAGCACGTTACATTATTTGGTAGTAAGGGATGTACATTATTTGGTAGTAAGCGTGCAGCGCTTCCATGAAGCAAGTTTTCTTCACCCTGATCTAATATCTTGACATCAGGTGAGAGTTCCAGCATCATCTTCCCAACAAAAATAATTTGTTGCCCTAATTGCCACTCGTGAAAAACGTATATGATGCTGTAGTTTAACCTTGCATGTTGGAATTTGCATTGGAGATCAATGAGGTGTACATGTGATCTTAAATCCTTCTGTTTTGAATGTTTTCACGTTGTGCAGAACTTCAGTTCTTGACGTAGTGGGGATTGCCATCATATGATTACTATATTCTAAATTTGGCATTTGAAGAAAGAGTGAAGATAACTAGTTGTTGCTGAATTGTGAATTTTAAGTAGACATCATTATGAAAGTTGGTTGAACTTATTGTGAATACGTTTTACTTAATCTTAGCTGGGCCAGTGGTTGGTGTTGCATCTTACGAGAGAACACAACCTGCCAGTGTTAACACAGTATCATTTGGTTATCCTGCTGTAAAGATATCTTGAGCCATTGTGGGGTACATAGAACATAGAACATTACAGCACAGAACAGGCCCTTTGGCCTTCGATGTTGCGCCGACCAATATAAAAAGCAATGCCCCTCCAAACTAAACCATTCCCTTCTCTTCCATATACTTAGCAACTAACCTCTTAAACGCCACCAAACTTGGCGCATTTACAACTGCTGCAGGCAGGGCATTCCACTCCCGAACCACCCTTTGGGTAAAGAACCTACCTCTGATATCCATCCTATAACTATCACCCCTCAATTCAAAGCTGTGTCCCCCCGCGCTAGCCCTCCCCACCCCAGGAAAAAGGCCACCACTACCCACCCCATCCAAACCTCCAACCATCCCACACGTCTCGACCAGGTCCCCTCCCAGCCGCCTCCCCTCCAACGAAAACAACCTCAAATCCCCCAGCCTCCCCCCACAAGACCCGCCCTCCACACCAGGCAACATCCCGGCAAACCCCCTCCGCACCCTCCCCAATGCCCCGACATCTCTCCCACAATGCGGGGACCAGAACTGCACACAACACCCCAAGCTACCAAGGGTAGTATGTATTATGGTTAGAACCAAGAACAACGAGAAGTCCAGCACACAAACGGGTTCTCTGGCCTTCCAAGCTTGTGCTTGGAACTGCCTAAAACTAAAACCATGTGCACTTGCAGAGTCCGTATCCTTCCATTCCCATTGTATTTATGTATTCGTCTGGTTGCCCCTTAAATGCTGCTATCATACTTGCTCAAACCACCTCCGTGAGCATTATGTTCCAGACATTCACCACCCTCAGTGTTTTTAAAAAAAAAAGACGATCTGCCTTGCACATTTCCTATAAACGTTTCCCCACGCACTTTAAATCTATGTCCTCTAATATGTGACTTTTCTACACGAGGAAAAAGCATTTGGTTATCCACTCTGTCTATGTCACTCATAATCTTGCAAATCTCTATCAGGTTGCTCCTCAACAACTTCTGTCATTCTAGTGAGAACAAACCAAGTTGATTCAACTTCTCATAGCTAATAACTCTCAGACCAAGCAATATCCTGGTAAATCCTTTTCTACCATAGCACCTATGTCCTTCTGGTAGTGTGGCAACCAGAATTGTACACATTCTAAATGAGGCCTAACTAAGATTCTGTACAACTGCAGTATGACCTGCCAACTTTTATACTCAAATGCCCTAGCTGATGAAGATAAGCATGCTATATGTCTTCTTGGCTACCTTAGCCACCTGTAGATATGTACGCTGAGATCTCTTGGCCTGTCAGTGCTCCTAAGGGTTCTACCATTTACTATATAATTCCTACTTACCATTATCCAAAGCTGGAATTGTCAGGTCCCTGATGCTGTGAGGCTATAGTGCTAACTGCTGTGCTTCCAATCAAAATTAACTTCCATTCTTGATTATTGCAGTGTGATCCTAGCCAATCTCTTATCCTCTTGCAGTCTAATCAAGTCATCCAAAATTCTGTTTTTCTTGTCTAACTATCCTTGAGTTATATCTGCACCCCCAGCTTCTCCAATTATAAATTTACAGTTCCCTCCATTTCAATAGCATCCAGTTTAAATTCCTCAATCAAAATTCATTGGAAGAGTGCACAGAGATTTAAACTATGGCCCTGTCTACCTTAAATACAAGAGAAAGATCCAATGGCACTGTTCAGAGAGTAGCTAAGTTTATCCATGTGTTTGATTTGATTTATTATTGTCACATGTATTAACATATAGTGAAAAGTTTTTTCTTGCATGCTATACAGACAAAACATAACGATTATAGAGGAGTGCAGGATGTAGTATTACAATTATAGCTAGGGTGTAGAGAAAGATCAACTTAATACAAAGTATGTCCATTCAAAAGTCTGACAGCAGCAGAGAAGAAGCTGTTTTTGAGTCAGTTGGTATGTGACTTCAAACTTTTGTATTTTTTTCCCCAAAGGAAGAAGGTGTAAGAAAGAATATCTGGGATGCGTGGGGTCCTTAATTATACTGATAGCTTTGCTGAGGCAGTGGCAAGTGTAGATGCCGGACTGGGGTAGACAGTCCAAGTGTACAAATGTAAACAGAGTCAGTGGATGGGAGGCTAGTTTGCATGATGGATTGGGCTAAATTTACGATATCTTGTAGTTCCTTGCGGTCTTGGACAGAGCAGGAGCCATATCAAGCTATGATACAACCAGAAAGAATGCGCTCAATGGTGCATCTGTAAAAGTTGGTGAGAGTCGTAACTGACATGCCAAGTTTCCTTAGTTCTTTAAGAAAGTAGAGGTGTTGGTGGGCTTTCTTAACTATAGTGTCGGCATGGGAGGGCCAGGATAGCTGGTTGGTGATCTGGACACCTAAGAACTTGAAGCTCTCGACCCTTTCTACTTCGTTCCCTGTTGATATAGACAGGGGCATATTCTTTACCCTTCCTTCTCCCTTCCTTGAGGGAGAGATTATTGTTGCCACACCAGTTCACTGGATTCTTTTATCTCCTTCCTGTACTGTCTCGTCATTGTTTGAGATTTAACCCACTCCGGTTGTGTTGTCTGCAAACTTGAAAATCGAATTGGAGGATAATTTGGCCATAGGTGTATAAGAAGTATAGCAGGGGGCTGAGAACATAGCTTTGTGGAGCACTGATATTGAGGTGCTGTTTAGCTAATATTCATCCCATAACTGTGACATTAGCATGCCTTTTAAGATTTTTTTTAAAATCATGTTCTCTGTGGTTAAGCAGACCTGTTGGTTTTTTTCATTGTTGCTGAGTGATCTGCTAGAAGACCATTGATTGCTGTTTCGATGTTTTAAATGGGGCCTTGTTTATTTCTAATCTGGGCCTCACGTAATGACTTGGAATTTATGACTGGGTGGCAAGGTCATCTGTTTTGGAGTTTTTCTTAGTGAATTCAAGTTTTCACTTTGAGATTGGCTGCAGTTTTAGTTTAGAATGTGTTTGGATATCAGGCTGAAAAGCAGCTGCTCTCCCACTTTTTTTAATGAGGTCCACTTGGGAGCTTCTGACCTGGAATATAATGCACCCAAGGTTATTAATAGGTGTACTATCTGTTGTCCCTTTGCTTTATATGCAGCCTTGCTGTGTGTAAATTAATTGCTCAGTTGTATTTCATTGGCTGTGAAATACTTTGGAATATCTTGAAGTCATGGAATACACTATATCAATGGGTGATCCTTTAAAACAGATGAGGTATTTTTTCAGCCAGAGAGTGGTGAATCTATGGAATTCTTTGCTGCAGAACGCTGTGGAGGCCAGATCATTGAGTGCCTTTAAGATCGGCTCTTGATTAGTAAGGGGATCAGAAAAGTATCAGTCATGATTGAATGGTGGAGAAGACATAATGGGCTGAGTGAACTAATTCTGCTCCTGTATCTTAAGTACTGGTTTTTTGGTTTGGCTTGTTAGTCCTAATTAGAGTTTGCAAGTCTTTTTTAAAAAAAACTACAGTGGAACTTGAAAGCTTTGCATCTGGTATAATATTTCAGATTTGCTGATAGTGCAAAACTAAAATGTAAGTTGAGGAGAATTCAGGTGCACTTGGGCAGGCTGAGTGTGGGGAAGAACATGACAAGTGGCATATATTGTGAATAAGTATGAAGTTTGTCATCTTTTCTATTAAAGTGGATAGCAGTATTGAATAGTGAGAGGTTGAGAAATGTTGATGTCCAGAGAGACTAGAATGCTTTTTCATGAGTCATCTGATGTGGTATGGCAAGCAGTTGGGAAGGCAAATGGTATGTTGGCCAACACTGTAAGGGGATTAGTGTATAGGAGAAAATAAGTCTTATCTTTTATTAGAACCTTGGCACCTGCACTCTTATGTATAGTTTTGGTGCATTTTTCTAAAGAATATACTTGCCACTACAGAAAATACAATGGAGGTTCACCAATGTTTGTGGGCAGGCAGGAATGGATTGACTGCTATTCTCTAGAATTTTAAAGAATGTGAGGTGATCTCATTGAATTTGATTTATTATGTTAGTTTTCTGTGAAACATCTTTTTTGTGTTCTATATAAACAAAGCATATCGTACACAAAGAAGGAAAGAATACAGAATGAAGTGTTAGTCATTGCTAGGGTGTAGAGAAAGATCAACATAATGTGAGGTAGGTCCGTTCAAAAGTCTGATGGTAGCAAGGAAGAAGCTGTTGAGTTGGTTGGCATGTGACCTCAAACTTGTGTGCCTTTTTTCCCTGATGGAGAAGGTGGAAGAGAGCATGTCCAGGATGCATTGGGTCCTTGATTATACCGGTTGCTTTTCCAAGGCAGCGGGAAGTGTAGACAGTATCATTAGGTGGGAAATTCGTATGCGTGATGGACTGAGCTTTGTTCGTGACTATTTGTAGTTTTTTGTGATCTGGAACAGAGCAGGGGCCATACCAAGCTGTGATACAACCAGCAAAAATGTTTTCTATGGTGCATCTGTAGAAGTTAGTGAAAGTTGTAGTAGATATGCCAAATTCCATTAGCCTCCTGAGAAAGTAGAGGTGTTGGTGGGCTTTCTTAACTACAGCATCGACATGGAGGGGGGGGTCTTTTAGGTCAAAGCATCGACATGGAGTGACCAGGACAGGTGGTTGGTGACCTGGACACCAAAGGTTGAAGCTCTTGACCTTTTTCTATTTCATGGACATGGACAGAATCATGCCCTCCACCTCACTTCTTGAAGTCAGTAACCATCTCCTTTGTTTTGTTGACACTGGGGGAGAGATTATTTCTGTTGTAGCAGTTCACTGGATTCTCTGTCTCTTGCTTGTATTGTGTCTCATCATTGTTTGAAATCCTATCTACACTGGTAGTCTCATCAAATCTGAGAATTGAGTTGGAGGGGAATTTAGCCATACAGTTAGATTTATAAGGAATATAGTTAGGGGCTGAGGAGACTGGTGTTGAGTATGATCATGGAGGTGGTGGTGTTGCCAATCTTTACTGACTGAAGTCTGTGGGTTAGGAAGTCCAGCAGCGAGTTGCAGAGGGAGGAACCAAGCCCCAGACCACAAAGTTGAGAGATGAATCTTGTAGGAATAATGCTAAAGGAAGTCTGACATAGGTACCTTTTGTTTTCTAGGTGTTCCAGGGTTGAGTCAGGGAGATGGTGTCTGCTGAGGACCTGTTGTAGTGATAGATGAACTGTAGTGGATCCAGGTAGTCTGGGAAGCAGCAGTTAATTTTTGCCATGACTAACTTTTTGAAGTATTTCATAATGGATGTTAGAGCCATCAGATGATATCATTACGTGCTGTCCTGCTGTTCTTTGATACTGATTTAATGGTCGCCATCTTGAAGAGACAGATTGTTGTAAAGAGAGGTTACGCAGGGCCTGAGTACCCCATCTGGGCCAGTTGCTTGCTGTGGATTGACTTTTGAGAAGGCTGCTCTGACGTTGGCAATGGTGACCGAGAATTTTGGGATGGAGGGCATGCTCTCGTTGACCTTTTGCTCCAAACAGGCATACAATGCATTGAGCTCATTGGCCAGGGGTGTAGAGGAGCTGGTGATTTTACCAGTTGTGCCTTGCTGACCTTGCTAGGATGTTTTCCCTGGTTAGTGAGTCTCCCTCTAGGGGACACAGAGACAGGCAGGCCACTTGAAGACTGAGATGAGGAGGAATTTCTTCAGTCCTTCAGAGGGTGGTGAGATGTTGGTGTTCTCTGCCATGGAAGGCTGTAAAAACTCAAAATTCTTCATGCTCATTTAATGTGTGTTTAGAGAAGGCATTCTGCCATCTTTACCCTGTCTGGCATTCAAGTACACAGTAATGTGGATGACGGAAGTGCCCCCTGAAATGGCCCAGCAAGCCACTCTGTTTAGGGCCAATTAGGGATGGGCAACAGATGCTGGCTCAGTGAGTGACATGTATGTTTCATGAAAGAATAAAGAAAATGTTCAAGACAAATAGATTTCTGGATATTAATGGTATCCAGGGGTAAGGGGGTAGTGGGAGAAAATGGTATAGATTGGATGATGATCCGTTTGAATGGCAGAGTAGAATCAACAGGCTGAATGGCAGTTAAAGTAATGTTAAGGTAGTATGTGCTTGTTTTGTTGGAACGCTGTCAGCTACTAAGTTGGGAGTAAACTTGTATTGAAATTCTGCAGATGGAAATAGTGATTGTTTGGTAAGGAAACATTAAAATGATTTAGTTTATGAACTTTTGTAATCATTTGGAAAGCAACGATTTAATTTTGCATACGAGTCTTCTAATGAAACTGCAGTTGAGTTAAAACTTATTACAACAGTTACCACCTGAATATTAGCAATGGTTAAAGTTGATTGCTGTCGACAGGAAAGGCAACATGTATATTACTCTTTCGTATATGATATTTGAAACGCTTAGGCTCAATTTATGTCCATAAAATACAATAAATTGTACCATGTAACAATATGGTTGAGGATTGATTAACTGATAGAAAATGAGGATAAACTGGTCATTCAGTTTGGCATGTTTTAACTAGCAACATACTGCAGGTTCAGTGCATAGTCAAAGTTGGATGAAAGGATGCCAAGTATTATGTATCTGAGTTTGCTGATGATACAAAGTTAGATGGCAAAGTAAGCTGTGAGAGAAAAGAAACAGTTGTACAAGGATTTACAGGTTAACTGGATAAGAGCATGATGAATGGAGTATAATATAAAGAAATGTGAAAGCATCTGTGGAGAAAAATAAAATTAAATGTTGATATTCAGAGGGATATCCGAATCCTTGCTCACGAATTGCATGAAGTGTAACATGAAGCAAGCAGTTTCAGAATCAAATGATCCTTATGAAGGGATTGGAGTACAAGTAAAAATAGGTTAATACAATGGTAATCGCATAATTTAATGTGATCACCCCTGGAGAAAATGTACAGTTTTGGTTTCCCCACAAAATATAGACTTGCCTTTGGAGGGAGTGCAATGAAGGCTTGATAGACTGTTCTGGAATCAGGAGGTTGTGTATACTTTGAGATGTTTCTTGGAGTTTAGAAGCATGATGGGTGACCTCATTGTTGTTAAGGGACTATATAGGATAGATGGTGGGAAAATGTCCTCTTTGGCTGAGGAGCCTTGAAATCTGAGTCCAAGTCTGAGAATAAAGGATAAGCCATTTAAGAATGAAGTAAAAAGTTTCTTCACTCAAAATATTTTGAATCTTTGGAACTTTTAACCCTGCAGAGTGACGGATAAATGTTTGCACACAAAGGAATACCTCCAGTTGGGTTTCTGCCCTTACTCTGGCTCCTATCCAAATAACATCTTGTGTGACTGTGACAAAGATAACTTTGCCACCATGTCTTTTCAACTTGTCTGCAGCCTTGACGTGGTTGACCATATCATTCTTCACTATCATCTTGTTGCTTAGCACTGCTATTAGTTCGTTCCATACTTGTCTAATTGTAACTAGAAAATCATTTGCAATGGTTTCTCTTCCTGTTTCCATATGATGGCTTCTGGTGTTCCCTAGGCTCTATTCTTGGCCTTCATTTCTCAATTGCATGTTCCTGCTCAGTAACATTATTTGAAATCACAGAGCTAGTTTTCATGCCTACACTGAACACCTGACTCTACCATACCATTATTTTTTGCCATCTCCACTGTTGTTAAATTATCTAATTTTTTTTTATTAATTTGTGGGACATGTTGCTTTGGCCAGCATTTATTGCTCAATCCTATTTGCCTGTGGCTGTGGAGTCGCATATAGGCCAAAGCAGGTAAGGATGGCAGATTTCCTTCACTAAAGGACATTAGTGAACTAGATAAGTTTTTCTGACAATCAATGGTGGTTACATGGTAATCAGTAGATTCTTAATACCAGACATTTTTTTATTTAATTCAGATTCCATCATCTGCCATCGTGGGATTTGAACCCAGATCCCCAGAACGGTAGATGAGTTTCGGGATTGATAGGCTGCTTGTTTGACAGAATACTGGGCGAACATAAATTTCCTCCCATTAAATACTGGAACTACTGAAGCTACTGAACAAGATTTGATTCCCACTCCCAAATTTGTTCCTTAGTATGTCTCTCAAATTTGAGTTTTTTGAAGACATAACCAAGAAAGTAGAAGAGGGCAGTGCAAATGACATTGTCTACGTGGATTTTAGCAAGGCCTTTGACAAGGTATTACACAGGTTGTTGCATAAGGTTACATCTCACAGGATCCAGGTGAGATAGCAAGTTGGATACAAAATAGACTTGATGATGGAAGATACAAGATTGTTTTTCAAACTGGAGATCTGTGACCAGCAGTGCACCTCCAGGATCGTTGCTGGGTCCACTGTTGTTTGTCATTAATAATGATTTGGATGAGAATTTGGGAAGTATGGTTAATAAGTTTGCAGATGACACCAAGATTGCTGGCATAATGGATAGTGAAGGTTAAATCAGATTGCAATGGGATCTTGATCAATTGGGCCTGTGGGCTAGTGAATGACAGATGAAGTTTAATTTAGAAAAGTGAGGTGATCAGGACTTAAGCAGTTAATGGTAGGTATTAGAAAGCGTTGGAACAAAGATCTAAGAGTACAGACTCAGAGCTCTTTGAAAGTGGAGTCATAGGTGGACAGGCTGGTAAAGAAGGCATTTGGCACACTTAGTTTCATTAATCAGAACATTGACTACAGGAGTTGGGACGTCTTGTTGAAGTTGTACAAGGCATCGGTAAGGCCACGCTTAGAATATTGCACAGTTTTGGTCACCCTATTATGGGAAGAATATTATTAAACTAAAAAGAGTGCAGAAAAGACTTATTAGAGTGCTATCAGGACTTGAGTCATAAGGAAAGGCTGGATCGATTGGGATTTTCTGTGGAACATAGGCTTCGATGTGATTATGCAAAGGTCTATAAAAATAATGAGGGAATAGATAACGGAGATAGTCATCATCTTTTCCCAATGATAAGGGAGTCTGAACTGTGAAAGAAACTTCTAAATCATTTCTTAACTCTGTGCTCCCATTGATACATTTATGGATATGCTGTGGAGCTCAAGGGAATGTTTTGCTCCATTGACACTGTCTACGTTGCCTCAGACAAGCAGCTAGCATAATTCAGGACCCTATGCATCCCAGTCATATTTTCTTCCTCCACTGCCTATCAGGATAAAGATACAGAAGTCTGAGATCATATACCAACTGACTCAAGCAGATTCTTCCCTGCTGCAGTTAGACTGATTGGACCTACCTCACATTATGTTGGTCTTTCTCTATACCCTAGCTATGACTGTAACATTATATTAGCGCCTGGTGGCATAGTGATTAGCACTGCTGCATCACAGCACCAAGGGATTTGTGTTCCATTCCCGGCTTGGGTCAGTGTGCAGAGTCTGCATGTTCTCCCCGTGTCTGCGTTGGTTTTCTCCTGGTGCTCCGGTTTTTTCCCGTAGTCTGAAAGACCTGCTGGTTAGGTGTGTTGGCCATACAAAATTCTCCCTCTTGTATCTGCACAGGTGCTAGAATGTGGCAACTAGGGGATTTTTACAGTAATTTCATTGCTGTGTTAATGTAAGCCTACTTATGACTAATAAACTAAAAAACTATGTTCTCTCCTTTCCTTCTCTACATACAGAATGCATTCTGTATAGCTTACAAGAAACAAATTTTCACTGTATGCCAATATACTTATGACAGTAAATCAAATCTTTGTAATCCCCTCCAGCTGTACCATTATCCAAGATACCCATGTTAATTGTGACCTCTTGGATGCATTCCCAATTTTAACTGTTCCACCATTGGTCACTGTATATTTATTTGCCAAAGTCCAAACTCTAAAATATTCTCCTGACAACTCTAGGACACTCCTTCAAACCTACCTTCTTGATTTAAGTTTTGATTATCTCTCATATCTCCTTATGGCACTGAGCCACATACTTTGATTTACAGTGTTCCTGAGAAGTGCCTTGGGACGTTTCATTCCTTTATAAATAGATGTTGCTCACCGATATGGGAAAAGTGAAAGAAGATTTTGCTGTGCTAGATCTATTAGCTATGAGCTGACTTGAGGGCTGAAGTTCTTGTTAATTTATTCTATAGGTTTTACAATGCCAAGTGATATTTGTGTCCATTTTGAGGTGATGGATTCTGATGAAAATGTATGCCATGGTACCAGTTATTCACAGATCATATGAATGTCAGGCAAAATCGTTCTCCCGCACCGATCACTCAATCTTTAGTACTGCAGATCAGTGTAAGTTGGAACAAGACTATCCTGGCGTTAGTGAAATTCTGCTCCTTGAACTTCTGAGGTAATCAAGCAGTCTTCAGAATATTTGCTCATCCTTGCAGCCCTACAATTTAATCCAGGCTGTTAACTTCCCAAAGATGACTCCCATTTCCATGCCCATCACCACAATGTTTAATATTGCTTATTCTTAGCTGAGATAACTTCTATTCTTGTACTGAAGCACTTTCTCTTTTGAAGTTGAGATGAATTTAATTGCTGGGAGTCTTTTGTAAACCCGTATAAATATACAAAGTGGAAATTACACTTCTATAGTATGATGCCATAATAATGGAATGACATCATAAAGCATTTTAATTTTCCTTCTTGGGTTGCAAAAGCTAGACTAATGGATGATGGGACTGTGGTAGGTTTAGCTTTGTAGGTGAGGCTATTGTCCTTATGACTTTCTAGTGGTCATGGAACAAAAATAGTAAAAAGAATTCTGTTCAACAGTCTGGTAACTTGGCAAAAATAGAAAAATGAGTGCTTTAAAAACCTGCAACAGGTTTGTATATAATTTCAAATTACTACGTACTTCAGTAGATATTTTAAAATCACTTCCTTGTGCTATTAATTTGGAAAACCCATTGATCATATGCTTATTGGCACACGTACATTTACTTTCATTCTTTAAAACTGATGAGAACTTGTGCTTTCTTTCTGTTGTTGCTGGAGTTTTTCATTTAGTGGCTGAATTCAAGCAAGGTGAAACCCATTCCCCGGTGTATTAGCAATAGATGAAACAAGTGGAGTATTTTGAGAAATTTAGACATATTTAACCAAGATTCTAACCCATCTGTACTTTGTTCCATGCTTGCTACCACAAATAGCATTGTGAATATTTCTTACGAATGGTGAAATACTATGCAATAATGACTGCACATTGGTTAGTCTCATTTGAAGAGCATTTGGAGGTAAAATATTACCAGTCAAATCTTATTGAGTACTTGTTATGGAATTTGTTTAGTTATCTTGAGCAATCACCATAAACTAAATAGTCACTTACAACCATTGAATTTATGCACGTGGTATTATCAATGATTAAGTTTTTGATGAACGTGATCCAGAAAGAAATAAGAAATTGTTCCAAACATTAATTGTGACAGAAAATGAATTTGAGTGATTTTCTTTGGGTAGTGTACATGTATTTAAAAGAATACTCATTCTTCCCTTCTATCAGATATAATTTTCTTGTCGGTTAAAAGAAAGGCTTAGTAAATGTTATAAATAACTACTTGACTAAGCCATATATACAAATTAGGAGCGGAATAGGCCATTCATCTCCTTGAGCCTATTGTACCATTCAACAAGATCACAGCTGATTAAATGGTAATCTCCATTCCACATTTCCACCTACCCCAATGACCCTTCACCCCCTTGCTTAAGAATCTATCTTACTGTGTCTTAAAATATTCAAAAACTCTGCTTCCACTGTCTTTTGAGGAAGGGGATTCAAAGACCCTCAAATAAAATTGTCCTTATCTGTCTTAATGAGAAACATCTTATTTTTAGAAACATCTTATTTTTAATGTGATCTGTAGTTCTAGATTCTCCCACAAAAGGAAACAATCTCTTCTTCACGTCTGCCACATTAAGACCTCTCAGGATCTTAAGAGTTTCAATCGAGTCGCCTCTTAACTCAGCAGATTCAATCCCAGCCTATTAGTTGTAAACGTTATCTGAATTGGTTCCAATGGATTTTCGTTCTTCATTAAATAAGGTGACCAATGCTGCGCACTACTCCAGATGTAGTCTCGTCAGGGCTCTACAACGGAAGCATACCCTCCCTACCGTAGTATTCAATTCCTCTTGCAATAAATGAAAAAATTCTATTAGCTTTCCGAATTACTTGCTATAACTTTATTCTAGTCTTCTGCGATTCGTGCGCAAGGACACCCAAATCTTTCTCAATCTCACTTTAGATGACAATACTTTTTATTCTTCCTGCCAAAATTGGCAATTAGATGTTTTCTCACATTAAACTCCATTTGTCAGATTTTTTGCCCACTTGCTTAGTTTATGTCCCTTTGTAATCTCCTTAGTACAATGGCTAGGTCAGCGTCAAATGTCTGACCCTGTGTTAGAAGGTAATACCTCAGCTGAAGATGCGCTCAGCATTTTCTAAGACGCTTGAACTGAATAGTTGGCATAATACGTTGTCAATTTGTCAGTTCACATTTGAATGTTCCTACTAGAGATAGTGGTCTGATCAACAGATTTTCATGTCATCTGGCCTAAAGTTTAATTGTAACATTTTGGCACAAAGATACTTGATATCCTGTTGGTAAATACCTCTATCTGTTCAACTATGAAATGCTGGCTTCTCTTAATGGGAACGTTGTTACTGCCATGAGAAGAATTAACCTTTGTGGTTCCGCTGAATTATCTGTTCTGTTAACAAATTGGTGAAGTATTGAAGATGGACAAATACATGTATTGTTTTCCAGCCTTCTGAAGCTCAACAGTTGCACTTTCCAACTATGTTTTAGATTCTAGTGTCCTAACAAAACTTGTTTTCCTACGAAACTGCACTGTTGGTACACACTTTGAGACACTCAATTGTGCAGAAGCTATCGAACACAATTGCATGTTGCACAAGTAAATCACACAAGTGCAGTTGTTCATAATGTTAACACTAATTTAAAAAAATTTCTTTGCAGAAGATCTGAGCTTGCTGCAAAAGCTCATGTTCAAGTTGAGTCTAAGAAGGGTAGTTTTCTGCAATCAACTTTCAAACGGTAGGAACTTTCAAATGTGAATTGAGACTAGGGCAGTTTCAATTACTAATATTTGTGTGCATCATTAAACTGCTAATGAAAGCATCCAAAACAACTCCTCACTCATCTGTGAAATGCTAACCATAGTTTTGTACCTTGTTAATGTACTCTGTCATCTATTTTGGTTTTCTTTAAGCTCCATCTACTCATGTTAACCCTTCTCGCTTCTGAATTTCACATTGTGACTACAGACTCCCCTTGTGATGCCAGCATCAGCTTATTTGCTGTCACAAGTAAGAACATCAGAAGCACAGAACAACCTGACTTGTACAATAACACTCTTTTATGCTCTTCTTGCTTACTCTGGGAACACCACTGAAACAAGCAAACTTTATTTGCTGAGTTTTCAATTTGGGGCTGCATGTCTTTGCTCCTTCAAAGCAGTAGTAGGTGAAGTTGGTTTTTGCCATTTCTAAGAAATTGCTAAAAATAAATTGGTAGCCATGTCTACACAAGTCCTGGTTTTCTTTTCCACTGGAGAATAGTTGGGCACTGCGTAAAATAGCTGCCAATTCACTATGCATCCATAAAGACCAATGTAAGCTGCTGTGTTTTAGAACAAAAGTATTTTTCTTCGCTAACCAGCATTACCCCAAGGCAAAAAAAAATGGAAATAGTATCGCCAGTATACAACTACATACTACTATATAACTGGACATGAAAACACTTGATGACTTGCTCTTGCCTCAAATATGATTCTCTTAATGCTGTTGCACGCCTTGTGAAATATTGGTTTTGAGAGTTTCAACTACACATTAGACTCCACATTCAACCAGCTTATATGCTTGTTTTATCCCACTGACAATATCTAGTGACAAATATATCCATTATTTCTCTTTGGGACAACTCTGAACTTTCTTGAGTTCAGATCCAGAGCTGATAAAAATACATACTTTAAAAATTGTCTCAGAATTGGACTGCTAGCATCTTGATGCAAATTATTTTAACACAGCCTTGTGCTTTTGCACGAAGTCCTCAAGACAGATTTCAAGAACAGGTGAAATTTGAAATGCATTTGCTTCTATTGGGGAAATATTACTGAAAGTGATGCAAAGTTGAGAAATGCTGCAAAGTTACATCCTTAATTTGAGAAACTAGCCTTTCACAATCCATAAAAACAGAAAACAGTGTCAAGAATTAGTAATTACACTATCTTGCAGCACATCCACTAACCAATAAATAGCTCAAGATTATCCTTCTGGTAGAGCTTTGGCAAATAAAGCTTTTTTTGTGACTAGTGTTAACTTTTCTTCGTGAGCTAAAACTAATTGTGTCGATCATCTCAGTCAGCCTATTAAAAACAGTGTCGAAACAATGATGAAATAGTTATTGAACTTGTCAAAAACATGGCATACCTCCCTGAATAAACATTGGAAAATGGTTACCATGACACAGCTATCTAACTTTGATTATTTTGAAAGAGCTTTGAAAAAGTGTTGTGGCTGTCCTCAGAGACAGGATGTCTGGTTTCCAAATGCCATTTTAGTTTGCATGGTTTCATGCTAGCTTGCACTGGTAGCAAACTATAATATGCAAAGACAGTTTGTCTGAGAGATGCCTGCAGAGGACTGCTAATACTGCCTTGTACAATTAAAAGCCAATTAAAATTCTTAAGTTTAACTTAAAACTGAGCAAGTGTGCACAGCTGTAGCCTTGCATAGAATTATGCCACATTGGATGATTGTATTCCCACTGATTTAATAAATGCGGATTTGACCTAATCACATCTGCTTCTGATGCATAATAACTGTGCTGCACCAGAAGCAGTTCTGATTGAACTGATTTTTAAAAATGAAAGATAGATCAAACATATGCTATGGATAGTGTTGCAGAGGTATATAAAGAACTTTGAAGTTAAATTTTTTTGTTTTAAAATTTCAAGTAACTTGTTCTGTTGATGCATATTTTGGTTGGATCAATTATTAATTCCACCCTTCAGCCAGTTTGCCTTTGCTGCATTTCCCTGTTGAAATCTCTGCTCTTTTGAGGTCGTCTTTTTGTAGAAACATTGCCACTGGAACAGAAATTTAGATTGAAAAATGACATCCATAAGTAAGCATGGTATAGTCTATGAATGCATCACGTGTAAATAAATCCCTACGTAATATGGTTCTGCTGACTGAACTGTTTCTCATGGATGCAGGCTTATTCTTCACAAATATTTAGTTCCCTGCTTGCGACATGAAGGTCTTCGCGTGTTTGGAAACCTTGTCTTAAGTACATTATCTGTTTTGTTTTGCTTTGCTCCCAATGGTGCCAATTTTAATTGGTCAAAGATAAAATATCATATTTTATGATATGAAGAGAGGCTGAGGGATTTGAGGTTGTTTTCGTTAGAGAGGCGGCGGCTAAGAGGAGACCTTATCGAAGCATATAAGATGATTAGAAGTTTAGATAGGGTGGACAGTGATAGCCTTTTTCCTAGGATGGAGAAAGCTAGCACGAGGGGACACAGCTTTAAATTAAGGGGTGATAGTTATAGGATGGATATCAGAGGTATGTTCTTTACCCAGAGAGTGGTTAGGGAGTGGAATGCCCTGCCTGCGGCAGTTGTAGATGCACCAAGTTTGGTGGCATTTAAGAGGTTAGTCCATAAGTATATGGAAGAGAAGGGAATGGTTTAGTTTGGAGGGTCATTGCTTTTTATAATGGTTGGTGCAACATCGAAGGCCGAAGGGCCTGTTCTGCGCTGTAATGTTCTATGTTCTATATTACTGCCAGATATTGTAGGAACTGTGATCCTTTTCCTTGGATTCACAATTACAGCAAGGAAAATTTTAACATCTCATATGCTAGTTGACATTGCTTTTTGTTTCATTGCCTTTAATTAGAGACTTCGTTTGTGGGCCTTCACCAGTCAAAGTTTTTACCTTTGTTTTGAAAAATTACTAAGGGTCTTAACTGCCACAGCATAGACAACAGTAGTTGTAGTGAGGTTATGGCCCTTTCTAGAATGGGGTTCATTAAAACTATGAATTAAATAAGCGGTTGCACCAACACCTTGCTGTATTTAGACTTTTAGACTATGGCAAGATTGAAGGTCTTCTGGCATGAGGGAATAAAAATATTTCATGTTTTGAAGTGTATAATTGTAGATGCTCATTCGTGACCTGTTGTTTAAAACTAATTTGCAATATATACATTAATGACTTGCAATTTTGAATTGATATGATGTTGGTACTGAGGAAAATTCAGGATTTCATTCTCCAGAATTTTATAATAGAGCACTTAGAAAATAATGGCTGAACTTGTTAGCACAGATTTATTAAAAAGAAATCATGCTAGGCCAATCTTCTGGAATTCTTGGAGGATGTAACTAATTGAAGAGAGGGAACCAGTGAATGTGTTTGTTTGGATTTGCAGAAAGCTTTCAACAGCCTTATTAAGAGAGTGTATAAAATTCAAACATGGGATTGGGGGCAGTGCTTTGAGAGAGATTTTCCAAATGGCAGGTGATGACTTGTGGGGTATTGCGTGGAATAGCAGTAGGACCTCAACAATTTACTATATCTAATGATTTTGATGAGCAAATTAAATGCAATGTCTCTGGAAGCATGGCCACTTTAAGGAGGCATTCCCTGAGGGCCACATGATTGTGCTGGGCTCTATGGAATGTCAAGGCAGGAAGCTGAACCAATTGAGTGCAAGGGCGAGGATCCTCTGTTGGAGTAAGGTAGGAGTGTTGTACAGTTGTGTTGTTTATTCTGTCTGACCCTTTATTGTAAATACTTATTGATTGTTGGCACTAAATCCTTTGTTACTTTTGAGGCACATTGAATTGCACTTGATTATTATACTGGCAATGAGAACTGGGGGTGACAGTGAACGATGAGAGGAGGAGGACACTTGAATGGCAAATAGTTACATACACATTCAAATGGAAAAATTGAACCATCTGACCCAGAGTGAAAACTGGGGACAATCTATTGAAAGGCTGTTACTACTTTTGTAGCAAATGCAGTAACAGCTGAAAAGAAGCTCACAGTCTGTGGTGCACAAAAAGTCATGATGTAGAGATGCCGGTATTGGACTGGGGTAAACACAGTAAGAAGTCTGACAACATCAGTTTTAAATCCAATTGACTTATTTGATAGTAAACTCAAGCTTTCAGCTTTATGGCCTTCATCAGGCAAATGAGGTGTTCTGGTCTCCAGTAGCACACGTATCAGCACAGACGGTTTACAGATTACTGATTAGAATGCGAATCTTTACACCTAACCTGCTATTTAAGTCTTAAAGTGGCTAACAATGTGAGTAGAAGGAGCACTGAGCACAGGCTAGAGAGATGTGTATTGTCTCCAGACAGCAAAGTAAGTGAGGTTTTTTGCTAACCCAGGCAAGTCATGGGGGTTACAGATAGTGTGACATGAAGCCATATCCCTGTAAGACCGTCCTCGTGTGCGGAACTTGGCTATCAGTCTCTGCTCAGCGGCTCTGCGCTGTCGTGTGTCGTGAAGGCCCCCTTGAAGAACGTTTACCCGAAGGTCGGAGACTGAATGTCGTGACCGCTGAAGTGTTTGCCAACAGGAAGGGAACAGTTTTGCCTGGTGATTGTCGAGCGATGTTCATTCATCCGCTGTCGTAGTGTCTGCATGGTCTCCTCAACGTACCATGCTTCGGGACATCCTTTCTTGCAACGTATTAGGTTGACAACATTGGCCGGGTTGCAAGAGTATGTACCGTGTACCTGATGAATGGTATCCTCACGTTTGATGATGTCGTCCATGTCGATGATCCGACATGTCTTGCAGAGGTTGCTGTGGCAGGGTTGTGTGGTATTGTGGTCACTGTTCTCCTGAAGGCTGGCATTGGGGAGATCATGCAGACGCTACGACGGCGGATGAAAGAACATCGCTCGACAATCACCAGGCAAAACTGTTCCCTTCCAGTTGGCGAACACTTCAGCGGTCACGGGCATTCGGTCTCTGACCTCCAGGTAAATGTTCTTCAAGGGGGCCTTCACAACACACAGCGCAGAGACTGATAGCCAAGTTCCGCACACAAGGACAGTCTTAACAGGGATCTTGGCTTCATGTCACATTAACTGTCACCCCCGTGACTTGCCTGGGTTAGCAAAAAATCTCACTTACTCTGCTGTCTGAAGACAATACACATTTCTCTAACCTGTGCTCAGTGCTCCTTCCACTCACGTTGTTAGCCACTTTAAGACTTGAATAGCAGGTTAGGTGTAAAGATTCACTTTCTAATCAGTAATCTGTAAACTGCCTGTGTTGATGTGTGTGCTATTGGAGACCAGAACACCTCATTCGCCTGACGAAGGCCATAACGCTGAAAGCTTGCGAGTTTACTATCAAATAAATCGGTTGGATTTAAAACTGGTGTTGTCAGACTTCTTACTATGCACAAAAGCTCAGTGAGAACTTTAACATTGCCCAACACTCCAGGCACACAGTCCTTTGATCAGATATTTGAGTTTGTTGAAAAACCATTTCAACTTCCAACCGCCATTATTTGAGGTACAAATTTCATTCAGTAGACTGGGAGCCAGGGAAGGCAGTCTCAGGATTCATGGCCAGATTGAGTGTGTTGGTGAAGAACTGCAAATCTGTCCCAGCTTCAAGAAAAGTGATGAGACCATTTGATCTAAAGTCACACGGGAGAAGTTATTGACTGAGACCAAAGTCGCTGAGGCAACTGAATGTGCTAAGCAAGTTGTAAGATGTGCCAAACATCTTAGATTTGTGGCAGGAAACAGCTGTCATGAAGAACAGCCCAAATGTTGGGGGGCAGCAGAGACCAAAAAAGAGTACAGCATTGAAGGTTGAAGCTTGTTTTTGGTGTGGGAGAGAACAAGAAAATTGACGCCAGAATTGTGTTTCAGGTACAACAGAGGGTCATTTACAAGCATGATGCAGCGTGAAGCAATCAGGACAGAATATTCAAAAAAACTCACAAAATTAATCTTTTGAAAAACTAGATGAGGAATCCAACAAGGGACTAGAGTCGTTTACCCATAACCAGGCCCAGCTAAGTAAAGTGCCCTTTACAGGGGAGAGCCTTGATAAATGGCAACTCGAACACAGGCTGTGGCTATAGTCAGAGGGGATCAGGTATTTTGTTACCTTCAAAAAAACCTCCAAGCAATAAGATTGAATGAGTCCAGAGCCATTTTGTCTACATATATAGGAGAGAGATTGAAGACTTAGGATAGCAACAATCACCGTGCCCTATAGGAATTAGACAGCATGGTCCCCTGTCTTAGTAATTAGTAGTTATAGATCTTGTTCAATGAGCCGTGATTAGCTCAAGCAGCTAAAATAAAAGTAAACTTGTGGGATGAAGGTTTTCAGGAGCTGCTTTGTAAATATTCGGAGGTCTTTCAGATTGAATTAGAACGTATTAGGAGAGCTGAAGCTAAAATTAATTTGAATCCAGATGCAACACCTAAATTTCTCTGGGCCTGCCTTGTGTCTTGTGCATTTCATCATATGGTTGAAGCCAAGCTCAAAAGACTTGGAAGATTTAGGTATCATAAAACTTGTTCGGTTTGCATCAATAGCCCCCATTTTCAAACTGGGCTACATTGTATTTGTGGGAATATAATAGTGAATAGATGTTCAAGGATAGATATCCCATTCGTAGAATTGAAGACCTCTATGCCAAACTACACAAAGTTAGACCTCAATCAAACCTATCAGTAGCTGGAGTTGGGTGAAGACTCAGGTTGGTTATTATCAACACCTACAACTAGTATACATGTTTACCTTTTGGAGCCTATGCCATTTTCCAAATACAATGGAAACCCTATTATAAGGCATCCCAAGGGTGGCACGGTAGCACAGTGGTTAGCACTACTGCTTCACAGTTCCAGGGACCTGGGTTTGATTCCCAGCTTGGGTCACTGTGTAGAGTTTGCACATTCTCCTTGTGTCTGTGTGGGTTTCCTCCCACAGTCCAAAGATGTGTGGGTTAGGTTGATTGGCCATGCTTAAATTGCCCCTTAGTATCCTGAGATGTGTAAGTTAAAGGGATTAGTGGGTAAAACATGTAGGGATATGGATGTATGTTCTGAATGGGATTGTGGTTGGTGCAGACTCGATGGGCCAAATGGCTTCTCTCTATATTGTAGGGTTCCTATGATTTCTATGATGTTGACATCCTTCTAATTACAGGAGCCTCACTGAAAGCATACAAACTTGGATGAAGTTTTGAAACAATTTAAAGAAGCAGATACTCATTTGAAATGGGAGAATATGTACTTTCCAGGCAGTTGAAGTTAGATATTTGTGGTTTAGGATAATCACAAAGTTTACAGCCTTTGGAAGATAAAGTTAAAGCCACTAAAGAGGCTCTAAACCAAAAAATAAATGCCAGTTGTTCCTCAGAATGATGAAATATTATAATAGATTTTTATAAAATGTGCTGACTGCCTTAGCCCCTCCACTGGTTGTTAACATTCCCATTGGAGGTGGGGAGCAGAATAAAAAGCATCCATGAAAATTAAGCATTGCAGTCATCTGCATTGTTGGTGCACATTGATCCAAACAAATCGTTGGGAGTAACCTGTGATGTATCATTATGGAGCAGTTTTGCCCACAGCATGCCTAATGGAATAGAAAAGCCCATTGCCTTTGTCAAGAGTGTTGTCAGCTTTGGGAGGGCTAAAGTATTCCCAAATAGATAAAAGCTTGATAGTCATGTATGCGGTCAAAGTTATCAGTACACTTATGAATACCATTTTACAAAAGTTTTGAACTACAAGCCATTGTTAGAATCATAATATCCCTGCAGTGCAGGAGGCCATTCAGCCCACCAAGTACGCACCAAGTGGATCAACAAAGAGGATGAAAGCACCAGTCAGAAGTTTTTTTACTGTGCATCAATAAAGAAATTGAAATGACGGTGACTCTGTCCCGGTTTTGAAGCTCGCAAGATCAATAGGTATCCTTGGGAGTGGTCAGATAGACTTGGGCAAGAATACCTTCGACTTTGCATGGCTGTTTTTGGGTTATGTCTATCTTGCATCAGTCAATGCACATTTAAGTGGTTGCATATCCAGTTGATAAAGTCAGCAATGACTACCACCATTGGTAAATTGAGGATTTTTTGCCATTCATGGCATCTTGGAGCTCTTAGTGTCACACAATGGGGTGTCATTCACAGCAGAAGAGTTTGAGAAATTTATAAAATCAAATGCTATTTGCCATATTAGGTCAGCACCTTGCCACCTGTCCCCAAATGAGAGAACAGAACATGCTGTGCAAACATTCAAATCATTGAAGAAATGAGTCAATAGGCCTCACTCCTATGTGCAGCCAGTTTTTTTGTTTTAGAACACCATGCCAAATATGACCATGGGAGTCACCAGCCAAGCTACTATGGGATGCCACTTGATATGGTTGCATATGATTTTCCTAGATTTGACAGAGAGGGGAGGAGGCTAGATAAGCCTTTCCAAACAAAATCATGACTCCTTGAATTAAGGATTTAGTCATAGTCAGAAACTTTGCAGCAAGACCGGTATGGATGGCTGCTAAGATTGTGGAAAGAATAGACCTATCTCATAGACCACAGAAATACCAAGTTGTTGTATCAAGCAATATGTAGATCGCCTGACAAGGAGAGTAGTGCCTGACATGTGTTAACAACTGACCGACCCGTGAAGTAAATTTGGTGCAGGGATCCTGGTTGTAAATGTGGAAACTGAGCAATTAGCAGTTTCTGTAACAGTACAGCAGCTACCAAGGAGGAGGATCTCCATCCTCAATTGAATTTGCTTTTTGCCTCTATCCTACCAAATTTCCTGAAAGATCCTAGCTCAATTGGGACGTTTGACCTGGGTGCGGAAATCTCTGGATCAACTAAACTTACGATGAGTTGCCCTGGGGTATTTCTGACATCTTTTGAAATTTGTTGCCCATGTTAATCATTTTTTTTCCCCTTCCTAAGGTGAATTCAGGAGTTAAGTGGGAAGCAGTGTGATGGTGTGGCCCCTTTTGAGGAGGTATTCCCTGAGGGCCATGCAATCAGGCTGCACCCCATGAAGTATTGAGGTGGAAAGGTAAGCTATTCTAGTGCAAGGGTGTGTATGCTGGGTTGGGGAAGATGCTTGGTTGGAGCCAGGGATTGTGGTAAAGTCACACTGTTTATTTGGTCTGACCAAATATTGTTGGCGATAGATCCTTTCATTACTTTGAGCCGCATCAAAATGCCCCTGTGCAGATGATAACTGGATGAGCAGTGAGGAGGATACAGCAATTTCCAGTGTGATTTTGGGCAAGCTGAGGGGATAGGCAAATGCAAAGCAGACACAGTACAGTGTGGACAAATGTGAAGACTACACTTCAGAAAAGTAGGAAGGTGCATAATTATCTGACTATAAATTGAGGGGGTGATGTGTAATAAGATCTGGTGTTTTTGTACATTAGTCACTGAAGCTAAGCATGCAAGTGGTGCAGAAAGCAAATGGTATGTTGGCCTTTTGTAGTGAGAGGATTCAAATACAAGAGCAGGGATGTCTTGCTGCATTTATACAATGCCTTGATGAGGCCACACTTGGAATATTGTGTGCAGTTTGGCGCCCTTATCTGAGGAAAATGTTTTTGTTGTAGAGGGAGTACAACAAAGGTTTATCAGATTGATGGGACGGAGGTACGAGGAGTATTGTATCGGTTGGTACAATAGATACAATTCATAGATTCATAGAATTATAAAATTTCTATAGTGCAGAAGCCCATCAAGTCTGCACCAACTCTGACAGAATATTGTAATGATAACATTTCATAATCAGACTTCTTACTAGAATATTGTAACCCAGGCTGCTGCCTCGTCCTATCCCCGTAACCCATTTTACCATGGCTAGCCCATCTAATCTAATCTGCGTTTCTTGGGGCAGTAAGAAATGTCTCAACACCAGGTTAAAATCAAACAGGTTTATTTGGTAGCAAGAACTTTTGGAGCACTGCCCCTTCATCAGGTGAATGGCAGTGCACTGAAAGCATGTGCTACCAAATAAACCTATTGGACTTTAACCTGGCCTTGTGAGATTTCTTACTGTGTCCACCCCAATCTCCATCTCTTGGGACACTAAGGGGCTATTGCACTATGGCCAATCCACCTAACCTGCACATTTTTGAACTGTGGAAGGAAACTGGAGTACCCAGAGAAAATCAATACAGATACGAGAACAGCGTGCAAACTTCATAAGCATAATCACCGAAGGCAGAAATTGAACCTGAATCCTTCAAATTGTGAAGCATCATTTGCCATTGTGCCATCATGCTGCCCCTAGAGCTGGGAAGAATGAGGAGGGAAATCTTGTGGAATATTACAAAAATTCAGTAGGAACAGACAAGGTAGATGCAAAAAGAATGCTGCTGATGTCAGGGAGTTCTGAACCAGGGGCAACAGGTTGTTCTGATAACTACTCATATTTTCTGTTTTTCAAACAGCATTTGTCTGTAAGGCAAATACATGTGTGGTGTTCCTTTACATATAAAAAATGTGGGGCAGCTATTTTCTGTTTAAGATTGACACTTACGAATTCCTAACCTGTTAATGGACAAGCATTGAACATTTTTCAGTTTATGATGGAAAGCACTTCTGATTCAAATGTGACATGGGCAATCAACCTCTGGTCCCTGAGCTTAGTTGTAAGTCAACTGAAGCAGTGTGGTGTTTCTCAAACCAACCTTTACTACAATCTCAGATTCATTCTGAATTATTTGCCACTTTGTTTTCAATTTAATTTCAATAACCCATTGATTTTCAAGGCCAAATGCTTTTTCAGTTAGTTCTGCAAGAACCACTTGCCGGGGCACTGTAAAATGGTGTTATTTTTCAGGGTCATTTTGAAAGATGTCCAGTTCTCAAAACTTCTAAAACCATCATTTTAATTAGCTCAAAGTAAGTTCTCCTAAACCACTTTTTAAAGTATATACTCATTTTTTGAAATTGAAACAACCTGTTTTTAATTACGTGTGGCAATACAAATATTTGCAGTTTAATACTGTGGGAGTAGCTTTAGAAGCCTGAATGTGGCTCTAAGTTGCAAGCGCTTTTTTCTCTCAGCTTTGACTCCAAAAGATGATAGCACCTGAGATCAGCTGCTGAATGGTCAAATTGCCCAGTATAGGCTTGAAATTTCATATTTAATATTTTCTATAGGCTGCTATCTTGGTAGGTCATCTGCTTGTTAGGAGCAGTAAGGCTGAATTATTACAGCTTCAGGGTTTGCAAGATGCCTACACTACAACCATTGTAACCACTTGGTTAGATAATTGAACTAGATGTACATGATATAATTGTGCAGTCATGAGGTCATTAAGGGCTTTATGAAGGTTTTTGAAAGTGAACTGAAATGAGTTATGAATTAGTTTATATTCTACAAAGCAAAATAAACATAGGTTGGCAATCTGTAGTAGTGGGAAGGATAGGGTTAATATTTCATGTTGACAAGTGGGCAACTCTTGTGTTAAGCTTAGTTCTGATGGTTTGGGTATAAGTGCAGATTCTACAAATCTGCTTTGAACTGCAATTTGATTGTATGATTCACACAAAGGTTATTACATCTCCCAGTAGTTAGCTGAGTGAGCAGTCATCTGCTTAGTGTTAAAAAACATTCTAAATGCAAGTATGATGCCAAAGAGGTGTCTTCACACTTAACAAAACAATACAGCATGGCACTTAAAAACATTTGACCAGTTGGAGATGTGAAAGAACTGGAAGATTAATAAATGTTTCAGGGAGCTAAAGGTATGTTTTTAAATTGGTCACTCTTCATGTGATCCAGAAACTGTGCAGTGGGCTATTGACTCTGAAGATAGTCATAGTTGAGGTCGATTCTTCATCTTTTTTCCTTTCCACGTCCCCTCTGCATATAGTTCAGTTCCCATGATTGCAGAGAAGACTGGAACTAAGGAGTTTGCATTTCCCAGCTGAGACCCATTTGTTTAACTGCAATCTTGTTTGCACAAACTTAAACCTAGCACTTTGGGCTCTGTGTGCCATGGTGCTGGATTTTGCTGCTGCAAGTTTTATAGTTCATAATCTTAATAGGTGGTGCTTAGTATAATACATTTGCACCTTTACTAGGTTAGCAAACAGATTGAAAGTGATTCGGAATTTACGCTTTCGCACCTTATGTTGTTCAAAGCAGCTATTTGCTAAGTTAAAATTTGGTTTTTTGAAAAACTGCTAGTGACCATAATATTCAACTCGGGTAAATTAAATTTGGTTCCATGTCAGATGTCATAGATTGAAATTATTCATTTTTGATTCATATTTTGTGTTTGAGATGCTGTGCTTTACTTGCTGTTCTAGTATGTTTTAGAAATGTTAAAGATGACATATTGCAGAGCAAAATCCAATTCATGATAAATCAAATACAAAGAGTAATGTTAATCTCATGGCATTAAAATGAACTGGCCTTGGGTTTAATTAAATCTTAGCTGAAGAATGCATTAAAAGAGAAAGGCATTTTTGTTTTCCCCCAAGTTTATATTGTGCATAATTTGTAAAAATCAAGTATTCTTTTCAATTTCTGTAATTTGCCCATGAGCACAAAACATGGTGGAAAACATGAGTGGAATTGGAAACAAAAGAAATGGTATTGGAAAACGTGGAAACCAGAAGCAGGAGTAGGCCATTTGATCCTCTAGCCTGCTCTGCTGTTGTCCTGATTCTTACCCCCCATTTCCTTTGATCTCTTTGGCCCCAGTAACTATATCTATAGAAAAAACAGTGTAGTCTTATGAGAACATGTCACTTAATATCTGAAATAAAAGCAGAGGATGCTGCAAAAACTCAGATGTGGCAGCATTTGTGAAGGAAAAATTAATGTTTTGACTCCATAGCTGAAAGGTAGAAATGGGGTGGCTTGCCACTTCAATTCTCACTTCTCACACGACCAGTCACTATATTCAAAGGATCGTCCTCCACCATGATACTACCACCCAAACCACTTCCTTCTCCTCCCATCATCGTTCTATAGAGACAGTACCCTCCAAGACACCTTGTTCTACTCTGTCATCCCAACACATTGGGGCTAAAGGATCAAGTAAGAAGTGGCAAGTGACAGGACTAATTATTGTTGGCTTTTATAATGCTGAGGGGGTGGAGCAAAATAGGTATGAACTTAAGATATCAGGGGCACAAAACAAAAGGGAATGGTCATGGTGTTAAAGACGATGGCAAGTGGTAACTGTGACATAAAGGATAGAACTAAATGTTTTAAAAGCAGAACAAGGTTAGTGGTCTCTATCAAAATATGAGAGCAAATCAGATTGTCCCAATGGGGAAAGGGTGTTAGTTGGGAAAGTACATAGAAAACAATATAGAGATCCAAACTTGTCCTGAAGTTGAACTCCATGTTAAATCCAGAAGACTCTCAAATGCCTAATAGGGAGATGAGGTGCTGCTCTTCCAGTGTGTTGGGTTTCCCTGGAACATTGTAGCAGACCAGCGACACAAATGTAGGTATGAGAGCAAGATGGAGAATTGAAGTGGCAAGTGATGGGACTAATTACTGTGCGTTGTATGAAAGAATTCTGGAAAGACTTCCCAATGCGAGCAGCTTTAAGCGTCAAATGTAATAGATTAAATTGAAAGAAGTGCAAGTGAATTGTTCCTTCACCTCGAATGAATGTTTGGAGCAGTGAGGAGACTGGAGGTCAGATTGTTCTACCTCTTGTGATTGCATGGGAAGCAGAGGTGTTGGGATGATAAAAGGTGGAACAAGGTGTCTTGGAGAGTGCTGTCTCTATAGAATGCTGATGGGAGGAGAAGGATGGTGTGTTTGGATGGTAGCATCATGGTGGAGGATGATCCTTTGAATGTGGAGACTGGTCGAGTGAAAAGTGAGGATAAGAGGAACCATATCACAATTTTGGGAGGGAACTGAAAGGGTTAAGGGCACGTGTAGGTGATAGCCAGAAACCATTGAGGGCCCTGTCAGCTACAGTGGGAAATTTTGGCTCGGGGGAAATGGGAGACATGTCAAAAGCATTGTTTTGATTGGCAGCATCATTGGAACAGATGCAATGGATGCAGAGAAACTGGGATGATTTCTTGGAGGAAGGAGGTACAGTTGAGGGGCTTGTAATATATATTAGTAGATAGCCTGTTCAAAATATTGATAGGTCAAAGGAGGAGTGTTGGAGATGGACTGTGTGATGGTAAGAAAGGGGTGGAAATTGGAAGCAAAATGGCAGACTTTTCCAGGTCCAGATGAGAATTGTCATCAATGTACTGGAAAAAAGAATGTGGAAGGGGGCCTGTGTAGGACTGGAGAACATAATGTAACACACGCCACAGGCATAACTGGGGTCCATGCAGGTATCCATAGCTGCATCTTTGAATTTGACATTGCAGAAAATTTATTTTTGCTGCCTGTGAACAGGGTGTTTATATGTATGAAGTGCTGCTTTCTTGTTTGCCCCAGTTCAATTATTCCAGCAGAAAACATTTTTGAATTTAAATGTAAAGGTTCTTTATCTCACTCTTGCCCTGAATTTAACGCAGCATTTTGCTTATCTCCACACCACTGCCTTAGATGCATTAAATACAGATGAAGGTAGTATACTGTTGCAGTATATTATTGTATATCTCTTTTGTGGCAGGCCTGTAGTTTACAAAGAACAAAGAGCAACACAGCACAGGAAACAGGCCCTTTGGCCCAACGAGCCCACGCCGCCGTCCTAACGTCTTAATGACATATCCTTGACTTTAGGCTATGCCTATTGTTGAAGATTCCCATATAGGGACCAATATAGGGACAATTTGTTACCCAATCAGCCTAAGAGCACATTTTTGGGATGTGGGAGGAAACCGGAGCACCCGGAGGAAACCCATGCAACCACGGGGAGAACGTGCAAACTCCCGCAGACACAGGCCCAAATCCATGTGTCAGCACAGCAACAGCGATAGTCTCTGAGCTGTCATGATGCCCATCAGATGGTCCAGTTCAAGCATACACTGACGACGTGAAGCACTAGGCAACTCCTGAAGCAACCTCCAAGAGCAGCTCTCGCACGACATGCCGCATGCATGCCCCTTGTTGGTCAACAAGGTGGACCGAATTGCCTGCGGAAACAAATAAGACTTAATTAAACATGCTAAAAAAAAAACTAAGACATTCCCGAGACGAAACTAAAAGATAGTCTACTACTATTTGGTCCTCCCGATATTCAAACAGTCCTGCTATATCCCTCTATCTGCAGACCGCTCATGTGGCTGTCCAAGAGACCCTTAAACAACCCTAGCGTGCCTGCTCCCACCACCTTACTCGGCAGTGCATTCCACACCCCCACTACCCTTTGTGTGAAAAACTGGCCTCTAATATTCGTCTTATACATAGCCCCCCTCACCCTGAGCCCATGACCCCTCGTTCTATCCATTTCTAATGGTGGAAAAAGCTTACCACCATTTACTCTATCTATACCCCTCATAATCTTATATACCTCTAAAAGATCCCCTCTCAGCCGACGTCTTTCAAGGGAAAACAGCCCCAGTGTTTTCAATCTTTCCTCGTAAGACAGCCCTTCCATACCAGGCAGCATCCTGGTAAATCTCCTCTGCACTCTCTCCAGGGCCTCTACATCCTTCCTGTAGTACGGCGACCAGAACTGGATGTAGTACTCCAGATGAGACCTAACCAATGTTCTATACACTTGTAACATCAGACTCCTACTCTTGTATTCTATACCCCTTCCTATGAAGGCTAACGTACCATACGCTTTTTTTTACCACATTCTCCACCTGTACTGACACCTTCAGAGACTTGTGAACTTGCACCCCCAGGTCTCTCTGCATCTCTATACTCCGGATAGTTTTACCTTTTATCCTATAACTCCCCTTTACATTACTCCGGCCAAAATGCATCACCTCGCATTTATCCGGATTAAATTCCATTTGCCATCTATCTGCCCAATTTACCAGCCTATCTATGTCATGTTATATTGCCAGGCACTGCTCCTCAGTACCCGCCAATCCAATCATTTTAGTGTCATCAGCAAATTTGCTGATCACACCACCTACCCCCTCTTCCAAGTCATTTATATACACCACAAATAGAAGGGGTCCTAGTACAGAGCCCTGTGGCACACCACTAGTGACAGACCTCCAGTTGGAAAAAGAGCCTTCCACTACTACCTGCTGTCTCCTCCTCCCAAGCCAGTTCTCAACCCATCTACATACCTGGCCCTGTATACCATGCGCCTTCACCTTTTCTATCAGCCTACCACGAGGGACCTTATCAAACGCCTTACTGAAATCCATATAGATGACATCAACGGCTTGCCCTTCATCAACCGTTTTTGTCACCTCTTCAAAAAATTCCACTAGATTTGTAAGGCACGACCTCCCCTTAACGAAGCCATGCTGCGTATCCCTGATCAGATCGCAGCGCTCCAGATGCGCATACGTCCTGTCCCTGAGAATCCTCTCCATTAGCTTACCTATAACTGAAGTCAAGCTGACCGGCCTATAGTTCCCTGGGTTATCCCTCTGACCCTTTTTAAACAACGGTACTACATTTGCAATTCTCCAGTCCTCTGGGACCTCACCTGTGTCCAAAGAAGAGACAAAGATTTGCGTCAGAGGCCCAGCAATGTCATCTCTCACCTCCCTTAGCAGCCTGGGATAAATACCATCAGGCCCCGGAGCTTTTTAAGTCTTTATGCTACCTAAAAGCCCCAATACTTTGTCCCTCGTAATGATTATTTCCTTTAACGGGCCCTCAAATTCCTCAAAGCCGGCATCAGACATCAGGCCTCTGTCCTGCGTGAATACCGATGCAAAGTATTCATTCAGGATTTCTACCATTCCCTCAGGCTCTAAGCATAGTTCCCCTCCTCTGTCCCTGAGAGGTCCAATCTTCCCTCTAACCGTCCTTTTGCTCCTTACATAGGAGTAAAATGCCTTAGGATTTTCCTTAATCCTACCTGCCAAAGCCATTTTGTGGCCCCTTTTTGCCTTTCTGACACCCCTTTTAAGATCCCGTCTACACTCTCTATATTTTTCCAGCACTGCCTCTGTCCCCAGTTGCCTGGATCTAACGTACGCCTCCTGTTTCTTCCTGACCAAGTCCTCAACATCCCTAGTAACCCACGGTTCTCTAATCCTACCTTTCCCATCCTTCCTCCTTACCGGCACGTGTCTTTCCTGCAAAAATTTTAGTTTTCCCTTGAAAGACTCCCACGTGTGCAGTGTCGACTACCCTCGATCAGCTTATCCCAGTCGGTATCCCTAAGATCCTGCCTAATCTGGCTATATCTAGCCCTCCCCCAGTTTAACACCCTCCCCTTAGGGCAGGCTTCATCTTTTTCCATTAATACCCTAGAGCAGACAGAGTTGTGGTCACTATTAGACACATGCTCTCCTACTACAACGTCAACCACCTGCCCTGGCTCATTCCCCAGAACCAGATCCAGTATAGCCCCCCCTCTTGTTGGGCTATCCACATACTGCTCCAAGGACCCTTCTAAAACACACTGTACAAATTCCTCCCTGTCTGCACCTTTCGCTCTGCACCTTCCAATCTACCCCAGGGAAATTGAAATCTCCCATTACAACTACCCTATTCTTCCTACACTTATCTAAAATTTCCTTACATATCCCTTCTTCCACGGCCCGCAGACTGTTGTGCTGTCTGTAGTACACACCCAACATAGTAACCTCTCCCTTCCTATTCCTCAACTCCACCCATAGCGACTCAATTCCTAACTCAGCCATACCACCCTCCTTCTGCACTGCTATGATGTGATCCTTAACTAATAACGCCACTCCCCCTCCTCTCAAACCACCTCTATCATGCCTAAAACACCTATATCCCGGAATATTCAATTGCCAGTCCTGCCCTTCCTTTAGCCATGTCTCAGTCATCGCCATTCTTAGATGAAATTTCTTAGTTAGAATAAAGGCCTTGTAAAGTATTCTCAGCAGCAATGAGATTTTCTTATAGGCAAATTTCTAGGAATTTGTTGGGAGCCCTGGAGTTTCTGGACTTGGGATTTTCACTATAACTTCATTGCAGTGTTAATGTAAGTCGTCTTGTGACACAAACTAGTTATTATTGGTGGAAACAATTATCTAATCTTCCTGATGACAATACTGTTCTCTGCTGATGTTGTTGAAGGTTCTGAACTTCTGATGCAGGTGAATCAGTGGTGGGTTCATCCCCACATCTCAGAGTAGTTTTGCAGCTTCCAAAACTGTCCTATATGTCAGTCACACCTGTGGAACGTAGGCAAGTCGGTGACACCTGTGGAATGCAGGACTATTTTTAAACTGAGTTCAGTTGCAAAAACACCCAAACTAATGTAAAGGCGTGGCAAAATTGTGAATGGTTTTGATTTGGTTTGGTTTTTTATTGTCATATGTATGAGTATACAGAGCATTACTACTTGCATGCTATACAAACAAAGCATACTGCACGTAGGAAAGGAGAAAATGAAAAATGTAGTGTTACGGTTATAGCTGGGGTGTAAAGAAGGATCAACTTCAATCATTTAAATAAGGAGAAATGGTTACGAGTGACAGAGGATGCTGATTTTAAAATGATTGGCAGTAAGAGGAGAAAAAATGCGGACACTCTTCCAGAATGCACCATCTGAAAGATTGTAAGTGATTTCTCTTTTAAGAAAATGACAAAGGAAACATGGGCAACATTAGAAGGGATATGGGAAAAAGACAAGAAAATGCAATTAATTAGATGGCTCTATCGAAGAATTAGCACAGACACTTTGCACTGAATGCGTATCACTTTCATCTTTAAACAAATGAAGATGACAAATTAGGAGTAAGCAAAACAATGCCAGTATTTTTCTCCTGACAAGGCACTGCCATTTCTGGCACTGTAACCATACTACCACTTCCATTCCTAATCCCAGCAGTCACTTGACTATTTCAGTGAAGTGCATCCATTACCCTTAGTACTTTTTCCCAACATGCACAATGGCTATTCCACAGCTTGAGAGCTTACATCATGATTGCAGCTTCAGCATTGCTGAAAAAATTTATTCGATGAGCACTTCATAAAAAGGAGAAAAAGAATAATGAGTGCACAGCATAGAGATCATAGGAAAGAAGGATTATGTTAAGAAATAGCTTGAGTAGGTTTGTTGAGTAGCTGGTTGCAGTAAGGGGAAGAAGTTGGGCAGAAACTATTAAGGAGTTGAACAAGCGACTGACTGGTGGTGGGATGGATGAAGCAAGGAATAAGAAGCTGAAGGAGGAGTGGGCAGAAGATGCTTTTTGAGTCATTCAGGACTAGGATAAGACAAATGGATCATAAGCTGATGTAAAGCAAAGGGTGGGAATTAGAATATTGGAGGATAGCATAGGCACTGACCAATTGCAACAGTAGCTGGCATCCTGTGATGTAAATATGACACTGTACTCTTGCTATTTTCATATGTGATATGGTATCCTCCCTTTTCTGAAATCCTCCTTCTTCTGAAAAACTGAAAAGTTTTTTTTCTTGGTAATGTCAACTGTTTAGTATGCTATTTTAAACTCGCCAAGAATATTTAAGTAAAAATAACAAGTATTTCCATTCTAGGCCTCAGTGTAAAAGGCTGTTGCAGACAATTTTGAAGAATTGTTGTTACTGAATTTGGGTCATGTCTACTGCAATAAATTTCTGATGTCTGGTAAAATTATTTTCCTAGTATTCCTCTTGTCTCGTTGCCCTGAGGGCATTCAAAGTATGCCCATGTAATGTGGGAATGTAATTGCCTGCAGGGCATGACTGGGGTTGGTTCCCATTTCCAAAATATTAGTAATATTGAAGATTGATTTGGTGAAGGTGCAAAAGCATATTCCATGCCCAGTTTTTAAGGAGTTTTTGAATATACCCAAAAAACTGCCTAAATTTATCAAGTCATAAATCAGATACACCAGGGTAGCACATTTGGCCCCCTGAGGCAATGCACAACTACGCTTGCAACTCCTGGGAATTTGCTTGGATTGAATATGGAACTAAGAGGAGGAATAAACCACTTGGCGCTGCAAGTCTGCTACTCCATACTTCACCCCACTCCACACTCCAATCCAATTTGATGCTTGGATCATGCTGATCTACAATAACATCTCACTCTCTTGTTAATCAAGAATCTTTATACTTTAGCCTTAAAAATTTGGGTTTATCTTCCACTGCCTTTTTGAGGAAGAGTTCCAGAGTCTCATCACTCTTGAGAACAAAATTAGCCGTACCTCTGTCTCAAATGAGCAGCCTTTTATTTTTAAATAGTGGTTCCTCCTAGCTCTAGATTCTGAGGCAACATCCTTTTCATATTTATCCTGTCAGTATCCTTCAGCATCGTAAAGGTTTTGATCAGGTCACCTCTTGCTCTTCTAAACTCCAGTGAAATCAAACCTCTCGACCCCTTCCTTGACAACCTGCCCATTCATGGCATCAGTCTAGTAAACCTTCCTTGAATTGATACTAATGCGTTTACATTTTTTCTTTAATGAGATCTGTTGTGTACGCAGCACTTCAAATGTGGTCTTACCAATGTCCTATACAACTAAAACATAGTCCCTGACCTCCTTTTGGAAACTGGTTGGCAGACAGAAAACAGTAGGAATTAGCTAAATAGCAGGCAGTGACTAATGTGGTACCACAGGAGTCAGTGTTAGGACCCAGATATTCACAATGTAAATTAATAGTTTAGATGAGGGAACTAAATGTAATGTCTTCAGATTTGCAGATGGCACAGCTGGATGGAAGGTCAACTGTGAAGAGGATGCAGAAATGCTTGTGTGATTTGGACAAACCGAGTGAGCAAATGAATGGCAGATGCAGCATATTTTGGATAAATGTGAAGTTGCCCAGTTTGCTAGCAAAAATGGGAAGAAAGATTATAATGTGGCTATAGATTGAGAGGCTGGGGGGGGGGGGATGTGCAACAAAGCCTAGGTGTCCTTATGTGCAGTCATTAAAAGTAAGCTTGCAGATGTAACAGGCGGTGAGGAAGACAAATGGTTTGTTGGCCTTCATGGTAAGAGGATTTGAGTACTGGGATGTTTTGCTGAAGTTATACAGGGCCTTGGTGAGACTACGTGGAAAATTGTGTGCAATCCTTATCTGTGGAAGAATGTTCTTGCTATGGAGCAAGTGCAGCAAAGTGATTCCTGTGATTGTGTGTTTGAGATCAGTTAGGATAATATTTCCTGAAGTTTAGAAGAATGAATTGGTAAGTCATAGCTTTAAAAAGTCAACACTAGGAAAGATGTTCTTGACGATAGGGAGTCTGGAACCAGGAGTCACAGTGTGAATGGTGGAGCATGCTCTACAGGCTAAATGGCCTATCCTGTCTTTTTATTTTGTTTCTGTTGCACAATACCTGATCTGCCCCTGGCTTTGCTTCAGAACATGGTGTCCTAAGAAACTATCTCAAAAACATTCCATGAATTCATGAGTCCAAGATGGTGCCAGAGTATGGTGACTTCTTGCAAGCTGTCCCCAGCATACCTTCTAATTCTATCCTTTACATTCATTCCATGCTCTTAAAACGCTATCCTAACTCTAAATCCAAAGATGTGCAGGTTAGGTTGATTGGCCATGCTAAAATTGCCTCTTAGTGTACTAGGATGCTTAGGTTAAAGGGATTAGTGGGTAAAATATGTAGGGATATGGGGATAGGACCTGGGTGGGATTGTGGTCGGTGCAGACTTGATATGCTGAAGGGCCTCTCTCTGTACTGTAGGGTTCTATGATTCTTTTAAACTCTGAACAATATTGTATTCTTAACACCTCGCTATGATTGTAATACTACACTCTGCACCCTCTCCTCCTATGTACAGCATGCTTTATCAGTATAACATGTGAGAAACAATACTGTACACTGTTTGCTAATACATGTGAAAAATCAAAAGTAACTACCTTTGCCCATTTGAGTTTCCAATATGTATGCAGATTAAAATAGTTATGATTATTTCAGTATCTTTTTGACAAGCTCCCATTATCTCTTTATACTCTGTGCTACTGAATGGATACAATTGGAAGTTCTGTACAGCACACACTCCATAAATGACTTCTTGCTGTTTAGATTTTCCTATCGCTCTCAAAACTGCCTCTACATCTTGGTTTACCGAACTTGGGTAGTCCTCTAAATATGTCACTGCTATCATTCATTAACCAAGAGAACCACCCCTCCACCTGTTAACCTCCTGTCTATCTTAAATGTTACAGACCCTTCAACATTCAGGTCCCAGTTTGTTATCCTATAGCCATGTCTCTGCAATAGCCAAACCATATTTATTAATTTCTATTTGCATTAACAGTTTGTTTTAAATGCTACATGCATTCCAATAAGGAGCCTTCTTGTGTCCTTTTATATTTATTGTGCCTGGTTTTAATGTTGCTTCACACTTTGATCTGTACTCTGTCCCTCCCTGTCACAGCCTGTTAGCTTGGTTCTCATCCAAGCCATGTATGGCTTGGAGCTTTAAAGTATAGGGGATGTTCATCCACATTCTTATCCTGACTCCATTTAGTCCATTCCCTGTGCTTCCTCATGAAACCTTGATCATAGTATGTTATGTGTATTTCAAACTTCCTTATAGGAGTTGGGTTATTGCTTCAAATATATTTCTTGATATGTTCTCTTATTTCCTTTGTAGCCATCTGGAATATTTCAGAAGTATCCAGCCAGTAGTTGCTGTCCTCTCAGATGACTGATATTTTTGAAGAAAAAATATATTGGGATCTAAACAGCTGCCTAATATTGCTGAGAATATTAAGATACTAAAATTGAAGCAGCAGGATAAAAGAATTATCAATAATCTAATTTTCTTCCCTGATGATCAGAATCAACTCAAACCAGTGTAGGACATATCCCTTGAAGAGGAACAGTCCATATTCAGACTAGAGAATTGTTTTAGAATAAGGAAACAACTTCATTGCTGTTTCTGTAGTACCTATGTTGGACAACAGTGCCTTTTTATAGGTCATAGGGTAATTGTCTCTTTTCAGGTTGCATGACTCAACACCAAAAAAAAAAAGTGGCTTAAATAATTTTGGAAAATGTTGCAACTTGTCTGTGTGACTTTGAACAAGTATGAGTTTAACAGTATGGTTAGTCTTTGGGGACAAATCTCTTATTTTATTTGGTACATAGGAACGTAGAAATTAGAAGGTGGAGTAGGCGTGCTTCTAATTGCCTACTTACCATTTACTGTTGTACCTGCACACGTACTTTCAGTGACTGATGCATGAGGACTCCAAGATCTCATTGAGTATCTACCCCTCTCAATTTGCACCCATTCAAGTCATGATCTGTTGTCCTATTATTGCTACCAAAGTGGTTAACCTCACATCCATATCATACTGCATCTGCCATGCAGATGCTGACACACTCAGCCTGTGCAAGTCATGCTGAAGCGTCTCTGCATCTTTCTCACAGCTCACCCTCCCATCCAACTTTATATCATCTACAAATTTGGAGATAATAATTCAGTTCTCTCTTCCAAATCATTAATATATAATGTGAACAGTTGGGGTCCTGGCACAGATCCCTGTGGAACCCCACTGCTGATCAGAAAAAGATCGATTATGCCAACGTTCTGTATCCTATCTGCTAACCATGTTCTATCCATCTCAAGACATTACTTGGAATCCCATGTGCTTTAATTTTACATAGTTGTCTGTTATGTAAGATCTTGTTGAAAACCTTCTGAAAGTCTAAATAAACTGCATCCACTAGTGGTATTTGGCCAATTCTACTGGCTACATCCTCAAAGAATTCCAATAAGATTCGTCAAGCATGATGTTCCTTTTATAAATCCATGCTAATTTTTGTCTGACTATACAACTACTTTCCAAATGCCTAGTTATGAAATTCTTGATAGTAGTCTCTAGCTACTTCCCCCGTTCATCCACACTTTTCCTGTAGAATGTAGGAAAGGAGAGCTGATGTTCATTCTTATATTTCATGAATCAAAGGTGTAGGATACCATGATTGTTTATCATAACAGCAATTAAAGTCAATTTCACATGCACTTTCTGATCCATGAGTTCTCCAGTGCAGCTGATTGCATGCCACTTGTCTCTACGAATGACAAACTCACATCTAACCTATTTGGTGTGTGGTTTATTGAGTTGTCTGAAACTTGCACTCTCTTTTTGCACAAGCAGTTTTTGTATCTGGTGGTTGACCATGGTGACGTATGTTTGACATTAAGGGTAATTCTTGCCTATAGTGGTAAATCATTTGTCATTGAGCAGGAAAATATATTTGATGTGTAACTACTTTTTTGAAGTTTTCATACAGTCGTAGGCTTCTTGTCTGTAAACAAGCAAAGGCAAATACTTTACTAAAGGAATAGTGAAGATGACTTTTGTACTCCAAACTGAATTCAAATTTAAGGCTATTTTTGATGTTGGTTTGAAGGATAAATATTGAACAGGACAGTGAGAAAATCACTGTACTCTTAGAACCATTGGCAGTATGTACTATATCTATCTCAACAGTACACAAGGTCTTCAGTTAATGTTTTTTAAAAAAAAACTGTTCCTTAGTTGAGCATACTTGCTCAAATCTTGGAATGAGGCTTGAATCTGGACCTTCTGATTTGCTACCAGGTGAAGCAAACTGATAGAAGCAGTTGCTGCAGTTATAAATTACACTAAGTTAAGAAACATGTTAAATAGTCTCCCTTTTGATATGGCCTTATTTTGCAACAATTTTTAAGGTACAAAGCTTCCTTCCTTCAACTGTGTGAACTGGAACAATTGAAGCTTCATTGTGAATTTGGACATGATCTATTTAGTGTCCTGCGTTTATGAAAAGCTGAAAAATAAATCCAGATGCTTGGTTAAAATGTGAAGTTTAAAGCAATAGAGATTAAATTAGATTCCAGCCTTAACAATGATAAACTAACGTTCTGATCAGTGCTGTGCATAATGTGAGAGGTGATGGCTGAAGATGAGCAGTTAGGTTTTCAGCTAATGGGAATCTAACTATAAACTATTATACCAAACTTATACTGCATTGCTATTGTACTCCATAGTAAATATTTACCTGCTTCAAGTTGTGTTCTGATTTCTCTTGTTTCAGTGAATGATAGTGTCTAGAAAGGGTATGTCCCTTAAGGAGAGAGGTGCCAATGTCCAACCGGCCTAATTACAATACAGGGGGGTCACTGCGACGTTCACAGAGGAACACTGCCGGGGCCCAGCCACAAGACGAAGCAACAGGAGGAAGGCAAGTAAAATAAGTATATTTTTAAAAATACTTTCCTTTTCAGCAGAAGTTGGTTTATGATTTGTTTTTTTGCTTAGGTGCCTGGTGGGTTGGGAGTTACCTGTCAGCAGAGTACAGTGAAGTTCCTAGTTGGTTGACAGAATTGTCCTCATTCAGCACTAGAATGGACATCTTCAGGCCATCAATGAAATATAAAGTAACAAAGTGTGAAGTAAAATGTGTTCTTGAGTTTAGGAAAGAAATATCAGTCTTAATAGAACATAAAACATTACAGCACAGAACAGGCCCTTCGGCCTTCGATGTTGCACCGACCAATATAAAAAGCAATGCCCCTCCAAACTAAACCATTCCCTTCTCTTCCATATAATTATCAACTAACCTCTTAAACGCCACCAAACTTGGCGCATCTACAACTGCTGCAGGCAGGGCATTCCACTCCCGACCCGCCCTTTGGGTAAAGAACCTACCTCTGATATCCGTCCTATAACTATCACCCCTTAATTTAAAGCTGTGTCCCCTCGTGCTAGCTTTTTCCATCCTAGGAACAAGGCTATCACTGTCCACCCTATCTAAACCTCTAATCATCTTATATGTTTCGATTAGGTCCCCTCTTAGCCGCCTCCTTTCTAACGAAAACAACCTCAAATCCCTCAGCCTCTCTTCATAAGACCTGCCTCCCATACCAGGCAACATCCTGGTAAACCTCCTCTGTACCCTCTCCAATGCCTCCACATCTTTCTTATAATGTGGGGACCAGAACTGCACACAAGACTCCAAGTGCGGCCGCACTAGAGTTTTGTACAGTTGCAACATGACGTTGCGGCTCCGAAATTCAATCCTCCTACCAATAAAAGCTAAGACTCCATATGCCTTCTTAACAACCTTCTCGACTTGACTGCCTACTTTCAGGGATCGATGCACATACACACCAAGATCCCTCTGTTCATCAAGACTACTAAGAATCCTACCATTAGCCCTATATTCTACACATTTATTATTCCTGCCATAGTGCATTACCTCACACTTTTCCACATTAAACTCCATTTGCCACCTCTCGGCCCAGCTCTGCAACTTGTCCAAGTCTCTCTGCAAACTATAACACCCCCTTCACTATCTACCACTCCACCGACTTTAGTGTCATCTGCAAATTTACTAATCCATCCTTCAATACCTTCATCCAGATCATTTATAAAAATTACAAACAGCATGGGGCCCCAAAACAGACCCCTGAGGTACACCACTTGTCACCGAACTCCAAGATGAATATCTCCCATCAACCACCACCCTCTGTCTTCTACCTGCTAGCCAATTCCTAACCCAATTAGCTAAATCACCCTCTATCCCATACATCTGCATTTTCTGCAGAAGTCTTCCATGGGCCAACTTATCAAACGCCTTACTAAAGTCCATATATACCACATCAACCGCCTTACCCCCATCCACCTCCTTAGTCACTTTTTCAAAAAACTCAATGAGGTTAGTAAGGCACGACCTACCCTTCATAAAACCATGCTGACTATCCCCAATCAATTCATTTCTCTCTAAATAACTATAAATCCTATCCCTAATAATTCTCTCCAATACTTTGCCCACAACAGAAGTAAGACTCACTGGCCTATAATTCCCTGGAAGGTCTCTCTTCCCCTTCTTGAACAAACGGGACCACATTCGCTATCCTCCAGTCCTCCGGAACCACACCCGTAACCAACGACGACCTGAAGATCAGAGCCAGAGGCTCTGCAATCTCCTCTCTTGCCTCCCAGAGAATCCTAGGGTAAATCCTGTCCGGCCCAGGGGACTTATCCAACTTCAAACCCTCGAATATCTAGCACATCCTCCCTATCTACTTCGATACCTTCCAGTTTGCTACCTTGTACCTCAGTGTTCTCCATAACTACATTTACATCACCCTGCGTGAATACCGAAGAGAAATATTTATTCAGTACCTCTCCAATCTCCTCAGGCTCCACGCACAACTTCCCACTGCTGTCTATGACTGGCCCTAATCTTGTCCTAACCAATCTTCTATTCTTAACATATCTAAAGAAAAGCTTTAGGATTCTCCCTAATCCATCAGCCAAAGTCTTCTCATGTCCTTTCTTTGCTCTCCTCAATTCCCTCTTTAGCTCCCTCCTGGCTAATCTATAGCTATCCATTGCACTAACCGAGCCTTCAATCCTCATCCTGACATAAGCCTCCTTTTTCCTTTTAACCAGCAAGTCAACTTTTTTCGTACACCAAGGTTCTCCTACTCGACCATTTCCTCCTTGCCTGACAGGGACATACTTATCAAGGACCCGCAGCAGCTGCTCCTTGAATAAGCTCCACATTCCAGATGTTCCCAGTCCATGTAGCTTCCTAGTCCAATCTATGCACCCTAATTCTCTCCTGATGGCCTCATAATTACCCTTCCCCCAGCTATAACTACTGCCCCCAGCTCCATGCCTATCCCTATCCATCACTAAGGTGAACGTAACCGAATTGTGGTCACTATCACCAAAATGTTCACCAACCTCCGAGCCTAACACCTGGTCTGGCTCATTGCCCAGCACCAAATCCAATGTAGCCTCACCTCTAGTTGGCCTATCTACATACTGAGTCAAAAAACCCTCCTGCACACTTTGTACGAAAACTGAGCCCTCTAACGAGCTAGAGCTATAGCTATTCCAATCACTATTAGTAAAGTTAAAGTCCCCCATTACAATTACCCTATTACTTTCACTCCTGACCAGAATTGACTTTGCAATCCTTTCCTCTACCTCTCTAGAACTTTTAGGAGGTCTATAAAAGACTCCCAAAAGGGTGACCTCTCCTTTCCTGTTTCTAATCTCAGCCCATACTACCTCAACAGACAAGTCCTCATCAAACTTCTTCTCTGTCACTGTGATACAGTCTTTGACTAATAATGCCACTCCTCCCCCCCTTCTACCTTCTTCTCTACTCCGACTAAAGCATTTGAACCCCGGAACCTGCAACATCCATTCTTGTCCCTGCTGTACCCAAGTCTCTGAAATGGCCACAACATCGAAGTTCCAGGTACTGGTCCAAGCTGCAAGTTCCTCCCCCTTATTGCGAATACTCCTTGCATTAAAGTATACGCATTTCAAACCATGCCCTACCCTACCCGTATGCTGCTGTGTTTTACAGCTTTCCTCTATGACCCTCTTACTCTCATCCCTCTTAGCACCCCAACTACTTAGGATCCCACCCCCCCCCGAATCAGTTTAAAGCCCCCTGCATAGCCTTAGCAAATTTTCCCCCCAAGATATTAGTTCCCCTCTGGTTCAGGTGTAGACCATCTCTCTTGTGGAGGTCCCACCTATCCCAGAATGAGTCCCAATTGTTCAGGAACCTGAATCCCTCCCTCTGGCACCATCCCCGTAGCCACGAGTTCAAACATTCCCTCTCTCTATTCTTCTCCAAACTATCCCTTGGCACAGGCAAGTGTCCAGAGATAACCACTCTGCCAGTTTTGTCCCTAAGCTTCCACCCCAACTCCATAAATTTCTGTTTAATATCCCCTTCCCTTTCCCTACCTATATCATGTGTCCCTACATGAACTATGACTTGGGGTTGACTCCCCTCTCCCTTAAGAATCTTAAAAACCCTATCTGTATCATCCTGGACTCCAGCACCTGGGAGGCAACACACCAGCCCTGAGTCACTTTTATTACTACTTACTCTCCTATCTGTCCCTCTAACTATGGAGTCTCCAATTACTAGGCCCAATCTCTTATTCTCCCTACCCACCTGAGCATTCACAGCAGGCTCACCCCCAGAGACCTGCTCCCTTTGGTCCTCTCCAGTTGATTCTTCCTCAACTGTAGCATCCAAGACAGAAAATTTGTTTCGGAGGGGAACAGCCCCAGGGGATTGTCTACCCGATTGCTTCTTACCCCTCCTCCTAACAGTTACCCACGAATCACTTTTAGGAGTGACTATCTCTTTGTCACTCTTGCCAATATCCTCCTCAACCTCTCGGATTATCCTGAGTTCCTCTAATTCCAGCTCCAGCTCCTTAACACGATCCTCAAGGAGCTGCAAATGGGCACACTTCCTGCAGGTATAATCAGCAGGAACACTACTGGTGTCCCTCACCTCGTACATACTACAGGAGGTGCAACGTACTGCCTGCACTGCCATCCCTGATACTTTAATTTCCAGGACAGAAAAAAAAAAACTTCCCACACACTTTTATTATTAGGTTAGAGGAGGGGGGAGGGTGGGATACTCTACTTGTGTAGAGTATCGGGTTTCCTCTCTGGACCAATTTATAGAGACAGAGAAAACTACAACTACCGGCAGCCTCCTAGTGACGACTTCCGGTTTCTTGTTAGTTTAAATAAAAAACGGCAAAAAACTACCCCCGCTCGCTATTTTAAACAAAGAGAAAAGTTAAAAAAGTACTTAACACACGAACTTCACGCTTTCCCAAATCGCTGCCTCTCCGTGCTGCTCCAAGGGAACAATGAGAATTAATTCTAATGCACAAACAGCAAACTGTCTTGTGTTCAACCTGACAGTAAAAACACCTGGCATTAACTGGGAACAGGATGAATTCCTAGTGCTAATTTTTAATTTAGTTTGGATCTCAGTTGGTGAAGGAAGGAAACATATCCTTCTGGAAATCAATCATGATCAGGGCAATGAGTTTTGTGACATACCCCATGTCTTGATTGGTATTTCAATTCCTCAAGTATGTTGCATTTGTTTTTAGATTTCCTTTTGTTTTCCTCTGCAATAGGCCACAGTCAGAAGAGAGGAAACAGAAGCCGATTCCAAGTAGGCCAACTGCTAAAACAACAAAACTGCAGTCAGACACTACCTCTGGGCAGTCCAGAGGGCGTGTGTCACGAAGGTATTAGATATTTTGCTTAACAGAAAACTCCATGACTGACTATGTTGGACAGAAAAGAGTTAAACCGGATACCTTAAGATACATCAATCTTCCAAAAGCAAATTTAGTGAACAGGTGGTATTCTGAAATAAGTGATATGAACTTTATAGTGTCTTACTAATTTGAATCCCTGTCTACAGCCATGTACTTGCCATGTTTCCTGGGTTCCATTTTTGTCCAACTGTAGAATCGTGACCACTTATTTTATGTGATCTGTAAATTCCTAATTTGCCAAATTTTAAATTTATGCCCTTGGTTGCATTCTCCTGCTACCATATTTGGAGATTGACTCTGATTCCATCTTTTAGTTTTGATTCCATCTTTTAGTTTTGAAAGAGCACTTTCAAAGCAATAGGAAGGAATTGGAAGTGCTGGTGAAGGGTCAATTGAGGAAGTGAAGTATCTAAAGGAAGAAGTCGGAATAAAATGCTTATAAATGAGTGTTATTTACAAGTAGAAGTTTTGAAATTAAATGCGTGTCCTTTTACAATACTCTATTTACCCCAGTCTGCAACCACTGAAATTTTGTTAGCTGTCGTGCAATTTAACAGTTGGGTTTAACAGCAAAACATGACTACATTCGTTATCCATTGTAGCTTGCAATCTCTTAGCAAGAAGAGAAATCTCAACTCCTGCAGGAATTTTTTAGTCTCCACTCCATTGGGAATGATTTTCATTATTGTCCTCCCAATAGGGAATTGCCTTGTTCTGTAACTGATTTCCAATTTGTGACTTCCTTTTAAGTTCAAAAGTTTTAAATTTAGCAGAATTTGCAATTTTTTTTGAGTACTGGAGTTTATTTTTTCAGATCAGAGAAGCAGTCAATGCCAGACTTTGACACCTGTATTGTTCCTAAATTTGCCACTTGTATGGCAACACCTGGATAATCTTGATTGCAGAATTAAATCGAGATTTGAATTGCCTGTTGGGAATGTTCCAGGTTGTAATTGAACCATTGGGTTCCTACATTTTGCTTCCCCAATTGTCTGTTAGTACAGCTGACATACAATGAGCATTCCAAAGAAAATCTACACTAGGAACAGCCAGTTCCTACAGGGGAAACCTATTTTACAATCCATGCAGATTTTTTTCAGTGGCATTCCACTTATTTTAACTGTTTTAAGGAAGGGATGTAAGAAATCGAGTGCTTAAAACAAAGTTTCATACTTTCCACAGCATTTTACAATTGAACATGACTGAATTTTGGATGCACTTGTGAAACACCATACAAGTGGTTTAATAATTCTTTCTTGTACAAAGTTCAAAGTGTACATTCATTTATTACCCTTATGGAAGCTATGTTTGAAACTATGGAAGCAATAGTTTGAAAACTTTACAACCTTTCATTCATCAAAATCTTGGCATTTGGAAATTAAAGTAGTTATTGCAAGCTCCCTGCTTTGAAAATCCAGTCTTTGTCAAGTTTCTGCTCAGTGACTTTCTGGTGTTATTTAGAGTTGTGGGTAGAATCATTGCCTCAGATAAACTTGTCATCTTTTAATGTTGCCATTTCAGGAACTCCAGGAGCTGCAGCTCTTCATCCATTACTTCTGTGACACAACAAGAAGATAGAATTAGGTCAGAACGACCCAAAACTGGACAAACTAAAAGGGACGGCTCCAAAAGCAGTTTGAGAGGTGTGAAACGTGGTCCAAGCCCTGATTACAGCAGCTCAAACTCCACCTGCTCTGCAAAAAGGCCCAAAGCACTTCAAACCTCAGAGAATCCGACTGAAACACAAAAACACAAGGTGCAAACGAAGTCCCCAAAGAAAAGGAAGTCTGCGCAAGATCAGCAGATAAGAACTTCCCAAGCAGCATCCACGAGTAAGACCCAGAGTAGAAAACAGACTGGGTCTGCTGGTGCCTCCCCCTTTCAAAAAAGGAAAAAGATTGAAATTACATCTTCTGTAAACAGTGATTCTGTGGCTGACTCGATCAGTGCTGAAGAGAGGTCTGCTAAACCAACCAAGCTGGCTTCAAAATCGGCGACCTCAGCCAAAGCTGGGTGTAGCACTGTCACTGATTCTTCCTCCTCTTCTGCCTCTACTTCGTCATCCTCCTCTGCTACTATTTCTGCTGCTGTTCCTCAGGGAGCTCGATTAAAACAAGGAAAAGATCAGAATAAAGCTCGTCGTTCTCGTTCAGCCTCTAGCCCTAGCCCTCGCAGAAGCAGTCGGGAAAAAGAGCAGAGCAAAACTGGTGGTTCCTCTAAATTTGAGTGGGCTGCCCGTTTTAGCCCTAAAGTTAGCCTGCCGAAAGCAAAACTGTCACTCCCGGGGTCTTCCAAATCGGAGACTTCAAAACCAGGCCCTTCAGGCCTACAAGCAAAATTAGCTAGTGAGTTGATGAAATTAATTGATTGTGTTTTGGGTTAGCGAGTGTCAAAAATTATCTCTTGTATAGCAAGCCAGTTTTTGGAGTTATTGGTCTTGTTTATGCAAACAATTTGTGGATGAAATACTGAACTAACCAAATCTTTAATGCTGAGAATCAGCTAAACTTGACCGTTATACAAGTTCTGATTCATTTGTGTTGCAAGTATAAAGATAATCCTTACCGATGTATATTTTTTATTTAAAAGAACATTCTTCCAAAGCATACTTTGGGTAACTTTCTGTACTAGACAAGGCAAATAAATTGCAGTTGTGTGACTTAATCTTAAGAAAACCATTTATTTAAGCACCAAGACATTGGACCCTATTCTCAAAGATAAAGTTGCAGGGAATTATTGTTGATCCTCCAATTTTCCTAGGTACAGGGTTTGAAGCTTGCCCTTATTTTCAACTAGTCTCGAGTCTGTGACCTCTGTTCTACATTTTTGCATTGCTTTAGCCTTGGTAATTAATCTGGATTTTGTGAAGCTATTATGCCCTATTGAAATTAAATACTGCGTCAAATTTGAGCTGTTGTCATGTGTTTAAATGAATTTAATAATAATTTGAAAATAGAAGCTTGTATGTTTCACTTGCTGAAATTCTGAACTAGACCTTAGATCAGAATTCTCCCTATGATACTGCGGCATATTTGAAATACTAACTTGCATAGGCAAAAGTAATATATCCCTTGTGATTGAAGTAAGTAAAACTCCTTAAAAGAATGCTTTTAAAGTTGTGGTGACCTTGCTGGTGAATTCAACTTGAGACTGTTGAATAGATATGGTCCATTTCTAGAGTGAGAAAAAGATGCTCTAAAATATCACGCTGGCCAATTACATAAGTGATGGCTTGGAAGGTTGTAGCCTTATGTTGAGTAGAGAATGAAGTGCTTTTTTTTTTGTGGGATGGGGAGCATAGGAAATTTGCAACACTTTGCAGCCAATTCATACATTCTTCCACGTTCTTTTGAAATGTTCAATTGGACTGCCTAACCATCATTTTATGTGAAATGCAGCAAATTTGAGTTTTTAAGGATACCATTGGATAAGTTGCAATGCAAATTGGTAGTAACAACTTTGCTGGACATCTACCTTTAGCATGCGGTGTGGTAAATATTTGTTGATGCACCATTGATTATGAGGGTATTTAAATTTATTGGAACTGCACCAGTATTTTTCCCCTCTGATTTCACTGATCTACTGTTGAACTTTTTAAAGGCTTGAGGAGGTCTACTAAGAAGCGCAGTGAATCACCACCAGCAGAGCTCCCCAGTTTGAGGCGGAGCACACGGCAAAAGACCACGGGCTCCTGTGCTAGCACCAGGTAAATGCTTTTAGAATTCAAAATATGTAAAAGGAAAACTACAGTCCAAGCTTTTTTAATGGTCTGAAGTGATCATCTTGAGACAGATTAATTGACCTGAAATGGCCATTTTAGTTTTTACTTGCGGACATGCTGCGATAGCACTAAATTATATTAAATTTGTTTTTTGTGTGACTAGCCGGCAGAGACGCGCAAAACATTTGGAGTCAAATTAGTATTTTTATTGTAACAATAATTGTTAAATGCAGGATTTCCAGTTATTCCAAAAAAACTCAAACACACTATGTAAAGCTACATAAAACTTTCCACGTGCAACAAACAGACTTAGGAATATCAACATAAATTTTGTCATAAGTTTTGGCTTTGTGGCTTGTTTCTAGTTGTAGATTGTCCAAGTCTAATTTGAAACTGGGTACTCTTTGAATTTAAAAAGGCAGATTTGCCTTTGGCCTCTCTGATCTGAGGAGTAAACATCATTTCCTTGAAATCTACCTATTTAATAATTCAGCAACTATTACCAAAGGAAACAGCTTCCTAATTACTCTTTTTGTTCTGGCAAAGTGCTTGTGTAGGAACCAGATTTTGTTGCAGCTTAAGTATTTAAGTCTTATTGGAGTTGGACTGCTCTGGAAGATGTACACTGTTCTAATCTTCATCCATAAATTTATGCTGATACATTTTAATTTCCTTTGCCCCTTTCAAATCCACTGTAATGTTATTTATAGCACAGATTCATTTCCAGCCATTTTTATCAAATAATTGTCCCTGCCAAGATTTCACACCTATTCTATCATCTCACCCACACCTCCCATAGGACTTCCCTATCATGGAGAGTGACTGATGGAGTCAGTTCTCCCCCCCCATAGTGACCATGATATCCATCAACAGTTGTTGGAAAATCTCACCTGGTTCACTGATGTTGTCTACATGTGACTCCAGATCTCGTTGTATGATTGATTCTTAATTATCCTCTGCAATGGCTTTGCAAACCAATTAATTCAAGGGCAGTTTAAGATGCGGAAACCTTACCAGTGACACCCACAATCCATGGAAGAATTCAATCAGATTTGTACAGGATGCTTGTACAAGAACTACAAAGTAAGTATGCAGGTACAGCAAACAGGTAAATGGCACATTTGCCTTTGGGCTGGAGTACAAGAGCAAAGAAGTTTTGATATAATTACATAGATCTTTGGTGTGACCACAGCTAGAATATGGTACACTATTTGTTGCTTTTTTAAGAAACAGTGTACTCCCTACTTGATGTCTTGGATATGAGAGTTCTTCTGAGATAAACTAAGTAGATTGGACCCAAGCTTTCAAGTTCAGAAGCATGTGAGGTGACCTTACTGAACGTAAAGCTCTACGCTTTACGTGATTGTCCCCCTTCACTGGGGAATTGAATTGGGAGGCATAGTCCCAGGGTAAGGGGTCGGCTTTTTTTTGAAATTAGATGAGAAGGAAATTTTTAACAGAGGGTCATGAATCTTTAGAATTCTCATCCAGAGTCCTGAAAATGCTCATTGAGTAGAGTTAGACTCTAAGAGAATTAATAAATAATGGGATTGTGTAGATGGGGAAAGTGTAATTGAGTTAAAAGATCAACCATGGTCTTATTGAGTGAAGGGGGCAACATAAGGGACTGTGCAAGTAAGGGTTTATCAGGATATTGCCTGGTCTGGAGGGTATTAGCTATGAGGAGAAGTTGGATAAACTCTGTTTGTTCTGTCTGGAACAGCAGAGGTTTAGGGGTAACCTGAAAGGTTTGCAAGATTGGGTGACATGGACAGAGTGGATAGTAAAATGCTCTTTCCTAGGGTAGAAAAGTCAAGTACTAAGTGGCGTAGGTTTAAGATGCGTGGAGAAAAGTTTAGAGGAGATGTGGGAGGCAAGTTTTTTTTAGTGGGAGGGGAATGTCTGGAGCGCGTTGTCTGGGGAGATGATGAGAGTAGGTATTATAGTGACTTAAGGGGCAACTCAATGAAGACATGAGTAGAATGGGAATTGAAGGATACGGACTCAGTAAGTGCATGCTTGTTTAGGCAGGCATCATGATCAGCGCAGGCTTGGGGAGCCAAAGGGCCTGTTCCTGTGCTGTGCTGTACTGTTCTTGTTTTTTTTTTGCTGAGGGGAGTTGGATTCTAATTTGTTTCCCATTATCCAAGTAAAAACTCTTGTTGTGGAAGCAGCAGAAACATACAAGTTTGCTGTTCTAATGAGATGTAGTTTCAGCTCATAAATTTCTACAATATTATTTTGCAAGTTTAGGAGTTGCAAACAAAACCCTGTTGATCGACTTCAGGGTGAATTAATCTACTGTTCAATGGCTCAGCCAAGTTGGGTAACTTGGAATATGTTGCTACAGAGAACAAGAAAATACTCTAATTGGACAAACCAAAACCTTGCATATGGGCTTTTTTTATTCACTCATCAGACATGGGTGCTGCTGGCTGGCCAGCATTCATTGTCTATCTGAGAGCAGTTGAGAAGCCAACCACTTTGGTCTGGCTCCGGAGTCAGATGTAGGCAAGATCTGGTAAGAACAGAAGATTTCCTTCCCTAGGGGGCATTATTGAGCCGGATGGTTTTTCCAACAATGGTTTCACGGTTATCAGTAAATTCTTAATTCCAGATTTTTTGTCACTGAATTCAAATTCCACTATCTACTTTGGTGGGATTTGAATCTTGGTCCTCAGAACATTAGTGGAGTTTCTGGATTAATATTCTAGCAATAATAACATGAGACCATCATCACCCCCCCACCCCCACCCACTTTAACTTTAAACCTAAAATGATGTGTTAGGTGCTGAGCTAACCAAAAGTTGCAGTTGTCAGGATTAAATTAGTGACGTCCATAAATGAAATTTATGCTGCCAAATACATGAGGTCAAACACTATCTATTCTGTCAGGCCCCTTCAGAAATTCATGTTTCAACGCAATCATCGTCTTCAAAACTTCTGTGAGTGTGAAATTACTTACTCTGCCTCTAATGTAAGTATAGCCTTAAATAAGGAGACCAAATCAACATCAAGTCAATCACTTGATGTGTCTTGCCAAACCTCTATACAATTGTAACAAAATTTTTATTCCTGTATTCCAATCCCCCTCATAAGGCTAGCATAGCTATGCCTTAGTAATTGCTTGCTATATATACAGATTAACCTTCTCTGAGTATCATCATTTGGAATTGTCCTGCTTAAATATTTTCCTTTTCTATTCTTATTGCTGAAGTGGATAACCTCACTTGCTCATGTTATACTCCATCTGCCAGCTTGCCTATTCCTTTAACCTGTCCATAGCTCTTTGCAGCCTCTGTATCCTCAGAGCTTGCATTTGCATCCACCATTGTACTACCTATATATTACTCTGTAAATGGATATTTGCCACGGATTCTGGACATGGTTTTGCCAGTTTGAATCGCATCACTTGTCTCAGCAGTTGTTTTGTATTACTTAGAAGGTGAAAAGAATTTCATGTTTTACTTTTATTCCCATTCCTGAAAATAGTCGGCGAGGCTCTGGCCTGGGCAAAAGAGGAGCATCTGAGGCTCGCCGACAGGAGAAGATGGCAGATCCTGATAACAACCAGGATGGAGCAAATTCTTCTACGCGCACAGAAGATGTACCTCAAGGAGCATCGGGTAAAAAAAAAAAATCCTTTTTTAACCATACCAGCTTAGTCAAAAAATGAAATGATGTCCAATATTTTTGAGAATGCGTTGGCTGACAAAAGCACAACTAAATTATGGCACATGATACAGAACTACTCTTGTCCTATTGAAAACAAATCTGTAGGCTATGTGTATTGTGGAGCAGTCAAGAAGATGGGCAACTGATTATTGTCTTTTTTCAAAAATGTATCACAATTGTTAGCACTTGGTTTGATATTTGGCGCCCATGTTCACATATTGTGGCTGTTCCATCCGTTTTCAGCAAAGCCTAGCTTTAGACAGGGTTGCAAAATGAGGTGTAGTGTTACTTTTGGCATCTGGAAATATTACACACTTAAGTAAATTAGTCTGACATTATCTCCATTCATACAATGAGTCTCTTAAGTCTTGTTCCAAGATTAGAAATTGTGTGTCAATTCTTTGGAAAAATGAGATTATATTTTAGTTTTGAGTTACTGGGAAAATAACACCCCTCCCCATCAAACTCTGATTTTTACATGCTGGCTCCATGTGGTACAACAATTTATTTTATTCTTGGGTTCTATCTGTGTTTTATTGTGTTATTTATTACCACCTCCGAAATGGTTTTGTCAAACACAAGCGATCCTCCATTTGCGTAGTTCCGTAATCTTAATGCTTTTCTTTTGAATTGGAGTGAATGAATCTCCTTGATTTTGCAAACTTAGTAAGTATAGACTCCTTTGTAGTTGGACAAAAAAAAACACTGTCCTGGAAGTCATGGCTTCTGCAATGAAGGAACAGCAAAATCCAACTGGATCACTTTAGCCTATTATGATTCAGTGATGTTCTATGAATCATGTATTTATTTTAAATTGCTGGGGAAATTTTTTCCTTTTGTAATGGTCAGATTGATGCCAGTACTTTGTGGCAAGCATGACATGAAAATGCCATACTTGGGATCAGCAGAACAATTGTTAAAAGTACTATGGGTGGTGATTAAACCTTTTCCAGCTGTGATTTTCAATCCTAGTAAATGGGATTTTATCCATCTTTGGAAAAGTAAATTGAAAATGAATATAGGAGGGGGAGGAGCCTGCTGTGACTCAACCTTAAATTTTTTGAAAACACAGCATTAAGTTCAGTTGATGCCATAGAGTGCTTGCACTAATACACATATACAATATTTGCTGATCATCAAATAACTGTGCTGCAGAGAGAAAATTAGGCATTGGTCAAAAACTGGAGTAAGAATGGAAGAAATCATCCATCCAGAAGAGGATGCCCACACTGCCATTGTAACAGGGACCAAACACTGTCCTGATTTTGAGAAGAATGTATCAAAACAGATCCTCCAAATAGGCAGAATAGTTACATTGCTAGAAATTACGTACACCCTTAAGTGAACCAAATCAAATGGAGGAAAAGATTTCAGACCAGTAGCTAGTTATGGTCACTTCATGAAATTAAAGCACTCTAGTATTGAGGCAGAAGACCAAGTTTACTTAGACCACTACAAGACCTCTGCTAAAATTATCCATTTCCAGCAATTATTAAACAACAAAAACACAAGTATTTATTTAGTATCAATGGCAAAATAGATAAAACGCCCTTGCTAAACAAGGGAATGAAAAGGTTCAAACAGGCCTGGTGAAAATGTCAGGATATGAGATGATGAAGATTTTGCATGGCTGACAAAACAAAATTAAATGGTAAATTGCAGGACCATGCTGAACGTAGGAGTTCATTTGTACAGCACGGTAAAAGGCCATTTGGTCCATCGCATCTGCATCAGGTAAAGACAAAACACCTAACTATAGTAATTCCATTTTCCAACACTTGACCCATAGCCTTCTCTGCCTTGGCATCACAAATGCATATAACTATTAAAATGTTATGACAATCCCTGCCTCCTTAACCATTTGGGTGAAAATGTTCTCCCTCACGTCTCCTCTAAACCTGGGATGGGTGCAATTGGTGTATAAGTTAATCATTGTTTTCAGAAAGGTTTTTGGAGTCTTCAGGTTTGACTTTTTATATGCTGCAATCTGTGGTAACTTTGGCTAACTTTTTTTAATGGAAATCTTCTTCACTTCAGCTTCTAGTTCTGTTGCTGGAGCTGTTGGAATGCCAACATCTGGAGAGAGTGAGTCAGATGATTCTGAAATGGGCCGACTGCAGGGTGAGTACTCACTAGATTTAATTGTACAGTGGCATTTGCCTTATAAGCCAGTTATATTGATCAGAGTTTACCCAAATGAGTTGCCTGATTTCACTTTAAGAAAAAGTACTTTGAACATGAAATTAGAAAGTGTTACATATATACCAAAACCACCTTTCCTGTTCTCAGGTTGTTGCAAAGTGCTTCAAGTTAATGCAAGGATTTGCAATTGATCAGTAATAGGGTCTGGCAGAAAACTAGCATTATATAATAGAAGCCAACATATTTGGATTAAAATAATTTTCTATTCAAGGCCACCAATCTACACTGATGTAATTTGCTGAACTTGATCTGAACAGTCGCGAAAGCAAGTACCTTTTGATTGAAAGTACATTTAAAGTACGTTTTTGACTTGCATGAAACTGCTGTTGCAGATCCCTTTTTTTGCTTTTGTTGATTTTTGGAAGAAATAAAGAGCATAATAAATCTGCAATGCAAATTTTACACACATAAAAATTTTAAAAAAAGCTATTCCCTTTCCTTGCCCTCATCATCTTCAGCATGATGGCAGTAAGGTTGCAAACAGTCTGATTCAGCCTTATTCACATACTTCAGTTTTTGGCCTACTCGTGGAAAAGTGAATTGAACTGTGCACATTTGAAAATTTAAAGTCTCACTAAATGCAGAAATTGGTTCGGTGCTGCCTTCTAATGCTCCCATTGAACCAAATTCTATTCTACTTCCATGTGCTTCACTGGTATCTAATCATGCTTATCTTGTTGCAGCTTTATTAGAGGCACGTGGCCTTCCACCCCATCTTTTTGGCCCCCTTGGTCCACGAATGTCCCAGCTTTTTCATAGAACAATTGGAAGTGGAGCAAGTGAGTAATTATTGAAGTATTATAGTATTACAGCACAGAAGGAAGTTATTCGGCTCGTCGTGTTTATGCCAGCTCTCTACAGGAGCATTTTGGCTAGTCCCATTCCTTTGCTATTTTCTGGCAGCACTGCAAGTTTTTTGTCTTTGGGTACTTATCAAATTTCTTCTCATTGAATCTACCTCCATGGCATGCACAAACACCATCAGTGCATTCCAGGTCGCAACCAGTTAATTAACAAAGAAGGGTTTTCCTCATGTCATTAATTCCTTTGATATTGATATTCCCCTTTACTTTGGTATCTTCTGATTCATGGCCCATCTGCCAATAAAAGCAGTTGTTTTTATCTCTACTTTGTTTAGACCCCTCATGATTTTGAACTTCTCTATTAAATTTCCCTAAATCTTATCTAATGAGATCAACCCTAGTTTCTCCAGTTTATCAGTATAGTTAAACACCTGTCTCTGGTATTATTCCCATAATCTTTTCTGCAGCCTCACCAATGCCTTCACGTCCTTTCTGAAACATATGCGGAGAATTGGATAGATATTCTAGTTGAAGCCACGAGTATTTTATAAAAAGTTTACCTTGAGTTGTGTTTTGTTCTATTGGTGGAGGTGTGATATTATCACTGGACGACGACTCTTTGATCACTTGCTAACGAGTATGATAGGTTTTTGTGCCACTGGTCATGTGTTCTGAGTGTCCTTTCATGGCCTGATGAACCTGCTCCTGGAGCTGCATCTCTGACGACAAACTGAGCTGGTCCTTCCAGAGGGTGGAATTGGTCCTTGGACTTGATCACTGGCATTCTTTTCTCAGGCTGCTTTTCCAGATCTTCTTGTGCTGGTGAAGGGCTCTCAGGTGTTGACACCTATGTTGTATTTCCTGAGGTAAACCTTCAGGTTGTCTTTAAAACATATTTCTTTATCCTCCTGTTGTTTGAGTACCTTCCTTGAGCTGGATGAAGAAGATCTGCGTTGGCAATCAGGACTCTGGCATCATGAACACCATGGCTGGCTCAGCAGAGTTGGTTTCAGGTCATCAGTGCCTCGGTGCTGGTGCTCTTGTCTCCTCCTAGGACACCGATGTTAGTCCACCTGTCTTCCCAGATGATGCAGAGAATCCATTTCTTAGTGCTAATGGTACCTGTCGGGGAGCTTGGTGACTTCTTTATGGTAACTTTCTGAGCGTATAGAAGAATCTGGAGTTGTCATTGGACTTGCAATTCAGAGACCCAATGTAATGTTCTGGGGGCCAAAGTTTGAATCCCATCTTAATAGATATTTCATTTTGATACAAACTGGAATTCAAGATCTAATGACCATGAAACTCTTGTCGCCAAATCCATCTGATTCACTGATCCCCTTTAGGAAAACAAATCTGCTGCCCTTGCTTGGTCTGGCCTACGTGTGACTTCAAACCAACAGCAATGTGGTTGACTCTTTTTCTTGACCTTTGAAGTAGCCTAGCAAGCCATTCAGTTCAGTGTGAGGGTATAGAGGGATATGGCAAGCAATTGGGATTAGTTTACGGGTTTAAAAAAAGGGTGGCATATACAGTTGGGCCAAAGGGCCTGTTTCCATACTGTAAACTTCTGACTCTATAACTAGGGGTGGCAATAAATACTGGCCTTGTCAGCGGTGCCCATTATTAGTTATTATTATTATTATTATTTATTAGTCCCACAAACTAATAAAGTAAGTAAATGAAGCCTTTTGATCCATTTTCTCAATCTGCCCTACTATCTTTGATCATTTGTGCATAGTATCCCCTCCCCAACTCTTTATTCCTACACCTACTTTACAATTGCATTATTTAATTTATATCGCCTTCTCTTATTTTTCCTATGAAACTATATTATTTCATACTTCACTGCATTAAATTTCATTGCTATTTCACCAGTCTGTCTCAAAGCTTGTAATATTCCAAGCTTTGAAATTGAAGTTGTGCCATTTTCACCTAAATAGGTCATTAATATAAATCAAGAGTGTAGTATACCCTTTCTTAAATCCAACAAAACCACCATTGCCATTATCTGTTTAATGTCACTTCTACTCTATTCTTCAACTTTACCGGCAAGCCTTTGATAAGGTAGTCAATACCATACAGACCAGTAACGTTTTTGTATTGGGGAAATCCAAAAACCCAGATATTTACTAAAAGCATGAAGCCACAAACTTCACTGTTTAAATCAAAATAATTTTGCTAAACAAAAATCAAAGAATATTAACATTAAATAGTCATATCCATTAAATGTTCAAAGTACAATGAACCCAGTTACCGATTCTCTAATAATGAAAGCAGAAAATATTGGCAAAACTCAGCACGTCTGCAGCATCTATGGAGAGAGGAACAGAGTTAATGTTTTGATTCAAAATATTGTCTAAAAATAGGGTCAAGATGGAAGGGAGAGTTCATGGTTTGGAATTGTTGAACGCACTGTTAAGTCGAGGAGGCTGTAAAGTGCCCTGTTGGAAGATGGGGTACTGTTCCATTTTGTATTGTGCTTCACTGGAACATTGCAGAGGCCAAGGATGGAAATAGACATGAAAGCAAACTGGTGAGTTCATGTGACAAATGATGGGAAGGTTGAGGACTGAGCGAAGGTATGTTCCCCAAGCAGTCTCCAATCTGCATTTAGTCTCCCTAACGTTTTGGAGACTGTTGGGAGCAGCAAATGAAGTCAGCCAAATTGAAGGAGATGCAAGTAAAATGCTGTTTCACAAAGAATTGTTTAGGTTTTGGACAGAGGAGAAAAGGGCATATGTTACACATTAAGTGATTTCATGGGAAGGGATGAGAAGTGGTGGTGACGGAGTGGACCTAGGAGTGCTGGAGGGAACTATCCTCACAATGTTGACAGGAGGTGAGGGCAAAATGTGTTTGAAGGTGGCATCATAATGGATTAAACATGCTTGAGCATACCATCAACCACAGTAGAGAGAATCCTTGGATCCCAGAAAAGGCATGCGCATCAGACATTGTTTTGATAGGTGGTGTAATTGAAACAGATGCAGTAGAGGTGAAAAAGCTGGGTGAACAGGGTGGAGTCCTTTTGGGAAGTAAGGTGTGAGAGACTGCAATGGAGGAAGTTGAGAGAGTCGGTCAGTTTGTAATGAATATTGGTAAATAGTCTCCCAGAAATGGGGACAGAAGTCAAGGAAAAGACGAGGAAATGTTCGAGATGGACGATGTGAAGGTGAGAGAAGTGGAAATTGGAAGCAAAATCAATATTTTCCAGGTCCAGACAAGAGCATGAAGTGCATTGATACAATCATTGATATACAGGATAAAAAGTTGCTCCAATCCTATTTGCATTCTCTTTGCAAATTGTTCCACAAAAGCCAGATGTAACTGGGGTCCAAAATTATTTGGACAAAGTGAGATAAGTTGAAGGACAGATTATTGAGTGAGGGGGAAAAATTCAGCTAGGCAACAGAGTAGTGGTAGATGGGGATTGTTTAGATCTTTGCTCAATGGAGAAGCATAGATTCCCTCAGACCATTCTGGTGTGGCAGACTTGTCAAGGGATTGGCTGTCCATTGGGAAGAGGAGGTGATTAAGGCCAAGAAACTGGAAATTGTTGGTATGACATGGAGCATCAGAGGAATTGTGAATGGAAGTAGGAAGAAACTGGGCAAGAGGAGGGAAAATAGAGTAAAGATCAAAAAAAATTAGCTCTGTGGGGCAAGAACAGCCTGACATGATGGGTCAACCAAGACAGACCTCTGTGGATTTTTGGATGAAGGTAAACCTGGAATTTGTTGGGGGACTCTGGTGGAAAGATCTGCATAGGAAATGAGGTCATTGACAGTCATGGAAAAAATGGCTATCTATTCGGAGGAGAGGTTATGGTCCGGTGGCAGGTAGGAAGAAGTTGCTAAGAGTTGGTACTTGGGGTTGGCCTTTTTCTCCTCTATACATTGATGATTGTATCGATGCTGCTTCTTGCTCTGCACTACATTAATCATGGGCGACTTTAGCCTTATAGATCAAATTGGAAATCGTAGCCAAGAGAGTGAATTCATAGTGCATCTGGAATTTTTTTGGAATGGAGTTTTTGTTACGGAGCTGATTAGGGATCGGGCTGATTTGGATCTGATAATGTTTAATGAGGTAAGTTAATAAATTATCTTAAGACTAAGGATCTCTTAAAAAGTAGTGATCACAATATGATGGAATTTAGCATTCCCTGAATGAGCAAATTATGTCAAAATATCAGTGTTAAATTTAAAGGGGAAATTACGCAGGAAGGAATTGGCTAAAGTAGACGTCATATAAATTTTAAGTAAGACAATAGATGAACAATAGCAGACAATTTATCACTCGCAGCAAAAAAAGGTCCAATCAGGAGCAAAGACTCGAGCAATGGAAGAACCCACCATGGATAACCAAGCAAGTTTAGGAGGGTATTAAGTTGAAAATGAAAACATATAAGATGGTGAAGGTTAGTGACAGGCAAGAAGAATGGAATAGATTCAGAATGCAGCAAAGATGGGCTAACAAAAAAATAACTGAAGGTAAACTACCAAAAACAAAAATAGACAATAGGAACTTCTATGTTAAAAGTAAGAGAGCATTGGCCCCTTACAAATAAAACTGTAATTATGGAGAACAAAGTAATAGCAGAGGAGTTGCATTGTCTTTACTGTAGAGGCATCTCAGAAATAATAAAATATATAGGGGAGGAATTGAATAGAGTCACCACCACCAGAGAATTGGTTTTGGGCAAACTAAGGAGGTTAAAGTCCCCTAGTAGTCCTGTGCAGGGAAATTACCCCAGAAATTTAAACTTCCATTGGACGATCACCCTGCACTAGAAACCATCCGAAATCCCAACTTAAATCAAAACTTGGTTAATCCCAACTCTGTTAGCAGAATGGCAATACAAGAAAAGTTAGAACAACTCCCTTAAACCTACTACTTTCCCACTCCTTGACCAAATAATTCATCCCATTTGTTATACATTTAACCTTTTCCCTGGTTTCTCAATATGTTTAAACACCAGAACCTTTAAATGTATCTGGTTTACTATAGCTGGTGCCAATAAAAAGGGGCATGGTTCAATTCCTGAGATGTTGCTGCCCTGCAATGGAAGACCTCCAGAACCAGCTACACTGCACATAGCTCACTACATCTGACTGAGTGTGAGAGAAATGTGCACCTTTGATCCTGGGTAAGGAAAAGTCTGAGTGATAATGTGATTGTGATTGTCATTCCTTGAAAGTTCTGGCCTTTACTCTAAATTGCTTCATGTCTAGTCTAAACAGTAATCACATTTGTCTCCTGATATTTGATCCATTTCATCCACCTCATTCTGCCTATCCAAGTTGGGCCAGATAGGTACTGACCAACAAAATTCTCAATACATTTCATAAACTCTTCCCTGTTTGCCTTTTACACTGCTGCTATCTCAATTTATATTAGGATAATTAAAGTCCCCCTGTCTAATCAATGCTTTGTGCAGCACTCTAATTTCCCTAGAACTTTCACCTGCATCTTTCCTACTAATTGATGAACCATAGAATATGTCAGGTAGTGCAATGGGATCCCTTTTTTTCTTAACTCTAAATAGATTTCCCTTTTGATTGTACTTGGGCATCCTCACTGCCAACAGCATCGTACTATTCTCAATCAATACTGTCACCTTTCTTTCCATCCCTATCTTTCCTGAGCGCCACATCGTAACCAATCCTACTGTTTTTAAGCCAGGTCTCTGTTATCACACTACTTCTTTAAAGTTATTATTGCGACAATTTTATCTTCAATTAAACTTGCAATAGTTACTTCTATTTGACAACATGCACCTGTCTTCCTTAGTTTGACAGAGTGATGTTGCTTGTAGTGCTGTCAGACATGACATAAAGTGAAACTAACAGTAATACTTGAAATTACGGAAGAGCAGTTGAAATTCTAATGAGAGAATTTTCTCAGGTTCAAAGGCGCAGCAGCTCCTACAGGGTCTACAAGCAACTGGAGATGAGAGTCAGCAACTTCAAGCAGTCATTGAGATGTGCCAGTTATTGGTAATGGGAAATGAAGAAACATTGGGAGGATTTCCAGTGAAAAGTGTTGTTCCTGCACTGGTAGGACCTATGAAATGCTTATTTGTGGTTTTGCATTCTGAAACTATTATACTTGTTGCAATTTCATTTCTGTGGCACTCCACATAGAAAAGAGGTCTTGCCCCTGAGTTCAATGGTAATGTGCTGTAATGGTTTTTGATTTCAGTACCGAGGATGAATGTCATTTAGAAAATGAATGATCAATTCCAATGGGCATGGATAAATCCAAGATGTGCTGCTGACAGTTCTAAAAAAAAAAGGCCAAAAATACACGTCGAGCGTATTGAAAAATAGTAGTCTGATTTCAAACTAATTGTTTTTCTGCTACATAACAAGTATACAACTGGTACCATGAGTTACACGAGAGCAACATTCCTGTTTCAAGTCTATCAATACTTGCATGAATACTTGGAATTGACATTCTCTTAAGCATTATAGCACATAGGAGAGGGTTGTTTTTCAAACTGGAGGCCTGTGACCAGTGGTGTGCCTCAGGGATCAGTGCTGGGCCCACTGTTATTTGTCATTTTATATTAATGATTTGGATGAGAATATAGGGGGCATGATTAGTAAGTTTGCAGATGACACCAAGATTGGTAGCATGGTGGACAATGAGAGAGGTTATCTTCAGTTGCGGGGTCTTAATCGATTGGGCCAGTGGGCTGATGAATGGCGTATGGAATTTAATTTAGACAAATGGGAGGTAATGCATTTGGTCGATTAAACCAGGGCAGGATTTACGCAGTTAATGGTAGGGCATTACAGAGAACTACAGAACAGAGATCTAGGAGTACATGTTCATAACTCCTTGATAGTGGAATCACGGATGAACAGAATGATGAAGAAGGTGTTTGATATGCTTAGTTTCATCGGTCAGAACGTTGAATACAGAAGTTGTACAAGACATTGATAAGGCCACTCTTGGGATTCTGTGTGCATTTCCGGTCACCCTCTTATAGAAAGGATATTATTAAACTAGAGAGAGTGCAGAAAAGATTTACTAGATGCTACTGGGACTTGATGGTTTAAGTTATAAGAGCACTGAATAGAATGGGACTTTATTCTCTGGAGTGGAGGAGGCTGAGGGGTGATCTTATAGAGGCCTACAAAATAATGAGGAGCATGGACAAGATAGTTGGTCAATACCTTTTCCCAAAGGTAGGGGAGTCTAAAACTAGAGGATATAAGTTTAAGGTGAGAGGGGAGAGACACAAAAGTATCCAAAGACAAATTCTTCCTTAGAAGATGGTGAATGTCTGAAACAAGCTGCCAGAGGTGGTAGTAGATGCGGGTATAATTTTGTCTTTAAAAAAGCATTTAGATAGTTACATGGATATGATGAGTATAAAGGGATATGGGCCAAATGTGGGTAATTGGGATTAGCTGAGGGGTTTTAAAAAAAAGTGGCATGGACAAGTTGGGCCAAAGGGCCTGTTTCCACAATGTAAGCCTCTATGACTCTGAAATTTTTTGATCCAAACTCTCTCATTTGCTTAGATAAGTTGCTGAAAAATAAGAATAGCCTGTGAGAACTTTAGCTTTGATTGCATAATATAGTAAATTTAATATGGGGGAAAAATGATGTGCAAAGCCAGAATCTGTAGCAATGTATATTCAACTTTAGTTTCAATTCAGTTTGCATTATGATATGAAATTCGTTGGAAAATAGTGTTCAAGAAGTCTGAACTAGTTAGTGACGGAGCATGGTTTTATGCTGGAAAATCATGTCTCATCATTGAATTTTTTGAAGAGGTGACCAAGAAAATTGATGAGGAAAGGGCTGCGGATGTAGTTTGTATGGACTTTAGTAAGGTATAAAAACTAAAATTGCATGATATTTGGGGTGGGTTGGCTAAGTGGATCCAGAACTGGCTTGGTTGTAGAAGACAATATGGTGCAAGGGTATTTTTCAGAATGGAGATCTATAGCTAGTGGTGCTCAGCAGGGATCAGTGCTGGGACCTCTGTTAGTGGTATCTGTGGAAATGTAGAGGAAAATGTGGGTGGTCTAATTAGTTTGCGGGTGACGTGAAGATTGGCGGAGTTACTGACAGTAATGAGGATTGAACTCAGTAAGAATTTAGCAACACCAATTTTTAATCCAACCGATTTATTTGATAGTAAAATTGCGAGCTTTCAACACTCCGTGTCTTCCTCAGGCAAATGCAGTGCTCTGGTCTGCAATAGCACACATCAGCACAGACAGTCAGATGCTGTAATGAGGATTGTCAGAGGATGCAACAGAATACTGATAGATTGGGGACTTGGGCTCAGAAATGGCAGATTGAGTTTAATCCAGACAAGTGCAAGGTGATGCATTTTGGAGGATCAAATTTTGATGGAAATTATACTGTAAATGGCAGAACCCTTTAGGAACATTAACATAGAGGGATTTAGGTATGCCGGTCCACAGTTCCCTTAAAATGGAACACAGGTGGCCAAGGTGATTAAGAAGGAATATAGCATGCTTGTTTTCATCGGCTGGGTCATTCCGTTCAGGAGTTGGGAAATCATGCTGCAGCTGTATAAAACCTTGGTTATGCTGCATGTAGAGTATTGTGCGCAGTTCTGGTCAGGTTATCAGGATGTGAAGTTTTGGAGAGGGTGCAAAGAAGGTTCATCTGGGTGTTGGCTACGAGGAGAAATTGCATAAACTAGGATTGGTTTCACTGGAAAGACAAGTTGAGGGGAGATCTGATAGACATCTACAAAATTGAGAGGTACAGATAGGGTGGATAGTCAGAGGCTTTTTCCCAGGATGGAAGTGTCAATTACAAAGGGGTACAGGTTCAAGGGTGAGAGGAGGAAAGTTTTAAGGGAGATGTACAGGGAAATTTTTTCACGCAATTGAGAGGCGGGGGCCTGGAATGTCAGAGGATGTGTTGGAAGCAGGCATGTTAACAACATTTAAGAGGCATCTGGATATGTTTATGAATTGGGAGGAAATAGCAGAATATGGACCAAGCATGGACAGAAGCTTTTCTTTAAATTAGGGCATCATGATTGGCACAGGCTTGGAGAAACAAAGGACTTGTTCCTGTGCTGTACTTTTCCTCATAAGGATTTTGCATAAGGGTTTAGCGTTGTGCACACTGCTTTAAATGGTGAACTCCAGTGATTCTGAATTATTTTAGCAGATCAAAGTCTTAATGCAGGGAACTTAAGTTTTGAAAGCAAATAATTATGATCATGTAATAAAATTATTTCTTAATTGGTAACTAATGGTTAACAATAAGCTGAAAAGTACAAGTAGCACTGGCTTCATTTATCCATATGTTGAACTTTTTAAATTTGTGACCATTGACTGCAATCACTGCACCTCCTGTGAAACTATTGGATGGAGTCCTGTGATATGTTTTGAACTGAATGTTATTGAAATATGGAATGTGGAGATACTGAAGTTTTGTAGCTTGTAATTGTTAACGATTTGTCCATTTCACTCACTTCTATCAAAATAAATATCAAGTTTGAGCAGAAATGCAATAGCTAACGTTGTTTAAATTATGTTCTCTGCTTGTTTTTAAATTTGCACAAAATAGCATTGCTAATCTTAATGTTCCTGACTTTCTAGATATACACTTCCAACTCCGGACAGTAATTAATGTCCTCCTTATTGCTTTACAGATAACTTTATTACAGATGGAGCACAACTTTGACATTGTAAGTATTTTATACTAGGATGGTTATTCAAGTTTTTTTGAGACGGTTGTTCATTTACCAGTGTTTTGCTTACTTCTAATATGATAGATGAACCATGCTTGCAGAGCTTTGACTTACATGATGGAAGCTCTACCAAGGTCATCGGCTGTGGTTGTTGATGCTATTCCAGTCTTCCTGGAAAAGGTGAGAAGTTGACTAATTGCAAAATTTTAAAATCTTTGAATCTAATAACAGCCACATTCTTACTACTTGCTTCAAAAACGTAATTTCACATTCCACATGTATGTGAGTGGCACTAGGCTACACCTCACCATCTTCTTTCTTGTTGTCTCCAAATCATCAGACTGACTGTCCAGCATCTAGTATTAGATAATCAGAAATTTCCTCCTCCTAAGCATTGTCTTCAGTCCTCCTCAAATCTCTCTCCCCTCATCCTCCATCTTTCTGTCTGCCAATTGTTCTGAGGCTGAACCAGACTGTTTGCAACCTAGCTAACACATTGGAGCTGAGATGATCTTCCACACGAGTTTAAGTTTATCTATTAGTGTCACAAGTAGGCTTACATTAACACTAATAAAATTACTGTGAAAATCCTCTAGTCACCACACTCTGGTATCTGTTCGAGTACACAGAGAAATTAGAACAGCCAATGCACTTAACCAGCATGTTTTTCAGTCTGTGGGGGGAAACTGGAGCGTCTGGAGGAAACCCTACGCAGATTCTGCATAGTGATTCAATCTGGGAATCAAACCTGGGTCCCTGGCGCTGAGAGGCAGCAGTGCTAACCACTGTGCATGGTGCTGTGTAACTGTTGCGGCCACCTATTTCTAGTTCCATAATGTTGCCTGACTCTGCCACTGTCTCAATTCATCTGTTGCTGAAACCCTCTGGACTGGAGGATGCTCGCCCTCAACCTTTGTATCCTCTATAAACTTAAGGTAATCAAAAACTCTGCCTCGATTCTGACTTGCACCATCTTGTTCACTCTTTGCGGGATGATCTACGTAGGTTCCTCATTGAGTCGTACTTGGATTTTTTTGAATTAATTCCCTTATTTTGATTCCCTCCCGTGGCTTTGCACCACCTGTTTCTGTAATATAGTGCAGAGGCACAATCTTCAGATCTGTGTACTTCTAATTCTCAAAGATCCCAAATTTTAATCACTCCACGCCTTCAAATGCCAAACTCGAAACTTGGACTTCTTTCCTCAACCTCCCTTACCTTTTCTCCTTTAAAACACAACACATTGACCAAATTTTTGACCATCTATTTGAATATCTCTTTTTTGGCTCAATGTAAAAGATTTGTTTTCTTTTGTGGGATGTCAATGTTTTTATAATAAAAGCCCGGTATAAATGTAATTTTTTTACTCTTGTTAAATTCTGTCATTCATATTAGATGTGAATATCTGATTTGTAATTCCAGGAATAAATTGTGGTAGTGTCAACAGTTATATTTAAACAATAAAACTGATACCCAATTCCCTTCACATTGTTCTTAGCATGTTTTTAAGACAGCTGTTGTACCTATATTGGAGTACTTGCTTCATTTTGATTCTGAGAAAAGTGACTGTAGGTGGTATTTCCACATGGGGCAGAGAATTGGACATTTGATTTTCATATTTTGAACAAATGGTGCTTCCTGTCCGTCCTTCCGCTGCCCTCCCCCACGCCTAAAGACCACTTTTAAAGCCTTTAAACTATATATAAAGAGTAATCTTTGGCTAGCATTTGTTTCCACTCAGCATTGTATTTAAGGTCTAAAATGCTTCAGTCTTTCCAAAGGAAATCCCAGTCCCATATTTAATTAACAAGTGCCAAAAAAAAAGTACAAGACTGCATTTCCTATTAACTGTCTGGTTATTTTGTGCAGGCTTCTGGAAATAATAGAAATGAAATTGACAGAAAAGTCCTAAATGCTTGTATACTTTACAAATATCATTCCTGTAGCAAGGAGAAGATGATAGACCACAAAACCACCCCTTTTCTAATACACGTTGCTTCATTATCAGCTTTCAAATGATCTTTAATCCCTTGTCCTTCCTGTAAAGCATTCAGCTGCTGCATGAATCTATTATCCCTGCTTCAGCAGTCTCTTTGATCATATTTTTTTCCTGCAAGTCTCTGCTTGCTATGCAATACTGTTCTGTCTGCTTCCTTTCTTGGTTGTTTGTAATGTGCCTTTAACATTTGAACGCTCATGCACGAAGCATTTGGAACAAAATTAATAAGTTAACAACACAAATAGAAGCAGAATAATACGATTTGGTGGTGATTACTGAGACATCATTTATAAAGATTCCAGGTCTGGGAGTTGAATATCCAAGGGTACACAGCATTTTGGAAAGATAGACTGAAGAGGAAAGGTGGCGGTGGAGCTTTGCTGGTGAAAAAGGGATCAGTGCTGTAATGAGAAATGACATAAGCACAGGAAATCAAGATGTTTTGATAATAAGAAATAAACAACGGAAAGAAGTACTTGGTAAAAGTAATCTTTCGGTCCCAAGCAGTAGTTCTGCAGTGGAGCACAGTATAAACCAGGAAATACTGGAGCTCGCAAGAAAGATGCAGCAATAATCATGGGTGATTGTGATATGCGCATAGTTTGGAAGAATCAAATTAGCCAGCGTAGCCCAGAGGCAGAGTTCAGTGAATGTATTATAGTTTGTTGGAACAATATGTTATGGAACCAACCAGGGAGCAGGCTACTCTGCATTTGGTATTGTGTAATGAAGAGAGATTAACTGATGACCTCATAATTAAGGACCCTCTAGGGAGTAGTGACCACAGTATGATATAATTCAAAATTCAGCTTGAGGCTGAGAAAATGGAGTCCCACACCAGTGTTCTGGAATTAATCAAAGGAAATTACATAGGCATAAAGACAGATTTGGCCTGAGTAGAGTGGACAAGAAGGCTGAAAGGCAGGACAACAGATGAGCAGTGGCAGTTGTTTAAGGAGATATTCAAGTCTTCAACTAAAATATGTTCCAGTGAGGAAGAACGATGGTAAGGGAGGGGGGTTAAAAAAGATCCATGACCAAAGAAGGAGGTCAGAGACACTATAAAGCCAAAAACTAAGATATACCATATTGCAAAGGCCACTGGCAGGCTGGAAGATTGGGAAACTTAAAGGGAAATTAAAGTAATAAAAAGAGTTAGGATAAATTGTGAAAGAAAAGTAACACAAAATGTGAATAGCAAATCTTCTACAGGTTTATGAATGGGAATAGAATGTTATTCCCTTGGAAAATGAAACTGGAGAGTTAATAGTGGAAAGCACTGAAATAGCAGAGACACTAAATCAATATTTTGCCTCCGTTCCCATGGTAGAGGACACTAGTCCCATTCCTATAGGAACAGGCAAGTCAGAGGTAGTACAAAGGGTAGAACTTAAAACAATCAACATCAATAGGGAATATGTACTCGGCAAACTATTGGGATTGAGGGCAAATAAGTTCAGCCAGGTTTGATGGCTTATGTCCTAGGTTACTAAAGGAAGTGGTGGTGGAGATAGTGAATCCATTGGTTATGTTCCAAAATTCCCAGGACACAAAGGTTCCAATGGATTGAAAAAATGCTAATGTAAAATGCCTTTATTCAAAAAGGGAGGGAGGCAAAATGTGAGAAATTACAGACTAGTTAACTTATCACCCGTTGCTGGGCAAATGTTAAAATCGATCATTGAGGAAGCAATATCAGAACACTTGGAAAGTTAAAGCGCTATCCATCAGAATCAGCATGGTTTTATGAAAGGCAAATCATGTTTGGCTAATTTGCTAGAGTTCTTTGAAGATGTAATAAAGTGGATAATGGGGATCCTGGAGACATGATGTATGTGGATTTCCGAAAGGCATTTGATAACATGACGCACAAAAGGTTAATTTATAAGGTTAGATGATGTGGGATTGGGGTTATTTATTAGCTTGGATAAGTGACAGGCTGATGGACAAAAGAGAGAGTCGGATAATTGAGTTTTTTTTCTGGATGGCAAGAAGTAATTAATGAGGTGCCTCAGCTATTTACAATCTGTATTAATGACTTTATACAGGGATTGAAGGCCGTACAGCCAAATTTGCAGATGACACAAAAATAAGTGGGACAGTAAGTTGCGATGAAATAAAAATGTTATAAATGGATATAGATAGGTTAGGAAAGTGGGCCAAAATGTGGTGAATGGACTTTAACATGGATAAGTGTGAGGTCTCGCATTTTACTCAGAAATGGGAAGGCAACTTATTACTTAAATGGGGAGGGACTTCAGGATGGTATGGTGCAGAGGGATCTGGGTGTCCTCATTCGTGAATCTCTTAAAACTAGCATACGTGTATAGCAGAAAGTGAATGGAATGCTGACATTTTCTCTAAAGAAGTAGAATATAATGATAAGGGAGTATTGTTGCAACTATACAAGGCATTGGTGAGACTGCACTTGGAGTATTGTGCACAGTTATGGTCCCCTTATTTGAGGAAAGATATAATGGCATTGAAAGCAGTTCAGAGGAGGTTCGCTAGATTGATTCCAGAAATGAGGGGTTTTTCCTGTGAAGAGAGTGACCAATTTAGGCCAATATTCTCTGGAATTTAGAAGAATGAGGGGAGATCAAATTGAGATGTACAAGATGGTAAAGGGTACGGATAAACTAGATGTGGAGTGGATGCTTTCGCTGGTGAGGCATTCTAGGATGAGCTGTCATAGTCTTAGGATAAGGGATAGCAAATTTAAAACAGAGTTGAGGAGAAACGACTTCTCCCAAAGGGTTGTGCATCTATGGAATTCACTGCCCCAAAGTGTAGGGGATGCTGAACAGTGAGTAAATTTGAGGAGTTGGCCAGATTTTTTTAATTGGTCATTGGTTGAAGACCTGTGGGGAGAAGGCAGGAAAATTGGGATGAAGGGCTTACCAGCCGTGATTGAATGGTGGAGCATACTCGATGGACCGAACGACCTAATTCTGCTCCTGTATATTTTGAACTTATAATGGAAAGCAGTTTTTCTGGACTTGACTTGAGTGCCTTGCCTAATCTTGAACACATTAGTTGAATCACCTCAATTCTGTCTTTCAGAGTTTCTAAAATAACACAATGTATCTATTGTAGATGACCAGGGTTAGATATTCTACGCTGGGTGACAGGTCTTTTTCAGCATCAGCAAACCCTTTGACATACTGCCTCTACGAACCTTGTGTTCTTCCAATTCTCACCTCCTTGTGCATCCCCCAATTTCTTTTGACTGTCTAGTGGCTATGGTGCCTCCAGTCGTTGAGATGCAAAACTGGTTTTCTCGTCCTAAAATACTCTGCCCTTCCTGCAAATTCTCCTTCAAAGTATTTGTTTTGATTGCTGTCCCTTGACAGTTTGTCTGAAGTATCTCCTTGAGTAGCTTGGTGTTGAATTGTATTCATTACTCCAGCGAAGCGCATTGGGATGTTTTAATACTTTAAAGATGCCATATATGTGCCAGTTGTGGTGTTTAATCTTTTATTGTAGCTAATTATTTGAGCAAGTTTGTAAATTTATCCAAAGATCAATCTTTGGTTTGTGGTACAATTAATTGTTTTATTTATCATTCATTCTATTGACTGACTGCTTTTAGTTCCTGGTTCCCTAATATAATGTTGATCAATTTGCATCTGGTTTAGTTACTGAAAAGATTTTTTATGAACGTGTTCATGTTTAATCTTTTCAAATTTAAAAGTTTTTACTTCAGGTATTGTGATCAAAATTTAAGATGTACTTGGAGATGAGATGCTTGTGCCTTGTCCCACTTGAGTATTTTGATACTAACCTCTTGTCACACTGAAATATTGCTGTTAACATCTCCTTTGATTTTCTGTTCTAGGATAATTTGTGCAGCATTTAAAATTTGCCCCAATTCCATACCTTTGGCCTCCATTCTATATCTCCAATATAGAAAGATGATTCCTCCCATAGTTTCAATTGTAAATCAACTTGTTACCTGTCTGGTTTTTTTGATAATACAAGCTTTTAAATTCTTGCAGAATGAGAATCCAATATTTTATGCTAAGGGCAATCTATTGGTACTGCAGTGAATTGTGAAGTCTTAATTTAAACTTGCAGTTTGAGGGGGAAAAAAACCTCAAATTATAAGGTTGGCATCAGTGCAAGAGTATCTGACTAATATTTTTAGCATGATTTTGTTTTGGTTCTCATGATAGTGGACAGTGACCTTTAAGGACCATGGTCTGCATGATATAGATTGTATACTTTTCTGTAATTTAATATGTTCTATTGTGAAACTGTTATGAGCAAGAGTGCATTATAAATCTTTTCACATGCATAAATTCCATCCTTGTTTCTAGCTACAAGTCATTCAGTGCATCGATGTGGCTGAACAAGCTTTGACTGCTCTAGAAATGTTATCACGCAGGCACAGCAAAGCCATTTTACAAGCTGTGAGTACTATCAGTTTTTATTCATGTGAATGAAGAAAGACATCTCCAGCCCTTAAAGTTCACACATAAATTACTCCTCCATTTTATTCTGTGATACAGGTCAAGGTACAAATGTAAATCAGCAGCTCTATAATCCAAATAGTGAGAATGGTCAGGAGGAGACCATTTGACCAATCGTATCTGTACCGGCTCTCTGAAGATGCAATTCACCTTGTATCATTCCACCACATTTTTCCCCTTAAGCTCTACTCCTCCCTTTTCAGATAATCCAGTTCCCTCTTAGAATGCTCCAATTGAATCTGCATGAGGTTTTTTTTTCTCATATCATTACTCCTCTTGTCCATTGCCTTAAAAATTTGCCCATTGGTCCTTGATCTTTCCACCAGTCAGATCCTTCCACCTCTATTCACTCAGCCCAGATTGGTCATGATTTTGAGTGCCTCTCAATTTTCTCTCTCCCATGGAGAACTTCTCCAGTCTGTCCACGTAACTGAAGTTCCTCATTCCCGGAACTATTATTGTGTCTTTAATGACTTGCTATGTTTCCTAAAGTGGTGCCCAGAACCAGATGGAATACTCTGGTGTTTTATATAACTTCCTTGATTTGTACTCTGTCCTATTGGTAAAGACAGTAGGAAGTCTGACGATACCAGGTTTAAATCCAACCAATTGATAGTAAACTCACAAACTTTCGAGGTGTTTCGATCTCTTCGTCAGGTGAATGAGGTGAGACCAGAACACCTCATTCACCTGACAAAGTGGTCGAAACACTTTGAAAGCTTGTGAATTTACTACAAATAAATCGGTTGGACTTAAACCTGGTATTGTCAGACTTCCTACTGTGTTTATCCCAGTCCAATGCCAGCATCTCTACATTATGACTATTGGTAAAGGCCAGGGTATTTCATGTTTTACTAACTACACACTCAACAAGCTCTGTCACCTGCAGTGACTTATGCACACGTACACCCAGCTCCCTCTGCATACCCTATAGAATTGTATGTACCTGTTATCTTGCATTATCTGTCCAAGTTCTTCCTCCTACAGTGAATCACTTCACATTTTTCCACATTGAATCTCATCATGTGTTGACTCATTCCATCAACTTGTTTCTGTCCTTTTTGAAGTTCTGCATTATCCTTCTCATGGTTCACACTATTTGCAAGCTTTGTATTGTATGTACATGTTTAAATTGCGCCATCTGAAAAACAACCGTTCACCTTTACTCTGTTTCCTGTGTCACTCAGCCAATTTCATATGCAAGTTCCTACTGTCCCTTTCCATTCCAGTCTCCAACTTTGTTCACAAGTCTATTGGCTGGCACTTCATCAAATTTGTTTTGGAAATCCATGTAAACCTCATCAACAGCTTTGTCTTCATCAAAAACTGTTAAGTTAGTTAAATGTTATACATTATTTGTGTGAGACATGATAGAAATTGTGATCAGGGGATGCTAAGTTTTTTGCTATTCCTTTCTGGTACTCTATTTGTGAATTGTAAGCACAGGTAACAGGAGTGGTGCAGATCAGGAATGGTATTTCTGGTCTAATTATACTTTAATTGGATGATTAGTTGTAGTCAGTTGTTGGCTATTAACTGGGACTTGATGTGTGCTCAAGTATGAAGGAGCAGGCTGAAAGTGTATTTTATATTGGCACTGCATTCTATTTAATGTATGCCTGTACAAATAAAAGCTAGTAAATCTCTCAAAGCTAAACTGCAGCCTATCCTTCACTGCTTGGCTACTTGAATTGTGAAATTTAACCTGGTTTTTCTTTCCCATTTTCTCCCTTTCTTTCATACTGATATTGAGGTGAATTGTTGCATATCCTTTTGAGTTATGCTGAAGGAAGTTTGATAAATCCAAAAAAAGGAACCTTTTCTAGATCTTTTACGTAATGCTGTTGGACAAAATAGATGGTGCAGATGAATATGTGAATGGAGAAAGATTGCAGGAAGAGAAGGCGTTAGTGTTCTGGGGTGTTGGGACTAGTTCTAAGCACGTGGAACCGATATAAACTCTTGGGTTTGCACCTCAAAAGGACTTGAGCCAGTGTCATGGCAGGGAACTTTCTTGTTCTATGGGGGGGGGAGGTTTAAACAAGCTGGATAGGAAAATGGAAACCTGGGCGTAGACTCAAAAGATTGAGTAGCAAAACTGCACATGAAACAAAAATATAGCGATTATGGAACTCGGGCAAAACAGACTGGAAACTAGACAAAAAGGGAGTGTTGCAGTGATTAGCCGTTGTGTACTGAGTTGATTACTAAGATCAGCCAAGGACATAGATTTTGAAGAAATGGATACAACTAGACTGAATCCAGTGTTTTCTTCACCTCAAAAAATTCCATCTTATTTCCTTAAGCTAGTTGCTCACAATATTCCAGTGATATCTAAGAAATCAACGTGTTATTTCTAGTTGAATATTTTTGATGGAGAAAAGGAATTTGTGTAAAAATGAGTATATGGTTTAAGATTCTTTCACGAAATGTGTTCTTTTCTCCTTGTTCATCTCATCACCTTCATTCTGCCAAAGTAATGCTAATTACTTTTTTCTTATCTTTTAAGGGAGGATTGGCTGACTGCTTGCTGTACCTGGAGTTCTTCAGCATAAATGCCCAGCGAAATGCCCTGGCAATAGCAGCAAATTGCTGCCAAAGTATTACTCCTGATGAATTTCACTTTGTTGCTGATTCATTGCCCTTATTAACCCAGAGGCTGACTCATCAGGTAGTGAAGAAAAAATTTGTGTTGATGACAATGTGTCAGTTCTGTGGATTAGTTTTCTCATAACTTGTATTGAATGACATAAATGTAAAAACCCAAAACCAAGGTAATTTAGTGTTCGTAATAGCTGCATTTATTGGTTTGGCCAGTGGCTCGTGGTGAACCTGCTACTGTCAGTGCCACCCTCTATTTATTTTATTTATTTTATTTATTTTATTTATTTTATTTATTTTATTTATTTTATTTATTTTATTTATTTTATTTATTTATTCACTCACTCACTGAATGTGGCGTTGCTGGCTAGACCAGCGTTTGTTGCCGATCTCTTGAAAAGATGGTGATGAGTTGCTTTTTTGAACTGACGCAATCTGTGTGGCGTAGATAGACCCACAGTGCTTGTAAGGAAGTGTGTTCTAGGACTTTGATCCAGTAACAGTGAAGGAATGACAACATAATCCCAATTCAGCATGATATGTGACTTGGAGGGGAGCTTGTACATGGTGTTTCCACGCATCTGCTGCCTTTTTCCTTTTAGGTGATAAGAGGTCACAGATTTGGAAGGTACTGTTGAAGAGGGTTTATACATCAGTACAATCCTACTGGCTCTCTTTAGTGGTATTATTGACTGACTTTTACGCTGTCACCAGGAAACTAAAGCCAGAGTCTGCGTTCCTAGCATTTTGGATTCTGTGGTGTATTATTTCCAGGAAGACAACTAAATGTGATAAATTTAATATGGGAAAGCAGCTCACTCACAAAATTTAGGCTCAGTACAGAGTTTTGTGACTCTTGCTACTTCGAAACAGAATTCACACATTTAATATGTTAACTATTTCTTGCACATACCTGAGTGGTGAGTTGAACATGGAAGTTTCCAGTTGTTGGTTTTAAGTATTTCATGCTCCTAAATGTCAGCTGGAAGAAAAGTACTTAAGTTTTCAGTATTTTGCTATAAAGAACAGAAAAGTACAATGCAGGATCAGGCCCTTTTGGCCTTCCAAGCCTGTGCCAACCATGATGCCCTAATTTAAAAGAATCCTTCTTTACTTGCTCTGACCATATCCCTCTATTTCCTCCCTATTCATGCACCCATCAGTTGATGCTTCGGTATTGCTAATGTGCCTGCTTCTGCTATATCATCTGGCAGCGTGTTCCAGGCACCCACCACATTGTGTGGAAAAATCTGCTCTGCACATTTTCCCTTAAACTTTCCCCTTCTCACCTTGAATCTGTGCCCTTTGTATATGACCCTTCCATCCTTGGTAAAAGCTTCTGACTATCCACCCTGTCTGTGTGTCTCATTTTATAGACCTCGATCAGGTCTCCCATTAGCCTCTGTTTTTCCAATGAAAATTTATGCAATTATGCAATTTCTCCTCACAGCCAATGGCCTTTGAGACTAGGCAACGCCCTGGTGAACTTTCTTTGCACTGTCTTCAAAGCTTTCACGATCTCCTGGTAATGTGGTGACCAAAAGTGTACGCAGTATTCCAAATGCGGCCTAATCAAGGTTTTATATAGCTCCAACTCTTACTGAATGTTTAAACCTTGCTACAGTATGATGGTTTTCAATTCAGTGTTTTAAGTTTGCAATTCATTGTGTGATAACCCACATATAAAGAATACAAAAATAACCGTAAACCTAAAGTTAAAACATATTCTTATTATCCACAAATGCAGATAGCCCTTGACTTTCAAACAGTATTTATATTTGTAAATTGATACTCAGTTCCGTCTTTCCCGCATTAATTTTGACCTTATGGTACTGTCAGTGGCAATCTCCCAATGCCATGTTAGTTGCAGAGCAACTTATTGGCATCCGTACTGCACACGTGCATCAATACTCAGTTGCTGTTTGATACACATTTGCAGTCAGCACTTAATGCCTTTTCCAAAGTGTTTCTTAAAATTTGGAGTTTCTTGGCCCATAAAGATGGCAGAAAAGTTCAAGTCTGATGCAAGGATTTGTTCCAAGAAATGTGGGACAATTACTATGGAAACAGAAATGAAAATAATAGAGATGTAATGAATGAGCCACAAAGTTGGTAGAGAAATTGGTAAATCTTCAGATATGTTCCTGAATGACTACAGTGAGTATCCTGAAAGACACACTAAGAACTTAGACATGTTACGGCATCTGGTTCCTTCACATAGTTAACTAAGCAGAGTTTTGGACTTGTTGCTCAGTTGAGAAACTGTTAATAGTGTGACCCTATAAGTTTAGGCATAATTCAGGAAAGGCTAGGAGTCAGAAGAACTGAAGAAATAATGGGGGAAGAATTCTAATGTTGAGCCTTTTAATGCAAATAGGAGGTGGATAATGTGTTTTAAAACCAGGATCAGTTTGCATTGCATTAGGGTTTCAAATGAAGCTGCCAGTACTGTTCAGGAAGTAGTTCGTGTTTTTCCTGAGGCATTGGCTGAAATCATTGAAGAGGATGGATATTGTGCTCAGCAAGTTTTTAATGCTGACCCCTTTGTTTAAAAAAAATTGAATTCAAATTTTTCATCTGGTGGGATTTGAACTCAGGTCCCCAGATCTTGCTCTGGGTTTCAGTGACCATACCATCATACCATTGCCTCCCCGTGTGTGGTTTTCAGAAACTGATTATTGCGAGTCAAAGGATTGTCGGTACAACTTGCTATCTCTATTTTCTAATAGCTTAATGCATAAGTTACTGCCATAGTCACTAAGATAAATAGCTTTACACCACCTTTCCCATAAAACAATCAAAATCTTCCTAGACCTCCCAATAATCAAACCATCTAGGGTTACAAAGGCAGATTCCAGTATAGGACACAACTCCTTTCATTTTACTTTAAGTTTAAAAACATACTAAAACAGTCTTATAAACCTCAATACCGTATGAAAAAAAATCTGGATAATGAGAATTGTTCATTATACTCCCAACATTAACTTCTGTAGTATTAATATGTACAGATACAAATGAAATTTGATAAATTTGACCAGAGGAAATAATAACTCCATTCTTTGTGAAGCATCAAAGAATGGTTAGTCTAGGAGAAGGTCCTTTGGAAGCAAAAAGGCACAAGAATACAGATGAAGTAATGAAAAAAGTAAGATGTCCAATGACCTTAAGCTGAATTAGCTATGTCAACATGTCAGATTCTGTTTTGATACTTCAATGACAAAACATCCTCTGAAATAATTTGATTATAGTTGAAAATTCCTAACTTTGGACCTGGTGTAATATTTAAAAAGGCAACTTTTTGTTTCTAATTAGGATAAGAAGTCCGTCGAAAGTACTTGCCTGTGTTTTGCTCGACTGGTGGACAACTTTCAACATGAAGAAGTAAGATATTGAAATGTGCTATTTTACTGATGACGCTTCTAGTTTATATGCATTAGAAAGTTGTCAAAATCAAACTTACTTCAGTTTTGTTTTATAAAAGTTGTGTTGGAGGAAATGTTGTACATATATGAATTGTAGAGGAGTTCATAGCAGCTGTGTGGTTGGTATATCTATGGTGGAGTTTTTGAAACTTTATCTAGTACTGGAAGTTGGCAGCTGAAATGCAAATTGCATTTTTAGCCTGTTAAATGGAATTTGGAAGTTATCACAAACCTCACTAAACAGCCTGAGATTTCATAATTGAAGAGACTGCACTGAATCTTTTTATGGAAGGAATTTGTATGACCAAGAGCACTTTAGTGCAACAGACATTTTATTTCAGAAAACATTTATCTACAAGTTAGGTGAATTTTAGTTGTTTTCTTTAACTAGTATATTGTTTTTATTAAGTAGCTCATGTCTGGAAATATTTATTTTTGCTTTGAATGGAAATACAGCTGTTTCATTATTGTTGAAAGGCTTAGATGGCAAGAAGCAATCAGTTCTAGACTTGGGTGGGAATATGAAGAGTGCTTGTGTAGTGGAATTGTTTTCTGTTCAAGGCCTAGTATTAGGTAACACTGAGCTTCTTTATCTTTTATGATTTAAATACATATAATTTGGGGAAGAGTTTTACAAGCGCCCTATACATGTGCATTTTACTTAAAACTATTTTAAAGTCCTGCTGTTGAGTGCATCTTTATTCACTCGAGTCAACTTCCTTGACAATTATGACCCATGTTGAGGGATTAGGAAAAACTGGTTGTGCTACATTTTAATACAAGTTGAAAAACTAATGCCTTGGAAACTTTGGCTGTATAGCTAGAGAGATTTTGTTATAGATTCCAGCTTGCAATGGTATTCTGGCTCTTTAGCACTTCAATATTATGACCTTAGCAGAAACTTAGTTGAGGAATGATGACACTGCTAGATCTGCCTGGACCACACAAAATGCAGTTGGGTTCTATTCTCATCTGATAAAACAGCTCACAATCATGTTCCAGGATTATTGAGGAACATGAAAATAATATCAGGCTTATTTTCTTAATTGCAAACTTTCTTTACCCTCTTCCCTGCAGCCGTAATGTGCAAGGGGATAAAGTGGTCTTTTTTGGAAGAGGGTTGTTGATGGGAGATTTAAAGGAGAAAAATTAGAAAAGTTGCACATTGTGAGTGCAAGGAACTTGTGGATGGTTTTGTCACTAAAATTGAAACAATCTTATTAGTTGTTTCTGTTGTGTCCCTTCCTCCCGTGATTCTACCTGACCAAACTTCCTCGAATGCTCCAGCCTACCTTAGTCCTCAACTCACGTCTTTCTCCTCCTCTCCAATCTCTTCTCGTGCCCTCTGAGTTCATGTGGCCCATGTGACTAATCTTTTGTTCAGACTCCAATCAACCTGATCACCCAAACCTCCCCTCCTAGCTGCAAACAGTTGTTCCTAGTGTTATTCCTACAAAACCCTCCCCTCAAAAGAAACAATCCTCGGCCGTACTATCTTTGCAAACTGTAGGACCATTGGTGAATACCATTTCCTCTCCAGTGTCCCTGAACGTGATGCTGCTGCTCAATTCCATTCCCATATTTCCCAGAACTTCAAACACGTTTCCATCCTGCCACAGTGTTGAAGTAACTCTTTACGCGTCATCCTTCTTGATCTGTCTGGAATTTTTAACATGGTTGATCACATCCATCATCCTCCTCCATCATTCCATTGTTTTCACATGGCACCATTATTATCTATCCAGTTGAAGCCAGAGAATTAGTTCCAATGGCTCAGTTTCCTGCTCCCTTACTGTTACCTCTGGTGTCCCCAAAGGATCTGTTCTTGGCCCCTATTTTTTTCTCATCAACATGTCCCTTGGGAACAGCATCCAAAGGCACCAAATAATTTTCACATGCTGTCGGCACCCATTTCTATCTCGCCATTACCATATATTTTGACTCTTCCACTATTGTGGAATTATCAGGCTGCTTGTCCAACCTTCAGTATTGGATGAACAGAGATTTCATCAAATGATCAGAAGGCTGAAGCTGTAGTTTTCAGTCCCTACTCCAGATTCAGTTTCCTAGCTACTGTGCCTATTGTTAATCCTAGCAATGGTCTGAGAGTCTGTTTACAACTTTGATGTCACATTTGGCCCAAGGATGAACTTCCGATCTTGTTCTGCATTCACTGAAACTGCCACTTTTACCTCAGTAACATCGCCTAACTTTGCCCCATTTCACCTTATGTGCTGTGGTAACCTCCATTCGTAGCTTCATTACCTCTAGATCCAGTTGGAACCTGGCTATTCTTCTGTATCCTACCTTCCATAACTTTGAGGTCATCCAAAACTGCAGCCCTGTTTTAACTCCCTGCATGTTCATCTATCGCCTCCGTGCTCTCAGACCTATGAAGTTAAGATACTGTTCAGCTCTTGAGACAACAAAGTTATCATTTTTGTCAATCCCTCCTTACCTAGTCCTATTTGCCCAGGCAAATGGTCTGAGGACAAGGGTTCAAATCCCATCATGGCAGCTAGTGGAATTTAAATTTAGAAAATAAAAATCTGGAATTGAAAGCTAATTCTACTGTCAGCATCATCAGTTGTCATAAAAATCTCATCTGGTTCGTTAATGTCTTTGAGGGAAGGATATCTACCTGGTCTGGTCGTCTTGTGCCTTCAGACTGACAGCAAGGTGCTTGGCTCTTGACTGCCCTCTGAAGTGACGAAGCCAGCCATTTCATTCAGGAACAATTAAGGATGGGCAACAGATGCTGGCCTTGCCAGTGACACCTACATCACATGAAGTAATGTTTTAAAAATGCTGTAATCTTCAGCTCCGACACCCTTCAGGATTTCTGCTTTCTGCTATTTCTGGCCTGTTGTGTATTGCCAATGATAATTGCTCCACAACTGCTAGCTTTGCCTTATGTTGCCAAGGCCTTAAGCTCAGGAATTGCCTCCTTTTGATTCTCTCTCTTTCTACATCACTTTCATCTTGTAAGGGATTTCTTAAAACTTACCCCTTTAGCTAGGCTTTGGTCATGTGACCTATTATCTCCCTATGTGATTGTGTCATTTTGTTTTATAATGCTCCAGTGAACTGCTTTGGGATGTTTTACCAGGTTAAATGAACTGTAAAATACAAGTTGCTGTTGCAATTGTAAATTCAGCCAAAGAATTTATTTAGTGAGAGGTTCTTTTTTGGTGAGGTTTTTTGGATGTTTTGTACATTCTCAGATGCTTTTGAGTTTTGTATTTTTAGTTTACGTTGGAGATTTTGGGCCTTTTTTGCTTGCCTTATTTCTATCAATAGATTTCATGTGGTTTTTTTTTGCTGCAGTACTTGTGGAATTCTGTCTTTTCTGGTTAGTCTGTGTCACGCATGCCAGTTGGATGTGTTGATGAGCTTTAAGTCCTTAACTGCTAACCATATTTGAAAAATGCAGCAAATTAATTGACAATTGATTTTTGTGGCCAAACCATAGTAGCAAACTGGACAAAAAAAAAATTAACTATAATTAAATAAGCTGCACTGTTGTGTACACTTAATTGTTACGTTAGAGGATAATTTTATTCATGAAGGTTGTTTCAGTTTTTTTATAAACTTGGAGAAATAAAGATTAGAGCAAGCGTGCATTTAAGAGTAAGGAGCTGTTAAACCTGACAATATGACTGAAAATGCTTGTGCATCTTGCTGAAAGAATATATTAGTGCAGTTTTGTTTTTTCCTATATATTCCTCTGATTTAAAAGGGGCATAGCCTCCTTCTCTGCAGCAATAACTATTTAGCTCATTGAGCAATCCAGTCATTTCTGTTTCTCACTCTATCTCCATTGTCAGTGCTCATCCCATTTTCTTGCAAAATTGTTGGTGGTCTCCTGTTCCACCACACTCAAGACTGTTTGTTACTACTTGTTGCATAAGGAAGTTCTGTGTAATGGAGTTTGAAACCAGAGCTTTGGAATTGTCAGCAAAAGTACTTGATTAAACCAAAGCTATTTTTCAGCATGGCTTCATATAGTTTTCAATATGACCTGCACTTGTTCCTTTCCTGAAAGTGGAATTTTTGAAAGATCAGCATCAACCTGAAAGCCCTACAAGATAAGGTGAATAGCCAAGGTCTTTGCCCAGGGCAGTGGAGTCCAAAACTAGAGCACATGGGTTTAAGGTAAGGGACAGGATTTAAAAGGTCCCTGAGGGCAACTTTTTCAGTGTATGTGGAATGAGATGGTAGAGGCTAGTACAATTAGACAGGTATGTGGCTGAGAAGGGTTGAGAGATACGAGCCAAATGCAGGCAAATGAGACTACAGTGTGGACAAGTTGGGGCTTGTTTCTGTGCTGTATATCTCTGACTTCATTTATCTGTAGAAATGAGATCCTTGGAGTCTGTATTTTAGTATGCTGATAATTTCACTTTTGTAGTTGTAAATTATTTACATTGGTTATGGAGGATCTCTCTTGTCATTGTGCAGCATAATTTGTGTGCACTAATTTCAAACGTTGCAAAGCTGACCCAACAATGTTATTACTTTAAGACTACTTCTGCCCTGAGGTTGCTCTAGTATTTATTTCCCCATCCCATTTTGATGTTCAGACTCTTTGTTCTTTGTGAAAACTAAGTTGGAAGCACGTACCATCTTTGCTTGCACTTTAATTTTTTTTATTATTAATTTTTTTTATTAAGCAACACAGCACGGGAAACAGGCCCTTCGGCCCAACGAGCCCGCGCCGCCGTCATACCAAATAGTAGCAAATACATTATCCTAATTTAATATTCCTATATAATATATATATTATTCCTAATATGGAAAATTTTCACCATAGGGACAATTTGTTACCCAATCAGCCTAAGAGCGAATTTTTGGGTTGTGGGAGGAAACCGGAGTGCCCGGAGAAAACCCACGAAACCACGGGGAGAACGCGCAAACTCCCGCAGACACCGGCCCAATTCCAAGTGTCTGCACAGCCACATCGATAGTCTATGAGCTGTCATGGTGCCCTTCAGATGGTCCACATAAAGCACTCATATACGACATGAGGTACCAGGCAACCCATGAATCAACATCCAAGAGCTGTACCCGCACCACCTGCCGAATGCGTGCTCAAATTATGGACCGAATTACCTGTGGAAAAAAGCCGTAGTTAAACAGTCCTAATAGATCCCTCTATCTGCATACCGCTCATGTGGCTGTCCAAGAGACCCTTAAACAGCCCCAGCGTGCCTGCTCCCACCACCTTACTCGGCAGTGCATTCCACACCCCCACTACCCTTTGTGTGAAAAACTGCCCTCTAATATTCGTCCTATACATAGCCCCCTCACCCTATGGCCATGACCTCTCGTCCTATCCATTTCTAAAGGTGGAAAAAGTTTACCTCCATTTACTCTATCTATACCCCTTATAATCTTATACACCTCTATGAGATCCCCTCTAAGCCGACGTCTTTCAAGGGAAAACAACCCCAGTCTATCTAATCGGTCCTCATAGGACAGTCCTTCCATACCAGGCAGCATCCTGGTAAACCTCCTCTGCACTCTCTCCAAGGACTCCACATCCTTCCGATAGTACGGAGACCAGAACTGGGCGCAGTATTCCATGTGAGGCCTAACCAAAGTTGTATACAACTGCAACATCAAACTCCTACTCTTATATTCTATACCCTTTTCTATGAAAGCTAACATACTATACGCCTTCTTTGTCACCTTCTTCACCTGTGAGGACACCTTCAGAGACTTGTGAACCTGCACCCCCAAGTCTCTCTGCGTCTCTATGCTCCTTATAGTTTTACCTTTTATCCTATAATTCTCTTCTACATTTTTCCGGCCAAAATGCATCACCTCGCATTTTTCCGGATTAAATTCCATTTGCCATCTATCTGCCCAGTCTACCAACCTGTCTATGTCCTGTTGTATTGCCTGACACTGCTCTCCTGTACCCGCCAATCCAAGCATCTTGGTGTCATCAGCAAATTTGCTGATCTCACCACCTACCCCTACTTCCAAGTCATTTATGTAGATCACAAATAGAAGAGGACCTAGTACTGAGCTTTGTGGCACTCCACTAGTGACAGGCTTCCAGCTGGAAAAAGAGCCTTCCACTACTACCCTCTGTCTCCTCCTCCCGAGCCAGTTCTCGACCCATCTACATACCTGACCCTGTATCCCATGCATCTTCACCTTCTCTATCAGTCTACCATGAGGAACCTTGTCAAACGCCTTACTGAAATCCATGTAGACGACATCAACAGCCTGTCCTTCATCAACTGTTTTTGTCATTTCTTCAAAAAATTCCACCAGATTCGTAAGACAAGACTTCCCCTTGACGAAGCCATGCTGCGTATCCCTGATCAGATCGCAGCGCTCCAGATGCTCATACATCCTGTCCCTGAGGATCCTCTCCATTAGCTTACCTAAACTGAAGTCAAGCTCACCGGCCTATAGTTCCCTGGGTTATCCCTCTGACCTTTTTTAAACAACGGTACTACATTTGCTATCCTCCAGTCCTCTGGGACCTCACCTGTGTCCAAGGAAGAGACAAAGATTTGCGTCAGAGGCCCAGCCAAGTCTTCCCTCAACTCCCTTAGCAGCCTGGGGAAAATGCCATCAGGCCCCGGAGCTTTATATGTCTTTAAGCTGCCTAACAGCCCCAACACCTCTTTCCTCGTAATCCTTATTTCCCTCAACCGATCCTCAACTTTGGCAACATCAGGCACAGACATCTGTCCAGTCTCCTGCGTGAATACCGACGCAAAGTATTCATTCAGGATCTCCCCCATTCCCTCAGGCTCTAAGCATAGATCCCCTCCGCTGTCCCTAAGAGGTCCAATCTTGCCTCTAACCATCCTTTTGCTCCTTACATAGGTGTAAAATGCCTTTGGATTTTCCTTTATCCTACCTGCCAGAGCCACCTCGTGGCCCCTTTTTGCCTTTCTAATACCCCTTTTAAGATCCCGTCTACACTCTCTATAAGCTTCCAGCGCTGTCTCAGTCCCTAGTTGCCTAGATCTAATGTAAGCCTCTCTCTTTTTCTTGATCAAGTCCTCAATCTCCCTGGTAAACCAAGGTTCTCTAATCCTACCTTTCCCATCCTTCCTCCTTGCCGGCACGTATCTTTCCTGCAGAGAGTTTAGTTTTCCCTTGAAAGACTCCCACATGTACCTCGTCAACCTGCCCTCAAAAAGCTTATCCCAGTCGGTATCTTTAAGATCTTGCCTAATCTGGCCGTATCTAGCCCTCCCCCAGTTAAATACCTTCCCTTTTGGGCCAGTCTCGTCCTTTTCCATTAATATCCTAAAGCAGACAGAGTTGTGATCACTATTTGACACCTGCTCTCCTACCTCGACGTCAACCACCTGGCCTGGCTCATTCCCCAGAACCAAATCCAGTATAGCCCCCTCTCTAGTCGGGCCATCCACATACTGCTCCAAGGACCCTTCCAAAACACACTGTACAAATTCCTCCCCATCCACTCCTACAGCCCTGGGCACACTCCAATCTACTCCAGGAAAATTGAAATCTCCCACTACTACCACCCTATTTTTCCTACACTTATCTAAAATGTCCCTGCATATCCCTTCTTCCGCAGCCTGCGGGCTGTTGGGCGGTCTGTAGTAAACACCCAACAGAGTAACCACTCCCTTCCTATTCCTCAACTCCACCCATAGAGACTCAATTCCTAAATCATCCATGCCTCTCTCCCTCTGCACTGCTATGACGTTGTCCTTAATTTGCTAGGCTTAGATTAAGAAAAAAGTTCATTGTGCAATTTTTAAGAATTATTGCACGTTGATGAAATTAACAGAAAATGGGCACAGTGAATTCAGGTAGCTGATGCCATAATCTGCCCAGCTGGACCTAACTAGGTGTTGAAACTGAGCTGATAATCATTGGTATTGAAAGTGCTTCATGCCAGTTTTAGAAATGGGTGGCATCCATGAGAAGTGACTATATTGTAATGGTTTTTGTTTTAATATTATTGTATTGGAAAGTTAACCAGGAGGTTAAATGCATTTGAACAGCTACTTTGTCACTGGTCACCTGAGTTGATACCAAACGTGACCCAGCCATCAAAACATGATTTAAACTGTTGTGTCCAAGATTGACTGATCATTTAGCAAACTGATTTGTATCAAGGTTCTTGCAGGTCATGGAAATGTGGAAAAGTCATGGAAATGTCAAAAAATGTCACAGAAAATAATGGACATTTTATAAAGACAGGGATGAGACTGCTTCTGTGGAATTCCAATCTTTTCAAATGCTTTTCTGCCACCCGATTCTCCATGTTCTTTGCTTTGCATAACTGGAATCCAAGACAGCTTTTTTCTCCCTTGTCTGATCCTGCCCATTACCATTACCATCGAAAGATTCTTTCGATATGTTAAGAATAGAAGATTGGTTAGGTCAAGATTAGGGCCAGTCATAGACAGCAGTGGGAAGTTGTGCGTGGAGCCTGAAGAGATTGGTGAGGCACTGAATAAATATTTCTCTTCGGTATTCACGCAGAGTGCTGGAAATGTAGCTATGGAGAGCACTGAGGTACAGGGTTGCAAATTGGGAAGTATTGTAGTAGATAGGGAGGATGTGTTAGAAATTCTCGAGGGTTTGAAGTTGGATAAGTCCCCTGGGCCGGACGGGATTTACCCTAGGATTCTCTGGGAGGCAAGAGAGGAGATTGCAGAGCCTCTGGCTCTGATCTTCAGGTCGTCGTTGGTTACGGGTGTGGTTCCGGAGGACTGGAGGATAGCGAATGTGGTCCCATTGTTCAAGAAGGGGAAGAGAGACCTTCCAGGGAATTATAGGCCAGTGAGTCTTACTTCTGTTGTGGGCAAAGTATTGGAGAGAATTATTAGGGATAGGATTTATAGTTATTTAGAGAGAAATGAATTGATTGGGGATAGTCAGCATGGTTTCGTGAAGGGTAGGTCATGCCTAACTAACCTCATTGAGTTTTTTGAGAAAGTGACCAGAGAGGTGGATGGGGGTAAGGCGGTTGATGTAGTATATATGGACTTTAGTAAGGCGTTTGATAAGGTGGCCCATGGAAGACTTCTACAGAAAATGCAGATGTGTGGAATAGAGGGTGATTTAGCTAATTGGATTAGGAATTGGCTGGCAGATAGAAGACAGAGGGTGGTGGTTGATGGGAGATATTCATCGTGGAGTTCGGTGACGAGTGGTGTGCCTCAGGGGTCTGTTTGGGGCCCCTGCTGTTTGTAATTTTTATAAATGATCTGGATGAGGGTATTGAGGGATGGATCAGTAAATTTGCAGATGACACTAAAGTTGGTGGAGTGGTAGATAGTGAAGAGGGGTGTTTTAGTTTACAGAGTGACTTGGACAAGTTGCAGAGCTGGGCCGAGAGGTGGCAAATGGAGTTTAATGTGGAAAAGTGTGAGGTAATGCACTTTGGCAGGAACAATAAATGTGTAGAGTATAGGGATAATGGTAGGGCTCTTAATAGTGTTGAGGAACAGAAGGATCTTGGTGTATGTGTCAATAGATCCCTGAAAGTAGGCAGTCAAGTGGATAAAGTTGTTAAGAAGGCATATGGAGTCTTAGCTTTTATTGGTAGGGGGATTGAATTTAGGAGCCGCAGCATCATGTTGCAACTGTACAAAACTCTAGTGCGGCCGCACTTGGAGTATTGTGTGCAGTTCTGGTCCCCACATTATAAGAAAGATGTGGAGGCATTGGAGAGGGTACAGAGGAGGTTTAACAGGATGTTGCCTGGTATGGAGGGCAGGTCTTATGAGGAGAGGCTGAGGGATTTGAGGTTGTTTTCGTTAGAAAGGAGGAGGCTAAGAGGGGATCTTATTGAAACATATAAGATGATTAGAGGTTTAGATAGGGTGGACAGTGATAGCCTTTTTCCTAGGATGGAGGAAGCTAGCACGAGGGGACACAGCTTTAAATTAAGGGGTGATAGTTATAGGACGGATATCAGAGGTAGGTTCTTTACTCAGAGTGATTAGGGAGTGGAATGCCCTGCCTGCAGCTGTTGTAGATGCGCCAAGTTTGGTGGCGTTTAAGAGGTTAGTTGATAAGTATATGGAAGAGAAGGGAATGGTGTAGTTTGGAGGGGCATTGCTTTTTATTTCGGTCGGCACAACATCGAAGGCCGAAGGGCCTGTTCTGTGCTGTATTGTTCTATGTTCTATTAGTGATGGCAGTCATTAGAGGAGGAGCTTGCCAATTGGTCTCCTTACCAGCTTGACTGTTTTTGGACACTGTCAGAATAATGCAGCAGTTGGCCGAGTCGTATGTGCCACATTCCCTCATCCTTTTTTTTGTCTCAAGTGGAGAGAGATGTATTTGTTGGTATCAGTTGCAGGTTTTTGTTGATTTCTGCTTGTTTCTTCAGAGCAGGAACAAACACCTGGTGAAGAAAATGATGTTTCTAAAATCATTTTCTAAATGAAAATCTAAATGATGTTTCTAAAAAAGGTCAAAGGGCCTGTTTCTGCACTCCATAGCTCTATTTTTGTCAAATGTCCAGATCCACTTACTCTAATATTTTTGATGTGACCCATAAATGTTGTCTTTAATATAAAGTTGCTGAAAAGTCATGGAATTTTATTTTATCAACAGTTCAAAAACTTAAGTTTCACACCATGTAGTTCTGGAAAGTTTTTGGATGACAGCTGTAGTGGAAGTTGGGGAGATGTAAACAGCTAACAGCACCTTTTGTTATTGATTCACACTGAAGATGTGTAGACTATAGTGTGTTCAGAATTAAATTAGTTTAATTTTTAAAGAAACTAAATTCATGGTGCTTAGAAGTCAGCTGCAGAGTAGTGCAAGAACAGGTGACTGCACCCTAATTCAAAAGGCACAGTTCTAATAGCTGTCCATTTTAGTTGGCTGCCTATATATGTGTATTTGGAAAAACCAAAGGAATAAAGGTGAGATACATAAAGTGAAAGGTGACAATGGCTGACCAGTTGCAATCCAAGCTAAGGTGGGACACTTGGGTAAATTAGTCAAATATGAACAACTCGGCTTTCCTCTAAATGAGAATTTTTTTAACTTAATTTGCAGGATGTTGATGCCACTGGCATGGCCAGCATTTCTTGCCCATATTTAATTGTTCTTCAGAAGCTGGTGTGAACCACCTTCAGCACAACTGAGTGACTTGCTAGGCCATTTCAGAGTATTAAAGAAATGACCACATAGTTGTGGGTCTAGATTCACATACAGGCCTGACTTGGTAAAGATGAAAGATTTCCTTCCCTAAAGGAAGTTAATGAATTAGATGAGTTTTTATTTGTGCTAGGTTTTTTATTCCAGCCTTTATTTAATTAGCTGAATGTAAATTCCCCAATGCTGTGGTAGAATTTGTACCAACTTTGCAGAACCATTCGTCCAAACTCCTCAGGCAGCCTGGAAGCCCAGTGGTTAGCACTGCTGCCTCGTACTGCCAGGGATGGGGTTCGATTCCCGACTCAGGTCGTTGTCTACACAGAGTCTGCATGGATTTCCTCTGGATGCTCCAGTTTTCTCCCACAGTCTGAAAAACATGCTGGTTAGATGCATTGGCCATATTAAGTTCCCCCTTGGTGTACCCGAACAGATGCCGGTGTGTGGCAACTAGAACATAGAACGTTACAGCGCAGTACAGGCCCTTTGGCCCTCGATGTTGCACCAGCCAGTGAACCCTCTAACCTAAACTATTCCAATATCATCCATATGCCTATCCACCGACCATTTGAATGCCCCCAAAGTAGGCGAGTCCACAACTGCTGCAGGCAGGGCATTCCATGCCTTCTTCACCCTCTGTGTAAAGAACCTGCCTCTGACATCCATCCTATAACTACCACCTCTTAATTTAAAGTTATGTCCCCTCGTGTTGGTCATCACCATCCGAAGAAAAAGGCTCTCACTATCCACCCTATCCAGTCCTTTGATCATCTTATACGCCTCAATTAGGTCACCGCGTAACCTTCTTCTCTCTAATGAAAATAACCTCAGGTCCCTCAGCCTTTCCTCATAAGGCCTTCCCACCATACCAGGCAACATCCTGGTAAACCTCCTCTGCACCCTTTCCAATGCTTCCACATCTTTCTTATAATGCGGCGACCAGAACTGTACTCAATACTCCAAGTGCGGCCGCACCAGAGTTTTGTACAGTTGTAACATAACCTCACGGCTCCTAAATTCAATCCCTCTACCAATAAAAGCTAACACACCGTACGCCTTCTTAACAACTTTATCAACCTGGGTGCCAACTTTCAAAGAGCTATGTACTTGTACCCCAAGATCCCTCTGCTCGACAACACTATTAAGGGTCCTTCCATTAGCCCTATATTTCATATGCCTGTTATTCCTACCAAAGTGAATCACCTCACACTTATCCGTATTGAATTCCATTTGCCACCTCACGGCCCAGCTCTGCAACCTATCTATGTCCCTCTGCAAATTGTAACATCCATCCTCGCTGTCTACAACTCCCCCCACTTTGGTATCGTCAGCAAATTTACTAATCCAACCCTCTACACCCTCATCTAGGTCATTTATAAAAATGACAAACAGCAGTGGCCCCAAAACAGATCCTTGAGGTACACCACTTGTAACTGCACTCCAGTTGAATATTTCCCATCAACCACCACCCTCTGTCTTCTATCAGCTAGCCAATTCCTAATCCAAACTGCTAAATCACCTTCAATCCCATGCATCTGCACTTTCTGCAGTAGCCTACCATGGGGAACCTTATCAAACGCTTTGCTAAAATCCATATACACTACATCAACTGCCTTACCCTTATCTACCTCTTTGGTCACCTCCTCAAAAAATTCAATAAGGTTTGTGAGGCACGACCTACCCTTCACAAAACTGTGCTGACTATCCCTAATCAATTTATTTCTCTCTAGATGCTTATAAATCCTATCCCTTATAATTCTTTCCAAGACTTTGCCCACAACAGAAGTCAGGCTCACCGGTCTATAATTTCCAGGATGGTCCGTACTCCCCTTTTTGAACAAAGGGACAACATTTGCCATCCTCCAGTCTTCCGGCACTATACCTGTAGCCAACTAGGAGATTTTCACAGTAACTCCAATGTCAAGCCAAACCTATTTGTGACACTAATGAATAAATTTTTAAGAAAAACTGCTGGTCCAGTAATGACCATTGCATTACTGTACCTTTATATATAATCTCCTGACTTATGTATTCTATCCCTCTTGTTATAAAACCTGGAATTTCATTTTGTTTTTATCTTGCAGCCTCATCAGCTTCAGAACCTATGTCCCAAACTTCTCTGCTTCTCCATAGCACTGAACCTTTTTCTGTTTAAAGGACAGTTACCTTTTTGATCACTGTTTAGATCTACTAAGTTGAGTTTCGGTCTTTTACTTAATCATTGTCCAATCTTATCAATGTGCCTCTGCAGTTTCCTTTTGGTCTTTAATTATTACTATTTTACTGTTCTCTAAAACGTTTGGCACTATTTTCTCTATGCTGAGATTCAAATCATAATATAGTGAACCCTTTGGCACATCATTTTTTTTATGCAGCCGTTCTGAAAATTCACACTCCTTCAGCTATTGTGTTCTCCTTTCTTATTTTTCTTAAATATGAAAGTCTGACAAATAGCTGAAAATGGACACTATTTAATTGAGAATGGTACAAGAATATTTTATTTTAATTTGTGTATCATGGGCTAATAAATTATACTCAAGTTCATTGGGTCATTTGCTTCAAACTAATTGATCAATATTGCCACGTTTTGATTGATAAGTATCTTTTCATTTAAGATTATTTTACTAATGTCATGCTACATTATTTTTATCAGAACTCTATCACATGTACTACAACCATATGATTTATTCAGAACTGAGCCATATAGATTGGCTGTAATAATCAGTGCTTAAAAAATGTTATCCAATAAACTCAAATTAAAAATTGAAAATCAGACATATGTTGAAGGTTCAATTGCAAGGACATTGTGTCTCTGGGAACCTATTTGTTTTAAAAGTTTGTGGCACAAAAGGAGAAATAACTCACTGAGCCTTGCTGCCCTTTCAAGTTGTTTCCTGTCGTTTTGCATTTAAGCTGGGAATTACATCTACTACACATGCATATTCACAGTTTATGGGTGTCACTGGTAAGGTGAGCATGTATTGACATCCAGAAGATGGTGGTGAGCCACTGTCGTGAATTCAAATGAGTGGCTTGTTAGGGAAATCAAGAATTGACCATACTGCTGTGGATCTGGAATTGTTGACCAGACCGGGTGAGGGCAGAGTGAACCAGATGAGTTTTCAGGGCAGTTCAGTAGTTTTGTAGTTTCCTGATTACTTACTAATTCCAAATTTTATTTAATTGAGTTTAATTATTCATTGAATTAAAGTTGTCTAGCTGCTTTGGTAGGATTTGAAGTTGTCTTGGATCATATTTTTATAACTTCATGATTTCATCTCCATGAGGTAGACAAATAGATCTCAAACTGCAGAGACCCAAAGTGAAGAAAAACGACATGCAGTCAAATTAGTTTGTAAAGATTGTTCATGTTAGTATTTTGTGGAATGTTTTCGTCTCTATTTGCTTTAAATGTTGAAAGAAGGAAATGTTGAATATGCAATTTGTGTACAAGTACTTAAGTACACTTGCACACAGTGCAGATTATGCTAGTCAGTGTATTAGAACTTTGCGGTGTTTGGAAGAGGATGGGGGAGTTGGGTTCTGCATTGCAGGCTAATAAAATTCTTTGACCTTCATATGTCTTCGTGCTGTCAATCAGGCTTGAGGAATATAATCTTTTCGTTTCATTTCTGTTAATAGAACTTGTTGCAGCAGGTGGCATCTCGTGATTTGTTGACTAACATACAGCAACTTCTGGTGGTGACTCCCCCAATTCTCAGCTCTGGCATGTTTATCATGGTGGTTCGCATGTTTTCATTGATGTGTTCGAACTGTCCCACATTGGCTGTGCAACTTATGAAGCAAAGTAAGTATTTTGCAGCTCTAACTGGGGCAAATTATCATTCTAGAGATAAGAGACAACAAATGTCATGCTTGTTTTAGAGTATTGAACATTGATCTGGTGCAACACGGCACACTGTGCTTAATTAAACTTCAATTTAATTTCCAAAAACGCAATCTGATTATGGACTTGGACTTGGACTTGTGTCTTGCATTTAGTTGGCTTAAGAACTATTTGCTACATGACCTATAGCTAATTGACAATATTAGTGAAGTTCTCTCAAGGTTATAGTTCTTTTAGCATGGATTTCTGGGTAAGCAACTTGAGCAGTTTTTGAACTGGACATGGAAACTCTTCAAAATACTTCCACATTATTCAGGTGGACTCCTTTTCACAGTTATTACAGTTTCAGAGCAGGTGTCTTGCATCACAACTGTTATGGTGCAGAAGGACGTCATTTCACTCCCATAATGCCTACACCAGCTTTCCATATGAGCATCATGACTTAATGCCATTCCCCTATATCCCTGCATGTTGTTTCTATTCAAGTAATCATTTAATGCTCTTTTGAGTGACTTAATAAAACCTGCCTGCACCACACTTCAAGATCGTGCATTTCAGACCCGAATCACTTGTGTGAAAACATTTTTTTCTGTCAGCACATTTGCCAATCACCTTAGATCTTTGCTGCCTCCTTTTTGGTCTTTTTATGAATGGGCAGTTTCTTCCTTTCTATTCTGTCCAACCTCTTCACTAATTTGATCATCTTTATCAAATCTCCTTTTCTTGGCCGCCTTCTTTCAAGGAGAATAGTCTGGAGAGGTTGGTACTATCTTCATCATTGCTCATCCCTTCAACCATTCCTGTAAACTTCTACACTCTCTCCAATGTGTTCGCATCCTTCCTATATTGGTGCCCAGCACTGCACATAATACTCCAGCTGAGATCTATTATATAAGTTCAGCGTAAGCTCCTTTTTCTTGCATTCTGGGACCTTACTAATATATAAGATCCTGTTATTAATTGCTCTCGCCACATGTCCTACCATCTTCGATGATCTGTGCTCACATATGCCAAGGTACACCCACTTAAGAATTCTATTCCTTCATGTTCTTCACACCAAAATTCATCACCTCACTTCTCTACATGGAGTTTCATCTGCCACCCAATTGCCCACTGCACCAACTTACATATGTACCTTGGAAATTCTGGTGTCTGGAGGGGAGAGTGGAGAAGGACAGCAGTGTTTCAGCAGATGTATATCCAGGTCATTCATTCTGTGAACTCGAAGGTCATATCTGATATTTTCTGCTTTTCCTCTGCAGACATTGCAGAAACTCTTCGTTTTTTACTTTGCGGAGCTTCAAGTGGCAGCTGCCAAGAACAAATTGATCTTGTACCAAGGAGTCCACAAGAACTTTATGAGCTTACTTCCCTTATCTGGTAAGATGTTTTGTAAACCGTCATGAAATTTTTTGGTTTTAATCTGTATCTGTCAATCTAATTTGCATGTCTTTCAGAAAAATGAACTGAAGATTCCCCTCTACCCTAACCTGCATTCCACAGTCTAGCTTTGGCCAAAAAGATTATTTGTAGGTGGGATGGAACCATTTGAGTGCCTCCTTCAAAGGAGCCAGCATAAGCACAGTGGGTGAATAATCTTCCATGCTTAGTGTTTCCATGAACAGGATTTTTGAGCTATGTATATTCTCAAAGGGCAGCAAAATTAGGATTTAATAATGAGGCTTTATTTGTACATCACATTATGCAAGTTTGATCTGTTATCGTTGACAGTTGAATGAATTTGTGCATTTTTCTGTCCTAAGTTGACTGTATAAATGAGGCAAATCTAAAACTTGATACTATTTGCTAAAATTTTCAGTGATAAAATCTATTTTCTTTTGCAGTGAATTAATGCCATGTCTACCCAAAGAAGGAATTTTTGCTGTTGATACCATGCTAAAGAAGGGAAGTGCTCAAAATACAGATGGTGCAATATGGCAGTGGCGTGATGATCGTGGCCTCTGGCATCCATACAACCGAATCGATAGTCGCATAATTGAGGTATAATATCTTCAAAAATGAAATCACTACGGGGAGGGAGAAGGTGAGGGCGGGAGAGGGAATTAGAGTGGGAAATAAGTTCCATCTTTAATTCTGTAATGATAGGAGAGGGTTTTAGCTTGGTGGTTGTTACTGATGAGCAAAACAAAGATCTTTAAATTTTGCACTAGAAAATAAATGAGGCTATTGGTATTTATCATTATTCAGAGTAAATTGGACAACTTCTAGCAATCCCTACCCTGCTGAGCTGGCACTGAAAATTAAGTGTGCAACCTCATTCCTTTAGATTTTTATATTTCGCTAAATTAAATAAAATGAACCTACCTTATTCTCATGACCTCAAAGGAGAATTTTCACACTGAATTTGTATTATCTATAATAGCAATATAAAGAGCCAAATGGAGTAATGAATTCTAAATGGGTTCAACTGAGATCTAAAGCAGTATTATGTTCTTTGGTAATTACACTTAGAGCTGTTACAAGTTTCATAATTAAGTTTGTAATGGTGCACATCCACTCTTGCTGCCTGTTACTATGTACAGTTAAGTCAGACTTAAAACTCAGCATATCTTTATATGTGCAGGCATGTATGCGATATGCAGTGAGTAGAAATATGCGCTTGTGAACCAGCGTTCCAAGCTTGGAGCTGAAGTGCCCTGCATACACTGGTAAATGTAGACCAAAATGCCTTGGACACACTGGCAAGCAGTCTAATCTTAGGTCTGCAGTAATCTTTTTGTATGCTTTGACGGTCTGTTCACATTGTTCACAGGCAGCCCATCAAGTGGGTGAGGATGAAATAAGCTTGTCAACATTGGGTCGAGTTTATACTATTGACTTTAACTCTATGCAGCAGATCAATGAGGACACTGGGACAGCCCGTGCTATTCAGAGAAAACCCAATCCGTTGGCCAACACGAACACTGGTGAGTACTGCCCAGTAACTTAACCTTACATTTTAAATTGCATTGAGGATGCTTTCTTAGTTTTAAAAAAATTACAAGTGACTTTATTAACTTGAGCCTGCTTGATAACAAAATTGCTTTTATAAACTATAACCATTCATAAGATATGCTGTTCATGATTTGAACATCTCAAAGTACTTTACATCCAACTTTTGAACTCTGGCTACAGCTGTAATATAAGAGAAAAATTGGCAGCAAATTTTGTACTCAATCAGGTTCCATAAATGGTGCTGTTGGTAAAGGGCAGATAATTAATAACTTGAATAGGAGATCAATATTGGCTGGAATGATGGGAATAGTTATAGTGCTATTCCAGACAGTGTTGTGGGATATTTTTGATCCACTTTGAATCCATATTGGTTTCATGTGGGTGGCACATTAGTTAGCGCCAGGGTCCCGGGTTCACTTCTTGGCCTGGATCTCTGGAGTTTGCACGTTCTTCCTGTATCTGCATCGGTTTCCTCCCACAAGACTGAAAGATGTGCTGATTAGGTATATTGGCTGCTAAATTTGCCCTCAGTGTACCCGAACTGGAGTGTGGCAACTAGGGGATTTTCACAATAACTTCATTGCAGTGTTAATGTAAGCATACTTGTGACACTAATAAATATACTTTAAAATGTTTCAACCAAACATGCCTTGTACTACGTTGGAGTGTTGGCCTAAAATGTTGTCTCGAGTAAAACTTAAACCCGTAACTTATGACTCGGTGAGAGTGCTACCAATTTCAAAAGAACACAAAATAGTGGAGCTGGATACTCTGGGATGCTTGCCATATGTAACTGGCAACATGCTAAATTATTTGTTTCCAGTATTTTGCCCACCTGGTTTACTTCTCGCATCTTTATGGACTTGACATTAGGCTGTAAGTATCAAGCTAATAAGAAAACCTCTTTACTACTCTTTACTATGATCCAGGATTCCCAAAGAGGGATGGTAAGATGAACACTCAGCATGTTCTGCATTTTAAAGGCTTGTTTGAACATTTTCATTTTCAATCAGCAATAATGTGCTAGGTGGAAGATTTAACATGTTGAAGTACTACAATTTTTGAACAACATGTTCTCAGTAGTTCTCAATTGATTTCCCCATTTGACCTATTTTAGTAGCTTGATTTTTATGAAAAACTTTGTCATAAATTCAGCAATTACAAATACAGAGTTCACGACCAAAATTGGCCAAAGCAGGATTATTTCTTCCAAGAAAATGCAGTGAGAAGAATGTAGTGATAATACAAAAATACTTGTGTAAAATCAATTACAATTACTTGCAGTAGCAAGACATGATTAGGGAATTCCATTACCTACGTTTTGTCTAAAGTTTTGCAACGAGATCTCAATTCTATATTTTGTGCCTTTGTAAATCAAATGGTTAATTCACGTGTATTATTGAGGTTTCTGTTACTGAGGACTGAATATTTCTTAAGCAAGTGTTCTATGGCACCCCATGATGTCTTGTATAATCAAGTCCCTTCTGAGGATAAATGCCAAGGGTCAGACTAATTGTGGCCAAGAAGGCCATTAACATAAGTTGATTATTAAGTTGTGCATGGTTGTTTCAATGTATTTAAAACTACCAAAAGTGATATTGGTTTAGCAAGAGTCTAACTGTTTGCTTTTTAACGAAAGCAATCACAATTGGCACAGGGCATGCCCACAGTATAAACAGAGCAGTTACAATTAAAATCTATTTCAGTCACGTGAATGCTGTTGTTTAGAGTATGGGGGTTTTCCTGAAAAATGCAGTCTGAATCTGCTTTTTTTATGTACAGGTGGTCACTCTGAAACGAGGAAGGATGATGCACGGGCTCAACTAATGAGGGAAGACCCAGACCTGGCTAAATGCTTTATAAAGACATTGTTTGGTGTGTTATATGAAGTGTATAGTTCATCAGCTGGACCCGCTGTCAGACACAAGTGCCTTAGAGCAATTCTTAGAATAATTTATTTTGCTGATGCTGAACTTCTAAAGGATGTGCTTAAAAATCATGCTGTTTCCAGGTTGGTATTGAGTGCAATGTGCTTAAGAGCTTTGAAATGTAGAAACATCTGCTGAAAATTTAGAGCTTGAATATTGAAAATATCCTAATCAGACTTGAGCAATTGTTCTAGTAGATCATTACTTTGATTAGGAGTAAGAAGGATTGGTAACTAATTGATAAAATAATCAAAGGACATAAGTCAAAAAAAATTTATGATCTGAAAGTGTGATGGAAACTGTTTCAATAATGTTTAAAAGTGAATTGGATAATACCTGTAAGGAAGAAAGCAGAGCAGTGGAATGAAATGGATAGCTTTCAATCAGCTGTTGACTCTATGGGCTGAATGGCCATTTTCAGTGATTTTACAATGTTTCTCTATTGGCATCAAAGCCAGTCAAAATTAATCATCTGAATGACAGTCTTCCATTTCATGATGGTATTCCGATATGACAGATGATGAAAGACAGCAGTGTCTTTCATAAAATTGAAATAGCATTTTGCACTACCTACATTTTTATATATTTTTAATTTTGCATTAATCAGCAATCTTATTACAAGAGCTGGCCTCTTCCTCTTTTCTGCCCATCATGCTACCATTAGCATGGCTGGTATAAACACCTCCGGTCAACTTATTTGGTGATATTGCAACAATTAAAGTCTAAACACAAGATAAATTTGAGTAATGTTTGCATCTGTATGCAAAAGAGGGCTTTGGAGCAGGTGTAATTAGTGACTTAAATTTTTTTTACTTCAAAAAATAAACTATATATTGCCTAAGAGTTCAAATTTGACATTACATGAAGTGCAGCACAGGTCGATTTCTTTCGATACGTGGCAATCTTGAGGTACCGTTTAAAATAATACACTTAAAATGGGTCATATTTGCAATCGACATTTCACATCAAATGCTCACTGTTGCATGCAGTCCATGGGGTTTTATTTGGCTTCCAGTGCTGTTGTAGACTATGGGGTGACATCCTTGGATCCTGTGAAGAAAGACAGTCTGTGCAGAAGCTGCCTCACCATAAGAGCAGAATTGGGCCATTCGGCCCATCGAGTCCGCACCGCCATTCAGTCATCACTGATTTTTTTTCATCCCAATTCTTCTGCCTTTTCCCCATAACCCCAGTTCTCCTTATTAATCAAGAACCTATCTACCTCTGTTTACAAACACTCAATGACCTGACCTTCATTCTTCTGTGGCAAAGTTCCACAGATTCACCACTCTCTGGCTGAAGAAATTCCTTCTCATCTGTTTTAAAGGATTGTCTCTTTAGTTTGAGGTTGTGCCTTCTGGTTCAAGTTTTTCCTTGGTAAGAAATCTGACAACACCAGGTTTAAGTCCAACTGATTTATTTGAAAGTAAACTCACAAGCTTTCGAGGCTGTCCTCTTCGTCAGGTGAATGAGGTGTTCTGGTCTCGAAGTTGTCAGACTTCTTACTGTTTGCCCCGGTCCAACGCCAGCATCTCTACATCAAGTTTTTCCTACCAGTGAAAACATCTTGTCCACATCCATGCTATCCAGGCCTTGCAGTATCCTGTAAATTTCAATAAGATTTCCCTCCTCATCCTTGGCTCCAATGAGTACAGATCCAGAGTCCTCAACCATTCTTCATACAACAAGTTATTTGTTGCATTCTTGTGAGCCTCCTGTGGACTCTTTTCCAAGGCCAACACATCCTTCCTTAGATAAGGGGCCTAAAACTGCTCTCAGTGCTCCAAATGGAGTCTGATCGGAGCCTTATACAGCTTCAGAAGTACATCCCTGCTCTTGTATTCTAGTCCTTGCAACTTGAATGCTAACATTGCATTTGCCTTCCTCACTGAATACTGAATCTGCACATTAGCCTAAAGAGAAACTTGAGCAATGACTCCCAAGTCTCTTTGTGTTTCTGATTCTTAAGCATTTACCAATTTAGAAAATAGTCTATGCATCTGTTCTTCCTTCCAAAGTGCATAACCTCTCTCTTTTCTGCATTGTATTCCATCTGCCACTTTGCCCACTCTTCTAATCTGTCCAAGTCCTTCTGCAACCTCCCGCTTCCTCAACTGCAGTACCTCTCAGCATCTCATCCTAGTTAAAAAAAAAAGTTTATAAAATTTGTACATTACAAAGCAGTTCAAATCTCACATTAAATGAAGTGTAACACTGCATTCTCCCAATACAGTGTGATATGATATGCACTTTTAATGTAGTGCTCAACTACTTGACAAATCTTAATTTGAAGTGATGTATACATATTCCTTTTGTTGGTTACATAAGAATGTTTCTTTAAGGTATACTTTAAAGACCAGCGTCTGATTTGTGATTTTCTTATTCCCCAACAGCCACATTGCTTCCATGCTATCAAGTCAAGATTTCAAGATCGTTGTTGGAGCACTACAGATGGCAGAAATTTTAATGCAGAAGTTACCAGATATATTTAGCGTTTACTTTAGAAGAGAAGGTAAGAAATCATAATTTGTACATTTGCAAAATTGGAATGCTTTTACATTTTACAGACTTTATTTGAACTTTTTCATGACTTTTGATTTTGGGTTAAAGTATTGAATTTTCTTTACAATAACTAAAATGGTTAGAATTTTGGATGTTGGGCAAAATATTAATAACATTTTGTTTTTGTGCAAGGTGTGATGCATCAGGTGAAAAATTTAGCAGAGTCCGAGACTCTACTTACCAGCCCTCCAAAGGCATGTAGTAGTGGAATAGGAAGTCTCAGCACTGCTGCCACAATTAGCACAGCCAACGTTGCAAGCAATACAGTTGCAGATCTCGGATCCCCCAGTTTCCAAAGTATGGATGATTCTTTGGACTTAAGTCCACAAGGGTAAGTTTTGAAGTTTCCAAATTGAAGCAACAAATCTCCTTGCTCTCCTATCAAGCTAGAATTGTGGTAATCTATTTGTGGTGTTCTGATGTCTAATAATGAACTTACTTTATGATATCTTATTAAATGAATTGCCGTCAGGTCTGGCATATTGACAATAAAGACTTTTTTAGTTAAGGAGTCCGGTAACATTTAATTGTTGAAATTTCATTTACTAAAATTCCAGTTGGGTTAAATTCTGTCTGATGTCACTAACACTAAAGTTCAGGGGACCGTGGCATTTGTGTTCAGTGAAAGTAGAGATGAACTCTGAGATGGCTTCTGAACAAGATGAATATCGGTCCAGGAATTTTTTCAAGGGGCATTTTGTTCCTTCTGATATTAGGTCCATCTTGATTTGGCCTACTTATGCACCATAACTAACATTGATGCAAAGCAACAGCTCTATACCCAACATCTCAGTCATAGAGTACTAAATGTTAGATTTTGTTTTTGGTGTTCCTCTTTGCCCGCACTATAGATGAATTACAATAATGTGGCAGAAAGTAAGTTGAGATGTTAGCTTGCACAAACCATCTTTCTTCATAAGGGATGGTTTTGGAGTGCAGGTTTCATCCAAAACAGGACCAGTTTTACATTTTTATGTCAAAAGAAGGATTATAACTGGGTATCATTGTCCTTGCTCTGCTATTATTGATTTTCATTTTAAATTTAAATTTGTGGTCTTGGTTCTCTGGGCACTCAGTTTTTTCAGTATCAAAGCAAGATCAAATTTACTTTCATTTATCCTTGTGCCTTTGGCTTTATATGCAGCTATATAAAATCTGACTTACATTTGGAGGACTTGGCTTTTGCAACCTCTAATGCCCTATCTGATTATGCCTATCCCAGCTGCAAAGGAGCATGCAAATTAGGAACAGGAATAGGCTACTCAGATCCTTGACATTGCTCAAGGAGGCTTGCAAAAGTTAAAGTTTAGTATGGGGAGTAAGGGAAGCAATAAAAAGTGAAAATATTTAGTTTATCTGATTGCTGAACTCTCAACAAATGGAAGCACATCAATTTTGTAATTTGACAGAAGTCTATTGGGAGCAACGTGACCCAAGGAAAACCAACATAGCGATCTGAAATTGATGTCTTATTTAGGATGTAATCTGTAGCTCAGGATTTTTTTTATATATATTCACAAACTAAAACTTTTTTCGCTGGTAAACATATTTCCCATTTACTTTGACATACATTCCCAGTGTATTAAATGCCTGTCATGGTGATGACACATTTTGCCTCTTGTCAAGCCTTACTTGATTCTACCTCTTCTACATGCCCAAGCAAACCTAGACCCTTTAGATCAAGAATATAATGCAACTTGGAGCTAGCACTGGACTCATTATCATCTGTTCTTAATTCCAGGTATGTCTCCATCTGCTCACAAGATCAGTCCTACAGCTTGGGCAGTATCTTTTTAAGGATGCTTCACACACATTTTTGGGTTGTGGGGCAGGCAATTTTGAGTTCTGATGGAGATTTTTAATAAGGTGATAACTGATGAACTTTTTTTTAACTGTACAGTTACCACTGAAACTAAACTGACTTGACAATACTGGACGTGTGGTCTGGATAGGTTCCAATATCTTCCTAATGAGCAACAAAAGGATATTTTGCCCAAATTGCCTTGCAATTAATTGAATCATTCTGTGGAACATTGGTCATGTTAGAGATAGGAGTCCAAAGCAACGTTTTTTTAAATGGCTTACGTTTCAACTTAAAGGCAAGAGAACTTGTCACATCTGAGGCTTTTTCAAACAAAGATGACCTATTTTTTAATCAATGTGCGTAACCTTGAACAAATTGTTTTTGCTCATAACTTTGATCAACACTACTCTCAAAATTCTGCTATACAGCTTATCGTCTTCAACCATGCTATTACCCAAAGTTTTGATTTTTGTTTCGATACTGAAGGTTATAACTGTTAAAGTTGAGTAAGAGCACAGAGTTCGCTGTCAATGTGAGAGCTAACATGGCCAACTCCAAATAGATTTTGCCTTTTTTGGCTGGCAAGTTGAGTGTCTTATGCATCACCTATTTCGTCAATGTGATGTTTTCCCAAATTCTGTTGTTCTGACCTTGGACAATGTTGAAAATTAGAAATCTTGTATTAAATCCTGTCATAAAAATAGATTACTTCAGAATTCTTTCACAGACTGTAAAGATCATTTCTCACACGCTAACTTTCTCATGTTAATCTTGAGTTGTTTTGGTTGGGTTGACTGAAAATGGTAGACATGCAGTTTCATACAGATTCAATAAGCATTTAGAAAGACAGAGGTATATTGGCCTTTATTATGAGAAGATTGAAGTACAATCCTAAGTCCTGTTAAAATTGTATTCAGCTGATGAAAATACATGCAGATTTGGTCTCCGTATTTGAGGAAAGATATATACTTGCATTTAAGGTGGTACAGTAAAGTTTGACTTGGCAGGTTCTTGGGATTCAAGGCTATGGGCCAGGTGCTGGTCAGTGGAATTAAATAGGAGGTTGGGTGTTTCTCATGTTGCTGCAGACTTGAGCTGAAGGGCCTCCTGCGCTGTCTGATTCTTATTAGCATGGCTGAGAGTGCTGTAGACCATATTACCTTTCAAGCCATTTCTGTCCTTCAACACAATTACAGCTGATCTTGTGCATCAAATCTATTCTCCATCCTGCTCCTTGTATCCATAACTCTTAAGACACCAAAAATCTATCTCTCGAATTTGAAAATGTACAGTAATGGAGCATCCATAACCCCCGAAAAGAAATTTGTCCTCCTTTCAGACCTAAGTGATTTGAGGCTTTGCCCCAAATTCAAAGTTCCCTAGCTCGGGGAATGGGCTTCATTGTCAAGCTTCTTCAGAATCTTGTATATTTGAACAAAAGTGCCTCTTTCTTCTAAACTCCAGAGAATATAGCCCAATTTACCAAACGTATCATAGAACGTTCTTCTCATCCTGGGAACCTAACCAGTGAATCTTCATTTGCCTCCAGTGCAATTCTGCCCTTCTTTGAACATGGAGACCAAATCTGCACAAACTATTCTAGGTGTGCTTTCATCAAAATCCTATATAATTAACAGACTTGCTTATTATTGTACACTAGTCCCTTTGCAATAAAAGTCGATATAATTTTCTTTCATTAGACAACTTTTCTGCTTTCTATTTCTGCTACCAAGTGAATAATCACATTTTGTTCCATCTGTCTCCTTTTGCTTGCCTAACCTGTATATATGCTTTGCAGCATTTTGTTTTACTAGCATGTTAACTTTGTGCTCCCATGCAAGCATACCCACTCCCTGACTATAACATGTAGAAATTTCACCCTGTTTTAAAATGTATTCTGTTTTTCTACTAAAGTGAATAATCGCTGTTTTCCACAATTGTATTCCATCTGTCCCCTTGGTTGCTCACCTAACCTATCTATATCATTTTGCAACCTTTTTTGTTTGTCTTCATAACAAATTCTCACTAACTTTGTACTTTCAGCAAACTTGGATGTATTACTTTCTCTAGTCTTTTTGTCAGTCGTTCATTTAGATTGTAAATAAATGAGGTTCCAGCACACCACCAGTTAGAACCTGACAACGTTAATACCTCATTTATCCTAGTCTGCTTCCTGTCTGATAACCAGTCCTCCATTGATGCTTAAATATTTCATTTATTATTGTCACATGTATTAATGTACAGTGAAAAGTATTGTTTCTTGCATGCTAAATAGACAAAGCATACCATTCATAGAGAAGGAAAGGAGAGAGTGCAGAATGTAGTGTTACAGTTATAGCTAGAATGCAGAGAAAGATAACTTAATGCAAGGTAAGTCCAGTCAAAAATTTGACAGCAGCATGGAAGAAGCTATTCTTGAGTCAGTTGGTACGTGACCTCAGACTTTTGTATTTTTCTCCTGATGGAAGAAGAATGTCTAGGGTGCGTGTAGTCCTCAATTATGCTGGCAGCTTTGCTGAATATAGACAGAGTCAGTGGATGGGAGGCTGGTTTATTATCCATGATTTTATGAGCTATTACATTGCATACCTTGTCGAAGTCCTTTTGGAAATCCAAGTATACTGCGACTGGTTTCCTTTGTTTGTTGTACTAACATCCTCCAGAAGCTCTAATAAATTTGTTGAATACAATTTCCTGAAACCATGTTGGCACATGATACTATGATTTTACAAGTGCATTAAGACTTCCTTAACAGAGATTCATCATTTTCCTACTGTCAGGCTAAATAGCCTGTGGTTCCCTGAAGCTCTTGTGAAAACATTCAACTAACTCTCCTTCAAGATTAGATTGCTAATATGATTTACCCAGTATATATGAAGATTAAAGTCCCTCAATCAAATTGCGCCTTGGTGCAAACTCCTTTTCTCTCTTGATTAATCATAGATTCATAAAATTCATGACCATTAGGTCTGCACTGACTCTCCAAAAGAGCATCCCACCCCTTGTGAAGATATAATGATTGTTAGAAGGTCCATATGCTACTGCCACCAATTTTTCCCAACCCTTGTTGCTAATTTCTTACCATATATTTTACTTCCTGATCTTCTATGACAAGATTCTTTCTTTTTGCTGTCCTTGTGTCATCCTTTACTTGTCTGTCTTTTGCAAATGTTTACCCTATAATATTTATTTCCCAACTTTAGTCAACTTGTAGTCATGTCTGTAATGACAATTTGATGTAAAATATTCATTTCTTATGCTAATTTATCTGATTATGAATGTGCAAAGCATTTAGATAAAGACCTTTTAATTTTGCTTCTATGCTGCTATTCTTTGCATGAAACTTTCTATTTGTGAATGCAGTATTACTTGTAAATGCTTCATACCTCCCTGTTCCACGCTGCTTGTCTTCTACCCAAATTTGGTGCAGTATTTTATTGCTTTGACTTTTAGCTTATTAAATCTCCCTTCACTGACTCCTTCACCTGACTGTTCCACTCCACTACCCCTTTTAGCTTAACATGCTTTTAACAACCCCCATACAATTCATTAGGCACAGGTCTAAGCCTTGTTTAAATATAGCCCATTCCCAATAAAAATTCTTCCTTTCCTGAGTACAGGTACCAGTTTGAGTCAAAAGTCTTTCTTCCCACAACACTCGTAAGCAACATGTTGAATCCTCTGATCTGCAAAGAGGCTGTACTGGCCGTCTGGCTGGCTATGCTGTCCCTTATCATACTGTATTCCTTTTCACTCCTCTTGTCACTTGAACAGGTTCCTGCACCATAGTGCTGGTCATTTTTCTAATAAAAGCAATATGCTGTGGATGCTGAAAATTTGAAATAAAATCAAAATGCTGGGGGGGGGGGGGGGGGGGGTGAACTCCCAATGGCATTTGTGGAGAGAGAAATAGAGTTAATGTTTCAAATCTGTATGATTTCTCTTAAAGCTTATTAATTTACTCATCAGGTACCTCATACTTGCTATGCCAAGTCGAGAGTTGAGGCTGCTCTGCATCACATCTGGGGTCTCAGTTATATCCTCCTACACTTGACCAACTCTGCTTAACTTGACAAGTTAAAACAAATCTGTTTCTGTGAAAGCTGTGATTGCCTCCTAAAGCAAGGTGTCTAGGTACCTCCCCCTCCGGGATGCTCCATGATGTCTCAGCTCAGACTCCAGCTCATCAACTCTTGAGCTGAAGTTAGTCGAGCTGCAGTCATTTGACACAAATACGGTTCTCTGAAGTTGCAATGTTTTCCAAAGTTCTCACTCTTGCCATGTCAGTCTAACCTAAAGGTGAATTTCAGGTTCCTGGCTTAGAAATAAAATCACTCTTCAGCTATTGGAGGTAAAAGGAAAGAATAAAAAGTCACCCACACTCTGTTCCTGATCGCTTTGTGATTCAACTGATTAATCTTAGTCCTCCAGTCTAGTATAATAGAGCAATTTTGATCATAAGCATGGATAATTGTATTAATTAAAGTTTCAGATTTTATCCAAATGCTTCTGTATCTTGACCTTCAAATTAGATGTGTGCTTCTGTGAAAGCTGAGATTTTATTTCCAGAAACTAGGCCTCTCCTCAAAAACCCCTGCCCTTTGCAACATCTGAATGCATACGCTTAAAGTAGAAATCAAGGCATCTACAATTGCAAACATGCAATCCTGTAAACGCTAGAAATCTAAAATAAACAATGTGGGAAACTCTTAAACAGACCAGGCACACCTATGGAAGGAAAAAGAGTTAACATTTGAGATCTGTGATCCATCAGACATCTACGTTTGTTGATCTTGGACAACACAAGTAACAAATCCTCAAAGTAAATTGTAAAAACTTCCACTGGTATAATACATTGCACAACCTCGAGACATCCTGCATTACTTCAGAGTGTAATGCACAAAAATGTAGCAATAGTTTTGTACACAAGAGTTCCCTGAAAGCTGAAGTGAGATAACTGATTAGAGTATTGATTTAACTGATGTTGGTTGAGGCAGAAGGTTATCAATCAAAAAGCCTACTGTAGCTGAAGCATGCATAACTTTTGTATCTAATAGATTTGCAGAAATTTTGTATTTGAGCAAGCTATATTTTGAACAATGATGTAAAAGTTTGCATAATTATGGTGCCTCAAGCCATTTATTTTAAACTTGCTGGTTGGAAATAGATTAAAACAGGCAATGGAGTTATCTACAAACCAAAAAGTAAATGATGCCAGAAAGAACGTTCTAAATCCCTACATGTCTGTCTCTCATACCAGAACAGTTAGTGAAATATTAATCCCTTTTCAAAATCAGTTGGTGACAAAATGCTCAATGTAAAAATAGATTCTTATCAATAAAATACTATATCCTATACTTATAATTATAAAGGTATTTTAAAACATAAATGTATAAAATAATTGGGTATTAAACTTTAAGATTGACTCTATACAAGTTTTATATATCTGGCTTTCCTGACCAGATTATATGGTTCATTTCAGTCTGCTATTCCTACTCCGAGAATAGAATGTTGACACAAAGTGTCACTAAGTTCAAAAATGAACTTTTGAGTTGCTGTATGAACTTGATGCCAGAGCACCACCTGGAAGCAGTCCAACTTACATTAACACAGTTGGACTGATGAAGGCATAATGAAAACCTGAGCATGTCACTCCTGCCAAATGCGTAATATCTGAAGTAGCTGTAAGATATAGGTACATTGTCATGTTTTTTCCTCGTGTCTTGTCAACAGTTGCTATCTTTACCAACATCACAAAGACAGATTAAGTGATAATTTGCCTCTTTGCTATTTATGGGACTATGTGTATAAAATTGCTACCCTAGTTACCCAGGTAACAATAATAACCGTATCTTGTTCTGTAAAGTGACTGGGGATTTTTCAGAAATGTCGCAAGCTATTGTGCAGGCTTTTAATGACCAAGAAACTTGCTTGCTTTTTCAGACGATTAAGTGATGTCTTAAAGAGGAAAAGATTGCCAAAACGTGTAACAAGGAGGACGAAGTATTCACCTCCAAGAGATGATGACAAAGTTGACAATCAAGGTATGACTCCTGTATTGTCAGGGTCGCTTGAGCTCAGTTGACTGGACAGCTGATTAGTGATGCAGTGACACCAACATTGCAGCTTCAGTTCTCATACCAGCTGATATTATTTATAAAGGAACACCTTCTCAACCTTGCCTGAGGAGTGGTGATCCTTGGGTTAACTCGCCCCCAGTCACAACCAATAGTCATCTGAGATTGTAAAGAGTGTGCCTGTAGTGTCATGGGCATTATAATGACTGGAAATAGAATTGTCAATTTGAATTTGCCTGTACTACAGTGACTTTTTATAGACTATCCTCCTCGTGGCAATGTAAATCATAAGGCCTTGTATCTAGGTAGAATGCTAATTAGCTATTGTCTAGACAGCCAACTCCATTCTGTCCTGGAATTAAATAGTTTGAATTAGAATCACGTACAAAATATGACATTCTGGACATCTCCCTGATACTTGGAGGTCTAACAGTCTATCTACTGTGAGCATAGCTGTTTGTGGTCATTGGTATGAACATCTTATCTTCACCTTCTTCCATAAAGCAATCTTGGCATCAGTGTCCCAGTAGTGGTCAGGTCACCTAGACTTGTTGTCAAGCAATATTTGGAGCAGATCTCATGACCACTTACTACATTTTACTCGAATCAATCAGATAATTGCAGGAGATTACTGGCCAGTGAGTTTAACTTCAGTGGTGGAGCAACTATTGAAAAAAAAATCTTAAGGACAGGATTAATCTTCACTTGGCAAGGCATGGATTAATCAAGGATAGTCAAACAGCGATCATACCTTACTAATTTGATTGAATTTTTTTGAGATGACTAGGTGTGTAGATGAGGATTGTGCAGTCGATGCTGTTGACAAGGTTACAATGGGAGGTTGAAGAAGGTAAGAGCCCATAGGATCCAGAGCAATTTGAAAAACGGGATCCAAAATTGGTGCAGTAGTAGGAGGCGGAGGGTGATGGTCAAAGGTTGTTTTTGTGACTGGAAGCCGTGTTCAGTGGTGTTCTGAAGAATCATGCAGTAGAGGAGATAAATGCTTGATAGCCAGCGTGGACAGAATGGGCCAAAGAGTCTCTTTCCATGCTGTAAAATCAACTCTGACAATCCCTAAACATCAATTTTTTGATTTGTCACTTGTATACAGTGAAAAGTATTGTTTCTTGCTCACTATGAAGACAAAGCATACTGTACATCGATGAGAAAAGGAGAGAGCACAGAATGTAGTGTTATAATCATAGCTAGGGCGTAGAGAAGGATCAACTTAGTGCAAGGTAGAGCCATAAAGTTTGGCAGCAGGGAAGAAGCTATTCTTGAGTCAGCTGATACATGACCTCAGACTTGTATCTTTTCCTGACAGAAGGTGGAAGAGAGTATACCTGGAGTGCATGGGGTCCTTAATTACGCTGGCTGCTTTTCCAAGGCAGTGGGAAGTAGATGGGAGGCTGGTTTGCGTGATGGATTGGACTTCATTCATGCCCCTTTGTAGTTTCTTGGGCAGAGCAGCAGCTATACCAAGTTGTGACATAACCAGAAAGAGTGCTTTCTATGGTGCATCTGTAAAAGTTGGTGCAAGTCATAGCTGACATGCCAAATTTCCTCAGCCTTCTGAGAAAGTAGAGGCGTTGGTGGGCTTTCTTAACTATGGTGTCAGCAAGGGAGGTGGTGCCAGAGCAAGTTAGTGATCCGGATACCTAAAATCTTGAAGCTCTCAACTTTTTTTTACTTCATCCCCGTTGATGTAGACGGTCATATTTACTTCTGTGTCTCCTAAAGTCAATGACAATCTCCTTTTATTTTGTTGACATTGAGGGAGAGATTATCGTCAACCAGTTCACCAGATTCTCTGTCTCATTCCTGTACTCGGCCTCGTCATTGTTTGAGATCCAACCCATTAAGGTGGTCTCATCAAACTTGAAAATCGAGTCAGAGGGGAATTTGGTGACAGTCATAGGTGTATAAGGAGTATACTAGGGAGTTGAGGACACAACCTGTGTTGCAGATGATTGTGGAGGAATTGTTGTTGCGAATCCTTATTGATTGCTGTCTGTGGGTTATGAAGTTCAGAATCCAGTTGCAGAGAAACTGTTTTTTTTTTTGTTCATTTGTGGGACATGGTCATCATTTACGGGCCAGCATTTATTCCCATTTATTTATTTAATTCATTTGCAAATCTAAGTGCCACTATATTGAATTACATGTCTAAAAGATCACTTGCTGGCATCTGGGGAATTAATACTTATTATCACTCAGCCAATGAAAGCTGAAGTCATTTTGCACATTTTGTATTTTAATGACTGACATGGTAACACTTAAATGTGAAATAATAATTTGGTGCTGTGATAAGTGTGGGGGCTGAAACTGTAAATTTTAATTCATTTGCTCAATGAATATTCAACTGATATGAAATATCAGTTGTTCAGTCTGTTCAGTTTAAATTTCTTGCTTTAAAGTTCAAATTCATCATTGTCTTGTTACAGTGCAGATGTAGTATGTTCCCAAGATGCTGTGTTGTTGGTAACATTAGCCTAAATCTTCAAGTGATTGAGGCATGAGGATTCTTTCACTTTATCGAATGATTGGGGTTGTTTGGGTAATTGTCTGGGCACTTAAGGAATTCTAAATTTATTTTCATTTGCTTAATGCATGTACTATTTTGACCTGATCATTTTTAAAATGGTCATATTCTGTGCTGTAGTTGTTTAATGGTTCTATTTAATAGCTTCATTCCTGGTGCCAACAAATTTGAGTGGACCTTCCGACCTCATTAAGTTGATGCACCCTAGCTATGAACGTAACAACATTCTGCACCTTCTCCTTTCCTCCTTGAGTATTACACTTTGTATAGTGCATAAGAAATAACATTTTTCACTGTATAATACATATGACAGAAAATCAAATTGATATCACGATTGGCCAGTGTTAGATAAGTTAACAGCAGATTTGTGTGCAGTAGAAGTGACCAGCAAAAGAAATTTGCTTAGTAGCATGTTGGCAACGTTATCTACTTCAGATTTCCTGCACTTTTGGTACTTTGACTTCTTTGAGAGAAGTTTGAATTTGACAGAAAATTTTCTTGTGAAAAGCTGTGACCAAACATATTGCTACCTTATTGCTAACATTTGAATTTTTTTATTGTAGCAAAAAGTCCTACAGCCACCCAGTCTCCCAAATCTTCCTTTCTTGCAAGCTTGAATCCGAAAACATGGGGAAGGCTAAGCACACAGTCCAACAGCAACAATGCAGAACCAGCACGAGCTGCTGGTGTTAGTGGCATTGCACGGGTCACCCCAAAGGACACTATGTCCAACAACAGGTATTTAATTATTTACCTTTAATTTTGAAATGTGCAGCAAAGATGATGTTGAATTGATGTCTTGGTTAAATGATCTTGTAGTAAATATGAAATTGTCATATTCACTTAAAATAGTGATCTCCCAAGTATCAACTGAAATGCATGTAAAATTAATTATTTAAACTAACTCAACAGTACGTTGTGTACTATAATGTAGCAAATTAATTGCCACACAAGTTTTATTAGTATAGATAATAGCATACAATAGAATCCTTATGGTCCAGAAGGCTGCCATTTGGCCCATTGAGCCTACACTGACGACAATCCCACCTAAGCCCCATCCCCATAACCCCACATGTTTACCCTGCTAATCCCCCTGATGCTGGGGTCAGTTTAGCATTGTCAATTAACTTAACCTACACATCTTTGGACTGTGGGAGGAAAAACCCATGCAGATTTTAACTGGGACATAGGAGTAGAATTAGGCCACTCAACCCAATTAATCTATTCTGCTACTCAATTATGGCTGATTTTTTTTCACCCCATCCTCCTACCTTTTCCCTATAAAAACTGTTGATCCTCTTATTAATCAAGAACCTATCTACCTCTGTCTTTAAAGAGACTCGTTGACCTGGCCTTGACAGCCTTCGTGGTTGAGAGTTTCACAGATTCTGGCTTAGAAATTCCTTCTCACCTGTTTTCAAGGATCATTCCTTTAGCTTGAGGTTGTGCCCACTAGTTTTTTCTACTAGTGGAAACATCCTCTCCATATCCATTCTGTCAAGGCTTTGCAACATCCTGTAAGTTTCAACAAGATTCCTCCCTCGGTCTTCTAAACTCCCAACGAGTACAGACCCAGAGTCCTCAACCAGCATGCTGAATATAGCTAGCTATGTAGAACCACCTAGTTTTATAATCATTTGATACCCAAAGATGGCCAGTTTTTCACTTCATGATCTAACTAGGTGTGAACTCACTATGGTGTTGTATTCTTGCAGTGTTCTCTACTGTAGTTGCATCTTGAGTATACTTTCTGGGAAATAAAAGGAAGGCCATGATCAAAATGCAATAACTGCAAAGCATTTACCTGCAGCAGTGTGAAAATATCCTTTTTCTGCTTTTCTCTCAGACAAAGGCAGGATTTGTACTTAAAGGCGGCAGTCTATTTGGAAGAATGCTGAAAAATGTTAGATTTTATTTGGCTGACTTGGAACATTACTAGCATGGTGCATTAGAGAAAAACTGGTATTAAAGTGATGTTCTAGTCTGCTTATGTTGGTACTAGATTTTGAAAGAACTTTTTTTTTTCAGAGAGAAGATAAAAGTGTGGATAAAGGAACAAGCTCATAAATTTGTTGATCGTTACTTTACCTCCGAGAATGTCGATGCAAGCAATCCAGCACTGAATGTACTTCAGAGACTTTGCTCTGCTACTGAACAACTCAGTTTGCAGGTCTGAATTAGAAGCTTTTGAAAGCAGTATGAATGGTTAATTTTGATCATTGGCTGCAACTTGAAGTGGCTGTCCTAACAGTATAATTCTTTAATTTCTTTATTGAGAAGACAAGTTATAATCCCAATTTACACAGGAATCATATCTGGTTGGTGATTCTCTTCTTATGCCCAGCTATCTCCAAACATACTTTATTCCTTAATGGAAGGTGATCAGATTTTCAGACACTTGTTCAACACTGTATTCTTCTGTTTTACAAGTAATGTGCCATTTTTCTACGTTTGTTAATGTAATTGTTCGACAGAAACTGAGTTGGGGAATTCCCTTGTTGATGAATTGCTGGATAAACCAGCTACCTAATGTAGTGTAAGAAATTACGTTTTAAGTTTTACCTTTCATCTCAACATCCTCAACCCTTGATCACTGGCGTAACAAGCGGTCTTCAGCCAGTCTTCAACCAGTTTGAGTAAAACAGCAATGAGATAAGTCAGGAGATAATTTATTTTGGTGATTTTGGTTGAGAGTTACAATCTCTTGAGGATATTGAAAAAACTCTGGAATTAGTGCCATAACTTCCTTTTGTCACCTGAGATAATCTATGGGCCCTCAGTTTAACATGTCATCCTAAAAACAGTTTGGACACTACAACAGTCCTTCAGTACTGTAATAGCAAACCAATATATATCAACAAAAGCAATAGTGTTTACTTGCGTAAAATTAACACTGAATTCACCAAACTTGTAACCACTTGAGAACAACCAGATCTTTATCTTCCAAGTGAACAGTTGTCTTAATTTCATGTACTGACTGTTCCATACAAATTGATTTACTGTGGCTCCTGAAGTGTTGAGACGGAGATGCTGGCTTTGGACTGGGGTAAGAAATCTCAACACCAGGTTAAAGTCCAACAAGTTTATTTGGAATCACAAACTTTGAGTGCATGCAGATGAGACTTCTTACTGTCTTGAAATTTGGCAGTTGTAATTGCTTCAATTATGAACTTCTGGATTTTATATCTCTCCCTGGGTAGCTTTTCCATTTTTTATCTCCTTTTTAGGAAATGTAAACTTTAGACCACTACTAAACATCTTTCCTAAGTGGGGTCTGTACTACAAAAACTGTTGGAAGTGAGGTTGTGTATGAAAAGGACATATAATGCAATGGATAGCATTCCTGCCTCCATTAGAAGCTCTGGGTTCAAGTCCCAACACATGGAGCTTGTTGGCCAAGGAAGATGCATTCATGACATGGCCAAAACACATTGATAACCTACAAATACATAACATCAGTAGCAGATAGTAAAAGCAAGAGAAATTCCAGACGTGCCGTGTGATGGAAAGAAAGTTGAAGTCTGTACTCTCTCTATCGACAGTATCGGACTACAGCATGTATGTTGCCACAGCAACTCTGCCTCAGTGTTCAGTAACACCACTAGCGGTGCATGACTCGCTGGCATAAGGAAAGTTTGAGAAGTCATGGAATAACACTAAGTACTAAGTTTCATCACTTTGTGTGCTAAGAGAATACTGATTTCCAGGACTTGCTGTTTTAGTTCAAGTGAAACTGGATGCTTTTATGTACCTTCCATTTTTATTACAATTCACAGAGTACCCAAAACTTTTGAGTATCTTCCTTTAGTACTGTTAAGGTATGCGATGAAGCCTTTATATTTCCCTCCCCATATAAAACAGCTTGGCACACTGAACGTAAGTCTGAGATTGCTGCCCTTGACGTCTTGCTCTTGAATTGTAATGTGACCTATTCCATAATTGACATTTTCTAAGCAATGGTTCGGTAATGCACAATGCATGTTCTGCTGTTTTGTGCAGCTTTCAGGCCACATTTGAAGCAATGATTATTTTAAAAATAGAAAAGTTGTATAAGGCTCATCATAGTTTTATTTCTCACTGAGGATGCCAGAGGTGTAAGCCTTAGAATAGCAGATCTTTGAAGAATATAAAATGGAAATCTAACAGGTTATTTTAAGCATTTGTGTGAAAAATACTCTCTGCCAGCCATTTCAAGTTGCATACCAATTATATGCAAGTCTTTCTTTAAAATAGGCACAATAATTATTTTTAATTGTACAACATTATTTAAGCAGCATTGTTTTAACTGTTACAACTTTGTATGCAAACACATCGTATTTTTTTCCAAAGGTGGATGGTGGGATTGAGTGCCTTTTAGATATCCGCTCAATAGTCTCGGAGTCTGATGTGTCCTCCTTCGAAATCCAGCACAGTGGTTTTGTAAAACAGTTGTTGCTGTATTTGACTTCAAGAAGTGATAAAGACCTTGTGAACCGACATGTCAGGTTGAGGAGGTTCCTTCATGTTTTCTATGGTTGTCCAGTGAGTAGTAACTTCTAAATTATTTGCTCATTTGTCTATTACTATTAATTTCTTATCTAGTTGTCATTGCATCTGGTTTGCTTAACTCCAACTTAAACTGATGTGCTAGACAACATATCCCCTCATTCATCAATTTGCCATTGTGTTATTTCAGTAAATTAAGAGGAATGTATTTAAACAACCAGTTGTTGCAAATAAAAGTTGTTGGGGAAAATCTATTAGCGGGAATTGATACACTAGTTGATGCTATGTTTTCATTACAATTGAGCATTTTATCACATCCAAAAAAATTTCACAATTCTGAAGTGACAGGGGAGCATGTTATAATAAAAGGCTGCAACACTTCAAGGTGCTCCATCACCATTTCAAGGCAACTGAAGATGGACCGTAAAAAAATGGCCTTACCAGTGTGATCGATGAGATTAGTGAAGGAGAATGTCAGCAGGATCTAGTTGAGATGTACAGTTAATTGCTTCTTAATTCAATTTGTTGTATTTTGCACATTACAAGGTTGACCTGCCCCCATTTTAAAAATAATGTAAAACCAATTTAAGCATCAGATACTGACGTATGGACCTATATGAATAACTATGAAGTTGAACAAGTCATGTATTTCTATGAAAAGAGGAACTACAGTGTTCCTGTCCTAGTGGCAGTATGTGTTTAGTCGTCTAGTGTATTTTTCATGTCATTCAATCAAATGGAGATTGTTCCATTTAGAATTACTTCTGCGAGGCTATCCACTATTTATTCATCCAGATTTTTATAGTATTGATTTTTTTTTAAAGAAGTCTTCTCTGCTCTTCCTTCAGCCCAACTTGTTGTCTGTTGGCAGTAAAACGCGTGTCCGAGGGCCAAAAGAAGTACTGCATTGCTGAACAACAACAACAGTTTGGAATTCAGTTTGCAGTAGCATATTCTTTTGGCTGTCCTTTTGCTGTTTAACAACTCTAATGCAGATCCAGGGTAAGAGTTTAGAAAGCAGCAAGGGTTTGAGAACCTTGAATGGAGTATCCTAATTATGTTTCTAAATTCATCTCCCAATTTGATTAATTGATCTAAGTTCAGATCTTCAATGCAGACTGCTTAAAATCATAAAATGCTGAACTTGGAAGAGGGAAGGTGTTACCATGGACTTGCAAATTGAGTTAGGTAGATCCTTTTTAAATAGCAAAGCATAGTGGAATTTATAATGTAAAACATTGGGATTTTCCAGATCTCTCAAACTGCAGACTTGCCAGCATTAGATTGAGAGAGATTAACATACATGCCTGTCAACTGCTTGTGCTTTTAAGACTAAACCACAGCTTGTTTCCTCCAGCCTCCTCCCCATAACAACAACAAAATATTTTAAAACATTTGAATGAAAGTTAAAGCCTGGTCCTTTGTTGTTGAGAGATATTTGCTGAGTGTTGGCCTTCAAAACTTAAAATCCTGTCTCTTCAAACTTCCTGCTACTGAGAGATGCACATAAGCAGTGTACATCTGTCAGTGTTTTATCCCTGAATGTAGGCAGTCAGGTCGAGAAGGTTGTTAGGAAGGCATATGGAGTCTTGGCTTTTATTGGTAGAGGGATTGAATTTCGGAGCCGCAACGTCATGTTGCAACTGTACAAAACTCTAGTGCGGCCGCACTTGGAGTATTGTGTGCAGTTCTGGTCCCCACATTATAAGAAAGATGTGGAGGCATTGGAGAGGGTACAGAGGAGGTTTACCAGGATGTTGCCTGGTATGGAGGGCAGGTCTTATGAGGAGAGGCTGAGGGATTTGAGGTTGTTTTCGTTAGAAAGGAGGCGGCTAAGAGGGGACCTGATCGAAACATATAAGATGATTAGAGGTTTAGATAGGGTGGACAGTGATAGCCTTTTTCCTAGGATGGAAAAAGCTAGCACGAGGGGACACAGCTTTAAATTAAGGGGTGATAGTTATAGGACGGATATCAGAGGTAGGTTCTTTACCCAAAGGGTGGTTCGGGAGTGGAATGCCCTGCCTGCAGCAGTTGTAGATGCGCCAAGTTTGGTGGCGTTTAAGAGGTTAGTTGATAAGTATATGGAAGAGAAGGGAATGGTTTAGTTTGGAGGGGCATTGCTTTTTATATTGGTCGGCACAACATCGAAGGCCGAAGGGCCTGTTCTGTGCTGTAATGTTCTATGTTCTATCTAAAGGAGAGGGAAATCAGGTATCACACAAATATCCCAGCAAACCCCTGATGCGCAGTTCCAGCTCCAGAACGAAATAACAGTGCAAATACTCAGAGGGAAAGCAAATTTCTTCTTGATGTTGTGACTCTTGGTAACATTTTCTTGTTCTGATTTAACTCTTTATATCTTATTTTTAATTGTATACATTATTTGGTTTCTTGATGTGATTAAAACCATTGCTTATGGAAAAATTGATTCTCTTGGATTTGGCTGCTGATGGTTTTTACTCACCCAAGGTATTTGATTTGCTTTAAATGATCAGCTTGCTTTGACTAGAAGCGGAATTCTTTTGGTTGAAAGACTTGACAATTTTTTTCAACTTGTTTTAATTGCACACTCTAGTTATGTTGGTGCATTGCCATGGTGTTTGAATGCTTTTGTCTGCTCACCATGGTATTTTATGAACTTTTTGCCTCCAGTGGTAACTCTGAGGATAATTAACCAGTTATAGGCTAAGATATAAGCAACTGGATCTAATGGATAGTATTCCTTCTGTCACAAGCCTATTTATAATTTAGCACATTTATAGAGTGTGATATAACTACTGTTTAAGACAAAAGATTCCTGCCCTCAAATGAGCAACTATTACTTGTGGCTTTCAACTGTCTCTTGTTTTGTCTCAATTTTGTACATGATAGCCATGAATATGGTGTACCGTATTCTTCTTTTAACTCCTTCCATATAACTTTTAAACATTTGGTAAGTTAAGAAATATAGTTTAACTGAATGAAGAATATTAGCTATGTCATTAGATATGAAGGTTGGGGAAAAATAGAATTGTCATCAATTTTAGTGTACTTCTAATCCTACAGCCCCCAGGAGAGGAACCTCTTGGTCGACTAGAACCGTTAGGCAATGGGCCTTTGCTTGCCCTGGTGCACAAAATGAACAACTGTCTGAGTCAGATGGAGCAATTTCCTGTGAAGGTGCATGATTTTCCGAGTGGGAATGGAACAGGAAGCAGGTATTAATTGTGTATTAATTTGACGTAACTATATGGAAATACTACAATTTAAAGAAAGTCAGTGTGTGGGGGTAATTAATCTACACAATAATACACACAATGCTTAGGAAGGGGCGACCTATAGTTTCCTGGTGCAGCCAGGATCACACTCTGTACTATTACTCCACAAGGAACTAAAGCAAAAAATATCTTCTAGCCTAACTCCCCTTGTAGCAGATCTACCTAGTGAGGAAGCCATGGTTCTGTTTGCAAGCCTTGAAATGAAATTGCAATAAATTCTTGATTAGTGGTAGGAGTTTTTGGTATCTGCTCAAATGAGCAAATAAAAATTGCGACCTGTGGGAAAGCAGTGGGATTAGAGAGACTAAGGTTGTTGTGACCATTTTAATTGCTCACCCATCTTATTTTTACCCATTTTAAATTAGTCCTTTACGGTTAGGAATGATCCAGTCTTACGTAGAACCTCTGATGCCATTCTGTGGGATAATCTGATGGCCTCTACAGTTCCTGATGCAGAATGATTTGGGGAAAATGGGGATTGAACCAAGCATTATCCTTTGAGAGACCAACTGTTACTCATAACCTCCCTGTTGTTTCTATAATTGATTGATTGGAAAAGTTCTGTACCAATAATGCCTGTGCAAAATCATTCTTTTTCACTGCATAATACAATCTTTTCCTCATTCATCAGAGGATCACAGGCTCTGAAATTCTTCAATACGCACCAGTTAAAATGCCAGCTGCAGAGACATCCAGACAGTACCAACGTCAAGCAATGGAAGGGTGGTCCTGTGAAGATCGATCCATTGGCTTTAGTACAAGCTATTGAGCGCTATCTTGTCGTCAGAGGTGGTGGCTGCTTTATTTCTGTGTTAAGCAGTAAAACTTTATTCCCTTATACTTTTTCTAATGCTGTAGGTGTAATAGTGTTCAATATTGATGATTTATTGTGATGGGGTACCAATCTGTTTGTGGGTAGATGAATCTTGGCGAAAAACAGCACTAATGAATGTTCACCATTTTAGCAACAATCAAATTTTGTCTTAACTTGTACGTTAAGCTATATTTAGACATCAAAAACTTAAGTTTTTGATGTCTAAATATTATGTAGTGATTTCAAATGCTGACTATCAATGATAAGCTAGAATAGAATTACGAGAATCTGTTGAACTGGCTACTTCTAAGTTGTAGTGCCTCAGGCCAAAAGATTGGAGGTCCTGAATCCACTGTTTAGATATTTTGAATTCTTAGTGGTTTGTTCTTGTTGTTTCTTTTGGCTTGTTAGAAATCTGAGTACAGGACATAAATGAGTGAAGGACAAGCCACCAACATGCTCTTTGGTCATTATCAATGCTGCTTTGTAGCTAGGCAGTAGCGGATAGTTAAATTTGTAAACAGTTGACCCTATATTCTCTGTAACGAGCATCTTAGCTGGACATTTGATCAATACCATGCTAACTAAAATTGGAAATTCTACATGAAATTTCAGCGACCCAACACTGGGCCATTCCCTGGCCAATCACTGTTGTTTAGTTGCATTCCAAATTTGAGTCCATTAGGTGCTACTGGAGAGATGAATATTAGAAAAAAGTGAATCCTGAAATGTTTGCAAGCAAGATCAGCAATTTTATGATGGATCAAAAAAATTTGAGAGGTTTTCTAAATGAGATGAAAGCCTGACCAGATCCACCCTGAATCTGGTTGGAAATGAGGGAGGAAATTGCCAGTGTATTAAAAATGGTACATTGGCACTTGTGTGTGGATGTATGTAGGAGGACTGAGGAGACACCACAATTGTACCAGTTTTTAAAATGAATTGGAGAAAAATCTGGTCACTTTCAGATCAATTATAATAACCATACTTGGATTTTTTTAAGCCCCCTCAGTTCAGCAATGAAATTGCAATCTATATTGACAGAGATAATTCTTAGAAGTAGCCAGCAAGAATTTCAAATGGGACAATTTTGCTTGATAAACCTCAAAATTCTTTGAAGGGGTAACTGATGTATTGAATGGGGAAAGTGTATTATTATGCTGGATGGAATTAGATGGACTTTGAAGTCTTGTGCAAAGATTCAACTGCTTGAAGATTAAGGAGTATGGAACTGTGGTGGGGGAGGGGGGAGTGGAGAGTAGAATACTGAGCTCGCTTATGAAAAGGTTAGAAGAGAAAGTAGCAGCAATAAAGGGCAGTTTTTTAACTGTGAATAGTGGTGTCCCATCACAGAGTTCTGGAGCACTTGTTTGCTCAAGCAGGTGGTGTCAAATATTTGATGCCGAAATAAAATCTCTCCATCAGCTTCCTTTGGTTTTCTGAAGGATATTGACAAGATAGGGAAATGGACTAAAAATTCCAGATGGTTTCAGTGTTACTAATTGTGAAATTGATGTATTTTAATTAAAAGAACAGTTGTAATCATATGAATAGAATAGGCTGTGCTCTGCTCAAGGAGAATTTTGAGGGTACAGATTTATAAAGCACCTTAGTTTTAGGTCATAAGAAAAGTTTATGACATCCTAGATTTTATCACTAAGTATAAAAGCAAAAAGCCAAACCTATAAACTTATGTAAAACCCAACCACATGAGTATAGAGTTCCAAGTCACAGGCTATCAAGATATGAGGTGCTAAATTACAAATTCATTAGGCTGCAGCCTGTTGTGAGGAAATATAGTTGATTCAGATTTGTAGGCTGATTTTGTTAAAAGCATCTGCATCAGTGGATGGAAGAACATGGCTTAAACAATTGAAGGGTCTGGAATGAATGGCTATAGGTAGAAGATTAATTGAGAAATCTGAAGCAGGGAATAAGTGAATCTGTTTTTTCCCCTGTTTTAGGCTCTGCAATTCTGTTAGTGATTGAGACCAAAATTGTCAACATCCAAAATTAGATTGATAAATGGGATGAAAGGGTATGGAGAGATAGATGTTATTGGTGCCATTTAATCATAAACAGTGAATAGCAGTGTAATTTGGTTGCAAAATAACCTGTAAGGAGAGTCTAGAGATTTCCTATAATAATACTAAAGCATGACATTATCAGTGTGACCACTTTACCAGTAGAATTCCAAGCGCCCACACTCTTGGAGCAAGTCAGGCCTCTGCCTGTATGATCACATGTTCGGTGCATTTTATAACTTATGTATAACTATTTTATATATGCATATTAAGGATCATTTGTTTATAAACTAAGTAGTTCTGAGGTTTGAGATTCTTTATTTCCGGCCCCTCTTCGTCAGTGATTGTCAGCTAAGACACTATAGACAATTCTATGCCATTTGCTTGAATTTGCATGAATTGGTCAAATGACAAGATTCACTTATACTGACTCTGTATTGGGCCCTTTCCAAAAATTCACTGGGATAAGTGGAATTCACTCTTTACAAATGAAACACTTCCACAGTTTTGAAATCTTTATTCCCTCTTCAGGTATTTTGTTTCTGTGTCGTCCCAGCCCAAAAGATTGTTGGACAACTGCTGAAATGTTAATTCTGCAGTTAACTGCCTTGAGGTTGATGAGCAGGGTTGCTCTTGTTCCTCTATCTGTGGATTGTGTTTGATACTTCTGTGCTCTTGACCAGCCAAGCTTAGATCTTTCAATTGAGAACTTAGATATAATTCTACACTCTACCAGTTTACAGTTGGACCTTTGCACTGCAATTCATGGTCAATCTTCATATTTGTTGCTTTGTTATAATTAGTTTTGTAATCTCCAGCCTGTGATTGTCTTAAGGCCTGAAAATCTGGGGCTCGTGTTGACATGGTTTCTGTCATTCAAGGGTATGGAAGAATACGGGAGGAAGATGAAGATAGTGATGATGATGGCTCAGATGATGAAATTGATGAGTCATTGGTAAGTCTGTTGATTTGAAAGTAACAGTGCTTGTTGGCATTGTCATCAGGGTTGAGAACCATTAAGATAAACCTGAAAGATAATGGGGCTATTCTTCCATCCCATTGCGCTGCTTTTGTAGTGCAGTGCCCAGGAGATTCGAGCGGAGGCCATTTCATGGGCTGCCAGCTGGGTGCCACAGCCTCCGAGTCGTCGGCAGCCATTTTCTGGCACCATCAACTCTGTGCCAGAAATCAGCATGGAACTGCAAAAATTATGGTAAAGTTCATTACCATATATTTTAAATATCATTAGTAGGCCCAGGACTGAAATCTCCAGACCCGCAAGCGTCTGCCTCCTGTCGAGTGCTTCACTCCAGGATTAGTCTTGCTTCCCACTTGTAGGGAGCTGGTGGCTTGACCCCACTAGAGTGAGGGGGGGGGAGATGCAATCGAGCCCTCCTATATGGTCAGGTGCTGGGGGTGCCCAGTGGGCACCTTGGTACTTACTGGGAATCAGACAGTGTCAAGGCAGTGGAGTGTAATGGGGGCAAGTACTCTGGGTCTGGGGGTGGGGGGGGGGGGGGGGGGGGGAATAATAATTAGAAGGGCTGGGTATTCTGCATTTGGGCTGAGTGACAGAAAGTGGGAGGCCAGTGATTTGGGCTGGGCATCAGTGGGGGGGTAGGAGGAGGAGGAGATGGTCCTGCTCACTGCTGATTCTTTTCACCTAATGTGCTCGCTATGCATACTGTTTCCTGACCCATCCTCTCCCCGAACCTCCAGTTCTCCTGTTCCTTGGCCCTTTCTTTTGCTGTAGATTTGTACCTTTGCCTACTGTCTGTCTTGCAGCCTCTGCTACTCGCTGATCCTCCAGCTCATGGCCTCTCCCACTCTCTGACCCTCCAACTTGCTGCAGATTCTTTCTCTTGCCAAACCTCACACTCCCTACCCATCTCGCTCACTTGTTTTCTGCTCCCAAACCTTACAGTGAGTGAGGGCTCTGGAGATGCGCAATATGAGACAGGAAGAGCAGCTTCCACTTCAGGAGCTAAAACACCAGTCAGAGTGGTGTCAACTAGGACACACACTTTTATATCAGACTGGTGCAAAATGACTTGGAAACTTAACTCCTGATGCTGAATGTGAATATGGCCATGTTAAGTCAGTGACATGAAAGTGAAGCAAGTTAAAATAGAAAAATTTAAAATACTGAATTGCTATACTTGGGAGCATTTCCCCCAGTATCTTTGCTGATCAGTTTAATAGCCTCAGATATGGATGCATTGTTGATTCAGAAGTTGTTTTGATCCAAGTAAAATTCAACAATTACACCCCCCCACCCCCGCCCCCCAAAATAAACCTTGGGGGAAATTCTCCCAAAAAATTGTAAACATTCAATTCAAGTGAAAATTGGAGTAAATCACGCTAAGGGGGTTTGGAAAGAATCTCCCCCATACTGTGCACTGCTGAATGCACTAGCATAAATCTTGTTAAAAATCAGGGTCAGAGCCTATCCCTACGCAAGGTGTTGGCAGCATAGTGCTAAACAGGTCACTGTGCATACACTTATCTGTCAGTGCCAAAATAGGTGCATGCGCAGTGGCCCCTGGCTGCCGGCCGCTGGATGGATGACCACCCGCAAGGTCAACTCTGGTGCTCGCTCTCTCTCATTACCCCAAGTCTTTTGGACAGTACCAAGTGTCCCTGGGCATTGGCACTTTATCCTTTGGGAAGTGCCAAGATGCCCCTACTACCTGACCCTCTAGGGGTAGGTGCCAGTTACTACTACTACTACCCCCCCCCCCCCCCCATTGTGGGGTCGAGCTGCCAGCTCCTCGCAGTTGGGGAGCCATGGTAACCCCCACTGGAATGAAATAGTCTTAGCCAGTGAGGGGGAGAGGCTATTTAGTGCCATTCAAATTGTATTAAAATTAAAAGCTTCATTCATTAGATAGCTCTGTGTTTATTTCCAGCAAGGAGCTAACACCATTGGAAATCCAGCGCCAACAGGGGGGCACTCTGGGCCAAGTGCCCAGCATGGATTCACCACTTACATCCAACCTGCTAAAAAAAAAGTCACAACAGAATGAGAGAATCACATACCCCTCCTGTCTCTTGAGACTGACCCTTCAACTAAGGGGAGCAGCAGCTCCCTGTCCACCATATCCATGCCGCTCATAATCTTGTACATTTTGATGAGGGCGCCTTCCCCTTAGTCTTCTCTGCTTCAGCAAAAACAACTCAACCTCTCCATAACTTAAATGTTCCAACCCTGGCACCATCCTGGTGAAGCACCTCTGCACCCCTTCTAGTGCATCAAATTCTTCCTGTAATGTGGCAATCGGAGTACTGTGCGCAGCTCTAAGTCTGTGTAACTCCAACATAATTTCCCTGCTTTTGTAACCAATGCCTGAATTGATAAAGACAAGTGTCCCAAATTCCTTTTTCACCACACCATTAACATGCCCCTCTGCCTTCAGAGATATATGACTAAACATGGCAAGGCCCTTTTGTTCCTCAGAACTGTCTAATGTCATGCTATTCATTGTTAAATTATCAATTAATGACCAATCCAGGTTCTCCATAATGAATGAATAGATGGAAACATCAGTGAGAATAGCACTCTTCCTGCTGTGTTCCTGGTTAAGTTTGATTTTATTTTTCAGCTGTTTTGGCTGAACAAAGAAAATTACGGCACAAAAGCAGGCTCTTTGGCCCTCCAAGCCTGCACCCACCATGCTGCCCAACTTAACTAAACTCCTGGTGCTTCTGGGTACCATATCTCTATTCCTATCTCATTCATGTATTTGTCAAGACGTCCCTTAAAAGTCATTACCGTATCTGCTTCCACTACCCTCCCCCCGGCAATGAGTTCCAGGCACTCCTCCTACCAAAAAATCTGCCTGCTGCCAGAAAATTGAGAAACCTCTTTGAACAATGTTAAAATATACTGCAACGTGCTTCTTTGTCACAAGATGGTGCAATTTCGATAAAGGAGGCTTGCAGAAGCTGTTAACCATGGAGGAATTTTATTCACTATGCTTCATCACCACTTTGTGCAACTAAATGAATTCTGCAAGTTTATTTAATTCTGGCTCATTGAATCCTTTCAGGTTCATTTTCCTTTAAAAGGTTCACCCTGTCAACATTCCACCTGTTCTACAAATTGGTCTTTTCAAAGTGTTCTGTATGCTTTCACCTATTACTTATCAAGTATGAATTGCTTTACAAACTGCAGGAGTAAAATAAAAACAGGAGTAGGCCATCCAACCCCACAAGCCAGGTCATGGCTGATCTGAGCCTGAACATGTTCCATTTGCCTTGGTCTCAATTCTCTTGACACCTTTGGCTAGTAAAAATTTGTAGCGCTCGGGTTTGAAATTTCTCATTGAGAAATGTTTTTTTGGGTGGGGTGGGAGAAGATTCCACACTTGTCCTGTGTGCAAAATAGTCCCAAGTTTCTTAACGTTTCTCAGCGTTCAATACTTAACTTCCACTTGCAGTCCAACTCCAGAGGGATACAAGAGTGTCCCCTTTGGATTCTATTCTGTAGGTTCTGAAAGCTAAATGAACAAAGGAATGCATTTCTGGTCAGCCTATCTTTACAGACAATGTATCAAATTTGTTAATGACTAAAGTTTGGCGACGTAAGTGTGAGCAAAGGAGCAAAACCTGAGCCAGTGATAGATTAAGTTACTGGGCAAAAGAGTAGCACATGGATTTCAATTCAGGTATCATCAGATCCTTAATTTCAGAACGCTGATCTGATTTTAATTATGTCCGAGACTTCGCCAGAAATTTCTTTTCATTGACCATGGCAATTCCTACTAAAACTTTAATCAAATCACCACTAAACCTTGCATGTCAGGGAATACAAGCTACCTTTATAATGCAGCACTTTGGAGCCCTGGTAAACCATCTGTTGATTCTGCAATGCACTCCTTCCAAGTCATTCTGTCCATTGTGTTATAGTGTTCAGAACAGTGCTCCAGATGTGCTTAAAGCAGGGCTTTATGTAGCTCTAACAAATGTCTTCCTCCTCATTCTAGCATTGCATTCCATTAGTTTTTTATTTATTTTTGTACTTGACTAATGTTTAATGGTCTTCATACTTATACCCATAAATTTATTTTCATTCCCCTTCCTCCTTCTCCTGCTTCTCTGTTTCCAGATTTTTATTTTTTAAAAACTGCTGCCAGTTATCCTTGGTCTGAAATTAAGAATCTGATGATACCTGAATTGAAATCCATGTGCTACTCTTTTGCCCAGTAACTTAATCTATCACTGGCTCAGGTTTTGTTCCTTTGCTCACACTTACGTCACCAAACTTTAGTCATTAACAAATTTGATACATTGTCTGTAAAGATAGGCTGACCAGAAATGCATTCCTTTGTTCATTTAGCTTTCAGAACCTACAGAATTGAATCCAAAGGGGGCACTCTTGTATCCCTCTGGACTGCAAGTGGAAGTTAAGTATTTTGGAAATTAGCCCACTTGTAGACAATTTGGCATTGTTCTTTTATCAGCCATAGCTACTAGCCATGCCTTGTTACAAATGGTTAACTTGGCCTTTATTATTTGTCCCAAGCAGTTAGACCTCAAGTGGACTTGTATGCAACTGGTAGTACTCTACCCAAAGACAGGGTATGGATTCTGACTATCGAAGTTTACTTCATCATTGAAAATCTACCTGAAACTCTTGGCTGAGCTGAAGACTAAACCATAATTTCAGCCCAGCTTAATCTTCATTGGAAGTAAACGCTGTTTCTGATCCTTAATTTTTACTGTTCAATTTATGTTATCAGTTGTGTTGCAATGGGGATTTTTTTCTAAATTAACATTCAAATAATTACTTAAGGGTTGATTTACTACCATTTTGCCCTGTTTTGTTCTCTTAGGCTGCCCAATTCTTGAATTCAGGGAGTGTAAGGCACAGACTACAGTTTTACATAGGTGATCACTTGCTGCCTTACAACATGACTGTATACCAAGCTGTCAGGCAGTTCAGTGTGCAAGCTGATGAAGAAAGAGAATCTACAGATGATGAAAGTAATCCGTTAGGAAGGGCAGGAATATGGACAAAAACCCATACAATATGGTATGTATTAAATGCATCCTGCAGCTACTTCATTGAAAAGTTGTTCCAATAATTTTGCCGCCTCATTTCTGTTGTCTTTCAAGCACCAGCCCACAGCTTTAAGGCTGTGTAGCTGCTACCGAAAGTAACTGGAATTAAAGTTTTGTAACTCCTGTGAGCTTATTACTTGATAAGATTTCACTGATACAAAGTCAAAGGTAATGGTTTGTGGAATTTGAGATGTCACAACCTATGCATTTGTGTCTTGTGTGGGCCAGTGTACTCCCTCTATTGTGGGATCTTTGTGATATTTATCCGTGCAAGAGCAAAATATTGGATACTGGAAGTATTCATTTGTAGAGAGAGAGGATAAACTTTCACCAGAACTTCAGTGTACTGACTAGAGGCAATCAGCTTAAAATGTTAACTTTCTTGCCACCAGTATTGCCAGACCTACTAAGTATTTGCAGCATTTTCTCAGCAATTTGTTATTTGTCTATGCTTTAACTGCCATAAAACTGTGGTCAGAACTCAATGTAAAAACTAAATTGGGAGTGTTAATAATTGTCTGTGCAATAGGTACAAGCCTGTTCGAGAAGAGGAAGAAGGGAATAAGGATACAGTTGGTGGAAAACGAGGAAGAGCTCAGACTGCACCCACAAAAACCTCCCCAAGAAATGCAAGGAAACATGATGAGCTGTGGCACGGTGAGTGTTTTGGTAAAGAACGTGATGGGAACTGGAAGTGGCCTTTTGGCCTGCTTCACCATTCAATATGATAGTGGCTCATCTCCAATATCACTGCACCTTCTTGTCCTACCTTCACATTCCTCAATTTCCTTGGAGATCAGTATATTTTTGGATACTGTTTTGAATATATTCAGTTTCTGAACAACCTTGGCCTTTTAGTTCTAGAGAATTCCACAGGTCCACAATACTTGGAGTGAATTAATTTCTCTTTATTGATCCCTAAATGACTGATCCCTTATTCTAGCAAGTGGAATGTCCTTCCATCATCTGCCCCAGTATCTACCCTCACGTCCTTTCAAGGATTTTTTTTATTTCTATTAAATCACTTCATACTTCTGAATTCCAGTGAATATCTCCCAGTTTACTTGACCTTTCCTTTGTCAGCCCCATCATCTCAAGAATCCGCCAAGTGAATCTTTGTCACATTCCTTCGAGACTGGTATGTTTTCTCTTGATTAATGATGTGAAAGTGTTACTCTAGAGGATTATAGGCTAGTAATTGGTTTAAAGTTGCAGGCAGAAGGTTTTGAAAAAGAAATTTACCTTCTCCCTTTCAATGGAACTTTTGAACTAGCTTGTTTCATGGAAACTAGTGCAGAACGAAGGGGACATTTTCTCCTCTGCTCTTCACTGCTGAAGCCAAGCTTCACTGCTTTAGTCTCATCTGTCTGAGTTAGGAAGGGTGAGATGGGTGCTTTAGAACAATTATTTATTAGTGTCACAAGTTTACATTAACACTGCAATGGAGGTACTGTGAAAATTCCCTGGTCGACACACTTCGGCATCTCTTTGGGTTCACTGAGGAAGAATTTAGCATGGCCAATACACCTAACCCGCACGTCTTTGGACTGTGGGAGGAAACTGGAGCACGTGGAGGAAACCCACATGGATATGGGGAGAACATGCAGACTCCACACAGACAATGACTCAAGCCAAGAATCAAACATGGGTCCTTGGCATTGAGAGGTCATCTCAATGTGCCGTCATGTTGCCCACTGAAGTGTGAGTAAGTCAGCATGGAGTGGCAATTCAAGCAAGTTATTGCCCGAAACAAAATAAGAACAAGCTTTTAAGCTAACCTTTTTATATTGATAAAGAATATATTTATGCTGTCATGCAAGTTAAGCAGCCTAATCCTGGCAATAATGCAAATTTTTAATAGCTCTTTGGTTAAAATGAGTAGAAATCTTTAAATACTATTTTAAATACTTACTAATTTAAGATGACTTCCTTTGTTTATTTGCTTGGAACTAAAAGCTGCAAAGGACTTTTATTTTAAAAAATAAATTTGAAGAAAATTACTCAAAATTGGTATTTTAAATCACTAAATGTCAAGAAAATAAGTAATGATCTAGCAGGGTAGTGGTTTACACAGTTCAGTGCACTATTTTTGTGACCCTCAGTGCCAAAAATAAAGTTCTACCTAGGGTCATATTACTCTTCCTATTCTTCAGCTTATGCTCAGAATGCAGTGCTATATCTTAGGCTATGTGTACAGTCATGATGTGAAGGTGGTGGCGTTGGACTGGGGTAAGCACGGTAAGAAGTCTGTCAACACCAGGTTAAAGTCCAGTACGTTTATTTGGTAGCACAAGCTTTCAGAGCGCTGTCCCTTCATCAGATGAGTGGGAGTTGTATTCATAATCAGGGCATATATAGATGCAATCTCAATTTACAAGATAATGGTTGGAATGCAAATCTTTCCAACCAGAAAGATTCACATTCCAACCATTACCTTGTAAATTGAGTTTGTCTGTATAGCTCCAAAAGCTTGTGGTAGCAAATAAACCTGTTGGACTTTAACTTGGTGTTGTGAGACTTTTTACATACAGTCATGACCCAGCAGTTTAGTGTCTTGATACTTTAAAGAACAAAGTGCTTTTTAATAGCTATCCATCTTCCACCTTATACACTCTAGTTCTTCCTGTCATTTACAAAATACTTGATACCCTTACCACTTCTTTGTACTCTAAAGTTAGATTCCCCTTAATTATTATTTTATTCTCTGGTTGTTCCTTTCAATATGTTTGGAAATGCCCTGCTTATTTTGTTTTTTGCTACCTTTATTCATTCAAGCTTTATTCTGCATTGCCATAGGATTAAAAAATTATTTTGTCAGGTAAATAAACCTGAGAAACATTGCATGTTTTTCTAGCTTATTTTCTGGAGAAAATGCATCACTAAAGCAAGGTGTTAATTCTCTGAAGTTTTGGCAGCAGTTGAATTTAAACAGTGCCCTTCTAGATAGTTGAATTGTTAACCTCTTCTTACATCCTAGATGGTGTCTGCCCTCCAGTGGGAAATCCTTTGGAAACATATCTTCTTTCAAACCCTCCAGATGGTATAACATTTGAGGACCCATCCCTAGATGTGATTCTGCTTTTGAGAGTGCTTCATGCCATCAGTAGATACTGGTATTACCTATATAATGTGAGTACTGCAGGATAACATTTAGAAACATTGACAATTGGAGGTGGTTGCAGCAGAAATTTCATCCTATTGTCTCCAAATCACCTGGCAGGTTACATTTCCGATTAACTCACTTTATTTTCAACCTGGATGATGTCTTGCACAATGGCTTAAGACCTTCACCTTGGTTTTTCACCTGGTTTAGTTAAGTGAACAATTGAGGACTACAATTATTTGTTTTCCACATCATGCCAGTGATTTTCTTTTCTTTTCCTTTAAGTAAAGGAAAGTAGGTTAACAATTTCTTCAGTCAATTAGACTTTTCCCATAATCACGGAATCCTACAGTGCAGGAGGAGGCCATTCAGCCCATCGAGTCTGCACCAGCCACATTGCCATCTGGCCCCTATCCTCACACCCGCATCCATTTACCCTAGCTAACACTAAGACACTGAGAGGCAATTTAGTATGGCCTGTCCATCTAACAGGCACATTTTAGGACTGTGGAAGGAAACTCATACAGACACTGGGAGAACATGCAAACTCCACACAGTGACCCGAAGCAGGAATTGAACCCTGGTGCTGAGAGACAGCAGTACTAACCACTGTGTCACTCACCTTCCTGCTTCAATTCTTATAAAATAATTCTGCTATGCTGTTCATTTTCAATGTCATATTGATGTGAGATAAGTTATTTTGTTTCCTTTGCATGACAAAGTTAAGGAAGTTGAGACTTTCTGGCTAATTTTTGCCCAAAACATTACTCGATCTTCTCATTTCAAACACTGATTAAACTACTGTGTATTTTCAACATTTTGATTTAATTTGTCAAAACTTCAAGGGGCCTTTATATTGGAAATGTTTGAGGGGATGCAATTATTTCTGACCCACCCTGCTCTTAGCATTTCATGTGTGAATTAGGTAATCATTATTTCGAACTTTAAGTTGATTCCTATTCAGTTGTACATCTATCTCTATCCCATTCCTCATTTGCAGAATGCAGTCTGTAAAGAGATTATTCCAACAAATGAATTGATCAACAGCAAGCTGACTGCAAAAGCTAACCGCCAACTTCAAGATCCCCTGGTTATTATGACAGGAAATATACCAATTTGGTTGACGGAGTTGGGAAGGACCTGGTATGAAACAAACAATAAAAATTACTTCTTCTCATTTGTCACTAGATTAATGATACAATTGAATGAATTGATGGCTGCATTTAATACACAAAATTTCAAATTCTGGTTTTCAATTGAAATTTTACATAGTAACCTTCACCCATGAATTTTGTTGGTGTAAGTGGAACACACTGCATAAAACTGCAGGAGGAAAGTATTGTGAAAAAGAGAAAATTGTAGCACAATTTATGTTGGGAACTCACCTTGGGGTGGAGAACAGAATTTGATCATATTTCATATAGCCTTAATTCCCCCCTCCTTGATTCTACAGTTCTCAAGTTAAGGGCTGGTTAAAACTGGATGATTTCAAAAGTAGTAAGTTATTAAACTTGCCATGCAGCATTATATAATTACACAATGTGTTCCAATTCTAACTTAAATATAGAGTTTGCTGTTCAATTCTGTAGTGAAATCAAATGAACTTGCAGTTGCCCAGCCAGTAAGGTAAAGAAACACTACCTAGCCATTGTTAGCCCTTTAATGTTGTCTTAAAGAAGAGCCACGTATGATCTGTTGTTAACTACACTGAGCTCAGGTGATCTTGTTCACTGAACTGGCTGAAGAATTGTCATGTCCAGTGATGTTTAGAACCGCCTGCTTAGTGTGGAAGCTTGTGAAGATTTACAAGACCTGAAAAATCCTATGAAGTTGATTTAAAAAAAAAAAATTTTAGCTACATTTTAAGGGATTTGTCATAACTACTTTTCTGTAAGAAAAGATCAAAACTATTGTACACTGGATTTCATGACAATATTAAACCAGCAGATGCCATATTTAGAAGATACACAGATAAATATCCTTGTTTTCATATAACATCAGAGACTTCAGGTAAAAAAAAAATGCAGTCCATAAATAATTGCAGTTCTTGATGTGCCGAAACCTACAGTGTTTGGCCAATATTTACCCTGACTGCAGTTCGATTTTCAGTGTTTTGGTATCTCCTATCTCTGAAAAGCAGGGGAAACAAAAGCTAGTGAAACAAGACTTGTGTTCAAGGTAATCTGTCTTAAGTTTGACTTAATAAGAATGTTGAAGAATTAAGTTACTTGTGATTTTCTTTTCCCTTTGGAAATTCAGAAACAGGTTACCAATCTTGTTTTTTTTAAGCCCGTTTTTTTTCCCGTTTGACACACGGCAAATGCTGTTCTACGTGACTGCGTTCGATCGAGATCGAGCCATGCAGAGGTTACTGGATACTAACCCAGAAATCAACCAGTCTGATTCGCAAGATAGCAGAGTTGCTCCCCGTTTGGATAGGAAAAAGGTAAACGCACATATTTGTAGCTTAACATGGCAGCTTTTCATTATTGCTTGAACTGTTATCTGCCATTCCCTGGGTAATACGTAGATAATTCTACAGGCAGTTATGCTATTTGCTTTTCAAATTGGGCATTTCTGCGGTGGAGAACTGAAGAACTAGTATTTTGTTTCAATCCTGCATTAGTTAAGGGACTGCCTTTGAAGAGGGAGTTTCACGATTGATTTTTACCAGTGTTGTAAAAGAATTGGCAGGAAATGTTTTGAAAGAAAACTGGTGAAATCAAAAAATGGGAGCTTCTAACAGTGTGGTGTAATTTTATTCATTGTCATACGGACAGGGAGAATAACAGACGCTAGCCTTTGGGTGCTGATCAGGTAATGTGCATGCTGCAGAAGATAAAACCAATTCTAAAAGAATTGTAATGGATATTTTTCAGGCTGATGTGTGACATGTTAATCCTATGGAAATTGCATTTTTTCCTTTTAGTCTTTAACTTCTGAACATGAATAGTCCTCCTAGGTGTCTACTGAAAAGAAGTTTCTTTTGGGAATTTGGTATTTTGATGAGATTAAAGCATAGACTGCTAAAACCTTTATATAGCATGTTTTCATTATAATTCAGTGGTTAGCAACAGTTCACTGTTGTCAATGTTAGGAAAAAACTGTTTGATTTTGTAAACCCCATTGTATTTTCATTGTGCCTTCATCATCACCAAATAATTTGGTCACATTTATGGTCCTGTTTGCTCCATAGAAGAGCAATGATCATTCTGCCATTGCATAACCAGAGCTATGCACGACACTTTAGAAGGGGTATGAACCCAGTATCTTGTATGTCAACTGGATGAGCTCCTCAAGGTCATTGTAACTTTGTATAATGCAAACTATCTTCTTTTATGCAGGAGGAGTTGATGGGGATCTTTGGCCCTGACTGCTATTAGTTGTATTCTGGACACGGGTGTTTGTTGGACATTAGTTTAGAATGGAGCTGACAGCAGCTGCAATGTGTCCCAATGTCAAATAGCCAAAATGTTCAGCTACTTGATTGAGATAATGAAGAATATCCTCGAATGCACAATCCATACCTTTTTGTAAAATTGCCAAGGGAGTTTTAAACGAGCACTATTTTCAATTAAGTTTAATACAGGTAATTCTATTCCAGCTGTTAATTTTGTTTCCCCTTTTTTAAATAGCGCACTGTGAACAGGGAAGAATTGTTGAAGCAAGCAGAGTCTGTGATGCAGGATTTAGGAAGCTCAAGAGCAATGCTGGAGATTCAGTATGAAAACGAAGTAAGCCTGATCTTCATTCATGTTTAGTTGGAATTTGTAATTTTCTTAAATTGTGTCCAATATTTTAATCCAGTCAACAACATTGATCTCACGTCAACCTTTCTTTAACTGACCAGCTTTTTTATTTCTTTAGGTTGGGACAGGCCTGGGTCCAACATTGGAATTCTATGCACTTGTATCTCAGGAACTGCAGAGAGCTGACCTAGGTCTATGGCGGGGAGATGAAGTCACGCTATCTCATCCTAAAGGTATAGTTTGTCAAATAGAGAACTGATGACTTTTTAATTTAAAAAGGAAGTAGTTGTACTCAATTTAAAGCTTGGAATTAATATCGCATTGTTGAAGCAAATAATCTTGTGATTAAAAATAGAAAATGCTAGATCTCCTGAATGTATCAAACATTTTTGGCTTTTATTTCAAATTCAGGTGAATTTTGTTTGGATAAACATGAGTTTTGAAATATATTAATTTTTCTAGCAAATGCACTTGTGTTCTGAAAACTCTTAAATGTGAGAACCTAACAAGCATTGTGTTTTTTCTCTTGAGTGATCCATGAAGCATTGATGACTTGTTTTGATAATTGGTGATTCTAATTGCCTTCCTCAATTTGATCATCAATGCAGTAAACTATCTATCTGAATTGGTGCAGTGCAGAGTACACAGTTGAGTGAACTGCTTTGTATGATGTATTACAAACTTTGTGCACTTAACTTTTTACTTAATGATTTGAGTTACCATGTTAAATTGCCCCTTTAACGTTCAAAGATGTGTAGGTGATGGAGTACATGCACAGAGTTATAGGAGGTGAGCCTACATAAGATGCTCTGTCTAAGAGTCGGTGCAGATTTGATGGTCCAAATGTCTGCCATCTTCACTGAGGGATTTTATGGCTCTTGTTCTAGAATTTTTTTATCATAGTTCACAAAATAGAACCTTTTTATAAATTAAAACAATCATCCAATTCAGATTTGAAGCAAGGATTAAATTACTTGTCAATTAATTTGCTTAATTGTGCCATCGTTAGGTAGCCAAGAAGGGACCAGATACATCCATAATCCACGTGGCCTCTTCCCTGTTCCTTTTGGAAGAAATACAAAACCAGCACATGTGGCTAAAGTCAAAATGAAGTTGCGATTTCTCGGCAAGTTCTTGGCCAAAGCAATCATGGATTTTCGCTTGGTAAGTTTTATTGGTAACTGCTGTATGAATTTGCTATCAAACTTTTTCTGGCCGCACTTGATTTTAAACATGCAGTTTCTGCCCTATTGAGATCTAGATACGATGCCTGATTCCATGCTGCTTAATGCTATAATGTGCATCACATTGCAGTGATGTTTTATTTTACTGAATTGTGGTGCAAACTGTTAAAGAATGAGGGAAAAACCATTTACATATCAACATTGATTTTGTGAACAGTTCCTTTTATTGTGTCGGAGTAACACTTTCCATCTCTCTCTCTCTCTCTCTCTCTTCTCCCCCCTTCGTTTTGAACAGTTGGATTTGCCTCTTAGCCTATCATTTTACAAATGGATGTTGCGGCAAGAAATTTCCCTCTGTTCCCATGATCTTTTTAACATTGATCCAGTTGTAGCAAAATCAATTTGTCATCTCGAAGACATCATAAAACAAAAGAAGAAGCTGGAACAGGACCGATCACAGGTAAAATGGAAGTTATATGTTTGTCCATTCTATCATCTGGTGTCCTGCATCTTTCACCATCAAATTTCAGCCACTATTTTAAACAAGTGGTATTTATGGCAAATCTGAATGAAAGAATACTGAGATTGAAAATTAAAAGGGCAGTTTCACTGTTTGATTTCTATTGTGTAGGTAGATATTTAAACTAAACATTATGGAATAAATGGAAGTATCTAGAACAAAATAACTTCGAGTTAGAGTAGGAGGTAGGTAATGAGAGAGAATAAAAGACTAGTTTGCCGATGTATTTTAAATTCCTGTAATTGCGAACATGAAACATGATCCATTATTACAATAACAAGCTTTGATTTTTTTTTTACCTTTGCAGTATGATAGCACAGTGGTTAGCACCTGGGACCTGGGTTCAGTTCCAATCTTGGATAACTCTGAAGTTTGCATGTTCTCCCCGTGTCTGTGTGGGTTTCCTCCCACAGTCCAAAAATCTGCAAGTTAAGTTGATTGACCGTGCTAAATTGTCCCTTAGTATTCCAAGATGTGTAGATTAGGAGGGATTAGTAGAGTAAGTACATGGGGTTATGGGGATAGATACTCTGGATAGGATGTCCGAGAGTCAGTGCAGGCTCCATGGACCAAATGGCCTCCTGCACTTGTAACTTATTTGCATCATGGCTTTCCCATTATCAGTTCTGGAGTCATTTAACTTTTAGGTGAGTAGCTTTTTGCACTCTTCAATGACAGAACCATTAGCAATAGGAATTTAAGTTTTCCGTGTAGTAATTACATGATTGGACGTTTTCATGGGTACACTTTTTTTTAAAAAAAAACTTAACATAGCATTCCCGTTTCACAGATTATCTACTCGAGATACATTCAGCTTTTTATAAACCATTCCTTCCATTTTCCTGTCCCATTGTATCTGTTCAAAGTCTCAGATATTTCCGCGTTTAAGAAGATCATGGATCAAGTCGAATAAGAATTTCTCACATTGTGGTCACCAACTGGTCCGTTTGTTCGGTACTTTTTTAATACAATAAAGTGGCCATTACTGTAAAGTTGAAATATTTTCCATACATTTTTATTTATCAAAGATTTCCCTTTTTATTTATGGTTTACTTATAAAGTTCCTGTGTAATTTTTCTCCTATTTGGAATTTTGAGAAAGTGTTACATGGCATGTTCCAATTTGATAAACTCCAATCAACCCCCATCTTGGAGAAATCAGTTTTGGATTTCCAGATTTGTATGACAGTCCTCACTCCGCTTCACTTGGAGATAGAAATGTATATTGGATTGCTTATTCTTTAGCAGGGCCCCATTTTCTGAATATTGATAAGTGCACACCCACTGAGGTTACAAACCCACCTTCTGTTAAGTTCTTTGATTTGGGGTGCTGGAGTGATGTAAAACAGGTCCACTTCTTTCATTCACTTCAAAGGGTTGACATGGTGCCAAACCAATGCATTCCAATGGTAGTCATCTAATTTGACGTTATCTGTCTCTTAAAAATAATTTTGACCCCAGTGGCTTTCCTTTGACCATTCCATGTACATGCCGTGGGAAGTTAAAACTACCAAATTACCATGGGCAGGTATTTTGGATACCTGACAAAGGGTTAGATTTAATGTTGTCAATGTGGATCTTTTGATAGAGCAAAGAATGTCTTCAACAGGCTCTGGAAAGCCTCAATATGAATGGCTGCTCTGTAGAAGATCTTGGACTGGACTTCACTTTACCTGGATACGCCAGTGTTGAACTGAAAAAAGGAGGCAAGGACACAGTTGTCACCATACACAATTTGGAAGAGTATCTCAGGGTATGTAAAACAATTAAAATTTACATAAGGTAAACTGCAGAAGAATTTGGCTCCAATGCCATTGTACGAAAATCCAGTGGTGAATCATTTCCTGTTGAATTCCAAATCATCCCAACAGTTTTGAAATGGGAAATCTGAAGTATAGAATATTGCAGGATTTCCCAAATTTTTCGAGTCGTGGAATCCCTGCTGACTTCGCAAGAGCATCCGGGATCTCCATACATTCTCATAATGTCAGTACACCTTTTTTGCCACAAAATAGGTGCAAACACGGAAATGAAGTGTGAATAGTCTTTCCTAGCTTTCCCTATGCATCTATTAAGCTGGTGATAATTAAAAAGTTCTCTCCTTATAAATATATAAAATCTTTAATGGGAGGAATAATGCTGGAAATTTGACCCTTGTGTCTCTATCTCAAGCTTACAATACATCTCTGTTACATACCCGTGTGTCTTTCTCATTCTTTCACGTGCATCCCTCTTACACTCACCATCACACACGTAGACAATTGTTATCCTCACATTGTTATTCCACTTGATGTTATAACATAATGACCCTTGAAAGAAACAAAAAGATGGCTCTGGTCAAACAAATTCCATTCTGTACCCTAACTAATTGTATAATTTCTCATCAGAATCCCCCAGGTGATTGTTACATGAGAGTTTATAAACTCCACTCTCAAACGCATGCTTGAGTTGAAAAATGTTAATTTCCTGGTGAACTTCAAGTGCAATATATCCAGTTAAAACTTAAACGCTTTCCTACTATAATGCTTTACAATCACAGTTTGCATTCCAAAATCCAGTACGAATTTTCCAACTGACTTTTTTTTGGAACAAACCTGCTACTCCCCATTTAACAGTGAATCCAGTATCCAGATTTTGCAACATGCCATTTAGGCTGTCTTGGTCTCAACTACTGTGCAAACTGTTCACAATTGCTTTAACTCTTACTATTTAATGTTCTATTAAATGGCATCAAACTTTTGATTTGTCTCGTCAGGTTGCTGCAATTGTCTTTTTAACTCCATTGTCTCTTCCTTGAATTCTCCTGAACGATAGCTTGGTGTCTATTCTCTCAACTTCAGTCACCTTGATACGTTCTCTTTGTCCCAATTCCCTGGTTATCTGGACTGTAACTACTAGTTCTTTGGGAAGCCTGCCTCTTCACAGCTTCCATCCTATCCAGTCTTCTGGTAATGTTGAAAAATGTTAACTCCCTGGTGAGCTGCTTCAAGTGCAATATATCCAGTTAAAACTTAAAACTTTTCCTACTATACAAGGTGCCCAGTTGCTAAGCAACCAGTTGGAATTTAACCAACCCCCATATATACAAACACTTTTGTCCAGCATGAATCTAACAATAGGTTTCAAGATCAGAGTAAAATAAAGTGGATGCTGGAATCTGAAACAAAAACAAAAAATGCTGGAAAATGTCAGCAGGCCTGACTTGCAGTGAATGCTCCACACAAGGAGACAGGCATAATTGGAACCCATGCAGGTGTCCGCTGCCACACCTTTCATTTGGAGGAAGTGAAATGAGTTAAAGAAGAAATTGTTGAGTAAGCAAACCAGTTCAGTCAAATGGAGGAGAGCGGTGGTGGATAAAGACCTGCTGAAATTTCCAGCATTCTGTTTTTGTCATTTAAAACTCTACCTTATTTCTAATGTTTATCAATTCAAATATTAATCCCTGAAAACTAGAATTTTTCCTAACGCCATACCCAAGTGCACTCCCATTCCCAAGGCCCTACAGATTGCAGGCCCCACGGTTTCTCCTCACTGCCACAGCCTATATTCTGGCTGATTTATCCCCTAGGCCTCACATTGGCCTAGGTTGCAGGCTGTTCTGCCCAGTAAAACAGATGGAATAAATCAAATGGGACAATGGGAGCAAAACTTCTTAAAGCACTGGTTAACTTATTAGCATCCAGCACTATGACCCATTTGATTTCTCTATTTTCAAATTCTGCACCTGGGAGCGGTGTTTACTGGCAGCTGCCCATTTTGCAGAGCCCATGGTGTTTCACAGACCCCAATTTTGAAATCCCTGGAGTATTGTATACCTGAAATTTTTCCAGATTGCCTTCTATATCAAGTCCCACATTGTATTTTACTTAGGAAATCTTGTGGATCCTCTTTAAATACCCAGCCATGTTACCATTTCCAATGGCTTTGTTTCTATTGTCAAAAAATCAACTGCATTTATACTGCGAGCAAGATTCAGCAACACTATTTAATTTGTCCAGCAGTTCCCCCCAGTGAATTGTCCATTCAGGAAATAGTCACAATTAACTGCACAAATATCAGTTTGCACTTATTCATTGGTTTAAAAACTTCTGCGACAATTATGGTCATAGATCTTTTACAAGACAACAATGTTGAAAGATCAACCTGCCTGCAGCCCAAGTGCTTCCAATCTAAACTGCTTAGCTTGACTATCACTGTTGCTTTTGATGTCAGGCCATTTGGGTTGTCATCTGCCTGCTTGCTGTTTTTTTTCAGCAAATGTGCAGTATATGTAATCATTTCAAGAATTTTCCTTTGTAATTGGTAAATTAGTTTACAGTATCCAGATTTTGTGGGGCGGGGGAGGGGAAGATGGCTTATCACTTTCTGATTTAAAATAAACTTGTGTTTGAGACTTCAGTAATTTAATATAATTTTCATCATCTGTATGTTACTTAGCTCTTCCATTCTCGAAAATCTGATCTTCAACTTTGTCTTGAAAGGGAGTCGAATGAAAAATAATGTTCTAGTAGCTATATTTTGTCAATGTTAGTCCCCTCTATCTCAAGTGAACAATACTTTCTTTCCTGTTGTGGACAGTATTTCCAGCAGCATTACCATTCTTTTATGTGCTGCTCCTCAACAGACAAGCTGATTACACCTAGCTCTACTTTTTGCTCGATTGCTCCCCACCTTCCAGAGCCTATGTTGGATAGGTTGCTTCATTATGGCAAGTGAAGATTAGCCCCTTATCACAATTTCTGTAACCTCCCAATTAGTTCCACCAACCTTCCTTGCAATTGTATTACGCTGAACCAGAGATGCAGTCCCCGTGTCCTATTTAACCCATCCACACTCCATTGGATCGACTGCATACTTCCCCCTCATCCTTTTGTTGAAACTCTAAACTTTGCTGTTGCAAATCCAAACTTGATTCACTACGCTACTGAATGGCCAGTCATCTACCTCTGTAAGCTCCAACTCATCTGAAACTCTACTCCCCAAACCTTACCCTATGGCAAATTCTGCTTGTCCATCACCTTGTTGACTTGCAGTGGCTCTCAGCAGTCGCTGTTCTGCAGTTCTGTCTATCTATCCTGACCTGCACTCATCATTGATTACCATTCATTCAGACATCTGGAGCCATGCTTTTTCATGTCTCTTTCCTCCCTGCAGACTTTTTAAAACTTATTCTTCTGACCAAGGTTTTGATTCCCTTCTTGATAACCTCCTAGGACTGTTGTCAACTTTCAAACAATTCCACCTCTCTGAAGCATTTTAGAATGCTAAAAGCACATTATGACTGCAAGTAATTACGATTTAGTATAACTGGAGTTTGTTTCTTTCTGCAGCTGGTTGTATACTGGACCTTGAACGAAGGTGTTTCCAAGCAGTTTGAATCTTTTCGGGATGGCTTTGAGTCTGTTTTTCCACTTCATCACTTGCAGTATTTTTACCCTGAGGAGGTTAGTTCTTCATAGAAAAAAATTGACCTAATCAAAAGTACCTCACCAGGAACAATTTAAACAATGGTTGTAATTCCTCATTGTTGAAATGTAGCAGTTTCCATTGAATTTGGTTTCCTCAAATTGTGCGTTTTGTTTTAATGTTTTGAAATGGTAATGGTAGTTAATGAATATTTTACATTGTGTAAATAAAACTTGCAGTGCTTCAAAGTTGAGCACAGCTGATGCATGACCTGTATGCCTATTTTAGGGTGGCACAGTCATTAGCACTGTTGCCTCACAGCATAGGTACTCGGATTCAATTCCAGCCTCGGGTCACTGTCTGTGTGGAGTTTGCATGTTCTCCCTGCCTTTGTGGGTTTCCTTCAGGTGCTCCAGTTACCTTCCACAGTCCAAAGATGTGCAAGTTAGATGGACTGGCCATGCTGAATTGACCCTTGGTGTCAGGGGATTAGCAGGGTTTTTACACGGGTTTCCGGAAATAGAGTCTGCGTGGGATTTTGGTTGATGCAGAATTGATGGATCGAATGGTCTCCTCTGCAGGGATTCTAATATAATTGAGAAAGTTAACTTCAATTGTTAAAGTAAACATTGGAGATAAATAGTCATTATTATGGATGTAATTCTCTTAGTTTGATTGTGGTGCATGTAAGATGACTGGTTCTTGACCTCAATCTTGGAAGGTTAGGTGACATTTTACTGCTCAACACAATTATAACTTGGGCATTCTGATCACAGAATTAATCCATAATCTAAGCTGTCTTGAGAGCACTCATTTCCTGCTATAGTATCTCTGGTATCTTGGTGTATACAATCAGAAGTCTCAATACCAGGTTAAAGTCTAACATGTTTATTTGGCAGCAAAAGCCACAATCTTTCGGAGCGCTGTTCCTTCGTCAGGCAAGTGGGAGTTCTTTTCACAAACAGGGCATGTAAAGACACAATTTATAAAATAATGTTTGAATGTGAGTTTACAGATGATAAAGTCTTAAAGACATAGGTTCTCCTGAAGACTTCGTCATCCAGTACTTCCCCACTACAGAGAAGCTACAACATCTTCTGCAAAGTCTTCAACATGTCATTGATGAAGATGAACATCTTGCCAAAGCTATCCACACATTTCCACTTCTTGCCTTCAAACAACAGCACAACCTCAAACGAACAATTGTCCGCAGCGAACAACCCATGTTTCAGGACACACCCCACAATCCTGCCAAAGCAACCTCTAAGATGTGCCAGATCATTGACACGGATGCCATTAACTCATGTGAGAACATCATCCACTAGGTAACAGTATATACTCCTGCAATGTGGCCAACATTGTCTGCCTGATATACTGCGGGGAAGGATGTCCCAAGGCATGGTACATGAGGGACACCATGTAGATACTATGACAATGAATGAATAAACACTGCTCGACAATCACCAGGCAGGAGTGTTCTCTTAATGTTGGTCTGATCTTTGGGTAAGCGTTCTCTAAGGCAGCCTTCATGACACGACAACGCAGAGTCGCTGAACGGAGACTGATAGCCAAGTTCCGCGTATGAGGATGGCCTCACCCGGTATCTTGGGTTCATGTCACAATATCTGTAACCCCCATGACTTATCTGGGCTTGCAAAATCTCACTAACTGGAGACAATACATATTTCTTTAACCTATGCTCAACTCTCTCTCCACCCATGTCTGTATCTTTAAGATTTGATTATCTGTAAAGATTCACATTCCAACTGTTATTTTATAAGTTGAGTTTGTCTTTATATGCCCTGTTTGTGAACAGAACTCCCACTTACCTGACGAAGGAGCAGCACTCCAAAAGCTAGTGGCTTTTGCTACCAAATAAACCTGCTGGACTTTAACCTAGTGTTGTAAGATTTCTTACTATGTTTAGCCCAGTCCAGTGCTGGCATTTCCACATCTTAATATGTAAACAAAAAATGTTAGTAAAACCCACCAGATCTGGAGAGGGTTAGCATTTTGAGTCTTAATGATTTTTGAGAGCTGCTTCTTTTTTATACTGTGGAAGAGGGTGAGGAAAATCAAACATGGATTCATTCTCTCTGCATTGCAGACCCATGTTCTGCTGTTGGCACATTCAGCCATCAGGTCTCGAGGCTACTATTTGTACCTTCTTTAGCCTTTAACACTACTGTTAACATTCTCTTTGTTGCGCATCTATGCGTTTTTGTCAGATCTTTCCTGAGCTTCCACCTACTTGGTTGCACGCCCTTTTTTCAAGAGTATAAAAATCCATTGTATCTCTCCCCCATTCAGTTGTGAAGAGTTACATGAATACTTTAATATTTACTTTATTTCTCTTGCCAAAGCTGCTGACAAACTTAGAATTTTTCGAGCATTTTCTGTTTGATTTTAAATTTCCAGCACCTGCAATATTTTTTATTTTGTGAGCTCGTTCCCCCATTCTAGTTGTCAAGTTGAGTGTAACGGTGACTATCTGCTGATGTCCCTCAGTAAAGTTTATCAATTCCAAAAGTTGGCATCACAATACGTAGAAAGTATCTTCTGGTATAGGAACAAGAGGTGAAAATTATTGCTGTTTGAGAATTGACCTAGATGCTCTTGTCAACTCTGAAAAATTCAGGATATGTTTCCAAAAGAGAGACTTGCATCTCATTTGCCAAAGATTTGATTGGTACATTATTGTGCACAAAAATAGCATTGATGCAAGGTTTTGCTGAAGCTTGCGTCCACAAGGTGCCTTTCCCAGACTATATTTCTAACTCATTGCTGCATGTGCAAAGCTTTCTCAGTGGTAATCCCACCTGAAATGCATGGATCAGAGGTCATGCAGTACCCTGCAGTGCATCATTTGGTAGTGCTTCTAGCTATTAATTTTTGGAAAAAAAATGCATTTGAGGGCTAAGTCACGTAGTATATAAACAAGACTGACAGTGCAATGCAGATCTGGTTTGTTTTTTGGCAATACCTTTCCTGCAAGGCGACTTGCTTAAACCTGATCTGATTTTAATCATCTAATTTTAGGCTCCTGGCCTAACATTTACTTACTTAAAACTTAAGTGTCTTTGAAAATTATTTTTTCCTTTTCTATTAATTCTGATTGAGGCAAATGGACGTTATTCAAATAAGTAGACTCATCTTTGCCATGATGTATAAATATACATTGCCACCTGACATGCAAACTCAATAACTTCATATTACAACAACATGATATTAATGGAGTGGTGACCCATTTTAAAAATTAGGAATTAACACTTCCAATACACTGGCAGAAACTCAATTCCAAAAACATTTTTGTGGAAGAAAGAGAGTTCTGAAACATGACTATTGCAAACCAATAAGTAAGCCATAGTAATTTGGTACTGAAAGCACCAGCAGGAGTTCAGTGAAGTTTACTTGCTGCCTTTGCGTGCCATTGTGATTTGTATGATCAGAACTGGCTGTTAAAGTTAATAAACTTAAATCTGTCAGTTTGTCAGTGGAGGCTTGCAGCACAGCAGAAGGCAATTCAACCCATGCGTTGACTGTACAATAAAGCAATCCAAAACTAATCCCACCACCCTTTTCCTTCCCTTTGTTCCTTGATTACCCGTTTTAGACATTTATATAATTTTCCATTTAACGAATTGTGCCTCTAACCCCCTCCTGCGTACAAAACATTTCAAGTTAAAAGCAAAATAAATTGAGTGAACCTTTTCACTGATAATTATAAATTGACCCCTTGTTCCTGTATGAGCTTTGGTAGCAATGGTCTTTCTGTATATTTACTCTAATCAGAAAAGTTCATTTTGAATCTTTTGGTCTGTACTTGAAATAGTCCCAGTATCTTGTGCCGTATTGCAATGCCTCCTCGTAATACTGATTTCCTTCCCTGGTGCATCCTGGTAAATGTGTGGTATACAATCTGACTTTAATGTATTTCCTGTAATTGGCTACCCCTACAAAGATACACACAGCATTCACCTGACGAGTGCAAGGTTACCTGGTGATTGTAAATGCTTATGACCTTCCTAAGCAGAAATCAAAATCTCCAGTTTAATAGAACACTAACAAAATTACCTTAACTTTGAACTTCATATTAATTTGCACTGTGTGACATTCTCCTTATTTCACCTTAGTTGGATCAGCTACTCTGTGGTTCCAAGTCTGAGGCATGGGATGTGAAGACTTTAATGGAATGTTGCAGGCCAGATCACGGATATAATCATGACAGGTATGAGTTTCACCTGGGATTAGATCCCTCCGTATATTTTATTGCATTCAAAGTGCTACATAAATCAGACTTTGTTGAAATTTCTGGAGATCTTATCCCCATTATCTGCCACAATTTTGGAAGAAAGAAAGCTCAAACAACAAAAAACCATTTAAGACATTTCTCTGGGGGTTGTATGAAAATGAATCTTGGAATGTGCTACCAGAAGTGATGATGAAAGCAGATTCTATAACAAAGTTCAAGAGACATCTGGATGCATAAATGAATAGGCAGGAATAGAGGAATATGGATTTAGAAGCAAGAAAATATTAGATTAGGGGGGCATCTGTGTCTGCACAGATGTTTTACAACACCAATTTTAAATCTAAAATTGGTGTTGTAAAACTTTACTGAGTTTACCCCAGTCCAACACTGGCATCTCTACATCACATCTGCACAGATGACCAGAAGGACACGTTCCTGTGCTGTACTGTTTTGTCCACCAATGTTATTTGTTTCACCTCATCCCTGTAACAGTGAATTCCATTGGGTGAAGAAATTTCCACTCAATTCCCTATTGGGCTTATTACCAACCATCTTATCTTTATAGCCCGTAATTCTGTGCTCACCTGCAAGTGGAAACGTCATCTGTTATCAAACCCTTTGATAATCGCAAACTTCTATCAGATCAAAATTCGTCCTGTTTCCTAGAGAAAAGAGCTCTAGCCTATGTAATATTTCCTGATGTATATGAACTCTCAGGTCTGATATCATTCCAGTGATTTTTTTTCCCCTACTTTTAGCAGTGTGCCACTATTCTATTCAGTGTTCCTTGACACCATTTAGGCAGCTATTTTCTCATATTTATGACTTCTTTCTTCCTACCAAAATATATTCCCAGAATCCCTACAGTGCAGAAAGAGGCCATTTGACTAGCGAAGCTGCACCGACTGTTCCACAGAACATCTTACCCAGGCTCTATCCCTGCGACCTCGCATATTCCGCTAACCTAAATATCTTGGGACACCAAGGGACAATTTTTAGCATCGCCATTCCACCTATCTTCCACATCTTTGGCTATGGGAGAAAGCCAGAGCCTCCAAGGGAACCCCCACAAACATGCAGAGAGTGTGCAAATTCCACACAGGCAGTTACCCAAGGCTGGAATTGAATTTGGGTCTCTGTTGCTGTGAGGCAGCAGTGATAACCATTATGCTACCTTGCCACACCTAAAGTTTAATTTAGTTTATTTATTGTCACAAGTCGCCTTACATTAACACTGCAATTAAGTAAGTGAAAATCCTCCAGTCACTGCACTCCAACACCTGTTTGGGTACAGGGAGGGCAAATTTAGCATGGCCAACGCACCTAATCAGCACTGTGGGAGGAAACAGGAGCATCTGGTGGAAACACACACAGACACGGAGAACGTGCAGCCTCCACAAGTGATTCAAGATAATGATCCAAGTTCCTCTGCCAATTATGTATCCATTCTGCAACTTTATCAATGTCTTCCTGCATTTTGTCACGGCCTTCGTTTTACCTGCTATTCAGAAATTTCAAAATTGAACTTTTAAAGACTGAGTTTGAATAGGTTGTATAAATGGTGAACAGCAAGGGTCTGAGCACCAATTCTCTTGGGATGCCACTTCTCATCCTCTGACAATACAGGCAGTTTGAACTTTTAAGCTCTGTTTTTTTGCTTGTGTAGCTAATATGTTATCCAGTTTATCACCTGTCCCTGATTCCACATACTCTGGTCCAAATACATTATGTCTACTGTATTATCCTTATCCACCCTTCAAATAATTCAAAGATTAGGAAAGCAAGGCATTCTCTTTTTGAAATTTGTGTTGATTATATTTTCAGTTTCCTTATTTTCCTATTATATCATTTAAAAACTCCATTAACTTTCCCAACCACAGTATTAAGCTGGCTGGTCAATAATGTCTATCATTTTGTATGATATTTCAGTTAGAATCTGATAAAGCAGTCAGTGAAGTTCATGCATCACCGAGCAAGCAAATAAAATAACATTGAGGTTTCAGAGACATCTCTAAGATCAGGATATGTTGGCAGGTTTTAGAATATTTATACAATCATGCAGTATGAAAACCAATTACTGTCTGCCATGATAGGAGAAGTAGTAATAGAATTTAATATTCAAGTTGGCATTAATGGTGTATTCTTCCCAGATGTAGCTGGTAATGTGTTACTCTCAGGGCTAAAGGGATATGTGGAGGAAGATGTGATCAGGATATTGAATTTAATGATTAGTCGTGATGGAAATGAATGGCGGAGCAGGCTCAAAGGGCAGAATGGCCTACTCCACTTCTAGATTCTAGCTTCAATTCTTGGGAGAAGTAAGCTTGATGAATCTGGGTGTTTGAACAGTATAAACGTCTTTATGGTTGCACTGAAAAGCATGCGTTCTAATTTGTGGAGATTATTGTTTCTGAATAAACAAAAGCTCTACAGAATACGTTAAGTTGACCTTAATTCTTGTCTCTTGTTTTATTCCACAGTCGTGCAGTGAAATTTCTGTTTGAAATACTCAGTAGTTTTGATGGTGAGCAACAAAGACTATTTCTTCAGTTTGTTACTGGAAGTCCCCGACTACCTGTTGGAGGTAAACCTACTGTCATTTTGGGTTTTTTGATTTGTGGAACCACTTACGTGAACTATGAAGTAATATGTTCAGCGATTGTGAATTTGAATATTTAAGATCTTTCCCCATCAAGATTCTTCCCACTTAAATAGTTCTTTATTCATTCATGGAATTTGGATATTGTTGGTTGGGTCACTCCCTAATTGCCCTTTAACTGAGTGACTTGATAGGCTATTTCAGAAATTATTTGAGTCAACCACATGGTAATGGGTCTGAAATCACGGGTAGGCCAGACCAGGTAAGATGGCAGATTCCATTCCCCAGATGGGCATTAGTATTCTTTTACACCAATTGACAGTCCTTTATGATTATCATTAGACTTTTTATTCCAGTTTTTTTGAATCCCATCTGCCCTGTTGGGATTCAAATCTTGGTGTCTGGATTACAAATCCAGTGACACTGTTATGCCACTGTCTTTATGTGAAGCATCTTCAAGTGTAGATCATGTCTTATTTCTTGAAGTGAGTTTTGCAATTGTATGGTATAATAAAGAAAGCCTCAACCTAATACTTCACTGTTGTTCTCTGGTGTTACAATAATGGCTACGTTTTAAAGGTATTTATTGGCTGTATTTGAAATGTTTGGTGGCCATAAGAAACACTAAATGAAAGGCCATCTGTGCCTTTTGGTGACACTTGCCCGTTCTAGATTTGAAAGCTTTAAATAGGCTATTTATATTATTTAGCACCAAGATTGGGACCTGCTATGACCAAATTGGGCCAACAGGCTGGAATGCTCTTTGAACTGCAGAAATGCTACTTGGGTTGAATGCAATACTTAGTATTGTCTTGATCTAGCAGTTGATAGGACAAAGGCATTTTGGCACTGTGCTTCAAGAGATTCTCTAACTTCTGATCATAGCTGTTTTCCTTCTAGTTTTTAATGTAATCTAATCACATGTGGAATGTCTACAATTGCTGTGAAGAAGGAACAAAAGCACTTTGGCTTTCAGAACCTCAAAGCGCTTCATAGCTAATGAAGTACATTTGAGGTTTAGTCTTTATAGTGAAACATGGCAGCCATTCTTTTTCTCAACAAGCCCCACTACCCATGAAATAAATTACCAATTAAACTGTTGTTGACTGAGGGACAAATTTGACCTGTTCTCTAAAATAAAATCTTGAATACCCACTTGAAAGGATAGTTAAAGCCTTAATTTAATATGTCTTCCAAAACATGGTATCTTAGCAATATGGCACTCTTCAGGGTGCACTGAACTGTCAGCTTAGGTTTTGTTCAGATTCTAGATTTGGATTTGAACCCACAAACTTCTGACTCTGCAAAAGGGGCTCACACCACTGAACAAAGGCTGATGTTTTCCAATGTAGCATGGCTTTTCCTATCTCTATTGTCTCCACGTACAAAGCTCACCCTCCTTCCCACATCTGGTCTGTTTATGAACTGATGCATTTAACTTTGTCTGCTGACTTGATCTTTGGCTCAAGTGCTGGGATGTGGGAAAGAGAACCTGACTAATATATGAATGATGCAAACATGTAAAAGTAATGGTCTGTGTATGTGCAATTCTTTATTGTATACATTTGTATATGAGGAAGCCCCCACCCATGTTTCACTTCAGAGCACAGCATAAATCATAAGGCTTAAGTATTGCTCTGTACTGTTGAAATGATTTGCAAATTTGGTTCACATACTGCAGTAGAACTAATGTAATTCCTTATTTTTGCAGGGTTTCGGAGTTTAAACCCTCCACTTACCATTGTCCGCAAGACCTTTGAGTCCACGGAAAACCCTGATGATTTCTTACCTTCTGTAATGACCTGTGTTAATTATCTCAAGTTGCCAGATTACTCCAGTATCGACATAATGCGTGAAAAACTTTTAATAGCTGCTAGAGAAGGGCAGCAGTCGTTCCATCTCTCCTGATCACAGCATCTGAATCCTCAAGCTGCCTGTTACAACAAATGACAAAATCATGATTTATTTTCTAAGTGTATCACTGCATCAAGGCAATGTGTACAGCGTACTTGTTGTAGAAATGGCTTGGTATGCTGCAAATCTTCAACAAAAAGACTTGGATGGTATATTTATTAAAATAGCCCCTACGGACTGAGAAATTGAAAAAGACCCCAAAGTTAATGCAAGATTTAAACAAAAATAAATTCTTAAAGAAGTTCTTGTTAATTTAACAATTATTTGGGTGCAGTTTTTAAATTGCTTTTTGCTGTGTGGTATTCAAAATCAAAAGAAAGGGATGTTTTTCTTCCAGGATGACGGAACAATAAAATGTCACTGTGCAGTTTGATATTGGTGTGTATATCCATCTGGAGCCTATATTTCTGGTGTTTTTTTTGTTTCCAAAGATTAATATGTACAAACATACAGAAATGACAAACTTATACCTTGCATAAAATAATTTAAGCTCTGGATAGTGTCATTTGCATTTTTCTCTTGTCTATCTTCACCCTCTACTCCATCTAGTTTGTCCATTTATGTTTAACTCATCTGCACTTGTGTGATGTAATATAGGGTTCTGCTTCTTTTGTGATGTTTCTTAATCCCATGATTCAACAAAAGGTTAAGCCAAGGGCTTGAAGATTTTAAGCATTTCTTAACCTCCATTGGCCCAACAATTGTATCATAGTCTAAAATTTATTCCTGTTTCCAATATTCAAATTCTAGTATTTGCCAGTAGTTTTGTTGCAAAATAATAGGACTGTTGGCAGAAGCCTTTAATCTCACACTAGATTTGTTTACAGAATTATTTCAGGCAACAATTAATACTGAGAAATCCCTTTTCCCTTTTTTCCTTTTTTAAATTCTGTAGTTTAAACCAATATTGGGCTGGTTAGTCTGTTATTCAAGGGACAGGTAGCATTTCCAGTTGGTGTAAAACTTTGAGAAGTTCCACTTCCTGTTATAGTGGGACAGTTGCTTTATCTTGTTTAATTTACCTTGTTGTAGTTCACTTAATTGTTTTTGCACTGCTAGCTTTGAACAAAAGTAATAGTTGAGCTCTCTTGGTTTGATAAGGATAGTGCACCTGTAAACACTGCTCTGTCCAACTGTTCATGTGCTGATTTCTGAAATCTGCAATAACTACTTCATCAGGTTAATGTTTTTACCTGAACATAAATAAATAAAATGTTTGACTCACTTTTTGTATAATTATTTTGTATTCAGCAACCAAACTTTTCTGATTCAGGGATAGTGCCAAAGTGTCTTTTTAAACTGAAGTTCTGTTGGAGTTTGAGTAAATAAAGGTGGAAATATTCAATGTGGTTGTAATGCTTGGAGCACTGTTGCATTCAGTGGCCCCCTTGATATTAAAAGAAATCACATGTTATTAAAAAATCTAATCCTTCAATGGTGTGAAAAATTGATATGAGGTGTAGCTGTGAGGACATAATCTAACCTGGCAAAGGAGTCAATAAATATCCAAACATGAATTGCCTGCTGGCCTTTGCTCTTGTTGGTTTTAATGCCTAGCCAGTTTAGCTTGATTCTAAGAAATTATGGCTTGACTTGTCTCAAGTTTATGGATGTTCTAAGCAAATCATATGTGGGGAGGGGGAATAAAATTAGTGCAAGATCCCCACCCTCCAAAAGCCAGAAGTAGATTTAAATATTCCTATTCTTTGAGCAGACATTTCACTAGTGCAGATATACTCATGTGCTGAGTGAGACGAGCCATAGCTGGTCTCCTGTACAGGAAATCCCTGATTTAATGGCTGTCAGCCTGCACCCAGTCTTGACTATCAGTCAACTCTGGGTTGAAACAGTTGATCCCCTTGCAGTTCAACAGTTATACTTGAATACCTGAGGAAATGGGTTTCCTGGATACTATATATAGATTTGCACAAATTGCCTCTCAAGGCAGGGAGGGATAAAGGAGTAATTTTTTTCAATTCAATTTTTTGAGCATATTGAAAGCCCAATCACACTTTGTCATTAACCTTCAGCATTTTGACTTAATTATATATAATTGTAATCCAAATTAAAATGGGCTTAAACTTGTATTATATAACCAAGGAACCCTTTTAGTACACTTGTTGCAGTTTTCATCCATTTTGTAAAAATCACTGTTTTGTGCTTGCAAAAGTATTGAAACATGCTGTTGACTTCAGCCACTTATATAATTTGTTGCTTCATTCCTATAATTTGCCTGTTTTGCCTGCCTACTTGGTTCATTGCGTGTTACTTTATGAAACATTAAAAAAAAATTGAACTAGTATGTTGTAAACCTGAGCACATTATTGATTTACGTTTGAAAAGGAGTGAGGTTTGGAAAGCAAGACTTCCAATTTTACCACGTGGACTATGAAAATAATCGTCCCTCCATTATTTTAATGTTGAGTTTACTGAATGGCCTGCCAAATGTCATTTAAAAGTAGGACTTCCCAGCCATCCAAACATTTTTAAAAATTTGTATTTAATGATTATATTGCAAAATAAACTGGTGGGAAATGCACATTATGATTGGTTATCTTTCAACTGCAATCAAAAAAAAATTGGTTTGAGGATAATGTATCTTCCAAATTAATTAAAATTCAACCATATTAAATTATGGATGTATGCAAGATTAGAACATAAGAATGGGAAAAGGCCATTCAGTCACTGGATGCTTCAACCTGGTTCTTTTCACACCACCATTATTCAATTCTTAATTTATCTACCTCGGACTTGTTTCTGTCCCTCATGAATTAGGAATTGATACAATTTCCCTTTTAGAGTTGCTTTGCAGCATTAAATGAAAATGAGGGAAAGCATTGCAAACTGTTCATTTGCAAAAAGTAGATGGGTGGTTGGAATATCTTAAAAAAATAGTGTTCTTGAGTTAACACAAATCTATGGTAATGAATGACTGACAGAATCCTCCGTGTAAGATATCCTAGCTGTATATACGTACATAGGATTAAGATTTTGTTTAACCTCAAGATTAAAGTTTTCCGCTTTCTTAATGAAAATAATTAAAATGTTCATTCGTAGGATGTTATGGCTTTACAATGTAAGGATACAACTTACTGACTGTTCAATTATTTGCCGCAAAGACAGGGTGTGTAAGATTCACATCTCCTGGTTTGTTTTCATGGCCACATTGTCACAGTGGTTAGCACAACTGTCCCGCAGCACCAGGGACCTGGGTTTGATTCCTAGCTTGGGTCACTGTCTGTGTGGAGTTTGTACGTTCTCCCCCTGTCAGTATGGGTTTCCTCCGGGTGCTCCGGTTTCCTCCCGCAGTCTGAAAGATGTTCTGTTAGGTGCATTGGCCATGCTAAATTCTCCCTCAGTGTACTTGAACAAAAGCTGGAGTGTAGTGACTAGAGGAATTTCACAATAACTTCATTGCAATATTAATGTAAGCCTATTTGTGACAATAAATTGGCCAATCCAGGTTTTCAGAAACAACAATAATGGAATGCAAATAAATTAGCATCTGATTTGAAGGAAATCCTTCATCCCGTGTATCTTGGTCATTCTATAAATAATTAGCACTGACAGTCCTGCTGAGAAACATTATAAATGTCCTGAGCTTTTCTTTAATGAATGTGAGTGTGTTCCATTTGAAAAGGAACAACAAAGGTTACATTTCTACCTGGGGAAATCAAACAAAGAATAATGTTTATCTGTCTACTGCCCAAAGATATTGTGTATTTGGAATTAGTTGAATACAATAAATTGAGAACATTGTAAACTTATATTTAGGTGTTGGAAGTTGAACTGTTTACAATGGAGGGATAAATTTGGATAACACGAATTGAGGTGATGTTGCTTTTAGAGCACTTGCATTTGAATTGGTTGGAAATGCAGTCTGGTAAAAGCAGTATTTGCTAGTCCCCCCCCCTCCCCAACAAAAACAGAATACAAATCTGTACTTTAAGTGAATTAATGAGTTTTTGGATCAACAAAGTCTAGCAACATGCATTTTTAAATTTTAGGCATTTAGTGTTTACGTGCTGGGAATAGGTCAATTCCTTTGTGTTTTCTCTTGACCTCTGACTGTTCTTAGTGCCTGTTGCACTAATATGATCCACCGCAGCTATCCCAGCTCTCCAATTAGTTTGTACATTAATTGGAAAACTTCAATTTGTGCCCTAAAGGAATTGTTTGACGCACATATAGCAGCTGAGGTTTATCGTTACTATTTTCTGAACTGAAAGCTAAGTTGGAATCTATTAATTCCACAAATGAAAATATCAGCTGGTGCCTCACACTAGACCATCTTAACTTTCAATGGTATAAAATGTGTTATAATAGACTTCACCAGAAGAAAAATTGGGACAGATGTGTAATGGGTGACCAATCTGAAATCATTTGTTTTGCTGCCAGAAATTAAAAATATTAAATTATCCGAAGGCAAATTCATCAGCCTAGTGGGTATGATAAGAAGGGCTCCTTGCACAAATGAAATTCTGTGGTGAGGCCTTTCTGGGGGGGAGGGGGAGTGCAGTGGTGAGCGCAGGGTGTAACAATCATCTAATTGTTGAGATGTATTTCCATTGGGAAGAAACTTCTTCAAGATTGCTAGCTGTACAAGTTATCCAGTCAGTATCCATTGAGAGACTGACATTGCACTAGTGAAACATTATGAAAGATAAATTTTGTGATTGAATGATTTCTACTTGCCTAAATAGCTTAACTTAGTTGTATGAGTTGGTCATAAAAGTTTAGGTTTTGTTATTCATGATTAAGAACAAAGGCCATAGTTAAAGCAAGTTATGTTTTAATCAGGCTTGATTAAATCTTCTGGAACATTCTTACCAAATTATTCATCAGTCCAAAACTGTTCAGGTTAAGTTGATTGGCTATGCTAAATTGTACCTAGGGGATTAGCAGGTAAATATGTGGGGTTACGGGAATAGGGGCTGGGTGGGGTTTGTGGTTGGTGCAGGCGCAATGGGCCGAATGGCTTCCTGCACTGTTAGGATTCTATGCTTCTAAATTTCTTTTTGTACTGACTTATCATTTATGAAATGAGTTGATTTGCATTGTGCAAAGAAGAAAATTACTTACAGTAACGAGTACTTTCTCTTGGAAGTATTGGGATGAACTGTTTGATCCCAGAAGGCGTAACCCTGAAGGCAAAAGCTCTGGAAAGTGAAGCCCCTGGAATGTTGCAAGATAACCTAGAACAGACTGTTGTTTTACAATGGACTCTACTGTTGTAAAGGGATTGTCTCTTACTGTATTATTTGGCTTTGGTATTAACTTGGTTTATTTTTTGCTTTCTCTGTTCCATTCTTTTAGCTTCTTGCTCATGTACTTTGTTGTAGCTGTTTTTCCACTGTTTAGGTCTTTCCTTGTCTCTTCTGTATGTCCACTAATGATTCTTGTTTGTGTTCCTTTCACTGATGTATATATATGCCTATATGAGATATGTAGTGTGGGACCTGATACAATTTTGTGCATGAGAGAAACTGAGTTTCTAGGACCAGTGACACTGAAATGGGCTGAAATTGAGATCACATATTGCTAAAACTGATATTCACAATGTTAAACCCAATTAAATAAAGCCTGCTCAAAGCCCCTGCTATAGAATTAGTCTGTGCAGAGGATATTTGTAAGTGTAGCTGGAGATTAAGTTTTAAGTTCATTTGTCCGAAGTAGCTGTACACTACAATGAAGTTACTATGACACTCCCCTAATTGCCACACTCCGATGCTTGTTTGGGTACACTGGGGGAGAATTTAGCATGGTCAATGCATCTAACCAGGGTGTCTTTTGGACTGTGGGAGGAAACCAGAACACCTGGAGGAAACCAATGCAGACATGGGAAGAACATGAGGTTGTCACATAGACAGTGAACCAAGCCAGGAATCAAACTCGGGTCCCTGGTGTTTGGAGCTAGCAGTGCTAATCACTGTGCCATTGTTAATGTGCATTTTCCTTTGATTGTTTAGCATGAAACAGCTAAAACATTTGTTTGTCAAGATTTTGTGGTGGTTGCTGACTTGGTAGAGTTGCAGTTTAGTGAAATTATTTCTGGACGGCCTCAGAGCTTGTTTGAAATAGAAAGGTAGTTACTGAGTAGCAAAACTTGGGTACAGGAGTTTATGCAGACTTCCAGAAGATTCTCCTGAAGTTGGATTCCGCTTTTTAGTGTGATCTCCTGCTCAGCTTCCATTGATCTCTCAAGTCAGAGGGACTGTAGAGATTCTAATACATCTTATGAATGGCTGGGGTCCGAGCACCGATCCCTGCAGTACCTTGGAGTACTCCTGCTCTTTGTTTCCTATCTGCCAATTAGTTTTCAGTCTATCTCAATGCACTACCCCCAGTCCCATGCATTTTAATTTTGCAAGCCGATCTCTTTTATATACATCATTCAGTGGCTCCCTCTAACTCTACCAGTTACATCTTCTCAGAATTCCAGTAGTTGTGTCGAGCATTATTTCCATTTTGTAAACCCATGCTGAATGTCCAATTCTACCACTTTTCCAAGTGCTTTGTTGTAAAATCTTCGGCAATGGATTCTAGAAATTTCCCCAGTACCAACATCAGGCTGACTTGTTTTTCTCGCTATCTCCCTTTTTAAATAGTGGAGCTACCCTCTACTACGTAGGAACTATTCCAGCATCTTGGAAGATGACCAGTCATGCATCCACTATTTCCCAGGCTGCTTCCTTAAATACCATGGAATGTAGATTGTCACATCCTGCGGATTTATCCACCTTTCATCCCATCAATTTCCCCAACATCATTTCTCTACTTGTACTGATTTCCTTCAGTTCCTTCCTCTCACTAAGTATAAATTCTAAGGTAGTCAGTATCAATTTAGCTGGTCAGAATCGTAGAATAGAATCCCTACTGTGCAGGAGGAGACCATTTGGTCCATCGAGTTTGCACTGACCGCAATCGTTTTCCTGTACCCCCACGTGTTTATACTGCTAATTGCCTTGACACGAAGGTCAATTTAGCATAGCTAATCAACCCAACCCGCATATCCTTGGACTGTGGAAGAAAATCGGGCACCCAGAGGAAACCCACACAGACACAGGGAGAACATACAAACTCCAAACAGACAGTGACCCAAGCTGGGAATTGAACCCAGGTTCCTGGCAGTGAGAGGCAGCAGTATTAACCACTGTGCCACCCTCAAAGTGGGGATTGTGGGCATAAGGTTAAGTTTTGTCTAACAGATTTACTGAATGATTTAATTTGACCTTCTTGACAGTAGAAATATTGTGGCTGTGGCAATCTTAGATTTAGCAAAGATGTTAAAGTAAGAAGCAAGTGATCGGTCTATAACGTAAGCAAAGATAGAATAAGAGCCAAACTTCTGAATCCAACTGATTATTGGTTATCAGGAAAAGCAAAGGTTTTTTTTTTAAAGTATATTCCTTTCTCAGAGTTATAAAGCCATCATGCAGAGGGAAAGAGAAAATCCACCTCCTTGCTTGCACCAGAAACCAATTCATATTGAATCCAAGTCATGGTCCTCAGAAGAGTCGTATTAGACCCAAGCTGACAAGAATAGACCTTATTTCCGCGCTTGATCTTAGCCAGAAGGTTGAGAAGTGAGGGAAAGCAAAGTTGTTTTTCAAAGACTATACTTTATTTGTAAAATATCTGGAAGAACATTATAAACATTTCTAAGTGGTCGTCACATTCACTACAATAATATTCAGGTTCTCTACACCCATCATGTTGCACTCTAAGCTACTCCAATCCAGTCAATGAAATGTTACAGATATTTCAAAAAAGCTATTACAAATGGTGTAAAGATATTTAACAGCAAAGATAACCAATGTTCAATTGGATTCAAAAGTTTGTTCATGTAGGAATTATGTTAGCCCAAACTATACTGTTTCTATCCAGCAATAGCACTGCCTTTGTTGGCTAGACTTTTTATGTTTAAGGCCCAAGTCGTGATGTTAAATCTCCACTCAGCCTCCTCTGCTCCCAAGTAAACAACACCAATCTTTCCTCTTCGTTAACATTCTGATAACATCCTCAGCAATGTCCTCTACTGTCTCCAGTGTGGGCAGATCCTTTCTGCATTGTGGTGATCAGAATTGTATCCTGTACTTCAGCTGTAATCATTTCTCAGTCTTGCCTCCCAAGACCAGACATTCCCTTGAAGCAGATTCAACACAAGTAACAAAATGGCCAAAGTGTGTCACAGCGAGTGGTTCCCCCTCTTTGTCCATCTCACATGGATTGCATGACAGACTTTAGGGTGCAGACTGAGCCTGTGTAGCTGTACCCGCAAGTGTTCTGAAAAATGTTAGATTACTTGATTTACTAAATGGAAGATGATGTATTAACAGGAGCACTGTGTAGATAAACTATTATGTGGCATTATCTTAAAATTTAACCTTAGAAAACTCAGGAAAAATGCCCTGAAACAGATGAAGTTTAGTTTATTTATTATTAGTCACAAGAAAGGCTTACATTAATGTTGAATTATGTTATTGTGAAATTTCCCTAGTCACCACAGTCTGACACCTGTTTGGGTCAATGTGCCTAATGAGCTTGTCTTTCAGATTGTGGGAGGAAACTGGAGCATCCAGAAGAAACCCATGGGGTGAACATGCAAAGTCTGAACAGACCGTGACTCAAGCCAGGAATCAAACCCAGGTCCCTGGCACTGTGTGGCAGCAGTGCTAACCACTGCACCACTGTGCTGCCCTGAGCATTGAGGATGTGAAATACATTGCAACAGATATCTATAATCAAGTGTTTAAAGAGAGATAAATTCCCCTTGGAAAGAAAGGGCATGAAATCAGAATTAAAGGTAAAGTAACCTGGCAAACAAAAGTGTATATTGTTTTTCTTTCTTATTGTTATGTGGCGTGGCAAAACCCAGCTGATCTCTAGATCTAAGTCTCCCAAATTTGGTGGTGCATAAGTTCCTCTCCCACTAATTGCTCCAACTGATTGATTTCCTTAATGAAGTGAGCCTTCCTTTTTGAAAGCAAATTTTTTGACTAATTTCCACTACAGAGAATAGTGATGCCAAACAAGCGTGTTCTGCTAATCCAGGGTTTTGCTGGAAAACCAAATGGTGTAATGGGTTTCTCCAATTCAAAAAAAATTGCTGGGAAGTTATGACCAGTATCAATCCCAAACTGAATCCTTTTCATCTAGTTTTCCCCACTAACACTCATGAAAAAGAGAAATGCGCATTTTGCCATGGACGCAAAGATGAAAGCTACTTGAATATCTGGAGAGCAAGTTAAGTGACTTGCTGAACTGATTTACTTGTGTACATTGGAGCCAACTTGTCTGTAAAGTGCTTGTGAAGCTCACAACTTAACAATTTGTCTGCATATATTAAGGAGTAATACCTTGATATTATTTAAAATCAGTACAGAAGAAATGTGTGTGTGTGTGTGTGTGTGTGTGTGAAATAACGTTTAAAATTTTTTAGGATGTCACTATAGTTAAGAAAGCCCACTAATGCCTCTGCTTTCTCAGGAGGCTAAGGAAATTTAGCATGTTTGGTACGGCTCTCACCAATTTTTACAAATGTGCATCACAGCTAGGTTTGGTTCCTGCCTTGTCCAAGACCACAAGAAACTACAAAGGGTCATGAGCAAAGCCCAGTCCATCACGCAAACCAGTCTTCCATTCATTGACTCTGTCTACACTTCCTGCTGCCTTGGAAAAGCAGTCAGTATAATCAAGAATCCCTGGACGTTGTCTCTTGCACCTCCATCTGTCGGGAAAAAGATACAAACGTCTGAGATTACGTACCAACCAACTCAAGAACAGCTTCTTCCCCACTGCCGTCAGACTTTTGAATGAAGCTACCTTATATTAAGTTGATCTTTCTCCACACTCTAGCTATGACTGCAACATTACATTCTGCACCCTCTCCTTTCCTTCCCTATCAATGGTACACTTTGTCTGTATAGTGCATAAGAAGCAAGATTTTTCACTGTATGTTAATATATGTGACAATCATAAGTCAAATTAAATCAATAAATGTTGCAGCTGTGGCTGGGACAGGATGGTTTTTGGCTCTAAAGAGATGAGCCATAATCAGAAAGGCCATTATACAAAAAAATGGATATACTGATCCATATAGCCTTGAAAGCAAATAACCTGTCACATCCGGTTCACAGAAGTCATGCTTGGTAAGCTTAAAGCTGCCAATGAATGTGGCAGTAGTTTAAATTTTCCTGCATATGTCCTGAGTAAAGATGATTTTGGATAGTTTGGCCATTTGCTTTCTAATGATTTCCTTCATTCCTTCCCTTGACCACTAGAGGTCACTGGTTTCTTACTATTAGAACAAAAATTGACCATTGCAATCTCCCAGAAAGCACGTTCTTGAGCCAAGCTTCGTTAACTTCCTAAACTCAACACTTTCTTAACTTGAGTTGATAAAATTTTCAAACGTCTTCCTATACGTGCCCTATCAGCACTATTTCTTTTCATTGACTAATTGATGGAAGTTGAATCAAAATATCAAGATCAGACCAAGATTAAGATCATAGAACCCCTACAATGCAGAAGGAGGCCATTCAGCCCATTGAGTGCACCAACCACAATCCCACCCAGCTCCTATACTGATAACCCCACACATTTCCTCTGCTAGTCCCCCTGACATTAAGGGGAAATTTAGCATAGCCAATCACCCCAACCCACACATCTTTGGACTGTGGGAGGAAACCAGAGCTCTTGGAGGAAACACACACAGACATGGAAAGAATATGCAAATCCACATAGAGAGTGACCCAAGCTGGGAATCAAACCCAGGTCCCTAACATCGTGAGGCAGCAGTGCTAATCACTGTGTCACCGTGCCGCCCAAACAAAAACAGAAAATGTTGGAGAAAATCAACAGGTCTGACAGTATCTGTGGAGGGAGAGTGCAGTCAATGTTGAAAATGATGCTGTAAGAATGTGCTGAGATTTTTCAGCATTTTCTGTTTTTGTTTCAAATTCCAGCATCCACTGTGTTTTGCCTTTAAGTTTTTAAACCTAGAAATAATCCATGCAATCTCTCAAATCTGTTCATCACTAAAATTGTGACTATATCCTACCCCCATTTATCTGCCTTGGCTCTGTATTCTGTATTTAATAATCTTTGAGAGCAAAATATATTGATCTCAAGTTTAGAATTGTTAAATTACTGGCATCTACTGCTTTTGGTCAGAGTTTCATTATTTCCACCAGCCTTTGCGCAGAGGTATGTTTCATAACTGCTCTTCTAAATGGCCTTGGACTTTCCCAACAACACACAAGATTTATGTCTTCCCTGTCAAAATAGAAGTACCTTTGAGCTAGGTTTGCTTTCGCATTGACATAGAGGTTAAATAAATCTTCCTCATTAGTTAACTACGGGAACCTTGGTAACATTGTGTTGTTTTCTCATTTGGTAATACAGAACTTGAGTATTGCTGAAGAAAGAGACATGTTGTCAAAGTTTTTTTGTTTTGCACTCATCAGGACAGATTTCCAAGAATATCAATTGTAAGGAGAGCAACATGTATACTGCATGTGAAGGGAATACTCATTCATTGGCAAAAAGATTCTGGTCGAGCCCTTTTATGGAGAGTGCATCAGAGAACAATTAATTGCCAAATTATTTAAATCCAAAATACACATGTCAATACTAATCAAGGCATTTCCATGGACTATGGACCATAAAATGGCTGTCATCCAGCTTTTGATTTCTAGAAAAAGATGCAATGCGCAGACATGCTTCATCTGCCTGCAAAGGACAGGACATTATGTACGAATATACGTAGCTTCTGGGATGTGTAAGTGAGCCATACAGAGAGGCTGAGTAATAATCCTACATTGGTTGTCAGTTTAATACCTGGCATAATCTGTCCAAAGGCAGAATCACCTGTTGGACATTTTTGAATTCTGCAAGCATGTATTGATTGGGTACAGTTAGTACTTTGCCTTTTTCAAAGAGCCATAGGTACCTGCTATTTGATACGATCCATTAATTGTTGCTTTGGAATGACTGGTTTACCTGTTAACACACCGGTGCTGAAATTTATATACCACGTAGTGTGATAGGCAGAACATGTTTGGCTTGACAGCAGCATTTTGTTAGTGAAGAATAATGCTCTTGTCGCTTCCACATAATAAAAGTGTGATATGGTTAGCTTTACCTGTTGCTCAAAGATTTGAAATACCTTACATTTCCAGTGTAACCTGAGGTAGAAGGGACTCTTCAGGTCTGAGCTTTTGATCCATTCTCGAGTTTGCATGATAGATGGTGAGCAATGATCTGATCACAGAAGCCATTATACCATACTGTACAATGCAGAAGAGAACTTTATCTGTTAGACAAATTACTTTAATGCATCTGAACACACTTTCATTTTCACAATAAATTAATGACCACTCATCTTTGAAGAACAAATCTTTATCATTCATCACAGTATAACAGAATATTTAATTTCTGCAGTATTACATTCTGACATGAAAATGTCAACATTTTTTGAACTTGCCTTATTTTGATCATTATTATAATATATAAAAATTCAAGATTACCATCCTATTATTCCTCTGGGTGGAGCATCTACTTACTTTCAATTAATCTACTGCCAATGAGCTGGTCCTACTTCCTTGTGACATTTGTCACTTTTCCAAATTCTGCCTAGCAACTAAGATCAGACCATATGTCAATGGGTTAGGTAGTAACACACCTCTCTCTGTACTACAAAAATGGAATGATAGGCACACAGTGGCACAGTGGTCAGCACTACTGCCTTCACAGCACCAGGGACCTAGGTTCAACTCCTGGCTTGGGTCACTGCCTGTGTCTGCATGGGTTTCCTCGTGATGCTTCAGTTTCCTATCACAGTCTGAAAGATGTGCAAGTTAGGTGCATTGGACATGCTAAATTCTCCCTCAATGTACCCAAACAGGTGCCAGAATGTGGTGACTAAGGGATTTTCGTAGTAACTTCAATGCAATGTTAATGTCAATGAACCTGGATAAGAAAGCCAGAATTCATCATTTTAAAATCTACTTTAACCCGTTCAGAAAGTGGAATGAGAGAATACCTGATCGTTTGTGGCAATTAAATTTGTTACAGCTTTTTAAAAGCCAATTATATCATACATGGCCTTAAGAGAGAAACTTACCGTTTCTACCTCGTCTATTCCACGTGTGATTCCAGTCAGTATGGTTGACTCTCGTGTCCCAAGATTGCTAGAATTTGCTTTATTCATTTGTGGGCTTTGCGTGCCACTGACTGGGCCAACATTTAATATCCAACATTAACTGCATTCGAGAATGTGGTGGTGAGCTGCCTTTTAGAACAGTTCCAGTCCACGTGGTGATGGTAAACACACAGTGCTGTTGGGGAATGGGTTTCAGGATTTTGACCCAAAAACATTAAGGGACAGCGATATATTTCCAAGTCAGGGTAGTGATTTGGAGAAGAACTTCCAGTTGGTGGTGTTCCCACGTGTCTGTTGCCCCTGTCCTAGATGGCGGCTGCCATGGATTAGAAGGTGCTGTCTAAGAAGGCTTAGTGAATTTGTGCAGTACATCTTGGAGATAGCATACACAATTACTATTCATCAGGGGGTAGAGGGAGGGAATATTTGTGGTTGGGATGTCACTCAAGTGGGCTAATGTATCATGGATGGTGAGGATTGGTGGAGCTGCACTCACCCAGACAAGTGGATAATATTCTTCCTGATGGTGAGGGAATTTAGGGAATCGAGAAATGAATTATTCACCATAGGATTCCCAGCCTCTGACTTGCTTTGATAGTCAACAGTACCTATATAGCTCGTCCAATTTAGCTTCTTCTCAATGATAGCCGCCAGGATGTTGATAGTGGAGAATTCAGCAATAGCCATTGAATGACAAAAGGCAATGCTTATGTTCTCACTTGTTGGAAATGGTCATTGCTTGGCATTTATGTGCTGTGAATATTGTCAGCCTAAGCCTGAATGTTTTCCCAATCTTGTTGTATTTGAACATGGACTGTTTCAGTGTCTCAGGAGTCACGATTGGTGTTGAACATGATGCAATAATTTGTGAACATTCCCATTTATGACCCGATGATGGAAGAAAGTTCGTTGATGAAGCGATTGAAGATAGCTGCATCTAGGACACTAGCCCCAGGAACTCCTGCTGTGATATCCTGGAATTGAGATGATTGACTTCCAATCATCTTCCTTTGTGCCAGGTATAGCTCCAATGCAAAGAATCATAGAATCCAAGATAGATTAGCCCACTTGAGTGACATCCCAACCACAAATATTCCCTCCCTCTACCCCCTGATGAATAGTAGTTGTGTATGCTATCTCCAAGATGTACTGCACAAATTCACTAAGCCTTCTTAGACAGCACCTTCTAATCCATGGCAGCCGCCATCTAGGACAGGGGCAACAGACACGTGGGAACACCACCAACTGGAAGTTCTTCTCCAAATCACTACCCTGACTTGGAAATATATCGCTGTCCCTTAATGTTTTTGGGTCAAAATCCTGAAACCCATTCCCCAACAGCACTGTGTGTTTACCATCACCACGTGGACTGGAACTGTTCTAAAAGGCAGCTCACCACCACATTCTCGAATGCAGTTAATGTTGGATATTAAATGTTGGCCCAGTCAGTGGCACGCAAAGCCCACAAATGAATAAAGCAAATTCTAGCAATCTTGGGACACGAGAGTCAACCATACTGACTGGAATCACACGTGGAATAGACGAGGTAGAAACGGTAAGTTTCTCTCTTAAGGCCATGTATGATATAATTGGCTTTTAAAAAGCTGTAACAAATTTAATTGCCACAAACGATCAGGTATTCTCTCATTCCACTTTCTGAACGGGTTAAAGTAGATTTTAAAATGATGAATTCTGGCTTTCTTATCCAGGTTCATTGACATTAACATTGCATTGAAGTTACTATGAAAATCCCTTAGTCACCACATTCTGGCACCTGCAGAAAGAGGCCACCCTGACAACAATCCCACCCAGATCCTATCCCAATCAAAGGATTGAGCTTCTTCGATAGCACCTTCCAAATCCGCAACATCCGCCATCTGGAAAGGCAAGAGCAGCAGGGGCATGGGAACACCATCATCTACGCATTCACTTTGAGCCACACAGCATCCTGACTTGGGACTATATCACTGTTCCTTCACTGACGCGGGGTCAAAATCCTGAAACTCGCTCCTGAACAGAACTGTGTGTCTAACCAGATGGGCTATAATGTTCCAAGAGAACAGCTCACCACGACCTTCCCTTCAGCAATTAGGAGATTGCGTTAAATACCAGGCTTGTCAGTGACACCTATACCTGTGATGGGATGATAAAACTGAATGCTGCCTTGTCAGTGCCACCCACATCCTGAGGACAAAAAAATCCTGAACTGTGAGAGAAATCTCTAAATCCTCTCTTCTCAGCCTTAAGTGTTCCCATCAATACATCTGTGGATATATTACAGAACTCAAGCGAGTGTTTTGCCCTCATATGTCTTGTTGCTGAATAAAACAGGTTCTGCCGGATGTCAGAAGCCAATATGCTTCATATAGTTGATGAACAATGACCTCCACGCTGAAGGTGTAAGAATCAGGGTTGGACAAAATACTTTGCTATTAATGTAGCGTTTAAATGTTCTGCAAGCTTAATTCCCCATGAATGTCACTCTAGGTTTGTGTTTTCATAGGTTGGCCACTGTTGGGATGCGCACAGGCTGAATGTTTCACTGTCTTCTTAATTTGGCTTTGGTAATGATCTTGATATAATTGTTTAAATGTGCTAATTTAATATTAATCAGCAAGATAGAACACTGAATAATGTAAGCAGTCTCACAACACCAAGTTAAAGTCCGACAGGTTTATCTAGAATCACAAGCTTTCAAAGCGCTGCTCCTTCATCAGGTAAGTGGAGAGTTGGATTTACAAACACAACATAGATAGTGTCTTTATCCATATATACCACGTATATATCTCTCTACTCATCTAATGAAGGAGCAGTGCTCCGAAAGCTCGTGATTCCAAATAAACCTGTTGGGCTTTAATCTAGTGCTGTGAGACTTCTACTGTGCCCCCCCAGTCCAATGCTGGCATCTCCTCCTCACTCTGAATGATGTTCTGGAGAAAGATTATAAAGTAATAAGAACTATTTTGACCTGAATCCACCTTAATATAGTCCAGGTCTTGCTGTGTTTGGACATAGACTGCTTCAGTATCTAAGGAGTCCTAAATGATGCTGAACATTGTTCAGTTATCAGCGAACACCCCCACTTCTCACCTAATGGCGGAAGGAAGGTTGTTGATAAAACAGCTGAAAATGGCTGGACTGAGGATACTACCCCAAGGAACTCCTGCAGTAATGTCCTAGGACTGAGATGATTTGTGTCAGGTTTGACCCCAATCTGTGGAGAATTTTCCCTGATTCCCATTGACTCCAGTTTTGCTATGGTTCCTTGAACCCACACTCAGCCTTGATATTAAGGGCAGTTGATCTCACCTCGCCTCTGGAGTTTAGCTCAGTAGAGTCAATCCTAAAACTTCTCATTTATTCCTATGCTGCCATGTTTTTAACACTGCAGCCATGTTTTTAAATTTTGTCTGTTAAGTTGCATACCTAATAGTGTTTAATTATTAAGGCTAATTCCCATCTTAAATTGCCCATCAAATGTGATAGTTCTATCACATCTCCCATAAAAACTATCCCTAGCAACTTTTGAGCTCTGTGGAGTTGCCCTCATCCTGAATATTCCCTAACTCCTGCAAGCAGGCATGGAGCTCAGTATTGACCAACAACACAGAGTGTTTATCTCTCTCTACTATTTCACAGGAGAGATTGGTCAAATGATATGGGTTATTACAACCACTTCCGGATTAAACCAGAACGACCCTGGGATCCAAATGTTTTCTCGGGACCTGCCTAATTATCACACTGGTTGTATTGAGTTGCCTCCTCAGCTAGATTGCTCCAATCATCCACCACTTTGCCAATCACTGTCACTGTGCAGACAAAAACCTGCTGGTTCCCTAATTGTTCATTCAGTTTCCTGATTTTAAGCTGACTTTGGGAATAATCAGCTTCCCTTGGAGCCATCTGAGCATCTATTAATTTCTCTCTGAAGTTTTACATTTTCTTTAGCACGGATTTACAGTTTCACCTCTTGTTGCTGACATACATCTATAAAGAAACAGGTAAAAGTTTGTCACCACATTGTTGTTTTCCTATTTCTAAAAGCTGATTTCTTTTTATATTGTGACTTCTTGATCTTTCTGCATTTGTAATTCCTGTTGTGCTATTTCAAATTCTTGTTTTTGTCATACCCAATCATCAGCTTTATTAGTGCAATGATTTTTTTATATATTTGCTGGTGGAACCTGACTGCTGCTGGCTAGACTCACATTTATTGCCCATCCCTAGTTGCCCTTGGAGGGCAGTTGAGAGTCAACCACATTGCTGTGGAGTGTCACATAGACCAGACTGGGTAAGGATGGCAGATTTCCTTCCCTAAAGGATGTTAGTGAGCCAGATGAGTTTTTCTCACCATCAGCAATGGTTTCATGATCATCAGCAGATTCTTAATTCCAGATATTTTTTATTGAATTTAAGTTTCATCATCTGCTGTGGTGGGATTTGAACCCAGGTTCTCAGAACATTAGCTGAGTTTCTAGATTAATAGTCTAATGCTAATACCACTAGGCCACCACCTTCCCGACCCTAAGCAAGTAAATCTCTTGGTTTTTCTTGCATTCAACTTCTTACCCGTTGAATAAACACAAATACGTCCTCAAAGGGAATTTCCTCCCCATTTGCTTAACATTCTGTCAACAAAACCTGAACTTCAAGTTAAAACCAAATACTGTGGATGCTGGAAATCTGAAATAAAAACAGAAAATGCTGGGTAAACTCAACGGGTCTGGCAGCATCTATGGAGAGAGATAAACAAGAGTTAACGTTTCTACAGAACTGTGGAATGGTCATATGGAAACATTTGATGCTTGGATTGACGGGTACAGAGGAGCAGTGCCAGGCAATACAACAGGACATAGATAGGTTGGTAGACTGGGCAGATAAATGGCAAATGGAATTTAATCCGGATAAATGCGAGGTGATGCATTTTGGCCGGAAAAATGTAGAAGAGAGTTATAGGATAAAAGGTAAAACTATTCGGAGTATAGAGACGCAGAGAGACTTGGGGGTGCAGGTTCACAAGTCTCTGAAGGTGTCTTCACAGGTGGAGAAGGTGATAAAGAAAGCGTATAGTATGTTAGCTTTCATAGAAAAGGGTATAGAATACAAGAGTAGGAGTTTGATGTTGCAATTGTATAGAACGTTGGTTAGGCCTCACTTGGAATACTGCGTCCAGTTCTGGTCGCCGTACTATCGGAAGGATGTGGAGTCCTTGGAGAGAGTGCAGAGGAGGTTTACCAGGATGCTGCCTGGTATGGAAGGACTGTCTTATGAGGAACGATTGAATAGACTGGGGTTGTTTTCCCTTGAAAGACGTCGGCTTAGAGGGGATCTCATAGAGGTGTATAAGATTATAAGGGGTATAGATAGAGTAAATGGAGGTAAACTTTTTCCACCTTTAGAAATGGATAGGACGAGGGGTCATGGCCATAGGGTGAGGGGGGCTATGTATAGGACGAATATTAGAGGGCAGTTTTTCACACAAAGGGTAGTGGGGGTGTGGAATGCACTGCCGAGTAAGGTGGTGGGAGCAGGCACGCTAGGGCTGTTTAAGGGTCTCTTGGACAGCCACATGAGCGGTATGCAGATAGAGGGATATAGTAGGACTGTTTAACTATGGCTTTTTTTTTCCACAGGTAATTCGGTCCATACTTGACCAACAAGGAGCATGCATTCGGCAGGTGGTGCGAGGACAGCTCTTGGATGTTGATTCATGGGTTGCCTGGTGCTTCATGTCGTAAATGAGTGCTTTATCTGGACCATCTGAAGGGCACCATAACAGCTCAGTGACTATTGCTGTAGCTGTGCAGACACTTGGAATTGGGCCGGTGTCTGCGGGAGTTTGTGTGTTCTCCCCGTGGTTGCGTGGGTTTTCTCCGGGCGCTCCGGTTTCCTCCCACATCCCAAAAATTCGCTCTTAGGCTGATTGGGAAACAAATTGTCCCTATATTGAGATTCTTCCATATTAGGAATAACCTAAAATTAGAATAGGAAAATGGAATTGTTACTATAAAGTTATGACGGCGGCGTGGGCTCGTTGGGCCAAAGGGCCTGTTTCCCATGCTGTGTTGCTCTAAAAAAAAAATTAGCTGTATTTCTGTCTCTACAGATGCTGTAAGAAGTCTCACAACATCAGATTAAAGTCAAACAGGTTTATTTGGTAGCAAAAGCCACTAGCTTTCAGAGCGCTTGCTGCCCCTTTGTCAGGTGAGTCACAGGTTTAGATGATAAACCTGTTGGACTTTAACCTGGTGCTGTGAGACTGTTTACCCCTGTCTAACACTGGGATTTCCACATCATGACTTCCACAGATGCTGCCAGACCTGCTGAGTCAATCCAGCATTTTCTGTTTTTAAATCTGGACTTCACAAACATAATTTCTCGTTAAGCTGACAGAACATCATTCTTACCTTTCCCTGATATATTTTCACTTGTTCTTAACTGGCTGGAGGATTCGGCTAATCCCACAACACTGGGCCTTCCTTTTCTAATGTGAATGATGGGCTGTCCAAATACCACTATGATCCTAAAACACCAAGTATTTCCGATCCTGGCCTGGTCCTGCTGTTGTGTGCCAATTGGAAGAGGTTTAAAGCCCAAACAAGTTTGGAACAGGAGACATTGGGATGCAATAATATCAGGATAATGTATTAATCAATAAAATTATACAGGACAAACAAAGGCAGCGCTAACCAAAAGAGAAAATGCTGGAAAATCTCAGCAGGTCTGGCTGCATCTGTAAGGAGAAACAGCTGACATTTTGAGTCCAGATGACTCTTTGTCCATGCTTTGGGCCATCTGGACTTGAAACGTCAATTCTTTTTGCCTCCTTAGAGATACTGCCAGACCTGCTGAGATTTTCTCTAGCATCCGTAGTAATTTGCTTTTATAGAGGCAGTTATGAAGTTAAATAGTTCTTGCTTCCCAGCTTCTACCTCCTAGCGAATAAGCAGCTGTGACTAGCGTTCTTTCTTTTACTATGTCTTCCTGAAATTCATGCAGTGAGTTTATCTGAGTCATTTCCTTTCATCTCCTGTAACTCAAGGCTCCTCCAGTGTTGTTGTGCCCAGATCTTTTCTGTCAGTACTTACTTACATTAACTGTCAATTGTGATCACAGCCCATGGTTACCAGCTCGCAGCCATTGCCACAATCCAAAGAGTCTGTCTAGGCGCAAACTGTTCAATCTTGCCTCATTCCCAGGAATCAGCCTGGTGAACTTTCTCTGAATTGTATGTCCTCTTTAAGTAAGGACTCCTCACTGCCCTGTACGGCTGTAGCAAGACTCCCCTACTTCTGCACTAGATCCTTATTGAAATACAGGTTAACATTGTTTGCTTTCCCTAATTACTTACTGTACCTGCAAGCTTTTTGTGATCCATCTAGAAGGACATGGAGATCTGTCTATACTTCAGCATTGTGTAGTGTTTCAGTATTTCAATAACATTCTGTGTTTTTATTCTTGCTGAACTGGACAACCTCGTATTTTCCCACATTATAATCCATTTGCCAACTTTTGCCCACATATCTGACCTATCTATATCTTTTTGTTTTTCTTTGTAATCTTGTTACAACTTGCTTTCCCACCTATATTTATATTGTCAGCAAATTTGGCAAGAATCGTGTCCCTTCGTGCGAATCACTAATGTAGATCATAAACATGCGAGGTCTCAGTACTGATCCCTGTGGCACTCAATTAGTTAGTCTTTACCATCCTGAAAATGACCCATTTATCCTGATTCTCTGTTTCATGTTAGCTAACCAATCCTCCAGCCTGGCTAAATCTCATCTCTAACACTATAAACACTTCTCTTGTGCAATAACCTTCACAAACCCAAATATGCTATATCTACTGGCTCCCCTTTATCCACCCTGCTTGTTACATCCTCAAAGAACTCTGATAAATTAACAAAGAACCAAATACCCCCAGGTCAGACGTAGATTCAGTTATGGGAAACCACCTTATGTTCTGGTAGCAGAAATTATACTATACAAATGTAATTTCTTTCTTCAGCTGTATGTTATGACTTCTTAGCACTGTCAAGAGATTTGAGACTTTGTTAGGAACAAAAGGTTTATAGTTTAATGTTTATTTATTAGTCACAGGCTTGCATTAACACTGCAATGAAGTTACTGTGAAAATCCCCTGGTTACTACACGCCAGTGCCTGCTCTGGTTCACTGAAGGAGAATTTAGCACAGCCAATGCACCTAACCTAACCAGCATGATTTTCAGATTGTGGGAGGAAATCAGAACTTCTGGACGAAACCCACACAGACACAGGGAGAACGTGCAGACTCTGCACAGGGAGTGACCCAAGCTGGGAATCGAACTCGGATCCCTGGTACTGTGAGGCCCACAAGAGAAGCTTGTTCCAGGAGTTTGCAGTCCTTGTCTACCCTGGACCAGCAGCTACAGTCTTTACATGTCTACTACACGGCTGCTCAATGATTCTGCCTGAAGTAGGGAGGACTCCACCATCTGGTGTGATCACTCAGTTTCAGTTTCCATTGGTTCCTCAAGTCAGATGACATACTTCTGTTGTGCTGTCTTAAAGAGACAGATACATGCACAACAAACTGCAGAATGAAGCTTCTATTACTCAAATATAACAAGCTGGCCAATAAGATAGCTAAAGGAATGGTGCACAGTGGTTAGCACTGATGTCTCACAAAGCCAGGGACCTAGGTTTGATTCCCATCTTGGATCACTGTCTACATGGGTTTCCTCTGGGTACTCCAATTTCCTCCCACAGTCCAAAGATGTGCAAGTTATGTGGATTGGGCATGCCACATTACCCTTAGTGTCAGGGGAGACTAGCAAGGGTAAATGCATGGGGTTATGGGGATGGGGTCTGAGTGAGACTGTCATTGGTGCAGACTCGATAGACTGAATAGCATCCTTCAGCACCACAGGATTCTATGATTTTATGAAAGGTAACCAAAGTAAATAAGAGAAGACATTGCAGGAGAGACTTGTTAAAACACCAAGAACAGCATACATTTATATTGTGTTTTTTTTATCTCTTGGAACATCACAACATGTTTCACAGGCACATTATAAAGCAAAATATGCAAGTCACATAAAGACAAATGGCCAAATGCTTGGTCAAGGAAGTTTTAGTGTGTGTCTTTCAAGATGAAAGTGAGAAAGGGAATTCCAGAGTTTAGGGTCTTGGCAGCTGAATATACGGCCACTGTTGATGATGCAATTATAATTAGGGATGCTCAAGAAATCTAAGTAAAGGACTGGGCATACTTTGGATATTTATGGAGCTGGAGGAGATTGCAGAGGTGGCGAATGATGAGACCGTGGAGAAATTGGAAAGCAAGGGTGACAGTTTTTTTAAATTGAAGCCTTGCTTAACCAGCAGTCACAGTGAACACAGGGGGAAATGTGTGAACAGGATTTGCATGAGTTGGGCTACAGGATTTGATATTTTGGATGACCTAAGGTTTATGGGGGCTAGAATGTGGGAATGCAACCAGGAGTGTGTTGGAATTATGCCTAGAAGCATACCACAGGGAATTTGAGCAGCAGATGAGCTGATTCAGGGTAGAGTCAGATGATGTTACAAAGGTAGAAGTGGGTGACCTGAATAGTGTCACAGATTTGTGTTTGAAAACCAAAAACAACAGCTTCACTTTTCCAGAAATGTTAGATAAAATCAGATGCACAGAATAAAGGAAATCTGGCAAATGAGTAGAAGGTTATTTAATTGAAGGGAATTATTTGCTTAGGCCAATTGAATATTTAGACTGACAAAGGGATGTAAGGCCAAAGTTAAAGTAAATTTATTAGTCACAAGTAGGCTTATATTCACACTGCAATGAAGTTATTGTAAAAATCCCCTAGTCATTACACTCTGGCACTGAGGGAGAATTTTAGCATAGCCAATCCACCTGACCAGCACATTTTTCGGATTGTGGGAGCAAACAGGAGCATCTGGAGGAAACCCATGCAGATATGGGGAGAACGTGCAAACTCCACATCGACAGAGAATCTAACCCGGATCCCTGGTGCTGTGAAGCAGCAGTGCTAACCACTGTGCCACCACGCTGCTCACTTTCTCTCAGTTTATATAATTTAGGCTTGGGTGTGGAGAACACAGTAATGAAGTCTGATGCAAATGTAGAATAATTGGCAAAAAATGAAGTGGATTATAAGATCCTTAAGCAAGGTAGGTGTGATGGGTAGACTGATGTCAGATTATAATGTGGGATATAATAGGCCAAATTTTACCATCCTGCCCACCATGTGAATCATCACAGATATGGGGTAGACCATTGGAAAGGTCTGTTGACTTCAAACGGGATTTTCCAATTTCAAGGCAAGTGTGGCTGGAAAATCCCCCCCACCCGATATGTTTGGGAAGAAATTCCAATTGTGTACTACCTTTCACAAGCCCAGCGTCTCCTAAAATACCTTGTAGACAATGAAATATCTCCTGAAGTGTGGTTACTGTTGCAGCATTCAAAAATACTGCTGCCAACTTTCACACATAATGGGACCTGAAGTAGCAATGGGCGCCTGACCAACAAATTTAAATTATTCATGTTAGTTGCGAGGTAAATATTGGCCAAAGCCATTTCTCTGCTCTGTCTAGAATAATGGCATAAGATATTCGAGATAAAGCTGAGTAATTCTATGAAGATGAAGGATATTGTGGTGACTGTCCCTATAAAGATCAATGCCTTGACAAAGCAGCCAACATAACTAAGGATCCTGGACATTCTCTCTCCCACCTTCAGACAAAAGTCTGAGATCAAGTACCAACTGCTTCAAGAACAGCTTCCTTCCTGCTGCCGTCAAACTTTTGATTGGATTAACCTCATGTTAAGTTGATCTTTCTCTGCATCCTAGCTATGACTGTAACGCTACATTCTGCACTCTCTCTTTTCTTTCCCTATGAATGGTATGCTTTGTCTGTATAGCATGCAAGAATATATGCTAATACATGTGACAATAATAAACCAAATCAAATCAAAGTGCAGAGTAATGGTTCACATGATTCAGAGAACCAACTGGGAGCGGGGTGGGGGAGTCACTCTGGTGACCAGAGGCTGCTAACTTTCTGAGGAGCTGATTGCAGAGTAAGAAGTCTCACAACACCGGGTTGAAGTCCAACAGGTTTATTTGGTAGCAAAAGCCACTAGCCTTTGGAGCGTTGCTCCTTTGTCAGGTGAGTGGGGAGTTCTGATAACAGACAGGGCGTATAAAGGCATACAGTCTGTTTACAGAATACTGATTAGAATTGAGTCTTTACAGCTAATCAAGGCTTAAAGGTGCAGACAATGTGAGTGGAGACAGCATTAAGCACAGGTTAAAAAGACAGTACAGGACAGTAAGTGGAATTTTGCAAGCCCAGACAAGTCATGGTGACATGAACCCAGGATCTCGGTTAAAGCTGTCCTCATGTGTGCGGAACTTGGCTATCAATCTCTGCTCAGCGACTCTGTGCTGTCACGTATCGTGAAGGCCGCCTTGGAGAATGTTTATCCGAAGATCAGAGGCCGAATGCTCAGATCTGAAGGAGCAATGCTCTGAAAGCTAGTGGCGTTTACTACCAAATAAACCTGTTGGACTTTAACATGGTGTTGTGAGACTTCTTATTGTGTTTACCCCAGTCCAACACCAGCATCTCCACATCATGATTATCATCGAGCTGATTGCAGCCAGGAGGCTGGAGCCTTTCTACAGCTTTAACCTTAAATAAACATGTCGTTCTTTTCCCTAAAGTGCTGAACAAGAATTATGACAGATGTGTTAACAGTAAGAAAACTCAAGCTTGCAACCAGGAAAGAAATCTCTCAAGCTGTTACATTCTATCCATTTTCCTGACTGTCTCGGAAATGTGGACTATAACCAAAGATCTGTGGGAGAAAATCAAAGCCTTTGACATGTGGATGGTAAGCTGAATGAAAAAAATTCCACATACTGACCATAAAACGAATGCTTGAAATTGCAAAGACAAGAAGAACTCTGAAAAGTAACACCCAGAAAAGAAAATGTCAGCGTTTTGGCCTTTTGATCAGAGCTGAAAATCTCTTCTGTCTGCAAAGTGAGAGGCAGACCTTAATCCAGGCAGCTGGGCAGAGTTAGAGTGACGGACATCACAGAGTGGTTGTGGGCGAGTCACAGTGTACGTGTGAAGATGGTGCAAGACAGACGTGCATGACATACTGTGGCGGCAGCTCTTCTGGGTACGAGTATAGCTACAAGCATTTCAGATATTTTACATCAAAGGGACAGACAGACCCTTAGTTTAACAGTTCATCCAAAAACAGAGCCACTCTTGCATAGCAGCATTCCTTCAAATGCTGCACTGGAGCAAGAATGATGTATTTAAGTCTCCGGAAAGAGATTTGAACCCATTACCCAGAGACAAGAGTTGCAGCACTGAGCCAAGGCTAACAAGTAAAATAATGTTCCATAACCACAGCCTCAGAAGGGAATCTTCTGTTGCATCAACGTGACAATTTTCCATTTCCTATAACAGTATTCCCAGAGTGATATTTCTAATTTGCTGCCGATTAGTAAGCATTTTGATGCCCTCGATTCATATCAGCTAGGTCTGAGATAGCCGATTCTCACTGACAGTGGAATTTACAGCAAACAGACAGAATACTTCCACCCCCTTCAGTCTAGTTGGAATTGACCCTGGTGAAGGAACAGTCTGTTAATCAGCCTCCCTTTTTAGTAATAAAGACTGAGCAAGCCCATCAGCATCTGTGGAGTGAGAAACAGCATGAGATTTTCTAGCACCCATCACTCATCTCCCTTTCTCAGCTCCTGCTTACAAAGAGGAATCGCGGAGCGGGGTGGGGAGAGGAGGGGATTGGCAAGGGTGAGCGGGTGGGGAGGGGCAGAGTACGGGCATGGTGAGGTGGGGGGCAGGGGATGTTGGGGAGGGTGAGATGGGGGCAGGGAGTGAGGGGGGCGTGAGGGGAGGTGGGGGGATGGTGAAGTGAGAGGAAGGATGAGAGGCAGGGGGTGTGAATGAGGGTGGTGTGGGGAGAGGGGGGAGGGGAGGGAAGGGCCTGGTGTGGATTGTCACTCAACATATACAAAATCAATCAATTTATTTCCAATTTGGACCTGATTTTTTTTTTTCCATACGTGAGTTTGACACTTGTATCACAGTTCAATCTGTGTTCCATTTACTGTGTAGATCAGACATTCACTGTATTTGATGCTGATAATGGCATGACACATCATGTTCTATTTATCGACTGAAGCAGTCATACAATATGATAGATTTTATCATTCTTATACTTTATATCGCTCTGCATCATTGCACTGTTTTATTTTTCATGTCACCTTCTTGTCCAAAATTTTGGAATTACTTCTCCTCAGAACTTCCATTAATAAAAACTTTTTGATAAAATGGTTCAAGTGACCTCATTGCAAGCCTACTTGTGGCACTAAAATATTTATAGGATCAAGAGAAACCCAGTGACCTCATCAACAAGTGTGAGTTTGTGGAAAGGAAAAAGCCATTTGAATGTGGAAATACTGAATGATTTCACTAACAAAATATTGGTAAATTATTCCTTCTCCTTGTCTATCTCACATGGTATAAGTCCATCTCTGACTCATCCTTTAAATATTTGCCTGGTCATTCACAATAAAATCTAATAGGATATCTGCCATAAATGCTGCTTATTCATCTCGTATGCCTCAAAATCTCTGTACGTTCTGAAATGCAAATACAATTCATAAGTTTATAAAATGTAGGAGTAGAATTAGGCCATTCTGCCCATTGAATCCACTCCGCTCTTCGATCATGGCTGATATGCTCCTCATCCCTATTTTCCTGCCTTCTCCCCATAATCTCCAACCCATTACCAATTAAAAATCTGTCTAACACCTCCTTAAATTTACTCACTGCCTCAGCATCCACTGCATTTTGCATAGATTCACCACCCTTTAGGAGAAATAGGTTAGCCTCAATTCTGTTTTAAATTTGGTACTTCTTATCCTAAGATCTTTCATCCTTGAACGCCCCACAAGAGGAAGCATCTGGTCCTCTCTACACATATCTTTTATCATTTTGTATACCTCAATTTGATCAGATCATGCATTACTAAGTAGATAAATCTCAAGTCCTACTTTATATGATGTCTACAAACAGCAGCTGAAACTTAACATGAAAATCTATTTTAAACATTCCTAACACAAGAGAAATTTCAGTAAATAAGAAAACAATGGTGGTTAAACCAAATTAAACGGGATGAAGAGATAGGAATATAAAGAACCACTAACAGACAATTATTTGCAATAAAGGCAATTGTTAGCCAAGGGCAAATCTTGTATTGCTATGGAATTGGCAGAATATAGTTTATTTTGTTAGTATCAAAAGTAGGCTTATACTGCAATGAAGTTTTTTGATGATCCCCTAGTTGCCATACTCCTGTTCGGGTACACTGAGAGGGAATTTAGCATGGCCAATACACCTAACCAGCACATCTTTCAGACTGTGGGAGGAAACTGGAACACCCGGAGGAAATCCACGCTGACATGGGAGAATGTACAAACTCCACGCAGACAGTGACCCAAGCCGGGAATCGAACCTGCGCTCTGGCGCTGCGAGGCAGCAGTGCTGATCACTGTGCCACCATGCCACTTGAGTGGCACAGTCTTTAGACTGCTGAACAGCGATAAGTAACAAGAAGTATGAGACCGCACATTGGCACAGTGATTAGCATTGCTGCCTCACAGTGCCAGGGACCCACGTTCAATCCTGGGCTCAAAGGACTGTCTGTGTACAGTTTGCATGTTCTCACCGTGTCTGTGTGGGTTTCCTCCGGGTGCTCCCTCCCTAGACCTCTCTGCCTCTCTACACATGTCACCTCTTTTGAGCTGTTCCTTGAAACCTATGCTTTTAGCTAACATTTTAGTTATCTGTCTTAATTTTTATTCATTCATGGGCAAGTGAACATTGCCGGCAGGGCTAGTATTTGCTGTCCATCCCTAGTTGTTCCTGAGGAGATCATGATGAGCCTAATGTGATCTGTTTATGTGACTCAGTATCAAATGTTGTTAACATTCCTATGGTGAGCCTTGATCTGTGCTTTACTACAATAAAGCTGCTATATAAATGCAAGTGTTGCTGTTGCTGCCATGCTGATAGTTAACTTTGAAATGAAACATCAATATCTGTTAGCTTCGGGAGATTGGGATATCCATAAATTAATGGGAACGTTGGTTTAAACCTTTGTTTACATGGGCCTTGTGTTTATATGATACCCATCTCAGCAGCCTGGTTCATATAATTCTACTTTGATGTCTTTTTTTATTTGCGCCTCATTGGAACCTTTGTCTAACTGAGATTCTCTGACCTTCCAGCTCCGTGTTTCTTGCTGGCAGGAGCTGAACGCTGTTTGTTAGCAGCGGGATTCTCTGGTCCCGCCAGTGTCAATGGGAATTCCCCTTGACTTCACCCCATGCTGGCAGGAAACCCACGAGCGGCGATATGCTGCCGGCGGGACAGGAGATTCTCACTGGCGTGAATGTCTGGAGAATTCCGACCAACTCCCCAAACCATTTTCAAGCCTTGAGAACTTTCTCAGATGCCCTCATCCTTGCCAAGAAATTTTAGGCAATGTAGATTAGTCAATTGGTCCAGTATTCCTGCAGGTTGTACAGAATTTGCAATGAACTCTACCCGACCAAGTTAATTATACTGCAGAGTTTTCTGAAAGCCCTTCATATATGGAAAAATAAATAAATCCAACCCCTAGACTATCGATCTAAATCTCACACTCTGAACATTAAATCTTTAACTGTTTGTCTTCCTTGGCAGAGTGGTTTGGGAAATGGATTATACAAAACATAATATACTCCTGATTCTCTGCCCAGCTCCCTAATCCTCTTGTGTTTCAACTGTTTAGAAACAGGGTAGACTTGTCCCATTCAATTAGCACCTAGGATGATGTTTGTCCGAATGATGCAGGTTCCTCAAGTCAGGAAAGCTGTACCCACCTCAGTAGAAAATGCCCACATCTCCCGTGGAGAGGAAGTGCGTTGGGTCGGGGTGTTGTGTCACATTATGGAGTAAGGCTCATCAACCCCCAAAAGAAGATTGGAAATGGCCGAAAGAATGGCCCACAGCCTTTTGCCCTTCTCACCTTATCAATTATCTCCATCACCCCTTACACCTTTAATGCCAACTTATTCCCCCCTACTTATGCCTAGTCATAAATCCTTATGCACCCCAAAAGTCTCATCGTACCCTCCATGCCAACTAAATCTCCCACTCAAATAGCCCCTTTATTCTCCATGCCCATTCCATATCAATTTCCCCAGTATTCACTGTGTGCAGAGTCAATGAAGCCTATAGTATAATGGCATGTGTGAAACTTTTGGAGACAAAAAGCATCCATTCATAATTCTTGAAAAAAACTATTTACAATACTATAAAAGTGCCAATTGGGCAAGCTATTAAAGTACCAATAACAGAAATTCTAAGCACTTCACACCTCTTAATCTTGTGCAAATAAACTTTGAGACATTGACAAAAGAGATCACAGAATGATTATAGCCTTATAAAGATGTCTATAATATTATTATAGACTACTAAATAGATTAACCCTTAGGGAGCTTGGTTTACACAGTTGAAGGGAACTATTGACTTTGCTTGATAGACACTTTTATGACCTGTATAACAACTTCTCTATTCTGTGATTCATTCAGTCAATGTCTCAATGATCGTGATGGCACAGCATTTGAAACAGACAGCAACTTAAATTATTGGCATAATGTACTTGGAATAATTTGCTCTGACTTTTGTGATGAATAGCCTATCTCAATTCCTACTGATAGAGAGAGAGAGTCTTTGCAGAAGGACTCCTCTTGCTCTCTCTTCTGTGGAGATCACAGCAGTTTTATGCCCCATTATTTTTACTTAAATAAATTATAGTGTTATTATCTGGCTAAAATAATACTAAAATCCAATTGCAAATGAAAGCAGGGTTATTTCAGGGCAATATTCCCCTCACTTAAAATGCTGTTAAATCTCAGCAGGTCTATTAACCTCTGTGAAATGTTGACTCTATTCTCCCTCCACAGATGCCATCAGACCTGCTGAGATTTTGCAACATTTTTCTTTTTGTTTCAGATTCCAGAATGTGCAGTAATTTGGTGGCCTGGGTGGCACAATGGTTAGCACTGCTGCCTCACAGAGCAAGGGTTCGATTCCCAGCTTGGCTCACTGTTTGTATGGAATCTGCACATTCTCCTTGTGTCTGCAAGGGTTACCTCCAGATGTTCCAGTTTCCTCCCACAGTCCGAAAGAGGTTAGGTGCATGCTGAAAGTTCTCCCTCAGTGTACCCAAACAGGAGCCAGGACTGGGGGATTTTCACAGTAACTTCATTGCAGTGTTAATGTAAGCCAACTTGTGACAATAATTAATAAACTTAATTTGCTTTTATCCCCCAACTTAACTCTCCCTGATAACGGGGAGAAGGGGGGGCGGTGCAGTGAATGGGACACAGAAGTGGCTTTCTGTCGCATTGTGACTGTTAACTTTAAATGATCTCCCTGGAGATTAATTAAGTGGGTCAATGTGGTGGCCGAATTAGAGAAAAATAAGGTTTAAAATGATGGTTAAGAGGTGTGTGTGGGGGGAGGGAGGGTTCCTGGTCACGGTTATGTGAAACTCTGCCCTCCCTCCTTTAAGAGCAGACTCCAGTAAGCTGCTGCCATATTCAGAGCAATGGGGATGAGATCCATCGCTGAATGAGCTGTGTGCCGACAGAGCTCTGTTCCCTTTCCTCACAAGGAACGTCCTTGTCCTCTGCAACAGAGAGAGAAAATCATTCAGTGACAGAATTCAGTCCAGCCGGGCTGCAGGGTGTGTGTGTGTGTGTGAGAGAGACAGAGTGCTGAAAGTAGGTTGCTCCCACCAGGATTCAGGCTCTCGTCAACCTGTCGTCACCAGGAATCCAGTTCTCTCTGCTGTGCAGCCGCGATCTCTCAGTGTGCGAGGAGCCGGGTTACTAACAGAGTCACAGCGAGAAGGGGGAGCTTCGACCTCAGTCCCCCAACTTCCGCCCCCACCCCCCCGCTCCAGCCCAGAGAGGGAGGCAACGTTACAGCAGCCGGGCTGCCAAGCCTTCAGCAACTCTCAGCCCCCTCTCCTCTCCAATCTGAGATGCCACCTCTCTTGCTGCTCCTGGGCACCGTGGCTGTTCTCTCTGCCGCCCATGCCAGCCCCCTGAGCCCCTGTGCCAGCCAGCCCTGCCTCAACAATGGGACTTGTGCAACTTTGCAAGGTCAGCCGGCTGCCTACAACTGTAGCTGTGCCCCCGGATTCGCGGGACAACACTGCCAGGTAAGAGTGAGGAGGGGGGGGGGGGGGCTGCTTGGCATTCCTGCATTGGGCATCGGCTGTGTGTGTGTGTGAGAATGTGTCTGTCTGTCTGTGTGAGAGTGTCTGTGTGTCCGTGTGTGTGTGTGTGTGTGTCTGTGCGACTGTGCGTCTATGTTTGTGTGTCCGGTGCTTCTGTGTGGCCGTGTGTGTCTTTATGTCTCTGTGTGTCTGTGTGTCTCTGTGTGGTTATCTGTGTGTGTGTGCCTGTGTATTGATATCTGTCTCTTCCTCTGTGAGTGTATTTGTGTGTGTGGGTGGGTGTCTGTGTGTATTTATATGTGTGTGGGGGGAATATTATGAGGAGTGCAGACTGAGTTTAAGGGGGTCAGGGGAGGGGGTATTGCTGTCTCTTTGCTCCGCGTGTTGCCTCATTCCAGCCTCGGACTGATTCTCTGCCTCTTTCCATGGATCTCAGTCACTGGGAGAGCGACACAGTGAGAGGGCAGCTTCCCCGCTGGGGCAGAGTGGAGAAGGTGCCTGGAGATCCTCACTGCCTCCAGCCCCGCCCCTTCACCAGCCCCGCCCCCCGTCTTCAGCCCTACCCTCAGCTCGTCCCTTGCCCAGCCCCGCCCCTGTTTCCAGCCCCGCCCCCTGTCGCCAGCACCGCCCTCAGCCCCGCCCCTTTCCCAGCCCCGCACTTGCACCCACCTCGCCCCCTGTCTCATTCCCGTCTCAGCCCCGCCCCTTGTCCCAGGCCCCGCATTGCACCACCTGCCCCTGTCTCTTCCCGTCTCAGCCCCGCCCCTTGTCCCAGGCCCCGCCCCTTGCCCAGGCCCCGCCCCTTGTCCCCAGCCTACTTCAAACCCCGTCCCTGCTACAACCACGCCCCTTCCGCAACCCCCGCATCTGCCCCCCCCCACTCTGTCCCTGTCCTGTTCGCCTCAGCCCCGCCCCCCAGCTCCACACACCTACCCCAGCCCCGCTCTGTCCCTTGTCTCCAGCCCTGCCACCAGCCCCGCCCCCCCAACCCCACCCTCTTTCCTCCAGCCCTGCACCTGCCCTCAGCACCACCCCCCAAACCTACCCCCTGTCTCTGGCCCTGCCCCCAATCCCTTGCATCTGCCCTGGACCTGCCACCAGCCCTGCCTCGAGCCCTGCTCCCAACCCCACCTCCCTTTCCTGGCCGTCTCCCCAGCCCTGTCCCCTAGCCCCAGCTCCACCCCCTGCCCCAGCCCCGCCCCCAGCCTTATGCCTGCCCCCAGCCCCGCTCCTGTCCCCAACTCTGTCCTAGCCCACTCTCCTGCCCTTGCCGAGCTCCCAGCCCAGCCCAGTCCCTGTGGTCTCACCCTAATGACAATCCCAGTGTGTTAATGTGGGGGAGGGGGCCAGGGTTCAGATTATCAAGAACTTGCAGGCCAGTTCTCAGAGGTGTTTGGTTCTGAAGACAAAGTGAGGGAAATGCTCACATTGCTGTATTATTCAATCACTCATTCCCAATGAGTGACACTCTAGCGATAGAATCAAAATGATTCAATGACATGAGTGTTGATTTGATTTATTACTATGACATATATTAACATATAGTGAAAAGTATTGCTTCTTGCACACTCTACAGACAACATACTGTTCATAGAGAAGGAAACGAAAGAGTGCAGAATGTAATACAGTCATAGCTAGGGTGTAGAAAAAGATCAGCTTAATGCAAGATAGGTTCATTCAAAAGTCTGACAGCAGCAGGAAAGAAGCTGTTCTTGAATCAGTTGGTATGTGACCTCAGACTTTTGTATCTTTTTCCTAAAGAAGAAGGTGGAAAAAGAATGTTCAGGATGCATGGGATCCTTAATTATGCTGGCTGTTTTGCCAAAGCAGTGGGAAATGTAGACAGAGTCAATGGATGGGAGGCTGGTTTGCATGATGGGTTGGGCTACATTCATGACCTTTTGTAGTTTGTTACGGTCTTGGGCAGAGCCGGAGCCATACCAAGCTGTGATACAACCAGAAAGAATGCTTTCTATGGTGCATCAGTAAATGTTGGTGAGAGTTGTAGCTAACATGCCAACCTTTCTTCTGAAAAAGTAGAGACGTTGGTGGGCTTTCTTAACTATAATGTCAGCATGGGGGGAATTGGGATAGATTGTTGGTGATCTAGACACCTAAAAACTTGAAGCTCTCAACTTTATTTTGTTTTTATTGATGTAGACAGGGGCACATTCTCCTTTACACTTCCTGAAGTCAGCGACAACCTCCTTCGTTTTGTTGACATTATGGGAGAGATTGTTGTTGCCACAAGTTGGCACAAGTTTACCAGATTCTCTATCTCATTCCGGTCTCATCATTGTTTGAGATCTGACCCACTACAGTGGTATTGTCAGTAAACTTGAAAATTGAATTGGACGGGAATTTGGCCACACAATCATAGGTATATAAGGAGTATAATATGGGGGCTGAGCACACAACCTTGTGGGGCACCGGTGTTGAGGAAGATCATGGAGGAGGTGTTGTTGCCTATCCTTACTATTATGGTCTGTGAGTTAAGAAGTTCAGGATCCAGTCATGGAGGGAGGTGGCAAGGCTCAGGCCACAGAGTTTGGAGATGATTTTTTGGGAATAATAGTGTTGAGGGGTGAGCTGTAGTCGGAAGGGCCAGGGAAATGGCATCTGCTGTGGACCTGTTGTGGTGGTTCAATGCCTCACCCCCACCCTGGACAGTGTGTGTGTGTTGGGAAGGGGGCGGGACAGCTTCTCCACATTCATTCTTCTGGCCCTTTGTTGCTGCTGCTTTTCAAAGCCCCGAATACCCAATTGGTTCAGGGACAACATTCAGGAAGGTTACTTCCCAGTTGGTGCAGTGTTGACTTTGCCAACTTTGGGAAGAAGTCGAGTCCAAAATAACTCCCCCGGCGACATTGCAGCACCCAAATGCTACTGTGAAAGAGCAACGGTGAGATGTTCACTTTGCTCTATCCGTGAGAGTCTTTCTCAAGGATATCAACACTGATTTGCTGGCTGCTTTGCCCTCATCTCATTTGCAGCCAATTCTATAGATTTTTTGAGTATTAGAATGTTTGTAATCTGCCTGTGTCTGGAAACAGCAGTTCTGGGGATGGCACAGTGTTACAGAGGTTAGCTGCTTCACAGCACCAGGGACCTGGGTTCAATTCCCAGCTTGGATCACTGTCTGTGTGGAGTTTGCATGTTCTCCCCACATCTGTGTGGGTTTCCTAAGAGTGCTCCGGTTTCTCCCCACAGTCTGAAAGATGTACCAGTGCATTGGCCATGCTAAACTCTTCCTCAGTGTACCCAAAAAGGCACCCGAGTGTGGTGACTACAGGATTTTCACAGTAACTTCATTGCCATGTTAATGTAAGCCTACGTGTGACACCAACAAATAAACTCAAACTTTGATAAAGCACTAGAAATGGCCATTTTTCAGGGGGATTTAATCAGTGCGTTAGAAACCCAGATTCCTCAAGAAAACTGGTCTGATGTAGATCCAATGATGTACATTGAGAAAGTTCCCAGTGTTTTCTAATCCAGAGAGGGAGTGAGAACCTTCAGCTTGCATTATGCTGTCCCCAAATCTCTTCAAAGATCTATTACAGCATTTGCATGAAGGATAAATCATCTCCTTTTGTAGGATTCTTCCGATTCCATCCTTCCCCTGCCGCTCAGCCAATGATTGTACCAGTTAGAATTCCATTTCAGGAATGTATAAAACGAGTTCATAGAATTGTTGCTGCACAGAATGAGGTCAATGGTCTGTGCTGGCACTCCATTGGAGACATTTACATGGTGCCAGTCCCCCACCTTCTCCCTGTAACCCTGCGCGTTCTTCCTTCTCAGATAATATCCAATTCCACTTTGAATGCCTCCATTGAACCTGTCTGCATCAACTCTCTAATACCACATTCTAGATCTTCGGTTGAAGTTTATTTATTATGTCACATGTAGGCTTACTTTAACATTGCAATGAAGTTACTGTGAAAGCCCCTAGTCGCCACACTCCGGGGCCTGTTCAAGTACACGGAGGGGGAATTTCAGATGGGCACTGCACCTAACCAGCATGCCTTTCGGACCCTGGGAGGAAACCAGAATACTTGGAGGAAACCCATGCAGGCACAGGGAGAATGTGCAGACTTCACACAGACAGTGGACCAAACCAGGAATTGGACTCCAGGTTTCTGGCATTGTGAGGCAGCAGTGCTAACCATGTGCCACTCTATCTTTAGCATTTGCTGTGCGAGAAAGTTTCTTCCCATGTTGCCAATGCATCTTCTACCAATTACCTTAAATTTGGATCTCCATCCTTCCAGCAATGAGAAGTTTTCCTCTATCTACTTGGTCCAGATCTCCCATTTTACCTCATTCCCAGAATATCTCTGTTAAATCACACAACCTTTGCTTCTCCAGAGAAATCAGTTCCAAACTCTTCAATCTATCTTTGTGACTTAAGTTCCTCATCCCTGGGATCATTCTGCTCCCTTTTGAATGCTTTCCTTCCTAAAGTGTGGTGCCTGGACCTGGACACAATATTCTAGCTGAGACCAAACGAGTGTTCTTAGACAAGTTTAATTTAACTTTTTTTGATTTTATATTCAATGCCCTTATTAATAAAAGCATAGGCCATTGTATACTTTATTAATTGCTGTCAAACTGCGCAGGTTGATGGGAGAAAGAATTGAGATCTTGAAGGATAAAGGAATCTGCACAAAGCAAACCTAATTAATCTTTCAATAATTCTGTTCTCCATACTGTATAGTGCATATACAGAATATTCTAGTTGATGTCAGTGGAAAATCAAAATATCCTGAACAAGATCTTCAGTCCAGGTGGAAAATCAAAATATCCTGAACATAGAACATAGAACATAGAACATTACAGCACAGAACAGGCCCTTCAGCCTTCGATGTTGCGCCGACCAATATAAAAAGCAATGCCCCTCCAAACTAAACCATTCCCTTCTCTTCCATATACTTATCAACTAACCTCTTAAACGCCACCAAACTTGGCGCATCTACAACCGCTGCAGGCAGGGCATTCCACTCCCGAACCACCCTTTGGGTAAAGAACCTGCCTCTGATATCCGTCCTATAACTATCACCCCTTAATTTAAAGCTGTGTCCCCTCGTGCTAGCTTTTTCCATCCTAGAAAAAGGCTATCACTGTCCACCCTATCTAAAATATGGAAAATCAAAATATCCTGAACAAGATCTTCAGTCCAGGTGTTTTGAGGATAATGGATGAAATAGTTCATTTTGGGGTGGCATGGTGGCAGTAGTTAGCACTGCTGCCTCACAATGCCAGGAACTCAGGTTCGATTCCTGGCTTGGGTCATTGTGTGTGCAGAGTTTGCTCATTCTCCCCATGTCAGCGTGGGTTTCCTCCAGGTCCTCTGGTTTTCTCCCACAGTCCAGGTTATTTGGATTGGCTATGCTAAATTGCCCCTTAATGTCAGGGGGACTAGTTAGGTTAAATGCATGGGGTTATGGGGATAGAGCCTGGATGGGAATGTGGTAACTGCAGACTTGATGGGCCAAGCAGCCTCCTTCTGCACTATAGGATTCTATGAATCTTTGGTGCTTCGCTACTATTGACTTTCCAAAGAGTCACACGGTCATCAAGTTGACATGATTTAGTGAAAATATGATATTTATTTATACAGAGAGATGAGCTGTAATAGTACAGGCAGTAGCCAGAGAATCACTTATCTTCAGCTGTTGATTACTGTTTAACTTCTTGAGCTTTGCTGAATCAAAGGAACTCAAGAATTACCCCCATAAACAACCACTAACAACTAACTTCATGACCAGTGTTCTGAAGAGCAACCAATCATTTTTTTGATGTGCTTTATATGTTTGATTTGTCAGTTAACTAAGATTAAATAAATATCTTGCAAGATGCTTTTTATTGTAGATGCAAGTCTTAATTGCGTGACCGAGTACATCCGCTCTTGCAAATCAATTATATTTCATTGCTGTTTTTAATTTCTTCCTCCTAACGCTCTCTTTTCACCATGCTTTCTTGCTGATGCCTTCCAGCAGGCTATTTGAGAGCCTTGGGCAAGCAATGCAAATTGCCATTGTCTGAGAGAATGATAGGGATTTGCAAACAAGTTCACTCTCCCCAGTGCTCACATAAGCTTACTGTTTTGCAACAGCCCAATGAGCAGAATCCTCCCACATCCCCCGATCCAAATGCCAGTACACTTTCTGACATTAGTGAAGAGGAGATCAGTGGGTTCAGTTTTGCCCAGTGGGGAATCCCGGGATCTTTATGCTGCATATGGATAAACTTAGTGACTCATTGATGCAGTCACCATATTATTCGGAGAGGAATAAAAACTAAAATAAAAGCAAACCTTATCATTCATGACACAGTAATCTCCCTTGGTGCATAGATTTCCAGCATCCAACAATGAGGGAAAATCTCTGTGTATAATCTGTATACAAATTGTAAGCCTGAACGTGATTTTGTTATTGTCCAAGTTGAATTTTCCTCTGTTGAATATTATAAGATCAGATTTTGCAGTGTGGTATCCACAAAGTGAATTTGTCTACTACTTCTCGAATCCCTTTTTATTGTATCCTCAATAAACACCATCGAATGACCTTCCCCGTGGTTACTAAATGGACAAGCAGAATGTATAAAGTGACAATTTTATTTTAAATCATTTCAGGAATTGGGCTTTGCTGGCCAGGCCAACATTTATTGCCCATCCCTAGTTGCCCTTGAGAAGGTGGTGATGAGCTGCCTTCTTGAACTGCTGCAGCGACACCCACATCCTGTAAATGAATTTGAAAAAAAACTTGTCATTTTACACTTTCTGCGGGTCCATATAGTGGCTGAATGGAAGGCCACTTGATGATTTGGTGTTTATTCAGAAAAGTTGAGGGCACAATTTAAAAGTGAGTTGGCCTCAACTTCAAACTCAATAATAAATCTTTATGGTGTTCCAGGACTGGGGAAATGGATTGCAGTGTGATGGACAGCTTTTGTTTAGGGCAAGTGAGAATTGATAATGTTTTATGAAAGTGAAAGTGCATTTTAACAAACTAGGTAAAGCAGCTGAATCTCAGAATATAGAGGAACATTCTGCATTAGAATGGATTTCATAGAATCATATAACCACTATGGATGGCCTGCAGAAGGAGGCCATTCAGCCCATTGAGTCTGCACAGACCACAATCCCATCCAGCCCCTATTCTTGTAACCCCACATCTTTCCCCTGACACCAGGGTCAACTTAGCATGGCTGATCATCTTGGACTATGGGAGGAAATTGGAGCAACTGGAGGAAACTCAAACAGACATGGGGAGAATGTGTGAACTCCACACAGACAGGAGCCCAAGGCTGGAACTGAACCCCAGCACCTGATACTGTGAATCGGCAATGCTAACCATTGTGCCCCTGTGGGGATGGCAGCTTATTAATATGCTATCTTTACTGTAATTATCAAGTAGCTTTAATGAGCAATTTATAAAGATCTGAGGGAATTAAGAAATAAAAGATTTTGCGCCTTTCTGATATTATTTTTTATCTGCCTGGTTCCAGAACCTCATGATGTCATAAATGTGACATCATCCTCTGATGTCAGATGTTGGAACATAGTTTTAAAGTTTTATTTATTTTTGTCACAAATAGGCTTACGTTCGCACTTCAATGGAGTCACTGTGAAAATTCCCTAGTCATTAAATTCTGGCACCTGCTTGGGTACACTGAGGGAGAATTTATTATGGCCAATGAACCTAACCAGCACATTTTTCAGACTGTGGGAGGAAACCAGAACACCCAGAGGGAACTCCTGCAGATGTAAGGAAAATGTGCAGATTCTGCACAGACAGTGACCCAGACCAGAAATTGAATCCGAGTTCCTGGCAGTGTGAGGCAGCAGTGCTAATCACTATGCCAATGTGCTGCCCCACTGGAGTGGCCATTCAGCCCATCGAATCTGCTCCGTTATTCATTGACCTGAATGCCATTCTACCACACAACATCTAATAATTGAGATTCCACAGCCCTCTGTGGTCGAGAATTCTAAGGATCCACCACTCTCCGAGTGAGGAAATTTCTCCTCATCTCAGCCTTGAATGGCCTGCTCCTTATCCTGAGACTATGTCCCTTGGTTTAGACTCATCAGCCAGGCAAAACACCTACCTTGTCACACCCTGAAAGAGGTTTCCATGAAATCACCTCACATTTACTAAAACTTTAAGGAATGCAAGGCATGTTTTCTTAATCTCTCCTCATAAGACAACCCTGCTATCCCAGAGATTAGTCTGGTGAACCTCTGTTGCATTCCCTCTATAGCAAATGCATCCTTCCTTAGATAACAAGAGCAAAACTGTTCCCAATACTCCAAATGCAATCTCACCAAGGCTCCATTTAATTTCAGTAAAATATCTTTACTCCTGTACTCAAATCCCCTTGTGCTGAAGGCAAACCTAACATTTGCTTTCTTTATGGATTGTTTTAACTTCACGCTAACTTGATGAACAAGGACATCTAGGTCACTTTTGACAGCAACACTTCCCAATTTCTCACCAGTAAAGAAACATTCTGTCTCTGTTTTTCTACCCAAGCTAATAACTTCACACTTTTTCACATTATATTTCATCTGCCTTGTTTTAGTCCATTTACTTAACCTATCCCAGTCTTCTTGAAACCTCCTTCATCCATCCCACAATTTACATTCCATCTAGTTTTGGGTCATCAGCAAGTTACATTTGGTCCCCATATCCAAACCATTTATGAACAGTTGTGGCCCAGCACCGCTCCTTGTGGTAGGCCATGAGTAACAGCCTGGGAATGAACCATTTACATAGAGACATAGAATCTAGAAGCAGGAGGAGGCCATTCAGCCCTTCGAGCCTGCTCCACCATTCATTTTGATCATGGCTGATCATCGAATTCAATATCCTGATCTCCCTACATTCCTTGATTCCTTTAGACCCAAGAGCTATATTTAATTTTTTCTTGAAATTGGACATTTTTTTTCCTCAACCACATTCTGTGGTAGTGAATTCCACACATTCACCAGGGTGAAGAAATCTCTCCTCACTTCAGTCCTAAAAGGTTCACCCCTTATCCTCAAACTATATAAACCTGCGTAAATCCCTGTGCGGGTTTGGTTGATTGGCCATGTTAACGTTGCCCCTTAGTCTCCTGAGATGTGTAGATTAGAGAGATCAGTGAATAAATATGTATGGATATGGGGATAGGGGCTGGGTGAGATTGTGGTCAGTGCAGACTCGATGGGCCAAATGGACTCTTTCTCACTGTAGGGCTTTTATGATTACACCAAAAACAGAAAATGCTGGAAAATCTCAGTGAGTCTGACGGTATCTGTGGGAAGAGCATAGAGCCAATGTTTCGAGTCTGGATGACCCTTCATCAGAGCTGGCTCAAAACGTTGGCTCTATTCTCTCTTTACAGATGCTTCAGACCCATTGAGATTTTACAGCATTTTCTATTTTTGTTTCAGATTCCAGCATCCACAATATTTTGCTTCTGTTTATTCCTACTCTCCATTTTCTGTCTGTTCACCAATTTGCAGTCCATGTTAGTTTACTCACCACCACCACCACCGACCCCCCCCCCCCAGCCAAGCATGGTAATTGTGTTTACTAATCTCCTTATCAAAATCCTCCTGAAAATCCAAATATCCCACATCAACTGTTCCTCCTTTATCTGTGCGTAAGTAATTTCCTGACTAAATCCAAGAGATTTGTCAAACATGACCCATAAATCCTTGTTAATTCTGCCCAATCATTTTCTAAGTGTCCAGTTATTATGTCCTTGACAATAGATTCCAAAATTCTCACTGTTACTGATGTCAAATGGGTATGTGGTTCCCATTCTCCTTCCCTTCTTAAACAGTACATTACAGAATCCTATAGTGCAGAAGGAGGCCATTCGGCCCATTGAGTTTGCACTGGCCACAGTTCCGCCCAGGCCCTATCCCCGTAACTCCATGCATTTACCCTAGCTCGTCCCTCTGACACTAAGAGACAATTTAGTGTGGCCAATCCACCTAACCCTCACTGCATCACTGCATTTCTCGTATTGTCATTATCCAATGCTATCATGGTGTCGCTACGGCGTGCATATGTAGAGGTTAATTTGCTTTGTCTGTCTTTGGACTTGTTATTGAAACAATTTGGAAGTTTTTGCATAGAACCAACCCAGCATATGAAAAGGGCCAGAAAGTGTAATGAAGATGTGTACATTTGAGAGGAAAAGCTACAAACGGGGTTACAAAATTATTGATCACAGGAATGAGAGGAGAGAAGACAAGGAAATATGTTTCAAGTTCATGATCCAGATCTGTTATATCCATCGGAATGAGGGCAAAGGGGGTTCTTGCATGTGAATATAGTGTTCAATTCTGGTTGCCGCACTACCAGAAGGCTATGGAGGCTTTGCAGAGGGTACAGAAGAGGTTTATCAGGCTGTTGACTGGTATGGAGAGCATTAGCTAGGAGGAGAGGTTGGAGAAACTTAGTTTGTTCTCACTGGAGTGATGGAGGTTGAAGGGTGACCTGACAGGTTTGAAGGAACTGTACGAGGCAGATATTTTACAGAAAGGGTAATGGGTGCCTGGAACTTGTTATGAGGGGAGGTAGTGGAAGCGGATATAGTAGTGACTTTTAAGGGACGTCTTGACAAACACATGAATAAGATGGAATAGAGGATACAGTTCCCAAATGGGTAGGGGATTTTGGTTAAGTTGGGCAGCCGGCTTGGAGGGCTGAAGGGCCTGTTTCTGCGTTGTTACTTTCTTTGTTCTTTGAATTGTTTTGATTTGATTTATTACAGTCACGTGAGCATTGAAAAGTATTATTTCTTGCACGCTATATGGATAAAGCAGCATACTGCTCATAGCGAAGGAAAGGAGACGTTTCAGAATATAGTGTTACAGTCATAGCTAGAGTGTAGCGAAAGCTTAACTTAGTGCGAGGTAGGTCTATACAAAAGTCCAATGGCAGCAGGGAAGAAGCTGTTTTTGAGTCAGCTGGTACGTGAACTCAGACTTTTGTATCTTTTTCCTGATGGAAGAATGTGGAAGAAAGAATGTCTGGGGTGCGTGGGATCCTTAATCATGCTGGCTGTTTTTCTGAGGCAGTGGGAAGTGTAGATGGATCAGTGGATGGGAAACTGGTTTGCGTGATGGACTGGGCTTCACTTATGAACCTTTGTAGTTTCTTGTGTGGTGGACAGAGCAGGAGCCCTGCCAGGTTGTAATACACCCGGAAACGATGTTTTGTATGAATCCCATTTGTGGTATGTTGTTTGCTTGTGAAGAAGCAAAGGTTAGGGAAAAGGCAGCCCGTTTCACTGTGACTGACTCATGCTATTCAAGGATATCTGAGAGAAAGTCTCTAATCCCAACCCTCATATGGAACAAGTATCTGATGCAAGGAGACTGTAGGAAAATTATTGAGGATTACTGGGAGTAAGTTGCCTTCTTCCCCGTCAGCCAAGAAATTAGAATGTAGGAAGGGTTTTGATATTGTTCCTCAAACTTTTTGTCTAAGCTCTAACAGCAACAGCTTAGTTATCCTAGATGAAACGTTATGAATAATTGAACTTTGCATAAACTCCCTGAACCAAGGACTTGTATTACTGCATTCAATACCATGATATCTATAGTACCCCAGCATTTAATAATCCCTGGGTTCTGGCAAACTGCTTTTTTTGTAAATCAACCAATATGAATATTTAATACTCTCTCTGTTTCCATGGTACCGGATGCTTGGCATTAAAGCGTACATCAGTGTGCTGGGATCCACATCACCAAGTTAGTCTGCTCTAATATTAATTAATTACTAATTGCTCTAATACAAGTTATCACATATAAAAATCAAATCACGCATAACATCTAATGCTCAGTGACATTTTAGGCTAATTATGATGCTTTCTGCTTTCCACAAGAGATCCTTAATGGATGTGAGTTATGATTAAATTATTGGTGCTTTGTCAATTCAATACTTGAGCATTGAGAATTACAATCCAAATTATCTGAGAAAAGCTAAACTGTTGCACCTTAATTCTTTAGAAAAGTTCTGCATGTTCATTTTATGGTGATAGTTTTCAAAAAAATAAATCCTATTGGATCATGCTCTAACCAGTCACAACTGTTCACTATTCTGGCATCAACTTGGGATGCAAAGATAACCTCTGGCTTCTTTTATTAACTACAAACCGGCTTTTTATATCTCTCTCTCCCACAGTTTCCTCAACAAGAATTTCTTTGTTATTAGGACTGAGACCACCTAGTCTGACATTTACCTCACTTCCCCAGCTCAGCAGACCAACTTTCTCTCAACCGATGGACTCAAAAACAGTTCCTTCTCTGCGGCCATCAGATCTTTGAATGGACCTACCTTTTTCATAGTGGCACAGTAGTTGGCACTGCTGCCTCATCGAACCAGGGAGCCGAGTTCAATTCTGGCCTTGGGTGACTGCCTGTGTAGAAGTCATGTCTGCATAGATTTCCCCCACAAGTGCTCCAGTTTCCTCCCACATTCCAAGGATATGCAGGTTAGATGGATTGGCTCTAGTGAATTGCCCCTTAGTGTCAGGGGAATTAACTAGGGTAAATAGGTTGGATTATGAGGATTGGGCCTGAGTGGGATTGTGGTTGATGCAGGTGAACAGCTTTCTTCTGCACTGTAGGGATTCTATGATTCTAAATGACAAAGATGTTATGGAACAAAAAGCAAAGAGACGTGAATGACATTGGTGAGGATAAAGCATTGGTCCCTTTCACCTAAATCTTGATCTTTCTTTTCATTCTACCTGATCCTCCCCCCTTTTTCGACAGCTTAAACCCATCAACAGTTTCACTTCCCTTCAGATTGAATTTCGGAGCCGCAACGTCATGTTGAGTTTTGCAACTGTACAAAACTCTAGTGCGGCCGCACTTGGAGTATTGTGTGCAGTTCTGGTCCCCGCATTATAAGAAAGATGTGGAGGCATTGGAGAGGGTATAGAGGAGGTTTACCAGGATGTTGCCTGGTATGGAGGGCAGGTCTTATGAAGAGAGGCTGAGGGATTTGAGGTTGTTTTCGTTAGAAAGAAGGCGGCTAAGAGGAGACCTTATTGAAACATATAAGATGATCAGAGGTTTAGATAGGGTGGATAGTGATAGCCTTTTTCTCGGATGGAGAAAGCTAGCACGAGGGGACATACTTGGACAAGTTGCAGAGCTGGGCGAGAGGTGGCAAATGGAGTTTAATGTGGAAAAGTGTGAGGTAATGCACTTTGGCAGGAACAATAAATGTGTAGAGTATAGGGCTAATGGTAGGGCTCTTAATAGTGTTGAGGAACAGAAGGATCTTGGTGTATGTGTCAATAGATCCCTGAAAGTAGGCAGTCAAGTGGATAAAGTTGTTAAGAAGGCATATGGAGTCTTAGCTTTTATTGGTAGGGGGATTGAATTTAGGAGCCGCAGCATCATGTTGCAACTGTACAAAACTCTAGTGCGGCCGCACTTGGAGTATTGTGTGCAGTTCTGGTCCCCACATTATAAGAAAGATGTGGAGGCATTGGAGAGGGTACAGAGGAGGTTTACCAGGATGTTGCCTGGTATGGAGGGCAGGTCCTATGAAGAGAGGTTGAAGGATTTGAGGTTGTTTTCGTTAGAAAGGAGGCGGCTAAGAGGGGATCTTATTGAAGCATATAAGATGATTAGAGGTTTAGATAGGGTGGACAGTGATAGCCTTTTTCCTAGGATGGAGAAAGCTAGCACGAGGGGACACAGCTTTAAATTAAGGGGTGATAGTTATAGGACGGATATCAGAGGTAGGTTCTTTACCCAAAGGGTGGTTCGGGAGTGGAATGCCCTGCCTGCAGCAGTTGTAGATGCGCCAAGTTTGGTGGCGTTTAAGAGGTTAGTTGATAAGTATATGGAAGAGAAGGGAATGGTTTAGTTAGGAGGGGCATTGCTTTTTATTTTGGTCGGCACAACATCGAAGGCCGAAGGGCCTGTTCTGTGCTGTATTGTTCTATGTTCTATGTTCTATGTTCTATAGCTTTAAATTAAGGGGTGGTAGTTATAGGATGGATGTCAGAGGTAGGTTCTTCACCCAGAGAGTGCTAAGGGTATGGAATGCCCTGCCTGCTGCAGTTGTAGATGTGCCAAGTTTGGGGGCGTTTAAGAGGTCCGTGGATAGGTTTATGGATGAAAATGGAATGGTTTAGGTTAGAGGGTCATTGCTTTTCCTTAATTGGTCGGCGCAACATCGAGGGCCGAAGGGCCTGTTCTGCGCTGTAATGTTCTATGTTCTATGTTCGTCTCCTAGCAACAGGACCAGGCAATTCATAACCTTTGTGTCATGTTGACTCAGAGATAAACAGCTGACTACAGGGAGGATTTTTTGGTTGTACCTGCCCTGAGAGTGGAAAGTTCTGCCTGAGGTCAACGGGCCTTTAAATAGTCCACCAGATTTCCCATCCCGCCCACGACAATTCCCACAGCTGGCAGGAGTGGAAAACTTCCCCAAAATAATCTATACCTATCGCAAAGGCCAATTCCTAACTCTATCTCCATCACTCTTGCCTCAATCTATCCAACTGCTGAAACTCTCATCCCATGTCTTTGCTAGTTCTAGGCTTGACTATTCAACACACTCCAGGTTAATCTCCCTCATTTTACCCCACTGATCTATATTAGCGTCCAATTAAGCAATGTCGAGATTTGATATTGTCATTCTCGTTTTTTAAACTCTTCCATGGTCTCGCCAAACCCATTTAATCACCTGCAACCCCACAACCCTCTGAACTACCCGCACTCCTTCAGTTCTGGCCTCTTGTTTCACCATTGGGTTTCAGCTGCCAAAGTCCTAATTTGGAATTTCCTCCCTCACCTCTCTGCTTCTGAAACACTGCCTTCTTTTAATGTATTAATGTATGAATCAAGAATAACAGTGGGCCAATTGGCCCCTCCAGCCTGCTCTGCCATTCAATAAGACCATTTTTCTTCCTCATCCTTTGCCTTCCTGGGCAATCAAGAATCTATCTAACTTAGCCTTATAAATATTCATAAATATCCAACCTTTACTGCACTTTGGGAAGAGAGCTCCACAGATTCATAACCCTATGACAGAAAACACTTCTCATCTTCACCTTAAATGGGAAATCCCTTATTTTTAATCTGTATCTCCCAGTTTTGGTCTCTCCCACCCGGGAAAACTTCCTTTCAGCATCCACTCAGACAAGACCTTTCGGCATCTTATATGCTTCAATAAGATCGCCTCACATTCTTCTAAACTCCAATGGATATAGGCCCAATCTGTCCTAGTGAGATGATAGCACATTGGTTAACACTGCTGCTTCACAGTGCCAGGGATCTGGGTTCAATTTCTGGCTTGGGTGATTGTCTGTGTGGAATCTGCTTGTTCTTTCCGTGTCTGCATAAGTTTCCTCCGGGTGCTCAGGTTTCCTCCCACAGTCCAAAAATGTGCATGTTAGGTTGTTTGGCCATGCTAAATTACCCCTTAATGTCCCAAGAAATGTAGGTTAGGGGAAATTAGTGGGGTAACTATTTGGGATTGCATGGATAGGGCCTGGATAAGATGCTTTGTTAGAGAGTCGGATTTAGTGGGCCAAATGACCTGCTTCCATATTGCAGGGATTGCGCAACTTTTCCTCATGCGATAAACTAGCCATATCTTTAATCAGTTGAGTAGGCCTTCTGTACCAGGACACCCAGATCCCTCTGTAACACACAGTTCTGCAAACTCTTCCCTTTTAAATAAAATGTTGCCGTTTTATTCCTCCTGCCAAAATGGACAATCTCACATCTTTTCACATTGTACTTTATCTGCCAAGTCTTTGCTCACTTATTTAACCTATCCACATTGGTTTGCAGACTTTTTTGCTGAAAGTCTCTTTGTCTGCTTGTAGCTGGGATTCTCCAATAACCCCGCAGTGAATGGAGTTTTGACTGAGTGCCAAATTCTCCATTCTCGCTGGCAGCAATATGGGAGCAAATAAGATAGGAGAATCCCACTCTTTATCACGATCTATTTTCCTGCCTATCTTCGTGTCATCAGCAAATTTAGCAACCATTTGGTCCTATCATCCTAGTCATTAATATAGAGTCATAGATTCATAGAGGTTTACAGCATAGAAACAGGCACTTTGGCCCAACTTGTCCACACCACCCTTTTTTTTAAACCCCTAAGCTAGTCCCAATTGCCCACTTTTGGTCCTTATCCCTCTATACCTATCTTACCCATGTAACTATCTAAATGCTTTTTAAAAGACGAAATTGTATTCGCCTCTACTACTACCCCTGACAGCTTATTCCAGATACTCAACACCTTCTGTGTGAAAAAATTGCCCCTTTGGACCCTTTTGTATCTCTCCCCTCTCATCTTAAATCTACGCCCTCTAGTTTTAGACTCCCCTATCTTTAGGAAAAAATATTGACTATCTAGCTGATCTATGTCCCTCATTATTTATAGACTTCTATAAGATCTCCCCTTAGCCTTCTATGCTCCAGAGAAAAAAGTCCCAGTCCATTCTGTCTCTCCTTAACATCAAGTCCTGGTAGCATTCTAGTAAATCTCTGCTACACTCTTTCTAGTTTAATAATATCCTTTTTATAATAGGATGACCAGAACCTAAATTCTAAATTGTTCCTGTAGCACTCCACTTGTTACACCTTGTCAATTGAAAAATGATCTATTTATGTCTACTCTCTGCTTCCTGTTAGCTAGCCAATCCTCTATCTATTCTACTATATTACTCCCACACCATGAACTTTAATTTTGTACAGTAACCTTCGATGTAGCACCTTGTCAAATGTGTCCTGGAACTCTAAGTATACCATATCCACAGGTTCTCCTTTATCCATGTTGCTTCTTCAAAGAACTCAATGAATTAGTCAAACGTGAGATGGCACTCCTTTAAAACTACCTTTTTGACCAAGCTTTTGACCATTTCCCCTAATGTTTCCTTATTTGGGCTGGTGTCAGATTTTGTTTTGTAACATACCTGTGAAATGTCCTGGGGTGTCTTATTACATAAAATACAAGTTGTTGTCATTGCAAAGATCTGATAAATATAAATAGTTTTTTTTAGAAAAAAGAACTGATGGTAAGGTTTTAAATAAAACAAAATCCTTCAAGATATACCAGGCTCCATTTTTACTTTTTTAGTTGAGAGCACTCTCACTGACGCAGGTGACAACCACAATAATGAGTCCTGTCTGTTGCTGGCTCCCTGTGTGTGGCTCAGAGGGATAAAGATAACATGATAAAAACCACTGCAACGTAATCAACAGTCAGAAGACAGTCACTTTTGTTTTTGGACATGGAAACCTCACCTGTTTGGCATCATTTCTACTGAAAACAGACATCTGTCTAAATATGGAAGAAATATTAGAAAAGAGCCCAGAAGTTGCCTTGGGCCTCAATACATTAGATTAGTGGGTTTGATAAAGCCTATATATTACATAAGTTAGATATAACTGAATATCATTGGTATACAATAGACATACTGCTGTTCAGCAGATATATACCTTTCACAAGGGTAAACAAATGTTTATGGTTTTTCCATCACCAATCCCAGGACTCATAAATTTTTTTCTTTATTCTTTTATGGGATTTGGACTTCACTGACTAATTCAGCATTTATTGCCCAAATCTAGTTGCCCTTCAAAAGATGTTGGTGAGCTGCCTTCTTGAACCATGCAAGGAGGCAATAGCCTAGTGATATTACCATTAGTCTGTTAATCGAGAAACTCAGCGAATGTTCGGGGAACCTGGATTTGAATCCTGCCACGGCAGATGATAGAATTTGAATTGGATAAAAACAATCTGGAATTAAGAATCTACTGATAACCGTGAAACCATTGTTGATTGTCAGAAAAACTCATCTGGTTCACTAATATCCCTTGGGGAAGCAAATCTGCCATCCTTACCTGATCTGGCCCATGTGTGTCTCCAGAGCCACAGTAATCTGGTTGACTCTCAATCGCCCTCTGAAAAAGGTCACCTGGGGGATGGGCAATAAATGGTGGGCAGCCAGCAACATCCATGGCCCACGAATGAATTTAAAAAAGCCCCTGAAGTGTAGGTACATCCACAGTGCTATTAGGGAGGAAATTCTAGAATTATGACACAGCAACAGTGAAGGAATGGTGACATGTTTCCAAATCAGGATGGTGAGTGACTTGGAGGAGAATATCCAGGTGGTGGTGTTCCTAAGCACCTGTTTCCCTTGGCCTTCCAGATGGTAATGGTCATGAGTTTAGAAGGTGCTGCCGAAGGAACCTTGGTGAATTTCTGCGGTACATCTTGGAGATAGTACACATGGCTGCCTCTGTTTCTCTGTGGTGCAGGGATTGAATTTTTGTGGAAGGAATAGCAATCAAATGGGCTGCTTTGTCCTGGATGGTGTTGAGCTTCTTGAGTGTTGTTGGAGCTGCACTCATCCAGACAAGTGGAAATTATTCCATTAAACTCTGATGTGTGCCTTGTAGATAGGTTTGCGGGGGGCGGGTGGGGGTGGTTGGTCAGGTGATTCACTTGACACATTGTCTCCCACCTCTGATCTGCTCACATTTTGCAGAAATCCTCCTCCATGCCTTTGTTACATCTAAACTTGACCATTCTAAAGGGTTCCTGGCTGGCTTTCCAGGCTCCATTTCTTTTAAATTTGTGGCTATCTTAAACTCTGTTGCCCATGTCCCAATTTGTATCTGATCCAGTTCCCCAGTGATCCTGCTCGCTGACCTACTCTTGGAAAAGCAATGCCTCAATGTTAGAATTGTCACCCTTGATTCCATATCCCTTGTGGACTTACCTCTCCCTGCCTCTCTCTTCTTACGCTACACTCCACCAATCCTGGCCTTTTAAGCCTCCCTGATTTTTCATCACTTCATCATTGGTCGCCATGTTTTCAGTTGCTCTGAAATTCCCTCACTAAACCTCTCTGGCTCTCTAACAAAAGCAAATTCCTGTGGATGCTGGAATCTAAAACACAAACAGAAAATGCTGGAAAATCTCAGCAGGTCTGACAGCATCTGTGGAGAGAGGATAGAGGTAATCCCGTTTTGCCTGCCATGGGAATTGTCGTGGGTGGAGCAGAATGCAATCGTGTAAAGATTTGTTAACCTCAGGCAGGATTTCCTGGTTCTGGGGTGAGTGCAGCTGGAAAATTCTGCCCAACGTTCCGAGTCAGATGATTTTTCACAAGAGCTAAAGAGACTGGAAATAGAATAAGATTCACTAACCCATGTCCTTCACACTCAAACAATATAAATCTAATTCCGGTTCTCTTTAGCTCTGACAAAGAGCTATCCTGACTTGAAACATTGGCTCTATTCTCTCTCCACAGATATTGTCAGACCTGCTGAGATCTTCCAGCATTTTCTGTTATTGTCTCTCAGCCTCTTGTCCTCTTTACATCTTTGACCAAGCTTTTAATCAAATGCCCTAGTATATAAGTGGTTCAGTCACTCCTGCGAAGCACATTGAAACACATATATAGATTGGATGGCACGGTGGCACAGTGGTTAGATGTGCTGCCTCAGCAGGGACTTGAGTTCAATTCCACTCTTGGGTGATTGTCTGTTTGGAATTTGCTCATTCTACTCGTGTCTCCGTGGTTTCTTCTGGATGTTCCAGTTTCTTCCAAAGATATGCGTGTTAGGTGGGTTGGCCATGCTAAAATTGCCCCTTAGTGTCCCAATATGTGTAAAATAAAGGATTAGCATGATAAATATATGGAGTTACAGGGATAGGGTCTGGATAAGATGAAAAGATGGAATGGTTCAGACTTGATGGGCTGAATGGCCTCCTTCTGCACTGTCGGGATTCTATGATCTGAACAAGTTTTGTTTTGTTTATATTCAATTCAATCCAATCAAAGCCCAATTCAAAGTCTCAGCAAGTGAGACATTCCAGATCCAAGCTGACAAGACAGGGGTCACCACTTCCTGTCCTGGGCTTGATCTACATGATCCAAACTGATTGGAGCAGGCATTGCACCTTCTCCAAGGCTTGATCTCATTTGCATCTTAGCCAAAAGGCCGAGATGTTACTTTAAAAAATTGCTTTAAATGAAGCTTCAGTGTAACCTTATGACTTCAACCAAGTGCAGGACAACAAAACTATACTTGATCTTAGCCAAAAGGCAGAGAAGTTGTTGCTCTACCCCGTATCAACTTACTATTGCAGAGCCTCAGGCAACTCACAGAGACCATAGGCAAACATTCTGACTTCTTAGATTATCTGTTTTTGTTTTCTGTTGTTGCTTCAGATTCCAGCATTCCTTTGCTTTTATCGGAGAGCCGGAGAGGTTTTGTGAGGGTATTGGCAGCTGAAAACAGGGTGACCAATGGTCAAATGATAAAATCAGCAGTCCATAAAAGGCCAGGATTGGTGGGGTGTAGGGTCTAGCATGAGACCAGAGAAGATATCCTTACTTAATGAATATTTAGACACCTTGGATCTGAGAAGCAGGAATACCTTCATACCGATGGAACAATTGGTGTTTTGGGGAAATTAGGTGTCATGTACACATCATTAAAAGCTCATGCACCAGTGTAAAAACAATTAAAAAGGCTAATGAAATGTTAATCTTTATCTCCAATGAATTAGAATTCTGAAAAAAGAAGGAAATAGCTCCTCAGTTGTACAAAGCTTTGATCACAGTCCATTCAGTTAGCCCCTAAACATCAGCAAAAGAATATTGACTTGGAGAGGATACAGTGCAGATTCACCAGCGTGTGACCAGAGATTCAAAATAACAAGAGGTTTATTGCAGGAGATGTTGACTGTACAGCGTAGAAAATGAAACTAAAACAGGAGCTTGTGAAACACCCAATGACATGGCCATCAAATCACTTGACTGGCTCCTAAAGCAATCAGGCAACCACTTAAATATATAATGGGCTTGCAAAAATTTAAATGGATAGTTTGTGGAAATGTCCTTTGTTTATTTGTTTCAGTTGATAAAAGATTGGGAGGTGATTTAACTGAAGTATTTATAATGATTATGAAATTTGATAGATTAAGTACAGAAAAACTAATTCCCCTGGTAGAGTAATCCAGAACAAGAGAGCATAAACTTCAAATTAGAATTTGGGCGTTTTGGAGTGAAATCGGGAGGAATTTTTATTTACACATCGGATAATGGAAATCTAGACTTACTCTGGTGGATCAATCACATTTTTAATAATGAGATTGATAGAATTTTTTTCAATGGGTATAGAGTATAAGTATGTCTCAATTAAGTTGAAATACTAATCAATCATTACCTTATTGGGTGCAGGGTGTGACTGTTCTACCCTTGTTCCCATGACATAGAATCCCTACAGTGCAGAAGGAGGTCATTTGGCCCATTGAGCCCACATTGACAACAATCTCACCCAGACCCTATCCTCGTAACCCCACATATCCCTTTAACCTACACATTTCGAGACATTAAAGAGCAATTTTGCATGGGCGATCCACCTAACCTGTACATCTTTGGGCTGTGGGAGGAAATCGGAGCACCCGGAGGAAGCCCATGCAGACACAGGGAGAATGTGCAAACTCCACTCAGACGGTGACCCAAGCTGGGAATTAAACCCAGGTCCTTGGCGCTGTAAGGTAGGAGTACTAACCACTGTGCCACCATGCTGTACCACGAACCTTGCTGTGCAGGCTGGCTGACTATGCTTGATTTACTGAACACTGAGATCATTATTAAAAATGCAACAGTAGAAACATGTCTTGGGCGGCGATGCAAAATAAGTGATATTGGATCTGTTGTCTGTTACACACCATACCTGATAGTCAGTTCCATTTCACTCAATGAAATTAAATATTACAACAGGGACAGATCCTGTACCAACTGCTTTGACTCACCTCAGACACATTCCTATTCCATTCTGCTCAATAATCAACCTTCAGACACAAGTTACCATCAGATTCAAGTTAACTTAGCAGTTAAAATAACATGGAGGTTCAGCATAATTCAATGGTCCAATTCCTGTAATAACATCGATATTTCTGACAGAATTGCTTATTAAAAGATCAAACAACTAAGTTTGTGTTAGTGTGTCCACTATTTTAACTGCAGTAACATGTGGAGTGTAGCGTACAGTGTTGTACAAGACTCCCAGGATAGTGGATTCATATATTACAGGTGTCTTATACTCACAGTATTCTTCAAATAATTTTTATTTTGAAAGGATATTTCAGGGATGAATCGTAGCTTAGAATTCACAACCCACTATTTAAAACCTCTGCTACTGGTCACAGACATTCCCAAAATCAATTTTAGTTAGGCATTAATGTGAGTAAAATGTTGAAATCTTCTCTCTCTGATTGCTTCAGTTTATCCCTGCTGACATTGTATGAAATTTTATGACATGGTTGCAGCTGTAAGTTATAATGTATGAAAATGAATTTACTAAAATGCAACTGTGATCATGAGCACAGAAACATTAATACTGTATATAAATAATTATAGAATCATTAGCAGTGCCGAAGGAGGCCATTCAACCGATTGAGCCTGCACCAGCTCTTATCCTGACTTACCCCATATATTTACCCCACTAATTCTCTTAGCACATATCTTGGGGCAATTTAGCATGGCCAATCAACCTAACCTGCATGTCTTTTGGACTGTGGGAGAAAACCGGAGCACTCAGAGGAAACCCACACAGAACGTGCAAACTCACCACCCAAGGTTGAAATTGAACATAGGCCACTGGTGCTATGAGGCAGCAATGCTACCCGCTGTGCTGCCGTGGAGGCAAAGAGAAAGGTGTTGTAGTGGGCTGAGTGCTAACCACAATATCAAACTGACATGGCTGCTGCAACATTATTACTGCAACTGTGAATAAAATTGAACAGTCTCAGGATTGGGGCCTGGTCACTGAAGACACCAAACTGCAGCAACTCACCAAGGTTCCTTTCACAGATACATTCTACTTTGGGTCAAATATAGACACTGACGGGTGGCTTTCTTGAGTGAAAGATGGCTAATTTTTCTCCAAATTTAGGTAATTCTAAGTCAAATTGGATTAATTTTGGGTTTGTCGAGATAATATATCAAAATACACCTGTAACAGGCATTGGTGGCTCAGCGATTAGCACTGCTACCTTACAATGCCAGGGACTCGGGTTCACTTCCAGCCTCTGTCTGTGTGGACATTTTCCCCATGTCTGTGTGGGTTTCCTCCAGTGTCCCACACTCCAAAGGTGTGCTGGTTAGGTTGATTGGCCATGGTAAGTTGCTCCTTACTATTGGGGTACTAGTATGGTAAATACATGGGGTTACGGGGATAAGGTGGGATTATTGTCGCTGCAGTCTCCATGGGCTGAATAGCCTCCTTCCGTACTGTACGGATTCTATATTACCTTGAAAACGAGCACCTTATTAGCAGAGCAGTCTTTCATTTAGTTCTGATCAACTCAATAAGTAGCAGAGAGAGATGGAATGGTATTTCTCATGGTGCAGATACCTGTGGATTCATTGACCTAAATCTGAATTTGTGTGACATGGGCTTATAGCGCAGACTCCAAATTACGTGTCGGGTGAGGGAGGGTGGGAGGATTGAATTCGGTTTGATTCAAGTGAAGAAATAAACAATAGGGTCTGATTACATTTCGCAATAGCTAAATGCAGAGTATTAAATTTACAGAGCACTGTAAATTGAACTACAGATAATTAAAGATTCTTCTAATGTTCAAGACTTTGTACTTTATTGCGGTAACAAGATGATGATTGAACAGACTACTGTTCTTGGTTCAATCTCTATCTGCCTAAGAAATGGGAATTTTTATGTCTGTGATTATGCATATCTTCATTTATTGATGTGTGTATTACTGGCCATTATGTTGCACATAATCAAAAACAAAGCTCATCATTTATATCAATAATGTAGAAAGTCTATTTTATCAAAGGAGACATGTATTGATCAGGATCCATCCCTCATCTTGTCCTGATGTGAATTTATTGGGTGTCATTGTAAATTTGAGAAGGTCTGCAAATGCTTTCTGAGACAAATATAGTGTCGCGGCTCCTTGCTGCTGTGCCTTATTGTATCGCCTATAAACCCAACACAAGGTGAATTCCTGATCTTTGCAGGCTATGAAAAGGGGGAGGAAAGTGCAGGGTCATGACTGAAAGGATATCTACTCCTTGAGTGAAAGGGAATACTCTCCAGCAAGTTATTCCGTCACACTCATGCAACATTTAGCATATAGGAGCTTGAAGAAGGTTCCTATTCTCTTGGCTGCTCCTTGTTATCTGCAGGATTGCCAGGGTTAAAGTCAGCCTTTAACCCTGAGTGTTGAATTGAACCTGTCTTAATTGGATTATTTAGATGCCAGTGTCATTTGAGCTGATCTTTGCATCGTGATAAATTGCATTGTTGCTTATAAACTGCTTGCTAATCAAGGCTCTATTTTGTATCTTGTCAAGACGTTGACCACCAGTGAAGACCAATGAGGCAGTAACACCATACATTCCAATTTTTATGCCGAGTTGACATATTAGACAGCATAACATGGTGAAAGCAAAATAGGCCACATTTCCCTCACCTAATCCATACCAATGGTGGCCAATATAGATGGAAATTAGGACTGGACTGAGTTGTGGTGTCTTTCACAACCGAGCTGCTGCCCAGCAACACTCCCAATCATAAAATCCTCACAGTACTGAAGAAGACCATTCAGCCCATTGAGCCTGCACCAACAACAGTCCAGGCCCTATCCTCTCACCCGTTTTTACCTTGTGAATCCCCTTGACAATAAGATGAAATTTAGCTTGGCCAAGCAACCTAACCCGCACATCTTTGGACTGTGGGAAGAAACCCACAGAGACATGGAGATAATGTGCAAACTCCATACAGAGAGGCATGCAAGGGTGGAATTGAACCTGGGTCCCTGGCACTGCAAGACAGCAGTGCTAACCACTGTGCCACCGTGGGTTTAGGTGTACAAATGCTGATGAGGTAATCGGATGACCATGGTGTAGAAGTATACCTCAGAGAGACAAAGTGCCTTTAAGCTCACGTGAGAGCAGAACAGCCAAGATCAAAATTCAAATGCAAATTAAATTATTAAAATGATTACATGAAGTAGGCTTCATTTTGACAGTTAGGAATAATTATGCCACACAGCAATGAAAATGTAAATGACTGGCATTTCAATTTCCATGCCAAGCAAGTTTCAATGTGATATATATGTATATTACACAAATGGAAAATCAGATAGTGAACAGAGGGAGCTGTGATGGTGCAGAAATCAGCAGTTCTTAAATTCATGAATTTTAATCAGGTATCAACTCTTTAGCAACTGGAGAAATCATGTATATCTCTGGAAATATCAACTTCTCTCCCCATTTGAAGTGACATAGTTGGAACTGACATTAATGTTTTTCCAGAATTAGCGAGGCAAAGTTAATATTTGAGCATGTCTTGCCTCTTCTGTGAGAAACATGTTTCTTTATTCTGGCTGACGAGGCCTACTATCAGATCCTAATAATTTCCCCAAAGAGTCCCAAAAATCAGTCACAGGAGTAACAGTGCAACAAACCTGAAATGGGAATGAACTGTATTCCAGATAAGCAGGGTGGCACAGTGGCTAGCACTGCTGTCTCACAGTGCCAGGACCCAGGTTCAATTCCCGGCTTGGGTCACTGTCTGCGTGGAATCAGCACGTTGTCTGTGTGTGTTTCCCCTGGCTGCTCCAGTTTTCTCCTGTAGTCTGAAAGATTTAGGTGCATTGACCCGAGCAGGTGCCAAAGTGTGATGTCTAAGGGAACTTCCCAGTAACTTCACTGCAGTGCTAATGTAAGCCTTACTTGTGACTAATAAATAAACTTTTAAGAAACCTATCCTAATTTGCACAGAATAATACAGTCAACTAAGTGTTTGCTGCTATATCCTTAATATAGATAACAAGTTGACTCATGTGTTTCCTTTTTTACTTCAAGTAGGTCAGCGAATAAAGAGTTGAGCTTAAGTTCCAGTTCTCATCTGAACAAAGACATGTTAGCTGGTTGGATCCTTGCTGATTAAGCTGACCATATAGAGCTATGGCAGCAGTGTTAAAACTGATCTCCTTGTTCCCAGAATAGAGAGTGGAAAAATCTATCCCACAACTGATTCCTGTCCATTGCATTGATAGAAGCTTTTTTATTTATTAGTGGGCATCGCTGGCTGGTCCAGTCTTTATTACCTACTCCTAGTCAACCACATTGCTGCAGTTCTAGAGCACACGTAAGCCAGACCAGGTAAGGACAGCAGATTTCCTTCCCTAAAGGGCATCAGTGAACCAGGTAAGTTTTTCCAACGATTGACAATGGTTTCATGGTCATCAGTAAATTCTCAATTCCAGATATTTTTAATTGAATTCAAATTCCATCATCTGCCCAGGTAGGATTCGAACACAGGCCCTCAGAACACTAGTTGGGTTTTTGCCTTGCCATCATACGATTAAGCTATCACCTCCCCAGGGAGTGAAGGGTACAATTTCCTGAAATGTTCCTGAAATGTTAATTTTGATCTCTGCAGATGCTGTCTGACCAGTTGAGCCTTTTCATGATTTTCTTTCTGTTCCAAGATCTGAGTGTTTTGCTTTTGTTTGTCAACCAATGATTTTGTTGGATGAATAAGGCTCCTGTCTCCCCATGGCTTTCTCTCCTTCCCTTTCTTGAAGGTGTTGGCTTGTGTTGGGAGTATTTTTGAATATTGAGCATGATTATTTTTTTAGATTAGAGCAACACAGCACAGCACGGGAAACAGGCCCTTCGGCCCAACGAGCCCGCGCTGCCGTCATAACTATATAGTAACAAATCCATTATCCTATTCTAATTTTAGGTTATTCCTAATATGGAAGAGTCTCAATGTAGGGACAATTTGTTTCCCAATCAGCCTAAGAGCGAATTTTTAGGGATGTGGGAGGAAACCGGAGCGCCCGGAGAAAACCCACGCAACCACGGGGAGAACGCGCAAACTCCCGCAGACACCGGCCCAATTCCAAGAGTCTGCACAGCTACAGCGATAGTCACAGAGCTGTCATGGTGCCCTTCAGATGGTCCAGATAAAGCACTCATTTACGACATGAAGCACCAGGCAACCCATGAATCAACATCCAAGAGCTGTCCTCGCACCACCTGCCGAATGCATGCTCCTTGTTGGTCAAGTATGGACCGAATTACCTGTAGAAAAAAAGACATAGTTAAACAGTCCTACTATATCCCTCTATCTGCATAACACTCATGTGGCTGTCCAAGAGACCCTTAAACAGCCCTAGCGTGTCTGCTCCCACCACCTTACTCGGCAGTGCATTCCACACCCCCACTACCCTTTGTGTGAAAAACTGCCCTCTAATATTCGTCTTATACATAGCCCCCCTCACCCTAAGGCCATGACCCCTCGTCCTATCCATTTCTGAAGGTGGAAAAAGTTTACCACCATTTACTCTATCTATACCCCTTATAATCTTATACACCTCTATGAGATCCCCTCTAAGCCGACGTCTTTCAAGGGAAAACAACCCCAGTCTATTTAATCATTCCTCATAAGACAGTCCTTCCATACCAGGCAGCATCCTGGTAAACCTCCTCTGCACTCTCTCCAAGGACTCCACATCCTTCCGATAGTATGGCGACCAGAACTGGATGCAGTATTCCAAGTGAGGCCTAACCAACGTTCTATACAATTGCAACATCAGGTTCTGGTCACCACACTACCAGAAAGATGTGGACGTTTCCGAGAGAGTGCAAAGAATGTTGCTTGGTCTCAAGAGTGTTGGCTAGGAGGAGCAGTTGAATAAACTAGGATTGTTTTGACTGGAAAGTTGAGGGGAGACCTGATAGAGGTCTACAAAATTATGACAGGCAGAGATAAGATGGATAATCAGAGGTTTTTTCCCCAAATGTGGAAGTGTCAATTACAAGAGGACACAGGTTCAAGGTGAGAGGAGGAAAGTTTAAAGGAGATGTACAGGAAAAGTTTTTCACAGAGAGAATGCTGGGTGCCTGGAATGTGTTGCCAAACAAAATGGTGGAAACAGGCACATTAGCAACATTTAAGAGGCATCTGGATGGATACATGAATAGGAAGGGAATAGAAGGGTATGGTCTGAGTAAGGGCAGAAGGTTTTTTTTAGTTTAGTTGGAGCATCATGATTGACACAGGGTTGGAAGGCTGAAGGGCCTGTTCTAGTGTTGCACTTTTCTTTGTTCTTTCTTTGTTCTTTGCTGCCCTTTGATACAATTGGCCATTTTTCACATTTGAAGCTGGGTAATGTGTGTTCACAAGGTATCTGACTGAGCTTGATCCCTTCCTTTGTTGTTCCACCACGCTCACTGACCCAGTTCGATTCTTTCCCCATACGGGGAAGATGTTGTCCAATAATGTTCAATCTTCATAGGCACAAAACATTTCTTCAAAATCACTGTTAATTTTTCACATAGGTGCTGGGATAAATGTCTTTCACTGGATGTCTTTTGACAGAAGATTTTACAGCAAGGTTGAAGGAAAAATGGGAGAGTAGTGTACCACTCAATGCAGGCTGCAGTGCCTCCTAGTGGTAGGTTATTGGCAGAGATCACGGAGCAGTCAGCTTGCATTTTATGATGTTAACAGGGCTAAATATAAATGCAAGTTGTTTTGTTGTAGAACTATATTTGGCATGGGCAAGGAGAGGGTGGGAAAAAAACTAAAAATAGCTAGAAAATAAACAATGCAGCAGTTGCATATTACAAAAGAGTAAGAATACATAGGACTGAATTATTTGTAGGGTAGGGGAATACATCCCCACCGACTCAATTGCCCCACAGCCAGTTTATGCTCCAATGAGCACTGTTTTGTTGCAGGCGGCACCTCCGCCCCTCACAGCAATGCTGCAGAGGGCACATGAGAAACTGCACCACTTTGCCTGAGGTTAAGTGCCAGAGCCGAGGATAAGGTAAGTGGAAAGGGTCCCAAGGCTTGCAAGGTAGGGAAGTCCTGGGGAGTCGCAAAGGTGGTAATGGGGTCTCAGGGGAGAGGCTGGAGTAGGGGTGGGGGTGGGAGGGTTGGCTCAGGTCCATAGTCTTACTATCTCAGAAGCATTGTAGTGCAGAAGGAGGCCATTCAGCCCACCGAATCTGCACCTTTCTCTGAGACAGCATCTTATCAAACACTATCCTCCTGCCCTATCCCCATAACCCTACATATTCACCATAGCTAATCCACTAAACCTACACATCTTGGGACACTATAGGGCAATTTAGCATGGCCAATGCACCTAAACTGCACATCTTTGGACTATGGGAGGAAACCGAAGCACCCAGAGGAAACCCACACAAGACAGGGGAAGAGTGTGCAAATTCTACACAGTCACCCAAGGCTGGAATTGAACCTGGTTCCTTGGTGCTGTGAGGCAGCAGTGCTAATCACTGTGCTGCCCATCAGTAGGCCATAAACGAAAGGGCATCCACAGTCCGTTCCCACTCAAGATCTAACTCTGATTCTGTTTGACTTTCCCTCATTGGAGCTCAATGTTCTCACCAGTCTAAAAATTCAGAATGGGTGGAAAACAGCCTCTTAAATGGCTACTAATTGACCAATTAAGAGTGTCAACTGGGGAAAGGCGGGATTCCCATCCACAGCCTTGCCCATTGCCCTGTAAAATTGCTCTGTGGTCAGGGTGGGTGGGGATTGCATCTCTGAAATGCTCCTGCCCCTACTGTGCCCAACCTAAAACCCTTCCAGTAAGGGAGTATAAAATTCAGGCCATAATTGTGAAAGAAAATCACCACAGGAAAGGTATTGCTCTCAATTCATGTTAAGGGTGATGGTTGCTAAGCAACAGCCGCACCTCTCTGCTTCTGGATTGCCTCAGATCAGGAGGGAAGCTGGAAGAATGATGCAGAATAGAATTTGCATTGTTTTCACTTGATGGTACCTTGAGACTCTTTTCAAAACTATTTCCCCATGCCCACTTACAAAGAATACCTTGAAGAAAGTACATTTTATTCATGACTAGTTGCTTCGTGAATGTCGTAGCTAGCCACTGCAGATACTGTCAAGTTGGAGTGTAAATAATTGGCAATTTTTTCATCCGTCCGTTAATTATGGATTATTGAAGCTAAGTTAAACCAATTTTCACTAGAAGGAAAGTCAATAAGGCAATGGTATATGGAAGGTCAACTTCTGGTTGATTTCAAATGAGGCTTCACTGGGATTAGCTTATCAATAAATCATTTGTTATGAATCAGAAGGAAGAAGCAACTGAGTCAGACAAAACATGGAAGGAAAACAGGTGCACAGTTATATGGGTTGACCTACATAGAGCTTAATGATCATTTGCATTGAGAATAACTGTAAAGTATGCAGAGAATTGCAAATAACCATAAAGTAACTGATTAGTACGGCAAGTAACAGATGGTTATGACAAAGTAATTAGTGCAATGACGTGTGTCCTAGGCTCAGCCATCTTCAGCTGCTTCATCAATGACCTTCCTTCCATTGTTAAGGTCAGAAGCATAATGTTCAGCCTCTTTCATGACTCCTCAAATACTGAAGCAGTCCATGTCCTTACGCAGCAAGATCTGTACAACATTCAGGCTTGGGCTAATAAATGACTGGTAACATTCGTGCCACACAAGTGTCAGGCACTGACCATTACCCGTGACATTCAATGGCATACCATCATTGCATATCCTTCCATCAACATCACTGACCAGCGACTAAATTGGACTGTCCATGTAAATGCAAGAGCAAGTCAGAGGCTGGGAATTCTGTGGGGAATAACTCACCTCCTGATTCCCCTGAGCCTGTTTAGCATCTCGACAAGGCTTAAGTTAGGAATGTGTAGCACACGCTCCACTTCCCTGAATAAATGTGTCATCATCAACACTCAACATCATCCAGGACAAAGCAACCTGCTGGATCAGTACCCAATCCGCCATCTTCAATATTCACTCCCTCCACTATTGATCCACAATGTGTACCATTTACAAGATGCAGTGCAAGAATTTTTTTTTAATTTTAAGATTATTAATTGTCACAAGTAAGCTTACATTAACACAGCATTGAAGTTACTGTGAAAATCCCTTAGTCACCACACTCTGTTGCCTGTTAGAGTACACTGAGGGAGAATTTGGCATGGCCGATCCACCTAACCAGCATGTCTTTCGGGCTGTGGGAGGAAACCATAACATCCGGAAGAAACACACGCAGACCCGGGGAAAACGTGCAGACTCCGCACGGAAAGTGACCAAGCCAGGAATTGAACCAGGGTCACTGGTGCTGTGAGGCAGCATTGCTAATCACTGTGCCATTGTGTTGCCCTCACCAAAAACTCACCAAGGCTGCTTTAATAGCACCTGCCAAACTTTCAACCTCTACCACCTCAAAGGACAAAAGCAGCAGATGCATGGGAACACCACCTGGAAGTTCCCTTCCAGGGCACTCACCATTCAGACTTAGAATTATGTTGCTGTTCTTTCACTGTCGCTAAATCACAAATCTAGAACTCCCTTCCTAACAGTGCTACAGGTGTACCTACACCACATGGACTGAAGCGATTCAAGAAGATGTCTCAGCACCACCTTCTCAAGTGTAATTAGGGATGGGAAATAAATGCTGGCCCATCCAACAATATAGTAAGAAGTCTGACAACATCAGGTTTAAATCCAACCGATTTATTTGATAGTAAACTCGCAAGCTTTCGACTCTATGGCCTTCGTCAGGCGAATGAGATGTACTGGTCTCCAACAGCACACATACCATCTTCTAACAATATCCATAGCCTGTGAAAACATTTTCAAAACTTGACAGAAACCTTAAAATGTCAGGGTAAAATTTCCACAGGTTGTCTATCTCCTAGTCTCCCATCAGAACTTTAACATAAATCTTACAGAAAGATTCACCTATGGCGATTCTACTCCAATGTTGGGTTTTATCCGTAGATGGTTCAGTATAATGCACAGTTAACAACAGTTCAAATTTTTCCAGTGCTTTTTAATAAAAAATGCAAAGAAAAAGTACAAGGATGTTGTCAGACGAGTAAGCCTGAGTTATAGGAAGAGGTTAGCCAGGCTAGGACTTTATTTCTTGGAACATAGGAGAATGAGGGATGACTTTACTGAGGTGTATAAAATCATGAGGGACATATATAGTCTTTTTCCCAGAGTAGGGGAATTGAAATCTAGAGGGCATAGGTTTAAGGTGAGATGGGAGATACTTAAAAGTGACCTGAGGGGCAACTTTCTTCTTGTAGAGGGTGGTGCACATATGGAATGAGCTGCCAGAGAAAGTGGTTGAGGCAGGTACAATAGCAACATTTAAAAAGTATTTGGATAGGTACAAAGATGGGAAAGGATTAAAGGGATATGGGCCAAATGCAGCAATTGGGACTAGCGGAGAGAGCACCGTGGTCGGCATGGACTAGTTGGGCCAAAAGGCCTGTCTCCGTATGGTATTGTGCTATGACTACAGACGGGATTTGACAGCCTCATTCGAGCAAGACCAGAAAATCCTGCACGAGGTCAACAGACATTCCGTCGTTCGCCTCCTCACCCGCTCCGATTTCATGGCGGGTGAGGCGGTAGAATTCCAACATGTGACTCTAATATAGGAAAGCATCCTCAAGCATTTCAAAGGAGTGACCACAAAATTATGCCAGACCAAAGAAAGAAGTGTCAGGGAGGGTGGCCGTTAGGTAGACCACATGGATGACAGTTTTGCGGACTGTGTAAAAAGAGGAGAGAGGAAGTTGGAAAGGGTTTAGAAGAGGGTTCAGAGCATGGTTCCTACGTATGTTAGGCTACAGCTGCCAGTGATGGGGGCATACACAATGGATGGGGGGATCAGTCAGGTTGGAGGAAAATACAACAGTTGGTAGTGACGAATCTGTGCTGGGATATAAACGGAAGGATTTTAAAGGTAAAGTTTTGGAAGACTGGGAGCCAGAATGGACATGAAGATGAGTGAGCAGAACTTGGTTCAGGTTCAGATAAGGGCAGCAGGGTTTTGGAATAAATTGAAGTCTACAACAGTAAAAGATGGGTGACCAGCCAGGAGAGCGTTGGAATATTTCAGTCTGGAGCTGATAAAGATGTGAATGATTGCCCTTGGCTTTCCCCAATGGATTAATGGTTATCATTATTTGGATTACTGTGTATCTATATTTAGACATGTCAAAAGGTCTTTGTTTTTATTTTTGGAGACTTTCAGATAGGTTTAGATTCTAGATGAATTAGCAACACTTGCCAAAAAGTCGGAGACAACATTTTTTTTTTAAAAAACATTCGTAAAAGCCGTATGTAACCATTGGGTGGCATGGTGATCCCTTGTGGCTCCGGGTACATGCCCTGCAACATGAAGGTATCAAATTCTATGTTACTTTTTTTTTCCCCAGAATTGATCGTTTTACTATTGTTGTAGCAATAACCCAACTATGTGCCACAGGAGTTCCATGTCAAATGAGATCCCAAATCGTAAAACAAATCTGGCACTCAAATAAACGTAATGTACTGGCTTTTGACACTCTGAGCATAACAATGAGCACAACATGCGCACCTCTGAACGTTAGCAAGTATCTGGAGAGATGCATCTGTCAGAAACTCACAATTCCGGCTTAACGCGACCAGCTATCAAACCTTTCCATCCCTTATGGAATGTGTGGAATGATTATTTCCAGAACCAATTATTTCTTTTCCACATAAGCAGCTGAATATAAATCTGCAGAAAATTTGAATTAAATCTACATTTACTCCCTTGATAAATATTTATCAGATATGTTTCACATATTGTTCTAAGATGACTTTAAAAACAAAATCTTTGTGCACGCGGATGCTTCCCGTGTAACTCATTTCTCTAATACCTGTCCTTTGCCTGCGAGTGACAGTTTTCACCTTGCAGCTATAAAATATATCGATAAGCACTAATATCATTTTCCTGTTCCTCTGGAGTGCCATTACGTGTTCTGGAGAACCAACAGGAAAAAATAGTCTGAAACAAAATCAGAAAGAATTCAATAGAAATGAAAACTACAAAAGTAAACTAATTTTAAAACTAACAAATAGTATTTGTTAGAGATTGTTGGTGCTGTATTGTTGATGGGGAGATTTCCTCTTCAGTCACAGTAGTCACTTGTACCCTATTTGTCCAATTTGTCATTATAAAGCTATGTAGAGAAGAAGGAACTGTCAAAATAAGAAAGATCATAAATTAACCCGATGACTTAATTGTAGAATATCTACAGTGCAGAAGAAGGCCATTCAGCCCATTGAACTTGCACCAACAACAATCCCACCAGGCCCTATCTCTGTAACCCCATGTTATCCTGACACTAATGAGCAATTTAGCATGGCCATTCAACCTAACCTGCATATCTTTGGAGTGTGGGAGAAACCCATGCAGGCACAGGGAGAATGTGCAAACTCCACATAGGCAGTGACCCAAGTATGGAATCAAACCAGGCCCCTGGCGCTGTGAGGCAGCAATGCTAACCACCATGCTAGCATGCCACCTAGGGCAGGATTTTATGACTCCTCTTCAGATCCCATAAAGTCAATGGGGTTTTGAATGGGTCATCACGTCTGTCACAGGAAATCCTGGCATGGGAGGGCTAGAAAGTTCCAGCGAAGATTTCTCGTTGTTTAATTCACAAAGCTTTCAGAAGTATGTGTGATTCCAGTGTGAATAATTTAGTGTTAGCATCTCCTTCCCCAGTGAAGGCATGAGCCTGATGCCTGTTGCACACACGGATCTAGAATATTAATGAATACATTGTATCTGTGTTTGCTAAGGAAGAGGGATCCTGGCAAAATATCAGTAGAAACAGTAAAGATAGAAGATGAGGTGAAAATTGAAAGGCAGGATGTAATAGAAAGACTGGCAGTGTTTAAGAGTGGATAAGTTGTCCGATCCAAATGCCTTGCACCCTAGGTTGCCAAGGGAAGTAGGTATGGGGGTAGAAGAAGAGCTTTAATCTTCCAATTTTCCCCAGATACCAGGGAGCCACCAGAGGATTGGTGCATGGCAAATGTGGCACCTGAAAGGATGTAAGGATATTCCGTGTTTCTAGGGCCCCGTCAGTTTAACATCAGTGGCAGCTGACATTTTCCGAACAATGATCAGGTAATTGTAGAGATTAGAGGTTTGTAAAATCTCAGATTTGTGAAAGGCAGGCTAATCTAAATGAACTTATTGTTAAAGTAACACAGTTGGTGAAGGGATTGTAGTGAATGTTGCCTGTGGAATTTTAAGAAAACATTTGGCAAAGTAGCACATGAAAGACTGGTTCCCAAAATAGAGGCTCATGGAATAGGAGGGTCAGTATTAGCCAGAATAAAATAATTAACCTAAGGGCAGAAGATAGTGAATTGTGGTAAATGGTTGTTTTTCAGATTGGAAGATGCCTGTGTTTCTCAGGGTACAAGTACTATGGTTTTTCTTTTGTCAGATATATGGGTGGCACGGTGGCATAGTGGTTAGCACTGATGCGTCTCAGCACCAGTGATCTGGGTTCGATTCCCGGCTTGGGACACTGTCTGTGTGGAGTTTGCATGTTCTCCCTGCATCTGCATGGGTTTGCTCCGAATGATCTGGTTTCCCCCCACAGTCCAAAGCTGTGCGAGTTAGATGGAATGGCCATTCTAAATTGACTCTTAGTGTTAGGGGACAACCTAGGGTAAATATGTGAGGAATGGGGATAGGCCTGGGTGAGACTGTGGTGAGTACAGACTCGATGGACTGAAAGGTCGCCTTCTGCACTGTAGGATTCTATGAAAAATGACTTGGATATCAGGGTACTGAGTAAACTTTCAAAATTTCCTCACGACACCAAGCTTGAAGGTATGGCAAACACTGAGGATGATGCCAATCAGCTGTCACAAGACCTGGGTATGGTAAAGTTGCCATGGTGCTAGATGATCATTGGCTGCTCTCCCCTTTGAGAGGGAGAGTTGACTGGTGGTGATTTAACCTGAGGATCACCTCACCTCAGGAAAAGGTCAAGGTTGAGAAGGCAGGGCCTACATGAATAACCTCAGCCAGTATAGAAATTGACGCTCTGCATCACAAACCAGCCATCCAGTCAATGGAGCTAACCAACTCCCCAAGTCTCCAACAAGATTGGCTGGTGGAATGAGTAGGCAAGTGGAAGATGGAACTTAATACAGAGATGTGGGAGGTGATTGAATTCAGCAAGGCAAATAGGACCAGGCAATATAGAGTCAAAGGCATGGTTCTAAAGAGTGTATGGGGGCAGAGGGATTTGGTGGTCCATCAGATCCCTGTTCTTTCTTTGAAGGCGGTGGGACATTTTGTGAGATTAGTTAGCAAAGCAAATAAATCTTGGACTTAATTAGTAGAAGCATTGTGTATAAAGGAAGGGAAGTTACACTGAACCTTCAGAAATCTCTGGTTAGGCCCGAATTAAAGAATTGCATCCTGTTCTGTTCACCAGATTTTAGGAGGCCCTTAAGGAAATTTATCAGAATGGTTGCAGTAATAAAGGATTTTAGCTTCAGGGTTAGTTTGGAGAAGCCGGATAGTTGTTCTCCTTGAAGCAAAGGAGATTGAGACAGATCTGAAAGAGGCATGTTGAGATTATGACAGCTTTTAATAAGTTGGATGAAGAAAAACTCTTTCCATAATCTGCAGGCATGGCACAGGGGGCATATGTTTAAGGATTTGGGAAAGAGATATGGGGCTGGGTTTGTGGGGGGAGGTGATTTACACAGCAAGTGCCAATGACTCCACTGCCTATGTGGGTGGTGGAATTAGAATTGGATGATAAGTACAATCTCAGAGAATCACCATTAATCAAATAACAGAATTCTGACACTGATGCACACTGCAGAGCTCTGGAATGAGAGTTTCAGGCCTGTGAATTTCTCCACACATGCAGTGGAAGATAAAGGTTTCTCCTGAGATGTGTTTTGCATCATTAGGCAGCTTTTCTTCTACCTGACGGCTATCAGGCAGCTCTTTTAATAGAACAGCTGCTGCCTTTAGGAGTTGCAGTGCTGTTTTGTTCCCTGCTCCTTTCTGACAGTGAGTTTGTTCTAGTGAGTCCAGTTCACAGTGAATACACAGTATGAAAACCTGTGTGTGTGTGTGTGTGTGTGTGTGTGTGTGTGGTCCAGTATTATGAGCTATTGTCCCTATTTTCCAGTCTTCTCCTTTTCTGTGAATACGGGACACTCTTCGATTTGTGCAAGTTCAGCAACAAATTCTTTACATCTGTGGTTTCTAATCGTTTTTAATCATTCGTGGGCCACTGGCATCGCTAGCTGACTAGCATTTATTGCCCATCACTAATTTCCCTTGGAGAGCAGTTGAGAGTCAACCACATTGCTGTGGCTCTGGAGTCACATGTAGACCAGACCAGGTAAAGATGGCAGATTTTCTTCCCTAAAGGGCATTAATGAATTAGATGGTTTTTTTCCAACAATCAACTTCATGGTTATGAGTAGCTTCTTAATTCCAAATTTTTTTTATTGAATTCAAATTCCATCATTTGCCGTGGCGGGATTTGAACCCCGATCCCCAGAACATTAGCTGAGTTTCTGGATTAATAGTCGAGCGATAATGCCACTATTCTTTAGAATAATGGACAATGCCACTTTTCTTTTAAAAAAAGGCGCAGTGGTTAGCACTGCTGTCTCGCAGCACCAGGGACTCGTGTTCTATCCTCAGCTTGGGTCTGTAAGGAGTTTGCACATCCTCCCCATGTCTGTGTGGGTTTCCTCCGGATGTTCTGGTTTGCCCCCAAAATCCAAAGCTGTGCGGGTTAGGTGGATTGGTCAAGCTAAATTGTCCCTTAGTGTCAGGGTGACTAGTTAGGGTAAATGCATAGTGTTGTGGGATAGGGCCTGGGTGGAATTGTGGTCAGTGCGAACTCGATGGGCCAAATGGCCTCCTTCTGCACTGTAAGGATTCTATGATTCTATGAACTAGGTCATCACGTTCCCATCAATTCTTGGCTCACTTCAACAAAGTCATTCCGTATGAATGTGCCTGTTAAAGAAATTCCAACTTTGACCTTGATACTAATTACAAGGGTAAAAACAATTGGATAAAAGGGGTCTGCCAGTAATGGCCTTGATAGAGGAAAGTGCTGGTTAGCTCAATGGGGCTGGTCAGGTGACTAGTGCGTGGATCAGATTAATTCAACTAATTAAAAAAAAAATCTGGGATTGAAATCCAGTCTTGGTAACAGTAATCATGAAATTACCATTGATTGTTATGAAAATCCATCTGGTTCACTAATGTTCTTTGGGGAAGGAAATCTGTTGTCCTTAACTGGCCTGGCCTACATGTGACTCCACTGCAATGTAATTGACTCTTAAGTGCCCTCTGAGTTAGCCGATGAGTTAGGGATGGATAACAAATTCTGCCCTTGGCCAGTAATGCCCACATCTCATGAAATAATAAAAAAACTGAAACAGCGCGTCATAATCTATCATCATAAAAACAGGCAAAAATTTATAGAAAGGATTCTGTTCATTCTGCACACTTCCTTGTTAACAGAGAGGAGACATGGAAGGACAGGCGTTTCCCCAAAGAGAAATGAAAGCAATATTGAGTAGGATTTTGCCTCGGGCATCATTCGTTTTACTGTAGAAATTTCACGTGAGCTGCGTTAAGAACAGAACAAGGAGAAGGTCATCTAATCACCCTCCAGGCCATGATAGCATACAATACAAGTCAATAAGAGGAGAGGGAAAAAGCTACCTCTGTGTAAAACCAGAAGAGCGAGCAATTCTGCCAAACAATGGAAATTGTGTGCGTGTGTATGTCATTTTGATTTGATTCGATTTGATTTGATTTATTATTGTCACATTTATTAACATACAGTGAAAAATATTGTTTCTTATCTGCTGTACAGATAGAGCATACCATTCATAGAGAAGGAAATCAAAGAGTACAGAATGCAGTGTTACAATTATAGCTAGGATGTAGAGAAAGATCAGCTTAATGTAAGGTAAGTCCGTTCAAAAGTCTGACAGCAGCAGGGAAGAATGTATAGCATATTGTATGACGCATTTATTTATAGCACTGAATTTATGACATATTTATGTATAACATTGAATCATACAGTGTAGATGAGGCCCTTTAGCCTATTGATATGACCGACATCTGAATCCCTACCTAGTCCCTTTTACTAGCATTTGGCCCATAGCCTTGAATGTTATGATGTTCCAGGTACTCAGTAGGTATTTTATAAAGGCAACCCGCCTCTACCACCCTCCCTGGCAGCACATTCCAGACTGTCACCACCCTCTGGGTAAAAACATTTTTCCTCATATCCCCCTCGAACCCCCTGTCCCTCGCCTTATACCAATGTCCCTACATATAGTACAAAGTTTTATAGATACATTTAAGTATGTCATCCTCAGTATCAAGGGACTGCCTATGAAGAAGAGAGGGGTTTTTTGTGAAGCTTAATGAAGCATACCAGACTGAGCTGAAAGGATAAAGGATTTTGAATGGGGGGAAGTGTAAACGTTATTAGCCTGTTTGGATTGCACTCCTTGCAGAGAAATCCAGAGATTAAGGGTGAGCTAATTGAAGTATTTACAATAGTTAAGAGTTTGAGAGCGTGATGGGGATGAACTATTTCACCAAGTGAGGGATGCTAACTTTAGAAGTTAAGCTTGGCTATTCAGGAATGAAATAACCCTGCACCCAAGGTGCAGTGGAAATCTGTTTCGATCTTCCCCAGAAAGATGTACAGGCGAGATCATTTAAGATATCTCAAAGCTTAAAATAAAGACAAAATGCTATGTTTGCTGGCATCTGAAACAAAAACAGAAAATGCTGGAAAAATGTCAACAGGTCTGACAGCATCTGTCAGATGCTGAGATGCTGCATCTCCACAGAGGTGGTCAGACCTGCTGAGATTTTCCAGCATTTTCTGTCTTCATTTCCAAACTATGACTGATAAGATATTTGCTTGACAAGAGCATTAAAGAATGTGAAACCAAGACATGTAAATGGAGTTATCATTCAAATCAGTCCGAATGGAATTGGAAACCAAAAGAGAAAACGCTAAAAAATCGCAGCGGGTCTGGCAGCAACTCTAAGGAGAGAAAAAAGTCTCCTTACAGATGCTGCTAGACCTGCTGAGATTTTCCAGCGTTTTCTCTTTTGGTTTCAGATTCCAGCATCTGCGGTAATTTGCTTTTAATCTAATTGGACACAGGGTTTGGTGAAGGGTCATCTAGACTTGAAACGTTGGCTCTATTCTCTCTCCACAGATTCTGTTAGACCTGCTGAGATTTTCAGCATTTTCTGTGTTGGTGTTGAATAGTGAACAGGTTCAGGGAAGGCGGTAGAGGGAATGAATGATCTATTGTTGTTTCAATGTAAATCAACCAATCACTCTGGTTGATCACAGAAATATGCATTTCACGTGGATTAGGTAAAGAACTTAAGAGTTGAGGAAAAAGTGCTTTGTCGAAGGTACGAAGGTAAGAGTTAGAACTCTTCAGCCTAGAGCCCTTGGGGGTAAGATGCTCTGCGGGAGAGTCAGTGCAGGCTCGATGGCCTGTGTAGCTTCTGATGAAATGTTAATCTTAGCGGCCAGTGTTAAGAAAAGTTGCAAACAAACTCTTGCAAGGAATCTCAGACTCCATGTATGTGTAACTGCAGAGAGTGTGAGAGTGCTATTTGAGTACTTCCACATTTTCTGATGTTGCACTTGTTCTCCAATAAGAACTTACATAAAATAGTCCGTATGAAACTGAGACTTTACTGTGGGGAGAATTATGAATAAGGAACACGTAAGTTCATTCCACTCATATTTTTCCTGCTAGTAGCAACGTCCCAATCTTGCTCCTGCTTTCAGAAATGTTCCGCAGTTTGTGGATGATGGAAACCCTTTCTCAGCATTTTCTTTCAGAGATAGACTGCCTTGTCTTTTACATAGTGCAGCATTATTTGTCAGCAGCCTTCGAGTTTCCTTTCAGTTCTCAGTAGAAAGGCTTCCAAATTTAACTTGCTCCTGTGACAAAACACCAGCCAGGGATAACAACAGATCATCGTTCAAACATTTTCCTCTGCCCAAATCCACCGGATCAAATTTTCCCATTCCGCCCACTGGCGGAATCGCAACGGGGCGAGGGGGCAGGCCTTGCCGATGTCCATCGACCTAGGACAGGATTTTCCAGTTTCGGGGCGAGCGCAGCTGAAAAATCCCACCCAATGTGTTCCGGTGTGTATGCAGAATACATTTAAAACCACAAAACATAACAAGAAGCAATTTTGATGCTTGTATTCGTAGACTAAAAAGAGATGCCATCAGCAACATTAGCGTCTGTATTTACGTTTCTTTGTTATAGTTGGCAGTGAAAATTAAGTTCTGACTGCTGGGGAGACATTCTCCAGACCCGCCCACTGTGGGGATCATCATAGGTGGGACGGCTGGTTTGGTGGACATTGAAGGTCCGTCGACACAGGCCCGCTGCAGCGAAGTCGGAGAATTTGGTGCCCGATCAAATCTTCGCTCACTGTGGTGGGACGGGAAAATCTGATTTGATTTGATTTATTATTGTCACATGCATTAGTATACAGTGAAAATGATTTTTTTCTTGCGCGCTATACAGACAACATACCATTCATAGAGAAGGAAAGGAGAGATTGCAGAATGTAGTATTACAGTCATACCTTTCTCTAGGGTATAGAGAAAGATCAAAGTGAGATGGGTGCTTTAAAAAGTCTGACAGCAGCAGGGGAGAAGCTGTTCCTTAATCAGTTGGTCCGTGACCTCAGACTTTTGTATCTTTTTCCAGATAGAAGAAGGCGAAAGAAAAAATGTCTGGGGTGTGTGGGGGTCCTTGATTATCCTGGCTGCTTTTTGAAGCAGCAGGAATTGTAAACAGAGTCAACAGATGAGAGGCTGGTTTGAGTGACGGATTGGACTACATTCACAACATTTTGTAGTTGCTTGTGGTTCAGTCAGGGTGAACATCTGTAACATTTTGGTCTAAGAGTTATAACAGCAAGAATGGAATGTTGGCATTTATAGCTAAAGAAATAGAATATTAAGGTAAGGAAGTATTGTCACAACTATACAAGGCACTGGTGAGGCTACACTGGAGCATTGTACACAGTTTTGGTCCCCGTATTTGAGGAAAGATGTAATGGCATCGGAGGCAGTTGAGAGGAGGTTCACTAGATTGATTCCAGAGATGAGAGGTTTGCTGTTTGAAAAGAGATTGAACAGTTTAGGTTAAACTCTCTGGAATTTAAAAAAATGAAAGGAGATCAAATTGAGGTGTACAAGGTGATAAAGGGTATGGATAAAACAAATGTGGAGCAGATGCTCCTCTTATGGGGCATTCTAGGATAAGAGCAATAGTCTTAGGATAAAGAGTAGCAAATTTAAAACAGAGTTGAGGAGAAACTATTTGTCCCAAAGGGTTGTGAATCTGTGGAACTTGTTATCCCAAAGTACGATGGTTGCTGGAACAGTGAGTAAATTGAAGGAGATATCAGTCAGATTTTTAATTGGTAATGGATTGAAAGGTGAGGGGGAAAGGCAGATAAATGGGGATGAGGAGCATATCGGCCGTGATTGAATGGCAGAGCAGACTCGATGGGCCGATTGTCCTAATTTTGCTCCCAAATCTTATGAACTTGTGAATAATGGAGTGATCCGCACCGTTCTCTCAGATACACACTGCACCATAATCTTCCCACATTCAGTCACTTCTTCGGAGAGTTGGAGTTATGCTCCTGAACACTGGGGGAGGCTTCCGTGACCTCCGAGCCCCTCTGGCTGTCACCATCCCACCAGAACACTGCATTTGCCTGACAAAGACACAGAATGTCGAAAGCTTGCAAATTTACTATCAAATAAATCAGTTGGATTTAAAATTGGTGTTGCTAAGTTCTTACTGAGTCCTTGTCACCATTTTGCCAGGTCCCCGTTAGTGGAGACCAGTATTGATTCTCGCCGTTATCATACCACACCCGAAGATTGGTGAATTCCATGCACTGAGATTCAAACGGGCTGTACAGATTTAAATTTTACTTTAAGTACGCTAATTGGACTCAGAGCATGATCCAGTAAGCACCATTAGGAAGAGGCTCGGAAAATTGCAAGGTGTTTCGACGTGAAATGGATTTATAGGCCTGCAAGCTATTTTCTGGGACCGGTGCAATTTATTAGTGCCATGGCGAACTTGGAGAATCACCCCCAAAGTGATTAAAAACCAGATAAAAGTAAAATTCTGCAGATACTGGATATGTAAAATAAAATCTGAAAATGCTGGATAAACTCAGCAGTCTGGCAGCAATCTGTAGAGCGAGGAGCAGAGCTGACGTTTTGATTCGGTATGACTCTCCTACAGATCAATCTTGGTGAGTGCTATCACAGTTGCTAAGAGCTTTAGGGAAGTTTTTCATTTTACCACTGGCACCTGGGTTTGACTCCAGCACTGGCTAACAAGAAGGAAGTTCAAATCTGATCAGGCGTGAGATTCCTAAGCGAATCCACCATACAAAATCATCTAAACTCCGAGGCGATTTGCACTGCCTCAGTCAAAAGGTCAAAACGTATAGCTGTTATAAGAGATAAGGGAAATTCATTCTGCATAAAAACCAATGCAATATCCAACCTGGGGGGGGAAGGGTGGGATTCTGATAATGTAAGTAAATAGTGAAGAAATTCTATTTCTTGGCAGGGATTTCACCTAAAGTTCATTAATTGGGGAGGCAGGCGGTGCAGTGGTTGGCACTGTTGTTTCACAGCGCTAGGGACTTGGATTCAATTCTAGCTTCGGGTCACTGTATGTGTGGAGTTTGTGCATTCTCCCCCTGTCTGTGTGGGGTTCCTCTGGATTCTCCGGTTTTCTCCCACAATCCAAAGATGCACAAGTTAGGTTGATTGGCCATGTTAAATTGACCCTTAGTGTCAGGGGGATTAGCAAGGTAAATATGTGGGGTTACGGGTATAGGGACTGAGTGGGACTATGGTCGGTGCAGACTTGATGCTTCCTTCTGCACTGTAGGGACTCTATGATTCTATGAAAATCCATACTTGTTAAAGTGTAGGAGTTTAATGTTACCCATACCCCTGTGGGTACTATAAAAATGCAGCCTGATCATCAGTCACAGAATTTCTAATGTGCCATCTGGTTACACAGAATTCTCAACCTCACCAGATGTGAACCATTTTCTACTACATACATAGGAGAGAGAAGCAAAATGTCAAACCTGAATTGAGTATCTTTCAACAATAAGAAAAATTTGCATTTATATAATGCTTTTCATGGCCACCTAACGTCTCAATGTGCTTTTCAGCCAAGGAAGTCCTTTTTCAATATGTGGTCACTGTTGATAATTTAGCAACGTTAATAAAACCTAATAAAGTCTAATAAATATTAAAAGGCAAAATAATAAACCATTTGTCGTTTAGTTGCTACTTTTCAGTCTGGTGATGTCTCATGTTAAGTGATTAAGATTTACTAATGATGCTAAATCCAATGGTTAATTAGGGAATCCTTTAAAGTTGGCACAGCATGTTTTCCAATCTTGTGTTTAACATCTTTAAGGCAGCAAACCCTGGCTACATATTGTCCTTGCTTTGATCCCTCAAGAGGTTTATATTTTGGGGAATTTCTTCAGACAGAGAGTGGTGTATCTATGGAACTCATTGCCACAGAAAGCTGTAGAGGCCAGGTCATTGAGTGTATTAAAGACAGAGATATTTAGGCTCTTTATCAATAAGGGGATCAAGGGTTATATGAAGAAGGCAGGGAATGGAGATGAGAATCATATCAGTCATGTTTGAATGGCAGAGCAGACTTAATGGGTCAAGTAGCTTAATTCTGCTCCTGTGTCTTATGGTCTTAGCAGCCACTCATGATAACAAGTTTTAATAATAAGGTTGGACTATAGTTGGAACTGTTCTTGAGTCGGTTGCTACGTGACCTCAGATTTTTGTATCTTTTTCCTGAAGGAAGAAGGTGGAAGAGAGAATGTCCCGAGTGCGTGGGGTTCTTAACTATGCTGGGTGTTTTGCCGAGGCAGTGGGAAGAGTAGACAGAGTCAACGGAGGCTGGTTTGTTGAATGAGATGTAACTGGGCTTTTAACAGAGTGCTGACTCCATTATTACTGCTAAGCACTCCTCCAGCCTGAAAGAATAAGTTTATAGTTGTGGAATGTCAAATTTCTCCAAAATGTTAAGAAATTCCACATATTTTTACAATTATATTTTCTTTAATTGTTAAATTTTTATATCATTTTCAATCTCTGCTTCAAATTCTGTTCCGAGATTGACTTGATAAAGTTGTTCTCTTCCGAGGACTTTTCACTGCAAATGTGTTTATAGCAAAAATAGATTTCATTAGTACTCAACCTTGTGTTACATTTACCCTCCGCTCTTTGCACAGTGAGGTTTTTGGTTCTGTGATACAAAAGGAACTGACTGCATAAGTGAAAGGTCGCAAACTAGGCATTTCTGAAATTTAGCTATTACAAAAAAATCCTGCCTTCAGAACAGTGCCATTGGCCTGAATTTTATGGAGGTAATGTTGATAAGACTGTCAGCGTTTGCTGTCATTGATTGTTCTGAAACAGATCACAATGTCAAGTACCCAGCATGCATAGAATAATGTGACAATTCAAAAGTTGCTGTCAATGAGTAAAGGCTACTGCCCATGGTGAGCTGTGTTGTGTATTTAAGACAACAGTACTTTCTCATTGCACAGGTGGGATTTTCCACCTGCACTTGCCTCAAGGCCAGAATTTCCTCCCAAGGTCAATGGACGTTTGCATGGTCTGCCAAATTTAGTGTCCCGCCCGCTACCATTCCCGTGACGGGACGGGACAGGAAAATTCCATCCTAGGTTTTATTGAACTAATCATGAGATTAGAAGCTTCTAGAGTGCCCCCATGGCACAAATCAAGTGACTACGGCAAGCCAGATTGGACAGGTAGTCCCTTGCACTTCCAATATCAAACATCTCATTTTTCATGTTGAACAAAAGACATAAAATCCCCCTTTTCCAAACAAAGGAAAGACACATTTGTATGCATGATAATGTGTAACTGTGACTTATCCAAGTGACCCACTATACACCCACTGTTTCCATACATTGACAAATGTATGGTCCATTAGTGAGTCTCTGCACCTGCATTTCATACCCAGCTTTTAAACTATGCAAGTTTCTTAATGGTACACATCAGCATTGTCAGTGACTGTTTGGATGATGTTCCTTGTCTGAATATGTTGTCCCCATGTCACTTGTTGTTGTGGTTTCTGTTGTTGCTCCTTTGTCGTTGTTGGTGATCTGTGGATATCTGGGAGTGACGGTTATTTTGTCCTCTTGTCTTTCTCCAAATTGATTCAATTCTTTGATAGCTTGCTTGCGTTAACTTTTGCATTTATCCTTTTCTAAACTTAATTTACGGGATGTGGGTATGGCTGGCTAGGTCAACATTTATTGACTATTCCTAGTTGCCCTTCAGAAGGTGGTGATGAGCTGCCTTCTTGAACTGCTGCAGCCTCTGAAGTGTAGGTATACCCACAGTGACAAGAGCTGGGAGGAGGACATTTACAGTAGCTATGCTAATTCATTTAATATGTTATTTGCAGCCTTTAGTTTACGTTTGTTTTTCTTTGTCTTTTTTTCAAGAGCTTTGCTGTAGATTTGGACATTTTTATCTGCCTTTCTGAGCTGTGTTGGTTTCTCTGTAGCGATTACAGGATCTAAAGACACTACTTTAAATCTTATACCATACACAATCTTGCATGCTCCATGACCATAGTGCTTTCTCACTGAAGGTCTCTATTGACCTGATTGCAAGATGGCAGCTTTCAGAGCTTCCTGCCTTGCAGAGGTCACATGATGACAGAAAGACAGATGGGACATGTTATATTTCACAAACCCAAACCATCTCTTGAGGTCCCGTCAGACTTTAATCAATGGTAAATCAATTGAACTGATGCGAATATTCACTCCAATGTTGTTGGTTTCATTGTAAAAACCCCAGGAGAAGATATTTGATTTGACTTGATTTGATTTATTATTGTCACATGTATTAACAGACAGTGAAAAGTATTGTTTCTTACATGCTGTACAGACAACATATAGCGTTCATAGAGAAGGAAACAAGAGAATGTAGTGTTATAGTCATAGCTAGGGTGTAGAGAAACATCAACTTAATGCAAGGAAAGCCCATTCAGAAGTCTGAGAGCAGCAGGGAAGAAACTGTTCTTGAGACAGTTGGTACATGACCTCAGACTTTTATATCTTTTTCCCAAATAAAGAAGGTGAAAGAGAGAGTGTCCGGAGTAATGGAGTCCTTAACTATACTGGTTGCTTTGCCAAGGCAGTGGGAAGTGTAGACAGAGTCAATGGATGGGAGGCTGGGTTTGTTGAATGAGATGTAACTGGGCTTTTAACAGAGTACTAACTTTATTATTATTGTTATATACTTCTCCAGCCTGAAAGAATAAGATAATAGTCGTGGAATGTCAAATTTCTCCAATATGATAAGAAATTCCACTTATTTTTAAAGTAATATTTTCTTTAATTGGTAAATTTTTACATCGTTTTCAGTCTCTGCTCCAAATTCTGTTCCCTAACAATTGACTCCTGATCTCCCCTTGGCAATAATCTGAAATTGAGCCAGTCTAATTGTAACCTCGGTGCCACACTTGATTCTGACATGAGCTTCCAAGCTTATTTATGTACCATCACTGAAAATATTTATTTTCACCTCTGTTCCATTACCAGGTTTTGCCCTGTCTCAGCTCAGTAGCTGCAGAAATGCTCATTCATGCCTTTGTTACCTGACTATTCCAATGCGCTCCTCCCCCACATATTATCCTCTATAATCTTGAGGACATGTAAAACTCTGCTGCCTATGTTAAAACTCGTAGCAAGTTCCGTTCCCCCATCACCCTTGTGCTCATTGACCCAAACTGACTCCTGCTCAAGCAATATCTTGATTATAAAATTCTCATCCCTCCGTGGTCTTTGTCTTCCCTATCACTGTAATGGATTGAACCAAGGCAGGACTTACTCAGTTAATCAGTGATGTTATCACTAAATTATTAATGCAGAAACTTGGCTAATGTTCTGGGACCTGGGGTTCAAATCTTGCCTCAACAGATGGTGGAATTTGAATTCGATAAAAAAAATCTGGAATTAAGAATCTACTGATGACCATTGATCACTATTGCCAATTGCTGGAAAAACCTATCTCATTCATCTTTAGGGAAAGAAATCTGCCGTCCTTACCTGGTCTGACCTACAAATGACTCCAGTGCCACGGCAATGTGGTTGACTCTCAACTGCCCTCAGGTAGCTAGGGATGGGCAATGAATGCTGGCCAGCCAGCAATGTCCATGTCTCCTGAATGAATTTTAAAAATCCAAGCAATTTACATGCAATGCAGATACTATAATTGTATGGAAATAATACAATAATGTTTTGGTAAGAGGTATTACAAACATTACTATAAGAGATGATGTGATCATTATCTCAATATAGGTTTTGGGATCTTATTCACCACAAATTGACGAATGTGTTTGTTACATTACAACAATGACTACACTTCAAGAGTATGTAATTGGTTGTAAAGCACTTTGGGTGCTTTGAAGCAATGAAAGGCACTACATAAATGGAGTTTTTTTAATTACTTGTTTAATAGAAGGCACAATTGTCATTAAAAATAGAGTGAATAGTCAGCATGCAGATTGTATGTTGATTCACATGAATTTGATGCACATTTCACAAGCTTGCTCAAGTGTTTCAGAGCAATATCTCAACTTACCAAACCAAACAAAATTACGTCCCACTAGAATGAGTCTTTTGTAGGTCTTGTAAATATATTTTGCGCTATGATTGCAGCCTGCAGAATAAAATTGAGAAGGCTGTTAGGAGATTGTGAGAGGGGTTGCAGCTGCTAAGGGAATTCACAGATTCCCCCAGTATTCAGTTAATGAAGTTACGTTAAAGTTGCATCTTGTAACAAATGCACTTCTCTCTGCCCAGTTCTCTCTACTCTCTTAGATTTATTCAGTATAAGCCATAGATATATTGGAGCCATTAATCTAAGAGTACAATGCACAATTTTACCAATGCGTCTCTTGGTATATTGTGCTTCTGTGTCTGTGCCTCACTTCTCGCTCCCAGTAGATTTCAGTCTGTAGAAATGGCAGAACAGAATCTATAGCTACTAATTAGAGTAACTCTTCAGTGTGCTGCCTGGTGATTAATGACACTGTCCAGCTGTCAATTGTTACCTGAGTTCCAGCCTGTTCCTTCTACCGATAATAAAACCTTTATTAGTGAGTGTACATTGCAGGCTCTACACAGCCTTCAAGGCAATTGCAAAGCTATATAGCTCTTGTGAGATATTCCTTACCTTTGTTTTATTGAGGATTGATGAGACCACAGTAGACATTCATAAGAATAAAAGCATCGACTGGCGAGTTAGTTGGATCGTGAACATTTTTATTCCAGTTTCTTTTGGTGAAAGTTGATGTTGCAATGGGTGAATTTTGGCCTTGATTTTCCTTTGCTGCCAATTTGAAAGCACACGTGTTCTGACACGGTTTTGGGTGCCTTGTGTATATAACCTCAGGTTGTCACATCCATTGTAGTTTCCCGATGATATATTGGTCACCAAGTGGCCAATTTTAACTCTGCACTGTTGGTCTGGGCATTTAGCAGCCTAACCAGTGCTCCTTATGGGGACGGCTAGAGACTTCCAGAGCTCGATAAGAAAACATTTTTTACAGGGCAGCATGATGGAGAAGTGATTAGCATTGCTGCCTCACAGCGCCAGGTAGCCAGGTTCAATTCTGGCTTTGCGTCACTCTCTGTATGGAGTTTGCACATTCTCCCTGTGTCTGTGTGGATTTGCTCCAGGGGCTCCGTTTCCTCCTACACTCCAAAGATGTACGGATTAAGTTAATTGGCTATGCTAAATTGCCCCTTAATGTTAGGGGGATTAGCAGGGAAAATATGTGGAGTTATGGAAATAGGGACTGGGTGGGATGTGCCAGTGCAGTCTCGATGGGCTGAGTAGCCTCTTTCTCCTCTATAGAGATTCTGAGCCTTATCATGGATTTTACAAGGACCTCTTGCTGACTTATTGGTTCCTGTATTTGGATTGTGTTACCCAATCCTCACAGGAAGATGCCACCATTTTCTCCTCCCATGTACACAACTTCCATTGCTTTTGGCAAAAGAATTGCTCTTTATTCCAGTTTTACACAGGGGTAGCTTTTTTCTCGCTCCTCTTGTTAATTTGTATTGTGCACCATTGTGGCCTGGAGGGGGATTAGGTGACATCCTCCTTTTAACTGCAGCTTCTTAAGAAGTTTCTAGAAGTAAAATGAATGGTGCCTGAGGAAAAGTCCTGCTCAACTTTGCTTTCATTTCTCTTTGGGGAAGGACCTGTCCTCTGCGTCTCTTCTCTATTAATGGGAAAGCAGAGAGAATGAGCGTACTGCAGTCTATCAATTCTTGCTTGTTTTAAAGATGAGATATTCTGATTAGTTGCTTCAGTTTTTATTTATTCTTTCATGATGTGGGCAGTTGTTGCCCAGTCCTAATTGTGCTCGAACTGATGGGCTATTTCAAAGGGCAGCTGAAAGTCAACCACATTGTTGTGGGTCTGGAATCATATGTAGGCCTGACATTTAGGCCCAAGCAAGTAAGGATGACAGATGGGTTTTTACAACAATCAATGATAGTTTCATGGTCACCATTGCTGAGACTGGTTTTCAGTTCCTGATTTTTATTAATTGAGTTTGGTAGATTTGATGTGATTTGAAGCCTTTTCCCCAAGGCATTAGCCTCTGGATTACTAGTCCAGCGACATTACCACTACACTACTATTTACTACGCCATGATCTATTAGGATCTGTCCAACTGGTGATCAAAGCTTAACACTAAGTGCACATGACTTTATCAGGCAGCATGGTGGCACGGTGGTTATTACTGCTGTCTCACAGTGCCAGGGAGTCGGGTTCGATTCCAACCCTTGAGTTACTGTCCGTGTGGATTGTACACTCTCTCTGTGTCTAGCCATTGGTTTCCTCCCACAGTCCAAAACTATACAGATTAGGTGTATTGGCCACACTAAATTTCCCTTCAGTGTCTCAAGATATATGGGTTGGGGGGATCAGTGGGTAAATATATTGAATTGTGGGGATTAGGCAGGAGGGTAGGTCAGGGTATGATTCTCTGACGGCGGGTCAGTGCAGAATTGATGGGCCAAACGGCCTCTTCCTGCCCTGTAGGGATTCTGTGATTCTCTGTTGTTACAGGTTAAAAATTTAGTTGACATAAGGCTTGAGAAATTGTGAAACCTGGACACCTGTGGTTTACTCTGTGTCAAGTGAAATAAAGTGTTATTTAACCAGCATCAAATGATATTGGAATAGTGCTCTGCAGTGATGTGAGAAAGCTTTCAAAGGCTCCTGAATTTAGATTGCATTTTCGATGCTCAAGCTGCTTCTAAACACTTGAAAGTGGAGTCATCTTCGTAGCTGAGCTGCTGCTGTAAGTTATGGGGCAGGTGACCATGTCCATGCTGCCTATAGTTCACAGGCTGGCGTTGGGACTCGAAGGACATTTTATGTTCAGGAACAGGAAGTCCCACCAGGAAGGCTAAGCTGCTGGGAGCAGGGATCAGGAATTCAGCTCTGCTCAAGCTCAGTTTTCTGACCAGCCATTTCACTGGTCAGAACATGGGAGCTTGAACACTGACAATGTTTTCTCAGAAAATTAACCGTTATATCTGATGAAGGTTATAGATTACTTTTCTCCCTCATTCCATTCAGGCACGACTCTGTCTTTAAACAAGTCAAATAGCTCTTCAAAACTTAATAGTTTGCATTATAATCTCATTTGAGTGAGGATGCTTGTACTATAGAATGGAATATTAATAATATGTGAATTCCTATGGCAACCTGCTCAGGTGGACCTGGGATAAGCTGGTGGCACAGCGGTTAGCACTGCTGCTCCGCAGCTCCAGGGACCGGGGTTCAATTCCGGCTTTAGGTGACTGTCTGTGTGGAGTTTCACATCCTCTGCATGTCTGCGTGGGTTTCCTCCTGGTGCTCCAATGTGCAGGTTAGGTGGATTGACCGTTAGTATTCTAAGATGTGTAGATTGGAAGGATTAACAAGGTAAATGTAGAGGGTAATGGAGATAGGGCAGCGGGTAGGACTGAGCAAGTTGCGCTGTTAAAGAGTAGTGCAGATTCAATGGGCTGAATGGCCTTCTTTTGCACTGTAGGGATTCTATGAATGACAGATCTGCTGTCCGCTCCATGAATCAACCTTTGACACATCCAAAAATCCTGCGGCCAGAGCATACTTCGGTTTGGAGCACATCCTATTTTCCTTTAGCTTTATTGGCATGCCCACCTCGGCAGGAGGGAAGGATACTTCTGGAACATCTTGAGTCATCAAACATGAAATGCCATGTCAGCAAAGGTCAGGAAATAAAATGTGAAAATAGATCTTCAATTTTAAATGTAACCATTTCCCAGATTGATTGACAGCCACGGGAAATTGCAAGATTGACTCTCTTTAGGTGCACTAGCATATTGGGATACAATTCTAGGAAGCAGGGTTTGCAATTTCCCATGGAAATCAATCACAAAGAGGTAATATCAGCAATATCACCTCTCTGCAGGGAAGCAATGACCTGCTGGTATTATTGGTAGACTGTTAATCCAGAAACTCTATTAATGTTCTGGGGGTCCGGGTTTGAATCCTACCACAGCAGATGATGGCATTTGAATTCAATAAAACAAAAATTCGGTGTTAAGAACCTACTGGTGAGAATCTGGTTTGCTAAGCTTCAAGCTTTTAGGTGCCCAGATCACCAATAACCTGTCCTGGGCACCCCCGATGCCGACATTATAGTTAAGAAAGGCCACCAAAGCCTCTACTTTCTCAGGAGACTAAAGAAATTTGGCATGTTAGCTATGACTCTCACTAACTCCTACAGATGCACCTAGAAAACATTCTTTCTGGTTGTATCACAACTTAGTATGGCTCCTGCTCTGCTCAAGATCGCAACGGACTATGAAAGGTCGTGAATGTAACCCAATCCATTACGCAAACCAGCCTTGACTCTGTCTACACTTCCTGCTATCTTGGCAAAGCAGCCAATATAATGAAGGACTCCACTCACCCCGGACATTCCCCCTTCACTTTCTTCCATCGGGAAAAAGATACAGAAGTCTGAGGTCACGTATCAACTGACTCAAGAACAGTCTGATGCTATCAGACTTTTCAATGGACTTACCTTGCATTAAGTTGATCTTTCTCTACATCCTAGCTGTGACTGAAACACTACATTCTGCATTCTCTCATTTCCTTCTGTATGAATGGTATGTTTTGTTTGTATAGCGCACAAGAAACAATACTTTTCACTGTCTGTAAATAAATGTAACAACAATAAATCAACTCAAATCAAAATCAAATAAATATCCTTTCAGGAAAGAAATCTCCTTCCCTTATCTGGTCTGGCCTACATGACTCCAGAGTCACAGCAACATGGTTGACTCTCAACTGCCCTTGAGCAACTAGGGATGGGCAATAAATACTGACCAGCCAGTATTTATGAGATTTTTTTAATCTCATAAATGGATAAAAAATGCAGGTTTACATTGCAATACTGAACAGGGAGGACTAGTAGAAAATGAAGTCCCACATTCACCTAGATTGTGGCAGCATTATGCCCCAAAATTGGGGGAATTTTGCTGCTTTAGTATCAGCTTGTGATTGCCAGCATGTATGTTCTACAGCCTATACAATCCAACTGGCTCAACTTTTGCATTTATTGAAAGCAATTGAAGAAAAGTTTGACCATCCTGAACAAACCCCCTACACATTCCAGGGCTTTTAGTGACCATATCGGCTGCCCGTACATGCAGTCCACTTTAACTACTAAGATAAAATTTTTAACGTACAGCACCTTAGTCACAAAATGTATCCATGAACCTACCATTTCGATCTTTCAATGTCGAAAATACCTCTCCATGAAGTCTCTGGCTTATCCTCTGCTGTATTCACACATCTTGGTTCCTTCTGCAGGTACCGAGGCCTGATAGTTTTTGGGACTTTCTGTTTTCTTTTCTCTCAGCCCCACTAATGACTCACCTTGTCATCGCCTTTGTTTCAAATTAGCCCTGCCTTCAAAATGCTGCCAGTCCCTGGACTTCTCCGGTGCTCCCAGGACATGGTTGTAGTTCAAAGTGTGTCACATTCAGGGTTGTTCAAGTACAGTGCTGCCCACACAGTGATGTAAGAGAGCATATGAACACCACCCAGGGTTAGTCGAGTGCTAGACAGAGCTGTCTGTACTGACAAGCATGGAGACAGCTCATGGCATGCACCCTTTATATTTGTAAACAGTTCTAAGAGTTTGGTGCTGCTGAAGTCAATGAACTTTGAATTGACTGGCTGCAGATAACTCCTAATTCTAAAAAACCAAGAGATTACGTTTCTCTATCATGGGACATGGGCTGGCCAGCTTTTATTGCTATCCTTAATCATCCTCGAACTGAATGGCTTGTTGGGGCATTTCAGAGGGCAGTTGAAAGTCAACCACATTGTTGTGGCTCTGGAGTCACAGGTAGGCCAGACCAGGTAAGGACACTGGTGTCCTTCCCTCAAGGGCACCAGTTAACCAGATGGAATTTTCTGACAATCGACAATTGTTTCATGGTCACCATTAGATAGTTAATTCCAGGTATACTAGGTATAGCCGGTGTTAAGCCTTTGAAATCCCATGAAACTTCCCCAACCTTGTGCACGCAGACATTTAACTTCGGATGAAACCTAGCCATACCCAAATTCTATATTGCATTATGAGATATGTGTTTTGATCAACCATTCATGTCCCTGATGTGTTTGACATATCACTTCTCAGAAGAAATATCTCAGCAAGCAATCACTTCTGATTTATTCAATACTCAGAATATGGTTTATATATTTTTTTCAAAGAAGAACTTTTCCTATATATATTTATTTTTATATATTCTGTATTTAAAATAAAATACTTGTATGCTTAAAAATATTAGCAAATTAACATTTAAAGATAGTATTTTCTTGTTGTGTAAAATGAATAACTGGTAAACAGTGTTGTGATACATCTCCATTAGTAGGAGAGACTAAGCCTCAGAGTAAAAGGACTATCCTTTGGAACTGATATGAGGAGGAATTTCTTCAGCCAGAGGGTGGTAAATCTGTGGAATTTATTGCCACACAAAGCTGTGGAGACCAGACCATTCAGTGTGTTTAAATCGGAGATAGATAGGTTCTTGACTGGTAAGGGATTCAAAGGTTATGGGGAAAAGGTGAGAAAATGGGGTTGAGAAATTTATCATCCATGATTGAATGGCAGAGCAGACTTGATGAGCTGATTGGTTTAAATCTGCTCCTACAACTTATTGTCTTATGGCATTATTGATATGCGCTACGACAGCATGTTACTTAACTATTTCCTCTCATCTCAATAATTTTACTTTCAAATTTCAAAATATTTGCATGAAGATCAGAGCTTGTAGGAAATGATTTGAAGGAAGCAGCTTCATTAAAGACGGTTTATGTATCTGAGGAAAGTGTAATTGTACAGAAATGTAAACTTTACTTGAATATAAGCTGTCATTCCAATGCAACCAATGAGATAAATGTGATTTCAATAAAAGGTATATCACCCATTAAACTTAATAAGATTTAACCAAATCTTAGAATATTTAAACACCAACAAAAAAAGCATTATCAAAGTAAAGGATCTGTACAACTCAACCTATGTGCATTTTCACAATCTTTGCAAACAGCATTCAATATTTCAAAGACTGTGGCACAGTAGAATAGTGGTTAGCTCTGCTTCACATTGACAGGGACCCTGGTTTGATTCCTGGCTTGTGTCACTGTCTGTGTGGAGTGCTCCACTTTCCTTCCACAGTCCAAACGATATGCTGGTTAAGATGCATTGGGCGGGGTAAATTCTCCCTCAGCGTATTCAAACAGACACCAGAATGTGGCAACTAGAGAGCTTTCACAGGAACTTCATTGCAGAGTTAACCTCTTTAACCTGTGCTTAATCCCTTCTCCACTCACTTTGGCTGCACCTGTAGTATTCCAAACATTATCTTGTAATTCAGTTTCTGTCTATATATATTCTGTTTGTGAAACAAATCCTGATGAAGAAGCAGTGCTCTGAAAGCTCGTGCTACCTAATAAACCTGTTGAACTTTAACCTGGTGTTGTCAGACTACTTATAACACCCCAGTCCAATGCCAGCAACTCCACGACACTGCAGGATTAATGTTAGACTACTTGTGATGCTAATAAATAAAATATTTTACTACTGTGTGAACACATAATTGTCTTCCAAATCGTCTTCCAGAAAAAAAATTACAAGGCTTTGAAAAATTTCATACAATCAAAAACCCATGTCTGAAACAATTTGCATTTCTCCAAATGCACTCCAGATTATGAAAATACTTCTCGGTATGCTCTGGTATACATGGATTTGGTCTCCTGAAACAATTCATATTGCAATATACTGGTTCAAGATAGTCAGGGATCAAGATGTCTTGCGTTGGCTGTGAATTTCTGCTCAGTGTTTTTGGATGTTAGTTTGGATATGTTTTGAATTCTGTTGAGTCCGCTTGAGGTGCTATCTGATTTGGGCCTCCCAGGCACCTTGTCACATGTTGGTAGAGTTCTTTCAGTCTGAACCTAAGTACTACAGGGCACAGGCAGCAAGTAAGATAGAGAAAAGAGAGATGTTGATCAGATGGAGTTGGGTGATGACTTCCACCCTATTTTTGACCAAGTTGGAGTACACTACATGGTTTGCGATGGGTATGAAATACAGGAAAACCTGAAGGCCGTGAAGGAGCACGGTTTTGCGCGCTCCTTCTTCTGGGAGAAAATATGCCAGTGTTTACAAGATCCATATATAATATACCCAAGAGAGTAAAGTTTTGTGGATCAAATATGTGGTCAGATTACTTTTGGAGAAGTCTGACAGGCTTCTTTGTAAATCATGCAATAAGAGAACATTATGGTCACTCCGCTCGCCAGGAAAGTGAGAACAAGTACGGCTTGCTGGATTTGCAATAAAGCAAAGGAAGTTGTGAGAATTCCTCCTTCAATTGGAGGGAAGACGCAATGAAAGGAGTCCAAAAGCAGCGTGGAGGGCCCAGTCAGGAGGAGCATCAGTAGACATACCAAAGGGTACAGCATTGCTAAGACCCAGATGAGGACAATGATCTTCTGAGTTTTACCAGCGGTGCAGATGGAACGATAGTGCAGAGGCCAGCAGATTGCTATGTACTTATCTACAGCCATAGTAAAGAAGCCACTGTGAAGCAGGAGAAGACCAGCATGTAATTGAAGAGGCACAGTAGGATGAGCATGTTGATGACCCCTGAGTGCATCACTGTTGGGGCCATCATCAGGCTTAAGTAGACCAGGTCACTTATAAGGAGGCTGGCAAGCAGCAGGTGCCTTGGTTCCTTCCGGAGAGCAGAAGTCCGGAAAATGGTATCCAGCATGGCTCTGCTGAAGAGCAGCGTAAACATTAAGCATATTCCCGCAGGTAGCAATACAACCCATGAAGGGCAATCGAGGTACGCTGTGCTTCCATTGTACAAAGAAGCATTCAGCATTTTTGAGCACCTCTTGAAAATCATGGAGTCTTCAAGTTGTCCTCTTGGAAGTGTTTTGCTCCCTTCCTCAATGCTTTTTGAAGAAGGTTAACACGGGGGTGGTGTTTTCCCGTAGCTCTGTGAGAAGGCTGCGCAGAGTAAGCAACTGGTCACATGGCAGTCTTAAAAAAAAAGACCCACTATGAATCAAAAAGCAGTACATCAAACCAAATGTGATCAAAAGGAATATGAGGATAAAGATCTTGTGAGGCAGACTTTGAGCATTACGAGCTGTGTAAAGGATGCATTGCTTTAATGTTACCAATTTATAAAGGAGGGAGAAAAAAGCGTGATTGATTTTTGTATCTCACAATGAAAGAGACTCAAACATTTGAAAATGAACACAAGGAAATGTCGCTGGTATTATTTTCAGGCCCCTGTATTTCCTCAGTTTGAACTTTGTAGAGGAAATGTTAAATAATACAGGACAGGGCATCGTTTCAAAGATAGGTAAATATTAGTTGATATTCATGATTAATATTCATGTAAAGAGAGTTTGTAATTCCCTAATAATCCCCGCATTAGAATTGCAAACTAATTCCCTTATTATCACCTACTGAGAACATGTGACAACATTACTGTGCAGTGACGAGACCACAATAGCTATTTCAGGAAGTCACTGATGTGCCTCCTTTGGAAGGAATACCCAATCTCCACTTCAGAATATAACAGCAAGATAAATGGAAGCAGGAACAGACCTTGAGTTTGCCCCATCTGTCAATGGAACCATAGTTAATCTTCTACTTCAGCTCCTTCCTGTGATAACCCCTCATGACTTGAATAAGGAATCACTGATTGACTTCCCTGTAGGACTGATTGAATATGAACTCCCTGGGGATTGTTAATTAACCAACCAGGTGGAGTCTATATTCCAAGCCCTGTATAAAGCAAGCCCCTGAGTGGGTCCATTATTCCTTTTGTCTCGAATGGGACCAGAAATGTGCATTGTAGTTCTGCTTGACTTTAGTTTATGAAATAAAAATACTGTTCCTTTACAGCCGACCCCTGGAGTTTTAATACTTTCCTACCAATTCCATGTTTTCCCAAGAGATCAAAATCTATTGATCCCAATCTTGAATACTCAATGACGAAGAACCCTCTGAAGCAGCAACTTCCAAGGTATCAATCACTGAGTTTCCATCACAGGGGACGGGACCAGGTTTTGGAAATAAAGGAACATATTCTTTCTCTGACCACACATATTTGATCCACAAAACTTTACTCTCTCGTATGTATTATATATGGATCTTGTAAGCACTGGCATATTTTCTCCCTGAAGATTACAAGCAGATATTATGAGAGAATTCTATGATCAATTTGCGGGACAAATTTTAGCTTGGTTCCATATGAGGATGTATCCTGACATAATTACTCAACTGTCATTGTTAACAATTGTATTTTAGTAAAGCTATATCAATAATGAAAATGCATTTCATTCATATATCATTCTAGATGCGCAAAGTGGGTGGAAAGAAAGCTGACAGTTATGATGCTCAGTCACTAATAGAGATAAACGGTTTTGATTTAATCATCATTGTGGAGATATAGTTACAAGGTTATGAAATAAATGTTCCAGGATGCTCAAAGAATAAGTTAAGGACATTAGAAAGAATCTGGACTTTTCCCCAAAAAATCTAAGTGTCCAACGGTTGGGAAAAAGGGAGTGTTTCCCGCCCATTTTTTAGACATATTTACCAGAGCGATTCTCCAACATTTTGAGCATTGCAGAGTGCCTCAGCAGGATTCACTCTGGTATATGGTAGATGGGGCTATTGCCATCTGAGACACTGGCAGCATAGCACTGAGTGGGCCACTGTGCATGTGCCGATCTGTTAGAGCATGGCAATGGCCCCCCCATTTTGCGTCTCCCCATCACTGGCCTTCCCAATCACCAACCAGCCCTGCAAACTTCCACCCCCCCCAACTCTCCCACCGCCCCACAGCCCCCTTCTGACCCCCTCCCCCAATCACAGATTCCCGGATCTCCCCTGCTTAGCCTTATATTGCCCCACCCCCACAATCAGCTGTGATCTCCATGCGCCCTGCCCCCCACCTCACCCAAACCCCCATCTCTGTCAACCCTAGTCCCTCCCACACCAATGACTATCACTGGCCACTCCTGACTGTCCCAATCCTCTCTAATCCAACGGCCAGCCCTGACCTTCCCCACTCCCCCCAACTATGATGGCCAGCCAAGAGGTCCCCGGACAATCCGTACATCCTCCCCACCCTGATAGTCAGCCCCGATCACCTCCTTTCCCCCTCTTCCAGTTATCTCACTTGCAGAGTGGCAATGGGTCCTCCACCTCCATCGATTGTCCCCCAATAAGCCAGTCCTTTCTGGAACCACTGCCTGTGGGCCGTGCTAGGGTGCCAGGCTGGTACTGCCCAAGGGGGAAAGCCCCTTACCCCAACTTTCTGGGACCCTCAATGGCCTCTATTCCCTCCCATAGGATCAGCATCCCTGTTTCCCATTAATGAGAACTAGTCATAATCGTAGGTAAAGGGAACCATCCATGCGACTAGAAAATGCTCCTTTCAATATGATAATCAGCTCTGCGTGAATTTCCACTGTAGAGCTTATGTAAAAGAAAAGTGCCTGGGAGACTGGCGAACCTCACTCTACATCCTTCTCACCCCCTCATCCCCGCAGAGTTTCTCAGCCTGCAGAAAACAGCAGTGGAAGTAGTGGACCCCCTGAATAGTGGTTAAACTATTAGGTAGAGTATTAGATATAAAGTTATTGGAGCATATAACTAAGGCAATGTAATAATTGTGGGGGCGGGGGGGGGGCTTTAATTTTCATCTGACTGGGTCAATCAAATTGGCAAGAGTATTCTAGAAGATGAGCTTGTAGAATGTTATTGCGTAAGTTTCCTGGAGCAATGCATTGTGAAGCTGACTATGGATAAAGTTGTAGATCTATAGTAGTTAGATGGCATGATGGCACAATGGTTATCACTGCTGTCTCACAGTGCTAGGGCCCCGAGTTCAATTCCAGCCTCAGTTGACTGTCTGTGTGGAGCTTGCACGTTCTCTTCCTGTCTGTGTGGGTTTCCTCTGGTTGCTTTGGTTTCCTCCCATAGTTCAAAGATGTGTGGGTTAAATGGATTTGCCATGCTAAATTGCCCCTTAATGTCAGGGTGATTAACAGGGTAAATACTGTAGGGATTTCAGTGAGGGGTCTGAGTGGGACCTTTGTCGGGTACAGGCTCAATGGGCTGAATGGCCTCCTTCTGCACTATAGGGATTCTATGATTCTATAACTAGTATTGTGGAAGTCCCCCAATAAGCAGTCCCTTCTGGAACCACTGCCTGTGGGCAGTGCCAGGGTGCCAGGCTGGCACTGCCCAAGGGGGCAAGCCCCTTACCCCAACTTTCTGGGAGCCTCAAATTAGTTAATTAACTTTAATTAGTAATGTCTTAGTAAAAGGTTGTCTAGGAAATAGTGATCATAACACCAGAGAACTCCATGTTAAGTTTGGAAGCGATATAACCGAATAACAAATAAAGATCTAAACTTAGATAAAGCCAATTATATAGTTGTAAGGGAAGAACTGGTTAAGCTTGATTGGGTAAATAGATTAAAAAGTATCATAATAAATGAACAGTGGGAAACCATTTAAATAAGCAATTCAAAATGTTCAATAAAAATACATTGCTTAGAAAAACAAAAACTTAGCAAGAAACACCCTATGATTTGGGCAGGAGGTTAATGGCAGTATTAGATCAAAAAAAGAGGTGCATAATGTTGCAAAGGTCACTAGCAAGTCTGAGGATTAGGAACATTTTGGAATCCAATATTGAACCACCAAAAAATTATAAATAAGGGAAAAATGGAATAGTAAACTAGCCAGAAATATAAACAGATTACAAGAGCGATTATCAATAAATAGAAAGGAAGAGAGTAGCTAAAGTAAATGTTGGTCCCTTAGAAGCAGAGGCAGAAGAAATTTTCATGGGGAATGAGAAAATTGAAGACACAGAACAAATATATTGCCTATCTTCAGAGTGGAGATTGTTTATCAGAAATAGATTATCTATCAGAAATAGAGGGTAGTCAAGAGGCTAAATAATGAAGAAATTAGTATAACACCAACAGAGTAAAAGTATTGGAGAAACTTAAGGGACTAAAAACTGACAAATTCATTTGTCCTGATGGCCTGCACCCCAGCGTTCAGAATGACTCCTGAGATAATGGATGCATTAACTTGGATTTTTCAAAATTCTTGAGATTTGGGAATAGCCCAGCAGATTGGAAGTTGGCACATGTTGCACCACCTTTTTGAGAATTGAGATTAATAAATGAATTGCAGACCAGTTAGCCTAACATCAGTCAGTGGGAAAGTGTTTGAACCTACTACTAAGAAAGTTTTAACAATGCGCTTAGAAAAATATTGTATGATCAGAAAAATCAACATGGTTTGACAAACAGAAAATCCTGTTTGGCAAATTCATCAGAGTTTTTTGAAATTGTAATTCATAGAATTGTAGAAACTCTACAGTATCCATTGAGTCTGCACTGACCACGATCCCATCTAAGTCCTATCCCCACATGTTTACCCACTCATCGCTCTAACCTACACATTTCAGGACACTAAGGGCAATTTTAGCATGGCCAATCAATGTAACCCACACATCTTTGGACTGTGGGAGGAAACCAGAGCACCCAACGGAAACCTATGCAGACACGAAGAGAATGTGCAAACTCCACACAGGCAATGACCCAAACTGGGGATCGAAGCCAGGAGCTGTAAAGTAACAGTGCTAACCACTGTGCTACCATGCCACCCCAATTGGTGTGGTAGATGAAGGACAACCAGTAGATGTGGTATATGGGGATTTCCAAGTTCAGTCAGGTGCCCAGAAAAGGTTAATCGACAAGATAAGAGCTCATGAAATTGTGGTTAGTATATTAGCACGGATAAAAGATTTGTTAACAAACAAGAAACAGAGACTGGGCATAAATGGGACATTTTTGAGTTAGCACATTATGATTGGTACAGTGCTGCAAGGATCAGTGCTGGAACCTCAGCTATTTATAACCTGGATTAATGACTTGGACAAAGAGACAGAGGATAATGTATCCATGTTTGCTGATAATACACAGCTAGGGGAAAAGAAACTGTTGGGAGGACTGAGGCTACAAAGAGATATCAACCGGCTAAGTGAGTGGCTAACAAGATGGCAGATAGAGCATAATTTGGGGAAGTGTGAAGTTATTCACTTTGATCATAAGAATAAAAAAGCAGAATATTTCTTCAAAGGAGTAAAACTTGTAAATGTTAAATGCTCAAAAGAATTTACGTGTGCTCCTACAGGAACGCAGAAAGTTAGAATACAGGTGTAGCAAGGAGTTAAGAAGGTAAATGGTATGTGACATGTCGATAGTTACAGAAAGGGGATTGGAGTACAGAAATGAAGACATCTTGTTACAATTGTCAGGGTTTTGGCAAGATCACATTTGGAGTACTGTGTTCTGTTTTAGTCTCTACTTGTGAGGAAGGATATGTATTGGAGGTGGCACGGAGAAGGTTCACTAAATTGGTCCTTGGCATGAGAATGTTGTCCTCTGATGAGAAGCTGAGTAAATTAAGACATTCAAGATTTTGAAGGGGAAGCATTCCAATGTTTTTCTCTCCACAGGTGCTGCAGGACCTGCTGAGATTTTCCAGAACTTCCTGTTTTTATTTCAGATCGTCAGCATTTTGCTTTAATTAAAGACTTTGAAAGGGTTGGACAGGGTAGGCAGAGAGCTTGTTTCTGCTAGTTGGGAAATCTAAAGCACAGGGGCATCTTCTCAAGATATGGGGCCAATGATCTGAAACTGAGATGAAGGGGAATTCCTTCCCTCAGAGGGTCAGGAATCTTTGGAATTGTCTGCCCCATAAGGATTGTGGATACTCCTTCATTAAATCCATTTAGGAATGGGATGTCGAGTCTCTAAGGGAATTAAGGAATATGGGGATTAGGCGGGAATGTGGAGTTGAAGCCTAAAATTAGCCACAGTTGTATTGAATAGTGGAGGAGGTGCAATGTGCCACATGGTTACTCCTCCTCTAATTTCTTGTGTTCTTGTATGTTCAGAGTTAGTATTTGTAAAGCTCTATTATGTAGTCAGGGAGTTCTGGAAAATATTTGGACAGCCAGTGTTTTTTATATATACAGTAATCAACTAACACTCAGTGCTATTATATAGAGAATCAGCATTTCCATTGCATACAGAAGCAGTACTGTCAGTCCTGTTATGTGGAGTCTTTTCTGCCTTTCTGGTTAATTAACTGAAATAAGACTTTGTAATCTAGTTTACATTTTCATTGAAAACATATTGCAGCTGCTAATGAGATTATCGTTAAAATGGGAAAAGCACGTTCCATTTTGCAAGTTTTACAGAGGCAAATATAACTCCTTTAGTGATGCATCCTTTGAGGATCACGTGTTCAGACCAGTCTATGCACGAAGCCGAGCCAAAAGGATGTGCAGCCGGGGGTGGGGAGGAATCTCGGTTGGAGTCAGGGAGGAGAAAAGAGTAGGCATGCATTGCAGTTCTGTCAGACCCTATACACACACACATACATATATATATATATACATACATACATCAATTGTAGAAGCCACAATGAGTCATTTTCAAAGATACTACTATACCAAAGTATAATCCATAGAACCATAGAACACTACAGCACAGAAACAGGCCCTTTGGCCCTTGGCTGTGCTGAACCATTTTTCTGCCCAATCCTACTGACCTGCACCTGGACCACATTCCTTCACACCCCTCTCATCCATGTACCTATCCAAGATTTTCTTAAATGTTAAAAGTGAGCCTACATTTATCACTTCTGGCAGCTCATTCCACACTCCCATCACTTTCTGTGTGAAGAACACCCCCCTAATATTTCCTTTAAACTTTTCCCCCTTTATAATTCTTTAAAATATAAGCATTTAGTATACCATACCATCTCCTAGAAACTATACATGTAAAATATAATCTTTCAATATACGTGCATCCATTTACCAGTAAAATCCTCACATTATGGACATAATAATCTATTGAATCTCACAGTGACACAATGGTTAGTACTGCTGCCTCACAGCACTAGGGACCTGGGTTCAATTCCCAGCTTGGGTCACTAGCTGCATGGGTTTCCTCTCAGAGTCCAAAGATGTGCCAGTTAAGTACATTGGCCATACTAAATTCTCCCTCAGTGTACCAGAGTGTGGCAACTAGAGGATTTTCACAGTAACTTCATTGTAGTGTTAATGTAAGCCTACATGTGGCACTAATAAATAAACTTTACACTCCATAGAATCCATCAGTAGTGGGGATACATACATGACTGGTACACTCTGCAAGAGGGGAACAAATATTTTTGTTACTGTAACTCTTAGAGATATTTGAGTAAATCTACAATCACACTGATGGATCAATATCAATTAATTAGCTTCTTGACTACTAATCAAATGGTAGCTGGTGTCAACCAACCTATTGATTGAGCAACTTAATGGGGGGGGTGGATCATTTAGTCATTATCAAAATAGTGCTTATTACAATAAACTGGGGAATGCATTTATCCAGAAAAGATCTGTGGGACTTAATACGCAGAACAGTTTTGTTTCAAAAGTGCTTGTTTTGTCATTAGCAATTGTGTTAGAAAATATGTGGAGTCTGACCAGAATGTTCACGAAGGACAACATTGCTGATATGGGAATCAGGGAGCTACCACATTGTACTTGGGGAATACATTATAATGGAAAGCATTTTGAGACTCCGGCCTAGTGGAAATGGGGTGCCAGCACCCCACAAATGCTGCAAAAGAATTTACTATCTTTTTGAAAGAAAAAACTATTTTTCTTAATGACCTCAGAATGTTTCACAGTAGTTTTCAGCCAGTGAAATACTTCCAGGTTGAGATTTGTCTATGGTGGGCTCATCTTGTGAAGAAAGGTTAAGCAGGTTGAACTTTTGAGGAATGAGAGGTGGTCTTACTGAAATATATTCAGACGTATTAGATCATAGAGCCCCTACAGTACAGAAGGAGGCCAGTCAGCCCATCAAGTCTGTGCTGATCCTCTGACAGATTATCTTACTCAGGCCTTATCCCATAATCCCCCTAACCTAGACATTTTTTGGACACTAAGGGACAATTTAGCATGGCCAATCAAGCCAACCCTTTGGATTGTGGGAGAGAACTGCAGCAGCTGAAGGAAATCCACGCAGACACGGGGAGAAAGTCTCCCAAAGCCACAATCGAACCTGGTGCTGTAAGGCAGCAGTGCCATCCACTGTGCTACAGTGCCAAGAGGAGGGATGGGGGGAGGAGGTGTGGGGGAATCTAACTCATTACATTCATACCATACTTTGAAATCACCGTGTGCGAAATTGCTTCTTTTTAGTGTTTATACAGTAATGGATTTTTGCGTATTCGCCCAACTTTTGTCACAGATAAATCTTCTGTATTTAATCAAACCAGATTATAATAGTGCAGTTCAGTAATTGAACATTGATGTGAAATTGGATTTGCCCAAAATAATCCAATTGACCAGTTCCATCATTATATAGAAAAAAAATGAGATGTGTGTTGAAAATCATGATTGGTGTAAAATATGTATTATTTGCAAACAGATTTCGAAGGCATTCATAGCTAAGGCCATGCCTTTCCTAAGATTTCATCAGAGAAGAAACACATTTTCAAAGAATAAGAAATATTGCAACTTTTGGACTTTGTGAAACTTAACAGCTCGACTAGTTGGTTTCTAGACTGTATATGGTTCCAGGATATTGTTTCTTTTCCCTTTGAGTTTGATCATTATAAACATATAAATTGGGATAATGTCCATGCTTGTAGTGAATTCACTAGATTTGTTTTATTCGTTGATGAGATTTGAGTGTTGCTGGTTGGGCCAGCATTTATTGCCCATCCCTAATTGCCCTTGAACTGAGTGACCTACTCAGCTATTTTAGAGGCTGTGGGTCTGGAGTTACATATGGGCCAAACCGAACTACGGGCAGCAGATTCCTCTTCTTAAAGCACATTAAGGTTTATTTACTTATTAGTACCACAAGTAAGCTTACATTAACACTCCAATGAAGTTAGTGTGAAAATTCCATAGTCTCCACACTCCGGTGCCTGTTTGGATATCGAGGGAGAATTTAGCATGACCAATGCACCTAATCAGCATGTCTTTCGTACTGTGGGGGGAAGAACATAGAACAGTATAGCACAGGAATAGGACCTTCAGCCCTCTAAACCAGTGGTGATCACATTGTCCTATCTAGACCAACCTCCTGTAGCCCACTGTTCACATCTGTTCACGTGTCTATCCAGATAAGTTTTAAATGTAATTAACATGTCTGCTCAGCTATCTCTCTTGGCAGTACGTTCCACCACCACCCTCTGTGTAAAAAAATCTCTCCCGCACATCTCTACTGAACCCTTCCCCCCTTATCTCGAACTTGTGCCTCCCTATAATTGTCATTTTTTGCCCTGGGGAAAAGCTTCCAACTGCTCACTCTATCTATACCTCTCATAATTTTATAAACTTCTATCAGCTCACCCCTCAGCCTTTGTCTTTCGAGAGAGAACAATCCCAGTTTACTCAATCCCTCCTCGTAGCTAATACCCTCCGTACCAGGCAACATCCTGGTAAACCTTTTCTGTACTCTCTCCAAAGGCTCCACATCCTCCTGATAGTGCAGTGACCAGAATTAGATACAGTATTCCAAATGTGAAACCAGAGCACTCCGAGGAAATCCACAAAGACACGGGGAGAATGTGCAGACTTTCACACTGACAGTGACCCAAACCGGAAATCAAACCTGGCTTCCTGCCGCTGTGAGGCAGCAATTCTAACCACTGTGTCACCGTGCCCCGACATTAGTGAGCCAGATGAGTTTGTACAACAATCGAAAATGGTTTCAGTGTCATAATTCCAGATTTTCCTTGAATGAAAATTTCACCGTGTGCTATGGTGGGAATCAAACCCAGGTCCCCAGAGAGTTACTCTGGCTCTCTGGATTACTATCCAGTGACAATACCATTGCAACAGCACCTCCCCTATTTATAAATCTACAACTAAACAAATCTGAAAGCACCTTAATTGATTTTTGCTGCATCGTGCCTGGCAGTTTACTGATTATGCCATACTTGCTGCAGCGATGCTCATTATTGTGATGTTCTCTGAAGGCCTGGCAGCATTGTCTTCAAATAGTAAAAAACATCCTTGTTCCTTCTTCCTCCACTCTGCATCTTCAGGCAGTACTAAGTGTTCTGGTTAGTGAGAAAAGGCAGGGAGCTAAACTTAATCCACTTTCACAAGCAGCAGAAATGTCATTTCAATAGAATACCTCCACTTTCTTGTGCAGCTGTCTTATCGCCACCTTTAATATATTGAATAGCTTAAGACGAAGATGAAAAGCATATTGTATTGAGAATTCAGTAGAGCCTGTGTAGGAGGAAGAAGCAATGTTTGCAGCATTGGAATTACGTTGCCTTAGATTATCAAGGCCATTTCATCATTAAACATATAATCCTGTGCGACAGTGACTCTTTTTTTTGCAGTTTATTAGTGTCACAGGTAGGCTTAAATTGACTCTGTCTACACTTCCTTCTGTCCTTGGCAAAGCAGTCAACATAATCAAGGAGCAAATGCACCCCAGACATTCTCTCTTCCACTTTCTTCCATTGGGAAAAAGATACAAAGTCTGAGATCAGCTACCAACTGACTCAAGAACAGCTTCTTCACTTTTGAATATTGCAATAAGTTGACTTTTCTCTACACCCGAGTTATGACTGTAACATAGTATGCTCTGTCTGAGTTACATGCAAGAAACAATACTTTTCACTATATGCTAATACATAGGACAATAATAAATCAAATTAAAGATTAACACAGCAATTAAATTACTATGAAAATTTCCTCATTGTCATAATCCAGTGCCTGTTTGGGTATACTGCATGGCGAATGCAGCTAACCAGCGTGTCTTTTAGACTGTGGGAGGAAATCAAGACACTTCCTCATTCCTTCCTGAGTCCAACCACTCAGCTTTCTGGCAACACATCCTCTCCTTCCTGAATTAGTGTTCTCCTCTGGAGAAAACACTTCTGAACAAATCCAGCCAGAAGTTCCTCTCACTTTGAAATGTTTAGGAAAGTTTCTAACCTTCCTTTCAGTGTAAGGACTCTGAGGCAGAGTTGCTGAATACAGAGATACTTCGTAGAATCGTAGAATCCCTACGGTGCAGAAGAAGGCCATTCAGCCCATCAAGCTTACACCTGCAACAATCTCACCCAGTCTCTATCCCTGTAATCCCATGTTTTTACCCCCAATCGCTCTAATGTACACGCTTTGTGACACTAATGGGCAATTTAGCATGGCCAATCTATCTGACCTGCACATCTTTGGGCTGTGGGAGGAAACTGGAGTACCCGGAGCAAACCAATGCAGACAAGGAAGAATGTGCAAACTCCCCCCAAGGCCGGAATTGAACCTGGGTCCTGGTGCTGTGAGGCAGCAGTATGCCACTATGCCATTTACATGCCATTGCATGCAGACTTAGAACAGTCTCAGTGCCTATAAATACTCACATACCATAGCTCCAATACCTCAGCTTCCCTGCTATCTCTAGGTTTTGGTATGTGTTAGGTAATTGATGCCCTGGATTAAAATTAGATTGAGTGATTTGATTTAAAAATATAAATGATTAGTTACTAGTTCACTGACTTATTCTCAAAGTCCTTTTTCTGTGATCAGCATGATGTCACTTGGTTCTCAAGGGCTCTTCACTCTGTTGACCATAATGTCATGTTTGCAAATTTATTCTGACCATTTCCTTCTTCTCTTGATGCTCTTTGCATTTTTGTTTAACTGTTTGGCACTGCTCCTCTGCTTCCTTCAGCTTCTCGATGCTCGCACCCTGTTGATTACTCATGTTCTGTGATGTTTCTCAGATGTACAAGGTGCTTCCTGTAAATCTTTCCAATTAGTATTGCTTGAATGCTTGCTGACACCTGGTTTAACAAGAAGAAATCCTCCTCACTGCTTTGCATGCTAATAAATATGGGATGAGGCTGGTGGCGGGGGGGAATCCCACAGTTTAAGTAACCTAAGCTTTCCCTTTAACACCCAACTCATGCAGTGGGGGAGATGTTTGTTGCCATGGCGTTGCTTCACACTTTCTCGATCCATCAGGCCAAGGAGCACACATGGCTGCGTTCAGTCATATTAAACTTCTCTATCACCAAATTTCTCCACTATATTTATGAATTATTGCTCAGCTGGAGGGGTAACAAAGATTTACACGAAGATTGGTTAATAGTCGGAGGGGCAAAGGGCGATGGTGAGCCCTCCTTCTTCTTTGTGAACTTACATCTGGGATCAGCCAGATGGCCAGGCAAAGGCCTGAACGGATTTGTAAGAATATGGGGAAGCCGTGGTGTAGTGGTATTATCCCTGGACTAGCAATCCCAAGACCCAGAGCAATGCTCTGGAGACCCGGGTTCGAATCCCACCACGGCAGGCAATGAAAATTAAATTCAATAAAACATCTGGAATTAAAAGCCTACTGATAAAACCATTGTCAATTATCATAAAGACCTATCTGGTTCAATAATGTACCTTCAGGGAAGGAAATCTGCTGTCTTACCTGAGCTGGTTTACATATGATTCCAGAGCCACAGCAATATGGTTGACTCTCAAATGCCCTCTGGAATAGAAGGCAGTTAGGGATGGGCAATGAATGCTGGACCCAGCCAGCAAGATCCACTTCCTGCAAAAATGAACTAAAGAAAAGGTATATACATAAAGAAAACCTTTGATTCCAGTGTATGCAGCTGGAATAATTGGAATCAAAGACAACAGGGTAGATCTTCAACTTGCCTTCCTTGTGTACATCAAATTCATCATAGTATCCATGTACCAATACCTCTTTATATTACTTGTGTGGGAATTTGTGTGTTGTAGGCTAGGCCAGCATTTAACTTATTTAATTTCTTTAAAGTTTATTTACGAGTGTCACAAGTAGGCTTACATTAATGAAGTTACTGTGAAAATTCCCTAGTCACCACACTTTGGTGTCTGTTCAGGGACACTGAGGGAGAATTTAGCATGGCCAATGCACCTAACCAGCACATCTTTCGGATTGTGGGAAGGAACCCACACAGACACAGGGAGAATGTGCAGGTTCCGCACAGACAGTGACTCAAGCTGGGAATGAACCCAGGTTCTGTGAGGCGCTGTGAGGCAGCAATGCTAACAACTGTGCCACCGAGTCGCCTTGCCCTTCAAAGTAGGGTGAGCTGCCTTCTTGAACCACTGTCATTCAACTGGTGACAGTTCACCCATAATGCTATTGGGGAAAGGAATTCCCTCTGAGCAGATAGTTTTTTTTTAAAGTTTATGTTTATTTATTAGTGTCACAAGTAAGCTTACATTAACAATGCAATGAAGCTACAGTGAAAATCCCCTAGTCGTCACACTCCAGTTCCTGCTTGGGTATACTGAGGGAGAATTTAGCGTGGTCAATTCACCTAACCAGAACATCTTTCAGACTACAGGAGGAAACTAGAACACATGGAGGAAACCCACGCAGACACGGGGAGAACATGCAAACTCCACACAGACAATGGCCCAAGCTAGGAATTGAGCCCAGGTCCCTGGAGTGCGAACCAGTGTGCCATCATGGGGCTCAAGTTTTGGAATTGGATTTAAAACCACAACCTCCTGACTTGGAGTTGAGAATGTTAATAATCTTGGCTGACGCTCTTTTAATTGTTTTTTCTTTATAAGAATTTATATTTCAAAGCCCTTTCCCAAATAAACAAGACAGCTAGAGCTATATTGTTAAGTATAATGACTAAGCCTGGCATCATCAATTACTTCCTGTTTTTGTCCAGCACCATTCTAATGATGAGTATCTGTCATTCTAAGTAGGTCAATGTGACCTTAGCTGAGAATTCATATGGCTATGCACCTGACGGTGAATTTAAAATGCTTCTACCCCTGATTTCCATCTCAACTGGTGCAAAATTATACTGATGACATTGTATTGCGTTGCAATGTTGGCTTTTCCCTGTTTTCCAACAAAACCAGAGTAAATCCCATTTCCAGATTCCGTATCATATTATGTTTTTGTCCACTTTTCTGTCAACTCCTCAGAATGATGCCCTTTTGATCTGTCAGAGTTTGTCCAGAGTGGCAGGAATGACGTGTGAAAAGTCACGTATGGATCGACTGGGATTTCACTGCAATTTAGAAGAATAAGAGGGGATCTCATAGAAACATATAAAATCCTGATGGGACTGGACATGCTAGATGTAGAAAAAGTGTTGCCAATATTGGGGAAGTTCAGAACTAGGGATCGCAGTCTAAGAATAAGGAGTAAGCCATTCAGGACTGAGGTGAGGAAGAGCTTCTTCATTCTAGAGAGTTGTGAACCTGTGGAATTCTCTACCACGGAAAACTGTTCCAGTTCCTTAGATATGTTCAAGAGGGAGCTGGATGTGGTTCTTGTGGCTAAGGAGATCAAGGAGTATGGAGAGAAAATGGGAATGGGATACTAAAACTGCATGATCAGCCATGATCATATTGAATGGTGGTGCAGGCTTAAAGGGCCAAATGGTTTCCTCCAGCACCTATTTTCTATGTTTACCCAAAGAGGCATCAGAGTGTGGTAACTAGGGGATTTTCACAGTAACTTCATTGCAGTGTTAATGTAAGTCCTAACACTAATAAATGAACTTAAACTTAATGGTCACAAGTGAACTGCTTGATTATTCATTATTCACCCTCTCCCCCTCTTGGTTAAACCAGAGATGATGATACCAGAGATAAGAGACTCTTGAAATTATCTTGCATACACGTTATATTTTCGTATTTTAATGTTACATGTTGCTTATACATTGGATGAAAAGCTGATAATCAAAAGGCACAGATTTAACGTGATCAACATAAAGAACTAATGACAATACAGAAATAAATATATATATATGAATGGGTTGGATTTGGAATACACTACCTGAGAGGGTTGTAGATACAGATTCAATATCTGCCTTCGAAAGCAAATTGGATTTAAAAAAGACATTGTAAGGATGTAGGGAAGGAGCAGGGAGTGGTATAAACTGGATTGACCTTCGAAGGAGCTGGCACAGACTCGATGGGCCAAGTGGCCTCCATCTGTGTGATACTATTGCATGATTTTATGGCATTATTATAGAGAGGATAAGCACTTGAAATGAAGGTCAGGTTTTTCCTCAGCCGGTTGTTATGACCTGGAAGGCATTGCTTAAAAAATGGATAAAGATTCATTAGTTTCTTTCAAAAGTAGTTTGATGTTAAACTGGAAAATGTTGCAGGGCCATCAGAAAAGGTTAGGGAAGTGACAGTAATTATAAGCTGTTTCAGAAGTCTTGCTGGACATGATGGGCTGAATGGCTTCCTTCACTTCCATATGATTCTACATTTAAAGGCTGAATTTTCCTGATCTCATGAAGGTGGACCAGGAAGGAGGTTGCAAGCAATACCCCTAGTGGCTGTCCAATGGGTTCTTGCCTTCTAGTGATCTTGCTGGTGTCAATGCCTACCTGACCACTATTTACTCTCACTGATGGATCAATCTGATGAACACTGATGATGCCACTGGGATCTTTGGAGGCACAGTGATTAGCACTGCTGCCTCACAGTACCAGAGGTCTGTGTTCAATTCTGGCCTCAGGTGATTGTATGAAGTTTGCCCATTCTCCCCATATCTACATGGGTTTGCTCTGGTTTCCTCTCACAGTCTAAAGATGTGTGGGTTAGGTGGATTGACCATGCTAAATTGATTCTTAGTATCCCAATATATATAGGCTATGGTGTTTAGTGGGGTTACGGGGATAAGGCCTGGTTAAGATGCTCTGTTGGACCTTCGGTGCAGACTCGATGGGCCAAATGGTCTCCTTCTGCACTGTAGGGATTCTTTGATCCTATGATAAAGTAGTACTCTGTTATAGCTGCAGTCCATAGGGCAATTAGAGATAGCATCCCAATGGCAAACCAGGGACCATCAACGCCTCTTTTTGCTTGACCATCCCAGCACAGACCCTCTACAATACGATAACCACAGTGTGATGCCACAGGCCAAGTCCAAGATGATGGCCTGGAGTTACAGTATATAATTTTTGAAGTGTCCTCATGCCCTCCTGCCTGGTTCGGCAGCGCTCACCTCTCCAGCCCACACCCTCTGTTGGGGTGAACCGCTTCTCCTGTCTGCCTGCTATCATTAACTGGATGGGACTCATCACAGGCTCATGAATTGTACATCTGCACAAAATGGCAACCAAGCTCCCATCGTGAATAATTCTCAGCCTTACCTATGAAGAGAGATTGGATAGTCTGGTGTTGTTTTCCATTGGGCAGAGGAGGCTGAGAGTGGGGGTGAAGGGGGGGAGCGATTGCAATGGATAAAATTATGATGCATATAAATAGACAGGAAGGAACTTTTCCATTTGGTAGAGGGAACAATGACTAGGGGGCATAGATTTAAGGTAAAGGGGCAGGAGATTTAGAGGGGAGAGCAGAAAAACTTTTTCACCCAAGAGGGTAATGGGAGTCTGGAACTCACTGCCTTATAACTTTTAAGAAATATTTCAATATGCCCTTGCAGTGCCAAGACATACAAGGCTGTGGACAAAGTGCTGGAAAATGGTATTAGTTGGGTGGTTTGTCTTTGACCAGTGCAGACACAATGGGTCAAAAGGCCTTTTTCTGTGCTGTATGTGACTATGACTCTAACTCCCAGCTTGGAATCAAGGCTGATGTTGCGATCAAAACCAAATTGGGAAAATTTAGCCTTATGTATCAATTAGCATTGAATATGTCATAATTTATATTAAATTTAGGCAGTGTAAAATCCTGGTGTGATTTGCTTTTAAATGAAGCATTGATCATAGAATTCCCTACAGTGCAGAAGAGGCCATTCAGCCCATTGATCTGAAATAACTCGCCATACAAGCATCTTACCCAGACTCATGCCACCCCACCCTATGCCCATAACCATTCCCAGGGCTAATCCACTGAACCTACACAATTTGAGACACAAAAGGCCAATTTGGCACGGCCAATCCACCTAACCCACGCATCTTTGGAGTATGGGAGGAAACTGGAGCACCTGGAGGAAACCCACATGCGGAGAACATGCAAACTTCGCACAGTCACCCAAGCAGGGAATTGAACTCATGTCCCTGGTGCTGTGAGGCAGCAGTGCTATTCACTGTGCCACTGTGCTGCCCATTGCTTTAGAGTTTGATAGCTTTAGTGTTGTATAGATGCTGCCGTTTGCTGTCTGTTTTGGTGGTTGTTGTTCTGCAGTGAGAGTAGTTTTTCCTCTCAGAATTCTTTCTTTTTAAATTGCTTTGTTTTTAATGAGTTTCCAGTTTTCTGATTTTGCTTCAGGGAAGGGAAAAGGTTATTATTTCCCTGTGTTCGCTTTCTCGCAATGGTCCTCAGGAGCTGCCTTCTCAGGGAGCAGTATTAACTAGCTAAGCATCAAATTTAGCCAAATAGTCAAGGATGGGAGATCCCATGAGGACTCATGGAATTAAAGGGAAAAAACTGAAGGATAATTCCCGGGTTACAATCCAGAATGTAGGGACTGTGTTCTAGATATTCTGAGAAACCTGGCAGATCCGCTGGAAGAATACATCAGTAAAACTCTGAGTTGGCTGAATTGCTGAGTAGAGATATGTTGCTGCCAAGCTAATTCTGTTGCTATTTCATTTTACATTGGAAGATCAGCAATTCCTTGAAGGGTAATACTCGAGAGATTGATAAAACTAATCATTAATGTGCTTGCAGATTGCATATCAAGGAAAAGGGGCCAAGCAGATATGCTAATGTGTCAAGATGCTGTGATTCTACAGTCTGACGTGTGGCCATGGTTAACTCAGCATTAAAAATGCTAAGAAAACTATTCAGATCAGCATCTTGAGATACATTATAAAAAGTAAATCTTCACTAATTAGCTTTTACTGCACAAATTTTTTATTTTATTTTTAGTTAACCTTAGGAGAGGGGGAGTGATGGCATGGTATTATCACTAGACTACTAATCCATTAACTATTGCTCTGGGGATCCAGGTTTGAATCCCGCCACAGCAGATAGTAAAATTTAAATTCCATGAAAAAAAGAATTTATTTAAGAATCTACTCGTGAAACCATTATTGATTATTAGAAAACCCTATCTGGTTCACTAATGTCCTTTGGGGAAGGAAATCTGTCATCCTTATCTGGTTTGGCCAGCATGTGACTCCAGATCCACAGCAAAGTGATTGACACTCAACTGCCTCTGAACTAAATAAAAGCAAATTACTGTGGATGCTGGAATCTAAACCAAAAGTGAAAACAATGGAAAATCTCAGCAGGTCTGGCTGCATCTGTAAGGACAGAAAAGAGCTGATGTTTCGAGTCCGGATGACCTTTTGTCATAGCTGCTTTGACAAAGGGTCATCTGGATCAAAACATCAGCTCTTTCCTCTCCTTACATATACTGCCAGACTTGCTGAGATTTTCCAGTGTTTCCTCTTTTCGTCTTCTGAACTTGGTTAACGAGGGTTGGGCAATAAATGCTGGCCAGCCAGCGATGCCCATGCCCTACAAATGAACAAAAGAATGAAATAATGACAATGCCACATCAACTGCAAAGTCACTAATGGAGTAGGCCAGGTTGGATGGAGATGATTGGTTTATTTTGCTGAAGAATATTACTTAGAAATACATTGGAGTTAAATGTACGGAAACAGACAGGATGGTCCAATCCATCTCTGTCTCCATTTACCTTTTATGTGAGTCAGTAATCACATTTACTCACCCTGTTCTGTTTCGCAGCCTGTGTCCTGGATAATATTTAAACTTGGGCTTGTAAGTGACAACTGACATTCATGTCGGTCTAGTGCCAAGGAATGACCATCGCCAACAAGAGAGAATCTAACTAATTTCCTTTGATATTCAACTGCATTACCATCACAGAATCCCCAAATATCAACACCTTAGAGGGTTACCATTCACCAGATACTTAACTGGACCGGCATTTAAATACTGTGTCAGCAAAGGTTGAGGGAACTCGGTCTTTTCTCCATGGAGAGATGAAGGATGAGAGATGACCTGATAGAGGTTTATAAGATGTTGAGAGGTATAAATCGGGTGGATTCTCAGAGATATTTCCCAGGGCTGAAATGGTCACCTCGAGAGGACACAGGTTTAAGGTGCTGGGGAGTAGGTACAGAGGAGATGTCAGGGGTAAGTTTTTCACTCAGAGGGTGGTGGATGATGGAATCGGCTGCTGTCAGTGGTGGTGGAGGCAAATTCATTCAGGTCTTTTAAGGGACTTCTGGTTGAGTACATGGGATTTAATGGGATTGAGAGTTATAAGTAGGCCTAGTAGGTAGAGATATGATCAGCGCAACTTGTGGGCTGAAGGACCTGTTTGTGCTGTAGTTTTTCTATGTTCTACATTCAAAAGCAGTTCAAAGGTCAGGAATTCTGCAGCGAGTAACTCATAATCTGATTCCCCAAAGCGTGTCGCCATCTACAAAAAACAAGTCAGGGGTCTGGAAGACATTCTTTTTAACTGGATGTGTGCAACTCTAACAACACTCAGAAGAGTTGACACCATCCAGGACAAAGTGGCCCACTTGATGACATCCCTCCATCACCTTAAACATTCACTCCCTCTATCACCACTGTATAGTGCTAGCAGTGTGTGCCATGTATAAGATGCACTACTGCTCCTTCAATATTACCTTCCAAACCTATCTGGAAGAACAAGGGCAAGAGGTGGGAATGTCACAACCTGCAAGCTTCCAAACCATCCTGACTTGGAAATGTATTACATTCTTTACTGTTGCTGAATCAAGATCCTGAAACTCCGTTCCAAATAAACCTATGGGTGTACCTACATTGCATTGACTGCATTGGTTCAAGCTTAAGGGCACTTAGAGATAAATAACACATTCTGGCCTCATTAGTGACAGACACACTCTATGAAAAAATAAGTAAGAAAGTCAGCATCAGTGAATAAGTGTCACTTAATGGACAGTTGACTTTCCCTACCATTGCTTTGTCGATTGGGAATAAGCTGGTGGAGTTATAGATAGTCATGTTAAAGTAGGATCTATTATAGAATCCCTACGGTGAAGAGGGAGGCCTCTCAGGCCATTGAGTCTGTATCAACCACAATCTCACCCAGACCCTATCCACATTACCCTGTGCATGCACCTTAGCTAATCCCCCTTACGCTAACTGACAATTTAGCATGGCCGATTCACCTAACATGCACATCTTTGGAGTCTGGGAGGAAACTGGACACACAGACACAGGGAGAACGTGCAAACTCCACACAAACAGTGACCCAAGCCAGAAATCGAACCCGGGTCTCTGGCACTATGGGGCAGCAGTATTAACCACTATATCACTGTGCCAAGTTATCCTGCCTGTTGTGGATAAGACTTACATTAGCAACTTGAATATTATTGGGTAAATGCCAGCATTATGATTGTAGTGACACAGTTTAGTTAGGGTTATATCAGCAGTCTTTGGAACTGTAGTCAGAATGTTGTCTGGATCCATCCCCCTTTGCCTAGTCCAATTACTCAGCTGTTTCTGGAGGGAAGCGAGTTGGCTGAAGTCTCAAATCCGTGATGACTTTATTTTTTATAATCATTGACGGGATGTGGGCATCATTGGCAAGCATTAGTTGCCTATTCCTAGTTACCCTTGAGAAGGTGGTAGTGAGCTACATTCTTGAACTGCTGCAGTGAAGTTAGGGAGGGAATTTCAGGATTTTGACCCAGTGGCAGTGAAGGAACAGCGATATATTTCCAAGTCAGGATGGTGAGTGACTTGGAGGGGAATCTTAAAGTGGTGGTGCTCCCAGCTGTCTGCTGCTTTTGTCCATCTGGATGGTAGTGATTGTGGGTTTGGAAGGTGCTGTCTGAGAAAGTCTGGTGAGTTCCTACAGTGCACCTTGTACAGCTGCCACAGTTTGCAGATAGTGGAGGGAGTGAATGTTTGTGGAAAGGATACCAATCAAGTAGACTGCTTTGTCCTGGATGGGGTCAAACACCTTGAGTGTTATTGCAGCTGCACTCATCCAGGCAAGTGAAGAGTGCGAGGTCCTCAGGAGGAGGCTGAGAAAAGTTATCCACTAAACAACTCTGACTGAAGATAGTTGAAAATGCCTCAGCCTCATCCTTTGTACTCATACTGGACTCTATCATTATTGAAAACGGGGATAGAACAAAAACAAAGAAAATTACAGCACAGGAACAGGCCTTCCATGCCTGCAATGACTATACTGCCCAACTGAACTAAAATCCCTTACCATATCCTTCCATTCCCATCCTATTCATGTATTTGACCAGACACTCCTTAAAAGTCACTATTGTATCTGCTTTCACTATCTCCCCCAGCAATGAGTTCCAGTCTCCCACTACCATCAGTGTGAAAAAATCTGATGTGGATGAAGCTTCCTCCATCTGTCACCACCTTTCCCAACCAGGTGATCTTTGGTTGCAGAACTGTGACTTGATTTGTTGGCAGCTGGATCACAGATCTCTATTCGTATCATATTGATTTTGATGTTTCCCTTGCATGTACACCCGTTTTATAACACTGACAAGCTAGTGTTTCATTTTCTGTAAGAATTTCTCATGTGATACCTCCTACAGTCCATGTTGACCACACCCGATACCATTCCTACATCAATAATTCCTGATAGCTCTTTGACGAATCCTATAAGTCTCGACAAGCTTGGTTGTCCCCATTATAATCCATCTTGGCTGCTTCCAAATATTTTCCTTTTATCAATATACATGGTAATTTTAATCTTAATTAGAGACTCTAACAACGTTCCTATCACAGATGTTAAACTAATTAGGCTGTAATTATCCAAGCCTGACTCTGTATGCCTTTTTAAAAATGGGTTCTGGATTAGATATTCTCCAGTCTTCCAGCACACATCCACAGTCAATGCAGACCTTAACTACAGGGGATAATGTTAATCCAATGCATCGAACATAAGAACAAGAAGCAGGAATAGACCATACAGTCCCTCAAGCATACTCTGCTATTTAATAAGATTGTGGCTGATCTGATAATAACTTCAAATCTGCATCCTACCTACTATCACTCACTTGCTTACCAAGAATCGATCCATTGGGCTGGAAATGGACCGGTTTGGGTTGTCTTTTGATTTGATTTGATTTATTATTATACTATGTATACAGTGAAAAGTATTGTTTCTTGCATGCTGTACAGATAAAGCATATCATACATGGAGAAAGAAAAGAGAGAGTGCAGAGTGTTACAGTTATAGCTCGGATGTAGAGAAAGATCAACTTAATGCAAGATAGATCTATTTAAAAGTCCGATGGCAGCAGGGAAGAAGCTGTTCTTGAGTTGGTTGGTATGTGACCTCAGACATTTGTATCTTTTTCCCCAAGGAAGGAGGTGGACTTACTTATTTTTCTACTTATTTTTCTGCCAAACTTCACTCTGCGTTGAAGTGACCCCAGATGAAGATATTAAATGCCATTCTGAATCTCTGACAGAAGCGATCCAGTCCCAAGTGTTTGCCAAGGGAATGCTGCAAAAGCTGTAGCCTTGTTCTCCGAGTTTGCTTGGAAAGCTGGAAGTAGTTGTCGCTGGATATGGGTTATGACAGGTGTAAAATGGAAAATTACTGAAAGAGGTCAAGCTGGTCAGAGGCTTTTGTGCCAATAAACGGTAGCACCATTCACAATTGGCAGAGATAGTCAGTCTTTCTATTATTTTTATATTTGTTCATGGAATCTGAGCAAAACCTATTGCCCATCCTCAATTGCCTTTGAGAAGACGGTGGTGAGTTGCCTTCTTGAACTGCTGCAGTCCCTGTGGTGTAGATACACCCACAGTGCTGTTAGGGAGAGAGTTCCAGGATTTTGCCCTAATTCTAAGTTAGGATGGTGTATGACTCGGAGGGGAATTTGCAGGTGGTGATGCTGCCCTTGCCCTTCTTGATGGTAGTTTGTAAGTTTGGAAGGTGCTGTCAAAGGAATCCTGGTGAGTTGCTCTCAAACTTGCTACACACTGCTCCCATCATGTCGTCTTTGGTGGTAGAGATCATTGGATTGGAAAATGCATAGAAGGGACCTTGGTCTGTTATTGCAGAGCCACTTGTAGATGCTACATGCTGCTGCCACTGTGTGCCTGTGATAGATGAAGTATATATTGAAGGCAGTGAATGTAGTACTAGTCAAGTGAGCTATTGTGTCTTGGGTGTGGTTAAGTGTGTTGGAGAAAATTGGAGACACCCAGACAAGTGGAGTGTATTCCAGCAAACCCTTAACCTACACTTAGTAAACAGACATCTGTATGTCAGGAGGCGTTGGAGGGAGAGAGGTCATGGGGTGGTATTCATGGGGAAGATGTTGTGGGGAGCGGATAGTTGCAAAGACAAGGGCAATTTCTCACTGGGGCCGTCCTTTCCCAAGATCCTTGGCCAGCACTTGGTAGTTTTGAACAAGGGATATCTCTGGAAACCCGACAGCAAACATGCCAGGCTGTGAGGTCCATAATTGTTAATTATTCATTTAAGAGCCCCAAAAAGGCTCTCCATCGGCCTTTTCACAATGGATTTAACTGGGAAGCAGGTGGGAAAGTGGCCATTTGGGAAGGCACCAGATTCTGTCCGAGGACCATGTGGACTATCTGACATGTGGGAGTCTTTCAAATGTCAGACGATTGGAACTCAAGACCAACATGTATCTGTGAGGATGAAGGATAAGTGTGGCAAGTATCAGGAACCTGGATAACAAGGGATATTATGAGCCTTGTCAAAAAGGAAAAGGAAGCATCTGTAAAGCCTAAAAAGCTTAGGACACTTGAAGACTTTGAAGAATATAAAGAATGTAGAAAGGAATTAAGGGAGAAGAGGGCTAAAAGGGGTCATGAAAAGTCCTTGGCATAGAGGATGAAGGAAAATCTTAAGGCATTTTGTATGAAAATAAGGTGCAAGAGGTAGCCAGGAAAGGGGTTAGTTCACTCAAGAATATTGGAGGGAATCTACACATGGAACCAGAGGAAGTGGGCAAGATACTAAATGAATACTTTGCCATAGTATTCACCAAAGAGAGGGACTTGTTGGGTGAGGAGCCTAGGGCAGGGTGTGCAGATATTCTTGGTTATGTCAATATCAAAAAGGAGGAGGTATTGGGCATCTTAAAAAGCATTCAGGTAGATAAGTCCTCAGGGCCTGAATGGGATCTATCCCCAGAATACTGAAGTAATCAAAGATGGAAATTGCTGAGGCTTTGACAGAAATCTTTGTATCCTCACGGCTACAAGTGAAGTTCCAGAGGACTGGAGGATAGCAATGTTGTTCCATTGCTTAAGAAGGGCAACAGGGATAACCCAGGAAACCGTAAGATGATGAGCCTTATGTTAGTGATAGGGAAATTATTGGAAAAGATTCTTAGGGACAGGATTTGTTCACATCTGGAAAAAAACTGACAGCATGGTTTTATGAAGGATCACTAAATTGATCAAGTTTTTCGAGGAAATGATGAAGATGATAGATGAGGGAAAGACAGTGGATATCGTATACATGGATGTCAGTGAAGCCTTTGACAAGGTACCTTATAGTAGACTGATATGAAAGGTGAAGTCACACGGGCTCAGAAGAGAGCTGGGAAGATGGATACAGAACTGGCTTGGCCATAGAAGATAGAGGGTAGCAGTAGAGGAATGCTTTTCTGAATGTAAGTTTGTGACCAGCGGTATTCCACAGGAATCAGCATATATAAATGATTTGGAGGAAAATGTAGCTTCTCTGATTGGTAAGTTCACCAATGACACAAAAATTGGTGGAGATATGGATAATGGAGAGGGTTGTCAGAGGATGGCAGATGGAGTTTAATCTGGACAAGTGTGAGATAAAGTATTTTGGAAGATCTAATATATGTAGGAATTATACAGTCAGTGGTGGAACCTGAGGAATATTGACAGGCAAAGCGATCTGGGCATACATGTCCACCAATCACTGAGAGTGGAAACGCAGGTGGATAAAATAGTCAAGAAAGCATATGGCATGCCTCATCGGTTGGGGCACTGCATATAAAAATTGGCAGGTCATGCTGTACTTGTATAGTTCTTTAGTTAGAATATTGTGTATGATTCTGGTCGCCACATTACCAAAAGAATGTGAATGCTTTGGAGAGGATATAGAAGAGATTTACCAGGATGTTACCTGGTTTGGAGGGTATTAGCTATGAGGAGAGGTTAGAAAATCTCAGTTTCTTCTCACTGGTTGAGGGGTGACCTGATGGAGGTCTACAAGATTGAGTGGCCATGGACAGAATGGATAATCAGATGCTCTTTCCTAGAGTAGAAAAGGCAAGTACTGGGGGATATAGGTTTAAGGTGCATGGGGAAAGGCAGATTTTTTTTAACACAGAGGATGGTGAATCTCTGGAATATTCTTCCAGGGGAAGTGATGGGAACAGGTACGGTAACATTATTTAATGAGTATCTAGACAAATACATAAATAGGATGGGAATGGAAGGATACAGACTCCGTAAGTGCAAACGGTATTAGTTTAGGCATGATTGGTGCAGTCTTGGAGGGCCAAAGGGCCTGTTCCTGTGCTCTACTGTTCTTTGCTCTTTGACCAGGGTATAGAGAAATTGAAATCGACAGAGTTTGGGGTTAGAGGGTGGATGGACATGAAAAAAAAGACAAAAATGAACATTATAGCCAAGAGTCTGTGAAGCTAGGAAGATGAAAGATAATGGCTGGAACGTTACCGCCATTCATGCCGGCAGGATTTTCTCATCCCACTGCTGCAAGCGGAGATTTGGTAGGCCGCCAAATTCTCCGACCTCACTGCAGCGGGAGCGTGGTGTGAACGGATAGGTAAGATCACATCCCAAATGAATAACCAGACAATGCAAGACTGCGTCAGGGAGGAGGAAGACTGAACAGCTGGGCACTACAGGGTTAAATGGAGAAAAACAAATGAGGAGAATATCACGGGGAAACTAAACAGAAGAAAATGCAGGGCGATTGTGGGGAAGTCTGAGAAAGAGTTAGAAATCAGTGTGATGGAGCGGGTGTCAGGGTAAATAATTAATTATTGAGGATTGATGGAATAAAGAGAGGTCAATTTTCTGACTGGGAAAGGAAAACAAAAGAACCGAGGTGAACCTGAACAGGAGGAAAGGTAAAAATATGATGTTGAATTTTCATTGGTGATGGACAGAAAGTAATTAGAATTCACTGAGGGTCTCATTATGAACTGGCACGACTCCAGCTAGTTTATTGCGTCGTGCGCCTTTCACAGGAATTATAACTATCTAATTAAAAACAAGCAAATGAGATATTTATCAAAATGGTACCAGGGTCGAGGGGTTTCACTCATCTGGAGAGACCAGAGAAGCTGAGATTGTTCTCCTTAGAGTAGAAAAGGTTAAGGGGAAATTTAATAGAGGCGTTCTAAATGATGAGGGTTTTGATGGAGTAGCGGGAAATTATTTTCACTGACAGGCCAGTCGGTAAAGGACACAGATTTAAATGATTGAGAAAGAAAGACCAGAGAGAGGTGAGAATTCCGTTTTACTTGGTGAATTGCTGGAGTGAATTGTGTGAGAAGCAGATTTATTAGTAATGTCATGAAGTAATTGGATTCTTAATTTAAGAAAGAAAATGCAGAGCTAACAATAAAGGATCGGACTAATCTGTAGCTCCTTTGGAGAACTGGCAGAGGCACAATGGGACGAATGGCCACTGTCCCTTTTTTTTATGGGACATGGGCATCACTGGCACCAGTATCTTTTGCCCGTCCCTAGTTGTCCTTGGAGGGTAGTTGAGAGTGAACCACGTTGCTGTGGCTCACATGTAAACCGGACCAGATAAGGCCAGATTTTCTTCCCTAAAGGACATAGCGAACCAGATAGATTTTTTTCTGACAAGTGGTAATGTTTCCATGGTCATCAGTATATTTTTAATTCCAGATACTTTTTATTGAATTCAAATTCCACCATCTGTTGTGGTGGGACTAGAACTTGTGTCCCCAAAACAGTAACTGTGTTTCTGGCAACAAGTGTAGCGATAATACGACTTGACTATCATCACTAGTCTGTGCTGTATCGCTCTGTGATGTACAAAGCTCAAATACTTCAACTCTATGTCTTTTATATATTTGTTGGCTAATTAAAGTAGCTGGTTAAATACCAGTTTGGAATAGAGTTGCTTTTTCTCTGCAATCTGCCTAAAATCATCTAAATTAGCATAAAAGGTCGAGACATTTGAAGCTCCACTTGGGTTCAGTGAAAGTGGACTTACTGCTATTTTTCCGCTGATTTAATAAACCATTAGGCAGGAGCTCGGATCTTCCTTCAGAATTGACTATGTCTCCAAGTCAAATTAATCACAATAGTGAGGTTGTGCTAATTGCAGCACTTTGCAGCTTTTTAAGGAATCTCTCATGGGTTACCTGGCTGTGCAGCAGACTGTTGTTTCCTCTGGGGATTGAACAAATGTTTCTAGCCCCCAACTCCACAGAAACTTCTATCAACTTATTGGGCAGCACAGTGGTTAGTGCTGTTGTCTCACAGCACCAGGGACCCAGGTTCGATTCCCAGTTTGGGTCACTATGCAGAGTTTGCAGGTTCTCCCCGTATCTGTGTATGTTTCCTTGGGATGCTCTGGTTTTCTCCCACAGTCCGAAAGACGTGCTGGTTAGATGCATTGGCCATGCTGAATTCTCCCTCAGTGTACCCGAACAGGCACCTGAGTGTGGTGACCAGAGGATTTTCACAGCAACTCCATTGCAGTGTTAATAAAAGCCTACTTGTGACTATAATAAATAAACTTAAACCTCTTGACCTTCCTGACAACACAATACACAGCAGATGCTCTGTTCATTTGACCAGTAAAATAACTTCAGAGTCCACTGTATATTTTTGGATTGAACCCTGACTTTTTTTTTCATGCATTTGTGGGACATGGGCATCGCTGGCTGGCCAGCAGTTATTGTTCATCTCTAGTTGCCTATGGAGGACAGTTGAGAATAAACCACTTTGCTCTGCTCTGGAGTCACATGTAGGCCAGACCAGTAAGGACGGCAGATTTCCTTCCCTAAAGGACGTTAGTGAACCAGATAGGTGATTACGACAATTGGCAGTGGTTTCATGGTCATCAATAGACTTTTAAATCCAGATTTTTTTTTTAATTGAATTCAAATTCCACCATGTGCTGCGGCGGAATTTGAACCCTGGTCCCCAGGACATTAACTAAGTTTCTGAATTAATAGTCTAGAGATAATCCTACTAGACCATTACTTCCTCTACACAGAAGACTGATATGTCTTCAAGAAGGAACTAGATACAGAAATTGTGACAAAAGGAATAAAAGGATATTGGGGGAAGATGGGATAGGATATTGAATTTGGAGAAGGGCCAAATGGCTGACTGGCCTATTCCTGCTTCTAGTTTCCATGTTTCTGTACCTTCCGAGATCCCCCAACTCCTGGGAGACATTACATTGCTGATTATGTAAGTGAGTTTGAGTAGCAATGTGAGCTGTGAATTTCCTTTGGAATATTGGTGTGATTTCTCAGCTCAATTCCAAGCCAGATTGTTGATTGCACCTGAAACAGAAACATTCCCCCCAGGAATCTTGGTGCACTCCTCCTGCCTACCAATGGCACTGAACCAATCGCGCCTTTGCCCAGCACCACCGGACACTAAATGGCAATATCAGCAACATTCCTTCCATGCTGTGCTTGCACACCATTCTTTTGGAGAACTTTGAATACTCCAGACATGTTGCTGCCTGAAATTATGCTCCTTGAACAATTGCTCCTTGTAATTAGTTCTAACTTTATTGGAAGCATTTTTGTCAGAAAGCAAATGTTCCAGAGATCTGTAAAATTACAGTCATTGCATACACAATAAGAAAATTGAAATGATGTATGATATATTGTACGTTGAGCTTTCATCCTATTCACATCATTACAATAAGACAATAAAGCCATACCACATGAGCAGCATGGTGGCATACTGGTTAGCGCTGCTGCCTTACAGCGCCACGGACTCGGGTTCAATTCTGGCCTTGGGTGACTGTTTGTGTGGAGTTTGCACATTCTTCTTTTGAGTACATAGATTTCCTCTGGGTATTCCAGTTTCATCCCAAAGATATATAGGTTAGGTTGATTGGCTATGATAAATTGCCCCTTAGTGTCCAAAGATGTGCAGGTTCGATGGAATGTGTAGGTTTTTGGGGATCGGGCAGGGTAGAGACCCTGGGTAAGATACTCCGTCAGAGAGTCAGTACAGATTGGATGGGCTGAATGGCCTCCTCTGCATTGGAAGGACTCTATGATTCTATGTCCAGTTTGTTTGGAACAGATAAAGAAATTGTAATTCACATACTTGCATATAACACTGTCTTGTTTTTGACACTGAGGCCCAACGTGAGGGGACATTTTTAACTGTGGGTGTCAGAGGGTATATGGGAGTTGCCACGGGAGATCTGGTCCATTTGTTGACTGAGCTGAAACACCAAGTTACACTCAACAAATATGCGACAGTCCTCAGTCAGCACTCGTGTAACTCATCGGCCAGTATTCATGAACACTGATGGGGTAACCCATGTATGATGGCATAGTAAGAAGACTCACAAGACCAGGTTAAAGTCCAACAGGTTTATTTGGAATCATGAGCTTTCAGAGCACTGCTCCTTCAGCAGGTGAGTGAAGAGTTGGGTTCACAAACATGGCATATAGAGGTTAAGACTTAATTGCAAGTAATTACAAATTGGAATGTGTTTGTGAACCTACCACTTGCTGGATCAAGGTGCAGCACTCTGAAAGCTTGTGATTCCAAATAAACATATTGGACTTTAACCTGGTTTTGTGAGACTTCTTAATATGGTTGAATAGCTGGCAGTGTTTACAAGTTGTAATGTGGGTATCAGATTTGCAGCCATGTTAAGAATGTGAGTTTGCGGTGAAACTGTGAAATAAGTGTTGATGGTCGATGAGTGAACTGGTTTTGTTTTATTCATTCATGGACTGTGGGATTCGCTAGCAAAGCCAACAGTTATTTTTAAAAGCTATTTATCCTTAAGGAAGGTGGTGCTGAGCTGTCTTTATGAATGGCTGCAATCCGTAAGGTATAAGTACATCCATTATGTTGTTAGGAAGCGAGTTCCAGATCTTTGATCCAGCATAAGGAATATAGCTCTATGTTAGACTGGTGTGTGTTTTTGGGGACGAGTTTAGGGATGATGATGTTCCCTTGTCCTTCTTGGAGGCAGAGGTCAGGTTTGGAAGGTGCTGTTGAGTTTGTGAGTTGCTTAGATGTCATGCTGTAGACTGTACATTAGTGGTGGAGGGAGTCACTGTTTAAGGTGATGGCTGAGATATCTGCTTTGTCCTGGATGATGCCTAGTCTCTCGAGTATTGTTGGAGCTGCACTCATCCAGGCTAATGGAGAATATTCCATTATACTTCTGACATATTCCTTGCAGATGGCAGACAGGCTTAGGGGGTTCAAGAGGTGAGTTACAGGATTCCTAGCCACTGACCTGCTCTTGTAGTCACAGTATTTATGTGGCTGGTCCAGTTCAGTTTCTGGTCAATGCTAACTCCCCATGGTGTTGGTAGTGAGGATTTAGTGATGGTAATGTTATTGAATGTTAATGGAACTTGATCAGAAGTCCCCATCATAGATTTAGGTTGTTGCCCTGAAGCTTGCTACAGCCTGAAAGCATCTTTTATTGAAGTGGTGAAGTCTGCCTTTCGTGCTGGCTGTCTTTAAGTGGTACTGGTCTCATACACACCTCCCTGCTGAGTGCACTACTACTTTACAGCATGTTTGGTACTTGGCTGCATGCTATAATCATCTATAGCACTACTAAGTTTGCATGCTGCCTGCAACAGGCGTATTCTTTCAGATGCAGGCTTATTGATATATTGAAATCCTGCTGATCAAACGTTGGGCCCACAATAGAATTATAGAATCCCTACAGTTCAGAAGAAGGCCATTTGGCCCATCGAGTCTGCATTGACCATCCAGGCCCCATCCCCAACATTAAGGGGCAATTTAGCGTGGCCAATCCACCTAACTTGCACATTTTTTGACTATGAGAGGAAACCAGAACACCCAAAGGAAACCCACACAGACACGGGGAGAATGCGCAGACTCCGAGCTGGGACCCAAGCTGGGAATCGAACCTGGGTCCCTGGCAATGTGAAGCAGCAGTGCTAACCACTGTACCACCATGCTGCCCACTTTACAATTTGCACAAAATTGAAAATACTGTGAGATTCTGCTGTGGTCTCTTGTTGTCGATGCTGGTTAGATCAAAGCAACAATACTTAGGTTTCTGTGGCATTGTGATATTGTGAGAACCCATCCAAGTTTTCTTCAGCCTGTCAACGGTGATGAGCACACCGTAACATCTTGACCTGCGATTGGGTCCCAATTGCATCCGCAACCTTGATTTCAAAGACTAATCTGCAAATGCCACTGAATTCTCTGCCTCTCCGGAGCTGTGTCTCTGACCTTGATATTGACGGTGTATACACTGAGATCCCACTGTTTGCTTTCTCCTGGTGCTGAAATGGAAGAAATGCTTTTAAATCAAATTTATGTTCAGCAGGGTGAAGAGGCCAGTGCTAAGCAATACTTTACCACATAATGCACTTCATCCCCAATCTCAGAAGACCATCCCCATCTCGATCCGTGCGGCACATCACACATATCACCCGTGACCTTGCTGGGTGAGATTGTCAATTTAAAGCTATCTTTGGGCAAGTTTTGTGCTGTGGGCCCAGACTGATTAGAAACTGGAAACTTAGAGCAACAGAAGGAGGAAACTTTGGTCCTGTCGACTAAAATCCCCGAGGAAATGGGATCTTTTATAAACCAGCTGTAGACAATGTTGGAACTGCTCATTGCTCAAGTCAATAATTTCTGTTGTCGCATGATTTGATTTGATTTGATTTATTATTGTCATACGTATTAATATACTGTAAAAAGTATTGTTTTTTTGTGTGCTATACAGACAAAGCATACCGTTCATAGACAAGGAAAGGAGAGAGTGCAGATTGTGGTATTACATTCATAGCTAGGGTGTAGAGAAAGATCAGATTGGTCCATTCAAAAGTCTGACGACAGCAGGCAAGAAGCTGTTCTTGAATTGGTGGGTATGTGACCTCAGACGTTTGTATCTTTTTCTTGATGAGAGAATGTGGAAGAGAGCATTTATGCTAATGCAGTCACAGACTAATCAATGAAGATTTGTTATTTAAGTTTTCACTGTAAGTTAATGCGTTTCCAGAGGGCTTGGGTGGAATTGAGTGCCAGAGTTTTTTTCACTGTCAGTTGGGTTTCTGAGTATTGAGGTTGGATCTTTACCCCGGACGTTGGGGACAGGAGCCGCATCTGTTTTTGTGTTGCCTGCTTTGGCAAACTTGATTGAAGTTCTGATTTCCATGGTGGTGAGTCCTTCATCGAAATGGGGATGGGTTTCCTATCCAATTCATGCTAGTCAGAGTCAGAGTGGAGACAGGGTTCAAGCATCGAAGGCAACCCCTACTGAGGCTAATGAAGGAGCAGTGCTCCAAAAGCTCATATTTCCAAATAAACCTGTTGGATTTTAACCTGGTATTGTGAGATTTCTTACTGTACCATCATACATGGGTTACCCCATCAGTGTTTATGAATGATGGCTGATGAGTTACGTGAGTGCTGACTGGGGACTGTCGCAAAGATGCAGACAGAGAGAGTTTGTGTCAAAACACAAGGAAGTGAGATGCCATAGGGGAGCTAGAAGATTGGCATCTTTGATAGAGAGATAGTAGGCCCCCTTCCTGAGAATGGCAGGAGGACACTACCTCATTATGCTGCAAGGTCACATCTCTGTTCAATATCTTCTTCTGTTGCTGGCTCCTCTCTTACCTCCTGCTTCGATGAGTTGACCTCTGCCAGGGCCTGCTGAAGATCCATACTTTGCTGGGAAACTATGTTATGAAACTATGTTCTCTGGGAGGCAAGAGAGGAGATTGCATTCTCTGGGAGGCAAGAGAGGAGATTGCAGAGCCTCTGGCTCTGATCTTCAGGTCCTCGTTGGTTACGGGTGTGGTTCCGGAGGACTGGAGGATGGCGAATGTGGTCCCATTGTTTAAGAAGGGGAAGAGAGACCTTCCTGGGAATTATAGGCCAGTGAGTCTTACTTCTGTGGTGGGCAAGGTATTGGAGAGAATTATTAGGGATAGGATTTATAGTTATTTAGAGAGAAATGAATTGATTGGGGATAGTCAGCATGGTTTCGTGAAGGGTAGGTCATGCCTTACTAACCTCATTGAGTTTTTTGAGAAAGTGACCAGAGAGGTGGATGGGGGTAAGGCGGTTGATGTAGTATATATGGACTTTAGTAAGGCTTTTGATAAGGTGGCCCATGGAAGACTTCTACAGAAAATGCAGATGTGTGGAATAGAGGGTGATTTAGCTAATTGGATTAGAAATTGGCTGGCAGATAGAAGACAGAGGGTGGTGGTTGATGGGAGATATTCATCGTGGAGTTCGGTGACGAGTGGTGTGCCTCAGGGGTCTGTTTTGGGGCCCCTGCTGTTTGTAATTTTTATAAATGATCTGGATGAGGGTATTGAGGGATGGATCAGTAAATTTGCAGATGATACTAAAGTTGGTGGTGTGGTAGATAGTGAAGAGGGGTGTTTTAGTTTACAGAGTGACTTGGACAAGTTGCAGAGCTGGGCCGAGAGGTGGCAAATGGAGTTTAATGTGGAAAAGTGTGAGGTAATGCACTTTGGCAGGAACAATAAATGTGTAGAGTATAGGGCTAATGGTAGGGCTCTTAATAGTGTTGAGGAACAGAAGGATCTTGGTGTATGTGTCAATAGATCCCTGAAAGTAGGCAGTCAAGTGGATAAAGTTGTTAAGAAGGCTTATGGAGTCTTAGCTTTTATTGGTAGGGGGATTGAATTTAGGAGCCGCAGCATCATGTTGCAGCTGTACAAAACTCTAGTGCGGCCGCACTTGGAGTATTGTGTGCAGTTCTGGTCGCCACATTATAAGAAAGATGTGGAGGCATTGGAGAGGGTACAGAGGAGGTTTACCAGGATGTTGCCTGGTATGGAGGGCAGGTCCTATGAAGAGAGGTTGAAGGATTTGAGGTTGTTTTCGTTAGAAAGGAGGCGGCTAAGAGGGGATCTTATTGAAACATATAAGATGATTAGAGGTTTAGATAGGGTGGACAGTGATAGCCTTTTTCCTAGGATGGAGAAAGCTAGCACGAGGGGACACAGCTTTAAATTAAGGGGTATGAGTTATAGGACGGATATCAGAGGTAGGTTCTTTACTCAAAGAGTGATTAGGGAGTGGAATGCCCTGCCTGCAGCTGTTGTAGATGCGCCAAGTTTGGTGGCGTTTAAGAGGTTAGTTGATAAGTATATGGAAGAGAAGGGAATGGTTTAGTTAGGAGGGGCATTGCTTTTTATTTTGGTCGGCACAACATCGAAGGCCGAAGGGCCTGTTCTGTGCTGTATTGTTCTATATGTAAAGAGTGGCACAGGTAACTATGATGACCGAGACCCGACCAAAAAGATAATGCATGGCACCACCTGACTGGTCCAGTGATTGGATCCAGAGCCTTCTGAGCTTACAACACCCCATCACATCAATCTGATGTCTTGTCGAGTCTTGGAGAAGGGGGCATCTATTATCTGGATCATGTACTGGCTTATAGCCAGCCTTGAGAAGCCACTGAGGTCCACACAAACAAAAAAGTCTCACAATACCAGGTTAAAATCCAACAGGTTTATTTGGAAACATGAGCTTTCAGAGCACTGCTTCTTCATCTGGTGAGTGGACAGGTAGGTACATAAACACGGCATAGATAGACAAAGACACAATTGCAGGATAATTACTGATTGGACTGTGAAGAATGGTTGGAATACGTGCCTTTACACGTAATCAATTCTTTACAGATACAGAGAGTGTGAGTGGAGAGAGAGATAATCCTGGGTTAAAAGGGATGGATTGCCTCAAGCCAGGATACTTAGGAACTTGATAAAGGAATAGCCCTCTGAAAGCTCATGATTCCAAATAAATCTGTTGGACTTTAACCTGGTGTTGTGAGGCTTCTTACTGTGTCCACCCCAGTCTAATGCAGGCATCTCCACATCACACAAACAAAGATACAGATGTCTGTGACCATTTACCTGGGATTCACAGTCTCCTTAAGCACTGTGTCTTGTCATTCCAGATCTCTCCATCTCTGTCTGTAGATCGTGTGCTCAGGTTAATGAGCCAATCTCCTTCATGCCCCTCACCCCTCTCTTCTGGCTTGTTGATACTCGGCATTGTGCCATTCCTGTGCTGGCTCCTGCTCCTCATCTCCAGTGGCCTCAATTTCTGAGGGCCTAGCTCCCATTTCCGGCTGGAATCTTCCTGGTGTTCATGTGGAGTCCAAATGGCCTTGCCCACTGTTCTGATGCTCAGGCAATGCCAAGAGGCTGACGAACTGGCGAAGTTCCTCGTGCTGGTTTCTCCGTCGGCCTGTGGTGGCATCCCTCGACATTTACTCCAAAGTGGTATGCATTCTAACCTTTGAAAAACATGAACATGACAGCAGGAATTCTCCGGCCTTCCCCACTAGCAGAATTCTCCGGTCCCACCAGCGGCGCACTCCTAACTGTGGGTTTCGTGACAGCATGGGGTGAAATCGATGGGAAATCCCATCGACAGCGGCGGGGCTGGAGAATCCCGCTGCCACCCACCATTGGAAATATACAGCTGGGAGGCCTGAGAATCTTATCCCAATGAACTTTTCTCACCTCGACGGCTCATTCCCCGCACAATGATCTTTGCCTGCCGCTGGATTGATTCAGACAGCTGCCAGTCACCTCCAGGAGAATCCAGGAACATTGCAGTGTTGAGTTTTCAATGGGCCTTGTTTAGGAGCACGGGAAAGATTGAAGGCCTGCACTCAAAGAACAATACAGCACAGGAACAGGTCCAAACCTACACTGATCATGATGCCTGCCTAAACTAAAACCATATGCACTGACAGAGCCCTTATCCTTCCATTTACATCCCAGTCATATATTCATCTAGATGCCTCTTAAATGCCGCTACTGTACCTGTTCTCCCCCACCTCCCTGGGTAGCGTGTTTCACACATTCATCAGCCTCTGTGTAAAAAACTTTCTCGTACATCTCTTCTAAACTTTTCCCCACGCACCTTAACCTTCTTCCCCTACTCCTTGACTTTTCTACCCTAGGAAAGAGCTCCTGACTATCCACTCTGTCCATGCCGCTCATAAACCTCTCCCTTTCCATCCTGAGGAAAATGGGAGATGCTGGAAATGGGCGGGGGGAGGGTCCTGGCTACTTGGCATCGCTGCCTTTTCTCGAAGCCACCAGCTCCATTCCAGCCTGAATTGGACCATGTAAATTGGTCCCTTAATCTCCAGTACTCTATCCATGTAATGAGAGTTGAGAGATGGTTCCTTTAATGCCAATCAATAATTAATCCTGCAGTTGGAACCAGTTACATCTTGATATGGAACAGTCAGTGCCAGTTGGCTGTGTTTACTTTTAGATTGGCACATCTGCAAGATCACAATATCCACTGTGTTGAGATGGAACCATCGAGCATCAGCGTAGACACCAAATCAACAACACAATGTGATGACACAAAGTGACTGAGCCCACGGAAGAACTGTGCTCCCAGCTGCCAGAAGACAATAATAATGCAGTGGTGTGACTTCTTTCCTTCTCTCACTCTCACCTGTATATCACATAACCATCTTGTGCTAACTAATGATGCCCAAAAGAACACACAACCAAGATGAATACATATAAACAACATGCTCGTGTCAAAATAGACTTATATGGGAGTCTATTCATTTCTCAGAATAGACAAAGACAACATTGATATATTGAATTTCTTTTATTGAGCAGAATTTAAAATTAAAGCATTACAGAAGCGAAAAAAAAACTGGAGAGAGAGAGAGAGAGATAGAGGTATTGGCAAGAACTGCCAGTCAAAAACCTCAAAAACGTGCTGGACAGGTCTCGAAAATAGACTAGACCCAAAACTGAAAAAATAGGGCTAAAAACTACAAAGAAATTAGAAGATAGGAACAGAAAGAGGCCAGTTGGCCCTTTGAGCTGCTCCGCCATTTATTATGATCAAGGCTGATCATCCAACTCAATAACCTAATCCTGTTTCTTCTGCTTTTCCCCATACGGTATATGAGGTTCGTTATCTGTGTTATGCAATTGCTCGGCACATGCTGTCTCTAGCTGCATAAAGAACTTGCAAATGCCATTTACGAAAAGTTTTCTTTTGGCTTATGAAAAGGCCTTTTTCTGCTTGCACTGTACTTTTAAAAAATGCACTCAATTTGTCTAGCAAATCCCAGCATGCCTGCTGAGTCTTAAAATATGGTCAAGTTAGTTTTAAAAGCTTAGCATTTAAATATAATTGCACAGGCAGAAATATCTTAAAATGAAGGCTTTACATTAATGAAGCAAACAGAGCTAAGCTTAGATGGGATCCCTCAACTCACAAGTGCATATCTTCACCCAAAGAGATGCGGATGACCACATGGATTAGCAAACTGAAGGAAATAATCTGGCATACAGATCAATCTGCAGAGCGTCTGGAAAGGTCAATCATTGGGAAAAGATATGCAGAGCGGAGGGGGAAGGTGGAAGATGAGGCACTAGAGCCCAGAGCAACAGGGCGAACAAATATGAAAACAAATCAAACAATCCAGAGCCTGCAAAATGATGATGGATTTGAGAACACATTCGACAGAGAAACCATTCTACTGCAAGAACTAGCGGGTCCGACAGTTCCCAGAAAAAATAATTTTTGCCTAACCATTCAGATCAGGAAGACAGTGAGAGAAAAGCCCACATGCACATGGGGACCCTCCCCCAACTGACAAGTGGATCACCCCCAGTGGGACCCCCAGAGGATATCCCCAGCACCCTAACATTGCACACTGGCATGAATGCAGGTGCAAACTTGCGGCAGAGGAGTTCTAAAAGCTTTCTCAGCAACTGATTCAGGCATGGACTGTTAAAGCACAACAAACATAGCCAGCAATCACAGCAGTATTGGTAGATTGCTGGAGGACTGTGTTCTGCTGGCAACTCAGCAAGTTTGTCTTTGGTATATTGGGAGAGGTGAATTTTGCATTATGGATGTTGTGTGTTGACGCCAACCGTGAAGGGTAACCTGAAAAGCAATCAGAAAATCCAATGAGGACAAGGGACGCTGGGGATAATGTTAACACTGAGTGATAGTATAAAACTGGTGATTGGTTGCGAAATGTCCATCTCCTCTGATTTTTTACAGAATTTGAAGGAAGTTAAACACTGGCAGAGGTGTAAAATGGACAGCTGATTCAAGCCAGATAGCAAGATATTTGAATATCCCCTTTTTCCTTTCTCATTTACTGATTTTTCACCCCCTATCTAGGAACCTCTTGTCAATACAACTGGAGGTGACAAAGTGTTTGCCCCTGTGATTGCTGCCTCTGTATCTTGTTACGAGGAGCTGGGTAAAGGGCAATATGATGGCATAGCAGGAAACAGCACAGTGGCACAGAGGTTAGCACTGCTGCTTCACATTACCAGGGATCTGGGTTCGATTCCTGGCTTGAGTTTTTGTCTGTGTGGATTTTGCACATTCTCCTCGTGTCTGTGTGGGTTTCTTCCTGGTGCTCTGGTTTCCTCCCACAATCCAAAGGTGTATGGGTTAGGTGGGTGGATTGGTTATGCTAAATTGTCTCTTAGTGTTGGGGGATCAGCAGGATAAATGCATGTGGTTTGGGAATGTGTCTGGGAGGGATTGTGATCGGTGCAGATGCGATGGGCCGAATGGTCTTCTTCTGCATTGTAGGAACCAATGATTCCATATAAGAGGAGCCTGTTTCATTTACACTTTGATTTTACTTCACCTCTTTGAGGAAGAGCTGTGTCTCAAATTCTCACCATTCCTATTCTCCCAACACTCAGAAGGAGATTAGGCACTGATTATATGGGAACCTTAGCATCCTATCACTGAGGGGTAGGCGCAGTAAAAGTCTCACAACACCAGGTTAAAGCCCAACCTGTTGCACTTTTACCTGGTGATGTGAGACTTCTTAGCGTGCCCATAAGAACATAAGAAATAGGAGCAGGAGTAGGCCATCCAGCCCCTCAAGCCTGCCCCACCATTCAATAAGATCATGGCTGATCTATAGTGGTTCAGTATCAGTTTTCCGCTTTCTCCCCGTAACCCTTAATTCCCTTGTCATTTAAAAACCTATCCACTCTTGACTTGAACATATTCAGTGGGGAAGCCTCCACCACCACATCAGGCAGAGAATTCCAAAGATTCACCACCCTTTGCGTGAAGAAACCCCTCCGCAACTCCAATCTGAACCACCCCACCTTAATCTTGATGCTGTGCCCTCTAGTCCTTCTATCTTTGTTAAGCAGGAAGAGTCTCTCAACCTCTACCCAGTCCCCAGTCCAACATCAGCATCCCCACACCTGACCGGTAGTCATTGTGTCTTAACAGTAACCAGATTGTCATTTTCCATTTGCTGAAAAAAAACATAAGCTGAAATTCTCCAACCTCAATTGCGCCTGAGATTCTCCAGTCCCGCTGCTATGAATGGGGATTTGACTAAGCGCCAAATTCTCCATTCTCGCTGGAAGCAATAGCGAGGGTGTGTGAGACCAGAGAATTCTGCCCTATTTAGATCCATATATTTGTCCCTCTCAGTCATAAACCCAATCCCTGCTTCAGAAACCTGGCAGCTTTTCACTGCAAACTACAGAAAACGCATGATTGAATTTTTAGCTCTAAATACTTCAGCGGCCAAGGAACTGCCCATTTTGTTTTAAAAGGGTAACACCTAATTAGAGGGAAAATTACTGAAATAAATTAAATAATTCACCAGAAGAAGCAGAGCAAAATGTGGAACTGCAGCAGGCTGGAGAGTAGATCAGGCTGTAATCGAATCAAAGCATTCAGAAGATAACATAAACCAGCTGAATGAGGTTTATGAACATCATCGATACTCAACAATTAAATTATATTTATTTACTCGCACAGTCTTGCGTATTTTATCAATATAAATGCACAAGCCAGTGAGTGAAGTATCCCGCAATCTGCTTGGGGAGTTGAAATTTGTAAATGTTATTCACAGCTTTATTGAAATGGAGATATATAACCAAGCGCTTCACAAAAAGCTTCAGCAAATCTCGTAATGTAGAAAAATAGAAATGTGATTTAAAAAAATGATATGTCTCCTCATTTCCACTTGTATTTTATGGGCTGAATTTTATGGCCCCCACTGGATGTAATATATGAATGTGTGAATATATAAATTAGGAGCAGGAGTGGGGCCCTCAGCTCTTCAATGGCATCATAGCTGATCTAATTGTAGCCCCTACTCCACCCTCCCACCTATCCCGGATCATCTTTCATCACCCCCTTGCCTGTCAAGAATCTATCTACAAATATTGAAAGATTTTGCTTCCACCACCTTTTTAGGAAGTGAGTTCCAAAGATTCAAAACTCTCTGAGAGAAAGAATTTCTCTTCATCTCTGTCCTAAATGATGACTGCAATCAGGCCATTGAGGTTGGCCTATTGGAGTATGAACTCCTTGATTGAGAATCCAATTGATGGGCCAATCAGGGAGCCTTTACCTTGTATTTAACCGGGAGTGCCAGTTCCTCTGACACCCTGGAGGTAGACTGCTGATTGCGAGCATGCTGTGTACTGCCGAGAGAGTTTGTAAATAAAGCAATTTTGGTGAAGGGACTTCTGCCTCTATTACAGAATAACTCCTTATTTTTAAAGTGACTCTTACTTTTAGTTTATTCCACAAGAGGAAAGATCCTGTCCACATCTAACCTGTCAAGATCCCCTCAGGATCTTGTATGCTTCAATCGAGTCGCCTCTTATTTGTTTAAACTCCAGCAGATACAAACCTAATCTGTCCTCATAAAACACCCTATTCAATCCAGGTTTAGTCTAGTGAATCTTCTCTGAACTGCTTGCAATGCATTTATATCCTTCCTTAAATAAGGAGGCTATTACTGTGATGGCGATGTGGTCTCGCCAATATCCTGCATGACTGAAGCAGTGTTTTAGTGGGTGGTGAGGGCACATAGAATATGACAAGTGGCGAATCCACCAAATTCCCACCCTCTCCTGACCCAGCCCCAGTAAATGGGCAGGTTCTGAAATCAGTTGCCCACCCACCATATTTTAAAAAAAAATTACCAGGCAATTGAGCTTGTTACAAAGCCAAATGACCTGAGTATCACGCAGCCCAGATAATGACATGGTCAGCATAGGCAGGTGTTGACATGGTTTTACTCCAAGTCAAGAAGTAACACAATAGGAAGACCATAGGACCACAAGATACAGGAGCAGAATTAGGCCATTTAGCCCATCAAGTCTGCTCCGCCATTCAATCATGGTTGCTAATTTCATTCTCAACTTCATTCTCTCTAACCTTTGATTCCCTTTACAACAAGAACTGACCTATCCCTATCTTAACTACACTCAATGATCTGGCTTCCACAGCCTTGTGTGGCAATGAATTCCACAGATTCACCACCTTCTTGCTGAAGAAATTCCTCCTCATCTCGGTTCTAAAGGACCGTCCCTTCATTCTGAGGCTGTGCTCTCTGATCATTGTCTTTCCTACTGATGGTAACATCTTCTGCACTGTTTCCAGGCCTTTTATTAATCTGTAAATTTCAATGAGATTCAATGAGAGGAAAAGAAAAATTTGGATCAATAGATTTATCTCCCAATTTTTAATGTTATTTCCATTATGGGGTGGCCTAACTGCACCAGGTCACCCCTCCCCTCATGTTGTGCTCCCACCTTGACCTCCAAGACCTGTACACCCTACCCGATTGTCTCTTCCCCAGTCTTGTTCTAGAGCCAATATGCTACCAGTAAAATTTAGCCCAATGTATTTCATCCTTTGGCTTTTGCAAAGTCTTCTGCTTTTTTTATTCATTTGTGGGGCATGGGGGTTGCTGGCTGGCCAGCATTTATTGGCCATCCCTACCTAATTGTCTCTTGGGAGTCCAATATCGACCATATTGCTGTGGCACTGGAATCGCATGTAGGTCAGACCAGATGAGGACGGCAGATTTCCTTCCCTAAAGTGAACCAGATGGGTTTTTCCGACAATTGACAGTGGTTTCTTGACCATCAGTAGATCCTTAATTCCAGATCATTTTTATTGAATTCAAGTTCCACTATTTGTTGTGGTGGGATTTGAACACTGGTCCCCAGAACATTAGCTGAGATTCTGGATTAATAGCCGAGCAATAATACCACTAACCCATCGCCTACCTTTACCTTACTTTTCATTTGCCTGCTATGTGATATGTTGGAAGTAACTTGAGATTTGAGTCTGACTGAGACTTTTCCCTTCACCCGCTGTGGGAAAGCATTCAAACCCTGATGTCTTCTGTTAACAGTAATATAAAAACCTTCATGGCCAGCATTAGCCCTTACTCTTCAACTCCATGGGAAAGTGTCTTTGAAAATGATTGAATCAGGTAATGATTCATATCCATTATCTGATGAATTATCTCTTGCATGCATCTGCTTTCCAAAATACTACTGCCTAGAAGCTTCACTTCCTACTGCTATGACCTCTCATTGCACTTATATATCAATATTCAACTGAATTGTAATCCAATTGTGCTTTTATTAACAGTCACTGCAGCACTTTTAATATAACTTTAATTTAATATTCCCACTTCTAATATCCCATCCACCACTTCCCTGTTACTTGCTGAATTTCTGAGTCTAGATACTTATGATTCTTACAAGTTTCGATGCTTATAATTTGATTACTCAATCAGAATTCTCTGACCGTTCAGGTCCCCTGCTGCTGCCAGAGAAGAGGGAATATTAGGCACTCGGGCAAATTTTTGTTCGCTACAGCAGGACCAGAGAATCCTGTGGGCGTGAGCAGCTAGAAAATTCCTGCCTATATGTGAATTTTATTTATTTATCTATTAGTCACATGTAAAGCTTACATTAACACTGCAATGAAATTAGTGTGAAATTCACCTAGTCGCCACACTCCAGCACCTGTTCAGATCAATGCACCTAACCAGCACGTCTTTCAGACTGTGGGAGGAAACTGGAGCACCCAGAGGAAACCCAGGCAGACACAGGAAGAATGTATAGACTCTGCATAGACAGTGACCCAAGCTGGGAATCTAACCAGGGTCCTTGGCGCTGTGAGGCCGCAGTGCTAACCACTGTGCCATCGTGCCGCCCCAATTCCTCCATGTAAATATCATGAAATAAGCACCACGTTGTTGTCAAAACCAATTCAAGCATTCAAGATGCTTTCTCTCCAACTGAAATTTATTAATGGCGGCATGGTGGCACAGTGGTTAGCACTGCTGCCTCACAGCGTCAGGGACACAGGTTTAATTCCTGGCGTGGGTCAGTGTGCGTGTGAAGTTCTCACCGTGTCTGTGGGGATTTCTTCCGAGTGCTCCAGTTTCCTCCCACTGTCCAAAGATGTGTGGGTTAGGTGGATTGGCCATGCTAAATTGTCCCTTAATGTCAGGGAGATTAGCTCGGGTAAATGCATGGTGTTGTGGGGAAAGGGCCTGGGTGAGATTGTGGTCGGTGCAGACTGGATGGGTCGAATGGCCTTCTTCTGTACTGTAGGGATTCTAAATGAAAAATAAGGTTTCTGAAAAAATTAAAACTTTTGAGAAACAGAAGGCAAGATTTTTCACGCAGTTCGGCGTGTGTATCACAGTGTCAGAGGTGGCCTACAAGTGGCTGGTGGTGGGATCGGCTGGTTCCGTCTTTGTTGGCGGGGTTTCCCATTGAATGTGCCCCTTCATGCCAGCAAGTCTGCCTTGGGGGTGCATTATTGGCAGAAACGGAAGATCCCACCAGCCCGAGCAGCCAAAGAATTCCAACCAAACTTTACAACATGATTAAAGTTAGGCATTGCATTTTTTTTCCGTCTTTTCATTAATGTTTCTATTTGAAAGCCTCAGGCTCTTGGTTTTTAGGTCAATCCCTGTCCCAAATTTTCAATTATGTTCATGTGTTTTGCGCATGTGAGTTTTTACAACAATCAATGTTGGTTGTCATGGTCACCATTACCGAGATTGGCTTTCAATTCCAGATTTGTTAATTGAATTTAACTTCTGCAAGCTGCTGTGGTGGGATTTGAACCCATCTCCCCAAAGCATTAGCCTGGCCTCTAGATGACTAGTCTACTGACATTACCCACAGCTATTACCATTTTCCACCAACGTAATAGCATTGCGGAGGCACTTGGCAAATGTGAAATCTTCCCATGGATTGACAGCACATTCAATGCTTTACTCCTGTCCAAAATGTGCCATGGTGTCATCAGATGATAAGGTCATAAGATAGAGAAACCAAATTGGACCGTTCAGCCTATTGGGTCTATTCCGTCATTCAAACATGGATGATACGATTAGTATTATAGAATCATAGAATCCTTACAGAGCAGAAGGAGGTCATTCAATCCATCGAATCTGCACCGACCACAATCCCGCCCAGGTCTTATCTCCATAACCTCATTTACCATAGTTAGTCCCCTTGACATTATTTAGCAGGGCCAATCCACCTAACCCGCACATCTTTGGACTATGGGAGGAAACCAGAGCAACTGGAGGAAATCTGCACCAATACAGAGAGAACGTGCAAACTGCACACAGATAGTTACCCAAGCTGCGAATCGAATCTGCGCCTCTGGCGCTGTGAGGCAGCAGTGCTAAGCACTGTGCTGCTGTGCTGCGCTATCCTCATCCCTACTGTCTTGCCTTTTCCCCATAACCCTTGATCCCCTATTGATCGAGAATCTATCTATCTTAAAGACACTCAATGACCTGACCTCCACAGCCCTCTGTGGCAATAAGTTCCACAGATTCATTACCTTCTGGCTGAAGAAATTCTTCCTCATCTTAGGCTTAAAGGAGCATCCCTACATTTGAGCCCATGTCCTCAAGTTCTAATCTGTCCCAGTAGTGGAGACACCCTCTCTATGTCCACTCTATCCAGGCTTCTCAGTATTTTGTAAGCTTCAATTGGATCCCCCAGTTGATTGTTGTGATTTAATTTCCTTATGTCCTTCCCTAAAGATAAGCATTATATTTACTGTTCCATGGAGTACGCAGATTGTAATGAATTAAAGGTGCTTTTAGTGCAGTCGTCAATAAGCCCTTTGGGTACAACACAACATTGATCACAATGTAATTGAAATAGTACGAGCAAACCAATTAGAAAATGGGATATCACATTGGTGTAGTGAAGTGTGGTCATCGTGATTAGCTCCAAGGCACATCTGAAACTTTCTTCTGTGTATTAGGTAAATTTGCAAACCTGTTCTTTATAAATATGCATATCACTTTGCCATGACATAAAAATAGTGGAAGAAATCTTGGCCCTTTATTGAGATTTTAACCTGCAACAATGGTTAGCATTGCTGCCTCACAGCTCCAGGAACCTGGGTTCGATTCCAGTCTGGGGTCACTGTCTGTGGACTTTGCACATTCTCCCTGTGTCTGTGTGGGCTTTCTCCGGATGCTCCGGTTTCTTCCTACACTCCAAAGATGTGCAGGTTAAGTGGATTGCACTTGCTAAATTCTCCCTCAGTGTGCCCGAACAGGCGCAGGAGTATGGTGACTAGGAGATTTTCACAGTAACTTCATTGCAGTGTTAAAGTAAGCCTACTTGTAAAAAAAAACTTAAAAACGACACTTGAGCTGAGAACATTTTACAACAACAACCTACATTTGTATGGCACATTTAACTTTAACAAAACGTCTTAGGATGCTTCACTGGCACGTTATAAAACAAAATGAGCCACATGAAGAATATCAAGAATGGTAACCAAAAGCTTGTTCAAGGAGATAGGGCAGAATTCTCCGATTTTGTTTGTGTCTACCCCACTGCCAGGGAAAATAGAAAGTTTGACATTCCAGCCAAAATTCCATTCATTGCAGCGGTCCCGGAGAATCCCAGCCATGAACGAGGTCAGAGGTTATTGGAGGACAGTGAGATTCGAGAGATGGGGAGGGAACTCCAGAGCTTGGAGCCTAGGCTATTGAAGTTGCGACCGCGTGCAGTGATTATGAAGGCGATGATTAGAGGAGTAAAAACATCTCAGGTGCTCATATGGCCGGAGGGAATTAAAGAGAAAATGAGAAGCAAGAACATGGAAAAATTCTAAAACAAGGATAAGATTTTTAAAGTGGGCAGCACAGTGATTAGCACTGCTGCCTCACAGCATCAGGGACCCGGGTTCGATTCCAGCTTCGAGTGACTGTCTGTGTGGACTCTGCACATTACATAGAACATAGAACACTACAGCACAAACAGGCCCTTCGGCCCACAAGTTGTGCCAATCATATCCCTACCTACTAGGCCTATCTATAACCCTCAATCCCATTAAATCCCACATACTCATCCACAAGTCTCTTAAAAGACCCCAACAAGAGCGCCACCACCACCACCGACAGCAGTCGATTCCACTTGCTCTGAGTGAAAATTCTCCCATGTCTGTGTGGGTTTCCTTTGGGTGCTATGGTTTTCTCCCACACTTCAAAGATGTGTGGGTTAGGTTGATTGGCCATGCTAAAATGACCTTAGTGTCAGGTGGATTAGCAGGGTAAATACTTGGAGTTATGGGAATAGGGCTTGGGTGGGATTGTTGTCAGTGCAGACTTGATGGGCTGAATGGCCTCTTTCCGTACTGCAGGGATTCTATTGGTAGGAGAAACCTGGCACTTTTATTCCTCAAAAAAGCTGTGGTTTCAGAATCAATTGAAATTTTCAAAGCTGAGATAGATGGATACTTATTGGAATATTTATTAATGGGTGAGTAGCAAATGGAGTTGAGACACAGACCAGCCATTATTTAACAGACACTTGAGGGCTGAATAGCCTATTCTTGTTCCTTAGCAACCATTTCTTAACATAAGCGTTCTTTATGTTAATTAACCCAAAAAACACAAAAACCTGAAGTGATCAAGTTCAGATTTTCATCAAGAGTCCAATGATAAGCATGGCTAACTGCTAATGCTCGCTATTAATGTTTGGGATGGGATTCTCTCATCTTGAGACTAAAGCCAGAGTTATACTGGCATGCCAACCCTGATTCTGGGGCTGGGCGAGGCTCAGAGAACGCCATCCTCCATTGCCTTCACATGGGATCGTACGAAACTCAGGCAGATGTGCCAGTAAAATTCTGCCCTAAGTATCATGTTGAGGGTAGAAATGTGGAGTGTTTCCCACTGCGGTAGCCTACGGGAAAAGACCTGAATTCATCCCAACCCCGATCTCACTAATTATGCCCTGTTTGACGCATATTCAGTGCTGAGGCAGGCCTGGATGGTAATCCACCATCGTGTCTGGCCACCGTTTTGAAAAGATGCCCAACATCCCGAGTCACTATTGAGGGAAGAAAGTGAAAACGTAGTTCTGAACGTGTTTTATGCTGATACATTTTCCCGCTGCGTACTGGGGAATCTGGTGCTGTGGGGTGGGAGGGAGGGTGTTGCTGGTGCTGGGCCTTCATCTGTATCCCATTAAATGGGTGGAAATGAGGTTCACGCCACTGGTCTCTGCCGGGTTTTCCGACCCGCCACGATGGGCACCAATGGAAAATTCCTCTGTATATTTATGCCAGCCTGAAACTGATCTCTGGGCATCTCACCCAAACCCAGTATCAAACCCAACCAGCGTGGGCCTGGGAGAATTCCACTCAAGGTCTTTCTATTGTCAGTTCTTTTCCTTCCATTAACCCAGTACAATCCTTTAACATTATACTGTCCTACTTTCGTGACATTTTCAAGATCTTCTTCGGCTATTTTTGTAAAGTCCTTCAGAGAAGGACAATACACTAAGGACTCCTGGCAGTACTTGCTGTTCCGTCACATAGCTGGGTTTCATTTAGAGTCTGAATATACTGGTGTAGATGTGTTACTTCATTTTAAAAGTGTTACCGTTCAGAGGAGGTTACAGCAATCAAATTATTACAAATGGTACACAGGCATTTAGCTTAAAGAAATCAGTGCTTAATGGCCTTGTCTTATTTAGAAGTATTTCCTCCATTCTATATATCGATCGACTGTCCGCCCTCCTTAATCTACGGAAATGAGTAACTTGGTGTAAATTAGTAAAAGACTGGCCTCCCATATGGAATGCATTGATTTTTGTTAATTTGTCTAGCTAAGAGTTGTAAATGTATATTTTTGGCCTATTAGATATTATTTACAGGGGAATGGTTTTCAAATGACATTCCAATAGCATTGCAGTACACAATATTTTCTTTCAAAATTGGAATTTTACACACCTCTCTTAATCCCTATTTGGTGTTTTTTAGACACCTCTCTTAATCCCTATATACAGCACAGAAACAGGCCCTTCGACCCAACTCATGCATGCCATCCAGATTTCCTAAACTGTAGTGGGTAAGCTGTTAGAAGGTATTGTGAGAGACAGGATTTACAGGCATTTAGAGAGGCAAGGACTGATTATGGGCAGTCAGCATGGCTTAGTGAATGGAAAATCATGTCTCAGAAATTTGATTGAGTTTTTTGAAGGGGTAACAAAGAAGGTAAATGATGGCAGTGCAGTTGATGTTGTCTACACAGACGTTAGCAAGGCCTTTGAAAAGATATTGCATGGTATGTCGTTGCACAAGATTAAATCTCACGGGGCTCTGGATGAGGTAGTCAATTGAATACAAAATTGGCTTGATGATAGAAGACACTTGCAGAGATAGTTGCAGAGGGTTGTTTTTCAAACTGGAGGCCCGTGACCAGCAATGTGCCTCAGGGATTGATATTGGGTCCACTGTTATTTGTAATTCATATTAATGATTTGGATGAGAATTTAGGAGACATGGTTTAGTATGTTTGCATTTGTCATGAAAATTGGTGGCATGGTGCACAGTGAAGAAAGTTATCTTGGATTGCAATGGGATCTTGATCAATTGAGCCAGTGGGCTGATAACTAGCAGATGGAGTTTAATTTAGATAAATGCCAGTGATGCATTTTGCTAGATCGAACCAGGGCGGATTTACTCAGTTAATGGTAGTGTGTTGGGGAGAGTTATAGAACAAAGAGATCAGCGGTACATGTTCATTGCTCCTTGAAAGCGGAGTCTCAGTGGACAGAGTGGTGAAGAAGACATTCGGCACGCTTGATTTCTTTGGTCAGGAGTTGAGACATCTTGTTGAAATTGTACAAGACATTGGTAACATCACACTTGGAATATTGTGTACAGTTCTGGCCACCCTATTGTATACAGAAAGGAGTGCAGAAAAGATTTACTAGGATTCCACCAGGACTTGATGGTTTGAGTCATATGGAGAGGCTGGATATGCACTGAGATTTTTTCCCTGCAACATAAGAGGCTTAGGGGTGTTCTTATTAAGGTCTATAAAATAATGAGGGGCATAGATCAGCTAGGTAATCAATATCTTTTCCTAAAGGTGTTAGAGTCTAAAACTAGAGAGCTTAGGTAAGAGCGAACAGATACAAAAGTGTCCAGAGGAGCAATTTTTTCACACGTGGATGGTGAGTGTTTGGAACAAGCTGCCAGAAGTAGTAGTTTTGTCTTTTAAAAAGTGTTTAGACAGTTACATGAGTAAGATGGTTATTGAGGGATATGGGCCAAATGCAGGCAACTGGGACTAGCTTAGTCATTAAAAAAAGGCATGGACAAGTTGGGCCAAAGGGCCTGTTTCCATGCTATAAATCTCTATAATTCTTTAACTCTATAACTAGCCCCATTTGCCTGTATTTGGCCATGTCCCTTTAAACCTTTCCCATCCATGTACTTGTCCAAATGTATTTTAAATGTAATTATACTTGCCTGTACCACTTCCTCTGGCATCTCAGTCCATATACACTCCATTGCCCTTCAGGCCCCTTTTAAATCTTTCCCCTCTCACCTTAAATCTGCGCTTTCTCGTTTTGCTCTCCCCTACCTTGGGGCAAAGAACTTGGCTATCACCTTATTTATGCCCCTTATGATTTTAAAAACCTCTATAAGATCACACTCATCCTCCTAAATCCGGAGAAAACTGTCTCAGTCTATCCAGCCTCTCTTTATATTTCAAACCTTCCTGTCCTGGTAACATCTCTCTAAATCTTTATGGCACCGTTTCCAGTTTAATAACATCTTTTCTGTAGAAGAGAATCCCTACAGTGCAGAAGGAGGCCATTCAGCCCATTGAGTCTGCACCAACCACAGTCCCACCCATGCCTTATTCCCGTAATCCCACATTTTTACCCTGCTAATCCTCTGACACTAGGGTCAATTTTAACATGGTCAATCAACGTAACCTGCACATCTTTGGAATGTGGGAGTAAACCAGAGTACCCGGAAGAAACCCACACAGACACAAGGAGACTATGTAAATTCCACACAGACAGTGAGACAAGGCTGGATTTGAATTCTGGTCCTCTTGAGACAGCAGTGCTAACCACTGTGCCACCGTGTCACCCCCAAAAGCAGGGCGACTAAAATTATATGCAGTACTTCAAATGTGGGTCTTACCAACATCCTGTACAGTTATAACATAACGTCCCAACTTCTGTACTCTATACTCTGACCAATGAATTTGGTTGTGGTTGGGCGTGGGAGGAGAACTGTTCATGAACTGTTTATAGGCTTTAAAAAATAGTTTGACTCTTGATGTAAAACCGGCGTCTTCTGAACTGACATCCCGTCTTTCTCCTGATCAGTGCTCTCTGCAGTCCTGAGAGATTGCGGACATTTCGGGGAAATGTGTGTAATGTGCTGTTCATAAATAACCTGGTGCCTTGCAGCCGTGTGCTGTGGATTGTTGCTAAAATAGGAACAATAAAGCACAAAGTGGGAAATTGAAAAATAATGGAAGGTTATGCGAAATAGAGAAAAAGGCAGCAGTAGTTATTGCAGGCGGGAGGTTACGGAGAGGAAGGCAGAGTTCAATGGTAAAAGAATTTATTAAATACAAGTCCATAAACCCTGCTTAAGGTGGAGAAAAATAGCTGTGGCTGGAAAAAAAGTATTGAGAAGGCTGGAGCAGATTAGAAAATGTAAGAGAAAAATCATGGTTTTAGGGCATGCTTTGTGGGAACAAATGAACGCTCTGTGCACTTGTGATAATGTAATCATTGTAGATAGCCCCGTCTGGTATTTGTGAAGGTTTCAAGGATAATTCAATGTTCCCAATAGGGAACAGTAGCCAGGAGCAGTACACGTCCGAGACAGAATTGTGATTCACTGACTTATCTTCCTTGTGAGTGACTGTTCCCTCCTGGAGGTCAGAGTAGCCCTTTGGGAAGTTCATCAGAATGTTTGGGAGCAGAGTGAAGTTCAACAGCCTTGCCCCCTTTTGAATAATTCAGTGTTGCACCCCCCACCCCCACATTTCCAAGTATACTTCACAATATTAGGGTAGAATGAACAGAACATTTGATCTGTTCTATGGACATAGAACAAGTGTATTGTGGGGCAATTTTAAGGAACAACACCTTGCGCCTACTGAATCCCTGGAAGTTATTTAACCCAACTCTGCATGGACCAATTTTTTAGACATCCCAATAGTTTTTGAAAATGAATCTTTGGATATTTGGTTGAATGCATGTTTTACACCCGTTCACTGAAATTTGATGTTAGAATGAAGTGGGAAGGGGGATTAAGATCTGACCATCACCACCAAAATGGAGTTTTTGCTTAAATTGGAAGCATGTTCCTGTGGAGTAGGACTCCCCACTAACTCAACACCATCCAGACTGAGACCCTAAATATCTGCTGACAAGCCACATTCTCCCCTTCTACATCCAACCATCAGGTTGTTGCCAACCTGGTGAATGGGCCAAAAATCATTCTGTCAAATGGGCAAATTACCCCATGAAGGTATGATGGGCATTGGAGGCACTCCCAATTGTGACCAAATTTGGGCTTTCTGGTACCAGAGAACGTTATTGTCACAGAGCTGTCTTCAATCCAGAACCCAGGTGCTCTGACTAATTTACTATTTCTTATTGTTTTTCAGTGGAAAGCTTCTCATGGAGGCATGAGAAGCCATGGGAGATGGGTGAAAAAGAAATGCCTCTTATGGGGGCCTGAGGGACCATGGGAGATGGGTGGAAGGGCGTGAGAAGGCACGGGCAGTATTTGGAGGGTGAAGGGGTATGAGGGGGTGAGGGCTAGAGGATTTTTGTGTTTTCAGTTTAACTGGAAGCAAGTCCCAAGGTACTGAGACAGCTTTTTAAACAGCCCCTCTTTGCATCCGGCAATCGCTGTGAGTGCCTCCAAATTGTCCCCAGGTTGGCTAGCCCGAATCTAGCCCCCACTCACTCCCGGAAATGATGATCCTGCCTTTTGATGCACTTTCTCTTGGGGTGGGAGAGTATTTTCATGACTCTTGCTCCTTCAAGGGTGAAAATCCAGGCCAACGTGATGAAGGTATTAGTGTGAAATTCCCTCATTTTTGGAACCCTTTTTTTCACTTGCACTTTGCTTTAACTTGAAGTAATATTCAGGAAGTTTTCTAATCCATTCCATTATTTTAGATACCTCGACATACTTTCTTTCCTAGCTAAAGTGCTTGATCTCCCAGTATTAAATATTTCAGTCTTTATCAACCTTTATTCGCCCTTGTGTCTTTTCTCTACACTGTTTGTGTGCTGTAATATTGGCCAATATCTTGTGGAGTAGAATTGGGAATAATCTCAAACATTATCCAACCAGGTCATTTCAGTGTGTCATCTTATTTGTCTTTGCTCAAGGAAATGGAAATAAAGATTGAGTCTGTAAAGAAAAGATTTGCAGGGTTACAGGGAGAAAGTGGAGGAATTTCTCTTCCAGAGAGCCGGCACAAACAGAACAGCCTGAATGGCCTCTTCCAGTGTCATAGGGCAGTAAGATTTTATGAGATGGAAGGAAAAAATGGATTGCAAGCTCGGATTTGAACCATAGAGTAGAATCATAGAATCCTTACAGTGCAGAAGGAAGCCATTTGGCCAATTGGATCTGCACTGACTCTCTGACAGAGCATCTTAGCCTGGCCCACAACCCCGCCCTCGAGTTCCCCACCCCCTCCCGCAGCTGCACACACCCCCATGCATATGTAACAGGCAATAAAGAAGGCAATTGGTATATTGACCTTCATAGAACATAGAACATAGAACATAGAACAATACAGCACAGAACAGGCCCTTCGGCCTTCGATGTTGTGCCGACCAAAATAAAAAGCAATGCCCCTCCAAACTAAACCATTCCCTTCTCTTCCATATACTTATCAATTAACCTCTTAAACGCCACCAAACTTGGCGCATCTACAACAGCTGCAGGCAGGGCATTCCACTCCCTAATCACTCTTTGAGTAAAGAACCTACCTCTGATATCCGTCCTATAACTCATACCCCTTAATTTAAAGCTGTCTCCCCTCGTGCTAGCTTTCTCCATCCTAGGAAAAAGGCTATCACTGTCCACCCTATCTAAACCTCTAATCATCTTATATGCTTCAATAAGATCCCCTCTTAGCCGCCTCCTTTCTAACGAAAACAACCTCAAATCCTTCAACCTCTCTTCATAGGACCTGCCCTCCATACCAGGCAACATCCTGGTAAACCTCCTCTGTACCCTCTCCAATGCCTCCACATCTTTCTTATAATGTGGGGACCAGAACTGCACACAATACTCCAAGTGCGGCCGCACTAGAGTTTTGTACAGTTGCAACATGATGCTGCGGCTCCTAAATTCAATCCTCCTACCAATAAAAGCTAAGACTCCATATGCCTTCTTAATAACTTTATCCACTTGACTGCCTACTTTCAGGGATAATAGTGAAATTCTTTCATAGTGAAAGAATTCACCCATAGAAGCAGGGATGTCTTGCTACAATTATACAGGGCCTTAATGAGGCCATACCTAGAATATTGTACGCAGTTTTGGTCTCCTTTTTTGAAGAAGGATGTTGTTCCATAAATCCTACAGTGTAGAAGGAGGCCATTCAGCCCATCGAGTCTGCATTGACCACAATCTCATCCAGGCCCTATTCTCACAACCCCATGCATTTACCCTTGCTAGTGCCCATGACACTAAGCGGCAACTTAGCGTGGCCAATCCACCTAACCCGCACATTTTTGGACTGTGGGAGGAAACCGGAGGGAACCCATGCAGACATGGAGAGAATATGCAAACTCCACACAAACATTGACCCAAACTGGGAATCAAATCCCTGTCCCTCGCGCTGTTTGGCAGCAGAGGTAACCATTGTGTCATTGTGCTGCTCCATATATAGGGAGTATGGAGAAGGTTTAGCAAATTGATTCCTGGCATGGAGGGACTGACATATGAGGAGAAATTGAGACAGTTAAGACTATATTCAGTGGAGTTGAGAAGAATGAGAGATGATCTTAAAGAAACATACATTCCAACAGGGCTAGATAGGGTGGATGCAGGAAGGATGTCCCCAGTGGTGGGGGAGTCCAGAAGAAGGGTTCGTTGTCTAAGAATACAGGGTAAACCTTTTAGGACTGAGGTGAGGAGAAATGTCTTCACCTAGAGAATAATAAGCTTGTGGAATTTGCTACCACAGAAACTGGCTGAGGCCAAAATATTGTATGTTTTCAAGAGGCAGTTAGATGCAGATCTTGGGACAAAGATGATCAAAGGTGGCATGGTGGCACACTGGTTAGCACTGCTTCCTCGCAGCGCCAAGGATCTGGATTCAATTCCAGGCTTGGGTGATTGTCTGTATGGAGTTTGCAAGTTCTCCCCATGTCTGTGTGGGTTTCCTCTGTGTGCTCTGGTTTTCTCCCACAGTCCAAAGATGTACAGGTTAGGTAGATCAGCCACAGTAAATTGCCCATTAATGTCCCAGGATGTGTTGGTTAGGTGGATTAGCTGTGGTAAATTCGTGGGATAATGGGTGCAAGATGGGAATGGGTGAGGCTGGGTAAGATGTTGAATCAGTGCAGATGCAATGGGCTGAATGGCCTCCTTCTGCACTGTAGGAATTCTATGAAAGGATATGGAGGGAAATACAGGATTATTGAGTTAGATGATTAGTCGTGAACATAATGAATGGTGGAGAAGGCTTGAAGGGCCAAGTGGCCTCCTCTCACTCCTATTTTATATGTTTCCATGTTTCTGTACGGAAATACTGGATTTCATTCTGGGTTTCTTGGGATATTTTAAGCTCCTGTCACCACTCACACCTGATCAGTCAGTATGGAGATACTGGACCCCAGGATGCATGTGGTCAGGCAGACATGAGGGTCAGAATTCTCTGATCTCATGCACCTTGCCACAGCTGCCAGCGAGAACGGAGAATTTGGCACTCAGCCAAAACTCCATTCACTGCAGCGGGACTGGAGGATCCCAGACGCAGGCAAGCTCAGAGAATTCCAGCCAAGGCCTGCAAGCGTTCTGCTGATGCAATCAGCCAGTACGGGAAATAATGAGCACACGTATTTTCTGGAATAGATTACTCGATTTTATCCTGAACTGAATGAGCCATGTAGTACTGAAAGGGGATGTGCCTGAGGTGGAGTTATTTATATATTGGTGAATATAACACTTTTATGAATGGATTCTTTGGAATAGACCTCAAATTCTAATAGCAGGAGAGATACGACTGAAAAAAACTCAGCATTCTGAAAGATTGAACTTAATACTCATTCCAAAATAGCACAGCATATATTTAAACCCTGTAAAAGACTTGCTTCCTTGTCAGCATCATAATACTCTGTGATTTAAAACACATTTCAGGGCTTTGTGACAGGCATTATCTAGTGGAGTGACTGCTTTAAAAAGTGGGACCAGCAATATCTGAACCGACAAAACATAAACATATGCTTCATCTTTCATCTGTCGTTTTTAACTGAAAGAAATGTGAGATCAGACCTTCCCTATTGAAAGTGTAGCGTTAATTCAGAGATTTACTTGGAGGTGGGACAGCTTCCCACGCCACATGACGGTTGCTACAGCAATATCAGTTGCAGGGCAGAGACAGTAGCAGAATCACACAGAAATGACCTTGCTTTGTTAAAATGACTCTTCTTAATGAGCCTCTGCTCACTCGCAATCTGCAATTGCTGGCAAGTTACTGCAGTGAGGCTCTTTTCTCACTGCTCGGTAACAAACTGTGCAAATGAACAGAAACTTGACTATTTCCCTCAATTGCTATAAGACACCACCTTGCACCATGGTAACCGTATCAGCACGACTTTGCTTCACTCCCAATTTTTATTTGCCCTAATTGGATCTGTAATCAAACGTGGAAAGATAGTATGAGGCGGGAGAGAAAGGATAGAAGAGGAGGAAAGAAGGCATGCAATGCAAGACCCCAAGAGAGATTTAACGAGAGAGACTGAAAAGGGGGATAGGAGCACAAAATGGTTAATGGAAGAAGGCAAGAGAATAGCAAAGAACAAGAGCAAAAAAAAAACACTTTGTGCTATTTAGCCTGGACATGATAGCTGAAAAAATGTGTTCTTTTTTTGCTTGGGAGTGTTTGATATTTGAGGTTAAAATGATAGCTGACAGTTCATCAGTCTTATCCAAGAGTGAGTAGCATTCAGTAACAGTACACAGCCTCAAGAAATTGATAAATCAGGTGCAGACTTGTACGTCCCTCAAGGCATTATCATATTACCCATGAATAATAGAAGCAGGAGAAGGTATATCTTAGTTATGGTGCTGTGCATTCTAAATGGAGATGGGCTTTCTATAACCTTGGACTCGAATGTTAGACGTGATTGGCTGGAACATGTCACATATGAGAAAATATTTAACATTAGCTAGTGATGACATGTAATAGTATTCTCACTAATTTGGTAAGAACAGTTCTTAGTCTGCAACCCAACAAATAAAGAAAATGGTCTATCCTTGTAGTTTTGAATTAAGTTCAAGCACCTGCATTATGCACTATCCTGACAAAGCCACCTCGGCAGACAAGTTATTTCCAGATGTCTGGCCTGTTTTCCAATTGATGAGAAGGGACCAGAGAGTGGCTGTAAATGATTTATACCTGTTCTGCCCAGGTATAAATCACTAGCCCGTGCCCAAGCCTGGACCACTTTGCTAAAACCCAGCACAGTGGATGGCTTCTCACGCTCTTGTTTGCATCAGGGATAGATGGTGACAGGAGAAAAAATAATCCCATGAAACCCAGAATGAGTTTCGCATCAGCGGGGTCTGCTTTCACAATTGTCCCCATGCCCTGTCCGTGCTGAAATGGGATTCCTGATGTTTGGCATCAGGACCCTCATTAGAATAAGTTAGCATCTGATTATCAGGCCTCCTTGCTGTTGTGTTAAGGGGTGTGGTCCTGTGTTGGGGGGTAGGATTGGCGGGGGAGGGTGTTTGACAGGGGCGTACTGTTCCATTTTTACTATTTTGTTACAGGATGACTTTTAAAAATGACTTCCCGATCTTTAAAAAAATCAAATTGCCGACGGGACAGTCTCAATCCAAACCCGCCTTGCCGGCGTCATATTGTGGGACCCACCCCTTGGATTTATTTTTCTGTAGACACTAACAATGTGGAGCAGAAAGCTGCCCCAGGGGGCGAGGACGTCAACACTGCTTTTCCCCACTCACTGCTACATTCTGCATTACAGAGAGAAAACTTTGCCCATTATCCGTACAACAAGGCATTAAAACTGAAGAAAGCTTAGACATCATCCGGTTCACATTGCTGCCTTTGCTAATTGTATACTCGTTAACTTGATACATTAGCTTGGTCTACAGCCTTGTTTCATGTATAACACTTTTCATTGTGGGCTCACTTAACATACTTCAAAGTTTAAGACGATATGGAATGGAAAACCATCCAGCTCACTGCTTCCATAAACCATGTACAATTTATACTCACACACCCACATTCCCCCATGAACTTTCCCTCCCATTTAATCTGCTGAAAGAAAGTGTTTAATTTCTCCCTGATCTCTGTGGTAAAATGTCACAATATATGCTCATTTCCAGTCCACGTTGGGTGTCCACAATCTGATATCCTCGGGATTGCTGTGCCAGAATTTAGATTTTCCTGGACTTCGGACAATTGTCAAACAATGGGAATATCCTGCACTATCCATTATGCCCAACCATCATGCCAACTGACCTACAATGAGTAAAAGCCTTGGGAACAAATTGCTTCTCAAACCAGTCCAAGCATTTTGGCTTGATTATCTGTGCTCGCATTTTAGCACAAAGATGAGCTGGGAATATTCTCACCCCCTTGAAACATCTTGGACACTTTTTGACATGATTCCAAAAGCCAAACCACAGGAAATCACAATAAATGCTAGAGAGTCCAAATGATAGAAAAACAGAAACTAGAAGCAGGAGGAGGCCATTCGGCCCTTTGAGCCTGCTCTGCTATTCATTTTCATCATGGCTCATCATCAAATTCAGTATCCCGCCTTCTCCCCATATCCCTTGATCCCTTTACCCCAAGAGATGTATTTAATTTCTTCTTGAAATCGCACAATGTGACTTCAACAAATGCACTAACAGTACAGGGCAAAAGTTGGATGCTTTAAAGAGTTTTTTTTAAGAGTTTATTGTTTATTTATCATGAGCAGGCTTACATCAACACTGCAATGAAGTTACTGTGAAAACCCCTTAGTGGCTATACTCCAGTGCCTGTTCAGGTACACTGAGAGAGAATTTAACATGGCCAATGTACCTAACCAGCATGTCTTTTGGACTATGGGAGAAACTGGGTCGAATGCCCTGAGAAATAATAATGGCCTTTATTTTGAGCAGTTCTGATCATTATTCTCTCACAATGATGTGCTGTAGGAAATCTTAGGATATCAACTAACAACAACGAGGAAATGACAATATACATCCAAGTCAAAATGACGTGGGACCAAGTGATCAACTTGGAGGTGATAACGTTCCCAAAATATCACTGCCAATGTCCTTCTAGGCGGCAGAGATTACAGGGGAAGGGAAGGTATTATGGTAACCTTGGTGAATTAGAATCAAAGAAACAGAAACTTTACAGTGCAGAATGGGAAGAAACCAGAGCATCCAGAGGAAACCTATGCAGACATAGGGAGAATATGCGGTCTCCACACAGCAGTGACCCAAGCCAGGAGTTGAACCCGGGTCCCTGGCTCTTGTGAGGCAGCAGTGCTAACCATTGTGCTACTATGCTGCCTTTCAGGAGGGCCAGGAGTTTCAGGCTGGACCAGGTCAGGTGGGGTTCAGGATCAATTGGGGTTGACTTGGATTGCAATCCAGTGTAAACAAAGCAGCAAAACTCCTAACTAGTTTGCTTTGTTATTGAGAACAGTGTCATCCAGCTAAACTGTCCACTATCTGGACAATCACTGCAAATTTCAATTAACTGAATATTAATTGGGATATTTTCAAAGATCTCCAGTTTTCTCACAATTCTTGTTTTCAGACAATTGAACGGGAATTTTCTGACTGTTTGCACTGGCGGGATCCTCCATTCCTGTTGACAGTATATCCCTGCTGCATGGGGTTTACCATTAGTGAGGGGCGCATTCAACAAGAAATCCCTTCAACAACAGCAGGGCAGGAAGATCCCACCTCTGGCAGGCCACCTCTGCCCCGTGAAACATGTGATGGGTTGCACGGAAAATCCCAGCCATGAGACGGAATCCTCCAGCTAGGCTTGCCTTTGAAACTGGAAAATCCTGTCCGAGATCAACAGACCTTTCCACGGTCCGTCTCTCACTTGCTATGATTCCTGTGGCAGATGGAACAGGAAAATGGGCTTTGAATGTCCAAGCTATAGTAATTCAAACCTGCTGCAAATTTGATGAGCTATTTTCTTATCTCAATTTAGACTTATTCCTATAACTGTCAATGCCATTCCTAACTGGATATTTATTCATAGAACATAGAACATAGAACATTACAGCACAGAACAGGCCCTTCGGCCTTCGATGTTGTGCCGACCAAAATAAAAAGCAATGCCCCTCCAAACTAAACCATTCCCTTCTCTTCCATATACTTATCAATTAACCTCTTAAACGCCACCAAACTTGGCGCATCTACAACAGCTGCAGGCAGGGCATTCCACTCCCTAATCACTCTTTGAGTAAAGAACCTACCTCTGATATCCGTCCTATAACTCATACCCCTTAATTTAAAGCTGTGTCCCCTCGTGCTAGCATCTTTTGTATTCGCTAATTAGTAAACTTTTACAGCACAGAAGGAGGCTATTGGGAGTTCTTATGATGTGAGTTATAGAAACCCAACAGTGCAGAAAGAGACTATTCAGCCCATCGAGTCTGCACCGACTACAATCCCACCCACGCCCTACTCCCATATCCCTACATATTTTCTCCACTAATGTCTCTAACCTACACATCTCAGGATCTAAGGAGCAATTTTAGTATGGCCAATCAACTTAACACACACATCTTTGGACTGTGGGAGGAAACCAGAGCATCTGGAGGAAACTCACGCGGACATGAGGAGAATGTGCAAACTCCACACATTCAGTGACTCAAGCTGGGAATTGAACTCAGGTCCCTGGAGCTGTGAAGCAGCAGTGCTAACCACTGGGCTACTACTGGTATATGGTAGTACTATACTTTTATTAGCCAATTCCAGCAGCCTTGAGAGATAATAATGGCCTTTGTTTTGAGCAGTTCCGATTATTATTCTCTCACAGTGATGTGCCATAGGAAACCTTAGGATATCAACCCAAAAACAGGGAGGGAATGGCAGTATATGTCCAAGTCAAAATGACATGGGATCAAGTGATCAACTTGGGGGGTAATAATGTTGCCAAAACATCACTGCCAATGTCTTTCTTGATATAGAGTTTGCAGGGTAAGGGGAGGTGTTATGGTAACCTTGGTGAGTTAGAATCAAAGAAACAGAGACCCTATAGTGCAGGAGGAAGCCATTTGGACCATCAAGTCTGCACTGACAATAATCCCATCTAGGCCTTATCCTTGTAACTTCACATATCTACACCCCTAATCCTTCCAATTTATACACCCCGAGACACAAAGGAGCAATTTAGCATGGCCAATCCACCTAACTTGCATACCTTTGGAGAGTGGGAGCAGACCAAAGCGTCCAGAGGAAATCCATGCAAACACGGGAAGAACATGCAAACTCCACCAGACAGTGACCCAAGCTGGGAATTGAACCCAGATCCCTGGAGCTGGGAGGCAGCAGTGCTAATCACTGTGCCACCGTTGCTGCAGTATATGCTGTAGATTGTATATAGGACAGCACCAATGTGCCAGTGACATAGAAGATGGATGTTGATGTTGGTGTCAGTGGCAAGCAGCATGCTCTGATCTGAATCACATCAAGCATCTTGAAGTTAAGATTGCACCCACCTAGATTGGTGCTGAATGCGTCATCACATTCCTGCACAACCCTTGAGGAAATGTTTGAGTAGAACCATTCATTATCGACTAATGAGTCTCTAGTCTCCTGTTCTAGGTATGGTGTTGATATAGTCGGTATGGTTAAGTTTCATGTCAATGGTAACAACTACAGTATTGGTGATGTGCTACCCAGGGTCCAGCTGAAGGTCAAGAGGAGATAGCCAGGCATTCATTTGTGAAATTCTGCCGATCATTTGGGCATGATCTTATCTATCGTTCACACTCTCGCTGCAGCAAGCTTGGAGAATTTGACAGCCAGCCAAATCTCCGTTCACTACAGTGGGATGGAAAATCCTGCCAGTGTGAATGATGATTCCAGCCCTTCCTTAACCAGGGGTTAACTTTTTGTACAATTACAATTGTAGTTTTTAGAAGTTACAGAGTCTCGTGTTGGAAAACAATTTTAGTCTATCAAAAAATAAATAAATCTGCAATGCACTTGAGATCACATTCAATGAACAGAGGCACACACATTAAAATACAAATTCACACCATTGAGTTCATCACACAGTTACACACACCTGAGAGGATACCATGAAGTGTGCTATTTCCCCACAACAAATTAGGTGAAAATCTGTTCTGGTTGAACACTTTGGATCATTCCCACCTTTACTAATAATCAGACTAACATTATACCTATTTATATATTGTCACAATGATGGATTAAAACCCCAAATTAAATACAGGCACATTGAATTTTTGACTAAGACATTTTTTTTTAAAAATTGACATATAAGCCAAAGGTAGCTGAGAATGTAAATTCAGTGACTTTCTGAATTGCTCCAGTGTGGATTATGCTAAGACCTGAGGGACAATAGAAAGGGACAAATCAAAGGCATGATGCATTACAGACTGAACTGTAATCTCCTGTGGAGTTAATAGAAGCTGATTATCATCTCAGGATGAATCACATCCTCCATATGGTGTCTGAGACCTTTTTATGAGTTGTTCCCTTCCAGAGCTATAGAGGAGACTGTGAATAAAAGCTAGCTGCAAACTTGGTCACTGTGGACCCATGCTGGTGTGTCAAAGTGTATGACACAAAAATAAGGAAATACGGTTCCCCTTCTTCTCTGACAGATGAAAAGTCTCATCCTGTCTCTGATTGCTGGAAACAGGAGAATTCAGCAAAGACAAAGCTGAAAAGAGAGTAGGGGAATTCCTGTCAGCGGAACTGCAGAACCCTGGAATGTCAAAACCAACTATTCAACTGCTGAAGTCAGCACTACTAGAATCACAAGCCTAGAATGGCTACGAATTTCACCATCTATTCCTCACAGACAGAACAAAGACTGATTTATATTTTCTTAAAATTTTATTTTTGGACTCATTTCTCATTTCTAATCTACGTGTTGTATGTGCATGCATTTTATTATTTTCTCATGTGTTAGTAGCTAATAACTCTCTCTTTGACTCAGGAAAGCCTAGTTAATTGGGCTCCTTTAAAAACACATATACATTGGGACTGGAGAAAGGTCTCTGTAAGGGAAGGGATCCTTTTAAAATGAATCTTGTTGCGGCCAGTTGAAGGGATTGAGTAAAGGTGGTGTACAAGTACATCCTTCCTCACTTGTAGCACAATAATTTGGGGGGTATCTCACCCGGAATTTATCAAATTAGGGTTTGTGCTGAGATAACTCACACTGGGTGGTGGAGGATAACAAATTGGGGGACCTCAGTTGAGGCAGCACATTGGCACAGTGGTTAGCATTGCTGCCTTACAGCATCAGGGACTTGAGTTCAATTCCAGCCTCGGGTCACTGTCTATGTAGAATTTGCACATTCTCCCTGTGTCTGTGGCATTTCCTTCGGCTGCTCTGGTTTCCTCCCACATTCCAAAGATATGCAGGTTAGGTTATTTTGGCCATGCTAAATTGCCCCTTAATATCAGGGGGACAAGTAGGATAAATGTGGGAGTTGCAGGGATAGGGCCTGGGTGGGACTGTTGTCGGTGCAGGCTTGATGGGCTGAGTGGTCTCCTTCTGTACTGTAGGGATTCTATGACTCTGTGACTAATCATAACAAATTGGGGTTTTCATCTGGGATTGTTCCCACAGAGAGAGAGAGTAACAAATTTGGGGACATTGTCTGGGAATTAGTCTTAACAATATATCAATTATTGTAACCAAAAGAGAAAAAGCTGGAAAATCTCAGCAGGTCTGGCAGCATCTCGAAGGAGAGAAAAGAGCTGATGTTTTGAGTCCAGATGACCTTCTGCCAATTGGCTGGTTTAGTGCCTAATTGATTTAGGGTAAGTTGCATTGATCCGCAATGTAATTCATTATATTACTCCCTTATCTCACTACCTCCATGTCACAATGTTATTGACATTGTGCACCTCCATCTGCTTAGCAAAGGGTTGGATTATCACTGGGTATAGTCTCAATCATTTCCTCAATGCCTCAGCTAATTCTCCTTCCACCATTGAATGTTTTAGTGACCCAAAGCATTGCGTCACACCTAAGCTTCCCTTTTGGGGTGACTCAATGCTACGTTAACAATTGGAGGCAACAAAGATATGAGCCTCAGCTCCAACGAAGGTTCATCTAGACTCGAAGCGTTGGCTCTATTCTCTCCCCACAGGGGCTGTCAGACCTGATGAGATTTTCCAGCTTTTACTGTTTTTGTTTTAGATTCCAGCATCTGCAGTATTTTGCTTTTAAACAATGAAGAGAATTTTCTCTAGACAAAATGGGAAATGAAAGACAACACTATTCCTCAAACTACTTCCTAATGGCTCTGGGTAAATAGCTCTAAAGATGTGTTGAAGGTGCCTGGGAACATATCCATATTTTTAACAGGTAACACAAAATATATCACAAGAGGTTTATTAAAAAGCGAAGGGAGGTTAACACATACGAATGCAATCCAAGTGGTTTTCAGAAGTTAAGATTCATTGTGCTGGAAATCAATCCAACTCCATCAGGCTAAATAAATCTGAATAAAATTCTGCCCTTTTGGCTTCCAGGATCGAATAGACGAATGTGCAAGCAGTCCCTGTCGCCATGGCAACTGCAGCAGCTACACTGATGGCTATGTCTGCGTTTGTGAAGAAGGCTATCGGGGTGACAATTGTGATCAACCTCTTCAGAGCACGCTGGCCCCTAGCTGGACAGAGTCCACGCTGCCATGGCAACCGGAGCCAGCCGCGACATCTATGCTGCCCAACACAACCTCCCCCTCATCCTCATGGCAAACCACGGTCACCCTGTCTCCATGGCAGCCAGAACCCGGGCATAAAGTTATGAACTTAACCTGGGATCTCAAAGAGGTAAGAAATCCATTTGTTGTATTAATATATCTTCCACAATTCGTCAATATTATTCCTGGAAGCAAAGTTTGGCCTGGTTGCCAAGTGAAGTAGTATTTCTCTGTTGGAGTTATGGCCAGTGTGTTTGTTGGATACTTGTTTAAAGTATTGTGCGATAGAATACCTCATGCCCCAGAATGGTAACGGTGTTCCAGAAGCTTCCAAGCAAGACTGAAGTGAATTTACAGACAACTTTTGTGTTGTTTCAGAAATGGAACATAATGGCCTGTAACTTCTGGGTTCTAGGGCAGTGTGAGTACGGGTCGGGGTTATGGCGGGAAGGGTGAGATAGGGGAGGGCATGCACTAGTTAAGGATTACACTTCAACTATCCGGGTATTTTCAGCTTCAGTTTGGCAATTACCCTACAACGAGAAGCTTCTGGAAATACAATATAACTCAAAAGCTCCACATAGATCTGACCATCTTATAGTAATGACTCAGAAATGGTTAGAAGAACTAAGAACACTTCTAACCTCCACAGAATTATAGTACTGACTCTGCTCTCCTAACAGCCCTCCCCCCCTCACCCTGCCCCCATTGGACCTCCTAACTCCCACAGTACTCTCCCCATACCCTTCACCCACATGGGACTCCCCAACCATTTTCCCACTTGCTCCATCCCCTGACCTCTACCATTGACCACGCATCTCTCCTCATCCCACAGGTCACCCACCTTCAATCCCCCACTGACCACCCAGCTTCCCCCAACGGACCACCAACTCCTACCCAACCACTAACCATCCAATACCAATCCCCCAACCAACCATATTCTGAACTAAGCAATTGGGGCTATATGGAGGCAAGGAAGACTGTGTGGAAGAATGAAGTGCCTTTCCAGCACTGCTTGTGGGCTAGGAGATGCATGAATGTCTACAGCTAACCCACATTCCTCTATGTGATCAGAATCTACAGAGGACCCTACTATGATTATCAATGTCCCATTCTCCATCAAGTCTATCCCAAAACTGTACCTCTCCCTCAAAAATCATTCTCAACTATCCAAACTGAACTGAACCCATTTCCTTTCCCCCAACCCTCATAATCCTTATTCCAGCAGCAGGAACCTCCTGCATTCTGAGAGGGGAACCTCTTTTACAGCATTCCCTGTTCAACATGGAGACAGGACTGACAGTCAAGCTGGTTTTTAGGAGATTATCCTGATTTTAAAAGAAACCCTACATTCAAGGAGTAAAAACTTCATAGGGTTTGGATTAGGACTCTACACCACCCTCATCCCCTGGATTGAAAGTCCCATCCCAGTAAAGATCTGGGCCATATCTCAGTGAGAAAGCTATGAAACAAGCTCATTAGATGGACAATGGAAGCAGTTAGTATTGATTCATTCAAATATGAAGTAGATGGATTTCTTGCAGGAAGGAACATTTTGGTATGTAATGTATAAATAATTTCATTCATGTCAAAGGCTAAGTGTTGCATATTTGGATAGAATACCTGACTTTGGGCCTATTGTTTCCAAGACTGTCCACCACTGAAGCTTTTGTGGTACCATGTAGGTATTTGTGGAGCATGGGAATCACTGCCTGGCTACCATTTATTGCCCATCCCTAGTTGTCCTTGTGAGGTGGTGCTTTCTTGAATCGCTGTAGCCTATGTGCTGTGGGTTGATCAAAAATGCAGTTAGGGAGGGAATTCTAGGATTTGGACCCAGCGACTGCAAAGGAACGGTGATATATTTACAAGTCAGGATAGCGAGAGGCTTAGCGGGGAACTTGCAGGTGGGTGGTGTTCCCATGTATCTGCTGCCCTTGTCCTTCTAGATGGAAGTGGTCGTGGGTTTAGAAGGTGCTGCCGAAGGATCTTTGGTGAATTGCTGCAGTGTGCAAACAGCTGCTAGTGGGCGTTGATGGTGGACAGAGTGGATGTTTTGTCCTGGATGGTATCAAGTATCTTAAGTGTTGTTGGAGCTGCATCCATCCAGGCACATGTGGAGTATCCCATCATATCCCTGACATGTGCTCTGTAGACAGGCTTTGGGGTGCCAGGAGGTGAGTTATTCACTGCAGTATTCCTAGCCTCTGACCTGCTCTTGTAACAACTGTTGATGGGGACAACTCCATTATCATGTGTCTAATGGGATGGTTGAAAGCGCACTGGTGGACTGTGGTCTTTCAGCACTTTGAAAATCCTATGTTTTACAATCATTGTGATAAAAAATAGAAATCAATACATGTTGAAGGTTGAAGGTTATCACTTGTCCAGTCATCCAAGGCAGTGACGATACCCTTACCTGCTCCAAAAGCTGGTGATAATCTTAAATATCCACTGATATGTAGTCACATGGTGATAGTATTCAAAAACATTAGCTTTCTGTATAGTAAGCACAAAGACCAGGTTTGAATACCTTACATCAGTTCATGTTATGATAGCATTCCCTACTTGTTCCAAAACAATTCAAGTCACAGAACAGCCCTGCCTTGATTTTTCATTTTAACAAAATTCAGACACATCTACAATTGAACAGGGTCTCTACCTGTCACAAAGAAGCCGTCATCAAGCTAGCCTTGGGGAGAGAGTAAATTTCCTGGCCTGCGCCGCAGATGCTTATGGGATGGTTCAGGAGAGTAGCCAGGGGAGACCTGAAGAGTGTGTTGCTGGGTAGAGTTACTAGCAGGCACCCAATTTTTGCAAAAGAAACTCTGTAAAATTTGAACTTTGACAATAAGGTCTTGGCTATTGAATCATTCTGCTTTCTGAATTTAAAATAAATAAATCTGCTCCCTCTCTGCTGCCACAGCAACACTGTGCTGCATCAAGGACAGGTCACATTTCCATGCACCGAGCATCACTATATGCAAACAATGGGGAAAATGTTATATTATAAGCAGCCATTCCCAGTGTATGAGCAATCAGGGGTCAGCATAAATAGGTGGATACATGATTGAGTGTCATTAGCATACTTGCCATCCTGTCCATCCCAACAATCAGTGGAGATAAAAAAGGAGCTTACAGCTCCTGGTTTTAAAAGCCAATTGCGGGCCAGATGTTGGCTGCGATGATAAGAATGTGCTTACTATGTCTCTTGTTGACCTGAAAAGATGTTGGAGTCATTCTTTGTGAACTGCGGGGGATGTTATATCCATGGTTGTATCAGATAGGGAATTCCAGTGATGATTAAGCAACAGTAAAATACATTGTTAAGACCCAGGTCAAAAACTCTAAGGTATTGTGTGAAGTTAGCCTCAATCTTAAGTTTAACGTTTGACTTTGGCAATGCTGGGCATAACGAGTTTCATTCCAGGTATGATTCAAGTGACCCACTAGGGAAGTCTTTATTTAAGAATATGGCAAAAGAACTCTTACCAGCTAGCTATCTCTGTTGTTCCAAGGTAAAGCAACATCCCACAGACATGCATCTTTCACCAGACTTAGTTAGCAAAAAATAAGTACACTCACGTGATTTTCAGTTTTGTAACACCTATGGACAGAAATCCAAGCCAGCAGTTTGCAGAGAAGAATATATCCACAAAACAGCTACACCTTAGACAGGATATTCTGTTTCTGGCTTCCATAATCTGGCTTCCAGTTTCCAGACTCTCGGCTTCAAGCAGCTTCAGAAAATCAAAATTAAAACTGAAATGTTCTATGAAATATAGCTGTTCTCGACTTTGTAACCTGACCTGTAAATCACTCCGAATCACACTCTACTCTGCAATCCCAGGGGAACACTGAAACAATAGACCACTGCATTAGTTCAGATTACAACCAATATGAGATCAATTATACTGCTTCAGTAACAATAAAGGACACCAGCTACAGACAACATTGTGCCAACAAAATCACAGGGGCTGCTCAAACTTCCTGCAGAGAAACATGATTAAAATACAGTTCATAAAGGCACAATAATGCAATTTTGTGGAGGGTGACAGATTTGCAGAAAAACCTGGAGATGATGCCATTCCCATAATATTATTGCCCTCTTCTTTCTCACTGCTGGAATTGCTTATCCTATTTTTTTTTCTTTACTCTTTCATGGGATGTGGGCATCACTGGCAAGGCCAACATTTGTTGCCCATCCCTAATTATTCTTGAACTGAGCGGCTTCCTAGGCTGACTCAGAGGCAGGAAGAATCAATCGCATTGCTGTAAGTCTGGAGTCACATGTAGGCCAGACTAGGTCAGGATGGCAGATTTCCTTCCCTAAAGGACATTAATGAACCCCAACGCATTAGTGTGGCCCTAATGGTTCGCTAACCCAGTGAAATTACCCCTATGCCTGACAGTTGGACATTTTCCAGCTGCAGTATACTAGTGGCATGGAAGTAGATACAGATTCCAGAGACAGAAGCTCTGATTATTTGAGCTGTTCTCTCCTGAATGGCATTCAGTTTTTCAATGTTGTTGGATGTGTACTCATTCAAACAACTGGTGATTATCCCATCAGATTGCTGACTTGTCCAGGCACATTACTGCACCTCCTGCCAGACAGTCTGAGTGCTTTCCGCTGGGAAGGATGCCCAGAAGTGCCAAATAGGACAACTGTGCTTTATGCCATCTCTTGCAGCAATGGTTCTATTTTAACAACCTTCGATCCCACTTCACTTTGACTCCATAGACAGCAAACAAAAGTAACAAAATCTAGTTTATCTTCTCCTGACTGCTCCTGCCCTAGATACCCTGCCCTCATTTGGCGAACTCTTCATAACTGGCAAATTAGAAATCCGTTCTGAAGAAGTAATCAGGTCAGATCCTGAATTGGGGTCAGATGGACATTATACAGAGGTGGACAGAGCCTTAACTTTATACTTTCTCAACAAGTGATAGTTTCTGTCCTACCTTAATCGTGCACTTCTGCATATATTCAAGTTTCGAGACATTTCCCTCTCCAGCACACATTTGCTAACAAGGGGGAGACAGATAATCGAGTGTACTGTTGATGTTTACAGCAAGTTGGTAGCTGCATTCACAGAATAGCTATGGGTCCTCTTGTGCTCAATAACACTTTTTAAAGTGAAGGAATTAACTTCAAGGGAACTGACTGCAGCAGGGGATTCCATGGAGCAACTTATAGGTTGTCAGTGCCTGCTCTGAGTACATCCCCCATTGAAACTATCTGATTTTGATATCCTGTTTAGACAGCATTGTCAGTGCAAGCTTTGTGGGTGGGTGGGGGGGGGGTGCTGTCCTTGTGTTGTCATTTTCTTTGTTCTTTGTTTCTATAATGGGAGGCCAATCTACAAAATCAAAATATAACTCTGGTTGACAGTCTATGCAAATAGATCTCCAGTTGCAATGAAATATGTGGAGGCAAACCCCTTTCTGTTTCTCAGTGGGAATTACATGTCTAGAAAGCGATTATGCCAACAAGAAAGGTGAATGGGGGGATTGGTGCACAGAGGTTTGATCAGAATTTCCTCTCAATGACTATATGTAGTGTGAGCAGGGGACATATTACACACAGTTTACAGCATAGATCATTCAGTTTAACTGGTCCATGCCTGTGTCCAATGCTCCAAACAAACCTTCTCCCACCTCTTGCCCCCTTGTGGTACCAGCATATTTTTTGATCCTTTGTTCTCCATCTATTTTTCTAATTTTTCTTTAAACGCATTTGATGCCATTTTCTCCAACTATTTCATGTTCGCTTGAGCCTATGGGTGGCATGGTAGCACAGTGGTTAGCACTGTTGCCTCAGAGCGCCAAGGATCCAAGTTTGATTCCCAGCTTGGGTTACTGTCGGCTTTCCTTCGGGTGCTCCACTTTTCTCTCGCACTCCAAAGATGTGTGGGTTTGGTGGATTGCCAATGCTAAATTGACCTTTTGTATTAGTGGGATGAGTTAAGATAAATGCGTGTGGTTATGGAGAGATAGACCTAGGTGGAATTGTGGTTTGTCAGACTCAATAAGCCAAATGGCCTCCTACCGCACTATAGAACTCCATGTGGATAAAAGTTCCACATTCCAAACACTCTCTGGATAAAGAGGTTTTTCCTAAATTCCCTATTGGATTTATTAGTAGCTGTCTTTTATATGAATGACTCCTCGTTCTGAACTCTCCCAGTCGTAGAAAAACCTTAGAATCATAGGATATAATTTACCTTCCTGCCCATCATGGAAATTGTAATGGCTGGAACACGGGCCATGCAAAGGTCTGTTGACCTTGGGCAGGATTTTCCGGCCTTGGTGCGAGCACGACTGAAAAATCCACCCATAGAACCACAGAGGGCAGAAAAGGCCCTTCAGCCCATTGAGTCTGCACTGACAATATCTACCACTAAAGACACATTAATCCCATTTTCCTGTACTTATCCCATATTCTTGAATGTTATGATATTTCAAGTGTCCATCCAAATATTTTTTAAAGGTGGTAAGATTTCCAGCCTCCATCATCTTTCTGGGCAATGCATTCCAGATTCCCTGAGTGAAAAAGTTTCTTCTCAAATCCCCTCCTGCCCCTTACCATACAAGTATCCTCCTTATGACTGACCCCTCAAGCAAGAGGAATCTTCTCCATGGCTACCCCTCATAAATTTAAAGATCTCCATTAGGTCACTCCTCAGTCTCCTCTTTTATTAGAGAAAAGACCCTCAGCTTGTCCTGCTAGTTGTAACCTCTCCATTCTGCCATCATTTTCATGAATCTTATTTGCTCCTTTTCCAACTCTATATCCTTATTCATTCTGCTCAATAAATACTTCTCCCAAATGGACCAGCAAAGATTAGCGAGTATTTCTATAAAGCCGCAGTCCCATTGTGAAGCCTTACCCACCAGGGGCATATAAGACAAATTCCGATCCATTGCAATATTCCATCCGAGAATCATTTAAATAGACAGAAAATTATGGAGAACATGTCCCCAGATTCCCATTCTTGGCAGATGAGAGCCTGTCAGGTATTGAAGGAAGAGAAGGAAATGCCATGTTGTATTAATCCAACAGTTAGGCATGTTCCATCTAGTGCATTGTATTGATGGGCCATTTTGTCATGCCAGCAGTTAACTGAACTTGAAAACATTGGACCCCATGTTTACTCACTCAAAATCCACTTACTTATCCTACAGCCCCTAATGACCTCTCAGGCACTCCTGGGAACCCTAAGCATTCTCATTATGTTGACACCCCTTTTTCGCCACAAAATATGTGTGAACACAATAATCAAGTGTAGACAAGTCTTTTCTAGCTATATCTATAAGGCACACAATCACAAATATATTCACCAGTTACATGCCTCCCTCCTCAGATTAATCTCTGGTCAAGCCACTCTCCCATGGCCTTGAACATAGAATCAGAAAGTCGGGCTTGATTAGGTTGATTGACAGAAAAATCAGGCGACTGGGTGGAGTTAGTCTTACACACAAAAAAAATCAAGCTCAGTTTGCTGCTTGGATCTTTGGAGAGAGGTCATCTTCGCTGCACCTCTTTCTCTCTCTAGATTTGGAGATTGCTTTCTGCAGAAAATAGGTCTCTTCCTCCGAGACTCTGCTGTTTGGGTGGATCTTTCTCTGAAGGTTGCTGTATGAGAATCAGAATGTAGAGATGCCGGCGTTGGACTGGGTAAACTCAGTAAAGTTTGACAACACCAATTGTCAAAAGCTCGCAGATTTACTATCAAATAAATCAGTTGGATTTAAAATTGGAGTTGTCAAACTTTACTGAGAATCAGAAGACAGGACTTACGGTCTAGATGTCTGTCTGTATCTCTGTCTAGTGGTGTTAAAAAGCTGGAAATCTAGTATCCACATGGGCATTTCTGCTGTTGTGCAGATTCTAAAAAAGATTTATTTTTATGAAGATACCATTTATCTTGGAACTATAGAGATAACTAGTTGTTAAGAATTAAACCTTGTAATGTTTGAGTATTTCCAATTGCTAAAATTTAGGTAAAGTCTCTATTATATTTTAACTGTGTTGTTAAAAATAAAGTTTGCTTTGATAAAAGCTTCCCAGTGGGTCAATTGAATCATACCTGGAGTGAAATACCTTATGCTGACCAGAATACCAAAATCAACAAAAAAGAAGTTGGGGTCTGGCTTAATTTGATCATATGTCTTGGGTTCCTGACCAATTCCTAACGCTAGATAATTTTTCAGTGACAGGCTGAGTGGGGGTGAGGGGCCATGGACAGGAAAGTGTTGCCTCTTCACATTGAGGCACTAATCAGCTTTGGCCAACACCATTTTTGATGTTCATTGACCCCTCAGAAATTGCCTCCATGCCAAAATGGCCTTACAACTTCTGATCTGCCTCTCCAGATGGCACAGCCAACACCTCCAGAGCTGTGCCCTGCAGCATCAAGAATTCACCTCAGAATGGTAAGAGGGCCAACTAACAAGCCTCCTCTGGTGGACGCTGTTGGTAAGTGCGGCCCTCATTTAGTCCCACTGTCAGCTCCTGAAGCCATGTGGTACAACACAAAATCATAAGAAAACAATGGCATTCCCCTCCCAAAGAAAGGAAAGCGAATATTTTATCATACATTCAGGGCAATTTTCATAACTCATGCATTTCTCACCTTGTCTCATGTGTTCCGGTGAGACAAGGAGGTTTTGGTAGGTTGAGGGAACCGTAGTGCACGAAGGCTGTGGTGAACCTAGTCAGGAAGAAAAGAAAGGTGTATAAAAGGTTCAAAGAGCTAGGAGATGTTAGGGATCTAGAGAAGTATAAGGCTTATAGAAGAGAGCTTAAAAAGGAAATTAGGAGAGCCAGAAGGGGTCATGAGAAGGCCTTGGCTGGTAGGATTAAGGAGAATCCCAAGGCCTTCTACAAATATGTGAAAAGTAAAAGGATGAGAAGAGAAGGGATAGGACCTATAAAAGGTGAAGGGGGAAAAGTCTGTATGGAACCGGAAGAAATGGCAGAGGTGCTTAATGAGTACTTTGCCTCAGTATTCACGGTGGAAAGTGATCTGGGAGGATGCAGTACAAGTTTGCGGCAGACTGAAAAGATTGAGTATGTAGATATTAAGGAAGTGGATGTGTTAGAACTTCTAAATGCTATCAAGATAGACAAGTCTCCGGGACCAGATGGGATGTACCCCAGGTTGTTGTGGGAGGTGAGGGATGTCATTGCAGAGCCCCTGGCGATGATCTTTGCGTCGTCGATGGAGACGGGAGAGGTTCCGGAGGATTGGAGGATTGCAGATGTGGTCCCTATTTTCAAGAAAGGGAACAGGGATAGTCCTGGAAATTACCGACCGGTGAGTCTGACCTCAGTGGTTGGTAAGCTGATGGAGAGGCTTCTGAGGGACAAGATTAACGAGCATTTGGAGAAGTTTAGGTTGATTAGAAATAGTCAGCATGGTTTTGTAAAAGGCAGGTCGTGCCTTACGAGCTTAATTGAGTTCTTCGAAAATGTGACTGAACACATTGACGAAGGAAGAGCAGTGGACATGGTGTACATGGACTTCAGCAAGGCATTTGACAAGGTCCCACATGCAAGACTTCTTGAGAAGGTGAGAGGCCATGGGATCCAAGGGGCTTTGGCCTTGTGGATCCAGAACTGGCTTGCCTGCAGAAGGCAGAGGGTGGTTGTGGATGGCTCTTTTTCTGCATGGAGGTCGGTCACCAGTGGAGTGCCCCAGGGATCTGTTCTAGGACCCTTGCTGTTTGTCATTTTCATAAATGACCTGGATGAGGAAGTGGAGGGATGGGTGAGTAAGTTCGCCGATGACACGAAGGTCGGTGGTGTTGTGGATGGTCTGGAGGGATGTCAGAAGTTGCAGCATGACATCGACAGGATGCAAGACTGGGCGGAGAAGTGGCAGATGGACTTCAACGCGGATAAATGTGTTGTGGTCCATTTTGGCAGATCCAACGGGATGAATGAGTACACTATCAAAGGTAGGAGTCTTAGCTGTGTGGAAGAGCAGAGGGATCTTGGGGTCGGGTCCATAAGACTCTCAAATCGGCCTCCCAGGTGGAGGATGTGGTTAAGAAAGCTTATGGTGTACTGGCCTTCATTCATCGAGGGATTGAGTTCAGGAGTCAGGAGGTAATGCTGCAGCTTTATAGGACCCTTGTCAGACCACACTTGGAGTACTGTGCGCAGTTCTGGTCGCCTCACTATAGGAAGGACGTGGAAGCTATTGAAAGGGTGCAGAGGAGATTTACAAGGATGTTGCCTGGATTGGGAGGCATGCCTTATGAAGACAGGTTGAGGGAGCTGGGACTGTTCTCCCTGGAGAGACGAAGGTTGAGAGGCGACCTGATAGAGGTTTACAAGATGTTGAGAGGAATAGATAGGGTGGACTCTCAGAGACTATTTCCCAGGGCTGAAATGGTCGCGACGAGAGGGCACAGATTTAAGGTGCAGGGAAGCAAGTACAGAGGGGATGCTAGGGGAAAGTTTTTCACTCAGAGGGTGGTGAGTGAATGGAATCGGCTGCCGTCGGTGGTGGTCGAGGCGAACTCGCTGGGGTCTTTTAAAAGACTTCTGGATGAGTATATGGGATCCAATGGGATTGGGGGTTATAGATAGGTCTATGGCTGGGTAGGTTTTGATGTGTTCGGCACAACTTGTGGGCCGAAGGGCCTGTTTGTGCTGTAGTGTTCTATGTTCTATGTTCTATGTTCTATTTCCCAAATTGTAGCTGAAAATATTTATAAAACTAAAATGTAAGAAATAATATTTGAGAGTTACAGAGAAGATTCTATACTTGAACATAAATTTGAAGTGCAGAAATGGAATTAGGGATAATTTATTAGCTTGGTTAGGTGATTGGTTGATGGGCAGAATTTCGAGAGCCGGGATAAATTGTTTTTTCCTGCATGGTGAGAGTAACTAGTGGAGTACCACAGGGTTCGATCCTTGAGCCCCAGCTATTTACAGTCCGTATTGATGAATTGGATGCAGGAATAGGAGACTCTATAGCCAAACTTACAGATAGCACAAAAAAAGGCAGGACAATAAGTAGCAATGAGGAAATAAGAACCTTACAAATAGTTATAAATAGGTTAGGAGAGTGGGCCAAAATGTGGCAAATGGATTTTAATGTGGATAAGTGTGAGGTGATGCATTTTGGTCAGAAAAATGGGAAGCAACTTATTATCTAATTGGAAAGAGACTTCAAGGTGCTACGGTGCAGAGGGATCTGGGTGTTCTTGTTCATGAGTGACAGAAAACTAGCATACAGGTACAGCAGATAATAAAGAAAGCAAATGAAATGTTGGCATTTATAGCTAAAGGAATAAAATATAAAGGTAAGGAAGTATTGCAATTTTATAAGGCATTGGTGAAACTATACCTGGAATATTGTGCACAGCTTTGGTCCCCTTATTTGAGGAAATATGTAGTGGCATCAGAAGAGGTTGACTAGATTGGTTCCAGAGATGAGGAATTTATCATATGAAGAGAGATTGAACAGTTTAGTCCTATGCCGTCTGGAATTTAGAAGAATGAAAGGAGATCAAATCGAGGTATACAAAATGATAAAAGATATGGATAAAGTAGACGTGGAATGGATGCTTCCCCTTGTGGGGCATTCTAGGATGAAAGGTCATACTCTTAGGATAAGGAGTAGCAAATTTAAAACAGAGTTGAGGAGGAACTACTTCTCCCAAAAGGTTACAAATCTGTAGAATTCACTACCCCAAATATGCAATGGATTCTGGGACAGTGAATAAATTTAAGGAGGAGTTAGACAGATGTTTAATTGATAATGGATTGAAAAGTTATGGGAGAAGAACAGGAAAATAGGGATGAGAAGCATATCAGCTATGATCGCATCTCGGAGTAGATTTGATGGGCCGAATAGCCTAATTCTGCTACTCTATCTTATGAACTTACGAAGAAAGGTTTGCTCTCAGAACACCGATTCCTCAGCCAACTAAAGTGCTGAAATGTGCAGCAGCTAAAAACAAGAGGTCAGTAGCATTACCGCACAGCAATATCTTGAAAGACAAACTGTTCCACGCCAGCTCTGAGTGGATTGGTCTGCTACATCTGTATTCAAAATGCCTGTTGCTATGCAAATATAAAGCCTTAAATCATTCCAATTACTGCGTGTCAATCTTAACCAGCAGAATTGTCGACGCAGTCAGAGCGAATTGGCTACATGTTAAGATCTCAGAAAAAATTTGTACAAGAGAAAATGAAAATTGTATTTAAAAAAAATTGAAGGGTAGTCATGATTGCAAAGATTGCAAAGATAAAGTTGTCATAGTCCCAGATGATCTTAAGCTGCTCTGTCTGTTGAGGGGAGAGCTGTCTGGTGGTGATTTAACCCGAGTTTCACCAGACCTCAGGGGAGGGGCAAGGTTGAGAAGATGGGGGCCTTCATAATCTAGAGAGAATTGTCTTTGAACTGTGTTCCGAATAAAATTGGAGCATAGAACATAGGACATAGAACAGCGCAGTACAGGCCCTTTGACCCTTGATGTTGCGCCAACCTGTGAAACCCATCTAAAGCCCATCTAACCTACACTATTCCAATATGATCATAGGCATAGAATCCTACAGTGGATAGGCATAGGGATAGCATTGGAATAGTTTAGGTTAGAGGGTCGTAAAATTGGTTCCATTGGTCAGCTCAACATTGAGGGCCGAAGGGCCTGTACTGTGCTGTAATGTTTTATGTTCTATAAATTGTTATCATTAAAAATCAGCATTCTTGCATTTGTACTGATGAGTGCAAGATAATACACTTCAACAACATGTTTCTTTTTTCAATAATATTCAAGTTCTGCACTAACAAGAGACTGTTTGCACATTTAAGTACATAACATCATTAAAATGCCAGAAATAGACTCATAAGGTTAAATTACAGGGAGAAATTACACAATAGATGCCTGAAGTTTTTGGACTAATTTGATCAGTTTTCAAGATACAATGCAGAAGGAGGCCATTCAGCCCATCAAATCTGCACTGACCATGATCCCACTCAGGCCCTATCCTCATAGCTCCATGATTTACCCTAGCTAATTCTCCTGACATTGAGGGGTAATTTAGCATGGCCAATCCACCTAACCTGCACTGGAGACTTTCTTCCTTACTAAGCCAATTTCACTCTTTCTCTCTTCCCAGTGGCTCCACCATGCACAGATGTAGAGGGATCATTGAGCATTGTGATGCCCACTCAGGGGGAAATCACATCTTTAGCCCATTAAATCCTTCACCAAAAGACCATGCAATGTTCTAGTGGTATTATCGCTAGACTATTAATATAGTCATAGAGTCATAGAGGTTTACAGCATGGAATCAGACCCTTTGGCCCAAATTATCCATGCTATCCTTTTTTTTAAAACTCCTAAGCCAATCCCAATTGCCCGCATTTGGTCCATCTCCCTCTACGCCCATTGTACCCATGTAACTGTCTAAATGCTTTTTAAAAGATAAAATTGTATCCGCCTCTACTACTATCTCTTATGAGATTTAACTTTATGCAACAACCTATCATGAAATATCTTGTACCGCACGGTATGTTGTTACATAAATTCCAAAACCTCAGCTAAACTGAGTAGGTTGTTGCATAATCCAAAAACTCAGCTAATGTTCTGGGGACCCAACTTTGAATCCTACCACGGCATCTGCTGGAATTTAATTTAACAAGAAATATCTGGAATTAAGAATCTACTGATGATTATGAAACTATTGTTGATTATTGGAAAAAAAAATCTGGTTCAGTAGAGTCCTTTAGGGATGGAAATCTGCTGTCCTTACCTGGTCTGGCTGACATATGACTCCAGAGCCACAGCAATGTGATAGACTTCCGGCTACCCTCGGACACCTAGAAATGAGAGTAAATTCTGGCCAGCCAGTGACGCCCAGATCCTATGAATGAATAAAAACAAAATCCTATGAAAATCTTTTTCTGCACTGCCAGTTGGAACTAGCAAAAGATGATTGGGATGTTAGAATGATAGCAAACCGCTTAAAATCCCACAATATTTTGCATCAATTTCAACTGAATTATGCTGAGAAACCAACACATCTGAGGAAAAACGCCAGACCCGGTATTTTATCCTGACATAATAGTTTTCTAATGTATAAATAACAATTCCTGCTTTGTGAATTCCTGTTCTCTTTTTTGAATACTTGCTCATTATGAACCCATTTTCAGACTGACAATGGAAATCCAAAATACATACAGTGCATCAGAGGGCAGAGTGCTGGTGGGAGGAGATCCATGGTTGGGACTGGGGATAGCTGGGGATGCTGCAGGGATGGTGTGGGGAAGGGTGCTTGCCTTAACTTTGAGCTCTATTCTCTGGCAATGGACTAGAGCAGAAACCAATGAGGGCCAGCCTCCCATCCGTTGACTCTGTTTGTACTTCTTGTTGCCTCGGCAAAGCATAATCAAGAACTCTGTGCACCCTAGACATTCTTCCACCTTCTTCTCAGACAAAAGTCTGAAGTTATGTACCAACCGACTTAAGAACAGTTTCTTCCCTGCTGCTATCAGACTTTAGGATGGGCCTACGTGACACTAAGTTGATCTTCTTCTACACCCTAGTTCTGACTGTAACACTACATTCTGTGGATCTCTCCTTTCCTTCTCTATGAACAGTATGTAGTGCACAATATACTGTATATTAATACATGTGACAATAATATATTAAATCAAATCAAAGCAGGATGAGGGACTGAAGAGTTAAGTTCAATGGAAAGAATATCTAAAGCCTAGTTATAGAGTTGACTTGGCTGCAAAACTTGAATGTCTTCATAAATGGCATTTAGAAATAGTTTATTAATATTTTGTTGTGAAATTATAGTGTGTTAGTTTGTAGAGCTTGTCAAAACATAAGTCTGATAATTTAGTATTCTCTCTTTTTTGTTTACTTCTCCTGTGTTTTCTTATTAATGTTATTCAGTGCAGAGTTAAAGCAGCTTTTGTCCCCAGTCCCCCTTGGTGACGCCATCATCAGTCAGCACCAGCTGTTAGCTGCCTGGAAATGTGCTGATTACATTAGGACTGCATTAATACATTTTACTTAGCAGGTAGAGTTCTATCATTATGCATATTGTGTCATTATTTGACAGTTGCATAGAAACTTAATTCCTCAGTGCACAATAAGAATATATTTCCATTTCAGTTACTCCTAGTCACTGTTGCAATGAAGTCAAAATATCATTTGCAAGCAGTTAGGAGGGGAAATATGTTGACCTTCATTGCAAGAGGAATTGAATACAGGAGGAAGGATTTCTCACTACACTTGTGCACAGGGCTTTGGTGAGACCACACCCAGAGTATTATGCACAGTTTTGGTTTCCTTATTCCAGAAAGAATACAGAGACAGTGCAGCCAAGATTCACCAGACTGATTCCTGGGAGGGCAGGGTTATTGTATAAGGTGGGGTCAGGTCGACTAGGTCTATATTCACTGGAGTTTAGAAGAATGAGAAAGGATCTTATTGAAACATATAAAATTCTGTCAAGGCAGAACAGCCTGGGCGCAGGCCTGATGTTTCCCCTGGCTGGGGTTGTGGGGAGGGTGACTGTCCAGAACAAGGGATCGTAGTCTGAGGGAATGGGGTGCTCTGTTTAGGAGTGAGGTAAGGAAACATTTCTTCATTCAGAGTGTGGTAAACCTGTGGAATTCTCTGCTACAGAATCCTGGGTTGGACGGTTCACTGAATATATCAAAAAGGAAATAAATAAATTCCTAGATTCTAAAAGTGTCAAGAGGCATCGGGAGAGCATTGAAATATAGCACTGAGATAGAGGATCATTTTGAAGATGGCACAAGCTGGAAGGAGTGAATGTCCTACTCCTGCTCCTATCTCCTATATTTCTCTATGTTGTGGATGGACATTACAAAGTTAGGCTTCATTTCCATCTTTGTTTAATCCCACTCGGGTTTTTGGTGGAATTATTGGAAAGTCTTAACCAAATATGGAAAAAGAAGGCCTAAAAATCCAACACACTATTTCATGGCTTTGCTCCAATTCTCCACCCTATGAAACATAACTTTCAAGGTTTCTAATAGGACCTTTCAGACAGGAGGCCAGTTGAAAGTCAGGAAACATTGTTTAATTTGTTTTTAACAAAATCAGAAAAATGCTGGAAAATCTCAATAGGTCTGACAGCAACTGTGGGGAGAGAAAAGAGCTGACATTTCGAATCTTGATGACCCTTCATCAGAGCTGGGTTGTGGATTTGATCCCCATACCAACCAAATGGAACTATTAAACAGCTCTGACAAACAGACCACTGAGATCAGTCTGAGCCTGTACCCAGATCCACCCCAGACCAGTCTGAGCCTGTACCCGGAACCACCCCAGATCAGCCTGAGCCTGTACCTGGAACCATTCCTGACTATTCTGAGCCTGTACCCGGAATTACCCCAGACCAATCTGGGTCTGTACCTGGAACCATCCCTGACTGTCTGAGCCTGTACCCAGAGCCACCCTAGATCAATCTGAGCCTCTACCGGGAATGACCCCAGACCAGTCTGAGCCTGTACCCAGAACCACCCCAGACCAGTCTGAGCCTGTACCCAGAACCACCCCAGACCAGTCTGAGCCTGTACCCAGGACCACCCTAGACCAGTCTGAGCCTGTACCCGGAACCATTCCTGACTGTTCTGAGCCTGTACCCAGAACCACCCAGATCAGTCTGAGGCCTGTACCCAGAGCCACCCCAGATCAGTCTGAGCCTGTACCGGGAACTACCCCAGACCAGTCTGAGCCTGTACCAAGAACCACCCCAGACCAGTCTGAGCCTGTACCCAGGACCACCCCAGACCAGTCTGAGCCTGACCCCGAAACCACCCCAGACCAGTCTAGCCTGTACCCAGAACCACCCCAGACCAGTCTGAGCCTGTACCGGAACCACCCGACTGATGAGCCGTACCCGGAACCACCCCAGACCAGTCTGAGCCTGTACCCAGAACCACCCCAGACCAGTCTGAGCCTGTACCCGGAACCACCCCTGACTGATCTGAGCCTGTACCCAGAACCACCCAGACCAGAATGAGCCTGTACCCAGAACCAGCCCAGACCAGTCTGAGCCTGTACCTGGAACCACCCAGACCAGTCTGAGCCTGTACCCGGAACCATCCCTGACTGTTCTGAGCCTGTACTTGGAAATTTAAATGAATGTACTATGGGGAGCTGAACATTTGGACCTGACCTTAAAGATGGAATTTGCACCAATTCCTAACCGTTTATAACACAGATGAAGATCTTCTCCCGTGAGCTCAATTTTCATGTTTTCCTCAGATTATTTCCCGCAGTAAGTATTGTTGACAATGCACAATGCACTTGGTGAGGTGGCTAACTTTTACTGAACCCAGAATGAGTAAGAAGTCTCATAAAACCAGGTTAAAGTCCAACAGGTTTATTTGGTAACAAAAGCCACTCGTTTTGGGAGCTCTGGCTGCCCATTCATCAGGTGAGTGTGAGTTCTACTGATGAAGGAGCAGTGAGTGCTCACAAAGCTAGTGGCTTTTGCTACCAAATAAACCTGTTGGACTTTAACCTGGTGGTGTGAGACTTCTAACTGTGTTTACTCCAATCCAATGCAGCATCTCCACATCATGAACCCAAAATCAGACAGAGACCAACTTTGGTGCTGAAATTGGTGTGTTTTTATCCCCATTTTGCCTATCACAGTTCAGCAGGTGGTATGAACTGGAATGCACTCCATGCACACAGGTTGGAGTTTCAATAGTAACTTTCAAACCAGCGGACTGAAAAAGGAAGGATTTGCAAAGTTGTGTAGAAGATCAGAAAGTGGGACTATTTGTATAGTATCTTCAAAGAGAAGGTACAGGTATGATGGCTCAAATGGCCTCTGCCATGCTATTAGCTTATATGCTACATGATACTGTGTTCCTTGGATATATAATATTGTTTCTATACTTATTTAATATTTAATACCCAGGGGAAATAATTGAATATTGTATGTAGTAACATTGCAAATACGTTAACAAAGATTTCCCCTGGCCGAGTGATTGGTTGGGGTGGCACAGTGGCACAGTGGTTAGCACTGCTGCCTCACAGCATCAGGGACCCGATTCGATTCCTGGCTTGGGTCAGTGTCTGTGTGGAGCACATTCTCCCCACGTCTGCGTGGGTTTTCTCCGGGTGCTCCAGTTTCCTCCTACATTCTGAAAGGCATGCTGGTTAGATACATTGACCAGACAGGTGCTGGACTAGGGGATTTTCACAGTAACTTCACTACAGTGTTAATGTAAGCCTTACTTGTGACTAATAAATAAATTTTAACTTTTGTTTTTTCACAAAATATAAACATGAAAATCTACCAGTAAATCTTAAGAGATTGAGCCGTTACTTCTGCATGCACCATGACCCTCTCTGTGCCCTGTTGCTGGTGAGAAGAAGTTCATTGACAGCTTCTGTCAGGATTGCTGACCATCTACTCTCACGGAGCAAAAATGTCAGGGTGTGTTGCTGTGTCCACGTGTCATTAGGCCGCTGCGGATATTCTCGGCACCTGGGAACCAGCATTCATTTTTGCTCTTTCATATTTTTTACCTGCTTTTGAATCCAAAGTTCAGACAACTTGCCAAAAATCCTCCTCTGCAGTTGCTTGTTAAATTAAGTGCCTGAGAACTGTTAACATTCAGCCCCCAGCTCTGTGTTTCGCTTGACCTAACAACCTTTCCTAGCTGTCACTGAGCACAAAATGATCTATTGTTCTTTCTTGTCATTCTTCTCCTTGCTAACTTTTTAAAATGAAAATAGTTACAGTGACACTGAATCTGGCAAGACTTGAATAAGTGAATGCCAAAAATAAAATCAAATAGGCTGGACAGGTATAGTCCTAACTACACAACATTTCAGCCTACAGCACTTGTCCTTGACATACTGTAATTGATATTAGTTACTGCCTGCAAAAGTAAAACTGAAACATGTCCTCAGCCAAAACCCAAAAATTATTTTCCAGTCAATGACTCAACGTACTTATCAACCCAACAACGTGATGAGATTCTCCAACATCATGTTTCCCATCCCGTTGAGGATAGTGCAATGGAGGAGAATGAGCAGACTCCACACAGACAAAGACCCAAGCTAGAATGGGTCATTGTTTGTGATGGCACAGTGGCATTGATCTGTGGCATCAGATCACAATGTTAATGGAACCTTCCCCCAGGTTTTTCATTTCCCCAGTATGATCCATGAGTGTTACAGGCAGAGATTGATTTCCTCAGGTTTAGACTTGTCACTTATGAGGAGCAGGTATGACCTGTGCTCCCACAGGATCCCTACTAAGGGCAACACAGTGGTTAGCACTGCTGCTTCACAGTTCCAGGAACCCGGGTTTGATTCCTGGCTTGGGTCATTGTCTGCACATTCTCCCCTTGTCTGCATGGGTTTCCGCTAGATGTTCCGGTTCCCTCCCACAGTCTGAAAGACATGTTGGTTAGGTGCATTGACCATGCTAAATTCTCCCTCAGTATACCTGAACAGACGCCAGAGTTTGGCGACTAAGGGATTTTCACAGTATCTTCATTGTAGTCTCTTTATAGAGACTTACAAGATAATGAAGGGGCTACATAGGATAGAGGTAGAAAGATTCTTTCTGCTTAGAAAGGAAACCAGAACTAGGGGGCACAGCCTCAAAATAAGTGGGGGGGGGGGTTCTCAGTTTAGAATGGAGTTGAGGAAGAACTTCTTCACTCAAAGAGTGGTGAACCTCTGGAATTCTCTGCTCATTGAAATGGTGGAGGCAATCTTGTTGAATATATTTAAGTCACAGGTGGATAGATTTCTGATAGATAAGGAATTAAGGGTTATGGGGAGCAGGCGGGAAAGTGGAACTGACCCACCCTCAGATCAGCCATGATCTTATTGAATGGCGGGGCAGGCTCGAAGGGCTAGATGGCCTTCTCCTGCTCCTATTTGTTGTGTTCTCATGTTCTTATTTGGTCCATCGAGTCTGCACCAACCACAATCCCACCTAGGCCTTATCTCGCAACACCATGCATTTGCCCTAGCTAATTCTCCTGACACTAAGGGGCAATTTAGCATGGCCAATCCATCTAACCCACAATCCTTGGACTGCTGGAGGAAACCAGAGCACCTAGAGGAAACCCACGTAGACATGGGGTGAATGTGCAAACTCCACACAGACAGTAACCCAAGCCAGGAATCGAACCTGGGTTGCTGGCACCGTGAGGCAGCAGCACTAACCACTGTGCCAACGTGCTGCCCATGAGAAATGGCTACCCAGGAATCTCTCCTGCTCTTACCGCCAGCCAAAGCTGTGTTTGGAAGGCTTTGCAGATTGACACTCAACCTGTTTGATCAGATTATGAACACTCGTTCCTTGATAAGTGCTGGAAAATGTGATGTTATTCCCTTCTTATCTACTCTGCCACTTCAAATGATCTGGAGAGGTGAACTCAGCGAAGTTAAGAATTAGATATAATTTTAAAAAATGCTTCAAGATTGTATCCCTCAGAAGAATACGATACACTATGTAATTACATTAAAGTGTGATCCTCCAAGGCAACAGGTAGATAAAATATGAATAGTAATTTATTTTTAAGATCAGATTTGAGCCTATAAACTCAGCCAAGATTCAATGCAGTTTTGAAAGTAGTGTATTAGAGAATAATAACCGTTAAAAAAAGGCTTAGTTGTTTATTTAGATGGATATTAAAGATTTTGCCTTGCTATTTAGAGAATAACATATAGTTCTGCTGGTATTCTGACCAATATTATTAAGCTCGTCCCTCATCACCCCACCAAACTCCTCCCTAGTCATTGTCTCAGTCTCAATCTGATTGGTTGACTACCTCAACATCCTATTGGACCCTGAAATGAGCACATGACCTACATCCTCTGCATCACAAATTTATTCTGCTGCTTCTCTATGATATTGGCCAGGATTCTCACATGCCCTGTTACCACTGCCAGCGAGAATGGAGAATTTGGCACTCAGTTGGGGGACTGGAGAATCCCAGCTGCAGGCGAAATCTGGGAATTTCCACCATCGTCTACCATGCCAATATGTGGCCAATATGTTGCTGAACTCTGATTGATGCCTTTTGCCACCCCCAAACTTAACGATCATACTGCTCTCCATCCTCCTCTTTTGTCATTTCACGCCAAACTCTGCTGCCTTATCCCATCCTGTACCAAGTTCCATTTATCCTTCATCCCTGTTCTCATCTGATCCACATTGGCTCCTAGTCCGTCAAACATGTTGCTTGGAATTTTACCGTCCTACTTACCACAAGAATCACAGCAAGTGGGGAGTGGGGATGATTGAAAGGTCTGTTGACCTTGGTTGGGATTTTACAGTTTCAACACTAGTGAAGCTGTGAAATACCACCCGTAAAATTTAATCTCCCCAAAACTGTGTTTAAATCTTACCATGATCTCACACCGCTCTTACCCCTATAACTTCCCTCTGTGCTAGAACTCTCTTCAAACTCCATAGGAGTAAATCATCTGCCAAAAGTGATGAAAAACCCTTATCATCATGGAAACAGGCCCCTCTGCCCAACATGTCCATGCTGTCCAGTTTTTACAAAGCTGGTCCTAATTGCCTGCATTTGGCCCATATCCCTCTATATCCATCTTATCCACGTAACTATCTAAATGCTTTTTAAAAGACAAAATTTTACCCGTCTTTACTACTAGCTCTTGTTCCAGAACTCATCACTGTCTGAGTTAAAGAATTGCCCCTCTAGATCCTTTTGTGTCTCTCCTCTCTCACCTTAAACTTATGCCCTCTAGTTTTACACTCCCCTAACTTTGAGAAAAGATTTTGACTATCTATCAGATAGCCTCTTATTGTAAAATAATTATTTGTCAGAATGAAGCACACATTCCTTTCTCAATATTTTTTGAGTAACCTTCTGACCCTCAAATTTAGAGTTCATAGGTGTGATCTTATTGGCTATTTACACCTGCTAACATTAGGAGGGAGAACTTAGCACTCAGCCAAATCTCCCCTCATTGCAGTAAGGAAATTTCCACTAGCAGAAATTTCCACCCAATAACTCTCAAAAAAGAAATGCTTTCCTGTATTAAGCAGTGACAGCTAAAGAACAGCACAGTTAGTGATGAGTAACCTCTCTACTATTGATCAACAAAGGGGGTCAGTCTTTGTTTTTACCACCTAGAATATAAAGCACTACCTGGGGTGGGACGGAGAAAGGAAAATCACATGGGTCATATTATTTTAACAGAGCCGGTGTGATTCTTCATGCACAAATTAATTTTAAACATTTTCGTTGTGCAATCCTCTGTGGAAAATGTTTCATTCTGTTTTCCACCCACATGATGCTTTACAGCCAGAGATTAGGGACAGACAGCTATCCAATTGTTTCTCTTCCAACCCTGGAAAAAATGACCCCTATTGCACGAGAGTGACATTTTTCTATTTCCGACAACAACCATCATGTGGACTCTTCCATGGAATTGCACAGTTGAAGTCAATTAGCACCAAATTAGAAGCAGGTTTGAGTTACTGTTTTGGCCATTAAGAGCAAGATAAGATGATTATTTGACTTGGAACCTTGATAACCATCAGGTGTAGGCAACTTCCGATACCATGGTGGATCGGGAAAGCCGCTGGCATGCATTTACATCCTGCTACTGGGTCACAGATGACGGCCTGACCACCCACGTCTTATTCTCTGCCAGTCCAGCGCGAAACATGTCTGGAATTATGCAGCATGCCAATGCAGGGACTTATCTAAGCTCAGGCTGCAGGCTGGTGGCAACCCTGGATCCTAGGACACCACAGCAATAGGTAGGGACAACATCTACAAGTGGATTTTGCTGATTTAGTGTCATGGAGGACTAAATCAGCTTCCAGCCTCAGAGTGTTTCTGGAGGTCAATCTTCCAACCCCAAAGTGTTTCTGGAGAGCCATCTTCCAGCCTCAGAATGCTCCCAGAAGTCCATCTTCATTTTTTGGAGGTCCACCTTCTTTCTTCAATAGTTGGTCTGTGATGTTGGGCATCTTTTCAATATAGCGCCTGGATAGGATGGCGCGCTGCACGTTGTCAGGATTGTCCCATTGCAGAATATGGCACAAAACAACTGGTTGCATAATTAAAGAACTCGGGTCAGAAGATTTGGCATGTTATCTCGCCACTTCCGCTGTGGCATACACTCCACGTTCCTGCCCCCATCGTGGGGCTTAGAACCAGATGGGAGAATTCCATCCCAAACGTAGCCACTTGAGCATCAACGTATGATCTACCTTAAAATGCATGGTTTCTATTGAATACAGAAGGTGAAAGTTTCTATTAATAGATTATTTTCAGGAGTCAAGACTATTTCTGGATTCTGATTCCATACATTTCTACGGTGTGCCCTCTGGTCTGATTTTTTTGGAGCCACATTAAGACTCACAACATGAGGGCCACTCACCTGATGAAGGAGCAGCATTCCTAAAGGTCATGATTCCAAACAAACATGTTGGGCTTAATCTGGCGTTGTGAGACTTCTTACTGTGCCCACCCCAGTCCAATGTTGGCATCTCCACATCATGCTTTGCATGGAGGCCATCTCCTAATTGGCTGTCTCTACATCCACCATTGAATTAAAAGTTTCTCATGGGCCTACGGCTGGGGGCAACTGATGACCCCTTCAGGAAATGCTGGTGCTGCAGGCAAAAAGGACAGGACAAGACCACCTTACAATGGAGGCACCTATACTGTGAGCATAGTCCCAAAAATAAAGAGCCCAAAGCCAATTGGGCCATCAGAAAGATGGACAAATTCACCTGGAGCACTTTTTGTGCTGTTGGCATGTGCTTTCATCCCTACAGCCATGCAACATTACAGCATGACACCTCTATCTCTGATGGCCTATTGCTCGGACGCCGCGCAGCTCCATAGCTCTGTTGGACTCTGCATTCAGCCAAAATCTGCTCTGGTGCCAGCAAGATCCCAGCAGGGTCCTCACCATTCCCCACCTCACCTTGTTATTGGCCAGAGATACAGCTCCCCTGGTAAGTGCTGGCCAATGTTCACCCACCTTCAGCCAGACTGCCAGGTGCGTGGGAACCCACTGGAGAAATCTCGCTCCCAGTTCTGACTTCAACTTGCCTCTTGTGGGGCCATGAGTGTTCCATGGCAGTTGTACTTGGTGATACATGTTCTCTGGCTCTTCTCACAAACTCTACATCGTGAGCAGATCAGATTGTCACAGTATATATCCACGGCAAATGGACTTCAAAGGAAGGATGGTAGTGAAACATGAGAGAGGAGAAGAATCACGATGCGGGTCATAGTGCATGAGACAGATGAAAGTAATTTGTCTGTTTGCAGCTGATGCTGCAATGTGGCTCTTTCAGCAAATCTGTGCGATCAATTTGTTTCTGTGCGTGGTTACTGCTGAAGCATGCCGGCTCTTTATGTTGACTTACTGCTGTGACTATCCCTGCTTGTCAGGGCCATTGTGACTCATTGTGAACTGGCCTGTCTCTGCACTTACCCTCAGCACATCCATTTTCTTTAGCACTTCCCATCATGTCTATCAAACAATGGAGTTACCAAGCTGATTAAGTGTGAATATACCAGAACACTAAACTAGACTCGCTCTATTTCCCAAAAGTATACCTCTGCCTCTAAAATCATAGATTCGCTGCAGAGCAGAGAAAGGTCATTTGGCCCATTGAGCCAGCACCAACATACAGGCCTTATCTCCATAACCCCACACGTTTACCCTGCTAATCCCCCCAATACTAAGGAGCAATCAACTTAACCTGCACATCTGGAGGAAACCCAGAGGGTGGTGGGTGCCTGGAACTCGCTGCTGGGAGAGGTAGTGGAAGCAGATACAATTGTGACTTTTAAGGAGCATCTTAACAAATACACGAATAGGATGGGAACAGAGGGATACGGTCCCCAGAAGGGTAGGGGGTTTAGAGAAGTCGGGCAGTATGATGGGTGCAGGCTTGGAGGGCTGAAGGGCCTGTTTCTGTGCTGTAAATTTTTTTGTTCTTTGTTCTTTGACATGGGGCGAACTTGCAGACATTTGTTTGAGGCATCGTTTAAGAAGGTGGAGGGATGTGGGCACAGTGCTTAGCACTGCTGCTTCACAGCTCCAGGGTCCTGGGTTTAATTCCTGGCTCAGGTCACTGTCTGTCTGGAGTTTGTATGCTCTCCTCGTGTCTGCGTGAGTTTCCTCCGGGTACTCTGGTTTATTCCCACAATCCAAAGATGCGCGGGTTAAGTTGATTAGCTATGCTAAGAAATTGCCCCTTAGTGTCTGGAGATGTGTAGGCTAGAGGGATTAGTGGGTATAATATGTAGGGATATGGGTGTAGGGCCTGGGTGGGATTGTGTTTGATGCAGATTTGATGGGCCAAAGGGCCTCTTTCTGCACTGTAGAGTTTTATGATCTATATCATCCATGTATCTTGTCTTAATTACATTTTTTTAAAATAAATATGCAAACTAAAGTGTTTGTATTGGTGGAGTAGTGAGCATTATGAATATCTGTAATGAGATGTGACAAGTGGCTCCTCCTTTGTGCTTCGGGATCCACTCTGTTGTCTTCTGAATTGTGAATTCTTCCTGAGTAAAGTGCTGCTGACAGGCAGAGGTGTTGGCACTGGCTGCAAGCTGCCCTTACAGACTGTGCTGGCTCAGTGCCCCAATATGTTGGCGTTCTTGAGGGCCCAGCTTCTGCTGTAACGACATCCTGGATTCCCCCTCAAAGGGCAGAATGTATTTGCGGAGAGACAGATGCTGCCCTGTTAACAATGCTGACATTCAGAGCAGACAATTCTTCGTCTGCTGCTGCATTTTAATTTTGGATGATGAGTCCTCAAAGCAGACAGTGAGCTGAGAGTTGCGCAGTGTCTCAAAGTCACCAAATCCCTCCTTAATTGTTGTCTTAAGTGTCCCAAAAGCAATCGATATTGGATGGTTAGTCACCACCACCTCAATAGCAGCACAGGAAAGCCCTTCTTGCAATATTGATGGGGCTATCTGCAGTCTCCATTGCAGAAGCCACAGATATCACAAATCTAGCCTGCAGACTACACTGTAATGACACCACTAATGACCTTGTAAATTGGATGCACCAACACTCATAGAATTGTAGAATCTCTACAGTGCAGAAGGTCATTCGGCCCATCGAGTCTGCACCGACAACAATCACACCCAGGCTCTATCCCCGTAATCCAAGCATGCCGAATACCTTCTTCAGCACTCTGTCCATCTGTGATTCCACTTTCAAGGAGCTATGGGTGGCACAGTAGCACTAGTGGTTAGCTCTGCTATTTCCTAGCTCCAGAGAGCTGGGTTCAATTCTCGTCTAAGGTCACTGTCTGTGTGGAGTTTGCACATTCTCCTCATAACTGAGTGGGTTTCCTCCAGGTACTCCGGTTTCCTCCCACAGTCCAAAGATGTGCGGGTTAGGTTGATTGGCCTTGCTAAAATTGCCTTAATGTCCTGAGATGCTTCGGTTAGAGGAATTAGTGGGTAAAATATGTGGGGACATGGGGATAGGGTCTACGTAGGATTGTAGTCGGTGCAGACTCAGTGGGCTGCACTGCACTGTACGGTTCTATGATTTGAGCTGATAATTACAGGAGGAATGCAGAAATTTGCATGAGTTCTCTGGGTAGAGATGGTTGCAAGTATAGGAGTGAAACCATGGACGAATGTCAAAATCAAAATGAGAGTTTTAATACTGAGATATAACCAGATGGAGAGCCAGTCTGGGTCAGCAAGAATAGGAGTGAGAGGTGAATCTTGCTACAAGTTTGGATACAGGTAGCTAAGTATTAAATTAATCTGTGTTTCCAGAGGACACAAAGAGAAAGGCCAGAGAGAAAAAGATATTGGAGTTGTCATATCTGGAGATAACAAAGATATGGATGAGGTTTCAGTGAATATGGTGTATATAAGCAATGGAATGGGGTGGAAATATGTGGTCTTTGTGATGGAGTGGGGGGGGGGGTATAGCATCAAAAATTGAGTTTGTGATTGAATATTACACCATCGTTGCAAAATGTCCAGGTCAACCACAGCCAGTGGCCAAGGAAAGAGATAGATTCAAAGGACATAGGTCAGAATTTTGTGCTGTTCCACCGACTTGGGACGGCATGGTGGCACACTGGTTAGCACTGCAGCCTCACCTATTCAGGAACCTGGGTTTGATTTTAAGCTTGGATCACTGTCTAAGTGGAGTTTGCACATTCTCCCCATGTCTGCATGGGTTTCCTCCGGGTGCCTGAGTTTCCTCCCACAGTCCAAAGGTGTACAGGTTAGATTGATTGGCCATGCTGAATTGCCCCTTAGTGTGAGGGGGACTAGCAGAGTAAATATATGATGGTACAGGGATAGAGCCTCAGTGAGATTGTTGTCAGTACAGACTCGATGAACTGAATGGCCTCTTTTTGCACTGTGAGAATTCGATGATTCTATTCTACAACATAGCTGTGCAGCACTCAGAGTCAGCAGGGATATGTATTTAGGACACAGTTTGTAATGGAGACTGAAGACAAATTGGGTTTCCCAATATTTATTGAAGGTAATTTCTGCCCATCCAATACATAATGTCATACTATTGAAAATCACACATCTTGTTTAGCCTGCCAATGCCCTTAATTACAAACTCATCCATCCAGAAGGATCTTTAACCAGACTGCTAACAATGTTGATCTTTCTTTGTTAACCAGATGACCAACTCTTCAAATTTTCTCTGCGGAAACATTAGTTCCAATGAATCAGTCGACAGTCAGCCACCTGCTCTCGAAGTTGCCGAGGAGACTGCGCTAAGGTAAGGCAAAGGGAATTCCTGCTCAGATATTGTTGAATGGATTTGGCTGAGATCACTGCCAAAAACTGGCTAGGATTTTCCAGTTGCGATGGTGCTGCAACTATTGACGTTTGCCATCATGCCAACTTTGAAACTGATAGCAATTTCTGCATGTAAATACGTGTGGTTAGATGCACAAATCCAGAAGTTGCTGTAATTCACTCTCTGCTCCTTCACTGGTAATGTTTTCACAAATGAAAATTGACATGAACTTTCACTCTTATATTCTCGCTCTTGCTGTAAAAATCTTTGAAAATATTACAGCTTGTTAACCGAGGTGTAACCGGAATGTTAACGGCATACTAACAATTTGCTAATTTATTATAATTATAAATTGTAATTATGCTAAACAACCTCCGGCCCTGAAAGTATATACATTTGTGGAATGTTAAATATCTCCATTATGATAAAAACCCCCACAAATTTTTTCAATAGTTTTTGAAATGATTCGATAAAATTTCAGTATATGTCTTAATCCCATGTGTACAGATAATCACTAATTTTTCCTCCCTGACTTGCTGTCTGTGAGAACTCTTCACTGTGATTGGTCGTTTAACCTGTTGATAATGTCACTGCTGATGAACATCATAGGTATACTTGAGCTGAGACCCAGTCAAAGTGATGTTTTGAAGAAGAGTTGCACATCTAAAGAAGTCAATAGGTTCATGTGGGCAGTTTTTCTGGAGGTCAGCAGTGAACTGGGCCATTGTTATTTTGTACTGTTCGACTCTGTGCGTCGTGCCGTAACAGAAAATAAACTCAGAGCTTGTTTTCTGACCTTCACTTCAGGGGTCAGTAAATAGCCGCCGGGAAATATGTGAGAGACTGACCCAAGCTGAGTCTCCCTATATTTGGTTCTCAACATCTGAGCAAAATCAGATTTTAAATTATAGAATCTCTACATTGCAGAAGGAGGCCATTCGGCACATCAAGCCTGCACCGATAACAATCCCATCCAGGTTCTATCCTGCTAACATCACATATTTACCCTGCTAATTCCCCTAACACTAAGAGGCAATTTAGCATGGCCAATCAACCTTGCTCGCATATCATTGGACAGTGGGAGGAAACCGGAGCACCCAGAGGAAACCCGCACAGACATGAGGAGAAGATGCAGTCCCCACACAGACCATTACCCAAGGCCGGAATTGAGCCTGTGTTCCTGGAGCTGTGAGGCAGCAGTGCCAACCACTATGCCACCATCCACCCTAACTGTATGGGACAGTATCAAATGTAGGTCCATGGGTGGCACGGTGGCACAATGGTTAGCACTGTTGCCTCAGCGATCCGGATTCAATTTGTGATTTGGGTCGCTGTCTGGCAAATGCACATTCTCCTCGTGTCTGAATGGATTTTCTTTGGATGCTCCAGTTTCCTCCCAGAGCCTGAAAGACAAGCTGGTTAGGTAAATTGGCCATGCTAAATTTTATCTCAGTGTATCCAAACAGGCAGTGGAGTGTGGCAAATAGGGGATTTTCACAGTAACTTCAGTGCAGTGTCAATGAAAACCTACTTGTAACACCAATAAATAAACTTAAACTTAAGATGCTGTCATACAATTCTGAACCTGTGTGGTATGCTAAGCACAACATCTCAGCGTTGGAGCAGAAAGCATCAATGAGTGCACACAAACAAAGCTGAATTCCTTATTCATTGAAGAAATTCCTGCCCATTTTAAGGACTAGATGGTTTGGTTCCAGCATTGTGTTAGGAATGGCCAGACTTACTAACTGACTGATTTAATTAAGACGACATTGACAGGGATATTGGCAACATTTAAAAGGCATTTGAACAGACACATAGATAGGAAAGGGAAATGCAGGCAAATGGGCTGAGATGGGCATTTTGGTCGGCATGGACCAGTTTGGGCCGAAGGGCCTGTCTCCGTGCTGTAGATTCAATGATTGGATGATTCTAAGACCACACTACAAATAACTTTGAATTGATCACATCCACAGCAATGACATTAGAAAGGGCCACACGAGGGGGCAAATCGAATGGTTGTCGGAGATCCAGTGGTATCTTTCAAGTTGAGAATGTTTGGCAGGTTAAAATTGCCAGCTCAAGAATTTGAGTGATTCTGTGCTGGCACCACTCCCCATCGCTGCTGGCAGGGGGGAATCCACGCTAAGTAGCTCATGTTTTCGCAATCGTTAAATCAGGGTGCCAAGTGAAATGAGAGCTGTAGCTCTTTGTAAAACTCAAAGTCATAGCTATTGAAGCAAATGCCTTGCTCAAAGCATGAGTGAACACCTGAATTTATTTGTCAACTGTGTTTATCTTACAGAATTAAACTGAATGGGATTGACGTGTCTGTTGCGTTCTGGGAGGTGACAGAAGCTGAGTTCCAGCAATGTTCTGTTTCAAATGGAAAGAGTGTCTTGCCCCTGCACACTATCGACGGATTTGTTCTCTTGGAGGAGACGCTGTCTTTGGGGAGCAACTATTTGATTGGTAAGGTGCTTTGGTGTTGAACTCCTTCACACTTCTTTCCTTCACCAGAACCGAATGCTTAGATGCGGGCCTTTTGCAGAGGGAGATTATTTAAGCTTCAGAGAGTTTACAAATCAAAAGGCACCAACTGAAATAAATACCTAATAGTGCGGATTATCAACTGACAAGAAATACAAGCAGCAGGTGAACAAGAAAATGATAATATCACGAGACATTCTGAACTCCAGGTCTATGCGCTTTTCACTCATACCAGCTATGTTTGTCTTTTTGAATCGTCTCCTACAGCTCTCTGATGCACACTCATTTTAATCAGCGATAATCTGTCACTTCTTATAGCTGGAATTGTAGAACTATAGAATCCCTACAGTGCAGAAGGAGGCCATTCAGCCCATCCAGTCTGCACAGGCTCAACATCTTACTCGCCCAATCCCGTAACCCCTAATCCACCTTATCTGCACAACTTGGGACAGGAAGGAGCAAATTAGCACAGCCGATCCATCTAACCTGCACATCTTTGGACCACGGGAAGAAACCAGTTCAGACACGGGGAGAACATACAAACTCTACACAGACAGTTCATCCAAGGCCAAAATTGAACGCAGGCCCCTGGCACTCAAGGCAGCAGTGCTAACTACTGTGCCACCCATAATTAATGGTTATGTGGGCATCAATGTAGTCAGACTGTTTATATAGCATTCACGAGTAGTTTCAGAATAGTGGGTGGACTGATTGTGCTTAATGTAGTCCATCCAGGTGCGATGGAATCATAGAATCCCTACATTGTAGAAGGAGGCCATTCAGTCTATTGGGTCTGCACCGACCACAATCTCACACAGCCCTTATGTGCCACCTATTTACCCTGCTAGCTCCCCTAACACTAAGGGGCAATTTAGCATGGCCAATCAACCTAACCCACACATCCTTGGACTGTGAGGAGAAATTGAGCACCCGGAGGACAGACACGGAGCGAACATGCAAACACCTCACAGGCAGTGACCCAAGCCGGGAATCAAACCTGGATCCCTGGCATTGTGAGGCAGCCGTGCTAACCACTGTGCCACCATGCTGCCCACTGTGAATGATGGCTCAAGTAATTATAACCCAATTAGCATCATTTGGACTTGGTGGACTGTAAATGGAGCCTATATGAGGGCAATTGAGCCAGGATGAGAGTTAATAAAGGGACCACGTCATCCAAGGTGGAGATGATGGAATGAATGAACAGATCTATCATTTGCAGAAATATAGCAGTTACGGAAACCCAAATGCTATGCTGTTGGCAACTTGTTACTGGAACTGTGAGTTTTCCTGCATTAAAGGAAGAAATAAGATTGAGAAAGGGGATGAAGATAGTGATGGATAGTGGGCTGCAATGCCTCAGTTGATGACTGAGACCATGGTAATAGAGAATTCACATTAGATAGCACGGTCAAGGAATTGGGTTTGAAAATGGACAGGAGCGTTTGTATGCGGGGAAAGAAAGGTTTAGGGAGCACAGGAGGCCAGTGAAATCAGAGGAGAGAAGAGAACGGGAGCTTTAGGTGGAGATTTAAATGTCAAGAAACGTCAGTGAAGGAGGAAGGAGATTCTGTTGAGAAACTCAGAATAGCACTTGGGGCAGCAGAAAATGTAAATTTGAAAGGAGAAGTGAGAAGGAAGGAACAAGTTGACATGTTTAAGGAGAAAGAAACAGACCATTAAGGAGACAGAGCAAGCTGTGATTGGTGACATAGATCATTGCCCTTGTTGTAGTTTGGGTTGTACAGTTGGGAAGTAGGGCCAGGTTGGATGGTGTCAGTTAGGGACGAGATCTTGTTATGCATAAGTCAAAGTCAAGATATCAGTGTGATTGTTCATATCATGTTTCAGATAGCAAGGTCCTTGTTCACAAGCGGACAGATAGTCACGAGTAGAGACATCCAGGCTGATCTCCAATACATCATTGTCCCCAATAACCTCTGTGACCAGATTGTCCTTCAATTATAAAATAGTGTTTGCTTTTTTGGGGCCTAGGGATGAGAAGGGAGGAAGTGAAAGATTCCATGGAAGTTGCATGGAAAGTTGAGATGGGAAGCGGAAGATGTTAAGAATATTGAAAGGTACACCAGGGTGTTACAGAATGCTGAAAGGGGAAGGAATATGTGGTTGTGGAATTGTGCTGGAGGAGATGGAAATAGCACAGGTGAATGTAGAGGTGAAGCCAAGGGGAATGCTGATATTGCTCTAGGGGGTGGGAGTGAGAGTAGAAGTGTGGCAACCATTTGAGGGGGAATGGGATGGGGGAGGGGCAGGTTTCTTGGATGGGTGAATTCTCTGATCGTGAAAAAAGAAGTCATATTGTAAGTGTTGGTATGGAAGAGGATTAGTTGAGGAAAAGAGTCTATTTGAAGCAATTGTATGGAAGGTGAATTTCCACCAAATAGTGGCATATGATGTTTCCTGTCAAAATGAGAGCAGATGAGGCTTAACATTTCACTTTCTCAGCCATTCCAGCACTCCCTCACTACAGCAGTGGAATTTCAGCCTAAAGCTTGTGCTGAGATCTACAGAGTGGGACTCAATCCCTCCATCTTCTAACTCAGAAATGGGAGTGGTCCATGACTGGAACTCACTGGCAGGGGACTCATGGAAACAGATACGATGGTGACTGATAAGGGGCGTCTGGACAAATACATGAATAGGATGGGAATAGAGAGATACAGTCCCAGAAGGATAGGCGGCTTTAATTCAGACAGGCAGCATGGTGGGTGCAGGCTCGAAGGGCCAAAGGGCTTGTTCCTGGGCTGTAATTTTCTTTGTTCTTTAGTCTTTTGACTGACTTTGCGAGGTGCAAGTCTACCTATAATCTTACACCTCTTTGCACTGTGGTATATAGTGTAGTATACATAATATAACTACAGCCTACTGCAAGACCATGTGTTAAATAACCTTCCATACAATTGCATTAGTTAGTTTTCATGATGCAATTTGTCATTTTTAGCTAGATTCTCTAATTAGATCATTGCCAAGAGATTTTCTCAGATTTATTATAAACCCTGATTGGCAATTAAGAAGAAACAGTTACTTTTGTTCCCAATAAACCGTTACAAAATGTTTATTGTATGGGGAGCTAATATTCTTCAGGTATAGGCAAGCTAGTGCGGAAACCTAACGAGAAAATGCTGGAAAATCTCAGCAGGTCTGGCTTTGACATAGGGTCATCTGGACTTGAAACATCAGCTCTTTTTTCTCTCCTTACAGATGCTGCCAGACCTGCTGAGATTTTTCAGCATTTTCTCTTTAGGTTTCAGATTCCAGCATCCGCAGTAATTTGCTTTTATTAAGGTAGTGCGGATGCTGGAATTTGAAACAGAAACAGAAAAATGCTGGAAAACCTCAGCAGGTATGACAGCACCTGTGGAGCGAGAATCAAGCCAAAATTTTGAGTCAGGATGACCGTGTTATTCTTCACCTAATACTGTGCAGGGTTGTTCTTGTTTAAGAGGAATATTTCAAATGAAGAGGCAATATTCTGCTTTCTTTCATGTATTTTGTCATTGTTGACTTCAGAAATGAAATTGCTCGTAGAAAAGTTAATAATTCTGTTATAAAGAATTAAAAGATAATGCCCTGTGATGGTTTATAATAAGAGAGCAAGCGCATTCTGTTCATCTGCAACAGGGTAATTAATTCACAGTGAGAACGCTCAGCGAAAGTCCTGCTGTGGCAAACTGCCATTATCCTGTGACAGATAATTGCTTTAAAATAATCTCAAAAGTGCTCTTCCTGAAGCTTTTTTTAAAGTAAATTTTGAAGTGCGTAACATTTTCAGGCTATAATTAGGAATGCAGCAGACACATTCCTGACTGAGTAACTTAGGGTGAGCAAAGAAAATCACAGTGCAGGAACAGGCCCTTCGGCCCTCCAAGCCTGCACCGACCATGCTGCCCGACTGAACTAAAGCCCACTACCCTTTCAGGGACTATATCCCTCTATTCCCATCCTATTTATGCATTTGTCAGGACACCCCTTAAGAGTTACTATGGTATCTGCTTCCTCTATCTCCCCCGGCAGTGAGTTCTAGGTACTCACATCCTCTGTGTAAAGAACTTGCTTCATACGTCTCCTTTAAAATTATGCCGCCTATTAATTGACTCTTCCACTTTGGGAAAAAGCTTCTGACTACCTATTCTGTCCATACCCCTCACAACCTTGTAGACTTCTATCAAGTCATTCTGATATCAAACTCCATCGTTCTTGTGAAAAGAAACCAAGTTTCTCCAACCTTTCCTCATAGCTAATGCCCTGCATACTAGGGAACATGCTGATAAACCTTATCAGTACCCTCTTCAAAGCCTCCACATCCTTCTGGTAATGTGGCGCCCAGAATTGGACACTGTATTCCAAGTGCAGCCTAACTAACTTTTTATAAACTTGCAACATGACTTGTCAATTTTCAAACTCTATACCCCAGCCGATGAAGGCAAGCATGCTGTATGCCTTTTTGACTACCTTCTTCACCTGCATTGACACTTTCAGTACACCCAGATCCCTCTGCCTATCAATACTCTTAAGGATTCTGCCAACTATTATATCTCCCATCTGTATTAAACCTTCCAAAATGCATTAACTCACATTTGTCCAGATTAAACTCCATTTGCCACCCCTTTGCCCAAGTCTCCAACTGATTTATATCCTGTTGCATCCTCTGACAATCCTTATCACTGTCTGCAATTCCACCAAATTTTGTGGTGTCTGCAAACTGACTAATCAAACCAGTTACATTTTCTTCCAAATCATTTATATTTGCAAATAACCATACTGGAAAATTCATAATTTTGTGGTGTCATAACATTGGCAACAGCCTGTGACATTTGACTTCTTTGCCATTCCACCTCCCTAGGTGGGACTGATGCCCAACATGCAGCTAAAAAGAAATAATGAGCCGAAATGGTGGGATAGGGATAGCAGCTATCAACGCCATTCAAGCAAAGCTCATGCACTGGGCAGGCGGGGTTAGAATCAGCTCTTAAATCTGGGATATAAAGAAGAGATTTTGAGATAGCACATTATCAGTGAAAATCTAAAGCTTAGCCAAGTCACATGGATTTGATGAGGAAGATAAGTGAGTCAATAATTGCTGCTTTAATCATGGATTTTGTTGCTGCTTCTTCCCAGCAAACAAACTCAGCAAATTCGGCAAATATACTTTGTGGTTATTTTTTGGCTGCTTGACAGCCCATTGCAAGTGACACAAGTCTCACATTCTCTGATCACTGGAAAGCTCACATCTGTTTTTGAGCACCAAGTGGCCTTAACGCCGATAACTCAGATCAATGTATGAACGTATGAATTAGGAGCAGGAGTCGCCCACTCGATCCCTTGAGCCTGCTCTGCCGCCATTCAATAAGATCATGGCTTATCTGATTGTGATTTAACCCTACATTCCCCGCCCCCACCGCCCGCTCCAATAACCTTTCACCCTGTTGTTAATCAGGAATGTATCCAGTCTCCCTTAAAAATATTCAAAGATTCTGCTTCCACTGCCTTTTGATGAAGAGAATTCCAGAAGACTCATGATCCTCTGAGAGAAAAAGATTTTCCTCATCTCCGTCTTAAATGAGCAACAGTAAGAAGTTTCACAACACCAGGTTAAAGTCCAACTAGCTTTCGGAGTGGCTTTTGCTACCAAATAAACCTGTTGGACTTTAACCTGGTATTGTGAACCTTCTTACTGTGTTTACCCCAGTCCAACACCAGCATCTCCACATCATTAAATGAGCCACCCCACATTTTTCTGATAATATTCAGGTCCAAGTCTATTTCTTCCTGTGGCCATGCCTCTGTAATTGCTAACAGATCATACTTATTCTTTTCTATTTGAGCTTTGGACTAGCTGAAGTTATTCATGAAGGCCCCACTTCTCAACCTTAACCCTCGCCCGAGGTGTGGTGTTTTTCAGGTTAAATCACCATTAGTCAGCTCTCCCCCTCTATAGGGAGGAGCCTATGATCATCTGGGGCTGTGGTAATTCTACCTTTCATCTGTGTTCTTTCAAATGTTATGTGCATTCAGATACCAAGCCTTAAGTTTTGTCCTTTTATTATTTTTGTAGCATCCAACCTTATTTGCTGATTCACTTGTCAAGTTATATCTATCCCTTCCTGTCACAGTTTGTTTATCATTTCTCTATTAGTCTCTATCTCTCTGGTTATCTCTACTCTTTGGTGTACCACATCTTCCCAAATTTGTTTTCTTGCCACTACTATTCAGTTTAAAACTCTCTTTGCTTCCCGAGTTATGCAGGTCACTAGAACATCAGCCTTAGCATGGTTTAGGTATAGATGTCCTAATGGTACAGATCCCCCTTTCCCAGTACCGGTGACAGTGCCCCACGAACTGGAACCCACTTTCTCCACACTAGTCTTTGAGCCATGCTTTCATTTCTCTGATCAGATTTGTCCTGTGCTAAGAAGCAGTTGGCTTAGGTAATAGTCCAGAAATTATTACCTTGGAGGTTCTGCTTCTTAACTTGGTGCTTAGCTCCTCATACTGACTATGCAGAACCTCCTTTTCCTTCTTATATCATTGATATCTACATGGACCATGACCAGTGGAGCCTATCTCTTCCACTGCAAGATCCTCTCCAGTACTGAGCAGATGTCCTGAAACTTGGCACTGGGCAGGCATCACAGATCTTTGGATTCTTGCTCTTTGCTCCAGACAACAGTATCAATCCCCCTCACTCTTTGGCCTGATTACCATTATATTTTTATACACTCCCCCATTTGCAGAACATCCTGTACCACAGTGCGATGGTCAGTCAACTCATCCATCCTGCAGCCCTAAACAAGCTGAAGGAACCTTAAAACCTGTTGGACAATTGCAGAGGCTGACACTCCTGCACTCCTACCTGCCAACCAGCTGCAGTCACAACCTCCTGTCCCTGACCACTTTCCAAACCAGAGATCCTACCCTAAGGGGTGTGACTGTCCCTCCCTCGCTCCCGCCCTCCTTTTTGTTTCACAGTGTCTGCAGCTCAGCCTCCCACTCATTGACTCTGAGCCAAAATTCCTCAAACAGCACCTACTTTTTGTAGATGTGCTTACCCTGGATAACACCTGTACCCACGGGTTCCCACATGCTGCAGCCTTGATCATCTGACCTGCCATATTATTGAGCTTTAATTAATTACTCAATTATTTTGTTCAATTATTTATTTTCTTTTAGATACCTTATGCAACACAGTGGTCAGCACGGCTGCATCACAGTGCCAGAGATCCGGGTTTGATTCCTGGCTTGGGTCACTGTTTGTGCAGAGTCCGCATGTTCTCCCCATGTCTGCATGGGTTTCCTCCTGGTGCTCCAGTTCCCTCTCACAATCTGAAAGACATGCTGGTTAGGTGCATTGGACATGCTAAATCCTCCCTCAATGTATTCAAACAGGTGCCAGAGTGTGGTGACTGTGGGATTTTCACAGTAACTTCATCGCAGTGTTAATGTAAGCTTACTTGTGATACTAATAAACTTAAATTGAAAAGATATTTGTTAATCTTATCACAAACTCCAGTACTATTGTATTATTCTATGCCTTTGGAAAATAGATCTTGACCACTAATCAGATATTCACCAGATATTCACCAATAGTATACCCCTTCCCTATAGGAGAGCAGAAACCAATTCCTACAGGGTGAAAACATTAGAAAAAGTATAAGAAAAAGAACACCCTTTCCTCAATAAACCTTCACACAATGTTTGAAATCACTCTCAGAACAATCCTGCAACATGTCGAAGGATCAGATAAAAAAGACTGCATAAACTTACTGTGTTAGCCCCCTTGACGCTAAGAGTCAATTTGCATGGCCAATCAACCTAACCTAACCTGCACATGTTTGGAGTATGGGAGGAGGCCAGAGCACCCGGAGTAAATCCACACAGACACAAGGAGAATGTGCAAACAGCACAGAGACAGTGACCCAAGGCCAGAATTGAACCTGGGTCCTTGGCGCTGTGAGCAGCAGTGCTAACCACTGTTATCATTACCTGGCTTAGGATTAACTAAGAGACATACAGAATTTAGCACCTGTCTGAAAGTGTCCAAGGTTCCAACTGGTCATGACTTGTTTCCCATGTGAAAGCCTGTAGGTGTCTAATATACACGTTAAATATATATAAGTATCTGCAAAGGGATATGTTTGCTTAGACAGAACCAAATCTCCAACAAACTGCTTGGTAATATCTTCATTAGTTGTCACTGATTAAATCAGTAGGCCATTACTTTCTCATCTAATCCAATAAAACAATGAAATAAAGAACTTACGTTTCTATCCTCGGGACATTCAAAGTGCTTTACAGCCAATGAAGTGCTTGTTGAAGTGTGGTCACTGTTGTAATGCAGTGAAAACAGCATGCTGTTTGCTTGCTGCGCCTTGGGCAGATAAGCTGTGTTAGTTGGAACAAGAATGGAAAATGTTGGAAAATCTCAGCAGATCCAACACCATCGATGAAAAGAGATTGGAGCAAGTTTCAAGTCAGGGTGATCCTTCCTCGGAGCTCATCAGAGTTTCAGATGGATGTGGATTGATGAATAAATATTGACCCCAGGACGTCAAGCCAAATGCTCCTGTTCACTTTATGCTCGTCTTCCATATCCAACTGAGAGGGCTGAAGAGACGTCACTAAAAGGACTCATGGTTAAAGAAGCCCCGCAATCTTCAATGTCATTCATCATGAATATAATGAGCAGATGTGAAAGTACAAGTATTCCCCCCACTTCACCCCACCAGTCTCTGGGAGCCCATAAGCAACCCCGCAAAAAGAGACCTTTCCCAAGTATTTATCTTATCCAAAGGTCAGAACCTCTGACAGTACTGCACTCCTGATGTAGGGATGCCAGCATTGAACTGGGGTAAATATAGTAAGAAGTCTCAAAACACCAGGCTAAAGTCCAACAGGTTTATTTGGTTGTAAACGTTTGCTACCAAATAAACCTGTTGGACATTAATCTGGTGTTGTAAGACTTCTTACAGTATTGCACTCCCACAATACTGCATTGGAGTACCAGCCAAAGTTATGTGTGTTAGTCTCTGCAATGGGACTTGAACCCACAATCTTTTGATTTTGGCAGGATAGTTGAGCTTGTAATATGATCCAGCAAAATTTCTGATTCAGCTATCTTCAAGATTTATTGCATTGAGTAAGATGTCCATTGGATCTCTCACTGGATAAGACAAAAGAACCTGCTAACCTCCAGATCAGTCTCCTTGATGAGACTGCATTTGGAATATTATGTGCAGTTCTGGTCACCTCACTATAAGAAGAATGTGGAAACACTGGAGAGATTGCAGAGGAGATTTACAAGGATACTGTCTGGTTTAGAGGGTAGGTCTTATAAAGAAAGATTGAGGGACATGGGGCTTTTCTCTTTAGAGCGGAAGAGGATGAGAGGCGACTTGATAAAGGTTTATAAGATGATGAAGGGGATAGATAGAGTGGGCATTCAGAGACTATTTCCTCACGTGGATGTAGCTGTTACTAGGGGGCATAACTATAAGGTTCATGGTGGGAGTTATAGAAGGGATGTCCGAGATATATTTTTTACTCAGAGAGTGTTGGGGTGTGGAATGCACTGCCTGGAGTCAGATACTTTAGGAACTTTCAAGCAGTTATTGGATAGGCACATGGAACACATCAGAATGATAGGGAGTGGGATAACTTGATCTTGATTTTGGATAAGGCTCAGCACAACATCGAAGGCTGAAAGGCCTATACTGTGCTGTACAGTTCTACATTCTACGACATGTACGAGAGTCCAATGACTATTGGAATATTCAGCTCATTCCTGCCACTAGTGAGAAACAATTATGTTCCCTGGGACCAATGAAATCACTCAAGATCTTTAACATCAATCCCAAAGTTAAAAATGAAGACTGAAATTAATCTGCTGAAATAGTGCTCATCAAGAGATAAGCCAATCTTGTGAATTTTCATACAGCTCCTGACAGCCAGTCAAAAAATGCCATTGTTGGAAACCTTATGCATTGTTCAAGCTGCCGTCACCTAAGCAACAGGGGAGTATTCCATCACATTCCTGATTTGTGCCCTCTAGGTGGTGGATAGGTATTGGGAAGTCAGCAGATGAGTTACTCACTGCAGGATTCCTCACCTCTGACCTGCTCTTCCAGTAGCCACAGTATTTATATGGCCGTTACAGGTCCGTCAATGGTAACTGCCAGGATAGTGGAGGATTCAGTGGTTGTAATACCAATGAATACTGAGGCATGATGGTTAGATCCTCTCTTATTGGAGATGGTCATTGCCTGGCACTTTTGTGGCAGGAAAATTATTTGCCACTTGTCAGCCCAAGTCTGGATATTGTCCAGATTTTGCTGCATTTGGACACAAACGGCTTCGGTATCTGAGGAATCACGAATGATACTGGATATTATGCAATCATCAGTGAACATTCCTACGTCTGACCTTATGATGGAAGGAAGGCGATTGATAAAGCAGCTGAAGATGGTTCAGCCGAGGACATTACCCTGAGGAAATCCTGCAGTGATATCTGGGTTGGTGATGATTAACCTCCAAAAACAATAACCATCTTCTTTTGTGCGAGCGATGACTGTAACCAGTGGAGATTTGAACTCTTGCAGCATTTACAACAAGTATTTAACATAAACCCAGCACAATTTAATCTTTGCCAAGATCCCCTTGACTTTAAATTTGTAGGAATCTTAAACTGGTCCCAACCTCAGGAAGCATTGCTATATTGAAAAGTTAAAACATTAAAAGGGCTTGTATTTAAAAAAGAAAACCTTTAGACCCTTCAATGTCATTCATCATGAATATAGTGAGCTGGTGTGAAAATACATGTATTCCCAATGCTGCCTGACCCTATCTCCTTAGTAATGAACTGCAGTGGGTTAAAATTTATTTTTTATTGTCGCAACTGGACTTACATTAACACTGCAATGAAATTGCTATGAAAATCCTCTAGTATGAATATAATGAGCTTTATGTGATCCTGGGCACAATTTTATGCTCCCCCCCATCCTCTTCCTCTGTGTTTAGTGATGGGGGGCATTGAATTGGGAGGAATGGTGGCGGTTGGGAATCTCGCCACCGTTCTGTCTCCACTGTGATTAAGCTCAGGAAAGGTACATGGAAAATGTTCCTATCTGGCTGCTGAGTGAGGCCCTTACATTTGTAATGAATGTAGGGCCTCATCCTGCTGCCCTGGTATTTACTCAGACATGAGCAGAAGACTCCTTGTGTGGGATTGCTTATGGGCTCCCAGAGATTGGTGGGTGAGGTGAGGTTGAGGGGGTGCAGAGGGCAGTTTCCCCCTTTGAGAGGCATTGAGGAAGGGTTTTGAGAAGCCATCTCCTCTCCTTCCTCTGGCATCCACTCACCCTAATGCCCATCCCCTCCTCTCAGCTATTGGTCCCCTGATTGCCCAAATAGCTCTTGGTGGGAAGGACATCAGCCCCAGGGGTCCTTATTGACAATTCATGCCTGTCCTAAAAGTGGTGACGTGGGTTCCCACTGGCTCACAGCTAGCAGGAAAGAGCCTATTGCCGCTATTAAACATTGCCCCAGTGTATGAACCTGAACAGGATATGATTTTAAAGACAATAATAAGAACACCTTCATCCCATTCCCATTTGTTTTATTTCATTTCTTCTTTTCATCTCGTTCGTCCATTTTATCACTTTTTATTCTTGCCTTTGTTTTCCTACATTGAAAATCTCGCTCTCCATCTCATCTTAAAACACCCCCTGGGAGCACCCAGAGGAAATTCACACAGATATGGGGAGATCGTACAAATTTCACACAGACAAGGCTGACCCAAGGCTGGAATTCCCTGGCGCTATGAGGCAGCAGTGCTTAACACTGTGCCACGAGGCTCCCAGATAAAGCCAGCCTGTAGTACTCGTTTGACTGTTTCTGAGAGTTTGTTTCAATGAAGTCTAGAAGACTATCCATATCAGGCGATGAGCCCAAATATCCATTTCACTCTTGATTTGATTTCAGGTATCTACAGCACTTCTCTTGATTTAAGTCAATATTCGCTGCTGGAATTATAGGTCCACCACTGACAATAACATTTAAATTGTTATGATAAACTCACTGGTGAATACAAACAGCAGACAGAGATAATGAAACAGTTGGCAATGGAGCAATTGATCTGTTTGTAATTCTATTGTAATAATCAACTGCCTCTATAAATGTCAATTTGACTTTTCAGTACAATGAGGTAATTTAAGAATTACTGGAAGAAAACTCAATTATAACAGAAACGATCCCACAAGATCATTATTCACATGTCGGCTGGTATCCTTTATCCAAAAGCATGGGTGGAACGGTGGCATAGTGGTTAATATTGTTGCCTCATAGTGTCAGGGACCCAAGTTCAGTTCCTGATTTGGGTCACTGTCTGTGTGGAGTTTGCACGTTCTCCCTGTGTCTGTGTGCACTCCTTCTGGTTGCTCTGGTTTCCTCCTGAAAAAGGCTGGTTAGGTGCATTGGTCATGCTAAATTCTCCCTCAGTGTACCCAAACAGGTGCCAGAGTGTGGTGACTCGGGGATTTTCACAGTAACTTCATTGCAGTGTTAATGTAAGCTTACTTGTGACAATAATAAATAAAATCCCTACGGGGCGATTGCGTTTCTCTATTTAGGTATTTTTGGTTTCCTCATCCACCATATATACTAGGCTTAGGCCGACTCATTATACAATAGCCTATCTCTAAGTTAGCTGTAGTCTATAAATACTAAGTTATTTCTCTATTTGTCAACCCTCAGCACCTAATTCTTACCTGATAACATTTATGATGCCTGTAAAATAATATTACAGCACTTTATTAACATAACAAATTAACTGTGTAGTCATTCAAAACAAATCCTAGTTTATGAATATTTCATTTTTCTGATCTATGACTAAAGGATATTTGACCTGAATTCAGAATTGTCATGACAAAATCACTGTCAGAAAGGCTCAGGTCTGTGATCGCTTTCATATAATTGTTTTAATGGCATTAAAATATTGTGAATTTAACACTTTTGCCATGAATCAATATAACTTTAATCACTATTATCTGATAGTCTGCTGATAGAGGCATATGCAGTACTGTGATTACAGTCACTGCGTGCACAGGGAGTGGGGTAGCTTGATCTTGGTTTCAGACATAGCTCAGCACAACATCGAGGGCCGAAGGGCCTATACTGTGCTGTACTATTCTATGTTCTATGGTGTGCTGCTAAACTTTGTGTGCTATCACACTTCATGAAATTTTTAGGGCTTAAGTAGGAATGTGGGAACAAGAGGACGCCATTTAGTAACCTATCCCTCAGGTCGGATTTGGCATGGTGCCACCTGACAGTGCCAGGAAACCAGGTTCAATTCTAACCTCAAGTGACTGCCTAAGTGGAGTTTGCATTTTCTCTCCGTGTCTGCATAGATTAGGTTAATTGGCCATGCTAAATCGCCTCTTAGTGTCAGGAGGGTTAGTAGGGTAAATATGTGGGATAACAGGGGTAGGGTCTTGATGGGATTGTTGTTGCTTCAGACTCGATGGGCTGAATTACCTTCTACCACACTGTAGGGCTTCTATGGTACATTAAGATCAATAGTGATCTGCAACTTATCTCTATATGCCTACCAATCCCCATATAATATGGTTAACAATTATCTCGCCATCTTAAATTTAACATTACAATTGATCTGACATCTATTGCCATTTGCAGATGAGAAAAGATAGAGGGCATTTTGAATCAAATTTAACTCATGATTGAGACCCTGGGGCACTATGTTTCTTCTTTAATTAAAAACAACAAATTGCATATTTTTCTCCATAACAAATATCCTGCTAATGACGGTATCAGGAACATACAGGTTCGATACCTGAGGTTGCAATGTTACGTACAATTTACTGAACACCGACAACTCCTGAACTTCACCGGTCTGAATAAATTGTGCTGGTTCTGATCCCAATTTCATCAGCTCCACAATGAAAACCACCAATATATTCACTGCATCCTTCAACATCAGTGCAATGTATTTTGGGAGTAATGTAGTCTTGTGGCAAAGAATGTTCCCTGACACTGATGCCGATTAGGAAATGGTATTAGTTTACAACATTCCCTGGAGCTAGACAAGATTCCTCACTGTCACTATGTATGCAGATAACTATTCAGCAGGATTCTTTTTATTTTATTTATTTTTAAATTCATTCAAGGGACATGGGCACTGCTGGCTGGCTAGCATTTATGCCCTATTTTTCCCAAGGGTAGTTGAGAGTCAACCACATTGCTGTGGCTCTGGAGTCACATATAGGTCAGACCAGGTAAGGATGGCAGATTTCAAAGAGCAAAGAACAAAACAGCACGGGAAACAGGCCCTTAGGCCCAACGAGCCCGCGCCGCCACCCCGATGTTCCCATCTCTACCCCAAGGGACAGTAGTGAACTAGGTGGGTTTTTCTGACAATTGGCAATGGTTTGATGGTCATCAGTAGATTCTTAATTCCAGATATTTTTATTGAATTCAAATTCCACTACTTGCTGTGGCAAGGTTCAATCCCGGGTCCCCGGAATATAAACTGAGTTTCTAGATTAATAGTCGAGCGATAATACCACTAAGCCAACCCACCTAACCAGTACATCTTTGGAGTACGGGGCGAAACTGGAACACCCAGAGGGAACTCACCCAGACATGGTGAGAATGTGCAAACTCCACACAGATGGTGACCCAAGCTAGATCCCTGGAGCCAAGAGGCAGGCAAGCTAACCATCGTGTCACCCTATCCCTGCCCTTGCAGTTGTGCAAAATGAGTGATAATGAGTCAACTGACCATTTTGGATCTCGGTCCATGCTTATTTTCATTGCTTTCAATCCTCTGCTGTTTGTAATTTTTATAAATGATCTGGATGAGGGTATTGAAGGATGGATTAGTAAATTTGCGGATGACACCAAAGTCGGAGGAGTGGTAGATAGTGAAGAGGGGTGTTATAGTTTGCAGAGAGACTTGGACAAGTTGCAGAGCTGGGCCGAGAGGTGGCAAATGGAGTTTAATGTGGAAAAGTGTGAGGTAATTCACTTTGGCAGGAATAACAAATGTGTAGAGTATAGGGCTAATGGTAGGACTCTTAATAGTGTTGATGAACAGAGGGATCTTGGTGTATATGTGCATAGATCCCTGAAAGTTGGCAATCAAGTCGATAAGGTTGTTAAGAAGGCATATGGAGTCTTAGCTTTTATTGGTAGGGGGATTGAATTTCGGAGCCGCAACGTCATGTTGCAACTGTACAAAACTCTAGTGCGGCCGCACTTGGAGTATTGTGTGCAGTTCTGGTCCCCGCATTATAAGAAAGATGTGGAGGCATTGGAGAGGGTACAGAGGAGGTTTACCAGGATGTTGCCTGGTATGGAGGGCAGGTCTTATGAAGAGAGGCTGGGATTTGAGGTTGTTTTCGTTAGAAAGGAGGCGGCTAAGAGGGGACCTTATCGAAACATATAAGATGATTAGAGGTTTAGATAGGGTGGACAGTGATAGCCTTTTTCCTAGGATGGAGAAAGCTAGCACGAAGGGACACAGCTTTAAATTAAGGGGTGGTGGTTATAGGACGGATGTCAGAGGTAGGTTCTTTACCCAGAGGGTGGTAAGGGTATGGAATGCCCTGCCTGCGTCACTTGTAGATGCGCCACGTTTGGTGGCGTTTAAGAGGTTAGTAGATAAGTTTATGGATGAAAAGGGGATGGTTTAGGTTAGATGGTCATTGCTTTTTCCTAATTGGTCGGCGCAACATTGAAGGCCGAAGGGCCTGTTCTGCACTGTAATGTTCTATGTTCTACTCTCGGTTCACAAGAAAATGCTTTATTATAAATTCAAAAGCTTATCTTTTGATTGGTTGCCATGCTATGTAAGTGAGGCAGGCACAAGCTCTTGGGGCTAAAGGGTTAAAGGAGTATGGGAGGAAGGGGATCAGGATATTGAATTTGATGATCAGTGGTGATCAACATGAATGGTGGAGCAGGCTCGAAGGGCTGAATGGCCTATTGCTACTTCAAATTTCTATGTAACTCTTGGGGTGACCCAATTTATCAAATGGCTCCTTTAACAGATGCTACATGTCCAATGTACATATTCAGGGGATCAAATTGTCTGTTCTAGATATCTCCCCGGCATGCCAGAAGGACTTGACAAATTTGGCACTGGGATCAACACAGGCACAGATTAAGCGCCTAGTAAATATTTTGTGCCCAATAATCTGCCCCAATATCCGTTCTGTCACAGCAATATTTGCATGAACCGCAGTAAAGAATGTAAATGTTAATGGAACGTTTGGCCCAGATAAATGTGCTTATATCTGCAGTTCCTATCTATATATTCTGAGCCAAGACAGATGCTGAGAACATAATGGATGAATGAATTCTAGAAACTAGGTCATGACTTACTTTTACCACGCATGGCGTAACAACTCCTTAAATATTTTCCTCCGCTGTTGATGTCTCTTGTTCCACTCTCACGCCCAAGTGCTTTTTAGACAATGAATTGGGAATTTAAATACATATCTGAGAGCTTTAATATGTGGAACAAGTGACAAATGGACACTTGAATGGAAACTGCTGATGACTGAAATACATTTTAATAATTAGTGGAAAATAAACTGAACAGCTCAAGTTCCCCTTTCATATTTCTGAATCTTCTGGGGAAAAAAAACTAATCATTAGTATGGTTGAAAAGATTTAGAATTTTTTTTATATCACAAAACATAGTTATACTCTTCCAAGTCTTTCTTTCCTCCCCATCTTATGGCAGGTATTTGTTCAAATTAAATGATGAATTGAGATTAGCTGAACCCTTACGTTACCACAAGGGTGAGGATGGTGTGGCACGGTGACACAATGGTTAGCACTGCTGCCTCACAGCACCAGGGACCTGGGTTCAATTCTGGCCTCAGGTGACTAGCTGGGTGGGATTTTCTGTCCACGCTAGCCCAAAGACCGAAAAAACCCGCCCAAGGTTTTGCATAGTCTTGTCCCGCCTGTCACAACAGGTTGGGAAAAATCCACCCTCTGTGTGGAGTTTGCACATTCTCTCCATGTCTGCATGAAGCTTCCTGGGTGCTCCTACTACACTCCAAAGATGTACAGGTTAGGCGGATTGGCCATGCCAAATTGCAATTCAGTGTCCTAAAAATGTGTAGGTTAGATGGATTAGCCATGGGAAATGTGAGGGGTTAAGCGATAGGGTGGGAGAGAGAACTTGGGTAAGTTACCCTGTCAAAGAGTTGGTACACACTTGATGGGCCAAATGGTCTCCTCTGCACTGTAGGGACCCAATGATCACCACCTTGGATGTTTTTGCTCATCTTGGACCAGGTGATGGGAATTTTCTCCATTTACCTAAGGAAAGTTGCTGAGAATCGGGGACAGGGGAAGAGACTATCCCCAATAATATTACTTTCTCTGTTTTCTGGGCCTCTTTACCATCGCAGTTGTTTCCAATCCTTGCACATAATAAATACGTTAGCAACCAGAGAAAAGTGAGATGCGTAAGTGGGTCAGGTGAGGAGAGGGTGGATGATCTGTGAATTTGACCATCTATCCTCTGCCTATCCTCCTGTGATTCAGCCAGTCATGACCAGGAATCACAAAGCAACATTCCAGAAGTGAAAGAATTTTTTTAAGCAAATTCAGGGAAGGGCTAGGCATATTAGAATTTGGTGTATGACGTCTTGCTAACGGTACATAATGTAACTCTAGAGTTGCATTATAAAACAGTTTTGAAGAGGTTTGCGAGTGTGGGAAAGAGATTGTGTGTGGGGGGGGGGGAGGGGAGCTGTTAACAGGCATTTTTTTCAGTAAAATCAGATCCAAGAAATCTGATTGGTCCTGGTTTCTCACCTCTCATGATCTTACCGGCACTCCGCGTTTCCGGCACAGTCAGCCTCTCGCCCATTTCCAATGAATGAATTATTTAAATTTATTGAAATGTTTATTTACATGTCTTTAGCGTGCCTGGAGCTCAATTGACCGGGCTCGCTTGCCGTTGTGGCCCCATGGGGAGGGGTTCTCTCCGTCGAGGAAAACACCTGCTCCCCATGATCAGAGAACATTTGTGTTGCCCTCGTTGGTAGAGTCAGAGGCCATTGAGGCCCCCTGGGGAGGTGAAGGGAAAGGCAGGTACCCTTTGGCAGTGCCAATGTGGTAATGCCAATCTAGCATCTTGGCACTGCCAGTCTGGCACTTTGGCAATGCCCACTGGACATCTTGGCATTGCCCCAAAGGGTGGAGACTGAAGAGGAAGGGCTTGTAGAGGGGCTTGAGGCAGGGCCTGTAGGGGTGTATCCATGGGAGGGTGAGGCCAGGCCAGAGGGACCAGATCTCTTTGGGGGGGGGGGTGCCCTACTGTGCACTCTGAAATGACAATCGTTGGGCAGGAGTTCACGCTGCACATTCTGCCAGAGATTGGTGAGGAGGGAAAGGGGGTCCCGCTGCCATTCTGTACTGGATCGGTATGGGAAAGAATGGGGGCCCACTGCGCACTCTGCTGGAGATTGTGGGGGGATTGATGAGATCAGTCTGGATGATGAAGGAGTGGAGGGGGCAGTGTGGGGGGCTATATTTTGGGTGGCATGGGGATAGTGATTGACTGTGGAACCCTGCAATTGCTGAGGGAGAGTGCACTGAGTTGAGTTTGGCTGCAGCAGTAGAGGCCTGACAATTCTCTATCAGGTCCCTGCTGTTGAAATTGTGCACATGCAGACACAGAGGTCTGCACATGCGCAATAGCTCCCTCTGCTGCCTGATCAGGCTGGCTGACAAATTAAGCCCGCCCCTGCCTCTCGTAGCTAGAAACAGTCTAGTCAATTTTTCAAGTACTAAGTGCATAAGATTCATAGCAAAAACTCATCCAAAAAACAGATCTGAAACTCTCCCAATCTCATGCTAGCTGGACAATTAGAATTTTTCTTGTAAAATTCTGCCTATGGGGTCAGAAGTCGAGCAGGCCCAAGTGTTGAAGAGAATGGAGAGGGGGGGCGCTCCATGAGCCACAGAATGTCCAATCAGGCAGGCTGCCCCATACCAGCCCATGGGGGGGTGCCGTAGGCTTTGATGGGTGGTCACCCATTTGGCAGAAGGGCTGAAGAGTCAGTGGTAATATGCCAATGGTGTAGGGAACAGCTCCTTCAGTGGCCCTCAGGATGGGAGGGCTGTCATTTATCTTCCCTAGCACTAATAAAGCTCATGGCACCAGGAATGCAGCAGACACTCCATCCCTTCCCTTACAGTCTCTGCCTTGTGTCCCGGCCTGTCCTTAAGCATCTGGTAAAATTCAGCGGGTGATTGTTGAAATCTCAAGAATCGACCAAGAGTCCTCCTGACTTCTACCAAGACCCCTTTACTTACACATTAAAGGAATCAACAGCGATACAGGAGGACACTAAATCGCAAGGAACAACATATTGGGAATTATTCCTTATTACAAGCTAATCATGTCAGAATTGGCTTACTTGAGCCTTGCTGACTCGGATATTAGGGATCATTTTAGTTTCATAGAAATTCTGATTATATAATTTTGACTTCAATTATTTCTAAAGTGGTTAGTAATTATTCTGCTGATGATTAATTTGGATCTAAAATCCAGGATAAGCTGATGCCTCAAGAAACAGATGGTCCAGTTGATTGCAATTCATTAACATTTAAATAAGATTTGTTAAAAACTGTTATCAGGGAAACCATTTTGTTTATAATGCTTTTTCCTTTCTCTCCACAAATTATTTCTTCAAGCCCTCGTGAATGATTCAGTCACCAAAGCAATGACAATTCTGAGGGTGAATGTGACGGTTAAAGCCAGCATCTGCCAGGAACAGAAGAATAATCTGGATGACCTCCCGTGTTCTGGAAAGGGTCAGTGCATTACCAAACCCTCAGAGGTGAGTTGAACTTGCTTGTGTCTGAGTGTTTACAGTTAGAATTCTTCAGCACCTTCAGTAGGCAAGTTGGATTGTGGTCAACTCATAATAGAGACTGGGAAGGGGCCGGGAAGGGAGGCGTTGATCTTACCAAAGAATTTCTAAGAGCCAAATGAGTGTGAAAACAGGAGAGAACCGTGCCCAGTTTTCGAGCGAGCTCCCAGTCGCAATCACAGTGGGAAAAAAAGAGCCCAAATGAGATTCTTGCCAGCAGGGGCAGAGGGCAGAACCTATTCACAACAGAAAGCCGGCTGCTGAGATCTAGGGGTGCCATTGCACCCACTCATTGAGGCTGATTTCGCTGGCAGAACATCACAAAAGTCGAGAAACTGGGCACGAGCAAAATTTTTGGCCGCTCGCTCAATCTTACCGGATCTCCATGTCAATCAATCAGTATGACGATAAGGTCGCCTCCCCTAGAGGCTTGTTCTGTTCTTGCACACTTTTGTTTAATTCCCTTTTTCTCTGTCCTAAATCTTTCTCCTTCATTTTTTGTCGAAATAATGTATTTATTGTGAAATTTTCAACTTTATATTCAGCACAATACACAACAAATTCCCAGGATTCAGCACAGTGTAGAATGATCATCATTTCACATAAAAGCTCAATGCAAATAATTAAAAGAATCAGACATCATTATCTATGTCATTGCGGTCAATGTCTCCTTTTGGATGGATATTGAAAGGATGACAGATGAACAGGAAAGGGTGCAAGGAATCAGGAAACAGGATGACACCACTAAAACATGGCACCACGGTGCACCACCTTGTACGGAGCAACAAAATAGAAACTCCAAACTCAAAGACCAATAACAATGCCTGGGTGCATATCACAGCACCCACACCCACCGCCTCCCCCGCAACACTCCCACCAACCAGAAGCACCAACAGTAAGGACAAAAAGTCTAGTCTATTCCAGAATATTTATTTGGTCTGCAGCGAGACCAGAAATTCCTACTTGATCTCAACGAACATTTCCATTATCTGTCCCCCACCCACTCGGATTTCATGGCGGGCGAGGCGCTGGAATTCTGATGCAAGCTTCTTATTCCACTCTCTGTCCCAGTCTTATACTAATCAGGCTGATACATTATTTTCTCTTTTCATTTGATTCTTTTGTTTTTCCACTGTCTTCCCCGCCGCCTCCCCCTCACACCTTCACATTCTCGCACCAATATATGATCTTACCATTTTTTCTCTACAATTCCGTGTCACTACAATGTCATCTTATTTTTCCTTACAGTTAACCTGAATCACAGTTCTTTCCATTACCATATCAAGAATAATCACATCTATTTTGACAAGTATCAATGCACCAACAAAACCGCACTTACATGAATTCAATCGCAGCTATTATACTGACATCATATCAGCTCCAACCTCTACTCACAGTGCAACTAAATTCCAATTTTTCCAAGATTGCTTGAAATATATTTGAGAACCATTAAAATAAACATTTATTTTTCTTAGATCGCAAATCTAAAATAATGCTTGTGTCATTCAACAGAGTTATATAGGCATAGTAAAGCAAAACATGTGAGTTTCCTTAGAATTCCTGCAGTGCAAAAAGAGGCCCTTCAATGTCTGGATCATCTCTGCAAAAGTGCATCTTAGCCAGACCCTCTCCCCATAATTCCACACATTTACTATGGTTAATCTACCTAAGTATCTTTGGACATTAAGGGATAATCTGGCATTGCCAATCCACCTAACCTGCACATCTTTGGAGTGTTGGAGGAAGCCCGAATACCTGGAGGAAACCCACACAGACATGGGGAGAATGTGCGAACTTTGCACAGTCCGTGACCCGAGGCCAGAATTGAACCCAGATCCCTGGTGATGTGAGGCAGCAGTGCTAACCACTGTGCCACCATCTACTGCTCCCAAGACCTCCTTGAGAAATTGGAGAAATAACACATTAAAATAAACACACATTAAAAGAAGCTGTTGTATTGATGCTTCTACCACTATCTTCGGCTAGTAGATTGGATTTGGAAGTCATTGGAAAACACAACCTTACAGAAGATGAAATAGACATAATCCCTGCATGATGGCTTATTTTAAAGGTGATAAAAATGGCTCTTCATTTTCAACTCTATTTCATATTTGTACTTCTGAGGAAAAATTACCACCGTCATGTGGGACTTTTTTTGTGAGATTGTGTTCAAAACTGTGCTACAATTCTATCAGATTAGCTATTTGGGAAAATTCAGGGGAAGATGAGAGCCGTACTTACAAGTGGCAGCTGTTAACACTAATGTGAAATAGTTGAATATTGTAACATTCCATCACCCATCAACACTCTTCTTTCAATTCTCAGCACCAAAGCAGATTGTGCGCCCAAAGTGGCAGCCTGTCTTTTTTTTTCAATTATTATTTATTTCGGGGATGTAGGTATGGCTTGTTGATCCAGCATTTATTGTCCATCCCTAACTGCCCTCCATTTCAGAGAACAGTTGAGAGTCAATCTCATCACTGTGGCTCTGGACTCACACATAGGCCAGACCCAGTAAGGACAGCAGATTTCCTTCCCTAAGGCCATTAGTGAACCAGATGAGTTTTTCCGACAATCAACAATGTTTTCCTGGTCATGGTGGGATTCGAACCCGAGTCAGCAGAGCACTACCGTGGGTCTTTGGATTACTAGTCCAGCAATAATTCTACTGCCTCCCCTACTGAATGACATCCCAACGTCGTTCTGTTTTGAATTCTGCCAGTAAATACAGTTGTTGACTGTGATTTCTAATGTCAATGTTAACCTTTGTGTTAGGCCTGTGAGACCTAATCTAGCCACTCCTCCACCCGTCCTAACCAAGCAGATGGAAATGAGAGTGCAGTCTTCTTATTCATGGTCCTTTTGACAGCGAAAGCTTATTGCAACATCGACCTATGACTGTGGCAGCAGAACCAAGAAATTAAAACATTCCTGCCTGTTCTTCGTTTGAACGCTTGTATGAGAGAACTTTCCAGAAATGAAGAGAAATAGGCTGCAATCAGTTTTGTTGTGTTGGTGCTACTATTTATAACATATTGCTTAGAGAGCTGTGTAGTTTTGATGGTATATTGCTGAGACAAGCAGGACGCAGTTCAGAGAGAGAGCGAGAGAGCGAGTTATGGCCCAAAGCACTCAATCAGTATTTTGCTCTCAGAGTTGGCGCAGAAAGTAGGGCAAACGAAAGCAATACTTTTTTTTTGTTAAGGTGGTACGGTAGGAGGCAGGCTGGGTAAAATCCTGGTTACCACGGCAAGAAGGTGCTGCAGCAGCCGATAAACTTTCCGCAGCAAAGACTTCCACGATGAGATCTTGGGGAAGGAGACACAGTGGGAGATGCCGTGAGTGATAAAGTGGTGCCGTTATGATGATAATGCCTTGCATTCTCCTGTAAAAACAGCACAAGGCAACAACTGGGAGCAATCTGCTTGAGATTATTTTTGATGCCAAGTCAGTACCATTCACTTAAAGGTTAAGATTGTGAGTTTCATGCAGTGTTTAGTAGATCTTTTCATTTTTTTTACAATAACATTTTTCAGAAAATATGTAGCAACGGTTCATCTGTACCTGGAGGTAATATTGATCACTGGCCCCTTAGATGGGGTCAAAAGGTCTGTTACCTTAGTAACACTGCAAATTCAATGCTTCTTGCGGGGCAGTAAACTCTCCAGAAACTTATTGGGACCAATTTTAACCTAACCACAACCATCAGGATTGGATATGATGTTGGCTTTCCATCCAATTTTCTTTCCATTGATGTCTCTTTCCTGCCATATTCCATCTCTTACACCATTGCCTAGTTTGGAATGAGGGAAAGCTCCAAATGTATTCCACCGAAAACTACTTAGAAAGGCCAAAACTTGTTTTTTCCTTCTGGACCCTGGTCTAATTGATAGACCATTCTGCCACAATTGTGTCAAACATACACTGAAGATATAAACCAGAGATTACAGGCCCCATTAACTCTGCCATTTAAAAATTCCCCACAAGGAGATATATTTTATCCTCATTTTTATGTACTCTTAACCCATCTCTAATTTCTGAGGCCCAACATTTTAATGCAACACAACCTATTCAGATTGCCACCTCTCTCCCTTGGAAAACGTCCTAAGTGAAATGAATTTGCCGAACCGAATTGTTCGAGAATTCTCAGCACAAAAGACCCACAGTATCGACCTAAACTTCACTGAAGCCCTGCAGCACAGAAGGAAGCCATTTGGCCCATCGAGTCTGCACTGACTCACTGACAGAGCATTTTACCCAGGTCCTGTCCCCATAACCCCATGTATTTACCCCACTAATCCTCCTAATATAAGCACTAAGATGCAATTTAGCATGGTCAATCAACCATGCTAAATCTTTCTGACTGTAGGAGGAAACCGGGGTAACCGCAAGAAACCCACACAGACTGGGGGGGAATGTGCAGACTCTGCACAGACAGTGACCCAAAGCAGGAATTGAACCCAGGTCTCTGGCGCTATGAGGCTGCAGTGCTAACCTGTGTGCCACCGTGCCACCCTACAATAAACTATAATAAATCCCGTTTTATTCAGAAAGGCTACTATAATGAGTATTTAAAAGGCAAAGAAAATTGGTGCTATTTTATTTCAGGCTACATTTGATATTAAGCTGTTGTGCCATTTCCTAACCATGCCCCCTGGAGCAATAGGACATCTGACCACGCCTGTGGCTGATTTATGTCGATTGGGTACAGGGTGAATGAAATATGATCATCCCACTCCAGCTTATCCATTCGTGCAATGGAATACCATTAAGGGTTCCACCTAGCCAGATCGTTTTAAGCTAAAATTCCCTAGTGATCTTTTCATTGCAGTAAGATTTTAGCTGGATGGAATTTCTATATTTGGGGAAGACAACAACAACAAAGAACAAAGAGCAACACAGCACGGGAAACAGGCCCTTCGGCCCAATGAGCCCACGCCGCCGTCCTAATGTCCTAATGACATATCCTTGTCATTTTTAGTTTGACAATTCCACCTGCCACTGGGATTGGGGCATTTATGTTGAGCCCAAAGATCAGCAGGTGTAAAAATTGCTTCACCCCTCGCCATGAAAAACTGGAAATTGGCGGAGATCCTGGTTTATTTCAGAATGCATGGCCACCCTCCAGGATTACCCCAAAGTCCCCAGAAATTGATCAGTTACCAATGTGAGAAAACCTGGAAGAAAAAACACTGACCATTAAAATCAAACTGTGTTTTGTTTTACTTTGAACACTTCTTTTGGTGCTGAGAATATAGGAGTCGAGAAGAGTGCATTCGCTTCACAAATAGCTTTCTAAGATGGTTTTGCCATGGTCACAGATTTGATGAATGGGCTGATGATGGGTACGGCAATGGGAGTGGGAGGTTATGTGATAAAACCTACAGGAATAATCCAAGCAGCTTTGTAAGTCCTATAAATTCCAGTCAATTCTGACTCCTGCCCTATATCCGCAGTATAACGTGTCTGCATAAAGCAGGTATGTTTGCAAAATGTGGCTGTATATGTCCCATGATATTTAAGTTTTAAGTTTATGTTTATTTATCAGTGTCACAAACAAGCTTACACTAACACTGCAATGAAGTTACAGTGAGAATCCCCTAGTTGCCACACTCCGGTGCCAGTTTGGGTACACTGAGGGAGAATTTAGCAAAGCCAATGCATCTAACCAGCATATCTTTCGGACTGTGGGAGGAAACCGGAGCACCCGGAGGAAACCCATGCAGATATGGTGAGAATACGTAGACTCCACACAGACAGTGACCCAAGCCAGGAATCAAAGAACAAAGAACAGTACAGCACAAGAACAGGCCCTTTGACCCACTAAGCCTGTGCTGATCACATTGTCCTACGTACACCAACTGCCTGTATCCCTCTATTCCCCGCCTGTTCATGCGTCAGTCCAGATAAGTTTTAAATGTCACTAATGCATCTGCCTCAACCACCTCATTTGGCAGTGCATTCCAGGCCTCCACCATCATCTGTATAAAAAACTCTCCCCACACATTTCTACTGAACCTCTGTCCCCCTTATCTCAATCTTGTGCCCCTTGTAATTATCATTTCTGCCTGGGAGAAAGCTTCCAACTGTTCACCTTTTCTATGCTACTCATAATTTTATGAACTTCTATTAGGTCACTCTTCAGACTCCATCTTTCCAGGGAAGAACCATCCCAATTTATTCATTCTCTGCACATAGCTAATACTCTCCATACCAGGCAATATCCTGGTAAACATTTTCTGTACTCCTTCCAAAGCCTCCATGTCCTTCTGATAGTGTGGTGACGGGAATTGGACACAGTATTCCAAATGTGGCCTAACCAATGTTTTATACTGCTAACATAGTTTGCCAACTTTTATACTCGATACTCTGTCCAATGAAGGCAAGCGTGCCATATGCTTTTTTCACCACCTTTTCACCCGTGCTGCCACTTTTAAGGGTCTGTGGACCTGTCATGCCCGATCTTTCTGTGTGTATATGTTCCTGATAGTTCTTCCATTCATTTTATATCCCACCTGAATCGAACCCGGCTCTCTGGCGCTGTGAGGCAGCATTTCTACCCATTGTACCACTCTATATGTCAATCAATCATGAAGAATATTGATTCTGTGGGTGTGAGAAGAGCTCTGAGAAAGCATCCTTTAAGCTTTGAAGCTGAAAGATGCACTTTCCCCCAAATCAAACAATTCCATCCCAAGATTTGGAATGGGATCAAGATGTGGACAGCAGGCAGATGGCAATCCTGATATTTTCAAGACCACAATTTTGATGCTATGTACATTTCCCCTGAGGAATTCCCCTTTGGTGTGATTTTTCCAGCCATTGGTGTTGGACCTGGTCTGACCAACCAACTTTGTAGGACATGGTAAGAGACGGATATTCTGCTGTTGAATAATAATCTCCCGTTTGTACCTACCTACTTTTTGGGATGTCACTATTTCAGGTCACAGTGAGTTTATAGCTGCCATGTCTCAATTTCCAACCTGCTTTCCTTTTATAAATAACTCCTATAGCAACAATACTTTCTAATGTCAATTTACAGATGTAATGACAAGTTGGTTAGAATTTATGCAGTAAGTAGTTTTGAGGTTGAACTTATGTAGTTGGGGTTCTCTCAACGTTGCAGTTTGTCAAATGAAAATTAAAACAAAAAACAATCATGCAAACCCCTTACCTAAATCAGTTATTACATTGAATGAAATAGGTTGAATTTTATTAACTGGAATGAGTTGATGCATTTATCTCAGTGTAAAGCAAATGTCAGGTTCATTGGAGGCACAGGGGATGAAACCGCCCTGATTTCTCCTGTCATTAAGTTCATTGCAAAGCTGGTAAAACTCTTGGAAAAATAGCGCAAACACTATTTTTCTGTTTTGCTATTTCACTGCTTCTTCAGATTAATAGTAGTTAGCACTTCTGCCTCACAACACCAGAGACCAGGATTTGTTTCTAATCTCCTGTCTGAGTGGAGTTTGCATGTTCTCCCCATGTCTGTGTGGATTTCCTCTGGGTGAACATAAAGAACAAAGAACAAAGATAATTACAGCGCAAGAATAGGCCCTTCGTCCCTCCAGGCTTCCACCAACCATGCTACCCGACTTAACTAAAACCCCCTACCCTCTGGGGACCATATCCCTCTATTCCCATTCTATTCATGTATTTGTCCTGACGCCCCTTAAAACCCACTATCGTATCTGCTTCCACTACTGCCCTCGGCAACGAGTTCCAGGTCACCACCACTCTCTGTGTAAAAAATCTGCTTCACACGTCTCCTTTAAACCTTACCCCTCGCACCTTAAACCTATACCCCCTACTAATTGATTCTTCCACCTTTGGAAAAAGCTTCTGACCATCCACTCTCATATCTCTCATAATCTTATAGATTTCTATTGGGTCACCCTCAACCTCCATCATTCCAGTGAGAACAAATCAAATTTCTCCAACCTTTCCCCATAGCTGATGCCTTCCATACCAGGTAACATGCTGGTAAATCTTTTCTGTACCCTCTCCAAAGCCTCCATATCCTTCTCCTAGTGTGCCGACCAGAATTGAACATTATATTCTAAGTGCAGCCTAACTAAGGTTCTGTAAAGCTGCAATATGGCAGGCCAGTTTTTAAACTCAGTGCCCTGGTTGATGAAGGGAAGCATGCCAAATGTCTTTTTGACTACCTTCTCCACCTGTGTTGCCACTTTCAGTGACCTGTGTACCTGTGCACCCAGATCCCTCTGCCTATCAATATTCTTAAAGGTTCTGCCATTTACTGCATATTTCCTATTTGTATTAAACTTTCCAAGATGCATTAACTCATATTTGTCCAGATTAAACTCCATCTGCCATCTCTCTGCCCAAGTCTCCACCTGATTTATATCCTGTTGTATCTTCTGATGGTCCTCGTTGCTATCTGCAAATCCACCAACCTTTGTGTCATCTACAAACTTACTAATCAAGCCAGTTAATTGCTCTCCAAATCATTTATATATATTGTAAACAGCAAAGGTCCCTGCACTGATTCCTGAGGAGTGCCACTAGTCACAGCCCTCCATTCAGAAATGCAGCCTTCCACTGCTACCCTCTGTCTTCTTTGACCGTGACCATGCAGACACTACGACAGCAGATGAATGAGCATCGCTCAACAATCACCAGGCAAGACAGTTCCCCTCCTGTGGGCGAACACTTAAGCAGTCACGGTATTCGGCCTCCGACCTTTGGGTAAATGTTCTTCAAGGGGGCCTTCACGACACACGACAGCGCAGAGTCGCTGAGCAGAGACTGATAGCCAAGTTCCACACACATGAGGACGGTCTTAACAGGGATCTTGGCTTCATGTCACACTATCTGTAACCCCCATGACTTGCCAGGGTTAGCAAAAAACCTCACTTACTGTGCTGTCTGGAGACAATACACATCTCTCTAACCTCTGCTGTTAGCCACTTTAAGACTTGAATAGCAGGTTAGGTGTAAGGATTCGCATTCTAATCTGCAATCTGTAAACTATCTGTGCTGATATGTGTGCTTTTGGAGACCAGAACACCTCAATTCGCCTGACGAAGGCCACAAAGGCCGAAAGCTCGTGGATTTACTATCAAATAAATCGGTTGGATTTAAAATTGGTGTTGTCAAACTTTACTGAGTTCTTTGACCGAGCCAATTTTGTATCCAGCTTGCCAGCTCACCTCTGATCTCATGCAACTTCACCTTCTGCACCAGTCTGCCATGAGGGACCTTGTCAAAGGCCTTACTGAAGTCCATGTAGACAACAACAATGCCCTACCTTCATCAATCATCTTCATCAATTGCTTGATAAAATCAATCAAGTTAGTGAGACACGACCTCCCCTTCACAAAACCATGTTGCCTCTCACTAATACACCACTTATCTCCAAATGGAAATAAATCTTGTCTCAGAGAATCCTCTCCAATAATTTCCCTCCCACTGATGTAAAGCTCACCAGCCTGTAATTACCTGGATTATTCTTGCTACCCTTCTTAAACAAAAGAACAACATTGGCTATTCTCCAATCCTCTTGGACCTCACCTGTAGCCAGTGAGGATGCAGAGGTTTCTCTCAAGGCCCCCCAATTTCCTCCCTTGCCTCTCTGAGTATTCTGATGTATATCCCATCAGGCCTTGGGGGCTTGTTTACCTTAATGTTTCTCAGGAACCCCAATACTTCCTACTTTTTGATCTCAACATGATTCAAACTATCTATGCATCCTTCCCCAGACTCATCATCCACTAAGTCCTTCTCTTTGGTGAATACTGATGCAGAGTACTCATTTAATACCTTACCTCTGGCTCCATGCAAAGATTCCCTCCCTTGTCCTTGAATAGGCCAACATTCCCTGACTATCCTCTTGCTCTTTATATATATATATAAAAAACCTTAGGATTTTCTTTAATCCTGCTGGCCAATGCTTTTTCGTGACCCCTTTTAGCCTTCCTTACACATTGCTTAAGTTTCTTTCTACTTCTCTTGTATTCCACACTTGCTTCCCAGCTTCCTAGCTTTGATGAATACTTCCTTTTTCTCTTTGACTAGCTCATAATACCTCTCATTATCCAAGGTTGCCAAAATTTCCCATACCTATCCTTCATCCTTACAGGAATGTCCCGGTCCTGAATCCCTATCAACATGCACTTGAAAGCCTCCCAAATACCAGATGTTGATTTGCCCTCAAACATCAGTCTCCAACCTACATTCCTCTGTTTCTGCCTAATAGAACATAGAACATAGAACATAGAACAATACAGCACAGAACAGGCCCTTCGGCCTCGATGTTGTGCCGACCATGTGTTTTTTTTTTTTTTTTTTGTTGGGTGTGGGGTTTTTGTAAGAACCTACCTCTGATATCCCCTTAATCTACCCTTAATTTAGTGTGTCCCCTCTGCTGCTTTTCCATCCTAGGAAAAGCTATCACCCCCATCAAACTCAATATCTTATATGTTCAATAGACCCCTGCCGCTCTTTCTAACGAAACACCTAATCTTCACTCTCTTCGGACCTGCCTCAACCAGGCACATCCTGTAAACTCTCTGTCCTCTCCAATGCTCCAATCTTTCTTATAATGTGGGACCAGAACTGCCACAATCTCCATGCGGCCGCACTAGAGTTTTGTACAGTGCAACATTGCTGCGGCTCTAAATTCATCCCCTACAATAAAAGCTAAGACTCCATAGCCTTCTTAACAACTTTATCCTGACTGCCACTTTCAGGATTATTGACACATCACCAGATCCTTCTGTTCTCACACTATAAGGCCTACATTGCCCTATCTCTACATTATTGTTCTGCCAAGTCATTACCTCCACTTTCCATTAACTCATTGCACCTCTCGGAGCCTGCAACTGTCCATCACTCTGTAAACTAACACCTCTCACTATTACCACACCACTTTAGTTCATCTGCAAATTTACTGATCCATCCCTCAATACCTCATCCAGATCTTTATAAAATTACAACAGCGGGGCCCCAAAACGACCCCTGAGGCACACACTCGTCACCGAACTCCACGAAGAAAATCTCCCATCAACCACCACCCTCTGTCTTCTATCTGCCAGCCAATTTCTAATCAATTAGCTATAATATTGTTATACTTAGCCTTCCCCCAATATAGCACCTTAACTTGAGTAATCCTTATCTTTATCCATCAATACCCTAAAGCTTACTGAATTGTGGTCACCTTTCCCGAACTGCTCTCCCGCTGAAAAATTGGCCACCTGGCAGGCTCATTCCCCAGTACCAGGGCCACCACAGCTCCTTCCCTAGTTGGACTATCCGCATACTGTTTCAAGAAGCTCTACTGGATATTCCTTACAAGCTCTGCCCCATCCACACTCCTAGCACTAAATGAGTCCCAGTCAGTACAGGGTAAGTTAAAATCTCCTTGCCAAAAACTGCCTACATATCTGTTCCTCTATATCCCACTGCCTATTGAGTGGCCTATAGTAAACCCCCAACGTTGTGACTACATCCTTCCTATTCTTGAGGTCTACCAATGTTGCTTAACCGTATGTGCCCTCCATGGTATCTTCCCACGGTACAGCTGTGATATTTTCGTTAACTAGTAGTGCAACTCCCCCACCTCTTCTCACATCCCCCTCTATCCCACCTGAAACATCTGGGACATCCTGGGACATTAAGCTGCCAATCCTGTCCTTCCCTTAACCAAGTCTCTGTAATAGCAAGAACATCATAGTTCCTAATACTAATCCAAGCTCTAAGTTCATCTGCCTTACCTGTTACACTTCTCACATTGAATAAAAATGCACTTCAGGTGCTCCAGTTTCCTCCCACAGTCCAAAGGTGTGTGGTGAGGTGGATTGGCTGTGCTAAATTGCCTTTTAATGCTAGGGGTATTAGCACAGTAAATTGTGGGGTTACAGGAATAGGGCCAGGGTGGGTTTGTGGTCGGTAAGACTCCAGGGACCAAATAGCCTCCTTCTAGACTGTTGGGGTTCTATAATTGTATGATTCTTTGAGGAGTCTGCTAAAATCATTGTGAGATCCGGAGAACCCTGCCGAGTGTTTATATTCAGAAAGAGGGTCTCTGTGACACAGGTTAGTTTTCAACAGGTTTACAGGAGGAGCAACAACATCCATCTTCCGAGAAGCTTATGGCCAACCATTAAGATAAGCATACTTGAACGTTTTATGGTTAGTTTTATTTAGAGCTCCTCAGCTCCCATGTTGTCATGAATCAGTTTAATATCCACAGCTTTTCCACATGGGACCTTTAAAATAGATTTTCTACTGTTATGTGAAAGGGATTCAATCTTTGCCCTTCTGCTTACAGAGGATGGTGTCACTAATTTCAAATGTTAATCACAAAATAAACGACAAAGAAAAACTTCAGCCTCCAAAATACCAGAACCAGTTTAAAAAAGAAATCTTCCCCACCTCAACAAAAGCAATTTCCATTTTGCCTCCTGGCAGGTCTGAGCTACTTTGGAGAGACAACATGGACCTGAATTTTATATTCGTAACATACTCAGAGTCTGAGGCCAGAGCTCCACCACCACGGAGTCGGTGCAGGCAAGGGTCAGACAACAGAAATTTCCATTGATCTTGGGCAGGAATTTCTGATCTTGCCCAAGCGAGGCCATAACATCCTGTCCATAGAGTTGTACAGTGCAGAGAAGACCCTTCAGCCCATTGAAGTCATGCTAATCCTAATTTCTAGTGCTTGTCCCATACACTTAAGCATTCATCCAAATACTTTTTAAATGTTGCAAGATTCACAGCCTCCATTACCTTCCCAGACACTGCATTCCAGGTTCCCACCACCCTCTGAATTTCCTGCCCCTTACCCTATAACTATGCCATCTTGTGATTGATCCCTCAACCAAGGTGAGCAGCTGCTCCTACTCACCCAGTCCATACTCCTCATAATCGTATACACCTCAATCATGTCCATCTTCAGCCTTCTCTGCTCCAAAGAGAACAATCCAAGTCTATCCGGCCTCTTATCGCTCAAATGCTTCATCATAGGCAACATTCTGGTGAATCTCTTCTGTATCCTCTCTAGTGCAACCAGATCCTCCCTATAATGAGGTGACTAAAACTGCACACAGTATTCCAACTGTGGCCTAACCATCATTCTACACAACTCCACCATAACCTCCCTGCTCTTCTATTCTATACCAGAACTGATAAAGGCATGTGTCCCATATGTCTTCTTAATGTCACCTGCTCTACCATCTTCAGGGATCTGTAAGTAATTACCCCAAAAACTATCCAGTCCCCTGAGCTTCCTAGTGTCATGCATTCATTAAATATTCCCTTGTCCTGTTATTTCTTCCAAAGTGCATAACCTTGCACTTATCAAGGTTAAATATCATCTGCACTGATCTGCCAGTTTGACCAATCCATCTTTATCTTCCTGTAGCCTATGACCTTCTTTACTGTTAACTACCAATGTTGCTGTCATCTGCAAGTTTACTTATCAATCCCCCCACATTCTCATCTATTTCATTTATGTATATAACAAACAATGTGTCCCAGCATTAACCTTGTGGTACAGCAGTAGACACTGGCCTCCAATCACTCTTTTTGATTTGATTTGGTTTATTAACTGACACATTTATTAATATAAAGTGAAAAGTATTGTTTCTTGCGCGCTATCCAGACAAAACATACCGTTCATAGAGAGAGTAATGAGAGAGTGCAAAATGTAGTGTTACAGTCATAGCTAGGGTGTAGAGAAAGATCAACTAAATGCAAGTTCGGTCCATTCAAAAGCCTGACAGCAGCAGGGAAGAAACTTTTCTTGAGTCAGTTGGTACATGACTTCACATTCTGTATCTTTATTCTGTATCAAAGGAAGAAGGTAGAAGAGAGAATGTCCAAGGTGCGTGGGGTCTTTAATTATGCTGCTGCTTTGCTAATTTACCCTGCGGGTAAACGTTCTTCAAGGGGGCTTTCGTGATACACAACAGCGCAGAGTCGCTGAGCAGAGACTGATAGCCAAGCTCCGCACACACATGAGGACGGTCTTAACAGGGATCTTGGCTTCATGACACACTATCTGTAACCCCCGTAACTTGCCTGGGTTAGCAAAAACCTCACTTACTGTGCTGTCTGGAGAAAATACACAATTCTCTAACCAATGCTCAGGATTCCCTTCACACACATTGTTAGCCACTTTAACACTTGAATAGCAGGTTAGATGTAAGGATTCGCATTCTAATCAGCAATCTCTGACTGTCTGTGCTGATGTGTGCTATTGCAGACCAGAACACTGCACTTGCCTGAGGAAGACACAAGAGTGTTGAAAGCTCGCGGATTTACTATCAAATAAATCGGTTGGATTAATAATTGGTGTTGCTAAATTCTTGCTGCTTTGCTAAGGCAGCCAGAAGCATAGATAGCGGCAATGGATGGGAGGCTGGCTTGCGTGATGGATTGGGCTACATTCACGACCTTTTGTAGTTCCTTGTAGTGTTGGGCAGAGCTGTGATGCAATCAGAAAGATTGCTTTTTACAGTGCATCTGTAAAAAGTTAGTGAGCATCATAGCTGACATGCCAAATTTCCTCAGTCTTCTGAGGAAGTAGAGGCATTGGTGGGCTTTCTTAACTGTTGTGTTGATATGGGGGGCTCAGGACAGGTTGTTGGTGATCTGGATCAAACGGCTTTCTACCACTTCTCTTTGTATGTTATTACTAAGCCAGTTTTGGATCCACCTCAGCACATTTCCCTTCTCAACTTTCACCTTCCCCATCAATCTGCTCTGTGGGACCTTGTCAAAGGCTTTGCTAAAATCCATATAAACTACATCAACTGCACTTCCCGCATCCAACAATCGATCACATTTTTAAAAAATTCAATCAAATTTGTAAGGCATGATTTCCCTCTGACAAAGTCATGCTGACTATCCCTAATCAGCCAAGGGCCTTTCTAAGTGGAGATTAATTCTCTCCTTCAGAATTTTCTCCAGTAGTTTTCCCAACACTGACGTGAGACTCACTGGTCTGTCATTCCCTGGTTTATCTCCACCTTCTTGGAAAATGGAACAGCATCAGCTGTCATCCAGTCTCTGGCACATGGACTGCAGCATAACAAGAAAGCAGCTCACCATCACCTTCTCAAGGGCAACAAAGGATGGATCGTAAATGCTGGCCAGCCAGCGATACCCATGTCCCATGAATGAATTTTTTAAAATTCTATGTAGGTGGGAGTGCACGAAAGTCACTGTTGCCCGCCACAAGTTGACTGCTACCAGGAAGAAAGCATGTGCCGAGAAAAGAGAAGGTGCAGGCTGGGGTTCTGCTGTGCTCTCTCCAGTGGATGTCCCTCTAGAGCTCTCTGAGGGAGCTGCTAACCTCCAAACATTTCGTATCAGTGGAAAAACTATTCCATGAGTGTCCAGGCAGCACAATCAAACACGGACCTCAGTCCCCGGACACACTCATTAATTTTATTTGAACCCTGACTTTCGCCCGGCCCTGGATTGAGGTTGAAGGTAAAACATAAAGGCTGCTTTGTTAGTCAGCCTGCCTGCTAACTGTAAAAACAGACAGGCCATAAAATCCCACTGAATTGTTGTTTAATTCATTTAAATCAGCTTTGTGATTGTTGGTGGGCGCACTTCTAATTTGAACTCGCGCCGCTGACTAGAATACGTGTGAGGGTGCGATGGCGTCAGGCTGTGTGCTTGATGGGTGGGATTTAACATCCTCACTGGAGTGAGATCGTAAAATCCCATCTGAAGCCTATGGAGATTTCCATCCTGGGAACCTCGCCCACCCCAGAATCGGAGCCTACGGATTTGGGGCAGGCGAGAGGGCAGGTATTCAGCCGATGTCTTTTGGTGCTTCCAAATGGGGCACGTACCCGCCCAAGCAATGTAAAGTTCTGGCCTGGCTCTTTGACCAGAAGCTGTTTTACTCCTGCTGTAAATATGGAGGAATTTAGAGCATCAACAAGAGGTGACTTGCAGAAGAACAGATTTAATTACGATCATTCCATCCGCTGCAGTCCATTCCCTGTGACAGTGGCACTTTGCTGAATTGGGCGACCTAATTTATAAAGATCATGTGGAAGAAATTGAAGAGAACAGGCTGAGCCTTGAGGGAGCATCGAGTTGGGTTGACAGAATACTCTTTATCATTTTGTGATTATGCTTCACCAAGGTCTCATATCCTCTCAAAGCAGTTTGGTAACGTTTCGCTCTGAAAAATATCTTATTGAATTGCAGCTGCCTGTGGCTTAAAATAACAAGAATCTTGATCCGTGATGAAGCTGTAACACCTGTACCCCTCGCCCAAGTATTCTGAAATTGAGTCAATCTGGACCATGTGGCATCTCACTATATCAGAGGAAAAACTTGTTTTCAGACTATTCCTAAAGACAGATTATACTTCAGACTCCTAGCTGTGAGGTCCACATGGTATTCTTCAATAACAATGGAAATACATACAAAACTCAGAGCTGCCTCTGTCCTTAGAAAGTCAACAGAAGTCTGTGTAGCATGTTTTGAAACAGCTCCATGCAAACAAATAATTCTTTGTACCTGCCATTAGATTGTGGCTGCTAAGCTTCTCATCTCTATTTCCCTGTCTTCCACCCATAACCCTTCAGCCCATTACCAATTAAAAATCTGTCAAATTCCTCCTTAAACTTACTCAATGCCCCTGTATCCACTGCACTTTGGGATAGCGAATTCTACAGATTCACAATCCTTTGGGAGAAGTAGGTACTCCTGAACTCCATTTTAAATTTGCTACCCTTTATCCTAAGACTATGACCCCTCGTCCTGGAATGCCCCACAGAGTGCTTCCTCCTCCATTCCACATCTCTTTATCCACACCTTTTATGGACACCTCAATTTGATTCCCCCCCAAACCCCCCCCATTCTTCTCAATTACAGGTCTAAACTGGTCAATCTCTCTTCAGACGAGAAACCCCTCATCTCTGGAATCAATCTAGTGAACCTCTTCTGAACTGCCTCCAAGGCCATTACATCTTTCAAATAATGGGACCAAAACTACGCACAATATTCCAAGTGCGGCTTCACCAATACCTTGTACAATTAATGAAGTTAAGGGATTTTTGTGCTTGGAAAATGAATAATTTCCAACCCAAGTTCTACAGTTTTGAAAAAGACATTCTCAGAACAGGAATTTCAACAGGTAAAGTCCCCTACCCTATTCAACACTCTGACTAATTTTCTAAAATTGTCTTCCATCAGCTGATCCTATCAATCCTAACAAGATCACCACTTTGCAGAAACTACAGTTATAAAGTTCAAAGCTTTTAAAGTTTATTTATTAGTGTCACAAGTAGGCTTACATTAAGGCTGCAATGAAGTTACTGTGAAAATCCCCTACATTTAGGGTGGCACGGCAGCACAGTGATTAGCACTGGTACCTTACAGCAAGAACTCAGTAAGAATTTAGCAACACCAATTTTAAATCCAACCCATTTATTTGATAGTAAATCTGCGAGCTTTCGACACTCTTGTGCCTTCGTCAGGCAAATGCGGTGTTCTGGTCTGCAATCGCACACATATCAACACAGACAGTCACAGATTGCTGATTAGAATGCGAATCCTTACATCTAACCTGCTATTCAAGTGTTAAAGTGGCTAACAATGTGTGTGAAGGGAATCCTGAGCATTGGTTAGAGAATTGTGTATTTTCTCCAGACAGCACAGTAAGTGAGGTTTTTTGCTAACCCAGGCAAGTTACGGGGGTTACAGATAGTGTGTCATGAAGCCAAGATCCCTATTAAGACCGTCCTCATGTGTGCGGAACTTGGCTATCAGTCTGTGCTCAGCGACTCTGCGCTGTTGTGTGTCATGAAGGCCTCCTTGAAGAACATTTACCCACAGGTTGGAGGCCGAATGCCCATGACTGCTGAAGTGTTCGCCCACAGGAAGGGAACTGTTTTGCCTGGTGATTGTTGAGCGATGCTCATTCATCCGCTGTCGTAGTGTCTGCATGGTCTCCCCAATGTACCATGCTTCGGGACATCCTTTCTTGCAACATATTAGGTAGACAACGTTGGCCGAGTTGCAAGAGTATGTACCGTGTACCTGGTGAATGGTATCCTCACGTTTGATGATGTCGTCCATGTCTATGATCTGGCATGTCTTGCAGAGGTTGCTGTGGCAGGGTTGTGTGGTATTGTGGTCACTGTTCTTTTGAAGGTTGGGTAGTTTGATGCGAACAATGATCTGTTTGAGGTTGTGCGGTTGTCTGAAAGCAAGAAGTGGGGGGGGTGCGGATGGCCCTAGCGAGATGTTTATCGTCATCAATGATATGTTGAAGACTCCGGAGAAGATGTCGTAGCTTCTCCACTCCGGGGAAGTACTGGACAACAAAGGGTACTTTTAACACTCGAATAGCAGGTTAGATGTAAGGATTTGCATTCTAATCAGCAATCTGTGACTGTCTGTGTTGATATGTGTGCAATTGCAGACCAGAACACTGCACTGACGAAGGCACAAGAGTGTCGAAAGCTCGCAGATTTACTATCAAATAAATCGGTTGGATTTAAAATTGGTGTTGCTAAATTCTTACTGAGTTCTTACTACCCCAGTCCAACGCCGGCATCTCTACATCACCTTACAGCATCTGAGACCTGGGTTCAACTCTGGCCTTGGATCTGTGTGGAGTTTGCACGTTCTCTCTTTATTGGTTTCCTCTGAGTGCTCCAGTTTCTTCCCATTGTCCAACGGTGTGCAGTTAGGTGCATTGGCCATGCTAAATTATCCCTCAGTTTATCTGTGAGTGATGTGGCTATGTCTGATGTGGTGTGAGGCCCTTCAAGCTATAAGCCTCTGGTGACAGACTAGCGATCTGTCCCAGGAATAATTAGCTATAGAAACAGACAACCTATGCACTGTTAGGGTGTGAAAAAGATTGAGAGTGGGAGAGCTACAATATAAATATACTGGTCACATTATTCAACTCATAAACGAGGAAACAAAAACCTTATAAATGGATAGGTGTAGGTTAGAAGAATGGGCCAAAATGTGGCAGACGGAATTAATGTGGGTAAGTGTGAGGCCATGCATTTTGGTTGAAAAAATGGGAAAGCGACTTATTATCTAAATGGGGAGAGACTTTAGAGTGCTCCAATGCCGAGGGATCTGGGTGTCTTCATTCATGAGTCACAGAAAATGCTATGTATAGCAGATAATAAAGAAAGTGAATGGAATATTGGCATTTATACCTAAAGGAATAGAATATAAAGATAAAGTATTGTTGCAACTGCACAAAGCATTGGTGAGACCTCACCTGGAGTATTGGGCACAGTTTTGGTCCCCTTATTTGAGGAAAGATGCAGTGGCATTGGAGGCACTTCAGCGGAAGTTCACTAGATTGATTCCAGAGATGAGGACTTTGTCGAATGAAGAGAAATTGAACAGTTTAGACCGAAACTCTCTGGAATTTAGAAAAATGGGGGGAGATCTAATTGAAAAATGCAAGGTGGTAAAAGGTATGGATCAAATAAACGTGGAACAGATGCTTCCTTTTATGGGAAATTCTCGGATGAGATGTCATAGTCTACGATAAAGGGTGACAAATTTATAAAGAGTTGAGGAGAATCTATTGCTCCCAAAGGGTTGTGAATCTGTGGAATTCACTACTCCAAAGTGCGATGGATGCTGGGACAGTGAGTAAATTTAAGGCAGAGTTAGGCAGATCTTTAATTGGTAATGGGTTGAAGAGTTGTGGGGAGAAGGCAGGAAAATGAGGATAAAGGAGCATATCAGCCGTGATCAAATGGTAGGGCAGACTCAATGGGCTGAATGGCCAAATTCTGCTTCTATACCTTATGAACTTATCAACTCATAAAAACAGGAAATACAGCTGAGCCTTAAAATTACAATTGAGAGACAAACACATAGTATATCAGTGTGACATTCCTCTGCCCAGTATTTAATCCATGCATTACCCATTTTAAAATAAACAAATTAGCGCCTGCATCAATTGGGGGCCATGTTTGCCTGCATGTCAGAGTTAATTTCCAAAGTAATTCATTAGCCGTAAAGACCTGTGGGCTATTGCAAAGACATGAAAAGTGCTGCTTAAACATCTGTTAATTTGCATTAAAAAACTGGACAATATTATGAACAATTTCTGGGCTACGAAAAAAAGAGCAATTCTTCCTCCAGGAAACCTTACTGGAATGACACCACTACTGCACGGTGTGAATTTTCCTATTTCCCACACCATCTGCTATTCTCCCTTCCTCCCTGAGTAAGAGAGATGATTCATGCCAAATTGTCCAAGTTCTGTGCTGTGTACTCATCACTATTGGGAATTAGATTGAGACTAATCAACCATATTTTAAGTTGGGATCTTTAGGTCCAGCAACAAGCTGGGCTGGGAGTAAGCTCAAACTCTGGAAAATGTTCTTGTCTAATTACACGTTCAGTCTCTTCCTGACACCTTCCCAGTTTTTCAAATGTTGCCTATGCCTTTTTGGCCCTTGAATTCCTGAAGTTCGATTCTACTGATGCTATGTAGTGGAGTAGAATTCCCATTCACTCTTACCTGAAGGCACGGAACCTTCTCTGATTGTGGATATGTAGCGATTGTGGTGTCTGTCTCATCAGAAGAAACTCACCCGGCCTGAGGGACCAAAGGAGATCGAGAGTGAGTGACCCCCCCCAGAGGGTGGCATCCTCTCTTGAGTAGAATACATTTGGAAGCCATGTAGTAAGATATATAAACTGGAGCAGCCGAGGGCTACTAACTCGTATGCACAGTTTCTGTTTATCAATGAATGCTTGTGGTTCTTAACAAAGACTGAAATGCTCTGACAATGCCTGTGTATCACTATAAACTGGTATCTACAGATTTACTTGCATAACCAGGGAAAACACATCTGGGCTTTAGTGCCACATCTGCCTTTCCCACCAACCATCTCCTCCTGCCCAACTCCTGGCAATCTTACTTTCACCCCTCATGCAGCCCAGGATTTGGGGCTTGCAACTGTTTATATTTTGGTTTCTTTTATTTCATTTCAGTTTATATAACTGTCCCCGCTGCTGGCTCTGTAGTCCTTTCTGCAATGGAGGTAGAGAGCTTTGTGCTTTGGAAGTAGAATAAGTCAAACTCAGCCTTTCAATTATTCAATGCAAGCCTTAAAATTTACCAAGGTCAATGGATTTCATCAGAGAATATAGAGGCAGCTGGCTCTAGTCAAAAGATATTTTCAAAGAATCAGTTATAATACAGACTGCTTTCAGCAGTGAGGCAATTTTTATTGAACGTCATGAGCCATTGAAAATTGTAATTACTCTTTCAAAGTGAAGGAGGTAACCTCTGTTACCAGTGCACAATACTGACAATTCCCCTGAGCTTAATACTGTGAGCTTCACATTCTTTTCAGTACATGTGCATACTCTGTCAATGATGTATTCATTTCTGGAACTGCTTAAATGTGTAGCTTCTTTCTGAATCTCTGAACTTGGACTTTCCATCTCCTCTATTGTTTGAGCCTGGGTAAGAAGTTCGGCAAAGTGGTTATTACCGTTGCTTCACAGCGCCGGGGACCCAGATTTGATTCCTGGCTTGGGTCACAGTCTATGGGAAGTCCACACATTCTCACCATGTCTGCATGGGTTCCCTCCGGATGCTCTGGTTTCCTCCCATAGTCCGAAAAACATGCTGGTTAGGTGAATTGACCATGCTAAATTCTTGTTCAGTGTACCCGATCAGGTGCTGGAGTGTGGCTACAAGGGGATTTTCACAGTAACTTCATTGCAGTGTTAAAGAAAGCTGACTTGTGACACTGATATGCAACTTGTAAACTTTCAGAGAGTCAGTGCAGACTCGATGGGCCAACTGGTCTCCTTTTGCACTGTAGGGATTCTGTGATTCAATAGTTCTATGGAGGTGTGCAGAGATGGAGATCATGGTGCAGTGCATCTCTGTGGGAATTTTTAGTCCTGATTGCTCTGATTAATCAAAAAACTGGTCACATGTCCACATTGTGGCCTGTTACCTATTCCATTTGTGCACCAGAGGTACAAGTTGATGCACAGGGTTCAAACTAAGAAGCTTCTAACACCATCCCAGAGAGCAAAAGGAGAATTACATGTGGGCCTCAGCAACTAAACTAGGCCCAGAAGCCAACTTCTAATGACAGCACAGACTCAAAAGCTTGACCCTTGACACTGAAAGCTGTTGTAAATATTGACTCTTATCTGTTGGAGTTGTAAAAATGATGGGAATTTGATTTTGATTTGATTTGATTTATTATTGCACGTGTATTGTTATATACAGTGAAAAGTACACTATAGAGACAAAGCATACCGTACATATAGAAGGAAAGGAGAGAATGCAGAATATAATGTTACAGTCATACTCAGGGTGTAGAGAAAGATCAACTGATGACTGCAGGAAGAAACTGTTCTTGAGTCAGTTGGTACGAGACTTCAGACGATTGTGTCTTTTTCTGCAACAGAAGAAGGTGGAAAAGAGAGGAGTCCTTAATTATCCTGGCTGAATTTCCAAGGCAGTAGGAAGTGTAGACAGAGTCAATGGATGGGAACTGGTTTGTGCGATGGACTGGGCTTCATTCAGAATCATTTGTAGTGCCTTACAGCCTTGTGCAGAGCAGGAGCCATACCAAGCTGTGATACAACCAGAAAGAATGCTTTCTAAGGTGCATCTGTAAGAGTTAGTGAGAGTCATAGTAGACATGCCAAATTTCCTTAGTCTCCTGAGAAAGTCCATTTATGTATTGGGTAGTTAAAATGGCACATTTGCTACTGCTGTTTTTTGAATTGCTTAGTTTTGTAACAATAATTTTGAAGATGGGGCAATTTTGTTTTTTAATAAATGTTAACAGTAAGCCTCAAGTGGATAGGCTTGTGATTTTTACAGTTAAAGCAGCATGAATATCACAACTGTGCAATGTGAAAACTAAGCTGAGGTAACTGTGAGTTTAACTTTTCACTCCTTGTGCTCTTTTCATCTTATTTTCACTTTTAAGACCAATCTTCTTGCTTTCCATTTTGTTATTTATTATTGTTAATATATTTATTTTCATTTTCTTTTTAGCCTAGTCCTTTAGCTTCTAGCTGTTTCCAAAATGGTGGGATGGGGGATTAAGGATTCCAGGAAAGTTGGTAGTTGTAGAGTATTATAACTTTTAAATGATTTATGCCAATTCCCTCCCTGACATATTTTCCAGGAATTATGTAGGACAGGACTTTGTGTGTTGGGTCAGGGTTCACATGTTGGGTTCAAGTGAGTTGGGGACATCATAATTCTGCATCATGTGGGAAACGGATATCACATTCTGATTTCTGGCAAATTGGCCAATTAGCATCCAGTGAGCAAGCCAACTATCCAATGAAGAATAATAGGTGGACTTTCATAGTTGGACGGCCAATAAGAGACCAACAGGGTGGCATAGCAGCACAATGGTTAGCACTGCTGCCTCACAGCACCAGGGACCTGGGTTCGATTCCCATCTCGAGTCACTGCCTGTTTGAAGTTTGCATGTTTTCCCTATGTTTGCATGGATTTTCTCCAGGTGGTCCAGTTTTCACCCACAGTCCAAAAGACATGCTGATTAGAAGCATTAGCCATGCTAAATTTTCTCTCAGTGTACCCTAACAGATATTGGAGATAGCGATTAGGGCCTTTTCACAGTAATATCATTGTTATGTTAATATAAGCTTGTTTGTGGCTCATAAATAAACTAAAGGCTAGCTAATTTCACTCCAATATTTAAAAAGGGAGATAGAGAGAAGACAGGGAATTATAGACCAGTAAGCCTAACATCAGTAGTGGGGAAAATTCTCAAATCCAATATAAAGGACTTTATAACTTTGTGTTTAGCAAACAATGGCAGACTCAGCATGGATTTATGCAGGGGAAATCAAGCTTGTCAAATCTGTTGGAATTCTTTGAAGATGTAACTAGTAGAGTTGACAAGGGAGAACCAGTCAATGTGGTATATTTGGACTTTGAGAAAACGTTTGATGACGTCCCGCATTAGAGGTTATTATGCAAGATTAAAGCGCATGGGATTGGGGGAAGTGTATTGAGATGGATAGAAAATTGGTTGGAGAAAGAAAACAAAGAGTAGGAATTAATGGGTCCTTTTCAAATTGACAGGCAGTAACTAGTGGGGTGCCACAGAGATCAGTGCTGGGACCCTAGCTATTCACAATATATATTAATGATTTGGATGAGGAAACAAAATATAACATCTCAAAGTTTGCACCAAATTGGATGGGAGGGTAAACCGTGATGAGAATATAGAGATCCTTCAGCATGATCTTCACAAGTTGGGTGAGTGGACAAATCAATGGCAGATGCAGTACAATTTGGATAAGTATGAGGTTATTCACTTTTGGAAGCAAAAAACAAGAAGGCAGATTACTACCTGAATGGCTGTAAATTGAGACAGGCGAGTGTGCAGCTGGTCCTGGGTGTCCTTGTGCTGAAAGTAAGCATGCAGATGCAGCAGGCAGTAAAGAAGGCAAATGGTATGTTGGACTTCATTGCGAGAGGTTTTGAATACAGAGGCTGGGACGCTTTGCTGCAATTATACAGGGCCTAAATAAGGCCACACCTAGAGTATTGTGTGTAATTTTGGATTTCTTTTCTGAAGAAAGATGTTCTTGTTCTCGAGAGAGTTCAGCGAAGATTTACAAGGCTGATTCCAGAATGGCGGGACTGATGTACGAGGAGGGATTGACCAGGTTAGGGTTGTTTTCACTGGAGTTCAGCCGAAGAATAGGGGATCTGATAAAGGCTTATAAAATTCTAACAGGGCTAGACAGGCAGGATGTTCTCAAGGGTTACAAGTGAGAATTCTGGGTAGACCATTTAAGATGGAGATGAGAACACTTTTCTTTACCCAAAGAGTGGTGAGCCTGTGGGATTCATTATCATGGGAAATAGTTGATGCCAAAACATTGAATGTATTCATATGGGAAGAAAGCAGTATTAGTCTATTGAGTTGGATGATTAGCCATGATTGTAATGAATGGTGGAGTGGGTTCAAATGGATAAGTGGCCTCCTTCTGCTTCTATCTTCTATGTTTCTATGTTTTATGTAAATTAAGACAAGGCTAAGCTTTCAGATTTTTGATCTATACGGGAGCCGATAAGTAGAGGGGGAAAATGTAATGAAGGTCATAATTAGATCAAGCATGATTTTATTAAATGACAGAACAGTTTCAATGGGCCAAATGGCTTTCCTCTACTCCTATTTTTTATGATATTTAACAATTCACTCCCTCCACTACCAAAGCACACTGACTCCAGCATGTAACATCTACAGGTACCCTCCAACTACTTGCCCAGATTTCTCAATAACACCTTCCAAACCAACAACCTCTATTATCGAGGACGTGGTAACACCATCACGTCCAAGCCACACACTATCCAGACATGGAAAAATCTCTGTTCCTTCATCATCACTGGATTAAAATGAGGGAACTCCCATAACATAAACCACACAAACTGCATGAGTTCAAGAAGGCAGCTTACCACCATCTTCTCAATGATAATTAGGGATGGATAATATATGCCAGCAATGCCCACATCCCATGAATGAATTAATTAAATATTTCAAAGGATTGTGGCATGAAGTATAATGGGCCTGAGTGTGGTAGATGGCCTGTACGTGAGTGTAAGGATTCCAGAGTAAAAAAAATACATCCATTCACTCACCTGCTAAGGTCGTGCTGATTGCAGAAGTGCAATTATTCAATTCTGTGCTCAATGTTTTGGAAAAATCCTTAATCATAGAATCCTACAGTGCAAAATGAGATCATTCAGCTTATCAAGTCTGTACTGACCACAAATACACCCCAACCCTGTACCCATAACCCCATGCATTTGCCCTAGCTAGTCCCTCTGACACTAAGCGGAAATTTAGCTTGGCCAATCCACCTAACCCCACATCTTTGGGCTGTGGGAGGAAACCAGAGCATCTGGAGCAAACCCATGCAGACATGAGGAGAACGTGCACACTCCACACAGTCAGAGAGCCAAGCCAGGATCGAAGCCTTGTGAAAGAGAATCATGTTCTGCTGGATGTGACTCGACCTTGTTATATGTAACAAGAGAATCAAGAGTGCAGGAGCAAGCGTGTTGTTGGACTAAAATGAGTCCCAAGTCGCACTATTAGCAGCGAAGCAGGAGAAATAAATGCAGGAAGCAGGGACACAAGCTGATCAATGAGATAGGCACTCGGCACAAATTGCTCACAGTAAGTCACCATTTCGCGTTCTTTACAAATTGTCCCGGCAAATAAATCACTGGGCAGTGGCCTCATGAATCCCTGTCTACATAAACATTGTTAACCATTATCTTAGGTATGACGTTACGCTCTCTTCCCTTCTGTTAATCCTTTCATATGGCTGTTCTGGACTACGAAGAAATAAAGCAGTCAAGAGTATTTATTACATTGCATTGACAATATCCAGCGCTTCAGCTGCTCATCACCATGCATTCCCTTGATATTGCTAATGTGTATTTCTCCTTCTAATCTAGCGCCGCACCTCAGCACGTGAGGAGTTAGTGTGGCGCAGATAGTGACACTCCTGGGATGGAAATAGCTCTGGATCTCTAGATACAGAATAATCTAGCGTCTGGAAGGCAGAGGCTGCCAAAGCTTGCCTTCTGACTGGAAGGCTTCAAGCCTTTATGGTTGGATTGACGTCTGATCAGGCTAAGACAAGTCTGCTTCATCCTTCCCTCCTCTTGCCGGGCTCCAGGTCCTCGGTAAATATGCAGGATGGGCCAGAAAGCTACACAAGATGCAAGGGCAGCACTCAGATTGTGAGGCATGTCATTGAGTTCTTTCAGACCAGTCTTCCTGCTCGCCTAATCTCTTTCTGCTCAATTCCTGCACATTGGAGCTCAGCAATTGTGAGAGAAACTCTCTGGGTTTCGACTCTCTGCTTTTGACTTGCCCTGAGAATGTTTTTGCAGTTATTGCTGGCCACACTGAGAAAGAGTGGCCTCATGGTATTATCACTTGACTATCAATCTAGTAACTCAGCAAATGTTCTGGGGACTCGGGTTTGAATCCCACTACGGCAGATGGTAGAATTTGAATTCAATGAAAAATATCTGGAATTGAGAATCTACTGATGACCATGAAACCATTGTCGTAAAGACCCATCAGGTTCACTAATGTCCTTTAGGGAAGGAAATCTGCCATCCTTACCCAATATGGCCTACTTCTGACTCCAGAGTCACAGCAATATGGTTGATTCTCAACTGCCCTCAGGCAACTAGGGATGGGTAATAAATGCTGGATATCCAGCGATGCCTATGACTTACAAATAAAAAAAATACATAATATTTTGCAGCTCGGAGATCAGAGATCTGTCACCTTTGCCAACACACACATTACTGCCACCACCATTCTCCTACAATGCACATGCGCACACACACCACCCCCCCCCACACACCATACACACAAACACACACACATACACATAGAGCCCCTCTTCACACACGTACACATCCACATACTCACACATCCACCCGCACACATACACATATATACACACACACACACACACACCCATACACACCCACACATACACACAATCACAGAGCCCCCCTCACACACACACACACACATACACCCACACATCCACCCGCACACATACACACCCACATGCATGCACACACACACACACACACACACACACCACCATACACACAAACACACACACACGCACACACACATAGAGCCCCCCTTCACACACACACACACATCCACATTCTCACACATCCACACGCACACATACACATATATACATACACCCACACACACACACACAATCACAGAGCCCCCCTCACACACACACACCCACACATCCACCCACACACATGCACACACATCCACCCACACACACATATCCACATCACACACACACTCCCACACACACACACACACCAGTCTCTGATCAGCCCTTCCTTTGACAGATGGGGCACTGTTATCCTGGGTACCCAGCCTGCAGCTGTGTGACTTCCCCTCGCTTCAGGTTCAACTCAGCTCCCAAACGTCACCTGTCACTTCAGAAGAAGCTGCAGAGCAGAGCAGTCTGTCTTCCCCAGCTTCTTCCCTCACATTTCTCATTGTTATTCTCCTTTCTGAAGTAATGGTGAAAGCCGCAGTGTATCACTTACACTCGGTGCCTCCCTTGAGGGAGAGGGGTGGGATGATAATTAACATTTGCACAGACTCCGCACTTGTAAAGACGCAGTGAGAAATTTTAATGAGGATGCGTCACTTTTCCTGGAAGGTGTAAAGGAAAGGGCTGGCATTGACCTTTGAAGGTGGTTGATTTAATCCTGGCCCTGTCAGGTGAACCATTTCTGGAGCAGGAACCTGATCTGTTCATTGGCGCAGAGGAATTGCCCAACCCGTGTCAGGAGATTCACTTTAAGTTCTCCAGTCAACTTCAGCCGTGCCGCTGAGAAGATTAATGACTTCCTTTTCAAGATTATGCAGTCTCACAACATTCATACATATCAGCCTGTCTCAATCCGCACTAATGTATGTCATTAACTACAAGTAAGAACCCACTGGATAGTCCCTGTCTATCATCGGTAACAGGAGAGATTTGTGCACGATTAATTAGGCAGTTTTCCATGAGATTCATCTCCTGATCCACGAATAAGAATTATGTAAGTGTTTTCACATCCTCCCGACTTCTAAAAGGAATAGCACAAAGATTACGTTACACAATGATGATTCAATCATTGGGCTCAGTGAGTGAAGAACATGAGAATTTCAACATTGAGCAATTTATAAACATTTACGAAACTTCATTCCCTGAGTCACAGCCTTGAACTGACTCCCTGGTGGAGTCTTTTGCGTTGTATGTCTATTCATTGACTGAACCAGGCCTGTGGAATAGGGAGCTTCTTAATGCAAACACAGGAGCTTTCTCTCCGTGACAGGAAGCAGCGCATGTCTGGCACAACAGAACAGGAGAGATGAGGTGTTGTATCAAATAACTCTAGTATTATATAGAGGGAATTTGAAGGAGGAATGGGCAGTGCGGTGGCACAGCGGTTAGCACTGCTACCTCACAGTGTCAGGAACCTGGGTTCAAATCCGGTCTCGGGTGACTGTCTGTGTGGAGTTTGTGCATTCTCCCCGTGTCTGCGTGGCTTTCCTCTGAGTTCTCTGGTTTCCTCCCATACTCCAAAGATGTGCAGGCTAGGTGGATTGGCCATGTTAAATTTCCCCTTAGTGTCAGCAGAAAAGTAGGGTAAATACAGTAGTTGCAGGAATAAGGTCTGTGTGGGATTTTGTCAATGCAGGCTCCATGGGCCAAATGGCTCCTTCTGCATTGTAGAACTAACCTGTTCCTGCCCAGTGATTGTTGTTACTTCTACATACTGCAAAGGCTGTGGGCCCTGACAATATTCCGGTAACTGTACTGAAGACTTGTGCTTCAGAACTTGCCGTACCCTACACAATATACCAATCAATGTGGAAAAGTGCTCAGGTATGTCCTGTTCACAAAAGGCAGGATAAATCAAACTGAGCCAATTACCGCTCCATCAGTCTACTCTCGATCATCAGTAAAGTGATGGGAAATGTCATCAACAATGGCATCACTTGATTAGCAAGAATCTCCTCATCAACATTCAGTTTGAGTTCCGCTAGGACCTCTCAGCTCCTGACCTTCTTACAGCTTTGTTGTCAACATGGACAAAAGAACTGAACTCAAGAGAGGTGGTGAGAGTGACTGATGTTGGGAAAACCTTCCACTGTTTCAGTCATACCTGTCACAAAGGAAGTTGTTTGTTGAAGAGGTTAAAAATCATAGAACACAGCACTCCTCCCTGGGAAACTGATATGAAGTAAATCTCTTGAAGAATCAAAAGAGAAATTAGGAGGGCAAAAAGGGGACATGCTTTGGCAGATAAAGCAAAAAAGAATCAAAAGAGATTCTACAAATACATAAAGGACAAAAAAGTAACCAGGGAGAGAGTAGGGTCTCTTAAGGATCAACAAAGTCAGCTATGTGTGGATCTACGAGAGATGGGTGAAATCCTCAATGATTATTTCTCATCAGTATTTACAGTTGAGAAAAGTTAGGGAATTTGGGGAAATAAATAGATATGTCTGGGGAGTGTACATATGACAGAGAAGTGGGTGCTGGAAGTCTTAAAGTGCATCAAGATCGATAAATCCCGGGGAAGTGTATCTCAGAACATTGTGGGAGGTTAGGGAGGAAATTGTGGTCCCCGAGCAAAGATATTTGAACCATCGGCAGCCAGAGGTGAGATGCCTGAAGATTGGTCAAAATCCAGGTCAAAATCCTGGAATTTGGCCCAGATAACGGGTATACCAGCACTACATGGACCGCAGCACTTCAAAATGGCAGCTTCTCCAGAGAAATTCGAAATGCACAAGGCTCACATTCCTTGAATGAATAAAAACAAAGTATTTGACACTGACAATGGATTACAAGGAGAAGCTGCAGGTCCAAAGGTTTGTCTTCTCTGTTGACATTTGATTCTGAACTTTCCAATGATGGGTAAATTATCCATTCTACGCAAACAGGAGAGTAATGTGTTGAGAAAGTTGTAAGGATTGGGAGATCAGTTGCTGCACCCATTTTCTATTGGACCGCAGTTGTGAGGATAATGATTTAGGTGTACTAATGCTCACTTTATGCTCCAGGCTGATTTCAATCTCAGAGTTGACGTAAATTAATGATTTGCCTAATCCTGTAGGATTTTGCTGCGTTTGCTATTGTTCCTTGTGATCGTCTTTGAACTAAGTGTGTTATCCAAAGGGGAACAATGCTGTCAGTGATGGAGCAGCAGCAATATCGCCTGGTAGCTTCCGTCTCACTATGTGACTACACAGTACAATAAGTTTAATTATGAATGTCACAAGTAATCCCTTAGTCACCACATTCTGATGCCTGTTGAGGTACACTGTGGGAGAATTTATCATGGCCAATGTACCTAATCAGCACATCTGTGGACTGAGGGAGGAAATTGTGTTGAAGATCTCAGCAATTTCCTTGATTCTTCTAAGTTCTAACTGAAAAGGAGCATAACCTGGTTGAGGAACAAAGCGAAAAGTCCCCAAATGTCATAGCTCAAACCGATATAGTGACAGCATTTGAAACATGATGAGATGAAATTCTAATAGATACCTGCCGGCGCAGTGGTTAGCATTGCTGCCTCACAGCTCCAGGGACTCAGGTTTGATTCCCGGTTTGGGTCCCTGTCTCTGTGGAGTTTGCACATTCTCTCCTTGTTGACGTGGGTTCCTTCCCACAGTTCTAAAATATGCATGTTAGGTGGGCTGGCCATGCTAAATTGACTCTTAGTGTCGGGGGGGGGGTCAAGCTAGGATAAATGCATGGGAACAGTCCCTGGGTGGTATTATGGTTGTTACAGACTCAATAAGCCGAATGGCCTCCTTCTGCACTGTAGGATTCTATGATTCTATGAACTCATATAACATTTATCTGTGTTGTAAATGCTTATACAATCTTAGCTGTGCCTGAATGTTGGTCTCCACTGAAATATTTGAGTGCTCCCACCATAAATTCTGAAGCTCAATAATGCATTTTAATAAGGAGAAAAATAAGTTTATTTATACATAGGGACTGGACTCAACCATTCAACCCTAAGTCAATTCCATCATTCAAGGAGATATGCCTGATCTGATCCATATCTTGTCTCTATCCAACTGCCTTGGCTCTATATGCTTTGGTACCTTTTTGGTCCTACACTTTTGCCAGCCTTTTTTGGAAAAACTGTTTCTGCTGGGGTCCATTTATTTCTTTGAATTGACAAGGGAACAGCACTGATACGAGTTTTTAAATGATTTTCTTTTATTGAACGGAACATGTTATTAACATGGCAAAAGAAAAGTGAGCTTGGAGACTGGCTTCTACTGTCAGTCCCTGTCTGAATTTGAACACACTGAACAGGTCTTGAAAACAAACTGAAAAACACACACTAAATTCCAAGCTATATTTCAACCATTACCTCATTACTAGAAGTGCCCTTCACAGGCTGTCTCCAACTTAGAAAAATGCTCTTTGCAGCTGTTGCTATGCTGTTGTTTGCCTGCACTATGTACTCTTCAGGAATGCAGTCAATTTTTAGCTAACCGTTAGCCTTCTGATTCTACATGTAGTCAAGTTAGTAGAGTTAGTTGCACAAGCAGAAATATCTTAAATGAAGTCTTTGCAAAGACTGAAGCAGACAGGGCTAAGCATACATAGGATCTCTCAGTTTCCTGACTACTTGCTGACTGACCTGGTTCTGTTTCCAAAATTTATCTGCTTTATCCTGGACAACTCTGACCTGAAGAAAAATGTTTCTATCCATCTTTTATCAACTCCTTTCAGAATTTTAAAACCCTACATCTGAATACAGGAGGAAAATTCCACTGATACCTGGAAATCTGAAATTAAGAAAACAGAAATTCCTGAAAACACTGAACAGATTTGGCTGCCTCTGTGGTCCAAGAAACAGTTAGCGTTTCAGATTTGCGACCTTTTAAGACAAAAATGTCACAAACCGTGACATTAACACTTTTCTCTCTCCCCTGATGTCAGATTTCCCAGCTGAGTATTTTGAGCATTTTCAGGTTTTTTTTTCACTGCCTTTTTGCTTCCTGGTTTGCTGTCTGTGAGAATACTTCAAGGTGACTGGCTGTTTACCCTGCATGATGGCATCATAATTGCTGTATGCCTGGGGATCCTCTTGATTCGGGGGCCAGATTCAAACTGACATCAGGAAAGGTGAACTCTGCACCACAGAAATTGCCAGGCCATTTGAGAGGCGGCTTTCTTCGAGGTCAGTGGAAATTACCATGGCTTCACCTTTAACTGGAAAATCGGAGTCATGTGTTCTGAAGTGCAGTGCTGTCCTCCAGATATAACCTAACCATGTTTTGCATAGCTGTAGCAAAATGCCTTCCCTGTTATATTTTATATTCCACTCATTATAAATGCTGCAATAATTAACGAGTCATTTTATTATTTTTGTATCTGGCTGCTACTTTTAGTTTAACATTTTTGCATGTGTATTTATAGGTAACCTTCTACTGTGACTGTGAGGAGGGACACATTGGGCTTTTCTGTGAAGAATTTGATGGCTGCCATAGCAACCAGTGTCAAAACAACGCAACATGTTTGGACGTTAAACAGGGAAATAATGAGAAGAACTTCACCTGTGTCTGCTCACCAGGTATGTTTAATACATGTGTCAGGCCTGTAATCATCAGAACGACTGATACAAGATTGTTCATCTTCTTTTGTTCTGTTGTCCAATTTGTGAAGCCCACTGTTCTACCAACAACCTTAGCTTACATAAGACCTATTAACATGGCAAACCATCTCAAGGCACTTCAGAAACTGGTAATGGATACTGAGTATGAATTGTCAGAGGATTAGGGGAGGTAATGGAAGGCATAATCAACAATGTAGATCATGAGGAGCATTAGGGAAATGGGGAGAGATGCAGCAAGCTACAGGAGATTGGGAGGGGGAAAGTTCAAAGGGCAGGGTGATTGAAAATTTCGCCATAATGAGTGGAGCAGAGGAAAAATAGTCAGCACACAGTCCACACTCAGAGATTAAGAACGGGATAGAGGGTAGGAGGATGATGCAGTAGGGGAGTGTAGAAGCCAAGGATGAGCATAGAACTTACAGTGCAAAAGAATGTCATCGAGTCTGCTCCAACCACAATCCCAATCAGGCCCTATTCCCAGAAGCCCTCATATTTACCCTAGCTAGTTCCCCTCACACAAAAGTTAATTTAGCATGGCCAATCTACTCAATCCACTCATCTTTGAACTGCAGGAGAGACTGGGGCACCCAGAGGAGACTATGCAGAACGGGGAGAATGTGCAAACTCCACAGTCACCCAAGGTCAGAATTGAAACCGGATCCCTGGTGCTGTGAGGCAGCAGTGCTAACCACTGTGCTACCGTGCTTAACAAAGGATGCAGTTCGACATCAATGATCTTCATATTTCTCTTTCTGTTGAATTTTAAATGTGGCATGTTGAATTCTGGGATCCCTGCCCCATTCCAATTTTCAGAAAGTTTGATTGGTGTGAGATATGTAGATAACTAGTAGAGTTGACAAGAGGGGATCAGTCAATGTAACCAGTAGAGTTGACAAAAAGGAATCAGTCGATGTGGTATATTTGGACTTTGAGAAAACATTTGAACAAGTCCCACACAAGAGATTTTCATGCAAGACTAAAGCACATGTGGTTGGGGAAATGTACTAAGATGGATAGAAAAGTGGTTGGCAAAGAGGAAATAAAGAGTAGGAATTTTTGGGTGCTTTACAAATTGGCAGGCAGTAACTAGTGGAATGCTCCAGGGATCGGTGCTGGGGCTCCAACTATTCACAATATATATTAATGAGTTGGCTGAGGAAATAAAATGTAACATCTCAAAGTTTGCATATGATATCAAGTTGGGTGGGAGGGTAAACTGTGATGACGATGCAGAGATCCTTCAGCATGATCTGGACAGGTTGTGTGAGTGAGCAAATCAATGGCAGATGCAGTATAATTTGGGTAAATGTGAGATTATTCACTTTGGAAGCAAAAACAAGAAGGCAGATTACTACCCGAGTGGCTGTAAATTGGGAGAGGGGAGTGTGCAGCAGGATCTGGGTGTCCTTGTACACCAGTCACTGAAGGTAAGCATGCAGGTGCAGCAAGCAGCAAAGAAAGCAAATAGCATGTTGGCCTTCATTGCGAGAGGTTTCGAGTACAGGAACAGAAATATGTTGTTGCAATTATACAGAATCTTGGTGAGGTCACACCTAGAGCTTTATATACAGTTTTGGTCTCCTTTTCTGAGGAATGATGTTCTTGATCTCGAGAGAGTGCAGTGAAGGTTTATCAAGCTGATTCTGGGGATGGCGTGTGAGGAGAGACTGATTAGATTGGGATTGTTTTTGCTGGAGTTCAGATGAATGAGGGGCAATGTCATAGAGCCTTATAAAATTCTAACAGGGTTAGACAGGGTAGATGCAGAAAAAATGTTCCTGATGGTGGGGGAGTTCAGAATCAGGCCCATAGTCTGAGGATTCATTTAGGACAGAGATGAGGAGACATTGCTTCACCCAAAGAGTTGTGAGCTTGTGGAATTCATTACCACAGGAAGTAGTTGATGCCAAAACATTGAATATATTCAAGAGGCAGCTAGATATAGCTATTGGGATGAATGGGATCAAAGGTTATGGGGAGAAAGCAGGATTAGGCTATTGAGTTGGATGAACAGCCCATGATCGTAATGAATGGCAGAGCAAGTTCAAAGGGCCACATGGTCTCCTCTCGCTCCTATATTTCTATATGTATGCAGCATTCCCAGCCTTACCAGTTCCATTGTGACATTGGGCATTTCAAAGCTCTCCCCAACCCCCTCCCCACTACCTTGATGGGGTTTGGCCCATTCAGCTAATGGGGCATGGTTCACTGCTCCTCAGAGCAGTCATGAGCATTGGAAATCCAATCCTGAGTCAACAAAATGAAAGCGTAATTTAACATGCCCTTTGAAAGTGACTGGTCCACCAACCTTCCCATAAATTTGTTTAATTTATTACTGTCACTTGGATGCAGGGTGAGGTAGCCAATTGGATACAAACTTGGCTTGCTCACCAAAGACAGAGGGAGGTTGTAGAGGGTTGTTTTTCAAACTCAAAGCCTGTGACCAGTGATGTGCCTCAGGGATTGGTGCAAGGTCCACTGTTATTTGTCATTTATATTAATGATTTGGATGAGAATTTAGGAGGCATGGTTCGTAAGTTTGCAGATGACCCCAAGATTGGTGTCATAATGGACAGCGAGAAAGGTTGTCTAGGATTACAATGGAATCTTGATCAATTGGGCCAGTGGGCTGATAAATGGCAATTTAGATAAATGCATTTTGGTAGATCAAACCAGGGCAAGACTTATTCAATTAATTATAGGCATTGGGGAAAGTTATAGAACAAAGAGATCTAGGAATTCAGGTTCATAGCTCCTTGAAAGTAGAGTCACAGATGGTGAAGAAGGCATTCGGCATGCTTGGTTTCATTTATCAGAACACAGGATCAGAATACAGGAGTTAAGATTTCTTGTTGAACTTTTACAGACATTGGTAAGGCCATACTTGGAATACTGTGTACAGTTCTGGTCACCCTATTAGAGAAATGATATTATTAAACCAGAAAGAGTGCAGAAAAGACTTACTGGGGTGCAACCAGGACTTGATTGTTTGGGTAAGAAGGAGAGGCTGGATAGACTGGAACTGTTTTCCTGGAGTGTCGGAGATTTCGGGGCAATCTTATAGAGGTCTATAAAGTAATGAAAGACATAGATCAGGTTATTTGTCAACATCTTTTCCCAACAGTAGCTGAGTCTGAAACTAGAGAGCATAGGTTTAAGATGAGATGGAAGAGATACAAAAAGGTCCAGAGGGACAATTTTTTCAGGATGGTGAGTGTCTGGAATGAACTGCCAGATATAGTAATAGAGGCGGGTACAACTTTGTCTTTTAAAAACCATTTAGACAGTTGCATGGCTAAGATGGGTATAGAACAATATGGGCAAATCTGAGCAATTGGGACTAATTTAGTGGTAAAACTAGGCTGAAGGGCCTGTTTCCATGCTGTTAACCTCTATGATTCTATACATCAGTATTCAGTAAAAAATATTGTTTCTTATATGCTATACAGACAAAGCACATGATTCATAGCGAAGGAAAGGAGAGGGTGCAGAATATGATGTCACAGGCACAGCTAGGGTGTAGCGAAAGATCAATTTAATATATGGTAGGTCCATTCAAAAATCTGATGGCAGCAGCAAAGAAGCTGTTTTTGAGTCGGTTGGCATGTGATCTTCGACTTTTGTATCTTTTTCCCAATGGGAAAATGTGGAAGAGATAATGTCCAGGGTGCATGGAGTCCTTGATTATGCTGGCAGCTTTCCTGGAGCAGTGGGAAGTGTAGACGGAGTCCATGAATTGGTGGCTAGTCTGCATAATGGACTAGGCTATTTCAGAATCCTTTGCTGTTTCTTATGGTCTTGGTCATCACAGGAGCCATATCATGTTGTAGTACATCCAGAAAGGATGCTTTCTATGGTGCATTCATAGAAATTGATGAGAGGCTCAGCGGACATACCGAATTTCCTTAGCTTTCTAAGAAAGTAAGTGTTGGTGGACTTTCTTAATTACCGTATCAGGGTGAAGGGACCAGGGCAGGTTGTTGGTGATCAGAAACTTGAAGCTGTTATCCACTTCCACTTTATCCCCATTGATGTAGACTGGGGCATATCATCCACTATACTATTAATCGATCATAGTATTCATAGTATTAATGTCAGAAGGTTTTCATTCTCTTCAGCCCTGTTAATCTTGTATAAATATGGCACTGATAAACCATATCAAAGAAAGAATAATTTATTACAAGATAATAGAGATGTCAGTCAAACAGAACTTGCATTCCTTTCTGCAGTTGTACAAAACATTGTGTGTAAAATTAAATACATTAGTCAGTCTTGGAACACAGTCGAGCATTGATAATGAGGCCATATGGCAAATGTATCAACAAAAGTAGGCTGAACAGATGGCCAGATGGAAGCTTTCCCAGAGGGCCTCATTATGAATGCCTGGCTGAGCACCAAGACTGACTAATGCATTTGCTCAGTGGACAATGTTACACAGCTCCCAGGATGTGTAAGCTGTGTTTAATTGACAAAGTATACTTTCAAAACTTCTGCTTATGCTTCAGGATCAGTTCAAAGATTGCCAGAGGCTCATTGTTTCTGCATATAGTAAATACTGAGATATTTGGTATGAAGTATATAGGCATGGGGGTGAAAGGAGATAAAACGATGGAGCATGGAGAGGACATCAAGAGCATGGAAGATATGAGGGGGGCATGGGGGATATAGGTGAGGGGGTGAGGAGTGGATAGGGCTTGAGGACCCCACAGTAATGCTACAGCTAATGTCCCAGTAAGTGGAGGTAGGCTTTCTGATCTGCTGGCCTTCCACTCTTCCCCCCTTTGTTGCCACTTCAGGCCGACTCTTGGAGGTACCAGGCTCGCTTCCATCCTGCCCTGCCACTCCTGAATGAAAATATAGCAGAAGACGATCTATTTAAAAGAGACAGGTTTGTGTGGATAACAACTTTCCTGACTGACGTTTCTCATTTCCTTCATGAGAATCTGATGGCAATCTCCGGAACGGTACCGCCTGCCACAGAGTCAGAGCGGGCGAGGGGCCGACAATGGAAATGTCTGTTAACCCCGGGCAGGAATTTCTGGTCTTGCTTGAGCGAGACTGTAAAATTTTGCCCAATATGTGGGGCATTAGGTAGACAAGGGAGATGTGGGGGTGATTGGAGAGGGGAGGGAACTCAAGAGGCTACCTAGTTAGAAGGACAATTGAAAAAGTTGAGATAAGAAAGCTTTGAATTGGCATTTCTGCAGGGGCACAGACACAGAAACCTCTGTTTCAGAAGTGGAAATCAGTGTAGCTGGTGATGAACTGCATGTCAGGTTTGAGGCTCAGCACAGATTTCCTGCTGTATTTGCATCTGGAACATTTATCGCTGCAAGCATTGCTTTTGGCACTTACCCTGCAGCGACTGCTTTGCTCACCACTGCTGACAGAGCTGGATTGTGTGCTTCATGTTCTGTCAAAAACTGTCCTCGTCAATCAGTATTTATTTGTGCTTTAGTGCATCTTCAAAACAGTTCCGCTGACCACTCTTGCCATGTTTGAATAGAACCCACCATATAGAACCCACTCGGGAGACTCAGCAACACACTCAGCACATCTGAATTTTATTTGTGCTATCTCGATAACGTTTCACTTTCCACATTTCAGCACCTCACACAATGTCGAGCAGCACATTGGATAATACACCACACATAGCTCCTCGCTGTTGATGGAGGCTGTCAATGCGATTTGTTCTCAGGGCGTCTGGGCAGGACGCAGCTTGTCACCCTACAGTGCATTCTTCACATGAGCACGAGCTGAATGTCCAAAGAGATAATTCACTGGCAACTTTGAGGGAAACACAAAATTGCAGTAATGAAATGTCATAAATCGGATGTTGCAGAGGTTAGAAATAAATGTTAAAGAGGAAATGTTGGGAGTAATCAATGGGTCAGGTAGAACTAGAGAGTTGAAGAGTAAACTCTTTGGGTCAGTTGCCTTTCAGCAGAACTGATGTGAGTTCAGTAGTTCCATCATTTTCTGTTTTTATTAGATGTATAAGTCATTTGTTTTAAAAATCCTGGTAACACAGGTTAAATGTGCAAATGGAATAGGGTGCAGGCACAACTTGTACAGCACAGTGGCACAGTGGTTAGCACTGCTGCGTCACAGCATCAAGAACCCAGTTCAATTCCAGTTCCAGTTCACTGTCTGGCTGCAGTTTGCACATTCTCCCCATGTCCACATGGGTTTCTGCCGAGTGCTCTGCTTTCCTTCCACACTGCAAAAATGGATTACATTGATTGTCCATGGTAAATTGTCCACAGTGTCATAATGATTGGCAGGTTAAATACATGGAATTACGGGGATAGGACCTGGGTGAGATTGTTGTTGGGTGCAGACTCAATGGGCCGAATGGCCTCTTTCTGCACTGATTCAAGTTATTTTAGAGAAGAATCAATCTGTTAAATCTGATCTTTCACTTTTTGGACTGACAGTTAACTTCCATATCTCAGTATTTGGAAAGCTGCCATCTTTACAACTTACTAATATATTGCCTTTCTGGTAATGTGGGTCAGTCCAGTGCCAGTGTTTGTGTGTGCGTGTGCAGGAATCACAGAGTAAATGATATATTGGCTAGCTCGAGGCTGATGTAGATGCATTGATGGGTGAAGAGACCAATATGGGGCATAAATATAAGGCCAACTATCATGTTGAAAGACAAATGAAGCAACTGGATATTTGCTGTGTGTACAGAACTTGAAAACATGATGCCTTGAGTTAATTCAGAGCAGAAGCAGGATGCCTCACATCCTTTAAAAAGTACCAAGATGAACACTTGGCATAATATTCAAGGTTATGGGCCAATGCTGGCAAGTGGGATTAGGTGGGTAGGACAGGGCATTTCATGCATCGGTGTAGACTCGATGGGCCGAAGGACCTTTTCTGCAATGTCATACTCTGTGATTCTGAATCCAGTGCACATGTTGTCATCATGGTCAGTGGCTGTATCATCATCCACGTTAAGGTTAATATAACAATATTTCAAGATGACCTTTATTGGCTCTTCATCGTGTTTAACTTCTGGAAGTGGCTCCTTCCAGTATGTCCAAGGTCTTGTGAGGGCTTACAACCCATCAAGCTGCTGGTGGGGAGTCCCCGAGTGCTAGCTGCCCATTCAATGCTGGAGGTTGATGATGACTTGCAGTGAGGGAAGGGCTGTGATGCTCCACAGAGACACTGTGACTATCTGACTCCTGCCTGGCTGCTGGAAGCTCACAGACTCCCTGAGGCTTGTGTCATTCCAGAGCATTGATGCCCGAAGTCAGTCAACTGTGCTGATGCTGTCGCTGCAGGGGTGGGGGTGGGGGTGGGGGGGGGGGGGTGGGGGAGGCATTGGTGTTCAATTAGTGACTTTTCTGTATCATTACTGAGTCCAGTTAGTGCAAGAGGAACACATGCAATGAGGTGACATCATCGCAGAGAGAGGGGATGGGGCTATAAGTCCAAATGCATCTCTAATGTTAGATGTTGCTGTCACCAGTCACTGGGGAGTGGGCAGCCTAGAAGTAGTTAATGGTGATGAGTTTGAGTACATAGTGAGATTGACTATATCCAAACAATAGTGCTCTACATCCCTGAGTGCCTAACAGGCCCACACTGTGTGACTGTAATTTCTTAACCTTCCTAACACCACATCTTGGTGTCTCCCCAGGATCCATAGCTGAAGTTGAAGCAGTGCCCTGCTACCTGAGATGGCCTTGGCATTGTCTTGATAGCCAGGGCCTAGTGAGGCTCTGCATTTGGCACAGCTGTTGCGGTGCCATCCTGGGCTGGAAATGCCCCCCCCTCCAAACCCAGTCGCTGGACCCTCCCAGGATCTCCACATGCCTTTGGGTAAATGTCTCCCCCCCCCCCCCCCCCCCCCACTCCACAGCATCCAGCATCTATGTCAAGACTTCCTCCACGAAGCTTGGAGCTGGCTTTCTTTCTGCCTTTCTCTTAGGTAGACTGTGATCGAATGCTGTGGAGTTATTTAATGCAGTTCCCCCATTAATTAAATTGCTCAGAGGACTCTGGTGGGGGAAGGGGGGTTGTGAGAATCAGACACTACTATTTTACCATTTTCATTCTTAATGCTGGGCGGATTTGAAACTGGAGTGTTTCAGATCCAACTTTTAGACCCGTTCGCAAGCACACTCGGCCTGAAAAATATAGCGGCCATTCTGAAGCGCTCTGCAGAAGCCTGTGGGTGGGGCTTAACGCACCCAAAATCCTGCAGCTCTGATCAGAGCCTTGAACTGCACACGAGCAATAAAAAAAAGATAGAGAAACCTCCCCTGCTGCATAGCTCCTGGGGCGGATAATACCTTCCCTTGGTCTCAACAGATATTGTCCCAGCCCCGAACCATTGATGACTCCCTGATCCCTCTACTCCCCACACTACCCAGACCAATCACAGCCCTCTGTCCCCCTCCCCCATCGATCTCGAGCGCAGTGGCAGTGGACCTTTCTTCCCCACCCTCCCCACAGTCACACACAGAATGGCTGCAGACCTCTACCTATCCCCTCACTGAGCAGAGACAGAGCGACAGCAGACCCCTTCACCACCCAACGACTGATCTGAGTAGAGCCATCTGACCCACCTCCCACCCCTCCAATCTGAAGCTGAGAACTGCCGGAAGCTCTGAACTTACCTCCTCAGAAGCGGCCAAGTTGGACCTTTGCAGCTATGTCTATTTCATGCCGAATCTGGTTGGGTGAACGCAGTGGTAAAAGGGGAAGTACCGTTAAGGTCAGGCATGCAGCCCATTAAGTCAATTTAAATGCGCATAAATACATTTGAATTGACATCGTACCCGTTTTGGACGAAGACCCGACAGCAGCCATTTTCGGTCTTTGGTAAAGGGGGGACCAGCATGGAGGCATTCACGCTCTTCACCTCACGCCTGAGTTTTCGTGCCCGAAAATGGGTGCAACTTGATGGTAAAATCAGGCCCTTAGTGCTTGGGCATGGCATTATTCCCATAAAAATTGAATTTTTTTAAGTGTCTAACAATTCATTCTGAGCCAATGGGATTCACTCTGGTTTTCAAACCAAGCAGCATTTTGGGAAGATTCTGCCCAATGTATGGTTCCAGTGAGTGTTTTTAAATTTCATTAAAGACGTAGGTGATGTTGAATTTATGCGATAGTGTGCAACAGATCAAGAGGCCCTGTGACACAGTGGTAGTGCCACTCTCTTTGGATCAAAAGATAGTCTCTCTCTCTCTTTCTCTCTGAGTCAGAAGGCAGTGTTTCTTTCTCTCTGGATCAAAAGATTCTCTCTTTCTCTCTGGATAAAAGACAGTATCTCTCTCTGGACCAGAAGGTGGTATCTCTCTCTGGACCAGAACATAGTGCCTCTCTCTTTGAAACAGAGGTCTCTCTCTCTCTGTGGACCAGAAGGTAGTGCCTCTCTCTGGGAACAAGAAGTAGCGTCTCTCTCTCTCTCTCTCTCTCTCTGTGTGGACCAGAACGCAGTGCCTCTCTCTTTGGAACAGAAGGCGGTCTCTCTCTGTTACACTATAGACCAGAAGGAAGTGTTTTTCTCTCTCTGGACCAGAAGGCAGTGTATCTCTCTCACTTTCACCTTGTAATGAATGTCAATGAGTCAAGCTATTTTTAATTCTTTTGTATCAGATTTTATTGGATTAAACAATTTCACGTTTAATCTTCCTGTAAGAATTTGTAATAACTATGGGACTCCCAATTTACTTCCACAGAATAAAATTCAATTTGCTCCATTAGTCTTGAATATGTGAGAAAGAATAATTTTGTTTCGATAAAAAATATTGATCCCACCGTAAACATTGAATTGCGTTTCTATTTATCATCCTCAGCAACTTATAAACAGTAAACTCAGTGCCAAGAGTTATTTAGAGTCAGCAACATATTTTAGAAGTGTAATATTTCATATAAACAACTTATTAATCAGCGTTTGCAGTTCAGTGTGAATTAGCTGAGGTCAAGTGTTCCTAGTTTGAGGTGTATAATAATCCTAATCTCGCATCAGAACCTCAGGAAAACTAGTTACACATTTATCAAAGTATTAATCACCCGAGTTAAAAGTAGACATATATATAGATTCCACATTCTAACTGATGGGGAAAAATCTTGTAGTATCTGGAAATATGGGAGCAGGAATAGGCCTTTCAGCCCATCAAGCTCATCAATACAGTGGCGGAAGGAGTCATCAACAGTGTTATCAAGCAGCACCTGCTCAGCAATAACCTGCTCAGTGACACCCAGTTTGGGTTTCACCAGGGTCACTCAGCTCCTGACCTCCTTACAGCCTCGGTTCAAACATAGACAAAAGAACTGAATTCAAGAGGTGAGGTGAGAGTGACAACCCTTGACATCTAGGCTGCATTTGATCGAGTGTGGCATCAGTGAGCCCTAACAGAACTGGAATCAATGGGTATCAGGGGGCAAGCACTCCACGTAGGGAGACAGTCAGTCATCTCAGCTCCAGGATATCTCTACAGGAGTCCCTCAGGGTAGTGCCCTGGGCCCAACAATCTTCAGTTGATACATCAGTGACCTTCCCTTCATCATGAAGTCAGAAGTGGGGATGTTTGCTGATGATTGCACAATGTGCATTCGTGACTCCTCAGATATTGAAGCAGTCCATGTTCAGATGTAACAAGATCTGGATAATATCCAGGCTTTAGGCCAACAAGTAGCAAGTAACATTCATGCCACACAAATCTAGGCAATGACCATCACTAATAAGAGACACACTAACCACCACCCCTTAACATTCATACACTCATAGAAACCCTACAGTGCGGAAAGAGGCCATTTGGCCCATCGAGTCTGCACAGCCCACAATCCCACCCTAGGACATACCCCCATATTCCAACACATTTACCCACTAATCCCTCTAACCTACACATCCCAGAACACTAAGGGGCAATTATAGCAAGGCCAATCAACCTAACCCACACACCTTTGGACAATGTCACTGACTCACCCAGTGTCAACATCCTTGGGATTACCATTGACCAGAAACTCAATTGGACTCACCACATAAACACAGTGGCTACAAGAGCAGGCCTAAGGCTAGCAATATTGCGGTGAGTTATCCCCTGACTCTGCAAAGCCTATCCACAGCACAAGTCTGGAGTGTGATGGAATACTCCCCACTTGCCTGGGTGGGTGCAGTGCCAACAACACACAAGAAGCTTGGCACTATCCAGGCCAAAGCAGCCCACTTGATTGGCACCACATCTCCAAACATCCACGCCCTCCATCACCGAGGCTCAGTAGCAGCAGTGTGTACTGTCTACAAGATGCACCGCAGCAATTCACCAAAGATCCTTTGACAGCACCTTCCAAACCCACGAGCACTTCCATCTGGAAAGACAAAGGTAGCAGATACATGGGAACACAGTCACCTGCAAGTTCCCCTCCAAGCCACTCACCATTCTAATTTGGAAATATATCGCCATTCCTTCGGAGTCACCGGGTCAAAATCCTGGAATTTCTGCCCTAACAGCATTATGGATCAACCCACAGCACAAGGACTGTAGCATTTCAAGAAGGCAGCTCACCATCACCTTCACAAGGGCAACTAGGGATGGGCAAAAAGGCTGGCCAGCCAGCTACACCCATTTCCCACAAATGAATTTTAAAAATAAAAGCTTGCTTGACCATTCAATTAGATCACAGCCGATAATTTATCTCACCATCACTTTCTCCATATCCTTTGCTAACAATAAGTCTCTGAAATGAATCGATTTCTGTTTTGAACAGGCCCTTGAGCTCCCATAACCCTCTGGAATAGAGAATACACAAAATTCTTCTCCCTCTGAGCGTGCATGCGAGCATACGAATTAGAAAGTGAACAAAGCCACTCGGCCCCTCAAGCCCGCTTCACCATTCAATGGTATCATGTCTGCTCTGATTGTAACCCCAACGTCACATTAATAAATCAAATCAAAACAAGAACTCTTCAATCTGAATAGGTAAAGGACATCAGTGGCTGGGGTTTTCCAGTCCAATGTCGGTGGGCCTCTCCGAATTTTACGCCTTGCCTGTGACTAGTCCTGCTGCGGGCAGAACCGGAGAATCCCAGCCTTGCCCTTCTTGAAGCTGCCATCGATCAAGGGATTGCACTGAAACAGATGTTAGATTGGAGCAAGCCCGTGCCCTAAAACTGCAGCTGTCAGCAAGGTGAATGGTAACTACCGTTTCTCTATTACTGACCTCTAAACCTAGGCCGATATGTCACTGTCAATAGTGCAAGTAACTTCTGATAACACAGCATTGTCTTCAAGAGTAAAGATTGATATGAAGTAATCGTTTAATTCCTGTTTCATGGCCTGGAAGCCCATTAAATCTGCCCAAGAAATTCTTTCAATGACCCCATACTGACCTTAATGGTCCTTTGACTCTACACATAGTTGAAAAAAATCTGTGAGCATGACTTTTCATCCAACTACAGCATGTCTTCCAGGGGGCGGAGGTGGCTCACCACTGGCCACCGCTGGGTTCTTCCAGTCCCGCCGAGCATATTGTGTGGCTCGTCTGCCCTGCTGCCAGAGAACGCGTTGCAAGGGTACAATTTTGGCAAGACTGAAGATCCCACCAATGGAAAGAGCTGGAAAATCCCACACTGTGGCTGGAAATTTCCGGTCTTTCACCGTCCCCGCCCCCACTGCCAGCAAAGATGGAGAATTTGGTGCTCAGCCAAATCTCAGTTCAGTGCAGCGGGACTGGAGAATCCCACTGACAGTGAATGGCTAATGAAGTTTGCCGTATGGCTATTGGCACTGCAATTGTCCACTCTTCACCTTTGACCCTCAAGCGTCCGGAACAGCAACCTTTCCTTGATTTACAATCATCGATGTTTTAGTTCTTGTGAGAACTCTATTTTCTTCAGCGAGGTAAATACATTTGTTTAAATCGAATGTACTGCTGACAATTTCCTTTTCTTCGAGATGAAGAAAGCAGAGACCGATTATGAAATTAAAATGGTAGCACTGACTGGAATTTTAAACAAAGTCAGGAATTATTTTCAGCTGATTTATTTTTTGATTACCCTGCCATTCAGCTCAGGTCTTGAATCAAAGCTGCTTCAGCAGGTATGTTAGAATGATATGAAATTATTAATAATTGCCCTGTTCTTCTGAAAATAACCATTAGTGTCACTACAGCGTTATGAAATGTGTGAGCTCCATAGGGTATGTGAATCAATCAAAGATACTGAAATTAGACTGCAAATGCTCAGCTGTGATGAGACCTAAAAATAGACGCTGGTGAATGTTATTGGCTGAGGCATCAACAAGACAGCCCACTGTAGGGATAGGTAGATATCTATCCTATAAAAGAGATGTATTTGGCCACTAATGACAGGCAGAGCTTTTGCAATGCACAATATCTTAAAGAGAAAGGCGTCAGCTGCTGTAAAAGCAAGCTATCATTCAAATTATAGAAGAGATTATCCATTGAAGTCCTATGAATGGCAGATCATACTTTTAGATAATGCCGTATACAATATCCCTACTGGGATCGCTTCTGTTTTGTGAAACCATCTCATGACATTTAACTGCATTTCAGCTTTGATGTTGTAGTTTCCCTTTGCAGATAGATTGTCCTGTCAACTTGTAAATAATTTCAGGGATCTCTTAGATTTGATTTGATTTATTATTGTCTCACTTATGGAATCCCTACAGTGCAAAAGGAGGCTGTTTGGTCCATTCTGACTGTACCGACCATAATCCCATTAGGCCCTATTCCCATAACCCCATGCATTTACCCTAACTAGTCCATCTGTCACTAAGGGGCAATTTAGCATGGCCAATCCACCTAACCTGCACATTTTTGCACTGAAGTAGGAAACCGGAGCATCCGGAGGAAACCCACACACACACGGGGAGAATGTGCAAACTCCACACAGATAACAAGCCGGAAATTGAACTTGGATCCGTGGCACTGTGGCTAACCTCTATGCCACCATACATGTATTAGTATATAGTGAAAAGTATTGTTTCTTGCTTGTTATCCAGACAAAACATAGAGAAGGAAAGGAGAAAGGGCAGAATGTAGTGTAGACTTAGTGGTGTTACAGTCATAATAGGGTGTAGAGAAAGATCAATTTATTACGAGGCAGGTCCATTCAAAAGCCTGATGGTAGCAGGGAAGAAGCTGTTCTTGAGTTGGTTGGTATGTAACCTCATACCTTTGCTGCTCTATTGTTGGATCTATTTCATGCGCTGAACACTCTGTATGAAAAAAGAATCTTGATATTAGTCCTAACTTTATCTTCGACTGGTTTCTCCCGCAGCTTCATTGTCCTGTTTTCACACTTTAATTAGAATCACACACTGACGCAGCATTGAAGCAGACCATTCAGTCCATTGTGACTCTTTGAAAGAGCTATTTTGTAAGTCCTACACTGCTTCTTTTGCGTTACCCTGCAGTTATTCTTTTGTTTTCAAGTTTGTTGCAGCATCATTTTGGAAGTTATTATTGAATCTGTTTCTACTGCCTTTTCAGACTCTGCATTCCAGATCAAAGCAACTTGCAACACATTATCTTTTCCTTGTCATACCTTTGGTTTTCTTGCCAATTAATTCTATGGGTTTCAGTTTTAATACATATCAAATGTCTTTCGAAAGCCCAACATCAGCTGCACTACTTTTACAACACTTATCAAAGAACTGAATTAAATTAGTCAAATGTGATATTCCTAACAAACCTGCACTATCAGTATTAACTCCATGCCTTTCCAAATGCCAGTACATTTTGTCTCAGACTAACATCCCCCAGTGCTAGAGGGTACTAGGCTGGTTACCCTCTAACTGACTGGTTTATCTCTCTCTTTTTTTACCAGCTCTTTGGCACCACTCCACTAATTTAAAGAAAACTGGACAATCTGAGCCAGAGCCTCTGCAATTTCCAATTTCATTTCCCTCTGTAACCTGAGATGATCCTATTTTGGCTAGTTCAATTTTTCCACCAACCTATTGCATAGTTCCACTTCAGATACTTTTATCCAATTTCTCTACTACGTCCACCATTACTGCAATATTGGTGATGTTGCTTGACAGATGCAAAGTACACAGAGGCACAATGATTAGCATTGCTAACATACAACGCCAGGGTTCAATTCCAGCCTCGGGTCACTGTCTGTGTGGAATTTGCAGGTTGTGTCCGTGTCTGCGTGAGTTTCCTCTGGGTATTCCTATTCCCCCCCACATAGTCCAAAAATGTGCGGGTTAGGTGCGCTGGCCATGCTAAGTTGACCCTACTGTTAGGGAATTAGCAGGGTAAATATGTAGGGTTGTGGGAATGTGGTTGCTGCAGACTTCTTTTACATTGCAGGGATCCTATGAAGCTATTACCTTAGCCATATCCTCTGCCTCCATAATTTAATTTGATTTATTATGTAAAACATGCAACAGTATACAATGAAAATTATCGTTTGTTGCACACTATACAGACAAAGCATGCTATTCATAGAGAAGGAAAGGGGAGAGTGCAGATTGTAGTGTTACAATCATAGCTAGGGTGTAGACAAAGATCAGAGAACCATAACTTCCTGGCTCCTTAACATTACATTTGAAGGGGAGAGGGGTGGGGGTTCCCTATTGATGCTCCAGGGAATCCCTCTTGAATGTTCCCAAGTGAGGGTGTACCTAGCAACGCTAACTTCCCCAGGACAATAGCACTGGGCTGTGAACCATCTGACAAAGCAATTGAAATCACTAACTCCGAGTTGATCTGCCAGTTTTACTGTCAAAACTTACTCTGAAAGAGGTAGACAGATAAAAAAAATTTCTGAATTCAGAGTAATTATTTTAATGATGCAGAGTGAATCCCACTCGGGACACACCCTCACACACCTGACCCCCACCCCCTAGGGGATAGATACCCCACACCACACCAAACATCTCAGTGTTTGCTGAGATGAGGCGATTACTATATTTTATTAGTTTGACCTTTCTATATTTGTGGCACCTCACAGAGGCTCTGCCACACCCCAGTCCCCAACCAAGCACTGCCACCCCTCCAACCCCCAACTCCGACATTGAATTACCCCCTCACCCTCCAACACCCACCCCACCCAACTCCATCTGTTTCCAGCTCCCCCAAGGACTAGCCTAACCAACACCAGCATTACAATGAAAGGCTGTGAATAAACCAGAGGGCTATGCATTTCAATCCGATATGATAAGCTTTGTGTGTAATATTCCAGAGAGTTATAGTGCGCAAGGGTAGGCGGTCAGCTTTAATCTTAAAAAAGAGGAGGGTGGTATTTCCAAGAGCCAATCAGGAATGCAGATTGCTGTATGATCTGAAGCTTGATTTTAGGAAGGTTTTAATTGCTTCCAGATTAAATAGCATTACAGTGTGGCTATGGACCTGTGCTCCTGCTACACATTAGATCTGAAAAGAGTGTTTGCTGAGATGAGGCGATTACTATATTTTATTAGTTTGACCTTTCTATATTTGTTCTGTTGCCATGGTATGTGTTCTGACGTGTGCATGTGCCAGTTATTCTGCTTGCAATGCTCTCACCAGACTTCTTTGCACTGGACGATCACTGATAGATTGTATCATTGAAGACTCTTCATTCACTCTCTAATATTTAGACTTGAATTGCAATTTTTTCTCCATAATTGTTACTCCGTTAACTAGGTGGCACAGTGGCACAATGGTTAGCACTCCTGCCTCACAGGACCCGGGTTCAATTCCATCCTTGGGTGACTGCCTATACAGAGTCTGTATATTGTCCCTGTGTCTGCTTGGGTTTCGTCCAGGTGTTCCGCAGTTTCTTCTCACAGTCAAAGGTGCGCGTACTAGGCGGATTGGCCATACTCAATTGCCCCTTAGTGTCCTAAAACGTGTAGGTTAGGGAAATTTGCAAGGTGGGGTTACGGGGAAAGGATCTGGGTAAGATGCTCCGTTGGAGACTCAGTGGACCAAATGACCTCTGCTACACAATAGAGATTCTATGATTGTATATTTTTGGGTCTTTCTTTAGTAAAGTTTGACAGCTAAGCTATTAGGAAGTGTTGATTTACTTTAGAAAGAGAGGCTGTCAGAGAGTGAATGCAGATGAATAGAGGTTGTGTTTCGAGCACCTGCGCTTTATCTCAATGTTCACCATAAATTTTCATTTTAAAGGGTTTATATTGTGTAAATGGGATATTTACTTATCTGTTATTAGTCGATAAGAAAAAACTCAATCTTATTTATTATCCATGAACCAAATAGTTGCTTCAATATCTTCCCAATTATTTCCACTGTGGAATGCATCCTGCAAGGCTTCCCATGGATCTTAATACAGGAAGTCTGAGGATCTGTTTGAATGTGTGAACCCATCTCCAGAGAAAACCTTCAATTCTGAGACTGATTCAGAAATAGCGCACCATGAACAGTCAGTAGACAACAAGTTAATATCAGCACCTTACATTCCAACTCCCTCCAATTATGCTGCAGGGAAGAGATACTGATGCAGACAGTACCTTTGGGTATATCTCCACTGACAAATGATGACAGCATCAACGAGATAGTCGAGACGCCTCCAGTAAGAATCAGAGTGACTGAAGTTAGAGTCGTTCATCTGAGTCCTGAAACTGGACTGCATCCCAGGATTTCAAAAGCACAAACCTCACCAATGCCCAAGGAAAAGTATATAATGAATGAGTGTTGGATACCAGAGTCAACAATATATCAGTCTTACATGTAGTGAAACATTTCACAGAGTCTCAAGCAACATTCTGCCAAACTGATGGGAGCTTTTCATGTAAGAAAAAGTAAAGAACGAGTGCACTTGTGAGTCAAAATCCATCTGAAAAGAGTTATCACAAATCGTGTATAAGGGTAAGTGATCATAGAGAAAGGTGATGAATGATGTCTATCAGTACAACTGCTGGAACTATTATTCCAAAGGAATTACTGCCGCCCCTAAACTAAGTTGATTCTGCATAAGGAATGCAGCATAAAACTGTTCCAGCAGCCTTTCCAGTATAGCGGTACTGCCTACTGTAAGTGGCAGCAGATCAAGTAACCACCATTGTTCAGACCACATTGCAGCTATTTCTTCAAACCTTAAAACTTTCCCCCAATCCCCACTTAAAGATAGGCTATTATGAGGCCATTCATTCTTTAGTCACATGTGTGAGTCTATCCCATACCCTTACTAAAGTACTGTAATTGTCCGCATGATGAACATTGAGGGTGGAATTTTCCCATCTCACCCACCATGGGCATTACAGCGGGTGGGACAGGACCATGCAAAAGTCCATTGACTCGGGTGGGATTTTCCGGTCTTGGGGATGAGCGCAACCAGAAAATACTACCCAACATAGAAGTATGTCTTCTTCAACAGCAATCACTCACCAACCAGTACGATTGTCCATCTCGGAAACTGTGTGTCATTGGTCATGGCTTCTGTGGGTCCTTGTGTGGTTGATGAGTTCAACCTAGAACTGCACCTTGGGTTGCACACTTGGCGGATGTTTCCGGGAGCTGGAATTGCTCCTTGGACTTGAGGTTACTGGTATTCCTTTCTTGAGCTCTTTTTCTAGACCTCTTCTTGCTGGTGGGTTTCTTCAAAGAATTGCCTCCTTTCAACCAGGAGGTTGCTCTAGATAAGTCTGTCCTGAGGAAGGGTCTCCCATGCGTTGATGTCTATGTTGCATTTCCTGTCAGCTTTCAGGATGGCTTTGAAGCACCTCGTTTGTTGTCCTCTTGTTTGGGAGCCCTCTTTGAGCTGGTGAAGAAGATTAGCTTTAGCAGCTGGGACTCTGAAATCCGGCCCAGCCAAGTTGGTTTTAGATAATCAAAGCCTCGATGCTGGTGCTGTTGTCTTCTTCAGCTGCCTATCCTCCTAGTTGATGTGGCAAATCCATCTACGACGGCATTGATGGGACTTCCCAGGACCTTGAAGTGACAACTGAATGTAGTCCAAGTTTCTGAGCAATTTAGAAGAGTTGGGAAGGTGACTATCTTGTACACAAGGATCTTGCTGTTACCTCAAATGTCACGGTCATCAAAGATTCTCTTTTTGGGTGCCTGAAGGTGGCACTCATGCATTACACTCACTGTTAGATCTTCATCGATATCAGTTTTCGATGAGAGTTGATTCCCCAGGTAGGGAAATGTTCCATGTTTGGGAGGGTTACTCCACTGATCCTGATGGAAGGAGCAAAAGGATCTTGCTCTGGGGTGGTTTGGTAAAGGATTTGAGTCTTCTTGAGGTTGAAGTTGAGACAGATTCCTTGCAATGCTTCGATGAAGATATCATAGAACATAGAACATTACAGCGCAGTACAGGCCCTTCGGCCCTTGATGTTGCGCCGGCCAGTGGACCCTCTAACCTAAACTATTCCAATATCATCCATATGCCTATCCACCGAACATTTGAATGCCCCCAACGTAGGCGAGTCCACAACTGCTGCAGGCAGGGCATTCCACGCTCTCACCACCCTCTGTGTAAAGAACCTGCCTCTGACATCCGTCCTATAACTACCACCTCTTAATTTAAAGTTATGTCCCCTCGTGTTGGTCATCACCATCCGAGGAAAAAGGCTCTCACTATCCACCCTATCCAATCCCTTGATCATCTTATACGCCTCAATTAGGTCACCGCGTAACCTTCTTCTCTCTAATGAAAATAACCTCACGTCCCTCAGCCTTTCCTCATAAGGCCTTCCCACCATACCAGGCAACATCCTGGTATATCAAGCATGTCTTGGAGATTATCACCTGAGAGTGCCAAAGGGTGAAGCCTTTTTTTATTTATTGGACATGGACATCATTGGCATGCTAGCATTTATTGCCCTGGTTGCCCTTGTTCTTCAGTTGGTACTATGTCACTATTGCTGGATCAAATCTCATGGATGTACCTTCAGCACAAGGACTGCAATGGGTCAAACAGACAGCTCACCACCAGTGGCATGGTGGTACAGTAGTTGGCAAAGCGGTCTCACAGAGCCAGGGACTCAGGTTCAATTCCTGGCTTGCGTTGATGTCTGCAAGGAACCTATGTGTTCTTTCCATGTCCTTGTGGGATTCCTCTGGGTGCTCTGGTTTCCTCCCATAGTTTAAAAGGCATGCTGGTTAGGTGCATTGACCATGCTAAGTTCTTCTTCAGTGTATCCAGACTGACACTGGAGTGTGGTGACTAGGGAATTGTCACAGTAACTTCATTGCAGTTTGAATGTAATCTTACTTGTGACACTAATAAATAAATTTAGAAAGATAGGCACAGCAAGAAGTCTGACAACACCAGGTTAAAGTCCAATAGGTTTATTTGGAATCACTCTCCACGCACACTGTCAGTACCTGTAAAGACTTCATTACCTGAAAAGACTCGCATTCCAACCATTATCTTGCGATTGAGTCTCTGTCTATCTATGCTGTGTTTGTGAACCCCACTCTTCACTCACTGATGAAGGAGCAGTGCTCCAAAAGCTCATGATTCCAAATAAACCTATTGAACTTTAAACTGGTTTTGTGAGACTTCTACGGTGCCTACCCTAGTGCAATGCTGGCATCTCCACACTTTGGAAAGGTAGGTAGGTAGGTATTAAGACCTTTGAGGGCTTTTGGGGTTGCAGAGAGAAGTGGGGCGAAGCTGTACAGAAGCCAAACCAAGGGCTAATGCAGCTCAGTGATTACAGGTGAGGTGTGACCAGAGTTAGTGCAAGTTGGGAGACAGGTCCTGGATGCGCTCAGGTTTACGGAGGGTTCAAGGTGGAATGCTGACCAGGAAGACATTGGAATTCAAAGTCAAGCTTTGAGGTAACAAAGGTCTAAATGAAAGTTCCAACAGCAGATCAGCCGAGACAGGTACACTCCCGAGGTAGGAATCAGAAACGTTAGTGGTGGTGAGTTCGGAGGCTGAGGTCATCTCTGACTTTGAAACCAACTGCCTCTCCCCAAGATGTAAATAGTTATCTCAACACAAATGAAAAATTAGGTCAGGGACCAGGTATGTATGGCTCAGTGTTACATTATTTATTCACAGGATTTACAGAACCCTGGAGTGTCTGGGGTAGGATTTCCACAGGGGCTCACTGATTTCTTGTTGTAACCTTGCAGGCAGAGTAGTGGAGACCTCAGAGAACAGTGTAGCTGCTGTTCCGCTGGGCACCCGCCAATGTTGCAACAGATTAGAGAACCCCTGCTGAAATTGTAAGAATTGTAGTTCATAGATTTATGCACAAACCAAAAAGCACAGCTGTGGAACTGACTCGAGGTGAGAACCAACAACATAAATATACTGTTCAACCAGCCGGTATACCTTCCACCACTGAACAAGGGTTCCGGCATTAGCAGTGGCACAAACTTTGTATGAAACCACGCTCGAATCATATAATCCCTATAGTACAAAAGGAGGTCCATCAAGTCTGCATCGATAACAATCCCACCCAGGACCTACGCCTACAACCCCACATATTTACCCTGCTAGTCCCCCTGATTCTAAGGACCAATTTAGCATGGCCAGTCAGCCTAACCCACACATCTTTGGAGTGTGGGAGGAAACCGAAGCACTTGGAGGAAACTCACGCAGGTAAAGGGAGAACATGCAAACTCCACATAGGCAGTCACCCAAGGCAGGAATTGAACCTAGGTCCCTGGCACTGTGGGGCAGCAGTGCTAAGCATTGTGCTACAGTGCCACCCCCTACTATGCCATAAAATATTCAAACAAATAAACAACGCATATGTATAAGTTATTAATCCTTAATATTAATAAGCGTGTGCTCCTGACTGGATCAACAAAGTTAGTTAAATGACCAGTTGTGCTGATATTGGTTGAGGATAGCAGTCTACAAGATCATGAGGGACATGGACAGAGTGGATAGTCAGAAGCTTTTTCCCAGATGGAAGGGTCAATTACCAGGAGACATAGGTTTAATTTGATTTGATTTATTATTGTCACATGTATTGGTATACAGTGAAAAGTATTGTTTCTTGCACGCTATACAGACAAAACATGCCATTCATAGAGAAGGAAACGAGACAGTGCAGAATGTAGTGTTACAGGCATAATGAGAGTAAAAGATAGAATTAGAAGGTATGCTGAGCATAACTTGCAAGAAGTGACCTTGCTCCATTTCAGGTGTGAGAGGTAAAATTTAAAGGAGAAGTATAGGTCAAGATTTTTACACAGAGAGTGGTGGGTATCTGGAACTCATTGCCGGGAGAGGTAGAGGAAGCAGATTTGGAAGTGACTTTTAAGGGACATCTTGACAAATACATGATTAGGATGGGAATTAGAGGGATATGGTTCCTGGAAGTGTAGAGGGTTTTAGTTCAGTCGGACAGCATGGTCTGTGCAGGCCTGGAGGGCTGAAGGGCCTGTTCCTGTCCTGTAATTTTCTTTATTCTTTGAATAAATGTTGGCCAGGACACTGGGAGAAGCTGTTTCATCCCCAAAGACAAAAGGTTTTTTACTTTGTAAGTATGAATGTAATGAAGCTAATTGATGCAGAAATGTTTTTCACAGACTCAGTACTGAGCAATGGCAATCTTTTTCAGGATTACTTTCCTGATAGCACTTGTATTTTCTAATATGAGAAATAGTTCTATCTAATGAATTTTTTTAATGTGTCACCAGGTTATACAGGAGAACTGTGCCAGTCCCAAATCGATCATTGTGTGTCACAGCCGTGTGAAAATGGAGCCACCTGCATGAACAGAGCCACTGGCTACAGCTGTCTGTGTCCAGAAGGTAGGCACTGAACATGAGAAGCATTGCTTCAAATCTTCCTCAGTGATGTATCCAAGGCAGAAATGTTCAAAGGGAACCGATTCCATGGGGTATATCCTGCCAGCCTGAAGTAGGCATGGTGGCACAGTGGTTAGCTGTGCTGCCCCACAGCACCAGAGATCCGGGTTCGACTCCCAACCTGGGTCACTATCTGTGTGAAGTCTGCAACGTGTCTGCGTGGGTTTCCTCCGAGTGCTCCGGTTTCCTCTCGTAATCCAAAGATGGAATATTATGTACACCTGGAGAATTGTGTCCAGTTTGTTGCCCTTATCTGAGGGAGGATGTCCTTGTTATAGATGGACTACAGTGAAGGGTTACTAGGCTGATTCCTGGGATGGCAGGTCTGTCATATCAGCAAAGATCAAGTCGGTTGGGATTATATTCACTGCAGTTTAGAAAAGTGGGAGCGGATTACAAAGAAATTTATAAAATTCTAAAAGGTAGATTCAGAAAGGATGTTCCCAATAGTGGGGGAGTCCAAAACTAGGGGTCATAGCTTAAGGAAAAGGGTAAATCTTTTAAAACTGAGGTGAGGAGGAACTTTTTCACCCAGAAAGTGGTGAATGTGTGGAATTCACCAGCACAGAAATGAGTTGATGCCAATATGTTGTCTGATTTCAAGAAGAAATTTGATATAGCTCTTAGGGCTAAAGGGATGAAGGGATATGGGTGGAAGGAGAGGATCAAGATATTGCATTTGAGGATCAGTCTTAATCAAAATGAATGGCAGAGTAGTTTTGAAGGGCCATGAGAAGGGTCTTCTAGTTTCTATGTGCAGGTTAGAGCCATGCTACATTCTTCCTCAGTGTACCTGAACAGGTGCCAGACTGTGACGATCAGGGAATTTTCACAGTAACTTCATTGCAGTGTTAATGTAAGCCTACTTGTGACACAAATAAATAAACTTTAAACTTTAAGATATTTAATTATAAAGAAAATAGGCAAGTTCCTCCACAAATGTGGAATTTCACTGAATTCTATAAGGGTTTTTCAAACACTGCATCATAAACAGTATGTAAAGATAGTTAGTACCTTAACTAGAATAATACCTTTATGCTCAGGCACACTTTATTGGCTGGGTAAAATTTCCCAATGTAACTGAATGAAGCCCAGTGTTGGAATTTTCCAGATGTTTGCATTCTATTGCTGCTTCAAGTGAGATGGTGAATTTGGCACTCAGCCAAATCTCCAGTCACTGCAAAGAAACCAAAAAAAATCCCATTGGCGTGAACAACTGGAAAGTTCCGGCCCAGGTCTCCACTAAAGAATCTGCAATGTGCAGTGTGATATATTTGCTAAAGTTATCATTATGTACTTGGGTAAATAGAACCATTTTAGTTTTGCTTTGTTAGAAGTCTTCTTGTAAGTGGACCTCATGTCCCCTACAGATCAGAGCATATCTTTATTTATACCAATATCTAGGTATTCAAGAGGCGGCTAGATATAGAACTTGGGACAAATGGGATCAAAGGTTATGGGAAGAAAGCAGGATTAGTCAATCGAGTTGGACGATCAACATGATTTGTGATGAATGGTGGAGCAAGCTCAAAGGGAAAAATGGCTTCCTCCTGCTCCTATCTTCTACGTTTCTATATTTTTATGTAAATTTAATAAAATCTCAGGATCAGGTAAAGAATCCTTGTGACTATGATATAATTTGCTTACTGGGATATAACCATGTGGTCTCCTTAACTTTTGTATAGAGAAAAGCAGAAGTGAAATTTGCACCAAAACCATTTGGGTAATAAACAGTCAGAGACCACTTGTACCCCTGCTGAAGTTAAATTTTACCCCAGTAACTATATTAGCCAGAGCAACGTCAGATACTTGGGACAAGAAAAATTGATTGATTCAATGATGTGTCAAAATACAGTAAATTATCTGCTAGGCAAAGGATCCATCTTACACAATGAGGCTCTCCTAAGCTATTATCAATCTGCAATCAAATTGTAATGTTTATTCAATATAACCTGCTGAAGCAGCTGATCTTTACATTAAATCTGTGTGTTCATGCCCAACAAAAAAATATCCAATAAATAATGGGAATAGAACAAATTTGTTTTGTTGCATAGTAAGTGTACAAGTTCAAACCAGGTGCAAGGCGTCTTTTCGTCCAACCTCATAGAATGCAATGCAAGAGATTTCGATGATGTCCAAATACAAGGGATCCATAGCGGAAGACAATGAACAATATCTATGTGTTTTATGAGAGACGGGTCTTATGAATAGAAATCCAACAGTAATATATAATAGCTTTGGCCAGTGTGCTAATGTTAATCATCTGTCTGTTTCCTGTGCAACTAATTCCTCTAATATCTGCCTCAGTTATTTCTCACAGACAGAAGTAATGCAAGAGTTGTTATATCCTTGTTACTAACCTGTCATAATTCTCCACTTAACAGTGGTAGGCATAATTAATGTGACTCCTTACATTGTTGTTGTCATTTCAAGTTGCGATTAAAGTACTTTAAAAATTTGACTTTTAAAAATTCATGTATTGAAATGTCCTAATTAGCAGTGCGAGCCCCTTGCCAAGCCATTATTTTCTCCTCTCCTTTTATACTTTGCACTACATTCTATATTACACACGGCCGAATTGTAATCATAAATGGCAATCTTGTCAGAGCAGTCAGCAGAATCTCGCAGGCTATTAGTCTGAGAGAGACATCCTGCTGTCATCGTTTTGTAAATTCTATTGTTCAGTCAGCTACTAAAAGATGCTGACACCTTTCTCCCTCTGGGGAAGCATCCAGCCTCCATTTAGTGACTGTTTTGACGTTGAGTTTAGAGATTTTGTCAAATGGTTTGGATCTGACTCCAATTTGCTATCCATTTTAGGAAGGAATAAACAGAGTGAAATATTTATATATTTTCTCAATGAAATTCTTCAAAGGCTCAGCATAAGTTAATCCACCTCCTGAAAATGGAGTCAAAGGGAGGCTGAGTCCAAGCATTAGGAACATTGGCGAGGCTTATAAAATCCTGCCCAAAACCAACAGAAAATTCCCTTCTGCAAGCCTCACCCATCCCGATTCCAAGGTCAACATGCCAGTAAAATTCCGGCCATACTAACAGGAATAGGCCATTTAATCTCTCAAGTTTCTTTTGCCATTCCATGAGATTAAGAAGTCTCACAATACCAGGTTAATGTCCAACAGTTTTATTTGGTACACAAGCTTTTGGAGCACTGTCCTTCATCAAGTGAGTGGAGAGTTGGGTTCACAAACAAGGCATATGTAGACACAGACTCACTTTACAAGGTAACGGTTGGAATGCAAGTCTTAAAAGGTAATCAAGTCTTTATACATGCAGACAGTGTGAGCGGAGAGGGTTAAATACAAATTAAAGAGGTGTGAATTGTCTCAAGGCAGGACAGTTAGTAAGATTTTGCAAGCTCAGGCAAGTTGTGGGGGTTACAGTTAGTGTGACATGAATCCAAGATCCCAGGTGAGGCCAGCGTCAAGGACGCTGAACTTGGCTATCAGTTTCTGCTCAGCATTTCTGTGTTGGCGTGTATCTTGGATTCATGTCACTATAGCTGTAACCCCCATGACTTGCCTGGGCTTGCAAAATCTCACTAACTGTCCTGTCTGGAGACAATACACATCCCTTTAACCTGTACTTAACCTTCTCTCCACTCGCATTGTCTGCACCTGTAAATACTTGATTACCTATTAAGAATTGTATTCCAACTATTATCTTGCAATTGAGTCTGTGTCTATATATGCCATGTTTGTAATTTCAATCCTCCACTCACCTGATGAAGGGGAAGCACTCCAAAAGCTTGTGATTTCAAATAAACCTGTTGGACTTTAACCTGGTGTTGTGAGACTTCTTACTGTGCCCACCCTAGCCCAACATTGGCATCTCCATATCATTCAATGAGAGATTGATCTGTGATTTGATTCCATATACCGACCTACTTTTGCCTCACATCCTTAATACTTTTAGCTGACAGAAAGCTATCAGTCTCAGCCTTAAATAATTGATGTAACATCAATGGCCATGTATTTTTCTTTATTGATTTGTGGGCCATGGGCGTCGCTGGCTGGCCAGCATTAATTGCCCACCCCTAGTTGCCCAAAGGCAATTGAGAGTCAACCACATTGATTTGATTTATCATTGTCACATGTATTAGTATACAGTGAAAAGTACTGTTTCTTGCTATACAGACAAAGCATACCATTCATTGAGAAGGAAAGGAGAGGGTGCAGAATATAGTGTTATAGTCATAGCTATGGTTTGGGAAAGATCAACCTAATGTGAGGTAAGTCCATTCAAAAGTCTGATGGTAGCAGCATTTTTCCATTGCAATGGCTCTGGAGTCACATGTAGGCCAGACCAGGTAAGGACAGCAGATTTCCTTCCTTAAAGGACATTAGTAAACCAGACGGGTTTTTCTGACAATTGTTTCATGGTGACCAGTAGATTCTTAATTCCAGACATGTTTAATTGAATTCAAATTCCACCATCTGCTGTGGCAGGATTCGAACCTGGGTCCCTAAACATTAGCTGAGTTTCCTGGGTTAATAGTCTAGCAACAACACCATTGTCTTCCCAGTGGTGGAAAGATACATTTTCAGCTAAGGCAGTGCATGCCGTAGTGAAAACTTAAGGCGGTGCATCATCCCTTTAAGTTGAGTTATGTATGGTTTTGACTCAAGGTGATTGAGGACTTGCAGTCATTGCTTTTTGCAGAAACAAGATCCCATGCACTCAGATGCAGAAATGGAAAGTGAGCTAGGTTGCAGAGAGGAGACTATCTGAGTGGTAGAGAATGCTAATCAGTGTGTAGATAACTTAGCACTTGTCAGGAAGTAGGTGGACTCCTTCTGACCCTGGAGGAGCAATGCTTGAAGCGACATTAATATTACCAATGACCTCTACTGTGTCCTTCCAATAACATGCACCACTCTCTTATGAAGAGTTCCTGCCCTGAGTCCTGTTTACAGCAATTTGCTCCAATTTCCGTATTTCTTCTACCAAATAAATTGATAGACGATTGGGGAAACTAACATTCAACTCCAGTATTTCTTACTTCCCGAGTTACCTGCCTAATTCGCTTTGGCATCTCCCTCCCTGCTCACAAAAACCTTCTCACAACCTGTCTCTTCAGGCATGACTTTAGTTTCTCACCCTAACCATGTTTTCCTTTTTTTCCTCTCCTCTGCCTTAAGAACTGCTTAATACAAATTCAACATTTTCCCAGCATTTGAGAAACACTGGGGAATTGTAACTTGTCATGAGATTTCCAGTAGTCGTGCCAACAAGGGAGTGCGGTGTGCCCACATATATTAAAAATACAATGAGTGGTAATGACCAATAAATACAGAAGATGCTCATCCAATCCAGAACATCCTTTTATGTCTATAATTATTATTTACCAGACCATTAATTAGAGAAGAGTTAGAATGCCCAGAAACATCATAATCCAATTTCACAACTCTGAAATAATAAACCAACATAGCTTGCTGGAATTCAAGATCTTCAACCATATTGTGAAACAACATTAAGTTTACACAGCAATTGGAGGAAGGAGATTTTTTATATTCATTCATGGGACGGGGAGTCGCTGGCTGGCCAGCATTTATTGCCCATCCCTAGTTGCCTTTGAGAAGGTTATTGTGAACTGTCTTTTTGAAACGCTGCTGGGGTTTGACTCCATGAATTCCAAGAATGTGACCCAACAACTGCGAAGGAATGGCGATATATTTCCAAGTCAGAATGGTGAGCGGCTTGGAGAGGAACTTGCAGTGTGTATCTGCTGCCCTTATCCTTCTGGATGGAAGTGGTTGTGGGCTTGGAAGGTGCTGAGTAAGGATGAATTGCTATAGTGCATCTTGTAGATAGTACATACTGCTGCTACAGAGTGTCAGTGGTGGAGAGGTGGAGAGAGTGGATGTTTGTAGATGTGGTGCCAATCAAGCAGATTGCTTTGTCCTGGATGGTGTCAAGCTTCTTGAGTGTTATTGGAGCTGCACCCATCCAGGCATGTGGTGAATATTCCATCACACTCCTGACAAGTGCCTTGTAGATGGTGGACAGGCTCTGTGGAATCAGGAGGTGAATTACTTGTCGCAGTATTCCTAGCCTCTGGCCTGCTTTTGTAGCCATTATATTTATGTGATGAGTCCAGTTGAGTTTCAGATCAATGGTAACCCTAAGGATGTTGACAATGGGAGATTCAGTGATGGTTGTACAATTGAATGTCAAGGGCTGGTGTCTCTTATTGGTGATTATTGCCTGTCATTTGTGTGGCACGAATGTTACTGCCACTTGTTACCCAAGGCTGGATATTGTCCTGATCTTGTTGCATTTAAAGAGTCTGTCAGATTAAACAGTACATAGAACATAGAACATAGAACAATACAGCACAGAACAGGCCCTTCGGCCTTCGATGTTGTGCCGACCAAAATAAAAAGCAATGCCCCTCCAAACTAAACCATTCCCTTCTCTTCCATATACTTATCAATTAACCTCTTAAACGCCACCAAACTTGGCGCATCTACAACAGCTGCAGGCAGGGCATTCCACTCCCTAATCACTCTTTGAGTAAAGAACCTACCTCTGATATCCGTCCTATAACTCATACCCCTTAATTTAAAGCTGTGTCCCCTCGTGCTAGCTTTCTCCATCCTAGGAAAAAGGCTATCACTGTCCACCCTATCTAAACCTCTAATCATCTTATATGCTTCAATAAGATCCCCTCTTAGCCGCCTCCTTTCTAACGAAAACAACCTCAAATCCTTCAACCTCTCTTCATAGGACCTGCCCTCCATACCAGGCAACATCCTGGTAAACCTCCTCTGTACCCTCTCCAATGCCTCCACATCTTTCTTATAATGTGGGGACCAGAACTGCACACAATACTCCAAGTGCGGCCGCACTAGAGTTTTGTACAGTTGCAACATGATGCTGCGGCTCCTAAATTCAATCCCCCTACCAATAAAAGCTAAGACTCCATATGCCTTCTTAACAACTTTATCCACTTGACTGCCTACTTTCAGGGATCTATTGACACATACACCAAGATCCTTCTGTTCCTCAACACTATTAAGAGCCCTACCATTAGCCCTATACTCTACACATTTATTGTTCCTGCCAAAGTGCATTACCTCACACTTTTCCACATTAAACTCCATTTGCCACCTCTCGGCCCAGCTCTGCAACTTGTCCAAGTCACTCTGTAAACTAAAACACCCCTCTTCACTATCTACCACACCACCAACTTTAGTATCATCTGCAAATTTACTGATCCATCCCTCAATACCCTCATCCAGATCATTTATAAAAATTACAAACAGCAGGGGCCCCAAAACAGACCCCTGAGGCACACCACTTGTCACCGAACTCCACGATGAATATCTCCCATCGACCACCACCCTCTGTCTTCTATCTGCCAGCCAATTCCTAATCCAATTAGCTAAATCACCCTCTATTCCACACATCTGCATTTTCTGTAGAAGTCTTCCATGGGCCACCTTATCAAACGCCTTACTAAAGTCCATATATACTACATCAACCGCCTTACCCCCATCCACCTCTTTGGTCACTTTCTCAAAAAACTCAATGAGGTTAGTAAGGCATGACCTACCCTTCACGAAACCATGCTGACTATCCCCAATCAATTCATTTCTCTCTAAATAACTATAAATCCTATCCCTAATAATTCTCTCCAATACCTTGCCCACCACAGAAGTAAGACTCACTGGCCTATAATTCCCAGGAAGGTCTCTCTTCCCCTTCTTAAACAATGGGACCACATTCGCTATCCTCCAGTCCTCCGGAACCACACCCGTAACCAACGAGGACCTGAAGATCAGAGCCAGAGGCTCTGCAATCTCCTCTCTTGCCTCCCAGAGAATCCTAGGGTAAATCCCGTCCGGCCCAGGGGACTTATCCAACTTCAAACCCTCGAGAATTTCTAACACATCCTCCCTATCTACTACAATACTCCCCAATTTGCAACCCTGTACCTCAGTGCTCTCCATAGCTACATTTCCAGCACTTTCATAACGCTTTCATAACCTGCCTGCTTCCCCTGTGAAGACATCTGGAAGATAGATCATCAGTCACTGGTTTCATATGAAGTATTATCCAAGGAGAACCAATAATATCAAAGAAACAGGAGATTTTTGGCTATGAGAGACAGAGCTATAGGAAGTTTTCAATGGGCATTGATGTGAGACCGCATCATTTCACAGCCAGCAATGTGTCATGCTGACAATCCAAAATCTTGGGAGAGAAACTGAGTAGACAGAATCTGTACACAGAACTCAACAGCAACAGAACTTTGAGACCTTAAATAGAATCATCAAACATAAGATCTTGAGTAACCTCCCAGTCACACTGCTAAAAGTCATACATATCTTCAGAAGAGTGAAAATTCCTATGGCCACAACTCCCCTCATGCTAGCCACATTCTGCATTGCTCAATCATTTTTGGTTTGCATTAACCTCTCCATGACCTGTTGCATCTGTTAAATGGAAGTCAAGGCTATGAGTCAATTGCATGATAAGGATGACTCAATCAGGTGAAGCAGAATAAATTTGCCTAAATTAGAATACATTTGATTATGATTAAGTGTGACTAAAAGGTGTCACCGAGAAGGATTGGAGGAAGCATCACAGAAAGTATATGACTAGGTGCGCAATGTGCAAGATTTTTAAACTAGAATTTCCCGTGAGAATGTTGCACACAGTGGACTGGATTTTGCCAAGATTGTTGGAACACTGACTGAATTCTGGGTTGGGAACACAGAAGTGGCTGTGATGGGATGTTACTTGTGATTTTCTCACAAGTAGCCATTTATGGATAAAGGGTGGACTAATTGTTATGATCCCTGACCCAAACCCTAAAGTTGTCATGAAGTCAAATTACACTACAACACTTGGTTTATTTTTTGCATTAATGCGAGAATGGGATGATGCTACTGACAAATTAGAGATCTTTTATCAGAACAAGTTTTATTCATAACGCAGCTTACATATAACTCAAACAAAATGAAACAGTGTGACTCTTGACAGTTGACCAATCTTTAAACATGAAAAAAGACACTAACTTATCACTATTTCAGTTCCAACTAAGCAACAGGCTTCCCATAAACTTAACCCGACTTTAAATAGAGATAGTATATGACAGCTGCAAAGGTTCCAGAGAGGCTTTTCAGATGCCAGGGGTCCTTTCCCATTTATGAACAAAAGCCCATTAAACCTTCTACTAACTAAACATGAAATAGCTAACATGGGCAATTCTCCTGCTTTCCAGGAGAATTCCCTGCATCTGAGTTGTATGATTCTCAAATCTACTAACTCCTTGTAACAGTATTGTCACACAGTGAAATGGGAGGCTCAGAGTGCCCATTGGCATCCTTGAGACATATGTAGGGTGGCACAGTGGTTAGCACTGCTGCCAGGATCCAGGTTTGACTCCTGGCTTGGGTCACTGTCTGTGCAAAGTTCTCTTTGTGTCTGCATGGGTTTACTTCAGGTGTCTGATTTCCTCCCACGGTGCGAAAGACTGATTAGGTGCATTGGCCATGCTAAAGTTTCTCTCAATGTATCCGAACAGGCACCAGAGTGTGGTGACTAGGGGATTTTCACAGTAACTTCATTGCAGTGTTAATGTAAGCCTATATGTGACACCAATAAATAAACTTAAACACCAGGCTGCCCGCCACTACCCATCCTAAAGGAAAGAAGATTGAAGTAGAAACAAATAGGAAAGGCATAGAGAGGAGCAGCAAGGCAAAGGTCGGAAGAACATTGGAGAACATGTATTGTGTGCAATGATATTAGAGATTGATGCGCACATTGATCTGCATTTTCTATTTTTTGCAGTTTGTTAATGATATGGTTGGAGGTATCACAACGAGCAAGCCTTGAATCACAATGGAGATTGATTGAAGGAAAGATAAAATTATATATTTTTTACAAGCTCAGTGGGAGTATAGGTCTAATTCCACCCATTCCCAGCCTCATAGTAAAGGTTCCCTCCTACCAGGGCCTACACCCTATCACCCAATAGGTGGGTTCATGCACTTCCTCCTGATCGGCCCCAGGGCGATCCCGTGACCCACCAATAGCCGCCCCTTAAATGGGCCAAGCTACCACTGTTAGGTAAACTAGTTTTCCACAGATTTATTTAATACATTTACCAAGCGTACAACAGAATCTAACATTTTCCACCAACCTTCTGCCTTGATCAGTTATCAGCATCGTGTCTCTTCTTTGCTGTATTGGAACCTGCACAAACTGACTGTTTCGTTAGCAGTTCCTCCTGTTTGTTCGTTCACAAATCCCTTGGGCAAATGTAAAGATTGGAGTTTATAATCACGTAGCTGTCTCAAAAATTGCTCCCTGATCTTTCACGTCTGGGACAGAACTATAATCTTTAGCTTCTAATTTACGGCAATTCAGCATCTGGACTTATTGACAAAAGCTAGTTGGACGTGATTGCTGTTATTGGGACGAAGCAATTAAATTAATGCTAAAGCTTGCATCCAGCTGAGTGATGGTAGAATGGGAAACACACCTCCTTTAGGAACTGCCATTATAGTTATAAACAGGCAAAGACATGCCTCTTTAACCTGTGATTATCCCTCTCTTCACTTGCACTGTCTATACCTGTAAAGACTTGGTTACCTGTAAAGACTCACATTCCAGCCATTATCTTGCAATTGTGGCTGTGTCTAAATATGGCAGTGTTTGTGACTAACCTCCACTCACCTGATGAAGGAGCAGTGCTCCGAAAGCTTGTGATTCCAAATAAACCTGTTGGACTTTAACCTGGTATTGAGAGGCTTCTTACTGTGCCCACCCCAATCCATCCATATGCCAGACAAGCACATACCCAAGCAGCTCCCATTTGGGGAACTCGCTGCTGGAAGACACTTGCATGGAGGGTAGAAGAAACGTTACAAAGACACACTCAAGGTGTCCCTGAAGTCACTTGACATAGACACAACAACCTGAGAAACACTGGCACAAAACTTGGTGCTACCTCATCCACAAGGGCTGTCAAAGTTATGAAGCAAGGTGCAATGCTGCAGCACAACTTAAGCATGAGCTGCGCAAGTCCAGAGGCACCAACGCAATAACTACAGTGCCTGCACAAGTCTGCCCAATATGTGCCAGGACATTCCATGCCCAAATTGGCCTGATCAGTTATCTTCGGACACACTGCATCCAGCCTCAAAATGACTAATAGTGTCGAGGTACTCATCGACAACGCTGGACGAACGACAACTGTGCCCATCCCAATCAACACCAGCACAACACAGAACACGTAAGGAGGTACTTCATCGGCACAATATTTATTGATTAGAGCCAAACAGCACTGGAAAATGAAATGCTGAAGAGTTCAATTTTTTGGCTTCTGTACAGAACTGCCAATTTAGGCTCAAAACCGCATGTCTGAGATTCGGGGTTTACTGTGCAGAGAGTGTTAAGAGAGCAGTATAATCTTTGGTATGGCACATTAACATAGCAACACCATTTTACTGACAGAAGCTTATTTTAAAAAATGCTCACAATGAGATAAGTTTGTCGAGCTTTGCGTTCCTGTTCGTTCACTTTTGAAAGGAGGTGTTTTTCTCACTCTATCATCACTCAACTGAATGCAATAATCACAAATTTAATTACTTAGTTCCAATAACAGCTATCTAGTACAGCTGGCTTATGTCAATAGTCCAGATGTTGAATTGTGGAAAATTAAAGGTTTAAAATATAACTCCTCCCTGACATTGAAGGTCAGGATACAGATTTGAGGCATGTGTATAATTATAAATTAAAATCTTCAGATTTACCCAAATGACAATTGGGAGAAATTCAAAAGACAAGAAGAAACTGTAATGACATGGTTTACTTAAATTAAAGTTTATTTATTAGTCACAAGTAGGCTTACATTAACACTTCAGTGAAGTTACCATGAAAATCCTCCAGTTGTCATACTTTGGCCAGTTCAGGTACACTGAGGGAAAATTTAGCATGGCCAATGTATCTAACCAGCACGTCTTTCAGACTACGAGATGAAACTGGAGCATCTGGAGGCAACCCACATAGACATGGGAGAATATGCAGACACTGTACAAACAGTGACCTAAGCAGGGATTGAACCAGGGTCCCTGGTGCTATGAGACAGCAATGCTAACCACTGTGCCACCATACTGTTTTACTATGTAGATCCCATTCTTGACAAAATAAGAAGGTATGATGCTACTCATCTTCAACTTTTTAAGGGTTAATTACTAATTGGTTTCCACTGATTGTTGCTGCAATTATATAATTTTTTAATGGTTTCTAGAGTTCTTTCTAACTGCTAAAATCTACAGAGAGTGGGTGGCATGTGCTGAAGGCTTTTGTTTTGATTTCAAGAATTCTGCACAACTGCTTTCCCTCAGACATAGTTTGCAAGACAGAGAGAATGCACAGAGGTCTTACAGAGCAGGACAAGCTGCTGGAAGAGGGAGGAGGAGGAACTGGATGGAGAGCAAGAAACTCAGGGAGCAAATTTACCGATCTGAACCTCAGTGATGAACAGTGAGGGGACATCTGTGCTTTACTCAGGACATCTTGTTGAATCTGTCACCTTCTTCAGCCATAAGTGCAAAATCAGAGCAGGATAAGGATTGTAATACCTGTGACCGTGAAGGTGGCCATGGCTATGATTCTGGCTGCCATTTGACCTGGAGCTAGAGATATCTGCAACATATCTGGGATGTGGTAGCTTAGTGGTACTGTCACTAGACTAGAATCCAGAGACGCAGGATAATGTTGTGAGGAGCCAGGTTCAAATCCCACCATGGCAGATGGTGAAATTTGAGTTCAGTAAAAAACGTAGAATTAAGAATCTACTGATGACTAAGAAAACATTGTTGATTGTTGTAAAACCGCATCTGGTTCATTAATGCCTTTAGGGAAGGAAATCTGACGTGCTTACCCAGTCTGGCCTAAATGTGACTCCAGATCCATAGCAATGTGGTTGTCTTTCAAATGCTCCCTGAAATGGAGGGCAATTAGGGATGGACAAAAAAGTACTGGGCAGCAACATGCACATCCCATAAAAAAAACTCCCAATTTTCCCTCCACTATGGCCCAAGGTGGCTTTGCATTCCAAGATAGCTGAATATATTTCATTGTCTCTTACCAGAGAGAAGTTGGCAGAATGAACATGCCAGCTTCATGAGACTTTGTAGGCTTTTTCATGTTCCTTGTGAATGGGGATGGGCAACAAATGCTGATCTTGCCAATGATGCCCATACCCCATGAAAGGAATATTAGAGACTTGTCATTGACCGCATACACATCACTTTGTGAGTGTAGCATGTCAATTCAAACGTGTATCACGACTGAAAGGGCTTCCACTCCCTCAGCATGCATTTCGTGTGTGACCAGACGCCGTGACTCACGCAGGTCAAATGCCAAATATCCTAACAGCAGTAATGATCCGGTGTGTCTGTATTTCAGGCAACATGACATGCCAGAGAGTTTGGGTGAGAAGGGCATTCCTTTGGCGACTGATTCCAGTAAGCAAGCCATGCACAAAGGGTAGCATTGATACAACACATATCCCTCAGAGAAATGAAATCCAAACACCAGACCATTGGCGAGCTGAAACAATAACTTCTTGCTACCTGTGGGGGAGCTTGTGGTAGCACAGATCAGCATCTGGTACATGCTGCCCACTCTCATCGCCAAGAGAGCATTACGCTGGTCACCAAGTATAGAGCAAAGAGCTAACAGGGAGGAAGAGGAAGGCGGGGTTTGCAATCAGCCCAGCCCCGTTCTGGCCAGGCTGATGGTGAACTAACCATCCAACTGTGATCATGGAATCCCTACAGTGCAGGAGAAGGCCATTTGGCCCATCCAAAAGATCACCTTACCCAGCCACGCACTCCCCTCTCCCCACCTTATCCCCACCCAATTCTTATAGGAAGCACAGTGGCACAATGGTTGGCAATGCTGCCTCACAGCGCCAGGAACGGGTTCAATTCCCGGCTTGGGTCTCTGTCTGTGTGCATGTTCTCCCCGTGTTTTGCGTGCGTTTCAACTGTGTGCTGCGGTTTCCTCACATGCTGGTTAGGTGCATCAGCCACGTTAAATTCTCGCTCGGTGTGCACCGAACGGTGTACCCAGTGCCGGAGTGTGGCAACTAGGGGATTTTCACAGTAACTTCATTGCAGTGTTAATGTAAGCCTACTTGTGACACAAATAAATACATTTTTAAAACTTAACCTTTAAACTTAACTCTGTGCATTTGCCATGGCAAATCCAACTAACCTGCAATCAGGACTCTGAGCTTTGACCCCTGACATTTACCACTATCCACTCACGTTGCTCTCTCACAATTTGTCTGGAGGGACCCTTGATAGACCACAGTGTTTCCTCCTCCTCCCCACCTTCAACACTAAGGTCCTGTGCAGCATCAGAGAACCCTGGAGCTGGCTCTCACCATCACTCACCCCTGGTCAAATTCTCTTTCGCAAACGCTTCCAGCGCCTGCTCCAGCCAGGATACATCTTCCTTTTAGAAATGGGACTTTAAATGACTGCATTGATGTATTAGCCCCTTTCCGAGGCCTGCCTCCACTCAACATGGGATTATGGGAATAGTGGGATTGTGGTCGGTGCGGACTTGAAGGGCCGAATGACCTCCTTCTGCACTGTAGGGATTCGATGATCTATGATAACAGGGAGTTTATTGCTGCATAAGTTAGTAGGCCGTGCAAAGTTGGTGCGTCAGAAGTGATACCCCATCATGATTTCCCACTCGGTTTTGGGGATGATCAACTCTAATCCTCCCAGAGTGTGTACCCCATCGAGGAAGGCTGAAGCCAGTCCACAACTAAGCTTCAGGTCTGATTAATATGACTTTGATGAGCAGCTCATTGTAATCAATATTCTAGGCCTAAGGCAGAATACTGTACATTTTGTAAGGGGCCTAATTCCTGTTTTAAACCGCCATCGGGGATACATGAAAATGACCCAAAATCAACATTTGGTCAGATTCCTGCCTAACCTCTATAGTAAGGAATGTTGCATTTCACAGGAAAATCTAAACAAGGCGCGGGGATATTTTAGTCCCAGCATTAGCATTCTGTCTGGTTTAATTATTACTTTTTCCTTGCCAAAGACGTGATCGATATGTACTACTGTGATGTGTCAGGATAATTCAGTTCAAGTCTGCGTGAGACCATTGTGGGTTTGAGTGCTGTGCCAGAATGTGAATCTATCATCTTGGTTGACGTTCCTGTACAATAATGGAGAAGTGCTGCATTGTTAGCAGCGGAAGAGATGTGGTAACTGAACTCCTGTCTGTCCAGCGGCACTATCTGAAGGCATTCTCCCTGCACTGCCATACCCACACACTTCATCCGCAGCCAAATGCCACTAAAAAAAGACTTTCAGCTGTTTGTGGAACATTGCTAGAATGGAATAGTTGCAGCATTTTCTCACCTGCATTGCACTCCTCAATCTGAGTCAGTGTGTGAAGTGCAGTGCGATATTTTCAAAGTGATGAGTTGCTATCTAAGTATTTTTTTCAAATAATTCGTCGCTAAACAAACTCCCACTTGCTGTCTGATCATTTAAAGATTCCTTACTGAGGCCTTTTTATTTGATTTACTTTTGTCACGTATATAGAAATACAATGGAAAGTATTGTTTCTTGCGCACTATATAGGCAAAGCATACTGTTCATAGAGTACATAGGAGAGGGTGCAGAATAAAATGTTGCTGTTACAGGTAGAGCGAAGAGAAAGATCAGATGAATACTTTTTTTTATTCATGCGTGGGACACAGGGTGTCACTGACTGGCCAGCATTTATTGCCCATCCCTAATTGTCCTTGGGGTTGAGATAAGAACATAAGAAACAGGAGCAGGAGTAGGCCATCTAGCCCTTCAAGCCTGCCCTATCATTCAACAAGATCATGGCTGATCTGAAGTGGATCAGTTCCACTTTCCCGCTATCTCCCCATAACCCTTAATTCCCTTGTCTATCAGAAATCTATCTACCCGTGACTTAAATATATTCGGCGAGGTAGCCTCCACCACTTCAATGGGCAGAGAATTCCAGAGACTCACCACTCTTTGAATGAAGAAGTTTCTCTTCAACTCTGATCTAAACTGCCCTCCCCCCTATTTTGAAGCTGTACCCTGTAGTTCTGCTATCCTTTCTAAGCAGAAAGAATCTCTCTACCTCTACCCTATTTAGCTCCTTTATTATCTTATATGCCTCTATAAGATCCCCCCCTCAGCCTTCTAAACTCCAACAAGTACAGACCCAGTCTATCAATCTCTCTTCATAAGCTAACCGCCTCATTTCCAGTATCAGCCTGGTGAATCTTCTCTGCACTCCCTCCGACCACATTGATCAAGTATATTGCTGTGGCTCTGGAGTCACATGTAGGCCAGCCTGAGTAAGGATGGCAGGTTTCCTTTCCTAAAGGACATCAGCAAATCAGATGAGTTTTTCCAACTATTGACAATAATTTCACAATCATCAGTAGATTTCTTAATTCCAGATTTTTTTTTATTGAATTAATATTCCACCATCTGCCGTGGCGGGATTCAAACCGGGTCTCCTGAACATTAGTTGTGTTTCTGGATTAATGGTCAAGCGATAGTGCAACCAAGCCACCGCTTCCCCTACATGTTAATTTATACGATAGATTGAATCTTATACATTTATTGAAGAATGTATTACTATATTTAGTTAGGAATGGAGAGGAATTTCATTTATATTTGTTGGAGAATGGCAGAAAATTTAATTTTCATTGATTCATAAATATTACGATGCCGCAGTACATGATACCACTTTGTACTTTGAAACAGAATAAAGACTTGCCTACTGCAAGACACCAGAGTCAGCAACAACATTGACTATAACTAAATGATTTCACTCTTGATTTGCATCTTCCACAGAGAGGATGATATCTTGACTATCCATTCCTAACACACAGTCTCCTAAATGCAACTGCCAGTGACATAGCTGCAAGATTATCCAAATAAATTTCATGCATCAGTAAATACAGATATTTGCAATTTCTCCATCAAGGTTCCCACAGGACATAATAACAACCATGCCCATTTTTTAATGGATTTTAATATACTCCAATAATCTTAGACTATCCACAAAAGGATATTTCGTCTAAACTCAAAACCCTGTAAATCCATGATATAAAGTGCAATAAAATGTGTAGCACTGAGCCCCTGCTCTTAATGATTTATTAAAAAAAGTGTACACAATTTGTAAATTCCAGCTGAGTTCTGGGGTTAAATTCCAGCCAAGGAAAAGGTATAGTTTATATAAAGCTTCTATGGACATCTGTATTACAAAATTTCATAATTCATTGCTTTTAAAATTTACTAACCATTGTGACATATGGAAGTCCGAATACTGCTTTACAGCACCAGGGAGCCAGGTTCAATTCCCGGCTTGGGTCACTATCTGTGCAGGATCTGCACATTCTCCCCCTGTCTGGTTTCCTCCCACAGTCGAAAAGGCATGCAGGTTAAGAACATTGAACATAGAAAAACTACAGCACAAACAGGCTCTTCAGCCCACAAGTTGCGCCGATGATATCCATACCTACTGGGCTTACCTATAACCCTCAATTCTATTAAGTCCTATGTACTCATCCAGAAGTCTCTTAAAAGACCCTATCAAATTTGCCTCCACCACCACCAACGGCAGCCAATTCAACTCACCCACCACCAAGTGGTTAAGTGCATTGGCTTTGCTAAATTCTTCCTCAGTGAACCCAAACAGGAACCTGAGTGTGGTGATTAGGGGATTCTCACAGTAACTTCTTTGCAGTGTTAATGTAAACTTACCTGTGACAGTCATAAAATAAACTTTAAACTACCGACAAATTGTGCACAGCAATATCCCACAAACTGCAATGAGAAGAAGGGCCAGTTAATTTTTTATTTGACGCTGATTGAGTGAATAGTGCAATGGGGATTGTTTCCCTTGGTAAAGAAGGGTACGCAATGGAGACATCTCTGGAATCTTATATATTAAAGTAAATAATGTATGAGTGGAATGTTCGACCCAGTCATGGCGGAAGTGGCAGGACTGGAAAATGCGACGAGCCGTTCGTAAGTCCATTAACTTCAGCAGGACTGGAAAATCTTACTGGTGAAAAGGGGCCAAACATTTCCTTCCTGTTTGCTAAATCCTCCAGAGAGCAATCACTTTGCCGCAAGAAAGAACAAAATAATAAAAGACAGGAATGATGAAGCAATGGAATGGGTGGATGATGGACAGCATGGTGGCATGATGGTTAGCACTGATGCCTCACAATGCCAGGACCCAGGTTCAATTTTAGCCTTGGGTGACTATCTATGCAGACTTTGCATGTTTTTTCCAGGTCTGCATGGGTTTCCTCTGGGTACTCCGGTTTCCTCCCACAGACCAAAGCTGTCTCGGTTAGAAACCATAAAAATCTGCCCAAAGTCAACGAACCTTTCCATGGAACGCCCCCTTGCCCGCTCCCATTCCTGTGACGGGCAGGCTGGTAAAATTCCGATCTCATGTCTGCGTGTTTCCTCTGGGTGCTCCAATTTCTTCCCACAGTCCAAAGATAGGCAGATTAGGTTGATTGGTCATGTTAAATTGCCCCTTAGTATCAGGATGATTAGCAGGGTAAATATGTAGGGTTATGGGGATAGGGCCTGGATGGGGTTGTTGTCATTGCAGACTTGATGGGCCAAATGGCCTCCTTCTGCACTGTAGAATTCTATGATGTTGCTGTTAGTGTTGTCAATACAAACTTTCAAAATGCATTTAAAGTTTAAAATTTAAAAGTTTATTTATTTATTAGTGTCAGCTTAACATTAACACAGCAATGAAGTTACTGTGAAAATCCCCTAGTCACCACATTCCCGCACCTGTTCATGTTACACTGAGGGAGAATTTAACGTGGCCACTGCACATAACTAATGTGTCTTTTGGACTGTGGAAGGAAACCAGAGCATCTGGAGGAAACCCATGCAGACACAGGGAGAATGTGCAGAATCCACACAGACAGTGACCCAAGCCAGAAACTGAATCCAGTCCCTAGTGCTGCATTTGATGAAGAATAAGATAACGGGCTCATTAGGAAATGTAACACCTATGTCATGAAGGGACAATGGCTGGGTGAATATAAAATTGGTTAAGGGCCAGAAAACAGAGAGAAATGATGAAAGATTGTTTCTCAGACTGGATGGAAATGCATAGTGGTGCTTCCGTGGTTGGTGTTGGGATCACCATCAATTTGATATATACCAATGATCTGGACTTGGTTATACAGGATATTATCCCAAAGTTTGCAGATGCCATAAAATTCACTTGCAGTGAGTAGTGAGGAGCATGGTAACAGGCTGCAGGAGGACATGGGAAGATTGTAAAATGGGTGAGCACATGGCAGATAAAATTTAATGCAAAGAAATGTGATTCATTTTGGCTGGAAGAATGAAGAGAGACAGTATAAACGAAATGGTACAGTATTAAAAGGGATACAATACAGAGAGACCTGGAAGCGCATATACATAAGGCTTTGAAGTGACAGAACAAATTGAGAAGGCTGCTAAAAAGGCGTATGGAATCTTACAAAAGAAGCACAGAAAAGCAAGAAAGCTGTGCCAGACTTACTAATATGGAATTATAGAATCCCTACAATGCAGGAGGCCATGTGGCCCATCAAGTCTTCACTGATTCACTGACGGAGTATCTTACCCAAGCCTTCCCTCGCTGCACGATCCCCGTAATCCCACACATTTGCCCCATTAATCCATCTAACCTACACCTTTTTGAACATTAAGGGGCAAATCAGCATGGCCAATCCACCTAACCTGCACATCTTTGGTCTGAAACCAGAGCACCCGGAGAAAACCCAAACAAATACAGGGAGAACACACAAACTCCTTACAGTCACCCAAGGCTGGAATTGAACCCAGGTCCCTGGCACTGTGAGGCAGCAGTGTTAACCATTGTGCCACCATGTCACACATAAAGGCCTAGCTGAAGTATCGTGCCTAATTCTGGACAACATTCTTTAGGAAGCAATATTCAGATTCAGTTTTATTAAGTAAATTTCAAACGTTCCTTTCTGTGAAAGATTGGAACCACAAGTCACTAACTTTTTGATTTGAACCCTGGTGATTGCTGGTATTAAATCTATTGCTTGGATCAACCTATTGCTTGGATTAACTCTATTATTGTCTTAATGTCAAGCAACATTGCATTAATCGGACAATGGATTCTGCAGCATGTTGATAGTGCACTGATGCTGGTGAGCTGGTACACTGCTGCAGTAAAGCTGCTATAATGAGTTGGAGATGGCCTCTATCTAAATCAAAATAATGAAATACATAAATAAGGACCACATGCACTCCAGACATTCTCTCTTCCACCTTCTTCCGTCGGGAAAAAGATTCAAAAGCCTGAGGTTATGTACCAACTGACTCAAGAACAGCTTCTTTCCTGCTGCCAGACATTTGAATGAACCTGCCGTTAATGAAGTTGATCTTTTTCTACATCCTAGTTATGATGCAGGTGGCACAGTGAGGTTAGTACAGCTGCTTTACAGTGCTGGAGATGTGGGTTCAACTCCCAGGTTTTTTTTTAGTTAATTATGAGGGGGCACGATGGTGCAGTGGTTAGCACTGCTGCCTCACAGCACTAGGGACACGGGTTCGATTTCTGGCTTGGGTCATCGTCTGTGTGAAGTTTGCACATTTTCCCCGTGTTTGCGTGGGTTTCCTCCAGGTACTCCAATTTCCTCCCACACTCCAAACACGTGCGGGTTACATTGATTGGCCATGGTAAGTTGTCCCTTAGTGCCAGGGGGACTAGCAGTGTAAATACATGGGGCTACAGAGGTAGGGGCTGGGTGGAATTGTTGTCTCAATGGGCCAAATGCCCTCCTTCTGAACTGCAGGAATTCTATGACAGTAACACTACATTCTGCACTCTTTCGTTTCTTTCTCTATGAACAGTATGCTTCATCTATATAGCGTGCAAGAAACAATACTTCTTACTGTATGCTAATACATGTGACAACAAAAAAATCAAATCAAGTTATACTGCATTTTGAGAGTGGTTTTACAAACCAACTGGCACAGACCCACTCCTGGAGGTATTGTGTAACCAGACAAGGGGAAATCCCTGTCTGAATAAGCTGCCATTAATTGTACTTGAAGCAACTGTATCCCCCTGCTTAACAGTTCAAGCTTCAGTACAGTAATTACAGCTGCCACCAAGGTGTTGCTGTATTGTAGGAATGAGAGTGCCAGACAAATGGTCAAAATAAGTATTGCGATCACTATGGAAACAAATTGCTCTGAGGTGCCGTTCTGAATCTATGCCCGCTCTTTCTTCTGCGCTGTTTCTGATAACGGGATTAGTTGCAGCAAAACAAATCCGCTTCCTGCACTGCTTCCACGGTCCCTCAGCTAATGTTCCAATCCTTTAATAGGCTTGTGCAATGTTCAAACGGATTAAGCAATTTTTCATTTAACAAAATTGTTTCTTTCAGTTATCAAGATGGCCCAGTAATTGGATGCCTTCCCTTGTCTTTTTTTTGAAGGTGCATAGAACTACAGAGTCTGCATTATGGATTAACCTGGCAGCTGTGGTAGACTTGAGCACAAAGCAGGGAGGGAGATTAAAAAAAAGGATTTGCATTTACAGTGCACCTCTTGCTTGGAAAATCATCCCGCAGCGTTTCACAGAGGCTGCAAGAATACTTGGGTACCACGAGGAGAATTTACAAAAACTAGTCAGGAAAGAGGGTTTTATGGGAAGAGGGGATGGTGGGGCAGGAGAGGAATTTAAGGAGGGCAATCCACAGTACAAACCCAAAGGCAGCAGAAGGCACAGCCAAATAGAGAGGGAGATACATAAGAATCAGAGTCAGAGAAATGGAGATTTTTTTTATTTTTTGTTCATGGGCCATGGGTATTGCTGGCTGGCCAGCATTTATCCCTAGCTGTCTAGTGCAGTTGAGAGTCAACCACATTGCAGTGGCTCTGGAATCACATGTAGGCCAGACCAGGTAAGGACGGCAGATTCCTTCCCTAAAAGACATTAGTGAACCAGATGAGTTTTTCCAGCAATTGACAATGGTGTCACAATCATTCCGGAATTTTTTTTTACATTGCATTCAAATTCCATCATCTGTCACGGCAGGATTCGAACTTAGGGAGCATTTATATGTAGAATAATGTACAAATATCAGAACAAAAACAATGCGTGTGCATATAGTGCCTTTAATGTGAAAAAACATCCCAGCAAAATTTGAAAATAAAATGCAATGCGGAGCCACATAAAGAGATATTAAGTCAGATCTTGATCAAAACTCGGTCAGAGGTAGGAGTGAAATTCAGAGAGGTAGAAAGATTTACGGAGGAATTCTCAGAGCTTAGGAGCTTCACAACTGCAGACACAATTGTCAACGTGCAGTGATGAAATCTGGGATACTCACAAAGCTGGAAATAGAGAAGATTAGATATGTGGAATTGCGGAAGGTTACGGAGATAGAGAGGGCTGAAGCCAGGGAAAGATTTGAAAGCAAGGATGAACATTTTTAAAGTGACAAATTGCTTAACCTGGAGCCAATGGAGGTCAGGGCGCCACAGGTAAACAGGACTTGGTGAGAATAGGACCAGGGCAAAAGGGCTTTTGACGATCTCGAGGGAATGAGTTTGTCGTGGGGATCAATGGTTTTGATCTTCCCAATATTTAAATAGAGGAAATTGCTGCTGATGCAGTATTGGTCACCAGAGAAACAATAATGACGGTTTATAGCTAGGAAAGGTGTTCAGGGAAATGGTGATGAGGTAGTGCTGGTGGTATCATTAATTGCTGCTATACTTTTAGATGGTTTTGCTGAGGGGCAGCATGTAAATGAGATTTAAGAGGCTGGCCAGGATAAATCCTTCGGTTCTCCAGAAATAATCAGAGCAGGAATAATATCTACAAGGAAAGATGTTCCATAAATCAAAATGTCTCTGGATTGCAATTTACATAAATTGTACAAATGGTAATATGCAATTTGGATATCTTACAACGGATTCAGTTACTCATTCAACAATCTAATCAAAACATGGCTAATTAACATGCAAGATTTTACATGATTGAGTGCAGAATATGTTGCTGTTTCAAATATATAAGTTAGGATTGGATTGACTTCATCTGACCGTTAAAAGCTAAATTAGACAAAATGTTATGCCTGCATGAGGGTTTATGTTTGAGTGAGGTATTTGAATCAAAAATTCTGCTGGAGTGATTTGGAAATGATTCAATGTACTGAAGTTCAATGCAATTATTCAATTTATCTTGAAATCACATCTGAATTTGTTGCCCCGCCAAAAGCATCTTCTGACATGGGGTTAGCTTTGACACATGTTAATGACTCACAGTTCAGATGCACCACCATTTTTCCCAACCCATCCACCGCCCCTGTGTTACAGAATGCTTGTCCAACAATTACTCTGGGATGAGCTGCAGTTTCCTCCACCTCAGCAGTGGGAGATGTGAGGAATTGTATTTAGCTCCAGCTACAACCCATTGGTTCCTTAACCCAGTGAAAAATCAATTCTTTCAAGAGAATCTTAGCATCATAGAATCCCTACATTGCAGAAGGAGGCCATTCTGCCCATCAAGTCTAAACCAGATGCTGTTCCCCACCCTATCTCTGCAACACCGCACATTCAGCCTGGCTAATCCACGTAACCTACACAACTTGGGACTCTAAAGGGCAATTTAGCATGGCCAACCTACCTAATCTATAGGGTATTTTTAAGGCCATACCTGGGTACTGTATGCAGTTTTGGTGTCCTTATCTGAGGAAGGATGTTCTTGCTATAGAGGGAGCACAGTGAAGGTTTACCAGGCTGATTTCTGGGATGGCACGTCTGTCATATGAGGAAAGACTAAGTCAGTTAGGATTATATTCACTGGAGTTTAAAAGAATGAAAGGGGATCTCATAGAAACTTATAAAATTCTGATAGTGGTAGGGTAGATTCAGAAAGAATGTTGCTAATGGTGGTGGTCATAAGGGTAACTCTTTTAGAATTGATATGAGGAGAAATTTCTTTATCCTGAGAGTGGTGAATATGTAGAATTAACTACCACAGAAAATAGTTGAGGCCAAAACATTGTCCAATTCAAGAAGAAATTAAGTGTAGCTCATGGGGCTAAAGGAATGGGGGCACAGCGGGATCAGGATATCGAATTCAATGATCAGCCATGATCAAAATGAATGGCTCGAAGTAGCTGAATGGCCTCTAGTTTCTATGTTTCTAATCTTTACGTCTTTGGATTGTGGGAGCCTACCTGAGCACCTGGAGAAACCCCACACGGACAGGGGGAGAATGTGTAGTCCCCACATAGACAATCACACAAGGCCAGAATTGAACCAGGCTCCCTGGCACTGTGAAACAGCAGAAGAAAGGAGCAAAAATTGAGCAGAAAAAGAACAAAGAGAAAGGAGTTGCTGCAGACTTGATGGGTTAAATGTTTGAATTGTCTGATATAATCCTTTGCAATCCAAAGTGAACTTTTTAACAATATGATATGTTTATGGCTCAGGCAATATGACCTATTGTGGCTAATACACTGAGCTGGGTAGGGGGTATGTATAGGTGGGTGTGCTCATTGCTGCTGAAGGTACAGCACCAGCTGCAAGGTGGGATTGCATCCTTTTGCCTTTATACCTCTCCTGAAGGGAGAAAGGAGTTTATCAATTAGAATTTATTTTTGCGCTCTCTTTATGGATCTCCCTGCACTGTTATTAGCTCTGTTTGGGAAAATGGTCTTGTTTAGTATTTAGCCATTGCCAGTAACTGGCTGCTGGGGCGTTGGTCTCCAAGTTGATTCACAGAAGTTGTACAGGGCAGAAAAGGCCCTTCGACCCATCGAGTTTACACTGACAATAATTACCACTAAAGCTGTTCTGACCTTATTTTCCAGCACTTATCCCATATCCTTGAATGCTACAATATTTCAAGAACTCATCCAAATATTTTTTAAAGGTTGTAAGGTTTCCAATCTCTACCCAGGCAGCGCACTCCAGATTCCCACCATCCTCTGAGTAAAACAATTTTTCGACATATGTTTCCCCTGTATGCTCCAATTTCCTCCCACAGTCCAAAGACTTATGGCTTAGGTGGATTGGCCATGCTAAATTACCCCTTAGTATCAGGGAGTTTAGGACTGTTAATATGTGGGGGTTACAGGGATGGGACTTGGTTGAGATTGTTGTCAGTATGGACTCAATGGGCTTCCTTCTGCACTGTAGATTCTACGGGCCCGATTTTAACATTTTCATTCTAAGTCCCAAACCTGGACTCAGTTCAGATCTGCTTTCAGTCGCCCCCCGATACGCACTCAGCATGAAAACAAAATGGCGAATCTGAATCGTGCTATGGGCGAGGCTTAACAGTTGGAACTGGGGTGAGCAGTTGGAAACTTTTTCCCAGGTCAGAAATGACAAACACAAGGGGTCACAACTTCAAGGTAAAGCGGGGCAAGGTTCAATACAGATATGTGGAGGGACATTCCTTACACAGAGGGTAGTGGAGGCCTGAAATGCACTACCAAGCAAGGTGGTTGAGGCAGACACATGAGGACCATTTAAGACTTATCTAGATAGTCACATGAACAGACTGGGAATAGAGGGATACAAACAGATGATCTACTTAGGAACACATGATCGGTACGGGCTTGGAGGGCTGGAGGGCTGAAGGGCCTGTTCCTGTGCTGTATAATTCTTTGTTCTTAGCGCATCAGGAATGATTGGAACTTTGAACTGCACATGAGCAGTTAGAAAAAAATTTGAAAAAATGTGCCCTTGTCACATCTCTCCTAGGCCGCAAAAAGCGGCCCAAGAGTGAAAAGTGGGAGTGATTGCTCCCACAAACATCACCGTCCCCTACAACATTAATGCCCCCCTTATCCACCAGGTCCCCTGCAGCTGATTGCGACCCCCTGCCCTCTTCTCCCTTCCCTGCCACCGATTACCCACAAACTTCAGCTGCCCCCCCCCCCAACCTCCCCAACCACCCCCCACCACAGATCCATTTGGCCTCCTCCCCCAACCAGAGATATGCCTTACTCGCCTCTCTCCTCCCCCCACCCAGGAATGATTTTGCCTCCCCCCCACCACCACTGTCCAAGAATAATCTGGCCTCACTCCCCTCCCCAGGGAATGATTTTGCCTCCCCCCTTCCTCCAGAGAATTATCTGGCCTCCCCACCACCCCCCCCCCCCCCCCCCCCTCCCCAGGGAATGATCTGGCCTCCTCCCCCTCCTCTCCAGAGAATGATCTGGCCTCACTCCCCCCCATACCAGAGGCACATCTGGCCTGCCTCCCCTGGCTGCTACCACAACCATACAACGATCTGCCCTCCTCCCCAACCCGCCTAACCGGATGACAATCGAACCTCTCTCCTTCCCGCCACCATGACCTGAGTCAGAGAGCCATTGGAAGCTCTGACCTCGCTCTTCAGCAGCTGGAGCACCCGATTCAGACCTTTATTTGGCATGTCCATTTCAGTGCGATTCCAGATGGGCAGAAAAGGGGAAAGTGCTGATAAAGTTGGGCAGGCGGTTAATTAATTCAATTGAAATACATGCAAGTACATTTAAATCACCATTGCACTGTTTTGGGTGTGGATCGGATCGCAACCATTCCTGGGTCTCGGGAAAGTGGCCATAAACACAGACATGGCTGCGGATTGTGTTAATGACCTCACACCCAATTTTACCACGTTTTTCACACCCAAATGGTAAAATCGGGCCCTATGATTCATCAATGTTACCTCAGTTGTAGGAAAACTGTTACTAACCTAATGCCGTAGGGTTAACAAAAAGTTACATAAAACTCAGAGCCCTCCTGGTAAGAAAATAAAGAGCCTTGGCTGAACTATTGATGGATCCTGATGAACAAGCGATCAATCAGATAAGGCAGCGCTATTCATCAAGGACAAATTGTGGACAATAAACATACAAAGTGCTCATTGTCAATACAAAGTTCTGAAGTATTTAGATAAGTGTATTTGTGAAGCTTCAGTAAATCAGCAGCCTTGAAGGTGACTGGTTATCTGGGTGAGGTTATCCGCGGGACAGTTTCAATCTTGTTAAATTGGAGATATCCTTGTGACATGGGTCAGTAACTGGATGAGAGGTGGGAATGCTTCCTGATTTCTAGAGATGATGGAGAATGTGGAGTTGAGGTTACAATCAGATCAGGCATGACCTTATTGAATGACAGAACAGGCTCAAGGGGCCGAGTGGTCTATTCTTGCTCCCAAATCGTATTTTCGTGTATAGATTGCCTTTCTGCCAGAAATCTATGCTATGGCTTTTCCTTGTACTTATGTATTTTTTTATTCATTCCTGCGACTTGGGTGTCACTGGCTGGTCAGCATTTATTGCTCATCCGTAGCTTCCAGAGGGCAGTTGAGAGTCAACCACATCGCTGTGGCTCATGAATGGTATGTTTTGTCTGTATAGCGTGCAAGAAATAATACTTTTCACTGTATTGATTTGATTCGATTCAATTTATTATTGTCACATGTGTTAGTGGACAATAAAAAGTATTGTTTCTTGAGCACTATACAGACAAAGCATACCATTCATAGAGAAGGAAAAGAGAAGGTGTAAAATGTAGTGTCACAGTCATAGCTAGAGTGTAGAGAAAGATCAACAAGTGTGAGGTAGGTCCATTCAAATATCTGATGGCAGCAGGGAAGAAGCTGTTTTTGAGTTGGTTGGTACATGACCTCCGATTTTTGTATCTTTCCCTGATAGACAAACACGGAAGAGAGGATGTCCGGGGTGTGTGAGGTCCTTAATTTTGCTGGCTGCTTTTCTGAGGCAGCAAGAAATGTAGTCAATGTCAATGGATGGGAGGCTGGTTTACATGATGGTTTGGGCTATATTCATGACCTTTCATAGTTTCTTGCGGTCTTGGACAGAGCAGGAACTATACCAAGCTATGATACAACCAGAAAACATGCTTTCTATGGTACATCTATAAAAGTATACCAATACATGCACCAATAGTAAATCGAATCAAAATATATTGGCCTTGGCAGATTCACTAGAATGATGCAAGGGCTTAAAGGGTTAAATTATGAGGACAGGTTGATTAAAATTGGCTTGTATTTCCTCTAGTCCTGAAGAGTGAGGGGTGATCTAGTTAAGATGTTTAAAATGAGTGTGTATACTGGATAGATACAATCACCCAATCAAACTGAAGAAATGACCATTTATCCAGTTCAAGAAGGTGTATCACTTGAATAGGGTCTTGGTATGATAATGTTTTTACATTGATGTCGTCAGGCGAATGAGGTGGAAGGCCATAGAGTCGAAAGCTTGTGAGTTTACTTTCAAATAAATCGGTTGGATTTAAACCTGGTGTTGTCAGACTTCTTACTGTGTTTACCCCAGTCCAACGCCGGCATCTCTACATCAATTTTACAGTGACAGGGCCGGAGAAAGCCTGGAAACTTCACTCCTGTTGTGTCTCTCATGTTCCAAAGTGTGTATTTTGCTGCCATGTCCATTTTCTTTTGGTGTGTCAATAAAATTCTTGTCTGTGATTGAACTTGCAGGTTTTACAGGCCTGACCTGTGAGCAGAGGATAGATCCTTGTGCCTTGTCACCCTGCCAGAACAATGGGACCTGCTTTGCAGATGGCTCATCTTTCAGTTGTAACTGCAGTCCAGCATATACTGGAGCACTCTGTTCTCAACTCATTGACTTCTGTGCCCTTAACCCCTGCTCCCATGGCATCTGCCGCAGCGTTGGAACAAGTTACAAATGCCTTTGTGCCCCAGGTAAGATAAATTCTCATGTTTGCTCCTTTTCCATTAGTGATAAAGTGAATATTTTCACTGCAGAAAAGACCCATATGTTTGAAAGCTATTTCCTTTAAGACAGCCCTAGGCAGCATAGATACAAGAAGGACGTTCCTGATACTGGGGGTGCCTGAACTAGGGATCACAGTGTAAGGGTACAGGAGAAATTTCTTCATCCAGACAGTGGTGAATCTGTGGAATTCACTTCCACAGAAAGTAGTTGAAGCCAAAACATTGAATGTTTTCAAGAAGCAGTAAGGATAGCAATTGGGACAAAGGAGATTAAACGGTATGTATGGGGGGAAAATGGGAACAAGTTATTGAGCTGGATGATCAGCCATTATCATAATGAATAGCGCAGCAAACTCAAAGGGCCAAATGGCCTATTCTTGTTTCTAGTTTCTATGGAATTCTAGTAGAATGATACAAAGATGGCAGTTAAATGTGGGGGGTGGGTAGGTTGATTGGCCATACTAAATTGCCCCTTACCACCAAGGAGGTTAGAAATGTTAAATACGTGGGATTACAGAGAAAGGGCCTGGGTGGAATTGTTGTCAGTGCAGGCTTGATAGGCTGAATGGCCTTCTTCTTGTAGGATTCTATGACCTGCCAACTTCAGAAATGATGGTGCAGTGCAATGCAGTAAATAAAACATTATGCACCCTCATAAAAGTAGGTATTAATAAGAATAAATCAGATTAGTTAGTTATTTAGACATATCAATAAGACAGTTGGCCAATCAAGCCTGCCTATACTTGTTCAGAGCTATTTATGCAGCTAAATAACTTCCTAGCATTTGTACAAACGAGAGGAAAAAAGTCTGGATCAATTAGGATGGAGAAAATTTTACTTGGAAAACTCTCAAAGTGGATCAAAGTCAGTGCAGACGGAAGCCATTCAGCCCATTGAGTTTGCACTGGATCTTTGGCCAGACTATCAAATCTTCTAGGCCGATTCCACCATGTCTGGGTTGGAAAATCTTGCCCAATATGTTAAACCAAGAATTCACAGCTGTAAAGGAGACAGATTGGAGATTGTGAAATCGATTCACCCAGGTACAACTAACTGGTGCTTGCAAATCTCCTTCATTGATTGGAAATGAACTGCATTTGAGGCTGCAGTTCTGTAGGACTGTCCAGCACTTCATGATTTGTCCATTAGCTTCCCAAGTTAAACAAATAGGGGAAAATAAAAGGCAAGAGTAAAGAGCAGGGGAGGAGATTACAGGGAGACACTGAAATGATTAGGAAAGAAGCCAAAAAAGTAACTGAACAGCAAAGAATTACAATCAAGCAAGTTTCAGAAGACCCATCCGCCAATAAACTACCTATCGTTTAAATTCTGTCATGTCAGACAGCATCACCAGCTCCTATCTGAACATTTACATTTCATCTGCCCCCAGAGCTTGAGCCGACTCTTCACTCCATACGGGGAGAATTCTCTGTGGAAAGAAATGAACCCAGATCAATCCTTACATAAGGTGTGCTCATGTCCCTTTTCCTCTAAATGTTGGCACAGCATTCCAAATGAGACCTAACCAAAGTCTTATACAAGGACAGTTTACTATTTTTGGTTTAGAATCATAGAATCCCTACATTTGTGATTCGCCCCAATAACGTGATTTAACTCTATTGCCAAACAACTGGACACCATTCAGCCTACCAAGCCTGCACCGACCATAATCCCACCCAGATTCTATCCCCAAAACCCCATGTATTTATCCTGCAAATGGCCAATCCATGTAACCTGCACATCTTTGGATCTTCTATTCTTGATCGTTCTGGCAATGCAGCCCAGCTGGGTTTTCTTTGAGTTCAACCTCGTAGTACTTTATACAGCTGGACCTTTTTCCATGCAGCTCATCAGTATTACATGTTGTAGTACACATTCGCCCTATGAACATACAGAGTAATTAGGAACAGGAACAGGCCATTTGATGCTTCAAGTCTGCTCCATCCTTTGATAAGATCATGGCTGAACCAGTTGTAGTCTCAATTCATTGCTGTCTGCCTCCCAGATCATTTGACTCCTTTGTATATCAAAAATCTATCTCACTCATATTTGTGACAATCAGACAATTTTTAATGGGCAGCTGATACACAATTCCAGCTTCATGCCCACATCACAATTTAACAATCTATCTCAACATCTCATCTTTGACTTTCACAGCCTCTCCAAGATGCAGGAAGGGTTTTAAAGAAGTCATGGTTTTGATCTGAATTTACATTGAAGATGAATTCTGTAGAAATGGAACTGGTGCTTGAACCTAAATAGAATAGGATTCTGTTCCAGTTAGTGAGTCAACAGCAGTTTCATTCCACCCACTTCCATAGAGATAGATTAGAAAAGATAACTTTAGTTAATCAGGATCCATCATACTCCTTGTATTAACATTAATAAGTCATAGCAAAGTACTGCAAAGTAGAATCCAAGGCATTGTTACAGTTGAGAGGTTCAGTTGGTTTATACAAAGCTCTTTGCACTGCCCCAATAATGTGATTTAACTCTATTGCCAAACAACTGCATATCCCTTTATCATTATTATTTCCTGCAGGATTTTGAGTTCTTGCTCTGGACCCCAATGCCAGAGTCAAATTTGGGTCGGCATTGTGAGCTACATGAAGAAAACAGTCAGTCAGCAGTGATTTACCTGAATTAGCCTTTCAGCGGCCAGGACGCAGGTTCACAGTCCAATTCAGTACAGTGGGTGGACTCTCTAAGCCAGAAGGCTATGAGGAGCCTTCCAGATCGAAGGGGATGAAGCCTACAGTTCAAATAATAGAACTGGTAGCTCCATATTGATACACCCTCTTTGCACTCTTTAAACTTTCAAACTTAAAAATGTCCTCAGCAGGAGGACCATCATGGTGGAGGAGAGACCCTCACTCCCACATGTTGGCCTCTGACCCCAGCTGCAACTGGGCACATGGGCAAGCCTCTAAGTCTTCCTGGAGTGCTGCCCCTATAGGTCTCCCACTGGAAGGGCTCCTTCAGCCAGCTAGCCTAGCCTGCAGGTCTACTAAAAAATTCCAATCCGTCTTTGACTGAAGGTCTTATTAGGCTTCAGCTAGCTCACTTAGATACTGGCCAAAGGTGGGATGCTGCTGGCAAACCAATTTGAATGCATGAATTTCCACACTTACTCACTTTCATATTCACACCTGTAAGAAACTAAACTTCTTACCCTATATTCATAGAATCATAGAACCCCTAAAGTTCAAAAGATCATTTAGCCCATTGAGCCTACACTGCAAATAATCCCACCCAAACTCTATGCCCATAACCTCATGTATTTGCCTTGCTAATCCCCCTGACACTAAGGGGCAATTCACCTAACCTGCACGTCTTTGGAGTGTAGGAAACCAGAGCACCCTGAGGAAACTCACACAGATATGGGGAGAACGTGCAAACACCACACAGATAGTGACTGAAGACCAGAATTGGACCTGTGCCCCCGGCGCTGTGAGACAGCTAACTACTGTGCCACCCATTGCGCTGAATAGAATTTCTCAAATTTTATACATGTGATATATGTGGGTGAAAACTACTCAAAAGGAGCAGTGGCACTGCTTACACTGTTGCTCATTATGTGAATTAAAGACAATGGAATAGATGTTACTATTCCAGACCTTGGCAAGCAGGTTCTTAGTACATTACTATGCCATTCCTTTGCCCACTATTTGAGCAGAGGATTAAACCCAGAATTTATTAAGAACTCATCTATTCATATTGGTAACACTGATTCATGGTCAGAGTTGTAGTTTGTTCTGGAGGAGAGCGATGTACTGGACTTTACTAAAAATACCACAAGTTGTGAAAATCTTGACAAAGGTCAGCACAGACATGTCATGTGTTCACATTGGGGCAGTAAGTTCTGCTTTTTTCTGTGGCTGGCACTAGCTCAGCAAATGAGTTAATACAACAGTTGGAGATATGTCATAATGTTAACTTCTCTGTTCTCTCCATTGATGGTGTCTGACCTGCTGAATGTTTTTGACTTTGCTGTTTCCATTTTTAGTTTAATACTGCCACCTATTGACCGAGTTGACCTGACTTGCACGGAGCAGTCATAGTTGTATTCAAAAAATGTTCTTGTTTTGTTTCAATTGTAAATTTCATTTATTATTTATACAACATTCAGATGAAACTGGTTGGAAAGTGTGTTAGAAAGATATGGTAGCTAGCACAGTGATTGGCACTGCGGCTTCACAGCACCAGGGACCCAGATTAGATTCCTGGCTTGGGCCACTGCCTGTGTGGAGTTTGCATGTTCTCCCCATGTCTGCATGGGTTTCCTCTGCGTGCTCTGGGTTCCTCCAAGTATGTTCAATTAGGTTTTAAGTTTATTTATTAGTGTCACGAATAGACTTACATTAACACTGCAATGGACTTACTATGAAAATCCCCTAGTCACCATATTCCGGCACCTCTTTGGGTACGCTGAGGGAGAATTTAGCATAGCCAATGCACCTAACCAACACGTCTTTCGGACTGTGGGAAGAAACCAGAGCACCTGCAGAAAATCCACACAGACATCAGGAGAGTATACAAACTCCGCACGGGGTGACTCAAGCTAGGAATCAATTCTGGCTCCCTGGCACTGTGAGGCAGCAGTGCTAACCATTGCGCCATAATGCCAGTGGATTGATGATGGTAATGCGTGGTGTTACAGGAATAGAATGAAGGGGACGGTCTGAGTAGGATGCTCTGTTAGAGAGTCAGTACAACTTGATGGGCCAAATGGCCTCCTTCTGCACTGTAGGAATTCTCTAAAACAATGAAGGAAAAAAACTGCTATTTCAACTGTTGATAATCTAAAGGAGACAGAATAGGTGACTTTGGATGAAACATATGCTACTCCTATACCTCATAACAGTCCGCTTAACTAATTCAGCTCTAGCCAAGTTTGGCTCAGTTTCTCTGTTAGAACTTCAGAAGTGAGGCAGTGTCAGAGTTTGGAGGAGACATTCAAAGACAGATCACAACAGTTGAGGGACTCAATGTTAAGGCTTCCAAGAAAAAAATGCATTTGCATTTGAAAAATACTTAGATTAAAGCACCGTGGTAATTGTTACATTAGTTGAATTGTTCTCTATTAATCATTTTGTCTTCTCAAGTTTGAATGGGGACTCAAAAACTCCGTCACAATTCACAGAGCAGAAGATGTCATGTTATTTTCCACTCAACCTATAGTGAGAAAGATTCCTGTTATAACCCAGAAAAAATCTATTCATTTTTACAAATTCTCTTAACTTAGATAGGGTTGGAATTCTTTTTTTCTGAAGTGCTGCTATGGAAATAATGAACACAGAGATAAGTGAGTAATTGCAAATGTTGGGATTGGGCTTGCTGAGGCTTTACGCAAGAACCCAGTTAATACTTTCTTCAACATAAGAAGCACCTTAAAGAGGAGCAACTGGAATTGGAAAATATATACAGCAATACATGCAGCCTTGCCAGCATGTTCCATCCTGAGACCAAATACAACAACTATTCTTGTCCAATAAGGTGGAGCATTAATTTACGAAGAAGTGACACTTTCCAAGAGGCATAAGTATAACATTATCAAGAAATTGCTGCAGTGATGCAGGGTTAGACTGGGACAATATTTCAAAGCAGGTCCCTTCCTTTCTGAAGAATGTATGTAGGAAATCCCAGACAGCTTTTCAATCAATCTTGCCCCTTTAGTTTTTCATTGCAATTTGAACTCTTTAAATGCCTTCCAATCCAGTTCTATCACTTTGTTTAATTCCCCTTTGAGTAAACGTAATGAACATCAGTGGTAATGATTTGATACCTTCAAAAACATACTAACAATGACACTTGGGGAGGGGATTTTCCACCCACCATGGGAATCATAACAGGCGAGAGACGGACCGTACAAAGATCCATTGATCTCGGGCAGGATTTTTCAGTTTTGATGTGAGCACAGCTGAAAAAACCCACATTCAGCTTGAAATAATGAATGAAATATAAGGTGGGATATTTCTCCCTCTCTGCAGTGTGTTTTGCAGCAGCGGGAGACAGAGCGGTGCTCGCTAGTGGCAGGATCTTATTGTTGTGCCATCGTTGACAGGGTTTCCTGTTGAACACACCCCTCGCCATCGGGGGAACCCATGGTGGGGGTGCACCATTAGTGGGACTGTAAGATGCCACTGATGCAAATGGTAGCAAAACTTCAGCCACTGACTTCCTGATTGTATTGGCGAATAGATTAAGGAAATGACAAATATGTGTATTTGTAGAATGGGTATTCTTACACAATCTCTGAGAGTGACTGAAGTTGTTGTCCTGGTAATTAGCTGTCACTCTTAGGAAACAGCAAAACCAGAGGTCATCAACATAAAATAATTATCAAAAATTCAGAGTAAACTTCTTTGCACAGAGTAGCTACAATGTGGAACTTGCTTTCACGATAAAATGGTGGAAGCAAATATTATGGATGTATTTAAGAGTGAGTTATATAAATACATGAGGGAAAAAGCAACAGAAGATTACGTTAACAGGGTTAGATAATTAAGGGAGTTGAGCATAAATGAACTGATTGGGCTGAATGTCCTGTTTCTCTGCTGTCCGTCCTCTGTATGTAAACAATACATTCACTATTTTGGACGATTGGAGAATCTCAGTCCAATTCCCAGTATCTGGTGCATATCCACAGTACAAAGCTGCCCACAGTTATACTTCAGGTCATATTTATATATAATTGGTTCATACATTATTAATGCAGATCAGTAACTGTCTTTTGCTCTCCGGCTCACCTTCGGCTGCAGTCTCGGGGAGGCACTGCTGTGAGTGCATGTTGCAATTGAAGTATGAGGACATTTCTTCTCCACAGGTTACCATGGTCTGTATTGTGAGGAAGAATACAATGAATGCCTTTCAGTCCCTTGTCAGAACTCAGGCACCTGCAAAGACTTGGTAAATGGATATGAATGCCTGTGCCCTGATGATTATGAAGGTAGGTCATGAACATCAGTGTCTTTGAGGCACATCTGTTTGGACATTGAATACATTTCTTTAGAGCTGCAGAAGAATACACCTTTAACTCTTTGATTAATTGAAGGGGAAGCTTTCAAAACACACATGCCTTTTCAAGCAGAGTAAAGCTATGGTACAGATTTTCTATTGTCTTTCTAATGTTGATTATTTTAAATTAGGAGCCAATTTGTTCCTGTTTCACGGAGATCCACTCAGTGTCCCCACAAAGCAATTTTCCTGGTCAAAATGTTCTATCATGAAAACACCAAGCGTGTCTCCATATGTTAAGAGGGGAGGAAAAGCCAGAGAGATAGTTGCTAATGCTTAGACCACTCTTACATATCAGCAATGGGCAGGGAGGTGATGACCTAGTGGTATTAATCTAGACTATTAATCCAAAAACTCAGCTAATGTCAAGGGGATCGGATTCAAATCCAATAATGGTAGGTAGTGGAGTTTGAATTCAATAGAAATAAAATCAAGAATTAAGAATCCACTGATTACCATGAATCAATTGTCAGAAAAACCCATCTGATGCATTAATGTCCTTGAGGGAAGGAAATCTGCTGTCCTTACCCGTTCTGACCTACAAGTGACTCCAGAGTCACAGCAATATGGATGACTCTCAACTAGGATTGGGAAATAAATGCTGGCCAGCCATGCCCCCCGAATGAATAAAATAAGTTGTAGAACAGCACATGCTACGAATCTCAGAGCAACTCATTTGCCCATTCTCCTGCCCAACACCCCCAGCCAAGAAAGAGGAAGAACCCAAAAAACATTACAAACCGGACCAAACAAAAAAATGAAATGCACAGATGAGAGAATAGGTCTACAAACAGGATCAGGACCTGAAACATTGGCCAATTGCCCCTTCTATTTCTGTGGCTAATTGCAATGTTCCAATTAGAGGTCAGTTAACTCAGTGGGGACCAAATCTGAAATCTTATTGTACTGATTATTTCAGCTAAACAGTAAATAAACTCGTTGAGGGGAGTGGAAGAAGTTGAATATTTAAAGCTAATTAAACAGCTTAAGCTCAGTTGCAGTTGAAATCTACTATTCCATACTTTGGACTGGAAAACCTCTCATAAAGAATGGTTCCTGTCCTGATATTGGAAACTGTTAATTAATAAGCTTTATCACAATTAGTTGCTTTTAATGTTTATTAGAGTCACAAGTAGCTTTACATTACACTGCAACAAAGTTACTGTGGAAATCTCCTAGTCACTACACTCTGGTGTCTGTTCGGGTACACTGAGGAAGAATTTAGCGTGGCCAAAACACATCTTTTAGACTGTGGGAGGAAACCAGAGCACCCGGAGGAAACCCACGCAGACGTGGGGAGGATGTGCAGATTCCGCACAAAAAGTGACCCAAGCCAGGAATCGAACCCAGGTTCCTACTGATGCGAGGCAGCAATGCTAAGGACTGTGCCATCATGCTGTCTTCAATCACATTATTTCTGAAACTTGTGCCTAGGCATAAGTCAAGCTCTTTCCAATAAATGAACCAGACTGCACGCCTGACACAATTCCTACCTTCCCATGTTGACCCTGTCCTAATGGAATTATTATCATCAGTGCCAAGCATTCGACAGGAGATACTGATTGCACTTGAGTCATCTCTGCACACAATAACTCACAAAAGTGACACTTTATCACCATGCTGATTACACCGTAATCATCAAAATCCATTGGACGCTCACTACCTGTCAAAAGGCTAAATCTATTTTGATCGGAATGCATCAAAATGGCAGCGTTCCAGCAGCTAACTGATGATCAACACTGGACTGGAACTGCATTCTGTAATACCATAAAGTGGCAGACGGAAATTATTCTGTCTGGTTAACCGCTGACAGTCTCAGTTAGGTTTGGAAAAGTTTATTGAGGCCTGGGGTCGGACATTGTTCACCTGCACACTGCCGGACAACATACAAGCTGAAGGTGGGTCGGGAGACGGAGCCAAATTATTAAGATAGTTATTTAAACATGAAAATAGAAGAATTATAAAACTACATTGTCTCAGCTAAGCTCATCAGGATTCTCTCAGATTCAGTTTCAAAAGTTTTACCCTCTATTTATCACATTCAATAATGATAGTTATCTCTGCAGGACGCTCTTTCTAATAACATCTGTCTCCAAGAACAGAAATGCTTCCTCGGTTGTGTTTCAAAACAACTTCAAAGAAAACACATTAAAAAATATATAAATCTTGGATATCCTTGGGAGTCCAGTTAGCTTCTCACTGGGGTTATTACATTAAACCAGGAGAACCCATCCAATAAAAACAAGAATCCACTGATCTCAAATAGTTGCCAGCTGATTGCAGGATTCCCCAGACAGCTTCCGAGCGGCAGAATCTCTCTTCAATCCCTTACACAGCCTGTGAAACCAAGGAGACAAAGCAAGGCAGGAATTTCCAACAGCAGCCGGTGCTGGACTACACTATTAGTTAAGCTGACTATGGATTTGCACTTTTATATTTCCCAATATTTTTGTCTTTGTTTGTTACTGCCTAATTGTTGCATGTTTTCAAACTTGATTGCTTGATCTATATATTAACTTTTAGGTGTAAGTTAATATTATAATTCAGCCTTTGGGCTGCATGTGTTAGAAATAGAATTGGCATAGAAACCCTACAGTGCAGAAAGAGGCCATTTGGCCTATCGAGTCTGCACTGACAACAATCCCACGCAGGCCCTATCCCTACATTTTTACCCACTAATCCTTCTAAGCTACGCATCCCAGGGCACTAAGGGACAATTTAGCTTGGCTAATCCACCTAACCCGCATGTCTTTGGACTGTGGGAGGAAACTGGAGCACCCAGAGGAAACCCACGCAGACACAGGGAGAATGTGCAAACTCTGCACAGACGAGGTGGGAATCAAACCCAGGTCCCTGGAGCTGTGAAGTAACAGTGCTAACCACTGTGCTACCATGCTGCCATGTTGCTGAATAAAATATTACAATGATTGTTAGTATAACTGTAAGCAGTGCTGTTGGATCCTTGAGAACCAATTTATTCATCCAAAGCCCTGCTGCCCATAGTCTAACTCACACCAGGTTCCCTTCACGCATCATCATTGTGCTCGCTGTATAACATTGGCTTCCAGTTTAGAAATGCCTCAGTTTTAAAACTATTTCTGGCTTTCAAATCGCCCCTCCCTAATCACTCCATCCCTAATCACTCCATCCCTAATCATTCCATCCCTAATCACTTCACCCGCTCAATCCCCTGAGAACTTTGCAGTCCTTTACACTGAGGCTTCTTATACATCAGAGAAACTAGGAAGAGGAGAAGGCCATTTAGTCCTTTAAGCCCATTCCACTGCTATCTCATATTCCCATTTTCCACTCCTACCTCTTTATACCATTAAAATCTAAAAATGTATCTATGTCTTTCTTGAAAACATTCTGTGATTTAGCCTCTACAGGCTCATTACCCTCTGAGTGAAGACATTTTTCCTCATCTCAATCCTAAAAGGCGAGCCCAATATTCGAAGACTATGTCTCGTGATTCTAGATTTCCCAATCAGGAAAAACATCCTCCCGGCACTTAGTCTGTCCAGCCCTGTGAGAATTTTAGATGTTTCAATCAGATCTCATCTCATCCTTCTAAACTCTAGTGAATATTGGCTCTAGTCAAATCAATCTCTTCTCGTAGGTTGGCCCCACTATCAGCCTAATAAGCTTCCACTGCACTCTCTTTATGGCATGTATATCCTTTCTGAGGTGCCGCACTATGCTTGCAATACTCCAGGTGTAATATTACCAAGCCCTGATATAACTGCAGTAAGACGTCTCTACTCTGAACTCAAATCTCTTGCAAAGAAAGTCAACATGCCATTTGTCTTCCTAATTATTTGCAGCATCTGTTTCTCCACTTTCATTAACAAGGACACCAAGATCTTTTTATACATCTGCACTTCCCAATATATCACCATTTAAATAATACTCTTTCGTTCCATCTTTCACACCAAAGTGTACAAAGTGGCTGCAGCAACAGCATTGGTAACTTTGCCTTCACCTTGGAGTTTCCTCCTTAAAACTTTTTGAGTAGGATTTTCCAGTCACACTTAATCCAAGGCTGGAAAATCCCGCCCGAGGTCAACAGACATTTACACGGTCCGTGTCCCACCCATTACAATTCCTGTGGTGGGAAATTTTGCCCCACTGCCATCCCCTTTCATCCTCATTTAACTCATAAACTCTACCTGTCTGACCAAACAGCCAATATCTCCTTATGTGGTTCAGTGCTGTATTTTGTTTGATAACACTTCCATAAAGCACCTGGACAACGCACAAACACAAGTTGTTACAGAACCTTGCTTCATTTATTTCTAGGTAAACACTGTGACATTTACAAGGATCCCTGTGGCATGATCAGCTGTCAGAACGGAGGCACCTGTACCAGCAAGGAGCTAAATACCAGCTGTATTTGTGCACCTGGATTTACCGGCAAGTAACACGCAACTGTAAAGGAATTGTCTCTGAGGCCTTCGAATCAGACTTCTAACTGTTTTGTGAAGAACCTTCTTAGCCTTCTCAGCATAAAGTTATCTTAGACTTTGCAAAGCAGCTGTTCTCAATAATACTTTGCATGCGGATGACATATGGTGTGGTGCTGCATATTGTAAAAGACTCAGTGTCAGATGATGTGGCTGCACAGAATGCATGAGGTAGAATAAAATTCCTTTTCCCAGCCCCACAGAGCACAGAGTGAGAGACACATTGAAGAGGCAGGAAAGAGAAGGAATGTCTTACAGAAGGAGGGAGGGGATTTAGTAAAGCAATTAAAGCAGCTGGTCAAGAGAAGACAGAGAAAGAGGGCACCAGAAAAAATGGGAGACAAAAGCAGATCAGAGGAAGACAGAAGTCATGAGGAAGGGAGTGGAAGAAACAGAGAGAAATAGTTGCAAGAAGATTGAACTGAAATTATTGCTCATCCTGAGAGACAAAACGGGTAATCAGCAAAAAGAAGAATAAAAAAAGCTGGAAAAAAACTCAACAGTCTGGTAGCATCTGTAAGAAACAGAGATAATGAGGGCAATTTTCCTGTCCAGGAATCGTAGCAGGGACAAAGGGGATGTTGCCTGGTATGGAAGGTATTAGCTGTGAGGAGAGGTTGGAGAAACTTGGTTTGTTCTCACTGGAACGACGGAGGTTGAGGGGCGACCTGATAGAAGTCTACAAGATTATGAAAGACATGGACAGAGTGAATAGAAGTTTTTTCCCAGGATGAAAGAGTCAATTACTAGGGGGTATAGGTTGGGGGAACCATGCAAAGATTCATTGACTTCAGACAGGATTTTCTGGTTTTGAAGTGAGCGTGGTCAGACAATCTCACCCAACGTTTCGAGTCTGACTGACTCTTCTCCAGAGCTGAAGAGAGGGAGAACTGTGTGGATTAAAGTTTAGTTATTCATAGCAGGCTTACATTAACACTGCAATGAAGTCACTGTGAAAATTCCCCAGTTGCCACACTCTGTTCGGGTACACTGAGGGAAAATTTAGCATGGCCAATTCATCTAATCAGCGTGTCTTTAGACTGTAGGAAGAAACTGGAGCATCCAGAGGAAACTTATGCAAACAGTAGGGAGATTGTGCAAACTCCACACCGACAATCATCCAAGCTGGGAATCGAACCCAGGTCTCTGGCACTGAGAGATAGCAGTGCTAACTACTGTGCCGGCCGTGTGTAAGAGGGGGTGGAAAGCTGGAACACAGTAAATGGTCAGTGATTACTGGGAGTTGGAAAGATTGCAACAAGGATGTAACAAAACTTAAAACTCAATTCCACTCCTAGGTACACAGTCAGAACCTGGAATGTCAGTAACCATGACACTCCCATATTTAGATATAGGTGAGGCTCCTGATTGGGCAGGCAATTATGGCCTCAGTGAGGGATGTCTTTTCAATTGGCCTCTATCAAGAAGCTCATACTCCAAGACCCAACCTCATTGACATTATTAAGTCATTATACTAACAAGCCCCAATTGACCTTTAATTATTCATTCAAATATCGTGCCGATTTTGGCATCCATACCTAGTGTTCTTATACCAATCAGCTCAGGGGATGGGCAGGAAGGTGGTGGGTTAGGCATTCAACGTATAGTACATGCCCCGCCTTTCTCACACCAAACCCCCTCCTGAAAACATGTCCAATGGCGTCTGTAAAATCCAGCCCCATATAACTGCAGTAAAATTCTTGTTAAGGTTTTAGTCCAGCTTAACTCTCAGATGACCGACGTTGCTCTTAGCATTTGAGGCAGACATCAGGTAGTGAATGACTGCAGTTAGCCAATGAATCAGTAGTTTCTTGAGGAGATTATACAGTAAATGGCCGAACCTTAAGAATATTGATAAGAAAAGGGATCTGGGTATATGGTACACAGGTCACTGAAAGTGACAATGCAGGTGGAGAAAGGCACCTGGCATGCTTGCCTTCATCGGCCAGGGCACTGAGTTTAAAAATTGACAAATCATGTTGCAGCTTTATAGAACCTTAGTTAGGCCGCACTTGGAATATAATGTTTAATTCTGGTCACCACGCTACTAGAAGGATGTTGGAAGCTTTGGAGAAGGTGCAGTAAAGATTTACCAGGATGTTGCCTGGTATGGAAGGTATTAGGTTGGAGAAACTTGATTTGTTCTCACTGGAACAACAGAGGTTGAGGGACAACCTGACAGAAGTCTACAAGGTTATGAGAGGCATGGACAGAGTAAATAGAAGCTTTTTCCCAGGATGAAAGAGTCAATTACTAGGAGGTATAGGTTTAAGGTGCGAGGGGCAAGGTTTAAAGGCGATGTACAAGGCAGACTTTTTACAGAGGTTGGTGGGTGCCTGGAACTCATTGCCGGGTGAGGTATGGATTTGGTAGTGACTTTTGAGAGACATCATGACAAATACATGAACAGGATGGGAATAGAGGAATGTGGTCCCCGAAAGGTGTTTTAGTTCAGTTGGGCAGCATGGTCAGTGCAGGCTTGGAGGCTGAAGGGCCTGTTCCTGGGCTGTAATTTTCTTTGTTCTTTGAGGTAAGTGGCTACACTGTTTGATTTCTGCACTTTGGAATGCTTGTTTTATTTGGTTATGTTAATACAATAGCAGCACTGTTATTATCAAATTTTGTGCAGTTAGATTCCTTCTGTGTGCCCTTTTCAAACGTTCACTGTACCTTTGAAGTGTTTAAAAAACGCAAGGGGATTTTAAAACAATTTTTTATTTCCCTGCAGCAAGATGTGAGTCACTGGCTGCATCCTGTAGATGCTTCTGTGAATCGTTATACAATCGTAATAACTGTGCCTCATTCCCATGTATTCACAAGTACACACAGGTCACTGAAGGTGGCAATGCAAGTGGAGAAAGTAGTCAAGAAGGCATCCGGCATGCTTGCCTTCATCAGCTGGGGCATTGAGTTTAAAAATTGGCAAGTCATGTTGCAGCTTTATAGAATCTTAGTTAGGCTGCACTTGGAATATAGTGTTCAATTCTGAGGGACCTAGACAGGACAGGCAAGAAAGACTCACTTCCCCTAGCTGAGGACTCAGTTCCCAGGTGGCATGGATGGAAGGTGATGGGCAGAGGGATTAGAGGTAGCATGAGGAAAACATTCTTCACCCGGAGGGTGTTGGATTTCTGGAATGCGCAGCCTAAGCTGGTGTTATAAAATCATAGAGGTTTGCAGCATGGAAATAGGCCCTTTGGCCCAACTTGTCCATGCCGCCCTTTTTTTAAACCCCTAAGTTAATCCCAATTGCCCACATTTGGCCCATATCCCTCTATACCCATTTTACCCATGTTACTGTCTAAATGCTTTGTAAAAGATAAAATTGTACCTGCTTCTCCGACTACCTCTGGCAGCTTGTTCCAGACACTCACCGCCCTCTGTGTGAAAAAATTTCTCCATTGGGATGCTTTAACTTAAACCTATGTTCTCTTGTTTTTAGACTCCCCTACCTTTGGGAAAAGATATTGACTATCTAGCTGATCTGTGCCACTCATTGGTTTATAGACCTCTATAAAATCACCCCTCAGCTTTTTACGCTCTGCAGAAAAAGTCCCAGTTTATCCACCCTTTGTTTATAACTCAAATCATCAAGTCTTGATAGCGTCCCGGTAAATGTTTTCTGCACTCTTTCCGGTTTAATAATATGCTTTCTATAACAGGGTGACCAGAACTGTATACAGTATTCCAAGTGTGGCCTTACCAATGTCTTGTATAACTTCAACTTCTGTATTTAATGTTCTGACCAATGAAGCCAAGCATGCTGAATGCCTTCTTCACCACTCGGTCGATCTGTGACTCCACTTTCAAGGAGCTATGAACATGTACCCCTAGATATCCTTGTTCTGAAACTCTCCCCAGTGTCCTACCATTAACTGATTGAACCAGGGCAGGACTTAATCTACCAAAACGCATCACTTTGCATTTGTCTAAATTAAACTTTATCTGCCATTCTCCAGCCCACTGCCCCGGTGGTTGAGGCTAAAATGATCAACTCATTTAAAAGGGATCTGGATCTGCATCTGAATCACTATAACCTGCAAAACTACATTCCAGATGCTGGAAAGCGGGATTAAAATGAGCAACTAGATTCCTTTTCCTCTTTTTCTGGCCAGCCAAGGTATATTGGGCTGAATGACACAGTAACTTTTCAGAAGCAACATTCATGGGATTTCTAATCATTTTTTGCAGACAGGGCCTTTCCATAAGGTCATCAGACATAGGAGCAGAATTAGGTCACTCGACCAATCAAGATTGCACCGCCATTCAATCATGGGTGGTATTTTTCTTATCCCCGTTCTCCTGTCTTTTCCCCACAACCCCTGATCTCCCTATTAATCAAGAACCTATCTATCTCTGTCTTAAAGACACTCGATGACCTTACCTTTACAGCCTTCTGCAGCAAATAGCTGCACAGATTCACCATTCTCTGGCTGAAGTAAGTCTTCCCCATCTCTGTTTTAAAGAATCATCCCATTAACCTGAGATTGTGCCCTCTGGTTCTAGTTTTTTCCTACTAGTGAAAACATCCTCTCCATTCCAGCTCCAATGGTCATGCCAGTAATTTGCAACAGTTTTGTATCTGATTGTTTCATTGCCAGCAGAAAAATCGTCGGTGCACAGAACAATTCAAAACCAGTGCAGCTGAAATATTGCAGTTTCTACAACGGACGGGTGATCCTGTCCACTTGGTAACCAACCTGTTAGAGACAAGTTCACAAATTTTCCCTTTTCTGTGAGATCCTGCAATTAATTCGGCCGAGAATGCTGGGCAGATGTTTTTGCTTGCAGCCAATCAAATCTCTGCGCAAAGTATCACACCTACACTCTTGTGTGACCACCCATTACTGGGGAAGTGATGGCTGAGTGTATTATCACCAGATTATTAATCCAAAAACTCAGCTAATATTCTGGGGACCTAGGTTCAAATCACACCACAGCAGATGATGGAATTTGAATTCAACAAAAAAATTTGGAATTAAGAATCTACCGATGACCATGAAATCATTGTCAATTATCAGTAAAACACAATGGTTCTCTAATGTACTTAAGGAAAGGAAATCTGCTGTCTTTACCTGGTCTGGCCTACATGTGAGTCCGGAGTCACAGTAGTATGGTTGACCGTTGGGCAGCTGGTCAATAAATACTGGCCGGCTAGTGATGCCCATGTCCCACGAATGAATAAAAAAAAACATAAAATCTCTACAGTGCAAAAGACACCATTCAACCCATGAAGTCTGCACTGATTCTCTGACAGAGCATCTTACCCAGGCCCTCTCCCCACCCTATAATCCCACACATTTCCTATAATAACTACCACTGGATGAGGGAGGAAACTTTACTTTCCAAAGTGGTCTTCTACATTTAACCATGGCTCCTGTTATTCTTCTGTTTTTGCAGGTGAAATGTGTGAGGCTGATGTAAATGAGTGTGATAGTGGACCTTGCCATCACGGAGGGACATGTGTGAACCAAGAGAATGGCTACACCTGCCATTGCCCACATGGCTGGGTTGGAATTAACTGTGATGTCCGTAAGCACTTCAGTCTTCTTGAATCTGCTGTTCAGCTCTTATCGGGAGTTACACTGGAGATCCTCTCTTTGCCTGATGACGCATTCATTCCTAAAGTCTTTAAAAGTGTTTGTTAATTACTTAATGGAGGAGGTTACAGTCCATGAACATAACAGTGCCAGCATCACTATTGGCTCAACTAACACAGCATTAAGGAATGTTCCTAGGGTAAAAATGTCAATTTCCAGAGTTCATAGGTTGAAGGTGTAAGGGGGAAATTTTAAAGGAGATGTGAGATAGAGGATGGCAGTGCCTGGAATGTGTTGCCAGAGGAGGTGGTAGAAGCAGATACAATAGCAACGTTTAAGAGGCATCTTGACAAATACAAGACTAGACAGGGAATAGAGAGATACAGATTGCATAGAGACGAAAGGTCTTAGTTTAGAAAGACGTTGGCTCGATGCAAGCTTGGTGGGCCGAAGGGTTTGTTTCTGTACTGTTCTTTGTATGCTCCCATGTCTGAACACTTTCATTTCTCCTGATGGAAAGAATCAGAAGTTCCAGAAAGTGTTGCAGAGTCACGATTTTTCCAAATCTAAAATTCTGACCTTTTTGACACTGTTTTGTGAAATTTGACCGCCTGTGATCCACCCAATAAAATCTCAAATTGCAGGCTGCATTGAATTTGAGCTCAAAGATGTTTAGTCTGAGTGGATAATGAAGTGGTATGGAAGGTCTGGGTTACGAGGAAAGGTTAGACAAATTGGGGCTGTTTCCTTTAGAAAGACGTAAACTGAGAGGAGATCTAATAGAGGTGTACAAGATTATGAAGAATATAGATAGAATAAACAGTGGTAAGCTTTTTCCTAGGTTGGAATCAAATATCACGAGTGACCACAGGCTTAGGGTGAGGGGGATAAGGTATAATTTGGATGCTAGAGGGAGTTTTTTCACACAGAGGGTGGCAGGGGTATGGAATGCACTGTCAAGTATGGTGGTGGAGGCAGGCACTCTGGAGTTATTTAAGAAATACTTAGATGGGCACATGAACAGAATGGGAATGGAGGGGTATAGAAAACTGATTTAAAATAGGGATCATGAGCCTTGGGAGTCCCTGGGAAGTGTGTAAATAGATGATGATATTGATGTACTTGTTTTTATCCTACAGGTGCTTTGGTCCACCTTGTTGTCTAACGAGGGGCATACACGCGATGGGTCGTGAGAGGGCTGCTCTTGGATTTTTTTCGAGAGTATCCTAGTGCTTCACGTCGTTAGTGTACGCTTGACCTGGACCATTTGATGGGCAACACGACAGCTCAGTGACTATCGCTGTGCTGTGCAGATACATGGATTTGGGCCTGTGTCTGTGGGAGTTTGCGCATTCTCCCCGTGCTTGCGTGGGTTTTCTCCGGGTGCTCCGGTTTCCTCCCACATCCCAAAGATGTGCTCTTAGGCTAATTGGCAAAACAAATTCTCCTTAAATTGTCTCGCTAATTTGGTTCCAATGCAGATTTCTATAAACATAGACAAGAGTCATGGGTGGAAGTGGGAACGTCGAGGTGGCAGCGCGGGCTCGTTGGGCCAAAGGGCCTGTTTCCCATGCTGTGTTGTTCTTTGTTCTTTGTTCTAAAAGGCTCAATTGACAAAATGTGTTGGGACATGGGATGGCACAGTGGTTAACACTGCTGCTTTACAATGCCAGGGACCCCGGTTCAATTCCAGGCGAGGATCACTGTCTATGTGGAGTCTGCACATTCTCCCTGTGCCTGCGTGGGCTTATTCTGAGTGCTCCAGTTTCTTCCTGCAGTCCAAAGATGTATGGGTTAGGTTGATTGGCCATGCTAAATTGACCCTAGTGTCAGGGGATTAGCAGGGTAAATATGTGGCATTACAGGAACAGATCTGGGTGGGATTGAGGTTGGTGCAGAATCAGTGGGCCAAATGACTTCCTTCTGCACTGTAGGGATTTCTGTGCTAATCTATGATCTCATAACATTCTCATAATTCAAACTCACTAAAATCTAATAATTCTATCCTTTGGACTAACATTTCAATTTGCTGCATCATTTACGTTATTGAATTGGAGTCTGTGTGGATTTGCACATTCTCCTCGTGTCTGTGTGGGTTTCCTCCGGGTGCTTCGTTTTCCTCCACAGTCCAAAGATATGCGGGTTAGATTGATTGACCATGCTAAAATTGCCCTTAGTGTCTTGAGATGCTTAAGTTAGAGGGATTAGTGGGTAAAATGTGTAGGGATATGAGTGTAGATTCTGGTTGGTGAGGACTTGATGGGCTGAATGGCCTCTTTCTGTACTGTAGGGTTTCTATGATATGATTTTATGATTCTATGAATTCAAATTATTGGATCATTCATTTCTTTTGATGTCAAAAGCAAATATCAGGCAATGAGAAACTTCAGTTATGAGGATAGATTGGAGAGGTTGGGACTGTTTCCCGTGGGGAGAAGAAGGCTGAGAGGGGATTTTGTAGAGATGTTCAAAGTCATGGGGAGGCTGGATAGACTAATAGGGAGAAAGTACTCCCCTGGTAGCAGGATCAGAAATGAGAGGTCACAGGTTTAAGGTGATTTGCACAAGAAGCAAATGTGATGTGAGAAAAGCTTTTTCATACAAAGGGTGGAAATTTCCTGTCCCACCACCCCCCACAGGAATGGTAGTGGGTGGAGACACGGACCATCAAAAGTCCGTTCACCTCAGGCGGGATTTTCCAAGCATAGCCAGAAATTCCCAAGATGTGGAGATGGCACCGTTGGACTGAGTAAACACAGTAAGAAGTCTCACAACACCAGGTTAAAGTCCTACAGTGCTCTCCACTCTCCACTCACCTGACGAAGGGGCAAACCCCAAGAGCTAGTGGGTTTACTAGCAAGTAAACTTGTTGGACTTTAACCTGGTATCGTGAGACTTCTTACAGAAATTCCCACCCAGCAAGTGGTTCAGATCTGGAATGCATTCCCTGGAAGTGTGGCAGAGGCAGGTTTAATCAAGGCATTCAAAAAGGTGATTTCTTGAGTAGAAGCAACGTGCAGGGATACAGAGAAAAGGCAGGGGAATGATACTAATGCTCGTTTGGAGAGCCAGTGCGAATACGATGGGCCATATGACCTCCTCCTACGCCCTGACAATCCTGCGAATATCTCTTGAATATCTGTGTCTGTTTTTGTGTAGATTTGGAATGGAAATCTGATCGGATGGCAGAGAGTCTGAATAACATGCCCCGTCACTCCCTCTACATTATCATTGGAGCCCTTTGCGTAGCCTTTGTTCTGATGCTAATCATTTTGATTGTGGGGATCTGTCGTATTAGCCGCATTGAGTACCAGGGCTCCTCCAGACCAGCTTACGAAGAATTCTACAACTGTAGGAGCATTGACAGTGAATTCAGCAGCGCGATCGCTTCGATCCGACATGCCAGGTACGAGTGTACAAGTTTATTCATCACCTTGGTAACTTAAAAGATATTTCCCAGGAAGAAAGAAACCTAAAAATATAGAACATTTAGGTACAGAAGGAAGCCATTCTGCTTGCCAGAAAAAAAAAACTCTCCAGCCTAATTCCAATTTCCAGCTTTTATACTTCTCAGTACCCTTTTTTATTGTGTGTTCCCATTCCTTATTTGCCCTCCCAAGTGTGTTAGCTCATACTTCTCCCAAAATGAATTCCACCTTGAATTCCATCTGGCCAATACATTAATAACATCTTGCAACCTGGAGCCTTCCTCCTCACTATCTGCCACACAACACATCTTTTATCATCTGCAAACATCTTTCATCCCAATATTTAAGGTGGCACTGTGGTTAGCATTGCTGCCTCATCATGCCAGGGACCCGGTTTCGGTTCCTGGATTAGATCACTGTCTGTGTGGAGTTTGCACATTCTCCCTGTGTGGGTTTCCTCCGGGTGCCCCGCTTTCCTCCCACAGCCCAAAGATGTGCGGGTTAGGTGGATTGGCCAAGCTAAATCGACCCTCGTGTCAGGGGGACTGGAACGGTAAATACATGGGGCTACGGGGATAGAGGCTGGGTGAGATTGTGGTCAGTGCAGATTTGATGGGCTGAATGGCCTCCTTCTGTACTATAGAGATTCTATGATTCTATGAAATAGACTATGAAAAGTGCAGCACCTTATAAGAATCTTGTGGAACTCCAGTTTCAAAGGCATTGGTCAATCAATACCTTTTGCATCTGAAACAATGAACCAATTTTAGACCCAGCTTAACACTTCTTAGATCTCCTGGGCTTTTATTTTTCTGAACAGTTGTCAATATGAGACCTTCTAAAAGCCTTATACTTCTGTATTCTTCTCACGTTCAAAGATTGCCATGCTTTTTCATTGCAAGTTTTTTCTTGAACTGCTGTGAAGTGCCTGCTTACAGAGAGAGTGCATCAAGGCAGAGGTCACATGACTATGGCGAAGAAGATAAGATGTAGTGCTGTTGCATTTCAAATCCCAAATATCCCCCTTTTAATAAAGAACAGAAGACACAAACACCTCCCTTCTAATGAACAAAAGACAAATTTACATGCATGATCATGTTATAACTGTGACTTACCTAGATACCCACTATTCATCCACTGTCCCCATCCATTAACAAGTGTTTGTTCTAATAGTCACTCTGCACCTACATTGCAAATATAGGGTGGGACTTTCCCTAAAAAAGTTCAAAGTGTCAAAAAAGTCGGAAAACCGGACAGTTTTTGGATAGGAGTCTGATTGTAAAATGTTAAATAGCACTTAAATATTAGAAATGAGCTTGGGAACGCTATCATTTGGCCTCACTTTCCTCTGTGGCTTTCCCAGGGAAGGTTCTTCCTGGCGTTGATCATATATGGTCCCTATTAATGGGAATCTGTTGTGATGGCCTTGTTAGTTGAACTGGAAGCCATTGAGGCCGCCCCAAGAGATTAGGGTGGAGGTGTGCCATGGTGGCACAGTGCTAACCACTGTGCCACCCTGTCCTCACTTGTTGTTATTGGAATACATATCCTCACATTCTCTCTCTCTCGTCTCTTTTTTTTAGGTTTGGCAAGAAGGCTAGGCCAGCAATGTACGATGCAACCCCAGTGGCTTATGAAGATTACAGTCCCGATGATAAACCACTGGTCACTCTCATTAAGACAAAAGATTTGTAAAGCACACAGCTCATCTTTTATGGGTACAATAGAAGGGAAGTAAAAGTACAAACACAAACATACACGCACACAAAACACAAAAAAGCGCTAAATATTTTGAAGACAATGTACTGCTAGACGATTGAAGAGATTTGCTTTCCAAGCTAAATTGTCATTTTCCCGTAGTTAATTGTACAAACCCAATTTTCTGCAGTATATTTCAATTGGAGAATGTTTGTGTTTTTAACCTACTCGCTATGTTAATGAAATATATTTTCAATGTTGCTATTGACCTTGAGAAATATCTATCTTATTAGGTTGTGAACTATTTACAGAAACTATACAAGCTCTAAACTATAAAACCTGGGTGTTGATATATTTATGTTTTCTTGTCTGTGAAATGATAATGCACCATAGCCTGTAGGAATTTCAAATTGTGTTTGATAGTTCATTTCCTTAATTCATTTTATTGGGGAATGTGAGTGGCACAGAGACTTGCAACGCTCTCTATCACTTGAGTATGGGGAGCCAATGGCCTAATGGCATTATTAGTAGGCTATGAATTCAGAAACTCAACTAATGGTGAAACTTGAATTCAATAAAAAAAAATTTAGAATTAGAATCTGAAACCATTGATGATTGTTGGAAAAATCCATCTGGTTCACTGATGTCCTTAGGGAAGGAAATCTGCTCCTTACCTGCGCTGGCCTGTGTGTGACTCCAGAGCCACAGCAATGTGGTTAACTCTCAACTTCTCTTTGAAGTGGCCTAACAAGTCATTCAGTTAAAGGACAGTTAGGGATGGGCAATAAATGCTGGCCAGCCAATGAAGCCCTAAGTCTCCAAATTAATAAAAAGAGTTCCACCCAAAGTACTTTCCCTATGTGTGAACACTCAAATGCACCAAATTGTCAAAACGAGGAGGACTGTCTGCGATTCACCACAAAATTGACAGAAAGGGAAGCCAAGGTGTTGCAGTGCTACACCATACGCCAAACAGAAACTACACCACAGACAAAAATCGACTCACAAATAGTGAGCCAATGTTCTGTTTCTCATTTAATCAGCTTTTCAGTGGATACAACATTGCTTACTCAGCAATTCCCTACCAATCAACACCCGCTCCAAAATTCTTTTCTAAAAACACAAGAAAATCACAAATGGTTCAAATCAACGCCGATTCTTTTGAAACCATTTGATGTTAAAAGGAATCATGTTGCTAAAGTAGCCCTTTAAATTATGATTATCAAATGAAGCAGGATGTGTCTTGCTTGATATTTAAACGTGAAGGTGATTTCTATATGCTATGGTACTTGTTTTAGTGAATCTACCCTAAAGAGGGAGCCTCATCATCAATACTTTGTTTTGAAAAATCAGTTATGGGTATTCATTATCATTAAATATTTATTCCTGTGGAGGTTTAAAAGAAAATCTCTTAAAACATGGGCCATTAAAGGTGAAATTAGCTTACACAGATTTGAAGATGTTGCTGATATGGATGGAATACTATGGCACACAATGAAGTAATCTGAGTTAATGGCTATAACACCGTACATGTTAATTCAGCTTCTACCCTCAGCTAATGTTCATCAACTCAGCTAGTGTTCTGGGAACCCGTGTTCGAATCCCACCAAGGCAGATGGTAGAATTTGAATTCATTAAAAAAAAGCTAGAATTAACAATCTACTGATGACCATGAAACCCATTGTCAATGATCAGAAAAACCTGGTTTGCTAATGTCCCTTAGGGAAGGCAATCTGGCGTCCTTATCCAGTCTAGCTTACATGTGACCCCAGAGCCACAGCAATGTGGTTGACTTTCAACTAGGGATGGGAGTAAATGCTGGCCAGCCAGCCCATGTCCCATGAATGAATAAAAAAAAAATCCTATCACCCTCAGCATCTCTTCCTAGGCACTTGCACTGCCTATTAACCAATACATAGTGGCTGAACAAAGATATCCTCCAAAGATCAATACATACCGATTAGAATTAACACAAGCATATTAAATAGACAGTTTTGTTGTACTGGGGAGTGTTTAGTTAGAACTGACAAAGCCATGATCAAATTGCTGCTGAACTGCCAAGAAGGCAGATATTAAAAGTAAACCTTTGTGATATGGCTCAAGCATTATTTTAATAAACCAGATCCAATTCTATAAATGGCAATTTAGAAGTCTGCTGCATCAGGTACGGCAATGACCTCAATGTCCGATTTCCACATGTCCTCAAATCCAGTAAACAGTCTGCAGAATAATTTTAATGTTAATGGAAAGCTTTTAGAACTAATTTTTAAAAAGTACAGGCAAGAATGTTGAGAGACTCGCTCTTTAGATACCTATAGTTTTCAGTAATGCATATTGTAATGAAACTTGAAGAGATCTATGAAATGTGATGCTGCTGCGTATTCCTATTAAAGCTGCAATGAAGTCTAAGGAGTGACATCGCACTCTTCAAGCAAAATTATGTTGTTCTGTGCAAGTTGAACATTTTAGCATTCGCTTCAGTTTTTTTCCTGCTAGGGATATGATGATCTTGTATTATGGGGTGAGGTTTTTTTTTGTCCTTTATTTGCTCTTCTGGTAACTTGGTATTTTTTTTTGTGGGGTGGGGGGCAGTGGGAAGAGAGGGAGTTTGTCCATCGATCTTTCGAAATGTAATGTGTGTCTTGAATTTCCAAAGTGCTTCATTGGTCAGCAGAGCCTGTCTGTAGTAGAGGATTTGATTTGCACCATTAAATTCATGTGTTGAAGCTGTACGTTTAATGAAACAATAAAACTCTTCAACAAAAAAAAGCATCCTATTAGCAATTGCGAAGGTCTTGTCTCGGTTCATTGCGTTTTTAATTAATCAAATTGGAAGATAAATCTTGCACATGCTTCCAGCACAAAATCTTACGCAGCTGAGATCACACACATTAAGGAATTACACTCACACACTGCCCATGATCTTTCATCTGTTAATTTTAATAGGCAGTGAACTGTGATCTGTGTGGGCACAATTTTCCACAATGCCAGTGGATGACACTGGAATCCAGGAACATGGAAAAAGTCTTAAAGTTCATTTGTTAGTCCCACTAGTCAGCTTATATTAACACCACAATGAAGGTATTGTGAAAATCCCCCAGTTGCCACATTCCAGCACTCGTTCAGACACACTGAGAGAGATTTAACATAGCCAATGCACCTAACCAGCATGTCTCTCGGACTGTGGAAGGAAACCAGAGCACCCGGAGGAAACCCACGCAGACGTCCTTGGATATGAATTTTCACTCTAAAATAAAAGCAAAATACTTCAGAAATCTGAAACTAAAATAGAAAATGCTGGATAAACTCAGCAGGCCTGACAGCATCTATGGACAGAGAAGCAGAAGTAATGATTCAAATCCATATGGCTCTTCTTCAAGCTCTGTCTCACTTCTAGAATTAGACCAGATTGATTCGCCTTCCTGTTGTTACGAGGGTTCAAACTGAAATTGCTATTGATCCCAACATGGTGACAAAAACCATTTTAGCTGCAAGTATTGTCCCTGCCAGAGATGCATCCAACATAACATAGCAATTGAAATGGAGGTGGAGTTCTTTATAAAATCTTTACCAAAGAGCTTTAAGGTGGACCCAGTTTATTTGAGGTTGGAGAAGATTATAGAGAAAAGTGGCTCAAGTTTAATTTCATGACAGAGCTTCCTTGAGGCAGAATCTTTTGCCTTATACTATGAGCATGAGTGTGGACCATTTTCAGCAGGAGAGGCAATAGGATAGTGGTATTGTTGCTGACTAGTAATCCAGAATCCCAGAATAGTGCTCTGGAGACTTAGGTTCAAATCCCACCACGGTAGATAGTGAAATTTGAATTCAGTAAGAATCTAGAATTAGAAGTCTGATTGTTAAGAAACCTATCTGGCTCACTGATATCCTTTAGAGAAGGAAATCTGAAGTCCTTACTGGTCTGGCCTACATGTGACCCCAGACCCATAGTGATGTGGTTGACTCTTAAATGACCTCACATTTAAAATGCCCACAACCCATGAATGAATTTTAAAAAAAGCCACTGACAAGATCTCAGTGGAATCCTCAATAATCCTATAAATGAGCACTTAATTAATCAGATTGGCTAACTATCATTGTGGGGTAGGTGCTGACCACTTCTGGAAATATCTCCTGGAGGTGAGAATGTATTGGGTCAGATATCCACCATACTTTTCTCAGAAAATCCTGACCAAACCCACCTTGAAGCCTGCTCCCCATGGGACCTGGAAGATTCCACCCTTTTTTCCAGGATTCCTCTCACTAGAGGAAGTTGTTTCTTTCTATCCATCCTATAGAATCCTTTGGCATTTTAAATACATTGAGCAGACATATCTCAACCTTCCCAACTCAACACAACCCATCGTAACACAATCCGCTGACCTTTAAACCAGTGTATCATTCTGGTAAATCTATGCTGGACCTTCTGCGGGGCCAATATTTCCTTTACAGGAGATTATATGACACAGAATGAAGTCATTCAGCCCAAGCAGAAACATGTTGGTCTATTTGAGCCTTCTCCTATCTATCTATAACTAAATCCAGCAGCATAACCTCTATTCACTTCTCCCTCACATAATTATCTAGCTTCCCCTTCAAGGCATCTATTGTACATTATTCACGTCGACCATTCCAATTGATAATAAGTCCTTTCAAAATGCAGAACTACAATCTGGCCAAGACTTTTTATGACTGAGGCATCACATTCTCCACATCATATATTTCTTTGTGTTCCCATTCAAATCTGCCATTACTACCCCTTTCACCATTACTGGCCTCTCCTGGGCCAGTGCCAAACCACTCTTTCAACTCAACCACAGACCAGCTTAGTGAAAATCAGTGGCATACTGTAATGCCCTGGATAAGGTATTCATTAAGTTGTTAAATGCGATCAACAATTTTGCATCTAAAGTCTAAATAGTCTCACTTCATGATGTGCATGGAGTAGAGAGTCTCGCCCCAAGCTCTATGGAACTGGACAGACTTTCCATCATCAATATTCTTGCAGGTCCCTGTACCACCAACCCCCTAACACCGTCCCTTGGTGCAGCTCGGTGGCACAGTGGTTAGTACTGCTGCCTCACAAAGCCAGGGATCTGGGTTCGATTTCCGGCTTGGGTCACTGTGTGGGGTTTGCACGTGTCTGCATGGGTTTCCTCTGGGTTCTCCGGTTTCCTCCCATAGTCCAAAAGACGCGCTGGTTAGGTGGCCAGGCTAAATTCTCCCTCAGTGTACCCGAATAGGCACTGGTATATGGAAACTAGGGGATTCTCGCAGCAACTTCACTCCAATGTTAATGTAAGCCTACATGTGACATTAATAAATAAACTTGGGTTAGGTTTCACTATTCTTTCCACTATTGCATAGACTATCACCTAATACATGACTACATTGTTGCTGCCCTGCTGGCACTCCCCTTCCCAACCCCCCTCTGGGGGGTGTTGGATAAAGAGCTTCAGCATCTTTATCCAGCTGGACAGGTGAACATTCTAGATGCAGACTCCCACATGGCTGTCCCTGTCATCAATGGTTGCTCACATTCACTTGGGATCTGTGAGCCACCATCACCATCAATGTAATTAACTACCTAAGTTGTCCCACTGGAATGTGGATATCTATATTGGTGCAAAACTGTAAGTCTGCTGATGATACAGCTTCAGGAGGATTGAGGCCCTCTGAGAAAGCATTCCCACAAGCCTCCTCCAATACTTGATCAGTAGCTGAAGTCTTGAAGAGAAAACAGTTACAAAAGTCACAAGCTTGACAATCACTCCACACAGAGTTCTCATAGCTAAGACATTGAGGAAATAAATTCATTGTTTCAGGGGAGGTCCTGTAGCGCAGTGGGTAGCATTCTTACCACTCGGCAGAACCTCCAGTTTTAAGTCCTACTCCAGGAGCTGATGGTCACAGGAGGTGTATTTATAACATGATCAAACAGGTTGGTCACCACTCATTCCAATACGCCTGATAGCATGTGTTCAAGAGAGGTGTTACCTGGTAACCCATTCTGCAATAGGCAATGTCAAACAGCTGCAGTTCTTTGCCAGGCATTATATTCAATCCAATGGGAGTCCATGGTTGCCAATGCTTTCCTCGGGTATAGTAGAATGAGGAAATGTATGTCAATGGCATTTGTAATTCTGTCCCCAGCTATCTGCAAATTCCCTATTTGTCAATCTTTACCTAAGAGGGATTTTGACATGCCACCTATCTCAAGGGTCTTCTCCTCTACATGAAGTAACTGGACCACTTGTGACAGGCCACTTTCAGTCCTCTCCCTTGTGTGTTGCGCTCTTACTTCCTACAGAGTGATAGGAGATAACCATATGTGAGTGAAGGTCAGATATTCACTGAATGAATGCAGTGCAGTGAGAGTGACAGGCATATCTGAAGTTTTTAAAGTTTATTTATTAGTATCACAAATAGGCTTACATTAACACTGCAATGAAATCACCACACTCCGGTGCCTGTTCAGGTACACTGAGGGAGCATTTAACATAGCCATTGCACCTAACCAGCACGTTTTTTGGACTGTGGGAGAAAACTAGAGCACCCAGCGGAAATCCGTACAGACACAGGGAGAGCATGCAAAACTCCACACAGATAGTGACCCAAGCTGGGAATCAAATCCGAGTCCCCGGTGCTGTGAAGCAGCAGTACTAACCATTGTGCAAGTTATATGTCATATTGTTAAGAATTGTGGGGCACAGCAATGGGGGAAGGATAAGCAGGGAGTTGTTAAAGGGTGTAGACTGGGTGCTATGGAAAGTTGAGTGGGTGGGAGGAGTGATGTGATGGAGCACACTTGACAAGATAGAGCTAAGGGGTGAACTTAAGCTACAGAATGTTGCTAAAATCATTGAATAGTTGCAGCACAGATGGAGGCCAAGCTGCCATGATCTTATCAATTGTCTGTGAAAAAAATCCCAGCCTATCCCTCTCCTTCACCTTCTCCTGTTGTTCTGCAATGCATTTATTTTCAGTTAATTATTGAATTCTCTTTGGAAAACCACGACTGAATCTGCTTCTGTAGCCATTCTCACTGACTGCATTCCACTCACTCTGTAAAGATTTTCCTCATGTAGCCTTTGTTTCTTTTAACAATCACCTTAAGTTGCTTCTAGGTCCTGCCATTGGTTAGTAGCATCTTTCCCAATCTATTCTGTCCTTCATTGACAGATCAATTGCTGTCTTTAAATTTGAGATAGATGACTTTTTGTTAAGTGAAGATATTAAAGGATTTGGGCAGATATATGGAGTGAGATCACAGGTCAGTCACAATCTCAGAAATGGTAGAACAGGCTTGATGGGCTGAATAGCCTGTTCCTGTTCCTCTGTTAGTGCTTTTGCATACAGCAAAATACAGAGTTACGTCAGTAAAGTGTTTTCTTCATTGAATTCATGCACTGGGCACATTGCTCCTGCTTCTAAACTCAGCCACCTCCAATCAAATCGTCCTGGGAAAGGTAGGTTACTTTCTCCCATTGTATTTCTCTCTCCTTTAAGTCCAGTAATATGGCATTAAATCTGGCTGCTGCCCTCACTCTTTATTACAACTGAGTTCACATTCTGACCTTCTCAGTCAGTCTGCTTGGATAATCCCACCCACTCTGCTCAGAAGCTGCTTCCATATTATTATTGGGACTGTTGTCTTTGTCCCCCTTCTCCCAACAGTCCTCCCTCCCTCAGCCACAAGCACCATTCCCAAACTTCACTCCTGCCCCAGGTATAATCTGAGGTTAAACCATACCATTTACAATCTTAGTGAAGCACTTGATCCTAAGACCATAAATCTGCTCCATTGTCTTCTTCCATTTCCAGAACATTGCTCCTATCTCAGCTCATCTCTCCTGATGAAATCTTCACCTACACCTTTATTTACTCTAGAATAGGTTACTTTAATGCTTTCTCACCAGACCTTCTAACTATCAATCTGCATTCATTTTTGGTAGTCTAAAACTCTGCTGCCTATATTCTAATTCTCTCCACTCTGGTCATCTGTAATCCCTGGTCTCATTGCCCTCTTCCAATTATGATCTCTTTCTCACCCTCCCCACCCCTATTTTCATTACTCCATAATCTGGCATTTTCTCCTGAAACTATTCAGCCTCTCTATCCCCACCTGTTAACATGATACAAATTAAAACTCTGACCAACATCTCCTGACATAATTGAGTGACAAACTGTTTTTGATAATGATGCTATGAAGGATCCTGAAATATGTTAAAAGTGCTATTTAAATGCAGCTTTGTTGTTGTAACCCTGTCCCTTTGAGATGAAGGCCAGCATTCTGAATAGCAATTCTATTTTTTTCACTTGTGTAAGCATTTTTCTTTCAATTCAATACAGTCTTTGCTGCGTTAATTGACCATATTTGCTTGTGAAGCATTTGGTTTGTCATGTACCATGTATTTTTTGAATACAGTCAAGGTTTGCCAATTAAGCTGACCACACCAAGCTTTGTGCAGTGAGTATCTGCTGCATCCAATCACAGTGGGTTAGATCTATAATGGACTCACCAACCAATCCCACCAACAGTACCCCTGGTCTAGTTTAGCGGTGAGGGGTGGTTGCTGCCTCGGTGGAGAAGATTTAAACATGCTCTTTTGGTCTCCATGGTTGCTGTGTCTATGGTGGGGGAAGAGGGGGCTGCCGCTTAACTTTAAGATCAGCTCACCCTTTAAATATGGTGCTCTGCTCTCTGGGAAGCTGGGTTGATGGACATATTCCCAATTTTTCCCAACTAAAGGTAATTGAATCTCGCCTGGGAAGTGAACACTATCCAGGACAAAGCAGCCCACTTGATTGGCACCACATCTACAAATATTCAATCCCTCCACCACCGAGCTTCTTGCAGGACAAGGGCAGTAGATACATGGGAATACCACCACCTGCAAATTCCCCTCCAAGCCACTCACCATCTGACTTGGGAATATATCATCATTCCTTTGCAGTCACTGGGTCAAAATCCTGGAAGTTCCTCTGTATCAGCATTCTGGGTCAACCACATGGACTGCAGCGATTCAAGAAGGCAGCTCACCATCACCTTCTCAAGTGGCAACTAAGAATGAGCAATAGATGCTGGCCAGCCAATGACACCCCGACCCATGAATTAATCAAAAAAAGATACATGTGGTTTTGATTCTTTTTCATGTTTTATTGACATAATATCACCTAGAGCCCATCATAAGCACAAATAGTTGAAAGGAAACAAGCCCATCTCTTACTGAAATATTTTATTCACACAAAATAGTTTGATGGTTACAAGAAGTAACAGGGAATGTGGTTATACTGAACTATAACTTTCCTAACTGTACTGAGAAAATCACATTCTGAAATTCCTACAAAAGCATTCTGCAGTAATTTTAGCATGTCCATTACTTGAAGCAATAGTTTCAGTTATATTTTCCAGAACTGCCATATACAGTTTGCTTTCCAATGTGATTTTCATAAACATGCTCGCCTGCTGGTTCGTGTGCAGTGTGAGGCCATGCACATACCTTATGTTCCCCCCCCCACACCCGTCCCTCCCTCTGTTACTGATGATAAACAGCCACATTCATCCACTTGACCTCTGAGAGAGCAAAGCATGGCTCAACTCACCATTTAATGCTATATAAACATGTCACACCAAAAGTACCAATTCAAATAAAATAGGCATTGACCTATTTTGCAAATATCATTTGACTTACAAAGGTGGACCCTGGTATTTCTACATTATAAGATTGAGAGGGAAATGCCTGTATTATTTGTGATTGTTTCAATCCTCCCAGTACAACACGGTATGATGGCAGAAAGGTGTTATTGGGCTGGGTAAATCAATTTTTTAAAAATATTTGTTCACCGGCAGAGCCACTATTTATTCCCAACCCCTAAAGGTACTTAGGAGTCAACCACATTGCTGTGACTCTGGAGCCACGTGCAAGTCAGACAAGGTAAGGATGGCAAATTTCCTTCCCTAAAGAACGTTAATGTGCCAGATGGGTCTTTACAGCAACCAACAACGGTTTCACAGTCATCATCGGACTTTTAATTCCAGATTTTATTTTTACTAAATTCAGATTTCACCATCTGCTGTGGTGGGATTTGAACCTGGGTCCCCAGAGTATTATCTTAAACCTCCAGATTACTATCCAGTGATAATATCTCCATGCCATTACCTTCCTTAAATCAAGATCCTTTAAGCCTCACACCTGGCTTAGAGCAATTCAAAGGCTTCCACAAAGGCCATGCATTAGTCACTAGGGAAAAAAGATGGAGAGTGCCCCTAAACTTGAACAAATTGTATGCAAACCACAAATAAGTTAGAGGCAACTTTGCTAGTATTCCAGAGGCTTAGACTTACAATCCAGAGATGGTTTTATTTATTAAAGTTTTTATTTATTGGTCACAAGTAGGCTTACATTAACACTGCAATGAAGTTATTGTGAAAATCCCCGAGTCGCTGCACTCCAGCGCCTGTTCGGGTACACTGAGGGAGAATTTAGCATGACCCATGCACCTAACCAGACTTTTTTGGATTGTGGAGGAAACTAGAGCACTCAGAGAAAACTCATCCAGACACAGAGAGAATGTGCAAACTCCACACAGAGTGACTCAAGGCAGAAATTATACCGAGGTCGCTGGAGCTGTGAGGCAACAGTGTCAACCACTGTATCTCCGTGCTTCCCTGGGTGAGGGGTATTCAAATGTGCAAAACTTGAGAAATTTCAGTGCAGTTAAATAAATCTGAATTTAAAACCAGAGTCAGTAAAGGGAGGTTGTCAAAATACAAGATTGTCATACAAGATTGGACTGGTTTCCTAAAATACTTTAATGAGAGAAACCTACTGCGTGTATTTCATCTGACCTTTACGTGACTCTAGATTGTTTATTGAATTTCATCATAAGCCATGGTGGGATTTGAACCCACGTCCCCTAAGGGATTACCTTGAGTCTTCACATTACCTATCTGGTGCTAATACCAATGTGCCATCACTTTCCTCCTACCTAACTTCACACCCACAGCAATGTAGTGGACGCTTAGTTGGCCTTTTAACTGGCACATCACGTCACTCAGTGCTATCAAAGAAAGTACCTTCACCATGGAAACTGCACCACTCCAACTTTCTCATCTAACAGGCATTTAGAGATGGGCAATAATATTGGCCATGCCAGCATTGCCCAGTCTGGCAAATGGATAAAAAAATTACAATTAACTTTTATTACTATTCAAGAGTTGTCAATGTATTTTAAGAAGGATATGAATGATGATTTGACAGCAATCTGACCCAGTGGCTGCCAGCATTTGACCTAAAAATATTAAACAATGTTCGTATCTGTAAATCTTCAAAATAAACGTTTTAAATCAAAACAAACTCTGCAGTCCTACATGCTGTGGGGTGATTGTGGGTTGTGAAATCGAGCTGGCACGCTCAGCTCACACTAAGCTTCGACTAAGGAAAATTCCTGCTGTGTTCTCAAATGCATTACTCACCTAAAACAACCCTTTTGCTGCCCACTGGCAACATTCGGGTTTACCTTGAGCAACGATCTGTGAAAAAAACCAGCAATTGCAATTCGCACTAGCATCTGTGTATATTTAACATCAACGTTAATCTCAGCACGATGGCACAGCGGTTAGCGCTGCTGCCTCACAGCGCCAGGAACCTGGGTTTGATTCCTGGCTTGGGTCACTGTCTGTGTGGAGTTTGCACATTCTCCCCGTGTCTGCATGGGTTTCCTCCTACAGTCCAAAATACGTGCTGGCTTAGATATGTTGGCCATGTTTAATTCTCCCTCGGTGTATCCAAGCAGGCACCAGAGTGTGGTGTCTAGGGAATTTTCCACACTAACTTCACTGCAGCGTTAGTGTAAGACTACTTGGGAAACTAATAAAAAACTTTAATCTCAGAAGTCATTCCAAATATTTCTTTGTTCTGTTTACAAAATTTACTGGATAATCTGGTGCAGATCTGAAAGTGACTATTTAATCTGTAGCAATACAATTTTCTGAAGGATCCAGTCACCTTACAGATCTTTTCCTTCATCTCACTAACTTTCATCGCAATAATTAGAAACTGTGTTATAGCATTGTCTCACTCACTTAGTCTTGTGATGTATTTTGGCTGAGTGTACTAATTTCACATTTGGACAGCAATATCTCTGCAGAAAAATAAAATTCTGCTTGTTTAGTTGCTTAAGAACACAGGACTTAGAGAGCAGGAGTAGGTCATTTAGTCCTTCAAGCCTGCTCCACCTTTCAATAAGATTATGGCTGATCTAGTTGTGTGTGTCGACTCCACTTTCCTGTCTGCCCTCATAACCCTTGTCTATCAAAAATCTATCCAACTCTATCTTGAACAGATTCAATGTCCCAGCTAGCCCCCAAAGATCTCTGGAAAAGGGAATTCCTCAGACTAACGAACCTCTGTACAAAAAAAAAATTCCCCTCAGTCTATTTAAAAAGGATACCTTCTATTCTTAAACTTTGTCCCCTAGTTCAATCTCCTCTTCAATGAAAACATCCTCTTCACACCTACACCATCAAGTCCCCTCAGGATCTTATGACCAGATTTCCCCAACCTTGTCGGCCGCTGGGATTATCCAATCCCGCTGCAGTCAATGGAGGTTTGACTGAAAGTCGAATTCTCTATTCTCACTCGTAGCAGTGACAAGGCGTATGAGATCAGATAATCCTGACCTGTATCTTTTTTCAAAGAGGACTCGAACTGTCCTCTGGAATTGGAATTCCAGACGTGGCCTACAAATGTCCTGTACAACTGCAGTAAAACATGCCTACTTTTCCATTTCATTTCCCTTACAATAAACATCAACATTCCATTTGTCTTCCTAATCACTTGCTGTACCTGCATACAAACTTATTGTGATTCCTGCAGCACTGAGTTTTGCAATCTCTACATTTGAATATAATATCAATTTTCCATTCTCATTGCCCAAGTTCACTCTTTCCCAATCTACTCCATTAACTTGTCTTTACCCTTTTGCATACTCACTACCTCCTCTTGACAACTTATTTTTCTGTCTATCTTGTTGCTTATTTTGCTGCCATTCATTTGGTCCTTTCATCAAAATCACTGATGTAGATTATAAGTTGTGTGTACCCAGCATTGATGGACTGGTACTCCATTAACTGCAGCTGGTCAGCCCAAAAAAAACCTATTTATCCCAAAACTCTGCTTTCTGTTAACCAAATTCTCCGACCTCGCTTGCAGCTGGGATTCACCAGTCCTGCTGCAAGGAATGAAGTTCTGACTGAGCGCCAAATTATCCATTCTCGCTGGCAGTGATGGCAGGGCATGAAATGGGAGAATTCTATTTTCAAAACATGCTGCACCCAGCATTGTCCCCATAAGCAATTAAAAATCAAGCCCCTGTTTGTACCAAGCACTATTGTCATAAACAATTTTGCATTCTCTTGGGACAGTTTGTTCATCTGATGCCTTGAAATTTGCTAGCAAAGATTTCAGATTATCAGCTCATAAGACTTTGACGTTGGAACACATTCTAATGTCTTCTCAAATCAACAATGAACTGTGCCGGTCTTAAACATCTCTACTAACATTCAAAAATGTCAAAAACAGTTCTGGGTCTGTCAAACTAAATAGTTAATACCTCTGTGTATTTCTCTGATTTGGTTTATGTCAAAAAGGATTCTTCATGTGATAAAGCTGTCTTTTCAGTTCTACAAAACAGATAGAATTATACAGATGATTGTCATCACAGAGTACAGATTAACATCTTCCAATGAGTACCAGCATGGCTGAGGGATTGTCTTCGATTCCTGGCAGCAGTTCCACGCCAAGCTCTCAGTTTTTACTATTGTTATGAGCCAAATCAGAAACTCCAAGGTGTTTTATGAAGTCACCCCAGACCGTAGGTTTTGTACTTTGAATTTGGCACAAGTGAGCATTAGGTGTTTCAATCCAGATATGATTGAAGTGACCCACTAGGGAGCTTTTATCAAACAAACTTTATTTAAGAACATAGTTAAAATATAATAAGAAGAATTACAAAGAATACAAAGAACAAAGAACAAAACAGCATGGGAAACAGGCCCTTCGGCCCAACGAGCCTGCGCCGCCACCTCAATGTTCCCACTTCTACACGCGATCCCTGTCCATGTTTATAGATCTATGGATTAAAAACCAAATTTGAGACAATTTAGGGAGAATTTGTTTTGCCAATTAGCCTAAGAGCACATCTTTGGGATGTGGGAGGAAACCGGAGCTCCCGGAGAAAACCCACGCAAGCACGGGGAGAATGTGCAAACTCCCACAGACACAGGTCCAAATCCATGTATCTGCACAGCACAGCTATAGTCACTGCGCTGTCGTGTTGCCCATCTTATTTAGCATAACCATTTACCAATTACAAGAGAGCAACCATGATATAGAGTCAACTTTAACAGTTTACTTTACTATTCCAAACCAAGCAGCCCATAAAAACATACACCTTGCTTGTCATCAAAAGCGAATATGCTCCCGTGATGCTGGATCTTGCAGTTTTTAACACTTGCTGTGAATTAGTCCTTTAGATGTTGAAATAAAGTTCTGACATCCCAACCATAGAACTTTCAGTGCACCTTGAGAGAGCGAGAGAAAGAGACAGAGACACTGCTTGCCTTTAGCTACTCACTAGCAACTCCTGTTCAGCAGGATTTTCATTTCAGAAAGAGAGAGACAAGAAACACTGCTTTAAGTCTGCAGTCCAAGCAGCTTCTGACAAAATGAAACTAAAACCTTAGATTTTTCCTGTGTGGAGAAAAGAAATTGTCCAAAGCCAGCACCTGAACGGTGAATCATGCTCAACAGTTCCAAAAGAGTCATAAAACTCCAGGATACTGCATTAGGCCAGATTAAAAATAAACAAGATGCCCATTGTGTTGCTTCAGCAACTATTGGAGAGAACCAGCTCAGGCAGCATGGCAACAATAACAAAATGACTAGGCCCAATTGAAAAAAACTTGCAGAGAGCATGATTAAAATGCATTTCTTTAAGGCACAGTATCGTCACATTACCATCAATTTGATACCTCCTGTAAACTCTGTATGTGTGACAAACAAGTTAGAAAGCACTTTGAGATGCTTTTCAACTGGCACCAATGAAAAGATCCAAGGGCAAATGTTCATTGTCAAACATTAGAAATCTGCGACTGAATTTAATCATTACAGAGATGGCTCCATTCACCTGCCAGAGCTAACAACAACCCCCCACCCCCCCATCCCATGCCAAGAACAGATTGGGAAGTGGAATAGGGGGCAATATGATTAGAGCAGTTGGGTCAATTTCCTGACTCCCTTTGATTAAGGCAAAGCTAATGAGGGTCAGGGTCAGCCTTCCTGTCCGCAAACCAATTAAGAATTAATATCCTCATCCTACTGCCCCTGGTATCCTGCTAGTGGTAAGGGGAGACATGTGCCGGGTGGGGAGGTCACGAGGTAATCCCTTGCAGCCTCCTGGTTGGCTCAAGAGAATGGGGGGAGTGGCTTCCTGATCAGGCTGTCCATGCCCTGTGGAGGGATGGTACACTTGCAAATACCATCCCCACTGGAACTGCTGTGGTGAGCCCGCCATTGTCATTTTCAGGAACCATGACAGGATTGAACATCGATCAGGCAGAATACTGAGATTCTCATACTTTTCAAAGGTGAAGGCCCTGCTCACTAAGAGTTGTCAATTTCTTGGCCGGCAGCGCTTTAACCCCAGTGGTTAAATCAGGAGCAGTGGTCACAGCCCAGACTGCAGGAGGCTCCAACCCAACCACTATTGATGGAGGCCCAGAAGAAAGCTGAATGGGGCTGAATTCACCAGTCAGCCAGACCCCTGGGGAGGGGAGGGGGCCATGACAAGAGCACAGGAGAGATTTTCTTGTGATTGTGACCGTTGCTGGTCAGCCGGCCCTCCATGGGGCACTGGTCACTAGTTGGCTGGGAAGTCTCTGAGCCCACATGAAGGCCAAGTTATACTTAATAACCTCTCCACTTGAGCTACAGCTTTCCTTCCCACAAAAATAACAAAGAGCAAAGAATACAGCACAGGAACAGGCCCTTCGGTCCTCTAAGCCTGCACCGATCATATGTTCTTAACTCGACCATCCATTTATATCCTCACCACCAAGCTCCTCCCACCACCACCCCCATCCCCCACATGTCCCTAACTGATTGAAGACCAGTTGCAATGCAATGAGTCCATGAATTGTCCATGCAGCAACCTCAATTGGCCCAGAGGCAGCAAAGCCGACTTCAATCTTCCCCGTTCTTGACTTCGCCTACAAGATGACGGACTGTCCAATCTGATGCTTTCACACCAGATTTAAAGACCACCCCACTCCTTCCTCCCAACCTCCCAGCCAGCTCCTCGAGGGTAAGGAGGAGGGTGATCTGATTACAATTCTGGAGTGCTGTTTCTGCACCTTGCGCTGCTGATTGAATCTTAATTGAGCAGCTATGAATTGGCATTGGGGTCACAGCCCTGAATCTAGAACAAACTTCAAAAGATCAAGATGACAATAAAATCTACCTCTGCACTGTGCAGATATGCAGTATGAAGAGACTCTGATATCAGCCTGTTACAAATACAAAAAGATGGTCATGTTTTGAGATTATGGGGGGTGGGGGGGAATCTTCCATGTCCTGTAGTGGGCAGAGGGACAGACCACACAGAAGTCCATTGACCTGAGGCAGGATTTTACAGTTTTGGGCCATTCAGGCCAGAAGATCTCATTCCATCTTTTTAGTTTAAGCTAAAATGGTGGAGTGGAGCAGTCATGTGACCAGCTATAGATTCCGCCTCATGACAAGCTTGGTGGCTTGATTGGTTAAGTTTAAAGGGGGCTATGAATTGATTTACTTGACTACGTACAAGAGATCCCCACCTCTAGACAACAGCAAGAGCATCTGTGCTGGCTGTGGTATGTTCATAATCTCTAGATCTCACAGGGAATGGTTAGGAGCTTTATAAACAGCTACACTTTAATCTGTTTATTTAATTCCAAGATAGAGTGAAATGGAGTGTTTAGAAGATAACCAATAAACATTTCAATCTGAATATAAGACCTTTGTGATTCACATTGCCATGAGAATGGGTTTTAAGAAGTAAAATTCAATAGAAAGCCATTGTATTATCAGATTGCAGGCTTCTTAAGGTATCCAAGATCTTCACAAATGGATCAGTTTGTAAGAATCTGAATCTTAGGGAGAGAGAACAGAGAGATAGACTACTTAGTCCTGCACCTGAAACAGAGAAAATACTGTCTTTATTATTCACAATCGGAAGATGGGACAGAGCTCAGCCTCAGATTGAGACACATCAGGTTAATGAACACTTAAAGGAGGCCTAGCTTTGGCTACATGGAGTGATCTCCAAGGTAACCTTCACCGTGAATGTCAGTTCGAGATTATCCAGGGAAAAGGAAGGAGGCCAGAAGGAGAGGAGAATAGCTTTGAACTGCTTCCAGGAGAAGAAAGTGCCCACTCAAGGAACCCCCCCCGGGGGGGGGGGGGGGGGGGGGGGGGGGGGGGGGGGGGGGGGGGGGGGGGGGGGGGGGGGGGGGTGGGATCCTAAGTAGTTGGGGTGCCGAGAGGGATGAGAGTAAGGGGGTTATAGAGGAGAGTTGTAAAACACAGCGGCGTACGGGTGGGGTGGGGCATGGTTTGAGATGCGTATACTTTAATGCAAGGAGTATTCGCAATAAGGGGGAGGAACTTGCAGCTTGGACCAGTACCTGGAACTTCGATGTTGTGGCCATTTCAGAGACTTGGGTAGAGCAGGGACAGGAATGGATGTTGCAGGTTCCGGGGTACAAATGCTTTAGTCGGAGTAGAGAAGGGGGTAGAAGGGGGGGAGGAGTGGCGTTATGGTCAAAGACTGTATCACGGTGATCGAAAAGAAGTTTGATGAGGACTTGTCTGTTGAGGTAGTATGGGCTGAGATTAGAAACAGGAGAGGAGAGGTCACCCTGTTGGGAGTCTTTTACAGACCTCCTAATAGTTCTAGAGAGGTTGAGGAAAGGATTGCGAAGTCAATTCTGATTAGGAGTGAAAGTAGTAGGGTAATTGTGATGGGGGACTTTAACTTTGCTAATATTGATTGGAATAGCTATAGCTCTAGCTCGTTAGAGGGGTCAGTTTTCGTACAGAGTGTGCAGGAAGGTTTTTTGACTCAGTATGTAGATAGGCCAACTAGAGGTGAGGCTACATTGGATTTGGTGCTGGGCAATGAGCCAGACCAGGTGTTAGGCTTGGAAGTTAGTGAACATTTTGGTGATAGTGACCACAATTCGGTTACGTTCACCTTAGTGATGGACAGGGATAGGCATGAAGCTGGGGGCAGTAGTTATAGCTGGGGGAAGGGTAATTATGAGGCCATCAGGAGAGAATTAGGGTGCATAGATTGGACTAGGGAACTACAGGGACTGGGAACATCTGGAATGTGGTGCTTATTCAAGGAGCAGCTGCTGCGAGTCCTTGATAAGTATGTCCCTGTCAGGCAGGGAGGAAATGGACGAGTAAGAGAGCCTTGGTGTACGAAAAGAGTTGATTTGCTGGTTAAGAAGAAAAAGGAGGCTTATGTCAGGATGAGGCTTGAAGGCTCAGGTAGTGCAATGGATAGCTATAGATTAGCTAGGAAGGAGGTAAAAAGTGAATTGAGGAGAGCTAAGAGGGGACACGAGAAGATGTTGGCTGATAGGATTAAGGAGAATCCTAAAGCTTTCTTTCGATATGTTAAGAATAGAAGATTGGTTAGGGCAAGATTAGGGCCAGTCATAGACAGCAGTGGGAAGTTGTGCGTGGAGCCTGAAGAGATTGGTGAGGCACTGAATAAATATTTCTCTTCGGTATTCACGCAGAGTGCTGGAAATGTAGCTGTGGAGAGCACTGAGGTACAGGGTTGCAAATTGGGGAGTATTGTAGTAGATAGGGAGGATGTGTTAGAAATTCTCGAGGGTTTGAAGTTGGATAAGTCCCCTGGGCCGGACGGGATTTACCCTAGGATTCTCTGGGAGGCAAGAGAGGAGATTGCAGAGCCTCTGGCTCTGATCTTCAGGTCCTCGTTGGTTACGGGTGTGGTTCCGGAGGACTGGAGGATAGCGAATGTGGTCCCATTGTTTAAGAAGGGGAAGAGAGACCTTCCTGGGAATTATAGGCCAGTGAGTCTTACTTCTGTTGTGGGCAAGGTATTGGAGAGAATTATTAGGGATAGGATTTATAGTTATTTAGAGAGAAATGAATTGATTGGGGATAGTCAGCATGGTTTCGTGAAGGGTAGGTCATGCCTTACTAACCTCATTGAGTTTTTTGAGAAAGTGACCAGAGAGGTGGATGGGGGTAAGGCGGTTGATGTAGTATATATGGACTTTAGTAAGGCTTTTGATAAGGTGGCCCATGGAAGACTTCTACAGAAAATGCAGATGTGTGGAATAGAGGGTGATTTAGCTAATTGGATTAGGAATTGGCTGGCAGATAGAAGACAGAGGGTGGTGGTTGATGGGAGATATTCATCGTGGAGTTCGGTGACGAGTGGTGTGCCTCAGGGGTCTGTTTTGGGGCCCCTGCTGTTTGTAATTTTTATAAATGATCTGGATGAGGGTATTGAGGGATGGATCAGTAAATTTGCAGATGATACTAAAGTTGGTGGTGTGGTAGATAGTGAAGAGGGTGTTTTAGTTTACAGAGTGACTTGGACAAGTTGCAGAGCTGGGCCGAGAGGTGGCAAATGGAGTTTAATGTGGAAAAGTGTGAGGTAATGCACTTTGGCAGGAACAATAAATGTGTAGAGTATAGGGCTAATGGTAGGGCTCTTAATAGTGTTGAGGAACAGAAGGATCTTGGTGTATGTGTCAATAGATCCCTGAAAGTAGGCAGTCAAGTGGATAAAGTTGTTAAGAAGGCTTATGGAGTCTTAGCTTTTATTGGTAGGGGGATTGAATTTAGGAGCCGCAGCATCATGTTGCAGCTGTACAAAACTCTAGTGCGGCCGCACTTGGAGTATTGTGTGCAGTTCTGGTCGCCACATTATAAGAAAGATGTGGAGGCATTGGAGAGGGTACAGAGGAGGTTTACTAGGATGTTGCCTGGTATGGAGGGCAGGTCCTATGAAGAGAGGTTGAAGGATTTGAGGTTGTTTTCGTTAGAAAGGAGGCGGCTAAGGGGGATCTTATTGAAGCATATAAGATGATTAGAGGTTTAGATAGGGTGGACAGTGATAGCCTTTTTCCTAGGATGGAGAAAGCTAGCACGAGGGGACACAACTTTAAATTAAGGGGTATGAGTTATAGGACGGATATCAGAGGTAGGTTCTTTACTCAAAGAGTGATTAGGGAGTGGAATGCCCTGCCTGCAGCTGTTGTAGATGCGCCAAGTTTGGTGGCGTTTAAGAGGTTAGTTGATAAGTATATGGATGAGAAGGGAATGGTTTAGTTAGGAGGGGCATTGCTTTTTATTTTGGTCGGCACAACATCGAAGGCCAAAGGGCCTGTTCTGTGCTGTATTGTTCTATGTTCTATGTTCTATGTAAAGTAAAGCATAACCATGGCATGGGATTGTCAGTCATGTTAAAAGTCACGTAGGGTTCTTTTCTATACTTTAAAGTATAAGGTGCTGAAAATAGTCAATGTTGCTTTTAGTTTGTTTATTATAGTAAAAGTCTCTTTTTAAAAAATGAATTCTTCTTGGTTGACCTTTCAGTTTGTCACTAGAATTCAAGTATCGTTTTAAAAGTTAGCGTTCTCTACATGGATCATTATAAGCTCAACAAGGATAAACGTCTAAGATTGGTCATAAATTGAGAGTCTCAGGGAGGCTTGAAAGATGGGAGGAACACAATGAAACCCATCTCAAACATTTCATAATATATCTGATTAATTTGATGTCGCAACAAATTGGCCAACTTGAAATATTCTCCAAACAATGGTTCAGGAAATGAATTTGACTGAAATGTTACAAAAATAAACATGTTCAGAAGATCTCACAAGCTGTTTTCAATCTCCGCAACCAAGTCATATTACTAATCCCCAGGGAATGGTGTCCTAACCTCCTTGCAAAACTGGTTTCATGTGGCATTTCTGGTAAGCTATTGATTTTCACGTACGAGTTCCTGCCAGGATCTATACACCAGGGCACGATAAATGGATATTAATTTTCCTTATAATTGCACATCAGGGCAAGACTTGCCAAGGAGGATTATTTGCTCTTCCTTGTTAACTATTGATATTCTTAATTCCAATATAAAAACTGATGATGTTACAAAATAGTTAACACTTGATCGGAAAAACAAAATGCTACTTCAGGCATAGACATACAAACTGAACAGTAAAAAAAATGGTATTTTCAATGATGAAGGTTAGGTTTTCATGTGGATGGAGGGGCTCCCAGTCTTAGTGAGAACAGTAACAGAGGTACAAATTCTTTTGTCCTGCTGCTGAACCTGCATCCTGCCATTTTCACCAGTGGGTAAGGGTTGCAGTACTGACAAGTTGTAAGCAGCATCTCTGTGGGTTGCGAAATCAACTGCACATTTAAAGTGTAGCTGCCTTGATCAGATCTGATTTTGGTTAGTGGGATATTCAAAACATAACTGGGTGCACATTAGTCCTGGTAGCAGGCAATCGAAAGTGGGCAAAGTTCTTTGGAACCCTTATTGAGAGGTAAAGTTTATTCATTAGTGTCACAAGTGGGCTTACATCAAAATTGCAATGAAGTTACAGTGAAAATCCTTTTGTCGCCACACTCTAGCACCTGCTCAGATACACTAAGAAAGAATTTAGCACCTAACCAGCACATCTTTCAGACTGTGGGAGGAAACTGGAGCATTGCCGAAAACTCACGCAGGCTCATGGGTTAAAGAATTGAAGTAGTGAGTATATTTTTATGAGTTTTTTCTTAAATAATGACACTTAATGGACACTTAAGAACTTTAATCTCAGCATGGCTCCTGAAGTCTGCCCTTGGAGCAGAAGAGGAACAGATGAATTGGCACGGTAGGTGTAAGAGCAAAGGCTGATTGACGAAAGAGCTGAGTCAGCACTAAGTTGGCATAAGGGTTTTAAAGTGCCATGGGGGTGGGTAAAGGAAGCATAGGTTGCTATGGAGAATCTGAAGGGTGTTGGACTGCATAGCTTGACATGGATTGACATGGATAGAGCATAGGGAGTGTGTGTGAGGGCTGAAAGGATCTGAGAGGGGAGGACTGGAGCAATGCCTTTTTATTTTATTCAGCTTTCTTATTTTGATAAAGTGCCAATGCTTTCACCCAGCCTACATCCACATCTGACAGCCTCCAAACTCTTCCCAGAGTCACCCACCATGACTCCCATTACACCTACCAATCACAACCCCAACTCTCAACCCCACTTCTGAACTGAACGTGTCTTCTCCTGAGTCACGTTTTCCTGGGCAGGGTTTATGGAGCTAAACATTGTCCCAGCCCTGCATTCCCGATCCTGGTGTAAAAATTCAGGCCAAAAAGTCTGATTCAATTGGCAGACTGAAAAAAAAAACTGACATTTCTCATGTACTGCTCTGCTGTAAGGATCACAGGCTTTGAAGCTCAAACATCCATCTCCTTTGGTAGGAAGCGTTATCAAGTACTGCGGAGGAAAACAGATGGCAAAAAGTAAAAGTTTATTTATTAGTCACAAGTAGTCTTACATTCACACTGCAATGAAGTTACTGTGAAAATCCCCTAGTCACCACACTCCGGTGCCTTATTGGGTATGCTGAGGGAGAATTTAGCATGGCCAATTCACCTAATTTGCAGAGCTTTGGACCGTGGGAGGAAACCCACACAGACACAGGGAGAATGTGCAGATTCCCAAACCAGGAATTGAACCCAGGTCCCTGGCGCTGTGAGGCAGCAATCTAACAAAGGTGCTACCCCAAGTTAATTGGAAAAAGAACTCATTTGAGTCGGTATTTGATTATCAATGAAAACATTCTGGTGAATGCAGATTCCTACACTTGAACATCATTTATCAAATTTATGAATGTGAAATTTATATTTGTCATCCATTCTGGCCCACTTGCTTACGCACCATAAACACAAAACACTACTGCCTGAATTGGACAGCAGGTGGCATCAGAACTCCAACCCTGACTAAAATGAGTCAAGGTCGGAATAAACAAAAAACCAATCACAAGCTGGGGGTGAGTTTTCAACTTGCTGTCCAGGTGGGAAGCTAGAGTTATAGAATAGCCATTTGATATTCTTTGCTGATTTCAACGAAAATTGGACCATTCTCTACTGGGAGGCCAATTTCCCTTTCATCAGTCTTACACTCTTTGATTTGATTTATTGTTGTCACATGTATTGGGATACAGTGAAAAGTATTGTTTTTTGCGCACTGTACTGACTAAATGTACCATTCATTGAGTACGTAGGGGAAAAGGAAAGGCGAAAATGCAGAATGTAGTGTTACAGTCAGGGCCTAGAGAAAGACCAACTTAATGCAAGGTAGGTCCACTCAAAAGTCTGACAGCAGCAGGGAAAAAACTATTCTTGAGTCTGTTGGTACACCACCTCAGACTTTTGTATCTTTCTCCCGACGGAAGAAAGTGGAAGAGAAAATGTCCGGGGTCCGTGGGGTCCTTAATTATGCTGGCTGCTTTGCCGAGGCAGTGGGAAGTATAGACAGAGTCAATGGACGGGAGGCTGGTTTGTGTAATGGATTGGACTGCATTCATGATTTTTTGTAATTTCTTGCAGTTTTGGTCAGAGCAGGAGCCACACTAAGCTGTGATACAACCAGAAAGAATACTTTCTATGGTGCATCTGTAAAAATTGGTGAGAGTCGTAGTGGATTTGCCAAACTTTCTCAGCCCAAGCAGCATGTTGAGAATTTCACCCACTATATCTGATTTTTAAAGAACAATCTGGTGCCCTCTCCCCCATTTCTCCTCTCAGTATTGCCACCATCAAATTTTTTTACAAAATATGAACAGAAAAACCAAATGGGAATTATGATTTATATTGAATATTTCTCCCATTTCTAACGTTATTTTCTCTACTTTGTTAAATTTATTTTAGAGTTTGCTTATTTATTAGTGTCGCAAGGAGGTTTACATTAACATTGCAATAAAGTTGCTGTGAAAATCCCCTAGGCGCTACACGCTGGCTACACTGAGGGAGAATTTGTACTCCATTTTTGAAGTTACAAAGCTAATGCTCATAGAGGACAAGGCAAACCATCTCCTTGCTTGTTCCACAAAATCAAATTCAGATTAAATCCAGTTCATGGTCCCCACAAGGGAGACAAACAAGACCCAAGCTGACAAGATAAGACATTGCACCGTTTGATCTTAGCCAAAATGCCCAATGAGACTCAATAATATAATTTGTAAATACTGAACTAGAGTTCAATATTTAAAGATTCACCATAAAAAGCATTCTTTCTGGTTGTATCACAGCTTGGTATGGTTCCTGCCCTGACCAAGATCGCATGAAAAACTACAAAAGATCGTGAATGTAGCCCAGTCCATCACTCAAACCAGCCTTCCATCTATTGACTCCACCCACACTTCCTGCTGCCTCGGCAAAGCCGCCAGTATAATGAAGGACCCCAAGCACCCTGGACATTCTCTCTTGCACCTTCTTCTGTCAGACAAAAAATACAAAAGTCTGAGGTCACGTACCAACTGACTGAAAAACAGCTTCTTCCTTGCTTTATCATCAGTGATACAAGTCAGGAAATGGCTCTCAGCAATGTTGGCTTGTGTCTAGGCATTAAATTACATGTCTCCATATTTGAAATGAGCTGACACTTCCATTAAAACAGCATGAAGAGAAATTTAATTGGACTGTGGTAACCATTCATAGCATAACATCACTGATTGCCGTTGCTAGCCTGGTCCAACTGACCCACAGTTTGTCCTACACTGGTTGTGTGAGATTATTTCATAGCTGCATCTTGTCAGACCCAATAATCATTATCAGCGTATTTCTATTGATGGCACTTATTGTTAAAAAAATCTAAAATGTAATCGGAGTAGAAGTACATGACAAGAAGATGCCAAGATTAATTGTAAATCTTTTATTCTGCTTTGTTTTTCTTTTAACCAACAATAAGCTCTTTCTTGAAACACTGTAAGTAGCAGTATTCCTTTCCTTTAAAACAAACAGATTTGAGGAAAAATAAGGAGAACATGCCCCTGTCTCCTTCAACAAGGACAAAGTAGAAAGGGTCAAGAGTTTCATGTTTTTAGGTATCACCATAAATCTGTCCCGGTCCCCCCATATCAACACTACAGTTAAGAAAGCCCATTAATGACTCTACTTTCTCAAGTGACTAAGGACATTTTGTATGTCAGCTACAACTCTCACCAACTTTTACAGATGTACCATAGAAAGCATTCTTTCTGGTTGTATCACAGCTTGGTATGTCTCCTGCTTTACTGAAGACCGCAAGAAACTACAAAAGGTTGTGAACGTGCCCAGTCCATCAAGCAAACCAGACTCCCAACCATTGATTCTATCTATACTTCCCGCTGCCTTGGCAAAGGACACCGCGCATCCCGGACATTCTCTCTTCCACTTTCTCCCTTCGGGAAAAAGAAACAAGTCTGAGGTCACGTACCAACTGACTCAAGAATAACTTCTACCCTGCTGCTGTCAGACTTTTGAATAAGCTTACTTTGCATTAAGTTGATCTTTCTCTAGATCCTAACTATGATTGTAACACTACATTCTGCACTCTCTCATTCCCTTCTCTATGAACTGTATGCCTTGTCTGCATTGTGCATAAGAAGCAATACTTTTCACTGTATGTTAATACATCTGACAATAATAAATCAAATCAAATCAAATCACATGTGAAGGATTGCAATTTAACATTCATTATTTTTTTCCTCATTGTTCCATATAAGCCTGCAAGTGAAAGCAAAGATGCTAAAAGAACTTGGTTGTGAACTCCTGTTTGTTGATGACTATGTTCTAATGGCTCAATCCCAGTGTGAATTGCAAATAGTCTTGAAATTGGAACTACAGGCTTGCAATCTGGCATGACAATGAGCCTTAAATAGACAGTGCTACTCCTCCAAACTGCCCTGGGCAAGGGATGCACTCCACGTACCATCACTATTGACAACCACATATTTTGGACAGCTTCATATTCCTGCCTTCAGAAGTTGGTTATTATTGTTCATTATCAATCATGGATAGAGAAGCAGTTTGCAGATTTTGTTTTGGACAATAAGTTGAGCAAAGAGAGGCATCAACCTGCAGATCAAGCTCAAAGTGTAGAGGACTGTCATTCTGACAATGCACTCATACCACATTAAGGAACTGAACGGCTTTCACCTAAGCCGCCCAAGACAAATAATGAAGAGCAGATGGCTAACCCAGATCGCTGACAAAGAAATTCTCAAAATAAATTTGACATGCCAAACATAGATGCTCCGCACATGAAGGCATGGGCCATGCTGTTCAGGTAATTTGGTTCAAACGTTTGTCAGATGAATACTGGAGAAGATCTTACGTGGTGCATTGTGAACTGGAGCTGGATTCGAAACAAGTGCTAAATAAATGTCTGTCTGGGGAGCATCTTATTTAGGAATGATAATATGCAGTGAAAAGCCATCCTTGAATCCAGCCCTCCCAGTCAAACCGGTGATGCTGAATATGTCAGCTGATGTACTCTCAGCTGAAAAATCAAGGGTCCAGATTTTGCAATATAAATAATAATAGAGCTAACAATGTCTAATATTATTTATGCAGCAAGACCCAGATCTCTCAATCTCTGGATCATCGGAAATCAAGTATATGATCCAAGCTCAAACCAGCCTTCCATCCATTGACTCCACCCACACTTCCTGCTGCCTCGGACACTTTGGGTGTTCTGACATGCTGACCTGAGTGTGAATTGCCTGAAGAATTTGTATTTCTGGTGGAAAATTCCTCTACCATTCACTCACTATTGGCACTACTCAGAAAACTTGGGCCATTTCCCAAGTTAGAACACCTTGCTGAAGTTGTACAAGACATTGGTAAGGGCACACTTAGAATACTGTGTGCAGTTCTGGTCACCCTATTATAGAAAGGGTATTATTAAACCAGAAAGAGTGCAGAAATGATTTACTAGGATGCTACCAGGACTTGATGGTTTGAGTTGTAAGGAATAGCTGGATAGATTGAGATTTTTTTCTCTGCAACGTAGGAGGCTGAGGGATGATCTTACAGAGGTCTATAAAATAATGAGGGCACAGACAAGGTAGATAGTCCATATCTTTTCCCAAAGATAGGAGAGTCTAAAACTCAATGCATAGGTTTAAGGTGAGAGGGGAGAGATACAAAAGTGTCCAGAGGTGCAATTGTTTCACACAGAGGATGGTGAGTGGCTGGAATAAGCTGCCAGAGTTAGTAGTAGAGGTGGGTACTATTTTGTCTTTTATAAATCATTTAGATAGTTACATGGATAAGATGGGTATGGAGGGGTAGGGGCCAAATACGGGCAATTGGGATTATTTTACGGGATTAAAAAAAAGGGCAGCATGGATAAGTTGGGTCGAAGAGCCTTTTTCCATGCTGTGAACCTCTATGACTTTATGACTTTATCACCAATGGATCCATTCCATTGCAAATCAGTGGGCCCATATTAATCAGCTGAAACTACACACTACTGGCACGGTGGTTAGCATGACTGCCAGAGACCCGGATTCGATTCCCACCTTGGATCATTGTCTACGTGGAGATTACGTGCTCTTCCCGTGTCTGAGTGGTTTCCTCCAGGTTCTCTAGTTTCCTCCCACATTCCAAAAGGGCGCATGTTAGAGAGATTGCTAAATTGCACCTTAACATCCCACAATATGCAGATTAGGTTGATTGGCCATGATAGCTGCATGGGGTTATGGAGATAAGGTGGAGGGGAAGGCCTAGACAGAATGCTCTTTCAGAGACTCAATGGGCCAGCAGATGGCTTCTTTCTGCACTGTGGGGATTGTATGGCCTTTAAGGGACAAGCAAAGAATTTAAGGATTATTGTTGCTGGATAATGCCGGTGAATAGTGGCCACATGATCATCTATTGGCAGGAGAAAGCAGTGGCCTTGTCCACTTACTACGTGAGCAATATCTGGTGACTGTGTGAACCTGAGACCTTCTTCTGGATATCGTCACGTAGGCCAGAACAGGGCAGGATGCAAGGCCAGCAAACAAACTGCAAAGTTAGACCTCTAAAGTCAATGGTCCACTTCAGCCCTGCGATTCCCTCCCTGCTTCCCTCTCCAAATCTGAAGTCAATCCTTCAACATACATTGAAGACCGTTTGGTTTGTGAGCAACAGATACCGAGAAAGGAATGGAAACCTCAGAAGGCCACATCCGGTGGGATGTGGTGTACAATATGAGGTAATTCACTCTGGGAGTGTTAGTTCTCTTTTGCTTTTTTAGTTCCTCATTTTATGTTGAGCATACTGTCATTATTACTCTGCTACATATGTGCAACATGTGTTGCTGTTGAAGACTCAGCTGTAGCTCTGACAGATACTGTCTATATATACATGGGCCTTTCACAGTATATGCAGAGTTTCCACATCATTAGCCGAAAATACAAAATGATCAATAAATAAGTTGGTACTATGTAATTCATAAGATTTATTTAAATCTTGCTGATCAGGTTGGAAGGTCAGTGTGACAGAAGAGAAATAGAAGAAAAAAAATGAAAGATTTTAAAATTCATCTGGAGAAATAATTAGAATTCACTGTGTCAAGTCACAAAATTGTTACAAAGCAGAAGGAGGCCATTGGGCCCAACAGGTCTGCACTAACTCTCTGACTGAGCAATTAGGGTGAGGTTCTTGTATTCTTCCCATAACTCTACATGTTCATCCTTTTCAAATAACAATCTAATTCCTTTTGGAATGCTTCAGTTCAATCTACCTCCACTTTATGCCTTCTTCCAGCATGACAAACATCCTTTAACATCCTTTGTGATAGTTATAGGACGGATATCAGAGGTAGGTTCTTTACCCAAAGGGTGGTTCGGGAGTGGAATGCCCTGCCTGCAGCAGTTGTAGATGCGCCAAGTTTGGTGGCGTTTAAGAGGTTAGTTGATAAGTATATGGAAGAGAAGGGAATGGTTTAGTTTGGAGGGGCATTGCTTTTTATATTGGTCGGCGCAACATCGAAGGCCGAAGGGCCTGTTCTGTGCTGTAATGTTCTATGTTCTATGTTCTTTAACCACTACCGTGTTGCCTGAAACTCAGCCAATTCCGTATCTAAGTTGTTGCTGTTCCTTTTATTCCACAAGTTATAACTTTTCTCACAAGTCTGTTGTGTGGCATTGTATCAAATGCCTTTTGGAAGTCCATGCATATCACATCTGGAGCATTACCCTCACCAACCCTCTCTGTTACCTCTTGAGAAAGCTCCAGCAAATTAGTAAAACACAGTTTTCCTTAGGAAACCCATGCCTTAATTAACCCACATTTGCCTATGTGATTATTAATTTTGTCCTCAATTTTTGTTTCTACATGTTTCCCCATCATCAAAATTAAACTGACTAGCCTGTAATTGCTGGGCTTATCATTCTGCCCTTTCTTGAACAAGAGTTTAAAGTTTGCAATGCTCCAATCCTTCGGCACCACCCATGTATCTAAGGAAGGCTGAAAAATTATTTTAAGTTGATTTATTCATCACCAGTAGGCTTACATTAACACTGCAATGAAGTTACTGTGAAAATCCCCTGGACACCACATTCTTGTTCAGATACACTGAGGGAGAATTTAGTATGGCCAATCCACCTGACCAGCATGTCTTTCTGATTGTGGGAAGAAATGGCAGCACCCAGAGGAATCCCATATAGATACAAGGATAATGTGCAAACTCCACACAAGTAGTGACCCAAGCCAGAGATCGAACGCAGGTTCCTGACGCTGTGAGGCAGCAGTACTAACCATGGTGCCATCATGGTGCCCCATGGTGACCCGTGGTTAATTATGGCTACTGCCTCTGCAATTTCTATTCTCACTTTCCTAACATCCTTGGATTCCTCTCATCTAGTCCCTGTGCCTTTCAACTTTGAGTACACACAACTTATCCACTTTAAACCCTTCTAAAGCCTGAACTACTTGCTCGTTCATGACAGCCTGGGTAGCATCTTCACCCTTGATAAAGACAGATACAGAGTATTCATTTACATGGCCCTTGTCTCCATATACAAATCCCCCTTTTACTTCCTCATCATCCCTACTCTTTTTAGTACATTTATACCATTTACAAGTCTATAGAAGACTTTAGGATTCCCTTTTATTTTGGCTGCCAGTCTCTTTTCATGCTCCCTCTTTGCTTTTCTTATTTACTTTTTCATCTCCCCCCAAACCTTCAATATTCAGTACAATTCTGAATTGTATTTTCTATCTAACATCTGTCATAAGCACATTTTCTTTCCTTATCTTATTTTTTATGTTTTGTCATCCAAGAAGTTGTGGATCTGTTTGCCCTGCCTTTCCCTCTCGAGTCAGTATAGTTGATGAAACTATCTCTTTCTTGAAGATAGCCCAATATTCAGCTACATTTCTCCTGCTTATATTTGACTCCTATTTATTCAATACAGATCTGTTCTTGTCCCATTAAAGTTGGCTTTCCCTCAGTTAATTATTCCAATTCCGGATTGTGCAGATTGCTTGGAATGTATCAAAATTAATCATATCTCGAAGTTATTGTCAGTGAAGGATATGTGTTAATAACAGAAGTTAACTGGAACAACGGAGTGTTTTAGTTTATCTATTAGTGTCACAAGTAGGCTTACATTAACACTGCAATGAAGTTATTACGAAAATTCCCAAGTAACCATACTCCGGTGCCTGTTTGGGTAAACTGAAGGAGAATTTAGCATGGCCAGTGCACTTAAACCAGCACGTCTTTCTGGGAGGAAACCGGAGCACCCAGAGGAAACCCAGGCAGACTCTGCAGTCAGTAACCCAAACCAGGAATCAAACCTGCATCACTGGTGCTGTGTCTTTACAGAATTTGGTGTAGGGAATAACTTTCACTGCATAATAATTTTTTGTATAACATACAAACTATCCATATACCTCAGAACTAAAGCTACAAGAGGACAGCAAGTTCTTAGAAATGTACTGTTCTGTTTTACAATTACATTTTTCTTTATTTCCAAATGTTGTGTGGTTGCTACTTATGCAATATATATAAAATACTTCTGCAGGACATAAGGTACTAGTACATGTTTTAGCCCTTGCAATGTTAGAGCACTGCCATTCTCTAAGCAAAACATCTCCCCATCATAGGTTTTCCTTCCATGCCTTTATTGTGGGTGCCTTTCATTCATATACACCAGCATTTTAGGGTGCTTTAACATGTCGCAATGGCAAATGTTAACTTTTGGATTACCTGAAGCCAGTTTCTTGGTTGCACTTTCATTACAAATTCAAAGGTATCCGTCCTCTTTATGGAGATTTCAGACCAATCAATGTAGTTCTTTCATAATCAAGTGTGATATTTATTTTTGTAACTTCAGGGGTGTAATCCATCTTGCACAATTTGGGCAACAGTAAATCGAGCAACATTCTGTTTTACACTTTGGTCGATATCCATTTCAAATTGAAATTGAACAAAGGTGTAAAATGGACTGTTGGCTATTTTGCACTGTAGTCCAAAACATGTTTTCACAGCGTTTTGAAGGTCAGATGAGATGCATCAGGCACTTAGGGGTTAAAATCCACCTTGGACAGCAGCGTCAAGTGAATGGTGTCATATTGACTGCTTAGTGTTTCAGCCCCATTGTCTTCAATAGACCACAGTGGGCAGTGGACTATCTAACAGACAGCTGATGTGGCACCATCTATTTTAAACTGTGCATCACAGCAAATTTCTGTCCCATAATTTAAGCCACATTCATTAACTAATTTCTGGTGATATGAGTTGGTGAACCAATATGATATCACTAAACTCACTGTAGAAGATTTTTGTTAATAGCAAATTTTCCATTGCATAATATGATGCTTATTATATGATAGATTATATGATAAATGCAACATGGTGGCGCAGTGGTTAGCACTGCTGCCTCACAGTGCCAGGAACCCAGGTTTGATCCCCGGCTTGGGTCACTGTACTGAGTTTGCATATTCTCCCCATGTCTGTGTGGGTTTCCTCCAGGTGCTCCGATTTTCTCCCACAGTCCAAAAATCTGCAGGTTAGGTGGATTGGCCATGCGAAATTGTCCCTTAGTGTAAGAGGGACTAGCTACGGTAAATGCATAGGGTTATGGGGATAGGTCTGGATGGGATTATGGTCAGTGCAGACTTGATCTTTCTGCACTGTAAGGATTCTATGACTTGTATTTAAATCTTGTAATGTGCACTGAAACACATATACCACCTCAAAGGAATAGCTTTTGATTCAGTTTCTTTGCATGTTTTCACCTAACTGTTTTGTGAAGCTGTGTGGAGTCTGCACATTCTCCTTGTGTCTGCATGGGTTTCCTTTGGGTGCTCCGGTTTCCTCCCACAATCTGGAAGATATGCTGGTTAGGTGCATTGGCTGTACTAAATTCTCCCTCAGTGTACCCAGACAGGTACCGGAATGTGGTAACTTGGGGATTTTCATAGTAACTTCATTGCAGTGTGAATGTAAGCTCCTTGTGATACTAATAAATTTTTTATAAATTTTAAACTTTGCTCAACCTTAACTATCAAATGCTACAAAAATCAAATGTATCGGCTGAGTGTAAACCGCCAGCTCATTAGATGGGAATGGCCTTTCAGCTGATCATTACTAATCCATTTAGAAAGTTTTTACTATCCCCCATTACCTCACCCAGAGTTCAACACGCATTTCAGTCTTTATATGAAGAAGGTCCCTGAAAGAAATCCCAAATTTTCTTTCTTTGAGCTCCTTACAAGGAATGACTATCCCAGTGATGGGCGCATTGCTCAACCTTTTTTTTATTCATTCATGGCTCATGGGCATCACTGGCTGGTCAGCATTTATTACCCATCTTTAGTCGCTCTTGGAGGGCAATTGAAAGTCAACCACATTGCTGTGGCTCTGGGGTCACATGTCGGCCAGACAAGATGAGAACGGAAGATTTCCTTGCCCAAATGACATTGGTGAACCAGATGGGTTTTCCTGACAATCGATAATGGTGTCATGGTCATCAATAGATTCTTATGTCAAGCATTTTTTTATTGAATTCAAATCCCACCATCTGCTGTGATGGGATTCGAACCCGGGTCCCAAGAAATGAGTTTCTAGATTATTATCAATGGATAATACAGCTAGGCCATTGCTCACCTTCTGTTCTGATCGAAATACTCTACCGTTAGAAGATGACTTTGTGTGAGTTGTCACGTAATGAGCAGTTCAGTGTTACTTGGTAGATTGCAATATGGCATTCGTGCTATGAAGGGATTGTATCAAGAAAAGCTCAGGAAGGGTGCGAACTAAGAATGCGTGACTGATGAAGGTGATGATGCTAGATACATATGTTCACTACTTTAATCAGAATGTCTGCTAATGACTAAAATTCCAACTGCATAACACTAAAAAATTTCCAAACACAGAGCATCTTTCCCATTTATATTCTTGGCACCATTCTCTGAACTAATTATCATTATATTTAACCTCACAGTGTGTTCATTTTAGGAGCCTTTCTTAGAAGGAGAAGCTCCATTCTTTCAAAAATCAAAATGCATCTTTAGAATCTGTGCTCGGGTTAAAGAAACAATGTGACACAAAGAGTAAAGGCAGGACATTGTTCAGCTGGAGAACTACGAGGCAGCAGCCTAACGTAATGAAGCTGAGACACGAGACCACACATCTGAACTTTGGTTTCTTAGCCTGGAAAGGAAGTGACTGAGAGATGATTCTAATGCGATACACAAGATGTTAAGAGCTAGTAGATTCAGTATTCTATTTCAAGCTAAGCAATGGCAGGAGGGCAAAGGAAGATGGTAAATGGAAAAATCCAGTGATTTAAGGTGGTATGAAAGGGAGATTGTGTCCCTTGCTGGAGGTGAATGGAGTGTCTCTGCCTCTAACCAGAAGCTCTAGCTTCAAAAGTCCTATTCCAGGACTAGATGGTCATGAATGCTGTGTTCATAACACGGTCACACAAGGTGGTTATTGGTAAATCCTTCCAATGCACCAAAGACAGATGGTGAGAGTAGGGGAGTCTACTCATCAGCCATGCTTGCTGTGGTGTGGTTCCTCTCAAGCTATAGTCTGGTGATGGGCTAGTCACCTGTTCCCGGAGAAAAATACCAATGGAAACAGACATAAGCCTATTCTTCATCTGCCTTGCATGTCTCTAGGTGTGGGATGGGAGTGAAGAAGCGTCTCTCTAGATGGGTGGGTCAGAAAGAGTCAAAAACCATCAAAATGTAAATTGTTATTTCAGTCCATAACCTCAAAAACCTTTACATATGGGGTGGGATTTTACCATCGATGGGCAGAGCGAGCCGGTAAAATCACACAGGAGCCAGGAAATCAGGACCACACCCGATTTCTTGGCTCCTGTGATCATACGAGAGCTGGGTTTCCGACGAGGTCAGCCTCTCACTAGAAATGGGCAAGAATAAATTAAAATAATGCATGGTAATATTTATTTACATGTCTTTAGTGAGCCTGGTACTCAATCACTGGGTTCATTTGTATTTAAGGCCTCACTGGGAGAGGTTCTCTTTGGCGAGGAAAACATCTGCTCCATATGAATGGGGAACAATCGAGTTGGACTCTTTGGTGAACCAGAAGCCATTAAGGCCCCCCCAAGGAGGTTGAGGACAAGAGAGAATGCCAGCCTGAGACCTTGTAATGTTCACTCACCACCTTGGCACTGCTCAGTGGGCAGTAGCCAGGGAGATGGCCTATAGGGAACAAGAGTAGGGCCTATGAGGGCAGGGCCAATTTGGGGCTATGCGGAGGAGCCCAAGGGCTTGAAATGGGTGGGACAATCAGAGGTGAGGGAACCCACTGTGCCATCTGCGTATGATCAGACTGTGGAAAAGAGGGCTCACTTCTGCTCTGTATCATGATTGGATTGAGGGGGGGGGCTGGGGCGCAATCAGCACGGGCAGTAGTTGTCCATGCAGTGTTGGAGCTCGTGATCTTCTGTGGCCCTGTGATTGCCGGGGCAGGGGTGTGGGGGTCTTTCAGACTTCTGCCTTTGAAATTGCGCATGTGCTGAAACAGAGGTCTACGCATGCGCAATAACTCCCTCCACGGGCTGACTTGTGAATTAAGCCCAGCCCACTGCTGCAGGAGCTAGAAACAGTCCAGACCATTGTTTCAATGTCTAAGTCCATAGGAATTGGCATGAAAACTCGCCCCAAACAAAAGATCTGAAACTCTCCTATTTCCTGGCAGGACATGTAGAATCAATCCCATAAAATGCCACCCATACTATCCATCAGTATCAGCATTAGGCTTATTTTGTTGATAAAAAGTGAGTGATAGCATCTGGGTGGCACGATGGCACAGTGGTGAGCACTGCTGCCTGACAGTGCCAGTGACTTGGGTTTGATTCCTGGCTTGTGTCAATGTCTGTGTGAAGTTTGCACATTCCCTCCGTGTCTGCATGGGTATCCTCCAGGTGCTCTGGTTTCTTCCCATAATCCAAAGATGTGCGGGTTAGAGCATGCTAAATTGCCTCTTAGTGTCCTGTGATGAGCAGGTTAGGGGAACTAAGAAGTAAATGCCTGGGGCTGTGGGGATAGGGTCTGGAGTGAGATTGTTATCGGTGCAAACCCGAGGGGCCGAATGGCCTCCTTCTGCACTGTAGAGATTGTATGATTCTACCACTGCATAATGGACTTGTATCTGCAATTACCCGTGCGTGTGAGTTTCTGGCCTGAGGGAGTGAAAATCAGCAGGCAAGTCACATACTTTTCAGTGACAAGCTGAAGAGGACAACAGCAGAAGCCTGCAAATGGTGTCAGGGAAACGAGGTGATCCGGACATGCCGGGAGACTGAGAAAGCAATTAGACAGGAGGCGAAAAGAAATAAAAAACCCCTTTATTCATTTCATTAAAAATAAGAAAAGCTAAACACATATTCTGTATGTGCGAAATGGATCAGGAAATACTACAGAACGCTGGAATAAACTACCCTGCAATTCAAGCTGATTGAGCACGAGATATCCATCTGTGCTTTATTTCCTGAGCTTTGTGCACTTTCTAGCGAGTAATTATACATTCTTGACAGGTATGCTGACAACTGTCGGTGAGGTGAGCAATAGAATTGGGTGATATGTGTGATCCCAGTGCAGCTGCCAATAAATTTTACTCTCAGATTTTCTCGACCTTGCTTTCTGAATGTGGCAGCCTGACAGTTGAAGTTCTAGGTAGCAGAGTTTCCAGGCTTTGCCGAACTGAATTAAAGCAATTGTTTGCTGCCTTTGGGAAATGCGGCTGTTTACTGAGCACAGAACAACAGCAAAGATCAGAGAAAACACAAAGCAAAAAAAAGTTGGAGGTTCAAGGGTTTAATTTGAACTCCTGGCGAGAATGGGGCGATTCTAATCACTGAGCCTCGTGGGCAAGCCGCTTGTTGAACTTCCGATCAAAATAGGCTAGAGGGTCAGCAGGAAACTGCAGCAGAATTAGTGGCCTCCGGGACAGTAAGGTGGCACACTGGTTAGCACTGCTCCCTGACAACGCCAAGGACCTAGGTTCAATTCCCAGCTTGGATGGAGTCTGCACATTCTCCCTGTGTCTGTGTAGGTAAAGTTTACTTACTGGTCACAAGTTAGGCTTATATTAACACGCAATGAAGTTACCGTGAAATTCCCCTAGTCGCCACATTCCGGCACCCGCTCGGGTCAATGCACTAACCAGCGTGACTTTCAGGCTATGGAAGGAAACCAGAACATCAGGAGGAAACCCATGCAGGCATGGGGAGAATGTGCAAGCTCCACACAGACAGTAATTCAGGCAAGAATCGAACCCTGGATTTCCTCCAGGTGCCCCTGTTCCCTTCCACAGTCCAAAAGACATGCTAGTTTGGTGCATTGACCATATTAAGTTTATTTATTATTTATTAGTGTCATAAGTAAGCTTACATGAACACTGCAATGAAGTTACTGCGAAAATCTCCAAGTTGCTGCACTCCAGTGCCCGTTAGGGTACACCGAGGGAGAATTTAGCACGGCCAATGCAGCTAACCAGCATGTCTTTCAGACTGTGGGAGGAAATGAGCATCTGGAGGAAACCATGCAGACATGGGGAGAATGTGCAAATTCCACACAGACAGTGATGCAAGTCAGATATCGAACCTGGGTCCCTGATGCTCTGAGGCAGCTGTGCTAACCACTGTGCCATTGTGCATCCTTAATTCTCCCTCAGTGTATCCAAACAGGTGCTGGAGTGTGGCAGCTAGGGGATTTTCAAAGTAATGTCATTGCAGTGTTAATATAAGCCTATTTGTGACTCTAGTAAATAAACTTTAAACTTCTGGGGGCGCAGCGGGATGATCTCAGGAACAAGCCAAATTCTCTAGGACCGAATTCCCATACAATGCATGAGAGAGGAAGGTCAATGCAGGGGAGATCCCAAGTCTTATTATGGGAGCCCTGGTTCCTTTGAGCTGCAAAGAAACCTAAAGAACAAAAGTATTAATGTTTATTTTGTCCCTGACTGCTGTTCTCAGCAAATTTTGTCAAATTGGGAAGTGACCATTGCTTTAATTTAAAATGGGAGATCAGGAGCAGCACTGTGGCACAAAACTGGGGGCCCATGTTCAGTTTCAGCCTCAGGTCACTGTCTGTGCGGAGTTTGCACATTCTCCCCATGTTTGCATGGGTTTCCTCCCTGCTCTCCAGTTTCCTCCCAGAGTCCAAAGATGTGCAAGTTAGGTTGATTGGCCATGCTAAATTGACCTTTAGTGTCAAGGGGACTAGCAGGGTAAATGCATGGGGTTACAGCAACATGACCAGGGTGAGGATGTTGTCGATGTAGGACCAATGGGCCGAATGGCCTCCTTCTGTAGGGAGGTCCCTGTAGTGTCCCTATGAAGTCCCAAACATCGTCTGAGATTCAGCTGCATGTTTAATGAAGACCCACAGGGAAGCTTCGAATTGCAGTCAGCCATATCAGAGCAGGAAGGGAGTGACTAAGTCCACCCGCTCTCCCTGTTCCATTTTAACTATCCCCATAGCTGGGCGTAACTGATGCAAAAGTGTGTGTGGCTGCAGTGGGAAACTGCCTTCAGTCACTATAACCTCATAAACTTTGATAAAAACAACAGTATGAACACTGAGGTCAGCACTCTCGTTTTACCCTGAAAGCCTAAATTTTAACCCGAGTACAGGAAGAAAATACAGGTAATATTAAAAGTGTTCAAATGGCACTCATAAACTCTCCAAATAATGTAACACTTAACACATCATTCATGCACCTTCAGTAATTGGCTTCCATCATGGGTAAAGAGAGAATAGGATATTGTTTCAGTGTCAGCTTCATTCTGAACCAATTTATCACTCCATGCTCACACTGCTTGTTTTATGTCAGAATAACCTTGAAAACAAAGCGGACCTTATTAATTTTAAAGCTACGTGTAACTTTGGATTTTATTTTTATGCGACATACCCAGACACTGGAGTGCACTTTTTAATCAGATTCCAATATTCAAAACACCTTTGAGGTCAGGGGAACTAGGAGAGTATCAAAGGTACATTATACCAGCGCTGGAGTTTAGGGTCAGTCCCAGCAGAACAGCATTGTTATTGAGGTAGTCTCTGTAGTTCTTAAACAGTTACAGTAAAGGAGACACAATATTGATATTATTACCTTGTCCTATCAGTTTTAGCAAATGAATCATGCAAGCTACAGACTGGAAATTTTTTCCAAGGTTATACAGTTAATCTCAAATGTAATGAGTGTTGGGCCATGAGTTATTTTGTCTGGATTATCACAGATAATTTTATGTCGGGCAAAGATCTCTTCACGCTTTTATGTTTCACAAGCATTTATAATTCAAACCTGTTGAGAGAGAATACATTAGTTTTTAAGTTTATGTGTCACAAGTAGGCTTACATTAACACTGCAATGAAGTGACTCTGCAAATCCCCTAGTCACCACACTGCGGTGCTTGTTCAGGCACACTGAGGGAGAATTTAGCATGTCCGATGCACCTGACCACGTCTCTCGGACTGTGGGAGGAAACCCACACAGACACGGGGAGAAAGTGCAGACTCTGCACAGACCAAGTCAGACCAAGAATCCAAGTCAGGATTCGAACCCGGGTCACTTGTTGAGGTACCTCAGCATTGAAGCACTCTTGCACTTACCTGCCCACCTTAGCACTGGCTATCTCTCCTATGGTGCTTGCTGACCTGACACCCCCTGCAGACTCTGTAAATGACCGATCAGCCTTGAAAACCTGCCCATTGTTCTTAATGTTTATTTATTTATTGGTATCACAAGTAGATGCACATTAACACTGCAATGAACTTACTGTGAAATTCCCCTGGTCTCCACACTCTGGTACCTGTTCATATTCACTTAGGGAGAATTGAGCATGGCCAATGCACATCTTTCAGACTGTGGGACCACCCAGAGGAAACCTGCGCAGACACAGGGAGAATGTGCAGACTCCACACAGACAGTGACCCAAGCCGAGAATTGAGCCCAAGTCTCTGGTGCTGTGAGGCAGCAGTATGAACCACTATGTCACTGTGTCACTCCAGATTCCCAAAGCAAGAAATTGCCTTCAATTCACTTCCACTGTATAGAATTTCAATGGATTAAATTGCTTTGCATAATTCATCCCAAAATTCCAAAGCATTTTCCTTCCTCTATTTTTGTTGGATATCCTGGGTATATTTGGTAGTGTTGACTATTATACTGATTCTGCTGTACTTGGATGCTTAGAAGTGACAATTCTAATCGGATCATTATTGTTCTCTGAAACGGTCTGCTGTGCATTATCTGAGAATAAATTGATCACATTTAAATGCAATATTCTAAGTAACTTACTGATTTATTACAGGATGTAATAATAGGCAAATGGGTTTGGAAGCCACAGCTGTACCCATCAACTTTGTAGTTGTGATTGAAATGGTTTCAGATTGCAGAAATAAATATAACAACCAATAAAGCTTCCTGTCTTCCATCATCATTGAGGTACGACTGTTTATTATTTAACTGAAATTATAGAAACTGTTCATGCCTATGTCCTCCCAGCTGAAGTGCAGTCAGAGTAAAATTGTTAGCTTAAACCTGTCCATAAACATCTCTCCAGTTCTGATTAAGGTCCCACTGAAATCAGAGAACAGAATCATAGAATTTCCACATTGCAGAGGGAGGCCGCTCAGCCCATCGAGCCTGCACCAACAATAATCCCACCCAGGTCCTATCCCTGTATGTCACATATTCACCCTGCACGTACCCCTGACTCCAAGGGGCAATTTAACATGGCCAATCAACCTAACCCATTCATCTTTAGGATGTGGGAGGAAACTGGAGCACCAGAGGAAGCCCATGCAGACATAGAGGGAACATGCAAGCTCTGCACAGACAGTGACCCAAGCTGGAAATTGAACATGGGTTCCTGGCACTGTGAGGCTACAGTGCTAACCAGTGTGTCACCGTGACACTCATATGTTAGCTAGCCATCTTTCAGAAGCCAGCCTGCTCAACAATTCCATCATTTTCTGTATTAATTTCAAAACTATAGAGCAGGAGGGGTGAAGTTAAACCAATTAAAACTATAATGGGAAGTGAGAACTCACAGCTTTTACCTTAGTTGCATTTGAATGGACTACTGGCACAAAGCCCATCTCAATTAAGTCAACTCCCCAGCATCAAAAGGGAGGTTTTATGGCACAGTGATAGTGTCCATACCTATGGACCAGAAGTTCCAGGTTCAAGTCTAACGCCAAGACTTGTTGGTCAAAGAAGGAGTTTTCATAACATAGTTCAATGGGCTGTTAGTCAGCTCAGAAATCCTTCTCCACCTCCCCAGAAAGAGAAGTTTCTAAAAGAAACTGACATCAAACAAGAAACCAGCAGTAATCCCCATTCCAAAATTGTTAGAATCATTGACTGGAATTTTACTGATTCGTCCGTCTTGGGAATCGGAATGGGTGAGGGACAGACAACGGAAGCAAGGAGTGCCCCAACGTAGAATACTATAGCGCAAAGGAGGCCATTCAGCCCATCGACTCTGCAATTCATAGTCCCTATCCCCATAACTCCATGCATTTACCCCAGTTCATCCCCTGACACTAAGGGACAACTTAACATGGCCAATCCTCCTCCACCTGGAGAAAACCTACATAAGAAAGGGAGAACCTGTAAACCCGGCATGGACAGTGGCACAAGCCAGGATTCGAACCTGGGACCCTGGAACTGTGAGTGAGCAGTGCTAACCACCATGTCATCGTGCCAACATGAAGGGAAAGTCAGGCCTGCAAGTGACTTTCCTGACCCTTCTTCCCAAAATGGCGATTGTGGAGCCTCCACCACCGGCCTTGAGTTGCACTTATCTGTGTCCCCCACATCCTCTCCGTTGTCCTCTGAACAGAGGGGGACGGGGGGTGGAGCTGTTGTAAATGGCACCACGTGACATTATGGAGGGGCCCGCTGGATATCTGATGAGGGAGAGAGTTCTGGAAATGGTTGCTCGCTAATGACATGCTAATGTATTAAAATGGGCTTCCTACAATCCTGCGGCATATTTTACACCACTCCACCAGTGAGAGGCTGTGAAGATTGGAACTCAGAACCTCTAAGGACGAAATCTTACCAAAAAACGGTCTCCAGAAAACCCGGGGGGTGGGGGTGGCTCGTTTCACCCCTAACCTCCCTGCCCTCCAAAATGTCACCACCAGCATTCCCATTACTCCCGTATCCGGTCCCCACCCCACACTGCATTTAAATGACTCCCCACCCATCAGGTTTCCACTGGGATTCATCCCTAGCTTTGCCACTTGGCACTGGTTGGCACAGTCAGCTTGGCCCTGCAAGGTGCCAATCTGTGCTGGGGCAGTGCCAATGTGCAGCCTGACCATGTCCCTCTCCCCCAGGGCCAAAGTCACCATGATGCCCCAGAGCATCCCTGTGACAGGTTCATGTCTGGGTGAATCGGTTGTAAACCTTACTAACGTGATATGTCCCCAGTGGGGTGGAACAGTGGCACAGCGATTAGCACTGCTTCTCACAACCACAGAGACATAGGTTCAATTCCTGGCTTGAGGCATTGTCTCTGTGGAGTCTGCACATTCTCCCTGCATCTGCATGGGTTTCCTCTGGGTGCTCTGGTTTCTCCCCAACAGACCGAAAGACGTGCTGGTTAGGTGGATTGGCCATGCTAACTTCTCCCACAGTGTATCCGAACAGGCACCAGAGTGTGGCAATTAAGAGGTTTTATCAGTAACTTGATTGCAGTATTAATTTGAACATACTTATGACACTAATAAATAAACTTTTTATACTCAAGCAATGAATGGAAGTAGTTTTCATTGATTTTTATCTAGTCAATTTATATTTCAACCAACCAGTAACGTTAACAGAGTAGTTGTTTCATCCAATTATGATTTTTAATCTACCTAATATTCTTGAAGTTTGCCCCCTACCATGTGATGATTCGTTCTGAGGTTTGACATTCACTTCTGCAGCATGAGGTATTGCAGATTGTGAGCATTTTTTGCAGAAATTATCTTTTCATTGCAGTGCTGGTATTTCCTCCTATTACATATAAATTAAATTCTGCTGCGTTGGAAGTATCCAGTAATAAGCCTCACAGCACCAGGTTAAAGTCCAACAAGTTTATTTGATAGTAAACCCACAAGTTTGCCCCTTCATCAGGGGAGTGGAGAGTTCTGGTCTCAAACAGAGCATATAAAGGCACACACAGTTTATAGAATACTGATTAGAATGCGAGTCTTTACAGCTAATCAATTCTTAAAGGTGCAGACAACGTGAGTGGAGATAGCATTAAGCATAGGTTAAAGAGATGTGTATTGTCACCAGACAGGACAGTAAGTGAGATGTTGCAAGCCCAGGCAAGTCATGGGATTACAGATAGTGCAACATGAACCCAAGATCCCAGTTGAGGCCGTCCTCATGTGTGCGGAACTTGGCTATCGGAGACCGAATGCCTGTGATCTTGTGGCCTCTGATCTTCAGATAAGCGTTGTCCAAGACAACCTTCATGACATATGACAGCGCAGAGACGTTAAGCAGAAACTGATAGACAAGTTCCACACATATGGCCTCAACTTTATATACTCTGTTTGAGACCAGAATTCTACACTCACTGATGAAGGGGCAAACCCGGAAAGCTTGTTGGACTTTAACCTGGTGTTGTGAGACTTTTTACTGGGTCTACCCCAGTCCAATGCCAGCACTTCTACATCATGGAAATATTCAGCAGATCTGACAGCATCTGTGGAGGGAGAAACAAATGTTCACATTTCGGGTCATTGATCTTCCATCAGAATTTGCTTTCTGTGTTAGAATCCAATTCTCTTCACGGTAGCACCTGCTAGGTGTCCAGAGAGGGGGGAAGTCCTGGAGATGGATGCTCACTAATTACATGTGACTGTATTAAAATGAGCTTTCTGCAATCCTGTAACTTATTTCGTACCACTCCAGCAGCGAGAGGCTGAGAAGATTGAAACTCAGAAACTCTAAGGACAAAATCTTACCAAAAAGATGTCAGGGTCTGACTGAAAACTGGCCTCATTCTCTCCAAAGAAACAGACTTGTTTTCTCTTCAGCTCTCCAGAAAAACCAGGGAGGCCTGTTTCATGCCTAACCCCCTTCCGCCCTTCCCCCAAAGAGTAATCACCAGCACCCCCATTACTCCCACATACTCTCCCCACCTCACCCTGCATACAAATCAGTCCCCACCCATCGGGTTCCCTCTAACATCCATCCCTGGCACTGCCACCTTAGTCCTGCCAAGTGCCAACCTGTGCTGGGGTAGTGATAAGGCTGGGCCTGGCCATGTCCCTCTCCCCCAGGGCTATTTTCACTATGATGCCCCCAGGGTATCCCTATGACAGGTTCATGTTTGGGTGAATCGGTTGTAAGCCTCACTGATGTGATATGTCCCCAGTGGAGAAGCATGGTGGCGCAGAGGTTAGCACTGCTCTCTCACAACTGCAGGGACCTGGCTTCAATTCCTGGTTTGGGCCACTGTCTCTGTGGAGTCTGCACATTCTCCTAGTGTCTGCTTGGGCTTCCTGCAGATGTGCTGGTTAGATGTATTGACGATGCTAAATTCTCCAACTGTGTACCTGAAGAGGTGCCCGAACGTGGTGACAAGGGAATTTCCACAATAACTTCATTACAATAGTTATGTAAGCTTATTTGTGACACTGATAAATGAACTTTTTATACTCAAGCAATGAATGGAAGTAGTGTTTCATTGATTTTCATTCAATCACATTATATTTCAACCAACCAGTAACATTAACAGAGTAGTTCTTTCATCCAATTATGATTTTTAATCTATCTAACATTCTTGAAGTTTGCCTCTACCATGTGATGATAAGTTCTGAGGATTGACATTCACTTCTGTGGTATGTAGTATTGCAGATTGTGAACATTTTTTGCTGAAATTTTTTTTATTACAGTGCTGGTATTTCCTCCTATTACATATAAACTAAATTCTGCTGTGTTGGAACTATTCAGCCGATCTGACAGCATCTGTGGAGGGAGGAACAAAAGTTCAAGTTTCAGGTCATCGATCTTTCATCAGAATTTGCATTCTGTGTTAGAATCCGATTCTGCTGCTGTCTGACAGAATGTCTTTTTCAATGCCGGGTAGACTGAGTAACCTGACCCTCTAACTTCATTCATAACCTGAGTGCCACTTCTAGACTGTATTTTGGATGCAGCTAAGCAATGCCACAGAAACCTTTGACAGGTTCCCCATCATTTCCAGTTCTGCATCAGAGGCAGTTCAGAGAAGGTTTACTAGATTGATAGATACGTGGATTGAGTGGGTTGTCTTATGAAGATAGGTTGGAAAGACTGGGCTTGCTTCCAGCAGAATTTAAAAGATTGAGGGATGACTTAGAATATGTTGGATTCTGAACAGTGTTGACAAGCAAATGATGTTCTCTTTTGTGGGTGAGTCCAGAACGAGGGCTGGGGGGGGTGGTGGGATTTAAAATTAGGTGTTGCTGTACAGGACAGAGATGAGGAGAATATTTTTCTCTCAGAGGGTTGCACACCTTTGGAATTCTGCCTCTGGTGGAGGTGGATAGATTTAGGCAAAGGAATCTAAGATTATGGGGGAGTGGTGATGTAGTGTAAGGAGGATTGTGAAACTCAATGAAAACAGTAAGAAGTCCCACAGCACCAGGTTAAAATCCAAAAGGTTTATTTGGAGTCACAAGTTTTCAGAGTACACCTCCTTCATCAGGATCACTCACTTGAAGGGGCAGTGGTCTGAAAGCTTGTGATTCCAAATAAACCAGTTGGACTTTAACGTGATGTTGTGAGACTTCTTATGGTACCAGTTCAACACTAGCATCTCCACATCAATGAAAATAGACCAGCTTTTTTTCAGTTTTTTTTTATTTATTAGTTCATGTATTGATTAGTGTCACAAGTAGGCTTACATTAACACTGCAATGAAGTCACTGTGACAATATTGGATGGCAAAGCAGGCTTGAGGGGCAGAAAGCCCATTTCAGTTTCTATTTCATATGTTTATATGATGCTTGTCCCATGTGGGCAGTTGTAAGTCTCCAATTATCAGTGTGGCACCTAAATTATTATGAGATCAAAGATGGACAAGTCAATTTATCTGATTGAGGATAAAGGATCACCTCCTTACAATCAAAGGCATGGAAGGGGCAGAGCAACACAGTGGCACAGCGGTTAGCACTGCTGCCTTACAGCACCAGGGACACAGGTTCAATTCCCAGCTTGACCCACTGTCTGTGTGGAGTTTGCACATTTTCCCCATGCGTCCCTGACCCAATGTCAAGAAAAACCTGAAGCTAATTCTGATTTTGTTGAAATTGATGTGATTCCATTAACTTCAACCACTTCCCCCCCCCCCCACCCAAAGATATAGTTAATTCATAAATTTAGAAGAACATTGCAATCATTCCAAACTGACCATCACACAAAGTAAGATAATATTCTGGGCACTTTACATGCATCATGTAACATTCTGAGATGCTTCAATACATTAAAGGAAACTTTGACCACTGTTGTGTGAATTGAGGTGCAGGAAAATGTTATTCTGTAGACTGTTTGTTTGGTCAGAGCTGAATCTAAACTAGACAAAAGCGGGAGGGGAATGGACTTCATCAACCGTTTCAGAGATATCCTGCTGGTTAGGTGCATTGACCCCAATAGGCACCTGAGTGTGGCAACTAGGGGAATTTCACAGTAACTTCATTGCAGTGTTAATATCAGCCCTATTTGTGACTAATAAATAAACCACTTTTTTTTGAAAAAGGAGAGGGTGAAAAAGTGGAGAGCAGGGGGAAGCACACGCTGTGAATGTTGAGGGATATCTGTCTATGTGTCTGTGTCTGTGTGTGTGTGTCTGACTAGGCTCCGCCAGCGACCTCCCACTTCCCGGCGCCGCTACAAATGGGAATGAGGTTCTGGCTGCCTTTTTCCGCCTCTGGAAGTCTGCCTACAGCAGCAGCAAGAGAGGAAAGCGGCCAGAAGAGGAGGTGAACAGTGAGATTCAGCCAGCCACCCCATCAGTCGTGCAGGCGGAGTTCCCATCAGCAGCAGTGGCAGCGAGAAGCAGTTACTGCTGTAGCGACAGCGGGACAAGAGGAACATCAGAGCCAAACAAAAAATATCCCCCTACCCCACCTCCCTGCCCCCGCCCCCACTTATTCCCCCCCCCACCCCCCCAACAGCCCACCCACTGCCAGTGACCCGCAGGGAGGACCAACATGTGGCAGCCAGCAAGCGAGAGACTGCAGGTAAGAGAGTCTGGCTGTACAGAGTCAGCCCCAGCTTATTCCATAGCCTGTCTGTAACATCACGTACGCTTCTATGGCAATTATTCTCTCTAAGCAGCACAGGATTCAGACACTTTACTGAAGGGGAAGGGAGATGGAGAGAAGCGGACCTGTCTGACCTGTGTAAAAAAAAGCAAAAAAAAAGCAATGCTTTTTAAATACCAGTAACTAAAACGAATTGTTATAATATTTTTTCTCTCTCTGCTGGATTCCCCGAGAGTAAATCGCAGTTGTATAGAAGCCTCTGTGTGAGCCTGATGTGAGTGAGCTTCTGTAACAATAACGAAATGTTGTGAAAGGGAGAAGGGGGTTTTGGGGGAGCTGGAATGTCAACACACGATCCCAGCGTTGTTTAGTAAGGAATAGGGGGAAGGGGGATCAGTCCCCTTCCTTGTCTGGTTGTGACCAAAGGGAAAAGTGTCTCTCCTCTCCACAGTGATTGATCAGGCAGCTCTGATGTGATGGAATTTGCTTAGTGAACCGAGGGCGATGAAAGGCAGTCCCAGACTCTCGCCGCCTTCCAGCCCCCACCCCCTCCCATGTTGTGTTGTGATCAATGTGACCCAGATGGTTAGCAAGGACTTGGATCAGTCACGCTGAGATACAACCCACAGAGACTGGGGAATCACCAAGGTAACAGCGCGCAGAGGCACAATTTTTGCTCCAGTTTCGTGGACTAGAAGCCAACAGTCAAAGGGGGGGTCTCCATGATCTTCAGAGAAATAGACAGTAGGGTCATTCCATTCGTCTGATTACTGCCCGAATCAATGTCAATCTATAGATGATTATTTCCTGAATTGGGGAAGGGTGAGGGTTGACTTCACAGGCTTGGGCTAATGAGACAAGATGCTTAAACACTGCCCTCAGTGAATTCAGTCTGAGGAAAGGACATACTGGTGTCCGGGTAAGCAAAGGAGAGAGCAAGTCTGCCAGGTAGGAAACTAGAGTTGGATATTTACAGTACGTATGCAGATTCATTCTCATATTCAAATGGTGAAGTTAAACTATCCTCAATGACATATTATTGGAATGTTTAATCGTGCTATATATAAAAAGGATCATACCACCAAGGCTTGACTGTGAGCCCCTTCCTCTTTCCTAATTGTCATGGATATTCGGATTGAGCAAGTGTAGCAAGAGGTACCCTGGATCAATAATGTTTACTGGTGACAGTGAGCTATATGGTGGGGCTTATGAGGGAGTATCTCTAGAGAAAAGCACTGGAAGAGGGAGGTATGAAGATCAGTGAACCAAAGACTCAATTTATGGACCGTCAGTTTGAGCCTAGGGAAGAGGGTCAGAGTTAAGATGTAAAGTTTCTGCGTGAAGATTTGATTTGATTTATTGTCACATGTATTAGTATACAGTGAAAAGTATTGCTTTTTGCACACTACAGACAAAACATACCGTTCGCAGAGAAGGAAAGGAGAGAGTGCAAAATGTAGTGTTACAGTCGTAGCTGGAATGTAGAGAAATATCAAGTTAATCCAAGATACGTCCATTCAAAAGTCTGATGGCAGCAGGGAAGAAGCTGTTCTTGAATCGGTTGATACATGACCCCAGAGTTTTGTATCTTTTTCCTAAAGGAAGAAGGTGGAAAAGAGAATGTCGAGGGTGGGGTCTTTGTTATGCTGGCTGCTTTGCCGAGGAAGTGTAGACTGTCAGTGGGTGGGAAACTGGTTTGCTTGATGAACTCGGCTTTGTTCATGACCCTTTGCAGCTTCTTATAGTCTTGAGCAGAGCAGGCACCATACCAAACTGAGATACAGCCAGAAAGAGTGCTTTCTGTGATGCATTGTAAAAGTTGGTGTTAATTATAGCTGACATGCCAAGTTTTTTTAGTCAGCAGAGAAAGTGGACATTGGTAGGCATTCTTAACTATAGTGTCCATATGGGGGACCGGGACAGGTTGTTGGTGATCTGGACACCTAAAAGCTTGAAGCTCTCAGAGAAATTGAATAGTTTCAGGTATACTGGTATCAATGGGCACAAAAGATGGAAATTAAGCAGCAGATTATCTCTGGTTGGAGTATTTGGAAGAAGTGCAGTGAGTTTTATGCAATAGAAAAGGAATGCTGAAACTGAAAGAAAGATCACACGCTTTGAAATTGTGCCGAGTACACCAAGGTCTAGGCCGTTAATCTATATCAGTAAATACAAGGGGCACCGACCCCTGGAAACTGGCTCTTCCTCATGTGTATTAATGACCTAGACTTCAATCATTATAGGGCACAATTTCAAAATTTGCAAAAGATATAAAGCATGAAAGTATTTTGGACTGTGAGGAAGACAAGTTGGCAGAATGGACTGACTGATGGCAGATGAAGCTCAACGCAGAGAAATGTGAAGAGATTCACTTTGGTCGGAAGAACATGGAAAGACAATATCAAATAAAGGATACAGTTCTGAAGGGGGTGAAGGAGCAACACTTGTGGAGGGAGAAACATAGATTCTCCCATCTTGCCCGCTGTGGAAATCATAATGGGCGGGGCAGGAAATTCGACACAACATTTAAAGGTCTGTTGAGCTGGAGTAGGAATTTTGGTTTTGGGGCGTGAACGGCCAGAGAATCCTGCCCAAGATTTCAGCTCAATGATCTTTCATTAGGACTGGGAAAAGTCAGAAATAGTACTGGTTTTAAGCAAGTAAAAGACCTGGGGAATGAGGGGTAGGGGTGCAGGGGGTGCGGGGGGGTGGGGATAGTGGTGTTAATCAGGTTTCTACCTCCACAACTGCAGTTCTTATCAAAGTTAAACAGGATGCCCTCTGTGACTGCGACAAAGGTCAACTACCCTGCTGCACCCTCCCTGGTTGTTCTACAAGCTTTGACATGGTTGGCACACCAACCTCATCCAATGGTCCCCATTGTTGTCCCATTGAGGTAGGTCTGCTCTTGAATTGGTTCCATTCTTGTCGAGAATAATTATAACCAGAGCATCACTTTCAATGGCTTCTCTTCCTATTCTATATGGTTATCTCTGGTGCACCCAAGTATCAAACCTTGGCTCCTTCCTGTTCCTCATTGCTCTGCTGTCCCACAGTGCCATCATGTTAAAGTACAGAACCATTTACACTGATCCCCCTCAGCTCAGCCTCACCACCAACCTCACTCAACTTCCCTCCTAGTGCTAAATGATCAGATCGCTTCGTCGACACTAGTACCGGATGAGCCAAAATATCTTCCAATTAAATACTGGTGAGTGAGCCATTGGTTTTGATCCTGTTACAACCCTGTTTTTAGCTACTGACTTCACTCTCCTCCCTGGAACTGGTTAAACTAGATTGTCTGTAACTATATTTGGTCTCAAAAGGAACTTGCAAAGATATTTCTGCACCATTACTAAAACTGCCTATTTTCACCTCCATAACACCACCTGCCTCAGCTCATCTGCCACTGAAACCCTCTTTCAAGTCTTTGTCACCTTTCAACATCACAATTCCAAAGCACAATGTGGCTAATATCCTACATTGTATAAACATGAGGTCATTCAAAACTCTTCTGCCCATATCCTTATCCAAGCCAAATTCCTTTCACCTATCCTCCCGATGCCCACATTGGCTATTGGTCTCAAAGTTTAAAATTCTTATCCATACTTCCAAATTCTTCCAGGGTCTCATTCCTCTATCATCTGTAATGTCCTCCAACTCAACAATTCTGGCCTCTTGAGCATTCTCAATTTTAATTGCCCCACCATTGATGGCTCTACCTTCAGTTGCGTAGACTCAATTACTGGAATTCCCTCCCTATCGCTTTCCACCTCTCTACCTCACTTTCCTCCAAAAGACACTTCTTAAAACCATCCTTTTGACCAACCTCAGGGTCTATTTTGCTTTATAATGCTTCCTTGAATCACCTTGTGCTGCTTTTTTATGTTAAGCAGACTGCCCAAATATGGTTTACGTTTATTTATTAGTGTCACAAGTAGTTTCACTTACAATAAACTACAATGACATTCCTGTAAAAATCTCCTAGTTGCAACACTCTGACGTCTGTTTGGGTACACTGAGGGGGAACTTAGCATGGTCAACGCGCTTAACCAGCACACCTTTTGGATTGTGGATGGAAGCTGAAGCACCCAGAGGAAACTCACGCAGACTTGGAGAGAATATTTTTGTTCTTTGCCGTGGGAGGTAGTGGAAGCAGATATGATAGTGACTTTTAAGGAGCATCTTGACAAATACATGAATAGAATGGGAATAGTGTGATATGGTCCCTGGAAGGATAAGGGATTTTAGTTCAGACAGGCAGCATACTTGGTCCAGGCTTGGAGGATGGAAGGACTTGTTCTTGTGCTGTAATTTTCTTTTTTCTTTATTCTAACGTGCAGACTCCACACAGCCAGTGACCCAAGCTGGGAATCGAACTTGGGTCCCTGGCACAGTGAGGCAGCAGTGCTAACCACTGTGCCACTATACATAAGTTGTTATCAGTGTTCTTAATGATTTGATAAGGTGTTAAAACAGTGTATGTCTTTTTATTCCCTGTGCTTTAGCATTTGTGCAAGATGGAGTTATTTGGCATGAACCAGTTCAGATTTGTTCCTGTGTTGTACGTTCTGTGTAATCCTATTACAAGGAGACTTTAAGGAGACTAAGAGGATAAGTTGGAGGACAAGATGATCTGAACATTCATTGTTCTCTCAGGGAGAAAAATGATCTTTTTTATGAGACCTTTCTTCACTGGCAAGAATTGGAGAAAATTTACATATTCCAAGTAGAGAATCAGCCAATGAATGGTTGATGTGATAAGTGCTATTGACGTAAATCTTGATTTTTAATTTAAATGTAATATTTAGTCCAACACGTGTTTACAATCTGCCTGAACTGCACTGTTGAAAAGCATGAGCGATGATGCAGGGAGGGTGGTTCAGAAATTTGCTTTGAATTCTGGCTGTCCTTCGTGTATGCTTTTGGTCATCAGTTAATGATGTTCAAATATTATAGGATTACACAATAGCAAATGTCACAGATCAACCTGGTCAGTCATGTTTCAAGTACGAAGGGCTATATTAACAGATGAAGCATGTGGAAAGGAAATAGGAAAATGCAAGAGAACTCAGTTCTGTCCACTCACAGAACTAAATTATAGTTTTAAGTTGCTTTATTACAAGTATGCTTATATTAACACTGCAATGAAGTTGCTGTGAAAATCTTCCAATCACCACACTCCAGAGCCTGTTCCAATACACTGAGGGAGAATTTAACATGGTCAATGCATCTGACCAGCATGTGGGTGACAGTGGTTAGCACTGCTGCCTGACATTGCCAGGGACCCGGGTTCAATTCCTGGCTTGGGTCACTGTTTGTGTGGAATCTGCATGTTCTCCCTGTGTCTGCATGGGTTTCTTCCAGGTGTTCCGGTTCTGTCTACCAACCCAAAGATGTATGAGTTAAGTAGATTGGCCATGTTAAATTGCCCTTAGTGTCAGGGAGACTAGCTGGGGTAAATGCCTGGGCGAGATTGAGTTCAGTGCAGACTTGATCAGCCGAATAGCCTTCTTCTGCACTGTAGGATTCTATCTTTTGGACCAAGGGAAGAAACTGGAGCACGTGGAGGAAACTCAAGCAGACATGGGGAGAATGTGTGGGCTCCAGACAGACAGTGACCCAAGCCAGGAATCGAACCCAGGATCCTGGTAACGTGAAGTTGCAGTGTTAACCACTGTGCCACTGTGGGGATTAGTCAGGAATAGGTTGCTGCTATTTTGTCCTCTTAAGTTTGGGGAGCAGGAGAGGAAAATAATCTTCAAACTGGATGAGAATAATTGGCATCTTTTGCATACCCTCTCCTCTTTCTGGCCTCCAGGCTGCATAGACAGAACTGGAATGAATGTGAGATACTTGTGTGACAAACTCCATTCCCACCCATCTGAAAATTTAACATTCCTAACTCGTTAAAATAAAAATGATCTTGCTTTCTGAGGCCTTTCTTTATTAATGCATTGGGAAACGTAAATTATTCCTGTGTAGACAAATGGAGCTTCATGAATTAATGCTTGACGTATTATGTGCTCTTGATGCAACTTTTGATAAAAGGGAAGTCAAATGAAATCCAACACATGTTTGCAATCCGCTTGGACTCTGCGGATTGAATAACATGAAGGGTAACGGACAGAGCTTGCTTCAAATGGGCTTAGCTGTCATCGGTGCAATGGTTTTTGGTCATCAGTTAATGGCATTCTAGTCACTGTAAGATTATACCACACCAGGTACCACAAATCATTTTAGACAGTCGTGTTTCAAGTACAAGGGTTATGGGTGGCACGGTGGTACAGTAGTTAGCACTGCTGCCTCACAGCGCCAGGGACCTGGGTTCAGTTCCAGCCTTGGGTCACTGTCTGTGTGCAGTTTGCACATTCTCCCCAAGTCTGCGTGGGTTTCCTCCGGATGTTCTGGTTTCCTCCCACAGTCCAAAGATGTGCAGATTAGGTGGATTGGCCATTCTAAAATTGCCCCTCATTGTCAGGAGGACTTGCTAGGGTAAATGTACGGGAATAGAACTTGGGTGGATTTGTTGTCGATGCAGACTTGATGGGCCGAATGTCCTCCTTCTGCACTGTAGGATTCGATGAAATGGGATTCAGGATTATTATCAAGGGAATGCCATAGATGTCTGGGCAGAATGGATTGAAGCATTGTTCCTGTCTGAAACTGACTTGAATTCTCCTTCATGAGAAGTTTGCCCCTTTTGAGGGACGCAGTGACACTGAGACTTGCAGTAAGCTCACTCAAGCTGAAATCCAGAAGTTGCAATGTGCCTGTGTGTTACAACAATAGAAAACGTGACAAGAAAACATTCTGCCGTAAGTCTGGCAACATTCATGCTCCCAAAGTATATCACTCAGACTCTGTAATGAGATTGTTTGTAGGGAACATAACAAAAGTATGTTGCAAGAAGCATCATGTTTTGGAAAGGCCAAATCTTAATGAGGAGGGGTCATTTTTATTTTGGTCAGCTGCTTGTCCTAATACTCACAGAAACCTATTATTGTGACAAGACTCTAAATCAAGATACTGAGAAATACCTACTTGTGGAATTTCTGTTTGCCTGATAGGCAGTCACCACACTCAGAACAGTATGAGATTCTCGGCAGCAAATCTCCTTCTTTCCCCAAATCCACCCGAGATGGATTCATGTCAAATTGAAAATCTAGTCCATGTGTATCTGTTTATAGAAACGTCAAACCAAACATTAAATGACAGGAATGTGTTAGTACTTATTGTTTACCCTGCGTACTGGTTAAAAGAAATTAAAGGAACACACATTCCAGACTTCCATGTAATTCCAGTCAATACCAGTCAAGTATACTAATCATGACCTGATGACAAAAAGGCTGGAAGCAATCTCTCCAAAGTACTTAAACATTGGAGATGGCAAGCATATTAATAGTCATTTGACCCGGGGAGTTCTCCCTGTGCTCTGAGCTACCCTTCAAAATTAATTCTTTTTCGGCTTGGGAAGTATTTTTTTCCCTTTAAGTATTCCCGTACCAAATTTCCTTGTCTTTTCTGGCAATATACTTTCAGGAAATGATTCCCATCTTCTCAGGTGGAATTTTTCCATCCCACCCACCATGGGAATGGTAGCGGGCAAGAAGGGTGGGCAAACTTGCAAAGGTTCATCGATCTCAGGCAGAACTTTCCAGCTTGCGGCAAGTACGACGGAAAATCCTAGTGTCAGATGTTTCTTATGGTTGTAAAATATTTTGGAACGCTCAGAAAGTGTGAAAGCAACTTTTTTCAATTGCCGTACAAAACATCAGTAAGGTCACACTTGGAATACTGTGTACAGTTCTGGTCACCATATTATAGAAAGGATATTATTAAACAAGAAACAGTGCAGAAAAGATTTACTGGGATGCTGCTTGATGGTTTGAGTTATAAGGAGAGGCTGGATAGACTGGGGCTTTTTTTCCCTAGAGTGTAGGAGGCTTATAGCTGATCTTATAGAGGTCTATGAAATAATGAGGGGCATAGGTAAGATAGATAGTCAATATGTTTTCCCAAAGGTAGGGGAGTCAAAGGTAGAGGGTGTAGGTTTAAAGTGAGACAGGAGAGATACAAAAGGGTCCAGAGGGGCAATTCTTTCACTCAGAGGATGGTGATTGTCTAGTACGAGCTGTCAAAGGTAGTAGTAGAGGCAGATACAATTTTGTCTTTTAAAAAGCATTTGGACAGCTACATGACTAAAATGGGTATAGAGGGATAGGGGCTAAATGCGGGCAATTGGAACTAGCTTAGTGGTAAAAACTGGGTGGCACGGACAAGTTGGACTGTTTCCACGCTGTAAACCTCAATGATTATATGAGAGCAAGCTAAGGGGAATGACAAGTGGTAATGTCCCAGGACTAGTAATCCAGGGGCCCAGGCGAATGTTCTGGATGAGTAGGTTCAAAACCCCACCATGGCAGCTGGTGGAATTTAAATTCAATTAATTCAATTTTAAAAAATATGGGATTGGAATCTGGTCACAGAAGTGGTGCCAAGAAACTATCATTGTGAAAACCCATCTGACTAACAAAAGGAAGGGATCTGCTGTTGTTGTCTTGTCTGGCCTACATGTGGCTCTAAACCTACATCAATGTGATTGACTCCTGTCTCCCCTCTGAAAAGGCTTGGCAAGCTACTTAAGAGTTTTATCAAACTAGTACAGAGAAGTCGAAAAGGAATAAAGCAATCTGACATCAGCTGAACACCCAATACAATAGCAGCTTACCCAGCCCCATCGACCCCACACAGTTCTCCTTACTGACATCTGGGGGTTTGTGGCAAAATTGGGACGGCTCTCCAACAGACTAAACAAGCAACAGCCTGACATAGTCCCACTCACAGGATCATGAAAGGATATATCTGCCAGACTCTGCCTAGAGCAGGGGGTGAGAGAATCAACAATGTGGGAAAGCCTAATGGATCTTGTCCTCACTAACCTACCCATTGCAGGACGGCACGGCGGCACAGTGGTTAGCACTGCTGCCTCACGGTGCCAAGGACCTGGGTTCGATTCCTGGCTTGGGTCACTGTCTCTGTGGAGTTTGCACAAGTAGATTGAGTGAGCGAATTGTGGGCTGAGAATGGAATGGGAACCCAAGGACAGAGTGAGTTTGAGAGGTCATTGAAGAGGACGAGTGTGAGTGTTGCCCATTGAAATGGATATCTGAGAAGGTGGCTGGAGAGGAAGAAATGTGAGAAGCTGCAAGGTGTGTCAGCGGAGGAACGCTGAGCAGGGAGATGTGAGAGAGGTCAGTGAATGATGGATGCCACCAGAAAGTGGTAAAACATTCATTTTTCTCAACTTAATGAAATCATTAAATTTATTCCAGCAGTGAATCCTGATCCTGGGCTCTCACTCCTGCTGCTACAGCCTTTGCTACTTTCAGGCACACTTGTTTCTTTTGGTTGCCTGTCCTATTCCTCTCAGTCACAGGGGATCTCTATCGGGCTGGTCCAGAACGAGGAGACAGAGGGCTAGTTAGTGGAATGGGGTGGATTGCCTTCCTCAGCCTTCCTTCCAATCTCCTGCTTTCTGATTGCTTCAGCAGCAACCTTTCCGACAATCATTCGGACTCCTGCCGAGATGCTTTCAAATAGACAGCCTCCATTCACAGAGTGTGGGTTGCTCACTTTAGTTAGCTGGGAAAGCTGCAAACAGCTTGATAATCCTGTGGCTGAGTTAAAAAGTCATGGTAAAGCCTGCTTCAATTAGCAATGGGGTCCTGACCCATTACCAAACTCCCCACTGCGCCCAGCTCAGTTCTATTAAGATTCTGCCCTAAATTGCCAGCAACAGAAAATGCTTAACGTACAGAAAGCCCTTTGAATGAAAGGTTTTTCACCCCGTGATATTGGCCCCAGGTTGTTATTTTTTTAATCTTCTTTCCTTCAGTGATAGTGATAGTCAAAGAAATCCCCATGAAGTCCAGAGAACATCCAACCCTTCTTAAGAAAGTGAAATAGATATACTGGGAGTCCTTTCCTATTCATGAGAAATCGACATACTGAGAGTGTAAAGAGCGTGTATCCTTTTCATTAGGAAGTAAAATCGACATACTGAGAATGTAGAGAGTGTATATCCTTTTCATTAGGAAATGAAATAGACATGCCTGGTATGATATCAAATGAAGGGATTCCTCTATAGAATGCTCCTCTGACATGGCAGTGAGTGTAATTGATCTGTATCCAGACCATTGCGGAGAACTGTGCAGATTTATTTTTACAGCAAGCTCAGAGACCACTACTGATTGGCCTGGCTTGTACCCATTCATACCCTGATCAAAGAAGGTCATGAATCACTGAAAGACCCTGGTGAGCTCAGCTGCTTCACATCCTTATCAGTGGGAAAAGTGTCTTCACAGAAGAGGCCTCCATCCATTGATGTTCCAGGAAATAACAAGGTCATTTCTGGAATAGTTACAGGGAGCATGTGGAGAAACCCTTGACTGCAAATACTTTCATGGAGATTCCCATAGTAAACTTTTGCCTTCCTTTAACCTGCTGCAATATGTTTAAATGTATTTATTCGTGTCACAAGTAGGCTTACGCTGCAATGAAGTTACTGTGAGAATCCCCTGGTTGCTGCACTCCTGTTCGTCTACACTGAAGGAGAATTTAGCGTGGTCAATGCACCTGACCAGAACGCCTTACAGATTGTGGGAGGAAACTGGAGCAACCAGAGGAAACTCATGCAGATACAGGGAGAATGACCCAAGCCGGGAACCGAATTCGGGTCACTGACACTGTGAAGCAGCAGTGCTAATCACTGTGCCTCAACTCTGAATGGCTTTGAGTAATTCAGCTACTGTCATATTCCTCAAAGCAAAACTGTGAACAGAAAATTGTGAACTTGCTAGATTATACAATTCCAAACTGTGCGCGTTACGGGAGTAGTTTCATGAATGCATATTTAATAATAATCTACTCACAGGAGATTCCCTTAACTGATTACTAACTATGTTTTAGTATATCGCAAACTTTTTTCTCTTGTGTAGCACAGCCTTTACATAGATTTCTATATGGAAAGTCTCCAGTGCACAATATTCTTAAACATCCCTGAATTTTTTACATGATAGACTGCAACAAAATTCATTACAGGGATGCACTCGGAAGAGATATTGCAACTTACGTTAAAAGCAGAAAAAAAGGGACAATCACTATAATGAGAGATGATAAAGTGGTTGAACGAAATGCAGAAACCTTTTGTTTATTGTGAGATGTCAGTATTCCATAATGCAAAATGTTTTTCCAAACTATGAAACTATCCCAGGGCCATAGAATAACACTTTCTATATCTAAAGTTTAAAAACTAATGTCACAAGTAAGCTTACATTCACACTACAAGGAAATTACTGTGAAAATCCCTGAGTTGCCACATTCCAATGCCTGTTCAGGTACACTGAGGGAGAATTTAACATGGCCTCTGTACCTAACTTGCACGTCTTTCGGACTGTTGGAGGAAACTAGAGCACCTGGAGGAAACCCCTCACAGACATGGAGAGAGCGTGCAAACTCCATATAGATAGTGGCCAAAGCTGGGAATTGAACCCAGTTCCCTGGCGCTGTGAGGCAACAGTGCTAATCACAGTGCCACTGTGCTGCCCCTTTCACCTGTTTACAAATGGCCTCTATATTGGGCTCTTCAGAAGGCTCATTGGTGACTCCAGCATTTTACAAATCTTCCACTCGCCTATCTGAAATATTGGCAAATGAAAGGCAGTTAACCCTTGATTTCTGCATTCTAGGATCTTAGATAACTGAGGCATGTACTTCAGAGATCACCATCAGAGATCTGCCGCCTTTGTGAGGGGCATGTTCAGCTGGCTGACCTTATAAGGGATCAGCACCTTATCTGTGAGAGGCATTCAGTGTGACTTTTGGAAAGCACATGGAAATTGCTTTTTCAACAAAAAAATCTATCCTAAAGTTTATATATTAGTGTCACAAAGAGGCTTACATTAACACTGCAATGAAATTACTGTGAAAATCCTCTAGTTGCTACACTCTAGCGCCTGTTCGGGTACACTGAGGGAGAATTTAGCATGGCCAATGCACCTAACAAGCACGTCTTTTGGACTGTGGAAGGAAACCGGAGCACCCAGAGGAAATACACACAAAAATGGGGAAAACGCGTTGACTCCACACAGACAGTGACCCAAGCCAGGAATCGAACCCAGGTCCCTGGCGTTGTGAGGCAGCAGTGCTGACTATTATGCCATCGTGTCATCCTTCTAGCCAGAGACAGCTTAACAAAAGTAAACAAATGAACTGCACTAATCAGGGCTCAATGATCACAATCAATATTATCTTCCATATAAAACCCTCCAAAGGTACAAAATACATTTGCCAGTTTGTGTGCATAGGAGGCTCACAATCCATCTGATCCCTTGCTATTGGCATTGTACTTTGATCAATCAATTATGTAATGACGCCACTGTAATTGTTTAATGGTAGCCCGACTAAGCAAACAGAAGAGTTTGATGGAAGGCTTTCAAAAGTTTGGAGGCGGTGTTTGTTTCAAGCTATTGGAGGACAAGTGGTGAAAAAGGTCCTTCGTTTCCTCCATTACATGAGACTTTTAACATCAATTATTTTTCACATTTCAACTCCCCACTTTCATACAAATTCCAATGCTGCATTTATGAACCTTTCAAAGTTGTTTAACTGTCCATTACCTAGGAAGGAATGAGATATCGGCAAGTGGTAGAATTTAACAACTGCAAAATCACCGATGAAGCTCTCAGCAAAGATAAAATGAACACCTATTACTGAATAGATAAAAAGCCTTTGATAGAAAAAGCAATTTTTTTTAATGTGCCTCCTTTCAATAATTTGAAGTGCTGTAATTTGAACTTCACTGAGGTTACACAATCTTTGTCTTCCCTTCATAGACTACGCCTTTTCCATTTAAAAGAGAGTTAATTTTATTTATTAGTGTTACAATTATGCTTACATTAACACTGCAATGAAGTTACAATCCCCTAGTCAGCGCTCCAGCACCTATCTGGGTAGGATTATTGAATCCCTGCATTGCAGAAAGAGATCATTCGGCCCATCAAGTCTGCACTGACAATCCCATCCAGGCCCTATTTCTGAAATCCCATATATTTACGTTGCTAATCCCCCTGATATTAATGGTCAATTTAACATGGACAATCAACGTAACCCGCACATCTTTGAAGTATGGGAGGAAACCAGAGCATCCAGAGGAAACCCATGCAGAAACAGGGAGAATGTGCAAACTCCACACAGACAGTCACCCAAGGCCAGAATTGAACGCGGGTCCCTGGCGTTGTGAGGCAGCAGTGCTAACCACAGTGCCACCATGCTGTCCTGATAAATCTGCTTTACCTGATTAGGAATCAAACCCAGGTCGCAGTGGTACCGAATCCTAATTCAGCAGACCACCAGGGAAGTAGACCACCAGAAAACTAATTTATAACATCCTAACAGAGTTCTTTGAAATGTTGCAAAGGATAAAACATAGCGTGAATTAACTTGAAATGAGTAACTATAGACAAACACAGCAGCCACTTTGTACGTAACATTCTCAACCAGCAATGAGGTGATACAAAAATAGAAAATGCTGGAAAATCTCCGCAGGTCTGACAGCATCTGTGCAGAAGGAATAGAGCCAACATTTCAAGTCAGTCAGTCAGCATCCTTGCTTGAACTTTTGGCTTTGTTTTCTCTCCACGGATGCTGTCAGATCTGCTGCGAATTTTCAGTTTTGATGTCAGATTCCAGCATCTGCAGTATTTTGCGTTTATCTCAGTAATGGGAACCAGTTTTATAAAACTTCTTACTGACAAATGTGAGCCAGGAGAAATCTCTCCTGAAAATAGTGAGATCTCCAAGTTGCATCTTAAGAAACAAACAGAGCCTTGGTTTGACGTCACGTTTTAGGGAAAGCACCTCCAGCATTCTTTCAATACTGTGCCAGACTATCAGTTTTAGATCATGTGCTCAAATTCCTAAAACAAGCTTTGACTCATACCAGAGTATTGCCAACTTAATAGAATTGAGGGTTATAGGTAAGCCTAGTAGGTATGGACATCATTGGCACAACTTGTGGGCTGAAGGGCCTGTTTGTACTGTAGTTTTTCTATATTCTAACTCTGCCACGCTAACACTCATTTAATTCTGAAATCCTTTGAAGGGATTGAAATTTAAATTGTTGCACACAATGAATGGTTGGGAAATTGGTCACTCATTATACACTCTTTCAGATCTTTCTATTCAATCTAGCAGACAGCAAAATTGTGCAGGGTATGTAACAGTTAGTCAGCTCACTGCCAACCATTTAGCACCTTCTTCGACGTTAAACTTCATCCCATGAAAGTCTGTTCAATAAATAATCACATTGTTAGTGTCAATTGTATGGAGTTTGAATAGCTAATCAAGCCACTGGTTAGTTGAAGGCAGGCCTATTGCCCAACTGGCCAGGTAGTTTCACCATCTCAGAGTTCTGCTAGCCAATCAAATGGCTAACAGCTCCTGGTCCCAGCAGCGCCACCGGGAATGGTGACTACCACTGGCCCTGCATTCAGTCTCTGACCACAGGGAGACCTGGAGACAGGGAGAGGTATGTGTGTGGAGAGGTATCGCTTGGGCCAGGCTAGGTCAGGCAAGAGATGATGAAGTGCTTGAGTAAGTAGGTGAGGGTAACTTATGGGGGTCCTCTGATGATCCCAGCAGCTCCTTGGCATGGGATCCATAGCATTTTATGCCCCTAGCCCCCCCGCCCTGCCTACAAACCCACAGCCAGGAGGAAAATACAACCCTTTGAAACAAAAAATGTAATACTCATTCGCGTCCCAGGTGCTGACTGGGATGTACACAGTGACTATGTTCAGAGCCCCAGTTTTACAATAACTGGGAAATCAGGTTCCGTTTTCATTTTTGCTTTGCATTTTAGATTTTTGAAACTGTTTTGGGGGGGTGTGTTTCCATAATTCTGTTCATTTGTAAGACGAACCACTGATTCACGGTACCCAGATGGATTACAGGCTGTTTCTGTTTGGGGGAGATTGGATTCTGTAATTCCATCCAGTTTTGAAATCACTGATCCTCATTCTCCAAATTAGAAAAGCCCATAATAAAGATAGAATGCGACTAATTTGACCAACTGAAGCCAGAGAGCCTTACTATGAGTGAATGGAGTAATGGACTACAAGTCTACGAGCTTGTATGTGATCAGTCTTATGTTACAATGTTTGTACATTACAAACAGTTAAGCAAATCAAGTAATGGCATCCATCCCATACACATATCGACTAAAACTCTACCTTCCGGGATAGGCAAGGTTCCAGAACGGAAATCTCCTTTGTCCATGGGTGAGATTTTAGGACCTCGCTCGAGCAAGGTCGTAAAATGCCACCCACATTGTATCACAGGCCATCAATAGACATCTTATTTTGCCTCGTGTGTTAGTCCTGGAGCAATGTAATATGCTTGTTGGGAGATTGTGAACCAAACAGCCCTACTGTTCATCCTTAGTTTAGTTCTTTGGTTCCTCTCTAATTCATCTTTTTTTTAAATGAGACGCATCACCTGATCCATTGACCCAATTCAAACTCATCACCTGATCACCCATCCTGACTTATACATGAGCTGATATTATACATTGTTCCCCGACCTCGGGCATTGGCTCCCTCTTCTTCAATCCTGAGCTGATCTTCCCAAATCTCATGTGCCTTCTTCCATTCCCTGTAAAGTGACCTGCCCCCACCATTCCTCAGCACATCTGTTAGCAGAACTTTCACCCATACCTTTGTAAGCTCCAAACTCAACTATATTAAGGCTCTTCTGGTTCAGAAGTCATCTGCATTCTCTGTAAACATCAAGTCTTCCAAACGTCAACCATCTGAATGCTACCAGGTCCGACTGACTCATCGCTCTTCTGCCTTGCTGACTTACATTGGCCCCCTATTCTCTAATATCTCTAATTTTAAATCAAAACTTTATTTAAATCTACCTTGGATCTCAGGCTTCCCTGTCACCATCACCAATTTTACAACTTCTGTTCTCAGAACATTCTGTTCGACCAAGTCAGGCTTTTTGAGGATCCCACCCTCCAATTTCCCTATCACTGGTGGGAATTTAGCATGGCTAATCCACCTAACCTGCACATCTTTGGACTGTGGGAGTCATATCCTGAGGAGGCCAGTTCATGATGGGCTTTAACTGCCACATTGGAAGACTTGGTTGTCAGCCTTAATCTTTGGAAGGCTGTTATGGCATTTGATGTGGAGGATCCATTATTCCCCATAACAGCAAACAGACCCACTCATGGGATTTGTGTGGACATAGCTTTTTTAGTTTATTTATTAATGTCGTGACTGGGCTTACATTAACATTGCAATGAAGTTACTGTTCGCTGCTTGTTCAGTTACACTGCGGGAGAATTCAGCATGGCCAATGCACCTAATCAGCACATCTTTTGGACTGTGGGAGGAAACTAGAGCACCCTCACACAGGCATTGGGAGAATGTGCAAACTCCGCGTAGACAGTGACCCAAGGCTGGAATTGAACCTGGGTTCCTGGCACTGTGAGGTAGTAGTGCTAACCATTGTGCCACTATGCCACCACCCCCCCCCCCCAAACTCCCCCCCCCCACCCACCCCACTCCCCCCACCCCCCCACCCCCCATACCTGTCCCCCCCTCCCCCGACAAGTACCATGACACTTTTCTCTCTGTTAAAGATGCAGTTTTTAATATTCCGAAAGGTTCCTTGGATCTATTATATGCATTTTTTTTAATTGATGGAAGGATTTATATTTGAAATCCAATTTTGAGACTAATTACATTTTGCAATGCAAAATGAAATTAGTATGTTACATTAAAGGTCATGGTTTACTTAGTTTGCTGATTAGCATAGTTAAATAACGTGAGAACAATCACAATATGTAAAAACTCAAATAAAACCAAGCAGTATAATGGTATAGTGGTTAGCACTGCTGTCTCACAGCACTAGGAACCCAGGTTTGATTCCCGGCTTGGGTCAATGTCTGTGCAGAGTTTGCACTTTCTCCCTGTGTCTGCATGGGTTTCCTCCAGGTGCTCCGGTTTCTGCCCACAGTCCAAAGATGTGTGGGTTAGTTGCATTGGCCATGATAAATTGTTCATAAGTGTCAGGGGGATTGGCAGGGTAAATATATTGGAGTTACACAGATAGGACCTGGGTGGGATTGATGTCAGTGCAAACTTGATGCGCTGAATAGCCTCCTTGTGCTCTTTAGAGATTCTGTGACTTATAATGAAACACAGTTCTGCGAGAGCAACAGTACCATGAGTGATGGGGTGCCCATTAACCCAGAGATGGACAGAAATCAAATTTCAAGTCATTGTCAAATCTTCTGCAAGTTTCCACCTATGTCCTAAATGGGACATGCTGAGTACAAAATGATCCAATGGCACTAATTGACTTTAAATTGGCAGTTAGATCACAAGGTTGGCTGTAAGAGGAAATGGGACAATGACAACAATTCACCAGGGGCTGTTCTTCAGAGGTTGTCAATAAGCCTCAAACAGAACACATTATTCTATATTCAATTTGTGCATGGCATGTTTTTCAAGCAGTAGAATTTACTTAACCCCGGTTCGGATTCCAAGATCAACATGTTTGGCTTGTATCTGAGAATGTAGAGGAGAAAAAAATAGTTCTTTCTGTAAAAGCTTTGATACCTCTTGCAACAAAATAAAAACCTGGAGGCACTCATCTTCAAACACTTGAGTGTTTACATTAATGTTGTGTAATCGGTTGATTGTCAAAAAAGTGGTGGTTCTGGAATGTGGCGAAGCTGGCAGGTTAGAGGAAGTGGAACTGAATTCCTGCTGGCTCAGGTTTCTCAAAATTGTCCAGCAATATTGCTCAATTAACCAATACCTGATGTGGCAAAACTTTAAAGATACCACAACAGCTGATTAGATGAATTGCGGCGAGTAAGATTTTAACAGTGGTAATAGATAGGTTTCTGGCATTAATGAATTTGTCAAATCTTTCAGCGGTTGAGTGTAAAGGAATCTTGCATTTGCACTCTCTCTTCTGCTTTAGAGTGTAAACGATCTGAATTCAGACCTCGGAACACAATGTTATTGTCCTTGGGGGAATCTATTCAGTGGGGTTAGATCCTGGTGCAGTGCGGATGAACCTACCCTAAGACCTCCACGCAAACACTGCAAGAACAATAAGTGGATACGGTTCATATGTTGAAATTTATCGTGCTGCTTTCAGATATTTTGTCTCGCATTTTACCAAAGCTTTAATCAATGAAGCAATTAGTAGTGTAAGAAGCAATTGTTTTCATGGATTATATTTCAAATGCAACAGCAAACAACCACAGCAGCTCTCTGTTTAATTAGAATAGAGATACACAGCTACAGCATTATCAGACTTCAGGATATCATGGTGGCACAGTGGTTAGCACTGTTGCCTCACAACATGGATGACATCATCAAACGTGAGAATAGCATTCAGCAGGTACACGGTACATACTCTTGCAACTCGGCCAAAATTGTCTACCTAATACATTGCAAGAAAGGGTGTCCCAAAGCATGGTACATTGGGGAGACAATGCAGACGCTATGACAGCAGATGAACGAACATCGCTCGACAATCACCAGGCAAAACAGTTCCCTTCCTGTGGGCGAACACTTCAGCGGTCACGGGCATTCGGCCTCCGACCTTCGAGTAAACGTTCTTCAAGGGGGCCTTCATGACACGTGACAACGCAGAGTCGCTGAGCAGAGACTGATAGCCAAGTTCCGCACACATGAGGACGGTCTTAACAGTGATCTTGGCTTCATGTCACACTATCTGTAACCCCCATGACTTGCCAGGGTTAGCAAAAAACCTCACTTACTGTGCTGTCTGGAGACAATACACGTCTCTCTAACCTCAGTGCTCAGTGTTCCTTTGTTAGCCACTTTAAGACTTGAATAGCAGGTAAGGTGTAAAGATTTGCATTCTAATCAGCAATCTGTAAACTGTCTGTGCTGATATGTGTGCTTTTGGAGACCAGAACATCTCATTCGCCTGACGAAGGCACAAACGCCGAAAGCTAGCAGATTTACTATCAAATAAATCGGTTGGATGTAAAATTAGTGTTGCCAGACCTCTTACTGAGCCTCACAATGCCAGAGATCAATTCTGGCCTCAGATCACTGCCTTGTGGAGTATGTGCATTCTCTCTGCGTCTGCATGGATTTCCTCTGGGTGCTCCGGTTTTCTCCCACAATCCAAAGATGTGTGGGTTAAGTGAATTGACCACACTAAATTGTCCCTTAATGACTCAAGATGTGTAGAATAGGGAGACTGGTGAGATTAATACATGAGGTTATGGGGATAGAGCCTGGGTAAAATGCTCTTTCACAGAGTTAATGAAGACGCAATGGGTCAAATGGCCTCTTTGATTTGATAAAATTTATTATTGTAACATGCATTCATATGCAGTGAAAAGTATCATTCCTCGCATGCTGCACAGAAAAAGCATACTGTTCATAGATAAGGAAAGAAGAGAGTGCAGAATGTAGTGCTGCAGTCGTAGCTAGGGCATAGAGAAAGATCAACTTAATGTGGGATAGGCCTTTTCAAAAATCTGGAAGCAAGAAAGTTCTTCTGCACTGTAATGATTCTATAAACTGTAAAATTTTGTTACACAAAGCTGTCATCTGATAGTTTGTGCAGCCAGCTTTCTCTGATGACCAAGAATTGCAAATATCACCCCATGCTTCATTTTGGGTTAATATTAATAAAGCTCTACCCACCTATGAGAGATTGGATAAATGCTCACTATAAATTGGCTGGAGGTTAGACATATAGCACTATTAGTGTCTTAAAGCATTATTTACATAATCAATACTGTCCTGCCAGGTAGTGAATACATGGTGCATGGAGCTGCCAAGTGTTGTACATCTCTGAGCTTCCAGAGATTGAGATCCCACTAGGTGGTAGGCATTAGATGAAGGGTGCCAAAGTGTTGTTAGGAGACTGGGTGCGGAGTGTCTCTGTTTCCTGGCATTGAGATGCCATTGCACCAAGAAGGGTGTGATTTGGAAGGTGGTGCCCCAAAACTGCCGGACATCAGATTCTGGTTCAGCGCTCACTTCAGGCACACGATGATGACGTAACTTTACTAAAAGGAACATTAATGCCAGCTAATCTTTTAAAAAACTCAACACAGCATCCTTGTTGAATTTGGATAAACTGCAGATTACAATATGTTTATTAAATGCAGCACAACGTCTTATACTTTATTCAAATATTCTTCAATGTTTGCTGAAATGTGCCAGGCTTTGAAAAACAGTACAGCAGCTGTGTAAATAAACTTTTTGTGAGGAAAAGCATCTGGGGAAAGATGGCGTAATGATGTAGGCCATTGCCTGGAGCTTTCACTTGAGGTCCATGGAATGAGGTAAATCAGCTGTCGTTGCAGACTATTGGCAACTCGTCAAGACTATTTGGATGGAAATACACTGATGCACGCTGTCGAGTAGAGTTTCTGTGTGAGGCGGCACGGTGACATATTGGTTAGCACTGCTGCCTCACAGCGCCAGGGACCTGGGTTAAATTTCCGGCTTGGGTCACTGAATGTGGAGTTTGCACATTCTCCCCGTGTCTGCATGGGTTTCCTCCGGGTGCTCCGGTTTCCTCCCACAGAAAGATGTGCATGTTAGGTCGATTGGCCATGCTAAATTGCCCCTTAGGGCAGGATCTTCCGGTGTTGTTAGCCCCGAGACTGGAAAATCCTGCACAAGGTCAGTGGATCTTTCCATTGTCTGCCCCTCGTCTGCTCCAATTCCACTGACAGGTGGAATGGGAAAATTTGCCTACAAGTGTCGGGGGACTAGCAGGGTAAGTGTGTGAGGTTATAGGACTTGGGTGGGATTGTTGCTGGCGCAGGTACAAAGGACTAAATGGTCTCCTTTTGCACTGTGGGGATTCTATGATTCTAGGTAGAAATTGTGGATAGATTGTCCACAATCGCTTCCAGCTATTTCCTTTTGCCCAAATTTCTGCTCAAACTCTTTTGCATATTGGTTTTATTGGGACACAGGCGTCAGTTTCTTAATAAGTTTAAATAAAATTCAAAGGTTTCAAAATGTGCCTGAAGTAAAGCTTAATTTTATGATGTGCTTAGAAGATGGACATAATGAGCAGCCTCAGGGAGCAGTGATTAATTTGATTGGGAGGAGGGTGCAGCGTGGCCAATTCCGTCGACGGGAACAGCTTTTAGCTTGCCGTTTTTGAAACTAAGGCAAAAGAGCCGGAATTCTCCCATCCCACCCGCCACTGGAATTCTAACGGGGAGGGAGGGGGACCATGTAAAATTCCATTGAAGTCAGCCGGGAATCTTCGATTTTCAGGCGAGCGTGGCCGGAGAATCCCACCCAAGAACTCAGAAACTGCACTGGGCGTAATTCTTGCTTGAAATTTCATAAACTTTGACATTGTTTTGCCTGATCTTGGATAAATTGCACTGAGGAAATAAGAGGACTGAGTGATAACTCCCTGGCATGTGGGCTTAGAATTTGAAGGGAGAGTTGGGTGGGAGGAGGACAACTTGAACATTTAGTAGTGGAATGGAAAATGGATGATAGTGAATTAACTCAAGCCAGATTTTCTTTTCTACATTGAATAAGGAGCTGACACATTCCAGGGTCGCTTGCACCCCCACCCCCCCCTCCCTGCCCCCACAGATCGGCAATCACTATTATTGCCACTCTGCCCCCAGCTTTCTTGCTCATCCTCATTGTGGGAGGAAACCAGAGCACCCAGAGGAAACGCACGCAGACATGGGGAGAATGTGCAAACTTCGCATAGATCCAAGCTGGGAATCGAACCCAGGTCCCCGGCGCTGTGAGATAGCAGGGCTAACCACTGTATCATTGTGCAGTGGAATAGTGGCAGATGAAGATTGGACTCTTTTGACTGGACTAGCTGCTGAATGATGTTTAAATATCCAGTGTGAATGTTAGTGAGTAAATGGGCAAAGTGGTAGGATGCTTGTGGTAAGCGACTAAGTGGTTAGAGTGGGTGAGGTAAGTGGATTAGCAGATAAGGTGCAAGGTTGGAAAACAGATAAGGTGGCAGGTGAATAGGGTGGTAGGTGGGCAGGGTGGCAGGTGGGTAAGATAATAGGTAGAATGGGTGTTCCGTGAATAGGGAGTTAGGTGAGTAGATCGTTGGAATGACATGTGCGTAGGTTGATAAGTGAGTAGGGAGGCAAGTGGGTAGGGTGGCAGGAGGGATGGATTCAAGTGTCAGTTGGTGAGGTGGATAGGTGGGTCTAGGAGTAGTCAGATCGGGTCAGGAGACTGGTCAGATTGGGGCGGGAGTGTAATTGGGTCAGATTGAAGCGGGTTTATCAGGGTTTTGGGAAGTCAGTGTGAGTGATAGGGGATCAGCTCTGTGCTTGCACAAGAGTTGGACTAGGATTTTCTTTTTCTAACATTTCCTGGTGAATGGGTAAGTACCCAGCTAAGTACGTCAGAGCTGCCCAAAATCTCTGACTCAAACTCAGAGTCAGGGGTATTTTCAGAGAGTCCAGCGAAACGGGAGAATTGACCATCGGAAGTTCCCAGGCAATTCCCACTGAGGTCAGCACATTCCAACCTCTGCAGAGTCCAGCTGTGTACCTCTGATGACCCAGGGACTGGAAAGATCTGAATCTGTACATTTCCAGCTGTGACCAGCTAGAGTAAAGCAATTAAAAGGCTTCTCTGCAAGTCACTTCTCTGTCAACTCAATTTTCTGAATAACTGTGATTCTTTTTTGGTGACAACTTTACTCCAACGCAAAGACTAGCTCAACATCTATAACAATGGCTGATATCATTCCTTTTTAAGATTTCTGTGCTGAAATTTATTTGTTTTAAGGATTTTTTTTGTTGAAAAAGTAGTTGACTTCAGAGATATCTAAAATAAAACCTCTTCTGTCCTCCCTGCTGGGCTCCTCCTGGGCTTTATGAATAATACTCTCAGAACATTCTGTTACCAATGGTGACACAGATGTGGGAATATTGATTTACTTCAGGCATTCAAAAGGGAAGTGAACTAATTCCTAATTGGATAAGGAGTGGAGAAATATGGAACTTTTTCTACTGTCAATTTATCTCCCCCACCCACCCAACTAACCCCTTCCTCATCTTCTGAAGGTACCAAAACCTTCTTTGGGTACAATTCAACAGTCGCCAGCAGCCTCCAGACTCTTACCCAAGTAGCCATTATTCAAGCATCAGCCTGGATATCATGATTAAATGGCGGAGCAGGACTCGATGGGGCGGCATGCTAGCACAGAGATTAGCACTGCTGCCTCACAGTTTCAGGGACCTGGGTTTGATTTCCGGTTTCCGTCTGTGGAGAGTATGGCCATGCTAAATTGACCCTTAGAGGGATTAGCAGCGTAAATGTGTGAGGTTGTGGGGATAGGACCTGGAGTGGGATCGTTGTCAGTGCAGACTCGATGGGCTGAATGGCCTCTTTCTGCACTGTAGATTCTATGATTTCTATGAATTCTGCTCCTATATCTTAGGGCAGCAAATGCAATCCTATCCTCGGTCAATGCCCGCAAGCACCCACTTAGTTGTGGGATGCTGGTGCAGGGCTAGTAGTCAGAAATAAACTTCATTTTCACTTCCCCAATCCAAACCTTGGGGAATGCTAACTCAGGCACTCTATGCATTGACTATACCAGCTAGTGTGTGGATCAGAATGATGCCAACAGCATGGGATTTGATTCTGATTCTAGCTGGAATCTTTCTCCTTGCCCTTCCCTGCAATAAATTCATGGCACAAATTGTGCTTCTGTGACTTTTAAATCAAGGATGCTATTTAGAAGAATGGTAGTTATAGAATCAAAGAATCCTACAGTGCAAAAGGAGGCCATTTGGCCCATTGAGTCTGCACCAACCACAATCTCACCGAGGCTCTATCCCTATAACCCTTTGCATTTACCCTAGCTAGCCCCCTGACACTAAGGGTCAATTTAGCATGGCCAATCCACCTGATCCATGCATCTTTAGACTGGGGGAAGAAACAGGAGTACTCGGAGGAAACCCACGCAGACATGATGAGGTTATGCAAACTCCACACAGACAGTTATCCAAGCTGGGATTCGAACCTGGGTACGTGGCGTGTGAAACAGCAGTCTGGCCCTGTGCTAATCAAATCTTTAATTTCCTGCAGGAAATGTTCACTTCCCCAATCTAAATTGTAATTTCCCCAACCTCTTCCCTTCAAGCAGTTTTCACTTCCCTAATTCAGGTTCCAAGAGCTGACTCCAAAGCCACAAAGATTACCCCAGATGGTGTCAGGCATCTCAACACAGGTTGGGAAGTGGAAGTGAAACTTCCTAAGCTCTCATGTTAAACCGCAACAGAAAATGCTGAAAAGCCTCAGCACTTCTGACAGCATCTGTGGAAAGAGAATGGAACTAATGCTTGGGAAGACTTGAAACATTGGCTGTGTTCTGTCTCTCCACCGATGCTGAGATTTCCCCACATTTTCTGTTTTTCAGATTCCAGTGTGCACAGTAATTTGCCTTTATCCTCCTAAACTGTTAATTATTTGAATCAAGATTGATCAGTGAAGCAGAGGGATTGGACTTTGAGTTTAGAGAGGATTAAGATAATACTTGGATAGGTAAAATGTTTCACACGTTCTTATGCCTTTAAATGCACACAAAAAAAATCTAAAAATGTCAGTATAATTCTTGACAATAGCTGACAAAGAAAAGTTCCCTTCAAAACTTAGTGCTCAAAACTCCCAACTTTAATAGCAACTTTTTCATTGGTTTAGGTCATACTGAATTATGACCTAAATGAATTAAGATGCTCAAGTTGTAAATCACTGACTGGATAACCCAGTGAGAACATAAGGGCCAACAGAAATTTGATAATGCCATTTTTAATTCACTTACAGGTTGTGGGCATTGCTGGCTGTCCGGCATTTCATAGAATCATAGAATCTCTACAGTACAGTCTATACCAACCACAATCCCATTCAACCCTATCGCCGCAACCCCATGCATTTACCCTGCTAATCCCCCTGACACTTAGGGTCAATCTAGAATGGCCAATCAACCTAACCGCCACATCTTTGAAGTGTAGGAGGAAACTGGAGCACCCGGAGGAAACCCACGCAGACCTGGGGAGAATGTGCAAACTCCGCACAGACAGTGAACCAAGCTGGGAAATGAACCAAAGTTACTGGCGTTATGAGGCAACAGTTCCACCCACTGTGCCACCATGCCACCATTTATTACCCATCCCTAGTTGCCCTTGAAAAGGTGATATTGAGCTGCCTCCGTTACCCCAGTGTGGCTTGCTGGCCATTTCAGAGGGCAGTTGAGAGTTAACCATATTTGCTTATCATAGATAAACATGTTGGATCCAGGTGTCCTAAAGTTGAAAACAAGGCTATATAATCTGGAGTCGCATGTAGGCCAGACCAGGTAAGAATAGCAGATTTCCTTCCCTAAAGGAACATTAGTGAACCAAATGGTTTTTTCCAACAATCGACAATGGGCTCACAATCATCAGTAGATTCTTAAATTCCAGATATTTTTTATTGAATTCAAATTCCACCAACTGCCGTGACGTGATTCAAACTCGGGTCTCCATTAGCTGAGTTTCTGAATTAATAGTCTAGTGATAATACCATTCGGCCATCACCTCACCTGAAGCAATGTAGCCAGACTATCAAACCTATAAATATTGCAATGTTAATAAGAAATCAATTGCAGATCAGAATGAAATAATTTGAAGGTATGCCATGCCTGTCAGAAATGTTTGTTAAACCTCCTGCCTTGTTCTGAAGCAAATGTGATGTTGTTGTATCAGAGTATATTGTTGCACCATTCACCCAGTATGGCAAAATTAAGTAGTTGACAAACTTTTTCTAAATGAGTGCCTGGACCGAATTATTATAAGCTGGTTTATTTTCTAGCATGGTGGGGAAAAATGCAACAACTTTGGGGTGGCATGATGGCACATCTGCTAACACTGCTGCCTCACAGTGTCAGGGACCCAGGCTTGGGTCACTGTCAATGTGGAGCTTGCATGTTCTCCCCATGTCTGCCTGGGTTTCCTCCAAGTGCTCCAGTTTCCTCCCACAGTCCAAAGATGTGTGGGTTAGGTTGACTGGCTGTGATAAATTGCCCCTTAATGTCAAGTGAGATTAGGAAGATAAATATGTGGGGTTATGGGGGTAGGACAGAACGTGGTGCGATTGTTGTTGGTGCAGGCTCAATGGGCCTAATTGCCACCTTTTTTGCTGTAGATTTTATGATTCTATGATTCTATTTGTAACTATTCACATATTGTACTCTATTACTTGCCTTATATATGTAATTGTAAGATGAAGGCTTTTAATGAGTAGACTTCAAATGCCAAAGAATTACTATACTAGCTGATCTCTAACAATAGTATCATGACACAGTGTAATTGCTTTGAAAGCTGTCTCAGATTATATAGCCCTGTGTTCAACTTTAGGACATGCACATCTGGATCCAACATGTTTATCTATGATAAGCAAAATACTATGGATGCTGGAATCTGAAACATGAATAAAGGACGCTGGAAAATCTCAGCAGGTCTGCAGCATCTGTTAGGAGAGAAAGCAGACTTCATGTCATGAGTCCTTTGGCTTTTTGTCAGAATTGAAGGGAGGGAGAGTGTGTTGGAGCTGTAACACACTCTGCAGCACGCAGTAGCAGATAAGCTCCACCAGCACCATGGGACCTCCTGGGTTTCTTAGGAACGCAGAAATATACAAGAGTAGAACTACAATTCATCTAAGCAGTCCCAGCATTCACAAAAACCATTCTCCTTCCTATCTGTTAGAAATCAATTACCTTCTCCGTCAACTATTGATTCCATTCCCTCTTAAATTTGCTGACTCTATTCAAATACTTTGCCTTATTGGGCCTGATGCATCCAGGGCAGGATTTTATGGCCTCGCTCATATGGAAACTGTAAACTCCCACCCAAGGTCAATGGACCTTTCCACGTTCTATCCCTTGCCCAGTCCAATTCCTGTGGTGGGTGGGATGTTAAAATTCCAGCCCCTTTCTGTGAAGTAGTTACTTGTAAGCTATTCACTTTCTCTCTCCTGAGTTTGAATCCATACCCTCTCATCACACAGACGATGTTATCATGTCAAAAATATTATTCAGATTCAATTTTGTCGATTATTGAATTCCGAATACTTTCTCAGACTTTTCTTTCTCTGGTGCAAACCTTTAATTTAGGCTGTACTTTGGATGAATGTGGAAATGTTTCTGTTTGAATCTGTAATGATAAAAGCTGTTACATTTTTCGAAGTAAATTATCTTCGATTTTCTTACACCATTGCTTTGATCTTGCAGGAGATAACATTGATTCATCTGCTTTAGAATAAGGGGAAACTAATTTGGGAGGACAGAAGGTGTGGCCTGGATAGGCATGAGATGGTTCTGTGGTGGTGTTGCTACTGGACTAGTGGTCAAAAAACTCAAGGTAGTATTCTGGGGATCTAGGTTCAAATCCTGCCAGGACAAATGGTAAAATTTGAATCCAATGAAATCTGGAATTAGAAGTGTATTTCTTAATTCACTTGTGGGACACGAGCATTGCTGGCTGGCCAGCACTTATTGCCTTTGGAGATACCTGAGAGTCAGTCACATTACTGTGGCTCTGGAGTCGCTCATAGGCCAGAGCAGGTAAGGACAGTAGATTTCCTTCCCTAAAGGACATTAATGAACCCAGATGGGTTTTTCCCGACAATCAGCAATGTTTTCACAATCGTCAGTAGATTCTTAATTCCAGATATTCTTTATTGAATTCAAATCCCATCATCTGCTGCGATAGGATTCGAACCCGGGTCCCCAGAACATTAGCTGAGTTTCTGGATTAATAGTCTAGCAATAATACCACTGGGCCACTACTCCAGGATAAAAATCCCCAAAGGCATTTTAATGCTTTCTTGATCTCAAGTTAAATTTTATTTATTAGTCACAAGTAGACTTACATTAACACTGCAATGAAGTTACTGTGAAATATCCCTAGTCACCACAATCCGGCACCCGTCCAGGTCAATGCACCTAACCAACGTGTCTTTTAGACTGTGGGAGAAAACCAGAGCACTCAGAGGAAACCTCACACAGGGAGAATGTGCAAACTCTGCACAGAGAGTGACCCAAGCCAAGAATCGAACTCAGGTCCCGGGAGCTGTGAAGCTGCAGTGCTAACCACTGTGCTGCCCATCATTAGATTTCAATAAAAATCAAACCTCACGTTCCTCTGACATCACACAAGTACTGAGCACTGCATTTGGGAATTTCGGATCAGTATGTTTTATTTTCCTGTTAAGATTAATGTTGACACATTTTCTAATCATTGGAGAGCACATTTTGTTTTGTGTGTCGTCTCAAAGAAAAATAATTGCAGAGACTTGGCACCATGATTTTTTTTTTTAAAAAAAACTTTACATCCAGGGATAAATTTTTACTGTTCCAAAGCCAGCGAGTTGGCCTAAGTTTGAAAAGTTTAAATCATTGTCTAATGGTAAATTATTGTTTGTTTCTATTTTACATATTTTTGGTTTTATTACTTATTCAGTTCAAGAGCTCCTCTTCAGTTTTCAAGATAAATGCTGTGACCACATTCCCTACAGCCAGCAGACCCAAGACTTTCACAGTAAAAGCTGGTATTGTTCATATCATTATTGAAGCCCATGGATTAGTGCCAGAAATGTGAATGTCTGGAAGCCTCCAGCCTCTTTCAACACAATATTTGGAGTGCTCTCTGCAGAACCCTTCTACAGCAGCTACCTCCAGAGAGGTTCATGTTAATTTTTACATGCTTCACTATGGTGTTCCATTAAATTCCGGGCATCGGAGGTGATTGAAGAAAAATATCAGGAGGGATATTAGGAAGTTGCTCCGTCATGCTAGAACAGCCAGTTCAGTTTTGAGACTCCCAGAGAGCGTAGGTTTACAGTTTTTCCTATTTGTAGCAAAGCTGTAAACATGAGTATCGAGAAAACAGTCTGTGCTGCTAATGTTACTCTCAAAGGCAGAAGAAGGAGGAGATTGCCTGAGTTTCATTCTGCCCCTTTGTTTTTGCCACTAATTGGCATGAATGCAGATGGGGAAGTTTGTGCCCACTTCAGAAGAAATTCCAGTTGTTTGATTTGATTTGACTTATTATTGTCACATGTATTGGAATACAGTGAAAAGTATCGTTTCTTGCGCACTATACAGACAAAGCAGTCCAAGATGTGTGAGTCAGATTGATAGACTGTGCTGAATTGCCCCTTAGTGTCAGCAGACTAGCTAGTGTAAATGCATGGGGTTATGGGGAGAGAGCCTGGATGGGATTGTTATCAGTGCAGACCCAATGGCCTGATTCTGCACTGTAAGAATTCTATGATTTATAGAGTGTATAGGGGAGAAGGAAAGTACAGGGTGCAGAATGTAGTGTTACAGTCATTGTTAGGGTGTAGAGAAACATCCACTTAATGCAAGGTCTGATGGCAGCAGGGAAGGAGCTGTCCTTGAGTTGGTTCAAGTTCTCAGACCTTGGTATCTTTTTCCTGACGGAAAAAGGTTGACAAAGGGATTTAAAGATTACATTATTCGAAAGTTTAAAGAAGATAAAGTTAAGTTTTAAAAGCATAGATTGAGAGTGAGAGAAAGAATTAGAAAGTGCGCTGGGGACAGCTTGCAAGAAGTTGCCACGCTCCGGTGCTACTTTTCATTTGACTCTCCGAGAAATGGTGCCACTATTTCCTGCGAAGGGCACTTTAACAGGTTCACAGAGAGGAGGGAAGAGACATGTGATTGGTGACAGAGTGGAGCAAATGTACCCTGCCTGCCTGCTGTAGCAATCACATAGCATTTAGCATAGCACAGATTACTTGAGCAAGATTGTGGGAAGTATCTTCTGTATGCATAGCTCCACCGTTCAGGAATTAATACCTGTCAATAAATCCAGTGAGGCCATCTCTCTTTCAAGGATTTGTTAGCATATGTACAGTTTACATTTATTTATTAATTCACAAATAGGCTTATATTAACATTCCAGTGAAGTCACTGTGAAAATCCCCTAGTTGCAACACTCCAGTGCCTGTTTGGTACACCTGAGGGAGAATTTAGCATGGCCAGTGCACCTAAACGGCTGATCTTTCGATGGGAGGAAGCCGGAGCACCTGGGAGAATGTGCAGATTCTGCACAGACAGTGACCCACGTCGGGAATTGAACTCAGGTCCGTGGCAGTGTAAGGCAGCAGTACTAACCACTGTGCCACAAGAGAAAATGCTGGAAAATCTCAGCAGGCCTGGCACCATTTGTAAGAGGTCTGACAACACCAATTTTAAATCCAATCGATTTATTTGACAGTAAACTTGCAAGCTTTCGGCCTTTGTAGCCTTCGTCAGGCGAATGAGATGTTCTGGTCTGCAATAGCACACATATCAGCACAGACAGTTTACAGATTGCTGATTTGAATGCGAATCCTTACACCTAACCTGCTATTCAAGTCTTAAAGTGGCTAATGATCTCAACATCATGATCTCTACATCATGACCATTTGTAAGGAGAGAAAAGAGCTGAGGTTTTGAGTCCAGGTGGCTCTTTGTCAAAGCTGTGCCATCATATCGCCTTATGGTGAAATTTGAATTCAATAAACAAAAATCTGGAATTAAAAGTCTAATAATTGTTGTACAATCATATTTGCTTCACTAATGTCCTTTCAGGAAAAAAATCTGCCATCCTTCCCTGGTCTGCCCTACGTGTGACTCCTGATCTACAGCAATGTGGTTGATTAATAAATGCCCTCTGAAATGGCCTAGCAATCTACTCAGCTCAAGGCCAGTTATAAATAGATAATAAATGCTGGCCTGGACAGCGATGCCCACAGCCCAATAAGTGAATAGAAAATATTCCCTTCTCAGCTAGGTGTAACATTATTTCCAAACCAATCAGTATACATCAGCTGGAATTTTACCATTCCGCCCCGCCATGGGAATCGGAATGGGCGGGAGACGGACAAGGGAAAAGTCCATTGACCTCAGGCAGGATTTTACGGTTTTGGGATGAGTGATGCCTTAAAATCCCACCTAATGTCTTTAAATGAGATTCTCAACTTAAAGATAGTTTTGTATTTGGATCATCCATAAATGGTTTTTAACTTCATTTCGCACAGGATCTGAGTTTACAGATAGAGATTTTCATCCCATCCACTTGAGAAAGGTTTGAATCCAGCTTTCAGAAATGAAAGAGAATTAAAGTTTATTTATTAATGTCACAAGTAGGCTTATATTAACACTGCAGTGAAATTACTGTGAAAATCAGCTAGTCGCCCACATTCCTGCGCCTATTCGGGTACACTGAGGGAAAATTTAGCATGGCTAATTCACCTAACCAGAATATTTTTCAGATTCCTTAACATCTGCATTACTCACTTCCTTCCATTTGCAATATTTAGCTGCATAAGTTTCCTCACTGTTTCTTCTCCAAGTACATAGAACATAGAACATTACAGCGCAGAACAGGCCCTTCGACCCTCAATGTTGCGCCGACCAAATGGGAAAAAGCAATGACCCTCCAAACTAAACCATTCCCTTTTCGTCCATAAACTTATCTACTAACCTCTTAAACGCCACCAAACTTGGCGCATCTACAACTGCCGCAGGCAGGGCATTCCATACCCCAACCACCCTCTGGGTAAAGAACCTACCTCTGATATCCGTCCTATAAGGATGAGATCTCCTCCAACAAGGACAGAACTCATGGGATGGCACGATGGCACAGTGCTTAGCAGTGCCAGGAAGCTGGGTTTGATTCCTGGTTTGTGTCACTGTCTATGTGAAGTTTGCATGTTCTCCCATGTCTGCTTGGATTTTCTTCATGTGCCCCGGTTTCCTCTCATAGTCCAAAAGACGGCCAAGCTAAATTTTCCCTCATTATACTTGAACAGGCACTGGAGTGTGGCAACACGAGGGATTTCTACTGTAATTTCATTGCTGTGTTAATATAAGCCTACTTGTGACACTAATAATTAAACGAAAACTGAAAAAAGGAACTTATCCATGGAGACCTGATGACTTGGACACTTGTCAAGTGCGGGACTTGTATTGGATGTTTTGAAAGTTTCCCTGTTGTCCATCAGTATTGGCTTAAATGGATTTCAAGAATCATGTTTTATGGGCTTTGAAAGTGAAAACAAAATGATCAATATTTGAAACAATTCATTGCATTTGGGAAAATGGCTGGGGGGAAGTTTTATCTGCGGCTGTCATTTATTCAACTAATGAAAATGAAGTTTGGTAAAGATTTAAAACAAATTACCAGTTTGCAATCATCTTTTTTACACTGTCATCCAAAGTGAAAATGTATTGGAACAAACCCACATCCAAAAATATGCATTTCTGTGTGAAATGGACAAGATCTAATTTTATGCATTATATAACAACAGCAATACATAGATGGACAGCATTATTAAAAAAAACACATTTTCCAAGGCTGATAATCCATGGAACCTTTACTTTGGAAGGTATGTTTTATATTATCCAATTTAATTTCATTTGATTTGATTTATTATTGTCATGTGTACTGGCATACAGAGAAAAGTATTGGCCGCAATTTTATCTTTTCGCCCCATTGGCTGTTTGGTAGGGCGAAGCAGTAAGGCGAGAGAGCTGAGAAATCAGGTTTTTCTCTCTACTCGTGATCTTACTGTCATTGGATGTCCAAGAAGATCAGCCTCACACCCTTGAGACTGATTATAATATTCAAATTATATTTAAAATAGAATGTATTGCATTGCATCCAGCGCACGTGCAGTGGTGTCTTCTGCTGCTGTCTGCCAGCTCTTGGCAAGCTGAGCCCCCCCCACCACCCCCCCCCTCTCCTCCTGCTGGTGGAAAACAGATTTGACTTCATTTTTTTTGACAGAGTGAGATAAGATTTCATTTTCAAATCGCCCAAAACAAAGTGCAATTCTCTCCCATTTTCATACTTGTTTGGCACACAGAATTCTTTTGGTAAGATCACCACCATTGCTTCTTGTGCACAGGCAAAACATACCATTCCTAAAGAACATAGGGGAAAAGGAAAAGGATAGGGTGCAGAATATAGTGCTGCAGTTTCGGGTAGAGTGAAGAAGAGAAAAACTTGCTTAATATATGATAGGGCCATTCAAAAGTCTGATGGCAGCAGGGAAGAAGCTGTTCTTGAGTCGATTGGTATGTGTCCTCAGACTTCTGTGTCTTTTCCCCGACTGAAGAAGGTGGAGGAGGGAATGTCTGAGGTGCGAGGGGTCCTTGATTATGCTGGCCGCTTTTCCGAGGCAGCAGGAAGTGTAGACGAAATCTGTGGATGGGAGGCTGGTTTGTGTAATGGGCTGGGCTACATTCACAACTCTTTGTAGTTTCTTGTGGTCAGAATAGGAGCCAAACTAAGCTGTGATACATCTGGACAGGAAGCTTTCTATGGTGCATCGGTAAAAATTAGTAAGAGTCATAGTGGACATGCCAAATTTCCTTAGCCTTCTGAGAAATTAGAGGAGTTGGTGAGCTTTCTCAACTATAATGTCAGCATGGATAGTCTTTGTAAGTCTGTGCTCATCTCTAAAATCAAGGGGTTTTGTAGATTTGGTAACATGTCATTAGACCATTACCTGGATTCAAAACTCTACATCAAGCTAGGGAGTTATTAGCTATCTGTGTTATTCTGAACTTGATATTATAGTAAGTTTTGATATATTAAATGTTTTCTTCGTAAGTTATAAGAATTGTGCCTTGGTTGCCTCCAATCTCCTGGAAAAACCCAGCAGTAAAACAGAAACATAGTCGATCAACACTGTGGGCCTTGCTGATCATGGAAACTAATTGACCTCAGTCAGTGGAAACCTATCACATTGCCATTGCAATTTGAGACTCACAATTCTCCTTTCACACTGGGAGATATTGGTAGCACATGAACCGAATACCTTTTGTCTGCTACTGATAGGGCTGCAGTAAATAGGAGCAGGGATTGAAGATTGTCTCTGAATAAATAGCAGATGTCCACAGTGAAACTACTGTGCACACTGCTCCTTAGTGAAAGCCAGCCAGTGGTCTGTCCTTGGCTTGAAGATCTTTACAACATGATTGATCCAATGCCTAAATATTCCTCTACCCTCACTGAGCGTTATTTCTGACACGTAGCAGTTATAAACACTCCGCTAGCACCTGATATTTATTAACACATTCAAACACAATAGGGAATGTCCAAAGAGTACACTTAATTCTACTTTAGTCAGAACCAAACTTTTCTCCTTTAATCTTCATAGAATCCCTACAGTGCAGAAGGAGACCATTCAGCCCACCGAGTTTGCACCAACCACAGTCCCACCCAGGCCCTATTCCCGTAACCTTTCATATTTACCCTCCAATCCCTCTGATGCTCGGGTCAATTTAGCACGGCTAATCAACCCCAACCCACACATCTTTGGACTTTTTTTGTTAATTTTGATACTTTCTGTTCTCCTCATGCTTCACGTTGTTCATTCTGAACAGTGTTTCAGTGAAGAAAATGCATAGCAGACACTTTGCTGAACTGTACTCTCAAATATTTCCATCTGGTGCAATGATGTGGCAGTGTTTCCAGAAAGGTGTCTGACTTTCAAGCTGCATGGTTATATTTGGAAAATCTGAGCTCAAAGCACTTGCCAGAAACAGTCCCATTCTCGTCCATGAATCACTCGTGATTGTGCCATTATATGAGTCACATCCTGAAGAGAGCAGTTCAGGATGGGCTTTAACTGCCAAATTGGAAGCCTTTGTTGTCAGCCTTAACCTCTGAAAAGCTGTTATGGCATTCGATGCTGGAGGACCCATTATTCCCTGTTACAGTAAACAGATCAACTCATGAGGTGCATGAGTACACATTTTTTTAGTTTATTCATTAGTGTTACACGTAGGTTTACCTTAACACTGCAATGAGTTACTGTGAAAATCCCCTCGTTGCTGCACTATTTGTGTACACTGAGGGAGAATTTGGCATGGCCAATGCACCTAACCAGCATGCCTTTCGGTCTATGCCACCGTGCCGTCCTGTTACCCAGTCAGAGAGCAATATTCATTCTCATAGAATCAGAGAAATTCTACAGTGCAGAAGAAAGCCATTTGGCCCATCAAGCCTGCATTGACAACAATCCTATCCCAGGCCCTATGCTCATAACACATTTACCCTGCTAATCCCTCTAATCAACATATCCCAGGACACTAAGGGTTAATTTAGCATGGCTGATCAACCTTACTCACGCATATTTGGGAGGAAACTGGAGCACCCGTAGGAAACTCACTAGACACAGGGAGAATGTCCATACTCCACACTGACTGTGATTTGAAACTGGGGAATTGCCAAGCTTGGTAACCAATTGATAGAGAAGCAAAATAACTCTAATTAAGATAACTACTTAATCATCTTCACTCTCCTTACCCAGCTGATTTTGAGATCAAGGTTAAATAAATTGAATCAGCCTTAAACCCCCATGGGTGGAATTTGACAGCCCTGGCGTAGTGGAGCCATAAAAAGGGGCAAGCTTTCCAAAGGTCCATTGACTATGCAGGATCAAAAAATATCCCATCTGGTTCACTATGTAATAGATGTGTGTGATTTCAAATGCGGCAATCATTGAATTCCTACAGTGGCCATTCAGCCCATCGGGTCTGCACTGATTCTCTGACAGAGTGTCTTACCCAGGTCCTCTCCCCCACCTTATCCCTGTAACCCTGCATATGCCCGTTAACCCATCAAGCCTACAGAGCTTGGGGCACTGAGAGGCAATTTAGCAAGGCCAATCCACCCAACCCACACATCATTACAGAGTGGGAGGAAACTGGAGCAGCCGGAAGAAACCCAAGCAGACACAGGGACAATGTGCAAACTCCACACAGACAATTACCCAAAGCTGGAATTGAACCCAGGCACTTGGTGCTGTGAGGCAGCAGTGCTAACCACTGTGCCACCATGCCATTACAATGCTTTTACCCAGCAACCATGCATCATCCACAAACTGTCTCTACTTCCATGCTGTAAGCAAATTTCAATGTTGTATGCCCAATCCTTAAATCCAGACTATCTATGTGAGAGCAAGCATCAACTCAACACTGGCCCCTGGATGACACCATTTTCAACCTTTCTCATGTCTCTGCTACACCCATTAATCCCATCTTATTTGTCTGCATAACTCTGATCCAAATCTAACAGAGTGTATTGTGAAAACCATTAGGGACCAACAGTTCACTGAGTTACTTGCAACAAAGCCAGGTTTTTGAAATGCTCTGGGTTCCCTGAAGCACGTCCCAATTAGTCAACCTGCATTCTCCATCATTTATTCACCAAACAATACATTCCCCTCTACTCTGTCATGTTCCTCTTTACTTATTAATGCTCCTATGTTTGCACATTTTGCTCTGAATGTTTGCTTTTGCATTCACAGAATCATAAAACCCCTACAGTGCAGAAGGAGGCCATTTGGCTCATTGAGTCTGCACTGATAACATTCCATCCAAGTCCTTTTCTATCCCCATAACCCCACATATCTACCCACCCAATCCCCCTGACGTTGAGGAGCAATTTATCATGGCCAATCAACATAACCTGCATATATTTGGACTGTGAGAGGAACTGGAGCACCCGGAGGAAACCTATGCAGATACAGGAGGAACATGCAGACTCTGTGCAGACAGTAACCCGATGCAGGAATTGAACCTGGGTTCCTGGCACTGCGAGGTAGCAGTGCTAACCACTACGCCACCATGCCGCTTTCACTCAATCACATTTTCTGGAATATTTACCAGAATTTTACTTCCCCATCCAGCAGAAAAATCGGAGCAGGCAAGGGGCGGAACACAAAAGATCTATTGACCCGGGCCAGGATTTTACTGTTTTGGGATGAATGAGGCCATAAAATCCCGTCCATTGACTTTAATCCTTTTGCCTTCTATCCCCATTTTTTTAATATTTCTCACCTCTTTTTCTTTCTGTCCCTGAAAAATAGTCTTCCTTTTAGAAGAAACAGTTTTGCAAATTACATGAGCAAACCCTTTCTAAAGCTCTGTTTAGTAAGTTTTCTATCCCTAATCGCAAACCTAGACACATTCTATGTTTTCCCGCAGCAATAATATCCTCTGCCCCTTAAACTCTGTGTTTGTTGTCTGACTGAAGTGTGGAGGATGATATTTGGTGTTCTTGTTTGTGATGCTCTCTCAGTTCTGTCCCTTGTAGCTCCTGTTTTGCTGAAATGTTGGAACCATGCATAACAGGTCTGCTTGGAACTGTGACTTTACTGTGTTGCCGAATAAGCATCTATTTACAGTTCGGATCTGCCGGAGATTCATTTCAAACATTTAACACAAGCTCCCCTTTCTTCACACCAGCACAGCAAACAGGAAGAGTTGCAGAACTGAATTTTCCTGGCGGCTGGAGCCGTGATGTTGCAGGGAAATAGCAGGGAGCCACATTGGGACAGCCGCCCAATGCGTTCCCGCTCCTGGAGCTCATTACTGGTTTGGGAAACAGGTTGGCTGCCTGCTATACAGTGGCGGGCAATCAATTAGTCTGCTAAAGACTCACTTAGGGACCATTTATTGAAGGTGCTGGTGTTTTCTCTTTCATCACTTCCCCTCTGGAGAGATTTCCCTATCTTCCCAAAGATCCTACCAGCTTCCAGCCCCTTTATCTGTTGCTCTATGAGAACCAATATTGAGGCACTCTTGCACTTAACTGCCTACGTAGACCACTTCTTCCAGTGATACTGCTGGCTTGACATCGCCACAGGCCTTTCAAATGGCAACCAGCCTTGAATACCTGCTCACTGTTCTTAATGTTTATTTATTTAGTAGTGACGCAAGTAGGCTTACATTAACACTGCAATTAAGTTACTGTAAAAGTTCCCTAGTTGCCACACTCTGGCACCTGTTTAGGTATACTGAGGGAGAGTTGAGCATGGCCAATGCATGTCTTTCGGACTGTGGGAGGAAACTGGAGCACCCAGAGGAAACCCACACATATATGGAGAGAACGTGCAGGCTCCTCACAGACAGTGACCAAAGCAAGGAATTGAACCCAGGTCCCTGACGTTGTGAGGCAGCAGTGCTAACCACTGTGCCACCGTACCGAGGAAGACAAAAGAAAGAAATAAAAAATAGAGTGGTGTGTGGGGAGCAGTGAATTACCCTCCTGGAAAATTGGAACAGCGGGCATGCTTACGATGTAGGTGGGCATCAACACCCCAAATTGTGCCAGACATCAGGGTCTCATGCCCCCAGGAAAATCAAGTTGGTGATGTGTAGGTGAGACTGATTTCCTTTACAATCTCAGTGGAAGAGAGAGCTTCAATCCACCCTACACACGTGCTGAGTGCAGATTACATATTACCGGAGGAAGGAGTCAGAGGAACAGAAGGAATGCGATAATGGCTTGCCAAACTATTTACTGTAAGGTAACAGTAACTGGTTGAATCTAAATCCAAGAAATTACTGGTACTTTGTGAATCATTTATATCAAATAGAATACAGATGCAGATTTAAATGTCGAGCAAAATCTTTCCCATAGAAATGAATACAAGATGCTCACAAGTTTTTCAGAAACAGTAGATTTGCCTGATATCTTATCTGGAAGGATAATTGAAGAAATGTTTGAAAGCACTTCCTATTCAGATTGACAGTGATAACGTCGCTGGATTAGTAATTCAGTGGCCCAGACTCAATTTTGGGATTATGGGTTCAAGTCCCGTGATTTTTAAAATAAATTCTGAACTACAAGGCTAGTCTCAGCGACGGTAACCATGACAATTATTATCAACTGTCTATCTGGCTGCCCATTGAAAAACGGAAAAAAACATCCGTTCCTCGCCTGGCCTGGCTTTTGTGAGATTCCAGTAAGTGATTAAGTCTTGTGAATGAAGCCCAGTCTATCACGCAAATCAGCCTTCCATCCATTGACTCTGTCTACACTTCCTGCTGCCTTAGAAAAGCAGCCAGCATAGTCAAGTGCTCCATGCACTGCAGACATACTCTCTTCCACCTTCTTTCATAGGGAAAAAGGTACAAATGTCTGAGATCACATACCAACTGACTCAAGAACAGCTTCTTTCTTGCCACCATCATATTTTTGAATGGTCCTGTTATATATTAAGCTGATCTTTTCACCCCATCTGCAACTGCAACACTATATTCTGGATCCTCTCCTTTCCTTCTCCCCTATGTACGGTATATTTTGTCTGTATAGTGCACAAGAAACAATACTTCTTATTGTGTCCCAATACAATAATAAATCAAATCAAGCAAGCCATTCAGTACAAGGGTGATAAGGGATGATTAACAAATGCTGCTCTTGCCAATAATGTACACATCGCATGATAAAATAAAGAAACAAATTGTCTTGCACATTTCAAGGATGTATAAACAGCCAGCAGAAAATATTTCAGCTGTTTTTGATGATATTAACCGGGGATGAATGTTCAGCAGTCTTGGCCCAGTGATATCAGTAACAGGTCAGTGAATCCAGATCCTTTCCACAGTAATGCAGCACAAGAATCTAAATGCGGATTCGATGGGCAAATCTCGCGCTTACATGGCATTGAGTGACGTCAGTTCTGAAGACTACTACGCAGTGGAGACTGGGCTGTTAAAAAATACAGCCGTTGATTAATAGAAAATGTCAAAATGTTGACACACACACACACTTGTTACTGATGCAAAATCTATTCAGTAATAGTTAATCTTACAAAATGAGTCTAAGTGTAGAAATGAATAAAGGAGAAATGGGCCCAACACAGCTCATAAATAACTGTTCAAAGATTCATTAATTAGCTCCAGGTGTGCTCTCGCCATCAGAAAGCTTAATCAGAACCATTTCTTTCCTTTGTTACTTGAAAGCTCTTCAGTATGTTCCTATCGCTCCCATCCCATCAGCTTTAAGCTGCAATTCGGACCCTGATCCATTGACAAGCCCTGCTGTGAATGAAACCCCCTGGGGTACAACAGGACTAATGTGGGCTCTGCACCTCCCTGACTGCAATCACACTGCCCCTCCCAGGGCTTCCTACCCATCAGCTGGGTCACTGCTGAGCCAGGCCGGAACAGATGTCCTTCAATGGAATATTCTTCAGAGCCACGTGATCCACTGTTGACGTGGTAATCAGATCCGGCCTTCAGAATGATTTTGGCAATTGGGATTCCACATGTTTGAGGGACTTAACACATGTTTCAGGCAGGTGTCCTTGAGTAAAAACCACCTGAGCCAATATTGGCTTCCAGTGAACTTCCTGTATTGATTGGGTACAACAGGTCAAAGCATAAAGTTTGGAAGCATTATTCCCAGCTTGCTGGTGCTAAACAGACAGCTAGTTCCCTAGATACAGGACTGCAGGCCAGATTATTGGAAAGTGACATATGTAACACCCAAGTTGAAGAAAGAATTTAAGGGCTTTTCCAGTGACTGCAGGCTGGTTAGTCTAAGATCAGAGGTGGGTAAGTTTTTAAAAAGTAAAGTTTATTTATTAGTCAGCAGTAAGGCTTACAATAACACTACAACGATTCCTAGCTTGGGTCACTGTGGAATCTGCACATTCTCCCCCTATCTACATGGACTTTCTCCAGGTTCTCTGGTTTCCGCCCACATTCTAAAAAACATACCTGTTTGGGGTACGTGACCTCAGATTTTTGTATCTTTTTCCTGACGGAAGGTGGGAGACAGTATGTTGCTGTCTATGTGAATTTTTTAAAAAGTGTTTTACAGAGTACCAAGTAAAAGGTCTGTTTAACAAAATTGAGGCTTATGGGATAGAGTGAGTATCGGTGGATAGCCATCCTTAATCCTCTCTATCTCTCTACCTTGCTTACTTCCTTTCAGACACTCTTTTAAGACCAACCTCTGACCAAACGTTCAGACATCTTGCCAAGTATCACCATATGTGATTCCATGTCGTGTTTTGTTTTGTTGCACTCCTACTAAATGCCTTGAAATGTTTTATTTCACTAAAGGAGCTGGATAAATGCAAGCTGTGCTTCATCACGTGAAGTGCATTCTATTTCGATCCATCTATTCTCACAATTTAATCAGCAGCCCCATTCATTTCAACCAACTAAAGGCACTGATTTATCTAATTTATCAGGAAAATTAGGATTGTCGTTAATATTGAAACTGCCATGTTATTTTTAGCTCCAGTCCGGAGCAGAATAAAGCTCTCCCACTCTCCAATTTTCCAGAAATGTACCTCAACCGTAAAACCTCAGAGTCGCTCCCCTCCCCCAACCTTTACCACTGTGTTATCTCAATTTAATACATCAACCACTGCTGACAGTCTCTAAGTGAGATTGATAAGTTATTGCAACGGTAATGAACAGTGGGAAATTATGAGTTATGGTCATAGCAACCAGGCCAAGAGTGTTTCAGTTTAATTAACAGGGAACCCTTTACAGTCAGTCTGGCTGGTTTCAAACTTACACCCCAGTAGGTCGGAAGATAATATTCTGAACCGGTTTGGCACTAAGAACTCCCAGGTTTTATTATGTGCTTTGTGATGATATTTTTCTGGTTCGCACTTGCTGGTATAAACCGAGTTCATAGCCATGTTTACATAAAGGGAAACCTGAGTTGGTTTTAGTTATTTGTATGTTTTTGGGGAGGGGTGGATTTGTTTACTCTTTTTATCTTGCAAAGACATCTTAAAAGATCTTGAGAAGAACTTGTCAGCAATTAAAATTCTTCGGACAGCTGGTGAATATTTCTAATGTGAACACTGACGGATTGGTGTGGTTTTAGCCCTTTGCCTTCGCCTTTGTTTAAGTGGCTGTTTTAAGAATATTTCCACTTGCGAAAGGCACGGGAAATTCATGATATATTAGTCTCCTAACAAGCTTTTTGATTCCACTTAGAGAATGGATTAAGAGTCGGACTGCATCGTGGTCCCATATGTTTTTATTACATTCCGTTTTCAAACTTCACAGATTCAGCATTGTCTGGTACAAGTTACTTCAAAGAATACTATGGAAATGTAATATTCGAGAATTAAAATCCAATGGAGTTTATAGTTATTTGAGATACAGTAGAAACCTACAGGGAAAATAAAATCGTTAGAATTTTCAAGTGTCCATATATCTTTTCACTGCACACTAATCCAAACACTCAACAAACATTTTTAAAGACCTTTCAGGATGTTATGCTTCAGTTATACGAGGCATTGGTGACAGCATACCTTGAAGACTAAGCAGTTTTGATCTCCTTATTTAAGAAGAACATAACTGCATTGGAGGCTGTTCAGAGGAAGTTCACTAGTTTGACACTTGGAATGAGTGGATTGTCTTATAGAAAAAGTTGGATAAACTGGGCTTGTTTCCACTGGAGTTTAGGGGAGTAATGGGTGACTTGATTGAAGTCTATAAAATCCGGAATGGTCTTGACAAGGTGGACTTGGAAAGGATGGCTTCTCTTGGTGGATGAGTCCAGATGTACATGGCACTATTTTAAAATTACAGATCACCCTTTTAGGCCAAAAATTAGGAGATTTTTTTTCTCTTAGAGGGTTGTGCAACTTTGGAACTCTTTGCCTCAGAAGGTGAGGTGGAAGTTGGATCACTGAATATTTTTAAGGCAGAGGTTGATGCATTCTTGTTTGGCAAGGGAATCAAAGGTTATCGGGGGTAGATGGGAATGTGGAACTTGAAACACAAACAGATCAGCCATGATCTTATTGAATGGTAAAGCAGGTTTGATGTTCACCAGATTGATTCCAACTATGAAAGGGTTGAGAACAGGTTAAACAGTTTGGGCGTATATAAACATAGAAATATAGATAATAAAAGAAGGAAGAGGCCATTTGGTTTTTTGAGCCTGCTCTGCTATTCATCATCAATAGCCTAATCCTACTTTCTCCCCATAACTTTTGACCCCACTCACCCCAAGTGCCATATCCGGCCGCCTCTTGAAGACATTCAATGTTTTGGCATCAACTACTTTCCGTGGTAATGAATTCCACAGGCTCAACATTCTTTGGGTGAAGAAATGTCTTCTCATCTACGTCCTAAATGGTTTATCCCAAATCCTCAGACCGTGACCTCTGGTCCTGGATACCCCCACCATCGGGAACATCCTCCCTGCATCTATCGTGTTTAGTTCTGCTAGAATTTTATAAGTTTCTATGACACTGCCCCTCATTCATCTGAACTCCAGTGAAAACAATCCTAAACTAGTCAATCTCTCCTCATACATCAGTCCCGCCATTCCCAGAAATATGTCAAGCATATTTTCCCTTCATAAATCCATGTTGACTCTGTCTGTTCCTGCCTTTCTAAATGCTCCGCTATAAAGTCCTTGAATACTGGATTTGAGAATTTTCCCCACTACAGATGTTAGGCTAACTGGTCTGTAATTTCCTGTTTTCTCTCTAGTTCCCTTTTTGAATATTAAAGTGACATTAGCTACCGTCCAATCTGCAGGGACTGTTCCAGAGTCTACAGAATCCTGGAAGATGACCATACACTATTTCTTGAGCCACTTCCTTAAGTACTCTGGGATGTAAATTATCAGGCCCTGGTGATTTATCCACTTTCAATCCCATCAATTTTCCCAGCACCATTTCTCGTCCTCAGTTCTTCCCTCTCACTAAATCTTTCATTCTTCAATATTTCTGGTAGCTGATTTGTGTCCTTATTGTACTAGGTTGGAAAGATGAGAGGGGATCTGATTGAGGTATATAAAACATCAAAAGGGATTGATAAAGTAAATATGGACCAAACGTTTCCTGTTATGGGGCAATCTCAAAAAGGAGATCATAGTTTTAGGTTGAAAGATGTAGATTTAAAACGGATGAGGAGGAACTACTTCTTGCAGAGGTAGTGAATTTGTGGAACTTGTTGCCCCCTAGCATGGTGGAATCTGAATCGTTGAATGTTTTCAAGAAGGAGTTAGATATATTTCTAATAAAATACAAAGAGATAAGGGGAGATGGGGAGCAGGGCTGGTGTATTTGAGATCAGGGAGAGATCAGTCATGATCTGATTGAATGGCAGAGCACACTTGAAGGGCTGAATTTGCTTATTTCTGCTCCTAATTCCAATGTTCCTGTGAGGGGCTGAATGGCCTACTTCTGCTCCAATTTTAAGCGTTCAAGGTTTTGAAGCTGATTTGCTTCATCGTGCTAGGATACAACTCAAAGAAGTGCACTTCCTCAAAACGTACTTTCTAATGGGTGCCATTGAAGGAGGATTTACCTATCACAAATTGCCGCCTAAGGGCTGGGGAGGAGCTATCCACACACTCAGTACATCACTGTGCACACACTGAGAAACTGTAGTTGAGGAGCCATTGGAAAGATGGTCCTACTCAAAATAGGGTAGGCTGAAAGTCTAAGTTTTACTCGCACAGCCAGTGCCCACTTCATTGTTGTATTTCTATTTTTGCTGTCCAGATGCTCCATCTAAATATTCACTGAACAAACCCTTATGCAAGACTTTTCCCATTATGCAAGGCTTTCAGTAGCATTTCATTCCTTATTGTTAGTAACAAAAACAACTTTTTTGGAAGTATTTTACTGGCCCTCATTCTATGCATAGTGAAGCACCATAGGTTCAAGAGCAAAGTTTCAGAGGCTTTCAATTATCTGCCAATTTCCATTATCCTCTGCATTTTGAAGGATCATCTTTTATATGTTGTTTATATTCTGACGTACAAAAAGACCTGTTCATTGCTTTTTGCTAGTAGTTAAGAAGAATCAGTTATAAAGCTAAGTTATCACGATCTTTTTCGAGATGGAAGCCCGATGTTATTTAAGTGCTTAGCACAAAACTCACTTGTCTCCCGCATTTGATTCATTCTTTTGCATTCCAGCACTTTCAGACCATGCTGAAGACAAAACTGAATGTTCTGACACTTCGGAAGGAACCTCTACCAACTGTCATCTTTCATGAACCAGAGGCGATTGAACTGTCCCCCACAGCTCCTCTGAAGAATGGCCAGCCTTACACAGAACGCAAGGTTTGTTTTGACTGTTGGAGGATAAGACAGCTGAGTTGGTCTTATTATTTTGTGGATAACAATGTGCTGTGTATTACTGACAACTTTCATTGGCTGGGACAAGAGTATGATTGTTTTTACTTCCTAAGCTCGGTGTAACATTTGCTGTCTGGACAGCTTGCCAGTATTGATCACAGACAACTAATTGTTTCATAGTTTATTTATTAGTGTCATAAATAGGCTTACATTAATATTGTAATGAAGTTACTGGGCGGCACGGTGACACAGTGGTTAGCCTTGCTGCCTCACAGCACAAGGGATCTAGGTTCAGTCCCGGTCTCAGTCACTGTGCGGAGTCTACACATTCTCCCTATGTCTGCGTGGGTTTCCTCTGGATGCTGTGATTTCCTCCCACAACCTGAAAGGCGTGCTAATTAGGTGCATTGGCCATGCCAAATTCTCCCTCAGTGTGCACAAGCAGGTGCCAGAGTGCAGCAGTTAGAGAATTTTCACAGTAACTTCATTGCAGTGTTCATGTAAGCCTACTTGTGACTAATAAATAAACTTTAAAACTCCAGTGTCTGTTCAAATACATTGAAGGTAAATTCAGCATGATCAATGCAACTAACTAACTTATCTTTTGGACTGTGGGAGGAAATCAGAGCACCTGGAAGAAACCCACGCAGACACAGGGAGAACATGCAAACTCTGCATAGACAGTGACCCATGCTGGGAATTGAACCCGGATCCCTGACGGTGTGAGGCAGCAGTGCTAACCACTGTTGAATGAATGATGTGTTTCACTGAAGAGAGGATTGGATTCTAGGTTCACAGATATGTCTAGGGATTGTCTTAATCTTATTCACAAAGGATTAGAATCAATGTCCAAAATTCTACTAACAACTACCTCACAGGTTGTTCTTATGTGTTTTCAAGCAGTAACCTTTGGTTACGGTAGGCTGAAGTTTATGCCAGAGGAGTTATCTGGTGTAATAGTCAGGGGTGGCTTCAGCCAGTTGAATTGAAGAATCTTCAGCGAGCCAGGCAGAGTCCAAACGAGGAAGTAAAACTGGAATATTTATATCAATATAAGATCATGCATTGTCAGCAAAACAAAGCAAGGAAATTAAAAAAACAGAATTATGAGTGAGATAAAAAAGAAAGAAAACACATTTTTAAAGTGTTTATGTTTTTGAACTTACAGCAGTAGATGGAATTTGAAGGAATGAGGCCCCACACTTGTAAATGTATTTTTTCAGTGCCAGCGAAACCTGGGAATAATTAAGATTCTCCAGGCTGTTAAAAAAAATTGCTTACACCCGTATGTTCAAATGCTAATTTTTTTGGTGTATTTGATGGCTAAGCAACTACTAAATAAGTTCCACAACTTCACACCCTCCACATGTGTGAATACTGAGTCCCTGAGTGCAATGAGTGGAAGAGCTGGGGAAATCAGACAGCACCTTGCGGATTTTGGTGTTTAATTGTGCGTGCGTGGAAGACAGAACCTTCTGTCTGATTTACACCGTAACGATGGGGCACTCAGATTGTCTTGCTATTACCGTCGGTACAAAATCTGCAAAAAGGGAAAGTCAGGAAGTTGGTGGGATTCAGACAAAAGATTGCAAACCATCCGAATGTTAAGAAAACCAAAACACAGATTGCACATTACAAAAACAAAAAAACGCTGGGAAATCTCAGCAGGTCTGACAGCATCTGTGGAGAGAGAATAGAGCCAATGTTTCAAGTCTAGATGACCCTTTATCAGAACTGAGAGCAAAGAGAATCTTCAGAGATTTATAGTTCAAGGGTGGCGGGGGGGGGGGGGGGGGGGGCAGGCTTGTTGGAATAGAACAAAGAGAATACAGAAGGCTGAGAAGGTACTAAAAGTGTCAATTAAGTGATCAGAATGTGAGAATGGCAGAACAGAGTTACAGATTGTTGAAGGACTGCCTGAGGAATGTGGTCCTGAAGTGAGGGGATGGGGTGGGGGACAAGAAGGAGAGCTGTAATGGAGAAGTGGAAAAATGGGAAGGAGAGAGAAGGATGATAAAATGGATAAATGAGATCAAACAAAATGTAATAAAATAAATGGGAATGGGGTGAAGGTGGAGGAGAGAGTTCATGCTCTGTAGTTGTTGAATGTTTAGTCCGGAAGGCTGTAAAGTGCCCAATCAGAAGATGAGGTGCTGTTCCTCCAGCTTGCATTGGGATTCGGTAGAACATCACGAAGGTCAAGAACGGACATGTGGAAGGAGAGCAGTGTGGTGTGTTGAAGGGGCAAGCAACAAGAAGGTCTGGGTACTGTGTGCAGATGGATTGAAGGTGTTCAGCAAAGTGGTCACCCAAGTCCACATTTAGTCTATCCAATCTAGAGTAGACTGCATTGGAGCAGCGAATGCAATAGACCAGACTGAAGGAGATGTATGTGAGGCACTGCTTGATTGCACATGCTTCATACAGAATGCATCACCTTGTGCAAGCTGGATCATTAGTACACATTAGTAAGAACCACAAGGCAGACACTGGGGCATACAGTGAATCAAGCAGACTCATTTGAATTGACAGACTGTCTTGTAGCCGGTAACTGTGATAAATTTAAAGAGCTTTCTGAATAGATCAGCATTAATTAGGGTGGTTACTGCGAATATTTTCCTAGGGGTTGCCGGTCACTTATTTTAAAAATGAAGAGACTTGCATTTATATAGTGTCTTTCACAATCTCAGGACATCACATCAGAGTTTTTTTTTGAGTATACTCATATTATCATGTTGGATAACACCACGATCTAAGCCAATTCCATGAGCATTCATGAACATAAATAGCATACCTTCTGAGAATAAGATCTACGGGTTAAAAACTGTAAATTTTGTAAGTCATAAAATCATACAATCAGAAGACGCCTTTTGGTCCATCAAACCTGCACTAATACCGCTTTCCAGCTCATAGTTTTGAATATTGTGACATTTCAAGTGCTCATTCACCTACCTTTCAAAGGTTATGAGGTTTTCCACTACTACCCTCCCAGGCAATACATTCCAAATTCCCTCTGGGTGAAATAAATTTTCCTCAAATCCCCTCTAAACCTTCTACCCCTCACCTTAAAATTACACCTCCTCATTGTTAACCCCTCAACTAAGGGGAAACAGCTGCTTTCTATCCACCCTGTGTCTACCCCTCAGGCTTATACATCTCAATCTGGTTCCCCCTTTTACTCTAAAGAAAACAACCCTAGCCTATCCAGCCTCTCTTCATAGCTCAAATGCTGCATCCCAGGCAACATCCTGGTGAACCTCCTCTGTACCCCCTCCAGTGCAACCACATCCTTCCTATAGTGAGGCAACCAGAACTACACATAGTACTCCACCAGTGGCCTAACCAAAGTTTTATACAGCTCCAACATAACCTCCCAGTTCTTATAATCTATGGTAAAGACAAGTGTCCCATATGTCTTCTTAACTAGTCTATTAACCTGCAGGGAACTGTGGACAAGCATCCCAAGAAAATTCTGTTTCTCTGAACTTCCTCGAGTCCTACCATTTGTTGACCACTCCCTTGTCTTGTCATTCCTTCCAAAATGCGTCACCCCACTGGTCTGCTCATCTGACCAACCCGTCTATACCGGAGAGTGGTAAACAAGTAGAATTCATTATCACAGAAAGCAGTTGAGGCCAAAACATTGTATGTTTTCAAGAAGGTGTTAGATATAGCTGTTAGAGCAGAAGGGATGAAAGGATATTGGGGAGATGGCATAATCATGCTCTTGAGTTGGACGATCAGCCATGATCATTCTGAATGACGGAAATGGCTCAAAGGGACAAATGACCTTCTCCAGCTCCTATTTCCTATGTTTCCATGGCTATATCTTTCTGCAACCTAAGACCTTCTTCCTCACTATTAACGACCATGCCAATCTTCATGACATCCATGACATTTATGATCCCTCTCCAATTCTGATCTATGTCATTTATATATATATCATTAACACTAAGTGATCCTATGATAGGCTTCTGGAGAATGGCCTCCAGGTACACAGACAGCCTTCTATCACCACTACCTATCTCCTAATCACTAAGCTAGCTTTGGATACTCTAGATCCCATATGCTTTCACCTTTTTATCAGTCTCCCATTTGGGACCTTGTCAAAAACTTTTCTGAAAAGCATATAAACTATATCAATTGCGTTATCATCATCTGCACACCCAGTAACCACCTCGAAAAAAATCAGTCAAATTCATTAGGCATGGCCTCCCTCTGACTATCTCTGATCAAACCTTGCCTGGAAATTAATTCTCTCTTTCAGAATTTTCTCTAAGTTTCCCAATCACTAATGTGAGACTCACTGGTCTGTAATTCCCTGATTTATCTCTACACCCTTCTTGAAAAGTGGAACCACATTTACTGCCATCCAATATGCATGGCACATTGGCACAGTGGTTAGCATAGCTGTTTCACAGCTCTAGGGTGCTGGGTTCGATTCCTGGCTCGGGTCACTGTCTATATGGAGTTTGCACATTCTCCTTGTGTCTGCGTGGGTTTCCTCCAGGTACTCTGGTTTTCTCCCATTTTCCAAAGATGTGTGAGTTAGGTTGATTGGCTGTGTAAGAAATTGCCCCTTAGTGTCCAGAGATGTATAAGTTAGAAGGATTAGTGGATATGATATGGAGGTAGGTCCTGGGTGGGATTGTGTTCAGTGCGACTCAATGTTCAAAGGGCCTGTTCCTGCACTGTAGAGTTCTATGGTTCAATCCTCTGCCCACCCCCAGAAATTAAAAATTTGGTTCAAAGTTCCTGTAATTTCCTTTCTTGCCTCCCGTATCTGGACCTGGGGATTTGTCATTTATTTTTTGTTAGGTCAGAGCATCATTGGATAATGAAGCAAAGGCAGATGAATGGAGTTGAGATACTGATCAGAATTGATGGGACAGAGCTTGAGTGTTTGAATGGCTTCCTCTCCCCTGGTCCTATCTTTGTATTTTTTTTGTATGGTGCTTCCACTGTCCTCAAAAGGGCTTGACTTGTTTAGATGAAATGCATTTTGTAGTTCATGCAAATATTTTAGGTTGGAGCTGTTAACCGTTATGCTCCAAGATAGAGTCAGCAAAATGCCAACCAGGATCATCCACTGGAGAAGTGAACAAAGGCTTATTTGCAATTGCTTTTTCTGTTGGGTAAAGGTCAAGGGGATTTACTTTTTACATCAGCAGCAGCCAAAACTTTGGGCTGGTCAATAGCACAGTGTGTTTTTTTCTGTAGGAAGTTGCCTCTCTGCTGCCTTGAAATGGTTGCATTGAAACAAAAAAAGGGAAAAATACATTAAAAACATGGTTTAGGAATAAATCTTAAAATCCTAAAATTCATCACCTCTGAAAATACCCACACTTCCAACCATGACCATACTTCAAATGACATTACAAATTTAATGTACTGGAAGCAACATGCTTTTCCTTTATCCTTCATATTTTCCACTTCCTTACCTCAAAGTAATTAGTACATTTATTCTCAACTAGATAGGCTGTATGGTGCGCAAATGTTATCAATGTCACCTCTTCCTCAACCCACCAAACAGTTCATTCGCATGATATGAGAAGGAGTTAATCTCAGTTTATTGCGAAAGCAACACTGGGCTGCAGAAGTCTCTCTTGTTTTATTTGACAAAAGGTCATCTGGACTCAAAGTCAGCTCTTTTCTCTCCTGACATATGCTGCCAGAACTGCTGAGATTTCTCAGCGTTTTCTCTTTTGGTCTCTCTTTGGGTTCTTGTTTTCTGTAGGGAGTGGCTATGTTAATGGAATATTTTACGTCCATAAAATTATTGGTTTTTGGAGCTTAGACGGCACAATTGTGAGCACTGCTACCTCTCACACCTCCAGAAACCTGGGTTCAATTCCCATCTTAAGTGTCTGCCCGTGTTGACTTTGCACATTCTCCCCATGTCTGTTTGGGTTTCCTCCGACTGCTCCAGTTTCTTCCCACACTCCAAAGATGTGCAGACTATGTGGATTGGCTATGTCAAATTCTCCCTCAGTGCGAGTGTGTGCCCTGTGATGGACTGGTATCCTCTCCTGAGTGTATCCTGCCTAGTGCCCAGTGTGTAGCAGGAAAGGCTCTTGCTCCCCATGACCCTGAGTTGGAGTGAGTGGGAAAGGAAAGTGAAGATATTTAGAGCATGTAATGAATATTTAATGGCACAACATGAAACTATAGCCCTGCAAGCTGGTTGGAGCTCCTTTGACGTACCTTTCCTTGTCCACAACAAAGGAATCCCACCAAGCATTATTGACAGGGCCATCCTCTGTGCCCATCTATTTCATATCCTCACCCATTCCCCTCCCAGAACCATGACAGAGTTCCTCTCATCCTCGCATTCCAATCCACCAGCGTCCATAGTCAATAGATCATCCTATGCCATTTTTACCAGCTCCAGCATGATGTTTACCACTAAACACATCTTCCCCTGCCCTTCCCTTAAGGAATTGTTCCCCCTGCGACACCCTAGTTCATGCCTCAGTTACCCCTAACATGCCCTTTTTCCCTTACGCCACATTTCCATGTAAGTGCTGGAGATGCAACACTCGTATGCTATTCATGTTGTGGTCAGCTCTGGGCAGACCAAACAGAGACGGGCTGACCGCTTTGCAAAACACCCCCAGTCAGTGCACCAGCATCACCCTGAGCTCCCTGTCACTTGTCATTTCAGTACTCCAGCTCGCTCCCATTCTGACCTTCCTGTCCTCATTCTGCTAAGTTGCTCCAGTGAAATGGCACAGTGGCAGAGGGGTCAGCACTGCTGCCTCATAGTGCCAGGGATCTGGGTTCGATTCCTGGCTTGGGTCACCATCTGTGTGGAGACTGCATGTTCTCCCCATGTCTGGGTGGGTTTCCTCTAGGTGCTCCAGTTTCCTCCCACAGTCCGAGAGACGTGCTGGTTAGATGTGTTGGCCGTGCTAAATTCTCTCTCACTGTACCGGAACAGGCGCCAGAGTTTAGCAACTAGGGGATTTTCACAGTAACTTCACTGTAGTGTTAATATAAGCCTACTTGTGACATTAATGAATAAATAAAGTAAATAAAACTAAATTCAGTTGAGGAACCGCACTTCATCTTTCCACTCAGCACTTTACAACCTTCTAGATTCAACATTGAGTTCAATAGCTACAGACATAGCTCTCAATAAGTCATACATTTGTCCGAATGGCTTGCTTCTGAGCTGTAAGTTGGATAAATATTTCAACAGTGGCATTTGGTTTTAAGTCTCTATGAAAGAGCTAACACAGGTACCTTCAGCAGAATGGTCTTCTGCTGTGCTATTTGATTCTGGGATTAACAACAATATCCTCTCACGCATTTCTGTGTGATTTCCATTCCTGTGGACACCACATTGTTAGTAAGGATAAACCAAGTGAAATGTGTGGGGGACAAAATTATGTCTTGTGGCTTTGGGGCTTTCACAACCTTAATAAACATTACTCATGAAGCCTTACCACAATTATTCCAAGCCTGCACACAACAAGTACACTTCCTTTTTGAGAATCCTGGCAGTCCTTCACTGAAAATCCGACACAGGATGAACAGCTGCTTCTATTTTGGTCAGTAAGGGGAATTTTCCAATGACACTCCCCGGTGGCTATTCAGATTCTGATGATACTGCTTCCCGAGCTACCACTAGCTCCCAGTGATTGCTACAATTAACAAAACAATGGGATTTCTTTCCCCTTCCCCCCTCCTCCAGAGTATATTTTCCAGAGGCAGCCCACCATTGGCTAGTGGCAGGATATTCGGGTTCCACCTATGGCTACGGTGCTTTGCGTTTTTCGCTGGACATGCCGTAGGGAATGTTAGGAATGGATTAACAGACCTTCCAACGAGGTCGTAATTTGATGTCAATTATTCAGTAGAAGTCACTGATATATAAAGGGGCTATGGATGGCACTGGGTTTTGATGGAAAATTGTACGTGGAGTTAGATTAAAGAAATGAAGGTGGTTTTTGAAGTAATCTCCTTTACTGAACTGTAATCAAGAAGCTGAAACCAGAGAACCTGCAATGGGGGTCGCCACTGGCAGCAAGAAGGATGGAAAATTCAGCCCCCTCCATGAGCATATAGAAACATAGAAATTAGAAGCAGGAATGGGCCATTCAGCCCTTCGAGCCTGCCACACTATTCATATTGCTCATAGCTGATCAACAAATTCAATATCTTAATATCTTGACCGCTTTGACAAAGGGTCATCTGGATCAAAACGTCGGCCCTTTTCTTTCCTTATACAGATGTTGTCAGTCCTGCTATGATTTTCCAGCATTTTCTCTTTTGATTTCAGATTCCAGCATCCACAGTAATTTGCTTTTATCTTCATTCCTCCACCTTGCCCCCATATCCCTGGTTCCCTTTAGCCCCAAGAGCTATCTCTAATTTCCACTTGAAATCAGACACCATTTTGGCCTTGACTACATTCTGTGATACAGAATTCCACACATTCAACACCCTCTGAGTAAAGAAACTTCTTGTTTTGATTTGATTTATTATTGTCACATGTATTGGGATATATTGAAAAGTATTGTTTTTTGCGCGCTATACAAACAAAGCATACCGTTCTTAGAGAAGGGAAAGAAACAGTGTAGAATGTAGTGTTACAGTCATAGCTAGGGCATAGAAAAAGGTCAACTTAGCTCAGGGTGAGTCCATTCAAAAGTCTGACAGCAGCACAGAAGAAGCTGTTGTTGAGTCAGTTAGTACATGACCTCAGATTTCTGTATCTTTTTCCTGATGGAAGAAGTTGGAAGAAAGAAAGCTTGGGGTGCATGGGATCCTTAATTATGCTGGCTGCTTTTATGAGGCAGTGGGAAGTGTGGACAGAGTCAGTGGATGGGAGGCTGGTTTGCGTCATGCATTGGGCTACATTTGTGACCTTCTGTGGTTTTTTGCAATCTTAGACAGAACAGTAGTCATACCAAGCTGTGATACAACCAGAAAGAATGCTTTTTTGTGGTGCTACTGTAAAAATTGGTGAGAATCATAACAGACATGCCAAATTTCCTCACCACGGTTCAAACTATGACCCCTAGTTCTGGATTCCCCCACCATTGGAAACATGCTTCCTGAATCCACTCTGTCTAACCCTGTTAGAATTATATACGTTTCTATGAAACCCTTTCTCGCTTTTATAAACTTCAATGAATACAATCCGAACTTAGTCTGTCCTCATATCACAGAGCTGCCATCTCTGCATGTTGGTTGTCTCCACATTTCACTGCTGCCTTTCCCACAGACACTGGAAACCTCCTCACAAAATGATGATCTGGGCGTTGGGTCATGACACAAGACAAGCAAATAGTTCAAGGAGCCGTGCTAAAATGGAAAGGAAACAAAGCCTGAGAGAATGTCAAGATCGCCCCACACCACACCCCACTCCCCGCACCCCCGCAGTTGCTGAAACAAAGTAGCAGGAACAAGCATTTGGGAACATTTTCCAGGTGGCCGTTGCTGAGGCCAATTTTTACGCTCTGCTGTTCCTGAAGAAAAATGTCGAGCCTGTCTCACTCAACAAAAAGTTGGCAAATAGTTAAAAGCACTGCATTGTTTTAAAAACCTCTGCCCGTGACAACAGCCGTTCATTCTAAACTTACCTTCCATGTTACAGTTATGCAGTTTGTCTAATAAACGATGTATGTTGTGATTAAAACAGCAGGCTTACGGTTTAATTGATAGCATATTAGAAGTGAATCGGGAGCCTAGCGAATCAGAAAATTCCATACCGGAAACAGTTTCAGCGTTGCAACCCCTATTGCTTAGCCTTTTGTCATTGTGTTTGAGAATTTGTTCCTGGGCCTACAGTCAGTGAGGTTGTCAGTGCAAGAAAATGTCCTCTACTATTCAATATAAACCGGACTTATTCTTTCTTGAGCAGTAGTTGCACTGCGACTGTTTTTCTCCCCCACTGAAGGACAATTTGGTATCATCCTAGGGTTACCAACCCTCCTGGATCGGTCTAGAGTCAGTAAGAAGTCTGACAACACCAGGTTTAAGTCCAACCGATTTATTTGATAGTAAACTCACAAGCTTTCGAGGCTGTGCTGAAGAGCCGTGAAAGCTTGTGAGTTTACTATCAAATAAATCGGTTGGACTTAAGCCTGGTGTTGTCAGATTTCTTACTGTGTTTACCCCAGTCTCTACATCGGTCTAGAGTCTCCAGGATTTGAAGACCTTACTCCAGGACTCTGCTGCATGCAGGCCTGGAGAAAAATCAGAGGGACATTAAGGAAGATTAATGCTTTAATTTTCTTTGAACATTTCCGTTCAAGGTATAAAAGTATTGAGAATGTAATGAAGGAGCTATTTGGCTGCCAGTCAAACATCATCCAGTTGGGTAATGAGTCCTTTTTCTTTCCAATTGGCATAGGAAGGCACAACACAGAAACAGGAGTAGGCCACTCAGCCTCTCAAGCCCACTCTGCCATTCAATAAGATCATGGCTGATCTGTGACCTAATTCCATGCACTTGCCCTCAGCCTATATTCTTAATACCCCTGCTCAATAAAAGTTTGTCTATCTCAGACTTAAACCTAACAATTGAACTGCCATTTGAAGAAGAGAGTTCCAAATGTCTTCCACTCTCTGCGTGTAGAAGTATTTTTAGAATCATTAGAATCATAGATTCCTCACAGTGCAGAAGGAGACCATTCAGCCCACTGATTCTGCACCCTCTCTCCAACAGAGCATCCCATCCAGGCTCTACCCCTGTAACCCCACGTATTTACCGCATTAATCCCCCTAACCTACACATATCGGAACACTAATGGGCAATTTAGCCTGACCAAACCACCTAACCTACACATCTTTGGAGTGCGGGTGGAAACCGGAGCACCCAGAGGACACCCATGCAGACATGGGGAGAATATGCAAACTCTACACAGACATTGACCTGAGGCTGGAATTGAACCCAAGTGTGGCTTGGACCTAAATTTTAAATTATGGCCCCCAATTCTAGAGTGTTGGGAAGGATGTATTGGCTAATGAATGGCTGGGACGTGGGAGTTAAATCATGTGATGAAATCTTTCAGGAACACATGTAGATACAGTCAGCAAACATATATCACCCATTTCGTTCCATCAGTCAATACATTAGACTTCAGTTGCCTGATCTGTGAAGATGTTAGGTAAACATTTATCTAGGTCTGTTTTCAGGTCAAGCTCATTGGTGTTCTGATTCATATTTTTCCAAATAAAAAAAAATCACTGCTCCCTTCCCATCCCCCCACAGCAGTTCCTCAGTTAGGATTAGTTAACCATCCAATGCATATTCATGAGTAGAACAGCCACACAAACCCACGGTGATTCCAGGGGTGCTGGAACCATTTGTACTGATGTTGGTTCCACTTGCCCATGCAAAAGTCCAGCACTCCCTCCAAGTCAGTTGTCCCAATGATACCATCCGCCTTTGTCAGCTCAGATGCTGTTTTGTGAAGTTCAGAAATGAACAGTGAAAGCAAAACCTCATTCTTTGTAATTGGTTTCTCTGTAGCTATCGAATGATGAGATTCAATCTTTATATGTGAAGTCGTGCTGCGTAATTATCTGATTGGATCTGTATAATTAGTGCTAATGAACCTAGAGAGCAAAGCATTTGATCGCTAGCATCTCCATACTCCATTTACTCCTTTGAACCTCTCTGAACAGTATTTCCTGCAAATTTGTTGCCGTTTCTCAAATTCCTTTGAGATTTTCAGGCACTTCATAGAAGGTTTTGCTAAGGTTTGTGTATGAAGGAACTTAAGTTGAAAATATCCACAGCAATGTAGCTTGATTTTAAGGTAAAATAATTCTTTACGTTTAAATGACATTTAAGTTAAATGTAGTCAGTGAATCCTTGCAGATAGTGTGTATCTAATCCAACTGGTTTCCTTTCAGTATTCGTTGTAATACATTCATCTGTCAGGGTCCATTTGCTAACATTTCTCATCTTGTCATGCCTTTCTTCCAGTTCCTTCCTTCTTAATCATAAGGTCATAAGAAGTTGGAGTAGGCCATTCGGCCCATTCAGATAGCATGGGTAGCATGGTGGCACAGTGGTTAGCACTGCTGCCTCACAGCACTGGGGACCGAGGTTCGATTCCCAGCTTGGGTCACTGTCTGTGTGGAGTTTGCACATTCTGCCTGTGTCTGTGTGGGTTTCCTTTGGATGCTCTAGTTTCTTCCTATAGTCCAAAAATGTGCAGTTTAGGTGCATCGGCCAGGCTAAATTCTCCCTCAGTGTACCCAAACAGGTGCCAGAGTATGGTGACTAGAGGATTTTCACAGGAACTTCATTTCAGTGTGAGTATAAGCCTACTTGTGACTGATAAATAAACTTTAAAAAAAAGACTGCTATGCCATTCAAGAAGATTTTGGGTGGGATTTTCCAGTTTCGTGTTTTAGTCCAATGCATGTACGTTCTGTCTTACACATACTCATAAAAATATTTTGTTGGCAATTGTTTTTAATTAAATAGAAAAAAGGGATGGGATTTTGCTATCTGGTGACTATACCCAAGGTGGGTGCAGGAACGTGCAGTGTTTTCCACTGCAGAGGCTGGTAGGACAACATGCAATATTTTCTGGCCTCCACCTCAATTACGCAACCAGATGTTTTGCTCCGTATTCCATGATGGGGCATTCCTGATGGTGTGTAGTCTATTGTCTTATCCAGGTGCCATTTGAAAAGGTGCCCAACATCACTGACCCAGTATTGAAGAAAGAAGGTGGACCTCCTGAAGACAGATCGCTGAGAGCATTCTGAGACTGGAAGGTGGACCTCCTGGTATTGAGGTTGGATCTCCAGGAACATTCTGAGCCTGGAAGACGGATCTCCTTCAGGACATTGATTCTGAACAGTGCACCTGTAGACGTCCCCCACCCATTGCTGTGGTGTTCTAGGGTCCAAAGTTGCTGACATATCCTGAATTCCAGAGATAGCTCCACATATTGTTCAAGTGAATCCTGACTTCTACATGTCACATTGTTCTAGACATGTTTCGCACCGGTGTGTAGAATCAGGAGTAAGTGGTCAGGCCTTCATCTGTGTTCCATTAGTAGGATAACTTTTATTCCAGGCTTGATCCATCATGGCAGACGCCAGTGGAAAATCCCACAGGAAATACATGCTGGAGTGAAACCGGGTTTTTTTTTTGCCTCCTGCCAAATTCTATCCCCCACCCCACTTGCCATGGGAGCATGGGACAATGTCGTGAAAGGTTTTAGATGATTTAGAATACTACAGTTGTTATTTTAAAGATTGCCGCTGGATTTTGTGGTTGCATTGCCATTGAGGATATTGATGACAACATAAGGGGTTTGTATGGTTGAAAATATTCCTTGGAGCTAAAAAGAGGTAGCAACTAACTGGAAAATTAATCGAAGAGTTTTGGAACTAGACAGATGGCATGAGGAGGAGCTATCTAGGACAAATGGTCTTGGCTGCATTATAGCTCTGAAGCAGTTTTTTCAGCTTTATATAGCATTTAATTGTCTCTGCAGAATAACAGCAAATTAAATGGCAATAGAGCTAAGCATTGCCGTAAATTAGTGCTGGTTCTTGTGGTAATAAGGTCACGCTCAGATAAATTCTTAGCCGTACAACCAAAATAAAATCGGTGCACTTATATTAAGTCACTACTTAGATCAGAATTTCTATTAACAATTGATGAAGACAACCAACTATTAATAAAAACCTTAATCCATTAGTCAGCAATTCCACAGAAGTGAGTGCGTGTGTAATGCAAAAGAAATATTTTATTCCAAGGATGTTAAGATTTCTAAATTATATAACTGATCAGTTCAGTAAGATAATGAATTGACTATTTCAGAGTGTTGTGTCTAAGCAACAAGGTCGTTTTAAAGCATTCGCTGTTTGTTTCAGAATCCTCTATTTCATATTTTGACTTTGGAAATGGGAATCAAAGAAAACATTTTGCTTTGGTTTATTATTGTCACATGTATTGGGGTAAGTGAGAAATATTATTTCTTGCACATTGTACAAACAAAGCATATCGTTCATAGAGAAAGAAAGGCAAGAGTGCAGAATGTAGTGTTGCAGTAGTCATTGCCAGGGTGTAGAGAAACATCAACTTAATGCGAGGCAGGTCCATTCAATAGTCTGATGGCAGCAGGGAAGAAACTGTTCTTGAGTTTGAAATGGTTTGATCCAATGAGTTTTAGGAAGTCAACTGATAGATTTGGAACTTAATAAAATGAAGACAAATGTGGAAGTGGTGACGATGATGGGAATTGTGAGCATTGGGACATTACAATTCTATGCAAGAGAGAGACAGATTGAAGAGTAATTCAATCGATTCTGTGTAATGGAAGCAAGTTAATCAATTAGAATTGAGATTAAAAAGACAAGGTAGATTCAGAGAGAATGTTCTCAATGGAGGAGGAGTCCAGAACTAGACATCATAGTTTAAGAATAGGGGGTAAACCATTTAGCAGTGAGTGAGGAGAAATTTCTTCACCAGAGAGTGGTGAATGTGTGAAATTCACTACCACACAAAGTAGTTGAGGCCAAAACGTTGTGCAATTTCAAGAAGAAATTAGCCATGGGGCTAAAAGATTCAAAGGATATGGGGGAAGGCGGGATCAGGATATTGAATTTGATGATCAGCCATACTCAGAATGAATGGTGGAGCAGGCTCGAAGGGCCGAATGGTCTATTCCCACTTCTATTTTCTATATTTCTACGAATAGGAATCGAGTTATTTGATATGAATGTGTTAGATGTGTTGTTAAAAGTTGACAGAATGAACACGAACGGAAATGATAAATTTGTAATTTCTCTGGTGTCCCAGAAGGTTTTTTTTTCCATAATGCATTCAACACATTTTCTACCTATTGATTTCAGCGGGTTTAATCAGGATCATAGTTCCAATACTAGTCATATGATGCACACAAATTAACATTGCATTATATCGTTGCTGCTCTTAATATTAATGACCCAAGCTGTATTTATTGGAAAATAGTTTTTAATATATTTGTTTTTTAGGATGTACGTGTTGTCTGCTGATCCCTAGTTACTCTTGAGAAGCTGACTGTGAGCTGCCTCTTGAACTGTTGCAGTCCGGGTGGTATAGATACACCCACAGTGCTATTATGAAGGGAGTTCCAATGAAGGAATAGTGATGTAGTTCCAAGTTGGGTTGATGTTCAGTTTAGAGGGGATTTGCTGATGGTGGCATTCCCCTGTATTTGTTGCCCTTGTTCTTCTCTAAGGTAGAGGTCATGTGTTTGGAAAGTGCTGTCGAAGGAGCCTTGGTGAGTTGCAGCAGAACATCTTTACATGATACACACTGCTGCCGCTGTATGCCAATGGTAGAGAGAGTGAATGTTGATGGTGGAGGATGGGATGCTTTGTCCTGGGTGGTGTCGAGTTTCTTGAGTGTTGTTGGAGCTTGCACTAATCTGGACAAGTGGAGAGTATTCCATCACACTCCTGACATGTGCTGTGTAAATGGTGGACAGGCTTTGGAGAGTCAAGAGATTGAGTCACTCATTTCTGATCTACTCTTATAGTCACAGTATTTATATGTATAGTTTAGTTTCGTTTCTGGCCAATGGTAACCCCCAGGACTTTGATAGTGGGAAAATTCAGTGATGGTAATGCCATTGATTGTCATGGGAAGATGGTTAGATTCTCTTTGGTTGGAATTCGTCATTGCCTGGCACTTGTGTTACTTGCCACTTATCCACTCAAGCCTAAATATAATCCGGCTCATGGCCAGATATGAACACGGGTTGCTTCATTATCTGAGGAGTCGTGAATGGAGCTGAACATTAGGATGGCACAGTGGTTAGCCCTGCTGTCTCACAGCTCTGAGGACCCAAGTTCAATTTTGGCCTTGAGTGAGTGTCTGTGTGGAGTTTGCACGTTCTCCCCATATTGCCTGGGTCTCCTCCGGGTGCTCTGGGTGAGATACACTGTCAGAGGGTCCATGGGCCAAATAGTCTTTACTGCAATGTAGGGATTCTATGAACATTGTGGTATCAGCAGCAAACAACCCCACTTCTGACCTTCTGATGGAAGGAAGGTTTTTGATGAAGCAGCTGAAGATGGTTGTGTGTAGGACACTACCCTGCGGAATTGGCAGTGATGTCCTGAAGTTGAGATGATCATTTTAACCGGATGCTAAGAATAGATGTTATCAGTTTAACTGTTTGGTGAATTGATTGGTGATTTTTTTTTAAGGGGGGATAAAATAAAATTCAGTGGGAGGGTAGTGGGGGGAGCGGGGAGTGGTAGGTAAGAGGTCAGAAACAGGAGATGCACCAGTGCCCATGATTTCTCTCCCAGGTTGCCATGATGTGGAGATGCCGGAGTTGGACAGAGGTAAACACAGTAAGAAGCCTCACGACATCAGGTTAAAGTCCAACAGGTTTATTGTTTGTGATCAGAACTCTCCACTCACCTGCCGAAGGAACAGCATTCTGAACGCTAATGGCGTTTACTACCAAATAAACCTGTTGGACTTTAAAGATGGTGTTGTGAGACTTCTTACTGTGTTCTCTCCCAGGTGCAGGTCATAATTGCTGAAGAAGATAATGTTACCTCGTTCGCAGATGAACTACTTAATATTACCAGCAAAAATATCCTATTTACAGACATGGCCCATATTGATGCTGGGAATGGGAATATGGATAGGATCTTACTGCTCATTAGCTAGGCTGTTGTAACTGTAGGAGATGTTAATATTCTTGCTACTGATTGATTGACTGGGTAGAATGAATAGTCATTTTTTTAGGTAAGAATAGCCAGCTATCACTGATGAGAACATCACTGTCTTGAGGAATGGTGGGTGTTAGTAGATCTCCATAGGCCTTCCTGATGCATCTTGGATACCAGTGTGTAACGTTATGAGATAAATTTAGATTTGGACTATATAGTGGTTATTAAGTGGAGTATGTTTGACAATAGTTGGCTTGTCCCATTCACTGTTTTATGTTTGATGTTCCTTGAGTCTAGTGATGTGGGCTAAGGCCTGTTTCCCAATGTAGCCCCCTAAATCTTTCTGGCCTTCCGATCCAAAGCTTCTAAATGTTTCAAACTTTATAAAGGTCATGATAGCTGGTCATAAATGTTGAGAAACACTTAAAACAAATCACCAGAGAATCAAAGTATTTTTCCTGCACCGTACCATCTGAGCTCCTAAAACCATAATTCACTTTCTATCAGCTACTGCTTGTTAGCTTATCTTAAATACATGCCTCTTCCAACTGTCACAGAGGAGCTTTTCATATGTTTCCGCTCGTCTAGACATAAAGATGATATGTTTTTAGGAGATTCACTCCCACTGTAACTGAGCTCACTTGTCCAATGTCTGATAAATTGCCCTCCAACGTCCATTTTCTCGTGACTGCAATGACTTTGAAACCATTCTGTCTCATTCATAATTTGCTGCCACTATACACCTAGTTGCTTTTGAAATTCAATCTATGTAGGTAGCACGAGGGCAGTAAAGTTTATAATATCTCCTGGCTGCTTCAGTTCAGACTATTTCCTGTCTTATATACACATTTTGGATTGAATTCAGCTGTACTGTGTCTACCCCAATCTCTCAAGTCCCTACGCATATAACTGCTGACTCTTGCTAATGTCTACATTATCAACAACCTCAAAAACATCAGTAACTCTTTGAAAAAGCGACCGATTGCTTTTTTATGTTTGTAATGATAGGGTAATGATGCTTTATAGTAATCGCCTGTGCAAGAGAGTGGCTTGCTAAAACCACTTCAGGGTGTTATAACCCATGGGAGCTAGAGTTACGTGTTGGCCAGCTCAGAACAACTTAACAGATTTATTGAACTTAATTTCATAAACTTGGCATGGCAAGATTTGAGCTCATGACTCCCAGATTACTATCCAGCACCATAATTCACACTCTGTGATTGCATTTGTCATAGGACTATTTCAACAATCATCAGCAAATTGCAATGTGATTTGCTGTCTATACATGCCATTTTGTTGGAATGCCATCTACTGAAATCCGCATCTGCTAAAGCAGCATGGTTAGTTTTACGTCTGTCGCTGGATTCCAACATCACAACTGCCATTGTTCAGCAAGTCGTGAACAAGCAAGAACTTTCAACACCAATATGACTACGGGTGTTCCACCAACATTTAATTTCCTTATCCTCTTCATTACATTCTTCTGCATTGTTGCTAATTCAGATTGAAGCTAAAAGTACACAGTTCCGCTTGATGTAAATTTGAGATTCAAATCCCACAATCAAAATAACGACAAGATTTCTGTTTCTTCATTTTTTCGTTGGATGTGTGCCACACAGGCAAGGTCAGCACTTGTTACCCATTCCTAATTGCCCCTGAACTGGGTGGCTTGCTGCGCCATTTCAGAGGGAAGTTCAGAATCAACCACATTGCTGTAGCTCTGGAGTCACCTGTAGGCCAGACCAGCTAAGGATGGCAGATTTCCTTCCCTAAAGGATATTAGTGAATCAGATTTTCTTTTTAATGCAACATTGATAGATCCATGGTCATTGAATTTAAATTCCACCAGTTGCCATGGTGGGAATCGAGCCTGGAATTCTGAATTACTAATGCTGTGACATTATCGTCACCCCTCCATCTCTCCATTGCCTCTGTCTATTTTGGGTCATTTTTCAAACCTCTTCCTCGCTGTTTTATTTTCATACCTTTGGTGCCTCTAGCCTCAGCTACACAAATGCTTTTCTTGCCAGCCTTCCAAATCCTGCCATGTATGATTGCAAATTATCCAAAGCTTCTTCAGACTTAGCTTATCCGGAACTAAATTCCGCTTCCCCATCATCGCTGCCCTCAGCACTTCCTTTGGCTCCAAGGCATTGAATTCATAACATAAAATCACTGGGCCTTACCTTTCCCTTATTATTCCTGTAAACTATTCCAGCTCTTTGGATCAGAGCACTCACTGACCTCCAACTGTATCTTCAACTGAAGAACCTTTCTCTGTCTGGGATGTGCTTTCATTACATCTCTCCAATCGTTCAAAAGCATTTCAGAATCTACCTCTTTGCCATCCCTTTGACCATTCCTCTATAATCGCTGCTCGGAATTTTCTTCACTTCTGTAGAATGTTTTGGACTATTTCATTTTGTTAAAACAATCTATATAAATACAAGTTTTAGTTGCCTGATCAAATTTTGAAACAGCACAGTCAATTGTTATCATGCCACAAGTACTGTTGTGTCAAAGTTCATAGGATGGATTGACATTTAAAAGAAAGACTACCATTTAAGTAGCATCTTTTGTGACGTTAGGAAACCCAAAGTTCTTCACATCCAAATAATTCTTTTGCTGTCTACTCACTGTTACTTTGTAAACAAACATGACTGTCAGTCCTGTGAACAGTAATGAGATAAATGGCTGTTTTAGCACTTTGGGCCATAACAGGAGAACTAATTCTCTGCTATGCTTTGAAATTGTAGCGTGGCTTTTTTCACCAGGTAGAAAGAATCTCAGCATAACCAGTGATCCCAAAGATAACACCACCAACAATGAAATATTTTCTTCTTATTACACTGAAGTGCCAGCCTAGATTCAGTGTTCAAGTCCAGAAGTGAAGCTTGAATCTCTCTGGCATGGAAGTAAGAAGGTGCCTGTTGTTGTTACTTTCATTTTGTGGATAATTTCATTAGTATTCGTGTCAAAGAAAATGTCATCATGTTTAGTTCTTTACATTAAGGGAAGGAACAGGAAAATAAGTCTTGCACCTTTCACAACTTCTGACATTCAATGGCAAAGGAGGTGTTTTGAAATGTAGCCACTAGTGTATTGTAAGATATAAACAACAAAACATCCCAGAAATGATTACCAGTGCAGCCTCACAGCACCACAGATCTGGGTTCAATTCTGGCCTTGGGTCACTGTTTGTGTGGAGTTTGCATGTTCTTCCCATGTCTTTTGATTTTTTTATTCATTGTGGGACATGGGCTTCACTGGCTGGCCTTGTTGCCGTTGAAAGACAGTTGAGAGTAAATCACATTGCTGTGGCTCTAGAGTCATATGTAGGCCAGACCGGGTAAGGATGGCAGATTTCCTTCCCTAAAAGATATTAGTGAACTAAATGGGTTTTTTCCGACAATCGATGGTGGTTTTATGGTCATCAGTAGATTCTTAATCCCCGAATTTTTTTTTTAATTGAATTCAAATTCCGCCATCTGCCCATGATGGAATTTGAACCCAAGTTCCCAGAACATTAGTCAAGTTCCTGGATTAATAGTTTGGCGATAATATCACTAGACCATCACCAACCCTTATGCATGGGTTTCCTCCGTTTGCTCTAGTTTCTTATAATACTGTGAAGATGTGCGGGTTAGATGGATTGGCCATGCTATATTGTCACTTAGAGTCAAGGGATTAGTGGGATAAACATATGGAGTTAAGGGTATAGGACCTGAGTGGGACTTTTGTTGGTGCAAACTTGATGGACCAAGTGGCTTCCTTCTGCACTGTAGATTCTATGATAAAATAAATCAAAAAGGGAATTTAATGATAAGGGCACTTAACACCAACAAATTACAGGTTATCGGAACCCTTTGTATAAGCAACAGAAGATTCTGAGATCTTTATTCATCACCATTCCCCACTATTCCTTCCCCATGGTCTTTAATGCAAAATACTTCTGGGGAAATGAGCACAATTTGGATTTGGTTTGTTTGAGTGTAAGTCAAGCTTTAGTGTGGTCTTGGCAGCCATCTCACTAACATACTGCCAACACACAGATGAACCATTAGTGTTAAGACTTAGCTCATCAAGTCAACCTTGAAGTTCTTCCAGTGTTTAATTAACAGTTTACCGTATCTAAATATCAGCCCAAATGTTGTTGTTATGCTTCACCAAATTCAGTTGCGGGCTTGATAAGATCGGAATAAGTCACTGACCTCGGGCTGATCAAAGCCGCGGTTATTCCATTTAAACTGCGAGCGCCCTGTTTTTGCAGCAGGGTGACTGGGGCACAGCGGAGTTGAGAATTGCAGCATGCTGTGGTATTGGAGTAATGTCACCACCACTCTGCAAACTGCTCTGGGAAAGACTCCAAGTAGCTATTAAAACAGACCCCTCACATCCTGCAACAGAGATCCAGTATGTTCAAATATTTCTAGAACAGTTACAAATTTGAAAATAAAAATGATCTCATGCAAGAGATGACTCCAGACTGTCCTTTAATAGTATGGTAAATAGCGTGAATTTAATTAACTTTAAACAGACAGATTTCTCTCTGTCAGGTCTCACTGCCACATGAAAACTTCTGTTATTTCTGGCATGCTTTGATACTTGAGGTCTTTGGTACGATTGAAGTACACCCCACATCCAGACAGCCCAGAGACAGGAATGTCAAGCATTTAAATTAACCTTCCAAAATTATTAATGAAAAGGTTTTCAATTCAACAAGCATTCTTTTATTAAACTTGTAATATTCTTGTCTGAACCACAAAGACCAGAAAGTTTCTGGCTTTGAACCCCAGTTGTGGTTGGTGAGTTCATCTCAGTTGGGGCAGTATTACAGTCGCTACGATTGCAGTCAGGATCCAAATATTAGCTCACTTTTCCTTTCCTGGTCATTAGCCAGTGGCTAGTCCTGACCATGGCACGCGCATGAGCACCAGTTCTAAACAACAAGAAGTTTGGTCATGATGCCTCTCTCTCTCTGGTATCTGACAGGAAGTGGCCATCACTCAGGAGTTAGTGCACTCCCGAGAAGAAAGGAGTTCAGGCCAAAGGTTTTGTGATGTAGGACATTGAGGAGCTTTTCTGCCAGAATACTGAAGAGATTTTCATCCAATCAGCTTGGGCTGAATTTAAGCCTATGGCTAAAATTTCACCCTCAAAGATGTGCCAGAGTGTGGCAAGCTGTGCCCAGCATATCCTCTAATTCTACCTTTTACTCTTGTTCTATGCTTTCGAAACTCTATTCTAACACTCTTAAACTCTGTAACAATACATTCTGCACCCTCTCCTTCTCTATGTACGGTATGCTTTGTCTGTAAAGCGTGCAAGAAACAATACTTTTCACTCTATACTAATAAACGTGACAATAATAAATCAAATCAAAAAATATGGGTGTTAAACCTGCTCAGTTATTCCAGTTGATTTCCATTGTCACTTTAACGAGGAATATCGGCTGTAGATCCTGGATTTATATTAGAGTTCCTCTGGCCTACTAAGGAACAGAGCCTCTCACCATCTCAAACAAAATTGTTGATGTGCAGGGTAGTTGGGTAAAGTGGGGCATTGCACACCCTACATCAGGAGTTCCCTTATTCAAGATCTTCCAGGGACCTCACATGATATGGAGATCAGTGATCTTCTTCAACAAAAACAGAAAATGCTGGAAAATCGCAATATCTGTGGAGAGAGAATGGAGCCAATGTTTTGAGTCTGGATGATCCTTCATCAGAGACACAGCCATCAAAGGATCATTCAGGCTTGAGACGTTAGCTCTGTTCTCTTTCCACAGCTGCTGTCAGACCTGCTGAGATTTTCCAGCGTTTTCTGTTTTTGTTTCAGACCCCAGCATCTGCAGTATTTTGCTTTCAACATGCTAGCTTCCTCATAGGGTCCACAATACAAAAACAATTACCTTCCTTTTGGCACGTGCATTAAGCCCATGGCTAAATTAATCCATATTTCACTCTTTAGAAATGTGGGTGTCAAAATTGCTCCGTCGCTCCAGTTGCCTTCCCTTGTCACTTCAGTGGGACTTTGGAATATCAGCTGCAAAAGGCAGCAGATCCCAGATTTACGCTGGAGTTTCTTGCAGCTTTCCAAGGATTATCTCGTCACCTGCACCCACATTCGCCTCATTCACCGATCATAACAATATCTTGAGATACATCAACACCCTTCTCCTTTAGGGCCTTGTCAAGCCTTTCCTTAATAGAGGGTAACATACACAGCAAAGTGAGCTAGAGATCCAGATTAACAAATCATTAGAAGTAATAACTCTGGTTAACAGGGCTATGAAAATGCAAATAAGGCACAGGCGTTAATTTTTTAACAAGCATTGAATTGAAAAATAGACTAGTTTAAACTTATGAAACCTTGGCTAGACTGCAGTTGGAGTATCTGCGCACAGTTCTGGTCTCCATGGCCCCCAAAGGATGTAGAGGCACAACAGCAAGTGTGCAGAAAAGATTTACCGAGACAGTGCAAGAACTGACGGAATTTTACCATCACGTTTGGGGCAGGTGCAGCTTGCAGAACAGAATTCTCCGTTGGCCTCAGGCGTGATTTTACGAGTCTCACCCAAGAGAAGTTGTTAAATGCTATCAGAAAATTAACAGGCTGAGGAGGATGGGGCTCTTTTTACAAGAAAAGGGAAGATTGAGAGATGATTGGGGGCTTTAACATAATGAAGAGATTTGATAGGGTAGACATAGTGAAGATATTTCCTGTTTGTGGTGTATCTAGGAGTAATAAATCCAAAAAGGAATTCAGGAGAAACCTCTTTACAGAGGTTACGTGATGAAGTAATTGAGTTGTATTTAGGGGAAAGCTAAGTACAAGAAACAGAAGGAGATGCTGATAAAGTTAGATTTGATTTGATTTATTATTGTCACATGTACTGGGAGACAGTGAAAAGTATTATTTCTCACATACTACATAGACAAAATATACCATTCATAGAGTACAAAGGGGAAAAGGAAAAGAGGGGGTGCAGGATATAGTGTTACAGTTACAGATAGGGTGAAGGAAAAGATCAGCTCAGTGTAGGTAGGCCCATTCAATAGTCTGATGGCAACAGGAAACAAAACTGTTCTTAAGTCGGTTGGTATATGTTTTCAGTCTTCTGTATTTTTTTCCCAACGGACAAAGATGGACGAGAGTATGGCCAGGGTGCATGGGGTCCTATATGGATGACACAGTGGTTAACGCTGCTGCCTCAACACCAGGGACTTGGGTTCGATTCTCAGATAGGTCACTGTTTGTGCAGAGTCTGCACATTCTCCCCATGTTTCCTCCAGAGCCCAGGTTTCTTTCCACAGTCCGAAAAACGTGCTGGTTAGGTGGATTGGTCATGCTAAATTCTCTCTCAATGTACCTGAACAGGCACCGAAGTGCGGTTACTCGGAGATTTTCACTTCGTTGTAGTGTTAATGTAAACCTACCTGTGACTAATAAATAAACTTTACTTTTACTTGATTATGCTGTCTACTTTCCCAAGGCAGCGGGAAGTTAGGGTGGAATCAATGGATGGGAGACTGGTTTGAGTGATGGATTGGATTTCATTCACAATCCTTTGTACTATCTCGCGGTCTTGATCGCAGCAGGAGTCAAGCTGAAGCAAAGCGGAAGGAGGCTTTATGGAGCATGAATATAGCTATAGATCAATAGGGCTGAATGACCTGCACTGTGTTGTAAATCCTGTGTTTATGTAACTGAGAGAAAGAGCGAGAAGACAGCTAGTTATCGATTGCTTTGTAAGCTGGTCGCTTAATGCACAACAGCATCTCAGGATACACTGGAACAATAACATAACCATGCCATGTATCTTACTACTTACAGAACCCTCACAGAACTGAGGAATCAAAGTAACTCAGCCAACAAGATTTGATTGAGTTTTATAGCCTTCCGATATCAGTGTCACTCCCATGTTAATGTGTCTGTTGATGGTAGTCTATTCCCTGCAATAATGTAAGTTAAATATTCCATGTTCATCACATCTGTTTAAATTATAACATAATTTAGTGGAAAGAGGAAAGAATTTGGCAACACTGTACATAACTCAAGATTTTGTGGTTTTCTAAACCGAATTTAGCAAAGGTTCAGTTATTTTCTTGTATGTGTTGGGGGGAAGAAGGGTAGACTTTTATACCTATCGGGGAGCTGGATGTGGGGGGTAGGGGGTGAGGATTTTTTTCGCTTTTTGCATTCAGCACAATGTACTCTAAGGTCAAGCTAGGTCCAGAGTTAGATTTTCCCTATTTTTCTCCAGAGATCTGTGTTAAATAAAGGAAGTATTTTTGCTTTCCACACAGTAAGCTTTATGAATGAGTCGCCAAATTAGAAGTAAATTGAAGATTCAGTGATGTAACTCACTGGGCAGTTTCTCCACTAGGATACCAAAGAGACTTTCATTCAGTCAGCTGGGGTTGAATTTAATCCATGGCTAAATTAATCCATTATTCCAACCTTTAAAAATGCAGGGGTCAAAACTGCTGCGTCATTCCAGTTGACTTCCATTGTCGCTTCATTGGGATTCTGAAATATCAGCTGCAAAACATGCCAAATCCCAGATCTCCGCTTGGGTTCCTGTGACTTTCTAAGGAGTTGTTGATGAGCAGGGTGGTTACGCTGGCTGGGGCTTCAGACACTCTACGTCAAGAGTTCCCATATCTGAGGCCTTGCAGAGACCTTATGTAAGACAATCAGTTGGCTTAGTGAGAAGAAACAGGCTAGCTTCCAGATGTGGGATCCATAGTACAAAAGGACCTTCCACTTAGTCAAAGAACAAAAAACAAAACAGCACGGGAAACAGGCCCTTCGGCCAACGAGCCCGCGCTGCCACCCCGATGTTCCCACCTCTACCCGTGATCCCTGTCTATGTTCATAGATCTATGGATTAAAAACCAAATTTGAGACAATTTAGGGAGAATTTGTTTTGCCAATTAGCCTAAGAGCACATCTTTGGGATGTGGGAGGAAACTGGAGCACCAAGCACAGGGAGAATGCACAAACTCCCACAGACACAGGCCCAAATCTATGTATCTGCACAGCACAGCGATAGTCACTGAGCCATTCCTTTTTGATTCTTTCATGGGGTGCGCACATCGCTGTCAAAGCCAACATTTAAATCATAGAACCGCAGTGCAGGAGGAGGCCATTCAGCCCATCAAGTCTGCACTAACCACAATCCCACCCAGTTCCTATGCCCGTAACCCCACATTATTTATCCTGCTTATCTCTCTGACACTAATGTTAATTTAGCACGGCCAATCAACCTAACCCATCTTTGGACTGTGGCAGGAAACACACGCAGACATGGGGAAAATGTGCAGACTCCACACAGATAGTGACCCGAGGCCAGAATTTAATCCGGGTCCCTGGTACTATGAGGCAGCAGTGCTAACAACTGTGCCACCGTGTTGCCCAATTTGTTGCTTATCCCTAATTGTGCTTGAGAAGGCAGTGAGCCATTACCTTGAACCATTGCAGCCTGTGCGGTGTAGTTACACTCACTGTGCTGTTAAGAAGACAGTTCCAGAGGTTTGACCTAGCAACAAAGAATAAATGGTAATATAGTTCCAAGTCATGATAGTGTGTATCTTTGAGACAAGCTTACAGCTGGTGGTGCTCCCAAGTGTCTGTTGCCCTTCTGGAGATAGAGATTGTGCATTCAAAAGGTACTATTGAAGGAGTTTTGATGAGTTGCTGCAGTGCGTCTTGCATAAGGTGCATGCACGTTCTTGCCAATGTGTTTTAGTGGATGGGACAAATGTTTAATTTAATGGAATGGATGCCACACAAATGGCTTTGAGCTTCTTAAGTGTTGGTAAAGCCACACTTATCTCTTCAAGTAGGGATTATTCCATCACATTCCTAACATGTACCTAAAGATGGTGGAGAGGCTTTGGGAGTTAGTAGGTGAGTTACTCAGTGGAGGATCCCCAGCCAATGGCCTGCTCTTGTAGCCACACTAATTATATAGCTGGTCCAGTTTAGTTTCTGGTCAATGGTAACCTTCAAAAAGTTGGTGGTGGAAGATTCAATGGGGGCAATGCCATTCAATGTCAAGGGGTGATGTTGAGATTCTCTCTTATTGGAGAAGGTCATTGCCTGACACTTGTTTGGTGTGAATGTTATCCTGTCACGTATCAGACCTAACCTTATATTGTTCAGAACTTGCTACATATGGACATCCCTGCTCAGTATTGGAGGAATTGCAAATTGCACCACACACCATGCAATCATCAGTAAATATCCGACCTTATGAAGGTCATTAATGAAACAGCTGAAGATGGCTACAGCAAAACAATACCCTGAGAGATTCCTGAAACAATGCCTTGAGACTAAGGCCTCCAACAACCAGATTCCTTTATGTAAGTTATGACTCCAGCCCATGGAGACTTTCCTCTGATTCCTGTTGACTTCGATTTTGCTGGAGTTCCTTGATGCCACACTCGGTCAGACTCTGCCCTGGGCAGTCACTCCCATCTCACTTCTGGAATTTAGCCCTTTCACCCCTGTTTGGATGAGGTTAATCTCAGTGCAATCAGTGGCACAGTTCACTGACAGATGCAATCCTAGCCTAACTCCTGGGATTATGCAATACTTCCTTAAGCAATTCAGGCCCTGTCAGGAAATATGGGAGGGACTGTCTGGCTTAGTTGGCCGCTGGGATCATTTCACAGAAAGTCAATGGGCTTTTGATCTATGGAGAAACTTGATGACTATGTGTGATCTTCTTAGAGATCCTGTTCACTTTGAGCCAGCAGTTTGCAGTGTCGATGGTAGTCATGATGTGGAGATGCGGCATTGGACTGGACTGCCAACCCAGTTCATCTCCGCCTTTTGGTCTATAGCTTGTACAAAAGGCAACAATTTAGTGAGGTTTGCACTTTCCTTATCTTTGCCTGCATTTGCTTCAAGCTTCATATTAATTATGTGAATCTGCACCTTTGGTATTTATGCCACTTAACTAAAATCCCCAAGCAATAGCTCTCCAGGCTGGTGAATATGAATTATTTACATCTGTAAAGAATGCATTCTTTTTAATGCTCTTCCTTCTCCCCAAACACTTAAATAAACCACCATCGACGTACAGATGTGGGTCCCTTGCTGATGTACAATATTCATCTGTTAGTGTCATTAATATCTGAGTGTTGAAACTATTATCAGTATTTATCAAGGGTACCATAGACAGAAAATTTTACACCTTAAACAAAACAACTCTAGAAAATGGTTTCTGAAATTTGACAGAAGTCTACATTTAAATCATTTTAATCAACTTTCCCTGCCCGGAGTGTCCTATAAACAAAGAACAAAAGGAAATAACTCTCAAAGGAATAGATTACACTCTTTTAGCATGGGCAAAGACTTCATTATAGAACTATAGAATCCCTACAATGCTGAAGGAGGCCATTCAGGCCATCAAGCCTGCAATCTCACTGCTACCTCACAGTGCCAGGGACCTGGGTTTGATTCCGGCCTCAGGTGATTGCGTGTGCAGAATCTGCATGTTCACCCCGTATCTGCATGGGTTTCCTCCGAGTGTTCTGGTTTCCTCCCACAGTCCAAAGATGTGTGGGTTAGGTTGTTTAACCACACTAAATTGACCCTAATATCAAGGGAATAAGCAGGGTAAATGTGTGCGATTACAGGAGTAGGGTCTGAGTGGGATCAGTGCAGACTTGATGGGCAGAATGGCCTCCTTCTATACTGTAGGGATTTTATGATGTTATGATCCTACCCAGGCTTTATCCCTGCAAAGCCATGCATTTACCCTCCTAAAGGGTGGTTCGGGAGTGGAATGCCCTGCCTGCAGCGGTTGTAGATGCGCCAAGTTTGGTGGCGTTTAAGAGGTTAGTTGATAAGGATATGGAAGAGAAGGGAATGGTTTAGTTTGGAGGGGCATTGCTTTTTATATTGGTCGGCACAACATCGAAGGCCGAAGGGCCTCTTCTGTGCTGTTATGTTCTATGTTCTATGTTCTAATCTCCGTGACACTAAGGGGTAATTCAGCATAACCAATCAATCTAGCCCGCACATCTTTGGACTGTGGGAGGAAACCGGATTACCCAGAGGAAATTCATGCAGACACGGGGAGAACATGCCGACTCCACACAGACAGTCATCCAAGGCTGGAATTGAACCAGGATCCTTGGCACTGCGAGGCAGCAGTGCTAACCAGTATGCCACCGTGCCGCATCAGTTCGAGAAAAGCCACGAATCATCAAAGGTAAAACAAGAAGGCAATGGAAGAAATGAAGCTTGAATAACCAGAGAGCAGAGAATAAGTAAAGCATAATAGAAGATTAACAGCAAATAAGAATAGACAGTGAGGAAATAAGTGCTTGTCTGTAGAGTAACTCCCCCATTCTACCTAGATTAATCAAAAAGTGGAGTTTTCCAATGCATATCGACACCTTCACATTACATTCCACATCTACAGTCAACTCCCTCGCAGCCTGTAAAACAGCCACATAATGCATGCTGTCAGATGATGATGAGGTCATGTAGCAGGAATTCTAGGGTAAATTCTAACCATGTGTTATAGATGGCTACAGATCATTGATTGCAGTAAAGTATCATTCCATATTTCCCCCGTGAAAGATTACATGCGTGTTACGCATCAATAGTCATGTTTGGCTATCGTGGAGACAGAAAGTCTTATTTTGTTCAGTCATGGTGTTGTATGTTATTTTACTGCGTCTATGATCTCCACATCTGCGCTGAAGAATTTACAAATGACACTAAAATACTGCAGCGCACTAACCTCTGAATGAGATAGACTAATGCTTTGAGTTCAGAGTCACGTTGTATTAGATTTGAATCAATTGTGTTTTACTAAGTTTGCTGCATGTGCAGAAGTTTAGCAGTTGCAAGTTAACTTGACATAGCAGATACACGAGCTTTGTCAGCATGTAGTGCACATTGTGCAAGATTTATGCTCATGAATCATACAGTACCAGAAATCAGTGTATTGTTGGCTTGCACTGATGCAGAAATGTAGTATTCTATAAATACTTCTTTAGCCATAATTGTTCAGTATCAGAATAAGCAAATGGGAAGGATTATTATGTTCTTGCTGAGTAAACCACATCTGCACGAGTTGAAATGGAAACACGTATCTAGAGCAAGTGATGTATTATAGTGGGACACTCCATTACAAATCTGTAAATTGATAATGAAATTTACTTCCTGAGCGTCACAATTTTGCATCAGATTCCCTAAAGCAATGAAATTTCTAGGCAGATGTGAGTGATAACGAATTACCTGTCTTTCTCAAACCACTTGTGTCAGGCTTGTTCCAGACAGTCTTAAGGGCAAGTGATCACCCTATATGAATCAAAGTGCAAGGGTTAGAAATGAATTGATTCATACGGTAATAGACATGTTTATTGTATGGAATATTTAATCAGTAGTCACTATATATGATGATGAATTAAAGTATGTAGTTATCTCACCACACTGACAATTGTAGGAATCAGACTATCATAGAATCCCTACAGCGCAGAAGGATGCTATTCGGCCCATGAAGCCTGCACCAGCAGTCCGATAGAACATTCCACCCAGGGATTACCATTTCTCATAATCCCACATGTCTACCATGCTAATCCCCCTAATTTACACATGTTGGAACATGAAGGGACAATTTGGCATGGCCAATCTGCACATCTTTGGACTGTGGTAAGAAACTGGAGCATCTGGAGGAAACCAATACATAGAACATAGAACATAGAACATTACAGCACAGAACAGGCCCTTCGGCCTTCGATGTTGCGCCGACCAATATAAAAAGCAATGCCCTCCAAACTAAACCATTCCCTTCTCTTCCATATACTTATCAACTAACCTCTTAAACGCCACCAAACTAGGCGCATCTACAACCGCTGCAGGCAGGGCATTCCACTCCCGAACCACCCGAATACAGACACAGGGAGGATGTGCAAACTCCACAAGGTAGTGACGCAAGCTGGAATCGAACCTGGATCCCTGGCACTGTGAGGCAGCAGTGCTAACCACTGTGCCACCATGCCATCATAACCTTAAAACAGAATAAATTTTAGCTGTATCTTTTGTATTTTTCCATCTCTTGGAGAGAGTTCTGAATCATCTATATAATGCAAACTTCACAATTGAAACTTGTACTTTTCTAAAGTGTGTCCAACATCCATCAACCAGCATGAATTACTGTAAGAAAATTAACTGTTCCCCAGTGGTTATAGTGGAAAGATTTATAAACAGGATATTAATGACTATATTAGAAACTGAAACTAATGCTTACCATTCAAACATCACAGGATTACATAGAATATACAGCACTGATAAAGGCCAGATAGCCCAACCAGCCCATGTTGGTGATCCCTCTCCCCTCAAGCCTTCTTCCCTTTCTTCCTCATCCGAACATCTCTATTCTCTTGTCCCTTACATGTCAAACCCAACTCTGAAGTTGTTCTGCTCGATACACTGCTGAAATTTTCATCTGTGCTTCTTGGGTGAGGTTTGCTTCTTGAAGGGCACATCAGAAAATGTATCTGGAAAAGAATCAAAGCATCCCCACAGTGCAGAAGGAGGCCATTTGGCCCATTGCATCTGCACTGACTCTCTGCCAGAGCATCCCACCCAGGTTCTGTTCTCACAGCCCCACGTCTCTACCCCACTAATGCCCCTAAACATCACACAATGGGACACTAAGGGACAATTTAGCAAGGCCAATCCACCCAAATCACACATTTTTGGACTGTAAGAAAAAACCAGAACACTCAGAGAAAGTCCACGCAGACATGGGGAAAATGACAGTCACCAAAGGCCAGAATTAAACGCGTGCCCCTGGCACTGTGAGGCAACAATGCTAACCACAGTGCAATGTGCCAGCCCAAATAGATAAACAGGATTGTTCCAGTAAATTAAGTTTACATCTTAACAATCTGGTCACGCTATTGGTGTGTGGCAATTACTCCATGGGAGTCATTCCAAGGTCAGAATTCTCTGGCCTCACAAACCCTGCTACCACTACCAGTGAGAACGGAGAATTTGGCACTCAGCCAAATCTCTGTTCACAGCAACAGGATTGGAGAATCCCAGTCGTGGGCTAGGTCAGAGAATTCTGGCCCATATATAAATTCATAGTCATGGGAGGGCCTGCCACTTTCTCAGGTGCCTGCCCAAAACGGAGCAGTGTGAGGTTCTCGCCAACTCTATAGCCAGTGGGAGAGACATTGGTTGCCTCTATTTAATACTGCCTAGTGTGTGAGTGCTAGTCCCAACAGAACCATGTGGGAATGATTCCATATGTAACCATGTAGGAGATTCTCTATATTCAACAGTCAGGAATTACTATATGTTCCTGTGTAAGAGCATCTTTATGCTCAAGGTGCAAAAGTTACAGAGAGAGCTATATGAGAGTTGTTCACCTGTAATCAGGTGGACTTTGCCATATATTTAACAATTGAAGTTACTCCATACTCAGCACATGGAGATATTTCATGTGTAACTGTGACATGTTTGATTATTAAGCAAAGCAAAGAGAATGGCTTGTAAATGCATTTCTTGTTTATTCTGCAAATCGAAGGGAGCATATTGTGTAACTTTGTGGGCTTTTTGTTTGTTTATCAGAGCAGAAGACATACCACATTTAAATGGGTGAGTTTGTGTATGCAGCTGAGAATAGATTACTCGTGGAATCGTTTGCAATTCCTGTACACTCAACCAAGCAAATGTTTTTAAGGATATGTGATTCGTATTGGAGGCATTTTTTCCCCTGGAATTACACTGTGGCAAACGGCAGAATTAATGTTTGAGGTCTCTTTGTACATTCAGATACAGTAGTGACTTGCAGCAATCCGCCTTCGTGACTATTGGTAAAAATTCCATTTGAAAGCTCAAGCTGGGAAAGAAATCTACATCTATTGAGAAAGATTAACATTTGTTTCATGTCCTGCTGTTAGTTACCAAACTGTAAAATTAAGGATCATTATGCACACTGAAGACTTCCAAGCTGCGTCACATTAGACTTATGTTGTCCACCCAGTCTGGGACCCGGGTTCAATTCCCAGCTTGGCTCATTGTCTGTGTGAGTTCCTCCTGTGTCTCCGTGGGTTTTCTCTGGATGCTCCTGTTTCCTCCCACTGTCCAAATATGTGTAGATTAGGTGTTAGGCTGGGCTAAGTTGCCACTTAGAGTCGGGGGAGTAGTTAGGGTTAAAATGATGGGTTATAGAGATAGATCCTGGGTAAGATTGTGGTAGATGCAGGCTCGATGGGTCAAATGGCCTCCTTCTGCACCATAGGGATTCTGTGATTTGGTGGATAGTTGAATAGAAATAACCACCAAGTTTTTGTCACACTTTTATGAAAACTTTCAGAAAACCACCTGCCACAAGATTTGTTGCATCCTGTGGCAACCAATTACCATTGGCCAGAAAAGATAAAGTTAAATTTGAAGATTCTTTACCTTTATGGGCAGCACGGTGGCAAGTGATTAGCACTGCTGCCTCACAGCACCAGGGACCCGGATTCAGTTCCAGCCTTGGGTCACTGTCTATGTGGAGTCTGCACAATCTCCCCATGTAACGAGTGATAGCATTGGTGGTGGGACCTCAGCTATTCACAATATGTATTCATGATTTGGATGAGGGGATAAAATGTAACATCTCAAAGTTTGCAGATGATGCCAAGTTGGGTGGAAAGGTGAACTGTAACAAGGATGCAGAGATCCTTTAGCATGATCTGGACAGGTTGTGTGAGTGGGCAAATCAATGGCACATGCAGACTAATTTGGATAAATGTGAGGTTATTCACTTTGGAAGCAAAAACAAGAGGGCAGATTACTACCTGAACGGTTGTAAATTGGGAGAGGGGAGTGTGCACCGGGACCTGCATGTCCGTGTGCACCAGTCACTGAAGTTAAGCATGCAGATGCAGCAAGCAGTAAAGAAGGCAAATGGCATGTTGGCCTTCATTGCGAGAGGCTTAATCTCTGGAACAAGGATGTGTTGTTGCAATAATACAGGGCCTTGATGAGGCCATACCTAAAATATTGTGTGCAATTTTGATTTCCTTTTCTGAGGAAGAATGTTTTTGCTCTCGAGGGAGTGCAGCAAAGGTTTACCAGGCTGATTCTGGGGATGACAGGACTGATGTAAGAGGAGAGATTGACTAGATTAGGATTGTTTTCACTGGAGTTCAGACGAATGAGGGGGGAATCTCATAGAGACTTATAAAATTCTAACAGGACTAGACAGGGTAGAAGCAGGGAGGATGTTCCTGATGGTGGGGGAGTCAAAAAGCAGAGGTCACAGTCTGACAATTCATGGTGAACCATTTAGGACAGAGATGAGGAGACATTTCTTCACCCAAAGAGTGGTGAGCCTGTGCAATTCATTATCATAAGAAGTAGTTGATGCCAAAACATTGAATGTATTCAAGAGGCAGCTAGGTAAGGCACTTGAGGTGAATAGGATTAAAGTTTATGGGGAGAAAGCAAGGTTAGACTATTGAGTTGGATGATCAGCCATAATTGTGATGAATGGCAGAACAAGCTGAAGGGGCCAAATGGCCTGCTTTTATTCCTATGTTCAATGTTTCTATGTGACGGCATTGATTTCCTTCAGGTGCTCCGGTTTCCTCCCATGGTCCAAAGATGTGCTAGTTAGGTAGATTGACCATACTAAATTGTTCCTTAGTGTCAAGGAGTCTAGCTGGAGTAAATGCATGGGGTTTGGAAAGGACCTGGAATTGTGGTCAATTCAGACTTGATGGGGCAAATGGCTTCCTTCTGCACTGCATGAACCTTCAGGTGCTCCTGTTTTCTCCCACACTCCAAAAATGTGCTCTGGTTGATTGGTCATGCTGAATTGTTCCTAGTGTCAGAGAGAGTAGCTGGATAAATATGTGGGGTTAAGCAGATAGGGGCTGGGTGGAGTCTACGACTCTATGATAGAAAGTTAAATAGAAAAACTCCAACCATAGCCTGTTCATGAAGAACTCACGAGTTCAGAAATGAATTCTGATTTGTGTACACTAGGTTTCTCTATCACTTAGCACTCAGAAAAATTGGGTTTTTACTAGTTGACCTGCACAGGACAGATGAGTTTTGTGGTGATTTTTTTTCATTTATTATTGCCAGGGATAATAAGCACAATCAGATTGCAATTTTTGATAAAGAAGAGATATCTCATGAATTGCATATCGCCAAGTATTCCTGGCCATTCTACATTACTCTGTTGTTAGCTTTGCGAGCATGGCATCTTACACTTAACCTCCATTTGTCTCCATGAAGTGCCACATTTTTACATGAATTGTCAATTAAACCTCCCACCGAAAGTTAAGAGTTAAGCCTTTAGCAATTAAGCATTTACGAATGTAAGCACATTTTTATGATGCAATAATTAAAAGTAAGATAAAAGTTAAGTAGGCTTACATTAGCACTGCAATGAAGTCACAGTAAAAATCCTGAGTTGCCACACTTCACTGTCTGTTCGGGTACACTGAGGGAGAATTTAGCATGGCTAATGCATCTAACCAGCATGTCTTTCCGGCTGTGGGAGAAAGTCGGAGCACCCGGAGGAAACCCATGCAGACATGGGGACAACATGCAAACTCCACATAGACAGTCACTTTTCTAATGACTGCCAATAAACCTTTGTCTAATCTCCAACACTGAATCTATCCCTTTCCAAACTTCCATAAGAAGCATGGTGTCTTACCAACAATGCCTGATGGTACTATGGATCTTCCTGGCTCTGGTATCAGCTGCCAATACAGGATTGACCTGATTCTAGTCTTCATTGCAGTCTGTCAACTTGGAGTTAATTATATACTGAGGCTCATAGCTGCATCAAACTGATCTTCACAATGAAAGAAATTAATTATTTTAGCTCATTTGTGCTAATTAAATCAATGTGCCAAGAGACAATTGAATATTTATGAAGCACGCAACTCTGTTATAGCAGCCTCATATTAAACACAATTACTGTCAAAGTAAACTCTTCAAAAATTGGTACATGTGCAAAATTCACTTGACATTATTTTAACATGGGTGCCATTTTTACTTAAAATAGCAAATGTACTTCATATAACATTAACTGTCTACTTCTATGCAAACAGTTAAATTGCAAAGCAAACAGGATTCCCTACTTATGAAGATACACAAATTTCTTTTTTCATTTGATCTCTTCCTGTCCTGTTCTCTCCATCTCTTTCACATCTGCAGCACGGTGACACATTCGTAGCACTGTTGCCTCACAGCCAGGGATCCGGGTTCAATTCCTGGCTTGGGTCACTGTCTGTGTGGAGTCTGTACATCCTCCCCATGTCTGTGTGAGGCTACTCCAGTTTCCTTCCCCAGTCTAAAGAACGTGCAGATTAGGTGCATTGGCCGTGCTAAATTCTCCCTCACTGTACCCAAACAGATACCAGAGTGTGGCGACTAGGGGATTTTCACAGTAACTTCATTGTAGTGTTAATGTAAGCCTACTTGTGATACTAATAAATAAACTTCAAACACCTGATTCTAAGTTGGTAGGACAAGTGAATGCAACCTTCAGTCTGCCTTGAGGAGATACATGAGAACAGCCAAATGCAGGATTTCTATCTGATTTTGCCTGAGGGTCTCGTCTTAGCATCTCTGTCAGCATCTCCACCCACACCCCTGCCATCTGCAATGGCACAAGTTCCAACTGTTTGGGATTTGAGTGTACATCCTGCCTCGTACCGACCTGTGTCATCACATTGCCATGATTTGATATTAAAGCTAATGGAAAAGGTTTTAGAAATTTCCTAATTCCAGCTGGAGAATGTGGAGCCATTAAAACTGCGTGCAGGTGAAACTAATATAGGCAAAAAGAACATGGGAGATTCATTCAAGGAAGGCTTTGGGCCCATTTACACAGTGGAGCAAAAATGCCAGCGGGCAAAGGAAAACCTTAAAAATAAATCAAAGGAGAAACTTGCCAGATTTAATAATCAAAAGGTTAATGCAACATTGACTTGGATCTCAAGGACGTTGAAATACAAAAGTCTGAAAGAGGTGCTTTCTGCTGCACAGAATCTTGGTCAAATCTCATCTGGAATACCGCATTCAGTTTTGGACACCAAACTCAGGAAAGCTGTTTCAGTCTTGGAAGAGTTGCACCCAAATTCCCTGGAATTATACCAGAGCCTAAAGGATTAACTTATGAGGACAAGTTGCATGCTTTACGGCACAGTGGCAGAGTGGTTAGCACTGCTGCCTCACAGCGCTAGGGATTCAGGTTCGATTCCCAGCTTGGGTCATTGTCTGTGTGGAGTTTGCCCATGTCCGCGTGGATTTCCTGCGGGTGCTCTGGTTTCCTCCCACAGCCCAAAAAACATGCCAGTTAGATATATTGACCATGATAAATTCTCCCTCTGTATACCTAAACAGGCACAGGAGTGTGGCAACTAGGGGATTTTCACTGTAACCTTATTGCAGCGTCAGTGTAAGCTTACTTGTGACAATAGTAGATAAATAAACTTTACATTCAATTTGTAATCCCACGGGCCCAGAAGGTTGAGGGCTGATGTAAGTCAGGTGATGAAATGGGAAAGGATGGAAGCAAAGGGCAGGATTTTCCCAATCCACTGTAGACACTGAAATTTCCATTCAAAGCCAATGGACCTTTTTGCTGGTCGGTCAGTTTTTCTGTATTGCCCGTGATGATTCCCACAGTAGGCAGGACTGGAACATTTAGGCCAAAGAAACTATTTCCTATCATGAGCAGAATCCAGAACAATGGATCAATCTTAAGGTGAAAGCCAGGAATGAGATCAAGAAGTGCAAAAGGGAGTGAAATCTAAAACTCATTTGTCCGTAGTTGTGAACATTGGACCTGTTACAATTTTCAACCGAGGTCCATATAGTTTTGTTAGGCAGGGATATGAGGCACGGGAGAGTAATTGGGAATTGTGGTACAGATTAGCCACAGTAGAACTGCCTCAGAGGAGAGCCTTCAATAGTCTGTTCCTGTTTTGAAAATGTATCATTTATTTCAGTTGTGATGTGGGACCACACGGATTGGATGCCAAGTGGAGACTGGATCATACAATTTATTCAAGGCAGAGTTAGGTTTTTGGTAGACGAGGGAGTTGTGCGTCATGGGAGGGAAGGGGGACAGACATGAAAGGGAATTGACACCACAACTAGATCAGCCATGAATGGCAGAGCAGGCTCGAAGGGCTAAATGGCCAACTCTTGCTCCTAGGTCCTAGAATCCTATGGTGTATGACAGAGCTAAAGATGGTAGCAGGAGTTACATGGAGATTAAAAGGTAGATACCACCATCGTCAGGTGTGTCTTGAAAGCTGAACCTGATGAATAGGAAAATGCTGTAATGGGAATCTGATATGACTGGTTTTCTTGAAGAAGGAGGGATCTTCTTCATCAATACCTCATAACATGGAGAAGCCAGAGCTGTGAGGTGTTAAATATTTCAGGATAGAATGTGTGAAATATTTTAATTAAATTAACTGAGAGTTTGAAATTCCCTTTTGGATAATTGACTCACATGCAGCTTATGCTTGGGGAAACCATGCCAGTTCACTGGAGCTTATTTAAGAGCCACTTTGCTCAATGTGAATGAAGTACTTTCCATGTAGAAAGCATTGTCAATCCAGTGACTACAGTGTAGATTATTTAAACTCTCTGCACACGGAAGCTCTCCTGTTTCCATGGAGTTATCCCTCAATGTCACTGCTTGTTGTTTTCCTTTAATCTGTCTAAAAATCTTGCTGAATTGTATTGGTATTTAAACAAAGTGCTGAAAGGTTGTGAAATATTAAGTAAACACAAAAATTAAGATAATGGAGCTGGCCACTATTCGGCTTATCTGGTAAGAGTTCACTAATCTTTATATAAACATTGCTTTTGCTGAATGGAATATGAACATCGAAGGCAATAAAGTGGCCAGTGTTTCAATTCCGGTTGATGTTGTAACTGGGTGGGAAGATCCAAGAATGGAACACTAGCTCAGAAGACTGTAACCTTTCACTTTTTTATATAAAGCATGGAAGAAGAGAGCCACAGGACCACTTAAGTCGTTTTGACAAAAGTAAAAGCCATTTATTAAACATGAAAAATTGAATCAGTATACACCACTCCTTTACTCTCTCTTATCTTAACAAATACACAAATTTTAAGATTAACACGGATTATAACACACATCTTTAGTTGCAATGGTCTCAGTAATGTAAAGTCCCTTTGAGCTGGGCTCAAATATACACTGATCCTAAGTTAGCCCTTGTGGATGGATTTCTCTTCAGAATCCCCCTGGTTGACTGTCACATTGGAGTTTCCAAACTCCACTCCCAAAAACACACTTTAAAATCTTCTCACATAATAATTATTCCCCTTAGTGGTTTGCATTCCAAAATCCAGTTCAGGTTTTTCAAATAATAATTTTAAACAAAGCTTTCACTCCATTTTAATAGCAAATCCAGGATTTTATATCACCCGCTTTAGGATATCTTGGTCTTGATTGCTGTACAAACTTTTCATGATCGTTGTAGCCCTCAATTTCCAGACTACATTAAAATGGCATCAAATTTTTGACTTATCTCTGAAGTCTGTTTTCCCATTCTAAATCTGGTTATTGCAATTGTCTCAGTACTTTTCAAACTCTGAGCCTTCCTTGATTTCTTCTGAACAATACCTTGGTCTCCGTTCTCTTAACTTCAGTCATCTTAAGACATTCCTCCTGTCTCAATTTCCTGGTAATTGATTGTTTAGGAAGCCTGCCTCTTTGCAGTTCCCATCCTGTCCAGTCTTTCTTCTGGCGTTAAGTAAGCTTTCTGTTCAGGATTGGTATAAATCTCCCCCTCGCCCAGCTCCCCATAAAGTCTCACAATTCTTAATGCTGGTGAAAAATAGCAACTGATTAAATTAGATATAAACAAGGAAGTAAGCTACGGTTGAGATTTTGCGTCCCCGTTTACTACTTACACAAATGGTGCAAAATCCCATGAGAGTAGAAAACAAGAATCTTGCTGACAGGAACCTCATTTTAAAAAATTGTCATCATATTGAAGAACTTCCCTGCTATATGTATGCTATTCCCTACGTATGCTGCTTCCCTACTATACGTATGCTATTCCCTGCAACGTCATGTCAATGGGGATTACAACAGGTTTTAAAAACATAAGTCAGATGGAGGTAGCCTTCTGGAGGCCGACAGTTAAGTAGAGATCCCCCATCTCCCCTCAGGGGGAGAGGGCCATTCCTGGGCAGTACCCTGGCAATAGTCCCAGGCAATGCCCCCAGGACTTCACCGTGGTATTGAGAGAGCTGCAGAGCTTCATTGGGGTTTTTCCCTTTATCCATGGGACTTCCCTTGTCTGTGCGGAGGTTGTCTTGTGCGTGTTGAGGGGATCAATTTCTCTGTGCATGTGTGGGAGTGTTCTTTGTTTTTTATGGGAAAACCCTGGATTTGCAATGTTGCCCTACCCTGCAAGCATGATTCTTTTTGCATAGAATACTGTTCAGAATGCTGTTCCTTCGTCAGGTAAGTGAAAAGTTTCTGATCAAAACTTTCCACATACCCAATGAAGAAACAGCATTTCCGAAAGCTTGTGGGTTTACTATCAAATAAACTTGTTGGATTTTAACCTGGTGTGGTGAGACTTCTTACAATATAATTCCTAGTCAGGATGGTGCGTGGCTTGGAAGGCAACTTTCAAGTGGCAGTGTTCCCATTCATCTGCTGCCCTTGTTCTTCCATTTGGTGGAGATTGTGAGTTAGGAAATTGCAGTCGAAAGAGCATTGGTGAGTTGCTGCAGTGCATCTTGTAGAGGTTACGTCCTGTTATCACTGTGTGTCACTGACAGAGGGAGTGAATGAATGTTAAAAGTGGTGGATATGATGCTAGTCAAATGAGCTGCTTTGTTCTGGGTGATGCTAAGTTTCTTGAGTGTTGTTGGAGTTGCACTCCAAATAAAAATATTTTTTATTTAATTACAGACTATATTATATATATATAAATGCATATATATGTATATCTTTCTATATATACATACACACACACACACACTAATCATAACTCAAATTAAGAAAACGATATGTTGCTTGAATACATCAGACAGTCTTTTCTCTGGGGCTTATGGAGTGCATCTATGTGATGTAATTAGCATTGGAGTTGTCATTGTCCACCAGAACTACTAATAAAAACTTAAAACCCTATTTGTTCCAGAAAGTGGGCTTGGCTGAAAGTTGCGTATAAGTTGGCGAGATGGGGAGGCAGGGGGAATCCCCATTTGGATCATCTCTCTCAGCTTCTCCACTCTTTGCCCTCAATTCTGCTTAAAACATGCAAAATTAAAGTTAATTTTTATTTATTAGTTACAAGTAGGCTTACATTAACACTGCAATGCAGTCACTGTGAAAATCCCCTAGTCGCCACACTCCAGCACCTCTCCAGGTACACTGAAGAAGAATTTAGCACGGCCAATCCACCTAACCCCGCCATCTTTCAGACTATGGGAGGAAACCGAGCACCAGGACGAAACTGGAGCACCGTACAGACTTGAGGAAAACGTGCAGATTCCGCACAGACGGTCACCCAAGGCCAGGAATCAAATTTGGATATCTGATGGTGTGAGGTAGCAGTGCTAACCAAAGTGCAAAGGATTGGCTTGTCAATATGGCCTTCCTTCTCTAAGGAGCAGGGATGTGTTGTTGCAATTACACAGTGCCTTGGTGAGGCCATGCCTAGAATATTGTGAACAGTCTTGTTTCCTCTTCTGAAGGAGGATGTTCTTACTCTCAAGGGGAGTGCAGCCAAGGTTTATCAGGCTGATTCCGAGGATGGCGGGACTGATGCGTGAGGGGCGATCTCAGAGACATAAAATTTTGACAGGACTAGATAAGGTAGATGCAGGGAGCATGTTCCCGATGGTAGGAAAGTCCAAAACCAAAGGTCACAGTCTGAGGATTCAGGGTAAACCATTTAGGACAGAGATGAGGAGACATTTCTTCACCCAAAGAGTGGTGAGCCTGTGGAATTCATTACCACAGGAAGTAGATTGATGCCAAAACATTGAATGTATTCAGGGAGCGGCTAGATATAGAATTTGGGATGAATGGGATCAAAGGTAATGGGGAGAAAGCAGGATTAGGCTACTGAGTTGATGATCAGCCATGATTGTGATGAATGGAGGAGCAGGCTCGAAGGGCTGAATGATCTCCTTCTGCTCCTATCTTCTATGTTTGTACGTAACTGTCAGAGGGGATCCCAAATAAGGTCATTATTACAATATTCTGAGGGTAATTTGATCAGCACATGTCGAGGAAGCTATGTTAGCTAAGGTCCTGTCATCCAAGTGTTCAGTTTTAATGGTCCATCTCCAAACATTGAACACCTCAGGACATTGTCTGCAAAACCTCTCAAAGACAATTAGCTCTTGGGGAATGTGAAGGACTCACATCTCCTGTTCCATTAAGAAAGTATTAAGACAATCGGTCGCTATTCCATTTGGATTCAAATGTGCAATGTATGGTAATGCAAATTGGGGTAGCCATCTGGGTTTATAATCTCAAATCACTTCTAGCCTGTGTTTTAAAAATTTTTTTTAAAAGTTCAAATCAGATTTCCAGCTGGTGAATTAAAATTCATTATTTGACATAAAGCATGCCTTCATGACACTAGTCAGACACAAAGCAGAGTCCATCCTTTATTAACATCAATTTTTAAATTTAAATGTATTTATTAGTCACAAGTAGATTTACATTAACACTGCAGTGAAAATCCCCCTAGTTGCCACACTTTGGGTGTGTTCAGGTACACTGAGGGAGAATTTAACGTGGACAATGCACCTAACCAGCACGTCTTTTGGCCTGTGGGGGGACCAGAGGAACCAGAGGAAATACACACAGACATGGGGAAAACGTGAAGACTCCACACCGACAGTGACCCAAACCAGGAATTGAACCAAGGTCTCTGACACTGTGAAGCAGCAGTGCTAACCACCGCACAGGGAAGACATCAATACTGCTGAAAACCTGAAGTAAAGATTCAAAGTGCTAAAAATGTGCAACAGGACAATTAGTGAGGAAAAGATAGGTTTGTGTTCAGGTGGGTTCTTTCAGCAGAGCTTCACTTGAAGTATTCCATCCAGAATATTAAACCAGCCTCCGTTGCAAATGCTGAATAAACAGCTACGCAATTCCAGCATTTTCTATTTTCCTTTTTGCATTGCACTGACAATATGCCTTATTTCAACTTATTTCAACTCTCAGAAGAGACTGTGTGTCCAATCTCCAAAATTATCACTTCTAATCTATCATGATTTCAGAGTCTGCAGCCAAAATGAGACTCCAAAGAATGTAATATCTGCAAAGCAGTTTGGTCTCGTTGTCTGCTGTCTGTTGGGAACAGAGTGCTTGACACTGACCAGCTGTTAAAGAGAGTTATCATTTCGCAACTTTTTCCTTCTCAGTCTAGGTTCAAGTCTTCAGGACTGAAAGAACAGCATTGCAATACATTGCATAATCCAACTCCCTCAAGAATTTCGAAATGAACACTGGCCTTTTAAGAATGGAGACTGGTCAGCCTTTTTCTATCTAGTTGTAAACTTCACAAGGCGCGCTGAACTGTGAGAGTACTGGCTGTTTTTGATAAAAAATATGATTTTCTTTTGACCAATTTTGTATTCATTGAAGTGAGAAATGTCAGCCGCCCTCAGGAGAACAGTACCTACTACACCAGCGTGACTTTCTCCATTTCCACTGGGAGACATCCTTTGGGACTTTGAGTGGATCTGACAATTTAATTCCAGTTTGTCCTGAACAATGCTCACTGTGCCTTGTGGATTCATGCCTACTTGGAACTGGAGAATGTCAATCCAAACACATTTTGAGATCATTACAGAACAGAAAGTTTTGTTACATTCAGCTGAGGCTAACTTTGAACACAAGTCGAGTTCTGCAGGTTAAAAGATGGCACGACATGCTGATGATCTAATCCACCACCACAAATTATCCACCCTCTCTTCCCCCTCTCTCCGCAAAATTGAGCTTTTGGTGCCATTTGTAGTCAAAACACTGCTTAATTTTCTGCAGACTGTAAACTAAGAGGAACCAGAGTAAACATGGCATTATTTAGATCTGGATTTAGACCAATGAGCCAGATGAGGAATGGAAAATTTGAACCAAGACTTTGAGATGAAGGTTTCAATCTTAATTCTGACGAACAGCTAACAAATTATCCTTGTTTAAAGAGAAAGACTGGATTTTCTCCGGGAAGATTCGCATTTGGGACGTGACTTCCAACTGCTTGAACCTGTTGTGAACGTGATTCATTGTCCAAACCGAGCCCAAATTCTTCATGCAGTGTGAGCTGCTTGTGGGGTCCGCCCCACATAGCGAGAACCTTTGGCTGCAGGAGAGACATTTGTTGACACAGTTGTTGACATTTCAGCAGCTCACCAAGTCTCAGGCAAAGCAAACCTCCAGCTCTGTAGCAAACAATCAGGATAACTTCAAAGACATGAGGGAAGAGCTGTCCAGAGTTGATTGGAAAGGCAGGTTAGTAGGGAAGGCAGTGGAACAGCAATGGCAGGAGTCTTTGAGAGTTATTCGGGAAGCACAATAGAAGTCCATCCCGAGGATGGAGAATGGGGCATCCATGGCAGACGAGGGAAGTCAAGGACAGCATAAAAGCAAAAGAAAATGTATACAAAGTGGCGAGGATGAGTGGAAAACCAGAGGATTGGGAAGCCTTTAAAAGCCAGCAGAGGACAACTGAAAAAGCAATAAAGGAGAGATGATAAAATGAGTGTAAGAGAGCTAGTAATATAAAAGAAGATAGGAAGAATTTTTTTCAATATTTAGAAGATAAGAGAGTGGACCACTGGAAAATGAGGCTGGAGAAGTAATAATAGGAAACAAAGCAATGGCAGAGGAATTGAATAATTACCTTGCATCAGTCTTCACAGCGGAAGACACAAGTGGGATGCCAGAGCTCCAGGAGAGTCGGAGGTACAGGTGACTAGTGGCCATCGCTAAGAAGAATGTTCTGGCAAAACTGAAAGATCTGAAGGTGGATAAATCAGATGGACTACACCCCAGGGTTCTAAAAGAGATAGCTAAGGAAATTGAGGAGGCATTGGTGGCGATCTTTCAGGAATCACTGGAGGCAGGGAGCATACCAGAGGAGTGAAAAGTGGCTAATGTAACACCGCTGTTTAAGAAGGGAGGGAGGGAGCAGATGGGAAATTATAGACCTGACTTCAGTCATTGGCAAGATTTTAGAGTCCATTATTAATGATGAGATTGCAGAGTTCTTTGAAGTGCATGATAAAGTAGGACTGAGTCAGCACAACTTTGTCAAAGACAGGTGATGTCTGACAAGTCTGTTAGAGTTTTTTAAGAAAATTAAATAAAGAAGAACCACTGGATATGATTTATTTAGATTTCCAGAAAGCCTTTGACAAGGTGCCAAATAGGAGACTATTAAATAAGTTAAGTGCCCATGGTGTTAAGGGTAAGATCCTGGCATGGATAGAGGATTGGCCAACTGGCAGAAGGCAGAAAATGGGGATAAAGGGGTCTTTTTCAAGATGGCAGCCTCAGGGGTCAGTGCTGAGATCACAGCGTTTCACAATATACATTAACGATTTGGAGGAAGGAAATGAAGGCACTGTTGCTACGTTTGTAGATGATACAAAAATATGTAGAGGGATAGGTAGTATTGATGAAGCAAGGGGGCTGCAGAAGGACTTGGACAGTAGAAGTGGCAGATGGAATATAATGTGAAAAAGTGTGAGGTTGGAAGGAAGAAAGGAGGTATAGACTATTTTCTAAATGGGAAGATATATAGGAAATCAGAAACACAAAGGGACTTTGGAGTCATTGTTCAAGATTCTGTTAAAATTAACAAGCAGGTTCAGTCGGCAGTTAGAAAAGCAAATGCAATGTTGGCATTCATGTCAAGGGGACTAGAATAAAGAGCAAGGGTGTACTTCTGATGCTGTATAAAGCTCTGATCAGATCCTGTTTGGAATATTGTGAGCAGTTTTGGGCGCTATATCTAAGGAAGAATGTGATGCCTTGGAAAAGATCCAGAGGAGGTTCACAAGAATGATCCCTGAAATGAAGAACTTGTCATAAGAGGAACGGTTGCGGACTCTGGATCTGTACTCATCGGAGTTTAGATGGAAGAGAGGAAGATGTTATTGAAACTTACAGGATACTGTGAGGCCTGGATGGAGTGGATGTGGAAAGGAGGTTTCCACTAATAGGAAAAACCAGAATCAGAGGGCACAATCTCAGGCTAAAGGGACAATCCTTTAAAACAGAGATGAGGAGGAATTTCTTCAGCCAGAGAGTGATGAATCTGTGGAACTTTTTGCCGGAGAAGATTATAGAGGCCAGTTCATTGAGTGTCTTTAAGTCAGAGATAATTAGGTTCTTGATTAATAAGGGGATCAAGTATTATGAGGAAAAGGCTGGAGAAATGGGGATGCGAAAAATATCAGCCATGATTGAATGGTGGAGCAGACTCCATAGTCCGAGTGGCCGAATTCTGCTCTGATGTCTTATGGTCTTATAACGTTGCCTGAGACATCAGTGATGCTCAATATGGCCGTGCGATGCTAAACTGCTGCCCTCACCTCACTTTAGGAGATAAACCTGCCACTCAGTGCTCTCTCTTCCTGCAGATTTCCTGCTGCATCCCCTTGGGTGATGGGCTGTCACTCCCCCCCCGCAACTCCCAACAGCTCCTGGTGGTGGCAGCACTTGAAGCAGAATACCGGCAACTGGCAAACCCGTCTGTTTACTCGGCATCACACCCAAACCATCATTTATGAAGAGTGAGGCAGTCAGACTTGATGCAACTGAGTCTGCTGCTGTCGATGGGAGAATGAAAATTTGTCATAGGATTACCAGATCTCTGAGAGGGGGAGATGGCCATTTTCTGTTGTTGGACAGCCCAATGCTGAGTGGAAATCCAATCCAGCTCCTCACCACTAGGCTGCTTTTTAATCTCCTTCCTTATTTCCAGTTGTTGCCCTCCTTTCCTGAGCCGCTTCTAACACTTTGCTCACGTGGCCATTCCTAAAATGTGGGAGTGGGCTCTGAGATTCCACAGGTTATTTAACTCTGGACGCCATCACAGTTAAGTCAAATCCTGTTCCCCAACGCCCCACCACACCCCCATTCCCCGTCCCTGACAGAGCAGCACAGTGGCACAGTGGTTAGCACTATTGCCTCAAGCACCAGGGACCTGGGTTCAATTCCCAGCTTGGGTCATTGTCTGTGTGGAGTTTGCACGTTCTCCCCATGTCTGTGTGGGTTTCCTCTGGGTGCTCCGATTTCCTCCCATACTCCAAAGATGTGGGGATTAGGTTAATTGGCCATGTTAAATTGACCCTAGTGTCAGGGGATTAGCAGCGTAAATATGTGGGGCTACGAGAATAGGGCCTGGGTGGGATTATGGTTGGTATAGACTTGATGGGCCAAATGGCCTCCTTCTGCGGTGTGGGGTTTCAATGATTCTAACTTCAACATTCATGCACACTCGTTCTAGTCAGAGTTACAGGATAGCAACCAAGAGTGATTGCTGTCTAGACCAGTGACAAGTGGTCTCAGCATCTGGAGTCTTTCTGAAAGCTATGAGATGATTGAAAAAGAAAGAGTTGGAAGTTGGGTTAAAAGTTGAGCTCAGCTCCATGGGATGAGAGTCCCTAATGACTGTCAGTGTCAACTTGAGATGGGTTTGAGCAGCCTCAATCTATTCCTTATTGATTGTCAACAACATCAAACTGGGCAGATGTTAGATTGTTGCTTTCAGTTCAGGTTGAACACACTGTGAGTTGGATTGCTTTGAACTGAGCCTAAGGCCCAGGGTTTCAGTCCGAGACAGATGTGTACAGATGAGAAAATTCCTGGCTCTGCAAAACCAGCCATTAAAGAGGGCCGCCCACATTTGGGATTTTCATTCCTGCTGGATCAGACATTGAGTTCGCCAGCCCTGAGAACGAGTGTGGAGGCTGACGGGTGCAGAGGTGGGGCTGGACAGAAGGTCTGCCTCTTTGCTCCAGCATATTGGTTCAGTGATATTAAAAAATATTAAAACAAAAAGTAGCCCTCACCACCACCCCTCCCATACACTTCCCCATGCCGCGGTCATACCAACCTAAGCCACTTCATGCCCCCACCCACTTGCCAAGGCACCTCATAGCCCTTATGTCGCCCATATCCCCAATGCCTTTTATAGCTCTTAGTTCCAACCTTTGCCCCACCTTATCCTATTTACTTTTACCCCTCTGTGCCAGCTCAGCGGGAACTTTCTGATGGCAGGATCTTATAGTTCCCACCAACGATCCACCTCTGCCACAGATTTCCTTATAATGTGAGGTGGAGTCAATAGGAACTTACATTGACAGTGGCTGGATCAGAAGATACTGCTGCCGGCCAACAGTGCATCGCCTGCCACCAAGAGAAACATGCTGTGGGGAAGCCAAAGAATCTTGCCCAGTATCTTTGTAAGTTCTTTGGCAACTCCTTGAAATGTTGATAGCTTTTTGACTGCTTGACAGTTGGCTGACAGCTTGACATTTCCTTGACAGCTTGACAATCCTTTGACAGCTACGTGACAGCTGTGACAGTTCCAATGAGCTAATGCACTTCTTATGCACAGTCGTGTTTATATTTAACCATTCCAAAACTCTTCTAATTAGTGACCTACGGCCAGATTCACTCCGAGGGGGTTCCCTCGCTATCCAAGTTAATCCATTAAATTCAAACTACCTCTTACCTGGCCTAATTTGCATACTTTGGGTGTCACACTCCTGGCCAACCAAAATTCCACTCCAGTGGAAGCAACTGGTGATGTAAGCAGCAGCCTGACTTCCTAAACCACGTAAGCACCAACCTTGATTTGATTCCAGTCCCATTCCCACAGAAATGGGAAATGTTCAGGAACGGGACTCAGAGCTTCTGGCCATTTTGGGATTTTTCCCACAATAAAGAGTCTTTCACTAGTGGTGAAAATCCAGGCCAAGTGTCCAAAGTGGAAACAAGTTCCGTTCCCCAGAACCATGTCCATTGCTAAAATGCAACAAAAAATATCAGCCTGAAAGTCAGAGCTTATCATCATTGTCGCTTTCAAAAAAAAATCCAAAGAAGTTGACGAGTTCACAGAACGTTGTTTCAACAAATTCTCCTGATATCTACATGTTTCAAAGGGGTCTGATGCTGCCTTTTATTTGTTTTCACTGTGCCCCGAGTCACTGGACAATTATTACCTGCTGATAAAGTACCAGATCATTCTGACTGCAAAATAACCTTTTTTCTCTCTGATAAACCAGTAACATTGGAAAAAATTGTCCTTCAAATTTCCCGATTTCCTGATCAGGGGTCCAAGTTATCATTTTCATTCTAAGTGCTGAATCTGAATTTAATTCAGATCCAACTTGGAAACCTGTTCCCAGATGTCCCCATATGCACTTAGCTTGAAAAAGAAATGGCGGGTGTGAATGGCACTGTGGGCAGGGATTAGTGCACCCAAGCGCTGCAATTCCAATCGGAGCTTTGAATTACGCATGCGCAGTGAAAATAAAATTGAAAAATGCGCCCCTGTCACGTCACTCCTGGGCTGTAAAAAGTAGCCCAACTGGCTTCAGCCATGTTTATTCTCCATCAGTGTTCCTTTACTGTACTTCATCTAACCCAATCACCATAATCTTCTTTTCTTCCTCATGGACTAACCTAGCTTTCCTTTAATGCAATGTACTCTTCATCTTAATTATTGCATCTGGTAGCAAATTCTACGTTCTAACCACATTGGAGCAAAAATGGTTTTCCTGAATCCTTTATTGGATTTTCTCTTGACTGTTTACCGCCTCTCCTTTCAGACTCCACATGAAGGGGGAAATGTCTTTTCTATCTTTACCCTATCAAACCCTTCCAAAATTCTAAAAAGCTCTATTAAATCATCCCTCAGCCTTCTGTGGTCTAGCGAGAACTGCACCAGCCCATTCCTGATTATTATTATACAAGCATTTAATTACGCTTCGTACATCAATTCCATCGATTCTAATTTTACAGATGTTGGTGCCAGGCTGGCTCCAAGTAGGTCCGAGCATGCTCTGCCAGACCATAAACTACAACCACAACTCAGTCTTTGACTGCACTTGCGTGCCATTGATAATCCTTTCACATGCCTTTTTTTTAATGCATTGGATGTGGGCGTCACTGGCTGGGACCAGCATTTCTTGCCCATCCCTAATCGTCCATGAACTGAGTGACTTGCTGGGCCTTTTCAAAGGGCAGTTCAGAGTCAACCACATTTCTGTGGATCTGGAGTCATATGCAAGGATGGCAGATTTCCTTCTCTAAAGGGCATTGGTGAACCAGATGTGTTTTTGCCACAATCAACAACAGCTTCATGGTTGTCATTAATTCCAGATTTTTTTTATTGAATTCAAATTCCACTATTTGCCGTAGTGAGATTCAGAGCATTGTCCTCGGTCTCTGGATTGCTGGTTCAGTGACAATACTCCTATGCCACCACCTCCCCTTATGCATGCGGATAGTGTGCTCCAGGCGGCTTGGGTAAAATGACAAAGAAAGGAACAGAGTTTATGGAAGTGTAGCCAGTGGTGACATTAAAAAGCAGTGTTATGTGTTCTAATGCTATTGAAGAATAAAGTTCATCTTTGAGCAATCTGTCAGACCAACAATTTTGTAAAAATCACTCTTTGCAATTTTGACTGGCGCTGACTTTATTTAAGTGCAAGTTTTGCTTCTGATGAACCAAGTTTTACATTCCGAACTGATATGATGTATATGTTATGTCTCGCTTTTTTTTTAAGACCCAAGTATTCATAAAGGCGAGTGATATTAAAGCTAAATCCCGGATGATTTCCGGAGATTACAGCCCTGTCAATAGTTCACGTAGCTTTGTCCCTGCATTATCTCCGTTCATTTTCTGAGGCAGCAAGGAAATGAGCACAATTGCCTCAAATGTGTTTAGCCGCACACTGATTCCAAACATATGTCCATGTTTATTCAGTTAGCAATCCAGTTTTTCAGCACATGCTCACGATTCCTTTAGTTGACTAGTGTACAGCTGTAGCTTGTCCCTAAATGTCTATAAATGGGTTGAAACCATTCATTCATTGATAGCATCTCCAGCTACTAATTCCATCCTGTGATTTAGATAATGGTATATTACAATGTCTGGATATTTTGCTTGAAGGCCCTGAGCTACTTCCCTATGAAAGAGTATATGTGCATTGTCACTGGTAATCCAGCTAAATTGCTCTGCAAAGTGCCAGCAGAAAAACCCATGACTATCAAGATTCTATACCGGAATCGGGGCAGGCGTGGCTCGCAGAACAGTATTCTCTGTTGGCCTCGAGTGAGATTTTACGAGCCTTGCCCGAGCAAGGTCCTAAAATCATTAGGAGATAGGAGCAGGAGGCCATTTGGCCCTACGAGCCTGCTCCACCATTCCTCACATTCATAGTTGATCATCCAACTCAATAGCCTAATCCTGCTTTCTTCCCATAACCTTTGATCTCATTTGCCCCAAGTGCTATATCTAGCCACATCTTGAATTCAGTAGAAGATTGCCATTCTATCAGATGTTGGCCTATGTTGTTCCTGAATTCTGATTGGGATTTTCCAATAGATCCACCAACATACGATGAACTGTATTTGCTTTTTCAGTATTATATCTAGTCACTAGGCGTTAAAATGCTTGCCAGTATTCGGTGAGTCTGTTAGTGCAACTGTGAATTCCAGGATTCATTTCTGGTCCTCACGCATAAGTGATCAAATTTATCGATTTCAGTTTTACAATTCTGAATTCACAATCGTACTCTGATACTCATCTCTAATCAAGAACAATTTGTGGAGATTTGGCTTCACGTTTCACAAATCTCCAGCTGACACCAGCAGTGGGATTTTCCGGCATTGCTCATCCCAAGGCCGGAAAATCCCACCTGATGTCAATGGACCATGATCCACGTCCCACCCGCTTTGATTCCTGTGGTAGGTGGGACAAGAAAGTCTGCCAAGAAACTCAGAGGGCACATCCTTGGCTAATTGTCACCTCTCACCATGATAATGTCTTGAAGCTGGGCCTGGTAGCTTTTGCAAAACAAGTGCGATTTTTTTAAAATTACTATTTGTTCATGGGATGTGGGGCTCACTGGCTGGGTTAGCATTTATTGCCCAACCAGAAGGCATGTAAGAGTCAACCACATTGCTGTGGATCTGGAGTTACATGTAGGCCAGACCAGGTAAGGATGGCAGATTTCCTTCCCTAAAGGACGTTAGTGAACCTGATGGACAATCAACAATGGTTCTATGATCATCAATAGACTTTTAATTCCAGATTTGTACTGAATTCAAATTTCACTATCTGCTACGGTGAGATTCGAACCGGGGTCCCTGGAGCATTATCCTGGGTCTCTAGATTAATAATACAGCGTCAATACCACTACTCCACGGCTCCCCTCCTTTTGATTTATCTATAATTTTTTTGGCACTTTCATGTATGTGTGATGATAAAATATTCCTTTAATATTAATAATTAATATTATTAATAATAATTAATAGTAATATATTAATATTTATTTAAAATTAATGGCTTTATTCATTTCTAAACCCAGGAGTTTATTTGGAGTTGGATCACTTGCCTATAATCCAATAATCCAGGCACTATCTTTCTAGATGTTCCAGTGTTCCTGCACTTTTCACACTGCTGCTGCCCTGTGAAATGTAATGGATTCTTCTCCAATGAATTCCAATACAAGTTTCCAAAATGTAACTTTTCTCACGTACATGTGTTTTTGCCAGTTTTCTAACTTCCAGCCTCCCATTCATTGACACTTTCTACACTTCCCACTGCCTTGGAGAAGCAGCCAGCGTAATTAAGGACCCCATGCATCCTGGACATTCTCTCTTCCACCTTTTACCATTGGGAAAAAGATACAAAAGTCTGAGATCGCGGACCAACCTACTCAAGAACAGCTTCTTCTCTGCTGCTATCAGACATTTGAATGGATCTTCCTTGCATTAAGTTGATCTTTCTCTACACCCTAGCTATGACTGTCACACTACATTCTGCACTCTCTCGTTTGCTTCTCTATGAACTGTCTGCAGAGCGCACAAGAATCAATACTTTTCACTGTATGCTAATACACATGACAACAATAAATCAAATCAAGTCAAAATTTTGAAAACTTTGCACCCATAACCACCCAAACCAAGTTCATTAAATGTAAAGTGGATCAGCATTCCCCCTTTAGGTTTTTATTTGCATTACACACACAGCGTAGTAACCAACCCTGTAAACTGTAGTCAAGTGATCCTGTATCACTAATACACCATCATATTTACTCACATCAACTTAGTGCTATATCACACTTTCATATTTATCAAGTCCATTTGTTTTCTCACGCTAATATCACCAACAAAATGTTAACTAATTTGTACAAGTCTTAATTTTATCAACCAAGGAGGTATCTGGTGAATTGAAATTCTTCATCTTTCACACATGTAGATTATTTCAAAATCTCCAGATTTTTTTTATTCATTTGTGGGACTCAGGCATACTGGCTAGTCAGCACTTATTCCTCCTTCCGAGTTACCCTTGAACTTAGTGGCTTGTTAGGCCATTTCAAAGGACAGTTGAGATTCAACCGTAATGCTATAACTCTGGAGTTACAGGTAGGCCAGACCGGGTAAGAATGGCAGATTTCCTTCCCTAAAGGACATTAGTGAATCAGATAGGTTTTTCCGACAATGGTTTCATGGTCATCAGTAGATTCTTAATTCCAGATATTTCATCTACCATGGCAGGATTAAATCCCAGGTCCCCAGAACATTGGCTGAGTTTCTGGATTAATAGTCTAGCAATAATACCACTAGGCTATTGCTTCCCCCTTAATCATCTCAGTCCTTCAGAAAGACAGGTTGATAAATCTTCACCCAGCAGAACTTAATCATTGTCTTGGAAATCACACTGCATTTTGTACCTGAATTGAGTGGTTTTGTTCTCATCTTTCTTATTGTATTGACTTAAGATGGGAAATGGGGGATTTTTTTCTATCCAAGCAAGGGAGGGGAATGCAAGTCTTTGTGTCAAATCCCTGAAAGTAATGTCAGGTCAATATCATCCCATTGCCTCTGGGCTTTAACCAGCCATGTTCAGAGGCAAATGAGGAACTTCCAGCTCTTTGAAGTTAAACAATAAAACTAAATTAGATAAACTGAGGGATAAAGCACAACCCCCTTGAAATAACTCCTCAGAAGCCCATGTCCCTCTACCAGATTCCTTTTATCTAGGAGCTCAATTCTAGTCCTATGAGTGCTTCTGGTTCAGAATCCAGAGCGCCAGTAGTCCTCAATATATACACAAATGAGACTCCATGATTGGGCAGTCAATCACTACCTCAGTCAGGAAACTCATATTCTAAGAGGCCAACCTCATTGAGGTCAAAACACCCTTCAATGGAACTTCCCAAAACAAAAACCAATCACAAATGAGACTAAAACAGTAAACCAAATGAGAAAACTCCATGCTGCTCTCAGGTAAGTAATTTACTGATAGGTAATTAAGTTGTGCTTGGACAAGTGGCTTTATCACCTAGCACACCTATTTTCATTAAGGTCAGTCAAATGAATGTACTGTCGGTGGAGCTTTTTCAGTGAAGTTAACAGGCAAGGAAACTTCGAACAATGAAACTGAAGTGCTCTGGACATGGCTAATTGGGAGGCTGTTGTTCATTGCACTCTTTCTTAGAGAGTGTTTGGCAAGGTCATTGACAACTTCTGGGAAGTGATGTAACTTGTCTTGCAGTTCATTCACTTTCAGCTGCACTCCTCTGACAGAGGGTGCAGCTTTCACATCTTGAACTCGCATCTTTGATAAGAAACAAGATGAGTAGCAACAACATACAAAGGTGCTCTGGTGCTAGAGACAGCCCAGAGGAAGTTCACTAGGTTGATCTGGGTACAGAGGGATATTCTTATTCGGAGAGATTGAGTAGATTGGGCCAATACTCATTGGAGTTTAGAAGAATGAGACAACCTTACTGAGACTTGTCAGATTCTCAGGGGGTTTGATAGAGTAGATGCTGAGAGGTCGTTTCCTCGTGTGGGAGACTCTAGAACCAGAGGACATAATCTCAGAGTGAGTGATCAGTGTATTATTGTCACATGTAGTATCATACGCTGAGAAGTATTGTTTCTTGCGCACTATACTGACATCATACCGTTCATAGAGAAGGAAACGAGAGAGTGCAGAATGTAGTTTACTGTTATAGTTGGGGTGTAAAGAAAGATCAACTTAATATAAGTTCATTCAAAAGTCTGACAGTAGCAGGAATGAAGTTGTTCTTAAGTTGGTGACCTCAGACTTTTGTATCTTTCTCCCGAAAGAAAAAGGTGGAAGAGAGAATGTCTGGGTGCGTGGGGTCCTTAATTATGCTGGCTGCTTTTCCGAGGCAATGGAAAATGTAGACAGAGTCAATGGATGGGAGGCTGGTTTGTGTGATGGATTGATGAGGAAGAATTTCTTCTCTCAAAGGATAGTAAATCTATGGAACTCTTTATTGCATAGGACTGTAGAGGCTGGGTCATTAAGTATGTAAATGTTGAAATAGACATTTGAGTTAAAAAAAATCTGCCCAGAGGCTGCCCGTGTCAAACCTTTCATGGCATAGGAAGTGTATTATCAGGTCAATGGGCTTGAAATAAGCCTAATTGACTAACCCTTGATTTACCATTTAAATACTACGCCCACATAATACGAAGGTGAGCTTGCGAGCTTAGGGATAGGTGGGATGGTGGTGGAATTGGCATCTGCTCTAATCTTCATACCTCCCTCACCCTTACAGGGGCTTGCCGGATTTAGCCCTATGTGTTGAAAATTGTGGACATTTTAGATACTTCAGCAGAATTAATGAAACCAAAAAAAGGCAGAAATAGAAAACGCTGGAAAATCTCAGAGGTCTGACAGCATCTGTGGAGAGAGAATAGAGCCAATGTTTCGAGTCTGAATGACCTTCTGTCAGAACTTGTTTCAGCTTCCAGCATCCGCAATATTATGCTTTTGTTACAAAAGTGTTCACAGAGTTCATGATTCCCTTATGACTGGAGAATCTCTATGTGTTATCTTCACACTGGAACACGTACATTTAAATTTTCCCTGTATGTCTTCGTGAAACATTCCTGTAAAGGAGGACTTTAATGGTCTAGACTGGTATGGAATGTGAACGAGTGTGGAATGTGCTATTAAAATATGTAATAATCACATGGCCAATTTTTGTTGCAGCAATAAATCTAAAACAACAAAATTGCCTTCATAGTAAAGCACAATTTAAGATATTCTATTAAAAAAGGAATGTGCCAAACTATTTTTATAGGGAAATCATGGGATCAATGGCAGTGAGCACAGCAAGAAACGATGAATACAATCAGGGCTCAGAAATCCCATATTTTTCCCACATTTTACTTCATAGCCAGAAAACAAAATGTATTCCAGAAGTAGGTTTTACACAGCTAGTAATTCTCAGCACATGTACAGAAACATATGGAAGCATTTAGAGGATGAAACATGGGAGGGCCAGAGACAAGGCCAGAATCTGCTGAAATGTCACAAGAGTCAAGGCTCCATTCTCTTATTGTTTATTGTCAGGGCACAAAATGAAAGTATGGTGTGTCATTATCAGCGTCTTTTTAAAGATAGCATGAGGATCAGTCTTAAAAAATCAGGCCATTGTAGAAACTTATAATTTGCAGCATAATTTTGGATATTGTGCTTATTGGTTGTTTTAAATACTTTAGTTGAGACAATGGGATGTCCAAAATACAACCTGAGGAATTGCTTTGAAATTTCTGCACTTAACAGATGTCAGGAGAGAAAAAAAACTTGTATTAACCAGATTGAACACTGCTGCCTCGCAGTACCAGGGACCCAGGTTCGACTCCAGCCTTGGGTGACTGTGTGGAGTTTGCACTTGCATGGGTTTCCTCTGTATAAGTATTAGTGGGTCCATTGCTGGTACTTCATCCAGTCCCAACACTGATGGTCAATGGAGCTAATGTGAAGGTTAAGTCGAGGGAGAGTCTTGTCCAGGCCAGGCTGGAGAGGGCCCCGGGAAGAAGCCGGTGTTTCCTCCTCCCGAGGGAAAACTCCTGCTGGTGTGGAAGGAGGCCATTACATTGCCATTAATTGGTCATGCAAGGGCCTCAATTTGCCGAGGGTGGGCAGGCCACATGGGGCCTCAAGGAAGGGTGGGTAGTCGTCAGGAATGACACCGTGATATAGCTCACAATTATAAGGCCACTCCATCCCTCCCTCCTCCCCCCAGAAGGGACATTAAATCCCCACCTCTGTTGCCGTCATGACTTTAATCATTTAAACAGCGGGGCTTTCCAAGCAAATAGACAAAAATACGTATTCTAATATTTAATCTTGTGCAGCATTTTATCAACACAGTTATATTATTTCTGACATTAATAGCCCTATACTCTTGATTCTCAATGAGTAAAATCAATAACATCCATTCTGCTTAACAACAAACAACTGAATGTGACCCCCAGACCAGCAAGTATTGATCAACTGGATATTAAAATTGCACAGACACTTGTCCAAACCAATTTCACAGTGCTTGACACCCTGATATTGTCTGCCAGAGACAGATTTCTGTAAAGTCCGGGAGACTCCATAGACCTTTAAAGTTGGTGGCTGGCACCTGATTCTGGGATTCCCGGCAAACTCAATTCTCACCGGGAGGGATTAGGTGGTGTGGAAGGAGGACGTTACCTTGCCATTAATTGGTCACGCAAGGGCCTCAATTTGCCAAGGGTGGGCAGGCCACATGGTGCCTCAAGGCACTGGCACAGGCTGGTCATCCAGTTTCTGCACTCCAATGTGGCTGATTCCATAGTGGCACAGTGGTTATCACAGTTTCGATTCTGGCCTCGGATGACTGTGGAGTTTGTACATTCTCCCCATATCTATGTGGGTTTCCTCCGGGTGTTGCAGTTTCCTCCCACTGTCATCGTGCCCCATGATGTGTGGACTGAGTGGATTAGCCATGGGAAATGTACAGAGTTACAGGGATGGCGAGCGGTGGGAATGGGAGGGGGTGGGGGGCATTGGCTGTGGTTGGTCCCTGGTAAGGTGTTCTTTCAGAGAAAGAATCTCTGCTCATTCATCCACCCCTCAAGGCTGTTCATATTCTCCATGCCAACCTATGTCTCTGCACCCACCTCACATTGCCATTCATACCCCCAATCCAGGTTATGCCCTTTCACTCAGCCCTCATATTCTCCATGCCAACATATGCTCCTCAAACCATCCATGGCCAACAATGTATTTCTACCCACCTCTCTATGGCCACTGATACACTGTATGCCAGTCTCTGTCTCTTCAGGGTTCCTCATACTTTCCTTGCTAACCGCTGCTTCTCCACTCATACCTCACCTCATAGCCTCCAATGGCAGTTACATGATTTTGGGGGGTTGGGGGCATCTCATTGTACATTCTTGGCTGAGAGGTCAGACATCCATTGGCCAGATAAAATAGCTGTACCTCTGGGAAAACATCGCTCAATTGACAGCTGCCTCCGTGATCTATTCTGTCAATTGCACAATGATTATTTACACAAAATAGAGAGATGTAAGCAGCTTGTAGTTTCTGATATTGACACATGATTGACGCTTTTCTAGGATTCCAGAGAAAGTAGCTTTTTAATTCAAAAGTTGTGAATTAATTACTCATTTTAAAGTTTTCCCAAACACACTGCTATTATCATAAGGTTTATTAGTTTTGTATAGAGTGCATACTGGGTGAATGGGCATGGACATATTATAAGTAAGTATGAGGGGTCATGGGAGCGTGTGGAGGGCATTGGTTGGCATGAGATGGATACAGGGAATATGGAGGTGGGGGGGGTGAAGATTTGAGGGTTGTCTTTTGTTTTGTTATTACAACTGGGACAAATCTCCAGAGCACTTAGGCAGTCAGCCTCAGCATCCAACAGCCCCTGTGACTGGCTCCAAACTCTTTCCACACACAGAGTTCAACTCCAGTTTTCATCTGTCCACAGTATTGATATGGCTAGTCCAGTTTCAGTTGCTGATCAACGGTATCCCCCAGGGATGTTGGTAGTGGGAGATTCAGTAACGGTAATCTCATTGTGTGCCAAGGTTCTGTCTTGTTAGAGATGGGCATTGCCTAGCAGGAATGTTACTTTGCCACTTGTCAGACCAATTCTAGGCGTTGCCTAGGTCTTGTTGCATTTGGACATGGACTGTTCAGTATGTGAGGAGCCACAACTGGTGCTTGACATTGTGCAATCAACAGCAAACTTCCCCACTTCTAAACTAATGATGGAAAGGAGGTCATGCATGATGCAGCTAAGGATGGTTGGGCCTAGAACATTGCTGACGAGCTTCTGCAATGATCTCCTGGAGCTGAAAACTGATCTCTAACTGCCACAGCAATCTTCCTTTGTGTTAGAATTATAGAATCCTATAGTGCAAGAGGAGACCATTCAGCCCAACGAGTCTGTATACAATCCCACCCAGCCCCTATCCCCACAACTCCATGTATTTACCCTAACTAATCCCCTGACATTAAGGGGCAATTTTGCATGCTCAACCCACCTAACCCACACATCTTTGGACTGTGGGAGGAAACCGGTGCACGCAGAGGAAACCCACACAGACATGGGGAGAATGTGCATACTCCTCACAGACAATGACGAGCCAGGAATCGAATCCAGGCCCATGCTGCTGTGAGGCAGCAATGGTAACCAGTCATAACCACTGTGTTACTGTGCTGCCCTGTCAGCATGACTCCAACCAACCAGCAGAGAGATTTTTCCTGATTTCCATTGACTTCAATTTTACCCCAGCTTCTTGGTACCACATTCAGTCAGATGTAGCTTTTTTTTCAAAGGTAGTCACTATCACCTGACCTCTGAAGTTTGGTTCTTTTGTCCATGTTTGAATCAAAGTTGTAATAGGGTCAGGAGCTGAGTGACCCAAGCCGTGCATCAGTGAACAGCTTATTGCTGAGCAAGTGCTGCTTGATTATGTTGCTGATAGCCCATTCCATCATCTTATTGATGATCAAGGATAGACTAATGGTGCGATAATTTGCCGAGTTGAATTTTCTATCCAGGACGTATCTGGACAATTTTCCATATTTCCAGAAAGATGCCAATGCTGTAGCTAGATTGGAATAACTTAGCTACAGGCACATCAGGTTCTGGAGCCCAAGTCTTCAGTACTGTTGCCGGAATATTGTCAGAGCCCACAGCCTTTGCAATTGTGCAGCATCTATAAAAAGCTGCAGCAGTTGGAGAGGATACGGAATATTGAAGGGTAGCTTGTCATAAAAAGGTGCAAAGCAACTTTTTTTTCCAAGGCTGTAGATCACGGCATGGCATATCTGCAATGTTAGAGTCATGGCTACAGCTTAAATAATGTTATGGCAGATTTTGAGTATACCTTTCTCCATTAAGACCAGGTCAAACAGATGCAGCTTGTTTATAATTAAATGGTAATGGTACAGTGAAGTTTTCATTACCTCAGAGTGGAAGGTTATTTTGCTGGTACAATCATAATGCATACATGAGGAGACCATGGTGTGACGTTATTCTCACTGAGTTCGTAATCCAGAGACCCAGAGTAATGTTCAGGGCACGCAGGTTCAAATCCCACCATGGCAGATGGTGGAGTCAGAATTTAATAAAAATATCTGGAATTAAGAATCTAATGATGACTATGGAAACCATTGCCGATTGTTGGAAAAACTCATCTGATTTACTAATATCTATTAGGGAAGGAAATCTGCCGTCCTAACCCGTAATAGCCGACATGTGATTCCAGAGCTGTGGTAATGTGGTTGACTCCTAACTGCCCTCTGAAATGGTCGAGTGAGCCACTCAGTTCAAGGGCAATTTGGGATGTGCAATAAATGTTGGCCCAGCCAGCAACATCCACATCTCATGAATTTTTTTTTAAATAAAGCAAAATGCAATTTTTGACCCCTGTTGCAACATTAAAGGAGGAATAAAAAGAAAATCCTCTTTTTAAAAAAATGAATTAGAATTACTTCATTGACAGAATTGTTGAAATATTGGATAAGATTGATATCCTATCATGATAGATTATTTCTATATACTAAAAATTAGCAGATTATGTTAAATTCTTAGACTAAAATGATAAATTTGCATTTTGCATGCTCTATAAAAGTGAATTGGAATCTAATGATTTTTTTTCCTGATCTGGCCTAATTTATTGACATCTATAAGCCCTAGCAATGATTATATTCAATGCAGAAACTTGCCCAGAGAAGGAAGTATTTGAAGTGCAAAAATACAGGAGCTGCTGTTAATGACTGGTTGGTTTCATGGAAGTTGCAAATGTTTCTGATGCACGCGTTTGAACCACTCCTGTGATCCTAAAATTGCAGAAATGTCAAACATGTACATTTTGAAGGAAAAAAATAACATGTTTGGATCTCCAGTGTCTGAACATAATGAAAGACCTGGAAGATTAATCTATTTGGTCTGGTGTGTTGACTTAAGGTTCAGAAAAAAGACAACAGGCATCTATGTATGTCAGAGCTGTCCTTAAGGACCGAGTGCAATTGAATGCAAGTACAGCAACCAGAGACTTTTGTATTTGCTGGCCAAGTGTTTTTCATTTTGAGACAAATAGCTCTACCATCTGTAAGACATTACTAAAATTGCAATTTTATTCTTTATGCTTTTAAAAGTGCAATGGCTCTGTAGGTACATGTGATGTGGCATTAGAACCACTTGAGCTATAAATGTTCTCACAAATTCGAGTCTTTGGTGTGTGCTAAATTTGCTGATTTCACCCAGGCATCATTGAGATCATTACGGTGAACCTCAATTCTCCCAGGAGAGAGAGTAAGATCAGTTGGATTGATGACTCTTTAGTGTCAACTCTTGCAAGTACATGTGTGTCAGTCCAAGAGCATCTGATTTAAGTTGGAAAGGCTGCAAAGGGGTTTTAGGGTTTGATCCTACCACATGGTTAAATCCATGACAGGAAGACTAATAAATTATTGAATCCCTACAGTGCAGAAGGACACCATTTGGCCCATCAAGTCTGCACCGATCACAATCCCACCCAGACCCTATCCTCATAACCCGATGAATTTACCCCAGCCAGTCCCCCTGACATTAAGGGGCAATTTAGCATGGCGAATCCACCTAACCCACACATTTTGGATGGTGGGAGGAAACTGGAGTACCCAGAGGAAACTCAGGCATACACAGGGGAATGCACAAACTCCACACAGTGACCCAAGCTGGGAATTGAACCCAGGTCCCTGGCACTGTGAGACAGCCATGCTAACCACTGTGCCGTTCACCGTGCCGCCCACCAATGTCCTTAGATATTCTGAGCATCCCCGGCACACAGCCAAAATTCCTTGTCGTTTTGCCGATGCCCATATTTATGGCTTCCTGTTAGAAGCAGTAAGAAGTCTCACAACACCAGGTTAAAGTCCAACCAGTTTATTTGATAGTAAACCCACGAGCTTTTGGAAATGCTGTTCCTTCATCAGGTGTGTGGAAGGTCCTCTTACTGTGTTTAGTCCAGTCCAACACCGGCATCTCCACATCATTCCTGTTGGAGGACCATAAGAAATAGAACCGGAGTAAACTGATCAGCCTATTTCCCCATTCTAGCATGTAGGTGTATCCCGGTTACACGCAATATCAAACATCTTTGTCCTCCGTCTGATGCCAAACCCTATGCAAGATTGGCCAATCTGAGATGATTAGGCACTTTATTTGGTCGCATCTGTTTAGTTTAGTGAGATCAACGGGCAAGGTTTCTCACTGACAGCTTACCGTGACAAAAACTGGCCCTCATGAAGATTCTATAGAAAGCATAATGCACAGTCTGCAAGACCAAAATCTGTCTGTAACAAATGTCAGGGCTTGCAAAGCTATGAAAAACAGAACTGCTCCTGCATTTTAAACTGAAATCTCCTTTTTCGATATAAGTCTCATATCAAAGACTAGAAAGCAACAGTGAGAGAAAGAGGGAGAAAATAAATAGGGAAAATGTAAATATTGAGGAAGGCAAATTAAAAAGCTAGGAAGAATAACGAGCAAAGAGTATTTTTTTTCTTGAATTGCCAGGGTTGCTTTCCAGTAAATCAAGGTGACTTTGATCTCTGTATCTTGCACTTATACAGTGTTTCAACGCACTTAAATGTCCCAAGGTGCTTCACGGAGCATTATGAGCCAGAATCTGATTCTTGTTTCAGTGGAACATGGAAACATGTTTACTCTTCAGGCCACCATCATCCTGACCCCCCGATGTTCAGGTAAATTAAGGGTGTCATGGTGGCACAGTGGTTAGCACTGTTACCTCACAGCACCAGTGACCCGAATTTGATTCCCTGCTTGGGTCACTGTCTATGCAGAGTTTGCATATTCTCCTCATGTTTGCATGGGTTTACTCCAATTTCCTCCCACAGTCCAAAAAAATGTGTTGGTCAGGTGCATTGGCCATGCTAAATTCTCCCTTACTGTACTAAACAGGCGCCAGAGTGTGCAACTAGGAATTAACTTCACTGATTGATCTGATTTATTATTGTCGCATGTATTAACATACAGTGAAAAGTATTGTTTCTTGCGCGCTATACAGACAAAACATGCCGATCATAGAGAAGGAAATGAGAGAGTGCAGAATGTAGTGTTACAGTCATAGCTAGGGTGTAGAGAAAAGTCGACTTAATAATCTTTTCACTGTACTGTTAATGTATGCCTACTTCTGACACTAATAAATAAATTTTAAGATTGGAGCACTCAGAGATTACAGGGCAGATTTTCACTTTTAGTGGGAGTTAGATGGGTGGTAAGGAACATCATCGCAACACGATCACTACTGAGATCTATTTTGATTGTTGGCCTTCATTTACATCCAGCTTGCGAGTTGGCAGTATGCTCAGAGTGCTGATAAACAACTCTGCATTTGAAGATGACTCAGGAAATCCACACAGCCATCCACAGAAAACAGGCTTCAACCAAGGGCCTGAAGTGAAGAGTTGGAGCTTGGAGAAGGAGATGACAGATTATTGAAAGAAGGAAGAGAAAAATCTGGAGCAGAGAGAGAAATTATACTCTGCTGCTCAAAAAGTGCCATTTTTGAATTATTCTCAGTGCTCTTTCCACCAATCTTTTTAAGGGATGCTGGTTCTTACCATTTCCGGCTGTGTGTAATGGGTTTTTCTAGCAGTCTGCATGTGTCGTCTTTAACTGCATCGGATTGGCAAAAAGATCGCAACAGCTCAATTTGCATTCAAAATCATGAGAATTCCATGTTTCCGACAGATTTGGCTGGCTGGGTGGCGATACAGTGGCACAGTGGTTGGCACTATTGCCTCATAACACCATGGACCCAGATTCAATTCCAGCCTGTCTGTGTAGAGTTCGCACGTTCACTCTGTGTCTGCATGGGTTTTCTTTGGGTGCTCCAGTTTCCTCCCACAGTCCAAAGATGTGCAGTTTAGGTGCATTGACCTTGCTAAATTCTCCCTCAGTGTCACGGGGATTAGCAGAGTAAATGTGTGGGATTACGAGAATAGGGTTGGAATTCTAGTCGATGCAGGCTCAATGGGTTCTAATGGCCTCCTTCTGCACTGTAGGGATTCTATAAATAAATTCTATGAAAATAAGGCTTGCTTGAAAATGACAATGGGTAAGCCTCAAGCAGAATGTCAATGGTCCTTTTATTTTGGCCTCATTGCCACCCCATTCCTACTGCAAAAACAGCGGTAAAGTGATCAAAATTGCAGCCCACATTTTATCAGTAATATTGCGTTCATTGTACTTCATTGGCTTCTAGTAAATCATTTTCCGCAAGGTCACATTTGACGTTGCTGTAAGTGGTGAGTATTTTATGGTTGGTTTAGGGTAGTTGCTGTAGAACAGCTCGATATATGAATTACTGTCACTGAGCATGTTATGTCCATGTTTCCATTGAGTCAATCCTCGCTGCACTGTACTTGGTCATTATAGTGATTGTATTCTCTCCTTTTCTCATTCACAGGTGAGGTACTTGGGGAAAGTGGTCATGAGGGGAACACAGTTCACATCAGGTTGCACCGAAAAGTCTGTCATTGAGCTGTGGGAGAAGCAGACACTGGATTATGAAGATATATCGTCCGCCAACGCCATTTTAGAGATACGCCCTTTCCAAGTCCGTCTGCACCATTTAGATGCAAAAGGAGAGGCAACGATCCAAATGGATACATTCCAGGTGGCGCGCATTGCCTACTGCACTGCGGATCACAACGTCAGCAGTGACATCTTTGCCTGGCTATACAGAGAGATCAATGACGATTTGTCCTACCAGATCGATTGCCATGCGGTGGAATGCGGGAGCAAGCTTGAAGCCAAAAAACTAGCATACACCATGATGGAGGCCTTCAAGAAGACCTTCAGCAGCATGAAGAGCGACGGGAGAATCCATAACAGCAGCTCCTCTGAGGAGGCAGAGTCGGCAGCATCAGACGATGGTTGAAAGGGGGCAACGGATTAATTAAGAATCAGCTTTGAAGTCTGGCCTATTGATGAGATTGTCTGGCCAATGGAGAGAAACAAATGAAGGGAACTAATTGAGGATGAAATGCCAATGAACCCTTGGTTGGTTAGCTTGCCAAATTAGCCAAGTGACACCATATATTAAGTTTTTTTTTAAAAAGGATTACACATTATTAAAATAGTTGCATTAAGATCTAAAACGACTGCTATGCTGCCATTGTGAGTGCAAAGCTCTCTGACTCCCAAAAGGGGGTCAGTAAGGTCCACTGACGGCAACTCTTCATAATTCACCTGATGAAATTCATGAAACTAATGGAACAGTTAACTTCCTCACCGCAGCCAAGAATTAAACTGATATTTAACTTCAGAAGGAACGTCACACAAACAAAACAGTTAAGGAAAAGGGAATGGAAAAAATTGCAATCCGATTGAATAAGAAAAACCAAACTGGCAAGATTTGTACATCAAAATAATTAAAAAGAGAAATGCATGGATCTATCTTCATAGATTTCTACCAACATATAAGCTACAATATATGTAAAGATATATTCCATTTTTATAAAATATATTTCAAAATGTAAGTATTAAAAATGTAATGTTTAAATCTTTAAAACAAATCGGTACGTGTGTATTATCAACTGTGAAAACCATATGGAAGTATTTGATTGTAAATGTGGAGGCTTGCCACATGTTCACTTTTAATCAGAAGTTGTTGTTTTTTTGAAAGCAGTGGAATAAATGTGATGATGAAAATCCACAGCCAGCTCAAACAGGGAAGTCTGTTTACAAGCATTCCAAAATTGTATTGTTAATTTTATATATTTTTTAAGGAAAATACAGACTGTTCCCAAATGTTTCAGTGCAGCTGTTTTGTTATACTCTTGCTTCTCATTGCTCACTGCAAGCCGCTCACTTCAGTTTAGCAAAGGTTGTACAGATCAGACGCTGTTTATACCACAAATGGAAAGTTAACAGAAGGTTGCTGTTCTCAAGCTCCAACACTTCCTTAGTTTTAAACATTTTTACCTAAATACTGGCTTTCAGATCTTTGTACCTACACAAAAAACCCTTTAAAGAAGATGTCAACTCAGGAGCTAAGTTAGAAACGTAGAAAATAGGAGCAGAAAGAGACCACTCAGCCATAAGAGGCTGTTCTGCCATTCATTATGATCATGGCTGACCATCCAACCTGTTCCTGCCTTCCCTCCACATCCCTTGTCGCCCCTCATTCCTACCTTGTTATATTCTTATGCAGAGCACCCCATTATTTTATTCTTCCATCAATAAGTATGATATCAATTCCTGAGAGAGTTGTGATTAAGAGTAAAATCCAGTTGATGTAGTAAGTTGCTTCACGTTTGACTATTCCACCCTCACCTTTCCGCCAACTGTTGGGCAAAAACAAAACTGACCTCCAAAGCGAGCTAGAAATTCCCATTCTCCACAGAATGGATGCGATGAGGCTAGTTTTGGATGCATGGAAGAAATGGAGAGTTAGCAGCAGAAAGCTTAAGACGACACTGGGATAATGAGCCATCACCTTAATGTGTGCAAAATGAACAACCAGCAGAATGGCTTCCAACCAACTGAACATTTGTGTATAAGTCAATTGTCCTTTTAGAAAAACAATGTTAATAGCATCACTCTGCCATCAAAGCATGTTAACCAAGATTATTTTAGTGTGTGATTGTTTTTAAAAGTATGTTAACTGCACTTGTAAAGTTACACAATAAATTGTTACATGGTGCGGATTGGGTAGAAGGTCATTATTTTTATAGCTAGTAATGTAAGCCACATCGTCAATAAACTTGTAACGGGCCATAATTTGCAACCCGGTGGTGGTGGGGAGGGGGTGGAGTTGTGGTGAGGGGCAGCAGCCATGTTTTCCTCACCACAGTTTACATTTATAACATCATCTTCACTGACCAAATCGGAAATGTGGGAGAAATTTCAATTTGATTTTGTAAAAATATTTGGACTGACTGTGAAATCCTGGGGTCGGTTTCAATCTGGAGTGAGATTCTAAGGACTGTAGAAAATTATCCAGTTCCCCGCAGCATGAGGCCTGGGAGATTTCCCAAACACAATTTAAATCTCCCAGTGTTGGTTCCTACTTGAGAGAGTAGCAAAGCATGGAGTTAGTGGGTGATGATACAGACTTTTGCCACTATCCAGCAAACATATACTTTGTATTCTTGATAAACCAGACGAAGCTTGCGGAATTTTAAACCAGCCTTTTATTCAAGCTATAGCAAGGAGGTCTGCCTTCCACAAGGTGGCATACAGACTTAATAAACGGTACATAGCATGCACAATTATACCTTTACTTATCTCACAAATAATTGGCATATACTAATCACAAGTACATATTTGTCCTGAAGTCATTGATATCCAATTACAACTAATAGTTCTGATGACTTCATTTATGTCAGTTGAATATAGTTAACCAGTTACAGCCTCTTGTGCTTGTCTAATTATAATGATTAATTACTAATAAGGTACGCATACATGTCTACACCATCCATGTCTGCTGTTCTGCTCATTACCTTGCAGCTATCAGAGTTCTCACCCTCCTGTCCCTTGGTCAGCTTGTTTGTGCTGCCCGTCTGTAAGTGTGGGACAGTGGTTAACATTGCTGCCTCACAGCACCAGAGACTCAGGTTCAATTCTGTCCTCGAGTGACTGTCTGTGTGGAGGTTGCACTTCCTCCCTGTGTTTGCATGTGTTTCTTTCGGGAGCTCCGGTTTCCTCCAACACTCCAAAGATGTGCTGGTTAGGTGGATTGGCCATGCTAAATTGCCCCTTAATGTCAGGGTAAATGCATGGGGGTATGGGGATAGAGCTTGAATGGGATTGTTGTGGTGCAGACTTGATGGGCCAAATGGTTGCTTCTGCAGGAATTCTGTAGGGATTCGATGATTCAAAAGAGTAACAGATACTGCAGGACCCAAAACTGAGTTGTCAATGAATTGACACTAAATTTAATACATAACATGATTATCTATATAATCATACTTACATTATTATTATCTATATACTGGGGTGGCATGGCAGCACAGTGGTTAGCACTGCTGCCTTACTGCACCACGGACCCAGATTCCCAGTTTGTGTCACTGTCTCTATGGAGTTTAAATGTTCTCTCTGTATTTGTGTGGGTTTCGTGCTCCAGGTGCTCCAGTTCCCCCCACAATCCGGTTGATTGGCCACGATAAACTGCCACTCATGTCGGGGGACCAGCAGGGTAAATACTTGGGGCTACAGGGATAGAGGCTGGGTGGGATTGCAGACTCGATGGGATGAATTACCTCCTTCTGCATTATAGGGGTTCTATTATTCTGTATTAGTACTGAAGAGGAAACTTAGTTATTATTGAAGAGAATATTATTAATGATAGTGATTCTACCCCTTACGTAAGGCTGGAGCAGACACATAGTAAAACACAAAATCTTTACTTCAGTTTAGAGCAGGAGGCAGTTTGCAAATAGGAGTGTCACTGACTTCAATAACATGGTGAAGACATCCAGATTGATGCTGGAGGATAGTCCTGTAGATGAAAGTCTGCAGAAGAGTTTGGAGCAGGCATCTATAATCGCAATGGCCACCTTCATATTTGTGTTCAATACAGGTTCCTCAATCACAGTGTGACAAGAGTGAATTAGGGACTGTACATTAATAAGAGTTGAAGTTTCAGCAATCACATATTATTTTAATGAAGCAATACTCAATTGAAATAGTGCACATAAGAATCTCAAGCCCCTTGCTCCTTATGGGTTGTCTGCAATGTCAGGAAGAAATTCATCACTGTGGGAAAAGAGACCAAAAAGTGCCCAGATAATTCTCAAAATGGTGGCTTGGGATTTTTCCTAATCTCCCACAACGACTTGAATGCAGAAAGATTGGCAAACATTTCCCTGGGAAAGGATGGAGAATTGGGAGATCCAACATAGGAATTCTACCCTGGTGTTTGCACCAATTCTGCTGAAATCTCTGGTTACAAGAGAGATCAGCCATGACTGCCATCAGGAAAAGATATCTCACAGTTAGCATCTGCTTCCAATTAGTGGCTGCAGTGAGGTAAACCCAGGCTTGTCGAGGTTAAATGGAGGGTTATGTCAAGATAAGAAATGCTCAGAGTAACCGATAACAAAACGATCCTAATCTTCCACTGTTTCGTGTCACGGTTTAAACCTGTGAGTGACCTCATTCTTATCCGATTTGTTTTGCCACGTGTATTTAAAGCTAAGTAAAGCGTTTGCAGCAAGCAGCTCTGGATGAGGTGATGGCCTAATAGTATTATCACTAGACTATTAATCCAGAAGCTTAGCTCACCTTCTGGAGACATGGTTCAAATTCTGCCACAGTGGATAATGGAACTTGAACTTAATTTTAAAATATTTGGAATTAAGAGTTGACTGATGACCACAAAACTATTGTTGATTATCTGAAAAACCCATCTGGTTCACTAATGTCCTGTAGGGAAGAAATCTGCCATCTCTATCTGGTCTGGCCTACACGTGACTCCAGAGCCACAGCAATGAGATTGACTCTCAACTGCCCTCTGAACAAAGGTAACTAAGGATGACCATTGTGACCATTCCCACTGTTGCTCAGCATCTTTCTACACTCTCTCATTTCCTCCTCCATGAATGGTATGCTTTGTATAATGCACAAGAAACAATACTTTTCATTGTATACTAACACGTGACAATAATAAATCAAATCAAATCAAATCATCTTCCATTCAAACCCCAGGAGTGTGGAGTTTGCACATTCTCCCCATGTCTGCATAGGTTTTCTCTGGATGATCTGGTTTCCTCCCACACTCCAAAGATGTGTGGGTTAGGTTGATTGACCATGATAAATTGACCTTAATGTGAGGGAGATTAGCAGGGTAAATATTTGGGGTAAGGGAATAGGAGCTGATTGGGATTGTGGTCGGTACAGACCCTATAGGCCGAATTGTCTCCTTCTGAACTGCAGGGATTCTATGATTCCATGACCGCACTGTTGGCAACACTGATCCACCTTCCAGGACACCGCCCCCTATTGTCTATGCTTAGAAAGGCCCTCTCCCCCAGCCAGTCACAGGACTCCCAGACCTAACAGGAAAGACGCTTCTCACTATCCCACATCTCTGCCCCCTCATTGCTTTCTTTCCTGCCCCAGCAGCTTCTTCCTTCCATAGACAGCCACACCGCCTGCCTCCCTGCAAACCTCTTCCCTTCCATCCTAGGCTCTTCTATCCTCCACTTCCCTCCCACGTCCAGCCTTCACTCCACTTATCTACCCACTATCCACCATTCCATAGTCCATCCCCAATACTATCCAACCGCCCCCCCCCCCGTACTCTTTGCTTGCCTCCACGTATCCAGCCTCTGTGCAATTTGCCCTACCAACACATGGTATGATTCAAGTTGGAAGCAATCCCCAAGAAAGCCAAAGCCATGGAAGAGCTGAAGCTCACCAGATGCACTCACATACAGTGGTAAAAGTGAGCGTTATAGACTTTAACCCATCTTTCGTGTCCCAAGAACAGAATTCCTAAAGTTCATCTTACCAGCAGGAAACAGGTTTTTTAGTGACCAATAAACTTATTCTTTAATTGACACAAGAAAGCTAGCTGTCTATTGAAATCAGCTCCTTATAAAAAATAAGTACATTTGGACTGGGAAAATATAACCCACTGGAGAAAGAATTTTAAATAATCTCGCATCAGGTTAAGTACCCCCCCCCCCCCCACCTTCCCCTCCCTGCACCCCCCTGCCTCTCGCTGTGTTTACTTCACCTCTGCGAGAACATTGGCAAATGGAAGGTTTTCGACAAACAGCCTACAGGTTTTCAGCGAGTCCGTTAGCCCCAGATAGATAAATAACTCAGTGGACTGTGTGTACACAGAAGTTCCATTTCCGAGGAGACAATGAAAGTTCATATTTGCGAGAAACCTGAAGTGCTGAATATGACGCTGGCAGATGGAGATTCACCGTCCAGATACCCCAAAGGGCAATCTGAACATTCAAGAGGGGTACAATCACCATCTTTCTGCACTATAGTTGAAGTAGTACAAGTAGAAATACTTGCCAAATAAACAACAAGTTTATCAGCAATAATCTGATCTAATCTGCTTTGTAATGTTTAAGAACATAAGAAATAGGTGCAGGAGTTGGCCATTCAGCCCCTCGAGCTTAGTCCACCAATAAGATGGCGCCTGATCCGGCCTTAGTTCCACTCTCCTGCCTGTCTCCCGTAACTCTCGATTCCTCCCTTGCAAAGCAAATATATGTCAAACTCAATAACTTTGCCTTCCCTGCTCGCTGTGGAAGAGTATTCCAAACATTAAAAAGCTCTGAGAGAAGAAATTCCCTCTCTTCTCTGTCTAAAATAGGAGACTCCTTATTTTGAGACCATGCTTACTAGTTCTGGATTCCTCCATGAGAGAAAACATCCTTTCAGCACTCACCCCGTCAAGCCACTCAGAATCTTATGGCCGGGATTTTGCTGTATCGCCCACCTCAGAAATCGGAGCAGGTGACGGGTGGACCATGGAAAGGTCCGTCGACCTCGGGTTGGATTTTCCGGTTTCGGCACAAGCGGGGCAAGGAAAACCTGCTCTAACGTGTATCAATAAGATCATCTTTCATTCTTTTAAACTTCAATGATTCTAGGTGCAACCTGACTTTTCTGCCTCACCTCATGAATCAGCCTGGTGATCTTGCTGTGAACTATCTCCGTCCCTCCTTTAAACGAGGTGGGAACGAACGGGCTCCCCTTTTCTCAACCTCGCGTATTGGTCATGACAAAAGATTATTTAAAATTCTTTCTCCAGTGGGTATATTTTCCTAGTCCAAATGTATTTATTTTTTATAAGAAGCTGATTTCAACAGACAGCTGGCTTTCTTGCGTCAATTAAAGAATAAGTTTATTAGTCACAAAAACGCCCAAGGAAAAATAATAAAGATGTGACAACACACACATTCCAGTAGACTTTGGAGCTGTCCTTGTTGCTCTTACAGTCTAGTGGAGACACTTGTTGGTTTGTCCCCAGCAGGAGAGTTTCTCTGCAGATTTAGCCAAAGAGGTTGTCTTGTTTCTTCCAGTTTGCTGTCTGTCTCTGCTAAAGCACTCTCGCCTCCAGCAGGAGACAGAAGGAGCAAGGGAGATCCTTCTTGCTTCTTTGTTCTCCTACTTTCTTTGAGGCACTGATCTTCAGGCAGTTTTAACCCATTTTACCAGTGTACACCTGGGAGGGGGAGATAGGCATGTCCCGCATTAACCATCATTCTGCTTTCATCTCAGAAACAATTTGATACATTCTGATATATAAATCAATGGGAAATGTTAATTTCTGGTTGCATCACAGCTCAGAATGGCTCCTGCTCTGTCCAAGACCATAAGAAAGTACAAAGGTTTGTGAATGTAGCGCAGTCCATCATACAAACCAGCATCCCATCGACTCCATCTACACTTCCCGCTGCTTTGGAAAAACAGCCAGCATAATTAAGTACCCCATGCATAATTCTCTCTTCCACCTCCTTCTGTCAGGAAAAAGATACAAATGTCTGAGGACATGTACCAACCGACTCAAGAATAGGTTCTTCTCTGCTGCCATCAGATTTTTCAATGGACCTACCTCGCATTAAGTTGATCTTTCTCCACACTCCAGCTATAATTGTAACATTACGTTCTGCACTCTCTCCTTCCCTTCTCTATGTACTGTATGCTTTGTCTGTTTAACGTGCAAGAAACAATGCTTTTCACTGTACACCAATACATGACACAACAATAAATCAACTCAAGTCAAAAGATATACTACAACAGGGTGCAGCTTAGAAGTGAGAGGTGTGGTATATTTAGGGGAGACAGAAGGTAGTGGGTGCCTGGAATGCACTGCCAGTGATGGTGATGGAAGCAGGCACATTAGCAACATTCAGGGTGTATCTTGATAGGCACAGGAACAGAGGCGAATAGAAGGATAGAAACTACATAGCAGCATGGGTTTGGTGGGCCAAAGGCCTGTTCCTGTTCTTTGCTCCTCATTCAAAACAGGCATTGGGCAGAAACTATTGTCTAGTCTATAGTCTTCAGAAATATAGGAGATTAAAGCCCAGTGGTTTGCATTTTCCATATCTTTCTTCCAAGTGTCTCTGTTTGAAGTGGGCCTTGACATCTCTTCAGGTGTGAAATTCCTTGTCCTCCCAAGAAGGTTTGCTAATACAATCCACATTGGAATTTTCCAGAAAGCATCCTTTCAAGTATCAGCTATCACTTCTTCTTAAAAAAAAACACAAGTCCTCTCTAAACAATTCAACATGTCCATAGTTAACTTTAAGTTTCAGGTCGTCCTCACTGTGGTATTGTGTCAGCTGTCATGATAAAGATGAGCAAAGCGGTACTCAGTACTCCAGATGTGGTCTTACCAATGTGCTGTATGACACTAGTAAGATTTCCCTACTTTCAGACTTTATCCCCCTTCCAATAAAAGTCAACATTCCATTTACCTTAGTTACTTGTTGTACCTGCGCACTGACTTGTTTTAAGATTCGTGTCGAAGGACACCAAGGTTTACTCTGTCTATTTAATTACTATTGCTACTTTCTGTTCTTCCTGTTAAAGTGGACAACCTTACATTTTCCCGTGCATTTATTAGTGTCACAAGTAGGCTTACATTAACACTGCGATGAAGTTACCCTGAAAATCCCCTCGTTGCCACACTCCGGCAGTTGTTCGGGGACACTGAGGGAGAATTTAGCACAGCCAGTGCACCATATTATACTTCATCTGCCAAATATTTGTACATTCCGTCTAAACATTAATAGTATTTGAATCAGTTGGTATGGAGCAATCAAGGAAGCTAAATTCAGACATCTAATACTTCCCTACAAAGAGACAAAAAACTTCCAAGTGGAACTTTGATGAGGAGTTAAAGTGAAGGGTTTAAGGATCATCCGGTATGCTTTAGTTAATGTTATTTACGAAGCTTAGTTCCCCCATTCAAACAGCTTATCTCCTATATTAGCTTAATGAGATCCAAAGTGAACATTTTATTTCATTGCGTTTTAAGCTCAATGTCTCAGTGTTCCCTTTCTGGGATGATGATTTTGTAAGTACCTCTTTCATTGTTTTTCAGTTTGCAAGGGAAAGGAAGGAACCATTCTGACTATTAAATCCCCTGTTGTTAGTTCAAGAACAGGTTGATGTACTGCCAATGATTTTATCAGTACTCTGAAGACATTTTGCAACTTAATCTTCAAAGGAAAGGTTTTTCTCACAGCTGTTGTTCTGCTCAATGGGTTAACATTGGAAAACCCAAAGCACGCACACAGCTGCAGATCTGTATGTAGAGAATTTTTTGTTTGCAAAAAAGCCTCTCTACAAAAATGTATATTTTTTGTAGCAAAATTGTTTTCTTTATTTCAAATAAACACTTCCTCAGATTGCACTTTGTGATTTCCTGTTTTACCATTTTGATTCTAAGTGGTGGGCAGGCTTGAAACTGGAAGTGTTTCAGATCCGATTTTTAGATCCATTCCGAGGTTCCCCATACGCACTCTGGCTGAAAAAAATAGCAGCGATCCTGAATCACTCTGCAGAAACCTGTGGGCAGGGCTTAATGTACCCAAAACCCTGCAGCTCTGATTGGAGTCTCCAACTGCGCATGCACAGGGAAGAAAATAGAAAATGCTCCCCTGCCTCTTCTCTCCTAAGCTGGATAATGCTTCTCCCTGATTCCCATAGAATTTTCCCACCCCATAATGTAACTGAACCCCTTATTTGCCTACACCCCGTCACCCAAACCGATTGCTGCCCTTGTCCCTCTTACCCTCCTCTTCCGATCACACGCAGACCCCCTCTTCCTCCTTTCCCACTGATCGCACGCAAACTGGCAGCTGGTACTCCCTTGACCCCCACTAATCACACACAGAATGCCAGCGGACCCTCCCTCCCCCTCCCACCAATTACATGCAGGGTGGCAACGGACCCCCCCTCCACCCACACAGATTATATGCAGAGTGGCAGTGGACCCCCCATTTCCACCCCGCCAACCAATCACACGTAGAGTGGTAGTAGACTTCCCCTTACCCCAACCAATCACACACAGAATGGCAGCCGACCCCACCTTCCCCCCCACTGATCACACGCAGAGTGGCAGCAGAACCCCCCCTCCCCCCACTGATCACACACAGAGTGGCAGCAGAACCCCCCCTCCCCCCACTGATCACACACAGAGTGGCAGCAGAACCCCCCCCTCCCCCCACTGATCACACACAGATGGCAGCAGATACCCCCCCCCCCCCCACTGATCACACACAGAATGACAGCAGAAACGTCCCTCCCCCCACTGATCACACACAGAATGGCAGCAGAAACGTCCCTCCCCCCACTGATCACACGCAGAATGACAGCAGAACCCCCCCTCCCCCCACCGATCACACGCAGAGTGGCAGCAGAAACCCCTCCCCCACCGATCACACGCAGAGGGCAGCAGAAACCTCCTCCCCCCACTGATCACACGCAGAGTGGCAGCAGAACCTCCCTCCCCCCACTGATCACACACAGAATGACAGCAAAACGTCCCTCCCCCACTGATCACACACGAATGGCAGCAGAAACGTCCCTCCCCCACTGATCACACACAGAATGGCAGCAGAAACGTCCCTCCCCCCACTGATCACATGCAGAGTGGCAGCAGAACCCCCCCTCCCCCCCCCACGATCACACGCAAAGTGGCAGCAGAACCCCCCCTCCCCCCACTGATCACACACAGAGTGGCAGTGGGCTCTTCCCTTTCACCCACCCCACCAATTACATGCAGAGTGGCAGCAGACACCCTTACCAATCACATGCATGCAAATGCATTTAAGTTGACATTGCGCCTGTTTCAGGTGTGCTCCCAATGGTAGCCATTTTTAGCCCTTGGTAAAGGGGAAACCAGCATGGAAGCGGGTGCGGATTGCGCTGTTCGCCTCAAACCCGACTTTACCAAGTTTTTGCACCCGAAAACGGGCGCAATTTGGTTGTAAAATTGGGCCCCGTGTTTCTAAAATATGATTTGCAGCAAAAAGTCTAGTGAAGAGCACAGATGGAATTAATTAAATTTCCATGGGCCTGGCGTTCGTCTTTTCTGCTTTGGCCACAGTAAGTTTAATTTCAGCTGAGAGGTGACTGATTGCTAGTTTGGAGTACCTGCTACTTGCAGAGGTTGCTACTGCTACAATTTCCGGGAAAAGCGCTAGAACAAAATGAAAAAAACAAATACTTCTCTTGCTTTCGTCTGAACCATGTGTTTTCTCTCTTTGTGTATGTGCTAACTCTAATGAGTAACTCTGTTAAATATAACTTCAGCAAGTCAGTGAGTTTAATGCCTTTTCCATGGACTTGCTCAAAGGTCCCTTGCATAAAATAAAAGGGCATTAGTAACAAGCTCCTACTGCTGATCATTAAGTGTGCAGGTTAAAATTATTCATGGAATAACATGAATATTAATATTCATATTCAACACACTGCTTCAAGCAACATGAATCTTAACTTTACAGTTCCAGGTAATGTTGATCCGAATACCTAAATAAAAATGTATGCCTATTTCAAACTCTTTAATAATGATAATATCGTGGATCTGAAGCAAGTGTGATTTGAAGTAAAATGTTGGACATTTTTATTAATAGGCAGGCTTAACATGCTTTACACAGGTGACTTTTTTAAGGATTGCTTGTCATTCTCTGACACAGAACCTTAACAGCAGCCTCAGTGAGAAAGTTGATGCACATTATTGAATATTTTTGCTGTCAGTCATCTTCATTCTCTTCTTCAAATCCCTACCTGCTTTATTTCCCAAGATAAGGCACTAATGCAGCTGCCATTTTCTCCAGGATGCCTTGCAATGAAGTATAACAATGGATTAGGCCCATAGATGACACTGTTATCCTGGACATTTTTTCTTATTCATTTATGGAACCTGGGCGCCACTGCCTGGCCAGCATTTATTCCTCACCCCTAGTAGCCATTGAGAAGGTAATGATGAGCTGCCTTTTTGAATGACTGCAGTCCATGTGCTCTGGATTGACCCACAATGTCTTTAGGGAGGGAATTCCAGGATTTTTGATCCAGCGACTGCGAAGGAATAGCGATATATTTCCAAGTCAGGATGGTGGGTGACTTGGAGGGGAAGCTATAGGTGGTAGTGTTCCCATTTATCTGCTGCCCTTGTCTTTCTAGATGGAAGTGGTTATGAGTTTGGAAGGTGCTAGTGAATTGTTGCAATGCATCTTGTGAACAATTCACACTGCTGCTACTCAGTGGTGGAGGGATTGAATGTTTGTAGACGTGGTGCCAATCAAGTGGGCTGCTTTGTCCTGGATGGTGTCAAGCTTCTTGAGCGTGGTTGAAGCTGCACTCACCCAGGCAAATGGGGAGTATTCCATCACATCCTAACTTCCGTCTTGTAGCTGCTGGATAAGCTCTGGGAAGTCAGGGGGTGAGTTAGTCACTACAGTACTCCTAGCTTCTGACTTGCTGTTGTATATGTTTATGTGATGAGTCCATTGCATGCATTTAGCCATGCGGTTTAACATGGCTAAATTAGGATAACAATATTTTTGCTAAAATAAAATTTCCTTACCTTTCTTTACCTTCTCTTACCCTTTCCTCACCTTTTCTCTCTGTTTTCTTCCCCTTCCCCCTTTTTCTCAATTTTACCTCTCTTCGTGCCTCCCCATCTTCCCCCTTCCCCCCACATTTTCATCTGTCACAGTTTATCCTCTGATCTCAGTTTTCTTACTGTTTGGCCATCACACCTTCTATTCTCTCTGTAGACTACCATTAGCAGCCTTTCCCCTTGCTTCTGTGGCTATGATTCATCTTCCATTCCCTCACTCTCAAGTATAAATATCTCCCACTTTATATGTCTTTTTAGCTTTGACAAAGGGTCGTCTGGACTCGAAACGTCAGCTCATTTCTCTCCTTACGGGTGCTGCCAGACCTGCTGAGATTTTCCAGCATTTTCTCTTCGATAACAATTTCTTGCCCAGTGTTTCAGTTGGTGGATTAGTTTCAGTCCATTGACAGTTGTGATGCATCGCAGTCAATTGATCTGAAGTGAGTGAGTGATATCACAAAGGTTACTCATCACTGCAGCCAAAGTTCAACTTTAAATATCAGTAACATGGTGGCATGAAGTTTCAACTGCAACAGGAGCTGGTGAAATCCACATATCATGACAGATTCTTCTGTCCACTTCGATGGCAACATGTTTGCAAATTAAGATCAGGAAGAAATTGGGCCAGAACCTATTCCAGTGCTCAGATGTATAACTGCTCTGTTTATCACAGATTATCCATACGTTCAAAGCCAACTCTTTAAAGACCCATCCAGTTATGTTTGCCAATTTCACGGCATATCTCAGAATTACTCAGTTATAACGACCTACAAGTCTTTCTCAATCTTTGGAACTGATGTAGTTCTTGTTGCAGGAAATTGCTGTAAAGAAAAATGCTAGAGGATTTTTTTCAAACCTAAAAGATTATTTAATGGTTGTGATATTAACCATATTGTTTTCAGCTGTTTTTCAATGAAGACGCAAGAGATTGTAAGTTAGTTTAATTTCCCAAATATTTGTAAATGTTGCTTCATTTGGTTGTTACGTTATTTAATAGAACAGGATCATTTTAACACTTAACCCTGCCTGAATTAAAAACTGAACAAAACAGTTTGATTTATAACTGTAATTGACACACTATTACATTATTTCTATGTGATCAATGATAAAAAAGACCCTTGCAATAACTTCTGCAAGCAATTAGCAACAGGCAGAAAAATATAATTGTTAATCATGCTAAGGGGAGTGATACTTAGCTTTGGAATTGCAACATTAAGCATGATCAGCTTAACATGAGCATAACTCAGCTCAGAATTAATATTATTGTAGACGTTGGACACTTGAAACACAAACAGACCACTCAGCAGGTCAGGCAGTAAGTGGAGACAGTTCAGACTTGCACCCTTCACCAGAACAGGTCAGACAAAGGGAGCAAGCCTGCAATTTTAATTTGTTTGTTTTTCCTAAGAATACCGCCTGACCTGTTGAGTGTTTTGAGCGTTTTTGGTTTTGCCTCAAAATGCTGTGCTGCAATTTAATAAATACACCAGTGATCCACGCATTCACAGGATTACAGTATATGCTTGGCTAAGTCTCCCCTTTTTAGCTTAGACCGTGAACAAGAGATAGCAATTGTGCTCTTTCTCCTTAAGCTTATATCTTGAATTATGTTAATTGAAAACATTAGGGAGGCGATGGCCTAGTGGTATTATTGCTAGACTATTAATCCAGAAACTCAGCTGATGTTCTGCGAACCCAGGTTTGAATCCCGCCACAGCACATGGTGAGAATTTGAATTCAGTAAAAAATACCTGAAAGTAAGAATTTACTGACAACCATGAAACCATTTTTGATCGTCGGAGAAACACATCTGGTTCACTAATGTCCTTAGGAAATGAAATCTGCTGTCCTTACCTGGCCTACATGTGACTCCAGAGTCACAGCAATGTGGTTGACTCTCAACTACAACTAGGAATGGGCACTAAATGCTGGCCAACCAGTGACATCCATGACCCATGAATGAATTTTTAAAAATGGGGCTAGAAATTTGTTTACGCCAACTTCCAAGCAGTGGAGGGGGGTGGAGGGGGGAGCTCTTTATTTGTGACATACCTGCATCTCGTCGGATTGTGATGGGAAAAAGGCAAACTTGTATACCCACATCGTTAGAATAATAGTGTTCTGTGGTGCTCTCTGCTTCTTAGTATTGTCTGGTAGTGCTGCGTACTACAGGAGGTCCCAGCAATGCAGTTTGACAATCATGGGGCACAGGCTGTTCTCAAAAGCAGCGAGGCAGCCTCTTAATGGAAAGATACACCAAAAGACTGTTGGAATGGAACAAACAAATTGCTGAGAGGTATTCAAGATTCTAAGCAGTATAGGTACAGGAAGAGGGAAGATCAAAGGAGGGAATCAAAGGCCTGGTGGAGAGGGCCAACGGCTTGGGGGAGGAGGGAATCAAAGTTGTGGGAAGGAAATTGTAATGACGGTGAATGGGTGGAGGGGGCGATGGGTGGGGGCAATTGGAAAGAAAGACCTGGCAGAGGAATCAGAATGTAGAGATGCCGGCGTTGGACTGGGGTAAACTCAGTAAAGTTTCACAACACCAATTTTAAATCCAACCAATTTATTTGATAGTAAATTCGCGAGCTTTCGACACTATGGCCTTCGTCAGGCAAATGCAGTGTTCTGGTCTGCAATAGCACTCATATCAACACAGACAGTCACAGATTGCTGATTAGAATGCGAATCCTTACATCTAACCTGCTATTCAAGTGTTAAAGTGGCTAACAATGTGTGTGAAGGGAATCCTGAGCATTGGTTAGAGAATTGTGTATTTTCTCCAGACAGCACAGTAAGTGAGGTTTTTTGCTAACCCAGGCAAGTTACGGGGGTTACAGATAGTGTGTCCTGAAGCCAAGATCCCTATTAACACCGTCCTCATGTGTGCGGAACTTGGCTATCAGTCTCTGCTCAGCGACTCTGCGCTGTCGTGTATCATGAAGGCCCCCTTGAAGGACATTTACCCGCAGGTCGGAGGACGAATGCCCATGACTGCTGAAGTGTTCGCCCACAGGAAGGGAACTGTTTTGCCTGGTGATTGTTGAGCGATGCTCATTCATCCGCTGTCGTAGTGACTGCATGGTCTCCCCAATGTACCATGCTTCAGGACATCCTTTCTTGCAACGTATTAGGTAGAAAATGTTGGCCGAGTTGCAAGAGTATGTACCGTGTATCTGGTGAATGGTATCCTCACGTTTGATGATCTCGTCCATGTCAATGATCCGGCATGTCTTGCAGAGGTTGCTGTGGCAGGGTTGTGTGGTATTGTGGTCACTGTTCTCCTGAAGGTTGGGTAGTTTGCTGCGAACAATGATCTGTTTGAGGTTGTGCGGTTGTCTGAAAGCAAGAAGTGGGGGGGTGGGGATGGCCCTAGCGAGATGTTCATCGTCATCAATGATATGTTGAAGACTCCGGAGAAGATGTCGTAGCTTCTCCGCTCCGGGGAAGTACTGGACAACAAAGGGTACTCTGTCCACCGTGTCCCGTGTTCGTCTTCTGAGGAGGTCAGTGTGGTTTATCGTTGTGGCACGTCGGAACTGTCGATCGATGAGTCGAGCGCCATATCCTGTTCTCACGAGGGCATCCTTCAGCGTCTGGAGGTGTCTGTCACGATCCTCCTCATCTGAGCAAATTCTGTGTATACGGAGGGCTTGTCCATAGGGAATGGCTTCTTTAACGTGTCTAGGGTGGAAGCTGGAGAAGTGGAGCATTGTGAGGTTGTCTGTCGGTTTGCGGTATAGTGAGGTGCTGAGGTGACCGTCCTTGATGGAGATGCGTGTGTCCAAGAATGCAACTGATTCTGGAGAATAGTCCATGGTGAGTCTGATGGTGGGATGGAACTTGTTGATATCATCATACAGTTGTTTCAATGATTGTTCACCATGAGTCCAAAGGAAAAAGATGTCATCAATGTATCTAGTATATAACCTTGGTTGAAGATCTCGTGTGGTGAAGAAGTCTTGTTCGAACCTGTGCATGAAGATGTTGGCATACTGAGGTGCAAATTTGGTCCCCATGGCTGTTCCATGTGTCTGGATGAAAAGCTGATTGTTGAAGGTGAAGACATTGTGGTCCAAGATGAAGCGGATGAGTTGTAAAATTGCATCCGGAAACTGGTAGTTGTTGGCATTGAGTACTGAGGCAGTTGCAGCAATACCATCGTCGTGGGGGATGTTGGTGTAGAGCACCGAGACATCCATTGTGACAAGGAGTGTCCCTGGTTCAACTGCTCCATGTGTGCTGAGTTTCTGTAGGAAGTCCGTAGTGTCAAGACAAAAGCTGGGGGTTCTTTGTACGATGGGTTTCAGGATGCCCTCGATATAGCCGGAGAGGTTCTCACACAGGGTCCCATTGCCCGATACGATGGGACGGCCGGGTATGTTTGCCTTGTGTATCTTTGGGAGGCAGTAGAGATCTCCAATGCGGGGAGTACGTGGAATGAGAGCCCGGAGGGTGTTCTGAAGGTCCGGATCAAAGGTTTTGATCAGAGTGTTGAGTTGATGAGTGTGTTCTTTGGTCGGATCTGCTGGTAACTGTCTGTAGTGTTTCACATTGTTTAGTTGTCAGAACACTTCTTCACAGTAGTCCATTCTGTTCAGTATGACGTGGCGCCTTCTTTGTCTGCTGGTTTGATGACAATGTTGCGGTTGGTCTTGAGAGCACGGATGGCCTTGCTTTGTGCTTGGGTGATATTCGGGACTGTCTTGTAAGTGCGGTTGATGAATCTGGTGTTCACGCACCTCCTGATGGCTTGGGCACACCTCAGCCGAGGCCGAGGGCTCAATTTCTGTCCCACCACCAAAATGGACCCCATCAGTCTTGCAGCGGACACAGAGGAATTCATCAGGGAAATGAGGCTGCGTGAGTTCTTCCACAAACCCCAAGAGACCAATAGCGGACTCAATGAGATAGCTAATGAACCAGAACAGCCGACAGAGGGATCTGCAGTGCAGCAACCGAAGAGGAATGAATCCAATTGGACTCCTCCGGAAGGCCGCTGCCCCCGACTGGACATGTATGCCCAAGCCATCAGGAGGTGCGTGAACACCAGATTCATCAACCGCACTTACAAGACAGTCCCGAACATCACCCAAGCACAAAGCAAGGCCATCCGTGCTCTTAAGACCAACTGCAACATTGTCATCAAACCAGCAGACAAAGGAGGCGCCACCGTCATACTGAACAGAACGGACTACTGTGAAGAAGTGTACCGACAACTAAACAATGTGAAACACTACAGGCAGTTACCAGCAGATCCGACCAAAGAACACACTCATCAATTCAACACTCTGATCAAAACCTTTGATCCGGACCTTCAGAACACCCTCCGGGCTCTCATTCCACGTACTCCCAGCATTGGAGATCTCTACTGCCTCCAAAAGATACACAAGACAAACATACCCGGCCGTCCCATCGTATCGGGCAATGGGACCCTGTGTGAGAACCTCTCCGGCTATATTGAGGGCATCCTGAAACCCATTGTACAAAGAACCCCCAGCTTTTCTCTTGACACTACGGACTTCCTACAGAAACTCAGCACACATGGAACAGTTGAACCAGGGACATTCCTTGTCACAATGGATGTCTCGGTGCTCTACACCAACATCCCCCACGACGATGGTATTGCTGCAACTGCCTCAGTACTCAATGCCAACAACTACCAATTTCCGGATGCAATTTTACAACTCATCCGCTTCATCTTGGACCACAATGTCTTCACCTTCAACAATCAGCTTTTCATCCAGACACACGGAACAGCCATGGGGACCAAATTTGCACCTCAGTATGCCAACATCTTCATGCACAGGTTCGAACAAGATTTCTTCACCACACGAGATCTTCAACCAAGGTTATATACTAGATACATTGATGACATCTTTTTCCTTTGGACTCATGGTGAACAATCATTGAAACAACTGTATGATGATATCAACAAGTTCCATCCCACCATCAGACTCACCATGGACTATTCTCCAGAATCAGTTGCATTCTTGGACACACGCATCTCCATCAAGGACGGTCACCTCAGCACCTCACTGTACCGCAAACCGACAGACAACCTCACAATGCTCCACTTCTCCAGCTTCCACCCTAGACACGTTAAAGAAGCCATTCCCTATGGACAAGCCCTCCGTATACACAGAATTTGCTCAGATGAGGAGGATCGTGACAGACACCCCCAGACCTCTGAAGGATGCCCTCGTGAGAATAGGATATGGCGCTCGACTCATCGATCGACAGTTCCGACGTGCCACAGCGATAAACCACACTGACCTCCTCGGAAGACGAACACGGGACACGGTGGACAGAGTACCCTTTGTTGTCCAGTACTTCCCCGAAGCGGAGAAGCTACGACATCTTCTCCGGAGTCTTCAACATATCATTGATGACGATGAACATCTTGCTAGGGCCATCCCCACCCCCCCACTTCTTGCTTTCAGACAACCGCACAACCTCAAACAGATCATTGTTCGCAGCAAACTACCCAACCTTCAGGAGAACAGTGACCACAATACCACACAACCCTGCCACAGCAACCTCTGCAAGACATGCCAGATCATAGACATGGACGAGATCATCAAACGTGAGGATACCATTCACCAGGTACACGGTACATACTCTTGCAATTCGGCCAACGTTGTCTACCTAATACGTTGCAAGAAAGGATGTCCCGAAGCATGGTACATCCGGGAGACCATGCAGACACTACGACAGCGGATGAATGAGCATTGCTCAACAATCACCAGGCAAAACAGTTCCCTTCCTGTGGGCGAACACTTCAGCAGTCATGGGCATTCGTCCTCCGACCTGCGGGTAAATGTTCTTCAAGGGGGCCTTTGTGACACACGACAGCGCAGAGTCGCTGAGCAGAGACTGATAGCCAAGTTCCGCACACATGAGGACGGTCTTAACAGGGATCTTGGCTTCATGACACACTATCTGTAACCCCCGTAACTTGCCTGGGTTAGCAAAAAACCTCACTTACTGTGCTGTCTGGAGGAAATACACAATTCTCTAACCAATGCTCAGGATTCCCTTCACACACATTGTTAGCCACTTTAACACTTGAATAGCAGGTTAGATGTAAGGATTTGCATTCTAATCAGCAATCTGTGACTGCCTGTGTTGATACGAGTGCTATTGCAGACCAGAACACTGCATTTGCCTGACGAAGGCCATAGTGTTGAAAGCTCACGAATTTACTATCAAATAAATTGGTTGGATTTAAAATTGGTGTTGTGAAACTTTACAGAGGAATCAGAAACCAGGAAGGGTGGGGGTTTGAGGCTTGGCAAGGGGATCGAGGCATGATGGAATGAGGGCATAGGGAAGTCTGATGGAGAAAGCTGGGCTTTCCCAGTTATGGGGCTCACTGCAGGTCTTCTGCAGGTAGTTGTAAAACCAATGCCTTCTGGATCCATCATCTCCTGGATCTCTCCCCTGGTTTCGTTAACAGGATTCCCAGGTGTCCATTATTATGGTGAAATAAGACAATCAATGGACTCAAAGCCTCATTATAATATTTATAAGGCCAACCCATCTCTTTTCAGTGAGTTTTCACTTGTCCATCATATCATTTCTGCAAAGCCAGAAGTGGACATGTCAGGATTGACATTTTAAAGACTTTAATCACACGCCCTGAGGGCGGCACAATGGCACAGTGGAAATCTGCCATCCTTGCCTGGCCTACGTGACTCCAGAGTCACAGCAATACGGTTGACTCTCAACTACAACTACGAACTCAACCACACTGCTGCCTCATAGCACCAAGGAACCAAGCTCGAATCCCATCTGTGTGGAGTTTGCACATTCTCCCTGTGTCTGCATGGGTTTCCTCCGGGTGCTCCGATTTCCTCCCACAGTCCAAAAGACGTGCTGGTCAAGTGCATTGGCTATGCTAAATTCTCCCTCAATGTACCCTAACAGGCGCAGGAGTGTGGTGACTAGGGGATTTTCAAAGTAATTTCATTGGTGTGTTAATGTAAGCCTACTTGTGACTAATAATAAATAAACTTTAAACTACAAATTCCATTATAGTTAAGACTCACTGTACAACATAAAAATGTACAGATAAAACAAAAAGCTATTGTAATCAATTTTCAACCTCACAAAATAGCTGTCGATCTTAACATTTTCCTTCCCCTAGTTTTTATTGTCCGTGCTCTGGGATCATATTGACAATTAGGAGTCAATTCTGATTAGGAGTGAAAGTAGTAGGGTAATTGTGATGGGGGACTTTAACTTTGCTAATATTGATTGGAATAGCTATAGCTCTAGCTCGTTAGAGGGGTCAGTTTTCGTACAGAGTGTGCAGGAAGGTTTTTTGACTCAGTATGTAGATAGGCCAACTAGAGGTGAGGCTACATTGGATTTGGTGCTGGGCAATGAGCCAGACCAGGTGTTAGGCTTGGAAGTTAGTGAACATTTTGGTGATAGTGACCACAATTCGGTTACGTTCACCTTAGTGATGGACAGGGATAGGCATGAAGCTGGGGGCTGTAGTTATAGCTGGGGGAAGGGTAATTATGAGGCCATCAGGAGAGAATTAGGGTGCATAGATTGGACTAGGGAACTACAGGGACTGGGAACATCTGGAATGTGGTGCTTATTCAAGGAGCAGCTGCTGAGAGTCCTTGATAAGTATGTCCCTGTCAGGCAGGGAGGAAATGGACGAGTAAGAGAGCCTTGGTGTACGAAAAAAGTTGATTTGCTGGTTAAGAAGAAAAAGGAGGCTTATGTCAGGATGAGGCTTGAAGGCTCAGTTAGTGCAATGGATAGCTATAGATTAGCCAGGAAGGAGGTAAAAAGTGAATTGAGGAGAGCTAAGAGGGGACACGAGAAGATGTTGGCTGATAGGATTAAGGAGAATCCTAAAGCTTTCTTTCGATATGTTAAGAATAGAAGATTGGTTAGGGCAAGATTAGGGCCAGTCATAGATAGCAGTGGGAAGTTGTGCGTGGAGCCTGAAGAGATTGGCGAGGCACTGAATAAATATTTCTCTTCGGTATTCACGCAGAGTGCTGGAAATGTAGCTGTGGAGAGCACTGAGGTACAGGGTTGCAAATTGGGGAGTATTGTAGTAGATAGGGAGGATGTGTTAGAAATTCTCGAGGGTTTGAAGTTGGATAAGTCCCCTGGGCCGGACGGGATTTACCCTAGGATTCTCTGGGAGGCAAGAGAGGAGATTGCAGAGCCTCTGGCTCTGATCTTCAGGTCCTCGTTGGTTACGGGTGTGGTTCCGGAGGACTGGAGGATGGCGAATGTGGTCCCATTGTTTAAGAAGGGGAAGAGAGACCTTCCTGGGAATTATAGGCCAGTGAGTCTTACTTCTGTGGTGGGCAAGGTATTGGAGAGAATTATTAGGGATAGGATTTATAGTTATTTAGAGAGAAATGAATTGATTGGGGATAGTCAGCATGGTTTCGTGAAGGGTAGGTCATGCCTTACTAACCTCATTGAGTTTTTTGAGAAAGTGACCAGAGAGGTGGATGGGGGTAAGGCGGTTGATGTAGTATATATGGACTTTAGTAAGGCTTTTGATAAGGTGGCCCATGGAAGACTTCTACAGAAAATGCAGATGTGTGGAATAGAGGGTGATTTAGCTAATTGGATTAGAAATTGGCTGGCAGATAGAAGACAGAGGGTGGTGGTTGATGGGAGATATTCATCGTGGAGTTCGGTGACGAGTGGTGTGCCTCAGGGGTCTGTTTTGGGGCCCCTGCTGTTTGTAATTTTTATAAATGATCTGGATGAGGGTATTGAGGGATGGATCAGTAAATTTGCAGATGATACTAAAGTTGGTGGTGTGGTAGATAGTGAAGAGGGGTGTTTTAGTTTACAGAGTGACTTGGACAAGTTGCAGAGCTGGGCCGAGAGGTGGCAAATGGAGTTTAATGTGGAAAAGTGTGAGGTAATGCACTTTGGCAGGAACAATAAATGTGTAGAGTATAGGGCTAATGGTAGGGCTCTTAATAGTGTTGAGGAACAGAAGGATCTTGGTGTATGTGTCAATAGATCCCTGAAAGTAGGCAGTCAAGTGGATAAAGTTGTTAAGAAGGCTTATGGAGTCTTAGCTTTTATTGGTAGGGGGATTGAATTTAGGAGCCGCAGCATCATGTTGCAGCTGTACAAAACTCTAGTGCGGCCGCACTTGGAGTATTGTGTGCAGTTCTGGTCGCCACATTATAAGAAAGATGTGGAGGCATTGGAGAGGGTACAGAGGAGGTTTACTAGGATGTTGCCTGGTATGGAGGGCAGGTCCTATGAAGAGAGGTTGAAGGATTTGAGGTTGTTTTCGTTAGAAAGGAGGCGGCTAAGAGGGGATCTTATTGAAGCATATAAGATGATTAGAGGTTTAGATAGGGTGGACAGTGATAGCCTTTTTCCTAGGATGGAGAAAGCTAGCACGAGGGGACACAGCTTTAAATTAAGGGGTATGAGTTATAGGACGGATATCAGAGGTAGGTTCTTTACTCAAAGAGTGATTAGGGAGTGGAATGCCCTGCCTGCAGCTGTTGTAGATGCGCCAAGTTTGGTGGCGTTTAAGAGGTTAGTTGATAAGTATATGGATGAGAAGGGAATGGTTTAGTTAGGAGGGGCATTGCTTTTTATTTTGGTCGGCACAACATCGAAGGCCGAAGGGCCTGTTCTGTGCTGTATTGTTCTATGTTCTATGTTCTATGTTCTAATTATTCATAATGACTTTTAGACTACAATTATGCCATAATATTATTGTCCCTGTGCCAAAATTCAGAATCAGGGCTCAAACTAATACCAGAAGCAAACAAAATGACTCAGTATTTCTCATCCATTTGAGTGTAAGGATTTATTGACAACCCTGTAACTCTTCTTCATAGGCAATCCTTTGGGATCACGGATAATTAATTCTCTTCCAGATCGTTGGGTTCTGAGGTGGTGGATAAATCCATTGCAAAGTGCGGACTCTGCTGCACGTGAAGTAGGTGGTGCTTGAAGAGTTGGGTTGAGAGTTGTTTGGAGATTTGTGCATTCTCTCCAACATCCATTGTGTGCTCTGATGAAGATCATTGTGTTCACTGCCTTTCTGAAAGAACATTCCCCATTTTGATCAGTCACAAGCTAGGACCTCCCTGGAGTCAGCGGAGATATTTGACTGCTTCAGGGAGGCTCTGAGGACATTTCATGAATAATTCCACTGTGCCTTGGGAGTGTCCTGCTACAAACAACATAGATGTCGATATAGCTCTTTCTATAGATATAACTCTGAGGGCTAAAGGGATCAAGGGATATGAGAGATAGGCAGGATATTGAGTTTGATGCTCAGTCATGATCAACATGAACGATGGAGCAGGCTCAAGGACTGAATGGCCTACTCCTGCTTTTATTTTCTATGTTTCTATGTTTTCCATGACATGTTCTGTCCAGAAGAGCCACTTTTGATTGATTAATACCTCAGTTAGTGGGCAGTAATAGTCTAATAGTATTATTAATCCAGAAACTCAGCTAATGTTCTGGGGACACTGGTTGGAATCCCACCACGGCAGATGATGGAATTTGAATTCAATAAAAAATATCTGGAATTAAGAATCTACTGATGCCTATGAAACCATTGTCAATTGTCAGAAAAAAAAATCCATCTGGTTCACTAATGCTATTTAGGGGAGGAAATTTGCCATTCTCCCTTGGTCTGGCCTACATGTGACTCCAGAGCTATAACAATGTGGTTGACTCTCAACTGCCCTTGGGCAATTAGGGATGGCAGTCAGCGATGCCCATGTCCCACGAGTGAATTAAAAAAAGAATTCTGGGAACATTGGCTTTGATGCTGCTCTTGGATAATCTTCATAGCCACAAGATTTGGAGGATCTTGCAAAGGCCTCATTGGTGGTATTTCTCAAATGCTTAAGATGTCTGCGGTAGGTTGTCCAAATTTCCATAGCAAGTAGGGGTGCGGGAATCACTGTTGCCTAGTAAACCATGACGTTAGTTTCAGATTTGAGACCCCAATCCTCAACTACTCTTTTTCTCAGCTGGTTGAAGGCTAGCTGGAATATTATGGTGAAGATGAATTTGGTCATCCATGTCATGCCTTTGTTGAGAAGAAGCTCCATAGATACAGAAAATGATACATATTTTCCAGAATCTCATCATTATTTTTTATTATTAGGGGAGATATTATGCGCTGCTGAGCCTTAACCACAGGTAAGGCATCAGACAATGTCTCAGACAAGAGTCCTTAAAATCGGATTAGAGTCACTCTGTGAGATTTGTAAGCTGTCGCAGGAGCTAGTGTGCGGAGTTATTTTAACTTCAGTACATCTATTCGTTATCACACAACACTGGATTTCAATACACATGTAACACATTTTATTTTTTGTGTCTGTTGGTTCCAAAGATGTTCAGGTCTGAAATTACATTAACAAGTCAGTCAATAGTTCATAAAAATGGTTCTCTGAACTAAATCAGAAAACCAACAGCTCATGAAAAAGGTCACATCAATACAACTGAATGTCCAGAAGAAGTATTTGTCAAGTGTTTTTGGTAAAATCAGAATGAAAGGTGGAGGAGGCTGAACTACTATACAATACAAGTTCAGTCAAATGTTCTACAAGGATAAAGTTTATCTAAAAATGGTATTAGTTGTATACTGCATCTTCTCACAGGAAATCTCTTGGCCAAATACTAGCCCACATATTGCATTCTAATTCTGAGTAATAGTGCAGCATCCCAAATATCTCCATCGCATCAACTGCCAAAGCAATCTTTGCACAATATGCTCTCAAGGGAATTGACACCATTCCAGAGAAGGCTTGATCAGCACCCAATCTGCCATCTTAAACATTCACCCTCTCCACACTGATAGAAAGTGGGAGGAGTGTGTACTGTATTGAAAATGCACTGCAACAACTCACCAAGGTTCTTTATACAGCACTTTCTAAGCCCACCAAGAAAGATAAGGGCAGCAGATGCATGGGAACACCACTACCTGCAAGTTCCCCTCCTAGCCACTCATCATCCTGACTTGGAGTTATTCACCTTTCCTTCATTGTCACTGGGTCAAAATCTAGGAATCCCTCCCTAACAGCCCTGTGGGTGTACCTATGCTACAGGTACACAGCAGTTCAAGAAGGCAGCTCACTATTAATTTGTCAAAGTCAATTAAGGATGGGCAATAAATGCTAGTCTTATCAATGACACTCACACAGAATGAAAGAATTAAAAAGAAATTGGATAATCTTACTCCAGCTGAGGAGGAATAGGAGGGGAACGCCGGCGGTCCTGAAGAATCTGGTTAAAGTTTGTGAATGATGCCCAACCCATCACACAAACCAGCTTCCCATCCATTGACTCTGTCTACACTTCCCACTGCCTTGGAAAAGCAGCCAGCATAATCAAGGACCCCATGCAGCCCACACATATTCTCTTCCACATTTTTCCATCAGGACAAAGACATAAAAGTCTAAGATTATGTGCCAATCAATTCAAGAACAGCTTCTTTCCTGCTGCCATCAGACTTTTGAATGGACTTACCATACATTACGCTGACGTTTCTCTCACCCCAGCTATGACTGTAACATTATATCTTGCACCCTTTCCTTTCCTCCTCCCCTATGTAATTTACGAACAATATGCTTTGTCTGTAAAGCATGCAAGAAACAATACTTTTCACTGTATCCCAATGTATGTGTCAATAATGAATCAAACCAAATCAAAATGATGGGTCAGTACACCAAACTCCTGGAAGAGTAGTGATTTAAAGGGGTATGAACTGGTACTGCTTAACAGTTTCTGTAAAAAAGATCATGTTGGCATTTGCTCAAAACATTTGAAATGTATGGAGAGAGGAGGAGTGTTGAGAAGCCAGTTCAAAAACAACATTCATAATCTAATAAAATACAGATACAACTTTCAGAAGGAGAGTGCTGTTCTTTCAAAATTAACCACAACTAATCTCAATTAAATTTTATTCTCCCCCTTTATAAATGTTGGCGATTTATTGAAAATATTTGACTTCTTTGGACTTGCATTTTTATCAGCAAATGTTTGGTCCAGTTCAGTTTTCTGTGGCCAAGTCACTGTCTTGGTGATGAACTAGTCCTTGCGGAAGTCAGCTTTCCCATTTGGTCAACATCTGGATCTCATCGGGAACACATGATAGATATTTTCCGAGCAAAACGCAACAATGAAATATTTAAAATACTTGAACAATCTGGTAGCCAGGTTGAATTTTCTAATGGTAGCACAATTGAAAGTGAAAGATTCCTTTCCCCATTAAACAAGCATGTGCATTCTTGCATACATGCACATATACATGCACACACATATATACAGACACATTTACACACATACAGACACACACACACATACACAGATATACACATAGATACATACACATACACACACACATACATAGATATACACATATACACAGACAAACACAAACAGACACACACAAATACACATATACACACAGGCACACATATGTACACAGACAAACACACAGACACATGGATATATATACACACATACATATTCAGGCACACAGACGCATACTCATACACAGACACACACACACACATACAGTTCATAAACATGCACACACATACATACATGCCCAAAGACCTACATACATATATACAGATATATGCACATACATGCACACATACAGACAGATACACAGACACACAGGTGCACACATATATACACAAACAGACACAGACACACAAACACACACACACAGACATATATTTATCATGGTTCTCGATGTTTAAGACACATTTTTCTTTATTCTTGTTTTAACTGCTATCATAATTATGACGTATTAAAAAGTAAAATACCGTAGATGCCGAAAATCTGAAAGAAAACAGAAAATGCTGGGGAAAATCAGCAAGTCTTGCAGCATCTGTGGAGAGAGAAGCAGAGTTGATGTTTCAGGCCATGATCTTTCATTAGAACAAAGAGATGTTAATCCTTGGTGTTGAAGAAAGAAGAGCATCCATCCAGTCTTACTTGTTTAAAACTTCGTGATCTAGAAATCAGGGCCCGAATTCTTTTATCCCACCTGCCATTGGAATTCTAGCAGGTGGGTTGCAGAGAATGTGAAAAGCCATCGACGGTTGGGCAGGAATATCCGATTTTCAGACCAGCGAGGCTGGGGAATTCTGCCAGATCTCCATTCGCCATTTTGAACTGTTAAGCTGTCTGCCAAGTATGCAACACGGTGGGTCGGAAGCAAAGACAATCCCAATTGCAAGTACGCTGCCCACCAGATTGAATGGATGATGATAGTAGAAGGATTTAAAGTAATAAATACCCTATTTAGGTTATAGTCCTGCATTTCTCTTGGGATCCCATTCCAATCCGGATTGCCTGGATCACTGTGTTCTCACCTACCTAAAAACATATGACATTAAGTGGATTCTGTTTGAAATGGTGGGGCAGGAATTGAGGTTAAGTCATTGTTTTGTCACTTCAGGCTCAGTGTTAAAGTCCTGGCTGATATTTGCTGAGCTCTATCATTTGGGTAAGTTTATTTGTTTGCTGACGAGCAGGGTTTGCTGTTCCAGGAAGCCTCGTGAATAATCCGACTGCACTCGTGGATGGTCTCATGGGGGTTCTCTCCGGGCTGAAGCACAGCAAGAGAGCAGAGAGCTGTCATCACAGCAGCTGAGGGGAAGGGCACTGACAGGAAGCCAGACCTATGGCTGATATTCAAGGAATGGACCTTCTACATGAACTTACAAACCACATGTCTCAGATGCCTCTGCTTCCCAAAGGAGGGCATGTCACATGCTGAACACATCACCAGATCTTCATACCACACGGCTGTTTACAGCACCAGGAATCCGCGTTCAATCCCAGCCTCTGGTCACTGTCTGTGTGGACTTTGCACATTCTCCCTGTATCTACTTGAGTTTCCTCCAGATGCTCCGGTTTCCTCCTACACTCCAAAGATGTGCATTGGATTGGGCCATGCTCAACTGCCCCTTAATATTCAAAGATGTTTAAGTTAGGGTTGATTATACATAGTCAATGCAGCATTATAGGGATAAGGTAGAGGGGAATTTGGAGAGTTGGTGCAGACTCGATGGGCTGAATGGCCTGTTTCTACACAGTAGAGATTCTGTTCTACAGTGTCAGGCTCACTGTAGCTCTTATGTTTAATTCTGCAGGCTTTTCACAGGGAACAGAGAGTAACATGAGTAATATCTCACAGACAGACTGCCCTGGTGTTGAGCCCACACTGTCAGTAAGGAATCAGTCTTGGGGCTATACAGGCTATGTTAGAGGGGTCTGTATATCATGCACATCTTGGTCCAAGTCTTTGGCAGGGGGAGGCACCTCTGGGCAGTGACGGTTGTGCAGAGTATGGAATTTCATCCTGGAGTTTAGAGTCCAAGTATTGTGAAGCGGATAGGCAGTCACAGTCAGGGGAGGAATCCACATCCTGTGAGTTGGTAGCTGAAAAGTCATGGAATAGGAAGTGGAGGGCTGTGTAATGAGGGTGTCATGAGAACAGACCCAGAAAGTCAGGGTGCTTGCAGCCTCGAGACGGAGTGGGGTCAGGTTGACAGAAACTTCAACATTTAAAGGTTGAAGGGAGAAGAGGAATATCCACACGGCTAATGATGAATTCAAGACTATCAGGAGGGAGGGAAATTCAGAGACATTGAGCATGGAGGAGGATGGAAGGATTAGTGGGGTGGCAGGGGAATTTAGAAGCTTCCAAATGAAGATTATTAGCAGCACCATTTTAAAGAGTCCGAACTTCTCAACGAGTGCATCAGGATGTGCTCAGCGCTGGGGGACGGAGCTGTTGAATTTCACACAGCGTTCCAACCCCACCTCATCTCCAGCAGAGAGAGAGGCCGGGTATACCTTTAAATGTAAGTTCCAGCTGATTACATCCTAACCCACTTTGCCGCTCAGCCCTCATGCAGGTCAGTTTTACGTTGACAAACGATTGTGCTGAGGAAATGCAGTGCCACGAGTCATAAAAATAAACAATCCTTAAAACTGTCTGGAGTATACAATGAGAATGGGTCTTTCTCAATAGGTGAGCCGAAGTATTTATTTGACTCCACTGGCAGCAGAACACAGATCTATAATGACCGTACCATATGGAGATATTTAGTTTTCAAATGAGGCCCTGTGCTTAAGTCTCTTGCCAATTGCTGGACCTGTGCGTTGTTTTTTTAATGATTTATTTGTTGTGTGTGCCTTGGTCATTCCATTGCAGCTGCATAAATGCTGCTGACACGTGCATTTTGGAGTGAAGATTTCCACTGAACAAGGCTGTTTATAAGTGTAGCATTCCATGCAGTCTGGGGTTTTGCCATCCTTACGTGGTAAATTTCCAGTTATCGTTGTTCCATTGGAAGCCCAATGGAGATCAAGGGGAAAAAACAGCACGTCAATCACTCACCAGCTGCACTCACTCCTCCAGCGAATGACTGCTTACAGACAAGAGGTTTCAGCACAGACTGCCTTATCCGCCACACACCTCTAAACCAACAGCAATCAGCTATTATCAGGAGAGGCAATAGCCTAGTGGTATTATCACTATTTATCCAGAAACTCAGCTATTATCATAGAACATAGAACACTACAGCACAAACAGGCCCTTCGGCCCACGAGTTGCGCCGATCACATCTATATCTACTAATCCGCAGACCTATCTATAACTCCCTATCCCATTAGTTCCCATATACTCATCCAGAAGTCTTTTAAAAAACCCCAGCGAGTTCGCTTCTACCACCACCGACGGCAGCCGATTCCGTTCACTCACCACCCTCTGAGTGAAAAACTTACCCCTAACATCCCCTCTGTATTTGCTTCCCTGCACTTTAAATCTGTGTCCTCTCATAGTGACCATTTCAGCTCGGAGAAATAGCATCTGAGAATCCACCTATCTATTCCTCTCAACATTTTATAAACCTCTATCAGGTCGCCTCTCAAACTACGTCTCTCCAGGGAGAAGAGTCCCAGCTCCCTCAACCTATCTTCATAAGGCATGCCTCCCAATCCAGGCAACATCCTTGTAAATCTCCTCTGCACTCTTTCAATAGCTTCCACATCCTAGGGATCCCGGTTCGAATCCCCCTGCCATCGTAGCTGGTGGACTTTGAATTCAATAAAAAATATCTAGAATGAAGACTACTGATGATCATTGTCGGAAAAATCCATCTGGTTCCTTTAAGGAAAGAAATCTGCCATCATTAAATGGTCTGGCCTATGTATTGACTTTTAACTGCCCTCAGGCAACTAGTAATAAATGCTGGCCAGGCAGCGATTTCCACAAATTAATCATTTTTTAACAAAATGGGGACACAGTACAGAGGTATTACCACCAGGCTATTAATCCAGAAACTCAGCTAATGTTCCAGGGACCCGAATTCGAATCCCCTACTGAAGCTGGTGGAATTTGAATTCAATAAAAAATATCTGCAATCAGATATTACACAAGGTCTGTGAATGAGTTTTCAAACGTTACATCCTTAAAAATAGCGTCACTCAGACTCTGTCCAAATTCACCATACCCCAGTCACTCACCTCCCGACATGCTCTATCAGCCATGACTCATACCAAACATTCCTCGCCCACATCCCATGAATTAATAAGAAAAAAATATTGTCCACCACAAACGCGACCACTTACTTGTCTGAGAGATGTTTGGGGGAAAGAATCATTTAAGACTCATTTATAAAAAATTATTCTCATTTCAACTCTTTTATCAAGGTTCATGCATGATTGTGAGGAAAAATCCAAAGAGGAACATCTCCTTTGCTACTGGTTAATAATTTGGATAATTACTAATTCAAAGCAATGATGATATAATTGAACGTATTGATATAAATCAAGGTGATAACAGTCAGTGTGACAGGCTGGAGTGGAAACTTGTGCATTTTAATACAAGATTCTTGTTCAACATTTCATATAGTTTCAAATAATATTCTGGATCAGTGGGGATAACATGCAATCATTTTTATTTATTCAACAGAGTGGTTATGCTTTGGGTGAATCAGATAGCAAACATTACTGAATACTGTTCTAGAACATCAAGGGAAAGGAATAAGGCCTGATAATGGGTACAGGGAGAGCAATGTGGATTTATCCCACACCCTTTCCTTACAATGCCTGCCCATTTACATAATAGCTGCATACAGTCAAGCTATAAATGTACTGCTGACTAGCTGCGCACCTCAAGCAGGAGATCAACATTTGTGCAAAGCCAGCATCACTTAAAGCAAGACTTCACCTCTTAAAGAAGAGCTGTATTCTAGCTGTAGGAGGTGCTGAAAGTGGCTGGGGAAGAGTGCCTGAACTGCAAGAAGACTAAATAGGTCTCAACAGCATTCTCCAAAGCTCTTGGAAGCTTTCGTTCCTGCGCCAGACAAGAAAGAGATCCTCTCTCCTAAGGTGGGAGTTGTTGGTAGTGGTTGTTGAGGGAGGGGGGAGTGGTGGGATGGCGAGCTGTCAGCGGGGATGTTGGTGCAGGAATCCCTTCAGTCAGACACTGAAGTGGCAGTGGGAGGGGTGGATAGCCATATTCACTGTCTATGCATGTCGTCTGGCCCTCAAGGGAGGCGATGGCCTTGTGGTATTATCGGCAGATTATTAATCCAGGAGCTCAGCTAATGTTCTGGGGGCCCAGGTTCAAATCCAGCCACAAAATGGTAGAATTTGAATTCAATAGAAATATCTGGAATTAAGAATTGACTGAAAACTTTCGATTGTCGGAAAACCCATCTGGTTCACTAATGGGGCTGCACAGTGGCACAGTGGTTAGCACTGCTACCTGACAGTGCCAGAGACTCGGGTTCAATTCCAAGTCACTGTCAGTGTGGAGTCTCACGTTCTCCGTATCCATATGGGTGCTCCAGTTTCCTCCCACAATCTGAAAGACATGTTGATTAGGTGCATTGGCCACGCTAAATTCTCCCTCAGTGTATCCAAACAGGTGCTGGAGTGTGGCGACTAGGGGATTTTCACAGTAACTTCAATGCAGTGTTAATGTCATCCTATTTGTGACAATAATAAATAAATTTAGAATATAGAAATTTAGAAATCAATGTCCTTTAAGAAGTGAGATCTTACCTATCTGGCCTACATGTGCCTGGCCTCCAGAGTTACAGCAATGCTGTTGACTCTCAACTGTTCTCTGAACTGACCTAGGAAGCCATTCAGTTTAGGGGCAACTAGGGATGGGCAATAAATGCTGACCAGCCAGTGATGCACACATCCCACAAAATGAATAATTTTTTAAAAGATGTTGATGCAGTGCAGAAAAATATTTAATGACCTCGCACAAGGGGTGAAAGAGTCTTCAAAAGTTACATCCTTAAAAATGAACCACTAGCATCACTGGACCCCAAACATTCACTTCCCAACAGACTCTATCAACCATGACTCACGCCTAACATTGCTAGCTTCACTTCACCCTCACAGCACTGCTCTCACACTCACAAATCCTCATCTCACAGCTTGCACACACTGCTAGTTATTAAACCATGACAGTCACATTACCGAAATGCCTTGCGCCCACAATTCTTAACACACTTCCCTCTCTCCTACAGGACAAGGTGGGTGCATAACAGCCAAAATCAACACTTAACTAATGGGGAATAGACGTGGCCACATGCACTCATTCAGTGCCGGAAACAGAGGTGAGAATCGCTAGAGTGGCAGTCACTGACACCATTAACTCAATAGAAGATGATAGTATATTCCTGTAGAGTCTTACAGTGCAGAAGGAGACCGTCCAGCCCATCTGCACTGACCATAATCCTACCCATGCCCTATCCTCATTAACCCCATGCATTTGCTCTAGCTAGTCCACTTGACACTAAGTGACAATTTAGCATGGCCAATCCTTTGGACTGTGGAAGGAAACTGTGGGCACCTGGGGACAGGCATGAGGACAATATGCAAACTCCACATAGATAGTGACCCACAGTCCCAGGCACTGTGAGGCATCAGTGCTAACCACTGTGCCAGCACGCTGCCCTATCTAATCCATCTTCTCAAGTTCTGCTTCTCCCTTCATCCCATAAACTCTTCCGATATTGTTGTTCACCATTCTGCCGTTCACACTCCTTTATGCTCACTTTTCCTTTCCTTACTTGTCCCATTACCTCTCCCTTTGGTTCTGCATCCCACCAACTTTTCTGGTCTTTAATCCCTGCTGATATCTGTTCTCTTTTTTCCACTGTCCCCTTTCCATGCGTATAAAACCTCGTGGCATTTCTAACTTTTCCCAGTTCTGATGAAAGATCATTGATCAGAAATGTTGGCTGGAGATTTCCCATTCTTCCAGCTGTGGAAATCGTAGAGGGCAGGACAGAAAATTTGGCAGATCATTGACCTCAGGAGAGAATGAGTGGGGCGGGGGGGGTGGATTTTTAGTCTTCAGGCTTGCACAACCAAAAAATCCCATCTTTTGACTCAGATTTTCTCTCCACAGATGCTGTCTGACCTGCTGAATATTTCCAGCAGTTTCTGTCCAGCAGCTGCAGGGTTTTGCTGCTGTGCTTCCTGAATGTTTTATGAGGCCAGGTTCAGAATATCACATTGATCAAGAACACAATGTCAAATTCCAGCAGAATTTTGTTCCAAAGCATTGCGTTGAGCAGCCTGGAACGAAGTGTGTCTGGAACATTGTGTTGCATGATGGTTGACACTTCAAGAACACAGAGTGGTGAAAGGGTGCACAAAGAAAGAGATTAAAATTAAAGAACTAAGGAGTGAATATTCAGCCATTGTGGTTGAATTGGAAAAAGTCCATCAAGGGTTATGACGTTCAGTCCCTCTTATTCACAGCAACACGGAGGAGTGAATTTTTGTTTGTTTGTATCTGTTCCAAAGAACAATGAAGGAATCATTTCTGTCTGAGAGTCAGTATTTTGAATACAAATTTTCTATCAGGTTACAAGTAACACTTTTTACATTAATTCATAGAATCCCGACATTTACAGAAGGAGGCCATTCAACCCATCAAACCTGCAATGATCACAATCCCACCCAGATCCTATCCACATAATCCCATGTATTTACTCTGCTGGCCCAGTGACACTAAGGGGCAATTTAGCACGGCCAGTCTACCCAACCCACACATCCCGTATTTATCTTTGTGGACTATTTGTCACTATCTGTTCATACACTGGACAGGGTTTTCTGGTCACTCCTGCCCCAGGACTGGAAATTTCTGCTCAGAGTCAATGGTCTTTCAATGGTCTATCTGTTCTGCCCATATCGATTCCTGTGTCAATTCCCTTGAATCTCCTACCAATGCATAGGATGGCCACAGACTCTTGACTGAGCACATTTCTTTTATCCATTCATGGGGACATCAGTGTCACTGACTGGCCAACATTTGTTGCCCATCCGTAGCTGCCTGAGGGCAGTTGAGAGTCAATCACATTGCTGTGGTTCTGGAATCACATGTAGGCTAGGCTAGATAAGGACAGCAGAATTCCTTCCCTAAAGGACATTAGTGAATTAGTGTTAGTGAAGCAGATGGGATCACTAATGTTTGACAATGGTTTCATGGTCATCAGTAGATTCTTAATTCCAGATTTTTTTTATTGAATTCAAATTCAAATTACGCCATCTGCCATGGCAGGTTCGAACCTGCGCCTCCCAGTACAATGGCTGAGTTTCTGGATTAATACTCTAGCGATAATACCCCTAAGCCATCGCTTCCGCTCAGTACTTGTCCTCTCATGTACAGAAAACCATTGATGTTATTAGCCGGAAGCTTTGGCTAAAAACATTGGGAAATAAAACCATACATTTCCTTTGTTATTGTTAACAAAATTATCCACATTACAGATTGTGAAAGAGAAAACAGTGGATTTGACGTTACATTAAAAAGAATAGAGACAGTGCAGATAATAGCAAAATGTTTCAAGTCTTAATGTGTGGGATGCCAGAGCTTGTTTGTGATAGAACTGAAAACATGCCTTTGGTAATGCAGTAGGAAATTGCCAAGGTGAAAATATGTATTTTGTGTTGAATAAAATATCCTGTTCTGGTTCCAAAATCCATTCCCTAGGATTGTTAATTGAGTTTTGCTCTTCAGTTGCAGGTCCCTCTCAGGGTTGCCAAGACTTTGAATTTTGCTTTTAAAAAATTGAGAGGTCAAATGGAGAGGGTGAGTATCACATTGAGACCAGAGGAATAAGCAGAGATCTGATCTCCACCACTCACAATAAGGTCACAGAGAAAAGAGTTACAACTCCAGACACACACACAAACTGCCTTGACAGAAAACGCAGCCTTGTTATTAATGTTAATACAGCCAAAAGATCTTTTCCAATACTGATCTCCTGCAGAAAGCTGTTCTTTTCCAATGTTTTTTATGTTTGCTTGAACTAGTGATAATAGGATGCCTTCCATTTGCTTTGATTTGATTTGATTTATTATTGTCACATATACCAAGATAGAATGTAAAGTATTGTTTCTTGTGTGCTCTACAGCCAAAGCATACCATTCAGAGTACACAGGGGAGAAGGGAAGCAAAGAGTGCAGAATACAGGGTTACAATCACAGCTAAGATATATACAGAAAGATCAACTTAATACAGGGTAGGTCCATTCAAAGGTTTGAAAGCAGGAGGAAGAAGTTGTTCTTGAGTCTGTTGCTATGGGATCTCAGAGTTTTGTATCTTTTTCCTGATGAAAGAAGATGGAAGACAGTGGGTGGGATTTTCCAGCCTCGCTCGTCCCGAAACCATAAAATCCAAGGTTAACGTATCTTTCCATACCCTTCCTCTACATCTTCCTCACCCACTCTGATTCCTGTGGTGGGTAGGATGGTAAAACTCTAGCCAATATGTCCAGGGTGTGTGGGGTCTCTGATTATGCTGCTTTCCCAAAACAGCGAAAAGTGTAGACAGAGTCAATGGATGGGAGACTGGTTTGAGTGATGGATTCAGCTTTGTTCATAACCCTTTGTAGTTTCTTGCATTCTTGGTCAGAGCAGGAACCATGCCAAACTGTGATACACTTGGAAAGGCTGCTTTCTGTGGTGCATCTGTAGAAGTTGGGTGAGAGTTGTAGTGGACATGCTGAATTTCCTTAGCCTTCTGAGAAAGTGAAGGCCTTGATGGGCTTTCTTAGGTATAGTGTCGGCATGGAGGGACCAGGATAGATTGTTGGTTATCTGAACCACCTAGAAACTTGACACTCCTGATATAACTATGATGACATGACAACCGAAGAAACGTGTGTCAATGTTGCATATCTCAATAAAAGCACTGGTAGACACTTACTTCAAGCGGAGCCAGAACTTCAATTTTCCCCATTATTCTGAGTCAGATCCCATCAATTTAGTATGTGTAACATTGCCAATATTGTGAAGTTCCCATTCCATCAATACCAGAAATCACATTCAGATTCATCTTTATTAGTGTCAGCACTGAACAAGTTTGCTATCATTTTTTAAATGATGTATTTCTCCTCACGTCCCTGGAATGTGCTGACGAAGGATGAATTGAATGGAACTGGGTGAAACTAGCCTTATGAAAGCTTGGAAATAAATACCAGTCCAGATTGATAGAATGGAACATTGCCTACTTGATGAAAAGTTTATTTGTGAAAAGAGCTCCCGGAGGTCATGGGTCTATGGCATAAGATTGTCTCTAGCGTAGCATAAACTGGCAACACCATTCAGAGGGGAGGCAGGATGGCTGCTACAGGAAATGACATACTATTACATTCTGGTATTCATCTGGGTATGGGACTGAGGTACATTGTTGGAGCAAAGTTCAGAGAAACTTCCTCTGCAACTGGCTGTATTATATTGGACATGGGAGCTCTTAGTGCTGACTGAGATACAAAAAATGGAAACAATTCCATTCCCCTAGCATTGAGACCCTTCGTCTTTTTAAAATTTGTTCTGGTGGAGGAAGCATTGGCGTTGCGGTATTATCACTGCATCGATAATCCAGAGACCCAGAGTAAGGCTCTGGGGACCCAGGTTCAAATCCCATCATGGTAGATGGTTGAATTTTAAAAAAAGTTTATAAAATGGTATTGTCCCAAAAGAATTCTAAGTCCCCAGTTTGTCTGAAAATGGGAGTAACTCTGTTAGGCACTCCCACCTTGCCCCTGACCTCTTGGGTGGACTCAATGGCCTTTGATCCTCTCCAGAGGGGTCAGCACCTGTTCCCTATTAGGGGGGAGCAGTTGAAAACCTCACTGGAGGGAAGCACTTCTGGTGGGGAGGGGCAGGAGAGATGTTAACAAGCCCAGTCCCGGGCTGAATAATGATATAGAAATGAAGATTTCTGTATTGTAATTAACTCCATGCTGATTCCCAGTGCAAGGCTGATGACATTGGAAATCTCCGGCTGGGAGATGCACGCTTGCTATGGTGACCACTGGGAAGCCCACAAAACAACTCCTGCTGATGTTTGCCATGGCCTATCGCTAGGGCAGTGCAGCTGATTGGGAGAATCACCCCCAAAATGTCATTCCTGTTGTAAATGAAGCACTCTGGAACATTCTACCATCACCCCCAATCCCCTGGTGCTCACCGTCGTGGGATATCCCTGGCATATTATCGTATACTGTACACACTCTTTCCTGGGGAATAACCATGGAAGAGACACAGGTAGTCAGGCCAAATGACCCCCTGTCCATCTTCTGCTTAGACCTGTTCATGGGAGTTTCCCACTTTACCTCTTCTTAAAACCCAGTAATGAGTGACCTGTTACCAATTAAATGTCCCATGTTAAGGGCCCTTTTACACCACTGCAACAAAAAAAAAACAAACTTTACAGAAAACAATCAAACTAAAATTACATTTCTGAAGGGGATAACAGGCTCTACTGGCTCTCCCTCCCCTCTAACCCCCACCTCACACCCCGCCTGATGCCCATCACTTGTTGAAAGCAATAGACATTGCTGTGAGTACCGTGTAGGTCTCTCTTTATACTCTTTCAAATAGAACAAAAATTTCAATAAGTTAAGGGTGGCACAGTGTTAGCACTGCTGTCTCACACTGCCAGGAATGCAGGTTCAATTTTGGCCTTGGATCACCGTCTATGTGGAGTTTGCACTTTCTCTCCCTGTGCCTGCGTGGGTTTCCTCCGGGTGCTCCGGTTTCCTCCCACAGTCCAAAGGCGTGCAGGTTAGGTGGGATTGGCTATGCTAAATTAACCTTTAGTGCCCAGAAGTTGTGTAGACTAGATGGATTATCCATGGTGAATGTGTGGGACTCCAGGGAAAGTGGGGAAGGGGAGGACTTGGATGGGATACTCTTTCGGACAGTCAGCGCAGATGCATCATTTGCACTGTAAGGATTCAGTGATAAAGATTCTGTGGTTTAAAACAAAAATGATAGGGGTGACACTCCTGGTAGAACAAAATCTTTCTTTATTCATCAGAAGTCCACGCCTTAACATTAATAGTACAGTTGACCTACAATTAACATTTTGTTTAATCTCCATGTCTATGTTTCCCATCTGAGTCTAGAATATCCAAGTGAAAGTAGAAGTTTTCTCATGCAAGAGGAGTGACAGGGTTGATTTGATTTATTATTATCACGTGTGCTGTGATACAGTGAGAAGTATTGTCTTTTGCGCACTATACAGACAAAACATACTGTTCATAGAGTACATAAGGCAGAAGGAAAGAAGAAGGTGCAGAATATAGTGTTACAGCCCGATTTTACCATTGCAATGTGCCTGTTTTTGGGCACGAAAATGTGGTCAAGCCGGGCGTGAGGCAATTAGCGCAATCTGCGCCTGCGGCCACACAGATTCCCATTTTACCAAGGCCCAAAAATGGCCACAATCAGAACCACACCCAAAAACAGCTGCAACATCAATTTAAGTGCATTTGCTTGCATTTGAATTGACTTAGTGAGCTGGACACCCAATCTTACTTGCACTTCCCCCTCTACCATCGCATTCGCACGTCTAGATTAGGTGCAAAACAGATACATTCAGCAAAGGTCTGTTTTGGGCACTCCAGCTTCTGAAGAGGTAAGTTCAGAGCTTCCAGCAGCTCTCTGTCTCAGATCGGTGGTGTGTGTGTGTATGCCAGTGGTGGGGTGTCAGATCATTCTCTGGTGAGGTGGAGGGAGGAGGAGGCAGGTCAGAGATATCTCTGGTAGGGTGGGGGCTCAATCATTCTCTGGTGGGGGAAGGAGGAGGAGGTGGGCCAGATGCTCACTGGTTGGGGGGGGGGGGATCATTCTCTTGTGGATATAGTGGAGAAGAGGGGGGGCCAGATTGATCTCTGGTTGGAAGGCGAGGATGGGGGATTGGGGCCACATGGTTCTGTGGTGGTGGGTCAGGGATGAGGAGGGCCAGATCGTTCCATGATGAGGGGGGAGAAAGAGGCCAGATGGATCTCTTAAGAGGGGTATAGGGAGAACAGAGATGGGGCGGCGTCCATTGCCACTCTGCAGGTGATCGGTGGGGGGCGGGGGCGAAGGGAGGCAGGGGATCAGTTTGGGTAATGGGGATGAATAGATAAGGGGGGCAGTTATATTGTGGGGGGTGAGGTGATATCTGTGGGGGGCATCGCTCTTGGGATGCTTTATGTGCTTTTTGCAGTCCCGAAGCAATGTGACAGAGGAGCAATTTTTGAATTTTTTTTCACTGCGCATGCGCAGATGAAGGCTCCAATCAGAGCAGCAAAGAACAGGAAACAGGCCCTTCAGCCCTCCAAGCCTGTGCTACTCATTGGTCCAACTAGACCATTCATTTGTATCCCTCCATTCCCAGTCTACTCATGTGACTTTCCAGATAAGACTTAAACAATCCCAGCGTGTCCGCCTCCACCACCCTGCTTGGCAGTGCATTCCAGGCACCCATCACCCTCTGTGTAAAAAACGTCCTTCTGATATCTGAGTTGAGTAGCATTTCGGGAGCGGTAAGTCCCGCTCACAGTGATTCAGACTCGTGAATCTTTTTTTCAGGTTAAGAGTGTAGGGGGGATGCCTGGGAACAGATTTACAAGTCAGATCTGAATTATGTCCAGATTTAGCCCTTAGAATCAAAATGGTAAAATTGCCCCCTTACAGTCGCAGGATGTAGAGAAAGATCAGTTTCTTACATGACAGCTACATTCAAAAGACTGATGGTAGCAGGAAAGAAACTGTTATTGAGTCAATTAGTATGTGATCTCAGACTTATGTATTGTTTTCTCGACAAAAGGAGATGAAAGAGAGAATGTCCAGGGTGCGTGGGGGTCTCTCGATTATGCTAGCTGCTTTTCCAAGGCAGCAGTATAGACAGTGTCAGTGAATGGGAAGCTGGTTTCAATGATGATTGAACCTTAGTAGTTTCTTGTGGTCTCGGGCAGAGCAGGAGACATACCAAGCTGTGACACATCCGGAAAGAATGCTTTCTATGGTGTGCATCTGTAAAAGTTGGTCAACGGATGAGGGTAGGCGTTGGAGTGGAGGAGGCTGGGTTGTGGAGAAATGGAAGGTGTAGAGAATAATCCCAGGGCTTTCCTCATATACCTGCTGGTTTGCAGTTCAGAGCAGCAAACCAGAGGCTTGGGATCAGGCTGTCTATCCAGATTTTTCAATGCAGTTGGTCTAGTGCCTGGGAAAAGAAGCAAAAAAAGTGAAGGAATTTACCTTCAAGTTTGAAATACGTTTAAGGAGTTGGCATATCCTGACCAAGATACGCACACACAAAAAAAAATCTTCTCCCTCATTCCCCCAAACACCCGTTCCAACTATCTGGAATGTTTATGATTATGCAAAGATAAAAATGTTTTTTCAAAACAGTATTAATTAATTTCTACCGCAACACTCTGGATGTGTTGAGTTCAGTTTCCTTCATTTCTGCAAGCCCCTCTCAGCCTCTCTTTTTACAGCCCATATGGAAACAGTTGAGTTCTGGCAACATCCTTCTTAACGAAAACATCCAAAGTTACATTGAACTGCATCCAAAACTTGAGGCATGTGAAAAGGCAATATTATGTACATTGGATTTCTCATACTCCTGACATGGCACCAATTACAATATTTTTTTTAAATGGCACCAATTAGAAGCAATCTTTTCTTGCCAACTTCACAAGAAATGGTGCCGCAAAGAGAATAACAAGCGGTTCCAACAAACATTGCACATTTCTCCTCCAGCTCAACAACTCTGCCGAGAGACGGAGAGAGAGAGAAAGTCAGTTTGGACAGCAACATGTAGAGAGCCAAAGCCTGCATCATATGGGTTAACCTGAAGAGGAAGACAGAGAACTGAAGGAAAGATATAAACTACTGTGGTTTGGTTGAATGAGAGTCTGGTATTGTACCGTGTGAACACACTGTGACACATTCCAGAATGATCACTTTATTCGCATGTTGTACAATCTTCTCTTTAGAGATGCTGCCATCTCTTTGGACACTAATACAAAAGTGAGCTTTTATCCATGCCTACACCGGATGATGCCAGGTGGCAAAAAGATGTGAATGGAAGAAAAATATAACTATAAACCCACTTTAAAAAACCTTATTGATGAAAGGCAGCATAATTGGCTTTGCACATTGACAGCAAGCCCATTCGCTAACTAAAACAGACCATTTTATTCCAATTCTCTTCCTGCACCTAGTGGTGCACTTTGCTCTGCTTCCATTGCAAGTAATTCCTGGAACAGGTCGCTGATCTGTCACCAGGGACTTACAGCTTGAGGGGCATCATTCCACATCAAGTGTGGCTGACCAGGAGTCTCTTACTGCCAGCCACTGGCGTGTTTGAAAGGATTTGCAGGCTGACACTCAATCTGTTTGACCGTGTGATGAACGCAGCTTCCTTGACCATCAAGTCCTGGGGTGGGACTTGAACCCTGTTGTTCTGGCTCAGAGGCAGGGACTCTATCCACTGAGTCACCAAACTGCTTGCAAGCTATTTTATGACTTGGTGTTAATTCAGTGGCCATCTATTTTGATAAGTGCTCCAAGCCTTGGTCCAGGGAATAAATATTTTAAACACACGTCAATAAGCTATAATGCTTTTGTTAACTGTTTGCCAATCTGTATTTAATGCGGACTAAGCAAGCACACTTGGTATTTATATTAATTTTCTCTCATTTGCGGGCCGTGTCAAAGCAATGCAAGCAGATGGCACCGTTCCAGTGATGAGCAGAGCAGGAGGTCTTGACCAGAGGAAGAGCCTTTTAATGAGGTCTCTCAGTGCTATCACGCCAAGTCTGTGAATGGAGGAAGTGGAACTGGAACAGTGCCACGGCACAGGAGGTTTGTGACTCTAACTGATGAACTTTTTGGTCTAGTTACTACTAAATAGCACAGTGGCACAGTGGTTAGCATGGCTGCCTCGCAGCACCATGGACCGGATTCGATTCCCGGCTTGTCTATGCGGAGTTTGTACGTTCCCTCCATGAAGTTACCGTGAAATTCTCCAGTTGCCACATTCTGGTGCTGTTCAGGTACACTGAGGGAGAATTTAGCTCGGCCTATGCACCTAACAGTTGTGTCTTTCAGACTGGATGAGTATATGGGATCCAATGGGATTGGGGGTTATAGATAGGTCTATGGCTGGGTAGGTTTTGATGTGTTCGGCACAACTTGTGGGCTGAAGGGCCTGTTTGTGCTGTAGTGTTCTATGTTCTATGTTCTATGTTCTATGACTGTGGGAGGAATCCGGAACACCCAGAGGGGTGAGTTTCCTCTCGGTGCTCCAGATTCCTCCCACAGTCTGAAAGATGTGGTGGTTAGATGCATTGGCCATGCTAAATTTTCCCTCAGTATACCCGAACAGGCACCAGAATGTGGCAACTGGAGAATTTCACAGTAAGATTAATAAGATTAATGCAAATCTTATTTGTGACTATTAAGTACTTAAAAACACATTGTGTGGGTTGTGAACCTTGCATCATTCTGGATCTCAGCAAGAAACATTGGGGTTGATTTTCCCCCACACCTGGCATGATCCTGAAAAATAGTGTGCAGGATCCACGCCCAATGCCAAACGGTTTGCAATCGCTCCCACCCTTTTCTACTGGCGCAAACCAGGCTGCACCCAGAAAGGGCAGAAGGTTACATGGCGTGAATCACTACCGGTCTCCACTAGCAGAGACCTGGTGCGGTGGCAATGCCAGGGGGCTTGAAGGCCATTGAAGCCCCCTGGGGTGGCTGGGGACATGGCCAGACAGTGCCCATTGGGGAGTGCCCAGCTGGCACACTGGCAGTGCCCACCAGGCACACTGACAGTGCCCACCGCCACTGCTCTCCCAAAATGTGATGATCAAGAGCGCATCTGATTGACCGGCGCTGATCGTTCTTGTATTCCTGCCGTGGAGGCAGGGATTATTCGCCTGTTCACTTCCAGCTGCAAGCGAATTTGGCACTCTACAGACCAGAGAATCCCGCCGGCACGAACGACCGAAAAATTCTGGCCTTACTTTTTTTGTGGGAGGAGGGGAGAGGATAATTCCACCCAGAGTGTTATGAGAGCCCATCTCAACAGAGTAGCAGAACTGCCTGAGAAGTAAAAATGGCCAACGTATTCGCCACAGCCCATTTCCACGATACTGCTTATTTTCAGCCGACAGAAGAATCACTCCAATTATCAACACTGCTGCACTGAACAGCAGATTCCCCCTCCTGTCATGACTCCTCATACATCAACCAGAGCGCACAGCGGTGGCCAGGGAAATCGTGCAGCAGTGTCTGAGGACAAACTGCATGTTTGGAGGCAGGATCCCTTTGAGAGAGGGCAAGAGAATGCGTCATCTCCTGGATAAAATTCACATCAAAAGCGGGAGAATTAGTGAGCCTGCCACAGCCTGTCAGAAACCTCGCCACACCCTCTAAATCATTGCTAGAAGCTGCTTTGCGTTGCGAATTTCAAACAAGAAAATGTAATCTCCATAAAAAATGGATAAGGCCATGATTACAGTATATATTACTGTTCTGTACAGCGTCGACATTAGGTGTATTTGTGTATATAATATTTTAGATATATTGATTGTAATGTATACTACTGTTTGATACAGGGTCGATATTAGGTGTATTTGTGGGTATAATATTTTAGACATTAATTTTAAGTTTATTAGTGTATTTAATCACTGAGAAAAAAATCTATCAATCCACAGAGAATTTTCTCAGTCTGTTCTTTAGAACCAATTACAAACTGCAGCACTACCATCTTCTGATAGTAAAACATTACTACACCTTCAAAGATAACAATTAATGGCATTTGTTAATGGTACATTAATATACAAGCATATCAATGTACAAATTAGGAGCAGGAGTAGCTTCACTCGGCCTCTCGAGCTTGCTGCACCATTCGATAAGATCATGGCTGATCTGATTGTCACCTCACACACTCGCCCAGTATCTTTCACCCCCTTGTCAATCAAGAGTCTCCCTAACTCAGCCTTTGAAACATTCTATGTTTCCGCTGCCTTTTGAGGAAGAGAGTTCCAAAGACTCATGACACTCTCACAAGATCATAGGATGCCTGCAGTGCAGAAGGAGACCATTTGGCCCGTCGAGCCTGCACCATCAACAATCCTACCCAGACCCTATCCCTGTAACCCCATGTGTTTACTCTGCTAATCCCCCTGACACTAAGGGGCAACTTATCATGACCAAGCTACTTAACTCACACATGTGGGAGGAAATCGGAGCATCCAAAGGAAACCCACGCAGACATGGGGAGAAGGTGCCTTCCTTCCTTCGGGAAAAAGATACAAAAGTCTGAGGTCACATATCAACGGACTCACCAATAGCTTCTTCCCTGCTGCTGTCAGACTTTTGAATGGACCTTCCTTGCATTAAGTTGATCTTTCTCTACACTCTAGCTATGACTGTAACACTCTATTCTGCACTCTCTCATTTCCTTCTCTATGAACAGTATGCTTTGTCTGTATAGCGCACAAGAAACAATATTTTTCACTGTGTGTTAATACATGTGACAATAATTAATCAAATATCATCAAACTCAGGTCTCTGGCACTGTGGGGCAGCAGTACTAACCACTGCGCCACACCATAAAGGGTATTATTAAATGGATGGATTTTCCTGACTTACAGTAATGGCTTCATGGTCATCAGTAGATTCTTAATTCCACATTTTCTTTTAAATTGAATTCAAACTCCACCATCTGCCGTGGTGGGATTCGAATCCAGGTCCCTAGAACATCAGCTGAGTTTCCGGATTAATAGTCTAGCCTTAATATCACTAGGCCATCGCCTCCTACATTTTCTCTGAGAGAAAATTTTTTTCCTCATCTCTGTCTTAAATGAGTGACCCTCTTATTTTTAAACTGTGATACCTAGTTCTCTATTCTCCGAGAAGAGAAAACATTCTCTCCACATTCCACCCTGTCAATAGCACTCAGGATCTTAAAGTAAGTCCCCAGTGAGTGTATTCTGGATAAGGAATGTAACCAGTATTGTGGAAATGGACTGTGGCGAATATGTTGGCCATTTTTACTTCCCCTCAGGCAGTCACATCAATGTTCTGCTGTTCTGTTGAAATGGGCTCTCATGACACCCTAGGCGGAACTGGGGAGAAGTTGTACGTTAAACAATAATACCACTAGGCCATCGCTCCTACATTCCTTATCGTTAGAGTATTAATACAGAAACTCAGCTAGTGTTCTGGGGACCAGGGTTCGAATCCTGCCACAGCTGATGGTGCAATTTGGATTCAATTTTAAAAAATCTGAAATTAAGAATCTACTGATGACCATTGTTGATTGACGTAAAAACCCATCTGGTTCACTATTGCCCTTTAGGGAAGATAATCTGCCATCCTTACCTGTTCTGGCCTACATGTGACTCCAGAATCACTTCCTATATGAAATTCCATCTGCCAAATTTTTGCCACTCATTTAATCTGTCTGTATCCCTGTGCAGACCCCTTGGGTGAATCTTGAACCCACTCTGTCGGTCCATGAGAATGGTGGTGGGGGGGAGGGGGGAGCAGTGAAGATCCAGCAAAACCCAGAGACCTGTGTGGAAGCAAGCATGAAGTTAGCTGATAGAGTGGACCACACCGTGTGTATATATCAATACAGTTAATCTTGAACCAAACAAGACTCAGAACCTCTTTGTGCAACCCAATGAACAGAGAGCATACAACAATTGAAGGGATAGTGTTGACATGATTACTGCAATAGGTGTATAAGATAATGAAAGGTTAGATTTGTGCGCGTACTGACAGATTATGACAGTTTGACATTGGGGAGAACTGGAGACATGCAAATGAACTCTGCATAGTGGCACAATAGCACAGCTGCTGCCTCACAGCACCAAGGACCTGGGTTCCATTCCCAGTGGTTGACTCTCAAATGCAATGAGAGATGGGCAATAAATTCTGGCAGGCAGCGATGCTCATGTCCCATGAATGAATAAAAAAAACAAACTGCATTGCAATTAAATCTGCCTTCACCTCCTGACAGAATAAAAAGATTGAAGTTATGCCTCACAAGTACTTTGAATATGATGCAGTCATGTAAATCCAACCTACTCGTAAACACGCAGCAATAACATCAAGTAATTTTGACAAATTATCCTTTCCTTTTATTATTCGATATCAGGTCTTCATGGGGTTAAAAAAAAACTTTTTAAAAATTGTGGTTACAGTAAAAATTGTAACACTAAATATCTGTTGTGTTCTGCCAGCTTAATTCCTTCATAAGAGTCACAGAACCCAATGGGTTATTCAAGTCTGTGTTAAAAGAAACAGAGACACTCCTTCTAACAAGGCAAGTGTCCCCCAGATGGATGGAACCTGGATGATGACTTTATGTGGTGAGGGGGTTCCAATTTCCTTGACTCCACTTCCTGCAATCATACTGGAAAATGAGATGGGAAGTGCCAACCCCTGAAGGCTGGAAGTGTGTGCAACTGGGGGAATCTAGGCTAAGCATGTATTCAGGCAGCCTCAGGATTTGTGAGTTTTAGAACATTATTTGTGAATGGGTCTTTTAATTAATCTGAGGTCTGGCACTGGGCAATGCTGTAAGAAATGTCACAACACCAGGTTGAAGTCCAACAGGTTTAATTGATAGTAAATGCCACAAGCTTTTGGAACACGCTGTTCCTTCGTCAGATGAGTGGAGAGTTATGTTCAGAAAGCACACACAGTTTACAGAATACTGATTAGAATGCGAGTCTTCACAGCTAATCTGCTACCCAAGTCTTAAAGGTGCAGACAATGTGAGTGGAGATAGCATTAAGCACAGGTTAAAAAGATGTGGATTGTCTCCAGGCAGGACAGTAAGTGAGATGGCGCAAGTGAGATGTGGGCAATGCCCACAGCATTGGTAGAGAGAAGTCAGATTTCCCAGTGGTCTGGGATAGGTAGACACGAGGAAGGTGCCCACAGTGGCACTTGTACCCACCTTCTGATCCGCATTGGGGATGTGGCTAACACTGCTGCCTCACAGTGCAGTGAAGTTACTGTGAAAACCCCCCCCTAGCACCTGCTCCCATTACACTGAGGGAGAATTTAGTATGGCCTAAATCAGCCATTTGAACTGTGGAAGGAAACTGGAACACCAGGTGGAAACCCACACAGACACGGGGTGAAGGTGCAGGTTCCGCACAGACCCAAGCTGGGAATGGAACCCAGGTCCTTGGTGCTGTGAGGCAGCAGCTGTGCTTTTGTGCCACTATGCAGAGTTCATTTGCATGTCTCCAGTTCTCCCCAATGTCAAACTATCATAATCTATCAGTACGCGCACAAATCTAACCTTTCATTATCTTATACATCTATTGCAGTAATCATGTCAACACTATCCCTTCAATTGTTGTATGCTGTCTGTTCATTGGGTTGCACAAAGAGTTCTGAGTCTTGTTTGGTTCAATGTTAACTGTATTGATATATACACACGGTGTGGTCCACGCTATCAGCTAACTTCATGCTTGCTTCCACACAGGTCTCTGGGTTTTGCTGGATCTTCACCGCTCCCCCCTCCCCACCCCGTCACCACTCTCGTGGACAGAGAGAGTGGGTTCAAGATCCACCCAAGGGGTCTGCACAGGGATACAGACAGATTAAATGAGTGGCAAAAACTTGGCAGATGGAATATCATATAGGAAGTTCTGCACTTTGGTAAGTTGTTGTTTAAATGGAGCAAGACTGCAAAAAGCTGCAGCACAGCTGGATTTTGGGTCCTTATTCATAAATCACAAAAAGCTAGCTTGCAAGTTCAGCAGGTAATTGGGAAGACAAATGGAATGTTTGCCTTTATTTCAAAGGGAATGAAGTCAAAAAATAGGAAAATTTTGTCATAGTTATACAAGAAACTAATTAGAACACAGCTGGAATAACGTGAACAGTTTTGGTCCTCTTATTTAAAAAAAATATACTGGCATTGGAGATGGTCTAATTATGACTGATTAATTGTGATCTAATTTGAGAAACTACAACAGAATCATAGAATCCCTGCAGTGCAGAAGGAGGCTATTCAGCCCATCAAACCTGCGCCAACAACACTCCCACCCAGGCCCTATCCTCATAACCTCACATCTTTCCACTGCGAATTCCCCTGACCCTAAGGGGCAATTTAGTATCTCCAGTCAACCTGAGAATATTCACTAGGTTGATCTTCGATGTGGAGAGGTTTTCTTATGAGGAGAATTTAAGTAGGCTGTGCAGTACTCACTGGACCCTTATTGACACATATAGGATTCGCGGGGTGGGTTGGGGGGGGGAAGTTTTATATAGTTGATGTTGAGAGGTTGTTTCCCTATGTGGGACAGCCCAGGTTTGTGATCTGTAGTCCCTTTGGTATGCTCTCTGCTTTCTGGCCAGAGGGCATAATCTCAGAGGAGGGGGTTGACCCATTTAAGACAGAGGTGATAAGGACTTTTTTTTTCTGAAACAGTAGTGAATCCGTGGAATTTTTTACTACAGAGGGTTGTAAAGGCTGGGCCATTAGTTATATTCAAGGCTGAGTTGGATAGATGTTTAATCAGTAAGGGAATGAAGGGTTATGTGGATAAATGGAAATGTGGAATCAAGGATTATATCAGATGGGTCATGATCTCATTGAATGGCAGAGCAGATTCGATGGGTCGAATGGCCTACTTCTGTTCCTACCTATGGTCTTACCTGACTCTACTTTGTATATAATGCCCTTTTGAATGAATGACTTTGGGCCATTTTATTATGAAGTTGCTATACAAATATATAAGGTGTTACCTCTGCACTTGTTTAAATCATTACTTGCAGTAATCATTAATTATTTATTTCCAGTTTAGTAGAAAGATTAATGTTCTACTGTCCTCCGCTTGGTGTTGCGGTGCCCTCTGCCGGCCAGGAGGAGGAGTTGTAATGTCGCTCCTCCCACTGCCCGCCCGCTGTTAGAAATCTAGGTTCGCTGTGCCCCCTACCTGCGGGGATGAGAAGTTGCAGTGTCGCTCCGTTCCTCTGCCGGTCTGGAGTGGAATTGCCGTCTCGCTGCGCCTTCTGCCGGCTGGAAGGTGGAGTTGCAGTGTCGCGCCCCCTTCCTCCCCGCCGGCTGGGAGGTAGAGTTGCAGCGAAGTTGTGCCTGCTGCCGGCCGGGAGGAGGAGTTGCAGTGTCGTTGCGTCTACTGCCGGCCGAGAGGTGAAATTGCGATGTCGTGCCCTCCCCCTGCCGGCCTGGAGGTGGGATGACAACCTCGCTGCCCACCCCCCCCCCCCGGCCGGCTGAGAGGAGGCGTTGCGGTGTCACTGCGCCCTCTGCCGGCTGGGAAGAGCAGTTGCAAGCTGGCTGCGCCCTCTGCCGGCCGGGAAGAGCAGTTGCAAGCTGGCTGCGCCCTCTGCCGGCCGGGAGAAGGAGTTGCGGCGTGGCTGATGGCGGACGACGAGTTGGAAGATTCGGCTTGTGTCCACAATGTGGTGGGAGCGGGCGGCCGATCCGGAGACAAGATGTTCACCCTGAAGAAGTGGAACGCCGTGGCCATGTGGAGCTGGGATGTGGAGTGTGATACCTGCGCTATCTGCCGGGTGCAGGTGATGGGTGAGTGGAGCGGGGCCTCGGTGCTCGCGTAGTGCGGCAGCCGCCCGGGAGAGAGGGGGACCCCGGGGCTCGCTCGGAGGCCGCCCCCCTCCCCATCTCGGTGTGCGGAAGAAATGGGGCTGGCGGCCGGGAGTCAAACCCGAACCAGGAGAAAATGCTGCATAACAACAGAGAGGAATATCGGAAATATTAACTGCGCTTCTCCACAGACCCTGCTTTAACTGCTGAGATTTCGCAGAATTTTCTGTTTTTAATTTCAGATTTCTCCAGGGATTTCCCCTTGATCAGGGAGGAAAATACTTTGTGGTAAAATTTTCCCCGGACAACCCCCAAATCGGCTTGGCACAGCCCGGGGTGGAGGGCAAGATGGTGCCCAGCTCTGGTAAAAGTGGCACCGCGCTCCAGTACAACACCCAGGGCATCACCTAGCCAGATGTTTGCCGCTTGCATCGCTGTGCAGTCATGATGTGAAGATACTGATGTTGGACTGGGGTAAACACAGTGAAAAGTCTCACAACGCCAGGTTAAAGTCCAGCAGATGTATTTGGTAGTAAACACCACTAGCTTTCGGAGCTTTGCCCCTTCGTCAGCTGAGTGGGGAGCTGCGCGGTGTCCAGTGGACCTCCAGCCGGATCCACAGAGACCCGGATGTGTCTCTGGAAAACCTTATCGAGGACTTGTGACTGACATCGAACACTCCAAGCGCAAAACATCAACGGCTGTGGGAGTGGTACACACCTTGCAGCCCCCAGGCTGAAGCCTGTTAGGACTTCAGTGGTTCAGGATGGTTTTAAGAAAGATTGCGACACAACTAAGAACATATGAGCTAGGAGCAGGAGTAGGCCATCTGGCCCCTTGAGCTTGCTCCGCCATTCAATAAGATCATGGCTGATTTTTCCGTGGACTCGGATTCATTTACCCACCCGCTCATCATAACCCTTAATTCCTTTATTGTTCAAATATGTATTTATCCTTGCCTTAAAAACATTCAACAAGATAGCCTCAACTGCTTTCAAAGGAGGAAATGCTGGAAAATCTCAGCATATCTGGCAGCATCACTATGGAGAGAAAAGAGCTAACGTTTTGAATCCAGATAACCCATTGTCAAAGCTAAAAGGCACAGAAAGTGGGAGATATTTATGCTGTGGGGTGAGAGAATGAAAGATGAATCATAGTCACAGAAACGGGAAAGACTACTAATAGCAGTCCCCTGGAGACAATAAAGGGTGTGAATGGCCAAACAGCAGAGAATCTGAAATCAGAGAGTAAAGTGTGACAGATGAAAATGTGGGAGGAGGAGGGAATGGGTGGGAAAGAGATACAATTTAGAAAAAAGGAAAGCAAAGGGGGAGAAAAGGTAAAGAAAGGGGGGATGAAGTGGGGGAGGGATGTAAAAAAAAAGAAATAAAAGGCAAAAAAGAATAATAAAACTAAATGAAATGAAGACAAAGAATTTAAAGTGGTTCTCTTTTGGTTTCAGATTCTAGCATCCACAGTAATTTGCTTTTATTTTAACCTCAACTGCTTCACTGCACAGGAAATTCAACAAATTCACACCTTTAGGTGAAGGTTTTCCTCCTCAACTCAGTCCTAAATCTGCTGTTCCTTATTTTGAGGCTGTGCTCTCTAGTTCTAGTTTCACCCAAAACAACGTCTCTGCTTCTACCTTCTCTATTCCCTTCGTAATCTTGTCATGTTTCTATAAGATCTCCCTTCTCTGTTCTAAATTCCAATTAGTATAGTCTTAGTCTACTTAGTCTCTTCTCATAAACCAATCCTTTCAATTCCGAAATCAATCTAGTGAATCTCCCCTGCACCCTCCTTCAGTGTTAGTATATCCTTTGTCAAGTAAGGAAATTATAATCGTCATGGGGATTTAGATAGCAGTTGCTGCCTGTGCCGTGCAATACCTACTGGCCACAGAAGGCATCATGCCCGTCAGCATACACCAAGACCATCAGCATACACCAAACCCTTCGGTGCACACCAAGCATGTAAGCATACAACAAGCCCATCAGTGTACAACAAACTGTCAGCAGATACTGCCTGCATGTTTTCCAAGACCATCCTATGATGGACAGTGTCATGATAGAGCAAGTAGCAGCTTGAGGGAGGTTAGGCCTGAGCACTGAGGGGGTGGTGGAGGTGATGAATGCAGGAAAGGAAGCTGGAGGTTGCACCACAGTTGTAGAAAGCTCTGGTCAGAGTTCAGCTGAAGTAGTTATCCGCTAGTTTTTGACATCACAGTCAGGATAGATATCGTTTGTCTTGGAATGAGTGCCAGTTGGATTTAGGAGAAGACACCCAGGGATTAGCCAAGGATACTCTTTCTCTTTGTGTGGCTTGATGTTAAATGTATGACAGCATTGGAGGCAATCAAAAGAAGAACATGGAGCTGTAAGATGACAGGTTGGTTGAGTGTGCTAATCAATAGCAGATGCAGTATAATTTGGATAAATTTGAGGTTATGCGTTTTAGAAACAAAAACAAGAAGGCAGATTACTACCTGAATGGCCGTAAATTGGGAGAGGGGAGTGTGCAGCGGGACTAGGATGTCTTCGTGCACCAGTTGCTGAAGATAAGCATGCAGGTGCAGCAGGTGGTAAAGAAGGCAGATGGTATGTTGGCCTTCATTGTGAGAGGTTTCAAGTATAGGAGCAGGGATGTGTTGTTGCAATTATACAGGGCCTTGGTGAGGCCACACCTAGAATATTGTGTGCAGTTTTGATTTCTTTTTCTAAGGAAGGATGTTTTGTTCTCAAGGGGGTGCAGCAAAGGTTTACCAGGTTGATTCGGGGAAGATTAATATATGAGGAGAGATTGACTAGGTTAGGATTGTCAGTGGAGTTCAGACAAATGAGGCGGGAGATCTCATAGAGACTTATAAAATTCTAACACGTTGAGGCAGGATAGATGCAGGAAGGATGTCCCTGATGATGGGAGAGTCCAGAATCAAGGGTCACAGGCTGAAGATTCTGGGTGGACCTTTTAGGACAGAGATGAGACATTTCTTCACCCAAAGAGTGGTGAATCTGTGTAATTCATTATCACTGGAAGTAGTTGATGTCAAAACATTGAATGTGTTCAAGAGGCAGCTAGATATAGCACTTGAGGTGAATGGGAGCAAAGGTTATAGGGAGAAAGCAGGATTAGACTATTGAGTTGGACAGTTAGCCATGATTGTGATGAACGGCTGAGCAGGCTAAAAGGACCAAATGACCTCCTTTTCTTATTTTCTATGACACAATGTTAGATAGGAGCTGAAATCTTCATACAGCCTCATTTGGAGTATTGGGCATTACCCACAGGAAACTGTTGAGACAATAGAGAGGATCTGCTATATATTATCTGATGCTACTCTATTAAAACTAAATACACAAAGCAGATTTAGAACATGATCTATTCTCTGTACCATCCTCCATCCAGCTACCCTCCATGAGGTGTTACCATCCACTGAAACTGAACCCTGGGCCTCTTTCACACAATCTCACGTCTATTCCTCTGAGTAAATCTAGTCACAATAGCACAAACCTCCTCAGTTTGTCCCTCTGGCAGAACAATTCAGTGTGGGAGACAAAGAACAATCCCATTGCATCAAGGATGCATCACAGATTCTCCTCCACTGAAGCATTCTTTGTGGTTGTATCACAGTTTGGTATGGCTCCTGGTCTGCCCAAGACCGTAGGGAACTACAAAAGGTCGCAAATGTAGCCCAATCCATCATGCAAATCAGCCTCCCATCCATTTGACTTTTTCTACATTTCCTGTGAATGCTATTCTTTGACAGTATAGCACTTAAAAACAATATTTTTCACTAAATACATGCGACAGTAATAAATCAAATCAAAAACTAAATCAAGAAAAAAGCAGCCAGCATAATTAAGGATCCCACACACCACAGACATTCTCTTTCATCTTCTTCTTGGAGGAACAATATTCAAAAATCTGAGGTCACGTACCAACCAACTCAAGAACAACTATTTCCCTGCTGCAGTCAGACTTTTGAATGGACTTATCTTACAATAACTTGATCTTTCTCTACACCCTAGCTGTGATTGTAACACTACAAAGAACAAAACAGGCCTTTCGGCCCAATAAGCCTGCGCCGCCACCCCGATGTTCCCACCTCTATCCATGATCCCTGTCTATGTTTATAGATCTATGGATTGAAACCAAATTTGAGACAATTTAGGGAGAATTTGTTTTGCCAATCAGCCTAAGAGCACATCTTTGGGACGTGGGAGGAAACCAGAGCACCCGGAGAAAACCCACGCAAGCACGGGGAGAATGCGCAAACTCCCACAGACACAGGCCCAAATCCATGTATCTGCACAGCACAGCAATAGTCACTGAGCTGTTGTGTTGCCCATCAAATGGTCCAGATCAAGCGTACACTAACGACGTGAAGCACTAGGATACTCTCGAAAAAAAATCCAAGAGCAGCCCTCTCACGACCCATCGCGTGTTTGCCCCTTGTTAGACAACAAGGTGGACCAAAGCACCTGTAGGATAAAACAAGTACATCAATATCATCATCTATTTACACACTTCCCAGGGACTCCCAAGGCTCATGATCCCTATTTTAAATCAGTTTTCTATACCCTTCCATTTCCATTCTGTTCATGTGCCCATCTAAGTATTTCTTAAATAACTCCAGAGTACCTGCCTCCACCACTTCACTTGGCAGCGCATTCCATACCTCCACCATCCTCTGTGTGAAATAACTCCCTCTAACATTCAAATTATACCTTACCCCTCGTGCTATTTGAGTCCATCCTAGGAAAAAGCTTAATCCTGTTTACTCTATCTATACCCCTCAATCTTGTACACCTCTATTAGATCTCCTCTAAGTCTACATCTTTCTAAGGAAAACAGCTCCAATTTGCCTAACCTCTCCTCGTAACTCAGACCTTCCATACCAGGCAGCATCCTGGTAAACCTCCTTTGCACTCTCTCCAGACTCTCCATGTCCTTCCGGTAGTAGGGCGACCAAAACTGGACACAGTATTCCAAATGAGGTCTAACCAATGTTTTATACAACTGCAACATTAAAGGCCAGCTCTTGTACTCTATACCCCTTCCTATAAAGGCTAGCATACAATATACTACATTCTGCACTCCCTCATTTCCTTCTCTATGAGTAGTATGCTTCGTCTGTATAGCGTGCAAGAAACAATACTTGTCATTATATGTTAATACGTGTGACAATAAAATCAAAAGGAGAATATATAGGTTTCTATGGAATGTAGAGTTTCACGGTGAGATGTTGATCGAACTTCTACAGCATTGTCAGAATGATTGTTTTGCTCTTTGTTTAGATGCCTGCCTTCGGTGTCAAGCTGAAAATAAACAAGAGGACTGTGTTGGTGAGTTTTTGTGACAAGCTGTCCCATCGTATTCAGTCCATTTTGCAATCTTGGCAGGTGTTCCTCATTTTGCAAATCTGTGACTTCAGTTTTGTTAATCAAGAGAAACCTCCAGAGTCCCTCAGAACACGAGAAATCCTTGCTTTCTTGAATGTACAATCCACAAGAAGAAAGGTTTGGGACCTTAGCACTATAAATTTTACACACAGTTTCATTTCAGATTCAAAATGATGCAAAACTCAAATGTAAAAAGAGTTGACCTGAAAAATTTAAACAGCTGCTCTGTCAGCAGAGTATGAATCATACAAACGGATGGCACTGCTTGCTGTCTCCACTGGTTCACAGCAAGCCCGCTCTCAGCCGGAATCTGCTGTCACACTGGTTCCTTATCAGGCAGGGATGAGCCAATGCTTCTGAAAGATCCACTCTCCCTCTTTCCCCACCTGCAGATTAGTCATTCCCTGCCATGGGTCTTTTTACTTCCCATCAAATCAACACTCGCCTTGTGCATATCTGAAAGTGCCAGAGCGAATTTAAACATAGAGCAATTGTTTTCCCAAGGCCCGATGAAGCTGGGAGTAGCAACTTGCAATTATGAAGCACTGCGGCACAGTGATTGGCGCCATAGCGCCAGGGACCCGAGTTTGATTATTGATTCAGGTCACTGTGTGAAGTTTGTACATTTTCCCCATTTCCCATCTCTGCATGGGTTTCCTCCGAGTGCTCCATTTTCCTCCCACAGTCCAAAGTTGTGTGGATTAGGTGGATTGGTGATGCTAAATTGCCCCTTAATGTCAGGGAAATTACTAGGGTAAATGTATGAGGTTACGGGAATAGGGCCTGACTGGATTGTGGCTGGTGCAGACTCAGTGGGCCGAATGGCCTCCTTCTGCACTGTAGGGATTCTGTGGATTGTATGATTAAAGACATGAAATGATTTCCTCAGGAGATATTAGGGCAGCTGTCCAAAAGGTTGTTAAAGATATAAGTTCGAAGGAGCATCTTAAACGCTGAGACGTTTGGGATAAAAGAAAAGCTGAAGGGGAAATGGGACTGATGGGATCCAGGGAGGCAGCTGAAGCAGCCACAGTCCTGGATATAGGAAATCTGGGTTACATGGGCATGGCAGGATTTCAACAGAAGTCAGATTTAGCCTGTGAGTGAATATTTACTTAAAAGATGCAGATCACTTAGTTTTGGCTGATGGGCATATTTCATTGGCTCGTTTGCCATCTGAATTCTTATTCTGGGGCTCTAACATTTTAAATTTTATTGATCAGCATCACAAGTAGGCTTACATTAACGCTGCAATGAAGTTAATGTGAAAATCTCCTAGTCGCTACACTCCAGTGCCTATTCGGGTACACGGAGGGAAAATTTAGCACAGCCAATGCACCTAACAGGCACATCTTTCGGACTGTGGGAGGAAACTGGAGCTCCTGGAGAAAACCCATGCAGACACAGGGAGAATGTGCATATTCCACACGGACAGTGACCCAAGCTGGGAATTGAACCCGAGTCCCTGGCGCTGTCAGGCAGCAGTAACAACCACTGTGCCACCATTATTTTCTTGTTCTTATGAAAATTCATGGGGAAAGAGCAAAATATTTACCAGGATATGTCTGCAAAGCAATGGTTTGTATAACTGGAAGTCTTAACAGAGTAGCAAATGGTCCCCATACATGGTCTGAGGAAACAGATTTGCTCAGTGTTATGATCCACACAGAGACTGATAACTGGAAATTATATATTTGTAAAGTTAATAATTGAACAGTTGACACAAGATTTCAAGTTTTAAGACATTTTCCTGTCTTGCGGCGAGGGTGACCTAAAATCTGCCCTAAAGATTTTATTTCTAGCATTTGCTAGTTTTGTGTAAATGGGTTCCAGATTATGCCATTAGTTATCAAGTTATTATTGGCAGTAGCTCAATCAGAACGCTCCCTACAATTTTGTCTTTATCCTTACAACTGCTCACCAAAAATGTGGATGATGTGCCCATACTAAAGGATTAAGAATGTGGACAATATTATTGCAAACTGACCAGCTGGAAATAAGCTCAGAAAATCACCCAAGACATATGAGAGTACAACAGTAGTGAATGGAGATGTTCACATGAGAATCTTCTGTCTGTTCGTATGACAGGGATACGTATTACCTAATCACCATCCACAGTATGTTTTACAGTATGGTCAGCAGCTAGTGCAGAACAATGATTCTCAAACTGGGGCAGCCGAGATCTGAGAAGGGATCTCTTAACGCAGGGCGAACTCACAAGTGGGCAGCCGTCCAGACACCTTAGTCAGGAGTAGCAGTGGCTGGTTTGCTAGTGCACATTTCAGGTTCCTTAGAACATAAGAAATAGGAGCAGGAATAGACCATCTAACCCCTTGAGCCTCCCCGCCATTCAATAAGATCATGGCTGATTGTAGTGGGTGAGTATCACTTCCCTGCTTTCTTCCCGTAACCCTTAATTCCCTTGTCAATCAAAAATCTAACCATGCTTGACTTAAATATATTCAGCGAGGAAGCCTCCACCACTTCAACAGGCAGAGAATTCCAAAGAGTCACCACCCTTTGTGTGAAGAAATTCTTCCTCAACTCTGATCTGAACCACTTCCCTCCACCCCACCCCCTTGAGGCTGTGCCCTCTAGTCCTGCTATCTTTGTTAAGCAGGAAGAATCTCTCAACCTCTACCCTATCCATCCCTTTCATTATCTTATACGTCTCTATCCTGCCCTCCCCGCATTCTTCTGTGTGTCACCGTGATGTATTCGTCCATTACTCCTGCTCTCCCTGTGCTCCCCGAGTGCTTTGTCTGTGTTTTGCTGTCCTGGAACTGCTGTCAGTAGACTGACTGTACAGTAAGAAGCAGGCATGGACAGCTTACTGATATCAGTTATCACATACTTGTCTTCTTAAGACCATCGTTAAAATATGTTTTACGTGCAGTTTTTTCAATTCTGAGTATTATACAGTATTATCAGTTAATTGAGCAGATGTGTGATTGCTAATCCATTTGAAAAGAGGACTTTGATTAAAAACATTTGAAAGCCACAGCAGAGACTATTATCCGACAATCTGCAGATTCGAAGGTCATTATTTATTTGCAAACATTTGTCAGTATATTAAGGGGACGCTATAGCCTGGTGGTATTATCACTAGACTATTAATTCAGAAACTCAGCTCATGTTCTGGAGACCCAGGTTCAAATTCCAGCAGATTTTGAACTTGAATTCAATAAAAATATCTGGAATTCAGAATCTACTGATGACTGTGAACCCATTGTGGATTGTTGTAAAAACCCATCTGGTTCACTAATATCTTTAGGGAAGGAAACCTGCTGTCCTTACCTGGTCTGGCCTACGTGTGATTCCAGAGACACAGCAATGTGATTCATTCTCAGCTGCCCTCCAAGGGCAGTTCGAGGTAGGCAATAATTGCTGGCCTAACCAGTGACACCCATGGCCCACAAATGACTGGAAAAAAGACATGATAATTTTTTTGTTTCACGTTTGAAAGCACTAACTTTTTTTTTTGTTCTTACTTTCCAGTGGTTTGGGGAGAATGCAACCACTCCTTCCACAATTGCTGCATGTCGCTGTGGGTAAAACAGAACAACCGCTGCCCACTTTGCCAGCAGGACTGGGTGGTGCAGAGAATAGGCAAATGAAAACTGTGGAGTGTCCTTTTCATCCCACCTTTATGGATGTCGATGTGTTTGACTTGGTGGAATCTTGTTCGCTGCCTTTGTGGAGTGAATGCCATGAGAATGGCCTCGGTCTGTTAATACAAAGGTGACCAATTTGTGCTAAATTAACTGAATCACATGCCATTGCTGACCTGTATTTATTTATTAAAAACCTGGACAGAAATAAATAGTTTCTTATCCTTTTTTGCTTCTTTATCCTGATGAAACTCTGATTGTGAGAGTTACTGCCAAATTGTAATTCAATGAAATAGAGATGGAGGGTCAAGTGATGTGTTGTTCTTGTTTGATGTGGGAGCTGATGGACCCCAGTGTACTTCCCAGTGAGCATGTCTGTAGTAAGTGTTAGTTGCTTGAGAAACTCTGGCTCAGAATTGATGAGCTTGATTCTGAGCTCCAGATGTTGCAACACATCAGGAAGGGGGAGAAATACCTGGACACTGTGTTCCATGAGACAGTCACACCCCTTAGATTAAATACCTTGAATTCGACTAGAGGACAGGACAGGAGGGTGTGGCTGCAAGTGAGGAAGGGTTGCAGGAGCCTCACTCAGTGAACTTGTCCAACAGGTTCGAGATTCTTGTTCTCTGTGTGACAGGAATGGGTACTGCAGGGAGGATGAGCAAACTGACCACAGCATCAAGGTACAGGGAATCATTCAATTAGGGGGAGAATAAAGAAATGTAGTTATAATTGGGATAGAAAGTTAGGGGCTTTGACACTTCTCTGTGACTAGGATCAAGAATCCTGAAGGTTGTGTTGATTGCCTGTTGCTTTGGTTTAGAATATCTCATCTGAAGTGGGAGGGTAAAGACCCAGTTGTCATGATCCAATAGGTACAAATGACTTTGGTAGAACAGAAACAAAGTTTCTGCTAAAGGAGTCTGAACAGTTAGGAGCTAAAATAAAAAGCAGAATCAAAAAAGTTATAATCTCTGGATTAGTATCTGAGCCACGAGCTAATTAGCACAGTGTCAGTAAGGTTAAGGAGGTAATCTGTGAATCATGCTGAGACCAGAGTGCTGGTGAATCATATAACTAGAGCTGTAGATAGAGCTTTAAACTAAATAGTGGGGGGGAATTCAGTTGTATGGAGAATTAGAAAATCAAAATTAGAGAGAGTAGAAGTGCAGGTTAATGGAACTGAGAGCTCAGGAGAGGTTAATAAAGTTTCCAGACCACATAATAGAACAGAAAACATAGAAGATGGCAGAAATCTAACCTGCAGCAGAGTAAAAGTGATAAGTATGAGAAGGGAGGTGGTCAATGCAGGACCAAGAGTGTTGTATCTAAACGTGCGTAGTATAAAGAACAGGGTAAATGAACTTGTTGCACACGTTGAAATTGCCCGATTTGATGTGGCATCACAGAGACCTGGCTGCAAAGGAATCATGGCCGGGGTCTAAATATCCAAGGATCTGTGTCCTATCGGAAAGACAGGCATGGGGTTGCATTGTTAGTAAGGAATGAAGTTAAATCAATAGCAAGAAGTGATATAGGATCAAAAGGCATAGAATCTCTGTGAGTAGAGTTGAGTAATCGAAAAGATAAAAAGTCCCTGATGGGAGTTATGTACAGGCCCCCTGGCAGTAGTCAGGATGTGAGTCAAAAAATTAATCGGGAGATAGAAAAGGCAAATAAAAAAGGCAATATTACAAAAATCACAAGGGACTTCAATATGCAGAAAATCAGTTGTAGAGGATCCCAAAAAAAGGAATTTGTGGAATGTCTCAGTTTTTTTTGGAGAAGCTTGTGACAGATCCCACTAGGGAACACAGTTCTAGATTTGATGATGTTTAATGAGGCAGACTTGATTGGGAATTTAAGGTGAAGGAATCCTTAGGGAGCAGTGACCACAAAAGGATAGAATTTACCCTACAGTTTGAGAGGGAGAATCTGGAATTAGATGTAATGGTATTACAATTAAATAAAGGTAACTACAAAGACATGAGGGAGGAGCTGGCCAGAGTTGATTGGAAAGGGAGCCTAGCAGGGAAGACAGTGGGACAGCTTTGGCAGGAGGTTTTGAAAGTTATTCGGGACGCAGAACAGAAATTTGTCCCAAGGAAGAGGAAACGTGGAGGGGAGGATGAGAGAAGTCGAAGACAGCGTAAAAGTAAAAGAAAAAGCAGACAAAGTGGCAAGGCTGAATGGGAAGCCAGAGGAAGGGAAGCTTTTAAAAGCAAGCAAAGGACAACGAAGAAAGCAATTGGGGGGAGAACACGAAATATGAGTGTAAGTTAGCTAGTAACATAAAAGAAGATAGGAAGAGTTTTTCATTGTATAAAAGGTAAGAGAGAGGCAAAAATAGCCATTGGACCACTGGAAAATGAGATTGGAGAAGTAATAATAGGAAACAAAGCAATGACAGAGGAACTGAATAGTTACTTTGCATCAGACTTCACGATGGAAGACACCAATGGGATGCCAGAGCTTCAGGAGAGTCAGGGATACAGGAGTAGTGGCCATCACTAAAGAGAAGGTTCTGGAGTAATAGATCTAAAAGAGGATAAATCATTTGGATTGGATTGACTGCACCCCAGGGTTCTAAAAGAGACAGCTGAAGAAATTGTGGAGGCATTGGTGATCTTTCAGGAATCACTAGAGGAAGGGAGGGTACCAGAGGATTGGAAAGTAGCTAATGTAACACTGCTGTTTAAGAAGAGAGGCAGGCAGCAGATGGGAAATTATAGGCTAGTTTAGTCTGATTTCATTCATTGGCAAGATTTTAGAATCCATTATTAAAGCTGAGATGGCAGATTACTTGGAAATGCATGATAAGGTAGAACTGAGTCAGCATAGCTTTGTCAAGAGGAGGTGATGTCTGACAAATCTTAGAGTTCTTTGAGGAGGTAACAAGGAATTTAGATAAAGGAGAACCAGTGGATGTAATTTATTTAGATTTCAGGAAGGTTTTTGTCAAGGTGTTTCATAGGAGACTGTTAAATAAGTGCCCGTGATGTTAATGGATTGGAGGTAGAGAGTGGGGATAAAGAGGTCTTTTTCAGGATAGCAGCTGATACCTAGTGATGTGCTGGGACTACAACCTTTCACGATATATATTAACAATTTGGAGGAAGGAACTGAAGGTACTGTTGCCAAGTTTATAGATAATACAAAGATATGTAGGACAGGTAATACTGAGGAAGTTGGGGAGGGCTGTAGAAGGACTTGGACAGGTTAGAAGAATGGGCAAAATAGCAGATGGAATACAATGTGGAAAATGTGAGGTTATGTACTTTGGAAGGAGGAGTGGAGGCATAGATTGTTTTCTAAATGGGAAAATGCTTGGGAGATCAGAAACACAAATGAACTAGGGAGTCATTGTTCAAGATTCTGTTAAAGTTAACATGAAGGTTCAGTTGGCAGTTAGGAACGCAAATACAATGTTAGCATTCATGTCAAGAGGACTAGAATACAAGAGCAGGGATATATCTTTGAGTCTAAGGCTCTGGTCCGACCCTATTTGGAGTATTGTGAGCAGTTTTTGACCTCATACCTAAGGAAGGATCAGTGGCTTAGCTAGGTTTAAAGATTAGGGGGAGTGAGCACATAAAAAAGGCACCACAAAATAAAAATCACAACCCCCTCATTACTATTCTGCCAATCCCCACCCACTTTGTCCAGGCCCCGCCCCACACTGACATCATCACATCACTTCGCACACAAAACAACCATTCTTAGTAATTTATTTTCTTTCCTTTAAAAAAAGCATTTATGTTTGAAAAGGTGCCACTTCTGAAAAGTGACTATTGCTGAATCCCGATGTTCGTCCATAGACCGGGCCCGCTGACAGTGCAGGGCTGAGGAGCCATGTCTGGATTGGCTTGAGCTTGAGGACATGCCATTCTGTGATTGGTGAACTCAACTGTCAGCACTAAGTGAGGTCCTGTGTACCGGACTGGCCAGGGATGGGGGGAAATTGATGTATCATCTTAGGATTGGTTTATCAAGCTGTCAGTCAGGAGGTTGTGTGTAGGCGGGAGTTAGTGAGTGACAATCTGTGCTCCTGATTGGTTTATCAAGCTGTCAGTCGGGGGGGGGTGGTTTGTGTGTGTGCGGGAGTTAATGAGTACAAAAGGCGCCACTTCTGAAAAATGTGTTTGGGTGTGGGTGATCGCTCCCCTCCCTAGTTATGCTACTGGGAAGGATGTGTTGGCCTTGGAAAGGGTACAGAGGAGATTCACAAGAATGATCCCTGGAATGAAGTGCTCATTGTAGGGGGAATGGTTGAGGACTCTGGGTCTTAGTCATTAGAGTTTAGTAGAATGAGGGGAGGTCTTATTGAAATTTACAGGATACTGTAAGATCTGGATAGAGGGAACGTGGAGAGCATGTTTTCACTAGTTGGAAAAACTAGAACCAAAGGGCACAACCTCAGGCTAAACAGAAATGAGGAGGAATTTCTTCAGCGATAGTCTGGTGAATCTGTGGGACTTTTTGCCACAGAAGACTGTAGAGGCCAGGGCATTGAGTGTCTTTAAGACAGAGATGGATAGGTTCTTGATTAATCTGGCTCAAGGATTATGGGGAAAAGGCAGGAAAATGGAGATGAAAAAGATACCAGCCATGATTGAATGGCAGAGCAGAATCGATGGACTGAGTGGCCTAATTCTGCTCTTACGTGTTATGGTCTTATTATACAATTTGCCACCTCACAACCCTCCCCCAAAAGATCTGTAACATTTGAGTATTTGGTTCAAAATAAAAACATTCATTACTCGTGTAGGAAATAGTGAGTGTTTCACATTTTGCAATTGTATTTAAATTAAGCCCCAGTTTAATTGACAAAGATGTGGAGCTGCTGTGTATTTCTGGCATTGCCACATGAAAATTTATTTATAAGTGTCAGAAGTAAGCTTACAATTAGCACTGCAATGAAGTTGCTGTCAAAATCCTCTAGTCGCAATACTCAGGCACCCGTTTGGGTACACTGAGGGAGAATTTAGCATGGCCAATGCACCTAACCAGCAGACTTTTTGGACTGTGGGAGGAACTGAAACACTCCGAGAAATCCCACAGAGATCTGGGGAGAATGTGCAAATGAATATAGTAATCTTCCTTTCACCCTTTCAGGACTTGAACACAAGTCCCAGTTTGTTATTGATATTTATATAGTGTGCTCTGCAGTGGATGATTCGAACTTTACAGTTGTGTAGTTAGTTAATTAATAATAAAGAGAGAAAGATGGCTGCTTCCTTCAACTGTTACCAACTGTGAATTTTTGTTATTACTTACCTTGCATTGATCCACCACTTTAACATAACTTTCGCACAGTTTCCCCATCATTGGTTTTAACAACAATAAATGGCATTTTACCCATAAATGTTGCAGAGGTTTCTCACTCCTCCTTTACAGGGTTGGAATGTTCTTGGGAAATAATAAACATGGACAGGGGGCCTGGTAAATTTTCTTCCCAGATGGCATCACACTTTATACTTCAGGAGACCTAAAAATCTTGTTTTTACAGGTCACTTAGGCTGATATTATTGAGCCTTATAGGCCATATATTTTACCTTCCATAACATGAGAAGCGTAGGAATAGCAGTAGGCCATTCAGTCCATCAAATCTGTTGTGCTATTCAATACAATCATAGTTGATCGGATGCTTCAATGCCTTTTAAATCCACTATCCTCATAACTCTATCAATCTTTAATCAAGTCTACCCAATGGCTGACCTTCTATAACCTTCTGGGGTAGTGAATTCCAATATTCACAACCCCTCTGTGTAAACAAATTTCTCTTCACCTTGGTCCAAAGTGGCATCCACTTTATTTTGAAGTTGTGCCCCCTGGTTCTAGACTCCCCAACCAAGGGAAACAACTTGCATCTATCCTATCTATTCACAGCACAGGAAGATATAAACAACTGCCGAATTAATATATTTTGCTTAGGAAGAAGCAAGTACCATGGCAAGAGTGACAATTCTTTTTCACAACAGTTAAATTTGTGCTCACTAGAAGAAAGCTGAACTAGAGTTAAGTTACCCTGGGTAGTAGCTAAAATGTCAGAGATGGTATTGCAATAGGGAGTCATTTCACATTCTTCCAGGATTGCATGATGTTTTCACAGAAACCCTTCAGGGCAGGAAGAAGCTATTCAGCCCATTAAGTCTGCACCAACAATCGCATCCAGGCCCTATCCCTATAATCCCAAGACACTGACCCACACATCTTTGGACTGTGGGAGAAAATCAGAGCACCCAGAGAAAACTCACACAGACAAGGGGGAACGTGCAGATTCTGCACAGACAGTGATCCAAGATAGGAATTGAACCCAGGTCCCTAGAGCTGTGAGGCTATAGTGCTAACTATTGTGCTATCATGCCACCCTAGAGAATAGAATATATTGGTCTGCACTTAAATAATGAGGAAAGGTTAATTAACACAGTGTTAACTAACATAGTTTCTGCTATTTGTTAACCCTTCAGTCACGGAATATGGATCATTGCAAATTGAAAGGATCAATTTACCTAATGCAGTCAATCTCTTGAAGAGGTCTGAGCTATAAAATTTGCCAATTCCATTTCTGGTGTCTTCAAAGTTAAGACAATAGTTTGAAGACACCAGTGAATCCTACTTTTGATCTTCCAGTAGCCAAATCACACCAAGAATTGGAAGGTGCAATCAGTGAAATTCATTGAAATAGCACTTTCTAATATCATTTGAAGTAATCTTCAATCAATAAATATTGAATAATTTATTCATATTTCATTGAGTTGGCTAAATGGACACTTTGGAGTATAAAACTTCCTCTATGTATAGGTTGTATTTCCAATAAACATTTTCCTCATTAGTTCACAGCACTATGTAGTGAGCAGCTGGTGAATGATAATAGGATTCAAGTTGTGTTTACACTAAAAAAAATGAGGTATTATTACGCATCTGATTTGTGTCTCCCAGGTAATCAGCTTGTATAAGTGAATAATCAGCTAAGTAATAGTCATGTAAGCTTCAGCTCCTGCTTCTAGAGTCTACAACTAAGAATACATTGGATTCAATACTTTTTGGCAGCGTCTAGAGAGAAACAGGATTGACATTTCAGATAGATGACCTTTCGTCAGAACTTCTGACAAAGTCTGATAATTTCTTAAGAAAGGACATCAACTTGAAAGGTTAATTTTCTGTCTCCAGACCTGAGTATTTCCAGCATCTTCCAGAGATGAGAGTTTGTCATAATAAGATACAATGAACAGTTTAGGCCTATATTCTCTTGGAATTTACAAAAATGAGGGGAGATCAAATTGAGGTATACAAGATGATAAAAGGTATGGATAAAGTAGAGATGTAGCTGATGGCTCCTCTTGTGGGACATTCTAAGACAGGAGATCATAGTCTTAGGATAAGGGATCACAAATTTAACACAGAGTTGAGGAGAAACTGCTTTTCACAAAGGGTTGTGAATCTGTAGAATTCACTACCCCAAAGAGCAATAGATGCTGGGACAGTGAGTAAATTTAAGGAGGAATTAGTCAAATTTTTAATTGGTGATGGGTTGAAGGGTTATGGGGAGAAGGCAGGAAAATGGTGATAAACAGCATATCAGCCATGATCAAATGGCAGAGTGGACTTGATGGGCTGAATGGCCTAATTCTGCTCCTATATCTTAATGAACCTTCTGTTTTTGTTTTCAATTTCCAGGAATTTGTTTTCATATTTTGCTATTTGCTGGTCTTGTTGCACAATGTTGAATTGTATAGGTATTGTTTTAGTTAAAATTAATAGCTGTATCAAGATCAATATTGCCATGAATCCCCCTAGCACGTTCTACCGTTCAAGTATTTTATTAGTTATGTCAAGACAATTTCATAGAATATCATAAAGTATAACATGTTGTGATTCGAACTGCAACATGAGACCATGGAGCAAGCGGCCTGTATAGTAGATTGGTAATTGAACTGCAGGCAGTGCAGTATTTTACAGCAACTGTTTAATTCAGGAAAGACCAGAAACTACAGCACTATCCCATCTGTTTTCTCCAAACTATTGTGAATAAATATGCTTGAGTCAAAATTCCCCATTTATCAATCTTCTTATTGTATATTTCTGATAGAACATGTACCATTGCTTTGATCGTCCACACCTCCTTTCACCATGTCCAAGATTCACAAACATTTGGCCGGACCCTCTAACCTCACTTGCAGCCGGGATTATCCCATCCTATTGCAGTGAACAGAGATTTGGCTGAGTGCCAAATTCTCCATCCTGGTTGGCAGAGGCGAAGGAGTGTGAACAGCCAGAGAATTACGGCAATTAGTTTTTCATTGTAAATTTGCTAAGTAAACAAACATCTATTTCTGTACTTGCCCTTTGAAACCTTGCACGGGCCATCATATAAACGTTGAAAAAGTTACATTCCAAATGGAAGAGGTACATAAGTACAGCTATACATGCATGGGTGTGTTACATAACAGTTACAGTTAAAAGGGATAAGTGATTTCAAGACGTAATAGCAAGTTGTTTGTTTCCTAATACGCTGCAGAGGACGTTCCAAGGAAATCCGTGCTTTACATTATGCATGCAACACTCTATTTCTTCTCAGAGTTTCTGCAGCAATATTCACATTCACAGTTAATATCAAAGAACAAAGAACAAAAGAGCACGGGAAACAGGCCCTTCGGCCCAATGAGCCCGCGCCGCCACCCCAATGTTCCCACCTCTACCCGTGATCCCTGTCTATCTTTATAGATCTATAGATTAAAAACCAAATTTGAGACAATTTAAGGAGAATTTGTTTTGCCAGTTAGCCTTAGAGCACATTTTTGGAATTGGCAGGAAACTGGAGCACCCAGAGAAAACCCACACAAGCACGGGGAAAATGTGCAAACTCCCACAGACACAGGCCCAAATCCATGTATCTGCACAGCACAGCGATAGTCACTGAGCTGTCGTGTTGCCCATCAAATGGTCCAGGTCAAGCGTACACTAACGACGTGAAGCACTAGGATACTCTCGAAAAAAATCCAAGAGCAGCCCTCTCACGACCCATCGCGTGTATGCCCCTTGTTAGACAACAAGGTGGACCAAAGTACCTGTAGGATAAAAACAAGTACATCAATATCATCATCTATTTACACACTTCCCAGGGACTCCCAAGGCTCGTGATCCCTATTTTAGATCAGCCTAACATACCATTCATAGAGAAGGAAACGAGAAGTGCAGGATGTATTAGAGTCATAGTAAGAGGTTGGATTGTTAGAAAGTTTAAAAGTTGGAATGAAGTTTCAGAAGCATAGAACGAGAGTAAAAGATAGAATTTGAGGGTCTGCTGGGCATAGCTTGCAAGAAGACACTTTGTCTCAGTGCCATCTTGTATTAAAGGTTTTGCTACTCCTGTGATAACTCAGCCACAAAAGTGGTTGAACACATTGCTATTGTCAATCTTTTTTACTTAATATCGAAAATATTGAAATATAGCACAACATGGACTCAGAGCTAGAGGTAGCTAATTACACAAGTCCCTCTTGGTAAAACCTAACCCAGTGAAAGGCCACGCTACCAATGAGTCACTTGCGCATGCTCATATCTGCTAAAAACATCAGTATATACAATCAAATAGGAAGGTGCTTACTATAACACGCCATAAAAACTCCACTTATCTTCTGATGGTGCTTCTCAGTTATGCTGACAGGGCAACTCCAGGAGCTTATATAATGATAAAAATTGTTTACTTTTCTCTCCTCTTTGCAATAGGGTGGGCAAAGTGGCATCCTACAGTGCATGGTTGTCCAACAAATTAATCTTAGTTAATATGGATGGATTATTTGGCGCAACTGTCCAGTTTAATAATTGGTAAACCTGGGTGATTCCAATTACAGAATTATTTCTTCAGCACACTGAGTACCCATTGATTGCATTACAACTGCACAGAGGTTTGTCATTTTAAAAATATTTACCCGATAGGTCAGTTTGTATTGCAGACTAATGCTGCTGTCAGGTTTTTATTGGTTCATGGGATATGGGTGTGTCGGATGGGCCAGCGTCTACCGCCCATCGCCAATTGCTCTTGAACTGAGTGACCATTTCAGAGGGCATTTAAAAGTCAACCATGTTGTTATGAGTCTGGAGTCACATGTAGGCCAAAACAAGTAAACACAGCAGATTTCCTTCCCTAAACGACATTAGTGAACTGGATGGGTTTAATGATAATTGGAAATGTATTCATGGTCATCTTTTAATTTTAATTAAAAGTTACTTTAATAAAATAAAAGTTATAAAAGTTTAATTGAAAATTCACCATCTGCCATGGTGGGACTCAAATCCGGCTCCCCAAAGGATTACCCTGAGATTACTAGGATAGGCTCATCCAGAAGATTAAAATCCATGGATTTGGCAACTTGGATTCGGGATTGGCTTGCCCATAGAAGTCAGAGAGTGTTTTTCTGGCTGATAGTGCGAGGGTAGAGTTGTTCCTCAGAGATCCGTACTGAGACCTTTGCTATTTGTGATATATATTGTAAATGACTTGGATGAAAATATAGATGGGTGGATTAGTAAGTTTGCAGATGACACAAAGATAGTTGGAATTGTGGATAGTGTAAAAGATTGCCAAAGGACACAGTGGGATATACATTAGTTGCAGATGTTGGGGGAGAAATGGCAGATAGAGTTTAATTTATGCAAGTGTGAGGTGCTGTACTTTGGGAGATTAAATGCAGTTAATGGCAGGACCCTGAACAGCGTTGATGTACAAAGGTAATCTTGGAGTTCAAGTCCATAGACCCCTGAAAGTGGCCACCTGAGTAGATAGGGAAGTAAACAAGGTGATGGCATGCTTTCCTGTTATGTTGCAGCTGTTAAAAACTTTGGTGAGGCACAGTTAAAGTACTGCATTCAATTCTGGTCACCACATTACAGGAAAGATGTGGAGGCTTTGGAGAAGGTGCAGAAAAGGTTTACTAGGAAGCTGCCTGGACTAAAGGGTCTGAGCTGTAAGGAGAGGCTGGACAAACGAGGCTTGTTTTCTCTGGAGCAGTGGAGGCTGAGGGGAGACCTGAGAGAAGTCTAATAAATAGGGTTGACAGAATCTTTTTCCCAGAGTTGAAATGTCTAGTACTAGGGAGCATGCATTTAAGGTGAGAGAGGACAGTTCAAAGGAGATTTGAGAGGCAAGTGTTTTTACACAGAAAGTGGTAGGTGTCTGGAAGGTGCTGTAAGTGGTGATGGGGGCAAATACAATAGGGACATTTAAAAAGCTTTTAGATAAGCACATGAATATGCAAGAAATAAAGAATATTAACCAAGGGTAGGCAGAAGGGATTAGTTTCATTTGGCATCATTTATGGCATAACATTGTGCGCCGATGCGTCTGTTCCTGAGCTGCACAATTTATGTTCTATGTACTAGTTCAGCAACAATACTATTATTCCACTGTCTCCCCTTACTTCCATTTATGTAATCCACGTAATACAAAATATTCCAAAGTTTTCCGTAGAAGTGTTATCAGACAAAGCTTGGTCAAAGAACATGTTAACAGAGGAGAGCCAGTCAGGAAGTTTAAGGAGAGAATTCCAGAGCTTAAAATGTAGGTAGCTGAAGTCATAGCAACTGATAATGGAGCAATGAAAATCTGAGATCTCTGAGTATATAGGGATGAGGAAGTTACGGGGATAGGGAGCAGTGATGTCATGTGAGAGAATTGGAAATGTACAAAGAAATGTTTAATTGAGTTGTTGGACTGGGGAACAATGTGGCTCAGTAAACACAATGTTGATAGGTAAGTAGGAATGGAGCAAGATGGGATATGGCTATAGAGGTTCAAATTTAATAAAGGTGTGAGGTAGGAAGCCAGCCATGAGAGTATCAGAATAAACATATCCAGAGATAACAAAGATTTTCACAGCAAGTGATCTGAGAAAAGAATGTTACGGAGGTTCAGATAGATGGTTGTGCTGAAAGAAAAGATAGGAGGTTGGAATCTCTGGTCGGGGTCAGAGGGAAGAGAATATTTTTCTCAAAGGGTTTCCCTGTTTTGGAACTCTGCATCAGAAGATCAGAGTTATTGAATATTTTTAAGGTGGAGGTAGATGGACTCTTATTAGGGAGTCAAAAGGTATTGGAGGTAGGTGGCAATATAGACTTAGAAACACAAGCAGATCAGCCATGATCTTGAAAAATGGCAAAGCAGGCATGAGGGACTCAATGGCTTTATTCTGCTCCTATTTTATATGTTCATATGAATAATCTGGTTCTGTCTCAGATGGTGGCCAGAGAGAAGACAAATGTCCTTTGTGAGTCAATATTGGTTGAGATAAAGGCTAGAATCTAAACAGATACCGAATTTCAGGCTGTGGATGTCCAGTGGAGTGTACCAGCATATTGAAAGATACAATTCCACATTAAAGTGAAGGAATTTGAAAATGTGCACTTGTTTTATTTAATACATAATGTTTATACAGCATAATGCTCCTTGGAAGCCAATTCCTGCCCCACATAATAACCTATTATTATTATAATACATTAATAAATGTATTAATCAGTCTAATACATTTTAGATTGATTGGATACATCAGAATTTGGGAAAAAAATTCAACCAGTGGCTCAGTTGATATTTTCTCAAAGGCTTTGCCAGGTTTTGTGATCTTTTGATCACTTTTCCATTGAAAGGAATTGAAAACGAAAATCATTTTGCGCTTTAATGAAAAGGAAGTTAGATTGTTAATATGTTAATAATGTTAAATTTGGTAACTGATAATATTTCACACTTATTGTATATGGGATTTATCGTTTGATAAAATAGCAATATCTCATCAATCTTCATTTTCGCTCCTGAACTGCAGGGATAACAATAACTGAGATGCAAGCAGTAAAGTCTTACAAATACTGGGAAGCCTGTCAGTTTTCTATGTCAAAGCCACAATTGTAATTAAATGGTCTGAAATGTTGCAGGGCAGTTAGAGATCTTTAAATTAAAGAAAATGCATGCATAACTTGGGGTGATGTAGGCTGGTCCATTCCTTTGTGTTATTACATAAATATAAATTGTACTAATGGAGCAAAGTGAGTTCAATCGAAGCTCACTGTGAAATAAAGCTGTTATTACTTTGTATCAGGCTTTGAGTTGTTGAGCATTTTCTGGTATTGGGAAGATTAGAGGAGTGTGTGAAGACACGTGCAAAAGATTCAAATATCCAGTTCAGGTCAAAAGGTGGAACTATTATTACAGGATTACATCATCATGCAACAAGGTACAGAGTAGCACAAATCAACTCTAATTAAAAGGAAGACACTTACACTACCTGTTAGATTGACTGATGCCACTGAAGCTGAGAAGATATCAATTCATCAGCAATTTTCCTTTCTGTACTTGGCCCATCAGTTGCCTTCCAATGGTAATAACTTCATTTTCAACCCTTGATGTCCATCAGCTTGATTAATTACATATGAAAGAATACCACAATACCAACTAGAATTCCTCTTGACAGGATTTCACCCATATATCACATTAATTAGATGTTTCTTTGATGTAAATAGCATATTATTTCTGAAGTATTTTTTCAATTTTAAATTAAAGTTAAAGATGCCTTATCCAAGAATTGTGGATCTAAGGTTTTAGAGGATTATCCTTTCAAAGTAACCTAGTTTTGTCTCAAGCGCCTTGTACTATTTCTGACAACTTCTTCACACTAATATTCCTCATTGCAAAATATACTTTAAAAAAGAGATAACATTGCAAACTTTTTTAGTTGTCAATTCGTATTAGTGAACAGTAAAGGATTTGTAATGCAGGCAGTGTTTTTGTCTTTTCACTAGGGATAGTTTTTCAAAGGGCATAAGCATCTTATGGGATTGTTTTTCAACATAAGCTTAACTGCAATTTTTACTTATTAATAGGATGAACTAATAGCATCATACTTATTATAAGGCAGAAGTAAGCATATGTAGTTTGAATCATCATTTTATGTAAATTCAGTCAAAGACTGCCAATGCATACTGTAGATTAGATGGATTGGCCATGCCAATTATAGTCCAAAGGTGTGTAGATTGGGTGGATTAATCATGATAAATGTGCAGGATATGGGGATAGGGTGGAGAAGAGAGCCTGGTTGGGATGCTATTTCAGAGAGTCAGTGCTGTTTCAATGGGCCAAATGGCCTCTTTCTTTATTGTAGGGATTCTATGATTCTATCATTCACCTTCCATCACATCCCAACTACCTTCTAAACTCTTCTTCTCCCTTAACACCTCCTGTACGAATGCAACATTTTTAAATTTGTTCTACAGAAATAAAATTTTCTGATGTGTTTTCTTCTTGAAAAAAGCAATTCCCATGTTATCTCATACAGGCATTAGGGCTCCCATTTAGACTGATCATTGAGTTAAATTGTAGTTGTTCCATCACAGTGACAAAGGAATTGTACCATTAATGGCAGCATCAATTGGTTTTGCTACTCATAATTTGCCATCATACTCACTGCGCCTCATCTAATTAGAAATAAAAAAAAATGTTGTGACTCCTGTCTGGCAGCTCCTGAAGTACAAGAGGAATCTTGACATAGTTTCCATTTCCAGAGAGGACAAAGGAATACAGTAGCCATCCCAAATATTTCAGCCCTAACTTCTAAGTGCTGATGCGAACCATCCCAAACATGCCACATTAACAAGCACCCTCTCCATATTCTGGAGTCTGCTTGCAAACTTTTTGAGTAAATGATATAGTTCCCTCACCTTGTTTGTCAGTATTTCACGCAGTTTTATAGGGGTCTAACTTCCCAGCCCTCTGTCTTTCCTCTGCCTTTCACTGCACATCATTCTCTTCTACCTCTTTGATCTTTTGCCTGCCATCATGCCCCCTCATCTCCTGATGCCCTTGGATAGTCTTTCTTCTACTTTGTCCTTTCCCTTGTGTTTGCCCTTACAGCCAACACCCACATCACTCTGCCCTCCTTCTACAATGTTTCCCTTATCCTCCTCAGCCAGCAGCCCCGCACACCCGACACCTCTCATCTCACCCCCTGTCGAACTTTGGTCCATTAGGGTGGAGACAGCATGAATCCTGAGCAGAGTGCTGTCCACACAGATAATGGTGTGGGCTCTAAAGACCCCTGCACTTCCTCAACTCTGGGTGCAGTGGGTGAAATGGGAAGGTCCATGATCCAGCAGCACAGTGCTGTCCATCAAGAGCAAGTCAGTGTGGAGTTGGAGGGCAGGAACTGTTCTGCACCAACAGAGTGGCATTCAATGCATTAGGAGTGGTACAGTGCTATGGCAGGGGGACTGTTTATGTTGCACTCACCACAACATCTCAAGTGAACTGAGGTCTAACTTGTGCATTACGCAGATTTCAGACTGATGTAATTTCCTGATACAAGATTGGAAGGCTTGAGGAGACTCTGGCGAGCTGCTGCCTTAATGAGCATTCATGAGATGCAAATGGAATGCATGCCGCCAGACAGCAGGGTAACTGATTCGCCATTGGGAGAATTGCAAACTGTTTTTATGTTGCCGGGATCCAGCTTTTCAGCCCTCGCTGAATTCTCTGCATCAAAGTTGAGGTGGGAGAATCCTTTCTGTTGATCACCTTGAAGAATCCTTAATGAACAGCGGAGAGTCTGAACCAGGAAGAATATAAAATTCATTGTCAAATCAGACACAGGCAATCAATAAAGAAAAGGCAAAAAAAGATTGGATCAAGAGTAAGAGGGACAACATGAGAAGTTAACATCATCATTTCACTTTTTTTTAATTTCCTACATTAATTAAAATCTGAGGACCACAGTCATTAAAAAAAATTCTCAGTCTCGGAGAGTTAGTTTGGCTATAATTAAAGCTTAACATACCATTAAATGGGTACTTACACTCAAATGGACAAATCATTTGAAGAATTTGCTGTCTATGTTTCAGCCTGTTTTATATATTTCAGTGGTGAATGCCAAGATACCAATATCACACTTTTTTTTTTAATCCAATTCAATCAAATCAAGTCCAATTCAGAGTCTCAACAAGTTGACACATTCCTAATCCAAGCTGTCAGGTTAGGCTCACCACTTCCTGTCGTGGTCTTGACCTACATGATCCAAGCTGATTGGATTAGGCAAAGTGCTTCTTCCAAGGCTTGATCTCATTTGCATCTTAGCCAAAAGGCCTAGATGCCACTTTAAAAAATTGCTTCAAAAGAAGCCTCAGTGTCCCCTCATGACTTCAACCAAGTGCAGGACAACTAAACTATACTTGATCTTAGACAAAAGCCTCACTGTTACTATAAAATTCTGGCTGCCACACTACCAGAAGGATGTGGTGGCTTTGGAGGGAGTACAGACAAGGTTTACCAGGATATTGCCTGGTATGGAGTGAATTAGTTATGAGGAGAGATTGAATAAACTGGGATTGTTCTGTACGTGGACGATATGGCTGTCTTCTGTTCAGACCCCTCGTCTGTATGCAGGTTCCTCTAAGTCTATGAACAATTTGAGCTGGCTTCAAGAGCCAAAGTCAACCAGGGTAAGAATGAGGCCATGTTTTTTGGGATCTGGGCTGACAGATCCTTGTTCCCTTCACCGTCACGGCGGACTACCAGAAGGCACTGGGGATGTAGTTTGGAGCGGCATGCGCCAAAAACTGGGAGACCGCGTTGTCAAAGCCAGACAAAAATTGGACTTGTGGGAGCAACGCTCCCTCTCTATCACAGGAAAAGGCCTGGTCATCCAGCACGAGGTACTGTCTGTGTTGGTGTACGTGACGCAGGTCTGGCCTATCCCCAAATCCTGCGCAGCAGCAGTGACCCAGGCCATCCTCAAATTTATCTGGAGATCAAAGATGGATTATGTCCGGAGGGAATTGATGCACAAGTCTCCAGAGAATGGAGGGAAAAAGTTCCCAACACCGCCCTCATCCTAATGGCCACCTTTGTGTGTGGCTGCATCAAGCTTTGTGGGGATCTTGGGACACTAATAGCAAGTGGCGCTACTTTTTGAGATTCTACCTGTCTCAAGTGTTGCAGAGGATGGATCTGGCCACACTACCATGGAACGCTCCAAACAGTACCACAGCATCTGTTCTTTGTGGAGAAATGTTTCCAAAAACACAGCTTTGACCACATGGTGATCAAGCAATGGTCAGCACGTAATGTCCTTGAGGCTCTGAGAGAAAAGGAGATGGCAGATCCTGTCGGATGGTTCCCTGAGCAGACTGTCAGTGTCATCTGACAGAACGCCTCATCACCAGAATTCACAAACAAGCATCAAGACCCGGCTTGGCTGATGGTGAGACCCCGTCAGGTCCTTTATATACGCTCGAGGTTTCAACATCACCGTACGCTGCCCTCAAAGCACTGTGGGGGTGATGAGACAGTTGCACACCTCCTTGTGGAATGTGCCTTTGCAAAGAAGGTTTGGAGCGAGATGCAGTGATATTTGTCAAGGTTCATCCCGAGCAGCTCAGTGATGTAGGACTCTGTGCTCTACGGGCTGTTTCCGGACATGCATACCAAGACAAATATCAACTGCTGCTGGAAAGTCATTAACTTGGTGAAGGAGATGACCCTGTGGTCCACCCGAAACTTGCTGATCTTCCAGTTGAAAGAATTGTCCTCAACCGAGTGTTACAGATTGGCACATTCCAAGGTCGAGGACTACCTGCTGAGAGATATGCTCAAGCTTGGAGCAGTTGCTACAAAGGCACAATGGGGAAAGGCCACCATGTAAAGCCTTTCAACCAAGGCAGACCAAGGGCCCAGTAACTGCAAAATACCCTTGGTCTGCATAACTGTGTGCTAATCTGAAAAACAACAGCACACAGTAAAATCTGATGTATGTACATAGTTTTAAGTTTTGAAATGTAATGAATGTGTAAATAAGCAGCATTGTACAGGACTGTAAAAATGGCCTTTTTTTGTACTGTTTAGATATGTCAGTTTGCAATGGTTTATTTGAGAGTTTTTTTATGAATAAAGTATATTTTTGAAAAAAAACTGCGGTAGTTCTCCATGGAAAGGCGAAAGCTGAGGGGTGACCTGATAGAAATTTATAAGATTATAAAGGGCATAGATAAGGTGAAAAGTTGGAAGCATTTTCCCAGGGTAGAAATGATAATCACAAGGGAGCACAAGTTCAAGGTAAGGAGGGAAAGGTTCAGTAGAGATGGGTGGGGGAGGTTTTTTACACAGGTGGAGGCCTGAAATGCACTGCCAAATAAGGTTGTTGATATGGACGTGTTAGCAACATTCAAGGCTTATCTGGATAGGCATATGAACAGATGGGGTATAGAGGGATACAGGCGGTTGGCCTAGGTAGGACAACTGCAATTGACACAGGTTTGGTGGGCCAAAGGGCCTGTTAGTGTGTTGTACTGTTCTTTGTTCTTTTACTGCAAAATATGGCCCATTGTATTACATCATGTCAATAAATTTACTGCATTAGTAAGCAGTAAAATACTGTTGAGTTTAGGCTGCAAGAGGACTGGTAAGTATGTACCAGGTGAGTTTTATGTTGCAAAATGGTCTGAGAACCAAGAACTCTTTGAGAAAATTTAGCTCCTTGCTTTTTGTGAGTTGCGAAACCAGCTCCAGCAGGTTCACAGAAAGCTGGAGCCATGGCTTGAGTTTTAATGCTTGCCTTGCTAGTATTAAGGAAAGGATACATTTATTAACCAACGACTTCACATCTTAAGACATAGCTATAATTGGAAAATGGATTTTCACTTTAAATGCAGACACTTGTTGCCTGATTTATATTTAACATGGGGTGGCATGGTGCCACAGTGGTTAGCTTCACTGCACCAGGACACCACTTCGATTCTTGGCTTAGGTTACTGTTTGTGTGGAGTCTGCACATTCTCCCCATGTCTGCGTGGGTTTCCTCCAGGTGCTCCGGTTTCCTCCCACATTCCAAAGACATGCTGGAGAAATTCAATGGCTATGCTCAATTCTCCTTCTGTTTATCCAAACAGACATCAGAGTGTGGCAAGTATGGAATTTTCCCAGTAACTTCATTACAGTGTGAATGTAAGTCTACTTGTAACTGATAGATAAACTTTACTTTTTAGACATTTCCAAATGACCAACTGGAAAACTGGGCACTCGAGTCCAGCCTTAGAAGAAGGACATTTCCATCCCATCAGTTTCAGCTGAATTGAAGCCTCGATTCAGAATCAGTTATTCAATTTCTTTTGCCTGATAATTATGTATGTAAAACGCGCTTCGATATTGTTGTTTCAATATGCTATGCACAAGTGCCTGGTGCTGGCTTCATGCCAGTGATTGAGAATTCTGGTCACGCAGTCAGCAAGAGGTGCCAGTCAGTGAGTAGGTAATTCCTCAAAGGAAAGGAGATGAAATTGTAGTGTGAGTCACCATGGGACTTTTCTGGGCATACCCAAACAGCCATTCAAATGTAGGACTGGCAGCAGACCAAGGGCAGATTGCCTGCCACAGCTGTGAGACTCTGCAATGCGTGTGACAGAGAAAGTGGAAATAAATTTTCAAAAGGGTGGCTGAGCGGGTAAGTGTTTAAAGGCATTGAGGACAGAGTCTGATGGCGTTAACTTTCTCAAGGTTAGAAAATCACACAGCATTTAGCACTTGTTCCAAAATCACTGGTGTTAGTAGGGGGTGATACGATTGCAATAAATGAATTAATGCCACTGTTAGAAATGCCAGGAAATCTCATATGAATATCAGACAGGTGGCAGTAATATGAGATCATAAATGTTTTTAAATTGATTTCAATTTCTCTGTGATTTTGCCTCCTTTAGCCAATTGTCACATAGTGATGTCAAAATCTATCATGGTTCTTGATTACAATTCTACTTTTTCAAAGGCAGTTTCACGTCTCTTTGGAGCAAGCACAAGTTCTCAAGTAATATGGTTGGTGCATTTCGACTGCAACTACTTTGAAATAGTTTTTCTTTATTTAGAGTTCCAGTTTAGCTTCAGAGGGATGGGGACACCCTTTCATGCAAATTGGGCTTTACGTTGCATGCAATGCCAAGTGCTCAAAAGATCTATTTGTCCTACTGATCTTTAGCCAGAAGTTATTTGTAATGCTTAAAATTACTACCCAAACTGTGTGTATTTAAGAGTCAACTGTTGAAATTGCTAGCTACAGTACAACAAAATTCATATACTTTACTATTTTAAAATATTAGATTTAAAATATTTTGTAGCAACTCATTTTTATAGCAAAACCAATTTCAGTCATACTATTTTCTTAAAATTGCTCACAAAGTAATAACATTAAGGAGTCTTGCATTAGAGTTGCAATTTGCTTTAAATGAATATATCATTGTAGATTGCTGATGTTTCTATCAACCTTAATCAACAGCTCCCACAGAACATTAGCATGGGATTTAGATACAGTTGCAATAACCTTGTATTAGAATGATCCTTTTCTAAGCTATGTCCAGTAACATGTGTCAAAACATGATGCAAACCTATACTTTAGTGTAAGCTTCCAAAATTTATTCTCAGATCTTGTTTTCATCTGTTACTTAAAATTTAAGTTTAATTGCATATAATGAAAAATTAGTTTTCAGATATGTACTGCACTTCAAAGTTTTCAAAGATACTTTGTGGGTGAAGGGACAAGTTTTGAAAGCTGCTTAACTCAATTAATTCACATCTAATCAACTCTTTTAAATATGCTATCAAACACATCTCATGAATGCCACTCACAACTAAACATAGAAAAATAAAATCTACTTAGATGGAAACATCTTATGTGTCATAATCCCCTGAATAGACACCTAAAGGTACTTAGGGAAATCTCTGAGGGATTTAATGGTACAAACACTTGTTTGTTCATAGCTACACAAGGCACAAGCAAACTCTCAGGCATTTTCACAAAGTGGGGATCTACCAAAGAGAGCCAAAATGTGTGACATGGGAGCACTCGATAACCTGATTGCCAATACGGTTTACCTGCAAGCCAGGAAAAGCGTGGATGGAGATGCCAAGGAAATGCGAAAGAGGCGAAAAAGTTTGGTTTTACCAAGTCTTCAACAAAGTACCTCAGTGAGGGATAACATCGATAAGGACTTTGAGAATGTGTGTGAAAAGCAACCAATTGGCAAGAAGTTGTTTCATCAGTTTACAGAAACAGTCCCAGAATATCAAGTTGCTGTTGATTTTGTAAATGCAGTTACGGACTTTCAACTGGCTGAAAATGGGGCAAAAGACAACCTGCGGAAGAACATTGTGACTAAATTCTTGAAAGCCGATTCCAAAAACTACCTCTCCTTCCTCAGTCAGGAGTTGGCTGCTAAATGTAAAGATGCAGCAGAAAAGGATGTTGAGGAACTTCTGGCTCTGGCTCAATCAGAAACTAACACATTCCTTATGGGACAGCCTTTCCAAGACTTTCAAAACAGCCCATTCTTTTCTAAGTTCTTGCAGTGGAAAACCTTTGAACGGCAACCTATAACTGAAAAATACTTTTATCAGTTCAGAGTTTTGGGTAAAGGGGGATTTGGAGAGGTAAGATCTTTATTTTTCTACAACTTAAAGCGCAGAGGTTCTCACTGGAGGTGGGAAATCCCAGCAATTGGAATTGGAAAGAGGCGTGCTGCAATGCTAGCACATTCCAACACCAGACCATTTTCATTCCAGGACAGCGGGCGGGTGGGGGGAGGGGTGGGGGGGGGTACCCACCTCCCAATGAGCCCAAACATGATCAGGTAATAGTGGCGGCAGGCTATGTTGAAAGGGCCCATCACTCCATTCTGCTAGGCAATCCCACCCTTGCTAATGGCCAGTTCAGTGTACAGGTTGTCCCTCCACAATGACTATCTAACAGCTGTGTCCTTTTGTAAATGATTATTTTTCATAGAATTAAAGAATCCCTACAGTGCAGGAGGAGGCCATTCAGTCCATTGACACAATCCCATCCAGACCTATCCCCATAACCCCCCCATAACTAGTAAGTACCTTACTCGTTCCCCTGACACTAAGGGGCAATTTAGCATGGCCAATGAACCTAACCTGCACATCTTTGAACTGTGTGAAGAAACTGGAGCACACAGAGGAAATCCACGCAGATATAAGGGGAATATGCAAACTCCACACAGTTAGTGACCTAAGGCTGGAATTGAACCTGAGTTCCTGGCACTGTGAGGCAGCAGTGCTAACCAGTCTGCTGCTCTGCCTCTTCAGAGGACACCTCCACCATGAGGCACCTTCCCTCACCTTCTCCCACCTCAGACAGTCAAGTCACCCAGGTTTCAGTGCTTGAGGATTTTCTATTAGTCCTCCAGTCTCAGGAGCCCAAATAAATCCTTCATTCGACAGCAGATATGCTGCTTTGCCACTAATTGACCATCCCAATAGTAAAGCAGTTAAGGCATTTGACACTAATTCAGGGTCAGGATGCAGAAACTAACCCAACATCAAGACCTGACTGCTAAACAAAAATCCAGCCCAAAGTCTTGAAAAAAGAATTTAAAATCCTTTCTAATGATTGATTTGATTTGATTTATTATTGTCACTTATATTAGCATACAGTGAAAAGTATTGTTTCCTGCAGGCTCTACAGACAAAGCATGCCCTACCTAGAGAAGGAAAGGAGAGCATGCAGAATGTAAAGTTAGAGACATAGCTAAGGTGTAGAGAAAGATCAACTTAATATGATGTATGTCTATTCAAAAGTCTGATGGGAGAATCTGCTCTTGAATTGGTTGGTAATGTCCTCAGACTTCTGCATCTTTTCCCCGACATAAGAAAGTGGAAGAGAGTATGTCCGAGGTGTGTGGGGTCCTTAATCCTACTTTTTCGAGGCAAGAGAATTGTAGACAGGGTCAGTGGGTGGGAGGCTGATTTATGTGATGGACTGGGCTTCATTATAATTTCTTGTGGTCTTGGACACAGCAGGAGCCATACCAAGCTGTGATATAACCAGAAAGAATGCTATCTATGGTGCATCTGTAAATGTTGGTGGGAGTCAGAACAGACATGCCTAATTTCCTTAGTCTTCTAAGAAAGTAGAGGATTGGTAAGCTTTCTTAACTATTATGTCAGCATGGGGAAACCAGAACAAGTTGTTGGTGATCTGGACACCTAAAAACATGAAACTCTCGACCATTTCTACTTCGTCCCCATAGATGTAGACAGGGGCATATTCTCCACAATTCTCCCTGAAGTCGATGACTATCTCCTCCATTTTGGGGGAGAGATTATTATTATTGCATCAGTTCTCCAGATTCTCTACCTCTTTCCTCTACTCCATCTGATTCTTTGAGATCCAACCCACTATGGCAGTGTCATCAGCAAATTTGAAAATTGAGTTGGAGGGGAATTTGGCCACACAGTCTTGGCTGTATAAGAAGTATAGTAGGGGGCTCAGAACATAGTCTTATGGGGCACTGGAGTTGAGGATGATCATGGAGGAGGTGTTGTTACCTATCCTTACTAGGATAGTAAGGATCTAGTTCTCCCAGATCCTTAAGATCTAGATCTGTGGGTTAGGAAGTTCAGGATCCAGTCGCAGAGGGGGTAGTCAAATTCCTCATCATCATGGCATTTAGATATGCCCAATCAAATTTTTTAAAATGTATAAAAAGCAATCTTTTTTATTTGTTGGTTCAAATATTGTATAATCTTTGGGTATTTGCACAAGAATTGTTTAAGCTGTAAAAAAATGAAATGAGGCACATTATTGTTTGATTTACAAGTGTCAAAACTTTGCATTATTCAGGTGTGTGCAATACAGGCCAAAACAAGCGGCAAAATGTACGCCTGTAAACAGTTAGACAAGAAACGACTGAAAAAGAAACAGGGACACGAAATGGCCCTTCTTGAGAAGGAAATCTTGGAACTGACAAACAGCCGGTTTATTGTCAACTTGGCCTACGCTTATCAAAACAAGGATCGCCTGTGCTTGGTGATGACCTTGATGAATGGAGGAGATCTGAGATTTCATATTTATAATGTTGGAGAGAAGGGAATTGAAATGAAACATACAATATTTTATGCCGCCCAGGTTACCTGTGGAATCCTGCATCTTCACTCTTTGAACATTGTGTACCGTGACATGAAACCTGAAAATGTCCTACTGGATGACAATGGCAACTGCAGGATTTCAGATTTGGGACTTGCAGCCAAAATAAAAGCGGGCAAAGGTATCACCCACAAAGTAAGTACAAAGAGATCTAGTAGACACAGAAAATAGTTGTGATCCAGGAAGTTGTAATTCTCATAAAGAGACAGCACGGTAGCGCAGTGGTTAGCACGGCTGCCTCACTGCGCCAGAGACCTGGGTTCAATTCCAGCCTTGAGTGACTGTCTATGTGGAGTTTGCATGTTCTCCCTGTGTCTGTGTGGATTTCCTTCAGGTGTTCCTTCAGGTGGAGTATAACATTAGCAAATGTGAGGTTATTCATTTTGGAAGAAATAATAGTAGGATAGAATATTATTTAAATAGTGAAAAGTTGCAACATGCTACAGTGCAGAGGGACCTGGGGGTCCTTGTGCATGAATCGCAAAAACCCAGTCTGCAGGTGCAGCAGGTGATCAAGAAGGCAAATGGAATGTTGGCCTTTATAGCGAGGGGGATAGAATATAAAAGCAAGGGAGGTTTTGCTGCAACTGTACGAGGCACTGGTAAGGCTGCAACTGGAGTACTGTGAGCAGTTTTGGTCCCCTTATTTGCAAAGGATATATTGGCCTTGGAAGGAGTACAGAGAATGTTCACCAGGCTGATACCAGAGATGAGGGAATTAGCTTATGAGAAGAGATTAAATAGACTGGGCCTGTACTCATTGGAGTTTAGAAGGCTGAGGGGGGATCTCGTAGAGATTTACAAGATAATGAAGGGGATAGAAAGGGTAGGGGTAGAGAGATTCTTTCCACTTAGAAAAGAAATCAGAACTAGGGGGCACAGCCTCAAAATAAGGCGGGGGAGGCAGTTTAGAACAAAGTTGAGGAGGAACTTCTTCACTCAAAGGGTGGTGAATCTCTGGAATTCTCTGCCCATTAAAGTGGTGAGGCTACCTCGTTGAATATGTTTAAGTCACGGGTAGATAGATTTCTGATAAACAAGGAAATTAATGGTTATGGAGAGTTGGCAGGAAAGTGGAACTGATCCACTTCAGATCAGCCATGATCTTATTGAATGGCGCAGCAGGCTCGAAGGGCTAGATGGTCTACTCCTGCTCCTATTACTTATGTTTTTATGTTCCAATTTTCTTCTACAGACCAAAGATGTGCAGGTTAGGTAGATTGATCATGGTAAAATTTCCCCTTAGTGTCCCAAGATATGTAGGTTCTGGGGATTAGCAGGGTAAATATGTGGGAATATAGGGACAGGGCCTAAATAAATTATATAAAAGGTGGGTCAGTGCAGACTTGATGGGCCAAACAGCCTCCTAGGGATTCTATGGTTTTGTCTCGTAAAATCCAATGGTACAAATGCCAGTAAAACACTTCATTTATTGTAATGTTAATAGAGAGGAGAGTTTCGCTAATTACATTGCTGAAATTAATTTGAGTATAAATCTGCTATAAAATTTATATCAGTCAGGTTTTGTAGGAGGAATAGGAAAAGGCTGGAATGTAATTTCTACTGACTGCACACTTGCAGTGCAATGCAGAAATCAGGAAGTTGCCCTGCCCAAGGGGATCTGATCAAGGTACGTCAAATTTGAAAAGGGATTGATAAAGTAAATTTAGACCAAATATTTCCTCTGATGGGGCAATCTTGAAAACAAGAGATCACAGTTGTAGGCTGAGAGGTGGCAGACATAAAGCTGAGATGAGGAATTACTTCTCGCAGAGAATGGTGAATTTGTGGAACTTGCTGCCCCATAGCGCCGCGGAGTCTGAATCGTTGAATGGTTTCAAGAAGGAGATAGACGTATTTTTAATATAAAAAGAAAGGGAGATATAGGAAATAGGTGGGGAGATGGATTTAAAAATAGGGAAAGATCAGTGATGGTCTAATTGAATGGCAGAGCAGGCTTAAAGGCTGAACTTACCTATTTCTGCTAATTCCTACATTCCTATGAACAATGCTATACCAGTACCTCGCCAATAGATTCAATATTACAACAGATGAAAGGCTAATGCTGCAGCACTTATCCACTAAATACTAATCAAACAAACCAAAAAATGCAGTTTCACAAGTTTTAATTATTACCAAACAACTTCTCTGGCATTGAAAATTTACTTTACAGTTATGGAGTCTCATTTATTCAGATTTCACTTGTTGTTGGAGATTTTTAAAAACTTCAATTTTAAAACATCTAACAGTTTGTTTATGGCATGTGGGCATCTGTGACTAGGCCAGAGTTTATTGCCCATCTTTAATTGCCCTTAAGAATGTGGCGGCGTACTGCCTTCTTAAACAGTTGATGTCCATTTGTTATAGGAATGCCCACAGTGCTTTTGGAAAGGCAGTACTGCAATTTTATCCCAACAAATGTGAAAGAAGGGCAACATATTTCCAAGTCAGGATGGTGTATGACTTGGACTAGAACTTGTAGAACCATAGAACTCTACAGTGCAGAAAGAGGCCCTTTGGCCCATTGAGTCTGCATCGAACACAATCCCACCAAGGCCCTACCCTCATATCCCTACATTTTACCCACTAATCCCTGTAACCTACACATCTCAGGACCCTAAGGGGCATTTTTTTTTTAGCATGGCCAATCAATCTAACCAGCACATCTTTGGACTGTGGAAGGAAATCAGAGCACCCAGAGGAAACTCACGCAGACACGAGGAGAATGTACAAACTCCACACAGACAGTGACCCGATCCGGGAATCGATCCCAGGTCCCTGGAGCTGTGCTAATGTACTGCCCCGTTGTGTTACCATGCATCATTTGACCTTGTCCTTCCAGATGATAATGTTGTGGGTTTAGAAACTGCTGTCAAATGAGCCTTGGTGAATTGCTGCAGTGAATCTTACAAATGATGCACACTGCTGCCAGGGTTGGTGTCAGAAGTGAAGGTTGAAGATGGTGGATGGGGTGCTTTGTCCTAGATGGTGCCAAACTTGTTGAATGTTGTTAATATTGCACTCATCCAGGCAAGTGGAGAAAGAGTACTCCATTGTACTTCTAACTTTTGCCTTGTAGATGGTGATTAGGCTTTGGAGAGTCAGAAGATGAGTACTTGCCGCAGAAATACCAGCCTTTGATCTGCTCTTGTAGCCACAGTATTTATATGGCTAATCTCATTCAATTTCTGTTCATTGATAAATCCCAGAATATTCCCAGTGGGGAACCCCAATGATGGTTGTGCCGTTGAAAGTCAAAGAAAGATAGTTAGTTTTTCTTATTGGAGATGACTATTATGAAGCACATATGTGGCACAAATATTACGTGCCACTTAACAGCCATGCCTGAATGTTGTCCAGGTTTTGCTGCATTTGGACAAAGACTGCTTCAGTGTCGAAGGAGTCATGAATGGTGCTGAACATTTTCCAATCATCAGCGAATGTCATCACTTCTGATCTTATGATGGTGGGAAGGTCATTGATGAAACAGCTGAGGATGGTTGGGCCTAGGACACTTTGCCATGGAACTCCTGCAGCAATATCACAGGACTGAGATGATTGCCCTCCAACAATCAAAACCATCTTGCTTTGTGCTTGGTATAACTCCAACCAGTGGAGAGATTTCCCCATGATTCCCATTAGCTTCAGTTCTACTAGGGCGCCTTGATGCCACTCTTGGTCAAATGCTGCCCTGATGTGAAGGGGCAGTCACTCTCACCTTCCATTGGTTTAGCTCTTTGTCCATGTTTGGACGAAAGCAGTAATGAGGTCAGGAGCTAAGTGGCCCTACCAAAAACCAAACTGAGCATCTGTGCACAGGTTACTTCTGTATAGGCACTGCTTGGTAATAGTGTTGATGACACTGTCCACCACTTTACTGATGATCAGGAATAGACTGCGTTGGATTCACTTCCTAAAGCCGTCCCATCTCTGAGCTTCTTGACTGGCAGTAGGGTCAACAGAGCAGCAACAAGTAGCCAATTAGACTACTTTATGCACTAATTGGGGATAGAACACTGATGGGATTCTGCTCCAATGTCTGATGGTCTTATAGGCCAGGTCATTGAGTGTCTTTAAGACAGAGATACATAGGTTCTTGATTAATAAGAGGATCAGGTATTATGGGGAAAAGGCAGAAAAATGAGGTTTAGAAATATCAGCCATGACTGAATGGCGGAGCAGTCTTGATGGGCTGAGTGGCCTAATTCTGCTTCTATGTCTTATGGTCCTGTTGTCCCGTAAAAGCAAATTACTGCGGATGCTGGAATCTGAAACCAAAAGAGAAAATGCTGGAAAATCTCAGCAGGTCTGGCAGCATCTGTAAGGAGAGAAAAAGAGCTGATGTTTTGAGTCCAGATGACCCCATGTTAAAGCTTTGACAAAGAGTCATCTGGACTCGGAAGGCTGGAATTTTACCGGCATGCCCACCCAGATTCCAGCTTCTGGCAGGATCGTACGATCCTCGGGCAGACGTGCTGGTCAAATTCCGCCTGAAATGTCTGATGGATCCCCTACTGTCTGGAAATGGCCTCCTAGTAACAGACTGGAAGGTCATTGATATCTCCTGAAAATATCCTCACCCGCATTCTGGAGCCATTGTAATTTAAACACAACCCTATGGAGGGACTTTGCTTCCACAATGATAGCCTGCTAGATGTAGCTTCGTTTTGAAACTTTTGCAAGTCTTCAGAGCAGGTCTTCATCTTGTAATGCCCTTGCAGAAGCCAATATGCTGCAGCAGTTCTCAACTCTCCCTTCAAAGCTGGGTTTCAAACTTACTAACCGGGCTTCCTAAATTTTCATCCAAATCATTAATATAAATGCCAATAACAGTGGACCCAGTACAGATCCCTGCGGTACATCACTGATAAGAATCTAGCAACACCAATTTTAAATCCAACCGATTTATTTGATAGTAAATCTGCTAAAAATTTTCACACACATTGTTAGCCACTTTATCACTTGAGTAGCAGGTTAGATGTAAGGATTCGCATTCTAATCAGCAATCTGTGACTGTCTGCACTGATGTGTTCTATTGCAGACCAGAACTCTGCATTTGCCTGACGAAGACGAAAGTCGAAAGCTTGCAGATTTACTATCAAATAAATCAGTTGGATTTAAAATTGGTGTTGCTAGATTCTTACTGAGTTCTTACTACCCCAGTCCGATGCCGGCATCTCTACATCATGTACATCACTGGTCACAGACCTCAAGTTTGAAAAATAACTCTCTACAACTACCCTCAGTCTTCTGTCATCAAGCCAACTTTGTATCCAATTGGCTACCTTACCCTGGATCCTGTGAGGTTTAACTTATGCAACAACATACCATGTGATACCTTGTGGGATTCCCTGGAAAAGTAAGGATTAACTATCTAATTGTGCTTAATAGACTATCTTCTTGAATCACTGCACTGCACGTGATCTAGGTACCTCCATTGTGCTGTTACTGAAGGACTTTAAGGCAGTGACAATAAAAGAACAGTGATGTAGTTCTAAGTTAGAATGGTTACTTATTTATTTATTAGTGTCACAAGTAAGCTTATATTAACACTGCAATGAAGTTATTATGAAAATTCCCCAATTGCCACATTCCAGTGCCTGTTCAGGTCCACTGAGAAAGAATTTAGCATGGCCAATGCACCTAACCAGCAAATCTTTCAGACTGTGGGAGGAAACAGGCCGCGCCCGGAAGAAATCTATATGGACATGGAGAGCATGCAGACTATGCCCAGATAATGACCCAAGCCAGGAATTGAATCCAAGTCCCTGGTGCTGTGAGTCAGCAGTGTTAACCACTGTGCCACTATGCTGCAGAACAGTGTATGAATTGGAGGGGAACTTCGTGTTTCCATCCACCATTTATCCTTGTCCATTTAAGTGGTATAAGTTACAGTTTTGGAAAGAACTATCAAAGCATTATTAGCCACTTGCTGCAGTGTATCTTTGAGATAGTCCACACTGCTGCCACTGTGCGTCAATAGAAGGGGAAAATTTAAGACGATGAATGGAGATCAAATAAGATGCTTTGTTCTGAATGATCTTGAGCTTCTTGAACTGTTGTTGGAGCTACATTCACCCAGGTAAGTGGAGAGTATGCCCTCATGTATGTCTTGTAGATGGTGGACGGGCTTTGGGGAGCCAGGAGACAGAATTCACCTGTTCTTGAAGGATTTACGTGACTGGCTAGTTAAGTTTCTAGCCATAATAATCCCCCCTCAAGGATGTTGATGCTGGAGTATTCAGAAATAGCAATATCACTGAGCATAAAGAGGCGGGGGGGGGGGGTGGTAATTAGATTCTTTTTTTCAAGATAGATATGCTCCCACTTGTGTGCCACCAGTGTTACTTGCTACTTCTCAGGCCAAGCCCAAATGTCATCCAGGTCTTGCTGCATGCAAGAATGGGCTATTTCAGTACCTGAATTCAAATGATACAGTTCATTGCAATCATCAGCAAACATCCCTTGGGCTGAAGGGAAGATTATTGAAGAAGGAGCTTGAAGGACACCAGCCTGTGAGGAACTCTTGCAGTAATGCTCTGGGCTTAAAATCATTAAACCCCATCAACATCCATAAACATCTTCCTTTCTGCTAGCCATGACTCCAATCAATGGAGAGTTTCCATCCCGATTCCCATCGACTTCAATTTTGCTAGGTTTCCTTTAGGACAGACTTAGTTAAATGCTGTTTTGATGTTAAGGGCAGTCATCCTTACCTCACCTCTTGTATTCAGCTCTTTTGTCCATGTTTCAATCAAGACTGTATTGAGGTACGAAGCCGAGTGACCCTGGCAGACATTAGACTGAGCATCAGTGACCAAGTCAGTACTGTGAAAGCCAGTGGAACAGGATATAACATAATGGAACATACCAGAAATGGAGATAGACATTGGCTGGGACGTATTATTCAATGGGAATGACAATGTCAGACAATTGTTTGACTTGCCTGTGGAAGAGTTCTCCTAGTATTGACACAGATCCCCATTGACTGGAGGACTGGTTGTGCTTTTATTATTCCCGATGTATTGGTCAGTGCGAGGCTCACTGTCTGGCTTTATTCTTCAATTTTTCTATGGTGGTTTAATGCAACTGAATGGTTTACTAGGCCACTTCAGAGAGCTGTTAGAAGTCAACCACATTACCGTGTGTCTGTAACATAGGAGCATAGGAACTAGAAAAAAGAGTAAGCTAGTCAACCCTTCGAGCTCACTTTGATCAAGGCTGATAATCAAATTCAATATCCTGATCCCTCCTTTCTCTATATCCCTTGATCCCTTTAGCCCCAAGAGCCATATCGAATTTCTTCTTGAAATCAGACAACATTTTGGCCCCAATTATATTCAGTGATAGTGAATTCCACACAGACACAACTTTCTGGGTGAAAAATTTTCTCCTCAACTCAGTTCTAAAAGGTTTATCCCTTATCCTCAAACTGTGACCCCTAGTTCTGGACTCCCCCACAATTGGGAACGTTCTTTCTGAACCTATCCCGTTTAACCCTATTAGAATTTATAAGTTTCTATGAGATCCTCTCTCACTCTTCTGAACTCCAGTAGATATAATCCTAACTGACTTAATCTCTCCTTGTTTGACAGACCTGCCAGTCCCAGAATCAGCCTGCCAAATAGGGCAAGGAAGACAGATATCCTTCCCTTAAAGATATTTGGTTTTTACAACAAACCATGGTCACCATTATTGAGATTGGCTTTTCATTTCATATTTATTAATTAATTGAATTGCCTTGGTGAATGCATTCATTCCAGACCTCTGGATTGCTGTTCCATGTAACATTACTGTTTTGCTACCATCGCCAGTATGAAAAAATTGGCTCTCTATATACTGTTAGCTGGTGCCCATAAATCCACTGAAAATCTGTTAGCAGTATTAATGCCAAGCACTCCACAATCACCTCTGAGCACAAAGTCTGGATCATGAATTTGACAATGGCAAATTACACAAAGGCAGTTCATTTTCTCTGGTCTCCCTACCAATAATAAACAAATTTGTCTTACAAAATCTTGGCTCCACACTGCCTGTGTGGAGTTTGCATGTTCTCCTCATGTCTGTGTGGGTTTCCTCTGGGTGCTCCAGTTTCAGAGATGTGCAAGTTAAGTGGATTGGCTATGCTAAATTGCCCCTTAGTGTCAGGGGAGCTAGCTAGGTTAAATACATGGGGTTATGGGGGTAGGTTCTGGGTGGGATTGTGGTCAGTGCAGACTCAATGGGCCGAATGGCCTCCTTGTGCACTGTAGGTATTCTATGATTCTATAAAAATATCAACCAATTTCACAGTTTAAACATTCTCTGTAGATTACTAATAAATCACAATTCTATTGAACCCAATTTTTGAATAAGCAGCAAGAGCTTTATATTGTCATCAAAGACATACTTCAATTGAGCTTTTTAATAACTAAATTTGCATAATTAACATTAAGGACGTTCATACTTGATTCACCCCCATTGATCATGCTTTAATTTCAATATGGGAAATTACTGAAATTAGCTTAACTATTTTTGGAATACTGCATTGACTTCATTTAGTTTATCTCACAAAATCCTCTTAGTTTCATTTAAGCCTCTACCCTTGTGCAAACATAAGTATCCTTGGTTCAACTGCGAAACTGTCGACAAAAAAATTACAACGTCCCTCATTAATAAGTGTTTAAAATTAATAATGAGCCACACATTAATTTGCAGTCCATTGGATAAGATTACAAATCAATTTCAATGTAAAAGATGGGAAGTGTAATAGGTGGAAATGTGCAACAAGGCTGTAACAATGGAGAGGCTGTAATGGCATCATCAATCAGAAAGTGAAGTTTGAGTGGTTTATAAATTAATGGAATGGCAGAAATTGCAGTACAGGTAGTAACTGTGATTAATGAAACCTGGGTTGACCTTTCGGGAAGCTGCCTGCACAATCATCATTTGGTTTGGAATATTGGGAGAACGCTATTGTCTGTTCTCCTTTGCATTCAGGACAGACAAATGTGTGACTCTTTCAAGGCGGGGAGAAGAATAAAGATGCTGTGATATTAGACATGCGGTTGCTGCTGTCCATGTTGCTAAGCTGGCAAGGCAGGAAGGTGTAGATTGGCCAAATTATTGTAATGACGATAGAACCAAGAGGACACAGAGATGAGAAAATGAACTAAAAGGCAATCAGAAACAAGTTAAGTGTTCAAGGAAATAAATGAATAATGAGAAAGGAGAACACACAGAAATGAGCGACAGGGAGGAATTCCCCCTCCCCCCAACCCCCCGCCCCAAAATAACAGCATGCAAACAGGAGTGTTCGACACTAGTCTTTTGGGCAAAGTTGGCATTACAATCTCACAACACTCTTGTCAGTCTGCGCCAGTGAGGGGTTTGGAGGGGTGCAGCCAAAGTACACCAGAGAAGCCGGTGATCAGGCACCATTGCATAGTGTGCTCTGATCTCTTACTGAACTGGAAGACCTCCTCCCACCATGCCCGCCCCATGGACATCAGACATCTCCTCCCCATGCCCCATCATTGGTGGCATTGTCACCTCCACCCTCCGATCAACAAGGATCGCTGGCATGGGATGTCAGAGCCCATCCAATGAGTCCCCTGTTGGACCCCAGTATGTCTCACCGGTCATGACCTTGTCTGCAGCCCACCATTGCATGGCCCATGCACGTTTCTCCGACATGACCATTCAACCTGCAGAATTCCCTCTGCATAAATCCCACATCATTGTGCATATTCCCTGTCATAGCTCCATCCACACTCAGGCCCCACCTCCTTGGCACTGTCCCAGCACACTTACAGTGCCATATGGGCACTACAAAAGTGCCAGATGGGCACTGTCAGGGTGGCAGGTGGACACTGCCTGCATGCTGGATGGGCAGTGTCCAATGGGCACTGTCTATCCATGTCCAATACAACTTTGAGGCTTCAATAGCCTCCATTTCCCCAGTGTGACCATAGTGCCTGGTCTCTGCTACTGCATAGCAGTAGTGATTCTTGCCACCGTGATGTCATGCCGCCAAGGGCAGAAGCATCCTGAAGGTGGAAGCAGTTGTGCCAAGCCAGGTAAGTCCTTTCAAATTTTGTCTTTTTTTTGTTAATAGGCTTTGCGCCCTTTCTGGGCAGAAAATGCTTCAGTGGCATTTTGCTTCTTTACTTTTGATTTCTAATCTTTGCTGGTAAAAGAAACAGTGAGACATTTTTGTCCCATGGGTGACATAAATGCAGATAATGTTTCAGTCAGGGTTCCTCATGCAACTGTTGCATAGCAATCCTTATTGACAGTGCAGTTGTTTGCATGTGAGTGAGAAAAAGTCAGAGCTAGGATGAGCCACATTATTGAATAACTCACTATCCACTGAATCTCTGAACTCATTATCCGTCGAATCTCTGAATTCTCTATCCACTGAATCTCTGAATTCACTATCTACCGAATCTCTGAATTCACTATCCACCAAATCTCTGAATGCATTATCCACCGAATGTCTGAATTCACTATCCACCAAAACTCTGAATTCACTATCTACCGAATATCTGAATTCACTATCTACTGAATCTCTGAATTCACTATCCACCAAATCTCTGAATTCGCTATCTACCAAATCTCTGAATTTACTATCCATCGAATCCCTGAATTCACCATCCACCGAATCTCTGTATTTACTATCCACCAAATCTCTGAATTCACTATCCGCCGAATCTCTGAATTCACTATCCATTGAATCTCTGAATTCACTATCCACTGAATCTCTGAATTCATTATCCACCAAATCTCTGAATTCATTATCCACTGAATGTCTGAACTCACTTTCAAGTGAACCTATGAATTGATAGAAGAATAATGATTTAAACAAATTAAATATCATGAGTGAAGAAAAACAATGATTTGATTTGATTTATTGTTGTCACATGTATTAATATACAGTGAAAAGTATTGTTTGTTGCGTGCTACACAAAGCATACCGTTCATAAAGAAGGAAACTAGAATGTGAAATTTGATATAAATACGAGCTTTACAAAAGAAGTGTCAATGCAAATTAATATGTGCCTATTTTATTCTAGCAGGTAATAACAGCAATATTTTGAAATTTTTGCATCTGGTTATGCCTGCGACTCATTTTTATTATTCCAGTCCTAACTTGCATTCTGATTGTTAAATTTGTTCTTAAACCTAAATGTGGATTTTAAACTGCTTCAATTTCAACCTTTAGTAGCATCATGCCATTCTAACCCTATTACATTATAGTATTGTGATCACTGCCCGAAAGTATTTGTACATTAACACAGCATTTCCATGCAGACTTTCATCACATCTCACATTTCGCAGACTTAATGGCGCCCTGTTATTGACAGATAAATGATTTCATTGGGAATATACAGCAAATGAATTTTAATTAGTTTATCAGTCCAACTAATTGATTTTAATTAGTTTGATTATCTTCTATGTTTATTTATGTATTTGTAAATGAACTTTTGTTTTTATACTGCAGGCTGGAACAAATGGCTACATGGCTCCAGAGATCTTGAAAGATGAAGCGTACACATATTCTGTGGACTGGTTTGCTCTTGGATGCAGCATTTATGAAATGATTGCTGCCCGAACACCTTTCAAGGAGTATAAAGAAAAGGTCAATAAAGATGAAGTGACAAGAAGAACGCTGGAAGATGAAGTGAAATACGAGAACCCCAAATTCACAGAAGACTCAAAAGACATCTGCAGCTTGTTTTTGGCAAAGAAGGTAGAAGAACGTTTAGGCTGCAGGTAAAGATTTTGAGTATATCAATGAGCATTATACTATATACAATTAATACTAGAAATAAGGCCCATATCCAAGTGAGCAAGAGTACTTTCCACTCTGTCTATTTGCAAAAATAATTTAATATTGTGTTAAGGGAACCAAAAAAATTCTAAGTGTCAAATGAACATGAAAATGGGACAGAATCGTGCTTATATTTTGGGTGAGATCCCAGACACAATCTTACAGAACTAACCAAAAAACTCCCAAATATTATCTGGCGAGTACAGGGAGCAGTTCACACCATGAAGAAGGCTGCTGAGCCCTCTATCGTTGCACAGTTGCCTTGATCTCTCAGGGCACTGTGTACACTCCCCCTTCAAACACCCTGGACATTACCCATTCCCTTCCCCCCTAACTCCCGGTGATCGCTCCTCCCCAGACATCACCCTCCCCCCAGCACGGTGGCACAGTTTTTAGCACTGCTGCCTCACAACACCAAGGACCCAGATTCAATCCTCAGCTTGGGTCACTATCTGTGCAGAGCTTGCATGTTCTCCCATGTCTGTGTGGGTTTCCTGCGGGTGTTCCAGTTTCTTCCCACAATCTGAAAGATGTGCTAGTTAGGTGCATTGATTCGAACAGGCGCCAGAGTGTGGCAGCTAGGGGATTTTCACAGTAACTTCATTGCAGTGTTAATGTAAGCCTTACTTGTGACTAAATAAATAAAACTTTAAAAAGCTTTAAAACTTCAATAAAACTTCCCCCTCCCCCAGACATTTTCACCCTGACTGCGATTGCCACCCAAGCCAATTGCTGCCCCTACCTTGTTGATCGCTGCCCCCACCCTTTCCCCAATTCCTGCTGTGGCCAATCTCCCCCTCCACGCCCCCATACAAAGTAACTCCCTTTCCCTTCGCCCTCCTATGGAGCTACCTGCTTCCCTGTCATGTCCCCACCCCCCGTCATGGAGTCCACCCCTTCAGGCCCTGTCCATCCACCCTCCTGCTGCCCCAGGCCCTAACCTCTTGGCACTGCCCGGTGCCTACTGGCACTGCCCAATCCTGCCCCAAATTCCTAGGGGGCTTCAGTGATCTCTGGTCCCACTGACAAGGTGTGATTCATGTTGTGGGGGGAGGTGGATGAGTCTGTAAAAATGGGTTGAATGGAGCCTGCAGGGCACTGCCAGTACCAGTAGGAAAAACTCCAGTTTTCCTGTTGGTGTGGGTACTTAGAGCTGAATTTGGGTAATTGATGCCCACTGCATTCATTTATCACCTCTGTCATTTCCTTATTATCCATTGTAGCATCAACTACTTTACTTGTCCAATTGCGCCCTACCTATCTTTCCTTAAGTATATTTGCTAAATGCTCTGCTGTTAGATTTCATATCAATTTTGCATCCCGAGTTACATTCCTTGGTTCTTTTTCTTATAGCTCGCCCAATTCACTGGATTTTTCACTTTCCCTGTCCATACATGTGGAACTCAGATGCTCAGACAATCTCCCTTCATGTAATTATTGTCTCTGCCAGTCCTTAGCCAAGTTTATTCACAGAATCCCTACAGTATAGAAGAAGGTTATTGCATTGACTGCCTGACAGTGTATCTTAACCAGGCTCTCTCTCCCGCCCTCTCCTAATCTACACATCTTGAGATACTAAGGGACAATTTAGCATGGTCAGTCCACCTAACCCGCACATTTTATTCCCTGAAGTCAGTACATAGAGCCTTGATTTTCTTTTTATATGGGTCTTGGCTGCGGCTCTGGTCTTAAGAAGCAAAGACTACAGGTATTTGTCTGCAGAGATGTTCCTTCTTCTAACTGGCTGGGATTGCAGAAGTAGTCCAAATTAACTGTGACCCAGGGAAATCCAGCAGTATCACAAACCCACGATCTTTTCCTTGTACTTCAGCACTCATTGGGGTGGCAGGGTGGCACAGTGATTAATGCTGTTGCCTCTCAACGTCAGGAGCCCAGGGTTCAATTCCAGCCTCAGGTCACTGTCTGTGTGGAGTTTGTATGTTCTCCCTCTGTCTGCCTGGGTTTCCTCCGGTATCTTCCCATAGTCCAAAGATGTGTGAATTAGGTCGGTTGGCCATGCTAAATTAGCCCCAGGGCAGGGGTTTAGCTGGGTAAATATAAGAGATTAAAGGGATACGGCCTGGGTGGGATTGTGATCGGTGCAGGTTGGATTGGCCTAATGACTTCCTTCTGCAGGAATTCTATGACATTCATCAGATTTAATTTCACGGCACTCAGTTCAGCATACAAATTTACAATTTGCTATAAAGCTTTTGTCAAAACTTTCCACTTCTTTTACAGATCACTTTTTGGAATTTTATTTCAGAAAGAGATATGTACCCTCGAAGGAAATTAAATTGTAGGGTTATGACAGTTGAATAGGGGAGAGAGACTGACTGGATTACTCTGTGGGGAACTGGCACATATTTGATGGGTCCAGTGACCTCCCACTGTGCCACTAATGGACCTTATTAGTTCTGTCTCTGGTATCTATGGAGAGGAACAGGGTAGGTCATTTCGTAGCTCAAGCCTGTTCTGCCATATAAGGGAATCAAGGCTAATTTGTCAATTAACTCTACCTTATTCAACAATTCAAATTATAGCTTTGTCAGGACAAGGGAATAAAACTCATCTTCGTCAATAGAGCCAAATAATTTGTAGTCGAACTTCTCCACAGTACACCTGAATTTCTTTTCAGTGGAAAAATGGCCTGCCAATTTGCTATCACTCATTTTGTGCCATGCAGAAAGATTACTTTAACCCTTCATAGAATAGAATCCTACAGTGCAGAAGGAGGCCATTCAACTCATCAAGTCTGCACTGACTGCAATCCCACCCAGGCCCTATCCCTATATCCCCGTGCATTTCACCTAGCTAGTCTCCCTGACACTAATTTAGCATGGCCAATTCACCTAACCCACATATCTTTGGACTGTGGGAGGAAACTGGAGCACCAGGAGGAAACCCAGGCAGACACGAGGAGAAAGTGCAAACTCCACATGGACAGTGGCCCAAGCCAGGAATTGAACCGTGTCTCTAGTGTTGAGAGGCAACACTGCTAACCACTGAGCCACCATGCCACCCATCAATTATGTCAGTTGTATGTATATAGGTTCTATGATATAAAATGACAACTACTAGGCACAGATTTTTATATGATCTCTTGTTTATGTCCTCATAGCGTGACTCTCACAAGACCAATATTTATCTCATTTTCAACCAAGTTTAATGGCTGCGTTTCCCATCATACAAAGCACAGCCATTACAGCTTGCAAAGAAAAATACCTCATTCTATATTTTTTCTCTACATCGAACTGTTAGTTAACTATACAAACTTGACAGTGGGTTTCATGCATTATTCTGAGAACATTCCTGTAATATCTAAAGTAATTAATTTGACTGGAACATTGTGTATGAAGATTAGACACTTCCCATACTCAGAGATGCACAAAATGAAAGGTGTATACATGAACATGGTTTTCATTTGGCACATCTCTTCCAGAACTGTATTTTGTAATTCTAGAATAAATGATGGGTTTGAAGACTCTGTGATTCTAATTTGCTTGTTCCTCAATCAAGTTGTCAAATACTTTTTTAACAGAAGCAAAATAAGTGAAAAGCTTATTAATAAAATTGTAGTATAACAGGGTATCAGACATCAGGGAATTTTACCCTCTCGTCTGCCCCAGGAATCATAGCGGACAAAGGACAGACCATATAAAGGTCCATTGACTTCAAGTGGGATTGACTAACTAACTAACTAATGTTGTAACATCTGAACAGCAACAACTGAATATTTACTTTATTCACATGGGCTGCTTCACATGCAGGGACCCAGGTTTGGGTCACTGAGTGTGTGCAGTTTGCATGTTCTTCCTGTGTCTGCATTGGTTTCCTCCGGGTGCTCCGGTTTCCTCCCACAATCCAGAAAGATGGGCTGGTTACACGCATTTATCCAAACAAGCGCTGGAATGTGGCGATTAAGGGAAGTAAGACTTCAATGCAGTGTTAATGTAAGCCTTACTTATGACTAATAAATAAATAAACTAAACTAAAATAAACTTAAATTTCAATATATTTTCTACCATATTTTCATTTTAGAGGAGAAAACGATGATCCTAGGAATCACCCTTTCTTCAAATCAATCAACTTTCAACGGTTACAAGCTGGACTTGTCGACCCTCCTTTTGTGCCAGACCCCAGCACGGTGTACTGTAAGGACGTTGGAGACATTGCTGAATTTTCGGAGATCAAAGGCATTGAAATCGTTGAGCAGGATAATCAGTTCTACAAGAAATTTGCTACAGGTGCCATCACCATCCCCTGGCAGGAAGAAATGATTGAAAGTGGCCTATTTGATGAACTCAATGACCCTGCTCGCAAAGCGTCAATGGCAAAAAACGGCATGGCAAATGGCTCTGGGGAGGCCAAATCGGGTGTATGTGCAATTCTGTGAAAGGGGAAATGTTTCACCGAACATTTCCTTACTTACCTGAACTTCACCTTCTCCTGACCGTTAGGAGGTAGGGATTAGAATTTGCTTCTGTCTCTGTCTGAGATACAGTCAAAGGACAGCTCCCAATCAACAACACCAGTGGAAAACGTAATATGCAGTAATTAAACTGGATTATTAGGAAACGTGGAAATATATATACCTGACAGCATAGATGCTGAAGGGAGAAATTATTAAGCAGTTAATAAGGTTTTAGGCAGAATACATAAGGCACTGACAGTACTACCAGCAAAGAGTTAAATGATTCTTGAAACAGAGGTAATAAGATAATCAAATAGTTTGCACATATGTGAATGCAATAAGAGAGTTAAGTAAGTAATTATGATTTTAAAATATGTATGCTAATATTTTAAATGCATTTTAAATATTGAATGAATTGTTGTTTATTTCAGCTGAAAACAAGTTATTGCAAGGTATGATGATAAAGGCGAAGAGTTCAGAGCCAAAGCCTGGGAACCTCAACAGTTAGCAGAATTCATATCAGAAAGTTTCTGGTGAGGGAACACATTTTGCAACTTTATGAATAAGGACATTATTGTCTAGACATAGAATAGGTATGTATCCGGATGCAGGATCACATGTCTATTCAGTTTTGGCAATGAGCCAGTGAGAATGTTCACTTTGACCTCTATATTGAGCGTCCTTAGTTACATAGCAACTGGGAAGTTCAGCCAAGATAGGAATCAGTGTCCGGATTCAATGGACAAATCAGACATCATTTTGCCAGATGGTAAAATGCAATTGGCTAAATTACATGTCAGGAATTGTCATTGATGTATGTTTACCGAACGTAATTGAGTTTAAACTAATATGAGGTGAGAATGGTCAATAAGAAAATCTATAATTGATCTGTTCTTGATTGTACACATTGGAGAAGTTCTGTTGATCTATCTCAGAGCTGCTTAGCCCTTTTGGTGATCTCCGAGCAGCTGCTTGTTGTATTTTTGTTTCAAATAAATGTTAAATCTTTAAACAGAGATAGCTACCTTGTGAGTTTTGTTTTGTCTGTAGCTAAAGACAGTACCCGCCATCTCAATTCACCCACAACAGTCTTTCTTTGGAGACAAGGGTGGGATAGAGTCATCGGACTCTGGCGATGAGACGTGCCTCCACAGGGTGAGTATATCTACACTACCGCCGGGGTCAGTTAGAAGGACAAATGCGTCCAGTTGTCAGATCCATAAGTTAGCCTATCCAAACAGTCATTTGGGGTCACAAAGGCAGTATCGTTGGTTAACAAAACCAATCTTAAAGTGGGGGCACGATAACAGAACTTCAATGCCGGCTCATCTGGGGAGCAATTGTTAGCCATGCGGCAAGGGGGAGATGTAATTTGAGGGACGTATGTAACTCGAAATGTCAGGGACAGACTCCTGATTCTGTTCAACAGTGGAGCTAATTAAACAGTCACATTTAGAAGTGTAGATGATGGTCGGCTAAGATGTTCAAATTGTCCCACGGAGAGAAGGAAAAGTGAAGGGAAAGTGAAATTGTGTTAAAATTGTTGGGGAGGAAAATTTGGTAGAAATCCCCAATGTAAAAGAAGGCAGGTAGTAGGAATTGTGTTTTCAGATAAAAGCCATAGGCTTAGACTTAAGAAAATTCTCAGAAGGGCGAGGGGGGAATTCATGGCATTCAGAAATGTGGGAAAAAGACAGAGGAAAATGATAGAAGGGACTCTGAAACTTGTTCAGAGAGAGTGTGAAAGAGAGAGGCTGTAGGGCCAGAATTTTACCAGCACGTCCATCCTGGAATCAGATGGACGAGGCTCACAGAGCAGGATTCTCCATTGGCCTCAGGCGGGATCTGACAAGCCTCAGGCAGACAGGGCAATAAAATTCCAGTATGTAAGTCTAGAGACTAATATGGACTTTTAACATGGTAGAAAGTATAGATTTTACATGGGGAGAGAGCGGGGAGATGATTCTTTAATTCAAGCCATAATAATGGAAAACAGCAAATTAATTAGGAAAATAATTGAGAATTCTTCCAAATCTGAACAAAAATCTCGTGGAAAAGTCAGACCAAAGACAAAATAGAAATGGCAGCAGTCATTCTTACAGCTACGATGAAAAATCACCTTCAAAAAGAGACAGCCGACTCACAGTCAGCCCCCGTAAAACTTGCTCAAGAAAATTCTAGAAATGAGCTCGCAATCCCAAAGAGATCAAGTGAGGAAGAAGATAGGGAAGATCTATTAGGAAAGGCAAATCAGGAGGATAAAAGTTCCCTTAGCGGCAGTAAAGTTAGTTCTGGTAGCTCCACTCCATACTAACGTAGTTTCAGCTGATAAAAGGGGAGGGCTAATTCATGTTACAATCAAAGAAGTGCCGTTAACAGTAACTGAGAAGCAACAGACAGTTGATGCACAGATTGGGCCCACGAAGACAAAAATCACAAAAATTTGGCTTTTTGGGAATGTATGAATGAGTTAAGCGAGATCTTGGATGATACAGTGGTTTTAGTAAAGGGATCTAAAGGTGGGGCCAGCATGGCAAATGATATCTGAGGCTTTATAAGGGAAAGATTGGATATTAGCAATATCCAATATCCAAAGAAACTGAAGAGAGGTATGATCGATTTAAATGGGGAATAGAATGAGCCATAGGTAAGGAATACATTAATTGGGCTAAGCTAACACAAAATTGGTTTTAGTAACACAAAATGCTGACGAAAATGTGGATGAGTATGTAGGGCTTATGCAGTCTACGGAGGATCAAAGATCACATTAGGGATGATGATATGTTTCTGGGTATATTCAAAAAAAGGTTTAGTCCAGCTTTGACTCAAATTATAGACATGGGCATTTTGATAGGAAATAGTTTTTGAACTGGGCTATGAAAACCGAATCTAATCAGCAGAAAAAATCCAAAATGATTCCCGTTCAAGTTGATCAGTCATCACCCAAAACTTTTATGTGCTTTGCGTGTGAAAAGAAAGGACATGTTATTAAAGATTGCCAAAACAAACCCTTGAGAAACAATCAAGGCCCTAAAAGACAATAATTGGGGTAAAATCAATCATAATATAAAACACTGTTGGTCGAAGGGAGGAGGTGAAGAAGGACAATGTCCCAGCAGGACAAATCCCAAAGCCAAAATCCCACAGGAACACAGCAATCATTATAGATAGTAATTCAGATGACATCAGAGAAATTGCAGAGGTTGTTGAGTCAGAAATGACAATTAGCAATTTTTGGGACTAAAGATAAAGATTCCCGAATGTATGTAGAAGCAGTGTTAGGAGGACAAAATTGTGTCATGTTGACAGACATCGAGACTTCTTTGCCTACAACAGATTTAAATTTGCCACCACTTGACCAGATTATAAGATTATAAGGAATAACTGGAGGAATTAAGACTGTATTATTAAATAAACTCATTACACTAGAAATAGAGGGTAAAGAGGAACAGGTCCAGATTTGGATATGTTCAACAAAGGAAGAGAACAGTTTAGGAAAAGACCTGTTAGAGTAATTGGGAGCTATAATTGATGCCAGACAGGTAACATTAGGTGGTATAAGTCATACAAACAAAATCAGTGGGATACTTGAAACATTGCAAAATTTCTAAATAGCAGCACTCCAACAAAATTGGGAAAGTGGAACAATATGGGGAAATTTGGCTGCACAGTATCATTAGATTTGGGCTGAAAACAAATGAGATTGAGCAGTATCTACATATCCCTCCAGTAATGCTTTCTGAAAATGTTCATCCCGCACATAAGCAATATCCCCTCAGAGCAGAAACAGTAGTCGTTGTTAAAAACATCTTGGTTGACTTGGAGAAACAACAGGTAGTGACTAAAACTTCTTCAGAGATTAACTCACCTGTTTGACCAGTAAAGAAGCCAGATGGCTGCTATAGATTAACTATAGATTATACGGCTTTAAATCATTACACAACCTAAGAGCACCCCATAGTGGCAAACCCAGCTGGAATGGAGCAGAAGATATTCACAGTGCTAGATATAGTTAATGGGTTCTGGTCAATTCACCTGGCTGAGGAACATGAGTACAAGTTTGCATGTACAATTGGGAATCAACAGCAAATTGGATCCATTTGCAACAGGGATTCCACAATAGTCTGGCAATTTTACACAAATACCTGGCGCAGATAATAGAACTTATAGAATGCGCAGGAATCACCATTTTGCAATATGTGGATGGCATTTTGATTGCCTCAGACAGTTCAGTAACACACTTTTTAGCTGTATATAAAATGATTCAAGCAATTCAGGAAGCAAGCTTAGTTGGGACAGGAACAGGTAACATATCTAGGACTTGCTATTTCCCAAGGCAAAAAAGAAATTCCAGGAGTTGAAAGAAAGCTATGTTAAACACACAAAGACCACTTACTGTAAAAGAAGTAAGACAAGTGTTGGGGCTTTTTAACTATTGCAGGAATTATGTGGAATGTTATGCAGTACTTGCAACACCCTAATAGGATTCAATCGAAGCAAGCAGTGCGAGGGTAGAATGGGGAGAGAGAAAAACAAGCTTTTTCAGATTTAAAATTAACTATGGTTAAGGCTCCAATATTAGATTTGCCAGATCTCACTAAACCATTTCACATATTTTGTCAGGAAAATAATGGAATGCAAGCAGCAGTAGTTACCCAACAACATGGAGACGGATTAAGACTAATGGGGTACTACTCTGCCCAGCTAGACTCAGCAGCCAGAGATATGCATTGATGTGTAAAGGCATTAGTATGTGCCTCATGTGCAATAGGTATTTCAGAACCACTACCATAATGGGAAAAATAATCCCACACAGCCCAAACACAACTGTGAAGCTTTTAGAAGCAAGGAGATTGAAAGGGGTTTCTGATGGAAGATGTTGAAAATGGAAAGCAAATATTTATCCAGGGTAGGTCGTGCCTTACTAACCTCATTGAGTTTTTTGAAAAAGTGACTAAGGAGGTGGATGGGGGTAAGGCGGTTGATGTGGTATATATGGACTTTAGTAGGCGTTTGATAAGGTGGCCCATGGAAGACTTCTGCAGAAAATGCAGATGTATGGGATAGAGGGTGATTTAGCTAATTGGGTTAAGAATTGGCTAGCAGATAGAAGACAGAGGGTGGTGGTTGATGGGAGATATTCATCGTGGAGTTCGGTGACAAGTGTGTACCTCAGGGGTCTGTTTTGGGGCCCCTGCTGTTTGTAATTTTTATAAATGATCTGGATGAGGGTATTGAAGGATAGATTAGTAAATTTGCAGATGACACTAAAGTCGGTGGAGTGGTAGATAGTGAAGAGGGTTGTTATAGTTTGCAGAGGGACTTGGACAAGTTGCAGAGCTGGGCCGAGAGGTGGCAAATGGAGTTTAATGTGGAAAAGTGTGAGGTAATGCACTATGGCAGAAATAATAAATGGGTAGAGTATAGGGCAAATGGTAGGATTCTTAGTAGTCTAGATGAACAGAGGGATCTTGGTGTGTATGTGCATAGATCCCTGAAAGTAGGCAGTCAGGTCGAGAAAGTTGTTAGGAAGGCATATGGAGTCTTGGCTTTTATTGGTAGAGAGATTGAATTTCGGAGCCGCAACGTCATGTTGCAACTGTACAAAACTCTAGTGCGGCCGCACTTGGAGTATTGTGTGCAGTTCTGGTCCCCGCATTATAAGACAGATGTGGAGGCTTTGGAGAGGGTACAGAGGAGGTTTACCAGGATGTTGCCTGGTATGGAGGGCAGGTCTTATGAGGAGAGGCTGAGGGATTTGAGGTTGTTTTCGTTAGAAAGGAGGAGGCTACGAGGGGACCTGATCGAAACATATAAGATGATTAGAGGTTTAGATAGGGTGGACAGTGATAGCTTTTTTCCTAGGATGGAAAAAGCTAGCACGAGGGGACACAGCTTTAAATTAAGGGGTGATAGTTATAGGACGGATATCAGAGGCAGGTTCTTTACCCAAAAGGTGGTTCGGGAGTGGAATGCCCTGCCTGCAGCGGTTGTAGATGCGCCAAGTTTGGTGGCGTTTAAGAGGTTAGTTGATAAGTATATGGAAGAGAAGGGAATGGTTTAGTTTGGAGGGGCATTGCTTTTTATATTGGTCGGCGCAACATCGAAGGCCGAAGGGCCTGTTCTGTGCTGTAATGTTCTATGTTCTAAACAAGCATGTAGCGATCAGCAGAGATATGAGGAAAAATCCTGCAGGAGGATTGATAGCGCTAGGAACAGAGTATGAATGTGTAGCAGAAGTGAATGAGAAAACAAGTGAAGGCTAAGCAGAAGAAACACTCACAGGTGAAAGGGTGATCAACCTATATGTTGATGGGGCAAGAAAGCATATCAATGGTGAACCCCATGCAGCACGGCCAGTGGTAAATAATGAAGGAACAGTGATTGCAGGACAACAGATTCTAGGAAGCAAGTCAGCACAAATAGCAGAGTTGTAAACTTGAACAAATGTTTTAGAACGGGGTGCAGGCAAATATACAGGTACAGGTGAACATATATACAGACAGTCGATATGTTTTTGGAATAATTCGTGGAACAGGCAAAGTTTTATTACCCCAAGTGTACAACATGAAAGCCTGATTAAGCAGCCTGCAGTCCTTTAGAAGCAGCAGTTATCAAAGAACAGGCACACAAGAAAAACAGGCCCAAAAAAGAAACAGCCAAGAAGACAAGGCACTAAAGATTTGTTAGAACAAAATCTAGAAGGAACACAGACAGCAGGCATGGCAGTGTTACAGGGTCATGATAACCAATGTATTGATGTGAGGCAAGAACAAACTTCAGAGAATGAAAAGCAAAATTGGGAAAAACGAGGGGCAAAAAGGTCAAGATGGAGTATGAAAGAGAGAAGTGAAAATAATAGCACCAGAAGCAATACAACAAATCCTGTTAAAGTTGTATCATGGAATAACTTACACAAGTAGAGACAAAATGGTCAATTTAATTGGAAATTATTGGTGATGGAAGGGAATGGGAAGAATGATAACCAAAAGTGCACATAGTGTGCCCAAGAGAAGCCAGGTCAACAGAACAAGATTAAGATGGAAAACCAGCTAAGACCCAAGAGGCCAAGGGAACACTTGCAAATGGATTTCACAGAACCACTACTTAGAGTAATAGGGAAAAGCTACTGCTTAGTCATCATTGATCAGTTTATTCAAAGCATTTCTGTGTAAGGATGCCAAGCTAAAATAGTAATTTTGTTATTGGCAAATGAGATAATACCTGGATGGGGGATGTCTCTTCAGATTCTGACCAAGGAACTCATTTTATAGTTGATATTGTCACATGTATTGGCATACAGTGAAAATTATTGTTTCTTGCACACTACACAGACAAGGCATGGATAAGTTCTAGGAGAAGGAAATGAGAGAGTAGTAGTGTAATAGTCATAGCTGGGGGAGGGGGTGATGGGAAAGAAACATCAACTTAATGCAAGGCAGGTCCATGCAAAAGTTTGATAGCAGCAGGAAGAAGCTATTCTTGAGTCAGTTGATATGTGACCTCAGGCTCTTGTATCTTTTTCCCAACAGAAGAAGGTGGAAGAAACAATGTCTGGGATCCTTAATTATGTTGGCTTCTTTACCTGGACAGCAGCAAGTGTAGACAGAGTCAAAGGATGGGAGGCTGGTTTGCATAACAGGGAGAGTTTTAAGAAAAGTCTGTAGGATGCTGGGAATAAGACAAGGTTTCACCATATTACCAAGAGAGGTCAGGAATGATGGAATGAATGAATTGCACCATGAAGACCAGTTTAAGCAAAGCCATCTTAAAAGAAGGAAACAATTGGGTACAGGCCTTGCCTGCAATATTATTTTGACAGAGGAACTCCATCCTGAGGAACAGGACTTGTCCCTTTCTGAACTGATAACTGGTAGAGCAATGTACCTTGCATGTTATAACAGGAGGTGCTGAACTTGAAATTGGCAGAGAGGCAATGTTCCAGTGTATGAGAGATTTAGTAGATCATTTACATTCTTTAAAAGACAGATGATCACTCAACAACAGCACAGAGATTGGATGAAATTGGCAGAGAAGAACACTCCTAACTTACCTACATCTGGGGATAAGATAATGGTACAACAGATAAGAAAAATATAGGAACTCAACGGGAAGGGCCTTTTGGTGTAATTGTGCCAGGTCAAACATGTGCCCTAATTGATGAGAACCAGCTTTGGTTTCAGCTGTGTCCAATGTCTAATGGCACTGGGCACAACTGAAACCATATTTAAATGAATACTCCAACAGAGACAAAATTGTCCCAGAGGATGGATAATCTTAGAACAAGGCATCATTATGAATACAGTTGCCATATTACTGATCATAGGGATAATTATGATTTTCAGACAAACCTATTAGATTTGATTAAATTATAGCATTAAAAAATTAGATTAATATTAAATTAGAAAATTGTAAAGATTTTATTATGATGTTACTAACTGAGGGGCCTTAGGGTCAATCTGTTTACATTTACAGAGTATTATGCATGTGAAGCTTTGAAGTCTCATAGAACAGGACAAGCTCCAGGTTGAAGACAATGGAACTAAAGCACAGCTCAGTAAATGAAACTTATCTTTTTAAAATTAATAAACAGCTGGAAGATATACGGAGAATATTAACTGAGGAGCATCAAAATGATTGTAAACTTGCCTTCTCTTTTATTGTTGAATACAGACAGTCCTTCAAGAACTGAACACTACTACTTTTCTATATATGGCATACACAATGCCAAAACTGCTAATATCTAGATGTTGGGCATGTTCACACATTCCTATCCATGCTGAGAGAAGGTATACCTTTACATCCAGTGCCTTTATCATGGGCAGATTTAATTGTGTGGGATCAGCTTATTCAGTCTTTTACAGATCTTAAGGTAGTAGCATCAGGTTTTCCTAGACCAAGTGATAGAGTAGATTTTTATAGTTAAAGATTCAGTATAGATGGGCCAGGTCACATGAACAGGTATTCACCTGTTTTTAACACATCCAGTCCAGCACCCAGCCTCTTTTTAAATGAACCAGAATCAGAGCCACAAAGTATTGAGAACAAGAGTGGCCCTGGAGGGAACTTGGGCACAAGGAAGTGTCAATACTCAGTAGATGTAACCAACCAAATTTATCTGAATCTACCCAGCAATTATTGATCTTGCAATATTCAATATTGGTTCGGGATGGATGCACACTTATTTGACTATCAATGATACTTATTGGATTTGTGGAAATAAGGCATATCCATGGAAAGGGTCATGTTACCTTGAATATGTAGTCCCATATATTTATCATTCTTACCAGCTACCAACTGGGAGAAATCAACATGATCTCATGGGAATATACAACTTCCTTGGTATAATGATGTCCCCTTATGTGTACGTAAAGCTATCAATCAAGATTGAAGCCCATTATCTCGATTTTAGAAAAGGTTGCCAATGATACCACTGCAGCTCTTACAAAGATCAGTCATGAGATTATTGCAATGAGCACAGTTGTGTTATAAAATTGGATGGCATTAGATTTCATATTGCTAGCTAAGGGTGGAACATGTACTTTAATTGGATCAAAGTGTTGCATAAATCTACCAGACACTTCACAGAACATAACTAATTTGGTTACAGACATTCGAAAATAAGTCAAGAAACTTAAAGAACCTACATCTTTTTCTCTGTGGAACTGGACAACTGATTGGATGGGTTCACTGGGGACAAATATAGTGCAGGGGATAATAGCTTCCCCCACCTTTATTCTGATGATCATTGCAATTGTGCAAATATTCAATTGTTATTGTTCTTTGGCAACAATGTTCATGGAAGTACAGCAGCAACGGTGTGGATTGAGGACAAGGAGATAACCCTCTTACCAAGTATTCCTCCAATTTATGAGAATATGTTCTGCCAGATATCAATCTGATGGCCGACATGAAATAATATTATTTTTCTTATGATTTTTAGTATTAGTGAGAATTATGATTTGGATATTGTTATACACAATCAATATAGTATTAGCAATGACAGTCAAGGTTAAGAAGGAAGAAAATTAAGAAACTAATCACTACTTAGGATTTACATTTTTGTGGACTGGCCTAGTATTGGGCTGGCTAATGACCAGGAGGGGAGCTGAAGGGAGAAATGATTAACCCAATAATATTCTGTGTATTTTAGACAGAATACACAAGACACTGATAGTAAAATCAGCAAAGAGTTAAATGATTCTTCAAACAGAGATAATAAGCTAATCAAATAAATAGTTAATACATATGTGGATGTAATAGAATTAAATAAGTAATTTTATGATTTTAAAACATATATACAGATATCTAAAATGTTTATGAGTCTCACCTGATGAAGGAGCAGTGCTTCGAAGGCTTTTGCTACCAAATAAATCTGTTGGACTTTAAGCTGGTATTGTGAGACTTCTCACAATGTTAAAGACAGTACCAGTCATCTCAACTCACCCCACAACAGATGCAAAGTAAGAAAAAATGATTTCTCTAAAAACTGATTTCAATTATTATTGTAGTTGCCTAACAGTCTGCAGGAAGTAAATAACAAAGATGGACATGTACAGATATACTTCCTGCCTCTCTGAGCATGCATGCTGGCAATTGCTATGGTAAAGAAATCTGAAAAAAAACCAAATGGGAGCAAAACTCAGTTCTGAATTTGGTGTGATTTCCATTCTTGTGTTGAGTATGGCTGAGATGTACAGGAAATAATTCAATTCCTTTGAACAGTCTTACCACTCTCTGATAGATAACATGGTAGTGGTTAACAACAGTTGTTTATTGTGGAACATAGAGTAAAAATGGTTATCATTCCTAGGGTTCATCTTTTCTTCCAACTCAAGATCTTCCAGAGGCAAGTTTGGAGTGCAGATGTGATTCATTGTATTTCTGTGTTGTAAAAAAAAGTGGCAAATGTAATGGCTCATAACATCCTGGCTCCCCGTTGTCACATCAGGGGGGTACCTTAATGATGTGCTGAGGAATCCCACCAGGAAGTTCCTGTGTAAAGGTTTATCTGACATTTGTCAGGAATGCTGACTTCCCCTGAATAATTGCGCTAGACTGAGAACCATCTGACAAAAGTGATTTAAATCACTAACTTTGGATGGTTCTGCCAGTTTTACCCTGATAGTTTACCCTGAAAGAGTTAGAAAGGAAAAATAAATCAATGGCACTCAAGATCTTTATGGCAACAAACATGCCGACTCACAAACTGATCACAAGAGATGCAATTTTGTCGTAAAGTTGAGCCTCATTTGGGAGAACTCTCACTATCTCAGGATTGTTGAATGGTGACTCAAAGACTTCCTCTGAAGGGGCTGGTGCTGGAATGGGACTCATATCCTGCTTTCACAGTAACTGTCAAAAAGGTGTGAAAGTATATCTGTACATGTACATGAGTGGTAGAGACTCTTGGTAGATCTCCAGACAATGAGCAGAAAGAATGGGTAGTGAGGACCACAAAGCCCAAATCGCGGATGAAATCTATGCCTCAGCCTGGGCTTCGGGGGAGCTTGAGTCATTGTTCATTTAAATCTAATTGCTAATCTAAGAAAGTGTCCTCAAATTAAAAATCATAGCCATGCAAATTAACCAGAGACTTCAATACCTCACCTGTCCTCCGCATTTCATGTAATTTTCACTTAAGGTGACTTTTGTTCATATAAAAAATATTGTTTGAAGGAATTGTTGGCTTTAAAAATGTCTTCTGTAAGTGAACTGATATCCTTGTTGATCAACACAACATTTTTAAAAATTAAGGCTTAAGAAAAGATATAAAGTAGGGGGAAGATCACTTGTTGAAACTATAATTCATTTCATCTGGTCTTTTTCTGAAAGATGAACAGTTTTATTTGATTATGTTTCCTAAAGTTAGACTTGTTGCCTTCTCCTCTATCTGGCCGAATGCAGCATCATGTTTTGCTTTGGTATTTGAAATTTCTGATTCAACAGATAGGGGTAGATGAAAAGTATCTAAATCCATAGTTACTCCATTTACTGAGAAAATGTTCCAATTAGAAGCTAAGCCCCTGAAGTCAGGAATCTCCCTCCATGACCTTTGCTCCTCCCTACCTCTGCCACTGTCTTCACCCTTTCACCCCTCCTACAGTCCAGAGTCCCTCCAAATCTGACCTCTCACTCATCCTTGGTATTAAGTGTGACACAATATCCAGTTTTGCTTTCAGTGTTCAAGGCTCCCAACTCTGGAATTCCATCTCTATGTTCTCTTTCCTTGCTTTTGATGAAGCCTGCTCTTATATCTACTTATGTAGCATCCTTTCAAGTTTAGTCCAATAATCTCCTGAACTCTCATGGGTGTCGACTCTGGTCATTACCATAAACCTGACTAAAATCTGAAAAAGCAACTTTAGGCAACTCACATTCACATGACCATTATCAATCAGTCCAGTTGTGATGGGAGTCACTTTGCCCACTTTAATATTATTCAACCTGTGATATCTGATCCTTCTTCAGAGTTACTCTCTACGTTGTGCACTAGAGCTGGAATTTTTTTTCCTCTAAAACCGGGCATTTAGCCTTGCACTTGTTTCTTATATGCCCCTTTCTGCCACAGGCGTAAAACACACTTTTGTAAACCTACACTTCTCCTAGAAATGGACTTCCCCACATTTCATTCTTTGCAGCTCTTGGTTTGTGGAACAAATCTCCTATACCTCTGCACTCTCTCTGGTTCTGTACTCCTTTGTTTGTTAAACTCTGCATCAACATCCCCAGCGTTGCTGCCATTAGCAGTTTTTCAAACTTGGTGGAACTCACCATCTTGTACTCTTCCAAGTTCTATCGTGCCTTTTTTCTGCACTTTCCATAGCAAGGGCAATTTCTAATGATGTTGTCAGGGTCATTTCTGCTTCTGCCAACAGTTTCTTCTTTAAGGTAGTATTATTCTCCCCACACACTAACCAGTCTTACAACATCTCATTAAGAGCTGACCAAATTCACAATGTTCAGCTGTTTGCTGTAACCTTGCCAGGAAAGCTGCTATTGCCTCCCCAGGGGACTCTTGGTATCAAATTAAACTTATATGTTTGCATAGTCACTGAGGGCTTTGGGTGATAATGTCCTTTTACTACTTAAATGAGTTTTTCAAAGGTTTTCATGTCATGGGCATTTGGAGAAGTCAAACTCCTTATTAACTTTTTGGGTCAGGCACTGCAGAATTACCCTTTGTTTCTCCATCCCCCTCCCCAAATTTGGTTTGCTATGAAGAAGTATTACAAGTGTTCAACATGTTGAACCCAATTCTCCAAATTGAGGTCAATGGTTCAAGCTATCTGAATAGAGGCATTAAGATAACTCACTGACTGCTGAATGAACATACTTCCACTGACTTGTATCCGAGGTCTGCTTTTGTCATTCTCTGTGGCAAATGGAAAACGTTCCATTGCTCCTCATCATCAGATGCAATACTATGGAAAGATGGCAATCACCAAGAGAGTTACTAAAGATCCATTATTAACAAGAATAACTACTTCAGAGAGAAAGATGCCACTGATTATTTTGATCAGTCCCCAGACTGCCAGAGAGAGCTTGCTCTCAGTTCCAGGATTCGTGCATTTTGGCTTCATAAGACAAAGAAGTCACATAACTGTCCAAAATCTTACCCTTTACTAGGGCTCACTACTACACCAGAGAGGGTAGAGACCACCCAAAGCAGTCAGAAGACAAACCATAATTCATCTAAGTCAACAAAATTGTTTTCAATGGACGAAGCTATGTATGTGAGGAATTTGGGAAGTGGGTCGAGTTGGGTTCCTGGAATCATGTCCAAAACTGGATCCCTGTCTTATTAAGTGGACATAGAAGGAATGTCGTAGACCATTTGAGAGCAAGAGTTGACCCAGAAGTCAGTACTGCCATCAGGAGCTACATTGCCTTCTGGGAGTGTTGTTGACTATCCAGCCACTGAAATACCTGATCATTCTGCGGCAGGCACAACTGACATCTCCATGGAGACACAGAACTGAGCTGCCTGTGCCTGACAAGGCACCTGTCATTGTGCTTTTGGCTGACAGCAATATGGAAGCTTACCAGAGAGAGCAATTATGCTGCTCCCAAAAGGATTCAGAAGCCCTTTGAAAGATTTTATTTATAATTGACTAAATTAATACACTGAATGTTTCATTATCTTGGACTGTGTGTACTGAGTATTGATATTTGAATCAAAGGATTTGGTGAGGAGGGGTGTTGTGATTGTCTCTTTAGGGATCCATTTGCAGAGCAAGAGTTACATGACCAGTCAGGGTTCAGGATCAGGAATCACCCTAGTGAATTCGGGTTTCTGTTCCAGAACCTTCTTGGGAGTTGATTGTAGCCTTGAGACTGTAAATCTCTGTGTAGCCTCTACCTGTGAATAAATGTGTTGTTATTTTGTCCTTAACTGATGAAGTACTATTATAATGGGGGTCAGCAAAGGTTTTCATTAGACATTCTTAGATGCAGTAGAATAATATTGGAAAGAGTTCTGACTTTTCAAGATTAAATAAGCCACTAATGAGATTGATAAACCAACTGTTCATCTACGTATGTTTATGTTTGAAAGAAAAGGCCAACTCATGGTGTTTATACCAACGTTCAAGATTGTGGGTTTGACAACACTTTTTTTAAGTATATCTTCTCACTCATACTTTATCTCCTTTTAGGGAATAGTGGGGATATGTTGGGAGGAATCCACCCGTTGAACCAAGTCATGAATGCTTCTTGCCATGGCCAAGAAGTTCCGATAGGAACTTGAACCTAAAGTTTCTGGTCCAGTTTCTGGGTGACACAATGCTGCCTCATAGCGTCTGGGATCTGGGTTTGATTCATGGTTTGGGTCACTGTCTGTATGGACTCTGCATGTTCTACTCATGACTGTGTGGGTTTCCTCCGGGTGCTTCGGTTTCCTCCCACATTCCAAAAGATATGCCGGTTAGGTGCATTGGCCGTGCTAAATTCTCCCTCAGTGTACCCAAACAGGCACCGGAGTGTGGCAACTTGGGGGATTTTCACAGTAACATCATTGCTATGTTAATATAAGCCTACTTGTGATATTAATAAATAGCCTTTCAGTTTTAGAAGAAGGGCGGCTACAATTGTGGTTCAAGACCTCCTGACATCACTGTGGTAATGATCTGATCGTTAATAAGAAGCAAGTCGCAGGGCATTCATCAGGGCTCTCGACAGCTGGTGCCTTCCCTGTTGCCACAAACTCCTTGTTGGACACAGGACACAGCCTTGTAAATCTATTTTAATTGCTCTACAAATATTGATAGTAGACTTCCTTTCCCCAGCTTTTGCAGATGCACCATAATGTCATCCCCTTTGAGTATTATGTGATCTTATTTACATTTCAACTTTTATGTAAGACTTCACTTGATGTTAAAATAAGTTAATTTAACATCAACACAAAAAATGCTTATGAAGAAATGACTACATGTAAATTACAGAATGTTTCACAATGAATAATCTATGGAATAGTTTTAGCTTACATATTCCAATAAAGTTTAACCTAAATATTTATGAACTAATTCCTTGATTTTATGCTATAGATAATAATTTTGAAATCTAATAGCTTAAACATCAGAAATAGTCTGTTAAATGTATTGGTTATTTTATAAAATGTTAAAATAATTTGTATATTATCAAATTCTCCCCTTTTTCTGAGCACTGTCACATTCCAGTGAAGTATCTTTTTTATTGACATTTTATACTAGCAATATAAAGTCCATATTGCAAGTATTTGATATCCAACTTTACAATCAATCTACAAGATAATATATTTTATTTACAAACAAAATTAATTATTATATTTTCAGTTGGGGTAAGATGTAAAAATGCAGAGGAGTGGCATGGTGGTACAGAGATTAACATTGCTGCCTCACAGCTCCAGGGACCCGGATTCAATTCTGGCCTTGGGAGACTGGCTGTGTGGAACTTGCATGTTCTCCCCTTATCTACATGGGTTTCCTCTGGGTGCTCTGGTTTCCTCCTGTGGTCCACACTTGTACAGATTAGGCGGATTGGCCAAGCTAAATTGTCGCTAGGTGTCTCAAAAGGTGTAAGTTAGGGGGATTAGTCATGAGAAATGTGCAAGGTTACAGGGAAAGGGTGAAGGAAAGGTCATGGGTAAGATAGCCCGTGCAGACATGATGGGCCAAATGGACTCTTCTGCAGTTTGGGATTTCTATGATTTGACAGTCTAGGCTTAAGACACAAGAAGGAGCAGCTTAAATGGAAAAGATAATACTGGGCTTTAAGGCAATAGGTAGAGGATGTAAATGTTGACGTGTAAAGGTGAATTTAAGGCCATGTTTGAAGTACTCTGTACAGTTTTGGGCTTTGCATAGGAAGTTAGTAGCAATAGAAGGAATACACTGATGATTTATTAGAATGCAGCCTAGAATGAGAATATACAAAGCTGAAAGAAGAGTTGGAAAATTAGGGTGGCTTTCATTGGAACAGAGGAGATTGAGGGGTGATTTGACAGAGGTATTTAAAATTGTTAAACCATGGGACAAAGTAGATAATAGACTGTTCCTAGTGATTGCCAACGCAGATAAAAGATTAAATGTAAGATGTTTACAATACAAAGTAGGGTTGTGAGCGAGTGCAATATTCTGTCAGAGACAGTAAGTAAAGCAGAGAACATTTATTAGATTAGATAGATGGTTAAAGAAAATGAAATAAAGGGAGCTGTGTACAGGGGAAGCTTTATGGAGTTAGGACTTGTCTGTGTGTGAATAAACATTATTACAGATTGGTTATATATTGTCATTTATCTACAATTCTATGTAACAAGATGAAATATTTATTTTTGCATGGCTTTACTTCCTAAATAAATTAATAAAACTATAAACCCAGCATGATACTGAGTTACAGAACAAATTAAGGGAAAAAGAACTGCATTTATATTGTACCTTTTGTAATCTTAGGCTATTCCAAAGTACTTTACATCCAAAAAGGGGTCTTCTGAAGTATAGTCACTTGTATAATGCAGGGAACATGGAAGCTAATTTGTATCATAGAATCCTACAGTGCAGAAGGAGAGCATTTGATTCATAGCGTCTGCACTGACCCCAATCCCACCGAGGTCCTATCTCCATAAGTCCATGCATTTACCCGAGCTAGTCCCGCTAACACTAAGGGGCAACTTAGCATGGCCAATCCACCTAACCTGCATATCTTTGGAGGATACCTTGTGTAAGGAAGGTCCCACAAACAGCAATTAAATAAATGACCATGTTATTGTATTTTAGGTGTTGTTTGAGGGATGAATGTTGGCCGAATATCAGGAGAAACATCCTGCAGTCTGAGCAATATTTTCTTCAGAAGGAGGCTGGATGGAAGTGAGCATCTCTGATTGCATTGAATGCCCTCTATGTTGTGACAGTTTATTAAGTTGAGAGACAATTTCCAAAATGTTCTGAATCTTTTACACAAATTAATTTGGAAGATGCTGAATGATGCAATCCTTCTCCAGAATCAGCTAGACATGCGGGCGGGCTGCCTGGAGAGTTAATCTCATTCCTCAGATAGTCATGGTTTGCATAGGGTACAATTTTATCTTATCTTCAATGAGTCACTGAGGATTTGCTGCAGCTATTGTTCTTGTTTGACAGTCCCTGTGTGTGGTGAACTTTTAGTGCAGTCATTCTGTTACAGCATGGTATATGCTTTGGTGAGACAGGATTGAATTTTATAGCTCCCCCGCCGATGACAGATTTCTACCCACCGTTTGATCATCTGTCCCTGCCCTCACCATAATTATCCCAGCTGTGGAGGGGCATTAGGTAACCTGAACACTTGTGGGCCAACTGAGGCCCCATGAGTGACCAAATAATGCTCACTTAAGGGCCTGATCCTGCTGCTGCTGGAATCTAAGGCAGCAGAAACTCATGCTAAGCGTGACAACTTTCACTGTGAAAGCTGGTTGGTGACAAGAGATGGAGGATTGGTTTTCTCCTTAACAGGTCTCCCGAGCCCATTCGAGGACCTGCCTCAGGGATCTCCATCCTGGTTCCTCTCCTGTGTATCCTGGCCCTGCCCTATCTGTTGATGATATCTGCCCCAATTACCTTTCGCTCTTGCTCCTTGTGTTTGGAGACTAGATACTGTCTGAGGAGTGGCCACCATTGCTGGTGGCACTGCTGTGACCAGAGGACTGCTAGCCTTTTCCGTTCAGAATCATTGAGCCGCAGTGCGAATTGGAGAGATTCCAACACAGAAGGCAGCAGAGGAGTTTCTGGGCAATTTTATGCACAATATATTTTATGCACAATTTATCCCTGAAAGTAGGCAGTCAAGTGGATAAAGTTGTTAAGAAGGCATATGGAGTCTTAGCTTTTATTGGTAGGGGGATTGAATTTAGGAGCCGCAGCATCATGTTGCAACTGTACAAAACTCTAGTGCGGCCGCACTTGGAGTATTGTGTGCAGTTCTGGTCCCCACATTATAAGAAAGATGTGGAGGCATTGGAGAGGGTACAGAGGAGGTTTACCAGGATGTTGCCTGGTATGGAGGGCAGGTCCTATGAAGAGAGGTTGAAGGATTTGAGGTTGTTTTCGTTAGAAAGGAGGCGGCTAAGAGGGGATCTTATTGAAGCATATAAGATGATTAGAGGTTTAGATAGGGTGGACAGTGATAGCCTTTTTCCTAGGATGGAGAAAGCTAGCACGAGGGGACACAGCTTTAAATTAAGGGGTATGAGTTATAGGACGGATATCAGAGGTAGGTTCTTTACTCAAAGAGTGATTAGGGAGTGGAATGCCCTGCCTGCAGCTGTTGTAGATGCGCCAAGTTTGGTGGCGTTTAAGAGGTTAGTTGATAAGTATATGGAAGAGAAGGGAATGGTTTAGTTTGGAGGGGCATTGCTTTTTATTTTGGTCGGCACAACATCGAAGGCCGAAGGGCCTGTTCTGTGCTGTAATGTTCTATGTTCTATGTTCTATGTTCTATAGTCACACCCCAGGGAAAACACAGGTTCAGGAAAGAGAGTGTGTAACTGGTAAAGAATTATGTAGTGGGGATATAGGAGAGGTTGAAAAGGAAGTCTCACAGACATAGGTCATATTACATACTTGCTATCTCTAAGGAAAGGGAGGAAGATTGAAGGGAGGACAATAAAAATGCAAACAAAGGCATTGTCGTTCAGAAGACCATCCAAGTGGGTGAAGCATAGAAATGTGGTAATAGAATACTCTATAATTACGGCCCTAGATAGTGTTGTCTGCAACAAGAATGAGAATTCCAAAGGGTGTATTGCTTAACTGGTGCCAAAGTAAGGGTTATCTCATTGTGGCAAGAGAGGATCGTGGAAAGGGAGAAGATAAATCCAGTTGTTGGTGGTCCATGTTGGAGCAAACAAAAGGAAGAAGATCTTATTGAAGGAGTATCAGAGTTAGGATCTAAATTAGAAATCAGAATCGTGAGGGTAATAGTTATGGCTAAATTGGCATAGCAGCAGACAGGCCAAGAGAATGAACACATGGCTAAAGAACTGCAGTGGGCATGGTGTGTTCCTGTAATGGTATCAATTCTGGGACAGGATCAGGCTGTACTGATGGAAGGGACTCCACCCGAACCATAGAATCATAGAATACTACAGTACAGAAGAAGGTCATTCAGCCCATCAGTCTGTACCTACCACAATCCCACCTAGGCCCTATCTCCAATACCCCATGCACTTACCCTGATACTAAGGGGCAACTTAGCATGGCTAATTCATCTAACCTGCACATCTTTGGATCATGAGAGGAAACCAGAGGAATCTGATACAGACTTGGGTCAAGACTTGGACCCAAGCCTCTGGCACTATGAGGCAGCAATGCTAACCACTGTGCCACCATGCCACCCAGGAAGGGATCCATGTCCTAGCAGTAAGGGCAGCTGGAGAGGTGGCAAAAGTTTTAAATTAGTAAGTTGGAAGAGGAATCAACAAGAAATGAAAGAAACTTAAATGGCAAAGCAGGTCAGCACAGTAATAAATAAAGCAAAAAAGGTTTTAATGACAGGAAGAAATAGGTTTATAAACAAGGAGACGGTCTTACCATTGTGCTCCACTGGCTGATGGGTAGGGTAAGCCGGTAAAATCATGCCAGATCTGAGAACTCAGGTTCTTCTCTGATCCCTCATCTGTCGTGATCTTACCAGCAATGGATATATGAAGAGGTCAGCCTGACAGCCATTTCCAGCACGTGGTGAAAAAAATTATTTAAATGGATGTAAATCTGTTTTACGTTGATTTAATGAGCCCGGCACACTATTGGCTGCGGTTATTTGCCTGTGTGGCCTCGGTGGGAGAGACTCTCTGGTGGGAATTACAGCTGGTCCAACAGGAACATGGACAAGACATGATGGCCTCACCGGTAGAACTGGAGGCCATTAAGGACTCTCAGGGAGGTCAGAGCATGGGGAGGAATGCCCTTGGGCAGTGCTAGCCTGGCACTCTGGCACTGCCTATTGGGCAGCCTGACACTGTCCACCAGGCACTGGACAGTGCCAAGGGTGGGGCCTACTGGAGGCTGGGTAGACAGTCAGGGGGGGTGCTACTGTGACTCTGCTTTGGGATTGATATGGGGAGAGAGGGGAGATCCACCCTGCATTGGGACTGCTGGAGGTGAGGGAGGGAGAATGATTGGAGCTGGCCAAGGGAAGGCGTCAAGTGGTTGATTGTTGGGATGGTTGGTCTACCAATTGTAGGAGGATGGGTTCAGGTGAATGGGGGGAGGTTGCAATAGGCTCTGCAGGAGCTGGGGGTGGGGGTGGGGGGCTGCGGTAGTTAACAATGGAGGCAGGTTGAGAGCAGCAAAGGCTGAGTCTCTGCTATGGGGACCTGTACATGTGTAATGGGTGCCCTCTGCTGCTCTCAGCCAGCGATCAGGTAACTTAAGCCTCAGCCCCCATCATTACTGCTAATTTTTCATAAGATAGCAGATTTGAACTCGCCCTTAAAATGGATCTGAAACTCTCCCATTTTCTCACTTATCCTGGATTTAGAATTCTTTTGGTGGGACTAACTTCCCAAGGAGTCTAAAAAATGGTTACATTTAATGCAAGAAGAAATCCTGTTTAAAAATTAGTTAATAATGCACATAGTGGGTTGAATAATACAGTCATGCATTAATATCAGGTTCCATACTTGAAAATCAAAGGCATTCCAACTTCTCTCCCATCATCAGTGCTCACTCAATAGTCCTGTAATTGCCACCAATTAGCAAGAAGAACAGGCTACAGACCTTCATCCTGTCCGATGTGTGCTTGCAGGCAGGATGTGCAGTCTTCCAGGCTGAAGGCCACAGCCTGAACAAGATCATAGCCAGCACTTTAAAGGGTCCCCTGGTATGGATGAGTGTCCAATGACTCATCATCTGATCTTTCTGGAGCTGAAATTGTGAGCAGTGGTGAATTTTGACTTTTCCAATATATCCACCTCAGTCTACTTTAACTTGTGTTTACATTTGTCAACCACCTGAAACCTCTCTGTTAGCAAAATGTTGATAAATCAACAAGTCCAACAGATTTAGCCATCGAGGAATTGGCCAACAATTTAATATTTCCATGCAGAGTTTTCTATAAAATTCTAACAGGACTAGATAGGAAGATACAAGAAGGATGTTCATAATGGTGTGGGTATCCAAAACCAGGGGTCATAGTTTGAGGATGCAGGATGGTCCATTTAGCACAGAGATTAGGAAACATTTCTTCATCCAGGGAGTAGCCAGTCTGTGGAATTTGCTACCACAGGAAGTAGTTGAGGCCAAAACATTGAAAGTTTCAAGAAGAGATTAGATATAGCACTTGAGGTAACAATCAAAGGATTTGGAGGCAAGTTGAGACTAGGCTTTTGAATTGGATGATCATCATTGATCATAATGAATGGCAGAGCAAACTCAAAGAGCTAAATGGCCTCCTCCTGCTTCTCTCTTCTATGTAGAAGCAGGTTGCTGATTGTTTTCCCCTCTGCTTTATCATTAATGTTTTCTAGCTATCTTCATACCCCTGTCCTTGGTTTCAAAAGCCTCTTCGAAGATCTTGCTTTGATGATGTTTTGTTACTCTGTTATCCCTCAGTTTACTCTACTGGGTGTCCCACTGCATTTTGTAAAGCATGGGGATGTTCCTCTCTGCTGTGGAGGGACTCTATCAAAAAGCAAGTTAATGAAGTGCTGAGGAGGCAATTCAACATGCCCAAGCGATTGTGTCAACTAGCAATCTATGGCTTGCTCTTTATGCTGTAAAAACTAAGACATTCAGAAGAGACAGGGGGTGTGTGGAGCGGGGGGCACTCACACCTAACTTGACCATGACAATATATTCACATCTAGCTTGAACATGACAATACTGTAGGGCTTTGTCCATAGCCTGTTTATAACAATTTGTCACTGTGCCAAAAACCATTACTTTATGCTACGTAAATTCATAGCACCCTAAGCAGGTGGCAACTTAAGGCCAACAGCCATCTCTGCAGTATGTGTGTGTGTGTGGAGTAGGAGTGGGAGGTACATGGTTGTTTGGTTGTGCTGTCAAGATTCACTCCATCCAACTGCATTGGGGTGCAGTTGTCGCTCCGCCGTGGCTGGAGTGTGGTGCAGCGCGCGTACTCGCCATCTCCTCTGCCTCCCTCGCTCCAGGAACCGATGGGGGATGTTGCTGTTCTCTCCATCACTCTCCCCCCTTCCATCCATCTCTCCTTCCATTCATCCAGCCACCAAAGTGTCTGCCTCTAATCGGAGACCACTGGCAACATTGTATCCGACCCACTGCAACATTCCTCCCCCCGCCTCCTTCTCCTCAAATTGATACAGCATCAGCGCGCGCACTCCCACCACTGTCCGTGCGCGCGCGGCGGGGGGGCTCACGTCTCGCTAGAGCGAGCGGCCCACCGGCGCGCGCGCGCGCTCGGGGGCGCGCTCCCTCCTCCTCCTCATCGCGCGCCGCTGCCCCGCTTTGCGCAAAGCGCATGCTCGCCTCGCCTTTATACCCGCGGGGCAGCCGCTGCGGTTCTTCACTGCAGCAGCAGCAGCGGCGGGGAGAGGAGGCAGACAGGGAGCAGTATCCATCCATCCATCCATCCATCCATCATCAGCACAAGTCACCGGGATCCTCCTCACAACACACAGCCCACTCCTTCACCCACTTCCCCCCTCCCCCGTCTCTCTGAAGAAAACACAATAATACCCTCTCCCACTTCCCATCACTGACACCATGGCTGATAAAGGGGACAAGAAGGACTCGGAGGGAACAGGAGGATGGAAGCAATTCGTCTACAACCCGAGCACCGGCCAATTCATGGGCAGGACCGCCAGCAGCTGGGGTAAGGATCAAAGAGATGGATGGGGTCGCGGGGGGTGGTGGTGGAGAATGGGGGAAACGCCAATGGATATTCTGCAAATGATAAATTTTTTCCCCAAAACAAAAATGGAAATTGATTTACTGTAAATGCAAGTAGCTCCTTCCATTTTGTGTGAATTTTGCTGTCATCTTTGACGGGGGTGGGGGGGGGCATGATATTTAAGGTTTTTTTTAACTGGATGAGGTGATGGGGTTTGTTAGCCCTGTCAGTGTCTGTACCCCCTGGTGGGGATTCTTCAGCCAGGCTGCTGGACTCAGCCTGGCTTGCCTTGCCCGCAGGGAGAAAGAGACAGGATTAATTTGAGGGGGTCTGTCTCTCTCTTTCTCCCTCTTTATCTCTGTGACTATGTGTGTCTGTGTGTGTCTCTCTCGCTGTATCTCTGTCTCTCCCTCTGTGTCGCTGTTTCTCTGTGTGTGTGTCTCTCTCTCCTGTGTGTATGTCTGTGTGTGTGTGATTGTCTATCTCTCTTTCTCTGTATCTCTCTCCCTCTCACACACAGCCGCTACCCCCACCCCCTTGTGGGAAGCAGCAAGATGAGTCCAGGGTGAGGAGGGAGTTAAATTGTCGATTTGAGGGAATGGTTTGATTTTGGGGGCGGATGGAGAGTTGGGGTAAAACCTGCGCATTTTGCAGCCGGCTGTCAGTCACGATGCTTCATAAGGTGTTAACGTGACCAAACTCCTTAATGTTTGATCTGAGCGGCTGAGCTGCTACATTCCCAGGGCTTTCCTCTCCCATTTTTGGTTCAGGCAAAAAAAATGTTGACGTTCATTTAGACCTGGGCGAATGACCAATTTCCCCTGGCCGTGGGGTTTTGTGACTTGTTCATCCCTAGAAGTGATAGAACTGGGCACAACATAAATGTCAGTTTTCTTGTGATTGAGAAACATTCAGTTCGGAATTGAAATCTGATTTGATACAGGGGGGAAGATGTTAGCAACAATTTTTTATGCATCAATACCTAGTTATCCGTTAACGGGTTGGAGTTGATTTTACGAGTGTTTATTTTTTTGGAACCCTGAAGTTTTCTTTTTGAAAGAGCGCTGTGATATTTCATCGGAAATTGTAGCAATCCAGCTCCCACAGAAAAGGAATCGCTATGGATGATAAAACTGGAGGCAGGAAACTGGGTCCTCGGATCAGCAGTCTTTAACGCAGTCTGCTTTGAATTCCAAACTGGGCGATCCAATAGATTCCAAAATTTTCCCATTCATGTTGTTTTACTTGTTTAGTTTAACTGATTTAATAATTCGAAAGGTGCTTTGCGTAAAATCAATAGTACTCAAGCTGTACATTTATAGGCTTTGCTTTCTGTATTTGTCGTAATGTTCCATCAAAACGGATTTCTTTTTTTTGGAATGGGTCTTTCTCTGACCCTTTTTATTACATTTATTACAGTTTAGAAGGGCATTTCTGTTAGGTGCATTGAATAATTCAAGGTTCCAGTTTTGGGTTAAGCTGATATTGTTTGATTGTGGGACTGAGGACATTTCTCTCAATCAGCTTTTAACCATTTGTAGTAAAAAGCATTGACTTCTGACCATCTTGCCTTTTATTAAGAACATAGCTCTTTTGCTCTACTGCTCATCTTATAAAGATCTATGCAGAAGATAATGGTGATCTATGCAGAAGGTGAAGGTGATCTTGCCCATTTTCTTAAATGTGTTGTGTTGTTTTTAACAATTTAACTTCAAGATTATGTGAAAATGGGGAGACCATTCAAAATGATGAATCCAGAAAGTCTTAAACTGTTTAACAATGTTTCCATTTGTGGGGCACCTCGGTAAATTTTTGCATCCTTGATTTTTATCTAAACTGTGATATAGGATGTGCTTTATCAAGAATACCTGCTCATAACACTGATGTTATTATGATCTTCCTCTTGCCCAACTGCAGATTTCGTTTTTTTGACTGACTGATTTCAGGCATGTTTATTATGTTATTTCCCAGCTGCTATAACAAATATAGTGTTTAAGTAAAAAGGGTGGGAAATCAAGCTGATCACTTGGACAATGCACAACTGCACTGAGTGTCCTTTCGGCTTTGGTTATTACAAATGTTAGCGTTCCCATTTAGATCCTTGGGAGACCTATTCCTATACAAATTGTCATACAGAAGAGCTCTGTAAAGGGTTTGTCCTTCACAGGTTCAACTCTACAAAACTAGGAAATCTTCTTGGTGGAGAGACAGAAACTAGAAGCAGGAATAGGCCATTCGGCCCTTTGAGCCTGCTCCACCATTCATTATAATCATGGCTGAACGCCAAATTCAATATCATGACTTTCCCTTCTTCCTTCCATACATATCCCTCAATCTCTCTAGCCCCAGGAGCTATATCTAATTTCTTCATGATCTGACAACATTTTGGCCTCAGCTACATTCCATGGTTGTAAATTCCATACATTCACCACTTTCTGGGTGAAGAAATTTCTTCTTGCCTCAGTTTTAAAAGTTTTAACCCTTATCCTCAAAATTCGACTCCCACCATTGGGATCATTTTTTTTTAATCTACCTTGTCTAACTATGTTAGAATTTTATAAGTTTCTATGCAATCCTCTCTCACTCTTCTAAACTCCGGTAAATATAATGCTAACCGATATGGTTTCGACATCAGCATCAAAGTCACTCTTAAAATTTTGCACCATTCTTTAAAGGAACTTTACCTCCCTTCCCCCTCCCCACATGTGTATATACACACACACACACACACACACACACACACACACACACACACACACACACACACACACACACACACACACACATATCTTTTCCACCTCCTCAGTCCTGTTTTAAGTTCCCAATGTAGGCAAAGTCAGAACTGGATAGACAGTGGAAGTAGAAATAGCCAAAGACTGAATGAGACTGTGAATACTGAAACTCTTAATTTTAAATAGTATACTCCAAGCAGCACCTGGTATGAAGGAGAACTGAGGAGCAGAAAGTGCGGGAGCTTTGTGTATGGAGTTGAACTACACTCAGGTGAACCATACCAATGGTAAGGAATCTGCCCTCTCAGTGGCTAATTAAACACAATACTGGGATGACCTGAGGATAAATACTTAATCATAATATTTTCCTTTCCATTTAATCTGTTGAGTAGTTAATATCCTTTGGAGCTTCCATTTGAAATGAAATATTGGCATTGGACAATGAATAGTTGTTATGAGTGGTTTTACTATACATTGGATACAAGTCTAAGAAGCAGATTTTTCTTTTCCATTGTTGAATTGTGTATGAAACACAAGTTGTATAATCTAGTAAAAAATATATAATTTATTTCATTCTCAGGACATCGGTAGCACTGGCAAATCTAGCATATATTCTAAATACCTCATTGCTGTTAAAACACTGATAGTGAAGCATCTTCTTGAAAACCACTACTGGCCCGTGTAGTTAAAATGCTCCAATAACTCTGTTCTTTCCATTAGTTGGAATCATAACCCTGATCAGTGATCTTGATAAAAACTTTGTTTTAAACAATGTGGAAATATATTTCCAGGTTAATGCAAAATAGCCAAATGGATATACATGAGGAAGGCCATTTGGCACATCTTGGCTCACCCTTACAGAAAGATCGTATAATTTCCTACTACTCCAATGCAATACAACTTCCAAATGTATGTGATTCCAGAGGTTTTGCCTCCACTGTCTTAGGTAGGAGTCAATTCCATGTGTTAATCTTTGTGTGAAGAAAAACATCCTGATATCAGTCCTGAATCTGCTTTTTCATAGCTTAAACTTGTTTCCCCCTTGTCCTACCCTTAGTTTGTTTTAAAATTGTGTTCCAGGTTTATCTTTACTTAATGACTTACTATCTTTGTGGCTCTTATAAGGTCATCTCATGGTTATCTTCTTTCAAGGCTGAAAGTTTCCTGATTCTCTGTCTTTCTTCTAAACTTATTACTCTTTTTCTAGGATTGGTTGCTTAATTCTCTTCTTGCATAGTCTTTAATTTTTTTTTGTACTTTTGTGACCCAGAACTGGTCACAGTATTCAAGGAGGCCTTATAAGGCAGCTTCAACAGATTTAATTGGGCTACTAATGCTAATTTAATTTGTTATTCCCCAGTTATAAATCTGTAGTTAACCTTCTGGACAGATTTATAATATTTTGCAAGAGACTGAGTAGCTATCTTGATTTAGTAGCTTATCAAGCCATGAATAACTTTTTTGAGATTGTTAAATCTTTGTAATACATGATGAATTAACTGTTATCCATGAGTCCCACCTCCTGCTCTCTTGACCCTCCTTCCACTAAACTGCTGATCAGTCAACTTCCTTTCCTGGCCCTAACAATAGCTGATATTGTAAACAGTTTTCTCTCAGGTCCTGAAATCTATCTGTCTGGATCCCAGCTATTCACAATGTATTTTAAGGATTTCTATGAAAGAACTAAATGTAATATCTCGAAATTTGCAGATGAGACAGAGCTGGGCGGGAGACTGAGCTGTGAGGAGGATGCACAGATCCTTCAGTTTGATTTGGACAAGCTGAGTGATACAGTGTAATATGGATAAATGTGAGGTTATCCATTTTGGTCACAGAAACATGAAGGATATTATCATCTGGCCATAAATTAAGAAAGAAGAAGGAGATCTGGGTGTTCTTGTACATCAGTCATTGAAGGTAAGCATGTAGGTGCAACAGGAAGTAAAGAAGGCAAGTGGTATGCTGGTCTTCATAGCGAGAAGATTTGAGTACAGGAACAGGGATGTCTTGCTGCAATTATAAGGCCTTGGTGAGACCACACCTGAAATATTGTGTGCAGTTTTGGGCTCTTTATCTGATGAAGGATGTTCTTGTTATAGAGAGAGTGTAACGAAGGTTTATCAGATTGATTCTTGGGATGGCGGGGCATGACTTATGAGTAGAAATTGAGCTGTTTAGGATTACGTTCACCAGAGTTCAGAAGAATGAGGGGGAAATCTCATAGAAACCTATAAAATTCTACAGAACTAGACATGGTAGATGCAGGTAGGGTATTCCTGATGGTGGGGGTGTTCAGAACCAGGGATCATAGTTTAAAGATATGAGGTAAACCTTTTAGGATTGAGATGAGGAAAAATTTCTTTACCCAGAGATTGCTGAGCATGTGGAATTCACTACCACAGAAATCAGTTGAGACCAAAATATTGTGGGTGGGATTTTCTGGCCGCACTTGCCTGGAAACAGGAAAATCCTGCCCAAGTTAATGGACCATTTCATGATCAGCACACCGCCCACTGCGATTCCTGCGGCAGGCAGAACTGGAAAATTCAGCCATGTATATTTTCAACAATGAGTTAGATATAGCACTTGAGGTGAAGGAGATCAAAGGATATGGGGAGGGGTGGGGGAAATGCAGGATTAGACTATTGAGTTGGATGATCAGCCATGAACATAATGAATAGCGAAGCAGGCTTGACTTCCTGCTCCTGTTTTCAATGTTTTTCTTTAGTGCCTCCACTTGCACAGCAACTAGTCCTAAATGGACTGAGATTTTCTCCTAATAAACATTGGAAAGACTAAAGTTGCTGGGTTTTTTTTGTCCACCATCCAAGCCCCAATTACCAAGCCACCATTTCCATCTCTCTCCCTAGCCCATGCCTCAAGCTGAAGCAGACTTTGAGCAGAACTTTGTGCCCTGTTTGATCTGGAACTGAGATTTTATCCATCATCAAAACTGCCTACTTCCGTTGATTGTTGGTTTCTGCTTCTACCTCAATCCATTTGCTGCCTAAACCATCTTTGTGATTTTTGTTATCTCTGGACTTGATAATTCCAATGTTCTCTTGACTAAATCCAATCTCCATCTTTCATAAACTTGAACTCATCTTAAATTCTTCAGCCTGTATCCAAACATGCACTAAGTTCCAGTTATCCATTACTTCTATGTTATTTGGATAACATTGACTTCCAATGTTAACACCTGGATTTTAAAAAGAATTTCATCCTTGTGTGTTCAAATTTCAACTCTCCAAGAACTCTGTTTTCAACTATCTAGGCTCTGAATTCTGAAATTCTTTCCTTTAAAACCTTCCTTTCTGGTCAAGACGGTTAGTTATCTATTCTAATAGCTCTTGTTTTAGCTTGGAATCAATCTTCGTTTTATGTTCTTATGAAGAGGCGTGGGAGATTTTACTTGCATTTATACAGTGGCTTAAATTATTGTTAAGATGACTTTGTGGTGAATATCCAATTATCTTTTTTATTATTAGAATTTAACTCATGTTTAGATGTTGGTGAAGGGCGTTCTAGTCTTGCCTGCAAACAAGCAGGTTTACTTATTTCACAGTGCACTGGTGTATAATGTCCCTAGGTATCACAAGTTAATGGATAAACTATTACCAGTATTCCACTTATTTTAATTGACCATACAATTTGTAAGTACTGTTGAAATGACCCATAATTTGCTTTTCGTCTATGGTCAATCAAAAGATGCCTAAAATAGCATTCACTGAAAGTAATATGCAGCACAATAAAATTCTCTTCCATAGTTTTATCTCCTGTATCCAAATATTTCATTGTAATTTGTTTCCAACCATTTATGGGCAAGAGCTGGAAAATAAAAATGTCGGTCAAACTGGATCCACTTAAAATTTTGCCAACAATTGAAAGATTATACTTGAAGTGTTTTTTGTGGGTTTGGTGCTCAAATCCAATTACCATGTATCCTGTAATTTTTGTCACATTTTTATGTCAACTTTTTTCCGTTAGAAATTCTGAAATTATAATGGAAAATTTAGCAATGGAAACTACCCATAGAAACTGTAATAATGCATTCTCACCAACGATGGCACTGTAACTCAGCTACAGAGAAATTCCAACCAACTCTCTTCACACACTGGATTGGTACACATTTGTTATTTAACACTGGTATGAAATTAAATTATTTTGCAAATAAAGTCAAAGTATAATTTTGAAATGAGGATTGAAGGGTGCACTGACTCAATTATCCATATCCTCTAGTCCTATCTGAAGGCTAGGTTTGGTCTCAGGTATGTAATAACACAAGAAATTAACTGGTTGGATGTAAAAATATTGATATACTAAATTAACTGTTGCAGTTAAGTGAATTTAATGTATAAGATAGTTTTTTGAAAAAAAATTTTTTTTGAACTGAAAATAAATTTCATGTTTTTATTAGAATTAAAGAACATATCAATGTAAAATTAGTGTTTGTAATATTTAAACTTTTTGTCATATTTTGAGAGAAAGGAATTTTATTGCGTTGTTTTTATTTACTTTGTGGGTTCTTAATCTTCCATGCTCTCTTTCAATCCTGTGAGTATATTTTTGCTCTCCCTTAAGGATGATTTGTTTTCTCCCCTCCAAAGATTTTGGAGGTTCTGTATTTGTGATGTGTGATGAAATTAATTCAATAAGTTGATAATTTTACTTTTGAGCTGTAAGTTGCAGCAAGCTCACGGTTCACTAAACTCATAAAACTGAAGATCATAATTGTGTTTGAGTTTCTGCAGAAATGAACTCTTGGCTTTCTTTGTATCAATTCCCTTTTTGCTTTACATGTCACAGATTGTTATTTTTCTAATGATGAAAATTATTCTTTGTAATTTTCCTTGTAGTTAAATTATCTAAACCCCAGTTTGCCTCTCTTCGGATCTTTGCTGGACCTGTCCAAAAAGTGCTGAGCAGCTATTGAATAATATGAACCGTCATTTGTTATCATATACGGGTTTTATGCTATTATGTAAGCAAAATTATCCATATAAACATATGCAGTTGTGATAAGAAATGTAATTATCATGGAGAATTGTGGATGTTTCTCTAATGAAACACAGTGGTAAAACTCAACATTCTTTGACAGAATCTATGAAATTATTGCAGCACCAATATGGATATAACAAGATAAACTTCTTTTCAACTATAAATTGTTAGTGCAACTGTAATAACAATGCAAATTAACAGGAGAAAAGCAAGCTTTATCTCCTTAGTCTTTTATGTTCTCAGGAGAGAATATTTTTCTATGGATTTGATTGAGACTTTGTTTTTCAGTCAAAAGGACCACGTTTTTATTATGCAATATAAGTAAATCATAGATTATTGAGAGCTTAGTGTCTGTCAATCTCTTGCTATTCCTCCCACCAATGCAGTGTGGATGCAGTTGTTGTATGGTTTAACAAATTTGATAAACTTTCCTTATCTGTAATCCTTTATTGAACAACACTTAACCAAGCTTTTAGGTTGAATGACCAAATCAAGCTTCTGTAGGTGGAGACTAAAGACTTCCCCAGTGAGATTCAGTTAAGTGTCTAGAAGACTCTTTTATCTTTAGATACCACTTTCTCTTGTCTACAAAGTGATGTGTGCATTTCTTTTTACTAAAGTTCTTGTAATAATCTTTCATAAAAATTGCACTCCTGGTTCTAATTCACTAATCTCTTGTACATTCATCATGACTAGGATTTGGATCACGTTCTTCACATTTTACATTCTTCTTATTTAAACAATTAAACATAAGTCATTGGAAAGCCTGGCAGATTGTGCAATACAGTAAAATATCCCCTCTTTCTACAACTTAAAATTCATAATGTCCATAAATATTTTTCAAGGGAGATGAGCAATGGTGATGGGATATATGTTAATTGTAGAAAGTCTAGTGGAAAATAGACTCAATATGGATATGTACGAAGCTTCACATTTTTAGAGGCTAAAGTGAGGAATAGGAACAAGCGTTGTTCATTGAAAAAATACTGAAGAGCGTGAATGAGTAGAGTCGCCAAAAGATTCAGTGCTTAGGCCTGAATTTTCACTCTAGTCAAGGGGAAGAGTCTAAACAATTCTTCGCTCTGCAATCTTCCCCAGGAGAAATTGTCCCAGAAGGTCAGATTTTCAGTCTGGGAGGTTGGAAAAGGTGGTAAAAATGAGAGTCCTGATGGGTGACCCCAGGACAAGTGAAGGGTGTAGAGGCAGGCTGGGTGGGAATCTTATCTCAGTGCACCAGTGCTGTGTGAATTTTCTTTTAAATAAATAACACATAATCCAGCACTCCATCCCTCATTACCACCCCCCATTCACAGTCTCCATGCCACCTTATGCCCCTCTCAGCTCTCGTAGTCATTCATAACTCCCATATCAACCTATGCCCCTCTATCCCCTCCCCCATACCCTTCTCCATCCCATATGCCTCTCTACCTCAATTGATCTTTAGAACACTGTACCAACTTTGTTGGGCTCTCCACCTATCAACTCAACTTTTGCCCTTATATCCTCCATGCCCACTCACCCTGCATCTGCCAGGTTAGACTTTAGTACCCATGCTGAGATGAAATTAAAAAAAGCATCTATTGCAGATTGATTTTTTTCAATAAAAAGTACTCATTCATAAAGACTCATTCACCACATTTACATTTCTTCAATGACATAATTGAATATAAAAAAATGAACTACTTCATTCAAGTGCCTAATCCCTTGTAAGAACAAACATTGAACTTCATTGTCCTCACTTTATAGAGGCTATAAACACTTGTAGCTGTCAACAAATTGAACTGGCAAGCATTGCATTGTGATATTGAAAGGTTGGAAAATATATGGCAATAAATATGTTAAAAGAGCCCTCAAGCCTATTTCAATGGAGTGAAATAACAACTAATGATTTTTTAAAAAACATTCCACAAAGTTTCTATAAATATTTAAAATAGTTTTAAATACCTTGATAGCTTGACAGTTTCTTTTTCAGTTCTTTTTTACACACATTTATGTCCACTTTTAACAACCTTAAAAGCTATCTCACTTCTTAAAAAAGACACCTGACCTTCTCCAAGATATCCCAGGACTAGATCCAAGAGGTAGCCTGCCTCTCCAAAAAGATACCCAATCTCTTCAGAAGACTCTGCAAAATTTAGATCCGCTCCTCCCAGCTCTATTTTGTACATGTCGTGTTTTCCACCCTGGCTAATGAAAAGCAGATATGACTAGAGGCAGCTGCTGCTTTGTGCAGACAGTTGCCTCTGTGAAGCATACATATGCAAATCCCAATCCACCCCATTCCTGAAATGGTAAGTGTTGTGTTTGGTTATGGAAGTTTCAGATTTCAGCCTCTTGTGCCATTTTTGAAATGATGGAGAGATTCTACATCATTGCAAAATTCAGGCTTTAATTCTATGCAAACCTAGGTGAAGATAATCCAACCAACAACATTTTGAGTTATGTAAAAAGGTGCGTAGTATTATTCTTTACAATTATGTTCTATTTTAGAGTACACCGATTATTTATACTGAAATAGAGGATATTTCAAAATTTAAAAGAAAATTATGACCAATTTTGATAGGATGGACTATCTCCTCTGAGTCTGGGGAAAATATAAAAATTGCCACTAAGTGAATAAAGATGTAAGAAAAATTTCCTTTTATTCAAAATAGTTGTTGGAATGTAAAAAAAATTTGATTGCAAGTAGCTGATGCAGGGAACATCACATTTTTTCAGGGACTATTGAAAGTATGAAATAATGGAAGGTACAAGACTTTGTGAAGCAAGATGGGCAGTGAGATTAGTTTTGGAATTGATTTAACGAGGCATCAGCAGAGACACAATGGCTCGGATTTTACAACCTTGCTTGGGCGAGGCTCATAAAACCCTGCTCGAGACCAATGGAGAATTCTGTTCTGCGAGGCTCACCTGTCCCAGATTCAGGGCAGGCGAGGCGGTAAAACTCCGAACCAAAGAGTTGAATGATCTTCTGTGCTGTAAATGTTTTTGGTTTCCTTGCCCACATTTCTTCTTCTCAGTTCTCTCTTCAAGATACCATATCCACCGCTGTAATTGTATAGTCTTCAGTTGTGATGTTATGTGAAAAGATGCACTGTATGTTGGCAGGTTCATTGGTAAGTTAAAAACATTTAAGTCTTTTCCATCCCACTGATGATTGGTTTTTGTTCACTCCTACATGCAGGATATTAAGTGTGAGGTGTAAAATGATTCTGGAAGGAATGAAAAACATTTGGAAATACAAAGTAACTTGTTTCTTATTCCTTTCTGTACAGCTTTGATTTTTCTGTTCTATCTGGTGTTTTATGGCTTCCTAGCTGGTCTATTCAGCTTCACGATGTGGGTTATGCTTCAGATGCTGGACGAATATACACCCAAATATCGTGACAGAGTTTCCAGTCCAGGTAACTATTCCACTTGATATTGCTTTAAAGGATGCTTGCCAATAATCAAGATTTAAACAATAGAAATTTTAACTAACTGTTTTTCTTTAAAATGAAACCACAGTTACTACAATAGATATTACAGACGTGTCTGTTTGGCTTAGGGAAGTTATGCATGGGAAGAGCATAAGCAGAGCCCATCAATATAAGATAGTCTCCACCTGTGCCACTTCAACACTGTTTTCAATGCCATAAACTATTAAGAGAGATTCAATAACCAAGTACCTACCTATTAATTTGTAAAGATCTAATCATAAGCTAAATAGTTTCTATTACTCAAACTGATATGAACTGCCGTAATCTTTTAAGAGTGGACACAGTTACGTGCTCACGCACACAGTTTTATGACATGATGGGCAGCACAGTGGTTAGCACTTCTGCTTCACAACTCGAGGGACCTGGGTTTGATTTCGGGTTGGGTCACTGTGTGTGTGGAGTTTGCACATTCTCCATGTGTGGGTTTCCTCCAGGTGCTCCAGTTTCCTCCAAAGATGTGCTGGTTAGTTCGAATGGCCATGCTGAAATTGCTCCTCAATGTCCTGAGATGCATAAGTTAGAGGGATTAGCAGGTAAATATGTGGGAATGTGGGTCGAGGGCTGGATGACATTGTGGTCGGTACAGACTTGATGGGCCCCAATAGCCTCTTTCTGCACTGTGGGATTTCTATGATTCTATGATTCTATCTAAAAAGGTTACACAGCTAAAAGGAACCCTGCAACAAATTTATTGAATCATAAAATCCCTACAACGCAAAAGAGGCCATTTGGCTCATTGAGTCTGCATTGACTTGGACGGAGTATTTTACCCAGGCCCTCTCCCGTGACAAATTTACCATGGCTACTTCATCTAACCAACACATCTTGGGTACTAAGGGGCAATTTAGCTTGGTCAATCCACCTAACCTGTTGTCATATTATTATTTCTTTCTTGTGTTTATTTAGTGTCCAGTGAGTTTCCAGGGCACCAAATCGCTTGAAGGTCAATTAATATTTTTCAAGTGTTTTATTTTTTGTTTTGTTCTGAATGGATTAAAGGCTAACAGCTTCCCAAGCCACACAAATAGATCGTAGGTTAAAGTTTATTAAAAGATTGAATTTAATAATGCACACACCAGGCTAACATCTCATTGCAGTTCTGAAAAGTGCTGCACTGTCCAAGGTATTGACTATTAAATGATGCATTAATTCAAAGCCTCGTCCTGTTCAAATATACATGAAACAGTGCATGTTAGCATTCAAAGAAAAACATGAAGTTCTGTGTTCTACTCCAATGCACAATATTGAAACAAATTCTTAGGTTACTTTTCTCATTTGCTGTTTATGGGACCTCGCTGTGTGCAAACTGGCTTTTTTTATTTGTGTGGCTGAGGAACACAATATGTGTTCAATATTGAGATGAATAAAACAAAAAAAAACATTGACTACATTTAAAGTATTAATTGACTGTCCAGCAATTTTCAATGCCCTGACAACACACTGGACACTAAATAAACACAAGAAGGAAATATACATAAATAACAGGTTAGGCGGATTGGCCGTGCTAACTTACCCCAAGATGTGTATGTTAGATGAATTAACCATGGTAAACTTGGTGGGGGAGAGAGCCTGGGTAAGATACTCTATCTGAAAATTGGTGCTGACTCGATAGCCAAATAGCCTGTTCTGCAGTATAGGGATTCTGTGATTCAACAAATTTTTGCAGGGCTCTTTTTTTAACTGCATAACCTCTTAGATCATGTGATAAAGCTGTGTATAAGTGTATCCACTCTTATGGCAGTTCAAATTAATTTGAGTAATAGAAACTATTTAGCTTATGATTAGACTGTCACAAAATAATAGGGCATTCACTTGGTTATTGAACCTTTCTTGCTAGTTTATGGCATTGAAAACAATGTTGAAATAGTACAGGTGGAGATTATCTTCCACTGCTGGCCTCTGCTTATGCTGTTCCTTCGCATAAGTTCCTTTTGATTCACAATACTTTTTGATTCTATCACTGTAGAAATAAAACCTAGTGCTTGGCATTGCTAATCTGTGGCAGAATTCTTAGTGATCCAAGTATAAATTCCGTGTGATAGGACAGAACTTAGATATTGCTGAAAAGAGAGACATTTTGTACTCATCAGGACAAATACAGAAATGCCAAATTTCAAATGATCACAACCAAAATGGGTCAAAGAACAAAGAACAACACAGCACGGGAAACAGGCCCTTCGGCCCAACGAGCCCGCGCCGCCGTCTTAACGTCTTTATGACATAACCATGACCTTAGGCTATGCCAAGACAAAACATATTTCTTTTGTTCGCAGAGAATTGGTGCATCACTGTGTATGAATTAATGTCATTTGAAGCATATATTAACCACCTCATGAGCTCAATTGATGTAGCTATTAATGCACTCAGGTTTGTTCAACAAGTGCTACCCAATCACAGAATCATATCTAATGGTAGATGGTTTGTCTTAGGTTAGCAACCTTTTTTGGAGTCTATAGTTCCCTATGCCGTATTCCATAACAGCACCTTGGCTAGAGTCTGCTTGTCAACCTGTGGCAAGGTGGTACAGTGAGTAGCACTGCTGCCTCAAAGTGCCAGGGACCGGGTTCAATTCCAGCCTCTGGTCACTGCCTGAATAGAGTTTGCATGTTCTACCTATGTCTGTGTGGGTTTCCTCCGGATGCTCTGGTTCCTCCCATAGTAAGAAGTCTCACAACATCAGGTTAAAGCCCAACAGGTTTATTTGGTAGCAAAATCCACCAGCTTTCAGAGAGTTGCTCTTTGGTCAGGTGACTGGGAATTCTGGTCACAAACATATAAAGACACAGACTCAATTTGCAAAATAATGATTGGAATGCAAGTCTTTACGCTAATCAAGTCTTTACGCAAATCATTGTCTGTACAGACAATGTGAATGAAGAGAACATTAAGCACAGGTTAAAGAGATGTGTATTGCCTCCGGATAGGACAATTAGTCAGATTTTTGAAATCTCAAATCCAGACAAGTCGTGGGGGTTACAGATAGTGTGACATGAATCCAAGATCCCGGTTGAGGCCGTCCTCATATGTGCGGAACTTGCCTATAGGTCTCTGTTCAGCGACTCTATGCTGTCGTGTGTCATGAGAGTTGCCTTGGAGAATGCTTACCCAAAGATCAGAGGCCAAATGCCCATGACTGCTGAAGTGTTCCCCAACAGAAAGAGAACAGTCTTGCCTGGTGATTGTCAAGCGCTGCTCATTCATCCGTCATTATAGAGTCTGCATAGTCTCCCCAATGTACCATGCCTCAGGACATCCTTTCCTGTAGCTAATCAGGTAGACAACATTGGCTGAGTTGCAAGGGTATGTACAATGCACCTGGTGAAATGTGTTCTCATGTGAGATGATGGTATCCATATCGATGATCTGGCACATGTTGCAGAGGTTGCTGCGGCAGGGTTTTGTGACATCGTGGTCACTGTTCCCCTCAAAGCTGGGTAGTTTGCTGCAGACAATGGTTTGTTTGAGGTTGCGTGGTTGTTTGAAGACAAGAAGTGGAGGTGTGGGGATAGCCTTGGCGAGATGTTCATCTTCATCAATGGTATGTTGAAGGCTCCATGTGTCAAGAATTACACACAGCTTTATCAAATGACTTAAAACGTCATGCAATCAAAAAAGGAACCCTGCAAACATTCATTGAATCATATAATACCTATCGTGCAGAAGAGGCGATTTGACCCATCAATTCTGCACCGATTCTCAGATATGTTAAGACTCAATTTGTTATAAAGACTCACATTCCAATCATTATTCTGTACGTTGAGTTTGTGTCTTTATATGCCCTGTTTGTGAACAGAGTTCCCACTCACCTAATGAAGGAGCAAAGTTAGTGGATTTTACTACTAAATAAACCTGTTGGATTTTAACCAGGTGTTGTGAGACTTCTTACTGTGTTTACCCCAGTCCAACGCTGGCATCTCCACATCATTCCTCCCATAGTGCAGAGATATGTGCAGGTTAGGTGGACTGCCCATGCAAAATTGCTCCTTCGTGTCCTGAAGATGTATAGGTTAGGTGGATTAGCCATATACAAGATAACAAGGATTAGACAGAGGAAAGGGCCTGAGTGAGATGCTCTTTCAGAGACTTGGTGCATACTCAATTGGATGAATAGCAAATGTATAATATATGGTTCAATCAGTACCTTTACTCCTCTAATATAAGTTATTATAATCATTTGAAATTTGGTATTCTTGCATTTTTTCCAATGAGTGCAGGAAGAAGAGTTTTATAGTTAAACTCTTAACATCGCTTTATTCCCCAATCTCATTTAGATTTGCATCTCCTAAGTAATATTGATTTCCCCATTCTTTCTTGCATTTATCTGTGTTGAACTTTGTCAATTATTTACCCAATCTGCGAGTTTACTATGCTCTAGTAATTGTTGCAGCCCTCTCAGTATTAACTATTCTTACTATTTGTTGTCACTTGCAACACTTGTTGTCACATTAGAAATTGTGGGGGCAATTCTCCCAAAAGTGCTGAATTGATGGGAGAACCATTCTAAATCCCGACTGTTTTCTCAGTTCAGCTTCTCACCTGAATCTCCACAGGCTGTGCAATGGAGAGGTCCCAGTCATGAATATCATTAAAAACACAAGGGAGTGGGGCCTATTCATGCCAGAGTCTGACATGTGCATGCGCAGTGGCTCCGATCCGTCAGACTCCCTGTTTGCTGGCCAGCTCAATCATTGGCCAGCCGGGGACCACTGCAGTGCTGCCCCTCCAGCACTCCTCACAGCCCGAATGCAGCCCACACAGCAATTCCTGGTTGAACCCCTGTCCCCCAACACGCACACACAATCCCTTCCCCCCGGGGTCAGACCAACCCACCCCAATTGCTGCCCTCCCTCCAACCCAGACTGATTTTGGCTATAGAGTGGCAGCAGGACCCTCCCACCCCCGCACTCCGACCAATTGCGTCTAGGTCCTGCCACAATAGCCCCACCCCCTTAGCACTCTGCCCAGTGCCTCCTGGGCTTGGGCACTTTGCCCCTTGGGCAGTGCCAAAAAACACAGGCTGACACAGCCAGAGTTCCAATGCCCAGGGGGCATTAAACCCCAGTGCCTCTCCATCTGGGGGGAGGCCCCGATTGCTCCTCGCTTCATTCCAGTGGGGTCTCCTGCTCATTTCCCCGAATATGGGGAGTTACTCTAAACCCCACTGGAATGAAGTACTCCTGCTGGGTGGGAGATTCGATCGGGACTCGAAAATTCTCAATAATGAACTGATAAACGTATTTAAAACATATTTTAAAAGAAATTCAAATTACTTATCTGTCTTCCTGTTGATTTCCAGCATGGTCTGACCGGCAACTGTTCGCTGGCTCAGAGATGCGCATGTATTCCTAGCGCAGCAGCTAATCCCATTACAAGGCCATGAGTATTCCCCATCTCAACCCACCAGAAAAGTTGCAGGCCGCAATGGGAGAATCGCAGCCTGTGTTACTGACGCCAAAATTCAAATCATTAATGTAAATTGAAAGAACAATCGTCCCAATACTGATCCTAATGGAAACCACTCTAGAACTCTGTATAACTAACCTTTGCTCCCACTTTCTCTTTCCGTCCAGTAGCAATCTCACAATCTGTTCTGGAACTTGTCCCCATGTCCGTATTCTCCAACATTACTTATTTGTCGATTATGAGACATCTTATTATATCCTTTTGAAAATCTAGATAAATTATTTACCATTGTATGTTCTCTCTGTTACCTCCTTAAAAATTCAATATGGTTGGTTAAACAAGATTTACCCTTTTGAAACCTGACTACTAATTATTAAGTTCCTCATTTCTAGATATTCTCCTGTTAGCTTCACCAGTACAGATTCTACTGCTGTTCTTACTTATGACATTAATCTAACTGATCTATAATTCCCTGGTCAGACTTAGTGTCTCTTCTTGCGTACAGGAATTACATCAGTAATCCTTCAGGTCTTGCTGTTGTTTTATTGAATATGTGTATTAATGTATTAATATATGTCAATGCAATCCATTTAAACTAGAGCTTTATTTCTATTTTTTAAAATTTGAAATGCATTTACCTCATTAGCCATTTCTTCATTCAGTGTCATGTCAACCTGTTCCCTCTCCCTTTAGAAATACCAAAGCAAAATAATTATTTAATATTTGCCATCTCTCTGTTGTTCCCTGTGGTATTATCATGAGTATCCCTCATAGTCCTCTTTCCATCCTAACCTCCCTTTTTTATTGATGATCTGCCTTTAAAATAATTTACTGTTTTGTTTTACATTCCAGAGATAATTTAATTTCATAGTTCCTCATGCCTTTTTGACTTCTCTACTAACATCTTCATATTCTCTCTTATCCTACGCTCCTCTGCTGTCTATGTACTTGAAGTATGCCTCTTTCCTAACACTCAATTGTTCCTTTATCTTTCTTCAGCCATGAAGTGCCACCAGTTTTTCTATTCGTGGAATATATTTTCCTTGCAGTCTGATCATCTTTTTAAATGTTTCCCATTATTGTTTTGCATTGTTAATTCTATTTGTTCAATGCAGCAGCCACGGTAGCATAGTGATTAGCGCTGCTGCCTCATAGTGCCAGGGACCCGGGTGCGATTCTCGGTTTGGGTCACTGTTTGTGCGGAGTTTGCACGATTTCCTCCGGGTGCTCTGGTTTCCTCTCACGTTCTAAAAGACATGCTGCTTAGGTACATTGACCTGAACAGGCTGACTGTTCAGGTCAATGATGACAATGATGAAATTGACTGTGGCAGCTAGGGGAATTTCACAGTAACTTCGTTGCAGTGTTAAAATAAGCCTTACTTGTTGATTAGTAAAAGAAACTTTAAAAAAAGAAGCATGTTGAATCTCATGGTAGGGTTGTTCATCCTGCTGTCACCTCATAGACTCCAATGTCTGGGCGCCATATTTGCCCTGCACCCGGACAGCAGTTCATCTGTTGACCCCTTATTTTTCAACTGTCTCCCCCGTTTCGACTCTCTCCCATAATGGAAAACATTCTCTCAGCACCCATTCAAATTCAAGTCAAGTTGACTTCAGTCCATTGAGTAATTTTGTTTATTGTGCCATATTTTTCCTTTTTTGCACACTTCAGGCTGATTTCACATGCCCATCCTGTGCCTACCTGCTCACCCACCTGGGGTGCCGGGGGGGGGTGATACTGCTAAGATTGGAAGCCTGCATTTATATTTAAATAAGCAGTCAAGGTCTAATTAGTCCTGTTACAAAACTAATTGACTCTGATAATGCACTGCTCACACCATAAAATGTTTTGGCCTGGGCAGCAGCGGGCAGCCCAATTTTTTTTTAAAAAAACTTCAAAGGACGGGCGAGGAAGAGATTCAGTTTTTGGGGGGGCTGCCCTTTCCAATGGCAGGGTGGCCTCCTAAGTTTGAATCTTTCCATCCCCCTCCCCCTCCTTCTCTACCTGTCTTAAATCCCCACCTCACTCTGCCCAAGACTCTGCAGTTACCTGATGTAAGTCCAGCAGCTGCCACTAACATGCTGTTGGCACTGCCAGCTCTGATGGAGCTGTGAGACAAACCTACAGTGAAACCTCCTCTCCAGTGAGGTGTGGAAGTCTCACTCAGCCCTCCTTTAGCCACACCTACAGTACGCTGTAGCTGCATGGTGGGTCAGCATGGAGCATGTTGACTTCTACTGACTTTTCATCTTGGAAGTTGGAAGGTTGGCGGAGGCGGGGGTTGCTGTTGTAGGCCACTAATTCCTCCCCCACTATACATTGGTCTCCATGTTATTGAACCCCTTGTCTCTTTTTTTGTGGCTGACTCTAAATGGCCAATCTTGTACTTTTTGTTCTTCGATATACAGTAAAATGTTGTCTGGATGCACTACTTGAATGGTTGGGAGTTAGGTTAATGGTAGATTTTAAGTAGGCACAGTCTCCAGTTGGATAACTGCAAAAGGCAGCTGAGACTCTTTATTCCTGAAGAAAGACCATGGATGGGCAGGATGAGCTAACATTGCTGCCTGGTTAATTTTGAATGAAAATACGTCTAAGCTTTGTATTTCTAGCAGGGAAACAGATCATTTGTCAATGTTCATTATGATCCGCACAAACCTCTTGAGACCCTTGTTCAATCAATCCCCATGAATGTATCCTTCTAATTCTTTATCACTTGCATTTGTCTGGCTTCCCCTTAAATGGTAAAATAAAATCCTCATTCTAACCATTCCCTAGGTAAATTTTCTTTTGGCTTAGTAATGAATATCTGATTACCCCAATATTGGTTTCTCACAAATGAAAATATGTTCTATAAAGCTTCCATTTAATAATCATAAAGACCTCCCTTAAAAGCATCAACAAAACAAATAGGTATAGGGGTCAAACAAATCAGAAAATTGAATAAATGCATGGCTCAAAAGATCTTAAGGGAGATGGGAGCTTTGATTCACGGGGAACTGACACGCATACTGGAGAAAGAAGGAGCTGATTCATTGAAATATGTTCTAATCAAGGCAGCTTGGTGTCTATGTGTGGGTGAATTGAATAATTTGAGCTTTAAACTAAAAAGAGTGGAGAAGGATAAACTGGGTGGGAGGGGGAAGCGGGTTCAGCTGTAGGGAAATGTATACATTTAAAAGATAAATCAAAGCTGTAGAGCAATGTAGTGATCTGGATAATAATGACAGATTATGATTTGAAAGGACAATGTTAATGCATCAGTGTCAAATCAGGGGAAAAAAGCTGGAAAATTTAAATTAAAGGTGCTTTATCTAAATGCTCAAAGCAACAACTGGAGGGAATTGAGTTTGATCTAAGAATCATTACTATGTATGAGCAGAGAACGAGAGTGTTTAAACAATTAGCTCTGAACCTCATACTAAGCTGGACTTTCAATAATGTACAATGCAGAATAGCACTTTACCCAGTGGATAATCTATTCTAAGAGCAAATGAAGACATTTTTCCTTTTACAATGGAGATCTTTCACTTGATAACTTGTTAGTTGTCAGAAATAATAACCTGACAACCAATTTTTTAATAGTCATTTACATTTTCCAATCACAACATTATCATCAATCACTTTAGTAAACACAGATTTAATTCAGCCTACAGCATTTCATGATGAACTGTTGAGGAGATAATACAACTTTTATAGCCTCCCCACTTCTGATCATGGCTTCACACCATTACTTTGCAGGTGTGATTTAAGATGGTTTCCAAAATGCAGCCATTTTGATGAAAGTTTCACAGGTTCTGAAATGCCAGAAATATGTGCCTCCCCCACCCCCCGCCCCCCATCTCCACTCCACTGAAAATGGCTGGAGGCAGAAACAGAGGCAGAACTTCCATCTTAACTCAGCAGTAATTCTTTTCTGCATTCATCTGTATTGTAATGAAATGGGACCATAAAATCTCATCCATATTTACAAGGTGACCAAGGTTAGGAAGTAAATATTTCCAGTATGTATAATATTTGGAGAAGGAGGAATGGTAGCCAGGTAATAAAGGAGCACACAAACACAGTAACAAGGGAAGCTTTCGGCTGGACTAAGTATGGGTAGAGGTAAAAAATAAGAAGGATCGGAAAACATTTAAGAGTAGTTTACAGGTCCATTAACATTAGCTGTACTGTTGTACAAAATGTTAATCAAGAAATAGGAAGAGTCTGTTAAACGCAATCCAGTAATCATCAGGATCTTTAATCATAATTTGGACAAATTAAATAGACAAAAATAGTCTGGAGGACAAGTCTATCGGATCATTTCAAGACAGTTTCCTAAAACCAACACAGAGTGGAATCAAGCAGGACGAATATCAAATAGGCTAAGATAGATTGGTAAAGTACATACAAAATGGCAAATGTTAAAATAAATATTTCTTAATTCTTAATGAATATATACTTTGTGGAGAAGTGAAAAGCTCCACAGGAAGAGTGATTCATTTGTGGCCAATTTAAGAAGTTAAGGAAAATGTTAGATTAGTATTAGAAGCTTGTAATATTGCCAAGGAGATTAGTAAACTCTGAAGATCAAAGAAGTTTTAGAAACCAGCAAAGAGTAACCAAAAAAAACTGACAAGTACAGAGAATAACATAGCAAGACATATAAAAACAAAGCCCAAAGTTTTCCTGCCATTATCCCATCAGCAGGATTTTCCCGACAACAGTAACCTCTGGCCGTGGGTTCCCCTAGTGTGGAGGATGAGTTATTTTAAGAAAGGTAAGAGAATGCAAAAGTAAACATGGACTCTTTAAAGTCTGAGACAGGATAAATTATAACAGGAATAAGAAAATGGAGAAACGTTAAACCAATATTTTATGTTTGTCTTCATGCCAGAAAACAGACCAATGATAGTGGGGAATCAAGAGCTAATGAGAGTAAGAAACTTAAAGTAACTAATTATTAGTAAAGAAATATAGTGGAGAAGTGAATAAGACTAAAAGCAGACAAATCCCTTGTATCTGATGACATGTATCCTAAGCTTCTAAGTGAGATAGCTGCATAGAATGAATGCACTGTTTATGATCTTTTAAAAATTCTGGAGTGGACCCAGTGGATTGGAAGTTAGAAAATGTAACAGCATTATCCGGCAAAGGGAGGGATCTTACAGGCCAATTGGCCTGACATTATTTATCAAAAAATGCTGGACCTCATTATTAAGGAATTAGTAACAGAGCACCAAGCAAATGATAACATGGTTAGACTGAGTCAGTCTGCTTTTATGAAAGTGAAATCATGCCTGACAAATCCATGAAGATGATGTAACTAACAGGGTAAATAAAGTGGAATCAGTGGATTTTCAGAAAGCATTCAATAAGGTGCCAGATTCTGTTCTACAAGACAAATGTGCGTGAAGCTGGTGTTGATAGAAGATTGGTTAGGAACGGAAAACAAGTTGTTCACATTGGGTTTCTAAAATGATTGGTACTTAGCTATTTACAATCTGTATTTATGACCTAGATGAAAGGGCTAAGACTCATGTATCCATGTTTGTTGATATAAAGTTAAATGGAAAAATAAACTGTGAAGACGACAAAATGAGGCAAAGGGATAAAGACCAATTAGGCTGGTTGGCAATGAAATGGCAGATGAAGGATAATGTGAGGAATTGTGAGACTATTTACTTTGGTAGGGAAAATTGCAAAACGGCGTACTATTTAAATAGTGAGATACTGTTATGGCTAAGAATTGTATATTTTTCAGGTTGTGATTACAGTGAAGATGGGCAGCACTTGGTGGACTCCAGCTTCAGTTAGGCAGAGGACATAGTGCAGAGCTTTCACTTTATGCAGCTTCTGCTCCATCTCCTTGTGTTGCAGACCCCGAGCCATCACCATTACATCCCCCAAATATAGTGCACCCTTTGCCTGGATGGCACTGGAACCTGTGCCCTGCCTTTGAGGATGCAGTAACAGTCCTGGTCAAATCCAAACAACATACACATTAGGCATTCTGGCATTACATCAGTCAGTAGGATTATATGCCCTAAGGATAATGCTCCTTCTGAGGCCTCTGGTACCAGCAGGGAGCCTTGCCTGGGCATTTCTGAGACACCATGCAGGCAGCCTACGTGGAGCTGTACAAACCTCCAGGAGCCTCCCTGCTACCACTTCCAGCATTCTTAGCACATATATGGGTGTCCAAGGTACATGAAAAACAGAATGGTTACATGCAGTTAGAACAAGGAGTTTGAAAGAGCAAATCGTAGGTTGGACTTTGTTGCAAAGGTGTTGGGGTGTAAGGGTAAGGAATTCTTGCTGTAGTTGCACTTGATTTTGGTGAGACCTCACTTAAAATACTGCGTACAGTTCTGTTCTCTGTACCACAGGAAGGATAAGTCTTAGAAGGGATGCAACAATTGCTCATTAGATTGATTCCTGGGTTTATCCTATGAGTAGAATGGGCCTGTTTAGAAGAATGAGGGGTGATCTCATTGAGACGTTTTAAAGTGCTGGGAAGGTAGATGCTGAGCAGCTGGTTTTGCTGACTGGATGGTCTAGAGCTGGGGGTTATGATCTCAAGGTAAAGGGAAGATCATTTAGAACTGAGGTGAGAATTTTCTTCACGCAGAGGCTTGTGAAGCTTTGGAATTCTCACCCCAGAGAGTTGTAGATGCTCAGTCATTGAGAATATTAAATGCTGGCGTGGATAGATTTTTGAAGTATAGGATGGCTTTGAGGATTAGGTAGAAAAGTCAAGTTGAAGTTGAAGATGAACCATGATCTTACTGGATGATAGGTGAGGCTGAAGGGACTATTTTGACCTACTCCAGCTCCTACTTCTTAAATATTTATGTAATTGACTTCTGCTGTAATTGAACAATTGTTCCTTTAGAGGTATAGATGATGGATTCTTTCATTTTATTCATTATTTTTTGGATTTGAGCAATGCTGAGAAAGACAGCATTTAATCCCATTCCTAACTGCCCTTGAGAAAGCAGAGTCAAGTTGTCTATTTGAACCACTGAAGTCAATCAGGTTTAGAAACATCCACAGGACTGTTAGGTGGGAAGCTTCTGGATTTTGACTCTATGACAGTGAGATAACAATGATATAATTCCAAGTCAGTGTGGTGCATGACTCAGAGGGAAACTTCAGAGTGACGTTAGAATCATAGACGCACATTTCCATGCATCTGCTGTTGTTGCTCTTAAATGTTGTAGGGGTCACAGATTTAGAAGGCTATGAGAAAATCTTGCACATTCTTGGCTTTGTGCGTAGGTTTGTATACACTGTTCTGTACACAAGCTGTTACAGACTGGAGGTATTAAAGAGATCACTCAAGCAAGAAAACTGGAGTTCTGTTCCTTTACTTTGTCATCCTGAAAATTAAATTGAATTTTGTTTTGTCTTGAATCTCTGCACTTAATGCCTTAATTCATAAGGAGAAGTTTAAGATTTCATCCAATTGCCCTCCAAATTGGCTAGCCATCTGATCTGATATTGAATACCACCAAATTCCTACTGGTGTTCACGCTGATGGGAGCTTACAGTCCCACCAATGGTGTACCCCTGCCATGGACTTCCTAGCAGCAAGAGGGTGTTCAGCGGGAAACTCCATTGACAAGGGCAGGACAAGCTCTTGCCACAGTGAGTAGCACACTGCCTCATAGAATCATACAGCACAGAATGATTTTGGCTCATCAAGCTCACACCAACGCATTAGAAACACCTGAACTCCCCTGCTTAATCCCATCTGCTAGCACTTGGCACCTCATAACATTCAAGGCTATGGGCCAAGTACTCATCCAGGTGCTTTGTAAAGGGTGTGAGGCAACCTTCCCAGGCAGTGCATTCCAGACTGTCATCACCCTTTGGGTAAAAAGATTTATCCTCATCTTTCCCTAAATGTCCTGCCCTTGCCTTTAATCTATATCCTGTCATGACTCACTCTTCAACTAAGGGGAACAGCTGCTCCCTATCCACTCTGTTCATGTCCCTCATAATCTTGTACACCTCGATCAGATCACCCTTCAGTCTTCACTACTCCAATAAAAACAACCCAAGCCTATGCAACCTCTCTTCATAACTTAAACGTCCATCCCAGGCAGCATCCTGATGAGTCTCCTCTGCACCCTCTCCAATGCAATCACATCCTTCTTATAATTTGGCCACCAAAACTGCACACAGTACTCTAGCTGTGGCCTCACCAATGTTCTATACAATTCCAAATGACTTCTCTGCTTTTGTAATCTCTGCCTCAATTGATAAAGGCAAGTGTCCCATATGCCTTTTTCACCACCTTACTGACATGCCCTTCCATCTTCAGAGATCTCTGGATAAACACGCCAAGGCCCCTTTGTTCCACAGAACTTCCTCAGGTCCTACCATTCATTGAATAATTTCTGGTCAAGTTACTCCTTCTAAGTGTATCACCTCACACTTTTCAAGATTAAATTCCATCTATCCATTTGACTATTCTGTCAATATCATCTTGTAACCTCAGACATGCTGCCTCGCTGTTAAACAACTGGCGAATCTTTGTGACATCCATAAACTTACTCATTCTACACCCCACATTGTCATCAATGTCATTTATATAGATAACAAATAATAGGGGCTCAACATAGATCCCTGTGGTACATCACTGCGCACTGGCTTCCAGTCACTAAAGCAGCCTTCTGTCATCACTCTCTGTCTCCTACAACTGAGCCAATTTTGAATCCATTTTATCAAATTACCATGTATCTGATGTGAATTTATCTTCTTTATAAATCTTCCATGTGGGACATTTTTAAAGACTTTGTTGAAATCTGTATGAGCTACATCGACTGCACTACCCTCACCTACACATCTCAAAGCATTTGTTAGGCATGACCTCCCTATGACAAAGCCATGCTGACTATCCCTAATATGTCTTTGGCAATGGCTTCTTGATAGTCACATCAATAGCTTTGTTTATGCAAGAAGAATTTGATGTACACTTAGATTAACCAGTCCTGAATCATGTGCCTAGTCCTCAGTAAAAGGTCAGATGTTTTGAGCATGAGTGATTTGACAAGATGAATTTGAGAAATACAGTCCGAATATAATTCCAGTCTGAGCTTGATTATCCTTCAGGGAAATGTTCTTATTAAAAGTGGAAAATGCCATTGGAAGCACTTCATTCATTGATGTCAGGAAAACTGCTTCAAGCTCCATGGGAACAATGTGGTATGAATGTTCACAATCCATGTTGCTGCTATTTCAACAATCATCCTCTGACAAGTGAGATAAAGTGGTATTCTGCATGAGAAGAGGTACAACTCTTCTTTGCATCAATAGCCCAGACGTATGTTTAGTTCCAAATAAACTGTCAAGTTATTTAAGTTTGTATATTCTTGTAAACTTATATTGTTTACCCTTTAAAATTGCAGATTTGACATATCTGTTACCAAGCAGAATCAGCAAATCTACTTCATCAGGCTATTCTCAATTTGGATTGAGGATGGGACTTTTCAGCAGTTTCAGCTGTCAGTCATGTCCCAGATTAGTCTTGTTTTCACATGTCTCAGAAGATGGACGACATGGTGGCACAGTGATGAGCATTGCTGCTTATAGCGTCAGAAATCCTAGTTTGATTCTTGGCTTGGGTCACTGTCTGTGTGGAGTTTGCACATTCTCTCTGTGTCTGTGTGGGTTTCCTCTGGGTGCTCTGATTTCCTCTCGCAGTCCATAGATGTGCAGGTTAGGTGGATTGGCCATGCTAAATTGACCCTTAGTATCAGGAGGACCAGTTAGGGTAAATGCATGGCGTTATGGGAATGTAGGGCCTGGGTGGGATTGTGGTCAGTATAGACTTGATGGGCCAAATGGCCTTCTTAGAACAAAGAACAAAGAGCAACACAGCACGGGAAACAGGCCCTTCGGCCCAACGAGCCCATGCCGCCGTCCTAACGTCTTAATGACATATCCTTGACTTTAGGCTATGCCTATTGTTGAAGATTCCCATATAGGGACCAATATAGGGACAATTTGTTACCCAATCAGCCCAAGAGCACATTTTTGGGATGTGGGAGGAAACCGGAGCACCCGGAGAAAACCCACGCAACCACGGGGAGAACGCGCAAACTCCCGCAGACACAGGCCCCAAATCCATGTGTCAGCACAGCAACAGTGATAGTCTCTGAGCTGTCATGTTGCCCATCAGATGGTCCAGTTTAAGCATACACTGACGACATGAAGCACTAGGCAACTCCTGAAGCAACCTCCAAGAACAGCTCTCGCATGACATGCCGCATGCATGCCCCTTGTTGGTCAACAAAGTGGACCGAATTGCCTGCGGAAACAAATAAGACTTAATTAAACATGCTAAAAAAAACTAAGACATTCCCGAGACGAAACTAACAGATAGTCTACTACTATTTGGTCCTCCCGATATTCAAACAGTCCTGCTATATCCCTCTATCTGCAGACCGCTCATGTGGCTGTCCAAGAGACCCTTAAACAACCCTAGCGTGCCTACTCCCACCACCTTACTCGGCAGTGCATTCCACACCCCTACTACCCTTTGTGTGAAAAACTGGCCTCTAATATTCGTCTTATACATAGCCCCCCTCACCCTGAGCCCGTGACCCCTCGTTCTATCCATTTCTAATGGTGGAAAAAGCTTACCACCATTTACTCTATCTATACCCCCTCATAATCTTATATACCTCTAAAAGATCCCCTCTCAACCGACGTCTTTAAAGGGAAAACAACCCCAGTGTTTTCAATCTTTCCTCGTAAGACAGCCCTTCCATACCAGGCAGCATCCTGGTAAATCTCCTCTGCACTCTCTCCAGGGACTCTACATCCTTCCTGTAGTACGGCGACCAGAACTGGACGCAGTACTCCAGATGAGGCCTAACCAATGTTCTATACACCTGCAACATCAGACTCCTACTCTTGTATTCTATACCCCTTCCTATGAAGGCTAACATACCATATGCTTTTTTACCACATTCTCCACCTGTACTGACACCTTCAGAGACCTGTGAACTTGCACCCCCAGGTCTCTCTGCATCTCTATACTCCGGATAGTTTTACTTTTTATCCTATAACTCCCCTCTACATTATTCCGGCCAAAATGCATCACCTCGCATTTATCCGGATTAAATTCCATTTGCCATCTATCTGCCCAATCTACCAGCCTATCTATGTCATGTTGTATTGCCAGGCCCTGCTCCTCAGTACCCGCCAATCCAATCATCTTAGTGTCATCAGCAAATTTGCTGATCACACCACCTACCCCCTCTTCCAAGTCATTTATATACACCACAAATAGAAGGGGTCCTAGTACAGAGCCCTGTGGGAATTCTTCTGCATTGTAGAGATTTTATGATTGATATACTGAGGTTTTATCCATTCTTGAGGTTTCACTGAGAGGAGACAACATTTGATTCATTTACATAGGAATTTCCACATAGAATATCTTTCCCAGTCTTCACTTTGATTTTCATCATGTCTCCAGCAAGTTTTCCTTGCCTGTAGTGTGTCATACATCTATTGTAATTTTCCTGATTCAACACTGAATTGATAAAATGTTAATTGTAGGCTGTTTGTAGTCTTTGCCACTTTTAAAAGTACAAACTTCATATAAAAAGCTCCATTCTGGCAACCAACGTACCCTCTTTTTTTAATGGTGTGTGGGTCCTTTTAAGTTTTTTTGTGGCCATGTTCCCAAGGGATTGACTGGTGCACGGCTGGAGGGAATATTGATTGCAGCAGTTCTTTTTCTGATCTGGTACAGCTAAGACTTTTGTTTTAGTGTATTGAAAATGCAGTCATATATTTAGGTCTAATTTCTATAACACATTCAACTGTTTTATACCTCCTAATTCATGCCAAGATTGTTATCATTAGGAGTGACCATGTTTGTTCTAAAGATGCATCGAAATGTTTTAGAACTTTTCACCAGACTCTGATGCTGTCCAATATTTTGTTGATGAAAGAAATAGGCAATGGCTGGTCAGTTAGCAGGCTGTATAGGAGGTAAACTGATTTGAAAGTGAGAAATGATGATTTTCACCAAGCTGAAATATCATTCACCTTTAAAATTTGCTGTACAGTGATACAATGGTTAGCACTCCTGCCTTACAGCTCCAAGGAGTTGGGTTCGATTCCCGGTTTGGGTCACTGTCCGTGTGGAGTTTGCACATTCTCCCCTTGTCTGTGTGGATTTCCTACATCATGTATTTCCTCCCACAGCCCAAAGATGTGCAAGTTAGGTTGATTGACCATGCTAAATTGCCCCATAGTGTCCCGGCGTGTGTAGGTTAGCGAGATTAGGGGGGTAAATTTGTGGGGATAAGGTCTGGGTGGGATTATTGTTGGTGCAGACTCGATGGGTCGAATAGCCTCCTTCTGCACTGTAGGGTTTCTATGAAAACATGTGAATTTTAAAAATCCAAATCTAGGAATTGACATTTCACAAACTTAGTTTTTGAGTGCCAGCAAAGATGTTCAGCAGTAATTATGAACTTAATACATCATTAGAAAACCCATTCAATGACATGTAACTTTTTCAGAAGTTTGTACGAGAAGATTAATAGCATTAAAGTGCAACTTTTCATCATTTTAATGGACCTTCTATATGAATCCATGATGGTGGTTGGGAAATATTAGCAATGCACTCAATGGGGAAGAAGTATAGGATCATTGACAGCAACTTCAGCATGTTTAACTGTGCATATACAGACTAGAGATGTTGCTGGCAGTTCCAAAGGTATAATGGTGGTAAATGTTGACAATTTTGCTGCCATTACTATTGCAAAGCCTGGGCCAGCGAAAAGACCTTTGATACAGTAATGATCAGAATTTGGCCAGAATGGAAGAAAGGAATGTCACTGGATATTATAAACAACTAATTTCAATTTATTTCCTTTACTTATAGGTCTTATGATTAGACCAAAAATAGGTTCTTCCCTGGAAATTGTATTTAACAAATCTGATGCCAAGTCTTATGAAAAATACGTGACTGCTCTCGATGGCTTTCTAAAACGTAAGTATTGGCCAGTTTGAGTATTTTCTAGAATTTCTTGTATGCTTAATTCATTTTTCTTGAAATACTTTTTTTCAATAGCTTATGACGACTTGATACAAGCACAAAAAAATATTATCTGTCACCCTGGAGACTACCTCACACAGCCTTCCCATATATTGATAAAAAAGGCATGTCAGTTTAACCGAACGATGCTGGGTGACTGCTCTGGAACAAACAACAGCAGTTTTGGCTATAATGAGGGAAAGCCTTGTGTCCTGGTTAAAATGAATAGAGTAAGTATTCCTTAAGACATACCTGCTTGAAAGCATCCTTAAATAGCTGGCTTTGAAACTAAATCTTACAATTATTTTTCTAGATAATTGGATTACAAGCAGGTGCGGGGACCAATCCCATCGTAAACTGTACATCCAAGGTCAGTTATAAACCATGTTCCTCTGTTGGGGTTTTGCATTAAAAAATCTTCAGTTGACTCTGATTGTGTTCAGGATTCAGTTGATTGCTGCGGTGAGCATCGTAGAGAGGCATGGGATAGTTCTGTTCTCCCCATCACCCTGCGTTGTCCTCCATTCCTTCCAGCCCCTCAAATCGAGTCAAGTCATCTTCATTCTTTTATAGATAAATAAATGAAAGGAACTTCCAGATTTTAAACTTCAAAGCTTCAAACCCCAGTACACCAGAATTAATCGAGTGACAATATACCACAGTTCAAACAAGGTAACAGTGGCTTCGAGAGGAATTGTTATCCTCGTTACTGAAAATAAACCACAAGCCTATCCGTCTCCTATCTTTTTGCAGGATACTTTGCTCTCGAACCATACTTTCCATTGTATATTTTTAAGCCTATTTCCCAATTCTTAGCTTTTGCTTTTGAATTTATCATCGATCACACTGATTTGCCTGAACCCCAAAGCTTCTTTCCCCTCCTAGCATGCCCACAAGCTATAGACTATGCAGTCTCTGCACTGGTCTCTCCGAGACCAGATGCAACCTTAGCACTGGCAATCTGACCCTCAGTCCTGAAATGGTATGTGTTTGCAATATTAATTACTGGCTATGTGTATACTAATTTCAATGGGAATCTAATTTATGTATGATTTTTGTTTCTTTTTTGTAAACAGTTTAAGAAGTCTTTCATCTACCAGATATAATAAATTGAAAGCTTAGTTATTTATAGAAATATAATTAGGTATTATAATTTCATATTTGAGTGTTTATATAATGGAAAATATTTATTCAGTATTTATATGTGAAGATTTCTCTTTTCTGTAGTCGTGCATATATATCCTGCAGATCTGCTTTAATCCATCCTAACTATTTGACCATTAATGCCATGTTGCTTATGTGGTTATCAGTCCCTGTACGCCTGGTCAAACTATTGCTCTGTAGTTGAGTCCCAGCTTCCCAAATCCTCTTTGAGCCCAAGCTTGATCCCCAAGCACCAGCCCCATCCTCCGTCCCTGACCTTCCTACTCATCGCACGCATGATGTGCCTCAGGTTCCACCACCAAAGAGTCAAGATCCTTCCTACGATTCCAAAGACTTGGAGCTCTGAGTCTGCCTCCAGATCTCCGTAACAGGTGAGAGTAAAGGGAAAGTGGGAGAGGTTCAGAAGATTATAACATATCAGAAACCCGGAAAAGGACTTCTGCAATGAAAGTCAGCATATGAGAAGCAGTTGGAATAAAAGATGGATAGGAAAGCAGAGAGAATAGAGGAGTGGCCAATTTAAAGAGTGAGAAATACTCATTTCGGTGCACGCTGGAGATAAAGTTAAAGTTTATTTATTAGTGTCACAAGAAGGCTTACATTAACACTGCACTGAAGTTACTGTGAAAATCCTCTATTCACTACACTCCAGTGCCTATTCGGGTACATTGAGGGAGAATTTAGCATGGCCAATGCACCTACCCAGCATGTTTTTCAGTCTGGGAGGAAACTGGAGGATCCAGAGGAAACCCAGACAAAAGGGGGAACATGCAGATTCCACGCAGGCAGTCACCCAACCAGTAATTGAACCCTGGTCCCTGACGCTGTGAGGCAACAGTGCTAAACACTGTGCCACTGAGCTGATTTAGCTATTGTTGTATTTGAGGGATGATCAATAGAAAAATAATAATACCCAAAGGTGTCTTTTCTACTTGTTTCCCTCCAGCCAGGCCCAGAGCCTAATTGTCAACCATAATAAAAGCAGAAAATGTTGGAAATACTCAGTAGGTCAGACAACATTTGTGGAGAGAGACATGGAATGGATGGAATTAATCTTTTCCCATGTGAGTCCATAGGTTGAAGAATTGTTGCAAAAACTGCTTCGCTCTCACAGAGGTAGCCCACTCTAATTAAATGCCTCTTAGGCACTTAACCAACTAGTATTAGGTCTTCCCCAAGATTTAGCATCCGGGTGACAGAAATGCCACCTTGTGAATGGCCAGTGCTGGGAGGGGTCAGTGCTCCATGGGCTCCATCAGGGATTGTCATTGGATCCCCAGACTCAGGTAAGTGAAGGCAGATTGGAGCCACAAAAGGGAGCAGGCAAGAGGGTTAGGGGCAAGGGCAGGGGATGGCTTTCATCCCCACCCCTTTTCCATTGTCAAATCTCTTGTTTGAACGCAGGAAGATTGTCAACGTGGTTGGTTGCTGGCTAAACCCTGGAGGGGTTGTTGGGTGGCATTGTGGAGGTACAGAAAAGCCATGTGACTCCTGTTCAGTCCCTGAGCCATTGCTAACTTCCAGTGATCCCAGTGATCATTTGTGCCAATTGGATCGTCAATGATTTTTTTCTCACAGCCAGGAGACTGACACCGCGCCCACAATTAAGTGGCCCAGGCCACCATCTCTCTCACTGCAACGAGCCGGATTAAATCCTGCTTGATGTTTCAGAGTCGGCAACCTTCTGTCTCGCAAACATTAGAGATGGTTACAAACCAGTTCAGAGGCAGAAAAGAACAAAAGGGAAGGTCTCATAGACAGGACTGATGAAATGTTAAAAGGAGTGATGCTGCAAGCTGAAAAGGTGTGGTAATATGACAAGATTTAAAAAAAAGCAGAAGATTGGTTTAGAGAAGCTGTAAATTTCAGGAGCAGAATCAGTACCAGGATTTGCTGTCTAAATGAATTGGAGCAGATGTTATTGGCCCTGCTTTAGTCTTGATGAAAGTGCTTTGGCCACAATTTTCCAAATCCATTTTAAGGTATAGATACCAATACAACGTTGTAGCGGTCTGCGTACTCAATTTTCTTTTAGCGTATTTTCACTCCAAGACTGAATTTTTTTAACTGCTGGGAAAATAGTGAGAGAGTAGTGGAAAGATTCCTGAGTTGATTATCAGCCTGTTGAATGCTCCTTTAATGACAAACAAGTCCTGGCACTTGACTCAAACCCAGAGGTTCTAATCTAGTGGTAAAGAGGCTACCAGTGTGCCACATGGCTGGTACTTGTTGAGCTTCCAGAGATAGTTAGTAGCATGGTGATACCAGTCCTGAGTTACCGGTGGTGGCCCTTGGATTGGGTTTGGAGCAGGCTATAAGTGTCTGGAGAAGGTAATAATGAACAATTTTAGTACATGTGGAATCACAAGAGAATTGCTGACTTCACACAAAGGTGTTATTATAAAAAAAATTTGAAAACATTTTGCTTCTCTTGAAGAACCTGGTGGGTTCATGAGATGACTTATTTGTCAAAGAAGTCCTTCTACAGGTGTTGAATCTTTAATTTATACAGTTAAGGGATCGAAAATTTTTAGACATTTAAGTTAAAACACTCATAAAATGGGCTCCACGAAAGTGTAGTGAGAGTCAAACCTGTGAGAGTGGATGCAGATTGTCCCGAAACTAAATCAAAACAGCCAGATCTTCAGTGGCATTGACCGTGCTACACTGGAGAATACACTGATTTCTGATAGCAGACTTATTGCATTAAGACCCAGATGTGGGACAAGTGGCAAAGTAACAACATTTGACCTTAAATAAGGTTATCTGCAAAGATCCAGCGATCTCGGTGGCATAGATTTCACCTTTCCTGATGCTATTTTGATTCTGGCACTAATTTAAGTCATCAGTCTCCTGCAATAAGCAATGTCCTCAAGCAGGCAAACCAGCCAATCAAATTGAAGAATTTTCACAGACAGCAAAGTAGGAAGTAAAATATACTGATTATCCTTCATTTTTTATACAAATAAATGATTTGAAAATACGTGAGGGGATAAAATAGAAATTATAAAACATTTTAAATTTTAAAAAACTCTGGATTTATTTTATTGCAGCGTATGAATTTGCCACTCTGTGGATTTGAAGTGAGCTTTTCAGGGTCAGTGAGGCTTAGTAGCCCATTAAAAACTCAATTACATCTCATTCAACAAAGTGTACCTTTTTGGTTTTTTTTGTTTAAAGGAAAGACCATGCCTTTTCAAGTGCTTTCTAAAGGTTACCACCTGTGGGGACTTCAGTACTGCACCATGTGGAGGAGAAGGGAATCACTGACAGCAACTCTGGCAGTTCTACATTTAACTGAACATTTCTGATTGTCAGAAGTTGCTCTCCATTTCAGTGATATTGCTGGCAAATGCTGACAGTTTTGCCAGTGTTACAGTCGCAAAGCTTGGCCCAGTGTCATGGACAATGTATTGCGACAGCAGCCGCCTATCTTGTAAGCTGATGCTTTGCACTGCAGTGGTTACCTGTGTTCAGCATTGCCTGGTGTGGCTCCGGAAGCACCTGGGCCATGATTGTCTCTCCTGAACTTGCTGCAGAGGAAGATAGTGGGCTGAGAATGTGCACGATTCATGGCATCTCTTTTCTCTGGGCCATCTTCTGGACAGTTGAACTTTTCATTTCTGCTCACCTCTTGCAAGGTGATTTTCCAGAAGTTACAGCCCAGTTTAAAAATAGGATGTCCCATTTAAAATGGACATGAAGAGGTCTTGTTCTTTTAGGTTAGTAAGATTTTAAAATTCTCTTTCCCAGCAAGCTGTGGAAGCTGGGTCAGTGAACATATTCCAGAGTTTTTGATCGACAAGGGAGACGTGCATTATGAGGGAGAGGCAGAAAAGTGGAATTAAGGTTAAGATCAGATCAACTATGATCTTATCCAATAACAGGGCAGGCTCCTATTTTCAATTATCTTCTGATGTATAGTTTATGAAGTTTTTAAAGTTAAAATTAAGTTATTTATTAGTATCATAAGTAGGCTTACATTAACATTGCAATGAAATTACTGTGAAAATCCCTTAGTTGCCACACTCCAGCACCTGTTTGGGTTACACTGAGGAGAATTTAGCATGGCCAATGCACCTAACTAGCACGTTTTTTGGACTGTGGGAGGAGACCAGAGCACCCATAGGAAACTCTCTCAAACAAAGGGAGAAAGTGCAGACTCTACACAGACAGAGACCCAAACCGGGAATTGGACCCAACCTAGATCCCTGGCATTGTGATGCAGCAGTACTAACCACTGTGTCACCATACCATAGAGAGCAGCTTACAGAGCTGTGGAAAGTAGGTATGCATGGAGAAGGGAAATAACAAAGTATAGGACTGTTCGGGCTGTTTTGAAGGCAGTAATCAAATTATTGAGGTGACTGAGATGAGATTGTTCCAGAGTGTGTGGAGGTAGTGAAAGTTGATGGTGGAGTAGAGGAAATGACAAGTCAGTCTGTGTTGCGTAGGTAGAGAGCGTGTCATGGTATATAAAGCTAAAGGAGGTTACGGAGTAAGGAAGAGTGAGGCACAAGACAAGAAACTTATTCCATTAATTGGGATAGAGAGAGCCACCGAAACTTGGGAAAGATTGAGATGGCTGAGAATGAAGGCTGGATCAGCTGTGATTTGAAGAGAGGGAAATAATGAGGCCTACTATCCTAAACTTGGGAGAATCCCAAAAATGTTAGGGAGCCAAAAGGTGAGGTTGTATCAGCGGAAAAGAAAATTTAAGTAATTTAGAAAATCAGAGCTTCTATTTTCGCACAGATATCCTCTGTGCAACAACTGTGATGAATGCACATTAGAAAATCAATAGAAGGGTGAATGTGTTAATTGCAGAAGTTAACTACAATTAATTTCTAGCCTTTACAGTTCTTTAATCAATCTAGTACTAGGTAATTTGGATTATTCTTAAGATTGCCTTATCTCGTGAGCTTAGAATGCCATGTGAGGGAATATTAAAAGTTTTTCTCTGCATTATAGCACAAAGCCCATATAATTTAAACTACACCTTTGGAACAGGAAAGGTATCAGGCCCAACAGTATTTTTCTGGTTGCTGGATATAAATCCCAATAATCTGCCTTATTATCATATTCCTCTTTCAAGAAGGAATGTAGTTTCTCCTTTGATGCAGTTTTGACTGAAGCTACTGTTTCAAAACTGCGAAAAGGTAAAAGATTCATGAACGAAGCCCTGCCATCACTCAAACCAGCTTCCCACTCTTTGGTTGTGTTTACACTTTCCATGCCTCGCAGTTAGCATAATCAAGGACTCCACGCACCCTGGAAATTCTCTTTTCCACCATCATCCATCGAGAACAAGACACAAAAGTCTGTGGACGTGTACCAGCTGACTCAAGAATAGCTTCTTCCCTGCTGCCATCAGACTTTTGAATGGATCTACCTGACTAAATTGATCTTACTCTACTCCCTACACTATATTCTGCACTCTCTATAGAATGCAAGAAACAATACTTTTCTATATACTAATACATGTGACAACAATAAATCAAAGCAGTGTGGTAAATTCACAGGCTCAACAACATTGTCAGAGAGAAGCATTAATTGACATCAGTTTTCATGCCAACAGTTATATTTCTCACCCGTTGCTATGGATTGTCCATGTTTACTGTCAAAAAAGGAGTTAAACTTTCTAAAGTTCTCTGCACTCAAGTCTCTTTCGTCTACGTGCTAACTTCAGTGCAGCCATGGCCACATGATCAAGTTGGTCCAACATGTCTGCATATAAATACTAAGCTATGTTAAAAGTGCATGATATTTATTACGAATTCATAAATGAGTAAATGGGAATAAGTTTTATGCTGGATTTTGGGTGATTAATAGTTTTAATAATAAACTTGAAAGAGATGGGTGCAATAATTATGTCAATTATTACGGGAGAAGTTTGAACTAATTTCGAATTAGTTCAGAGGGGGAGGGGATACAGACTGTTAACAGAATAAGAGCACAAAATCATGCAACAAATCAGAGGAAGCATTAAGTTGCAAGGAACTAAAGTCAGGCTGGATAGCTTCTAGTTTAATACTAGGAGTATTGCAAGTAAAATGGATGAGTTGAGGGCAATGATTGAAATGTGGAAATGGAAGCCATCACAGACATGTTTGAAGGAAGGACATGATTGGCAACTCAACATTCAGGATATAGAATCTTCAGGCAAGATGGGAAGAGATAAAAGAGGAAGCTGCATTGCATTATGTTAATTAAGGAGTCAGTTACTGCAGTAAGGAGAGATTATATCTTGGAGGGGGCATCGAATAAAGTTTTGTGGGTAAAGCTTAGAAATAAATAAGTGGTAGGTGTTTATTATTGACCTCCCAGATAGAGAATACTGAGGAGCAAATATGTACTCAGTTTGTGAAGGTGTGTAAAAATAATAACAGTAGGGTTATTATATTAGATGATTTCAACTTTCCCAATATTAACTGGGATATACATAGTGTTAAGGGTTTGGATGAAGTAGATTTTTTGAAATATGTGCAGGAAACTTTTAAAATCACTGTATGGAGGGTGCAACAAGGAAGGGAATTGTAGTAGACTTGATTCTGGGGAATGAAGCTGGACAGGTAGTTGAGGTGGTGGTGAGGGAGCATTTTAGTGATAGTCATCACAACATAGTATAATTTAAGCAAGGAAATAGACAAGCTGCAAAAAAAAAAGTTTTGTATTGGGGAAGAGTGGGTTTTAGTAAAATAAGACAGGACCTGGCCAAGACTGGGAAAGCTCCTAATGGGAAAATCTACAAAAGAGATGTGGAGGGCATTCAGAAAGTAAATGGAGAGAGTGCAAGCCCAGCATGTTCTCTCTACTGTGACAGGTTGGAATAACAATCCCAGAGAATCATAGATGACCAGAGATATTCAGGCTACAATGAAAAGAATGACTTTAAAAAATACAAGGGGAGCAAATCAGTGGAGGATTAGCTAGGAATAGAAAGTGCAGGGTAGAGCTTAAGAAAGCAATTAGGAATGCAAAGCGGGAAAGTAGGGAAAATCCCAAGATATTCTATAAGTAGATCAATAGGAAGCGGATAACCAGGGAAAGAATAAGCCCATTATGGACCAGGAGGCAATTTGTGGGTGGAGCCAGAGGACATTGGTAGTGTGTTGAATGAATAATTCACATTTGTCTTCACCCAAGGGAATGAAGACATAGAATTCAGGGAGAGAGACTGAGGTTCTTGAGCTAATTGACAAAGAGAAGGACAGGGTATAGGAGGTATTTAAAAATGGATAAATTTCTTGGTCCAGATGAATCCTCAAGGACAATTGGAGATGGGCAATAAATGCTGGCCAGCCAGCAATGCTCATGTCCCACAAATGAATTAAAAAATATGTAACATAGATTGCTGTGGGAGGCAAAGGAAGAGATTACAGGGATTTCCTCTCTGACCTCACGGGGGAGGTACTAGACAACTGGAGAACAGCTAATATGGATTTACTATATAAGAAGGCTTGTGGAAATAAATCAGGGAACTACAGACCAGTAAGTCATATGTCAATGGTAGGAAAACTATTAGAGAAACCTCTGAAGGAGAGCATCTGTCTCCATTTGGAGAGGCAGAGCTTGATCAGGAATAGCCAGGGTAGCTTTGTCAGAGGGAGGTCATATCTAACAAATTTGATTGAATTTTTTGAGGAGATGACCAGCTGTATAGATGAGAGTCAATGTAGTTTATATAGATTTCAGCAAAGCCTTTGGTAAGGTCCCACATGGGAGATTTGTAAAGAAGGTAAATTCACATGGGAAACAGGGTAATTTGGTAAAATGGATTCAAAATTGGCTTAGTTATAGCAGACAGAGGGTGATGACAGAAGACTGCTTTAGTGACTAGAAGCCAGTGTCCAGTGGTGTAACACAGGGATCTGTATTGGACCCCCTTTTAGTCATCATATAGATGACTAGGTTGGGGGGTAGGATTCGTAAGTTTGCAGATGACATAAAGATTAGACAGTTGGTTAACACTGAGGCAGTGTCTTGGGTTACAAGAAGATATGGATGGAATGGTCAGATTATAGCAGAAGGAATTTAACCCTGAAAAGTGTGAGGTGATATATTTTGAAGGGAGTAATTTGATAAGAAAGTATAGAATGATTGGTAGGACAATAGGAAGTTCCGTGGAACAAAGGGACTCTGGTGTGTTTGTCAACAGATTTCTGAAAGTAGAAGGGCATGTTAATAAGATGGTGAAAAAGGCATATGACACACATACCTTTATCAATCAAGGCGTAGATTACAAAAGCAGGTAAGTCACAATGGAGTTGTATAGAACTTTCGTGAGGCCACAGCTGGAGTATGTGTGCAGTTTTGGCCATCACATCACAGAATGATGTGATTGCACTGGAGGTGGTGCAGAGGAGATTCACCAGGATGCTGCTTGGGATGGAGTTACGAAGAGAGGTTGCCTAGGCTTGGGTTGTTTTCATTGGAGCAGAGAAAGACTGAGGGGTGACCTGATCGAGGTGTACAGGATTAGGAGAGACATGGACAGAGTGGGTAAGTAGCAGCTGTTCCTCTTAGTTGAAGGGTCAGTCACAAGGGGACATAGGTTCAAGATGAGGGGCAGGAAGTTTAGGGGGATGTGAGGAAAAATGTTTATCCAGAGAGTGGTGACGGTCTGGAATGCACAGCCTGGAAAGATGGTAGAGATGGGTTGTCTGACATCCTTTAAAAAGTATGTAAATGAACATTTGGCACATCATAACATTCAGGACCATGGGCTAAGTACTGGTAGATGGAATTAGGTGGGAGCTTAGTGGTTCTAATGTGTTGTACAGACTCGATGGGCTGAAGAGCCTTTTCTGGCGCTGCATGATTCTATGATCTAATTAGAACCAAAATTAACAGATTAAAACTTTCAATTGAGAGCTTAATTGCTTGCAGCTCTACTATAATGAGTTGCTTTACCATTTAACCCACTTAATTTAGGAAGGGGATGGTGTATACAAGAAATCTAAGACAAGAGAGAAGTTTGATATTTGAAAGCAAAACTAAGGATAGCAGCAGATGAATTCTGCCTGGCCAACCTTTTTTAAGCAATGTTACATGGGAAATGTGGAAAAGATTGCTTTTTACAGGATTGTGCTAAATGTGGTCTTCGCTAAACTATAAAAGTTGGTGCCTATTTGCGTACCATCTACAGACAAAACTGTTGCTTGTCTCCATGGATTTGGATTAATGTTTGCTTAAATGGTTTTGGATTTTATATCATTCAAAATGAGAAGTCTTCAATTTAGATGCATTACCTTTCAATCTTAACTTTGCTGCTTTCCTAGTCTGCATATTAGAATCCTAATGTTTATACACTTCACTCAGAGAATGATTGGAATGTAGAATACACTGCCTGCTGTGATAGTGGAGTCGGAAACTTTAGAAACTTTCGGATGTTCATTTGACATGCACGTGGAGCACACCAGAATGATAGGGAGTGAAATAGCTTGATCTTGGTTCGGACATCGCTCGGCACATCATTGAAGGCTGAAGGGCCTGTACTGTGCTGTATTGTTCTATGTCTGTGTACAGTATTCAAGACTATGGGCTTGCATATGCATATTTGCAAAATGCATATTTTGTGTTACCATTTTTTTTGATAAATCACTCATATTCTGTTCAATTACACACTGGTAGATGTAAACACATGCATCTGCCAAGAGGAAGATCAATTTGCGAGCTCTAACATTGCTTTTGCTGAAAAGTGTATTAATTCGATGTACAAAATTTTAAAAAAATGAACCTTAATTTAAGATCTTATAAATTAGTGATTATGATTAGCACCGAGTGACAAGGTGGTTCCTTTACTCCAATTGTATTTCTATAGAAATTCAATGAAAAATAATCTGGTAATGTTTTAGATTTAGTTCTAATTGTTAAAGCGTAGCTCATGCAGTGAGATTGTGATCTTTTGACTTTTGTTTGTGAGTGATCACTCAGGAATAATAAATATTACTTGATGTTCAGTGTCATTTTTCCTCAGTTCTGATGAATAGCTAAAGCTGGTTAACTCATTGGGGGTTCATTCTGCTCTAGAGTGGAGTATATTACATATATTCACTGAGCCACCATACTGCTCTGTCCTCAATTCACAATGTTAATATGTAGGCATCTTACTAAATCTGCAGTTTGCTTTCTAAACTAATATCTACATCATACGTTTCCCAGAATCTCTGATCAGTTAAGTAATAGTATCCTAACTAAATTAACTGTTACATGAAGTAATTATAAACTTTTGCTTTTCTTTATACAGAAAGAACCACAAGTGGATGTAAAATACTTTGGATCATTTGATAAAATGTACTATCCATATTATGGCAAAAAAGCCCATGTAAGTTTATTTTAATCTTAATACTACATTTCTTTAATGTTTTTATTATGTTGACCTACAAAAATACAACACTCTGCTCATGAAGGCCATGCGAGCTGTATCAATTGATATTTCCAAGACTGTTGTTAGATTTTTGTTAGCTAAGGGCTTCCAGCTATTATGAACCAAGGTGATAAATGGAGCTGAGATGCAGATCAGTCTAAATGAATGGCTAACTCCTGCTCCTACACCTGTGCAGTATGTCTTTTTCAAGTCTGTGGAATTAGCCAAGTGAAAGTTTGTTTTAGCGCAGTGGAGTCTGGATCATTAAATGGTTTTGAGAAGGAGGTAGATATGTTTTCGAAATTAAAAAGTGGGTTCAAAGAATATGGGGAACAGGTGGGAAGATGGATTTGAGATCAGGAAGAGATCAGTTGTGAGCTGATTGAATGGTGGAGCAGGCTTGAAGGGCTAAATTGCCTACTTTTGCTCCTAATTCCTATGTTTTGTCATGTCAACCATTACTACTAACTTTACACATAATGAGTTGGCTTCCTTTTATGGAGTTGGGGAAATCCAACTTTGATCTAATGATATATGCTAAAACATTAAGAGGTGGTGTTAAAATATATAAATGCCTGATCTTCTTTGTCCTTCCTTGTAGGTCAACTACTCACAGCCTCTAGTTGCTGTAAAACTAATGTTGGGCTCTAACGATACCAACAAGGATTTAATGATTGAGTGCAAAATAACTGGTGCCAATCTGAAGAATGATGATGACCGCGACCGGTTCTTGGGTCGAGTAGCTTTCAGAGTTCACGTAACAGAATAGCATGAATGGGAGAGCTTGCACGATGACTACATTGTTGTCTTGTTTTGTTATAATGCGCTGGACCTGCCATTGTAGATGTGTGACCACTTTGAAGGGGGTATGAGCTAAATGGCATTTTATGGTAGCATCATGTTGTGCTTCCAGATATCAAGTGTTAAAAACAAATCCTAAATACATAGCTGCCTGCCTTGCCCCAGCCCAACCCCCTGTTGGATCAGTTTACGCACATATTAAGACATCATGCCATAATAAGGGACCTGTAAATAGCTCTACTTATAACTTTGAATAATGGCGGTCTTTGTCCTTCTTGTGCTGTGATTTTTGCCCCAAGTGAATGTCTAAAGCTTGATGTGCTGTTGCTGTGTACATATTTAATGAACTTAACACAGGTTAACTTTCACATAGAAGAATGGAAAATTTAGGAAGCAAGATCAAAAGATACCCCAGGCTGACCGTAAATGATTTTATAACCTTTGCAGAATTATGTCTTTCGTGCAGATGCCTTAAAACCTGTATGAAGAAAAGAGAAAATAAAACTGGATTTTAAACTTTTTTTAGGGTGTGGATTGGTGTTTTCAAAATTTATTTTGTCCCTAAACCAGAAACCTTTTAAAGCAGTGGCTGATATAAAACCATGTGGCTTCAGTGACACCATTTTAGCCAAATGCATTAAGCGTCACACTCTCATTTTCATGTAAGTGTCCTTATGTGTATTTATTTAACAGTTGCCATCATTCACTATGAATCAAATATTCACCCCAATCAAGGCAACTACACATTGACCATAGTTTTGTGCCCACATTTACCACTAGTGAAAAATGTCAACATGGGCGCAAAACATCACAAGTCGGAACATGGGAATCTTACCGACAAGCTCTGATTTTTCTCACACCTCAAAGTGGTTAAGGAACAAGGTTCCCTCCCACAAAGGTTGGGAAACTTATTTAAATAAATTTTAATCTAAGTAAAGGACTTCCTTGCCACATGTTGCCCCACAGTAGGATCTCTTCGCACCCCCCCCCCCCCCCCCCCCCCCCCAAACTGCTGTGATAGCATTTAAAAACAGGAACTGGGGGGAACCTGCCAGGGATGCACAGGTAAGTACAGTCTGCAAGCAGAAAGGGTCATAGCTGGGCAGTATCCTGGCACTGCCCTGATAACAGGGGGGACAGTCCAACAAGGGTGCCCTGCTGGAGAGCTCCAATTGGGGAGTTTTGCCTTATCAGTTGGGGTGTAGGGGGGAAGGGAGGCGATCCATGTCTTTTTTTCTCTATCAAAGATTGTGCACTCGGAATTCCCAGTTCCGCCAGCTTTTTCCAATCCAATCGGTGAGGGCCATGCCTGTAGATTTTTTTCTGCATACGGTGCTGGATTATCTGGTGAGATCACAGGATCCCTACAGTGCTGAAAGAGGCAATTTAGCCCATTGAGTCTGCACCGACTACAACAATTCCACCCAGACCCCATCCCCGTAATCCCACATATTTACCCTGTTCGTTCCCCCTGACACTAAAGGACAATTTAGCATCGCTAATCAACCTAACTCGCGCATCTTTGGACTGTAGGAGGAAACCCTTGCAGACACTGGGAGAATGTGCAAGCACCACACAGACAATCACCCAAGGAGGGAATTGAATTTGGGTCCCCGGTACTATGAGGCAGCAGTACTAACCATTGTACAGTGCAAATATAGTGGAATTCTCCCATTTTGACAGGAAGTGGAGTGATGGGGGTTTTGGTGGCAGCTTTTCTGTTAGCCAAAGTGGTGGGATCCTGTGCCAGATTCAGCACCTGGAACCTCATTAATAATGTGCAAGTACTTTCCCTTCCAAGTCACCTGGTGGAAAGGCAGATGATTCGTCTGCTCACTGTCAGCTGGTGGGTTTGAAGCGTCTGGCACCATATTGAAACACCAGTTCAGCACATTCATGTCACTCTCTCCAGCCCATCAATCTTCACTAGATCATGCAGGATGTCAGTAAAAGGCTAGCAGCCTCAAGAAAAGTCTGTTCCTCTATTCAACCGTCCTCCTGGCAGTGCTGTCCAGATAAGTACTGAAACCAAGGGGAAGGAGACCCCTGTATTCCTAAGGGATTGTACTGGTCTAAGACGGTGCCACAAGTGATTCCATGGGTCCAGCAGCATGGTGCTGTCCATGAGGACAGCATGGAGCTGGAGGGCAGGAACCAATTTGCCCAGCAGAGTAGGGTATAGCATATCAGGAGCAGTGCAGGGCTATGGCAGTGTTGCACGTACCCTGAAGTCTCTTGTGAATGGAGAACCACCTTGTGCAAAATAGAGATTTATAATGAGAGGGATAAATAGAGACTATTTCCTCGGTTAGATGTAGCTGTTATTAGACGGCATAACTATAAGGTTCATGGTAGGACATATAGGAGAGATGTCCAAGGTAGATTCTTAGCGAGTGGTTGGGGTGTGGAATGCACTGCCTACCTTGATAGTGGAGTCAAACACTTCAGGAACTTTCAAGCAGTTATTGGATAGGCATATGAAGCACACCAAAACGATAGGGAGTGGGATAGCTTGATCTTGGGTTTGGACATAGCTCGGCACAACATCGAGGGCCAAAGGGTCTGTACTGTTCCACATTCTAAAACATTCACTTGCAATTGGGTTTCAGATTGACATAAGCTGGTGTGATGCAAGATTGAAAGGATGGAAGGGATACTGGTGGGAAAGGATTTTAATAAACATTCATGAGATGTAAATGACATTCACAACGCTAACCAATAGGAAGACTGAGCTTTCTATTGCATTGTGCCTTTCTGCTATTGGGTTTCTAAGTCCCGCTATGTTTGCCGATCCCACCATCATGGGCAGGATGAGAGAGCTCCACTTGGAGAATTGACATTAATTGATACTTTTCTGGTTGGCAGAATGTGACAAGTGGTACATTGCAGGGATCAGTGCTGGGGCCTCAACAATTTACAAGTCATGGTGAAATACCATAAGGTACCAATAAATGATTTGGATGAGTGGATTAAAGGTATGGTTGCAAAATTTGCTGATAATGCAAAGATAGGTAGGAAAGTTATGAAGAGGATGTAAGGAGGCTGCAAAGGGACATGGCCAAGTTAATTGAATGGCAAAGATCTGGCAAATGGAGTATAATGTAAGCAAAAGTGAAATTCTCCATTCTGGCAAGAAGAATAAAAAATTATCTAAATTGTGAGAGATTGTAGAGCTCAGAGATGCAGAGGGATCTGGCTGATCTTGGGTATGAAACACAAAAAGCTAATGTACAAGAATAACAAATAATTAGAAAATCTAATAGAATTTTGTCATTCATTATGAAGGAAATTGTTTACAAAAGCAAGGAGGTTGTACTTCAGTTGGAAAGGGCATTGATGAGACCACATGGGGAGTAACGGGTTACAACACTATAACAAAGATTGGAGAGGTTAGACTTGCATCCACTAGAGTTTAGAAGGGTAAGAGTCAGCTTGATTATAATCTTAAAGATCCTGAGGAATATTGACAGCGTACACGTGGAAAGGATATCTCATTTTGTAAGAGAATCTAGAACTGCAGGTCATAGTTTTATGATAAGGTGTAGGAAATTTAAAACAGAGATGAGGAGAAACTGGGAGTTTGCGCATTCTCCCCGTGCTTGCGTGGGTTTTCTGCGGGAGCTCCGGTTTCCTCCCACATCCCAAAGATGTGCTCTTAGGCTAACTGGCAAAACAAATTCTCCCTAAATTGTCTCAAATTTGGTTTTTAATCCATAGATCTATAAACATGGACAGGGATCGTGGATAGAGGTGGGAACATTGGGGTGGGCGGCGCGGGCTCGTTGGGCCGAAGGGCCTGTTTCCCGTGCTGTTTTGTTCTTTGTTCTTTGAAACTGCTTCTCTCAGAGGGTCTGGAGCATTCACTATCCCGAAGCATGGTGTTTAAAAATGTGTCGAGCATTTAAAACGATAAGGAGAATTATTTATCGCTTAGGATCATGAGTCTCTGGAACTCTCTTCCTCAACAGATAGTGGAAGCAGAATCTTTCGGTACAAGTTAGTCCTCTTATTTGAGGTTGTAGTTGCATTGGAAGTGGATCAGAGTGGTTCACCAGATTGCTTTCAGAGATGAGGAGTTTAACTTAGATTTAGGCTTCCGCTCCCTGGTGTTGAGAAAATTGAGAGGAGACTTAATTGAGATGGACATGGTGACAAAGGAGATTGACAAGGTAGAAGTGGAAAGGATGTTTCTTCTTGTAGAACAATCTAGAACAACAGTCATAGCTTTACGGTAAGGGGTGGCAGATTTAAAACACGTGAGGAGAAACTAACTTCTGTCAAAGGGTCCTGTGTCTGTGGGATTCACTCCCCCAGAGTGCAGTGCATGCCAAAGATTTTAAGTAAATTTGAGGAAAAGGTGGACAGATTTCTATTTAGGAAAGGTTTGAAAGGCTGTGGTGAACCAATAGGTAAAAGGAGTTGATGCTTAGATGTGATCCTATTAACTTACGGTGCAGGCTCGAAGACCTAAATTGCCTATTCCTGTGCCAATTCCTATGATTCTTTGAATGTTTTTGAGGCAGAATGAAATAGATTGTTGATTAACAAGAGGATGAAAGGTTATCGTAGGTCAATAGGAATGTGGTTACAATCAGATTATCCCATGATCTACTTGAATGGTGGAGTGGGGCTGAATAACCTGCTCCTGTTCCTAATTCATATATATGTAATATATAAATCATATTTTATTAGCTTTTATCTCTTGAATAATTCTCAGTTGCTCGTGGTACAAAGAGATAAAATATCTTCCTTTGACATACATCTTGAAAAAATATCCATGTTGCTCTAGTCGGCTTTGTTAAAACCAGCGAGTTTAAATTTGTTTTTTGTCTGACGGATGATTTACATTCTCTTCAGTTCTCAAGGCCTTACTGAGTGGCCTTTATATGACCAATGAACTTAAGGGCTTTATCCCTCAAGTTTTCCTTTCCCTTTCCCAAAAGTTAATTATAATCTCCCTTTGAGCAGTTCTCAAGGTCTCACAGATGGTGACCTCAGAATTATCATGAAATCCAGAAATCAGTCGACATTTTCTTTTACTGCCAGTCAACAATATCTTAGTCTTTTGAACCATTTCCACAGGATTTGTAAGTCCAATTATAAATCGTCTACACTGAAATTAAGCCTTAACAGACTTCATAAGAGGGAGCATAACATATGCCATGAGGTAATTTTTTCCATGTATTTATCCACATCACAATCAGAACTACACAAAGAATTGTTTAAAGTATAACCATTGAATTTCCCAAAGTGCAGAAAGAGGTGTTTTGGTCCATCAACTCTGTACCAACTCTCCAAAGGAGTCTCTTATCGGGACCTGACCCACCCCCCTGCCTCCATCTTATTGCCATAATCCCACGCATTTACATGGCCAATCCACCTAACCTACACATCTTTAGACACTAACAGGCAATTTATCATTGTCAATCCACCTAACCTGCACATCTTTGGACTGTCAGAAGAAACTGGAGCACCTAGAAAAAAATCCACGCAGATATGAGAATGAGCAAAATCCATACAATTTGTGGATTGTCTACACAGACAAGCCATACAAGGTGGCATGGTAGCATCGTGGTTAGCACTGCTGCTTTACAGCTCCTGGGTTCGATTCCTGGCTCTGGTCACTGTCTGTGTGGCGTTTGCATGTTCTCCTCAAGTCTGTGTGGGTTTCTTCTAGGTACTCCCACAGTCCAAAGATATGCAGGTTAGGTAGATCGGCCATGCTAAAAAGTTGTCCCTTAGTGACTAGGGAAGCAAAGCTTAGAGGGATTAGTGGGTATAATATGTAAGGATAGGGGAGTAGGGCCTGGGTGGGATTGTGTTGGGTACAGACGCGATGAGCCAAAGGGCCTCTTCCTGCACTGTAGGGTTCTGTGATTCTATGAATCACCCAAGACCAGAATTGAAACCAGGTCTGTCTTTGTGAGGCAGCAGTGTTAAACACTTTGGTAACACAGTGGTTACTGTTACCGTATTGAAAATTCCAGTCATCCAAGGGCACTGCAAGGTTATCCAGAGAATAGATGAGTTGTACAGACCAGGAATCAGTCTGGATCAATCCTCTTCTGTGCTCAAATGGCATATAACATTCAGAACAGCAGATGTGCCTTGAGTGGCTTAGACCAAATAAGTGAATAACTAGTCAGTGTTCCAACAGTTTCTTTAGTTCTCATTAGGAAATCATCTGCTTTTTATTATGCATTTACAATAATTTATTTCTATAAAAAGTGGCTTATGATAGGAAAACATACCAAGGAGGTTCAAGTATCACAGATTAGTTATTGTACATATTTTGTTAGCTAGTCAAAGGAAGAAAAAGGCTATTCAGGGGAATGCCAGAGCTTAGTTGTGTTCAGAAATCTAACTACTATTTTGAAGTTGAACAAAAGAATTAGATTCTTTTTGCACTTTTCAAAATCATTTAGCACCATTTGTCATACAAATATCCTGGTGTCTAAAAAGCAATAGCAACAACCTGAGACAATTCATAACAGAACATTTTCTTCAGTTAGTGCAATTGTGTGACAATATGTTATGTGAGCATCACTGGCTTGACCAGAATTTATTGCTCAACCCTAATTGTGCTCCATTCAGAGTCATGGAGTGACATGTAGGCCAGATAGGCAAGGATCATGTTTCCTTTGCTAAAGGGCATTAATGAATCAGATGGGTTGTTACGACAATCAATTCATGGTCATCATTAAACTTTAATTACAGATTGTTTATCGAATGCAAATTTCACCATCTGCCTTGGTGGGATTCGTACCCAGATATCGCTCTGGGATTCTAGATTACTAATCCAGTAACAATGCCAGCACACCACTGCCTCTCCTAGAATAACCTTACTAATCTGTATCATCACTTCTGGCGATTTTCTCCAAATAATAACTCCAGCTTCTCCAACCTAACTTTGTAACTAAAATACCCTACTCATCCCTGGAACTTTGTTCATGAAGTTCATGATGCCATATACTAACCATTCTCTCAATATGTTGTCACCTTCAAAGATTGATGCATAAGCAACCCTAGTCCTTTATTCCTGTACACTCCATGGAATTGTACTATTAAATCTACATTTGCTCTATCCCTTTTGCTAAAAGACATCACTTCACACTTTTCTATATTAAATTCTATCTATCATTAGTCTACCTATTCTGTTGGCTGATATATATAATGCTGCAGGCAATTTGTATCATCCTCACTGTTGTCTGTTCCATCAAATTTGGTATCACTGGCAAGTTTTGAAATATTACTTTGAGGATGGATCTTGTAAAAATATTTTTGGGAAATATATTATTTTGTACAGAACGCTGTGTCCCTGTAAATTATGTAATCAAGGAGAAGTGATGGCCTAGTGATATTATCTATTTAATCTAGGAAACTATTTAATCCAGGAAACTCAGTAACATTCTGGGGACTTGGTTTCAAATCCCACTATGGCAGATGGTGGAATATGACTTCAATAAAAAATATCTGGAATTAAGAATCCACTGATGACCAAGAAATCATTATTGATTGTTAGAAAAACCCATCTGGTTTACTAATGTCCATTAGAGAAGGAAATCTGCTGTTCTTAACTGATCTGGCTCACGTGTGACTCCAGAGCCACAGCGTTGTGCTTTACTCTCAGCTGCCCTCTGAAATAGTCTAACATGCTACTCAGTTGTATCAGTGTTTCAAGAAGGCAGTTCACTACCACCTTCCCAAAAACAAGTAGGGATGGGGCAATAAATCCTAACCAGCCAGCAATACCCATTAATTTTAAAGTTAATTTTAAAGAAAGCTGGGAATAGGTTAATAAATGCAATTTATCTTGGGGAGTGAGAAATGAATACGGTAAAGGTGTTAAATGCAAATATTTGTATTAAGGCCATGGTGAAATGGATTTATAATAGGTTAAGTTTAAAAATTTGCATTAGGAGATAGAGACTTGTTTTTTTCAACGGTTAAATTTCAAAGGAGAGTAAGGCACGTTACAACTTACAAAGATTTCACAAGTAAACCAAGGAAGACTGTTAAATGATGTTTGATCTAAAAGAGGGGCAATTGGAAGACAGGATTTTTAAAATAATTTTGGGAAAGCTGAGCTCAAAGAGATGCTGAGGACAAGGGAATCAAAAATGACAGTGTAAAAGGATATTTAAGGAGAGACGATGAGTTGAATTGGCTGTGTAAGGAAGATATCCTGGAGATAACTTTATGTTGAGGGAAGCAAATCAGGCAGCGTCTGTGAAAGAGGACTGACATTCTAGACAAATGACTTTTTCCTCACTTCTTTATATTGAACAACATTTGTCCAGTCCATTAACCTGAGAAAATTTTCCTTAACGAGATATTAAATGGGCACTCGCGGGAAAAAAACTTGGGGATAGAATGGGCCAAGTGGCACATTCTGTGCTGTACTGACTCTGACACAAATCAATATTTAGCTTGGCAGGCAAAGGGAAGTGGGGCAGCATCAAATACACAAGTATCACAAGGCCAAAAACAGTAAAGCTCCCTCCACATTGTGCCAACAAGTCTTGTTCTGTTCTGAAGAGGACACTCTGCTAAGCCATTGTAATTTTTTTTGTTTTTCTCAAAGTGCCATTCAAATTCTGAATTTGGTCTCTGTCTACCTTGAACTGTGATTCAATTTAACTCATGGGCCTTTTTGTTCCCTTCCTATGGCTGGTTTAATGCAGTCAACCCACCAAACATTGTGAAACTCACCAGGAATTACAAAGCAACAATTAATGTCATAATTATTGGGGCTGTTGATGACAATGAAATATATGGTCCAGTGGATATGTTACGTTGAGTGCTTTAGTAATGCTGAACGATGTGGAGGTAGCAGGACATTTGATCTGGAATCATTAAAAAGACTGAATCATATGTCAGGCAGCATCTTATCAATTTTACTAGATTTTCATAACTGCACCAATCGATTTGCATGTCAACAGATTTTGCGTATCACATTGGAATCAGCAATACATTTCAATCTTGGGACAAAACTGTAAGTCTTATTCAGGAGCGTCAGTGGTTTATGATTTCTCCTGCGGAGTAGGTGGAAATAATTGTAGATCCAGCTGAAAGGACTTGCAGATTTTCTGTGGCATTACTCATTTAACTTGAGCCAAGTGGAGGAGGAAAATGTAAGAATAGGCAGCAAAAAGAGCAGGAGGGAGGTGAAAGGCAGGAGGAGGGGGCTGAAGGGCGGGGGGGCAAAGGGCAGGAAGGGGACGAATGGCAGAAGGGGGGTAAAAGGCAGGGGGGGCAATGGCAGGAGGGGGTGAAGGGTGGGAGGAAGGGCAAGAGGGAGGCAAAGGCAGGAGGGGGCGAAGACCAGGAGGGGTGAAGGGAGGGGGGGAGGTAGGCAAAGGGCAAGGGGGGCAAAGGGTGGGGGGAGCGAAGAGTGAGAGGCGGGTGACGTGTGGGAGGAGGGCGAGAGTGGGAGGAAGAGAAAGGAGAAGTAAAAGGCAGATGTGTCACGGATAACCCTAGTCCATCAGATACGCTGCTCCCCTCATTAAAGCCATTCTAAAACCCCTTGTGCCACTTGTGGCTCAGTTGGTAGCACTCTAGCTTCTCAGCCACAGGTTTCTGGGTTCAACTCCCACTCCACAGCTTGGAACACAAAAATTAAGTCTAACTCTCCAGTGCCATGCTGAAATGTTGCAACTGACTACTTTTCAATGTGACACTAAAGTCCCATCTGCCTGCTCAGGTGAACATGGAAGATTCCATGATGCTACTTCGAGTTATGTCTGATGTTCTGGTCAATACTTAAATATCAATCAACATTACCAGAGCAGAGCATTATTGGGTCATCATCACATTGCTGTCATTTTGAGGTTGTGGTGCGCAAAATGGCTACCATCTTTCCATCAGTTGTAAAGCACTTTGAGATGTCTAGTGGCCTTTTTTCGTAAAAGTTCTTCTTTCTGTAGTTGAGCTGGGGGAGGCGATGGCCTAGTGGTATTATTGCTTAGGCAGCATTGTAGTACAGTGGTTAGCACTGCTGCCTCACAGTGCCAGGGATCCAGGTTCAATTTCCGACTTGGGTCACTGTCTGTATGGAGCTTGCACGTTGACCCCGTGTCTGCGTGGGTTTCCTCCGGGTGCTCCAGTTTCCATCCCTCCCACAGTCTGAAAGATGTGATTCGGTGCATTGACCCGAACAGGGGCCAGAGTATGGTGACGAGGAGAATTTCACAGTAACTTCATTGCAGCATTAACGTAAGCCTTACTTATGACTAATAAATAAATAAACCTTGACTATTAATCTGGAGACGTAGCTAATATTCTGAGGAGCTGGGTTTGAATCTTGCCATGGCAGATGGTGGAATTTGAATTCAAAGAACAAAGAATTCAATAAAAAAATCTGGCATTAAGAATCTACTGATGACCATGAAATCATTGTCAACTGTTGGAAAAATCCAGCTGGTTCACTAACGTCCTTTAGGGAAAGAAATCTGCCGTCCTTACCTGGTCTGGCCTACATATGACTCAAGAGTCATAGCAATTTGACCCTCTGAAATGGCCTGGAAAGCAGATCAAGGACAACTAGCAATAAATGTTGGCCCATGTCCCATGAATGAATAAAAAAACAAGCAAAGGGACACTGCACCTGCCTCCTGCCAGACTAGGTGGCTACACCAGATGCCATAGCACAAGGCCAGCTGTTAGTCAATTTAGCTTTATAGGCCAATAGAGCAGAAACTTTAACATTTTCACATGGAAGTAATATCTCAATATGCTCTTACACATTTAAAGAAGTTCAGTCAGTCATGATTGTCTTTAAATTATTTTATTCCATGTTCTACAATACAAATCTTTTAGTTTGTGTGGAAATATTCTTCCCTGAAAACACAGGAAACAGGTAGCTGCACTATCACCAAAGGCCATGCAGGTTTGATCGTCAGCACATTCAACAATGATGTCCTTATTTTAAGACCATACCAAAAGGTATACCTTAATATCCCACTTGCAGCACAACAGAAGAATGTTTTATATATATGTACAGTGAACATATTTCTACAAAGTGGATATAAAACTTGAATGAAAAATTAATAACATGGCTAATTATTTACAAAAAAACACACTGGAGATGAAATTGGTCTTGGGCTGCAGCATTTAATAGGTGATAACATACTGATGTGAGGTCAATAGAAAGGTTGGGTGGTGTACAAGGCGGGTTTGTTGCTTTGCTATCCCCTGCTTTACACCACTGCCCGTGATCAATTTTACCCCCAATGAGTTCCTAAAGGTTTGCATGTGCAGACCAACAGATTTCGAAAGGAGAGGCTGATGTGTGAAAGTACAACCATAAATTATTGAATTTCACTAAATATTCCGTCTGATGCTCTAGACAGAGATTACTCACTTATCGGATATTACCTCTTTATAAAAGAAGGGAGCACGGGGATGATAGTTAAAAAAAATGATATCAGGATATGTGATGGAAGCGGGTACAGATGAGAGTATTTGTCAAAATATTGTTTAAAAAAGACAATGTACAAAAGTTCAAAATCAGAAGTGTTTTTTTGTTTAAAATACAATACTCTCCCTTCCCCATTTCTCCTGTAAACGTTGTTTCCTTGCCTGGCCACAGTTCCAGAGGCCTCAGTAGCTTGCCCAGATGATCATCATTCACAGGTGACCTTTGACAGCTGAGTGTTGACAGACTAGAGGGTCACATGCTTTCAAGGCTGACCACGCCCTTGCCTGACCCACCAATCGAGCGCTCCAGAGCAAGCGGGGCCAGGAAGGCTGGCCAACCCTGTCTAATCCAGGCTGTCTGGGAGCGCCCTGAAGATTTAGCTACTTCTGGAGATCGAACCTGGCACCATCCTAAGCCGTGTGAATAAACCACTCAACGGTTAGGTTCACAGTGTCACTGAGAGGAGCAAAAATATATCGCTGATAGTCCTTTTGTACGAAGTGGCTTGATCAGCAGTTTGGACTTATTATCCTCGGTCACTGGAGATATGTCGTTGTTGAGGAATGTTACTTTTGATTTTTTGCTCGACAGTAAAAAAAAAAAATCATTCACACAAGTGAATTTAAGACTACAAAATTAATTTTACTCATTCTTTCTAAATAAATGTCATATATTAGCTTAGATCAACATCAGAGCTTGGCATTTCTTTGCAACTCCCTTGCTTTAGAACTGGACAAACCCCATGATTTCAGATTGGAAGTGTACCTAAATTTGTTCCAGACATTTCCCCAGTCATTCACGAACCCCAAAACATAAATGGTCTCCAGTTGTGCTTCTACCCGGACCATGTTAAAAAACTGTAAAGTAGCCAAAACTGCCTGCTTCATTTCAACATACCCTAAATCCAAAACTCACCCACACAAGTAAAGAGTAACACTTGTAACAGTAACACTGAGACAACCCAGGTTACGAATTCCATAGATTTCCAAAGGGCAGGAGTAAAGGGGTGGAGGGGGCAGAGTGGAAGCAAAACAAAAACAAAAAAAATAAATTAGCAGCTTTTAAAACTGTGCCAGACAATCCGCTTTGGACTATTTTTAAACTGGGTTTGATAACGTAAAGCAACAAACTAAAAGCTGCCTCACAGGATTCTGTACATTTACACAGAATTGCTGTCGATTTCTCTCCCTCCCTGCTCCCCCCTCCCCCACCCCACCTCGACTATCAGTCTGCAAGGGTCAGTCACAAAGACGGCAAGAGTGGATGGTGAAACATAGTACAGTACAGCTTAATAAAAAGCACACATGAGCAGCTTGAGAGGTATGCCAGCACACTCTTTTACTCCCCTTCAACAAGCGAAGAGCAGTCGTCCTCATCGTCGTCCTCATCTTCATCGTCGTCATTAAACGAGCAAGGTGTTTCACCTCGTGACTCGTAGTGCGATGCAACACTGCTTGAGTGGCGACTCTCCGGAGCAAGGAGGTGTCCAGTTGCTAGGGCAACTTCTACATCCAGAGATAATCCGGGGTTTATGCTGTTGGTTAGAAAACAGAAGCCCAACACGCCCTTAATACATTTCAACGACTTGCCACACTCTTGCACCTAGGCAACAAGTTCAGGGCATTTTTTTTTCTTTGCTGCACATTAGCAGCATTTCAACAATGCACAGAGTGGCCTGCACTCAGAATACAATGAAATAAGGACAAATAAATGGGAACTGCTGACTGCCAAATCTGCAGAAAGGTTTGTAGATTGGTGGCATGGTGGCACCGTGGTTAGCAGTGCTGCCTCCTAGTGCCAGGGATCCGGATTTGATGGGTCACTGTCCATGCAAAGTCTGCACGTTCTCCCCACGTCTGCGTGGGTTTCCTCTAGGTGCTCCAGTTTCTTTCCATAGTCTGGAAGTTAGGATGTATTGGCCATGCTGAATTCTCCCTCAGTGTACCCAAACAAGCGCCAGAGTGTGACGACTAGGGGATTTTCATTGTAACCCCACTGTAATGTTAATGTAAGCCTAATTGTGACACTAATAAATAAACAAAAAAAAGCAAGAGGGGGGGAGCCATTCCCACGGTCTAAATAAGTGCTTGCACTTGAACACCTCCCACCCTCCAATTTATTCATAGTTTGAAGTTATAAGTAGTTTTACCTGGACTGTGAGATAGAGCCTGTTGTTGATAAAGCTGTGGCAGTTTGAATTAGATCTGTAGGAACTTCCCTATTGGCCCAGGATGACCCATCAGCCATTTCTGTCAGAAGAAGAAGAGCCGGATCATAATTGTACATCACAAAAAATGCAGTGAATGTGGCATAAACTAGTACCCCAGTGCCCACCCTGCAAAATCAACACAAGAGCCGTAGATGCAAGCGCTGTGCTTAGCAAGCTTCCATTTCATTTCACCAGGCTATGTAATGAAAGGAAAGGACTTGCATTCATCCAGGATACAAGAAGAGTTTCTCTAATCTTCTTCAAGTACTGCCAATGGGATCTTTTAAACCCCCCTAAGCAGGTCATAGGTCTATGTCTCATCTGAAAGATGGCACCTCAGACAACGCAACGCTCCCTCTGTACTGCACCAAAGTGTCATTTGTGATCGTGCCTTCCAGTTTCTTCAGCGAGAGTCAGAGGGAACTGTGACTGACTGAGCCAATGCCAACATGAGGTTTCAAAGTAAGATAGTAAGTGTGAACAAACACTACTATAAAGGTACGCTTTCACTGCTGCTACCAATCTGAGACTCGTAGATGCAGATTGGATATGGCTGGCTGAGTTTGCAATTGTCTTGCCCAGGGGAGAGCTATTCACATGCCCGAATACATGTCAGGGCAGAGCACTCTCCCTACAGTAATGAAGTTAAATATTTAGAGAGCACAGTGGGAGAATTTCTATCTATAAATATTTAAGTGAGGTTAAAGGATTTATCAGGTGCCCAGATGGTTTCGCAGACCCCCTGAGCATTTTTCGAATCACGTTGGATGCCACACAGGAATTAATTCCAGGAAGCTGCAAGTTAAAGGAGCGTAATGCTGCCCGCTCATGAAATCTCATTCTATTTTGCTTCAGCAAAACCCTTGCATTGAATTAAAACCGACAGTTGAATGTTGCGTCAAGCTGAAATTGTTGTGCATGGACGCAAATGTTTTGTTTTGGATCCCTACATTGCAGAAGGAGGCCACTTAGCCCACCGAGCTTGCACCAACAAGAAACCCACTCAGGCCTTATCCCTGTAACCTCACATTCACCTTGCTAATCGCTCTCACCTACGCATCCTGGGACACTAAGGGGAAATTCAACATGGCCAATGCACTTAACCTACACTTCTCTGGGTTGTGGGAGGAAACCGAAGGAAACTCCACACAGACACAGTGACCCAAGCCAGGAATCGAACTCAGGATTCTGGCGTTGTGAGGCAGCAGTGTTGACCACTGTGCCATCCCATGACATATCTGGGGTATTTTAGTTTTTACAAGATAGGCCTGAATTTCATGCTCCCTCCATCTCCCTGTTGGTGGTGGGAAGCATGAAATTAAACAAATGGGCTTCTCTCTGAGTTCTAGGCTGACTTGATCTTGCAATGATTTTATGCTTGGGTGGTCAAGGCCTCGGACAAGCTGATGCCACTGCTTCAGTTCAGGCAGTTTATGGGCCGTTCCCACCTAGCCTCAATGTTCGGACTGGCGGGAGTTTATCGTACAATGCACAAAGGATCAAACAATTGTGATACTTTTTCGGGGCCCTTCTGCAAATGTAGGTGGGATAATTTATGAGACATCGAACTAGTTAGCTGGTCCCAAGGTCCTATTAATGCAACCTGTCACTTAATTGGCATGTAGATTTAAATAGCTAAAGAAAGGAACAGCACAAACCAATAAACATAAAAACTGAGCAAATAAAATGAAATCACAAATGGTGTGTGATTCTCTCAAAGAACCACCTCAAATTTCCCCCCGCCATTACCATAAAGTGACAGACTGGTTATCACTTAATTGCCTTAATGTGAGGAAGTTTAAGATGTCGGATAAGTCAAGTATGAAAGGATAAAATTATTTCTAAAAAAAAATTACCCTGCTGTTTTATAGTTTCCATAAACACAGCATGGCAATTCCAGAAGTTGATTAGTATGGTTTACTGAAATCCTCCTGACAATGATCTGCCTACATAAAAATGCACGAAGAGTCAGCAGGGAATGATTCAGCCTCTGATTTCTACTCACATCCTGTGGAGAACAATCTCATCACAATCCAACACCTTCCAGCTAATTCCCTCAGACTGAGAATCATGGGCTCACTAAAGCATTGTGATCCGTTTTAAATGTCACACCATCAAACAGGTTAAAGCCTTTCCAGCAATTCTGCCCACAACGGGGCCGTAACTTCCGAGTTCCCACAGCGTCGGATGTGTGTGTGTGTGTGGCACCGCGGAGATGCACTGGGGAATCCATCTGGGAAGGTTCAATGTAAAGGTTTGCACATCAATTGTCCAGAAGTAACATCTCCTGGGCAGTTGGGAACTGTCCGAAAATGCAAATTAAATTGTAAACTTCGGACAGGTCTGGCTGTGTAACACAAATAGTTACCTATACAAAATATTAATAACTAAAACCTCTTGGGTACCTCTGCGTGCCAGCCCTCCCGCCCACCCAGAACTTTTCCCCACACTCCAACCCCTCTTGGGATACCCCCTGACCAACTCGCCCGGGAGATCTAACTCTACCCACACCCACGTCAAATCCAACCTGATCCCCTCACCCCGATGATCTATCCACATGCCAACGCCCAACTCCCCCTGCCACTATTGTCCAACTCCCACACCCTGATTTCCGACACCACTTCCCCAACCCTGATGTCCGTTCCCCCAAGATCCGAACTTGCCCACATTATGTGACCCTGTCCCGATGTCCCGTGCACATATGGCTGGTCCTATAAACCAAGGCTCATTCCTACGGGGAAGACTTCCTTTTTAAAAGTGTAACATTGTACTGCGCGCACTATCTTCATCCCCCAACAAAGGGGAGGTCAACACCTTGCATCAATTTTTTTTGCAAACTGGTTGACTTCTGAATAATTAGGCTTTGCTAAACCTGTAAAGATAACATTTTAGGTCTCAGTAAACCACGGTGTCCAATTAAGGTCATCAGGTTCTGGGAAGGATGTCAAAGTCTGAGAGGGGTCACGAGAGAAATATATCAGAGCGACACCAGGAACTGCAGCTAAGTGTAAGAACTATTGGACTAGGGATTTTCCTTGGAACGTTGAAGATTAAGAGGGTAATTTAACTGTGGTTATTAAGGTAATTGGCGAAAGAAACAGAGGGAAGCTGGTAATTTTTTTTAGAAACGTAATAAGCTGCAATGCAGCTTAAAACTGTGGTGTAAGAAGATTTAACAGTAACGATCAAATGAGAAGTAAATATATATGCTAAAGGGAGGGGGAGGGATGAGGCAACTTTGTTCAAAAAAAAAACCAGCATAGAAATGATGGGTTGGCGCACGGCTTCTTACTGCACCATAGGGTTTCACAGTGATTGCTGAGGCACATCAGCAACTAAATTACTTTTATAATGTGGCCATACCCGTGATTCACCTCTCACGGTGAACAGGGTGGACTCAAAACTCTAGCCCTCTCACACAACTGGAAGACTTCTCACTGGGAACAGTTCTGCGACGTTACGCAGAATCTTCCATCGCCCCAGACGTACAAATTAATACCTGCCCACACCTCAAAACAACTTCTCAATTTCTCCATGACCTGACCCTGGTCCAAATTAACCTACGGCCATTCTGACAGAACCCTGCCTAGAATATTCGCCCTGGATGTGACATGCCCATGAACTCACACTAAACATTTATCCTTGATGTGGCTACCCTGCTTTTTCCACACACGCAGCTATTAAAACACCTTGTGAATTTTTTCCCCCACAAAAAAGACTGTAAGCAGAACCTGAGCTTACAGCAAAGCACCGAATAAATGATAATAAATTCAGAAGGAAAGAACAGAATGGTAAAGAACATTCTCTGAATGTCAATTGAGAACGGGTTACGAAGAGTCACCATGGTAACTACCAGTACTGCTGGAACTAAATAGCCTCTCTTTCTTGACCCCCTACCTTAATGGAACAAAGCGGTTTTCGACAAAGCCTTGAATTTCTCTTAGTATCTCCTTTCTCTAGCTGGCAATTATACGCTCAAGAGGCTGTAACCGCTCCCCCGCAAAACAAAATATATAAAATTCTGGTGAAGTACAAGCAGTGTCAACAAAATTAACTGACTGTGTGAGGTGGCACACAAGATAATTCTATATCCTTTCAGCGGCTCTGAAATATAGATCGCGGATGCTACATTTCAGCAGTGGCCCATGAGAAAAAGGGGTGCCGGCTTAACCTTTTCAAATCTGCAAACCATTTCAAAAAGGCAATAAATGAGGCGCCATCACAATTCCAGGAAAAAGGAGGATTGCCTGAACGCACTGATGCAGGACGAGCAAGGCCAGTTTAAAAAGAGCATTCAAAGCAATAGAGGCGAGATCTATTTAAAGGCAAATGGCTTTTGAAATTGACGATGTCACACAGAATTTATGACTGCAGCACTTTTGTTTCTCAGACCTTTTGTGGTGAAGTAGAATACTTTTAATAGCGGTTCAATAATTATAGACATATTTTTAAAACGTGACTTCCTTAAGCAGTGGATGAAAGGTAATTTGCATTTGACTTTATCTTGGAATTCTTTGCCCCAGCACAGACAATAAATGTATGCTCTCAACAGGGTGATATTTTTCATTCACAGTTCCTTAACATAGACTTGCAACACTAAGTGATGCACAACACAATCCCATGAATACAAAGCAAGATGGGAGAGAAAGAAAAAGGTGGCACAATAGCACAGTGGTGGTTAGCACTGCTGCCTCACAGGGCCAGGGACCTGGGTTCAATTCCAGCCTCAGGTGACTGTGTGGAGTCTACACGTTCTCCCCATGTCTGCATGGGTTTCCTCCCACACTCAAAGATGTGCAGGTTTGGTTGACTGGCCATGGTAAATTGCCCCTCAGTGTTGTTGTGTGTGTGTGTGTGTGTGTGGTTTAGTGGTGGTTAGCTATGTAAATACGTGGAGTTACGGGTATATGGCCTGGGTGGAATTGTTGTCTGTGCAGGTTTGATGGACTCAGTGGCCTCATTCCACAATGTAGGGATTTAATGATTAAAATCTCCATTAACAATTAAAGTCTGAAGTAAGGCAAGGTTGATTTTCAGTGCCAGAGAGGTTGATTGGCAGTTATTAAGATCTACCACACTGTGACAAGTTGATCTTGAATGGACAAGCTGTAACCTTTTTTCGAGTGTTTACTGAATATTTAGAGCATAAACCCCAATTTTGCACCCAACATGTATTTGAATGCAGGGTCGCTAGGCAAGAGATCAATCTAGCCAGCTTCTGCAGGAGCAGGGCAACTCGAACAGCGACTTCCTAACCTATGAGTTTAACTACACATGTACTGTCATGGGAAAGTGCTACCCAATTTACTCTTTAACTGTGGTGAATGCTGATAGCTTCACTATTATTTTTACTGCAAAATCTGGGCCACGAGGATGTTCCATTAAACTGGATCATCCTGCATGAAACAAAGAACGTGGGATGAAAATGTATGTGGGTAAAATATGTGAGTAAAAGATATTTGAGAGTGGGATGGTTTAATCACTTAGAAAATAGAGATGAGTTATATACATTGAGCCATGGATAAATTTTTATTAAATTCACTTTTCTCTGAACACAGATGATACCTGGTATTTTTATGCTCACTACATTTCACTATTTTATGAGGTTACAGAACAAAACACGTTTCTTCCAATTTCAAGAATAGAAAGGAGTAAATGTGGTTAACAGATTTTTTTTTGGCAAAGATGATTCTATGGTTGGCTGAAATATGTAACATTCTCAAAGCAGTCAAAGATTAGCCTGGGTGTGATTTAACCTCGAGCTGATCAAGGTCTCCTCCCTCTGAAACCAGCATGGGCTAGGCTGAACTATAAAGCAAGGTCCACAATAGAAAACAGTTCTGCAGGTCATTTGAGAGGCCAGAAAATATAATGTAAGAAGTAGGAGGAGGAGTAGATCATTCAGCCCCTCGAGTCTGCTCCGCCATTCAATACAATCATGGCTGACCACATCTCGGCCTCATCTCCACTGTCCCACTTACTCCCTTAAATTTTCATCTGGTTGCTAATTAAAAACCTATCTATCTCCTTAAACTTGTTTAGTGTTCCAGCATCCACTGTGCACAGGGTAGAGAATTGCACAGATTCACAACCTTTGAGTGAAGTCATTCCTCCTCATTTCTGTTTTAAATCTTCCACTCCTTAGCCTAACACTACAGCCTCTCATTCTAGAATTTCCAAAAAGGAGAAATCTCTATTCTGCATCTATGCTGTCAATCCCCTTCAACATCTTCTATCGATCAATCAGATCTCTCATTCTTTTAAACTCCAGAGAGTATTCAATTTCTCTTCATGAGACAAGAAGTCCTTCATCCCTGCAATTAATCTAGTGAACTTGAAATGCCTCTAATGCATTTACATCCGTCCTCAAGTAAGGGGCCAAAATTGTGCACAGTGCTCCAGATGAGGTCTTATCAGTGCCCTGTACAGTCGCAATAGTGCTTCTCTACTTATATACTCTATTCCATTAGCACTGAATGCCAAAATTCCATTGACCAAATTCCTGACCAAAACAGACAATCTCACACATACCTATGCTAAATTCTTTCTGCCACATTTTGATAGACTCACCTAACCTATTCATATCCATTTGTAAATTTCTTATGTCCTTATTGCAATTTGCTTTCCCAACTAATTTACTATCATCTGCAAATTTGGCTATAGTACCATCTATCCCTGCATCCAAGTCATTAGTATAGATTGTAACTTGTTGGGGCCCGAGGACCAAATCCTGTGGCACTCCATTAATTACACCTTACCAACTCACAGAAGACCCATTTATTTTCTGCTGGTTAGCCAGTCCTCTATCCAAGCTGACATATTACACTCAACCCACAGGATCTTAATTTGTGTGTGTGGCACCTTATCAAATACCTTTTGGAAGTTCAGATGTGCTATGTCTACAGGACCAGCATTGTCCACTTTGCTTGTTACAGCTTCAAAGAACTCTAACAAATTAGTCAAACAAGGTTTACCCTTCATAAAACCATGCTGACTCTGATGGATTGCATTTTGACTTTCCAAATATCAAGCAGTTGCTTCCTTCATAATGAATTCCAACAATTTCCCAATGTAACTAGTTGAGAGTTTCCTATTTTTTTACTTTCTCCCTTTTTGAACAGGGCCATTATATCAGCCTTTCTTCAATCCACTGAAAACTTTGCAGAATCCAGGGAAATTTTGGAATATTGTAACCAATGCCTCCACTATCTCTGCTGACTCTTCCTTTAAGACCTTAGTGTGTAGGCCACCAGGCTCTGAGGGCTTGTCTGCCTTTAATCCCAATAGTTTGCTCAGTACTTTTTCCCTAATGATAGCAGTTGTTCTAAGTTCCTCCTTTTCAACAACCTCTGCATTACCTACAATTTTTGGGATGGTTCTAGTATTGTCCACCATGAAAACTGAGGCAAAATATTGATCAGATGTCTCTGCCACCTCTATGTTCCCCATTAACTTCCTAGTTTCATATTTTAAGAGACCAAAGTTGACTTTAGCTACTCTCTTACTTTTTATATACTTACATAATAGTATGCTTTCCATTTTTGTATTTTGCGACAGATTTCTTTCATAATTTACCTTTGCCCTTTTTCTTACCTTTTTAGTAGCCCTTTCTTGGTCTTTAAACTTTTTCCAATCCTTCACCCTGCCACTGAACTTTGCAATATGGTATGCCTTAAACGTTTGCCCTTATGTAACCTTTATCCATGTTGCTTAGACATGGATGTGCCCCCCCCGCACCCCCAAATTTTTCTTCCTCTCTGGAATACATATTAGTTGGGAGGAATTAAATATCTCCTTAAATGTCTGCCTCTGCTCATCAACGGTTCTACTTTTTACTCTTGCTGCTACTAGGGCCAAATCTCATGACTATGTAACTACCTTAGTTTAACACCAGAACACAAGTGTCGAATTCAGGTTTATTGCCCTCAATCGAATCTGAAATTCAAGCATGCAATGATCACTCTTCCCTAAAGGATCTTTTACTACAAGATCATTAATTAACTCCATATCATTACAAAACAATTTAGAGAATAGCAAGTCAAGCTTGTCCAGTGAATGACGGCAATCGGAGGTTGAAATTCAGGCATCTTAGAATTGGGTTAAGCAAAATTTTAATCTGTACCTAAATACTCTGCATATGTATTGGAAATAATTGTTGCTAATAATGTGCAGCTAGAGTATAAATTAACAGCAGAGAGATTATTAAACAATCAACAAATCTAAATAGATATGAACATTTTTACCAGCTTTGCATAAAGACATCTCAACTGTGGTTCGGGATAGCTTCCAACACTAATACAAGGAATCTGATAAAGCTTCAAGGTATAAAAATTCACAATGGTCTCTAAAAGTAATCCTTTTCTACTACTAACCTGCAACATAGGGCTGCAAAACTTTTGGTACCAACGAGTTAGCGGTTTTCAGATTTTCTGGTGTACATTTGCCGGATTCCAAGCCAAAGGACATTCCCATACGTTTTAGTACTTCGATATCATCATGAATCTCAAAGGTGTTGTCAAAGTTGAATAGATATTCGAACCTGAGATAGTTGGTGAAAATTAAATACTTTATCAAATATATAGAGCAGGTAACTACAAAATCACAGCAATTCGGTTTTAATTAATATTTGTCTTTACATTGTGATATACATATAGAATGTTAGCATAAATCATAAAAAGTATAGCAAAGAATATAATATATAATAAAGAACATAGCAGACCAAAGATTTCCACATGCGTATTTAAAAAGAAAGAAATGTTCTTTAAGTCATAAGATGTTAATTTGGTTCCCGATTAAAGCACGTGTAGTTATGTGATTTTTTTTTTTGGACTGGTTTAGATTGTATGAGGGTGTCAGAGAGGAATTTCTCCCCACCTTTTTTTCACTTCTCCCATGCACCTACACAGCTGTAATGACTGAATGAGGAATGGGGAGGGGTATATGAAGTCATCATCCTCCAAACATTAAGCATGTGGGGCAGGCTTGACGGGCAAGCTAGCCTTTTCCTGCCATCAGTTTTGTCCGTTCATATTTACGTCAAGCACTCCAGTTGTAAATTAGTCATCCATAGCCTCTTTTGCCTCCTAATCTTGGTGTAATCCTGAACTGTTGAAATAAGTTTCTCAATTCTAAAAATCCTTATACCTATGTGTAATATCCATGCATTTCTATGACTGTGTTATACAGCTCCTGGATCTTAGTTGGCTCATGGGGAACTAGTTCATAGAATCATCATTAAATTAAAGAATTCTACAGTGCAGAAGAGGTCATTCAACTCATTGAATCTGCACGACTCTCTGACAGATTACTTTACCTAGGCCCTCTCTCTGCCCTATCCCCATGACCCCACACATTTACCACGACCAATCCACCTAACCTGGGACGCTAAGGGACAATTTAGCATGACCAATCCATCTGCGTATCTTTGGAGTGCGGGAGGAAACTCGAGCACCTGCAGGAAACCCATGCAGACATGGGGAGAATGTGCAAACTCCACACAATCGCCCGAGGGCAGAATTGGACTCAGGTCCTTCGTGCTGCGAGACAGCAGTGCTAACCACTCTGCCACCATGGCATCCCTGCACATCTTTGGAGTGTGGGAGGAAATCCATGCAGACACGGGGAGAAATTCCACGCAAGACTGGAAGTGAACCCGGATCCCTGCTGCTGTGAGGGAACTGTGCCAACCACTGTGCCACCTCTGGTTTCTTGTTTTTGCTTTGTTGCGGAATATGCTATTAAACAATGCAGTTTATAAGACAAATGAAATAGTAAGAACAAATAGGGTGAGTGCCTTGGGCCAAATACAACACAAATACATACTTATCACTGGAGATGCTGCAATCTATGACAGTCCGCTTGCTGGTGTTGACTATGATGAAAGGCAACTGAATAGTAGAGTTGGGTGCAGGCGGGCTCTGTGTCTGCTGTTCTGATTGTCGATTCCTCTGGACTAGATTTTTGAATGCTATTTGCTGCAAGTTCGAAATATGGAAGAAAAAAGCTTCAAATCTGAATTACCGAATGAAAAATAAAAACTAGATTAAAAAAAGGCAAGGCTTTAGAATAAAAAAGGGTGGAGAAGAAACACAACATGAAGGAAAATCAAAGGGAAGCTATGCAGAATAGTTATTACAATAGATCAAAAAGGGAGGAAAGAACACAGGTAGGCCGGTGAATGTGCGGTTCACATGACCACCTGATGTGCATTCATATGACTGACACATGAAAAGCATTAATTAGAACTACATTAGAAGTTAGTGATTCATTACATAGCCGATCAATTAAAATTGCTTTGTGCAAGAGTTTCAGATGTGCCAATGTCTCATTATTTTTATGAACACATCAGTTGATGGGATAATTTAAATAAATTAGATTAAGCAAGTCAAGTAGATACAATTGTAGAGCAGGTTTTACTCAGCTGTCTCCGGATACAAGGCTCTTATCTAGTTTCTGCATGCCGAGATTGTAATTTAAATTTGTTTATGGACGGAAAGAACAAGGAAAGGATAAGTATCAAACAGAATCTTGCTCCAGACAACGATAAATCTTTTGGGAGCACTGAATTGAATTGTAAGATGACTTGCCTAATATTTTTGAATAAATGACTAAAAGATGTATAGTAATACTGAGATCAAGTAAATTCCTACTACTTCTTTTATTCCTGGGTATTAGCTAGATGAAGTTCTTGCTTTAGTGCAACACTCGGTTGGCTTTCAAATACTGCTTTGCAATTAAGTTGTGGAGAGTTGAAATAAATCACTTCTGGTGCCAAGATCTAAAATAGTTACAAAATGCATCAGTACTTTGAATATTGTCTTTTAAATAGTTTATAAAACTGGTTGAGTTATAGTAACAAATTGAACTATTCAAAACCTGTCATATTAGAATGTCACAATAGAATAACTACTTGCATTTGTATAACGCCTTTATCGTGGAAGATCATCCCTTGGTACATGGGAAAGGTGTGGTGGGGGAGGGGGGAGGAGAAAGCTGATGACAATGAAGACCAAAGAAAGTATTAACAGAATTGACCTAATGTTTGGTTTCAGGGTGGGTAAATCACAGATGGTTTAAGACTAGCATCATACAACAGTTTCCAAATTTCAGAACTGCCATCTGGAGAAAGATGCAAGTGGAAGCCAGCCACATTCTTGGGGAGGAGAACTGAAGGGATCAAGTAAAGGGAAAACAAGTTAAATAAGTAACTTCTGTTTTCAGGGTATTTTCTGATGGATGACCCAGAAGCAACACTGGCACAAAGTTGAGATTAGGTCCCTTGTCCACACTCTTGAGTGGTGCAATATGCTAAGTAGTGCTAACAGTGTGCAGGAGAAACCTAGCAATGCGCAAAGAAGGTATAAACAGAAGCAATTATAAATGTCAGATTATTAAGGTAAGTAAATTACTGGATTTTTCTCTTAACTGATAATTATAGACCTATTTTATGCAGCTAGCAAATTAGAGGTTTAAGTATGTATGACTGTACTATGTGACAATTGCCACATTTGCGAAATGTGACTTCCAATTTCATGCGTTATTCCAGTAAGATCCACATCATAAAATAGAAACTACTCACAACAACCTGCCAGTGTTAATTTACTCTCTTTATCATTATTCTGACTTCAGGGTTCAAAGGCTTAATTGTACTTCAGATACAAACATAAGCACCACTGGTGCAATTATTCTGGCAAACAACTAAATAGGTTTTATGTGGAAACAGATATGTTTGTTACCTGCAGTATCAATTCTTCAAGCTGAGCCCTCTTCTGTTTAATTCGTTCTATTCGCCTCTGTTTCTCCACCTGAAAATTAAACCGCTACCATTAGAACACAACGAAAGAGGTCTTGGGTGGCAGTGGAGTAGAATAGATATTGTCAACTGGGGATCCACAAGATATGAAGGGGTCCACCAGAATACATCACGGTGGCACAGTGCTTGGCACTGCTACCTCATAGTGCTACGAACCCGGATTTGATTCTCGGATCAATCTGCTGTGTTTGCTTGAAATTTGCATTGAGAAGAACATAAGAACTAGGAGCTGGAGTAGGTTATCTGGCCCTTTGAGCCTCATCTGCCATTCAATAAGATCATGACTGATCTTTTTGTGTTCTCAGCTCCACTTACCTGCCCGCTCACCCTAACCCTTAATTCCTTTACTGTTCAAAACTTTATCTATCCTTGCATTAAAAACATTTAATGAGGTAGCCTCAGCTGCTTCACTGGGCAGGGAATCCCACAGATTCACAACCCTTTGTGTGAAGGAGTTCCTCATCAACTCAGTTTTAAATCTGCTCCCTCTTATTCTTCCAAATTCCAGTGAATATTGCCCCAGTCTACTCCGTCTCTCCTCATAAGCCAACCCACTCAAATCCGGGATCAATCTAGTGAATCTCCTCTGTACCCCCTCCACTGCCAATATATCCTTTTTTAAGAAAGGTACTCTAGGTATGGCCTCGCCAGCACCTTATGCAGCTTCAACGTAACCTCCCTGTTTTTAAACTCCATCCCTCCAGCAATGAAATACATGCATCTGTCCTGATTGAGTGCAAGATAAAAAGCTCTGGCAACATGTCTCTCTTTCCAGCAATATAGACTGAAGCAATAGGCTTCAAAGGAGAGTATTAAAGGACAAGAGACATGCAAAGAAATTGACAGGAGTAAGGAGGGAACTCCAGAACTTTCAAACTGGCCAATTGAAAGAATGGTTTGGAATGAAGAAGTGTTAAAAATCTAGGATGTATGAGAGGTCAGATTGGAGTGCAGAAATCTCAGATAGTTGTAGCATTGGAGAAGGTTGTAGATAGAGGGAGGGATGATGCCAGGGAATGATTTGATAAAAGCACCAACAAAAAGTTTCACATCAAGTAAACAGAAATAATAATGCGTTTAATTGTACAATTAATTTCATGCCCTCCCTCCCAAAATGTGTCTGTTAATTTTCTATAACACAGAAGGGGATCTCAGAAGCAAACAGACTGCAGATCCTGGGTTGGATCACTCAATATTATCCCACAGCCCTCAGTTTGAATTCAGTCCAGGTTGATGGAGTGAACAGGACAGAAGAGACTGGAGTGCTCTGACTGCCTCTGGGTGTAAGTGCTGCTAAGTCTAAGTAAGATATAGTGGAAAACCCTCTTATCAACAGTTGTAAGAGTATCAACCTAGTGTAATGTCACTGGCACACATAATCCTTGACACAGAGCTGCTTAAAACTTGGCATTGGTTGGACAATCTTATTTGGTGAAGCTGCTGCAAGGAACTTTAATGTAATTCAGAAGTTAGACATTTGACATACTGTGGAGGCAATCTAAAGGGAGTTCTTCAAGTAGATCAAACCTGCTGCTATCCTGATCTGGCTCAGAGACCAATGAATGGGCAATAAGAAATGAGACTAATGCATGTTTTCATAGAATAGAATCTCTAAGTACAGGAGGAGGCCATTTGGCCCATCACGTCTGTACCGACCACAATCCCACCATGGACCTATTCCTGTAACCCCACACATTTTGCTCTGCTAATCCTCCTGACACTAGAGTCCATTTAGCATAACCAATTAACCTAACCCGCACATCTTTGAACTGTGGGAGAAAACCGGAGCACCCGGAGGAAACCCATGCAGACACAGGGAGAAAGTGCAAACTCCACACGGGCAGTGACCCGAGGTCGGAACTGAACCCTGCTGCCTGGCGCTGAGAGGCAGCAGGGCTAACCACTGTGCCACCATGCCACCCGTAGACTGCTGATCGTAGCCTCAAAAGTAACATCAATTACCTTGCAAGAGTTAAAAACATTTTGTGTTGGCCTTGATATACAAGACGACAAATGCAGGAAGGTTTCCTTTTTCAGTTACTGCATGTGCTTTTCAAAGGATTGAGGTCACTTCGAAGTTGAAGAAACCATTACCTCCTTTGAATGAGACTCCTGTGCCAAAAGAACATGGTAACTGAAGCTCTACTGTCAAAAATGTGAAGTATGTGATGGCATTCTGTTCCACATTGTTCAGCAAAGAATGTCCTTGGGAACATTTCATTCCAGAAGTATTCTGATATTGGCTTTAGAAATTGACAGAATGGGGAATTATATCCCATGATCTTACAATTGATGGTCTCCAAAAAACTTTTTTCCAGATTACTTTTTTTTTTGAAAAGAGTGGGCGGTTTATACATGCAGGATTCCCTTTCATCTACATTGGATTTGTCAGGTGAAGAGTTAGGTTTTACACAAAGGTGGTTCTCCTGCCTCCAGCTTAAAAAAAGTCAGGGGGCAATTCCACCAGTGCTGGCCAGGAAGCTGTGGGTTAGTTTTACAGCTGTTAATTGTCTCAGGACGACACAGGCCGTCGATTAAATGGCCGGCAATTTTCTCTTCCTGGCAGTGTCACTGAGATCAATGCCCACAGCTGGGACTGCAGTCAGTCCAACACGCTGAAGTGTCAAATAGCCGGATTAGAAGCTGTATGGGTTTTTATATCATAGAATCTTACAGTGCTGAAGGAGACTATTTGGCCCATTGAGCCTGCCCGACAACAATCACACCCAGGCACTTTCCAGAAACTCCATATATTTACCTTGCTGGTATCCCTGACACTAAGGGGCAATTTAGAACGGCTAATCCACCTAAACTGGACTGAGAGGGGAAAATGGAGCATCCAGAGGAAACCCACACAGACACAAGGAGAATGTACACGCTCCATGCGGTCATCCAACGCTGGAATCAAAACGAGATCTCTGGTGTTGTGAGACTGCACTGCCAACTGCTGTGCCACTGTGCTGCCCATAAGTCTAACTAGTCTGCCAGATCCTGGTGAGGTGTTGGAGGATTGGGTTCAGGAGGCTGAGGAGAGTGGGGGAGTAGCATCCAATGGGCAGCGTTACCAAACAGATAGGCCCTCTCCATCAGCCCACAAAAAAGCTGCCAGCCAACACAAAGCATGGGCACCCTCATGATAGAGGGAGGGCCTTAAATGACTATTAATTGATCAGTTATGGGCTTTAATTGACCCAGGGACAGGCAGGATACCCAATGCTTCTTCTGCTGTTGATAACATACCTGCAGAGTAGTTAGGCAGATAATAGACATGGCACTGCCACAGTAAGAATCTGCCACATTAAATTCTTTTAAGCATTTGCACCATTTTCTTCCCCTAATAATTGAAGTGATGGAGCTCAAACCAAACATCTCATTAGTGTTTCAAAGTGAGTGAATTTATGAACAATAATATGCGAGCAAAATAAATCTCATATCAACATAACGGAGCGAATCCTCCTGGATACAGATTTCACACAGCAATTCTTAAAAATGTATTTTTGAACATGCAGGAGATTATACGGTTCTATTTAGAAGTCGCTGCTGGCTTCACCAATCTTCTGATTCTTCAGAATTATTCTGCTCGCCCGAGACTTTAAAATGTACTCAAACCTGCAATTATCGATTCACAATTTAAAAATAGCAAAAGGCTTAAGGGTTTTGCCATGATTTGTTCATGCATCATTAACACAAATATTCCATTTACTGCTAAGCCAAGGATTCAGCTCTCAAGCATCCCCAGCACCTGAAACTTTTCTATTAGAGAAACAGGGATTGAATAAAAGGAATGTGCACCAGGAAGCACAAAAACGGATTCATCCACACTGAGGTCGAGTTTAAGTGTTCTGCTGGGTCTTCCTTTCCAATTTGTTTTCTAAACCAACACTAGAAGATGCAGCAAACTCATCTCAACGATAATTCCAACACTTCAGACTTTTGATGTGATTTTCCATGCCTTATTTAAACTTATTGATGCCCATTCAGAATCCAGTTTAGATTGTTAACACTGCTCTTTTTCAACTGTCAGCTACTGATTCCCTTCCAAACTCAACAGTGCACCAAGAGCTGTACAGCACATGCTTAGGAGAACCAACTTGTTAAAATGATAATTAACATTTTTGAGGAGCCATTTCAGGGTATAGTTGGTATACATGTTGATATTTTGAATGCAACTTGCTGTTTTTAAGCATGGCTTTCTTATTCTGGGTGACACAGAGCTGGGTTAGAGCTGCTGCCTCACAGTGTCAGGGACCCAGGTTCAGTTCCTGGCTTGGGTCACTGTCTGTGCGGAATCTGCATGTTCTCCCCATGTCCACGTGGGTTTCCTCCAGTTGCTCCAGTTTGCTGTCCAAAAGACAAGCTGGTTAGGTGGATTGGCCATGCTATGTTCTCTCTCAGTGTGCCTGGACAGGTGCTGGAGTGTGGCAACTCAGGGTTTTCCACAGTAACTTCATTGCAATGTTAATATAAGCCTACTTGCGACACTATTAAATAAACTAAAAAAAAAACTGAACTTAGGAGCAGGCCTCCATATGGTTAATTAACCATTTTCTTTACTTGCGCAATATTTGATTTGTACCAAAGGGGTAGACGAGTCCGGGAAACACATCAGAGGAAATCAGAAAAGGAATTGAAAGCTATTAATGCCATGCATTTGTGCAAGTTAGTCACTTTTCAGAGTCCCAGGTTCAAGCACTGTTCTGCACCCAGTAATGACATGGAGTGCCAGCGCTGGACTGGAGTAAACACAGTAAGAAGTCTCACAACACCAGGTTAAAGTCCAACAAGTTTATTTGGTAGCAAAAGCCATTAGCTTTCGGGCCTTGACCCTTCATCAGGTGAGTGGAGAGTTGTGATCAGAACTCTGCACTCACCTGATAAAGGGTCAGAGTCCCGAAAGCTAGTGGCTTTTGCTACCAAATAAACCTGTCGGACTTTAAGCTGGTGTTGTGAGACTTCTTATTGTTCTGCATCAAATAAGTCAATGTCACCAAGTGTAGTATTGTCCTTCACCTGAAATTAGCTTTGCTGTGAAACTGATGGATTTCCCTTGTTCATCTCTAACTTGCTCACTGCCAGAGACCCTTACCCAGTATTTGCCACAGTTCCTAAGGGTCTCCTGACCAGTTTCTGAGCTCCGACTGATGCAGCATTCTTCCACACGGATCTTGTCCTGCACAGAAAACCTGACACTCCAATCTTTGGCTAATTGCACATGATTTTCTGCTGCCCTCTGCGTCGGTTTTAAAATCTTGTATTTTTAAAATTCATTCGTGGGAAATGAGCATTGCTGGCTGGCCAGCCTTTATTGCCCATTCCGAATTGCCTTTGAGAAAGTAGTTGTGAGCTGCCTTCCGGAATCACTGCAGTCAAGTGCTGTGGGTTGACCCACAATGCCATTAGGATGGAATTCCAGGATTTTGACCCAGCAACTGCAAAGGAATGGTGATACATTTCCAAGTCAGCATGGTGAATGGCTTGAAGGAGAACCCATAGGTGATGGGGGGGTGTTCCCATGTATGTGCTGCCCTTGTCCTTCTGGGTGGAAGTCGCCATGGGTTTGGAAGGTGCTGTCTAAGGATCTTTGGCGAATTGCTGCAATGCATTTTGTAGATAGTACAGACTGCTGCTACTGAGCATCGGTGGTGGAGAGATTGATGTTTGGAGATGTGGTGCCAATCAAGTGGGCTGCTTTGTCCTGGATAGTGCCAAGCTTCTCGAGTGTTGTTGGAGCTGCACCCACCCAGGCACATGGGAAGTATTCCATTGCACTCCTGTTTTGTGCCTTGTAGATGGTGGATAGGCATTGGGAAGTCAGGAGGTGAGTTACTCACTGCAATATTCCTAGCTTCTGAACCTGCTCTTGCAACCACTGTGTTTATTGTCCAGTTGAGTTACTGGTCAATAATAACCCCAAAGATGTTGGCAGTGGGGGATTCAGTGATGGTAACACCATTATTCTGTTTCAAATCTCTTGGTGGCCTCAACTGTCCCTGTTTGAATGAGAATTGAAGTGACACTCACTCTGCATTCCTGTCTCTAAGCATTAGTCTCTAAGCTTTGTGTGGCAGCTAAATAGGGTTTTCCCAAGCTGACAGAAAATATAACTGAGTCAAGAATGAGAATGAAAGCCCATCCCCCAAAAATAATGGTGGAAATAGTAGTAGTGGAATATAATGAAATTTTAAGACAGAGGCGGAGGGAAGACCTGATAGAGGTCTATTCAACAAAATGAAAGCGATGGTCATCAACTTCAGGAAGTATACTGGAGGACACGTCCCTGTCTATATTAATAGAGACAATGTAGAAATGGTTGAGAGGGTGAGGTTTTTAGGTATTCAGATCATCAAAACCTATCCTGGTCTCTCCATGCTGACACTATAATTAAGAAAGCCCACCAACTCCTCTACTTTCTCAGAAGACTAAGGAAATTTGGCACGTCCACTATGAGTCTCATCAATTTTTATAGATGCATTATAGAAAGCATTCTTTTCATTTGTATCTCAGTTTGGTATGGCTTCTGCTCTGCTCGAGACCGCAAGAAACTACAAACGGTCGTGAACGGAGCCCAATCCATCACTCAAACCAGCTTCCCATCATTGACTCTGTCTACACTTCCCACTGCCTTGGAAAAGCTGCTAGCATAGCTAAGGATCCCAAACATCCTAGACATTCTCTCTTCCACCTTCTTCCATCAGAAAAAAGATATAAAAGTCTGAGGACATGTACCAACCGACAGCTTGGTAAGCTTCTTCCCTGCTGCCATCAGACTTCCAATGGATCTATTCCATAAGGCGTTTGATAAGGTGGCCCATGGAAGACTTCTACAGAAAATGCAGATGTGTGGAATAGAGGGTGATTTAGCTAACTGGATTAGGAATTGGCTGGCAGATAGAAGACAGAGGGTGGTGGTTGATGGGAGATATTCATCGTGGAGTTCGGTGACAAGTGGTGTGCCTCAGGGGTCTGTTTTGGGGCCCCTGCTGTTTGTAATTTTTATAAATGATCTGGATGAGGGTATTGAGGGATGGATCAGTAAATTTGCAGATGACACTAAAGTCGGTGGAGTGGTAGATAGTGAAGAGGGGTGTTATAGTTTACAGAGTGACTTGGACAAGTTGCAGAGCTGGGCCGAGAGGTGGCAAATGGAGTTTAATGTGGAAAAGTGTGAGGTAATGCACTTTGGCAGGAACAATAAATGTGTAGAGTATAGGGCTAATGGTAGGGCTCTTAATAGTGTTGAGGAACAGAAGGATCTTGGTGTATGTGTCAATAGATCACTGAAAGTAGGCAGTCAAGTGGATAAAGTTGTTAAGAAGGCATATGGAGTCTTAGCTTTTATTGGTAGGGGGATTGAATTTCGGAGCCGCAGCATCATGTTGCAACTGTACAAAACTCTAGTGCGGCCGCACTTGGAGTATTGTGTGCAGTTCTGGTCCCCTCATTATAAGAAAGATGTGGAGGCATTGGAGAGGGTACAGAGGAGGTTTACCAGGATGTTGCCTGGTATGGAGGGCAGGTCTTATGAAGAGAGGTTGAGGGATTTGAGGTTGTTTTCGTTAGAAAGGAGGCGGCTAAGAGGGGATCTTATTGAAGCATATAAGATGATTAGAGGTTTAGATAGGGTGGACAGTGATAGCCTTTTTCCTAGGATGGAGAAAGCTAGCACGAGGGGACACAGCTTTAAATTAAGGGGTATGAGTTATAGGACGGATATCAGAGGTAGGTTCTTTACTCAAAGAGTGATTAGGGAGTGGAATGCCCTGCCTGCAGCTGTTGTAGATGCGCCAAGTTTGGTGGCGTTTAAGAGGTTAATTGATAAGTATATGGAAGAGAAGGGAATGGTTTAGTTTGGAGGGGCATTGCTTTTTATTTTGGTCGGCACAACATCGAAGGCCGAAGGGCTGTTCTGTGCTGTATTGTTCTATGTTCTATGTCTATGTTCTATATTAAGTTGATCTTTTTCAAAACCCTAGCTGTGACCATACACTACATTCTGCACTCTCTTCTTTCCTTCTCTATGCCTTGTCTATATAGTCTGCAGGAAACAATACTTTTCACTTAGTCTTCTGAGAAAGTAGAGGAGTTGGTGGGCTTTCTTAACTATAGTGTCAGCGTGGAGAGAGCAGGATAGGTTTTGATGATCTGACCAGCTAAAAACCTCAACCTCTTGACCATTTCTACTTTGTCTCCATTAATATAGACAAGGACGTGTCCTCCACTACGCTTCCTGAAGTCGATGACTATCACTTTCATTTTGTTGTGTAGACCTCTATTTCTCCGCCTCTGTCTTAAATTTCATTATATTCCACTACTACTATTTCCACCATTATTTTTGGGGGATGGGCTTTCATTCTCATCCTTGACTCAGTTATATTTTCTGTCAGCTTGGGAAAACCCTACTTAGCTGCCACACAAAGCTTAGAGACTAATGTTTAGAGACAGGAATGCAGAGTGAGTGTCACTTCAATTCTCATTCAAACAGGGACAGTTGAGGCCACCAAGAGATTTGAAACAGGATAATGGTGTTACCATCACTGAATCTACTGTCGACATCTTTGGGGTTATTATTGACCAGTAACTCAACTGGATTCACCAAATAAACACAGTGGCTGCAAGAGCAGATGCTAGGAATATTGCAGTGAGTATACAAATACACATGACAACAATAAATCACATCAAATCAAAAAATTAAATCAAAATCAAAAAAATCAAATCAAAATCAAAATTGAAACAGGCATAGGCAGGGTGGATAGTCAGGCTTTTCCCCCAGAATAGAAGTGTTTGCTACAAGGAGGCACGGGTTCAAGGTGAGAAAGAGGAAGTTTAAGAGAGATGTGCGGGAGAAGTTTTTCTGCAGAGAGTGGGGGATGCCTGGAATGTTCTGTTCTGCCACACTTAGTGGTGGAAGTTGGTACATTAGCAACACTAAAGCAGCATCCAGAGAGGTACATGAATAGGGAGAGAATAGAGGATTATGGACCGAGTAAGGGCAGAAGGTTTTTTTTCAGTTTAGTTAGGACATCATGATCGGCAAAGGTTTGGAGGGCCAAACGGCCTGTTCTGTACTTTTCTTTGTTCTTATCATGGACTTTAATGATTGTGCAAAAGATTAAAATTCAATTTGCGAATTCCTGGATTGGTACAAGCATTTAACTTACTGGATTATGTTATAGTTAAGAAAGCTCAGGAGGTTAAGGAAATGCAGATGTCCGCTACTGCTCTCACAAACTTTTATAGACGCACTGTAGAAGGCATATCCTCTTCCACCTTCTCCTATCAGGAACAAGATCCAGAAGTCTGAGGTCACATACCAACCAACTCAAAAAAAAGCTTCTTCCCTGCTGCCATCAGACTTCTGAATGGATCTATCTCACGTTAAGCTGATCTTTCTCTGTACCCTTGCTACATTCTGCACCCTCTCCTTTTCTTCTCTATGATCAGTATGCTTTGTCACTTTCACTGAATACTCACACATGACAATAATAAATCATCAGATTGTGGGAAAGTATCTCACATAACAAAGGAACTAATCCCAACTGGAGGTCAGTTGCTGGAGGAGGATTGGGTCATATGTCTGTTGCCTTGAATAAATTCCTGGGAAACAGAACATAGAACACTACAGCACAAACAGGTCCTTCGGCCCACAAGTTGCGCTGATCATATCCATAACTACCCATGTACTCATCTTATTTTCTTATTCCATTCAGCCTTACTAAAAAAAAATTGATGCATTTTTTCTGAGGCAAAGAATAGAATGCCAGTGCTGAATATCTCTCTCTGTATTCATGGTTGGGATTCTCCAGTGTCACTGAAACGGAAAGTCTGCAGAGAGATCTGGATAGGCTGAGTGAGTGGGCGTGGACCTGGCAGATGGAGTATAGCGTTAGCAAATGTGAGGTTATCCACTTTGGTAGAAATAATAGTAGGAGGGGTTATAATTTAAAAGGTGAAAAGCTGCAGCATGCAACAGTGCTGAGGGACCTGGGGATCCTTGTGCATGAATCACAAAAACCCAGTCTGTAGGTGCAGCAGGTGATCAAGAAGGCCAATGAAATGTTGGCCTTTATAATGAGGGGCATAGAATATAAAAGCAGGGAGGTCTTGTTGCAACTGTACAGGATGCTGGTGAGGCCGCAGCTGGAGTACTGTGTGCAGTTTTGGTCGCCGCATTTGCGAAAGGATATATTAACCTTGGAGGGAGTGCAGAGAATGTTCACTAGGCTGATACTGGAGATGAGGGGGTTAGCCTATGAGGAGAGATTGAATAGATTAGGTTTGTACTCATTGGAGTTTAGAAGGCTGAGGGGGGATCTTATAGAAACATATAAGATAATGAAGGGGGTAGATAGGATGGAGATAGAGAAATTCTTCCCGCTTAGAAAGGATAGCGGGACTAGAGAGCACAGCCTCAAAATAAGGGAGAGGCAGTTTAGATAGGAGTTGAGGAGGAACTTCTTCACTCAAAGGGTGGTGAATCTCTGGAATTCTCTGCCCGTTGAAGTGGTGGAAGCTACCTCGCTGAATATATTTAAGTAACAGGTAGATAGGTTTCTGATCGACAAGGGAATTAAGGGTTATGGGGAGAAAGCGGGAAAGTGGAACTGATCCACTTCAGATCAGCCATAATCTTATTGAATGGCAGGGCAGGCTCGAAGGGCTAAATGGCCTACTCTTGCTCCTATTTCTTATGTTCTGATGTAAGAATTTATTGATGACAATGAAACCATTGTCGCTCGTTGTAAAAACCATCTGGTTCACTAATGTTCTTTAGGGAAGGAAATCTGCCAATTTTACCCAGTCTTGCCAACACGAAACTCCAGAGCCACAGCAACGTGGTTGACTCACAATTGCCCTCCTAGGCAACTAGGAATGGGCAATAAATGCTGGTCAGTCAGCAACGCCCATGTCCCACAAATGAATTTTTGAAAAAATTTCAAAGTATTCCAAACATTGGGAGTGAGAGTCTGGGAATACAAGGATTAAAGATGGACAAAACAGCGATGAAAGTACATACAGGAAATCAGGTGATATTAGCAGAAGAGGTTGCATTGGTTGAGTCTCAGCAATGTCTAAGGACAAGTGAATAATTGCTTCAAATATGACTCTAAGTATTATTAAGCGAATTATCCAGAGCAAAGAGGTTCTTTGAAATGACACATGAAGGAAAAGGTTCTGAGAAACAGAATCAAGATAAAGATAAAGCTGAACAGATTATATGGTCACAAGAAGTTTTAAAAATGTATTGAATGTATTAGTCGGAGACTCCTTTATTTGGATGCTTTTGGCACATGTACTGCAAACGATACGTAGTGTAGATTGGTTAAATTGTCAACTTAACTCACTACGTGGGATGTAAAGTGAAAGGACATAAAATTACTACTTGCCAACACCTTGAGGTTGTCTGAAAGTGATAATTTCGTGTAAAATAGCTGGAGGGAACTATTTCATAAATATAGATGTAACATCTAGTGAAATATCTATGCTGCTGAGTAAACCTTATACGATAAGACAAGGAGACTTGACAGAGAACATCAGCTAATTTTAAGATATTAGTCGATTAACAGTTTATTCAGTCAGGACATTATTGTATCCCTTAACAAGACCTGATGCATCTCATAAGAATGTTAGGCAAGTATTCATGGTATTATGTTAGGCAAGTATTCACCCACCCACCCAAGAGCTATATCTAATTTCTTCTTGAAGTCACACAATGTTTTGGCCTCAACTACATTCTGCGGTCATGAATTCCGCACATTCACTATTCTCTGGGTGAAGAAATTTCTCCTCACCTCAGTTCTGAAAGGTTTACCCCTTATTCTCAAACTATGATGCCCAATTCTGGGCCCCGCTACCATCAAGGGATATTCTTTCTGAATCCATCCTATTAGAATTTTATAAGTGCCTTTGAGTAGTTTAGTTTCTCCCCACAGTCCAATGATGCACAGGTTAGGTGAACTGGCCATGCTAAATTGTTTCTTAGTGTTTCAAGACGTGTAAATTAGGAGGATTAGCCAGGGCAAATGAGTGTAGTTGTGGGGATAGGGCAGGGGAGAGGGCCCAGTTAAGATACTCTGTCAGAGAGTCGGTACAAACTCAATGGGCTGAATGGCGTCTTCTGCACTGTGGGGATTCTGTGATTCCATTAAATGTTAGATAGATTAAAAACTAGTCTAACATTGAGCTAACATCACAACTGATCCTCTTACTCCCTCTGACCACTTCTTCAATCCGACTATCTCAACTCAGCTAGACCTGACTATGGGATTGACTACTCCACGACCCCGATCGCCCTGCCAATTTGACCTGACTACTCCCCGCCACCCAACTACCTCCTCAAATTTATCAGCTCACTCACTTATGAACCTCACCCAACTACCCATTCACTTCATCTACTCACCCATTCAAAGACTGGACCTTTAAGCTTCCCATTGGACAACTGGTATTGTAAATAGGGAGCATGTCCGATTGTTCCCTGTGGGATGCTGAGCAGCGCATTGCTGTGGTGGCTGGGATCAGAAGTACTGGAAGAACCGTATGATACAATTCAGGGGAGTCTTCTAATGCTGTGGCAATCTGTTCTTCATTGCCATTGCTTGTAAGACTGGGACCAGTTTGATAAGAGAGGAGGTAGGCTCACAATTAAAAAAGAGAAAATGCACAGACAGCTTAAATTTAGCTACTCTGCATAAAGTTGGAATGTGTGTAATGGACTAACCAAGAAGGCGGATAACATGGACAAATTTTTGAACAGATATGAGTGGACAGATATTTAAAAGGTAATAGTTTCTCGCACCAAGGTGGTCTGCAGAATGTTTTTCCCTCCTGTATTTTCCAGTGTTTTTAAGTGATTAGATTTCATAAAATGTTTCTTGGTACATATGGTGCTAACAACTAAAGACATGCAATCAAGGCAGGCCAGCGAAACAGCACAATTTATACCAACCTACTGTGCAATATAATGGTTAGGCACAGAATTGAGTCCATAATTTCTCACACAAGCAGTTTTCTGTTTCAGCAGTGACATCAGGGGCCAAAGCAAGTGAAGGTCTGACACTTTAGACAGAGAAGTTAAGAGTCAAAGAGGGAGTCAAGCCAGGCTATTCTCCTTTACTTCCTTAACAGCTAATTAAAGATCAGCAGTGTAACTGGCTTGGCAGGATGTAGGCAGCCTGGATTCTTGGCTGTGGAACAGTGACCAGAAAGAGAGAAAAAACAAAATGTAGGGCAGGAGATGAAGAAGGCGGAAGCTAAAAGACCTTCACAAAGGTAAGCAAGCATTCTAGAAAAGAAGAAACAAATCAAAAGATATGATGAAAGAATTTGTATTTATATCATGCCTTTGATGATATCAGGATGGCCCAGATCACTTTATAGCTTGACGTGCTCTAAAACGTAGACACTTATGTAACATAGGAAGGTGATGGCCTTGTGATGTTGCTAGACTATTAGTTTAGTAACTGCGGATGTTCTGAGGGACCCGGGTTTGAATCCTGCCACAGCAAATAGTAGAATTTGAAATCAATAAACAAGATCTGGAATTAAGAACCTACTGAAGATTATGAAACCATTGTCAATTGTTGGAAAAACCCATCTGGTTCACTAGTGCCCTTTAAGGAAGGACATTTGCCATCCTTACCCGATCTGGCCTACATGTGACTCCAGAGCCACAGCAAAGTGGTTGATGCTCAACTGCCCTCCAAAGACAATTAGGGCAATAAATCCTGGCCAGCCAGTAACATCCACGTCCCACAAATGAATAAAAATCATAGAAAACACAGTACCCAAACAATGTACCATAATTTCTGCAAAACAGCAAAGATCTCCCACATCCTGTATTTTAGTGATCAACATAAATTACTGCAGATAGTGGAATCTGAAACAAGAAACAAAAACCCGCTGGACAACGTCAGCAGGTCTGACAGCATCTGTGGAGAGAGAATAGAGTTAACATTTCGAATCTATCTATACTCAAAACATTAACTCTATTCTCTCTATCCACAGATGCTGTAGTACTGCCGAGATTTCCCAGCATTTTCTGAATTTTAGTGATATTGGTCGAGAGATAGATGTTGGCTAGGAGAAATTTTCTTCTACAAAACAGCGCCAGAGAATTTTCCCATTCACCTAAGAGGATATATGTGTAACGTCTCACTTAAAAGGCAGCACCTCTGACAGTGCAGAACCCTTTCAGTACTGCACTGCAGAATCCATTTTAAGATTATGTGTTCAAATCTCTGGGGGGTGGGACTTAAACCCACAACTTTCTGACTCATTGATGAGTGCCATCCATTGAGCCACAGCTGAGACTAAAGAAAAACTGAAATGTAAAGAAAAGCAGGGGTCAAAGAAAACCTAACAAGCTATAAAATTTGTTTCTCTATTGATAATCTAAACCAATTTTCAGCCTTCAACTGGTCATGTTCTTCATGCTTTGAATTGCTAGCAAACTCAAACTATCGGAAAATATTTCTGGTAGATACGAGTTGAAGTTTCAGCACAATTTACAAAAACCTCACCTCAAGATTCTGAAATTCCTGAGCAGAATTTGTGGGAAGCCCAATCCATCGGATTTCCTTCTTCTCTTTAGAAATGATGTTCATGGCCATCAACACGTTGAGCGCATCATAGACACGGCGTCGAATGTTCTTTTGATCATATGCCTGCTGAAAGGGGACATGCAAAACAAACCAAATCCAATGATAAAAGAGTCTTCAAGTCTATTTGTGGACTTGTTGCAGCTCAGTGACATCATTTCAAACTTTCATCACGTGGCCCAGATTTTCTCTTTTAATCATAATGGTGAATTTCTCTTTTAATCCTCCAATTTAATGGAAAAATCTGAGGATCAACTTCATTTATCATTTTAATCTGATTTAACAGAACAGGAGATTCCCTAGAAAAGGCTCCCCAAGTCTTTCATTGAGGTACTCCAAAGCTGTGCAGGTTAAGTGGATTGGTCATGCTAACTTAATGTCCCAAGATTTATAGGTTAGAAGGATTAATGGGGTAAATACTTGGGGTTATGGGGAACAGGTCTGGGTGGGATTGCCCCTTAGGGTCAGGGTTATAAGTATAGGGCCTGGTGGGATTGTTGTCAATGCAGACTCGATGGGCCGAATGGCCTCCCTCCTCTATGATTCTATTCTGTTACAGAGACGGTCAGCTCTTGTTCCCACTTGGACCATCATCGTTAATGTGTTCTTTCGAGTGGAAGAGTGGTTAGTATTGCTGCTTCATGGTGCCAGGACCTGGGTTCAATTTCAGCCTAGGATCGCTGTCCGTATGGAATTTGCACGTTCTCCCTGTGAGTTTCCTGCGGGTGCTCCAGTTTCTTCCCTCAGTCCAAAGAAGTCTGGGTTAGGTAGATTAGCCATGCTAAGTTGCCCCTTAGCGTCAGAGGGATTAATAGAGTAAATACGTGGGATTATGGGGGATAGGCACTGCGTGGGGTTGTTGTCAGTGCAGGCTCGATGGGCAAAGGACTTCCTTCTGCACTGTAGAGATTCTATGATTCTAGTGGGAGTTAGTCAGAAGTGAATCTGACTGTTCTTGTGATGCCTTTTGCAACAATAACTTGCCCTTATATTTTCAGTCAGCAGAATTCTTGGAAGGTTATAGGACTGGAGGTGTCACAATGATGGGAAGGGGCCAGGTTGTATTGAAGTGTGAACATCAGGATGAGAATTTTAACACAAAGATTTTAATGGCTATCACCCAAATGGAGAGGAAGTTCATGACTTAATGCAGTTGGCATATAGGAAGAAGAACTTTAGCTGAGCTTAAGTTAACAGAGGCTAGCCAGTTGAGGCGTGGAATAATTAAGTCTGGAAGTGGCAAATGCATAGATGTGGAGGGGGGAAAAACCCTGCGCGGAGTAGCATAAATGTATGCAGCACCTAATTATAATATACTATCAGTACCATTAGCAGGCCCAGAACAGAAATCTCCAGGCCCACTGGCTTTTCTCCCCCACCAGCAGTGTTTCACTCCTGTGGGGTTTAGTATAGCTCCCCAATTGCAAGGAGTTGGTGGCCCAATCCCTGCAGTAACCTGGGCATTGCCACTGTGGTAATGTCACTTGAAACCCCAACACTGCCCACTGGGGCAAGGAATGGGCAGTGCCAAGAGGATGGGTCTAATAGAGCAGGGCCTGATGGAGGGCAAGATCTGATTTTTTTTTTGTGGGGGGGGTGGTTGGCTCGTCACTGGATTGGATATGTTTGAGGGCCCCCCTTAGACAGATGAATATGTTTGCATGACCTGCTCAGTGCTATGCTGCTGGCCTCATCAGGGAGAATGAGCCCTGCCCCAGCTTTTTACCGTGGGAAATTCATTTTTAAAGTCCCACTGAAAAAAACAGTTTTCATTCAAATTTAGCACTTAGGATTTTTTTTGGGAGTATCGCTCCCATGGTTTCAGCAATAGGTGGGCTGAAACAAGTACGGACATGGATGAAGTTTCAGAATCGATTGTAAATGGAATGGAGTATATGACCATTGCACAAATCTTTATGCAGATGTGCAAAAAGATTGACAGAATTAGTGAGAAAGATTTATATTATAAATCACATTGTTATAGTGCAAGAAATCACGAGCCAGTTTCTACTGTATTTATGGATAAGGGAGCAGCATGGTGATACATTGATTAGCACTACTACTTCACAGAGCTGGGTACCTGGGATCGATTCCCTGCTGGGTTACTGTCTGTGTGGGGTCTGCAAGTTCTCCCCATGTCTGTGTGGGTTTCCTCCTGGTGCTCCAGTTTCCTCCCACAATCCAAAAGATGTGCTGGTTAAACACATTGGCCATGCTTAATTCTCCCTCAGTGTATCCGAACAGGCACTGAATGTGACGACTAGGGGATTTTCACAGTAACTTCATTGCAGTGTTAATGTAAGCCTACTAGGGTAATTCTTGGAACGAAAGTTTATCTATACGGCTGTATGATGTCAGTAGGCTCATAATCTAGAAGCTCAGATTAATGCTCTGAGGACACGGGTTTAAATCCCACCATGGCAGCTGGCATAATAATTAAAAGTTCAATTCAGAAAGCTTGTCTCTGTAATGGTGAACATGAAACTACTATTGTCATTAAAAACCCACCTGGTTCACTGATGCCCTTTAGAGAAGGAAATCTGCCATCCTTACCAGGTCTGGCCTACATGTGTCTCCAGAGCCACAGCAAGGTGGCTGACTTCCTAATTTCCCCTTTGAAATGGCCTAGCAAGACACTCAGTTCAAGGGCAGATAGGGATGGGTGACAAATTCCGGCCTTGCCAGCAGCGTGCACCTCCCAGGAAAGAATTAAAATTAAAAACTACTAATGATTACAGAATTTCTTAATGGTATAGAGAACCCATGTGTGACAATTGAAGATGAGGAACCACTGCTTATATGAACTAACTGAATGGATCAGAATGACACTGAATTGGTTTTGCAGAATGAGCCCACTTACAGAATCAGAAGACATGTGGTTATTGGAATTACTGAACTCTGCCACCAACTCATCGGCCACTTCATTGTAGGAAGTAGTTCCTTTCCGCTGCACCTTCTCACATACTTTCATTGAAAAGTGTCGTAGACCCTTTCCATTCTTTTCTCCTTTTTTGCTCCTTTTGCTAAAACAAAAAAAAACAGAATTTATTTGATGCCTTCAGCTACAAAAGAAAAGCCTGCCTTTTTTGAACTTATTTATAATACCTAGATTACTCTTAACTGTTTTATTAGCCTTATCCCGTTGCACTCATGTTTTCAAAGAAATACCTAGTCACCTTGCTAGTCTCAATATACCTCCCCATTTTTATTCCTTTCTGACTAAATTTATTTCTATTATTTAAGTGCAATTCATAGGCAGAGCAAGATTGGATGGTCAGAGATGCCATTGTTCATGTTACAAGTTAAATTGCAATCCTGGTCAAGCGGATGCAAAATGTTCTGTGGATTGAATTTGATGGAATCTGCTGATGTGGATTAGGTGGCGAGAGGGCTTGCATCATCACTGTGGAAACCATGCTTCATATTCCCACCTTAATAGGCTGATCCCTATTAAGCCAGTGGTCGCATTGTCTGACATAGGAAACCCATTCACTCACTAATTAGAAACATATTAGGAGCAGGAGGAGGCCATTTGGTCCTTTGAGCCTGCTCTGCCATCCATCATGATCATGGCTGATCATCCAACTCAATATGTTAACCCTGCTTTCTCCACATAACTTTTTGATCCCATTTGCCCCCACGTGCTAAATCTAGTCACCTCTTGAATGCCTTCAATATTTTGACATCAACTACTTCCTGTGGTAATGAATTCCACAGGCTCACCACTCTTTGCGTGGAAAAATGTCTCCGCACTTCTGTCCTAAATGGTCCATCACGAATCCTCATTAATTAAGCTCATTAATGAGCACTTAATGTCATTATTCCGGAACCCACTAAGATTTAGTCTTAGGGATTCTCCCAAAGTCACATGCCCCTCCCCCTTCTTGTCCAGCTCTTGAAGGTTGCCAGCAAATCCCGATAGGGGTTCCCGATAGCCCCGTTGGGGGGAAATCCCTCTTGAGAAGGCACTTAGTACCCAAAAGAAAGATCGGCAGCTAAGAGCCATACACCCTCCCTTGCATCTAATCCCCCTCCCCCTCGCCAGGCCCCTACATCCGCAAGAAAGCCTGAAGCTGACCAGCACCTGGATGAATGGGACCTGCACCAGGAACACAAAATTCAGCCCCTCGACACTTTTCTAGCTCTTTCTGCTGCCAGTTTCCCAATCAGCACCACAATCAGAAAAGAAAAACTGATCATTTCTTTCCAGTGCTGCTTTTATGTAGGATCTTGTTGTGAGAAGCTGGCTGCTGCATTTGCCTACACTTCATTGGCTGTGAAATACTTTGACTGACCTGAGAATGTGAAACGTGTTAGAGAAAGTAGGTTATTCCTTTTAAAATGCATCGCAACCTGTTAATCAGCATTCAGTTAGATCGGTCACCATTCAGCTAACCCGCCTGGCTTTCTGGAAGATTTTGCTGTTAAACTTGCTTTATACCAATACTCGCACTTTTGTTTTATGTCCATCAACTAATCTTCAGGCTAATGTTACGACATCTCTTTTGCTTTTCACTTGAAATTTTGTAACAGGCGACACTGATCCCCTGAACACTTACTAATTATCAACTGCATTCGTCAGTTACGGTGTACTGTAAATAAATTATACTTTACATATAAATAAACAGATAAAGAACACTGACCCTCCCCCCAGGCCCTGATGGATCCTTTATATATGCACGTCAGGTTATAAGCCAATTTGCCAACACACATCACAGACAGTGGCTGTACAAAACAGAACGAACAAACTGACAGTAATTTACGTCACAGCCCACAATTTACAAAAAAACCTTACTCCCACATTGCTTCCTACAAAGAGAAACAGATCCACTTTTGTGTAATCGCAAACAGAGGTGCAATTAGTTGATTTTTTTTTGTTAACTTCAAATGGTGAGAAATCAGATCATGTTGCCGGAATAATTATGTTCAACATAAAAGGGCCCCGGCTGCCAAGGCAACCTAACCTTATATACACCTTCTGATTTCTTTCCTTCGGGGTATGCTAGCACGTACGTAATAGGTCCATATATGGTGCAGCAAGCACTCTCAAGTTAAGGAAGGGAGGAAGTCTCTGCTTATTCTCTGCTTTCGAAATGCTTTGGAAATGTATTGTTATGCAATGCAGAATGGGCATTCAAAATCAGAACTCACTAATTAGAGTGCAAATTTGGATCTCCCAGGGAATAAAAAGACTGACACCACTGATAGGTATATTACCACAACTGAGAAAGAAGAATTAACCGTTCCATCTGAGGTATGCCTGCAGAATCTGGAATATTCACGACATCCTACTCTGCCTCCCATTATAATATCATGTCATCATCTTTTCTAATGTTATAGCACCCAGACAGCATTCTGGCACAGTGGTTAGCACTGCTGCCTTACAGCACCAGGGACCCAAGTTTGATTCCTGGCTTGGGTCACTGTCTGTGAGGAGTTTGCACATTCTCTCCTCTAGATGCTCCAGTTTCCTCCCACATTCTGAAAGATGCGCTGGTTGAATGCATTGACCCGAAAAAATGCTGGACTGTGGCATCTAGGGAAATCTCACAATAACTTCTTTGCAGTGTTAATGTAAGCCTTACTTGTGACTAGTAAATAAAGCTCTTTAAAAAATTAGCTCATTTGCAAATCATGCAATTGAAAAACTCTACAGTCATAACTACATTGGACTTGCTAATCAATTAAGTTTTAGCTACGTTAAGCCCTGCAACAGCAAACCACATGAGTGCTCAGCTATTCAATCTGGTGATTATCCTGGGTGATAAATGGGTCAGATTGCAGAGGGCACACTCTCTAGGATCACAAGGAGCACCATGAATCTTGGGGAAAAATATATTCCATCACCAGGAAATGGCTGGGGTTGCTGAAATGACAAAAAACCCCTTGTTACATATATACGGGTTCAAAACAATCACTTTAAGTGGGTGACCAATGTGGATTATTGTTGTCAATGTTTACTAAAATACTGTTTGAAAACATGAACCTGTTACAACAGTGAAAGGCAGCGATCATGTTTCAAGATTCTGCCATTGCCATGTACAACATAGGGCTGGCTGTCTCTTTAAGCAGAGTGAAAGAAATGAGTTGTTTTAGTAAGCAGCTCCAGTAGCAAATTCCCCACACAGTAAGTTGGATAGCTGCAGCAGTTGCTAGGTGGCAAAGGGAAAAAAAAACCCATTCAGCTGCCAAAGGGAATTAGTTCTGGATATCTTAACCTGTAACAATGTGAACTAATGAATGAAACAAGGCAATAAAATGGCAGCAGCGCCAGTCAAGAGGGGAAACTGCTCCTGGGAATTTCCCAACGTAATTGTTGCAGTAAAAATAAAACAATATTTTTTTCTTAATGAAGTATTTTAAAATTAGTTTCCATGGGAAACTATAGCTTACTTGTACGTCACAAGAGTGTCCACAGAAAGAATACTGAAATCTTAATGATATTTGTTAATTCTTGCAGAGGGTTTGCCGGATTGCCATAATGACGTGTGGGGCCACCACTGAGTGCAACCCCTCACTGCAGCGAGTGCATCAGCTTAATGAAGCCAGGTTGCATCTCCGCAGCTATTAGAAAATTATTAAATATTAATAGATTTAATAATTAATAATTAAATATAATTCGAAGAAGAAAAGGTGTTAGCTTCATATTCAGGGCATGGCTAACTGGTTACTGGCTAAAGCATAAACGGCAGTTTGTGTTAGGGTGATTTAATTTCAGCAATGATTCAGGGAGAGAAAACAAGAGGGAACACAAAACATGATTCACTCTGGGATGTGTCAACTATGCAGCAAATTGAAAGCGAAAATCATCATTAGTATTTTCATACGCGTACTGCCTACAAGGTGGAGGTGCCTCAGGATGGCTCTGAGTGCGACGGTGAGGAAAAGCAAGGAGGGGGAGGGTGACACAAAGGGTGGAATTTTACGGCCTCGCTCATCCCTAGACCACAAAATCTCGCCCGAGGTTCCCATTGTCCATCCCACTCCCGCGACGATTCTTGTGGCAGGCGGGGGAAGTACAATTCTGGCGAAAATGTCTAAAACTGAAGTAAACAAAATCTTAATGTCAGTCTCGACAGCCATGAATTTAACGGCCAGAACGCTACCACCTCGCTCGCCACGGGCGAGGGTTCGACAGGGGAAATCCCTGTTGACCTTGGATGGGAACTTCCAGTCCCACCCGAGCAAAACCGTAAAATTCCCACCCACTACCTTTCCTTCAGAACTGTTTTAAAGCTGCAATTAATTTTGTGATATTGTAGTCAAGTGATTTAATATGAGGAGTGGAGGTTTAAAGGACATTTGAGGAAACATTTATTTAACCTGGGGGTGGGGGGAGGGGGGGGTTCTTGGAAATCTGGAACTTACTGTCTGAAAGGGTGACCAGGGTGGGAACCCTCACAATCTTTCAGATGAATTTAGATGAGCACTTAAAGTGCCATAGGATGGGGGGCTACAGAACGAGTGTTGGATTAAAATAGATAGGCGGTGGATGGCGGGTGCAGATACAATGGGTCAAAGGGCTTCTTCATTGCTGTAAAACTCTATAACTACAACTGTTTTCATGGCACATAACAAATATTTCTGTATTTTTAACTGAGAGCTATAATTTCAAATAATGCATTGTTTGAGGATCGAGCATAGGAGCAATGTCCCACAGAGGGATGACATTTGGGTGACAGAGCGTGGTGGTTAGCACTACTGCTCCACAGAGCTAGGGACCCGGGTTCAATTCCTGGCATGGGTCATTGTCTGTGTGGAGTTTGCACATTCTCCCCCTCTCTGCATGGGTTGGCTCCAGTTTCCACTCGTCTTCTGAAAGACGTGCTGGTTAGGTGCATTGACCCGAACAGGCGATGGACTGTGGCAACTAGGGGAATTTCACAGTAACTTCATTGCAGTGTTAATGTAAGCCTTATTTGTGACTAATAAATAAACTTTAACTTTACTTTTTCACCTTGGCTCCTGATTCTGACGGCGCAGCAGCAGGCAGTGGCAATGCAATAGAAGGAGGAGCAATGGGGAAAGTACAGGGCTGATGCTTCTACGAGAATGATAATGTATTTGCACTCCACCCCATGCTCGGAAATATAATGGCTGTTGTCTGGATATTGAGGGTGCTTTGTGCAGGAATTTACTCACCTCTTCAAATACTGAAGTTGCTTTATTTACCAAGTGAACTGGGGAGACCAGCTTGTTTATTCCATCTATTTTGGTTGAGGGTTATCTATTGTGAAGATGGAATCACTTGCCTTTTCTTATGTTAGTTACAGTTATACATCATTAGTGCTGCCTTGGATTTGTACAGCCCTCAGCAATACCATGAATTATGGATCTACTGCCCAAGGGTCACTTTACAGCACTCTCACTAGTGCAGAATGATGGAATGGCCCCTTACTTTCTTGAGGAAATTGGTTAGAAGTTTGTCTAACTTATCAAGTTTATGGTATTATTTGCACTTGAAGTACGTTGAAAATTTCTTTAAAACACCAGTCATTATTGGCTGACAAGAGTAGATAATTTTCTCTTATCCAAAGCCTTCCCCTGTGTGTTATAAGTGGGTAGCCTGGTCTTGTCAAAATGCTTCTTTCTTTCCAGATTGGGTAGGAAGGGCTATCTCCTGTTCATCCTGGCTAGGTGTACACTACCTGATGGTTCCTGCAGGAAAATCCCAGTCCCTCTCTCCCACTCCACATCCTGCCTCTGCAAAAATGACAGGATGGAGTTCCGAAGGTTCCTGGGGAAATAGCACAGTGGCCAGCAGAGCTACTTTTAGCTTCCACCCACCTTAGATCCTGGCCCTGGCACAAGTCCCAAGCTCTGGCCAGAATAATATGTACAACCCAATCTATACCCATTCATCTCCTGCAGCTTCTCCATAGGAAAATGGGGTTTAAAACAAGCTTCTGCGGCTAAAATACATAAAACTGGAAATATTAAAAGAGGAACCCAGTGAATAAAATTTGTTTTATTCATTTTTCCAGAAATGTGGGCATCACTGGCTGGACCTAGAATTTATTGCCCATCTTTAACATTTGACAGCCAACCACATTGCTGTATTTCTGAAGTCACATGTAGGCCAGACCTGGTAAGGATGGCAGATTTCCTTCCCTAAAGGGTTTTTCTGACAATCAACAATTGTTTCATGGTCATCACAGGCTTTAATTCCAGACTTTTAATGAATTCAAATTTCACCATCTGCCGTGACAGGATTCGAACCAGGATCCCCAGAGCATTACTTGGGTCTTTAGATTGCTAGTCCAGTGATAATTTCACTGTGCCATTGCCTCCCCACATTATCTTTCAGCAAACGTTAGCATCGCAAATTTATTTCCGAATCATGCTTACATTCTGAGTAAACAGAACCAAAAGTAGTTCATTTGGTTCTTATTTTCATACCATAAATGAACACTTTTTACAGCAATTTGGCTCCCAGTTTGTGACTATGAATAAGTTACATGTTTCAGGAATCAAGTCTACGAGTGCATGCTAACTATATCATCTGCTGAGTTGGCTGCTCAAGGCTGCATTGCTGGTGTTGAACCAAATCTATTAAAACAAAACAGCTGTTTTATTTTAAAAGTTATAGCATGTCACAGAATTGATGGATCTCTATAAATATTTAGGATGTGTTAAAAGAAGTTTACAGAATGGAAACAGGCCCTTTCGTCCAACTTATTCATGCTTCCTTTTCTTTTAACCATTAAGCTAGTCCCAATTGCCAGCATTTGGCCAACATCCCTCGATACCCATCCTGCCTTTGTAACTAAATGCTTTTTAAAAGACAAAATAGTACCTGCCTCTACTGCTACCTCTGGCAGCTTGTTCCAGACATTCACCATCCTCTGTGTGAAACAATTGCCCCTCTGGACCCTTTCGTATCTCACTCCTCTCATCTTAAACCCATGCCCTCTAGTTTTAGACTCCCCCACCTTTGGGAAAAGATGTTGACTATCTAGCTTATCTGTGCCCCTTATTATTTTATATACCTCTATAAGATCACTCCTCAGCCTCCTACACTCCAGGGAAAAAAGTCTCAGTTCATCCAGTCTCTCCTCATAACTCAAGTCCCAGTGACATCCTGGTAAATCTTTTCCTAGTTTAATAATATTCTTTATGTAACAGAGTCCACAGTATTCGAAGTGTGGCCTTACCAAGTCTTGTACAACTTCAACAAAGCATCTCAACTCCTGTATTCAATGTTCTGACCAATGAAACCAAGCATACCAAATGCCTTCTTCACCACTCTGTCCACCTGTGACTCCACTTTCAATGAGCTATGAACACATACCCCTAGATCTTTTTGTTCTATAACTCTCCCCAATGCCCTACCATTAACTCAGTAAGTCCTGCCCTTGTTTGATCAACCTAAATGCATATTTATCTAAATTAAACTCCATTTGCCAGTCATCAGTCCACTGGCCCAATTGCTCAACATCCCATTGCAATTCCAGATAACCTTCTTCACTCTGCCATCACAGGCAGCTCAGAAATCTTCACTGTGCTTCACAATGTTGGAGCATTAAAACTCGAATAAGCAGATTTGCAAATAGAACAAGCTGGAAAACGACTGGCCTGAAATGACTGAAATACGAGTAACAAAATCCACATCCATTGATTAGAGAGGATGTGAGTTACAATTTCATATTTATGAAAGAAACTGAACTGAAAGTTACTAACTCACAGAAATACGATGCGCAAAAGATGCACTGAAATAAAATTACCATTGGTTAGTGGTGCTGCCTGAAACAAGAATGGCTTATGACAAAAAAAAATAGCAAATCTGTTAAATACAGCTTTCCTTAAATCAGGTTATATACCACACACAAATAAAAATAGAATTATAGAATCCTACAGTGCAGACGGAGCCATTCGGCCCATTGAGTCTCCACCAACCACAATCCTACCCAGACCCTATCCCCATAACCCCATGCATTTACCTTGGCTAGTTCCTTTTGACACTAAGGGGCAATTTAGCACAGCCAATCCACCTAACCCACACATCTGTGGGAGGAAACCGGAGCACTTGGCGGAAACCCATGCAGACATGGGGAGAATGTGCAAACTCAGCACCGACAGTGACCCAAGATGGGAATCGAACCCGATCCCTGGGGCTGTGAAGCAGCTGTGCTAACTGCTGTTATCGCTCGTCTTATAAACCTTTCATTTCTGGCTACGTTAATTAATTAATGACCATACCAGCAACACAAACAAACTTTCTTCCAATCTTATTTAAAAATAATTATACAAACATATGTAGAGGAGCAGCTGTTAATATTAAATTTAATTGCTGACGTTATCACTTGTTATGGACATTTAAATGTTTACGTGTGAAGGAAACACATACAAGCATGCATCCACATATGTAGAATCTCAGACTGAAGACAAATCATAGCAAATGCACTGCTTTCGATAGCTTTATAGTTTAACTGTGGACAAGCTTCCCACGTACACATGGGTGCCGCAGCTTATTTTTGCAGGAAAGCCTCCTGCAATGAAAGCCAGCAGAGTCTGCGCAAAGGAAAAGTGCAGATGCCCTATTCTCTGGAGACTTGTTCTACGACAGTTATTCCAGCATTCATGTGCAACAAGGTTACAGCCCTCTGAAAGCAGAGCTATTTTTAGTCATGGAAAATAAATCAAAACAGACAAGGCACTCTTACGCCTGAAAAGACTGCGATGCCCCGCAAAAAGAAAGGTTTACATAATTTTTCAACTAAAACGGGGAAATGATCGCCAGGAGAGTTTATTGAAAAGGCTAAGAGGTACTTACTTGTCTGAAAAATCAGATTCAATATATTCATTGGTGCGCTTTCTGCTCCTGCAAGGGAAAAAAAAAAGCCAATTCGAAATTTAAAGGAAAAAGGGATAGCTTTTGTAATAGAATATATATAAATAGCCTGTAAAACTGTATGGTACACTAAAAATAGAAGCTGTTTCAACTGGCTTCATACAGTGCAGCAGGCAAGAATTTTTAGTTTCCATAAATGTTTACTTACACACAAGAAATCCCAGTATTGCACGACTAGTTATAACATGTTAAACTAAACTAATGCACTTTACATTTACTATTTTGGGGGTATGTTGCTACAGACTAAATTTGGGGGAAAAAAGGCATCGCCCAAAAATGTTAAGGGAAGTATTAAAGCGTATTTTATTCATTGCATATTAATTCCCGTGACAGTTCTGTTACAACAATTCTCTTTACAATCATTTATGGTCTTAGGAAGCTCACAATGGGAATCAAGAGCAAAAATTAGCGCCACCCCCAAAGAAAGACAGTCACTGATGACTGAATAAACTAGGTTTGTTTTCACTGGAAAGATGGAGGCTGAGGGGAGACCTAATCAAAGTCTACAAAATTGAGAGAGGCATAGACAGGTTGAATACAGGTTGGGGTGGCACGGTGGCACAGCAGCTGGGGTGGCACGGTGGCATAGTGGTTAGTACTGCTCCTCACAGCTCCAGGGACCTGGGTTCGATTCGGGTCACTGTCCGTGTGAAGTTTGCATGTTCTCTCCATGGGTTTCCTCCGGGTGCTCTGCTTTCCTCCCACAGTCCAAAGATGCGCAGGTTAGGTTGATTGGCCTCTTAGCGTCCTGGGATATTTAGGTTAGAGGGATTAGTGGGGTAAATGTGTGGGGTTGTGGGGATAGGGCCTGGGGTGGGATTGCTGTCAGTGCAGGTTCGATAGGCCAAATGGCCTCCTTCTGCACTGCAGGGATTTTATATTAAAAAACAGTCAGAGGATTTATCCCAGTGTGCAAGTGTCAATTACAAGGGGGCACAAGTTCAAGGTGAGAGAGGGAAATTTTAATGGGAGTGTGTGGGGGATGTTTTTCACGCAGATGGTGGCAGGTCCCTGGAACGTGCTACCAGAGGACGTGGTAGAAACAGGTACATTAGCAACATGTGCTTGGATGGGTACATAAATAGGAAAGGAATAGAGGGATATGGACCAAGTAAACACAGAAGGTTTTTTTTCAGTTTAGTTCAAGCATTATGATCAGGACAGGCTTGAGGGCCAAAGGGCCTGTTCCTGTGCCGTACTTGTCTTTGTTCTTTGGCTGTTTCTTTGGTCTTCCTCCTTAGTTCAGGAATGTCAAACTGCCGCCCGGAAATGATTTTGTTTAGTTTTTAAAGTTTACTTGTGTCACATTAACACTGCAATGAAGTTACTGTGAAACTTTCTAGTCGCCAAACTCCGGCGCCTATTCGAGTACACTGGAAGAGAATTTAGCATGGCCAATATATTTAACCAGCCCGTGTTTTGGATTGTGGGAGGAAACCGGAGCACCCGGAGAAAACCCAGGAAGACGTGGGGAGAACATGCAAACTCTGAACAGACAGTGAACCAAGCCAGGAATAGAACCCAGACCCCTGGCGCTTTGAGGCAGCAATGCTAACCACTGTGCCATTAAGGCCAAGCAACCCAGTTCTATTTGCCCTAATGCTTCTTACTTGCCAGTTTTGTGCTGTTTGAGTTTCACAGGGATTTGGAAAAGCTGCTCCCGGGGGCAAACTCTCAAATCAAGATTTATTATTGTCTGCAGTTTACAAATTACGTAAATTAGTGGAAGATTTCTCCTTAAACAATTTAAGATGTGAGCATCACAGTGGTTAGAGCTGCTGCCTCACAGCACCAGGGACCCGGGTTCAATTCCAGCCTCGGGTGTCTGTTTGTGCAGAATTTACATATTCTCCCCGAGTCCGCGTGGGTTTCCTTTGGATGCTCCGGTTTCCACCCCCACTGTCCAAAGATGTGCGGGATAGGTGGGTTGCCATGCTAAATTGACCCTAGCGTTAGGGGGATTAGCAGGGTAAGTATATGGAGTTGCGGAAATAGGGTCTGGGTGGGATTGTGGTCGGTGCAGACTCGATGGGCCAAATGGCCTCTTCTGCAGTGCAGGGATTCTATGAAAAGCGAGAGAAGCTGAGTCACAGAAAGATCAACACAGGATGCAGTCATTTGGTTTTTATTACCTCTTCAGAGACTAATTCCACAATTAAGCTACCGTTCTATCCTGCTCTGACAGAAGGTCACTCGACCCGAAACGTGGGCTCTACGCTCTCTCCACAGATGCTGTCAGATCTGCTGAGATTTTCCGGCAATTTCTGTCTTTGTTTTAGATTCCAGCATCCGCAGTGTTTTGCCTTAAATCCATCCAATTCCCTGTTGTTTCCCTACACATTCTCATGTTTTAAATACCACAATTAATTAATACTGATGTTGGGAGATGAGGCATCTTGGGATTTCTTTCTTAAGTTATCCTTTCTGCTGCCGAGAATTAAAGCCTTCATCCTACTGTGTTTGCATGCTGGAAAGGAACTTGGAAAATACAACACTTCTGCTGCCAAACCCACAACAGTTGTGCAATTTAGGACAATTCTAAAATTTACTCCACAGTGCAGGTGGGATGCTGGAACTGCAACCCAGGACAAATGGGAATCCAGATGTGGTTACAGAGTATATTACAACACAAGTCATTCAGCCCAACACACCAACGCCAGTATTTATGCTCCATATAAACCTCTTCCAGTGAAGAGCAAGGAACAGGGGCAGGCCATTCAGTCCTTCTAATCCGCTCTGTCATTCAATAAGCTACCTCAATTCCACCGGCCTGCACTATCTCTATATTCATTGATTTCCTGAGTGTCCAAAACTCTATCAATCTCATTCTTGAATATAATCAACAATTAAGCATCTATACACCTTGGAATGGAGAATTCTAAAGAATCATAAGCCTCTGAGTGAAGACATTTCTTTTCATCTTAGTCCGAAAATGGTTGCTTCATTACCCTTATGCTCCCAAGTTCTAGACTCTCTAGTCCTGGGGAAACAGCCTCTCAGCATCGACCCTGTCCACCCTCAGACAATTTTCTATGTTTCACTGAGATTACCTCTCATCTTTCTAAACTCTAGAGGATTTTGACTCCTACTGCTCAATTCTACCAAGGAGGACAATCCTCTCGCCTGCAGAAGGCTCGTGATGCAGTGGGTAGCATCACTGCCTCTGAGCCAAAAGCTCTGGGTTCCAGTCCCACATCAGGACTCAGGAAGGAGCTTCATCGCTGCTTCTGAAAGGCATCCTAAACAAGCCTCTGCATGAAAATGAAACCTGTAACCTCCGGTTCTCAGCATTGAAAGTACTTAAACCAATAAAGCTCTATGACTCTAATACTGGTCAGGGCTGGAATTTCCTGGTCTCATACTCCCTGCTATCGTCGCCAGTGAAAACAGAGGATTTGGCACTCAGCCAGATCTTCATTCACTGGGATCAAAGAACAAAGAACAAAACAGCATGGGAAACAGGCCCTTCGGCCTGAGCCTGTGCCGCCACCCTGATGTTCCCACCTTTACCTGTGATCCCTGTTTATGTTTATAGATCTATGGATTAAAAACCAAATTTGAGACAATTTAGGGAGAATTTGTTTTGCCAATTAGCCTAAGAGCACACCTTTGGGATGTGGGAGGAAACCGGAGCACCCGGAGAAAACCCACGCAAGCACGGGGAGAATGCGCAAACTCCCACAGACACAGGCCCAAATCCATGTATCTGCACAGCACAGCGATAGTCACTGAGCTGTCGTGTTGCCCATCAAATGGTCCAGGTCAAGCGTACACTAACGATGTGAAGCACTAGGATACTCTCGAAAAAATCCAAGAGCAGCCCTCTCACGACCCATCGCGTGTATGCCCCTTGTTAGACAACAAGGTGGACCAAAGCACCTGTAGGATAAAAACAAGTACATCAATATCATCATCTATTTACACACTTCCCAGGGACTCCCAAGGCTCATGATCCCTATTTTAAATCAGTTTTCTATACCCCTCCATTCCCATTCTGTTCATGTGCCCATCTAAGTATTTCTTAAATAACTCCAGAGTGCCTGCCTCCACCACTTTACTTGGCAGCGCATTCCATACCCCCACCACCCTCTGTGTGAAAAAACTCCCTCTAGCATCCAAATTATACCTTACCTCCCTCACCCTAAGCCCGTGACCCCTTGTGCTATTCGAGTCCATCCTAGGAAAAAGCTTAACCCTGTTTACTCTATCTATACCCCTCATAATCTTGTACACCTCTATTAGGTCTCCTCTAAGTCTACGTCTTTCTAAGGAAAACAGCCCCAATTTGCCTAACCTCTCCTCGTAACTCAGACCTTCCATACCAGGCAGCATCCTGGTAAACGTCCTCTGTACTCTCTCCCGAGTCTCCACGTCCTTCCGGTAGTAAGGCGACCAGAACTGGACGCAGTATTCCAAAGGAGGTCCAACAATGTTCTATACAACTGCAACATTGATAAAATCCCAGCCACTGGCAAGTTTGGAGAATTCCAGTCCAGGTCTTCAACACTTCTGCACAATTATATAGGTGATTCTAACTAATCTTCAATCGAGATCTTGGGTTCCTGTCACACTACAGATAACCCCTCCATCCCCCAAAACAACTGGCCCGGGGCTTGCAAAATCCTATTCATTGTCCTGGCTTGGGACAATTCCCACCTCTTTAACCTGTGATTATCCCTCTCTCCACTCACATTGTTTGTACCTGTGAAGACTTGACTACCTGTGAAGACTCACATTCCAACCATTATCTTACAATTGTGTCTCTGTCTATACATGCCATGTTTGTGAACTCAACTCTCCACTCACCGGAGGAAAAGCAGTGTTCTGTAAACTCGTGCTACCAAATAAACCTGTTGGACATTAACCTGGTGTTGTGAGACATCTCACCACAGTCCAATGCTGGCCTCTCCACATCGTTCCAACTAATAACTATGAATGTTAGGTCAGAAAAAAAAAACAAGGCTTTTCCTCTCTCTCTTGTTGATGTTGACGTACATTGGGTTCCTTCTAAAGGTGCCTGCAATCTCCACAACCTCCACTACCTCTCCCAATCCTTATATGGGATGGTTGGGAGCTAGCTGGTTGAAAAGCTGGTTGAAAAATGGCAGCCTCACAGAACGGCCCAGTCCTAATCTCAACTAAAATCCACAAAAGCTAAACGCAGCATCTTTAGATAACAATCATGGTCCAAAGATGTGGGGATAGGTGGACTGGCCATGTTAAACAAGTGGCACAGTAGCACAGTGATTAGCACCGCTGCTTCACAGCTCCAGGGACCAGGGTTCGATTCCTGGCTCGGGTCACTCTGTGTGGAGTTTGCACATTCTCCGTCTCTGTGTGGATTTCTTCCGAGTGCTCCGTTTCCTCCCACAGTCCAAAGACGTGCGGGCTAGGTTGATTGACCATTCTAAATTCCTCCTAAGTGTCCCGGGATGCATAGGTTAGAGGGATTAGTGGGTAAATATGTAGGGATATGGGGATAGGGCTTGAGTGGGATTGTGGTTGGTGCGGATTTGATGGACCAAGATGCCGCTTTCTGCACTGTAGGATTCTATGATTCTATAAATTACTCGTTGGTGTCAGAGGACTAGCCAGGGTAAATGCACGGGGTTAAAGGGATCGGACCTGAGAGGGATTGTGGTCGGTGCAGACTCAGTGGACTGAATAGACTGCTTCTGCACTGTAAGGGATTCTATGATTCTATGAAACTGCGGCACACACACCAACTGAAATCTACACATGCAGCGCAAATTAGGGAATGGAATCTAGAACTTTGTTAGTACACATCATGCCCAAAAGTGCATTTGCTTATATCAAACTATTGAGCACAGCTGGGAAACCACAGCTGGCCATTAAGTGCCTGGATTACAATGAACACTGTAATGCACGGTTTTAAAAAAAAGCAAAATTCCAAAGAGGCAAAACAAAGCAAAAAGCAGAAAACTGATAAATATACAATGTCAACGCAGGAGTTATTTCAATTCCACAGATACAATGGCATTCAAAGAGATCTCTCAATAGATATAAGATTAAAGATGCACTTAATATCAGCTTCACAGAAACAAGGTCAGGTAGTTATAAAAAGTCGCATCATACTTTTTTGACAAAACATTGAAATTAGAAGCAGTAGGCCATTCAGCCCTTCAAGCCTGCTCTACCAAGAAGCACAAGGGCATTCTTCCCAGTGTCCCTGGGCAACATTTATTCATGATGTGGAGATGCCGCCGTTGGTCTGGGGTAAACACTGTAAGAAGTCTCACACACCAGGTTAACTTTAACCTGTTGGACTTTAACCTGGTGTTGCAGCTGTTGGAATTTAACCTGTTATTGTGAGATTTCTTACAAAATTTACTCTTCAAAGAACATCACAAAAAAAAAACTGCTTGTTATTGTATTGCTTTGGTGGGAGCTTGGTGTGCTTTATGTCATTGTTATCGATGTGTGGACAAGTGATTGTACTTGGCAATAGTAGTGTAACCCATAGTGGAGGAGGAAATTCCTTTTTATTATCATGGTTGTACTTGTTCAAAGACAAAATACTAGCTACTTTTGCAAAAGCATGAACGTCTGATAAGTGTGCCTCACATTGAAAGATCTGTTTCTTTGTTGGGTCAGGAGCCACAAACACTTGAGTGATGTGAAGCCAGCTACACTCACTGGAGGTAGAGAATTGACACGGGATGATTTAGGCTTCAACCGTATCACTGCTAACATAAAGAAAAAGTCTAGTAAACATCTCACTGGGTAAGCTGCATTTGCTTTCCAGTGGACACTTTGCTGGGAGAGGTGATCAGGGACGGGGTGGGGCGTGTGCGTGTGTGTGTGTGACAGTGTGGAATCTTGTGATAAGCACCCCAGACCTGCCTCCTGACTGTTTTTTTTCCTATCAGAACACTTTTTCTCTCGAGAAACAAAGAAGAATTGTGAACATCGTTATCACATTTCCATTTCTGCACAGGCTGGAAATCCGCATTCCTGATAACAGCAGCAGTGCCCCCAAGATGAGGCATCTTAGGCTTCCTTTCTTAAGATATCCTTTCTGCTGCTGAGAATTAGAACCTTCATCCTGCAGTGTTTGCATGTTGGACAGGACCTTGGAAAATGCCACAGTATTCTTGCTGCCAAACCCACAACAGCTGTGCAATTTAGAACAATTCTAAAATTTATCCCACAGTGCAGGCGGGATGCTGGAACTGCAACCCAGGGCTGACGGGAATCCAGATGTGGCTACAGAGTATATTACAACACAAATCATTCAACCCAACACATCAATGCCAGTATTTATGCTCCATATAAACCTCTTCCAGTAAGGACATAACAGCAAGAAACAGGCACAGGCCACTCGACCCTTCTAGCCCACTCTGTCATTCAATAAGCTCATGGCTCTCTCCTGCCTCAATTCCACCTACCTGCACTATTTCCATATTCACTGATTCCCTTAATATCTAAAAGTCTATCAATCTCATTCTTGAATATAATCAACAATTAAGCATCCACAGATCTTGGAGTGGAGAATTCTAAAGAATCAAAAGCCTCAGTGAAGAGATTTCTCTTCATCTTAGTTCTAAATGGTCACTCGTTATCCTAAGTTCTCAACTCTCTATCCTGGGGAAACAGCCTCTCAGCACCAACTCTATCCGCCCTCAGACAATCTTCGACGTTTCCCTGAGATTAATTCTCATCCATCTAAACTCCAGAGATTATTGATTCCTACTTCTCAATTTCCCCATGGAGGACACTCCTCTCACCCGTGGAAGGCCTGTAACGCAATGAATAGCATCCCTGCCTCTGAGCCAGAAGCTCAGAGTTCGAGCTCCACCTGAGGACTTGATGGCCAAGGTAGTGTGTTCTTAAATGCGGCCAAGAAGCTTGAGTATCAACCTGCAAAATCCTTCCAACACACCAATGGCAGACTGCAAGCGGGAAAGACATCTGGTCAGCCATGCTTGATGTGGGCCAGCATACTTCCAACTATACAAGTCTCCAGCAACAGACTAGAAGCCTGTTTGAGGAAAAGCCAGCAATGGAAACAGATGAAAGTCTGCTTGGTGCAGGAAGAGGAAATTATAATCTCTCAACTCACTCATCTCACTGTCACAACATATTGTTTCATTTTTGATTAGTATACATCTTTTTAAAGTGAGTCAGTTGCTGAGGATATGATTTTGATATTCTTATCCACACAGCATACTTTAATGGTCTGCCTCATTTGTGGGTAAAACAGTACAGCAAAATGTGAGCATGTGTTTTGATCATCATGACTACTTTATTTCCTTGAATACTGAAAGACGTGAGGTATAAGCAAATTATCACGGATGCTGGAATCTAAAACAAAAACAGAAAATGCTGGAAAACGTCAGCAGGCCTAACCGCATCTGTGGAGGGAGAACAGAGCCAATATTTTGAGTCTGGATGATCCTTCTTCAAGGCAACAAGAATGTATAAGGACTGCAGTCAAGCATGCTGGGAATTTTGGTCAACTTGAGTTAAACTTGAGGTCAGTGGAGGCTGAAGCAGGTAGTGTCCTGTGATACGTGACCTGAACTTTGTGTTGACCAGATAAGGATGGTTGTTTGGACAGGTAACACTAAACATGGTGCAAGGTGCTTGCTATGTGTGTAAATTACTGTTGCCTGCATACGCAAGACTTTTTCTTCTAAAAACAGCCAAATGGCTGAAACTGTCAAGTGGCAGGGCAGTAGTTTCTACTGGATAACATTGCCCTGGAGCATTTGTTGTTAGTAGACAGATAGCTGGATAGGGTGGTAGCAGACAGACGAGAAACAGCACAGTTTATAAAGTACACATTGCCAATTTTGCAAAACCACCAAGGGCCACACTTAGGTTTTATAAAATTGGCATCCGCTGTCATAGTAATTAAATAATTTTTTGAAGGAGTTCAACCTCGAATTAATACCAATGTGTCTGCAGAAGGTTAAGAAATAAACACCAGGCATTTCCCTTATCCAGTGACTCCCCTCCTCACTTGCAGCGTATCTGTCCCCCTGACCTGCAGAACGCCTGAACTCTGACCTGTGGCACGCCTGCCCCCCTGACCTGTGGCACACCTGACCTCTGACACGCTTGACCTCTGACCTGTCTACCCTCATGTCCACCACTCCTTGAGTAACAGCATCTGGTTTAATACCAGGGTACTTTAGCCAAGCAATCAAAGATCACATAGCCATCTTAAATGAAATAATAGATTTTTCACATCTAACAATTAAATCCACATCATCTGCCAAAATTCAACTTCTGATTGTAAGCTTGCTTGTTTCTAAGAGTTTTGTTTGGCTGCACATTAAATTTTAGACAGATGTTCTTTCAATTTTGCACCTTAAGTTGGAAGGTAGTTTCAAAGAAAAAGCTGCAGCTTACCCTGCGACCCAGGAGGATGGATCTGTTACGTGACTCTGAGTTACCATAGCTGACGTGGGCGTGTATGGACTTCCAATCAGGACACTCCCAGAGTTGCTAAGTCGCTGTGGTGTGCTAATGATCTGTTAACACCAAGCAGAAAGGAGAAAGCATTTATGTATCTGTTGTTCCGATACATAGTGAGGATTTTACCAAAATAATAGTAAACTAATCCATAACAGTACGTCTTAAATAATTTACTGTGCTAAACGAACAACTGTACATCATCACTTTTATTTCAAAAAAATCATTTCGCTAATTTTCCCGTCCTAAATCCATAAAATGCTGATGGGACGAATGCTGAGGCTGTACGTTTTTTAAAGATAGAATATTTTCATTTATCCTAATTAAATAAATTCCGAATACAGAAATAGGCCATTCAACTAATTAACTGGATTATGGAAGGCGCATGCTTCTTGCCTCACAGGAACTTGTCAATCTCAATCTAGATAATTCCAATTGACCCCCCACATTCACAACTCGTTGGGGAAATTGGTTTCAGGTCGATACTACCTTTCCTGATTTCACCCCTAAGCATCTCGGATCTAATTTTAAGGTTGTGGCCCTTTGTTGTGGATTACCTTGGGAGGGGAAAGCAACCTTTCTCTGACCCTGCCCTATCAAATTTGGGGTGGCACCGTGGTTAGCACAGCTCTCTCACAGTGTCAGGGACCTGGGATCAACTCCTGGCTTGGGCAACAATCTGAATAGAGTCTGCACGTTCTCCCGTGTCTGTGTGGGTTTCCCTCTGGGTACTCCGGTTTCCTCCCATAGTGCGAAAGATGTGCTCGTTGGGCGCACTGGCTGTGATAAATCTTCCCTCAGTGTACCCAAACAGATACCAGATTGCAGCGACAGGGGGATTTTCACAGTAACTTCATTGCAATGTTAATGCAAGCCTACTTGTGACACTAACTTACTTAAACTCATGTAAAGCCCTTGGAGCAGGATTTTCCTCCGATCCCACAGCATTGTTGGCAGCAGCTATGGTCCCGCCATTGTCACTGGGGGTTTCCCATTGAACAGACCCCTCAGCCATCGGTGGGACCACAAGATCACGCTGACACGAACACTCAACACGGTTTCGGCACTTGATTAGATCGCTTCTCTATATCTTTCAGAATAGAATACAAGCCACAGACATGCGCGCTTTTCTTACAACCCTTTAAGCTCTGGTGGCCTTATTCTATTGTTTTGCTAAATATATTTTAACCTCATTTTGTAGTTAACAAATCCATTCCTACCACCCAGTATAATATAGTTAAACTGCTCTTACAATGGGGCCATTTTAACACTGTAAGCTAGGATTCCCAGTAAGAAGTCTCACAACATCAGGTTAAATTCCAACCAGTTTATTTGATAGTAAAACCACAAGCTTTCAGGGTTTGCCCCTTCGTCAGTCACCTGGAAGTACATTAAGCCCGCCTTCAGGTATTAGAGTCACCCGACAAAGGGGCAAACCCCGAAAGCTTGTGGGTTTACTATCAAATAAACTGGTTGGACTTTAACTTGATGTTGTGAGACTTCTTACTGTGTTTACTCCAGTCCAACGCCAGTATCTCCACATCACAACCAGGATTCCTCAGCAATCTCTTGCTATTTATGCTGATTAATACTGCTCAGTGATTTGAAGGGCATAATCAAAGGTCCATAAAAAAAAATTGGGGTTATGAGTTTGCCACTGGGATAATAGATCAACCAATTTAGCAACACAGACATTGGAGTCTGGGCTCATGAATGCTAGTCCATGGAAACTGCGCCATTGTGCAGTTTTGGCCATAAATATGGAAATAGTTAATATGAGAACTTAAAAACTGCACATTACCGTATCCTTCTCTGTCAGGAGTTAATGTATGTTTTTGGGTTTAAGGAGAAATAATTTTACACTGTCCCTGAAGAGTACTATAAATCCTCCTGAGAATACTCAGTATGAACACATTACACCCATCAGTGCAGTTTTGTTCCCAATGTTGACGTTCTGCAATGCGATAAGCTAAACAACATTCAGCAAACGAGAATGGTACATGTGGAGTGCATTTAAGTGCTACTAAATGGTGTCTTAGAGTGGTAGGAAATGAGCCTGTGCAACGAGTTCCTGTACTTAACAGTACTCGCAGCTTCTGTGCCAAGCACTTAGCAGGAAAGCAGAAAGGGAACATTAGAGAACATTACTGCAGTCTATTCCATTGCCTGAATTACAATGTGGCACTGGGACATCCAGGGGAAGAAACAGAATCACAAACACATGCTGGAGGTTTTAGATTTGGAAATAACTTTTACGCTCAGCGTGCATTCTTTACAAGTACAGCATTGATATTGAGGGGTGTGTGTGTGTGTGTGTCTCTGTGTGTGTGTGTGTGTGCGTGTGAGAGAGAGAGAGAGAGAGAGTATATGTGTCTCTGTGTGTGTGTGTGAGTGTGTGTGAGAGAGAGTATATGTGTGTGTGTGTGTGTGAGAGAGAATATATGTGTCTCTGTGTGTGGTGAGAGAGAGAGAGAGAGAGAGTATATGTGTCTTGTGTGTGTGTGTGTGTGAGAGAGAGTATATGTGTGTGTGTGGTGAGAGAGAGAGTATATGTGTCTCTGTGTTGTGTGGTGTGTGTGTGTGTGGTAGTGTCTCTGGTGTGGTGTGTGTGTGTGTGGTATATGTGTCTCTGTGTGTGTGTGTGTGTGTGTGTGTGTGTGTTGTGTGTGTGTGTGTGTGTGTTGTGTGAGAGAGAGAGAGTATATGTGTCTGTGTGTGTGTCCGTGTGTGGTGTGAGAGAGAGTATATGTGGTGGTGTGAGAGTATGTGTGTCTGTGTGTGTGTGTGTGAGGAGTATATGTGTGTGGTGTGTGAGAGAGAGAGTATATGTGTCTCTGTGGTGTGTGTGTGTGTGTGTGTGAGAGAGAGTATATGTGTGTGGTGTGTGAGAGAGAGAGAGTATATGTGTCTCTGTGTGTGGTCTCTGTGTGTGTGTGTGTGAGTATGGTGTGTCTGTGTTGTGTGTGTGGAGTATGTGTGTCTCTGTGTGTGTGTGTGAGTATGTGTGTCTCTGTGTGTGTGTGTGTGGATGCGTGTATATATATATATATATATATATATGTGTGTACGTGTGCATATGTATGTGTGTGTGTCTGTGTGGGACAGTGGGGGAGTTGCGAGGGTGAGGGGGAGGGCTGCAGGGAAGTAACTGCTGCATAGAAAAACAATGCTGGATCCGTGTTGTTTACGAGCACAACAACTGCATACTCAGAGAGACCATCACCTAGTGACAGCAAAAAGCTACTGCATTAACTTCCTCCCAAATCACTGCGAGAATGGGTACATTCCTGCTGGCTGCGACGCACTGTTTCAATATTCAATCAGGACCCGAATCAAACTGATACAGGAAGCTGAATTATTTAATTGCCAATAAATAAAAAAAACTGCTTTGCGGCTCAAGTTTTTAGAAGGAAAGGGGAGGCTAAAAAAATAAAACCCACATCTAGAGGCTCTTTTGCATTAAGGTGTGTGGCCCCTGTAGGGTGATGGTGTAAAGACTTGCGCTCAGCTGCGTTTGCAGAAAGATGCCTCTACTGCAGGGGTTATACAATCCTCTCATTACTGTGAGCAATGAATCCTCAAGTGATCAAGCTACTGTCCTTCAGTGGGAAGCATGCTGGAAACAGGCAATTGGGACCAATAATTAAAACAAAAACTCCCACAAGCACATTTCAAATTAAAAAAGCCACGCAGTTTTCAAACCATTTAAAAACGCATTCTCCTGTTATGCAGAGTTACTTCTCAGTCGAGTCAACAAACAAATCTGCAGTTAAAGCTGTATTCTCTCAATTGATTTTACATTTCAGGGGAAATCGATCAATATAAACTCCTGAGGAAAAAATAATGAGTGAAGAAATGTAATCATGTTTAATTCATGCTTTGGAGAGGATACAGAAAAGGGTTACCTGGTATGGAAGGTATTAGCTATGAGTAGGGATTGAATAAATTGGGACTGTTTTCCCTGGAAAGACAGAGGCTGATGAGCAACCTGGAATAAGTTTATAAAATTATGAGGGGCATAGATAGAGTGAACAGTTGGAAGCTTTTTCCCAGGGCAAAAGTTGAAAGTTCAAGGTAAGGGGAGAGAGATTCATAGAGATGTGTGGGGGAAGTTTTTTTTTTACACTCAGAGGTGGTGGGGGCCTAGAATGCACTACCAAGTGAGGTGGTTGAGGCAGACACGTTAGCCACATTCAATTCTTATCTGGATAGACACATGATTGGACGGGAAATAAAGGGATACAGATGCTTGGTCGAAATAAGAGCAGGCTTGGAGGGCCGAAGGGCCTGTGCCATACTGTTCTTTGTTCAGGGGAATGATCGATGGACAGCTTCAGAGAAAGTCCAATTTAGGTGGTGGGTGGTAAATGACGAGAAGCATCTGGACCACGTAATACGGGGATTCGATGGCCTAATGGTATTATCACTAGACTACTAATCCAGAAACTCAGCTAACATTCTGGGGACCTCAGTTCAAATTTTGCCATGGCAGATGGCAGAAGTTGAATTCAATAAAAAATGCCTAGAATTAAAAATCTACTGATGACCATGAAACCATTATCTGGTTCACTAATGTCTGTTAGGGAAGGAAACCTGCCGTCTTTTACCTGGTCTGGCCTACAGGTAACTCCAGAACCACAGCAATATGGCTGATTCTCAATTGCCCTCAGGCAACTAGTGATGGGCAATAAATGCTGGCCAGTTCATGATACCCATGTCCCACAAATGAATTTTTAAAATGTAGTGCCCTGTTCCACAGTAGATGTTTGGTTTAGTACTGCATTTGCCCCATCTCTCTACCTACTAAAGTTGGGTATTCTTTGCTGGGTGGATAAGCTAGGTGAATTACTCAGGATTTGGTCTCTTGCCGAGTGGCACAGAGCCTTGTTTCTTTGGTCCATTGGAGGTGGTTTTTGAGCAAACTGAGTTCCAAATTAGTTATTATCTAATAATGAATGAGAAGTTTTTTTTTGAAAAGGAACTGGTTCAAGAGTTGTCACAGGTATTAGGACGACATATTAGTGTCTGCATGCAGCATCGTGGCGTTAATATTTCTTTTCTTTAGACAGGGTCATAGAGACAGAAGGATATCCAGCAGGAAAACAGGCCCTTCAGCCCAATTCTCCATGACGACCAGGTGTCCTAAATTGAACTACTCGCATTTGCCTGCATTTGGCCCATATCCCGCTAAACCTTTCCCATCCATGTACTCTTGCAAATGTATTTTAAATGTAGTAACTGAACCTGTCTCTACCCCATCTCCTCTGGCAACTCATTCTATAAATGCACACTCTCTGTGTGAAGAAGTTAATCTTCAGGTTCCTTATAAATATTTCCCCCCTCACTCTAAACCTATACCCTTTAGTTTTGACACCCCTACCCTGGGAAAAGACCTTGGCTATTTACCTTATCTGTGCTTCTAATAATTTTATAAACTTCTATTGTGGCACCCCCTCATTCTCCTACACTCCAGATAAAAAAGTCCCAGTTTCTCCTTATAATTCAAACCTTCTAGTTGCAGGCTGCTCAGAATTGTACGCAGTACTCAAATGTGACCTTACCAATGTCTTGTACAGTTGCAACACTATGACCCAACTCCTGCACCCAATGCTCTGACCTATGAAAGTAAATGCGCCAAATGCCTTCTTCACCACTCTGTGTACCTCTTATACACTTCCAAGTAACTATGCACATACACCTCTAGGTCTCTCCGTTCGATAACAATTCCCAGGATCCTACCATCAACTGTGTATTTCCTGCCCTGGTTTGTCTTACCAAAATGCAACATCTTGTATTTACCTGAATTAAACTCCATGTGCCATCTCTTGGCCCACTGGCCAAGGCTTTGTTCAAGATCCCATTGTAGTTTTAGATAATGTTCTTCACTGTCCACTACACTACCAATTCTGGTCTCATCCACAAACTTACTAACCATGCCTCCTATATTTCATTCCCAGCTTGGATCGCTGTCTGTGCAGAGTCTGCGTGTTCTCCCTGTGTCTGCATGGATTCCCTCCAGGTACTCTGGTTTCCTCCCACAATCTGAAAAACTGCTAGTTAAGGTGCATTAGCCATGCTAAATTCTTTCTTAGCGTACCCAACGAGGCACTGGAGTGTGACAACATGGATTTTCACTGTAACTTCCTTGCAGTGTTAATGTCAGCCTACTTGTAACACTAATGAATAAACTTAAACAAATTGTTTGTATAAATGACAAACAACGGTGGACCCAGCACTGATCCTTGCAGTACACTGCTGGTCACAGGCCTCCAGCCTAAAAAACAAGCCTCTATTCTCTGTCTCCTACTGGCAAGTCAATTTTATATCCAATTGGCTAGTTCTCCCTGGATCCTGTGTGATCTAACTTTACTGACCAGTCTACCACACAGTACCTTGTCGAAGGCCTTGCTAAAGTCCATGTAGACAATGTCTACCGCACTGACCTCATCTATTTTCTTGGTCAACCCTTCAAAACGCTTTATCAAATTTGTAAGACATGATTTCCCACTCGCAAAGCCAGGCTGACTATTCCTGATCAGTCCTTGCCTTTCCCAACGCATGTATGAAAGACATGTTGGTTAAGTGCATTGGCCATGCTAAATTCTCCCTCAGCGTACCCAAACAGGTGCCAGAGTGTGGCCACTAGGATTTTCACAGTAACTTCATTACAGTGTTAGTGTAAGCCTACTTGTGGCACTAATACATAAACTTTAAACTCTAGATCCTGTCTCTCAGAATCCTCTCCAATAACTTACCCCATAATGATGTTAGATCCACTGCTCTGTAGTTCCCTGGCTTTGCCCTGCCACGTTGCTTAAGTAAAAGCATAACATTTGCCTCCTTACAGTCCTCTGACATCTCACCCATGGCCGTCGATGATACAAGTTTTCTTCACTGGAACAACGGAGGTTGAGGGGAAATCTGATAGAAGTCTACAAGATTATGAGGGGCACGGACAGAGTGGATAGTCAGAAGCTTTTTCCCCAGGGTGAAAGAGTCAATTACTAGGGAGCATAGGTTTAAGGTGCCAAGGGCAAGATTTAAAGGAAATGTACGAAGCAAGTTTTTTTTTTAAGACAGCGCGTGGTGGGTGCCTAAAGCTCGCTGCAAGGGGAGGTAGTGGAAACAGATGGTGACTCTTAAGGGGTGTCTTGACTAATACATGAATAGGATAGGAATAAAGGGATACGGTCCCTGGAAAGGTAGGGGGTTTTAGTTCAGTCGAGCAGCATGGAGGGAGCAGGCTTGGAGGGCCGAAAGGCCTGTTCCAGTGCTGTAATTTTCTTTGTTCTAAGTATCTCTACTCAGGCCCCGCTACTTCTTCCCTAGCCTCCCACAGTGTCCTGGGATACAACAGCATTAACTCGTGCAAGAGGTACAAAATGCCAATCGGTACACTCACAATCTAGAATTACACAGCTGGCCCTATATCAGTCCAGTTTTCAATTTTCAGTCACAGCTAATTTTGTTCCCCAACCGATCGGAAATCAGGAAAAGCCAATTCAGGCATGGGAGGAGATGCAACTTCGGAAGTTAAAAGAAGATCCAAAATGAAACCTGTAACTCAGTGCAACAAGCAAAGGCTTTGGGTCTTAATTACAACTCTCTTCCAGAAAGCAATTCCTGCCATGTGTGTTTCTGTACAGCCTGTAGCCAGATGTCCAGTTCATTTCAATGTACTGTCTCAAAGAATAGCATGTTATTATTGGGCTGGCGCTCCGTTCTATCCTCTCACAACTCTTAATCAAGAAACCATAATAAGGAGTTGCCAGCATTGGATGGAGGTGCGCACAGTAAGTAGTCTCACAAAACCAGCGTGCTTCAAAAATTTGTGCTACCAAACTAACCTGTTGGACTTTAATCTGGTGTTGTGAGACTACTTACTGCGCTTAATCAAGAACACAAGAAACAGGGGCAGGAGTAGACCACATGGCCCCTCGAGCCCGCTTCACCATTTGATATGATCATGGCTGACCTTGGATTTCAACTCCATTTTCCCGCCTGGACCCCATTTCCCTTAATTCTTGCAGTGGCCAAAAATCTGTCTACCCCAGCCTTCAACAAATTTGATAATGGATCACCCACAATCTTCTGGGCTAGAGAATGTAAAAGATTAAATCTTACAGGATCAGGGGGTGAAGTAGCTAGATGGATTCAGAACTGGTTTGGCCATAGAAAACAGAGTACAGCAGTGGAAGGGTGTTTTTCCGAATGGAGGTCTGTAACTTATTGTGTTCCTCAGGGATCAGTGCTGGGAGCTCTGTTGTTTATAATATACATAAATGACTTGGAAGAAAACGTAGCTGGTCTAATTAGCAAGTCTGCAGATGTACTAAGATTGGCGGAGTTGTGGATAGTGAAGATTGTCAGACAATGCAGCAGGATATAGATAGGCTGGAAAATTGGGTGGAGAAATGGCAGGTGGAATTTAATCTGGACAAATGTGAGGTGATGCATTTTGGTACATCAGATTCAGGTGGGAGCTGTAAAATAAATGGCAAGACCATCAACAGTGTAGACACACAAAGAGAACTGGGAGTACAGGTGGAAAAGGTGATGAAGAAAGCATTTGGCTTGCTTGCTTTCTTCGGGTGGGGCGTCGAGTATAAAAGTTGGCAAATTATGTTAGTATTGTATAAAACATTGGTTAGGCCACATTTGGAATACTGTGTCCAACTCTGGTCACCACACTACCAGAAGGATGTGGTGGCTTTGGAGGGAGTACAGAAAAGGTTTATCAGGACGTTACCTGGTCTGGAGGGTATTAGCTGTAAGTAAGAGATTGAATAAACTGGAATTGTTCGCCCCGGAAAGATGGAAGCTGAGGGGTGACCTAATAGAGGTTTATAAAATTATGAGGGGACTAGGTAGGGTGGACAGTCGAAAGCTTTTTCTCAGGGCAGAAATGACAATTACAAAGCGGCACAAGTTCAAGGTAATGGGGGAAAGGTTCAATGGAGATGGACGAGGGGATTTTTTTTTTTAACACAGAGGATGGTGAGGGCATGGAATTCACTGCAAAGTGAGGTGGTTGAGGGAGTTACGTTAGCCACATGTAAGACTTACCTTGATAGGCATATGAACAAATGGGGAACAGAGGGATATAAGCGGTTGATCTCACTAGGACAACGTGATCAGTGCAGGGTTGGTAGGCTGTTCCTGTGCTGTACTGTCCTTTGTTGATTCACAACCTTTTGAGTGAAGATATTTCCCCTCATCTCAATCCTAAACGATCAGCCCTTGTCCTGAGAATGTGCCCCCGTGTTTTAGATTCCTGACCAATGGAAACAATCTCTCACCATCCACCTCATCAAGCTCCTTCAGAGTTCTGAAGATTTTACTGAGACAAACTCTCATTCTTCTAAACTTCATAGAAAAACAGCTCCATTTATTCAGTCCCTCAGCATAGGACAATTCTCTCATCCCAAATCTGTGAACCTTTGCTGTTCGGCCTCCAACGCAAGTCTATCCTTCCGTAAATCTGGAGACCAAAACTGCAAAAATCCATTCCAGGGCCGGCCTAGTGGTTAGCACTGGTGCCTCACGGCGCCAAGGACCCAGGTTCAATTCTGGGTTTGGGTGACGATGTGCGGTTTGCACATTTTTGCCGTGGGCTTCCTCTGGGTGCTCTGGTTTCCTCCCACAGTCCAAAGACATGCGGGCTCAATGGATTGGCCATGTTAAATTGACCTTTTGTGTTGGGGGATTAGCAGGTAAATTGGTGGGGTTACAGGGATAAGACCTGGGTGGGATTGTGGTTGGTGCAGCCTCAATGGGTTCCTTCTTCTGCACTGTAGAGATTCTATGACTCTAAGATGTGATCTCAACAAAGCACTGTACAAGTCTTCTTTATTCCTGTGCTCTAATGCCATTGCAGTAAAGGCCAACATGTCACTTGCCTTCCTAATTGCTTGCTACACCTGCAGGTTAACTTTCTGCCTTCTTGTATGAGCACATCCAAGTCTCTTTGAACGTCCTACACTTAGTTTTTCACTTTTTAAAAAGTATTCTGTTTTTCTACTCTTTTGACCAAAGTGAATAACCGTGCGCTCCCTGCGTCATCCGCCTGCCACCTTGTTGCTCACTCTCACTCTTTATCTCTCTGCAGCCTCTCCACAGCTCAACTTTCCACCTGGCTTGATAGCAACAAATTTAGCCTCTTTGTTCAAGTCATTAATATAAGATTGTTAATAACTAAGGCTCCAGCACTGATTCTTATGGCACTGCGCTCATCACAGTCTGCTAACCAGAAAAAAAAAAACCTTGTTTTATGCTCACGGTCTGTTTGTTGTCTGTTAACTAATCCTCTAACCATGTCAGCGTATTAACCCAACTCCATGACCCTTATCTTGCTTACCAGCCCTTTTGTGCAGCACCTTATCAAGTGCCTTTCTCGATATCAATTTCAGTACAGTTTGAATATAAAAGCACTCATTTAAGTTTAAGTTTTATTAGTGTCATAAGCAAGCTTACACTAACACTACAATGAAGCTACTGCGAAAATCCCTGAGTCACCACACTCGGGCGCCTGTTCGGGTGCACTGAGGGAGAACTTAGCATGGCTAAGGCACCTAACCAGCACGTCTTTTGGATTGTGGGAGGAAACTGGAGCACCCAGAGGAAACCCATGCAGAAGTGGGGTGAACATGCAGTTTCGACACAGACAGTGACCCGAATCAGGAATCGAACCTGGGTCTCCTTGAACCCCACCTCCCCAAACCACCACCACCACCACTACCATCACCGCCAACAGCGACAATGACAACACCTCCCCAGTACATTCAGGAGAGAAATCAGTTTTTTATTGGATTCTAAGGGAATTAAGGATTTGGAGATAGTGTGGGACATGGACTTGTGTACAGGAAGTCAGGAAGTTGACATTGTTGTATGGTAGAGTACACTCAAAGGGCCAAATATGCTACCCCTGCTCCTTATTTTCATATTCCCAAAGAGAAATTAGTAAAAACAAAATAATTACTAAGCACTTGCAGCAGCTCTCGCAAAAATACGAGTGGTTCACCACAGTCATTCAAAGCAATAAATTAATTAAGTGAATTATAATAGAACATATGGAAGAAGCTTTGCTGCCACCTGGTGGATAAAATATCAACGTCAGCTTTTACCAATTATTAAAATACTGTTCCAGACAATGCAGATATTAATGTTCTCTGTTCATTGTTATTTTAGCTAAGTATGTTGATACTGACATTAATGATGTGAAAAACAGATACGAGTGAATGGGATTTGGCTTCATTGTGTCAGAGGACATGAAATTGGCAAGGTTTCCACATTAAATCCAATGACACAGTGATTAGCACTGCTGCCTCACAGCTCCAGGTAACCGGGTTTGATTCCCAGCTTGGATGCTCCTGTTTTCTCCTAAGGTCCAAAATATATGCTGGTTAGATACATTGCCCATGCTAAATTCTCCCTCTGTGTACCTGAACAGGCGCCTGAGTGTGGCAATTTGGGAATTTTCATAGTAACTTCATTGTGGTGTCAATGAAAGCCTACTTGTGACACTAATAAATAAACTATGCACAACACTGTTACTTCAGGGTACATCTGCGATGAATTGCACACCTCTGTGAATCACTGCGTCCAAGCAAACAAAAAAGATTCAGATCATTACAATCATCTTTCGTCTAGGATTTGTAAGTGAAAATAAACCTTTTATCTTGCATTAATCCCCAGGATATTAGTTTTCAAACCGGAGAGTACTTGACCATGTCAATTCTATAAATCTGTCATTACATTTCTATATTTTCTGTAGTTTTTTTAAAATTTATTAACATATTATTTCTGCCTGTCAAAAGAACATTCTACCTCTCAACTGCCCATTTCGCTCACAGCCAACTCCTGGTTCCTCTCCTCGCCACGGGGGTCCCGTACCCTTTTATGCATCCCACATCTCCTGTGACGTTCTTCTGCAGCTGCTCCAAGCATTCTCCCCGGACGAGCTCACACCTTCCCTCTCCTCCTGCTGCGCCCACATTGCAGATCACCAAAGAGTAATCTTCACAACTGCGTTATCCCCTGGATGTAGAGATGCCGGCGTTGGACTGGGGTAAACACAATAAGAAATCTCACAAGACCAGGTTAAAGTCCAACAGATTTATTTGGTAGCAAACACCACTAGCTTTCAAAGCGCTGCTCCTTCGTCAGGTCAGTGGGGAGTTCTGATCACAAACAGGACACAGAAAGGCACACACAGTTTACAGAATGCTGATTAGAATGCAAGTCTTTACACCTCATCAAGTCTTAAAGATGCAGACAATGTGAATGGAGATAGCATCATTAAGCGTAGGTTACAGAGATGTATATTGTCTTCAGACAGGACAGTAAGTGAGATGTTGCAAACCCAGGCAAGTCAATGGGGGTTACAGATAGTGTGACACAAACTCAAGATCCCAGTTGGGGCCGTCCTCATGTGTGCGGAACTTGGCTATCAGTCTCTGCTCAGTGACTCTACGCTGTCGTACGTCACGAAAGCCGCCTTGGGGAACCTTTACCTAAAGATCAGTGGCTGAATGCTTGTGACCACTGAAGTGTTCGACACCAGGAAGGGAACAGTCTTGCCTGATGATTGTCGAGCAATGTTCATTCATCCGTTGTCTTAGCATCACTATGCTGACAACACTACTGACAACACTGTCTGAAGACAATACACATCTCTGTAACCTATGCTTAATGCTATCTCCATTCACATTGTCTGCATCTTTAAGACTTGATGAGGTGTAAAGACTTGCATTCTAATCAGTATTCTGTGAACTGTGTGTGCCTTTCTATACGATCAGAACTCCCCACTCTCTTGACAAAGGTGCAGTGCTCCAAAAGCTAGTGGCGTTTACTACCAAATAAAGCTGTTGGACTTTAACCTGCTGTTGTGAGATTTCTTACTGTGTTTATCCCCTGGACCCAGGAACTATCCCTGACAGCAGTTAGCCTCACTAACCTTCTCACTTTCCCTGGCCCTGCCAACAAATCATCATCTACTATCCCTTTCTGAAATGATCCTCCCCTTGTGATTAAGCTCTGCATCTCATCGACTTCAGGAAGCATAGTGGAGAACATATCACTGTCCACATCAACGGTGAAATGGTCGACAGCTTCAGGTTTCTAGGTGTCCAGATCACCAACAATCTAGTCCCTCCACACCAATGCTATAGTTGAGAAAGCCCACCTATACCTCTACTTTCTCAGGGGACCAAGAAAATTCAGCATGTCTTCCTCAACTCTCACCAATTTTTACAGATACACCATACAAAGCACTCTTTGCGAATGTATCACAGCTTGATGTGGCACCTGCTCTACCCAAGATCGCAAGAAACAACAAAGGGTTATGAACGAAACCCAGTCCATCACTCAAACTAGCCTTCCATCCATTGACTCTGTCGACACTTCCTGCTGCCTCAGGAAAGCTGCCAGTATAATCAAGGACCCTACTCACTCTGGAAATATTCTCTTGCACATTATTCTATCGAGAAAAAGATACAAAAGTCTGACAGCTCGTACCACTCAACTCAGAAACAGCTTCTTCTAAGCTTCTAAAAGTTATGCTAATTTTCTTATTATGCGTCAACTGCACTCTTAAATAAACTTTGTTTGATAAAACCTTCCTGTTGGAACACTTGAATCATATCTGGAGTAAAACATCTTATACTCACCAACGCCAAAATCAAAGTGAAAAACCAATTGTCTACGTTGACTTCATAAAACACCTTGAAGTTTCTGTCCTGGGTCATAACAGTTCAGATCATTCAAAAGTATTGCGCAATCCTCTAAACACTCCTTTAATTCTGTTCAGTTCCAAATATTCTGAGATAGAACTTCCTTACCCTCTCTTGACTGTGAATGCCTCAGTCCCTTGTTCTGGGAACTTTGTCAAAGCTTCCAACCCAATTTGCTGGTCGCTTTGACAATAAGACTCTGTGAGGACAATGTAGATTTTGTCTGCCAGCTTCAGGCTGCACAATCTTCCTCTTTCAGTTCCCTTACAAAATCCAAACTGAGATCAAACCCTACCTGCGTTCCACAAGGCAAATGCTGAAGTTAGGTTTTTTTCTTCTGCTTACATTGTAGAAACTACGATTTACTTTGGCTATCTTCTCTCAATGAGCAGTACCACGTGCAAAATCCAATTTGCAACTGATTTCTCCCAGCAAACACCCAGATCAATTGAAAGCAGAAATTCTCTTTAAACTCCATCCCACTCCATGATGACTTTGCAAACTGGTGTGCTCCTGGATGTCCTCAAACAGACCTTTTAGGTTAATTGTTCCTAACTTAAAATCTGAAAAAAGAAATGAATTGTACCATCTTTTCAGGATTACTAAATGCCTTCAAACTAATTTATGTCCAATTCTGAAATCAAAACTTCTCCCTGGGCTGCCCCCACTGACATGGTCGCAGATGCCCTGTCTTTAACTAGGTAAATACGCCTGCCGCTTCATTGAGGGCCGAAGGACCTGTACTGTGCTGTAATGCTTACGATCTCATGATTTAGCTGCATACCTCTTAAGCCAACATGGCTTCAAGTTTTTAGATATAATAAACTCCAAGCTTATACGAATCACATTTACTTCTGGGTTGCATTTTACCAGTTTCTAAATCGGATATCACGACTTTATCTGCATTTACCCTAATAATCTTCAACCTAAAAATTGTACATTTCTAAAATGAAAAGTTGTATTTAAAAAATTAATTTTGAATCAAGCATTCCTGACAGCTCTCTTTGCCAAGTCCCATCTTTTCTTCCCCGGACCCAATGCACCAAATTTCTGCCAGCATTCATCTGCACCACCTCAAAACCAGGATCTTCTCCCCAAGCCTACAAAGCAAGTGACTCGTCTTAATTCCCCTCTCCTGTAACAGCTTGCATCAAGCTCCCTTTCCACAAATGCAAATCTACCAGCTCCTCTTTACTCTCTGCTGTGGCCTTGACAGCTTTGGGATTTCACTCAGAAAGCCATCGCAGATCACTCCCCTGCCTCCTTGAGTGCTGCTCTCTCCTAATTCCACAGCCCAAATCTGTTCCCCACAACTAACAGGTCATCTACCATCTTCAGCACCGATTCGTGTTCCAGTAAATCCTTTTCCTTTGGTTCTGGGCCACAATATAATTGTTGCTATCAATCTGCTCAGCAACTCCCTCAACTTTCCCTTGAACTCCTCTGATCCCAGGAAGGCATTCATCATTGCCCTGCCCTAATACAGGTTCCTATCCAAAAGGCCCTGTCACTCATCCAGTATCTAAATTGATTCATCCACATCAAGCCTCACTCTATCTCCCGTCCCATAGTAAACTCGACTATCTGAAACATAGATTCCTTCTTCCCATCCCCACTGATTGGAATACTGTCCTAGATGTGTTGACTGTGTAGGAGGATTCTCTGGAAGGACTGTATGGGGGATGAAAGCTGAATGCTCCTAATTAAACACCTCACAGAATGTTGTGTTCCCACCATGGATTTCTTCATCTGTAGGAATGGGACGACCTGCATCAACCACATTCACTGCCTGTTCTCACTAATCACCAACTACCTTTCAGCTCTTCACTCACCCACTGCACTTTGAGCAGCACAGTGGTTAGCACTGCTGCCTCACAGCGCCAGGGACCTGTGTTCGATTCCGGCCTCATGTCACTGTCAGTGTGGAGTCTGCATGCTCTTCTTATGTCTGCATAGCTTTCCTTGGGTGCTCCCATTTCCTCCCACAGTCTAAAAGACATGCTGGTCAGGTGCATTGGCCATGCTAAATTCTCCCTCAGTGTACCTCAACAGGTACTGGAGTGTGGCAACCAAGGGGATTCACAGTAACTTATTTGCAGTGTTAATGTAAGCCTAGTTGTGACACTAATACATAAATTTTTAATTTTAAACTTCACCCTAGGTTAACAGTGTCATTCTGTTGTTTCCTTCCCATCCCAATCTCTTCTCTTCTCTGAGATTCACCTCATGTCCTTTTGCTTTACTTTCCATTCAAGTCCTGATTATTTCCAGCCTTGCTCCATTACTGTCAACACTGTCATTGATGCATTGTTCCTGTCACTGTCCCTTTATCTTCACCTTTTCCTCAGAAAGGCAATGATCATATCACCAACCAACCCCATCTTCTATGCTTCAAGGCCAACTAATATGTCACCATCTATTTATTGTGAAGACAATGATCCACTCTCATCACCGACTTCTTTAACCTTAAGCTACCCCTTTGCAATCATAAAAGTTTATTTATTAGTCACAAGTAAGGCTTACATTAACACTGCAATGGGCACATGCTGGCACCTATTCAGGTCAATGCACCTAATTAATAGGTGGGCGGAACAGGAATATCCAGAAGAAACCCATGCAGATATGGGGAAAACATGCAAATTTCACTCAGACAGTGACCCAAGCCAGGAATTGAACCCGGGTCCCTGGTGCCATGAAGCAGTAGTGCTAACCCTTGTGCCGCCATGCCACCCCACCCGTATTTGGATTAGGCCAGCTCCTATGTAAAAACTGACCATACACTGCATTTACCACTCTATATTTGCCATTTCTTAAAATTCCTTCAAGGGATTTGGGCCTTGCTGGCTAGGCCAGCATTTACTGCCCTTGAAAAAGTGTTGGTGGTCCACCTCCTCAAACTGCTGCAATCTGTCTGGTGCAGTGACATCCACAGTGCTGTTAGGAAGGGTGTTCCAAGATTCTCAGCATGTTTCCAAATCAGGGTAATGTGTGTCTTGAAGGGGAATTTGGAGTGGTAGTGTTTCTATATGTCTGCTGCCTTTATCCTTCTAGGTTTTAGAGGATGTGGATTTGAAGGGTGCTATCAAAGGAACCTTGGTGAGTTGCTGCAATGAATCTAATAGATGCTACATACTGTTAGCAATGGAAGGAGGAGTATTTAAGGTGCCAGATGGGGTGTCAATCAAATATACTGTTTTGCCCTGGATGGTAAAGTTTATTTATTAGTCACAAGTAGACTTGCATTAACACTGCAATGAAGTTACTATGAAAATCCGTAGTCACTATACTCGGGTGCCTGTTCAGGTACACTGAGGGAGAATTTAGCATGGCCGATATACCTAACCAGCACATCTTTGGACTGTGGGAGGAAACCCACGCAGACATGGGAGAATGTGCAAATTTCACACAGACTGTGAACCAAGCCAGGAATTGAACCCAGGTCCCTGGCGCTGTGAGGCAACAGTGCTAACCATTGTGGCACGGTGCCACCCCTACAAGCTATTTCAGTGTTACTGGAGCTATATTCATCCAGGCAAGTGGACAGTATTCCACCACATTCCTCGTTTGTGCCTTGCAGATGGTGGACAGTCAGGAATTGAGTTACTCACCATAGAATTCCAAGCCTCTGACTGCTCTTTCAGCCACAGTATTTATATGACTGGTCCAGTTCAGTGTCTGGTCAATGGTAGCTCTCTGACAGGAAGACACGGATAAGCCTACATTTACTTCAATGGAACGTATCGAAGATTAAAGTCATCGACGTAGCCTCTACTGAAGCTCTACATTTGTTTGCTGTGCCTTCGTCTCATCCTACCCTGACGTGCAATCTCTTCCAGCCTCATAATTGCTCTTATATCCTCCAGTTCTCCACCTCAATTGACTCTCAATTGCCCTCAGATAACTAGGGATGGACAATAAATGTTGGCCAGCCAGCGGCGCCCAAGTCCCACAAATGAATTAAAAAAAAAATGCACTGTCAAGTAATCATGAGTCAAACCTATATCCTCCAGTCCATAGCAATTGCAGTTTGGGTTTTATTTCTAAATCAAGCTTTCCTATTCCTGTAAGTAGACTTTAAAAGTTTACTCATTTTGAGCATATGAAATCATGCTGTAACTTGTGACAATCTGCAGTTCTTTCCTGAAACATTAAGCAATGAACATATTAATATGTTGCATCACATTCATCACTGGCCACAATGGAAATGAGTTGAGAGTCCACAGAATGGTGAAGTTGTGCCATACTCACCATTTGGGGTGCAACATTCACGTTTGCTAGGCCTAAGGTTTTGGGTAAGATCTTGGTTTGAGGAACGATGTTGGAAACTGATGCTGCAACCATGGATATACTATCTGGAAACAAACAGCCAAATCAAAAATTCTATTAGTCCACAATCAATGACTTTGATAAATTCTTGAGAGAACTCTTTCCATTTTAAATCCATCTAGATGTCAACTTCAAAAGATGATTTTTGATGTACTTTACCTGAAATAGGATTATATCCTATGGAAGGCACAGTAGCACTGTGGTTAGCACTGCTGCTTCATAGCACCAGGGACCCGGGTTCAACTCCCAGTTTGGGTCACCGTCCCTGCAAAATTTGCACATTCTCCTCTGTCTGCGTGGGTTTCCTCCAGGTGCTCCGGTTTCTTCCCATAGTCCAAAGATGTGCAGGTTAGGTGGATTGGCCATGCTAAACTGCTCCTTAGTATCAGAGAGACTAGCTAGGGTAAATACCTGGAGTAAATATGCGGGGATAGGGCCTGGATAGGATTGTGGTTGGTGTAGAAACAGTGGGCCAAATGGCCTCACTCTGCACTGTGAACCCAACGTGAAAATGCTGAACACAGACATTTGGACTCTGAAGGATTTTGGATTCAGTTTCCGACAGATTTACGCTTCAAAACATTGACTGTTTTTCTCCTTAAAGAAAGCGATGACTGCAGGCAAAATGCCATAAATAACTGCCTGAAATGAGTTCTCCAAATGGAGTTGGTAATCAGAGGGATGAGAATGCATTGAAGCTAATTAAACCATGAAGGCTTACATAAACAAAACATTCCTTACCAAGAATAGAAAACAAGCCTTCAGGTCTCTTCATAGGAAATGTAATGAGGCCCAGCCTGTTTTAGCCTATGTGCAGCAACTTTCTGTTGACGTTTACAGCTAGGGTATAAAACAATGACCAGGCATGTCTAGATTTCATTTATTTGCAGGTTACAGATGGGCTGAATGTTATGACTGACACAGGAAGGGCCAATCTCTTCTAATGCATGTGTCACTTAGATTGGTTAATAGAAACAAGGGGATTGAACATTGAAAACAGATGGCTTTTACCACAGAATCCTATAGTCCAAAAGAGCAGTACGGAGGCACAGTAGTTAGCACTGCTGCCTCACAGCTCCAAGGACCTGGGTTCAATTCCCAGCTTGGATCATTGTCTGTGCGAAATCTGCGTGTTCTCCCCATGTCTGCATGGGTTTCGTTCAGGTGCTCCAATTTCCTCCCACACGCTAAAGATGTGCAAGTTAGGTGAATTGGCCGTGCTAAATTGCCCCTTAGTGTCCTAGGATGGGTCTATTAGAGAGATTAGCAAGATAAATATGTGGGATTATCCCTTAGTGCACCCAAACAGGTGCCAGAGTGTGGTGATTTAAGGATTTTCACAGCACCTTCATTACAATGTGAATGTAAGCCTATTTGTGGCTAATAAGTAAACCTTTAGGGCCTGAATGGCATTGTTGTTGGTACATGCTTGATGGGCCTCTTTCTGCACAGTAGAGATTCTATGATGAAGGGGGCCATTCAGCCCATTGTGTCCACACCAACCACAATCCCACTCCGGCCCTATACCCCACAACCTCGTGCATTTACCCTAGCTAGTTCCCCCTGACACTAAGAGGAATTTAGCATGGCCAATCCACCTAACCCATACATCTTTGGACTGTGAAAGGAAACCGGGGTACCCGGAGGAAACTCACGCAGACACAGGAAGAATGTGCAAACTCCACACAGACAGTTTAATTCATTCACTCACAGCTGGTGACAACCCAGATGTAAGGTTAATATTCTGCATGTTAATATAAACAGAACTGGTTGATGAAAAATAGCTTGGCTGTCAAATTTAGTTATCATGAACTCCTAAGCAGAGATTGGGTAATAAAGACGTTACACTGAAGGATTAATCTGGTGAGTTAGAAAGATATGTTTCCTCCAGGTGCTCTGGTTTTTTCCCCACAATCCAAAGATGTGCGGGTTAGGTGGATTGGCCGTGCTGGGCAGGGGGATATGGTGCTGGTAGCTAGGATAAATTTATGGGGATAGGGTGTGGGTGGAATTGTGGTTGATGCAAACTTGATGGGCTGAATGGCCTCCTTCTGTACTGTCAGATTCTATTATTCTAATTGCCTTGGCAAGGACTCAGTACCAGTGTTCTTAGAAAAACCCAAAATATTCTGAGATGGGTTTAGATTTACAGCATTTGCAGTTTTTTTTTGCTGACGTCTACAAGCCTCTCTGAGTGTCACAACCCAGCTTTGTTTTTAATTTATACTTTTCCCCTGGTTTGAGTTACCATGTGCTGGAAACCTCTGACCTCGCTTGCGGCTGGGATTCCCCGGCATCGCTGCAGTGAACGGAGTTCAGGTCGAGCGCCAAATTCTCCATTCTCGCTGGCAGTGGGATGGGAACAAATAAGATTGGAGAATCCCATCCACTGGGGGCAAATTTTCCCATTCCGCCCGCCGCAGGAATTGTAGCGGGCAAGGGGTGGAGGATCATGGAAAAGTCCACTGATCCCAGGCAAGAGAGAGGCAGGAAAATCCCGCCCAGTGTGTCACAAGGCATCCCCTCACCGAGAGGCAACTCTCCACTCACTTGATAAAGGGTCAGAGGCCATAAAGTTAGTGGTTTTGGCTACCAAATAAACCTGTCGGACTTTAACCTGGTTTTGTGAGATTTCTTACTGGGAGAGAAAAAATCAGAGGTGGCGCGGGGTCTCGTTACAAAACTCCTGTCATCCAGGGAAATGAGACCCTGCATTCCACCAGCCGAAGGCAGCTTTACAGTTCGAATGAGTGCGTAAACTCAAAACCCAAAGGGGAAAAGTCAGACAGAAAGTTTGAGAAAAAGATCAGCAAGTTGGGGATGGTAATACAAATATGAGTTACGTATATAACAGCATTATCAATAAGTGAGCTAGAAGCAAAAATTCAGCTTCCTGGGTCTGATGTAATGACCTGGGTCTGGATCCGAAACTAGCATGAAGGGATGCTAAACATTACAAAGAAATGTCGGAACTAGAAGTAGGCCATTCAGCCCTTCAAACCTGCTCTACCATTCAATATGACCATGGCTGAACCTCTTTCTTAATACCACATCCTTGCTTTCTCCCCTGTTAAAGAGAAACCCAAACTCCCCGTGATTTAACCAATGGAACAATGTCACATGATTTTCCACTTTGAACCAAAACACAAACTTTATAAACCAAAACAAATATGATTAAGTTAACACTTTAGTTTCAATTCACATATTCTTTATCCCTTTGTTTAGTTCTTACTTCCCACAAGAATTCTCTTACACTTTATCTAATTCCATAGGAATCCACCAAAAGTTTGCTTCAAACCTCCAAAAACTACTTTAATTCTCTTTAGTTTCAGCTATTCCCAAAGGTAGGGCTTTAATTTACCATCTCTTGACTGCAAAAGCCTCAGTCCCTTGTTCTGGTTACTTTTTCAATATTCCCAAGCTAAACTGTTGGCTGCTTTCTTTGGCCACAAGACTCAATGAGGATTACTATAGATTTTTCCTCTAGTTTAAAACTAAGGAACCCATCCGGCTTCTTTGCCCTCATTAAATCCAAACTGAGATCAAACCCTACCTGGATTCTGCTTGGCGGACAATGAAATCAGCTTTTGCTCCACTTATGGTGCAGCTCTAATTAACTGCCACTTGCTTTGGCTATCTTCTCTCAGTCAGCTGCACCATCCGTACATTCCAAACACAACTAATCAACCCTCAGCCAACACCCAGATAAACTGAACATTGAACGTGGATCAGTTACTGACATCGATCATCAGAGTGACTGAGAAGATGAACCAGTATAAACTAATCAAAGAGAGTTGGCAAGTATTTGTGACAGGTGGATTATGTCTGACTAACCTGGTGAAATTCTTGAGGAGTTTACTGACACAGAAACAAGGAGGAGTAGGCCATTCTGCCCTTTGAGCTACTCCACCATTCATTTGATCATGTCTGATCATCAAATTCAGTAACCCGACCCTGATTTCCCCCATATCCCTTTAGCACCAAGAGTCATATCTAATCTCTTCTTGATGTGGAGATGCCGGCGTGAGACTGGGGTAAGCACAGTAAGAAGTCTCACAACACCAGGTTAAAGTCCAACAGGTTTATTTGGCTCTAGCTTTCAGAGTCCAAGCTCCTTTATCAGGGGACTCACCTGATAAAGGAGGCTGAGACTCCCAAAGATAGTGCCAAATAAACCTGTTGGACTTCAACCTGGTGTTGTAAGATTTCTTACCGTAATTTCTTCTTGAAATCAGACAACGTTTTAGCCTCAACTACCTTCTGTGGTAGTGAATTCTGCACGCTCTGGGTGAAGAAATTTCTCCTCAGCTCAGTCCTAAAGATTTACCCTTTATCCTCAAACTATGACCCCTGGTTCTGGACTCCTCCACCATCAGGAATTTTCTCTGAATCTACTTTATCTAAGTCTGTTAGAATTTTATACAATTCTATGAGATCCCCTCTCAGTCTTCTAAACTCTAGTGAGTATAATCCTAACCAACTTTGTCTCTCCTCATATGACAGAACTGCCATCCCAGGAATGAGCCTGATAAACCTTTGTCACGCTCTTTCAATAATAAAGACATCCCTCCTCAGATAAGGACACCAAAACTGCACACAAAGTCCAGGTGAGGCCTCACCAAAGCCCTGTACAACTGCAGTGAAAAATCCCTTTTCCTATACTCAAATCCTCTCACTTTGAAGGTCAACATACCATTTGCCTTCCTTACTACCTGCTGTACCTGCGCACTTACTTTCAACAACTGTTACATGAGGACACCAAGGTCTCCAGAGTATTCACCTCCTCAATTTACACATTCAAATAATAATCTGCCTTCCTATTTTTGCGACTGAAGCAGATAACCTCACATTTATTCACATTATATTCTACCTGCCATGCAGATGCCACACACACAGCCTGTCCAAATCACACTGAAGCATCTTTGCATCCTCCTCACAGCTCACCCTCTCACCCAACTTTTTATCATCTGCAAATTTGAAGATAATATATTTAGTTCCTTCTTCCACATCATTAATATGGAAGTTGAACTGTTGGGGTCCTAGCACAGATCCCTGCGATAACCCACTAGTCACTGCCTGCTGATCGGAAAAATACCCATTCATGCCAACTCTTTGCTTGTTATCTGCTAACGAACTTTTGATCCATTTCAAAAATCTACCCACAATCCCACATGCTTTGACATGAAGGATAAAGTGTCTATGAATGTCTTCCACACGGGGTTCCAGAAAACATCTAATAATATTTTGCGCAAGAAATTTTATTTTACAGAAAAGGTGAAAAATAAAATGTAAGTACCCTTATGATGGGATTGTGGTCGGTACGCATTTGGGGGATCTTGTGATATGTGTTGGTTATTGGTTTCGAGGCAAGAAAGGCAGCAGGGATAAAGACACTGTTGTGTCTTTTAGGGTTGATGTGAAGAGTGAAATCCCTCAGGGACCTTCTGTATTGTGGCCTCAGCTCTTCTCATGGGTGAGTAACTTCAACCCAAAGGGGAAATTCCACACAGCAAGTCCCAAGCTGACGCAGAGGAACATCACCACCTGGACATTCTCCTCCAGGCCACAGACCATCCTGATGTAGAAACAGAATCGCTGTTTGTTCACTGCCACTGGTCCTGGAACACCTCTCCCTAATGGCATTGTGGGTGTACGTACACCACACAGATTGCAGCAATTAAAGAAGGCAGTTCACCCAGCACTTTCTCAACAGCAATTCAATGGTGGCATTTTGGTAGCACTGCAGTCTCACGGCATCAGAAACCAAGGTTCAATTCTGGCCTCAGTCTTTGTGGAGTTTGCACATTCTCCCCGTGTCTGCATGGGTTTCCTCCAGTTTTTTTTCCCATAGTCCAAAGATGTGCTAGTCAGGTTGACTGGCCATGCTAAATTGACCCTAGTGTCAGGGGGATTAGTAGTGTAAATGTGTTGGGTTATGGGAATAGGGGCTGGGTGGGATTGTGATCAGTACACACTTGATGGGAAGAATGGCCTCCTTTTGTAGGGTTAGGACTCTATGATTCTAAATCAGGATGGCACTAAATACTGGTCTAGCCACATCCCATAAATAAGTTTTTAAAAACAGCTAAACAATTTGAGAAATAGTTACCTAAATGCATGTAGCATAAGAAATGAAATAAGTGAACTGGAAACATAAATTCAGCTTATTGGGTCTGATGTAGTAGATGTTGCAAAGACAGGACTACAAGTCAATCATGGCTCACATCTAAATATTGTGCAGTACAGGATCCTTACAAAGAACATGGAAATTATAAATGCAGCTCTGGGAATGCTATGTGCCATCAGCTTTCCACCACGTAAATGTCAGCGTCATTTGATAACTTAATGCAAATCATTAAGTGAGAAGACATAGTCAATGGTGTAGACAGGAGCAGAAAGTCGTCAAGGATATTAACTATGTAGTGTGACTTTGGATTTGATGATAAGTCAGGAAATTTTCTTAAACGGTGAACAATTAGGAGCTGTAGAGAAGCAAAGTGTCCATGTACACAAGTCAAATCTAGTGCACAGGTACAGAATGTAATCAAGACAGGCTGATTAGAATTTTGGTGTTTATGTCAAGCCTTGATAAGATGTCATCTAAAGACTTGTGCCTCAGGGTAGGGGTAGGCCTCCTGTCTTTCCAGTGAAATGATACAAGTTTTTTAATGGCCAAAAGCAAAACAATCCAGATGCGGTAATGTGGTAAATTGGTTCAGCAAATTTGCTGATGATACAAAGATAGGTGGTGTACTGGACAATGAGGAAGCTTGTAGAGGGATTTGGACCAGCTCGAAAAATGGGCTGCAAAATGGCAGATGGAGTTTAACACAGACAAGTGTGAGGTATTGCACTTTGGAAGGACAAACCAAGGTAGAACATACATGGTAAATGGTAGGACACTGAAGAGTGCAGTAGAACAGAGGGATCTGGGAATACAGACACATTATTTCCTAAAAGTGGCGCCACAGGTTGATAGTGTTATAAAGAGTGCTTTTGGTACAGTGGCTTTTATAAATCACAGTATTGAGTATAAGAGTTGGAATGTTATGGTGAGGTTGTATAAAACATTGGTGAGGCTGAATTTAGAATATTGTTTTGGTTACTTAATTACAGGAAGGATATTGAAAGAGTGCAGAGAAGGTTTATAAGAATGCTGCCGGGACTTGAGAAACTGAGTTACAGAAAAAGGTTGAATAGGTTAGGACTTTATTCCCTGGAGCACAGAAGAATGAGGAGAGATTTGATAGAGGTGTATAAAATTATGATGAGTATAGATAGAGTGAATGCAAGCAGCCTTTTTCCGCTGAGGCCAGGGGAGAAAAAAAACTAGAGGACATGGGTTAAGGATGAAGGAGAAAAGTTTAAAGGGAATATTGGGGGGGGGCTTCTTCACATTGACAGTGCTGGGAGTGTGGAATGAGACGCCAGATGAAGTGGTGAATGCAGGCTCACTTTTAACATTTAAGAAAAACTTGAAAGGAACATGGATAAGAGGGGTGTGGAGGGACATAGTCCAGATACAGGTCAGTGGGACTAGGCCAAAGAATGGTTCAGCACAGCCAAGAAGGGCCAAAAGGCCTGTTTCTGTGCTGAAGTGTTCTATGATTCTACGCTTGAAATGTGATGAAGGGTCAGAGACCGTAAAACGCTAACTGCTTTCTCTCCACCTGCCTGACCTGCTGAGTATTTACGTAATTTTCTGTTTTTATTGTATCAGTTTGGTTTATATTGCCTTTGGCATAAAAAGTTAAGGGTGGTCTAAACAGGCTCTTAAAAACAATAAAGTAATTCGAAAGGAGAAATCGAGAGCAAGTTATTTTAAAGCTAGGATGTAGCCATTTATGTGTCAAGTCAGTAAGCACTTGCTCTCCCTAAAGGTTTGTGTAAGTCCGAATTCTCTCCCTGAAAAGACTTTTCCAATAAAACACGCGAGAACCATTATCCCTTTGTGTGGGCATCGACTGAATTGAAGTTGTCAGAACTATTGACCAAGTCTTTTTGTTAACTGAGGATGTCATCAAGCAATATTGAGCAAAAGTGTATAAATGCAGTTGTGGTACACTTAACCGCTATGTGGACTGAAAGTCAGAATGGGCTTGTGAGTTTACCCTTGTCCCCACATTCCGAAATACTTTCATTTTTTTGTTTTCCATCATCTTGGAATCCAATCACTACTCTGTTAGTTGGGTTGACAATTATCCGGGTCATGCAATTTGAAATAACATAGTGGTTAGCATTGCTGCCTCACAACACCAGCGGGACCCGCATTCGATTCCCAGCTTGGGTCATCGTCTGCGTGGAATCTGCACATTCTCCCTGAATCTGCATGGGTTTCCTCCAGTATTCCAGTTTCCTCCCACAGTCCAGAAGACGTGCTGGTTAGGTACACTGGCCACGCTAAATTCTCCCTCAGTGTACCCGAACAGGCACTGGAGTGTGGCAACTGGAGGATTTTCTCATTAACTTCATTGCAGTGTTAATGTGAGTCTACTTGTGACACTAATAAATAAACTTAAAAACTTATGTATCAGTGAGAAGAAAGTAAGACCCAAATGAAGAAGCTAAACATCACAATTTTAAAGTAGACAAATTCTAAGAGCTAATAATGAACGATTTTAAATTACATTAAATAATATGTCTGATAATCATTGTCAAATTTTCTGGTTAGGAACTGAATGCTTATTAAAAGTATTGAAACTTTCTATCAACGTTCCCTTAGTACTTGTGCTCAGTCAATATACTCAGTGCATGTCCCTTTACATATACTTTTCCACACATGGTATTTATCATGGGATGAGGCATGTGCAGTACTTTTCAGACTGTTGTCTGGCCACATTGCTTAATGCGAATGCTGCTTTGCCATCTCTCTTAATGGACTGAGTTGGCAAAGGCAATGTCAAATGGAGCCAAACAGACAAAGAGGTGCCAAGGTTGGATTTCTGGTCAACGGTGTGTGAACTAATCTCAGCTGGGTAGACAAAACATTAAAATTGAAAGCAGCCTCTCACTTTTTCTTGTTCACAACCTACTGAAATTTACCCCCTCCATTGCAACATTCGTGCCAATGAGTGTGGCTGGGTTAGGGTTAAGTCTAGCTACAATTGTCCTTCCATTGTTGAATCTAACCATGGCTGCGTTCAGCACCCTTGAAGACACATGGATAACAGTCAGTCGAGTAAGGCAACCAGAATCTGTGGAACTATTCCCAAGGATGAATTAACATCAGCAGGGCATCAGTGGTGAAAACACAAGAGAAAGAAGAATATTGTCTACTTCTTCCCAACATTATTGACGACCCCATGCACCCCAGACATTCTGTCTTCCACCAGGAAAAAGATACAAAAGTTGGAAGTCACATATTAACTGACTCAAGAACAGCTTCTTCCCTGTGCCAACATACTTTTAAATGGACCTAAGAAATTTGATTTGATTTGATTTATTATTTCACATTAACATACAATGAAAAGTATTGTTTCTTGCGTGCCACACAGACAAAATATATTGTTCATAGAGAAGGAAACAAGACAGTGCAGAATGTAGAGTTACAGTCATAGCCAGAGTGTGGAGAAAGATCAACTCAATGCAATGTAAGTCCAATCAAATGTTTGGCAGCAGCAGGGAAGAAGCTGTTTTTGATACGTGACCTCAGACTTTTGTATCTTTTTCCTGAGAGGAAAAAATGGAACAGGGAATGCTCAAGGTGCATGGGGTCCTTAATTATGCTGGCCGCTTCGCCAAGCCAGCGGGAAGTACAGACAGAGTCAATGGATGGGAGGCTAGTTTGCGTGATGGGTTAGGCTACACTCATGACCTTTTGTAGTTCCTTGTGGTCTTGGGCACAGCAGGAACCATACCAGGCTGTGGTACAACCAGAAAGAATGTTTTCTTTGATGCAAAAAGTTGGTGGGAGTCATAGCTGATATGCCAAACTTTCTTAGTCTTCTGAGAAAGTAGAGCATTGGTGGGCTTTCTTAACTATAATGTCAGCATGAGGTGACCAGGACAGGTTGTTGATGATCTGGACACTTAAAAACTTGAAGCTCTTGACCCTACTTCATCCTCATTGACGTAGACAGGAGCATGTTCTCCTTTACACTTTCTGAAGTCAATGACAATCTCTTTTGTTTTATTGACACTGAGGGAGATCATTGTTGCTGCCAGTTCACCACGTTCTCTATCTCATTCCTGCACTCCGTTTCATTATTGTTTGACCCACTACGGTGGTGTCGTCAGCAAACTTGAAAATTGAATTGGAGAGGAATTTGACCACACAATCATTGGTGTATAAGTACAGTAAGGGGCTGAGAAACAGCCTTAAGGGGCTCCGGAGTTGAGGATAATCGTAGAGGTGTTGTTGTTGCCTATTCAGTAAGAATAGGCAACAACTCACTGTGGCCTGTGAGTTAGGAAGTTCAGGATCCAGTCGCAGAGGGAGGTACCAAGATACAGCTCTTGGGGGCTAAAGGGATCTGGGCATATGGCAGGGGAAATCTGATCAGGATACTGAATTTGATGATCAGTCATAATTATAATGAATGGCAAAGTAGGTTCAAAGGGCTGAATGGCCTACTCCTGTTTTTAGTTTCTATGTTTACCTTATATTAAGTTGATTTATTGCTACACCCCAGCTATGACTGTAATACTACACTCTACACTCCTTCCTTTCCTTCTCCCCTATATACTCTATTAACGGTATGCTTTGCCTGTATAGCGCAAGAAACAATACTTTTCACTGTATCCCAATACACGTGACAATAATCAAAATCAAATTTGGCAGTCTTTAGGTTTGAGACGCGAGTTGAGACATTCTGCTCGAGCTGCAGAATTAAATTGAAGGAAGACCTTGGCCCACCGCTGCGAAACAAACACACTTCCAAACATAAAAATGTTAATACACCAGCAAGGCACGTCATTGTCACATCAGTGTGTTTTCAGACAGGCAGTCTGAGGAATGACACAAATGGAAATGTTCACATACCTGTTCAATTAAAGAACACGGGTGTCTCGTACTCTACCACAACAGGAGCACATGCATACACAACACATACACATGCAAGCAGATCACTCTGCTTGCAGTTGTTTTATAGACAATAAAGAAGAACCCATGTTTCAGAAAGCGAATAGGAATCTGTACAATGCTTTTCCAATAAAACACGCGGGAGCCATTATCCTTTTTTTTGCGAGGAGAAAGCAGGAAAATGATACCAGCCCTATGAGGCACCTATAAAGCTTACAGTGCCTTCCTTTTTCGCTCAAGTCTATACATGTTATTGGATTGGGAATTACAGGAGCTCAGTTTGCTAACCCATAAATTATAATATCACCATCATGTTACAGTGTGGAAATGTTTAAAAGAATCCAAGAATTGCAAACATTTGTGCCACTCTTTCTCACCTCAAGGGTCAACATGACAAACACTTTGCTAATATTTTTTACATCTCATTCAAGGCTCCTGGACAAAACCCCCAACAGTGTCCCTTTCATTCAGAATATTCAAAGCAAATAGTGTCATGAATCAGATCCAAATGGAATTCCAAAAAAAATTGTAGAAATTCCTTTCGCATTATCCGTCAGCTTGCTAACAATGAGGCTTCTGCACTCGGGATAGCTTTAGCAACTTTCCCAGTGGCTTGAAAGGTCCTTGGTGCTGCTGTGTGTACAATATCTCGATGACCTCCTACTGCTACCAGAGCAGCACACTCTGCTGCACGTTTATTTCGATGGAAATAATTAGCTTTTAACAAGGTCATCTTTGTCTGTACAGAAGTGGGTGGTGATGCAGGCGGGCGGGGGGGAAGCACAGTGTTAGCACCGTTGCCTCACAGCAGCAGGGATTCAGGTTCGATTCCCGGGTCACTGTCGTGTAGAGTTTGCACATTCTCCCCATGTCTGCATGGGTTTCCTCCGGGTGCTCCAGTTTCCTCCCGCAGTCTGAAAGACCTGCTGGTTAGGTGCACTGATCCGAACAGGCACCAGAGTGTGGTGACTAGGGGAATTTCACAGTAACTTCATTGCAGTGTTAATGTAAGGCTTACTTGTGACTAATAAATAAATGAACTTTAACTTTACGTTAACAATGTTGCTGCAGGCCACATGCTGAAAGTCTCAACAATGGAACATCCTTCCGTATTACTGAGCTCCCAAAGCGAAACACATTTCAGTCTGAATTACACCCCCCCCACCCCTTTCCTCCCCATTCCCATGTGTCTCAAAGCTCAGTTTGTACTGAAATAGATAACCTAAAATAAATTTTAAAAAAAGTCTTCTGGCAGATGGTAGTGCAGTCATGCTGATCTAACTACTGAGGTACTTTAGCTAGTTTCAATGTGGGCAATACATCAGCACCAAAAAAGTGTACCAGGTTTTGTCACCACAGCCCAGCTGTGGTCATACCCTAGTGCTTCGACCATATGCTAACAGTGTGTTTACACTGCCTGCTTTATTTGTTCTCATATGGTCCTTGAGGTAGATTTGATTGACTAATGGTGTTACCATATGGTCTCAAAGTATAGCCTTGCCCTTTCTGTTCTTTGTAAAGACACCTTTGTGCTGCTCAAGTGTGTCAGTGACTCGGGGGAAGTTCACTTTTTCTTAAATGTTTGGGAACTTACCAATGTACACCGAAGGACTTGCACTGTGTCGGGAATACATTAATATCCTGGTATCAGTAGCTGACTCTTGTGGTTGGACTGAAGAATTTGTCCAGGGTAGGATTTTCTGGCTGCACTCGTCCCAAGACCGGAAAGCCCCGCCCAAAGTCAATGGACCTCTGCATGGTCCTGTCCTGCGGTGGGCGGGATGGGAAAATTCTGCCCCAAGTCGAGAAGCAACAAGCTCAAATTTTAGCTGCACAAAACTTGAGCCGACGCTTTGGGGCTCACATGACAGAACAGCACTCTCCGCACCATCTATCTGCAACATCAGGGTCACTATTGTAGCATAAGATGCTCACAGGGACCTATCAAGATTGCTCCAGTGTCAAGTGGGTTGGTTGTGTGAAAACCAGTTACTAAACAATCTTGCTTCCCTTCTCAGAGGCCGAAATATAACACGTGCAGGAAACACATGGGCCCAAACACCAATATGAAGGAAAGATGAAGAGCCACAAAAGGAGCAGCACCAGACCACAGGGGCTTCAATGTCTTAAACACGGCTCTCGACAGGAATCTGTATGTTTTAATAATAGCTGGTAACAAATTTACAAGTCTGCAGCGACGTTAACACTTCACTTCTGTTTCCCCAGAACCTTCTTGGTTTTGTTTTGTGTACTGTCCATGACTTCACTTCCATACCCATATTCCCAGCACTCTCACTAATTTGCCATCCCTCATGGCCTCAATCACAGACAAAGACATCTCTAACCACTTCCATTTATCGCTGACCAAGTACGTACCTGCATCTAATTTCTAGCTGCCAACTATCTAACCTTTGGCTTTTCACTTGCTTTAGACAGATAAAGCATACCATTCATAGAGAAGGAAATGAAAGAATGCGGAATTCTGCACTCTTTTGTTTCCTTCTCTATGAGCGGTATGCTTTGTATAGCATGCAAGAAGCAATACTTTTCACTGCATGTTAATGCATGTGACAATAATAAACCAAATCAAAATTCAAAAATCACATCACTCATGCCTACCTTTGATGGCCTAAGCCTTAGTTTAAAAAAAATACAGTCTTTCATTCTGGTTGTTCCTCTCTGGAGTGGACCCTATCCATGCTCAGCCTCTGAAACACTCTTATAGCCACCCCATTTTTTTGGTGGCTGAGTTGTCTTTTTGATCAGTGGTAACCTGCAGTATATTGACTGTGCAGGATTCAGCCATGATAATACTACTGAACATCAAGGGGTGGTGGTTTAGACTCTCCTGCTGTTGGAGATGGTCAGTGCTTGGCACTCATGTATCTTGAATGTTACTTGTTGACACCTGTTACCGGAGTGCATTCATTTTAAAGTGACCATCCCTGTACATCTCTTCCAGGCCCCGCCACCTGTCAATACAACCTCCTCCAATCCAACAAAGGACGCCCCAAAGCACTGTTGCTCCCACTCTCATGCTTCTCCTGCTCTATTTCTTATTCATTCAAAGGATGTGGGCATCAGTAGCAAGGCCATCATTTATTGCCCATCTCTAATTGCCCTCGAGTTGAGTGGCTCACTAGGTCAACCACACTGCTGTGGCTCTGGAGTTACGAGTAGGCCAGGCCAGTAAGGACAGTATATTTCCTTCCCTTAGTGAATCAAATTGGCTGTCCCGACAATTGATAGTGGCTTCATGGTCATCAGTAGATTCTTAACTCTAGCTTTTTTTAAATTCAAGTTCCACCATTTGCTGTGGCAAGATTTGAACCAGGGTTTCCAGAGCATTAGCTATGTTTCTGGATTAATAGTCTGGTGATAATACCACTAGGCTATCGCCTCCTCTTCACCTACCTTTGACACAAGTGCCTTTTGGAAGTCCCTCTTTAAACTCTGACTGAACTACTTGGAGCAGTGGGCAAACTCAGAACTGCAGCTTTCTCCCATCCCATTGATTGGATATGGATGTTTCAGAGGTCTGCCTTCATTGTACTCCCAGGAGTCCATGACGCCTCATATTGATGTCCAGGTTTGATCAGACCTGACATGTTAATATTTCTCAATTCCCAGCAAGGTTGAGTACCTGGAATTGGCAAATACTAACCCCAAATAAAGTTGCCTGCACACAGTTAGCAATCTTGGTGCACAGCTTTCCCCTTCCTGAGCTTGGTTTAAATCAGATGCTAGGTCAATGCCATCTCCAGGCACTCAACAACAGTAATATCATGGAATCCTTACAATGCAGAAGGAAACTATTCGGCCCATCAAGTCTACACTGACCAGAGTCCTACCCAGGCACTATTCCCCGTAACCCCAATATTTACCCTGACAATAAGGTCAATTTAGCATGGCCAATGCACCTAATCCACACACCTTTGGACTGTGGGAGGAAACCGGAGCACCCGGAGAAAACTCACGCAGACACAGGGAGAATAGGCTAAGCAGTCAATCACATGAAGTAATCATACATACTGTAAACCAGGAGGTCAAACGTACCAAAATTGAACCTTTCTGATACAGTTTTATAGAGCAAAATAAATAATTGGGACTTACACACGAGATCAAGTTAGAAGCTGAAGTATCATAACCCTGGATGGCAAATTCACCAATTGTTAACCCTTTAATTAAAATATCACAGAGTGAAAAAAATGATTGGGACATAAATATGAAATTAAGGTAAAAGTTGAAATAATCATGCATTAGGTTTTATAAAAAAAAGTTTGAGTATTTTTATCATAATGGAGAAATTTGATTTTTCCCATCTATGAAGTAAGTTTTTCCTTGGATAGGAAGGCTGTTTAGCAGAAATTATGAGCTTAATTTAGCTGTTAAAAACCCATTTACACTTTGTCCCTGATGCTGTGAGATAGCAGTGCCAGGACCCTGGGTTCGATTCCCAGTTTGGGTCACTGCCTATGTGCAATCTACATGTTCTCCCCGTGTCTTTGGAGGTTTCCTCCAGGTGTTCTGTCTTTCCCACAGTCTGAAAGACTTGATGCTTAGGTGCATCAGCCATGCTAAATTCTCTCCTGTACTCAAACAGGAGTGTGGCGACCAGGGGATTTTTACAGTAACTCCATTGCAGTGTTAACGTAAGCCTACTTATGACACTATTAAATAAAGTTTAAACTTATTCAACAAGAGGAAACTTCTCATCGGTTTAGTGATTTCTACTTGATTGCACCCTGGGGGACTTCCATGGTATACTCAATCAAGAAATGTTGACAGCAACCTCTGCATTTCCAAGTTTAACCGCACATATACAGATTCCAGATGTTTCTGTCAGTTTCAACAGAGTAATGACGGCAAACTCAAGCAGTTTTGCCGTCATAACAATTGTATAATCCAGGCCTATATGTGATTCCTTGCTGGTTTATGCTTTCCCTGGACTTGGGTAGAAGATTATTTCGTGTGGCAGATTAATATCGGACAAACAAAAGTGTATTATGCATCAAAATCAGTAAATGTATGTTCATTGTACTTGTATTACCAAACATTGCAAAAGGATTTGTCATATGAGGAGCAGTTGAGGAGTCTGGGTCTCTACACAATGGAGTTTAGAAGGATGAGGGGGGTATCTAATAGAAACTTACAGAATAGTGAGAGGCCTGGATAGAGTGGAGAGGAAGTTTCTGCTCTTGAGAGAGACTAGAACTCGAGGGCACAAGCTCGAGTGAAGGGACGCTGCTTTAAAACTGAGATGAGGAGGAATTTCATCAGCCAGAGGGTGATGAATCTGTGGAACTCATTACCACAGAGGATTGTGGAGACTAAGTCATTGAGTGTCTTTAAATCAGAGATAGATTGGTCCTTGGTCAATAAGGGGATTAAGGGTTATGGGGAAGAAAGCAGGAGAATGGGAAAAAGAATCACATCAGCCATGATTGAATGACAGAGCAGACTTGATAGGCCAAATGGTCTAATTCTGCTTCTATATCTTATGGTCTGTAGTCTCCAAAAATGATTTAAAAAAAATACAAATTTCAAATCTAACTAGTGCACTTATTATTTTCACAACATTGGTGCGGGTGGCACTAGCTGACTTGTTCTCACAAGTGAGCTGGCACAGACACAACAGCCCGAATGGTCGTCTCATGGGCTGTAACCACCATTTGAGGCCTAGTGATTTGCAGGAAATTAAGTCTCTGGTGTTGGGGATGCAATAAAATTACTCACGTATATCACTGCCAACACTGATTTTATTTTCTACCGGCCAATGGTCCCAGACCATTAACTTTCTGCTTCATACAACTTTCGAAATACATTTTCTCAACATAAGTCAGCTTATTCGACTAACTGGGTATTAAGTGTCATTTTTGTCACCTAAAATTTTAGTCCTAAAGCTGACACACTGTCTCATCCCCGCAGATCAGAACTTGAGGTTTTAGACACTGAAAATGGATAAATTGTTTTCTTTAGCGGTCATTCAGGCACCAGTTTATTGTTTCTTAGCATTCCTCCCTTTGCCTTTGTCTGCTGAAGCAACTATCTCAGCAGTTAATGTTTACTTTGTAAGACATAAACATTAAAGAAAGAAAAACAACACTGGAAGCGAAAATTAAACTTGACTCTTTCCCCAAGGATAAAACTAAAATATGCCTGAAAATCGCGAATAAAAATAAATAAACTATAATTAAAATAGAAACAAGGGCCAGTTTCAGAGATAAATAAACTATAATTAAAATAGAAACAAGGGCCAGTCTAATACTAACATTATTTCTGTAACAAAGGCAATCATGGACAGCTAATGTGGCAGATTAATATCAAGGTGTATTATATATCAAAATAAGTAAATGTATATTGGATAAATCTGTATCACCGAACATTGCATCAGTCTCCAAAAATGATAAAGAAAACAAATTTTGAATCTAACCGGTGTACATATCATTTTCACATCTGGTTGGCACTGCCACCTCATAGCACCACACAATTCCCGGCTTGGTCTCTATCTGTGCACAGTCTGCACGTTCTCCCTGTGTCTGCATGGGTTTCCTCCAACAGTCCTAAAGACTGGTAAGGCGCCTTGGCCATGCTAAATTCTCCCTCAGTGTACCCGAGCAGGCCGCGGAGTGTAGCAACAGGGGATTTACGAAGTAACTTCATTGCGGTGTTTAAGAAAATATATTTCCATCCCACCCGGCACAGGAATCGCAGTGGACAAGGTAGGACCATGCAAAGGTTCATTGACCTCGGGCATAATTTTCCAGTCTTGGGGCAAGTGCAGCCAGAAAATCCTGCCACTGGAGTTTATTGATTATTGTGCCGGATTGCACATGCAAAAGCAAACTTTTAAAATGTGGAAGACTGAACATGAGAAATCTCAATGTTAATTCACTCCATGAGTATTGTTACTGACTAGATGTTAAATACATTTCAATGACAAAAATGATTAAAAACTTCAACCTATTCTCAGTGCAAATTAAAAAGTGAAAAGGACATGTTAAAACCACTGATCACAACTCAAAGTCACTATTTCATTCCAATTTCTAGACTATAAATCCATAGCCAGTCTTAAATTCCTCAGATTTAGACTTCTATTACGAGAAGTTACTCTAAATGAATAAATAAATCGCCCCTTCATCCCAACTAAAAACAGAATAACTTTCTTTAAAGTTGGAGGTCATCATAACCTTCTTAGGGATTCCAAACCAATTCCATTTGAGACAATGGAGTTGGTGTAGCCCAAATCATTGGCCCATATTATAGAAAATTTACAGCACAGAAGCCATTCAGCCCATCACATCAGTGCCACTTCAGGAAGCCAAATCCCACCTTACGGTCTGAGGTCCATAGCTTCATGAGCTATTGCACATATTCAAGTACTTAAAATCAAAGAGGGTTTCTCTACCTCTATCACCCTTTCAGTCAGTATTCTTTCCTTTTGACTAAAATTCTCCCGTTCTGGTAACATCCTCATAAGACTCCTTTGTACCCTCTCTCATTTGATCACAACCTTCCTATAAAACGGTGACCAGAATTGCGCGCAGTACTCCAACCTAGCGAATGCTTTATATAGTTCCAGCATAATCTCCCTGGCTTTTATATCCTATGCCTTGGCTAAGGATGCCCTTCATTGACATCTCCCTTGATCTACATTCACAAACATGCCGTCAATTTTAGTCTCAACTGCAAACTTCTTAATTATGTCCCCTACATTACATTTAAAACTGAAGTCAGTGGAACTATGAAAAGCAATTGGCCTTGCACAGTCTCATTGAGAACAACCTTCCAGTCAGAAAATCAATCAACCTTCATTCTGGAAACACCAATGTCCACCCAATTATGTTTCGTTTTCTGGAGACTGCTTAATCTTCCTCTGGGAACAGTATTGCCCGCCACCAACCATTCTCCCCACGATGCTCCCCTCCAACCCGCCACCCGACAAAAAAAACCCCATCTTCTATGGTAGAATCATGGCTGCATTTTCATGATTCCACCCAGTGGTATCAATAGGTAAACTTGTGGAACCTCAAAAGCAGGCTCAATAACTCAACACACAGAAAGGATTAAATGGTGGACCATTTTTATGCTCAGCTTAAAAGATTAGTTAGGTCAGCATGCAACCTGTTGTGCTGCTTAACTTGCTTCATATCATTTTGGACAAGTCATGGTGGCATTGTTCTCTTGAGCCCAGGTTTTGATCATTGCCTTTGGCTCTGTTCCGCAGTTTGAGTATTCATCGTTGTTTTTCGGGTATCTGTGTGAAATCTTCCAAATAAGCAGATTGAAATATAAATAAACAATGCGGGGTGGGTGCAATCAGGGGAGAGAACTGTATACTTTTGACACAATGCACTGGGAGATCAGGGCGCATGCGCAATAGCACCCTCTAACAGTATGCAGCCAGCTTGCCAGTAAGCTTAGGCCCCACCCCCTCCAGTGAGAATCAGACTGTAATCAGATTGTGGTTTATTTTTTGAACTACGTGTCATAAGATTTGATTTTCTCCCTTGCCAAAAAAAAGTCAGAAACTCTCCCGTTTTCACATTCATTCCGCAGTTAAATTTTTTTTTTTGGTAAAATCAATCCCATCAGGTGGCATTCTCTGCCCCCGCTCTCGCAGCATGTTTTTGGCAGTGGGGGCAGCTCATCACCAGCGGGAAGAGCTGGAAAGTCCCATTCAGTCTCTAATTTTAGGGAAAAGAAACACACCCAGACATGTTGACTTTGTCAAATCTATTAACCTTCAGTGCAGGCTAAACAGGATGTTGCCCAGGAAGTGGAAATACCAAGGTGACTAGTTGAAACATTGGGTCTCTTTTTAAAAAGGTCAACACAGATCATAGAATGATTTGATTGAAGTGTTTAAGATTATAGGGCAAGATAGTTACAGATTAATAGCCCATCAATTATTGACAACAATTGATGATATATAGACAAAAAATTAAAGGCAAGAGAGGCAAACTTCTTCACGCACTGAGTTATAAGCTGTTGAATTCATTCCCAGGGCTAACAGTTGAAGCAAGCCCAACGGCAACATTTAAGATTTGATTGGATAAGCGTATGAAAGATGAGGATAGAATCCGTACAGTGCATAAAGAGGCCATTCAGCTCATCCAGTCTGCTCTGACCACAATCCCACTCAGGTCATTACTCTCCTAATCACGACACTATGGTCAACGTAGCGTGGCCAATGCACCTAACCCACATGTTTTTGCACAGTGGATGGAAATTGGAGTACCCGGAGGAAACCCACATGGGGAAAACATGCAAACTCCACACAGACAGTGACCCAAGGTCAGAATTGAACCCAGGTCCTTGGCGCTGTAAGGCAATGATGCTAACCACTGTGCCACCATGATGTTCTATTGAAAGAATATGGCGACACGGTAGACAGAGGATGAACATTGACAGGGACAAGTTGGGCTGAACAGTCAGCTTCACTGCTTTAACTTCAACCTGTTTCTGAGGCCTAGATGTTCTGATTAGCAGCAGAGCGGGTGCACACAATGCCCCACGTAGCATTTTACACTGCAGCCTTTGTACCTTCCGGTCTTGGTTATCGCAAGGATCCAGTGAAAAACAGAGACAGGAGGTTAAATGATGAGTATAATTCCAGCAAAGCCCAGGGCCACTTTTTCTTCACATACTGAAGACGCAACCCTTAAATAAAAACAAAATACTGCGGATTCTGCATTCTGAAACAAAAACAGAAATTGCTGGAAAATCTCAGCAGGTCTGACCGTACCTGGGGGGGAGGGAATGGAGCCAACATTTCAAGTCCAGATAACCCTGCATCAGAGCTCTGATCATGGGTCATCTAGCCTCGAAATGTTGGCTCCATTGCCTTCTCACACAACTCTTAAAGTCTGTCTTCAATTCATTGAATGATATTGTTTTAAATGGAGCTACCAATCCCAATTGGACAACTATACCCCGCTCTTCTCCAGCCACTGTTCAATAATGCTGACTCTCCAAACATTGGCCGGACAGGGACAGGGATGGCAGAAAAGGCAAAGACAGAAGAGATGTGAATTTTGTTTAAAAGTGGGGCTGGGGCAGTGGGCGACACTGAACGTTGCTGGAAGAGCAAATTGTCAGAATTGCTGGGGGACAAGTGAATATTGTCAAGTGGGGCAGAAGTGAACATTGTGGCAAGTGGGTGTGGTGAAATTGTCAGGACTGAAGGGGGAGGATGTGAACATTGCCAGGGTTGGTGGCGGAGGGGAGTTGAATGTTGTCAGGAATAGTGGGGGTGGGAGGGGGCAGGTGTGAGTATTGTCTGGAGAGGGGGTGAAGCATGAGTATTTCTGAAATGGATGTTGGGGGGGTGAGTATTGTCTGGAGTAGGGGGGGAGTGAGTATTATTTGGAGTGGGGGAGGTGTATATTGTTCACTAATTAAGGAAGGAAATCTGCCATCCTTACCTGGTTTGGCCTACATGTCACTCAGTGCCACAGCAATGTGGTTGAATCTCTTGGGGAGCTAAGAATAGGCAATAAATGCCAGCCAGTCAGCAACACCCATGTCCCACAAATGAATTTAAAAATTATGGTTATTAACCTCTACCCTTGTTCTTGTGCGCACAATTGTTACAGGCCAGTGTCATTTTGCTTCACACATTTTCTGTTAGGTTAAGAAATCACAAACTGAAAGACAGACTATCCTGAATATTCCTCTGCAGAAACATCGCTTCAGCTCCTGCTGAAGTAAAGTGGGTTTTAGAAATAAAGTCTGAAAAAAATACTAGCTAGTTATATCACTTTTTACCAGAATATTGTTCAAATCCAAATTATACAGAGGATAGGAGCGTGGGCTGCGAGGCATTGGTCCAACGAGGGGTTCAGAGAGCATCACAATCTTCATCATCTAGTTGTCTTTCCTCTGAGATTGAACGATCTGCTCTGCGGGATTTTCCGTGCACCCCACTGTGTGTTTCACAGCGACAGTAGAGATGGCACGCTATTGGCCAGTAATGGGACTTTTTTGGTTCTGTCATTGCCAAGAGGCTTTCTCATTTAATGCATCCCTCGGTCACTGGGAAACCCAACGGCAGGGGTGCGCTGTCAGCGGGACTGGAGGATCCTGCAGGCATGAATGGTCTGACACTTCCAGCTCTTGTATCCGTTATCACCCATTCAGTTTTTCTCATCATAATACCACAATTCATCTCTGCTTGCTGACCATAAAATGGTGAAGGCCTTCTTTTTCAAGTGTCAAGGGTAACACAAACACCTGGGTGGCACGGTAGCACAGTAGTCAGCACTGCTGCTTCACTGCTCCAGGGACTTGGGTCACTGTCTCTGTGGAGTGTGCACACTCTCCTCATGTCTGCATGGGTTTTCTCCGGATGCTCCCGTTTCCTCTCACAGTACAAAAATATGCAAGTTAGGTTCATTAAAATGCTAAAAAATTCCCTCTTAGTGTCCTGACCCATGTAGGTTAGTGGGATTAGTGGACAAATATGTAGGGGTATGGGGATAGGGCTGTGGGGATTGTAGTTGGTGCAGACTCGATGGACCAAATGGCCTCTTTCTGCACTGTATGATTTCAATAGTTTCTATCTCACAGATTATTTGTTTCCTGATGCTAAGTGACAGAAGACATTTGCTTCCACATAATTCAGGGTTCTGAAGTAACTAATCTCTCCCAAATTGAAAATCTGGGAAATTGTTCATTAGAAATAAAAACTATTTTAAAAAACAGACAAAAGGGTGCATTGAAGGGGAAGTTAGATAAGGTTATGAGGGAGAAAGGAATAGAAGGATAGGGTGTGAGGGGGCTCATGTGTGCTCCATAATGATCAGTGTGAATCAGTTACGCTGAATGGCCTATTCCCGTACTGGAAGATGTGGAGAGATCTAACACTATGAGACTTTGGCTTGCTTCGTTTCCAGGTTTTCAAGGCATAATCCATGTTTTCAGGGAAACTTTGGGGTGACATAGTGCCAGTATTGCAGCCTCACAGTGCCAGGGGTCTAGGTCCGATTCCAAGCTTGGGTGTGGAGTTTACACATTCTCCCCGTGTCTGCACGGGGTGTGCGTTTCCTCCGAGACATGCTAGTTAAGTGCACTGGCCATGCTAAATTCTTCCTTGGTGTACCCAAACAGGCACTGGAATGTGGCGACTCAGGGATTTACACAATAACTTAATTGCACTGCTAATGTAAGCCTACTTTGTGACGCTAATAAATAAACTTAACTGATTGTTTGCAGATGATGTTGGGAGGACAAATTTGTCTGATGATTGGTTTCTGTTCTCGGAGTTTCAGAAACCAGGAGAGGCAAATAGTGAGGAAAAGGAAGTGAATCAGTGTACTCCCAACCAATAGGAAAAGTCTGCCCATGATTTCCTTTCAGCCTTGTGTTGAGCAGGATATTCAGAGTTTCCAGCCCTGGGTTTTGTGAAAGGATTTGATGCCCACCTCACCATGGGTAATTCACAAAGCTGCATTCAGATTCAAGCATATCCAGGAGCACAGTGGTTTGTCTTGCTGACCCACAGCACCAAGGACCTGGGTTCGATTCTCGGTTCGGGATACAATCTATGTTGACTTTGCATATTCTTCCCACGTCTGCCTGGGTTTCTTCTGAGTGTTCCAGTTTCTTCCCACAGTCCAAAGATGTGCAGGTAGGTTGACTGGCCAAACTAAATTGCCACTTAGTGTTAGGGGGACAAGCAGGGTAAATATGAGAGGCTACGGGGATAGGGCTGGGTGGGATTGTGGTCGGTGCAGACTCAATGGGCCAAATGGCCTCCTTCTGCACTGTACGGATTCTATGCTGCCCAGGAGACAATAAACAAATATCAGTAGTCCAGAAATGCACAGAACACAAAAGGCATCAAATCAAAGCACGCCTTTATTGACACATCCTTCATTGTCAAATGTACCTTTGGTTCTTACCAATGTTTCCAGAATAGAATCATAGAATGATTGGCCTCCTCCTGTGCACTTTCAGCCTATCAAGCCTATGTCAACCTTACAAAAAAAATACAAAATTAGCCCCACCCCTCTGCACTTTCTCCAAAGCCCGGGAAGCCTTTTCCTTATTCTGAGTAATTGTTTAACACCTTGTTGAAAATTATTACTGAATCTGCTTCCATTGCATTCCATCGTAACTCACTCTGAGGGAGAAAAACATTCTCCCCTCTTCCCAACTCTGGCTGCTTTATCAATTAGCTCAAAATTGGTTAACACAAATAAAGAGGCCCAATGAGAACAGGAAATAGTGGAAATACTCAATATGTCAGGTAGCATCCATGGACAGGAATATTTCTGGTTCAACTGCGACATTGAATCAATTCTTGGAAATGTTACGAAGTTGTAACAGATTTTAAGTAAGTTCAGAGGCAGGGAGGGAGTGGAGTGCGCAGAAAACAAAAAGGTCAGTGATAGAGGTGAAAGCAGGAGAGGTTAAAATATACAGTCACGTGAAATATGACACCATAATTTCTGGACTAAATAGTTTAATTTTTCATGTACATCATGGCATGGTAGCACAGTGGTTAGCATCGCTGCCTCACAGCACCGGGGATCCAGGCTTGATTCCAGCTTGAGTCACTGTCTGTATGGAGTCTGTACATTCTCCCCATGTCTGCATGGGTTTTCTCCCACAGTCTGAAAGATGTGTTGATTAGGTGCATTGGCCATGCTAAATTCTCGCTTGGTGTACCTGAACAGGCACCACAGCATGGCAATCAGGGTTTTTTTTTTTTACAGTAACTTCATTGCAGTGTTAATGTAAGTCTACTTGTGATACTAAGAAACTAAACTTTAAAACCTGGGTAAAACTTAATCTTTTAGGATTAAAGCCCCAGAATCGCAGCAGCAGAGAACAACCATGGAGGGGGTTAACAATTCTTTAAAAAATTTATTCAAGGGACATGGGCATCACTGGCTGGCCAGCATTTATTGTCCATCCTTAGTTGCTTTTGGAGGGCAACAGAGAGTGAACCACATTGCTATGGCTCTGAAGTCACATGTAGGCCAGACCAGGAAAGGACATTAGTGAATGTCATTGTAATTGTATAAATATGAATGAAAATGAATACCAGTAATTAAATGCTTTAAAGCATTTATATATTTCAGTTTTACTTTTAATGTATTCAAATTAATAACAATCAGATTTTGAATTTTTTTAGCATTTGTTCTATTGTGATGTTCTTCTTTGTGCCCAAATCAAATATGTCAATGCCTCAACAACATTACCCGGGTAAAAGTCAACTCCATGAACACTGTCCTGAAAAAATTGGCCTTAATAATTTGGCTTTTGAACAAGTATGTACAATAAATGATAAAACGGTGGTGAAGATACAATGCAAAGTGACTAGCACATGGAAAAACAAACAGTAGAGTTGTAAAATGGCGACAGCAGAATCATTATCAGCACCTGCTCTATGAAAAATGCAAGCACAGAGGTTAGGGCACAGTGGTTAGCACTGTTGCTTCATAGCGCTAGGGAGCCGAGTTCAATTCCTGGCTTGGGTCACTGATATATGTGGAGATTGCACATTCTCCCCACATCTACAGGTTTCCTCCAGGTGCCCTGCTTTCTCCCCATAATCCAAAGATGTGTGCGTTAGGTGCATTGGCCATGTTAAATTGTCCCTCAGTGTCCCAGTAGCTTAGAGGGATTAGCAAGATAAATATGTGGAGTTACGGGAATGAGGCTAGGTGGGATTATTGTCAATGGGCCAAATGGCCTCCTTCTGCACTTTCTATACTTCTCTTGCAAATTGTTGAATTCAATGTTGGCTCCATCCTTGATGCTGCTTCCCACCATCCCAATTATCTGTGTATTTTCTACTCGGGGTTTGTTATGTGTTCAAGGCCAAGTAAAGGCCGGAGTGCATTTTATCAATTACTACAAAGCTGCTGACCTCCGCTGGGATGCCAGGGATCCTATACCCACCGCTTTCGTAAGGAGGAGATCATAACTGGGGAGAAAAGGGAGGAAATGTGTCTTGGACTCTTGGCGGCACAGTGGTTAATCCTGTGGCCCACAGTGCCAGGGTCTCAGGTTCAATTCCTGGCTTAGGTCACTGTCTGTGTGGAGATTGCACATTTTCCTATGTCTGCATGAATTTCCTCCAGGTGCTCTAGTTTCCTCCCATAGTCCAAAGATGCGTGGGTTAGGTTGACTGGTCATGCTAAATTGACCATTAGTATCAGGGGTCTAGCAGGGTGAGGTTACGCGGATAGAGTCTGGTGGGATAGTCATTTGGCCTCCTTCTGCACAGTGGGGATTCTATGTCCCTATCACTGTCTCCTCACTACAATTTGCATACAGTGCGTAAGGAAGAGGCTGAATATCCAAAGTGGATATCAATTAGGATAGGCCCTCACCACCCAAAGGTTCACATTAACACTTCAATGAAGTTACTGTGAAAACCCCCTGGCTGCCACATTCTGCTGCCTGTTCGGGTACGCTGAGAGAGAATTACCATAGCCAATGCATCTAATCAGCGTGTCTTTCGGACTGTGGGAGGAAACAAGAGCACCCGGACGAAACCACATAGACATGGGGAGAACGTGCGGACTCTGCACAGACAGTGACCCAAGCTGATAATCAAACCCATGTCCCTGGCACCGTGAGGCTGCAGTGCGAACCACTGTGCCACTACGCCGTCCCAGGCTCAGTTGCAATCCATCTTTTGATTAAGTGCTGGACCATGTGGGAGAATCTCTTCTATGTTGCTTAAGCACATTACTAGAATTTTAAAACGAAGAGGAAAAAGTTCATCATGAAGAAGAGTCTTCGCTGCACTCTCTCTCTCTCAGGAATATCATTACACTTTCAAGACTTCCCGTTTCATATTCAAGACCACGGGCAGCACCATAGCAGTGGTTAGCACTACTGCTTCACAACTCCAGGGCCCTGGGCTTGATTACCGGCTCGGGTTACTGTCTGTGTGGAGTTTGCACATTCTCCTCGTGTCTGCATGGGTTTCCTCCAGGTGGTCCGGTTTCCTCCCAAAGTCCAAAGATGTGCGGGTTAGGTTGATTGGCCATGCTAAGAAATTTCCCCTTAGTGTCCAGGGATGAGTAGGTTAGAAGGATTAGTGGATATAATGTGTCGGGATATGGGGTTAGGGCCTGGATGGGATTGTGTTCAGTGCAGACTCGATGGGCCGAAGGGCTTCTTCCTGCGCTGTAGGGTTCTATGATTTTGTGACCACCTCATCAGCTGCTTTGTTTTTAATAAGAAAACACAAGCCAGGAACTGGGAAAAGTGCTTGCAAATCAAAAACAAACAGATGGGGTTCAGGGAAGAGAGAAGATTTGCATAGCAAAGTGTCATTCTCTCAAACCACATTTATCCAGTCACAAATGGGATGCAAAGATTTGGAACCTCTCAGAGTTTTGCCTCAGTTTACTAAACCGAGCTTAGAGAAACCACTGTTAGAGTCAGCCTCTGCCTCTTCAGGGATATGAAGGAAGGAACCACTCACACACCACCATAATCCAACAACCCCTGCTTGAAGAGCTCACACACCGATATTTGGTGAAAAAACTTTTTTTAGATTATTCTCAATATACCTGCTTTAGAAAGGATACACAGTAAGTTCACTCAGGATGAGGTACTTCAGTTATAAGTTTTGGAAAAGTTAGAAACACTCTCCACAAAACAGAGACCATTAAGAGTGAACTGAGTAAAGCTCTTCAAGATAGGAATAGAGAGAGAAAAATAATTCCCTCTTATGACTTGGTCAACAACTAAAGATTCTGGATTCAGAATTACTGGCAAACAGGCTGATGAGGAGTATTGGGATCAGGGACAGTCTAGCTCTGAAAAGATGGTGGAGGATGATTCTCCATCAGTAATTTTAGAAGAAAATTGGACAGGTATTTGAGGATGAAGAAATTAGGGGAGTAGGTACAAAAGGCGGAAGTTTGGGACTAAGCATGACTGCTGACTTATCTTTCTCCTGTCTGCTGTATGCTGTTATGATCCTATGATAAAATAGTCTGACACCACCCACCTTCCTAGCTCTTACATGAATAATGACAAGTTGGCTAGAACAGTGCAGCATAAATAGCACTTGACTCATTCTGTGGAAGGGCAAGAAAATGGGCAAGAAAGGTGTAGGCTGAAACAATGAGTTAAGAAATGAGTTTGACCAATTTTCATGTACGATTTTGTGCAGTTATTTTATATCACAGAAACTTTATTTTTAATTTTTTCATGGGATGCGTGCATCAATAGCAAGGCCAGAATTTGCTGCCGATCCCTAACGGCCCTTGAACTGAGAGGTTCAGTAGGCCACTTCAGAGGACAGTTAAAAGCCAACCGCATTGCTGTCAATACAGACTCATGTGTAGGCCAGATCAAGCCTGAAGGACATTAGTAAACTAGATGGGTTTTTAACAACAATAAAGGTTTCCCTGTCACCATTACCTGCCATGGTGGGATTTGAACCCATGTTCCCAGAGCGTTAGCTTGATGACTCTGGATCACTGATCGAGTGATAATATTGCTACGCTACAATCTCCCCCTCTAAAAGTGTGCTTATTCTGATTGTGTTTGTCTTCTTTGTTAGGTTTCACTTTCTTGGTTAGATGCATGTGCACATCTCTCCCCTATTCCCTCATGACCTTTTGCTGAATCAGTGATCCAGACACTAGATCCCAGACTGACCTACAGGTAACTCACAGGAAACAATTCAAAGGAATTGTTTTCCACGGAAAATAGGCTCAACCCTTAATTAGCTAAAGGATAATCTAGGTCCCCTTTAAATATGAGGTAGTTGAGGCAAGAAGACTAGCATCTGTGAGGGGTGGGGTTTGTTAGTTCAGTTGGCTGGACAGCAGCTTAGTGATTCAGAACAACACCAACAGCATGGGTTCAATTCTCATACCAGCATGTCTTCCAAATCTTGACCACTTGCCTGAGGCCATTAAGCGTGATGGTCTGCCGAGGCATCTTCTACACTCCTCTGTACCTGAATTCCACCTTCTTCTCCCAATATTTTTAAGTGGGCAGGGAGCAGGGAGGTTGACTCTGGGGAATATCGTGCAAGATTGACTTTGAGACGAAACGGAGGAAAAGAGAAGTTAGATAGAGGTCACAAGATGGATAAGCCAGCTGCAGGTAAAATAGGGACAGCCTCAGCAATGCAAGAGAGAATATGACCAAAGTAAGGAGCTGAAAAGAATTAATTTCCAGGTTAGCAGAGCCATGAACAGCAGACCCACAAGCCAAATAGCAAGAATGACTTGTATATGGACTCACAACCATGTACAAGTCATCATCAAATAAGAAGAAATACATAAGGCAATTGGAGACCAGGACAAAGCAAACACACTGAGGCCTAGGTACAAAACTTCTAAATAATTTTATTTATATACACAGAAGATTGGATTGTCTGTCTGAGAGCAATTAAATCAACCATGGTACACGTATCCATGGCGGACACTATTTACAGTAAGTTTATTGCGGCTATTTGCCATCTACCTTTTCTCCTTTTCCCAACTTGGCCATGCGTTGGATAATGGCATTTGAAAGTTTATGTATTAGGGTCACAAGTAGGCTCACGTTAACACTGCAATGAGGTCAGTTTGAAAATCCCCTAGTCGCCACACTCTGGTGTCCGTTCGAGTACATTGAGGGAGAATTCAGCCAATTCACCTAACCAACACGTCATTCGGACTGTGGGAGGAAACTGGAGCACCCGGACGAAACCCACGCAGACACAGGGAGAATATGCAGATTCCGCACAGACAGTGACCCAAGCAATCGATTTGGGAGATGTTCACAGTCCAGGTAGTAGTCACTGTAGAATGGCACTGTTTGGGGATGGAGAGGGGATCCAAAAAGCAGTTCAGATTTTGAAAATCTTCCAATCAGAACAATTATTTAAATTTAGTTATTTCTCAACAGAATTACTTAGAACTGACCAGTCATTTGTTAGAAACTTGTCAAGAAAACGAGTAATGAAACGGTTAAAGAACGTGACTTGCTCTGCTCCCAGCGTTCACATGAAATAAAGAAAATTCCACTGGAAGTTTACGTGGTTGTCATTTTTATACAGTAACTGATTATGACATCATCTGGGTTATTCAGTTCAGCAATATGAAGGAGTTGAATGAGCACATGCAGCTGCTGCCAAACCATCTCGGGACATACAACTCATTACAGTACTCTCTCTATTGTTTCTGTTCATCAAATACCGTCCCCCCACACTCAGCACCATGATAACCCACTATCCCCCATTCATCCCCTCAGAGTTAGCATTACTACAATCTCCTCTCCCCCACTGCTCACCACAATACCATTTCCCCTCAATCAGAACCATGATAATCTCCTCTCCCCCACCTGCTCATCACAATACCATCCTCTCAGAGTCAACATTACTACAACCCCCTCTGCCTCTTCTCCCTCCACTGCTCATCACAATACTGTCCTCCCCCCTCAGTCAGCACCACTGCAATCTCCTCTCCCCCCACTGCTCATCACAATACCGTCCCTCAGAGTCAACATCACCGTAACCCCCTCTCCCCTCTACTGCTCATCACAATACTGTCCCCTCAGCACCACCGCAAACCCTCCCTCCAGGTGCTCACCACAATACCGACCCCCCCCCCCCACAGTCAGCACCATCGCAACATCCTCTCCCCCTCTTTCCCCACTGCTCACCACAATACCATTCCCCTGCAGTCCATACCCCCTCTCACCCCACTGCTCATCACAAAACCGATCTCTCACACTCCCCAACACAATTCCCATCAAACCCCACAACCCTGGCTCCCCCTACACACGATATCATTTGGATTCTACGCTGAAGCAAAGCATTTTAAAATCTTGTCAAAATGTAGCAAAAGGCCTAAAACATTCATCATCGTATTTTACAACTGATTTCCAATACCCCCCCCCCACCAAAAAAACTCATCATCAGAAAGGAATCAATCAGACTGCACTCTGAAATTTGCACTCCAACTTAGAGTGGAAAGATGCTTTCAGTTCCCTCATAAGCTCCATCTCCCCAGAAATAAGCCCACCACCCCCACCCTCTGCACCCCACCCCACCCCAACCCTACCCAACCCACATTACAACCTAATAAAAGATTCTCAATTCATTCCACAGTCTGCTTGATGCATCAGCACACATTTCTGAACTATTCCCAAAACAAAAAAAACTGCTCACTGCCTTCAATGTTCCAGGTTGCTCAATAGCACGGCCAGGAGATAGGAGGAAGGAATGTTTTTCCCTTCCCTGGACTCCGAAAGTATACCGAAGACAAGAGGTTTCCAGATCAAAGCCCTGGCGCTTGAGACAGCCTGTGTGTCTCATATGAAATCAAGTTTGTTTGGCAAAAAGAGAAATATCGCAGCAAAAGCAAGTTTCAGGAAGCCTAGATCATGAAACAGTGAAATCCCTTGCTGAGGATCCACAGACACACACACACACACACAAATACAATCCATCCCCTCCCATTCCCAACCCCCAGAACTCTCCAGCGGGGACACCTGCTCTGGTGTCTGGTGCTGTAAGTGCCAAAGCCTATGATGCCAGCACAGGTGGTGAACATTTACTGGCATAGACCAGCAAAGCTGTTGCGGCTGTTCCTGGCTGGAATGCCCCAGGAAGCAGGAAAAGCTAAGCTCCCACCTGTCTCAATAAGCCTATCACTCATTACCAATGACATCCACAGCAGTCAATGCAGAGGCAGAGCTGATGGGACTTGAAAGAGAGCAGGCAACGGGCTGCAACACTGAGAATGGCATTGACCCAAATGCTTTGATTTAAATAAATAAAACAGCAGAAGGGACAAATTACATTAATATGTTTGGCACTGGTTTCAAAATGCAAATGCAGCAACATCAAGGCTTAATAAGGCAATTTTGAGAAGCTTTATCTCATTAAGCACCAACAGTATTGTATGTTGAGAGGCCTGCAGTGTGAGTACACAGATGGTGTTGATGGAACCACCACTTCAACAACTTGCATTTATAAAGCGCCCTTGTAAACTAGTACAGGATCTTAAACTACTTTCCAGAAGCATTATCAAATAAAATCCGACACCAAGTCACATCAGGAAGGTACAGGTGACTCAAAAAGCTTGGTCAAAGAAGTTAGCTTGAAGGAGTTCTGAAAGTAAATCAGAGAGATAGAGGAGCAGAGAGATTTAGGCAATGATTTCCAGAACTTGTGGCCTGGACAACTGATGGCACAACTGCCAATGTTTAAAAAAAAGTTTAAGGATTATTTATCAGTGTCACAAGTAGGCTTACATTAACACTGCAATGAAGTTACTGTGAAAATCCCCTCATTGCCACTTCCCGGCACCTGTTCGGGTACATTGAGAGAGAATTTAGCATGACCAACGCAACTAACCAGCACATCTTTCGGAACTGAGAGAGGAAAACCATGTAGACACAGGGAGAACATGCAGACTCCACACAGTGATCCAAGTTAGGAATCAAACCTGAGTCCCTGGCGCTGTGAGGCAGAAGTGCTAACCACTGTGCTGCTAATGAAATTCAGGAATGCTCGAGTGGCGAGAAGTGGAGGAGTTATCGAGTTAGAACAAGCCACAGGAATAGGTTGGTTTGAGATCATGTAAGGATCTGAAAGCAAGGGTGAAAATTTCAAATTCAAGGCATTGTGATGGAGGACAGATGAAGGCAATGAATGTTAGCGAGCAAGGGTGAAAATGGGCTTAATGCAAGTCAGCATATGGGCATCAAAGCTCCAACCAGGGAAGACTGTGACATAGGGCTGATGTTACTGGACCTGTAATCAAGGAATCCATGCTACTGCTCTAGGAACATGGGTTCAAATCCCATCACAGCAGTTGGAGAAATTTAAATTCAATTAATAAAAATTTGGAACTGAAAGCCCGTCTCAGCATTGGTGCCAGGAAGCAATCACTGATTGTTGAACCGTTTGGTTCACTAATGTCCCTCAGGGAAGGAAATCTGCTGCCATTACCTGGGCTGGCCTATATAAGATTCCAGATTCACAACAATGACACATAACTGTCCACTTCAACTGGCCTAGCAAGCCACTGAATTGTAACAAGCCCCGACAGAAAAACAGAATAGGAGTAAACCGGTTAGAACCTGGCATCAACTTACATACCTGAAAGGACAACAGCAAACTAACAGCCCTGTCAATGCTGCAAGGTTGCCCTTACTAAAATGTGGGGGATTGTGCCAAAGTTGGGAGAACTATGTCACAAACTAATCATATTCACTGAATGATAACTGGCTCTAGGTGAGTTCTAACCCTGGGTGAGAACTTCAAGGTTGATCACCAAGAGTGGCTCAGTAACAATGCTACTGACTGAGCCCTAAAGGCATTACTGGGCGTGTGATACGTGGCAAGTGAACAAACAAGAGTGAAAAAAACAACTAGACTTTGTCCTCAACAATCGACCTGCCAAGGATGAATCTATCCAATACAGTATAGGTGGGAGTGACCACTGTACAGTTCTTGTGAAGACGGGAATGCCATTTTCACACTTAGGACACTCTCCAGCATGCTGTGTGGCAATATTAGCACAGACTATTTCAGAATGGATTTAGCAGTTTAAAATTGAGTGTCCGTAAAATACTATCAGTAGTGCCAGAATTGTATACAACCACAAACTATGGTCTCATGGCCCAGAAAATCCCTCGTTCTACCATTACTATCAAGCAGGGGATCAATCCTGTTCAATGAAGGGTGCAGAAGGACATGTCAGGAGTTGGGGAAGCTATAATTCAGGTCTACTTGAGTGCAGAAACAGCACGCAATAAACAGAGCAAAGAGGTTCCATAACCAATGAATCAGCTCAAAGCTCTGCAGTCTTGCCACATTCGGTAGTGAACCAGTGTGGACAATTCAGCCACAAGCTAGAGGAGCAGTCTCCTCCACAAATACTGTCATCTTTTAGTGATGGGGGAACGAGGCACATCAGCGTAAAAGACAAGGCTGAACTATTTGCAACTATCTTTAGCCAGAAATGTCAAGCAAGTGACCCACCTTAGCTTCCCCCCCTGAGATTCCCAACCCTACAGATGACGATCTTGAGCCAATTTCATTCATTCCACGTGATATCATTGGATACTGCAGAGGCTATAGGCACTGACAATATTCCAGCAATGGCACTGAAGACTTCAAGTTCAGACCTTGCTACACCCCTACTCCCTAGCTAAGCTGCTCTGGTACAGCTACAACGCTGACATCTACCCAACAATTGACCAGATATGTCATGTCCACAAAAAACAGCACAAATCCAAGCTGGCCAATCAGTCCAGTCTTGATCATCAGCAAAGTGATGGAAGGTATAACTGACAGTGCTATCAAGCAGCACTCACACAACAATAACCTACTCACTGATGCCCAGTTTCCATTCTGCCAGGGCCACTCTTGAGGCCTTGGCTCAAACCAGCGTAAAAGAATTGAACTCGATAGGAGAGATGGGAGTGGCTGCTCGCATCATCAAGCATAAGATCAAATACTAAGAAGCCTCAGCAAATCAGAGGTCAATGAGAATCAGGGGGAAAACTCTCTGCTGGTTGGAGTCATCCTACCACAAAAGAAGATGGTTGTGGTTTTTGGAGGTCAGTCATCCCAGTCCTGAGACATCAATGCAGAAGTTCCTCAGGGTGAGTGTCCTAGGCCCCAACAACCTTCAGCTGCATCATTAATGACCTTCCTTTTATTATAAGGTCAGAAACAGAGATGTTTGTTGACGATGGCCCAATTTCAGTACCATTCACACCCCTCAGATACTGAAGCAGTCCATGTCCAAATGCATCTCCGAGGCAATTCTGGAAAATTCTGGAAAAGACCTGAGCAATATACATACAGGCTTGGGCTGATAAGTGACAAGTATCATATATGCTACACAAGTGCCAGACAATGATCATCTCCAAGCAGGGAGAATGTAACCATCTCTCCATGACATTTAATCGTGTTATTGAAGAAGAAAGAAAAGTACAACGCAGGAATAGGCCCTTTAGCCCTTCAAGCTTGTGCAGGTCCTGATGCCCCATCTAAACTAAAAGAAAAACTTCTGCCCTTACTCGGTCCATATCCCTTTATTCCTTACCAATTCATATACCAATCCAGATGCCTCCTAAATGTTGCTAATGTGCCTGCTTCCACCACCTCCTCTGATAGTGCGTTCCAAGCATCCACAACTCTCTGCGTGAAAAACATTTCACTTCACCAGGGCATACTTGCAGTGATGGCTACCATTTACAAGAAACACTGAAGCAGCTCAACAAGGCTCCTTGGACAGTGCTGTGCAAAGCCATTACCTCTACCATTATCCCATAGGACCAAGGGCAGCAGATGCATGGAAACACTCCCATCTGAAGGTTTCTCACCAACCCACACATCATTCTAACTTGGAATTATGTCATTGTTCCTTCATTCCCAGAAAACCCCTTCTAACAGCATTGTGACTCGACCTGCACAGGCTGAACCGCAACAATTCAAAACAGTGGCTTGCCATCACCTTATGAAGGGATGGACAACAGATGCTGGCATCCACACCCCACAAAATAGAAGAAAATAGCTTCGCCAGCTCATCCAACTAAAACAAGTCATGGGCTAATCACCATGAATATTTTTAATTGTAAGAAAATGTTACGGCAAGCTGCAACAAAATTTAAAAGTGAGAAAGACATTACAGAGCATAATCAAAGAGGAATCACTAACGCGTCAACCTTGTCTCTCTCACAGTCTGAACTCAAGAGTCAGAAGGTTATAGATTTATGAAACAATCCAGCTACACGAAAGCACAAGCTATGCTGCCACTTCAGTGCATTACTGAAGGAGCAAGTGCTATACTGCTCAAGGTACCACTTGATGAGATGTTAAATTAAGCCTCTGTCTCTCCTCTCAAGATGAGCGGGTGTACAGGTGACACAGTGGTCAGCACTGCTGCCTCACAGCACCAAGGACCTGGGTTAGATTCCCAGTTGGTTCACTGTCTGTGCAGAGTCTGCATGTTCTCTGCATGTCTATGTGGGTTTCCTCCAGATGTTCCAATTTCCTCCCACAGTCCGAAAGATGCATTGGTCACACTAAACTCCTCCTCAGTGTACCCGAACAGGCGCCGGAGCAGGATGCAATTATTTTTTGGCTTAGTGGATCTGATTTGGCTTATTGTCACACGTACCGAGATACAGTGAAAAGTATTATATTGCGTGCTGTCCATACAAATCATTCCATGCACAGTGTGGAAAAATGTTCATTCATAAGCCACCCAGAGCTAGCACTCATTTCATGCATGCTGAACAGGCAACTAGAGGATTTTCACAGTAACTTCATTGCAGTGTTAACGTAAGCTTGCTTGTGACACTAATAAATAAACTTAAAAAGCCTTTTAATTACATTTGGAAAAGGGTGGTAGAGTTCCCTGGTGGACTGGCCAATATTTTGCCCTTTACACAGAGCTGCACAAGATCTTTTTCAATCTCTCATGAGTAGGCAGACAGGTCCTCAGTTAAACATCTCACTGGGAAATTCAGCGCACCATCATTATGAAGCGTGGGCCATTACCCCATGGGGGTTGAACCCATAACTTGCCAAGTCAGTGAAGACACTGACAGCAGCTAAGCCAAGCTGGTACCTGACAGAATTGTAACAGCAGAGGTTACCTGCATGGATGCAATCTAACGGATGCATGGAGAGCGACAAGAAAATAGAGCCACAAAAATCTTCTCCCATATTTAACTGCCGTATTTTCCACTGCTTCTCTCTTCATAGTGATGTCTGTACTCTAAAAGGAGACCTAAGCACATAAATTGATTTGCGCATAATTCCCCACTAAGATTCACTTCTTTGGGTGTTCACTGCTTGCGAGAAAGCAAATAGCCAGCAGACCTCTCTAAGAAACACTCAAAACTAAGCCGCCAAATCATGCTGCACAAGTTACTCTTCCACATCCAAGGACATAGCATGTTACTTCAGAAAATTAAGAAGAGTTTTAAACAAAATCAGGCATAAAAATAAAACAAAATAAAGAAGGGGAAGAAAACAGTAAATTAGAAATAATCTTTGATCTGTTTTGATCAGTTTTTGCAACAAATTAAGGGCAGGGAGATGGGGGAGCTTTTAATCCAGAAACACTGACAGCAAAGAGGAGGAACAGATGTGATTTATCCAAAATATTAGGTTTTGACGCAGGAGTATAGTTCCAGCACAACTAACAGAAGAAATGGGAATGTTTACAAAGTCTCCGTGATGTGGGGCAACACAAGTTGAGTGTAAACAACTCCTGAGGCTGCTGCCTGTTCTGCCTAATGTCTGCAAAGCTCTCAATTTATTAGCTCCTTACCTACAGTTAACATGTGGCAGGCACAGCATTTCCTGAATTCCCCTTTCCTCAAGGCATTTCAGTTACCTGAGCAGGAACTGGGAAGCCAGCAAGGACCGAGGTGGCAATGCAAACCATAAGAACCAAATTTAATTAACAAAAGGAATTGAAATTTACGTTGTACAGGACACTCCAAACCACTTCACATGCAGTGAATTACATTACCCTCTGTGGATTTTGTTGCTCTACAGACAAATTCAGCAGTCAATTTAAAACCAGCAGGGTACTAAAAAAAACTAAGATAATTGACTACAAGCCATAGATTTTTTTACCCTTTCACTTATAATGTATACCTTCTTTTAGATAATCCTTTGTGGTCAAGGATTTGCTGCCGCTCCAGTTAAATGGTTCTTAGATGCATATGTACTTTTAACTATCAAATGTTTTATCTTTTGTTGACAATGACTAATAGTTTACAGGATGCCCCCGACTTTCTCTAAAAAAAAGAATATAGCATCAACAAAATTATCAAGAATTATGATCAATATTTATATGTAATCTACAGCATCCCTGCTTTTAAACCAGGGTTCGATATATTGTTAGGTTTACTCTTTTCAATTCACTCCTACTAACCATGTGTCAGAAGTTTGTCTCAGTGCCCTGCCCGTTCATTCTCATACAAGGTTAGAAGGTGTTACGACAGGCTATTTGACTGTGCAGGCATCGCAGCAGTCTCTCGCCCTGACTCCCTCCTACCCCTCTGCCTGCCACCTCATGCACCATCCACTTTCCAGCAGGGGTCACTGCACAGCAAGCAGAAGCAAGGTTTCATTCAGTCTTGATTTTTCTCCTTCCTAACTGGAGGAAGAGACTATTGGGAAAATGGTGGTATGGTTTCAACAGATTAAAAAACACCAAAGCACACTGACCTCAACAGAAAGGGAAAAATAAAAACTAAACACCAAAAACTACCCAAGTAGGATTTCTTCTTTCTCACCAAAAGATAAACCGCATCTGTTCTGACATCAGCTAAACAACTAGTTAGGAGGACCTAACGCAAAGAATGTTGGTATACCATGTCTGTGCCTGTACTTTTTCTACTCGGTACATTTCTGACCAAGGTACTTCCCCTGCAGGTTGTGATGAGGTGAGGTTGTGGTGATTCTGGCTGTTCCCATGCATTTCCTTACAGCTGGACAGGGTCCAGTACTGGCACAAGCCCGGGAATTCATGAGTTCACCACACCACTGATGAAGGGAAAGTACAAACAAGGGGAAAGATTGGGAGGGTGTGTGTGTGTGTGGGGAGGGGGGGTGGAGTCAAAAAGGCATAGAAGTGAGATGGTGAGAGAAGACAGGAATTAACTCAAAGATTTCTGCAAGTTCAGACAGTTAATGTACCTTATTTCCAAATACAACGAAGCTACGTAAATTACATGGATGAAATTATTTTTTGGCTTAGTGGATCTGATTTGGCTTATTGTCACACGTACCGAGATACAGTGAAAAGTATTATATTGCGTGCTGTCCATACGAATCATACCATGCATAGTGTGAAAAAAATGTTCATTCATAAGCCACCCAGAGCTAGCATTCATTTCATGCATATTGAACTCACTGACACTATTTTGATTACGCCAGATATAATATGATTCAAAGTATGTCAGGTGGGAGAAGGGGGGGAGGGAGGGAGGGAGAGAGAAGGAAAAAAAAAGCAAAAGTATTTTATCTGCCAAACTCGAGCCCGAATGGCAGATATCAAATGGCGCTGCCCCTATGTACAAACACTGGCTGATAATAAACCATAAGGCAGGGGACTGCTCCAGCTTCTTTTATGAACAAACAATGGATCAACTTCATTAGAATACAGCTGACCAGCAACTCCTCATCCACTGCGTTACAGATTTGAAGGAACAAAAGAAGCAAAAAACACCGCCAGAGCAGTAAGATATTCTAGGATCTTCCAGCATTTTTAGAGAACATGCTAGACATTTCTTTTCCAATTAAAAACACACCATGCCTAGAAACTGAAACTTATTTGTGTACTTTACTCAGGACACCTTTGTTGTCAGCCACACCATCATGTTCTGCACATGTTCTTAAAATTAACACTGAACTATGTTCAGTTACAGGCAGATGATCAGTCAGGCAGAACAGTAGCCTGCAGAGCTGATGGAAATAATTTTCACTCTTTAAATAATATCTTGCAGTATTTTAACTTTGCCCCCCCCCCCCCCCTCTCCTCACCACACTATGCACTTTGCTTAACTGAAACTTCCAGTAGGCTTTGCAACTAAGGGCAATCAGCTCTTTAGGACTCCAGGATCACTGATATGGCACACGAAAAAGGGTGCAGGCATTGCTTACTCGAAGACGGCTGTAGTAATGATAAATTATAGAAGCTCTCTTTTACCTGGACTCAGAAAGCATGCTCTCACTGCAGTACCAACAGAACACTCAAACAGTCTTTGTTAGCTTTCAATGGAAACTTGAGACTCCACCAGACTGTACCAATCAACTACAGCCTATGCTGCCCACATCCCTCCCCCTCTTTCACACGCACCCAATCACACAGCGTTCAAGGCACCCTCGACATCTATCAGGATGCCAACTACACACACTTTGGCGTTTCAAAGGCTACGTCCAAATGCATCCCTGCTGCTGCCAATGAGTGGCTCACAGCTGGGGAGGGGAGACAGGGGCAGAAAGAGAAAGAGGAACATCTGTGATTCTTACATCAACTACTTGAGTCTGTACACAGTGCACAGGATACTCAGGCAGCACAGGGCAACTCTTGTATGTGTGTTCAAATTGGAAACAGGTAATCAGCTTCATATCCATGACTTTCTTCTTTTTTAAAAAAAAAATTCAGGAAGTAAACATTCCCCAGGCCAAGAAATGGAAGACGACAACGCTTAATTTTTATCCCCCTCCCCCACCAAAAAAAAAATTAAAGATCACACAAATGCATTTTTCAGGCTGAAACCACATTTGCTGTTTTTTTTTATCTTTCTGCTACAGAAAGGAAGTTAACATGCAAAAAGAAAACTTTTTATCTAATATATATAGATGCACACACACACAGACAGACACACACACATATTAAATACCCAAAGGGATTAAAATTCCAAAAAAAAAGAATCACATAGGTAGAGGAAATCTGTGAAGGAGTGAATGTAATGAAACCTGGGTTCGATTCTGGCCTCGAGTCACTGTCTGTGTGGAGTTCGCATGTTCTCCCCATGTTTGCATGGGTTTCCTCTGGACACTCCAGTTTCCTTCCACGTTCCAAAAATGTGTGCGGGTTAGGTGGATTGGCCTTGCTAAATTGACCCAAATGTCAGGGGAATTACTAGGGTAAACGTGTGAGGTTATGAGAATAGGGCCTGGGCAGGACTGTGGTCTCTACAGACTTAATGGGCCAAATGGCCTCCCGCATTGTCGGGATTCTATGAAGCATTTTAAAATTAAAAAGTTCTCAAACTATTTTCTTTTTGCAGAGTGGCACAGGTACAGGGTTGGAAGTATGTACCCTGCTCTCTCTCTTCCACCACCCCCTGCCTGAGCAGCATCACCATAGAGAACAGATAGATCAAATAGGGAAGGTCCTGAATATCTAACAATATCAAAAATCAAGTAATACAGCAGGTTTTTGGGAAGTATTAAGCAGGGGTCATTTCTTGGGTACAATGATAATGGAAAACAGAAATTTTAAGACCTACCCCTGGGTGCAGGATTTTCCGGATGCGCTCGTCCCAAAGCTGGAAAATCCCATCTGAGGCCAACAGACTTTTTGCATGGGCGTGTCCTGCCCGCTAAATTCCCGTGGCAGCTGGGATGGGAAAATTCCGCCCTCTGCCTCCAGAATTAAAAAGTAAAGACCAAATGGGTGGAAACTTGATCCAAAAGAATTGCAGATAATGGAATGATTTGTATAACCATTCATTTTAGTATCCCTAAAGTAAACCCGTAAACCTGACATTCCAGTGGATCTGCCCAAATTAGACCAACCACAATAAGCTGCGCATAATGCCAGTCATTAAAATAATGTTCTGAAAAGACAGGGATTCAATTGCAAGATGAGGAGAAAAGCAATATTCTAAGCATCTGTGACCAGAATTTGCAAATGCGATTCTCTGCAAGAAACCTATCCCATTGCCACAAGTCCATCCACTAGTCTGAGCTGCTGGAGTTGTATCACATTATTATTGTGCTGCATGGACCGATTTCTAACAGATCTAGCATCTCAAAACTGAGTATTCACGAAGTGCTGAATACAATTTTGATATCAGCGGTGGGAAAAACGCTATACAATCACAATCGGTAATCTGGCATATCCCACGCTCTGCTATTGTCATCAAGCAGGGGAAGAACCCTAGTTCAATGATGTGTGCAGAAGGACGTAGCAGGAGCAGCACCAGGCATACCTGAAAGTGAGGTGTCGGCCTGATGAAGCTACAATGAGATGACTTCCATGCCAAACAGCTAAGCGATCCCACGGCTAATGGATCAGAACTCAGACCTGCAGGCCAGCCAAACGCAATTGTGAATAGTGTGGACAATTAAGCAACTAACTGGAGGAGAAGATTCAACAAAAAAAAACTGTCCTCAATGACATGTATGGTTGGACGTTCAAAGGGATTTCAGTAAAGTTTACTTATTAATCACAGGGAAGGCTTACATTAACACTGCAAGGAAGTTACTGCAAAATTTCCCTTGCTGCCATAGTTCACTGCCAGTTCGGGTCAATGCACCTAACCAGCACATCTTTCAGACTGTGAGAGGAAACCCATGCAGACACAGGGAGAATGTGCAAATTCCTCACAGACAGTGACCCAAGTTGGGAATCGAACACGAATCTCTGGGGCTGTGAAGCAGCAGTGCTAACCACTATGCTCATGCTGCCTAGAAAGGTATAATCAAGATTTATGTGCCTGAGTAAATGCCCTTTGGAAGTGCCCTTAAATAAATCAAAGTCCTTTCCTCCTATCTCTCAAACTCTATATTCTGCTATGTGTTCCCAAGCCGCTCCTTACAGCAACTTACAGACTATCAAAGAATTCAACCAAACCTCGGGTTGCAAACTCTGTTAGCTAACGGGGAGGAAAAAGCCTTTGCCCAGAATATCACAGCACAGATAGGAAAGGTGCATTCCTTTATCTGGACAAAGACAGGCTTTCAACACCTAGACAGAAATAAATTCTTCGCTCTCACTTCCAAAATATACATCAAGATGAGTGGGTGGAACAGTCTGTCCATTTCATTGATGGAAGAACTGAGTGATATAAGGATGAATATGCTGGACGCTGCCCATTTTCAGCTTGACAGCAGTTCAAGCTTCATCCCCAAAACAGTAACTGCTCAGAACCAACTGAGAGTATCCATGATAATCTGGAGAGAGGCCTGCACTGCAAAAAAATGTTGTGCCACAGCAGAAATCTCTGGGAAGCTCTCAATGCCAACAGGTTCAAAGCGCACTATTAAAAAAAATCTGGAATTAAAAGTCAGCCTCAGCAATGATGATCATGAAAATATTATCAATTGTTGTGAAAGCCCACACCTTTAGGAAGGAAATCTGCCGCCCTTACCTGGTCTGGTCTACATGTGATTCTAGACCCACAGCAACATAGGGTTACGGGGACTGGGCCTGAGTGGGATTGTTGTCAGTACAAACTTAATGGGCCAAATGGCCTCCTTCTACACTGAAGAGATCTTATGCTTCTACTTCAGACCATGTCCAAGTTTCTCATTCAAAAAAAATGAAGCATAGCTTTTAAAATGTATGTAAACTACAGTCATTATTTATTTTATTATAAAATGACACACAGGTATTCCTTCCGCCAGCCTAAAGTTTCTCGTTTCCCTTGAAGATGAAGAGTTAGGCTGCAGTACAGTTCCATAATGCCAGCAATCCTCCAGTATCTTACCCGAGTGGTCAGTCTTCATGTGAAATAGTCAATAGGAAGCATTTGAGATTATTTAACCACTATGGCAACTTTGCTCAATTAATAATCATCTCGTCTGTGATTCAAGATTGTGGGTTCAAGCTTCATTTCAGGAATACTAGCACATAATCTAAGATGATAACACGTTGGCACAGTGGTTAGCACTGTTGCCTCAAAGCACCAGGGACCTGGGTTCAATTCTGCCCGTGGGTTACTGTTTGTGTGGAGTTTGCATGTTCTCCGGTTTCCTCCCACAGTCTAAAGACGTGTAGGTTCAGTTGACTGGCCGTGCTAAATTGACCCTTAGTGTCAGGGGGATTAGTGGGGTAAATATGAGGGGATATGGGAATAGGGCTTGGGTGGGATTGTTCTCAGTGCAGACTTGGTGGGCCGAATGGCCTCCTTCTGCACTTCAGGGATTCTATGATCCTATGAAGATGACAAGATGCAGTTCTGAAGGAGTACATAAAAAGTACGAGCAATCAGGCTATTCCGGCCAGCCAGTCCCTGTTTGTGTTTATCTATGACAAGCTACTGAAAACATTCATATTTGGAATAGTTTCTCCCCCGTCTCATTGCAGCAATGAGATTGAGCGATTGCACTCTTGATCCCTATTTCAATGACCAACAAACTCTGCACTGCTCAACTGCTTTATTGGTCTGTGACTACAAGCTTATATTGTAAATCGTTCCCTATCCTTAGTGGCTTTCTCTTCATGTTCATTATCGCTCTCTCCCTTATGCATCTGCTGTGGTTAGTGGGTAACATTCTTGTCTTCCATTCAGAAGGCTGTGAATTCAAGTCCCATCTGAGCACAGAAAACTAAGGCTGACATGCCCACTACAATACAGGAAAGCACTGCACTGTTGCAGATATTGTCCTTCAATTGAGACATTTAGAACATAGAACACTACAGCACAAACAGCCTTTCGGCCCACAAGTTGCACCGATCATATTCCTATCTACCAGGCCTACCTATATCTCTTAAATCCTATGTACTCATCCAGCAGCGGTGGCCAGCTCCCTGGAGCTAAACAAAAACCTAAAAAACAGAGCAAAAAGGCAGTGCTTATAGGGGACTCCCTAGTGAGGGGAGCAGACAGGCGTTTTTGTGGACGCAGACGGGAGTCGCGGATGGTGGTATGTCTCCCTGGAGCTGGGATTCGGGATGTCTCTGGACGCGTCCCGGGACATCCTGAAAGGGGAGGGTGAGGAACTGGAAGTTGTAGTACATATAGGTACTACTGACATAGGCAGGAAGAGGGAAGTGGACATGAAAAGAGATTATAGGGAACTGGGTAGGCAGCTGAGAGAGAGGAAAGCGAAGGTAGTAATCTCAGGATTGCTGCCTGCGCCTTGGGAGAGTGAGAGCAGGAATAGTATGAGGTGGAGGTTGAATACGTGGCTGAGGGACTGGAGCAGGGGGCAGGGATTCCGGTTCCTGGATCATTAGGACCTCTTTAGGGGCAGGTGTGACCTGTACAGCAAAGACGGGTGGCACCTGAATCCCAGGGGGACTAATATCTTGGCGGGAAGACTGGCTAGGGCTACTGGGGGACTTTAAACTAGAAAGGTTAGGGGGAGGGAATAGTGATGTGGAGACTGGGAGCAAGGAAGTTAGCTCCCAGGTAGGGAAGGACTCTAGGCAGGATGAGAGGCAGGTTAGAAGAGTTGGGGAGAAGGGAAATGTCCAGTCTGAGGGACTGAGCTGTGTCTATTTTAATGCCAGGAGTGTAGTAAATAAGGTGGATGAACTTAGGGCGTGGAGTGCTGCTTGGGATTGTGATGTGGTGGCCATTACAGAGACTTGGATGTCTCAGGGACAGGACTGGGTACTACAGGTCCCGGGATTCAGATCCTTCAGGAAGGACAGGGAGGGAGGCAAAAGAGGTGGTGGAGTGGCACTGTTGATCAGGGACAGTGTCATAGCTGCAGAGAAGGTGGATTCCGAGGAGAGAATGTCTACGGAGTCTCTGTGGGTGGAAGTTAGGAATAGCAAAGGGTCGGTGACGTTGCTGGGTGTATTCTATAGGCTGTCCAATAGTAACAGGGAAGTTGGGGTGCAGATAGGGAAACAGATACTGGAGAGATGTAGAAATAACAGAGTTGTTGTGATGGGAGACTTCAATTTCCCAAACATCGACTGGAATATCCCAAGGGGAAGGGGTTTGGATGGGGAGGAGTTTGTTAGGTGTGTTCAGGAGGGTTTCCTGACGCAGCACGTGGACAAGCCTACGAGAGGAGAGGCTGTACTGGACCTGATACTAGCTAATGAACCAGGACAGGTGATGGATCTCTCGGTAGGAGAGCATCTTGGGGATGGAGATCATAATTCTATCTCCTTCACCCTTGCATTGGAAAAGGAGAGGATCAGGCAGGCTAGAAAGGTGTTTGTCTGGAATAAGGAGAAATATGAAGACATCAGGCAGATGTTGGGGCGAATAAACTGGAAGGAGGTGTTCTTGGGGAAAAGCACAGAAGGAAGGTGGCAGATATTCAAGAAATGCTTGTCTGGAGCTCTGCACGACAACGTTCCGGTGAGACAGGGAGGTTTTGGTAGGACGCGGGAACCGTGGTGCACGAAGGCTGTGGTGAACATAGTCAGGAAGAAAAGAAAAGTGTATAAAAGGTTCAAAGAGCTAGGAGATGTTGGGGATCTAGAGAAGTATAAGGCTTATAGAAGAGAGCTTAAAAAGGAAATTAGGAGAGGCAGAAGGGGTCATGAGAAGGCCTTGGCTGGTAGGATTAAGGAGAATCCCAAGGCCTTCTACAAATGTGTGAAAAGTAAAAGGATGAGAAGAGAAGGGATAGGACCTATAAAAGGTGAAGGGGGAAAAGTGTGTATGGAACCGGAAGAAATGGCAGAGGTGCTTAATGAGTACTTTGCCTCAGTATTCACGGTGGAAAGTGATCTGGGAGGATGCACTACAAGTTTGCGGCAGACTGAAAAGATTGAGTATGTAGAGATTAAGGAAGCGGATGTGTTAGAACTTCTAAATGCTATCAAGATAGACAAGTCTCTGGGACCAGATGGGATGTACCCCAGGTTACTGTGGGAGGTGAGGGATGTCATTGCAGAGCCCCTGGTGATGATCTTTGCGTCGTCGATGGAGACGGGAGAGGTTCCGGAGGATTGCGGATGTGGTCCCTATTTTCAAGAAAGGGAACAGGGATAGTCCTGGAAATTACCGACCGGTGAGTCTGACCTCAGTGGTTGGTAAGATGATGGAGAGGCTTCTGAGGGACAAGATTTACGAGCATTTGGAGAAGTTTAGGTTGATTAGAAATAGTCAGCATGGTTTTGTAAAAGGCAGGTCGTGCCTTACAAGCTTAATTGAGTTCTTCGAAAATGTGACTGAACACAGTGACGAAGGAAGAGCAGTGGACGTGGTGTACATGGACTTCAGCAAGGCATTTGACAAGGTCCCCCATGCAAGACTTCTTGAGAAGGTGAGAGGCCATGGGATCCAAGGGGCTTTGGCCTCGTGGATCCAGAACTGGCTTGCCTGCAGAAGGCAGAGGGGGGTTGTGGATGGCTCTTTTTCTGCATGGAGGTCGGTCACCAGTGGAGTGCCCCAGGGATCTGTTCTAGGACACTTGCTGTTTGTCATTTTCATAAATGACCTGGATGAGGAAGTGGAGGGATGGGTGAGTAAGTGCGCCGATGACACAAAGGTCGGTGGTGTTATGGATGGTCTGGAGGGATGTCAGAAGTTGCAGCATGACATCGACAGGATGCGAGACTGGGCGGAGAAGTGGCAGATGGACTTCAACGCGGATAAATGTGTTGTGGTCCATTTTGGCAGATCCAACGGGATGAATGAGTACACTATCAAAGGTAGGAGTCTTAGCTGGGTGGAAGAGCAGAGGGATCTTGGGGTCCGGGTCCATAAGACTCTCAAATCGGCCTCCCAGGTGGAGGATGTGGTTAAGAAAGCTTACGGTGTACTGGCCTTCATTCATCGAGGGATTGAGTTCAGGAGTCAGAAGGTAATGCTGCAGCGTTATAGGACCCTTGTCAGACCACACTTGGAGTACTGTGCGCAGTTCTGGTCGCCTCACTATAGGAAGGACGTGGAAGCTATTGAAAGGGTGAAGAGGAGATTTACAAGGATGTTGCCTGGATTGGGAGGCATGCCTTATGAAGACAGGTTGAGGGAGCTGGGACTGTTCTCCCTGGAGAGACGAAGGTTGAGAGGCGACCTGATAAAGGTTTACAAGATGTTGAGAGGAATAGATAGGGTGGACTCTCAGAGACTATTTCCCAGGGCTGAAATGGTCGCGATGAGAGGGCACAGATTTAAGGTGCAGGGAAGCAAGTACAGAGGGGATGCTAGGGGAAAGCTTTTCACTCAGAGGGTGGTGAGTGAATGGAATCGGCTGCCGTCGGTGGTGGTCGAGGCGAACTCGCTGGGGTCTTTTAAAAGACTTCTGGATGAGTATATGGGATCCAATGGGATGGGGGTTATAGATAGGTCTATGGCTGGGTAGGTTTTGATGTGTTCGGCACAACTTGTGGGCCGAAGGGCCTGTTTGTGCTGTAGTGTTCTATGTTCTAACTCTCTTAAAAGATGTCTGCTCTGGCCTCTGAACGTAAAAGATGCCATGGCATTATTTCAAAGATAAACAGGAGCGGTATCTCCAGTGTCCTGGCCAACATTGATCAACATCAGAAAGCTGATAACGTGATCATTATCATATTGCTGTTCACTGGATTTCATTGGGCACTAATTGGCTGCCATATTTTCAATATCACAACAAATACTCCACTTCAAAAGCATTTCATTGGCTGTAAAGCACTTTGGAACATGCTGTGATTGTGAAAGATTTAGTATAGATGTAAGCCCTCAGAATCACAGAAACCTTCCAATGCAAAATGAAGCCATTCAGTCCATCAAGTTTGCTCTGGCTTTCTGAAAGAGCATTCTACCTCTTCCCAATCCTTTGCCTCACCCCTGTAACCTTGCACATTCTTTCTTTTCAGACAGCAATCCAATTCTCTTTCGAACATTTCAATCAAAGGTGACTCCACTGCTCTCTCAATTCGTTTCAGGCTCAAACCATCCTCCGTGTGAAGACATTTTTCCTCACATGACTTCTGCTTCTTTTGCCCATTATTTTGAATCTGTGCCCTCAAATTCTTGATGTACTTTTGAGGGAACAGTTTCTCATTATTTACCCTGTCCATCCCTCTCAGGATCTTCAGTACCTCTATCGAGTCTCCTCTCAACCTTCTTTTCTCCAAGGAAAACAGACCCAATCTTTCCAATCTATCCTCACAGCTATAATTACTGAGCCCTGGAATCACTGTTGTGAATTTCCTCCACACTGGATGCAGTAATTCAGATGAGGCCTAACTAACGTTTAATACAAGTTCAACATGGCCTTCTCACTCTTGTACTCCGTAACCCTACTAATAAAACCTAGGATACTATATGCATTATTAATACATGCCCTGCCATCTTTAATGACTTGTCTACATATACATTGAGGTCCCTTTGTTCCTGCACCTCTTTTACACTTTATTCCTTTAATTTTCTGTTTAAAAAAACATCTTCAATCTCTCTCTCTCCTCAGTAAGTATTGTCCCATTGCAAACCATGCCCTCCTCTTGAAGGTTACGGCTGAGTTTTCACCTCCGTGGTCTCGGCTTACCTCTCTTCTAACTCTTTGAATCCTTTCAACCTTAGTGTTTCTCCCTAAGTATGGAATAAGAAATGAAAAGATACAAACAGCATTCGTTGTGGTCTGTGACGAGATACTCTCCCTTTGTCTTTAATCTCTTTGTAGCTTTTGACTTAATTAATCAAAGTATCTTCTTTTAAATCCATCTCGCTGTTGTCTAGCTTGGTGGGATTGCCTTTGCTTCGTTCCTGTCTTGCCTATCTAATTGTACCCATAATATCCTTAACAATAGCTTCTTTCCTGCCCTGTCACTCTCACCCATAAAGGGCATCTTCTTTCTAATCCACAAGCCAACTCAAACTGGGCGATCTGCACTATTTAATTTTAGTAATGAGTGCCAGTAGTAAAACGTTTACTTTGGGTGCTTTAAAAAACAAATGCCACTCACTGCAATGCTTCCATGGTTGGGATTTTGAATAGTGTTGAATTTATTCTCATTCACAAGACAATTTTGAAACATTTGTGAACCAATGATCCAGTTAGCTGGTCTAACCTCAAGAATCTCTTGATGCAATGCAGACTGTTGTATTAGCCCAGTGCATGGTACTCATCTTGGGGCAACTGTTTATGTAAAATGAATGACTCAGAAAGCCTGACTAGAAAGGAACATAGGTTGCTACAGAATGCAAAGTACACTATCAGTATGGTGTACACAAACTAGTCTCTGCCTGAGACTGGAGGTCAGCAGGCCCAGTCCTGGACCTGCCACATAAAATGCTCAAGTAATAGTTTCAGCTGAGCAGGCCACTGCCTGCTCCCAAGGGAACTCAATCTCAACGAGATAGGAAGATCAATCAGTGATTCCCCATGGACCTCAAGGGATTATCACAGTAACTAAAGAAGCAAGTGTCCATGACCAAGTTGTTATTCAGTACAATTGTTTCAATCATGATAACTATGATCGTAAATAGATTCAAGACTTGTCTGCATTGATGTTTGAGTTGAGCATTTATAAGTCAACTCAGAAAGGAACATCTGGAAGGTTGAAGAAGGTGACCCACCACCACCTTCTCGAGTACAATTAGGGATGGCTAATAAATGCTGCCTATCCCAGCAATGCCTATAATCCCAAAAACAAACACAAAACACAACTCTGCACTCCTCCCCACTCCACCTCAAATCCCTGGTCCTTGATGTTTACAGCAGTTCTTAATTTATTTCTTCATTTCCCTTTGCCAGGTCTAAAAGACTTAAATATTAAATGATTCACTGTCGTTTTTACTTGGTCTACATGCACATTAGCAAAGATGTAGTTATTACATTGGGAGTGTCACTCAGAGGGTGATTCCCAGACCAGTTGGATGCCTTTATGTTAAAATGCAGTTAGAGTCACAGAGATTTGCAGCATAGAGAGAGACCCATCATATCTGAGCTATCATGCACCTATCTATTCTAATTCCCCTTTCTAGCACTTGGTCCATGGTCTTAATTGCTATGGCACTTCAAGTGCTCATTTTAATGCTTTTTAAATGTTGTAAGGAAACAGAGTTCAGGAGAATAATCTTTCTGTAGACTTGTGAGGACATGAAATTCACTTTCAACATTAAGGCTGAAGCAGAAACCATGTTAATATTTTAGATTAGCTTGGATGGTGACTGAAGGGAATGGGTCTGACGAGATATGGAAACAGAATGGGTAAATGTAATTCAAACTATGTAGAAGTCATAAAAACATAAAGTGCTAAAAAAGCTCAGAAGGTTTAACAGCATCTGTGGCAAGAGAAACAGAGTTAACGTTTGAGTCCGTATGACTCTTGTCTGAATGACAGACAAGAGAGGTTAGAGGTGGATGATGTGATTGACTACATTAAAGGCTTCAAGTTTATTTATTAATCACAACTGGGCTTACATTAATACTGCAATGAAATTACTGTGAAAATCACCTAATTGCAACACTCCGACACCGTTTGGGTGCACTGAGGGAGATTTCAGCATGGCCAATGCACCTAACCAATACGTCTTTCAGATCGGGAGGGGGAAACTGGAGCACCTGGAGGAAACCCACACAGATACGGGGAGAACATGCAGACTCCACACAGACAAAGACTTTAGATGGGAATTGAACCCAAGTGCCTGGAACTGTGAGGCAGCAGTGCTAACTACTGTGCCTGCCCATGGAGGAATAATATTTTATGGTCACAAATACACGGGATATCATTTGTGACTTTGCTTAGGGCCATTTAAGTACTGTCTGTGGTGGCCGAAAATCTTTTTTGGAGATATGTATGAAAATGAGCTACTGAATGACAGAAAAGTGTGATGCAAAATGTAAGGTGATGGGCAGAAATTAGTTACAGCAGTGTGCACTCTGTTCCATGGTTCTTGCCATTGAAATAGGAGTGTGTGTTTGTTGAATAGAAATAATCTTGGAAAATAATCAGAACAGGACCTACTCTATGTATAAAATGTCTGTTTTTAATTTGCTATGAATGGTTATGATTTAGCATTCATGGAAAGCTACGACATTTTATTTTCAACTCATATTTGACAGACACACACATACATATGGTAAGGGAAGATAAAGGTTTTTCATTCATTTAATTTTAATATTGTCAATAGGCTGCTACATTGAATAAAGTTAAAATAATTATAACAGAGCAGCTGGCAAAGCTTTTGCACGTTGAAGAACCACAAGTTCAGCCTAGGTGAGGAGTTGTACAGTCGGATTTTTCGAAAATTAAATGGAAAGGCAGGGCAGGGCCCTGTGTTGATTTCAGTCCATCAATCCATGGGCCAGCACGGTGACACAGTGGTTAGCACTACTGCGTCACAGCACCAGGAACCCGGGTTCAATTCCAGCCTTGGGTCACTGTCTGTGCGGAGTTTGCACGTTCTGCCTACGTCTGCATGGTTTTCCTCTGGGTGCCATGGTTTCCTCCCACACTTCAAAGATACGCAGGTTAAGTGTATAAGCCATGCTAAATTGTCCCACAGTGTCGGGAGGATGAGTAGGGTAAATACATGGGGTTGAAGGATGGAGCCTGGATGGGATTGTTGTCAGTGTAGGCTTGATGGGCTGAATGGCCTCCCACTGCACTGTAGGGATTTTATGATACACCTTTTGTGACCCCTAACCAATGGTTCAAAGAGAAACTTCTGGAACCCTAAGTAGAAGGCAATTAAAGGTCAGACAGAGCTGATATATCTCAACCCTGGAGAAGGATCATTTAGATCCGAAACATTAACTTTGTTTCTCTCTCTCTCCACAGACACTGCCAGACTTGCTAACTTTTTCTGTTTTTATTTCAGATTTGCAACATGTGCTGTATTTTGCTTTCATCTCACCCTTATTGAAGTGATCTTCTCTCAAAAAAGCTTTCCTCGAAATGGGAGCCTGTAAAATAAATTCTATTCCCCTTGCATCAATAAAACACTCAAAAATAAGACTGCCAGCATGGCAAGAGGGTAATTACAGGTACAGTGGAAATCGCTTACAATGCGAGATGAGAGTTGTTCCGGGGAAAGGTGCAGAATAAGATAAATAATGGATCTAAAAAGGACAAGAGCACTAGATGAAGGTGGTGAGAGTGTGGCTGAACAAGTTGATAAATTCGAGCATGTCAAAGTGAATGGAGAACCAAGGACTTGACAGCTGATTCTGAAAGTGTGATTGTAAATGAATTAGGAGATGGTTCTGTGGCCACTGTTTATTGAGTACGTGGCCACGTCTACTCAGGCAATTGAGGATTGTCCAGAATTTCCCTGGAAGGCTGAAAGCCAGGAGACTTCACCAGCTGGGAATACGGTCATCGAGAAGCCGGACTGTCATCAGTTTGCGGGATGTGGAATATATTCCAATAAGGACAGTGGGATTTCAGGTGGGTGCATTAGGCTTTTCACAGCAACCTTCGCACGGTTCTTCTGTTAACACAAGTTTTCCAACCCAAACACCAGTGGACTAATGCTGTCAAGAAGCCGACTGAACTCTAACCACCGGGCTCTTGATCCAAGCACTAAAAATCCATAGGCAGGTGGACAACAAGTGGACTAAGCAGCTTGACAAAGAGCCACCATGTGTACTTAGCCAAATTGCAGCATGTGGTATAAAACATGCAGAGCCGAGGAGCCAACGTATCATTAATTGAAATAGGGGAGGGGTGTGTGTGTGTGTGTGTGTGTGTGTGTGTGTGTGCTGAATTCTCTGATCATTCACGTCAGCGGGATTCTTCGGTCCCACTAGTAGTATACCTCCTCCTGTGGGTTTCACAAGGTGTTGGGTGATGTCTTTGAGAAACCCCATTGATAGTGGCACCCCCCCGCCAGCGGCACCACCACCACCATTAACTCTCTCCACAGATGTTGTCAGATCTGCTGAGATTATCCAGCTTTTTTTTTAAATTTTAATATTAACTGTAATTAATTTGGAAAGCATAAACCGAAATATTTCGTACCATGCTTCATTGGGGCTACTCTGTGCTTTGTGTGCAAATGATAATTAAAGTCATAACTGACTATGGCTTGTGTTTTTCAGATAACAGGTAAGAACACCTTCATCTTTTTCATGGGAAATTTGTAGAGAATCCAATTAGTGCCATGAGATAATACAGGCTTTTCTGGTTGTCATCTCCTGGGACAACCAATGATATTCCAATTTTCCTGTTTTCTATTTTTCTCATTTTCAATTTATCTTTTGTTTCAAGATTCAGTAATGATGCTTTAAAACTTTTCCATTCTGATACTTTGTATATATATCATTAACACTATTTTAAGTTCACGTACTGGTGCCAGAAGTAGGCTTACATTAACATTGCAGTGAAATTACTGTAAAAATCTCTTAATTGCTATACTCCGTTGTCACCTGTTCGGGTACACTGAGAGAGAGTTTAGCATGGTTAATGCACCGATCCAGCACACTGGGAGGAAACAGGAGCACCCGGAGGAAACCCACGCAGAAGACAGACAGTGACACAAGCCCGGAATTGAACCCAGGTTCCTGACACTGTGAGGCAGCAGTGCTCACCATTATGCCACCATGCTGCCCTTTCATTTAGAGATATGGATTAGTGTGCAGTGTTTGTACTCAACCATTTACACCAAACAATATGGGTGTTAAATATCAGCAGATTAAACAGCAGACTTGCTTTTAAAATTTGGAACATTAGTTTATGAATGTTCTATAGTTTTACTTGTTGTATTATTCTTCACACATGCTGCCTGTATTTCAGAGCCATCCGCTCCTATAACATCTCAGTCTTAACAAATGGAAACACTGTACTAACTATACTGACTAGAGTATTAGGGTCTACATTGAACCAGCTGTGGCAGAGGTCAGCGTACTACAACTGGTCTCTCTATTCTCATGCAACTTTTGCATTGTAAACTAGTAAATGTTTTACTTGCAATTTTCCACGCTGGAGATGCTTGCTGACGTACACTCAAGCAGACTTAACACTATCTATACCTAAATCACAAACAAATCTTTACCTAGTTCAGTGCTTCTGAAACTGTAGGTCATGACCCCATTTGGAGAGTCACAGAAGCAGCCGTTGGAGTCATGAATTCCCCCTCCACGGAGACCGCACCCAGTACTGGCCCCAAAGCCTCGGCAGCAACAAACCCTGGCTTTGCCTCGCTTGCCTTTGTCTCTCTCCAAAGTGGAGTGCAGGGGAAACAATGGACCCAGCCGGTGGACAGGGTCACAAAAACCGAATGAGAACCCATCGGTCTTGCATTTACACTGAAATGGGGAAGCAGTTGCAGGTCTTCTTCCATTTACAGGCCACAGCCAACTGTGCCATCTTCACAGGGAGCTGTGTGCAGCAGGGTGAACCTGCTTTAAAACATTCAACAAGGTAGCCTCAGCTGTTTCACTGGGCAGGGAATTCCACACCTTCACAAGCTTTTGGGAAGAAGTTCCTCCTCAACTCAGCCCTAAATCTGCTCCCCATTATTTTGAGGCTATTCCCCCTAGCTCTAGTTTCATCCACCACTGAAACAACCTATCTTATCTATTCCCTTCGTGATTTTATGTGTTTCTACAAGATCCCCCCTCATTCTTCTAAATTCCAATGAGTATATGTCCTCTTCACAATTTACTTTCCTAACTATTCTTGAATCGTCAGCAAATTTCACAACCAGACCCTTGGTCCAATTCATTTATATAAAAGTTGAGGCCGCAGCACTGATCTATGGCACACTACTTGTCACATCCTGAAAACCATAAAGAGATCCATTTATGCCAACTCTCTGTTTCCTGTTGGCTAGCCAATCTTCTATCTATGCCAATAGGTTACTTTCTACCTAAATGAGCTTTTATTTACTGCAACAACATTGATAAGGCGCCTTATCAAACAAATACTTTCTGAAAATCAACAGATAAATGTGGACGTTGTGCTTCACACCTAGAAGTTGTGAATTTCGGTAATTGATAATAGTCAGCCCATCAAGCAAAGCACATAATAATGACGAACAAGTCATAGGCATATATGTGAAAGTAATTGCTGATCTCTTCATGGCATTATGCTCAAAACAATCCCTTCTTCTACGAATAGTTTAAAGTTTATTTATTAGTTTACAAGTAGATTTATATTAACACTGCAATGAAGTAACTGTGAAGATCCCCACTCCAGCTCCTGTTCGGGTAACTGAGGGAGCATTTAGCATGGCCAACGTACCTAACTAGCACATCTTTGAATTGTAGGAGCAAACCAGGGCACCCAGAGGAAACCCACACAGACACTGGAAGACTGTACAGACTCTGCACAGAAGTGACCCAAGCAGGGAATCGAATCTGGGTCCCTGTGAGGCAGCAGTGCTAACCACTGTGCGGCCCCCGGAGAATAGTTCTCCTACCCATTATAAAGCCGAGGATTTTTATGCCATGCTTCATACCAATTCTCTCTTGTTCTTTGTGTATTTGTCACGAACATTTTCCATTGTAATCTGTCTCATGGCAGGACATTGCTGGCAAAAAAATTATGGTTCACAGGCTTGCTTGTTTTTACAATAACCCTCATTTCACTTCAAATGAAATTAATTATGTTTGTAGCCAAGGCATTTCAAGGTGACAAGGTGCTACACAATAAAAATATACATAACTTCTTCTGAAGTGATTGTGTTACTACTCAAATTCCATGTACTATCTCAGCAATAATGATGAAATTAAATTAATTAATTCAATTTGTGGATATCAGTGTTTGTTCATTGCTTACTAATACAGAAACTAGAAAAGCACTGTCTCTAGCTCACACCCCACTCCGATACAATTCAATGCACTAATTCTGCCCCATTGCAGTCTTCTTGATATAGAAACTATATAAAACATCCTGTCTGGACCACACCCCAACACAGCCAAGTAACATCTCAACAGTAATATCAGCATCTCTAACAAAACATCAATCAAAGATTCTGGTAGATATGTTTTACTTGTTGTTGGCAATCTAGAAATACCTGAAGTCAGAAAACAAAAAAACAAACTCTCTGGTGCCTCACAGAAGTGGAAGGAAAGGGTGTGCACAGTCTTTTGCAAAACTGTAGCTGAGCCTCACTGTAAGGATTTCCATCGTAAGCCAATGAGTTTTTTTTTATTATGCAAGATTTCATTTACGCTTTGGAACAAGCAATTAGTTCATTACTTACAGTGAGCACAACAAAGAGACACCAGTTCCTCAAGATTTTAGAAGCCTATCAGTTGTATAAGCCAAATGTAAAACCTGATTTCATTAACTTATTTGAGGGGCACTTTTAGTAACTTTTCTGTTCACAGCACCTCCAGATTGTAGAGTTTTCCTTTTTGGAAGGAAGGGTGGTATAAAAAAAAAGAGAAGACATATATGAAGGCTAATGGCAACAGAAAGTGCTCAGTATCCCAATCATTGTGTCAAGATATGTTCACAGTTTAAGAGAAAGTGTTATTCTGCATGGCATTATTATTCTTGCCAATTGAGATGATTACTCAATATCAACAAAATCAATCTGGATAATTTAGGCCTTCCACCAATGCTTGCCTACACAAGATCAGGAATTCTGAGTATAACCTCAAGCACTCTCCTACCACTCCACAGTACAAAGTTAAAGTTTAAAAGTTTATTTTTTAATATCAGAAGCAGGTTTACATTAACGCTGCAATGGAGGTACTGTGAAAATACCTTAGTTGCCACACTCTGGCATCTGTTTGGGCACATTGAAGGAGAATTTAGTACGGCCAACCCTAACCCGCATGTCTTTCAGACTGTGGGAGGAATTTGATGCACATGGACACAGGGAGAACATGCAAATTCTGCAGAGTGACCCAAGCCAGGGATCAAATCGTGTGCCTGGTGCTGTAAAGCAGCAGTGCTAACCACTGTTCATTGCGTCACTCCAAGCTAAAGCACAAAATGAGCTACATTAACCAAAAGTAATCCATTTGCACAATATATCAGAATTTTTGTGTTAACTTTTAACAACTTTTCTTGGAGGAGTAAGCATTTGTTGAAGGATCCCTCCGTCAAAGACAATAAAAAGTGAATGAGTCCAGGAAAAGCTGGCATAATTGCTATTGTTAAACAGTATTGACTATGTCTTTATAAGGTTCTTTTAACCTTGTGTATCATTGGGGGAAATGGTGGTGGGGGGGAGAGGGGGGGGCGTGGATGGAAGAAAGGGAGAGTGATGGAAAAAATTGCACACACTGACATGCGTATTCCCTCAGGTCATCTCAACCACTTCACAGTCAATGGATTACTTTCAGAGTTCAACAATATTAGTTTTATGAACAAACAGATTTAAGATAAATGCTAATTAATATGTTTTGATTGAGGGGGGAAAAAAAGTTGACCAAGGCATCAGAACACCTTGATCCTCTTGTTTTGGGTGGGCAGGGGGGGGAATCAAATATAAATGGGCAGAACATTCGCAAAAAAGAAACAACTTCTGACTATTCTTTTCACATCTCAGTGCATGCCAAATTAAAGAAAGTATTATTGAGGAATGTCCATGAAGATATTATAATCTTATCCTCTATATATTTCTATTCCAGACAGGAAACTGCTTTTGCGCAGGCTAAGGATTCAGGGACACTTCTCCACGCAAAGAGTGGTGAGCCTGTGGAATTCATTACCACAGTAAGCAGATTGATGTCAAAACACTGAATGTATTCAAGAGGCGACTGGATATGGCATTTGGGTGAATGGGATCAAAGGTTATGAAGAGAAAGCAGGATTAGGCTATTGAGTTGGAAGATCAACCACAATCATGATGAATGGCAAAGCACGCTCGAAGGCTGAATAGCCTCCTCATCCTGCTATCTTCTATGTTTCAATGCTTGTCAGGGGTATCCAAAAAAGTTCAGCTGTTAATTCGTAGAACCCTACAGTGCACAAAGAGGCCTGTTGGCCATCAAGTCTACACCCACTGCAATCTCACCCAGGCTGGACCCTCATATCCCTACATAATTTACCCGCTAATCCCTCTAACCTATGCATCTCAGGATACTAACAGGCAATTTTAGCATGGCCAATCAACCTAACCCGCACATCTTTGGACTGTGGGAGGGAACCAGAGACCGAGAGGAAACCCACACAGACACGAGGAGAATGTGCAAACTCCACACAGACAGTGAACCAGGCTGAGAATCGAACCCAGGTCCCTGGAACTGTGAAGCAGCAGTGCTAACCACTGTGCTACCGTGTTGCCCCATTACACAAGAACAAACCAAATTCAGAACTGACTGCTTTGAAAAGCGTCTAGCAAATATAAACTGGGTTAGGTAGGATATGGAAGAATGGATCATTCATGCAAGGAAACAATGCAGTTTCTATATTTCTGGTTTTAAGGCACCTTCATTCAACTTTGCATCAGTCAGGATCAGGCATGAGCTATTCCTTCAAAGTTGTATTTGCAATTTAGTGTACCAACATACAAATGGGGCAGATTTGACATGGAAAAACAAAAAAAATTATGAAGTGTTTGTCAACAGATCTCTGAAGGCAGAAGGGCATGTTAGTAAGGTGGTGAAAAAGGCATAAGGGACACTTGCCTTTATCAATTGAGCATAGATTATAAAAACAGGGTAGTCATGTTGGAGTTGTATAGAACTTCGGTGAGCCCACAGCTAGAGTACTTGTGCCATTTTGGTCGCTACATTATAGGAAGGTTGTGACTGCACTGGAGTGGGTGTAGACGAGATTTACCAGGATGCTGCCTGGGATGGAACATTTAAGCTATGAAGAGAGGTTGGAGATGCTTGAGTTGTTTTCATTGGAGCCAAGGAGAGTGAAGGGGTGACCTGATCAAGGTATACAAGATTATGAGGGGCATGCAGAGTGGATAGAGAGCAATTGTTCCCCTTAGCTGAAGGATCAGTCATAAGGGGATATAGGTTCAAAGTGGGAGGCAGGAGGTTGGGGGTATATGAGGAAAAAGTTTTTTATCCAGAGGGTGGTGACAGTCTGGGTTGCGCTGCCTAGGAAGGTGGTAGAGACAGGATGCCTCACATCCTTTAAAAAGTACCTGGATGAGCACTTGACACATCTTAATATTCAAGGCAATGGGGCTAATGCTGGTAAATGGGGTTAGGTCAGAAGTCAGGTGTGTCTCGTGTGTTGGTGCAGACTCGCTGGGCCAAAGGGCTTCTTCTGCACTGTACATTTCTATGATTCTAAAGTATCTTACTGTGTTTCTCAGAAGCAGAAAAGTGTGTCACTAATCATAGATAACTTGGAACTTCAATAGGTAAGAGCAGCAGCCATTTTGCTGCAGATTAAAATCCTAGGAATGTGATAAATAACCAGTTCATTGTGTTTTTGGGTGGAAATGGTCATGAAATAATTATTGGGCAGGATATGGTGAGAACTTTCTATTCTTCAAGCACACTATTGTGGTATTTATCTATATGAACAAATGTAGCATGGTGACGGCATAATTGGTATAATTTTCCAATAAAAGAATGGCACTTCTCAACAAAGTTAAATTCACTTCACATAGATTGGATTATTTATCTAAATCCTGACATGCAGTTTGAGTTCGTAAAGTCTGACCTGACAAAAAAATTATTACCAACTGATGATCCCAGCTAACACTATATACATTCTTTACCTATTACGGACAGTCTAATAAAAGCAATTCTATAATAGTGTGCATGGGTATGAGTGATACCAAAATTCTCTGAATTTGTACATGAGGACTCAGTAGATACCTTAACCCATTACAGATAGGCTAATAAAAGCAATTCTATAATAGTGCACATGGGTATGAGTGATACACAAACTCTCTGAATTTGTACATGAGCATTCAGTCGATACCTTAACCCATTATGGACAGTCTAATAAAAGCAATTCTTTAATAGTGTACATAGGTCTGAGTGGTACACAAACTCTCTGAATTTGTACATGAGCACTCAGTGTATAACTTAACCCATTACAGATACTCTAATAAAAGCAATTCTAAAATAGCGTACATGGGAATGAGTGGTGTTTGTAAATAAGCACTCAGAAAGCCAATGAGTTTTCTGTTTGGATTCTGTTCATACGCACTACAGTTAGCTTTGGTTTTGTTACCTGAAAGTAATGGCTGAAAATAAGGATGCTGACCTACACCACTGTGTTTCTGTTCTGTTGGATGTAAATTTATTCCTGTACCTGGCCATGTCAGGGTAAAAAGAACAAAATGAACTGCAGAATGTAATGCTTCAGAAACTGAATAGGACTGAATTTCCGCCAACCATCTGCTCATTTATTATGAGCACAATACAGGGTGCCTTTGTTATTTACGGCTTTTGTTATTCTTCTATCAACCTGGCATGGTCATGCCCCTGAGGTACCACACTATTTTATCTCTTGGAATTTAAAACTCAACTTACAGTTGAAGTGATTTGATGTAGCAAGATTAAGCAAAATATTTTGCCACTGAAATTTTCAAAATAAGTTCTAGTAACAATTTGCATATAAAGTACTTCACTTTTTAAATTTACAGTCCATTCCATAATTTAAGACTGTTATCACAAGATAGTTATCAATTTAGGCCATTCAGCCCAATATATTTATCATCGTGAAAATCCCCTACAGTCACAACCATTTGCTTTGTCAATTATTCCAGCATTTTCACCTCCATCTTTTAAGTTATTCAATAAAAAAATTACATAAACGTCACTGATGTCACGCCTTCTTAAACAGTTCAAAGACCTCAGCTGAAAACTGCCTAACCTAAAACAGGAATTTATGGTTGAAAATCAAAGGGATTAATCTCTGTCCCCACCCACTTCATGCTGAATACCAATTGGGTGAAATCCCTAATCGTATTTTTGGTCAATTGGGTGCAAGAAAATCCACTGCCACGTTTATGAACCAATTTACTTAGAAGTGTTCGATATAGCTACACAGCCTCCTCCCTGGAGTGACATAACCTTTCTAATTTAGTTCAATCACACTCTCACTTTCACCATAACTGGAAAAACCTGACTTCCCAAAAACCATTGCAGTCTATCACCCTGATTATTTACCCACTACAGCCCTAATCTCTGCTTCATTAAGTCCAAGATTTAAATTGTTTTTGGTGGAAAAGCAGCTCTCTCAGATGTTGCCGGAGCATACTAGATCTTGTCCTCAATCTGCAAAAGCTACTCATTCCAGATCATCCTGGAATGCAATACCAACTCTTGGCTTTTCTCCATTGGAAACTCCCACTTTAAGCCTTTTCCTTTGATCATTTAACAAGAACAAAAGCTCAAGGACTTCCTTGTCACTAAGAAGGAGACCATTTCTTCAACTGCCTCTGCTGCACCCTCCCTTTGCCATGCCCACCTGATCAATTTCCTCCAAGATTCTCCCTTAACCTACCTTTGAATTTGCATTTTCCATCTCCTGCTCCTTTAACACTACTTTTGCTGAACCAACCATCAAACTTATCTTTCTTGCCCACATGTACACAGATAATGGTGATAGGTCCCACTCATTACTGATCCCATCTGCCATCACCACTACCCCTTATTAAGAAAACCATGCTTGTTCCCACTACGCTTTTATAAAATACCCCCACATCTTCAAGATATGTTGAAATGGATGAGGACAGATAGTTAACTGTAGTCAGTCACAAGATGTAATTTGTGATTGTTAAGGGCAGCAGTAGGAGTGAAAAGCCACAGGATCACCCCCCCACCGTGGCTTCTTTTCTACTTCCTGAATGGTTACTTCTTCCGTCCTCCCTGGCTCTCTCTCGTTTCTCATCTACATGTTGGCTGTTGGGGAGATGATCTGGAAAAGCATTAGGTTCCACACTTAAACTGACGACACCCATCTCTATCTCATAACTCCTCTTTCAACACCTCTAGTTCTTTGATTTGTCATGCTGCTTGCCTGATGGTCTGGGAATGTAGTCAGGTTTGAAGGTGTTGGGGAGGGTGGAGTCAGTACTATAGTCACCAGGAGTTAGAAGTGGTTGTAGTTCTTCTATTTTTTTACTGTGGAGCTATTCCGGTAAGGCAATCGGAAGCTTCCATAGTTTGTGATTTAAACCTGAGTATCTTATGGTTCCCAGTCCAGGGTAATTACCCACAGCAAGCTTGAACTTTCTGGGCAATTGCTATGCAACATGCAATCCTTATGGGGGAGGGAGGAGGAGGGGCTGGGGGGTGGATGGATGAAATGGAGTGTGGCATGGCTGGGGAGAAGAGAGGGACAATGGAGTGTGGCATGGCTGTGAGGTTAGAGGGGGACAATGGAATGCAGTATGGCAGCACAGTGTCTTTGGGGTACTTCCTGGTAATGACATCTTGGAGATCAGAAGCTATGAGCCAGGAGATGAGTTTCGGGCCCCATATCCACTTCATCACCAAGACTATTAATTTCAACTTCAGTAACATCGTCAGTCTTCCATGCTGCTTCAGCTTATCACAGTGGTACAGTGGTTAACACTGCTGTCGCACAGTGCCAGGGACCCAGGTTCGATTCCCGGCTTGTGTCATTGTCTTTGTGGAGTTTGCATGTTCTCCCCGTGTCTGCGTGGGTTTCCTCCAGGTGTTCTGGTTTCCACTCTCAGTCCAAAAAACGTGCGGGTTAGGTGGATTGGCCATGCTAAATTCTCCCTTAGTGTATCCAAACAGGCATCGGAGTATGGTGATTAGGGGATTTTCACAGTCATTTCATTGCAGTGTTAATGTAAGCCTACTTGTGACACTAATAAGTAAACTTAAACTCAGCCAACGCCCTCATTCATACCTTTGCTATACTGAGACTTGACCATTCCAATACTTTCCACTTCAGTCTCCCAACCTCAGCCCTAGATAGAAGTCATCCAAAACTCCACTCCACTCTGCGCATACAAAGTGCAGTTCAGAAACCCCTTTGTACTCATTAATCTACAAACACTCCACTTTAAAATTCTCACCTTTGTGTTCAAACACCTCCTTGACCTCAGCTTTTCTTAACTCATAACTCTCTTCAGTCCTATAAACTTCCAAAATCTCTGCCCTCCTTCAGATGTACATCTGCAATTTTAACCACTCTATCTCTGGTGGTCATGCGCTTTGTTATCAAGATGGCGAGATTTGGAATTCCCTCTTAAACCTCACTCTCTCACTATCTTTAAGATGCTGCTTAAAATATATCGCTGAACGAACTTTTGGTAATTTGTTGCAATGTCCCTTGTGTTTGAAACACACCTGTGCAAATTAGATTGGGTTTGTTTTACTTCAGTAAAGGCATTATATAAATGCAATTTGTTGTTGCTTGTGTTGTTGTTTCATTCCATACAAGTAACACACAGCAGGGTAGAGGCCAGGCTTAGGAATGCCCACGTGTGTGCATGGATACTGTTGGCATTTGACTGTATAAAACCAAGCAGAGAATCTCCTTCTATTACTTGGCTCACCTACTCAACGGGACATTGACTTGTAGCTCATTGAGAATCAAGTGGAAAGAATTTCAACCCTCGGCATCAGGTCTAGCCCTTCAAATTAATTTGTGAGTCAGGCTTGCTATTCAAACATTTGGCTTAAAGTATTGCATACCTGTGTGGCTCAGGTATCAGATTACTATACCCGCCACAGAAGGTTGACTTGGTTCCAAAATTCCACTGCTAACTTGATTCCCAAAGAGACTCTACTTGCATTCCTTCCCACCCCCAGAAGCAGACACTCACAAGTTGGTTGCTAAGACAAGTGCAGATTGGGGCCCTTGCCTGGTGAATTGCAGGTAGCAAGAATGCTATGCAAATAGTATGACTGACAATAAAATGAGTCTTTTATCATCCTCCTGGTTACAGTGTGAACAAACGTACACCATACTCCATAAATGTTGATGCAGTCAGTTAGACTGATAGAACAGAGGACAGGGAGAAACTGTTCCCCTTGGCTGAGATGTCAATCATGAGGGGGCATAGTTTTAGGGTGAGGGAGACAGGAGAATTGGAGAGGATTTGAGGGAAAATCTTTTCACTCAGAGGGTGGTGGAAACCTGGAATGCACTGCCTGGGAAGAAAATGGAGGCTGGAAATCTTACAATCTTTAAAAAGTATTTGGATAAGCACTTAAAATATCATAACATACAAGGATGTGGGACAAGTGCAGGAAAATGGGCTTAGCACGACTTTAGTGATATTGCTAGTGCAGACTTGATTGGTCAAAGGACCTTTTCGGCACTGTATGACTCAATGGTTCTCTCTAACTTGAGTTTCATTGCACCTTTTGAAACTACCATTTTGAACTGTCTGCAATGATCCTTAGAATGTACTGAAGCACCTCAATAATCTTCTGTAGAAAATGAATATTATTGCATTGTCTGCAATGGAGACTTTGAAATGTCTTTTAACGTTCTTTCAGATATCTTGTGAATAAAATATGCTTTGGCAAAATTAAAAGACAGAACTTCAGCAACAGATGTTCATCTATCTGCAACCCAATCATGTCAGGTGCTGGATCTTGAACGTATGGGCACACGTTCTTAACTGGATTCCGGCTTAGCATCTTCCCAAAGCTATTGACCAAGTCGTGAGTTTTTTGTCTGTGTTGAACATGTGATTTCAGCGTAATAGAATCACAAATATGCAAACTGACTGCTATGATGTCCTAGATAACTAAATCTAGAGTCACAAACCAGACATAACACAGTTTGAAGTCATTGAACTCATCACATTTGTGCTTGGGTTGGGTCTTCAACTGAGGTTAGCATATCCTTCCTTTCATCACTGTTTCTCCCATTTCTCTATGGCTGCCACCTTTTGCCCATTGCATTACCCTGTTTAGATTCTTCTGAAATCTTCAGATATTCCCGAATTGTTATTCCACTTCTCTTGTTCTTTTGCTACTCAGTGGTTGCACTCTCACCTACGAGTCAGAAGGTCACATCTTCAAGTCCCGCTCAGACTCATGTCCCAGTCTCACCCAAGTCCCGGTCTCACCCAAGTCCCGGTCTCACCCAAGTCCCGGTCTGACACGTCAGTACAGCACTATCGGAATGCTGAATTGAAGGGTAATGCTAAACACTCAGGAGGACATTAAACATCCCTTGGCACCATTGAAGGAGGAGGGACGATTTCTTGGTAGCCCAGCCAGTATGTATTCTTTCTCCAGCATCAGTAAAGGCAGATTTTCTAGTCACCATCTTCCTGATGTTTGTGGAAATTGTATGTAATTTGATTGTTGTATTTTCCAATTTCACATCAAATTATGTCATTGGCTGTAAGCATCTTTGTGGCTCCTGAGGTTGTGAAAAGCAGTGATGATTACATGCATCATCTTCCTTCAATCCGCAAATCATTTATAGACATTTCTTTAAGCTATCTTCAACCTTAAGGTGAATCTTTCTGTAACCCCTTTGTCCATCTGGCTATCATTGTTTCACTGCCCTGGCTCTTGTTATTGTTGGCATCTTCGTTCAACATGTATGAGTAAATCAATGTTTGATTTGATTTATTATTGTCACATTAGTATAGAGTGAAAAGTATTGTTTCTTGCGTTCTATACAGAAAAACATACTGTTCATAGAGAAGAAAAGCAGAGAGTGCAGAATGAAGCATCATAGATAGGGTGTAGAGAAAGATCAACTTAGTAGAAGGTAGCTCCATTCAAAAGTCTGAGGGCAGCAGGGAGGAAGATGTTCTTGACTCAGTTGGTATGTGATCTCAGACTTTTGAATCATTTTCCCCGACAGGAGAAGATGGAAGAGAGAATGTCTGGGGTGCATGGAGTCCTTGATTATGCTGGCTGCTTTTCCAAGGCACTGGCAAATGTAGACAATTGATGGGAGACTGGTTTGTGTGATGGGTTGGGCTACATTCACAACCTTTTGTAATTCCTTATGCTTTTGGGTAGAGCAGAAGCCATAACAAACTGTGATTAAATCAGAAAGTGTGCTTTCCATGGTGCATCTGTAAAAGTTGGTGAGAGTCATAGCTGACGTGCCAAATTTTCTTAATTTTCTGAGAAAGTAGAGGTGTTTTGCCAGCCATGGTGTTTCTCTCAATTAGTCTTCACTTTTGCTTTCATTATTTGGTGTTGGAAAGTGTAAGCTATCAGTAAAGTACATTCTTTTAAGAGATTTCCTGTAATTATATTACATATTAAACCAAAGTTTATTTATTGATGAGATAGAGTAATTGATAATACCTATCTTTTTACAATAGCCAAAGTATTGTTGGCAAATGTGAGGTTATCCACTTTGGAAGAAATAATAGTAAAATGAAATATTATTTAAATGGTAAAAAGTTGCAGCATACTACTGCAAAAATTCAGTCTGCAGGTGCAGCAGGTGATCAAGAAGGTGAATGGAATGTTGGCCTTTATCGCAAGGAGTAGAATATAAAAGCAGGGAGGTCTTTCTACAACTGTACAAGGCACTGGTGAGGCCACAACTGCAGTATTGTGTGAAATTTTGGTCCCCTTATTTGTGAAAAGATGTATTGGCCTTGGAGGGAATACAGAGAAGGTTCATCAGGTTGATACCGGCGATGAGGGAGTTACCTTATGAGGAGAGATTGAGTAGATTGGGCCTGTATTCGTTGGATTTTAGAAGGCTGAGGAGGAATGTTATAAAGACATATAAGATAATGAATATCTTAGATAGGGTAGAGGTAGAGAGATTCTTTCCACTTAGAAAGGAAACCAGAACTAGAGGGCACAGCCTCAAAATAGGGGGATGGACAGTTTAGAACAGAGCTGAGAAGAAACTTCTTCTCTCAGAGGATAGTGGATCTCTGGAATTCTCTGCCCATTGAAGTGGTGGAGGCTACCTCGTTGAATATGTTTAAGTCACAGATAGATAGATTTCTGATCGATAAGGGAATTAAGGGTTACGGGAAGCAGGCAGGTAAGTGGAACTGATCCACTTCAGATCAGCCATGATCTTATTGAATGGCAGGGCAGGCTCGTAAGGCTAGATGGTCTACTCCTGGTCCTATTTCTTACATTCTTATGTTTTGAGGTATACCAACTTTAAGTTCCATTTCACAATCACACTAAGACACTAAGTGAGTGACGCTGATGGTAAGCATTGAATTTAAGCAATTAATTTATGGCAGTAAAGCAATCCTAGACCTCTGATAAACTTCATTATACAGTTGAACTTTAATTTTCTGATTAAATACTACTCATTTAAATCGCATCATAAATCAATGTCAGCCATTGCAAACAAAAAAATCATATGAAACCAAAAATGAATTCTATAGACATTTATTAAAATGCTAACTTATTGACACAACCTACTGAAGAGTTATTTGAGAGTGTTGCACCAAAGCTCAAATGGTTGAGTCATAGCTATATTAGCATGCAGATATTAGAATTCTAACTGCTGTGTTCATAATGGATGACTCAGAAGACCTTCAACTTCCTCCTTCAATTTACTGATGATCCTCTGTCAAGATGATTATATTCCTTTGCCACTTTTTAGATTCTAGATGTTAGCAATTGGCTGAGCAGAAGCATAAATAGAGCAGGGATAATGTGCAAGTAGTTTAATTGGCAAGATGTGGAGACCTATAAGGATCTGCATCGCAACCTCAGCAATTCTCAATAGGGAAAATGTGTAGCTCAGCAGGCATCATCCCTGGCTCTGAGCCAGAGGGTTCAAATCCCACAGAAAGGAGCAGTTCAAACAGATTGATTATTGTTAACCTGGTACGCTGGCACAGTGGTTAGCACTGTTGCATCATAGTGCCAGGAACCCGGGTTCAATTCCAGCCTTGGGTGACTGTCTGTGTGCAGTTTATACATTTTCCCTGTGTCTGTGAGGGTTTCCTCTAGGTGCTCCAGTTTTGTCCAACAGTTCAGAGATGTGCGGGTTAGGTTGACTGGCCATGCTAAATTGCCCCTTAGTGTCAGGAGGTCTTGCAGGGTAAATACATGGGGTTACTGGGATAGGGCCTGGGTGGAATTGTATATGATGCAGACTCGATGGGCCAAATGGCCTCCTTCTGTGTTATGATTCCATGATGCCAATCAGAAGGAGAGAGATCAGATTGACAAAGGGCCTGGGGACATTAATACTGAAGAGATGGTGGGGGATTGGGGGGGGTGCGGGGGGGAGGAATATCAATGTGGACGTTGATGGGGTCAAGGGTAATGGAAGGTGGCTGAACAGTCAATCACAGGAGGGATGGGAATTAGGAGGCAGTGGCAATGGAGAAGGATGAGAGAAACTCAATTTGTGATGGGAAGTTAGATGATTGCGACCAGCTTCCAATGTGATAAGCACCATGTTCTCCTTCTGTGATCCGTAATGCAGCTGGAAAAACAAGGTTGAAATTAATAATATAGGGGTGTCTCAAGGCATTTGGGAGGATTTCATGGGGTCTCAGGATAAGGGGTCAATCATTTAGGCCTGAAGTGAGGGGAAATTACTTCATTGAAAGGACTGAGAATCTTTGAAGTTCTCTTCCCTAGAGAGTTGTGGATGCTCCATCATTGAATAGACTTGAGGCTGGAAAGGACAGGGTTTTCATCTCTCAGGGAATGGAGGCATATGGGGAATGGGCAGGGAAGTGAAGTTGAAGCCTAAGATCAGCCATGATGGTATTGAATGGCACAGCAGATTCAACAGGCCGGATGAGTACTCCGGCTTCTATTTCTTGTGCTCTTGATTCTTTGAAAAATCACTACAAGTGCTCATTGACTGAATCCTCGGGGCCTTTCTCGCTCTTTCTCACAGTAAGTGTCCTTTGTGGAAATGGGCCAAGTGGAAGAAATAAATTCTTCTGATCTTAGTGCGGGCAGTCAACTTACTGTCAACTCATTGTTACAATGGACGTAATCTATAAAAAGCACCAGATTAGTACTGCTATTGGGGACTGCTGAAATATGGTGAATTTAGGGTAGAATGGAGTGGGAGCAGCCAAAGTCACATTTACACTTATTTCCTGCAAGCTGCTTGCTAGGATAATTTGGCACTCAAACTAAATTTAACCATTCAGTTGTCAGTATGAGCACAGCCATAGCACAGCGGAGAATCCATGCATTGAACAACTGTGGCACGGTTTAAAGTGCATTAGTGTACTGGGTCTCCAATCTGCTGCCAGCCCCTGCCTGACACATGCTACACAACCATAGGAGGAGGCTCAGTAGCCCATCACATCTGTGCCAACTCTTCGCTGGAGCAACATAGCACTAATCCTACTGCCATCCCCCTCCTCCTCTCCGTCTCTGGGAAAAAGATCAGTGTGAAGGAGGATAATTGTCAGTATTATAAATTGGCAGTCGATCTCCTGCACAAATGTCCACAGAATGGGCCAGCACACATTTTTCGTTCCCTACGTTCACACAAATTTTAAAGAAACTATGACAAAATGAGAGCATCTGCAATACGCGCACCACCTGTAATACACCAAAAACATCACACATACCCTGTGAAAGAAAATAAAGTGCAAGTGCTTAAGGGAGATCTTACTAATATATTTGGAACACTTTGACAAAGTGGAGGGCTGCACAGACTGGATGGACTGATCGAGTTCAGACATCAACAGCGTCCCGAGTGAAGTACAAAAACTTTAACTTAACAGAATCCAGTTCTTGATTTACTTCCAAATATAAATTCATCTCCTCTGTAGGCTATATTCCCTAAAACTCTGAAGCCAGAGTTAGTTCCAGGTGAATGACACCTACACTCCAGCTGGTTTACTTATAAATATGACAGATGTGCATTTCAGATTAGAATTTCAGCTGATAAGTGAGATAATTTGCTGAGTATTTCAATATCGATTTGCATAAATTGTGCTCATCTGTATTCAACTTCTACTCACCTTTCACTGGAAAAAGGTTCTGGTCTGTATATCCTTTCAAATCTCCATTTGTGTTAATTATTGCAACCTAAAGGGAGTGGTGGAGGACGGAATAACATACCATTAGGAACGGCAAGGCTACTAAAGAATTCTTGATCATCTACCAACAAGTAATTTTCAGCAACCTGAAACACTGAACAATTTGTACACGAGTCAAATACATTAAAGGATTTAGCTCGCATTTTTCCACATTATACTTCCTCTTCCAAAATACTTGGCCACTTACTTAACCTATTTATATTCCCTCTGCAGATCCTGTGTCTTCTCCTCATAGTGTTTAGAACATAGAACATAGAACATTACAGCGCAGAACAGGCCCTTCGGCCTTCGATGTTGCGCCGACCAATTATGAAAAAAAAAGCAATGACCCTCCAAACTAAACCATTCCCTTCTCTTCCATAAACTTATCAACTAACCTCTTAAACGCCACCAAACTTGGCGCATCTACAACTGCCGCAGGCAGGGCATTCCACTCCCTAACCACCCTCTGGGTAAAGAACCTACCTCTGATATCCGTCCTATAACTATCACCCCTTAATTTAAAGCTGTGTCCCCTCGTGCTAGCTTTCTCCATCCTAGGAAAAAGGCTATCACTGTCCACCCTATCTAAACCTCTAATCATCTTATATGTTTCGATAAGGTCTCCTCTTAGCCGCCTCCTTTCTAACGAAAACAACCTCAAATCCCTCAGCCTCTCCTCATAAGACCTGCCCTCCATACCAGGCAACATCCTGGTAAACCTCCTCTGTACCCTCTCCAATGCCTCCACATCTTTCTTATAATGTGGGGACCAGAACTGCACACAATACTCCAAGTGCGGCCGCACTAGAGTTTTGTACAGTTGCAACATGACGTTGCGGCTCCGAAATTCAATCCCCCTACCAATAAAAGCTAAGACTCCATATGCCTTCTTAACAACCTTATCGACTTGACTGCCTACTTTCAGGGATCTATGCACAAATACACCAAGATCCCTCTGTTCATCAACACTATTAAGAATCCTACCATTAGCCCTATACTCTACACATTTATTATTCCTGCCAAAGTGCATTACCTCACACTTTTCCACATTAAACTCCATTTGCCACCTCTCGGCCCAGCTCTGCAACTTGTCCAAGTCTCTCTGCAAACTATAACACCCCTCTTCACTATCTACCACTCCACCGACTTTAGTGTCATCTGCAAATTTACTAATCCATCCTTCAATACCCTCATCCAGATCATTTATAAAAATTACAAACAGCAGGGGCCCCAAAACAGACCCCTGAGGTACACCACTTGTCACCGAACTCCACGATGAATATCTCCCATCAACCACCACCCTCTGTCTTCTATCTGCTAGCCAATTCCTAATCCAATTAGCTAAATCACCCTCTATCCCATACATCTGCATTTTCTGCAGAAGTCTTCCATGGGCCACCTTATCAAATGCCTTACTAAAGTCCATATATACCACATCAACCGCCTTACCCCCATCCACCTCTTTGGTCACTTTTTCAAAAGTTTCAACTACCTTTTCTTTCATTAAGACTTGGGCCGCATCTTCATCACTGGTAAAGACAGATGTACAAAGAACAAAGAAAATTACAGCACAGGGACAAGCCCTTCGGCCCTCCAAGTATGCACGACCACACTGCCCAACTTAACTAAAATTCCTTACCCTTCCGGGAAACGTATCCCTCTATTCCCATTCTATTCATGTATTTGTCAAAATGCCCCTTAAAAGTCATTATCTGTACTAAAAATATCAGCCTCTACTACCTCCCCCTGCAGCAAGTTCCAGGCAGTCATTATGCTCTGTGTAAAAAACTTGCCTTGTATGTCTCCTTTAAACCTTGTCCCTCGCACCTTAAACCTGTGTCCCTAGTAATTGACTCTTCCAGCCTGAGAAAAAGCTTCTGACTATCCATTCTGTCCATGCTTCTCATAATCTTGTAGACTTCTATCAAGTCGCCCCTCAACCTCCATCATTCCAGTGAGAACAAACCAAGTTTCTTCAACCTCTTCTTATAGCTAATGCTCTCCATACCAGGCAACATCCTGCTAAATCTTTTTTGTATCCTTTCCAAAGCCTCCACATCTTTCTGGTAGCGTGGCGAATGAAACTGAACACTATATTCCAACTGCAGTCTAAGGTTCCAGAAATTTCCAGCTGTTAACGCTGGCAGGATTCTCCAGTCCCATCAGCAGCACATCGCCACCCGTGGGTATCTTGTTGGCGTGGGGTTACGTCAATGGGAATTCTCTTTGACTGCAGGGCGATGAGAGAATCCCACTGCTAGCAAACAACACTCCACTTGGTGGGAAACATGTGGCTGGGAGGCCAGAGAATCTCATGCTATAGAAAACCATTGGCTTCCTTTTTATATTAGCTACCAATCTCTTCTTGTGCTCACTCTTCGCTGCTGTTATTTCTTTTCTCACTTCCCTCTGAACTTTCTATAGTTAGCCTCATTCTCAATTGCTTATGCATCCTTCTGCACCTCTTCCATCATTGAAGATACTCCAGCTTTATTTGTCCTATCTCCAGGTCTCTTTGGAAATGCATCTCTACTGAAATGCATCTTCTCCTCAAAGGCAGCCCGTGTTTCATACCGTTATGCCTGCCAATTGATTCCAAATTACCTCAGCAAGACCCATTCTCACTCCACCGAAATGGCCCTTCCCCAATTAATTCTCTTCATTCTGGATTATACCACGTACTTTTCCATAGCTAACCTAAATCTCATGATCACATGGTAAGTGAGCTCCAAGTGTTTCCCTACTGATGCTTAATCCACTTGTTCCCCACTGTTGCCCAGAATCAGATGCATCAATTTGTTCTCCTTCTTTGTGCTAGGGAGAGGAGAGGGAGGTAGGGGGCAGTGTGATATAGCAGGAGAGGGGAATTTCAGAAGTTTGGCAGCTAAGACACAGTCATCAAATGGTGGAACAATGAAAATCAGAAATGTACAATAGGCCAGAATTGGAGAACTGCTGAGATATCAGAGGGCAGCGCTGTGGCACAGTGGTTGGCGTCACAGAGCCTGGGACTCAGGTTTGATTCCCGACTTGGGTCACTGTCTGCATGGGTTTCCTCCAGGTGCTCCAGTTGCCTCCCACAGTCTGAAAGATGTACTGGCTAGGTGCATTGGCCATGCTAAATTCTTGCGCAGTGTATCTAAACACGTGCCGGAGTGTGGCGACTAGGGCATTTTCACAGTACCTTCATTGCAGTGTTAATGTAATCTACTTGTGACTAACAAATAAACTTTTAACTTGATTGTAGGGCTGGAGAATGTGACAGAAATAGGGAGAGCCAGGACACGGAAGAATTCGAAAACAAGGATGGAAGTTTTAAAAATGAAGATTTCCTGGACCAAAAGCCAATGTAGCTCAGCATGCACAATTGTGGGTATAAATGCGACTTGGTGCAAGTTTGGATACGGCAGCAGAACTTTGGAATGGCTCAAGCTGAGAGGATGCAGCATCAAAACAATGCCCATCCACAAATGGTGCAATATTGATGTAGACATTGATAGGATCGAAGGTCCAATGGCATGCCAACTCCAACACAGGAAAACACACCTGGGGGAGGGTGGTCTTTTCTGTGGGAGTGTGGAGAGAGGAACAGGGGGTTAAGAAAGAACAAAGAAATCGCAGTTCATGGTCCAAGAGTTAAAAAAACACAGCATATCAAAACAACAGTGCAGCCATACAAAATACTTTTTCCAAATTTATATCATCAGCCTACAGGCTTTGCATTATTACCCATTATGCCATTCTACAATGTATATTTTGTTTGGTTTGACCCAACTATAAATTTGCATGTCCTATAACTTGATCAATGTCATGAGTTAAACATATTCCAATTTTGGAAGATCAGCAAGGCATATTTTCTTTTGCAAATGTAGATATTTCCATTACAGCAAACACTGAAAGAAATTAGTCTTGTGCAAATTATCAGAGAGCTATTTAAGCCCATTGCATGCATCCTCCAATAGGCCTACCCTTGAAACCTCAGAAATTACCACACTCTCTGCAAAAGAATAGATAGTGACTGAGTCCTTACCAGCAGAAACTGAAATTTTCAAAAAAATGCAGAATTATTTCTCATAAAAAATTGAAAGGAAGCAGAATATAGGCTGGCAGACAGGTGTGAGCAACTGAAGATGTTTCTGGACGCAGCTGGATGCAACTTAGTGTAAAAACACATGAGTATAAAGTTTATAGCTCACCAAAGCCATAATATCATGAAGAAAGATGCACGTTTATAGCAATAGTTCCTCCCAGGACTGAGCAGAAGTCAATCCTTTTTCTGGAGGCGAAAGAGTGTTTTAATTCCAATACCAAAATAAAATTGTTTGGCAGGCCATAATTAAGTAGCTAATGAGCAATAATGGCAGAATTCTACCCCTCTGCAGCAGGAGATGGTGTCTGGGTTCAGCTGAACAGTTAGAATGCTGTGAAGGAAAACATTATACAGGAGCTGATGAATGAGAGAGGAAAAATGCTTCAGCAATAGATCTTAATTTTCAGCAAGGACAAACGTAGCAATGTTTTTTTTTTAGAAAGATGTCATCAGGCCTTACGCCTTGGTCCCTTATAGTCAACTGAATCACAAGTGCTGGAACGATTTAAGCTGTGGTTAACCTTAAGCGCAATTTCCACTGAGCTGATGCTTACACAAAAAAAAATCAACCGCTTCACTGGCACAAAATACACTCAGGACAGCAAGGCTTCAGTTTACAAAATTATTTTGACGGCTAGAGTTGGCTGTTCTTCGAGAAGGTGGCTCACCAGCACCTTCTCAAGGGCAATTGGGGAGGGGCAATAGATACTAGACTATCCAGCGATGCTCACGTCTCAGGAATAAATAAAAAGGAGTTAAGCAGTTATCATTCCGAAAAATGCACCACCGTGTGAATTAGATGATCTTCAAGTCATCTTATGAGGGGTATGTAATAAATTTATGGATAGACTAAAGTGAATCTCTATACACCAATTAAAGATAAAGGCAAGAAAGCTCATTATCAAATAATTATTGCATTATCCTTCACTTATTTGCTTTTCCCAATGTTCTCCCTTCTTTTCTTCAAAGGCAGGCTACCAGCTGCACTTCTAACTATGCTCCTTGTTCAGGTCATTCTACATGAATGAGCTTAAACATAAAGCATCAATAGGTCACTTCACTAATGAAGAAATCACAGTTGACCCCAATCCCTAAGCCTTACAATATCTAGATACATACATTGTAATCAGATATAATCAGACACAGGAACCGTGTTCATTTATAATCTCATCAGTAGGGTACAAGGCCAATTCTATTTGGGAGGAGGGGCAGGGATGCACGTGTCTGTATGAATGTCATGTGTGTGTGTGTGTGTGTGTGTGTGTGTGTGTGTGTGTGTGTGTGTGTGTGTGTGTGTGTGTGTGCGCGCGCGCGCGCGCCAGGGTGTGTACACATGTGTGTGTGTGTCTGAGTATATGCATGTGTGTGTGCATATGACTGTATGTGCACGTGCGTATGCGTTTTGTGTGCGTGTGTGTGTGCGCGCGCACGCGTGTGTGTGTGCATGTGTGTTGATGGAATACCTGTGTTAGATTATCAGTGACAGGGAACAGTCCTGAGTGTAGTTAGGGGCAGTGCAGAAAAGGCCGAGCATGGGAAACCCACCAGTTGGTGGAGGGATATCAGCTGTAATCATTAATCAGTTGCTACTTAAAGCCAGTTATTCCTGAATCCAACCGGATTTAATGGCAGCTCAGGGACTTAACAGGATTCACTTTGGTCAGGTTTGCCAAGTGTCTGCTAAGGGGGTTTTACTCCCTGTTAACAGGTACTCAGTGCTTGATCAAGGAACCCAGCATTGGGAAGCACTTTGATTGGGAGGGAGTGGGGAGGCTAGGCTGCTGTCCTTGCTTCTGACTCCCCTGTCCTCCTGCCCACCTCATTGACAAGTCCCTCCCTACATCCCTTGCTCGCCTGTTTCCAGAGATTCAGGCTCTTAATCATGTGGGAGGCCCAACATTGAAGTCAGAAGCAAGCGGGAGAAGGGGAGGGGGTGTATTGGAGTTGGTGGCGGGTGTCTCCTCCCCAGCCCCATTCTCAATGGGAACCAAATGCCTGTCAATAAGGGAACTCTCCACTGCCAACTACCGCACTTACTGGCAATTAAATGACCAATAGACATGCTAGGATGTCTTCATGCTGTCATGCAGGATAAGAAGACCTTCAATACTGGGACAGGAACAGGGACAAGGCCAAGACTACAGGGGGAGTGATCGACCTTGTGAAGAGTAGGGACTACCACCCGAGTCGGGAGCCAACCCATTGTAGACGATGACGCTGGCTTAGACAGCAAGCAGTTATAAGGCTGCTGATGAATCACCTGCACATTAAAACATGTGTAAAACTGGTTTCCTTACAAACTTGGCTTCTCCTCGCTATCTTCCTTGTGTTCTTCACTGGAGGTCATGGCCATTGCCAAAGATGGCCAAAGCTCACAGTGGAACTGATAACTCCAACACTGAGAACATTCAGAGGATGTGCTGACATTTGCCTCACACCGCACCCCCATCCCCCGCCCCACCCTCCACCAATTCAGTTACATCACCAGGATTTTGACCCCGCGACAGTGAAGGAATGGCAATATATTTCGAAGCAGTGTTGCTGCACACGCTGTTTTCTTCTTCTTCATATTCCTGTCCCTCTGAGAAGGTTAGTCACTCCCCCGGGTCATCCAGTTGCAATTCCTCTGCAACATTGTGCAATGCACAGAAAATTACAACAATCCTGGACACACTCTGAGGCTAATACTGCAATACGCTACTGGAGGAGACAAGCTATCAAATGTGCATTTTCAGCAATCCTACAGTTTTTTTTACTTTATCAGTGTCATAAGCAGGCTTACATCAACTCTGCAATGAAGTTATTGTGAAAATCCTTAGCCACCACACTCTGGTGCCTGTTTGGGTACACTGAGGAAGAATTTAACATGGCCAATACACCTAGCCAGAATCCCTTTCGGACTGTGGAGGCAAACTGAAGCACCCAGAGGGGAGAATGTGCAAACTCCACACAGACAGTGACCCAAGCCGGGAATCAAACCTGTGAAGCAGCAGGACTAACCCACTGTCCCATCCTGCTCTACTGGATTGACTCATGTCAATGCAGCACTGAAGCACTCCTTCATGGGGTGATGCATTGGAATCATTAGCCACATTCTCAGAGGATAGTCCTCATCATTCAGGATCCTGCATTTGGACAGGGGCCTTATACAGCTGCTGCAGCCAGCAGTTTCATACAATGGGTGCAACTAGTTGGGTAGAAGGGTAGATAAAGATGCAGCAGTAGATGTCATATACTTGGATTTCCAAAAGGCATGTGGTAAGGTGCCACACAAAAGATAGCACAACTTATGGAGTTGGGGCCAGTATATTAGCAATTCTAGATGATTGGTTAACTGACAGAAAGCAGTGAGTAGAGAGAAATGGGGAATTTTTCAGTTGGCAAGCTGAGACTGGTGGAGTTCCACTGGAATAAACACTGGGGCTTCAGCTACATACAAATCTAAATTAATGATTTAGATTGAGGGACAAGAGAGTAATATATCTACATTTGCAGATGATTCAAAACTAGGTGTGGCACGGTGACACAATGGTTGGGACTGCTCCTTTAGAGCGAGCGCCAGGGGCCCAAGTTCAGTTCTGGCCTTGGGTGATTTCTGTCTGCGTGGAGTTTGCACATTCTCCCAGGTTTTCTCCGGGTGCTTCAGTTTCCTCCCACAGTCCAAGCCATGCAGGTTAGGTTGATTAGCCATACTAAATTACCCTTTAGTGTCAGGGGAACTTGCTAGGGTAAATATGTTGGGTTACAGGGATAGGACCTGGGTGAGATAGAAGTCGATGCAAATGTAATGGGCTGCATGGCCTCTTTCTGTACTTTAGGGATTCTAAGTGGAATGTATCTCTAAGGAGGACACAAAAGTTGCAAAATATATAGGCAGATTAAGTGAGTGGGCAACAACAATACGGCACAAGTACAATGTGGAAAGTGTAAGGTTACTCAGTTTGGTCGTAAGGATAAAAAAAGCAGAATATATATGAAGGTTGATGGTACGTGTTTTAAATGGACCAAAGCTCTTCGGCAACAATGACCTCTCCTCCTTGCTAGTGCCAGCTGATGATCTTTTGTCTTATACTGTTGTGCAACCAGACCACAGTCCTCCTCTGGCAAATTCTCTCCTCCGCCACCTGAGGTTTCAAAAATATAGGGTGTATGAAGCCCAGTGCGAATCTCACAAAGCTGCAGGCAAACATATGAACACCATTGGTCACATCATCTTCCTTTTTCCAGCAGCTGCAATTGACCAACAAAAATGCACAACACTCCCAAGGGTCACATCCAGAACTCCCCCCATCCCACAGTGCCATCCTCCCATAACAATTTGATCTGTGCAGCTCAAACTTTCTTTGCAGCCATGCCAATGGATAGGCAAAGTGTGACCCTCCAGCTGTAATGCACCCAACTTCACCCTCCCTCTGCCACCCCCATGTTTCCTCCCATCTCCTTTGATGCTCACAAGATTTCCTTGCTCTTTCCCCGAATCATCCTGCAGCCTCCAACCATCATTCTCCACACAGAGCCAGTGATCTTCTAAATTTCCATCTCTCAACCTCGACAACCCCCAATCCCCATAGCTCCCTGGCCCCCTTAACCCCCACCCCATCCTCAGTATGTCTCAATGCTCCCTCAGAAACCACTGTCATGCCCTACCTCCAGCGGTACCTGCCCTACTTTGTTGAATTTTGACGCGCTACATATGGTGCAGTTGCCTCCCTTGGATACACAGGACCAGGCCACAATGACAGACCCCGCTCTGTAAACCAGACCCAGTCTCCTTTCAAACATCTCCCTCCTCTCTGCCACTGTGTCTTGTTGTACAACCATTTGTTAACTCAACAATTGTCACTCTTGCCAGCTCAACTCTTGTGCCATTTGAGTACCTGACTGTCTTCCTTGCCGCTACCAGACCATCCAGCTTATCCTGGTCACCTCCCCCATACCACTGAATAAGACAAAGATAAAACCTCAGCCCTGATCCATAGCTCAGGGAACCAAAGCTGTCAGGAAACAAGAAGCGTGAGTGACCTGTACACTGCTGATTTAATCTCCAGGGTAGGACTTCACATGGTGAAGTCCACATTTAATGAGAATTCAGGGTACGCGGATGCATGGTAAATAGGTTCCCAAGGCTGGACAGAGTGATGCGCCACTGACACACCACTGACTGAATTCCTCACATTCAACCTGCTATTGGGAAACCAAGATTTCAATTCCTGCCTAATTAGATCCCCTGGCTCACCTCGTTTCCTGCTCTTTCAAGCCCTACTAAATACTGACCTATGTAACATGCATATTATTTAGTGGACTCGAAGCAGACATAATGATGTTAACTGGATCCAAGCCAGTCAGTGAAGTTAAAACTGATACACAGCCGTTTTCTTTGCTGGAGGGAGTTAATTGATTTAGTTCACAGCCAATATAGTCCAACCATCCTGTATCCCAGCTATCCTCATTTACAGGGGTACAAATACCCATCATTTGTTTATCAATGTAACTGTCATTAAACCTTAACAATGTAATTACCACTATTTCTTAACTATGTCATTGATAAGACATTGGCAAAAGAGAACAAACCATTCTATCAAAGCAGCATATAGTAATTTAATGTACAAATGTGTCCCATTGTACTTCACAGGTATGTTATCAAACATCATGTGACCATGTAACATCAGAATATATGAAGGTAAGTATCCAAAAGCTTGATCAAAGAGGTAGATTAAAAGTAGCAGTGTGAGAGGTAGGGCAAGATTTGCACAGAGAATTCCAGAGATTTGGCCCAGGCACCCAAAAGTGCCAATGATAAAACCATTAGAATTGGAGATGTGCAAGAAACAGAATTAGAGAAACAACAAAATTCACCCCTAAGTGAGTAGATAAAGAAGACTGCACAGAGTGAAGAAATAAAGAGAAACAATGTTTGTCTATCAACCTGTTAGGCAGCAAAGTCAAGAAAATTCATAGAATCCCTACAGTGCAGAAGAGGTCATTCTGCCCATTGAGTATGCACTGATCACAATCCCACCCACACACCCGCAAATCAGCCATTTAACCTAGCTAGTTCCCCTGGTTCAAAGAGGCAATTTAGCCTGGCCAATCAGCCTTTGGAGTGTGGGAGAAAACCGGAGTACCCGGAAGAAACCCACAGAGACACAGGGAGAATATGCAAACGCCACACAGACAGTGACCCAAGGCTGGAATCAAACCCAGATTCTTGGCGCTGTGAGGCAACAATGCTAACCACTGAGCTACCAATTCACAGTCTTAGGTAAACCAATCATTTTAAGTCAAGTTTTTCCCCCCTCTAATAAAATCATTAGAACCTAGGCAAAGCAACATTTCTGCTGCCACCCAGAGAGGTTTGCTTTTTTATGAGCGTTGTACAACACAAGTTAGTAATGAAGTTGAACTGTAGCCCCAGCAGAACATAAAAGTTGAAAACTTAGTTCAGGGTGTTACATTTTAACAAGTACTGTTGCGCAAAGTTTTATGACATAAGGAACTCTATAGGGTACACATCATCCTAACTCCTGATAAAAGCTGACCTTAAAAACCTGTTGACGCATACTTTCTGCCACGTAAAAAAGATCCAGGCAGGTGATTAAAAATATTAGTTCTTCAGCAATACCTATATCTATATCTAAACAAGAGCCCAGTGTTCTACAGGTGCAGTGCCACTTACATGTTTTGCCATTGTACCTGCACCAAGTCAAGTACAGGAGGTCCAAAGTTCTCCCGAGGCCCTCAGACACGAACAAAAGTGATACTTTCAGCGTCTTTTACAGCACCAGGATATCCTGTTGGAAATAAAGTTTTGCTTTAATAATCAATCTAACAATGCTGCAAGCAAAGCTGCTAAACAGGAATATAGGGCTGGATTTATGCCGAGTCTCCCGGCCTCTCAGATGGCAGCTGAGACCGGATACTGGGATTCCTGATCCCACTCCCGGAGTTTCTGCCCTTTAATAAGGAGATTTTTAAAAATAAGTTGGAAAGTTATTGACTGTTTAATTAAAATATTTTACACATTTGACCGTTGCTATGGGATTCATTGGTTCATGGGATTGAATGTGCACAAAGAACAAAGAATAGTACAGCACGGGTACGGGCCCTTCGGCCCATCAAGTCTGTGCCAGCACAGATGCCTTTCTAATCTAATAGTTTTTTGCCTCTATGCAGTCCATATCCCTCTATTTGCTGCCTATTCATGCATCTATCCAGATGCTTCTTGAACATTGTTATGGAATCTGCTTCCAACACTTCCTCAGGCAGCGCATTCTAAGCATTCACCACCCTCTGTGAAAAGCTTGTCCCTTATACCTCTTTGAAACTTCCCCCCCCCCCTCCCCCCACTCACTTTCAACCTATGACCTCAAGTAATTGACCCTTTGACCCTAGGAAAAAGACTCTGGCTGTGATTCTTCCATCCCACTGTGCAAAAAAAATTAGCTGGGAGATTCTGGCGTCGGCCGATTCGTGGGATTCGCATGAGCGTTGGTGCCCCGTTTGTGTGTCCCAGCACCGGATTTCTGATGGTGTCTGCTCCATGGTGGAAATCGGCGGGTAGGCGCAAAGATGATTTACATGGATTGAAGAATCCGGGCCAGCTAGCATCTCCCACCCTACCCAGAGTACTTCACTCCAGAGGGATTACAGTTGCTCCCTATCCCTGCTAGAGTGAAGAGGGGCAATCAGGATCTCCTAGAGAATTGGGTGATGGGGTGACATCTTCCTTGGCAGTGGCACCCTAGTAATTGTAGCCTTTCCAAGGAGCAAAGCACTAATGCCCAGGGGGCACCTTGGCACTGACCATCAGGCATGGGGCAGTATCAAGGAGATAGGGCCTAGGAAGTGGGGCCCCATTGCCACTTTGTATGGGGATCAGCGGGGGAAGCAGGGAGACTAGGGATCAGGGTGGGCTGACGAGGGGGGGAGGGGGAATCAGACTGGGGAGGCAGTCAGCCTGCTTGGGGGGTGCGGGTGGAAATCAGTGGGCGCAGGGGGTGTCGGGCATGGAGATCGTGGCAGGCCAGGAGGAGAGGGGTGTCAGGGCTAAGCTTGCGAATGGTTGGGTGGGGGTTGGGTGGGGGTGGGGGTGGGGTGGGGGGCACTGATCAGGCCATGGAGGGGGTTGGGGAGGCGGGGGCGGAGAGCTACCTTTGACAGATCAGCACATGTGCAGTGGCCCTGTTCAGCGCACTGACTTCAGCCTCTCCAGCGTGGATAGGCCCCATCCCCCGAAATTTAATGATATTCACATCGGTGACTGCAATGCACAGACTGTGGGAGATTCTTCTCTGAATTCCCCCTGAAAAAAACAGTGTGAATTATTCCAGTTTTCACATTAATTCAACACTTAGAATTATTTTGGGAGAATTCTGCCCTCTGACCATCCATTCTAACCAAGTCTGAAATAATCTTGTAAACTCCTAACAGGTCCCTCCTCCAACGCTCCAATGGAAACAATCCACGTTTGTTCAAGCTTTCTCCATTGTCCATATTCTCCAAGCCAGGCAACATGCTGGTAAATCTCTTCTGTACTCCTTCCAATGCATCAACATCCTTCCAGTAGTGTGGCGACCAGAATTGTACACAATACTCCAAATATGGCCTAACCAAGGTCTTATACAGGTGCAACATGATTTTCCAGCTGATGAAGACCAGCATGCCATATGCCTTCTTGACCATCTTGCCCACCTGTGTTGCCATCTTCAAGGAACCATGGATCTGAGTGCTAGATCCCTCTGTATGCCAATATTTCTAAGCACTCTACCATTTACTGTGTACTTTCCTTCCAAATCACATCACCTCACATTTGTCTGGGTTAAATTTTTGGGCCATATTTTGGCCCAGGTCTCCAACTGTACCTTCTGACAATCTCCTGATTATCTGCTACTCCCCCATTTTTGTATCATGTAATGGATGAATGAGCATGCAAGTGTCACAGTTTGGAATATAATAGAGTCCTACAGTGCAGAACGAGGCCATTCAGCCCACTGGGTTTGCAATGACCACAATCCCAATCAGGCCCTATCCCCATAATCCCATGCATTCACCTTAGCTAGTCCATCTGACAATAAAGGGCCAATCCACCTAATCCACACATCTTTGGACTGTGGGAGGTAACCGGAGCACCCTGAGGAAACCCATGCAGAAATGGGGAGAATTTGCAAACTTCACATGGACAGTTAACCACGCTGGGAATCGAACCTGTGTCCCTGATGCTGTGAGCAGCAGTCCTAACTTTCTGCTCAGGCGGACTGGGTTGATTTCCTAACTCCCACCATTCGACTTGAGGTGTGATAAAGACAAAACATCTCATAGAGAAAGGACTGTCAACTCTGGAAAAGCTTTCTCTGAGCTGGTCAGAGAATGCTAAATATTAACTCAATGATTGTGCACGATATCTGGTATCTTTGATTGTGGTAGTATTTTACTGTACTCTCTAGATTATTCATTCAGATCAAACCCACACTTTCATGCCATGATTCAAAATTTCCCATCCAGTCAAGCAGCCAGTTACTGCTCTCAAATGTTGCAACCTTCAAAGGCTTTGTGCAGATCACAAATGTTTAATATTCAAATACAAAATAGTTAATTATGTATACCAGCTGAAGGAATGTCCTTGCAATTATCATAGAATCATAGATTCCCCTCAATGCAGAAGAGAGCCATTCTGCCCATTGAACCTGCACCAACAATCCCATCCAGGCTCTACCTCTGTAACCCCATATATTTACCCCACTAATCCCTCTAACCCACGCATCCCAGGACACTAAGAGCAATTTGGCATGGCCAATTAACATAACTCGCACATCTTTGGACCATGGGAGGAACCCGGAGCACCCAGAAGAGACACACGCAGACACAGAGAGAACGTGCAAACTCCATTCAGACAGTGACCCAAGTCGGGAGTCAAATCCAGGTCCCTGAAGCTGCAAAGCAGCAGTGCTAACCACCATGCCGTCCTAATTGACGTACACCATCAAGTTGACCGTGGAGTCACAGATCTTTTCAGGAACTTCTTATTAAAGTATAAACTTCACAAATGGAATTGATGATAGCCAAGAACTTGAAAGACTGCAATGACATAAAACTGTCGCTGTATCTCTACATTTATAACCCTGTTTCTGTGGAAATAGCTAAGCATACATTGTTTCTGAAATTGTGCACTATTCATCTCAAAAAACAGAGGTAGTTTGCTTATCTGTTCAACTCTTACATCTGAAATCAAAGGCAAAGATGCACCAAGTTCTCATCAGAGGGTTGTGCTATGCTGATGATGATATAATAGCAGTCAATATAGAGCAATACCTTCAACAGACTTTCTCACGTCTGTTTGTTTTAACCATCAGCACCAGGAAGGCAAATGTCAGAGTCCAGAGTGTTGCCATACTGCCATCTATCAACACTGGCAATGCAATGCTGGAGGTTTTGATAGTTTCACATATCTAGGCTCCACAATCAGCAGCAATCTGTTACTTGATGCTGAAATCAACACATCTCGCAAAACTGCAGATGTTACGTCCAAGCTGAATAAGAGATTGTGGAACAACAGCAACCTGATTGAGAACACCAAACTGCCCATTTACCAAGCCTGTGTCCTCAATACACTCCTCAATAGCGGCACGGCCTAGGCAATATATGCCAGGCAGGAGAAAAGCCAAATAGTTTACATCTTTGTTGTCTCAGACACATCCTCAACATCTCACGGCAGGAAACGGTCACCAAATCAAAGGTTCTGGAGAGTGCTAATTTTGTCAGCAATGCACTCGTTGCTGAGCTAATGATATAATTGCTGGCACAGCTATATTCGTTGGATGGAAAGATAGCCATATACCCAAAGAATTTCTGCATGATAAACTGACCATTGGAGAGTGGTTCACTGAGTAGTTCTCTTGGCTAAGAGCCTGAAGGGCCCCGGGTTCAAGTCCCACACAAGACTTGCGCGTCATGGAAGAATCCATCCACCAGTGCAGGTAATGTATTGGTGCCAGTCTCCGGACCAAGTAAGTGGGCAGGGTTAGTGGCATCAGCATGTAAAACTACATCAAAATCCAACAAAATTGTTTGCTACAAAAGGCAATCAACCTGACTGTGGCAAACCCATGTATCTGGAAAAAGCCAAAAGAGAAAGTAGATACATCAGACAGGTTTATCTGTCAGACACCTGAATATAGTCAACGGGTATGAACCAGAGCAGATAAGTGAAGTGAAAGTAGGGGAAGTGTCAGAATTATTTCGATTACAGCAATCTTAAGGCACACTCAGACGACTCTTAACACAAACAACGCTGGACACCATGTATCCAATGCAAGGTCTTTAACTACTTGTGCACAAAGAGAACATCCCTTCGTTCAATGAAAGAGCAAGAGCAGTTCTGACATTACAGAGAAAGAACTCAGCAATTATAGTCAATTACAGCAAATCAGGAACAAGAGATTTTTCACATCTCTGTCATTTTCCACACACATATTTGCCAATTAAATCCTGGCTTTTTGCCCTTTCTCATTCGATGAAAAACTGACATCCGCTAATCTGTCATTTGCATAGCATATCCCCATATCTCGCTTTTGCTATTTGTTATGGAAAAAATCTGGTCTTGCTCACCCTCTGAAGGCCAAGAAGTACAATGTCATGGGGTCAATGCAAAATAGCAGAGACTGACTTCTTTTGAAGGTCAGTAAGCTGATAAACATTTTCCACTGCTGTACAGAGAAGACATGACATTTTAATTGGAACACTTTAACTTGCGCACAATTTAACTTCCAAACTACGAGACTTCAACTGGAATATTTTAACTTCCACAGAACATCGAGGCAATAATGACCATAACATTAGGACAAAAATTGAGAAGGACAAGAATATGATAAATACCAGGGCTGAAAATCGGAAGAAATTGATTTTGATGGTTGAGAAATGAAATTGGGCATATAAAGTGGACAACAATGATGTAGAACAGAAATAGTAAATATTTAAGACAATGTTCTAGACTTCAAGAAAAACATATTCCTTGAAAAAAGACGAGAACACCACATCTCTTCAGACTTTTGCAATAGACAGATAGTGACCACACTCTCCCAGCCCAAGCTTGCAAAAAGACTAAACATATATTACATGCACTTCGTTAGTGTTGTAATGGTACAACACTAACAAAACAATTGCAAGTATGCTCAGAATTTCATCAGTCAGGCTCATATTTGCACTTGCTAAAAGCCATGTATATTTCTACACAGGGCCTTGATCAGGCACAATGCCTTTTTCAACTAAACAAAAACATGGGAGACAACTATTCCATGGTGCATTCTCCAAAGAAACACCTTGACCAATTAGAGGCGACTTGTTGGGTTTGGATTGAATCAAAAGTTAACCTAGGGGATAACTCCCCTGGGTACATTCTCCATGGCAACACCCCTACCAATCAGAATCCACTCACCAACCCATCAGCACCCTTTTTTCTTGTATTATTAATTGCCTTTGAAATTTGGTCTTCTAGCAATCCTGTTCTGGTGAGTGCAAGATGAAAAGCTTTGGCAGCACATTTCTTTTTCAGCAATTCTCAAATTCAGTGCCACCAAACAACAAATAATGAATCACTACAGCCCGATAAATTACACCCAAGAAATTTGTGACTATGCATTAACCTAACAACATGAGAGGTATTAATTTCTACTTCAAATGTATCCTACAGTTCACAAAAATGTGAAAAATACTAGCAGGCTACTTTATATTAGTCAAATTTATCCCATAATTAGTGCTTCCATTTGCATTTTAATTTCAATGTGCTAATCCATTATGGTTCAATTCAAAGGGAGGTAAAACCACTATCAAAGACTAGGATCACTGCCAAAAGAACCATCCCAATACTGGTGGTAAGCAGATGGCAACATAACACCACACTGTAGATTTTGGTCATAGTCTTTTTTCTCCCCTTTAATCTGAAGTGGAATTTGATCTCAAAGTTGGCTTTGTGCACCTGGACACCACTGTACAAAGTTTAAACCTCACGGAAACCAATCCAGAACAGTTTTAACACCAGTCTTCACTGCTCAAGAAGTCAAAAAAAATACAAACTCTATGGCCAGAATTCTCCAGCTATTCACGCCTGCAGGATTTTCCAGTCCCACCATCAGCGCATCCTCGCCTGTAGGTCTCCCATTGGCATGGGGTGGCGTCAATGGGAATTCCCAATGACACTGGCAGGACCAGAGAATCCCGCCGCTAGCAAACAACACACCACCTCTTGCATATACATGCGATATACATGCACTGTGAGGCCAGAGAATCTCACTCGATATGTCTGACTGCAAAATTAAATGAACAAGTACAGATCACAGCAGTAAAATAAAATTGGTTTGCATTTTTAGCCAAGCAGCAGACATTTCTCAATGTCTAGCTAAACGTCATGAAGTTTAACACCCATGAAAACAACACAGAGGACAAATGAAACCAAAAAGAGAAAATGCTGGAAAATCTCAGCAGGTCTGGCAGTATCTATAGGGCGAGAAAAGAGCCAGCATTTTGAGCCCAGATGGCCTTTTGTCAAAGCTTTGCATTTACTCTTTCTGTTTTGGATTCCAGCATCTGCAGTAATTTGCTTTTATACAGGACAACTGTTGTGTGGCAATGAGGTAAACAATAATCTTAATCATTTTGTATTATAGAAATACAGCTGAAGGAAAAGTGGTCTCGTGTTAGTTACTAAACCAGTGGATGCAAAGAAAATTGAAGTATTTTTTTTAAAATGGCAACAAAGCCCAATAGATAGGTATTGAATTTCAATCAACAACAGCAAAATCAAAACTTGCCTTCTAAAGCGTCTTTAACATAGCAAAACATCACAAGGTCATTCCCGGGAACGCCAGCAAACCAAACATGACCTTGAGCCATCTAAGGACAGGTGCCAAGTCAGGTGATCTGAAGCTTGTTCAAAGAGGTGGGTTTTGAAGAGTGTCTTAAATGAGAAAATTGAGGCCGAGAGGTTTCGGAAACTGACATACGAGTTTATGACAGAATAGTGAGATGGAAAGGCGATGGAGAAGCTGAAAAATATGATAAAAAGGATGACACCAGAATTGTTTTTATTCATTTGTGTCACTGGTTGGCCAGCGCTTATTGCCCAACCCTGAATACCCTTGTTCAGAGAGCACTTGAGAATCAACCACATGGCTCCGCAGTCACATAGAATAGAATCAAGATTGGTTCTTGATTAATAAGGGGATCGGGGATTATAGGGAAAAGACAGGAGAATGGGGATGAGAAAAATATCAGCCATGATGAATAGTACAGCAGACTTGGTAGGCCAAGTGGCTTAATTCTGATCCTATGTCCTATCGTCTTATAGAATCATATAGTGCAGAAGGAGACAACTCGGCCCATCGAGTCTGCACCGACCACAATCACATCCAGGGCCCTTTCCCATAACCTCACATATTTACCCTAGAGTAGTCCCCCAACACTACGGCAATTTAGCACTGCCAATCCATCTAACCGCACATCTCTGTGGGAGGAAACATGAGCACCCAGAGGAAACCCACACAGACACAGGGAGAACATGCAGACTCCACAAAGACAGTGACCCAAGCTGGGAATCGAATCGAACACTGAGGCAGTAGTGCTAACCACTCTGCCATTCATGTAGGCCAGACCGAGTAAGAACAGCAGATTTCCTTCCCTGAGGATTTTTCCCAGATGAGTTTTTCAGACAATCGACAACAATCTGGGAGGATGCACTACAAGTTTGCGGCAGACTGAAAAGATTGAGTATGTAGATATTAAGGAAGCGGATGTGTTAGAACTTTTAAATGCTATCAAGATAGACAAGTCTCCAGGACCAGATGGGATGTACCCCAGGTTTTGTGGGAGGTGAGGGATGTCATTGCAGAGCCCCTGGCGATGATCTTTGCGTCGTCGATGGAGACGGGAGAAGTTCCGGAGGATTGGAGGATTGCGGATGTGGTCCCTATTTTCAAGAAAGGGAGCAGGGATAGTCCTGGAAATTACCGACCGGTGAGTCTGACCTCAGTGGTTGGTAAGCTGATGGAGAAGCTTCTGAGGGACAAGATTTACAAGCATTTGGAGAAGTTTAGGTTGATTAGAAATAGTCAGCATGGTTTTGTAAAAGGCAGGTCGTGCCTTACAAGCTTAATTGAGTTCTTTGAAAATGTGACTGAACACATTAACGAAGGAAGAGCAGTGGACATGGTGTACATGGACTTCAGCAAGGCATTTGACAAGGTCCCCCATGCAAGACTTCTTGAGAAGGTGAGAGGTCACGGGATCCAAGGGGCTTTGGCCTTGTGGATCCAGAACTGGCTTGCCCGCAGAAGGCAGAGGGTGGTTGTGGATGGCTCTTTTTCTGCTGGAGGTCGGTCACCAGTGGAGTGCCCCAGGGATCTGTTCTAGGACCCTTGCTGTTTGTCATTTTCATAAATGACCTGGATGAGGAAGTGGAGGGATGGGTGAGTAAGTTCGCCGATGACACGAAGGTCAGTGGTGTTGTGGATGGTCTGGAGGGATGTCAGAAGTTGCAGCAGGACATCGACAGGATGCAAGAATGGGCGGAGAAGTGGCAGATGGACTTCAACGCGGATAAATGTGTTGTGGTCCATTTTGGCAGATCCAACGGGATGAATCAGTACACTATCAAAGGTAGGAGTCTTAGCTGTGTGGAAGAGCAGAGGGATCTTGGGGTCCGGGTCCATAAGACTCTCAAATCGGCCTCCCAGGTGGAGGATGTGGTTAAGAAAGCTTATGGTGTACTGGCCTTCATTCATCGAGGGATTGAGTGCAGGAGTCAGGAGGTAATGCTGCAGCTTTATAGGACCCTTGTCAGACCACACTTGGAGTACTGTGAGCAGTTCTGGTCGCCTCACTATAGGAAGGACGTGGAAGCTATTGAAAGGGTGCAGAGGAGATTTACAAGGATGTTGCCTGGATTGGGAGGCATGCCTTATGAAGACAGGTTGAGGGAGCTGGGACTGTTCTCCCTGGAAAGACGAAGGTTGAGAGGCGACCTGATAGAGGTTTACAAGATGTTGAGAGGATTAGATAGAGTGGACTCTCAGAGACTATTTCCCAGGGCTGAAATGGTCGCGACGAGAGGGCACAGATTTAAGGTGTAGGGAAGCAAGTACAGAGGGGATGCTAGGGGAAAGTTTTTCACTCAGAGGGTGGTGAGTGAATGGAATCGGCTGCCGTCGGTGGTGGTCGAGGCGAACTCGCTGGGGTCTTTTAAAAGACTTCTGGATGAGTATATGGGATCCAAATGGGATTGGGGGTTATAGATAGGTCTATGGCTGGGTAGGTTTTGATGTGTTCGGCACAACTTGTGGGCCGAAGGGCCTGTTTGTGCTGTAGTGTTCTATGTTCTATGTAACAATTTCATGGCCATCAGCAGATTCTTAGTTCCAGATATTTTTTATTCAAATTCCATCATATGCCATGGCAGGATTCGAACCCTGGTCCTCAAAACATTAGCTGAGTTTCTGGATTAATAGCCAAGCAATAATACTACGAAATCATCGCCTCCTCTGATAGTTATAACTATCAAGGAAAAACTGAACAACCTGGGGCTCTTTTCCCCAGCAAGGAGACAACTGAAGGGTGACAGTATAAGTAGATGCAGTGACCAAACCATCTAGCTGAGGCTGTTGAGGCTTCTGGTCCTCTTGTTGGCCTGCATCTCTTGGGGATAAGTGACCTCCCTTTTTTATATATCGCTATTCCTCGCAGTCACTGGGTCAAAATCCTGTAATTCCCTCCCTAATAGCATTGTGAGTCAACCCACAGCAAGTGGACTGCAGCAATGCAAGGAGGCAGCTCACCATCACCTTTTGAAGGGTCACTAGGGATGGGCAATAAATGCTGGCCTAGTTAGCGATGCCCATATCCCCCCGAATGAATTGAAAAAAAGAATGATGGCAGTCAACAAGACATGACCTCGGATGCCAGAGATTGCAGAAGTGAGTTTACCCACATCTCCCACCCGCCCTTTCAGCCCCAGCAGGGAGGCTGTGCCATCTTTGTGAAATCCAGCCCTGACTAACGCACAAAGTATTTTTACACTATTCTTCAACCAAGTAATTTCCTGGCCTATGCCAAGAATCTTGATTTCAACATGCCGGGGATGACATGTCAGAGCAGAGGAAGAATTATAACAGTATACAAAATTAAAAAGGAAAGATTAGTTTACAGTAATCTGAAAGGTCAAAGGAAACCTGTTGATTGTGCACAGAGAAATCCAAATCACAACCCAAAGCTAAGCAAGCAATTTAAGAGAAAGCATGGCATAACAGATGGAAAAAAATTTTTAAATGCTTTTAAAACTTAACATATTTTAGAAAGAAAGGAATAAATAAGAAGGAAGCTATTCAGACATCAGGTCACCAAATATACTTCTATAAACTGCTAGCTTCTGATATTTCTACTTCCTTGTTGTCCCATTTGGCCTATGATTGCAGTTTCCCTTACTCAGGTCAGGCAAGGCAGAAGTGTTATGGAATACTCTCCATTTTGCTGGGAAACTATTGCTCCAACAACACTCAAACTTTCAACACAACCAGTGGTTAGCATTGCTGCCTACATTGCCAGGAACCCAGGTTCAATCCCAGTCTTGGATGACTGTCTGTGTTGAGTCTGCAACTTCTCCCCATGTCTGTGTGGGTTTCCTGCGGGGATTTCCTCCCACATTCCAAAGATGTGCAGGATTAGGTTGATTGGCCATGGTAGTGTCAGGGGATTGGCAGGATAACAGGGGTTATGTAGATAGGGCATGGGTGGGATGGTTGTCAGTGCAGGTTCAATGGGCAAAATGGCCTCTTTCTGCACTGTATTGATTCTATGATTCAATCTGCTTCTCTGACATCTCAATCCATCACTTTAAACCTTCACTCTCCCCACCACCAAGCAATGTGGCAGCATCATGAAGCATCTGCAAGATGCACTGTGGCAATTCATCGAGGCTCCTTCAATAGCATCTTCCATATCCGTACTCACGACAAATTAGAAAATCAAATGTATTGCAGCTTTGGTATGGTTTCTGCTCTGCCCGAGACTGCAAGAAACTACAAAGGACCGTGAACGAAGCCCAGTCCATCATAAAAACCAATCTCCCAGCCACTGACTCTGTCTACACTTCCTGCTGCCTCGGCAAAGCAGCCAGCATGATGAAGGACCCCATGCACCCCAGACATTCTCTCTTCCACCTTCTTTCTTTGAGAAAAAGATACAAAAATCTGAGATCATTACGTACTTCTTCCCTGCTGCCATCAGACTTTTGAATGGGCCTACCTTGTATTGAGTTGATCTTTCTCTGCACCCTATCTGTTACTGCATCAGTACCCTCTCCTTTCCTTCTCTTCTATGTACTCTGTGAACAGAGTATATACGTAGGTTTTGTCTGTAGAGCATTCAAGAAACAATACTTTTCACTGTATCCCGATACATGTGACAAAAATAACTCAAATCAAATCATAATCAAGGGTGGCAGAGGCCTGGGAAGACTACCACTTGCACGAGTAACTAGAGGCCAATTAGCTTAATATCTGTAGTTGGGAAAATGCTGGAATCCATCATTAAAGAAGAAATAGCAGGACACCTGGAAAAGAATGGTTCAATCAAGTCGACGCAGCATGGATTCATGAAGGGAAAGCCATGTTAGATGAATTTACTGGACTTTTATGAAGACGTAACCAGTGCAGTTGACAGAGGTGAACTGGTGGATATGGTGTTTTTAGATTTCCAGAAGGTGTTCGATAAAGTGCCTCAGAAAAGATTGCTGCAAAAGTTGGGAGTAAAGTGTTAGCATGGATTGAGGATTGGCTATCTAACAGGAAGCAGATAGTTGGAATAATGGGCGTTTTTCCGGTTTGCAGTTGGTGACTAGTGGTGTGCCACAGGGATCGGTGCTAGGGCCTCACCTGTTTACCATTTACACAGACAATCGGGAGGAGGGGACCAAATGTAAGGTAACAAAGTTTGCAGATGACACGAAGATGAGTGGGAAAGCGAATTGCGTGGAGGATGTGGAAAGTTTGCAGAGTGATTTAGATAGAGTAAATGAGTGGACGAGGATCTGGCAGATGGAGTATAATGTTGTTAAGTGTGAGATTATGCACTTTGGAAGGAATAATAGTAAAATGGACTATTACTTAAATGATGAAAAATTACAACATGCTACTGTACAGAGGGACCTGGGAGTCCTTGTGCATGAATTGCAAAAACTCAGTCTGCAGGTGCAGCAGGTGATCAAGAAGGCGAATGGAATGTTGGCCTTTATCGCAAGGGAGTTGGAGTATAAAATCAGGGAGGTCTTGCTGCAATTGTACAAGGTACTGGTGAGGCCGTAACTGGAGTACTGTGTGCAATTTTGGACCCCTTATTTGCAAAAGGATATATTGGCCTTGAAGAGAATGCAAAGAAGGTTCACCAGATTGATATTGGAGATGAGGGGTTAGCTTATGAGTAGAGATTGAGTAGACTGAGCTTGTACTCGTTGGAGTTTAGAAGATAATGAAAGGGCTAGACAGGGTAGAGGAAGAGAGATTATTTCCACTTAGAAAGGAAACAAGAATTAGAGGGCACAGCCTCAAAATAAGGGGAAGTCAGTTTAGAACAGAGTTGAGGAGGAACTTCTCTCAGAGGTAGTGAATCTTTGGACTTCTCTGCCCATTGAAGCAGTTGTGGCTACCTCGTTGAATATGTTTAAGTCACAGGTAGACAGATTTCTGATCAATAAGTGAATTAAGGGTTATGGGGAGCAGGCGGGTAAGTGGAACTGATCCACTTTCAGATCAGCCATGATCTTACTGAATGGTGGGGCAGGCCCGAGGGGTTAGATGGCCTACTCCTGCTCCTAGTTCTTATGTTCTTATGCAAGTTCTCCGCAAGTCACACATCATCCCGACCATATCGGTGTTCACTGTTATTGGGTGAAGAGCCTGGAACTCTGTTCCAAACTGCACTGTGGGTTTACCTACATTTCAGATGTCACAGTAGTTCAAGAATGTGACTCAGTACTACCTTCTGTAGAATAGTTATTGATGGGCAATACATGCTGGCCAAGCAAGCATGTTCACATCCTGTGAATGAATAAAAGAAAAACAACCTTAAATTCTCTTTAAGAGCTGGACAATTTCATCTTCATCTACTTAATGGGAAATGATGAACTGGTTGATAATGTTAGGTTTTTCAGTTTCTTAATGTCAATTAAGAAATGAATTGCAATTTTTACACTCCTGAATTTTCTAATGGAGGTGGTAGGACTGAGTTCCATGTGGGGCGATTTGCTACTGGAAAGAATGTAATTTTGCAGAAGCAGGGGATAATGCACAGAATATTGGGAGAGATGGCTAGCACTAAAATTAGGAATAGTAAGTTAGTAGGTAGGGTCAGAGTCAGAGAGAAAGCAGTACAGTCTAAATCCAGGTTACTGTGCACTTAGTGTAGTAAATAAGATTGATGAGTTCAAGTGCAGATTGCCATGTGGAAATACATTGCTGTGGCTACACCAGAGATCTGGCTGAAAGAAGGACTGGACTGGGTGTTGAATATTTTTGGATACAAGATGTTCAGTAAAGGTAGAAAAGGAAGAAAAGGAGGAGTGATGTTGGAATTGGTGAAGGAGAACGTTGCAGTGCTGGAAAAAGAAGATATCCTATGTTTCTGATTGCGGGACAGGGTTCAAGAACAGAATCTATTTGGCCTAAGCTAAAGGACAGAAATAGTGCAATTACATTGCTTGGTGTAGGCCACCAACTAGTGGGAAGGATTTAGAAGCACAAATTTGCAAGGAAATTGAGAAGGTGCTAACATTATGGGATATTTATTTTATTTTTATTTATTCATTAGCACCACAAGTAGGCTTACATTAACATTGCAATGAAGTTACTGTGAAAATCCTCCTGTCACCACATTCTGGCACCTGTTCGGGTACACTGAGGGTGAAATTAGCATGGCCAATGGATCCCAGACAGCACGTCTTTCAGATTGTAAAAGAAAACCTGAACATCGGGAGGAAACCCATGCAGACACGGGGAGAATGTGCAGAATCCACACAGACAGTGACCCAACTGGGAATTGAACCCAGATCCCTGGCACTGTGAGGCAGCAGTGCTAACCACTGTACCACTATGCCACCCCGTTTTGTCATTATTGGTAGTTGTCGTTATTCAAACATAGATTAGGACAAAGTAATGTAAAAAGCAGAAAGGAATCTCTGGAAAATGTTCTGGAAAATTCTCGACAACGTTCTGTTCTCAGTTCAAAGAGGAAGGAGACAACTGCGAGATCTATTTCCACAAATGGGGTTGATCAAATAAATCATGTGTCAAAGGGGAGAACAATTAGGCAACAGTGATCATTGTATCAGAAGGCTTTGACTAAATATGGAAAAAGACAAAGAACAATCCAAAGTAAGAATAATTAACTGTGGAAAAGCAATCAAGCTTCAGTGGGGTGAGAACAGATCTAAGCCGAATAAATTAGAGTCAAAGGTTGGTCAGAAAAATGATAACAGAACAATAGACTACCTTCGAAGAAGAGATCATTCGAACACAGTCAAGGTATATTCTTTCAAAAGGAAAGGTAGGGCAAACAAATCCAGACCTCCCTGGATGACAAAAGAGAAAGGAATTAAGATAAAGAAGAAAGTCTGTACTCATGACAGGTGGAAACTACAATTGAGATCTAGGCTAAACGTAGAAGGTTCAGAGACAAAATCAAAAAGCAAATAAGAGAAGCAACGAGAGAGGATGAAAAGAAACTGGCAGCCAAAATAAAAGAGAATCTTAAAGTCTTCAATCGGCATGAAAATGGTAAAAGTGTAGTGAAAAGAGTAGGGCTGATTGGAGATCAAATTTACAATGATGATTTTCACATGGAGGCAGAGACGAATGAAAAGATATTAAATGAATATTTTGTACCGGTAATTACAGGGAAGCAGTTGTTACACCAGCCATGGTGAGAAAGGAGGTAAATCAGAGACTAAAGAGGTTTAAAATTATAAGGAGGTGGTACTGGATGTAACATTGATAAAGCACCACAGCTAGATGAGATGCATCCACAAGTATTGAGGAAAGGCAAAGCAAGGGTAGGCCACAGCCAGACCAAAAGAGAGTGTGCTTATGTGAGCGAGAGGACAGGACAGAGAGCCAAAAGAACAGAGAAAGAAGTGGGAGGGAAGGAGAGGGAGAGAAAGAGAAACAGGATGCTTTTTTGGGTGCAAGACTATGTCTGAGATGAGAATCCAGCCCTCCAGCAGCACTCCCAATATTAAATGAATTTGTGAGCAAATGATCAGCATCACTCCTCCCATTCAAAATTACAAAAAGACAAGATTTAAATATTTGTTGAATAAAATAACTTTTAAATTATAACAAATGTAAACAATAATAAATAGGAAATATTTCTGTAGATTTGTTTTTTGTGTGTTTGCATTTATTGTACAATAACAATCCTTTTTAGTGGTAACTCGCCAACATAATAAGAATGTTTCTTAGGGGGTTCCTGCCAATACTCTTGGGAGGTCAAAAGGGTTCCGTGACTGAAAAGGTTTGAGAAACCCTGCTGTATTCCAGATGTTGTCTCACTAGTGGTATAGATCTTTCTGCATCTCAAAGCTCTGCAATCTGAATAACACGCTTTTATTATTTGTGCCAAAATGGACAATTTCACATTTTCCCACAACATATTCCATTTAGATAGATCTCTGCCCACTCACTAGACCTCTCTCTTTTTGCAGCCTCCTTATGTCATCTTTACAAATTACTTTCCTAGTTAACTGTGTTTTCAACAAATTTGGCAACCATCGCATCCATCCTTCATCCCAGTTATTTCTTTAATCGTAAACAGTTGAGATCCCAACACAGATCCCTGTTATCACTTGTTACATCTTAACAACCTAAAATGGCCCATTTATGCCTACTCTCTACTTCTAGTCAGCCAGCCAATCTTCTATATATGCCAACACGTCAGCCCTGATACTATAAGCTTTTATTTTCCACATGAACCTTTGATGTGGCACCTTAGCAGGTGCCTTCTGGAAATCCAAGTACAGCACATCCACCAGTTCCCCTTTATCCACAGCACATGTTATTTCCTCAAAGAACTGCATTAATCTGTTAAATGTGATTTCTCTTTCCCAAAAATATGTTGGGATGAATTTTCCACCTGCCACAGGAATCAGTGCAATTGAAGGGTGTACCATGGAAAGATCCATTGACCTCAGGTGGGATTTTCTGATTTTGGAGCGAGCGCAGCTAGAAAATCCCACCTGTTGACTCTACCTCATTACCCTGAATTTATCCAGGTGCCCTACTATAACATATCTATTCTGTGTAATCTGAAATATCCCCTTAAATATTTACCATTGCCTCTCCATTAACCTATCCTTTAACCTAATTTGCCAATTCACTTTAGCCATTTTCATGCCCTCATAATTTGCCTTACTTAAGTTTAAAAGCAGAGACTCTGACCCACTCTGAGTTCTGAAGTCACACGTAAACCAGACTAGGGTAATGACTGCAGATTTTGGAATCACAGGATCATAAAAAAACTACAGCACAAACAGGCCCTTTGGCCCACAAGTTGTGCCAATCTTATCTCTCCCTACTAGGCTTACCTATAACCTCAATTCTATTAAGTCCCATGTATTCATCCAGAAGTTTCTTAACAGACCCTAACGAATTTGCCTCCACCACCACCGACAGCAGCCAATTCCATCACCCACTACCCTCTGAGTGAAAAACTTACCCCTGACATCTCTTCTGTACCTACTCCCCAGGACCTTAAACCTGTGTCCTCTCGTAGCAGCCACTTCAGCCTTGGGAAAAAGTCTCTGAGAATCCACCCGATCCATACTTCTCAATATCTTATACGTCTGTATCAGGTCACCTCTCATCCTTCATCACTCTAAGGAGAAAAGATTGAGCTCTCTCAATCTATCCTCATAAGACATGCCACTCAATCCAGATAACATCCTAGTAAATCTCCTCTGCACCCTTTCAATGGCTTCCACATCCTTCCTGTAATGAGGCAAACAGAACTGAGCACAGTGCTCCAAGTGGGGTCTGACATGGGTCTTAAACAGCTACAACATTATCTCCTGACTCCTAAACTCAATTCCTTGATTGATGAAGGCCAGTGCACCATACACCTTCTTAACCATATTGTCTACCTGCAAAGCCAAGTTGAGAGTCCTATGAACCCGGACCCCAAGATTCCTCTGATCTTCCACACTGCTAAGAGTCTCACCCTTAATATTATAATTAATATTAATTTATATTATATTCATATTATTTTTTCTTCTCTAAACAACATGAATGAAGCTGGCTTTCAATTCCAGATCAACTGGATTTAAAATCCACCAGTTGACATGGTGGGATTTGAATCCCTGTCCTCAGATCATTAGCCTGAGCCACTAGATTACCCATCCAGTGACATTACCACTATGTCACTATCTCCCCATCAGCCACCACAACTGTGGCCCAGAGGTAATGACTGCAGGGGTCAGGAGTATATTACTTGCAGATTCAAGCATGGCCCCTACCTTTTCTAACCCGTTACCCTGGACGTGTTTTCAGACCTGCACGATAATGAAAAATCCCAGTTGGCACAGAAATGGGACCTTAATAGATCTCTTAATTACATTAATTTGATCTCAATTGACAATCCGCACTTGTAGGCATGAGCCAAACCAGTCTCTCTGAGAATGGCTCCAAGTCAGAACTGAGATGCCAAGTCTCAGGTCCACCAGCTCCTAACCCTGACTCCAATCTTCTATAAAAATTCATCACTAAATCTCTATTTCCTAACTTAGCATCCTACAGTGCAGGAGAAGGCAATTTAGCCCATCGAGTCTGCACTGACCACAATAACACCCAATCTCCCTGACATTAAGGGGCAATTTAATCATGGCCAATCAACCTAATCTGCACATCTTTGGACTGTGGGAGGAAACTGGAGCACCCGGACAAAACTCTCACAGATACGAGGAGAACATGCATACTCCCCACAGTCAGTGACCCAAGATAAGAATCGAACCCAGATCCCTGGCACTGTGAGGCAGCAATGCTAACCATTGTGCCACCATGATGCCCACAATTTACTTAGTGTTTTCCGTTTAATCTTGGACCATGAGTTTTGTCCTTTTGCTTGATTTCTTAAACAAACTCTTTGCAATAATTTGCGCATCTTGTATGTCACAACTCTTAATCCATCTCTCAAACTTTGACTGCATAATGTTACCCTTTCAGCTGAAACATGGACCATTTACTTGTGCAGTTATGGAGCAGTCCAAGGCGACACTGAACAGGATATAGCTGATGATAAATACATACAGTTCTTAGCACCTCCTGTTGATTGTCGTACCAGCCTTCCCCCTGCGCTAGTGGTCGGCCTCCTTGTAAAACAAGGGGAAAGGTTTGTTCCAATGATCCTCCCCTTCCTTCGTTCCCACCAGTAAAGCCGCGCGCTGCAGGAAGGACAGGGAGAAGAAAACCAACTTCTCTCTGGAATACTGAAGCAAAACAAGCGCCAGGTAATGTAAAATGAAATTATGTTCAGAGTACGAGGCACATTTAGCTTAAGCATCTGCTCCATTCTGTTTCAGCCTCAGGATATGCAGAAAAAAAAGATACAGCTGGAGACAGAGTACTAAATCTGTGTGTAACATTCTTAAAAACATAACAACATACGTCGTTGTGCCATTCAATACCATGTGTAAAACCTCAGATGAAAACAAAGCTCACATTTTAAAGCATTTTGCATCAGGCATTGTTCGATATTGAGTGTGCAGGCGACACACTCATTCATTACGCGATGGTTCTCATTACGATGGGCTATTAGCAAATAAAATGATTTATTGTCACTGACCCGTAATATTCTCTCTGGAGCAGACAGCGCCAAAATCACTGCTGTTCTCACAACCTCACGAGATGCTGAGAGCAATAGGCAACCAGCACACATTTTGATGAACAGCACACACTGTGTAACCAAGGAATATGAACTTTCTGACCTCACCATCTGCTATTATCTCTCCCAAATCAGAGGGAGGAAGAAAGAAAGATGAGCAGATGGTCACCGAGGCTGGAATAGGAGGCCTCGCCTTCTGCGGAAAGTGGGCTTAATAATGAATGCTGATTTACAAATCACCGATTCTGATGCGGGTTGCGCTATTAGTTTGCATCAGCGGCCTTTAATGTGGCATTTGGTGTTTACGGAACGCAGTCCAAACAAGAAAAGCCAATCAGAATTAGTGGAAATTCACGGGGAGGCAACGGCATCTCATCACGGTGGGAGGGGAGGGGGCAGTGTCACAATAAGAAGAAAGAGAATCTACCAACAAGTAATGCCATATCTCTCTCCAATTACCGATCTTTTCAGCCAACCAAATAAACCGAATCTAATTAACAAAGGGAGAAATTAAAAGGGCTCCCAGAAGAAGCCCAAAACAAAAGACAAAGTGAAAAAGGGGAAGTTAAAACATCAAATCAAAATGTGATTAAAGGGGTCAACAATCAGTCCAGTCCCTGCAGTGCCCACTGGGCACAGAAGGCATTTCCAATTACCTCCTCCTGTTCCCCAGCAAAACTCAGTCACAGATAGTAAACACCCTGATTATCAGCCCATCCTTTGAAGCAGATTCAGCAGAAGCAGAATTGTAGTCAGTAATTAATCTGACACTTGGGTTTCACCTTCTAATCAGAAAAGGTAGGAAATAAGAGACGTTAATTCCGTTTACCCCAGTGATTTTCATTCGGCGAGGGCTGATAGAGCACTGTGCTCGGATGGTAAAAAGATGCAGGCTAGCACATCACACTCAGTGTGTCACTGCCACAAATAGTGGGTGCCAGATAGACCTGCACCTCAGGAGGCATCAGAAAACTGATTCTCTAAAGAAACTGAGTCTAGGTTAAGTAGATTAGAGGGCTATCTGGCTTGTGTCATTCTTGGATTTATCCCAATGGCCAGTTCATAAGCAGCAGAGGTCTGGAGTAGGCTGGCTGCCAATCTAACTCTGGAGAATAATTTATGTTGCAGGGTGCCTGAAGAGTTTCCTCTGTCAAACGAGAGGAATAAAATCAGATAGAAATTTCACTTCACGATTTTTTTTTTTTAGGCATTCTGCAATTTGTTCACCCGCCCCCCCCAATTCTCTGGCATTATCTTTTTTAACCAACTGTTCACTGGCCAAAACACGGCTGCAGGATTCATTCCTTCATTTACTTGTAAGTCTGGGCATTAATCAGTGTGTAACGAGAGGTGCTTTTCACTGACACTGTGGCCTGCAACAAGTTGCTGAGGCAGGTCGAGGAATCAGCCGCACTGTTTCTTACCAAGTGGAGGAAGTGATGTCAGTTATAAAACGCCTGCATCAGTATACTTAATGTTTTTTAAAAGAAATCTGAAGTGAAAAAAGGGAGCAGGTTTCATGGCAAAATAAAATGCACACGTTGGTGGGACTCCTGATTCCATTACCTCCCCTCGCCAGATTTTGACAGCAAACCTGCCACCTGTTGTCATTATTCAGGGGCCTTTGCTTCAGCCCAGCACAAAACAAAGCCCAAACGTATCAGCTTCCAATGAGCTCAGTGCAGCTTTATTCAGAACCCGAGAATTTTTATTTCTTGGACTGTGTCCTCTTACTCACATTCCACTGCAACAGTTGCTAGTGATTACAGAATGCACTTCCAGTTCAGTACTTCCCTTGACAGATTTACACAACTGGCTGTTTTCCACTTCTCCTTCAGAGCAAAGCTACATTCCCAATTCACTGAGGGTGACACATAAAATAAAATAGCAACTGCGGCATGTGCAAGGAAAATTAAAGTTTGGAGGAAGAGGAAGTGAATCATCAGTGATATACTTTCACTATTAATCCTCTTTAACTCTAACGATTAGAAACTTGTGGGCATGTAGACAGTTGTCAAGAAACTACAAAGCTAACGTAGGTCAGTCCATCACTCAAACCAGTCTCCCATCCACTGACTCCGTCTACACGTCCCTACTTCTACCACATGAAGGTGGCACAGTGGTTAGCACAGTGGCAGGATTCGGGTTCAATTCCGGCCTCGGGTCACTGTCTTGTGCAGAGTTTGCACTTTCTCCCCATGTTCTGCGTGGGTTCCTCCCACACTCCAAAGTTGCACGGGTTAGGTGGGCTGGCCACGCTAAACTGACCCTAGTGTCAGGAGGATCAGCAGGGTAAACGTGTAGGGATATGGGAATATGGGTAAGATTGTAGTCGGTACAGACTTGATGGGCTGAATGGTCTCCTTCTGTACCGTTGGAGTTCAAAGATTCAGTGATTCCTGCTGCCTCATGAAAGCAGCCAGCATCATCAATGACCCCATGCACCTTGGGCATACTCTCCTCCACCTCCGTCTGTGAGGGAAAAAGTGCAAAAGTCTGAGCAAAAGAGAAGGTGCGAAACAGGAAAGATTAAAGAGAGCCAAAGTGTATGGTAATGAAATAAGCAATAAACAGAAAGTGTGTCTCGAAGAGGTGTGAATGGCAGAATGATGAACAGCTGCTCCTCGAAAGCCAAAGACAAAGTAAAAAACAAGACAACAAATACGTACAAACAGAAAATAAACAAACATAGGGGAAGAAGTTACAGTCAGAAATCGCTGCACTTAATATCAAGTTCGGAAGGCTGTAGAAGTGCCTAACTGAAGATTGAGGAACTGTTCCTCAAGCTTCCTATTCCCATAATCCCACGTACTTAGCCCATTAGTCTCCCTGACACCATGAGGCAATTTAGCATGGCCAATCCTCCTAACTTGCACATCTTTGGAATGTGAAAGGAAACTGGAGGAAACCACACGAACACAAGGTGAACATGCAGACGCCACACAGACAGCGACCTGAGGCCAGAATTGAATCCGGATCCCTGAAGCTGTGAGGTAGCAATGCTAACCACTGTGCCAACTCAAGTATATGCCAGAACCAGAGACTAGTTAACTTAATACCTCTGTAGGTTTAGGCTCATGTACTAGTGTTGCAAGTAGGCTTACATTAACACTGCAATGAACTTACTGTGAAAATCCCCTAGTTGCCATACTCTGGCACCTGTTGGGATACACTGAGGGAGAATTTAGCTTGGCCAATACATCCAACCAACACGTATTTCGACATGTGGGGGGGAGTTGGAGCACCCAGAGGAAACTCATGCAGATACAGGGAGAACACGCAACCTCCACACAAACAGTGACCCAAGGTGGGAATCGAACCCAGGTACCTGGCACTGTGAGGCAGCAGTGCTGACCACTGTGCCACCATGCTGCCCAGGTGTGTTTAATTGTTTAAAGAAAAGAAATGTACAAAACACCAATGAGCACAATCTTCTGCTCTTTATGGCAATGGGATGACGTTTGGGAAAAGCCTATAATACAGGCCATTAACCTGGCCTGTTTTGAACATTTCTCCTTCTCTCTCTCACCCTAATTTCAAATCCGTTAATGACCAGTTATTTGACTGTGCCAACTCTAACTGCTGTTATTTAAAGCATTCTCTTTCTCTCCCAAACAGGTGCCCATCAAGGACCAAGTCATTAAAGCAACTACTATTCTTTGTCACTCAATCCATCACATCATACTTACTGCTTTAGTAAGATTGCCACCAAGTTCCATCTTTGGATGCTTTCTTCTGCTATTCTTGTTCTTCTAGTTTCAGGAGCTATATAATATTTAAAAGATAACTTTCCTAACTGCAGGTGTCAACCATATTTCTCAGTTTTAAAAGCAAAAACAGCATGATGAGAAATTGTACAGTGGAGTACGTTCACGTTCTCTCGTCTAACTACTTTCTCCTGCACACTTAGCCTCTTGGATCCTGATTCCCACCAAGCTCATTCACAAGTTTTCATTTTTTGCTGGTTTCCTGACAATGTTATTGTTCAAAAAAGAAAACCTTAAAGCCAAATAAAAACACTTTTTGACAGTAGGGGCATTTTTCAAATCTCAGATAGATCGGAAACATAGAAGACAGGATGAGGCTATTTGGTCCTTCGAACCTGCTTTGCCATCCATTACGATCATGGCTTATCATCCAACTCAACAGCCTAATCCTGCTTTTTCCCCATAACCTTTGATCCCATTCGTCCCAAGTGCTATATCTAGCTGTCTCTCGAATACATTCAACGTTTTATAAACATTGAAAATAAAAGAAATCTCCACTTTTAATGGAAATATTTTCTTATGTTATTTTTGTTAGTGTGTGTACAGCGCGGGAGGTCATTATACCCATTGGGCCACTGACGGTTAAACATATTGGGATGGTACAGTGGCACAGTGGTTAGCACTGCTGCCAGACAGCGCCAGGGACCCGGGTTCAATTCTGGCCGCGGGTCACTGTCTTTGTGGAGTTTGCGCATTTTCCCTGTGTCTGTGTGGGCTTCCTCCGGGTGCTTTGGTTCCCTCTCACAATCCAAATATATGCAGGTAAGATTGATTGGCCATGCTAAGTCAGGGATTAGAGGGGTAAATGTGTGTAGTTACAGCGATAGGACCTGGGTGAGATTGTGTTCTGTGCAGACTCGATGGCCTGAATGGTCTCCTGCTGCACTGTAGGGTTTTATGATTCTAAATCTTTAAAGATATTCAGCTTCTATAGTGAGTTTTGGTTTTCCTTTGAGATAATGATGGCTTTTTTGTGCACCTTTGTGTGAACAAATTGCTGTCATTAAGAGTTGGAACTTTTGCTGCAAGCACTGAATCCCTGTATAGTGAAATGCCAGAAACAATGCAGCAAAAATGTTAACGTGGAGATAATCTTAAAGATGAAATTTAGCACAAGCATGTTTTTTCTTGCAGTGTACTTTTCTATTTTGTCTTTTCAGAAAGGATCTGTGAAACCATAGAAAGTACATCTTAGGAAGAGCCATTCACCTCCTCACACCTGCAACTGTCCTAGCTCTTCATACAGAGCTACTCACAGAAACATAGAACAGTATAGCCCAGTACAGGCCCTTTGGCCCTCAATGTTATGCCAAGCTATATCCGAAACCAAGATCAAGTTATCCCACTCCCTATCATTCTGGTGTGCTCCACATGCCTATCTAATAACCGTGTGAAAGTTCCTAAAGTGTCCGACTCCACTATCACAGCAGCCAGTGCATTCCACACCCCAACCACTCTCTGAGTAAAGAACCTACATCGAACATCTCCTACCATGAACCTTATAGTTATGCCCCCTAGTAACAACTATATCCACCCGAGGAAATAGTCTCTGAACTCTACCTATACCCCCTCATTATCTAATAAACTTCAATTAAGTCACCTCTCATCCTCCTCCGTTGTAAAGAGAAAAGCCTCTCTTTACAGCCTCTCTCAACATTTCCTCATAAGACCTGCCCTCCAAACCAGACAGCATCCTGGTAAATTTCCTCTGCACTCTTTCCAATGCTTCCACATCCTTCTTATACTGGGAGGATCAGAAATGCACACAATATTCCAAATGTGGTCTCACCAAGGTCCTGTATAGTTGCAGCATAATCCCACAGCTCTTTAACTCAAACCTCCTATTAATAAACGCCAGCACACTATCAGCCTTCTTCACAGCTCTATTCGCTTGAGTAGTAACCTTCAGAGATCTGTGGATATGAACCCCAAGGTCTCTCTGTTCCTCCACATTCTTCAGAACTCTGCCGTTAACCCTTTAATTTGCATTCAAGTTTGTCCTACCAAAATGAATCACCTCACACTTATCAGGGCTAAACTCCATCTGCCATTTTTTGGCCCAGCTCTGCATTCTATCAATGCCTCTTTGCAGCCCTCCACCTCATCCACTACTCCACCAATCTTAGTGTCGTCAGCAAATTTACTGACCCACTCTTCAGTCCCCTCTTCCAAGTCATTGATAAAAATTACAAATAGCAGAGGACCCAGCATTGATTCCTGTAGTACACCGCTGATAACCGACTTCCAGTCTGAAAATTTTCTCTCCAGAACCACCCTCTGTCTTCTATGGAATAGCCAGTTACTTATCCAATCGGTCAAACGTTCTTCTATCCCACACCTCCTTACTTCTTTCATGAGCTACCATGGGGAACCTTATCAAACACCTTATTAAAATCCATGTATACAAAATCAACAGCTCTACCTTCATCTACACATTTAGTTACCTCCTCAAAGAATTAAATATAAATCTCATATCAATCATAGTTCCCATTTACTATCTTATTTTTAAAATTTTTTTTTTAGAAACTGTACAGAACGGAAGAAGGCCAATCAGTCCATTAGTAGCAATCTCATCTAAGCCCTATCCCCATGACCCTTGTGTTTACCCCCTGATACTAAGGACCAATCAACCTAACCTGAACATCCTTGGATAAGGGAGGAAACCAGAGCACCCAGATGAAACCTATGCAGACACGGAGAGAACATGCAAACTCCACATCCGAGGTCAGAATTGAACCCAGATATCTGGCGCTGTGAGGCCGCAGTGCTAAACATTGTGCTACCATGTTGTCATTATCTTCTTACTTTTCAAATACTTATCTAATTTGTTTTCAAACAACAGTATTACAGCCTTTTCTTGATCATTCAGGAATTGTCTTTGCAAAAAAGATCATGCTGTAATTTGAATTAACCATCTCTGACTTAAGACAAACGTGGCAACTTTTACAAGTAGGTTAAAAAGAGGGGAGTAGCTAAAATAAACATTGATAAAATAAGGAAATGGCAAAGACATCGATCAAATATTTAGTGTCAGTCATTACACTGGAAGATACAAATTACATACCAGAAACAATATACCTTTGCGGCTAAGAATACAGAATTTTTATATCAGCGGTGAAACCGTATTAGAAAAATTTAAGGGACTGAAATTTGATGAACTACAGATCAAAACTGGGCATCCATGAGGCACTTATAATCAGCAGCAGCAACAGGAAAATTGCATGCAGCCATAATCCTCGTAACCTGGAATATCTCCCACTCCACCATTACCACCTTGGACTAGTCACACCACCAATGGAGATGCTGGTTAAATCTGAGAACTAGAGAAATCTGCTGACCAAGGCCAAGAAGGATCAGTTGGAATTTCTTGGGCACATAATAAGAAATCATGATTTGGGCATCATGGTGCTGATGGAAAAGGTCAAGAGGAAAAGGGATTGAAACGGACAAAGAACAACCTTTCCAAAGAGCCTTGCAAACTAAGTGAGTGTACTACCAATGAAGCCTCTAGAGAAAGATTAACGTGGAATTCCATGGTTTCCAATGCCCTCCCAGGATATGGTACCTGAAGAGAGAGAGAGAGAGAGAGATGCCATACCCACAAAATATAGGACAAATTTAATCTGGCCACTCCATTAGTCTACTATCAGTTATCAGCAAAGTTTAAGGTTTATTTATTAGCGTCACATTAAATTGCAAAGAAGTTACAGTGAAAATCCTCTAGTCGCCACATTCTTGCACCTGTTTGGGCGCACTGAGGGGAAATTTAGCATTACCAATGCACCTAATTGGTACACCTTTTGGACTATTGGAGGACACCCAAGGAGAATGTGCAGACCCAAGCCAGGAATTGAACTCAGGTCCCTGACGTGGTGAAACAGCAGTGCTAACCACTGTGCTATTGATAGAAGATAGGCGTCATTGACAGTGCTATCAAGAGGCACTGATACAACAATATCCTGCTCACTGATGCTCAGTTCAAATACCGCCATGGGTACTGGGCTCCAGTTCATTATTGCCTCTGTCCAAGCATGGCTAAAAGAGCTGAATTCCAGAAGTGATGTAAGAGTGAATACCTTTGACATCAAGGCACCATTTGACTGAATGTGACATCAAGGAGTAAAACTGAAGTCAACAGGAATCAGAGGGGAAACTTGTCACTGATTGGAGTCACACCTAACACAAAGAAAGGTATTGGAAAATTATCTCATCCCCAGCTCAGAAGTTCCTTAGGGCACTGTCCTAGGCTCAAAAATCTTCAACAGCTCTGCCTTCCTTCCAACTCAAGGTCAGAAGTGGGGATGTTGAATGATTTAACAATATTCAGCACCATTCGCAATTCCTCAGATGATGAAGTCCATGCTCACATGTAGCAAGACCTGGATAATATTGAGTTTGAGCTGACAAATGACAAGAGACATTCATGCTACAAAAGCACAGGCAATGAGCATCTCCAATCTAAGCATCACCTTTTGACATTTGGCATTACCATTCTGAATCCACCACCATCTTCACAAACATAATTAGACTTTCTATATAAATATCTTGATGATAATGACACGTCAGAGACGTTGAATTCTGTGATGAGTAATTCACCAACTGACTCTGCAAAGCCTGTCCACAAGCTACAAGGCACAAATTAGGAGTGTGATGGAAAACTCTCCACTAGGGTAAGCACAGCTCCAACAGTGCTCAAAAAGTTCAGCACCATCCAGAACAAAGCAGCCCATTTAACTGGCACCCCGTCCTTAACTATTCACTCCCTCTATCACAGTGCACAATGGCTGCAGTGTGTGTCATGATTGCAATGTGCACCATCTGTAAGATGCACTGCAGCAACTTTCCAAGACATCTTCAACAGCACTTTCCAAACCCATGACCTCTACCACAAAGATGGATATAGGCAATGGACCCATGGGAACATCACCAGTTGCAAGTTCCCCTCCCAGTCACTTACCTTCCTGACTTGGAACTATTGCTTCATCATCGCTGGGACAAAATCCTGGAATTCTCTCCCTAACAGCATCACAGGTGTACCTTACACCAGATAGTCTGCAATAGTGCAAGCAGGAGGCTCACCACCTCCTTGACAGCTTCCTTTCACAGCCGGAAAGACGTGCTGGTTAGGTGCATTGGCCTTGCTAAATCCTCCCTCAATGTAAATTGAACAGGCGCCAGAGTGTGGCGACTAGGGGATTTTCACAGTAACTTTATTGCAATGTTAAGGTAAGCTTACATGTGACGAATAAATAGGCTTTATCTTTAGTAACAAAGTGCAACTGGTGGGGTAATATGATAGTGTAACATTAAAATTAAATTGAGTGTTGCCACAATATTAAATAAAAATACATGCTTTGTGGGGAGGTTGCCTACAAAATGCTACCTTAAAAGGAGTCAACAAGGAGAAGAGAAAATATAGTGCATGGAGAATCCCTCTGCACTAGGACTGAGTATAAATACTGGCCTTGCTGGTGACGCTCACTTCACAAGAAAGAATAAAATTAAGCCTAAAGTAAGAAATGATTGACTACTAATGAATGCCCCTTTCAGGTGCAGCAGCCAGCGTAGTTTCTGGTCATTGTGTGCTTTTTAAGTAGGCATCTTTGAACTAGTAGCAGAGAAGGGGGCCCATCAGAGAGCCATGCAGCTCAGAAGCAGGCCATTCTGCCCATTAGAGACTGCAGCAGCACAGAAGCAGGCCAATTGGTGCACTGTGTCTTTCCGGGCACTCTGAATGAGAAATTCATTTTGTTCCAGCTGCTTTTCATGTATTGTTTTTCCAAAATTTATCCATTTATTATAAAAGTTATTATGCACACTGTTTCCACTCCAGTTTTTCGTAAAGCACTAATATGCTCCAACCACCGTCTGTAAGAATGTTCCTTCAATCTCTCCTGCCATGACTTTTGGTAATTGACTTACAAATATTTGATCTAGCTACCAACTCACCAGTCAGCGGGTATCTATTTGTCCTAATAACGCCACCAAAACCTTTCATAATAAACAACTTTATCAGATTCCCTCTGAACCTTCTATATTCTAATGAAAAAGATGCCAGTTTCTCTTTCATCTCTCATTCTTGGCATCATCTTACGAATCTGCACTCTATCAGCTTCACCCCTGTGACATCCTGTCTGAATCAAGGTACTTTATATAGGGCATTTCCTATGATGCTCCCTAGAATGAACAAGATGCAGAGTGTATTGACCTGTATTAGCAACAAGCCATTTTACACACTTTCTCTGAGGAGTTCTCAATGCACTGTATCCTCTCCTCTCCTGAATTTGTTGATTCCTTGTTAGGGTAGCATTTCATTGGCAATCTCCCTAGAAAATGTGTATTTTTATTTAACTATTTAGCTGACACTCAATGCATTATTTTATTTTAAAGCCACACTATCATATTACTCCACCAGTTGTACCTCGCTGCTAAAGTTAAAGTCTATTTATAAGTCACACGTAGGCTTACATTAACGCTGCAATAAATTATTACTAAAATCCCCTAGTCACCATGCTTCAGCGCCTGTTCAGGTACACTGAGGGAGAAGTTAGCATGGCTAATGCACCTAATCAGCACATCTTTTAGACTGGGGGAGGAAACATGGACACCCGGAGGAAACTCACGCAAACACGGGGAGAACGTGTAGACTCTGCACAGACAATGATCCAAGCTAGGAATTGAACCCAGATCCCTGGCACTGTGAGGCAGCAGTGCTAACCACTGTGCCAAAATCATATCCAAAGCTGACTGCTGCTCTCCCAAATACAATGTGCAAGTTGTCTACAATTCTGTTATTATCTTGAAGTTCTTGCGTGCTAACATCATGACATCAGGATCCATGACAAAATGAAAATCTCCATCTTTTCCCCATAAAATCTGAGCAATGGTAAATTCAAACTGAGGGAATATTCCTGCACCACCAACATCTTCTCAGCTGTCAGGCTGACAATCTGGGGTACTGTTCCCAAGGGGCCGATGTTTAACTGTACTGATATCAGTCAGTCTCCAAACATCACACTTAAATGCAAGTGTACCATAAGCTCTCAGACAATTGAACACAGCTCATAACACAGGTGTAGTTTGCAATGCGTGGCAGGAATTCACTAGAAGCCCAGTACAACCTGTGGCTTTAAAGCTTTGCTTCATCTAACAATAATACTTCCTTTACCAACATGTTTGTGGTACTCATAAATGGGCTGCTTCTCAGCTGAATGCATTTTGACTGTTTATATGCTAATATTTCACCTGCATATGGAGAACCTAACACAATCTAGCAAAAAGTCCAAACGACTCTCATTTTAACTACACTAATCTCTGAAACTCTACAATAATCTAGTAACTATTTTGAATATCAATTTGTTGCTCTGAATTTTCATTGCTGCGTGGATTAAAATGGTAATACAAAGATATGTATTAAGAACTCACCAGTTACACAAATAGTTAGAACAATAAAGCACTACATACCAGAAAGGCCTCGAGTCTAAACCCTAGTCTGCACTTATCCAGCTGCTACTGTTACAACACGTGAGAAATCAGCAATGGCTCCATAATGGTATTGTGTGGACGAATTTGAGCTTGGCAATGATGACCATTTCAGTCAAATAGCCAGAAATCAGGACACTTTTCCTTCTCTGAGCAACTGACCCTCCATTTTTCCCTTACATCTTTCTTCCAAAGTTCATACGGTCTACCTCTCTTTCATGAATCCCACTTACATTCCCTTTCTCCTCATTTTATCTCATCCCTCTATTGAGCAACTAATCATCGACCCCCCCAGTCATTTAATATTGCTAAACCTTTCGATTCAGCTTGTCTGAACACACTGCCACCTTTCCCAAAATAAGAAGTATAGCTGGTGCAAAGATTTCTCTCTCATTTCTGTATTCACCACAAGAGCCACCTAAGGTTCCATCCAATTCTTTTTCCACAAACAGATTGGTAAAGGGATCAGAGGTTATGGGAAGAAGCAGGAGAATGAGGTTGAGAAACTTATCAGCCATGACTGAATGGCGGAGCAGACTCAGTGGGCCAAATGGCCTAATTCTGCTCCTATATCTTATGGTCTTCTGGTCTAACTACTTTCAGGAAATAATCTGGAGATAAGTAACCAGCTGCCTTCATATATTGATTAAGCTCCAGCTCAACACCATTGTCCAGACGCGAATCATCACTGTACTGTCCTGACTGTTTCTCCAACGTTCAATGAGTTGGAACTTCATTTAACCCACCAGCCACTCTACTCAGCTCTCACACATAATCGGCATTCTAGTTTTGGAATTCATACCTTGTATTGAAAGGAAACAAACACAACCTTGGTATCCTAAGCTAAGCTTCAAATTATATCCATCATCAATTCCCTTGATTTTCACCCCAGCTCTAACTCAACCTGACTGACCCCCAGACTATTCAAGTGTTCATCATTTGCTGGCTTGATATCTCCAATACTCTGTTGGCTTCACATGCCCCTGTCCTACATAAACTCCAACTTTTCAGCACCTCGCCATTCATATGCACAATAGATTCCATTCCTATCAGTCTTCAACCACCTCATTTCTCCCAGTCCCCCATGGCATCATATTTAAAATCTTGTTCCCTGATTACAAACCTATTAACAGTTTCATCCTACCTTACTTGCAAAACCTCTTTCCAGCACTGTATGGTAGTATATATTCTACATTCCTGGTTCCAGCTGTCATTGCACCTCCCTCCAGCAATCGCATAGACCTCAGCCATCTGAGTCCTATATTCAGGAAGTTTCATTCTAAACTCGTTCATTTCACTAAGTTTCATTTTAAACTCCTTCACTTCATTGCACCTCTTCTCACTTTCAGTACATGCTCTATTACCTTCCTTTTTAACTGTACATTTGGTTAACTCCTATAATTCTTCCCCTAGTCCATGGCAATATACTGCATTTCCAAATGAACAAATTAGCATTAATGTGGCTTAGGACTGATATGAGATCAGCAAAATAATAGGGCATCCCAAAAAGCTTTTCTTTAAATTTATTTATGGGACATGGGCATCGCTGGCTGGCCAGCATTTAGTGCCCATCCCTAGTTGCCCTTGTTCAGAGGGCAGTTCAGAGTCAACCACATTGCTGTGGCTCTGGAGTCAGATGTAGGCCAAACCAGATAAGGGCAGCAGCTTTCCTTCCTTGTATGACATTAGTGAACCAGATTTTTCCAACAATCGACAATGATTTCATGGCCAGCAGTAGATTCTTAAATCCAGAATTTTTTTATTGAATTCAAATTCCACCATCTGCTGTGGCGGAATTCAGACTGAAGTTATTATTGTAGATAAATGTAATTAGCATTTCAAACATAGTAAAGTCCCATAAACTGACCATCTGTTTGGCGTGGCACTGATTGTGGGGGAGATTGTGTTCTGGCCACAACACCAGCCGAACTTTTCAATACTTCATCAAACTGGCAAATGGTGTGAACAGCTCACCCTCCAAGGTATCTTGTTCAGTTCCACACTGAAGTACCAGCTCAAATAATTCATTCAAATCCACAGGAGGGCTGGAACCCACTAGTCTCAATTAGGGATCTCATGTTAATAAAGCCACACCAACACCATGTTTAAAATGCTATATAAATACTCTTACTGTTAGTTGCCTGCAACACCCTGACTGACCTCACTTGCTGCATAGTTCAGCTGAGGAGCTAAAGGTATAATGACTTCAATGGGACCCTTGAGGTTGACCTCGTGGGGTTTGAGCTCCTTGATTGAAGTCGTTCCGGACTTAGTTTGAGTTCATTTAATTGTTTGGACCAAAAAGAGGTCCCTAATTGAGATCATAATTTCCCATCCAACTATGTACTTGTATATAAACATGGGAGTGTCAGGTCTTCTGGCATCTGGATTCTGATTGTGTACCTGAAGCATTCTAGGAATGGAATTAAGCTTATAAATAAAGGGAACCTGGAGAAGAAACACTTGCCTCTGAGGAGTTATTTCAAAAGGCATTCTGAAATCATCCCCATTTAAACCCAGGAAAGGCAATGTTAGAACATAGAACATAACAGCACAGAACAGGCCCTTCGGCCTTCGATGTTGCGCCGACCAATATAAAAAGCAATGCCCATCCAAACTAAACCATTCCCTTCTCTTCCATATACTTATCAACTAACCTCTTAAATGCCACCAAACTTGGTGCATCTACAACTGCTGCAGGCAGGGCATTCCACTCCCGAACCACCCTTTGGGTAAAGAACCTACCTCTGATATCCGTCCTATAACTATCACCCCCTAATTTAAAGCTGTGTCCCCTCGTGCTAGCTTTCTCCATCCTAGGAAAAAGGCTATCACTGTCCACCCTATCTAAACCTCTAATCATCTATATGTTTCGATTAGGTCCCCTCTTAGCCGCCTCCTTTCTAACGAAAACAACCTCAAATCCCTCAGCCTCTCTTCATAAGACCTGCCCTCCATACCAGGCAACATCCTGGTAACCTCCTCTGTACCCTCTCCAATGCCTCCACATCTTTCTTATAATGTGGGGACCAGAACTGCACACAATACTCCAAGTGCGGCCACACTAGAGTTTTGTACAGTTGCAACATGACGTTGCGCTCCGAAATTCAATCCCCCTACCAATAAAAGCTAAGACTCCGTATGCCTTCTTAACAACCTTCTCGACTTGACTGCTTACTTTCAGGGATCTATGCACATATACACCAAGATCCCTCTGTTCATCAACACTATTAAGAGTCCTACCATTAGCCCTATAATCTACACATTTGTTATTCCTGCCAAAGTGAATTACCTCACACTTTTCCACATTAAACTCCATTTGCCACCTCTCGGCCCAGCTCTGCAACTTGTCCAAGTCTCTCTGCAAACTATAACACCCTCTTCACTATCTACCACTCCACCGACTTTAGTGTCATCTGCAAATTTACTAATCCATCCTTCAATACCCTCATCCAGATCATGTATAAAAATTACAAACAGCAGGGGCCCCAAAACAGACCCCTGAGGTACACCACTTGTCACCGAACTCCAAGACGAATATCTCCCATCAACCACCACCCTCTGTCTTCTATCTGCTAGCCAATTCCTAACCCAATTAGCTAAATCACCCTCGATCCCATACATCTGCATTTTCTGCAGAAGTCTTCCATGGGCCACCTTATCAAACGCCTTACTAAAGTCCATATATACTATATCAACCGCCTTACCCCCATCCACCTCTCTGGTCACTTTCTCAAAAAACGCAATGAGGTTAGTAAGGCATGACCTACCCTTCACGAAACCATGCTGACTATCCCCAATCAATTCATTTCTCTCTAAATAACTATAAATCCTATCCCTAATAATTCTCTCCAATACTTTGCCCACAACAGAAGTAAGACTCACTGGCCTATAATTCACTGGAAAGTCTCTCTTCCCCTTCTTGAACAATGGGACCACATTCGCTATCCTCCAGTCTTCCGGAACTATACCCGTAACCAACGACGACCTGAAGATCAGAGCCAGAGGCTCTGCAATCGCCTCTCTTGCCTCCCAGAGAATCATAGGGTAAATCCCGTCCGGCCCAGGGGACTTATCCAACTTCAAACCCTCGAGAATATCTAGCACATCCTCCCTATCTACTTCGATACTTTCCAGTTTGCTACCCTTTACCTCAGTGTTCTCCATAACTACATTTACATCACCCTGCGTGAATACCGAAGAGAAATATTTATTCAGTGCCTCTCCAATCTCTTCAGGCTCCACGCACAACTTCCACTGCTGTCTATGACTGGCCCTAATCTTGTCCTAACCAATCTTCTATTCTTAACATATCTAAAGAAAGCTTTAGGATTCTCCTAATCCTATCAGCCAAAGTCTTCTCGTGTCGTCTCTTCGCTCTCCTCAATTCACTCTTTAGCTCCCTCCTGGCTAATCTATAGCTATCCATTGCACTAACCGAGCCTTCAATCCTCATCCTGACATAAGCCTCCTTTTTTCTTTTAACCAGCAAATCAACTTTTTTCGTACACCAAGGTTCTCTTACTCGACCATTTCCTCCTTGCCTGACAGGGACATACTTATCAAGGACTCGCAGCAGCTGCTCCTTGAATAAGCTCCACATTCCAGATGTTCCCAGTCCCTGTAGGTTCCTAGTCCAATCTATGCACCCTAATTCTCTCCTGATGGCCTCATAATTACCCTTCCCCCAGCTATTACTACTGCCCCCAGCTTCATGCCTATCCCTATCCATCACTAAGGTGAACATAACCAAATTGTGGTCACTATCACCAAAATGTTCACTAACTTCCAAGCCTAACACCTGGTCTGGCTCATTGCCCAGCACCAAATCCAATGTAGCCTCACCTCTAGTTGGCCTATCTACATACTGAGTCAAAAAAACCTTCCTGCACACTCTGTACGAAAACTGACCCCTCTAACGAGCTAGAGCTATAGCTATTCCAATCAATATTAGTAAAGTTAAAGGCCCCCATAACAATTACCCTATTACTTTCACTCCTGACCAGAATTGACTTGGCAATCCTTTCCTCGACCTCTCTAGAACTTTTAGGAGGTCTATAAAAGACTCCCAACAGGGTGACCTCTCCTTTCCTGTTTCTAATCTCAGCCCATACTACCTCAACAGACAAGTCCTCATCAAACTTCTTTTCTATCACCGTGATACAGTCTTTGACCAATAATGCCACTCCTCCCCCCCTCTACCTCCTTCTCTACTCCGACTAAAGCATTTGTACCCCGGAACCTGCAACATCCATTCCTGTCCCTGCTCTACCCAAGTCTCTGAAATGGCCACAACATCGAAGTTCCAGGTACTGGTCCAAGCTGCAAGATCCTCCCCCTTATTGCGAATACTCCTTGCATTAAAGTATACGCATTTCAAACCATGCCCTACCCCACCCGTATGCTGCTGTGTTTACAAGTATTAAATGTTTTCAAGTATTAAATGCCACATTATTGTGCATCAGTCCTAATGTGTATTCTGATTGCAATATCTCAGTCTTCCTTGATACTGCATCCTGTGGTAGGTTAGTCTAGCCCACACAATTCCAGCCGCTCAATCCTGACTTTCCTAAGCAGAAGCTCAAACAGCTGAATCTGGAGCCAAAGGTTTCTGAGGAGGATTATGCTTTCATTTGGAAACATGTTTGGATTAATGGGACTTTAGCACGTTATTCCAAATATAGACCAAGAGTCAACAGGTGAGTCGGTGAAGATTTGGTGTTGGAATCTAGCTTGTGTTGCCACAAAAATTGCTATGCATAAAGTTGTTGAAACAAATGACCAAGTGCCCATTGTATCAGCCTATTGGGCCATAAGCATTATTAGCAATATTTGCATAAAAATATGCTGCTACTTACTGACTGGCTACTTTGGTTTAGCCATTCACTTGTTTGAGGAAGCAGCCACATTACTCAGCCTGACTCCCTGTAATCAATGAGCTGCATTCTAGGTTTTCAAACTTCCAGGATGCATGCTCCTATATTGAATTTATTTAAGACTAATCTTAAGGGTGGCACAGTGACTAGCACTGCTGCCTCTCAGTATCAGGGATCTGGGTTCAATCCCTGGCATAGGTTGCTCTCCCCGTGTCAGTGTGGGTTTCCGCTGGGTGATCTGGTTTCCTCTCACGCTTCAAAAATATGCAGGTCAGGTTGATTAGCCATGCTAAATTGCCCCTTAATGTCCCGGGACATGTAAGTTAGAGGTTTAGTGGGGGAATATGTGAGGTGATGCAGATAGGGACTGGGTGGAATTGTGGTCAGTGCAGACTTGATGGGTCAAATGCCCATCTGATTCAAAGATTCTAATCATTAAATGTCAGGTCAAGGTATAGAGTATGAGAGATAAGCTTCACCTTGCTTCCTTGTCAGGAAAACCTTGTCTTTTTCCAACATGTATATGCACATCTAAAAACGTGACTTAGGGATCCCTAACTGGATTTTTATATTTATCTCTAATCATTCTTCTTTTCCACATTTCTTTTATGAAGGTGAACTCAATATTATGCAGCCAAATTAAGCGCTTCTGTCACAACACCAAATAAGATAGTTACAGTAACATCAAGGGTAGCCTTATGGACTCATCTGATTTATTGCCATCATAACATAGAGCTCTGTTCTTGGTCTAATTACTTGGGATTACATTCCAAATAACGCACTGATATGGACAGTAGACTGAAAAGGACAACAGTGTTTAGTTCAGCGTAAAATGTTGTTATTTTATCAGTCAGTGACAGTATCATACCGTGAAACAAAGAAAATAATTCACATTACTCAGTCCTAAATAGCAGCAAACAAGTCCATTGCTCTTCCTTTACTCAAATATAACATATTATCACTTCATCTGACGGACTTGGTTTCAATTTGTTGGTGGAACAATCGCTAATATAGCCACCTTGATTCACTGGCAGTTAAAAAACCTCTGATGAGCTGAGAATGGGTTTCTGCTCCCCTCTCTGAAGTTCCGTGGAACAAAGGGATCTTGGTGCCAGGATGATGCCTGGAATGGAACAGTTAGATTATCAAGAGAGATTGCGTAGGCTTTGATGTTTTCATTGGAGTGGGGAAGACTGAGGGGGTGTCGTGATCAAGGTGTACAAGGTTATGAGGCATTGACAGAGTGGATAAGGAGCAGCTGTTCCCCTTATTTGAAAGATCAGTCACAAGGGGACATAGGTGAGGGGCATGGGGGTTGAGGAGGGGGGATGTGAGGGTGATGATGCTCTGGAATGCACTGATTGGTAGGGTGGTAGAGATGGGATGTCTCACATCCTTTAAAAAGTACCTGGATGATCACTTGGCACATCATTACATTCAGAACCAAGTGCTGGTAAATGGGAATTTGTGGGAGTTCAGGTGTTTCTAGTGTTGGTGCAGACTCAATGGGCCAAATGGCCTCTTCTGCACTGTATGATTCTATGATTCTCACTATATGTACATAGGCTGATTGTAATAACTAGGCAATAGCCAAATGGTATTATCACTAGACTATTAATACAGAAACTCAACTAATGTTCTGCGGATCTGGGTTTGAATCCGGCCACAACATTTGGTGGAATTTAAATTCAATTAAAAAAAATTAAAAATCTACTGATGATTATGAAGCTATTGTCAATTTTAGGAAAGACCAATCTGGTTCATGATGTCCTTTAGGGAAGGAAATCTGCCTTTCTTTCCTGGCCTAGCCTACATGTGACTCCAGAGCCACAGCAAAGTGGTTGACTCTCAACTGCCCTCCAAGAACAACTAGGGATGGGCCATAAATGCAGCCCATGAATGAATAAAAAATTTTGTATATTTCAACCTACCTCCTGACTGAAGTTGCTGGCAAGTGGCACCTGGTACAGTACCAATGTGACACTCTCCCTATTGAACCTGCCACTCTAGAAGGCTCAAAGTCCGGACAAAGGTAGCATGTTCTATTTCATTTTTTCTTAAGAAATGGTTATTTTATCATGCCCTTGCAAATGTTTTGAGGGGTAATCTTCATGAGACCATTTTCGTGCTGGATGCTAGATTGGTTTAGGAAAATATTTAGGAAGACAGACACACAAATGCTACTAAATACATCAGTCAACCAGATGGGATTTTCCTACAAGTGACAATGGTTTCATGGTCATGCATACGTTCCAACATTAAAATGAAATTAAGGACAGGAAGTTACTTATCAAGTGGAATTTAAATATAGCATCCAAAGCTGTAAAGCATCGTAGATAACAATGTCCATGTCCTATTGTAAGACAACCAACACATAAACAACTCTGAAGAGTCAATTGTTTCAACTTTTACAATAATACTCACATAAGGAATTCAAGTTTTATTGTCCGTCAATACCATCCCCATCTCAGAGAAATCAGAGATAATCCAGATATGAGACGGGTAGAGACGTTCAGTCTCTGGTTCAATCCCAGAGTTATACTGAATTACCTGACCTCATCTAGATCACAGAACTGATTACAAATGTACATAAACAAACTCTCCTAAGGGTCAGAGAACATAAAGTTGTTCTCTGTTCCCAGCCATTGCACAGCGACATTCACAGATTGTATATGTAACAGACAACAAACAGGCAGAGTTGGGATCTGATGTGTATCGTTACTGTTGCACAGCCTCCCTGGCAATATGGTTAAATTTCAGGAACAATTAAGGGATCTATTGGGCAACTGTCATCAATGGTGTGATTCACACCTTACAAGGGAATTAACACACTAGGCAATGAGAAGAAGAAAATCAGAACAGGAAAGGAAATCAGGGGCCTACGGCTTTGGATCACACGATTCTTTTTAAAATGACTTACAGCTTATAACTCGTTTAACATATTTTATAAAATGTGCCAAGAGGAATGCCAATAAAAACACTAAGCCAAAGGAGATATTACAGATGACAAAAAAGCTTTGATCAAAGAGAAAGAAGATACACAACAATTTACAAAACCACCTGACATCTCAAAACAATCAGTAAACCAGTAAAATGCTTACAACCAGTTAAATGCTTTTTGAAGATAATCACTATTCTAACGTAGCAAAACCTACAACCAATCTGTGCACAGTAAACTCCCACAAACAGCAATGTGATAATGACCAGACAATGATTTTGTGGTATTGATCGAGGGGCAAATACTATCCAGGAAGAAGCCACCAGTTCTTCTTCAAAACACTGCCACAGGATCTTTTGCATCCACTGTAGGAGGCAGACAGGGCATCAGTTCAATGTCTCATCTGTGAGGCAAGACAGTGCAGCATTCCCTCAGTATTACACTGGCGTGTCAGCCTTGATTTTTGTACTTAAGACTTGGTGAGGTGCGCTACTCATTGAGCCATAGCTGACACTACAGGAGACAGGTCTTAAGGAGAATCGTAAAAGAGAGGTAGTGAAATGAAGAGGTTTAGGATCTTGGCAGCATAAATAAGTTGTCTTCAAGAGAAGGGGAAGCAGCAATTGCATCTAGTTTAATTCTTTGAGAATGGCTCTGCAGATTTCATTGAGCTGCTGTGCTTGCACTGAAATATTAACATGTAATTTCAAAAGATTATTGTCACCACTAATATCTATGCAAATTTGTTCCAGCGTACGTCAAATTGGAGAAAGGTCATCAATCTGAGGCATCAACTCTTTCTCTCTCTCTCTCCACAGATGCTGCCGGACCTGCTGAGTGTTTCCAGTATTTACTATTTTTCATTTCAGATTTCCAGCATCCAGCAGATTTCCAGCTTCTGATTTAATTTACTTTTGCAGAAAAGGTTTTGTGGTTAAAAATAATGCTGCAATATAACTCGATGCAGAAAATTAGGCAAATGAGATCAAGCATGTAAACACAAGAGGGACACTTTACACCTGACCTCACTACAGCATTGGTTCAATCATGGTCAAAAGAGCTGAACTCCAGAGGTGAGATGAGAGTGACTGCCCTTAGCACCAGGGCTGCATGTGACCAACCTTAGCCAAACTGGAGTGATGGGAATCAGAGGGAAATCTCTCCACTGGCTGGAGGCATGCCTAGCGCAAAGGATGATGGATGTGGTTATTGGAGGTCTATCATCATTGCAGGAGTTCCTTTGGGTAGTACCTGAGACTCAACCAAATTCAAACCCACAACTTTTAGGGCAGCAGATTATTTTTTCTATTCATTCATGGGATGTGCACATCAGTGGCTGGGTCACCATTTATTGCCTTTGAACAGAGTGATTTGCTCAGCCATTTCACAGGGCATTTAAAAATCAACCACATTCAGGTAAAGACCAAGTAAATTTGGCAGATTTCCTTTCCGAAAGAACATGAGTGAACCAGATGGGTTTTTGCAACAATGGCTTCATAGTCATCATTAGGCTTTTAATTCCAAATTTTTACTGAATTCAAATCTCACCATTTGCCATGGTAAGATTTGAACCAAGGTCCCCTGATTACAGTGTGTTTCTGGATACTAGTCCAGCAACATACCGCTATGCCAGCACCTCCCCTTAGGGCACGGAAACACCACCAGCTACACGTTACCTCCAAGCTACACACCATCATGGCAGGGAACTATAATCACTGTGGCAAAATCCTGGAACCCCCCCCCTCTCCCTAACAGCACTTTGGGTGTACCTACACCACATGGATAGCAGCTCACCACCACGTTCTCAAGGAGAATTAGGGATAGGGAATAAATGTTGACATAACTAGTAAAGCACATCCTGTGAGAGAAAACTGTTTCAAAAACACTGATAACTCAAGAATCTCATACAAAAGTTCCAAATTTGGATGTTACAGTAGTCACTTCTGCAACTAGCTGACTGAAATGTTTTACTATCTCAACCCAGGAAAGCAATACAAGAAATGGAATGCAGTACTTTTTAGAAAACTATTAACCTAGGGTGGGGTGGCAGAGAGAGACAGGCACATTTGTGTGCATTTAATATCGAGATTAAAGTAGCAAATGTACACGCCCATCGTGGGGACAAGGTAGCAAATATATATATATATATATATATATAAGCAAGAGGAAGATTAATAATTTCTCCCATTTCTTGCAAGGCACTCCCCTGCAAAGACAGTGTGCCAATACCTCTGGGCTGCTCTCACATCTGCCTGGATGCACCCCACCCCGGCTGCCGTTCACAGAAAGTGCTTCAGCCACTCACCATCTTCTTCGCTGCTCCGGGAACTCGGCGAGAGGTTAGCAGCAGTCAGCTGGCACACTCTGTCAGATCCGCTCAGGCAGGACAGGTCGCAGCCCTCACACTCCTCCTCACTCACTGACTGACTGACTGACTGGCCTTTCCGGATTCAAGGGGGAGGGGTGGAGAACAAAAAGGAAACGTCGAAGTCAAAAAAAATAAACAAACTTTTCTTCTTAAAGGCACTAGTTTCCAACCTGGGCGAGTTAAACTAAAACACACAACAAATTATTTGGTGGTTGAGCAGGGAGCGAGGCGGGGGGGGGGAATTCCTTCCATAAAGTGTTTGCGATTCTTTACCAGTGACTTCAGCAGAAAGGTTCACGAGTAAACAGCTGAGCGCCCACCAGCTTAAAAATAAAATGCAGAGAGAGGCAGAATCAAACACAAGCTGAGGAAACCTCCTCTCATTGTGATAGTCTCCAGGAGAGCCCCTTTAATGGAAATCTCCATTAGAGCCTCTCTTCTGTGTGACAGCGTCCAGGAGAGTCTCTCTCGGTGTGAAATTTCCAGGACAGCCTGTCTCAGTGTGACAGCCTGGGGGAGCCCCTCTCACTGTGAAATTTCTGAGAGTCCTTCCCAGTGTGAAATTTCCAGGACAGCCTGTCTCAGTGTGACAGCCTGGGGGAGCCCCTCTCACTGTGAAATCTCCAAGAGAGTCCCTCTCGGTGTGAAATTTCCAGGAGAGTCCCTCCCAGTGTGAAATTTCCAGAAGTGCCCCTCTCAGTGCGAAGTCTCCAGGAATATCCTGTCATTGTGAAATATCCAGGAGAGTCCCTGTCAGTGGGAAATTTCAAGGAGAGTCTTTCTCAGTGTGAAATCTCTAGGAGAATCACTCTCAGTGTGAAACCATTCAGGAGAAACTCTCTTAGTGTGAAATCTCCAGAACAGTCACTTTCTGTGTGACAGTCTCCATGACAGTCCCTCAGTGTGAAATATCCAGGAGAGTCCCTCTCAGTGTGCAATCTCCGGGAGAGTGGGTCTCAGTGTGAAATATCCGATAAAGTTCCTCTCAGTGTGACACTATTCAGGAGAGACTCTTTCAGTGTAAAAGCTCCAGGACAGTCACTCTCTGTGTGATAGTCTCCAGGAGAGTCCCTATTAGTGTGACAATCTGCAAAAAAGTCCCTCTCAGTGTGAACTCTCCAGGAGCATTCCTCTCAGTGTAAAATCTCCAGGAGTGTTCCTCTCAGTGTGAAATCTCCAGGAGTGTTCCGCTCAGTGTGAAATCTCGAGGAGAGTCCCTCTCTGTGAAATTTCTAAGACAGTCCCTCTCAGTATGAAATCTGCAGAAGAGCCCCTCCCCTCTCATGTGAAATCTTCAGCAGAGTCCTCTCCGTGTGGAATCTCCAGTAAGATCCCCCTCAGTGTGAAATCTTCAAGAGACTCTCTCTCAGTTTGAAGTCTCTCCATCCAGGAGAGACTTTCTCAGTGTGATAGCCTCCAGGAGAATCCGTCCCAGTGTAACAGCTACCAGGAAAGTCCCTCTCAGAGTGACACCTCCAAGAAAGTCATTCTCAGTGTGAAATTCCCAGGCCAGCTTTTCTCAGTGTGACAGTCTTCAGGAGACTCCCTCTCAGTGTGAAATCTCCAGGAGAGTCCCTCCAGTGTGACAGCCTCCAGGAGAGTCACTCTATGTGTGAAATTCTCAGGAAAATTCTTCTCAGTGTCAGTTTCCAGGAGAAATCCTCTCAGTGTGAAATCTCCAAGAAAGCCCTTCTCACTGTGATAGGCTCCACAACAGCCCCTTCCCTCTCAGTGTGAAATCTCCAAAAGAGTCCCTCTCAGTGTGACAGCCTCCAGGAGAGTCCCATTCAATATAAAATTCCCAGGAGAGCTCCTCTCTGTGCGACAGTGTCCAGAAGATTCCCACTCAGTGTGAAATTCCCAGGAGAGCCCCTCTCACTATGAAATCTGCAGGGGAACCCCTCTCGGTGTGATAGCCTCCCTTCTCATGTGAAATCTTCAGCAGAGTCCTCTCAGTGTGGAATCTCCAGAAGAATCCCTCTCAGTGTGAAATCTCCAGGAGACTCCCTCATAGTGTGAAACCATCCAGGAGAGACTTTCTCAGTGTGACAGCCTCCAGGAGAGTCCCTTGTAGTGCAATAGCCTTCATGAGAGTCACTCTCAGTGTGAAATTCCCAGGAGAGCTCTTCTCAGTGTGACAGTTTCCAAGAGATTCCCTCTCAGTGTGAAATCTCCAGGAGAGTCCCTCTCTGTGTGAAATATCCAGGAGATTCCCTGTCAGTGTGAAATCTCCAGGAGAGTCCCCTTTAGTGTGAAATCTCCAGGAGAGTCCCCTTCAGTGTGAAATCTCCAGGAATGTTCCCCTCAGTGTGAAATCTCCAGGAATGTTCCCCTCAGTGTGAAATCTCCAGGAATGTTCCCCTCAGTGTGAAATCTCCAGGAATGTTCCCCTCAGTGTGAAATCTCCAGGAGAGTCCCCTTCAGTGTGAAATCTCCAGGAGAGTCCTTCTCAGTGTGAAATCTCCAGGACAGTCCCTCTCTGTGTGAAATATCTAGGGGAGAGTGTCTCAGTGTGACAGTCTCTGAGAGTACCTCTCAGTGTGACAACCTCAAGTGGAGAGCCCTGCAGAGTGACAGTCTCAAGGAGAATCCATCTCAGTGTGAAATTTCCAAACGAGCACCTCACAGTGCCAAATCTCCAGGGAGTCCCTCTCAATGTGACAGCCTCCAGCAGAGTCTTTCTCAGTGTGGAATCTCCAAGGGAGCCTCTCCCAGTGTGAAATCTTCAGGAGAATCCGTCTCAGTGTGAAATCTTCAGGAGAATCCGTCTCAGTGTGAAATATCCAGGAGAGCACCTCACAGTGTGAAATCTCCAGGAGATTCCCTTTCAGTGTGAAATTTCCAGGAGACTCCCTCTCGGTGTGAAATCTCCAGGAGACTCCCTCTCGGTGTGAAATTTCCAAGGGACTCCCTCTCAGTGTGAAATTTCCAAGGGACTCCCTCTCAGTGTGAAATCTCAGGATAGTCCCTCTCAATGCGACAGCCTCCAGAGAAGTTCCTCTCAGTGTGGAATCCCCAAGGGAGCCTCTTCCAGTATGAAATCTTCAGGAGTCCCTCTCAGTGTGACAGCCTCCAATGGAGTCCCTCTCAGTGTGAAATCTGCAGGGGAGCCTCTCTCAGTGTGAAATCTCCGGGAAGGCTCCACTCAGTGGGACAATCTCTAAGAGAGTCCCTTTCAGTGAAATCTCCAGGAGACTCCCTCTCAGCGTGACAGCTATCACCAGAATCTCTCTCAGTTCAAATCTGCAGGGGAGTCTCAGTGTGAAAGCTCCAGGAGGGCTCCTCTCAGTGGGACAGTCTCCAAAAGAGTCCCTCTCAATGTGATAGTCTGTAGGAGAGTCCTTCTGTGTGAAATCTCCAGGAGAGTCCGTCTCAGTGCAAAATCTCCAGGAGAGCCCCTCTCAGCGGGATGGCCTCCTGGAGAGTCCCCTTAGTGTGAAATCTCAAGGGGAGTCCCTCTCAGTGAGGAATCTCCAGGCAAGACCCTCTCAGTGTGACAGTCTCCAGGTGAGCCCCTCTCAGTGTCAAATCTCCAGGAGAGAGTCCCTCTCTGTGTGAAATGTCCTGGAGAGCCCCTCTCAGTGAAATCTCCAAGAGAGTCCCTCTCAGTGTGAACTCTCTAGGAGAGTCCCTTTCAGTGTCAAATCTCTTGAAAAATCCCTCTCAGTGTGAACTCTCTAGGAGAGACCCTCTCAGTGTGAAGTCTCCAGGAGAGCTCCTCTCTGTGAGAAATCTCCGGGTAAATCCCTCTCAGTGTGAATTCTCCAGGAAAGTCCCTCTCAGAGTGAACTCTCCAGGAGGGTCCTTCTCAACGTGAACTCTCCAGGAGGGTCCTTCTCAACGTGAACTCTCCAGGAGGGTCCTTCTCAACGTGAACTCTCCGGGTGAATCCCTTTAAGTGACAACTCTCTAGCGGAGTCCGTCTCAGTGCGTCAGCACAGCACCGCGCGCTCCCACTCCCATTGGCTCAGCCCCCGGCAGCGTCACAACCGCTCACCGGCCATTGGCTCCTGCCGCCCCGGAGCTGCCCTCTCATTGGTCGCTGGCGGCACAGCCGGTGTAAACAATTGGATACAAACAGCGCGCGGCGGGGGCGGGGCCGGGAGAAGGAGGCGGGCCGGATCTGGGGTACAATACAGAGCATAGGGAGAATTGCAGGGTAAAGGGAGTGGTGTCAAGGGAGCCATAGATGGCAAGAATTAGGTGACTGAACTGGAGAATCAGGCATAATGATGATAAATATTTATTTGATTTATTATTGTCGTCTACATTAGTATATAGTGAAATGTATTATTTCGTACGTACTATACAGACAAAGCATACAGTACATAGAGAAGGAAAGAAGATGTAGAATGTAGTATTACTGTCATAGCTAGAGCATTGCATGAATAGAGGGAGGAATGCAAGGTAAAGAGAGGAATGCAGAACAAAAGAAGCAGTCTAAGGCAAAGGAAGCAATGCAGGGTAAAGGAAACAAGCCGAAGTACAATGGAAAGAGGATGGGGAATATAGGGGTAGGATTGAAGTCTGAGATGTGAAGAGCTAAAGAAAATACAACCAGCCAAATGAAGTAAGAATTCAAGCAGAGCTGGTGTAGGAATCGAACACAGAATCTGCATACTGCATATTCTGCGAAAAAGATAATAGACTCCGTCACACAACTTTGAATAAAGTCATGGCAAACGTACTTCAAACTGTTCAAGTCATAGTTCTGAACGGTTTAGTTCAAATATTGAAATAAGGGGTAAATATAGGTGCACATAAGTGTGCGTGTGCAGCCACTATCAGGGGATTGGAGTTAATACTGTATAGCTGGAATGTACTGGAGTCAGATACCGTACCAAGCACGAGAAAAAAATGGAAACAGAATCAGGTATAAGATGGAATCTTCCACCCTGACTGTCACAGGAATCAGAGCAGGCAAGGGACGGAGCATGAGAAGGTTCATTGACCTTTATGGTTTCAAAATGAGTGAGGCTGTAAAATCCCACCCAACTGTTTGCATTAAAGGGATCGTTTACATCAAGGGAAGAAATATAACAAAATAGAGACAATTCATGAAGAGGGGGAGAGGACAGGAACATGGATGTTGGCAAAGCAGCAAAAGACGGGAGATAAAATTGATTGCCCACAACAAATGGGCTAAACTTCGGAGAAAACCTTTGACAAATTACAGTAAAGGAGGCCACTCTGCAAATTGCTATATCCTGGGACAGTGTCTTCTAATTGGGAGTCGGGGGGGGGGGGGGTTTGAAAATGGACTGCCAAAAAAAACCTACAAAGATGTATGGCCTTATTAAACATTATGTTTGAAAATGCTGGAAAATCACAGCAGGTCTGACAACATCTATGGAAAGAGAATAGAGTTAACATTGTGGCTAGATGACCCTTTATCAGAGCTTTTCTCAGTGTCACCCCTCAGTCAGGTTTCCACCAAGGCCATAATATCAACGTAATTATCCACAATGAGCTCCTGGATGGCAAGGGCCTTGTTCACAAACTATCAGACATTTTGGAGGCAGATGCAGAAAAAGGTGATGAACCACAGGCAGAGTCCATTGGATCAGTAAATTGAGCAGAAAGGAGATAGTCAAGGTTGTGCCCTAGCAAACACGTTGTGTGGATAGTCACTGGGTGAGTAGGATGGGGAAAATTGGGTTGCTGCTTAGAAGCAGGAAATGGCAAATGCATTGATTGGCCTTTTGGAGAGACAGCTAACCTGGGACAACAGCAGAAATGTAGGAAAGTCAAAGTATTAAGCATTGGAGTAAGGATTTGGAAAGAAAAAATAGAGAGGCACCATAAAGATTTTCAGTATGGAAACAGGCCCTTGCACCCAACTTATTCATGCAATCTAACTTTGACCATTGTTAGTCCTAATTGCCCACATTTAGCCCATATCTGTCTATACCCATGTAACTGTCTAAATCCTTTTTAAAAGGTAAAATTTGTACCTGCTTCTACTAGTACCTGTGAAGCTCATTTCAGACACTCACTCAGAATGAAAGAATTGCCCCTCTGGATCTTTTTGTATCTCTCCCCTTAAAAACTTATGCTTTTTATTTTAATGTCCGCTACCTTTTAGGAAAAGATGTTGACTATCCAGCACATTTATGCCCCTCATTATTAAGTAGACCTCTAAGATCACTCCTAAGCCTCTATGCTCTAGGGAAAAAAGATCCAGTTTATCCAGCCCCTCCTTATAACTCAGACCATCAAGTAACGACAACATCCTAGCAGATCTTTTCTGCAATCCTTCTAGTTTAGTAATATCGTAAGAGTTAAAAAGATATAAAAATGGGAAGAAACCAAAATGGAAGTAGAAATGATAGGTTCAGCTCCAAAGTGGCAGTCAAAATGCACACACTTATGGTATGGAAAACTCAAGCCAAGTTAAGTAGCAATTATTGGAACGTATACATCCTGGTATTAAACAATATTGAACAGCAAGTTATGATCATTTGCATTTATTCATGGGATGTGAGCATCACTGGCTAGATCAGCATTTACTGCCCATCTCTAATTGCCCTCGAGACGGTGGTGGTGAGCTGCCTTATAGAACATAGAACAATACAGCACAAACAGGCCCTTCGGCCCTCGCGTTGTGCCGATCACATCTACCAATCCACAGACCTATCTATAACCCCCTATCCTATTCGTTTTCATATACTCATCCAGAAGTCTTTTAAAAGACTTGTTGAGGCAAACCCAGCAAGTTTGCCTCAACAATCTCCTATGGCAGCCGATTCCATTCACTCACCATCCTCAATGAAAAACTTACCCCTAACATCTCCTCTGTATTTGCTTCCCTGCACCTTAAATGTGTCCTCTCGTAGTGACCATTTTAGCTTGGGGAAATAGTCTCTGAGAGTCCACCCTATCTATCCCTCTCAACATTTTATAAACCTCTAATCAGGTTGCCTCTCAACCTACGTCTCTCCAGGGAGAAGAGTCCCAGCTCCCTCAACCTAAGGCCTGCCTCCCAATCCAGGCAACATCCTTGTAAATCTCCTCTGCACTCTCTCAATAGCCTCTACATCCTTTCTATAGTGAGGCGACCAGAACTGCGCACAATACTCCAACTGGGGTCTGACAAGAGTCTTATAGAGCTGCATTATTACCTCCTGAGTCCTAAACTCTATTCCTCGATTAATGAAGGCCAGTACACCGTACGCCTTCTTGACCACTTCCTCCACCTGCAAGGCTGATTTAAGAGTCCTATGGACCCAGATCCCAAGATCCTTCTGCTCTACAACACAGCTAAGACTCCTACCCCTTATATTGCACTCTTTCATCCCATTATTCCTGCCAAAATGGACCACTACACATTTATCTGCGTTGAAGTCCATCTGCCACTTCTCCGCCCAGTCTTGCATCCTGTCTATGTCTCGCTGCAACTTTTGACATCCCTCCAGACTATCCACAACACCACCAACCTTTGTATCGTCGGCAAACTTACTAACCCATCCCTCCACTCTCTCATCCAGGTCATTTATGAAAATGACAAACAGCAGGGGCCCCAGAAAGATCCCTGGGGCACTCCACTGGTTACCAGCCTCCATGCAGAACAAGACCCATCCACAACCACTCTCTGCCTTCTGCCAGCAAGCCAGTTCTGGATCCACAAGGCCAAATCCCCTTGGATCCCATGCCCTCTCACCTTCTCCAGAAGCCTTACGTGGGGGACCTTATCAAATGCCTTGCGTCCACCGCCCTTCCTTTGGCAATGTGTTCAGTCACATTTTCTAAGAACTCAACTAGGCTCGTAAGGCATGACTTGCCCTTGACAAAACCATGCTGACTATTTCTAATCAGTCCAAACTTCTCCAAATGTTCATATATCTTATTCCTCAGAAGCCTCTCCATCAGCTTACCAACCACTGAAGTCGGACTCACCGGTCGGTAATTTCCTGGACTATCCCTGTTCCCTTTCTTAAAGATAGGAACCACATCCGCAATCCTCTGGAACCTCTCCCGTTTCCATGGGAGACGCAAATATCATTGCCAGGGACTCTGCAACCACTTCCCTCACCTCCCACAATAACCTGGGGTACATCCCATCCGGTCTCGGCGACTTGTCTATCTTGATAGAATTTAACAGGTCTAACACATCCTCTTCCCTAACATCCACATACTCAATCTTTTCCGTATGCCTCAAACCTACAGTGCAATCTCCCAGTTCACTTTCCACCGTGAATACCGAGGCAAAGTACTCGTTAAGCACTTCTGCCATTTCTTCCAGATTCACACAGACTTTTCCCCCTTCACCTTTTATAGGCCCTATCCCTTCTCTTCTCATCCTTTTACTTTTCACATATTTGTAGAAGGCCTTGGGATTAGGAAGGCCTTTATGAACTGTCGCAATACGTGTGGTGTAGAAACACTTGCAATGCCGTCAGTGAAGAAGTTCCAGGATTTTGACCCAGCGATAATCAAGGAACGGTGGTATATTTCTAAAACAGTATTGTATGTAGCTCAGAGGGAAATTTGAAAATCGTGATGTTCTCTTGTCCTTCTGGGGTAGAAGCCACAGGTTTGGAAGGCGCTGTCAAAGGAGCCAAAGATGTGCAGCTTTGGCTATGCTAAATTGACTCTAGTGTCATGGGATTAGCAGGGTAAATACGTGGTATTATGGGAATAGGGCATGGGCGGGATTATGATCAGTGCAGACTTGATGGGCTGAACTGCTTCCTTCTGCACTATATGGATTTTATGAACCCTATTGATAGCTGCAGTGCATCCTTGGTACATCTGCCACTGTGTATCAGTGTTGGAGGGACTGAATGCCAGAACATCCATCTGAAAATCTAAGATTCAATAACACCAGTAAATGTACCTACAGCGGAGGGAGTACAGTGGTTCAAGGTGGTGGCTTATCACCACCTCCCCAAGGACAAGTAGGGATGAACAACAAATGCTGATCATAAATAACATTGCATGAAAGGAGATGAAAATTATAAATATGGAATTATATTTAAAAAGGGAAACATATTTGAAAAGATGACATTTAGATGGTTATGTGAGGAGTGGAAACAAACAGCTTTTTCCAAAAACCACAGGTGAGATAAACAGCATCCCTCTGTGCTGATTCTACATATATAGCAAATAAAATCAGTGGGCATCTACTCAAACTTGTAATGATGCAAGAATTTTGCAGGTATAACTATAAAACAGACCAGAAGGTTGAGAAAACTTTATGAATTCTAGGACTGTGAAAGTAATACTGATCAACTTTGCAATTCTTTTGTTCAAAGCAAAGGAAGTTTACTGTAGATGAGAATCAGAGACAGCTACTCACACATCCACAATTATAACAGAATAAGGAAAACAACACAGTTTTCTTAAAAGGGACAATGCAGCCATTTAGCTCTCGAGGATTGTGCAATCCTTTATATACATGGAGTTTGAATGGACAGAAATTCCCACCCATTATATAATTTTTTTTTTACAAAACAGTTCCCCAAAAAAGTAAAAAACCTGAAAATGAAATTCACATCTGCTTTTTAAAAATTACCACCATAAGTATCATTGTCATTTTGCCAGCTCTAAATTATTGTGCGACTTTCTCCGATCTTTTGCATTTTGTGGCACCTGCTATCTATTTCAGTGACTAGATTCCAATGCAAGAACTTCTCTAGTTTACTAATATAGTAACAAATTGTTGTCAATCTGGATCTTTCACCTGCCCAAAAATGTTAATTACAAACTTCAAATTCTTAGGACAGAATGACAGATACACAACATTCATACAGTATTTTCATCTTTTAATAATTCTTGAAAATATCCAACACCACCTTTTATGTACATTGTTAACACCTATTAAACAACAACTGGGCAGATAGCATTATTTCTTTATTAAATATTGTAGGAAACAGCATTCTTTATTTGAGGAAAAAAATCCATAGATTAGATTGCATAGGGTTTTGAAAGTGGCTCTTGGTGGATTCCAGCAAATGACATGCTTGAATTTAAATTTAAAAAATGGTCAAATCCACACTATTAGCTCCATAGCCCATTTTCAGGAAATTAACTGATCACAAGTTAGAAACCCTACTGGGCAAATGGTCTCGTTCTGCACTTTGAGCATGTATGACAACAATCTCACCCAGGTCGTATTCTCATAACCCTACATATTTACCCTGCTAATCTCCTTAACTTAAGCATCCTGGGGCACCAAGAGGCAACTTAGCATGGCCAATGCATGTAACCCTGATTGTGGGGGGAAACTGGAGCACCCGGAGGAAACCCTCACAGGCACAGGGAGAACATGCAAACTCCACACAGACAGTGACCCCAAGCTAGGAATCAAACCCGGGTCCCTGGCTGTCAGGCAGCAGTGCTAACCACTGAGCTGCCCTGATGGATTCCGTTTCTGAAACTGGAAAAGTTCTGGGTGAATTAGATGTGCAACTGAACAAGGACATACTTCAAATCAACATACTGATAAAATACTGGTATAAACGTCTTTAAAAAAAATCATCAAAATCAAATGAGCTGGAGATAGTATCTCTTTTACTCCTACTGCATGCATTACTTATTTTAAAAAAATTAGCTGCTTTGCAGCTTATTTTGGATCTTATTTTCTACAGAATAACGTCTAAATTGAAACTGTGTGCTGTTGGTATCAATTTCTGGTCATTTGATTCTGCATTCTTATATCTAATAAGCAGTTTCAGAGGAGAAAAACTTTGATAAAGAGATCTAAGAGAGAAAACACCATTATTGTAGTAAGAACTGTTTATTTTTACACATCAATTCAGACAAACACATTTCGCTTTTAGTTTAAGTCATTGGAATTATGCTTTCTACTTCTTAAAACATATGGTGCAGAGAGGTCTTAAGAAGAAAAATAGACATTTTCTAGCCAACAAAGGCTAATTAGGCAAGTTGTTTACAGGCTTCTAGTGGTCTTTTTGAATAGGTTGCTCAGTTGCACAAGAGCAGAACGAAATGTCCTCTGGTTTTCTGCTCAAGCAGGAATCACTTAGGTTACACTGAGCATCACCGAATAGAATGGATGTGATCAACAATTACACATAATAGGAATAAAATTGGAAGTCCACATCCTATCATTCTATGATGCAGCAGTTTACTACTGTGCTGCAACACATGACATATTACTGGAACCTATAATCAGAACCACAATGGAGAGGCAGCATATGTTTAAGTGGAATTTATTGACTAGAAGTGAACTAAAAGCCACCTTACTGAGAGGCACTGGCCATATACTGAAAAAGATTAGTGTAACAGGAACAAGAGGAAATGGTTAAGTCATTGCTTCAAACAAGTTTCATAACTCCCAGAGAATTAAGCTATAAAATGGAGCTTTGTAATAACAAGCCCATTACAATGTCTGCTCAAAAGTCACTAGAATTCGGCTGTTTTGAAGATGACTTAACCAGTTAAGAATTTAACATTTGTAACACAAACAATTAAAATTAAGTGTCTTCAACATTTTCTCAAAGACTACATTGAAACTATGACAAAACAATTTTTTAGATGTTCATAATACTTTTTTGTTCAGTTTAATCTAGAGTTAACAATTTGAAATGGAAGCTAAGCTTGCATCTCTATGCAAGCAACTATAATAAAAAGTCTAATAAGGCACACATCGGTAATTCATAAACTGCCATTCTGCAGAGATTTTATAGTTCAGATAGCAATAATAAATCACATAGTTAATTTATTCCAGATTAAAATATTTAGGAGGTAGAAATCGTACATTGTCCAACAAGAAAAAAGACTATATATATAGTGCTTTCTGCCACATCAGGACGCTACAACTATCTTCCTGCAACTCAACTATTTGAGATGTAGTCTGAATTGCAATGAATTGATCATCTAGTATAGAAACTCTCACTTTTCCTCTCCTTTGATGTTGATAGAAATTAGAATTGGGTGCTTTCCTAATTCTGCAGCCATCCTGCAATGCCAGTTTCATGGCATGTTGAAAGTTGAAAATTGAATGCTTTCAGAACACTCTTCTGTTCATACAGAAGTTATTACAGCCTTCATGCACAGGCGTGGTGCACCTGACATCAAAGATCAGCAGTGCCAAACACTCCTACTCAACTATCATTTATTTGGACTCCATCTTTCTTGACAGCAATTTAGCTGCAAGCTAGCCTGTGATTACAAATAGCACCGAGAGGGATTGGAAAATTCAGACCATCTTGAAATCTCCATTAATTCGATGTGCATATTGTGCAGGCACTAATGGTTTATACCAGGGAATGTTTCCACAGCTGTGGTGTGTTACAAAAATGAAACAGGACTCACAGTATTTAACGTTCTCCCTTCAGATAAATTATTTAAACCTATCTGAAAGAGTCAATTACAAACATGTACTTGGAATATTTATAGAGAGATCTTGTCAGTGCCATATTTATTCAAGTAAAAATTCACTCCTGTTTAATTTTATTGTACCAATGCATGGATCGTCGTACAGCCATTTCCCAGTTCTCTATGGTTGGTTTATAATGATGTAATACAGCTTGTGGTCTGAATATTTTTTCCACAGATCGAATGGTCTTCAATTCTTCCCTGTTGCCCCAGTACCCTGCAACAAAATTAAACTTTTTTTCTCAGTATTAAAACATACAAAAATCTATGGGGATGATCTTAAAGAACAAAACAGCACAGGAAACAGGCCCTTCGGCCCAATGAGTCCGCGCCGCCACCCCGATGTTCTCACGTCTACCCGCGATCCCTGTCCATGTTTATAGATCTATGGATTAAAAATCAAATTTGAGACAATTTAGGGAGAATTTGTTTTGCCAATAAGCCTAAGAGCACATCTTTGGGATGTGGGAGGAAACCGGAGCCCCGGAGAAAACCCACACAAGCACGGGGAGAATGCGCAAACTCCCACAGACACAGGCCTAAATCCATGTATTTGCACAGCACAGCGATAGTCACTGAGCTGTCGTGTTGCCCATCAAATGGTCCAGGTCAAGCGTACACTAACGACGTGAAGCACTAGGATACTCTCGAAAAAAAAATCCAACAGCAGCCCTCTCATGACCCATTGCATGTATGCCCCTCGTTAGACAACAAGGTGGACCAAAGCACCTTAGGATAAAAACAAGTACATCAATATCATCATCTATTCACACACTTCCCAGGGACTCCCAAGGCTCATGATCCAAAAAAAAGTGAAAAAAGAAAACGGGAGAAATTCATGTGCCGATTTCTGTGCTCAAGCATAGAAATCTGTCATAGCTGTAGCCAGCCTTCATGCCAAAACCTGTCCCCTCTGCCCACCGGTCGGGACTGATTGCAAACCTGATTCCTTTACTCTCTCGCAATCATGCCGGTTCTCCTCGCCCATTGGTCGGTGGGGCACAATGGTAAGACTGCACCACGTGCGTTTTTAAGTAATAGTACAAGAATTTTCAAAGCCTTCAACCAAGAGTGGTAAGCAATACAGTTAATGTGTGTCCTGTCTGACTCTTCTTCAGAACTGGAGCTCTGAAGAAGCATCATATTAGATTTAAAACATTAACTCTTTTGGCATTGATGCTGCCAGGCTCTCTGTGATTTTCCAGAACTTTGTTTTTGTATCAGATCTCATTATTTTGCTCTGATTTTAATACAAGATTAATTTGTCTCATCAAGGAGATAAATATAGGAGTAAGGATTAAGAGCATTATTATAGAAATAGGAAAGAAATTAGGTTAAAATAATTCTCATGCACACTCAGCCTGGCACACTTCCTTTCCAGATCTCTATCAACATAAATCTAGACTATTGACTTAGTAAGAGATTGGTATATGACTTAGAAAGGATACAATGATGCTGAAGAAAGCCAGTAGACCAATAATATACAGAAGGGGGGGAGGCAGGGAAACATTTTGTAAGGGGAGTGACAATATATTTATTCACTTGAATGTCAATTAAGGAATTTCTTCAATAATCAAATATCATAGAACCCTACAGTGCAGAAAAAGGCCCTTCGAGTCTGCACCAGGCCCGATCCCTGTATCCCTACATATTTTACCCACTAACCCCTCTAACCTATGCATCCCAAGACACTAAGGGTCAATTTTACCATGGTCAATCAACCTAACCTGTACATCTTTGGGCCGTGGGAGGAAACCCACACAGACACGAGGAGAATGTGCAAACTCCACATAGTGGCCCGAGCCAGGAATCAAACCCAGGGTCCTGGAGCTGTGATGCAGCAGTGCTAACCACTGTGCTACCGTGCTGCACAGTCAATGTCAGTCAAACTTTGTTGACAAGTTAGGAATGAACAATGGAAGGCCATTCTATAAATGAAAGTTCAATTTCTGAAGATAATTGACAAAAACAATTTAAATAACAAAATAGTATATTAAAAAAGTTCATTATTCCAACATACCAATTGCAAGGCCAGCTAAAAAGGCTGCCCCTAGGCTGGACATATCCACACGTTTAGGCTTCTCAATATCTCGGATAAGGAGATCTGTAGTAAGCTGCATGACAAACTGATTGTTGCATATACCTCCATCTGCCCTGCACACAACAAAACAAAATAGTTCATCAGCACCAAGGACATAAACAAGCAACAAAATCCATCTTTTCCTAGGGAAACATTCAGCTCACCACCAGCCACACCAGCAAAAAGAAAAAACCCTAATCAACATTTTAAAAGAAAAAGCTGGAATTTTTCTGAGGAAAGGTCACATAGACTCTCAAAGCACCAACACTGTTTTTTGGTTCCACAGATCACAGAATCACTACAGTGCAGGAGATGGCCATTTGATCCATCAAATCTGCACCGACCACAATCCCACCCAGGCCCTATTCCCGTAATCCCTCATATTTACCCTGCCGATCCCCCCCGACACCAGAGTCAATTTAGCATGGCCAATCAACTCAACCCGCACATCTTTGGAGTGTGGGAGGAAACCCACACAGACATGGGGAGAACATGTAGATTGCACACAGACAGTGACCCGAGGCCGGAATTGAACTCAGATCCCTAGTGCTGTGAGACGTCAGTGCTAATCACTGTGCCGCTCTCAGATGCTGCAAGACTTGCTGAGTTTTCCCAGCATCCATTACAGTAAATTCTGCCCACCATTGCTATTTGCAAATTTTCATTGGGTTAAATTATAAAATGCAGCATTTTAATCACTATTAATGCTTTCTGTAGCCCAATGTTCTGATATTCAGCAGCACATACCTGATGCTGGTAATTGGAATTTGGACTTCTCTCAGCATCGTATCATATAGTTGTTTGTTTCTAAATGAAACAGAAAAATAAATGGTCAAATATACTATTTAAATACAAGATAGAGAATTCCATACACTTCAATGGACTGATACAAATGTTACAAATTTGTAGATTTTGTTTTGGAATTCAGGTGAATGTTGTTCTCAAGAGGCAGAATGCACATTCATCGAGAGTTATTAGCAGCACATATTAAAAGCAGTAGATTCAATTTCATTTGATTTAAATGCCAGGATTGACTAATGCAGTTAGTGCTAAAAATTGGATTGGTTTCTATTCCACTCTTCATTTTTGCTGAACCTTTTATGTTTCATATTTCCACAATGCCATTAGCTGTTGATAGAATCATAGAAACCCTACAGTGCAGGAGGAAGCTAATCAAGCCTGCACTGACAACACTCCCTTCCAGGCCCTATCCCCACGTAGTGTCAGGGGATTAGCAGGATAACTAAAGGGGCAATTTAGCATGGCCAACCTAACCTGCACATTCTTGAAGTGTGGGAGGAAACTGGAGCATGGGGAGAATGTCCACGTAGACAGTCACACAAGGTGATAACTGAATCCAGGTCCTTGGCATGTAAGGCAGCAGTGCTAATCTCTGTGCCATAGTGCTGTATAAAATTGTTATCATATGATAGTTAAAGAGGACAATGTCAAACTCTGAGCAGATTTCCCTCACCCCCCCCATCAAGGTGACACCAGAGCGCGGTGACTTCTTATAAGCTGTGCCCCATGTATCTTCTAATTCTATTTTTCCCCCCTGCTTTCTATACTTCTAAAAAACTTTATTCCAAGTCTTTTAAACTCTATCTTTCTCTACACTCTAGCTATGACTGTAACACTACATTCTGCACCCTTTTGTTTCCTTGCCTATGAACAGTAAGCTTTGTCTGATAGTGCGCAAGAAACAATACTTTTCACTCTATACTAATAGATGTGATAATAATAAATCAAATCAAATAACTAAAAGTGGAATGGAGTGGAGAGAGGGGTGCTGGTACACGGGGGTGGGAGGGGTTTCAATAAAGAAGTCTACAAAGAAAAGGCACAGAAAAAGAAAAATTGCAGAGGACAAGGTTTGCTTGAATGAATTCTGCAATATCATTGAGAAGTTATGCAGAAACACCAAATGTGGAAAATGATTTACAAAGTGGGCAAAGCAAATTCACCCCCAAAATTGCCAACTTCGAGGATTCTGTGGGAGGAAGATACGTCACTCTGTCTAGCGGCAGAGTTCAATGAGTAGAATGCACAGCGAACCAACACAATGGAGCAGGAGTCATGGTAATCTTACTGAAGAGCACTGATTTTAACCTTGCATGATGTGCTTCCATAGTGTTATTACTAAGATTTTATTCTTTTTCCTGTCTTCTTGCTCTTCCAAAGCACTTTGAAATCCTTGTGCAGAAAGTACAGCTGTCAGAACTGCAGGAACCAGCTATAAATGATCACTGATGCTATTGGACTGCACACACTTTGCCAAGTGTTTCTCTTCCCAGACACATTGTTCACCGCAACACAATGCTTCATTGTTGGCAATATTGTAGCCACAGAAGATGGGTTCAAGCTTACAGTTCTTAAACTTGGAAATTACAGTCATCAATGATACTTGGACACACCCGTAACTGAGGATGTAATTAAAAAATCAGCAGTACGGGGGAAAAAAACTAGAATATTTATGCAAAACATGAAAAGTAAATTTCCAATTACACTCTTCCAGTGAATAATTTGTACAGGTCTAACACTTCCTCTAAATGCCATTAATACACACACTACACTAAATATATTTGAATTACTGTCACACATACTGGTACACAGCAAAAAGTGGTAGACAAAGCACAGCCAAACAACGCATATGCTTCAGAGTGTGTGGGAGAGAAGGATAGGAGACAGTACAGAATGTAGTATTACAGTCATAGCTAGGGTGTTGAGAAGGATCAGCTTAAATCAAGGAAGGTCCATTCAAAAGTCTGAAGGTAAGCAGGGAAGAAGCTGCTCTTGAGGCAGTGGGCACACGACCTCAGCCCTTCTCTATCTTTTTACCAAAGGAAGATGGAGCAGGAGGGCTGGATAACGAGTGCGATTTCCCTCACTCAAGTGCATATGATAACATAATGATTAGCACTGCTGCCTCATAGCGCCAGGGACCCAGTTTTGCTGCCCGGAGTGGGAGTGGAAGCAGATACTTTAGAGGGGCGTGAGCTTTAGAGGGGCATCTGGACAAATACACGAATAGGATGGGAACAGAGGGATAAAATTCCCAGAAGGATAGGTGGTTTTAATTCAGTCGGGCAGCACGGTCAGTGCAGGCCTGGAGGGCTGAAGGGCATGTTCCTGTGCTGTGATTTTCTTTGTTCTTTGATTCCCAGTTTGGGTCACTGTCTGCGCAGAGTGAGTGCGTTCTCCCAGCGTCCGCGTAGGTTTCTTTTGGTTCCTCCCACAGTTCGAAAGACATGCTGGCTAGGTGTATTGACTATGTTAAATTTTCCCTCAGTGTACCTGAGAGATGCCGGAGTATGGCAACGAGGGGATTTTCACAGTAACTTCATTGCAATGTTAACATAAATCAACTTGTGATACTATTAAACTAAAAAAAAATCCAAACAAGCAAATGTATTGCTTTTTGTCCACACACCTGAAGGCTATAGATTCCAGTATTGCTCGTATTAGATGAGTTTTGGTCGTTGAAGGTTTCAGTCCCATAAATGATGCACAAGCGTTAGGATCGTTTAATGGAGCCTAACCAAAAGAAAAATTTTTCATTTTGTTAACAGCAGTATATACTTCCACACGACATACATAAAGTATCTTGGGTTATCGAATTTTTAAAAAAAACATGACTTACAGAGGACAGTGAGAGGCAGCATAAAAGAAAGGAGGAAAATTATATCTTTTTTTTGTGAAAGTGTCATTTTTGGAACTTACAGGGTGGGTCAGTTTAAAATATTATGCATTCTTATGTCTATGATGTCTCAAGAGATTTAAGGTGATTTAATTTATACGCAATCCACAAATTAAATAGCTCTTAGCAACCAGTTCAAAGCTAGTTGTGCAAATTACAATGAATTACATATTTCAGTGGCAGTATGACCTGTAATGCAATGCTCTACATTAAATTAGCAGGTAAATGCGTTACAAGATGGGGCACTCTGAGTCACACGATGCAAGGTAGGCCTCGAATTTGACAACCATCTGTGTCAAGCTCAGCCAGGAAAACAGGCTCAGAATTCACATGCTAGCAAGGGAAAGGCAAGGAGAATAGAGTAGGGGTTTTACTCCTGTTCAATATCTAGTTCCTCTGCTGACATGCATACATCAAACCAGATGGCCGCTGTGCCCAAAATATCAAATAGCAGACAGATGATGTCTACGCTCATGCATCACAAATAGGCATTTGTTGAACAGAGGGCTCTCGGCACTTTTAGATTCACTTCTTGCAAAGCGAGAAAGAGAGTTAGAGGAGGAATAAAGGAAAAGTTGAAAACTGGATCCGGGAGACATGCAACAAAGCTAGCACTGTAACCGACATAAACTCAATACAACTAACAGAATTTAAAAATTAGGAGTTAAAATTGAAAGCACTAAATGGCTTAAAAGAATAGAATATTCTTGCCTAAATTACCATTATTTTAGGCTACAAGCTCAGTTAACAGATGATAATGATTTCAACTTCACATCAGATGCAAAAATAGGAAATTGGATCAACTGAATAACGTTTTTTTTATTCATTCATTCATGGGACACAGCCAGCATTTATTCCCATCCCTAGTTGCCCTTCTCAGAGGGCAGTTGAGAGTCAACCACATTGCTGTGTGGCTCTGGAGTCAGATGTAGGCCAGACGGAAGGATGGCAAATTTTCTTTCCGAAAGGGCTGCTGAAATGAAATAAAATCTTGTCCGAAGGCACCCACATGGTATTATTTAATATATGGCTGTCTTGAAATTCTTTCCCACTGGGAGAAAAATCTTGTGACTTTTCTTATTCCCATCTTTTGCGACTCAAAAATGCAAATCAAGTTATCCAGTTTTATTATGCCACCAAGAATTAAATTTGCCATTGCTAAGAAACACTAGCTATTTAACAAGATGATCATATTTAGTAAATTATTGATTCTTCAATGCTGCATTTTTCTCCCTTTATAAATTGAACACCTGACACAGTTTAGAGAGAACAAATTGAATTCCTTGAATGTATCATTTGGAGGATACAAGCAAGTCTAATTCTTAAATTCCCACCCCAGACTGCTGACAAGATTATCATTCTCTTGACAGGTCTCGACTTAGATTCAATTCCAGCCTCAGGTCACTATGTGTGTGGAGTTTCCACATTCTCCCCATGTCTGCATGGGATTCCTTTGGGTACACTGGTTTCCTCCCACAGTTCAAAGATGTGCAGGTTAGGTTGATTGGCCATGCTAAATCATCCCTAAGTGTCAGGGTAAATGAGGGGTTATGGAAATAGAGCCTGGGTGGGATTGTGGTTGATGCATATTCGATGGGCTGAACTACCTCCTTCTGCACTGTAAGGATTCTATGATTCGCTATGAACATTGTGCGATCATCAGCAAACATCTCCATTTCAGACCTCAGGGAAGACTATTAAATGAAGCAACTCAGTGAAAGACAGGAAAAGAGAGTATTTTTTTCGTAATAAAGTAAGTCTACAATAAATCAAGTTACTCAAGGAAATTTCTGGCTCAGGTTCAAATTATTCATTGCCTTGCTGTCCAACAGGGCAGCTCAAAGCCACAATCAGGTGCATGAACCAAATTCCAGTGGGTGTTTCATTTTATTAACAACCCAGAGATGCCAAACAGTTTGGAGTACTATGTCCTCATGAGCAAATATTAAAACAGAAGCAACAATTTAGAATTTTATTATAGAGTAGTATCAGTTCTTAAACGAGACTATTGTTAGTGTGCAAAACAATTGAGAATCACTCTTCTTTCCAAAATGTTGGAAAATGTGAGCTCATCCACTTTGGTAGGAACAACAGCAAAACGGACTATTATTTAAATGGTAAAAAATTGCAGTATGCTGCTATGCACAGGGACATGGGCAAGAACCTCAAAGGGGTTGGGTTGCAGGTGCAGATTAAAATGGCAAATGGAATTTTGTCCTTCATTGCTAGAGGAATGGAGTTTATAAACAGCAAGGTTATGAAGCAGCTGCAAAAGGTACTGATGAGGCCACACCTGGAGTACTGTGTGCAGTTTTGGTTTCTACTTGAGAAAAGTATATACTGGCACTGGAGGGGATGCAGGCGCAATTCACGAGGTTGATTCCGGAGTTGAGAGGGTTGGCTTATGAGGAGAGGCCGAGTAGACTGGGGCTATACTTAGATTTCCTCCCATTCTTATGAATTCCAATAGAAACATAAGATTATAAAAGGGAATAGATGAGATAAAAACAGGGAAGTTATTTCCACTGGCGAGTGAAACTAGAACTAGGGGGCATAGTCTCAAAATAAAGGGGAAGCAGATTTAGGACTGAGTTGAGGAGGAAGTTTTTTTACTCAAAGGATTGTGAACCTGTGGAATTCCCCGTTCAGTGAAGCAGCTGAGGCTGCCTCACTGAATGTTTTTAAGGCAAGAACAGATACAGTTTTGAATAATAAAGGCATTATGGGTTATGGTGAGCGGACGGGAAGAGGAGCTGGGTCCACAAAAAGATCAGCCATGAACTTATTGAATGGCGGAGCAGCTTCAAGGGGTCAGTTGGCCTACTCCTGTTCCTACTTTTAAATTTTTGTGTGAAAGGAAATAAAGAAACAGTTGACTTATGGTTTCAAATGAATTGTTAGCAATTTTCTCTCCTTGCCCACCACCCACCCCCACCCCAATGGTGGACATATACCATTTGCTCCTGACTACTATATCCAAATAACCATGATTCATACAAAAACTTCCATCATGAGGGTCAATAGGCAACTCATCGACATGAGCAAAACATCTGAGCCACAATTGATGTTGAACAGGAAGTAACAACTACATGCTAGCATCTGCTTGACATGTACCACAAGGTGTGTTTGTTTTAGTCTGGCTACCTGGCAGAAGAAGTGGTAACTATATTCCATGATAAGAAAGGAGACAAATAAATTGCCTGGTCTGCATGGTGCAAAGTTACTGATTGCCTCCAAGTGCTAACATTCTCTCTAATAGCAGAGCTCCCATAGCATTGCTTACTGGTAGTTTTAGGCCTGGAAATTAAACTGCTAACCTGGTCGTATATTCATGCACACTGCTGTAGGCAGGCGGTGCCAGGTATAGTAATTACTGGCTGAGATCACAAAGGCTCTAAGTAAACATCAGTAAGTTTTACTTGATGTCGCGAATGGGCCGATGAATCTCAGGCTGCACTGCTGTAGAACTCAGTATCTGGCTTCCTGTAACTGTGATGTGGAGATGCTGGTATTGGACTGGGGTAAACACAGTAAGAAGTCTCACCCTACCGGGTTAAAGTCCAACAGGTTTATTTGGTAGCAAACAGCACTAGCTTTCGGAGCGCTGTTCCTTTGTCAAGTGAGTGACGAAGAAGTAGCGCTCCTAAAGCTAGTGGCACTTGCTACCAAATAAACCTGTTGGACTTTAACCTGGAGCTGAGACACTTCATACTGCGCCTATAAATCGGCCAATCGTGAAATCCACATTCCAGGACCACTCCAGGCTGGAACTGTTTTTTTTCATGCCCACTTCTAGGCCTGCTGATCGCACTTGCCCATCACGCAAAAAACTCATGTTTGTAAAGTTCCTGATCATTAGATTTTTAAAAAGGTTACAAGTGCCATATTCACCCAAGAGGTGTTAAATCATTCAGTATTTAATCAGAAACATTTTGGAATTGCTGTCAGGGAAGAGGGAAAAAGTACAACACATCTGTTGTGGACATTTACCTGTAGTCCACTGAATGATGGGACAAAGTACACGCCATCTGAACTCTGCACTTCCTGAGCCATCTTTTCAGTTTCAGAAACGTCAGAGAATAAACCTGGAAAGATATGAAGGTTTAAAGAAGGAGAATGGATTGGATGGTACGTTAGAAAATTTAACCATTTGATTCAGTCTAGAACTCAGGCCTCAGTGACTAGAAAAACATCTTGGTCACAAAAGGAAAATTAAGTTACACGGATTTTTACAAAAAAAAGATTTACTCAGTTACCATAAGGACAAAAGATTGATTGCTGGGACAACTGGAAATGGTGAAATTAAGATTTAAAGTTTATTTATTAGTGTAACAAGTAGGCTTACATTAACACTGCAATGAAGTTACTGTGAAAATCCCCCAGTTGCTACACTCCAGCACCTGTTCAGGTACACTCAGGGAGAATTTAAGATGCCAATGAACCTAACCAGCACATCTTTCTGACTGTGGAAGGAAATCGGAGTGCCCAGAAGAAACCCCATGCAGACACATGGAGAATGTGCAGATTCCGCATAGTGACCCAAGCTGGCAATCAAACCTAGGTCCCTGACGTTGTGAGACAGGTTTGCTAATCACTGTGCCACCATACATTTGGTTATGTAAGAAATATGGAGCAAAGGCATTTATACAGAATCCTTACAGTACAGAAACAGGGCATTTCACCCATCGAGTCTGTACCAACAACAATCCCACCCTATCTCTGTAACCTCATCTACTTACCCTATTAATCCCTCTGACTTTAAAGGGGAAATTTAGCATGACCAATCCACCTAATCCATCCATCTTTGGATGCGGGAGGAAATCAGAGCACCCAGAGGAAACCCATGCAAGACATGGGGAGAGTGCGCAAACCCCACACAGACAGTGACACAGACAGTAGTAGGAATTGAATCCGGGTCCCTGGCATTGAGGCAACAGTGCTAATCACTATCCCAAGTGAGAGCAGAAATAATTAATCAAAGTAATGTATCGAACAAACTGAATCAAAGGAAGATAAAAGATAAAGTGCTGGCCCAGATTAGATATATCCAACAATATTTAGGAAAACTGGTGAAGAAATAGTGGCGAATATATATATTAAATTTCAGAGTTCAATTATTATGGGCAATCTCATGGGAAATGTGGAGGAGTGTAAAGTTTATTAGTCACAAATAGGGCTTACATTAACACTGCAACGCAGTTATTATGAAATTCCCCTAGTCACCAACGTCTGATGCCTGTTCAGGTCTATGCATCTAACCAGCATATCTTCCAGACTTGGGAGGAAGCTACAGCACCTGCAAGAAACCCACACAGCCACAGGGAGAACGTGCAAACTCCACAGTGACCCAAGCTGGAAATCAAACCCAGGACCCTGGTGCAATGAAGCAGCAATGTTAACCACTGTGCTACCCCAAGTGTGAAGTTGTGCCCTTTGAGTTCACTTCCACCATTACAGGAAGACTAAGTAGTGTAAACGGCATAACTTTGAGAAGCATTAATAAGCAGAGACATCTTGATATGCTTATACACAAATGCTGGATGGAGGTGAAGTTGATAATGTGCTTAAAATGATAAATGGGTTTTGAAGATTTATATATACACTTGTTGGAATAGAATATGAAAGTGAAGACTTCATGCTAGAATTTTATAAATCACTGGTTAGGACTCAGCTGGAGTGGACATTCTGGACACCAAATCTAGGGAAGGACATAAAGGTCTTAGAAAGGGTACAAAGATCGGAAGAGTGAAGACTGTTCCCCTTGGATTAAGAACTGACCAAATTGAAAGGTTTTTAAAGATGGTATGTGTTGAGAGAGAAGAGTGAAAAATAAAATTCTTCAAATGCATGGTTAGGTAATAAGTATACGTCACAGGTTCAAAGTCAAAGTCATTGACAAAAGATTTAGACGCACAATGAAGAAAATTATTTCCCTGAAAAGTTGTCAGGATCTGGGGTAATCTACCTGAAAAAAAGGGTCATGGAAGCTGATTCCATAAATACTTTAGAAAAAGCTGAGGATGAGGAATTCATAGAGTTACTGACAAAGGGGCATATAGGACTGTGCATGTCTTTCAAAGTGCTAGCACAATCACGAAGGGTCAAGTGACCTCTGTCTTTGATATAAATTCATCAAAAATTAGGGCAGAGATTTGGAGGATAGTCAATGTAATATTCAGCTCGAAAAAGGAAGACAAGAGCTAACCCAAGTCAGTGCAGAAGGGTTTGCTTAAAATCTTTAATAACAATGTAATTACTAAATATTCCCAAGAAAATAATTAGAAGCAGCCAATGTGGAATTCAGAAATCAGATCATCGCTCACAAATTAGGCAAGAGTTCTTTAAGGAAGTAATAGGAATAATGAGTGGGGAAATGCAGAGAATATATGGTATAAGCAGATTTTATTTCCAGAAACACACAACACGTGAATATATAGACATTTGGAGATATAAAAAAAGCATTCAAAGCAGCATTGCAGGGTGATAAAGGCATTTATAATAACAGCTTTGCTGGCAAGGATTATCAGATATAAAATATACAATAATGAATCTGCATAAGATGTAGGAGCAGAAGTAGGCCATTTGGCAAAGGGAAAATAAAAACTTTAAGATCACAGGTGGATAACAGTGTCCAGTTTTGAGGCATGATAGCATGTAAAAGGCAACAAAAATTTACCAGCATGATATTTAATCTGGAGACATACAAATGTAATGAATGAGTTGAAAAACTGGGGTTGCTTTTGTTGAAATGGTGAGATTTTTGTTGAAATGGAGTAGAAACAATGGTTGAGAGGTCCAGAGTTGAGGAGTCAAAACACACATTCATGTTTTTCTTTGGCTCAGTTAGTAGCAATCATGAATCAAACAGTGGTGAGTTCAAGCCCTGCTACATTTTTGAACAAAATCAGCACAGTATAGATAGAACTGCCACATTGTCAGTAGTTCAGTCTTTAGGATGATTGAAGCCCCATCTGTCTGCTTAATTGAATGTAAAAAGATCTCAGAGTCACAGATGTACAGAACGGAAACAGGCTCTTCAGCTCAACTTATCCATGCCAATCAGGTTTCCTAAACTGAACTAGTCCCATTTGCCTACCTTTGACTCTTTCTCTCTAAACCTTTCATGTCCACGTATCTGTCCAAATGTATGTACCCGCATCTCTATCATTGGCAACTCATTTCATATTCACACCACCCTGTGTGTGAAAAAGCTCCACCCTGGGGGAAGAGACATTGGTCACCTTATCTATGCCCATGATTTTATAAACCTCTATAAAAGGTCACCCCTCATCTTCCTAGTGCTACTTGAAGATGAGAAGGGAATTTGCACAATATCCAGGTTAACCTTCCTCCCCACATACCAAGAGCAGATTATCTGTCACTGATAGGAACTTGTCCAGAACAAGTTGTCACATTGTGTTTACACAATATTGACTGTATTACAAAAGTAACCCATTAGTTAGTAAATGTGATGGGTAAAGCTGAGAGTGCAGAAGACAATTGCCAACATATCAGCGGATCAAAATAATTGAAACTGCAAAAAAAAAATCGTAACCCTGCATTTAATCCTTGCAATGCTTTACAACAATAGTGGAAGACAAAACTAGAAAATGAAGGCAGGATGGTGTTCCATTGCCTGACACGTACATTACTTAAATTGGAAAGCAGAATGCTGCTAATGCTAGAAACCTAAAAACAGAAAATGCTAAAAAACTCAGGTTAGGCACACCTGTATAGAGAGAGAAGCTGAATTAACATTTCAGGCGTACGACCTTTCAATAATTTTTTTCCAGCATTTTCTACTTTTATTACATACTTGACATAACTGAAGTTTATTTATTAATTAGTGTCACAAATAGGCTTACATTTACAGTGCAATGAAGTCACTGAAAATTCCCTATTCGCCACACTCCGGCACCTGTTCAGGTACACTGTGGGAGAATTTAGCATGGCCAATGCACCTAACCAGCATGTCTTTCACATTTCATTTACAAAATAAATCCTGGGAGAGAGAAACATGATGCAGGAACAATTAAGGTAATTAAGAATTTTATTGATTGTTTAATCAGTATCAATTCAATCAAGTGCAAACATACAGAAAAGGGTGACATACGAAAGTTCAACTGAAATTCAAGGAATAATTGCAACTTCTCTCCAAAGACGGTAGCACAGTAACAAACCTACTTACCCAGTTGCTGAGCCCACTGGATCACTTTACCCGTATCAGAAGCATTTCCTTCAGCTACGTATGTAATTTCAGATCCAATCTTCCAGCCAACCAATGGATAAAGGCCTGCATTAATAAATAATGGCATTAAAGAAGCACAATTCAAACTCTGTACAAACAGGACTGAGGTACCCACATTCACACTGAGGCTATCAACTCCAATCCCTTAATACTTCTACCAGGGAATCTGAAGAGCATTTTCAGTTCTCATGGTTGTTTTAAGATGTGTACCGTGGCTACCATTGGGTCTTCTGGTCCTGCTGATGGCATGCCCATGGTATTTCCTAATGTTCCATACTGAAGGATTATCAAATGTTTCATGTAGAGGACAAGTGAACCAACACTGTGCAATGATGAAGATATACTGCTGTACCTGTTACAGAAGCATGAGGCTTGGTTCCAGTGTTGATAGACATGAAAGTGCCTGTTCCCATTGTGAGTTTCACATTTCCTGGTTCAAAGCAGCATTCGCCAAACATGGCCGCCTGTTGATCTGCTGCCTGTACGGGGGAGGGTAGTGGTGTTTAAAAGAATTAAGACATTCTGAAGGAGACGCACAATCACTCGTCAAAATCTATTTTTTTCCAAAGCGACACTTCAATCTTTCATGTTATCTTCAGTTGGAAAAAACTCACACCTCTACATGGATACCATCAAATCACACTCCAGCGCCAATTAATAAAATTCTCTGATCTCTTGCTAACCAGAAACATCCCCTAGTCCCTGCAACCCAAAGAGACAGGGAAAATTATTCACTAAGATAGTCAATGTGATAACAGAATATAATTAATTAAGCCTTGACACTCCAATACTTGCGTATGCCATGTGCAGTTTCCAAGAAAACATTTCTGTTAAACAAAATATTTAGAATTTTCTCTGAACAGCTAGAGATTTTTATAGCTTGTTCACAATTTGAAAGTGACCGCCATTTTTCAAAAAAAAACAACAGGATTTAAATTTTTTGCTATGTGTGGAATCCTCTAATTGTGTGTTTCTGGATGAGCTCTGTATAAAAAAATGATGTGGAGCTGCTAGTGTCAGACTGGAGTGGGCACAGTAATAAGCCTCACAACATCAGTTTAAAGTCCAACAGTTTTATTTGGAACCACAAGCTCGGAATGCTGCTCCTTCATCAGATAAGTGGAGAGATAGGTTTCACAAACATAGCATATATAGACAAAGAGACAATTGCAAGATAACGTCTTGTTTGCTTTCTTGCATCTTTGTAGAAACTTAATGTCTGTGTCAATATGGGTGATCTTCCTGGACATCATCTCCATTTTGAGCAGTGCACCGAAAGCTCATGATTCAAATAAACCTATTGGACTTTAACCTGGTGTCGAGACTTCTATAAGAGATAACAATGTTAAGGTATAGAGACTAATATTACTGCTCAGTAATAATGGAGTAGAAATTGCTGACCAAAAAGGTCAAAACTGGAATGCACGAATTTGCACATTGGTTTGGAAAGTCAGAATGATCTATACTATATCAAGAGAACTTTTCTTTGATGTTATACAAGTTAGTATGCTGTACAAAATGGAAAAAGCATTTCAGAATGTTCAAAATACTTCAGTACTTACCAAGGCCATTATTTGAATAGGGGTTCCAAATATACTTTTATCAGTGTAACCAAAGTTGTAGCTAAAGTAAAGGGGGGGGGGGTGTGGAGACAACAAAAGAACATTATTTTAACCAAGTTACATAATATTTTTCAAGTCGACAATAGATTTTGAATATCAAGTTAAAAATTGTTACTGAACATTACTTGAAAATATTTTACTGTGCAATTCTAGTTTGGACAGACAAATGTCATAAATTTAGTTTCCTTGGTGCAATGCAAGAGTTCACATGAGCTATTGTCATTACTGAATAATATTACATTCAGTGAAGTGATTTTGATTTGATTGTCACATGTATTAATATACAGTGAAAAGTACTGTTTGTTGCACACTACACAAAGCAAACCGTTCATAGAGAGGATGCAGAATGCAGTGTCATTGTAATAGCTGGAGTGTAGAGAAAGATCAACTTAATGCAAGGTAGGTCTATTCAAAAGTCTGACAGCAGTAGGGAAGAAGCTGTTCTTGAGTTGGTTGGTATGTGGCCTCAGACTTTTCTATCCTTTTCCCAATGGAAGAAGGTGGAAGAGAAAATGTCTGGAGAGTTGGATTGTATCATGACTTAAGCTGGATCAGAACTGGGAACTAGAAAAGCAAAGTTCAGCAAGTAAGAGGAGATCTAGGCCAAATTGACAGAACAACTCAACAAACAAGATGATCGTTTTGCAATATAAGTCTTCAAACATGAGAGAAGTGCTCTGCTTGAAGGGAGGTCCTTGGCTCAGTGTCTGCTGGTGTTTCATCCTCAGCTATTTTCTTGGCAGTTTTATTTTGTCAGTGGTGGTTTACCCCCACCCTCCGCTCTCAGCAGCAGGGTGAGAGGACCAGGACAGGAATTGAACCTGTACTTGTTGACGTTATTCTGAACCATGCACTAGCCATCTTAGCCAACTGACCACCTCTTTCTGTTGACAGATAAGATTAAAATTAAACTGAAATGAAGCATGATAACAACATAAGTGTTAACTATAAAAAAAATCAAATGGAGGTTAGCCGACTCCAGTACCACAACTGAAAAATGTTGAGGGGTCTTCGCCCGATATCTCTTGCGTTGCACAGGCTAAATGCCATCAGTATGCGGTTGGGCTCTCTACCTTCAGTTCCGCTATGCTTTTCAGAGCTAATTAATTTATTTGAACAATAAGAATTTCGTAAAAACGTAAGAGTCAGAAAAGATAATTAAGGTAAAAGGCAAAGCTTGGTCAAAGAGAAGAGGAGTGTCTTAACAGGAGACAGAGGCAGAGAAATAGTGGTGTAACAAGGAATTCCACAGCTTAGTGCAAGACAACTGAAATCAACGATGGGGCAAACGGAACAGGAGTACTCAAAGCCAAAGTTGGGAAGAAAACAGTTCTTGGAGAGTCATCAGGTTGGAACAGCAATGAGGGATCTGGAGTACTAGAAAAGACATATTAGAATTGAGATGCTAGTAAGCTAAAGTTTATTTATTAGTGTCACAAGTATGCTTATATTAACACTGAAATGAAATTACTATGAAAATCGCTACATGTTGGTGCCTGTTCGGGTACACTGTGGGAGAATTCAGCATGGCCAATGCAGCTAACCAGCACATCTTTTGGACTGTGGGAGGAAACTGGAGCACCTGGAGGAAACCTACGCAGACTCAGGGAGAACATGCAAACTCCACATAGACAATGATCCAAGCCAGAAATCAAACTCAGGTTTTGATTAAATTGATTGACAGAGTCATGTGCTTAAGGTGAGGAGCTAAGTATACAGCAAAAAGCAGGCAATTACTGCTGGGTTCTAAAATAAGCCAGAGGTGTCTCCCTCTCTGGTGGTTGCACTTTGGGACCTGCTAGGAGAAATAGATTTCTCTCTCCAGAGATGTTCTGGAGATTTGAGAACCGGTAGCCCAAGCACAAGCATGTAATCCTGTGCATCACTAACTGATTTTGAGGAGGAGCTTACAGAGGAATATGGCTTTAATTGGAACACAGATAGATTAGCAGTTAAGAATTGTATTTCAATTGGTAAAAGTTAAGCTAATTCATTCATTATAGTTAAACTGTCTTGACAAAAAAGCTTTGATAAGTGTGTCAATAGAATCACATGCGGAGTAAAACACCTTATCCTCACACAAATGGCAATACAGAAAAATCATTGGGATCTAGTCAGGCTGCATAGCATATTTTGGGTTTTCTGATCCTCACCTAAACAATCTTTGTAGTCTGAGTTCAGTTTGCTTATATTCTCATTATCTATTCCTTTTGAGCATTTTAAATACTTGAATCAAGTCTCAAAATTCTTTCCAGTGAAAGAGCTCAATTTCATTATCAGCTGCTCAAATTATTTCTGGGTTCTTTACAAAGAAGACATCAGTAACAAGATGTGTATTTCTAAACATAGCCTTAATCATAACCAGTCAAAGTGATCAAATTCCTGTTTTCATATAAAAGGAAGTGTGAACAAACCACTACAATCATCAAGAGTGACGCTAGCTAAGAAAACACATGAAACTGCTCAGAAATAAGTACCTTATATTTGATTATTCAGCTTGTGTTCCATGATTTAGAGCGAGATGCTTTCTATTGCTTGATCCATTTCATTAACAATGACATCAGATTAGTTCAAATACCCAATGATCAATAATCAGATCTAAGTTTCCTTGTTTTGTTGCTTTTAAGCTTACAGAACTTGCTGGTGTTTATTTGCCAAACCCACCCTATTATGGTATCTTTGTACTAGTCAATTTTATCTCTTCTAATTCTAATGTTCTATTCATCAAATCCTCATTAGGATAATTCAATACAAACTTCTCATCATGCAGGCACACTTTGATGCCAATGTCTCCACAATTAGAATTACCACCATTCCCTTCTTTCCTGAATTTTGCAGTTGAAAACATCTCATCATCACTTCAGCCATTCAACATCAAGCCATTGATTTGCCCAGACTGCTTGATATTAGCAGCGCAATATTGCCTGTCATTCAGAAACTCAAGATTCTTACCTGGTATCCTTTACTGGAGGCAGGATAGACACAGGCACTGAGAGGAGGTTTGCAAGGAATGTACTCCAACACATCTAAAAATGACAAAAGTAACCACTGTAAATTTGCATGTTACCTTAAACTGGACTTCGCTTGTTCAGAAGCAAAATGTAAATATGCTTTTAAATAACACATAACTGAAAACCTAAATTATGTTCAAAATGAAAATGAACTTTCTGCAGAATTACAGAATAATCCAAATACCTGATAAGGGTCAAACATGGCTGTAGTACTTGCATTTGAGTAATCAGTGGCAAAAACAGCACCTACATTTAAAGAAACAAAGATAATGAACAGATAATTGAAAAGTTGTTGGCACATATTAAATAATTTTTGATGGTAATTTTCCCCACTTTAAACCATCCTAAAAGATGGTACATTCCCACACTGAATTGCTTCTTTAATTCTGTAGTTTTCCCTTCAATTACTTTTCTGGCATTCTACTCCCAAGTATGGATCATTCTTTATACAACAAATTCCTGATCTTAGTTTTAAATTTGTGTTTTAATAGCGTGAACCAGTGTCCTGTCTTACTTTAAGATAGTACTCTGGATTAAACTCCTTTGTTCCCTTATGTTTCTTATATATCTTGATGAGGTTCTCTCTCAGACCTCTCCATCACAAGAAGGGAGCCTTTATCATCATTGTTTATGCTTTCCTGAGATGTGGTGATTAGGGAACTACGGATTAGCTCAATGGCTGGTCCAGAAGTGATCCAGAGCGATGCCAACAGCATGGGTTCAATTTCCGTACCAGCTGAGGTTATTCACAAATGTCCACCTTCTCAACCTTGACCCTCGCCTGAGATGTGGTGATCTTCAGGTTAAAACCACCAGTCAGCTCTTTCCCTCAAAAGGGAGGCCAGCGTATGGTCTTCTGGGATTGTGGTGGCTTTATGCTACCTTTAGTTGTGCAACAATTTCTTCTGGCTTATATTGTTTCTGTTAGATCGCTCAACATTTTCAGTTGGCAGATTGTAGTGCAGAATTATGCCAGTAGCACCGGTTCAATCCTCACTGTGGCCGAGGGAGTTCTTGGGTCTACCTTCTTGAACAGTTGATATTTTAACACCCACCCCTCAGACAATGAGAATGTTACAAGAAGAACAAGGGAGTTCAATGTTCTATTTGCTTTGTTGATTGCTGACCAGCATTAGTTGAACTTCTGATCTACAAAAACTCCCATGTCTCTCTTGAACTTATCAGCATTGCTACATTCACTAATGACAAACTAAAGGAACTGAGAGAGAAAAAAATCCTGTTCGTACTGTTTAATAATAGCTGAAGTCTGTACAGTGAAAAGGGGGAAAGAGAGAGAGGGACAGAGAGAGATAAAAGGGAAACTAAAAAAAATCAAAAAGGTATTTTAATGGATTTCATACAAGTTAAAAATAAAAAAAAAGAATGAGAAAAGATGAATCTGGAGAACCTGATGTGTTTCCGACCCAGGCTATCACTAAAAGCTGGTGAACAAATTGAGGAAGTCTTGCCCATAGTGATGTGAAGCAATCTTGATTTGAGAATTGCACATTAGAATGGAAATATAGTAATGTCATTCCTATAATAAAGGAGGGTGGGAGAAATACATCTGGTAGCTGCAAATTGTCACTTGCAGACAAGGTACTGGAATCTGTTATGACTCAGCACTTGAACAAAATGAGATGAATCAGAGAAAGCCAACATGTCTGAATAATACGACTTTTTTTTTGAGGAAGTCACTAATTAGATAGATATTGATGTATCTGTAGATGTTTTCAGCATGGACACTAGAAGGCAGAGGGCAGGATAAAGGTTACATATTCTAATTAGTAGACATGTGGTGTTTCTTAGTAATCTATTCCAAGGCTTCGTTATTTTTTTTTAAACTCTGATAAAAGAAAAAAAGTTGCATATCCAACTTTGCAGATGGTGTTCAGATGGACAGTAAGTTATGGGGCAGGAATTTGAAGAGGATAGAAACAAATTAATGAGTAAAAATGATATTAGCAAGCAGAATTCATTGTTTTGTTTTTATTTAATGGGATGTGGGTGCCACTGGCTGGGCCCAGCATTTATTGCCTGTACCTAACTGCCCTCCATTTCACAGGGCATTTGAGAGTCAACCATGTTGCTGTGCCTCTAGAGTCACAGGTAGACCAGGCCAGGTAAGGACGGCAGATTTCCTTCTCTGAAGGACATTAGTGAATGAGATGGGTTTTTCCGACAATGGTTTCGCTGTCATCATAAAACTTGCAATTCCAGATTTGTATAGAATTCAAATTTCACCACCTGCCAATGTGGATTTCAAACATGGGTCCCCAAGACATTATCCTGGGGATCTGGATTCTAGTTTAGTGACAATGCCATTATGACACTGACCTCAGTTATGAGGTCACCCACATAAAATCAAAGTATTTTTTTTTTAAGTGATAGGAAACTAACAACTGCAGAGAAACAGGAGTCACAAATCATTAAAAGTTAACAGATATTTATCCAAAAAAAAAGGGGAATGTTCATCATTATCTCAAGGTAGAATAGAACATGATAGAAATTATGCTTTAGTTTTACTGCCTCGTCAAATTCCATCCAGAGTACTGTAAAGGTTTTGGGCACTGGCTGTTGCAAAGATCTAATCTGGCCTCTCAATAGTTTTAAGTAAGATCGTGATGTTGAATTTGCTGCTTTACTGTCCTTTAAAACAAGTTATTTAACATGTTGTTTCCAAGGGCCAACCTCACCTTTTGTCAGTTTGTATAAGAGCCATGTATCAATAGTCCCAAAGCAGCAGTTTTCTTCAGCAACAGCCTCTTGAACCTATAAGGAGATGCCAACAGTAAAATATATAGCAATATCACAGCTTCAAAACACAAAATTCACCTGCAATATTGGCCCTTCTGTCTTTCTTTCCTGAACTAGGTAAGCACAAGTGGACTTTTATAACATTAAGTTATGTAGCTCCTGTCTTCAGAAGCTATATAACAGGGCCAAAGCTGTATATAGTATTTCACATGGAGTCTCACAAATGCCTTCTCCAGTTGCAGCAACACTTCCTGACTTTTATCCTCTATTCCTTTAGCTATAAATGCCAAAATTTTATTTGTTTCCCTTATTACTTGCTGTACCCAAATACAAAGTTTTCTGCAACTCATGCACAATGACACCCAGATTCCTCTGCACAAAAGCACCAAAAAGTCTTTAGAAAATAAGTTGCTTGTCCAACCAAAATGAATAAGCTCACAACTACCTACATTAAACTTATCTGCCACATTTTGGCCCACTCACTCAATCTATCTACATCCATTTATAAATTTCTTATTTATCCCAATAAACTTACTATCCCAACTATTTTAGTATCTGCAAATTTAGCTATAATACCTTCTATCCCTGTAACCAAGTCATTATTGTAATTAGTACTACAAGTAATTGTAAGGGCCGAGCTTTATTGTACTTTCTAGTTACATCTTGCCAATCGGAAAAAGACCCATTTACTTATAATACAATAATATTGCTTGTAGTATCTAAGCTAATAAATTACTCCCAACCCCATGTGATCTTAACTTGTCTTCTGTGCGGCACCTTATCAAATGCCTTTTTGAAGTAAAGAGACACCACGTTCACAGAATCCTCATTATTCGCTTTGCTTGTTACATCTTCGAAGAACTCTAGCAAATTAGTCAAACATGATTTATTCTTCATAACATAATGCTGACTTTGATGGATTCTATTTTGACTTTGCAAACACCCTGTTATTACTTCCTTAATAATGGATTCTAATAATTTCCCAACAACAGATATTAAAATAATTGGTCTATAGTCTCCTACTTTCGGCCTCACTCCCTTTTTGAATAAGGATGTTACATTAGCATTTTTTCAATTCACTGAATCTTTTCCCATTTTCAGGGATTTCTCGAATATTACAACTAATGGATCCATTATCTCTGCTACCACGCCCTTTAATATCTTAGGAATGTCGGCCATTAGGTCCTGGAGACTTATCTGCCTTCAATCCCAACAATCTATCAATTTCTATTTCCCTGTTGATGAGGATTGTTCCAGGTTCTTCCCTTTCTATTTCCTCTGCAATACCTGCTACTATTGGGACGGTTCCTGTGTCCTCCAACAAGATAGAAGCAAAATATTGATTTAGCGTCTCTGCGTCTCCCACTATTAACACCCTGGTCTCATCCTGCAAGGGATCAACATTCGTTTTAGCTACTCTCTTCTCTTTTATATACTTATAGAAACTTTTGCTACTTTTTTTTTATTTTATGCTAGTTTATTTTCATTATTCACCTTTGCTGTTTTTAAATTATATTTTTAATAACCTTTTGTTGACCTTTAAAAGTTTCCAATCTTCCAGCCTGTCACTGGCCTTTGCAATATGGTGATGCTTTAGTTTTTGTTTTGCTATGGATGTTCCCTGCACCAGTCCCACCACCCTCTTCGACCCTCACAATATTTCTTCTTTTTGGGAATATGTTTTAGCTGGGAAGAGTTTCACCATTGATAACTGAACTGAAATAGATTATGATTGTTCTATTTTCAGATCAGCAGCAGATGTTTGTTCACCGCCTGTCCGATATTATCCAACACACGAGCAATGTTATTTAGGCAAATCTATAGCCCTTGGACGTACAGCAGTCAACACTAGGACAGCATGCAGCTATCCGCCCTCCCCTTTTGGAGGAAGTCTTCCTCCCCCACAATGAAATATGTTTAAAATGACCTCCTCACAGACAATGCAGTTCATTGATTCAAGAGAAACAGACACACCCTTCCCTTTGTTTCACAATTACACTGAAGCGAAGATAGGCAAGTGGTGCAATCTCACAAGAAACAGGGATTGAAGTTTGAGTGGAATTTCAACAGGAGGGAGAAAAACAAGGTTACATTGAAAATACAGCAGAGAATCGGGCCATTCTGCCCACCCATCCATATTGGCATTTAGGCTCTACTCAAGTCTTTTATCATCTTCTCTGATCTAAATCTATTATTGCAATCCTCTTCTCCCTTGTATACTTGTCTAGCTTCCCCTTCATGCATCCATAGTATTCACTTCAACCGCTCCACAAAGTAGAGAGTTGAACATTACTTGGGTGGCAGTGGTTAGTACTATTGCCTCACAGTGCCAAGGTTCCAGGTTCAATTTCGACCTTGTATGACCGTCCACGTGGGTTTCTTCCCAAAAGGTGTGTGGGTTAGGTGGATTGGCCATGTTAAATTACCCTTTAGTGCTAGGGGTTACCGGCATAGGGCATGGATGGGATTGTGGTCAGTGCAGACTCAATAGGCCGAGTAGCCTCCTCCTGCTCTGAAGAATTCTATGATTGATAAGGGGTTCTTAATTGTGATTTGTTTCTTTAATTCAGGGCTTGTATCATCTTGGCGGCTTTGGCATCGATTGGTTGCGCCATCAATAAATTGCTCATAGGAAATCACAGGTCGTCAGTGACAGGAACAAATCTGATGTGCTGAATTTCTTGTTCCACTCTGAAAAGCTGTGCATGTCACTATAGTTTGCCAAATACAGAACACAAACTGTTCAAGTGCAGTACCTGTTTCTGCCACCAGAGAGCTGCATATTCATTCCTACAAACTCACTTGGAACATGCAAGCTTCATCTTAAAAAATTGCTCAAGCTTTCATTGATATCTTTTTGGTAAAGTTTTGCAGCAAATGCTGCAATGAAACAGATCCAAGCAATTTAACTGAAATCGATCTAGTCTAAAAGACAGGATTATGACCAAGGGCCGAATGGCCTCCTCCTGCTACTATTGTTTACATCATCATAACACAAGGAAAAGACAGCCAAATTCTTCAGTATGCTGATCAGGCTACACTTTGTGATCAATGCCACTTGCAGCTACCAAGGAGGGTTTCTCCCACTGCCCAAAAATGTGTGGCATTAGGTTGACTGGCCATGCTAAATTAACCCTTAGCGTCGGGGGGATTAGCAGGGTAAATAAGTGGGTTATGGGAAAGGACCTGGGTGGGATTGTTTTCAGTGCAGACTCGATGGGCCAAATTACCGCCTTCTGCATTTTAGGGATTGTATGAAGGGAGATACTCAACTCTTCATGGAATTCACAAATGCTGCAACATTAATCCTGAGAATCAAAAGTTAATGAGGAAAGGCTACAGCAACTGGATGCTTTCAGCATTGGGGAAAAAAAAATAGCCAAGAGAAATTATCTAGATTAGATGATATGAGCTGTCTTTTTGTGGTGCACGTTTCAGAGCGCCAACTTTAAAGTGTAATATCGTGACAGGTCAAAAGGACACAGGTTCAATGGCAAAAGCTGAACTCTGGACTGATAGTATGAAGTTCTTCTTTATCTAAAAGAAGTCAACACGTGGAGTGGACTTTGTGCTTTAATCATTTAAGAAACAGTGAATGCTGTGTAGATTGGTGGGCATGGAAGGTGCAGATAACAATATAGCTGTGGATATAGGCCATTTAAACACCCCCCCCTCCGCCACACACCCACCTACACAACCTCAAGCCTGTTCTGTTTGATCTGCAAATCTATTTCTGATACGTTAGGGTTCCAGGGATAGGGTTTGGGTGGGATGCTCTGTCGTAGACTCGATGGGCCAAATGACCTGCTTCTGCATTATAGGGATTCTATTCATACCCAACTATGCCCATATCCTGTAATACATTTGGTTAACAAACACCTACTATATTTATTGAAAATTAACAATTGATCCAGCACTAATTGCAGAAGAGAGGGTTCCAAACTTCTATCACCCTAAGCGTTTCCTCATTTCACTAGTTCTAATTTTTTTTTACACTATGCCCCAGATAACAGAGAGAAAGAGAGACAGACAGTCAGACAGAGACAGGAGACTCTCGAGATGATTCATTTAAGATGAAGCTAATCATACTTCATCCTGCCATCATCTGAAAGATTGACAGCATATTCTAACTTTTCACCTAAAAATACAAGACATCCTCATTGGAAGTAGGATTTGTTTGACTCCACATTTAAAATGAAAAATAAAAACAATTATCTAACATGAAGCAATTACCTTATTAATGGGTAAAGAAGTTTTTTTTTGGACAATTGTTCTGTTCATCTTCCAGTGTTCAGCTCTCACTGATTTGTAGCCAACTCTTTCTATACGTCTCTCCTTCCCCTCTTCCTTCTTTCTTTCCATCTTAGCTAAGATAGCAAAGCTTCAAGTTTTGGGAGGAGTAGCAAGTGCAGAAACTTGTTAGAGAAGCTGACCACTAACAGAAATCAGCTTCGAGGAGTGTTTTAAAAAGGCCAAAATGTAGTAAGCAGGGGGCTGACCACGAGAAGAATTCCAATAAGAGATGGCGCACAACAGCCAGCAACAGTGGAGCAGAAAGTGGCAGCTACCCACAACAGGCTAGTGTAGAATGAGCGGAGGATGGTGGCCGGAGTATGGGGCTAGTAGACAGTTCCAGAGCTAGTGTTGGGACAGCACACGAGTGGATTTCCAAAGCAATTAAGGCTACACCATTCTCCCAACTATGCTATCAATTCTACTGGCGAACTCTGTAGGGAAGTAAACTATTCTCGTGTGTGCCAAATACAAGCAAGAAAATAACATCGTAGGACTGAAAAGGGATGCTACTTCACCAAATACCAAGGAGGATTATGTTGGAGTAACAAAGAGATTAAAAGAAAATACACAGATTAAAGAACAACTAAACAACCTGGGACTTTAATCAGATTGTTGGAAACTGATGCCAAATTGAAGGCAGGAAGTAACAAAGATGTGCCAAGGCTTATCTCTTTTGCAAGTAGTTAAAGGTATAAACTATTAAAAATGAACGCTTGAGTGTACATTTGAATACGAGTGCAGTTTTCAGGCATAAACGATAGGTTAACTAATATGAAAATCAACAATTACATTCATGTAATTTCCAATATTAGCAAAAGGTGATCACACTTCATTGCCTGGAAGATACTTTAGGGTGTCCTGAGGTTATGAAAAGTGGCAGATAAATGAAAGTTTGTTCTCTTTCTACCCGATCAAGAGGACTGCTTTTTGGCCTACAAGTTTTGGTGCTGTGTTTCCATTTTTTTTTTGAAAAACAAGGATGCTCACAAAGAAAAACTTCCCATGGAAGTGTTATAGACACGAGTGAAGTAGCTGCGAGGGAGCCCCTCTCTCAGCACACATCCAAGCAGTAGGCTCTCTTACCTGTTTTATGTTTTGGAGAACCCAGGCTAAACGAATGGACACGTGCTGTGTGGAGAAATGGATCACACTTGCAGCTAAGAAGCGTTTCCTCCTGGTCAGAAAGTGGAGCAGTCCACTGGATTTATGAACCACCTACAATTAAAAAAAAAAGGAAGAACAACAATAAATTATTCTGCAAACAAAAAATGTATTTCATAGACTTGTGGTCAGTCATCTCAATGAATTTTAAACAATTCCAGCCAGAGCTATAGTACGTCTTTGGGTCAGATCAAAACACTTTTGTTAAAGAATTGTCAAAATTCACTAATATCCTTTAGGGAAGGAAATCTGCCACCCTTACTTGGTCAGGCCTACATGTGAATCCCGAGCTACAGTAATGCGTTTGACTTTCAACTGTCCTTGGGGCAATTAGGGATGGGCAATAAATGCTGACCAGCCAATGACACACATGTCCCATAAATGAATTTAAAAAAAAAAGGTACATACTGGACTGGACCTTACTAATTTTCTTGCTCCCATTCCCATCAGCAAAGGCAACAGAAATTGGCATAAAATTTCCCTCTTACCCACCCCATTTAGAAATTGTTGACAAAAAGAAAAAGAGTAAATGTTCCAAATGTGCATGAACATGAAGCAAGCAAGTTACTGCATGCCCTTCTGATGCAAGTAAGTTTTACTGGAAATGATTAAGAAATTGAGCATGACTTAAGACTCTGCAATGAGATCACTGGGAAGAGTTTCTACATAATATTAAAATGAGGAAGATGGAAACCAAAACAAAACCTTTGATGTCCACAACAAGAAAGTCTTTTAAATCATATTACCCTAAGCACCAGACACACTATTGGTTATTGATCATAATTGTTTCAAAATTAAAGCTTTGAACCAAATTTAAGTGCTAATTCAATTATGCTATATAACAATGAAGTGGCCTCAAATTAAGATCCTAATGAAAAGAACAGGAAATACCACAAATAACTCACTATTTGAGTTTAATACAGAATTTCAAGTCTCAGAGGAATCAAGGTGAACTGTTTCCATCTCCAGATAAAACAAAGTCTTTGGTACGAGTAGCCTTTGAAATGTTCTCTCTCATGACAGGCAATTGGGAATGAGAATGGGCGTGAGATTAAAGAAGCTATGGAAAGTGGAGTTAAGTCTTGTACGCATTCCTTTTAGGACTTAAACTCGCACTCACTTTTCACAAAGGTCTTTTTCCTGATGCCATTAATTCATAGGAAACAGAAGAGAAAGGTTTGGGAAACTTCAACATAATGTGACATTAGCAAATGAACGCTAACTCATTTTAAATGTAGAGTGCACCATTATTGAATTAGCAGGATCAGAGTATCAGAATATAATGAGTTACCTATGTTTAATTGCTAGACTGTTTCAATATCTTTATTCCCATACAAAACTTAAAGTGGGACAGCAAAACAGCAAAGGCATTGCAATAGCTTCACAGATATAATCGAGTTATTTCCTAATCAATGCACTCAGAGAATGACGAGGGCTATTGGAAGAACATTTTTTTTTAATTTGTGAAAGCAAGGGATTGATTTACCAGTTTGATTTGATATTGTTATTTAGATTTTTTTTAAATCAAACAATTAAAACTACAGAATACAATTTGTTTTTAGCTTCACTGAAAGCAAATACATTTTAGTTTTCAACCATTTCTCAAATTTGAGATTGCGTTCCCTCCCCCTCAACTTCTTCTAAGTTTCCCCCTCATTCCTTAAACTTTTCCCAAGTTCGTATTAACGGCAAGGTGGACATTGGAAAGCAGCAAGAGTGGAACTCCCTTTCAATTCCTCTTCGTCCTCCATTGGAATGCTCCTTCCCTCCAGCTGAGAACTAGCCTGAGGTTGCAAACTTACAATCTAGTTAATAAAGGGGTGAATTGAAGTCCTATCATTCACAATGTATTATTACATCAGTGTGCCACAATACTGTCGTGCCCGCTAATATAATCGGGTTCATTCAGCTCCAACTCTGAGTTCAATATCCCAGGACTAGGAGGCAGCCAAGGGACAAATAATGATCCTGCTGGTCATCTGAACATTGGATGAGGACAGAGTGAGCTGGCTTGTGTTGTTTCCACATGATAACATAGCCTGCCAACACTCCCAGTATTTCTCACACAAAGTTGGCCTGTGAAGCACTGCAGTAGGAGTTACTCTCCTCTGGAGAAAGAACAGGAAGGATAACTTTGGAAAAAAAAAACTGACTGGAACAATAGCCTTCTGTGGTTTCTACAGAACACTGTGTCCAAGTCATTGTACAAGTTGTGCCATATAGCATTTAGATTATGTTCAAACACAGAACAGTGCATTAAAATTTGCTGTATGAAATGTGTATCAAAATCAGCACAACAAATGATATTCAAGTTTCAATATTTGCAGAACCTCATCTTTGCAACATTAATTATACAGCATCCATCCTTCAGCTGCCAAGGATTATAGTTTGACTACATTACCCAAAGCAACAACGATTTGTTCCACGATCTGACAAGATCAACTGCTCTAAGGTCTTGCCAGCAAATAAAGTTATGAAAGGGTCTTCCTGTTTTCCTGAAAGACAAACACAGAACATTTGGATGAAGAATATCACAATTCCAACAACCCCACTGAAAATCTCAATTCTGATGAAATATCACAGACATGCGAGGAACTTTCATTTTCCACAGATAATTTAATAATTATTTTGATGAATGGTATAAATGTGGGCACAGTAAGAAGCCTCAGAACACTAGATTAAAATCCAACAGGTTTATTTGGAATCAAACTTTTGCAGTGCTGCTCCTTCATCTTGCCAAACCCCTATAGTGTAATAAAGCCATTGACCTGATGAAGAAGCAGTGCCGTGAAAGCTCATGACTCCAATTTAATCTGGTGTTGTGAGACTTCTTACTGTGCCCACCCCAGTCCAACACTGGCATCTTCCCTCATGGTACAAGTGTGTTGATAATTCAATAACTTCTACGTGAAAGCCCATTAAAATCAGGGGCAAGAAATCAAAAATTGCAGAATGGAATTGAAGATACAACACGATTACCCCAATTCGCTGATACACACTCCACGCAGGAATGGCTTCATGGAACGACTGAAGTGCTACAATACTGGACTGACAAGAGAACATAGAAAATGTGTCTACATTTTCTGGTAGACACTGGGCCAATATGAGCACAGCGTTCCTGAGATGCTCTGCAATTGTGGAAGAGAAACTGTGCCGGGATTTCCTACTGGTCTCAGCAACAAAATTAAGGTCAACATCAGCACATTGTGGATGCTCAGAACTTAAGTATCTTCAGCTTGTAGGAAGTAAAGACAGAAGGGCATGAAGAGGAAGTTCACGTTTTTACAATAACCTGCCCTTCAAACACCAAGATGGAATTTAACTAAATGCCCCAAAGACAGTATTTTGAAGCCCTTGATGGCTTCAATCTGCCATAAAGAGGGGCTTTGGACAACAATAGTAGCAGCTGTGGTTTCCTCACTAGGAAATAAATATTTAATATTACTACTACTACTACCACCACCCACCACCGCTACCTTTCTCATTCAGATTCCCAACTACCTGGAGTGCTGATAGCAATTTTAAGGTTTCATCAGGTTAGCAAACTAACTGTTGCTCCTCAGGCTCGTCCAAACAAACCATGTAGCCAAACCTCTAACTGTAACAAACCCACTACCCCACTGGTAGGCGAAAAGGAGCAATAGTACTCTGCAACAATTTCTGAATAGGAGAAGCCACTTTTAACCAAAAGGACAAAAATCGAAACCCTTTCCGACAACTCCAACCTGTCCCTGACAACAAATAACACCTTGAAATGTTAATGGCAGGTCCCTCTGCAGGAAGATTTTCTCCTGAACTTTACCCAGCATCAAGACTATTTCAGGTGTTGTTTTCTACACTAAATCTTGGAAAATTTCTCCTTTTCAAACTTAACTATATAAGCAAATGCATTTGACTGAACACTTGCAAATTAACAAACCTATTTTGTCTCCTTCATAATTGTATCACAAATATTAATCATTTATACAATCCCTACCTACGTGGCAATATTCAGCATTTCCATTAACATGAAACAAGGCAGCTTTTTAGGCTAGCAGCTACAACAGTTATTTAGACAACTCCTTCACGTCTTAATTATAGGCAAGGTATCATTCTTTCACCCCTTCATAAGCTGAATAACTCATTTAACGTTCACACACAGCAATGAAAAGGTAAAACTTAAATACAAGCTTCATGACAGAAAAACTTCCATTACAAACATTAAAAATAAAACATGGTGTGTCTGGTTCTGCATATCACCCTGGCTCTGCATATTACCCTGGCTCAGTGAATCTCATTGCCAACTTGAAGATCAGAATGTTGTAGGTTCAAGTTCCTTCTTAGATGCGATCAGATAATCGAAACTGACAATGCAGTCTATTACTGCAAGACTGCTGCCTGTTTAAGAGTTCTTATCCTTGAAAAGTAAACTTTTTACCTTTTCACCCCCATATAGGGAGATATTAAAGACCTCCAATTTGGTACAATTTGGAGAAAAATGGCTAACATTCATCCTTCAATCCACAGCTCTCAACAAAACAAAAATGGTGAATTGGTTTTCCATCTCATTGTGTCAATGTATCTACATAATAATGAACACTAATACTATAAAAAAAGAACTTCCTCAAAACTCAAGTTTCAGAGACGAGACCTCTCCTTCACAAAACCATGCTGCCTATAGGCCTATTCTCTTCCAAGCATGAGTACACCCTGTCCCTTAGGATCTTTTCCAATAATTTCCCCACCACTGATGCAAGGCCTGTAATTTCTCAGATTGTTCCTCGGTTTAAGAAGGGCAGATGAAACAAAGAGCACACAATGTTTTGACCAAAGCCTCAGCAATTTCTTCCCTCGCTTCTCTTAGTATTCTGGGACAGACCCTATCTGGCCCCGGGGATTGTCTATCTTAATGATTTTCAAAATCTTTAATACTTCCTCCCTTTTTATCTCAAAATGTCCTAGAACATCAAACATCCTCTTTCCTACACTCACCATTCACCACATCCTCCTCCTTTGTGAATACTGATGTCAAGTACTCATCATGAACGTCACTCACCTTATCTAGCTCCACACAAATTCCCTCCGCTGTACTTGAATGGATATACCCTTTTCTCAGCTACCCTCTTCCTCCTTATATATGCATAATACGGTGTGAAGTAATTTCAGATAGTGTGATTAGGAATTGGATAAAATGCAAGTATTTCTTTATTACTTTTACCTGCATCCATTATTTCCAATAGAATAAAATCAGGCAGTACGACTTTTACACAGACGGTAAGGGTTAAATTATGAACCCGGATTACTTGAATCTTTTTTTCCTCAAGTGAAAAAGAGGAGCCATTCTGAATTGGTTAATATATTGTGTGCAGTAAAACAAGACCTGAGGCCTAGTGTTTATCAAAACATGGTTTTACTTATCCAAACCAGCATTGTACTTTAGTTCTAGCTATCATTCTAAGGACCCTTAGCTACTAGATGTGTATAATCTTTATCAGCAATGTCACATTGCTGTGAAAGGAGTTAACCATATCTATGCTTGGTCAATTTTGCTCATAGAAAATGCAGCTATGTAGGTTATATTGAAATGTAACTTGTAAATTAAGTTCCTTGTGTCTATGCTATATATCGTAGCCCTTATTCCTTATGGGGATGGGGGGGCGTAGGGTGTTGGTTTAGCTCAACTAGGTGGATAGGTGGTTAGTGACGCAGAACAACGCCAACAGTACAGGTTCAATAACTGTACTGGCTGAAATTATTCATGACGGCCCTGCCATTCTTAATCTTGTCCCTCACCTGAGGCGTGGTGACCCTCAGGTTAAATTACTATCTCAAAAAGGGGACAGTAGCCTATGATGACTTTCCTACTTACATTAAATTGACTAGAAACTGAACCAGCTATCTCAAGACTGCAAGCTACAGAGCAACTCAAAGGCAAGTAACTCTCATAACTCCCTAAATCCTTTCTACCATCTACAAAACACAGGGCAAGAATGTGGTGGCATACTCTCCACTTGCCTGGATAAGTGCAACTCCAAAAACACTCAAGCAGCTCAATACCATCCAGGACAAAGTTCCTCCAAGCCACACACCATCCTTACTTGCAAATATTCAAAACCCTAGAACTCGTTCCCCAATAGCACTGTAGATGTACCTACACCACATGGACTGCAGCAGTTTAAAAAGGCTCTGCACCGCCACCTTCAAGGGTAATTAAAGTGGGCAATAAATGCTGGCCTTGCCAGTGACAAACAAAAGATTTTTTTTAAAAAAAAAGAGTGCAGCATTTAGAAATCAGAAAACACCTTTCGTACAAAGAGCAGTAGAAATCCGACTCTTTGCCAAGAGGATGTGGATATTTGGACACTTAGAGCTTCAGAGGCGGAGGTCAATAGACATTTATTTGCTAAACATTACAAAGCTAAGGCAGGCAAGTGAGTTCATATAAATATCAGCCACAATCCAACTGATTCGGGGACAGGTTTAATGGGCTGAATGATCTATTCCTGTGCCTGTGAATAGGTCACAAATATACACTGTCCATACTCAAATCTCAAGAAACTCTAAGTCACAAAAAATTACTGTTTTGTTTTTTAATCACAATAGGCCTTGCACAAATACAGGAACAGCTATGAAGTCCACAGTCTTAATGCCCCGGTCTCTTGTAACCCACTATTCTTTCACCCAGCCGAGGTGGCCACAACGCTGTTTGTGTCACAGGATAACAAACTAATGTTTCAGAGTTAAGTTAGAGGGCAATGACTGTCAGGGGCACTTTATGGACTGCCACCATAGCCTTTTACTAATCCAGACCAGTCAAATCTCATTTATATTTGGTTTTTAAAAACTATACTTTCCTTTCAATGGTAAAAAAAACCATATTTAAATTGTTTTGCAATCTGTTGATGAATCTGACTTCTAATATCTCCCAGATGTTGGCATCTTTAGTTCTGTCTGACCCATAGAGCTTGTGAGCCAACACTTGAGCATCCAAAGGTAATATTTCAGTTCTGGCAAAAAGCACAAGTATACACAGATTTTATAAACACGGAACAACGATGAGCATTGTTCTAGAAGCTTTTTTTTTGGGGGGGGGGGGGGGTCTTCTCCATCATGACAGCAAACTCTGAACATAAATAACTAGAGAAGATAAAAGTGAGAGTGTTCATTGTGTAATTTCCCTTCTCTCCATTGAATAACTCTCTCAACTGCTGAACTAAAAACAAAACAATTTATTGAATGGCTAAATCTGGGTCCATTGTGTATTCTAAGCTTACAGCAGCAAGCATGTTATTCTCTTCAAATACTTACTTGTCCCAAGTGACAAATGTTGCTCTCTGCGTTGAAATACCAAGAGCAACCATCTGCTTCATGTGTAATCCAGACTCTAGAAGCAGAAAACACCACAATCATTTTATCCAGTGCCAGAGCAGAGCAAAGCTAAAACTTTAAAAGAAAAGCAAAAAAGTCTTCAGAGATTGGAAATCGGAAACAAAAAACACAAAGTGTTGGAACATTCACACACACACACACACAGAGCAGGCCTAGCAGCATCTGTAGAGCGAGAACTTTTACAGATGCACCATAGAAAGCAGTCTTTCTGGTTGTATCATTATCTTGGTACGGCTCTTGCTTTACCTAAGATGGCAAGGAACTAGAAAAAGTCGTAAATATAGCCCAATCCATCATGCAAACCAGCCTCCCATCCATTGACTATTTACACTTCCCACTGCCTCAGTAAAGCAGCCAGCATAATTAAGGACCACACAAACTCTCTCTTTCACGTCCTTCCTTCGGGAAAAGAGTACCACAGAACATTACAGCACAGGAACAGGCCTTTTGACCTTCCTTGGCTGTGCCAAACCATTTTTCCGTCTAGTCCCACTGACCTGCACTTGGATAATATCTCTCCACACCCCTCTCATTCAAGTACCTCTCCAAGCCTTTCTTAAACGTTAAAGGTGAGCCTGCATTTACCACTTCATCTGGCAGCACATTCCACACTCCCATCACCCTAATGCGAAGAAGCTCCCCCCCCCCAACAATATTCCCTTTAAACTTTTCCTCCTTCATCCTTAACCCATGTCCTTTAATTTTTTTTTCCTCCCCTAGCCTCAGTGGAAAAAGGCTGCTTGCAATCACTTTATCTATACCCATCATAATTTTATACACCTCTATCAAATCTCTCCTCATCTACGCTCAGGGAATAAAGTCCTAAGCTATTCAATTTCTCGAGTCCTGACAACATTCTTGTAAACTTTCTCTGCACTCTTTCAACCTTATTAATATCCTTCCTGTAATTAGCTGACCAAAACTGCACACAATAGAACAATACAGCACAGAACAGGCCCTTCGGCCTTCGATGTTGTGCCGACCAAAATAAAAAGCAATGCCCCTCCAAACTAAACCATTCCCTTCTCTTCCATATACTTATCAATTAACCTCTTAAACGCCACCAAACTTGGCGCATCTACAACAGCTGCAGGCAGGGCATTCCACTCCCTAATCACTCTTTGAGTAAAGAACCTACCTCTGATATCCGTCCTATAACTCATACCCCTTAATTTAAAGCTGTGTCCCCTCGTGCTAGCTTTCTCCATCCTAGGAAAAAGGCTAACACTGTCCACCCTATCTTGAATATTCTAATACTCAGACTTATGTACTCTAGGTACAAAAGTCTGAGGTCCTGTCCCAGCCAACTCAAGTACAGCTTCTTCCCTGCTGCTGTCGGAGTTTTGAATGGACTTGCCTTGCATTAAGTTGTTCTTTTTCTACACCCTAGCTATGATCGTAACAGTGCAGAATGTAGTGTCTCTTTTCCTTCTCTATAAACAGTTTGTTTTGTCTGTATAGCGCGCAAGAAACAATACTTTTCACTGTATGTTAATACGTGATAATAATAAAAATCAAAGAAACAGAGTTACTATTTGGAGTCCATACAACTCTTGTTCAGGGCTGTAGAGCATGGTAAATGCACAGTTTCAGCTCATTTCCATTCCTATTAACTCAAGACAAGAAATTTTGGCTGTAAGGGAAGAGAATATGGCAACAACGAGATTGCACTTTGTACTTTAGGATTTTGGGCAGAGTCCCAGATAGGACTAATCAATAGCTGACAGTCCTATCCAGGAATTTTAAGTTCTCAGATTTTATTTTGGCTGGGCAGGGGTGGGATAGAGGGGTGATACAGTCGAAATTTTCTGGGCTACAGGATGAAAAGGTTTTTTTAAAGAAAAAAAGAGAATCATGCAAAGTCAAAGTACCTCAATATAGAAAGAGCTTCAAAACCAGCAATTATTAAAAATTTCAACCTGAATAAGAATTGGTTTCAAAAGCATCTAACAAGACCTAAAATCCCAAGGAGGTGAAGGTTCAGTTGCCAATGTGAATAGTTCACCAGTTAGAAAGGCAGTGCCCTGAATACACCATTGTGCACCAGCGCAGTAACAATTGCAGCCTTGAAATTAGAGTGTGGCATCAGCCTATATCATTCATATGAAGTTCCTTTGTCCAGTATTTTCAATCAGACATATTAATCTATTCAAATAGTTGAACAAAGGAATTTCATATAACCCAGTTAAAAGTTATCATGGAGCATGGTGTAATACCATGGCTCTAGTTCAAGGTCACTCAGACTATATAGTTGAAGGGTTAATTATAAAAAAGGTAAGTGATAGCCTGTTTTCATATTTTAGTAGTTACACCCCTCCCTATCTCCGTAATCACTTCAGCTCTGCATTCCTCCAATTCTGACCTCTTCTTCATCCCTGATTTAAAATTTTTCCACCATTGGTGGTCACACCATCAGCTGCTTGAGTCTTAATCTCTAGATTTCCCACGCCCCCCCCCCCCCCACCACCACCACACCCCTCCTCCCGCCCCCACCTTTCTGCCACTCTGTTCCACTTTCAGGGCACTTCTTAAAACATACCTCTTTGGTCCATCAGAACTAACTTCATCCAATCCAACTGCTCTAATAGTCTGTTTTGTGATGCTCCTGAGAAATGCCTTAGGATGTCCTATGACATTATGGGCACTATATAAATAAAAACCTATTGCTGTTGTCAAAAGTCAGTAACTTCAATTTTTAGTTTTTTTTTCACCTTAAGTTTCCATATTCCCCTTAAAAATGATTTGATTACCATGTTAATATTGACATACTTGCCTTGTGGGAATCAATCTAATAGACAATTATTAAAACAAATGATTCTTAAAGGACCTTTCTGTATTTTGACTTTCAAATACTTTTGGAATCTCAAAGCAGTGCAAATATGTTTAAAACATGCAGGCGTTCACAATCTGAATGTTAGTTAGCAAGGTAATGTGGCAAGGACACTAACAGATAAAAGACAACTTCAGGATGTTGGCAAATGTTTCATGCAAACCTACTAAATACATCAACAGTGGACAGTAAAAGGTGTAAACTCTGGAGTAGCTCAGAACACAGACAGCAGGCAAACCTTGGCTTGAATTGGAAGAACAAAATGAATGAGTTCAACGAATTCACTGGTTCTGAATATACTGCATTCTAAATGAAGTGACATGGAAGCAGCATGAGAGCATGAAGGGGGAATAAGAAGTGAGGGTGCAAGGGGTGAGGACTAGTTGGCCAAAGAGGCTTTAATATAATTAGGATGAAGTCCCAGAGAAACCAAATCAGGCCTTCTAACCATCCTGCCTTGGCATTTATCTGCCCTGTAGCCACATTCTGCGATTACAGTGGCATAGTGGTTAGCATTGCTGCCTCAGAGCACGAGGTATCCTGGTTTGATTCCTGGCTAAAGTCACTGTTTGTGTAGAGTTTGCACGTTCTCCCTGTGAGTGCATGGATTTCCTCATTGTGCTCCAGTTTCCTTCCGCAATCCAGAGATACATGGATGAGGACGATTCTCCTCCATGCTAAAATTGCCCCTTAGTGTCAGGGGGACTAGCCAGGGTAAATGCATGGGGTTATGGAAATAGGGTTTGATTCATAGAGATTGACAGCATGTAAACAGGCACTTCTGCCCAACTCGTCCACGCCGCCCTTAGTTTTGTTTTTAAATCCTCAAGCTAATCCCAATTGCCAGCATTTGGCCCATATCTCTCTATACCCGTCATATCGATGTAACTATCTAAATGCTTTTTAAATACAGATTGGGTGGAATTGTGGTCGGTGCAGACTTGATGGGCCAAATGGCCTCCTTCTGCACTGTCGTGATTCTATGATCTGGGACGGCGTAACTGACTTGATCCTGCCCAGAGTATAAATATTGCACGCGGGGCCACTGACATGTACTGCCAAGTGTGGAAATTTCCCCAACTCCAGCTTCTCGCCTCATTAGCAAAAATCCAGCCTGACGTCCCTCCAATTCCATCTACCTCAGTGTGGGCAGCTCTAGATTAAAATGAGAATGGGTAAAATTAGAAATTTAAACTATACAGGTATCCTAGTGATGGAAGTTGAAAAGGAAAATCTAGCAAACCTTGATATATTTCAACCATGAAAGGGAGTCATTGAAACGTATCAGAATTAGGTCATTAACGTAACTTAAGAACTTGGAGAGCACAACTGGACACAGTGTACTGTTAGATCAGATTTGATACCATACAGATTTTACATGTTTAATGAACCAAACAGCATCACAACAAAAGTTGGTTTCAGTGCCAAAGCTGTAGCACTGTGATCCATGAACCATAACGAGGGATCAGGAGGACCGATCTGCCTCAGGGATCTAAAACAACCTCAACTAAAGTGGATTTGCACAGTACCATTGCAAACAATAAGTCAGTTTTGAGTGTGCTCTACGTTTAAAGAATTTTGGATCACGTGGACTAGGAACACAAGAGCAGCTGCTGGCCATTCAGCCCATCAAGACTGCTCCACCATTCCATTTGATCATAGCTGATCATTTTCCTCAGAGCTACTTTACCAAACTTTGCCCATATCCTTCAATATCATTAATATCCAGAAATTTGTATATTTCTAATCTTCAATATGCTCAATGATCGTCTTTCACAGCCTTTGGGGTTGAGAATTCCAAACATACACCACCCTCCAACTGAAGAAATTTCTCCTCCTCAGTCTTAAATGGCCTGCCCCTTTTTGAGGCTGTGTCCCTTGATTCTAGACTCACCAGTCAGGGGGAACATCTTATTTACATCTATTGTATCACACACTAAAATTCTGTGAGGTCACTTTGCATTCTTTGAAATTCCTGCGAATACAAGTCCAATTTCCTCAATCTCTCCTCATAAAACAAGCCCATCATTCCCGAGATTGCTATGCTAAACGTCTGCTGCACTTATTTAACAAGTATATTCTTCCTTAGCTAGAGAGACCAAAATTGCACATAACATTCCAGCCCCAAGACATCTTTCTTCCTGTACTCAAATCCCTTGCAATGAAGCCCAAGTCATTCACTAGTTGCTTGCTGGGCCTGCATGATGGTTTTTTGTGACTCGTAAGCAAGGACACCCAGTCCCTTTAGAACAGTGTCCCTTTAGACTTCAACATTTCCCAACTTCTCATCCACAACTGGAAACCATACACTTATTCACATTACATTCCATCTGCCATGTTCTTGCCTGTTTACTTAGCCCGTTGGAGTCCCTTTGAAGGCTCCTTGCATCCTCTACCTACATTCCTACCTTGTTTTGTGTCATGAGCAAAATTTGGAAATATTACATTTGGTGCCCACATCCAAATCAGATTGTGAACAGCTGTGAACCAAGCACTGATTTTAATAACAGGCTGCTGTTCTGAGAATGACCCTTACCATTCCTTCCCTAAAGGATATTATTAAAGCAGATGGATTCTATAATGATCGGTAATAGTTAAGGTCATCATTACTGAGACTAGTTCAATAATTCCAGATTTATTAATTGAATTCAGAATTCACCAGCTGCCATGGTGGGATCTGACCCCCACCTACCCATCAATCTTATTTGCTCTAATTTGTTTATTAACCCTTCTGTATGTGGCCATGTCTTCAGACTTGCCAGTCTTTCTGGCAACCCTATAAACCACTTCTTTTGAACTAGTGACATTTTTCACTTGTTAACCACAGTTACTTCAATCTTCTTGCTGGGTTTGTGTCTCTTAGAGCAATTTTTTTTTGTTGACCATGTAATACTTCTTTAAATTCCAGTCATTAGCTGTCCACTGTCAAATCTTTTAATGTATTTTCCCAATCCACTGTAGCCAACTCGTCCCTCATACCTTCCACAGCTCTCTTTGTTCAGATTAAGGCCCAAGTTTCGGAATGAACCACATCACTTTCAAGCTTAATGTAAAATTCTGTCACATTATGGTCATTATTCCCTGAAGGCTTCTTTACAGCATGGTTATTAATTACCCCTTTCCCATTATATGATACTATGCCCCAATCCCGAGTTGTTCTTCAATGTACTGCTCCAGAAGTCCATCTCATGCATATTTTAGGAACTCCTCCTCCACAGCAACAGTGCTAATTATCTACACTCAGTCTGTGTATAAATTGAACTTCCCCATTATTATTGCCATGATGTGAAGATGCCAGTGTTGGACTGGCGTGGGCACAAAATTATTGCATTACCCATGTTACACCTAATTTACGATGTAGAGATGCCGGCGTTGGACTGGGGTAAGCTCAGTAAGAGGTCTGACAACACCAATTTTAAATCCAACCGATTTATTTGATAGTAAACTTGCTAGCTTTTGGCCTTTGTGCCTTCGTCAGGCGAACACCTCATTTGCCTGACGAAGGCACAAACGCCGAAAGCTAGCAGGTTTACTATCAAATAAATTGGTTACATTTAAAATTGGTGTTGTCAGATCTCTTACTGAACACACCTAATTTAGACCATGCCCAACATTACCACGATAGCTTGGTGGCCATAAACATCTCTCACCAATGTTTGCTACCCCCTGCCCATTAACTCCACAATCCCATTTTCTTCACCTATCCTTTCAGCCTCAAGAGCCACATCTAATTCCTTTTTGAAATCACACAATTTTGGTCTCAACTACTTCCTGTGGGAGTGAATTCCACACGTTCACCACCCTCTGGGTGAAGAAATTTCTTTTCACCTCAGTCCTAAAATGTTTGCCTTTTATCCTCAAACCATGACCCCAAGTTTCAAGCTCCCTCCATTATCAGGAACATTCCTTCTGAATCTATCCTATCCAACCCTCTCACTCTTCTAACTTCAAATGAATATAATCCTATATGACTCAAGTCTCTCCTCATATGACAGTCCAGACAGCCCAGGAATCAGCTTGGCAAACCTTTGCCTTTTTTGCTGCCTATTGTACCCGAGTGCTTACTCTCAGCGAGTAATGCATGGGGACACCAAGGTCTCGCCAAGTATCCACCTCTCTCAATTGACACCCAAATAATAAATCTGCCTTCCCATTTTTGCTCCTGAAGGGAATAATCTCATTTTTATCTACATTATACTACATCTGCCATGCATATGTCCATTCACCCAGCCTGTCCAGTCACACTGAAACATCCCCGCATTCTCCTTATAGTTTACCCTCTTACCTAACTGGAGATAATACATTTAGTTCTCTTGTCCAAATCATTAATATATAATGTGAACAGTTGGAATCCTAGCATAGGTCCCTGCAGTAAAATGCATTTTGGAAGATCTAATGCAGATAGGAAATGTACAATAAATGGCAGAACCCTTAACAGTATTGATAGGCAAAAGGAACTGGGTGTACAGTACTCAGGTCACTGAAATGGAGAAGGTAGTCAAGAAGGCATATGGCATGCTTGCCTTCATCAGGCAGGGCATGGAGTTTAAAAATTGGCGAGTCATGTTGCAACTTTATAGAACCTTAGTTAGACTGCACTTGGAATATAGTGTTCAGCTCTGGTTGCCACACTATCAGAAGGATGTGGAGGCTTTGGACAGCATACAGAAAAGATTTACTAGGATGTTGCCTGGTATGGGAGGCATTAGCTATGAGAAGAGGTTGGAAAAACTTGGTTTGCTCTCACTGGAATAACGGAGGCTGAGGGATGACCTGATAGAAGTCTACAAGATTGAAAGACATGGACAGAGCGGATAATCAGAGTGGAAGAGTCAATTACTAGAGGTCACAAGTTTAAGGTGCGAGGGGCAAGGTTTAAAGGAGACTTCCCTTCTTTGAGATATACGAGGCAGTTTTTGATTTTACACATAGGGTAGTGGGTGCCTGGAACTGGGGGAGGTAGTGGAAGCTGATACAATAGTGACTTTTAAGGGGCATCTGGTCAAATACATGAATAGGATGGGAATAGAGGGATATGATCCCCAGAAGGGTAGGGGGTTTCAGTTAAGTCAGGCAGCATAGTCAATGCAGGCCTGGAGGATCGAAAGGCCTGTTCCTCTGATGTAATTTTCTTGGTTTTTATCCCACTAGTCACTGCCCGTCAATTGGAAAAAGTCCCATTTATTCCAACTTTTTTCTTTCCATTTGTTAACCAACTTTCTATCCATCTCACACTTGCAATTCCATGAGCTTCAAATTTACACAGTCATCTTTCACATGATACTTTCTTGAAAACCTTCTGAAAGTCTAAAGTAAACCACATCCAATGGTTCTCCCTTTTCAACTCTACTAATTACATCCTCAAAAAAGTTCCAGTAAATTTGTCAAGCATGATCTCCTTTTTCTAATTGCTGACTTTATCTGATTATAAATAATGGGCTCTTAGTACCTTCACTGCTGCTCATATTAGAGTCACTGATCAAAAATTCCCGGTTTTCTCCCTACATCCCATTTTAACAGCAGGCATACATTAGCTACTCTATTTGATTCTGACCTTGGATGACTATGGTGTTCGCCCCATATCTGCATGGGTTTCCTCTGGGTGCACTGGTTTTCTCCCACAATCCAAAGACCTGTAATTAAGTGGATTGTCCATGGTAGATGTAAAGGGGTTATGGGGATACAGCAGAAGGGAGGGCTACATGGGATGCTCTTTCGTACAATTGGTGTAGACTCAATGGGTTGGATGGTCTCTTTCTGCATTGTGGGAATTCTTTCATTAGTAAGGATTCTAATTAAATCACATCAATGTACCTCTATTTGTGCTTTCAGATTATCTAACTGTTGCAAATGCTGCATGTCCTATATGCTATTTTTGATATTTTTCAACATTCTGACCATTTGTTGCTTACCTTTGCTTTAGCTGCTTTCAAATATTACTTTTCTACTTCCCCTAACCAGTTTTGCTTTCAATCTGAACTTCCTCCGAAGTTCCCATCCTCTCCCCACCCTGTGAATCTAGTTTAAAATCCTCCAAACAGCACTACCTAACCTCTCCGCGAGGATGTTAGCATCAGTCCTGCTAAGGTGCAACCGATCTATCCTGCACAGAACTCTACCTGCTCCAAACTCAGTCCCAATGCCTGAGGAATGTGACACTCTCACTCCTAACCAATCTTCCAGCCATGTGTTCAATCATTCAATCCTCCTACTCCTATGCTCACTAGCCTGTGGCACTGGGAGTAATCCTTGAGATGACTACTTCTGAAGAGCCGCTATTTAATTTCTTTTCTAACTCCTTAAAAACCAAAGTCCACGTTCTTTGAGGTGTTCATGGAATTTTCCCTAAGCTTCCCGCCTGTGGTGAATTCCAGATTTTACCCAGACCATCCGGGTCATGGCTAGAGATGGACACTTCTCCAGATGAAATAAAGGCAGCATAATCTTGGAGCGGTCCCTGGAGTACTTATGGTGTCATCTGTTCCTCATTTCATTCAAGTATAAACAAGAAGTGATTGCATGGAACAAAGGTTGTGAAATTTGCGCTTCTGAAAGTCTCTGTGGCATCTCCACCTAATGTGTTGAAACCCCCCATCCATGTTTTTGTGATTTCTGTATGCAACAATTTCAGTACAGTCCACCCCCTATACTTGATGTTATTTAAACCTCTGCTGATTGTGGTCTTAACTCACAGCAAATTCCTTTGCCTCATTACCCTTGCGCTCAATGACCTATGTTGGCTTCCAGTCAAATATAATAGCTTGATTTAAAAAACTTTTTTTAAAAAAAGGCCTTTCTCTGCCATCTCCTCCAGCCCCACACCCCTTCAGGATATCCGCACTCCTCCAATTCTGGCCTTGTGCATTCCAAATTATAATTGCCTCACTATTCACAGCTGTGTCTTCAATCAGCCAGGCCCAATGCTCTGGAATTCTTTCCCTATATCTCTCCTCCTTTCCTCACTTTCCTCCCCAAAGACACTCTTTTAAAACCTCTGTTTTCCTTCAAGCTTTTGACCACCTGATCTAAACTCCTTAAGTGTTTCAGTGGCATAATGTATTTTATAATAAAAGCAAATTACTCTGGGTGCTGGAACCTGAAACAAAAATGCTGGAAAATCTCAGCAGGTCTTACAGCACCTGTAAGAAGAGAAAAAGAGCTGACATTGAATACAGATGACCTTCTGACAAAGCTAAAAAAGTATAAAGTGGGAGATATTTGTACTGCAGGAGGGGGGAATGAAAGATGAATCATAACCACAGAAACTAAAGAAAAGACTATTAATAACTGTCCATAGAGAAAATAAAGGGTGTGAACAGCTAAATGGCAGAGAAGCTGTAAGGTAGGACAGATGGGAATGTTGGGGGGGAAGGGGGAAAATGGGACAGAGGTTACACGTAGAAAAAGGTAAGTGAGGTGGGGGTAGAAGAAAAGGTACGGGGAGAGGGAAGAAAAAAAGTGGGGTGGGGGGAGAAAAATGAAGAGCGACCATAAAAAGGTAGAATACAGTAAAACAAAATTAAAAATACAAAATGAAAACAGAGGGGGCCGAGGTGGGATAGGGCAAATGATCTGAAGTTGTTGAATTTGATGTTGAGACTAGAAGGCTGTAAAGTGCCTAGACAGAAGATGAGATTCTGTTCCCCCAGTTTGCGTTGAGCTTCACTGGAACATTGCAGCAAGCCAAGGACAGACATGTCAAAACAAGAAAACTGACAAGAAAAACAAGGTGAAGTATTGGCAGACAATGAGGCAAAGAAGGATCTGCACCTTCTTTTACTTTTACAAATCTTGACTAATATTCACAACATAATCTCTTGAAAGTTCCTTCAATGCAACTCATTTCAAAGGATTGCAGAATCACACAGCACTGAAAAGGCTCTTCCGTCCATCGATTCTACACTGACATTAGAAAGAGCTGAACTCCCGCCTAATCTCATAACCCTGAATGTCATGATGTGCCAAGTGTTCATCCAGATACTTTTTAAAAGGATGTGAAGCATTCTGCCTCTACCACCCTCTCAGGCAGTGCATTTCAGACCATCACCACCCTCTGGGTATAAAGGTTGTTCCTCACATCCTCCCAAATCTCCTGTCCTTCACCTTGAACCCATGCCCCTTCATGACTGACTCTTCAACTAAGGGGAACAGCTGCTCCTTATCCACTCTGTCCATGCCCTTCAATCTTGTACACCTGGATCAGGTCACCCCCAAGGTCTTCTCTACTCCAACGAAAACAACCCAAGCTTTCGCAACCTCTCTTCTGTTCCATCCTAGGCAACATACTGGGTGATTCTCCTCTACACCTCCTCCAGTGCAATCACATCCTTCCAATAATATTCCAAAAGTTACTGATAATTCATTTCTGTTCATAAAATCATGGAAACTTTGCAGTGCAGAACAAGGCCATTTGGTCCACTGAGTCTGCAGCAACAACAATCCAACCCAGGCCCTATCCCTGTAATCCCACATGTCTACTCACTAGTCTCTCTAACATGTGCATCCTGGCTCACTAAGGGACAATTTAGCAAGGCCAATCACCCTAACCTGCACATCTTTGGACTGTGGAAGCACCCAGAGGAAACCCACAAAGACACAGGAAGAACGCGCAAATGCCACATAGACAGTGATCCAAGCTGGGAATTGAACCTGGGTTCCTGGAGCTATGAGGCAGCAGTGCTAACCACTGTGCCGCTACACTGTGTCTCAATAGTGTGTAACCTATACTGGGGTAAGCTAAGTACTGAAGCTGAACCTGAAATCATAGCCAAGATTCCTCCACTTGGTGATCTCCTAGGTCATTGCCAGAGGCAGAAGCTTTTCTGTAGAAAAATAAAAGGCTGCATACTCTTGAAGTCAGACAGGGGAGTTCAGAACAGAAAAACATATTTTTGCCATATTTTGTCACACTGTGGTGCGTGAAACAGAAAATATTCCAAATAATATGTACAAACCAGACTTAAAAATTAAACCTCTGAAGAGTTACTCCACTGAAAACTCTCTTCTTACCTTCAACTGCTTCTTTCACAACAGCAACAAATTGTTCAAACATTTCGTCAGGATTCACCTCAACCCAGCCTGGATTGGGATACAACATTTTAATCTGTGGGGAAAAATAAAAAGCAACAAGCAAACTCAGGAAAGGGGTTTCTGAAAGATATTCTCACAGCAACTGAGTGCTTCATAATCACAGAGCAGCGCATAGCAATGCAGACAACACAAGAACGGACTCAGAACAAAGAACAGTACAGCATAGGCATTTGTCAAAAACGGTAAAAGATAATTTATAAATAAAAACTACTTTAACAAAGCAGCAGCGTTATAAACAATCCACAACAATTTAAATATCCATTGGAAGACGAGCTATTTTCCAAGATTTGATGCCTTGATACCAGTGGCTGTTAAAGGCAGGATAGTGAAAGGAAGCAAGAATCCATCAGTGCATTGACACTAATTGTTACAGGTTCAAAGTCACCTGAATCTGAGGACGGCCTTACGCAATGCTGGAAGCAAAAGGGAAACTTCTCAGCAATCTTGTACCACATGCCGCATTTTATTCACTCCGTTCAGGGTTTGATGCCAATATACACATCACAGATTTAACATTCTGCAGACCCACCAACATCAATCTCAACTGTTGCCAAAAAAATACAAAGTTTTTCAAATTACGGTCACCAGGACGTTTGCAAGAATACCAATGTCGAGGAGACAACAGCTTTATACCACAGGAGAAAAGAGCTGATTGGCAGAGACATTGCCATGCTTGAATGCACCAGTTAGTGATGATAGCTAATTAATTGTCAAGCATTGCTTGAATATTTAAACCAGACAGTTTGACTCAAGGCATTGCTCAGGGGAATGAACTAATCAAATGGTCATCACTTAATTTGTTTAGCTGAAATAGATGCAATAAGGACATGTGCTCTTCCTGTATGGAAATAACAGGGCTCTATAATGGAGAGGTGCCCAATCAAATGTTGTTACAGAAAATAAAACTTATGGTGTAGGGATAATATATTGGCATGGATAGAAAATTGGCTAACAGGAAAGAAAGATTAGGCATTATTGGGTAATTTTCTGGTTGGAAAGATGCAATGAATGGTGTACCACAAAGATCAGTATGGGGGCCTCAACTCATTACAATTTATGTAAACGATTTGACTAATGGCATGGTTGCTAAATTTGCTGATGACACAAAGATATGTAGGAAAGTGAGTTATCAAGAGGACATATGGAAACTACAAAAGGATACAGATAGGTTAGGTTAAGGTTTGAGAACAATCTGCATTTCTATAGCACCTTTTATGACCTCAAGAGATCTCAAAGTGCTTCAGAGTCAATGAAGTATTTTTGAAGTGGGGTCATGGTTACAGGAAGTGAAGCATCCAATTGTCACATAGCAAGATCCCACAGTAGCAATGAATACTGATCAGCTCTGTGATGAATATTGGCCAGGACGCTAAGAACATCTAGACAATTGCCATGGGATTTCAAATCCAAAATGTAACTCGCTCTTCGATACCTCAAATACATTTCCAATTAGCACAAAATCTACATCAACCTTCCCTTTTCCAAGTTTACATTGGTATTAAACTGTATCTGCCACTTGTCACCCATTATTTGAATTTGTCAAGGAGCTTCCAAATTTGTTTTTGGTGTACATGACTGCCAATTAACATGATTCCTTCTTCAAAATTATCTATAAATATTAAAAAAATGTCCTCAGCAGTGAACCTGGTAGCACTCTACATTGGCGACTTACAGCTAAGTTGATGCTTGAACATGCATCACTACTCATGACAGTCTTTAGCCAAGTAGACCACCATCAATTATTTGCAACATACAAAGACTTGGAAGGGAGTTGTTATTTCACCTGGCTGGGAAATCCAGGACACATGGGCATGGTCTCAGGTTAACTAGTTGATCACTTAGGCCCGAGCCAAGGAGAAATTTCATCATTCAAAGCATCGTGAATCTTTGGAATTCTTTACCCAAGAGAATGGAGTTGTGAATGTTCCATCATTGAAATCATTTAAGGTTAAAACTGACAGATTTTGAGGCTTTAAAAAAAAAATTTGTTCACAGTACGTGGATGTCACCAGCAAGGCCAGAATATTTTGTGCATTTGCTATTTGCCCTCACGAAGGTGGTGATGAGCTGCATTCTGGAACTATTGCAGTCCATGTGGTGTAGGTACATTCACAGTGCTGTTAGGGAGGGAGCGCCAGTATTTTGACCCAGTGACAATGAAGGAACGCAGTGAAGGGAAGCAGTGAGTGGAAAGGAAATTGGGGACCAGACCGAAGATCAGCAATGATTGTACAGAACAGTGGAGCAGGCTTGACGGCCCATTCCTATATTTACTGTTATGTTCTTTTACATAGCTGAACTAACTGGTGTCGATGTAAAACATTTTAATTCACAAATTAACAAAAATGCATTTGGGTTTAGATTTCCCCATGAAAAAAATTGCTTTAAAATAAAATGCCTGCTCAAATTTCAATGTTGTACCTCAGTAATTTATGTTGCAAGGTAGAAGGAGCTCTCAAAAATTTTGCCCTTAGGATGGGTGTGTTGCTAGGAAGGCCAGCATTTGTTGCTCAACCTTAATTGGTTTTGAGAATGCTTCAAATGCTTCAGGCTATTTGCTGTTGGAACACCTACTGCACTTTAGGGGAGGGCGTTTCAGGATTCTAACTCAGTGGCCATGAAGGAACAGCAACATAGTTCCAAGTCAGAATGGAGTGTGGATGGAGAGAAACTTGCAACTGGTGGTATCCCTATGCATTTGTTCTTCCAAGAAATGGAGGTCGTGGTTTGAAGGTTCATAGAACGTAGAACATAGAACAATTCAGCACAAACAGGCCCTTCGGCCCACGAGTTGCGCCGATCACATCTACCAATCCACAGACCTATCTATAACCCCCTATCCTATTCTTTTCCATATACTCATCCAGAAGTCTCTTAAAAGACCCCAGTGAGTTTGCCTCAACAACCTCCGACGGCAGTCGGTTCCATTCACTCACCACCCTCTGAGTGAAAAACCTACCCCTGACATCTCCTTTGTATTTGCTTCCCTGCACCTTAAATCTGTGTCCTCTCGTAGTGACCATTTCAGCTCGGGGAAATAGTCTCTGAGAGTTCACCCTATCTATTCCTCTCAACATTTTATAAACCTCTATCAGGTCGCCTCTCAACCTACGTCTCTCCAGTGAGAAGAGTCCCAGCTCCCTCAACCTAAGGCCTGCCTCCCAATCCAGGCAGCATCCTTGTAAATCTCCTCTGAACCCTCTCAATAGCCTCTACATCCTTCCTATAATGAGGCGACCAGAACTGCGCACAATACTCCAACTGGGGTCTGACAAGAGTCTTATAGAGCTGCATCATTACCTCCTGACTCCTAAACTCTATTCCTCGATTAATGAAGGCCAGTACACCGTACGCCTTCTTGACCATTTCCTCCACCTGCGAGGCCGATTTAAGAGTCCTATGGACCCAGACCCCGAGATCCTTCTGCTCTACAACACAGATAAGACTCCTACCCCTTATATTGTACTCCTTCATCTCATTATTCCTGCCAAAATGGATCACTACACATTTATCTGCTTTGAAGTCCATCTGCCACTTCTCCGCCCAGTCTTGCTTCCTGTCTATGTCCCGCTGCAACTTTTGGCATCCCTCCAGACCATCCACAACACCACCGATCTTTGTATCGTCGGCGAACTTGCTAACCCATCGCTCCACTTCCTCATCCAGGTCATTTATGAAAATGACAAACAGCAGGGGTCCCAGAACAGATTCCTGGGGCACTCCACTGGTTACCGACCTCCATGCAGAACAAGACCCATCCACAACCACTCTCTGCCTTCTGCCGGCAAGCCAGTTCTGGATCCACGAGGCCAAAGCCCCTTAGATCCCATGCCCTCTCACCTTCTCCAGAAGCCTTGCATGGGGGACCTTATCAAACGCCTTACTAAAGTCCACGTACACTACATCCATCGCCCTTTCTTCATCAATGTGTTCAGTCACATTTTCGAAGAACTCAACTAGGCTTGTAAGGCATGACCTGCCCTTGACAAAACTATGCTGACTATTTCTAATCAATCCAAACTTCTCCAAATGTTCATATATCTTATCCCTCAGAAGCCTCTCCATCAGCTTACCAACCACTGTAGTCAAACTCACAGGTCAGTAATTTCCTGGACTATCCCTGTTCCCTTTCTTAAAGATAGGAACCACATCCGCAATCTTCCAATCCTCCGGAACCTCTCCCGTTTCCATGGACGACGCAAAGATCATCGCCAGGGGCTCTGCAACCACTTCCCTCACCTCCCACAATAACCTGGGGTACATCCCATCCGGTCCCGGCGACTTGTCTATCTTGATAGAATTTAACAGGTCTAACACATCCTCTTTCCTAACATCCACATACTCAATCTTTTCCGTATGCTGCAAACCTGCAGTGCAATCTCCCAGTTCACTTTCCACCGTGAATACCGAGGCAAAGTACTCGTTAAGCACCTCTGCCATTTCTTCCAGATTCACACAGACTTTTCCCCCTTCACCTTTTATAGGCCCTTCTCTTCTCAACCTTTTACTTTTCACATATTTGTAGAAGGCCTTGGGATTCTCCTTAATCTTACCTGCCAAGGCCTTCTCGTGACCCCTTCTGGCTCTCCTAATTTCCTTTTTAAGTTCCCTTCTACATACCTTATACTCCTCTAGATCCCTAACATCCCCTAGCTCTCTGAACCTTTTATATACCATTTTTTTCTTCCTAACTAGATTCACCACTATCTTCGTGCACCACGGTTCCCGTGTCCTACCAGAACCTCCTTGACTCCTTGGAACGTTGTCTTGCAGTGCCCTAGACAAACATTCCTTGAAAAACCGCCACTTTCCTTTTGTACTCTTCCCCAAGAACACCTCCTTCCAGTTTATGCGTCCAATTACCTGCCTAATGTTTTCATATTTCCCCTTACTCCAGACATACACCTTCCTAGGGCTGCCTGATCCTATCTCTTTCCATTGCTATCGTGAAAGAGATAGAATTATGATCTCCATTCCCAAGATGCTCACCTACCGTGAGAACCGACACCTGCCCTGGCTCATTGGCAAGCACCAGGTCAAGTACAGCCTCTCCTCTCGTAGGCTTTTCCATGTACTGTGTCAGGAAACCTTCCTGAACACACCTAACAAACTCCACACCATCCAAACCCCTTACCCTTGGGATATTCCAGTCGATGTTTGGGAAATTGAAATCTCCCATCACGACAACCCTGTTATTTCTACATCTGTCTAGGATCTGTTTCCCTATCTGCACCTCAAGTTCCCTGCCGCTTTAGGCAGGGAATTGGATGCATAAACTGGAAGGTGTTGTTCTTGGGGAAGAGTACAGAAGGAAAGTGGCAGTTTTTCAAGGAATGTTTGTCTAGGGCACTGCGGCAGGGAACTTGAGGTGCAGATAGGGAAACAGATCCAAGTTCCGTCAAAAAAGACATGGAGAGTTACTGCAATGCATCTTGCGGATAGTACACACTGCTGGTATGGCGCATTAGAAAACATCAGAACATAAAATTAAAATTTTCAGGATAGAATAAAGAAAGAACAAAGGACTGCATAGCAGTGACCCTTCAGCCCACCCAGTCTGTGCCAACACACATGTCTCTCTAATTAATATTTTCTTGCCTCTCCATGGTCCGTCTCCCTCTATTTACTGCCTATTCAAGTATGTATCCAGATACCTCTTGAACATTATTACAGACTCTGCTTCCACCACTTCCTCCAGCAGCGCATTCCAGGCATTCACCACCCTGTGAGAAAAACTTACTCCTTATACTTCTCTTAACTTTACCCCTTTTACTTTCAAACTATGCTCCTGAGTAATTGACCCTTCAATCATGGGAAAAATCATCCACTCTCTTCAAGCCTGTCATAATCTTGTAAACCTCAGTCATCCTCCAACACTCCAATGAAAATTATCCACGTCCACCAAACCAGCAACATCGTGGTAAATCTCTTCTGCGCTCTTTTCAAGATGTCAACATCTTTCTGGTAGCGTGGCAACTAGAATTGTACATAATACTCCAGATGCGACCCAACCAAAGTCTTACACAGCTGCAACATGATTTTCCATTCCTATACTCAATACCCTGACATACGAAGACCAGCATGCCATAGGCCTTCTCGACCACCTTGTCCATCTGAGTTGCAAACTGAGTAGCTCTGTATGCTATTACTACTAAGGGCTCTACTATAGTTCTGCTGTATACTTTCCTTCTGCAGTAGACCTTCCAAATTGCATCACCTCATATTTGTCCAGGTTAAATTCCATCTGTCATCTTTCAGCCCAGGTTTCCAGCCGATTTATATCCTGCTGCATCCTCTGACAATCCTCCTCACTAAACACAGTTCCCCAATTTTTATATCATCTGCAAATTTATCACTCAGACCACCTACATTTTCCTCCAAATCATTTATATATATTACAAAACAGAGGCCCCACGATTGATCCTTGTGGACACTGCTCGTCATAGACCTCCAGTTAAAAAAGTACCCTTCCAGTGCTGCTCTCTATGCCCAAGCTAGTTTTGTATCCATCTTATCAGCTCACCCCGGATCCCACATGACTTCATCTTTTGCATCAGCCTGCCATGAGGAACCTTATCAAAGGCTTTACTAAGATCCACGCATACAACATCCACTGCCCTGTCCTGATCAACCTTACTTGTCACTTCCTCAATGAATTCAATCAAATTTGAGACACAACTTCCTCTTCACAAAACCATGCTGCCTATCACTTATAAGCCTCTTCTATTCCAGATACGATTATATCCTGTTCCCATAATTTCCCCACCACTGATGTAAAGCTCACAGGCCTGTAATTTCCTGTCTCTTCTCCCCTTTTTAAAAACAGAAAGGATGCTCGCTACTCTCCAATCTTCAATACCTTGCCTGTGGCTGAAGGGGATACAAAGATTTTGGTCAAGGCCTCAGCAATTTCTTCCCTCGCCTCTCAGTTGAACCCTATCTGGCCCAAGGGACTTAATGTTTCTCAAAAACTACACCCTTTTTAATTTCTAAAATGTCAACATCCTCTTTTTTTGTACTCACCATCCACCACATCCTTCTCCTTTGTGAGTACTGATGTAAAGTATGCGTTAAAGAACTTCACCCACCTCATCTGACTCCACATATAAATTCACTCCACTGTCCTCGAGTGGACTTACCCTTTCCCTCCTTATATATGCATAAAAAGCTTAGGATTCCCCTTAATCCTGCCTGCCAAGGACATTTCATGGCCCTTTTTTGCCTTCCTAAGTCCCTGCTTAAGCTTTTTCTTGCTGTATTTGTATTCCTCAAGAGCCTCACCTGTTTTCAACTTCTTGAAATTTATGTACACTTCCTCCTTCTTTCACTAAACTCACAATCTCTCGTCATCCAGGATTCCTGAATCTCGCTATCTTTGTCCTTCCATTTTTAACGGAACGTACTTGAATTGTTAACAACTGACTTTTAAAATACTCTCACGTGTTGGATGTGAATTCATCCTGAAACTGCCACCCCCAGTCTACATTCCCTAGCCTCTGCCTAATACTATCGTAGTTAGCCTTCCCCCAGCTTGGTACTTTCACTCTGGGACTACTTCTATCCTCTTCCACAAGCATCTTGAAATTTATAGAATTGTGATCACTGTTCCCAAAATGGTCCCCCACTGAGATATTAATCATCTATCTAGGCTTGTTTCCCAGAACCAGGTCTAAGATAGCCCCTTCACAAGTTGGACTATCTACATATTGCCTCAAGAAGCACCCTTGGACAGTGAATAAACTCTTCCCCATCCAAGCCCCTTGTACTAAAGGAATCCCAGTTATATTTGGGAAGTTAAAATTGCCAAACACAACAACCCTGTTGTTTTTACATCTTCCCACTGAGATATCAGTTCCTCTATTTCACACTGACTGTTGGGAGCTCTGCAGTACAACCCCAACAGTGTGACTGTACCATCCATATGGCCTCACTGTATAATCCCACCAAGGTGTCCTCCCGCTGTCTCACTGTGGCATTTTCCCTCATCAGTAAAGCAACACCACCTAGAGACAACATTCCACAAAGCCCCAAAATATCCTTATGGTTTCAGTACATAATAGCCTCCTCATATTAATGCAAGCTATAGTTTAGTCAACTCAGACACAGACTGTCCCTGGCTATTTGCAGCAAGACTTGGACAACATTCAGGCTTGGGCTGAGGAAGAGGAAATGACACCTGAGTGCCAGGCAATGACCATCTTGAACAAAAGGGGACTGAATATCAAGAGGAGATGGTAATGCCATGATTGAACCATCACTGAATCCCCCACCACCATCATGGAGAATACCACTGAGAACAAACTGGACCAGTTGTCCAAAAGGGCAAGTCAGAAAATGGGAATTATGAGGTGTGTAACTCACCTGTCTCCCCAGTGTCTATCCACCATTTAGAAGACATAAATCAGAAGTGTGATGCAATGCTCTCCATTTATTTGGAGGTTAACACCATCCAGGACAAAGCAAGCCCATTCGATCAGCGTCCCATCTATCAGCCTAAACTTTTACATACTCCATGACATAAGTAAATGGCACTGGTGTGTACCATCTGCAAAATGCACTGCAACAACTCATCAAGGCTCCTTCAACTGCATCTTCCAAACTCATGACCTCAACCACCTTGAAGAACAAAAGGCAGTAGACGCATGCAAACACTACTAGCTGCATGTTTCCCTCTAAGTTGCACACCATCCTGACTTGGAACAATATTGGAAATTTTTTCACTGCCGCTGGGTCGGAAATCTGGGATTCCCTCCATCACAGAACTGTGGGTGTATCTACTGCACATGGACTGCAGCAGTTCAAGGCAGCACTTTGTCACTATGATCAGAAGGGCAATTATGCTAATGCTAGTTATGCTGTAGCTAATGCAAGTTATGTTGTATGCTAATACATGTAACAATAATAAATCAAATCGAATCAGTGATGGGCGACACATCCTGTGAAAAAGTAAATTTAAAAAACGTTAGGGTAGTTCTCCATTCGCCCCACTATAGAATAATGGAATGTGGATATTTTGCACGCCTGCTGTCCCTCACATTCAGAGTTGATCTTGCGGTATTAGCTTTCCTGCAGCTGTAGATCAGCATTCGTTCATTTGGGGTTCCCAGTGAATTTGTCCACAAGTTATAAAAATTCTTTTAAAAAAAAAGAAATCACAATGCAAAAAAATTGTAGCAGTGAACACAGTGTCAGTAAATTACCTCTAATCTTAAAATAACTAAATAATTACTATAGTGTTTCATAAGCACTCACTGGCTGGAAGTAATTATCCAAGGTCACTACATGTCAACACTTCATAAACGTAGCCATTCACAAATACTGCCTTGAACAGATCGTCAACCCTGATCTCCAACATTCCTGAAACCTTAGTAACCATTTCAAAACAACACCTTTAATCTGGATCGAAAATTTCAAGCACCTTTGTGAATAGGGTTATTATTCTACTACACTGAAACTCCCACAGGAGTGGGAGTTCAACCTCATTTGCAAACAGATCCAAAAACTATTCTGATTAGTTTGCAAATCAGTAGGAGTTCCACTCCAGCACATTTGAAAAAAAACTTAGCACTTTTATCCATCATTAAGTTAAAACCATCTCCAATCATCTGAAAGTTTCTACTTTTTTTTAAAAACCATGCCCTCTATTCTATACTAATCATTCAAGACCTAAACTTACAACTTAACACACAATTTATTTTTAGGGTCAGCTAAAACAAAGAATTTACAATACGGTTTAATGAAAATTTACAAAGTTTTCTTTTATCCCAATATTGTTACTTTGTTTAATTCCCCAATATAGCTCATTTCTTGTCCTCTCTTCTCTCTTATTCTGAATCAGCCGTATGAAAATACAGTAGTAAAGTCATTCTTTCCATCAGGACAATGAGCTTTGGAAGAGGTGGGCTAACTCATATGATCTTTTGCCATTCTGTAACTAGGACTGTCACACTACATTCTGCATCCTCTCCTTTCCTTCCCCATGAATGCTTTGTCTATATAGCACGCAAAAAACAATACTCTGCATTGTTTAATACATGTAACAATAATAAATCAAATCAAAGATCGGCAATAACCAGCAGTGCAAATTATACAATAAAAAAAAACTTTTTTCAAGGGCAAAAAACATCAATGCTTTACACAGCTTAGTTCCATGGTAATACACACGTGAGAAGGGCATGGGTTCAAGACTCACTCCATGCACTCTTCAGTGCATGCACTATCAGGCTGTGCTGCATTGCCGAAGCTTGACATTTATCCTAAGAGACCCAGGAATGGAGGGGCAAACAAAGGGACAGAAGCCATAAATGGACATTGAGTAGTTCTAAGGATTAGGAATCGGTACAGGCTTGGTTGGCCGAAGGACCTGTTCCTGTGCTTTAACGTTCAAGGCATACCTTGATTTGTTGAGAAGCTGAAATGAGCCTACTTGTTTAGTTGGACATCAAAGATTAAAAAAAAACATGGGGAGCTTGTTCACTAATGTGCTGGCTGAAAACTCATTCTGCAATCAATTCCATCATAATAGATGACAAAGTGTCAAGTACTTTACTATTTGCAGAACATTGGTGTTGACCAATTGTCACATGACTTTAGATTTAATTCAGTAGCTATGAAGTGCTTAGTGATATCCTGAGGATTTCAAAGGTGCCACAAATGTTCTTTATTAATGTCTAACACTGTGAATTAGTCAAAACTATTTAGGCAATGATCTTCAAATATCAAAAAGGAACAATCTGTGGCTTCTTTTTAAGCAAGAATTTCTGTCAGAAACAGAACGAACTGAAAACCCTGCAATAGATACACCACATTGCAGTGCACCATTCACAATAGAACCCCAAGTACGTGATTTGTATGTAAATAGGTGTAAGGGAACGTGGAAGTATCCAATGTACTTTGGACACTGCTGGCTCAATATTAAAGATTGAGTTTATGATGAGGAAGATATCTTGATCCGAATTTCTTTGTGGCACTTCATATTTCAAAATTGGAGAATTCTTTTGGAACAAGCTGTGAGACAATGTCTTAACTTCAGCGACACAGCATTTTTAGTTTCGGACAATGCTGCCAATGTGGTTTACATGCTCTAGAAATTAATTCAGCAAGGATTTTTTTTAATGCATTATAGGATACAGGCTTCCCTAGCAAGATCAATATTTATTGCCCAAAAAATTTAAGTATACTCCATTATTGAGCAAACAGAAAGCCCAGGGGTGACTAAAAGTGCATTATCATTGTTCAAAATATTCTGAAGAAGAAAATTGAACATTTTGGTGTCTATCCCAATCTCCAAATATCCCTTTGATGTTCATGGAGTCCCACCGCATACAAATTGTCTACACTTTAAAGCACCTCATTCAGTGCAAAATATTTTGTATAAATACTTTATACACAATGAGGTGCTCTGAAGCGTGGACAATGTTGTAATAAGAGACGTGAGAGTTGATTTGTACAGAGTCGGGCTCCATAATCATCAAGGAAACAAATGACCAGTTTTATTATGTTAGTTAAGAGATAAGTATTGGCTGGACCATCAAGGAGAACTTCCCTCTTCATAAAAAGATGCCGTCTACTGCCTTCCACATTCACAGTGAGAAGTCATCTCACAACACCAGGTTAAAGTCCAACAGTTTATTTGGAATCAAGTTTTGGAAGCACTGCTGCTCCTTCATCAAGCGAGGACTCATCCGAGGAAGAAGCAACACTCTGAAAGCTTGTAATTCCAAATAAGCCTGTTGCACTTTAATACTGTGAGACATCTTACTGTGCCCACTCTAGTCCAACACCAGAATTTCCACATCATTCTATATTCACATGAGGGGTCAAATGGGACCTTATTTTAACACCTTATCTGAAAGACAGCACTTCCAGCTCTACAATGCAGTAAAACGTTAGCTTAGTTCGAGTGAGTGGGACTTGAACTCATGATCATCTGATTGAGAGAGAGAAGTGAATCATCATCTCAGCCAGTAAGAAACCCAATAGAAATGCTAGTTTTTCTTTATCAGTCTTTTCTTTTTATTGACGCTGACTCACACTTCCAACATTTTTCCTTCTTATTCAAGAGGATCACTTTAAATTTATGCAGACGTAATTTTTCTGGTACAGCAATTAATGGTTGCATTAAAGGACTTAACCTATTCAATCAAATATCTGCCACGCACTCATCACCCTTTGGTCCATAAGTACTTTGATTTGTGGCCAGTTATCACATTTGCACAATTAGACTTTATGGCACTTACTGACACATAACCAGGAAACATCACACATGCAGCTGCACACAGTTCCCAGTCTATTCAAACTATCATCTGCATTCATGCAAATCGTCAGTCTTAGTTAATAAAAGATTGTGTTACATTTAGTAAGTCAGTTCCCTATGCTGATATCAAGGATTCAGACAACTGAAAAAGATTGAGTGGAAATTGATAAACCTGTAATATTAGGTAGTAAAACAGCTGCAGTATCCCACCACACACCACCCAGGTACTTCAGCATTGCCATTGATAGCCCAGTTTATTGAGCCAATGCTACTGGCATCCCCGTAACTCCTAAAAGAGCAGATTCACAGAATATGTAAAAAAAAATTGGTTAAAGAAAGTTCCATGCAATAAAATTTAAACCAATTTCATTGCACTTTGTAAAACAAAGTTGGTTTCAATTACAAACACAAATAGTCATCACCAGCACACTTCATTAAAGGTGACAGGAACAGGGCTGGATGTGTCCAGCAACCTGCAATCAGTGGCCATGGTCCATCTGAATCCTATTAAACTAATTCAATCCTGGAGAAGTTACAACAGAAGCTAACCCTCATCCTGTCCTGTAAGGATGACACGGAGATGCTGGGGTTGGCAAAGTAAGAAGTCTCACAACATCAGGTTAAAGCCCAACAGGTTTATTTGGAATAATGAGCTTTTGGAGCACTGCTCCTTCATCAGATGAGTGGACAGTTGGGTTTCACAAATACAGCATAGATAATGTCTTTGTCTATATGTGCTGTATTTGTGAAACCCGATCTCTCCGCTCACCCGGTGAAGGAAAGCTTGTGATTCCAAATGACCTGTTGGACTTTTAACTTAATGTTACTGTGGCTTGTGTGGGGACAGCAAAGGTGAAGGTTTTCCCTCGCTAATCCAACGGGAATTGTTGACAGGAGGAAAACACCGAGAGCAGTCACAAATTGAACAGGTTGGTGAGGGTGAGATAAACAGGGAGCTTGCCTTCAGCTATGACCATCCCCCCCAACTTCCTACACTTAGCCCTGACACATCACCCAGCCCCTTACCTTGACATACCATCCACCCGCTTACCCTCCACTAACATCACCACCACCACCACCCACATCTTATCCCCCCACCCCCCACTTATCGTCCCCAGCCTTCCCCCCCCCACCCAGCCTTCCCCGCAGCCTTACCCCCCCACCCAGCCTCCCCCCGCAGCCTTACCCCCCACCCCCAGCCTTCCCCCCAGCCTTACCCCCCAACCCAGCCTTCCCAGCCTTCCCCCCAGCCTTGCCTACCCCCCACCCCAGCCTCACCCCACCCCAGCCTCACCCCCACCCCAGCCTCACCCCCCCAGCCCCCCAGCCTTACCGGCTTGCTGCTGAAACCTTTGATCTTGGCAGCGCGGTCATACACATGGCAGCGGATTGAGGTGGAGCCCACATCGACAGCCAGAATGTAGGAGTCAGTTCGGCGGACACCATTGCGAACAGAACCCATCCCTAGCGCCGCTTTCCCCGGGCCGCAGAAGAGTTAGAGAGCCGGCACACAGAGCGATGGAGGAGCCATCAAACCGCTGCTTAAAAAAAGGAAAAAGGGAGGGAGGGGGGGGGAAGTCAATTAGCGAATTAGACAGAGCGGGATCGTGTGCTGCCCGTTGTTAGTGTGTATCGCGGGAAGGTTTTCAGTGTATCCGAATGAAACATTCTGCCCGCGGCCCGCACTCACAGCGCTTCTCCTGCCTCTCCCCGGCAGCTCCCAGACATGATGAGGAGCCGCTAAGCTCCTGCTGCCGCTGCCGCTGCCGCCGCCGCTGCTCCATGTGAAGCGGGGCCGCTCTGCCGCTGCCTTTCCCCCGGTCACTCACCCAACTCCTGTGACGCAGCGCGTCACACATCAGGCCACCCTGAAGGGGAGGCGCCCAGAGTGCACACACACTGACACTAACACTGACACTCACCCCTACAGATACACACACACACAACACTGACACTAACACTGACACTCACCCACAGATATACACACACACTACACTGACACTAACACTGACACTCACCCCTACAGATACACACACACACACTGACACTAACACTGACACTCACCCCTACAGATACACACACACACTGACACTAACACTGACACTCACCCCTACAGATACACACACACACACTGACACTAACACTGACACTCACCCCTACAGATACACACACACACACTGACACTAACACTGACACTCACCCCTACAGATACACACACACACACTGACACTAACACTGACACTCACCCCTACAGATACACACACACACACTGACACTAACACTGACACTCACCCCTACAGATACACACACACACACTGACACTAACACTGACACTCACCCCTACAGATAACACACACACTAACACTGACACTCACCCTACAGATACACACACACACACTGACACTAACACTGACACTCACCCCAAGAATACACACAATGACACTAACACTGACACTCACCCCTACAGATACACACACACACTGACACTAACAATGACACTCACCCCTACAGATACACACCACACACCCACCACACGACACTAACACTGACACTCACCCCTACAGATATACACACACTGGACACTAACACTGACACTCATCCCTAAGATACACACACAAATGACACTAACACGACACTCACCCCTACAGATACACACACACACTGACACTAACACTGACACTCACCCACAGATACACACACACACTGACACGACATCACCCTACAGATCAACACCACTGACACGACACTCACCCCTACAGATACACACAACCATGACACTCACCCCTACAGATACACACACACTAACATGACACTCACCCCTACAGATACACACACACACTGACACTAACACTGACACTACCCCTACAGATACACACACACACTGACACTGACACTAACCCTCAGATACACACACACTAACACTCACCCCTACAGTACACACACAGACACTAAAAATGACACTCACCCCTACAGATACACACACACTGACACTAACACGACACTCACCCCTACAGATACAACACACACACTGACCTAACACTGACACTCACCCCTACAGATACACACACCACACCAACTGACACTCATCCCTACAGATACACACACACACAGACATAACACTGACACTCACCCCTACAGATACACACACACTGACACTCACCCCTACAGATACACACACAGACACTAACACTGACACTCACCCCTATAGATACACACACACACACAGACACTAACACTGACACTCACCCCTACAGATACACACACAGACACTGACACTCACCCCTACAGATACAACAGACACATGACACTAACAGTGACACTCACCCCTACAGAGACACACACACACACACACACACTGACACTCATCCCTACAGATACACACACACACAGACACTAACACTGACACTCACCCCTACAGATACACACACACTGACACTCACCCCTACAGATACACACACAGACACTAACACTGACACTCACCCCTATAGATACACACACACACACAGACACTAACACTGACACTCACCCCTACAGATACACACACACACCCAGACACTGACACTCACCCCTACAGATAGACGCACACACACAGACACTAACACTGACACTCACCCTTACAGATACACACACACACAGATACTCACTCCTACACACTGACACTCACCCTTACAGACTGACACACACACATACTCACTCCTACACACTGACACTCACCCTTACAGACTGACACACACACACAGACACTAACACTCACTCACCCCTACAGATACACACACACACACAGATCCTCACTCCTACACACTGACACAGATACACTGACACTCACCCCTGCACACACACACTGACACATACACACACAGACACTCACTCCTACACACTGACACAGACACATACACATACTGATACTCACCCTTACAGACTGACACCCACACACACACAGATATTCACTCCTACACACTGACACTCACCCTTACAGACTGACACACACAGATACTCACTCCTACACACTGACACTCACCCTTACAGACTGACACACACAGATATTCCTACACACTAACACTCACCCTTACAGACTGACACTCACCCTTACAGACTGACACACACACATACTCACTCCTACACACTGACACAGACACACTGACACTCACCCCTACAGACTGACACAAACACACACACTGACACTCACCCCTACAGACACTGATACACACAGACACACTGAAATTCACCCCTACAGACACTGACACACACAGACACACACACGCTGACACTCACCCTTACAAACTGGCATACACACACACAATGATACTCACCCCTACACATTGACACTCACCCCTACAGACATTGACACACACACACACACTGACATTCACCCCTACAGACTGACACACAGATACTCACCCCTACACACTGACACACACACACAGACAGTCATCCCTATACACTGACATACACACACACACTGACACTCACCCCTACACACAAACACACACTGACACTCACCCCTACCCACACACACACACATAGACACTCACCCCTACACACTGATACCCCTACACACTGACACACAGAGACACTCACCCCTACTGACTGACACACACACACTCACCCCTACAGACTGACACACACACAATAACACGCACCCCTACACACTGACATACTCTCCCTGACACTCACCCGTAAAGACTGACACATACACACACTGACACTCACCTCTACAGACACTGACACTCACCCCTACACACTGACACGCACACACATACACACACTCTGACATTCACCCCTACACACTGACACACACACACACTCTGACACTCACCCCTACACACTGACACACACACAGTCTGACACTCATACTCTGACATTCACCCATACAGACACTGACACACACACAGTGACACACAATGACACAACACCCACACTGACACACACATAGTGACATAACCTCCACACTGACTCATATACTGACACTCACCCCCCCACATTGACACTCATCCCCACACATTGACATTCACCCCCACACACACACACACACTGATACACACCTCCCAGATACTCACTGACACACACATACTGCCCCAAAGGGGAGGTCCCCAGAGTGCTCACACATGCACCCACATACTCACTGACACACGCAGTTTCCCACTTAACCCCCTCCATACACACAGACATCAGGCTACCCCGAAAGGGAAGTGCCCACAGTCCTCACACCCACACATATACTGACACGCACACTTATAACCCCCACAAGTCACTGACGTACAATCCCACCCCATCCACACACACATACTTACTGACACCCACATACACGTACTGACATACACAGAAACTCACACCCCCAACGCTCTGACACACAACCCTCTCCCCCACACACACACATACACAGACTGACAAAACCCACTACCCCGCGCCCCCCCAACCACCACCACCACCATCATACACAACCATACATTCATCAGACTACCCTGAAGGGGAGATGCCCAGAGTCCTTCCTCACCCACCCAGTGTTTACAAACACATTCATAAACACTCTCACATTCATCCTCATTCACCCATATTCACTCACACACCCCCACACTCACACATCAGGCCATCTCAAAAGCGAGTTACCCAGAGCCTTCACTCACCCGTGTTTAAGAACACAGTCATACACTTAGGAGATGAGCCATGCATCAGTTCATCCCTCAGAAGTCCTTACAACACTTCAAAATGTACTTCACTACCAGTGAAATACTATGGGGACTTCCTGTGAGGCCATGGAAGGTGCCATGAAGGGGCAGTATGGTGGCACAGTAGTTAGCACTGCTGCCTCCCACTCCAGGGACCCAGGTTCAATTCCTGGCTTGGGCCACTGTTTGTGGAGAGTCTGCATGTTCTCCCCATGTCTGTGTGGGTTTCCTCCCACAGCCTGAAAGACGTGCTTGAAAAGTGCATTAGCTATGCCAAATTCTCTTAGAGTACCTGAACAGGCACTGGAGTATGGTGACAAGGGGATTTTCACAGTAACTTCATTGCAGTGTTAATGTCAGCCTACTTGAGAGACTAATAAAAAATAAACTTGAAAAAATTTTAGTTATCAAACCCAGTGCAAAAAAAGGTTTCATTTTCAGTTTCTAAGTATCACTATGCCAACAAAAAAAACTGGAAAATCCCAGCGTCTAACAGCATCTGTGGAGAGAGAATAGAGCCAATGTACCATCTACTGTGCCACCAGAAAAACTGTAGATGTCAAAACCGAGTGGTAAATTTTTGTTACGTAAGTTAGGAAATTGGGCATGTAAATTCACACAGACCAGCCAAGAACAGACTCAGCAGGTTGAATAGCAGAACAGGTTCAAAAGACCAAATGGTCCACTTCTTTTCCTATGATGTGTCTTTTCCTATGTTCTTTCCTCACTTCAACATCAGCAAGGCTTCAATCATTTTATTCCTATGCTAGTATTCTTCCTCAATCCTTTGTGTTGCGTTTACTCCTGACCTTCAAAATAAAAATCCAACTTAAACCAAGTTTCAGCCACTTTCCCTGTTCTTGGGAAGTGAGGCATGGCGTCACAGCGGCTAGCACTGCTGCCTCACAGTGCCAAGAACCCAAGTTCGATTCTTGACTTGGGTCACTCTCTGTCTGCACATTCTCCCTCTGTCTGCATGGGTTTCCTCCAGGTGCTTTGGTTTCCTCCCACAATCTGAAGGATAAGCTGGTTAGGTGCTTTGGCTATGCCAAATTCTCCCAGGGTGGACCTGAACAGATGCTGGAAAGTGGTGATGAGAGGATTTTCACTAACTCCATTGCAGTATTAATGTAAGTCTATTTGTGACGCTGATAAATAAACTTAAAAAAAACACTTGCTCTGATTTGCTTTACAATTGTGCAGAACTTGGGGATATTTTATATGCAAGTAACGATTTTCCCTCTTCATAATCCACAAGTAATATTCATGGGTGTTTCTTCCAGCAAGGCTCTGTCAGCAGAGGCAAGTATGAAATTCTGAACGAGACATAAAAAGGCCGATGACTGCAATCTCAAGTGACTTTAAAAAGTCAGTGTTTTATACAGGAATGTGTTTTTTTAAAAACAGCTTGTCCTATAATTAATAGAATTGTAAAGAGGATAAGTATTTTTTTTTAAGCTCCACAGGTCAGACCTAGAACATGCAATCAACAGCATAAAATACACCATGAACTAGTAGAGTCCTAATAGAAAAAGGTTGGAATAAAAAAAAACTAAAGTGTGACTTACTATTCTTGAGCTACAGTTTTGTACAATAATCTTGGAGATAATGAAAACACAATTATGGAGCATCACAGCGATGATAATCACTTACCCCTGGCCATTAGATACAAGTTTAGCTAATCTCTTTTGCAAGTAGTATTTAATGTGAAATTCAGATGTTAAAAAATACAAAATTTGCCTTGATTGTATAACTCAGATGGATTGCAAATAGATTGCATTTTCATTAACATGTCAGGTATTGTCTCGCTGCTGGTTCTTTCAAGTTCTGTTGACAAGAGAGAGTCATGTTTTGGGAATGGCAACGCTTAGCATTTCCCTCTGAGTCATTCACCAACCTGACTCAGAATTATATTGCCATTCCTTCACTGTCGCTGCATCAAAATCCTAGAATACCTTCCCTAACCAGCAGCATCGGTTTATCTATACCTCTAAGGACTGCAGCGATTCAAGAAGGCAGCTCACCAGCATTTTCTCCAGGGCAACAAATTTTGGCCTAGCTAGTATTGCCCTGCATCCTGTGAATGTTTTTACTCTAAAGTGTCTGAAATTATATTGCCAACTGTTTAATGGAACATAGGAACAGGAGTAGACCCTTCAAATATTTTGTACTTGTCCCAACATTCAATTAGATCATAGCTGATTTGCATCTAAACTCCATCCTCCCACCCTGGTTTCATAATCCTTGATAATCTGAGAGTTTCTTTTAGCATTATAAATTGTCCCACCCGTTAGTTTCCGAGGAGGCAATGGAGAGATGGATAAAAGGATTAGAGATGATCGTAAAGATGTCTAAAAAAAAAAGGGCCATAGATCAGTTAGTCAACATCTTTTCACAAAGATTGGGAGTCTAAAACAATAGGGCCTAAGTTTAAGATGAGGGGGAGAGATACAAAAGATTGAGAGGAACAATTCTTTCACACAGAGGGTGATGAGTGTCTGGAACAAACTGCTGGAACATTTAGCATTTAGATAGTTACATTAATAAGATAGGTATAGACAGCCAAATGTGGGCAATTGGGACTAGTTAGTAGTTTAAAAAAAGGGCGGCATGGACAAGTTGAGCCAAAGGGCTTGTTTTCACACTGTAAACCTCTGAGTCTATAAGAGTGATCAAGATTTCCACTGTCCTTTGAGTGAAGTACTTTCTCATCACTCCAAATGGCCAACTCTAATTTTAAGTAATTAAGAAATAGAAAATGCTGGAAATATTCAACAGCACATTGGAGGAGGTAGAAGCAAAGTGAATGTTTCAGGTCAATGACCTTTCTAATTTTAAGACTATGGAGCTTTCAGTCAATCATGTGAGGGAGCAAGATGCACATGTTCCCCAAGACTGTGGAGCAGTTTCACATCAGTAACAGGGTTCAGAGCTTTAGCTGCAAAAAAAAAAATAGAATATCTGAGTCAGCAAGTTGCTGTAAAATGTCAACAAAGGTTCCCACTTTAATTGGCAAGTTAATTTTCCTTCAATCCTGGGGTCCATTGTAACCTTCCCGAATCAGGAGGACAGACAATACAATGGTCTCAAGTCACTGTTTACACTACTCAAACTGGTTGCTAGGCACGCTGTTAACATGGCAATTTCTTTCCACCACTTACTGGTACTTAATGTGAGTGAGAGAGGTGGGACAGCGCACAGACAGTAGATGGATCACACAATTTGTATAACTGAGTTCTAAATCACTCTGTAAAATAGCCTTTCAGAATTTATACTACCAATCCACTTGGCAGTGCCCCATATGTATTAGTTTCCTAGGGTTAAATTACACACCACAATAAGTAAAGGCACAAACAGGGTCCAGATAAAATTTCAGTGCATTGAGTCATGAAACATGAGATTGACAGAAATGGTAAAATGTGCAAACAACCTTGGTTTAATCCTACATTTCCTAAGTTGTTATAAATTACTAAATAATAGAACAGAATCAACAACACATTTTGAACACTTGTAACAAAATGCTTTATTTGTAATATTGAGCTTGTCTATACATATCAGCAGAAAGTGCAACATTGAATTATACTGTTATTAGCCAGTAACTTCTCCATTGTTTATTACACAAAATGTAAAAAGTCCACATTCGTCAATAAATATGATTAATGTGTCACCATCAACTTCCTTTCACTGTATATCTTTCTTAACCCAGTATGATCCATGTGAAAAGGCTTTAGTACAATAAGAGTACTCATAAAAGCAATACAATTTTAACATTGATGAACATTAAAATGTTTTTTGTGTCACAAGTAGATAAAATGCTTAAAGTATTCTAAAATAAAAAATGAATGCATAGAACCTACAAATCAGGCAGTAAATCATTCTTAAATGTTCGGATTTCTATAAAACAATCTTAAATCACTTTCTACAACATTACACCAGAAGTTGAATTTTTCTTTAGTCGTATAAAATACATTGTTTTACATGAACATATCAGGCTTTTGGTATTTTAACTGTACAATGGACATAATTGATGTTTGAATAAAAATTACATGAAATTTATAAAAATGTCACACATGTGTAGATGGGAGATTGCAGTTGGGTGGAATCAGATGTTCCCTGGATGACTGATGGCAATTCATAAGCTATCGGCAGATGTGGACAAATATGGGTCATCAGATGACACTAAAAATGGATCTGGAATACCTTTTGAAAAATGAATCACAATTAAAATTCAATTAACACTTACAGTTACAATATTTGAACCACTTTAGTACATCTAGGAAGGACATTTCTACAACCATTTCAAACACAGATGCCACGTTTTACCAATGTAAAAGCATGAAACATTTGCTGTTTTGGAAAGAAAAGATACTAAAATAAAACTTTGTTTTATCAAACTCGAGAACATTTCAGCAAAGGAACCTTCTAAATTTCTGGATTTTAAATATTGAATCCCATATTTTTTCATCCCATGTGAAATGTGCAATAACTCAACTCAACAACTACTGTTCAGCGTAAGCAAAAAAACAAGCAATGCCATTCATCCACAAGAGAGACTGAATAAGTAACAAGACAAAGAATAGGAAAGAACACAAAACACACACTATGTAGGTTGGAGAAATGTTTTTCATGACAACACAAAATATGGACATAAATTATCCTGTTCTTTTACTGGGTTAAGTAAAGGGTGAAGAACACAAACATAAAAGACCCTATAATGACAGAACAAGCATAACTGCTGTGTTGACAAAAAATACAACAGTCAGCTTGAAGAATCTCTTAAAGCAATTAACCATTAATACCAAGATTGTCTCAATTTATATTTCTAAAAAGAAATTCCAAAGCATTTTGTTTAGCAAATTAAGCTAACAGGGTCATAATCCATCCAACCCATTCCTTTCAACATTAGTTTGATAGGACTGTTACATACAGACAAATCATGGATATTTTGATGATTATTCTAATTAAGCTAAACAAAATTTTATTCAGATGATGCCTAAAGAAATTTGTCAACCTTTTATAAGCTGTTTACTATGCAAAACAGAGCACTTTGTCAAAGAAAATAACTACAAAAGTTTCCTCTTTAAAAATAGATCTTTTTCAAATATTCACTTTTATTTTTACTTATTGGTATCACAAGTCGGCTTACATTAACACTGCAATGAAGTTACTGTGAAAATCCCCTAGGCACCACATGCTGGCACCTTTTTGGGTACACCAAGGGAGAATTTAACATGGCCAATGCAGCTAACCAGTACGTTTTTCAGATTGTGGGAGGAAACCCACACAAACACAAGGAGAATGTGCAGACTGCACACGCACAGTGCTCCAAGCCGGGAATCGATCCTGGATCCTTGGCATTGTGAAGCAGCTGTGCTAGTCACTGTGCCACCCAAAACAAAAATCTTTTAATGCCAGATATTTTTTAATTGAACCCAGGTCCCCAGAACATTTGCTGAGTTTCTGGGTTAATAGTCTAATGATAATACCACTAGGCTATCGCCTCCCCCTTCTGAGCTATAATAAATTACCTAAAAATAAATAAATTCAGAACAAACTCCTAACTTTTTGATCCAAGCTGCAGACTACAAAATGGAAACAATTAAATGCTGAACTAGAGACTGTCAAGTCTACATTGTGTAAAACCAAATTATTATAAAGAAAAAGCTTAGATCTTTGGAACTAACATAACATGAAACCATTGTTCACTAATAATTATGAAATCTGACTACTTTTTAACAAATGTGGTTTCTATACCAAAAACAGTTCGGGTAAGTTGTAATTAACCTCAAGTGAAAATGAAAATCTTATCACAAAGACCTCTGGGAGAATTATTTATGATATGAACATTTATAAATCACTGTGGAATTTTCAGATAGCAGAAAGTAGATAAATGGGGAGAAGATGTGATATCAGTGCTTTAACATTTGTGGAAGTTCAGCTTCCATGATGCATCATCCATATATAGCACAAAAGGCCAAAAATAAATACTGTGGTGTGTAGAATACATAATTTGTCTATCCATTTCAGACAATTATGACAAAAATATTATAGACAAAAAAGTTACCAAATATTAACTATTAAAGAGCGTTTTTTCCTATTTACAGCAATCAACTTAGCAATCGGGAAAAATGCACATCTGATTAATTAATATGGTTTTTGCTAAAGTTTAAGATGTCTTAATTATTTTCATTATTCTCTTTAATTCCCAGTCTTTTGGATTTTAATGTTTCTCATAAATGCAGCCCAGAAAGTTCTTGTCCATCGGCCTTACAGTCAACATCTCACCACAGCCAAATAGATAACAGGTAGTCCATAAGAAAAGCATGGATGATAGCTAGCCCTATAATTTGTTCTTACTGGGAAAACACCAGATCTGCTTGTAGCATGATTCATGAAGGATTTCAAAGAACACATCATGCAATGATTCTAATGAGCTTCCAAAGGTAGAATTCATTATTGAATTAAGTAATTCAAATATTAGGAGATGGTCTGTGGCATAATTAAATATCTTATACAAACTGTACACAGACTCAAAATGCTTATTGGAGTTTGTGCTGAGACATGGGCAAAGTAGATGTTTTCTTTCTAAAAAGTCAGACATTACTTCCACATTTCCACTCAAGCTTCTGAAGACAGGGTAAGATTACATGAACTATTGCAAATAGAAAACAAATTCACATCAACAAAAATTGCTGTGTTTCATGGTCTTTTCCAGCAGCTGAATGCAGTTGGTGAAGCATGGAAATGGATTTCTGCAGCACTCAACCAAATTTAAATTAGAGTGACAAATGGGAATATCCCCGCTAAGAATTTTAAACATGTAGGATTGAAGAGCACCATCTTTTCAAGGGCAAAGTAAGCTACAAAAAGCAGCTTTCAGTGGGAACTGCTTTTTCTGGTTAACAATATTACAATTTGGAAATTTAGGGAAGAATGTCACTGGGTGAAGACACTAAGAAAAATGCAATATTGAATGTCAAGGCTATTTAAAAAAAAATCCCCATGTGTAATTACATTTCAGAAACAGCGTAATTTGATTCACCTTAACTACTGGGGTGGTCGGGAGGCTCCAAAATTGACAGCCAGTTTCCTGTGCTTGCGTTTTCCAGAAGAACCTGCCATTGGCCGTTGCTGCCCTTGGGGTTGAATGGGGCTCTGTACAATAGTTTTGTTTTGGGGTTCGAGAGGTGTTCGATTAGGCTGAAAATAGTTTGCGGTCCCAGCAGCAGGGTAGCCATGTGAAGATGGATTAGAAAACTCCATTTTAGTTGCTGGTTGTGTCAGTTTTTGCTGAATTGAAGGATTGTATTCCTTGTCATCATATGTCTTGTTGAAAGTTGTCCTCCTCTTGGTAACCTATTAAAAATTAAGGAAAAAAAGGTAATCTTTATAACAAAATTGTCAGTGATGAAATAAAATTGCTGAGCTTGTAGGGTTTTTATTCTTCATATGAGAGCAATACCTTATGTAACAATTGAATCATTCAAGATAATGCCATTAAGTTATTTTACATCAGGACTATACCAAGACGTAGACGGCTTATCCTCATTTATATTTAGGGTGTCAGAATTCAAGATATTTGTTTAACTCCTTTTACGACATTAGCATAACCCAAGCTGCTTCATTACGACAGACTTTTGAAAGATAACTCACTTTTCTTGCTTTATTTCTAATGCGCCATAAAAAGCAACTGAGATAAATGACCTGTTTGTGGCGGTGTTAGCGAGGATGATTATTAACCAAGTCACTAAAAGAACTATTCGATCTTCTTTGTCATAAGTCTTTTACAGCTACATCTAGATAGGTCCTCAATCCAATGCCTATTCTGAAAGATGACATCTATGACAATGCATCATCCCCAGTGCTGCACTGAAATGTTAGCTTTGATGGAAAGATTTTGGTCTCTCAGGGGACAGAGAGATGGGACATAGGCAGGAAAGGGGAATTGAGACTGATGATTAGCCAAAGATGGAGAAGCACCCTTCGGAAGGACACATGGTCTTATTTTCATATGACATGAAAATGGGGTAGGGGGGACTTAAACCTATAAACTTTAACTCCTAAATAAAAATGGTATTACTGACCCAAGCAAATCACTTCTATTGTTTCTCAGGAAAGGAGCATTTCATACCCCAAGAAAGATACTTGTAGAAAATTACATTTAAAGTATAATGATTTCTTACTGAACAAATCCCCATCTCCACATACCACAAGAATGCTCAGAATAATCTTCAGAAAAGGAGATGATGAATAAACTCAATTAACATATTGATAATTTAAAAATCTTTATGGGCGACACTGTGGCACAGTGGTTAGCACTGTTGTCTCACAGCGTCAGAGACCTGGCTTTGATTCACGGCTTAGGTCACTGTCTGTGTGGAGTTTGCACAGGATTACTGTGGTAAACATGTGGGTTAAGGAAATGGAACCTGACTGGGATGCTTTGTCGGAGAGTCAGTGCAGACCTAACGCCCGAATGGCTTCCTTCTGACTCTAGTGATTCTACTCTATGGCTCTATGTTAAGCCAAGGCCTTGTCTTCCTGTTCTGGCAAACGTTAAATTATTACAAAAAATGTTTCAATATTCTGGTCGACAATCTTCTCTTAAAAAGTAAATCCTGATTTTCCTGTTGCCCACAGATTGGTTACCTTGTCTAGCTACTTAGCAACAGTACTGAAATGTAATTTGCTGCAAGCACTGCAAGATAAGGCATTATATAAATGAGTGCTGCTTTTCTTTTAAAAAAAGAAAAACTGCCATGTAAAATGAGCTCTGATATTTGAGGAATTTTCTTTACTCTCATACAACAGAAACCAGATGGGTATCAGTTGAAGAAACAACAAACCAATTGACTGCTCTACTTTCACAAATGAAAGTGAAGACTATTAATTTTGTGCTAATGATATACATAGAACACTACAGCACAAACAGGCCCTTCGGCCCACAAGTTGTGCTGATCATATCTATACTTACCAGGCCAAAGAACTATCTGCAACTCACAATCCCATTAAATCCCATGTACTCATCCAGAAGTCTCTTAAAAGACCCCAGTGAGTCCACCTCTACCAATACTGATGGCAACTGATTCCATTCACTCACCACTCTCTCAGTGAAAAACTTACCTCTAACATCTCCTCTGTACTTGCCCCCCAGCACCTTAAACCTGTGTCCTCTTGTAGCGACCATTTCAGCCCTAGGAAATAGCCTCCAAGAATCCACTCTATCTATTCCTCTCAACATCTTATAAACCTCTATCAGGTCGCCTCTCAACCTTCGTCTCTCCAGGGAGAAGAGACCTAGCTCTTTCAACCTATCTTCATAAGGCATGCCTTCCAATCCAGGCAACATCCTTGTAAATCTCCTCTGCACCCTCTCAAAGTACTCGATTAAATGAGGCAGTAATCTCCACCATGTATGTAAATTGAGGTCTTATAGTTTGTAATTGAGAACATGAATTAAACAAGATGGTTTGTCAAAACTTTTAACATTGTGTTGGGATATCAAGGAAGAGAACACTAAAATGCTTGGTCCTTTATCTGTGCTCTCTTCCATTTTTCAGAAAACCTTTTCCATCAGCATTTTTTCCCCCACTACAGAGAAATTTTTTTTTTAAAAAGCATGAAGGAAACTTACCTGCAAAGGCACAAATTGATTGTGAGTACCAATAAGTACTCCTCCAGGGCAGATGCTTCCTGAATATGGGATCTGAAAGTTATTGTATAATGGGGGAGGAATCAAAGTTGCCCAAGACACAGGACCGTACCCATTTGGAGCTGTCGGCATCATACCACCTGTGGATTGAAACATATTCAAATAGTGTAAGATTCTTTAACATGCCAGAACATTTAAAGAAATTGGACTGTTCACATCTCTCCATATTAATTTCCATATTAATTTTAAACAGTTCTCATTTCCATTGCATACCATTTCCTGCTCTTAAAAGCCCTTTGATAAGCACAGCAATGCAGAGTTAATTTGGCTACCTTTTCTTTCCCTGTTTACCACATTTGGATACTTGTGTTCAATTTTGAAGTTTCTACCCCTTCCCTTCAGTTAGGGGAAGGGGTAGGAGGGAGCAGGCCCTGGGCAAAAGTTAGGTGTGTAATGCAACCAGTAACTCACTGCACCATTAGACTGCCCCTTAATCCTTCCAGAAAAATAGCTTCTTTTGGAATAAGCTAATCATAATAGATCATAATGATCTATTAAATGCAGCACCTATAAATTTCAATGCAGCAATCATGTCAGAATGTGGAAGAAAAACAAGGGCTGAACAATGCTGCTTGTACAAAAGAATTCTGTGACTGAAGAGAAAATAGCAACCCTGAGAACATTTGTAAAACAAAACAGATTTAAATCAAACATAAAATTAGATAGTGTTTTGCACTACTTATTTCATTAATTCCCATGGCCTTCTTTACACTTTTTTCTAAAAAGATATCAATACCCTATTACCTCTGTATTGTGGGTTACTTGGAACTAAAAAAAAAAGTTACTGTAATTAATGAGCACTAAGATTTTAACTATCATAAATTAGATGTTTCTTACCAGTGTTCTGAGCAAAGGATGGTGGAATGACTCGAGGTGGTATAGTTCCTGCAACTGGTTGGTAACTGGGAAACATATTTGGAGGAAGCGGAACATTTTGTCCGGTGGCATTCTGAAAAAGCAAAAATGTAAATACTAAGTGAATACTGCATTCAGAATTAAACAGTAAAATAAATTCTTTCAAAAAGGCTAGATTAAAAAAGGCTGGATTTTTAACTGTCAAAATTAGCAAGTTAAAAATAGCAAAAGGTATTGTTTGTACCAATCTCTGTAACGCAAATGCTGCAGCTTTCTCCTGGGCTTCACTGTCTGATTGGCACTGAGGTCCATGCACAAGCAAACCATTTGCTAACTTCACTTGACAAACTGTCAGGCCCTGGTAAAAACAAAACATTTCATTAACAACTACAGATAGAATAATGGATAAACTATTAAATCAATTAAAAAGACATTATGTCACCTACAGAAAAGTGAAAAGGAATAAACAGGTCTGGAAAATCACACATATTGATACATTGTTGAGGAGCAAGGGAACCAATTAAGTGTGAACAGGGAAGCTCTGAAGAGTCATACGGACTCAATGTGTTAACTTTTTTACTCCCTCCACAGATGCTGCCAGTTTTTCTAGCATTTTCTGATTTCATATTACAAGTGTGAATACAATTACTGTCAAGAATAGTTGATTTCCCACTAACAAAACAGTTCAACAACATAAAATTTCTACAATACAGATGGAGGCCATTCAGCCTGCACCAAGGATAATCCAATACAGGTTCTATCCCTGTAACCCAACATATTTATCCTGCTAATCCCCCTGACACTAAGGGACAATTAATTTACCTTCTCCAATCAACCTAATCTGCACATCTTTGGACTGTGGGACGAAACCAGAACACTGGAGGAAACCCATGCAGACATGGGGAGAATGATATGATGGTGACCCAAGGTTAGAATTAAATCCAGGTCCCTGGTGCTGTGAGGCAGCACTGCTAACTATTGTGCCATCACGCCGCCCTATTTCAGAGAATGGAAGAATAATTTTACACAGAAATGCACTAATTTTTCATCTTCCACTTCAAAATTCATGTCACGTACATTACTGCATCATAGGAAGCCAAATACTTTGAAGAAGGATTCTGTATTTCCCACAACATTTAACAGCACAGTTTCTCCAAATGATTGGCACCAACACTATTAGTTAGCTGCTAAAACTATCAGGATTATATAGCATATTAAGATTTCAGTTTATTAAATAGTAATTTTACAAATTTCCAAAATGCATTAAATTTCTAGTACATTCACTATCTTTCTGTATACAGTATTGATTATTTTGTTTAAGAATTACTTAAAAATATTTACTTTGGTCAACATTACCCTAATGTACTTTAATGTCAAGCAATTTAAAATCTGCAGCAACTTGAGCTTTTTAAAAATAAAAATAAATCCAAGCCAACAGTAAACTTTAGTTAAGATAAACAGTATATATGCCAAATTGTAGACACAATAATTAAAGGTACTTTTCAGAAGAATCAAAGATAGCAATTTTTCTGCTAATGTTGTCTAGTCAGCATCTGTAGTATTTAGTCATGCATAGCTGTCTATATGGTCAGTGATAGCAAAATGCAAAGTTCAAGATCCTCTCCAAATGCACATTATCTAGACTAATATTCATGCAGTGCTGAGGAAGCGCTGTGTCAGATATGAAATTCTCTCATGTGAGCATCAAAGAACCCATTGTACAATTGATAAAAGAACCTGACTGTCATTTATCCTTCAACAAACATCAACAAAGATTGATTTTGGTCATTTATCATTTTGCTGCTCATATGTTCAGATTGCCAGTCACTTACTTAAACATGACATAATCCCACATTACAACAATGTATTTAATTATCAGTAAAGCACTTTGAACTCTCCTGAAGTTGTGAAAGGTGCTACGTATATGAAAGAATTTTCTCAAAATGAAAAATTCTTAAAATAATCTTTACTTAAATTCTCATGTCCAAAAAACTTTCCAATATTAAATATGGGGTGATTTTTGAACACACATTTGGTATCAGCGAGAAAGACAAGATTCCCAATTCTTTCCACCCCTTGCCGGTTTTTAAAATCCCCCCCCCCCCCCCCCCCCCCCCCCGCCTCTCCAAGTGTTGGCATTCTGGTTTGGGGGTTGTGTGCCCTGATGTTGACATTTGGGGCGGTGGGGGATGCTCTCCATGTCCTTGGTGACGGGATTGTGATTAGGACACCCTTCACAGATGGCACCCCAATCTCAGGCCCTGCCATGCTGATGGCGTAAACCCAAAGTATGCATGAAAATCTAGACTGAAAATCCGGCCATGCAGCCAGAGCATTACAAGGCACTTTGCAGTCAGACCTTAACACTCTTTCAAAAAAAAAGGGGCAAATTTTGCCCACTGTTCTTAAGACAGATAAATGAGTTAAAATCACAGGACTGAATCTTGAAAGCCAAGCTAGATGACAATAGAAAGCTAGAAATACTTAGAAACTTGCACACAAGATTATGGACAAAATGCATCCACGCATCCAGAATTTCAATAAAGACATTTCGAAAGAAGGTGTGCAATACATTTGGGAAGTTTTCAAAAAGTCAATGTTTTACAGGGTAACTGCTCATTTACTTATTTTTTTTAGTTTAAAGTTTATTTATTGACACAATAGGCGTACATTAACACTGCAATGAAGTTACTGTGAAAATTCACCATATTCCTGTTCAGGTACATTGAGGAAGAATTTAGCATGGCCAATGCACCTAACCAGCACATCTTTCATATTGTGGAAGGAAACCAGAGAACTTGGAGGAAACCCATGCAGGCACGGGGAGAAAAAGTGCAAGCTCTGCATAGATAGTGATTCAAGCCAGGAATTGAATCCTTGTGTCTGGTGCCGTGAGGCAACAGTGCCACTCCTAGTTTGGATGCTATGAGTAGTTGATTTGACATGGAATGAATCCTAATTGTCAATAAAAACTTGTAATGGAGATATTTAGAACAATGACAAAATAATCCAAATCCTTGGAAAAATACCATCTTGCATGGCAGAATAACTTCCAACAAAGTGTCCAGCATTACGATCTTAATTATCACAATTTTGTTATATTTCTGTCTGGTACTGAAGGTAAGTAAATTTTTATAGCACTTGTCAAGCCAATTACAAGGCTAAATACTGAAACAGTCAGTTGATCATCAGGTTTGCCCTTGACTGGGAACAGATAGCACTTAGCATGATTCACGAGCATGCTGCTGACTGGTAAACAGTAAGGTGTTATGCAATCAAACATGTTCCAACCTGTGGGGTCTTGATAAAAGAGAAATCTGGATGTGGTAGACCAATTCTGACACAAATGGCGAGCAACTCTGACACAGGAGTAGGTAATGGAGGTTGCTGTCTTCCTCGAAAATGCCCTGAGATTTCTCCGCCCAGTGAGCCCTGAGGTTTGTTGATTTGTGCAGCTGCAGGAAAGATTTGCACAAAAAGCTGTTCACTATAAAACGTACAAAAGAACTAAGAATTTTGCCACCAGCAGGAATTAAATAGAAAATTCAACAATGTACACTGATTCAATCAAATGGTCACACAATTTTTCAAAAGCAGTTGAAAGGGTTAATAATCACAACAAGTTTACAAGTTACATTTTCTGCAAGCTACTAAATTCAGACACACAGTGAAAACCCACAGCAATCAATTAAAGCAGACCTAAATAAAAGAGTCAAGGACCGTACAACTCCTTGACAAGAGAGGCCTCAGTCACACAGCATACACACAAGGTCGCCACTGAATTATGCACAGCTGCAGCCTGTCAGTAACAAGAAACAACGGGACAGGAGAGTTGAAGTACTGTGGTTAGAAATATAGCCATTATAATTGTCTGGAAGTTAACAGACAAGTAGAAAGAAATACATGCTTGGTAATATTACAATTAGGTAGATGTGCACAAGATGTAAATGGAAAACTGTAATTCTGTGCAAATGTACATCTTTGATTGGTATATTCTAATTTCTTGTAACTGGATCTTAACTATAAATGTCTGTACAATTTTGGATCAGGGCTCTCCCTGGTGTATCACGAGTTGGAGCACTGCGATCAGTCTGTAGTATCGTTTATAATAAAAATGCCATGTCTGAAACTTCAAGAGTCTTTGCCTGGTTTTCTTGAGAGTGAAAATGTGAAGTACACTACAACGAATAGCTGAATTTTTCTCCCCAGCAGTAAAACTTTAAATTTTCCTTTCTTAAAAAAATGAATTTGTTTTAATGATATAGTGATACATTTAAGAAACTGGCTTGAAGTTACTAAACTGAAAAAGTAGTTAAATTATCATCAGCAGCAAAATCCAACAAACATCTTCAGCCAGTTTGGTTGATTATGGTAATTGAGTAGCCTCACTTCAACATAAACACTGTAAATCCCAGTTTAACGTGGATTGTTGGAAAGTCACAGATCACTGCCACTTCATGATGATAGGTTTACTCCAATATCAGATGTTATTTACAGTGAGTGAACCACCATAGTTTATATGTTTTGGTCACTGTCTATCAAATTACTTTCTCCCCCATACCCACTTTTCATCACTCTAGGTGCATACAACAGATTCACAGGCTACCATCAACATAGTTCTAGAAATAACCACAAGACGTGCACATAAATGGCCCACAAACAAATTTCTTACTTGGGATCATCTCCCAAGAGAAGCAAAAAGTATGAATGTAAATTGAAAGTGGTATTCAAATTCACATCTGTCCTTCGGAGTCCATTGCTTTGCAGTTATCACAACAGACCACCCTCATTCACTTTGTGGAATTAATCTTTAATAGGAGGAAGTTAAAAGATTCACAGTACTACAATGCACAAGCTCAAATGCGATTTATTACTTACCAAGTTTTTTTACTGGACGTTGGTAGGAGGTATATCCGGGTTTCTCATGATGGGCATTGGAGATTTGAGAGCTTTCTTGCTTTACGTTAGAGGATATGTGATTTTCTTTCTGAGGGGCAGAACTTGTACTATCTATCTTCAGAATTTCCTTCAACATCTGTGTTCCTTTCTAGGAGCAAAAAAAATTTATGGCACTAATCAGAAAAAAAAATGTAGACGTTAATTCTAAATATTGGTCCTGCATTCACAAAATCAAGATGAGAAGAAAGTTACTCACAACAAACAGAAGATTTCATTGCATTTCGTTGACCAGGGCATTATTTAGACATGACTAGATTAGAATGTCCAAGTAATTAATATGGATGAACATAATTGAAAATATTTTTGCACAATCAGATAGGTAATCGGAGATAAATTCCTGATTGGATTGTAGACCACGGCCTGAAATATTTTGTGTCCACTCTCAATAATCAACATTAAATTGTTTTCTTTACAACTAGACGTTGTTGTTCAAACCACTGTTCATTCAAAGTCCTTGGTCTGAATCACTCCCAAGGAAATTAGGCATGTCCACTCCGACTCTCACCAATTTTTATATACGCAGATGTATCAAAGCTTAGTATGGTTCCTGTTCTGATCAAGACCACAAGAAACTACAGAGTTGTGAACGTAGCCCAACCAGTCTCCTATCCATTGACTCCAGCTACACTTCCCACTGCCTCAGAAAAGTAGCCAGCATAATCAAGGACCCTACATACCCACCTCCTTCTGTTGGGAAATGATACAAAAGTCTGAGATCGCATACCAACCAACTCAAAAACTTCTTCCCTGCCACCATCAGACTTTTAAATGGACTACCATATACTAAGCTGATTGTTCTCTTCATCGTAACTATGACTGTAACACTGTATTCTTCTCCTTTTTTTCTCCCGTAGTACCTCTGAACAATATGTTTTGTCTGTATGGCACACAAGAAACAATACTTTTTACTGCATCCAAATACATGTGACAACAATAAATCAAATTTAAAAAAAGTGAAGCCATTTGATATCATCAACTCGATGCAAATTCCCAGCAATGCATCACTAATATTTGGCAACTATTTCAAACATTATGCAAACCAAGCCAAATCATACCACAACTCCAATTCAGTTTTGGGCTTCTGGGTCTAAAATTATGAAAAGAATAAATTCATTTTCAGCAGGTTTTTTTTCCCCACATGAAGATGATGTGTAGTATATATTCTCTTCAATCTCATGACAACTTTAAAAAAAAAAGTCCTCCCATCTTAAAATGGAGTAGCATGGTAAATTTTTGGGAGATCAGATATGCACTGCCATTGCCATCAGTTTGTTTCAAAACACACAGTGAAGTTTTATTTGTGGATCCTCCCAGGCAAAGCTGGAGGTTTCACAGATGAGAGTGGCGGACATGCAGCATTGATACAAAAATTCAGAGAAACTTGAGGTCTTTTCAAAGACAGTAAAATTATCGATTCAGGGAAAACGACAATGTCCTCATCCATTGCAGATAGATAAAAATAATTCACTGCAAAACTACAGTTTTAGACAAACTCTGCATGTGTTATGACACAGCTTTCTACTTCTGCTATCCACCTATTTCAGAAATAATCTTTATTATGAAAGTCAGACAACATATAAAAATTTGTTTTAAACTTTCTTAATTTACATCATTTCTATTATCTCTACCTCAACACCCTTTCTGCAAAATATTTTAAATTGGGACTTTATTTCAGACTCTCCCTTCAATATTAATATCTATTGATATAAATAATCTCTATTGTTTATATTTCAGAAGGCCAGGCAACTATTTTGTATGCAAACACAAGAAATCTAACTGTTGTAATATTTTGGAATACATTACAAAAATAAAAAAAGCTACATGCTTATCATAGCCTGATTTTCTCCTCAGCTGGAATAGCTAGCATATAGTGTAGTGTATATTGATTTATTTCATTCCTTTGTGCTCTGAAGAGTCACAGACTTGAAATGTTACTTCTCTCTCCACAAATGTTGCCAGACCTGCCGAGTTCATCCAGCATTTTGTGTTTTATTTCTGATTTCTAGTATCCGCAGTATTTTGCTTTTGTTTTAGATGATTTACAGAGCTTAGTCAGAAACATTTGGATTATTGCATGTTGATTAGTATCACTGGCCCTCCAATTTAGTAAAATGGTTTTGGTTCTTCCAGTATTTAATTTAGGAAATTTCTGTTCATCCAGTACATATTAAATTCTAAAGTAGAGCTGATTCTGTGCAACTGAATGATTTGCTTACAGTAACATCTGAAACTGGAGCTGTGATGGACAAATCATGTACTGGATGAATCATAAATAATATCCTGCACTTAGTTGCTGTCTGGTAGTGTGTAGAGGCAAAACAAACTTAATTTAAAAATTGAAAAAAAGCTAATACCAACCTCTTCTAACTGGGCACTAGAAGTTTAGTAGCAATGGTAATAATTAATCTCTCAATAACTTCAAATTTAAAAGTAGCTACAATTGCCTAAATATGACCATTTTGGGGAATGGCCTTAAAGAAAGATAGAGCTCTATAACAGCAACTAAACATCATAAACATGCTCCACTAGTTGTCACGTTATTTTGCTAATAACCATAATTCACCAGAAAGAGTCATTTGAAGAAACTAACCATAATTTGTTCCCTGATAGCTGTACAAAATATAGTAGTTATCACAGATTCCATTTTAAAGTTCTGTTCCTTTAAAGTGTAAACAAAAAGTGTCCGACTCCTAAGCTCAAAAGTTGACAACACCTACCATGGCAAAAGACTGTGGGGATAGCGGTTCTCCAGTGATTCTCTGACTTTCTTTAGACTGGGAGCTTTGTGCATCTTTCTTTGCTGATTCACTAGGTGTCTTTAACGAAACTAACAGTTCCTCAAATTCGGACGATACCTGTTGATCCATTATACAACATTCAATGCAAATCAAGTAAAATTGCAGAATTACAAAAGAATAGCTTGAAATTCTAACAGCAATATGAATCAACTATGAAAAGTTAAAAAAAAAAGTTTGATATGCTCAAAATACATACATGACCTTTTTGGAAGGACATTCACAAAATATTTTTATAATTAAAGTGAGAAGTGGAGGGCCATATCATAAAAAAAACCAGAGCTATTATATGAAAAGGTCCATATAAAACTCAGCCTACCAGGACACTAAAAGACAAAAATAAAACTCACCTTGCACTAAAAAATCTTTTTATATTAACCTTTTATAATTGACTTTATAGGCAAATCAAAATGAAAAGACATAAGCTGCAATTGGTGGCAAAGTGCACAGGCATCTGTAAATTAAGGTGATCAGAAGAATTAAAGTTTAAAAGACAAGTGAGTGCAAAGTCAAGCCGCTGTGCAGAGAACCTGGAGAAGTATGGGGGTGGGGAGCAGTGGGGAAGAAAAACAAATTAAAACAAAAAGGAGTTCCTTTTAAATAGCACCTAATACCATTTGTCAGATACATTTAACTCTGCTGTTTCTATTGCTCATGGCACAGGGGAGCAATATGGTTGCACCAGCTCACCATATTTGAAATACTCATAATATTTGGGGAAAATATTCAGCCCCTAGAGAAACTTTCACTTTATTCAACTGGAACATATTTCCTTTCTTATATACGTTTATTTAAAAAATCCCCTGCAATCATTTCCAATCAACTTGATGAGAAGCACAAATCCATTCATGCCCTTCAGCTTGTTCTGCTATTAAATTTGATCATAACTGATCTGCATCTTCACTATTTACCTGACGTAGTTTCACTCAACTCCATAGACAAAAATCTATCAATCTCACCTCATTATCTCTCACTTGATTCAGCCTTAACAGCTGTTTTTTGAGGAGGGGAAAGGGGAAGAAATGGGAAACAGAGATTTCACCTGCCATTTGTCCAAAGAATCACTTTCGTAAATTTAAGTTTATTTATTAGTGTCACAAATAGGTTTATATTAACACTGCAATGAAGTTAATATGAAAATTTCCTAGTTGTTACACTCCGGCATCTGTTCAAGGAGAATTTAGCATAGCCATTGCACCTAACCAGAACGTCTTGCGGAATGTGGCAGGAAACCAGAGCACACAGACGAAACCTACACAGACACAGGGAGAATGTGCAGATTCTGCACTGACAGTGATTCAAGCCAGGAATTGAACCCAGGTCCTGTGAGGCAGCAGTGTTAATTATTGTGCTGCCCATCACTTACATCACTGCTAAATAGCTTAATTCAATTTTTGATATAATGCACTCTCCCCACCACTCTTGATTCATTCTAAACTCCTGCAACAGAAGAAATTGATATTATTTATCCGGCCTGAGCACTGATATGCCCTCATTGAATCATCCTTTACCCTCTAAGCAACTCTCCCAAAAACCACATTTGGTCTCAAATTCCTTTTGTGCAATGCTAAATGAGATCACTTTTAAATAACATAACAAATGAATAACTTATTCCTTTCTGATTGCCCTCCCAGCCACATTTTAATGTCTCACTTTTCATGTTAAGTGCTGTCTTTAGCTCAGAAAGAAAGTAAGCAACTTGTTTCCCAAGCTTCTACTTATGCTACTGCTCGAAGATATTGTATGTCAAAAGTTCAGAATCCAGCCAACCGTTAACATCCAATTTTCTAATCCTATCAATTTACTAACTTAATCATTCAGTAAGTTATCTATGCTCTCCAGAGTTCAAAAAAAAGCTAAACATCCTACTCCTGCCACATTCCTAATCATGGAATAATGCCTTCAAACATCAATAAGTTTGGTTATAAAAGGGCTGCTTACCATTGTAGAAGAGTTATTCCTTTCTAGTGATGCAGACAGCTGACAATTTACCATTGCAGGTTTCTGCTCAGCTGAGTCTTCATTTCTTTTTAGAATTTTCATACTTGGTTTACTGCTACTAGTACATGCCTGCAACGTTTTACAAGATAGTTGTGTAATCAATTTGTGTACTTATACTTTAAAATTAAAAGCCCAATTAAAAATCCTTTTAAAATAGAGATTTATAATATTTTTTAAGTAGGAGAAGGCAAAGGGTTATATAATACTCTTCTGGCTAATTTAAATAGAAGAAAATTATGCACCGAGTTGCATAATGATTGATGTATGGTGGATCATCCCTTCACATTTTGGTCTACATCCAGACTTCAGAACATTAACTTTCCAAGCTAGAATTCTGATATTACCTGTTTGTTTTGCAGTTTGGAAACTGATGATTGTGATTGGCTAGGGTCTTCGGGTCCATATGTCCTTGCCTTGAAACATTCAGAGTTGTCCTCTTTCGCTAGAGTTAACAAGATGTATTGTGAAATACAAAATACATACAGAGCATTCTGTCACTAACACCAGCAATTAGTTTCTTTATAATGAATGCAGTATTAAAAATTAAATGGCTAAAAAATATAGAATACATATGTGCACAGATGAACACCACCTATGAGAAATGAAAGATGTAGTGAGATTATTTATAGTGCTTAAATAAAAAAGTTGGTTTAACAACATGAAACATAATAGGAGAAATTAAATACATTTGTGAAATTATGTGCACAGGAAAGCTAGTTTCTGGAAAAGATGATTTGCCTCACTGTACAGGTCACAATGTTTAATATGCTTTGAGTACTTTGGCAGCTTTACAGACTATAATTCCAGCACTGCACTGTAACAGGCCATCACATATCCAGATTGCTTGAAGGCTGACATATTCTTGAAAATTTGTGGTCCAAGATGGGTTAGAGGGCGACAGATTAAATGATAAAGATCTCATAGAATAAAAGGCAAATAACGTAGTAACAGTTGTAGTAAAAAAAAAACATTAATCCAGAGTAGATGTTGATGGCAGAATAAAGAACAGCTGCGTGAAAACAAAATATGAAAACAAGATACATGCAAAATAAAAAAAAGGAGAACAATTCACAGTCTGAAGTTATTGAGTTCAAAAGGCTGCAAAACGTCTGAAAAACCATTCCTCAAGTTTAGGCTGGGCTTCACTGGAACACTGCAGCACACTGAGGACAGAAATGAGCAAGATGTGAATTAAAATGGCATTTTAATTAAATGATGTGAGCTGTATGATGAGAACTTGAAGGTCAGAGTCATCCTTGCAGACTAAGTGAAGGTGTTCCGCAAAATGGTAACCCAGACTACAGTTAATCACCCCTGTGCAAAGGTGAGTGTTGCAAGCAAGCAATATACTAGTTACAATTTCATGGACTGTAAGTAAAGCAGAAAGGAGTGATTGGGGCCAAGGCATGAGAGAGGGAGTGAAAAGGCAGTTGGTGATAAGGCTTTGAGAGTGATGGAGGAGTGGAGTGTCACAATGGATACAGTTCTTTTGGAATGCTGTCAGGAGAGGGGATAAAGTATGAAAACATAAAATACCACATTTGCAGCAAAATCTTTTAACGCACTACAGTGAAGTAACAGAGTAAGTATGCTAGCATAAATCTCATTATTAACACAGAGTGAAATTGGTGCGAGTTACCGATAATATCTAGCATCATTAAATTACAAAGCAACTGTTTTAATTCAATTATTCTGTTTAACAGTAACCAAGTTGTTACACTTATAGCACACTTCCAACGGTTACCTTTCCTGGCACATGCCTGTTGCTCTGGCGATACCCATTTCTGTTTTTGCTGTCCATCTATTTTGAATGGTTGCACTTTATTTTCTGTTGAAATTGAATTTTTGGATTGAAACCCCGCAACAGAAGCTGGTACAGTCACAGTCTGAAAGGGTAGAAGACAGTAAAAATAAAGTATGCAGACGTATGGTTCAGGTGACATAGATGCTGCTGGCTGGGTCAGCATATACTGCCCATCTCTAATTGCTCTTGAACTGACTGTATTGCTGTATCATTCCAGAGGACATTTAGGAGTGAACCATATTGCTGTGGATCTGGAATCACGTATAGGTTAGACCAGGTAAGGAATGACAGATTGCTGTCCCTGACGGAGATTAGTGAACCAGATGGGTTTTTATGACAATCGACAGTGGTTCATAGTTTTAGGATAAGGGGTAGCAGAGATGAAAAATTACTTCAGTCAAAGGGTTACGAATCTGTGGAATTCACACCTCAGTGTATTGGATGTTGGGAAATGGACTAAATATGAGATAGATAAATTTTTAATTAATAATGAATTCAAGGGTTACGGATAATGGAAAGAATAATAATCATATTGAATGGCACAGCAGGCTCGAGGGGCTGAACTGCTTACTCCTGCTCCTAGTTCTTATGTTCATGGTCATTATGACTCTTAATTCCAGATTTTTATTGAATTCAATTGCCATAATGGAATTCAAACTGAGACATCCTAGAACATTATGCTGGGTATCTGGACTACGAGTCTAGTGACAGTGCCACTGCCACTGCCTCCCCTCCCTTCAAATAATACTGTACAGTTCAATGCACCGCATGTCGTCATGCAGAAGTGCGACGCAATGTGAGGGATCCACAACTAAAACAGAAAAAAATGGAAAATCTCAGCAAGTCTGACAGCATCTGTGAAGAGAGAGAATAATTTCAAATCTGGATATGTGATTAAGAACTCTGTCTAATACATTGGTTTTTAATGACATTTACATGTACTTTTTCAACAAATGAATCTACAGGAGATCAGAAGGATTAACATGCTGTCGTCTTTTATCATGAAAAAGTACACCCTTTAATTAATTATTTATATGGCATCTTTATTATAATGAAATATCCCAAACCACATCAGAGGAACATTATAAAATAAAGCTTAACACCAATCCACAGAATGGTGGTATTGCGACAGATAGCTAAAAGCTAGATCAAAGAGATGGTTTTAAGGAGCAGGAGAGTGATTACAGAATCAGAGAGGTATAGGGAGGGAATTTTGGAGCTAGAGGCCTGGGCAGCTGAAAACATGGCTTTCCCCGTTGGAGCAATTATAATTGGGAATGCCTGATATAGAAGACAGCACATAGTTTGAGGAGTTGGAGGAGATTTAAGAAACAGAAAAGACCATGGAGGGGATTTGAAAACAAGAAAGAGGATTTTATCAAGACTTTCCTTGGTCAGGAGCCAAAGCAGGTCAGTGAGCACAGGAGTGATAGGGAAACAGCACTTGCTGCTAGTTAAGACATAGGCAGCAGGGATTTGGATAACAAAGTTTATGAAGGGTAGAATATGGGCCAATCAGGTGTGCTTGAAATTTGAGTCTAGAGGAAACGAAGGCATGGGGGATGAGGGTTTAGCAGCAGATGAATAAGTCAGGGGCAAAATCAAGTGATGCTACATTGGTCAAAAAAGGCAGTTTTACTGATATAACTAATATGAGATTGGGAGAGATGTTACACCAAGGATGTGAATAGAATGACTTAATCTTAGACTTCATCAGGGTAAGAGATAGAGCCAGAAGCTAAGGAACGGTATTGACCAAGAACCAAAAACGATGGCTTCAGTCTTCCCAGTATTTAATTGGAGGGATTTCTGCTCTAACATGCAAAAATGGGAGCAGAAATGTTTTTCTTGCTGGGGCCATTTACTCTAACACTGTTTTAAACTTCTTAAAATATTCTGAATGAACTGTAGTTGAAGTATGTCAAATATCACCAATTTGGACTAGACTTCAGAATTTTATTTACCTTTACTTGACAAACCAAAGAAGGTTTACTGGCTAAATCCACATTGTTTGAATTATTCTGTACGTGGAAGGGAGAAGTTCCAAAATTGCTATGTAAAGACTGCCATACATTGGAGAACTCATCATCAGGCTTCAAATGGCCCTATAGTCAATAAAATATAGTTCAGTTCAAGTAGTAAATCAATTGCTAAAAGAAAAAAAACATTCATTTTGAAATTCAACTTGACAAAACAACAGTGTTAAAATATTAATTGTAATAAGAATGTTGAATCAGCTGGTAGTGTTTCAAGAGGAAACAAGGTTAAACTACTACAAAATTAACTTTGCCCTAAGGGAGTCAGTTGCATTACCTACTAATTTGCCAGAATGGCACTGCCATTTTTCAAAGCCATCAAGTAATCAAGTTCACTAATAAGTGCCAATTCACTGGCTTTTTGACAGTAGGAGCACAGAATCATAAAAGGTATACAGCACAAAAAGGATCCTTTGGCTCATAGCAGCTGGTCAAAGACAAACTACCTACCTATTCTAAGTGCATTCTTCAGCACTTGCCCACAGCCTTGTACACCATGGACTTTGCAAGTACATGTTTAAATACTGAATGTTATGAAGGTCTCTGCCTCCATCACCATTTCAGGCAGAAAGTTCTGACTCCTACCACCATCTGGGTGAAAATGTTTTCCTCACATCCTCTCTAAACCTCACGCCCCTTAACTTATGCCCCTAGTCATTGATTCCTTCGGCAGGGGGAGGAGGGGACAATTTCTTCCTATCTATATTCCTATTTTATACATCTCAATCATGTCCCCACTCAATCTCTTCTGCTCCAAGGAAAACAATCCCAGCCTATCCAATCTCTCATCATAACTGAAACTCTGCAGCCCAGGCTACAACTGGTAAATCTCCTCTGCAACCCTTTCCAATGCTATCACATCCCTTCTATAATGCGGATTCTAGAACTGTACCTAATTCTCTAGCTGTGGTCAAACCAACATTTCATACAGTTCTAGCATAACGTCCTTGCTCTTAAACTATGCATCAGCTAATAAACGCAAGTAAACCATTTGCTTTCTTACCACTTCATCCAACTGTTCTGTTACTCTAAGGGACCAGTGTACAAGCACAACAAGGTCCCTCTGTCCTCTGTTTACCAGGGTCCTACTGTTCATCACATTTTCTCTTGCTTTGTCTGTCCTCCCAAGTGCATCACCTCACACTTAGCAGGATAAAATTCCATTTGCCACTGATCAGTCCATGACCAGCCTGTCTATATCCTCTTGTAAACTAAGACTTATCCTCCTCACTATTTACCATCCCACTAATGCACAAGTACAGAAGCAAAAAATGTTGTGCACTTGCTTCAGATAGGAAGAATTTTTGCAGCATTAATAGCATCACACCCTGCAAATTAGCGGAGCAAAAAGGGGGCATGAAAGAATACTGACAGATAAAATAAAGAAAAACCCTATATATTGTCTTACAAATACATTCAGAGTAAAAAAAGGATAACCAAGGAAAGAGTGGGGCCCATTAAGGACTACAGTGGTAATTTGTGTGTGGAATTGGAGGATGTAGTAGAATTCTAAACAAATACTTTGCATCAGTGTTCACTAGTGAGAGGAAGATGATTTGATATAGAAAACAGGAAAGAATGTAAGATAGAGAGGTGGTTCTGAGTGAGGTAGAGCTTTCTGAAAAGCTCAAAAGTGGATAAATCTCCAGGGCCAGATGAAATGTATCCCAGACTGTTGAATGAGGCAAGGGAGAAATAGTAAGCAGTAATTTTCAAAGAATCATAGATTCCCTACAGTACAGGAGGCAGCCATTTGGTCCACCAAACCTGCACCAAAGCAATCTCACCCAGGCCCTCTCCCCAAAACGCAGGTATTTACCCCTGCCAATACCCCTGATACTAATGGGCAATTTAGCATGGCCAATCTAACCTGCACATCTTTGGACTGTTTTAATTCCTCTCTGGCCACAGGAAAGCTACAATTCATCCTATCTGGAGCAAATGTAGAACATGTTTTGCTTCTGTACATGTGCATTCAGGAGGAATAGAAGAACAGAACGATTGAAGTGCAAAAGTCATGTTTTTAAAAAATCTCCATTAACAATTTGAATGAGTACTCAACATCTTTCCTACCGGCTTAGCAGATCCTACTTTGCCCCAGTTTTCATCATTTTGAAGAACACTAGATGGTCCGTTTGCTTTCTGATGATTGATATGATTCTTCGAATTTTCTGCCCTGAGATATGGTTGTCTTCCATTTAGCTGCTAAATGATAAAATGCATCTTAAAAAATTGACAAAAATTTTCATTCAAATTTGGATTATGTATTTCTACATCAACAAAACACTTCAAACCAATTTAATAACGTCTTAACAGGATTAACTTGGGTGACTTCTAGAACTGGAAAAGCAATACAATAATCTTGTAATCTAGTTTACAGTAATAAATACCTCAATTACATGTATGAAAATTTGACCTAAATGACACCAATGCTGCATATTACATTAATAGCAACTTAACACATAGCTGCATTGCCATCAACTTCACACAAATCCAGACTCGCTGAAGTGGTTAAACTAGCTGAGACACTGGTGCAAAATCTAGGTGTGCGGAAAACACACAAAAAGCCTTATTATAAACAGAAACTGATGAGAGACCACACAACACCAGCTTGTGGTCCAACAGGTTTAGTTGAAAGCTTTCAGAGCATTGCTCCTTAGTCAGGTGAAGTCTACTTGTGCACGAAGATGTTGAAGTATTGGGGTGCGAATTTAGTCCCCAAGGCTGTCCTATGTGTTTGGATGAAAAATTGGTGTCAAAGGTGAAGCTGTTGTGGCCAAGGATGAAGCAGATGGATCGTAGAGTGGCGTCTGGAGATTGGCTACTGTTGGTGCTGAGTACTGAGGCTGCTGCAGCAGCGCTGTTGTCGTGTGGGATGTTGATGTAGAGTGCTGAGACAGCCGTTATGATGAGGAATGTTTCTGGCTCGATTGGTCCATCAGTGCTGAGTTTCTGGAAGAAGTTTGTTTAATCGCGACAGAAGCTGGGTTCCTTCTATGATGAGTTTCAGATGTCCTTGATGTAACCTTCAACTGGCAAATAAGCAGCGCTCCAAAAGCTTGTGATTTCAAACAAACCTGTTGGATTATAACCTAGTGTCATGTGAGTTGTCAACTTGTCCACTCCAGTTTCTGCATCTCTACATCATAAACAGGAACTGATGCTGAATCATGTAAATCCAATATCCAATCAAAAAACTGTATAAATGGATTAGAATCCTCTTGCCACATTTGAACATTCAAATGTTCCTGTTGCATTTTTAAAATGATTACCCTCATTAGCAGTTCTGTATCTTTCTAAATGAATTTCAAAGCTAAAATATAAACCACTGTATTAACCAGCAGAATTTGAGAGAATTCAGTGAGGTTTGTGTTAGTAGGAAAATCAGCCACACACCTGTTGAATAATAAGAGTTCAAATGAAAAGACTCAAATCATTAAAATTTGGCATTGCTTTAATAAGAGCGTAACAAATAAAAACCAAAGTTCATTTTCAAGAGAGATAGAATTGAAAAGCAGAGAAGTCATGTTAAATTTGTATAAAAAGCTTGGTTAATCATAAAGTAGGGCATGGTGCATAGTTCAGGTCTCTATTTTGTAAAAGGGATATAGCTCTTGGAAAGGTGCAGAAACAATTCACAAGGATAAAAGATAAAAGAAATGAGAAATAGCACCATTTGAGAAACATTGAACAGCCCGGAGCTCTTTTCTCTAGAAAACTGAAAACAGAGGGGTGATTGGATAAAATCTTTAAAATCATGCAAGTACTTGTTAAGGTATCAGAGGAAATGTTTCCACTTATGGGAAAGACCAATATCAGGGATCATAAATATAAATTAGTCACTAATAAATCTAATAAGGAATCCAGAAAAACTTCTTTTACATGTGAAAATGATTAGAACATGGTAGTTGCAACCACAAGAAAATTGAGGCAAATAGCGAGATGTTAGAAAAACATGAAAAAGGAATAAAACATTATGCTGACAGACGTAAATATTGACATTTACAAGTTGGTAACATTGGAAAAGATATTTCAATTCAAGCAAGGCAACAAGGCATGAAACAATTGAGGAGGATAGGGAGCATTTGTTGAAAGAATAGGCGAGTTAACATGTTACGTAGATTCCTTATCAAGATATTTGCTTATCCTTGTATTGAAGTATTTGCACTTGAAAGTGAATTCATCTGTTCTCTCGAGGTACTGACTGATCAGTTGAGTGTCACCAACATTTTCTACTTCAAATTTGCAGCATTTGCAGTTTTTTGTTTTTTTTGTGCAGTCAGTTCATTAACATTTTCATTTCTTTACCTGTGTAGGTACAAATAGGGAGCGTGGGGAGTGGTTCAGGCCTCCTGTTGACACTTTCTGAGCACTAGACTGTGAAGAAGGATACATTGCATGTTGAGGTATAGGTGCTGGTTGTGGCTTTAATAATGTTGCTGCTTTCTGGCCTCCAAATTCCAAGCGGTTACCATGACTGAGATTGATTAAGGCACACTTTGGGAGTCTATAACCTCGACCAGGAGAACATCTAAAGACAAATGTAGTACAAATCTGAGTCAACCTAATTCCCATTTAAAGATATCCAGCAAATTTCTTTAAAGTACTAATATTCTAAGGCAATAAATGCAGTGATGCTGGCATCAGCAATATTTCAGTAATAAAATCAAATCAAAGCAAAACTAATTCATATCAAATGATCCTTCCATTCAACATGAAGGAGATCAAGGTCTATTTTCACTTTATTTTCCTCCTTAAAAAAAAATTTCTAACCTAGTAAATCTATGAACAAATACAGTGCTAATCAATCTGTGCAAGGAAGATAAATTCAAGTATTTACTCTAAAAAGCCAACTATATTAGTGTATACAAACCTTAAAATAAGTCCACTTGGAAATTCGTCATCAAACAATACCTCATAAAATTCATCAGATTCTCTCTCAGCTACACAACAGAAAAGACAAGTTCAAAATATTGTTGAAAAGAACTGCAGCACACCTCAAAGATATCAAGAATTTAGCAACAAAAGGATTGACTTCACTTTAACCATTTAATAAATTAGACAATATAGTTCCAGCCCAAAATTAGGACTATTTTGAACACAACTTGTAGTTTATATATTCTTGAACATTACAATGCTCAAAAATGGTGATGGGAGCAGGAGTTGAGATGGGGGTGGAAAATATGGCATTTTGATTCATTGTTCATAACTAAAAATTGTATTAGTTCCAGTATTTATTTGCTTTTAATTAAAAATAATGCTGTTTCAATCAACGTACTATGCAAAAATGGTTGTCTAAAGAAACAGCAATTTCCACAAACCAAAATGGGTTTTAAATATTTGAGTTGGGAGAACAGAATAATTTTTCAATACTTAATTTGAATTGTACAGTTTCTAATTGTATCACTTATATACTCACCCACATTAATGGAGAAAGATGCAAATTGAGCACAAAGAGCTGGTGGAAAATTCCAGAAGTAATAATTTAAAAGAATAACTTTGTGCAGGATGCTGAACATTTGCAGCAATCTGATCTAAATCTAAGAGTTATCAGAATTATGAATGCTGCTGGCATTAGGTGAGAATGCATAATGGAAACAGCAGCTTGATGTGGGAAATAGAGAGAGAGAGACGCACACACAGAGACTAGGAAGTGGGCAAAAACTTGTGGATCTGTCTGATGTCACATTAAGAACATTTTAGAATACTTCTGGATTAATTCTATATATAGAAACAACACGCACCAACTGGGGTGAGATCTTACAGCAACAGACAGAAAAAATGTGAAAAGCGCACAATAAAAATAGTAAGAGCTAAGATAATAAAAAAAATGAAAAAGACAAATAGAAAACACAGAACAAAGAACAGTACAGCACAAGAACAGGCACTTTGGCTCACCAAGTCTGTGCTAACACAGATGCCTAATTTAATATTTTCTTGCCTCTATGTGGTCCATATCCCTGCCTATTCACGTACCTGATGTGGAGATGCTGGCATTGGATGGGGTAAAACAGAAAGAAATCCCATAACACCAGCTCAAAGTCCTAACCTGTCCCAAAAGCTTGCAGCCTTTACTACAAATAAACCTGTTTGGACTTTAAGCTGGTGTTGTGGGATTTCTTTCTATTCACGTGTCTATCCAGCTGCCTCTTGAACATTGTTATAGAATCGGCTTCCACCTCCAGCAGCACATTCCAAGCATTCACCATGCGGTATGAAAAACTTGCCCCTTACATCTCTTTTAAATTTTACCCCTCTCACTCTCGATCTATGCCCCCAAGTAACTGACCCTTCGACCTTGTGAAAATGGGTCTATCATCACCATCCAAGCGCATCGTAATCTTGTAAATTTCTATCAGGTCTCCCCTCATCTTCGAATGCTCCAATGAAAACAACGCAAGTTTATTCAACTTTTCTTCATAGTCCATATCCTCCAAACCAGGCAACATTCTGGTAAATCCCTTTTGTACCCTTTACAATCCATCAACTTCCCTCTGGTAGCGTGGCATCCAGATTTGTACACAATACTCCAAATGCAGCCTAATCAAAATCTTATACAGCTGCGACATGATTTTTCAATTACTATCCTCAATAAAAGCCAGCATGTCATACGTCTTTTTGACCATCTTGTCCACCTGAGTTGGCACCTTTAGGGAACTATTTCTAAGTATTTCTAAGGACTCTACCATTAATGAATACATTCCTTCTGCAGCAGACCTTCCAAATTGCATCACCTTACATTTGTCCAAATTAAGTTCCATCTGCCATCTTTCGGCCCAGGTCTCCAGCAGGTTTACACCCTGCTGTATCCTCTGACAACCCTCCTCACTATCCGCTCCCCCAATTTTTTTTAATCATCTGCTAATTTACTAATCAGACCTATATTTTCCTCCAAATCATATGTATTACAAACAACAGAGAATTCCAATTGCTAGGCCAAATGAATTCTGTATATAGAATACTAGGGGTTTACAGCATGGAAACAGGCTCTTCAACCCAATTTGTCCATAATGCCCCTTTTTTTAAAATCTCTAAGCTAGTCCCAATTGCCCGCATTTGGCCCATATCCTGCTACTCTTATTCTCTTACTCATTTAACTGTCTAAATGCTTTTTAAAAGACGAAATTGTACCCATCTCTACTATCATCTCTGGCAGCTTGTTCCAGACACTCACCACCCTGTGTGTGAATAAATTGCCCTTCTGGACCTTTTTGTATCTCTTCCCTCTCACCTCAAATCTATGCCCTCTAGTTTTAGACTCCCCTATTTTTGGGAAAGATATTTTGCTGATCCATGCCCCTCATTATTTTATAGACCTCCATAATATCACCCATAAGCGTCCTACACTCTCAGGGGAAAAAATCTCCAATCTATCCAGCCTCTCTTTACAACTGAAACCATCAAGTCCCAGTAGCATCCTGGTAAATTTTTTCTGCACTCTTTCATGGCTTGGCTTAATATAATTATGAACTTGAGGAAGTTTTAAAGAAGAGAAACCTTCAAATGTGAAGCAATAGAATATCTACAAAGACAGTTAGTTTTTAGAATGGTGTTTGGTCTCAACAATTGATAGACAATTCTCATAAACAGCCTAGAATGAATAAAATCTCTAACCTTATCAAACAAACCATAACAGCTCACAAGCAAGTGGAACAAATGGGTCTAAAAAGTCACAAGTGTTCAGTTAAAATAAATCAAGATTTGTATTCTGTCCATCTGAACCCAGAGCTTTTAATTTTCTCTAATATTATATTCCTTAAAATTTCACCTCCTTTCATTCCTATGATGGTTCCTCGAAGACCAAGGGGAACAGAGAAGTCCTCTCTCACATTCACAACACGATCAAATAAAAGGTATTCTGCATCTTTGTCTGGAACTATGCCATATTGCTGCTCCAGAGGCTGTGTAGGGAAATAAAAACTTAGAAAGAAAAAAGAACCTTGAAAATTCCCAGATGTTTAAAATGCAGTTTAATTTATAAAAAATAAAGTAGTTTCACACATTTCGTTTAGAAATGCAATAACGCTTCAAACTTCTGAAATGCTTATAAGACTCCAACTTGTATTATTTCAATATTTTCTTAAATGTCTTTTGATCGTAGCTCATCTGATCCACCATAGATCCATTAACCCATGAACACATGTCTTCTCTCCATCTCCCTTTTTGAATAGCAGCTTGCATTAGTTAATCACAATGAGCCATATTGCCCCTTGCATCTCTTAAGTAATCAATAGCAGAGCTTAATGGACTATCTGCATTAACAATTCTTGTGCAAGACACTACATGCTACTGGAGTTCCCAATGGAATGTTACTCGTATTGTGGTTCTAGAATTGGAACAAGGGCTCTGTGAATCGACATCAATTTTTGCTGGAAATTGTGTTTTTGCTGAACATTGAGCTAATAGGCTTTATTGATATGGCTGGCAACTCAAAGTGTTTCTAATCCATTTGCTGCCCAAATGCCTGTTTCCATTATAGTCTGCCTTTTATTTCATTTGCAGCCTTCTGCTTTTAGCTTAAAATCCCAACTTTGTTTTGTCACTAGTTTTTCCATGGTCACATTATCTCACTAATATAGTGCCACATGTTAAACTTTTATAACGGCTACAGAATTATTAGCCTTCCTTCCCATAGCAGTTCACACCAGAAGTTATCACACTGGGCTGTAATTTTAAAAATACATTTGGATACACACTGTCCACTTTGGCTGGTATGCAATGCAAACAACAAAATTGGAAACTTGTCAAAGGAAACATAACTTTGTACTGTGAGGTCAATCTGTAGGATAATACAGGAAACTAACAACAGATCAATAACTGGTAGAATTAGTCTTGTCTGTTTTTCCCCTCACTCTTGCTTCAAGTAGATAATCCAGCTTTAAATCCAGTTTAGCAAAATCTTACTTGATAATGGGAGAATTTTCCTTGTTCAGTAATTATAGCATAAATGTTAATGTAACTGTCACACACATTATTAATAATCGTAGACAAAAAGAATCTCCCCCAGATCAGAATTTTGGTTTGAAGACTCTTCATTGTCCAATGGCACCACCATTCACTGACATGGAGATGAAGTAGGCAAAAGGCCAATGTTAGTTGCAAAAACTCTCCAGCAACAAGACAAATAGTATACTTTGATTGAACAGGATAATTCAACTTACCCTGTATAACAAATGTGGTTTCACAGTCACTCTTACTTTCTTGTTACTTCTTCTTTGCTAAGAATAATAATGATGACATTGACATTAAGGTTAAAGACCTTCCATGGACAATATTGTTCCATTCAAAATAGATACACTGGAACTATTTGATTTTTGTTCAAAGTATTCACATGCTTTAAAATCCAACATTAAAAAATAAATTTTGGACTGCTTTGTTAAAATGAATAGGTTACTGCATATTCATCTTAATGGAATTAGGTATTAAAATTACATATAGCAGATAATGAAGGCAATAGTGAGCTAAGGTACTATAAAAGGGCACACCTTGGGGCAAAGTTCTTCATAATTGCTATGTAATTTGGGAGTGAGTGGTGAGACCAAAGCTGGAGTCGTGTGAGCAGTATTAGTCTCCTTTTTTAAGAAAATACGTATTAAAAACAGTTTGGAGAAAGTTTGCTGGATTAATACCAGAAAAGGGTGGGTTGTCTTGCAAGGAAAGGTTGGATATGTTAGGTTTGTATTGTAATTTAGAAGAGTAAGAGGTGACTTGATTGTAATTTTTAAAATCTTCAGGGGTATCACAGGGTAGATAGAGGGATGTTTCCTCTTGTGACAGAATCTAGAACTAGGGGGCCACTGTTTAAATACAAAAGGTCCTGCATTTAAGACAGCAATGAAACAAATATTTGTCTCTCAGAAGTCAGGAATCTTTCAAACTAGTGTATCTGACTATTTTTAAGGCAGAATTAGACAGATTCTTAATTAAAAAAAAGGGGATAAAAGGTTTGGGGTTGAGATTACAATTAGATCAACCGTGATCTTATTAAATGATGGAACAATGGGGCCTAATGACTTACTCCTGTTCGTAATTCATATGTAAATACATTTATTGGTAGCTGTATAGCAGGAGCAGAGATACGCAGAACTGGGAACAGCTCCACCAACGTCCTTCTTGATCAGACATTTAACTAAGTAGGGGAAACTTCTCTTGCAGGAGTTGAAATGCAGGTAAACAGGAACGGGAGGCAAATAGAAAAAAGGACCAAAGGAAATTCTGATTGGATTCTCTGATACCAATTTGTAAAATTGTGTAACGTAACTAGACAGATCAGCATCAGGTTCAGTTTATGCCTTAATCTGACTTAAGAGGGGTACAAGTAGGGTGCAATCTTAGGCAGGGGAAAAACAGAATCAATTAGTCTTCTAATTCCTCTGGTTATTATTCAGTGACCTGGGAAATGCAAGGTGTTGATAGAGATTAAATGAGAATAAGATCTATAGCCTATCAACATTCATATATTAAGTGTAGTAGCTTAAGATAAATACCTTGCATCTTTCTACTTCCTCTTCAATCTTTTCAACAACTGCTTCATCAAGAAGGTTCAAGTCACATGATGCTCTTGACAAACTACTGATAGGATGCATCTTCAACCAGGCTACAATTTCTTGGACTTTTTCAGGCCTGTTTAAATTTAAATGCAATTTTCAAAGTTGTACACTAAGATATATGCATAGTACAAAAGCATTACTTAGTGCCTTATTAAATCAAAAATGAACTAAAGTACTAGATCAATAGATTAGCAAGTTACGGTTTCAGTTAGGTTGAATCAATTTGCATTTTAAATTTGATATTGATAGAATTTTGCAATCAAAATGTCAAGGGATGTGGGATAAAGGAGTTATTCACAGATTGGCCATGATCTCACTGAATGGCAGAATTGGATCAAGAGGCTAAATAGTTTACTCCTGTTCCTATGGAATCAAATCTTAGCACGTGGTGGGGATATTGGAAATCTTAATGGGTAAGACAATTAAGCCCTCAATTAAATTGCCCCAAAGATCATGATTAAAACACTTGAAAGATTATAACGATAAAGGTCAAAGTATCTACAATCAAATTGAAATTAAATATGCAATCTTACAGCTGAATGTAAAATAATCTCACCCATTTACATCATCTCCGGACCAAATGTTGTCCTCATAGTACAAATCTTCCTGACTGTTTTGGGCAATGTAGCTTATTAATTCAGGGAACCTAAAACACAAAAGACAGCTTACAAAAAGTCAAAAAGTACTCTTTGTCCCAACAATTTGAAAGATATTCAATATATAGTTTTCTTTTGCAACAAAACAATTCTGAGTGAAGAAACTAAAAAGTCATAGAAAGAGGTTGTTAGGATGCTAGATCAGAACTTCAATACATTGGGAAGCCAAACTAGACCCCAACATTTTTATTATTTTCACTTAAATGCATGTATAAGATGTTTTACTTCAGGTGCAATTCTACTGACAAACTAGGGAGCTTTTATCAAAACAATTTTGTTTAACACGCAGATTAAGAATAGCAAATGAATTAGCTTAGCCTTTAACAATTGAATATTTAAAATGAAAGGAAACAATTCTAAGTTTTAACTTACCATATCAGTTCCAACTAAACAATGTTTCTCTTACAGACTTAAAACATATTTTAGCAGCTAGCAAAACAAGGCATACTTGTTTTAATCTTTATTAATTGTCTTGGAGCTTTCAGAGAGAGGGAATGACTTTCAGCAGTTTTCAGAAAACCTCTGACTTCAAGCAATTCTCAGTCAGAACTCCACTTAAAAGATAGTTAACAAATCACAGCATACTTGCTTTGATTGGGGTAACAGCCCTGGAACATTCAGAAACCTCTGGACAGAGCTGCGTCTTTCTATCAGCTGTAGGCAGCAACTGCTTTTTATTTTAAAATGAAGATAAGACGGTTTTTAGAGGGCTAGCTTCTCCCATTTCTAGCATCATATGACTCTGCCTCTGTATACTTCACTCATGTTATGATTTTAATGAAAAAACACTTGAATAAACACTTTAATAATAAACACTTACATGGCTATAATGATCAATTATCCTGCTCTCTCTGCATCTACTGCATTCTTGCCAGACAAATTAACTGCTTGTAACAAAACATGCTAAGCAGTCTCTTTTAAATATAAAATATTTAATAGCAGAGTATAGGAGGCTGCTGAAATTCAGTTAATTGGGGATATTTTGGTCCTAGCTTCTAATTGGAGCTGAGCACATCTTTCTGCTTTCTCCCCAAATACTTTTATACACTTTCTTTTAAATACTTGTTTGATATTAACTAGAACATAGAACATTACAGTGCAGAACAGGCCCTTCGGCCTTTGATGTTGCGCCGATCAATTAGGAAAAAGCACTAACCCTCTAACCTAAACCATTCCCATTTCGTCCATAAACTTATCTACTAACCTCTTAAACGCCACCAAACTTGGCGCATCTACAACTGCAGCAGGCAGGGCATTCCATACCCTTACCACCCTCTGGGTAAAGAACCTACCTCTGACATCCGTCCTATAACTACCACCCCTTAATTTAAAGCTATGTCCCCTCGTGCTAGCTTTCTCCATCCTAGGAAAAAGGCTATCACTGTCCACCCTATCTAAACCTCTAATCATCTTATATGTTTCGATTAGGTCCCCTCTTAGCCGCCTCCTTTCTAACGAAAACAACCTCAAATCCCTCAGCCTCTCTTCATAAGACCTGCCCTCCATACCAGGCAACATCCTGGTAAACCTCCTCTGTACCCTCTCCAATGCCTCCACATCTTTCTTATAATGTGGGGACCAGAACTGCACACAATACTCCAAGTGCGGCCGCACTAGAGTTTTGTACAGTTGCAACATGACGTTGCGGCTCCGAAATTCAATCCCCCTACCAATAAAAGCTAAGACTCCGTATGCCTTCTTAACAACCTTATCGACTTGATTGCCAACTTTCAGGGATCTATGCACATATACACCAAGATCCCTCTGTTCATCAACACTATTAAGAGTCCTACCATTAGCCCTATACTCTACACATTTGTTATTCCTGCCAAAGTGAATTACCTCACACTTTTCCACATTAAACTCCATTTGCCACCTCTCGGCCCAGCTCTGCAACTTGTCCAAGTCTCTCTGCAAACTATAACACCCCTCTTCACTTAGATGTCATAATTATTAAAATATTGATTATATATATAACAAAATAATCATTTACCTCTCTAGGTATTCACTCAGAACCTGTTCAACTGCAGATGAATACAGCCATTCATTCCCAACTTTCTTTGTGTAACCAGGTACTTCTTCATTCTTTTTATTAAACTTCAGATTCAGCCCCACGTTTATTTTCTGTTCTCCAAGAGGACTGGTAAAATGAAAATTTTAAGATGATTAAACCAAAGTAATGTTTATATTCTGCAATTTCAGGTGCCTTTAAAATTCTATTAGCAGTACGCACTTACAAATCTGGTTGTGTGTATGTGATGTAATTCCTTCAAAATCACAAATAAGTAGAATTCTGCGTTTCAACGGTCTCATCATTCTTTCACAGGACATGCTGAGAATATCACACCTTTCATTCCAGGCTCATCCATTACCATCCCTGGATATGTCCTGTCCCATAGGAAGGACAGACCAATCCAACAGGCATCATACAGTGGCAGGCCATTAGAAACACACTGACTCTGTCTACACTTTCTGCTCGGCAAAGCAGTCAACATAAATAAGGACTCCATACACCCTGGACATGTTCTCTTCCATCGGGAAAAAGATACAAAAGTCTGACTCAAGAACAGCTTCTTCCCTGCGCCATCAGACTTTTGAATGGACCTATCTTGCATTAAGTTGATCTTTCTCTGCACCTTAGTTATGACTGTAACACTACATTCCATACCCTTTCATTTCCTTCTCTACGAACAGTATGTTTTGTCTGTAAACTGTGCAAGAAACAATACTTTCCATTGTATGCTAATATGTATGACAATAATAAAATCAAAAGTATCCCTGGTGTCCTCAATATTGATTCCAAACCCCTTGAAGTCTCATTACGTTAGATCAAACTCAGACACAGAAATGTTCTGCTGATTACCTCCTACCACCTTCCTCAGCTGATGAATCAGTGTTCCAAGTAGAACATCACTTGAAAAAAATAATGATAGCAGAAGGCATAGAATGCAGTCTGAGAGGGGGACTTCAATGTTCATTACCAATAGTGGTTCTGACTCAGTAACTAGTTATGATGTAAAGATGCCGGCGTTGGATTGGAGTGGTAAGAACTCAGTAAGAATTTAGCAACACCAGTTATTAATCCAACCGATTTATTTGATAGTAAAAAAGCGAGCTTTCAACACTCCCGTGTCTTCATCAGGCAAGTGCAGTGTTCTGGTCTGCAATAGCACACATCAGCACAGACAGTCAGAGATTGCTGATTAGAATGCGAATCCTTACATCTAACCTGCTATTCAAGTGTTAAAGTGTTCGAACCTGTGCATGAAGATGTTGGCATACTGAGGTGCGAATTTGGTCCCCATGGCTGTTCCGTGTGTCTGGATGAAAAGCTGATTGTTGAAGGTGAAGACATTGTGGTCCAAGATGAAGCGGATGAGTTGTAAAATTGCATCTGGAAACTGGCAGTTGTTGGCATTGAGTACTGAGGCAGTTGCAGCAATACCATCGTCGTGGGGGATGCCGAGACATCCATTGTGACAAGGAGTGTCCCTGTTTCTACTGCTCCATGTGTGCTGAGTTTCTGCAGGAAGTCCGTAGTGTCAAGACAAAAGCTGGGGGTTCTTTGTACGATGGGTTTCAGGATGCCCTCGATATAGCCGGAGAGGTTCTCACACAGGGTCCCATTGCCAGATACGATGGGACGGCCGGGTATGTTTGCCTTGTGTATCTTTGGGAGGCAGTAGAGATCTCCAATGCGGGGAGTACGTGGAATGAGAGCCCGGAGGGTGTTCTGAAGGTCCGGATCAAGGGTTTCGATCAGAGTGTTGAGTTGACGAGTGTGTTCTTTGGTCGGATCTCTTTGGTCTTTGGTTCTTTGGTCTTCACCTTCAACAATCAGCTTTTCATCCAGACACACGGAACAGCCATGGGGACCAAATTCGCACCTCAGTATGCCAACATCTTCATGCACAGGTTCGAACAAGACTTCTTCACCACACAAGATCTCCAACCAAGGTTATATACTAGATACATTGATGACATCTTTTTCCTTTGGACTCATGGTGAACAATCATTGAAACAACTGTATGATGATATCAACAAGTTCCATCCCACCATCAGACTCACCATGGACTATTCTCCAGAATCAGTTGCATTCTTGGACACACGCATCTCCATCAAGGACGGTCACCTCAGCACCTCACTGTACCGCAAACCGACAGACAACCTCACAATGCTCCACTTCTCCAGCTTCCACCCTAGACACGTTAAAGAAGCCATTCCCTATGGACAAGCCCTCCGTATACACAGAATTTGCTCAGATGAGGAGGATCGTGACAGACACCTCCAGACACTGAAGGATGCACTCGTGAGAACAGGATATGGCGCTCGACTCATCGATCGACAGTTCCAACGTGCCACAACGATAAACCGCACTGATCTCCTCAGAAGACGAACACGGGACACGGTGACTTCCCCGGAGCGGAGAAGCTACGACATCTTCTCCGGAGTCTTCAACATATCATTGATGACGATGAACATCTCGCTAGGGCCATCCCCACCCCCCCACTTCTTGCTTTCAGACAACCGCACAACCTCAAACAGATCATTGTTCGCAGCAAACTACCCAACCTTCAGGAGAACAGTGACCACAATACCACACAACCCTGCCACAGCAACCTCTGCAAGACATGCCGGATCATAGACATGGACGACATCATCAAACGTGAGGATACCATTCACCAGGTGCACGGTACATACTCTTGCAACTCGGCCAACGTTGTCTACCTAATACGTTGCAAGAAAGGATGTCCCGAAGCATGGTATATTGGGGAGACCATGCAGACACTACGACAGCGGATGAATGAGCATCGCTCAACAATCACCAGGCAAAACAGTTCCCTTCCTGTGGGCGAACACTTCAGCAGTCATGGGCATTCGGCCTCCGACCTGCGGGTAAATGTTCTTCAAGGGGGCTTTCGTGATACACGACAGCGCAGAGTCGCTGAGCAGAGACTGATAGCCAAGCTCCGCACACATGAGGACGGTCTTAACAGGGATCTTGGCTTCATGACACACTATCTGTAACCCCCGTAACTTGCCTGGGTTAGCAAAAAACCTCACTTACTGTGCTGTCTGGAGAAAATACACAATTCTCTAACAATGCTCAGGATCCCCTTCACACACATTGTTAGCCACTTTAACACTTGAATAGCAGGTTAGATGTAAGGATTCGCATTCTAATCAGCAATCTCTGACTGTCTGTGCTGATGTGTGCTATTGCAGACCAGAACACTGCACTTGCCTGATGAAGACACGGGAGTGTTGAAAGCTCGCTTTTTTACTATCAAATAAATCGGTTGGATTAATAACTGGTGTTGCTAAATTCTTACTCAGTAACTAGTTGCCAGTCTGGGCTGGTGCTGAAGGAAGGAACCAATAAGATGAAAAACCTACCTGATCTTGTTTGCACTAATCTACCTATCACAGATGCATCAGTCCATGATAGCATTAGCAACTATAACCACCAAGTTTTGTGGAGAAGAAGCTCAATTTTCTTACTGAAAAAGCCCTCCATCATGTTTTGTGTCACTACCAAAGCGCTAAGTGGGATAGATTCAGAATTAATTCTGCAGCTCGAAATTGGGCATGGATGAGGTGCTTTGGATCATCACTAGCAGCAGAATTGCATTCAACCAGTCAAGGTCAAGCAATTTTCCTCACTCTACTGTTGCCATCAAGACAGGGAATCAATCCCAGTTTAACAATGTTAGAGTATAACAACACCAGTGTACTAAAACACAGAAATGTCTATTTGGTGAAGCTACACAGGACAGCATGGGTTTCCTCCCATAGCCAATTTTCCCATAGGAGAATTGGCTATGATCACTATGCAGATTTCAGGGATAAGGCAGGGAGTGGGCATGTGCAGAGTGCTCTATCAGAGAGTCATTGCAGATTTGATGGGCCGAATGGCCTCCTTCTGCACTGTAGAAATTGTAGAGATTCTATGAATTGTATGGATTACATACATCCAGACAGCAAAAACAAGAGTTAGAATCCCACAATCAACTCAACAGGTCAAAGTACATAGTCCTGGAATATGCATAAATGATGTTGGGTAATTAAAGAAATAGGAGGAGGTGGCATGATGAACACACTATTGTCAGTGGTTTTGCAGCCCAATACATTAATACAAGCTTTTGCATAGAAAGAGCTGGACAACATTCAGTTTGGAATGATAAGTGACAAACAGCATCTGTGCCAAGTTCCCAGCAAAAGCATCTCAAACAATGTACCACCCTCAATATTCAGTGTTATTTCCATTTACAAATTTCCCATCACCAACATCTTAGGAGTTGCCATTAACCAGAAACTTAATTGGAGCAATCATATAAATACTGTTATAGCAACAAGTCAGGGGTTGGGTATTTTGCTGCAAATGAGACACCTTCTGACTCCCAAAACTTTTCTACTGTTCTTTCATTTGAGAAAGTTAGGAGTGTGATGGAATATTTTCCATTTGCTGAGATGAGTGCAGCTCAATACTGAAGAAACTCCACAACATCCAAGAATTGGCAGCCTTCTTGTTCAGCATCCTATCCACCACCTTAAACAATTCACTTACTCCACCTACCAATTTAGTGACAGCAACATGTAGCATTCATAAAATGTATTTCAGCAACTTGTTAAGGTTCTTTGACAGCAATTCCTGTTTTCCCAATGTCTGCTACTCCGGAGAAGAGAAACGAGAGAATGGGAACAACATCAGCAAATTGCACCCCAATTTTACACATTATTCTCATTTGGAAACATATCACGGTTCCTGCACTGATGTGGAGACAAGATCTTGTAACATCATAACAGATTGTGGGAGCACCTTCACAGTAAGGAATGCAATGGTTCAAGAAGGCAGTTCACTGCCATCTTTCCAAGGGAAATTAGGAATGGGCAGTAAAATACTGGTCTTGCCAATGATGCCAACATTCCACAAAAGTTAAGAGTGGAGAGTTGAGCTATTAGCAAGCATTTATTGATGCAACTCTTGGATCAAGTATTCTTGAATGCACCATGACAGTTTATGATTATTTATCCAATTTTTCAATGAGGAAACAGTCAATGCATCATCATTAATATTATTTCCATGCCACAGCAAGTCAAAAAATAGTGTAACAAAATATAAACAGTAGTAAACTGAAAATATAAGTAAAGTAAGCTTACTTTTGCTTTGATCCTCTTCCAATAAACAGGCTTCCTGTCAATCTTGATACAAGATACCCAGTAACTCCAAGACGGCTAGCCAAGATGTATCCTGGGTTGTATTTTGTAGAATATTTCTGAAACAATTAGAAAACTGAAATACCACAATACAAATGGCTGGTTCAAAATAATCAACATAATTTTTCAAATTTTTGAAATGAAGAGCCATGATGCAAGATAAAGGAGTAAACATCAAAGAAAGCATAGACCAGAAACCAGTCTGGAAAGAAGTGACATTGTCTCAGCACAGTGGGGAGAAATTGGAAATTGTATTGCTCTCTTTTGGTCTGGAAAAGAAGCATGATGATTGATTGTAGCTATTTGCAAAAGGCAATATGATATTCAGTGTATAAGCATTTATATTTGTTTTGACATGCACTATACAACTTCCAAGTTGACAACACAATAGATGAGTTAAGATACAGAGCAATTGGTATACATCATGGAGAAAGAATTTACTACATTTTAACAAGTGTGTTCATTTAGTTGCTGTTGCTGTGTAGAAATTACTTTCAGAAATTAGTGTTGTAAAGTCTGTATCAGTGATATTGGATTGAATTCAATATCTTCACTCTTAATGTGTAAGAATGTAAATTAAGAGTGTAAATTAACATTTTATACTTACATGCTGGTTTTCTATAATGCCATCTAGCTGTGGCTCACATGGAACGGTGAAAACCACACGGATTCTTCCATCTTTGACAACATCAGAAGAGTCTTGAACCTAACAAGATATTCAAGCTATATGCTTTAATTTTCTTCAACACAGGATACATAACATTCTTGACCAATGTAATTTGCTTAACCAACATATAAACAGGTGCACACGAAAAAATAAAATTTGTGACTGACACAGGCCAAAGTGAAAAGGCTTGCATTTTCGCATCTGGAGAGCTATGAGCAATTCACATCACATTAATAACTTCCCGAAATATAGTCACTGTTTGGTAGCCAAACAAAGCCGTTAATTCACAAAAAGAGTAAGACTCTCCAAAAAGAGTGTGTAAAAAGTGTTTTGGGCAAGAGATAATGTTGACCAGGATTCCTGGAGAACACCACATCTTGTATGTGATGTTTTTTTACTGTCTACCTCAAAAGAAAGGCAAGATTTCATTTCAGTGGTTCATTTGAAAGAAATATCCTCCACTAATACAGCAGTCCATTACAACTTCATCCTTCATTACACATTAGGTCTTGGGAGTAGGACTTGAAGCTCAATCATCTGACCCAGGGAGAGTCTACTACCTGGCCAAATTGAGAAAGAACCAAAAGTTCACTCAAGTTCAAAGCAGAACGTCAACTTGGCTTTGTTGAAAGCGTTCTTGTCTCAAAGTCAAAAGGTTACAAGCCTCGACATATATTGCTAGCACACATTAATATACCAACACAATATCGTGGAATGCTGAACTGTCAGAGGAGTCAAACAGATGAGACACTAAATTGAGCCACCATTCCCTGCTCAGCTTTATGCCAGATTCTTCAGTACAACGTGAAGAATCACAAGGTGATCTGTCCTATACCCTGTATAAAAGGTCATCTTCATTCAAAACAATCAAAAAATAGGTAAACTGAATATTCACCTGGTTACTCTTTCTGGTATCTTGTTAATTGGAATAGGGCTGTTTTAGTCTAAGTCAAGTCACTGCACTTCAGAATTAACTCACCATATGAAGTATTTTGAGATGTTTGTGTGATAAGGTGCCTTTGCATCTGACTGTTCATTTAAGAACTTAATTTTTCCACAAGTGTGTGAAGCTAATACAGAGTATAATATTATTCATGTATAAATGCTGATCAGTAGATTAGTTAATAGTGGATTAGAGCCCATTGCTGAGCTTTAGTCCCATGGATCCAGATTGCATTTCAATATCTTGCCTAAGTGGCCACCATTCACACACAGGTTCTTCATTGTGTACTGCTGCTATTTGTATGTCCGGACATCACAGCTGATTGTAATTTTCTCTATTCATTGTCCACAAACACAAAGTGATCAGGAACTCCAGATAAACGTCCCTACACTCCTCCTGCTACTCCCTCCATTCAATAGAGATGTTTTTTGTGGTAAATATGCCATTACCTAGACAAAGTCAAAGCACAGAATTTGAGAACTCCACATCAAAACTAACTAACCTCTCCCATGCAACCATAGTAGGGTGATCCCATCATGAACACCTTAATTCTGGGTGGGAACAATTCATCCAATGAACTGAAGTGAGAGAAACTGGAATCAAATGATTTAAGATCCTGAAAAAGATATTTTAAGAAGTTAAAACTCATCAAATAAATCACTATCAGAGACTTCACAACGTTCACGATCAGAGTTAAATCTTTGTAAACAGACGCAAGAAATAGGAGGAGCAGACTGTATGACTCCTCGAGCCTGGCCCCTTCAGCCATTATGACCATGGCTGAACTTTTACAACTTCATTTGCCCATCCCTTTTACACCATACCCCTCGATTCCTTTAGCGCTTAAGAATAAATCAGTCTGTTTTGAATAAACAGATTGTGAATAAATCAATCCGTTGAAGTCAAATCCCAAAGACTGCAATCCACAATAATGATCTATGGTCTTAATACATTCCAGCATTTTTCCCATTAATTTTATTTGGCTATCTAAGCTATAATTTATCCTGTTCTCTTTCTCCCTCTTTTCTTTAAGACAGGGCTACATTTTCCATCTTCCAGTCCACAAGGTCCATTTTAGAAGCTATGATATTTGGAAGATCAAAACTAATGCATCCACATCTCTGCAGCCACCTCTTAAATCTATTGAGTGTAATTCATCAGGTGCAGGGATTTGTCAACTTTTAGAACTAATAATTGATTATATTTTTTTCTCTACCAATACTAATTACTTTGTTTCTCACTCTCATTAGACTCTGGGATTCCTCAGTTTGTGTTCTGCATATCTTCTATTGTGAAGAGGGCATAAAATATTTGCTTAATGCTCCTGCCCTTTCCTTATCCCTCAATATAATTTCTACTAACTGAGGGCACTACATTTACTTTCATTCTGCTCTTCCTTCTTCCATACATGCAGAGGCTTTTACAATCCATTTTGATATTTCTTGCTGGTTCAGTATCCCATATTTTCTCCTTCTACCTTAGTTCAAAGAACAAAGTTCCTTGGTCATCGTTTGCTGATTTTCAAAACCTTTCTAATCAAGTTTACTTCTTTTCTTTGGTAACATTGTAAGCCTCTTTTTTAAAAATCTAATTACATATTTAACTTCTCCAGTTATTCACAGGTGCATACGTGAAAAGAAAATTGTATTTTAAACTTTAAGAATTGGTAAAACTAAATGAGTGTGTTAAAACATTGAACAACAAAGCATAAATATTATTTGATTAGCAGCACTGAGCTCTTTATTTTTGAATTCCTACCCTCACGGTGGTCTGGTGAGCAAATGGTAGTACTTGCTTTGACCATTCCTTCTCCAAGGTAACTTCACCATTATGGCCAAATACGTATCGACGCCCAGTGAGGAGCTGGGCATATACCAGCACCGATGTTTCATTGATGAGGATTCCTTTCCTTTTGTGGTAACTGAAAAGTTTGTTAAAAAAACATGAATTTAACAATCATCAAAAATACTAAATAAAATTCAGTCAATTTGGAAAATGGCCCTACAAAGAAAAATCTAATTAATTACAGTCATTCCATACAGCAAGGTTATTGCAATATTAAGAAAACAATACACATAAGCCACCAAGGCATGTAATTACATAGCATGAGTTAATTTGCCCATTTAATTTTAAAAAAATCTTTGCAATTGAGACACATTCCAAATAAGGTTTTAAAGCAAATTTCCTCTATGCCTGTGTTTACTGTGTCCCATTATCATTGGGAAAGCATGAAAGTATTAGAAAAAGAACACCAAGGGACTTTCCAATATGTCCAATTGTGACATATTCTAAGTCACTTTTATCAGATGAAAGTTTGATAACCATGCTAAAATACATATGCAGTATGTGGACATCACCATGTCAATAAGCTTCATATATATTGTCTGTATTTTGTAAATAGCTGGAGTTCCACCTGGCTCCTGCTGGTGGCGACAAAGGGCCATATGAATTTTGCATCCTTGTGTAAAGGATTTCACAGCACAGAAAAAGGCTATTTGACCCAACAGGTCTAAGCTGTTCCTCAGCCTCTCTCCCACCTTACTTACACATTCTTCCAGACTAGAAAATACTCCCAAGTCCAAAATATCACTATCCTGCCACTTCTAGATTCTGCTTCTGGATAAGGCTAAACTGTCCAAGATGCATTTTGCAGTCCCAATCAACCAATGCACTGATCAGCAACACATCTTAGTTTTCTCTGGCCACACAAACTATATCAAAATAATACTGCAGATGACAATAACCTCCCTTTCGAATTTGAACACTATGACTGGACCAGCAGACTGATTTAGTTCTCAATGGTCAAGTTTACCCATAGCTGGATAATATTCCTTCTTTGTAACTATAATTTATCAATTTAATTATGAATAAATATTATGAAAAAATAATCTGACATGCATACATGTACTTACAATTCATATATATTGTGTACTTCTCTGTTCCACATGTTTTGTTCTGTGTCTCCAAGGTAAACTACTTTAGTGGGTGGTGGCGTTTTCCCAGTGTATACCTTTTGTCCTCCTGCAGGTTCATCTAAATAGTATCTATAAATTCAAATAAAACAGGCACAAATCAAGTCCCATTAGATTATACACAGTTAGCAGAAGAACCTGAAATTCCTCAATTCACTAACTTTGTTCTGTTAAACATTGATGACCCATCAATGAGAATTAGTAATCTGTAATGTCAATTTCTAAAGAAAACAGCCAACTGGACTCAAAGTGATTCAGCAGGAAAATCAAATGCTACAGTACTGAGTTTTTAGACCATGATAGTCACTGATTTGACTTCCAGCTCATTAAGCCTCCTCCTACAAAATTGTGCGAATGCTGATGCTAGATTTAAGGCTGGTTGGACTGCCTCTTCTCAGGCAAACAGCAAGCAGCTGGCAAATATCCAGCCGAAACTGAAAGTTGACAGCATTGATTTTATTAGTTATCCTAATCCTCAAGTGCAAATCCAAAGCAGAATCTGCTGGGAAATGCATTACGATGTGCCATAGCAATTACATTGATTTTCTAAAGAGCTTGGGTGCGGTGCTGCCATTCAGAAGTACTCATGATGTAGAGATGCTGTCTGAGACCAGAACACCTCATTCACCTGATGAAGAGGGTAATCTCGAAAGCTTGTGAGTTTACTATCAAATAAATCGGTTGACTTAAACCTGGTGTTGTCAGACTTCTTACTGTATTCAGAAGTGGACCAGTTATGTACACAGGGCATTATCATATGGCCATATTTGACTGACCAATATTAAAAACAGAATAAGTAACTAAACTAGCCACAGCACAAGTGAGACAGATCTTAACAGGGAAAATGTAGCTGATTTTGTTATTGTTGAATTGCTCTCCCAAGCTATTGTAAAGTTAATCAGCTGCCCTTCTGCCATGTACTCAACTTTTACAGATGCATCATAGAAAGCATTCTTTCTGATTGTACCACAGCTTGGTATGGTTCCTACTCTGCACAAGACCGCAAGGAACTACAAAAAGTCGTGAATATAGTTCAACTTATGCAAATCAGCCTCCGAACCATTGATACTGTCTACACTTCCTGCTGCCTTGGCAAAACAGCCAGCATAATTAAGGCCCCGCATTTCCTGGACATTTTCTCTTCCACCTTCTTCCATTGGGAAAATGATACAAAAGTCTGAGTCATGTACCAATTGACTCAAGAGCAGCTTCTTCCCTGCTGCTATCAGGCTTTTGAACGGATCTACCTTGCATTAAGTTGATCCTTCTCTATGCTCCAGCTAGGACTGTAACACTACATTTTACACTCTCTTACTGCCTTCTCTATGAACAATATGTTTTGTCTGTATAGCGCGCAAAAAACAATACTTTTCACTGCATGTTAATTAATGCACATGACAATAATAAATCAAATCAAAAGCAGCATTTGGATTTTAGAATTTTAATACAACAATTCCACCCAAATACCAAAATCTTAAAGAGCCCACGACACTGGGTTCAACAACTAGCTTCAAGCTTCTTGCATCAAAAAAAAATGTAACCCTTCAATCACTTGACATAACAATTCTGATTTTGTCCTCGGCATTCCCAAGGGTCCAGAAATTTAATGGAAAATTTCAATCCCAAACTCACTTTACTTCTGTGAATAAATTGCAAAGCTGAGCTCCCATTCCAATTATTAAAATTTAGAAATGACACACATTGTTAATACAATAAAGTTAACAAAATCTACACTGGTTGGTAAATCAAAACTGAGAAACATAGCCATTTCTCCCTGAGAGAATTAATTGACTTTGTTCGTATCAATACTCTTACATCCAGTGATCGAGCTAACTCCTAGTTATGTACTCAAATTTTTTGTTTTAAACTCATTCATGGGACATGGGCGTCACAGGCTGGACGGTATTTATTGCCCATTCCTAAATAGCCATCATCTGTTTCCCTTAACAATGTAATTCATATTATCAATTACACTGTCATAGTTTCAGACAATGACATACTCTATTGGGTGATAATCCAACTGGTTACAATATGCAGTCACCAGCTCTTAAAAGGTTCTGCAGCTTCTGGGGTGAACACAGTTTCTGTGCCGAGAACTGACTTCCGCAATCAACTGAACATAATTTTGTCTTGCGTCACAGTACTGCCCCAATTGACAACTCACACAAGTCCAGTAAAAACTACAATCAATTTGGCTTTGAAAACAGGTCGACTATAATTATAGCGGACTGGTGTAAGTGGTTCGATAAATTTTCGTGTGGTGTAAAAGCTAGCGATTTCCTGTAACACTGTGTGAGAATAAATGTAAATTTCATCAACCTGCCACATGGTGTACTGGCTTTGCAGGAGAATCTAACCTGGCAACCTTATCCTTGTGGCAGAATCAAAGTTCCAAAAAGTTATACCTCCTTTCATCAAAATGAGATCAAAAAGAGAAATGATGGAAATATCACCAGGTCTGGTAGCATCAGTGGAGAAACAGAACGTGACCCATCAGGGCAACCTGAAGTGTTAACTCCATTTCTCTCTCCATATATAGTGCCCGACCTGCAGCATATTTTCAACATTCTGTTTTTATTTCAGATCTCCAGCACTCTCAGCACTTTTGGATCAAAATAGGGGAATTGGTTTCAACAAAATACAATTGGGGAATTAACAGATTAGTTTTGTTTTCCTGTGACAAACCTTCACTTCAGAGTACAGAATCAAAACTAACAAATGGGAAATAATTTGTTTCCACCCTAGGTCAAATGTTGTACTACAAGGAACAGTTTAACAGCACTCAAGACATAGTATTAGCGACCAGCAGGTGCACAACAATACGATTAATGACAGACTTCCCCAAGAAACGTACGTTCTACTTCATTTTGGTGCCAATTGGCAAGATTAAAGAAAACATATCAAGAGTCATGACCAAGAATGTGCCTATTTCCTTTCGAACAGCATATAATCGATATATAACTCACTCAGCAAACAATGTGGACTTTTGGGCAAGGAAGAAAAAGTAGTTTTGGGGAATTGCCAATACCAAGATAAAAGTCAATCTACAATATTAAATACACTATCCTTTTTAAACTGCAGCTTAGATCAAGTTATTCAATACTTACTTCATTTCTTGATCTGACACTGCAACAATTCGAGCTTCCTCAAGATAAGGCCAATTCAAAAAAACAGGCCTCCCCAGGTCCTGATTAGCAACATCATCCACATTCTGAAAGGCAAACAGGAATTAGAAATTAACCTTAAATATGTGGCTTTTAAACATTTGACTGCTGCCTTTCAATAGTTTCACATATTTTGCTTATGGAAGGCGAGAATAACCCTTATTCATGGCATATTTCAAGAATTCAAAAAGATATCACTGCAATTTGACACCAAAATCATGTACACTTTGAATTCAGGAAGATCAAATACAATGTAAAATTATATTGCTCACGGTTAAAATTTAAATGATGGCAATTGTTTCTGAAAGTCTGATTTAGACAGACAAACATAATACAACACCACACCACGTCTCACAACACCAGGTTAAAGTCCAACAAATTTATTAGGTAGCACAAACTTTTGGAGTGCTGCCCCTTCATCAGGCGAATGACGAAGGCACTCCGAAAGCTCGTACTACCAAATAAACCTGTTTGACGTTAACCTGGTGTTGTGAGATTCTTACTGTGCCTGCCCTAGTCCAAAGCTGGCACCTCCATATCACAACATAATTCAGGTTACATTCCAGTTTTGTTACATTCTCTATGATCTCATACATACCTCCTCCTCCTCTTTGGACAATAGTTCCAAAAGCATATTCTCTCCACGGCTTGGCTGTTGAAAGATTTGCACCCCACTCTTCCCCAGATAGAACTGCAAGAATAAGAATTTTAAATATACATTTTCACTTTGTGTTGGAGGAAAGATAAGATGCGAAAGAAAACATTACTGCCACGTATTCTGTTTTTTTTGGTTTGTGTTAGCATCATTTGATAGCACACAGCAATTGCAGCCACGTCAACATCCGGCACATAAGCCAGTAGTGTGTGGAATTAGGACAAGTAATCAGATTTAGGGGCTATCAGGGAAAAATATACTTTTAAAAAGCTGCACTCCCAACTGGTCCCAATTCCATCATCCATTCGTCCTAAATAAAAGTAGGCCATTCAGTCCTTCAACCCAAGTGATGATTCTATAAGATCACAGCTGATCTTGAACCTCATCTTTCCTATCCAATCACCAAATCGTTTGTCTTGAATATACTCAAGAACCAAGAATTAATAACTCCAAAGAGATTTCTCATCCCTGTTCAAACTGGCTTACTCCTACTAGAAGATACATTAGATGTACTGTAATTTCTATTATGAAGACAGAAGCAAAAGACAGAATTTTCTGACCTCCCCGCACTATTAGTGGATTGCGCTGCTCCCCAAAAAAAGCGTGGGGGCCTAAAAATCCATTTTGCACCTGACAGAAAAGAAACTCTTTCTTAGCTCCTTCCTAATATCATGAACCAGTTCACACCCAGAAAGGGTCTGAGGTTGATTAGCATTATTAAAATAATATTTAAATGTGTATAGTCCGTTCAAATCCAAGCATATGGAATTCATGGACCTTCAGATGTGGTATGATGACAAGAATCAATACTAGTCTCCATTACTGGAGGCTTGACACAATGATCACACCAGGTCTCAGAAGCCACTGAAGCCCCTAGGGGGCAGCTGGACAGTGTTTTATTTTCTCTCTACTAATTGTCGAACTTTTGCTAAATTCTAAATTCCTCCAGTTTATCACTCTTTTTGGCAACATTATAAGCCTATTTTTTTAGCCTAATGCTATCTCGAACTTCTCATCTGCTAGTAAGGTCATGTGTCCCATAGCTCTTTTATCCCATTAGGGAACGTGCGTTCATTGAGAATAATGAATTATTTCTTGTTTTCCCTTGTTTATTGACCACCGTAAATTTAATCTAATTTTCCTATCTACCCAAGCCAACTCAACCCCAATTTGCTTTGTTCTGATTTAAGACCATAGCTTTGGATTTAACTAAAATATTTTCAAACTCAATATAAAATTCTATCATAATATGATCACTCTTGTCCATGAGATCCTTAACTAAAATAATTAGTAAAATTTTAAATATAAAATAGCCCACCCCCAGCAGATTCCTTGACATACTGATGCATTCCACCAACCCCACCCTCCACATTATTATTGCGTATCCATGCATTGTAACACTACATCTGTGAATAATTGGTGCTAACCTGCTGAATGATAAGTGAAGCTGAAATGTTAGAACATTCAATGACTCTAATCTTCTATAGTAAACTATGCAATCAGTTTCCCAAAGCAAATAGATCCACAGTCTCACGGTATTGTTTGCATGCCTAGTCACTTTGTTTCACCAATTGAAATTAGAGCACAACAATCACTAAGGAATGGGATACTTTTCATTCAGTTCCATATAACTTGCAAATTTAATGCATAATAAATATGATGTCTGGTCTGACAAAGCTCAAGATATTGGTAATCTGTGCTAGCACATCGTGCAGCTTCACCCAGTCAAACTTCATCAATATCCTTATCCGTTCTTGGGAGGCCTCTATATGCTTGCATCATTTACAAGTGGAACAAGATAAATCTATATCAGACAAACAGATAATCTACTTTTGTAGATTCCTTAATAGTTTGGTCAAGTGACTCTTAACTATAGCGTTAGGTTGCCATCAGTGTCCACCGTCAAGTTCACCCTGTCACCTTCAAAACATATGGTCATCTAGTTAATCACAATAATGCATTCCAATCTCAATGCAGTCCAGATCAGAGCAGTGGTTGATTTTGAGAGACAATGCATGAATGAGTAACTGAAGCAATAATCCGCATAACGAAGGTATACATGTTGCAAGTCCATCCAAAACAATAACTATTCTGCCAAGAGTAGAACTGTTTACGAGGAAAAAAATACACGTATGTTTTTGTCTCTCTCTCTCTGACTTCTCATTGCCATTGCAAAGGGCCCAGGAGTTACTAAGTCTGAAAGCAGAGTGGCTACAAGCAGATTAACAGCTCAGGCCAAGCAAACAACTTACAATCATCCAAAGGTAGTGATCCAATTATTTATCTTTACAACAATGTATTTTGGTTGCATTCTCTGTGTGCCTATAGCAATCCATTAATTCACAGGCATTGCTGACAGTAATTTATGAATACAACTGCTGCAAAGAAGCTGTGCAATCAACTGAAATTCCCTATCACAGGGGAAATGTACCTTATGTTTAATATGCTTCAGAGTTGGAAACCCACGGAAGTACAAAGAACCCTTATCTCGGGCATATTTTTTAGTGCAACTGAGATCCACTCTCCATGCGTCCATGGGAATCTCTTCATGTCTGAATGATAAATGTAGTAAATCAAAATGTGGTGTTAATAGCAATCATTTAATTCATAGAACAATCCTTCAGGAAACAATATCAAACTAGGCAAAATCTCTACCTTGCACGACAACACTCCACATCTGGAAACTTTTCTGGCCACGGTGATGGATATTTAAATTCAGTTTCTTCATCCCACCAAAACATGATACAGTTACTGTGCCTATTGCGCAGTGTCTCCTCCTCTGAAAGGAATTTATTACATGGCTCCATGGCTGCCAGTAATCGTTTCTGAAAAGGTGAGAAAATATTTAAGTTTTCTTACATATTTACAAATGGATGAAATGCTACAGGAAGTAGTAAAAAGTATTCAAAATATAAAGTTTTTCTTCATTCGTTAATGGGATGCTGGTGTCACCAGCAAGGCCAACATTTACTCCCCACCATAATTACCCTCAAGATGATGGTGGTAAACTGCCTTCTTAAATGCAGTGGCATGCTAGACTAATTCTGAGAGAGCCTGGATTCACATGTAAGGGCAGGATGGGCAAGTTTGATAGGTTTGCTTCCTTGAAGAACATCAATTAACAGATGAGTCTTTATGACAATCTTGTAGTTTCTCATGTTTCTGGATCATTAATTTATGCCTCCAGATTAGCAGTGCAGTAACATAACCACCATGTTACATTACTCCCAATTGAAATGGCTATTATAAAATCCAAAGAGGGGGTTACTTTTTACCATACTCTGAATAAAACTTGAGGTGCCTCTTTAAAATGCTGCAGTGTTGTCAGTTTCGAACTGGGTTTTCTAAATACACATATTAGTTTGCATTGTTATAATTGGATATTCATGAGTACAACTGTCCTGCAAGAAGAATGCAAATCTTTGAATACAGAAGTCTTTGAGATTTTACAGTGTATTCCTTTACCCTGAAATGTGTGCATACATTTGCAGCAAGCGGGAACAACTGATGCTTCTGTTAATCCTGACATCATTCAACATATATCTTTCCATGCAAATAACCTCTCAAGAACCAGAGTTTTAAGCAGCCTCAGATCTTTTATCTCCTACTCAAAATGTGCGCCAGGTCCAATTAGTGATTGGATTCTGGAGAAACACTTACTGCTGCTATTGCATAATTAATCCATCAATATCCTGTTAGAGACAAAGTTGACTAAATATTTCACAGCTCCTCTCATCAGAGTAGCTGTGATGGTGGAGGCATAGCTTTTGTCAGACTCACCTGATGAAGGAGCAGTGTGCTGAAAACTTGTGTTTCCACCCCAATCCAAAGTCGGCATCTCCGCACCATAACTTTTATCATCATGTGCCACTTCTTCATTCACTTCTCCTTCAAGCACATAATCATTTTTTGCTCCTCTCATCTCTCACTTCACATTCCAAACTCCATACCAACATCCTAACCAACTTCCCCTTCTTTAGCACGTTACCTGCAACTTCCTCTCCAGCTTTCTATCTCGTCATGTACCATTCAGTTCTCAGACTTCTTGGGTATTCTCTCTTCTTTTTGCCTCAGCAATGATGTTTGCCCTTTCAGGAACTTTTACCTTCTGTCTGACTTTGCAAACACCTTCCTTTCTCCCAGCTTTAACAAAACTCATCTTTTTCACACAACTTTGTCAGGTCTCATCATGTTTAGACAGCTGTTTCTTCAGCCTTTATCTAATTTCCTCCCCTCTCATTAATGAAAGTAGCTCATTTCTTCCACTTTAAAGGCAGTATACCATTGCAAGTTGTTTGCTACCCAAAAGGCACAACAAAATCTAAATTGCCAACAAAGTTACAAGAGGACTTAGAGAAGTTATTTATATTAAATAAACATCTTGGAGAGTTTATAAAATCACATCACTAAAAAATAGTCATTCTACACACTGAGATATAAACTCCAACTATATAAACCACTTCTACAAATTGGTTAAGATTAAGATTAATCTTTTAATATTTTCAACTAAAAGAAAAAAAACAATTCAAGATTAGTTACTTATAGATTTGATAGATTTAGGTACCAAATTAAGATTGTTTCCTTTGGAAAACATAATGACACTAGACGCAATAGCACTTTAAAATACTCACTTCATCAATAAATGGAATGAGAACAACAGCTTCCCACTCCTGCTGCTTGCCATTAAGGTCAGTTTTAAAATCTGGAGGATAGTACTCAATGATTGGAGATTTTTCATCAGTCATTAAATACTGAAAATGGAAGAATAAATATGAGACATCAAGAAGGATGCAGTTTTTAACATTATATTATTTTTGCTTTTTTTCCTGCATGCACACAAAATTCTTTATTACAATCTTTGGTAAGAAATCTGGCAAGTGACCTTTGCACACATCTTTACATACATAAAGGCAGGAAAGTGAGAGGGTAAAGCCACATAAAGTGGCATTAAGAAAACAAGCATTGAAAAAAATCTTTAAGATTTTGACAGTATGCAAAACAGTCATCGGCTGATCCTCAATTAGAAAATGAGAAAATTAGGGTCATAAATTTACGACATGGGTCTTGGTGTTACTGATCAGGTTGATTCTTGAGCACCAGGGTAGGACGTCCCATGAAATCATGGAATCTGAAATGCAGAATTTGCTTCCACCTTGTCATATAATTGAGGCGCTGAAACCCAAACATTAAACAACTCAATGAACAAATTGTCACTGTTCTGAATGATTGGTAGCAAGCTCCTCCCAATAATTAAAGTCAACACTGCCATGCTTCAATGAAAGCTACCGAGTGTCTTTGAAATGTTTGTCCTCCCTGGAACATGAGCCACTTGGCAGTGGAGGAAACAGATCTGGTGGGAAGGTATTTTCCAGCCATCTGGAATCAGTGTCCAGTCCATCAAAATTAATTTTGCAAGAGTTTTCCCAAATACTTGTGGAGTTGGCTTCAAGAACGGCACTGGCATTTGTTCAATGGCACCCCCATTGAATTTGGAGGATGCAGCAGAAGTATGGAGTTTTCTTGTGTCATTGATATACAATCCAGATCTCACTACAGTACAGGAATGTAGTAGACAACTGTTCTGTACACTGGGACTTTGTTGACAAGCACTTGATGCTGTAGTTTCTCAACGACTGAATTGCAGAGCTGATCTTGTGTTGGATCTCCTCCTCAATGGTGGCCTTGGTATGGGAAATGCTGAACATATTCCAGCGTCTGTCCTTCAGCATCTCCAGGACTTGGAATATCTGACTGACCAGGTGTAGATTGTTACAAATTTTGTCTTTGCAACATTCAACGTCATGTGAAATTCCTTGCATGCAAAATTGGAACGATCACCAGTGGCTTGCAAATCCAGTGCAAAATGGGAAACAATACCACAGTCATCTCCAAACTGTACGTTGATCATGTATATCTATTAAAGAGTTTTCCATCTAGTATTTAGGGCCAGTCAGAGACAGCAATGGGAAGTTGTACGTGGAGTCTGAAGAGATTGGAGAGGCACTGAATGAGTATTTTTCGTCAGTCTTCACGCAGGAAAACGTCAATGTAGTCGAGAAGAATACTGGAATACAGGGTTGTAGACTAGAAGGGATAGAGATACATAAGGAAGTGTTAGCTGTTCTTGAGAGTATGAAAATAGATAAGTCCCTTGGGCTGGATGGGATTTATCCCAGGGTTCTTTGGGAAGCTAGAGAGGAGATTGCAGAGGCTTTGGCTTTGATCTTCATGTCGTCATTGGTTACAGATATAGTGCCGGAAGACTGGAGGATGGCAAATGTTGTCCCCTTGTTTAAGAAGGGGAGTAGAGACCATCCTGCAAATTATAGACCAGTGAGCCTTATTTCTGTTGTGGGGAAAGTTTTGGAAAGAATTATAAGGGATAGGATTTATAGTCATCTAGAGAGAAATGAATTGATTAGGGGTAGTCAAAATGGTTTTGTGAAGGGAAGCTCATGCCTCACAAACCTTATCGAGTTTTTTGAAAAGGTGACCAATGAGGTGGATAAGGGTAAGGCAGTTGACATGATGTATATGGATTTTAGCAAAGCATATGATAAGGCTCCCCATGGAAGACTACTGCAGAAAATGCAGATGTATGGGACTGAGGGTGATTTAGCAATTTGGATTAGGAATTGGCTAGCTGTTAGAAAACAGAGGGTGGCAGTTGATGGGATATATTCAACCTGGAGTTCAGTTACAAGTGGTGTACCTCAGGGATCTGTTTTGGGGCCACTGCTGTTTGTTATTTTTATAAATGACCTGGATGAGGACGTAGAGGGATAGGTTAGTAAATTTGCTGACGACACTGAAGTCAGAGGAGTTGTAGATATTGAGGATGGATGTTACAGTTTGCAGAGGGACATAGATAAGCTGCAAGCTGGGCTGAGAGATGGCAAACGGAGTTTAATACGGAAAAGTGTGAGGTGATTCACTTTGGTAAGAGTAATATGTGTACAGAATATAGGGCTAATGGTAGGACTCTTAGTAGTGTATGAGCAGAGAGATCTCGGCGTACACGTGCATAGATGCCCAAAAATTGGTAAGGTTGTAAGGAAGGTGCACAGCATGTTAGCTTTTATTGGTAGAGGGACTGAATTTCGGAGCCGAGATGTCATGTTGCAACTGTACAAAACTCTGGTGCGGCCGCACTTGGAGTATTGTGTACAGTTTTGGTCACCACATTATAAGAAAGATGTGGAGGCATTGGAAAGGGTGCAGAGGAGGTTTACTAGGATGTTGCCTGGCATGGTGGGTAGGTCTTATGAGGAAAGGCTAAGGGACTTGAGGTTATTTTCATTAGAGAGAAGGCGGCTAAGAGGTGATCTAATTGAGGCATATAAGATGATCAGAGGGTTAGATAGGGTTGACAGTAAGAGCCTTTTTCCTCAGATGGAGATGGCTAACATGAGGAAACATAGCTTTAAATTAAGGGGTGGCAGTTATAGGACAGATGTTAGAGGTGGGTTCTTTCCTCACAGGTTAGTAAGGGTGTGGAATGCCCTACCTGCAGCAGTTGTAGACTTGCCAAGTTTAAGGGCGTTCAAATGGTCAGTAGATAGGCGTATGGATAGCACTGGAATAGTTTAGGTTAGAGGGTCATAAGATTGGTTCCACTGGGCGGTGCAACCTCGATGGCTGAAAGGCCTGTACTGCGCTGTAATGTTCTATGTTCTGTGTAGTTAGTACTGATCTATGAAGGCAGATGGTTTTTGGTGAGCTGAATACAATCTACCTGATAGTGGCTAAAGAGTATGAGGGGTATTCTTCATCTAGCCCAGCTTTGAAGGCGTTTATTTCAGATCTCCCACTTAAGACAGTTGCAATCATATCATCATAAAAGGAACTACAGAATTATGAAGAAGTTTCCAGGACATCTTAAACTTTGAAATACAACCCACACAACCTTGCAATTTATTAAGTCAAATGTTTTGGCCAGGTCAATGAATGCAATGGAGAGTTCCTGGTGTTGCTTTTAACATTTTTCTTCATCTTTGCTGTCTGACAAATCCATGTCAGAGATTCTTCTGGAAAATCTAAAGCACACTGTGAAAAGTAAAAAGTGAATTGTAATCAATGTGCAAACCCACTAGACACCAAGAGCAAAGAGTACCTGGAAGCAGCTGGGTAGAAGTTCTTTACTAGCTGCTGGCAGAACAGCCAAAAGCTGCTCAAATGGCTTGAATGGTCTCCCTATATCAAATGTTATCTTCAACTTGCTGATATTACGGATGTCTGATAGGTAAGGTGCATAATGAAAAGGATAATACCTAAACAGAACAAAACATTCCATCATATACATGATAGTACTTTTTAAAAATAAACTCAACCCATTGACTTGACAGTTTCATTTGAAATTAAATTCTTGTTCAACATTGAAAAGGGAACTCAAAATAAGGTGGCAAGTTTGAAAAGATACATATCTCCATTGTAATAAATTTCAAATATGAAAATAGTTTTCATTTCTAATAAAAGAATAGTGTGAAATCCCCCATGCAATTTTAATTTCAAGTCACCATGAAACAATTAGTCCTTCCATGGAATCCCTGCTGTGCTGAAGGAGACCATTCAGCCCACTGAGTCTGCATTGACGTTTTAAAAGGTGTCTTACTTAGGCCCACATTATCACCCTATCCTCCTAATCTTGCATATTTAGTGAGGCTAATCCACCTAAACTGCACATTTTTGCTCCAGTTTCCTCCCACAGTCAGACATGGTAGAAAGTGCAAACTCCATGCAGACAATCACCCAAGGCCAGAATTGAACTTGGGTCTCTGATGCTGTGAGGCAGCCATTTTCTCTGCATGGTTAGATGGAACAAGTTCGAAGCAGAAGCTAGGCCAGAAGCATCACATTTCAAAATTAACTGTACCAAGGCAGGAGAAGATTTGACATCATGTAACATCACAGAGCAGTGGGGGGAGAAAATCTTAAAAGGTTTTTACTTCATTGAATATGGCCTAGTCCCAGAATATTATTTTTCAACATTAGTACATTATGTAGTGCAAGAATTTATACCTAACATACCAGTGTTAGGTACAAAAACAGGAACATGACTATCTCCTGACGCTAAAATTAAACTTAACACCCCTTGTGACATCTTGTCTTCTTTAAAATATTACAGGCCATGCAGTTATCATACACTATTACAATGTTGAAATGCTGCATGCTTCTGAAACTTGTAACGAAGGACACGTTCTGAATTGTGAAGTTAGCCGAATGAACAAGGGACAACTTGAATTGCTTGTAAACACTATCACCTCCAAATCAAAAGGCTGAGAGTTCAAGTCCCACTACCGACAGGTTATCTTTAAAAAAAAATACATATCAGCAGATCTATTTAATTCACAAAGGGATATGAGAAAAATGAGGTGATGGGGATATAGATTCCTTAATCGATGTAGTTATGGATGAATTGTGGGGAAGGATTGAACTTAATGGACCAAATCACCTTTTCTAATTTCAAGCTTTGCGAGGCTTGGGAACAATTACAAGGCAGTGAGCAAATTTTCATTAAGAGCTCAGCTGAAAAGACAGGTGAAATGCGATTCAGTTCATGAAATTCATTAGAAACACTAATCTTTGCAAACACTTCCAAGCATCTGCTGTTCATTAAATATTTGGGCACAAATTTAAGTGGCTCATCCCACATCCATGAATAAATCTCCAAATCCTAGAAAATATTTACAACAGAAATTGGGTAATCAGGCTTAAAATAAAAGGGCAAGAAAGAAATGCTGTAATGCTGTCACAATCAGAACATCTCTATTTGAATTGTCTCCATGCAAAGCTCACCAGCTCCAGGACTGCACACCATGATAATAATAGTGCAAAATCCATTGTATTGCTTGAACATAACATTCTGCTTGTTGAGCAAGAAATTCACTGTTGGAAGAAAGAAATAAAGAAACAAAATATGTTACCACATGTTGCCAAGCAATAAAAAATTCTAACTCAAAATTCTAATTCCGGCTCTGACAAAGGATCATCCAGACTTGAAACACTGGCTCTATTCCCTCTCCACAGATGCTGTCAGACTGGCTGAGACTTTCCAGCATTTTCTGTTTTTTGTTAAAATTCTAACTCCTGGCTTTAAACCTATTTGGATGCCAGGGATACTGATTTCTGCATATTCTAAATCAGATTTTTCGGCATTTTATTTTACTCCCCACTGCCCCTGGATGCTCCCCAGCATTTTGTCAAAGTATAAATTCTTCACATGCAAGTATCAGTGAGTGGCAGTAGCTTATTCAGGCATTAGATTAAGCTCAATGCTTTTTTCAGTTGACAAACATTTGTACAAAGTGTACAGTAACATTTCTTCAGATACTGGAAGTACAAGTACCAGCTCCAGTTTCTTAGTAGGCATTTCTTTGACCTCTAACCTATTCTTCACATTGTAAGTGGAGTTTAATAATTTCAGTGCTCTTGATTTTTTGTTGTATTTCTGCACCCAGATCAAAACACAATGCAAACAGCAGAGTCTTGTAATTTCAGGGCTTATAGCTCAAGGGTATAGCCAAACATTATGAATCAAGTTTCCCCTAGAATTCTGGGGGAAGGAGTCAGCCACGTGCTTCTCCTCCCCTAAAACATTTGAAGCCCTCCTTTTTAGCGTCAACAAAGAAGCAACCCAAATCCTAATTTTCTAAAATACTTCCCCACGCATATTCACTGATTCCCCCACTTACCCTCATATGACGAGTGATACAATCCTGCTATTGCAAGACACCTCAGCTTTACCAAATGGGCAACCTAAAATCTGCATCATCTGTTTAGGAAACATTTTTCATTCCTCATAGAAAATACAATCATGCGATTAAATAATAATTCAGATAGAGGGAAAACAAAACTCACTTACTCAGAAACAACTTCTACACCCATCTTTGTCATGTAATAAACTCTCTTGTACTGCCTAAACTCTGTTTCAAATAAATCATCCTCATCCTCATTGTCGTCATCATTGATATCATCCAAGAGATCTGGAATAAGTTGAAACATACCACATGCAAGTTACCCAGTATAAAAAAGATTGCAATTTGGTTGTGTTTAAGTCTAATGCACAGAATGCAAAAACTGAATAGACTGATTTGACTTATTATTGTCATGTGTATTAGCTCAGTGAAAAGTATTGTTTCTTGCAAGATATACAAACAAAACAGACCACACATCAAGAAGGTGAGGGTGCAGAATGAAGTATTACAAGAGTGAACTGTTATATCTGGACTAAAATAAGTCTTTATAATTAAAATATAACGGAAGCCAGAAAAAAAAGTCAGTGTAATATTATTTAACTAATGTAAGTAAATTCAAAACTAACACTGAAATTTAATGAGGGAGAAATTGATCATTAACAAATAGCGCACAGGCAATGTAAATAGTGTGATGTTGCCTGCCCCCGGGAAACCAAAATAAGTCTACAAAACATTTCTCCCCTTTGCTTTAGCGAGATCTTAAGAAGAAATTGAATAATTGGCAGCAGTTTCAGAATGAAAGCCTTCATTTGTTGCTCATGCCTACCTTTGTGATTTAATTCAGTATTGCAATGGGAACAGGCTTCTGCCTCATTTTCACCTTCATCTAATACAGCTAAACACAGATCATCTCGAATCTGTAAACAAAAAAAAATTTTTCTTTCCCAGTAAAGCTCCCTTTAAGAAAAGCAGAACATTAATTTCTCCTTGAACAGAGGCAATATTCCTGTATAAATATTCAAAAGGCACATTAGCATTGGAATGAATTGATAGCCATTGATTTCATTCTACTTTCTTCTCCAGAGATTAACTTCTTTTTCATAAGTCATTAATTACATAGCAATCTTTATCAGATTTAATGAAAATCATGCATAAAATGATTATAAGTGGACGAATAAATTGTGGCTCTTTGGACAAAAATGCATGGGATTATTATAAGACTATTTTCTGAACCTTCAGTTAGTAGATAATTTACCTCAGGCAAAAGCTACTCTAACAATGGGATATTTGGACACATCATAGGTGAAATTAGATAGATTTGTAAACCAATTTGGATGAAAACAAATGTATACTTTATAGGGAAACTGATGTTTAATGATTTATTTTAGCTTAGCTTACATATAAAGTATGTTGAGTCAATATGGTTTTATGCTGAATTCTGGGACAATATTCATAGCATCATATTCAAACTTGACAAAAAAAATATGCCCTTAAGCTAGTGATACAAGATATCAAAAGTTTGAACAATTATTGGTATGGAACTATCCACCTCCTTCACAATTAAAATGATCAGTTCTGTTCTGTAAGACTGAGTGTGCAAAGAGAAACACATTAAAACTTTCAGCCTTGTGCATTAAATTAGTGCAGTAAAACTTTTATTTAAGGCAGTCACTTCATTTCACACAATATAGCCATCTTTGATTTCCTAAGTTTAGAAGTTCCTCATTTAGCTGTTGTAACTCTAGTTGTTTTAAATTTAATATCAGTTAGTTGAATGTGTTGTTATATTTAGCATATTTCCAAGCATTGACTGTATATGTATTTTATACAGACTGTTATTGCTGTAACTTAAGTTTTACAATACTATTCAGTAAGTTTAACTGTCTCATACCAAACACCAACAGATACAACAAAACATACTACAGTAAAGCAGTACTCTCAGCAAAACCACATTGATAAGCACCTGTTTTAAGGAAATAAGCTATAGATCAATTAGACATCCATTAAATCCAAGTTCACAAACACACGCTACCCTAAATAAAAGCAGACATGAAAACTATTCTCACTCATATTCTGTATATATTTTATATTACTACTTTATAGTCTTGTTTATTAGTATTAAGATAAGCAATTTCACCATTCTATCGCTTATTTTAAAAATAAAGTAACTTATTCCAAGTAAACAGAGAAATGGCAGCCACTTCAAATAACCCGTACAAAACAGTCACTGATAAGGATTCGATTTAATACAAGTGAGGTTTTCACAGCTCAAGATAGCAATCATGAAGACATGACGGGGAATGGACAAATGGCCAAGGTATCAAAATATTCTTTCATCTTAATGAGAAGTAACAGAAAAACTGAGGGAGATGGTCCCACAAGTAATTGATACCTTAGGAGGTCCAGTCAGGGGACAACAGGGAATTACATCAATAGTTGACCATTATTCTTGAGAAATTAATAAACTGATCATTCTCAACTGGACCAATCACACATTGATCGTGCACTCCTTAAACCAATTAAGAATTAGCTCCACCTCATTTAGGCCAATTAGAATTGATCACACTGTGGGCTGTGACTTGAAATGAATTATAAGCAACAGCTTTCATTGGGCAAGGTGCGCAGAAAGTGACTACTGCCCAGAGAGAAGCAGAAGTCACAGAGATTGATTGTCAACCTGCACCAAGGCTGAACTGGAAAGCAAGAGCCATTGTATGCTAGTAAAGTCCTGCCTTGTCTTTAACAGGTATAAATTTACAACTTAAAAGATTTTGAGAGCTACTTCACCAAACTACCTCCTATTGCTAAAATGGTTACAGTCTCAAATGAACATAATCGGAATTTAAATTCAAATAATACCTGGAACTTATAATTTCTCTGGATCAGTCCAACCATGGTCATCCTACTGCAGACAGTTTAATGACCAAAAAAAGATGGTTATTAATACCTCTGCAACACACCCCTGAGTATGAAAAATGGACAGTTTCTATATTAATTACCCAATGTTTTAGGCACCTGCTGCCCTTGAATTTAAATCTGATTATTTTATGACACAGTGCAACAGCAAGGTCTCTATCATGCTGCATCAATTGACTGAGATGATTGAACAGTCAATGGAGCGCAGGTTTCCATGCTGTGACTTGGAAGCAGTCAAGGAATGACAACATATAACACATTATGCCAAGAATTTATTCACAAGATGGGAAAATCTTCTGGAATTTTACTGGACAATCTCTAAGGATTAGGAAGTACTGCTGAGTATTCCTTTGGGGAGTTTAAATGATTTTGGTACAACAACTTGTAAATAGTATGTGGTGCTTTGATTGGCCAAGTGATGTTCAGTAATTCCTTACATCAATTAGAATTACTTCAGCACTTACAACTCAGCAAATAGCGTTGGTTTAAAGTATTTGATATTTTCATAATCATAATATTAGTAACTTAAGATTGCTTCTGATAACTACTGAATGCAGAATAAGAATCAAAAGTATACCTTGTTTTTCTTTTTACGTCGTTTTGCTTCCTCCGCTGCAATGCCTGCTGCCTCATTGAGGTACTTCTTACCTACTTTACTTTCAAACCACTTTAGGTCAACAAAAACTTCACTGAAATGTTCACGATCAAACTGCAAACAAATAGGTATGTTATTTTTAATCAGGCAAAGTTTCAACAAAATTAAAATACACTCAAATGTTATTTGATGAAAAGCTTCACCAACTAATATATATAAACCAAATATAGTTAAGATACAAGCATCTCCTTAGAGTGCAGAAGGACCTGTGCCAATTTGCACAAGATGCCAGAAAGTATACCAATGTTTTATTGTGGCTAAGTACTTGCTTCAGCAAGCCTTGTTTAACAACAAGGTGGGGGAATAAGAACTCACTTAAAACCATTTATTGAATTATAAACAAAAATACCCAAACAAATAATCTTTAAATGAGGAACGAAACCTGCACCAGGACAACATTCATGTCATTTGTAAAAGGCTTATAGATGGAGCTTTTAAACCTACCCAGGATATAAGTTTAACCAAGTTATTTGTGCTAAGCCAATTCTTTTCTTATTTGTTGTTCTAACAGACAGAATGATGCATATTTATGAATTTTTCCACCTTTTGGTACAACACCAATTATAGTTATAGTAAAGTCCATGGTGCATAATTTCTAAAGCTCTTAATTTTAGCCTCTTAAGCTAGATAGCCAAATTATATTTGGACAATCAACTTCAATTTGTCTGACTAGTGATGTGACTTTTCAATGAAAGCACACAGGTTCTTTTCACAAATCTCAATTGCAGCTAGCACCATATGGATGGTGGTTAAAAAGGTTTATACCCATGGTACCAAATCTTGGATACTTTTTTGACTCTACTTTAGTGGTTGTCCAATTTTTTTGGTTGCGTGAATCATTTTCAGATAGGTGGGATTTGTGATTACTAATCTATCTAAATTATAAATATCCAATTGAGTACAACTTAATATGCAAATGCTATATGTAAAGAATTAAATATTTTTGAGAAAATGTGTATTTATTTACATATATCAGACCCATCTATTCTTGCTGTGATCTTTGACAATATTTTTACTACTATGCTCATTGACATAGCTGGCCTTAAGAAAAATGGCTTCTTCGGTAAATTTGTGCTTTTGGCACCCATTCTTTGAGTTAAAGTATGTAGCACATAAATATTTTTAGAAATTCCCTTCTGTCAAAGACGGCTGAGCTCACCTCATGTCCACTGCCAGCCTTGGTCATTGCAGATCTCATGCTCTGCAATTAAATGCGAAGCAGATCACTGGTTCTCAAACCAGAGTTTACAGATCACTCAGCCAATATAACTTTCCAGATTGTCTGCAAAATAATGCTACTGCCCAACCATTATAACCATGAATAAACAAATGAACCAGTAATTACACCCCCATGTCTCAGAACTCAGAGTGGTCTTGTTGTCTCATTTTGGAAGGAAGTGCACATGGACTGAGAGAGAGCATGAGATCTGCAATGACCAAGGCTGGCAGTGGACATGAGGTGAGCTCAGCCTTTTTCGACAGAAGGGAATTTCTAAAAATATTTATGTGCTACATACTTTAACTCAAAGAATGGGTGCCAAAAGCACAAATTTACCGAAGAAGCCATTTTTCTTAAGGCCAGCTATGTCAATGAGCATAGTAGTAAAAATATTGTCAAAGATCACAGCAAGAATAGATGGGCTCTGATATATGTAAATAAATACACATTTTCTCAAAAATATTTAATTCTTTACATATAGCATTTGCATATTAAGTTGTACTCAATTGGATATTTATAATTTAGATAGGTGGGATTTGTGATTACTAATCTATCTGAAAATGATTCACGCAACCAAAAAAATTGGACAACCACTAAAGTAGAGTCAGAACCTTCCCACGTGGAAGTAAAAATAGGTGGGGAGAATATCATTCTCCATTTTCTAAAGCCTGATGCAAGACTAACAAAGGCTTTAAGAATAGTCATTTCTCACTCCTTCTGCTTGGATGAGAAAAGCACATCAAGATTTTTTTTTAATTTAAGAGATGGGCACACAAAGGAAAACAAATGACTAATATTCAGAATCAATGTAAAGGCTTTTATTGCTAACAATCTGTTTGCTGAGTTTAATAGCATCACATATATTGTGTTTGTAAATTATAAGTAAAATTCTCCAGAATCATGAAGTTTGGAAGCATAGAAATTGCAATTATAATGCTTAAAGTGCTTCTTTTAAACTCAAGACAAGTGGACTCAACTGTAAAATTACACAAATTTGCTATTACTTATTACTGGAATCTTAGTAACAAAGATATTATATTTTGCTTTACTCTTAAACAGGCCAATTCAAACAAACATTTTGGCTAGATTATGTGAACTGCAAAACCAGTTCAATAAAACAATGTGCAAGTGATGGGAAATGATGCATGCTTACCTCTGACAGTTTTACAAGATACTTCTCAAAGTGTTCCAAATTTAATGTTCCACCTTCATTAATATACCCTGATCAAAAGAAAATATTTTCACAAAGCACTTATTTGCTTATGAAACAATGAATTTGAAATCATACTCAAATAAATCATTTTTTTCCACTAGTATTCTGTTTCATGCACTCACCTCCAAGGGTTGGCAGAACCTCAGTGTACGTCTTGTATAGCAAAGGCAGTGCATCATGATTGATGTGTAAATGAGGTAGATGAGGAATAAAATCATTACCAACAAGAAACCCCATCAATATCCAGTCATCAATTATTCGTTCAAGATCATACTCAAAGCAAATCTTGTCCTGTTAATTGAAATAAAGAACAAATAATTTATTTAAATAGACCAAAGTGCTAAAGCACTTATGGCAGGGCAGCAAGTATCAGGTTTATCCACTAGCACATTACTATAGGTAGGATAGGAATTAATCCTTAGATCAGACTGTTCTTTTGGTTGATTAATTAGAAGATAGACAAGGTTTAATGGTCTGCTTGCCACAACTGCTGAACAATTGGAGAGGGAAGGGGAAAGAAGGTTGGAGAAGTAGGAGTTTTTCCTCATATAGAATGTTGAGCAATTTGATAGAGGTGCTCAAAATCACCTTAGGTTCTCGACAAGTAAGAAGAAACAGTTTCCATTGGCAGAACAGACGAAAATCAAAGGATACTAATTAAGGGTGAATGGCCCAAGAGCCAATGGTGACATGAAGAAAAACTTACTTAGGATCTGGAATGCATTCTCTCAAGGGTAATTGGATACAAATTAATTCAAAGTAGTTTTTGCTGAAGTGTACATTAATAACAAATGAACTTTATAGTTTGATCATTCAGGCCTATTTGAAAACTAAACTTTTCTTGACTTGATTATCACTTACTAAGTACTGGATACTGAACTTCCCCTCCACCTTACATGAACTCTAACTAGTAGAACTATGACAATATATAGCAGTTCTACAGACCAACTTGCCATCCAAAAATAAATCTAAAGCACTTAAGCCAGGTTTGTGCAACTTAGAATAAATAACTGTAGAGAAGCACCAGCAGAAGATTTGAAAGAAGTTGTCAATATACATGCAGAGAAATAATCCAGATTTATTGAAAAATAAAACAACACATTCTCAATTTATCACATTTTAAATTGAAGATGGATAGAATTATTAATGCACCAATTTGTAGTATGTCTGATCATGAGACAGACTTACGTGTATACTCCCGTCTCTCAGTTCAGTTTTGTTTTGATATTTTATTAGCAAAGCGTTGCTCAGAGTAAATCTATACAGATAGTTTGTAGAAGCCCTTATCCGAAGACGTCAGGCAGGGGCTGCAGACACCAGAGACTGTGGACAGCAAACTAAATTCCACCAGTAAGGGGTACTCATCTTTGACCAATTAGAAGGCAGAATGAGGGAGACGAAAGAAAGACTAACTGCTGCGTTATCTCCCTTTATTCCATTTATATAAAAATGGCATAGCTCAGCACTGTCCTTTTCCTTGAAAAGAAATTCTAATCCAAATACTGACCCGTACAGATGAAAACTCATAGTCAATGTACTCTCTCATTAGGGACAGGTGCAGTAAGTGAAACGTAGTTTCTTCAACTGCAGTAATCCTGAAACAAACAAACATCATTAAGAAATATTGTGCATCAAAATCAACATAATAAAGAACAACTATAGCTCCTGAAATAGCCAAAGATTTTTCTTCTCAGGAAGGAAAGAGTTGGATAGCCCAGAGCACTATTACACAGCACGTAGTATTTAGAGTATTAAACAACAAAGAACAAAGAACAAAACAGCACGGGAAACAGGCCCTTCGGCCCAACAAGCCCACGCTGCCACCCCGATGTTCCCACCTCTACCCGTGATCCCTGTCTATGTTTATAGATCTATGGATTAAAAAACCAAATTTGAGACAATTTAGGGAGAATTTGTTTTGCCAATTAGCCTAAGAGCACATCTTTGGGATGTGGAGGAAACCAGAGCACCCGGAGAAAACCCACGCAAGCACGGAGAAGCGCGAACTCCCACAGACACAGGCCCAAATCCATGCATCTGCACAGCACAGCGACAGTCACTGAGCTGTCATGTTGCCCATCAAATGGTCCAGGTCAAGCGTACACTGACGACGTGAAGCACTAGGATACTCTCGAAAAGATCCAAGAGCAGCCCTCTCACAACCCATCGCGTGTACGCCCCTTGTTAGACAACAAGGTGGACCAAAGCACCTGTAGGATAAAAACAAGTACATCAATATCATTATCTATTTACACACTTCCCAGGGCTCCCAAGGCTCATGATCCCTATTTTAAATCAGTTTTCTATACCCCTCCATTCCCATTCTGTTCATGTGCCCATCTAAGTATTTCTTAAATAACTCCAGAGTGCCTGCCTCCACCACTTTACTTGGCAGCGCATTCCATACCCCCATCACCCTCTGTGTGAAAAAACTCCCTCTCGCATCCAAATTATACCTTACCCCCCTCACCCTAAGCCCGTGACCCCTCGTGCTATTTGAGTGCATCCTAGGAAAAAGCTTAACCCTGTTTACTCTAACCTCTGGGAAGTAATCTGAGCTGACAAAGGAAACACTACAGAAGAAAAATGGGAGAATTATGCATTTTGAGAGAGGGATCAAATAAAGTTTTCTTTAAAGCTTGAAGAGCTCTTTAAATAGTACAAAGATCTTACCTTTTCTGTGACTTCCTGCCACCAAATCGAACTTCTTCCCTCAAAAGGGAAAAATTTGGTTCATGGCTTGTTAATCCAAGCATAATCTTTGGTAAACACAAATATCAGTAATTTAGTTGTACAAGTGTGTGAATTACTTTTTATCTTTAGAGCTACTTGTGACCACAATGAAAGTCCTTATCCCAATCACAGTGAAATTATGCAAAAATACAAATAATTGAGATCTTGCAAAGAGCAAAAATCACAAAATGCCAGAATGATTTTGTATTTCCTAACATAAAAAACTATTCAATTTCAAAATGTAATTATTATACAATTCTAAGTTATCGAGTTTTAAGTTACAAAGTGACAGTGAAATACCAACTTTACCATCCACATTATTATGGGTAGCAGACCACATGTTATTGTGGTTGGCCAAATGGCAGATCACATACTTCCAACCCTAAAGTAATGCATCACTTTGACCGATTTATTCAATCATAATTCAATCAATTATCTTGAGTAATTACATATTCCCAACTTGGGAGAGACTATTGCAACATGTAGGTCCTCAGGAAAGTTAACAGTCTGAAACAGTTGTATTTTCCACAGCAAAATACCAATAACTTTACTTCTCAATTTATCTTTTAACTATCACAATTTAGAAAGAGTTAATCATTATATACTAATTCAGAAAAAGTGAAAAAATTTTCAAAAGTTTTAAATCAATTCATTCATAATAAATAACTGTGCAAATCAAATCCAGCATTGAAAGGTCCTTCATAAAGCGTCATTGGTCAAATTACTCTAACCTCGATGGTACTGCAAATGGTAAGTCAGGATCAAGTGTAAACTGGAGGGTGGGGTGGGGAGAAGAGAAAGAGAGACCAAATATTTTTCATCAAATATGTACACATTACTAGATAAAATGACTTTTTTTTTCTTCTCGATGAAATAATACATACTAAATCAGCATCCAGTCCATACAAACAGTGTCTTGTATTGGGATCATGATCAGGTTTTGACGTTTCAGCTCTAATAAATTCCATGATTTTGTGTTCTCCTTCCCCTGGGGTCTAGCAATAAAAACAAGATATTAGAATACAGAAACAACGTGACAAGCACAGTCACATATTGTAATCCTGTTTGTTATCCTCACTTACTATGGAAAGAAAAATTGCTGACTAAAGTACAATAGCTTAACAACAATGTTGAATGTTGACCTGAGTTCCTTCCATCTCTAGATCCAAATCAACTGATATGCAATATTAGTATAAAAATAAGAAAGACTAAATGCATTATCATCTATTTGCATATTAATAAATAGGGATTATACTTTATATTCAGTATAACAAATAAATATATTTCTCAATACAAGTTATTTACACAAAACAGAAACAAATCTCTTCAATCCACACAAATAGTACTAAACAGAGTCAGGGCTGGTGGAAGAGTATTAGGTGCCCTAGACAAATTTTCAGCCTTGGATACCCCTACCCACCCACTGCCATTAACTTCTGAAACTTAATATTGTGCATTAGTATAAAAATTCTGTATTTATAATTAGCTGTATTTTACATGAGAAAGGTGACAGAGATTGTATATTCTCCTTATTCTACACTTTCCATAGTATATGTACAATGAACAATATCTCACGATGCAAGTGTTCCTGCGACAATTATGAGATGATTTTGTGCAATTTACATAATCAAGTCATTACAAAAGAGTGGGACAGATCAAATGAATTATTTGATATTGTTTACTGGTTCATAATTTTGGAATAATAGTGTATACATTTGTAAAACTCAAACTGAGGAAAATAAAATTAAATTCTATAATTTGAAAACGGGTCAAATATCTAACAGATCAGTCCAAAAACCACACTTCATTAATCTTCAGCAAACAAGTGTCTGTCTCAAACTGACAAACGTTTCACCTACTGCACCCAACCATTTATGTAGGAAGTCTAGTTGTTCTATACCTTTTAACCTTGCAAATTCGCTTCTACATGCCCAATCAGGGAGACTGTGTGTGTGGATGAGAGAGACACAAAGCAACGCAAGCAAGAGAGAAAGACTTAGTCTCTGATTTTTCCCCATTCTCACCACCCCACACAACATATGCATCCAACTCACAGTGGGTAAGGCTGAGTGAGTAAACACTCTGAGACTTGGAATGACCCAGAAACACACACTGATCCTCTCAGCTGGCTATTTCTATCAATTACTTTTTCTTAACATGTCATATTAATACTATAACACTACCTTACTTTTGTTCAGCAACAGACCGAAAACTGAAATTCAATTGCCCTGAAGGTTTTCAGATAAAGGATACTCAATCTACAGATGGAAATCTATTTGTGTGCTAGTATAAATACATCAGCAGAACTAGGTCTTTCATTCCCAGTGCTGAATACATTTGTTGAATAATTCATTCAGGTTTTTGCATCCCCCAGCCCAAATTTACCATTCTAGGGACTAAGTTGTTGCACCAGTCCTGTTCATGTGTTTAAATTTTCCCAAAGTTGCCCAATCCTAAATAGGATTCCAATCGCTAACAAATGTAGAATAAATGGAAGATCCAAGAACATTGTTGTAATAGTGATAAGTAAATCAACTGCACATTTGAACATTTTATCTAGTACAATTTTCAACATCATATTTTCTGATTGCTAATGTTTTTTAAGCAAAGTTGCCCTCTGGCAAGATTCCTTCATAAAATAAACTCTCATGCCAGTTTAGCAAATGCATTTCTTCTCCATTCAGTTTGAGGAAAGAGATAGTTTTAGGCTAGTTAGTATTTAATTACCTCATGACCTGACAAGTAAACAGCCACACCTTGCCAGGATTTTTCAGTTGAAATCTTCAAGTTTATAAAATATTTTAGCTGCTCATGTAACCTGGCCATAAAAGCAGTACCTAAAACAGAACATACAAAATTATGAAAAATCCTATTTTGTCCAAAGAGGCCCAGAACAAAAAATATTCACTCTGCCCTCTAATGAGGGTGGAGTTTTTAGAATAAGTCCAAGAGTTAAAGCTCAGTGATTCTTATTCATACAAGCAATATAGGAAATGCAATGGAGCATTTTATTTATTTTTAAAAATAAGTGTTGGAGCGTGAAGGGAACAAAGAGATCTTGGTTTCCCAAACAGCACAACATAAAGAATTTTTTTTTCAGTATTTTAATCCTAATCGAAAAAGCCAATTCAAATCAAGTCCAATCACGGTCCCCACATGAGGGACCGACCAGACCTAAATTGACAAACGTGACATTGCATCCCATCTTGGGCTTAATCAAACAAGATCCAAGCTGACAGGTTGAGGCACTGCACTCCCTCCTGGGCTTGATCTAGCACTTTACCTTAGCCAAAAAAGTTGAGATGGCTTTGAAAAACTGCATCAGGTTGAGTCCTGGTTTAACCTCAGAAGCTATCCTGATCATTTACTCTATCCTAGCTTAGGCAAGTCACAATTTCTGGCATCACCACACCCTAAGCTGAGAAGTCCTTATCTCAGCTTGACCCACTCTAACCAGGCAACCTTGATAGAAGCAAAAATCTAGAATGGAAAAACACTAAAATGCATACAATTTGCACATCAGCCTATCCATGTTTTGAACCTAATCTGATAGAGTGACTCATCACATCTGAAATATGCACCTCCCAGACTTTTATTTGCAGACTGTCTCTCCAGCATTATGAAGTAGTGTTGCACATAAACTGCTTATTAACTGTTAATTATTAATGACAGTTAATAGAGTCAGAGGTTTATGGCATGGATACAGGCCCTTTGGCCCAACTTGTCCAAGCAACCTTCTTTTTTAAAGACTCTTAAGCTAGACCCAGTTGCCTGCATTTGGCCCATAGCCCTCTATACCCATCTTACCCATGTAACTGTCTAAATGCTTTCTAAAAGACAAAATTGTACCCACCTCCACCACTATCTCTGGCAGCCTCTTCCAGGCACTTACCATCCTCAGTGAAAACATTGCCCTTCCAGACACTTCTGTATCTCTCTCCTCTCACCTTAAACCCAAGCCCTTTAGTTTGACTCCCTGGCCTTTGGAAAAAGGTGTTGACTGTCTAGCTGATCTATTGCCCTCAATGAAGAATCTAACAGTGGAATTCTACTTTGATGCTGTGACTAATTAGGATTATTGTACTCATCATGAATTAGATATGATGATGCAACAAACAAAATTAGAGCAAATACTCAGTTTAGGCTGTTCCTGTCCCCTGCAATGTATATTTTATTACCAGAGGGTTTTGGATTCATAACATACTTTTAAGTTAATTCTTTTATAGCAATTCCATTTTAGTTTTGAGAGTTTTAATACACTAACTTCCAAATGCACTAATTACATTAGAGAGGAAGCTTTTAAGAATCCTTAATTAACACCAAGCAGACCTAAAAATCCAAACAATGGTGAAGTGTTATAAAGTCAGTTATTGACTGAGCAATTAGCACAATCACTGAAAAAGAACTGCAGCGTTTCTTTCACGTCTTATTAAAATCAATGCAAGGTTCTTCTGGCAAAAAGACTGTATTTTCATGTAGATGTTTTCATGTAAATGGTGAAGATTTATGTTACTTGTACTTTCACCAAGACTGCCTATTTCCACTTTGAATTAGCCCCTGCCTCAGCTCATATGCTGCTGAAGCCCTGGTCCCTGCTTTTTGTTACTACTAGGTTCAACTATTCCAACATACTTACGATTGGTCTCCCACATTTTTCTCTCTTGTAAATTTGAGGTCATCCAAAACTTTGCCACCCAGGCCTCAACTTGCTGCTAGACCTTTTCCCGATTCATTGCTATACTCATAATCACTAACTCCCGGTCAAGCAACACTTCAAAATTTAAAATTCTCATCCTGGTTTTCAATTCCCTCCATGACCTTGTCCATCCTCTCTAATCTACGACTCCACAATCCTCCATGATATATGCGCTTATTAATTCTGGTCTCTTGTGCAATCCCAATTCTATCTGCTCCACCATTGGTGGCCATGCCTTCAATCGGCTTAGCCTCAGTGACTGGAATTCCCTCCCTACATCCTTCTCACCTTTCTCCTTTAAGGCACTCCTTAAAACTTATCTCATTGACCAATTCTTTGGCCATCAAACCCTAGTTGCTATTTACGTAGTTCAGGGTCATACTTAAATTTTATAGTGCTCTAATGAAGCACCTGAGGTGTTTTGTTATGTTAGAAATGCTAAAAACATTTGCTGTTGTGGAAAATGAGACTGAAATCAAAATACTGCAGATACTGGAAATCTTAAGTCAAAACAGAAATGCTGGAAACACTCTGGTTGGCTGCATTTGCCAGAACAGAAACCGAGTTAATGCATCAGGTAGAGGATCTTTAGAAACATTAGTTTATTTCTCATTCCACAGATTTTATCAGAAGTGCCATGTTTCCTGTATTTTGTGTTTTTTATCAGAATCAACTTATTTCATAGTTCCAAAATCTTCAGCACTTAGCATTCTGAATAGACTACCTTTTGATAAATCTTCCGGTTGTTTCAGCTCCAATTAAAGGTTACAAGAAGTCACATATTAGTTGGAAGCTCTTATACAATCAGGTTTCACCACTCCCCAAACTAGGTGAAACATTAAGAAGATTCTGGGGCTTTTGTGCAGGAACTATTCTATATTAATGATTTAAAAATCAAGAAGTCAAATTCTTACTTTTAATTAATTAATACTTTTAACGTAGTGCATCACTGAAAAAGAAATGCGGTTTCTTGAGCATCCACAACTACCTATCCAAAAAAGTTAATTTATTTTTATGCAAGCTGAGACATTGTTACTGGACTTTGGCACCACGTGAAGCATCAATTCAAACTCAATGTATCAGGGCAGAAAAATCAGACCAAATTTAACTTCCTATACCGAGAAACATAAAAGACAATGGTAGTCTCCCTATTCTGATGTTGTCTCAGATGAGATCAGAAACTCAGCACCATTGGAGAAATTCATCCGGTAAACTATTTTTAGCACTACAAAAATTAGGCGAGGTTGCCAAGCTTCCAGGATCAGATTATTAAAATCATTTGAATATGTGACTTTACAGGAAATAAATTTATGCTACTATCTTATCCTGTGCAATATGCTGTAATCTGTAATAAACATATAACGTTTGAAGAAAAAGTGGTTATGACTGGGCGTTACCTGGGGTAATACAGTTGGAGTCAAATCTGGCCTCTGTTGGAAGGATTTCTCCTTTCTCTAACGCTTTTTTAATTTTCTCTTCTGCTTCCTTTGCTGATCTACATTTAAGAAAATTGTTATGATGCAACAAATCATATGGTGCAGAAAATAGATACATTCATAAATGAGGGAAAAAAGACTAAGTGTTGTGATCATCGATAACTGGCATGCTTCCCCTCCTTTAACATGGATAGGGAAAGAACAATTAGGGAGGCTACCGTGTGTTTAGCATGCATCAATTACACAAAGTATCAAATATAATTCTTCAGACTTGTTGCTTTTTCTGAGCTTCATAATCTGCTTCACTCACCGACAGCACAGCTTCACTCTCTGCATCCTAACCGTTGTGCATCCCAGACACTTTGTTGCTTCTTACAGCTTTTGACCATATGCAAATATCTGTGTCTTTTTCCTTTCACTCTCCCACCATGTCTTCCATCCTGCTCACTCCTGCCACACTACACCATTAAATGCTGCCATGCTGTCTGATCCTCTACAAGATCCACTACTGACAACTCATTTCATCACATTCCTCACTGTGGTCCATCCAACAATATAACTTTTTTTTCAGAATGTGCAAAAACATCCTAAGTAATTGTAATAACATTTAGCTTAGTTGCTAGTTTCCTCATCTCCAAGGAGCAGAGGAGATGTGCTTTGCCCCAGGGTGGCGGGCATTTGTGAACCTACTGTGACAGTAGCACTATACAGTCCAACGTTACCTCATCAGCTCCAGCAAAGGTCACAATCACGAATGCAGCTATTGTGCCGCTTTTATTCATAATTCACGATCCTCTTTCACTAGTCTGGATTCCACTCCCCTTCAGTGTGCCCAAATCCATTAATTCTTTTGCATCATGTTTCCGTTCCCTGCTACCTCTACACCCTCAATCAACCTTTGTCTGCCTTTTCAAACACATCATTCCCACAATCACCAAACTAGAACCTCTTTGCCATCATCATCAAGACCCTCAATACAATCCTCCAACACCATAACAGCTTTCAACTCCTTCAACATTTCTCCCTCCACAATCTAATATCATTTCCTCCCTCCTTATTTTTAAATACCTTCTAGTGGAAACATATCTCCATCATCTTTGTCTGGGTCCAATAAAGGCAAGATGCAAAATTCATTACATATTTCTATCAATATATTAAGCTAAAAAGTCTTGCATATTGTCATCCATAGGTCAGAGCCTCAAGTTATTGGTAAGATTCCAATAATATTTTGCAAAACAAACACAAGAATTACGAGTAGGAGTCGGCAATTCAGCCCCTTGAGTCTGCTCCATTACTCAATATAGTCCTGGTTAATTCCACCTTCCTGCTCGCTCTCCATAATCCTTTGTTCCTCTACTAATTAAAAACCTATCTAAACCCACTTAAGCATGTGTCTTGAACAAAAAACTATAAAAAAAAGCTCAGAAAAGATAAAACAATATACAAAATTTATTTTAAAATCTAATAATCAGGATTACTCAGATAGACATGAACTAACAGGCAGACTGTGATCAAATACAACAAATTGCCCAGTAAATGACAAATGCAACCAAAACAGCTTTCACAAATTTCTCAACGACCCACCCAGACATTAGTAACACCAGCCAACTATCTCACCAAACTTGCATCGCATGAGGGATTCTAATCTTCACTTTTTCAAAGATTCTGGATTTTCCAGCTGAGCTCACTCCGAAAGTGGAAAATTCCAGCCGAAGTCAACGGACATTTCCATGGTCTGACTGCCCACCCCTTGCCTGCTCTGATTCCAACAGCAGGCGGAATGGGAAAATTCATTCCCTCATCTTGGAATAATTTTCAACGTTTTGCTCCAACTTGAACAGCTTCAACGACGGCCCATTTCACAGGCTTTCAATCTTGTGTCCCAGGATTCTGTTCCTTGGATTTCAGAATCTGCAATCAATTCCAACTCAAACATAACTTCAGTTCCTTGACCATGCCAAGCAGAATATTATTGCCCCATGAGGTATATGTTTGCCCCAAATTCCTATAGTATGGAATCACCAATCTTCAGCTGCCGGTTGGATCACCAAGGCATCTCTTGAGCCATATTCAATTATAACATTCAGATGGCATCCGAGTCCATCCAACAGCCTTTCAATCTCATCAGCTGAAATTCCTTTCCCTAAATTCCCAAGTACTCTCTCAATCACCAAATTATAGCCACAATTTCAGATCTTTGCCCAAGCCAAGCAGAATACAACTGCTCCAAAGGAGTATCTTTGCCCCTGTAACCTGCAGCATAGATTCATCAATCTTTGACTTAAAGTCTGTTTGCTGCAACCCTTTTGCTAATTATAACCTCTATCAATGCTGCTCTCCTTTTTTCTCTTAACCTAACTGGGTCCTGTTTCTTTCTTTCCTGGAACATCTCACTGCAAGAGGTCTGGCAACACCAATTTTAAATCCAACCAATTTATTTGATAGTAAATCTGCTAGCTTTCGGTGTTTGTGCCTTTCACCTGACGAAGGCACAAACGCCGAAAGCTAGCAGATTTACTATCAAATAAATCAGTTGGATTTAAAATTGGCGTTGCCAGACCTCTTACTGAGTTTACCCCAGTCCAACGCTGGCATCTCTACATCATGACATCTCACTGCCCCATGCCTAGGACACTTGCAGGTGATGGTGCATCCTAACATCGGTTTTCATACTATTTCCTTTTTCTTTCCTTTTCATCCAGCACTCTGGGCCCGAAGGACTCAAATTACAGAACTCAACGTGCAGCCTGCTCACGTGCAGAAGTTCGAGGTCTTAAGATTAGACAGATGTTCCTGACCTCAGAGCCCAACAAGTATGGTTTTCATAACAATTGCACACAATTCAAATCTACAAAACCCCTTTTCTATTGTTAATTATATGCCCTGCTTAACTATAAAGAACAAAGAACAAAACAGCACGGGAAACAGGCCCTTTGGCCCAACGAGCCTGCGCCGCCACCTCGATGTTCCCACTTCTACCCATGATTCCTGTCTATGTTTATAGATTTGTGGACTGAAGCCATATTTAAGACAATTTAGGGAGAATTTGTTTTGCCAATTCGCCTAAGAGCGCATCTTTGGGATGTGGGAGGAAACTGGAGCACCCGGAGAAAATCCACGCAAGCACAGGGAGAATGCAAAAACTCCCACAGACACAGGCCCAAATCCATGTATCCGCATAGCACAGCGATAGTCACTGAGCTGTCGTGTTGCCCATCAAATGGTCCAGGTCAAGCATACACGAACGACGTGAAGCTCTAGGATACTCTCGAAAAATCCAAGAGCAGCCCTCTCACAACCTATCGCGTGTATGCCCCTTGTTAGACAACAAGGCGAACCAAAGCACCTGTAGGATAAAAACAAATACATCAATATCATCGTCTATTTACACACTTCCCAGGGACTCCCAAGGCTCATGATCCCTATTTTAAATCAGTTTTCTATAGCCGTCCATTCCCATTCTGTTCATGTGCCCATTTAAGTATCTCTTAAATAACTCCAGAGTGCCTGCCTCCACCACTTTACTTGGCAGCATGTTCCATACCCTCACCACCCTCTGTGTGAAAAAACTCCCTCTGGCATCCAAATTATACCTTACCTCCCTCACCCTAAGCCCGTGACTCCTTGTGCTATTTGAATCCATCCTAGGAAAAAGCTTAACCCTATTTACTCTATCTATACCCCTCATAATCTTGTACACCTCTATTAGATCTCCTTTAAGTCTATGTCTTTCTAAGGAAAACAGCCCCAATTTGCCTAACCTCTCCTTGTAACTCAGACCTTCCATACCAGGAAGCATCCTGGTAAACTGCCTCTGCACTTTCTCCAGAATCTCCACGTCCTTCTGGTAGTAAGGTGACCAGAACTGGACGCAGTATTCCAAATGAGGTCTAACCAACGTCTTATACAAGTGCAACATTAAAGGCCAGCTCTTGGACTTCTATATCCTTTCCTATAAAGGCTAGCATACTATATGCTTTCTTCACAACCTTCTGCACCTGTTCTGCCACCTTCAGAGGCTTGTGCACCTGCACCCCCAGGTCCCTCTGCATTTCTATACTCTTAATAGGTCTACCCTTTATCATATACCTCCCCCCAAAATGCATCACCTCGCATTTATCAGGACTGAATTCCATCTGCCCAAGCTACCAGCCTATATCACACACACACACATGGAAAATTTGTCCTGTAGATACACCTTCCCATCCTTGGCAACATTATATTACTTCAATTTTGCTCCTAGCTTATACTGCAAAGAACTCCAAAGTCTGACAGATAATTATAGCAAAGCACAAGGTTCTTTGACTCATTAGTTCTGTACCAGTTCTTTTTCAAACAACAATCCAGTTGTCCACACTCCAGTTCTTCCCTTACATTCCAGCTTTTTTTTTTAAAAAAAACTTGCTTTTTAACTATAAATCCATGTATAAATAAAAAATTATGCAAAGTAAGGTCAGAATATGATTTTAAAATGGAAATTGCATTGAATCAATGCAATGGACCAAATTATCCCTTGCCCTCCAATAACACTAGGGCTGTAAAGTACATTTGGTCTCGACTCCCTGCATACAATGCCAAAATTAACTAGCAATGTATTAAATTGGTGCAAGGTGAATGTTCCATTGAAGATTCCTATATATAAATCAGCTCTACGCAAAAGCCCATCAATTTAAAATTCTTGGAGTTACAGTCTGTACTGCTGAAATAATTTTAAATTTTAGGCTTCCTAAGGCCCAATGTTTATTCAGTGACAGTTGTACAAGATTTTTTAAAACTGCATTAAACTTGCAAGTAGTGTGATAGGCCCTGACCACTACGGTGTATTGTATTATTATTACTTTCCCTTTTAAATCATTCAAAATACTTCTTGCAAATTTCACATTACCATTTTCTTGTCAGTAACAAAATCATCCAACATTTAAAATAAGGCTTAAAACAAAACATTAAAAAAATATATTTTTCATGATAATCATTTGTCTCTACACCTCTATTAAAAGTTCTGCATTAAAGGCCACATCTCAAAAGCATGGCTTGCGATTTAATATCTTCGCCCCGAATCACAAATCTGAAGCAAACACAGATTGCATAGTTGGAAGATTCCCAATTTCCAAGATTAATTTGTACCATTCATTGGGGTAAAATATTTCTTTAACTATCAGATTCTTCTCAGCTATTTTTCCCCAAATTATTTGGAAACAGTAAATTTAATTCTGATAAAATTTATTGAATTTTCTTCTAGAAAAAAAGCACATTTTAAAGCTCATGAAAAGGAACAATAATTGCCAGTGACAGAGGAAAAGAGTCATAGAGTCACAGAGTTTTACAGCATGGAAACAAGCCCTTTGCCCAACTTGTCTATGCTGCCCTTTTTTTAAAAAAAAGTCCCAAAGCTAATCCCAATTGCCCACATTTGGCCTATATCCTTCTACAACCATACTACCCATGTAACTGTCTAAATGCTTTTAAAAAAGATGAAATTGTACCCACCTCTAATACTACCTCTGGCATAGGGTTTTTGAAGGGTGGAGATAATGGCAATTTTAAAAAGGAGTACCTGAGAAATTTGAACCACTTGAATTGTCAGTTGGCATGGGGCAAGGGAGGGAACTTAGGTGGTCAGTAGTTTAGTGGAAAGAGATCAAAAGGTGGGACTCATGAATAAGATGAGCTTGGAAGAGTAATGGGAGAGGATTATAGAAAAAAATTAAACACAAAGGCTAGGAGGGCAGATGAGAATCAGGTTTATTCTATACTTCGCATGAAATAGTACTTTCTGCCTTCGTTACAAAAGGCCCAGCTCTAATTTCAAAGTTTATATCCCCTCACCTGAGTCTGTGCCATGAGGAAACAGTTTTTATGTCCCAATTAAATACCTTAAATAAGATCAATCCCCAACACCTTAAACATAAAGAAATAAAAGCCAAAATTATGCAATATGCTATCATAATGTAACCCTTTAAACCATGGAAACAGCAAGTTATAGACAGTTTAGCATTTTCACAAATAATAAATCTGTTCAATGGTGGTGGACAACTAAACAACTAACCAGAGCAGAAAGCTCCAAAAACATTCCCATCCTCAATTTTGTAGGGTTTCAGTGCATTGATGCAAAATGATTAATGGCGTCAATGCAAGCAATATTATTTTACAGGCAGATATTATTTTACGGGCAAGACATGAAAACAGAAGTACATTAAAAATATAAGTATATCATAGTAATTAAGAAGATCAGGTATCAGTATCAAGAACTCACTTAGTGTCTAATGTTCCTGTCAGTAAACATCCTGTCATTACACAAAATCACACAGCCAATTTTGCATATCTCATTGTTTGAGGGCAACTTACACCTAGCTAAGCCACACAAAAGTAGAAAGGCTGATGTTGAAATTCTGACTTGTGTTAGCCAATTTGAAGAAATACGTGAAATATAATTGTCAGGATTTCTGATTGAAAAGTGTGTCCAAAAAAAAAACACTTCATGCTGACTTGAAGAGTGGTCAGTTAAATAAAGCATTAATGGCATCAATGCAAGCTGAAGCATTTGCAACCAACTTCAGCCAGAAATGCTGAATAAATAATCCATCCTGGTTTCTTCCTGGTGTCCCCAGCATTATAGATCTCAATTTTCAGACAACTCAAATCATTCCGCATGATATGCGGAAACGACTAAAGGCTCGAGATGCAGCGAAGGTTATGGACCTTGATACACTCCAGCTGTATGTGTTTCCAACAGGACTGCTCAGTCTCAGTTCTCAATTCCTGAGCTCAGAATGGCTGCGCTCATAACTGCACTTGGGACAGTGGCATCAACAAGCCCCACCAAAACTGAAATCAATTGGATTAAGGAGAAAAACGCTCCACTGGTTGGAGTCATGCCAAGCAAAAAGATGGTTGTGATTGTTGGAGGCTACTCATCTCAGCTCCAGTGAACGTTACTTCCCATTTGTCATCCCTAGCTTGAATCTTGTCCAGTTCTTTCTGCATCCAGGAATCATGTCGGACCCAACACAATGAAGGCAGGCAGTCTTTGTGACCACAAAAGGCATCACATCTGAACTCAATCACTGCCCTTCATGTTCACAGAGGCTTCTTTGCAATTGGATATTAGCTGGAAGGAAAATCCCTAGATATTTTTCCATTCCCTAGCTCAGGGTTAATTGTAATGCTTCGTTAGTGTCAAACTGACAGACTGGATTTTACTGGACATTGCAACTCAACTACTTACAAAATAAATTTGTGAAACGACTCAAGTGCTTTGACCATTTTTAACAGCCCAAACAATTCTCTTACCTAAAACGTCTGCCACGTTGTTGATTCATTTTTGCTCTTGGAGCCACACCATCAACTGCCATGAAAAAAACCTTCTTGGGCTTAATGATGCGAAATAGCACTTCCACATAGTGGAAAATATCAGCAATTATTTTTTCTTCGGCGATTCGAAAGTGCACATCTTCATCATTTGGGTGAGAACACTGATGGATAATTCCATTCATATCCAGATAGAGATTGTCAAATTCCGGAATCTATAAAATTGAATATAGAAAACTATGTAATGAGTGAATCATGCAGAATTAACAATTTATAAATGAACTAAAGTTTCCTATTTCAAGATGACAGTATATTATAGCATAGCTCATGGAAATACAGCCTTCTGTGGTCACATCACTAGGCCAACCTATCAGAAGTACTGTTGGAATAAAGATATTAATTTGACTACACGGTCTTCACTAGTTTGTAATAGTTTACGGGCAGATATTATTTTACGGGCAAGACATGAAAACAGAAGTACATTAAAAATATAAGTATATCATAGTAATTAAGAAGATCAGGTATCAGTATCAAGAACTCACTTAGTGTCTAATGTTCCTGTCAGTAAACATCCTGTCATTACACAAAATCACACAGCCAATTTTGCATATCTCATTGTTTGAGGGCAACTTACACCTAGCTAAGCCACACAAAAGTAGAAAGGCTGATGTTGAAATTCTGACTTGTGTTAGCCAATTTGAAGAAATACGTGAAATATAATTGTCAGGATTTCTGATTGAAAAGTGTGTCCAAAAAAAAAAACCACTTCATGCTGACTTGAAGAGTGGTCAGTTAAATAAAGCATTAATCACTGCTCTGGAATTCCTCGTCTATCACTACCTCACAAAGTTGGAGCAATTTCAATTATCCATTAAAAAAAAATATCGCTATCTAACTCTTACCAGCAACAATAGGGGTTAAAAAATGGACAGTGGCAATAGTACAAGATACAATCTAATGTGTACAGATAACCATTTGTGATTATGTACAAACTGTTTATATTTTGCAACTTTGCCAATTATGTAACTAAGTTTCATTCTGACAGTTTAGCTCCAACTTAGATGTTACATACTGACAATATATTCAACAAAAATGCATTTCAGACTATGTTGTGCAGAGAGGGAACAAGGTCATACAGAGTGACGCCAGCACAGAAAATGTTACCCAAAGTATTTTTTTAAAAAAAGCACAACAGTGTAGGATTAGGGTACTTGAAGCCAAGAGGTATAGTCAGCACTGTGGCATTGCCTGTATTGAAACCAGGACATTAAGGGAGGAGAAAGGTAGAGTTGCAGATGAGATCAAGAATCTTGCGCACAATTAGTCTACATCGAACACAGGTGAATGAACGTATTGCAGGTTTGCAGGAGGGTGGTGCACAAGATGTTGCCATGGAAAACTGCATCAGAAGACGATAAACAAATTCTTCCCTCCAATTCAAGCCTCTTTGATCATCATTTATTTGCTTTGCCCCACTGTTATCTCCCCAAATCTCTAAAGGGAGGTAACCTTCAAGTGGATTCTGAAAACTAACTTGGTGACTACCCACCCAAGTATCTTCTTTTTGGCTCAGCATCAAATATTGCTGTCTGATTATGTTTGAATGAATCCCTTGGAGATGTTTTATTACCTTGAAGACATAGACTGATTTTCTGTTCTTCCATTTTGAAACAAACAATCCACCATCAAAATTGTAATCAGTTTGTTACCTAAGATTTCACTGCCTTGCAGCAGAATAAACATGAACGAACTTTATACACCCATTATTGGCGCTTAAATTATCGGAAGCTTTCTGGGCTTTAACTTTCAATTTTAACAACTAATGTAACAGATTTAATAACAATAACGAAACTATCAGGTTTGCTAACATTACTCCACTGAAAACAGCAACTTCCAGAGCCTATGTGCACACAAAAGTAATATGAAAATATGGAAGTTGCCATCAGGTTGCCTGCTTGCCTATAAGGTACACTGCTGAAATACCTCCAAAGCTGCAAGCAATTAGAAATCAGTGAACTGACAATTTCTTCCCTTTTTACATCACTACTATAAAAACTCTTAAAAAGTTATATATTGTTGAATATGGTCAAACTGTTTTTTTTTAAAAAAAGTGTTACTGATTTCACCATTTAACCCTCCTGGGCTTAAAAGCAAATTTTACCTTTGTGGAATAGCTTTTTTTTCCCAATTTGATTAGTCCACATTTTTTTTTTTTAATTTATTGGATGTTTCAATTTCTACCATAAACTCATGCTTACATTCCATTTATTTTACTCTTTACAAAATGTAATTAAAAGTAAAGGATACCAGGTGATTTTTATTTCCTAGTTTACTGTTTGTGAAAATCCTTCAATATGATTGGTTGAGCAGGCTTAATAGACAATGAAATAATCATTATTGGCAACCTGGGGAACACTAACTTGGCATCATATTCAAATCAACATCTGGAATACAGAAATACATGCTACATGCCCCTTAGGCTGTGCTAGATCTCTGAGCAGTCTTCCTCAAAGTCAGTAGTGATCATCGTCATTTGGTTGCTGACTGTGAAATCTGCAGCAACGTGGCATTGTCCTGGATTTCAGGAAGGCAGTAAGAAGTCTGACAACATCAGGTTCAAGTCCAACTGATTTATTTGATAGTGAGTTTACTATCAAATAAATCAGTTGGACTTAAACCTGGTGTTCTCAGACTTCTTACTGTGTTTACCCCAGTCCAACGCCGGCATCTCTACATCATTTCAGGAAGGCATCCGTGCTCCCCAACTGTATAGGGAATTCGTGGACATAGCTAGATAGCTGAATTATTAAGAATTCACATCTTGGTGCAGAGCAAGATTTAACTTGGAGATGTTATAGCAAAGACTAAGGGTTGGACTGGTTTTAAACGCAAACAGGTATGCAATAAGAAAAGTGAAATAAGAACCTGTTTGAACACGATCTGGGAGGGATTCAAGTTACAGGGCCACCAAGTGTCTGGGAATTCACAGTGGATGTACATTAATATTTAGTGGATCTCATCTCTATACATTAACTAGTTGGGGGTATTAACATGCATCCTAGACATATTAAAACCGGAATTCTGCCATGTAATATTCTTGTTTAACAGTTTCCAAGAATTATACATAACCTCCAGGAAGATATGTTTCAATGGGACAGAGTGTAAAAGTCAAACTATAAGAACTCAATGACAGCCTAAGTAGAAATGGCTCATTCTGTGGGTTCACATTGCTTGTTGCAACAATATTAAAGTCTGTTGAAATTCTGCATCCTGTCAAGGTCTGTGTGGTTGCTGTGTTTCTTTAGGCCACCTCAATTTGGCAAATATTAGCCATCTCTAAATTATAGAACCAAATAGATTTTCCCCACAAAGTGGGAAAATGTTTAATGCTGACTGTGCTAGAACAGGCCTGGCAGTATCTGATTCTTGACAAATAGTGAAACATACCCTCAAAATAAGGATTGGAGAATTGCATACAATATATAGCTCAAAGTAACATTAAAGATGCAATTATACGCCACAAAAAACATGACCAAAATTATTCTTGTTCTAGCTTTGGATAACTAATTCACTGTATCTTATCTGGAACCACGTTATTCTCCCTTTTGGGAAGTCAGGTTTTGTTCTTCAGTAAATGAGTGGTATGACAGTTATGCAGAGAATCACAAATTCAAAGCAGGCAGAAGTATAATGATATCGTGACTGGACTAATCATTTAGAGACCCAGGGTAATGTATTGCGGACCTGGGTTCAAATCCCACCATGGCAGATGATTAAATTTAAATTCAATAAAAATTTGGAAGTAAGCATCTGACGATGCCATGAAATCACTGCTGATTACTGTAAACCCCCCTTCCAGTTCACTAATGTCCTTCAGAGAAGGAAATCTACCTAGTTTGGACTAAATGTGACCCCAGGCTCACAACAATGTTGTCTACTGCCCTCTGAAATGGCCTAGTTCCGAGGCAATTAGAAAGCAAAACCCATATCATGCACAAATTTAAAAATTCAAATTAAAAACCTAGCAGTTAATACTGAAAAGTTGGAGAATTATTTTAATTTGTTCGGGAAGGCCTCCTCCAAAGATTAAATCATGAGTTTTGAAAAGGTACTCCATGGCAGAAAGAATGGAGAGATCCAAACTGCTAAGGCTAGTTTATGTTACCTTTTTTTTTAGATACAGTTGTTCAGGAATCAGACCTCAACTGCTGGAGTTCCTTTGGCATTCTCATTACAAGGGGAAACAGATCGCTAACTCTCTGCTTCAACGTGTTCCAGCAAAGCAAAATTTGCTCAAGTTGATAGTAAGTGTAACTTGAGATTTGAAACTCTCAAATACGACTGGAATAAGTTACATGTATATACTCTTTCACTAGAGTGTGTTAACATATTGTTAAATGGAGCTTCTCTGCTGAGGATTTCACAGTTTTGCCTCAGATTTGACCATGAAAATGTTATGTTTTAAACTGAACTTCAAACATCACCGTTTTAATCACACTTAGAGAGTGTAATGATAATTTTTTTTGTTCTTACAGGCAGTTTTGGTAATTAAAATCATTTTTAAAATTCTAACTGTTCTAAACTTAACCTGGCAAAAAACAGGTGCAGTAACCCTGAAATGGGAAATGGCTCCACTCCCCAATAGAAAATGCAGTAAATGGTCTCAACAGATCTGGCAGCTTCCAGAGATCTGAAAAGGTTAACTCAGTTTCTCTTTCCACAGATACTGCCAGACCTGCTGAGTGTTTCCAACATTTTCTGTTTTTAATTCAGGTTTTCACTATCTGCCATATTACTGCTTTTGGCAACATGTCTGTCCTCCAATAAGTCAGAAACAAATTAGGGGAAAAAATATATTAGACAAGATCAACTGCTGTTCAGAACAAACTGGACACAGTTTACTCCGGTCAAATGATCAGTGGGTGAACAATCATAAATAAGGTGAACAAACTGGTCAGACATGCTGGCAAATCTTATTCATATGCACCTGTCAGAATGAAATCAAGCAAGATTACACATGCATGAGATCACAATGACTAAATTACATAACAAAGCACTTTCTGAATACTGCCATTTCATCCGTGGTAACATAACTAATACTTCAGGGACAACATGCAAATCTCTGACTGAGCCGGGCACAATTCTTTTTTTAAACATAGGTTAACAAGAATAACTGTGTTAATATTTGAAAACAGCATAGGTAGCTCATAATTTAATAACCAAAGCCAATTCTGGAGAAAAATTAAGCCAAATATACAATAAAAAAACAAAGTAACGTTACAGACAAAGCATTTTCATTAAAATTCTCAAGATGGTCTGACAGCATTAGTAACACCTATGTTGATAGAAAAAAAAAGGAAAAAAGGTATATTAAAGTGCTAAAGAAACATTCAGTTGCAAATACACATTTAAATTGTGACCGTTTGAATCAACTGGACAATAGCTTGTCGACAAACAAGCCACTTCAGCACCAATAAATAATTCAGAGTTCCATGCACTCGTGATTTTTAACTTGTCTTTTGAGCAACTTTCGCAAAGACCATGAAATGATTAAAGCACCTCTTTCAAAAGCTGAAATTGTTAAATAACAGTTATTAGGAACTTAGTTTGAGCCAGATCCTTGGAATTGTGAGCAAGGGTTTGAAGGCAATCCTCAGGATTGAGGAAATGGGGAAGAGTTGAAGGATTGAGAGAGAAGGGAAAGAGTTGAACATAAAATCTCTGGGTTAAGGAGGTGGGAAAGAGTTGAAGGCAAATCTCTGGCTTGGCGGGGGGGGCGGTAGTTGAAGGTAAATCTCTAGACTGGGGGGGTGGGTGGAGTGGGAGTTGAAGATAAGCCTTTCAGTTGGAGGGGAAGAAGAATTAAGGTAAACCTTTTGGTTAGGGGGGAAGAGTTGAAAGTAAACCTTTCGGGGGGGGGGGGGGAAGAGTTGAAGGTAAAGCTATCTAGATTGAAGAGAGGGGGAGAGTGGAAGATCAATCCTCTGGGTTGACAAGAGGAAGAGTTTGTCTGGGTCGAGGAGGGGGTTTTGAAGACAAGTCTCCGTGTTGTGTGGGGTTGTTCAAGACAAGGATCTGGGATTGCCATTTCGACAACTGCCACCTCCTTACCTGATGCTCCTTCACCACTTGGCTCAGGCACGGATACCGTTCGCTTATCCAGCGGTAAAACTTGGGGACACCCATCGCTGCCGCTGAGTTCAAAAAATCCGGATGGGAGGGAAAGAAAGGGAAGGGGATTCGGGTAGGCGGTGAAACGGCCGCTCTCTCTCTCGGGGACGGTGAGGCCGCTCTGTCTGGGGTCGGCGGGACGGTGAGGCCGCTCTGTCCGGGGTCGGCGGGACGGTGAGGCCGCTCTGTCCGGGGATCTCTCTCACTCTCGGGCCTTACGGAAGCAGCGGCCTGTCCGGGTGACGCAACTCCAAAACTGGCAGCTTGTCAAGGGCCAGAGCCGCTCCCTCACTAAACACCAGGTTATCGCTTTCAACTTCAGACAGTACTGTCCTCTCCTCCTTTTATTAAAACCCCCCTTTATACAAAATAATATGTAGTTTACAATTACTGAAGGGGACGGTGTCACTGCTATATCAGTCCGGCCTGCTGCCCTCCTTCCCACCACGGTGTCCCTTTGTTGTGAGTCCGCCCGTTGCTCGGATTGGTGGAGAGAGGCTTTTCGTTCCGCCCCCTTCCCCGGCCGCCTTCACTCTTGCTGCCTCTAAAAATATTCAAGTTATGAAAACTATAAATACCTCACTCCTTCTACGCTACTAAATGTAATAAATTTATGCCAACTTTTAATTCTGAGAACTGCACCTCCTGTGAAACCTTCCCAAGTACCAGAGGTAAATAATTAATTCGTGCCTAAAACTTAAATATTAACAGTTTTGATTTATTATTGTCACATGCATTGGTGGACAATGAAAAATATTGTTTTCTTGCACTGTACAAACCATACCGTTTACAGAGTATGCAAACGAAGGAAAGAAGGGTGTAAAATGTAGTGTTAAGGTGTGAAAAAAGATCAACTTTCATATTTTCATTTTACGCAGAAGATTAGTACTTACAAAACAACACATTTAATTGGAAATGTTTCTTCTAAGAACACGATTTTTAAAATTCTTTCACGCAATCTGATATTACTGGCCTGGCCAACATTTATTGCCCTTCAGAAGGTGGTGGGAAGTTGCTTTCTCAAACCACTGCGGTCCACTTAACATGGTACGTCCGTAACAATATAAGGGAAGGAGTTCCTGGATTTTGATCCTGCAACTGTAGCAAAGGAACAATATTTGTTTAGGATTCCAGAGACAAGGAATTAGAGCTACAGAAATTGAGTTGTTTTCTTTGGGGGAGTGAAGGGTGAGAGGATATCTGATGGATGCATATGATTGAAAGCATGAAGGATTTAGATAAGAGAAATAAAGACAAACTCTTTCAAATAACTGAAGGTTCAATCAGTTATTTGATTGATTAATCAAGAGACACAAATTTAAAGTGATAGACTAAAGAACAGGTGACAGGAAGAAAGATACCTTATTTGCAATGAATGGTTGAAATGCTCTGCCTGGCAAGTTGGTAGAAATAGCTTTTGTAGAAGTTTTTATCTAAGTATCTGCAAGGAGAAATAATTTACAGGAATATGGGGAAAAGGGAAGAGTGGGATGTACTAGATTGCTTTTTGAAAAAACTTGAGTCAAATGACCTGTATTGTACTATTCTACCTACTTTTTAGATTGTGTGTGGAAGGATAATTTTTGACTCTACATTTAACTGTTCAGATGATTTCCAGACTTTTGAACAGGGGATAAAAATGAACAAGATGCAGTTATGTTTTGATGAACTGATTTGTTTAATCATTGCCATTTAATCATCATTGTTAGCAGTCCCCTGAAATAGAAGATGATGCTCGTGTCTGTCTTGAGATAACTGAGGGGCCCAATTCTGGATCCACAAATTCTTCCGCTGCAGGGACATGTTTTTGCAGCCCCAGGTTGGCTTTCCTCTTTTTCCCCTGCTGTCACCATTTTGCAGTAACTTCACTACAGTGTTAATTTAAGTCTTACTTGTGACTCTGAATAAAGTTTATTTATTTCTGCCTGGCTGTCTTGAAGCGGCTTGTGTCTTGATGAACCAGATGAAGCCATTCTGAGCGGTCCTCAGCCTTCTCCCGATCAGTGGTGTTAATGCTTCTGTGCTTTAGGGCAGCCTTGATGAGTTGGCCAATGGAAAGCTTAGAGAACCTACCAGGGGAGCAGGCAGCCGGACACAACGGCCTGTCCATTGGAGTTGCTTCCACTGAAGCAGAGCTTCAATGTTGTCCTGCCATTTGATATACATGTATAGTTTAACATAATATATTCAATTGTATTAAAATTAGTCTTGTGTGGAAAGAAATTGAAATTTCAGAACAAATAAAATTATTGAACTCGCTTAGACTACATAATTTAAATTAATTACGTAGTATGATAAGTGGGCCCAGAAACAGGAGAGGCATTGTGTCCCATGATTTCTTTCCCTGTATTAACATACAGTGAAAAGTACTGTTTCTTGCACACTATACGCTGTATAGACAAAACATTTCGTTCATAGAAAAGGAAACAAGAGAGTGCAGAATATACTGTTACAGTTATAGCTAGGATGTAGAGAAAAATCAACTTAATGGGAGGGAAGTCCATTCAAAAGTCTGACAGCAGCAGGAAAGAAGCTGTTCTTGTGTCGGTTGGTATGTAACTTCAGACTTTTGTATCTTTTTCCTGAAGGGAGGAGGTGGAAGAGAGAATGTCCGGGGAGCGGGGAGGGTTGCTTCATTATGCTGGCTGCTTTACTAAAGCAGCAGGAAGTGTAGACCAAGTCAGTGGATGGGAGACTGGTATGCATGATGGACTGGGCTACATTTACGACGTTTTGTAGTTTCTTGCGGGTCTTGGGCAGAACAGGAGCTATACCAAGCTTTATACCGAGCTATACAGTAAGAAAGAATGCTTTCAATGTTGCATCTATAAAAGTTGATGAGAGGCATAGCTGACATGTCAAATTTTCTTAGTCTTCTGAGAAAGTAGAGGCGTAGGTGAGCTTTCTCAACTATAGTGTCAGCATGAGAACCAGGACAGGTTGTTGCTGATTTGGACACCTAAAACTTGAAGCTCTCAACCCTTTCTATTTCATCCCATTGATGTAGACTAGGACATATTCTCCTTTATGATTCCTGAAGCCAATGACAATCTCCTTCATTTTGTTGACATTGAGGGAGAAATTATTGTTGCCGCACCAGTTCACCAGATTCTCTATCTCATTCCTGTACTGTGATGGTCATTATTTGAGATCAAACCCACTACAGTGATGTCATCAGCAAAGTTGAAAATTGAATTGGAGGGGGATTTTGGCCACACAATCAGAGGTGTATAAGGAGTATAGTGGAGGCTTGAGACACAGCCTTGTGGGGCACCAGAGTTGAGGATGATCATGGAGGAGGTGTTGCCTATCCTTACTGATTGTGGTCTGAGAGTTAGGAAGTTCAGAATCCAGTTGGTGAAAGGTATGGTTAAGTTTTTAAAAACTTATTCACCTCTTCTTTTTGGCCATGCTAAATTGTCTCTTCATGTCCCAAGATGATTAGGTTAGGGGGATTAGCAGGTAAATACATGGAGTTGCAGAGATAGGGCTTGCGTGAGCTGCTCTGTTGTAGAGTCAGTGAGACTCAATAAGCTGAACGGCCTCCTTCTGCTCTTTGAGATTCTATGATTCTCCTTATCATCATGATTTTGAATAACAATCAAATATGATGATATATTTTTAGCTTTCTTGAAGGAAAACAGTCCTGATTTCTCCATCTATTTTCATAACTGAAGTTCCTTAGCACAGGAACCACTTTTCCACACCCTCACTAACATCTTCATATCATTCCTAAAGCGCTGCACCAAGAACTGGATGCAATATTCCAGTTGGGATCAAACCTAGTACATTACACAATTTCAACATAACCTCCTTGTTCTTCAACTCAATTAACCAATTGTAACTAATAAAGCCAAGATACTGTCTACTTTATTAACACCTCTCAACCTATCCTGCCATCTTCAGTGAGTTATTCACACATGCACCCTGGTCCCTCTGCTCCTGAACTCCCTTTAGAGTTGTATTCTTTCCACATTCTCCCATTCTTTCTGCCAAAATGAATCACTTTCCATTTCTCCACACTGAAATGCATCTGCTACCTGTCTGCCCATTCTGCCTATGTGTCTATGTCCTTTAGAAGTTCCATACTATCTTCCTCACAGTTTGTAATGTTTCCAAGTTTTGTATCATCTATAAACTTTGAAGCTGTGCTCTTTCCTCAAGATCTAGCCATTATTGTATGTCAGGAAAGCCAAAGTTCCTATACTGACCCTGGGACAATTCCATTACAAAAATTCCTTTAGCCTGAAAAACATCTGTTAACCACATTTTTTAAAGACTAGACAAGGGCAATGTAGTAAATATGGTATACAAAAACTTGCAGACTTTTGATAAGCTGCCACAAGAGACACTCTTGGCAAACATCAAGGTGTACATAGGTAGCAGAGTGGATTAAAAATTAGCTGATGGAAAACAGGGTAGAGGTTTTGGCAAATTTCTGGGACTGGCAGGAAGTGGGAAATTGTGTCACACTTGGATCTGTGCTGGAACCATTGTTTGCTGCACAAATAAATATGTGGACTCAATACATTAACTGTTGCAAATTTGAGAAAAATGTTGCCTGCTGCAGTATTTAAAATCATGATTTATTTTAACAAAAGTGACACAGACCTCAAATTCATTGAAAACAATAGCTTCATATATGTGTATATTTAAATGAAAAGGTTATAGAAAATGACTAATCAGAAAGCAGCAAAACTAAAATGAGCAAGAACAAATTATTTTCTCCTCCTGAAATAGAATCAGAGCCCTACAGTGCAGAAAGAGGCCTTCTGCCCATCGAGTCTGCACCACACACCATCCCAGCCACACCTTACCCCCATATCCCTACATGTTATAATCATTAATCCCTGGACACTAAGGGGCAATTTCTTAGCATGGCCAATCAACCTAACCCACACATTTTTGGACTGTGGGAGGAAATTGGAGAAAATCCACACAGACACGAGGGAAAGTGTAAACTCCACACAGACAGTGACCCGAGCTGGGAATCGAACCCAAGACCCTGGAGCTGTAAAGCAGCAGTGCTAATTACTGTGCCACCCCAAAATAATAAAGGCCAGTTGTAAAGGCTATCACAATTGCCTTTGCAATATCTATAAATACTAGAACTTAAAAGGAAACACTGCCAGTATAAAAACAAATCCAAGTTATTGCTTCCTTTCTTGAATTCTTATGGAATTTTATATCATTTGTGTACAATCTAATATTTGATGTACATGTTTTAAACATAGCTTTGTAATTTTTTTTACCTAGTTACTTAATTTGGTGTGTAAAACTATATTAGAGAATTCACTATCCCATGAGATGAAGCTGGAGACAAGGTAATTATAATTAACTGGAAAGATAAGAGTTTAGCTTTTTTTTATTCATGAGATACGGGCATCACTGGCTGGCCACCATTTATTGCCCACACCTAGTTACCTTTGGAAACAGTTTAAAGTCAACCACATTGCTATGGCTATGGAGCCACATGTCAGCCCGACCAGGTAAGGACAGCAGATTTCCTTCCCTAAAGGACATTTGTGAACCAGATCAGTTTTTTTCTGACAATCGACAATCACGGTCTTCAGTAGATTCTTAATTTCAGATATTGTTTATTGAATTCACATTCCATCATCTGCCATGGCAGGATTTAAACCCAGATTCCCAGAACATTAGCTGAGTTACAGGATTAATGATCCAGCGATAATACCATTAAGCCATTGCCTTCCCTTCAGTAATTTGATCTGAACTCTTGGTAGTTTCAACCAAAAATCTCTCCAATTCTTTCTTATTGCTCCCACTCCAAGGATTTCCAGATTATGTTTTCAATGAGGAAAGGTGTTTGCTTACAAATGTGTCTCTGTATTCAATTGTGCAATGGGCAAATTATGATGACTCCATAAATAAGTCCGCCACATCCATCCATTCAATAAACTTGCTTGCAGCAAAAATCAGAATACTGTCAATCACTTTAATATAGCCAGAAACTCAAGGATATCTGCCTTCTTAAAAAAAAAGTTCTTGCTCAAGCTTCATGCTTGGACAGGAGTTCTTAATATGAAAAGGGAAATAACCACTGAAAATCAAACTCCAGCTCATCAAACATTATTGCATCCAAAAGGCAAAATATTGCAGACACTGAAAATACTTAGATTGGCCAACATATGTGGATCAAGATAATGCAGCTTATTTCGCAGCCCGGGAAACCCGCCAATGAAGCTTACAAAACAAAGTCTGTTCTATCCTTTCGCAGGTGTTACTTCACCATGGGATACTGTTCCAACAATTCCATCAATTAACTGCATGCCATAACAGCATTTTAAAAATCTGCACATTCTAAGCATATAATAATTCTATTAGCTTCGCACCCATTCAAGGGCTGTTTTTCGCTAAATATAGGGGCCAAAACTACGATCACAAACTGTTTCAATGTTTACAAGATGAAAATAGATGTTGCAATTTCAAGGCTCCTGACTAGCTACTGACTAAGACAAGCTGACAAACAAATTAACTCACTGCATCAATGCTTAACTGAGTCTCTTCACACCGTTTTAGTATCTTGGCCCTTCTATTCAATCTATTTACATAGAGTTGTGTGTCATTTGGAGGAGTGTTCATCCTATCCATGCTTCTCATGATCTTATACACTTCTATAAGATCACCCCTCAGACTCTTATGCTCCAAAGAAAAGTCCTAGCCAGTCCAATCTCTCCCTTTAACTCAGTCCCTTAAGTCCTGAAAACAGCCTTATAAATTTCTTCTGCACTCACTCTAGTTTAATAACATTTTTTTAGCAAGGCGACCAATATTCCAGCTGCGGCCTCACCAATGTCCTTTTCAATTGCAACATAACTTTCCAATTTTTATATTCAATCCCTGACTGAAGAAGGCCAGCATGACAAAAGCCTTCTTCTTCACTGCCCTACCTACTTGTGACTCCACCTTTAGAGAACTATGCACCAGGATTCCAAGGTCCCTCTGTTCCATGATACTTCCTAAGGTTCTATCATTCAACATGAAAGTCCTACCTGAATTTAACTTTCCAAAATCATGCTCCAAAGGCTAGTAACCAGATGGGTTGGGAATTTTCCACAGGTCTGAGAACAATCTGGAGCAAGACCTTGAAGTTCTTAAGTTACAATTGCACCTTTTGATTTTTAAAAGATCTTGACTCCAAAATATTACATTTCTTTGCGTGAAGGATACTTGCGAAATGTGCAGCCTTATACCTTTAAAGGTGCATTAATTCATCTATAACACATAATGTAAACTTGTTTTGCATTAAATGGTTGTGCAGCCTGCCACTTACCAAACTGGTTGATTTTCAAATAGTACTAGTTTTACGTGTACGTTTGTATTTTAAAGGATTTCTTCATTCCTTTCCCCATTTCATAAGCATTCTTTGTAAAAAATAAGATGTATAATCAGGATATGTAAGTAACTAGATGATTTAGGGAGAACACATTCCCATTTTCAGAACATTAGTAGCTCATCTTCAAGTAGTTTGGCAACAATTCTTGCAAAATATGAGCCCCAAATCCTATTTATCAAGAGCTTGGCCATCTAAATACTAAATCTGAACAATTTGCTGTGGGATAAATTACCCAAGATTTCACCACACTGTTTGCAACTCAGGCATTCTATTTGGCACATATCCTTTTCATCACCAAGACAGTCTATTTCCCACTGCTTTTGAAACCCTTTCTTGTTCTTATTAACTCTGCACTGAACTATTTCAATGCTCCACTGCTTGATCTCCAGCCTTCTGGAAATTTCAGCTTACTTAACACTGTTGCCTGTATCCTAACTCTCACCAAGTCTCACTCATTCATTACCCCATTCTCACTGAGCCAATTCACTCTTAATCCAGTAACACCCCAAATTTGAAAACCTCACCAGTGTTCAAATTACTCAATAGCTTCGTTCCACTTCCTTCAGCCTGACAATTCTGAGAAAACGGCAATCCTCCAATTCTGACTTCTAATACATCTCTGATTTCCTTTACTACCCATTGACAGCTGTGCTTCACTTATCTAGGTCAAACTGAGGTACACAAGATAACAAGAGATATTGGTACAGTAGATGTGCAGTGGATGCTTCCTCATGTGGGGCATTGTATGATGAAAGGTCACAGTCATAAGAGGTAGCAAATTTAAATCAAAGTTGATGAGAAACTACTTCTCCCAAAGGGTTGTGAATATGCAGAATTCATTATCCCAAAGTGCAGTGGATGCTGGGACAATGAATAAATTTGAGGAGGAGTTAGATTTTTAATTGGTAATGGGGAGTTATGGGTTATGGGGAGAAGACAGGAAAATAAGGAACATAATTAGCCATGATCAAATGGCAGAGCAGACTCAATGAATGGCCTAATTCTGCTCCGACATCTTATGGACTTGTATGGTCCTAAGTTCTGTAATTTTCTTCCTAAACCTGTCTTCCTTTTAAGATGTTCTTTGAAACCTACCTCTTGACACTTCTCCAAATATTGTCAGGCTTTGTCTGCTATCGGTCCAGTGAAGCAGCGTGGGACATTCATTTTGAAGATGCTAGACAGATTTAAGTTGTTCATTTATAAAATAGACTTCATTTGTGAAATGTACCCTTCAGTGCTAAATATCTGATATCTTTGCAGAGAGGGGATGCTTTTTCTACACTTCACCTGCACTTAGAATAACTGACCAATCTCCAGTACGAGAGTAAACAATATCTTTTTGGCTGCAAGGGTTCTATAAAATGTATATACCCAACCATGATTGAGGAGCATTCCCTTATTTTCGTAAATTTGCCATGTCAGTTCATCTAGAAAGAACAACAACATTCAGCTGTGGCTTAGTGTAACAATCCAGTACAGTGTGGTTCAGGATGCTAAACAACACTCCTTTCTGGCAAACAATATTTTTGCACTCATGACTGGTTAGTGGAAAAACTACAATTCTGCTGCTCACTGAATCTGATCAGACGATAAAACACTTGTCTATAAAAACACAATAAGTATCTATTCAATGCTTTATTTCACATGAGTGTAAATCAAGGTTATGAACATGAAAAAATATAAAAAATCTGCTGCAAAGCACTAAATTTCAGATAGTATAGTTCTATACAAAAATATTTTCAAAAACTATTTTCTGTTGTTACATTTTTATAACCAGCCTTGAACTCCATAAAAGTAAACTTCAACAAATGCTGATTTTTTAAAAAAACATATGCTTATAAATTGCTGGAAAAAAACGATGATATACATATTGATTAATACGAGTTTGGGTCATCCAACTCAAAAACAATGGAACTTGTACGCAATGAGGAACAATAAAAATTAAAGTAACGACTAACTCAACACTCTTTGAATTCGACATCAAACATCATCTGGAATCATTCCTTTACATATTTGACTTAAGATTGTATTTCCTTACTTTATAGACGTGCAAAAGCCTTTGCTCTCTATCAAATGCAGAGTGGTTTGTACAGTTGAAAGGGGACCTTTCTGTGACTCAGAATCCACACAGTTTTGCCAGTTATAAACTGGATTCAATTCAATCTTAATGCAACAACATAATTGTAGCTTAACAGAGCAAATCATATTGCTCCCCAATGAATTGTCTGTGTTGCCAATATGTGCGTTTCTTTCTCAATAGCATCAATACAAATTAATTTATAATACAAATTCATTAATATAATACATGTTGACAGCATGCAATGGTCTCTGGCCACAACAAGGTGATTGAAATTCAGTCCTTTAAGTCCCTCTTCTCCTGTTCACATAAATGACTCATTTGTCTTATTGTTATCAGTCTCTTTTTCAGATTGTTTGTCTTTCAGCACTGACAATTTTAAAGTTATGTTTTACTATATCAACAGTTTTCTAATGCATACTCCTACTGTCAAGTTTCCATGAATTTGATTTCCTGCTCCAGCTAAATCTTACCTCCTCCACCAAATTACCTTGAAAGCCTTTGATTCCAAGCGCAGTGTTTTTGAAAAAAATACTTACTTTGCTCCCTAGAGTTGCACTGCACTCAATCAGAAGTCAGTAAAACTCTTCGCTTGCCCTTTATTGAGCCTTCTGGAGTGAAGGAAAATTCCAGATCCTTTTAATCTTTGTGACGCAGTCTCTTTTTCAAGAATGTACAGTTCTGTTCCTGAAATAAGTTGTCAAAAAAAATCACGACAACAAGTGATCTAATACTGGTTCCTCAAACGTTGGCGATGTGTGGCGAGTGATTTAGAGCATAAAGGATGACACCAATCTCGCAGCTACCCCATAAATTATGTCTCTTGTTTCTTCCTCACAGCAGAATTCTTTCACATATATGGAGCCCAGCCCAGGTACATTTGACATAGGAGGTTTATATTTGTTGCTTCTTGAATAAGGTAGTGAACATGACCTTCAATGGATAAAGGTAAACCCTTCACCTTATTTCTCGTCTTAATCACTCCATGTAGTCGCTTTTCGATATCCTGAACGTGGGTCTTGGCCTAAAAATAGTGAATACATCAAAACTTCAAAAGTTAAGACACTGATGTTTTATTTTTTAAATTCAACTGAGGGTTTATCCACATATTAAAATCAACAATCACTCTTCTTCCATGACAGGTTACACTAAGTATAACTGATGCGCATTAAGCCAAAGGATGATTACCTTCATTTGAAAAGGGAATATCTTCCACCGACTTGCTCCATTATGTCATAAAATGTAAACAGCTCTATTCAGGTCACCTCACGTTACCACAAGTTACATTTTCAAGAGATACTTAGAGAAAAGGACTGCCCCCCACCCCCATCTGTTTCTCATCCGCATGCCAAGCCTTGACTTCATAAGTAAAGTGTCCATTTCCACATGTATGCTGACAACAGACAGCTCACTTCTAGCATTCCAGTGTTGGTAAAGTGTCGAGACAGTCTGATGTTCAGGACTAGATAAACAGAAATTTTCTCTGATTAAATATTTGGAAGCCATTGCCTTCAATCCCATCACAACTTCTGCTCCTTAGCCACTAAATCTATCCCTCTCCAACAAACGTCTGAACCTGACGCAGACCATTTGCAGACTTTGTGGTCAGATCACGTCTTTCTTTAACTTAGCTTCTGGGATGTGTGTGTGGCTGCTTAGGAAAGCATTTATTGCCCATCTTTAGCTGCCCTCAGGAAGGTAGTGCTAAGCTGCATTCTTGAACTGTTGCTGTCCTTGAGGAGTAGATATATCCACAGTATTATTAGACAAGGAGCTCCAGGATTTTATCCAGCAACAATGAAGGAATGGTGACATATTTGTAAGTCAGGGTGGTGAGTGATTTGGAGGGAAATTTCCAGGTGATGGTTTCTCAAGTATTTGCTGCTCTTGTTCTTCTAGATTGTGGGTTTGGAAGCTGATGCTCATGGAATCTTGGTGAGTTCCAACAGTACATCTATAGATGGCACACGTTGTGATGACTGTTGTTTGGTGGGGGAAGGAGTGAATGTTTTTGGAAGGAATATCAATTCAGCAGGTTGCTTGTGCTGGATGGTGTGTAGGATCTGCAGTCATCCAGGCAAGTGGAAAGTATTCCATCACACTGATTTTGTCGCTTAGATGGCGGACAGGCTTTGGGGAGTCAGGAGCTCTGCAATTCCCTGCCTAAATCTCTCTTTATTCCTTTAAACCATTTCTTAAAACCTATCTTGATGATCGTTGAAAATATCTCATGTAGCTAGGTGTCGAATTTTGTTTGCTAACACCCATGTCAAGTGTTTTGGGGCTATGTTATTCTCTTAAAGGTGCTATAGAAATACATACATTGTTGTCCTATAGTTGTATCAATGAAGTGGAGAAGAAGAAGAAAGTTGGCAGTGGATTCAAGTTTGCAGATTACAAATCTACAATCCAAATTAATTTTTCATGAGGGAGTGCTATCTGCTATAATCTGAGCAGAACTGTAAAAATGTTCCAACACATCTAAATCAAATGCCAGCTATCTGTTTCTAAACAAAAGGGATTCTCTGCAGTTAGGAGCACTGGATAAAAATGTGCTTGAAAGACGGGGACAGAGATAGAGTAGAAGGGAAAAATGCGAGAACTTAGAATATTTTTTCACTGACCTTTTCATTGATTACCTCCCCAGTTTCATTGGGTTGTACTTTTGCACTACCTTTTACTGGTTTGCTCCATTCCACCAGTGGGTCATGCAGAAAGGTTTTCAAAACACTAAGACAGTAAGGACAGTAACAAAACACTAAAAGTTAGAACAATCAATATTTATAATGAAACCTTATGCAAGTATATGTAAAATAATTTGAACTATCACTTAAGTTTATTTAAGAGTTGATGCTTTACCTCATTAAAGGTTCTCGTTGATCGCGCATTAACCTCAATGTCACTTCACAGGCTCGGCGAAACAAACCTTCTGTGCCCATTGGGCCCATGGCATGGACCATATTATGGGTTAGACGGAAAGGGACAACTTCTGGAACATCAAAAGTCTCCCCCTAAGAAAGCGAGAAGATTCTTTTCAACTACAGAGCATTCACAAACCACTGCATTGCTCCAGTGAACTCCAGCACAAGCTGGAGGAGCAGCATCTCATCTTTCGGTTAGGCAAGTTACAGCCCTTGGGACTCAAAGTTGAGTTCAGCAGCTTTAGATTGTAACCTTTCTCCTCCATTTTAAACTCTTTTTTTTCAAATATCCTATACACGTATTCCACCCTTCCCCATCCCACATCAGGTCATCCTTTATTCTTAAAACTATTACTTTTTGTTCCAATCTCTCATAGTTCCACTTTAATATCTAATCTGTTGTAGATGCGCCAAGTTTGGTGGCGTTTAAGAGGTTAGTGGATGAGTATATGGATGAGAAGGGAGGGCATTGCTCCCTTCTAGGAGGGGCATTGCTTTTTATTTTGGTCGGCACAACATCGAAGGCCGAAGGGCCTGTTCTGTGCTGTATTGTTCTATGTTCTATGTTCTATGTTCTATGTTCTCCGTCTCTTCAGTTCTGACAAAGAGCCAAAAAGACTTAAAATGTTAACTCAGTTTCTCTCCTTATAGATGCCTCTAGAGCTGCTGAGTTATTCCAGCATCCTCTGTTTTACATTCACAAGCTGTTTCTTTATGGTATAGAATTTATTTTCTCAAAAACTTGCCAGATATAAACGAGATGTTTTAGTTGACTAAGCATAACAATTTAGTAACTCAAAAAATGTGGCACAGATAATGGCAATATGTAGGGTTTGCAAATCAATCCACTTTAAAACAACAATGGGAAACTGATTTAGATATCAGATGTTTACTATGTAGAAAAGTGCTGTGAGAGTCATTCTAGACAAGAGCACCCTAAATCCTTTGGAGAGGTATGCCAAATCTGTGAGTGGGCTGCACATGATTTCAGCATCTCAGATATTGCAGCTGTATTGATAGCAGAACTGTCAGCATTAACTATCATATCAACAATGAAATGGACAGAAATTATGACACCTGCACATGTGCAGCTAAATGTGGAAATCCAAAAGTTGCAAGCAATTCACTGATCCACCACAGGATATGTTGAAGTTCCCGCAGATGGAAATCTTCTGAAATGATTCGAATTTTTACAAATTCATTCATGGGATATGGGCATTGCTGGCTGGCCAGCATTTGTTTCCCCTTCCCAAGTTGCCCAAGCACAGTTGGGAATCAACCGCATTGCTATGGCTATGGAATCACATGTAGGCCTGACCAGATAAGGATGGTGAATTTCCTTCCTTAAAGGACATTAGTGAATAAGATGGGTTTTTCTGACAACGGTTTCGTTGTCATCAGTAGACTCTTAAATCCAGATTTTCTTTTTATTGAGTTCAAATTCCACAATCTGCTCTGGCGAGATTTGAATTTGAGTTCCCAGAACGTTAGCTAGTTTCTCCATTAATAGTCTGGTGATAATACCAGTAGGCCATCGCTTAGCTAACACTACAATTGATGTGAACATCAGTTTTTATGCTATTGGTCTCATTGAGAAAACCATACAAAAAGTTAGTAACTAAACTTCCCAAATTTGTAAAAGAAATTAAGTTGATGATATTACAATTTCTACCTTTATCCAAAATATATATGTCCCAATCTTTATTTTGCCATCTATAGTGATTGGATGTGAAGGATAGTCAAATTTTTTTTAAACTTTCTGATTTGGGGACTGAGAGAACTCTTTGGTGCAACTGGCTGCTTAGTTTGCTTGATTACATCACCTTGCTGGAAATTGGGAAATTTCCTGGAAGTGTGGCAATCAACATAATGTCAAGAAAGGAGAAATCCATGCCAGAGAAATCAATAGATCTTTGTATGCAACTTTCTTCGACGCCAGCAGCAAGTGTCATCGCTGACTGTGAAACCCACGCCAATCACTTTTTAAACAACAGCAAAATTGTGCATATTTATAGTACCTTTAATGTAAAGCACACATCTCAAAGCATGTCATAGGAGCATTATCAAAAAAGTAGACACCAAGTCAAATATTCAGACAGTTGATCATGGAATCAAGGCCAGAATCATGCTTTACTCTCAATTTATTTTGCATTTCTTAAGTCCCTCGTCTACATTTCTACCAGATCAGATTTTGAGACATTAATAATGCAAAAATGCACTGCTAAACAATGCAAGTAAAATTCAATGTGTAATTTGTCCACCAAAATGGCACTAACTGAAAGTCATGATGTACAGATGCCGGTGTTGGATTGGGGTGGTAAGAACTCAGTAAGAATTTAGCAACACCAATTTATAATCCAACCGATTTATTTGATAGTAAAAAAGCGAGCTTTCGACTCTGTGTCTTCGTCAGGCAAATGCAGACCACTGCATTTGCCTGACGAAGACACAGAGTCGAAAGCTCGCTTTTTTACTATCAAATAAATCGGTTGGATTATAAATTGGTGTTGCTAAATTCTTACTGAGTTCTTACTAACTGAAAGGACAGCCAAGTCAAAACCTTTCAAACTCTTTTTAAACTCTAGCTCATCCACAATATTCCACAATGCCTCATGCAGCTAGAAGTAGAGTAACTGTAGATCTACTGAGCTCTGTAGTGTGGATTTTCCCTATGTTGATTGCAGGACTTCCAAAATTCCAACAAGTGTTCAGTAATCAAGCTAAACTGAGCAGACAATCCCATCAAAAAACTCTCACAGTCATCAAGCTAGGTTAAAAAAAAACCACTTGATTATCTTTCATTTTCAATTACCTTACATATAGCAAAATAAAGTTTTGGATGTATAGGGATAAAGATAGAATGTGAAATATCAACAACTTAATTTCTTTTTACATACTTGGGAAGTTGTGTTATCATATTTGAGATACAGTTAGCTTCTCAGGATTTGAGCTTAGCAGTAATTTTGAATTTCGTACACCATTAAAAATCCAGTTACGTTTCAATTAACAGAGTGTTACTTTTTGTATAGTTTTCTCAGTGAGACCATTAGCATAAAAATTGAAGTAAAGGCTAGTAAAGCTTGACCCCACCCATGAGTCTTGAATACCTGAAACTGAAATTTTGCTGAGAAAACTGCAGTCACTCAGTGACAGAATCTTTAGTTCATATACTTTCACTTTTTAACATCAGAAATAGGATATAAAGTAAACTGTACACTTCCACTGGAATATGCTTGCTGGAAAATAATCAGTTACCTTATTGAAAAGACAGTTGAAGTCCACATGAACACATTCGCCTGTTAAAGAATCAAACAAGATGTTTTCTCCATGGCGATCACCTAGACCCAGAATGTAGCCAACCATTGACATCACAGCAACAGAACGACAATAGGCTGATCGACTGCTATACCTGATTGGAAACAATTAGAAGATTGAAGTTTCAAAATAACATAGCTATTAGAAAGCATTATGGTCAGCTATATATATGGCACAAGTTAGAATTAAAAACATTATAAACTGTTAATTATTAACTTTATAGCTTTAATAACTTTAATGGGAATTTGTCATTTTTGTGGCTATCAAATAAGCAGTTATTCCACCACTCTCACTAAAAACATACAGTAGTTAATCAATTATTTATGACCTTAGCCTTGCTGTCTTAACCTTTGCCTTTAATGTGACTGACTCTTAAATCTAACAATTACTCAGACTTTAATAGTAACTGAATGATGATCACACTATATGCCTATTCCCTTTTATCAACCCAAACCTATCTACTGCCACAAATGCACTAAAAAGGCTGCCTAGAAACGGGGCAAAACATTGCTAAACAAATATCGTGAACCCTTTACATTATGTTTAGGAACTGACCATGAAGTTGGATCAGGGAAAGTCCGAAGGAACCATTCATGAAAGACAGCAGGGTGACGTGGCAAAAGTTGCTGTTGAAAGACAGATAATTTTTCCTCTAAAGGCGCTTGCTTTGGCAGCATACACTGACGTAACTCTTTACCAATCATGTAAACACCTGTAATAAATGACAAATAAAAACTTGTCATACCAGAAGCAAAATCAAAACTAAATCCAATGTTGAGCATATGTATTTTTATGAGGTTAGCATTATTTTTGAAGAAATATTTAAGACAATAAGACATAGGAGTAAAAGTAGGCCATTTAGCAGTGAATCTGCTCAGCCAATGAGATCATGACTGATGTGAAACGATCATCTTCAACTCCACTTTCTCACCTTATCTCCACAACCCTTGATTCTCTTACTGATCAAAAATCTACCTAATAACCCATCTTCTGTGATAAAAAATTCCACAGATTCAGTGAAGAAATTCTTACTTATTTTTGTTTTAAATACACAACTCCTTACTCTGAGATTAAGCCTTTTGGTTCTAGACTCTCCAGTAGGGCAAAATGACTTTTCAGCATCTACCTTGTCAAGCCCCGAGAATCAAATATGCCTCAGTTATGTTTAGTTATCGTTGGGAACAATGTTGAATATGATTGCTGAAATTGTCTTAAAATTGATGATTAACTAATTAAAAACTAGATTAATCCCTCAGAGTGATGTCACATTTCCATGCATGCTTCAGTTTTTTAGTCAAATAGTTCAGTGGACTAAGGCAGTGGTATTGGTATTGACATTGATTCCACCATTAGCCAGCAGATCATAGAACTACACTGTCAGAACTCTGCAGACCAAATTGTCAGAAAGAAGATGTGGAATCAAGGGGAGACCAATGGTGAAAAATATTAAGTAATTCAAAATCTTTCAATTCCACAGTTTTGCACTGACAGTTAGATGACCAGAGGATATATATTCCTCCTCACCTTTTGAAAGAAGGTAAGTCTACACAGTGGTTAGCATTGCTGCCCCACAGTGCCCGGGACACAGCTTCAATTCCAGCATTGTGTAATTTCTGTATAGAATTTGCATATCCTCCCAGTGTGGGTTTCCTCCGGGTGCTCTGGTTTCCTCCCGCAGTCCAAAGATGTTCAGGTTAGGGATTGGCCATGTTAAATTGCCTCTTGATGTCCCAAGATGTGCAGGTTAGGGGGATTATTGGGGTGACAGGGAACAGGTCTGGGTTTGCAGGATAGGGTCTGGTTGGAATTGTTATTGATGCAGCCTCAATGGACTGATTGGTCTCCTTCTGCACTGTAGAGATTCTATGATATAAATAGGAATTGATGTCACCCAATGGCAGAAGTTGCAATTATGTGACCACTTTCTTCTGCAAGATTCATGCCCTATGCTGATATTTAAGCTATGATATTCTCCCACTCCTTCCAAACCTTGTCCTAAACTGCATTCTTCAATTTCTAACTAAGGCAGCAATCTTCAGGACAACAAATCACAACTGGTTTGTTGACGTGGCTGACAGCACTGGTTAAAAACAGTCTATAATTTAATACAATATGGAAAAGAAAGGAGGGCTGGTTAAAAAATAGATTTTGGAACTGAACACTGACAATGGAGACAATATGATAGATTTGGTTTATTTAACATAATATACTGTGCTAGTAATACAGGTATGTTAAACAAAAATGTAGTCACAATTCTGAAAAAGATGTGTATAAAAGAGTTAGGTTGACAATCAAACACATTAGACACATAATTACACACCAACCATATAGATTCATAGAATGATAATACACAGCAAAAGCAATTCAGTTCATTATGCCTGTGCTAGTTCATTCAAGAAGCTATTCAATTAGCCTCCCTTTCCTGCCTTTTCTCATACCCGAGCAAACTTTTCCCCTTCAAGTATTCATCCTATTCCCTTTTGAAAATTATTGTTGAAACAGCTTATTCCAGCTTTTAGACAGGGCATTACAAATCAAGGAAAGCAAACTCCATAAAACAACTTTCTTCCTGGCACACAGTGTTTTACTAATTACATTAAATCCACGTCCAAATTAATGGCTCTAATGTCACTGACAATAGTTTCTCCTTACTTACTCCAGCAAAGTTATTCATGATTTTGAACATCTCTATTAAATTTTCATTCATGTTCTAAGGAGACCTAGATTCTCTCTCTCTCCCTCTATATACTTCATTGAAGTGCCATTCTCAACACACTCTAAAGTGTTGACATTTTTGCAAAAGCATGATGCTCATAATTAGATACAACACTCCAGTTGGTGCCAGTATTTTATAGAAACTCAGCATTTTTGTACTCTGTGCCTCTGTTTTCAAGCCAAGGGTGCCAACATATGTTTGGAGAGACGATGGCATAGTGCTAATATTACTGGGCCGGTAATACAGAGAGGCAGGCTAATGCTCTGGGGGACACAAATTCAAATCACAGCAGCTGATAAAATTTGAATCAAATTAATTAAATCAGGAATCTGGTCATAAAAGGTCATTTGGTTCACTAATGCCCTTTAGGAAAGGATAGGTACCATTCTTACCTGATCTGGCCGATCCACAGTAATGCAGTTAACTCTTACCTTCTGAAACGACCCAGCTAGCCACTCAGTTCAAGAGTAATTAGGGATGGGCAACAAATGCTGGCCATGCCACATTCCATAAATTTCAAAATGTTATTTTTGACTGAATCCCTATTCCTCCCCCCTTTAAAATTCTATTATGTAGTTTAAATTGCCACTAAATTTGGCCTTTGTACTAAAATTAATCTTAATATACAAAGCATATAATTTGTAATGTGTATATTGTATTCTCTAAGTATCAAAGCACATTTGGGTTACAATTTATCAACAATAACAGTGTTTATTTATTGAAACTTCAACAAGATGCAGTGATATTATGTACAATCCTTGCCTTTCTCTTTGTACAGCTTATTCAGAATGTGTCTTAAGCCAGCAGTGTTGTTAACCCACTCAACCAGACCACATTCTTCATTCAGAGGAATGACTGCATATGTTCTGATGTGAAGCTCTCTCCTGCGAGACTCTGCATCTTTTCTTAAACACTGTCAAACATCAAAAGACCCAGAAAGCTTATTAATCAATGAAATATAAACAATCATATAGTTATTATAAGATTCAATAAAGATGATGATAGATCATTTCACTGCAGAAGTCATCCAGAAACCCAGGCTAATGCTCTGGAGATATGGGTTCAAATCCCACCAAGGCTGTTGGTGGAATTTAATCATGAATAAAGTCTGGAATTAAAATCTAGTCTCAGTAATGATGACCCTGTCAACTCTCATCAGTTGCTACAAAAACCCATCCAGTTCACTAATGTCCTTTTAGAAAAGGAAATCTGTCACCTTTATTTGATCTGATTACATGTGACTGCAGGCCGACACCAATGTGGTTGACTCTTAACCGACCCCTGAAATAACCTAGCAAGCCAGTCAGTTCGAGAGGAATTAGAAATGAGCAACAAATGCTGGCCTTGCCAGTGACACACATATCTGTGAAAGAATATAAGAGAAAAAAGACCATACTCATTCAGCCTGCTACTATTGAAACCATAAACTGCAGCAGTTTCAAAATCAAAGGTAGCGATTTTCAAACTTTGCTGTGTCAGGGTCTCTGTTGAACTCGGTGCTCCTAGTGATTGTCAACTCAAAAACTGAATATTATTCAGCTAAAGGAAAACAGTGCCAAACGTATGGGACAGCATACTTTTAAAAGTAAATTTATACACAACAGCAGACGTAACATACTTGAAGGTTAACAAATACAGAATCTGATGACCTTGAGGATATCAGTACGTAAACCTGTAGAAAATAATATACAATACAGTAGTTTGGTCCATGTGCAGTTTACTCTTCCATTTTATTAAATTTCCAGGAATTAACCAAAAATTAATAAACTGTCCGAGAAAACAGTCTCTCCTTTAACTACCCCACCCAAGATAACATAATAAAACCCTAGCAAACTGACCTAACATTATAACCCTGGCCAGTTACATTCATCAGTTAACACCTTCATCTAATCCCAAGTAAGAGCTAAGCAGCAAGCCTGGGTAGGAAAGCAGACAATTTATTTATGTAAATATGGAAGAATTTGAAAACTTTTGTGTTTATATAAACCAACTTACACAGAACATGAGTATCATTTGAAAAAAAGCTATGTATGTTATGAAATTCAATGTATAACAGGCCCAAACTACAAACCACATCCTTATTGGTAAACACATAGTAATTCACATAAAATAAGGGTTAGCCTATTTCATTTGGATAGCTCCAGAGCTCACGTATTAACTATACAAAGAATTTGCTAAACACTGCATGGAGATATAATTTATCATCTGAACATTTAACATAACTTCCATATTCCATTTGGGGCAGCACGGTGGCATTGAGGTGGCAGAGGGAGTAGCACTGCTGCCTCACAGCACCAGGGACCCAAGTTCAGTTCCCGCCTTGGGTCACTGTCTGCGTGGAGTCTGCACGTTCTCACCATGAAACCAGATGCTCCAGTTTCCTCCCAAACTCCAAAGATGTGCAGGTTCGATTGATCGGCCATGTTAAATTGACACTAGTGTCAGGGGGATTAACAGGGTAAATGTGTGGGGTTATGGGAATATGCTTGGGGTGGGTTTGTGGTCAGTGCAGATCTGATGGGCAAAATGGTCTCCTTCTGCACTGTAGGGATTCTATGTGATTCTATGGAATCTCATAGAAATTGTAAAATATATGCATTAATTTAAATGTACAAGTTATTTTAACTTTCAAATGATCCTGTCAGCTTTTCAAATACTACACCTTATTAATTAATGAGTTAAATTCCATGAGTCGACAATCCTTCCTCAAGTCATCTTTGGGTTTACACATCATGATATAGGATTTTCCATCAGAACCCTTCAGGTTGATTTTCTTTGGCTTCTGAAGTGAGGCTAATATCTCCACCTGACAGAAAGGAAGATGAAAACATCTGGATGCACTGTATTAAACTCCAAATCTTCATAAAACAAATAATATAATATAATGAAGTCACTGTACATCAAATGTTATTACATAAAAAACTTTCGACTACCAAAGTTTTGATAGATTTCCAAGGTTCTAAAGACCCACCCAATTCCCCTCTTAAACAAATATTTTCTCAACATTTACAGAGATTTACAGAAAGTCTACAGCATAGAAAAAGATTATTTGGCCTAACAGTTCTATGCCAGTGTTTATCCTCAATACAAGCCTCCTCCCAGCATGCTTCTTCTACCCTTTCGACATTACCTTATTGAAACATATAAGATGATTAGAGGTTTAGATAGGGTGGACATGATAGCCTTTTCCCTAGGATGGAGAAAGCTAGCACGAGGGGACATAGCTTTAAATTAAGGGGTAGTAGTTATAGGACGGATGTCAGAGGTAGGTTCTTTACCCAGAGGGTGATAAGGGTATGGAATGCCCTGCCTGCTGCAGTTGTAGATGCGCCAAGTTTGGTGGCGTTTAAGAGGTTAGTAGATAAGTTTATGAACAAAAAGGGAATGGTTTAGGTTAGAGGGTCATTGCATTTTCCTAATTGGTCGGCGCAACATCGAAGGCCGAAGGGCCTGTTCTGCGCTGTAACGTTCTATGTTCTGTTTCTCCCGCCTTCCTGTGTTTATCTAGCTGCCTTTTAAACATATCAATACTATTTATCTCAACTACTACTCTGGTAGCAAAATCCACATTCTTACCACCCATTGGTTAAAACAGGTTCTTCTGAGTTCTCTTAAGGATTTTTTGCTGACTATCCCCTACAATCAGAAAATATCTTATCATACCCATTCATAATAGTAAAAATCTCTATTAGCTTATCCTGAGTTTTACTTTTCTAAAGAAAAGAGTTTCAGACTAATCACCCTTTCCTGATAAATATATACACTCGTTCTGGTATCATTTTTATGAATCTTTTAGCATTTTCTGCACTACCTCCACATCAGTTGTTGTTCAGATTCCATTTTTGTTTCTTTTTTTAAAATCTGGTTACATCTTCCTAAAGCGCCGAGGGAAATTTTAATTTGGTTAAATGTAGTATGTAAATGTGGTTTTGTTATTGAATTCAGTTTATCACAATAACTTGCATTTACACATCATATTTATCTAAGCTTCCATTAATCCTTCTAGCTCGTGAGCTGAAATCAAAGATGTGCCACTGTGGGAATAAAGCCAGAAAACAGAAAAATCCAGAGAGGTGGCACAGGCATTGAAGACATTTTTGAAGATAGTTGTACTAAGAGGGGCCTGGAAAATAAATTCCAAGCACAGAAGTGGTAGCCAACGTCTCCTTTTACAATAAAATCTCTTGATAGATCAATGATGTTTTGGATACACTTCTTGCCTTACTTTGTGAACAGAAAAGCTAAGACAAAGGTTAGTATATTCAGTGGCATGCTGCCCGGAGAGAATAATGTTTTGTGGATATTACTGCAAGAAAGGTTAGTGCTACTTAATTGACGTAGTCCACATGAGACTGATTTCCCAATCGGATCCCAGTTGTAGAATGTACCCAATCCAATCAAGAGATTGCATCAACTTCATAGTAACCATATCAGAGGAGAGACATGGGAAAGTGAAAAATGCAGTAACTCCCACTACATCAGCTTGTGATTATGTGGCTGAAAGATAAAACTCAATGTAAAATTAATTTTAGGCTTAAGAAGCATTACAATTTCCATAGCTGGTAGTCAAACACAAATGGAAAGAAAAACAAACAACGCTTTGCTTGTGTGAAAAACAAAATAATCTCAAACCTTGAGATCTGCACAAGTTTAGAGATGGCAACGACTGGCTTCACAATTTGAAGAAATGAAATGGGTTTTCAATGAATGACAGTAAAGCCAACATTGTCACAAACACTACAACTGATATTTCTGTCAAACTGAGCACTGCATTATATATTTACAAGTAGAAGATGCTTTTAATATAGATGAGAGTGGTCTACTTTATTAACTGCCCTCAAATGGAAGGCTTAAGAGAGACAAATATCCACAAAATATTTTTTTCTCCTCGCAGCATGACACTGAATATAAAACCTTTGGCTTGGTTTTTCTGCTCATAAAGTAAGGCAGGAAGTATAGCCAAAACATCATTGATCTATCAAGAATTTTTATTATAAATGTGTAAAAGGAGACTATGGCTACCACTTCTGCGCTTGGAATTTACTTTCCAGGCCCCTCTTAGTACAACTATCTTCAAAAATGTCTTCAACACTTTTCTCTTCTATTTTTCAAGAATGTGCAAGGCATCAGTGATATCCAACAGCTACATAAGTGACAAAGATGATATAACTTTTCAGAGTGGATCTGGGATTGCAATAAATTTGTTGAAATACAGAGTTACCTGTGCAGCTTCTTGGCATGCTGGAGCAACAAATACAGTCAGTATGAGGCTAACATTGTGAAACTAGAGCAAACAAAATATAATCATAATTTGACACATTACCATGTCATCAAAACCAGCAATGTAAGCCCAGTGACCAGGGAAAGGATCATGGTTTGCATGAGTGCCTGCAGTTGACGGTAGAGTGGGAGTCATCACGGATTGCAAAGGAATGAGGATTTCACTGAAAGCAGGCTCTTCCACCAGCCGTTTCAGCAATTTGAAGTGAACACTCATGCTTAAAGTTGTGGTATTTCCATCCACCTACAAACAGAAATATTGGTTAAGAAAGGATAAGAAAATTGTTTTCAGTCTTGAACATTGTGTGACCTTAAAAATGTGAACCTTTTAATCACTCAGTAAAAAAGTTCTAACTTGAGCAAATTTAGAAGCCACAATGTCAACAAACAATATTAAATGTTCAAGATTAAAATTTAGAACATAGGCACGGGAATAAGCCATTTAATCCGCCTCAACCTGAATCCATTCTGCTATTCAATGAAAACATTGCTAATCTGCAGTCCAAACACATGGAACTAATTACTTTTGCCCCATATTATTTGGTAACTTTGTCTAACAATAATCTGTCAATTTATGTTTATAATTAACAAATGATCTAGTATCAATTGCCATTAGTAGAAAACAGTTCTAATCTTCTATCTTTGTAGGAAAAAATACTTCCTAGTTTTACTGCTGTGACGTCTTGGTCTAATATTTTGACAGACTTCCTAGCTCTAAACTTCTCAACTTGCAGAAGTAGTTTCCATCCAATCTCTTTAATATTTTGAAACCTTTGATGAACTCATCTCTTAACCTGTAAATTCTAACTTATATAATTTCTCTTTATAATTTAACCCTTCATGACCATGTCATTTGATAAAATCAATGCCACTCCCTTCAAGTCTATTTTTTCTTTCCTAAGATATGGTGTTCAGATCTACTCTCAGTACTCCAGGTGTGGTCTGACCCATGGCTTTGTATAGGTGAAGAATGGCTTCTATCCCCTTCTATTATAGTCCTTCAGACATATAGACCAATATGAATTAAATATAAATTGACATCACATGCAGCTTAGAGGGTGGTCTCAAGTGAAATTGAACTTGGGGGTGGGGGTGGTCACGGTCACGTGATGTCAGAGTAGGAGCGGTTGTGTTTTCGCAAGTTCTTGTGCTACTCATCTCTTAATCCATTTTTCAGTCCTAATGTACAATCCATAATTTTTTGATCCTGATGTGAATGATCTATGCTATGAACCTAGAAGATCCTAGTTAATTTTGGCAAAGAAGAGCCAAGTTAAGCCAAGAAAATCCTTGTTTGATTGGAGTGTGGGAGGCAGTGGCAATTTCACTGGGTGAGTGAAATTTTGCTTCAGTGATGCATTGGCGTAGGGCTGCTGGCTTCCATTACGATTGAAGGTGTGGATGACTGTCTTGGCTCCTCCCCCGCACAGATATCTGGTGCTTATCTTGATGAAATGCAAGATATCCGAATGGATGACAAGAGAGCAGAATCCTGTTTGATCAGAAGGCACTTTCCTCAGTCCAGGCTCACTTTCAGTCTCTAGAAATCCCATTGCATGGCAAGTCATACATCCTGGTTGACTGAGGAAGGTGGGGTCGGAGAAGGAATTTCCGTGTGCAGAATCTCACTAAGGGTACTGGGAATGAATTCTCAACTGAATTTGCGAATTACTTGCCAAGCTTTCACACTCTTGATTTGAGCACTGAGTGTGAGCCCTGGTGGGTGGCAAGGTCTTGACACATCCAGCCGTTGGAGTCTTCAACCAATTTCAAGCCTCAAAGACTGGGTACAGTGTGTTTCATTCATCATAAAGCAGCTCCTCTTAGATCGACGACACCAGCAATCGAGACTGGAGCACAATATAGTTCACATCCTTTGCACGTTGGCCCATGTGCCTCCCTAACAGCTTAATGAAGCCACACTCTTGGTGTTGAGAGATCTTCTCATGAGTACCGAGGCTCAAAATAGAAAATCAAATTAAATTAAATCAAAATCACCTCAAAGAAGGTGACACAAAACATTATAAACTGAGGCTTTTTAATGGGGTAGGATTATAGGTGGACGAAAGAGAAAAACGATTGTGATCCTGTAAACAATCCCTTTCCTCTTTAACAAGCACACTTACTGAAATAAATAGAGCACTTTTACTCACAAATCTGAAGAAAAATTGGAGATAATTATTTTGAGATTGGTCAATGTGATAACTTGATAGCTTTTTGACAGGACAACATATTTGGAAATAAAACACATATGTAATTTTTGATAAAACATTAAGGCAAGTACCGTTTTGTTGCACAGTTCCAGCAACTTTTCCGTGAGGCGAGTGGCATCTCCTACGAACTTGCCTAAACAGCTCTTATCAGTAATGGCCTTCTGAAGGATCTCCTTGCACCTCGTAACTCGAGTTGCATAAGATGACTGCAAAAGACAATGAACGTTTGTCATATAACATACAATGTTTATTTCATTTGCACCATGGAGCCAAAAGTGGAATTAGGTTTTTGTCTTATATTTGCTTTTTATGCACAGAGTGGCTTTGTTTACTCAATACAACACCACAGTAAAATTGTATAAAATCCAGAAACACTCAATATTAGGAGCTGTTAATTTTTTTAAAGGCTACTTGCAGTAAGTTAAGTCTATTTATAAAGATGGTCAAATCAAATCCTTTCTGATGTTAGCTGAAAGGATCCCTCAAAGTAGAAAGTTAAAGGAGGTTACCTTAAACATTAATTTAATTACCAAGACTTTCTTGCAAAATATGTGAACAATGTTATTTTATCTAGTTAAGCAAGCATCTGGGAATGGAAATGTTGCTAAATTCACCGAATTATAGGGTGATTACAGAACAGCATAAAGGGGGACCAGTCTGTTTGTTATCCCTGTGAACCGTTGGCAAGAGCACATCATTGACATCAAGTCCCAATTCCCAGCCCTTTCCCTATAGCTCTGCAAATCTTTTTCATCAAGTACTGGTCTAATTTCCTTCTGAAAGCCATAACTGAATCTGTTCCACCATACCTCAGGCATTGAATTCCAGATCCAAGCCACTTGTTCCACTTCTCTCAATGGAGTTGCCGGCATTGGGTAGGCACAGTAAGTAGTCTCACAATACCAGGTTAAAATCCAACAGATTTATTGGCAGTATGTTGCCCCTTCATCAGGTGAGTGAAGTGTTCAGTTCACTAACAGGCACATATAGACACAAACACTATGGTTTGCGAGTTTTAACAAGTAATCAAGTCTTTACAGGTGAAGACAATTACCTTCAAACAACTGCGCAATGTCAAACATACCACTGTATGCAGCAAACTACCCAGTCTTCAGGAGTAAACACCACAGCAACCTCTGGAAGATATGCCAGATCATCGACACGGATGCCATCATCTCACATGACAGCACCATCCACCAGATACACAGTACATATTCTTGTCACTCGGCCAACATTGTCTGCCTGATACTCTGCAGGAAAGGATGTCCCAACACATGGTACATTGGCGAAACCATGCAGACACTACGGCAACAAGTGAATGGACACCGCTTAACAATCACCAGGTAGGAGTGTTCCCTTCCTCTCGGGAACAGCTCAGCAATCAAGGGCATTCGGCCTCTGATCTTCAGAGAAGTGTTTTCCAAGGCAGTCTTCATGACACACGATAACGCAGAATCACTGAGCAGAAATTAGTAGCCAAGTTCTGCACACAAGGATGGCTTCAACCGAGATTTTGGGTTCATGTCACACTATCTGTAACCCCCCCGACGACTTGCTTGGGCCTGCAAAATCTCACTAACTGTCCTGGCTGGAGATTATTCACATCTCTTTAACCTGTGCTTAACCCTCACTCCACTCACATTGTCTGTATCTGTAAAGACTTAATTCCTGTTAAGATATGCATTCCAAGCATTATCTTGTAATTGAATTTGTGTCTGTATACGCCGTTTGTGAACTGAATTCTTCACTCACCTGATAAAGGGACAATGCTCCGAAAGCTCATGGTACCAAATAAGCCTGTTGGACTTTAACCTTGTGTTGTGAGACTTCTTACTGCACTTTCCTCAAGTTGCCATTGGTTTTTTTTGTCATTCAGCTTTTATTAGTGATCCTTCTGCCACAGGAATAGTTTCACTCTAGCTCCTCTTTCTATATTCCTTCATAAGTTTCAATCATACAATCTCTACAATGTAGGAAGCCATTCAGCCCATCGAGTCTGCACCGACCACAATTCCACCCAGGCCCTCTTTCCATAACCCCACAGATTTACCCTGCCAATCCCCCGACACTAGGGTCAATTTAGCATGGCCAATCCACCTAATCTGCACATCTTTGGGCTCAAATCTCCTCTCAACTCCAAGGAGAGCAAACCCAGCTTCTCCAATCTATTCATAGAACATAGAACATTACAGCACAGAACAGGCCCTTCGGCCTTCGATGTTGCGCCGACCAATATAAAAAGCAATGCCCCTCCAAACTAAACCATTCCCTTCTCTTCCATATACTTATCAACTAACCTCTTAAACGCCACCAAACTTGGCGCATCTACAACTGCTGCAGGCAGGGCATTCCACTCCCGAACCACCCTTTGGGTAAAGAACCTACCTCTGATATCCGTCCTATAACTATCACCCCTTAATTTAAAGCTGTGTCCCCTCGTGCTAGCTTTCTCCATCCTAGGAAAAAGGCTATCACTGTCCACCCTATCTAAACCTCTAATCATCTTATATGTTTCAATAAGGTCCCCTCTTAGCCGCCTCCTTTCTAACGAAAACAACCTCAAATCCCTCAGCCTCTCTTCATAAGACCTGCCCTCCATACCAGGCAACATCCTGGTAAACCTCCTCTGTACCCTCTCCAATGCCTCCACATCTTTCTTATAATGTGGGGACCAGAACTGCACACAATACTCCAAGTGCGGCCGCACTAGAGTTTTGTACAGTTGCAACATGACGTTGCGGCTCCGAAATTCAATCCCCCTACCAATAAAAGCCAAGACTCCATATGCCTTCTTAACAACCTTCTCGACTTGACTGCCTACTTTCAGGGATCTATGCACATACACACCAAGATCCCTCTGTTCATCTAGACTACTAAGAATCCTACCATTTGCCCTATACTCTACACATTTATTATTTCTGCCATAGTGCATTACCTCACACTTTTCCACATTAAACTCCATTTGCCACCTCTCGGCCCAGCTCTGCAACTTGTCCAAGTCCCTCTGCAAACTATAACACCCCTCTTCACTATCTACCACTCCACCGACTTTAGTGTCATCTGCAAATTTACTAATCCATCCTTCAATACCCTCATCCAGATCATTTATAAAAATTACAAACAGCAGGGGCCCCAAAACAGACCCCTGAGGTACACCACTTGTCACCGAACTCCAAGATGAATATCTCCCATCAACCACCACCCTCTGTCTTCTATCTGCTAGCCTTTCATGCAACTGAAACTGTTCATCACTGGAACCGTTCTCCTAAATCTTTACTGCATCCTTCCTACCGCCTTCATTCACATCCTTCCTACATTGTGCTCAGAATTGTACACAACATACCAGTTGGGGCCACAATCAGTGTGTTATAAAGATTCATCATAACTTCTTTGCTTTGGACAAAACGCCCCAATTCCCTGGATTCCTGCAGGCTTTTTTAACTACTTTCTCAACCTGCTGTGTCACTTTGTGCACACACACCCTCAGGTCTCTCTCTTCCTGCAACTCCTTTAGTTTATATTATCTAACCTTGTTCATTTTACCAAATTGTATCATTTCATTCTTCTCTGCATTAAAATTTATCTGCCACATGGCCATTCATTCAACCAGTCTTTCTACATGTTGTACCCTTGAAATCTATTACTATTCTCGTCACAGTTCACTAAACTTCCAAATTCTGTAATCTGCAAACATTGAAATCACGCCCTATACACCCATGTCTAGATCACTAATACATATGAAGAAAAGCAGTTGTTCTATTGTTTCTTAGGGAGCTCCAGTAAATGTCCTCACTCTGCCTGACAAAAGACAGTTCACCATCACTTTCTGTTTCCTGTCATTCTGCCAACTTCAAACTCATGCTGCCACTATTCCTTTTATTTCACTTTAATTTTAACTTTGCTGACAACTCTGTAATGTGGAACTTTATCAAAAGTCTTTTCGAAGTCCAGATACATTTCCCTCGTCAACTCTTGACGTTATCTCAACAAAAAACTCAATTAAGTTATTTAAACATGGTTTGCCTTTAACAAATCCGTGCTGGCTTTCTGAATTAATCCACACTTGTTCAAGTAGCTGTCAATTTTATCCCAGATTATCTTTAAAAGCTTTTCCACCAAAGTTAAACTGATAGGCTTGTCGTTGATGGATTTATTCTTGTACCCCTTTCAGAACGAAACTATAAATTTGCAAAGCTCCAGTCCTTGGCCAGGCCTCTGATCTTCAAAGAAGTGTTCTCCTAGGCAGCCTTCATGATACACGATAACGCAGAATTGCTGAGCAGAAACTGATAGGCAAGTTCTGCACATGAAGGATGGCCTCAACTGGGATGTTGGATTCATGTCACACTATCTGTAATCCCCAAGAACTCTCGAAGGAGGATAAGAATATAGTGGCCAGTGCCTCTGCAATTTCCTCTGTTACTTCCCTCAGTATCCATTCCTGTTGATATACCAATTTTAAGTCCAAGCTGCTTTTCTGTACTGCCTCTTATTAATTTTTAGACATTGAAGAATATTTTCTACATTACATGAAATTTTAAAACACAGACAAAGGCCAGTTAGCCAATCATATCTGCTGATAATAATGCTTCACACAAGCATTTCCACACTTTATTCTTTCATGGGATGTGAGCATCACTGGCAAGGCTAGCATTTATTGCCCATCCCCAATTGCCCTTAAGAAGCTGGTGATTAGCTAGCACTTTGAAGCAATCAAAGTGATGCAGGTACACTCACATGTAGTTAGAAAGGGAGTTTCAGATCTTATACACAGTGACAGGGAAGGAATGCAAATAGTTCCAAGTCAAAGTGGCGTGTATGTTTCCAGATTCCTCTTAAATGCATCGATGCTATTTTAAGTGAACCATTTCATGTGGTAATGAATCCCACATTCTCACCACTCTGATTCTGAATATTAAATGATTAAATTAAAGTACTATCATCTAATTACCTTGCAGACAGCTGTCATCATCCACATGGCTTGCTGCGGATAAGCCAGGAAAACCTTGACAATAATGCCCTTCAGACGAGCAAATACATCATCATGAAAATGACATATTCGTGAAATCAGTTGTGAAAATGCTGTCAGAAACTGGTAGGGAGCCAGGTGATTAGTGTGATCTTCTATCACCTTGTTAATCTTTTCGAGGTCTGTCCTCATGGCAATACGATCAGCAGTTCGCCCTGGTGCTGGACAAAAAACATTTGTTCAAACTGCTCTAAAAATTATTAAAACATATGCTTTAAAAAGGCACAAAGCTACACATCAAATAAAGTATTCTTACCTTTTTCCAATTCATAGGCTTTTGCTCCATAATCAAGCCACAGTGATAACATTCTGGGCATAGACTGGTAGATGAATTGATTTCCAAACTGCAGTGAACTGTCAGTTAATATTTAAAAACATATTTTGCATTATGAAATGTTATTGAATAAATGCTTTCATAAAATAATTCACTCAATTTGCTCTCAATCTTTGCATATTGTTGACACAAATCCATGCCCTGTGCTGAGTTAATATGCAAAATCAAATGAAAACACAATCTATATTCTGACCTTGGTAGTCTGTACATTCATTTTGTTGAACAAATTTGAGATTCAGTTGAGAAATATGTAACTTGACTTAGTGAACAGACACTAACAATTTCACAATATTTGGGGAAGCATTTGTTTTCCCTCAGTTGGTCACACTCCATCGAATTAAAAGTTCATAAATACAAGCCTCACTCCAGGAACAAAGCATAGAATGCGCAAGTGCCCACATTAATAGTTTGCCCTCTCAGATGAGCACAATGAAGCTCTAGTACTGTAGCAGCAGGGAGCTTCTCCCTAGTGTCACTGCCAATATTCACAGATCAACTCAGAACATCAAAGCAGATTAACAGTTCAATATCTCATTGTTGTTTATAGGATTTTGTTGTGACAAATTAGCCACATTGCTTAATACAAAATAAAAATAGGTCCACTGCGACAGTAATTCATTGTCTGAAATAATTTGCTGGTTCTGAGAGCATGGAAAAAGGTATATGCAAGTTCTTTTATCAACATTAAGTGAACAGGTTGATTTTCAGACTGACGGAATTTGCAATTTACAGAATATACATAAAAGTGATTAGTGCAGTTAATGGAAGAAGCAGGGAGAAAAAGCATAAGAATTAGGAGCAAGAATAGGCAAATTGGCCCCTCAAGCCTGCTCCTCCATTCAATAGATTATGGACAATCTTTTCAAAGACTCAGCTCCACTTACCTTATCATAACTCTCGATTTCTTTACTGTTCAAAAATCTATCTTTGCCTTAAAAACATTCAATGAAATAGCCTCAATTGCTTCACTGGGCAGGGAACTCAGGTTCACATTTGCTTCTCCTTATTTTGACGCCATGCTCCCTAGTTTCAGTTTCATCAGCCAGTGGAAACAACTTCCCTATTTCTATCTTATCTATTCTTTTCATAATTTTATATGTTTCTATAAGATCTCCCCTCATTCTTCTGAATTCCAATGAATATACTCCTACTTTACTCAGTCTCTTCTCAAAAGCTAACCATCTCAACACTGGAATCAACCTAGTGAATCTCCTCTGCACCCCATCTACTGCCAGTATATCCTTTCTCAAGCAAGACCAAAACTGTACACAGTACTCCAGGTATGGCTTCACCAGCTGCAACATAACAATCCTGTTTTTACATTCCATCCCTCTAACAAAGACAAATTCCATTTGCCTTCTTAATTATCTGCTGCATCTGCAAATGAACATTTTCTAATTCATGCACAAGAGCATACAGGTCCCTCTGCACAGCTGCATGCTGAAATCTTTTACATTTAAATAATAGTCCATTTTGCTGTTCTTCTTACCAAAATAAATGACCTCATATTTACCAACGTTGCACTCCATTTGCCAGACCTTAACTATCTATATTCCTTTCAGACTTTCAATGTCTCATCTTAGTGTCATGTGAATTTTGACACAGTACACTTGGTCCCTACCCAATCATCTATACAAATTGTAAACAAATGGAGTCCCTACAATGATCTCTGAGGCACACCACTAATCAATGATTGCCAATCAGAAAAACACCCATTTACCTCCACTTTTTGCTTTGTTAGTTTACCAGTCCTCTATCCATGCTAATACATGACCCATATGCAGCAACCTTTTGTCCGGCACCTTGTCTGCCAGAACTGTTTCAAACTCCAGTGAATTTTGGTAAATTACCACTTTGTCGAATGCCTTCTAGAAATCCAGATAAACCACTTCCACCCCAATGTCCATCACATTTGTAATTCCTCAAAGAATTCCAGTAAATTAGTTAAACATGACCCAGCTTGCCCAATTGGGACAATTTATATCCAGATGTCTCGCTATGTCTGTTGGTGATAGACTCAAGCATTTTCCCCACTACAGAAGTAGAGCTAACCAGCCTAGTTACTCATCTTTTGTCCACCACCTTTTTGAAACAGTGGTGTCACATTTGCTGTTTTACAATCTGCTGGAACTGCCCCAGAGTCCAGTGAATTTTGGTAAATTGTCATGAGCACATTTGCTATTTCCTCTGCCATCTCATTTAGTATCCTGGGATGCATTCCATCAGGGCCAGCAAGAAATAAAGATTAAATATTGAAAAATAGTGATTTTTTTCACATAGTCCCCATAGAGAACATTTAATCAACGATGCTATTGAAATACTTTTGAATTAAAATTAAAAAATAATGTGGTTATTTTTATCTTAGTTTGACAAATCCTGAGAGTTAATTTAAATTGCACATTGGTCACACTTGGAGGCAAAAAAAAGGCAAAAGCAATGTAGTTGATAGCTTAAGCTTCAGTCACATGGAGCTGTAGCACTGAATTTTAAGAAAGGGAAAATAAATGCATTCTGTTCAAACTTTTCAATTCAGGCATCGGTCAAAGTAGCATTTCAACAAAATACGTACTTAAACAGAAACTTCCCCTTTCCAAACATGTAGATATTTTGCTGAATTAGCATTTATATTGCCAACTGAGAAATAATTTTTTCCAATTCACATTTCCAATTTGTTTTGAAGAATATAAGATAATCAATTAGCCACATTACACAATGGAAAAAGGCATATCTCTCCTTTTGAGAGAGAAAATGGTTTTACAGCTGAATGGCATCACTCCATATCAAACATATGATAAGGTAAGGAGGCCAGCCTTCATGAACTACCATGTCTGGTACATGATTTGAACCTGCCCTTTTGACATCATTCCATATCACATTTAAGCCATCTAGCCAACTGATAAAAATAACAGAAGCAGAAGCTTCACTTCTTTCAGGTACCTACGTGCCAAAATGAAGGACGATGTAACGAATCAAATCTCCTTGTTTTTCTATCTTGTTATCAGTCACCATTGGCATCAATTTGTCATAATACTTTGCCAGGTAAAAATGTCCATCTTCCCAGTCTGGCAACAAAGTGGTCACTTCCTGTAAACATGGAAAGTGATTTGTGAAACTGAAGAATATACCGAGAAAATGGTAATCACACTTAGAAATGAAACATCTGCAAACCATTGATCATTTGATAATTGAAAAGACAAATAAGGTGCGCCGAGTTGTCATATATCCCATCTTTGTGAAATAGAAAAGTTGAAGTGTCATCTAAGTCTCTTAAACTTTTCAGAATTAAATCTGGGCATGAATGCTCTCTGGTCACACAGCTGTGATACTATGAGCAGCGTCATGTTTAACTAATTTCCTGGCTGCTGTCTGTCTTTTCACTCTCAGTGATGTAATAGAGTAAACACTAGAACTGCATGTGCACAGCACTGAGGACAGATGCAGCCTATCTTATTATGTTCTTGCACTCCTTAGTTTAATTGGCTCAACACTGATGGACTTTCAAACATGTCTACAAACAATGATAAAAATCATTTCTTAATTTAGACTGTGAAATTTGAAACATTAATCGTACAGGAGCTTTTTCACTCCTCCAATTTAAAAATCACGTTTTCTGCTCATACCATGCTCTCTAGATACTACATTAGAATTCTTGAACCACTATAAATTCTTCAATGAGCCAAGCTGCTCAAAGGTGCGCAGGATTGGCAGGGCAGCACGGTGGCACAATGATTAGCATTGCTGCTTCACAGTGCCAGGGACCCAGGTTTGATTCCCAGCTTGGGACACTGTCTGTATGGAGTCTGCACATTCTCCCCGTGTCTACATGGGTTTCCTCCAGTTTCCTGCCACACTCCAAAGATATGATGGTTAGGTGGATTGGCCATGCTAAATTCTCCTTCAGTGTACCTGAACAGGTGCTGGAATATCGCGACTAGGGAATTTTCACAGTAACTTCATTGCAGTGCTAATGTAAGCCTACTTGTGACACAAATAAATTTTAACTTTTCTTTCATTATTTGTCCTTTTGCATAAGGAAAACATATCCATTAACTGTTCATCAGAGCTTGGAAATTTGCTGCTTGAGGAGAATTCCTGAATTTTTTATATTTTAAGAGAATGGACATAACACTTAAGAGTATTTAAAATGTGATCATTTTTAAATACATTCAGATTACAACAATAACACAAGTTTATTATGAGCCTAGCACCTGAGTTTCACTTAGCTCCAGATGCAGTATCGTCTTCTCCTTCTCCAAGAAGTTCCATTCCATTTCATTCTAGAGTCACATGAGAACCAAGCTCCAGATATGTGCTACAAATTCAGCGAAGTTGTGAAGCAAAACTCCTTTCACATCAACAAGACAGTTGTTAGTATAAATCTAACCCTGGATGCATTTCAGAATATTTCAGTTACCTTATATTTTTTCATAACTGCATTGCTTTCAAAGTTAGCTGTCTCTTCCATAAAACGTCCAACTAACAGCACAGCTTTCCCCTTTATTAAACAGCTTTTATCATCACTCATTTCTGTTTCTCCAAAACACAACTCGACACCTTTCTGCAGGACAATTAAAGCTTGGTGAACATCGCCCTGGAGAAAAAGTAAAACAATGTCGTTAGACAGGATTAAAATCCTGTATCGAAGAGGAATTACAGCAGTCAACATCGATCTAAATAGCTTTTCTATGATATCAACCATCACGGTGTCATTACATCCACAGGCTCAAGGCTTCACTGTAACCCACCTTGCTGTGCATTGCAATCAAAGTAAACACCTCGAGAAAGTGGAAAGCCAGCACAAAACTGATCTCGAGGAGAAACTAAGGATTCACTTATTTGGTGTGATTTATTATTGTCAAATGTATTGGGATACAGTGAAAAGTATTGTTTCTTGCACATTATACAAAACATACCATTCATAGAGAAGGAAACTAGAGGGCGCAGAATGTAGTGTAATGATCATAGCTAGGATGTAGAGAAAGATGAACATAATATAAAGTAGGTCCATTCAGAAGTCTGATGATGGCAGGGAAGAGGCTGTTCCTGAGTGGTACATGACCTCAGATTTTTGTATCTTTTTCCTGACAGAAGTAGGTAGAATAGGGTACGTGGGGTCCTTGATTATGCTGGCTGCTTTGCTGAGACATCGGGAAGTATAGATATCAATGGATGGAGAGCTGGTTTATTAAGAATCACTGATATGGAAAATCATGAAATTCTTATTATTATTTAATTAGAAGTTTTCTTCTGAGGCTGGAATCCAATTAAGAAAACAGGATTTTTTTAATGGAAAAATGTAATCTGAATTAATTACTGCTGATAAAAAAAAAAATCTAACTACTACAACTACAGCAGTCCTTCCACACTTGCACATAGAAGAGACAGTGTGGAAAACCACAGCAAACAACAGGGTAGTATATATACTTTTATAATACTTGTATAATAATTTTTTTCTCCCCCAAAATATACTTTATTCATAAAATTTATAAAAATATATTACAAAACATTGACTTAAAAATTACAAAAAGCGCAATAAAATTCAATGCATTTCCAGACAGCATGTTCCACTCTGAGCTGCCTCAATACTATTGATTTTTACATGATATATTCTTTGCCAGGCATAAAGTCCAAAGGGAAATACAATTTCCAGACCCTTGGTGTACTATGGCGGAAAAGTGACCTTTCCCTATTTCATCTCTGTAGTGATTGTCCCAGACTTCAATATGCCCATTAGCACACGGTCCTGAGACTTTGGAATGAGTGATTCTGCAATACCCAATCGAGGACAACTAGCATCTTTCACCAAGGTGACGGTCCTTCAGCCGTAGCTGATGTTTATTTCAGTGTGTGACCCTCAGAATAGCCCATAGAGTACAGATCACGGAGCTGCTCAGGCTGTGACAAAAATTACTGCATCTCTTTCATCTACTTTGCAAAAACATTCTCAGGGAAGAAGTGGGCAAGAATCTCTTCCCCACCAACCTAATTCAAGGGCAACAAGAGAATCCAGATGTGTAGGAAGGATGTGATAGGATCAAGCCTTTCTCACTGCCAGCTAAGTTACATCTTGATTGAAGGTTTTTGCAAAGAGGCACTGCTGTCTCACAGCACCAAGGTCTCGGGTTCAGTTCTGGCTTCAGGTCACTATCTGTGTGAAGTTTGCACATTCTCCCCATGTCTGCGTGTGACTCCTCTGGATGCTCTGGCTTCCTCCCATAGTCCAAAGATGTGCAGGTTAGGTTGACTGGCCATGCTAAATTACCCCTAGTGTTGGGGGATTGGCAAGGTAAATATGTGGGATTGTGGGAATAGGGCATAGATGGGATTGTGTTTGGTGCATTCTTGATGGGCCAAATGGCTTCCTTTTGCACAGTAGGAATTCCATGATTGAAAGTTGTCAAATGACTTTGAAAGTCTGTCCAGGAAACCATCCAGACTTATCTAACTTTTTCACTAAAAGGGCGATGAGCAAATTTCAGAAAGATGAGATGCGGCACAATATTAAATTCCTTTTAAAAAAAGCTGCTATGAAAAGAAATAACTTGCTGAGCCAAAAATGTAAATTAATCATTTTTAAAAAGGATAATAAATAAAGCTGGCCGATGAAAGGGTGAGACTCAATGTGTCCAGCTCATTCCCAGTCTCATATGGTCATTCATTCAGCCTCACCCACTGTGAATGTGGGTGAGACTGCATGATGGCACGTGGGGTAAATAAAAACAGAGGCTGGGAGTGAGCCAGACACATACATCCCTCTCCCTATCACTTCACACATGAACATATGTCCACTCCAGCCAGTCACCCACCTTTCGCACGTATACACACACACACTCACCTCTCTGACATACATCCACACATACATTGACACACCCTTTCACGTGCACATCCCTCTCACACATGGACACTCTCCTTATCCATACACACACAAGCTCTTTCATATAAACATGCTCATACACACGCACACACCTAAGCCAGATCCATTCTTCGAAACAACAGATAATAACATTTTGTAACAAATTAGTTCTAACCAGTTTTGAAGTTCTACTTCTCCTTTTAACATTGCACATTATTGTTAAGATTTAAGAGCATGTGTATATCATGAACTGGAACTATGAGACAAATTCTCAAAACTAAATTTAGAATAAATCAATTGATTGATAATGCAAGAATGTACTCAGCCTAGCTCTAAGTAAAAATGAGTTATCATCTACAGTGGTTGGATGGGAGATCAAGATTGCAATGGGCTTCCATGCCTGGGCATATAAGTGAGGAATTTAGCATTGATAGACAGAGGCAGGTGCGAAAGTCGGTGATTTCAGGGGTATAGTTAAATTTGCAATTGGATTATAAAACAAGTATGCTTGGTTATAATTCAGCCTATAAAGAGCACGCAGAAAGTTTATCTTTCCATTTATCACCCAAGTTCTATTCTGAAATATCTTCACATTATTGGCGGTTAACAATATTCAGAAATATTTTGAAACTCCTACATGCATTCAAAATGGACCCCTGAAGCAAAGTTTGCAAATGGTAGTGCATTGTTAAACTTACCTTGGACCAAAGCCACTTTGCTCTTTCTATGTAAAGCTCTGGTAATCGAGACTCTCCTGCATTTAAGAGGGCATTGTATGCAGTTTGGTGATGACCTGCTTTCCTGGCAACTCTGGCACTTTGCAGCCAGCATTCTCCAACCAGCTCACTGTAGTCTTTTCTATTTGCAATCACATAGATTGAAATCTGTTATCAATAGTTTCTAATACAATTTTTAAAAAGTTACCTTTTTAAAAAGTCACTTCAAATACGTATAATTCCATATAAATTTCATACAAAAGAAAACAGTTTTCCTTCTTTACATATCTTTCACTTCCCAATAAACTAACTTCTGGGTCTTTGTTAACCCCACTCACAGGAGCTGAAATCAGACATATATCATGTACAGGAATCAAAATTGTCTGCTACTTCACTGAATTAATTTCACATTTGTTTTGATATGTATACACAACCTGGAACATTACTGAAAAATAATTTAAGTAAAACATTTGTAGATATAAATGCAACATTATTGTAAAAGTAAAGTAATGTTTACTTATTCATCACAAGTAAGGCTTACGTTAACACTGCAATGAAGTTACAGTGAAAGTCTATTGTTACCATTCTATTATGTTAGCGCCTGTTTGGGTCAATACACTAACCAGCACATCTTTCAGAATGTGGGAGGAAATTGGAGCACCCGGAGGAAACCCATGCAGCCTGGTGGAATGTACAAACTCCACATAGACTGTGACTCAAACTGGGACTCAAACCCAGGTCCCTGGTGCAGTGAAACAACAGTGCTAACCACTGTCCTACCGTGCCAACCACTTTGCCACCATGCCGCCATGTAACATGGAATGATCTAGACTTCATAGAGGCTCTTTTAAGCCAGCAAGTCCCCATCAAAGTTTAACTACCCCACTTCTGGACTGATATTTTGCAATCTAAAATCATAAATGCAATATGTTGACATACTTTTTACTGACATGTAGCAATGCTCTGCGCAGTGCCAAGATTGGCTCCTTAGCCCGAAAGGAATTTTGAGTCATTTCTAGACGAGCCTGCCAGTTGAGAGGATGTTCATGTTCTTTATGATGAGTCCCAGGCTGCTGCTGAAGCAGTCCTTTGACACTGTGCTCCAGCTCACACAACATATGAAGTCTGAATAAAAGCAAATAACTCAAAATTAATAATGCATTAATATGCTTGAAACAGAAACATGTAAAACAAAGTTGATTCTAACAGTACCTGACAATGTACTCATAACCTCGCTGATAGGACCCTCGCTCAAAGCTTGCTGCGGAGAGAGGCACAATCTGTTCTGCCCGAGTAACCTGTAGTTGTTCATAAAAACCCTCTGTGTTGTTCTGTTTAGCAACAAGCAATAGTTGTCCAAGTCTCACGCTCCAAGAACAGGATTTCCTCTCTGAAAAGGAAAATAATTACTACAGGTGATACTTGGAAGGATCAAAGCAAATATTTCAGACAAGGATCATTTAAAGCAATGGTGGCGATGTGTGCTACACTATTAGAGGTTGCTTGTCATACTTTGGTGAAATGTTTATAAAGTACAAAAAAGAGTCCAGAAAATGGATAAAAGACTTTCTACTTTCCCAAAGCAATATTCTCTAATTTAGATCAGAAAAACTGCAGTGAGAAAGCATGGGCAGAAATATTGTTGTGAAACAATAGAAAATAAATATTTTTTAAAATGAGAGAATGCAAATATGGCCAAATATGTTTCGGTTTCTATGGTGTGCTTTATTCATGTTCCAGGCCAGAATGTCTAAAAGTAGCAAAATGTGGTTTTGCAACATTTCATAATGTGCTCATGGGTGAAGGAAATGTCATGTCCAAGCAAACTGAAAGATTGATATTGAGCCTTTAAATCCAGCAACATGATATCTGGATTTAAAAAGTTGTATTCTATGTCACATTTTCTTAGCTTTAATTACCAATGCCAGGGAGGTATAGGGCAATGGTTAGAACCTCAAAATTTCTCACAGCACAGGACAGAGTTTCAATCTCAAATTGGGGTGGAATGATGGTATGAAGGAAAATAAGAGGACATGGCAAACCTATTCTCACATACCTACAGTCATTGATAAAGACATGCTTGCCTGTCCTCTTGACCAAAATGTGATGCATGACAATATATGAGTGGAAAAGGCAAGGATTTGAATGGGCCTAAAGGGAGAACATTTCTTTAAAGTATCATTTCTTAGAAGTACCTCTTCACACCTCAATATTGTGCTGGAAATTTAACATCCATTTATGATAATTTATTCCACTCACTGTTTTAGTCTAGTTTTATTTTGCCTAATTTATTACCTGTAGTCACATAATTCTGCAACAAATCCCATTGTGTTAGCTTCCATGCCGCCTCCACTCTGTATGTGTTCAATTCAGAAGTCCACTCAGGCCTGTGAACGCACAGGTTTCGTTAAGAAACACAAGTTCATTTTTGTTCACCCCACATGCTTCATAGCAGACGAGTATGTCCTTCATTTAATAAAATCTAATTTTCACTATTAAAAACCATTCTGCAACTGCTCAGATCAAAATATCATTTTGCCAATCATTTCAGTAACACAAAAATATTTCAAAATAAACAGAAGGGCACAATTATAAAATAATAATAGAATCCCACCAGTGCAGGACACTATTGGGTTCATCGAGTCTGCACCAACTCTCTCTGACACAGTATCTTACCCAGGACCTTTCCCCCACCATAACCCACACATTTGCCATGGCTAATCCATCTAACCTACACACCTTGGGACATTAAGGGACAATTTACCATGGCCAATCCACCTAACATGCACATCTACGAACAATAAGAGGAAACCAGACCACCCACAGAAATGGGGAGTATGTGCAAATTCCACACATAGACAGTCACCCAAAGACGAAATTGAACCTGAGCCCCTAATGCTGTGAGACAACAGTGTTGATCACTGTGCCACCACAGTTTAATTTGTGATTTGATTATGGCTGCTCCTGTTGAGGGAAAGAAGTAATTTGCAAAAGAATTTGAGAATCAGAAATTAATAAAATATTGTTTCTTTTTGAGTATTTACTGTGTACCCAATTTAAAAAGACTTTCTTGCATTTGCCTAGTAGTAATATAAAATGCATTTTTAATATTGATTGTGAAATATAAAATTTTGTTTGCACATTTTTTTTTACAAGTATTGACTTTAAAACCAAATATTGACTCCTGTTGTTTCAAATAGTTTGTGTGCACTTAAATTGAACAAAAAATATATTAAATCTGCATACAACACTTAATAACTTCCAAGGAGAAGGTAATCAATGTTCTGATACCAAACCACTTCCTCCAAAATAAATGCCATATAATTATAATATTTGTTCCAAATTTTATAATGAAGAGACCAGAATATTCATCATATCCATATTCTTGATAATACTGGATAATCAACAGAACTTGACTATCAGGAAAGTATTAAAAATATGCAACTTGACAATGCTTTTAACAATTGTAACTATTTGCAAAAGGAATGGATTTAAAAAGCTGAGTAGATTATACCTGCTTGCAAGCACTCCATTAACCTGAGTGATTACTGTGGACAACTGGCCAAGTCCGAGCATAGATTTCATCAGTCCATGGTAATGAATAATCTAATTTAAGACAAAAGAAATCCACTTTCAAACCATTTCTTTCAACAAACAAATAATAAGCATTACTTTGGTTAATAATGATTATATGCATTCAAAAATTGAATAGAATTAAGTCGCAGTGGTTCTTTAGTGGTCCTAAAGTGTTTTTTTTATATATTTATCAGACTACCAATTGGAGATGCTGAATAAAAGCCAGGTCTTTTTCCATAATGGACAAATGGGATGAAAAATAAAGGAAATGGAAAGTGTTAGCGCTGAAACAGCAGTCCTTCAAATATCTTGCTGAGCAAGCTGTTTCAGAGTTCAGACAGTGAAGGCCATTCACCTGAGAGAACAGGGAAAGAAATCACATGCCAAATCAGACAGCATATTCACCTGGATACCATCCATGTGTACCAGCAGTACCTGTGGCTATTTCTAATCCTATCAGCTTAAAGATACTGTAACATTTCCATCAGTATCCTAGTTGACTTCAGTTAAACAAAGTGCTAAACCTTGGACCTGCCTAATCTATATTGCTCAGAACCATATCAGGCAGTGCATTTACCTACTGGATAACAGGGACCAGGCACAATCAATTTTCAAATAAAATCTATAACCTAGCATTGATCTTCATGCTTCAACTGTTTAAAAATGAATTCTAGTTACAATTTTGTATTAAAAGTATAAAGAAGACCTCACAGTGTATAGCAAGTTATACTGGATTGGTTTCATTTGGCATTTACCTCATCAGGTTCCAACTGAATAGCTCTGTCATAGCAGGCTGTGGCATCTCTCAGCAGTCCACTGCTCTCATGTTCTAAAATTTGCTCTCTAAGAGATCGCTCTCCTTTACGGATTGCACTAACTCCAGCTACTCCATCCGGCTCATGCATCGCTGCATATAGCTTCTGCATTTGGAACAAGAAAATTGCCCTTACTGTTCTGTGAATAACATGTCTTTTTTTATCAACTTTATTGCACTTTTTCTATTGTTGTTACGCATGGATCAAACGTGTCATTAACCTTCTTGATACACTGCACATGTTCATTAAGGTGGCCTTTGAAAATCATACAATAAATGCATGTCATTCCGTTTTGTTTTAAATAGAAATGCTTGATACTGTTATTAAAAGAAGAATGTATAATAGTGGGGAGTGAGTTGTAAGAGGACTACAGTTCCTCAAAAGATATTAAAATCATAAACAATGATTTAGTTGACTAGAATCTAATTGTAATATAGGTTGCTAGAATGTGCATTATGTTTTTTAGAACAAAGAAATTAACAGCACAGGAACAAGAACTTCAGCCTTCAAAGCCTGCACTGATCATGCTGCCTGGCTCAACTAAAACCCCCCTACCTTTCCAGGAACCATATCCCCTCTATTCCCATTCTATTCATGTATTTGTCGAGATGCCTCTTAAAACTCATCGTACCTACTTCCATTACTTCCACCGACAGTGAGTTCCAAGCACCCACCATCCTCTGTGTAAAATATTTGCCTTATACATCTCCTTTAAACTCGCATCTTAAACCTGTGCCTCCTAGTAATTGACTCTTCCACCCTGAGGAAAATGCTTCTGACTATCCACTCTGTCCATGCCCTTCGTAATCTTGTCGACATGTATGAGGTCGTCCCTCAACCTCCGCCGTTCCAGTGAGAATAAAGCAAGTTTCCACAATCTCTCTTCACAGCTAATGCCCTCCATATCAGACAACACCCTAGAAGCCATTTTCTGTACCCTCTCCAAAGTCTCCACATCCTTTTGATAGCATGGCTACCAGAATTGAACATTATATTCCAAGTGTGGGCAAACTAAGGTTCAAAGAGCTGCAACATGACTGGCCAATTTTTAAACTCAATACCCTGGCCAATGTAGGCAAGCATGCCATATGCCTTCTTGACTACCTTCTCCGCCTACATTGCCACTTTCAGTGACCTGTGTAATTGTATATCTCTTTGCCTATCAATACTCTTAAGGGTTCTGCCATTTACTGTATATTTCCTATCTTTATTAGGCCTTCCAAAATGCGTTACCTCACATTTTGGCTGATCATAAAGTTAGAAGAGATTTCTTGAACCTCTCATAGTTCATGAAACAGAAGGACTTACTCCCAGATTTATCAAATATTGATCATTTTGGAAATTTGTTACTTATCGATTTGACCTGCAAAAATCCAAGATGCGGCTGAATGTTCTCTTTCTTTTCTGTGATGAAAGATTCAAAATGCATCACCGCTCGAGTATAAGCCTTGGATCGAAAAGAAGCTACAGCAAGAGCATCCTGGGGTATGAGGTCCAGAAAAGAGGTTACATTCTTATACTCCTTGTACTCTGAGCTTGAAACTGAAAAAAAAAGTTTCATGATAGACAACTGCATATTCAGTATGCGAAAGATTTCTCTCAAGTAATTTCTACAGAATTTGCATAAAGAACTGAACTGACTTTCCTGCATTACTCAAGTTTTATTTATTCGCAAGTATCACTCAGCAATGAGATTTACCACGTCTACATACTGCACCTGCTCATTAACATCCCTCTTTGTTAGGTAATGTGTGAGATTTTCCCAGTTATTGGCAAAGGCTAATATTAAGTTTGAAAAGAGATGGCAATCGCCGTTTCCTCTGCCATATAATCTGGGACTTAGAAACAAAAACTTCAAGGGATAGGTATCATAATGTATTACTGGTAGGGCGGTCTCTGATTTACCTGTCCGACCAGAAACTTGGAAATATGAGGATCAAGGTGTCATTTTTAAACGTCACCCAGCGCACAGCAGTGCCCAGGGGACCACCAATACCACCACATAAAATGGGAGAAAAGCACAGCACTAATCTGTTACTAAGGAATCACACAATACTGATTATATTCAACTGTGAAATGACCAGCAGAACAGACCTTCACAATATAATAATGCTACCTGTGTGCATTTCAACTGTAACTCTTCTATCCAGCAATGCAAAGCAGTCCACAAGAGCTTGAAACTAAATTAAGACTTATCGCAGGATGGTAAAACTAAATACATGGCATGTTAGATAGAAAACAATCAGTAACACAAGTTACTGTTCTAATGTATAAATTCCTACAGAGGATAAACAGATAGCTGGGAGTGAGTACTACATATAATCTCATCCAGAGATTCATATAAAGTGAGAAAAGCCATTTCAGCTCTAAAATAAGATTACTGCATTATCATTCACATGTACCTATTTTTTATGGACTGCACATTTTGGACTTTGTTGAAGCAGCTTTACTTCCTCACTGCATTTTGGCAACTAATCATTGGCAGGTGGGCAACAACAGCCAGCAAGCTCAATTCAAAATTAATGTACAATAAAATACTAATTATAATTACCGCAAGTTCCTAAAATAACGATCTGCAGCTGTTACCAGAAAGTAACTCTATTACACACAATGATTTATTTTTAAATGATTATGGGTGGTTTCCATTTTAAAATAGCTGAACATGTCTCATCCAGGTTTCTTCTCAGCCACCATCAAAGGCTGGTTGACTTTTAGAGACTTACCATTAGGACCCCCTCTGTCCTTGCTGGATCTGCCAGCACTTTTCTCGGAGCTAAGAGCTTGTAATTTGTGCCTGGACCACTGCGCAAGATGATCCAGCATGGAGAAAACAGTCTGCGTGCTCAACTGACTCAGATCTGATGCACTGTCCTGCAACCTCCTATCTGACGTCTCATCATGTTTTAGGACAGCCATCATCTCTGAATATACCTGCAGAAGAAATAAAGTAGTTTCTTTACAAGAACTAATTACAATCCATTTTCTGCTAGATGCTAAACGCAAACCATTAAATCTTGCAGTACAGGGCCTGATCAAGCTGAAGCTAAGCGCAATACTGAATAATAGTTTTTTTATGCTCAACATTTTAGCTTCAAGATCGCCAACCGATTCAAGATAACGAGTTGCTGAACAAATCATACATTTTTTTAATCTTGCATGCCATGTAAAATAGCTATTCAATATAAAACTGCTGTAATATTAAAAGCAGATTTATCTTTAAAGGTTTAAAGTTTATTTATTAGTGTCACAAGTAGGCTTACATTAGCACTGCAATGAAGTTACTGTGAAAATCCCCCAGTTGCCACACTCCAACATCTGTTTAGGTACAGAGGAAAAATTTAGCAGTGTCAATGCACCTAACCAGCACGTCTTTCGGACTTGGGGAGGAAACCCGAGCACCCGAAGGAAACCCATGCAAACATGGGCAGAATGTGCAGACTCCACAGACAGTCACCCAAGCCGTCCATGGAACATTAACGCTCCAGGACTCAAACTAATTGTTAAAAAAGTTTTAATTTAACATACTTTTTACACACTTCAATTTTATTCACCCTTGTTAAATTTTCATCTATCTTAAAAAAATTCTATTATTTTTCTAAATACAACTAAGCCAATCATTTCCTATCCATTTTTTCAAATTTAACAGTCTGGAATCTTTTTTACTTGGATTGATATCATTATATAATGTACTAATGTATTTTTATCTTGCCAATCAAAAGTCTGGACATTGGATGATGAGCTGATCCAGGGAAACGCATTTTTTTGCATAAAACAAGGGCTGAAGAGAAAGCTAGCATAACCAATTTTCACTTGGAAATCTAATATTGTTTGGTGAGAACTATATTTTCTTTCTCTTCTCAACATAGAACTGGTTGATTAATATATGTTCTATTGGTATGGTATTGTTGAAAACTATAGAATCCTATAGTACAGAAGGAAGCCATTCGGCCCATCATGCCTGCACTGACAACCATCTCATCCAGGCCCTATCCCTGTTACCTCATGTATTTACCCTACAAATCCCCCTGACATTAAGGGGCAACTTAGCGTGGCCATTCATCGAACCCACACATCTTTGGATTGTGGGGGCAAACGGGAGCACTGGGAGGAAACTCACTCAAACATGAGGAGAATATAAAGACTCTGCAAAGACAATGACTCCAGCTGGGAATCGAATCTAGGTCGCTGGTGCTGAGGGGCAGTAGTGCTAACCACTGCGCAACTGTGCTGCCCAAGAGCAAAACTATGCTCATGATGAAGCATGATCTATTGAAAGTATATTAACCATATAGTTAATGGCTTCTTACTTCACGTTGATCCTCTTCATTACACCCAAGCAAACCGTAGACAAGGATATGAGGTAGCAGATAGATGGTCACTTTGAAGTCATGTTTTGTAATAAAGCTGCAACAGTCAAATACTTTTCTGGCTAGCTCATGTCGAACCTGAAAGAACATGCAATAGGATATTTACTTAAACATCTATTTAATCTGCAACTAAAAGAACTGACATATTTAAAGATTGAAAACAATTTTTGGAATTGAGTTCAGGTAGTCTTTATGAGTTCTTTCTACAAATTCAGGTTTGAATCATCAATTTGTGGAGTCAGTAAACAGTCATTTCAGGTAACAATTTAATACTTCAAAGTGAGCTAACATCAAATACATAAGATGCAGAAGCAGGGAGATTATTGATGGGGAGTAAGTGTCATAGACTACTACAGGAACATTTGGATATGGCACTAATCAGAAAATACTGCTTTTTTTCATCTTAAAAATGGATCATAATCCCAAAACCTAAGGATTATATTGCTTAAGGAAGTTGCTTCACAGGCTTTGAAGATTTTATGTCCCTGCTAGAACAGAGTAAATTTTGATAGCAACTTTACCTTCTGATGTTACAAGAAAAATCTCTCGGCTCTAACAATTGCAAAGCATTGAAACTGCCCCTTACTTTAATTCAGCAGCAGTAAAGACACTGGCAAATGACTACATTTGCAAAAAATACTATATGAGCAAACTACTTAGAGCTATAAATTAGTCTTATGTGTTATCTAAATAACTGACAAAATAAATGCTGTATTTAGCCTTTTTTTGACTCCAAACTCACCTTGGTTGTAAGGTATCCTGCCCATGTTGCTGACCACTCTGCAAAGTTTCGGTCATGTTTGCCAAGATAAAATGGCTTCTTAATGCTGTCCCAATTGCATGTCTTCTGAGAACTTTTGTACCTTTAAAAGCAAAACAACTGTCTATTTTTATATAGAAACTTACTTTATCACTTAAAAACTACATTGATATTTTAAAAAAAATATTCTTGATAGAACAGGTATTACAATCAAGTACACCTGAGCCATATGTAAACTTCACATGGTAGTTGTCCATAAATTTACATTCAGAGGTGGAGGTGAAGTGCTTTCCCAATTTCCCCTGCTGAGCAATGTTAAAAATTATGAACAAAACAACCTTCAGTTCAGTCAAAATGCTTGGAAAAGGCACCAAGAAAATAGAGCAGACCTGGTGTTCAGATGAGGTTCCAAGATTTCTTGCACGTGCTCTGGAAAGCTTCTCCACAGCCTACGTCCTGGACAATCAGTTTTCCCTTCTTTACATTTGTATATTTGCAGCAACTCCTGAAAATGCAATTTTATAAAACTTTAGCAAAATGTCCCCACACTTAAACTGCCAAAATCTATGAGATGTTAAAGGTAGCCCTTACTAAGCTCTCTTATTTCCATCAACTATAGTTTCGGAGATAGTGGCCCAGAACTTCCAAGCAGTGGCAATGATCGTCATCGCTACTGCGCTCAAAAATTCACATACAAACATAGGAAATAGAAACAGAAGGTGGCCATTTAGCCCTTCAAGTCTCCTGCCCCATTCATTAAGATCACAGATGATCTGTTTGTGTTGAATTTCACTTTCCCATCTAGCCTGATAACCTCTGATTCTCTGACCCAGCAAGAACCTATCTATTTCTGCCGTTAAAATATGCAGTGACTCCTCTTCATCACTTTGAGGCAGAGAGTTGCAAAGCTACATAATCCTCTGAGAGAAAAAGAATTCTCCTCATTTGTGTGTCGTAAAAACAGTCCCTAATTTTAAAACAATGCCCCCTTCGTTCTGGATTCACCCACCATGAGGGAACATCATTTCCACATTTATCTTGTCAAGAACTTTCAGGATCATATATGTTTTAATCAAGTCACCCCTCACTCTTCTAAACTTCAGTTGGAAATAAGCCCAGCCTTTCCAACCTCTCCTCATAAGACAATGCACTCACTTCATGTATCAATCCCTCTGTACAGCCTTCAACGCACTTACATCCCTTGTTAAATAAGTAGACCAAAGCTGCATTAACACTTGAGATGTGGTCTCAGCAATATTTTGTATAAATTAAGCATGATGTGGAGATGCTGGTGTTGGACTTGGGTAAACACAATAAGAAGTCTCACAACACCAGGTTAAAGTCCAACAGGCTTATTTGGTAGCAAACGCCACTAGCTTTCGGAGCTTTGCCCCTTCCACGTTAAAGTCCAACAGGTTTATTTGGTAGCAAACGCCATTAGCTTTCAAAAGCTAGTGATGTTTGCTACCAAATAAACCTGTTGGATTTTAATCTGGTGTTGTGAGATTTCTCACTAAATTAAGCCTAACATCCTTACTGTTAAGTTCAATTCATTTTGTAATGAAGGATAGGATTCCATTAGCTTTCTTGATTATTTGCAAACAGCATACTAACTTTTTATGATTCAGGTATGAGAACATCTAAATTCGTCTGCATCTCAGCATTCTGCTGTCGTTCTCAATTTAAATAATACTGTTTCTTTATTCTTCCTGTCAAAGTGAACACCTTCACATTTCCCTGACCTGATGCTGCTCCACGTGTCTTCCATGACAGTCCTAGCCCATTTTCTTAGAAATGCACATCACAGCTTCCCTCAGAAACTCTGTTGGTGCAGAGTCCGGGGAAGACAGGACATGTCCCCTCCTTGCGGCACTAGCTGCTGTATGGGAAGTTTAAATGTCCAATCTTTGGACGTAAGTGAACAGATGAGTGGATGAATGAGATGGATGGGAAGTCGGGTCAGGGTACTCATACTTGGTTAGAGGTACAGTTGGGTGGTTGTCAGGTCGGGTCAAGAGTATTAGTCAAGTAGTTGAAGTGGGGGCTATCAGGTCAGGGGGTTGTCGAGAGGTTTTTCGGGGGATCAGTGATAATGATTAAGGATTCAGTCCAGCAGTTAGCTAGGTTCAATCTGTCTAATGTTTCCTGGTCAACTATTCAATTAATTACTGCGGAATTATCTACCGTCTCAGGCCAAGTACTTATTGGAAGTTAAAACTTCCCAGGTAACTCCCACTTAAGTCCATACATCAGGATTTCCACAGGGTCTTGACATACATCTTCAGTCACACGTCTAGTCTCTGACAATCTGGAGTCCTGGTGATCTGGTCACTATTTCATCATACAGGTGGTACATCTTAAGATGATGACAATTATAGTTCCCAGTTGGTCCACTGAAACAAAAGTAACTCCTCGTCCAACTGCCCCCAACATAAAATTTAATCTAATATTGGATACATAAAAGCATACAGCTAAGAAATGTCAATTGCAAGCTTTTAAAACTTCAGAGAATTATATTTAGCTACAGGCCTCAACTCCTTTCTATTTACAACAACCCTGCTCCAAGTCATCAGCTAGATGCCATCTTGCAGCAATAAGGAAATCTAGATTATTTTCTTTGGATCTGTGAATATTCCGTTGGTAAAAGCAGTGTGCAGCTGAACCACAAACCCAGGTTCGATTCCTGGTCGGCACTTGGTTTAGTAGGTCTTATAGACTAGCAGGCAGTATATTTGCCTCAGCACATCTAGGGGAAAGCTTGCCACACTTCTAATGCCATAATCTAACGAATCCCATATATTTGCAGTATAGAATGAAACCATTCAATCCATTGCATCTCTGCTGGCTGCTCTCCACACAATGTCTTGGATGCCACATACATACGGGGACATGTCTCTGCGTGTTATTCACGCAGAGTGCTGGAAATGTAGCTGTGGAGAGCACTGAGGTACAGGGTTGCAAATTGGGGAGTATTGTAGTAGATAGGGAGGATGGGTTAGAAATTCTCGCGGGTTTGAAGTTGGATAAGTCCCCTGGGCCGGACGGGATTTACCCTAGGATTCTCTGGGAGGCAAGAGAGGAGATTGCAGAGCCTCTGGCTCTGATCTTCAGGTCCTCGTTGGTTACAGGTGTGGTTCCGGAGGACTGGAGGATAGCGAATGTGGTCCCATTGTTTAATAAGGGGAAGAGAGACCTTCCAGGGAATTATAGGCCAGTGAGTCTTACTTCTGTTGTGGGCAAGGTATTGGAGAGAATTATTAGGGATAGGATTTATAGTTTTTAGAGAGAAATGAATTGATTGGGGATAGTCAGCATGGTTTCGTGAAGGGTAGGTCATGCCTTACTAACCTCATTGAGTTTTTTGAGAAAGTGGCCAGAGAGGTGGATGGGGGTAAGGCGGTTGATGTAGTATATATGGACTTTAGTAAGGCGTTTGATAAGGTGGCCCATGGACGACTTCTACAGAAAATGCAGATGTGTGGAATAGAGGGTGATTTAGCTAATTGGATTAGGAATTGGCTGGCAGATAGAAGACAGAGGGTGGTGGTTGATGGGAGATATTCATCGTGGAGTTCGGTGACAAGTGGTGTGCCTCGGGGTCTGTTTTGGGGCCCCTGCTGTTTGTAATTTTTATAAATGATCTGGATGAGGGTATTGAGGGATGGATCAGTAAATTTGCAGATGATACTAAAGTTGGTGTGTGGTAGATAGTGAAGAGGGGTGTTTTAGTTTACAGAGTGACTTGGACAAGTTGCAGAGCTGGGCCGAGAGGTGGCAAATGGAGTTTAATGTGGAAAAGTGTGAGGTAATGCACTTTGGCAGGAACAATAAATGTGTAGATTATAGGGCTAATGGTAGGGCTCTTAATATTGTTGAGGAACAGAAGGATCTTGGTGTATGTGTCAATAGATCCCTGAAAGTAGGCAGTCAAGTGGATAAAGTTGTTAAGAAGGCTTATGGAGTCTTAGCTTTTATTGGTAGGGGGATTGAATTTAGGAGCCGCATCATCATGTTGCAGCTGTACAAAACTCTAGTGCGGCCGCACTTGGAGTATTGTGTGCAGTTCTGGTCGCCACATTATAAGAAAGATGTGGAGGCATTGGAGAGGGTACAGAGGAGGTTTACTAGGCTGTTGCCTGGTATGGAGGGCAGGTCCTATGAAGAGAGGTTGAAGGATTTGAGGTTGTTTTCGTTAGAAAGGAGGCGGCTAAGGGGGGATCTTATTGAAACATATAAGATCATTAGAGGTTTGGATAGGGTGGACAGTGATAGCCTTTTTCCTAGGATGGAAAAAGCTAGCACGAGGGGACACAACTTTAAATTAAGGGGTATGAGTTATAGGACGGATATCAGAGGTAGGTTCTTTACTCAAAGACTGATTAGGGAGTGGAATGCCCTGCCTGCAGCTGTTGTAGATGCGCCAAGTTTGGTGGCGTTTAAGAGGGTAGTTGATAAGTATATGGATGAGAAGGGAATGGGTTAGTTAGGAGGGGCATTGCTTTTTATTTTGGTCGGCACAACATCGAAGGCCGAAGGGCCTTTTCTGTGCTGTATTGTTCTATGTTCTATGTTCTATGTTCTATGACACTAGGAGAGGGCTTGGCTGTGGCGCACTTGTCTCAGCAGCTAAATGCCACCACTGACACTCCCAAGCCCCAAGGAGGAAAATGGGTTAAAAACAACAAATTGTGAAATTTATAAATAGTTTCTTAAAACAAAATGCACATATCACCAATTTGAACTGTATGAACTATGTGCAATTTTATGTTCTGTATGGTTTTGCTAGTTAAGACAGTTGTTTTTAGCCAAAAGTGACAAGGTTAAGGCTCAAGCACTCTCTTTGCTGACACCGCAGAGAACCAAGTGTCTGATCAGTAATCACAACTGATGGTTAAATGAATAACACGCTTTGAAAGTATATTCACTCCTATTCATGAACATGCTTTCTGTTGCTTGTCCTAATTTATATTTCTTTCCTTCTCCATAATTTGTTACTTACTCTATCCTGCTCCTTCTGTAAAATAACTTCAGAAGGAAATGAGTTAATACTCTTGCTCTAAAAATAATCTGGCTTGTTATTACATATACCACTCTCCCAAGTCTGTACAGACAAACAGCTGTTTCCATACCTGAATGGCATAAGCAGCTGAGTCCTGAGCACGAACATTATCTGCATAAGCAAGGAAGGCTCTTGTCAACTCTATCAATAAATGATGGGCAAAATTGGAGTCTTCCACACCAGCCTGTCAAAGATATAATTACAAAATAACAAGTACATTTACTGCAAGTTACATTTTAATATTTTATCACTAATTAATAATGGAAATTTACTTCATTTTAGTAAAATCATAAGTATTAATCACTATAACATTTTCTTAAGGAATTTAAAACAACTAAAGACACTTGAGCCAAAACCTGATTTTACAAATAATTTCAGGCAACAGTTCACCCCAGCAAACATCAATTTTCAGTTAACTGGAGCTTACAAAATGCCTTAAAAATGAATAGCACCCTATTTAGAGAGCATTAAGTTTAAATTATGTTTAAACGGTTTCTATTACTGTCTCACATTCTTCTTGTCTCCCTCACGCAAACTATGCAAGGCAGCTGTCAACTAGATATTCAATTAGTTCTTCAGCTTCTGCTGATATTGTTGTGGAACAAATTACCAGAAAATGCAAGCAAACTAACACAAGCCATATAAAATCACAGAATAATTCTGCACAAGAGGAGGCCAGTATGTCCATCAGGTCTGTGTGGGCTCTCTGAGTCACCCAATGAGTCCCACTGCTTGCTCTTTCCCCACAGCCTTATTATCACGTTGTTCCTTGCGTTCCAAGCATTCGCCACCCTCTGTATGAAACAACTTGCCCCTACATCTCTTTAAATCTTTCCCCCTATCACTCTTAACCTATGTCCAAGTAATTGACCCTTCAACGCTGGGAAAAAGACTCTGACCATCTACTCTACCCAAGCCCGTCATAATCTTGTAAACCTCTATCAGGCACCCCCCTCATCCTCCGACACTGCAATGAAAACAGTCCAAGTTTGTTCAACTTTTCTTCGTAGTCCATACCCTCCAAACCAGGCAATACCCTCGTAAATCTCTTCTGCATCCTTTCCAATGCATCAACATCTTTCGGTAGTGTGGCGACCAAAATTGTACACAATATGCTAAATGCATCTTAACCAAAGTCTTACACAGCCACAACAATTCTGATACTCAACGCCCCAACTGATGAAGGCCAGCATGCCACATGCCTTCTTGACTACCTTGTCCATCTGAATCGTCACCTTCAGGAAATTGTGGAGCTGCACGCCTCGCTCCCTCTGTGTGCTAATATTACTAAGGGTTCTATCATTTACTGTATACTTTCCTTCTGCAGTCAGTCTTCCAAATTAAATCATCTCACATTTGTCTGGGTTAAATTCTATCTGCCATCTTTCGGTCTCCAGCCAATTTATATCCTGCTGTATCCTCTGACAAATCTGCAAATTCACTAATCAGACCACCTACATTTTCCTCCAAATCATTTAAAGACAAACAAGAGGCCTGAGCACTGATCCTTGTGAACACCACTTGCCACAGACCTCCAGTTAGAAAAGTACCCTTCCACTGCCTCTCTCTGCATTCTATGCCCAACCAGTTTTGTATCCATCTTATCAGCTCACCTTGAATCCATATGACTTCACCTTCTGTATCAGCCTATGAGCAGCCTTATCAAAGGCTTTACTAAAGTCCACGTAAACAACATCCACTGCTCTGCTCTGGCCATTTTTTTTGTCACTTTCTCAAATAACTCAATTAAATTTCTAAGGTACAACCTCCCCTGCATAGCCATGTTGCCTGTCGCTATTAAACCTATTCTCTTCTAGATTAAGTAAATCCCCCACTCTTGTAAGGCTCACAGGCCTGTAATTTCACGGACTGTCTCTTGGGCCCGTCTTAAACAGAGCAACAATGTTAGGTACTCTCCAATCTTCAGGTGCCTCGCATACGACTAAAGAAAGGAAGATTTTGATTAAGGCCTCAGCAATTTCTTCCCTTGCCTCTCAGTATTTTGGGATGGGTCTTGTCCACCTTAATGTTTTTCAAGACCTTCAATCCACCCTTTTTATCCCAACATGTCCTAGAATGTCAATATCCTCCTTTCTACACTCATCATCCACTTCATCCTTCTCCTTTCTGAATACTGATGTAAAAATACTCGTTAAGGATCTCACCCACCTTAACTGACTCCCCACACTAATTCCCTCCTTCAGTGGACTCACTCTTTCCTTAGCTATACTCTTCCTCCTTACATAGAGACCTAAATTAGTATGAGATTAAGTGGGAGATGCTCAAATTCAAATGGTTTCTTACCACAAATGTAGAGCTTTTTCCTTCGGTGTTACTGGTCATGAGATCCAATCGACCCGGGTCTATTGCACCCAACTCACCAAGACACTCTCCACACAGAAGTCGGGCTTGTGCATTTGCGTCTTGGCAACCCTTCAAAAGTACCATCACCAGCTGAGAGATAATAGGCTCTACTGTCTCACTGTCAGTGGCAAGTTTTACCAATTGTTCCTATAATAAATAATATGTCATATATGTCATATATAAATGATATGTGAATCCAATGACAATTTTCCTTTTCTGAAATGAAATGAATTTTTCTTTATGTTAAAGCATCACCCTCTTGATAGTCACAGTGCTGAGGAATCCCAGAGACTTGTTAGAAACTTTTGTTTTTTCTTTTGTTCAAGGTTCTAAAACGCACAGTACAGAAAGTCATAACTCGTAAGACGTATCACTATCTCAATATTATGTTTCTCTGCCACAACTAATATTGAATTTATCATTAGACAATGCGATAAAGTCTTGAAGACATTAGTATTAAATTGTGCACCTGTTTCTTGTACAAAGTATCCTTCAAACTGGTCAATGCATGGATACGGACATCTACATTCTCATGCTGAACAGCCCGCATGGACAATTGTAGTTCAGTTTGTAAATCTGTGCTTTTAGAAGTTTCCTATAAAACAGCACACAAAGCAAAAATTAGTGACATAAATATTGGCACCACCTAACCAAAAAATCAGGGATAAATTTCAAGCAGTTTTTGAACTTTATCACTAATCTGACAGCTGGAGGAGTATTTCTAGATTATTTTCAAAATTTAATTCACAAATAGTCTGGTTCACTGACAGATTTCCAGTTCATTAGGGTAGTGAAAGCTTAGTAAAACAAGATGGGGAGGAGACCAATCCTGTGTCTGGCACCATTACGACAGTTTCACCAATTTGAGAGTTACTAAGAACATGTGCAAATGCTCAATTTGATGATTTGAGAATACATCTTGGATTTGTATTTTAGTACATGAACAGGAGTGCACAGTTGAGGCTTAACCATAATTCTTCAACATCAAATAGTTTGGTGACACTAGCAGTCAGGCACAATGATTATAATTCTGCATTCTCAGATATTTAGCTAGAACATTTTTTTTTGGAATTTTAATCAGTAGATCAGTTCCGAACACACACAAGTAAAAGGCTCACCTTTCTATAATCTTGCAGAACCTTCTGGATCTCAGTAAAATCAGGGTGTTCTGGCAAAAAGTAAATCTCATGGAGAAAATCTTTTACTTCAGCTCTGAAATATCCACAAAGAAAGTTGTTTAGAAATCACAGAAACCCACAGTATAGAAGGAGACCATTCGGCCTATTGAGTCTGTACAAACCACAATCCTACCCAGGCTATTTCCCGTAACAGCACACATTTACCCTGCTAATCCCCCACACATTAGGATCAATTTATCATGGTTAAATCAACCTAACCCACACATCTTTGGACTGTGGGAGGAAATCGGACCACCTGGAGAATACGGGTAGAACGTGCAAATTCCACACAGACAGTGACAGAGGCCAGAATCGAATCTGGGTCCCCGGTGTTGTGAGGCAGCACTATTAATGACTGTGCTGCCAAGAGTTGGGGAGTTACCCCTGACATCCCGCCCAATATTCTTCCCTCAGTGCACATCACAAAAACAGATCATCATCACACTGCTGTTTGTGGGAGTTAACCTCACATAACTTGGCTGCTGTGCTTCCTACATTACAACTGTGATTACACTTCAAAACAACTTCATTTGCTTTAAAGTGCATGGTTTTTTTTAATACAGTCTTTCTTCTTTATGTTGTAACACTGCAAATCATCAGAGATATCATCACAGAAACCCTGCAGTGCAGAAGGAGGCCATTTGGCCCATCGGGTCTACACCAACCACAATTCCACCAGGCCCTACTCCCATATTCCTATACACTTATCTGCTAATCCCTCTAATCTACGCATCTCAGGATTCTAAGGGGTAATTTTTTTGCATGGCCAATCAACCTAACCCGCACATCTTTGGACAAATAATGAAATCAAACAAGACTGGAATGTATACAGTGATTTCATTGTAGCTAAATACCGCAAGGCACTTTACATCCGAGCAGAAAGTAAATAATAACTGAAGGCACAGTTGAAGCAAGCTTATAATTATAAAGCAAGCTTGTCCAAGACTTAGCCTGTGTGCTGGATGTGGCCTGCAAGGCATTAATAAGTGGCTCACCATGTTCTTGTGGTGTAAGTAACAGTTCAACTCCAAAATTACCTGGAAGGAATTTCAAAAGTATTGACTTTGCTCAATCAATCATAGGCTGATTTTTCCATGTATTGGCATCAGCTAGGCTCACCAATGTAGGGTGAAACTAGCCTGTGATTGGATGAGCAAAATGTCATCAGTTGCTCAGTAAATTTTTAATATTTGGGGAACTTGAAACAGAAAAGTAAGTTCAATCGGGGCGGGTTATCCAAAAAGACAGGGAGACAACAAACAGGTGTCATTGGCAGAATGTTACAGTCCATTATAGAGGACGTGATGGCAGAGCATTTAAAACTACATAATATCATCAGGCAGAGTCCGCATGGCTTATGAAGGGAAAAGGTTTGAGAAAGAAAAAAGCGTGTGCGAGAGGGCATGTGTGCGTGTGCACGAGGGAGAGGGCATGTATGTACAGGTATGTGAGAGTATGTGTATGTGAGAGTGCGCGAAAGAGTGTGTATGAGTCAGAAAAAGAGACACATAGGTAGGCAGGCTCACGCACATACATTGTGTGCTTGGAGCTTAGAGTGGGGAGATGCTGGTGTGTGATCAGAAGGCTGCTTAGATGTTGGACAGCCTCAATTTTCTTCCTCAAGCGGGAGGGCAAGGTCATACCGAGCTCAGAGAGGTGGGTACAGTTAGAAGTCTCACAACACTAGGTTAAAGTCCAACAGGTTTATTTGGAATCACAAGCTTTCAGATAATTCAAAATAAACCTGTTGGATTTTAACCTGATGTTGTCAGACTTCTTACTGTGCCCACCTCAGTTCAACGTCAGCATCTCCACACTAGAAAAGTGTGTGTGCGTGTTGAAGTGAGTGACTGAGCGTAGAGGGCAGAGTGTGACATTAAGTAACTGCGCAGGGGTGAGCGTGAGTCTGCCTTTCGCCTAGTCTGAGTTTTCCTGCTCACTCTCACCACTATAAGCTTGCCCACTCATTCATATACGCTGACCCTCTCACACGCTGTTGGATTTTATTGTTTCATACAGTTCCGAAGAGTCACAATAGACTCAATACATTAACCCTTGTTTCTCTCTGCTCAAACGCCACAGGATCTGCTTAGTTTATTGAGCACTTTGTTATTTCAGATCTGCAGCATTCTCAAGAGCTTGCTTTTGTTTTATTGTAACTTCTTCAAGCGTTTCTAACAGCAACACTGTCAATTTAAAGTCATCATCAATTCACTGACTGCTTAGAAATTGCTCTCTAGGAAGCGGAGGCTTCTGGAGGAATGAAAAAGCATTGACAGCAATTTCTGGATTTCCAAGTCCAACTGTGAATGTGCGAATTCCCGAGTTTGCTGTCAATTTCAGTGGAAGAAAATCAGAGAACACCAACAGTTTTGCAATTATTACCACTGCAAGATCTCAATCATTTAGTGCAACCTAAACGTTGCCCAATTTGTAAGAACAAAATGCAAGAGTTAATTCACCTGTTCTCTACAATAAGGTAGCGAAATATTCTAGCAGTCTCCTTTGGTTGATTGGACATTAAAGGTAGCAGAGCCACAATCACTTGACTGAGAAGGGCTCCCAGATAACTGGGATCCAGACAGCGCACAAAGCAATCCCATGCTCTGAAAGTAAGCAGTTTAATTAACAGAATGTTATTAAGTGGCAGTCAAATGTCATTTAAAATGGCAAAACATTGACAAAGTAAAACCTTTCGAATTAAACATTAGTTAAAAATGTAACCTATTTTGCAAAGACATACAACATTTGGCCAAGTTTACAGTCTGTTCCTGGAATTCAGTAATTTCTGGCACAAAATAATTTGAAATATCCAATAATTTAATCTAAGTTTCCAGTTAAAGCTACTAATTTAGATAATTTGAATTGAACAACTTCAATTTAAGGATAAACTGTAATTGAGGGATCGAGAGTAAACTGTAATTCATTAATCCAGGGATTGAGTTTAGGAGTCAGGAGATAATGCTGCAACTTTATAAGACCCTTGTCAGACCCCACTTGGAGTACTGTGCGCAGTTCTGGTCGCCTCACTACAGGAAGGATGTGGAAGCTATTGAGAGGGTGCAGAGGAGATTTACAAGAATATTGCCTGGATTGGGAGGCAGGCCTTATGAAGATAGGTTAGGGAGCTAGGTCTCTTCTCTGGAGAGACGAAGGTTGAGATGTGACCTGATAGAGGTTTATAAAGTATTGAGAGGGTGGATTCTCGGAAGCTATTTTCCAGGGCTGAAATGGTCGTTACAAAAGGACATAGGTTTACGGTGCTTGGGAGCAGGTACAGAGGAGATTGTCAGGGGTAAGTATTTCACTCAGAGGGCGGTGAGTGATGGAATCGGCTGCTGTCCGTGGTGGTAGAGGTGAACTCACTGGGGTCTTTTAGAAGACTTTAATGGGATTGGGAGTTATAGATAGTTCTATGGCCTGGTAGGTATGGATATGATCGACGCAACTTGTGGGCCGAAGGGCCTATTTGTGCTGTAGCGTTCTATGTTCTATGTTACTATTGCATAGTCTTTGCTACTAATTATTCCAATCCATGCCTTTCCAATTTAAAAATAAATAGGCCTGAAGCAATCTTTCAAAGATGTCTTTATCAATGATAATTCACTTTTTTTTATTTTAAAAAGATAGTTTTTCTTTTAAACGTTAGAACTGCAATAAAATTCAGCATTGTGAATCCATTCACTCAAAGTGAAAGCTGCATTTCAGAACATACCTGCAGCATAATTCAGGAAATTCGTCCCTGTATCGGAGGCCTGTCCTCAGAGTGGTCATCATCTTTACCCGGACCGAGCTGATGTGTTTTGGTCCCATCAATTTCATTAACGACATTAAACTGTTCATAGCCTATAAATAAAAAATAAAGACACTAATAACTGCTTTCGTACAAGTTCCTCTAAAAGCTTTATTGGAAAACCACAGGACACCAGTGAAAAATTTACCTACCATCTTTTTATCATTCATTCCAACACTGGAACTCAGCAGATGCATGTTAAAAAAGGCCAGAATCCCCAACAATTTAGGCTGTAAGTAGTCGGCCTGGAAAAAAAAACTTCTTTTAAAACACCGAGAACAGATTCTGAATGTTTTAATTTTAAATAAAATGTACTGAAATAATGACTTAATGAAGGTTTGTCGCTTCATATCACTATTTTTAACTTCAAATCGTGGTAACAGAACAGCTGAACTTAACTATATCAGAGCAGTTCATTGGCACAGCGAGCTGGAGCAGTGCCTCGAAAATGTTTTTGGCTGGAGGACCGTTTTGCAAATAGATTAATAATCATAAATCCCCCAATCTCAAATTATAATGCAGTCATGTTCCATTTTAGGTTGTTTCCCTCAGCATCATTCTACTTTAAAATTACAGATATAACAGGGCCAGTATGCGCACTCAGTATCAGGTCTTTAGCATCATTTTGCAGTTCAGCTGATAAATCATACACGACCATGTTGGAAGTAACAGAAGTTTGGAGCAACTTCTATGCCCTAAAACACACTTCCGAGCCAGTCTTCTGCTGGCCAGGGTGCTCACTCTCTTGTGCCAACTCTCTCCTTCTCACTCATAGACCAGATGGATTTTTATGACAATCAGCATGGTCTCATGGTTATCATTAGATTTTATGCAACTTTCTGTGAAACAACGTTAAATGAATCAGATTTTCCCTCTACAACCAGTCTCAAAGCTGTAGTTATTTTCTGAAGGACTTTTCTTAACAGGAAAACAAATTAAAACATTGCACTTTGAATCACAGAATTGTTAACAGCGCAGGAGGCCATTCAGTCCATCATGCACTTTCACAGCATTATTGTTCCTTCATCAGGTGATGGTTTCAGACCTGACCAGGTGGTCTCACTCACCTGATGAAGCAGCAATGCTTTGAAAGCTTGTGATTCCAAATAAACCTGTTGGACTTTGACCTGTAAGACTTCTTACTGTGCCTACTTCAGTCCAACGCCGGCATCTCCACATGATCATATGTTAAAATAGTTACCTCATGCCCCCTTGAATGCTTTGATTGAACCTGCCTCCACCACATGTTCAGACAGTACATTTCAAACCAAACCATTCGCTGTGTGAAACAGCCTTTTCTCGCATCACATTCGCTTCTTTTGCAAATCATTTCAAATCTGTGACCTCATGTTGTCTGTAATTTGAAGTACTGTACATTTCTAAATCTCATTGTAGGTTAAAATTTTAAAATATAATAAATTTAAGATATATGAAAAAAAATTTACTACTCAGGCCAACTTGTTCCTCTTACTCCTCTGCTTAACTCTCCTGATCGTAGATTCCTTTCCTGAATCCTTGCTCTGAACAAAGATTCAGGAGATGGGTATCATGATGGAGGGAGCAAGAGGAACTGTGAGTGAGAGGATTGAGGAGAGAACTGCTGGGCCCTGCCAGCAATGCCCACATTCCATAAAATGAATAAATATTTTCAGAAATGCAAATACAACTTTAAGTAAACAGTTACTCAGTAAGTTCCCACTCAAAGCTGCTCTTGCTCTCCTGAGAATCTCAATTTTCAGTAAAACGAGTTTAAGTGAATCATAGGTTCCCATTTATTAAAACTTAATTTAAATTCGTTAGGACATTTCTTAAAAGCCAATATACGAATCAAAATAATGTACTATATGTGTGTAGTGCTGTGCGTTTCTAAATCAATAAATATAAAGGAAATACTATAATACTGTACATTAGGATCTTTCTCACCAGGAAAAAAATTATATTGGAATTCTGTACATTTTTAATTAAAATAACCTTTAAAATGAAACAAATTTTAAAACATTAAAGAAATACAATATAAATGTAAAACAATTGCATTCATCAGCTGCCTGTTTTGAGATCTGACCAGGCTCCATCTGCTGGCAGACACTGAAGTGTGCAAAAAGCTGCTGAAGAAATCCTGGGACTTCAGTGCTTGTTGAGAGCAGAGTAAGAATTTAGCAACACCAATTTTTAATCCAACCGATTTATTTGATAGTAAAATTGCGAGCTTTCAATACTCTTGTGTCTTCCTCAGGCAAATGCAGTGTTCTGGTCTGCAATAGCACACATCAGCGCAGACAGTCAGAGATTGCTGATTAGAATGCGAATCCTTACATCTAACCTGCTATTCAAGTGTTAAAGTGGCTAACAATGTGGGTGAAGGGAATCCTGAGCATTGGTTACAGAATTGTGTATTTCCTCCAGACAGCACAGTAAGTGAGGTTTTTTGCTAACTCAGGCAAGTTACGGGGGTTACAGATAGTGTGACATGAAGCCAAGATCCCTGTTAAGACCCATCCTCATGTGTGCGGAGCTTGGCTATCAGTCTCTGCTCAGCGACTCTGCGCTGTCGTGTATCACGAAAGCCCCCTTGAAGAACATTTACCCGCAGGTCGGAGGCCGAATGCCCATGACTGCTGAAGTGTTCGCCCACAGGAAGGGGACTGTTTTGCCTGGTGATTGTTGAGCGATGCTCATTCATCCGCTGTCGTAGTGTCTGCATGGTCTCCCCAATATACCATGCTTCGGGACATCCTTTCTTGCAACGTATTAGGTAGACGACATTGGCCGAGTTGCAAGAGTATGTACCGTGCACCTGGTGAATGGTATCCTCACGTTTGATGATGTCGTCCATGTCTATGATCCGGCATGTCTTGCAGAGGTTGCGTGGTATTGTGGTCACTGTTCTCCTGAAGGTTGGGTAGTTTGCTGCGAACAATGATCTGTTTGAGGTTGTACGGTTGTCTGAAAGCAAGAGGTGGGGTGGGTGCGGATGGCCCTAGCGAGATGTTTATCGTCATCAATGATATGTTGAAGATCCGGAGAAGATGTCGTAGCTTCTCCGCTCCGGGGAAGTACTGGACAACAAAGGGTACTTTTAACACTTGAATAGCAGGTTAGATGTAAGGATTCGCATTCTAATCAGATTGCAGACCAGAACACTGCATTTGCCTGACGAAGGCCATCCGTGTTCTCAAGACCAACCGCAACATTGTCATCAAACCAGCGGACAAAGGAGGCGCCACCGTCATACTGAACAGAACGGACTACTGTGAAGAAGTGTACCGACAACTAAACAACGAGAAACACTACAGACAGTTACCAGCAGATCCGACCAAAGAACACACTCGTCAACTCAACACTCTGATCAAAACCTTTGATCCGGACCTTCAGAACACCCTTCGGGCTCTCATTCCACGTACTCCCAACATTGGAGATCGCTACTGCCTCCCAAAGATACACAAGGCAAACATACCCGGCTGTCCCATCGTATCGGGCAATGGGACCCTGTGTGAGAACCTCTCCGGCTATATCGAGAGCATCCTGAAACCCATCGTACAAAGAACCCCCAGCTTTTGTCTTGACACTACGGACTTCCTACAGAAACTCAGCACACATGGAGCAGTAGAACCAGGAACACTCCTTGTCACAATGGATGTCTCGGCGCTCTACACCAACATCCCCCACGACAATGGTATTGCTGCAACTGCCTCAGTACTCAATGCCAACAACTGCCAGTTTCCGGATGCAATTTTGCAACTCATCCGCTTCATCTTGGACCACAATGTCTTCACCTTCAACAATCGGCTTTTCATCCAGACACACGGAACAGCCATGGGGACCAAATTCGCACCTCAGTATGCCAACATCTTCATGCACAGGTTCGAACAAGACTTCTTCACCACACGAGATCTCCAACCAAGGTTATATACTAGATACATTGATGCCATCTTTTTCCTTTGGACTCATGGTGAACAATCATTGAAACAACTGTATGATGATATCAACAAGTTCCATCCCACCATCAGACTCACCATGGACTATTCTCCAGAATCAGTTGCATTCTTGGACACACGCATCTCCATCAAGGACGGTCACCTCAGCACCTCCCTGTACCGCAAACCGACAGACAACCTCACAATGCTCCACTTCTCCAGCTTCCACCCTAGACACGTTAAAGAAGCCATTCCCTATGGACAAGCCCTCCGTATACACAGAATTTGCTCAGATGAGAAGGATCGTGACAGACACCTCCAGACACTGAAGGATGCCCTCGTGAGAACAGGATATGGCGCTCGACTCATCGATCGACAGTTCCGACGTGCCACAACGATAAACCGCACTGACCTCCTCAAGACGAACACGGGACACGGTGGACAGAGTACCCTTTGTTGTCCAGTACTTCCCCGGAGCGGAGAAGCTACGACATCTTCCCCGGAGTCTTCAACATATCATTGATGACGATGAACATCTCGCTAGGGCCATCCCCACCCCCCACTTCTTGCTTTCAGACAACCGCACAACCTCAAACAGATCATTGTTCGCAGCAAACTACCCAACCTTCAGGAGAACAGTGACCACAAGACCACACAACCCTGCCACAGCAACCTCTGCAAGACATGCCGGATCATAGACATGGACGACATCATCAAACGTGAGGATACCATTCACCAGGTGCACGGTACATACTCGTGCAACTCGGCCAACGTTGTCTACCTAATACGTTGCAAGAAAGGATGTCCCGAAGCATGGTATATTGGGGAGACCATGCAAACACTACGACAGCGGATGAATGAGCATCGCTCAACAATCACCAGGCAAAACAGTCCCCTTCCTGTGGGCGAACACTTCAGCAGTCATGGGCATTCGGCCTCCGACCTGCGGGTAAATGTTCTTCAAGGGGGCTTTCGTGATACACGCCAGCGCAGAGTCGCTGAGCAGAGACTGATAGCCAAGCTCCGCACACATGAGGACGGTCTTAACAGGGATCTTGGCTTCATGACACACTAGCTGTAACCCCCGTAACTTGCCTGGGTTAGCAAAAAACCTCACTTACTGTGCTGTCTGGAGGAAATACACAATACTGTAACCAATGCTCAGGATTCCCTTCACACACATTGTTAGCCACTTTAACACTTGAATAGCAGGTTAGATGTAAGGATTCGCATTCTAATCAGCAATCTCTGACTGTTTGTGCTGATGTGTGCTAATGCAGACCAGAACACTGCATTTGCCTGAGGAAGACACAAGAGTGTTGAAAGCTCGCAATTTTACTATCAAATAAATCGGTTGGATTAAAAATTGGTGTTGCTAAATTCTTACTGAGTTCTTACTACCCCAATCCAACGCCGGCATCTTTACATCATGTTGAGAGCAGAAACAAGGAAGAGGGAAAGCTGAGGAGTTCCCAGTGAGAAACTAGACTTCCAAAAAAAAAATGGAGCATGGGAACAGGAGCTCAGCAGAAAAGGAGGACTTCAGGACTGAGATCAGGAGCATAAATGGAAGTGAGACAGGGAGCAGAGGGAAGAGAAGCGACAGAAGAAATCCCAGTAATGCTGCACAGACCCCAACAGCAGTGGAAAAAACGCCACATGCAAATTTGGGACATGCAAGCCACAGAATCAGAAGTCTGTGACAAACGATATTACAGTGAAAGTTGCAACACCAAATGGATATTCAATCTCCATTTTATGAACAGTATTAAAATGAAACTTTGTCAATGGAACCTAGTGTGTTTTATGCAATAAAACCAGCATATTGACAAGAGCATTTTAAAATATATATGGAATATATTTTCTTACCATTAATTCCGGGGAAGTAATGTCTTTGGGTGCTTGGTGCTGGTCATTTCGAGATGCAGAAGCAGCCAGTATGGCCAGTCCATTGAAAACCTGCTGATAGTGCTCCCCTATACGCAGCAGTAACTCATTATGTAACCCCTGAAAATCTTGTCTGAGAAGGCTGCCCAGTTCAAGTTCAGTCTCATTCTAAAAACAACAGCAAGAAAGAGAAACAAAATGTCTTGTATCATAAAACAGTACACAATGGGAAATCCTTCTTCCTGGTCACTGGAATGAAACCATTTGTTCTTTGGATGAAGAAGGGTATATTGTGTATTAGCAAAGTAAATTTAAGGAACTAAGAAGTGGAAGAAAAAGAAAGAAGAAAAAATTAAACTGAAGGGTGTTTCTGAAAGGAGATACTTCTACAACCAGTAATGAGCAATAACAGATAGCTCCCAATGATATTTTAAAATCTCTAGAAGAGATTGGATACTTTGCATGACTTCGTGATGCCCATTTAAGGCACAAGACACAGGAGCCTATCGAGTCTGCTCCACCATTTAATAAGATCGTGACTGACCTGATACGATAATCCTCAACCCCACTTTCCTGCCTTATCACCATAACCCTTCATTCCCTTACTGATTATAAGAATCTGCACTGTGCCAAGTACGTCAATGGAGTATCGAAACCTAGAAATTTGCCTGCCTTTTCAGGAGACATCACGGGTTCTACGAGATCCATCTTGCTATGTTGGGAGATTTGTACAGTCTAAAGCTGTTGGAAATCAAAATACTGCAGATGCTGGAGATTTGAAACAAAAATAGAAGCAATATCTGGACAGAGCTAATATTTCAGGTCAAAGATTTCTCATCAGAATTGAAACTAATTGGAGAACTAACAGGCTTTAAGTACAAAGACAGACAAAGGAAGAGGGGTGAGAACAAAAGAAAGATCTATAATTGGGCAGAAAGTGGGAAAATGGAGTAGTTTAGGAGGGCAAGGGCAGAGAGAGAACAGGCAGTGTTTTCAACCTACACACACCATCACAATGAAACAAAGTCAAGGAACTGCACTTTTTAAAATTCAATTATGCACTTTTCAAAATTCATTTGTGGTGCATGGGCATCGCTGGCTGGCCAACATTTATTGCCCATCCCTAGTTGCCCTTGAGAAGGTGGTCGTGAGCTGCCTTCTTGAACCGTTGCAGTCCATGTGCTGTGGATTGACCCACAATGTCATTAGAAAGGAAACGCCAGGATTTTGACCTAGGCACTGCAAATGGACAGTGATATATTTCAGGATGATTAGTGGCTTGGAGGAGACTTGCAGGTGGTGGTCACTCAACATTTTAAATCATAAACCCTATCCCTATTTTTTAAGCACATCTCATCAGTTGATTTAACCAAATGATTTTTAGCCAGCAGTACTATAATTAAAGCTCTTGTTACTGAACACAAACAGACTCTTCTTACCTGCAGATAATGGAGACCGCGCTCCAATTCATCTTTTGAGCAAGAGCAAACCAGATGGGAAAAAATGTATTTAAAGTTGTTGATCAAGATCTCTCGGCGATTCACGTTCAACTGTTTTGCTATGGTTCGGATCAGTAATGAAGAAGTAGCACTGGCCTTTGCAGCTAGATACGGTAACAGAGATTGCAAAGTACGCTGTGAAACAAAATGCAATTTGCATTATACAGCAGCATAGCATGAAGAATATTCTGTTGTTCTGAATGCTAACTTGAGGAGGCATATGGTGTTTGAGGGAGGCAAGCATGAGGAATTGAAGTTTAGTGTAATACCAGCCCATAGCTTTCACCGACTGTTAATCAGTGCCCGATTCCTCTCCCATTTTCAGTTCCTTACCTTGAGATTCAGCCACTCCTTTCTCGCCTGACTTGCTTTTTTAATACTTTATTCCTAATCAAAAAGTCCAATTAGAGTCCCATCTTGGGCTTGATCAAAACAAGATCCAAGCTGACAGGATGAGGCATTGCACCTCATCCTGGGCTTGAGCAAACTCTTCATCTTAGCCAAAAGGCCGAGACAGCTTTGAAAAATATTGTATCAGGTAAAGCCTCGGTTCAACCTCATTGGCTACCCTGATTGTTCTATCCAGGGGAAATCACGATCGCAGATGTCAGCACACTCCACGTGCAATGGGTTAGCCACATCCCCTGATTGATAACGGTTTTACCCCCGCCAGGTATTCTACCTGACCTACTGGCTCAGGCTGGGGGTGAACTGTGCAGTGCAATATGTTTGAGGCCTTATGGTGGAGGTAAGAAAGCCACTCCCCATTTTTAAACGCACTAGTTGCTGTGAAGTGGGTACATTTAAAAGTCCATCCGCTTTAAGAAACCAGTGGGAAAGTAATTTTGCGAGCGAATTGGGTAAGATTGGGGGAGGGGGTCGTGGTACCCACCTCACATCTTCTCCTTGAAAGCACTGCATAAAAGCTACCTCTTTAACCAAACATTCAGTCATCTGACCTAATATCTCCTGATCTGGCTCAATGTCATCTCTTAAATGCTCCTGTGAAGCACTTTGGGACCTTTAAAAGGGTTTTATAAATATAAGTTGTTGTTGGTCACTCTCCATAACATTTTGCTTAAATACTACAGAATTAAACTTTACTTTATCAGATGTTCTTTCAGCGTGCCTCATGACAAAAGAATAACCATTTAGAGAAACAGGATAAATTTACATACTGTGAGAAAACGATTCAAATCCGGAAAATCAAACACTTGAGCCACTTCAGATAAAATGCCAAGTGTAATCTGCCGCTGATGATCTGCCTCTCGCTGACACAGTTCTTTACTCTGACCCTCAACACTGGAGCTGGCTGCCAGTTGTCTTGTATGTAATGACTCCACCAGAAACTGAAAAATAAACACTATGTTAGCAACAGCTGATAATCCACAAACAAGATTGCAATTGATTGGGTCTCAAAACCACACAAGTCTGAAACACTGGCCACACCACCATAAAAATCACACCCAGCAGAGGCTTGGCTATATGAACGCATAGCTCATACTACAAGAGTTGCAGACAAAAGAAGTTTCTGAACACACAAAACAAGAGCAAACAGAGGCCATGTGGCCTCTCAAGCCTGCTCTGCCATTTAGTAAGATTAAGGCTGGCCTGTTTTGTGGTTCGAGTTTCACATTCCCATTTACCCTTTATAACTTTTGATTCTTTTGCCTCACAAGAATCTGTCAAACTCTTGCTCAAAAATATTCAGTAGCCACTAACTGAGAAACTTTATACATCTTGTGGCTAAATTTGACAGTGTTCCCAAAATTTAAAATAACCTGCATTTTTCCTAGTTTGTTAGGAATGCAATGACATAAGATTCGATATCCAGGTTATATTTATAAATTAGTGTAATGATTTTATGGCTGTAAGGTATAGAATTGTATAAAGGAATGACTGCACAGAACAGAAAAAAAACTGACATTGCTCTTTCACATTTCCAGCATGTCCCAACAGTCAATGAAATGAGATAACCCATCATGAATCAGCCATATCTAAACAATCAATCTTTAAAAAATAGCTTTTGTACCTCACTTTTATTGATTAATTTGTGGGACTTGGGTGTCACTGGCTATCCAGCATTTATTGCCCATTCCTAGTTGCCCTTGGAGAGCAGTTGAGAGGCAATCACATTGTTGTGGCTCTAGAGTCACATCTAGGCCAGACCAGGTAAGGACAGCAGATTTCTTTCCTTAAAGGACATTAGTGAACCAGATGAGTTTTTACGACAATCAACGATGGTTTCATGATTGTCAATAGATTCTTCATTCTAGATACATTTTATTGAATTCAAATTCCACCATATGCCATGGCGGGATTTGAACTCTTCCCCAAAACATGATCTGAGTTTCTGGATTAATAGTCTAGCGATAACACCACTAGACCATCGCCTCCCCTTATTGAAACTTTTTAGGTATTTTTCTTCATAAGCCCACCCAATCTGATGCAAATATGTCCTTGACTAATTGTATACTAAATTGTCATTATTCAAACATTTATTTTGGGGCAGCATGGTGGCACAGTGGTTAGCACTGTTACCTCACAGCGCCAGGGACCCAGGTTCAATTTTCTGCTTGGGTCTGTGTGGAGTTTGCACATTCTGTCTGTGTCTGCGTGGCTTTCCTCTGGGTGCTCTGATTTCCTCTCACAATCCAAAAATGTGCAGGTTAGATGGATTGGCCATGCTAAAATTGCCCCTTATTGTCAGGGAGACTTGCCAGGGTAAATGCATGGGGTTATGGAGATAGAACCTGGGTAGGATTGTGTTCAGTGCAGACTTGGTGGACTGAATGGCTTCCTTCTATGATTTTATATTCCGAATAAAGTTACATATTAAAATTAAGCTATAACTTTCACTATTTATGTACTTATAATTCTATAATGATACCCTTAGACACAAGAACATAGAGATGTAATAAGGATCAAGTATTTTTGTCTACAATTATTTGTTAACAAATTCTTTTTGTTGGTCACAGCACTTAAAAGGGTTAAAGTTAGTGACTGAAACGAACATGGCATTCATATATAGAGCCCAACATACCAAATTAATTAATTGGTGTACATACTTCGTTGTTGCTGTAATAGGGAAAGGCTAATATGGTAATAGCTGTTGAGAACAAATTCACTAGTATGAGTCTGACCAGACAGATATTAAAACCTGGTTAGTCAAAACACTAGTTTTCAGTGATCATAGACTACTCAAAGTGGCTGGGAAAATATCCTAAGTGATTTACACTCATCGTTAATAAGCACTTATAATGAGGATCTTTGGAAAGTTTTTGTTTTGACTGGAAGTTCTCAAGTTTAGAAACTCAGATTTAATGACCTTTATTTCAGATTTTTTTCAGAAGAGTTCAGAGTATATCTTAGCTGAATTGCAACCAGAGTGTCAGTTAGTTAGAAGCCATCAGAGATATGAAACCAATAAGAGGCGTTATGTCGGCATTTCAAAATGTACAAAGTGAGTTGCCATGTTCCAATCGTTCATTTTATTTTTCAGGTTCCTGTAAGAAAGGGACTTTTTCTGTTTTGATATTTCAATTAAAAAGTTTATTACATTTAAAATATATAGATTGCATTCAGTAATGTTCATTTCACAACTTAGCAATGAATGCATTTGTCTGTGGGTGTATAACCTGAACATAATTTGATGTAGATGCTAATAACACCCATTTCACTACCATCTCTCTCAGCTCCTCTACTGTTGCCAAACTATCAGAGTGCTTATCCAACATCCAACAATGGACAAAGAGAAATTCCTCCAATTGAACACTGGGAAGATAGAAGCTACCATTTTTGATCCCTGCTCCAAATCCTGTCCCAACTCAGGGATTCCCAAACTGTGATAGCTTCTGGAGTTGTAAGTTCCTCCTCCCTCCAAGGCAGCAATAGCAACTGCTGAGAGGAGACCCAGACCCATGGGTCAAGATCGTTCAGAATTAAGCATGAGGATGCCCCCTAAAGAGTAATTTAATAATGCAGCTAACTGCACATTTTAAAGTTGAGAGCAGAATTTTCATCAAAGAATGATTACTGGTACGACAGAAGACAAATAAATACGATACGGTTAACAAGGTGTAAATATATCAGCTGTATCCACTCAATCTCACCTGGCATATAGGTTTCTTGTATTGGCTAAAGAAAGCCTGCAGCTTCATACCTTTGGCTGCTGCTAGTGCCCTGATCTCTGTATAAGCAGCACCAGCAACAAATGTAAACTTTGAAAGTAAACAGTGACACAGGTGCAAAAGGGCCAATGGAACCAGGTCTCCTCTGGCAGCTCTATTTTACATTAAAAAAGAAAAGAACAAAACAAATATGTACATATATGCATAAATGCTTTAGTTATTGCTAAAGGTTTGTGCATGTAGTTGGAGTAAAAACTATCTTAACAAATAAGGATGGATTTACTCTCCACCTACTGGAGGTGGTTCGGGAGTGGAATGCCCTGCCTGCAGCAGTTGTAGATGCGCCAAGTTTGGTGGCGTTTAAGAGGTTAGTTGATAAGTATATGGAAGAGAAGGGAATGGTTTAGTTTGGAGGGGCATTGCTTTTTATATTGGTCGGCGCAACATCGAAGGCCGAAGGGCCTGTTCTGTGCTGTGGTGTTCTATGTTCTATGTACTGCTCAGTGACTGGTAACTGCACTTTAGCCTCCAGGCATCTTGGAGGAACAATAAGAACCATGTCCATTGGCTTCTCTGTGACTGGAACTTTAAGAGTTGGATTCTTTATGCATTGGCAACATTATGGGCATTCGATCATCTATTAAAGATACATCAAGGACCAGCACGGTGATGCAGTGGTTAACACTTTTGCCTCACGGTGCTAGGGATCTGTATTTGATTTTGGCTTTGGGTGATTGTCTGTGTGGAATTTGCATATTCTTCTTGTGTCTGCATGGTTTTCTCTGGATGCTCTGGTTGCTTCCTACAGTCAAAAGATGTACAGATTATGCAGATTGGCCATGGTAAATTGCCCCTTAGTGTCCAAAGATGTGTAGGTTAAGGGGATTAGTGGGGTGAATACGTGGGGTTACAGGGATAGGGTGCAGGCTGGGCCTGGGTGAGATACACTTTTGGAGTCTGTGCAGACTTGAGAGGCCAAATGACTTCCAGCACTGTAGAGATTCTATGATTCAAGAATACAATAGGTTTGTAGTGTAGTAACATTGTGCTGCAGCATCATAGAATTGTGCTTAGGTACACCATCCCCACATGAGATTGCTGAATTTGATCAGATTGGAAGAGAGACACATTTCACTCAAGCTTATTCTTCAGAAAGAGGAAAATTACCTGAGCTGAAATTGGGAACAGAGTGCTGGTCTACTCTCCCGCGTCAAGGAAGACATAATGAAAGGAAAACATTTTTAAAGAGGTGGGAGGAACATATTATTCACACACACCAATTATACATGGTTTTACACATGTTTTATATACAGTTCTGGCTTGAATCTATACAGTTTTAATTGTTTTACCAGATTACCAGCAGCACACTTCCAGAGGGAAGTAAAACTTTATATGAAAGTTATGAGATTGCTTACCGACCAATTTCTCTTGTTGTAATGATTAGTGTATCTTTTAGCTCATTATTTCTTGAAACCTTAGCAATTGCGTATGCCTCCTTTAGTTTAGATACAAGCAGCTAAAATTAAATTTAAAAACAAGTGATAATATTATTAATTTATAATTTCAAATTAAATGGCATTACAGGCACGTAAACCACAATGATTCTAGTCAAGTACATTCCACTTATGTTTCAAATGAACATTGCAAAGCTACTGTTCTATTAGAATGGAGATGTACATCCAAAAACTACAAAACTTCTAATACTCGAACAGCTATGAATCATAATCAGCATACATTGCAAATTGTTTCAAAATATCATAAACAGAAGATCAAAGCATCAACATAACTACACAATTTTCTCTTTAGAAACTTGACTTTGTTTACCTCTTTCAGTAAACGCTGGTCTTCAACATCTTGGAATTCTAACAAATGATGTATTTTTTCACCAAACGCAATTCTGACAGCTTTATCTGAATCTTCCATGAGGTTCAGGATTGCACTATAAATGGCTTTAGCATCCAAATCAGTTTTCCCCAGATTCACATGTTTACACAGATAGGGAATGTTGCTTATGAAAGCTGTGGGAAAGATGACCAAAATTAATATTATTATAATACAACTAAAATATAGTTTAAATATCACATTCTTTTTTTTTAACTCTATTGCTGCCTCCAGTCAAGGCATAGCTTCTTAATTACTGAAGTCTTATTACAAGTTCCTAATATCAACTTTTGTCTGGAGTGGCACGCTGGAACAGTTGTTGCAATGCAACAGCATTGCTGCCTCACAGCACCAGGGACCTGGTCTCGATTCACGGCTTGAGTCTCTGCATATTCTCCTCATGTCTGCATGGGTTTCCTCCGGGTGCTCCTGTTTCTTCCCACAGTCCAAAGACGTGTAGGTTAGGTGGATTAGACACATTAAATTGATAAAAGTTGATACAAAATAAGTGACATATAGAAGTTAAATAACATTTGCTCGAGTGTAAAATTGTGCTTAGTATGTGGATCCTTATTCTTTTTTATGAGCACTCCCACTAAACTGATGTAATACTCACCAAGTTTTACTGGTGCAGGCATTGACTTTCCTATTAGCACAAGGAATGGAATAAAAATAGAAGGTCCAACTGATGGTCCAGCCGATGCAGACTCGCTTCTTACAGTAATATTACTACAGAGGAGCTCACAATCTTCATTTAAAAGTAGTAAGTCGTTGGTGGGAAGCAACAATTCAGATTTGCCTGAAAGCACACAGGCTAACTTTCCAACGTTATTGGCTAATTCTTCGTGTATCAAATTGGAATCATCTTGAAGCTTATTTCTGAAAGGTTTTAAAATGTAGTTACGAGATCATCATAAACATTGCAAGTTTTATATCAGAAGGACATGTCAGGCCATTTGGAGAATAAAAAATAATGGTCACTAGGAACATTGAGCAGAACGACATGAAAGAACAACAGGTGGAAAAAAACATTTTCAGAAGTAAAAGAATCAGGAAAAGTTTTTAAAATGAAGTGATTTAGAAATTAAGTTCCAGAGAGTGGTGGCTGGATGTATTTCCCACAATGGTACAGAGGATAAAAACAAGAAATATATCAGTTAGTGGAGTGAAGGACACCCAATTAAGCCCCAACACAGTGCCAACCATGGGAGTATGCATTCAATTCTGCACAAAAACTAAGAGTGCAGCACACTGGTTTCTTAATATCCAATAGGTCATAATGTCATTTGTGAGATGCAACTGTATTAATATATCCAAGTTAAATAATTATTTTTAGAAACAAAAAATCCATCATGCCATCATGTTTCTCTGATGTTTAAACTGATTTGTGATCTAGAATAGGAAATAGGCTGATATACGAATTAAATACTCAATGCTGAACATTCGGCAGAATATTATCCCTCATCCATTAGAGTTGTGAAAATCAATTCTGTCTGTCAACTGTAACCATGCCTACAGGATTTCCTCAAATTTCTGAGTGTCACTCTTAGAATTGGAGATTCCTATCGCAATTTCTGGGCCACTACAATCTTGGTCATCCCTGACTGCGCACTTTTCACCCACACCACTAAATATTGTCATGAACTATTCTAGCAGATAGGTATTCCACCCACCAAGTCCCCAAACTGTTTACTAACTTGCATGCTTCCATTTTCATAGCTGATGGGCTCATAAGTAGCTAACAAAACCCTTTAGAAAAGTTATGGCGCAAAAAGAGGCCATTCAGTCCGTACATTATTGGCCAATATTATTCAAAGAAAATGACCATATTCCCATCACTTTGGTCAAACACGTTTTACAACATTATTCATCATGTGTAAAGCCCTTTGGCAAAAATAACATTTAAGACTAAGCAATTTAGACTACTAATTCGTAGCTCACTGTCAATCACTCAGGAAAAGATTACTGAGTTTACTTCAAATTTTAAAAAGGCACATACAAAAGAAGTTCCTCAATGAGGGAATGTGATTTAACACCGAGGCAATGCAGTAGTATGGGGAATCCCCGCACGGAACCGGCACGAACGACATCACTGGAACTCTGCAAACACCACTGATGTATTGCTGTTCTCCAATCAGGACACATGTCACTATGTAGCAAAGAAAGCAGGTACACACATTTTGCCTGATTCTGGTGCGCTGTGGAACATAACAGGTTCAGAAGTCAGAGGCAGAAAAATATATTGAAAAGTAGTTAACTTTTAAAAAGTCTCAAGACAATAAGCAGCAATAATTTTTCCGACTGGCTCAGACCTAATATTTCTTTCATCAGTTTTTACCTAAGCATTAAATCAAAACAATCAGACAAAATAGAAAATTGTTCACAAGCATAGGGAACATTTGATTGGAAGGTGTATGCTATTGGAGGTTTCTGTCTCAGTCTTTGCTCCATGGCCACCTTGGTCAACTCCAATTGTCTACATGGAACCACAAACACAACCTGATCTGTTTCAGGAAAACAGAGATAAGTGACCTACATTAGTATTGTTAAATATTAAAAATGATGTGTAGATTTAAGTGGGTTTAATTCATTGTTTGTATGTAAGGAAGGGTATACCACCAGTTACATTCATGCCAGACAAAGGTATTTGCACCTGGGAGTTTTGATTTCAAATAAAACTGTGCTTCAATTGCATTCGAAGAGTTATGACGTGAAAAGTAAACAAGCTGGAAAGAAGTAGAAATCAGTGGTGAACAACTGGGGGTATCTTTAGGATAGGAAGGCTTTTTGAATTTAGTTTTAGCTGTATACATAACAGTTGGAGCTAGATAGTGAAAGTGAAGGCATTCTCACAGCTCTGATAGAAGCAGTTGGTTATGGAAGGCTAGAGAGGGAACTTGTTTCTCAGTTTTGCAGAAGGAAATCCATAACATGGGGTAATGGTTAGGAAAATAGATGCTGAAAACTTTATAGAATAGCTAGTCCTACACACGTTTGTTCACATTTTCTTTTTAAAAAAGTAAAAGTTACAAACTTTTCAGCATTCTATTCTGAGATCTTCCCATCCAGTTATAACATAATTGGAATCCTAACACCTGACCTTTGCTACAGTAGTTTTACATTTCCTATATGTTCTTTGGAATGTACCAAAGAAAGGACACAGCCTGAAGTGGATGTAGGAATGAATCAGGGTGTCAACAGAGGGATCATACTTAATATGAGATTTGTTTTTTTCTTTATTTGGGTTCTGAAGCCACTGGAGTCTGTACTTCTTTGTCATTTTCATCTGTGTGTGCCTGCAGTCCAGTACAGTTACTTAGTTGTTCACACATTTTCTTTGTCTCTAGTCTTTTTTTAAATTTCCCTCATTATATTCCCCAGTGGCTGAAAAGTGAGAATATCACTATATTCTATTTTCCATTTAAATACTCTGCAGGTCATTCCACATCCTCTCATATACAATGTACTTGTGTCTGTATGTGGAGCTTCCTTTTTCCCATTGTTCTGCTCTTTTTTAGCTGCAAGCCAATTTATTTTACGTCAGTACCTCATGAACTATGAACACAGATGGAGTTCTCTCAGGGTTCCCAACTGCCCTGAGCTGTCAGCAATTTTTACAGATTTAACATTGGGGCAGGCATGGCCTTGCACAAGAAGTCTACCCGTGCTCCAGCTGAGGCCTTTAAGCTGTAAATTAATGATCTCCATACCTCTCAACGCCCATTGGCCCCAAAATCCCAATCATTGTCCTGGGTGGCACTTGCCAGATCTTCCATTCCTTTCCCACCCTGGGATCCCTGACATTTACCCAGGAGTTACAGCAGTCTGTACAGTTACAGCTCTGTGCAAGGTCCTCTTCTGATCACTGCAATCCTGTTGCTGGAGGGACTGGAGAGCTGCCAGCCAATCAGATGGACGATCAACTCGCCAAGGTGACACATCCTCCCAACTGAGGGCCAGAAGTCCTGCCTTATGCCAATCAATGCTCGTTAGAGTGCAATTTAGAAACAGAATCAGCAGCAACATTTTCTGTTAACTCTTCAGATAGTTGGGGATGAGCCCCTGCCATCTTGAAAATACAGACTAAAGATTTTGTATATTTGAATGAATCTTGGCTGCAATGACTGTACTTACTGAAGCTGTTTGACAAATGCTGACTGAGGGATACTAGGTCAGAACTGAAGTCAACAGATGCGAAAGCTGCATCGGTCCTGTGTTGATGAATCCATGGTAATGACAGAAAATCACAAAGTTTCTGAAGTGTATCATTGCTCCCCCGACCTTGGACAACTGGCAAAATACAAACTCTTAAAATTAACTTCCTAAAAACATAGACATGCAGAAACCTAACAGGATTCATTCTGAAGCAATCAAACTACATTCAGACTATTAAACTGTGTGGATCGCTTATTGAAACTACTACTATTGTTCTCTTGCAAATACTACACAAAGATGTCATTTTCCTCAATTGTTTCTGACAACTATTGTAGCACTCAGCACCAAAACACTGGAGCTTTGAGCAAATTCTAACTCAAAAATATTACCTATGTCTAGAAATGTAATAGAAGTTAGAATTGTACTATGTTCTTATGCAGCAAAATGCAAGTTCAATCACTTATTGAACAAAAACTGGTTTCATTTGTTCAAGCATATTCAAACTTTAATATTTTAATTTGGACAAATCAATAGTGACTCGAGCTTGAGCGTATTTCTGCAAGCAGTAGCTTTCTCTTCACCAGATTCCTAAGCCAGTGTAATCTGTTTACCACTTGCATCTCCACCTGCCTTGTCCACCACCCAGCTGCTTCAGTTGCTCACACACTCACTTTGACTCTTAAATATTTCTAAATTCCCTCGTTATATTACCCATTGTCAATGCATCATTCAAGCACCATTGTTTTGTAATGTGAACTTTGCAGGTCATTGAACCATAGACTTCATCATAATAAACTATTTCCAGTCTCATCAGAAGTTTCAATTGGTGCCCCCAGCACACTGGTTAAAGTGTTCAAGTCAAAGTCCTGGGAATGCCAGGTGAGTAAAACAATTGAATGGGAGTTAAAATACAGAACACAGGAATTGACACAAACACTTTAACCAATGTACTGAGGTACTGACATGTAAAATTTCAACTCTCAGATATTCAGCACACATGCACATCCAACATGAGTTGCTGGAATCATGATGTGGGGATGCCGGCGTTGGACTGGGATAAACAGTAAGAAGTCTGACAACACCAGGTTTAAGTCCAACCGATTTATTTGATAGTAAACTCACAAGCTTTTGGGGTTTGCCCCTTCATCAGGTGAATGGAGAAATTCTGGTCTCAGACAGAGCAGCTGTATACTGTTATATGCTCTGAGGCCAGAACTCCCCATTTACCTGATGAAGGGGCAAACCCTGAAAAGCTTGCGAGTTTATTGTCAAATAAATTGATTGGACTTAAACCTGGTGTTGTCAGACTTCTTGCTGGAATCAATCAGGGGATGGCAAACAAACTAAAATTTCTATTTCCCTACTGATTTGCCAGACCAGAGGATGTTCAGAGCAGGCTAGATACTGATCCTTGAAAAATAGCCAGTTCAAGGAGTGTAATTACAAAATGAACCATCAATGACACCTGACCCAATTATCTTCAATTATTTGCAAGTAAAAGCTACATTTAAAATTGACTTTCTTTTCCATTTGTGCTCCTGATGTAAAAGACTTGCATTTATATAGCACATTTCACACCTCAGAATATGAAAATCTATCAAATACTTTTGAAGTGCATTTACTGCTTTAACACAGAAAATACTGCAGTCAAACGTGCATATAATAAGATCCCACAAACAGCAATGTGATCATTGCTAGACTATATTATTTTAGTGATGTTGATTGATGAGTAAATAGTGGCCTAGACAGTAGGGATAACTCCTTTGCTGTTCATATAAGCTGTGCCATGGGATCTTCAGAGAACAGATGGGTCTCAGTTTAAAACATCTTTGACAATGTAGCACATCCAAGTGTCAGCCTAGATTTGAATAAGACTTGAATCCACAAGCTTCAAGGCCAGACTGCTACCTAAAGCAACAGGTGGTGCACGGTTGAAGTGGACAATGTCACTACATTTACTGCCTGCAAAAGGAGCGCTGGGGCACTAAAAGTCAACCAGCTGCAGGTGAGTGTGGCAGGTTTCTTGCCTAAATTCATTTGGTTTTCACAAAATCCAGTTTATACAATCATTTTCTGGTGCCAACCCATAAATTGCCAGATATATTAAATTCAACATCACTACTTATCGCAGTGGGCTTTGAACTCATTACCTGATTTATAACCAATAGACTCTAATCAAAGTAAACACATACAGTAAATCTGTCACTGAAGTCAACTCAGCCGCAACATATAATTTGATCCCTTTACAGCCAGAACATGCTATCCTTGTGCCTATTATCAGTCTCAATTTGTCTCTCCACATATGCCTATTTTACTCACCTTATATCTGAGTGCAAAGGATAAAACAGATGATAGGGGTTGTGTTGTGGAGGTGTGTTGGAGTTTAAGACAGCCATTCTTTCCTTGATGATATTTCAAAATGGCAACCACCCTCACAGGCAGATAAGTCAACTCCATTTTTGGAGGGTTTTTTTTCTAGGTTTGAAAGGTTATATGCCAATATCCGTGGTATCTTATTGCATCAACATTGCTCACTAAATTACTAGCATTAAATTTCTGCTTCACTTACCTTGCAAGTAGATTGCAGCATCGCTTATTTTTATCAATCTGTCAATCAACTGTCCCCATTCTTCAACTGTGGAAGCAACGCTCAGTTGTTTTTTTCCATATTCTAGCACTTGTGTAAACATCTCAAAGGCTATCCAAATCAGTTGTATTTTCATTGATGAAATTCCAGTGGAATTTTGTGCTTTCCCACTGGAGGTGTCACTTGTTTTAATTCTGTCAGTACTGAATAGAAATAAAGATTGCTAGCTTGTTTTACTGAAGACAAATCAAATTTCAACAAGGCCATGAAATTCACCAGTTTGTCTGATAATGGTTTTTTACTCCACTTTTTACCACTGAAAATTACTCAGGGAAGTATGAAGGTAAACAGCTTAACCATCGAGTTCTTTGTGCATTTGAAGCGACAAACTTTCACAGAACTATCAATTTTTAGAAGGCTTCCACGTGCAAGTTTGGCAAGAATATAAAAATAATGGTTTCATAACCATTCTTTATTTGATATTTGCGCTCACATATGTGACTAAACACTGGTTACTATTTCAGCACACATAGGCACACTTGTAAAAAGACTGTAAAGTCTTGTGACAAATAACTAAAGTTTATTTATTAGTCACAAGTAGACTTACATTAACACTGTAATGAAGTGACTGTGAAAATCCCTTAGTTACCACACACTGGCACCTGTTCAGGTACATTGAGGGAGAATTTAGCATTGCAAATTCACCTAACCAGCAAGCTTCTCGGACTGTGCAAGGAAACTGGAGCTCCCAAAGGAAACCCACGATGACAGAGGGAGAAGGTGCAAACTGCAAACAGACAGTGACCCATGCTGGGAATTGAATTCGGGTCCCTGGTGCTGTGAAGCAGCAATGCTAACCACTGTACCATTGTGTGGCCTATAACAAATGGTTGGAGAACGTGCTGAGCTATTTTCTTTGCTCAATTACCCAATGGCCAGGATATTAGAACTAGACAGCCAAAGTACTGAAGAATGGAACAACTGCAAGAAAAAAAACATAAATCAAAATTACTTTCTACCTATCTGAAACTCCTTGGTCACAGAATGCTGTACATAAAGCAGCCAAACGAAATATAACTGTGATGCCCTCCAACGCAGTTACAGCCTTCTCATGTGACTGAACCTTCTCCAGCAAACTGATCAACGATGTGAGTCTCTCGCACATTGCCCACCATAACTTGCTCTTGAATTTTATTTCCACTGGACCAAATCTGCAAGAGATGAACATTGCATTACCAGATTTGTATGAAAGAAAATGAAAAATGATTTGTGAAAATAAATGTATTGCAGTTATATTTATGAAAATCAGCTGTTCTCTGTTAATAAGCCCTGAATTAGGAGCAGCAGTGGGCCACTTAGTTCTGCTCTCCACTCAAGTAGATCATAGCTGATAATCATAATCTCAACCTCACATTCATGTCTACTCCTGATAACCTTTCACCCCCTTGTAAATCAAGAATCTAAGTCTGCCTTAGAAATATTCAAAGGCTCTGCTTTCACTCTCTTTTGAGGAAGAGTTCCAGAGACTCTCAATTTCTCCTCACCTCCATCTTAAGAGAGCAACCTCATATTTTTAAACACTGACTTTAGTTCTAGATTCTCTGACATGAGGAAACATCCTCTCCGTATCTCCACCCTGTCAATACCCCATTTGGGAGGCAATAAATAGCACTGTTTGGGAGGTGGTGACAGGGTTCAGAATACCGATCTGTCAAACATAGGACATTTCTTCCCGTTTTTACCCAAAAAACTTGGTGAACTTTTTGTACTCAAGTACATAAACTAACTTACTTTTGGCTTACTTTGCAGCCAGCTCCATAGAAACAGCGATTTCAATGGCTTTCAATGGTAGAGTGAGATTACTCTCAGCTGATGGACATTTTTGTATTGCTTTGTTGCATGGACTACAGACAAATCTGTCATGAATGGTATCATTCAGCATGTCTCCAAACTCTCAATATTCTGAAAATCTTTTAAGCTCTGCCACAAATTGTGCAATTGACTCCCCCTTCTCTTGATTTCTTCTATGGAATTTAATGTGCTCTGCAATCACCAGGGATTTCAGTGAAAAAGTTTCACAATTTACTTGTACATTTTAGTGTCCAGTTTATCGGGTTGTACTAAACTGTGGAGAAGATTAAAAACTTTTTCCCCGATCACGCTCAAGGAAATGGGCACCATAACGTTCAGTGTGAGAACTCCATTTTTCCACATTTTTGTCAAAATCTCTAACAATGTTGAAAACTTACACCATTTCTCACTTAAACAGGTTTTCCATCATGCGTTCTTCATACTGCCTTTCCAGCAATTATCTGTTTTCCTTACACACAAGGTAATAACTTCAGCCTGTCTTTTGTTACAACCAGCTCTTGTTTGCACAGTATCTTTTACTTATGTCCACACTAGCCCACTAGCTCTTCGTAACATGTGTGAAAAGTTTTCTTTTTTTGAACCTTTTCTCACTAAAAATTCTTCGACAGCTTAGCAAGCGCACATCTGTGATCCTCGTTGCCAGTTTCTGTTACGTACTTGGAGACATGACACTTGGAAGCACTGGCTTAAAAAACAAACAAAGTCTTTAGTAGTGGTCGATGATCTCTTCTGTGGCTGTTGCTTCTTTCTCCGTTTCCTGTACTACATCTTACGATGTCTCTAGTTTACATATATTACTAAAGCAGGGTTCCACAATCAGCCAACAGGAACAAGTACAAATACTTGTTCTAGGAATTTGTGGTTGAAATCAGAAAGACAAACAACATATGAATGGATGATAGCCATCAAGAATGTGAATAATTTGGTGGATAAAAGTCTTGGCTTGAGCAAGATATTAAATTTAGTAAACATTTGAGCAGAACTGAAGTACAATAAAGTGCACTATTTATAGGGTCAGAACAGCAGATTGCCAAATTTAAAACACTCTCCTATGTGTGCGGAAGCAACAGTACCAGGTAGGAGAATCTACAAAGCTCATTAATTCACTGCAGTGCATTCCTCACGTCATCACAGACACACTACAGTGGAGGAGGCCATTCAGCCCATCGAGCCCACATCAACAATAATCCCACCCCAGGCACTATCCCCACAACCCCACACATTTACCTCACTAACCCCTCTAACCCACATATCCTGGGATACCAAGGGGCAATTTAGCATGATCCAATCAATCTAACCCGCACATCTTTGGATCAAGGGAGAAAACCCATGCTGACACAGGGAGAATGTGCAAACTCCACACAGTGGCACAAACCGAGAATCGACCCCAGGTCCCTGGAGCTGTGAGACAGCAGTGCTCACCAATGTGCCACCGTGGCATCCATTATATTACAGCATATTGAAAACTTATTATCTGTGCATTGATGCAATTCTGACCTTGATTTTCTTTCCACATTATGAATCTTATTGAGGGCAGTAGGGGAAGAGGAAGTTTGTGCCTGGAATTGGAGTTGGGATTCTCATGAAAATTTAGATGAGAATCTCACAATCTTCATTTGCCACTTCTAAGGCAGAATGTTCGTGAGAACATAAGAGGTGGTCACCAATTGTTTTGGCCTGATTATAAACAAAAGGTGGCTGAATAATAAAATCTTCCATTTGTATTGCACTTCTGATGGAAGCAATTACCAGATGAAATTTGACGCTGATCAACATAATGAGAAATTAAGGCAGTTCACAGAGAGAAAGCCAGAGAGGGTGAGAGAGAGAATTCCAGAGCTTAGGGCCTAGGCAGCTGAAAGCACGGTTGGCAATCAGAAAAGAAAGAAAACCGGGAATACTTAGGAGTGCAGGAGTCTTGCGGAATTGTAGCTGAGTGGAGATAAAGTACATCACCACATAGTAACCCAGTTTACTCCATTTCAATTCCCTTACGGCAAGTTTTAGATGCCAACTACGATCTTTTCTCAGCAGCAGCGTAATGGAAAGATAAAAAGCACGTCAGCTAAAATACTTCAACCGCCTGGACAGTCATAAGAGGGAAAAACCAGAGGGCAAATCTGACATTTCACTCATTTGCTAGTTAAGTGATTTGCGGGAGACAAGAAACAAAGGAAATGGTTAACACTGAAGTAATGTTAGAAGCACATTAGTAAAATGACTGTAGTCCATACTCAGCTGGTGTGACCGGTTCCCGCATGCTTTGTGCAGTAAGACTCAAGCGTGGTCTTTTTTCTGGAATTTCATCAGCGCTGCTCCCTTTATCTGTCTTGGGAACGTGTGTCGATTGTGTTTGGGCCCGGTTACATATTTCCTGAATGACAGCGATCCCTTCTGTTCTCAATGCTATATACAAGCAGCTTAACAAATACTGAAACAGAAAAGCATCAGCTTGATGAGTGACTAAACATAATCGCAAAGAGAATTGAATAAAAATTAATACAGCTGTAACATTATCTTACTGGTGGTGCCTCATGCAGCCTTTCTAAGTCTAATGATGACAAGCACAGGAAATGCAACCTTTCCCCTTCTCACCATCCATGGCTCCAAATGCTCCTTTCAAGAAGGTGATTATCATGTACCTATTCTGATTTAATATACTGTAGTCGCTAGTTACAACATGGTCTCCCCTACACTGGGGAGGCCAACCATATACTGGGTGACTATTTTACACAACACCCCCATTCAGTTTGCATGCCGATCCTGCCATTTGCCAATTCAATTCTCCACCTCACTCCCATTCTGACCTTTCTGCCCTTGGCCCTATGAAAACTTGTTTTAACTTTTAACATTTCATAAGCAGCACTATGCTCTACTCATCAGGTATTTCATTTTGTTTTTGACAGGTGCTAGCAAAACTGCATTTACTGTCCCTCCTTAGTTGTCAAAGACGAATGATGATGGGCCATCTTCTCAAATTGCTGCAATATTTGTGCTGTTGGATTTTGAAACATGGGCCAGGATTTTATAGCCCAGCCATGGTAAGCCTCCTCACTAGCTGATGTGACAAGCCATTTATATCTTTATTTGGTTCAACAGGACCATAATATCCCAATATTTGTGTTCTGTTCACCAACACAATATTGAAAGACACAGCAACCATGATGAAAATCACAACTTGAGGACTATTATTTTGGTGTAACTGCAGCATTTTGTGTGAAGACAGACATCAATTTATTTGGCACATTGTTACTTCTCAGAAATCGTCCACAATGTTAACGTATTGTTAAAATGTAACCGGGGACAACTTTGTATTGCACGTCATGTGACCACTGGTAACAAGCTGTAAGGATCAACAAACAAGGAACCAATTACAGAATGATGTGATGGTCAGCTGACCAGCTGACTCATGACAAATAAGAACCTGTTTGGAATTGTGGGGAACTTGGATTGGCCCAGGGCGAGGCCCCAGGATTGGAGTAACGAAGTTTCTTTGTTAAACCCTTTCTTTGATTTAAAAGTTAGAGTAAGTTTTGTTACATTTTTCTTGTCTGCACTTGAAGAGTTCCTTCTGGAAAATCACATATGACAAATATTTCAAGTCCAATGTCATCTTACGTCAGCAAATAGGGTGGTGTCAGGGAGTTAGAATTAGTGCATGGAGTGAAATCTGCCCACTGTGGAGATCAGCACAAATGGGGTGGATGGCTTTTACTTGTTATCAATGCAAATATACTTTGCAGCTAATTTCCCACACTGCAGATCCCACAAACACAATGAGTTAAAGAATGAATTAATCGATCTTGGTACAGTGGGTTGAAGAAATACAATTACGATAATTCCCTGGTTTTCTTTGCACCATGAGAGCATTTACTTTCATTTCAACCCATCAGAAGCCTGCCAGACATCTGAAAGGCTGTGCTGTATTATGCTACCTCAACATTACAGAAAGCCATCAACAAAGATTCAGCTATAAATTACTTGCAAACCATACTCACCGGAGTAAAATACATAATTGATAACAGCAAGAGGATGATAGAATTAACAAAAAAAAAATTACCTCCTGCTTGGGTTGAGTTCCTATCATTTCAGTTAAAGCTGTGCAAATTAAATGTACACGGTGTTTCTGTATTGGCACTGCACACACAAGTCCTGATGGGGCAAACATCAAAAAGTACTGGAATATTTGACAGAGAGCTAATCTCAATTTATAAGAATCAATGCGTTTCAACAGTCCATCTGCCATAAAGACACTCAGTTTGTCCATCAACATATTGAGGTAAACAGGTTCTATTGCAAACATGCTTGTGCGATATTCAGCAGTGACAGGAAAAAGCGCTCTGACCAAACAAGCAAATGGTTCCTCATATAACTCCAATTCTGCTTTGTCAACTTCTATCAACAGTTTAAAGAGATCAATAAAATTTGTAAAGAACATATTTGCCACTTCTTCTGGCGGTGGTCCTCCAAGGTTTATCAACTTTGTCAACAAAGCCAACACAATACTCTTAATCTTGGAACTGCCGTGCTCTAAAAGAGAGCAGCCTATTTCCCACAAGATGAGTCGCTGCCTCCTGCAAAACACACTGGAGAGGATTGAAGAAAGTATTCTCAGTAACGTGACCTCTAATAATTCTACTTGCAACACAGAGGTCAATTGAAGTGGTGCAGGGGTTAAATATTCTGCATTTTCCCTCTCACCCACAACAAAACGATTAATTGTGAATGGCCAAAAGAAAGAATCTTGCTCAAGGTGCATCACCAGCTTCTTCTCCCTCAGGCAGATTAAATCCTGAAAGAAGCCAAACAGTTCTTTAGTTTGCATTCCAAATATAAAGGGATTCTTGCTCTTGAACAGCCAAAGCAAGGAAAGTATAATCTTTGCAATACAGTCATGAAGCACTTGACAGTTTTGGGCTGCAGCAATGCGAAGAAGCCTGGTTATGATCCAGTTACTGAAACCTTAAAAAAAAGAAATAGCCATACTCAGATCAAATATTGTAAACGTGGCAAATATAAATTCTTTATTCAATCAGATTTAGCCTAGATTCAAACTGCAACCAAAGCACCTGTACCTCAATTCAGCAACTATTAGGCAATTGGAAACAATTATATTGGATAGATTTGAACAAATATAATTGGAAAAATATTTTTTAAAAATAGTATTTACATTGTATATGATTTAACACTTTTATACTATCATTTTTCATAACGAAATGCAACAAATTGGCATTCCATTGGATATTCAGGCTCCAAAATACTGTGTCACAAAACAGCAAATTGTAAAAGGACAGTTGAGTCACTGATAACCATTGAACTAAAACCACTCCTGCTCTGCCTTAATTCAACACTTGACAGGGATTGAAACCAGGGCAATAATAAACTACACTGTAGCTTCATCATTTGAGCTCGATACATTTTATGAATCATTATGATTAATTAAATTGAGATTAGAAATTTGTTGTTAGGAAAGAATCAGTGCAATGCTATCGAGAAATTTCACCACATCTTGCAATGGTTATAATAATAGTTAGGAAATAGCATCTTTTTCAATAACAATGAAGGTGCACCTTCAGTATCTAATAAAGAGAACTCTTAAAATGCGTTCGAAAAGTTCATATTCTATTTTACTATACCGTGGTAAAGAAAATTGGATGTGGTGTAAATTGGGCTGATTTGCTCTGACTCTTTTTGAGGCAAAGGTCAAGTTTTCTTCCCCACATGTAAAAATAAAGCAATGTTCCAAGAAATTGACTCCTGGTGAAAGGTTATTATTCGCTTATTTGTTTTATTGCTTTTTGTGCAGCACTCAGAAGTCATGGCTAAAACACATTATTTCAAGTTGTATCTGGCATGAATGATCTACATTTAACTGCAATTAACACAATTATAGCAGCCATTCGTTTTACTGGAATGTTACTATAGGTTTCATGTGTATCATTTAAACTCAGTTTGTCAACAAACTGCAAAAATTGAATGTCAAAATCGAGCCACAGTACTAACATTAATATCCATAATCAATCTGTAATACTGATGTTAAAACAGCGACAGATGTTTCTGTAGCTTCCACATACACTCACCAATACAACCACACTCATCATCACTGCTGAGCCGCTGAATTGCTTTCATTGGTTTCCGTGGGGTATTCACAAACATAAGAGGAAAAGACTTCATAATGTGTTGAATAAAATCCAACAACATCACGCATGTTGGCTGAGAGTCTGTCTTCTTCGAAAGCTCCAAAGCAACTGAAGTTTCAACAGAAAAGGATTGTTTTAAAAGAAAAACTTGGACTTCTATAATTTTCAAAACCATCGGAGATCCCAAAGTATTTTACAGCCACTTAAGTATTAAGTGAAGTCAGCATTATAAAATAAAATGCATGGCAGCAAACTTGCACACAATAAACTCCCGCTAATAGATGATAACTAAATCATGTTTGTGATGTTGATTTAAGAAGAAATGGTCAAAACCAGGGATAACTCTCTGTTTCTTCCTGAAATAGTGCCATGGGATCTTGTGCATTCACTTGCGAAGGCTGATGGGATTTACTTTAAGATCTCATCTGAAAGACGACATTGTCAGCAATACAGCAGTTCCTCGATACTACATTGAAGTGTCATCCTTGATTTTTTTGTTCATGTCTTGAAGTGACAGTTGAACCCAGAAGTTTTTGAATCAGAAACTGAACCACAGCTGACACATTTTATGCATTGATTAATGGATAATTGATTCTAGATGGTGCTTTTTCCATGACGTTGTCCTCTTTTAAGATCAAACCAAATAGGCAAACTCAAATTATATTAGAACAAAGTAAAAGGGGCAGCTCTCCAAAAGGAAGGGGAACAACCCAAACAAAAACAAAAATACAAAGGAAGCTTAAGACACATCAAATTAAAATGTGATTGTCGAGGTCTATAATGCACCTCAGCCCCCGCGGTACCCGCGGACACCGCATGCTCCCTCTCCAGGGACACCTGGCCGCGAACGTAGCTGCGCTAGAGGGGCAGTCAGTCAGGATTGGTGAGGAAATATCGAAGGAAACAATTTCGTCAACAGTTGTCATTACAATTGACAGTGAGGATGCTTCACACTTTGGCCAGATCCTCACTGATACAAAATTGTTTCAATCATCAAATTTTCCTTTGCTGTCGAATACCAGGAAACAATTTATCAGTATCTATATTCCAAATTACTTCACTATTCCCAGATCCTGCAGCATTATTGCAGAAATTTGAATGAAACAGATCACATAAAAGGAAAATAGTTTAATCTGCAATTCTAATTTAAGTGCTTTTGGAAGGATAAACAAGTTGTAGCAAATCCACAACAATGCTGACACACAACAATATCCAAAATCCATAGAAAGTGCCATTTGCCGCAATGCCACAAATACAGACAAAATCAACAATAAATTGGATATAACAACACTTCCACCAATCCCTTGCTCCCATATTCTAGGAAGATTAAAATGTGGAATTTGTGTTGTGGAGAAATTGCAGAAGTGAACTGTTTATTAATCCTGTCAGATTTTTAAAATCTGATCTCTTAGTAAGGATAACACATCTTACATTTCATTCTGTAATGCACTTTGAACAAATTGTAAGATGCAGGAAAGCAACCCAAGTTTGATTTTCTCTTCTTTGGGCATCATCTTCGGTATTCACGCAGAGTGCTGGAAATGTAGCTATGGAGATCACTGAGGTACAGGGTTGCAAATTGGGAAGTATTGTAGTAGATAGGGAGGATGTGTTAGAAATTCTCGAGGGTTTGAAGTTGGATAATTCCCCTGGGCCGGACGGGATTTACCCTAGGATTCTCTGGGAGGCAAGAGAGGAGATTGCAGAGCCTCTGGCTCTGATCTTCAGGTCCTCGTTGGTTACGGGTGTGGTTCCGGAGGACTGGAGGATAGCGAATGTGGTCCCATTGTTTAAGGGGAAGAGAGACCTTCCAGGGAATTATAGGCCAGTGAGTCTTACTTCTGTTGTGGGCAAGGTATTGGAGAGAATTATTAGGGATAGGATTTATAGTTATTTAGAGAGAAATGAATTGATTGGGGATAGTCAGCATGGTTTCGTGAAGGGTAGGTCATGCCTTACTAACCTCATTGATTTTTTTGAGAAAGTGACCAAAGAGGTGGATGGGGGTAAGGCGGTTGATGTGGTATATATGGACTTTAGTAAGGCGTTTGATAAGGTGGCCCATTGAAGACTTCTGCAGAAAATGCAGATGTATGGGATAGAGGGTGATTTAGCTAATTGGGTTAGGAATTGGCTAGCAGATAGAAGACAGAGGTGGTGGTTGATGGGAGATATTCATCTTGGAGTTCGGTGACAAGTGGTGTACCTCAGGGGTCTGTTTTGGGGCCCATGCTGTTTGTAATTTTTATAAATGATCTGGATGAGGGTATTGAAGGATGGATTAGTAAATTGGCAGATGACACTAAAGTCGGTGGAGTGGTAGATAGTGAAGAGGGGTGTTATAGTTTGCAGAGAGACTTGGACAAGTTGCAGAGCTTGGCCGAGAGGTGGCAAATGGAGTTTAATGTGGAAAAGTGTGAGGTAATGCACTTTGGCAGGAACAATAAATGTGTAGAGTATAGGTCTAATGGTAGGGCTCTTAATAGTGTTGAGGAACAGAAGGATCTTGGTGTATGTGTCAATCGATCCCTGAAAGTAGGCAGTCAAGTGGATAAAGTTGTTAAGAAGGCATATGGAGTCTTAGCTTTTATTGGTAGGGGTATTGAATTTAGGAGCCGCAGCATCATGTTGCAGCTGTACAAAACTCTAGTGCGGCCGCACTTGGAGTATTGTGTGCAGTTCTGGTCGCCACATTATAAGAAAGATGTGGAGGCATTGGAGAGGGTACAGAGTAGGTTTACCAGGATGTTGCCTGGTATGGAGGGCAGGTCCTATGAAGAGAGGTTGAAGGATTTGAGGTTGTTTTCGTTAGAAAGGAGGCGGCTAAGGGGGGATCTTATTGAATCATATAAGATGATTAGAGGTTTGGATAGGGTGGACAGTGATAGCCTTTTTCCTAGGATGGAGAAAGCTAGCACGAGGGGACACAACTTTAAATTAAGGGGTATGAGTTATAGGACGGATATCAGAGGTAGGTTCTTTACTCAAAGAGTGATTAGGGAGTGGAATGCACTGCCTGCAGCTGTTGTAGATGCGCCAAGTTTGGTGGCGTTTAAGATGTTAGTTGATAAGTATATGGATGAGAAGGGAATGGTTTAGTTTGGAGGGGCATTGCTTTTTATTTTGGTCGGCACAACATCGAAGGCCGAAGGGCCTGTTCTGTGCTGTAATGTTCTATGTTCTATCTGGTTTCACTCTGGAACTCCTCAGATCCAAACTAAGTCAAGGCTATATCATCTTCTATAATATGTTAGAACAGCATTTACTAATATAAGAAACTGCTAATCCAAACCCCTCCTTTCAACACAAAATTAATTACCAATATTGCACCATATCTCCATGTAATAAGGGGAAGAGTGGACAGAGGGTACTTACCAATATCCACATCAGTCAGCATCTTGTCAACAAACTGACAAAGAATCTGCCTTGGCTTCTGAACCACTGTATTGTAATCTTCTGGATTGGCACTGTTTGGAGAACCAGATTACATATATGTTACAGCATGCTTTTTAATTTTGTCTCAAGTAGGTTGTAAGTTAAATTTCAGGCACTTGCCTGCCTTTGAATATCACTAACTTTCCAATAAACAGCTATTTCCACATCATTGAGTTGCTTCAATTTATAAATATAACCTTTCCCATGCCTTCTTCATTCAAAACTCCAATAAGCTCCACAAACTTGTTTGGCACCAAGAATTCTCTCTACTCTGACCCCCACTCCTTTTGTCCAAGCCACATCTCAAATTCCCACACTACCCAAGCCCTGATCCCTTATCTTCCAAAGTTTCTCTCCCATTTGCTCTCCTGCTAAGCTGCCTATGAGCTAATCTTGTTCACTTCCTGCTCTCTCAATCCTAGTCATAATTGGTTAATCATCCAACTCTCCTTCCTGATCCTTATGTTATCCAACGTGAATGGTTCCTTCTGGTCAGTGACCATCCATTTTACCTTTAAAAGCAGCACAGCCATCCTCAAATTCTCTGTCCTTACAAACTACTGCACCATCTCCAACTTTCTTCTCCAATATCCTTGACCCTCAGGCCCTGATTGAATAAAACGCTGCATTGGAATGATCAAGAATCAAGAACGCTAATAACATGGAACAAGTGCATGCTTCTCCCCTAAATTCTAAACATAAAATTTTAATTACATTATGGATAACAAGATTGAAAACGTGCATTCATTGAAGCAGGTTCAGGGCGACGAGTGGGTAACTCTGGTTCCTATTTCTTATTTTAAATGAGCATGGTGAAGCATACTGGTTAGCACTGCTGCCTCACAGCCCCAGGAACCCACGTTCAATTCCAGCCTCGGATGACTGGCTGTGCAGAGAGAAAACATTTGCCCGTGTCTACATGTGTTTCTTCCAGGTGTTCCACTTTCCTCTGACACTCCAAAGATATGCAGCTTAGGTGGATTAGGAATGTGCTAAATTGTCCCTTAGCACCCCAAGATGTGTAGGTTAGATGGATTAGCCATGGAAATACGTGGGGTTACAGTGATAGTGTGGGGGAATGGGCCTTGGTGAAGTACTATCTGAGAAACAGCATAGACTTGATGGCTGAATGGCCTACTTCTGCACTGTTGGGATTCTATCCTTATATAGGAGGATTAGGCCATTTAGTCCTTCAAGGCTGCTCCACCATTCATTAATGACTGATAAGTTTCTCAACACCATTCTTTGTGCTTTTCCCCCGTCACTTTGATTCTCCTAACAATCAGGAACTCATTTGACTGACATACGCTCACTGACCTGGGCTCCACAGCTTTCTGTGGCAATGAGTTCTATAGATTCAGCGCATTCTGGCTGAAGAAATTCCTCTTCATCTCAGTTACGAAAGGTAGCCTTACTTATAAGATCTTATTATTTTAGTTTATTGGTGTCACAAGTAGACTTACATTACTGCAATGAAATTACTGTGAAAATCCCTTTGTTGCCACACTCTAGCACCTCTTCGGGTCACTGAGAGAGAATTTAGCACGGCCAATGCACCTAAATAGCATATATTTCAAAAGTGGGAGGAAACTGGAGTGCCCCAAGGAAACCCACAAAAATGCAGGGAGAACATGCAGACTCTGCACAGGCAATGATCCGAGCCAGAAATCAAACCCAAGGCCCTAGCACTGTGAGGCAGCAGCACTAACCACTGTGTCATTGTGCTGTTGTTTCATTATTTGAAAAAAGACTCAATTAGAGTTTATTTATTTAAAATAGCTTCAGAGTAAAATAAAGATGTTAAATAAGGAAAGTGGGTATTTTGATAGAAATCCTGTCAGTGTGGGGTGGGGAAGGGGGTGTGTTTGCACCAATGCTCCCCGAGCCTGAGGCCTAGCCTCTGACCACACAGCGGTCATAGCAGCACCCTGCCCCCTCTTAGCGGCGAGCTCACCTCTCTAGCTCCCGTAGGGCCGGCAGGATAGAGGCCATCTCTAGGCCCTGCTCACACATCCTGAATACCAGCCTCGTCTCACCGCCGTCTAAGCCCCTTTTATTATTAACTCAGTCTGCCGCTTCCCAGCGCGCGGCAGCAGCCTGACTCCGCCCCCTCCACCCGTCACCCAACCAGAAATAGGGGCGGAGCTCCTCAGTCTGGTCCCCGCCCCACTGCCTGCTCAACCAACCATAATGAAGGGCGGGGCTACACCGCCCCCCCCCCCCCCCCCCCCGCCTCCTGCCTTCTCAACCAACCACAGCGAAGCGGCAAGGATACTTCTGACTTCGCCCCATTGCCCGTTGAACAAACCAAAAGAAAAAGACGGGACTGACTCCGCCTCTCTACCCCATGTGACCAACATGGACGAGGCTTTGAGCGAACCCGCCCCTCTACCTCGCCCACTCAATAAGAGCCAAGGGGCGGGGCTCTGACAGTGGGTACACGCCCTCTTCCCATTAGACCAATCAGATTGAAGGACTGTGACCCCGCCCATTCATAGTAACCCAATCAGATGAAAGAGGGCAGGGCGTTCACCGGTACCGCCCCCCTCCCGGCTGCAGCAGCTTTCCTATGCTCTGATTGGCTGGCCTGTTTGGGCGCTGATTGGCTCTGCGCTTGGAGCGCTCGGATTGGCTGGTGCTGTGCCGGAGTTTCAGAACAGAAACCCGCAGGGAACCAAATCAGCCAGATGCTTGCGGAAAAGTGCGGGATAATGTGGGTCACAGTCTCTACCATGCCACCAAAGTTTAAAACTTGATTAATTTCGTATACAAACAGATGAGTCTGTAACAAATCCCATCATTACCAATACAAAACTAATTAATAAAAGCAGCAAAGGTTGTGTTCTCAGCCCCCTCCTTATACACCTATGACTGTGTGGCCAAATTCCCCTCCAATTTGGTTTTCAAATCTGCTGACAATACCACCTTGGTGCATCAGATATCAAACAATGATGAGACAGGGTACAGGGATGAGATAGAGAATCTGGCGAACTGGCATGCCAACAATAATCTCTCCCTCAATGTCAACAAAATGAAGCAGATTTTCTTCGACTTCAGGAAGTGTATAAGAGAACGTGGCCATATAAATGGGGACAAAGTGAAAGGGTCAAGAGCTTTTAAGTTGTCCAGATCACCAACAACCTGTCCTAGTCCCTCCATGCCAATACTAAAGCCCACCAACTCTCTAGTTTCCCTGAAGACAAAGGAAATTTGGCATGTCAGCTACAACTCTCATCAATGTTTACAGATGCACCATAGAAAGCATTCTTTCTGATTGTTACGGGTCCTGCTCTGCCCAGGACCGCAAGGAACTATAAAAGGTCATGAATGTAGCTCAGCCCATCACACAAATCAGCCTCCCAGCCATTGACTCTGTTTACACTTTCTGCTGCATCGGCAAGACAGCCAGCATAATGAAAGACACCACACAACCCTGACATTTTCTCTTCCAACTTCTTCCTTCAAAAAAAGATACAAAAGTCTGAGCCATGTACCAACCGACTCAAGAACAGCTTTTTCCCTACTGCAATCAGACTATTAAATTAACTTCCCTTGCATTAAGTTGATCTTTCTCTACACCCTAGTTATGACTAGCACTACATTCTGCATTCTCATTTACTTCTCTATGAATGGTATGTTTTGTTTGTATAGCACACAAGAAACAATACTCTTTACTGCATGCTAATAAATGTGACAATAATAAGTCAAAATCAAACTACCCACATCGTGTCAGCAATAATTTTCACTGCATGTTAATACATGTGACAATAATAAATCAAATCAAACATTGGTAAGCTTGGTGGAGACTTAACCAGACTCTTCAATTCATTATTCTAAATAACATGTGGTCCCCATGGACCATGATCCCATCACCAAACATCAAGCCATTGTTTCCAGGACAGTAAATGACCTCGTTTCTTCCATAGCTTCCAGCCTTATAGTCTCCCAACACTGGACAGCCTGCTACTGCCTTCTTCCCAAAGTCCACAAACAAGACTGCCCCAGTAGATCTATCATGTTAGCCTGTTCCTGTCCCATTGAACTTATTTCCTCCTATCTTGACACCATTCTCTATCCTCTTGTCCAGTCCCTTTCTACCTATAGCCGTGATTCCTCCAATGCCCTATGCCATATCAACAACTTCCAGTTCCCCGGCCCAAACTACCTCATCTTCACCATGAATGTCTAATCCCTCTGCACCTCTATTCCCCACCAGGAGGCCTCAAAGCTTTTTGCTTCTTTCTTGAATAGAGGTCGGAACAATTCCCATCCACCACCACTCTCCTCCATCTCATTGAACTGGTTTTCTTACTCAATAATTTCTCCTTTAACTCATTTCACTTCACACAATAAAAGGTGTGGCTATGGGCATCCTACGGAGGTAAGTACAGTAAGAAGTTTTGCACCACCAGGTTAAAGTCCAACAGGTTTATTTGGTAGCAAGTGTTACTAACTTTCGGAGTGCTGCTCCTTTGTCAGGTGAGTCCCAGTATGGATCCCAGTTATGTCTGTCTATGGGTCATGTGGAGCATTCCCTGTTCCAGTCCTATTCTAGCCTCTTCCCACAACTCCTTTATTGGCACATTTTGGTGCCACTTCATGGTCTCATCTGGACCTGAAAAATCTTATCAATTATGCTTCAAATTTCCACCACTCTATCACCTTCACGTAATCCAGCCCTGACACTTTCTTCCTTTCCTGGACCTCCCTGTCTTCATTTCTGGTGATAAACTGTCCATCAATATCTATTGCAAGCCCACCAACTCCCTTAAATACCTTGAATACAGCTCTTCATATCTCACATCCTGTAAGGATTCCATCCCATTCTCTCAGTTTTTTCATCTCCACCATATCTGTTCTGGTAATGCCACTTTTCAAAATAGCACTGCCGATATTTTTTCATTCTTCCTCAATCACGGTTTTATTACCCACTGTGATTGACAGGGCTGTTGACCTCATCCAAACCATCCACTGGGCCACTGGTCTCACTTGAGAGCCCCCTCCTAAAACCAGATAGGGTTCCCTTTGTCCGGACTTTTCACCCCACTAACCTCCATATTCAAAGGGATATCTTCCGCCATTTCTGCCAACTCCAGCATGATGCCACTACCGAACTCATCTTCCCCTCATTCACCCTGTCAGCATTCTGCAGGGACTATTCTCTCCGGGACAACCTAGTTCACTCCTCCATCACAGCCAACACCTCATCCTCTGCTTATGGCACGTTTCCATGCAATCATAGAAGGTGCAACAGCTGCTCCTTACCTCCTCTCTGTTCAGTATATTGGGTCCTCTTACAGGTGAAGCAGTACTTCACATGTACCTCCTTCAACCTGTTCTATTGCTTTCGCTGCTTCCAATGCGGTCTATTTTACATTGGATAGACTGAAAGCAGACTGGGTGACCGCTTTGCTCAACATTTTCAGTCCATCTGCAAGTAGGACCTGGACCTTCCTGTTGTTTGCCACTTCAATAGTCCACCCTGCTCTCCTTTCCACATGTCCCTCCTTAGCCTTTTGCAATGTTCTAATGAACCCCAGTGCAAACTGGAGGAACAGTACCTCATCTTCCAATTGGGCACTTTACAGCCTTCTGGACTGAACTTAGAAATATCAGAAAAAGTTGACTCCTGCTCCTATCTCGTATGTATGTATATTAATATAATGTAAGTTGCCACCCCCAAAAAAAACTCATAATATTTTTCGGCCAATGCCTGTTACTTGCCTGAAACATGTTTGATGCATGACTGCATACTTAATGATCTGACATGTGCCTCCGGTGTTGACTTGCAATAATTTGATGGAATATAAGTCAAATGATGTGGTAAACTTCACAGGGGAAAGAAGTGCCCTTATTTAGAAATTGATTTCATGTCAGCTTGGAGGAGAAAATAAAACTCAGTGACAACCGCAGAGAAAACAGGTCTCCTCAAACATTCTCATGTTTGAGTGTCAGTTTCTGCAAACATCATTCCTGAGGTGTGATTGGCGTGAAAATACTATGAAGGATATTTTGCTACTGTAAAGTGTAACATGAATTGCATCATAGATTTCATTCTCACTATTTTTCTATAAAAAGTGAAAAATTTGGTAAGCCACGCTAACATACAGAAATACCTCATACGAACAATTTGAATTTTGGTACGGAATCTCATTATTGTAACATTTCCTTTGCAACAAAGCCAGCACTAGCCAGCAGTGCAGCCTACCACTTGAGCCTTTTTCCACTGCCATCAAGTATATCATGCAACAGAGTAGAAATGTGCTGCTGCAACTGATAATCCAACTTCCATTTGCCAATGGCAGAAATCATGCCAACAATACAGCCTTCAACTTTCCGGTTTACATATTTGAAGCAGCAGGATCAATGGGCTTATTCTTAATCCATCCTTAAAATATTTAGTATGCAAAATGAACTAAATAAATTATGCAGTACCTGTGTGCTGCCACTAGATGTTAGAACGTCCTTTGTAAATAACTACATATGCAGTGACTTATATTATTATCTCTATTATGAAATATTAAGAGTAAATGTAGAATACTGTAGGGGAGGAGGCAGTATTGTAATTGGCAGCTACTGAAATGTCAAGTTTAATTCTTTGCTTTTATTTAGTAAATGTATCAATCCTTCCATTTCCCCTCACATCCACAGGTCTGATGGATCACAACTCTTGGGCTGGAATGTGGAATTGACATTTGCAACAAGTTGTTAGGAGGCATAAGAATGTTTCTCACCCTGAATCCTTTTTCTTACAGATCACTGCCCTCCAATCAAGTTGGGCAGCAGAGTGGCACAGTAGTTAGCACTGCTGCCTCACTGCACAAGGGACTTTAGTTCAACTCCTGGCTTGGGTCACTGTCAGTGTGGAGTTTACATCTTCTCCCTGTACGTGCGTGGGTTTTCACCACTTGCTTCAGTTTCCCCCCACAGTCCAAAGATGTGCAGGTTAGGTGGATTGGCCATGCTAAATTGCCCCTTAATGTCAGGAGGACTAGCTAGATTAAATATTTAGGATTATAAGGATAAAGCTTGTGGTTGGTGTATAGTCAATGGGCTGAGTGGCCTACTTCTGCACCGGAAGATTCTATGCTTCTATAAGTTCCAATTCATCATGTTACCCTCCCATCAGATCCTCAAAAGCACGACAACTGAAGTTTGGGGATTGGATCAATGTCAGCATGCTATGATACTGGACTACCATTGTAAGGAATATTTCTTGTGTTTCTTTTTTTTAATCTGTTTTGCTGCAATCACTTAAGGAAGTAATGCTTTACTTTTTAATGGTATTCTTCAGAGTTTTGCACAACAATGCAATTGTGTCTTTTGCTTATATTATTTCATCGTTGAGAATATAATTGATTATCACGCTTGCTGAAATTATTAAATAATACTTGTTTTGTTCTGATTTGATTTATTATTGTCACATGTATTAACATGCAGTGAAAAGTATTGTTTCTTGTGTGCTATATAGAGCATGCCATTCATAGAGAAGGAAACAGAGAGTGCAGAATATAGTGTTACAGTCATAGCTAGAATGTAGAGAAAGATTAACTTAATGCAAGGAAAGTCCATTCAAAAGTCTGACAATAGTAGGGCAGAAGCTCTTCTTCAGTCAGTTGGTATGTAACTTCAGACTTTTGTATCTTCTTCCCAGTGCAAGAAGGTGGAAGAGAGGATATCCAGGGTGCATGGAATCCCTAATTATGCTGGCTGCTTTGCTGAGGCAGCAGCAAGTGTGGACAGAGTCAATGGTGAGAGGCTGATTTGCATGATGGATTGGACTAAATTCATAAATTTTGTACTTTCTTGCTGTCCTGGTCAGAGCAGGAGTCATACCAAGCTGTGATGTGACAGAAAGAATGTCTTCTATGGTGCATCTGTAAAAGTTGGTGAGAGCCATAGCTGACATGCCAAATTTCCTTAGTCTTCTGAGAATGTAGAGGTGTTGGGGGGTTTTCTTAACTATAATGTGGGCGTAGGAGGACAAGAACAGATTGTTGTGCATATATTTTAGGGTATGAATTAATTTTCTTTCATTCATGAAATGTGGCTTTGCTGGCAATGTCAATATTAATTTCCCATCCTTAATTGGTCTTGAGAAGGTGTTGGTGGTGAGCTAACTTCTAGAACTGATGTACCTAACTGCTGGGAAGAGTGTCCCAGGACACAGCAACAGTGAAGGAACAGCAATATATTTTCAGTTAATATATTAACTTAGAGTGGAACTTACAGATGGTGGTGTTTCCATGCACTGCATCACTTGTTCTTCAATGTTATAGAGGTTGTAGGTTCTAAAAGTGCTATCAAAAGAAATTGGCACATTACTGTAATCCATCTGGTAAATGGCTGCCACAATGTACAGCTGGTGAAAGCAGTGAATGTTTAAGGCAGGAGATGCTGGCTGTTTTTTCTGGATGGTGTCGCACTTCTTGAGTGCTTTGGAGCTGCACTCATCTGGGCAACTGGGGAGTATTTGTCACATTATTGGCTTGTGCCTGTAAATGATGTCAGGAGATGAGTTTCTTACTGCAGAATTCCCACCCTCTTGCCTGCTACTGCAGCTCAGTATATGGATGATCCAGTTAAGTTTCTGTGAAGGAAATGCCATTGAATATCAGAAGAAGTTGGTAAGATTCTTTCTTGCTGGAGATGGTCAGTGTCTGGCAGTTGTGCTGCACAAATGTCACTTGCCACCGAGTAACCTGAATCTTGTCCAGGCCTTGCTGCATGCTGGCATGATTGCTTCATTATCTGACAAATTCTGACTTTAGTGGAACTAAACATTGTATAATCATCAGCAAATATACCCATGCTCATCTTCTGATGACAGAAAGGTCATTGATGAAATAGCTGAAGATGGACACTGCTTTGACGAACTCTTTCAGTCATGTCTGGAATTTGAGATCATTGGCTGCTAACAACCATCACTATCTTCCTTTGTGCTAGGTATGGCTCCAATCACACTCAAACTAAGATTCCCTCTCACCACAACCATCAACAACACCAACACCCTTGATTGCCATTGACCTGACATTTTCTAGGATTCCCTAGTCCTTTGGTCAAATGTTGCTTTAATGTCAATGGCAGTCACTCTCATTTCATCTTTTAAATTCAGCTCCATTTCCTATGTTTAGATCAATGCTTTAATGAGGTCTGGAATCAAATGATCTGGTGGAACCCAAACTGAGCATTAGTGAATAGCTATTGGTGAGTGATTGTTGCTTCCTAACACTGAGAACAACATCTTCCAATGTTTGGATGATAACTGAAAGATTTATTGGGTGATAATTGGTCAAACAGACTTAATATACCTTTTTTGCATACAGGGCATACCTGGGCAATTTTCAAATTTGCTGGTAGAATCAGTGTTGTAACTGTACTGAAATCACTTGGCTAGCAGTACAGCTAGTTCTGGATCAGAAGTTATCAGCACTACAAAATGTGTAGCCCCAAGATGTGTAGGTTACAGCTGGGTTGCTGTCAGAGCCCATAGCCTTTGCTGCATTGCAGAATGCTCAGCTGTATCTTGATATCACACTGAATTAATCAATTTGACTGAAGAGTGGCAGTTGTGATGCAGGTGACTTCAGGAGGAGGCCAAGATTAATCACACACTCTCTACTGCTGGCTGAAGATTGTTGTGCATGCTTGATACTGCCATCATTGAGGATAAGGATATTTGTGGAGCGTCCTTCTCCCATTATTTTTGGAAAAGTCCACCACCATTTATAATTAATGGGGCAGCAATGCAGAGCTTTGATCTGATCCACTGTTTGTCAGATAACTTAACTCAGTCTATAGCATGCCATTTAGTGTGTATGATCTGGTTTTATGCTTTTTCAAAGCTGTTTGGTACAGCTAAATACCTTGCTAGACCATTTCAGAGGATAGTTAAAAGTCAAAAATATTGTTCTGGATCTGGAGTGCCACTTACGCCAGGCAGGGTAAGGATGGCATATGCCCTTACTGAAAGGCTATTACTTGAAAGAAATTAAAGAATAGCTTTTCAATGTCATCAAACCAGAACATCACTTTGATTGCAGCAAAATTGGCAACTTATCATTTCATTTAAATATCTACAAGTGAAATTACCAGAGATTTAATTGAAATGATTAGCCATGATTGTGATGAATGGCAGAACAGACTCAAAGACGAAATGGCCTCCTCCTACTCCTATCTTCTATGTTTCTACGAAATTAGTTTTATATATTATTGTTCCAAGCATAGGTATTTTGAGAGTCTCCTTTTGGATATTCCCTTATATTGTCCACGATCTTTTTTCAATCAGTAATGTGAGTTGTTCATATCATCTAACAGCAACTCATCAGCAATAGATCAATAGAATCAGAGAGTCATAGAGGTTTATGCATGGAAACAGGTCCTTCTGCTCAACTTGTCCATGAAGCTCCTTTCTTCAATCCCTAAGCTTGTCCCAATTGCCTGCGCTTGACCTGGACCATCTGATGGGCAACACGCTGTGCTGTGCAGATACATGGATTTGGGCCTGTGTCTGTGGGAGTTTGCGCATTCTCCCCGTGCTTGCGTGGGTTTTCTCCGGGAGCTCTGGTTTCCTCCCACATCCCAAAGATGTGCTCTTAGGCTAATTGGCAAAACAAATTCTCCCTAAATTGTCTCAAATTTGGTTTTTAATCCATAGATCTATAAACATGGACAGGGTTCGCGGGTAGAGATGGGAACATTGGAGTGGCGGCACGGGCTTGTTGGGCCGAAGGGCCTGTTTCCCGCGCTGTTTTGTCTTTTTTTGTTCTTTGCTTGACTCATATCCCACTATACCCATCTTACCCATGCAACTGTCCAAATGCTTTTTAAAAGACAAAATTGTACCTGCCTCTACTACTACCTCTGGCAGCTTGTTCCAGACACTCACCACTTCTGTATGAAAAATTGTCTCTTTGGATCCTTTTAGATCTCTCCCTTCTCACTTTAAACCTATGCCCTCTAGTTTTAGACTCCCCTATCTTTGGGAAAAGATATTGACTATTTAGCTGATCAATGCCCCTCATTATTTTATAGACCTCCTAAGCCTCCTATATTCCAAGGAAAAAAGTCCCAGTCTATCCAGTCTCTCCTTATAACTGAAACCATCACGTCCCGGTAGCATCCTAGTAAATCTTTCCTGTACTCTTTCAAGTTTAATATTTTGGGAGGCATGATAGCACAATGATTGGTACTGCTGCTCACAGCTCCAGGGACCTGGGTTCAATTCCCAGCTTGAGTCACTGCCTGTGTGGAGTTTCCACGTTCATAGAACATAGAACATAGAACAATACAGCACAAACAGGCCTTTCGGCCCACGAGTTGCGCCGATCACATCTACCAATCCACAGACCTATCTGTAACCCCCATCCTATTCTTTTCCCCAGTGACCCCAGTGAGTTTGCCTCAACAACCTCCAATGGCAGTCGGTTCCATTCACTCACCACCCTCTGAGTGAAAAATCTACTCCTGACATCTCCTTTGTATTTGCTTCCCTGCACCTTAAAGCTGTGTCATCTCGTATTGACCATTTCCGCTCGGAGAAATAGTCTTTGAGAGTCCACCCCATCTATTCCTCTCAACACTCTACAAACCTCTATCAGGTCGCCTAGTACTGATTAGTACTGATGCTCACAGTAATGATTACACATTAGTAATGCTCACACATTAGTAATGATTAGTACTGCTGCTCACAGCTCCAGGGACCTGGGTTCAATTCCCAGCTTGAGTCACTGCCTGTGTGGAGTTTCCACGTTCTCCTCATGTCTGTGCGGGTTTCCTCCAGGTGTTCCAGTTTCCTCCCATAGTCCAAAGACATGCAGGTTAGGTTGATCGGCCATACTAAAAATTGCCCTTAGTGTCCTGAGATGAGTAGGTTAGAGGGATTAGTGGTAAATGTGTAGAGATATGGGGGTAGGGCCTGAGTGGATTGTGGTTGGTGCAGACTCGATGGGCCAAATGGCCTCTCTCTGTACTGTAGGGTTTTAAAAAAAGGGAGCACAGTAGCACAGTGGTTAGCACTGCTGCTTCACAGCTTTAAGAACCTGGGTTCGATTCCGGTTGGGTGACTGGCTGTGTGGAGTCTACACATTCTCCTCATGTCTACATAGGTTTCCTCTGCATGCTCTAGTTTCCTCCCAGAGTCCAAAGATGTGCATCGTAGGTTGATTGGCTCTGCTAAAAATTGCCCCTTATGTCCTGAGATACATAGGTTAGAGAGATTAGTGGGTAAAATATGTAGGCATATGGGGGTAGAGCCTGGGTAGGATTGTGGTTGCTGCAGACTCGATGGGTTGAATGGCCTCTTTCTGTACTGTAGGGTTTCTATGATTCTACATTTCTATGATTTATATATCTATAATAGGAAAACCAGAACTGTATACAGTATTCCAAGTGTGGCCAACTTCAACAAGATGTCCAATCCTGTATTCAACATTCTGATCAATGAAACCAAGTATGCTGAATGCTTTCTTCATCACTCTGTCCGCCTATGCCACTTGATCTCTTTGTTCTGTAACTCTCCCCAACGCCCTCCAATAACTGAGTAAGTCCTGCCCTGGTTCGATTGATCAAAACGCATCATTTTGCATTTATCTAAATTAAACTCCATCTGCCATTCGTCAGCCCACTGGCCCAATTGATCGAGATCCTTTTGCAATCTTAGATAACTTTCTTCACTGTAACTGTCCACTATGCCACCAAACTTGGTGTCAGCTGCAAACTTAGTAACCATGCCTCCTAAATTCTCATCCAAATCATTCGTATAAATGACAAATAACAACGGGCCCAGCACTGATCCTGAGGCAGACCGCTGGTCACAGGCCTCCAGTTTGAAAAACAGCCCTCTAAAACCAGCTTCTGTCTTCAGTCATCAAGCCAATTTTGTATCCATTTGGCTACCTCAGCCTGGATCCCATGAAATTTAACCTTATGGCAACAGCCTACCATGTGGTACCTTGTCAAAAGCTTTGCTAAAGTTCACGTATACAACATCAACTACTCTGCCCTCGTCTATCTTCTTGGATACCCCTTCAAAAAACTCAATAAAATTTGTGAGACATGATTTTCCACTTACAAAGCCATGCTGTAATCTCTCCAATATATACACAGAATAGATCCCAACAAGTAAGTCATCGCATGCCATTATGCTGCATAATTTTCAAATACTGTCAGCATAATTGAACAATGTTACCTGTATTATCTAGATATATCTTGTTGCTACTTGGGAGGTTTGGCAAAAACGAGAGCTTTATTGTCTAAAGAAAAAGAAATAAGCACTGGAAATCTTAAATTTGAGAAATTAGAAATGCTGCAAGTATACAGCTGGTCCATCAACATCTGTAATATGACAAGACAATGTAATATTTTTGGTGTTTGCCCTTTCTCAGAACTGAAAACTAAATGGAAGCAAATATTTTGGTAAATTTTTTTAAAAAAGGAGACAATAGAGAGATGGGAAAAATAATAGATAACATTCTAATGAAGTAGAAAATAAGGGATTGCATGCATCTCAAGTTGAAAGAAATGATAAGGAGATAAGGCAGCATTATTCAATTACGCTTCAGTAATGGAAAATTATGCAGTGCAATGGCACACAATGAATTATTTGCATAGCATCTATCCTGTAATTGAGAGAAAGGGAAATGATAATTTGAATGCAAACTCGTGAGAAACATAAAGGCAGATGGTTAAAGCTTTTTAGGTGTATAAAAAGGAAAAGGTTAGCAAGGACAAATGCAGGTCAATTACGTGTGGAAACAGGAGAATTTATAATGGAATAAGGGGAAATGGTGGAGAAGCTAAACAACTACATTGTGTTTATCTCCATGTTGTTAAGGACCAGATCAGAAACTCCGAGGTATTTTGTGAAGTTATCCTAGACCCTAACTTTTGACGTTAAGGTGAACATAAGATGTTTCACTCCAGATATCATTCAAGTGACCCACTACAAAGCTTTCAGCAAAATCAACTTTATTTAAGAACATAGTTAGAATATAACAAAAATAATTAGCATAAATGTTACCAATTAAAAAAAACTTAAACATGACAAAATATAATTCTTAACTGCTAGACATTTCTGTTGTTCCAATTTAGCAGTATCCCCACTGTCATGAATCCCTTCTTTAGAACCAGTTACCGCAGAAGCCAAAGGTATTAGATTTCCAGTCTTTTGACACTTCTGGAGAGTGATCCTGACAGACATTTGTCTTCTAATTCTCATGCAGAGACTTCTAGTGAAAGCTCCACCCCCAAACTGTAGAATCTTAGAGTAAAATTTTTATTTCTTGACAGTCTCCACTTCAAATAGAATAAGTGATATAAATAAAGCAAGCTCTCTTTAAAGAGCCCCAAAACAGAGTGTCCTGAGTTCTGTATGAAAGCCAGCTCTATCCAATCATATGACCTTACCTGTCAATCAACCTACACAAGCCCAACTCTGTCATATCCCAGGGAAAACACAAAACTACAGAACTCTCCATTAATTCAGATCAAAAGAAACACTGCACCAATAAGATCAATCATGTTACTGCTGTAACAATATAATGCTGCCGAGCTAAGACAAAATAGATGGGATTTTACTGCCTTGCTTGTTCCAAAACCATAAAGTCTCATCCAAAGTCAATGGATCTTTCCATTGTCCGCTCCTCACCCACTCAAATTCCCATGCCAAGCAGGGTGGTAAAATTCCAGCCAATGGTTCCAATGAAGTGAACATACTCACAGAAACATGACTAAAATATATTTCTTAAAGGCACAGTTTCATCACAACATAGGAAGGTACAGAAAATCTCTCAGAAATACTAGAGGATCAAGAGGCTTGTGAAACTGAGGAACTGAAAGGAATTATTAACAAAGAGGTAAGACTCAGAAAATTAGTTGGATTGATAAATCCCATTAACTTAATAAGCTATATTCCAGAGCATTCATAGAATCCTTACAGTGCAGAAAGAGGTCATTTGGCCCACCAAGTCTTCAACTGAGCATTTTACCCATGCTCTGGTCCTATAATCTCACTTATTTACCTGTCAATCCCCCTAACTTACACATCTTGGGACATGATGGGTAATTTAGCTTGGACAATCCACCCAACTTGCACATCTTTGGACTGTGGGAGGCAACTGCATCACTCAGAGGAAAACTACACAGACATGGGGAGAACGTGCAATTTCCACACTGATGGTCACATAAGAATGTAAGAACTAGGAGGAATAGGTCATCTGGTCCCTCAGGCCTGCTCTGCCATTCAATAAGATCATGGCTGATCTTTTTGTGGATTCAGTTCCACTTACTCACCTGCTCACTATAACCCTTAATTTCTTTACTGAAGCCAGAATTGGATCTGGGTCCCTGGTGCTGTGAGGGAGCAGTACTAACATCTGTGCCACTCCAAACATGCCCTTGGGGTGTTTTACTCAGTTAAAGATATTAAATAAATGTAGGTCGTTGTTGCTGTTGAAATATTAACTTATCTTTTATCTTGAAGATTTTAACTTAGCTACTGCATATTCCCAATATGCTTTGGTTTTTAATTTTCACTGTAAACAGAATAGAATATATAACTTAGAACATAGAACATTACAGCACAAACAGGCCCTTTGGCCTACAAGCATCGATCATATGCCTATCAGGCCTATCTATAACTCTCAATCCCATTAAATCCCATGGACTGATCCAGAAGTCTCTTAAAAGACTGCAGTGAGTTCGATAATGATGACTTACTAGTTAAAAATGAGATTGCCACAAACCATAATAACATATTCACATCAGAATAATAAAGGCAAAATATTGTGGATGCTGGAAATCTGGATAAACCATAATTCTCTCTACATATGCTGCCAGGCTTGCTGAGTTTACCCAGCATTTTCTGTTCTTGTTCACATCATGTCCTGACAGTCACACAAAGCACTGCAGGTCTAAAGGATTACTTTTGAAATTGTTTTGCAGCCAAATGCAACATCTAATTTCAATACAAATGTTCCACAAAGAACAAATCAAATGAATAATGTGTTGTGGCTCAGGAGCTCTTCTTTGAGCACCACAGTCAGATTTTTTTTAAATACATGTGAATGACTTCCTCTGTACTGACCTATCAGCCTAAGCTCAAATCCTTGAGGCTGTTACTTAAATCTAGACTTCTAGTCAGAGAGAAGGTGCTGAATCAAGTTAGCAATTAAAACTGATGGTGTCAATTCAGGTGAAAAATTATAATTTGAACTTGAACTCTTTAGCTCTTCAAATCATCAGAAATTGCTGTACGTTTTGAACATTTTCAACTTTCATCTATTGTGCATTTTTGCTCTTTTATCCAATACTTTGCCCTTGGGCAGCACAGTGGCACACTGGTTAGCACTGCTGCCTCACAATGCCAGGGACTCAGATTTCCAACTTGGGTCACTGTCTATGTGGAGTTTGCATGTTCTCCCCACGTCTCATGGATTTCCTCTGGGTCTCCACTTTCCTTCCACAATCCAAAGATGTGCTGGTTAGGTGCATTGGCCATGTTAAATTCTCCCTCAGCGCACCTGAACAGGCACCGGAGGGTGCAACTAGGAGATTTTCACAGAACTTTCATTGCAATGTGAATGTAAGCCTACCCATGACTAATAAGTAAACTTTACTTTTACTTTACTAAGAAGTTGGGAGCAGCATTACAGCTGGCTGGGATGTTACAGTTGTTCATGCCTGTTTTCCCATCCTGCTAGAGTGAATGGAAATTTGGCTGGGTGTCAAATTCTCTGACTTCGCTGAAGTGGGAGCATAGCACAAACAACTGGTAAGATAGCAACTGGTGCTGTATGTTTCTATAGCCCTTGGGTCTAAAGGGATCAAAGGATATGGGGGAAAGGGGGGTGGTGATATTGAATTTGATGAACAGCTATGATCAAAATGAATGGCGGAGCAGGCTCAAAGAGCTGAATGGCCTACTCCTGCTTCTAGCTTCCAATGCCCGCCTGTCACGGGAATCAGAGCAGGTGAGGGGCGGTGCATGGGAAAGTCTATTGATCGTGGGTGGAGTTTTACAGTTTTGGGAGGCTGTAAAATCCTGCCCTGTTTCTTTTGATTGACCAAATAAATTAAATCAAAAACTGTGTGTGTATGGAGTGGGAGGGGGGTTTGAAATATAAAAATGCAGTTCCTTAAAAGAGAGACAGAAACTTAAAAGATCGAAAGAAAATGTGATTAGAAGGCTGGGTGTATGTTGCACACTCCAACTGCTCCCCAGGGTCTCACACTGGGTCGATGCTAACATCCGTTGCTATAGGGCCTCACCGTCAGCGCTTACCTGAGCGCCCACGCCCCCGCCCCGCCCCTGCTCCGCCCATTCCTATTGGCTCCCTTGGTTTGATTGACGCGGGCGGCGGAGGAAGCACCTGGATAAGGGGGCGGAGCTGCCAAGGCCGTGACATCACAATAGCGCTGGTCCCGGGGTTTGCGTTTGCTGCCTCCTGCCTTCCACCTGCTGCAAACAGCGGAGCGCATTCACCCAGTCAGCTAGCGGAGGGAGGGAAGACAACCTGTCTTCACTGCTCAACCCAGGTACAAAGTTATTTAATTGAGTGAGGGAGTTGGGGTGGGGGAAGTTTGCACATTTGGACGGGGCACCACTGACCCGCACTTTGAAACAGTAATTGTTGGTCAGTTACCGACCCTTTGGACTGAATCGTTTCCTGCAATAACTGTTCAGATCAACTTTGTACGTCTCGCTACTTTTATATTGTAGTCAGGAACTAACTCTGGAGGTAAGTTACTAACCTTTTCCTTCAGTTTGCTTTTTCAGATCTTGGGGATTGTAGTCGATAACAATTCTTTTGCAGTTAAGAGTCGTAGTATCTATTAATTATATATTTTTTTAACAGTTCCAGAGATGTAACACATCTTTTACTTTTATTGGGTTGTATTTGATAGTATACGAATTTTTTTCTAGTTAGGAATCCTAGTTTTTAACGATCGTAGTTTTTTTTTATATGAAGAATTGCTCAGGTAGAACAAATTTATGATTTTTACTGTTTTTTTTTTAACTGTGAGGATTAGTTATTTCGTAAACTTATAGAAAAACATGCTGCTTCGTTGCAAACAATTACCCTCACTTGCCATGTTCATGTGATGAGCATGAGCCAGGGCCTTTCCCCAAAGGGAAACGTATTGATCCTGACAGGGAAAAAGAGTGCTCTTTGCACACTTTGAAACAGTTGTTTTAAGGGCAACTTAAACTGGTCTCTGTTCCCAAATTTTTGACTTGGGTGAGTGCACAGTGTGATAAATTGAAGAAAAATACTTAAATATTTTTATTTGCTGGAAAGCAACATTATTTCCCATCAAGTACTGCTTTAATATTTGGTTTAGTTTGATCTTTTCTATAGTCTTGTTTTATATGTTTGTGTGTATTCTTGGTGTATGCTACGAAATAGTGAAAATTGATATATTTCACATCTCATCAGATTCTGTGGTGCTTTGAAGTTCTAATACTTGTTAGCTACTTTGTACCCTATTAAGTTATTTATCAACTTGTCATTAGATCAGCACAATCTTAGAGTTATTTCAACCAATTCAGATTTCTGTAGTCATTTTCTTTGTTTCCCCACCAACAACCTCAGTTTTATTAAGTGTATGATATATATGTATTGCATGATTTGTATTCCTGGCAGAATTCACTTCAAGGTATTGGCAAACTAGCTGTTTTATGCAGAATGAGGTCCATTCTGAAATTTAAATGTTGTCAGAATGTTATTACAAATATTAGATACAATATGATAATTGTGTGATCCTGTAACCTACATGTTTACAGCACAAAATGAGGCCATTCAGCCCATTGTATTATAAAGAATAATACTTGAAAGATTTTGTTGCCACTTTAACCTCAAGACTAAATGTTCAGATGTTTGGGATAGCCATTTATTGGTATGGTCAACTTGCCTTTAAATAGTATTTTTAATGGAGTAAAATGTCCCAAAGTATTTAACAATAACAATGAAGCAGAATGTGAAACTGAGTTATGAATATTAGGAATGGTGACCAAAATCTTAGTCAAAAAGAGATTTAAGGATGGAATTCCTGAGCTTAGAGGCTGGGCAGCTGAAGGTGTGGAATGGCCAATAATGGTGGAGGATGTGCAATGCCACAGAATTGGGAATGCGGAGAGATCTTGGAGGGTTGTAGGGTTGAGGAAAGGTGTAGGGATTTGAAAATGGGGATGAACCAATGTAGGTAGGTAAGCAAGCACTGGGTTGATGGCGAATGGAACCTGGTGCAAGTTCTGATGGGGGCTACAGGGATGTGGATGAATTGCTCATGTTTATGATGGGTGGACAATGAGGCTTGCGTAGTACTGGTGGTATTACACTGCAAAATAATGACGAAGGATATTGCAGGATATGCCACTGGGGATATGAGTTTTATTTTGGAGTGACTGTCTAATGTATATATAATTTCAGCAAGTGCTATCTTGATTTGGCACATTTTGTCTTACTTACAATATGTCAAAGCAAAAAAGCACTGCCCTCAGATAATGGGGAAATAAGTGGATAGTATCATTTTTGTGACAAACATATCAAAAGTATGTGGTGCATAGTGTAGAATTTACAGTCAATCACCATTAATGAATAGCAGCTGCAAGTTCCAGGTAATACAGATCTTGTCTGATATTTGCATACCAACATCTGTTAACAAACAAACAGCTGCTGGAGAGTAAGATTGTGGAGTTGAGTGAAAACTGGGTCGAAGCATTAGCTGAAGCAAGAGACCTGCTGTAGTAATTTAAAATACAAAGTACAAATAAGCTGAGTTAGTTGCTGTAAGAAACATAATCTGAACTCTGCTAGATTGATGTTACACTGATATTTTCAAGCAATATTAAGCTAGATGGAGAAACAGCCATCATTTGCATATATTGGAATCCTCTCGGAATCCTATCACCATGCTGCATGGTAATAGAATGTGGTTGACTTTAAAATGCCCTCTGAAATAGCCCAGCCAACCACTCAATCTAAGAACAATGAGGAACAAAAACAGCAAATGCTGTAAAATCTTAGCAGGTCTGACAGCGTCTGTGGAGAGGAAATAGAACCAGCATTTCAATTCTTAAATGACCCTTTGCAGAGCTAAGAGCAAAGAAAATCAGCAGGGATTTATACTGTGGGGAGGGGAGATGCTGTTCTTGTTCAAGGGAATATAAATGAGGATGAAGAGGGCTGAGAAAGGACAATTAGGGATGGGGCAATAAATGCTGGCCTACCCAGTGATGTCCACATCCCATGAATGTATTTTTTAAAAATGCAGTCTGAAAGTGCAGAGATTTAACATTGCAAAGAATCATGTAATGCACAACTGTTCAAAGGGAAATGATATTTAAAATTCTGAACTGTTGAATCAAAAGGTCATTTGAATAAATTCAACATGATCTTCCACGTCACTTAAAATGAAAAGCTTTGGGACCACTTTTCTCCTGTCTCTTTCAGAATGAGCATGTTCAAAACATCCCACTGAGATAGTTATTCTATTGTTTGGAGTCAAAAGGTAGTTTATTTTTCAATTTATTTTAAGGTTGAATATTTGTCAAATATTTCAGAGCCATTTCTGTCCTAAAATGAAAGTTTGGAAAATCATTTTAAAATATCATTTTCTATTCTTGCCAGAAATGCCAAAGAAATTAATTTTTGATTCATTTAAATGGAAATGTACAGTGCTTCTGTAACTAACTGTTGCTGTATTTTGGGATTCAGCCAGTCTTTTGTTTGGTATCCTGAGGGGGTTAGAATGTATGTATAAATTAGATTTGTCAACTTGACTTAAATCATCTCTGGACAATTCCATGATAGTTTGGATTGGACCAGTCAGATATTATTGTTTGACGTTATACTGGATTTAACAACAGAGCTTCATGATAATTTCTTAGCTTCATTTCCTTCATGGCAGCTGGTCAGTTGAGCAGGAAAGCAGGGGCTCAGTGTAATCAGGGTGTGGAGGGGATGAGTGGGGCTGCAGCAAAGTGGTACTGGCCAGAGCTGGGCATCCATGAGAGAGGGAAGGAAAGATTACGGGTGGTGAGGACTGATGAGTGTGGGGCAGGCATTTTGAATGATGGGTCGCAAGCTATTTTTGTGTTCATTTTGCTGTGGGTTTCTTTAGTCTGAGAAACTCACTGGCAACCTTTAAATTTAAGTTGGGTTCTCAATTGCACAAGTCCCACTTTAAATATTAAAATGCAGTGCCACAGCTCCCCAGGTCAGGATGCTGGCATACCATGCAAATCGCTGTCAGAAAAAGACAGGAGGCATTTTTGCGTATGCAATGGGTGGGGATGTGCTTCCTATCCTCATCATTATAGAAGGATTATTATTCCCACAATTGGTCCCTGAGCTAGTTAATAGCATTACCAGATCTCCTATTATTCAGAGAACTTATCTTCCATATGTAGTCCAATGCTTTGATGTAAAGGTGTTTAAGGACTAGGAGTAGGCCATCTGGCTCCTTGAGCATACTCTGGCTGATCTTTTCGTGGACTCAGCTTTATTTACTCACCCACTTACCATAATCCTTAATTCCTTTCCTGTTCAAAAATCTATCTATCTTTGCCTTAAAAACCTTCAACAAGGTAGCCTCAATTGCTTCACTGACAGGGAATTCCACAGATTCACAAACTTTGGGTAAAGAAGTTCCTCCTTAATCTGCTACCCACCCCTTCCTTATTTTGAGGCTATGCCCCCTGGTTCTGGTTTCACCTGCAAGTGGAAACAATCTCCTTGCTCCTATCTTCTCTATTGCCTTCATAATTTTATCTTTCTCTAAGATCTCCTTGCTCATTCTTGTGAATTCCAATGAGTATAGCCACAGTCTACTCAGCCTCTCCTCATAAACCAACCCTCTGAACTCAAATCAACCTAGTGAATCTTCCCTGAACCCCCTCTAGTGCTAGTACATCCTTTTTCAAGAAAGGAGATCAAAACTGTGCACTGTTACGGTCTTTTTGCAAACTAAATGTTGGCCTTTCATAATATGCTCACTGATTTATAAATCATGATTTACATTAAGTTTTTAATGTTACAATTGGTTTCATATGGTTCATGTTTCTGATTCAATCTTTTAAATTGAACAAATATCAAGAAATTCAACAAAATAAGAGGAGGTGGTGTACCTTAAAGTATAACTAACATGACCAAAATATAATTCCCTAAGTAATGATGCATTCCAGCCCCCACAGTGCCCGCCGGACGGCTTGAAGCACACCAGTGGAGACCATGTGCTCCCTCTCAAGGCCATACTACCATTAATGTATCTGTAGCAGAGGGACAGGCAATTGAATCAGACAATACCCTTGACCATCTGCTGCTTAAATCTATTAACGGCCAACCTGGCCAAACCCAGGAGCTTGCATGTTTACGAGGAGGTCCTCCTCCTTCCTCTCTCCATGCTCTGTTCCACACCAGTGTGTTTCTGGATTATATGTGCATAGTTTAATTAATTTTACATTGTGATATCTTTTAGTATAATCCACAGAAAGGCAGTATTTGAAACTTGTGCATGTTTATGCTAGAAAAGACGGTAAGAATTTGATGGTAATTGTAATGCTATAAAATGTAGTCTATAGTAGAAACCTATTCAGCCTTTGGTATAATGGCACTTGAATAACATGCACTTGAATTACTGAGCAATTGACTCATTGTTGAGAACTGTCTATCTACCTATCTTTCTGACCATATAAAGAGATGAGTTCAGTCTTGTTTGTCAGCCTTGCAACCTTTGAACACATTCCAATATCTGTCCAACCATCTACCTGATTAACAGTGTTGGAATGTGAGCAATTAGTAAGTGAGATGTACACCAATTTAAATCTGCCACACAATTTTATGATGCTTATTTCTAACAAATTTGAAAAAGAAACTAAGCAACAAAGCATAACTTTCAGGAACTTTAGCATTGATCCAGCTCAGAATCATAGCATAAAGATTTCTTTGTGATAAGGTGAATGTTTTGCAGACCAAGTTCAAGGAGCGCTGTCATTTGGTGCAGTGTCTTGTAATTCAGATTGCTAAATCCAGAAACAGTCTTGTCATTGCATGTGCCAATTTAAGGTTTTCTCTTTTTAGATGCTTTTTACTCTAATGTGAACATGTTGCTGTGCTGGCTAACGGAACAGGCTCTCCTTCAAAACAGTGTTTTGGAGCAGATTTTTCCTAGTCATTCTATTTACTAAGAGTATGCAAGTTGAGTGACAATGCTGGTTTCATGTTCTATTTGTGTTCAGTAAGGACATGGGGAGACATTGAACTACAGTGGTAAAATCAAGTGAGCTACATATGCCCATAATTTAGTTGAATGGGAAAACAGCATGCAGTCCAATTGGACTTCTCCTGTTTTATTTCTTGAGGCTTATTGAAATTCGCACCATTTTTGGTTGCAGGCAGATTTCACAGCATCTTTAATTTTATTGCAATATGTAACTTTTTGCAAATAGTTATTTAAAAAATGTGCAGTAGTGATTTTAAAATAATTGTACATGTGTGAGCTTGTGTCTAAATACAGTTGCCTCATTGGTACATTTTTAACTTTCAAATTACAAAATGCATACAGACCAGGATTGCAACAATAAACTGCGCAGTGTTATAAAAGACCTACTTATTGCAATGTGACTTGAAGAAAATGATAGCCATAAGAATCTAATTACAGGCATTCATGTTCTCTGGTCAACTGAGGGATCCACCACCTCAAAGTGTATTTCCATGCAGCTAGACAGACTTGTGCCACCAGATTTCTGTTATAAAGCAATTGCTGGTGACTAATGTGGCAGTTGTACAATATTTATTCAACTAGTGTCTTTGAAATGGTAGGATTTCAACAGGTGAAAGATGCTAAATTCAAACCAGCCTTCACTGTTGTTGTGTGGAATATTAACCAAAGGAGTGTTCTGGTGATAAGTGGCCAACAACACATTACCTTGAGTGACATGAGCAACAAATAGATACATGTGACATGCATAAGGAATGCTCAGTTGCTTTCTCAGATTGGCAGTTGGCACTCCAGTTTAGCTTAAAAAGCATTTCTATATGGCCTCGCTGTGTTGCAATGATTGTCAGTCACCTGAATGTGTGGTGGAACTTGGGTAACTACACATTCCATGTTTTTAACTAATAAAGTAGAAGGACGGAAGTCTTGCCTCAGTGAGGATCTTTTTATTGGACGGCCTTAAGGTATTTGCCTCCAGAGGCAGCTTCTTGGCATCACCAAATCTGTTTTTCTGTAATCATGCTTACATTTCAAACCCAAGCATCACCCTTTGCATATTTAACAAAAGATAAGCAACACATTTGCATGTGTATCCTGTGTGAGTGAGTTACCTGGTTTACCAACACTTGGTTAATCTTTGCACATACATTGTTCATGGTCTTCACACCATGCAGATCTCTTAATGGAACGAGTGCATGTTGACATTTGCTGTTTGTGGACAATGTTCCTTGTTCAAAGAATGTTCCCATTTTCCTTATTGACTATTGTTCCATTGCAGCTGTTGGGAACTTTGATAGCTGTGCACTCAATACAGCTGGTGAGATCCCTTTTCCCTGACCACCTGATTGCTGTGAAGGAATAGCTTCATTATTTGTTTAGTTATACCTGAAGTTGTACTGGAATATTTGATTGTTCAGTTGTATTGTGTATGATTGAGGTTGCAATTTCTCTATATACGTGCCAAGTTTCCAAATGGGCTGACGCCTGTTGAGCACTGGCTCTCTGATGTTAAGCTCTGGTAATAGTTTGGCAGTCTTTTCAAGCTGAAATTTGGCTTTGTCGTTTTACTTTGATTTGTTCTCACTTACACCTGTTACTACTTCTGGTTTCAGTAACTAGTTTGCATGTGGCCTGACATGAATCTTTAGACGAGATTACTTTCCATGCCTTCAGTGGTGTGTTTCTCCATTCAAGGATTGCCTTGTACCTACCTTCTATGCTAGATTTACTCGCTTTCTTGATGCCTCACCCTTTCCATTTGACTGGCGATAGTGCTGAATTTCCCAATCCTTTGTGAATGCGCTGAATTTTTCACTTGTAAACTGAGGGCCATTCTCACTCATCACAAATGTCTGGAATGCCATAGCGACTGAAGTGTGCATTCAAGGCATTCTACTATTCTTTTGTAGTAAGAATAGTATTTTACAGTGGCAAGATAATCAGTTCCTGCTGAAGTAAACAAGTTTATTCTCAACTTCACTCATTGTCTGGGATGTTATCAATGGCTGTCTCTTCAGTTTGATAGTCATCACACACACCACACTGCCCAATGTGGTCTTTAATCTAATTGCTCATGTTTGGCTCAAGGTGCATCTCTTGCCTTTCTCCAAATCGATTCAATTCCTTGATGACTTGCATGGGTACGCTTCAGCATCTCTACTCTCATGTCCTTACAGAGGATGACTCTCTATTTCCTTTGTATGAGATGCCATCTTAGATTCATTCCAGTATGCCCAATACATTTGTGACCATGTTTTGCTGAGGTAAATCTTCCATCCGTTCATCAATACTTCTTGCAGTGCTTGTAAAATTGAATGTTAGGTAGATCCCATGATTTGAACAAAGCTTCAATGTCTCTGTAGGGTTGATAAGACATGATCTTAAAGTTAACTGCTCCCATATATTGAATCTGAAGATGTTACATTCTGTTGTAGATTTTCAGCAGAATATAGATCAATTGGAGACTTGAACGGAGAGATGGCAGATGGAGTTTCATCTGGACAACTGAGGTAATGCATTTTAGAAAGTCCAATACCTTCACAAAATTTACAGTAAATGGCAGAACCGTTAAGAGTATTGATGAGCAGAGGGATGTGGGTATACAGGTAGACAGGTCACTGGAAATGGCAACGCAGGTGGAGAAGGTAGTCAAGAAAACATATGGCATGCTTGCCTTCATTGGCTAGGTTATTGAGTTTAACAATTCATGTTGCAGCTTTATAGAACTTCAGTTACTTGGAATATAGTGTTCAATTCTGATCAACATACTACTAGAAGGATATGGAGGCTTTTGAGATGATACAGAAAGACTTATCAAGATGTTGCCTGGTATGGAGGGCATTAATTATGAGGAGAGGTTGGAGAAACGTGGTTTGTTCTCATTGGAACAATGGAGGTTGAGAAGCGACCTGATCAATGCCTACAAGATTGAGAGGCATTGACAGAATGGATAGTCAGAAGCTTTTCCCAGGGTGGAAGAGTCAATTACTAGGGACCATAGGTTTGAGGTGCGAGGGGCAAGGTTTTAAGGAGATGTACGAAGCAGATTTTTTAGACATGGTGATGGGTGCCTGGAACTCACTGCCAATGGGAGATAGTGGAAGCAGATACAATAGTGATTTTTAAGGGGAATTAAAAGGATGAGAATGCAGGGATATGTTCCCCAGAAGGGTAGGGAGTTTTAGTTAAGTTGGGCAGCATAGCCAGTGCAGGCTTGGAGGGCTGAAGGACCTGTTCCTGTCCTGTAATTTTCATTTTTGTTTCTCCACTTTATGGGAAGTGCTGTTCTCGACAGCATGTCTGCAATATAAATTTGTTTCCATTGTAGAACACGTGAGGATGACGTCTTTGTAATGAAGTAATTTTTTTATAGTCACTTTTGAAGTGAGTAGTAATAATTGGTTAGATAGCAGTGTTCCTTTGCCCCAGATACTGCTGAAAATGTTCATTGGCAGAAACAATAGCCTGGTACCCTTCCTGAAACTGAGCTTTGTTTCATTTGTTGAAATTTATTTATTGGTGTCACGAGTAGGCTGACATATTGCAATGAAGTCATTGTGAAAATCCGTTAGTCGCCGCAGTCCGGTGCTTGTTCGGGTATACTGAGGGAGAATTTGGCATGGCCAATGCACCTAAGCAGCTCATCTTTCAGACTGTGGGAGAAAACCCAAACACCCGGAGGAAACCTGTGCAGACTGCACTAGGAGAAAGTGATCCAAATTGGGAATTGAACCTAGGTCCCTTATGCAGTGAGGTAACAGTACTTGCTACTGTGTCCTGTGTTAATGCCCTACATACAAAAGCAATTAGTTGACCTTGCTGCATCAGAGTTGGTGTTGCAGTCCAAGGTGACTTCATTGACATCATAGTTCTGCACTATTAGCATTGGTGTGACATGTTATTTGATTTTAGTGGACACCTTTTTTGTTCTGTCCCTCAGTACAACAAGTGGCAGTGAGCTTGCATAATGGTTCACCCTCAGCTGACAAGTTAGGGAAAGAATTGGCTCAGTAGTTCACAAATATAACTAAACATTGCACTTCTTTCACATCTGTTGGTCACTGCATCACTGCTACAGCTTCATCTTGTCAGGATCTGGCAAACAATCTTTTTGCCGTAACTCTGTGCCACATATACTTGACTTTGGACATCTTCATTTGCAATTTGTTCTTGTTCAGATTCATCTGTCAAGCTCTGGGTAGTGGTATTAAATTCTGATGGTCACAATATCTTCAACTGTATCTCCATGTTTATAGATTATCCACTATGGCTTCCACTCCAGAGCAATCACTGACTACCTTATGTCTGCATTGATACTCTATTGGAGCTGTGGAAATGGCACGTGCAACTAACTGTATCTCCTGAACAGCATTAAAAAGCTACTGCTTGTAAATGTGCTGGGCAATGCTTCTCTTCCTCTGCATGCTGTACTCTGCATATTTCCATCCTGCTCTGTCTGCAATTGCTCAGCTCCTTCGGCTTTGACTGTCTTCTCTTGGTCTGACCTGATGTACGTTGGACACTCATCTACACACACTTATCACTTTCTTTTAGTGTCAGTTTCACGTCATTCAGTAGATCTTTTCTCACCAACTAACCTATCCTTAATCAGATAATCTTTCAGTTGTCTGAATTCACATGATTCTGCCAGCTGCGTTACTGCCGTTCAGTATCATCAATCATCTTGTTTTCACTCTTATCTTGAATACATAGTGTTTATATGTAATAGTCACTGTGTTCAAAATGTGGATTAACAGTGTTCAATACCTCTGTTTTGCTTGTCTGTTACTTTTAATTAGTGTATACCACCCTAAAGTACATGTAGCAGTGTTAAAAGTGTGGCTTCCTCGACTGGTTCAGTCTTGTTAGTCAAATCTATTGTTATCTCATAGGACAGAATCTTCCAAAGATTCCCACCAATACATTCAATAGCGGGTGTTGGGAGAATATGGCGGGAGGCCCAGAAATTGGTTTCACACTAACAAGAATTTACAGTGGCAGTGCATGCTAATGCTGCCCTTGGTGGGTCAGAAAAGCCACCAGAGGCCAGCATGAGCCAGCATCCTATTAATCGTAATGCAGATGAAGGTCCAACCACCACCACCATCACCATATCAGATTCTCTGACGCTGGTGGGAAAACACGCCAGTGGGAAATAAGTCTAGAACAATATGGCGTACAGATATCACAACTCCCCTGAATAATGTCTGGAGCTACCTTCACATTTTGGGATGAATGGACTGGAACCATTGTTCTGAGTGTCATCTCTGCCTCATTTCTAGTATTCAAAAATCTGTTTGTCCACTTCTAAATATCATGGGTGGGATTTTTGAGCCACGCTTGCCCCAAAGTTGAAAAATCCTGCTCGAGGTGAATGGACTTTTGCATGATCCATGTCCCTCCTGTAGCAGGCAGGACACTAAAATCCCACCCTATTGCTTCAAGTTGGATAACAGTCATCTTCTGTACCTTGAGTCTGAGTGACTACCCTAAAATGTCTGCCTCATGGCATTGTCACATGTCTCTAAACCCTAACAAATATAATGTGACTGTGGCAAATTAAATACATGGACTGATGCTGCCCTCAAAATGGAAGCAGGTGGTAGGTGTACCTTTTAATTTTAAACTAGCAATATCCAGGAGATTGTAACTGGTGTTTGTAGTGATGCTGCTGTTAGTTTATGTTCTCAAATTTTTTAAAAAAACCTGAACCCTGCTCAAGTTTGTACCAACTTTCATTACAATAGAATGAACTAGTATGATTAAATCACTACTGTTTGATTTTTTTTTTAATTTCCTACTGTTTACAGCCTGGGTTTCATTTTGCATCAAATTTTAGCTTTTCAGATTGTCTGCTGTGGCTGAATGGTACCACTCTTGTCAGAGTCACAGGGTTGTGGTTCAAGTTCCGCTCCAGGGATTTGAGCACAATGTCTATGTTCAAGCTTTCAGATGAGGCATTAAACAGAGATCCTCACAGGTAGAAATGTATAGATCCCATGGATTTTTTTTTTTGTTTTGAAGGGGAGCAGGGAGTTCCCCCACTGATACATACCTGTCAGCCAACGTCACTTAAACAGGCCAGCTGATCACTTTTATCCCTTTTTGTGTAACCTTATGATTCACAAATGATCTACTGCCTTTCCTACATTACAGCAAAAATGCATCATTAACTGTACATCCCTTTGGGATGCTCTGAAGTCACATAAAGCATTATGCAGATACTTTTTCTTTCTATGACTTGGATTTCTGAGTGCAAGACAAGATATGGGTTTTTAAAAATCAAACAATTCTATGAAATTATCATTTAGAACAAATTAAATGGGTGGCACAGTGGTTGGCACTGCTCCCTCACAGCACCCGAGACTGGGTTCAATTCCAGCCTTAGATCACTGTCTGTGTGGAGTATGCACGTTCTCCCACAGTCTAAAGACGTGTAGTTTAGGTTGATTGGCCATGCTAAATTGCCCTTAATGTTAGCAAGATTAGTGGGGTAAATATATGGGGTTATGGGAATAGGGCCTAGTGCAATTGTGGTCAGTGCCAAATGGCAGCCTCCTGCACTATAGGATCCTCTGAAATGTTTGATCGGACTTAACATTATTTTAGAAACATATTCAGGTGTGTAGCATAAAACAAGCCACGTTGTTATGAAAGTGTTATTGATGTGGGTGTAATATTAGTTATTTTGCTAATAGTTGGATCAGAAAGAACAAGTTCTGATGGAAATGTTACTTGTCAAAGATACAAATGTTATAAACTGACTATTTTTAATTTTTTTCATTTCCTGTCCTTGAACCATTGATCAATGATCTGTTCCAATCTTGCTTTCTCTTGACTCTATCCCATGACAATTGTAGCAAGTATTTTCTGCAACTCTTTGTTTATTATTTTGGTGGGCACCAAGTTGATGTCATTTCCTGATTTGTATCTTAAGAGAATGGGATGATTACTGACCTTGAAATGGAGGGAAATGGTTGATGCAAAGTTATTCTACAGGTCTATATGCAAACTGACAACATCTGACTCTATCTCTCCTTCGCACATCGCACTACCTCTTTGTTATCAGACCTATCCAATATCTAGTCATGGTTCAGTTGCAGTTTCCTTCAGTTAAAGTTTTGAAAGACTGAAGCTAAATCCACACAATTGAAAAAAGTGCTCTCAATTGCTCAGTTGGCTAAGAACAGAGTTTATAAGCTGTAACAACTAGAAGATCCTAGGTTTGATGTTTTATCCCATCTCTTTGATCAGCTAGGCACCAATAGGAGTGTTACAATTGGCCTCAAACTGGGTTTTGGGGAAGAAAAATAATTTTAGGCTCCTGCTTTAAATTTATTATCCAAGTGAACGTGTGAGTGTCTTGTACAAAATTTGAGCTTAACTACTTGAAATCATTTTGATTTTATGAGGACGTTACATTCTGCCTTGCTAATTCAGTGTCATCTTGACTGATTGCAAGTGACCCTGTGCAGGAGTAAAGTTAACAAAAATCCTGTTAGCAGACTTTATACACACACACTGGACGGGATTCTTCAATGGGCGGGACCCATTGCGAGCAAGAACAGAGAATTTGGCATTTCAACTAAACCCCATTCAAATGCCATTCACACTGGAAGATGTCAGCATGAACGAGGATGGAAGATTTTGGCCATTATATGAGGATGACTGTTAGTGTTCTTGCCTTAGAAACATAGATCCAGTTAATTTTACAAAGCAGTCGGATACTGCAGACACTGAAAATCTGAAAAAAAAACAGAATGCTGGAAATATTCTGATCTGATGGCATCTGCAGAGGGAGAAACAACATTAAAGTTTCGGGTCAATGACTTTAATCAGAGCTGATTGGTATTGCAAGGCAGCAATACCAAGGCAGGGCGTTTAAAGATACTAGTTCATAAAATTAAAAGCAGCCCCTCAATTTTTGGGAAGGACCAATTGGTTTAGAATTAATTTTTTTGCTTTAAAAATAACATCAATACTTAATGAGGTTGTTTGATGTAGTTTATTTTTGTGAAATTACATTAGTGCATTGAGAGTCCCTTGGCTGACTTCCCTGATCTGGCAGACAGTCATTTATAAATGATAATTGTTGATCTTCTATGGCTCATTCTTCACAGAGAAGGGTGAAGATGCCAGGTGTTCCACCTTGGTTCGTATTTCAGGTGTCTTGTCTGGCACCTGCCTGTCCTCCATGCTGAGAAACTGGAATGCTACATAAAAGAGGTTTATCTTTCTTTGTAGCAGCTGTTTATCAGAAATGATCATTACTCAAACAGGTGATGCTGTTCAGACATGACCCATGCTTTTAATGGTCTAATGGTTGTGAATTTTTAAGTGTAACTTGCTTTCATGTACTCTTAAGAGTTTGCCAAAGCTGGTAAAATACAGATAGCTATTGTAACCTGATTTGTCAATTAGTTTATATGTCCTTTTTAGTATACCGTAACTTTTTCTGTTGTTTGCCTTGAACACGGGGTGGGGCAAAAGATGGAGAGAAGATCGATCTTGATCTTTGTGTAACTTTCTTTTCATTGGTCCATAAGAACTGCCTTTGGTCAAACAGTCTGATTGTGGCAATAAAAGATTGGAAGGCATTAGCCACTTTAAAGTGAATGATGGTTAATAACTGATTACTATTCTCATGGAAATATTGGCCAGTATAAAATTAATGGGTGGAATTTTCTCCTCGGGAACATGCTGGTGCAGTGGTTAGCACTGCTGCCCCTCAGCGCCAGATACCTGGGTTCGATTCCTGGCTTGGGTCACTGTGCAAACTCTTCATAGCCATTCTCCCCATGTCTGTTTGGGTTTCTCTGGGTGCTCCAGTTTCCTCCCACAGTTTGAAATTTGTGCTGGTTAGGTGTATTGGCTGTGCTAAATTCTCTCTGTGTACCTGAGCATCTAAATCCCTTGGATTTTCACAGTGACTTTGTTGCAGTGTTAATGTAAGCCTGCTTGTGACGCTAATAAGTAAACTTCAAACATAGCGTTCAGGACCATGCAAAAATCAATTGACCTTGGGCAAGATTTTCTGTTTTGGGTGAGCGCTGCTGGAATCTCTGCTGTGACAGAGGAGTTTTGAGTTCATGCTTTAGATGTTAATCCATAGCCTATAATGTAATAGCATATGCTATCAGCTACATCTGCACTTGTGCCAAGAAGTTTTCAAGAATGGCTACAACTGCAATAAAATAGTAAATTGTTCCTGGTAAGGGAATTGACTTTTATATTACAATTACGGGAGAGAGTTTTATTGCCGTTGATAATCATGCGCTGTACTGAGGTATGTGAAACAGCTAGATGTTTATCAGTGTTTTGCCTTTTAAGGATAATATAATTTACATTATTGCAAGATTGTCAGGGATAGGTGGAAACGTGGAGCTGAAGTGCAGTTGGATCGACCCATTGTCATATTGAAAGGCAAAACAGGCTTGAAAAGCCAAGTGACCTCCTGCTCTGGATTCTTATGTTCATACGTACCTGGATAATGTAATAACTTGGGAGATGTTAGACTGAGGGTCTGTCTTTTTAAGGTAATTTGTTTATATATTTGTTAACGAGGTTTTCTGCCTTTTGGTTGCTTTACTTTTCTAATGTTTAAAGTTTATTTATTTGTTAGTGTCAGAAATAGGCTTACATTAACACTATAGTGAAGTTATTTGTGAAAATCCTTTGTGTAGAATGGTCACAGAATCTGAATCAATAGTGTGCTGTCAAGTAGTATAATTATATTTTTTTTTTTCTTAATTCTTTCAGGGAACATGGGCATCAGGCCAATATTGTAATGTCTGCCTGAACTGCCATTGAAGGTGTGGTGAGCTGCAATCTTTACTGCTGCAGTCTGTGTGTAGTGTCGGTACACCATACACTGCTGCTGGGGAGAGAGAGTTCCAGGATTTTAACTTGGACAGTGAAGGAATAAGATTAAAGTTCCATATCAGGATGGAGAAGAACTTCCAGCTAGTGGTGTCCCCATCCATCTACTGCCTTTGTCAATCTAGTTGGTAGAGATCATGGGCTTGGAAGGTGCTGTCAAAGGAGCCTTAGTGAGTTGCTGCATGGCGCACATAGTTTGTGTGATGGCACACACTGCTGCTACTGATGTTATCCTAGATGACAACAGCTTGCATTTGTACAATGTCTTTTAATGCAATTAAACATCCCATGGATTTCACGAGCAGAAACCTACATAGTTTAGTATTGAATCACATGGTAGTTACATTAAAATACCCCAATGTTTGGTCAGCAGGTAGGTTTTAAAGTATGACTTGAAGAGGGAGAGGAAAATCAACAAGAAGGTTTAGGAAAGGAATAACAGAGCTTCAGATCTCCAACTGAAGGCAAACTGCCAATGGTGAAGTGAGGGAATTTGGAGACGCAAGAGGCCAGAATTAGGACAGTGCAAAGATTGTGGAGGGTTGTTAGGCTGGAGGAGGTTGCAGATTAGTTGAGGCCTTGCCATTTGAATAAATGGATGAGAACTTTTAAAATAAAGGCCAAATGTTGCAGATGCTGGAACCTGAAACAAAAACAGAAAATACTGGAGAAACTTAGCAGCTCTGACAGCATCTGTGGAGAGAGAATAAAGCCAACATTTCGAGACTGGATGACCCTTTGTCATCCCATAATATAATAAAATAAATACAATGACAGCAGCATCTTCAGCCATTTTCATCCTGCACGTTTGGAATTCTTTTCCTAAATCTTTGAACACCCATCTACTCAGAATATTGAAACTGTGTGCCTGTTGTTTAACATTCTGCTCAACACTCCATCTTCTTACAGCCCCAGAGTAAATTGCATAGCAATTTCCCAAAGGGTAACCAGACTTTAAAGAAGATTGATTATTAATTTTGCTAGATGCCTGTCAGCCTGGTTTTATTATTCCTGTACTTATTATTTGTAAATGCAGTGACATTTGTTCCCTTATTATTGGCAAAGGGGTGATGGCACATTGCTATGTCTTTAAAAGGCAATAAATTTTTGGTCATCTGATATGTGTAACGTAGAAGCTTGGCTACATAACAAGCCTCTGCTTCAAGGCCATCGAAGCAATGGCAATGAGAACCCAGCTGGCCTTATGTTCTGTCCAGAGTATACTTAACCTTTCAGTCACTTTGACAAATGTTCACAAGAATCCTAATCTTATAAATAATTGTGTAAAATGAGGAATTGGCCTGTGTCAGAGTGCGACCATGTGATTTGTTCAGCTATTAAAAACAGTGGTTTCACCTGTTGTGTGAACTGTAACTCCATATCCTGGGCAGAATTCAACATTCACCAACTTTTACAGATGCGTTACAGAAAGCTTTCTTTTTGGTTGTATCACAGTTGGATATGGCTCCTACTCTGCCCAAAACCACAAGAAACGACAACAGATCATGAATGTAGTCCAGTCCATCATGCAAACCATCTCCCACCCATTCATTCTGTCTACACTTACTGCTGCTTTGGGAAAAGAAGCCAGCATAATCAAGGACCCCACGCACCCTGGATATTCCCTCTTCCATCTTCTTCCATTGGGGGAAAAAGATACAAAAGTCTGAGGTCGCACGCCAACTGACACTAGAACAGTTTCTTCCCTGCTGCCATCAGAATTTTGAATGCACTTACCTTGCATGAAGTTGATCTTTCTGTACACCCTAACTGTAACACTACATTTAGCACTCTCTCATTTCCTTCTCTTTGAATGGTAGCCTTTGTCTGCATAGCACACAAGAAACAATACTTTTCACCATATAACTAATACACGTGACAATAAATCAAATCAGTATTTTGTTGAACTGATTATGGTCCCGCAAGATGGTTGGAGAACTAGTGGGAACCCAGAGTCAGCTTTCCTGTGCTCTTTCAGTCCAAATCTGAGCAGAGTCGGGCCTCCCACTTGATCAGATCCTCATGTATGTGGAAATCTTGCCAAGAGGTCAGTAGTGCTCTCGTACCAACAATGCCATTGGGAACAATGGACAGTGCCTCTAATACAGTGGACCTTCACCAGGGATCATTGCTAGATTCCTGGAAAGAGACAAGTGAGCAGGACAGGCATTGCAGACTGGGGAACACTGGTGAAAGAGGGTGGTTGGGGTGATCAGATGGAAGCCTAGAGGAGACTTTCAGCAGCCACCATGCCCCTGCCCCATTACCCAGTGCATTAACTCCACTAAATTCTGTCCATAATATTTTTTATATTTTGAATTAATTAAGCCTGCTGCTATGTCAAGGGGCTATCCGGGTGTCCAGCAGCATTGATGTTATTGAGCAGAAATAGGCAGGCAGTAAAACTGAAGAATCCTCACACAGCGAACCAGGAAGTTTAAAGTAGCAATTTTCAGTGCCATAAATCATTATGATTTAGCTTCTATTTTAAGCCAATGACCAGAAACTTTAAAAATTTCATATTTTAATTTTATGATGCAGTCATTTGACATTTCCACAATTACAAAATTAGCTTTTCCAGGGCCAATCTGGACATTACTCTGCTGCTTAAAATGGTTGTATCTCATTCGAGAAAATGCACATTGAAGTTTTGGCCAATATATTAACTGTTTGGAAAATTCATTCTGTGGAGATTTCAATGATATAATCTTTGGAGTATTATGAAGTAACTGACCACAACTTGTGGATTTTGTGCATATGTGGCTTTGCTGTAAGTTTGTGTTAAGGTGGAGATGCCAACGTTGAACTGGGGTGGGCACAGTAAGAAGTCTCCCAACATCAGATTTAAAGTCCAACTTGGAGTCATGAGCTTTTGGATTTCCTTCATCAGCTTAGTGATGAAGGAGCAATGCTCCAAAAGCTCATGATTTCAAATACACCTCTTGGATTTCAACCTGGTGTTGGGAGACTTTTTGCTGAGTTTAAATATTGTAACAACAGCAAATGCTGTCATTACCATTGCAAAATCAGGGCTTGTGTGTTAGTGTATTGTTCATTGCATCATTCATTTCATATCTACTAGGAAGAATAGGGTAGCCAAATGGACATGCAATATAATTGAAGATAAAGGTAATTTTCAGATGTCTGATATTTGCACAGCATTGGTGAGCTTTCAGGAGACAGCTGAATAAACAGACTGCCTTCGCCTTCACCACTATTCAATGAAAGGCTTGCAGCACCAGACGCCAGCAGCCTCACGGGGAGGGGTAGCTGCTGCTGAGACAGATGGATGAATGTGAGGGCATTTCAAAAGTGGAGAAGCTCTGAGGGTGGCTGCAGTACATTTTAATAAAAGACCAATAAAAAGGGCTCGAAGATGTTGTGCGACCAAGTGGAGGACAAACCCCTCCACAGGAATGATCTTGACTGTTGGAGCTTTGATGCTCCATCATTGGGAGGATATTCTACCAGCCCTCTGACTTGTCACCAGGAAGCCATTCCAAATAGTTTCAGCTCCCCATTCAGAGGGTGGAGGGAAGGGTGCTTACATCTAACATGAGGAAGGCTTCCTGGGTGTGGGATAATGATTCTTTATTGGGCCAAAATTGTACGGATAGGTTGTTAATTTCTGTGGCAGTCTAATCCAGGAAACTCCACCGGAGGTGGGGCATCACAAAAGCATTCAAAAAGAATATTTTCCCAGTTCCAAAGCCATTTCCAAGGGCCTGGAAAATTCTGCCGTGTCTTTAGCTGTCTGCAGTATGCCATTGTAATATTCAGCTCGATTCGATCAAAAACGCAGTTTGACATTGTAGCTGGAGTATGCATTGAATAAACTGTTCTGTCATGAAGTCAAAATAGGACTTAAAATTAATGCAGCTCTTGAATTGTAGCTTGTGGAAAATATTAAATGTGTGCTCAGTAATGAACAGCAGGTTAATTTGATTTATACATTGATGCTTCACTGGACACAAACAGCAAAGGTTTGCCTTGTCTGGGTTCTCTTGGCAATTTAAAGACTAAACAATAAACACTTGAGGAAATAACTGGAGAAAAATAATGCTTGTTGGCATCGGTGTCTTTTCAGCAAATTATTTTCATTTCCAGTTATGCCGTTCTATTGAGATCTGTCAAACAGCATTAATCTGCCCTTCAGTGATTAAAGCGGTGTTACTAGTAATGCAGGAACTAGTCCCTCTGAATTAAAGATGTTACATGTCTGGAACACAAAATAGCCAAATTCTGTGAAAGATAGCAGCTGGAAATTAATTTTCAGTCTGTGTACACTGCTGCAATGTCGGTGGTCAGAATGTGTGCAGTGAGGTTAAATGAAATAGTGAGTACAAAACAGCTTCAGAGATACTGAAGTGAATAACCACTGGGAAATTGATATGTCTGCTCACCTGTGTGTGCATAATTTTTTTAATCTGCACAGTTGTTTGCCATGCAAAGACAGTCTGTTAGTGGATAATGGAATAATCAGTAACGCAGCTTCCTGACTGAATCTAGCTATGATAACATGCAGAAAAGTGGATATTTGTATTTCAGCAGACAGATATTGCCACCCTGAGCCACCCCCAGACTTGCAATATTTTCCAGAACAAATACAGGTTGGTTATCTTCAAATGAAACAACATTGTTTCCCTTGGGGGCTAGATTTTTTAAAGGTTATGATCAAAACATTTGCCCCCATATGAGGATGGCAATAAATGTAGGTGGGCCTGTAATTTTGCCCTTTCGACTAATATGCCAACACCATTCCACCACGGGCCGTATCCAGAATGGAAGGGCTACCTGCACAAACAGCATCATGTAGCCAATTAATTAAAGCTAATTTTTAGCCAATTATCAGAGTTCAGCTGGAATTTTCTAATCGGCCTGTGGAATCACACGGCCTTGAGGTAGCTGCCTAACAGTGAATTAAGAGTGAGCACTTGAGGCAGGCTTTGAGGCCCTCTGTCCCTATCCGGCTGCATTTGCATCTCTGCAGAGATAGCCATTAAAAACAAAAAAAACACACAAGTTGCTGAAAGGTTACCTCAAGATAGAGTTGCCATCTCTTTCTCCTCTCTCTGAGCCACACTGCAGGGTTGTGATTCCTATTTTCATCTTGACATTGGGCTCCCAACTCAAAATCCCAAATTCAGCCTCTGACTCCAATTTGAATTATTGCCTTCAGACTTCACACTTTAAAATTTGGTTACCCTGTAAAAAAAAACAGTGGGTTGATCACAAATTTGTTTCCATTTGAGATTGAAGAAGAGAATGATATGACCATTTTATGACTATATATGAAAGTGATTCCATGCTGAACATTGCACTTCAAGTCAGCCAATATGGATATCAGTGACTGTGGAGAACAAAAATTTTATAACTCAAATTATTCTATCCTCCAAACTAGATAAGGGTAATAAAATCCACAACTTGCAAACTATCAGCTTGTCTTTTGGGTAAATGTATTGCATTACTTGGACTTTCCCTCCCATGTGGCCGGAGGAACTATGGGCAGTAGGACTCTGTTGCCAGCCCTGACTCATTGTGATCCCTTGCTCCAGCCCAAGTAGTGATGCACTGTGAAGGGCTTCCTTAAATGTACTTCATCAGGTCTTTTTTTCCAGCTTGCTCAATGCTTTTCCTCCATTCTATTCCCACTCAGGGAAGTGAAACATGTATCCTGCCAGCCTTTGGTGTCTCTTCATTATGATTTCGTGCAGGCAATCCTCTATTGTACTATTCTTGTGATGCCCAGATCTTGCATAGGCAGCACTGGGGTAAGATGTCTAAATTGCATAGCAACTTTGCTGTTCTCTTCCAATTATCTCTGGCATAGATTGCAGTTGGTACTCTTTTTTTTATGGGCATGTAGAGTTGCCATAATGTCAGTTGCCCCATTCCAAGTGGAGTTGCTGGAAGAGTGATGCTGCTGTACTGATCTATGGACTTCATCTATGTTGCCCACTGTGAAGATGTTCCTTCCTAGGTATCTGAAATGGTCAACATTTTTTATGTTCTCCTTGCCTGATTTGGTAGTGGGTGAATATGGCACCCTTTGTTGCCACCTAGTCATCATTGTTATGGTTTTATTAAGACTGGTGATCATGTCTTGGAATGTACGTGATTCTTTGGCCATCAAGGTGATGCTTTCTAGTATAAATGACTTTTTTTCCTGTGTGCAAGTTATTCGGGTGATAAAACTCAAAGAATTGCTACAACAGATTTCAAGGAATATGAATGGCTGAAGTTGATAAACATTGGAGGTTTCACTATGGTTTAGTGTTCCTTTTTGGTGTGTCTCTACAGATAGAAGTGTCATTTTAATTTTCTCTCCCGTTTCCACTTCCACTTTCACATTTCTGCCCTTCGTTTCCTGCATTGTTTTAACGAAGCTCAATAAAAGCACACAGAATAGCACGTATCTTTTGACTTGGCCTTTTTAATAGCCTTCTGTACCTGATTTCATGTCTTTTTTTTCCACAATAGCTTTAATTACAGAGTTAATGTAAGCCTATTTGTCACACTATGAAATAAACTTCAAATGTTCCAATTTTCCGGAGAGCAGGTTCTGCTGTTTTCGTTAACAGCTCTTCTAAACCCGTGTTTGGTTCTTCTACTATGCCTTGCATCATTGCTTCTGCCATCCACTCAACCCTTTTGTTCTTTCCTCCCCTTTCCCTGCTTCTGTATTTACATAAAACCTCCTACCTTCAATCTTTTTCAGTTCTGACCTGAAATGCAAGCCCCTGTTTCTCTCCTTTCAGATACTGTCTGCATTACTGAATATTTAAAACATTTTCTAATTTTTAGCATCTGCAGCATTATGCCTTTGAAAAAATGTTTTTGTTTGTATGTGGAAGCTGTGAAGTGAGTTGCAGACTCTGTTAATCTTGTGACTAACTGGCAGTGGCAAGGTCAGCATAGTGCCTGTGCCAAATGCTAATAGTAGAGCATTCTCTACAGTCATCATCCTTTCAAGGTTTTGCGTTTTTAAGATAATGCAGCACTGAGCAGTTGTTCCATTTCTACCTTTACTTTCCTCTCATCAAAGCTGAAGTTTGAATTAAAGTATATAATTTCATCAAAAAGGCGTACTAACTTGTTCAGTAAAACTTAAACCAGGTGCATAATAATTTACTGAGAAAGCCAAGCTGAAGACTAGTTCAGGACAGCATTTTGAGCAGCAAGGGGTAGAAGGGAAGACAAAATAAATCAGATTGGTAAAAGACTAGATGATTTAGCCTGAAGGAAATAACGGTGAAATTTCTGTTGGACAATAAAGAAATTCCAGAACATGAATGAATCTGGTATTCAATTCCACAAGTAGTATTTTACATTGAGATTCATTCAAGTTTTCCAAGAAGTCTTTGATCCTCCATGTCAGGTAGGCTTGAGCACAAACATGATGCTCTTGTGCAGTACTGGGGGGACATTTGTGCTATTAGGGGTCCTGTCTTTAGGTTGAGCTGTTAAACCAGGGGACCATTTTTCCGCTTGGGTGGCTATAAAAGACCCCCATGGCACTATCACAAAAAAGAGCAGAAGAATTATTCCCAATATCCTGGCTATTACTTTATCAATGTCACTAAAATTGGTTAATCTTGGCATTATCACATTGCTGTTTGTGGGAGCTTGCTGTGCACAAATTAACTGCTGCTTTTCAACAACAACAATGACAACACTTCAAAAGCACTTTGGCTGTAAAACACTTGAGACATTTGGTGATTCTGGAAAAAATGCTTTTCAAATGGAAGTTTTTATTCTTAAGCATTGGTGTTTGTGAAATGATGAATAACATATTACGACAGATATACTCAGTATTTTGTATTTCAAAGCTCTTGTAAGGAGTCTGAGAACCTTTTAATGTCAACATTGTTGGGGGAGGAGGAGTGGGAAGTTGCTTTAGAGAAAAAGCAGAATGAATGCAGTGCTATTGCATGTCAACTGTATGCTCACTGTAATTGATCAGATTCTTCTGCAGTTAATAATGTAAAACCCTGGTTGAAACCATGCTACACCAACTTCAGGAACATCATAGACTTAAAATTCTACCCAAAACATGAAGTAATTGCTTGAGCTGTTTATAAGCAGAAGATATTGAATAACATTAGAATATCAGTGTTTGGAAATAGTTAACACAACTGGACGTTTGTTAAGAAGCTAAACATTTTTAGCTCAAATAAAATCTTTTTCAGGCTGGTGTAGTGCTTGGCACTCTTGCTGCACAGCACCAGAAACCTAGGTTTAATTCCAGCCTTGGGTGCTTGTGTGTGGAGTTTGTGCTTTCTCCCCATATCTGCTTAGGTTTCCTTCCACAGCCCCAACAATTTGCAGATTGGTCATGCTAAATTGCCCCTTTAGTATCAGGGGGGTTAGTAGAGTGGATATTTGGAGTTATGGGAATAGGGTCTGATTGGGATTGTTCTTGGTGCAAACTCAGTGGGTTGAATGGCCTCTTTCTGCATTATAGGGATTCTACGATTCTGTCTGTTCGGTTGGCAAAGAACAGCTCTCTGGATTTTACTTTGGGCTGGTGAATGTGATGGGGGTATTGACGTGACTGTCCCATCACACTTGCAGTCCTTATTTCCTCTTTGCTTTATTTACTGGTGGCACTCTGCTCCATCCCCGCTTGTTGCAAATCAGTTTTCCCCGCCCCCTCATGCTCCAGAAAAGGTGGCATTTTATAGTAAACATAAATAGCAATGATGCTGTGAAATATCCTTTGGCCTTCATTTGGTTAATTCAACCTCTTTATCTTTTATTCATATAAAAGAGATAACAACCTTGTATTTGGGCTTTAATAGCTCAAGCACGTGAGTTTTACAGTCAGTGTAACATTTTAATTTAGTTATTGTATTAAGCAAACTGTTGTACTCTAGTCCTAGGTCCACTATAATATAACATAATCCTATTAGTTTCAATATGACTAGAGTAGTCCACCCATGTGCTTCCTATTTTTTCTGTTACTTATGTTTGGTGTTAGAATCCTGCAAGTCTGTCTGTTTCTCTTCTTCAGTAGCAGTACCACCCCCCAAGCCTCTGCACCCTGGTAGACACAGGTGTATAGTGAGGAGATTTCTCAGCGAGTGAATTAATTTCTCAGCTACTATGTGATTGTTGTTTATCATTGATCCCCCTGTCTTCTATATAGGTCTAGTATCAAATCATAGAATCCATATATTACAGATGTATCACAGAAAGCATTCTTTCTGGTTGTATCACAGCTTGGTGTGGCTCCTGCTCTGTGTATATCCGCAAGGAGCTACAAAAGATTGTGACTGTATCCCAATACATCTCTCAAACCAGCCTCCTATCCATTGACTCTGTCTACACTTCCCACTGCCTCGGCAAAGCAGCCAGTATATTCTCCGGACATTCTCTTTTTCACCTCCTTCCATTGGGGGAAAAAAAAATACAAAAGGCAAAGATCAAGTTCCAACTGACTCAAGAACATCTTCCCTGCTGCTGTCAGACTTTTGAATGGACTTAACTTGCACTAAGTTGATTTTTCTCTACACCCTAGCTATGACAGTAACATTACATTCTGCACTGTCTTGTTTCTTTCTCTATGAATGGTATGTTTTGCCTGTATAGCGTTCAAGGAACGATGCTTTTCACTGTATACTAATACATGTGACAATAGTAAATCAAATCAAAAATAGGATCTCTATAGTGCAGAAGAAGGCCATTCAGCCCATCAAGTCTACATCAACCACAATCCCACCTGGGCCATATTCCCATAATCCCCTGACACCAGAGTCAATTTAGCATTGCTAGTCAAGGTAACCTGCATGTTTTTGGAATGTGGGAGGAAACCAGAGCAGCTGGAGGAAACCAATGCACACAAGGAGAGAATGTGCAAACTCTGCATAGACAGTGACTTGGAATGGAACTGGGTCCCTGGCACTGAGGCAGCAGGGCTAACCACTGTGTCACCCTAAACAAGTAAGAGCAGACTGTCTCAGAAGGAAATAGTGCAAATTAAACCACGACAGAACTTCAGCCCTAATGTTTCCCATTTTCCCCTAAAGCAAGATTAAGGAGTTCATGGGTGCAGTGTTACTGTCTTGATGCATCCAGTTGTTAGCACAATGAATTGGGCAAATGGTGCGCAAAGCTAAAAATCCAAATCGCACCCAGAAGCATGCAAAGCTTATTAGTATGAATTAACTGGCGGCATTTCAAAGTCAAAAGTGCAAAAAAAATTACAGCACAGGAATTGGAAAAAAGCAAGAACAAACCAAGTTTCTCCAACCTCGCTTTTTATAGCTAATGTCCTGCATACCAGGCAACATCCTAGTAAATCTTTTCTGTACCCTCTCTAAAGCTTTCTGGTAGTGTGGTGACCAGAATTGAACTCTATTCCAAGTGCAACCTAACTAAGGTTCTATAAAGTTGCAACATGACTTGCTAATTTTTAAACTCCTTCCCCTGGCCAATGAAGACAAACATGCCGTATGCCTTTTTGACCACTTCTCCACCTGCGTTGCCACTTTGTGACCTGTATATCCAGATCGTTGCTTATCAATACTCGTAAGAGTTTTACTATATATTTCCTATCTGTATTAGACCTTCCAAAAAGCATGACCTCACATTTGTCTGGATTAAACTCCATCTACCCAAGTTTCCAAGAAAGTTTCCCTCAGTGTTACTGGAATAGGTGCTGGAGTGTTGTGACTAGGAGATTTTCACAACCAGCCAAAGTTCTATTATTAACCCCATGCGTCCCAGTTCTCTATTCAGAAATGTATCCTTCCACTGCTATCCTTTGTCTTCTATGCCAAGTCAGTTCTGTATCCATCTTGTCAGCTGACCTCTATCATTGACATGCATGCTCCTTTCCAGATGCTTTCCACTTTTCTGAGATGTCATACTGGCATGAATCATCATTTACTGGTCTGCGTTTACACAGACCTGGCAAGCTATCACGCCTGTGGGCTCAGAGGCCATCAAAGCCACCAGGTGGTCAGAGGCATGGCCAGGCATTCCCACTTCCACTAGTAGACATCAGGCATTGCTGGTGTTCCACGGGCAGTGCCAGGGTGGAGATGATGATTGGGGTGGAGAAGTAGCATGATATTGGAGGTCAATTAAGGGGCCCATCAGGAGGGCCCTGATGCCACGATGAGGACAACGTATATCAGGCTGGGAGGAAGACATGCTGCTGATGAAGAGGACTGGGAGGGGGAGAGAAGGAGTGGTTCCAATGTCTACAGGAGGAGATTTTCCAATGTACTCAGTTCTGGATGTCTTTGCAAAGTGGTGGCCGTATGCTTTAAAGCCCGTTTCTTTAGCGTGATTAGAGGACCCTGATACCAGGGCCAAGCTCCCAAACCTCAAAGAACAATTGCCAAAAGATGGTGATGTGCAGTGCTGCTGAGAAACTGTACGGTTCACCCTGTGTTTCTTGCTTTTATGACATTTTTTGGCAGCATTCTGCCCCATGTGTTTTGAAATGTACTGTTATCAATGATTTTAGAAATGTAGAATATTCATAAATTTATCTTTTTCCTGGCAAAGTAAATGTAATCACCAAACATCAAATCTGGACATCCTGTGAGTATTTCATTTTGTGCAGCTACAATTTAAGTAATGGCTTGAGCTGTAAATCAATGGAATGTAATGGAATCATATGGTAGTTAATGGCATAGAAGGAGGTCATTGAGCCCATTGTGTCTGTGCCAGCTCTCTGCAAGAACAACTCCATTCGTCCCATCTTTTGTCACAGTGGTCAGCATTGCTGCCTCACTTGTGTTCAAAACTTGGCTGGGGTTATTGCCTGTGCGGAGTTTGCATGATCTTCCAGCATCTGCATGGATTTCCTCTGGGTGTTCTGGTTTCCTCTCGCAGTCTGGAAGATGTGCTGGTTAGGTGCAGTAGCCATGCTAAATTCCCCCTCATTGTTTCCGAACAGGTGCCAGAGTGTGGCGACCAGGGGAGTTTCAAAGTAACTTGTCATGTTAATGTAAGCCTACTTTTGACATTATAATAAATGAATTAGAGCTTCCCTTGCATTTCTTCCCCACCCTCCTCCCAAAAAAATGAAACTTCTAATGGAAACTGAATTGAACTTACTCAGTCACTGTGAATCAATGGCCTTGTTTGTAATCTGTACTGCCTTTATTGAGATAACAAAACCTTTTGCTTCGTGATTCCAGCTGCTGTGCTTAAAATAGATGCACTTTCAAAGTTTCATGATATCTATTTTAATTGTTTGTTTCAATCCCACATCCTGTTTTCATGAAAATAGATTGCAGAGTTTCTATGGAAAATTCAATGGCCTGAATTTTTCAGTACTTAAGATGATGTATCTGCCAGCCTTTTTTGTCATGACAGAAACTTCTGGAGTGCAATTAAATGCTGAAATCAATTTTTTAAATATTCTTTTAACTGGTCATAGGCATTATTGCCTTGGTCAGTGTTTTTTTTTCTCATTTGCCATCTCTGTGCATTAGCAACCAACTTGAACTGCTGCAGTAGGGAGGTGGTGGCATAGTGGTATTGTTCCTGAACCAATAATCCAGAGACCCAGCAATGTACTTTGAGGAGCTGGATTTGATGGGTTTGAAATTAGCAAAGATCTGGAATTAAATATTGATTTAAGTATGTTGATACTTGTGCAAACCCATTGAGTTCACTCATGTCTATTAGGGAAAGAAATTCGGTGTCCTTGTGAGGTCCGGCCTACATGAGACTCCAGACTCACAGCTCTTGTGTTGACTCTTGTGATGTCTGAAATGGTCTAGCATGCCACTCAGTTGTGTACAAACCACTGAAAAGGCAAAAATGAAATGAGACTGGATGCTGCAACCCAGGCATCAGATGTATCAAAGGCAAATGCAGTGCTCTCAATCCTACAAAGTCCTCCATCTGGTAGCTTGTGCTAAAATTGGGAGATCTGTCTTACAGACTAGTCTGTAAATGATATGACAGTCATTCTCTCGGAATCCAACCTTGCAGATAATATCCCAAACATCACCATTCCAGGGTATGCCCTATCTCACCGACAGGATAGATCCAGCAAAAGGTGCTGACACTGTGGTACACAGTTTGGAGTCTAGAGTCAATATTACAGACATCCTTAATGTTTCAATGCACCAGGTCAAAAACGGGTAAGGAAACCTCCTGCTGATTACTGTGTACTGTTTGCCGCTGAGCTGATGAGTCCGCAGCCTCCACATTGACACCACTTGGAGCAGGCACTGAAGGTGGCATGGGCACAGAATGAAATCTGCAGGGGACTTGTGCTCATTACGAAGAGGGGCTTTGTAGCATCACAGACCAAGCTGGCTAGGCCTTAAAGGACATAGCTGCTAGACTAAGTTTGCAAGGAAATCAACAATAAGAAAAACATGCTTGACCTCACCCTTATTAACCTGCCTGCCACAGATGTGTCTGTATCAGTAGGAGTGTATCAGCACAGTCCTTGTGAACACAAAGTAACATCTTCTCTTTGAGGATATGCTTCATCATATTGTGTGACATCATGCTTCATTGTGTGACATATCACCTGTGCTAAATGAGATAGACATCAAACAGATTTAGGAACTCCAGTGGACATCCATGAGGTGTTGTGGGCTAAGAGCAGCAATAAAATTATACTCAACCACAAACCTGGCATGACATGTCTTGTACTCTACTATTATTACCAAATCAGGGGTTCAATCCTGGTTCAATGCCAGCAGCAACATCGAGCATATCTAAAAATGAGGTGTCAACCTGATGCAGCAACAACGCAGGACTTGATTACTTATGTGCCAAAAAGCATAAACAACAAGTGATAGAACAAAGTAATTCATGGATGATATCAATTTCTGCATTGCTACCACATCCAGCTGTGAATAATGGTCAACAATTAATCAACTAACTGGGGGAGAAAGTTCCGCAAATATTCCATCTTTGATGCTGGTGGAGCATATCGGTGCAAAAGATAAGGCTGAAGCAATCTTCAGTAAGAACAGCAGAGTGGATGATCCATCTTGGCCTCTTCCTAAGGTTCCCAGCACCATAGATGTCAGTCTTAAGTTAATTCTGTTCACTCCATGTGATGTCAAATGTCTGAAGGCACTGAGTACTGAAAAGGCTGTTGGCCTTGACAATGTTCTGGCAATAGTACTGAAGACTTGGGCTCCAAAATTGCTGTGCCCTTAGCCAAGCTGTTACAGTACAGCTACAACAATGCCATCTGAAATTAATATTGATTTAAATATGTTGATACTTGTGTAAACCCATTGAGTTCACTCATGTCTATAAGGGAAGGAAATTCGGTGTCCTTGTGAGGTCCAGTATGGTTCAGTATGATCAGTGTGGAAAATTGCTCGAGTATGTCGTATATACACTAAGCAGGAGAAATCCAACCTGACCAATGCTCACTCCATCAGCAGAGTGATGGAAGGGATCATCAACAGTGTTGTCAAGTGACATTTAACCTGCTCATCTTTAGGCTCTTCCAGAGTCATTCAGCTCCTGACTTTTTTTATATAGCCTTTGTTCAAACATAGACAAAAAAGTTCAATTCCAGAAATGAAGTGAAAGTGACTATGCTTCACATCAAGGCAACATTTGATTGAGTACACATGGGAAAACCACCACCTGGAAGTGCCCCTCCAAGTCATTCACCATCCTGACTTCGGAGGGGAAAGAAATCACTATTTCTTCACTGTCACTGCATCAAAATTCTGGAACTCACTGCTTAATAGCATTGTGGATGTACTTACACCACATGAGTCACAGCTAAAACTTTTAAACCACCTGTTCTCTAACCATTTTTTAATGGAAATTGACTTACTATCACATCTGCCTGTAAGATCCCTTATGGCCTCAATCAATTATCCCATGTGTATTTCTTTCTTTGTGAAGGCAGACAGAGTTGACATTGGATGAGTCAAGATTTGGTTTGATCCATTAAGTTACTTTATTTTGCACAGAACAATAGTTATGATCATTTAGTTTAGTTGACATAGCGTGTCTCTGTGCAATCATATAGAAATAAGGAATTCTCAATTTTTGTTTGTTGACTTTAACAAGGCCAATATTTTGCTTTCTGATTTTGTAGAATGAGCAGTCACAATGTCCTTTTTGACTCCACTTCTACTTTTAAAAGAATGATCTCAATGCATCGCAGTCAATTAAGAAATTTAGGTATTGTAGGCATTATTGTTATGTTGGAAAACCTGGTCTTGAGGGTGTTCAACCATCTCACTCTACCAAGCCCCACCTTTTTTTTTATTCATTTGTGGGATGTGGGCGTCTCCGGCTGGCCAGCGTTTATTGCTAACCTCTAGTTTGCCTGAGGCAGTTCAGAGTCAACCACACTGCTGCGGTTCTGGAGTAACACGTAAGCCAGACAGATTTCCTTCCCTAAAGGACATTAGTGAACCAGATGGGTTTTTCTGACATTCAGCAATGGTTTCATGGTCATCAGTAGATTCTTAATTCCAGATATTTTTTTTTATTGATGTGAAATTTGAACCCAGCTCCCCAGAACATTTGAGTTTCTGGATTAATAGTCTAGTGATAATACACTAGACCATCCTCCAGTCAATGAGCTAACAGCCATTTGTAGTTTCCTATGGCGCCTGTTAGATAAACGTAATTATTACACAATAAAAAGCCGAGTGCAATTAGGACACAGATTTAGAGTGCTGGGGAATAGGTACAAAAATGATGTCAGGAGTAAATTTTTCACTCAGGGTGGTGGGTGCATGGAATCGGCTGCCAGCAGTGGTGGTGGAGGCGAATTTGATAGGGTGTTTAAAGAGACTTTTGGATAAGTACATTGGACTTAGTAAGAGAGAGGGTTATAGATGAGCCTAGTAGGTAGGGACATGTTTGTCGCAACTTGTGAGCCGAAGGGCTTGTTTATGCTGTGGTTTTTCTATGTTCTATGACCTCATTGTGCACATCTTGCTGTTTATATTGCTTACGCACAATTTGGTATTTCCTGAATGTCCATGTTCCTATTAAAACCCTAAATTAGAAATATGAAAGGGGAATAAATTGATATTTACAATATAAAAATTATTGCAGAGACTGCGCGATTATTGCCGTGGGAATCAGCGTGCGAAGGGCAGGCAGTGGGCCAATCCATTGACCTTGGCTGGGATTTTACTGTTTTGTGATGAGCAAGATCCCACCCTAATGTGTTTTACCTAATTCTAGTCTGTAATTTCCATTTCCTATATGTATATCTATCACATTATAATCATCAGAAATATTGCACTTTTAGGAGCAGGATGGTCCTGGAGGCGGGGGGGTGGTGGTTGAGATTCTCCATCCTTTCCTGGAAGAAGAGATGAAGAGGGAGAGATTAGTTTGGGAGTCCCAAATGGCTTTTATACTAGTGGAATTTCCCTGTTTTCTCTCTCATCAATGATAAGTGGCACAGTGATTAGCACTATTGCTTCCATTTGGTTCAATTCCAGCCTTGACTGTCTGTGTGGAGTTTGCATGTTCTCCCTGTGTCTGCATGTGTTTCCCCCCCAGGTGCTCTTGTTTCCTCTTGCAGTTCAAAGATATGTGAGTTAGGTGGATTGGCCATGCTAAATTGTCCCTTTTAATGTCAGGATGACTAGCAGAATAAATACATAGGGTTATGAGGACAGGGCCTGGATGGGATTGCTGTTGATGCAGATTTGATGGGCCAAGTGGCCTCTTTCTATACTAAGAATTCTATGACATAATGGAAACCTGACTGAAAGTTGCATCAATTTTAAATATCATTATTAAGCCTTTTCACCTGAGTTCGTCACCTAAATTGTCCATTCAATGAATTGTGACCGGTCCCTCATGATGTACACTTGACAAGCAACTGTGCATGTGATTACCCTTGCGGGGAGGGGGTGTGAAAAAGAGAGAAACATGGCTGGACAGTGTCCTGTGCTGTTTGGACAGCCAGGGTTTTGGGGGGTGGGTGGGGAAGAGTTTCCATTTTTATTTATAAATAGTGGGAAAATCCAGCAACACTGTCCACAGGCTACCTTCCATTTTTCCTACCGAGTTGATAATTCAACAATAAATCGGAATTTTTGCCCATTGAAACAGAAATTAATTCATAAAACAGCTCCACCAAAGTAAAAATAGACTTGAGGTAAATTACTGTATCCAAACATGATTTCTCTTTGGGGATTGAATGAATTCATGAGGCAATTCAAATGTGAAACCAGTCATAAGATGGCATATAAAAATGTCACTTTTTTCACCCATTTATGTAGCTAATGTTGCATTGGAACTCGTAATATACAATTCCAACTATTACCTACAAGTATTCATTACCTCATTCTAGGTTTTCAATAAAATTACTATTGAACTGTAACAAGAATTGATGCACGTAAGGATTTATGGCAGCTTTTACAATGGTTTAGTTACTTTGGAGACAGCAACTGAATCCCATTCTGAGAGCACAGTAAATTTGAGGAGCAACCTTGGCTTTCTGCCTCTTACTGTAAAATAAATGTGGTTCATCTGTAAAATTGAGAATTCCCTTGCACTGAAGCTTGCATTTTGGAGATGGTGGGAGCTCTTGGGAGAGAAAGAAGTAAGATGAACATTAGTCTGAATTTGAATTGGACAGCCTTGTCTTGAGGACAATTACTTGAAGAATTAAAAAAATCAAATCTTTCTAAACTGGAAATAGAATTATTAAGTTTTCATGTGAGCTTTTGAGCAAAGTACCCCATCCTGCCCATTTCTTCTGAGAAGACCAGTCTGCTCTGAAGATCAAACCTCTTGATTCATGTGATGGTTAACTCTGTGCTACTGTATGAACAATTGAGTTTAAATCTGCCTTTTTTTATACAACTCTTTCACATTGCAGCCATGAGCACTAATGATTCCCTGCAGTTTTCCTGGCAGTTGTGCTCAAATCCATCCCAGACTTCCAATGTTCCCTGCAATTGCCATTTGAAAATTGCTAGCTACTGCTCCCCGTAATTCTCAAGAGTTCTACAACAAACAATTAACTGGAGGTGTGGGATTTGTCAGGGACCCCTTCTGCCTTTCTTTATTTCGAGTGGGTGAATTTCCAGGACTGCTTGCACCCAAAATCATCCCCTCCTGTATTGAAAATTTAGCTTGTGGTCATTCAGATGAAATGTGAATGGAGAATCCCATTTGGCCATTGAAGTAGGAGAAAAAGATCTTCTGAAGTTCTCGAAGAGCAAGGCAGTTATCCTATGTCCTGGTCAATATTTATCCCTCAGTCAACATTATGAAAGCATCTGTAGATTGTGGAAGCTTTTTGCGTATAAATCAGCCTTCAAAATAACAGTGACTGCACTGAAAATGGAATTTATTGTGATGAATGCATTATGACAAATTGCAGGTGTGCAAGTTCGTGTAGCAATGCATATTTGTTCTGCTTGGTTTTTCTTGCTTCCTTTAAGTTGTGTGTGTATGTGCTTGAACTTCCTATAAGAGTAAATAATCTAAATAATGGCCCAAACTGTTTTGAAATGTAATTATTTGATGCATCAAATCTGGCAGAAAGGAGTGGTGAGTTCATGGCCTGTTCTGTCACACTTTGTTTTATTGCTGCCGAGGACTCCATGGAGATATGATTGTAAGAAAAGACAGAAGGCAACATTCCTCTTTTTTTTTTATTGAAGAACTTTGATAATTAATATCCTGCCAACAAACTCCTTTTCAGAAATTGTGCTTCAAAGCCAGCCCTTTTTTAAGATGAATACTGAAACATTCCTCTTTAGGTTATTTAGCCTCAAGGAAGACAAAATCAAGGCATGTCAGGAAATAATCTCGATCCCAAGAGACACTAGTGAAGAAATTGCCAGGACTTTAGCTTAGATATCGCTTCAGGGCTCTGAGTATAGTTATGTGCTGGTGAAGTGGAGAGTAACCAGTGCAGCATCTTGTTTTTTAATTCTGCAACTGTGCAGGACCTTGGTTTATGCCTTGATGAGACCATATTTTGAATATTGTATGCAGTCCTGGTCACTTCACTATAAGAAGAATGTAGAAACATTGCAGAGGAGATTTACCAGGATGCTGTCTGCCTTGGAAGGTAGGTCTTATGAGGAAAGATTGAGGGAGCTGGGGCTTTTCCCTTCAGTAAGGTGGAGAATAAGAGGTGACTAAATAGAGGTTTATAAGATGATGTGGGGGATAGAAAGAGTGGATGTTCAGAGACTGTTTCCTCAGTGAATGTAGCTGTTACTAGGGTTTATGGTGGGAGATATAGGAGGGATGCCCATGGTAGGCTCTTCACCCAGAGGGTGGTTGGGGTGTGGAATGGACTGCTGGCTGTGATAGTGGAGTCAGACATTTTAGGAACTTTCAAGCGGTTATTGGATAGGCATATGGAGCACACCAGAATGATAGGGAGTGGGATAGCTTGATCTTGTTTTCGAGGAAAAAGCTCGGCAGAACATCGAGGGCCGATAAAGGACTTGTACTGTCCTATGTTCTGTGTTCTAAAAAGGAAGACTAGTCCAAGTAACTGCAGAGGCAGTTTTGCACCCACAGTCTGTCTGCAGAATGGGAACATCCTCAAAATCTGGAGGGCATATTTCATGCTGGTGAGTTTGAGTTCCAGTCTTACAAGACCATCGTTGGTGGAGTGGTGTAAAATACATGGTGGGTCCCCAGAAAACTCATTTTAATAAATTAGCATGTAATTAGCAACGACTCTGTTGGGACTCTAATGTCTTGTTTTGTGTTCTAATGCATGTGCTGTTATCATCCTTTCCCAAAAATGGGAAGTAACGCTTACAAAAAGGAAACAAAAATCTGTATCGTAAAGCTGTCACTTTCTTGTATTTTGGGCTTGTGACATTCATATGTAGAACATAGAACATAGAACATTACAGCACAGAACAGGCCCTTCGGCCTTCGATGTTGCGCTGACCAATATAAAAAGCAATGCCCCTCCAAACTAAACCATTCCCTTCTCTTCCATATACTTATCAACTAACCTCTCAAATCCCTCAGCATCTCTTCATAAGACCTGCCCTCCATACCAGGCAACATCCTGGTAAACTCCTCTGTACCCTCTCCAATGCCTCCACATCTTTCTTATAATGTGGGGACCAGAACTGCACACAATACTCCAAGTGCGGCCGCACTAGAGTTTTGTACAGTTGCAACATGACGTTGCGGCTCCGAAATTCAATCCCCCTACCAATAAAAGCTAAGACTCCATATGCCTTCTTAACAACCTTCTCGACTTGACTGCCTACTTTCAGGGATCTATGCACATACACACCAAGATCCCTCTGTTCATCAACACTATTAAGAATCCTACCATTAGCCCTATACTCTACACATTTATTATTCCTGCCATAGTGCATTACCTCACACTTTTCCACATTAAACTCCATTTGCCACCTCTCGGCCCAGCTCTGCAACTTGTCCAAGTCTCTCTGCAAACTATAACACCCCTCTTCACTATCTACCACTCCACCGACTTTAGTGTCATCTGCAAATTTACTAATCCATCCTTCAATACCCTCATCCAGATCATTTATAAAAATTACAAACAGCAGGGGCCCCAAAACAGACCCCTGAGGTACACCACTTGTCACCGAACTCCACGATGAATATCTCCCATCAACCACCACCCTCTGTCTTCTATCTGCTAGCCAATTCCTAACCCAATTAGCTAAATCACCCTCTATCCCATACATCTGCATTTTCTGCAGAAGTCTTCCATGGGCCACCTTATCAAACGCCTTACTAAAGTCCATATATACCACATCAACCGCCTTACCCCCATCCACCTCTTTGGTCACTTTTTCAAAAAACTCAATAGGTTAGTAAGGCACGACCTACCCTTCACAAAACCATGCTGACTATCCCCAATCAATTCATTTCTCTCTAAATAACTATAAATCCTATCCCTAATAATTCTCTCCAATACTTTGCCCACAACAGAAGTAAGACTCACTAGCCTATAATTCCCTGGAAGGTCTCTCTTCCCCTTCTTGAACAATGGGACCACATTCGCTATCCTCCAGTCTTCCGGAACTATACCTGTAACCAACGACGACCTGAAGATCAGAGCCAGAGGCTCTGCAATCGCCTCTCTTGCCTCCCAGAGAATCCTTGGGTAAATCCCGTCCGGCCCAGGGGACTTATCCAACTTCAAACCCTCGAATATCTAGCACATCCTCCCTATCTACTTCAATACTTTACAGTTTGCAATCCTGTACCTCAGTGTTCTCCATAACTACATTTACATCACCCTGCGTGAATACCGAAGAGAAATATTTATTCAGTACCTCCCCAATCTCTTCAGGCTCCACGCACAACTTCCCACTGCTGTCTATGACTGGCCCTAATCTTGTCCTAACCAATCTTCTATTCTTAACATATCTAAAGAAAGCTTTAGTATTCTCCTTAATCCTATCAGCCAAAGTCTTCTCGTGTCCCCTCTTAGCTCTCCTCAATTCACTCTTTAGCTCCCTCCTGGCTAATCTATAGCTTATATACTGTGTAAAAGCCATTTATTTCCAAGATACTCCCTCATTCTTTCTTTACAGTGAATTTGCCCAGTAGGTAACAGAATGGTGATATAATTGTGAGACCCAAAGGGGGATTTTGCACACGATTTACCACCACGATTTGTAAACAGTGATGGGGGCACAAAATCCAACGAAACAGAAAAGAACAAGAACAAGGTCTTGCTGGCAAGACCTTGCGTGCAATCATCTCAGCCTTCCCAGAAGGGCCAGGAACCTGATTCAGATACATTTTAAATATCGGGGGCTTTCTCATGGTATCATCTCCCCACGTTGGGATTCCTGTTTCTTTGGCGAGATTCACAACAGCTCTGAAGAAACATGAATCAGATGAAGGGACCATGCTGGAAGTGTATGGGTACAGTCCCTGTGGTAGGGAGGGACATGCCTGGACTGTACTCTGGCACTTTTTCTGGCACGAGGCACATTCATTCAAAACTATGGCAGCAGGGAAGAAGTGGTTCTTGAGTCGGCTGGTACGTGACCTCAGAATTTTTTCCAATGGAAGAAGGTGAAAGAGAAAATGTTCAAGGGTGCGTGAGGTCCTTGATTATGCTAGCTGTAATGGGGTGGGGAGGGCAGAGGGGATTACCTTTGTGCATGAAGATTTATTATGTTCACGGGGTTGTCTGTTTTTTAGTGCTACAGAATTGGGTACCCTTTTTCAAAGAAAAAGGCAGCTCAGTCTCAAGAGGCTGCCCTGCTGGTATGATGGCATGGGACATGCCTGCTTTATTATTGCTATATTTTTCTGCAGTTAGACAAGAAAAGCCCACTGCACACTGCTTTACTTGTCTGACATATAAGAAGTCTGACAACACCAGTTTTAAATCCAACCGATTTATTTGACAGTAAACTCGCAAGCTTTTGACTATTATAGCCTTCTTCAGGCGAATGAGGTGTTCTGGTCTGCAATAGTACACATATCAGCACAGACAGTTTACAGATTGCTGATTAGAATGTGAATCTTTACACCTAACGTGCTATTCAAGTCTTAAAGTGGCTAAAAATGTGAGTGGGAGGAGCTCTGAGCAATCTGTAAGCTGTCTGTGCTGATGTGTGCTATTGCAGATCAGAACACCACCTCATTCGCCTGAAGAAGGCTATAATAGCCGAAAGCTTGCGAGTTTGCTATCAAATAAATCAGTTAGATTTAAAACTGGTGTTGTCAGACCTCTTACTGTGTTTACCCCAGTCCAACGCTGGCATCTCTACGTCATTACTTGTCTGAGCCAGCGCTTAAAAAAAAAAGGTACACCCATAGCACTAAATGTGAACCTCCAAGTGCTATCTATCATCAGTTGAATCTGATTATTTGTCATAGCCTTTTGAGTGGCAACAGAGACTTGAAGACTAGAAAATCAGTGAATTCTGAGATGTGTAAAATGACGTTAAGATGAGCATGAGTGCAAATAAAGAGTGCTATACAAAATGTATAAGCCTGCTTATTGTGCAATTTGAATAATGAGTTTTAAAATATTTACATAAGTAGCCATGATCGGGAACAGTTGGGCACTCTGCCCAACCAGCTTTATAGACCACTTCACTTGTCTCAAACTTTTTCTTCACAAGGCTGCACACAATGGTAATGGTTACTTGGGGTTTGTGTCTGGTTCCCATGGAATCAACGTGATCTCCTGTCACATGAATCTTTTATTCTTTCACTCAACATTATCAGACTCTGAACAATTCCCCTTTCTTGTTGTAAGGCATCAGATTCTGAGACCAGAGATGGAGAGCAAACTTACCAACCAATTAAAATTACTCATTTGCTTGTTATCCGTCCTTCTTGCAATATTGTAATTTGTTATATTACATCTGTGGTTTGTGTATGTGCACCTTTTCTTTGTAAAAATGATGGTACAATAATAAAAATGAAAAATAATTAAAGTTAATAATTTGGTTAGGCTTTTCTGAAACGATTCTTGCAGTTTTTCATTCTTTTAAACGATTCAAATTGGTAACTCACCAAGCATTAGCTTTTTCTATTTACTTTATGAACATGTATCGTAATTCCCAAGTGTTGGAGCTACACTCGCCTACGAGCAGGCAGTGAGATGGCACAATGTTTAGCACTGTGGCCTCACAGCAACAGTCTCAGGTTTGAGTCTAACCTTGGATGTCTATCTGTGTGGAGTTTGCACATTCTTCCCAAATCTGCATGGGTTTCCTTTGGGTGGAAAACCAATTTTTTGGTTTGATTTATTATTGTCATGTATAAGTATATAGTGAAAAGTATTTCTTGCACACTTTACAGACAAAGTATACTGTACATAAAGGAGAGAGCGCAAAATACAGTGTTACAGTCATAGCTAGGGTGTAGAGAAAGATCAACTTAATATGAGGCATGTTCATTCAAAACTACGGCAGCAGGGAAGAAGCTGTTCCATCGGAACTTTTTCCGGTGGAAGAGGAAATGTCCAAGGTGCGTGAGGTCCTTGATTTTGCTAGCTACTTTGCTGAGGCAGTGGGAAGTGTAGACCGAGTCAATGGATGAAGGCTGGTTTGCGAGGTGGATTCACTCACTGATAACCCTTTGTAGTTTTTTATTCATTCATTGGACATGGGTTTCGCTGGCCCTCCAGCATTTATTGCTCATTCTAAGTTTACTGGAATTATTCCTGTAAACCAATAACTGTGTACTTATACTCTTATTAAATGGTAGGTTAAAATATTAAGCATAATCACACAAAGTAAAAAACCCTGCAAAAGTTAGAAGCTGGACTTGGAACGAAATATTAATTGTGCCCTATAGTTAAGAAACAACAGATCAAAGTTGCATTCTGCTCTGTTCTACCTTCTTTAGCTGATTCCAGACATTTGAAATCTTACATGCAAGTGCAATCAGTGTTAGAGCTGCTGTCTGTCTATTTTTTTTGAAGCATTCTGCACTATTTCCTTTGTTCGCCCTTTTCTTTATGGGTGAACCTGTAAAACACAGTTGCAGCAAAGTTGTTGGTCAACTTGCAATGAGGGTATTTTCCAGTTACAACTCCAGAGATCCATAAAGTAACGCTATACTAAATGTTAAAATACTAATTTATTATTAAATTCAACTGAAAGCAGCAAAAGTTGCTGTCAATGATGAGAAGGATCATGAATTTAGTGTGGTAACAATGTTTTTAAGTATTGGGCGTCTGGAAAGTCACCCGAGGATCAAATTCAGTAATTGAAAGGTACATTGGGACACATCCTGGCAGACTTCCTAGGTAAGGTAAAAATTTTAAATTGCTACTTTGTCAGTCTTCATTATTGAAAATGATGCTGAATTACTAATAACACCTGAGTTTTAAAGTGAATATGTCCTCTTGGGACAGAGATGATTTCAAAGCAGGCTGAGTTGCTGGCCTTGACTGCATTCACCTGAAGGTGCTCAAAGACTGGGGGCTCTGCTCTGAGCCATTCCCCCTTGACATTATCCGCTCTCTGGGGTGTGGGATTGTTTCCAAGGACTAGACAAAAGCTATGCTGTGTTTATATTGGAAAAAATATACTGGATTAGGGAAGTAACAGCATTTGAGTTTGTGTACTTATGTATTTGGTTGGCATATGTATTGGAAGTGTGCTATATAACCCTTGCTAGAGAAAGGATGGTTGGAGAACCTCACATGACTTCGAAGAAAGAAGATTCTGTTTCCATTATCTGTTTTGTTGTTTTGGGAATATTAGATGCTGGTTTGGTGACTTTCAAGAAGCTATTGATGTGAAATTGTATTAAATAAATTGGAATCCTCTGGGCTTGTTTAACAAATTTTGGTTTGTGTAAGTAACTATGTACATTCTCAGACTGAGATTTTATTTGTTTTATTAGTGTCACAAGTAGGCTTGCATTAACACTGCAATGAAGTTACTGTGAAGTTATATGGTGAGTATGGTAACAGTCACCATACTCCAGTGCCTGTTTGGATACACTGAGGGAGAACTAGCCTGGCCAATACACTTAACCAGCACATCTTTTGGACTTGGGAGGAAACTGGAGGAAACCCATGTAGACATGGGAAACATGTGCAGACTCCATACAGACAGTTAACCAAGAAAGAAATTGGAGCCTTGGCACTATGAAGCAGCAATGCTAACCACTGTGCCACTGCCACCATTAACAAGTTAATAACAAGCTGGTCACTGGTGGATTCCTACAGGAATTGGTGTTGCAGTCTACTATTGTTACAGACAAGAAGGGGATTAATTTAAATGCTCCGAATTTTGTCTGTACACAGGAGTTTTTGATATTTGATTTTTCCCAAAACAAGTAGTGTTTTTACACCAATCCTTCAGTTTGAGGTCATCCAATCCACTTTTTATAATCACAACAAAATGAAGATAAGCTCAAATAAGAATACTAGTTTATTTTACACGCAAGACATTTTGCAACATCTGCCCTTTTGCACTCATGCAATAAAAGAGACAAAAGTGAAAGGAAAGAGGTATAGGGCAAGAATGCAATAAAAATAAGTGATTTCACAGGGGTCCAGAATCAAAAGTCAAATGGTATATCTTTCAGGGTGATCTGCCTGCCCAGAAACAAACAAGGATCGTCCCCATGGAAGAAGATTCCTAAAGATAAATGAGTCTTAGGTACAGATAGAGGAGTTCTGATGTTTCCAGTAGTACAGTATAGAATCTAGAACAGTACAGCACAGGAACCAACCCTTTAGCCCATGATGTTGTGCCGAACATGATACCAAACTAATCCCTTCTGCCTTCCCTTGGCTCATAATCCCTCTATTCCTTGCATTTTATGCCTCTAGAATCCCCTTAAACACTCCTATCATATCTGCCTCCACCACCAGCTCTGACGGTGTGTTCCATACACCTATTCTCTGTGTAATATTGTTTTAATAATGATAAATATAACTCTCGGAATTGGATAGCTATAACGCTTGGCATGTATGTTTTGATTTGATGTATGCCTACCTTTTTAAGGAAATAGATATTAAACTGCTAATCATTTACATACCTCGACAGGATGCATCACTTTCATGACTTGTATTCAGTTGGAAACGCAGGAATGTGTGTGTATAACAGCCTCCCAGTTAACTCTATTTGTATATAATCTCATCTTCAAATAAAGAACCCATATTATTTTCCAGTCCTGGTGTATGATTGGTACATTTTGTGTCAATAAAGATAAGGAAGTAATAACATGCAACCTGTATGCTGTGAGTCATATTCCTAAATGCATACAATGAGTGAAAATTCACTGTCTTCAGAAGAAAGCTGGCCAGGTTCTTGAGCACAGATAATGTAACAGCTAAGTGGCTAGTGTGAAGTGTGTTGCCTCCTAATATTTATTTGAAGGTCTTTGTTGGATATTGGAGACAAATTGCCCAAAGTAACTTCTGTTGTCTGTTGCAGAGATTATATAGATTGTGGTCATCATGTGTTCATGGAGCCTGTCTTATGGCGCAACTATGGGCCATTTAGTGTTCTCTTGCCCTTAATGTTTTTCCTATGTATCTTTTTTATAATTTACGGCATTTATACTGAAAAATTTGTGGTGGTGATGGGCGTTGTCATATTTCTTCAGAATGCACAAAACTACAGAAGTTGGGGATTTATTGTGGCCTGCAGCAAATTCTGCTTGATACAGACAACTTCCACTTTTCACGTACTCGCTTTTGTTTTATGATTATCTTTCTCTAGTAGTTGGGGAGTTTGAATGTTCACGAACAAACTTCCAGTGATAACTATCTGTAAATGGACAGTCAAAATACAACATGCTTAATCAGTTTTGTAAATTTATAAAGTGTAATTGTTGAATGTGTTTTAGTTGCTGCAGTTTGATGAGATTGTGGATCTGCAAAGTATGGGAGCAGTTCAGAGAAAGTATCAATTTCATGAAACTCTATAAATTAGCACGGGGAAGAAGTCGGAACTAATTACTTGGGTTGAGGTTAAAACTCAGAAGCTATTACGACTGAATCCTGGCTAATGTTGCAAGCACCTATAGATCCAGTGGATTCCAGCTGTTTCAGTCAACAAGCTCCACAAAATTGTTTTCACTTAACTTTAGGAATATAGTTTGTAGTTCTTTCTCAGAAGATTTGTTCTTGCATTACTAACCCTTTTTTTTTTGGAGATGAATGGTGTTTTTTGTAAATACTGATTCTTGGAATGTGAGCTGCATTGACTAGGCCAGCATTTATTGTCTATTCCTAGTTGCCCTTGAGGAGGTGGTGGTGAGTTGCATTCTTAAACCAGTGCTGTTTATTTATTGTACCATGTTTATGTTCTTGTTCCACCTATGGGAATCATAGCGGGTAAAAAGCAGACAATGGAAATATCCATTGACCTCGAAGGAATTTTTCTGGTTTTGCGGTGAGTGAGGCCTGAAAATCCCACTCTGTCTCTCTCACACTTGTCCAAGGCTGGCTGCAAACAATTGCCTTGTTTGCAGTTCAGAACCTGAAACCTTTGGGCATGTTACACATTAACTTATTTGGGAGCACAGTTACATTAGTTTCAAAGGTCAAATGGTTCAAGTATGCTGCCCTCAAGAATTCTAGATTTGTATGATCAGATTTTGTGCCTGCTATACTCTTGAGTTGCTTACTTGCTAGTGGTCACTTATGGTTTAGGAGGTGGTAATTTTATTTGAAAGATTGGGTTATTGCTCTATCATCATTGTTTTTAAGTTTACTCATCTCAAGGGAGGAAAAAGATTAGTTGAACCCAAGATGTGTTATAATGTTCTTTCATTTGAGCAGCCAAGGGATAATGCTGTTAAAAATGATGAATCTAGAATGAAATTGAACTAAATAAAAGATTAAGTTTGTAAAACAAAAATCTGCAATTTTACTTGATGGGTACGAGCTCACAACATTTTTGAAGCAGATATTTAATTGTCTTGTATAACAAGACAGGGAATGTATAGGGTCATGATGTAGAGATGCTGGCGTTGGACTGGGGTAAACTCAGTAAAGTCTGGCAACACCAATTTTAAATCCAACCAATTTATTTGATAGTAAATCTGCGAGCTTTCGGTCTTTGTGGCCTTCGTCAGGCGACTGAGGTGTTCCTGACAAAGGCCACAAAGGCCGAAAGCTCGCAGATTTACTATCAAATAAATCGGTTGGATTTAAAATTGGTGTTGCCAGACTTTACTGAATGTATGGGGTGTCAGAGAGGGATAGTACCTCTGATGGGAGATTATGTTGCATCCTTTACAGGGTGGTATGTCCACCCTTTGTCCCCATCTGGCACTCAGCTCTCACCTGTGGCTCTCCATAGCTGTGTTGCATGTGACAGGGACCACGCCCTGGGCAACAGCTTCAAGCTGGCTAAACCAGGTGAGGGTAGCCAACGGGCCTCAACCCTTGGTCAGATAGGGAGATGTCTACCCCAGCATGTGAAGACAGACTCCAGCGGATTGAACAGACCAGATCAATAGTAGGTCCAATGATCAGGAAGGCAGTCTCTGCAAGTGTTGTGGAATGCAAAGAGCAGGACAAGTTATAGAAGACATCCTGGTCATCCACTGAGCCTAGTCCTATCTCCAGCCATCTTGACTCTTGTCTTGCCACTGGACCCAGATGGGAATTGGGAAGACAGAGGCTGACGCTGCACAACTCTTCCTCACTTTAATCTAAATCAAGCACGAGTGTTGTCATCGTCGGCGTCCTGTTCAACTTTTGAAATTCTGTGGCAATGGGCGAGTGATAAAGCAGCAGGTGTGGATACACTGGGAGCCATAGTCATGGACCTGCACAAAGGTAGCTCAGGTCTGCTGACCAAAGCAGCAGTGAAACTTGGCATCTGCCTGGGTGACTGAGCAGTCCTCTTCAGGAACGTACTGCTCATCTTGTAGAATGAGGGGGCTAGAAAAGGTGCCCCTAAACATTGCCTGCTTCAGTACACCCTGGTCAGTTTACCATGGTTGGTGGGGATCCCAGCTTGCGATCAAACAAAAACAAGACAAGAAACGTTTCATGTGAAATTCCAATGTTATGATCTGAGTCATTGGGGCAGATTTTCTTAACAAAAAGGGTTGTTTTCGCAAAAACAAATCAAATTGAGTTGTCTTGTTTTGATTTTATGTTGGGCTGACTCATAACTGGTAAAGCAGCCAAAAAGCAATATTCTGTGACTATTTCCATGTTTCAAAGTTCTGAATCTTGTTGAAATGTGTTTTACAAGATTGAATGATCCCTGTGTGAACTGTAAGAGTAAGAACATTTCTTGTACATTCAGGGACTCCAATAATTGCTTGGCCAAGGTTGCTGCTGTAAGGTCAGGTTCATTTGTGGAATAAAGACTCCTTTAAATATTTATTTTTTGGAAGCACAGGCACATGCTCCATTTTTTTTTCTTGTATGCAAGTTAAGATATTTTTTCATGACATGAAACAATCATGGAAATGCTTTCAATGCTGATTTGCATATGAAATTAAATATGATCCAAAATGTGTAGCTTATCCTTAAAATGTGTTAAATAATCAATAATTTCTACATTCCTGTTTTTCCCTCTAGGCTATCTCCTTCCTCAATTTATTCTGCCACGTATTTTTATTTGGTCAAATTCTCAACTGACATACTTTCCTACGTTTGCAGAGTGATAGTATTGATAAAAAGTAGTACAGTTTTTTCTGAAATTTAACACCTGATCCTTTTAGAATGAATTGAAATTTGATCTTGAACTTAAACCTGTTTGAAGTCTCCCTTAATCTTCAGGATACTTGAAATCTGTAGATAGCCTCAGGATAAACAAATACATAAAGCATATTGTTAAATTCAGACACTGGCAATTCATTGGATCATCACATTTACATGGTTCAATTTCTTAAATGTTATGAAGGGGTTTTAAAAGTTCTTGACCACATGGGACTGGATTTTAGCTTTGTTTCTGGAAATGAGAGTTACAATCCTATCTTCTGCTCCGACAATGTCAATTAATGCTATTTTCAGTTTGCAGACTGGCTGGACTCGGGCCACTGCTTCCGAAAGCTTGTTTGAGGTGGAAGCTCACGCAAATGGATGTTGATTTGGAGTAGGTTTGAAGGCCCATCTCTGTGCTGGGATCTTGGTCCAGTTCTTTAATGTGTGAGACCCTACTTGCCTCGCCAAATCCTCATGCCAACTCCCCATAGTCCTTCAATCCCCACCATATCCACTCAACTAGTATCCATAATTTACAGAATACTCTTAAACTGTCAAAATAAAGTCATTCTTGAATGACTTCAAAAATCGTTATCTAAAACAGTTAAGCTAAACAAACTCGTCATTCCCTTGACAGCTTTATAAACAATCTCTGCTAAACTGAATCCATTGGTGAAGTTTGGAACTCTGCCTAGCATTCATGAGATTCCATTGCATAGCTGTTTGGTTTAAACTTTCAGAACTGAAAACATTAAAGACCTAAGTGATTGAAAGAACTCGGTCGTCTGTTCAGGCTTTGAAGCAAGGATCCAGATTAAATCACAGCAGCAACTGACACTCAAATCTGACAGCGGAATAAATTTCAATGGAGGGTTAAGAAAATGAATGTGAAATCTGAAATCAACACAACATGTTGAAATACACAGCAAATATGTTGGAGTCTGAAAAGAGAGGATGATATTTTGTTACAATCCTGAGGAGTAGAAACTATAAACCAAAATAATCAAATTTACTGAATGATTCCCCAAATCAAGCAATTACCATTAGATTTTAAGTTTTGTAACTTTAACATAAATCAACAGGCAAATGAGAGCTAAAATAGAGAAATTTTATTTTGAATAATTGATACCAAGATGCATCCTATTACAGCCACATGCACCTGGCTCATGCTCTGAAAACATGTGGCATGACATAGCTACACAGTTCCCTAAAAGCTTTGCATCTGTTCATCTATGGTAGGTCCAAAATTCTAACCAACAACAATTTTTTGCCTCCAAGTTTTGTGGGTGTGATTATTATTAATGCACATTTACACAAATCCTTTCTTCCTTGGGTCATGACAGTCCTTATGATAACTTTTTCAGAGTTACTTTTCAACTGATAAACCAATAACAAACACCCTGTTTCACGAATTGGCCATTTCCAACCTTTTCAGGTCTCTAAACTATTCCCTCAGGCTTCCCATTTTTAGATCTTTTTGGTCAACTCGCACATTGCCTCCAAAAACTCCTGTCGTCATTTCTGAGATGTGCTTCTTTTCCCCTCAAATTCTGTATTCCTTTTCCTGATTTTTGCCTTATGCTTGCATCTGTGGGCTAATTGCTTTCTGCCTTTGGCTCCTTTCATGTTTGCAGCTCCCCTTTGTTTCTGGCCACATCTGTGTCTTAGCTTCCTCCCTGTTGATGCTGCTTCCAAATCAGGAGTCACCAGGTCACAAGGACCACAATTCCTTTCTTGTCCAAGAAAGGTACAACTGATCCTTTCACAATTGATGCAAACTTTTAAATATCTTTTCCAAACACCCTTGGAAACAGCCACAGATTCCAGAGGCATTTTAACAAAATGACAATTTTTCCAACTGCACCGCTTATGGGTCAAAGGACATAATTTTTGAGTTTAGTTCCTTCAGTTTGATCATCTTTTTTGAACAGAATAAAACAGAGGAGTAGAACAAACAGAATATCTAACTTTTGATTGAAATGCATCATGAATCCCACGTTAATTTAAAAATTAATTGATGAAATAGCATTGGGTCACGTGAAAAGTTCATTGCAGCCAGAAACTGAATATTCCAGCTGTTTTTCACTATTTGGATGAGATTACTACTTGTAAATTCTTTCAGGAAGGAGTTGATGAAAATGTTCTTAGTGGAATCTGTTTGATTTTTAGATCTTAGATGCAATTGTGAAAATGCAGGTACCAAGCCTAAGGTACAACTTATGTGCACACTGCAGACTGTTTAGTCACATAACCAAGAAACCGAATCCAAAGACTGAACATGCTGGAATATTCAGCAGGCCCAACCATGTCTCTGGATACTGAAGTAGATCTTATCTTTGCACCCCAGTGACCCTTCATCAAAATTGACAAACTGTTCAACTCATTAATCTAGAACTTTCAATTGCCACCATTCTTGTTTTGCCAAAATGAGATAAGGGAACATAGGAAATAGCAGCAGCATTAGGCCCCTCAAGCCTACCTCACCATTCAGTTAGTTCATGGCTGATTATCTACTTTGACACCATTTTCCTCTCTCTCTATGTCCATCTGGAATTTATCGTTGTCTTGAACATACTGACTAAGTCTCCATAGCCCTCTGGCTATTCACCTACATTTGTAGAGGTCTGTTTCAAGTTTGTAAATGGTTCTAGTTTTATGAATTTCTGTTTTCTGCTGTACATATGCAGACTGTTGTTATCTAATTACAGAAATGAAAGTTTAACCTCTCAAAGATTTCTAGCAATCATTGGAGAAAGGTCACAGAAATAGACTTTGCATCTCTTGTAATACCTGTTGATACCAAGTGCCTTCCAACCCTGCCATCATATGCTGCTCTGTGGTCAAATTCCAGAGTATAAGCAGCAGTAAATTACAGGCTGCTGTCTATCTTCTGTTTATGGGCTCCCACTGGATAGAATCAGGAACTGTAAAGGTAATATTTAAGTGACAGAAGTAAAAAATCCTGGCTTTGCTAACTTTCCATTAGCTTTTGCATTCAACATTGCCTCCTTTATCTGTTAGTAACAGAATCTGACTGCATTATATAAGACAAGTTCATTCTTTTCACCGTCTGAAGCAGATTAGTTTAGGAGTCTAACAAAATTCAACGTGTCTGCTATTACTCACCAATTTTTACAGATGCACCATAGAAAGCATCCTTTCCAGGCACATCTCCGCTTGGTATGGCTCCTGTTCTGTTCAAGACCACAAGAAATTACAACGGGTTGTGAACGTAGCCCAGTCTGTTATGCAAACCAACCTCCCATCCATTGACTCTGTCTACACTGCCAGAAGGGTAGCCAGCATAATCAAGGACTCCATGCATCCTGGACATGCTTGCTTCCATCTTTTTTCCTTTGGAGAAAAAGATACAAAAGTCTAGGGTCACGTACCAACTGGCTCGAGAACCGCTTCTTTCCTGCTGCCATCAGACTTTTGAATGGACCTATCTTAAGCTAATCTTTCTCCACACCCCAGATATGATTTGTAACACTATACTCTTTCCATTTCCCCTCTGTACTCTGGTATGTTTTGTCCGTACAGTGTGCAAGAAACAATACTTTTTACTTTATCCCAATACATGTGACAATAAATCAAATCATCTTGTTCACTGTTAATAGTGAGATCTGCCATGGTCTACTCATAACAGCAGAGACTACTGTAGTTTACTATGTGCTAAGTATTTTGGAATGATCCTGAATGGTGCATTAAGGTTTCTCTTGACAGCCATGCCTTACATAAAATTGAGTAGCTTTGTAACTTTGGAATCTGTGGACCGATTTGTCCCAAAACAACTCCATGTGCTGAACTGGCAGGAAAACTGGTTACAAATCACATTGTTTTTTTCAGTGGAAGCTCAGACTCGAATCTCCCACATTTACAATGCAGAAGTCACAATTGTGATTATCATTAAAAGCTTGGGGGAGGAGTGAGAGATGTAGGGCGTATTCACACCAAAGTTTGACAGTTCTGGGCCGCCTGCATATATGCAATGGCCCCCTCTCCCCCTGTCCGTGTTCCTTGATGTAAGATAATTTACAGTAGTGTAGTGTTAAATCATGTTCGGAGGATGTGCAAAGGGCTCCAACAAATTTATTGTTCTGAGGTATAGCTATTGCTGTTGTCCAGGTAAATATGGTAGCCTGTTTACATAGGTCTCACGCAGCGCTCTGATAAATAATCAGCTAATCTTTTTATTAGGTAGTACTTGTTGATAGATGCTGGTCTTTGAAAGGGAGCTTGAGATCTTTTATATCCCTTTAAAACAGGCAGGTCTTGATTGCTTTCAGTGTCTCACCTTGAAAAATAACATTTCTGACTTTGCAGTACTCATTCAGTACTTAATATAAGGATCTGGTTCACATAAGATTATGTGGGATGGAGTACAGTGCTGTCTACTGATGTAAGAAGGCACATAACCCTAGACCGAAGGTTAATGCTTTGCATAGAAATAGTAAGATCAAGTGATAAAGACAGCTCCTTACTTATCCCTTAGCGATATACAACTATGTAGTAAAGTAGATAATAAGGACCTGCTGTTATCTTACTAAAGACTATGAAAACTTTGACAGAACCATTCTGTGACCAATACCATCCCAACAAGTATTACACTCAGCATTGGCCCAAATTTTGTACAGAGGCGCAGCAGTGGCTTTTGGAACAACAGCTTGTTGACTCAGGCAAAAGTGTTATACTCAGCCAAGCTAACACCCAATAGGGGGAGTGATTGTGCAGCGGTACATTACAATCATTACTTGCATTCCAGAAATGCAAAAATAGAGCTAACCAGTGTTCCTGCTAACCTAAAATAAAGATTGGTTCTATGACTAAAATAACTTGCTTATACTACTTGTTTTAGATACTGTTTGGAATTCTCTGACCTTGCCCATGTCTGGGGATCCTTCAGTCCCACTGCTGTGAACGGAGATTTACCTGAATGCCAAATTTCTGTTCTCACTGGCAGCAGTAGCAGGGCAGGGTAGATGTGGACAATTTTGAGCATTATGTCCTCCCAAATCCATTGTAGTCTCTCTTTAAAAAATATATTGCTGCTGTTTTTTAAATTCTCTCACCTGCCTTCATTACAGCTTTTGGCAACTTGTGAAATTCCCCTTCTACAGTGGGAATGGCTTTCTGATAAGAACATAAGAACATATGAAATAGGAGCAGGAGTAAGCCATCCAGCCCCTCAAGCCTGCCCTGCCATTCAATAAGATCATGGCTGATCTGCAGTGGTTCAGTACCATTTTCCCGCTTTCTCCCCCTAACCCTTAATTCCCCTGTCAATCAAAAACCTATCCACTCTTGACTTCAACAGGCAAAGAATTCCAAAGATCACCACCCTTTTTTGCGTGAAGAAATTCCTCCTCAACTCTGAACACACCCCCCAAATCTTGAGGTTGTTCCCTCTAGTCCTGCTGTCTTTGTTAAAGGGGAGGAGTCTCTCAACCTCTACCCTATCCATCCCCTTCATTATCTTATATGTCTCCCTCTCAGCTTACTAAACTCCAAGTACAAACCTAGCCTATTTAATCTCTCCTCATAATCCAACACCCTCATCTCCGGTATCGGCCTAGTGAACCTTCCCTGCACCCCCTCCAAGGCTAATGTATCCTTCCTCGAATGCAGTGACCAAAATTGCACACAGTATTCCAGCTGCGGCCTCTCCAGCACACTATACAACTGCAAAAGTACCCCCCTACTTTTATATTCTATCCCCCTAGCTATAAAGGCCAACATTGCATTCGTCTTCTTAATCACCTGCAGACTGTGTTTTTTGAGATTTGTGCACAAGGACCCCAGGTCCCTCTGCACCATCGCATGCTGCAGCTTTTTGCCATTTAAATAGTAATCCTTCTTACCGTTATTCCTACCTATTTGTATGTGAACCTAGAAGATAAGTGTCAGCAAGGCATTTTACAATGAGGTCTGATCCTGAACTCAACTGACATCCATCAGCATCCATTAGGTGTCCCAACCAATTTATTTCTCAGGGAATTTGAGATTAATTGTAACAATTTCACACCCCCCCTCACTTTCCTACCCAACTTAAGTCTATCATTGTAATGAGCACTTTGTGTAAGCCTGTGAAGCTAGAATTTTCTTAGTGTCCTTGAGATTCCACCCAATGAATCCAACTAATCTTATATACTTGCATGAAGTACTTTTTCTTTGTGACACTGAGGTTCAAACTGCTTCAAATTATTTAGAAATCCACTGACTGGTTTCTATTATGTAGGCATTTTATACTGTGTCGTAAATAAAGGGTTTAATCTGGAATAAAGCTTTTGCACATGATTTGAAAAACACGGCTGTGAACTATTAACTAAAAATTGGAACGTTACCAGTGTAGACTTCTGTAAGTAGCTTAGTGTATATATAAGCTACTATAGAAACAAAGCATTGATTGAAAATTTTCAGGCTGCTTATCTGACATCCTGCACTGGATGAGCAAAAATGTTGTTGAATTAAATATTAGGAAGACTACAGATCCTGTTCCATCACCCCTGTCTCAGTATCTCCACCCTGAACACTGTTTGACACTGAGCCAGTGCTCACTTATTCAATGTCCTAGAATCATAGAATAAAATCTCTACAATGCAGAAGGGGATCATTTGATCCATAGAGACCACACTGACAACAATCCCACCCAGGCCTCATCCCTATAACCTCTGACACCTAAGGAGCAATTTAGCATGGCCAATCAACCCAGCTTGCATTACTTTGGACTGTGGGAGGAAACTGAAGCACCAGGAGAAGAACATGCAAACAGTCCCCCAAAGCTGGCATTGAACCTGTGTCCCTGGTGCTGTGAAGGAGCAATGCTAACTGTTTGACTCTAGGCTGAATTTCTGACCCTATATCATTGCCATCATCAAGATCTCCTCCTTCCACGTGTATAAAATCATCTGCATCTGAATCCTTATCCATGGAAAATAGCATTTTGTGTTTATAACTTCTGACACAATTTAATAATAATGTGTTATATTGAAACATAGACAAGATGTGGTATCATGTGTCAAATAAACATTCTTGGATTGGGTCATTAGAGCCCTTTTAAGGCAATTTTCTATGTAGATTTCAAAACTAGCTTTGAGGTGGCTCCTCTCCGGTTTAAGTCTGCCATAAGAGACAGGAGTAGGTCGTTTGGCCCTTTGAGCTTGCTCCACCATTCAGTGAGATCGTAGTTGATCTTTTCATGGACTCAGCCATCTTTGCCTTATTCCTGTGAGTCATGGAAATCTAGTCTGTTCGCTAAACGTTGTCGGGTTCCCTAGTTATTTTTGAGCTGTTTGATTAATCATATCCTCTTTTTAAACTGGGCGTTGGTATCAAACTCAACTCCTGGCAATGTAAACACTTGCTGTTCTTTGTGTGGAAATTCTGTTAGTTGTGTGAGGTAGCCAAAGGGAAAATAATTTAAGAAGTACATTGTAGAAACATAAAATGAATAGCTACTTAATGTCAAAAAAGAGAACTTGTGGCTTTGCAAGTAAGGATATCTGTCAGACTTTCGTATGAAAGCACACAGTTGATTAAGTCTTTCCCTACTGTGAGGAATATGCTTTTTTTAAAAGAAAAAGTCATTGGAATTACATTGAGTTTTGGATAATCTTTCTTCACTTCTTCCAGAAGTTAGCCTTCAGCTAAATTACCAGTGGGGCACCTGGGTTGGTATTTTTTTTTTGAATCGATCCAAGGAGGGGATTCTCCCATCCCGCTGTGAATGAAGATTTGGCTGAGTGCCAAATTCTCTGTTCTTGTTGGCAGTGGTAGCAGGGTGTATGTGACCAGAGAATTCCAGCATGGTGATAGAAGAATTATTTTGTTAACTTGAGTTTTTAAGAAAGCTGCTGTTGTTGCTCTTGGGACTTTGGCTGAAATCACCTGGCCTGGGAGGTGTTTTTACTGAACATTTCATTTTGAACTCAGAGGTCAAGATTATATAGCCCCTCCTGCACTGCATGGTATTATGGTCCTGTCGATTTTTAAATGGCCCACAACATCCACAGGGGTTATTGGAGGTAAGTCATGGCAGGGCTATAAAATCCTGGCCAGTGTGTGCTGTGTCTTAAAAGCAAACTAGGAGGGAAGACACACACTCTCTCATGTTCTTCCTCCACCTGAAAGGATTTTCAGATCTACTATGACAGGAACTCTGTCAGATCAACAGTGCCAAGACCTTTTTGAGCTTTATCTCCTTTTTAAGTATTCCCTTAAGCCAATTTCAGCAGACACTTTAGATGGGATTTTTTTCCTGATACTCTCCCCCCAAAACTGGAAAATCCTGCCCAAGGTCAATGGATCTTTTGCATGATCCTGTCCTGCCTACTATGGTTCCATTGCAGCCAGCACGGGAAAATTCCACCCTTTATTTGTCTTGTCTTTTGTCTTACGTTAGACGTTACGTATCTGGGGATTTTTAAAAAGGATAGAACATAGAACATTACAACGCAGAACAGGCCCTTTGGCCTTCGATGTTGCGCTGACCAATTAGGAACAAGCAGTGACCTTCTAACCTAAACCATTCTCTTTCCATCTATAAACTTATTTACTAACCTCTTAAATGCCCCCAAACTTGGCGCATCTACAACTGCAGCAGGCAGGGCATTCCATACCCTTACCACCCTCTGGGTAAAGAACCTACCTCTGACATCCGTCCTATAACTACCACCCCTTAATTTAAAGCTATGTCCCCTCGTGCTAGCTTTCTCCATCCTAGGAAAAAGGCTATCACTGTCCACCCTATCTAAACCTCTAATCATCTTATATGTTTCAATAAGGTCTCCTCTTAGCCGCCTTCTTTCTAACGAAAACAACCTCAAATCCCTCAGCCTCTCTTCATAAGACCTGCCCTCCATACCAGGCAACATCCTGGTAAACCTCCTCTGTACCCTCTCCAATGCCTCCACATCTTTCTTATAATGTGGGGACCAGAACTGCACACAATACTCCAAGTGCGGCCGCACTAGAGTTTTGTACAGTTGCAACATGACGTTGCGGCTCCGAAATTCAATCCCCCTACCAATAAAAGCTAAGACTCCGTAGATTATTTTAAATATGTTCTGTAATTGTTTTAAGAGCAGTTTCATAGGTCTCTTATGTTGAATGTAGCAGTAACAAATATAAACAATTGACCATTTTGGTGAGTGAATTTACTCTGTTGCTGTAAGCTGTGGAGCAATGGGCTAACTATGCATTCCTCCCATCCCATAAAGTTGGCATGTTTACAGCAAAGTAATATCCTAGAAATCAAGGTACTGAATTAAAAATTGCCGAGACTGAAGTGTCTTCAGTGAGACTTTGCAGATAAGAATTGGTGTTTGATTAACAACCTTCGGCTTCAGCTAACATGAAGGGCAGGCTCAATATTTCACACTTGAATGAACATTGTGATGGTAATTGCAACCACTGAATTGATGTCCTGTTGCATGTACTGACTAGAATGTGCCGGTTACACACAGTTGGCATTTACATCAAGAAATTGGGGTGTTATGAAGGTTATGTATCAGTCTGATTTAGTGTGTAGAACAGAAAAATCTATTTGGCAGGGATGAAAGTTAAATCACTGTCAAAACCTACCATTGAGAGGCAACCATTATCTGTATGCTTTGTTTTTAAACTACTTTTGAGAATTATTGTATTGTACTGAAAGCCCATACTATGTAACTACAACTATATTTCATTTTATTTTATGTGGGATGTTTTTGAGATTTTTAAAAAAAAAATCAAGATAAAATTTGTATTTTTTTACTAATGGTCACAATCTTTTGCTTCAAAGAATCCTGTTTGTTATTAAAAAATCCACAAACCACCTTCTAAGATGCAAGTATTTTTAGTAAAAATTGGCCATACAGTTGAAGAAATTTATTCTTTGTCACAACTAGGCTTATATTAACACTGCAATGATGTTATTGTGAAAATCCCCTAGTTGTCACATTCTGATGCTTGTTTGGGTACACCGGGGGAGAATTTATTAGCATGGCCAATACACCAACTAGCATGCCTTTTGGGCTGTGGGAAGAAACCGGAGCACCCGGAGGAAACCCACGCAGACATGGAGAGCATGCAGACCTTGCACGGACAATGACCCATGGTAAGAATCAAACTTGGGTCCCTGCTGTTGAGAGGCAGCATTGTGCCACCATGCCGCCTGCAATGTGAAACTCATTGCTGCTGTTGAGCAGCAATCCTCGTGCCAACTTCAAACCTGATGTCATATGACTCCTCTCTCCAATTAAAGCATATACTTTAAAAAAAACACATTTCAATCACACTAACACTGAAGCAATATTTCATTATCCAGCTATAACTTTTAGCAATCAGGTGTATTAAATATTTGCCTTTCTTGATCCTCCCTCTGTCCCTGCCAAAATTCCGAACTGATCCTCACTTCACTTCACCCCTGGAGTTTAGCATGAGGCTGTTATGGCTCCAGGAAATGGCATAAGATGCTTAATCTTCTTAGTCAGCACCTTCCACTCCTCCCTGTTGAGTCAAAAAAATTTCAAAGTCCAACAGTAGATTGTTTTATTTGTATTCTGTTGCATTGAAGACTGGAGTAAGACTGCATTGTGAGCAGTCCTCCAATAAAATTTTGGCTTTGTAGAAAGGTGGAGCGGAAAGAGACAATACAAATAGAGTAGGGAGAAATCCTAAGATAAAAGGAAGATTGAAGAACATAGGCTGAAGTTAAATGCGCCAGCAATAATTTTCACATTTCATATGTTTGATTCAAGCCACAACAACGAGTTGTATTCATATAGCACCTTTTTAAAGTAATAGGAGCGTTATGAGGCAATATTTGACATGGAGCCACATATGGAACCATTGGGCCAGATGACCATAAACTTGCTTAAAAAGTGGGTTTTAAAGAGTGTCACAAAATAATTTTATTGAAGGGAAAATCAAATAAATAAATGAAGGAAAGAGTGGGGGTACAACTTGTTGCAAACAGTACAGAGCAATTTAGCAACCATGCCAATGAGAGTATCAATTATACTTCATTTTTTTGCTTTAGTTTAATTGTTAAGATTCATCTCCACATTAATGGAGAGAGTAACAGAAAAAGAGGAAAAGTAATAAATTTTTCACATTGATATATTGATCTGAAACATAAACTTAGTTTATCTCCCTGAGAGCCCAAATAAATTTATTTTGGGAGCTGTTTTTGCAATAAACCTGTGGGACCAATTAGCACTGGCACAAGCTCCAGTTCTTGCCACCAGGTTTGACCTTCAAGGCTTTCCCAGGAGATGCCAATACTAATTGACAGAGCTGTGGCAACCCCCAACATGACTACCACTTGCCTTTGCTGCTGGCACCAGGCAGGCAGGTAATTCCGAGGTGCTCAGTGCCGCTAATTGGGCGGAGTCCAGCTCATAACCAAAGAGTCCATTTACATTTGCTTTTTAAAACAAAAAGCGTAATGGGTGCTGCAGCTTGGGTGTGGGATCCAAATCCCCAGAATTCACCCGAGTGGCAGGTTTCTGACCAAAGGTTAAAAACCTAACCCTTGTTACGGACAATACATTTCCTCACCTAAAAAGACTAGGCAGCACAGTGATTAGCATTGCAAACTATCAGTGCCAGGGACCTGGGTTCAGTTCTGGCTTCAGGTCACTGTGTGGAGTTTGCATGTTCTCCCCATGTCTGCGAAAGATTCTTCTGGATGCTCCAGTTTCCTGCCACAGTCCTCCGCAGTGTGGGTTAAGTTGTGATAAATTGGCACTAGTGTCAGGGGATTAGCAGGGTAAATGTATGGGATTTGGAGAATAGGGCCTGGGTGGAATTGTGGTCGATGCAAACTCGATGAGCTGAATGATTTCCTCCTGCACTGTAGGAATTCTGTGACATTCGTGAACGGTCCATCAGCTTTCACTGATCCCATTTTCCCTATTTCTAAATATTTAAGAGAATCCAAATTTTCCAACTGCCATGGTGAGATTTTAGATTTATGTTGCCTAGAAATAAAGTGCAGGAGTTTGAAGTGATAGCATGGCATAATCTGGGAAAGTAATTTAATATTCTTGATGATTTTTTAAAAATGGTGTCCATGAAAGCCTGGGAGAAGGGGGATTGCAATTAGGAGCAGTGCCCAGGCTGTTTACTCTTACTAGTAATTGTCCAGGATTGAAGTCAATTATAGTGTTCCCATCTGAATAAAGTTGTCAAACAGCAGAATTGAAGGATTAAAGGCCTTGCCAGAAGTGAGTAAATTGCCTGTAGCACTTTGAACTCAGTTACATCGTAGTACACCTTTAGTATGTGAAGGTGAAAAGATAGAGTATTATTTTTATTCATTTATGGAGTGTGGCATCACTGGGATCAACCATCCCTAAACGCTCTTGTCAATTTGCTTCAGTGTTACTCTCTTGCCTGTAATGGGCATATTTAATTTATATATTTGAGGCATTTCCTTAGTCAGATTCTACCAATCTTATTTGATCAGTAATGTGGCAATAGAAGATCAAACTTTAAGCAGAAACTTAAATTTTTTAATGATTAAGTTTATAATCATTGTTGCAAGCTTCAGTACTAATTTATTCCCTTTAGATTGGATCTTGGATTATGAGAATTCTAAAAGCAATTCAAAATAAAATTTCTTAGCTCGCTATGTTATAATCATGCAAGTTTTTAAACAGGGTGGCATGGTAGTACAGTGATTAGCACTGCTATCTCACTTGCACCAGGAACACAGGTTCAACTCCTGGCTTGAGTCAGTCTGTGTGGAGTCTGCACTTTCTCCCTGTGTCTGTATAAGTTTCCTTTTTGGTGCTCTAGTTTTCCCCCACAGTCCAAAAATGTGCTGGTTGGATCATTGGCCAGATTAAATTCTCCTTTCATGTACCGGAACAGGTGCCAGAGTGTGACGACTGGGGGATTTTCACAATAATTTAAATGCAGTATTAATGTAAGTGTGACGCTAAACTTTAAAAAAAATCTTTTACAAATCCAAAATATGAAGTTACTGACATCAGGCAAAGCTGTGAAGGATGGTTTAGTGAACGTCTGTAGAATTTGGCAGTTAATAATCCAGGTATAGTTCAGTGACATGTTTGGCAGTTTTCATAAAATATGATGTTAGTATTAGGGTTGAACAATTTTTGATGGACAGTTTAAACATTTGTTTGGAATTGTAAGTATTTAGCTGGCTTTGATTTGATTTATTGTCACATGTATTAACACGCAATGAAAAGTATTGTTTCTTGCGCACTATGCAGCCAAAACATATTGTTCATAGAGAAAGAAACGAGAGACTGCAGAATATGGTGTTAGTCATAGCTAGGGTGTAGAGAAAGATCAACTTAATGCAAGGTAAGTCCATTCAAAATTCTGACAAAAGCAGGGAAGAAGCAGTTTTTGAGTCAGTTGATCCGTGACCTTAGACTTTGCTATCTTTTTCCTAAAAGTAGAAAAGAGAATGTGTATGGTGTGTGGAGTCCTTAATTATGCTGGCTGCTTTGCCAAGGAAGCGGTAATTGTAGACCGAGTCAATGGATGGGAGGCTGGTTTGCATGATGGATTGGGCTACATTCATGACCTTTTTGTAGTTCCTTGCGATCAGGAGCCTACTAAGCTGTGATACAATCAAAAAGAATGCTTTCTATGATGCGTCTGTAAAAGTTGGTGAGAGTCATAGCTGACATACCAAATTTTCTTAATGTTCTGAGAAAGTAGCAGCATTGTGTCTATAACTATAGTGTCAGCATTTGGGTACCAAGACAAGATGTTGATGATCTGGACTCTTTAAAAACTTGAAGCTCCTGACCCTTTCTACTTCTTCCCTGTTGATGTAGACGGGAGCATGTTCTCCTTTTTATTTTCTGAAGTCTGACAATCTCCTTCATTTTGTTGACGCTGAAGGAGAAATTATCGTTGCTGCACCAGTTCACCAGATTCTTTCTCATTTCTGTACTCTCTCACCATTGTTGGAGATCTGAACCACTACAGTGGTGTCAGCAAACTTGAAAATTGAATTGGAGAAGAATTTGGCCACACAGGTATAAGGTGTATAGTAGGGGGCTGAGAACACACCCTTGTGGGGCACTGTTGTTAAGGAGGAGGTGTTGTTTCTTTATCCTTATTGATGGCCCATGAGTTGGGAAGCTCAGGATCCAGTCACAGAGGGGGGCGTCAAGGCCCAGGCCATGGAGTTAGGAGATGAGTTTCATGGGAATAATACTGTTGAAGGCTGAGCTATAGTCAATAAATGAGTCTGACAAAGATGTCCTTTTTATCTAGGTATTCTGGGGCTTAGTGCAGTGCCAGGGAGATAGCATCTGCTCTGGACCTGTTGCAGCAGTAGGCAAACTTTACGGATCTAAGTATTCCGGGAAGCTGGAATTGATTTGTGCCATGACTATCCTTTTCGAGGCACTTCATCATGGTGGATGTCAGAGCCAGCAGCCAATAGTCATTAAGACACGCTGCTTTGTTTTCCTTAGGTACTGGGATGATGGTTATCTTCTTGAAGCAGGTAGGGACGTTACATTGTTGTAAAGGGAAGTTGAAGATGTCTGTGAATACCCTCACCAGCTGATCCACGCAGGATCTGAGTGCTTGTCTGGGTACTCCATCCAGACTGTGGGTTGACCTTCAAGAAGGCTGCTCTGACAGTTGCAATGGTAACCCCCAAATACGGGTTCATCCAGAGTGGAGAGCACGCTCTTGCTGACCTCTTGCTCAAAATGGGCATAGAAGGCTTAGTTCCTGTAAGAGTTTGCTTAATAAATTTCCAGCCAATAGTTATAAAAAAAAACAAAACACTGCAGATGCTGGAGATCTAAAACAAAAACAGGACATACTGGATAAACCCAGCAGGTCTTGCAAGATCTGAGGAGAGTGAAAGAATTAATGTTTCAAATCCATATGACTGCTATTTGGAACTCTTCATTCTGAAGAAGTTATGTTGGTCTCAACGCCAACTGTGTTTTTCTGTCTCCAGAGATGTTGCCACACTTGCTGAATTTTTACATATTGATTTGGTTCACCCACAGTGCTACTTGGGAGGGATTCCAGGGTTTTGATCCAGCAACAGTGAAGTAATGACCATGCCAGGATGGTGTACAGATTGGAGGGGAATCCTTGTATTTCCCTTGTATTTACTGTCTAGATGGTACTAGACAGGGGTTTGGACCATCTTATTGAAAGAGCCTTGGCAAATTGTGGCAGTGCACCTTGTTAGTGGTGTGCACTGCTGCCAGTGTGTGTCAGTCATGAAGGGAATGGATCTTGGAGGCATTTGAGTGGGATGCCATTCAATGTGCAGTGTTATCCTGGAAGGTTTTGAGCTTCTTGTGTTGATGGAGCTGTATACATCCAGGCAAGTGAAGTGTATTCCATCATGTTCCCTCCTGAGAAGTGCTTTGTAGATGCTGGAAAGGCTTTGGGAAGTTGGGAGGTAAGTTACTTGCCGCAGAATTCCCTGCTGCTGACTTACCCTTGTAACCATAGTATTTAATGGTTGGTCCAGTTCAGTTTCTGGTCAATGGTAATCCCAGGATGGTAATGCCACTGAATGTCGAGGGGAAATGGTTGAATTCTCTGATTGGATTGCTCATATGTGACACAAATGTTCCTTTCTGTTTGTTACCCAAGGCTGAATGTTGCCTATGTCTGGTTGAATATGGGCACAGATTACTTCAGTAACTGAGAAGTTGTGAATGATGCTGAACCTTGTGCTTATAGCATTGCATAAAAGATTTGAGGCAATATTTTGGGCGGAAGAGTCACAATTTTCCCATACCCATTGAGATTTGTAGCATGTGTACTTGGTGCTTCTTCCTCGTTTGACCTGAGTGAACCTTGTGTTGCTCACTGCCTGATTGCAGGTCCTATTTTTCGTTTAATCAGTGCATTCTGTATAAGTATTTGCTTCACATTTATTAAACAAGAAGCTGATGTTTTGATCATCATGAGTAAAATAACCAAAGGCTCAATTTTCCCTTGGTTCAGAGTGATGATCTTCTGGGAGCCAGAATCCAGACAGCTATAGGTTGAGAGAGAGTTTTATTAAAAAGTTCTGCTGCTGTTCCAGAGCAAAGGTCAGGACTTGGGTTCAGTGGCTACTATAAGGGTTGGAAATGGGGCAAACAAGAATCGGTCATTAAGTGTAAACTTTTTTTTACATCTTTTCATCGTTTGAATCTGTTAAATAAGGAACATGAAGGCAATTGTTTTTACTAATTATCATTAGACTCAATGAGCTTTTTCCAACAACTTCTTGGATAGACTGATCCTGTACACCTACCTACCCTATCATTACAACTCTCAGCTTTTTGCTTTTGACATATGCAAGAGATTTGAGGGCCAGTGAAACACAGATCATAAGTTTAGCATTCATGAGGCTATGCTTTATTTTTGAAAACATGATTTATCAATTTTCAACCAACTGGAACTTTTGCAATTTGAACTGAAACAGAGCAAACTACCTTTAAAATGCAAGGCCACATCCCAAAGTGAAGATAAGGAACCAATAAATTGCCCTCGGGGGAGTGTGACAAGAGAAAGTGATTTGCTGTAATCTAGACAGCCATCACAGCTCATATGTCTAAGAAAGAGACAGTAAAAATTCTCAGTGTTGGAGCTTGAAACCATGGCTGCCATAGACAGTCACACAAAAAAAAACCTCTTGGAAAAACACAATGGGGCCAACTTTGTCATTTGCGCTGACAGCAAAGTAGACCAGAAAGTCAAGAGTTGGGAAATGAGATTCTTACTGACGTTTGAGAAGCGAAATGTACAAGCAAGCCAAGATCTTGTAATAATTGCAACATCTTCTACATCTGACACTATCCAAAAAAAAAAAGCTAACCCCAACAGCAATGTTTAAAATCTACACACAGGACAGCTAAACCATGTTTTGTTTTACATTTTATTTTTTATGGGGCTGTAACTTCCCTTCTGGTGTATCCATGACTGCCTGAATGACCTGCACGAGGGCTGAATGCTTGATGTTGCATTTCCTTTGGTCAGCAGTTAATACATTTTTTTTCTCTCTCTTTGACTCAAGTCTTGTTAGATTGGCTTCTTATCAACTGAAATAGTTACAATATTATGATTTGGAAATGGAAAAAGGAAACTTTAAACTTTTGTTGTGATCAACCAAGGAGGCTGTTTGAGGGAACTAGTTTTGCCCCTTCTCACCTGATTGTAACGGTGAAAATCAGTTTGCATTTTTAACTCACTTGAATACTTTCCCTTGCAAGTTCAGTAAAAATGTTCTCAGTCTGGTGTAATTTTCTGGTTGATTGGCCAGCTATTGTTTACAGAAGCACAAGCCATTAATCTGCTTTTATATTGTAACCAGAAACAGGCCATGAAGTCATTAAGGGCAAGGCAATGTCTAAAACACAAATAAGCTAACTTTGCTGCATGTGGGTGTTCCCCATTCTTTGTCTAACATGGTGCAGGGAGCAGCAGTTACAGTCAAAGCATTTTTAAGCATCTGTGTTGGTCAATTTACTTTAGATCTAATCTATAAGTCCCAGCTTAATTTATCAAAGTTAACAGTCTTTATCTTGCCTCTACTCGAATGTAATTAGTTTTTCCATCTCCTCCTTTAGTGAATTCGAACTTTCTTCAAATGCATTAAAAAAATGTGGACAAGTGTGTGTGTTCACCCAATCCATAGATCCTGCAACCTGGTACATGACTTGTGTGTGATACTGGCTAGGATACTTTTTGGATGATGGTGGCGGTTTCCCATTGAGAACATATTCCTGCCAACTCTGCCTCCCCCACAGCCACTTCACTCTCGAATGAGCATCAGTTTGCTGCAGCTGGCACATCCGCCCCACACAATCAGATTGGCCAGGAGCTCCTTAGCCTCTGTAGCGACAGAAGTTGCAGAGAACAGCAGAGGAGCTTTGTGAAGATGTTGGAGCCTACATGCTGGAACTTGGGAAAGGCCTCCAGGCAGGGAAGATAAGGAAAACGTGTTGGGGTGAGGGGAAGGTTGGGAAGAGGCTGGCCCTGAAGTTGGAAGGAATCTCAGCTTCAAGTCTAATTCCAATCATTTTTGGGCTGTCCTCAGCTGGGAAATCCTTCTGTCAGCCTAAAAATTGAGGCTGGGCAAGACATGGTCCTCCAAAAGTATCTCAATTTGGGCTTGTTTGAGTGATCTGTCTGATGTGTCTGCCGCTCCAACGTAATCACTGCACGTGGGGTTGAGGTGGGCTGGTAGAAATCCCATTCTTTCTATTTCACATTCTTTTCTCCCCACATCTGTCGTAAAAACTCACTGGGGGGAGCATGAAATTCAGGCCACTAACTCTTAAGGGAAGGTTGAAACACTCATTGCTGAGGGTGGGATGGCCAATTTCAGGATAGTTCACGGTCTCACACATGCATTGTAATGTTGGGAAGTCAGTTCAAACAACTCTCAATTTTATGAAAAACTTTCAGAAAATAGTGGTCTTGACTTGGTAAATGTTCTGCCTGGGGTTGTGAAGGGGCAGACTATTTGTCACACGTCACTGTGTCATGAGTAAGAATTATTAATGACTAGTTTTAAAACAAACAAACACTCCTTTTCAAAACTGATTGTTCTCTCTTTAATCTATGTATGTCCTGCTTCAAGAATTAAAGGCATTGAATTGATCTTGTGCTCCAATTAGGTCTGAAAGCATAAAGAAGACCATTTAGTTCAGTTAAAGATGGAAAACCATACAACTCACATCTCCCGGGAAGAACTGGAGGAAATGAAAGAAGCCTTTAACAAAATAGGTATGATTTCTGTCTGTTGTAGAATTTTGACTTTCATCCACCATTCTAGTTTAGTGAAACAAAAACTAAATGGACATGATCGTGCTGCTGAATTTTCTTAACAGTCCAGAAGTTAATATTTGAGACAGCAATGCTATCTACTGTACCGTTATCTTGTCTTCTTCTAATCTTGTTCAGACTTGTTCTAATCTTCCTCTGCTTTTCTCAGTGAATTGTTAACGTTTACTTAACGGATCCCGGCATTTTCCCAACAACTGATGTTAGATTAATTCCCTTTTTGCTCATTCTCTTGCGCTCTCTCTCTCTTTAACCTACATTAACTGCATTAACCTTTTTTTTAAAGATCTTGACAATTCTGGCTATGTCAGTGATTACGAGCTTCAAGACCTCTTTAAGGAGGCAAACCTTCCTCTGCCCGGTTACAAGGTGCGCGAAATTGTGGAACAAATTCTAACTGACGGAGACCATAACAGAGATGGGAAAATCAGTTTTGACGAATTTGTCTCAGTGAGTGAACGCTTGCATTTATTTTCAGTGTTTGGTAGTTTTTTTTTTGGTTTTGTCCTTTTTGTATATTTTCAAACATCTAGTTTCTACACAACCTTTAACTGAACAACTAACCAAATGTTTTGTTTAGGTTGAATGGGAAGTGAAATGTTTAACTACTTAACATTAATACTTCTGTTCTGTTTATCTCAGAATCCTAAGTATAAAGATTAGTTAAACTAGATCTTTGAACTGCAGGTGTGATTTTTCCAGCTCTGCCATTCCCTGCCCAAAGGCCTGTTTCCTTGTGATGGAGATGGCATGCTATTGTCTGCTTGTGGGATCTTCCAGTCTTGCTAACGTCAATAGCATTTTACATAAATTGCCCATGCCACTGCTGGGGATCCTGCCATGGGAGTGTTGTCTTTGTCAGGATCAAAAGATCCTGCCAGTGGGGAGGGCTGGAAAATGTTTATTTTCCCCGAGAGTTCTTGAATTGTACAAGCTGGAATGGGTTTGGGTTGATTCTTTTAAGTTCATTGTTAACTCTGCTCTCCAGGTTGGCCTGCAGAAGGGACAGTTCTGCAGTGCATGTTTGTTTGATCCTTTTTCCATGACACATTGTTCGAGCTACAGAGCTTAGGTTGTACGAAAACATTCCTAGAAGGCAGTTATACTGGAGCTGAGTACTCAAAATTTTGAAATGGTGCAGCACAATTGAGGGAATTATCTTTTAAACTCGTTGAATGCATTATCTGAGAATGTGGTGGAGACAGATTCAATCATGGCTTCAAGACAAAGTTGGATGGAAGCTGAAGGAGGATATTTTGTGGAGCAGTGGGATTTGCTGGATTATTTTTGTAGCGGTCTGGGTTGAACGACTTCCTTGTATTGTAACCAATTCTATAATTCAGTTACGTCTCTAATCTCTATTAGGCTTTAACCTTTCCTTCATGATAGGTCGCAGTATTTCACATGCAGTGTTGGAGTACTTTTTAGTTGTGATGTTGGAATAATTGCTCCACCCTGTAGGTGGAGGATCTGAATACACTGCCTTAAAAAGTGGCAGAGGCAGAGACCTTAACCTTATTTGTTACAGACAGGAGTCAGAGAATTAAAATCTCTGTTCCCTTTTCCTTGCTGTCCATGATCAATTTGTTTTGACAAAGACAAAGTCAATGTTTTAGAACCTTTAAGCTTATTTATTGGTGTCACAAGCAGGCTTACATTATCACTGCAAAGAAGTTACTGTGAAATTCCCCCAGTCGTCACACTCTGGCACCGGGTTCACTGAGGGAGAATTTAGCATGGCCAGTGCATCTAATCAGCACATCTTTAGGACTGTGGGAGGAAACCGGAACACCTGGAGGAAACCCACACAGATACTGGGAGAACATGCAAACTCCACACAGGCAGTGATTCAAGCTGGGAATCAAACCTGGGTCCCTGGTGTTGAGGTAGCTATGCTAACCATTGTGCTGCCCCATATTTAGTGTGTGGACAGTTTGAATATATGCAGCAACAAGATTTTGTGGATCTAAATAAAGAAAATCACTTATTCACACAATGACTTTGAAAATCTAATACTACATTATTCACTGTTGCATGCTGTCAGAAGTGAGCACTGCAGTTAGAGAATAGTGCACCTTTGTTATAAGTTATGAACAAAAGAATGGTTCATAATTCATGTGTTGGCTGTTCTTGGAAAACATGTGGCCTGTTCTGTTATTCAATATTATCATGGCAGATTTACTTTTGGTCTTAATGCCACTTCCCTGCCTGACTTGACTCCCTTGTAATATAACTCAGTCAAATCAGTTCCTGTTTCTTTTTCAAACAAATTGCAGGTTTTCCAGGAGCTGAAAGACAAAGAGATCAGCAAAACATTTAGAAGAGTCATCAACAAAAAAGAGGGGATTTGTGCAATTGGTGGAACGTCTGACCGCTCCAGTGAAGGAACACAACATTCTTATGAAGGTACCTTCTCTACTACTTTCAAGGTGTTTGCTATTTGACCAAACCCCTTAGCAGTTCTTGGTGGGGGCAGGGAGAATGAGAGTTGGTGAGTTTGACACGGCACTGGATGCTCATCTTGAGGCCCAACTTCAAATCCAGCTCAAATTGATGGGATAAAATTTGGAATTGCTGGTTGTAGGGATGCTAAACTTAATCCAACAGTTAGTTCAGGAAAAACATCCTTATCTGGAGAGTAATAAGAATGGGGACTTATGCTGCGGCCAACGTGAATATCAGGAAAGACTGACTACAGCACTCTGTGAATAATGCCACATTGTAAGAAGGATGTGAAGGCTTTGGAGAGAGTGCAGAAGAGGCTTACCTGGATTAGAGGGTATGAGCTATAAGGAGAGACTGGACAAACAAGTTGTTTTCTCTGGACCGGTGGAGGCTGATAGGAGATCTGAGAGAAGCCTATAAAATTATAAGAGGCACAGATAGAGTTGACAAAGTATTTTGCCCAGAGTTGAAATTTTTAATGGTAGGGGGCACGTGCTTAAAGTGAGAGGGAGAAAGTTCAAAGGAGATGAGAGGCAAATTTTTTTACGCAGTGGTAGGTGTCTGGAATATGCTGCTGGGATGGTGCTGGAGGCAGATATGATGAGGGTGTTCAAGGGGCTTTTACAAATGCAAGGAATAGAGGGATATGGATCAAGGGCAAACAGAAGAGATTAATTTGATTTGGCATCATGTTCAGCACAGCATCATAGGCCAAAGGGCCTGTTCTGTACTGTACTGTTCTATGAGCTCGTGAGTGGAAATAGGCTGTAGTTATCATACAAGTGGAATTCTTTATCATGTGACATGGCTATACTCCCATCAATCATACCTAGATTTTAATTTGGAAGGAGCATTATTTTTGTAACTCCAAAATAATCCCTGGAAATTTATTTCTAATGACTGTCTTTGTGATAGCTACCTCTGGAAATTTTTTATTTTTTTCCACATGGAATTATCAGCAGCCTTAATGGGCACATTGTGTGCTGAATTGAAAAGATCTGTATCTCTGTAGAAGTCATTTTGAACTCCATAAATAACCTATGAGCTATTTTGTTTTTAATCTCTTGGCACTGGCTTTGGGAAACTTTTTTTTCTTTGCTGAAACATTGTTCTAGTATTGCTTCAGAATTTAAAGCCATTATTGTGAGAGGTAGATTTTGACAGATATTTTCTTCATTTAAACACTTATTTCACTTATTTGGTGCCACATGGCTATAGGGCTTGTCCAACACGAAAGCTCGTTTTGTATAAGCCAGAAGGCAATCTTTTAAATGTTTTCCACATTTTTATCGAGCACCTTTTGATTTTTGTTTGTTACTTTCTGACATTGCACTTGATCATTGGAAATCAAAACTTGCTAACAAATTTATTTTCCAATTCTTCTCTCGTGGCTTTCACCTCCTTCTCCTACTCGTGCTTTTTCTCATCAGTTTTGTATGCGAAATGCGTCGAGATATTTTAAGAAACTTTGAAAAACAGTATGATAAAATTAAGCCCTTTTCTTTTGTTGGACTGATGTTCCAATGAACATTCTGGTCAGGGTTCCTTTACATCAGTTTCTTGTGTAGAGCCTTCAGTAAAATGTATATAAAATTTTTATAGTGGATGCACACTGTTAATTGTCTGTTATAAGTGTTGGATGATAGAAGCATCATTTGCCTCAAATATCTCCCAAAGGATTTGGGGGATAGTGGAGACAGGAGTAAAGGTTCCAAAGCTAAAATAGGAAGGACTTGCTTCTGTATAGTGCCTGGCAGACTTACTTAGCCGACATCTTCAAATGTTGTCACTATTGTAATGTCGACAAGAATGTGATCGTAACCAGATGGTTTGTTTTAGTAATGTTAATTGAGTGATTATTATTGGCCAGGGCACCAGGAATACTCTACCTTCCCTTTTTGAAGTCATCTCACTTGAGAGAGCAGATGCAATAGCACTGCTGTGGCTGGATGAAGAACTGCACCAGGGCTGGAATTCTCTGGTTTCGCACACTCCACTATCACTACCAGCAAGAATGGAGAATTTGGCTATCAGCAGAATCTCCATTCATAGTATTCGGACCGGATAATCCCAGCCACACGCGTGCAAAGTCAGAGAATTCCAGCCCAGGTCCAGGAATTTGGCTGTTCAACCCTTTTATCGTTAATGGAGAGGATTTGAAATTCTCTAAGATATCCTGATATTTCAGTAGCAGTACTAATTAAAAGAAACTGTATTTACTCATTTGGCACGAAACAAGAATTTGAAGCTGCCTTCACCCCCATCCTAAAAATTCAGGGAAATAATTTAAATCTGCCCTTAATATTTAATTATGTTCAGCTGAAAAACTATATGATTTTGACTTGATTTATTATTGTCACATGTATTAGTATACAGTGAAAAGTATTCTTGTGCACTATACAGGCAAAGCAAACCATTCATAGAGAAGGAAAGGACATCGTGCAGAATATAGTGTTACAGTCATATCTAGGGTGCAGAGAAAGATCAACTTAATATGAAATCGGCCCATTCAGAAGTCCGGCAGCAGGGAAAAAGCTGTTCTTGAGCCAGTTGGTACATGACTCAGACTTTTGTATCTTTTACCTGATGGAAGAAGGTGGAAGAGAGAATGTCTGGGGTGCATGGGATCCTTAATTATGCTAGGTGTTTTTTGAGGCAGTGGGAAATATAGACAGTCAGTGGATGGGAGGCTGGTTTGCGTGATGGATTGAGCTTTTTTGTTCACGGCTCCTTATAGTTTCTTGTAGTCTTGGTCAAAGCAGAAACCATACCAAGCTGTGATGCAACCAGAAAGGATGCTTTCTATGATGCATCTGTAAAAGTTGTTAAGAGTTGTTGCGGACATGATGAATTTCCTTAACCTCCTGAGCAAGTAGAGGCGTTGGTGGGCTTTCTTAACTATAGCGTTGGTGTGAAGGGACCAGGACAGGGAGAAACTTGTAGCTCTTGACCATTTCCACTTCATCCCAGTTAATAGAGATGCACCTGGACAGGTATGAATTGACACCAATATTGAATTTCATGATACCAGTTTCTTCCAATGTTTGCAGCATCATACATCTTGATCCTTGGGTTGCTAAATGTACTCCTGAATATTTTTGTTTATTTTTCATGTTTTCCTGCTCGTGGCAACTGTTGATTTGACCCCAAGAAAAGTTTCCAAATAAATATCTTCACTAAGACCACTATTTCCACCACAATAACATTGCCGGCCTATGCTCAACTTCAGCTCAACTGTTGCAGCCATGCCTTTGGCTATCTTTAGACTTGACTGTTCAAATGTTCTCATCAGCCTCCCATGTTACATTTCATGTTTATTATCCAAAGCTGTACTGCCTATATTCTAACATCAAGTCTAATTTACCCATCACATTGCATTTGCTGAAGTATAATGGCTCCCAGTTAAGCAATACCTCTATTTTAATACTTACCCTTGTTCTCAAATCTCCATATGGCATTATGCCTCATCCTTCAACCTTATGATCCTCCCAAGATATTTTCAGTATTCTTCACCTGGTCTTCTCAGCATCCTTGATTTTAATCATCCCACTGTTGGTAGTTATGCTAAGACCCTAAACTTTGTTCTCTCCTGCATCTTGGTCGATCAAACTCTTTCCTCCTTTAAGACGGTCCTTAAAACCAACCTTCTGGACCAAACTCTTGGTTTTTTGATACCCTTGGTGTTAAATTTTATTTAATAATACCCTCTATGCTGTGCCTTGGGATGTTTTTGATAGTAAAGATGTTAGATACGTGAAAGGAGAAGGAGTAGACAATATCGTCCATCAAGCTTGCTCTGCCATTCAGTATGATCATGGCTGAGCTTGGGCTTCAATTTCATTTTCTTGCTTATTCTCGAGACCACAAATCTGCCTATCCCAGCCATGTACGTATGCCATACTGAAGCACCGCACTGGGTAGAGGGGTCCAGATTACAACACTGAGTGAAGACGTTTCCCCTCATTTTAATTTTGTGTTCAACCCTTTATCCTGAAATTAGGCCACCATGTTTTTGTTTCCACTGGCTGGAGAATCTATGCCTCAGTGTCTAATTTAACAAGCCCCTTCAGAATTTTGTAGATTTCAATGAGATTGCCCCTCAGTCTTATACCAGCAGAGAAATTCGACTCTTTTATTTGCTCATCATAAGACAACCTCTTCATCCCAGGGACCAATTTGATGAGCCTTTGTTGTGCTGCCTCCAATACAGGAATATCCTTTCTGAAAAATTGAGACCCAAAACTGCACACCATATTCCAGACGTAATCTAATCAAAATCCTTTGTGATTTTAGCAAACCTTCTTTATTCTTGCATTCCAATTCCCTTTCAATAAAGGTCAACATGACATTTTGCATTTTAATTATTTGCTCCATCTGCATCCTAACTTTCTGCATTCCTTGTATGAGTGCAGCTAAGTCTCTGAGCATCAACACATGACATGTTTCACATCTTTTCAAAAATGTTGTGGCTTTGTTATTTCAACCAAAAACAAATAACTTCATACTTCCCCATACTATACTCCATTTGCCATATTGTTGCCCACTCACTTAACATGTTTATATATCTATTTGCAGCCCCTCTGTCCTCCCCACAGCTTTCGTTTCTACCCAGTTTGGTGTTCATCAATTGGCATGGACATATTATGTCTCTTCTTGTAAGTTATTATACAGACTGTGAATATCTGAGACACGAGCAGTGATCCATTATTCACTACCTGTCAACCTGAAGCCTGTTTATGCCTAGCCTTTGCTTAGTATTCATTCAGTAATTCTCTCTGCTAGCGTATGTTACTCCCAACTCTGAGCCCTCATTTTGCCTATTAACCTTTTCATTGACACCTTTTTGAATACCTCTTTGAAATTCCAGGGCTGATTTGAACCCTACTAGTTGGTAATTCTAATAAATGTCAAATAGAATTTCCCTTTGGTAAAATCATGTTGATTTGTTCTCAGCATATTTTTCCAAGTGCATTGTTGAAATTTCCTTCATAATAGATTTTCAGCATTTTTCAATCAGTGTTAGGTTAATTGGCCTATAGTTTGATGCTTTCTTCCCATTCCTTTCTTGAAAAATGGTATATTTGCTAACTTTCGATGACGTGGAACTTATCCTGAATCTGAGGAATTTTGGAATATCATGATTAATGGATCCACTTTCTCTGCAGCTATCTCATTTGGAATCCTGGATGTTGGCCATTGAGGCCCTGGGGATTTGAAAGATTTTAGTCTCTTAGGTTTCTCCAATACTTTTTCTCTATTGGTATTAATTTCCTTATCCTTTTTGCTCTTGAGCTGAAGGCGGTCCATTTTTGGTTTGAAAGTTGCATCTTCAACTGTGAAGATGGACCCAAAATATTTTTCTTTGCTTCCACCATTTATTCTTAATTTTTGTCTTTGCTTCTAAAGGACCAACATTTACTTTAGTTATTCTCTTGGAACTGACTTCAAAAGCAGACCACATAACCCCTCCATCGCTGAACCCTGTACAAAGCCAGCCTACATCCATCAAAAACCCTAGCTTTCTGTGCTATCTGTTGTTCGTTTTTAGAGAAGTTGCTGCAAATGTCCAGTCTGTTAAGGAACAGTTTTTGCAACACTGCAAATCTATTTCTTGCTTTGCATTTCACACAAAGCAGATCCATTTAAGAGCAACAGGTGGAATTAGTTTCATGTGTGACAAAGCACCCCCTTCTCGCCTCTACTGCACAAATATGACTGAGCTGTCAGTCTTCTAAAAGATAATTACGGGAAAAGCATTAGAAGACTTGTTGGTGATTAAGTTGGATCTGTGCAGCTGTCTGTCAACATCTAATATAGATTGAAACAGTCCATATGGAATACCAGAACAAAGCTGCTATTTGATTTTAGGAGTCACTCTTCAGTGCTGTTGCTTGGAACTCAACCTCTTGTCTATGTACAGGCTCAAATGTAAATTTAACTGTCGCCTGCTAAGAAAATATCAGGCAACAGGGAAGCTCTACGTTTTCCCTCAGATGTCTTCCGAATGAACTGCTATTTTCAATGCAGCCTGCGTAGGATCATTTTTAAAATTGATCCATTAAAACAAAATTAATTTTATATAACAGATGGGAACTTGTTCCCGATGGCTGGTCAGTTATAGCGGACGATAGAAGAGAAGGAAATGGAGAAAGGGGTTTTTTGTTTCTGAACAGACAACAGATTCAAACCTGCAGGGAAAAACTGACCGTAGGCAGAATTTCATGGGCCATTGCTGGTAGATTTGCATGCTGGAGAATTCTCAGTGGATTTACTGATGTCCAATCCCAGTCATTTCATGAGGGTGCATGTGGCCCTGGGTGGACTATTAGCTGTCATCTCAATTAAGATCTTGAAGTGTTCAGTTTCGTAAATGTTGCTTCCTGCTCGTCCTTAATTTTTAGACATTAGAAGGAGATTAGGGACATGGAGAAGCCCAGCAGATTATCCTTTTCTGGTGGGAAAGGGGGGAGCCTCCCTCCTGGCCCCACTTTCCTATTTGGGGAACCTCACAACCTTCTGAGTGCTGCCACCGAACTATTGGCTGACACCTAAATTATCTTGAATGTTACTCAGAATAATAATGATATATTCTCAAAATAAACGGGAAATAAATCCTTCAGTGCTGGTTCATTTCCAGATGCAATCAGAATTTGTTCAGCCTGAAAACAAGAGGTCTGTATACAGTGTTGTGCAGTCATAAGGATAAATAAAGAAAGGACAGAAAAAAACTCAAGTTGAGAGAAGATGCAAAGTAATTTGCATCTTATGAGTATCTCGGCAACATTAAGACATGGCTCATTTTGTTCTCATTAAATTATTCGTTCTTTACATCCGTAGAATTCCTATTAGCCCATATACGTTCTCCAGTGAGTGCAGCTACCGTGGCCTTTAGCTGCCTGTGTTCCAGGAACACACAATTGAGAAACCTTGGCTTCAGAGCTGCTGTGCTGGTGACCTATTGATCTGAATGAGCTACTTTCCCACTTCCTTCCACACCCTCAATCTGCACAAAATTGCTTCTCTCCCCATTTTCCCTCACTCTGGATTAGATGCAATAATACCACAATGTGGATTATTTTCACGTGGGATTTCTCATAAGACAGTCAGGCCGATACTTTAACTTTTTCTAAAGTACAACACTTGATTTGGCAATGAATATAACTGGTCAAACAATTCCCCCATTCACCTAATTTGTCTTGGTGCTTCACATCCCTGAGCAGTCAATGCTTCTTTGTCCAAAAGACTGTTTAGAAAATAGACCAAAGTAAAAGTTTGTTATTTATTAGCCACAAGTAGGCTTACATTAACACAACAATGAAATTACTATGAAAATCCCCTAGTCGCCACTCCAATGCTTGTTTGGGTACACTGAGGGAGAATTTAGCATGGCCAATGCACCTAACCGGCATGTCTTTTGGACCATGGGAGGAAACTGGAGTACCCAGGGGAAACCCAAACAGACACTGAAAGAACGTGTAGACTCTGCATGGGCAATGATCCAAGTAGGGAATCGAATCCGAGCTCCTGATGCTATGAGGCAACAGTGCTGACCAGTGTGCCATCCTGCCACCCCACAGGAGCAAGTCCAAGGTATTTTGGAGTTCAGGAGGAGCAAGCCTGCTATTGACCTGAATGAACTGCTGCCTCCCTTTGACCCCCATAATTACTTCTCTCCCTACTTTCCTTTACTCTAGACTCAGCCAATTCCATCTAAAAGGTACCCATTTTCTGCCTCCTTGTTCTGACAGCCATCTTGAAACACTGGCAGTGAATGTGATCAAACTAATGTAAAAGCAACATTGATACACCAATGAATATAATGATTATACAACCTCATTAGCTTTATCAGTTACCTCATTTCTATCAGTGTTGAGAAGCCTCAACACTATAATAATGAGCAGGCAACATTGCTTGTTGAACATGTAAACTGTTAAGACCCAGACCAGAAACTTCAAGGTATTATGTGAAGTTAGTCTAGATCTTAAGTTTTTCACGTGATTTTGGCATGGGTGAGCATAAGGTATTTCACTTCAGGGATGATTCAAGTGACCCACCTGGAAGTTTTTATCAAGCAAAATTTATTTGAGCACAGTTAACCTAAAACACAGATTTGGCATAACTTTTACCAATGACAAGAATTAAATGTGGCACACTATAAACCTTAACAGTGAGCTATCTCTGTTGTTCCAAATCAAGCACCTTCCCACAGAGACACACCCTTCTCTAGACTTGGCACAAAAACAGGTATGCTCACGTGATGCTGGATTTTCAGGTTTTTCTTACACCTGCTGTGAATTGGTCCTGTGAATGTTGGATCAGTTCCCTGGGGCTTTCAAGTCCTGAAACTTTCAGCACATCTAAGGCGAGAGAGAGAAAGACCCTGCCTTCTTCCACCAGTTTCTAGCAGCAACAGAGAAATAAAACAAAAATTGGACTTCACTATGGAGAAAAAAATCTGTCTCACTCCAATCACACTCTCCCCAAATCAAGCTCCACTCTGAAATCCCCAAAGTAAGATTAAAAACCCTACGTACAACATGAGTCCAGATTAAAATCTGCATCATATCAATTATAGTGCCTCAGTAACAATAAAGGACACTGGTCATAGACAACATGGTACTGACAAAATCCTGCAAAGGAACACGATTTAAATACATTTCTTAAAGGCACACTATGTTTACAAAGCTTAATATTGGTGTTAAAGTCAGAATTCAACATACCATTTTCTAAATGTTTTGGAGCCCTCAAAACTATGGAACAGCTGACCGCCCTCAAACTTTTATTCATCAAATAGACTGATGGATTTTAAAAATATAAACTTGGCATCTCTGAAGCACTCCATCTTGATTTATTGTCTTGTTTACTCTCTTCCCTTAAATGGCACTGTTTTAAAAATTTGACGTAATAGTTGGATTTGGATAAGTCATTCAAAACAGGAGCTTATATAAGTAGCTCATGGTTAGAGAAATCTAGGCAGCTACATAATCCATACCTAGAAGTAATTTTTTTTATATACATCAACAGGAAATGTAAATTGGATAACTAATCGATCTGCTGCATCCTTGAGAGTTGTGGCTTGAGAGTTAAAAGCCCAAGATTTGATTTTGCACTGTGGCAGTAGGAGTATCTTGGCATGTCTTAATGTGCCTTAAGCAGAAGAGATGTTTGATTTCCATTCCTTTTGCTAACTGCAGCTATTAGAATATTCAAGCTGCCTCTTCAAACTGGATTTTAAATGACAACATTGGATTGAAAAGTTTTATATATTGCTTTGAGTGCAAACAGAGCTGAAAATTGCAGGAGTCAGAAAACAAGATTCTTGCCAGAGAGATGGCATTTTATTGTTTTACCCCCTGGCTGATGACAGAATGAGGTTCCCATATACTTTAATAAATTTTAATATTGTTAGAAGGCTTCCCTCCTGTATGTTCACTCTTTTTCTCTCCCCACCTCCATTTAGAATTCCCCCCTGACTGATGTGACTTCATGTCAGTGAGGTTTAAGATAGGTGTTTGGAAACATGAAGCAGTCAATGAGAATAGCCAGCTTTCCCACCAAAGCCAGTACTTCGAGTGAATTTTGGAAAATTTCATCCATGTTGCTGTTCTAGTACTTTTTTGTATGACATTCTGAATTGAAACAAAAATATTTAGGAAGGAAAATACTCCAAGATATCGGAGATTTAAAGCAATTTTCTCTTATTTGCCCATGGGACGTGAGCAGCACTGACTAGGCTAGCATTACCCACTCCTCCTCCACCTTGAAGGTGGTTGGTGGTTAGAAGCCTTCTTGAACTGCTGCAATCCATGTGGCGGAATTGTGCCCACAGTGTGGTTAAGTGATGTATTTCAGAATTTTGACCCAGTGACAATGAAGGATCAGCAATTTAGTTCCACATCAGGATGGTGAGTGACTAGGAGGGGAATGTACAGGTGATTGTGTTCCAATGCACCTGCGGCCCCTGCCCTTCTAGGTGGTAGAATTCATGGGTTTGGAGGGTGCTGTTGAAGGAACTTGGTGAGTCGCTGCAGCACATTTTGTAGATGGTACATATGGCTGCCACTGTGTCTTAGGGAGGGCTTGAATTTTGAGGGTGCTGGATGGGTGCCAATCAAGCTGACTGCTTTGTCCTAAATAGTATCAAGCTTCTTGAGTGTTAGTGCTGCACCATCCAGACAAGCCGGGAATAAGAATCATTTTGTGCTTACTGGACAGGCTTTGTGGAGACAGATTTGCTCGCCACTGAACCCCTACCTCTGAATAGCACTTGTAGTTGCATAAATACTGTGGCTACTCTAGTTCCGTTTCTGGTTAATGGTAACCCCACCATGTTAATAGTGGGGGACTCAGCAATGGTATTACTGCTAAATTGAGCCTGCTTAAAGCGTTTGTACGCAGCACTCTTACCGATGAGAAAAGTGATTCTGGTTAATTATTAATGTGTTTGAAAAAAATGAAGTCGTTGCCTTGGATTTACAATCCAATCTTAACTACGGCAATCAGGTCTTTTTATCTTCGGAGCAATGCAGCTCCTTTTATTGATTGTTTCTTTTATTTACAGTGGTGTTAATAATTTGTAACAACTTTATCTTAGTATAAATAGTGGTCATTTGCCTTTTGTGTCTTGAAGACAATGGATTCAAGTCCGACTACAACACATGGCATACCTGACAGATGAAAATTAATCAATTCCAAGGGCAAGTAAAGAGAGGTGCTAAAGAATTGTTGTTAGCCAACTTGAACTGTGGCACAGTGGTTAGCACTAGGAACCTGGTTCAATTCCAGCTTTAGGTCGCTGTTGGTGTAATATTTACGCATTCTTGCTGTGCCTGCGTGGGCTTCCTCCAGGTGCTCGATTTCCTCCCACAGTCCGAAGATGTGCGGGTTAGCTTAATTGGCCACGCTCAATTGACCTTAGTGTCAAGGAGATTAGCAAGTAAATGTATGGGATTAAGAGGTTAGGACCTGAGTGGGATTATGGTCAGTACAGACTTGATGGGCCAAATGGCTGCCTCCTGTACTGCAGGGATTCTATCCTATGAAACTTGATCACACATTTTCCTCTATCCTACAACTCAGTAATCTTTTTTCAAGTTATCTTAATTATGATGAGAATTGACTGAAAACTATTCTTTCCTCTTTTAGAGGAAGAGAAGGTTGCTTTTGTTAATTGGATTAACAAAGCATTAGAAGCGGATCCTGACTGTAAACATTTGATTCCTATGGATGCCAACAGTGACCGCCTGTTTACTGCAGTTGGTGATGGAATTCTTCTCTGGTAACTTGTTTTTCCTCCTCCTTTGTTTTGTTGTGGTGATAAAGTACATATTGAAGCTTGAGATGCTGGCAACTTTGATATTTTTTTCCTAATTTTGATAGTTTTTGGTCAATAAGATCAAGCATGTGTAATAGTCCTAGCCCTCTGCCAGTACTACTCTGTAACTAACTGCTAAGAAGTGTGCAAGTCTGGCCTTCGGTCAATTTTATCCGTTGGTACTTCCCTTGTAAGGAAATGCTTCCTTGATCCCAAATTGTTGGATACATAGAGCTAGAAACTCAATTTCTTAAATCTCCCCAGATAAGATAGGAAGGTCATATTCTTTACGAGCCAGGATTGTGCTACCCACCATATTGCTGAAGAACAAAAATCATTAAAGTGTACAAGCCAATAACAGCATTATGACCTCTGCACTTGTGAATAAAGGGTCTAATCTCTGATTCCTTGTGCCCTAATTATGTAGGGCGTATGAGCTTTAACAAAAAAGAAAAAGCTATGGATTGCACACATTGATTCAAACTAACAGATTTTTCCTCAGAGGTCTTGTCTTGTCCACCAGAAACCAAGGTCTTCATGCAGCCTAACAGGTGAGCCTGGGTGAGATTGTGATTGGTACAGACTCAGTGGGCTGAATGGCTTCCTTCTGCGCTGTAGGGATTCTATGATTCAGTCCTCCTTCCTGCTTTGCCACCATGCTACCTGTTCCTGTCATTGACTCTCCTGGCTCGATTGGTTTTGAGTCCTGAGATTCTTCTAGGCCATGTGGGTAACTAATATGGAAACACTGCAATTTAACCTAAAATATGATGGGTATAATGGCTGGAAATCTCTGGCTGATCATGCCGGCAGATTTCTCTGATCCTGCGATGGCATGTGTCCCAGTGGTGTGGGTAACTTCAATGGGAATTTGTGATGCGTTATAGTTTCATCTGTTGACCAAAAGATCTCTTTCTTCTCTGTTCAGCAAAATGATAAACTTATCCCAGCCAGATACAATTGATGACCGTGTGATCAATAAAAGGAAACTAACTCCATTCACAATTTCTGTAAGTACCTCCTTACCAGCAAAATTTCAATGAACATAAAATATGCGATACATTGTTTTATTCACATCCACCATCTACAAACTAATATGCATTTTTGAAATTCTGTGCCTCTTTGCATGGTGCAGAAGATGTTTTTGGCAATGATTGCTGGATAATAAATGCAGTGTTCGGAAACAGAGTTTAAAGCAGTTTATATTTTTCTGAGCATTAGGTTTAAGTTCAAGCTTAATTTTGTGTTTGTTATTTGCGTGATAAGAAAGGGTTAAAACTTGTGTTTTTAGATTCATGTTTTTTTTAAGTCGTTGGTTTCTTTAGGTACCTGCATAGTAATGAGGATTTTATGATGCTAAAACAAATACAGGATTTCTTTTTAATGAGGCTGTTGCTTAGCAATCAGAGACACAAGAGCTTTTGCGTCAGTTGTAATCTAGTGCCAGGAACAGCTGGACGCAGAACAGAACTGTAGAGAGCAGATTTCCCAAAAGAACAAAAAGTCCCAAAAATTGGAACAGGCACGGATGAATGTCTCAAATGTAGTTAAGTCAAAGAAATAAAAAACAGGAATCTGCGCAAGGTCCTGTTCAAGGAAATTAGTGAGGAGCAAAGAAAGGGCTCAGATTTAGAGACAGCTGTGGGAACCTGACAAAGTCAGCTTGCATCTGAGGCAATCAGAAGCTTGGTGAGTCATAGAGGTTTACAGCAAGGAAACAAGCTCTTCAGCCCAGATTGTCCATGCTGCCCCTTATTTTAACCCCCAAGCTAGTCCCAATTGTCTGGGCCTTTTCCCTCTATACCCATCTCACCCATGTAATTGTCTGATACTTTTTAAAGACAAAATTGTACCCACCTCTATTACAACCTAAAGCTTGTTCCAGATGTTCAGCACCCTCTGTGTGGAAAAAATTCCCTCTGGACCCTTCTATATCCCTCCCCTCTCAGCTTAAACCTATGCCTTCTAGTTTTAGACTTCCCTACCTGTGAGAAAAGATATTAACTATCTAGCTGATCTATGCCCCTCATTAAATTAAAGACCTCTATAAAGTCATCCCTCAGTCTTCTATGCTCTAGAGAGAAAAGTCCCAGTCTATCCAGCCTCTCCTTACTCAAAACATCAAATCCCTGTAGCATCCTAGTAAATCTTTTCTGCACTCTTTTTTTTCTAGTTTAATAATATCCTTTCTATAATGGGGTGACCAGAACTGCACACAGTATTCCAAGTGTGGCCTTATCAATACCTTGTGCAACTTCAACAAGAAATCTCGACTCCTATATTCAATGTTCTGACCAATGTAACCAAGCATATCGAATGCCTTCACCACTCTGTGAATCACTCTAGTGATTCCTTATTATGGGCCTGTGAGGCAGTGGTGTTCTATTTTCATGACTGCATTCCCAAGTCAGTCTGTGGAAGGCAAAGTTTGACTGCATGTGATGTTTCAGAGCAGAGGAATACTGAAAGGAGAGGTTGAAATCCTAGAGATGGATCCTCCGTGAAGACAACCAAGAGAGCTTTTTTTGAGAATCACCACAGTGCAGAAGGAAGCCATTTGGCCATTGAGTCTGCACAAACCACAATCCCACCCAGGCCCTATCCCCGCAACTCCATTTACCCCCCCGAGTCTCTATGGTCAATCAACCTATCCCACATGTCTTTGGACTGTTGGAGGAAGCACACGGGGTGAATGTGCAAACTCTACACAGACAATGACCGGAGGCTGAAGTTGAACCCAGGTCCCTGGCGCTTTGGGGCAATGGTGCTAATCACTGTGCCACTGTGGTGGCATCTTGGGAGAAGATTCCAAAGTATGTTCTTTGGGAGCAGAGACCCCTCACGCGAAAGTAAGATTTCCAGTGAGACCAGTTGGTTCAATGTGACAAACAGCTGTGTGGACAATTGATGAGAAATCCACAGAAATTGCAGTAGGTGGTATTTATCACTTGATTTCAGAGTGTGGGCTGTCTGACCACATTGTCTCTTAGTTTACATGGACTGTGGAACTGTGTACTTATTGAAAACAGATATTTTGTAACTTGTATTGTCTTTAAAAATCTATATGTAGCTGGAGTTAAAGAATAGCATAGTATAATTTAATCTTGTTTTCAATAAATATTTTATTCTTTTGCCAAAAGTCCATGGGCAATCCTGTGATTCGGCTCACCCACATATTTAAACAAAACATAAAAATTGAGATCTGACTTGTCCAGTAGTAACTTCAGCTGGGATCATGAGAGGGATACCCTTTATCTTTAGCTGACTGTTGAATTCTTGTTTCATCACCGTATCATTCCAAGAAACAAAATCCGAGAGCTAGCTCTGTTCTTCGGGAAATGTTTTTAAAATCCATAGATTGTAATGGAGTGTTTTATGCTTGCATGGTTCATGTTTTGGAAACAATATGGTTGATTGAGGATATCACAGCACTAATTACTTCTCTCACAGGAAAACCTGAACCTTGCTTTGAATTCTGCCTCTGCCATTGGCTGTACAGTGGTGAACATTGGCGCACAGGACCTTAAGGAAGGGAGACACCATCTGGTACTAGGCCTTCTATGGCAGATCATAAAGATTGGTCTCTTTGCTGACATTGAGATTACCCGCAATGAAGGTAAACAAGAAACATGGATGGCATCTGCTGCCCTACTTAAAGGAGAATATACAGCATTTTAAAGGGCTAAAATTAGTGTTTTGAGCAGGGAAGGAATGCAACAGTGCAGTGCTCATTCTGATGACCTTATTCCTGCATGCAAAAGATTGGGTAATGCCATCATGACAGATTTATTAATATGCATAGAAATCACTATTGTAAATACTTTGAACTATTCAGGTGTGATGATGCTGCTTTGCGAGGCCTGTCTCTCTGGTAATTTCTTCCAAAGAACTTAATGTTTAATAACAGGGTGGCACGGTGGTTATCACTGCTACCTCAGTGCCAGGGACCCGAGATTGATTTCTGGCTTGGGTCACTGTCTGTGTGGAGTTTGCGTGTTCTCCCCACGTCTGTGGGTTTCCTCTGGATGCTCTGGTTTCCTCCCACAATACGAAAATGTGCCGCTTAGGTTGATCGGCTGTGCAAAATTGCCCCTTTAGTGTCAGCAGAACTAGGTAGGGGAAATGCATGGGATTATGGGGATAGGGTTGGGTGGGATTGTGGTTGGTGCAGACTCTGGCTGAATGGTCTCCTTCTGCACTGTAGGGTTCTGTGAGTGTAGTGATCATGCTCACCTTGAAGTGGCAATGACATTTGTCACCAAACAGATTACAAATGTAACGCAAGTTGTCCTTAGTTTTTAAAGTCATACTATTCTTGAGTATGGCTAAAGTTCCGTCCATCTGGTTTTTGTAACTTGTGATTACCTTTTCTACATGAATATAATGCTTGACATTCTGAGAAATTGTAAGATGTTGATGCTTTTGTTTCTTTGATTCAGCACTTATAGCCCTGCTGAGGGAAGGTGAAGAGTTAGAGGAGCTCTTGAAACTTTCACCTGAGGAACTACTACTCCGTTGGGTCAATTACCACCTGGAAAGGGCAGAGTATAAAAAAATAAATAACTTCAGTCACGACATTAAGGTACTAGCATTTTTACTGAACACTTTCACTATGAAGTGATATAAATTTCCTTTTTGATCTGTGAGATATCTATGGTTATTTTTTAATCCCTGTTCTTCCAGATAAGCTTGATTAGAATTGTTGGACGTGTTTTATAGAGACAAAGTTAATTTCAGATGGGAAGAATTGGAACCAGCTCAAACATTTTGCACTAAAAAATTAGTGCACATAATTCCAAACTACTTGGGACAGAAGGAATAACAAAACACACAGGGCGAAATTCTCCTGTCTGTGAGTCCCGTGGCAGTGGTGGGGAAGTAGGGTATTTCCCAGTGTGGAAGCCAGTGTGAACTTCTGGCCCTGACTTCATTAATTATGCAACTGGGAGTTTTGTGCTGTATTCCACGGCAGGATAGGCCTGATGGCACATAGTGTGCTATTACATCTGGGTGCCATATTGAAAAGGTGCCCAACATCACTGACCCACTGTTGAAGGAAGAAGATGGATCTCCTGAAAAAAAAATGGATCTCTGAGAACACTGAGGCAGGTGAATGAGTATCCTCAATAAAATGCATCTGGAAAATCTGCCTGTAGATACAGACCCACCCACTTCTGTGATGCTCTGGGATCCAGGGTTGCTAGTAGCCTGCGTTCTAAACTCCGCAGGCCGTCCAAGGTATTGTTCAGCTGAGTCCTGACTTCTGCATCCATATTGTCCCAGACATGTTTTGGACTGGCTTTTCCACTGGCGTCATGGGGAATCTGACCTGGGTTGAAGATTCCAGTTGGGCCTTCATCTGCTTCCAGCCAGCCTGCAGTGGGATTTCCACCCTGCCATCATGGGCATCAGCAGAAGATACCACGGGAAATTCACAACAGTGTGAAATCAATTCTTTTGCACTCCTGCCAAATTCCCCAACCTCATGCCATTGAACCTGTGGGTAGGGTCATGACAGAATTTCATCCACGGATTCCAGTATCAAAAACAGAAGAGGATTCACAGCTTGATCACAAAACAGGAAAGTGTTGAGCAACCACCATTGGGATTTATGTGGGTCACAGCTACCTTGATTTTACTTCCTCACACCTCGTTTCACATAAGAAATCTATTTCTTTCTTCTATTTTCTTTGTCTCTGTTGTATTTGTTCCAATGTCTGGTGTTCTGTTCCAGTGCTTGCAATATGTTTTCCTTTTCCTCATTTGAGATTCCCCATGACTGTGGTTGACAGGGTTATTCGCCTTCTCCATTCTGTTTCCTACTCTTCTGCTCTCGCTTCTTTTCCTTCCTCCTAAGTAAGATTCTCCTTATCTTCAACATCCATCCTACCAATCTATATATTCAGTGGATCTTCCTCAGCCATCTCTAGCATGATGTTGCTTTGTGAAAGGACCATTCAAATTTGCAATATTCTGACCACTCTTCACTCAATCCCCAAACCATTTCTCTTTCTCACAATACCTTTTAGATGCAACTGCAGGAGATAAAATACCTGTCTTTTCAGTTCTGTCCTTCACATTGTCCAAGATATCTAACGTGTCTACTTTAAATTGAGCATGTTGTATTCACTCATCAGGTCATTTCCAATGCATTGGGGAGTTTAAATGTGGATTGAGTGAGTACTTCATAAAAGATCTCCTTTTAGTCCACAAGCATAACTCCAAACCTTCAGTCATTTGTGATTTTAACTCTGTCTGCTCATTCTGCACTCTTTTCCAATGAAGCTCAGCATATGCTTGAGGAATTTTACAACCTCATGAATTCAACACTGTGTCCAAAGGTGACTGACATTTAAGTTTAACGTTGACTTCCAAAAATGATGCCTGATCTTGGTATTTCCAACATTTTCTGCTTTTATTATAGATCCCCAGGATTTACAGTGGAAGTCTTTGCTTCAAAAGGCTGTGGAGACCAGGTCATGGAGTGTCTTTAAGACAGAGATAGATAAGGTCTTGATTGACAAGCTAGACAAGGGGATCATTCACAAGGGAATCGGGATTATGGGGAAAAGGCAGGAGAATGGGGATAAGAAAAATATCAGCCATGATTGAATAGCAGAGCAGACTTGATGGGCTGCATGGCCTAATTCTGCTCCTATGTCTTATGGTCTCATACAGGTTCATTAATTTTAGATTATAATCTTTACCCTCATTTCTTCAGACAGCAGCTGTTGATGAATGCCATTCCGATTTACATCTACTCTGGACCCATCTTTTCTCTCAATACTGGCCCCATTACCATCTCCTTTTAATTTGCATCATCATCCCTTTTGTCATTGAATCTCTCCTGCCTTTCTTCTTTATTGTTTTGTGCTGTCTTCCCCATCCCCTTCTTTCCCTGCTTCTGTACTTGCTTAAAACTTTTACAGTTCTATGTTAAGTTTATTTATTAGCATTACAAGTCTTGCATTAACACTGCAATGAAATTACTGTGAAAATCCCCTAGTCACCACACTCCAGTGCTTGTTTGGATACACGGATGGAGAATTTAACATGGCCAATGCATCTAACTAGCGCATCTTTCGGTCTGTGGGAGGAAACCCATGCAGACATGGGGAGAATGTGCAAACTCCATACAGACAGTGATCCAAGTTGGAAATCGAACCCAAGTCCCTGGCGCTGTGAGGCAGCAGTGCTAACCACTCTGCCACCATGTCCAAAGATGACTAACATTTAAAATTAACTTTGTTTGCATCTCCAAAGATGCTGCCAGCCCTGGGTATTTCCAGCATTTTCTGCTTTTACTGCAAATCCTGGGGATCTGAAATATTTTGAGTTTGGATTGTATGGTATTCCATATTGATGGTTGCTTTCAGTTGGCTTGTCAACAGTGTAGAATGCTTCATCAACACAAAGATACACAAATATTCAAAAGCAATACTGGGCTGAAATCTGTGTATTATTTAATAGAATTTCTATTGTTTTCTTCTGGTATAATAAACTGTTAACAGTTTAGAGACTGGTTCATCTCTGTCATCTAACGTTGTTTTAATATTTCACTTCTAGGATTCCAAGGCTTATTTCCATTTACTCAACCAGATTGCACCCAGTGGAGAAAATGAAGAAGAGATGATTCAAATTGAAATGGCTGGTTTCCATGTAAGACAGCTTTGATGCTTTTCGTTCGAATTTGTCCCTTTTTTTTAAGGAACAATTTTGGTGTCTGATTGCTATTGTCATGATCTTGCAGGAAAAGAGCGATCTTAAACGGGCAGAGCGCATGCTGCAGCAAGCTGATAAACTAGGCTGCAGACAGTTTGTTACTCCAGTTGATGTTGTCAATGGTAATCCCAAACTCAACCTGGCCTTTGTAGCCAACCTGTTCAATAAATATCCAGCACTGCACAAGCCCAACAAGGATTACGACCTCTCTTTGTTGGAAGGTAAGTTGTACATCGAGAAGTACGTAGCTGAATTTGGAATGAAAATCAAAGTTAGAGGGAACTAAGCCCTTTACCAAGAGGAACCTGCTCTTTTTTATTATTGTTTTCATTCTTGCCTGATTCCTGTTTTGTTTGTGTTTTTTTTTAACTACTTTGCAGTCATTATTTACATGAATGATACATTAATAGGCTTTGCTCATGAACAGATTATTGATTGCATCTTTGATCCATAATCCTTGGTATGTGGATTGATTTGGCGCTCCTAATAAAATGTTGACCAACAAGTTTCTGTTGCAGGGTAGAATTATAACAAAAAAAAAAGCCTCCTAATTGAATAAATGAAGCGTGCATACCTTCATCTTGCTGTGTTAACTCGATGCTATTACAATCATGTAGCTCTTCTGGGGACTTTTCCCTGCCTGGTTAAAGCTCTCCAACTACAAATCTGAAAAAAATAAATCTTTCTATTTCAAGCTTCCATTTCATTGAAGAGGCATCAGGCCCACCTACATCCAATAATCTGCACGGAAAACTCTGCTCACGTTTCGACAGTTGAATCAAATTCCACGATGGCAACTGCGATTCTAAAACATTCCACAACGGTCTAAATCAAACAACTACAACGTTGATTTGATTAAGAAGTCAGTTTGTTCTACCACTCAACATTAATGGATCCTTTCTTTGAAAAAAAAACCACACCCAGGACCTGGGTCACCAAAAAGTAAAAGCTACATCTTATCTGTAAACCTGCTCTCGTTGCAATCTTTCCCAATAGTTTTTGAGAGATATTGTTAGCAGGCTAACAAATAGGCAAAAACATTACCTCCACTTAGTTTCAGTGGTAGAGATCATTAAGTTAAGTAATGTAAGAGAAAAAGATAATTTGATGCATTTAGGTATGATTGAGTTGAACTCCTCAAATGAGGTATGTATTATGGTTACCTGAAGGCTAATGTGAGCATGCTTTATCTTGCAAGATAGTGACATCAAAAAAAAGTCAATGATTTTGGAATTTGGTGAATTACCAAGTTTAACACAGGAACCTTTTGGATTTCTTTTACTCGGTTTGCACTCAACAAGTGATGAGATTAAAGTTCTGGCTGTCAGGCAGGGATAGCGCTTAGCGAACAGGGAAGGTCAGGGCCAGGGACTTTGGAGCACAGCATTCAGGAAAGGTTGCAGGATGGGAGATAATGCTGCAGTACATTTGTTTGAGGCGCCAAAGGGAAGTACTCTTCCTCTTCCTCCTCCTCCTAACCCATTGCAGTGCTGGAGGAACACTTTCTTTGCTGGTTCTAAAGCTCCTGTAGCTGACCGGAGCCCTCTTAAATATTATAGGGTGAAATTTTACCAGCACACCTGCCCGATTTTTCATATGCCCCCGGAATTGGGGCTGGTGTGCCGATTCAAAATTCTAGCTATGGTGTTTATTTTCACATACATGTGAATTAGGAGCACAAGTAGGCTATTTTGTCCCTTGTGTGTTCCACCATTCAATAAGCTCATGGCTGACCTGACTGGCCTCAACGTGACATTCCAAACTACCCCTGATTATTTTAGATTCTTCATTAACAAAGGAATCAATCCGCCTCTGCCTTAAAACTTTTCAATCACACTGCCTTCGCTGCTCTTTGGAGAAGAGAATTCTAAAGACTTGTGACTCTTTTGACATAGAGAATAAAAGTTCTCCTATTTATTCCTCCTCCCCATGTTATCATGAAGGTGATCAGGCTTGAATGGATTACTGCTGCTCTCATGTTTTCCTGAATGGTTATTCCTGTGATGAGCAAAGGCAGTAAATATTGACAGACTACCTCACATGAGGTGCTAGGTAACTGGCCAGTTAAGACTTGTAGTTGGAAAGAAAGAATTTGTGTTTATACAGCACCTTTTCTCCTGTCCAACTCTTGAACTAGGGTCTTCATTGATGCATCAGAATATCAGGGAGCCCATTATCTGCCATGTTATGCCATCTTTACATTTTGTTGGTCAGAGACTCCTCTTCAGTGACTTCCAGAGCCTGCTGCAGCCAGAATACACTTTACCTTTAACAGCTGTAGTCTAGCTTTAAATGGCCCGGACCTCGCGTCAACTTGGACCGCGCAGCCATTTGCCTTGTTTGTATTTGCTTCTTGCCTTTGTGCTACTGGTCTGTGTGTGACTATCCATTTTAAATGGCTGTGAAGTTTGAATGCTGCCTGCATTGCTTTGTACTAGCACATTATGATCACCATGCCCATTTTCAAAGGCTATCAAAATTTTAATCCCAACGTCATATGGTTGAAGAAGCATTAGCATTTTAGTAGAGAATTCAATTTTTACATGATTATTAAAAAGTTTAGAGAATGCAAATGTTTGTTCTCAAATTCTAATTTCAATGCAAATTAACATTTCTACCAAACCAATTTTGCATTCAAGTTTCAGATATTAATGACTTGACATTCCAATGATGTGCTGTTTTAGAATCGAATGTTACATGCCCTGAGGAAGGAGTTGTGGCTTGGTATTCTAGCCAACATTCCCTTCTCAACAAATACCATCAAAATAGAGATCCTTATTTATTCTCTTTATGGAGCATTGCTATTGCAGAATGTAAGTGATTCATCATAGGGTGCATTGAAATTTTTCAATATGACAAAGTAGAAATTTATCTCTTGCTCATGCAAGCGTGCATAAGCTTCGGTCATTGCTTTGGCAGTCAATAAATAGAATGGTTTGACTTTGAGGGATTATTTGAATAATGTTTGGAGTAGTATGCAAATTGTCAGATTGCTTCAAAATGTGTTTTACTTTTGCTTTCCTTTTTTGTATTCCTGTCTGCTTTGGTGAATGCAGAATTGACCCCTCCCATTGTAGGTACTGTATTCAGAGCTGCTTCATGTGCTCTCTTTCACCATCTCTGAACCCTCATGCCCTACAACAACCACCACCTTCCTATGTTCCATCTTCTTGTCATTTCACAACTGCTGATTTGCTTTGTGAACAGGACAATTTCTGGGAACACTTTGCTGAATGCACTGTTGCCTTTCCTGGAAACTGTCGCCATCATTATATTGAGTAACAGAGCATGCCATTGGCTGTGGTGTGTGTGTGTTTTTTTTTTCAGAAGCTTTATACATCACTCATGTCAATATAAGAAAGTAGTGACTGGAAACTAATTACAAAGCAAACATTCAATTGTGTGGTTCTGGTGATGTACATGCTCTCAAAGTTAGTAGAATCCAAAAATTGAATAATTTCACGCTTATTATATAGTGAATATTCTTTCTACATTTAACGTTTCTCTTCATTGTGTAAGTCCATCTGAGCACAGTAGTAGCACCCTGAAGTGGCAATGAATCATGCTGATGTTGACTTTTTGCTTTGAAGGTGTACAACACTATACAAGTGATTTCAATTGTGTATTGCTAATGAAGAAACTATATGCTATAAAGAATAAAATTAAGGATGCATTATAGAAAGTTATTTCAATTTTTTTATACCTATAGAAATTTAAGCAGCTGGCATCAATTAATTAAATGTGTATGCTCATTGTTAATTTTTATAATGCTGGTTGTCATTGCAAAGTTTGTCAACAAAAAGAAGTAGCCCTCGACAATAGCCAGAGTATTATGGAACCTTGCACCTGGCTAGACTGAATGGAGATGTAAATGATTTGCTGGGGGATGGCAGGGAGGACCATAAATCCTTGGCCAACGTTTATCCTTCTTTCAGTTGCCTGAATATATCAAAATGTGATTGAGGTCCATAGAACATCTATGCTGCTACCAGATTTATTTTTAAATTGGATTATTTTGTCCATTTCCTTTTAGAAGAAACTAGTTGTAACTATAATTTGAATACAAATTCTACAAAGTGTCTCATCATCTTAAATGGACTAAAAATAGGACCTGTTTGTTTTTTAAAAAAAATCCAATGATTTCAGTGACCAGTGTTTTTATAATTTATTCATTCAAATAATGCATCATTAAATCTTGCTTGTTCTCTGATTTTTCTCAACTATTTTCAGCATGCAATATTTACATGCATTGAAATTACACTTGTGCTGTTGCATATCTATACCTTTTAAATTACAGATTTGTTTTAGGATTTTTTGTGTCTTGATAAAATTACATTTAATTTCTATAATCTGAAATTATTTTCAGAAGAAATCTATCCTTTTAAAATGAGAAATAAAATGTTTATTTGGCTTGAAGCATTTGTAAACTTCTGATTGGAAAAATATGAAGCTCTTTGTGATCTTGTGCTCAGTGGTTGCAAAAACCTCCATCTTTACCTGGAGGAAGTAATGGAGCTTACATTTGTAATTGATGTTTTGAAAAATCTGGAAGTATACACTTTCCTAGCTAATGGAATAGTAGTAAACTAAATTTGTCAATTTAAACAAGTAATCTACATATAATTTACCACCTGGTATGTCCCATATTTCTGAAGTCTGGTGAATGACTTCTTATATTTGATAGATTTTTAAAATTTAATTTCCAAATTGATGTCTCACTGACTTATGTTATACTACGTTGTTGCAAAATCATGGTGTAGTTGTACCTGTTGTATGCAACATTTTTTTCCAAAATTAAAACAGCATATGCTGCAAATATTCAGCGGATCAAGCAGCATCTGTAGAGAGAGAAACAGAACTAATGTTTTCAGATTAAGAAGGTTTCCACAGCTACTGTCATTTCCAGCTTCTCCTGTTGTATTTGCATCAGTGGTCTTTGGCTTTTTCATTTGTGTTTTATCTGTGGTTGTGTTGTTTCATTCTGCAGTGAAGTGATTTTACAATGATTGATGCAAGACTATTGTTTTAAGGGGTAGTGCAGTAATGAATTTCATTTGTACGTGGTGTTGTTGATATTAATGGATGTTGTAAGCTGTTTAGAATTCTTGTGATCAGAGGACCACTTTCTTGTTCATTTGTGTAGATTACCTGGTTGCATTTATTCTTGCTAGTAGCTCTGAGCAAATGTTGTCCCGGATGTTAACTCCAATAATTATATATCGTGGAATGAGTTCAAAACTAGTGTTTACCTAAGGTTCATTTCCAAAATAGTTGTTCAGTGACAGACTGTCTGTTCCTTCTGCACCTCAGTGTTACAGCTGTTCCCACTTATACTTTTTTGAAGCTAAATGGACAGCCAATTAAAATAAATGAACCAAAACTGGGGGACAAATGAAAAGGAATACTGCATCAAACGAAAAACAAACTGAAACAGAAACTTAAAAAATAAACCAAACTGTCCCCACTTATAGTTGTTGTTTCTCATTTAGCATTCAGTGGTGCACAAAGCAGTCTTTAATCTGTTTCCAGAACTAGTTTTAACTGGAACAGATCACTAGCCTGTCGCCAGACGCTTATTGCTCAAGGGCCGCCATGCCATATCATTTCGTAACTGACCAGGTGTGTCTCCCACTCTTACCTTCTGACAATGCCAATAGCAGGGGGTATCTGCAAGTTAATACACAATCTGGCAGTTATGAACACACCTTACTTGACCATTCAAAATCAGGAGTGAGACTCAAACCCACAGATTCTGGCAGGCACATCACCTATTGTCCCTGCTTGTACTATATTTACTATAGATTTAAACTAAATTAAACAAACTGAGGGACAGTGTCATGATGGGCAATATCATGGTGGTGTTGAGGTTACAATCTGATCAGCCATGATCTTATCGAATGACAGAGCAGGCTCGAGGGGCCGAGTGGTTTGCTCCTGCTCCTAATTCATATGTTCACATACACTTGTACTCTTCTGGGTAATGTCCCACTTATTCTTTTGGGAATGGTGGCACAGTGGTTAGAACTGCTGCCTTAGAATGCTGGGGTTCAATTTCTGGCTTGGGTCACTGTCAGCATATTATCCCCATGTCTGCGTCAATTTCCTCCCATCATCTGAAAGACGTGCTGATTAGGTGCTTTGGCCATACTGAGTTCTCCCTTAGTGTACCTGAACAGGCTCCAGAGTGTGACAACTAGGGATTTTCACAGTAACTTCATTGCAGTGTTTAGTGTTGGCCTAATTGTGACATTAATAAATAAATTTAAAATAAAGTTCCAATTTATAGGTGAGTTCATGCCCATCATTTGTTTCACAATGCAGTTGCCTTAACAAATGTAATTGCTACACAATATAATTTCCATTCAACAAGATGATTGCAGTTGGAGATTGATTGAGGGAAGAGTTGCTGTTTTCCAACTTTGGAAGCAGAAGAGGCCTGGAGTTTGGATCCACATTAAAATGTCATGAACAGGTATAGGTCTTGCTCGGAAGAGTGAATGAAATGTTGGCTTTTACATTGAGAGGAATAGAGGTCAGGTAGAAGTCATGCTTCAGCCATACAAAGCCATGGTGCTGCAACTGGAGTACAATGAGCAGTTCTGGAACAGCACCTTAGAAAGGATACATGGAGGAAGTGCAGAGTAGGTTTACCAGAATGATAACACTGAAGGTTAAATTACAAGGAGTGATTTGATTGAAATTTTTAAGGTACTAAGGAGAAGTACCTTACATAGGATAGAGTATGAGAAACTGTCTCCACTTATTGGTGGTTCTGGGACTTAGGTCTTCGTTTAAAAAAAAAAAGCTAGTTCTTTCAAGAGTAAAGGAAACATTTTTTTTCATGTAAAGATTGGAACTCTCTTCTGAAGTGACAATTGTTGCAAGATTAGTTGTTAATTGTAAGAGTCAGATTTATGAATATTTATATACTATAGACAAGCTAATACTTGGAGCTAAGTCACAGTCGTGGTCCTGTTGAATGGCGGAATGAGCTCAAGGAGCTAAATGGTTGACTTTGGATCCAATGTTCTTCTGAAGTCAATCAATTGTAATGACTTTTCTGTTTAAAGATGTAATAATTGGATGATTAAAGACTGGGATGTTCTGAAAATCCAGTAAACATTAGGACCAAGAGTATACCTTTGAACTTATTCTGCCACTCAGTACAATCATGGCTAATCTTCTGCCTCAACTTAATTTTCCCATTTGTTACCATATGCTTTTAATGTCCTAAGGGTCCAAAATTCTGTCTATCTCGGCCTTGTATCTATAGTTTGGGGTAGAGAATTCCAAAGACACTCAACCCTCTGAGTGAAGAAATTTCTCCTTCATTTAGTAGTAAATGAGTGACCCTTCATCCTGGAAAAATACCTTCATATTCTAGATTTCCCAGTCGTGAAAATTTCAATGAGATTACCTCTTATTCTTCTAAAACCCAGGAAATAAAGGTTCAGCCTACTCAATGACCCTTCATCCTAGAAACAAATCAAGAGAACCTTCATTGCACTGCCTCAGTGCAAGTATATCCTTCCTTGGACGTAGTGATTGAAACTATACATTGTGCCTCGGTGTACTCTGATCAACACCTTATACAGTTGTAGCAAGGCTTATTATTTTACTCCAATCTCCTTGCAGTTGAGGGCAATACACACTTCCAAATCCAAATTGCTTGTTGTACCTACATGCTAACTTTGGGCTCTTTGTATGAATAAACTAAAGTATCTCTGCATATTAACATTTACAAAGTTTCTCACTTTTTTAAGAAATATTCTCTGTCTCTATTCTTTCTACAAAGGGTGAATGACCTGCTATTTCCCAAATTATGTGCCAACAGTCACTTTGATGCCAATTTAACCTCAGTAAATCTAGTAAGTGTAGAAAGAGCTTCATTCAGAAGGAAATAGACAATGGAAGGTCAAACAGTCAAGAAAAGTTGCCCTTCAAGAGCAGATTCTGGTGGATAATATACAGAATTGATTGAATTTCCTTAAATTCACAGTTTTGTAACAAATCCTGTTCTAGAAAGATTTCTAGTGGTACAGTTGATAATGGTTCAGTCCTGGTTTTCTGCTGGAGAGTTATTGGGGATTTTTTCCACTTAATGCAATGTTTTCACGTCCATAAAATGGAACAGCATGGAAATTCCATTTTGAAAATGCCTAGTTTTACCCCCTTTGAATGTCAACCAGTGATTTTCATTCTGATGAAGGAGACATCATATCATCTCATCTCTCCTATATTGTATATGTGCACTATACATTTTGGAACTTTTTAATATTCTAACAATTCCTGTTAATGAGCAGAGGAGTATGTTGTATGTATTAGTGTCACAAGTAGGCTTACATTAACACTGCAATGAAGTCACTGCCAAAATTTCTTTGTTGCCACAAGGTACACTGAGGAAGAATTCAGCATGTTCAATGCACCTAAGCAGCAACGTAGGAGGAAACCTATACAGATAAAGGGAGAACATGCAGACTCTGCATGTGCTGATCCAAGCCGGGAATCGAACTTGGGTCTCTGGATGCTGAGGCAACAGTGCTAATTGCTGTGCCACCATACTGCCCATCCATTGTGCCACTTAATGGAACTTATTGTCTGCTCATTGTTTAGTTAGCTACATTGTACCAGAGTGAACACAAAACATTTGGGTAGAGTTCAGCTTTTGGAATTTCTCATTTGTAGTGATTGTCGCATTAAGACCAGCCTTACAGAGTAAGGGTCATGTGGTCTGAGCAACCATTCAACATTTAACATGAGGAATCTCCAAGGGGAGTCATTTTCCTAATTAGAAAGAGTGCACAGTGGACTAGCTCAAGACACTCAGCTAATGAAGCAACCTAGTAAATAAAATTCATTTTGTTCAATTTGAGAAGCTGTACTCTGGGAGTATCTCTTCACATCATTAAAAAATATAAAGCTAGAATTTGAGACAGAATTTTGCTGAAGTAATCCAGGGAACAAAACCACAAATCCCCTGGAAGAAACAAGATCACCTGGAATCCACTAATAAGTGCAGGAGAAAGTGTGAGCTAATAAGACTGCAGTGGAGGAAAATAAGGCTGAGTGAACAGATAAGCAATAGCATATCTCTATATGAAATCAGATTAAAATACAAAATTTAGGAAGAAAAGTGCAAATTAGAGTGAGCTAATTGAATGCAGATAGGTGCAGATAGAGACATGAGGGGAAAAAAAAATTGGATTGAAAGAGGGAGAAGAAAAGTTGATGTCTGACACGGCAGTAACGTCACTGGATTAGTAATCCTGTGTACCAGGCTAGTGCTCTGGGGATATGGATTCAAATCCCTATGGTGGAATTTTAATCCCGTGATTAAATCTGAAATATAAAACTAATCTCAGTAATGGCGACCATGACAACCATCACTGGTGTTGTAGAAACATTTTAGGGATAGAAACCTGACATTAAAGAACAAAGAACAAAACAGCATGGGAAACAGGCCCTTCAGCCCAATGAGCCCGTGTTGCTCCATCTTTGCCCTAACCGCCCTAAGGGGGCACGATGGCATAGTGGTTAGCACTGCTGCCTCACAGCGCCAGGGACCCCAGGTTCAATTTCAGCTTCGGATCACTGTTTGTGTCATTCTTCCCATATCTGTGTGGGTTTACTCCGGGTGGTCCAGTTTTCTCCCATAATCTAAAGATGTGCCGGTTAGGTTGATTGGCTAAGCTAAATTGACCCTAATGTCAGGATGAATACGTGGGGTTACTGGAATATTATCTGGGTGGGATTGAGGTCGATGCAGATGGCTCTTTCTGCCTATTAGGGATTTTCAGATTCTATGATCTGGCCTCAGTTGAAGGGAAATTTGAGATGCTATGTTATCCTTGCCGATGATGCCCATATCCATGAAAGAATACAAAGAAAATTGAAATTTACAATTATTGAATATCTAACAATAAAACTTCCATTTCTAAACTGCCTTTTATAAACTCCGGGAATCCCAAAGTGCTTTACTGGTAAGAAGTACTTTTTGAAATATAATTACTGTTGAAATGCAAGAAACAGCAATTAAAACCTGAAGAGACAAGACTCCACACACTTGTAATAGTTGATTTCCAGTGCCAAAGAGGTACAATGTATGTAATTAATGCTCAGCTCATTGTTTAAAAGGATCTCTGACAGCTAATCCAGGCTTATTTATATATATATAAGGTCCTTAAATGGCTCCAGGACAGGCTTGTTGCATCACTTAACACCTGCTCTCGTATCTTGTTATGAATCTTGCTTTGATATTGCTGTTCAGTACATTTCAATAACAAGACAAATAGAGGAGTGTAGTTTATGCCACTGAAATTTAGTCAGTAATTTTCAGATTTGCTTAATTATCGCAAAGTTGTTAGTATAGAGGAGACCTTTTGGCCCATGTCTGCACTGGCTTTCTGAGCAATCACATACTGCTGTTCTAGCTGTAACAACTTGTTCTTGCTTGTTTGTTCTTTTTGGATAACAAACTAAATCCCTGTTGAACGCTTTGATTTGAACTTCTCTCCAGCATGTTGTCAAATAGTTTATGCCAGACCTTAAACATTCACTGTGCAAAGAAGATTTTTCATCACTTTTTTGCATCTTTTGCCAATTACTTTGAATCAGTGCCCTATCATCCTTGATCCTTTGGCAAACAGGAACAATTTTTCTGGTCAGAACCCACTCTGGTCAGACCCCCTCATTGTTTGAACAGCTCTATCAAATTGCTGCCTTCTTTTCTCCAAGGAAAACTGTTCTAATTTCTCCAATCCATATTCTTTAAGTTCCTCATCCCAGCCACCATCTGCCCTTGTTTGAAGTTGCTATAGCAATTGTGTGGAAATAATGGTGAATGCCATTGGCCTCACCATTATTTTGAAAGCAAATTAGGAGAGATTATGCTTTTTATTAAACTTAATTTGTGGTGCTTGTGAAGTAGCCAGCAAGATATGGTTGTGGATAATAGGTGCATCAAAGTGACTTTGAGACCAATAAAATCATGCCAGAGAATCGAGTGCTCTGCTATTTTTCCTTATCCCTTGGCCTTCTGCACCAGGTTCTTTACAAGGTTCTTTAACTTGTTTGTCACACCACTCAAGTCTTTCTCCATTAATCCTGTATTGTCCTAGGTGAAACAAGAGAAGAAAGAACCTTCAGGAACTGGATGAATTCACAAGGGGTGACTCCCTTTGTCAATCACCTTTACAGGTAAAACATGTTTATCTTCATGTTTTTTCTATAATGATGTGATGGATCTATAGTACTATTGCTCCCACTGGAAGTTTTAATTTCTTTAACATTATTTGCTGTGTAGATACAGTCTTGGTTCATGTTAAGGATAATTCCCAGAAATCGAATGTGGAGTATCTGATAGCATTTTAGACTGCCATAAATTTCTTGATACATTCCATATGAACTATTTTTCATAAACCAAAAAGCAATTGGAATTATAGAGCAAAGGAGTTGGCCTGGTTATTGTGAGGAGTTTACATATTCTCCCCGTTTGTGAGTTTCCTCAGGATGCTCCAGTTTCCTCCCACAATCCAAAGATGTGCAGATTAGGTGCATTAGACATGCTAAATTCTCTTTCGGTGTATCTGAACAGGCAACGGAGTGTGGCAACAAGGGGATTTTCACAGTAACTTTGCAGTATGAATGTAAGCCTACTTGTGACTCCACATAAATTGTTTGTAATTACTAACAAAAGGTGTTGTCAGTCTGGGGCATTATGGACATGGGGTATTATGTGACATAACATGAAGTCATGCTTGGACCTTTGCTTCTTCTAATGTACGTACAAGGTCTGGATATCAAAACTTGACAATATCCATATTAGTAGACATCACAAACGAGGGGTGAGAATAGATTGAGGTTTGTTATTGAGCATTCTAATCACTAAGTGATCCAACTTCATACTGTGCCTTCTCCAGCTGCTTGTACTGCTAATAACTAAGGGAGGAAAATTGGCAAAGACCTGTGACTAGTTTCAAGAGTAATTCTGGAAATTCCTCCCCATTAAACAAGGAACTTCGGTGTGTTTGATGAAACTATGCATTACCCTCATGATAGGTCTTGGATAATGTCACATTCCTTCCACAGATTTGGGAAACAATTTATGAATTTGTCAAAGCCTATGTAACCAAAATAAACATTCTTGAATGTTAATTTTTTTTCACTTGCTGAACAATATTTCACAAAATCCTGTTTTACTTCCTCTCTGTTTTCTTATGAACTTACTCACTGACTTTCCCTGCATCCATGCACATAAGATGTGGCGTTTGTTTCTTGGCTTCTTTTGAATAACACAGAATGCTGTTCAGCTAATAATACTAGTCATCTACAAGCCCATTCATTTTATCCAAATGAACTTCGCATTAACCCTTCCTTTTTATTAACCATTGAATATGCTTTTGTGAGAAATAATACAGTAAAGGAGTCATAGAGTTTTGGGAAACACTACTTCCTGTTAAACCACTCCTTGTTCCTGCTGTTTGTTCCAATTTACTTCATTATTTCCCAGCATTGCCCCACCCATTCCCTTGCTGCTAAATAAAATCCTGGGGTAGGGGAGCGTGAAGTAGAAAGTGCCCTCTAGGTTCCCTCCTGCCCTGACTTTTGAGCAATTTTACACTGGCAGTGAGTTGCCCACCCTTGCCCCAATTGAGCCCCTGACGTCATTGATAATTGGCAGCCATTCATTTCAAGGACAATTAGACGTGGGCAACAGATATTGGCCTTGCCAGCAAACCCGCATCCTGTGAAAGAATAAACTACAAAAGGCACAAATGCAGTTTTTTTCACATTTTCTTTATAGGGAGAGTGGATAAGGATGTTGCTAATGATTTACAAACTGTAAGAAGTCTCACAACACCAGGTTAAAGTCCAACAGGTTTTTTGGAATCAAAAGCTTTGAAGCACTGCTTCATCAGGCAAGAGCCCACTGCAGATCTATAGTTTGATTTGCATCAATGGTGCAACAATCAGACAAATTAAATTCAACACTGATAATTGCATATTGGGTGAAAAACTACATGATTTATATATAAATGGAATAGAATTATTGAAAGGGAAGCTTGATTAGGGACTTTGAAAATAAATCTCTTATTCTAATGTCTGGATAGTGTGACAAAGCAAATAGAATATTGGCACATGTCGGTATAGAAATCAGTAAAGACTATGGAAGTACTGTGTAATACACTGGTTAAACCATATCTGGGGCAGCTTAGTGGTTAGCACTGCTGCCTTACAGCGCCAGGGACCTGGGTTCGATTCCCATTTTGGGTCACTGTGTGGAGTCTTCACGTTCTGCTTGTGTTGGTGCCCATCCTCAACTTACCTGGATACCATCATGTTGTTATTTCTGGGCTCTTGCTGTGTGCGAATTGGCTGCTGCATGTCTGACATTTCATTGGCTATAAAAACAAGTCCTCTTTTGTACCTACTGTTGGGATCCATTACCTCAAGCAGAGAGGGAGGCTGTCTCCTGCAGCTGCCTCGGTCTTACCCCTGGAGCCCTTAGCCAACAGCTAGCCACCATTAAGGAAGGAGCTTTGCTGCTGTTATGGCCTCATCCAGTTTTCTGTATGTGGTGCTTTGTCTGAAGAATTATTCCCCTCTCCAGCTCCAATCCCTTTTAGTTGGTGCCTGCCCTCATCTCCTTTACCCTTCTCAACTCAGGAATTGATACGGGTTTCTTCCCACAGTCTAAAAGACATCCTGGTTAGGTGCATTGGCCATGCTAAATTCTCCTTCCATGTACCTGAAAAGATGCTGGAGAATGGTGACTAGGGGATTTTCAGTTACTTTGTTGCAGTGTTAATGTAAGCTTACTTGTTACACTAATGAATAAACTTTAAACATGGGGTAAAATTTTGACATCTTTGACAGTAGTATTTTGGCAGAGTGCATCTTTTACTCCATTGTAGAGTCTGTATCATATTCCATTTAGTACTCACGATGAGCTGAGAGCTTATTCAAATCAACCAAGGCAATAAAGTAACAGAAATGCATAATCTGCAACCTTAAAGGTTTTTTTTAAATCCATCAAGTTCAATAATTCACAGAACACTACGATCCAAATAGCTGCAGCTGAGTGCCTTTTTAAATAGAAATGTCCAGTCAGTTAGTGCCTGAAACAATCCTGTGAAGTACTCAATTGCATTGGATTGCTGATTACATCATAGGATCCTGAATTTTGATGCATCCTTCTGCTCGTGAACAATGTCGCAGCCATCTAAATGAAGTGACAAATTAAAATCGGTGTTAGGTCTGGAGGAAGGGTTCAAACTGTTCTTGAACAAGCATAGCGTTTCAGTTGGATTTGTTTTCTTTTCCCATCGCACTGTATCTCCCTTTCTCCCAAATCGTCCAACTTCTTCATGGAAGGGGTAGTCATTGACTTCAGGAAGTGTTGAGGAGGGCATGCACATCAAAGGTGATGAAATGGTCGAGAGCTTCAAGCTTCTAGATGCCTCAAGAAAGGAGCCAGCATAATCAAGGGCTCCGTGCACCTAGGACATAGTGTTCCCCAATTAGGGCAAAGGCTGTCAGCACTTCTCTTCCACCTTCGTCCACTGAGAAAAAGATACAAAAGTTTGAGGATATCTACCAACCATCTTGATAATATTTTAGCCAATTTGTTCCAACAGTTTCTTCTCTGCTGCCATTAGACTTCTGAATGGACATACCTCGTATTAAGTTAATATTTCTTTACACTCTAGCTATGAATTTAACACTATATTCTGCATTCTCTCCTTTCCTCCCCCACTATACACTCTACGAACGATATGTTTTGCCTGTATAGCCTGCAAGAAATAATACTTTTCACTGTATTTCAATACATGTGGCAAATTGATTCAATTCAAAATTCTTAATGCCTGACATAGCTGAGGCATTTCATGTGTACTAGATCACGTGCATGGACACCAGGATTTTATTGTAAAACGTGCTGGTTAGGAGTATTGGCCATACTAAATACCCCCTCAGTGTTTCCAAACAGATACCAGAGTGTGGCGACTAGGGGACTTCCATAGTAACTTCCAACAGTGGGTTAATGTAAGCCTACTTGTGACTAACAAAAGTTTAAACCTGGCACAATGTATAACTTTATAACTGTTAGATTAGAATCTTGAAACTTGCAAACCCTATCGTGGAAGTATCAGCAAGAACTGAAAATCGTTAAAAGCAAAGGTCCACCATCACTTTTTCTAAGTAAGGGCAGTTGGGGATGAGCAATAAATTTTGCCTTTGTCAGGTTGCTATATCCCCTGAACAAATAAAGAAAAATTTGTACCGCATTGTCACCTTCACCAGAGCAGGCTTTTTTGACTATAAAGGAAAAACTGCAATTGTTAGAAATCAGAAATAAAACAGAACATGGTATGGACAAACAGACATCCTGTCACCATTCATAAAGAGAAAAAACTTGGTTATGACATTTTGGTTACACACATTTCCTCATGATGCTTGTTTGATACTTATAAAGTTCACATAAAATGCTTACCTGTTGGTGTTTTGTTTCTATCCAGTGACCTGACTGACGGCTTAGTGATATTCCAATTATATGACAAAGTCACTGTACCAGTGGATTGGAACCGTGTCAACAGACCTCCCTATCCACAGCTTGGGGCTAACATGAAGAAAGTATGTTGAATTAATTACCTCTTTTTAATCAATCTGAGATCACTAATCGTGCTTTTTTAGAATGTGTGCTTTATGCTGAGCATGGGTTATCATAAATACTAGAAATTTGACTTGGTTGATAACATTTTTATTCTGTAATAAAGCTGGAAGATACTGTTCATTGTTAAACTTCTTATAGCCAATGGGTGAAGAAGCAGACCAGATGTCAGTCTTTATTCAGTTTTAAATCTATTCATAAAGTGAAACATTACAAAATCTTAGAGATTGGTGGCATAATGAAATTGTTACCTGACTAGTGACCCAGAGTAACACCCTGGGGACCAAGGTTCACTAACCACTGCAGATAATGAAATTTGAATTCAATAAAAATCTGGAATTAAAAGGCTAATGATGACAATAAAACCATTGTCAATTGTTGCAAAAACCCATCTGGTTCACTAATGTCCTTTAGGGAAGGAAATCTGCCATCCTTACATGGTCAAGCCTACGTGTGACTCCAGGGCCGCAGCAAGTTAACTCTTGGGTAATTTGGGGTGGGCAGTAAATGCTGGCCTAACCAGTGACATACCCATCCCATGAATAGATTTTTAAAACTGTAATGAAAAACATGGTTTTTATGTCAATAAATCTGTAATCTCAAAATGTGTTTTTTAGAAAAGTAGACTTTTCATATCCTGTGACCTTGTGTCAGTCCTCACTATATCTTGATAATGTTTTAGCCAATTTATGCAATGCACTGTTGAACTTGAACCACTTTCTAACACCGCATAGTTAAATGAAGCCATGACTAATACATCCATCAAATTAAACATTCTTGTGACTAGTACAATTCTTTCAGATTAACTTCAGTTTCTGAATTCGGTCATGTATCAGTTCAAAAATCCTACTGTCCTGCTTTGGATAGTTCATTGCATACTGACATTTTGAGTCACAGCTATTAACAGTTCCCCTGTTCATTCCTGGGGCTGTAATTCTTCTTTTGCACTGACACTCAACTGTAATATTGATCTTGAAATGCCACAGTCGTTGACTCAACATGTTTTTTTTTGACACTGCAGAATGTCCCAATTGTTGCCCCAAAACATCTAGAAATGACTGTTTCCCCAGAATTTCAAGCAGTAGCCTCCTACTGGGAGTCTCTTTGAGACCTGAATCTCAGTTAATACTAAGAGCTTGTCCATATGTGACAGCTTGGAATAATTCAGCAAGTTAAATGTGAGCATTGAGCAAGGAATCACCAAATTAACTTTCTGTAATCTTTAAGCACTCTGATAAATTCCTCCATGGAATAGCTGTCTGACCTTTGAAATCTATCAAAGACTTCCTTTCACTCATTGGCATCCATAAAATCATCTCTCCCTGGTAAATTCCATTCATGGAGCTTAACAGGTTGATAGTCAACAGCTTTTTTTCAAAGGTAGGGGAATATAAAACTAAGTTTAAGGGGGAGAGATACAAAAGGGTTCAATTTTTTCACTGAGGGTGATGAGTGCCTGCAACAAGCTGCCAGAGGCAGTAGTAGAGGCAGATACAAGCTTATCTTTCAAAAAGCATTTAGACAGTTACATGGGTAAGGTAGTATAGACAGATATAGGCCAAATGTGGGCAACTAGGACTAGGTTAGTCATTTAAAAACCAGACAGCATGGACAAGTTGGACTAAAGGGCCTGTGTCTATACTCCAAGCACTTAACAGAAGATCCAAATCTTCATTCAGCTGAAAGGCGGCACAGTAGTACAGTGGTTTAGCATTGCTGCTTCACAGCTTCAAGGAACCAGATTCAATTCCCGGCTTGGGTTACTGTCAGTGTGAAGTTTGCACATTCTCCCTGTGTCTGTGTGGGTTTCCTCCGGGTGCTCTGGTTTCCTCCCACAGTCCAAAGATGTGCAGGTTAGGTTGATTGGCCAAGCTAAATTGCCCCTTAGTGTCCTGGGATGTGTAGGTTAGAGGGATTAACAGGTAAATTTGTAGGGATACAGGGATAGAGCATGGGTGGGATTGTTGGTGCAGCTTGATGGGCCGAATGTCTTCCTTCTGCACTGTAGGGTTTCTATGGCTTTCAGCTCACAAAATACTTCTCTTGTGATTTTACTTTTGTTAGGAAGAAACAGTGCCAAGGCCATATCCTGCTTCCTCCTTGGTAGGGACGTAATCAGGGTGCACATATCCACTTCATTCTTCCACTGGTCCTGAGATTCAGACTTTGTCTGCCAATGGTTTCAATCATAATCTGACAATTTACATTTGCCTTCAGCCATTCTTCAGAAAAACTACTGAAATTATAATCTTCTGTTTTAAAATTACTATTTTTTAAATTTCTGACATTTGCTCTTACTGTCAACATGTGAAGAAGGAGACCAGAAATGGATCTTTACTCAGTTTCAGATTCTTTCACGAACTGAAGTGTTCGTAAAATCATAGAAACTCCACAGTGCAGAAGGTGGCCATTCAGCTCACTGAGTCTGCAATGACCATAATCCCACTACCCTGTATCCCTACATATTTAACCACTAATTCCTCTAATCTACATATCTCGGGACACTAAGGGACAACTTTTGCCTTGGCCAATCAACCTAACCTGCACATCTTTGGACTGAAGGGAACACTTCATCTAAAGATGAAGTGTCCCCAACACTAGACTCTTACGGGTGGGATTTTCTGGCCGTGCTAACTCCAAGACCAGAAATTCTCATCTGAGGTCAACTGACTTTTGCATGGTCTGCCCCAAACATTTACGATTCCCATGGTGGACAGGACAGGAAATCTTTGCCCTAAATGGCCCTTTTAAACTCGAGTATAAAAATTTTTAAAGAAAAAGCTAATTAACAGTCTCTTAGCTCTTAACAATAATCAGAAGCTTCAACAAAAGCTTAAATTAATTAAAATAATGTTCCTGGGATTGATGATGCACTCGATCACTGTGGCACCCACCAGTTGTTGGAGTGTTTCTTTGTATGTGCATAAATAATTATCCAATGAGTGCTCCCAATCTGTATACATTTGACCTTAATTTAGCCAATTAATATTTAACCTTTCCGCCTGAATCATTTTTCTTAAATTTCCCAATTTTCTGCCCATCCTGGAAATTTTGACTCCTGAGGGAGTGCAATCACACAGGCACCAGTTATCCTGTGGTATCTCAACCAAGTTGGCATTCTTCCTGTATCAAATTGGATATTTACTATTAACATACCATTTGGACTGGGAGGCACCACAGCTCAGCAGAAATTGAAAATAGAAGCTCCAAAATATCTTTCCCCAACTTAGTCCATCCATTCTCAAACTGATTAAATCTAAGGCTGATTGCAGAAATCCCCACTACTGCCTCAAGAGAATCAGTGAGTCCATTTGGGATTGGTGTTAGAACTTTCAACTATTCTACTCAACTATGTGGCTCAGTTCTACAATGGACATACCTTCACTAATTGGAAGTCTCTAATCTGTCTTTTTTAAACACATATGGATCATTAGAGTAAAAGCTCTAGTCAAAATAATTGTAAAAGTGATGGAGGCAGTTTTCCAACCTTGCCTGGCGCAGATTGTTCCAATCTTGGAAAATAACATGCGGGTCCAAAAATCAGTTTCGCACCCAGTGCCAAATGGTTTGCAATCAATTGTCTTGGTCCCTTTCTGATGAAGCAAACCGAATCGTACCCAGCAAGGACACACAACTGATTAGCAAAAAGTAGCATTTAAATATGCACAGCCCGTTCATCGCTGGATTCTCCCAGTTCCCAGGGCGTCTTGACCTTCGGGTAATCAGGGACAAACCATATTGGTCCCCACTCGTGGAGAGCAGGCATGGCGGCCATGCTGGGAGTCTCAGAGGCCATTGCCCCCAGGTGGTTGGGGACATGGCTGGAAAGGAGTGGGGGAAGGGGGGGGGCATAGAGAAAGACAGGGTTCCTGATTTGATATCTTTTGTCCATGCAGGAGGTTCCCCTGATGCTGTCAACCTCTCATTCACCCCCTGCATTCAGCAATAATGCCCCTTGCTCACTCTCTCATTAGATCCTGGCTCAATGGCACCCAGCATACCCATCTCCATTTAACTGAGTTTCAGGCCTGCTCCATCATTCTGGTGCTGGCCAAAGCCATGGCCATTGTTTCCAGTGATGCAGCAGCCCTCCAATTGGCCAGCAGCTCTTGGAGGTTGGATTTCTACCCTTGTAGGGATGGGAGCCCTGGTGCCAGGCAGATCATTGACTGGATAGTGTTGCTGCTCCTGAAATGGCCATGGCCAAGTTACTCTGGCTTCGGGGCCTGAAGTTGCAACACTGCCGCCGGCATTAACTTCAGTCCAGATGTGCATTGGAATTTCACTGTCTTGGGCTTTAGACAATGGAGGTTGCCAAAGATTCAGTGACAAGATTTTAAGATCCGTAGATGGTAACTGCTTGAAAATAACTTCAGAAATGTTTATTTTAAGAAATAAACTTGCCACAATTGAAAAATAACATCAGTGTTGCACTGCACTGTGTGTGCGCGTTGCTGTGTGTTTAAAAACCAAGTGCAATCATTCTGCCTCATTCCTAATTGTTGAATTGGGATTTTGTGAAAGTTTGGTGTCATGACTTAATCTGAAATATGTTCTTGTTGGCTTCAGCTTGAAAACTGCAACTATGCCGTTGAACTTGGTAAAACGAAGGCCAACTTTTCCCTGGTGGGTATTGCTGGGCAAGATTTGAATGAAGGCAATCCAACACTTACACTGGCACTGGTCTGGCAACTTATGAGAAGGTAAGGCAATCATTAGTTGACATAGTGATGTAGAGTTTAAAAAATTAAAAATTCTTGTGCTCATTTTTTTTGGCAACCTGATCTTTCAAGTGTTGTAAATTGATTTAAAGTTATACAGAGACATCAGAGGAGTTAATATTGTGCTAGCTAAGCTCATTTGTTTTGAGTAACTTTCTTTGGCAAGATTATTGGAATGGATGGAATAAATAAAGCTGATTTATTTTTACTTTGAAAGAGTTGATGTTTTTGAATACATCAACAGCAGTTTGATACTGTGGAGTAATTTTTTTTTCCTCTAGAATACTCAGAGTACACACATAAGAATCTTAACATGTCTAGAATTTCTTAGAATAAATGAGAAGTTATCCTAAGCCAATTCTATGGGATTCATGTTCCAACTCAAACTATTAGTTCCTCAAACTACACCCTCTGCTGTTTGTACTGTATGCCGATCTGTATTGGTACTATTGTGATCCCATTTATTAATGCATGTTAAAACTCCTGCATGCTGCTCTTGGCAACCACTTCTGTATATAGTTTCTGTTTGTAAATTAGTTATGTTGCACTTTTAAAAGATAAAGCAAGGGATTCGGGAAACAAATTGATCATTATTAAGATAACGATTGACCAAGAGAAAAATATAATCTGTTCTTAAGAAAAATTCAGCATTATATATTTTTTTAAATTGCTGCTGAGATGGGTCTTTTTGAGTTGGGCTGGGAGGCAGCTGGATGAAAAGAGGGTGGCTTACTGGAAAGGGGCTAAATGGAGGGAAGGGGGAATGCTGTAATGTATATCTGATGGGACAAAACTTAAGCTAATCTGGGATATCTACCTTCACACCTTGTTAATGGTGTTGCTGTATATGAATCGCAGAACAGTGACACTGCAGTGCTTCCTGGTGATTTAACCAGTCTTGTTCAATCGTGGGATGTCTCTTAAACCCTCAAAGGATAGCATGAGAGAAAAATGAAATGACAGAAGAGGCAGCATTTGGCTCCATCATTAGCAACCCTGTGTGAATGGGTTGTAGAGGCCTGGGATGAGATCAGAACTGAGATCAAATCTTTCAGAAAATGTGGGATATCAATACACTTGGTGTGACAAAAGATGATTGACTATGGAATGATATGGCTGCTGAGTATGATGATGTTAATGGTCTATTTGATCCTGCAGTTCCAAGAGCAGAATGGAATGCATTATCTTGGAAGATGAGATGAAGGATGATTTTTATGGATTTTAATAAAGATTCTGTGTATTATTTGCTGTAAAGCAGTAATCTCTGTCGTCAAAAAACCTACCTTTACTTATTTATATATATATATTTATGTATATTATGTATATAGTTTGGAATTGATGAATTTGAGTTTAGTGTAGGCCAATTAATGTCTTTTTCATGGAGATTATTATTTATTCAAGATGGTACAGTAGTTAGCACTGTTGCTTCACAGTGCCAGGGACCCGGGTTCAATACTGGCTTTGGATGACTATGTGTGGAGTTTGCACATTCCCCCTGTGTCTGCATGGATTTCCTCTGGGTGCTCTGCTTTCCTCCCACAGTCCAAAGATGTGGGTTAGGTTGATTGGCCATGCTAAGTTAACCCTCGTGTTGAGGGATAAGGGATTAGCAGAGTACATGTGTGGGGTTACAGGAATAGGACCTGGGTGGGATTGTGGTTGGTGCAGATCTGATGAGCTGAATGGCCTCCTTCTGCACTGCAGAGATTCTATAATTCTAAATGTCAAAAAAAAACGTTTTGGTCCCTTTTGCGCTATTTTTGAGATGGGGGTTGGCAGGAAGGTCTTCTATTGGCAATTCTGATTGTGAGATGATGTAAGAGAGAGTTTTGAGGATTTGAAATTCAATGTTTTAAATAGTTAAGAATCTTAACATCCCTAGAGTTTCTTGGAATAAATGAGAAGTTATCCTAAGCCAAATCTATGGGATTCAAGTTCCGATTCCTTTTAGCCGAAAATACTGTGCTACCGGGCAGCATGTAGCAGTGGTCAGCACTGCTCCTTCGTAGCTCCAGGGACGTGGGTTCAATTCCTGGCCAAACCCCTACTTTTTAGCAAAAATCAAGGGTTGATTATTTGGCATAGCAGGTTAGGATGCTTTACCCTGTAGGTAGTGTATGGAAAGCGACTGTGATGATGAGAATTTGTATTCTGTCCATTGAATCTTCCCTCCGTCTCTGTGGCAAAACACATCTGGTGCCAAATCGTTCTTGGTAGATTTCAATGAAGTGCTGCCCCAGTTATTGCTGGACAGTTATTATCAATCGATTGGATTACGGAAATCAGAATTTGCTTTTGTTCAGATGCAAGCTATAAAAAGGACATATATCATGAAAATGCTATTTTTGAAAAAATAACTCAAAAGTTTAACCTTTGCCCTTCCTGCTTTACTCTTTCAGGTATACTCTGAAGGTGCTTTCAGATCTTGGAGACGGATCTAAGGTGACAGATGAAATCATTATAAAATGGGTAAATGAAACCTTGGCAAATGCAAAGAAGAAAACCTCAATTACCAGCTTCAAGGTAAATGCAAAAGATGAGCTCTTTTTGAATTTGGCTTTAACTTTGAATTGGGAAATTGCCGACCTGCACTGCTTCCCTGCATTATCAAGCAAGATATCTCGTTGGTTACGGGTATAGTTCTGGAAGACTGGAGGATGGCGAATGTGGTCCCATTGTTCAAGAAGGGGAAGAGAGACTTTCCTGGGAATTATAGGCCAGTGAGTCTTACTTCTGTTGTGGGCAAGGTATTGGAGAGAATTATTAGGGATAGGATTTATAGTTATTTAGAGAGAAATGAATTGATTGGGGATAGTCAGCATGGTTTCGTGAAGGGTAGGTCATGCCTTACTAACCTCATTGAGTTTTTTGAGAAAGTGACCAAAGAGGTGGATGGGGGTAAGGCGGTTGATGTGGTATATATGGACTTTAGTAAGGCGTTTGATAAGGTGGCCCATGGAAGACTTCTGCAGAAAATGCAGATGTATGGGATAGAGGGTGATTTAGCTAATTGGATTAGGAATTGGCTGGCAGATAGAAGACAGAGGGTGGTGGTTGATGGGAGATATTCATCGTGGAGTTCGGTGACGAGTGGTGTACCTCAGGGGTCTGTTTTGGGGCCCCTGCTGTTTGTAATTTTTATAAATGATCTGGATGAGGGTATTGAAGGATGGATTAGTAAATTTGCGGATGACACCAAAGTCAGTGGAGTGGTAGATAGTGAAGAGGGGTGTTATAGTTTGCAGAGAGACTTGGACAAGTTGCGGAGCTGGGCCGAGAGGTGGCAAATGGAGTTTAATGTGGAAAAGTGTGAGGTAATTCACTTTGGCAGGAATAACAAATGTGTAGAGTATAGGGCTAATGGTAGGACTCTTAATAGTGTTGAGAACAGAGGGATCTTGGTGTATATGTGCATAGATCCCTGAAAGTTGGCAATCAAGTCGATAAGGTTGTTAAGAAGGCATACGGAGTCTTAGCTTTTATTGGTAGGGGGATTGAATTTCGGAGCCGCAACGTCATGTTGCAACTGTACAAAACTCTAGTGCGGCCGCACTTGGAGTATTGTGTGCAGTTCTGGTCCCCACATTATAAGAAAGATGTGGAGGCATTGGAGAGGGTACAGAGGAGGTTTACCAGGATGTTGCCTGGTATGGAGGGCAGGTCTTATGAAGAGAGGCTGAGGGATTTGAGGTTGTTTTCGTTAGAAAGGAGGCGGCTAAGAGGGGACCTTATTGAAACATATAAGATGATTAGAGGTTTAGATAGGGTGGACAGTGATAGCCTTTTTCCTAGGATGGAGAAAGCTAGCACGAGGGGACACAGCTTTAAATTAAGGGGTGATAGTTATAGGACGGATATCAGAGGTAGGTTCTTTACCCAGAGGGTGGTTAGGGAGTGGAATGCCCTGCCTGCGGCAGTTGTAGATGCGCCAAGTTTGGTGGCGTTTAAGAGGTTAGTTGATAAGTTTATGGAAGAGAAGGGAATGGTTTAGTTTGGAGGGTCATTGCTTTTTTCATAATTGATCGGCGCAACATCGAGGGCCGAAGGGCCTGTTCTGCGCTGTAATGTTCTATGTTCTATTACCCAACAATTAAACACTATTATAAAGAGAATCTACAGAATTGAAGATACAAGACTTCTGTTTTGCTTCTTCTTGCTCCCACTTGCACATAGCAATGTGACTGGACTGTGACCATTAAGCTACTTGCCAAACTCCCAATCATCATCCTCATGTTTCGGCTTTTTTTTTTCCTTTTTCTGTAATTGATTTTTTTTTTCTTTCCTGCTGGTTATGTTCCATTTTCATTGTTCAGCATTCATATAGTGCAAGTGAATTTTCCCAACTTCATCTGTCTGATTTTGATTGAGCTGCTGAAATATTTGCTTGAGGCAGAATTCCTACCCACCTATTTGCACATTCCTAAAGTAACACCTACAGTACAATAAATATACATTCCTGCTATTCAAGGAAAGAAAATCAGAAACTTAACTCCCATTCTAATCACAATTAAAATCCTGCCCCAGCACCACCTCCGCCCCCCCCCCCAACACAATTCATAACATGATGCACTCTCCTAAGAAGAGGTTTGTGTGAAGATATAGTTTCTGTTTTTTAATCCACACAAACCAGTTCTTCACCAAAATCTTTTGGACTGGCAGTCTGTTCTGACTAATTTGTTGCAATCTTGAAATCTGCCTTGTTTGATAACGAGCAGTACTCAATGCAGAGCTTGGGCTCTTAGTACTTTGGGCTATTTTTCCTCCTGAGTAATTATGTGGAATGAGAAAATAAAGAAATTCATCCTGGGCAATGAATTTTATTGAAGTCAAGAGGAATGAATATCTTGTAGGTCATGGCCAGTGTAATACTGCCTGTTTGCATTGCCCAAGATGAATTTCTGCCCAATGGTGTATTCTTAAAATATGCCCATTCAATGAGGGGGGATTCTCTGGCTTCCAGTGGTGGGAGATAGTACATTATTTGTTAATGTAGGATTCTCTCGTCCTGCCACTGTCAATAGGAATTCCCATTAATATCACCATACCACTGTGAAACTTGCAGGAGGGGGTGTGCTGAAATTGGGACCCAGAGAATCTCAACTGTGTAATATGAAGCGCATGCACGTGTACAGCTATTTAATTGCAATTCCTGTTATAATACAGGCACTTGTACAATTCCCTCTATCCCCACGAATCCAACTGTGGGAAGTTGTGATATTACAATTTAATTTATTCCTACTTTTACTTAAATGTGAGTCTGACATGCAAAACTGTTAAATTCAGAAAAATTGATCAGGATTCTCTGGTCATTCTCACCAGTGGGATTTTCCCGTCCCACTGAGGTGCCAAATTCTCCATCCCTTCTGGCAGTGGCTATGCAGCATGAATAGCCAGAGAATTCCGGTCTCAATAGACGTGAAACTTGATAGTAGGAATGGGCAATTTGGACCTTGGATCCTGCTCCACTATTCAGTAAGATCATGACTGATCTTGTTTTCTCAACTCCACTTTCCCGTCTGCCTTCTGTACTGTTGTCTATCAATGGTCTGTCTGAGTATAGGCCCAACCTGATTAACCATTGCTCCTAGGATAAGCCTCTCATCCCAGAATAAGTTGTGAACCTTCCCTGAACTGCTTCTGATACGATTAGATCTCCTTTTTTTTCCACATAAGGAGACCAAAACTGCGCACACTACTCTAGATGTGGTTTCACAAAAGTTCTTCACAGTTGCAGTAGAGCTTCTCTACTTGTATATTTCATTCCCCTTGCTATTACTGCCAATATTCCATTTGTCTTCCTCATCACTTGTTGTACCTGCATTCCCAACTTTGAGATTCATGTGTCAGGATGCCACCAGGTTTTGTAATCTCTCTCCGTTTAAGTAACACCCTGCTTTGCTATTCGTTCTGCTAAATTGGATATGTTCACGTTTTTTCACTTTATACTCCATCTGCCAAAGTTTTATCCATTTCTTAACCTGTATTATTTTTTTAAAATCTATTTCTTCATGGGATGTGGGTGACAATGGCAAGGCCAGCCATTGTTGCCCACCCCTAAGAATTGAATGACTTGTTGGGGTGTTCAGAAAGCATTTAGATCCACATAGCTGTGGATCAGGTAAGGATAGCAGATTGCTTTCCCTAAAACAGATGTTACTAAACAGGTACGTTTTTATGACTGTGCTAGTTTTATGGTCACCATTAATGAGACTAGTTTTCAATTCCAGGTTTTAATAATTAAATTTAAAATTCCCAGCTGCTGTAGGATTTTAACTCATTTCCCCAGAGCATTAGCCCAGGTCACTAGACTACTCATCCAGACATTACCACCATCACACACACACACCTACGCACACACATGCACGTGCACGCGCACACACACACACGTATGCACGCGTGCACAAACCATGTAATCTAATCTTGTTGTTACCCTTTATCAACTTTGGATGCTACTTTCTCAAAAGTTCTAATAACATAATAAAACACGATTTCAATTTCTCAAAGCCACGTTGACTTAGTCAGATCAAATTATGATTTTCTAAATGTTCTACCATAGCCTCCTAAATAATGGATCCAAGCAATTCCACTGTGACAGATGTTGGGCTAACTGATATGTAGTTGCCTTATTTCTATATCCCTCCTTTCTTGTGTAAGCTGGTGATACAGTAGACCAGGTTTCATTGCTCCACATTTTACAGAAATTTTTGGTTATTAATGGAGGTTGCAATTTGAAAAAGGCCTGCTGTTGTCATCTACTTTAAAGGACTTTCTTTTATTGTTCTTTATCTCCCAGGATAAATGCATTTGCACCAGTTTGCCTGTTATAGACTTGATAGATGCTATTGTACCTAATGCGATTTGCTATGAGCTGGTGAAACAGGATGACTTATCAGACGCTGACAAGCTGGACAATGCTAAGTAAGTTTGGTGTTCATGATCAGTAATTATAATGCTCTACTAATTGCTTCAAAAATAATACCTCTGTTGAATTTGGGGTGGGGAGGTCAGTAATTCTTATTTGAAGTATTTTTGAGGCTATTGATTTGGATTAGATGAACTGCATTTTGAAGAAAAATTTGAAAAAGACTTGTATTTTCTTTCATAACTACCAGATTTCCAGAATGCAACTACTGAAATATTTTTAGAGTCATCACTGTAACTCAGGAAACATGGCAGATGATTCCAAACATTAGCAAGTTTCAGCTAATAAAATGGGCAGGATTTTCCAGCCCTCCCTGCTGCCATAATCTTCCAGTGCTGCCGGAAGGCAACAGACCTCTAGCTGACCTGCTGCATTCTCTACAGTGGGTCTCACCATGGCTGGTCTGGAGAATCCTGAGCAACGTGATAACAAGCACATTGTTGGTTTAGAAATAAATATTGGCTGGGACATTTTGACTTGGGAATGGGGATAGTTATGTACAGCACGGAAGCAGACCTTCAACCCAACTGGTCCATGCTGAGCGGTTTTCTAAAACTGAACTAGTACCTTTGGAGGGTCATTGCTTTTTATATTGGTCGGCGCAACATCGAAGGCTGAAGGGCCTGTTCTGTGCTGTAATGTTCTATGTTCTTTTGCCTACATTTGACCCATATTCCTCTAAACCTCTCCTATCCATGTATTTGTCCAAGTGTCTTTTAAACATTGTAATTGTACTCTCCTCTACCACCACCTCTAGCAGCTCATTCCACATATGCAGCACCATCCTCAATGTGAATGGTGGGAATTCCACTACTGTTCCTTGAAATAGTACAAGGGGATCTTTTACATCTACCCGAGAGAATAGGCAGGAACCCTGTTGGATGTCTAATCTGATAGACAGCACCCTAATAGCTATTAGGTGTCCTTTTGATTCTTTATACCTTTATCCACCAGATTTGCTTGTTTTAAGCTAAAACAAAATTGAACAGGATTGATGTATATTTCATCCAGCCTTTCTACTGATAAGTAAACAGGAGAAACTACTGTTTGAAATGCGAATGCCATTCCCTTTTGCACCATCTCCCAAAGTCAGTTAAATGCAAATGATCAGGTGGATGGGCATCCTATTTTGAATTGTTTTAAAGGAGTTACAATTGTTGCTTGAGGTGAGGTCAGAGTTATTTGTCACTGCTTCTGAATAGTTCTGAACTGGAATATCAGTGAGGGGATATTATTGCAAAAATGTTGAAAGGAATATTTAAACTGTTCAAGGTGTTGGTCATCTGGATGGGAACCTGCCACTGCAATTTCTCAAGGAAAGCAACAAAAATGTTGGCCAACAAAATACACTGCACCAAATGTGGAGTGGGCATAAAAATAAATTGGGTATAATGCACAGCTGAGGAACAAAGGATGCTTTCTGGAAGTAGCACTTCTGGTGTTGATTGAATACTCTTCTATGGTGTGCTTGTCTCTTTCAGATATGCCATTTCAGTAGCACGAAAGATAGGCACTCGCGTATATGCATTGCCTGAAGATCTGGTGGAAGTGAAGCCAAAGATGGTCATGACTGTATTTGCTTGCTTAATGGGAAAAGGATTGAAAAAGGTGTGAAGAGAACTGAGCACCTTGCTCACATTGATGCTGTCTGCCATATCATTAACCAATTCAGAATCCTGCAATTTACGTAATTTATCTGTCATTTTATTTTTAAATCTGTTTTCAGCACAGGACATGATATAATTGGGAACAATTTCTGAAACAAAATACTAGCTGGAAATAATTTTGGTTCTTGAGCACTAATTTTATTATTTGTGTATTTTAAGTTTTCCTATAGTTAATTTTCCATCTTGCTGTTAAGATGAAAACTTGCACTTATTTCAGTTTACTATTTATAATGCAGCATCTACCATGCAATTTATGTATTCCTGTATTGCTTACAGTGGGGAAAAAAATGTGTCCCAGAATTCTGTAGCTGAGTAAATTCATAATTGATTTGTTTTTTTGGAAATAGCTGTTGTTTTGTAAATCTTTTCTACTATCATTTGAATGCAAATATTTAAATATCTACAATGGATTCTGTAGAGAGACACTGGTATCCTGTAGTACTGAGAAGATGTAGTGGTGCCACCTAAATACCTGTCTGCAAATAATGATGCAGCAGTGTTCATGTAATTGCAAACTGTTGATTATGATCAGCACAAAGCAGAATTATATGATGAAACACTTCAAGGCTAATAAACCTATAACTCATTTGTTAAGATTTCTCTGAATTCCAAGCATTGCAGTTTTTACACTGCAGTCTTACACTCACTATTGTGGTAATTAAAGAATTTTGTTCACTAAAGTGATCACATTTCTAAAACTCACTGCTGCTCCTTGGTGGAATTTGGTTTAAAAAAAATTGATAACATGATGTGCTGATTTTTTTTTAAAACTATGGTCCCAGAACATTTTGTACTTGATCAGACTTGGATTTTGTGTTCATATATCGCATTGTTCTTGTACTAGGAACTAAAAACAATGAGTGATTAGAAAATGTTTCGGTCTTGTTAATTGAATAAATTATGTTTATATTGGATAATACAGCAAGAGTACCCCAAGCGGTTGTTAAAACAATCATTTTGTACTTGGTGTGCACTGCCATCTCATTCGCTGCAAGAATTATATGCAGATTGAGGATGTATCTTTATTGTTGGATTCGTATTATGAGACATTTTTATATAATGAGCTATGGTATAATTGAATTGAAAATATCATTAATATAACAATTTCACAGCATGTAATTCTACAGATATAGAGGTAGCTTCTTTATTTACTCCATTGCTTGTGAAGTTTTCAAAATCTTTTTGGAGGAGTTATTGCAAAACATTGTTCAAAACGCATTTACAGTAAGGTACTCAAGTAGTTCACATAATCGATACCATTGCAGCTTTTCAATGCAGCATTAATTAAGTGAATTAATATGATCTAAATAATGGGGGTAAATGTTCAAATTGTCACCCAGGTAAAAAGAGCCAATGCAGATAAGCTGCAGTTTGATTTTCATTACCTCTTGGGTGACATTGTGCATATTAATTATATGCTTGGGTAGCATGTTGAAAATCTACCCTACAACACAGGATGGCACCATGGCACTGTGGTTAGCATTGCTGCCTCACAGCGCCAGAGAACAGGGTTTGATTCCTGGTTTGGGTCACTGCCTGTGTGGAGTTTGCATATTCTCCCTGTGTTTGAATGGGTTTCCCCTGGGTGCTCTGGTTTCCTCGCACTGTCCAAAAGACATGCAGATTAGGTTGATTGGCCATGTTTAATTGCCCTTTAGTGTTGGGGGATTAGTGGGGTTTATACATGGGGTTACCGGAATAGAGCCTAGGTGGGATTGCTGTTGGTACAGGATCAGTGGGCTGAATGGCCACTTCTGCACCACAGAAGTTCTATGATCCTCTAGTAATGTATGCATAAGATTGTTTGAAGACATTGAAGATTATTTTTGTTTCTTGAATGATTTATTAAAGCTGGAAATGGGTGTTGCCAGAGATCACAATGGGACCAAAATGGAACAATTGCCTTATTCTGAACAGATCACTAGAAAGTAATATACCCTCTTTCCAATGCACTGCCACAAACCTCCTGAGAACCTACCTTAGTATGGCTCTACTTTGAACGTCATTTTTTTGTATTATTTACCTATCTTAGTGCAATATGGGACTGCAATTGAATTAGTAAAGCTTAACATTGTTTCTGAAGAGGGGCTAGCTGTGGGGTTAAAATTTAATTGAGTGCTCGTGTTAAAATTTGGTTTGTGGTGACCTGTGAAAGAGCACCACTTTAGTTAGGGCTCCATTTCCATGATGGAATTTAATGTTTATTATCTGATCTGTATGATGGAGCATTTCACAGAAACACACTAAATATCAAGTTGAGTAAACAATTTTTGTGACGTAAATGTATGTATTAATATCAAAAATTTGTGTTTTTCAAATACAAGGCTTAAATGACTTGGCAAATAAAAAGATACCAGTGTATAACTGGCTTATTTATCTTTGCAACAATTTCACTTTTGATTTTTCTAATTGCTCTCTTTTCTAGATTTTCTGAAAATTATCTACAGATATTTGGATATGTGGGCACACTTGGTTTTTTGGGAGGATGTACAGTTTCTTTTGGATCACATATCAGATTCCTACAATTAGAATTGTCTTTCTCTTTCCTGGCATTGTTCCTGTTGCCAAAGTGTTTGGGCGTATAGTGGAGTGTTTCTGGAGGGGTTGTGGTGAGTTCCTGGATTCAACAATGAGTGTTGCTGCATCCTCAGAGGGATGGCAGGAGATTCAGTGATCTGCCCACAGTAAAGGCTGCAAAAAGTGTGGGGGCTGAAGGTGCAATGCCTCTGAATCAGCAGTGTGATAGATGTACCATAGTGCTCAATGCTCTTACCCAAGCCAGACACCACAGGCTCGTCATAGCTGGCACCATGATGCAGAGGCCATTCCACCATAGGGCTCAGGTTCTTGTTCACTGGTTCTGCTCTTCATGTGTCCAACCTTGACTATCAAGAGAAAACAGAATATTGGTGATTGTGCTGGATTCTGCCTGACATAACTTCATAATTGGAAGTTTGTGAAGGCATTAAGAGATGATTGTGAGGCCAGCAGCATTAGTAACTGAATGAGGTGGAGTTTCTGGGTGTTAGACATATCCTGACTGGGGATGTTTTGTATTGAGCAGCATGATTGTCTAGTGATGTGGTAGATAGGAAACATGTCAAGGTTATTCACTGACTTTGACCACCCATGTGAGATCTTTACACTTCTTGTGATACAGCCATCAGATACTGGGGCCCAAACTCCAGGAATTGACCTCCCTGGCCATCTGCTCCCAATCCCTTCTCGGGGTGACCTGGGTGATTCCCTGGGCCATAATCAAATAATTTCTATCCTGTGCGCCTTTGCCAAGAAAGTTTCCAGTGCCACAGCATAACATGTTAATAATCAACCTGTTTGGCCATGTTATGAAAGTCCATCTTCTGCTGCCATTAAGTCCTGAATTGAGACTTGAACCTGGGAGCTTCTGCCTGAAGAGGTAGTGTAATGCATTTAAAGAAGGCTGAAAGCTCAACTGAGATGGAAAAGTTTGTTTAAATTTTTTGGAAAAGAGACTTGAGGTGATCTGTTGAGGCTCTTAAATCTGATGATGTTGTACAAAAGCAAAGACCTTCCAATGTGATAATGGGGAGATGGTGACATAGTGGTGTTGTTGCTGGACTGGTAAAGTTCTGAGAACCAGGCAGCGTGGTGGTTAGCACTGCTGCCTTTCAGCGCCAAGGACATGTGTTCAATTCCAGCCTTGGGTGATGGTCTGTGTGGAGTTTGCACATTCTTCTTGTGTCTACATGGTTTTCTTCTGGGTGTTCCTGTTTCCTTCCACAGTCCAAAGATGTGTAGGTTAAGTTGATTAGAACATAGAACATTACAGCGCAGAACAGGCCCTTCGGTCTTCGATGTTGCGCCGACCATTATAAAAAGCAATGACCCTCCAGTCATTGGATTATATCCATTATAAAAAGCAATGACCCTTGATTGGCCATGATAAATTGCCCTTTAGTGTCGGGGGATTAGGATTGTAAATATGAGGTCACTCAGATAGGACCTGAGTGGGATTGTTGTTGTTGCAGGACTGATAGGGCAAATAGCCTCTTTCTGTACTATAGATTCAGTGAACTGGGTTTGAATCCTTCCGCCACAGATGTGAAATCAGAATTCAACAAAAGTCTAAAGTTAACAAGTCTAATGATGACCATGAAACCATTTTCATAACACTATTGTCCTTTAGGGAAGGAAATCTATTGCCTGAACCTGGTCTAGATCTACAGTAATGTGGTTGACTCTTAGATGGTCACTCAGTTCAAGAGTAATTGGGTATGTGCAATAAATGTTGGTGCAGCACAACAGTCTTCAGTTCAGATTTGGCTAGTGAAGGATGTGAATCATGTAGTAATTTACCCCAAAAGTCTTGCTACAACTACCTCTCAAATCTCTGACCAATCATATGAGATGAATTTAAGTTTAATAATTAAACCTGAGTTGCGATAGATTACTCACTAGAAAATACACAGGCTACCCATAGCCTTTATTCATCACTATTGAAGGCAGCAAAATCTCTGCAGAAGTATTGAATCAATGGAGGGTGCAGAATCTTGCGCAAGTGTTGGGTGGTGATGGCCTTGGGGTATTTTCATAATAACTTCATCGCAGTGTTAATGTAAGCCTACTTGTGACACTAATAAACAAACTTAAAGTACTGTCGCTGATTATTAATCCAGAAACTCAATGTTCTGGACACTCGAATTTGAATGCTGCCACAGTAGATGGTGGAATTTGAATTCAATAAACAATATCTGGAATTAAGAATCGACTGATGGCCATGAAACAATTGTTGGGAAAAACCCATCTGGTTCCTTTAGAGAAGAAAATCTGTCATCCTTATTTGGTCTGGCCTACATGTGACTCCAGAGCCACAGCAATGTGATTGACTCTCACCTGCTCTCTGAACAACAGATGGGCAATAAATGCTGGCCAGCCAGTGATGCCTATGTCCAATGAATGAATTATAAACAAGTTGAATGGTTGTAATTGACCAAACTGTCAGTGTTACACCCATTGTTCTGAAAGAGAAATTTTTACTTCTTGAATCTTTCTCTCTTCCTAACCTCCTCCTATCAAGAACTCGGGCAGATGGGGAGGCAAATGAAATCCGTGACTTAACATTTGAATCTTACCTGGATCTTGCTATATTTAATTTTGTCTGCTCTTCTAAGCAAGTGCCAGAAGTACTTGCTTGAAGCTGAAGGGTCAGTGCTCAGATCTGCATGTAATAAAAAGTTAAGTAATGATTTATTACATTTTCTGGGTTGGATTCCATCCAGCCAAGTATGGTTCTGGCAATGCATCCCATTATTTGCACATAGGAACACTGGTTGCAGACGTTTCCTGTTGAACCCATGGAGGTAGGCCAGGGATTCAACATGGATGATTTGCAGAAAGCACAGACTGCCTGTACTCAGATACACAACAGAAACTTCAAGCTCCACCTTGGTGAAGGCCCTAGGTAGAACCTGCTTCTATTAGGATAGTGGCTGATGGAAACTCAGGTGGGATCAAATGGGACATCTGAATGGCAAAAGGACTTTCTCCTTCCCAGTTGATGTTCTCCAGCTGGGGCTAAGGCAAGAACACCTTGCCCCATTTGTCTGCCATACCCTATTTTGTGTCAATAACTGCTTTGTTTATATTTTATACCTGGAAAACACAACTGATGTAGTTAAATGTTTCCTGTTTGCCTGAAAATTCACCACTTCTGAAACATAAACTCTAAATTTAATCTTTTGTTTTTGTTTAACATGCTTTCTGAAGGTTGCAGAAAATAAAAGCTAAATAGATCCATTATTGGCAGTGTGTCTCTCAAAACAAGACAGCACAGATTTTTGTAAGCAATAGTGAAGGAACAGTGCTCATCTTGTGCCTCATGGACAGCTACTCACAAAGGTTTATTGCTTTCGAGGGGAGACCTGCTGTTGTTTCATGCCAGTTATTATGAAGAGACCTCCACAGAGGATCTATTATACGTATGAGAAGGGCAAGGATCTTTGTCAACTAACAAGCATCTCCATGGAGACACACTGCAGTGCCCCAACTATTATCAGGGGTTGCAGGTTTAACATCAGTAGAAAATACTTGGTCTTCACTCGTATATTTAAACCAACATAAGTTTATTGGAAGAGATGTTAATACAAAACTGAGAGTAAAAACAACAGTCTATTGCAAAGCCCTAATGAGATTATCAACAAATCATGAGATCAGCTCATAAAGTAACCTGCAAGCCTTTTAAATATATAATATCTTCTGTAGTCATGAGAACAAATTACTATGATGTAATACATAGGTTCAATAATACTGGACTCCAATGCATCATTAATCATTATACACAGTCAATAAGAAAGTGGATCAGGAGGACGTCTATTCATCTGTGGTTACATACAATGTTCTGGAATTTGGGTGTCCGTGACCCTAGAAGTATGATTTTGGAACTTCAATAGATATTTCCTCTCTCAGAACAAATTCTGTATCTTTTCACTCGGTATAGCAGCAGGGACACAATCATCAGGCAATTCAGATTCAATGTAATCTTCTGCGGCAGTGTTCACTACACTAGGGACCAAAACAAGTTGATACTTCTGGAGCTGATGCGAAGAAATCATTTTGAGATGACAACAGTTGGTCAGTATGACATCACTAAACCAATTCATCTTTGGTTTGAACTATAAGAAATTGGACCTGTTTTTGCTAAACTATGGCTGGTACTCATTTCTCACTCATTGCAGAATTATGCGCTAACACTCTTCTTGTTAAAATTAGTGTTTTTCCCTCACTTCTTGTCTAGCCACTTGAGATTGTTGTTGACTCTACTGTCTGAAGTTTCTGGAGGTAATAACAAATCAAACATAGTTATAGAACATAGAACATTACAGTGCAGAACAGGCCCTTCGGCCTTCGATGTTGCGCTGACCATTATAAAAAAGCAATGACCCTCCAAACTAAACCATTCCCTTCTTTTCCATAAACTTATCAACTAACCTCTTAAACGCCACCAAACTTGGCGCATCTACAACTGCCGCAGGCAGGGCATTCCACTCCCTAACCACCCTCTGGGTAAAGAACCTACCTCTGATATCCGTCCTATAACTATCACCCCTTAATTTAAAGCTGTGTCCCCTCGTGCTAGCTTTCTCCATCCTAGGAAAAAGGCTATCACTGTCCACCCTATCTAAACCTCTAATCATCTTATATGTTTCGATAAGGTCTCCTCTTAGCCGCCTCCTTTCTAACGAAAACAACCTCAAATCCCTCAGCCTCTCTTCATAAGACCTGCCCTCCATACCAGGCAACATCCTGGTAAACCTCCTCTGTACCCTCTCCAATGCCTCCACATCTTTCTTATAATGCGGGGACCAGAACTGTACACAATACTCCAAGTGCGGCCGCACTAGAGTTTTGTACAGTTGCAACATGACGTTGCGGCTCCGAAATTCAATCCCCCTACCAATAAAAGCTAAGACTCCGTATGCCTTCTTAACAACCTTATCAACTTGACTGCTTACTTTCAGGGATCTATGCACAAATACACCAAGATCCCTCTGTTCTTCAACATCAAAAAGTTCTCAACTTTTCTTTACTTGTGTAGCTGCCCTAAGTTCAACTGCTATTCTTAACGTTTCTATAAAATACCTAAAAGTTATTCAAATGATGTATTAATAAACCTTGCTCTTTAGAAGCTTTTAAAGAATATTTCAGGGATTCTTTGAATCTTTCAGCCAATCCATTAGTTAATTGATGATAAGGTGTGGATTTACATATTGCATATCATTTATTTTGCAATAATCCTCAAACTCTGAAGTAAAGTGTGAACCATTATCACTAACAATCTGGTCTGGTTTACCAAATCTTTCAAAATGTTTATCAAGTCTTTCAATGGTTTGTTCAGATGTAGTAGATCTCATAACTTTAGGCTAATTTGAGTATGTATCAATTGTGACTAAAAACATGTAACCCTCAAATAGACTAGCAAAATCTACATGCAATCATTGCTGTGGCACTTTAGACTACTCCCAAAAATATAAAGCAGACACGACAATGGTGTATTTCTTATTTGTGCATAGCACTGACACTCTTGAACATTTCTTCAATGTAAACATCCAAACCCAGCCACCAAAAATAACTACTTACTAATTCCTTCATCTGGACTACACCAGGGTGTTCTTCATGTGGTTGTTCAATAACTCTCCTACGTAGACTAGGGTGAATGATCACTTGGATCCCCTACATTGGACGGTCAACTCAAACTTTTTTGACACACGTGATTTCAATCAGTTTGTGTATGATGCATTCCAGCTACTTTTCAATACCATAACCATCACCTTCCCCATTACAGGATTATTTCTGGTATGTCTCTGAACTTGAGAAGCTATCACAGGTAAATAATCTACTTGCAAAAAAAAGTAAAACTAAATTGGTGGTATCTGGTAAGTGTGACAATGCATCAGCATTAGCATGGCACTCCAACTGACAATACTTTATATCATAATGTGCAGATAGGATCAGTTACCATCTTTGAAATTGGCTTGTAGGTAACAAAGATCTATCTTTTAATAAGCCATTAAGTAATTAAGGGTCGATGATTATTGAATAATGTGAAATGCTGACCATAATGATGGAACTTTCATGTGCCAAAAGGAAACTCTATGCTTTTTCTAGCTGAACATAGATCCAGCACTAGTCAAAATAGGCCAATGAAGAGCAACTGCTGGTTGTTCTCCCAAATGCACAGGTGAAACCACTACTACTCCATAAAATGAAGCATCGCTAGCAAGCAGTAATGGTAACTTTGGATTGGAATGAATGAATTTTTCAGACTTCTGCAAACCATCTTTGTATGTTTTCTCACATTCTTATTGTCCAATTCCCATTACTGTTTTACACAATAAATTATGCAGATTTCAATGATGTGCTTAAGTTAGAAACAAATTTGCCATAATAATTTACTAATCCTAGAAAAGACCTTAATTACATCACATTTGTCAGATGTGATCCTTCTAAGCAACATTCATTTTTTTTTTAGGTGCTTTATGTAGGCCTTTATTATCAATAACATGATACAAGTATTGGGTTGACATCTGAAAAAGGATTACTTTTTTTTGATTTGCAGACCATGTACTTGACCATATACTCCAATGTTGCTTCTGAATTATCCAATTGCTCTTGTTCACTGGACCTGTAATTAGAATATTATTCAGATAACATTGTACACCAGAAAGACCATTTAAATCTGTTCTGTCAATCTTTGGAATATGATTGTGCAGATGTTATTCCAAGATGCAATCTGTTACACATAGTTTTTTTCATTGTAAAAATGGTAAGTAATGGTTGCGAGTACATTCATCTGCAAATATGCTTATAAAAAGTTAATTTTGTTGAATTTCTGCTCAACTGATAACCCACTAAAGAAGTCTTCAATTAAGGGAAGTGGATTTTGATCATTAAACAACAGCAAATCCAGTATTGTATAAACTCACCACCAATGCGTAAGAAGCATCCAGTTTCATGGCTGTACAATGGGGGTAACCCAGTCACTCATTGTAAATTGCTCTGACATACCAGTGTTAACAAGTCATACTTTTCTTCAACCTTGAGATGAATTGTATGTGGCCCATTCTTGAGACTTTTTGACTATTAAGGTTTATCTTGAGTTTCACTTGCATTCCCTTCATTGAGCCAAGTGCCTCATTAGATACACTTTCATATTTAGCCGGAAGGTATTGTAGGTCTGTTTTGACATCAACCAATTTGTTGACAACACTCTAGTTATGCTTTATCCTCTGCAACCATGATCTCCAAAAAGAACTGGAAAATTACCATGGATCACATGGAGAAGCATCTCTACTGACTGTTACTGAACTCTATGTTGACCATGATGTAACCTTTTAATGGCATAATCTTTTCCATGTATATCCTCAAAATCCTATCAATTTGTTGTAAAGGAAGATGATTCAGCTTTTATTTGTATGTAGTCTCAAGAATTAAAGATATAGCACAACCAATATCACACAGAATCTCTATAAATCACCCTATATGGAATGAGACATTCAGTTAGAGCTCTTCTTCCTATTTCTGGACATTCTCTTCTTCACAGTCATAATTCTTTTTTTTCACGTTGTAAATTATTTTTGCAGAATGCAACTCATTCTTCTTCTGAATAGTCTTCTCCAAAGTGAGGGGAGGGGGGGGGAGGTACTTATGGAAACTGGTCTGACCCAGCAAACTTTTTCATTGTGTCCTATTTTGCCACAATTCTTGCATTGACTATCCTTGCTCCACTCATCAAATAGCTCATTTTGGAACAGCGGTGGCGTGCTTGTTGCTGCCCTGACTTCTTATGGGTAGTTCCCATTAGTGAATCTTCATTCCTGCATCAATTGTGCAATCTCTTTAGGAACCAGTTCCATCAACACTGTGATTTCTACTGCTGCCTTTAAAGTCAAAGTATGTTCAGTAAACAATCTTCTTTGGATAGCCTCATATTGGAGACCAGAAACTAAATGACCACAAAGAGAATCTTTGAATGGCTCACTAAACTGACTGAGGCCAGAATCTCTAAAGCATTTTGAGAAGTTAGTTTAGATCTTAGCTTTACATTTGATTTTGGCAGCGGTGACCATAATGTTTTTCACTTGAGTATGATTCAAATGACCCACTGGGAAGCTTTTATCAAATGAAGTTTATTTAAGAACACAATTAGAATGTAACAAAAATTAGCATAACTTTCAGACACAGTATAACTCCTAACAGCTATCTATTTATGTTCCAAGGTAAAGCTACATCCCATAGCCATACACTCTTCCTCAGAATTGGCTAGCACAAAAACAAGTATGCTCATGTGGTGTTGGATTTTTCAGCTTTGTAACAGCTATGGACAGAAATCCAAGCCAGTAGTTTGCAGATTCTAGAGAGAGGAAAAACAACGTTATTTCTTTCAGCTTCAAGCAACTCCTAAAGCAGCAACTCTCATACAGCAGAATCACCAAAATAGAGACTTATCTCCTGGCAGATTTCAATATCCAACTTCAGAGAGCAGAAAAGCGAGAGATTTTTAACTCCATAAGCAGCATCTAAGCTTGAATATTCTCAGAAAAAGCCTGGCTTAACCATGACATGACCATATCTGTCAATCATCCTAATGAAATCCCACTCTGCAAAATCCCATAGGAAAACAGCAGAATAGCATCAGTTCAGCTGAAAACCAACACTCTAGTCATTAGAAACAATTAGGCTGTTGCAGTAACCATACAACATATCTGTAAACCCTCCAGCTCTACGTAAAAAACTGCTGCAACAGATCCTGCACAAGAATACTGCTTAAAAACATTTATTAAAGGCACAGTATCATCACAAATGCCAGCCTTTTTAAGGTTGTCACAAACTGAACAATGCTTTTGTGTTCCACCTGATTCCTTTGGAACATGATCCGTTCTGCAATGATTAGTGGCTTTGGAAAGTAATACCTTCAAGAATTTTTATTGAAGTCATCCTAAGTTTTTGTTCCTGACTTTGTTGGATGAACCAAGATCTGGAACAAATTGAAAGCTTTACTGAGATAAATTAGTACAAGTGACTCATTTGCAAATTTATTCACTTGCACAAAATACTGAAAGTGCTTTGTATAAGAACTCTATGATTCATTTTCTTAATTGAAAAGGCCCATCATTTCTCTTACAGACATTAGATTCTGGAGACTACTCAGTTTTTTCACTGTCTTCTCAGTACTCTCCTATTTATCATGGGGACTATTGACTTGATATATTTTCAAATGGGCCCATCTGTGCAGTAGAACATCTCTTTTTAAATATGCCACATAATCTGGAATCTCATCCTTCGCTGATTGGGAAAAAGGCCCTTTTATTAAAATGACATAAAAAGCTTTTTTCTTACTTGAGTCTTCTTGTATTGGCACTTCAATCTTGAACCATGCTTCACTACTTCCCTAGCCTTCCAATATTCGAAGTATAGGACTCTCAATCTTTTCCTTGCTGTTTGGAATCTTTTTCTGATGTTGTTTAGAAACAATATCCCATCTCATCACCAATTTTCTTTCTGTTTTTCCCAATTATTTTAGGGGCTTATGGGTTTTCCACAGAAAGAAAACACTTGGTTTACACACATAGATTCAAACTAACATACAATTGGTTTATTGGAAGCGTTACTCTCTGCCCTACACATAACATAAAACTAAATAAAAACAACACCCTTTGTTATAATAACAACATCCTAATGATATCACCATCAAATCATCTGATCAGCTTCAAAAGCAACGTGCAACTTTTTAAAATATATCACATAGTCTAAAATAATAAGTTTAAAGTTTATTTCATTTGTGTACAAGTAGGCTTACATTAACATTGCAATTAAGTTAGTGAAATCCCCTATTCACCACATTCTGGTACCAGTTCAGATATGCTGAAGAAGAAGTTAATTTTTAGGTAGAGAAAATGTGCAAACTCCATACAGCCAGTGACCTTAGCTGGGAACCAGGATCCCTAGTGCTTATGAGGCAGCAGTGCTAACCACTGTGTTCGTTGCGGATAATAAATTAGATATACAGCACGTTCAGGAAGTGAAATGAAGATTGGGAAAGATAAATGGGATTAAGAAGTGAGATGGAAACAGTAAAACAAAAAAAAATTAATTTTAATTTTAAAAATATCCCAACACTTACTAGAAATATACCTGGAAGAATGAGGCATCGCATTTGCAAAATTAACTTTTCAGGGCCAAACAGGTTGGTAGTAAGGATCAATTTATCACACTGATCATATACCTGAGTGTGCCATGCCTTAACTTTTTAATGGTATCTTTAGTCAGGAACTACTGCAGTTTCACAAAATTGATTCCAACGGAGAGTCTCTTGGAGAAAACGATTATAACACACCCCGCAGCACAGTGGATGATAGTAACTTCAGGATTTCTACTTTAACTGTGCTTGGTGATGCCAGAAGTTACTGTCCAACATTCACAATTATAACGGTAAGTGCTGAAAGCTCAGCTTTTACTCTGCAATCAAAAGCCAGGCCTATGATTCTAAAACTTTACAGTCCAGAGGGAGGGCAGCTAGTTCAATCCATTTGTGTCAGTTGACTGAAATAACACACTTATTGAGTTCAATTCACCGGATCTTTCCTCAGACCCATCAAAATGTATATTTTCCAAATATGTATTCACTTTGCTTTCAAAGGCTATTAATTTTGTTTCAACCAAAGTTTCTGAATAAAGCTTTTGAACTTCTACCTCTGACTTTTCTTTCAATATTTATGAAAAACAACCAAGCAGAAAATTCTAAAACCAAAAGCAAAACTTTCCAACAGGTCAGTTGGCTGAATAACACTGATGCTGCTTTCTGGAAAATTTGGAATGCCCCTACTAACTGCCTTGTATTAACTATCAGAAATTGCAGCATGGGGCAAAGCTACTGATCCTAACCCTGAGCTTTGAAAAGAGATCAGGCGCTATCTTACCAGCTGCTCACACCACGCTTTTGTCGAACATTGTCAAAGAATTTGGTGGCCAACCAAATTTCCGTTCACTACGGACTGGGAAAATGCCACTGGTGTGAATGGTGGTAATTCTGGCCATAGGATCTTCAAGTAAGTTATCCTCTCTCTCTCTTCAGCAACTGATTCCCTCTCCTTCAAATCCCCAATCATCATTTGTCTTCTAAAAGATCCAACCTTTGACACCTCTATCCTTGCACCCATTTTCCGCCTTCCCATTTCTCTCAAGTCCTTGAATGAAATTTCACTTCCCAAAGCCAACTATGACTTTATTGAATGGTGGAGCAGGCTCCAGGGATGAACTGTCTACTCCTGTCCATATGTTTTGTGATGTTAAATCCATGCCTGTATGTCTCAGAACTCCATAGCTGAATCCCTCCAATCAGGTTTCTGTCCATCACATCTGATTATCGTCCTTATTAACCTTTCCACTGTCTTGTCAGATTGTGTGTCAACACAAGCAATAATGTCCTCCAATTAAATGGCATTGAAGAGTAAACCACATTATCTTTGATCCCCAACACCAATTTCATTTCCAAGCCACTGACTTCATTCCTTTTCTCTGTTTGATGCTGAAGCACACTGTTTGCAACCTTGATTTGACCCCAAGATGAACCTCTGACCATTTGGCTGCACCATCATTAAGACCATCTATTTTAATATTACCCAATTTCTTCAATTCCTACCAGTTTCCCAATGGTCTCAAGTCATCTGCTGCCGAAACTCTCATTTATTCTTTTATTACCTCTAGATTTTGACCATTCCAACACACTCTTGGTCAGCCTCCCACATTCTACTATCTATAAACTTCAGGCATTCAAATTTCTGCTGATTATGTCCTTACTCACACTGACAATACTCTGACCTCTTGACTAACCCTAATTTCAGTCACTCCACCATTGATGGCCCTGTTTTCGGCTGCCTTGGCGTTAAGCTCCGTACATCCCTCCCCAAATATCTTCACTTCTCCAGCCTCCTTGAAGGCACTCCTTAAAATCTACCTCTCCAATCAAGCTTGAGGCCATCTGATCCTAATCTCATCCTAGTATCAGATTTTGTTTTATGATGCTTCAACAAAGTGTTTTATTATAAAGAAGTGATTATAATAGTACACATTGTTAAAAAACAGGGAGGGGGTGGTGTAGGGATATCATCTCTGGACTAGTAATCCAGAAACCTAGGGTAATGCACTGGGGATCCGGGTTCAAATCCCATCAAGGCAGATGATGAAATTTGAATTCAAAAAATGAAATATCTGGAATTAAAAGTCTAATGTTGATCATGAAACCATTGCTGATTGTTGTAAAAACCCATCCTTACCTGGTCTGGCCTACATGTGACTCCAGATAAACGGCAATGTGGTTGACTCTCAACTGCCCTGGGGGGTGGGCAATAAAAGCTGGCCCAGCCAATGACACCCAAGTCCCATTTACGAATTAAAAAAAGACAACACAAATAACAAATTAAATAATTTATTATACAATGTGTACATATTTGAATTTTTGCTTAAAACTTTACTTCGAGTGTTAGAAATTCCAGTGACTGATCGGAATAATAAACCTTTAATCAGCAAACAGAGTAGCTTATGGTTTAAAAATATACATTACCACCTAGTGGCTAAAGGATGCAGGAGCTGAAGATGGAGATGAGAGGAAATCAGCTGCAATGTGGACTTTTGAATTAATCGTGGGAATAATTGGCACAAAATAAGACCAGAAATATGGTGACCAGAAGTGAAGTTTATAGACATGAATTGTGTTCAAATCTGAGAATTTTAATATATTAGCCTTTGGCTCATAGCTTCCTGGTTCCCCAGCATCACATTTTGGGGTTACCATAATCATGCGCTGGTGAATCCCTCAAGGAGGTCCCTTGCTAAGAGTTCACCCAGCAATTGCCCAGAAGGCTAAATTCTGGGATCCATCCCACAAAGTGATTTAAATCACTAACTTGGGATGGTTTTGCTAGTTTTACTCTGATAGTTACCCTAGATTAGTTAGAGGAAAAAAAAATTACTTCTAACTCAAAAAGTCTCTAATTCCCTCCTCCCGGCTCCAACCCCTTGCCTCCCGGGTCCAGCCTGCCCCCAATTCTAACCCCCTCCTCCCACTTTGACCAATCCCTCCAGCTCAGAACCTCCCTTGCCATCTCCCACTGCTCCGAACATCCTCCATCAGCCCAAACTCCCATCCCCTCTCCTGCTCTGTTGCTCCCATCCACATCACTCACAGGACAGGAAAATCTCCACCCAAAATTTTGAGTCCCTACGGCTTTCTCAAGTCATATGCACTTGAAACATGAATTCTATCCCTTCAGAAGTGCTGCTAGACCACTAGTTTATCCAGCACTTCCGGTTTTTATTTCAGGCTTCCAGCGTTTTGTTTTTATCACAACCTGTTGTAGCTTATTTACTGACATCGAACTCTGCCTTTTATTGTTCATAAAAACCACTCAAACATCATTTTCTCCTGTAATATTGCACACACTGGCACACATCCATTATACAAAGGTGAGGTTAGAATAAATGGCCTGACTTGAAGGCATCCTCAATTTGACATGGTACAAAGGAACTCCAGCAACAATGCAATCAGTGCAAGGCAAAGAAAAAAATCTTCCAATGGGTTGGAATCATATCTGAGAAACAGACAGACTGTTGTGGCTCTTGGAGGTCAATTGGGATGAGGTCCTTTTAGCCTAGCCACCTTAAACTGGTTCATCAATCATCTTCCCACCTTCATAAGGTTAGGTATTGGGCTGTTAACTGGCTATACCAGTGTTTGAGCTCAATGCCACAACACCTCATAAAATGAAGTAATGGTCCCTCAAAGCCTCTCTACCATCTACATGCCACAAGTTGATGGGTAAATGAGGTCTGGTGTGGTTTAGTACACAGGCAGTGGAGTTTATGCAATCTGTTTGCATTTCCATTTTCTCATATTTACATAGTGCATTAAAACATTTTCTCATAATCTGCTGCCAACAAAATCTCTGTGTTATAATTGCCACTTGAGTGAAAGAAAACACAGACACGTTTTAATCTAAAAGAACTTACATTTATAAGGTGTAACCAACTAGTGACTTCAAGGGTTAGGAATGCATGTGTTCTGATCCACCTTCAGTTTGATCTAATTCTTGAGTTTATATATGTCATGACTTCAATCAGGCCATTGAGGTTGGCTTATTGGGGTATGAGCTCCCTGATTAAGAATGCAATTGATGGGCCAATCAGGGAGTCTTTGCCTTGTGCTGAACCAGGAGTGTCAGTTCCTCTGACACTCCCATAGATAGAGTGTTGACTGATAGTACTCTGTATACTGCTGTTAGAGTTTTTTAATAAAGGGATTTTGGAGAAGAGACTTCGGCCTCTGAAGACTTATTACAAGTGCATAAATTATTGACTCATAATTCAATCATTGCTTCACATGAGGCAAATTGAATATTTTACATGCAGACTAACTAAAAACAAAACCAATGTGGGTAATTTTATAAGGTTTTATCTAAACATTAAGAAATGCCCGTATTGATTAAAGGATCACAATAAAACACAAAGCATTCATACCACCATGGTCAGGTTAAAGATGCCGAAAAAATTCAACAATATTCAGAATCTTCCAGTAATCCAAGACAAGCATTTGAGGTTTCAACGAAAAGAACCACCTTAATGCACTGCAGAGAGAGGAAAGAAAGGGGAAAGACACAGGGTGGAAAAGGGAGTAGGGAGAAAAGGAGACAGATAGAGAAAATAAAATGAAGGAAGAGTCAGGGAGTGAAACAGGGAGCAAATGAACAGGAGAGGAAGCGAAAAAGATGCAAAAGTCTGAGAGCATGTACCATTTGACTCAAGAACAGCATCCCTGCTGCCATCAGACTTTTGAATGGGTAACAGTGAAATACTATGGATGCTGAAATCGGAAACAAAATAGGAAATGCTAGAAAAATCTGACAGTATCTGTGGGGAGAGAATAGAGCCAATATTTCAAGCTTAGATGACCCTTTGCTCTGCAAACAGTCATCTAGACTTGAAACATTAGCTTCGGATTTTTGAATGGACCTACCTTATATTAAGTTGATCTTTCTCTCCATGCTAGCTATGGCTGCAACACCACATTCTGCACTCTATCCTTCCATCTCCCCACGTCCTCTATGGACTGTATGTTTTGTTGTATAGCACGCAAGAAACAATACTTTTCACTGTATCCCGACAAATATGACAGTAATAAATCAAAAGAGAAAAGGAGAAGAGGGAGAAGAGAAGAAATGGGAGAGAAGTAGAACAGAGGAAGAAAGGAGAGAGATGAAGAGAGGGGAAAAAATGTGGAAAGACAACAGGAAAGAGAGAAAGAGAAAAGGAGAGAGAGGGAACGCTCATGCGCACAGTTGCACTCTATCCGTCACTCTTGGCTCTGAGAAAAAATAATAAATTGTGCTTCAATGTTGTGTTTGCTGCTCTCCGGGAGGCTGGGCAGGAGAAAGGAAACACCATCGGCGTGATGGATGCTGAATAGGGGAGGAGGGAATGTTTGGCTGTGGGGACAGGTTTAATTTTCTACCTCCCTTTGCCCGGGCTGCAGAAGTGGGGCAGAGAAGGTGAGTGAGTGAGGAGAGAGTGGGCGAGGAGGGAAGATGTGAGCTCTGTGCACTGCTGCTGCTGAGAGGGGGCCGGGGCGCCATGGCCAGTCTGTACCAGAGCACAGAGTCCTCCTCCCCCAACAAATACCTCACCTTAAAAGATGTGCGGGAAGTCAAGGAGGAAACGACCATCGACGAGAAGCTTTTCCTGCTGGCCTGCGAGAAAGGTAACAGCCTCTGTCTATCCGCACTGTCTGTGTGTGTGTGTGTGTGAGAGAGAGAGATCTTTGTGCAGACTGTGTGGCCGCCACACAGCAAGGCGGAGAGTTCATCTCCTGTGAGGGAAAACCTGGGGCAAAGTCTGCTTTCTGTCTGCCATGAACCACCTCATCTGCGACCTCCACCCGCCAGATTTGTGAGGAATGAGTATGTGGGGAGGGTATTTTTTAAATTCTGGATCAGTTCCCCCTGCAGTCTGTGACAGATTGCTGGTTTGAGCTGAGCAGGCAACAGGACTAAAACATGAAAGCTTCTGGTTAATCCCCTGAGCGTTGAATGCTCGCCAAAAAAATGCGGTATCCAATGATGAATTGTGTATATAATCACGACGTGAACAGTTTTGGCGTGAGGCAACATTTTCTGCCTGTGTGTATGTCGTGATGGAAGTGCAGCGTTGGAGTTGTGTGCATCTTAAAAGGATGCTTAAATTCATACAGCAGTAACTGAATAAACTACACGTTGGCTACTGATTGATTGACATCACAATAATCTAATTCAAAGGTTCAGAAGACATCATAAATTAATTGCAGTGACTCTTAACTGGTTTATTATTTGGTGGAGTATTGGCAACACGAGTCGAGAGGCCCAGGCTAATGTTCTCGGGGTTCAAATCCCACCAGTAATAAATCATAAAATCTCTACAGTGCAGAAGGAGGCTATTCGACCTGTTGAGTTTGGATTGACCACAATCCCACCTAGCCCCTCTCCCCATAGTCCCACGTATTGACCCTGCTAGTCCCCCTGACACTACGTGACAATTTAACATAGTGTTGTACCTCTAACTCTCAGATATTTTCGACCAGTTTATTTACTCAAAGTTTTATTCCAGTGCCCTTATTTACAAGATGGGCAAAGGACAAACATAAGTAAAGGTTCCATAAGTTTATTAATAATAACACGCTTTACTCTTAAATTTCCTACATAAAACAAGAGGATACTCCAGATTCAAGTATACTACCTGCAAAGATGGTTTGGGTCAAACTGCAGGCCCAATTCTCTGAGTCCCTCTGGTCAATCGTCACAAAGTCTCGATGGCAGCTTCTTCCTTCCTTCTTTCTTTGGTCAGTCTCCCAGATGGTCAAGGTCACCTCACTCATCGAGTCTTCGCTTCTGGTGTGTCTGTGATCCATATCTTTATCCCCTGCTTACCTGCCTTTCCAGAACCTTCTCTGGTTCCCAGCCAATTAAGTCTCAGGCAGGGGGAGGTGGTCCCAATACCAGTGAGTTTCTTGATGTCTGCCTGACAGGATCCTGGGGCCCACCACCTTACATGCTTACATGCAACCTGTTGCCATATAAGGTCATGATGTGGAGATGCAGGCATTGGACTGGCGTAAACACAGTAGGAAATCTCACAATACCAGGTTAGTGTCCAAAAGGTTTATTTGGTAGTAAACGCCACTGGCTTTCGGAACACTGTTCCTTCGTCAGATGAGTTTTGTTGGACTTTACCCTGGTGTTGTGAGACTTCTTATTGTGTTTGCCATATAAGGTGACAGAAAGTCTAATCTGATCTAGGCTTCTAACTATTTTCTAACTACAGGCCAGTGTATTTCAGTGGGGTGCAATGATCTCCTGCTGGGTCTCAATAGAGTGCAATGATCTTTGATGGGTGATTGATGGGCCAGGCCCAAACATGTTCCTGTGTTTTTGTATATTTGACTTCCATCAAGTTTGGCCTGCCTGACGTTTGATTGTGTTTGATTTTAATATGCCCAGTTCTTTAATTTAGGATATTCAATTTAATCAGCCTTAAAACTAGGCCCTGCTAATATTACCACAATGGCTAGTCACCTAACCAGCACATCTTTGCACTGTAGGAGGAAACCAGAGCACCCAGAAGAAACCAATGTAGGCATGGGGATAACGTACAAACTCCACACAGACAGTGACCCAAGCTGGGAATCGAACCCGGGTCCCTGTCATTGTGAGGCAGCAAAGCTAGCCACTGTACCATTGCTAAAACAAGAATGACATGCCTAGACCCATGAGCATAAAGCTAGTTACTCAGCTAGTTATCACTAATGTCCTTCAGAAAAGGAGACCTACTCTGCCGTCCTTTCCGGGGTTATATAAAACTCTAGGTCCATGTGGCGAGAGGCTGGGAGAAGATGCAGTTTGGAGGGGAAGGCCCTAGTTGCTTGACTGGGGAAGAAGGATCTGGGAGTAGGTAAGTTTAGACCAATGGAGGCGAGAACTGGGGGTTCGTGGGGTGTGTGGAGGTGATGGGGGAATAATTGGGGACCAGCAGAGTTTGGGAGTGTAGGGAGTCCAGGGATGGGGAGGGTGTTGGAGACAGTCCCCTCTTCCCCATGTGGGCTGCTGTGGGCAATGCCTCAGTGCCTAGTTCTTGGTAATGGGTAACAGTCCCGAGATATGGCAGCCTTTTCCTGCAATAGGTTGTGCCAGTATCCAGGCAGGATGAGCATTGGTAAGTTTCTAACTAAAAGAAACATTTATTGATCAGCAGTTTGGTCTGAATGCTTACCTCATGGGTACTTTCTCGCAATGTGTTAGTCACAATCAGTGTCACATTTGGTGTTCTATGTGTATATTTCCAAGTACTCAAGGATCAACTCCCCCAAGGCCTAAGGAGGGAAAGAGAACATTTTGGAGACCTCTTTAATCAAAGCCAGTTGTTGGCAAGGATGTTTTCAACTCCATCCCACATCACCCAGTTAGCGACAAGCTCGGGACTCTGCCAGAGCCTGTGGAGACGATGAAAACAATCACAAATGAAGAATGTTGAAGCAGCAGGTGTTCCTGTTGGAATTTTTAAGCAGCAGAGGAATGCACAATAGATCTTGATACCCTCATCCTACATACCTGGAATGAAAAGAAAGTCCTGAACCACAGAATTGTTACAGCACAGACCATTTGGCCCGTTGTGTCTGCGCTGACCCTCCAAAATTAGTATCACGACTTAGTGTCATTCCCCTGTCGTTTTCCTATGTCCCTGCACATTGTTTCTATTCAAGTAGCCTTTTAATGCCCTTTTGAATGTCTCGATTGAACCTGCCTCCACCACACATCCAGGCAGCCCCAAGCCACTTATTGAGTGAAAAAGCTTTCTCTCACATCACATTTGCTTGTTTTGCAAATCACTTTAAATCTGTGCCCACTCGTTCTTGATCTTTTTTAAGTGGGAGCAGTCTCTTCTTATCTACTCTGTCCATCCCCCTCATGATTTTGAAAATCTCTATCAAATCTCCTGTTGGGCTTCTTTTGACCAGGGAGAACAGTCCCAACCTCTCCAATCCAAATTTCTCATTCATTTAACCATTCTTGTAAACCTCTTCTGCATTCTCTCCAATGTTTTCACATCCTTCCTACAGTGTGGTGCTCAGAACTCTATGCAGTACTCCAGCTGAGGCCTAATAAGTACCTTATGTAAGTTCAGCATAACCTCTTACTCTTGCACTTTATACCCATATTAATAAATCCCAGAATACAGAGGTAATGCCACCACAGTGCCATGTCTAATCATTGTTATAAATTTTGTAATATTTTTATTTCTCTGGCTTTTTTATTCAGTAATTAGTTGATCAATGCATTTAAATCCAGCATAGCAGATAAAAAGGATTTTCATGGAATATTTGGAGTGAATAATTGAGTCCTCTGTTTTGGCAACATTTCCTCATTGCAATGCTTCATTTCATGTCAACAATCTTCATACCTGTTTTGCCTATTTACTAATGCTGAATATTAATATGTTACTTTATTTATTTTATGAAATCATTTGCCTGTATTGTGAAGTGTGAGGACAGAGTACATGTTAGGGAATATATTTACACCCAGGAAAAGGCCATTCACATGATCCTCCTTTCTCTCTATTTATTTGATAACATACTATTCACATATCCTTCGATTCCTTTTTCCTTCATGTACTTATCTGGCTTCGCCTTCAATGCATCTATTGTATTTGCTTCGATCATCCCGTACAATTATTAGTTCTATATTTTCACTGCTCCTTTGTTACTTTTACCATTTATTTGTGTTAGCCTTGCTGCCTCACAGCTCTAGGGACCTTGGTTTGATTCCTGGCTTGGGTCACTGTCTGTGCAGAGTCCACATGTTCTGCCCGTGTCTGTGTGGGTTTCCTCTGGGTGCTCCAGTTTCCTCTCACAGTTCAAAAGTGTACTGGTGAGGATAATTGGCCATAGTAAATTGACCCTTGGTTTCCCAGGATATCTAAGATAGAGGGATTAGTGTGGTAAATGTGTGGTGATAGTACATGGGATGGGATTGCTGTTGATGCAGACTCGATGGGTTAAATGGCCTCTTTCTGCACTGTAAGGTGTATATAAACTTCTATGTATTTATGTATACTGATATCATTCTAGACTTACTTATAATGAAAAGATAGTCTACTTTTTAAACAGTGAAGGTGTTTCCATAAAACATGACTTGAAAAATATACAGGAATTAAGCGTGATACTTAAACAAAGCTAATCTGCTATGCACATTTTAATAAGAGTCAAGGAGTCCGATGAGACAAAGAATAAGGTGGAAATGGGGACCAGCTTTGAGATAGGCTGAGTCAGTATGTTGGAGAGAGAGGTTGTGTGTGTAGATATGAGAGCACAGGGTACTGACTGTGGATCTTAGAGTGTGGTGAGATCAGCAGTCCATGGAACGTTGTACATCCCAGAGATGCCTGTAATTCTGGGTGGAGTTGTAACATGAAGAACTGAATTTCAGTTGGAATCTATGTTGAGTGAGTCAGAGATGAAGATGGTTACTGAGAAAGGAAATGAAGTAGAGATGCCGGCGTTGGACTGGGGTAAACTCAGTAAAGTCTGGCAACACCAATTTTAAATCCAACCAATTTATTTGATAGTTTACTATCAAATAAATCGGTTGGATTTAAAATTGGTGTTGCCAGACTTTACCAAGGAACTGAAGTCATGGAAATGAGTTTTGGTAAACACCTTGTCAAACACCAGAAGGGAAGTGGAAAGCAATGCAGGTGAACAAAGAGAAGAGGAGAATTTCTTTAAGATAGGCATTCCTGGAAGAGAAGTGGCAGTGAATTAAAGTCTAAAATAAAAATAAAATAATGCAAATATTGGAAATCTGAATTCAAAACATAAAATGCTAGGCCTAGTGGTATTATCACTAGACTATTAATCCAGAAACTCAGCTAATGTTCTGGGGAGCTGGTTCCAATCCTGCCATGGGCAGCTGGTGAAATTTGAATTCAGTTTAAAAAAAAAATCTGGAATTAAGAGTCTACTGATACCATGAAACCCTTGTCAATTGTCAGAAAAACCCATCTAGTTCACTGATGTCCTTTAGGGAAGGAAATCTGCCATCCTTGCCCGGTCTGGTCTACTTAAGACTCCAGAGTCACAGCAATGTGGTTGACTCTCAGCAGCCCTCGGGCAAATTAGGGATTGGCAATAAATGCTGGCCAGCCAGCGACGCCCATATCCCACAAATGAATAAAGAAAAGTTTCAGCATGTCGAGCAGTATTGGTAGGGAGAGAGACGGAGTTTTGAGTCTGTATGGCTTCTTCAGAGCTAAAAAAAATGGATTTATGAGGTTGGATGATGAAAAGTTTGCCAGAGGTATAGGTTTTAAGGAACATCTTAATAGAGGAAAGAGAGATGGAGAAGTGAAGGGGAGAATCCAGATCTTTGGGTCTAGAGAGCTTTGAAAAACATATGGACTTGAAATGTTAACTCTGTTTCTCTCTCCATAGATGCTGCCAGACCTGCTGAGACTTTTCTGCAGCTTCTGTTTCTGTTTCAGATTTCCAGCGTCCACAGTCTTTTGCTTTTAATTTAATAATGATCACTCCTTTCAGAGCTTATTACTGCCTGCATGAACAATCATTGCTTTTGACTTATAAGCATAAATATAAACCACAGTTGGGCAGCTACTGTAATGATCCATGTGTATATTGTCATGCTTGCGATTCCTATCAGTGTTTGCCATTCTAAATTCCTCTATATATATTTATAATGGAAACCATCTCTGCAAGCATTGTGGTTACACCCTCCAGGTGCTGAAACAATTGTTTTTGAGTTGATGGCAGGTTTAAAAATTAGAGGGAAATTGTCTTAAAAAATGAACTATTTACAATCTCAGCTAACTCATGAGTAAAGAAGATTGACTCTTGTATATTCGTATCTATAAGAAAGCTACTTCAGATGTGTGTGTGTGCAGTTTTCTTGCTGAAAAAGAAAACCTCACATTACAATACAATGGGTGGTTTAAAGAGTTTCCAATTTCCTGCAACTAGCAGCAGTCTGAAGATTTAATTTCTGGGTAGGCATTGATGCTGGCAAAATTGCATTTAGGCATAATTGCAGTGCTGAGTGGGTGGCTTGTGAACTCTGAAATTAAGTGTCAGCCAATTGCTCACTCAACACTGCTAATTCTTAAAACAAAATATTGGTAAAATGTAAAGAAGTTCTACTCCTGGATTAAGGCAGCACTGAGATGATGTTAAATAATAGCTGTGGGAAGAAATTCTGGCATCATATGTAAATGCTGTTGTCTCATGGTTTATCTTTAATATTTAAAAGGGTTGCAGGTTGCTTTAAGGGCTGATCATATGATTTGATGGTGATTTATTAGGGTTTTGTATTCAGTTTGTATTCTGTGCAAAGAGGACATCTCTCAATAAAACCTGTTGCGAGTTACTTTGAATTTATTGTGCAAATCATGCTCTATTTTTTTTAATAAAACCCACAACCACAACATAGCTCATTACAGTTTACACAAGTCTACACTAACAAAATTTTTTTTCAGTGAATAGTCAAATTATAAGATTAGATGGAGCATGTTATGCCCAAATAATACACTATGGAAAGAAGCAGAATAAGTTGTTTAGTATTCAGTACAGAAGATTTTATAGTCTGTGGCTAATACATAGTCAAATTAAAAATGTGTGGAATAAAGTTTATTATTCGTTGTTTGAACTGCAAGCATGAGGATAATTTCATTTATATTTTAAGATATGTGTACTGCTGCAGGTCATGGTCATTGCTTAACTCTTCCACTTTATCTCATTTGCTTTTCACTTCTAGAATACTGTAATGACTTCAATCAGGTCACTGAGGTTGGCTTATTGGGGTATGAATTCCCTTATTAAGGACCCACAAGAAGAATTCCCTGATTAAGGATCCAATTAATGGATAAATCAGGGAGTCTTTGTCCTGTACTTAACTGGGAGTGCCAGTTCCTCTGACACCTCCGATTGAAAGCACTCTGATTGATAGCAGTCTGTGTGCTGCTGTTGGAGTTTGTAAATAAAAGGATTTTGGTGAAGGGATTTTTGCCTCTGCAGACTTATTACGATTACGCGTGACAAGGTGTTAAAAGATGTCACTGTCTGAGGTCAGAGTCTGCTTCACTCATGAGTTAGTCATGAAACTGGCATCAATATTTAGTCTGAAACTTCAAGCAAAATAACAACACAGAATATCCATTTCATGATTTTAATGCAGCAGAGTATTCCAAGATACTTTGCAGGAGGAAATTCGGAGGATTCCTCCTGTAAAACATGTGACTCCTGTTTCCACCCTATAAAACGTATAGCTGCCAGTGAAAAATTAAAGAATGGATTAAATAGAAGATTGTAAATTTCTTGGTGTGTTGTTGGGTTAGTGGAGGTCGGCAAAATAGGGAAGGAGGAAGCCAGATGGATTTCAAGGCAGGATGAAAATTTTAAACTGAAGGCATTGCTGGACCTGGAACCGATGTGGATTAACAAGCAGAAAGGTGATCATTTTCAGTCTCAGTGCTAAAAGAGGAACTTCTCTTTTTTCCTTCATTTCTGTCATTGAACATGAATGTGGAACATTCCGAAATGTTCAAGCTCGTTTCAGAAATCTGCCTCAATTAGCAACCTTGCTCAGAGAGGCCATTAGCATTACACTTTGTTTTTCAATTGGATGTAGACATCACTGGCAATCCCTAATTCCCTTGAACTGAGTGGCTAACTTGGCCATTTCAGAGGGCAATTAACATTGCTGCGGATCTCATGTAGGTTGGACTGGGTAAGAACACAGATTGCAATAGTTAGCCCCTTTAAGGGGGATGTGCATCAGAATGATGATTATGATCAGGATTGCCCAGTGGAGAATGGGTGTAGGATCAAAGTGCGCAATTTTGTAGCCAGATTAATCCAAGAGTTGAGAGTGAATACATCAGTTGTAGCACCTTGTATTCAGTTTAAAGTAATGTAAAATTTATTTATTAATCACAAATAGGCTTACATTCACACTGCAATGAAGTTACTGTAAAAATCCACTAATCGCCACATTTTGCGCCTGTTTGGGTACACTGAGGGAGAATTTAGCATGGCCAATGCACCTAGTTTGTACGTCTCTTGGACTGTGAGAGGAAACTAGAGCACCTGGAAGAAAACCATGCAGACACAGAAAGAATGTGTAAGCTTTACAGTGACCCAAGTCAGGAATCGAACCTGGGTCCCTGGCACTGAGAGGCAGCAGTGTAACCACTGTGCCATCATGCTAGACATATTGTTGTTTATTAGCTAACTGGTGATTGTCAATTATTGCACTTCCCTAACGGGCAGGTGGGTTTTTAACAACAGTCGACAATGGTTTCATGATGACCTTGATTGAGGCTAGCTTTCAATTCCAGATTGTACTGGTTGAATTACAATTCCATCAGCTGCTGTGATGGGATTTGAACCTGTGTCTCCAGACCAATAGTGCTGGCCTGTGGTTGACTAGCCCAGTGCCATTACTATTACATCACCATCCATGACAACAACAATATATGAAAACAATAGAAAAATTGGAAAAGTAGAAATGCTCTTAGGGACGGAATTAAAATTCCAATTGCAGCAGAGCAGCAATAACTTTGGTTCTGACATTATAGAATCCTATAATGCAGAAGGAGGCCATTCAGCCCCTTGAATCTGCACCGACCCCAGTCCCACCAGGCCCTATCACCATACCCCCATGCGTTTACCTTAGCTAGTCCCCCTGACACTAAGGGACAATTTAACATGACCAATCTACCTAACGCTCACATCTTTGGAGCGTGGGAGGAAAATGGAGCACCCGGAGGAAACCCACGCAGAGATGGGAAGGAGTTGCAGACTCCGCACAGGTAGTGACCCAAGTCAGGAATCAAACCCGGTTCCCTGGTGCTGTGAGTCAGCTGTGCTTACCACTGTGCCACCATGCCGTCCCATGTGTTGTAACTGATTTAGAAGTTTGTGATGTATACATGGGCTGTATAACGAATAATATGTCCCATTCTGGAACATTTTTATTTCACATCCTCGCCTTAAACATCCATCACAAATGATTGTGTTTTAGCTGAAGTACTTGCTTTTTTTAACATTAAATTGGATGACATAAAGTTTTTAATATCTGCCACTCTGGTTGTTTCAGGAGACAATTACATGGTCAAAAAGCTGCTTGATGAGAAGTTCAGTGAGTTGAATATAAACTGTGTGGATGTGCTGGGAAGGAATGCCGTCACCATAGCAATTGAAAATGAAAATCTGGATATCCTGCAGGTTCTCTTGGAACGTGGTTGTCAGGTGCCAATATTTTGCTTTGCTCAGTGTGTTTTTCTATATTCCAAACGTAAATCTTCTAAAAGTTGAGTACCTTCTTTCTTTTTGTTCCAGACTACAGATGCACTGCTGGTCGCAATTAATTCTGAGGTTGTTGGAGCTGTTGATATTCTTCTCAATCATCGGCCTAGACGATCGTCCAAGCCAACTATAGCGGTTAGTGAATTTTTGTTAGTATTATGCTCCATGTAACTCTTAATGCTGTTTTTAGTTTTGCTGTATCATGCATCTTTCTCCAGCTCATCAGTAGCCCTGTGACCTACCTTAGAGTGATGTGGAGATGCCAGCGTTGATCTGGGCTAAACACAGTAAGAAGTCTCACAACAACAGGTTAAAGTCCAGGTTTATTTGATAGTAAATGCCACAAGCTTTCGGAATGATGCTCCTTCGTCAGGTGAGTGGAGAATTCTCTCCACTCTCCTGAGGAAGGAACTTTCCACTCACCTGATGAAGGAACAGTGTTCTGAAAGCTTGTGGCGTTAACTATCAAATAAACCTGTTGGACTTTAACCTAGTGTTGTGAGATTTCTCACTGTATCTATCTTAGAGTCCCATCAGAATTGGTATTGGGGCCTGCTGTTTACAATCAATATCAATGAAGGGATGGAGTGTGATTTTTCCGACTTTGCTGACAGTACAGAGTTAAATGGGAAAGTAAGCTGTGATCAGGATGCGGGGAGATTGCAGAAGAATGTAGAATGGTTACGTAATTGGACTAGAAGGTGACAGATGGAGTATAATGCAGAGAAATGTGAGTTTATTTACTTTGGAGAGAGAATAGAAAAGCATTTGCTTATCTTTGCACACAAATCTTAGTAAGTTGATATGTGGTTACAGCAAGCAATCAGGAAGCAAATGGAATGTTCACTTTTTAATACAAGGAAGTTGTATTATAAGAATAAGGAAGTCTTGCTGCAATTATGTAGGGCTTTGTAAGGCCATATTTGGAGTGCTATGTATAGATTGGATCTCCTTGTTGAAAGAAGGGTATTAGAACATAAGAACTAGGAGCAGGGGTGGGCCATTCAGCCCCTTGAGCCTCAGAGGTTTGCCTTATGTCCCTCTCTTAGAGGAGATGCAGTACCAGTTCATTGAATTGATTCCAGGGATAAAGAGGATAATTTTAAGCTCTCTGAGCTTATAAAATTCTTAGAAGACTTGACAGTATATTTGCTGAGATGCTGCTTCTTCCTGGCTTTTGAAAGCAGGGGTCATTTTCTCTGGATAACTGGCCAGCCATTTAAGACAGATGAGAAGAGACGTCTATACTCAGAGGTTTATGAATCTTTAGAACTCTTTGCCCTCAGAGAACTATGAATTCTTAGTTGTTAGATATATTCAAGTCTGAGATTGTTAGATTTTGGGCATTAAGTGAATTTAGAAATATAGCTAGAATTGGGTTAGGCGAGGCTTATAGAATGGAATTCTCTGTTGGCCTCGGGCGGGACTTTCGAGTCTTGCCCAAGCGAAGCCATAAAATCCAGCCCAGGGAGTTAGTATGAGAAGATCGAGTTGCTGTAAGAGATCAACTGTGACCTTATTGAATGGAACAGCAAACTCCAGGGCTAATTGCTACTCTTATTCCTTATGTTCTTCTCTATACCTTTTTCTAATGGATCATTATCTGAGTGTTAGGCATTCCATTTATTTTTTTTAGCAACTTGCTTGAGCTTTAAGAAAGAGTTTTGCTTCCAACAGGCTCTTCCTTTGAACAACCCAACTACAACTGGAAGTCCATCATAAGGTGAACTATTTTCAGAGGGTCAGGGGCTAGAAATAAAAAAAAGAATCCTTGATCTGACCTGTGGCAGAATATAGTAATGCATTTATGCTTCAAACAAAATATTTAGCAGATTCATAACATTTATTTGATTAATGCCTTTTCATGTGGGTTTGGGTATTCACCCACAGGCTGCAATGGTGACAAAGAACAAAGAACAATACAGTACGGCAATCAAGCCCTTCGGCCCAACGAGCCTGTGCTGCCATTTTAACATTATAAGTGCCCTCCTCTACCTGTGATGTTTGTCTACACCTACTGAGGGAAGATTGAGGAAAGCCTAATTTAGGGACAATTTGTTACACCAATCAGCTTAAGAGTTCAGTTTTGGGATGTGGGAGGAAACCGGAGCACTTGGAGAAAACCCACGCAATCGCGGGGAGAATGTGCAAATTCCTGCAGACACCGGCCCAAATCTATATATCTGTACAGCAAATAGTGATAGTCACTGAGCTATCATGTTGCCCATCAGATGGTCCAGTTTAAGCGTACACTAATGACGTGAAGCACTAGGCAACTCTCGAAGCAACATCCAAGAGCAGCCCTCACACGACCCACCGCGTATATGTCCCTTGTTACGTAGAACATAGAACATTACAGCACAGAACAGGTCCTTTGGCCTTCGATGTTGCGCCGACCAATATAAAAAGCAATGACCCTCCAAACTAAACCATTCCCTTTTCTTTCATATACTTATCAACTAATCTCTTAAACGCCACCAAACCTGGCGCATCTACAACTGCTGCAGGCAGGGCATTCCACTCCCGAACCACCCTTTGGGTAAAGAACCTACCTCTGATATCCGTCCTATAACTATCACCCCTTAATTTAAAGCTGTGTCCCCTCGTGCTAGCTTTCTCCATCCTAGGAAAAAGGCTATCACTGTCCACCCTATCTAAACCTCTAATCATCTTATATGTTTCAATAAGGTCTCCTCTTAGCCGCCTCCTTTCTAACGAAAACAACCTCAAATCCCTCAGCCTCTCTTCATAAGACCTGCCCTCCATACCAGGCAACATCCTGGTAAACCTCCTCTGTACCCTCTCCAATGCCTCCACATCTTTCTTATAATGTGGGGACCAGAACTGCACACAATACTCCGAGTGCGGCCGCACTAGAGTTTTGTACAGTTGCAACATGACGTTGCGGCTCCAAAATTCAATCCCCCTACCAATAAAAGCTAAGACTCCATATGCCTTCTTAACAACCTTATCGACTTGACTGCCTTGACTTGTTGGTCAACAAGGCGGACCGAATCACCTGCAAAGTAAAAGAAAAGACTTCAATAGACATGCAAAAACTTAGATATTTACGGAATCCCCAGAAGTGCAGAAATAAAGCAAGTTAGCCATGAGGCACAGCCCAGTAAAATCCTGGTTGGCTGTAATTCTGTGGAGGCAGAAGTCCCTTCATCAAAATCCCTCCATTTACAACTCTCACAGCAGTATACAGAGTGTTAGCAGTCTACCTTTGGAGGGCGGGGGGAGGGGTGGTGTGGTAGATTGACCTTTGAATGGCAGTTTGCTGTAGAATATAGGCTAGCAGTCATGATTATCCAAACATTGAAATATTGATCATAGACAGACTTTTGTGGAGGGACATTAAATTGAAATAAGACAGCACTCCACTGCAGAGGATGAATTCTAGCTCTCTGGATTCCCTATGCACTCCTTAGTGTCAATTCAAATAGCAGCATAGATACAATTTTATTTTTACCCTCTTGATTACATATGGGTTAGGGAAGGAGATAGTGGAAGAAAAAATACTTTAAAAAAAAGTCTATTTTGCTATATCTTTGTGTTTAATCAAAGGTGTATTGTATTATAGTATAAAGTAAGGTTTTCTTAAAAAAAATCACTCATCGAGGGAAATGACATTTGCCAGTTTTTTACAGTGGCTTCAGATTAAAAGGGGAAAACCTTCCTTTTTGCATGAAGCTATGCTGCAACGACCTATAAGGCTCACAGCACTAGCAATTAAATTAACAAACAGCGAGAGGTCTATTTGAAATGGTAACTAAAAAAGTTTCCCTACATCACTCTCTTGTGTGATCGCGACATAAATGAAAATGAGGTAGGGTTCATGGAAAAATCTAACATATTTAATTTGGCTGTCATTCCAGATGTTGGCAGAAGGATCAATGTAGATTTTGTGTAACATTAGCAAGTACAGACCATTGATTGATCCTTCCATTCTGGAATGAACAGCAACACCATAGAGTTAACACAACAAATACTATCTCTAGCACTTGAACCCTTCCTCTGCTGAATAAACAGGGTCCTGGATAGTTACACAACAACTACTGTTTCTACCACTTGCAATGTTGACTAAACAGAAATCCTGTACAATTAATTGCACCAGTAAATCTACATTGATTTTTCCAAAACAACTGTCTCTACTGCTTGTGCAATACTTTTTCTGAATAAACAGGGACTCCATACAGTTCCATATAATGTCACCTTTGTATTAACTGTCACCCCAGTGAGCAAGTAAGAACTCTGTAGAATTACATAATAAATTACCATCCTCCTATTTTAATCCTTACCTTGCTAAAGTCGATCAGTAGAATGACTCATTCTTTTAGAAAGTTCTGCAACATCTTTTCAATTGTTCTTATTTGTAGTGGTCATTTGTACTTTTTAACTTTAAAACACTGAAATTTACTACAGGTTTTTAATAATGCTCTGTAAATACGTGCAATCCTGATTCAAAACATACCTTCAGCATCATTTCAGCTTTTACTTTAAGGCCCTAGTTTTACTATGTTATGGCTTGGCCATTCAATGTGCAATATATTAAGTGTTGCACTATCTTAATTTTAGCAAGGTTTAAAAGATTCCCTCATAAAATGCCTTGTGTATCTGCTTTTGCATGCCAATGTGTGCTGAATTACAATTTTAAAGATCTAATCTTTTTTAAAATCACATTACTTTGGGTGATAAACAAATATCTGTCACATATTAAGTCTAATAGAAATGATATGCGTATGTATTTGAGAGAAAAACAACAATAAGTACAATTGGCAAGAAGCTTAACTTAAGGCTGCAGGTTTTGAGTATCAGGCATCAAATTTAATATGATGGTATGTTTTGTGACTTACGTTGGAAGTTTTCCCAATGTCATAATGAGTCAGTCATATTTCATTCTCCCTGGAGGCCGATTTGCAACTGGTGGAGCCTAATTGCATTTAGGAATGTCTAATGCTTGTACTCTGCTAAATTCAACCCTGTAAAATGCTGGATTCTCCTTTTTCAACATGAGTTAATATGCTAACATAAGTGTTGACCTCTGCTATTTGTACATATGACTTTGAAACAAAAAAGACTTTTTTAATGAGCAATATTTTAATTAATGATTGAAAAAGTTGAAATCTCTTGATTCCATGTTGTGTGCAATTAATCAAAATAATTAATGCAAAATTACCTGTTCAATTCAGTTTTCAAAACTATATTAGTGTAGTTGTGTAATGTTCACTATTGAGTTTAATATTTCTAATTTTGTAAAACAAGAATTAAAAAATGTGCATTTGAACATAATTTATTTTTAAAAGTCTAATTGGTGATTTTCTTCAGATACTCTTGAAATTTTAATTTAAATACACAATCACAAATTACATCTATTTTCAAGTACTTTATTCAACAACATTTGTAATTAAAACAGACATTAATGCTTATCATACAACATTTTCCTCTCCATTGTGACATTTCTATCCTGTTATGGATCCCACCTTTCCAAAATTCATTGCTCTAATACTTCCTCTGTAAAGATACTCACCGAGGTTGCCAACCTTGCCTTGCTGCAAATTGACCTGGTGTCACGGGTATTAGCAGGGTAAACATGTGGGGTTACAGAGTAGGGCTTGGATTGGATTGTGGTCAGTGCAGAATTGATGGGCCGAATGGCCTCCTTCTGCACTATAGGTATTCAATGATTCTAAATCAGGCAGTTATGGAACATTCGATCTATTGTGAAACACATTCAAAGTAGTAAGCAATGGATTCTTATGCACTGTGATACACTGTGCATTCCATTCATTTTGCTCTTTGTCTTTTGGTTGGAATTTGTCCAAATAGAAATTAATGCAGCGAATTCAGAATCCTGAATACTCCACCACAATGGATGTGGCTCCTGTCATCCTTGCTGCTCATCGCAATAACTATGAGATCCTGACCATGTTGCTGAAACAGGACCTGTCACTGCCAAGACCACATGCAGTAGGATGTGAATGTACATTATGTAATGCAAAGAACAAGAAGGATAGCCTGCGCCACTCTAGGTAAGTAAAACAGCATTATAATGGAACAAATGTGTTTGTAATGATAATTGTTGCAGTTAGATTTATAAAGATAAGCACTTCAAAATTAACATGATGTACACACAAAAGTTCTAACTGATTTGGGCTGAGTTAAAAGTCACAAGGAATCTCAGAGGCATCAGAAACATAAAACTGGAGAAAATCCTGCTGATTTTTTTTTTCAGCAGGACTTTCAAAATGAATCTCCCACAGAATGCACAAGCTTAAATCTTGCGAGGATTCAGGAGCAGGGCCTGTTCCCACTGAAGAGGCTCGCAGCCATTGCGCATGTACCAATCTGGTACCGCCGGCCTCCCAATCAAACATATCCGGGCCAGCCTTAACCCATTCCTAAACAGATGCTGAGTCCTGATCACTGGCCTCCCTTCCTGTCACTGATCCCAATGCAGAGTGGCAGTGAGGCCCCTCACTCCCATTGATCGCCCCACAGAGGCCCTGTCTCTGCCCCGCTTATACCCAAACCCAGTAGGCCCACCCAGTTGGCACTGCCTGGTAGGCAGTGCTACGGTGCTCCCTTGGGAATTGCTGTTTTGCCCCTTTGGGCAGTACTGAGGGCCCAGGTTGGCACTGCCAAGGTGGCAATGCCCAGGAAACACCCCGTCCCCCTTACCCCCGACCTCATGGGGAGTCCTCAAGTGCCCCCCGCCCCGCCTTCACTCCAGTGGAGTCCAGCCACCAGTTTCTCGCAAGCGGGGAGCTATTGTAAACCCTGCTGAAGTGAGACATTCCTAGTGGTGGGAAAGAGGCAAGAGGAGATTTCAGTCCCGGGCCTGATAATTATATGTTAAATAGATTAAAGTTCTCATTTGAATAATTTATTCAGCTTTGTGCTGATTTCCAGCATGGAGCTGACAGCGCCAGAAATCCAGCTGCTGGAGACATACAGAAGCCATGGTGTCCAGCAGGAATCTCACTAAACGGCTACCGTTCGAGTCTCCTGACCTGCTGTGCTGCTAATCGCCCACATAACTTTGCTTCTTGTTTTTTAGCTAGTTGCTATGATGTAGAATGCACTTGCTGAAAGGGGAGAGGCGGGAAAACCTTCAAAAGATCATTGGATAAATACTTGAAAGAGGGGGAAAAGAATGTGGGGATTTTATAAAGCTTCTTAACAACACCTCACAAACCCATGACCTATGCCAATCATGACCAAGGGCAGCAGATGCATGGAAACACTGTAATTTCCAAATTACACATCATACCACCGTCCAGATATGTCAGTGGGTCAAAATGCTGAAACTTTCTTTCTAAATGCCTTACTGAAGTACCTTTGCTGTGTGCGTTTAAGCAGTTCAAATGAAAGCTCACATCATTCTTTCAGGAACAATGGGAAGCGCTTTCTGGCATTTCCAGGAATGCCCACATGATTTAAAAAAAAGCGGTGCTAATTGCCTGTCCTTCTAAAGGGTCAATAGTTTCACAATGGATTGAATGGTCTTCCGTAATGTAAGAACCTATACAGACAAATAAAGAAAAGTGTTCACCTCTCCATCAGGCCATCTTTGCAGCCGCACAATAAATATAGTTTAGAAAGTATTTTATAGATTATTGATACAGTACTGGAAATAATAATGGAAAATGGGAGCCCTCTCACTTGTTCCTTGATTATGCCATATTTTGGTAACTGACTTGCTCTGAAATGAGATGATATATAAAACCCAGTATAAGAATAACATGTACATTGTATTTGTAGCAGCCAAAGAGCAATTTTCCTAATCCTACTTTCCAGATCTTGGTCCATTGCTCTCTGGCTTACGGCACTTCAATTGCATATCGAAGGATGATTTTAATACTCTGAGGATTTCTGCCTCTACCATACTTTCAGTCAGTGAGTTCCATGCCTCCTCCATTCTCCGGGTGAAAAAATATATTTGTCATTGCCCTCTAATCCTTTCACCAATCATCTTAAATCCAAACCCACTGATTATTGGCCTCTTTGCTAAGGGAAGCAGTCTTTCCTATCCATCCTAGCACCATAGTTTTATAGATAATTGAATTCCTCTTCAGTCTGACTTATTCCAAGAAATACATCCAACCTCAGCTAGCCTTACTCAGTCTAGATGTGACTGCAGAGCCACAGCAATGTGGTTGACCTTCAGTTGCCCTCCTAGGCAACTAGGGATGGCAATAAATGCTATAAAAAGTCTCACAACACCAGGTTAAAGTCCAATAGGTTTATTTGATTGCACAAGCTTTTAGACTGTCACTCCTTCAGGTGAGTGAGGAATTGTGTTCACAAACAGGGCATATATAGACACAAACTCAATTTACAAGATAATAGTTGGAATGTGAGTCTTTACAGGTAATCAAGTCTTAAAGGTACGGACAATGAGAGTGGAGAGAGGGTTAAGCACAGGTTAGAGAAGTGTGTATTGTCTCTGGCCAGGACAGTTAGTAAGATTTTACAAGCCCAGGCAAGTCGAGGGGGTTACAGATAGTGTCACATGAACCCAATGAACCCATGAACTGGTTGATGCAGTCCTTGTGTGCAGAACTTGGCTATCAGTTTCTGCTCAGTGATTCTGCATTGTTGTGTGACGTGAAGACTGCCTTGGAAAACGCTTACCCGAAGATCAGAGGCTGAATGCCTGGGACTGCTGAAGTGTTCTCCGATAGGAAGAGAACACTCCTGCCTGGTGATGGTCAAGTGGTATCCATTCATTCATGTCATAGCATCTGCTTAGTCTCTCCAATGTGCCATGCTTCAGAACATTCTTTCCTGCAGCGTATCAGGTAGAAACGTTGGCTGAGTTGCAAGAGTATGCACTGTGTACCTGGTGGATGATGTCCTCACGTGAGAAGGTGGCATCATCCATGTTAAAGATCCAGCACATTTTGCAGAGGTTGCTGTTGCAAGATTGTGTGGTGTTGTGGTCACTGTTCTCTTGAAGACTGGGTAATTTGCTGTGGACAATGGTCTGTTTGAGGTTGTGAGATTGTTTGAAGGAAAGAAACGGGGGTAGGGGGATGGCCTTATTGAGATGTTTGTCTTCATCGATGACATGTTGAAGGCTCTGGAGAAGATGTCGCAGCTTGGGGAAGTACTGAACAACGAAGGATTCTCTGTCCGCCGTGTCCCGTGTTTTCTTCTGAAGACATCAGTGTGTTTTTTCACTGTGGCATGTCAGAACTGTGAATCGATGAGTCGAGTGCCATATCCTGTTCTTTTGAGGGTATCTTTATGAGGCATGGTACATTGGGGAGACCATGCAGACGCTATGACAAAGGATGAATAAACACTGTTCGACAATCACCAGGCAGGAGTGTTCTCTTCCTGTCAGCAGAAACTGATAGCCAAGTTCCGCGCAGATGAGGACAGCCTCAACTAGGATCTTAGGTTCATATACTATCTGTAACTGCTTGACTTGTCTGGGGTTGCAAAATCTCACTTACTATTCTGGCTGGAGATAATACACGTCTCTTTAACCTGTGCTTAACTCTCTCTGCACTCACATTGTCTGTATCTTTAAGACATGATTACCTGTAAAGATTCACATTCCAACTATTATCTAATAAATGGAGTTTTTGTCTATTATGCCCTGTTTATGAACGCAACTCCTCACTTGTAGAAGGAGTGACTTTCCAAAAGTTTGTTCTACTAAGTAAATCTGTTGGACTTTAACCTGGTGTTGTGAGACTTTTTACTATGCTCACCCCAATCCAATGTTGGCATCTCTAATAATAAATGTTGGTCAGCCAGTGAGGCCTATGTCCCATGAATAAATTTTAAAAATCCAATATTTCACCACAGCTGAAAGTCTCCAAAACTGACAATATCCTTGTAAATCTCCTCTGTATGCTGTCTGGTGTAATCTCATCCTTCCTGTTATGAGGTGAGCAGAACTGTATGCAGTATTCCAGCTTCAGTATATCGAATGTTTTGTGTCCTAGCACAATCTCCCTGAGTACTCTTGCATCTTATGCCTTGGCTAATAAAGGAAAGTATCTCGGATGCCTTTTTAACTATCTTAGCTATCTATCCTGTGGGGATCTATGGACAGGCACTCCTCGGTACTTCTGTTCCTCCACACCTGTGTGTTTGTCCCTGCTTCGCAGGTCTCCCCAGAGGCATTATTACATTCTTTTCTGGATTGAATTTCATTTGTCACTTTTTCGTCCACCTGCCCATTGTATTGATGTCTTTCTGCAGCCTATGGCTTTCTTCCTCATGATCAATCAATTTTTGCACCACCTGAAAACTTTTTAATCATGCCCCCTATGTATATACTGAAGTTTTGTGATTGATCTCTAACAAGGTGCTTATGACTTCTTGTGAATCCAACCTGGCTTTCCAAGCATCATCGGCTTGAAGTGGCATTATTCAGGGTTGAACATGTGTTCTGAATGGGCTTGCATGATTTCAGATGGTGTTGATAAACTTCATTGAGATCCTGGGTGCATGTGAAGATCTACACTTAACAATGTTTTGTGCAGTAATGTAACAATCATCCATATTATGTGTTGAAGAATAATCAAACAGAATTTCCAAAATTTACTTGACCAGATTGGGATTCTGAATCAGACCACTTGAGTTTGAAAATCTAAAATAAAGGGTGCCTCTATCTAGTCAAGTATTAATAATTTGGCTATTATTTCAAACATCAAAACATTTGCATTAATTATATATCCATATTTGTCAAATATTAGTAACAGCACCTTTCTCTAAGTATATTCCACAATCTCAAAGTCTCAGGATGTCTTAAGTAGCTGGTTATGTTCAAAATTGGAATGAAATTAAAATTTAAGACAAAACAAAATGCTGGACAGTGTGAAGGACAGAAATTTATTTTTCGTAGGTTTCGTCTTGACATCTATCGCTGCCTGTCTAGTCCATCACTGATAATGCTCACAGAAGAGGATCCTATCCTGAGGGCCTTTGAACTCAGTGCGGATCTGAAGGAACTGAGCCTTGTGGAGGTGGAATTCAGGTACAAATATTTGAAAGAAGCATCTGATAATCACCAAGAGCCATGCCTTTAAGATGCAGAATAAGAATTCAACGCACATAACAAATGTAAATGAACACTGGGTGGGAGTGTGAGGCTTGTTTTTTAAATAGACACACTTCACCTTTCCCCTATCCTTCAACCTATTAGGTCTAGTGTGATTTATTAAGTCTTGGCACCATATTCTTTATTGCTGTGTCTGCCTCTCTTTCTATATCCAAATCGAATCCTTCAAAGAGATAAAGAAACAGATCATAAGGAAATGAAAAAAGTTAATAATGTACAAATGGTTGCTTCAGTAAGTTTCACAGGTTGTTCTACAGCATTGGAAGGAAACACAAAAATCTTTAGTTTCCCCTGCCCTGCAATTAAAGTTAACACCTGTGTGCTCTTATAATCATATGGCTGAGAGTGCAAGCGCGTAACAATTGTGACCTGCTGCACCATGAACAAGCTCCTCTTCAAACATTTAGAGTCCATGTGTTAATATTTTCTTCTTGATTTGGTATTTCATTTTTATAGTCACTTTGGTTATAATGAACTTGAGTATTGTTGAAAAAGAAGACATGCTATCAGAGCTTTTCACATTGCACTCATCAGGACAGATGCGAGAATACCAAATTTCAAAAGGAAGAACAATTTATACTGCACGGAAAAAGGTGTGCTAATTGGTTGACAAGCTAGCTCTAATGGGTCGAGATGTTGTCATGGTGAATACACAGTGAGCTTTTTATTCAAAAAGGTGCAACATCTGGTGATATTCCTTTTGCCTGAAAAGGACAGGTCCCTGCATGTCTAACATTAGATGTGATTCTGTGACTAGGCAACACTTGTTGAACAATCCTAAATGTTCCAAGAATTACACTAACAACCAATTTAAGATTATCAGTTACAATGGAGCTTTATGTAACTCCATTGCTCCATATAAATACATTTATTTATATGCATATTAACTTAATTTTTGCTGCATTTTTACATTTGTAGCCACACTCTGTTCAATGATCTACCGACAATAGATCCCTTGTTACACTGCGATTTCCACCAAAGTGTAAAAAATCACTATCAGGCGTTACTCCAATGTGCTGTAAAATGAATGAGGAAGTTCTGTTAACACTGTGAACTTTTTTGCTAAAAGAATCTTTTTAATAATGCTGGAAAAATCTGTGACTTGCTTGTTGCTGCTAGCACAGTTTGACTTCTTCCTGTACGCCCTGGAAACATCTTGTTACAGTTGAACTTGGCAGTGCCCTGATATTATGCTATCAAAGTCTCATGTAGGTAAGATGTGAAAATCAGTTAAACAATGTGAGACTAAAATTCATGATGAAACTGCTATCGACGTAAAAATGAATCACCAGTGAGGCAGACCTTTGCAACTTCTATTACGCACATTGTAATAGAAATTTGCCTTGGTCAATGTTGCAACATGGCTGGTTTGCATGTACCACTTGTTTAACGAGCCACCCTAATACTAGCTTCATTTGATTTCTATGAAACCAATTATTGGGCAGAGTATGTAATTGCGATAGCGCCTACCTTGTACTCTTACCCAAAGCAAACATCTATCCTTTGATGTATTTCAGTCGCAGAATCATAGAATCCCTACAATACAGAAGATGGCCATTTGACCAATCCATTCTGCACCAACCCACCAACAAAGTATCTGACCCAGGCCCAATCCACCCCACCCTATCTCTGTAACCCCAATCTCCCTAATCTATTGCATTTTGGAACACTAAGGGACAATCTATCATGGCCAATCTGCCTAACCTGCATATCTTTGGACTGTGGGAGGAAACCAGAGCACCCAAAGAGGAGAACATGCAAACTCCACACAGGTCACTCAAGGCCAGAATTGAACCGGAGTCTCTAGAACTGTGAAGCAACAGTGCTAAGCACTGTGCCACTGTGCTGCCCTTGAGCTTGTTTTGATAAATTCTTTATTAATTGCATGGCTGAGCTGCTGACAGTTAAAGCTCATGGGTTTGTAAAATACAATTTCTCAAAACATTGATGAAAATCCCTGAGTTCTCTATTTTTAATAGAATTTGAATTATTTAATTGTCCAGCCCGTTAACCTGCGTGACACAGAACTAATTTTCCAGGAAAGTGAGAACATGTATTTTATGAACCACCTTGCATGTTCTCAGCATACCCCAAATATTCACAGCCTATGGAGTACTCTCAAATTATAGTCACTGAAACAACCAAATGAGCAGCAAAGAGAAACATTGTTAGAATGTAACCAGTTGACAACTTTGTATTGGATGTAATGTGATCAATGGGAACAAGATGTAAGGGTCAGCTGACCCAGTAAGCCATGGAACCAGTTATAGAGCGATGTAACAGTCAGCTGATCAGCTGATTCACTATAAATAAGGAACTATGTAGAATTGTGGGTAGTTTGGGGTGGCCCAGGGCGAGGCCCCAAGTTTGGAGTAATGACGTTTCTTTATCAAACCCTTTCTTTGATTTATAAGTTGGAGTAAGTTTTGTTGTATTTTGAAGAGTTCCTCCTCATGAAACATACATGACCAGATAATTCGCTTTTTAATGATGTTGGCTGAAATGTCAACTTTGCCAACTCAACTGCTGTCCTATAAGCAATATTACTATTTTATGCCATTAGAGAGCGTATCGTATCAGTGAGTATATACGTCTCATCTGAAGAATGGCACCTCACCCAATGTAACACCTCTTTAGTACTGCAGTGAAGCATCAGCCAATGGACATGAGTCATGTCTCAGAGTGAGGCTTAAACATGCAACACTATGATTCAGAAATGAAGCACCATTTGTCTATCTCGTCAGATGTGAAATAGCCCATGATGTTATTTGAATAAGAACCGGATGTTATTAGAAAACTCTGGTCAACATTCCTTCCCCCTTAGCCAGCATCATCAACCTCAACTCATTTTGTCATTAATTCATTTGCTGTTTCTGGGAACTTGCTGTGCCAGAATTTGCCACTGCATTTGTTTTCAAATCGACAGTCAGTGTACTTCACAAGTAATTCAAAAGATAATATACTTTGTGATACCGTGATCGTGTGAAAGACTTATTTAAATACAAGTGTTTTTTTTCCTCTTCTGGCACGCTTGATGTTTCTTCCAGGATTAATGTGACACAACTATGTTTAACTAAAACGAATTATCTGTAAACATTTTCAGGAATGACTATGAGGAGCTGGCACAGCAATGTAAGACCTTTGCAAAAGATCTCCTAGCACAGGCCCGGAATTCTCGCGAGCTGGAGGTTATCTTAAATCACACGTCGAGTGATGAACCGATTGATAAGAGAGGATTACTTGAGGAGAGGATGAACCTAAGTCGACTTAAACTGGCGATTAAATACAACCAAAAGGAGGTACGTAGTCTATGGAGATCTGTATCATAATGGCCCTATTCCCGTATGCAAGGTATGCAATGTGTGTAAGCAAATGTATTGATCAAAAGAAATGGACAACAAATGCTCAACCAGCCTTTGTTCGAGGAAGCATCTACCAGTGACCCAGGTGCCTGACCCTGCAGAAGTATCAGGAGTCAAGGGGAGGTCATGTTATTCTAAAAATACCAATAGGCACCAGGTCCCCATTAGTTGCATCTTGGGATTGACCAATAAAAGGAAAGGAAGAGAGGGAGGCCAGCAGTACAGGCTGATTTTTACAGACACACTCCATTGATCCCTTTTTGTTTGTCCACCTTGGTGGGAATGGTATCAGTGCTGAGAACATCCCAATGTGGGAATCCTCAACCCTATCCCAGCCCTCTGGCCCCAGCCCCTCTAACATTACAGGCTGTAGATGGGGGTTGAACCCACAGCAGAAACTTGCAACATTTCCAGGATCACACAGATTCCCACCGTTTTTGCTGCACTCCCAGGAAATCTGCAGCCTGATTTCGGTCAAGTACCCAAGTAAATGCTGAGGGATAATGCCCAGCGAGTGCACTGTATAAAGTTGAAAGCTATGGTGTCGGAATGTAAAGCAAATGACTGTACTGTCTTCCATTTTTCCATATATCCTGCAGTTTGTGGCTCAGTCGAATTGCCAGCAGTTTCTAAATACAGTCTGGTTCGGCCAGATGGCAGGCTATAGACGGAAGCACACCTGTAAGAAGATTCTGACTGTTCTGTCAGTTGCTGCCCTGTGGCCAGTGCTGTCCCTCTGCTACCTGCTAGCACCAAAGTCTCGAGTCGGACGAGTCATTCACACTCCTTTTATGAAATTCATCATTCACAGTGCATCGTATTTCACTTTCCTGCTGTTACTGAACTTATACTCACTGGTGTACAATGAAGACAAAAAAAACACGATGGGCCCAGCGCTGGAGATGATCGACTACCTCCTGATTATATGGATAATTGGTAATTCAAGTTATATAAGAGCTTTCCTTTTCCCTTACTCTCTCTCTCTCTATATTACTGCCTCTATCTAACTATTACAGTAGATGGCTGTCAGTGGGTTCAACTTCAACTCAATTGTTCAGTCCTGTTAATGTTTTTAACTAAAGGCAGAGTGATGCCACATTCATTAGTTTAGACTGATGGAGGGCAGCAGAACCTATTTGTATCATTTATTTTACGTCATCTGCTGGGAAGTCAAAATGAAGCTTCACACATGGGTGCCTTGAATCAGGCTCACAATGAATGTCTCAGTTAAATTTTCTCAATTCACATCCAAGTTACACACAGAGTTTGCATTGATTCTTAATCTGCTCCACATTGAGACAAACCAAACTGTAACTGTAGCAAAGGACAGCACGATGGTTGCACTGCTGCCTCAACGCCAGGGACCAGGTTCGATTCCTGGCTTGGGTCCCTGTCTGTGCACGTTCTGCACGTTCTCCCCTTGTCTGAATGGGTTTCCTCTGGGTACTCTGGTTTCCTCCCACAGTCCGAAAGACATGCTGGTTAGGTGCATTCTCCCTCAGTGTACCTGAACAGGCACTGGAGTGTGGCAACTTGGGGATTTTCACAGTAATTTCATTGCAATGTTAATGTAAACCTAATTGAAACTAATAAATAAGCTTAAATTTTAAATGAACAGACACTGGAGCAGCCTAATATTGTGAACAGACTCCAGAATTGGATTATAACCTCCATCTTAGTGAGGGCCATTTAGTACTGGTGGCTTTTTGTATTTAAGGATTGTTTCTTATTTCCTTATGAATGTGTATTTTGCATTCTGAGCCTGGTGGAAAGATTAAAATAGAAACCTTTTACAGAGAATTGCATATATTCATGGAAATGAAACATGTGGAAGGCTGGGAGAAATGAGAAAGGCAGCAGGACTAATTACATCGGCTTTCCAAGAGCTGGCATAAGAGACAGTGAGCCAAACGACCTCCTTCTCTGCTGAATTATTCTGTCAGAACACATAAAGTTGAATTTGGTTAGCACCTTGTCTGTGTGGGTTTCCTCTGGTTTCTCCCTAGAGTCTGAAAAAGTGCTGGTTAGGTGCATTGGCCATTGTAAATTCTCCCTCGGTGTACCCAAACAGGCACCAGTGTGACGATTAGGCAATTTTCACAGTAACTTAATTGCAGTGTTAATATAAGTCTACCTGTCACACTAAGAAATAAAACTTAAAAAAAAAACTTTTTTAAAAAAAATGCTGATTTTGATACAGGAGGTACTGTGTAGAGACTCGCATCACAGAGTCATTATAAAATTTGCCTTATAATGGACTATTGATAAGCTAGTAGAAACATGGAAAATAGGAGCAGGAATTGGCCATTTGGTCCTTTGAGTCTGTTCTATCATTAAGTATGACCATGGCTGTTCCTCTATCTCAACACCATACCTCTTCATTCTCCCCATATCCCTTGATGCCTTCAGAGTATAGAAATCCATCCATATATTCAATGACTTGTCCTCCACAGACTTCTGTGATAGAGAAATTCAGAGTGAAGAGATTTCTCCTCATCTGAGTCCTAAAAAACCTACCCTAAACCCTGGGATTGTGACTCTTGTTCTAGATCCCACAGTCAGAGGGAATGATATTCCTGCATTCTGTCTGTCCAGCCCTGTCAGGAATTTATACATTTCAGTCAGATTCCCTTTCTCTCTTCTAAACTGCAGTCAGCTAAGATCTGCAGAACTGTCGAGCTGTCAAATTATTTAAAAACCTTGCCTCTAAATTTTGAAAATAGCCATTCTGCCATGTCACTGAGTTAAAAAAATATCGGTACTTACAATTTTAATAGCTGTTTTGTTGACATAATCCTAAGCTGATTATTATAGTGGTTTCACTGCTTGGCTGTTTCCACAACCCATCACTACTACAGACAGACTGTAAGTTTGCAGTTTGATTGACAGCTCCAAGAGGTTATTGAGAGATTAACCATCTTTGATGTACAGCTGTGGATATAAACGTTTGTTCTTTTCAATGTGGTGAAGTCTGTAATAGATACTTATTTCACTTCGTCATGGCTCCTGAGTCTACCCATGGTGAATACTGGGTGAGTTGTCACTCAGGGTCTGATACGGGCGCGAAACTGTGGTAAAGTCGGGTGTGAGGCCATTAACACGATCCACGCCCGCATCTGCGCAGATGGCCACTTTACAGAGGCCGTGATCCGATTCACACCCGAAATGGGCGCAACGGTGATTAAAATGCGTTTGCATGCATTTAATTTGAATTAATGAACTGCCCGCCCAACTTTATCAGCATTTCCCCCTTTACCACCGTTTTCACCAATCTGGGATTATGTCTAAATGGACATGCTGAATAAAAGCCTGTTTTGGATGCTCCAGCTGTTGAAGAGGTGAATTCAGAGCTTCCAATGGCTCTCTGATTCAGATTGGGATGGGGGCGAGGGGGGGCCAGATCATTCTCTGGGAAGGGGGAGGTGTGGGAGAGGTCCAGTTGCTCACTTGTGGTGGGTGAAGGCCAGATGGATCACTGATGGGGGTTCTGCTGCCATTCTGCAGGTGATTGATGTGGGGGTTGGGGACAGGGGTTGCGATTGGTCTGGTTGCAGGGGGCTGGGGGAAGGGTGGATAAAGGGGACAATGATGTCTGTAGGGAACATCGTTCTCACTTTTTGCTCCCTGGCCGCTTTCTCCACTTTTTGTGGCCCAGGAGTGATGTGACATGGGTGCGCTTTTTCAGATTTTTTTCTAACCGCGCATACATGGTTCAGAGCTCCAGTTGTTTCAGGAAGGCAAGTCCCCCCATAGAGTGATTCAAACTTGTGATTTTTTTTTCAGGCTAAGTACTAATGGGATGCCTGAATGCAGATTTTCAAGTTGGATCTGAATTGTGTCCAGATTCAGCACTTAGAATAAAAATGATAAAACCAGGCCCTCAGAGTATAAGGAAAAGGGGCAATGGGGTGAATGGGTGGTCATGAGTTGGCACTAAGTTGACATGGGGTTATAAGGCATTATGGAGATAGTCGTGATGGATATGAGGTGGTGGGTGAGGACATGGGTTCACATGAGTTGGCATGAATGGGAGATGGGGAATTGGAGAGGTGTACGACTAGAGGGCTTAAAATTAAGTAATATAACTGGGACGGTTTCAGAGTATCTATACAGGCCTTTTAAACAGCCCACTTCAGCACTGGGGCTGCCTCTGAACTGTTTCAGGGCGGCAGGTTTGACTCCAGCACATACCTGTTTCCTCTCCGGAACAAAGATCCCATTATTTGGGGCACTTATTCCCCAACATTGGTGAGGCAAGGGAGGAAATTTCCTGCCTGTGTACCTACCTTTCTGAGCGGAAATCCAGTCTTTAGTATATAATAGGGAACCTTTGTGAATATTGGAAAACAAAACATTCAGCTCGTGTGAGAAAATGGCAGGGGAATGGGATGACATAGATAATTCATGATGTGGAGGTGCCAATGAGAAGTCTCACAACACCAGGTTAAAGTCCAACAGGCTTATTTGCAGCAAACGTCACTAGCTTTTGGAACGCTGCTCCTTCGTCAGGTGAATGGGAGTTCTTACCATAGTTAATTTGTCCAGGCTCAGCTATAATTTTTTTATGATTCTAAGATGCTCTTTGCTTTAAAATATCAGCGGTTAGAATCAGACATCATTCCTAAATTCATTTTAATATCAAGTTGATAATGTTTTTAATGTTCCTGTTTGCTTTGCATTACTAAAAGGTTAATGTAGATTAGTAAGGATTTCAGGAGTGGAATTGTGGGAGCTACTTAACTGGAGTTCCAAAGTCATAAAATTTTAACTACAAGATACTGGAGACAATGATACAGAATTGTTCAAATTCCTTTTCAAAAGGTCTGTGTAGTGATTACCAAACTTCACATTCTGAAACTATTTCAATATTACATTGCCAAAATCTCTTTCACAGGTCTGTTGTTAATCCCCAAGAATCAGTGCAGATAACGGGTTAATTTTTTTTTATCGGACAAGTACAGAACTTGGAAGTATACACCGTTTGGGGTCATGAAGGGAAAAGACAGAAAATTGTTATTTTTAACTTTCCAACTTTAAATGTTCCATTGCTCATGTTATAATCAATTATAATTTGTCAAAATGTCTGGTAATTAAATGTTCATCCCCATTTTTAAAGAGATTAAAACTGTTCCATACAAACTTTTGTGAGGTTTCTCTGTATAAATTTGCATGGAAATACTAAGATTAATTCCTGAGGACTTGGGCCAAATTAGCAACTTGTTTACATATTCTTACTTATTGGAAGTTTGAGATTGAGGAATCTATGTGTACTTTGATACTAACACTTGGCAGCTTTATTGGCTAATGTGATTTCTGGTGGGACAGTGTTTAGCACTGCTGCCTCTCAGTGCCAGAGACCCAGATTCAGTTCCAGCTTAGGTCACCGTGCAAAGACTGCACGTTCTCCATGTGTCTGTGTGGGTTTCCTTTGGTTGTTGTGGTTTCCTCCCCCACAGTCCGAAAGACGTGCTGGTTGGGTGCGTTGTCCATGCTAAATTCTCCCTCAGTGTATTTAAACAGGCACTGGAGTATTCAACTAGGGGATTTTCACAGTAACTTCATTGCAGTGTTAATGTGTGACACTACTTATGACACTAACTTTTCTCTTTTTTGGGGGGAGCAGGAGGGGATTTATGAGAGTGAGAAGAAAGGGAAAAACATAAAACAAAAATAGCAAAGTAGAAAAATGAAGCCACAGTACTAAGTGATAATTTGACAGTACTAATTTGTTGCTATCTAATGAGCTCTTATGTTCATGAAGCTAACTAGCAGTTCAATGGTAGGCAGTTCCTAAATTCATTCATTACTGATTGACATTGCAGTTCCTTGAAACAAATTTCTGAACCTTTGGGGGAAAATTCTGTACTTACTGCCTTAGCATAAATCTGGAGTGGGGGGGTGGGGTGCGTGTGTGTGTCCTGAGTGTTATAAGGATTTTCAGTTTCATTGAAAGAACTGGGTTTTCTTTTTTGAACTAAATTTCGATTAAGAGATCATACTGCACAATTTTGGCTGTTCCAAGAGTTCAGGAGGTAAAATCTGATACTGAATTGTGGATGAGAGGGAAATGCTATGTTTGATCTCCCCTCTCTACTTTAGCTACTCCCTTCATTTTTATATAATTATAAAAGCACTTAATTTTTTAATGTTCCTAGCATGTTTTCTCTCAATATTCCATTTCTTCTCTTGTCAGTTTTTAATATTATAATATATCACAACATATATTATTACAATATTGTAAGCCTCTTTTTTAAAATTAACAATATCTTTAACTTCCTGAGTGAGGCATGGATGCGTGTTGTTGAGTTTTTGTTTTTCAATAGACTGTATATTTGCTGAACATTTTGAATTGTTTCTTTAAAATGTTTCCCACTGCTTAATGACCATCTTAACTTTTAGTCTATTTAGCCAATCAACCTCGCAAACCTATGCAGTTGGCTTTGTTTAAGTAAAGATTCTTGTTTATGATTGGAGAATGATACTTTCAAATTTAACATGGAATGTAATTGTATTACAATCACTAGTTATTTTACTATGAAATTACTAATTACTTTGACTTGTTACAACACAATACTAAATCTAAAATAGCTTTATCCCTAATTGATTCTAAAACAAATTGTTCCACGAAACATTATATAAATCCATCTTCTAGACTACCCTTGCCAATTTAGTTGGTCCATAATTCCCAGCAAACGTACATTCCAATGAGAAAGAAAGACTCTGAAGGATTGGAAGAACCTACCGTGGATAACCAAGGAAGTTAAAGAGGGTATTAAGTTGAAAGTGGAAACATAAAAGCTATATGAAGATTAAAGTATCCCATGATTATTGCATTGCATTTATTATATGCTCCAATAATTTATTGTTTAATGATCTATCCAGCTATATAATGATTTAGGGAAACTATGAACTATTCTGACCAATGTTTCTTGATTCTTGCTACTTGGCCTATGAGGAGAGATTGAGTAGACTAGGTTTGTACTCGTTGGAGTTTAGAAGGCTGAGGGGGGATCTTATAGAGTCATATAAGATAATGAAGGGGATGGATAGGGTAGGGATAGAGAGATTCTTCCTGCTTAGAAAGGATAGCAGGACTAGAGGGCATGGCTTCAAAATAAGGGAAGGCAGTTTAGATCGGAGTTGAGGAGGAACTTCTTCACTCAAAGGGAGGTGAATCTTTGGAATTCTCTGCCCGTTGAAGTGGTGGAGGCTACCTCGCTGAATATATTTAAGTCACGGGTAGATAGATGTCTGATAGACAAGGGAATTAATTTTTATGGGGAGAAAGCGGGAAAGTGGAACTGATCCACTTCAGATCAGCCATGATCTTATTGAATTGCGGGGCAGGCTCGAGGGACTAGATGGCCTACTCCTGCTCCTATTTCTTATGTTCTTATGATCTCCAGCTATACTGATTCAATTTCACAATCATCAGACCCAAGACCCTTCCTCACTAATGTCTTTATGAGATCATTCCTTTTTTTCATTTTTGTTCATGGGACCTGGTGTCACTGGCTAGCCAACATTTATTGCCCATCCCTAGTTGCCCTTGAACTGAATGGCTTGCTAGGCCCATTTCAGATGGCAGTTGAGAGTCAACCACATTGCTGTGGCTTTGGAGTCACTGTAGGTCAGATCAGGTAAGGATGGCAGATTTCCTTTCCTAAAGGACATTAGTGAACCAGATGGATTTTTCCGACAATCAACAAGGCCATCACTAGATTCTTAATTCCAGAATTTTCTTTATTGAATTAAATTTCTTTATTGAATTAAAATTTCAGGAGTTTCCAATTTGGCAGGAGATGCACTTCCGGTGAGGGATGCGAGGGTCAGGCACACACAGGCACACACCAGCAAGCATTTATTTAATGTTCAGATGTTGTGGCATTGAGTGTGTCAAGGGGCAATCTCTTCCCTAAATATTTGTTTATTTAACACATATTTCTCTACATATAATCAAAGACTGCCTTCAATGACTTGTATTTATATAGCACCTTTAACATTATAAACCCCTCACCAAAATAACAACTTATATAAAACCTTTAATGTAATAAAATATCACAAGGCCATTCACTGGAGTGGCATAAAGCAAAATTTAACAACATTTTAAAACCACATAAGGCAACGATCAGGGCAGGAGGCCAACAACTTAATCAAAGAAATAGATTGTAAGGAGGGTCTTAAAGGAAGAAATAGAGGTGGAGAATCAAGAGACATCTTGGGAACCAATTTCAGAACTTACAGCCTAGGCAGCTGAAGGCATGGCCATCAGTTATGGAGTAAATAAAAGCAAGATGCTGAAGAGATCTGACTTTGATAAGTCAAGATATCTCAATGAATGTGGCATTGGAGGACATTACAAAGATAAGATGCAATGAGGCCATGAAGGAATTTGAAGACAGGTTTGGATGAGAATTTTAAAATTGACTGGGAATCAATGTCAGTCAGGGTGATAAGTGAACTTGCTTGGTACAAGTAACCCATTTGGTTCACTAATGTCCTTCAGGGAAGGAAATTTGCCACCCTTATCTTTTTGGCCTATACATGACTTCAGAACCACAGCAATACAGTAATGTGGTTGACTCTCAAATGTCCTCCAAGGTCAACTAGAGATGGGCAATAAATGCTGGCCAGCCAGCAACACTCATGTTCCATGAGTGAATAATAAAGAAAAAAATTGGATGTTAAGCTGGCAGGTGGAAATAAGTGGTCTTCGTGATGTCGCTGACACATGGTTGGATGCTGATCTTGGGGTCAAATTAAACACCAAGGTTGTAAGTGGACTGGGAAGACGTGGAAGGAGATAATTCATGACTCCTAGCAAACATACATTCCAATGAAAAAGAAAGGCTTTGATGGATTGGAAGAATCTACCATAGATAACCAAGAAAGTTCAGGATGGTATTAAGTTGAAAGTGCAAACATAAAAGCTGTCAAAGGTCAGTGATAGGCCAGAAGAGTGGGATAGATTCAGAATTCAGCAAAGATAGACTGAAAGAGATCAGAAAGGAGAAAATAAACAATGAGAGTAAGCTGGCGAGAAACATAAAAACAGATAATAAGAGCTTTTTTAGAAAAATATGTTAAAAAGAAGAAAGAAGTAAAATAAAGCATTGGCCCCCTTAGAGAATGAAACTGGGAAAGAAATTATGGCGAACAAGGAAATGACAGGGGTTAAATAGGTATTTTGCTTGGCTCTTTATTGTCGAGGATACTACAAGCATCCCAGAAATAGTAAAAAATATAAAGAATGAAATACAGTCACATCATCAGAGAATTAGCTGTAGGCTTGAAGTTAAAGTTTGCAAGTCCCATGGAATTGATGATTTGCACCCCAGGATCTTAAAGGAGTAGCCAAAGAGGTCACGGATGATTTGGTAGTCATTTTCCAAAAATCCTTGGATTCTGGAACTGTGCCAAATGATTGGAAAACTGCCAGTGTGACATTCTTATTCAAACGGGGGAGGAGGCCTGTTAGTCTAACTTCAGTTATTGGAAAATTAGTTGTTAGTGGAAAGTGTTTGGCCAGCTAAGAGAAGGGTTGAGGAGGTGAGTTTTGAAGAGCAAGTGAGTAGGAAGCAAAGGAGGGGGTGCTATTTTGGGGGGAGCTTCTGCTTGCGCAAAATGAACAAATATGTGTTCCCAGCAGTACTTTTGTTTCAAAGTTCTAAGCTCCCATTCAACTTTTTAAAAAATTCATCTATGGGACATGAGCATCGCTGACTGGCCAGCATTTAATACCCATTCCTAGTTGCCCTTAAGAAGGTGGTGATGAGCTGCCTTCTTGAAATGCTGCCGTCCATGTGCTGTGGGTTGACCTACAATGCCTTTACTGAGGAAATTCCAGGATTTTGACCCAGCAGCTGTGAAGGAATGATGATATATTTCCAAGTCAGGATGGTGAATTGCTTGAGGGGAACTTGCAGGTGGTGATGTTCCCATGTGACTACGGCCCTTGTCTTTGCACATTGAACTTTCAAACTACTGTATTGTTAGACCATGGTCTATAAAACTTGTGATGAAATTATTTTTCATATAATTTTTCACCTGTGTGCTTCAATTCTATATTAATTTTCTCATTTCTATAAATGTAGAGAATGCATTTTCCTATTTCCTGAGTCTTTGCATGAAGTGACTTTAGTCTCTCACGGGAGGATATCATTGAGCATTTATAGCTTTAGAAATTATGGACAGTTATCACATCTGGAGACATAGCAGTTAAGAATTTGTTCTTGGAGTAAGTTTAAATGCCTGGCTGTCTGAATTTTGATACCCAATTAAGAGAAGAATGTAAGCTATTGTATCACTATCTGCTGTGACCAGAAGCAGATTCCTTGTCTTGTTTCTTTTCCAAATTTCAAAATTATTTACATTGACCAACAGAAAGAATAAACTGGTTGTACTCCCTCTGGGATGATGGGATGGATTACAAAACTGTGTGTGATGGATTGCAGTTTTAACTCGCTCTTTATGTTCGGGCATGGTAATGCACTGATGACAGCAGCTGGAGGACCGAAGATCTTGTCGGTGTATGGGGAGAGGGTTAAGTAAGGAGTAAGCATAGGGGGTCTACAGTACCCTTCATGATGGCTGGTTAAAGGCATCACTGTCAGTGGGTTCGGTAGTGGGGGAGAGGTGTGTTAACAATTGCAGCTTACATCTGCACCCCACTCCTTACATAGAAGAGAATCTGAAATGGGTGCCCTTTTAGAGGTCTACAAAATTATGAGTGGCATGTACAGATGCTCTTCCCTAGGATAGAAAAGTGAAGTATTAGAGCAGGTAGGTTTATCGTGTGTGGGGAAAAGTTTAGAGGAGATTTGCGAGGCAAGTTTTTGGTGGTGAATGTCTGGAGTGTGCTGCCCGGCGAGGTTGTGGGAGCAGGTACGATAGGGGCATTTAAGGGGCAAATAGACGAATATGTGAATGGAATAGGAATGGAAGAATACAGGCTACGTAAATGCATAAGGTTTTAGATTAGGCAGGTATCTTGATCAGTGCAGGCTTGAAGGGCCAAAAGGCCTGTTCCTGTGCTGTACTTTTCTTTGCTGTTTGTACTCCACAAGTGGAAAGGTGGATTCCATAGAGGGACAACTGAAAGGGGAATCTAAAATTGTTGCCACAAAGTTTTTCTTGAGGAAATACAGAAGGCAGGAACAAATATAGGAATTAGGAGCAGAAGTTGGCAATTCAGCCCTTTGAGGCTGCTCTGCCATTCCATCAGATTACAGCTGATCTCTCAAACCCGCCTCCCTACCTGTTCCCCATTTTCCATTAACCCTTTCTTTTGTCAGAAATATATCTATATCTGTCTCCTTCTTAAAACCATTTAATGATTCAGACTCCATTGCAAGGAAGATTATTAACAAGGCTATGACTTGGATGTCAATGGTTTAAGACCCTGCAAGAAGAAGTAAGTGGGAAAAACTCAGAAGGGGAGAAAGTTTGAGAAGATTGGACGTAATTGGTGGACATATTCTTAAAAAGCAGCTGTTTTGGATGGGGTATTACTGAGGCATTTCTAGAGGTTGAACAAAACAAGAAATTAGTCATGACACCTAAATGCATTAAGTGAAAAGAGAAAAAGAACAGCCAACCTGCTGAATAATCTATCAGTTGTCAGTGAATAAAATATTTAGCCTGTAGGTCTGTTCAGTTTTAACTCCAAGTTGAAAGCTTTGTAATTTTTATAAGCCTTAAGGGATATCCAGACAATATTATTTAAGCTCAATAAAGTGCCCTTTGTTTTGAGCTTTTGTTTTTAGGGAAAAAAAATTCAGTTTACAAAATGGGAAATGTTGCATTGCAGTGATAGTGATACTGCCAGTATTCAATGAGAAACACTCACTGAAGTTATTCCCTGCGTGCAGTGGGTAAACCCAGACATTGTTGACTCAGTGGTTTGAATGTATCCTTCCTCCTCTGGAATGTGCTAATGTATAATTTGTCTCTAGGAATGGTGTGGTCAGATGTGAAGAGACTGTGGTATGATGGACTCGAAGATTTTATGGAGGAATCTCGAAATCAACTCAGTTTTGTCATGAACTCCCTGTACTTAGCAACATTTGCTCTCAAAGTTGTGGCTCATAATAAGGTAAACAAGGGTTGGATAGGGAGAAGGGTGAATCTGTGGTTGAGTTTGGATGTGAAATCTGCTTGATCATAATGATGGAAAGAAGAGGTGTCAGAAATAAGAAAAGGATGGGAAAATCTGATCAGAAAGCCAGTGTTGTATAATCTAAATGTGCTAAATTCTGATGGATAAGTGGAAATATTGCTCCAGGACTTTGGTTTCTCAATGATCATATCTCAGGGGTACTGCAGAAGATGCACTAGGGGACAACAACAAACCCCCCTGTCCCCGCCCCAGAGGTCCCCAATCAAGGATTGTGCAGGAATTGTTCAAGACTGCCTCCTCTTGACTAACTCCATTATCCTTCCTCAGGTCATCCCCATCCCTCCCATCATACCCACTAATTCTTAGCTTCTCCCTGGCTTCTTAAAGTGGCTGGGAACTTTAAACTTACCTGGTTGATGGCAATTGGTGCCATAAAAAGTGGTATAGGGCTTCACTTCCTCCAATGCTGCTGCTCTGCACTGAAAACCATGCAGATCACACATTCCTCATGCAGGCTCAGGTCAGAGGAGCGAGCAAAAAACTGTGCAGCTCCCGAGCTGGGGCTGTAAAAAGGAGCAATGCGACTGCGATTTGCTACTCCATGGAAGTTCTGGCTTGATAACTTTTCCACCATGAAAGTATTTATCACAGAATCCTGTCACTTGCCCTGCAATGAGGGCAGACGAGTGACACTGTTCATAGACGTTCTGCCAAAGTCTTTGTGTCGCCAGCATCAAGAAGGAATGCGGCTGCTGTCTGGATTGACTTCCAATATTTCCCTCTTTCTTTCATGGGAAAGCATTTAGTCACTCTTGGGAATTTCACCAGGATATCCTATACAAATTTTTTGATTCACTTTGTAAGAATTCCAGTAAATGCTATATTATTAGGGCAACTTTTAAAAATCTTGCTTTATATTTTCTTCCCCTTGCCCCTTTTTTTCTTGCATTTCATTGGTTAGATCAAACATAGGTCAGGATTTTCCAGTCCTGCCGGGGTGAGCAATGTTGTGGGCAGAACCTAGTGAAGTCAAAATTTTGTTGATTTTTATAGGCGCTTCAGGTCTGGAAAATCCCTCTGTAGATTTTTCACTGGACCTACACCAATGCTGCACATCACACGTGCAGAAAACGCAAGGATGGTTTTCTTCTCTGTTTCCATTCCTTCCCAATAGACAAGTGCTGACTTCGGCGCTGCCATCCTCATAGATGTTCAGGGGAGAATGGCAAGGGCACATTTCATAGAATCATAGAATGACGACAGTGTAGAGGGAGGCCATTCAGCCCATTGCACTGCAGCCCCACACACTCACCCTGTCAGTCCCCCTGATAGCAAGGGGCAATTTAGCATGACCAATCAATCTAAGCTGCACATTTTTGGACTGTGGGAGAAAACCAGAGGATACCCCAGCAGACACGGGGAGAACATGCAAACTCCGCACAATCACCTGAGGCCCGAATTGAAGCCATGAAGGTTTGAGTTGACCTTCAGTGAGGAAGACTGCAATTGGTATTGGAGGAATACCTCGAGCAGCTCTGGGCCTAGAACATAGAACAATACAGCGCACCACAGGCCCTTTGGCCCTCGATGTTGCACCGACCAGTGGAACGAATCTAATGACCCTCCAACCTAAACCATTCCAATATTATCTATATGCCTATCCACTGACCATTTGAAGGCCTTTAAAGTTGGCGAGTCCACAACTGCTGCAGGCAGGGCATTCGATGCCCTTTGAGGAAAGAACCTATCTCAGCTTTCTGCTCTGCCTTCTGAGTTTGTATCTGATCATAGATATAAAAGAGGCCTTTCGGTCCATCGAGTCTGCACCGACCACAGTCCCACCCTGGCCCTATCTTCATATCCTTACACGTTTTACCTGCTAATCCCTCTAACCCAAGCATCTTAGGATACTAAGGGCAATTTTAGCACGGCCAATCAATCTAACCTGCACATTTTTGGGCTGCGGGAGGAAACTGGAACACCCGGAGGAAATCCACATAGACACGACGAGAGTATGCAAACCCCACACAGACAGTGACCTGAGCCAGGAATCGAACCCAGGTCCCTGGAGCTGTGAAGCAGCAGTGCTAACCACTGTGCTACCATGCCACCCACATCTTGGGGGCTTCCTGGCCCCTTGCAGATAAAGGTCATCTCCTCTTCATTCTGCTTTCTCCTCCACCAATACCCGTATCTGCTTGGGTTTCCTCAGGGTGCTCTGGTTTCCTCTCACATTTTGAAAGACATGCTGGTTAGGTGCATTGACCCGAACAGGTGCCAGACTGTGGACACTAGGAGAATTTCACGTAACTTCATTGTGGTGTTAATGTAAGCATTATTTATTAATAAATAAACTCTAAATGTTTTACCTCCAGTGCATCATTCAAAAAACCTGAAGCCTGCACTTCCTCATCTTGTGTCATTTTTCAACGTTTACCAGGTCAGAATCAGTTCCTGCATGATTGCCAGGATCTGCTGCAACTTTAATCTATCTCCTCTTTATGAGGGTCAGACTCACATTAAGCAATGCAGGCTACTTTGAATGGTGCTAGCCTTTCATGGCATGCGCCCTTTGGTGTTGTATCCATCTCAGTATGACAACACACATGTGATGCAGATGTAATTTGTAATAATGTTAAAAGTTTAAATGTAATTTTAAATGTTGTGCTAGATGAGACCTCATCCAAGTGAGGGTGATGGTTACACAAAACTAACCCTAACTTCAGATGTATTGGGAATTAGAAAGCAGGATCCACAAAGCAAACACATCAATCTTGGACAGGCAATAGACTATTAATCCAGAAACTCAGTTAATGTTCTGGAGACTCGGTTTGAATCCCACCGTGGCAGGTGATGGCATTTGAATACAATAAAAAAAATTTGGAATTAAATATCTACTGATGACTATAAAACTCTTGTGGATTGTCAGGAAAAAACCATCTGGTTCACTAATGTCCTTTAGGGAAGGAAATCTGCTGTCTTTAGCTGGTCTGGCCTACATGTGACTCCAACAATGTGGTTGACTCTCAACTGCCCTTGGGCAACTAGGGATGGGCAGTAAATGCTGGTCAGCTGACGATGCCCATGTCTGACAAATGAATTTAAAAAACCCAGGTTAACTGGGATAACTTTCCATTCTGCACTTGAGCTGTGGCTCACGTATTAATTGAAAAGGTCTGGGTAAAATTAATGAAAGGAACTCAGATCGGGTTTTATGCTGAAGGCGGATTCTGCTCTTTCTTGCTGATGCATGCTCCATTTAGTATATAAAATGCCAGCATGATAGTCCTAGTTTTCTCAGCGAAAGGAATTTTTTTTTTTATTGTGCACAGTTTCTTTGGGTTAGTGACTTGTAAATTTAGAAAAATTATTCAATAAAGAATTCCAACTCTTCACTGCAGATTGAGCTTCAGTCTCTCAGATTAAAATTTATTAAAGACCAACCAAATTTTCCACCAAATCCTTTTAAGTATCTCTTTCAAGAAGTAGGATTTACAATTGAGTATGTTGGATACATTTGTTATCGATGTATATTTTTGCTTTAGTAAAAGTGTTCTCTAAATCATCCCATTACTCATGCAAGTTATGAACTTTTCCAATGTCTCTCTAGTTTCACGCGATTGGAGACAGGAAGGATTGGGATGCTTTCCACCCCACGCTCGTGGCTGAGGGTCTATTCGCTTTTGGCAACATTCTCAGTTACCTGCGGCTTTTCTTTATGTACACAACTAGTTCCATCCTGGGACCACTGCAGGTAATGCATTCACATTATCTAATTCTTGTGCCAGTAGAATGCAAAGTGCTTGAAAGTGTGGACATGCGACCATCTCCAGGTCTCTGTGAATATTACTCCAAAACCAGTTTTAAGTTTTTTTATTAGTGTCACAAGTAAGGCTTACATTAACACTGCAATGACGTTACTATCAAAGTCCTCTAGTTGCAACACTCCAGCACCTGTTCAGGTACACTGAGGAAGAATTTAGCAATCATTTAACAGCACAACTTCAGACTGTGGGAGGAAACCAGAACACCCAGGAGTCAAACTCAGGTCCCTGGTGCTGTGAGGCAGCAGTGCTAACCACTTGCCACTGTCTGTCCAATGTTGGGATATATGAGAATTGGCCCTTGGATGATTTGTTTTCATTTGATTTACCTTCTCGATCTGTAGGACAGTACCTGAACCACCCTTCTTTGCTTCTCCCAACAGCGCAGCTTAAATGCTGTGAACGCAAACCAACATCCAACTATTTTGCCTGATAGCTCACAGCAGTATTGCTCTTTTGCTTCTTTATTTTCTGATCATTGTTGATTATTTTCCCCTCTCATTATCTCCCATATAATGAGAGGGGAACATAACGTGGCACAGTGGTTAGCACCGCTGCCTCACAACTCCAGGCAACTAGGTTTGATTCCCACTTTGGGTCACTATCTGTGTAGGGTTTTGTACATTCTCCCCTTGTCTGTGTAGATTTCCTCTGGCTGCTCCCACAGTCCAAACATGTGCAGGTTAGATTGATTGGCCATGCTAAATTGCCTTTAGTGTCCTGGGATTGTCGGAGTAAATATGTGGGGTTTCGGGGATAGGGGCTGGGTGGGATTGTTACAAGTGCAGACTCAATGGGCTGAATGGCCCCCTTCTGCACTGTAGAATTTCTATGATTAAAATTATGTGTTTTTTTTATAGTTGTTTTCGTCACTTTTTTTTCTCTGCACCCACACACTGTTGGCCTGGAAGGCAGATAGGGGAGACCTGATCTCACAAGTCTGCCAGTATCTCCTGGTAATGGGCTGCAGGGAGGTCTGAAGAATTGGAAATCTGGTATGCATTTTGTATATCAAGCTTGGTCGTGCTACTTTGTTGTGCTGGTCACCAGATAATGCTTCTGTTTGCCATTTTGATTTGTGAACTCCAGCCTGAGCTGAATTCTAAATCTCAGAGGGAAACAGTGCACACATTGTCCACAGGTACTCCTACCATCACCTTTAGCCAGATTAGAATCAACAGTTTATACAGCAAACACTGTTAACCTGAAAATATTTGCACTGCAAATATTTTGAGACTGGCTAAATTTCACACCTAAAGCCTGGATAATTTTGTGGTCTTTTTGTGAGCGTTACCATTTTTCTGTCTAGGGAGTTTCTGTAGCCGTTTTACCATGCGTGACCTTCTACAAAGTTTTGGCTCAGAAATGAGACAGGTTACATCTTAATAACTAACTGCTAAAATAAGATGACAACACCATATTGTGTTGAAGAAGCAGAGCGTATATTAATCATGCAATGCCATATGTTTTCAGCCTTGATATAGCTGTCTTCTTTAGTAGGCAGCTCATCACCAACTTCAAGGACAATTCGGGATGGGCAATAAATGTTGGCCTTACCAGTAATGCCCACATTCTTTGAATGAATGACTTATGTCATTTGTGCATTAAATTCCTTTTCAAGCTGATTTGTTTTGAATCTGGCCAAACACTGCTTTTAAATTCAATTGATTGGAAGAATGACAGACGCAAAAGCAAACACATTCTAGAAAGTGACTTAAACCGTGCACCAACAAAATGCAGAAAGAGTACTTTCTATTCAATATTCTCCACCCATTTTATAAAGGCAGTTAATATATTTCCAAGAATTTGACTGATGCTTTTGAAAAAAATGTTGAGCTTCTTGAAGGTGTGCTTCTCAGCTAGTTGCACCTTTAGCCAAGCTATTCCAATACAGCTATAATACAGGCATCTGTTTGGTAATGTAGAAAATTGCCCTGTATGTTCAGTCCAAAAACAAACAGGAAAAGTTGAACCTAGTCAATTACTGCCGCAAGTATCTACTCTTGATCATCAACCCAGTGATGGAAAGGGTCATCAACAGTGCTGTCAAGTAGCACTTACTCAACAATAGGTTGTTGGTCCAAACTTGGACTAAGAGCTGAATACAAGAGGTAGGGTGACAGTGACTATCCTTAACATCAGCTGAACTGGACTAGCTATATAAATACTGTAGCTACAAGAGCAGATCAGGGCCTAGAAAATCTGCACAGGCTACGTCACCACCTGACTTCCTAAACCCATCCACCATCTACAAGGCACAAACCAGTTGTGTGATTGAACACTCTTCACTTGCCTGGATGAGAGGAGCTCCAAGAGCACTCAGGAAGTTTGGCACTATCCAAAGCAGCTCATTCAGTTGGTACTCCATCCACCACCTTAATCATTTACCCCCACCACCGCTAACATACAGTAGCAACAGTGTGTACCTTATGTAAGATGAACAAAGAACAAAGAACAAAACAGCATGGGAAACAGGCCCTTCGGCTCAACGAGCCCGCGCTGCCACCCTGATGTTCCCACTTCTACCCGCGATCCCTGTCCATGTTTATAGATCTATGGATTAAAAACCATAGCAGCTCACCAAGACTCCTTTGACGGCATCTTATAAACCATGATTTTTGTGTTTTGAAGGGCAGCAGTAGCAGCAGCAGTGACATGGGAACACCACCACATGCAGGCTTTCCTCCAAGCTACGTGCCATCCAGACTTGGAATGATATCATCATTCCTTCTCTGTCGGTGGGTCAAAATCCTCAAGCTCCCTTCCTAACAGCACAGTGGATGGACCTATACCAGGTGGAACGTTCAAGAAGGCAACTTACCATCACCTTCCGAAGGACAGTTAGGGATGGACAATAACTGCTGGCCTAGCCAGCAACACCCACACCCTGTGAAATAATTTCAGAAAAGCACTATCTGCTTCACAGGTGGCTGAACCTGCTGAATGGACATTTAACTTATCAACCATCTCAGAATTTGCTCAACAGCAGTGGAAGCAAGTCATCCTCGATCTCAACTGACTGCCTGAGAGGAAAGTTTAATAGCTAAAGAGCAGATAGGTCCTAAGTGCCAAGGCAATGTTATAAGTTTCAGGGAAATAGTGGAACTGGAGATAGTGCAGTGCAATAGAGCAAACATTTGAAAAGTTACATGGCCACAAGCACATAGCTGCCTTTCTAATCTGTAAAAATACTGTGTTGTCATCAGCATTGTTTGTTATTCAAAGAATCATAGAATCTGTACTGTGCAGAAGGAGGCCATTTGGCCCATCGAACCTGCACCAACCACAATCCCACCTGGGCCCTATCGCCATAACCACACAAACTTACCCTAGCTAGTTCCCCTGATGCTAAGAGGCAATTTAGCATGGCCAATCCGTCTGATGTGCACATCTTTGGACTGTGGAAGGAAACTGGAGCATGCAGATACGAGAAAAATGTACAAACGCCACACACAGTGATCCAAACCAGGATTCCTGGTGCTGTAAGGCAGTAATACTAACCATTGTGCCACTCCAAATCTTCATTATTCATCTTTAGTGCCTTCAACATTTAATAATTTCATTTTGCATGAAGGGAGAAGAAGATATGGAACACTCCTACATATCTATTAAGATTCCAGTAATGTTATTGTGCATTTATTATTTGTAAAGACTGAAATCACTGGGAGTACAGTCTATGATGAAACTGCAGCACCAAACACATTAGACCACAGAATACTTGCTGCTTTTAGAATTCTAAAAATACGCGGGCACCAGATAAGTACTGGTTGTGTTCCAGTTGGACTGGGCAAAACATTTTCACAGACCTGAGTGTTTTATATCATTTCAAGCAACTTCTTTCACAGTAAAAACATCCCTTTTGCAATATTATTAATTAAAGGGTGACGACGGCTATTAAGGGACTTAAAAAAAATTTTCAACACTATCATGAGTGTATTGGCAGCCAGCAGAGCAGCATAGAAATGATTGCAGCATATATTCATGTTCCACCATTGACTCAATTTAAGGTGTCATTTGGGATTGAGGTAAGCCAAACCAGATCATCAAGATTGGTAATTAATCATGAATGAGGGGGTTTTGAGAGTTGTTTTTGGAAAAAACAACATTTACATCAGTGCCTCTCTCCTCCATGTACTGCCTTTATACACCAATCCGACTCCCACTTAAAATGCTCTCAAAATGCAGATTGATTTGATGCAACTAGACCCAAATGCTGTGTCGAATTTCTGAAAGTTTGAGGCTTATGCAAATCTACTAGTTGACAAAGCTTTTGATTCTTAATTCTAATAAGGTGTTGTCACCTAGAGATAGCAGTGTGGCACAGTTTCATAATTTGATAATGTGACTTGGATATATTTAGCCTTGCTTGCTTGTCATAGGCAAATTTAAGGTGGTCATTCTGCACAATAACATCTTATAATGTGACAAATAACAGTCAATATGTTGTTTTGGATGATGTCCAAGACACCATGGGAAATCCCCAAACTTTTTCAAACAGCAAACTTGCCGAGAAATCATTAATATCCATTGCAAAATTGAACAGTCCTATATTCTTTCAAAAGATAGAACCTCTAGCAATGCAGTATCTTCTGAGTGGAGTCAGCTATAGCCAACGTGTTCAAGACGTATATGGGGTTCGCACTCTTATTCTCAGCCTTTCTATAAATAGAAGCAAAGAGCTTCACCTGAAAGAGGAAAAGACGATCATGGTCTGATCTTCTGCATCCTCCAACACCATGGTTTGTTACAAAATGACCTTCGCATGGGAACTGTTTGATTATCTCAACCTCTCTGGACATTGAATGGAGTGCAATGTTAGACAAGTAAAGAGAAGAAGAAAACATTAAAGCACTCAGTCATTTAATTATTTTTATTCTCTGCTCCTTCACTTTCTCTCTGCTGGCTACTTTCTATTGTCAGGGAGATGGATCAGAGTTCTGCTCATTTATTTCGTACTCAGAAGTCCACTCTGGTTGTCTAAGTTCTGCTCTCCCTTTGACACCTATCTGTAAGGGATTGGATATTTCCCAGTGGGTATAATGGCGCAAATTCACATAAAATCACTGCTTGACGTAGAGTTATTATTTCACCCTCTGCAACACTGCTGTGCTATCTGGTAGTATACAGATATTAAATCTCAATAATGGTTTGACATTGTTACAACAACTCAGTAAGAATTTAGCAACACCAATTTATAATCCAACCGATTTATTTGATAGTAAAAAAGCGAGCTTTCGACTCTTGTGTCTTCTTCAGGCAAATGCAGTGTTCTGGTCTGCAATAGCACACATCAGCACAGACAGTCAGAGATTGCTGATTAGAATGCGAATCCTTACATCTAACCTGCTATTCAAGTGTTAAAGTGGCTAACAATGTGTGTGAAGGGAATCCTGAGCATTGGTTAGAGAATTGTGTATTTTCTCCAGACAGCACAGTAAGTGAGGTTTTTTGCTAACCCAGGCAAGTTACGGGGGTTACAGATAGTGTGTCATGAAGCCAAGATCCCTGTTAAGACCGTCCTCATGTGTGCGGAGCTTGGCTATCAGTCTCTGCTCAGCGACTCTGCGCTGTCGTGTATCACGAAAGCCCCCTTGAAGAACATTTACCCGCAGGTCGGAGGCCGAATGCCCATGACTGCTGAAGTGTTCGCCCACAGGAAGGGAACTGTTTTGCCTGGTGATTGCTGAGCGATGCTCATTCATCTGCTGTCGTAGTGTCTGCATGGTCTGACCATGCAGACACTACGACAGCGGATGAATGAGCATCGCTCAGCAATCACCAGGCAAAACAGTTCCCTTCCTGTGGGCGAACACTTCAGCAGTCATGGGCATTCGGCCTCCGACCTGCGGGTAAATGTTCTTCAAGGGGGCTTTCGTGATACACGACAGCGCAGAGTCGCTGAACAGAGACTGATAGCCAAGCTCCGCACACATGAGGACGGTCTTAACAGGGATCTTGGCTTCATGACACACTATCTGTAACCCCCGTAACTTGCCTGGGTTAGCAAAAAACCTCACTTACTGTGCTGTCTGGAGAAAATACACAATTCTCTAACCAATGCTCAGGATTCCCTTCACACACATTGTTAGCCACTTTAACACTTGAATAGCAGGTTAGATGTAAGGATTCGCATTCTAATCAGCAATCTCTGACTGTCTGTGCTGATGTGTGCTATTGCAGACCAGAACACTGCATTTGCCTGAGGAAGACACAAGAGTCGAAAGCTCGCTTTTTTACTATCAAATAAATCGGTTGGATTATAAATTGGTGTTGCTAAATTCTTACTGAGTTCTTACCACCCCAATCCAATGCCGGCATCTGTACATCATTGTTACAAGAAATCAGGGGCAGAATTTAATGCCTCCCACCCAGAGCTGGTGGGGCTATGTGATCAGACAAGAGAGTGCAGAGTGGAGATCTGATTGCATTCCAGCCTCCACCCTCTGATTAAGGCTCGACGATTCAGTCTGGAGGACAAAAAGACCGTTACATGGACTCACCATCTGGAAAGACTGCACAGCCAACCTTATCAAGTTTCCCTGTGGCCTGGAAGTGTCACCAGCAGTGTCACTTGTTTTAGACATTCTGTGCCTGATTGAAGGTGGCAGAAGGGGAGGCCTTGCAGGAAGCCACCAGCTACCATTGCTGTCAACTCCACACTTTGTTGTTGACCTCCATCCATAGAATCATATAGAGCAGAAGAGACCCTTCATCCCATTGAGTCTACACGAGTCAGCGAGAAACAATTGACCTCCCACCTAATCCCATTTGGCCTGTAGCCTTGAATGTTATGATGTGCCAAGTCTCATCCAGATACTTTTTAAAGGATGTGAGGCAATTTGCGCATTCCAGATCATCACTACCCTCTGGGTAAAAGGTTTTTTTCTCACATGCCCCCCAAACCTCTTGCCCCTCACCTTGAACTTATGTCTCTCCTTGACTGACTGTTCAACTAACTAACTTATCCACTTGTCCATTCCCCTCATAATCATGTACACTTCAATCAGGTCACCCCTCAGTCTTCCCTGCTCCAATGAAACCAATCAAAGCTTATCCAACCTCGACTCATAAGTGGCGGCTAGATGTGACGTTTAGAGTGGATGGGATCAAAGATTATGAGGGTAAAATCTGGATTAGGCTATTGAATTGGATGATCAGCCATCATCGTAATGAATGGTGTAGCAGGTTTGAAGGGCCAAATGGCCTTCTCCTGCTCCTATCTTCTATGTTTCTTTAACTTAAATGTTCCCTCCCACATAACATACTGGTGAATCTCCTCTGCACCCCCTGCAGTGCCATCACATCCAAAATCACCCCCTTCATTAGCACCCCCCATCTCTCTCTCCAGGTATATACTTCCTGCCAAAGGGAGATCCATCAACAACCCTCTCTGAAGGCCTTTGTGCAATGACAGCAATGGGCACTGTCCTTGGTCCGCGCTGTCAATACTGGAGAGCAGTTGGCCTGCATTGGCAGCTCTCAGAGGCAGGTTGTCCTCCTCAAACATGACAGTTCAGCAATTAAATGATCCCAGTGGAGCTGATAGGCACAGCAGCAGAGTACCCAATACTAGTTAGGCACTTTATTCTTTTGGGATTCATGGAGATCGGGTCAGCGAGGGTGCCACCTGATTTTGTGGTGGTGATTTGATTTGATTTGGTTTATTATTATCACATGTATACAGTGAAAAGTATTGTTTCTTGCACCCTATACAGACAAAACATCATACATAGAGAAGGAAAGGAGAGAGTGCAGGGTGCCGTGTTACAGTCATAGCTAAGGTGTAGAGAAAGATCAACTTAATGCAAGGTAGGTCCATTCAACGATCTGATGGCAGCAGAGAAGAAGCTGTTCTTCAGTTGGTTGGTATGTGACCTCAGACTTTTGTATCTTTGACCTTTTGTATCTTAGATTGGGTACACCCTGCCTGCATAAAATTCCACTCTTGGTTTTGAACATGAACACTAATTTCAACATTTGTATTTATACAAACTGAATTCATAGAATCCCTATGGTGCAGAAGGAGGCCATTAGGCCTATTGAGTTTGTACTGACCACATTCCATCCAGTTCCTATTCCTGCAACCCTCATTGACCCTGCCAATCCCCCTGACACTAGGTCAATTTAGCATGACCAAACAATCTAACCTACAGATTTTTGGACTGTGGGACGAAACCCACGCAGACACAGGGAGAACGTGCAAACTCCACACAGACAGACACCTGAAGCCGGAATTGAATCTGGGTCCCTGGCACTGTGAGGCAACATAGTGCCAACCATTTCACCCTGATTTATAATTTTTCTGTGACATTGATATGTTCACAGAACCAAAACATTAATGAAAATTTAATTAAAGGTATAAAATATTAATTGGAGTTCTACAAAAGTGATATCTCTAAGGTTCTTTGGTTAATAAATGGGAAATGTGGTTGCAAATTTGACTTGATGACACGAGCAACTTGTTACCTTTTGCAGCAATTATAGACATGATAAAAAGTAAAACAAAATTAATGGAAGCACTGGGCCTCCATTAGATTAATGTCAGCATCCCCTGCTTGTTTCAATAGAGTTTACTGTTGGTTTTCCAAAATGTGTAAGATCTTTGGAATAATGTACAGATTTGTGTTCCTACCACCCTGCTGATTTTGATGATTTGCAAGCTCAGGCCGCAGCAGGATTTTAAATATAAAGCCCGGTGCTGTGTCAGTGTGGTCACAGCAAATGCAAATAGCAATGCTGCCAGCCCCAGGGCTAAAAAAAAACAAAATGTATAAGTAAATAATAAAACCATCTATTTTTCAAAGCCTTCGAACATAAACCAGTTTTCTTTTCCTAGAAAAAGGACAGAAATGTGGAAAGGGTTCACTGCAGAGTAGCTTTATTTCTAATCTGTTTTCTCCTTTGCAGTATTCACAGAATTGCAAAAGGGTTAAGGCACAGAAGAAGGCAAATCTCCATGTAGCCTTCTTCTCTTCACGGAGAACAGTCCCGTGTGGTGGAACTTTGCCACCACACTGGCCCCAGAGTTAGTGCGGGCGAGGTTTGCGGAACAAATTCTCCGTTGGCCTCGGGCAAGATTTTATGAATCTCGCCCTGGCGAGGTTGTAAAATCCCGGCATAGATCTCTAACCTATCCTCCGGAGGAGAAGTATTAGTTTTGGGAAATGGAAAGCGTTTTCTTTTCTACCCACCTCCTCTTAATAGACAAATCAAGTTGATGGATTTCTAATGTATCAATCCAGTGGGTCATCCATTTTTAAATGTGGAGCTTCATTCTTCAAAGACTGGACGAGTCCAATTCTTTAGCTCATTGGAGGATGATCATATGCCCCACTAGACATCCAAAATCCATGAATTTCAGTTTTTGATCAGTACACTCTTTATAATATGCAGTTAGGACTCAAGAATGTTGCTGGTCCTATCATTCCTGTTTCCTTGGCTGAAAATCATCAAATGGGAAAGTGGCTATACCATACAGTTTTACATTTGTATCTGGTGTATCAGTATGAAGACCGTATATATTAAAACCTGGAAAAATCTTTTGAGAACAACTACTATCCTGAAATTTCTCCTATTTTTCTATTTGGGTTGTGTTTTACACTAATTGCTGGGATATTGCATTTCTGGCACCCAGTATCAGCACTAAATACTTCCAGATCATGTTTACAGTGGTTGGATGCAAAGTAAGTCTTGGCGTCTTTGTCATTAAGTGCTTTAGCCCAATCTCAGAAGACCCAGATTTTGTCACACATATCAGCGTGATTTTTATTCCATGTTCCATCTATTGGTTTGCATTAACTTCTAGAATAGTTCATGCTTTGGCCCTGTGTCCATTTTCTACTGAGACTTCAAGATCATCTTTCTGAAGCCTTCTTTTTATTAGATTTAAACTCTTTTATTAGGTTGTAGCATTTTAGTCACTACCCAGTAACCATTATTTTCTGCAGTAACAAGTTTCGCAATACCAGATTAAATCCAGCAGGTTTATTTGGATTCAAATCATAATTCCAAATGAACCTATTGGACTTCAACGTGATGTGTTGAGACTTCTTACTGCACCTATCCCAGTCCAACATTCTCTAAACAAGACTAATTCCAATTTTTTTGTACCCATAGGTATCTCCCAGGTAGGGAGGTTATGGAACCTTTACAGATTAAAGAGGAGGAGGTGCTGGCTGTCTTGAGGGAAATCAGAGTGGATAAATCCCCAGGACCGGACAGGGTATTCCCACAGACCTTGAGGGAGGCTAGTGTTGAACTTGAGGGGCCCTTGCAGATATATTTAAAATGTCAGTATTCACAGGGGAGGTGCCGGATGATTGGACGGTGGCTCATGTTGTTCCGTTGTTTAAAAAAGATTCCAAAAGAAATCCAGGAAATTACAGGCCAGTAAGTTTGACGTTGGTGGTTGGCAAGTTATTGGAAGGTGCGATAAGGGATAGGATCTACAAATATTTGGATAGACAAGGACTTATTAGGGAGATTCAACATGGCTTTGTGCGTGGTAGGTCATGTTTGACCAATCTATTAGAGTTTTTCAAGGAGGTCACCAGAAAAGTGGATGAAGGGAAGGCGATGGATGTTGTCTACCTGGATTTCAGCAAGGCCTTTGACAAGGCCCCTCATGGGAGGTTAGTTAGGAAGGTTCAGACACTAGATATAGATGGGGAAGTTGTAAATTGGATTAGACACTGGTTCAATGGAAGAAGACAGAGAATGGTTGTGGAGGATTGCTTCTCTGAGTGGAGGCTTATGACTAGTGAAGTGCCGCAGGGATCAGTGTTGGGTCCATTGTTGTTCATCATCTATATCAATGATCTGGATGATAATGTGGTAAATTGGATCAGCAAATTTGGGGATGATACAAAGATTGGAGGTGTAGTGGACAGTGAGGAAAGTTTTCAAAGCTTGCAGAGGGACTTGGACCAACTAGAAAAATTGGCTGAAAAATGACAAATGGAATTTAACAGACAAGTGTGAGGTATTGCACTTTGGAAGGACAAACCAAAGTACAACGTAAATAGTAGGACTCTGAAGAGTGCAGTTGAGGGGTCTGGGAATACAGGTACAGAATTCCCTAAAAGTGGCATCACAAGTGGATAGGGTCATAAAGAATGTTTTTGGTCCATTGGCTTTTATAAATCGGAGTATTAAGTATAAAAGTTGGAGTGTTATGGTGAGATTATATAGGGCATTGGTGAGACTGAATTTAGAGTATTGTGTACAGTTTTGGTCACCTAGTTACAGGAAGGATGTAAATAAGGTTGAAAAAGTGCAGAGAAGGTTCACAAGGATGTTGCTGGGACTTGAGAAGCTGAGTTACAGAGAGAGATTGAATAGGTTATTCCCTGGAGCATAGAAGAATGAGTGGAGATTTGATAGAGGTGTATAAGATTTTGTTGGGTATAGATAGAGTGAATGCAAGCAATGAGGCTAGGGGAGATATAAACCAGAGGGCATGGGTTAAGGGTGAAAGGAGAAAAGTTTAAAGGGAATATCGGTGGTGGGGGGGCTTCTTCATGTAGAGAGTGGTGGGAGTGTGGAATGAGCTGCCGGATAAAGTGGTAAATGCAGGGTCACTTTTAACATTTAAAAAAAACTTGGATGGGTTCATGGATGAGAGAAGTATGGAAGATATGGTTCAAGTGCAGGTCAATGGGATTAGGCAAAAAATGGTTCGGCACAGACAGAAGGGCCAAAAGGCCTGTTTCTGAGCTGTAATTTTCTGTGTTCTACAGCGATTAATAGTCTGCCACCAATATTTTTGATCAGATTTCCATGGGACAGATGCTGCAAGATTTTGGGAAGTTCTTGGGAATGTTTCTGCTTGTCTTGTTCTCTTTCACCATTGGCCTTACTCAACTGTATGACAAGGGGTTTTCGACAGTGGAAGGCAAGGACTGTTCTGGAATCTTCTGTGAGCAGCAGAGCAACAGCACCTTCCATTCGTAAGTTGGCATTTGATTTATTGGCAAATGTTTAGTTTAAAGCATCATTTGTTGCTCAACAATTCAAATAGCATGTTACAATACTGCATTTATTTTTTCAAACATTAACATATGGACACCAGAAAAAAGTTTATTTTTTGCCTTCGCCCTTTCTCAACCAAAGTTCCAATTCCTCGTTTAGATAGGGCCACAGCAGAAAATCTGGACCTGAGCAAGATTTCAATTTCTGCAGTTAGAACTGTTTAAAGACTGTTACTTGATGTTTTACCTCATTCTAATGCACTGCTTTTTGTGAATAGCCTGTGTGCCAGTCTCTAGTTGTGCCCCAGTTGTGTTTATATCTTTCCGATTCAATTTTCTGTGGCATACGAAAAAGAAGTTTCCAGTTTAAAGTTTATTTATTAGTGTCACAAGTAGGCTTACATTAATACAGCATTTGTTTCCTGCATCTCTTGCAATATAGATGCAAATGGGCGGCACTGTTGTTAACACTGCTGCCTCATAGCACCAAGGATACGGATTCGATTCCCAGCTTGTGTCACTGTTTGTGTGGAGTTTGCACATTTTCCCTATGTCTGCATGGGTTTCCTCCGGATGTTTCAGTTTCCTCCCACACTCTGAAAGATGAGCTGGTTAGGTGCGTTGACCTGAACAGGCACCGGAATGTGGCGACTAGGGGAATCTCACAATAACTTAATTGCAATGTTAATTTAAGTCTTTCTTGTGACTAATAAATAAACTTAAGAAAAAAGATTCCACTGTTTTTAATGTTATGTCAACTTGCTGGAACAATCCAGTCTTCGCTGAGGTAGGTGTGCAGGTAGGAGTTGCCAAGTGCGGATGGTTGAGAAGAGGGGAAGAGAAGAGAGTAATGGGAAGGAACAAAAGGCGAATTATAAATGCTGCAATCTCAAGCATCAAATAATATTCTAGTCATTATCCGTTTGTCACGCCAACTCTAATTGAACATAAGGTATGATTATTTTAGAAAATGGGAAGGGATTGTACGGTTAAAATGTCAAACCTGGGTGGTTTAGTTACATGGCCCATTAGAGCTGCAACATCATGGTTGGATATGCAGTCTCTTTTACACTGGGTTACTAGTCTCCATGTGTCATTCTGCCGGAGGCAAACCACTTCCTCTCGGAGAGAGGAGCTCTTTGCATAAGGAGTTATCTTTATGCCAGTGCTCAATTTCATGTGGTACAGACAGAGATCTCTCCTTCAACTATAGGTACTGTATGCCGTGAAAAAAAAAGTATTGTACTTTGCTGGTTTTAGTGCTCTAACCATTATGTTGACCATACCTTGTCCCTCTTCTCATCCCCCTGTGTCAGTGCCCAGGGATATGCTTCAAGTGCCAAATCAGGTAGAGCTGCCACATCTGATCTGCTAATGTAAGTCCTTTTGCGTCTACCTGTATTAGAAATTTCTGGAACAGGATATTCAATATCTGGGTAGATTCTGGCTTTGACTGTTTTTGTGTCTCTTGTTCTCAAAGCTGGTATGTCAATAGTTAATTCACTGTCTCTTGTTCCTCCAGATTTATTGGGATCTGCTATGCCCTGTTCTGGTACATTTTCTCCCTGGCTCATGTGGCACTGTTTGTCACGAGGTTCAGTTACACTGACAACCTACAGTCTTTGGTTGGAGCACTAATTATTGGCACATATAACGTGGTCGTTGTGATTGTCCTGACTAAGCTACTAGTAGCCATGCTACACAAAAGCTTCCAGATGATAGCTGTAAGTTACATGATCCATGATCTTTTAAAAATAATTGATGTAAGGTTATATTTTCATCATTGAATTTGCAACAGACCATTCACTCCAACAGCTGTATGCTGGTATTTAAACTGCATTCAAGTCTCCTCCCATGTTTCTTTCCCTCACCATATCAGCATTTCCTTCTGTTCCTTTCTACCTCTTGTACTTATCTTCCCCTTAAATGGATCTGTGTCATTTGCTTCAAGCGGTCCATGTAGTAGCAAGTCCACATTCTTATGACTCAGAGTAAAGATATTTCTCTTGAGTATCTTGTTGGATTTATTAAAAGCTATTTTATATTCATGTGTTCTAATCATTCAAATCATAAAACTAATACTCCAGTATTTGCTGGCTTGGATGAAACATGGCTGAAAGAAAGTAACCGTTAGATTGACTGTCATTTATGTACTATAATCAATTTACAAGGTTCCTTTTTAGCCTTTCCTTAATTTAATAGTGTTATACAAGCACAAACATTTAGCTGTTATTAGTCCACAGCAGAAAACAGAAGTGCCTTTTACATTATACACCTGAATACATGCCAGTTTCTTAAGTTCAGGTCTGATCATAGAACAGCTATGTTGAAACTTGGGAACTAGCATTAATTTCAGAACTTGACATGTCGTATGTCTGTATGTGGTTAACATTTTTGATCATTAATAAGTTTCAATTGTGTACTCATTCACATGGCTTTTTAATCTTCTGTACCCCAGAGTTCATGGCTATGTTAATCCACAAGGCTGACTATTGACTGCAGTGTTTTCAGTAGTCTGGACACCATTTTGTTTCCAATATGGCACCCATAGTTTGGATGTGCAATTCTAGTGTGAACCATGATAGATGCCCTTTAGCATTCTTTTTCTTTATTCATTTGTGGGACACTGAGTACTGCTGTCTGGCCACATTTGTTGCCCATCCCTAGTTGCCCTTGAATGACATTTATGAGTCACCAATTGCTGTGGTCCTGGATTCACATAAAGGCCCACGTAAAGATGGTAGATTTCCTTCCCTAAAGGGCATTAGTGAATCAGATGGGTTTTTCTGACAATCATCAATGGTTTCATGGTCATCAATAGCTTCTTAATACCAGATCTTTTAAAAAATTGAGTTCAAATTCCACCATCTGCCGCAGCGAACTCAAGTCTTCAGAACATTTCTGAATTTCTGGATTAATAGTGTAATGATAATACCATAAGTGCTGGAAGCATAAACTGGAATGTACTTGGTAGGCAAATCATGATGACAGTTGTAGTTCAACACTTCAGCTAACACCCCAGCAGAAACAATGAGGTGGGCCTCTTGGTGTATCAGCTCCCTGATTGTAATGATGCCCAATCGGGGAATCTCACCTGTGTATATAATGATGAGTATCTGATCTATTGGCACTCTGGATTCTGACTGTGTATCTAAATCTCTTAGGAGTGGAGATAGGTTTGTAAATAAAGGGAATCAGCTGAGGAGATACTATAGTCTCTAAGGAGTTTTTTCACCATGCATGTTCAGCTAAATGATTGTAGCGTGCAGTCCAATATTTAATGTAGTTTGACATATCTCAGCAGGGGACTGAAGTTCATTCAAGGCTCGCAGTACTTAAAGCCAGTCAATACTTCTTAAAGGGTTAATAGGCGCTGAGCAGTAGAAATGAAATACGCACACTTACACACACTCTTACTTTAATGGCTGATACTGCTATGTGTGAGATGTAGGTGTGTGAGGTTGCAGGAGCCTGTGAGGTTGAGAGTGAGGTGAAACTATGAATGTTAACTATGAATTGTGACTTAGCAGATGAATGAGCATTGAGCAGTATGTGAGGTGATTAGTTTAGTTGTTAGGATGTGGCATTTGTAGATGCATCCAATGACATTGACCAGCTATGCGAGAACATTGAATATTTTGTGGCATTGCATTGAGATCTTGGGGGCTATCTGTTCTCTCTGTTTTTGCGATGTCAGGACAGCCTTCTGGCTCTCCTTGGATGTGGGATGTTGCTTCTTTTCGTCACCTCCTGCATCAATGCCTTCAATACAGCATCTGAAAATCTTCAAGTACCCAGTATTTCTGATGTAGTGCCACAATCACTCTCTTAATTGCAGATCCAGCACTCCACCCCAGTTATTTCCAGCATGTGCTGCAGCCAGAATGCATTTTCCGTTTGGGAGGTAACGACCGGCTTTAAGTAGTGTGAACCTTGAATGAACTTAGTTCCCCTGCTGTAATGTGTCAAAGTGCATTAAGTGTTGGATTACCTGCTACTATCAAATTGAACAGGCAGCACAGAGTTCATGCCTGTGTCGGAATATCTTTTGCTGTCTGTGTGTGGAGCCCATTAGGGAAGGAAATCTGCCATTCTTACCCTGTCTGTCCTGTATGTGGCTCCAGAGCCACAGCAATGTGTTTGAGCCTCAGTTGCCCTCGGACAATTAGAGATGGGCAATAAATACTGGCCAGCCAGCGATGCCCATGTCCTACGAATAAACAAAAAAACAATCAGAAGCAAAAGGCATGGATTTAAAAAGCAATGCGATTCTTGCCTCCATTTTTTGTGGGGGCAGGGGAAAATTATCTCATTTTAAATCCAATTTGTCACACTGGCACATCAGAAAAAAGTAAAAATGCTGCAATTTTACATTGGGACAGAATTTTAGAGTTTCCCACTTTCAGGTTTATAGTTGGGGATTGGTGGGGAGAGATAGAGAGCTCTGTGTGTGTGCGTGTGTGTGTGTGTGTGTGTGTGAGGAGGTGGGGAGTGAGGGGGGGCACTTCAGAAGGCAGACTGCCTTCCTGCCTGTCCCCACCTGTCTGCAATTTTTATGTGTGGTGGGTAAGATTTAGGGAGGTCTGCTGATCCTCACCTCAATTGAAAGGGCTGCAGCCTCAATTTTGAGGCTGACAGGAGGAGTTCAAGGACATCCCCCTCAAGTACCACCTTCCATATCTGGTACCTCCCCCCCACCTCTGCTAGCTTGTCAGCCCTTCACCTCCTCACTCCTTGGGTAATCTGAACCCCAGGCTTTTCCATCAAGAGCCCAGACTCTCTCTCTCTCTTATCTCTCAGGCCTCACCTCCTTTGCCACTATGAGATGACACCAGCATTTATCTGGACTCTAGGGACTGCTTGTAGTCTCAATGCTGGTCACTGCTGCCATTTAAAATCTTGTAATTTATTTGATGGTAATCCCATAAGCTTTCGGAAACAGTGTCCCTTCGTCAGGTGTGTGGAAGGTTCTGATCCGAGAAAGGAATATAAAGACACACTCAGTTTACAGAATACTGGTTAGAATGCAAGTCTTTGCAACTAACCTGCTATTCAAGTTTTAAGAGTTTTAATCAGTATTCTGTAAACTGTGTGTGTCTTTATATGCCCTTCTCTGATCAGAACCTTCCACACACCTGACGAAGGAACACCGTTTCCGAAAGCAAAAGTAGGATTACTATCAAATAAACTGGTTGGACTTACACCTGGTGTTATGAGACTTCTTACTGTGTTTACCCCAGTCCAATACCGGCATCTCTACATCACTTAAAATCTTTACAGTGCAGAACGAGAGCCAATTGAGCCTGAATCGACAACAGTCCCAACCAGGCCCTATCCCTGTAACCCCACAATTTACCCTGCTAGACACCAAGGGGCAATTTAGCATGACCAATCCACGTGAACTGCACATCTTTGGACTATGGAAGGAAACTGGAGCGCCTGGAAGGCACCACGCAGACATGGGGAGAATGCTTTAATGCCACACAGTGATCCGAGGCTGGAATTGAATGTACTGATGTTAGGATCAGTAAGTAAGTAAAGTCACCATTATCCCAGATGACCACAGGCTGCTCTCTCCTTTGAGGGAGAGAGCTGACTGGTGGTGATTTAACCTGAGGGTTACCACATCTCAATTGAGGGGCAAGTCGGGGCCTTCATGAATGATCTCAGCGCGTACGGGAATTGAAACTGCGCTAGTGGCTTCAGTCACATCACGAACCAGCCAACTGAGCTATCCAACCATCTCATCATGGGTTGAATATCACACTTGCCCTGCACCCCCTCCTCTCACTGCACTCAATTATCTCCTGGGAGATGCAGAAAAAAAACCAGCGGAGAAACAAAGGACAATCAGAGGAAATATGCTCTTGAAAATTCCTTTTTGACAGCCCTTCAGGCGATCAGGAAATCTTATGGACTAAGTGTTATCTACAAAATGACTTATATTCTAGATGCCTTTCATAGTAAAGGATACAATCTACATCAGACTAAAATATACCATTAAAATATTCACAATCAACTCTATTTCATACATAATTCAAATAGTTGTCAACGAATCTAAGACTCAAATCTATTCACAGTTTGTTCAGACAATTCAAAAAAAGGTGTAGAAGAAAGGAGCAGCATCTGTCAAACCTACTCCAGTGAAAAGAGGTGAATTGTGGCTGTTTTTGGCTCCCCAGTCTAATCGTTCTCCTGAGGGGAAAAGTTGTAAGAAGAGAAGACTTTGTGGAATTTCTTCTGGGGAATTAAGCAAAAAAACCTCCAAATTTCAGCTGAAAGCTATAGTCTGCATTATGAACATTCAGCTATAATCTTTTGCATTCCACATTTGACATTGAAATTATGTTGACAAAATTAGTGCTGAATTGTTCTATTATGGAGTTCATTAGCTCTGTCTATGCTTGTTCAGTCTCCTCAGTGCCCTTCAGAAGGAGATGGTAGTGTTTTAAGATTTTATAAATGCTATAATTTGATTATCACCTAGTGATACCTCAACAGACATCCAGCGAGAAAAAGTTTACATTTTCATATGATGAAGGGCAGCACAATGGCACAGTGGTTAGCACTGCTGCCTCACAGTGCCAGGGTCCTGGGTTCCTCATTTGGGTCACTGTCTGGGTGGAGTCTGCACATTCTCCCTGTACCCCTGTAGATTTTCTCCGGGTGCTCCGGTTTCTTCCCACACTCCAAAGATATGCAGGTTAGGTGGATTGGCCATGCTAAATTGCCCCTTAGTTTCAAGGGGACTAGTTCAGGTAAATGCATGGGTTATGGGGATAGGGTGAGTTTGTGGTCAGTGCAGACTCAATGGGCCAAATGGCCTCCTCTTACACTGTAGGATTCTATGACTCTAAAGAGCAGCACTCTGAAAGCTTGTGTTTCAAAATAAACTTACTGGACTTCAACATAGTGTTCTGAGACTTCTTACCATGCCCACCCCAGTTCGATGATGGCATTTCCACAACATGGCTCCATTTTTAAATATATTTAGGGATTTGAATGCATCAATTTATTGTTGTGAACTGTAATGGGGTACAGCTTACTGTGTTCTCTCTACCCATGGTGCATTCTGTCTCATATTGAACCGCTGGCAGTGCTCAGGTATTACTGCAGGGGATAACGTAAGTAAAGTTTATTTATTAGGGTCACAAGTAAGCTTACATTAACACTGCAATGAAGCTACTGTGAAAATCCCCTAGTTACCACACTCTGGTGCTTGTTCTAGTACACAAAGGGAGAATTTAGCACCTACCCAGCACGTCTTTCAGATTGTGGGAGGAAACCAGGAGCGCCCAGTGGAAACCCACGCAGACATGGGGAGAACATGCAGACTCTGCACAGATAGCCATTCAAGCTGGGAATCGAACCCAGACCCCTGGTGCTGTGAAGCAGCGGTGCTAACCACAGTGTCACCCTACAGTAGATTGGTCATCTGAGGGCATTTGCTCTCATGTCTGGCTGACAGCAAAAACAATATTGAAAGAAGCTCAAGAGGACTCATGTGCTCTGTTGGCTCTGAATTTATGCAAGCCTAATAGTCAGCATAAAAGAAAATATTTTTATATAATCCAATAGTAATGAGTATAAAAATGAATGTATGATTGAATTGTTTTATTTTTCTTTCCAAGAACCATGAAGACAAAGAGTGGAAATTTGCCCGTGCAAAGCTGTGGCTGAGCTATTTTGATGACAAATGCACTTTACCCCCACCATTTAATGTCATCCCTTCCCCAAAGACCATTTGCTATCTCTTCACAAGTCTCAATAAATGGATCTGCTCCCACACCAGTGCTGGGAAGGTGAAACGCCAGAACAGCCTCAAAGTAAGAGATCTGTCAAACTAGAACTTGAATAATAGAATGCTCAGCAACAAAGGAAAGTGGTATTTATAGAATCTTAAAAATATGTAGTCATACTTGCCCAATAATGTGATGCTCACTTCTGTTTAAAGCAAACATCTAAAAATAGAAACACATTCGTAATGTTAAACTTATTCTATCAGATACTTGAATGATAATACCAAAAACTGGGGATTCACTCACTAATATCCTGTACAGCATCCAGTTGTGGTAAGCTGCCAGTTTCCTGAGACCTTACAAGATGTAGAGGGTGGCACTGTAGTTAGCACTGCTGCCTCAGAGCTCCAGGGACCTAGTTCAACTCCCGCTTAGGTCACTGTCTGTGTGGAGTTTGCACATTCTCCCCGTGTCTGTGTGGATTTCTTCTGGGTACTTCAGTTTCCTCCCACAGTTCAAAGATGTGCGAGTTAGCTTGACTGGCCATGCTAAATTGCCTCTCAGTGTCAGGGGGATTAATAGGTAAATATGTGGGGGTTACAGGAATAGGGCCTGATTGGGATTGTTGTCAGCGTAGGCCCGATGGACCCAATGGTCTCTTTCTGCACTGCAGGCATTCTAGGATTCTGGTGTGGATTGTGTGTGTCACAGTGTCTGATTCACTACATCCATGTTGCATGCTGGATTAACAATATACAATGGCAGATTTCACTTCAGCGAAGGATTATGTCTATCTCATTGGCATGTATGCACAGCCAAGTAAAAGACAATAGCCAGAATTCTCTGATCTCACCTGCAGCTGTGATACTCCAGTCCTGTTGCATTGAATGAAGTTTTGGCTCAGCGCCAGATTTTCTGTTCTTGCTGGCAGTGGTGGTGGGATGTATGACATTGGAGCATTCCGGCCCATTGCTTAAGTAAGACAAGACTTGTACTTATATGTAACATTTTATGCCCTAAAGATATCCCAAAGCAGATTGCAACCTGAGGTACTTCTGTTATCTAGACAGATGCAGCAATTTGTACACAGCATTCCACAAATAGTAGATGATGTGGATAGTTTGTTAGTGACGTTGGTTGAGGGTTAAATGTTGGTTGAGCCACCAGGGGAATTCAGATAATGGCAGGGAACTTTTATATCCCTGACACCTGCAGAATGATTCTTGGTTTAATATCTCATTTGGATGGTGATAGCTTAGACAATTTGCCGTCCCTTCAGTGCAACACGAGCTTGCAGCTTAGATAATGTTCTGAAGTAAGTGTTCAGAGTCATCAGTTGTACCAGTGGACCAAACTGGAACCAAGTACGCAAAAGCCAAAGATGGAGAAGGTAGAATCGTGTTACTGTGATCCTGGCAGTGACACTGGGATCGTGCACTCAAGTGGGATCAGAACAAGGGAAACACATTTACATGAGGCTGTTAGCAACAGCTCAACAACTTCTCCTTGTACACTACCTACCAATCTTACCAGAACTCCTTTGGAATTCTTAACCATTTCTTTTTGTGAACTCCAAGAGGCTGCTGTGTCTAATCTCAGTGGGTGTACTGACTTTCAGTTTTGTATTTGGTCCAGAGTGGGCCAAGGAAGCAGGAACTCCCGGCACAATCATAGAATCCCTGCAGTGCAAAAGGACGCCATTCAGCCCATTCGGTCTCTACCCACCACAATCTCACTCAAGCCCTATTCTTGTAACTTCACAACTTTATCCTGCTAGTCCCCCTGACACTAGAGTCAATTTAGCATGACCAGTCAAACTAACCTGCACATCTTTGGGCTGTAGGAGGAAACTGGAGCACCTGGAGGAAATCCACGCAGACATGGGGAGGAAATGCAAACTCCACACAGACAGTGACCCGAGTCCAGAATTGAACCTGGGTCCCTGGCACTGGGAAGCAGCAGTGCTAACCACTGTGTCACCATGCAGAATTTCCACATAAGAGTTGCACCACACTTTTTACAGCACTAGCTAATGTATTCTAATAAGTGAAGAGCTTAAACATTTCAAAGCTTCTTTGAGAAGCTACGAAATGAAGCTAAGTCCATCAAGGGATAGGTGGGTGAGGTAAGGGGATAGGGCAGGTGGGGAGTAGGGTGTGGTCGGGGGATAAAGATGTAGGGTAGGTGAAGTGGTAGGATAGGTGAGGAGATATAGTGGTAGTGGGGCAGGATGGTACTGGTCAGGCCAGGTCAGAGGGAAATTGGAGCATCAGGGTGGTCAGGGGTCAAAGGGAGGAATCTGCTGGTGAAGTTGGTTCAGGGAAATTGGGGGTTTGCTGAATTAGAGGGTGGTGGAGTGCGGGGTCAGGTAGGGGTGTCAGTTGGCGATGATGGGTCTGGTTTGATCAGGGAGACTGGTGGGAGTGGAAGGGTCAGAGGAAGTACTGGAAGGTTGGTAGGGAGTCTGGTGATGAGGTAGGATCAGGTTGGTTGGAGAGGGGGATGAGGGTAGGGGAGAGGTCAGTTGTATAATTACTTAAATCAAGTTTTAATCTGTCTAACATTTCCTGAGTAATTATGCAGGAAAATAAGATGCAACTATCTGAAGTCTCCAACTCAGAATTGGAGATCCTTCTGGAGGGTCCTGGAGAGCAGGGGATTTGCCTATCAGAAGTTCAGCTTTCCGGGCAATTGTGTTGGGACTTCCAAAGGGGTCCCATAATGGAACTTGGGGGGTGATATCTGGAAGATTTGGACTGTAGGTTTGTACTCCCTGCAATAAGTGGTATTGGAATGTTTCTTATCTCCATGTTTAAACTGAAAATTCTATCCAAGAATTGATGTTATTCATTGCATGACAATTTTTACTGGCATTGATGGGCTTGATGGGTATTTTTTTTAACATCTTTCCCTGCTCCATACAAATAGAATTTAAATTCTCAATAGCACTCATGGAGAAGAGATCAAGACCCTGAGGAAGAGTATCTCTAATGAAATGAGCTTTAATCTGTCACAGATTGGCATTTATTAACTAAGCTTAAACAATTGGGGTATAAATACATGACAAGGAAATTCTCCATCCATCACTATCAGCAATAACAACATACATTGATAAAGTGCCGGTAACATAGCAAAGTGCCACAAAATGCTTCACAGAAGCAAAGTCAGTCAGAAATTGATACCGTGCCAAAGGAAGGGATTTAAGAATGACCTCAGTCAAGTAAGGAGCAACTTAATGAAGCTCTTTTTGGATAAATGTTGGGCTGAACAGCGTTAAACTACTCTTTTTTCTAATTTCCTCACAAGGAATGGAAGACCCTCAAGCATAAGCGAGACCAGAACTACCAAAAGGTAATGTGTTGCTTGGTCCATCGTTACCTTACGGCTATGAGACAGAAAATGCACAGCACAGACCAAGCGACAGAAGAGAACCTGAATGAACTGCGTCAGGACCTCTCCAAGTTCCGCAATGAAATGAGAGACCTTCTTGGTTTCAGGACAGCAAAATATGCCATGTTCTATTCACGGAACTAAAAAAGTATTGCAGGTTTTATGGGACTTGCTACTAACATATGTGTTACAATCATGTTCTAAATATCACACTGAGTGAAAGGATTTCCTTGTCATCACCCTTTATTGTCAAATGCTTACTGTTTAATCAAGATTCTGTTTTATGCAGTCTATTTTGGAAGTATTGGAGCAGACGTATATAGTCATTATGAAGTTAAAGTTTTAAAGCTTATTTATTAGTGACACAAGTAGGCTTACATTTACACTGCAATGAAGTTTCTGTGAAAAATCCACTAGTCGCCACACTCAGGCACGTGTTTAGATACACTGAGGGAGAATTTAGCATGGCCAATGCACCTAATGCATCTTTCAGACTGTGGGAGGAAACCAGAGTAGCGGGAGGAAAGCAATACAGACAAAGGAGAAGATGCAGACTCTGCACAGACAGTGACCAATGCTGGGAATCGAACCCAGATCCCTGGCACTGTGAGGCAGCAATGTATTGCTGCAGTTTCTAATGAGTTTGAATAGTGCAACACAGGTAATTGTGGATAATTTATGACAAATAGATACTGCATTTTGTCATTGAGACAGATGCTTCTGGTATTTATTTTTCTTAAAGAAACTTTGAATTCTTGAATATACTGTTGATTCGTCATTGATGATGACTGGATGTTCCAAAAAAAAAATCACTTCAGTAACCCACAAAGCAAATCAAAGATATGAGGGATGACAACATCCCATTCATATTAGTCACAAACACATTGATAAGTTCCCATGAATTCTTATGCAATTTATTTTAACAAAGGCATCGGCTGATTTGACAGAAACAGGTTAATATTATTAAAATTGAAGACAAAGAAATTTCAAACGAATATTTACCATTGAGACAGCAGAGTTGCATATCTGTGTGCATGACTAAGTATAGGGTGCTCTGTGTCAGTATATGTTTCTTTTGTCTTCGTTTGCCTTTAAACAAAATTTGAAATATATTTCTGCCCTGATTTCTTGCTCCTGTGACGAGAGATATCAGAACTGGTAAACAGCACATTTTCAAAGGAAGTTTATTAAGTGGCCAGAAATAAGCAGTAAACTTGAACCTTCAGAGTTGATCCAAGCACTTATCTCTTGGCAGTAAGTTAGTATAATGGGCAGAGTCAAAGAATGTCAAAACATGGTAACAATCATTAATTTATTGAGCATTGTCTGAGTGATTTACATTAGACTGGCCCTGACAAAGTAATAAGCTATTCTGAGACTTTATGGAAGTTTAGCAACAATTGTGGCTAAGAGCAGTAGAGAGCAAAAACTCTGTACTGGGATGTTAGTACTCTAGGGTTTTGAAGGTGCTGGTTAAATATTTGGAACTCATCTTTCTTCTGTTTTGGTGGCATATCAGACACGAGTAACAATGAAGGAATGAATTCACCATATGCTCAGACATAAAATGGGCTATATGGCATCATCCAGTATTCAGTTTCACTGAAGTTTTGTATCACTGTCCAAGTCAGATTTCACGCTCCAGAATCTGATGGTGACGTACTGTTGCACAACAATCCAGAAGGATGAATTTTGTAAGACAGTTAATACCTAAGCTAGAAGAGAAGGAATTGGATGTGATTAGTAACTTTAGTAATGTAGAATTGTATAGAAGTTTATTGCCTTCAATGGCAAAATTCATATAGTGCACTCTGAGATGTATTTCGATGGTTGACATTTTATAAATGCAGATTATATTTTCTTCCAGCTTAAGAGTGAAAAAAATTATTTAAGCCTTGATGGTGAGATATTCCTGTCTTTACTGACTGAAGTAAAAATAGATATGTGTTAAATGGGCAATACACTTGCATCAACTTTTTTTATATAGTTAGGGAAATTAGGATTTGTAAGAGTCAGAATGTGTGATGAATCTATAACAAATCATATTTGAAATGCCAGTCTATTTAAATTAAAGAAAAAGGATGTAAAATTATGGACAATATATTAATATATATGTTGAAATTTAGTGATATCTTCTAACTAACTTGATAATAATGAAGTACAGACAAAACATTTCTGCAGCAGAATATCCATGGCACATTGCAGCAGGTTACCTACTTTCTGAGGACAGGAATTTAACTATCATTCAAATTACACCTTCTTCATGTATTTTCACCTAGCTCACATGATCCATATTAAATTCATTTAATGAAGCAGCACAGACAGAAGATGATTCTGCTATCGGGCTGACTCCTTCAAACAGCTATCTAATTAGTTCCATTGTCCCACTCATTCCCAATTATCCACCCTGTAACTTTTCCCCCAAACTTTGCAAATGTTTCCTTCCATAACTTTATAAACTTTCCGCATAACCTTGTAGCATTTTACCTATAACCCTATAACTTCTCCCTCCATAAATTCTGTAATGTTTTCCCCATAAACTTGTAACTTTTCCCGTAACTGTTACATTTCTTCATAACCGTGTAACATTTCCTCCATAACTTTGCAAATGTTTCCTTCTATAACTGTAACATTTTACCCAGACCCCAATAACTTCTGCCTCCATAACCCTTAATATTTCCCCCATAACTCTAACATTTCCCCATAACCCTGTAACATTTTCCGTCATAATTCTGTAAACCTTCTCCCAAAACCCTGTAACTTTATTTCCCATAAAGATTAATCCAATTTCCTTTTGAAAGTTATCATTGATCTGCACATTTTGTCAATCTGTTTATATCCTCTTGAAGTCTTAGAGGGCTACCAAATGCAAATACGGAGATAAAAGTGGCTTAACATAGTAGAAAGTCTGCATGACTACTGAGCAGATTGCCAGGTTTACTGCACCATTTGAATGGGAGGAGTAATGAACCCTTAAGACCTTCATGCCTGTCATCTGACTACACACATGACACGATTATCTGACTTAGTTTTTGAAATGGTGACTTTTGGGCATTCAGTATTTCCAAATAAGTCTTTTTTTTATTAAGCAGCAGATACATTATGCAAAGAGTGACTGTTGGAGAAACATAAAAATTAAACACCAACTGCGAACAAACTAGTCATAAAACATCACTGATCATTGCTGTACTTTAAGTTATTGCACTTGAGACCTATACAATCTATAACAATATGTAAGTACAGAGGATAAACATAGGTTCAATTTCTGTCAGCGTTGTTATAAATAAAGAGACAGTTCCAAACTCAACAAGACTTTGGGGCAAATCATACTGTTCAGATTTGTTTCCTGCCGATGGAAGGATTTGTATATCCATTGCAGACAGCCAAGCTCCTGGCAGCACTTTAGCTACACACATTTCATCAACTTTACATTTGAATGCTTCTATTTACCAGCAGAAAGCCACCTATCTGTTAGGAAGTGCACTTTGTAATCAGTTAAAGAAAACTATTGCTAGACGATTTCCAGCACCATAAATAAAAGATAATAGTCTCTGCTGTCATTGTGCGTTTAGCATCGTCTGTTCTTCAAGTTGCTCAGAAACCTTTGGCTTTTAGATCTGTAGGGCATGACAAAACTGTTAGGAAGAACTCTCCCTCTGCCTGCTTCATCCACTTGGCCCATGAAGATGTAGTTCAGTCCTGCAACAAGAGCAAGGAGGCCTTTAAGCAGAACTTTAATTTTAGAAGCCGTACAGGATAATTAATTGGTTACAAGACACATTTCGTCAATTGTACTCTGAATAGCAATTTATTTTGCGCAGCAGTTTGATTATTGGGTAAATCTGAGCTGTGTAACAGGAACCCAATCTCAAACTAAGAGGCTACAGAATTAGAAGGTTAGTCTTAAAGGGAATTCAACTTTGAGTTTCTTTAGATCAGGAGCCATTTTTTGTTCCTTAAGATAAATATTTGTTTTTTTAAATTCATTCGTGAAATGTGGGCATCATTGGCCAGTATTGATAGCTGATCTCTACTTGCCCTTGGAGGGCAGTTGAGAAACCAGTTAAGGACGGCAGATTTCCTCCCCTAAGGGACATTAGTGAACCAGATGGATTTTTCTGACAATCAGCAATAGTTTCATGATCAACAGTAGATTCTTAATTCCAGATTCTTTTTGTTGAATTCAAGTTCCACCATCTGTCATAGTGGGATTTGAACCCAGGTCCCCACAATATTAGCTGAATTTCTGAATTAATAGTCTGGCAATAATAGCCATCGCGCCACCCCCCACCCCAATTGTGAAATATGTAAAAAGAATTTGATTTTTGTGAGATTAAAGCAAGATACTGCAGATCCTGGAATCTGAAATGAAAACAGAAAACACAGGAAAATCTCAACGTCTGGCAGTATCTGTGGAGAGAGGAAACACAGTTAACATATTGGATAGGATTTTATAGCCTTGATCAGCCTGAAACTGTAAAATCCCACCCAAGGTCAATGGACATTTCCATTGTCCGTCCCTCATCCACTCGATTCCATGGTGGGTGGGGCAGTAAAATTCCAGCCCTTGAGTCAGTGTGACTCTTCTTCAGACTCTTAACGGGTTCTGATTAAGTGAATAAGCAAAGATCTGATCATCCATTTGGGTATTAATAAAAAGGCTTCATCAACTTAATATTATAACTAAGAAATTAAAGTGAATTCCGGAAAAACTGCTGAGTTGTTATACCTTGGAATACTCTGACGTGATATGTTTGAGAAAGATGTCATTACATCTTCTCCGTGAAAAATTAAATCATTTTAAGCAGAAAAGATACAAGGCTGTGGGGAAAGTGAAGCAAGAGATTTAATTTTCATTTGCTCGAACACAATTTACATGGTCATGATGAAATAAACAGTTTCCTTCCATAGTTTTGTTATTTCTGTTCAAATCAGTAATGGAAGAAAACTGATGATAATGCTTTAAGCACTTTTTGGCAGGCAAGAAAGTGGTTTTCTTACCTCCTTAGTTTTTCTTTTGCACTCATGGGGCTTTTGAGTATTATCTAAGCACCATTCCTTAATTTAGCATCTGTAAGGAGAGAAAAGACCTATTCCGGATGGCAGTTTTGACAAAGGGTCATCTGGACTCGAAACGTTAACTCTTTTCTCTCCTTACTGATGCTGCCAGACCTGTTGAGATTTTCCAACATTTTCTCTTTGGGTTTCAGATTCCAGCATGTGCAGTAATTTGCTTTTATTCTTATTCATTGGTGCTGTAGTGGAATTAGCACCAGTGCCTCAGTTTTCCCCTTTGAATGATAGATTCCCATGCTTGGCATCATCTCAATGAATCTGACAGGTTCCCAAAGGCTTTGATATCTTTTTCCAGAATTGCATGCTCAACAATGAAGCAGCATTGTCTCTGCAATGTGGTCAATGCACTAATGTATCAGCTATATAAATATGTGTGCTATTTCCAAACTCCCAGTGCTGCTGGTGGGTGAGCCTGGGTGGAACTGTGGCTGGCGCAGACTCAATGGGCCAAATGACCTCCTTCAGCACTATAGGAACTCTGATTCTCAGCTTCATTTAGAAACTACTGTCTGTAATATTAGCAGACAAACGCTTAAAACTCCTATTGGGCAATCTGCTGCCTGCTACTTTAGCAGAGGAATTACTGGTTTAAAACAATCACCAGACATGCAACAAATGAGCGTTCCAAGTAGCGAAACTCACCTCGTTTAATGATGGGACACTTTTTACAGACTGAAATGATCCTGACGCTCATGTTCTTCCCTGCTTGCTGAATTGCCATTGTGCCTTCTTTGTAAATATTTATAACAGAGATAGTTGTGTGAATACTGCCGTTTCGTGTTAGAGCAGTTATAACTGTGCCGGTTAACACTGAAAGAGAGAAAAGAATAGGCATCCAAATTTAAAAATAAAATTTACAGCAAAATTTCTGTTCCTTAAATCACCACACAGTAAAAAGATATTGAAACTCAGATTTTGCTCTCATATATTAATCAGTATTCTCAAACATTGTTTGTGGTTATGGGTAAAATAAATAGCACCTCGTTATCCTCATATGAATCCTTACCTAAAGCTAGTTTCTTCCAACAATGGTGGATGAGACAGAAACATGGCTTATGATACACTTAAGGATATTATCCTTCCTAAAATAAAAAATGACTTCTTTATTTCTAATCTCTAACACTTCAGTCAAGTCATGATTTATTCTGTGTGTGCTTAAGACAGTGTTGACAATGTAAACTCCACATCCAGTCATATTTATGACCAAATGCCAGTAAGGTCTCTGGACAGCAACTGAGAATAAGGACTCTGGCTGATTTCCTGCCACTCCCCATCCCCCTCTCCTATGAAAATGATTGGCACACAGCAGATTCTCAACCACAGAAACAGCAGTCCATTACGACACTTAATAACCTAACTTACACACTACAACAGAATCTCCTGGAGCTCTCGAGTCACCAACCAAAGTGCAAAAGGTAGGAAGTTGGTGGGGGTGGCCCTACTTTACTTGCCCTGAAATAACTGCCCCTAGATTGGTGTCCCTTCACCAAATTTATTTATTTATTAGTCACAAGTAGATTTACATTAACACTGCATCGAATTCACTGTGAAAATCCCCGAGTCGCCACACTCCTGTTCAGATACACTGAGGGAGAATTTAGCGTAGCCAACACATCTAATCAGAACACCTTTCGGACTCTGGGAGGAAACAGGAGCACTCGGAATAGAACATAGAACATTACAGCACACTACAGGCCCTTCAGCCCTCAATGTTGCGCCAACCTGTGAAACCAATCTAAAGCTCATCTAATCTACATTATTCCAACATCATCCACATGTTTATCCAATGACCATTTAAATGCCCTTAATATTAGTGAATCCACTACTGTTGCAGGCAGGGCATTCCACACCCTTACTATTCACTGAGTAAAGAACCTACCTCTGACATCTGTACTATGTTTATCACCCTCAATTTAAAACTATATCCCCTCGTGCTAGCCATTTCCATCTGAGGAAAAAAGCTCTCACTGTCCACCCTATCTAATTCTCTGATCATCTTATACGCCTCTATTAAGTCACCTTTTAACCTTCTCTCTAAATCCATGCAGACACCAGGAGAACATACAAACTCCACACAGACAGTGGAATTTGGGTCCCTGGCACTATGAGACAGCAGTGCTAACCACTGTACCACGATGCTGCCCCAGATTTATTTCCATTGTAAGCAATGCTTAGACAGAGGATAAACTGCTTCAGCACAGCAGCATAGTGGTTCGCACTGCTGTCTCACAGTGCCAAGTTCAATTCCCGGCTTGGGTCACTGTCTGTGTAGAGTCTGCACATTCTCCCTGTGTCTGTGTGGGTTTATTCTGGGTGCTCCGGTTTCCTCTCATAGTCCAAACGACATGATGATTTGGTGCATTGGCCACACTAAATTCTCCCTCGGTGCACCCGAACAGGTACTGTGTGGTGACTAGGGAAGTTAACACTGTAACTTCATTGCAGTGTTAATGCAAGCCTACTCGTGACACTAATAAACTTCAAACTGTTGTAACCTTGACAGTCCTCATTATGTACACATGCAGGCTCCCTGAATGGACATACCATTACTTCCTTAATCTGGGAGTTCATTTTCTAAGAAATCCGCATTGTTAAATGTCATTATCTACTCCACCCAGCTGGAAACATGTCTGCCAAGGGACACATACTTAACGCTTGTGATGGACAACAAAATGCTGACATTACCTGCGATGCCCATACCTAACAACAGAATAAAGAAAAGTTGCTGACATTAGTTGATTCAGAACAGACTAACCTGAAACCTTTTGGCTGTATTCATATAGTATTATACCACATGATGTATTTTAGCTATTACTATCATTGTCAATATATAATTAGACTTTTGAAGCCTCAATATATGCCTCCAAAAATGGAGATCTACTTATTTGTCAACTGTAAAAGTAAACCATGGGGTATGAGTGGTCGCCAGCTTTGTCATTTGCCACATTAGGGTCTGCTCTCTGTGAATGTATCTTAAACTCCCACAGCCAGCCCACATTATCTGATTGATTCCAATCACCCAGTTATAAGACATGCAAAGCATCCATTTGTGGGATGAGAGATTGAGGTGGACTACTACGTCAAGGGTAGCATGTTATGCTTGACTAGGAAAGATTGACTTATATGCCGAGTATTTGCAAAAACATGATTTTTGGGGCCAAAAAAAATGTGGCAATCGACAGTGAGTGACCACAATATGACAAGTGTACCATATTGTAGAGGGAACAGCTCAATGTGACAGCATGCCAAAAACTGTAACAGAATAAACATATCTCACGTACTGACAGTTCACTTTATATTTGGTGCTTCTAATTTATTCCCTTTTAAATGTAGGTCCCCTGTTTCACAAGAAGGGATTTCAATGAAGCCCTAGGGATTAAAACTTAGAAGTGATCGAGTTGGAGGTGATATATGGCAAAAAAAAAATCACTAACCCTTCCATTCACAGATACACATACAGAATGTTCTTACATTAGGGAAAGTCTGTTTTTCTTACCAAAGTCACTGGCACAGTAATTGCTCCGGAGGGTCCCAGTTTTCTTACACTTCAACTGGCAAGGAGATACGGTAGGTTTCACAGCTTAAAAACAGAGTGCAGGATACAGTGTTTAGACAGACAAGCAATGATACCCAGAAACATTTCTATGAACAATTCTTATTAGAATCATTATTGTTTATTTTTCAGCCTCCCATATGGGGGGACAATGGCTTAGTGGTATCATCGCTAGACTATTAATCCAGAAACTCAGCTCATGTTCTGGGGACTGAGCAGATAGTGGAATAAAATAAAAACCTGGAATTAAGAATCTACTGATGACCATGAAACCATTGTCGATTGTCGAAAATACCATCTGGTTCACTAATATCCTTCAGAGAAGGAAATCTGCTGTCCTTGCCTGGTCTGATCTACTTGTGACTCCAGAGCCACAGCAATGTGGTACACTCTCAGCTGCCCTCGGGCAACTAGGGATGGGCAATAAAGGCTTGCCACTGATGCCCATGTCCCATGAATGATAAAATACTGTGGTCTTTTTACTACTGTAACTAAAATTTGCTATGTTAACCCTAAAATACAATATTTCCTACCTCAAGGAACTTTCAAGCAATTATTGGATAAGCACATGGAGCATTCTAGAATTATAGGGAGGGGATAGCTTGATCTTGGGATTGGACATAGCTCGGCACAACATTGAGGGCCGAAGGACCTGTACTGTGCTGTAATGTTCTATGTTTCAATATTTTCTATGTTTCAAGGTAGGATCACCTATGATCAAAACACACACATACAAACTGCAAGTCAAGAACATTTGACACATTTCCTGGATTATGTCGTAACAATTGTTGAGACCAGCAGCTCAGCATTGCAAAACAATACTATCACATCCTGCCTAAAAACTCTGAGTGGATTTTGCGGTATTTGTTGGGATGGGTACAATGGGCTCGGATAATTGCACACGGCACCAAACGTCAGAACCCCAGTGGCTGGAGACCAGCTCCCAATTATATCGGCAGCATGGTAGGGAAGGGTAAGGTGGGAGAACAAAAACCAGAGGTTTGCCTGCTTTCCATGGAAACCTCAAAATATTCATAATTGGCCAGTTGCATGCAATGCAGATATACTTTGTTGGGTTTAATGCAGCTTCCCAATTAAATGAAACTGATATTAAACACAATCCTTCGATAACCATTGAATGTCACCCACTCTAAGTGGCTTATCCTCCACACTGTGAGAACTCTTTTGACTTGTGGTCACGTCACAGCGAGCTGCATTGGCTTTGGAGATCTTTTCCTCTCTAAGGAGCAGAGTCCGAAGTAGGAAGTGACTAAACCTAAAATACGGGTTCCAAACTTAACAAGACAGTGCTTAGCCTAAGGACAAGCGGGCCACTCACAGGGAAGTGTCATTATTTACCTGAGTCCCTAAAAGGAGCGCACTTCAGAGGCTGCTTTGAAAGAAAGGGAAACGATATTTGTTGTATTATGGATTATATAGATGTTTCAATGATGAAATCTTGAGACTTGTGTGTTTAAATATGGACTGTGCGTTAGTCTTTTAACTATTTACAGATCCCAGGTTACTGGCACGTGTGATGCTGCTGCCATAGGCTGCTTCTACAGTGTTCTCTTAGAACTGATCTCTCGTCTATTGCTGTGTGTGACTTGATACATTATCCCATGGGCAGTGTTATTCTCCAATCCATGATAACCCTTGCTGTGCTGAAACCTTTACATTACAGTGGCATAATGCCACAGACATTGCACCGCAGTATTGCGCAATCATTCACCTTCATCCCTGAGCATTGGAAGGGCTCAACTCTACATAGGAACAGTATGCTGCACACGAGTCAGTGCAGGCAGCCCAGCAACTGCAACAGGAGAAAGCATAACTACAGGATGCCTGGCAGAGGCAGATACAGGCACTCGGTGCATCTGGGAGTTTACAAGGCCAGGATGGCATGTCTACCAATGTTGGTGAGAATATCAGTGAAGAGACTGCACCTCACCAAGTAGACTGTCGGGGAGCTATGCACTCTTAATGCAAGGTGAACTGCTTCCTTGGGGATGCGGTGAGTACCTTATGCCACTGGCACTAAAGATTACTGAAGCTCTTCACTTCTACGTAACAAGTTCCTCCCAGAGATCAACAGGTGAAATCTGCAGCTTTTCATCTCTGCATCAAGTAGGACTGGAGAATTCAGAAGGTTCTGGATGGTGAGGAAAGGCAGGCAAGAAGGGCAAAGGAATTTGCAGCCATTTTTGGCTTGCTCAACATTCAAAGTGTAACAGATTGCACCCATGGTGCCATCAAGGCACCATATTGACCACATTTATTAACAGCAAGGAATTCTAGTCCCTCAATGTGCAGTTGATCCGTGACCACGAGAAGCAAACCATGCAGCTTTCTGCTCACTGATCCCGGCAGCAGCCATGATACGCACGCGCTTTGAAGCTGCAGATGCCACAAGTATCTGTGCCAAGGCCACAAATGGACCCTGGGTGACAAGTGCCGCTCTCTTTCTACGTGGTGGATAACACTCATGGGAAGTGTGAGGCAGATCAGTGCCAGTCATAGCACAACAAAGAATGGCAGAGAGCAAACCATCAGCGTGCAGAAGATACACTTCTACAGCCTCCATCATGGCGAGGGTACTTTCCTGTATAAGCCAGTAATGGCAAATCAGATAGTCATTGTGCATTGTGCACTGCAGAACATTGTCATACAGGGGAATGACAGCAAAAGAACGAGGAAGAGGGGCAGAAGCCTCATTTGATGAAGATGGAGAAGTCGAGGGTGATATTGACGAGGATCCACAAAGTTGGCTGCTATCAATGTGCGTGTTATGGAGATTGAAGCTGATAGTCAATTAGCAGAAAAGATTTATCAGGATGCGACTGAGACATAATTGTTTTAGCTATAAGGAGAGACTGAATAGACTGAAACTTTTTTCCCTGGAAGGTAGGAGGCTTAGGAGTGATCTTATAGAAGACTATAAAATAATGAGGGGTATAGATTAGATAAATAGTCAATAGTCCCAAAGGTAAGGGAGTGTAAAACTAGAGATATAGGTCTAAGGTAAGTGGGGAGAGATACAAAAGTGTTCAGAGAAGCAATTTTTTCACACAGAATGTGGTGTCAGGAACAAGCTGCCAGAGGCAGTAATAAAGGTGAATACAATTTTGTCTTTTAAGAAGTTTAGACAATTATATGGGTAAAATGGATATAGAGGGATATGGGCCAAATGCAGGCAACTGGGGCTAGTTTAGTGGTTAAAAACTGGATGGCATGGACAAGTTACATAGAACATAGAAAATTACAGCGCAGAACAGGCTGTTCGGCCCTCGATGTTGCACCGACCAATTAAAAAAAAGCAATGACCCTCTAACCTAAACCATTCCCTTTTCATCCATAAACCTATCCACGGACCTCTTAAACGCTCCCAAACTTGGCGCATCTACAACTGCAGCAGGCAGGGCATTCCATACCCTTACCACCCTCTGGGTAAAGAACCTACCTCTGATATCCGTCCTATAACTACCACCCCTTAATTTAACGCTATGTCCCCTCGTGCTAGCTTTCTCCATCCTAGGAAAAAGGCTATCACTGTCCACCCTATCTAAACCTCTAATCATCTTATATGTTTCAATAATGTCTCCTCTTAGCCACCTTCTTTCTAACGAAAACAACCTCAAATCCCTCAGCCTCTCTTCATAAGACCTGCCCTCCATACCAGGCACATCCTGGTAAACCTCCTCTGTACCCTCTCCAATGCCTCCACATCTTTCTTATAATGCAGGGACCAGAACTGTACACAATACTCCAAGTGCGGCCGCACCAGAGTTTTGTACAGTTGCAACATGATGTTGTGGCTCCGAAATTCAATCCCCCTCCCAATAAAAACCAACAAAAGTTGGGTCAAAGAGCCTATTTCCACACTGTAAACCTCTATGACTCTTCGATTGACTCCAGACAATAACATAATGGGGATCCCAACATCTACATCTAAATGAATGTGCGAGATTGTCCCACCCACATTAGACTGTCCATTCATATTGGTGGCACATTGACGTACAGCTGGCAGAAAGAATCCACCAGAGCCACACAGGTGAATACAGTACCCAGGGAGGGGTAGGTCTTGCCCTGTAGTACTCTGGTACTGTTTGGGCATTGCTAGTGAGGGGGGACGAATTCTGTGGATGGGAAATAGGGGCGCTGTGTGTGTATTTTTACTTTTAAAAACAGCGTTCCGACCTTTCAGAAACCTAAGTTGCTGACAGGATGGGAGAACCCACATCACCATCCATCACGTTGTTGTACCCACTCCTTCCATTTATTTTTAAAATACGGCAGGAAAACCCAGCCAGGAGGTTTTCCTGCCCTCTGCTTTCCTCACCGTCCTTTTGTCATCTCAATATTTAACCTTGTGGGACTTACTTGTTGTCGTTGGCACTGTGATTGGTGCAGATGTCATGCTGAGAAATTTTTTTGACCTGAATTTGTAATGAGCCAGAAACCCATCAGCTGTGACACTGAGATCCGACAGGAACTGCACGACAATTTCATTCTCCTGGGACAGAACTGGCCTACCCCACCGCAAAACACAGAGAAACACAGTTAACTGAACTGGCAATGAACGACACTGAGTTAAGCACCAACATTTATCAAGCCAATAAATAAATTGCATACGGCAATATGGGAGATTTCTAACCCACAAGAAAACAAATCTTTCTGGTTCAGGTTAAAGTCTTAAAAATCTGATTCCTGACCTAAACATGACTCCATTTCAGCTTTACCTGAAGACAGGAAAGTGGGTGGATAACTAACCCATTCTAAGCAGGTTAGTTAGTACTTTAAATCTGATAATCGCCCATAGCTTCCTGATTCCCAGCATCACATTTGGGGAGTACTGGGGAGGTGCTGGGGAATTCCTCCAGTAAATTCTCATGTATGTGTTTCGCTGGCAATGGTCCAGAAGTGGGTGGCATGGTGGCACAGTGGTTAGCACTGCTGCCTCACAGTCCCAGGGACCTGGGTTCAATTCCCAGCTTAGGTCAATGTCTGTGTGGAGTTTGCACGTTCTCCCCGTGTTTGCGTGGATTTCCTCCGGGTGCTCCGGTTTCCTCCCATAGTCCAAAGATGTGTGGGTTACGTGCATTGGCCATGCTAAATGTCCCGAGTAGGTTAGTGCCATTAGCAGGGTAAATATGTGGGGTTACAGGGATAGGGTCAGGTGGGATTGTTGTCAGTGCAGACATTTTAGGTCATAGGGTTTTGTATAATTTCTATGAAGTGCTAACATCCTCTGAACAATTGCTGGGATCCATCCGATGATTTAAATCACTAACTTTGGATGGTTCTGCCAGTTTTACCCTGTTACTTACTCTGAAAGAGTTAGAAGATAAAAGAATCACTTCTAACTCCACAGTAATTATTTAAACACCCAGATGCAGCCCTACAGATGACAGCCTTCTACACATGATTCTCCTTCTAGGAAAGCCATCACAACAGCACCCTCACTTCCATCCCAGGTCAGATTTACCCCACCTCCACTCCAACCACCCGTCCACCATCATCCCCAAGCACTCCCCTGTTCCAACCACACCCCCCCCCTCCCTCACTCCAGCCACCCATCCCACCATCATTCTCAAGCACTCCCTTGCTCCAACCATCCTTCCACTCTTACCACCTCTCCCCCATTCTGGTCCAGCCAACACTCCCTGCCCAAAATCCCCCACACTCCAGTCTCAACTCCCTCCCAGTCTCAACTCCCTCCCAGTCTCAACTCCCTCCCAGTCTCAACTCCCTCCCAGTCCAATCCCGGCCACCACTCTGAGGAAGTTAAGGGCCAATGAGGCCAAGGACCTTAATGCCATCCAGCTTTTGGAATTTAATTCTGGTGGGCCGGCTTTCCTGAGCCCCGGTGAACCCAAAAACTACATCCCAGTGAGGACTCAATGGACTCTGGGGTCTCCTTGCCTTCCACCTACTTCGTAGGTTCAGCATGCCTGCCTGAGGAAACCTCAGGACTGGGCACACCCTCTGCCCTTCCCCACAAGGTCTCTCCCCTGGGTCTCCAATCTCCACCCCCAGGCCTCTGACTTCACCCTCAGGTCTTCAATCACTTCCTTGTGCAGTTTTTCAATCCCCGTTAGCTCTCTGACTGTATTCAGGTTCCTCTGGCCAAGGGTAGGATTTGCCGACTATACTCGCCCCAAGGTCTCAGCCTAAGGCTCCCAAGTGGCAATGTCTCTTCACCATTAAGACATAATTCATGAATATCAATTCTTCTGCATGTCATCTCCAGTAAATTTAGGGGATGGGACTGATAGGATATTGAGCTACTCTGGGAAGTATACTCTGAAAACTCTCTAGGCAAAGGGGCAAACCACGAAAGCGAGTGGGTTTACTATCAAATAAACTTGTTGGATTTAAATGGTGTTGTGAGACTTCTTACTGTGTTTACCCCATCCCAACACCAGCATCTCTACATCATAATGTCCAATTCGCAATGTAGAAAGAATGTTTACATTCAGGCAGCATGTGGCAAAGACTTAGATGAATGGTTTCAGGAACTTTTGTTATGAGGGTAAATTGGAGAAACCAGGACTGTTTGAGTGAAGGTTGAGAGGAGATTTGACAGCAATGTTCAAAATCATGAGGGTTGAGAGAAAGTAGATGGGGAGAAACTGTTCCCTTGGGTGGAGGAGTCAAAAACCGGAGGACCCACATTTAACGTGAATGCCTAAAGAACTAAAGGCAATGCGGGAAAATATTTTTGTAAGTAATGCGGAGCTGGAATGCACTGTGTGAGAGGGTGATGGAAGCAGATTTTAAAGATACTTCGATAAGCACCAAAAGATAAAATATTTGCAGCGGCATGGGAAAGGACTGGGTAAGTGGGAATCGTTGAATTGCTCTTGGGGAGAATTGGTACAGAATTAATGAGCCAAATGTCCCTGTTATCTGCAGAAACCACTCTACAATTCTATGACCAGACGGAAAGAAAACAGAAAAACACAGACAAAAGAAATTGTAACAATATCACTTACTCTGGCGGGCTGTCTCCGCAGTATTTTCCAATCCTTTTTGCTTCGTTATGTTCACCACCATTAAACACAGAAACATAATCATATCGGCAGTAGTTGTCCCTTTCAACATCAAACTTTTCAAATTTTAATTCGATAATCTGTTGAAGGTTGGAAGTAATGAACATCAAATGATGAATGCAGGCATTTGCATTACCCACAGCTTAACTGCAGTGTCAGTATGCTTTTTGTAAAGATCTTCAAGGCTCACTGAGCTTGAACTTGCCATATTATTCCATTCATTATCTAGTCAGATTCTGCATTATTAACCTTAAACTTAACCTGGTTGGGTGCATTGGCCTTGTTGAATTCTCCCTCAGCGTACCCAAACAGGTGCCAGAGTGTAACAACTAGGGGATTTTCACAGTAACTTCATTGCAGTGTTCATGTAAGCCTACTCGTGACTAATGAATAAGGTTTTAACTTTTTAAATGGAGTGCAAGAAAGTCATTGATAGGCAAATTCTCATTGACTGACAGCATGTCACTCAATCAACAACCGAAATTGATGCGCAATGATAAATGAATGAGAGTGAAATCTTTCTGACTTTGCATCAAAGTCAGTTTTAGAAAGTGGATAATGGTTTGAAACTTATCCAATCTTTGTAACCTCTGGTGTTCCCCTAAGTGCCATTGTTTAGGCCACTGCAGAGCTGAGAGAACTGGGTTATTATCTTTTTCCTGCTCAGACTGCTTTAAATTTAGGTAGCAGCGTCCAGGAATACATGCATTAAGATCTGATGAATTGTCAGCATGTTAACTCTGTTTCTCTCCATAGATGCCGCCTGACCTGCTCCATCATTTTCTGTTTTTATTTCAGATGTCCAGCATCCACTTTTGAGTAAGCATTAATGGGCACGATTCTCCAGATGTTCCTGCTGCAGGATCTTGTGGCCCTGCTGACAGTAACCTCCCACCACCCCCCCTCACTGTGCAGGGTTACCATCAATGGAAACCCCATTGACAGTGGTGGGACCAGAAGATCCCACTGTTGGCTAATAGTGGACCATTTCCATTGCCGCAAAATGCATAATGGGAGCAGGGGGGTGGAAAATCCCACCCAATGTGGGAGGTGTAGTGCAATTAGTCACAAACAAGCTGCATGACTTGTAAAATTTCTTGTAAAAGTGAATGGGATTGACGAAAGAAGTATGCATGCTCACACTGGGGCAATCAACAAGTGTTTACAATTTTGGAATGCTTCCTGTCTGTAGGATGCTAGTGACCACTGTAGCAATGTTGAAAGTTCACAGGGAAGCTGGTCTAATGACTTGTGTGATTGGATCCATGATTTCAAAGTTTTTATTTTCTTGAGACAGATCCTAATTGAAAAGGAAAAATGAAAAGGAAAATTGAGGTAGGAAACCATTCTAGTTGCTAAAGGAACTAAGGCTGGAATTATCTGATCTCATAAGCCCTGCCACTGTGGTCAGCAAGAATGGAGAATAGCCAAATAACCAATCACGACTGCAGGATCGGAGCCGCAGGTGACGTCGGAGAATCCCAACATAAGATTGAAATCAAAGTTAGAAACCAAATCTTCTGGGGAAACTGAAGCTAGTTGAAACCCTATAAAGGATACAGATCCCAACAGCACAGTACAGGCAGGCTGAAGGAGACAGGCTAGATCGAGAAATGGAACATTGGCAAATATGCAGTTGCTGTGGCTGTTTTCGTTACTTGAAGATAACTTTGGTGGATGTACATCATTCAGACAATCCTGAGCAGAATTGAGAAGGTTCTGCAGAGCCATTTTTTGGTGAAGACCATGGAAGTCAGGTTGGTTGTATACTGCTGTTGGCTGAGGATTAGGATAAATCCTAGAAGAAGGGAAGCTGGAACTTTTGGACAGGGTTTTGAAGGACCTTATGAATTGAAATTGATTACATGTATGCTGAGTAGGATCTGTCTTAGTTGTATCCACCACTTATTGTGTGATTTATAGTTTATAATCAACTGCAATTTGCCTGTTAATTTATGTTTGCTTTGTGGACTCTTGTATAGAATAAATATGGGTGGCACAGTAGCATAGTGGTTAGCACTGCTGCTTCACAACTCCAGGGTCCTGGATTCGATTCCCAGCTCAGGTCATTGTCTGTGTGGAGTTTGCACATTTTCCTCGTGTTTGCGTGGGTTTCCTCCCACAGTGCAAAGATGTGCGGGTTAGGTTGATTGGCCATGCCTAGAAAGTGCTCCTTAGTGTCCAGAGATGGGTAGGTTAGAGGGAATTAGTGAATATAATCTGTAGGGATATAGGGCTAGGACCTGGGTGGGATTGTGTTTGGTGCAGACTCAATAGGCTAAGTCTGCACTATAAGGTTTTATTATCGAAATGTCTTCTGTTGGAAACTGAATTCTTTCAGCAAATAACTGGGATTACACTGTTTTTTTCCAAAAAAGAAATAATCTCAACAAAATCAAAACACTAGCATAGCAAACAATTCATTCATCATTTTCCTGATTAATCTGTGTACAACATATTGGTTAACTATAGATTCATATAATGCTGAAGGAGACCATTCAATTACCATGCTCATGTTAGCTCTTTGAGAGGGCTTACAATTAGTCCCACACCCTAGGTCTTTCTCCATAGCCCTGCATTTTTCATCCTTTCTAAATTTGTATCAATTCCTTATTGAGAGTTATTATTTGATCTGTTCCCACCACCCTTTCAGCAGTGCATTCCAGATGATAATAACTCACTGTGTTAAAAAAAAGGTGGCCATGATGCGGAGATGCCGGCGTTGGATGGGGATACCACAGTAAGAAGTCTCACAACACCAGGTTAAAGTCCAACAGGTTAGTGCTAGTGCTAAAGCTAGTGCTACCAAATAAAGCTGTTGAAATTGTAGATAATGGGGAAATAATGGCTGTGGCCTTTGACATAGTCAAAGATGTCCCAGTGGAAGTACATTTTTTTCAAGTATTACTTCAGCATCAAGCCACATCTTTGGTCATCAGAACATAGGGTTAACCTGCCTTTCAATGAGACCATAGTTGATCAGTGGATCTATTCCCCAGCCTTTGCCTCATAGCCCTCACAGCTTTGGCTAGCAAACATTTAATAAACTCTGTATAAAAATTAACCATTTATCTGGTATCTATTTGTGAAAAAGATTTTCAAACTTCTACCACTCTTACTTGAAGAAGTCTTTATTTAATTTCACTGTTCAGAGGCTTGGCTTTATTTTCATTATTACTTTTTCTCATAGTCCTAAAGTTCCCAACCAGCAGAAATAGTTTCCCTAATCTACCGTATCGGTTTGCCTTAATATCTTGAAAACTTCAGTCAGTACAGGACCATTAGAAATGAGAACACGAGCAGGCCATTCGGCCCCTCGAGTCTGCTCTACCATTCAGTAGGATCATGACCGTTCCGATATTTCTCACGTCCACTTCCCTGCGTTCAATTCTTTAATGATCAGAATGGAATAGATCTTTGGTCGTTAGGGCCCAGTGAATTCTGCCACGTACTCTTTGGAAGACTTATATGCCTTATTTTTTATTCATCTTCATCCAGGCAACACAGGGTAAGGGATTTTCCCAAAGGAAATGTCCACAATCCTCTGCACGGAATACATGAGGGGCATAAAGGGAAGGTCCTGGACAAAAGACAACAATCAACACAGAGAAGCAGCAACCGGAAGGAGTAAATGAGAAGCAGTGACAGGGAAGGTCCAGAATTTTTGCTACTATCTTATTCAGCCTTTAAATTCTCTTCTGCTTTGATCAGTTATTGAGCTTTTTGCCACTCCATCACTTCTGGCAGGAAATCGCTAAACTGACTTTTAAGGGTAGGAAAGATTATACAGATGACAGCGCTCATCCCAAAACTTCCTGAAAACATATATAAAATCAATGAAGAAATTCTAGCCTTAAGGCTACAACGATATCCTCTCATTTTTTCCTCTATTTTTGGTCTAATCAAGCTCATGTTCAGAGCAAAGTGCTTCCCACATCAGACATCCAGCACACCAGCTCAGAGGTAGCAAAATCAAGGGCAGAATAAAATTTCCATTATTCTGCCCTCAAAACCTGCCTCATTCCCCACCACCCGAGCAGTACCTCTTACTGCATAAATGTGATGTTTTTATCTTATCTGCACAGCCATCCTGTGGCCTCTCTAAAGGCGATGTATACCATGGCAAATTAGGGGTAGTTTCACACAGTGGGTCTGAGCACAATATGAATGGGACTAAAATTGGCCAAAGCCTTCTTGTGTAGCACCTGACAGGTCAAGCACAGGACAGATTTTCATTCAGTCAGTGTTGGCTGGATTTAAATCCAGAACCCGGGAAGGGGAAAACGTTAAGTGTCTGAACTCCTGCATCACCTGGGCCCTGATCCGATTATTTTCTCGTACATCCATGCAATGCAGTTTAAATTTTATTTATTATTAGTCACAAGTAAGGCTCACATTAACACTGCAATGAAGTTACTGTGAAATTTCCCTATTTGCTACACTCCAGTGCCTGTTCAGGTCAATTCATTTAACCAGCGCGTCTTTCAGAACGTGGAAGGAAACACGGAGGAAATCCAGGCAGACATGGGGAGAATGTGCAAACTCCACACAGGCAGAAACTCAAGCCGGGAATCAAACTGGGTCTCTGACATTGTGAGGCAGCAGTGCTAACCATTGTGCCACTGTGATGCCGGGCAAGTCTGCTTAAGGACTCGGCTCAGTCCAATAACCTGCATTTTTCAAATTCAAGGCAACTGATACCTTGTTGAAAGACTCATGCCATTGCTGTGAATTCATGAGGTAAGACATCTTTAGATACTTCAATAACCGTTACCTGATGTTTGGGTGCAACTATGTGCCATGAGCAGGAAACTCCAGCTGGGTAGTCATGGTCTGGCCAGTTGGGTGTTTTAAAGGATCCGGGTGATTTTTCCAAACGACCTCCACAAAACTGATCATCTGTAAGTGATCGGGATAAAAATGTTACAATTATCCATTTAGCAATGAGCATTTGAATTCAAATCTAATCATGATTGCACTGCCTAGCTTTTTAGGATGTGACAAAATCATTATGTTAACCCTTCAGCAATTTCAAGTCCATTACTTTCATCTTAGGTGCTTTCTGCTGATGGACATTCTGCACCGCCAAATAAGTTGGTTTTTACCAGACAAGACTTGTCCCAGCCACCATCAAAATACTAACTACTTAAAAATGAGCTCAAGCTAACATCTGCATGTTTATTTTAATCATCCGATGCCTATTGAGACTGACTGGAAAACACAGTAAGAAGTCTGACAACACCAGGTTTAAATCCAATCGATTTATTTGATAGTAAACTCGCAAGTTTTGACTCTATGGTCTTTGTCAGGTGATGCTTCCAGACAGTTTTAACAGTGGAGAGTATTCGCTGGTGTCACCGAATTGTTCTCAGCAGTAATCCCCAATATAAACAAAATACTAGATTCCTGTTAAAATCTTCAGCCATGGAAATCTTCCATTTAGTATAGAGGCCTTAGCGCTAATATTCCCAACAAATTGTCTTCTCCATAAAGGGTTTATAGAGTCAATATGATCTTAATCAGCCAATTGAGGTAGGCCTGGTAGAATACGAACTCCCTGATTAAAGGTCCACAAAAAGATATTCCTGATTAAGGGCCAAATTAATGGGCCAATCAATAAGCCTCTTGCTTCGTACTTAACCAGAGTGTCAGTTCCTCTGGCACCTCCTAGTGTAGATGGCTAACTGAAAGCACTCTATGCTGTTGTCAGACTTATAAATAAAGGGATGTTTGTGAAGGAACTGCTGCCTCTGAGGACTTGTTACAATATGTTTTTTCTTCACTACAGCACATGGGAGGCAATAACACACAGAAAACCCTTACCAATAGTCACTGGCAAATTTTTAAAGATGGACTATCCTTCACTAAGTGTTCATTTACTTTGACATTTCTTTGAAACTACAATGTGAGCATTTAACAGCCCCACTCCTACTGTGAAATCCCATCCTCTGTCTCCATTTAAATAATATTTTGCTTTTCTATTCTTCCTGCCAAAGTGAACAATCTCACATTTTCCTACATTATACTTCGTCTGCCAAATTTTTTCTCGCTCACTTAACCCATCGATATCCCTTTCTATGCTGTTTGTTTTCTCCTAACTTACTTTCTCACCTATCTCTGTATTGTCAGAAAACTAGACCACAGTTATGCTCCCTCCATCCAAGTCATTAATATGTCTTGTGAATCATTCAGACCCCTCACCCATCCCCGGTGTCATCCCACTAGTTCCCAGGATGGGATTTTTGGGCTTTTCCTTTCATGGGATCTTCAGGTCCTGCCAACGGCGACCAAACGGTGCACCAATGGCAGAGGTTGTGAACAATGGGAAACTTTGTTGACAGTGGAAGGACTGGAAAATCCCGCTGCTGGCCAATGGCAGACTGCGTTTGCTGTGGCAAAACCTGGCTGGAAAATCCTCTCTATCCATGCCACCTTTTTACCCCCAACACCATGAGTTTTTAACTTGTGCCCTTACTCGTTTGGAAAGAAATAGTACATCTATTGATTCCCCTTTACCTTACATAAGTGGTCATCGATTGTGTATGAGCTACCAGGAGAATATTACTGCTTAATTGGGTTAACATCTTTGTTGGGAGAATGGACAAAGAAATTTCATATGAACAATCATAGCTAACACCGTCCCAACATTTCATGGAATCCTTATAGTTGGCATCGACTGCAATCCCAGCCAGGACTATCACTGCAACCCTATGCATTTATCTTAGCTAGTCCCTCAACACTGAGGAGCAATTTAGCGTGGCCGATCTACCTATTCCACACATCTTTGGACAGTGGGAAGAAATCGGAACATCTAGAGGAAACCCATGCAGACAAGAGGAGAATGTGCAAACTCCACACAGACAGTAACCCAATAAGGGAATTGAACCCAAGTCCCTGGTGTCCACTGTGCCACTATGTCGTCCTACCACATTTTCTAGGTGCTCATGTTGACAAGACAGGCACATCACAATTCAGAATGGATTCATGATGTTGATGTTACCTGCACGAAATATGAACATTATAGTGACTATCATTACTGAGATGTAAAATATTTTATTTGCTGCCTTCATATTCAGTATTCTACTGACACGACAAATTTGTACAACTTTTGCTTGCTCTTTTGAATACTGAAAACAGAATTGCTGAGGAGAATCTTTGAGTAGTACAGATCAAAAATGTTAATGTTATAATATCCAGTCCATGAATATAGCCATTTCAGCTGAAACTTCAGTAAGAGCACTACAATTGGACTCAATGGGTGGGATTTTACAGCCTCACCCATCCCAAAACTGTAAAATCCGTCTGAAGTTAACAGACCTTTCCATTGTCCGCCCCACACCTGCTCTGATTCCCATGGCGGATGGGGCGGTCAAATTCTGACCAATGTTCTTGGGACCCTGATAAGGAAATGGATCAGGCTTTTTCCTCCTGATCATTATCCAGTGCCTTTTGCTGGAAGCGTACAGGCGTGGTCACTGAGCAAGGATAAGATTTGGCTCATCTGTAACTTCCACCCCCATCCTTTCCTCATGGCTGAATATTTTGCCAGCATTCCTTATCAAGTCTCACTAAGAACAGCAACATAGGTGAAACATTACAGAAAACTTACCAAGTGTGGAAGCAGGAGTGTTACCACAATCAATTTCTTTATGAACAGTTTTATGTCACACAGTATGGTATCTGCCATCGGTGTCAATGTAAAGGAATACACATTGGATAGCTCATTAAAAAAAAGTCTACCAGTGGCTGGCAGTGATATTGGGATAATAAAACTGAAATACACAGAGCTTATATAAGCTCTATAGTAAGATTAAAGGAGAGTAAATTTGACTTTATGCATTTAGAGTCATAGAGGTTTACAGCATGGAAACAGGCTCTTGGCCCAACTTGTCCACGCCGCCCTTTTTTTTAAACCACTAAGCTAGTCCCAGTTGCCCACATCTGGCCCTTACATCAAGCTCATTTGGCCTGTACACATAGTTGTGTAAAACAGAAGATTCATAATGCCATGCAATATACTTTCAGAGCCAGCAAAGTACCTCTGAAGCCCAGTCGCTGTTCCAATGTAATGAAATGTAAACAATTTGCACACACAAACAGCAATGAAAATTGAGTGACTTGGTTAAATGATAAATTTTGGCTATAACCAACTCTGCTGCTATTCTTTAAACAGTGCCATGCGATTTCTTTTACTTCCAAAGTTTCACGTTTCATCTGAAAAGGAGTGGAGTGAAGTGTTCGCAGAGATTGAGCGCTTAAATCTCGAGGGCTGGGCTTGAAGCCACAGCCTTTCAATTCAGAGATGAGAGAGCCACCACTGATGTTTCGTACTGACATTTCTACCTTAATTATAAATTTATAGTGCTTATTCTGTCAGTGGGAATCAAATAACATTACTTCTCTGGTTTGGTCGAGTTGCAGTATACATAGCAACGAAACCATTTCCTGCTGTGTTGGCATCGGTTACCATCTGCACCATCATCTTGTTGCCAGTTGAAATGATGGCCCCAGGCTTTGAAGTACCACAAAACCTTCCCAACCGTTGTCCGTTGACGTGCCCATTATAAACATCGATGTAATCGTATCTGCACAGAGTGTCACGTTCCAAGTCGAGGAAGTGGAAATTGAGAGCCACCACCCGGCCTTTTGGAACCTGCAAATGACAACATTAAAAACTAATTAATCACTGATAGCTGTCGTTCACGTACCATAAGAATTTCAAAAGGATAACTAACCTTTATCCTTTATCTAAACTGTTATAACCTCCTCACTGGGGCACACATGGGTGTGATTTTCCAGCCACACTTACCCCAAGACCTGAAAATCCCACCCAATTAAAGCTTGCATGGTCCTGTCCCGCCTGCTACGATTTCTGTGGCGAGCGGGAGAGAAAATTCCACCCTTAAAGTGCCAGTACACAAAACTGCATATACAGTGAGCTATATTCACATATGAAAATTCTGCTTTTTTATAAATTCCAAATCAAGTCCAATTCAGAATCTCAACAAGTTGAAACATTCCTGATTGAAGCTGACAAGACAGGACTCTCACTTCCTGTCTTGGGCTTGATCTACATGCTCCAAGATGATTGGAGAAGGTATAGCTCCTCCTCCAAGGCTTGATCTCATTTGCATCTTAATCAAAAGGCCAAGATGCTTCTTCTAAAAAATTGCTTCAAACGAAGCTAAAATGTAACCTAATGACTTCAACCAAACGCAGCATGTTGATACTACACTGGATCTCAATGTTCAGATTCCTATTAAACCTAACCAATAAAGAATAATATACATAATTTTATGTATAGAATTATGTATACATAAATAGAATAATTCTGCAGCGTAGTAGGCAACTGTTTGTATTATTTTGCCTTTGGAGGGAGAATAGTGTCATGGTATGTCAATGGACTAATAATCCAGAGGCCCAGGCTAATGCCCCAGGGGCACAGGTTCAGATCCCACCATGCCAGCTGGTGGAATTTAAATTTCATTAAATAAAATTTGGAATTGATTGTTGTAAAAACCCATCCAGTTTCTTAACGTTCTTTAGGGAAGGAAATTTGCCGTCCTTCCCTGCTCTGGTCTATATGTAACTCCAGACCCACAGTGATGTGGTTGGCTCTTAACTGTCCCCTGAACTGAACTAGCAAACAGTCAGTTCAAGAGCAATTAGGGATGGGCAACAAATCCTGGACTTGCCAGTGACTCCCACACCCATGGAAGAATGAATTGAAAAAGGCTTCTCTGAAATAAAAGCAAAATACTCCAGATGCTGGAATCTGAACCAAAAACAGAAAATGCTGGGAAATCTCAAGAGCTTTGCTGCATCTATGGAGAGAGCATAGAGTCAACAGATGCTACCAAACTTGCTCAGATTTTCCAGCATTTTCTATCCTCTGAAATAGTTACCCATTTATCCTCTTCCTGTTTCTCATTAGCTTTTTTTTATTTTCTTAGATACTTACCTACTTCCTTTTTAACAGCTGTTATGAATTCTACTTTCATCATTGTCTCTTGGGCTTTTTTTTATCTCCCAAAAACCCTGCTATTTTCATACCCACCTTGTTTGTGATGCTGATCTTATACTTTGCCCTTCAGTTATTGTTACACCAATGTGCGGATGCAGGTTTTTGTCATTTACCCTCTCAAAACCCTTCACAGTTATGAACGTCTTCAATCTGATCTCTGTTCTAATCAAGCAACCAGGATCATTTTACACTGAACATTCCTTTTAACTCACTGACAAGTGGCAAATAACATTCATGCCACACAAATGCCACACAATGGCCATTACCAATAAGAAACACTCTAACCACCATCCTTTGACATTCAATGATGGTACCATTGTCAATGTCCTTGGGGTTATGATTGACCAGCAACTGAACTGGACTCACCTTGGTTACAAGAGTAGGTCAGAGGCTAGGAATATTTCAGCAAGTAGCTCACTTCCTCACTCCTCAAAGCCTATCCATCATCTATCAGGCACAAGTCAGAAGAGTGATGGAATACTCCCCACTTACCTGGATGGGTGCACCATCAGCAGCACTCAAGAAACTTGACACCATCCAGGACAAAGCAGTCTGCTTAATTGGCACCACATCCACAAACATCCACTCCCCCCCCCCCCCCCCGCCGATGCTCAGGAGCAGCAGTGTGAACTATCCATAAAATGCACTGCAGCAATTCGCCAAAGATCCTTAGACAACACCTACCAAACCCACGACCACTTCCATCTCGTAGGACAAGGGCAGCAGATAAATGGGAACACCACCAGTTGCAAAGTTCCCCTCCGAGCCATTAACCATCCTGACTTGGAAAAACTATTCCTTCACAGTTGCTGGGTCAAAATCCTGGAATTCCCTCCCTAACAACATTGTGGATCAACTCACAGCACATAGACTGCAGCGATTCAAGAAGGCAGTTCACCACCATTTTCTCAAGGACAACTAGGGATGGGCAATAAATGCTGGCCAGCCAGTGATGCTCATGTCCCACAAATGAATAAAAATCTCAACACCCAGTCATTTACACAGGTTAAAATTGGACTCTAAGTTCTATCTCGTAGATCCTTAGTTAAAGCAGAATGTCATTAATATATTTGTGAGCCTTTTTATTTTGTGATGTTTACATGCTCTGGAAGTGCCCCGAACCAAGCTGTTTCAATGCATCTACAGCACCGGTAATACCCAACAATGAGGGAAATTGGCAGAACAAATCCAAACTGACCAATTCCCACCCCATCAGTCCATTCTCAATCATCAGCAATGTGATGGAAAGTGTCATTGACACTGCTCTCAATAGTTACCAATAACCCACTTCATTGATAGTCAGTGTTCTGCTAAGGCTATGTGATTCTGGACCTCATTGCAACCTTCGTCCATACAAGGACAAACAAGTTGAATTCCAGAGGTAAGGTGAAAGTGATTGTGTTTATCATCAAGTTAGCATTTGACCAAGTGTGACATCAAGGAGCCCGAGCAAAAACTGAACTCGCTGGGAGGGAAGCCCACCAATTGGTTGAGGTCAGACAAAGCACAAAGTTGTGACTGTTGAAAGCCAGTGATGTCAGTCCCAGGCCAAAGTTGCAAGTTCAACTGCTTCATGAACAACCTTCCCTCAGAATATTCACTGATGATTGCAGTGTTCATCTGCCATTCCTCAAGCACTGAAGCACTTCGTGCCCTCATGCAGCAAGAGCTAAAGAACATGCATGATGTTGTGAAAACTAAATTCAACCGCACAAGTGGCCACCTTCATAAGTTCAATGAGTATTGATTCACATAATGGAGGCAGGTCTAGATCAGCATGATATAGTGCTGTAGCGCAAATATCAATGGCTTCCTTGATGAATCGGCTACTGAGTCCACTTGCCAATCAATCAACACTCTGTTTGGATGAAGTATAAATTGTTGTTCTCTTTAACATTTCTGAATGTCTGATGAGTGCAAGACACAAAGCTTCAACATGTGTCTTTCATCAATAATACTAAAGACAAGAGCATCATTATACTGAATAGTACTTCTGTTGTACCTTGTCGTATCTGCATTACAAAAGTGACTACACTTTAAATTGGCTGTAAAAGGGCTTTGGGACATCTTGAATAATGCTTTATAAGAGGAAGCCTTTTTTTTTAAGCTTTTGTAAGTGTGTGCCCAGGTATGAGTGTTTGTAAGCAATTTTACAATATGAGGTCTCTCATCCAAGCTTAATCCTTACCCTCTTCCAAAGTTAATGAACACAAAGTTTCATTGACTCAGAATGGGAAAAATATTTGTTTTTCCTTTTTTTAACATAAAGGAGCCAATTCTAATCACAGCACACCCACTATTAGCATCTGAGCACAGACTACAGATTAACGCTTAGACTTTCTTGGTCTGGCTCGCTGACTCACTCCCTCTTAAACTCTCTGAACCATCAAGAGAACATGTAAGAAGTTTCTCATTTCTGATTAAAGAGATTTGTGTATAGAGCACAAAAGAATGATAGTATTAATGTTAGAGGATCTGACACTCTGAGGAAACCGAAGAAAGCTCAGTAAATTCAATATTTTCAGAATGGTACTATATACTAGCTAAATTCCCTTACTTTGCTGAGCTTAGTAACTTCATATACAAGCCAATAGGGTTGATTTCTCTCAGTTACATGCAATTGATAGGCATAAATAGGGCATAACTGGTCTGAAACTTGGGCAAAGGTATAGAATCACAGAATTCCTATAGTGCAGACGGAGGTCATTCAACCCATTGAACCTGCATTGACAACATTCCCATCCAGGCCCTATCCCCATAACCCATGTATTCACCCCCCTGACAAAACAGGGCAATTTAGCATGGCCAATCCACCTAACTACCACAGCTTGAGACTGGTTGAGGAAACTGGAGCACCCAAGGAAACCCACGCAGACATAAGGAGAACGTGCAAGCTCCACACAGATAGTCACCCAAGTTTGGAATTGAACCCAGGTTCCTAGCATTATGAGGCAGCAGTGCTAACCATTGTGCCACCACAGCATCCAAAATTACACTCATTTTGTATCATTTGCACTTTCTTCTGACATTGGCAGGAATTACACATCTGAATCATTCAGCAGTAGATTCAATTCCCTGTCTCATTCGAGGTAATCACCACTAGGTTCTTCCATCTGTTTTATTAACCAGACCCACCCAAAGGCTAAATTGTATAATATAAAAATGAGCAGACTTTGGAATTGCTAACAACATTTTTATTGCCGGATATAACCACTCAACTTTACTTGGCCTCTTCAAATTACCTATTTCTCTTGGAAGAAGCAGCACTGCTTTCCTCTAGCAAGATCCAAAAGTGATCTTTATCAGTCCCAACCCCTCACCTTCAGTAAATGTAGCTGACTTTCCTTTCCATGATGAACATAAATAACCACCTGACAGTTTTCACAAATCCACCTACCAAGCAAGATCTTGACTTTAAAATTCTTATCCTTGTTTTCAATTACTCCACGACTTCACCTCTCCCGATCTCTGTAATGTTTTCCAGCCCCACAACCTTAGAACATAGAACAGTACAGCACAGGAACAGGTCCTTCAACCCATGGTGTTGTGCTGAACATGACTCCAAATTAAACTCATCCCTTCTGCCTGCCCTTGATCCATATCTCTCTATCCCTGGCATATTCATGTGCTTATCTGAAAGCCTGTTAAAGGCCACTATCATATCTGACTACACTTGGCAGTGTATTCTAGACATCCAGCACTCTCTGTGTTAAAAAACTTGCCCCTCACATCTCCTTTGAACTTTCCCCCTCTCACCTTAAGTGCATGTTCCCCTAGTATTAGATATGTCAACCCTGGGAAAAAGATTCTGACTGTCATTTCAACCTGAGAGTAAGATTCTGATGGTCTGAGGTACCGAAGCAACCCTGATCTTAATCACTCCACCACTGTTAGCCATGCAGGGGCACAGAGCTTTGGAATTGTCTCCCTCCAGCTTTCCATCTTGTTTTCCTCTTTAAAGACACTTCTTAAAACCTAATTCTTTGACTAAGCTTTTGGTCATCTGTCCTAATATCTCTTTATAGCGCTGCTGTGAAGCATCATAGAAACAAAGAAACATAGAAGATAGGAGCAGAAGGAGGCCATTTGGCCCTTTGAGCCTGCTCCATCATTTGTCACGATCATAGCTGATTATCCAACTCAATAGTCTAATCCTGCTTCCCTCCTCATAATCTTTGATCCCATTCACCCCAAGTGCTGTATCTAACTGCCTCTTGAATACATTCAATGTTTTGGCATCAACTACTTCCCGTGGTAATAAATTCCACAGGGTCACTATTTGAGGACACAACTTCAGGCTAAAAGAATGATCCTTTACAACAAGAGATGAGAAGGAATTTCTTCGGTCAGAGAGTGGTGAATCTGTGGAACTCTTTGCCGCAGAAGGCTGTGGAGTCCAGGTCATTGAGTGTGTTTAAGACAGGGATAGATGGATTCTTGATTAACAAGGGGATCGGGAGATATGAGGAAAAGGCAGCAGAACAGGGATGAGAAAAATATCGAATGGCGGAGCAGACTCGATTGGCCGAATGTAATTCTGCTCCTCTGTCTTACGGCCTTTGGGTGAAGAAATGTCCCCTCACCTCCGGTCTAAATGGTCTACCACAAATCCTCAGACTATAACCCTCGATTCTGGTTTCCCCACCATCTGGAACATCCTCCTTGCATCTACCCTGTCCAGTCCTATTAGAATTTTATAAGTCTCTTTGAGAGCCCCCCCTCATTCATCTGAACTCCAGCGAAAACAATCCTAACCTAATCAATCTTTCCTCATACATCAGTCCCGCCATATCCGAATCAGCCTGGTAAACCTTTGCTGCACTCCCTTGAGAGCAAGAACATCCTTCCTCAGAAAAAGAAATCAAATCTGAATACAGTATTCTGGGTGTGGCCTGACCAAGGCCCTGTACAGTTGCAACAACACATCCCTGCTCCTGTACTCAAAATCTCTCTCATTTTAGAAAATTTTGTTATGTTAAAAGTGCTACCCGAATATAAGTCATTGTTGTTACCCATCTCAGTTTCTCTGATCATCTCAGTCTTCCAAGAATAACAATGAAAAGTTTTGACATTTGTTTTGTTTAGGTATTTTTAATGTAGATTTTTAAACTATTCTTGTTTAGACCTCAATTCCCGATTAACTAACTGAAGAACAAGATTTTGCTTTTTACCAAGTTTTTCTTTTGCTCAGATTGTTGAAGTTCTGCAAAGATCATCACTGAGTTATTGAAGGAATATTACATGGGCATGGAACCAGGGGAGTGTGGGTGTCTTTGGAACGATACCTCAACATGAGTCATTCCTTGAGTAAAATAACTGGAGAGCAGCAAGTTTGTTTGCTGACTTCCTTGATGGAAATGAAAATACCAAACTTAACATGTAATGATGTAAAGGGAATAAAAAATTGCATCGGAGTATCAACATTCTGTCGCCAAGTTGTATGTTTAAACGCAGAGTTCTCCACAGCTATAATTTGTTTCTCTGTCCCAGTGGAGATTTGGTGTTTTCGATCTCCCTGATGTAGTGACACATTATTAGCCAACAGTCTGAGCATTCTTGTGCTTGGCTAGTCTTGGGTGTTGTTTGAAAAGTATCCAAGTTACAAAGAGTAGCACCCACCAAGTACTAACAAAAAGAGAAGCTGGCAAATGTAAAAGTCTGATTTGAACATAAAGTTAATTTTTTTACTTCATTCATGGGACATGGGCGCCGCTGGCTGGCCAGCATTTATTGCCCATCTCTAGTTCGCCCAAGGGAAGTTGAGAGTCAACTACACTGAACATGGAAAAACACTGGATGTACACAACAGATCCACTACCATTGGAAGGTGAAAGATGTGTTTCCCATGTCAGCTGTGACTCTACATTATTAACTTCACATATTAGCCAATCTTCCTGCTGAAATGTCACTACATTATCCCCAAAAGCTTTAACTCTTTGCTTTCAGCTTCTAATCATTCCAATCTGACTTTCCAGAATCCTCTGGTTCAACACAAGCCATTGTGCAGCAGAGAATTTGCTCAACATAAAGTACACCCAACCTATGCATTGTGAAAAAGCACTATTCGGGATCAAATGTACATGCAAGCATTTTTATTATGCCTATGTTGTTCTGAGAGAATGCCACTCAAGCTAGACTTCAGAGCACTGCTCCCCTTTTACTGTATCACAGGTCCAAGTTGAAAGACAGAAATATTTTGTTTTCTGTGCTTCTGACCTCTGCACCATTCTCTGTACCTGTAAAAACTTGGCATGGAAGCTGTGGTGAAGTGGCCCTTTGAAAGGGATGATCTCTTAAGGGGCATGTGATCAGGGCAGATCCCCTACGGTGAAGCCATGAGAGAAGCTGAGCCAATCAGGAGAAAGGGTGTGTGAACTGGAATGGGGCGTAACCTCAGTTGAAGTCAAGAAGGAGAAGAGAATAATCTTGTGTATTAGTTTAGTCAGCCCCTTATTACCCAGTTTCCAATTGTTTAGCAGAACGAGCTGTACAAATGTCCATATTCTCTTCCACCTTCTTTTGTCAGGAAAAGATACAAAAGTCTGAGGTCATATACCACCTGACTCAAGAACAACTTCTTCCCTGCTGCCATCAGACTTTCGAATAGCCTGCCTTGCATTGAGTTTATCTTTTTCTACACCCTAGCTGTGACTGTAATATTACATTCTGCACCCTCTCCTTTCCTTCTCTATGTACGGTATGCTTTGTTTATTTTGCATGCAAGAAACAATACTTTTCACTGTGTACCAATATACGTGACAATAATAGATCAAACCAAATTAAAATCAAATCATGTATTAAAAAGCAAGTTCACAGGCCACTGTCTTTACATTTGCAAAATTTCTTGCTATATAATACTACACCAAAAGTGACCACAAGCTTATACCAGCTGAATTTATGAATGGTACACAGCACATAAACCCATTTGGATTTGGTATTTTTCGGATTTGGTGGGCAGCGTGGAAGCTAGGCAAGCCTCCCAGTAGGAAAACTGTGACTCAAGAAAACAGGACAGAGATTTCCAGGTCGATGATTTAGTTACGGCCAGGAACTTTGCAGTTGGATTGATCCGTGTGGCTTGTAAAATAGTGGAAAGAATGGGATCAGTCTCACACACTATTGAAGCACAAGGTCAGCAAGTAAAAAAGCATGTGGATTCTTTGAAGGAGAGAGGTGAGCCTGCTACAGGGGACTAACAAGAGCGACCTACGGTGGATTCATGTACGTCAGCTGCTGATCCAGAGGTTCATGCGGAGCTAAGGAAATCCACAGTTTCCGAAGCTGAGATTGTAGAAGCTGGGAAGGATGATTCTGACCCCATGTTAATAAGTTTGCTTTTTGTATCTGCCTTCCCAGATCCTGTACTCACTAAAGGATGCAGTGCCGAGTTGAGACACTTTTCCAGAAACTGGAAGGCTACAGACCAATTGACCTTGTGAATGTTTTAGATTGGAGGGTGCTACCTATGGCGAGAGGACACATGCCTGCCACCAATAATAATATCCCAATGTAAAAGTGCGGCTGCAGGCAACGAGTAACATTTCAGTTTCATTTCTGCTGTCGGGGAGAAGCTGAGTCAATGCCTGATTCTTGTTCACTGAGGGAGAGAAAATTACTGGGAAATTCACCCCGGGCCACCTTTGCATACCTCCTAGCTGATCAAAAGCGGCTTTGACAGAGGAGAGGAAACAGGCCTCTGGCCCAGTCTTTTGGCTTGGAATGGTGCATGGTGAGGAAGAACCTACAGAAGGGGAGAAAATTTAAATGGTTTAAAAATGTAGAGGGGATGGGGAAAAGAAAAAAAAGAAAGTAAATGCAAGGCATGCATTTTGAGACTCACTGTGCAGCTACTCATCAGTGGCATGGGGTGGGAGGGTTGGCCCGAGAGAACCTTTATTGACTCTTTCTGTCACAACACCTCACAATATATAGATGTTCCAGCTGAAATCTTTTCAGGAACTTTTTTCTTCCTGGTTTGCTGTCCAGATGGTAAGTTGTTGGCAATCAGACTGCATTCTCACCTGTCTCCTGTCAAAAACCGGGTGAATCCAGATCTGGCCTGCACAAGTGAGCTTACTCATAGCTGGGAGAAGAATTGGATTCTTGCACATTCTTTCACATCAACTTAAGCTTGCTATGTCTGTCTATGAGCAAAATGACTGAAATTAGATGGTGCCTATGTATCAGATGTGCCAGACACAAATTCTCGTTGGATTAGAAAAGTTCTGAAAAGATTTTGAAAATCATGAAATATTTTGAAAGGAATAATGAAAGGAGATGTTTTACCCAGTGCATGAATGGGTAACATTGGTCACAAAATCTGAAAAATCAATAGGATGACAAAAGGAAGGACTGGGAGAAGAATTTTTTCACACGTAGAATCATTAAAATGTGAAGGGCCAAGTGGTGATTCAGGCGCAGATGATCACATTAATTGAATGATATTTGAAAAAGCTGACTATAAAAGGTAGAGGAAAGAGCAGGACATTTGGATTATGGTGGGCAGTTCCAGTTAGAAAGCTAGACGGGCGTGCAGCCAATGGCTTCATCCTTTGCTATAATCTCTTCAGTTCTGTACTGTAGGTGCCTTTATTCATTGGATCTGGAGATCTCTTCAACCAAACAACACAGCTCCTTCAATCATGTCAACAGATGGAACCATTGCCAAAGTATAACAAATTATTTGATAAGTTTTACTTATCAAATTTTATAATGATTTAGTTAATTTGGTTTAGCCACATTTGGTTACACGCAGTTCTGTTGAATATATCTATTTTTAAGTCATTCCAAATATATATACTACAATTAAAATGTATTCTTGTATTCGTAACAGTCTCTCAATTCATACCGTGATTTTCCATGTGCATTTGCTGTTGGGCGGGTAGAGTCTGGGGAATCCCTCACTTCCAATGAAACCTGACTCTCCACTTCGAATTCCTCCACATTTAAAATTCCTGGAAACAGCAACGAGACAGCAAACTTAAAAATAATTGAATCCCCACTGTATCAAAATATAAGCCTGATTATTATATTACCTATCACCTGCACACTCCCATCAAATTCTTCTATTTGTTATCTTAACAGAGGTGTTGCTCTCATCGAAAGAAAGGCATTTGATACAAATTGGTACACATTCAAGGATTTCAGATATTGTTCCAACGTGATTCCCCTGCTGATATTATTATGGAGTGATCACGTTGTAGGAGTCTTGGTAATACCATAAACCACTAATCCTGTTTAATAGCTGCTATCTAATCTAAAATTGTCCTAAAATCAACTCTGCTTTGTTATTTTGTAATACACCAATCTTCATCTGTTTCCTTAGACTGTATCTGTATCAATAACATTGGTGTTAGCTATCAGCCTGGTCCCTCATACATAGTTGGCCTAAAACAATCAGTCCATGATTGAGACATAATTACCAACTTTGCCTAAAAGTAATTTGTGCTTGTTAACTAGGAATTTTTTCTGACTGGGAATACAATATAAGGAGGTCACTTGTTTGAATATCATAAAATTCCTACAGTGCAGAAAGAAGGCATTCGTCCCATTGGGCCTGCACTGACAACAATCCCACACAGACCCTGTCCTCATAACCCCATGTATTTATCCTGCTAGTCCCTCTGACATGAAGGGGCAATTTAGCATGGCCAATCCACCTAACCTGCATATCTTTGGACAGTGGAAGGAAAACGGAGCATCCAGAGGAAACCCATGCAGACACAGGGAAAATGTGCAAACAGTCACCTGAGGCTGGAATTGAATCTGAGTCCCTGATGCTGTGAAGCCGCAGTGCTCACCACTGTGCCACCATGCCACCCAATGGATGCTCATTGACTGTTTTACGTCACAAAATGAAACATTTTTTTCCATGTTTACCCTCCCTCCAGCACTCAAATCTTGAGGCTTTCATTATCAATTACTTTCTTTACTTTTCATATATAATTTTTAAAAATATTTTGTTCTGCTCATTTACCTCTACCCGACTATGATGCCAGCATGTCAGGGGGACAGTAAAGGTGAAGCATCGAGTCTGCTGGGCAAAGGAGATATCTGATGATCTCATGTCAATTGCTCCTTTAAACAGACTTTGAGCAATTTTAAAACTGTGACTATAGAGTTAATAGCGCTGTAATCCTGGAGCCATTAACCGTTTCAAAGCATTAATTTGAACCACAGCCTGACAAACAACCTCTTGAAGCCAGGGTGATAGAGAGAGATCGACCTGGGGAAGTTGTTCTTTCTGAAAATATTAAAACTCTTTGTCTGATATAAACTCAAATTGGGCATAAGTGGGGCTACCAAAGACACAGACAAGAGATACATACAGACACACACACGCAAACACAGAATGAACAGCACAGACAAGACACACACACACACACACACACACACGTGTGGAATCAACAGCATAGACAAGTGAGAGACACAACACACAGAACCAACAGCACAGACAAGACACACACACACACACATGTGGAATCAACAGCATAGACAAGTGAGAGACACAACACACAGAACCAACAGCACAGACAAGACACACACACACACACATGTGGAATCAACAGCATAGACAAGTGAGAGACACAACACAGAACCAACAGCACAGACAAGACACACACACACACACAGAACCAACACTACAGACAAGAGACACACACACACAGAATCAACAGCACAGACAAGTGAGAGAGACACAGAACCAGCAGCACAGACAGGAGACACACACACAGAACCAACAGCACAGACAAGAGAGAGAGACACACGTGGAACCAAAAGAACAGACAAGACGCACACCAAAACGTACTGGATGGGATAGAACTTTGCAAACTTTTGTCAGCTTTTGAGTCTCTTTTACCTTTTTCCCGGTGGGAGTTGGCATGCGGTCAGAGTCGCGCACAGAAGCCCAAGGTAATGGTAAGCGATGGATTTCATGGTGATCGCTGTGGGTCAGCTAGCTGGCGGTGAGAGTCTGGGACAGAGGCAAGAGTTCAGGATGTTGGTGCTGCCCGCTCACCGCTCTGTGTCTCCCCGGAGGCTTCCTGCTTCTGCATGAATATCGCGTTTGTTCTTCTGGGGAATGGGGGGCGGGCGGTAGAAGAAAGAGCAGCTTTCCCGGGACAGCTGCCTATCCCTTCTGCTTTGGAAACGATTGGTGTACAGAGTCGGTCTTAAGTCATTGGAAGTGCCCTGCTTTTAAAAAAAATGTTCAGCTCCGAATTGAAATTTGCTTTCGAGAGAGGGGAGGTGGCTAATCCCGGCCACAGTGGGAGTGGGGAGAGTGTTCATTAAAGGGTGAGGGGAAGTGGCCCAAACCAGTGACTTTTATACCCAGTTGCTGACTGCAGTGTTTTTCCATGACCCCTTTTGGAGACATTCGTCTGCAGACTTCACATTGCCTTGGCCAAGACCCAAACTGAGGGGGAAGGCAAAGAGGAGGAGTTATTGCTCCAATCCCGAGGGGGTTTACACCAGAGCTGGCAAAAATTCATTGAGAATCTCAGTGACTGAAGTGGATAATAATAAGATCATTATTTAGATTTCCTTCGCTTCTACCAAGGAGAATTTGGAGTGGGGGGGGATTCACTGTTTAACATTAAAGGGTCGCCTATTTATAAAATTTTGGTTTATTTTATTAGTGCAGCAAGTAGGCTTACATTAACACTGCAATGAAGTTACTGTGAGAAGCCCCTAGTCGCCACATTCCTGTTCGGGTACACTGAGGGAGAATTTAGCATGGCTAATGCACCAGATCAACACGTCTTTCGGACTGTGGGAGAAAACCAGAGCACCTGGAGGAAACCCACGCAGATATGGGGAGAATATACAAACTCCACCCAGACAGTGACCCAAGCTGGGAATCAAACCCAAGTCCCTGGTGCTTTGAGGCAGCAGTGTTAACCACTGTGCCACGGTGCCATCTATACAACAAGTAATGAGGAGAATTTCTTTCTCTCTCAGAGGATGGTGAGTCTCTAGAACTCCTCCTCAAAAGGTGGTGAAAGATGAGGCTTTCAAAATTTTGAAGGCAGAGGTAGATTGATTCTTGATGAGCAACTGGGTGAAAAGTTATTGAGGTTGGGTGGGAATGTGGAGAAATCAGATCAACTATGATCATGTTGAATGGTAGAGCAGGCTCGAGGGGCAGAGTGGCCTATTCCTGCTCCTAATTTGTATGTTCATAAGTTCATATACATGTATGTTCGGTTGATGGTACTGTACTGAGGCAGCCCATGGTTTCCTTATGGGTTCTTTGACAAAATGTCGCAATTAATGATTCCACATCATAAGGCTCAAGATCTAAACTTTTTTTCAAAATTGAATTTGTTCACATTTTATTTTGAGTATGTATGGGCATGAGAAATACGTCTCACCTTTGCTTGTATCTATACCTGTCAAGAGATCTGCTGTGTTTGTATGTCATGATCTAAAATTTAAATGTATTTATTAGTGTCGCAGTAGGCTGACATTAATTAACACTGCAATGAAGTTACTGTGAAAATCCCCTAGTTATCACATTCTGGCACCTGTTCGGGTGCACTGAGGCTAACGCAACTAACCAGCATGTCTTTCGGATTGTGGGAAGAAACTGGAGCACCTAGAGGAAACTCACACAGACATGGAGAAAATGTGCAGACTCCACACAGACAGTGACCCAAGCCAGGAATCGAACCCAGGTCCCTGACATTGTGAGGCAGCAGTGCTGACCACTGTGCCACTGATCATCTTGTGCTATCCTTACACATCCAGTGTAGCCTGTCAGCAACCAATCCGTGATGTTAGACATTCAACTACACCCAGGTCGGACTCTTTTTCTGATGCTCTCCACTTGTCCTTCATCGAGAAAGGATTTCTTTAGCTTTTCAATTCGGACCAAATGGCCAAAATCCATTTTTTGGACGTAATTTTTGAGAGTTTTTTCGCTCTTGATATTTCAGGCATCATGATCTTATGTACTGTGTTTGGAATTATTAGCACAGTGCTGCATAACTCTCATTTTGTGATTTTTCCCAGCTCCAGTATTTCATCACACAGCTCATTTTACATACATTCTCTATTTTCTATTCAGTTCCATCAACCTTGGAATGCTTCTTTCCCTTCCTCTCTCTATCACCATTACTGGTGTCCTATCTGTCATCTAGCCTTTGCCTCTTTTCCGGTTTGGTCATTTTCTTTCGCAGCCTGTTGTACACTCATTTCATTTGTTCCCTGTATCTTTCTATTTCTTATTCTGAGACCTGTATTTGTTCTGATTTCTCAATCCCCATAGTTTTCTCTACTTCAGTACTTTCAGTTTCAGCTTAATTTTTACCACAAGGAAACAATGATCAGAATTTATATCCAGGCTGTGATTTGTATGAATATTCCTTATTACTGTCTCTAAGACATTGTTTCACCATCACATCATTTATTTGATCTTCAAGTACATTGCGTGAACTTTTCCAAGCGCACAGTCATGCTTGCTTGCTTCAAGAAATATTTATCACCATCAGATCATTTCTCAATTCAATGTCATATTGACTGACATAGTCTGGATATTCTTTAACCTACTTTAGCGTCTAGGCAACCCACTACAATTACCACATCAGTTTGTTTAACTTGATCATAATCCTTCAGGGCATTACCATAAACCTGGGGTATGTAGGCAATGTTTGCGAGGTCAAGTACCCTTCATCGCCTGCCAATGCTCTAAGGATGTGGTACGGAGGATTGGTGCCAAATAATTCTCCAATTCTCACTTTGTGACTCCAAGTATCTGGTTTTCCGTCCCATTCCGCAATCATACTCTGGGATTTCAACTCAGCAGTTATGCAAAACTAAGTGAGTGATCCATCAGCCCTCTGCTGGTATGGTTTCAGAAGGTCACCCCTTCTGATGTGCACAAAGTTTAACAATGGCAGGAGAAATGGATGATTCTAACAAATTAACAGTACAATGGTTCAGAAGAATGAGACCAACAAAATGTGTGACATACCCAATGATGATGCATAGTAAGACAATGTAAAAATCTGGAGCCTCACATTGCATAAGTCCCATAATTTATCATTGAAAGTCTTGGTGAAAAAGCAAGAGATACAGCAGAGATTGTGAGTGTCCTGCAGTTAATCCTGTTTGAGATAGTGACTGGGATGGAGAAACCTTTACCAACAAAGTAACCAATACATTTATGACAAAGTTGAGCTAAACTCAAAGAGAGGTTACCTTCTGAGTGTGTTACAATCTAGAAAAAGTAGTTTCTTGAAAATAGGAACATAGGATATATTGACTTTATATTAAGCTGGAAAACTTGATAACTGTATATAGGTAATAGATAAACACTATGTTGATTTAGAGGGATTTGCAGAAGTAAGATGGTTAGAATCTGGCCAGATGAAGGAGTTGCATATGGAACTGGACATGATACGATCATTAGTGAACATCTCTACTTCAAACTTTATATTGGAAGAGAAGTCTTTGATGAAACAGCTAAAGATGATTGGGCCTAGGATTTGAGCATAAGAACATAATAAATAGAAGCAGGAGTAGGCCATCTAGCCCTTCGAGCCTGCCCCAACATTCAATAAGATCATGGCTGATCTGCAGTGGATCAGTTTCACTTTCTCGATTTCTCCCCATAACCCTTCATTCCCTCGTCTATCAGAAATCTATCTACCCGTTACTTAAATATATTCGACAAGTTAGCCTGCACCATTTCAATGGGCAGAGAGTTCCAGAGATTCACCACCCTTTGAGTGAAGAAATTCCTCCTCAACTCTATCCTAAACTGCGTTCCCCCCCCCCTTTATTTTGAGGCTGTGCCCTCTGTTTCTGATTTCCTTTCTAAGTGGAAAGAATCTCTCAACCTCTACCCTATCCAGCCCCTTCATTATCTTGTAAGTCTCTATAAGATTCCCCTTCAGCCTTCTAAACTCCAACAAGTACAGGTCCAGTCTACTTAATCACTCCTCATAATCTAACCCCCTCATCTCCGATATCAGCCTGGTGAACATTCTCTGTATTCCCCCCAAGGCCAATGTATCTTTACGCAAATAAGGGGACCAAAACTGCACACAGTACTCCAGTTGCAGCCTTACCAGTGTCTTGTACAGTTGCAGCAAGACCTCCCTTGCTTTTATATTCTATCCCCCTCGCTATAAGGGCCAACATTGCATTTGCCTTCTTGATCACCTGCTACACCTGCAGACTGAGTTTTTGCGATTCATGCAAAGGACCCTCAGGTTCCTCTGCACAGTAGCATGCTGCAGCTTTTCAGCCTTTAAATAATATTACTTCCTACTATTATTTCTGTCAAAGTGGATAACCTCACATTTGCTAACGTTATATTTCATCTGCCAGGTTCTCGCCTATTCACTCAGTCTATCCAGATCTCTCTACAGACTTTCCGCGTCCTCCACGCAATTTGCTTTTCCACTGATCTTTGTGTCATCAGCAAATTTCGTCACCCTGCACTCAGCTGCCTCCTCCAGATCGTCAATGTATATGGTAAACAGTTGAGGACCCAACACTGATCCCTGCCGCACTCCACTAGTCACTAACTGCCAACTAAAAATTGATTCCAACTCTTTGCTTCCTGTTAGATAACCAATCTTCAATCCTTTACCCTCAACTCCGTGAATCCTAATCTTCTGCAGCAATCTTTTGTCAAGCATCTTATCGGACACCTTCTGGAAATCTAAAAGCACCACATCCACCAGTTCCCCTCTGTCTACTGCATTAGTCACATCTTTGACCCTAAAGAATTGCAAAAAGGCCCTGGACGAAATGATTAGCCTTCAGAAAGTAGAATCATAAGAACTAGGAGCAGGAGTAGGTCATCTGGCCCCTTGAACCTGCTCCGCCATTCAATAAGTTGGTGGCTGATCTTTTTGTGAACTCAGCTCCACTTATCCATCGACTCACCATAACCCTTAATTCCTTTACTGTTGAAAAATCTGTTTATCTTTGCCTTAAAAACGTTTAATGAAATAATCTCAACATTCAATGAGATAGCCTCAACTGCTTCATCTTTCTTTGTGCTAAGTAATATAGGTTGAATCTTAGAAACCCTATAGAGCAGAAGGAGACCATTTGGCTCATCGTGCCTGCATCGACAACAATCCCATCCCGGTGCTATCCCTGTAATCCCATATATTTACCCTAATAATCCCTCCCCTGATGTCTCCCTAACACTACGGAGCAATTTAGCATGGCCAATCAACCTAACATGCACATCTTTAGACTGTGGAAGGAAACTGAAGCACCTGGAGAAAATCCATGCTGACACAGGGAGAATGTGCAAACTCCAAGCAAACAGCAATCCAAGTCAGGAATTGAATCCAGGTTCCTGGCACTGTGAGGTAGCAGTGCTAACCACTGTGCCATCATGCCATCTGTATAACTCCAACTAATAGACTGTTTTCTCCCAATTTGCACTGACCTCAGTTTTCACTTGTTAATGCCACACCCAACCAAATCCTGCCTTGATGTCAAAGACAATCATTCTCACCTCATTTTGGAACCTCACTGTTTGCTTATGTTTGGACTCAGGCTTTAACAAGGTGAATGGTCCTAGCGGAACCCAAACTGAGCATTGATGAGCAGGTGAGTAAGTGCTACTTGACTGCACTGTCAACAGTGGCTTTCATTGCATTGTGGATGATTGAGCGTTGTAATTGTCCAAATTGGATCTGTCTTGATTGTTGTGGATAAGACATAACTGGGCAATTTTTCACCTCATCAGGTAGATTGTAGAATGGCCGTAGCAGCTTTGCTAGGGGCACAGCTAGCTCTGAAGCACAGTTCTTCAGCACCACAACTGGGATGTTGTCAGGGCCCAAGTTTTTGCTGTATCCAGTGCATGCAGCCATTTCATGCAATCCTTGCATGCAGCAAGGATTGGATCAAAATCTGTTTTGACAGGGCCTTTGGTGTTTTGTTATTTTCTGCACGGTTGCCTGGATATACAAGCACTTTCAGAGCAATTAGTCTTTCTTAACCAAAGACAAATCTGTTGGCCAAGCCATTGTCTGTGGCATAATTGTAATACTACATAGAAAATAATTTCTATACTGGCATCCAGTCTGTTAGCATGTGGTGGGTTTTGAGACTTGCAGAGGCAACTCCTGCTAGAGTTCTGTCTTCAGCTGATCCAAGTATGTCCAATTCTGTTTACTATTTAAGGGTTTAGTGTAAATGCCTGCTGAAAGAGAGTTGCTGGTATGTTACCTAATATGTTAATCTGATAAAAAAAAATCTTGTCAATGCATCTCCTTTTCAAGAGGCCCCTGCTATTTGCTGATTCCTCCCTCCTCTGTCTTTTGACAGCTAGACTCAAGAATTGGGATCACTTAACGAAATGCATTTAACGAAAATAATGGCAAAATATTTTCATTCTTCTCACAAATTAAGTCTTGTGCACTTGCAGAATATTTTACTGTGAAAGGAGACTGTATGAAAGTAAAACAAAGTTGAAGTTTGTCATGATGACACCATAGTTAGCACGACTGCCTCAGGCACCCATATATGATTATGGGCTTGGATCATTGTCTGTGTGGAGTCTGCATGTTCTCGTCATGTCTGCATAGGTTTCCTCCAGGTGCTCTGGTTTCCTCCCACAGTCCAAAGATGCGCGGGTTAGGTTGACTGGCCATGCTAAATCGTCCTTTAGTGTCAGAGGGATTAGCAGGGTAATTACGTGGGGTTAGGGGGATAGGGCTTGGGTGAGATTGTTGTTAGTTGCATGGCCTGTATGGCCTCTTTCTGCACTGTAGGGAATCTATGATTCTATTTCAGAGCTCATTAAACTGGTGATATTAGCTTGTCCTCCATAAATCCCATTAATTGATTTCTGTGATTTATTGCTGAATGGCACAAGGATCCTTCAAGATTTGGAACATGCACTGTTACTTTTTTCTCCTCATTATTGAATGATGTGTCAACATTTTACAATGATTTTCCTGTTCATGGCAGCGAGGGGAGATGGGGGAAATGATAATAAGGTACTTTTTTTTGGTTTATATTCAATTTAATCCAATCAAAGTCCATTCAAAATCTCAGCACTTGAGACATTCCAGATCCAAACTGACAGGATAGGCTCCCCACTTGAGTTTGATCTACATGATACAAGCTGATTGGAGCAGACATGGCGACTCCTCCAAGGCTTGATCTCATTTGCATCTTAGCCAAAGGCCTAGATGCCACTTTAAAAAATTGCTTCAAACGAAGCCTCTATGTAACCTCATGACTTTAACGAAGTGCAGACGCCAAAACCACACCTTATCTTAGCCAAAAGATCAAGAAGCAACAAGGTGCTTTTTAAAATTTCAATAATATACTTTATTCATAAATACTCTGAAATAAAGCATTACAGAAATGACATTTCCAATCATTACAAAGGGGTAAAAACAGCCATATTTACAATTTCCTTAATTTCAATATTTTATAGTGTTCAGTTCCAAGACATACAGATGAAACAGTTTAGTTCTTCAACAAGCTGTTGTAGATGCGCCAAGTTTGGTGGCGTTTAAGAGGTTAATTGATAAGTATATGGAAGAGAAGGGAATGGTTTAGTTTGGAGGGGCATTGCTTTTTATTTTGGTCGGCACAACATCGAAGGCTGAAGGGCCTGTTCTGTGCTGTAATGTTCTATGTTCTATGTTCTATAAACTATACATTTCTCACATTTCACCATGTGTTGTTTTTACAGAGTTGCACATGGTTATATAATCTGAGGGGTTTTTTTACAGTTACTGGCCCCTTGGTCTGCCTTGGTTGAAAGACTTTACATGGTGACCTTTCCACATTGTGCCTTTGTAGTGGCTGCCCCCAGCTCAAGAACATCCCTTAGCCCGTATCCTGGACTTTGAAATGTGCTAGTCTGCTATACTCAGTTGATGACAAATCTTTGCACTGGAAGATCAGCAAGCTTCAGGTGGACCAAAGAGCATCCTTCACCAAGTTGATGACCCTCCAGCAACAGTTGATATTTGTCTTGGTGTGTATCCCTGGAAACAGCTTGTAGAGTAAGGTACTCTTCCGCCATCTGGTGGTCACTTTGAGATGGGCAGCAAGGCACAGCAAATGATGAAAGCCCACCGTGGGTGCCACCTACACACATTAAGGAGGGATTTACTAGTTACAAATGCTTTTTAACATCAACATTGTGTTGGCAGCTTTTGGTATTGCATTAGTTTGGTTTGTACACTGAGGTTAATTAATTGTTCACAATCTGAAGAACTTGTCTTGTTCATCAGTAAAAGGTCAAACGAGTAGAATGCACAGAACAAGCAGTTTGATTAACCAGGAAAGGTACAAATATTAGTTTCTTTACAGAACAGGAAGCAATAATCATATACACTTCAGTTTGTTATTAGTAATATACATAATGAATAGCATTCAAAGCTCTGCTACCTGTACCATAATTTGCATTGAGTTCTATACACCCAGTATCCCTACACTAGCTCCTAGTTAACTAATAGCTCCATTATAAAGTTCTCATCCTTAATTTCAAATTCCGTCCATGGCCTCATCCCTCCCTACCTTCATAATCTCTTCCAGAGGTCTCTCTCTCTTACATATCTGTGCTGTGACGTTGGTGTCCTTTTAAGAAAGGTTTTTTTAAAAACATTATTTCTGCAGTTCACAGCATCAATAGTTTCTTAGCTCACAGCTTTAGTGATGTCATTGTTGCCGACTTGACTACGAGATATCCTTGTATTGCTAATTAAGTGGGGCTGTTAGTTTTTACTTTTTTTGTGATTCTCCATTGTTAGAAGAAGCGAAAAAACTGGTTGGCAGATCAGGTGACAAGAATTTTAATTTCAATTTTGAGTTGCAGGTTGGAGTTTGTTTAAAAGGAAGCTGACATCAGACTAAAAGCACTGTCTTCTCTCACTCCCTAGATTTGGGCACTTCTGCTGCAGAGCTAAAAGCTTTCCTTGAGTAGAAAATCTATTGTTGGGGGGCTGGACCAAGAATCTCTCTGGTGCTTTGGGAAGCTGTTGTGTCTTCAGATTGTTCTGAGTCTCAAGGGCATTGAGCTAATGGCCTCAATCTCATTATCATGTAAGCATTAACTTGTGAAAAGGGTTCTTTGTTGTCTATAGATTTTGGTATCAATTGGAACACATTAGAGATATTCATTAAAGGGCTTTACATTATAGTGATTGTTTTGTTTCTTGTTTGTAATTGATAAAAAATTCTTGCTAATTTTATTATTATACATTTTAATTATATTCTCAAATAAACTTTGTTTGATAAAAGCTCCCTACTGGGTCATTTGAATCATCTACAGTGAAACATTTCATTCTTATCTTAGCCAAATTCAAGAGGCAAAACATGTGGTTCAGGCAGCCTTCATAAAACACTTTGGAGTTTCTGACCTGAGCCATAACAGTGTTTCCCCAATTCTGACCTCTCAGCATCCCCAATATTAACTGCTTCCCAAATGGTCAGGATGTTTTCAGCTGCTGAGGCTCTGAAGTCTGGAATTTGCCTCCGGAATCTCCCTGCCTTGATATTCCTCTTTTCTCTAGGAAATCGCTACTTAAAGTCCACCTGTTATCTTCCCATACAACTCAATGTCAAATTCTGTTTTAAGCAACCCTGTCATGTACCTTGGGATGTTTTGCTCCATTAAAAGCACTATATACATTGTATAATTATGAACAGTTGTAAGTTATGGTTTGAACCAATAATCCCTGAAATCAATATTGAGAAATTGACCACAATATTGGGCTCTTAGTACTGCCAGTGTTGATGTTACAGGAACTGCAGATAGCAACAATGGACAACAAATGATGCCAGGAACTCTATTTGCATGTATTAGCATCTCATTAAAAGGTCACCTCACCAAATTAAATTTGCCTTCCAAATGAAGTTCACCTCTGGCAAGATTATTATTGTTCTAATCTAATTTATAATTTATTTTTCTTTAATTATTCGGGTGCCCATTAGCTGGACACATGTTCTCCCATCTGAAGAGACCTTCCTCCCATTTTGAGTAATCTCACAGATTGGCTAACTGCATGGCCAAGGTAACTTTGGAAAAATAGTGCGTGCTGAACTTTTTCCGCCACTTTCCACCCTCCTCCATCTCCCACCATTTCTAAAAATGAGGACACATGGTAAGGTAGTGTAGGCTTAATGTACTAATAGTATTAATCAGTGGTATTAATCAACATTGAGACTTGCTGCTCACAGCTTTTCCACTCAATAGCAATTGATTATTGTGTTACTTAACTTCTGCAGTGAAATAAACCCCATTTTATGTAAAGTCGTTCATTTTTAAATGTTAAATGTGAACTTTACAGCAATGTCTCTTTCTCTCTCTGCCTCTCTTATTCTCATTCCTTCTTTCTTTGCCTCTCCCACAAACTCTGAGGGTGGATTTCCACTCACATCAGAAACTGGCTGTCAGTGAACCGAATTCACCGATATTTAATCATCAAAAGGCAGGCATGATTATTATTGACGAGCCACCCAGGTTTTTTATTGGCAGCTTACCAATTTGTTGAGGAGAAAATCAGGCATCAATGTTGACAATGGTGCGGCTGTAAAAGTTCAGTGACCTGACCAGAGATGTTAAGATTCCTATTCCCTTATCTCTTTCATGATACAGAACTCTGTGCCATTTTGAACTCCAACACTCATAAGCCATTTCTCCTCCTCATACCTTTATAGTCCTCTGATGACAAATGCATACCTCATGCAACTTCTTTATACTACTTGCATATTAAACTCGGAACTTGGGCTGGAATTTTACTGGCTTGCAGAACGGAATTTTCCTGAGTGAGGTCGCAAAATATCGACCATTAACTCGGTTTTCGCCCGCACAGATGCTGCCAGATCTGCTGGGGACAATCTTACCGGTTCGTCACGCTGGTCGCTGGGTGGTGAGCCGGTAAAATGACGAAAGAGGTGAAAAACCAGGTTGGCAATATTACTGGCCCTGTTAAGCTGGCGTAATCAGCCTCATATCCAGAGAAGAATATTTTTAGATTGGAAACGCACATCAGGATTAAAGAAGAAATCAGAGGAAGTGCAAACTAGTATGGGCGGCATGGTGGTGCAGTGGTCAGCACTGCTGCCTCGCAGTGCCAGGGACCCAGGTTCAATTCTCACCTTGGGTCACTGGCTGAATGGAGTTTGCACTTTCTCCCTGTGTCTGCGTGGATTTCCTCAGGGTGCTCCGGTTTCCTCTCACAGTCCAATGATGTTCGGGTTAGATTGATTGCCCATGCTAAATTGCCCCTAGTATCAGAGGCATTAATGGAGTCAATGAGGGTTACTGAAATTGGGCTTCGGTGGGATTGTGTTTGGTACAGACTCAGTGGGCCAAACGGCCTCCTTCTGTACTGCAGGGATTCTTTGAATATATTCTTGTACTTATCTTGATATAGCCAAAAAAGTAATCATAAGGTAAGGTATACATGAATACGCAATCATATTTGGTAAGATATTAAAAGCCTTTTGACAAGGCTTTAAACTCTATGTTGCGGAAAGCACAGATATTGTAAAAAGGTCCAGAACGCTGTCAGTGAAGTGTTAGAAGGACAAGAAGCCCCCATGGTAGGGGAGAGAATACCCAAGCGAAATACAAGGTGGTCACAGACTACGTCAGAATGATGAAATGCACGAACCAAAGAATTTAGTGCAGAGGAAAGAAAGGGCTGCTCTTTAAAACTTTATTCATTTACAGGATGTGGGCATCACTGGTGAGGCCAGTTCTATTGTCCATTCCTTGTTCCCCTTGAGAAGGTGGTGATTAATGACTCACAAGAAGAAGAAATTCTTTCTCATCTCTGCCTTACATGGGAGGCCCACTATTTTTAAACTGTACCTCTCTACTTCTAGATTCCCTCATAAAGGGTTGCACGCGCTCAGCATCATAATTCTGAAATTCTTACCCATGTTGCTAACCACCATGCCCGCTGTGCTGTCCTGGTGTAGGGTAAGAACTCAGTAAGAATTTAGCAACACCAATTATTAATCCAACCGATTTATTTGATAGTAAAAAAGCGAGCTTTCAACACTCTTGTGTCTTCCTCAGGCTAGTGTAGGCTGGCAGAGTATCAACATCTGGTCCTCATTCCACTGATGCTGGCATGGTGGCACAATGGTTAGCATTATTGCCTCACAGCGCCAGGGTCCCAGGTTCGATTCCGGCCTCGGGTGACTGTCTGTGGGGAGTCTGCATGTTCTCCCCATGTCTATGTGGGTTTCCTCTGGGTGCTCCGGTTTCTCCCCACAGTCTGAAAGACTTTTTTAGGGCAAACCAAATAAACCAACTCAAATTAACTCAAGGATAAAGTAAAAGGGGCAGCTCCCCAAAAGGAGAGGGTGGGGGAGGGGCGGAATCGTGCAGTCTAAACAGAAATACAAAGGAAACTTAAAACATCAAATCAAAATGTCGGGGTCTATAATGCACCTCAGCCCCTGCGGTGCCCAATGGGCGCAGAAACCTGTGCGTTAGGTGGATTGGCCGTGCTAAATTGCCCCTTAGTGTCGGAGAGTTTAGCAGGGTAAATACGTGGGATTACGATGATGATCTCTTTTGAGGTCGAACCAAATAAACAAACTCAAGTTAAAATCAGGACAAAGTAAAAGGGGCAGCTCCCCAAAAGAAAGGGAGCAGCCTGAACAAAATCAAAGTGCAAAGGAAACATCAAATTAAAATGTGAATATTAAGTAATGCACCCCAGCCCCTGAGGTGTGATTATGGTGATGGGGTTTGGGTGGGATTATTGTTGGTGCAGGCTCAATGGGCTGAATAGCCTCTTTCTGCAAAGTAGGGATAGGGGACCTTCACCGCAGTAACTTCATCGCAGTGTTAATGCAAACCTACTTCTGACACTAATAATAAAACTTTAACAAAAAACTGAAAAAAAAAATTCTGTGATTCTCTTTCCAGCATGTTCTCTATTTGTCGTTGTTGTTGTTTGCTTGTCATTGTAGTAACTGGGATGTGGGGAGGGGCCTGCCCTTTGCAGGGTGGGGGAGGGGCTGGAGTTTGGGGGGGGCGGGGCTGGCGCAGGACCACGTGACCAGAGCGACCCCGCCCCCTTTCCAATCGATGCGTGGTGCCGACTCGGCGCTCGATTAACCCGTGCGGGAGGAAAAATGGCGGACAAAACAGAGCGGGTGTCGGCCGGGGACAGTGTGGGCAGCGACTGCGAGGTAGGCCGGAGGCGGCGGCGGCGGCGGCGAGGGGGAAAGCCTCGGGCAGGCCGCTCCGGGGGACGGGGAGAGTGCAGCTGAAGCCGAAGCCACTTCATTATAAACCCGCCTTGATTTGTTCCCTCTCCGCCACCAAAACGCAAGGTCGAGGCCGCGGCGTGTCGAGGTCAGGCCCGGCCTCTGGGAACACGCGAGAGCAGGAGGCCTGGGGCCCACGGAGCTGTGGGGACCGTAAGAGGCGGCTGGAGCTGCTCCTCTGCCCGGGTGTGTGTGTGTACGGGGCAGGGACACCGTTTGGCTGCCCTTATGTTTGAGATATGGGGAAGGCCTCCATCAACCAGGCCAAGGTGGCCGCCTCTTTAAAATCTCTGCACTCTGAAAGATGTTGTGCTTCTTTGTTGTTAGGTAATCAATCCCCAGGCCCGGCACTTGACTGGGAATCTAATAAAAAATCTCTTTCTCACACATACACACAGCCTGTCGTCCTCACACCCACCTCTCTCGATCCCCAGGAGGATGTGTGTGACCGGCAGAGAGCTCACATAGAGTTGCTGCAATGCTTCAGTCAGAGCTGTAACTCACACTTGCATAAGGATATGTCTGGTTAAAGCGCCAAAATTAAATGTTGATTCCAGCCCACTGTGGAGTTTTTACACTTTAATGTATTTTTTTTAAACGAAGCCTTTTAAAATATGCTTTGAATGTGTTTTTATTTAAAATTGAAATACTTTTCAAAAATTGCTGTTCCTCTCCCATCACCCCAGAATTGTAGATGAAGTTTTAAAGTGTATTTATTACTGTCACAAGTAGGCTTACACTGACACTATAATGAAGTTACTGTCAAAATCCCCAAGTCATCACACTCCAGTGCCTATTTGGGGATACTGAGGAGAATTTAGCATGACCAGTGCACCTAACCAGTGTGTCTTTTGAACTGTGGGAGGAAACCGTGTGGGGCCATGTGCTGTTTTATGTCATTGCCAATTTTCCAGAATGGCTGGGCAACTTTATTGAAAAGGGTGAGAGGATAGAATAAAGGTTTCAGGTGTTTCTGTTTGTTGTGGAATGTCATGACGTAGGGATGCCAGCATTGGACTGGGTAAACACAGTAAGAAGTGTGACAACATCAGGTTCAAGTCCAACCAATTTATTTGATAGTAAACTCACAAGCTGTTTCGAACTCTTTGTCAGGTCAGGTCAGGTGATTCACCTGACAGAGGTCGAAACAGCTTGAAAGCTTGTGAGTTTACTATCAAATAAATCTGTTGGACTTGAACCCGATGTTGTCAGACTTCTTACTGTGTTGTGAATGTGTCAGTCATGTTGATGCCATTTAACTGTGATTCCTTAAGTGCTGCCATAAATTTTGCTCTATATTGAGTTGTACGTAACAATTTAGTGTTTGATGGGCTTTCTTGAATACAAAGTGTTTCAGTTTTGTTTATTGTGAAAACATTAACTTCTTTTAAGAAGTTAGCAATAGTAATAAAATTACTACTCCGCACCCCCCACCCCCTTCAATTTGTCATGTGTTTGAACTTGCAGTCAGATCTGTCTTAAGTTTTGGAAAGAATTATTTTAGGAGGCTCCCACATCTTAGCATTCTACAGTAGCTCATGACAAACCAATGAATTATTGTGGATTGATTGTTTAATTGGTTACAAATCACATTGCAAGCCAGTTAATATTTTTGTGTAAAGCATTTGATTTATCCCAACAGATGCAAATGATGTATTGCTGAGTTGTCCACTGCAGAGTTAGAAGAGCTTGTATCGATACATACAGGTATGTGTTATTCTTTTCATAGAAAATGTTTTAGATTGCAATTTGTTTTTAATAGATATCATTCTTGAATATTTGAGCAATCATTTATCACTATTATGTGCCGGTTGGTAGTTCTTGTAAGTATTTTTAATACCTCATCAGAGATGCATGGAGCAGCCTGTATATTTTCATTAGTTTAATATTTGGATACTTGAAATATATTTGAATCAAGCTGTTTAGATACCATTAAGTCTTCAATTGCAAATCAATTCTGTGATTTTGTAATAAATATCTGAATAACTGATCAGAAAACCATCTTGAACTGAGATTGTCTTTTTCTAAGTATCATAAAATGCAGCATTGTAAGTTTTATGCCTGTTGGATTTTGTTGATCAGTTTATCCAACAATGAGGGAGAAACATTTGTTTCTGAAGTAAAACCTTGTGTACAGTAAGAAGTCTCGCAACACCAGGTTAAAGTCCAGCAGGTTTATTTGGAATCACGAACTTTCAGAGCGCTGATCCTTCATGAGGTGAGTGGAAAGGTGGGTACATAAATACAACGTATATAGACAGAGACACTGTATATACCATTTTTGTGAACCCACCTCTCCACTCACCTGATGAAGGAGCAGTGTTCTGAAAGTTCGTGATTCCAAATAAACCTGTTGGACTTTAACCTGGTGTTGTGACACTTCTTACTGTGCCCACCCTAGTCCAATGTCAGCATCTCCTCATAAAAGCAAGTGGGCGTGATTTGATTTAAAGTTGTGTATATCTGATTTTAATTTTGATTGGACTGAACGTCTGTGTTAAATTGGAATCACAACCAATCTCAAATTGCTGCATGACAAAAATCTTCACTGAGATTCGTAAGAGATGGTTCAGTATCTCATTTGTTGTGGAAATACAGCCAGGCATTAGGAAGGCTGTGTAGAAGACATATTCTGAAGGCACACTGAATGATGGAGGGAGATTTGGGCTGCTTGCGTTTAATTGACCTTTCTTTGCTAAATATTAGGTCTAGATTGGTCATTAGTTGACTTGCCTTGTTGGAGAGTGATTTTGTTTCCAGGAATTTATTTATTGTGTACTTTTTGTTCCTGTAAAAATATTGAATTCTTTTGAGTTTGTCAGGAATCCTATTTATTAAAGTGGTGGCAGATGTCAAAAATATGATTTTAGTGTTTTTTAAGGTAGTGATATATTAGTCAAGATCCATTGAAGTTTGAGGTCCATTAAGTAATCAGAGGGAATGCATGCATTTTACAGTTGTGTTCATACAGTTCATATTTATGAACTTTCCAGGTAAAATGGGCTGTTCATATTCTCTACGGAATAGATTCACATGTCTAAGGCTTTGTGAATGGAAAATCATGTCTCACAATTGAGTTTTTTTGAAGGGGTAGGTGATAGTAGTGGATGTTGATGTTGTCTATATGGCAAGGTCTTTGACAAGGTGCCATGTGGTAAGTTGTTACGTAAAGTTAAATCTCACGGGATCCAAGGTGAGGTAGCCGAATGGATACAAAAAACTGGCTTCTTGACAGAGTGTGGTTGCTGAAGGTTGTTTTTCAAACTGGTGGCCTGTGACCAGCAGTGTGCCTCAGGGATTGGTGCTGGGTCCACTGTTACTTGTTATTTATATTAATGATTTGGATGAGACTGGAATAGACTGAAAAGTGCTAAAGGCCAGGGGTCTAGATGGAGAGGAATTTGTAAAGTGCATTCAGGAAGGTTCTTTGGAACAATATGTAGATAGCCCAATTAGAAAGGGGGCTATGCTGGACCTAGTACTGGGGAATGAGCCCAGTGAGGTCGTCAAAGTTTCAGTAGGAGAACATGTGGCAAATACCACAATTCTGTAAACTTTAGCATAGTAATGGAAGAGGATGAATGTTGTCCTATAGGTAGGATGCTGAATTGGGGGAAGGCCAGATTAGGCAGGAATTGGTGGCCGTTGATTGGGACAGGCTGTTCGAGGGTAAATCCACATCTGGTATGTGGAGTCTTTTAAGGAGCAGTTGGTGGGGTTGTAGGACAGGCATGTGCCTGTAAAAAGGAAGGATAGGAAAGATAGGATTCAAGAGCCATGGATAACTAAGGACATTGAGGGTTCGATCAAAAAGAAAAGAGAGGCGTCCATTAGGTTCAGGCAGCTAAAAACATTTGGAGCACTGGAGGAATACAGAGAAAATAGGAAAGAATTCAAACAGGGAGTTAGAAGGGCAAAAAGGGGCCATGAAATGTACTTGGCAGACAGGATTAAGGAGAATCCTAAGGCATTTTATTCATATGTTAGGAACAAAAGAGTAGTAGAGGAAAAAAAAATTGGACCTTTCGGGGACAAAGGAGGGGAAGTATCCTTAGAGCCCAAGGAAGTAGGGGAGATCCTAAATGAATACTTTGCATCAGTATTCGCAAGGGATAGGGACGTGTTGACTGGAAGCCTCTCAGAGGGAAGTGTTGACCAGTTAGAGAAAATCTCAATTACAAGAGAGAAAGTGTTCAGTTTTTTAGGGAACATTAAGATTGATAAATCCCCAGGGTCTGATGGCATCTATCCTAAACTGCTCAGGGAGACGAGGGATGAAATTGCTGGGTCTCTAACAGAAATCTTTGTTTCTTTGAACACAGGTGAGATCTCAGAGTATTGGATGATAGCGAATGTGGTACCGTTATTTAAGAAGGGTAGTAAGGATAACCCGGGTAATTATAGGCTGGTGAGCTTGAAGTCCGTGGTAGGGAAATTGTTGGAGAGGATTCTTAGAGATAGGATGTATGCACATTTAGAATGGAATAATCTCATTAGTGATAGACAGCATGGCTTTATAAGAGGGATGTCATGCTTCACAAATTTGGTGGAGTTTTTTGAGGAGGTGACGAAAAGGTTGACGAGGGAAGGGCCATGGGTGTCGTCTATATGGATTGCAGTAAAGTGTTTGACAGAGTCCCGTGTGGCAAGTTGGTGCAAAAAGTTAAATCTCATGGGATAAAAGGTGAGGTGGCTAGATGGGTGGAGAATTCGCTTGGCCACAGAAGATAGAGGGTAGCAGTGGAAGGGTCTTTTTCTGGCTGAAGGTCTGTGACTAGTGTGTTCCGCATGGCTCTGTACTGGGACCTCTGCTGTTTGTGATATACGTGTAAATGATTTGGAGAAAGGTGTAACTGATGTGATCAGTAAGTTTGCAGATGACACAAACTTGGCTGGACTTGCGGATAGCGATGAACATTGTCAGAAAATACAGCAGGATATAGGCTGGAAAATTGTGCGGAGAAATGGCAGATGGAATTTAATCCAGATAAATGGGAATTGATGTATTTTGGTAGAACTAATGTAAGGGGGATCTACACAATAAATGGCAGAATCATTAACAGGAGAGACACACAGAGGGACCTGGATGCGCAAATGCACAGATCCTTGAAGGTGGTATCACAAGTGGAGAAGGTGGTAAAGAAGGCATACGGCATGGTTGCCTTTATAGGATGGGGCATAGAATATAAAAATTGGCATCTGATGTTACAGCTGTATAGAACGTTGGTTAGACCACGTTTGGCGTATGCATCCAGTTCTGGTCGCTACACTATCAAAAGAATGTGGAAGCTTTGGAGAGAATATAAGAAAGGTTTACCAGGATGTGGCCTGATATGCAAGGTCTTCGCTATGAGGAGAGATTGGTAAACTGGGATTGTTCTCCCTGGAAAAACAGAGAATGAGGGGAGACCTAATAGAGGTGTACAAAATTATGAAGGGCATAGGTAGAGTGAACGGTGGGAAGCTTTTTCCCATGTCGGAGATGATCATCATGACGGGTCACAAGTTCAAGGTGAAGGGGGTGAGATTTAACTCAGATATCAGAGGGACTTTTTTTACACAGAGGATGGTGGGGGTCTGAAATGCACTGCCAAGCAGGGTGGTGGAGGCGGACATGCTGGGATCATTTACAACTTATCTGGATAGCTACATGAACAGATTGGGAATAAAAGGGATACAAACGAATGGTCTAGTTGGACCAATAAGTGGTGCAGGCTTGGAGGACCAAAGGGTCTGTTTTCTGTGCTGTATTGTTCTTTGAGAAGTTAGTAGGCGTAGTGTTAGTAGGTTTTCAGATGACACCAAGATTGGTGACATAGTGGACAGTGGAAAAAGTTATCTAGGATTGCAATGAGATTTTGATCAATTTGGATCAGTGGGCTGATGAATGGCAGGTAGAGTTTAATTTACGTAAATGCGAGGTGATGCATTTTGGTAGATTGAACCAGGGCAGAACTTAATCAGTTAATGGTAGGATGTTGGAGTATTATAGAGCAAAGATTGAGGGGTACAAGTTCATAGCTGCTTGAAAGTGGAGTCACGAGTTGGCAGAGTGATGAAGACAACAATTGGCATGCTTGGTTTCATTGATCAGAACATTGAATACAGATGTTGGGATATCTTGTTAAAGTTGTACAAGACATTGATGAGGCCACACTTGGCATACTGTGTCCAGGTTTGTCACCTTATTGTAGAAAGGATATTATTAAACCAGAAAGAGTGCAGAAAAGATTTACTTGGATACTATCGGGACTTGATGGTTTGAGTTGTAAGGAGATGTTGAATGAACTGGGACTTTTTCCTCTGGAACGTAGGAGGCTTAGGAGTGATCTTATAGAAATCTATAAAATAATGAGGGGCGTTGATCAGCTAGATAGTCAATATCTTTTCTCAAAGGTAGAGGAGTCTACAACTATAGGTTTAAGGTGAAGGAGAGAGATGCAAAATGGTCCAGAGGGGCAGTTTTTTCCCAGAGAGGATGGTGAGCCTTTGGAATAAGCTGCCAGAGGTGGTAGTGGAGGCAGGTACAATTTTGTTTTAAAAAGCTACATGGTAAACAGTAAAAAAAAAGTTACATGGATAAGATGGGTATAGACGGATATGGGCCAAACATGGACAATTGGGACTAGCTTAGGGCTTGAAAAAAGGAGCGACAAGGATAAGTTGGGCCAATGGGCCTGTTTCTATGTTGTAAACCTTTATGACTCTAGGACAACTGCAGTCGTCAAAGGGCACTTTTTATGTTGGGATACAGATTTAAGAATTATAAGGACGTGGTGTATGTAGCTGGACTTGGAAACTGGTATTGAGGATTCGATCAAATAACTTGAGCTAAAAATTTGGACTCTGGCATTACTGTAAAGTGTAAGGTAGTTAGTTGACATTTGCGTTTCGTCCCATGACCTTTTTTTTTAAAATAATCCTCCAAATGTAGGGTGCAATTTCAATTACCATATTTCAGAACATTATGATATAGAAACAAGTGCATCAAAGAGCCACCAATCTGATACCTTTCATTGGACGTCTAAGCTGCATGACACTACAGGAGCTGTTTTTGCTTTTGTAAAATAAAATTAATATAATCATATTAAGGAATTAATTGTTGGGTCCATTGTATGTTGGACCCTCAGTGATGGGTTATAAGAAACAATTGACTATCACTGAGGAAAAGCAAGGAGGGTGTCGTTATTTGAAACTTAGGATGGAGATGAATGAAAATATCCTCACCTGTAGGTGGAATATATTTTTAGAATCGACTGCTTGGTGCGTGTTTTTTTTTTCGATGGATGTTAGGCAAGAAACTATGCAGGATTTGGGTAATAACTTTTTATTCTGTCTTTGAATTCTTGGGTCAGGCCAAGTAAGCTAAAATCTTTTTTGATTTTGTGTGTTCCTATCTTTTTTTTACAGTAGCAGCAATGTTCTTTTATAGCCATTCAATGTTATTTTCTGTGGTGCTATGAAGCTGAAGGTGCTTTCCACAAAGTAGAGATACATCTGTCATTATTCATGGTTATTAGTTGGGAGCAATTTGAGATGATTTCAAGAATCACAAGTATATCAGCACAGTATTAAAACACATTGTGAAATTTCCTATGTAGTATATCATTCGTACATTAAATATAGTGAACCAATACTTAGTCCGTTTATAATGAGGCCTGCTAAATATCCAGTTTGTTGAACTTTTTAATTTTAACAATCACACCTGTAAATATATTGTAATTAAAATATGGTAGTTTTGTTTTTAGTAGCTGCATTGTCATTTTCTATGGAAGTGCCTGGGGCCAAACATAGTCTACTAAGGCAATATATAGTATTACATTGACCAAACTTTTTGTTAAATATTCTGTTATGTCTTAGTGATCTTCCTGATGCAGCCTTCAGTCGAAATATTTTGACGACAAGTTTTTCAGGGTCTCGTACTTTATTATTTAACTAACTGAAATAAAGACAAAGTTGTAATCAAGATTGAAATTGGTATATGTTTGAATAAGTTCAATACACTTACATATTTGAATAAGTTTCTCTGGAAGGACTTTTGGTTTGACCTCACCAGAAACACCATTTGACAGCAAATCTAACTTCCTTCTGTTATGAGTCAGGGCAGAAGCTCCGAAGTGTTTTATGAATCTGGCCTGATACGTTTTGCACTTTGAATTTGGCTAGGATGAACATAATATGTTTCACTTCAGGTAGGATTCAACTTGAGGGGGAAAAAGACTGTCCATGTAGACAACCTTTTTTCCTAACGATGCAGGATTATAAAACTAATTCCAGAATAAACACAACTTCATTTAAGCTATTTAAGAAGCAATAAAAGGACTCATCGTGGTCAAGCTAACAATAACAACATTAAAGGTGTGAGCTAAGAAACCACTGACAGTGACAGCTGCAGAAGTCATGTTTTAAAAATACATTTATTAAGGCAGTTGTTGTTGAAAAACCTTAAGGCAGGAATGATAGGGTCTGAATGAGATTCACTCTGGTTTTTGGTGATTCTGCTACTTCATGCATCTTCTCCAAAAAGAACTTCTTTGTTTCCTTACTTGTCCCATTACTAGCCTTTTTGCATTGTACCATCTCTTTTTACATTTTGTCACTCCAGCTTTCCACCTTATCACAGATTTTCCCCTTTTGTTCTCTCTCTACTTTTTCCGTGTCCCTGTAATTGTTTAAAGTCTGTTAGATCTCTAAGATTTTCCAGTTCTGACAAGGAGACCTGGTTCTGAAATGTCAACTCTTCTCTCTCTGCAAATGCTCCTATTCCTATAATTTTCTGTTTTTATTAGATTTGCAGCATCTGCAGTGTTTTGTTTCTCTCTTGTGTATGTCTGGTGTTAAGAGCTGACCTGCATCTATAGCAGAGCAGTGCAGACCCTTCATGGAATTTTAATGTCTGCTTTGTTATCCAGGCTGGACCCTGACTCTGAATGCAACCTATACATATACAATTCACATTTTATTATTTATTTGGCAACTTCAATTAAAAATCTTTTTCACTGTTACCAAGCCAATGCATGGAGCATTAGGTCCTTAATGGGCCTAATCAATCACATTATTCCAAGAACCAATTCAATTAATGATCCCTGGACAAGGGACGTACCTGATCCAAGCTAGTACAGTTGGTATTATACTGGGGGTCTCTCTTGATGTTAGTCAAAATCCCCAAAGCCAAGTGTTAGACTTCTCGTTTGCTGAGTTTAAAGTGATTAGTTTGCTGCTTATTCGGTCAAGGCTAGAGGATGCATTTGATTAGGTGCAGCATTGTTTGTGTCTTTCCACAAATACATAAGAGTTTTGTATTGAGGCTTCAGCAGTGGAGGTTGGCTGTATAGGGGCCTTGGCCTCTCTTGAATGGATATGGAAAGAACCAATCTTGCTGTGGTAGTTCAAAGCCTGCCACTTGATAGATGGGGTTAATCAAAAGGAACTTGATATTGACTTCCTGTTTTTCCCATTTCTTGATACATAGAATGTTTGTTGGTAGATCTTGCTTAAGAAGGGTGCTCCATATGGGGCATCAAGATGGAAGGCCAGGTTGCACAGATCATCATGGAATAGTAAGTGAGGATCATCACAGATGGTTTTGATCAGATTATGGGTTTTAGACAGTTGAAAGATGTGTTTCAGAGTAATATATGCAAAGACAGGAAGTTTGAGGATGGATTACATTTATTTTAATATCAGTAAGTTGTATGTGTTGTGATCTTTGCCAGACAGGTGCACAGTACTGTACTGTGGAGTATGATAGGGCAAGTACTGATGTCTGGAACGTTGAGGCAGTAGCATCCCGTGTAGATCCAACATGTTTTTTTTATTCATCAGTGTCACAAGTAGGCTTACATTAACACTGCAATGAAGCTACTATGAAAATATCCTAGTCAGGACACTGGTGCCTGTTCAGGTATGCTGAGGGAGAATTTAGCATGGCCAATGCACCTAACCACATCCTTTGGACTGTGGGAGGAAACTGGAGCACCCTGAGGAAACCCACACAGATATGGGGAATGTGCAGCCTCTGCACAGACAATGACCCAAACTGGGAATCGAACCTGGATACCATGAGGCAGCAGTGATAGTCACTGTGCCAAAATATTTGGTTAGTAGACTGTTTCTGACTTTGACTTTTGCAGCTATTTTCTGCAGATATTTTTGGAATGACAGGTCTGAAGCATGTTGAAATTATTCTTTTCTCTCCAGCTATCCAGGTAGAAATGGAATTTTCTTTGCGCTATCAATGTGGTGGTTGAACGTAATGGATGTGGTTTTAGAACAATTTAACGTAAGATGCCATATGTTGCAAAGTCTGTCAACTTTCTAATTAAGGATCCAGTTCAGAATGCAGAAGGATGGATCCTGGTTATCTCACGGATGTCATCAGCATGGGTGAACATGCGGAAGTGTTGGGTGATGTGGTTGTTGGCATTTGTTTGATATGTTCAACAGGATTAGGGCTAGCCCTGAACCCTGTAGCTGTCCATTGGTCTGTGCTCTGCGTACATCTTTTTTACCTAAGGTGGACTCTGAATTGTTTGTTGTAAACAAAAGTTTCAACAACTGTCCCAACCCAGATTGGAAGCATTCTGGTCATTTTTGGCAGAAGGACAGTATGCCACAATAAATTGCAGGCAGCTATGAAATCCAGAAGTCCTATACCTGTGTTCAGGTTTTTTGAAACCATTTTCGATATTGATGGTGAGTGCCAGAATGTGATTACATGCTGTGTCCCTAATGGAAACCAGATTGTTTGGTGTTGGGGATGGTCTTTACTTCCAGGTATGTGTTCTAAAAGATGGTCAAAAATCTTAAAAAGCTCACAAAATAATGAAATCGATCAATAGCTGACTGCCAATGTGAAATTGTTCCAGGTTTCCAGGTGGTAATACCGATGAGACGGTGAATAAGGAGGTTAGTTCCCGGTAGGGAAGGACTGTAGGCACCCTGAGAGGGGGGTTAGGCAGGTGGTGGAAAAGGGAAATATCCTGACTGAGGGACTGAGGTGTGTCTATTTTAATGCCAGGAGTGTAGTAAATAAGGTAGATGAACTTAGGGCGTGGATTGCTGCTTGGGAGTGTGATGTGGTGGCCATTACAGAGACTTGGTTGTCTCAGGGACAGGACTGGGTACTTCAGGTGCTGGGATTCAGGTACTTCAGGAGGGACAGGGTTGGGGGCAAAAGAGGAGGTGGTGTGGCACTGTTGATCAGGGACAGTGTCATGGCTGTAGAGAAGGTGGAAGACGGGGAGGGATTGTGTACGGACTCTCTGTGGGTGGAAGTTAGGAACAGCAAAGGCTCGATAACTTTGCTGGGTGTATTCTATAGGCTGCCCAACAGCGGCAGGGAACTTGAGGTGCAGATAGGGAAACAGATCCTAGACAGATGTAGAAATAACAGGGTTGTCGTGATGGGAGATTTCAATTTCCCAAACATCGACTGGAATATCCCAAGGGTAAGGGGTTTGGATGGTGTGGAGTTTGTTAGGTGTGTTCAGGAAGGTTTCCTGACACAGTACGTGGAAAAGCCTACGAGAGGAGAGGCTGTACTTGACCTGGTGCTTGCTAATGAGCCAGGGCAGGTGTCGGATCTCACGGTAGGTGAGCATCTTGGGAATGGAGATCATAATTCTATCTCTTTCACGATAGCAATGGAAAGAGATAGGATCAGGCAGCCCTAGGAAGGTGTATGTCTGGAGTAAGGGGAAATATGAAAACATTAGGCAGGTACTTGGACGCATAAACTGGAAGGAGGTGTTCTTGGGGAAGAGTACAGAAGGAAAGTGGCGGTTTTTCAAGGAATGTTTGTCTAGGGCAAGACAACGTTCCGAGGAGTCAAGGAGGTTCTGGTAGGACGCGGGAACCGTGGTGCACGAAGGTAGTGGTGAACCTAGTTAGGAAGAAAAAAATGGTATATAAAAGGTTCAGAGAGCTAGGGGATGTTAGGGATCTAGAGGAGTATAAAGTGTGTAGAAGGGAACTTAAAAAGGAAATTAGGAGAGCCAGAAGGGGTCATGAGAAGGCCTTGGCAGGTAAGATTAAGGAGAATCCCAAGGCCTTCTACAAATATGTGAAAAGTAAAAGGATGAGAAGAGAAGGGATAGGGCCTATAAAAGGTGAAGGGGGAAAAGTCTGTGTGAATCCGGAAGAAATGGCAGAGGTGCTTAACGAGTACTTTGCCTCGGTATTCACGGTGGAAAGTGAACTGGGAGATTGCACTGCAGGTTTGCGGCATACTGGAAAGATTGAGTATGTGGATGTTAGGAAAGAGGATGTGTTAGACCTGTTAAATTCTATCAAGATAGACAAGTTGCCGGGACCAGATGGGATGTACCCCAGGTTATTGTGGGAGGTGAGGGAAGTGGTTGCAGAGCCCCTGGCGATGATCTTTGCGTCGTCCATGGAAATGGGAGAGGTTCCGGAGGATTGGAGGATTGCGGATGTGGTTCCTATCTTTAAGAAAGGGAACAGGGATAGTCCAGGAAATTACCGACTGGTGAGTTTGACTTCAGTGGTTGGTAAGCTGATGGAGAGGCTTCTGAGGGATAAGATATATGAACATTTGGAGAAGTTTGGACTGATTAGAAATAGTCAGCATGGTTTTGTCAAGGGCAGGTCATGCCTTACGAGCCTAGTTGAGTTCTTCGAAAATGTGACTGAACACATTGACGAAGGAAGGGCGGTGGACGTAGTGTACATGGACTTTAGTAAGGCGTTTGATAAGGTCCCACATGCAAGGCTCCTGGAGAAGGTGAGAGGGCATGGGATCCAAGGGGCTTTGGCCTTGTGGATCCAGAACTGGCTTGCCGGCAGAAGGCAGAGAGTGGTTGTGGATGGGTCTTGTTCTGCATGGAGGTCGGTAACCAGTGGAGTGCCCCAGGGATCTGTTCTGGGACCCCTGCTGTTTGTCATTTTCATAAATGACCTGGATGAGGAAGTGGAGGGATGGGTTAGCAAGTTCGCCGACGATACAAAGATCGGTGGTGTTGTGGATGGTCTGGAGAGATGCCAAAAGTTGCAGCGGGACATAGACAGGATGCAAGACTGGGCGGAGAAGTGGCAGATGGACTTCAACGCAGATAAATGTGTAGTGGTCCATTTTGGCAGGAATAATGGGATGAAGGAGTACAATATAAGGGGTAGGAGTCTTAGCTGTGTTGTAGAGCAGAAGGATCTCGGGGTCCGGGTCCATAGGACTCTTAAATCGGCCTCGCAGGTGGAGGAAGTGGTCAAGAAGGCGTACGGTGTACTGGCCTTCATTAATCGAGGAATAGAGTTTAGGAGTCAGGAGGTAATGATGCAGCTCTATAAGACTCTTGTCAGACCCCAGTTGGAGGATTGTGTGCAGTTCTGGTCGCCTCATTATAGGAAGGATGTAGAGGCTATTGAGAGGATTCAGAGGAGATTTACAAGGATGCTGCCTGGATTGGGAGGCAGGCCTTATGAAGATAGGTTGAGGGAGCTGGGACTCTTGTCTGGAGAGACGTAGGTTGAGAGGCGACCTGATAGAGGTTTATAAAATGTTGAGAGGAATAGATAGGGTGGACTCTCAGAGACTATTTCCCTGAGCTGAAATGATCACTACGAGAGGACACAGATTTAAGGTGCAGGGAAGCAAATACAAAGGAGATGTCAGGGGTAGGTTTTTCACTCAGAGGTGGTGAGTGAATGGAACCGACTGCCGTCGGAGGTTGTTGAGGCAAACTCACTGGGGTCTTTTAAGAGACTTCTGGATGAGTATATGGAAAAGAATAGGATGGGGGTTATAGATAGGTCTGTGGGTTGGTAGATGTGATCGGCGCAACTCGTGGGCCGAATGGCCTGTTTGTGCTGTATTGTTCCATGTTCTATGTTTTGGAATGGCATTGGTTTTTGCCCTGTGTCATACTTTCAGGAGTGAATTTGAGCTGATAGTTTTGTTAATTGTGATAATAAGCATTGTTATGAAGTTAAAACTAGATGGGAAAGTGGTATTGTAAATGCACTTTGACCAAAATAGTTTTAAAAATCTGATGTATGCCTGTAAACAAATCATTACAGTAGGGGATTATTGGCAGGTGGTAATGTCACTGGACAAGTAATGCAGAGATCTAAGCTAATGCTCTAGGATTCAAATCCCACCATGGTAGCTGTTGGAATCTAAAATCAATGAATAAAATCTGGATTTGAAAACTAATCAAGTAGTGGCGAACATTGCTTATCATGAAAATCCATCTGGTTCACATGCCCTTTAGGGAAGGAAATCTGCCATGCTTGTCTGCTCTATATGCGATTCCAGACCCACAGTAATGTGATTAACTCTCAACTGGCTTAGCAAGCCCTTCAGTTCAAGAGCTATTGGGGATGGACAACATATTGGCCTTGCTAGTGAAGAACACATCCCATGAAAGAATAAAGAAAAAATGCATTTGGTTATTAACGAATCTTGGACCGCTTATTGATATAAAGGAGGTGGATTTGTATGATATATATTGTCAATTAAGATTTATGCAGCGTTTTTTGATAAACCTGAAACAAATACTCTTAATTTTTGTTTTATGCTTTGACTTTGAGAAATAAATTCATTCACACCCATCATAAATGCATAAGATCTTTCACCTTGAGATTACTATTTTTGCATTCATGTTTAAAACAAATTTTAAATTTATAAATTACCCTAGATATCAGAGTTTTGAGCACTTTGAAGCCCAGTTTGACACTGCACTTGAGCCATACAAGGTGAATTGTCGATCATAAGTGGTGTTACACTGCCCTCATCAGGATAGTGTCAAACCCTGGGTTTGTGCTGTCATGTTTCTGTGAACCCAATGAAATAACAATACAAACTGCAAATAAAACTTTTCTTTTTGATCATATACCCCAAGTGGAATGTCTGTTTGTTTGCTTGGCCAATGAGCATTATGTGACTTGATAATCTAAAATGAAAGGGAGCAGTGATTTCAAAAATGAACTGTTTCAGACAATGTGCATTGAAAGTAGTCAGATCCTTAAAGTATCTAAACTTTTGAATACTGATGTAATTTAAATTGCAGGATTGAGGCAAGGTAAATCAACAAATCTGTAATCTGATTTTGTGCCGTCTGCATGTATCGACAGTTCTGTGAAGAAATTAACATCTTTCAAATGGAAACAAAATACCGTGAAATAAAAACAGAATATGCTGATGAATTCAGTAAGGTTTGGTGTTATCTGTGGAGAGTTCTGTTGAAGGGATAAATAGATTCAAAAGTTAAGTGTGATTTTCTCTCCACAGATGCTCCCAGACTTGCTGAGGCTATCCAGCATTTTTTTTATTTATCTTTAAAATGGAACTTATCACTGCTTTTGTTGCTAAAGGCAGCCATTGCAGGCTTTATCTAAAGCCAAACATTTAGGCAGTCATGAACAAATCTGAAAGGGCAGCATTTGCTTTAGCTCTTAATTCCAATTTACATGATGCAAGCTGCAATGTTTTGCAGTGGACAATTATAACGTCTTGTAGCTTCCCCACCCTGGGTGAGGTGAAACACTCGGCGTACCTAAAAATGAGTTGTTAACCTGGTGAAGCTACAACACGGACAACCTGCATGCCAAACAACAGAAGCAGCTTGCATAGAGCAATGAGATAGTTACATGTTGAAGTGTTACAGAGAAAAGTTGAATAGGTTAGGACTTTATTCCTGGAGCGAAGAAGAATGAGAGGAGATTTGTTAGACATGTGTAAAGTTATGACGGTATAGACAGTGAATGTAAGCAGGTTTTTTCCCACTGAGGCTAGGGGAGAAAACAACTAGGGGACATGGGTTAAGGATGAAGGAGGAAAAGTTTAAAGGGAATATTGGGGGGCAGGGGGCTTCACACAGAGTGGTGGAATTGTGGAATGAGATGCCAGATGAAGTGGTGAATGGGGGCTCACTTTTAACATTTAAGAAAAACTTGAAAGGGGTGTGGAGGGATATGGTCCAGGTGCAAGTCTGTGGGACTAGGCAGAAAAATGATATGGCATGGCCTGTTTCTGTGCTGTAATATTCTATGGTTCTATGGATGCAGATTTTAAGAGCTGATCACATGATTTTGATAGTGATGTTATTAGGGTGTTGCCGAGGCTACTGTTTTACTTTCAATTTGCATGCTGTACAGGCTAGAGCTCCTAAAATAGAGCTGTGTGCATTACTTTGAATCTACATGTGCAAACCACATTGTTTGTTCGAACCATAAACCCTAATGTTTATAGGACATTACAGTGATCCCACAAGCAACAAATAAGATTAAGGATCTGCAGGCCAATTACATCCAGCGGACAGTAAACAATTGGCTTCACCAATATTTCAATCCTCAAAACATGGCGACATCCAGCACCTCAATGCAAAGACAAGGTTGAAGCAGTTGTAACCATCTTTATCCAGAATACCAACAGGATTATGTATTTCATCCTTCTGCTGAAATCCCCAGCACCATGCATGCCAATCTTTAAACAATTCGATTCACTCTTTATGATAGGACATGGCTAATGACACTGCATGCTTCAAAGGCTTTGGGCCTGGACAACATCTTGGCAATAATACTGAATACTTGTGCTCCATTCCTTTAGCCAGGTTGTTTCAGGGCAGCTGCAACGTTGACATCTGGTTGACAATGTCAAAAATCGCACAAGTATGTCCTTTCCACAAAAAGAATAAACGGAACCTGGTAAATTGAAGCCCCAGTTACCCTCCTCTCGATCATCAGTGTGGTGGAGAGGGTCACCTGCAGTGCTATAACTAGCATGTACTCAGCAATAAGCTACTCATTGACACTCAGTGTGGGTTTTGTGGAAACACTCAGCACTTGGCCTCATTACAGTTTTGGATTACAGTAAATATGCACGAAAGTGCTGAATTTAAAGGGAGGTGAAAATGACTGTTCTTGATAGTTAAACTCTACCTTGCTAAGTGTGTCATCAAAGAACCCTTGCAAACTAAAGTCAGTGGGAATTGGGTAAAATGCTTTACTAGTTGGAATCATATCCAGCCCAAAGGAAGATGGTTGTGGTTGTTAGAGGCTTATCATTTTAGTCATAAGATGGATTTCCTCAGTTCATCCATCTTCAGTTGTGACAGTAATGACATTCCCTCCATCATAAGGGCGGAAGTGGGGACGTTTTCTTGTTCAGCGCCATTCGTAGCTTGTACTGAAGCCATGTTTGTGCATATACAGCCTCAGTTGGACACCATTCGGGCTTGGGCTGATGACTGGCAGGTAATATTCATGTCGTACCAGTGCCAGACAATGGCCATCTCCAACAAGAGAATTTAAACAGCTCATGTGGCATTCGTTGGCACCATTCCAGAATCTCCAACTACTGACAAGGTTTGGGGGGAACATGGGGGATCAAAACCAAACTGCACTGCAGCAAGGCCCCCTTCAGCAGCATCTTGAAAATCTGCAACCTCTATCATCCAAATGGATTAGAGCAGCAATTACACATAAACACCAGCACCTTCAAGTTTCCCTCCAAGCCATACACCATCCTGATTAGAAATACCTCACCATTACCATGCCTACACTTCTGTGCGATTAAAGTCATGGAACTCCCTAAGTAACAGCACTGTGGATGTGCCTGCAGCAGATGGACTGTAATGCTTCAAGAAGGCAGTTCACCACTACCTTCTGAAGGCATTTCAAGATGGGGAGCAAATACTGGCCTTGTCAGTGACCAATTTCCCCTGAAGAAATTAACAAAGCACATCCACGTCACCCATCGTCTCTGTGCTCACTGGCCTAAATTGGCTGTGACAAAGCAATGTCTTAGATTTAAAATGCTTATCTTTGCTTTTGAATCATTATATTGTCCTGCCCCTCCCTATCATTAATCTACTCAAGCCATACAGTTCTTGGACATCTGCATTCCTCTAGTTCTGGCCTTTTGGAACATCCCCAATTTCGATTATTCCTCTGTTGTGGCTGTAAGCTCTGGAATTCCTTCCATACACCTTTGTGCCTCTTAGCTGTTCTTTCCTCCTTCAAAAAATCTAATGTCTCCCTCCCCAAATTTTGTTAACTCACGTGTAAAGTGGGATATTTAATTACGTAAAGATATTGTTTTTGTTCTGATTTAATTTCATAGTTCTACTTTATCTACCTGATTTTGTTTTACTTAATTTCCTCATGCTGTCCCCTGTTGTCCATGTATTGAGTATATTTCCCTTACCTTCTGTTTTTTTCATGTGACTTTCTTTATTCATCCATGTTTAGTTGCTTTTTCACAATATATTTTTTCTGGATTCTGTGTAACATTTTAAATGTTTCCCTTGCTATTCAATCTGTATCATTTACCAATATTGCTGTCCATATTTTCCCAAGTTCTCTTCTCAGTTCCTGAAAATCTTGTTTTCTTTAGTTTGTTTTTAAGTTCCCCTGCATCGCTAATCAGTTTAACTCATTTTTAGTAGCAGTTTTTTCTTACTTTATTTTTAACCATCATTATTCCCCAACTATTTATTCTATTCTATGCTCTGCTTTCCTGTTTTACTTTATATTTTTGATGCTTGATTTATTGTGTATGTGTTCATCACCATCTCCCTCTTAGTAGTTTGAAGGCTTTGCCATTAGATCTTTTAAGTCCACTGGAAGTACTGGTGTAGGATGTAATTTGGTCTTTTGACCTTTGATGGAGGTCTGTGAAGTTTAGGACCTGTATAGCATATTGCATTAAGAGGCCTTGCTTGCCTTTCCCAGCCATGAGTTTTTTTTAATGAGGTTGAGGTTATGGAAAAGAGAAGGCTGAGGTGGATAGTTTCTCAGCTTATCTGGTCGGGGCCATGGAAATTAATTTAAAGCCATTGAAGTTTATCTCCAGATGTCAATAGATATACTGCTCCTGTAAAGACAATTTGATATTCTGGCACAGTACAGTTGTAGCCTGAAGAATGGGAGTTGGGCAAAATTTGTTTTGAAGGATCCTTGAAAGCCCATCAGTGGGGCCAGTTATATGCTATAATAATATGTAATTATTTGCATATACAGCAGTAATAACTTTGTCCCGTCTATCAGATTTGTATTTTGGATGATTGTAGTTCTTCGATTTATGCAATTATATGTATGAAGGTGTCTTTTTCCAGATGACAGCCAGAGACTGGTGTTGTGCCTTAAGGGTCAGTGCTGGAACCATAATATTTCACAATATACATTAATGATTTGGAGGAAGGAACTGAAGGCACTGTTACTAAGTTTGCAATGATGCAAGCATATGTAGAGGGATAAGTAATATTGAGGAAGTGGGAGGCCAGGGCAACAGAAAGATTTGAACAGGTTAGGAGAGTGACCATACAAGTGGTAGATGGAATACAATGTGGAAAAGTGAGTTATGGAGGAGGAATGGAGAGAGAGACTATTTTATAAGTGGGAAAATACTTAGGAAATCAGAAACACAAAGGGACTTGGGAGTCATTGTTCAAGATTTTCAAGGTTAAATGTGCAGGTTCAGTCGGCAGTTAAGAAGACAAATGCAATATTAGTATTCATGCAGAAAGGGCTAGAATGCAAGAGCATGAATGTACTTCTGAGGCTGTGCAAGCCTCTGGTCGGATCAGATTTGGAGTATTGTGAGCAGTCTAGGGCCCCATATCTAGGGAAGGATGGTCTTGGAAAGGGTCCAGAGGAGGCTTGCAAGAATGAGCCCTGGAATGAAGAGCTTGTATGAAGAAAAGTTGAGGCCTCTTGGTCTGTACTTACTGGAGTTTAGAAGGATGAGGGAGGATCTTATTGAAACTTACAGAATACTACAAAGCCTGGATAGCATGGACGTGGAGAGGATGTTTCACTAATAGGAAAAATAAGAACCAGAGGGCACAATCTCAGGCACTCTGGGATAGAGTGTTTGGAAATGCTGGTGGCTGAGTGTGAATTTTTCAATTTGCTTTTTTTTCCTCTCTCTGTTTTTGAGTGCTTTTTGCTGCTGTAGTTAGGTGTGGGGCTAGCTGGGAAGGGAACCGGGGAGTATAAAAAGAAAGTGGCAGTAGGGAGCGGGCAGCAGAGTGAGATATCAGTGCTTTTGCTCGTGGGGCTTGGTCGAGAGCAGGCTCAGGCACCGTGTGCTACTGGTTTTCCAGTTGCATTCACGCCTCCAAAGGTGTTCATGACAATGGCAGGGATTAAGGGAAGACGCCTCACCTGTGTACGGTGTCATATGTGGGAGTTCCTGGAGGCAAGACCTCTCCCAAAAGTCCACGTATGCGTCAAGTTTTTGGAGCTGCAGTGCCTGAGGGCTTGGGTCAAGCAGCGAGAGTGGCAATTGGAAGATGCATTTTTAGTCAGGGAGAATGAGGCAATCATGGAAGGGAGGCGGAGTAAGGTGGCGGACCCGGAGCCTAAGGCAGGGGAACCTGACCCTTTTAGGTAGATTACTGTAAGGAAGGGGGAAAAGGAGAGGGGAAACAGTCCAAAGACTTCCCCAGTGCAGTCCCCCAAAATACTGAGGGCGGAGGGTTAAAAAAGGCAAGGCAGGAGGACCAGAGTACCTCAAAGGGGAGGAAAGGGGCTAGAAGGGAGATAGTGGTGGGGGATGGGAGGGTTAAAGGAATAGATAGGTGCTTCTGTGGTCCAAGGCGGGACTCCAGGATGGTAGTTTGCCTCCCTGGAGCAGGGGTGCAAGATGCCTCTGACAGGGTAGAGGGCATTTTGAAGGGTGAGGGGACCCAGGCGGATGTGATTATTCACGTAGGAGAGAAGGACGTAGGAAGGAAGAGCAGGGACGATATATGAAGGTAGTTCAGGGAGTTGGGGGGTAGGCTGAAGAGCAGAGCCTCCAGGGTGGTGATCTCAGGGCTGCTTCCAGGGCTGGGTAAATAGCGGAGTCAGGAGAAATGAGATCCTACAGCTGAATGCGTGGCTGAAGGACTGGTGTAGGGCAGAGGGTTTCATATTTATGGATGACTGGGAAGTCTTTGTGAAAGAAGGGCTCCTGTATAGAAGGGACGGGAAATACTTAAATGGGAAGGGCATGAATATCTTAGCTGGGAAGTTAGCTGGAGTGTTTTGGCAGGATTTAAACTAATATGAAGGGGGAAGGGGCTGAGACCGATAGCTCGGTAGAGAGCGAGATGGGAGAAAGACTAAGCTTGGATGAGAAGAAATACACCAGCGAGAAGGAGGTTCCAAGTGGGCTTGGAGGTCTGGAGTGTGTCTGTTTCAATGTGAGGAGCGTAACAGGAAAAACGGATGAACTTAGGGCCTTAATGTTTGCGAGGAACTTGGATGTGGTTGCGGTGACGGAGACGTGGTTAAAGAAAAGGGAGCAGTGGCAACTGAATGTTCCTGGGTATAAGTGTTTCAGGCGTGACAGAGGAGGGTCCAGAAGAGGTGAAGGAGTGGCATTGTTAGTTAGGGAGAGCATCACGGCGGTGCAGAGGGAGGACAATACAGAGGAGTTAGGAGTGGAGTTGCTGTGGGTGGAGTTGAGGAATAGAAAGGGGGCGATTACTACGCTAGGGGTGTATTATAGGCCACCCAACAGCCCTCGGATAGTTGAAGAAGGCATATGTAAAGACATTTTGGATAGGTGCAGAAAGAACAGAGTCATTATAGTGGGAGATTTTAATCTCCCTAGGGTGGATTGGAAGGTACCTAGAGCTGGGGGTTTGGACGGGCAGGAATTTGTAAAATGTATACTGGAAGGATCGTTGGAGCAGTATGTGGCTAGCACGACTAGAGAAGGGGCTATGTTGGATTTAGTTCTGAGTAATGAACCAGGGCAGGTGGTTGATGTTGTAGTAGGGGAATACGTGGCTAACAATGACCACAATTCTGTCTACTTTAGGATACAGATGGAAAAGGATGCTTGTTGCCCTGGGGGCAGGGTGCTGAACTGGGGGAAGGCTAACTACGGTTGGATTAGGCAGGAACTTATGGAAACTGATTGGGAACGGTTGTTCACGAGTAAGTCCACGCTAGGCATGTGGGAATCTTTCAAGGGAATACTGAAAATGTTGCAAGAAAGCTATGTGCCGGCTAAGAGGAAAGATGGGAAAGGTAGGATTAGAGAGCCGTGGATTACTAGGGATATTGAGAACTTGGTTAGGAAGAAAAGAGAGGCGTATGATAGGTCAAAGCAGCTGGGAACAGAGACAGCGTTGGGGAAATATAGAGAGAGTAGGAGAGAGCTCAAACGGGGAGTTAGAAGGGCAAAAAGGGGGCGTGAAATGATTTTGGCAGATAGGATTAAGGAAAATCCAAAGACCTTTTACTCCTATGTTAGGAATAAAAGGGTAATTAGAGGAAAAATTGGACCTGTTAGGGACAGAGGAGGGGAACAGTGCTTAGAGCCCGAGGGAATGGGGGAGACCCTGAATGAATACTTTGCGTTGGTATTCACAAAGGAGAGGGGCTTGTTGACAGCTCCTGTCTCTGAGGGAGTTGTGGACCACTCGAGGGAAATATCATACTGAGGGAGGAAGTGTTAGAGCTTCTAGGTAGCATTAAAACTGATAAATCTCTGGGGCCTGATGGCATTTATCCCAGGCTTCTTAGGGAGGTGCGAGGTGAAATTGCTGGGCCTCTGATGCAATCTTTGTCCCTTCTTTGGACACAGGTGAGGTCCCAGAGGACGGAAAATAGCTAATGTTGTACCGTTGTTTAAAAAGGGTAGTAGGGATAACCTTGGAAATTATAGGCTGGTGAGTTTGACGTCAGTGGTAGGGGAGCTGTTGGAGGGGATTCTTAGAGATGGGATGTATAGGCACTTAGAGCGTTGCAATCTGATTAGCGATACGCAGCATGGCTTTGTTAAGGGGAGGTCGTGCGTTACGAATCTGGTAGAATTTTTTGAGGAGATGACGAAAACGGTCGACGAAGGGCGAGCAGTTGATGTCGTCTATATGGATTTCAGTAAGGCGTTTGACACAGTCCCTCATGGGAGGTTAGTTGAGAAGGTCAAGGCTCATGGGATACAAGGACAGGTAGCTAGATGGATAAGTAACTGGCTTGGTAATAGGAGACAGAGTAATAGTGAAAGGGTGTTTTTCTAGCTGGAGGTCGGTCACTAGTGGTTGCTGCAGGGCTCGGTACTGGGACCTCTTCTATTTGTAACGTATATAAATGACTTGGAAGAGGGAGTAAGTAGGGTGATCAGCAAGTCTGCAAACGATACAAAGATGGCTGGACTTGCGGATAGTGAGGAGCATTGTCAGGCGATGCAGCAGGACATAGATGGTAGCTTGGGCAGACAGATGGCAAATGGAATTCAATCCTGATAAATGCGAGGTGATGCATTTTGGGAGAAAGAATGTAGCGGGGAGGTATATGATAAAGGGTAGACCTGTTAAGAGTATAGAAACGCAGAGGGACCTGGGGGTGCAGGTGCACAAGTCTCTGAAGGTGGCAGAACAAGTGGAGAAGGTTTTGAAGAAAGCATATAGTATGCTAGCCTTTATAAGAAGGGGTATAGAGTACAAGAGCTGGCCTTTAATGTTGCAGTTGTATAAAATGTTGGTTAGACCTCATTTGGAATATTGCGTCCAGTTCTGGTCGCCTTACTACCGGAAGGATGTGGAGACCCTAGAGAGAGTGCAGAGGAGGTTTACCAGGATGCTGCCTGGTATGGAAGGTCTGAGTTACGAGGAGAAGTTAGGCAAATTGGGACTGTTTTCCTTAGAAAGACGTAGACTTAGAGGAGATCTAATAGAGGTGTGCAAGATTATGAGGGGTATAGATAGAGTAAACAGGGTTAAGCTTTTTCCTAGGATGGACTCAAATAGCACGAGGGGTCACGGGCTTAGGGTGAGGGGGGTAAGGTATAATTTGGATGCTAGAAGGAGTTTTTTCACACAGAGGGTGGTGGGGGTATGGAATGCGCTGCCAAGTAAAGTGGTGGAGGCAGGTACTCTGGAGTTATTTAAGAAATACTTTGATGGGCACATGAACAGAATGGGAATGGAGGGGTATAGAAAACTGATTTAAAATAGGGATCATGAGCCTTGGGAGTCCCTGGGAAGTGTGTAAATAGATGATATTGATGTACTTGTTTTTATCCTACAGGTGCTGTGGTCCACCTTGTTGTCTAACGAGGGGCACACACGCGATGGGTCATGAGAGGGCTGCTCTTGGATTTTTTTCGAGAGTATCCTAGTGCTTCACGTCGTTAGTGTACGCTTGACCTGGACCATTTGATGGGCAACACGACAGCTCAGTGACTGTCGCTGTGCTGTGCAGATACATGGATTTGGGCCTGTGTCTGTGGGAATTTGCGCATTCTCCCCGTGCTTGCGTGGGTTTTTCTCCGGGTGCTCCGGTTTCCTCCCACATCCCAAAGATGTGCTCTTAGGCTAATTGGCAAAACAAATTCTCCCTAAATTGTCTCAAATTTGGTTTTTAATCCATAGATCTATAAACATAGACAGGGATCACGGGTAGAGGTGGGAACATCGGCGTGGCGGCACAGGCTCGTTGGGCTGAATGGCCTGTATCCCGTGCTGTTTTGTTCTTTGATCTTTGTAAAGGTGTGATGCTTTAAAACAGAGATGAGCAGGAATTTCTTCAGAGGGGTGAATCCATGGAACTCTTTGCCAGGTCATTGAGTGTCTTCAAGACAGAGATTGATGGGTTCTTGTTTAAGAAGGGGATCACGGATTATGGGAAAAGGGCGGCACAGTAGGGATGAGAAAAATAACAGTCATGATTGAATGGCGGAGCAGACTCGATTGGCCAAGTGGCCTAATACTGCTCCTGTGTTTTACTGAAGCTAGGGTGGAGAAATAGAAAGATAGAAAATACATCCGGTTTCTTGGAGACAGAAGAGAGAGCAAGGGACAGGGAAGAAAACTGAGGCTCTATATGCATCCTATCAATATAGTGTGCAATTATGAAATTTGAATCCTTTTGCAAATATTGCTAAAGATTGTTCTATGAAGCATAACAAGGTTTCATTGCCAACTAATGTGTTCAGGGCGTGCGTAATGATAGGAAGGGTGTTTTAGTTCTAATATTAATGCAGTGCAGTTGTTTATGTGCCACAAGTGTTCACTTTGTTTTGTATTAGAAATCTTCAGTATGAAAGAAATATTGCGGGGTTCAATAATTAACAAAAGGCCAATTTAGTAGCAATGGGACTAGTGATTAATTGGCCAAATATGCTTGGGCTAACTTTAGCTTACTGACCTGTGCATATACATGAGTTGCATATGCTCTTTGCAAATAATCCCCAATAAATGCCTTTCTGTATTGAGAAGCTTTTTAAAAGAGAAGTTTTTTTAAAAAAAAGTATAAGATAGTGATATTTATCGTTTGTTAATCATATTGCCAAGTTTTGCTGTTACATTCTATAAAATAGAATAGTTCTGACTGGAGAATATAAATATTAGAAATACCTGGCTTATCTGCATCTGAAGCGAAAAGGCGGGAAAATATGGTACAGGCTTTTAGCCAAAAAAGTTGACTTATTCTGTCGTTTAACAGGTGCGAGAGTTCTGTCACTTTTTTCCCCTAGCTCATTAGTTGGATGGAGCTTGCAAAGATATTCCATGTCTAATTCTTTGGATAGTACTAATATTACCCAGATGTTCTCTGAAATCAAATAAAATTACTTGTGCATTTAATTACCTATAAAGTTCAAAATTCGGCAGATATTACTTTGGGTATTTACTGCTAGTCATCAGTTACATACAATCTTATTTTCTCTCCTTCAGTGTGCTTGTCATTAACTAAAAACCTAAGACGCTGCCAGAATGACTGCCTCAAAGAGGACCCTCAGTAAAAAGGAGCAGGAGGAAATTAAAAAGAAGGTATGGTACTTATACGTGGTAGAAAAAGAATAAGAAGGAACCAAAAAGATAAACTTTGCAAACCTGAAAAGTGCTGAAAGGGCACTGCAATATGTAAAAAGGGAAAAGATAAGACTATTGTCAAAGGGTCTAAACGTTTGTCAATGAATCTTTTTAGCTGATTCTATTTTCAGCATTTTTTGCTTGTTTGTGGTAAGTGGGAGATGAAATAAAACTTAAAGTTTAAATAATAAATGCCAATTTTACTTTAGAATTCTTGGAGTTCTTTTTCATATCCTACTTTTAGTTTGCACATTTTTCATAGTGTCATATAGCGCAGAAGAGGCCTGTAAGGTCAGCAGCGACACGTTAGAAACATCGGAACTCCCGCTTCATTACACCTGCCAGCACTTAGTCCATAACCTGAATGTTATAATGTGCCAAATACTCATCCAGTTAGTTTTTAAAGTATTTTTTAAAATTGCTATTTCATTGAGAACAATATTTTAGTGATGGTTGTAAAAATAACATAATTAACTAATCCTAAAAATAAGTACACTGTTTTCCAATTTTTATTCTACCAAATTGTTCTTTTCTAGAGAAGCTGACTCATTTAGGACATGATTCCAAGGTTGCTAGAAATCCTCTGATAATTGATTTAAATAATTTTTTACATTTTTGCCTTAGACAATGAGTGTTGGATAACTATTTGGAAGGCAAGAAAGGAAGTCATTCCTTGCAGCCGATAACAATCCTTTTTTATTCCAATGTCTGTGAAATCATGCACTTTGCATCAAGGGTTATTCCTGCCAGCTCCCAATCTTAAACAAGAGGTGCAAAAATTAACCAAATTTGACATCGACGTTATGACCTAATTAGGCACAGATAATTTGGTCTTCATAGTTCAGATATTATCCATACCAGCTAGCCACTGAGGAACTATTGATAGCAGGAATAAGGCAATAAATGACATACAGATCGTTTCCTTCATAATTTTCAACCAAAGATGTTTGGATTCTGAGCTAGTTGGATTCCCCTTCCTTCAGATTTCTTAATGTTGCATTCATTTGCATATATAGAGAATTTTCTAATTCACCACCAGATGCCAGTATTCAAACTAGTAGGACAGTTGGTGTATCTGAAATGTATTTTTGTGAAACTATCATTAGATAATATGGTTACAAATGCTAGAGCCTAATGTTGGATGTTTTCTTTCAGGAAGATGAGAAGGCAGCTGCTGAAATTTATGAAGAATTTTTGGCCTCCTTTGAGGGAGCAGACTCTAGTAAAGTAAAAGCTTTTGTTAGAGGTGGCATTGTAAATGCAACAAGAGGTGAGTTTATGAAGTACATAGAGGAAGTAGGGAAAATATCACCTAATTGAAATGGGTCATGTCTGGAGTCCTTTCAAGATCCTGTTAGAGTTGGAACAAGTTATTTTCCAGTGCTAATGTCTCAGCTTGAGCTATTTTCTCTTATTAAAACTTAATTTATTACACATAGATAAGCATTTAATCCCAGGAACAAAGTGAGGTGGTATGGTGGCATAGTGGTGTTAGCACTGCTGCATCGTAGTGCCAGGGACCTGGGTTAGATTCCTGGCTTGGGTCACTGTCTGTGTGGAATCTGCATGTTCTCCCATTGTCTGCATGGGTTTCCTTTGGGTGTTCTGGTTTCCTCCCACAGTCTGAAAGACATGCAGTTAGGTGCATTGGCCATGCTAAATTCTCTCTCCTATCCAAACAGACACTGGAGTGTGGTGACTAGGGAGTTTTCACAGTAACTTCACTGCAGTGTTAATGTGGGCATACTTGTGACACTAATAAGAACATAAGAAGAAATAGGAGCAGGAGTAGGCCATCCAGCCCCTCAAGCCTGCCCTGCCATTCAATAAGATCACAGTTGATCTGTAGTGGTTCAGTACCACTTTCCTGCTTTCTCCCCGTAACCCTTAATTCCCTTGTCAATCAAAAACCTATCCACTCTTGACTTGAACATATTCAGCGAGGAAGCCTCCACCACCTCATCAGGCAGAGAATTCCAAAGATTCACCACCCTTTGCATGAAGAAACCCCTCCGCAACTCCGATCTGAACCTGCCCCCCCTAATCTTGAGGCTGTGCCCTCTGGTCTTGCTATCTTTGTTAAGCGGGAAGAATCTCTCAACCTCTACCCTATCCATTCCCTTCATTATCTTATACATCTCTAAGATCCCCTCTCAGCCTTCTAAACTCCAAAGAGTACGAACCTAGCCTATTCAGTCTCTCCTCATAATCCAACGCTCTCATCTTCGGAATCAGCCTAGTAAACCTTCTCTGCACCCCCTCCAAGGCCAATATATCCTTCCTCGAATGCGGCAACCAAAACTACGCACAGTACTCCAGCTGCGGCCTCACCAACACCCTACACAGCTGCAACAGAACCTCCCTACTTTTATATGCTATCCCCCTAGCTATAAAGGCCAACATTGCATTCGCCTTCTTAATCACCTGCTGCACCTGCATACTGTGTTTTTGCAATTTGTGCACAAGGACCCCCAGGTCCCTCTGCACCGTCGCATGCTGCAGCTCTCCTCCATTTAAATAATAATCCTTCCTACTATTATTCTTACCAAAGTGGATGACCTCACGCTTGCTAACATTATACTCCATCTGCCAGGTCCTCGCCCACTCACTGAACCTATCCAGATCCCTCTGCAGGCTGTCCACACCTTCCATGCAATTTGCTTTTCCACTCATCTTTGTGTAAATAAGCTATAAACTTTTGAAGTGTTCCCTTACTGAGTGTTTTTAGGATCCTAATGTCAATACTTGTTATGCTTCAGTACTTAAGTTGAGCTGTGATTTTGGCTTGTTTGCTGCACTATTTGTGAGTTCTTTATCGTAAGTAGTCTTATAATCTTTAAAAGAATCCCCAATTAACAAGCCACAATGCGTTCAGTAGCCAAATAGATAATGTGTTTTACAGGGAAGGGGGGTCTAGGGTGACTTATCGTTAGGCACTGGAAAGGGAGTTAATTTCATGGGAGCCATAAATTGCTTATCAAAGCTGCTAATGAGGGTCTTAAGCCATTCATCGATACTAGGCTTCATATTTAGTGTTTGATCTCGCTTTCTAAAACATTAAAATGATTGATAATGCTTGCAAACTGTTCTGCACATTCTTTTCCATTGTTCTGAAAGTCGAGTTTTATTTCCTTTGGCAAAGGAAATATTTTGAAACTTGTAGATGATCAACCGTGTCACGCAGGGAGGTTAGATTATGAGAATATACCCTCATAATTGCTGTTGCAGAGAGAGAAGCAGTTAGGTGCATTGGCCAAGCTAAATTCTCCCTCAGTATACTCGAACAGGCACTGGAGCGTGACGACAGGCTTTTCATAGTAATTTCTTTGCCGTGTTAATGTAAGCCTACTTGTGACTAATGAATAAAATAAACTTCTGAAGCTTTGCATTTGAAAATAAAGGAACTAAATTGGGTTATGTCCATGATGTCATCAGGAAGATGATGGCATTCTATCAGAATCCAACAGGTAAAGGTTAGCTTGGCGGGACGTGGCTGTCTTTAGCAATGGTTTTTGCAAAGACGTTTTGAACAGTGTTATTTTTGGAAGCTTTCCTTGAGTGCAGAAGATACAGTTAGCCATCAGTTGGCTGCCCAAGGATGTTAATGTAATGTGAATTTTATTATTAAAGATAAGTAGGTGGAGGATCTTGATTGATTGTATATCTTGAGCATCTTTATAAGAAAAGCTCTGGCATTGAGGAGTCTGATTCCGTATTTATATAGGTCGCCAGAGCTTGCACTCCCCGTTTGGTTGTTTGAAAGGGCAGCTCCTCAAATTTTGGATGTACTTCAGCCCCATACTCTTGTAACAAACATACAAATTAGGAGCAAGAGTAGGCCATTCGATCCTTCAAGTCTGCTCCACTGTTTAATAATATTTTGGCTGATTTTGCTTACCACCTCCCCCGATAATCTTCAACCCCCTTATTCAGCCTTAAAAATATTTTTAAAACTCTGCATCCACTGCCTTTTGAAGGAGAGTTCAGGAAATGACGACCCTTGAAGAAGAGAAAATCCATATACTATTTAAATGGAGAAAAATTGTAGAACTTGGTGATACAGAGGGATCTGGGTGTCCTGGTACATCAGTCCAAAAAACGCAGTTACAACAAATGATTTGGAAGACAAAATGGAATGTTGTTGTTTTTGGCAAGAGGAATGAAATATAGAAGTTGGGAAACTTTACTACAATCATTCAAAGCTTTGGTAAGACCACAGTTGGAGTCGTGTATGTAGTTTTGTCTTTGAGAAAATATATAGTTGCATTAGAAGCAGTTCGAAGAAGATTCACTTTTCTCATTCCTCGGCTTATGGGTTTGTTTTATGAAGAAACGTTCAATAGGTTGGGCATTAAAGTTTAGAAGAATGAAAAGTCTTTTGAAACACAAAAAATTCTGAGGGGACTTGATAAAGTATATAAAGGGAGGTTGTTCCTCCTTCTGATGGAGCTAGGGGATGTAGTAAGATAGAGATGAGAATTTTTTTCTCATTAGTAATCTATGGAATTCTTTTCCCAGAAAGCTGTGAACGCTGGGTCATTAACTTTATTCAAGGCCAAGTTAGATAGATTTCTAATAGAACTGACGGTTATGGAGCACAGGTAGGAATGTTGAGTTGAGACCACAGTCAGCTTGACTAGATCTAATTGAATAATGCAACATGCTCAAAGGGCTGAATGACCTACTTCTGCTCCTGAATCCTATGTTCCTCCGCACAGTTCTGGTTTCCATTTTGAAAATAGAACAAATGCACGTAAGTGGAAACTAGGTAAGCACATGAGGGGGAACGTAATAGGATATATTAATAGAGTTAGATGAAGAGAGATGGGAGGAGACTTGTGTGGAACATAAACACTATCAGCGACGAATTGGGCTGTAATAGCAGGAGTAGTCATTTGCCCAACCTAATTGGGAAAGCTGACGTAATTACAACTGTAATGACTAACCCTAGAAATGCATTCTTGACGATTTTCCTGACTTCTATTCCCTTGCATTTAATCTTGCTGTTAGTCACACTCCAAAATGTCACAATGCAGTTGGTGATTCAATTATACAGATAATTTAAAAACTGCCGAAGCCTGTTTTGAAATGCTTCTAGTCCAATTGGAGAGTGTGGATAATTCACCCCCGAGCTGAAGATGGTGTAGATGAAGCAGGAAGGAACCTACTAATGTGTGACAAATAGTGTGTGTAAAAGATTACCTGTAAATGGATTTTGTAAAAATTTCAATTGGTTTTCTTTACAAACAGTGATCAGGATAGAAACGTGGCCATCAGTCCACTTTGAATAGACTCAAAACTTATTTCTGAATACTTTGGAATCACAAACAAATGACCAATTAATCTAATTCCTCCAATAATTCTGAAAAGCACCATACATGGAGTGTTAACTTACACTTGAACCAGCTGTAGTCTGTTCAGGAATGATAACCAGATTGTGAGGTACTCTAACCAAGTAATGTGCAACTTTTGGTAAATCATTAGATTCTGAAACAAGTGAGCAACACTCAAAACTTGTATTGAAGTGCTTATTAAAAAATACTATTTTTGGATAGTCATAATAATGAGCCTTTTTTGGGTTGTTGAGAGTAACAGAGCACTTTATCAGGTCTTGTACTGGTTTGATAGTTTGCAATCATTAGGCTGATCAGAGGCAATGCCACAACTGAGACCCAGAAATTGCACTATTATTTGTGTGAAAATGAATGATTTATTTATTCACAAAGCTTTATTTTTGCACCTTAGAAGAACGATTGGAGGAGCAGAAGGGAAAACTGTACAAACCTTCAACACGGGTTCCAGAGATAAAGAGCTTAATGCCAGAGAAATCATCTTCGCCGTCTTACACATCAGATCCCAAGAAACCAGTAAGTATCTCGTTTTGGTTATTATATAATGTATAAATCCTGATGAGTCAGTCTTTTCTAAATTGCAGAATGTAATTCAAATGCACTAGACTACACATATCCAAATTTAGATATTTACAATCCAAGGACAGGACAAAAATGCTATGAATGGGAACATCATATTGGAGTTCTTATATGAACTCCAATATTCATTTTTGGAAGTAATTTATAGACCTATCCCTACAATTCCTCTCAGCCAAGTTACCACCCAGTCAATCTGCAATTGGCAAATGCAGACTAGGTGATTTCTCTGAGAAAGAGTATTTGATCTGCCATATTCCAGCCATCTTGTGTAGGACACCATTGGGTAAGGATTGGAAGTACATCTTTAGCCTATTCCTTCATTACGGCAAAGTGTTTAATCAAAAGCTACTACGTTAGGACCAGTGAGTTTACCCAATGTGTCAGTTCCTCGTGGTCAGTTCAGATAAATCATTCAGAGTATTAACTGATCCCTGCTTGATGTGCACGAGTTGAAGACGGGTCTAATTGGCTGTTTTCCCCAGTTATTGAATGGGATGCTGGCGTCTAGACTGGATCAGTTCATCACAAAAGGATTGAAATTCCACTTCAGTAGTTGAATGTGCAAATCTTACTGCAGTATTGTGTTGCTATAGGTGTTGTCTCGCAGATGAAATGAAAATGTAAAAGATATTATTTGCTATTCAAAAAAAGACACGCTAGTTTTGGCTAGCAAACTGGGGACAAGAGGAAACCATTCAGCCCATAGAGCCTATTTCACCATTGTGAGATCATGGCTGATTAGTTTCTTAATTTGATCCACTTGCTTTCATTTTATGGCCTTTCGTGCCCTTGTAACAAAAGAGCTCTGAGATTTAAAATCATTACATTTGAGCTAACATCTATTGCTTTTATTAGGATTATGGCATATCTAAAAAAATTGGACACAGAGTCAATTATAAGTGAAGTAGGTAGCAGTTTATTCAATGCAAATATACATACAGGGGATAACACCCTCAGAATCTGCTTCGAGGCTATTCACAGTTACACATTATCTTCCACATATTTATAGCATCCTTGTGATACTTCATCATTGACTCACATTGCTCTTCTAGGGTAACAATGTAGCACAGTGGTTAGCACAGTTGTCTCAGTTCCAGGGATCTGGGCTCAATTCTGGCCTTGGGTGACTGTGTGGAGTTTGCATATTTTCCCAAAGTCTGCATGGGTTTCCTGCAGGTGTTCTAGTTTCCACCCACAGTCCAAAGATGTGCGAGTTAGGTTGATTGGCTATGTTGAATTGCCCCTTAGTGTCAATTAGTAATGTAAATTCTTGGGGTTACGGAGATAGGGTCTTGGTGGGAATGACCTCCTCCTACACTGTAGGGATTCAATGATTCTCTCTTGCATCTATCCTGTACATCCATAGTGCAGTAGGAGGCCATTTGGTTCATTGAGCTGCACTGACAACAATCCCATCCAGGCACCATCCCCATAATCCCATGTGTTTACTCTGCTAACCCCACCACTAAGGGTCGATATAGCTTGGTGAATTAACTTAACTCACGTATCTTTGGATGTTGGGGTGGCGGGGGGAAACCGAAGTACCTACAGGAAATCCACACAACATGGGGAGAACATGCAAACCGTGACCCAAGACAGGAATTGAACCTGGGCCCCTGGTGCTGTGAGGCAGCAGTGCTAACAATTGTGTCACTGTACCTTATCTAGCGTAATGATTTGCTATAGTTATCTGCTTACATTACCCTAATTCTGAGGTCACAATCCTTGCTATATCTACTCTAGTGATCCCTTATACTGCAAGCATTTTTAAATCTTTTACCAGCAATTTGATCAATTGGAGTGTCCCATTGTTTGTCACTTCAGTCTGCAAGAGTTCCACATTTTATTACTTACAGCATGAAAAGGTGTTGCCAAATTTCTTTCCTGAATGGCTGCTTTTATATATAAATGGAGCATCACTTCTTTAAAACTTATTGAATATGATTGTGAGAACAGGTTGCCTGGTCTTCTCATTTGATAGGAATTAGGAGCAAGAGTAGGCAGTCCAGCCCTTCAAGCCCGCTCCGCCATTCTGTATGATTATCGTTGATCTTCATCTCATTCTAACTCCACTTTGCTGCCTTTTCCCCATTGCCCTCTTTTGATGAAATATTTATCTGTCTCTTTCATGAATCCATTGATTCTGCATTCACTGCATTCTGGGGCAGTGAATTGTATATATTCACAACCCTCTGAGAAGTAGCTGCTCCTTATCTCTGACTTAAACCTTCCCTCCTCAAACTCCACAACTATGACCTCCTGGTCTAGAAGGGGAAACATTTGGTTAACATTTATTTTTATCAATCCTATTGAGTATTTTATATACCTCAATCAAATCCTCCCTCATTCTTCATGTACAAGCCCAAGCTACTCAATCACTCCTCATTTGGCAGCCCCTTCAAATCTAGAACATAGTGAACTTCTTCTGAGCCACCTCCAGTGCCACTGTATCCTTCCCCATCAAAGTAGGTGACCAAAACTGAACATAATACTCCGTGTGGTCTCACCAATGTTTTACAATTGTAACAACACTTCTCTACTTTTATTTTCCAAACCTTTTGCAATAGATGCCAAGATTCCTTTTGCTGAACTTATAACATTGTGCATGTACATATCCACTTTCTGAGACTCATACAAGGGCACCCAGATCCCTCTGTGGAGATGTTTTTGAATCTGTTTCCCATTTAAGTAGTAATTTGCCCTTTTTCCCGATCAAAATGGAAAACCTCGCATTTATCTGCATTAAATTCCATCTGCCAGATTCTGCCCCATTCACCTATCTTGTCAATATCTGTTTGTAAACTTTTTATCTCCTGCTTTGCAACCTGCTTTCCCACTTATTTTCATGTTGTCAGAAAATTTTGCTATGTTACACTCTGTCCCTGCTTGGAGATCATTGATATTGATTATTGCTGTCTCAGATACTGCTGTGTGCAAATTAGTGACCATGTTGCCTGCACAGTACTCCAGTTAGTTATTCATTGGAACGCTTCAGCTTTGTATTTTGATCTAGAAAGCATATGCTTTTTTTAGTGATTTTAATGAATTATGCAACTTAAATTTTTCAAAACGCGGGTGCATCTGAATTAATTTTAACAGTACTAATTGAATTTTTTTAGCCCCTAAAAAAGGGTGAAAGGGAGAAGAAAAAAAGTAACTTGGAACTATTCAAAGAGGAATTAAAACAGTAAGTAAATATCAATTTTGTTTTGAATAGTCACATTTTGACATAGTTAATGAAGATTTAAATCTCGATTTAGCGGAGCAGGCTCGAGGGGCAGAGTGGCCTACTCCTATTTCCTCTGTTCCTATTAGCATTATTTGCAGAGTATAATATGGATTTGACATGGGTTTCAGAATTCAAGAAGAACGTGATGAAAGACAGAAAACAAAGGGGGGCAAGGATGCTCCTTTCAGGCCCAGTCGATTTGAGCCTCTACCGTCAGAAGATTCTTCACAAAGTCGTCGCTCTTGTGAGTAAAATCTTGTACCAGAAGTATTACCAAATCTGAATTTGTTCATTTTTAACAAGGGTTTGGTTACATTTTGAGTGTCAGTGCTGTAAATTTAACTTGCATAGTTTGGAAGTATACATGGCTGCTACCCAGGAATCATGGCATCAATGTAATGTTATTGTTGATGACACTTAAAATTAGTTTGTTGCATAGCTTTTGAGTTAACTTTATAATTGTTACTCTTCTCGTCAAATAATTGTTTTAATTTGAAAGTAAACTGTTTGGGAAACGTCATTACGAATATTCATAAGAATTAAGTTCTCACCCCACCCTTAACTCAAAACTGCTTTTATATTATTTACGGTGTTCCCTTATTGGGTTACAATATAGGGATATATTACCCAATAAAGGATTATATCATCTTATCCGGGTTACATACAGAATTTGTGTTTTATAAACAGCAACTTGTGTACTTCGTGTCCAGCCACAAAAATCTACAGTGTAGAAAAGGACTTATTTTGTGTGACACTGATACATTCTAGAAGACTAGATAACTTCATCTTTATTAACTAAAGATGTTAATCTATTGCTGAATTTGATTTGCTAATTGAAGAATTTCATTCTTCTAGGCAATTTGATGCAAGTTGTTCTTATGCATATTGCCCTCCCTGCATTTAGGATGTCATCCTATAAACAGACACTAGGAGGTGCATGAGAACAATCTGAGGTTATTTCTGCTTCTCACACTGAACTGCGTTACTTGTGGTCCAGTGATTGAGAATTTGGCTCTGTCCTATGGTCTGTAATTTTTTTATATACAGCCTTTCCTATTTGGTTTCTGACAGAAGCGTTAGTGAACAAGAGTCTCTGCCCATCACAGTTATTCATATGTGTGTTGTTGATAAATGTTCCCTCTCATTCCTACTTGTGATTTTAAATGACCCAAAGTACTATGGGGAGAAGGGGTAAAGAAGGAAAACGCGGGTATTCTTAAGTGATGCCTGATTTTGCAAGGGGTAATAACCCTCTTTCTTCAGAATTCATCACCATTTAGCTTAGAATTATTTTCTGTTTCTGCATTGAACTGCTGACATATTATCTAGAGAATGTTTGTTAATAAGGAAAGGCCACATAACCCAACAAATCTTTTTGGGCCTTTTTCGAAGCATTACCTTCTCACCACAACAAAATTTGCTCTCTCACTGGTCACTTAAATGACCTTTGCTTGTCATTTATAAGCTGTTCAATGTTACTTGTTGCTTACAAAAAAATTCTCCAACTTACTATTTTTTAAATTTGTATACATAAAATCAGTGATTCAAATATCAGTTGTCTAGCACATTTGGCAATGTCCTGACATTATAAGTGTCGAACAAGAAAAATTGTAAAATATTTTATGCACTAAATGGCTTTTTTGCAATTTCTGTGGCCAGTACTGCTGGCTTATGGCCACAATACATCATCTACCTTTGTATTTGAAAGCACAACACACTAAAGAAAATATTATGTCTCTTTTCAGCGGAATCTTCAAGGCGAAACAGGCAAACAAACGGTAACTGCTGCATTATATTTTGGGAATGCTAAACTTTTTTACTTGAGATATTTGCAAGTTGTACTGAAAATTTGTTTTATCTTTTAGCACTTGAGGAATTTACTCCCGGTTCTCATGATGCAGGCGATCCTACTACTACTAATTTATATATTGGTAACATTAATCCGAAGGTAATTCTTTTAAAAAATTCTAATCGTGTGGCTAAAACACACCAGTTAGGCTATAAAAGCATATTCACAGTTTAAATGGGAATTCTAAAATAACTGCACTTGCGTGGAAAAAATGTAGTGTTGTTAGCTCCATATTGATAGAATTTGGCTAAACACAAGACTGTCCATTTGCACAGTTGGTTTTCTATCTTGTGTTGCTGCTGGTTTACACATACACCCCCACCAATACCCCTAATTCCTCCTCCACATTTGCCTGCCTACTTTGAGTTCCATTGATTTTTTTTCTCTCTGTGGGGATTGATCACTCTTTGCATCTGAACTCCAATACAGTTTTTGAATTGATGCACTTGGATTGAAAATAAAAATGTGAGGATTCGAGCCATGACACTAAAAGGGCACCTAAAACGCCAGTCCAGCTCATGGAAGTTACTGGAGGAAATGAAAGATGGAAGAGCCCAGAACCTCTACGTTCCGAGGCTAGCAAGAGAGAAAAGAAGCAGGCTGCATTGGAATATAGTGTTCAATTCTGGTTGTCACATTGCCAAAAGGATGTGATGGCTTTGGAGAGGGTACAGAAAAGATTTACCAGGATGTTGCCTGATGTAGAGAGCATTAAAAACTTGATTTGTTCTCACTGAAATGACGGAGGTTGAGGGATGACCCGATAGAAGTCTGCAAGATTGGGAGGCATGGACAGAGTGGATAGTCAAAAGCTTTTTCCCAGATGGAAAATTCAAGTACTAGTGGGCTCAGGTTTAAGATATGAAGGGCAAAATTTAAAGATGTACAAGTCAGATTTTTTACACAGAGTAGTAGGTGCCTGGAACACGTTGTTGGGGGAGGTAGAGGAAGTGGATATGGTAGTGAGTTTTAAGGGGCATCTGGACAAATACATGAATAGATGGGAATAGAGGGATATGGTCCCTGGAAGGGCAGGAGGTTACCTACTATTCCAGGGAGCATAGTTGGGCAGCATGGTCGGTGCGGGCTTGGAGGGCTGAAGGGCCTGTTCCTGTGCTGTAATTTTCTTTGTTCAAAGAAAACCAAGCGTGGACTGAATATAAAATACAAAAAGTTGAAGGAGGGAAGGGCAGGAGGTCAGAGGTTAATACAGAAGGAGTGGACTTGGAGGAAAGCAAACGAAAGTTAAACAGTTTAATGTAAAAACAGAATTAGAGTGGGAGAGGTTGTTTTGATTTATCCAGCATAGGGTATCACAGCCAGCAAACAGCCAAAATTTCAGTTTGAGTCTACAGTACAGTTCGGAAGCTGCTTCAGGGGGAATGGGCCATGATGATTTCATCCCACCAGGCACCAATGTGAGACCCTGGCATAGAATGCCAAAGTTGATGTGCTTCATTGGAGTAGTGTTTGGAATACAGTGGTCCAAAATGATGCATCCAGTCATTGTTCAACATCCTTACCAATGTGATAAATGAATAGCATAGTAGTGTGACCAGGGAAATTGAAGAGCTGCAGATGAGATGCTATGGTCCCAAATATTTGGAACGCTTTTTAACCATGAGCATTGCTGTGGGGCATACTTTATCACCCTCCTGCAAGCGGATTACCTTTTAACAAAACTGTTAATTTGTTACTTTTTATTTTAAGCGAAATTAACTGTATTGTTTTGCCTCTGAGTTTTTTCGTACCCCACACCACTGGTAGTCTGGAGACGGCCATTTAAGGTTTTTTTTTAAATATTCCGTTGTTCCCTTCAGTTGAATGCCTACCTTCAGGTGGAGTTTCCTCAAAGAACGCAGACAGTTGTTACGACTAACATGTAGATGACTAAACTTTGAAGAGAATTTAGTATTGAACTGATCAGTGTGCGTTGCTAGAAATGGGAGCACAGTGGTTATATTACTGGACCAATTATCCAGAGTCTTGGACTAATGATCAGGAGATGAGAGTTTTAATTCCATCATAGTTGCTGAGGATATTGAATTCAGTGCATTAAATGAATCCAGAATAAAAGGTTGGTTTCAGTAATGGTTATGTAATTACTGTATTGTCATAAAGGTCTGGCCTACTGGTGATTCCACCTTCAGCAGTGTGATTGTTTTAAGTTCTTTTTGAAATGGTTATCGATTATTTAGAAAACTGCTTACCACGACCTTCTCAAAGCAGGGAATTAATTTTGACCACGCTGGTATAAAAACCTTGCCTTAAAGAAAAATCTAATAAAATTTGGCTTATATAGCACGAACGTATATAAGTTTACCAGAATACAATACATGCCTGTACATAGAAAAAGGCAGTACATATTAAAACAAGTAATGCCAAAATAATTGCAGAAACACTAAGTTTTTAAAAAAACCTTTGGTATCTTTAAACTTTTTAAGTTGACTAAACCTCAATTCATTTGAAGTCACTTATCAAATCTAGCATGACATATCAATTGTATTTGCAGAGAACATGAACCTGAAATGTTTAAAATTATTGCTGTGAAGGATTTATTTTTAATACTCAGAAGTAATTTTGTTGCTTTGTAGCAAATGATTTTATCTAATCATTAAATCTAATTGGTTAACACAAAATGTTTCATGCTGATATACAGATGAATGAAGAAATGCTGTGTCAGGAGTTTGGACGTTTTGGCCCCTTGGCTAGTGTTAAGATTATGTGGCCCAGAACAGAAGAAGAGAGAGCCAGAGAAAGAAATTGTGGATTTGTAGCTTACATGAATAGGAGAGACGCTGAAAGAGCTTTGAAAAATCTAAATGGTGAGATATTAGATGTGAATTTTACTGTCTTGTCAAAGAAAAAATGTGCAACAAGTATTATTTTTAAAGTAATGTTTGATATCAAGGTAAAATGATGGAAAATTATAACCTGTACACTAACTGGATTAGGCATCTGTGTCTGTCTGTCTCACTTCTTTAACCTTATGGTAAAGCTTTGACTTTTTGCTGAGTTAAAATGCATTGTTGTCCGTCCTACTATGCTCTTGCTCCTGCTGTGTCTTATGCTCAATTTGACTCAAGCTCTTGGGTGGATATGTTAGTGTTATGATCTGTAATGTTGCTGGACTATTACCCACATTTGAAAATACTGTTATCTGACAAAAGAACCACTGTTTCCATCAGTTGGTTGTTCTAAAGTTGACTGTTTTCGTTAGTGGAGTTATCCTCATTCATTGAGCTCTGGATGGAAAGCAAGAGATGTTTCTGTTAGGGCTTTCCCAGTCTGCCTTGAAGCAATCCAACAGAAACAGAGGCTCACACAGTTATTGTAAGGTCAAGAAATGAAGACCAATGGTGTTGAAAGCTTGAACTCTAGAGTCATAAGAACATAACATAAGAAATAGGAGCAGGAGTAGGCCATCTAACCCTTCAAGCTTGTCCCGACATTCAATAAGATTATGGCTGATCTGAAGTGGATCAGCTCCACTGTCCAGCTTTCTCTTCATAACCCTTAATTGCCTTGTCTATCAGAAATCTATCCACCTGTGACTTAAATATATTCAATGAGGTAGCCTTCATTGCTACTTCAGTGGGCAGAGAATTCCAGAGATTCACCACCCTTTGAGTGAAGATGTTCCTCCTCAACTCCGTTCTGAATTCTCCCCCATCCTGTTACTTTGAGGCTGTGCCCTCCAGTTCTGGTTTCCTTTCTAAGCTGGAAGAATCTCTCTACTGTTACCCTATCTAGCCCCTTCATTATCTTGTACGTCTCTACAAGATCCCCCCTCAGCCTTCTAAACTCTAATAAGTACATGCCCAGTCTATTCAATCTCTGTTCATGAGCTAACCCCCCTTATCTCCGTTATTAGCCTGGTGAACCTTCTCTGTGCTCCCTCCAAGGCCAATATATCCTTTCGCAAATAAGGGGACCAAAACTGCACATAGTACTCCAGTTGCGGCCTCACTAGTTCCCTGTACAGTTGCAGCAAGACTTCCCTGCTTTTGTATTCTATTCCCCTTGCTATAAAGGCCAGCATTCCATTCCAAGTCTCTGAATACCTGCAGCACTGCAGTTAAAGATGCCATTATATTCCAGATATGCTGTTTGCAGAGATTACCAAGAAATTGAAATAAAAACTGACAGATGGGAAAAACAGATATACTGGAAGAGTAAAGATGGCACGGCGGCTAGCACTGCTGGCTCACGGCAGCTAGCACTGCTGGCTCACGGCGGCTGGGACCCAGATTCAATTCTGGCCTCATGTCACTGTGTTAGCACTTTTTCCCGGGTTTCCTTTGGGTGCTTCGGTTTCTTCCTACAGTCCAAAGATGTGCGGGTTAAATTGATTGGTTCTGCTAAATTGACCCTAGTGTCAGGGGGATTAACAGGGTAAATCTGAGATTATGGTGATAGGGCCTGAGTGGAATTGTGGTTGGTGCAGACTCCATAGGCTGAATGGCTCTTTCTGCACCGTAGCAATTCTATGACTAATGTGCGGGACTTCGAGGAAGAGACTGAAGTGAAAGAAAAAACAGAGGTAGAAGTGAAGATGATACTTACGGTGGTTCCAAAAAGTGCATTTGAAATGTGAAATCAGGATTCGAGCTGTTTCAAACGATTGAATCGTATGGTAGTTTTGCTAGTTCTGATGTATGGATGTGTCATTCCTCCAAAAGGCTCTACTGCAACCCACCATGCTGTGGTATTTCCAGGTGCCTGAGGTCACCTAAAATGGAGCATTATTCTTAGTGTAAAATACAAGTTGTTGTAAAATGTGCAGAGATCATAGACTGGCTGCTTAATCAAAAGAAGGAGATAAATATATTTTACTGTGTAAGAACTGGTTTCAGACCGTTGATGGAACTACAAAAAAAGTGCTCATTCTTCTTCAACTGTAGATATAGGGTGCCGCTACAAGGGTAAGAGAGAAAGGCATCTAAAAATTAACCTATTTATAGGTTAAACGCACCTTCAAATTGAAATAAATGTTATGTAGTTCTAATTGTAAAGCACATAATATTGTATTAGTACTCCAATTCACAAAGTTTGATCTCTTTTAGGGAAAATAATTATGGAATTTGAAATGAAGCTGGGCTGGGGTAAAGCTGTGCCTATTCCTCCTCACCCAATTTATATTCCACCTGCCATGATGGAGTTGACCTTGCCACCACCCCCATCTGGGTTACCTTTCAATGCCCAACCACGAGAGAGGCTAAAGAACCCCACAACTCCAGTGATGCCACCGAAAAACCAAGATGACTTTGAAAAGGTAATTTAGAAAGCCTGGGCGAGGACACTTTGGAATATGAATCGTTACAATTGAACTGTGCATTTGTATATCAAGGTTTTAGAATAGAATTTTTAAAAAAACAAAAACAATCTTAATGGAGAATTGTGCAGTATGATAGGCTTTTTGTTAGATTTGCCTTCTGTATTAGTTAATATATCTGCTCACGTTTCTTCAGGGATAGAAATCAACTTTTTATATTTTTGATATCTAAACCAAATGTAGCATCAATTGCTGCAAAAGTATTTAAAATGGGAAAGTGGTTATTACAGCTAGGTAACAACAGCTGAAACCTGTAAACTGATGTAAATATATTTCTGATCAGTAACTTCAGGAGACTTCATTTCCATTTAAACTTATCCCTTGCCCAATGAAAAGTATGGAAAGAAACATACATTAATACAACACTTAAAATATTTATTCAAACTGCAAAATAAGAGAATATAAGAACTTAAATCAGGGAATGAAAAAAGACCATTCAACTCATCAAGCTCGTTTTATCCTCAGACCATATACAATTTTCCCTATTGTGGTTTCTGCCCACACCCTCAAAAGAAGCTGAGGAAACCTTTAGTCCCATAGGCCACAACTTCCTTGAATGATTTTGAAGCCTTCTTAGTACCTGCAGAATGTATCTTTAAACAGTGTTTTCCAAGATTGACATCTATCCTCCATTTGGTTGGGGGATGGGGGGGTGCGGGCGTGCAATTATTTAAACACTTGCCATATATTTTTTTCCATTTTAAGATCTCTCATGAGACACAAAGCTTTGTAGCTTTTATAAGTTGAGACTTAATTCCTTCATTTTCATATTCTTCTCCCCACATCCCTCCACTTCTGTTTCTAAATATCTGGCAGAGGTTCAATTCCTCCAGCTAGCCATTTTTGTTGAAAAAGCTGTTGACTTTCACACCGTGATTGTGCTAGTTTTGTAAGTTTATATGCAAACCTGACCTCACACTTTTTCCTAAATTCAGCTCTTCCAAGCAGAACATGCTACTACAGTGTGACTATTCCTTTATCTTAACCTGGAATGCAGACATTGAACATAGTTTCTATTCAGTAGCCGTTGGTTGAAACCCTTTCAGTGCAATTATGGGTTAGCTTCAAAAATAATGCTTGTCTGCTTTTGTGGGGAAAGTTCTGTACAGTTTGTTAGACAAGAAGCAAAGCTCCAATGTAAGCTCTTCGTAGCAAAAAAGGTGGCAGTTGGTAGAATAGGTGGTGGGGGAAGGTGGTTTAGTTACTGCAATTTGTGCAGGTGGAATTTTCTTGTACTTTTTCCTAACTCATTTATACTTCTCTACAAGATCTAAGGCTTTTTAATTGTAGTAGTTATTTTTCACAAGTTATTAATAAATAGGTTGTACCCACTTTCAAGCATGCGTTGGGAAGATATATTTTAACATTGAATTAATAATTTTAAACTTAAATGTTTCATTCCTTTGTAAATTCAATATCTAAATATCAAACAGCATTGGAGACAGTTTACTATTAGCTTCCCAAAGTTTTTCCCTGTTGACTTTGTAGTTTTTTTAGTGTTTTGAATAGCTGTTTGGATGTATTTGTCTTGCTTTGTGCATTAGGTCTGGGACAACATACAACATTATCAATTGGGCATTTAAGGTTCTCTATACATTAGGGTTGGCCTATGCATGAGCTTCATTTAAATAAATATCTTTTTTTTACATAAATTGTAATGCTAGATTGTACCACTTTTAAGGGGTGGTGAGGAAGAGGAGAGAGGGGAGAAAGAGAGGTGGGATCTGTAAAATGTAACATCACAAGAACATATAACCTCTAAGCCTTGAGTGAGTGGGTTGCATTCTTCTTGATGTCAAGTTAAATTACATGTATCCTACCACTTCCAAGTTGGCCACTCTTTTATGTTCATTTATTAACATGGTACAGATGCATGTGACATGCCTTTTGTCCATCAAAATAACTAAGTATACCTCACCATTTAATATTCCTTTGATAGATTGTAAAATGTAAGCTACCCTTAAAAGTACCAGGAAAGGTTCCTATGTTTAAAAAGAAGTTTTTAGTTTTAAGGTTTGTCCTAGCTCTAATTCCATTGCCATAGTCAAGACAAATATCTACAGTTATTTCTATCCCTGCTTTTTTATATTAGCACATTTCAGTTGAATTAAATACATGCTTATACCTTTTAATTTGATAAAGAGTCATTTATAAAGTATAAATGTTGGCTTCTTGAAGGTATTTATAATGCATATGTATTTATATTTTTGTGTACTTGCTGCTTAAGTTGCCAATACTCATATATCCTATCTTTATTATCTGATGTGACTTCATATACAGACTCTGTCGCACGCCATAGTCAAAGTGGTTATCCCAACAGAAAGGTACACGTTTCTTCATTCATTTTTCATTGCTGCTGATAGTGGACAGTGTCCCTTTAAATTGACTTCTCATGAGTCATGGGCTTTGGGCTAAGTTTCTGGATAGCTGAGCAATGGTTCCCTTGAATGTTTGGGCTACACTATCTAGTAGCTGTGTACAGGTTTCCTAAATGTGAGAATTTTGTGTTAGGTTTTCTTAGTCTGCTAGTTTTTCATAATGTTAAATTGGGATGTTCAACACATGCCCCAAGCTACTGAATATATGCACAGAATTCGGGGTTTTTTTGTTAGTTACAGTTTTGCAAGCTTATGCCAAATTAGCCACATTTCAAATTGTTTAGTGATAACACTGGCCCTTTTAAATGTTACCTATCGTATACTCTGTTTTAATATGAAGCAGTGAAGGTGTGAAATTGAGTGGTGCCATACAGTTAAATCATATTACAAAAATAGAGCGTTTACAATAGTGTCAAATGGATTTGGATTCCTTGTACACAGTTGTAATTAATGTTAATAATGGTAGTTGTATTTGTGTGGGTTGAATTTCAGTTGGGAGCAGTTAGCCTTAAGTTTTGACCGTTTAATCATGAAATTTTTCTTAAATCTATATTTTCTTCAAGATACTTGCATGCTGCTGGTAAAAATCACTCATACGTTTGTCGAGAATTACGAAGTAACTTTAGTCAGTTTGTTGCACAATACTTTGTTTAACACATAGTTGAGATACTCCAATTGATCGTGTCTTTGTAAGTACCAGCTGATTGGGAGTAACTATTTAATCAGAATACCCTAAGTTAAAATTGAAATAGATGTAGTTAATGTGGTGTATTGGTGGGCAATGAGGCAGGATTTGTTGATTTCTTCTATTTAACCATATTGCTATATTAACCTTGTAATTTCATTTAGCAGACAGATGTTAGTAGCTTTTTGGAATTGATATTTTTTCAATGACATGTTGCTTTTTAAACACCTTTGGTAAAATTGTTAAATTACATTGTAGTCATTGGCAATTTAAAAGTATTTCTAAATTCAGTTTAATGGTAATTAGTCTGTTGTATCATTTGATCAAAAGTAGGTTAGACTGGTAAATGAGAAATTATCCAACCAGTAACTGGTTGTTGTCATATTCTTTGGTTAATTGGGTGTAGAGTATGGGATTGTTTTCAGACTATGGAATAAGCAGTATGTGTTTTGGCTTGTATATATGGCTTGGCCTGTTTGGGAGCAAAGATGTACAAAGGTAATGCTAAGGAACCTGTAGTAGAGTTCCCTTGCTCAACTGAATCAGAACTTTGCCTTGCAATATACATTCATTTAAATTCTTAGTGAAGACCATCACCGGAATTTGACCATGTGATGGGCACTGATCTTTTAAATAAACTCTTCATGACGTTTGACCTTGGCCGTGGTGAACAGCACAAGCTGAACTGCGTGTTGCAGCGAGGGACCTGAACAAAGCACCATGGAATGGATTGGGAAAGTATTCAGATTTTGAAGAGTCATTGGTACGATCAGCTTCATTGACTCTAGTTGAATCGTTTTTATAAAGATCCTTTATTTGTTGGCTGCCACAGTTAGGATTTCAGTTTCAGGAAAACAAAATCTGCACAATGTACCTTTTACGGCTTACTATATGAAAGGACCTTGTTGCATCAGGAAATCTTTCTATCATATGAGCCCTAATATTTATCACATTTTATGATCCTGCTACCATCTTTTTAAATTAAATTGTAGTTTTCATTCCATTGTTGGCCTTTTAAGAATGGAAGAGAATGCTGAACTCTCCACAAATGCCTGTGTTCCCACTCCCTAATAGTAATTTCCTGTCCCAAAAATTACTAACTTGAGAAATATATTGAGGTTACTGGATGTTTCTCACCTGATTACAATGCTAACCACACACTTCTGTTTCATTTTAAAAATGATGCTATCTCTTCCAAAAATCCAAATCGTATACAATGTAGATTTCATGTTTTCATGGCCAACAAAAATTGGATAATGATCTACAAGTATTAAGCAAACATCAATGAATAAAAATGGTTTGATAAATGTTTCTTTTATCTTGACTACTTTTCAGAGCAGCATGGTCGTTCATAGACACTTTCATGTTTCACTAAGTTAACTTGAATGGTGTAGTTGGAATGAGTTTGGACAAATACTTGGTTCCGAAATACTGCAATTTATCCTGTCCCTTCACTACCAACAGAACCTCTTGTCCCTAACAAAAAGATCCAGCCAAAACTCTATTAAACATTTATGTTAAGAGAAAGATAATTGTGTACAAGTTTGGTCTTATTTGAGAAATAATGCAGAGAAAATTCACTTGACTGATTCCTGGGATGAAGTGAGTTGTCTTATGAGGAGAGGTTGGGCCTATATCTTTTGGAGTTTCAAAGAATGAGAGACGGTCTTATTTGAACATAAAAGATCGTGAGAGGACTTTATAGGGTGGATACAGAGAGAATGTTTCCTCTTCTGGACAAGATAAGAACGAAGGGACACATTTCAAGATTGACAGGGTCTCCTCTTATTTTTAAGAGGAGGTTTTTTTCTTTAAGAATCATAGGAAGGGTCATTGAATGTATTTAAGGCTGAGGTAGATAGCTTTTTTAATAGACAAGGGAATCAATGGTAAAGGGGGGGTAGATAGAACAGACAAGTTGAAACCATAACCAGATCAACGATGATCTTATCAAATGGCATGTATATATGTACCTGTGTTCCTGGGATCTTATTTTAAAAAAATCTGAAACTAATTGATATGGACTGAAACTGTCATTGCACAGTCATGGTTTTAGTACCAAAATCCTCAACTTCTTATGGTAGATTTATTATGTGTAGAATTTGGGTTTTATCTGTCAATGCTAGTTTTGAGAGAAGGCTTTTCAGTAAAGATACTGCTATTTATACGTAAACCAGCAAGGGTAAATAGTAGGTATAAGTTTAGATGTCTGGATCAAATGGAATTTGCAACTATTATGGAGAAGCCTGAATTAAATTCCTGTTACATATTGGATAATTTCTATATGCTCCCTCGTTTTGGCAATTCCCAAGTATGGGAAGCCAGTTTAATTTGCAGAAAGGGAAGGCTATTTATTTACTGGTTTAGTCCCATCAGAGGACCAGTTCTTTATGTAGTGGAACGGTTTCTAATAACTAAAGGAGAAAATAGCTGTAGGATATATACTTTGTTAAAAGTGCTTAATGTATGTTAAAAAAGGGCAAAGGATGTGATATTTTGACTGAGGTGAGAATTTAGTTTAATTGATAAAGGAATGGGTTCTTTACATTTAACATAAGGCCTGTGCAGGTGCTACTTCGAATTTTTTGGAATTAACCAATTTTATAACTCTTATTTGTGTTGCAAAAGTTTGGTATTGTTTGTTTTTTCTCAACTTTCACTGTCCTGAGTAGATTCACTTGATATTGAATCTGACTGTTTTGTTGCTCACCTAATAGTTATACCACCTAAATAAATTAAAAGGTGAATTGTTTTTAACTTGTACAAATAATATTTGTGCAGTCTATAAATTGATAGGATTTGATGATTTTTTTTGAAAAAATATACTTGCTTGGTACCACTGTAGGTTTTTTGTTTAAAAAGGGGTCGAAGTTGAATTTCCCCTCTACTTATTCATGGGCCTCCCCGGTTTTGGATTGAAAAGTTGTCAGAAGCCACCCAGCTAACAGCAGTTATGGGCTCAATCAGCATTTGTACTGTGTCTATCCAGCGGAGGCTGGCCATAGCTTTGCCAACCCTGTAGCAGTTTTTATTTTTTTTTTTCGTTTACGTCAAACTGAGCTTTAGTATGAAACCAAAAGAGAAAATGCTGGAAAATCGCAGCAGGTTTGGTAGCATCTGTAAGGAGAGAAAAGAGCTGATGTTTCGAGTCCAGATGATCCTTTGTCAAAGCTCACAAAAGGTCATCTAGATTCAATGTTAGCTCTTTTCACTCCTTAAAGATGCTGCCATATCTGCTGTGATTTTTCCAGCATTTTCTCTTAAGGTTTCAAATCCAGCATCTGCAGTAATTTGCTTTTATCCGAGATTTACTATGTACTTGGCTACAAAGTGCCTTCACTCAGAGTATTGGATAAAGAGATGTGCCTACAACTGGCACCAACTATGTAGATTCTCCATACATTTGTCAGAATGAGAGGCTTCAGGTAGAGCTTAACAAGTGTAGTCATATCCATACTTTTTATTTAATTGACCTATTTTTTAATTATCCTACTTATAAATGTTTTTAGAGGGGGAGGGAGGGAGTATTCTTATGCAGCAAATATCAAGCTCCTTCATAAAAATAACTGATGTGATGCAGAAAAATCCTTTTTGAGGGGAGTATTGAGTATGGAATAGCAGCCTTAAATTCTCCCAGTTATTTTTGACTATAAATTTACATTATAACCTTTGCAATGGATCTCAAGTGGTAGGTGCTATACCTGGAGCTTGCAGCAGTTTATACTATTATAACTCTTAGTGAGTTCTGAGAGTTCATCCACCAGATAGACTCATGCTTCTGCAAAATATCCTTTCTTGGAAGGAAGCGCTGATCTGCAGTAATCCTTCCCCTTCTCTCTTCGCTTGTGGGATTCTAGTAAATAACAACTAACTATGGAACTATGCTACTCGCAAATGAAATAGAATTGATTCTGTGGCACAAAAATAAGAGATTGGCAGTTGCACTGTCAGCATGGGATTGAAAAGGGTGGTGATTAGAGTCCTATTTCATCACCCCAGTCTTGCAGGCCTTTTGCTTGCCCCTAAACTTGAGCCATTTCATTTATGTAAATAAGCCGGAACTTTTATTGATTTCCCCAGTACTAGACCAAGCCTGCCACTTCTGAGGTGGGACATCATGTTTTTGTTAGCCTGGAAGGATGGAATTTAGAATTTTTAGCTATATCTGCTTTTCTGAGCTGATGTTGAATATTTTCTTGCTGAAAGCTGCTGCACTGCAGCATAAAAAAATTCAATAATTAAATTTCCTCTGAAAGGCCTACTTTTAATTTTGCTACTTGGACTGTTTCAGCACTTGCTTGAGTCAGTGATTGTGTCTATTTCCCAAAAATGATCACAGTTCAGGCTAATCCGTAATTGCGAGATTTTTGTAAAAATGGAAAACTTTGGATTGCATAGTGTACAACATATCACAAGGCTGATTATTTTAATTGCACGTTTAACCTGAATAGCAACAATAATAATTGCAGCATTTTAACTTGGATGTTGAGGGGACAATTTTTCCTGTGTCAGTAAAATAGTCAGAGTGGTGAGTGAGCAAAGTGGGAAAAAAAATATTCAGGTGTCTCAAAAAGTGATATGCCTTGGCACAAGTTAATATTGAGATGGCTACAAGTTATATCGTAACTTGGAACAAATTGAATAAAAAGACTATAAAAGAAGATATGGAAAGACAAAGAAATTGCGATGAGTAGATTACTCACATTGAAGTACTGGCCTAGGCATGATGGGTTGAATGGCCTCCTGTATTGTAATTTCTGATCATATTTTAAAACATTAAATAAATGATGCTGCCATGCTGATGGTGGACCAACTTTGTTTGCCTTGAAGGAATTGATAGTTAGCTATCATAAGTGATCACATTAAGATATAAACTAAAATAACCTCAGTGAGGTAGCAGTGATCTCTCCCACTTGTGTTCAGGGACCGTAATCACGTTTACAGAATATGCATTGTTCTTAGGCACATACACTGTATCATTCATTTGTATAAAAGTTATGAAGTATAATCAGTAACCACCTACCTAAATAGGTTCAAGACCTGAACTTGCAAAAAGTCAGTTGGTGATCAAATTGATTAGTGCTGGCCAGTTGGAACAGCAATTTGAAGTAGAGGCAACAGCTATTTAAGCAGCCTTTGTACCTGCAAGCTCTTTCTCTGAATATTATTTTAGAAACCACAAGATCAGCTAATATTGTTAAATTAGCCGTAGTAAAAGTCCACCAATGAAAACCAGAATGATTGCAGTCAAACGGTATTTATTTAGCACATTGATTGTGAATAAAAATTTTTCCATTAAATTGAACAGCAAAAGTGTATCAGTTTGAATGATGTGGTTACAGATACCATTTTCTTAAAGTCAATTTGTACAATGAATGTTTATTAGAGACACTAAACTATTTGGAAACCTTGTTACAGTTTTAAAACTTGCCTGTAAAGGAGCATTATTTTGTTTTTCAAAATCTGTGTCTTTTACTTACCCTGGAAAGTTATGCATACAAGCTAAAAAATATTTTCATTTAACTATAGTATGTGTGCGACATGATCCCAGATACATTTTGACTTTGTAAATGGAAAATATTTTTTTTGTATTTTGAACGGAATTTAGCCATTTTGCATCCCAGTTGGTTAACAGAAAAAAAAATTAAATTTTAATTAGGTTACAAAGTTTGAAATTGCAAATAACCTGCCTGCTGTGTTTTAGAAAGTCATTCATTATATAGGTAGGTTCTTTAGCCTTTTGAGATGGTGTCCTCTTTGTGAATGGCATATCTTGATTTTGTTTTGGTTAGGAACCTACTGTGTGTGATTCATCGGATGATCGAATTTGTGGTGCGTGAAGGTCCAATGTTCGAAGCCATGATTATGAACAGAGAAATTAACAACCCCATGTTCAGGTTTATATTCAATACCAGTGAATTATTATCATTTGCTTTGAAAATTGTAGTTTAAGTAAATTTTTAAGCAATTTTAGCATTTGTAAGAAATACTATTCCATTTTTTTCCAGATTCCTTTTTGAGAATCAAAGCCCAGCCCATGTTTATTACCGATGGAAATTATATTCAATACTACAGGTATGAGAATTTAATACTTCTGAAATATTTACAAATGAAGGTTTGCAATACTGATCTATGCAAAATGCGGTTTGTTTTACAGGGGGATTCACCAACCAAATGGCGAACTGTGGATTTCCGCATGTTCAAGAATGGGTCGTTTTGGCGACCACCACCTTTAAATCCATACCTACAAGAAATATTAGAAGAAACGGAATCACGTGTTGAGGAAAATGTAAAGAAGGGGCAGTTGAAAGAAGAGTAAGTTATCCAACTGTTTCTGCAATATTTTATGATGTTATGAGAAACTTGCGGTTTGTTTACCACGTTGCAAACCAGCTACTAAACCTCCTCAGAATTTTTGAAGAATGACGGTGGGAGAATGTAACAGACTGTTGAATCATGCAATGTTTTTAAGGCAGGAGGAAGCAAAGGTTTTACTAAGTGCATGAATACTGGTTCCTTTGCGACATTCTATTTGTAGTTTACAGCTTTAATATGTCGGTCTGACCATTTTATATTGGCTTTGTCACAAAATGGACCCATCAGATCACTGCAGCTCATTATTGACTGCCAGATAATTCCTAGTGTATCTTCCACACCAGACACTATTCCAGTTCTGCTGCTCCCCTTGCTGCAGAAGCCACTTTAAATATTCTAGTCTAGCTCCTGCTCTTTTTCATTTAGGCCTTCACTTCTTTTTCCTTTGGTTTAGGCATGTCCTTGTTTCTCCTTGTTTTCTACTCTTCAGAATTAAAACAGAGAATACTGTAGTCACTCTGCAGATCAAACAGCATCTGCGCAGAGAGAGGACCTGAGTTAGTGGTTCAAGTCAGTCTCCTGTCAGAAGAATTTAGAGATTCAACATTTTTAAGCAGGGTACAGAATTTAGAAAAGTGAGGTAAGGACCAAAAGGAAGGTCTGCAATAGGGTGGCAGCTAGGACTTGAGTAATAGTGCAAGGCAAAAGAGAATTGTCACCTTGATCTCTCTTTGGCAACCATCCCTGTTTATCATTTAATTATTCCTGCCCTCCACCTTATCTCAGATCTTCCTTTTTGTTTTTTTCTCTACTACCATTATTCATCCTCTGGCTTTATCTTTGCGTATAATCTGCTAAATCTTTAATTTTGATTCTGAAGAAAGGTCATCAATCTGAAGTGTTAACCTACTCTCTCATCAAACAGTACCTAATCTGCTGAGTGTTTCCAGTATTTTCTGTTTTTATTTCGGATCTCAGATGCATCTCCAGTATTTTGCCTATGATCTAGTCACTGTGCTGGCTCGCGTCCAGCCACTCCCAGCAGTGCTACCATTTGCTTCTTCAAGATGTTTGCTTCCAGTAAGCTTATTCTATTGCTGTCTGAGGTTCAGTCTTGAGCTCTCAGACTCGCTTCCGTTAGAACCCGCTCCATTTTCAAGCCTTTTTACAGATGTGCTTTCTTTGTTTGACTTTGCTGAAAACGTTGCCCAACCTTCTACTCTTTCTTGAATTGGGAAATGAGTTAGTCGGTGGGTAAAAATTTATATTTTCTGCATGACTTAGCAAAGCCCAGTGCTATGTATTGCTGATAATTTAGTCACTTTGTGTTTAAAAATATTTATTTATCTGATCATTTAAATTAAGCCACAAATAATGTAGGACAGTGAGAATTTTGTGTTTTAAAAATTATACTGCCGAGCAACTTCATTCAAGAAGCTGAATTAAGGGCAGACTGTGACAATGAGTTGTCCAATTATGTCAAGTTGAGATCTGTATGGCTTAAGATCTGTGTGACTGTGTAGCAGTACCTTGAAATGATGTATAAAGCGTGATTTCCTTGGAATGCTGAAACAGCTGTTTAGTTCAAATCTACGTTTTAATGTATAGTAATAAATCTGAGGTTATTGACCATTAGAATTCACTTTAATTCACTTTCCAATGACATAAACAACCACTGATTTCTAACAACTGATGTTTATCGAAAGACTTGACAAGCAAATTTTATTTAAAATTGTTCCTCAACTATGTCTGTGAGTAATTAATTAGGAGTTGAAGAAAATTATGTTTTTATTATGATTGTGTAAGACACTTAACGTTTTGTTTAAGTCAAAGGGATAAATTGGAGGAGATTTTGCGGGGACTGACCCCACGTAAGAATGACGTTGGTGATGCTATGGTGTTCTGCCTGAATCATGCTGAGGCTGCGGAAGAAATTGTAGAATGTATTGCAGAATCTTTGTCCATATTGAAGACGCCATTACCTAAAAAGGTTTGTCTATCCAACTGTGATGAATTTGACATCATCTAAAATTCTTTTGAAAAATCCACTTTTAATATATTAAGGCAAGATCTTCCAGCTCCCCCAAACGTATTTTGCGGAGTAGTCCGCCGTTGGTCAGCCGCAGGATCTTCTGTAATGGGTATCCCCATTGTTTGCAGCCTTCACTGCCTGGGATCCCATGGTGGGGTTTGCTGTCAGCAAAATCAGAATATCTTGCCCAAAAAGAACACTTTATGATACACCATTGGCCTCCAAAATTATGTTTTGGAAAAGCCAGAAACATTTAAGTTGGAAGCTAAAGTAATCTGGAGTCTTGCTTGTTTGCAAGATCAGTTTGATATTAACTTTATCTGACGAGATTAAGCAAACTAAATATAATTCATAAAGTAAATTACCTTCTGCATGCCTTGACGTTAAAGAAGTATGGTTTCAACCTTTCCAGAAATTATGGATAGGTATGATAAGTCTTTGTTCTCGTGCATTTTGTCAACAGCTTAAGAGAATTGAAGGAGAGCATTAGTGTCTGTTATCCCTTCCATCATGTTTTGTGCCATAGCAATTTGCTGAAACCAAATGGGTTGTTTTGAAGCTCCCTTTTTTTTATTGCAGATAGCGAGGCTTTACTTGGTGTCTGATGTATTGTATAATTCTTCTGCTAAAGTTGCAAATGCCTCATACTACAGAAAATTGTAAGTAGTCATGCTTCTTCACTATTTCATCCAATTATCTATTTTTTGTCTGTGAATAATTAAATAAGAAATTATACTTCTCGGGTATATTGTCATGATTTGCCCTCTTCAAAACGTTGCAATAGCAGCTTTCATTTCTATACTGCTATTCATTGTATAAAAGTAGGCAAAACTTCACAGAACTGAGGAAAAGTGGATGTCAAGCAGGGGAAAGACAAAAAAGGGGAGATTGCCAACAAGAGGGTTTTTTTTAAAGAATGCTTTAGAAATTGGGGAAAATGTGGTGGATGGGGAAATTTAGGGTGTTTATCAATGTCAAATGAAAATGTTAGTATAAATACCAGTTGCACATCCATCTGAACTTATATTAAGATTATGTCTTGTTTAGATTTTGATCTTTGGGGCTACAGTATTTATCCAGTTGTGAGATCTGCCACTACTGTGCATTGTAAGGCCAGGTTTAATTATTGAGTAGATCTTGTATCTTGTGCTTACCTTATAGGAAGTTTAGTGCAGCAGTCAAATCTGCAGTTCTGCTGACATTTGAGGGAAGACCTCTTCATAGGCATGCAAACAAATTTAGCCAAAATTTTGTGATAACATACAAGATATTTGCTGCAGCTTCTGCAATGGGGCACATATGGAATATCCATAGCTGTGTTAATATTATGAATCTAATATATGGCCCAGAACTGATTCTAAAATTACTTCTGTAAATTTGTTTAACTGATAAATTGGCTTAATTTATGATATTCCATTTCATCGGTAGCAGTTGATGTGGTGTTTCTGTAGCTTTGGAATGTTGAGTCAAAATCTAACATCCTGAGGGTAAGCTGATTCGGGGATATTATGTATGGGTAGTTTTCAGCTCATTTAAGAACCAAATGAATTGAATGCCGGACATTTCTTATCAAGTTTGAAGTGGGTTTGTTGAGCTTAAAGATGCAATAGCTTGTAGTTATATAATATACTTCATGTAAGGAATGATTCGAAGTTGCTTCAGAGAGACATGAGCGAAATGAGCACAAAAAATGAGCAATTGGGAAAGATGACTAGTTGTTTTGTTGAAGAGATGGTTTAAGTAAGATCTTCGAGGAAAAGAGGACATAACAGCATATGTAATTGGTCAACTTTCAATGGATGGGGGGATCTTATAACTTTAGCAAAAAAATGTAAATTGAAATGTCACAAATTGTTTAAAACTAAATGTTTTTTCAGAAGGTGCACATGTTATTGTAGCATTAATGATAGGATACATTTGTGCAGTTTAATGGTTGGACCTGTATTTATGCATTTTGCAAGTTTAATTTCCTTTGCACAATTTTTAGTGAGTTTATCTATGTACTTTATAATGTGTTTATCCTGTGTTCAAATGAGATTTCATGTGAGAATGTTAATTGATTAAAAATAGCACACCCCAGGTTGTTTCATGTTACATTTATAAATACATTAAAAAATGTTTGCAAGGCCAAGGATGCTACGTGTGCAAAAATAAATCTACAGTTTCCAAATGTACTATGTTTTTGATGTATGTAACATATTCTTCAAAATAGAAAATTATGGTGCTAAGGAGACTTTTTAAAATAGGAATTTGAGCAGTTGACGGATTTTAAAATCACTGAATAGAATTCCTGCTGAGATATTGAATTTTATTGCACTTCATGGTATGTCTGTGCATTTGTTCCATCAAGGATTTATCCTTAGCCCACTTCTGCTTCTCATCAACATGCCACTCCTCAGTAATATAATCTGAAACCAGTGTTGATTTTCACATTTACAATGACATCACCCAGCTTGACCTCAGCATTCCTGTTAAGCACTCTTGCATATTTTTACGCTGCTTGTTTGACATCCCTTTAAGATGGGCAAAAATTATTTCCAACTAAAAATTAGGAAGGCCAAAGCCATTTTTAATATTCGTATGGGATGTAGGTGTCACCGACTAGACCAGCACTTATTGCCCATCCCAAAGTGGCCTTGAGGAGATGAAAGTGAGCTGCCCAAGCCTTGAGTAGGTGATGGTGAGCTGCCAGTCCATGTGGTGTAGGTGTATCTGCAGAGCTGTTAGGGAGGGAATTTCAGGATTTTGATCCTATGACAGTGAGGAATGGCAATATATTTTCAAGTTAAGATGGTGAGTGGCTTGGAAGGAAACTTTCAGATAGTAGTGTTCCCAACTGTCTGCTGCTCTTGTCCTTCTGGATGGTAGCTGTCTAAGGAGTTCTGCTGTACATCTTGTAGATAATGTACACTATTGCCATTGTGCTTCAGTGGTGAACGGAGTAAATGGGATGCCAATCATGCAAGCTACTTGTGCTTGATGGTGTTGAGCTTTTTGGCTTTTGTTTAAGCTGCGCTAATCCAGACAAGTGGAAAGTATTCCATCGCAATTGTGACTTGTGTCTTGTAGAATATGGACAGGCTTTGGGGAGTCAAGGGATGAGTTACTTGCTGTAGGATTCCTAGCCTCTGACCTGTTCTGGTAACCACAGTATTTATATAGCTAGTTCAGTTTCAGGTCAATGATCACCCTCAGGATGTTGATAGTGGGTGTTCCAGCACTGTTACTGCCATTGAATGTCAAGGAATGATGGTTACATTCTCTCTTTTTGGAGATGATCATTGCCTGTCACTTGTGTGGCATAAATGTTACTTGCCACTTATCAACCCAAGCCTGGAAATTGCCTCGCTACATTTGGGCATGGACAGCTAGCCCAAAAGCAGCATCCCTGCCCCACACACTGCTGTTCAGCTACTGATTCCAATCTCTCTTTTCACTGCCTCTCCTGCCACCCACACTTTTTTGTGCTATCACTAAAACTGCCTGTTTCCATCTCTAACGTCAGTGTTTTCCACTGACTGAACTCGTATGTTAAAATACCATATTTTGGAATAAATAAGTTTAAAGATAACAATGCTCTCCTCGTTTGCCTTCTGTTTTGTACCTACTTTAAATTTGAGGCCATTCAGAACTCTATTGTTAAGTTTTCTTGCACCAAATCCAATTCACCCTTCAACCCTGGTACCAGGTCAAACCCTCCTTCAGTTTTAAAATTCTCATCCTTGTTGTCATCTCACCTTGCCCTTCCCTACCTCTGTAATCTCCTTTAGCTCTACAGCCCTAAGATATCGACACTCACTCAATTCTGGCCTCTTGAACATTGCTAAATTTAATTTCCTCATCATTGGGAGTAATATTTTCAGCTGCTTAGGTACAAAATTCTGGAATTTCTTCCTTAGACATTTCTGCCTCTCCATCTCTCTCTTATCTCTTTCCTTAAGATGCTGCTCCTTCAATCCTGTGGCTGGACTTCTCCAATCTCATACACTGCTGCCAGCGAGAATGGAGAATTTGGCACTTAGCCAAATCTCTGTTCATTGAAGTAGGATTGGAGAATCCCTGCTGCAGGTGAAATCAGAGTATCTGGCCCCATGTGTTTGACCAAGCTTTTGGTCCATTGCCTATTTGGTCTATTACTGTTTGCAGCTGTGTGCAGTTTTATTCATAAAGGTCCTCTGAAGTGCCTGCGACATTATTTCATTAAAGGCGCTGTACATTACAGGTTGGTGTGCAAATGTGCTTATAATATTTAGTTAGTTTTAGCATAGATTTTTAATTATATTTCTCTTGCAGTTTTGAGTCAAAGTTGTGCCAGATATTTGCAAATCTTAATGCAACCTACAAGTCAATACAAGGTCACTTACAATCTGAAAATTTCAAGGTAATTATTTCTCAAAGTCATTTGCTTTTATTCATCATAATCATTTTAAAATGTCACGAATGATCAGGTTATGTAATGTACTGAGCCTGCCAAAATAGCTGTTGTTGCTGCTTTGGTCTTTTCTTTTGGATCTTTTTTGTTTGCCTTATTTCTCTACATGAATAGTATGTCTACTTTAACTGTCTGTAATGCGCTATATTAACCCTCCAACTTGAGTTTCAGATTCTCGGTAAAAATATTTCAGCTTGGTTTTGGTCATAAAATTCGAAGATTGCTTTTTCGAGCCTGTTTAACAGTTGTAGTTTTTAGAATCAATTCTTTAGACTCCGCTAGGAGCTGTTAGTTTATAAGAAAGTATGCTGATCAGATAGCCATTCTTAGCTTGCATCTGTAATTTCGTATTGTATTTCAGGAGAAAGCAATCCTAACTCCTGCAAACCACTGGCTCATTCAGCTGACTAAGGCTGGGTGAATGTAGAATGTTGCACAATTTTTGTATGCCTCATGATTAAATAAATGAGCCACTGCTGTCTCTGACAATCCCTGTGTAGGCTTAAACATAATAAAAGCTACTTGAACAAGGATGCAGAGAATGATAGTGCGTGCAGCATTATCTCATTAAAATAATTCAACTTGGTGAAGCAAATGTTCATAAGGGCCTTCTGAATGCATTAGGAAAAAAGCCAAAGCTGATTTGCATAGTTACCTATAAATAATAGAGGAAATTAACATTGCAATGGGGAGGGAAACAAAATGAAAAAGAAGCTGAGATTGAATGGAGACAAAATAAACACCACTGAATGAAAGTGAGGGCAAGGAGAAAAAGGTGGTTGATGGCATGAACAAGAAAACTGAATTATTGATTAAAATATAAGTAGACATAAAAGTGGAAGTCTAATCTGAATGATAGGTAGAAAAATAAGTGCAAGTTTTGAGATAGGGCAGGTGTGAATAGAAGAAATGGTATTTAAGTTTTTGTTCCAGTAACAATGTACAGGAAGACTGAAAATCTTACAAGTAAGTTTTAACCTTTATAATCAGCATTTTATTAAACTCGCTGCCAATAAGTCATTTAGCTGCTCTAATTGTTAGTAATATGTTGAAGTATTCCAATTTGTTTTGCAGCAAAGAGTGATGGGTTGCTTTAGAGCATGGGAAGATTGGACAGTTTACCCTGACCCATTCCTCATTAAACTCCAAAATATCTTTCTTGGACTTGTAGATCTTGAGGAAGAAAGTAAAGAAGTCTGCAAAGCCCAGGTATTTATGAATGCTAAAGTGCAATATTTTTGTAACATTACTTTCATTATGCTGGTTTGTTTGTGTACAAGGCTTGTTTTAAAATATGGAAAGGTTGTTTTTTAAATTTACCATTTCTGTTGACCCTATTCCTCATTAATTCTAGAATATCTACCTTGGACTTGTGGATGTTGAAGAGATCAAAGAAGTTTCTAAACGACAGGTAGCTAACTATGTGGCAATCCATGCGTTTTATCTATGCTTGTGCTTTCAGAACAAGGATTTATGTCCTGGTGACTTCCATATTTTTTTACCTTTGTTGCCAAAGCTCATTTGTTTGGTTTTTTTCTACCCTCTCCCTTTAATATTCTTTGGTATATAAAGATTTGACAGCGCAAATTCCCCCCATATGTCATTTGACTCATTAGCACACCCTTTTACTCTCTTCTCCCTCATGTATTTACCTAATTTCTTGAATGCAGCTGTGCTTTCTTTGCATAATCTTGAAAACATCTATCAGGTCATCCGCTCGATCTTCCCCTTTCTAGAGAAAGAAACTCAGTCTGTTCAGTCTTTGTGTGTAATCTCTGTGCTGTTATTATTCTAATAAATTCTCTTTGGGCCATCTCTGGTACCTCTATAGTCTTTTTGTAATGTGGGGACCATAACTGTTATTTCACGTGTGGTCTATCAAAGTTCTTATGCAAGTGTAACATAACATCTCTGCTTTTCAATTCTGTCTTTCCAGAAAAAAATATATATTGCTAATAAAGTGAGAGCTGTCATTTGTGTATGAACTCTTAGGGCTGAAATGATTTGAAAGATAAAATGACCACTTGCAAATTAAAATTTGTATTTGATGTGTCCATTTACTCTTTATACAGTGTTGAATTAAAATAAGTGTCAGGTAGGAATTTATCTGTTGAAGTACAAACTTTTATATCTCTGAAATTATCAATCTTGCAGGAGTTTTGGGAAAATGTGTATGTTTAGCAATGATTTTTGTTTTTATGTTATAGCCAGCATTGAGAGAGTGTGGGTTACATATTTTGTGATTATATGTATAGACAAGTGTTTAGATCAGGGACATTTTGCCTTTAAGCAATCTTGGAATTGTTAAATTTAAGATACACGAATCTATACTAGTCATTTTTCAATTTTTTTCTGTACTTATGAATGCCTAAAGGAGGGATACATATCCTATTTTAGTTATTTTATGGGAATAAGCTATATTGTTGAATGTTGCTATAGATGATAAAACATGCAAGTGAGATTGCAGTTCAAATGCGAAATACATTCATAGCTGATCATTTCGGTTACTTTATTGAAAACCACAGCCAGGATTTTGTTCTGTGGCAGAGGAACATATATACATGTACAGAGATGTCTTGGAGACTTATCAGTTGGAATTTTTGTCACTCTGGCATCTGATTCAGTGCAGTGTCATCGCCAAGAGATCTCTGGTATTTGAACAGGGCAAGCAATGGACTTTTTCAGTCAATCTGAAGTATCCTCACTGAAACGTGCAGACTTTTAAAACAGGAAATAAAAATATATTGTATGTAAATCATCAATGAGGAGCAAAATGAAGGTTGAGTCATGCATACAGGGTTAAGAGGGAAGAAAAAGTCAAAGATCAACATTTTGAAAAACTTATAATTTTCTTAAGGAATGAGAGGCCACACTTCTGAAATTAATTTTGCAGGGTTAGAAACATTGCTCACTTACTCCATTAAAACTATATTTGCTGATGAATGTGGGAGCAGCATCTTTTCTGGTTGTCATTGGTGTCACTTTTTCTTAAGTGCACTAAGTTCACCAGATTAGTGATTTCAATGCCAAGTCTATTTAGTAAGGACTTCAAAAGTACATCCTGTGAAGTTGCGGGAGATCTCTGACAGCAACTTTTGGATTTCAGCTTTCAAATGCAAATGTTGAAGTTGCTGTAGATTTACTGCAGATAATGGCGACTGCTGGTTGCCTGATGCAACAAAATGCAGACCAGTCTAATTTTCATACTATTTACATTATTTTACCTAGAAGTTTTTATTTAATACATTTTTTCCCAAATTAGGTTTTTTATTTCCTACTATTTCCACTAATATAACCACATGTAGAGAAATCCTCTGCTGTTATTTAATTGATATTGGGTTATCACAACACTTCCAGACAGGTTAAGGGGGCTAAGTCCTCTTACATTTATACTTTGTAAGTTTTAGATATACAGTTATGGTTTTTAAAAAATTCAGATTAGTTTAATAAATATGAAAGTATCTCATCAAATGATTGTTGTATTTACGTTCATTCTGTGGTTTTGGAGTTGTAATCACCAACACTTCCCATACATAGCAACAGTAACTTCACTTCAGACGGAGTTCGTTGGCTGTGCCACTCTTATGGCAATTTAAGGAAACGAAGTGCTACATAAATGTAAATTATTATTCTTGAAGTCTAAAGTCATGTTGGATTTCACTATCGCCCATTGAATTTTTTTCCAAAGTCCTTTTGGTGGCATCCTTTACTGTTCACCTCTATTCCGTGCACTTAAATAGATACAATGTTAGCAAATACAGAAAAATATCAACAGAGTTTACTCAAATCACCTGAGAGTATCTCAGCCAGATTTCTCTTCTCCAGGCTTGCCCCTTCTGAGACGTCCTTGTTCAGTCTTGGAATTTTAACTTTCAGCCAAATTTTGTATTAATTTGGCCCAGATCTTCTGGTTTCCAGATAGTTGGAGACTGGGCTTGCTCACCAAAGATGCACCTTGGGACCCCTCAGAAGTTCCATTGTCGTTATTCTGTTAATTCCCTGGGAAGTTTGAATTTTGGGCAATTCCCCTTCTCCCCAGGACCCTCTGAGTTAAGAGTTGGAGATTTCAGACAGTTCCAACATACGTACTTGGGTCGTTATCCAGGAAATGTTAAACTAAAAATTCTACTCTTAATTCTATACAACTGGCCCCCTCCATTGTTTTTCCTAATCGCATCACTGAATGGTTCCCTATGGCTCCCAACCTACCTGCCACCTTGCCTCCTTACCCTGGCCACATTTTTCTGTATGGTACAGGTGCAATTCTGATGTGTGATGACTGATGTAGTAATGATAATAATGTGAATTATATGTTTGGTAGCCAGAGTCTGAAGAACTAGATGGAGCACCTGTTGAGGATGAACTTGATGGTGCCCCATTGGAGGATGTAGATGGAGTTCCAATTGATCTAGGCACTGCTCTTGATGATCTTGACGGTGTTCCTATGAAGGTGCTTGATGATGATCTTGATGGTGTTCCCAGTAAGTGGTTTTGATCTCTAATGTTGCTTAATTCTGATGGGGTAAACAATTGAATAGATACAATTTGGCTACCTTGGCTATACTTCATGTATCCCATACTTGTGAGATGGGAGGTTTGAGGGCACAACAACTTCATTAAAATTCTAAAGTGGCAACAGATGGTTTTGCTTATGATTCCAGAATTTTGTTCAGACCATTGTGAAGACGTACAACTAGACATGGCCTCCTCCATGGAATCATAGAAACTCAGAGCACAGAAGAACACCATTTGCTCCATCGTGCCTGTGTCAGCTCTTTGAAAAAGCATTCATGCTTAGTCATATTTTAACTATTTCTTGTTGGTAATTCATCCTTAAGTATCTTTCCAATTTCCCCTCAAAATTATGAAATAAAATCAATTTCCATTACGTCTTCAGGTGGAGACCATTCCAAGTTCTGGAAACCTGCAGAAAATTCCACATATCCCTTTTGGATGTCTTGCTAATGATTTTAATTCTATTACCTCTGTTTATTGACCCTCTTACTTGAATATATGTTATCAAAATGTCATCATCTTGAAAGCCTCTGTATTGGGTTATCTTTTAACCCTTTCTCTGAGGAAAGCATATTTAACTATTCCAACCTCTCCGCAGGATTGAAGTCCATGGTAATTGCCTGATAAACCACCTCTGTACCTTTTCTAAGGCTTGTACATCTTTCCTGAAGTGTGATTCCCAGATCTGCCCAGTACTAGAATAAAGGCAGCACAATGGCACAGTAGTTAGCACTGCTGCCTCACAGCGGCAGGGACCTGGGTTCGACTCCCAGCTTGGGTCACTCTGTGCAAAGTTTACACATTCTCCCGATATCTGCTTGGGTTTCCTCCAGGCGCTCCGAGCACCTACCGAATTGTGATGATGAGGGGGTTTTCACAGTAATTCCATTGCATTGTGAATGTAAGCCTGTTTGTGATTAAAAGATAAACTTTTTAACTTTATGCTGCATCAATGATTAATAAAATTCTCCCATGAATTATTTGCTTTGTATTCTATTTCTCTGTTTCAAAATTAAATAATCCATATATTTTTAACTATCTTAACTGTCTCTGTGCCGTTAAGAATGTTTATATGGACACCATGGTGTCTCTATTCATCTACACTTCTCAAAATCATGTCATTTATAGTGTACTGTCTTTCCATATTTGTCCTCCCTTAAGTGTATCACTTCATTTTTCTCTGGAAATGAATGCCACCTGCTTCTGTCATCTTGAAGTCTACTACCTCATTAAGCTTCAAATCAGAGGAGAAGACAAAGGGAATCCATGTAGTCAATTGAATCTCCATCAGCTCTTTTGAATGGCAATTCATTTAGTTCACTTCTCTGCGCTTTCTCCAAATATTTGAAGACTATTTAATCTGTATCCAACATTCTATTAGTGTATTCTACATCTAACCACTTGTGTGGGTTTTCCTCTCGTATTTCGTTTGGTTCTTTTGCCAACTGCCTTAAATCTGCATTTGATTATCAACATTTCAGCAATTGCAAACAATGTTTATCTTTTGACATTCTCTGCCCACGTCCTCCATAATATTACATGCCCGTTAAATTGCTACTTGTTCTCTTTTGAGCAGAGCAGGCCAACTTTAGTTTCGTTAGTCCATCCACGTAACCAAAATCCCTCATCCCTGGAACCATCCCAGTAAATTTCTTGTATAGATTCACATGCTTTCTAAAGCATGACACCCAGGCTTGGACACTGCAGTCCAGCTGGGGCTAGCTGGTGAGTTATAGCATCTACAAACTTTATAGTACTGCTCCCCACCCCTGAGTTTAGATTGTGTATAAAAATTGGATGCGTGTAATACTAGATCCAAAACTGACTTTGAGGAATACCATTTGTAAACCACCTCACAATCTGATAATCACCCATTGATGGAGTGTTGACCCACCACACTCCATCCTGTCGCTGAGCCATTTGATATCTGTATCACCACATCAAGAAGGAGTGACGATAGCGTGTGCTAATTTGCAAAATGTCTGAGTTAATGTTGGATTTGAATGATCAAGTTAATTTTCTACCACCCACTAACCTCCTGCCACTCTTTTCAGTTGATGGCCCTGAAGATTCAAAGAAGTTTCAATCCGTATTTAAAGTTGCTCCATCAAAATGGGAAGCAGTAGATGAAGCAGAGTTAGAATCACAAGGTAAGTGTAAATAAGCAGTCGACTGCACCTTAGTACACATTCCACTGCACGTGTTTGATTGCATTAAGCCACGTTATTATATTTTTTTGCAGCTGTTACAACTTCAAAATGGGAACTCTTTGACCAGCCAACTGAATCTGAAGAGGATGAACAACCGGCGTATGTTGACATTCTGACTTGCTATAATAATGCAGGATGCATAACTAGGGCTAATAAAATTTTATTTTAGAAATGATTCGATCATCAATGATTCATGAATAAATCAGTAGTGGAACAAACTTGCTATTACAATATGATACTGATGCTGCAGATATTAATGATTTTATTTAGCCTTACCATCAAACGAAAGGAAAGTACATAAATAGATACTTTAATACTTGCCATTATATTTTTTTTGAACCATGTAAATTCCAGTTATGACTAGTGAGTCATGAGGGTATGTTGCTTGCTATCTCAATATGGTACTGTACAAGCATAATAACAAAACATTACAGTGGATTTACACCAGTAATCAAATTGACAAGTAATTTAAACACTTGCAATCAAACTTGATTTGCTTAAACATCAGTTATACAAGCAGTAGGAATTTGTAAATGATTTTGAATGGCTGAGTAACATACAGTGACTTAGATTTATTTTAACTTCTATTGAAATTGCTTTACGTTGTTTGTAATTAAAGGGACAGTACATTAAAGGAGAGTGATGATGAAGATGATGATATTGATGATCAAATGCCCAGGTCGGAGGAGGTGATTTATTTTTTGAACCCAGTTAAAGAGGAAACAATGGAATCCAAGCCCATTCTTAAATATTCAGAAATGTCTGAAGAAAAGCGAGCCAAGCTTCGAGAAATAGAGGTACAAATATTCTCGGTGGTTACAATCTGCTTTTTGGCAAATCACTTTGGGTGTTTTGTAAATGTGGTTGTAAAAATAAACAATTTTTTTTAGCTTAAGGTCATGAAGTTCCAGGACGAATTAGAATCTGGAAAAAGGCCAAAAAAGGCAGGTCAGACCATGCAAGAACAAGTGGAGCATTATAGGGACAAACTACTTCAGAGGGTGAGTGCAGCATATTCTCATTAACTTGCATTAAATAGCATCTGTCCCTTATTGTTTTACTTGATTGAATTTGATTTGTCCTGCTCACAAGAATGTTATTACACTTGAGTGTCATTATAATTGTAAATCATTAGGTTGCCACTTTGTTATCCGAGCATCTGTAAGGATCATTTAATTTGCAGATGTATTTGTTATCTTTTAATATTTGTAAGTATTTGAAATGCACAAACCAATTCTTGCACATAGTGAAAATAAGATCTGTTTCTGTCCAGTAGTCTACGAAATAACAATTACACTCAGTTTGATTACAGCCTTGGTCTCGTGTGATTTTGCATTCAACAAAACTTTAGTTGGCAAAATAGAACCTTATGCTCCAGACAGCATGACTTGACATGTTGCCCCTTCCCTTCGTCCATTCACTTATCAACCACACTCCTGTTCCCCTACCCGCGGCAGTATGTGAAATTCCAATCTCAGCCATATTTGAGGAGGGTGGAGGGGAGAACAAGAATTGGTGCGCACAAGTCCCTGTATCTGGTCAGTTACAAAACAACATCGGCGGAAAGAGTTTGCATGATTGTACACTCTACCACCTATATTATGTTCCACATTTTTAAAATTTGTTCATGGATGTGGGCATTATTGGCTATGCCATATTGCCCATCCCTGAGGACATTTAGTCAATTGGAATCTGGATCTTCATTACTCTGGTCTCCGAATTACCAGTAAATGACAATACTATAACACCACTACCTCCCCAAGATTGGCTGAGAAGTATAAAACAGATTTGTGGTGAATGGCTACGTTTTGGAGTGGAGGGAAGCACACAATGAAGTGGTTGTTAATTCAATTGCCTTAGGAATTTTATGTCATTGGCGCTAAGTAGAAGCTATTGTTCAATACAAAGAGTGGGGCTGTTTTTAATATGCATTAAGGACTTGGTGCATACAAGGCACAGTTTCAAAGTTTCCTGTGATATGAAACTTGTGTAGCAAATAGTGAGGAAGATGATGAACTTTGAGAACATAGATTGATGTAATAGATGGCAGATGAAATTCAAATGAAATAACGTGAAAGGATGCATTTTGGTCGGAAAAATGTGGCAAGGCAACCTTTGTGATGCTAAGGCAAGAACAAAGACACCTGTTTGTGCACACAATTTTTGAAGATGACAGGACAAATTAACAAAGTAGTATGAATTGAGACTTAACTTTCTGGCTTCTGTAACCTGAGTCTATAATAAACTATTAGTTTGGTGCTAACTGGAATATTGCCCTTAATTCTGGCTTCACGCTTTTGGAAGGACCTGAAAGTTTTCGAGTGGGTACAAGAGAGTTTTACTGGAAATGGTTCAAGAGATTACAGCTATGTGGATGTTTGTTCTCCTTAGGTCAGCAAAGGCTAAGAGGCATTTGATAAAAGTGGCAATAATTATGAAGTGTTTAAATAAAGTAAGTAAAAAAAAGTTTTAATTTGTTAGCAGTTGATAATGAGCAGTAATTGGCAAAAGGACCAGATGTAACATGAGGAAGGACTTCTTTACACAAGTTGTTAGGATTTGGAATGTGTCACTTGATATTTGATGGATATAAATTCAACAGTAGTATGCATTTGGAAATTGGATAATCATTTGAAGAAGACAAAAATATGTGGATATGGAGGAAGATTGAAGAAGGGGAACTAGTTAGATGGCTCTGCAAAAGAGCTTGTGCAGACTTGATGGGCTGAACAACTTCCTTGTGCTGTACCATTATATGATTTTATATACCTCAGTCCTCGGATCACTGTACAGAACAATCAGAAGAAGGAAACCCTGACTGACATTTTTTCAACTTTGCTTAACTATCATCTCTGCTTAACTATCATCTCTATTATTGTTCTAACTGAGATTTGATAATTCCTCATAGAGTGGGGATTTTTTTTCTATATGACTTTGTTGCTGGCTGGATAAACGTTGAACAATTGGGGAAACCCATATTTGTTTAAGGATCTTGTTTACTCATTTTAAATGAGTTGTTTGATGTTTTAACTTTGCACATTTATGATTAAGATGCTAAACCCAAAAGTTGTTTGGTTTAATCCTTTCTAATGGTGGAAATATATTTTAACCACTTGCTTTGTATTTCTGGTGATTACTTCATTATTGATACTTGAACTTCAGGTGTACTTTACCTTGCATTTAGGAGAAGGAGAAAGAATTAGAAAGAGAAAGGGAGCGTGACAAAAAGGACAAAGAGAAAGATGTGATTAAATCAGAGTACCGTATAAAAGATAGGAAAGAAAAAGAAAGTTCCTCGTCTCCTTCAAGCAAAGAGAGGTATTGTTTTAATATCTTAATCACATTTTTATGCATCTTAAATCAAGCTTATATAGCATACATCCCATTTTTTTTGCCCTTGGTATGGGGAATATATATTCAGTGGAGCATTCTCAACCCTTGGATAAGAGAACAAGATTGAAAACCATTTGAGTGAATAAATTCTCCTCAACTTAGTGCAGAAGAATTGGTCTCTTGTTCTGAGACTAAGTGCTTTAGGCTCCTTGACCACTGGAAACAAATCTTTTAGCACCTTCTGAATCGTTTGTGTTTCAATGAGATCAACTTGTTCTAATGTTCAGAGAATATAGGCCCCATTTACTCAGCCTCTCATCTCACCCCAGGGACCAATTTAGTGATCATTCGCTGTACCGCACCTTAAATATAGGCACGTCACACAGTATTTCAGATGTGATCTCAGCAAGTGCAATTGTGGCAAGAGTTTTTTTTATTTCTGAGCTTCAAACCCTTTGCAAGAAGTGATCCTGATATAACTACATAAATCTTTTTGAACATCAATGTTTGCAAGTTCTACACCTTTTACCTTCTGGTTTCCCTATCATCCTTTTGTGGATTCCTCATGTTTAAAAAGTTATATTTGAGTATCTATCAAACACCCTTTTAAGTTACGAGCTTCCCAATTCACTGAGACGCAATCTTCTATAAGTTGAACTAATAGGCTTAAAAGCTGACTATGTGCTGTATGGTTCATTAATTGTCCATGCAGATCACACTACTGCCTCTTCTGGTTCCACAGCTATTCAAAAGACTGCTAATCACTACCTTCTTGAGGGCAATTAGGAATAGGCAACAAATGCTGATCACTCAGCAGTGCCCACACCCTGTGAAAGAATTTAAAATATCAATGTTCCATACTTTGCCCAAATGGGAGAAGGTCACTCGATGTTAAGGAAGATCTTAAAAATAGTAATTTCCCTAAATATTTTTAGATGTGAAGATTATCTTAAAGTGGATTACTTAATGAAAAAGAATTGTGAATATCTACTCAGTGAAGCTAAATTAAGCTGCAGTATCATGAACTAGAGATACATATTAGATATTAAAAGGTGAATATTTATGGGAATTGATTATGCATGTTGCACAGAAGCAGTAGGATTTTCCTCATTATTTATAATGGTGCAATGCACTTGACAAAAGTCTGCTTGGATGAGCCTCATTTGACATAACAGTCTTAATGTTATGTAAATCATTTATACTATCTACATGTGACGTTGCAGACATTTGACATGGTTCTTGACATAGCAAGTAAACACGTGAAATGTTGAAGCTTGGGCAACTGATTCCAATTCTGATTGTGTATATGTTTTTTTTTAATAGAAAAAGGAAACACAGTGCATCTGTCAGTCCAACTCGTATTGCTAGGCGTGTGAAGTCGCCATCACCGCGTTCAGAACGGTCAGATAGATCACGTACCAAAGACAGCCCCCACACCAGGTTGACGCATAAAGACACACCTAGAGATACAAATAAGAAATCCAAAAGGTACGTCATAATTATGTGGTGCTTTGTATTTTCTCTATATTCATTGAAGTGCTGAATGTTGGAAATATAGATTTTTTTTTAGTAATATCTACCACTTTACAACGCTTCAATGTTGTAAAGGTCAATACTACCCCATGATTTGCTGAGTCAAATGTCAGTTCATTGTGTAAAATGGTAATTTCCCTAGATATTTTTATGTATGAAGATTATCTTATAGTGGATAACCATCAATTTGATTTCCATGGAAAAAGGAAGAGAATTGTGGACATGGGTTTCCAATATATTGATTTTTAAAAAATCTTGGGATCTCATTTAATTGACTTTGACTTGTTTAGCTTTAGAAACTATCTGTAAACAGAAACGATCATGGAACGTGCAGATTTAAAAATCAAGTGTAATAAGATTAGAATTTGATTGTAAATAGGTTGCTGTATTGCTAAATTATTTTCTTTGTGTATTTAATCCCCCACCATTGCACTCATTCTCTTACTTTGTCTTTGCTTCCCTCTTCTAAAGATACTAATTTACCAAAATTTGGTTGCATGATATCTCACCTATGGTATCTAAGCCTTGGAGTGAGTTGTGATGATGACTGTGAGCAGACTGTTCCACTCTTAAAGCATCATACTGAGCCTGATTCTGGATTTCAGCAGGCACAATGTGGGGGGGAGAAAAGAGAATTTTGTTCTCGTTAAGGTCAATTATAGAATCCTTTAAAAAGTACCGATATGAGTACTTGGCATAACAGTCAAGACTATGACCCAAGTGCTGCTAAGTGGAATCAGGTGGACAGGCCATGATGTTTCATGTGTCTGTGCAGACTAGATGGGCTGAATGGCCTCCTGCACTGTAGTATTCTGTGATCTATACTGATGCTCAAGCTTGAGGTTATTTAAATACATATCAGGGATTGAACCTGGAACCTGGTTGGCGTGGCTGGACTTAATGATCTATTAATTCTGCACATGAAACATCCTAAGTGTAGATTCGATCTTCGATTTGACCTCGTGTTCTCTAGTGGATTTCACTGTTGCTGATCAATAAAAAGACCACTTAAGCTTTGTACTTCAAATACTTATTTTTTTTAAAAGTATGTTGTCATTCTTTTGTTCACTCATCTCTTGATGTTTGTGAACATTATGTCAATATAATTGTTTTTCAATTGTAAAGCAGATACAATACCCAAAACCCAGCTTCCAAAGACCAGCCAGTTTTGTAATGGAGTATTTCACTGTTTAAGCAAGTGCCTGTTTAAACATGTTTTAATGAAAATGTTTGCCCAGACTTGAACAGGAGCAGGCATGCTAAAAAACTGGTAATTGACATTCTGTCATGCCTTCTGTTACTTGAGGGTATCTTCAACCATGACTGCCCACAAAGGAAACAGTAAATCAATTTGAGTAGCCAGATCTTTTTGAAATGGCCGGCAGGCAGGTCTAGTCCCAGGGTCTGCAATTAGTATCATGCACTGTACAGGTTGGACATCCATAGTTCAGGAAAATCTGAAATCTGGCATCGTCTTGGTCGTGTGGATGCTGGATTTTGGAGATACTGTGCTTAATAATCTTCAGCTTGTTGAGCTTGCTGCATTTTAAGACAGCCTGCTTTTCTGATTCTCTCTCTCTCTCTCTCTCTCTCTTTCAAAACTCATCACTGATCAAGTTTTAAGTCGCATCCTTGCCTTTTCTCCTTTGTCTTCCATCAGTTGTTTGATTATGCTTCTCTGTTGATTTTCTATATTAAAGATGCCATGTAAATGCAAATTATACAGGTAGTTGGTGCAGTTCTGTGAAACCTTTTGGATGACTGTGCAATGCCATATTTGTTTATGCCTATAATATGTACTTAAAAGAAATTAAGTTTTCACTCCATTTGACTGTCTGGTGAGCAGATAGTGCTAATATTTTTAATAATTCTCTGTAGATCTCGCTCTGGCTCAAGGACGCCAAAAAGGTCCAAAAGATCTCGTTCAAGGACACCCAGAAAATCTTCCAAAAAATCTAGATCCCAGTCCAGATCTCCACATCGATCACACAAGAAATCCAAGAAGAGCAAACACTAGTGAACTGTTCATCATCTTTTTTTTTTCTGTCTTTAGTTTTGTCCTGTGCCTGAAACAAACTGTTGAGGAATATCATTCCTGGCTTTTTTTTTTGAATGCACATATATTCATTATGAATATTCAACTCCAGTCAATCTGTGTGCTTTTTTGTATATGAAATAAAAATGACTTCTATAGTGCTATGGCTTCATCATCCCCTAAACTCCCTGTTTGTAGATTGTGTAAAAATGAACCCTCCCCCTGTCCCTTTATATTAGATTTCTCATGAGGACCCTTGTATGTCTCTTCCACCAGCAGTAGCAGTGTTGTATTTGCGGAGATGTATGAGGAAGCCTGAAGCAGAAGTGTTATCCTTTTGTAATTTTTAACATTCAATGAGAGTTGAATAAAAATCAATACAGAAAGTTACATAATTTCTTGTTTTATAATAAAGTAAATGCAATAATGTTTGAATGATGCAACTGTTATTTTAAGGTGCGACTTGGCATTTCACCATGCAGCAATGGACATGTTTATACAACAGCAGAGCTCCTGACCTGGAACGGAGACCTTATTTTCTCAACTAGAATTTAAAATTGCATACAATACCTAAAATCTTGTGTGGCTTAACAAACATAATAAACATTATAAAGCTACATATTGACCATAATAGCCAACTATCTAAGCTGAGTATTCATCTGTGAATTAGATCTCTAAAATTGTGTAAAATAAAATAGTCGTTTATATGCCTCTTCCATTTTACACAAGTCACCTATGATCTAGAATGATCTATTTAGGGTGCAGTGGTATTTACCCAGCAACATCAGATCGCAGGGAAGGAAGTGGCTGGCAAAGCTGTCTGCATGCATCCATAGCATAGGCATCGTTTTAACAATCTGGCACCAGTCCAAGATGGTAGCCATTACAAAGCCAGGGAAATCGTTCCAATGACCCACGCAGTTACTGCCCCAACAGCCCACTTTCAACATACAAGGTCTAGAACATCACCTGTTAAAGGGCCAGCTTGCCATTTGGGACTTGTATAGAAACTGGTGGGTATCACCTGAGGCAGCAGGACCAATGCACTATGCATTGCTTCACACCCCTTGATCTGTCCTACAGCAGAGTTCTGCTACTCAACATGGTTCAGGAGCCAGCTCACAATATCCACCTCTGGAAGCCAAGGGACACAAGACCAATGCAACTAGAATGGATTGTGCTAACATACATTAAACCTATTGATACCCACAGTGAAATCATCTACGATGAACACCACTGGCTGACAGTTGAATGAAGCACTTCCATTGACACAGGACCTCAATAAAAACCCCACATTCTTGTCTGAAATCCCATAGACCCTGCTGCGACACCTCACACCCTGCCTCTTGATAACACACATCATGGTTCACTGCAACTGACACTCGTGGTGAAGTTCCAGGCTTCAACCTTACACAGAAAACCTGGAGAGCCCTGAGTTGCTTGAGGGCAAATTAGAGAAGTATCCCCCAATCACTCCACAAATGAGGAACAGTTTGTTGTGGCTGACCGTTCAAGTCATCACCTACGTACCCTAAGAGATCTGCCCTAAGATCCATTGTTAGTAGCATCAACAATTTTCACTGCATGAGCTGAAGCCATGGGATGTATTTTTTAACCTCAGCTTCAAATTATGACAGCTTCCCCAACCATGTGAAAAGAAAGGACGACCTAGTGTACAAGCATTCGTGCAGAAGTGATAATGCTTTGTTTCTGAAATTATGCTTGAGTAATATGGTAAGAGAGATCAAAATGTTATGAGTGGGAGCAAAAACAAATGTTGGAGGTCCAAAACAGAAGTTGTCGGAAATTCTCAAAAACTGTCAGTGTCTGAACACCTCTGACCCCTTTTATGCTACTGACAAAGTTGATTTCTAGGTGTTTTTATTTTATTGTAACAGGTTTTTAATTCTGACTATTTTATATAATCTCTTTTATAGTTTTTCTTGAAAAATGACATATAAACCTTTGCATCAGAGTTTTTTAATTTTATTTAGGTTAGTCCTATGTAAAATATGCAAATATATTTTAATTAAATCCATTTTCCATATCAAGAACAAGAGAATTATGATGCTTGTGTAAATGTAATGTTTTATATTAATCTATCAGTATTTTTCACACCTGTTTTTAGTTATTGTGACTAATGAATGGGCAACTATTCTGAATACAATCTATTTGGATCCCGTTTAATGTGCCTAATGTATGTGGTGGCGATCCCATGTACTTAAATTGCAACTTCAGTTTATACTTGCTGATATTGTGTTTTCATGTTGCCAGATTCCAATGCCACCTACCCCTTTCATGGTGCTGAAGAACAGAATCTTGGTGGCCTTGCAAATATAGCATCCAAGTAATGGGAAATGTGCACAGGCAATGAAGCTGTTACAATCAGTTCTACTGTTTCATTATTTGCCATTTAACCTATCTGTGCCATGGTTGTCTGCAATTGTGAGAAATCTGTGATAGGTAACTTCCAAATCTAAGGATTGTTTCCAAGTGTTTATTTTGTTAGTTGCCTGAATTCTGGGGTGGGGGTAGAACTGGCCCTATCCCTGTGCTGCATGATTCTGATTCTGAATTGGCCAATTTAACTACAAATAGTCATAATGTGCTTGTTTGCAAATACAATTGGCAGTTGTGTTGAATTTTTTTATATGTTGGGTTCAGATTCTTTGATTTCCTTTGAATATCCGCACTTGGCAATAGAAACCTATTCCAGAACTTTCCAATGAAAATCTGTTTGCCGTTCTCTGGAAGACACGTGAATGTATTCTGAGATTGTTTAATTATAGAGAAACTTTTGGCCTTTGGCACTTCTCTTGCGTAGTTAAGATCAGCTATCAGTTGGAAATTTGTAGTTACCAGCATCCTATAGCTATAAACAAGTCATTCTCAAGTTGGCAGGGCTTAGTACATGGGGACCTCAGATATTCACAAAGTAAATCATTTGGAGATGGAGACCAAATGTAATATTCTCAAGCGTGCTGATGACATTTTCAAAACTGGGTAGAAAAATGAATTGGGAGGCAGATGCAAAGAAGCTTCAAGGGGATTAGATAAGTTGAGTGGGCAAGACCATGATAGATGGAATGTTGTGTGAAAAACTGAAGTTATCCATTTTGCAAGAGAAAAAGCAAATGCAGAGTATTTCTTAAATGATGAGAGATCAGGAGGTTTTGCTATCAAAGGGACCGGGATGTCTTTGTAGGTGCAGCAAGCATTTAGGAAAGCAGATGATATGTTGCCCATTTTTGCAAGATGTTTTGAGCATGAGAGTAAAGATGTCTTTGCTGCAGTCGTATAGAGCCTAAGCAAGATGGTACCTGGATATTGCATATAGTTTTGGGCTTCATACTCAAGGAAAGATATGCTTTCATCAAGGGAATTTTTTTTTATTATTCACACATGATGTGGGCATTGCTGGCTGAACCAGCATTCATTGCCCATCCCTAATTGCCCTTGGATTGAGTTATAATTTAAGGAAGCATTTTTTAAAGACTCAACCAAATTACTATGGATCTGGAGTCACATGTAGGCTAGACAAGGTGTGGATGGCAGATTTCCTTCCCTAAAGAACATTAATGAATCAGATGAATTTTTACAACAATTGACAAGGGTTTCATAGTCATCATTAGACTTTCAGTTTCAGACTTTTATTGAGTTCAAAACTGCCATGGTGGTATATGAACCCTGGCCCCAGAGCATTACTGTGGGTCTCTGGATTATTAGACCAGTTATCTACGACAATATCACTATACCAACATCTCCCCATGCATGAAAGATTCACCAGACTGACTTCTGGGATTGTTTAATGAAAAACGATTGAGGAGAGCTGGCCTGAATTCTCCAGAATTTACAAGGGGTGTGTGCGTGTATCTCCATGAGAGAGATTGATAAGATTTCTAGATGATAAAAGCTACCTATGGATAATGTGGGAAAAGGGCATTGTGTTAGAAGATTAGTTATAATAATTCAATGGCAGAACAGATGGAAGGAGCAAATGGCCTATTCACTGTCTACCATTCTGTTTGAACAGTGTAATTCTATACTTACTTTTCTCCCACTACAGTTAACGTATTTCATCTTAAAAATGCTTTATTCAAATTTAAATAAGGTAATGTTGCTGTATTTCTGACTGATAATGCAACGCCATGGGAGTGAAAGTTACTTAATGAAAAAAGACTGAGATTCCTCCCCCTGGCTCTGAAATATGTAATTTATGGGAATACTGTTTTTCAAGAGCCATTAATTATGAAAAAAAGCTAGCTGTTTCTATTACAGAATTGTTATCTCTTGTATATCTATCTTGATGATAAAGCTGAGAAAATGGCCCACAAGTAGAAATCCACCACTACTATATCATTTCAGTCCCAATTGGCAAACTTATATGTCGTCTTTACCCCCAGTAGCTACTTTTGAAACTTCAGAAAATTTTATTCTGAAGTTTATGTTCTTTAAACCATCATAGCATGCAGTCAGCAGTGATGGGAGTACCTTTCACATACTGTTATATTGTTGTGAAAATGGCTGTGTGGGAAGTATCACCTGGTTTCACTCAGTCAATAGCAATGTTTTGAGTGTCTGCTTGGTCCAATCCTGTTCATCTGTCCATATCTGATTATTTTGGAAATGGTGCTTTGTAATGGAGTTAAGTTCCATCTGCATTGTTAACCTTTGACATGTAATAGTGTGCATTAGCAAGACATTTGCAGGTAATTTGCCAAGTATGATTGCACAAGAAAAACTTGAAGCTATTGAAGTTTTTAAAAATATTTTTGAGGGGTTGTTCGTTGAATTTAAAGATGTGCTAATTTTAACACAGCATGCAAAGGAAAACAGAGCCACTAATTTACAAAAGTAAGTCAAATTCTGTGTTTATTTAAATGTGATCATCTCTCATATTTTGACTTACAGTAGAGTATCTGATCCCCAAATCCACTCCATCGTGAAGATTGCCCATGATACTTCTGTAACTCTGTCCAATTCAGCAAACCTGTTAGTGAGAACCTCACTACGTCTATTCTAGAACTCTCTTGACCAGCGTCCCATTTTCAATTCTCCATTTTGCCTCAGCTAATCCAAATGTCAGCTGCCTGCATTGTAACTTGCCCATCCATCATCCTTTTGCTTGAATCACCTCATTGCCTTGCTTCTTTATAACTCGTGATCTCCTTCAGCCCCACAACCATTTGAGAACTTAATGCACCTCTAATTCTAGGCTGCTGTGTAGCTACTGTATCCTTCACCCCATCTTTGGCAGTTATGCTTCTTTTGTCTTACCACCAAATTCCTTCCTTAAACGTCACCCATGATCTTCTTTCAAACTCAATGCTTTGACAAGCTTTTGTTTACCCTTCCCAATAATATTGTTCACCTTGCAATATGTTTTTACCAGATAGCACTTTTCATCAAATCATAGAATCTACGGCACAGAACCAGGCCTAGTCTGTGATGATCAAAATGCCCATCTAGGCTAACCCCACTTGGTTGCATTTGGCCTAATCTCTCTAAACCTTTCCTATTCATATCTGTCCAAATGCCTTTCAAATGTTGTCAATGTCCCTGTCTCAACCACTTCCTCCGGCAGTTCATTCCACATATACACCACCCTCTGTCTAAAAAAGAAGTTACTTCTGTTAATTCTTTCCCCTCTTAAACTTATGTCCTCTTGTTTTTGATCCCCTAACCATGGGGGGAAAGACTGAGTGCATTCACTCTATCCATGCCTCTCATGATCTACATTTCCATAAGATTACTATTTCCTGCACTCCAAAGAAAAAAGTCGTGGCCTGTCCAATCTCTCTGTATAACTCAGTCCCTTGAGTCTTGGCAACATCTTGTAAATCTCTTCTGCACTCTCTCTAATTTAATAACATCATCTCTAAGGTAAGGCAACCAAATCTGAACACGATACTCGGGGTGCAGCCTCACCAACATTCTGTACAACTGCAACATAATTTCCCAACTTCTATATTCAATGCCCTGACTGAAGGCCAGCATGACAAAAAGCCACTTTCACTGCCCTATCTACTGTTGAAACATTTTGGAACTTTCATCTGTATTAAATATGATGATACTAATTATAAGTCATATTTATAAACTATTCCTTTTAATGTGTGTAATGCTTTTATAAACCTGAAATTACATAAGTTTTTGTCCATGGAATTAGACATGTGATATTCAGCTTTACTTGAAGTAAAGTTTTGCTGGCGATGGTCTTGGACTTATAATAGGTGAGAAATGAACCTGGCTTGGTCATCCTGGAGCATGTTACCAGTGGATTTGCTGAGATTTTGTAGTATAGAGGTACCTGGAATAGGGGATTCTGAGTGTTTGTCAGCAATGAGAGAAGGACATGGACCTGACAACACTGGATTAGGTTTCTAGATCTGACAGTTTAATCATTTCTGCACAGGTTTGAAACTTGAGATGTCACTTTATTCTCTCTTGCACACACAACACACAACTATTTACAGTTAAAGTGTGTACTTTTTCTGACAAGGCAATAACTAAAATCTGCTTTTAAAATTAGCTTGTTTTAAGGGCTTTCTGAATGAATTGTTTGTATCCTATGGAATGAAGCCCAGTGAAAACACGCTAGGTGGTTTGTACGTTTCTTCTGAATTGTTATGGAGCTATTATATTTGTATGAAATGCCTAACCTTTTTTTTTTGAAGCTTAAATTTGGATAACAGAAGACACCCCTCTTAATGCGCTTCCTGAAATGAATAATTTGAAACCAAAAAATGTAACAGATATGGAATCGGTGCCTCGTTTATTAACAATCCTCCAGTCAACATTAACACTTTTGGGAAAGGCTGAGGCTTTCAAATAAAAATACTTTTAGGACATTGAAAGATAGTTAAATGGTTCAATAAATTAATCAATTGTGCGACATGTCATTTATAACTTAGTGTTAAACTTTATTTTGGACATTAGAAATTTCAATTAGTGGATAGAGGGTAAGCTTTTTTCCCCCAAAACTTATTTTGAATGATTTATTGGGGTCATCAACCAAAAGTGACACTTTTATATGTCTGTGCAAAGTTTTCCTATTTAAACATTTATAAGAATTCTCATTAAGTTTTTCTATGGTACATTTCTATTATTGTGTTAAGTGTGAAATGAATGTAAAAGTGCCATACCCAGGTCTTTGAGTAATATGTGGATGTATACTTAGGAATGTTATAGTGCAGTAACATATTGGAGCTCAGAAGATCTTAATAAATTACACAAACTTTACTACAGTTTGCTTTGTGATGTTACTAGACATGTATTATCCTAAACATGAAGTGCTGTGATAAGAACGTAAGATTGTAGATCGTAAGAAATAGGAACAGGAGTCAATCATTTGACTCATCGAGCCTGCTCTGCTACTCAAATTCATGGCATGAAGGAAAACAAGCTGGTCCACCCTAAGTGGAAAAAAGTGCTAAAATGTGCAGGTTATGTGGATTGGCCATGGCAAATTGCCCCTTGGTCTCCAAAGATGTGTGGATTAGGTGGATTGGCTGTGATAAATGTGCAGGGTTGTGGGGATATGGTGGGGTCAGGGCTGGGTAAGATTCAGTGCAGACTTAATGGGATAAATAGCTGCCTGCTGTACTATAGGGATTCTCATTATATGAAATCCAAATTTGAAAGCAGAGTTTAAGCTTTTGAATTGATTTACCACTCTAGGATGGAAAACTGATGTGCACGTCACATCAGTGAATCTTGGAGTGATTAGCCTGGATGAGAAGACCGCTGTTGGATTGTTCTGTGGAAAGCAGCCCAGTGACAACATGCTAAGAGATTTGTACATTTCCACTGAATTGTTACCTAGCTACTATATTTCTATGTAGGGTACAAAGCAATTTGCAGGATGTAATTCACATTTAGCTGAATGTATCAATCAGTAAGTAAAGTCATTGGAAATGCGCAGCTTAATCAGGGTTGATGGGAAGCTTGGGTCTTCTGCTGACAAATAATCAATTGGCACTTAAAATAGTTACACTAAGTATGTTAAATGCAAGAAAGGTCACATGAAGAGGGATGGAGTTGTAATACAGTTCTGGTTATGAAACAGGAACTGCATCACAGTGAGTTGAATGGCAGTACCCCCCTCTTCCATTGGTGAGCCGTTTGTATTTGAAAGGTGTCAACTTCATTTTGTCTGTGCTGAGTTAACTGATCTCAGCTGGCATGTGGGGCAACTGCAGTGTCCAGACTTGGGGTACACCTGGATTCAGGGGAGAAATTGTTCCTGTACTCGAAGTCTATCTAGCAATCTTCAGATTTGTAAGTAATGATGTCAGGTGGAAATTAGCTTTGTTGAATGCAGGTGTATAACTGGCATTGGTACACCAACACTTGCTAGTTGGATTCACACAAAGGATAGCCATCTGCTTGCTGAACCAGAGGGTGACCAGTGCCCATGGAACCCAGCAGAGAAGTTGCTGGAAAATTAGACATCTATAGTGCAAAAAAGTAAAACATTTAGTAACCCCCCTGTGTTGCATTGTAGGTAATCTGTGAGGCACTGGAGCATGCATTTGTATAGATATTGACCAAACTATTGGGGGAAGGCCAGAATAACTGCAATTACAGTTAGGCTGTTTAGGAAGTCATCAGAGCACTTTTATTTTACACAAAGGCCAGTGGAAACCTGAAAACCGCCCCCCTCCCCACTCCCACTTAGTAAGAAACTGTCAATTAATCATTCAAAAATTAGATTAATTTTTCTTGGGTAACAGCATTAAGGATTGCGAAACCAAGGCAGATATATGGACAGCACTACTGCTTCTGCAATCCAGCCTGAAAAGTAGCCACGCATCCACTTTCCCTCTCATTGAGGGGAAATCCCTCAATGGATTTCCAACCCATCAAGTTTGATGTGTACAATTGTGCATCCACTTCTGGAACACTGAGCTTAAGCCTTAAACACTGGAATCCCTTGCCTTAACCATTCTACCTCTCGTTCTTCCTTTGTAAGATTTTGCTTACAACTTATTTGACCAAGCTTTCCTTAAGAGGCTGAGTGTCAAATATCTGAAAATGCTGCCATGATATTTTGTATTATGTTGAAGCTGCCATGCAAAGAAAGATGTTGGTAGTGGTTGTACAGAAGTAGTACTTAATCTTGTAAATATGAACATGTAGAAGAGCTATCATTTCCTGGTGGCTGGTGGGTTGAATGTTTGTCTTCCCAGTGCTGGCAGGAAATGCAATCGTTCCCCCTGCCCTTGCTCACCTGTTTGGTTTCAAGAAGCCAAGGTGATCCTACCACCAGGAATTGAAACATAGCTTTCAAATTGTAATGTATGCATGGTATATTTTATTGCTGATGCTTCTGATATGGTCTGTAATTGACAAATCTACTCCACAGTATAAATGGTCTAGTCTCCATAGCAATATTAGGCATTGATGCCAAAGCCTCCCCTATTTAATCCAATACAACAATATAAATACAATTTCTGGAAGAATAGACTGGATAGACTTTTTTTTCTCATTTGCAATAACTTGGATACTTTGGCAGTTTTACTGAGCCTAGTTTTTACTCCCTCACATTTATATTGATTTTCAGGAAGCTCTCATTAAGATTTTCAGAACCCTGCTCAGGATCCCTTTGTTCTGAGCGTGTTCTCTGTATTGACATTTTAACAATTTACAATTCCAGTCAGAATACTCTTAACAAATCGACACTGATGCTAAAGGACCAGATCAGATAAATATGGGGAAGTAATCCTCAGAACTATATTAGGGGAGTTGTTATGCTATAGGAAATGAAATTATTGATTATCTGGTTCCAATTAGGCCTTTGTCTTAAATCAGTGAAGGTTGCAAGCAGTGCACAATGTGAAATGCTGTCTTGGCCAAGAAACAGTAACAAATAACTTTCTCCAATGAGTGAATCAAAATTTTAATGGTGGACTGAAATTTTTTTAAGGTATCTGGTTGGCCAGTTTTAAAATTGTTACAATGGTTATGGGTACAGAGGTGAGAGAAATGCACAGACTTCCAGCAGTATTGCTGATGATTAGCTGGCCAGGATTGTACTGAAGCAATTGGAAATATATTCTGAGTTTCAGTCTCTGAAACCCACGTATACATTTGGAAGCATGTCATTGGCACTTTCCTCTTCTTAGCATCTGCTTCGGTGGAGCTAATGAGTTTTTGATCAAGTTGTAGATAAAGCAGGCCTTTCTGTCTTGTGGTTTTCTGACAAATACATAAATAATAACATTTCTAATTACTGATGAGGCACAAAGGGGCAAAAGGTCAGCTGGGGCAGGCAGGAATGTGGAGTTGAAGTTACAATCTGATCAGCTGTAATATTGAAGGGTGGAGAAGCCTTGAGGAGGCTGAGTGGCCTTTTCCTGTACCTGATTCATAGGAATTGGAATAATATTGGTTCCACAGTGCACTCCATCTTTTGGTTATGCAACTTTACTGTGATATTATGGTAAACTATAAAATGGTCAGCTTTCAAATTCACATTGAGGTCATTGTACCTGGTGAGATCGTCTTTAAAGATGGATAGCTTTATAATATCAGTGATGTTCAATTTTGAGAGTCTTCCAAAATAGTTCTTAGTGTTTAACCCTGTTTCAAACAGACTGCAACTCTAGTCAACCCCTGCTCGGCAATCCTCAACCCCATCCTCATGCTGTTAATTCCCTTCGTGATCACTTCCTGCTCCCTTGTTACAGGATCCAGCCCTCTCCAAAATCTTCAGTTGATGTGCTGAATGAAAACCAATATAAAGTCTGCCTCAGGCCAATCAAGTCTGCAACAGAGTATTTCTGTTCTCTTGTACCAATGGTTATTTCCATGCTACAATTAATAAAAGATATTTTCTTGAACCTGTCGCTGGAAAAATAATTGAGTTCCTGCTTTTTTAAAATTCATTCAGATGTGGGCGTTGTTAGCTGCCCACCCAAATTGCCGTTGAGCTGTATAGGCCATTTGAAGGGGCATGTAAGCATCAACCACATTGCTACGGGGGCCTGGAGCGACATGTAGGTCAGACGAGATGAAGATTTCCTTCCCTAAATGTTATTAAACCAGATGGGTATTTTCAACAATCGTTTCATGGTCATAATTGCAGATTTTTGTTAAATTCAAATTTCACCATCTTCTGTGGTGAGATTCTGTAAGTATTACCATGGGTCTCTGGATTAGTAGTCCATTGACAATGCCACTATACCACTGCTCCCTGCATATCATTAGTAATGCACAAATTAACTAGAATATTCAGGCAAAACAGAATGTTGTATATTGCTAATCATTAGAACTTGCTGGCAATATCTGCTCCATTTTGCTGTTTGCTTTGCACAAACAACACTTCACCCTCGACTATTCTGTTATTTTTAAGAACTTGCTGAATTTATCACTAATTGCTCATTAAATTTGCTGCAGGATGTGACAGCTCACACTTGGGGCAGTACCCTTTTTGAAATGTCATCATCGCTAATTATAGTGATTAATAATTAACTGGGGGTGAGCTGATTTCAGAGGGCAAGAATGGAGCTGGCCCAAATAGACTGGGATTGAAACGTTAGCGGGCAAACAAACACAGTGCCCCCGGATGAAAAAGGGAGAGAGAAATTAATGCTTAAAAATGAATAAATGAATATTGTGCTAATGCCAGGTGGAAAATATAGCTGAGAACCAAGAGAATACAATGCTCTGAGGGGAGACAAAAAAACACATTGGAGAAGTGAAAAGGGTGGCACGGTGGTTGGCATTGCTGCTTCAGTGCCAGGGATCCTGGTTCAAATCTAGCCTGGGGATCACTGTGTGGAGTATGCATGTTCTCCCCATGTTTGTGTGATGTTCCCCTGGGTGCTGCGGTTTCCTCCCACAATCTAAAGACATGTGGATTAGATGGATGGGTCATGCTAAATTGACCCGAGTGTCAGGGGGTTGGCAGGGCAAATCTGGGGTTGAGAGAGTGGGTGGGATTGTAGTCAGTATGGACTCAATCTCCTTAGGTCTCCTTCTGCACTGTAAAGATTCTGTGACTGGCAGCCAATGTAAAAGGGAATCCCAAATTCTCCTGCAGGCATATAAATCATGAAAAGATGGTAAAAGGAGCAAGAGGACTAAAAAGAGTGGGAGCACAGCTGAGGTATTAAACGAATAAATTTGCATCTGTCTCTATCAAGGAATGGGTACTATTCAGGACGCATTATCCTGGAAAATAACAGTCACTAGAAGGGTTCAAAATTGATGAGGAGGAAGTGTTGGATAGACCATTGGTACTTGAAAAGTTGACAAGGCACCAGGACTTGATGAAATGCATTTGATGAAATGGAAGAAAGCAAGAGTGGAAACTGCAAGGGGGGGCACTGGTCATAATCTTCCTCTCTTTAGACTAGGGGAGGTGCCAGATGACTAGACAATTGCAGTTGTTACAGCCTTTTTTGATCATGGGTGTAAGGATAAGCCTAGCATGCAGTAAATTGTTGCTGGAGGTTTTTAAAATTCCAAATATCAAAGGTCTTGAGTTTCTTTCTATAACACTGCTGGAGACAGCTAAGGAGAACACCCCTTCCCCGGCCCAACCATGTACATGAGGATTGTCTAACCATCTGATGTGAGGCCAGAATCTAGAAAACATTCATACATTACTCTGCAAATAACAGGTGCCAAGATGAGCCAGGCACCCAAAATGAAGGTAAGGTCATTTTTAAAAACCTCTTTATTGCAAAATATTGTATCTACAAATACTCAGGATTGTTTTCTGAGGTGAACCCCTGGATTTGCCAGGGTATATTCCTGCAGGGATGGTAGAGGGTTTGGTCACCCCTCACTTGCAACAGGTATGTTGGCAGTGCTTCTGGGATTGAGAGATGGAGGAAAGACTGTGAAGAGGATTCTCCGTGCTGCTTGACAGTGATGGGAAGGCACTTATCAGGTGAGTCAGCACATCCTGCATCAGTGGTATTAACATTCTGTATGTCATCCCATTAACCGCTTCCTCTGCAGCAATCGGATCCTCTGAGCAGCTGGACAATGAACTATCCTTTAATCTTTGTCCAACTGCAGCCCATTCATGACTCACCACGTAATTCGTCAATGCTGCCCCAACAGGGGCAGTATCTGAGCTGATAGCTGCAATTTTGGATCAGGTGACAGGGTCACTTCACTCGGGCTGTGGTGTTCCCTTCTGTCCTTCCTCAGGCTGCTGTAACTGGGAGGCAAGTGTTCTTGAGCGTCTGAAAGCAGGAACTCAGAAGGAAGATTGGAGTGAAGAAAGGGACTTGAGTGGGAAGCAGGAAGTCCGTGGTCACAGTATCAGCAGTTTATATATCGTGCTGCCCGATACCAGCATAAGGGTGAGGAGGGAGTGGAGGGGGGCGTGAGAAGTGGGGAGAAGATAGAAACTTACTGGCATCTGCAGTGTTCTTAGTGACACTGAACAGATACACACGGTCACTGCCAGCACTTTGATGTAGAGAACTATCTCTTCATTAGGTTAGCACTGCTGCCTCATAGCTCCAGGGACTTGGGATCAATTCCAGTCTCGGGTGACTGTGTGAAGTTTGCACTAATGTTCTTAGCACCTTTCTGGAGCCCTCTATCTTTGCCTTCAAGTTCATTTTTCCATCACTTAAGTTTGGCCAATATTATTCAGTAAGGTTACCATGAGAGCAGTACTGTCTACCTTTCTGGCTGTACCTATGGTGTTTGAACAAGCCACTTGCCCTCTGCACCAGCAGCATGAAGAAAGCAGCAGTGTGAACACATTCAGATACAAGCTACAAACATGCAAATGAAATGAACCCATCAGATTTGCATGCTCCTCTCTCCAATCAGAAACAACATGAACAGATCTCAAATTGTGATTGCCACATCCAAAAAATGCAAGATACAAATTTGTAGCCTGAATTTGTTAGACTTTTCCCTTCTGTCTCTCTTTTCCCTGCTCCTTTCACTTCAATCTTATTTTCATTCTCTTTATTTCTCTTTTAGTTGATTTGTCTCTAACTCCCTTTTCTTTCCCCATTGCAGTTTTCTTTTTTAATCCTTAAATCTCATTAATCAGAGAGGCAAATTGTTTGCCAAGGTCCCAAATGCCCTGCTGTCTTCACTAAGATACTGTCAGCTCGCACTTTCAACAACATGCAGGGCAAAACATTTTCTAGGTAAACGCTGAAGGAAAAATAATGCTATTAAATGCTCTACTCCAGCAAGATATGGGCCAAAAATAATGTCAATTAGAAATGAAACTGATCAATAGTCTTAAGAGGGTTTTGTTTTGTTTCTGGGTGGATGAAAGTTTCTGTTTTGCATATAGTCCAGATCACGCGCAATAAAAGCTTCTATCTCTGCACCAGTTCTAACTGCAGAGCACTGCCTGTTGTACCAGTCTGGGTATTAGGCGTTTCACATAGCAACTATTCTGCGCAAGAAACAATACTTTTCACTATGTCGCAATAGTTGGATACAATGTTAGTTGGACCTGTGCCCACTATGCATTCAGTTCATTCAGCTAACAACCTAGGATCTGAACGTAGGTATCCAAAGATTAGTGTGTAAACCCACTGCACCATCCACTCTGATCTCCTGTCATGCCCAGTCTGAGTTACTCTACATATTTCGTACCTACATGGTACAAAACTTATTAAACATGCTCAGGTATTATTGTGTAAGGGTTTCAACACTGTTGTAACAAAACAAATAATGGATTCATTTTTCATCTTTATCCCTTATATGACCATTGGCATGCGTAAGTTTAGCTGTTAGTGTGTACATTGCCTTTTTATAAGGAACCATGAAGTAAACATTTTAATCTGTTAGATCAGCAAAATTATTTTTAGGCATCGTTCTACTTTAATAGTTAGCTATTGAATGTGAAAGATATGCTGCTACTTTAGCAGTTTATACCTTGTATTAAATCAGGTAACTTTCATCCATTGTGTCATTAATTTCCATCTCCTTCCGTTCAGTTGAATCACCTGATCTGGTATATTATTTCCTGATAAAGGCCAATTTAAAGTGTTTAGTAAATACTTCTGTTGTGTTATGATCATCTAAAACTTGAGAACCCTCTTCTCTCAGAGATTGCATCTCAATTTTAACAGTTCCCATTTCATTATTAAAAGAACAAAGAACAAAATAGCATGGGAAACAAGCCCTTCGGCCCAACGAGCCCATGCCACCACCCTGACGTTCCCACCTCTACCCGTGATCCCTGTCTATGTTTATAGATCTATGGATTAAAAACCAAATTTGAGACAATTTAGGGAGATTTTGTTTTGCCAATTAGCCTAAGAGCACATCTTTGGGATGTGGGAGGAAACCGGAGCTCCCGGAGAAAACCACGCAAGCACGGGGAGAATGCGCAAACTCCCACAGACACAGGCCCAAATCCATGTATCTGCACAGCACAGCGATAGTCACTGAGCTGTCGTGTTGCCCATCAAATGGTCCAGGTCAGGCGTTCACTAACAACGTGAAGCACTAGGATACTCTCGAAAAAAATCCAAGAGCAGCCCTCTCACGACCCATCGCGTGTATGCCCTTTGTTAGACAACAAGGTGGACCAAAGCACCTGTAGGATAAAAACAAGTACATCAATATCATCATCTATTTACACACTTCCCAGGGACTCCCAAGGCTCATGATCCCTATTTAAATCAGTTTTCTATACCCCTCCATTCCCATTCTGTTCATGTGCCCATCTAAGTACTTCTTAAATAACTCCAGAGTACCTGCCTCCACACTTTACTTGGCAGTGCATTCCATACCCCCACCACCCTCTGTGTGAAAAAACTCCCTCTAGCATCCACATTATACCTTACCCTCCTCACCCTAAGCCCGTGACCCCTCGTGCTATTTGAGTCCATCCTAGGAAAAAGCTTAACCCTGTTTACTCTATCTATACCCCTCATAATCTTGTACACCTCCATTAGATCTCCTCTAAGTCTACGTCTTTCTAAGGAAAACAGTCCCAATTTGCCTAATCTCTCCTCTTAACTCAGACCTTCCATACCAGGCAGCATCCTGGTAAACCTCCTCTGCACTCTCTCCAGAGTCTCCACATCCTTCCGGTAGTCAGGCGACCAGAACTGGACGCAGTATTCCAAATGAGGTTTAACTAACGTTTTATACAACTGCAATATTAAAGGCCAGCTCTTGTACTCTATATACCTTCCTATAAAGGCTAGCATACCACATGCTTTCTTCACAACCTTCTCCACCTGCTCTGCCACCTCCAGAGACTTGTGCACCTGCACCCCCAGGTCCCTCTGCATTTCTATACTCTTAATAGTCTACCCTTTATCATATACCTCCCCCCTACATTCTTTCTCCCGAAATGCATCACCTCACATTTATCAGGATTGAATTCCATCTGCCATCCGTCTGCCCAAGCTACCAGAATATCTATGTCCTGCTGCATCGCCTGACAATGCTCCTCACTATCCGCAAGTCTAGCCATCTTTGTATCGTCTGCAAACTTGCTGATCACTCCACTTACTCCCTCTTCCAAGTCATTTATATATATTACAGATAGAAGCGGTCGCAGTACCGAGCCCTGTGGCACACCAGTAGTGACCGACCTCCAGCCAGAAAAATACCCTTCCACTATTACTCTCTGTCTCCTATTATTAAGCCAGTTACTTATCCATCTAGCTACCTGTCCTTGTACCCCATGAGCCTTGATCTTTTCAACTAAACTTGTGGAATATTTTACTGGTTTTATTTTGAAAACTTCCTTGTACTCTGGTGACATTATTTTGTATGTCCTTTATCTTTTGATTTAACAAACCATTTGGATTATTAAAATGGCTGCTTCTCCCAATCAGTACTCCCATTTTTAATTCTGTTGCTAATCCATCACATTGATAGAATCATAGACTCCTATAGTGCAGAAGGAGGCCATCGAGTCTGCACTGACTACAATCCTACCCAGTGCCCCATCCCACAATCTCATGCATTTCCCCTAGCTAATCCTCCTGACACTAAGCGGCAATTCAGCACGGCCGATCCGTTATGGGAGAAAACCCAAACAGCCAGAGGAAATCCATGTAGACACGGGGAGAATGCAAACTCTACACAGATAATGACCCAAGCCGGGGATTGAACTTGGGTCCCTGATGCCAAAGCAACAGTGCTAACCACTATGCCACCATGCCATGATGCCAATATTAAACCAACTTTTTTTATTGATGTAATTAATACTTGCTTGTTGGTCCCAGGCTCCTAATTTCCCCTAGAGGAAGTGAAACTGTTTCCACAGTATAAGTTGCTTTGTATATTTCCTAACCTTTCCTCCCTCCCTCCCTTCCTTCACTTCTTAGACAGTTGCTCATCTTTGCTGCTCTCTGTCTCTCACTGGTGTGACTGCCCTTTCAAACTCTCAGACTGAAAACTGATCTCTCTCCTGAGGATTTTCTTCATCTCTTTCTCAAGTTCTCAGGTTTTGAGCTCAAGCAATGTGACTTGGTGACACTTTCTAAAGATGTGTTTGCCTCAGCCGACAGCTGTGATCAGGAACCCCCTGCTGCTAGCAGGAAAAAGGCATCATTATCTCTTCTGATGTTGACAATTGTTAAGTTTAGTTTTGTTCCGCTGAGATGTTTATATTTCTTGTGTCAAATATAAGCTAGGTTACTTAAGCCTTCTTCCTTGCTCTCATTTGGTTGTGTTCTGTTGTCAGGAGTAAAACACGTATTTAAATAGTGTTTTCACTGGCTGGATTATTGGAAAACTGACAAATATAGCCTGGTGATCAACATGAATTGTTTCTTTCACTAGACTGGGTTTATTGTCTTCTGTCACTTTTTAAACTATCAACATAAACATAGGTGAACTGTATTGCTCTGGAATGTGTTTCGAAGATTGCCCATTCTCTTTTTAAAAGTAAGTACGTTAATTACAATACTGGCCAAGCTTAAGTTATAATACAATGCAATTAGATATAAAATAGTGTTTTTTATAATGTGAAATAGAATGGACCTCAAGTCTGTTACTACTAATCACCAAGGTTATTCAAGAAGGCCCTACCTTCTCAACCATGCTCCTCACCTGAGGTGTGGTGACCCTTGAGTTAAATCATCACCAGACAGCTCTCTCTGTCAAAGGAGAAAATAACCTAATTTTTGAGGATTGGGAGTTGGTAAAAAGTTTGTATATTGTAATGATTTTCTTGTTTATTAATGGTTACCTTGTGCAGGATCTATTTCATCGAAGGGAGATGGCATCTTAAAATATATCAATGCTAGATAATGAAGCACAAGTAAGTAGCTTCATTATACAAGGAAGATTACATTTCAGGAGGAATCTTTTTCACTAACTCTTTTCACTGATCAGGAATAGTTGCACATGCCATTGAATTAGGGTTAAGGTTAGGGTTAGCATGATTATAATGAATGGCGGAGCAGGCTAGAAGGGTCGAATGGCCTCCTCCTGCTCCGATCTTCTATGTTTCCATGTCTTTGCTATAGAGGGAATACAGCAAAGGTTTACCAGGCTGATTTCTGTGATGGCAGGTCTATCATATGAACAAAGACTAAGTTAGTTAGAATTATATTCAATGGTGTTTAAAAGAGTAAAAGGGGATCTTATAGAAACTTTAAAATTTTAACAAGATTAGGATAGATTCAGAAAGAATGTTCCTGATAGTGGGGGAGTTCGGAACTAGGAGTCATATAATCTTTTAAGACTGAGGTGAGGAGAAATTTCTTTACCCAAAGGATGGTGAATATATGGAATTCACTACCACAGAACAACTGAGGTCAAAATATTGTGTGATTTCAAGATGAAATTAGATTTAGCTCTTGGGGCTAAAGGGATCAGGGGATATGGAAGGAAGGGAGGAATCAGGATATTGAATTCAGCCGTGATCAAGGTAAATGGTTCAGAGAGTTCGAAGGGCTAAATGGCTACCTCCTGCTTCCTGTTTCTGTTTCAATGTAACACTTGGGCTTGTGGTATATCTGCTGGTGCACGCACAGTTACTGCAACCATTGCCCACCAACACCTCTACTTTCTCAGGAGGATAAGGAAGTTTGGCATGTCCGCTGCAATGTTCACTAATTTTTACAGATGCTCTTTAGAAAGCATCCTTTCTGGATGTATCACGGCTTGCTATGGCTCGTGCTCTGACCAAGACCACAAGAAACTACAGAATAGTTGTGAAAGTAACCCAGTCCATCACTCAATCCCATCCATTAACTCTGTCTACACTTTCTGCTACCTCGGAAAAGCAGCCAGCATAATCAAAGACCTCATGCACCCCGGACGTTCTCTCTTTCACCTTCTTGCATTGGGGAAAAGATACAAAAGACTGAGAACACTTATCAACTGACTTGAGAACAGATTTTTCCGTGCTGCCATCAGGGTTTTGAACGGATTTATTATGTATTAAGCTGATCTTTCTCTGCACTCTGCAAAACAAATGGTCCTCTTGACCCTGCAAAGTCCTCCTTACTAACATTTGAAGACTTCTGCCAAAAATGGGACAGCTGTCTCACAGACCAGTCATGCAACAGCCTCACGTAGTCATTCTGATGGAATTATACTTTATAGATAACATCCCAGACACCACCGTTACTGTCTCTGGGTAAATCCTGTCCCACTGGCAGGACAGGCCTAGCACAGGTGGTGGTACACTGGTATACAGTCAGGAGAGAGTTGCCCTAGGAGCCCTGAACATTGACTCCAGATACCATGAAGTCTCATGGTTTTGGGTTAAAGATAGGCAAGAAAACCTCTTAATTGTTACCACGTATCACCATCCTTCGGCTGATGAATCAGTACTCCTCGATGCTGAACAACGCTTGGAGAAAGTGTTGAGTGTGGCAAGGATGCAAAAAGTACTCTGGGTGGGGGATTTCAATGTCCGTGAATGGCTCAGCAGCAGCAGCAGCAGCACTGAATGAGCTGGTTGGATTCTAAAGGATATAATTGCTAAAATGAGGTGAAGGAAGCAACAAGAGGGGAAAAAACATACTTGACCTCATCCTTACCAATCTGCCGGCTGCAGATACATCTGTCCATGACAGTATTGGGAACTGCACCATCCTTGTAGAGACAAAGTTGCACCTTCACATTGAGAATAACCTCCATCGTATGGCACTATCACCGGGCTAAATGGGATAAAGTTCAAACAGATTTAGCAAGTCAAGCCTGGGCGTCCACCAGATGCTGTGTGCCTTTAACAGCAGCAGAACAGTCCTCCAGCACAATTTGCAACCTTATGACCTGGCCTATCCCCCACTCCGCCATTACCATCCAGCCAGGGGATTGACCTGGAGAGTGCAGGAGGCCAGAAGCAGCATCAGGCACACCTAAAAATAAGGTGTCAACCTGGTGAAGATATAAAACAGGACTACCTACATGCCAAACAGCAAGTGATAGACAGCTAAGTGATCCCACGTCCAAAGGATAAGATCCAAGCTCTGCAGTCCTGCCACATCGAGTTGTGAATGGTGGTGGATGATTAAATAACTCAGTGGAGGAGGAAGCTCCAAAATATCCCCATCCTCAATGATGGAGGAGCCAGGCACGTCAGTGCAAAAGTTAAGGCTGAAATATTTGCACAATCTTCAGCCAGCAGTGCTGAATGGGTGATTAATCTCAGCCTCCTCCAGAGATCCCCAACATCTCGGATGCCAGTCTCCAGCCAACTTGATTCACTCCACTTGGTATCAAGAAGCAGTTGGAGGCACTGAATTCTGCAAAGGAGATGGGCGCTGATAACATTCCAGCAATGGCACTGAATACTTGTGCTCTGGAACTTGCCACTCCCCTAGCCAAATACAGTTACAACACTGGCATCTACTCAACAAAATGGAAAATTGCCCAGATATATCCTATGTACAAAACATAGAACATTACAGCGCAGAACAGGCCCTTTGGCCTTCGATGTTGTGCCGACCAATTAAGAAAAAGCAATGACCCTCTAACCTAAACCATTCCCTTTTCATCCATAAACCTATCCATGGACCTCTTAAACGCCCCCAAACTTGGCGCATCTACAACTGCAGCAGGCAGGGCATTCCATACCCTTACCACCTCTGGGTAAAGAACCTACCTCTGACATCCGTCCTATAACTACCACCCCTTAATTTGAAGCTATGTCCCCTCGTGCTAGGCTTTCTCCATCCGAGGGAAAAGGCTATCACTGTCCACCCTATCTAAACCTCTGATTCAATTACCGCCTAATCAGTCTTGAGTAAAGTGATGGAAGGGATTAGCAAACAGCATCTGCTCAGCAATAACTTGCTCAGTGACGTCTAGTTTGGGTTTCGCCAGGGTCATTCAACTCCTCATTACAGCCTTGGTTAAAAGAGGTGAATTCCAGAGGTGAAGTGAGAGTGACAGCCCTTGACATCAAGGCTGCATTCGATCGAGTGTGGCATTCAGGAGCCTGAGCAAAACCAAAATCAATGGGTATCAGGGGGCAAGCACTCTGCTGATTGGAGCTTATACCTGATATACAGGAAGATGTTTGTGATAGTGGAGGGTCAGTCATCACAGCTCCTGGCCATCTTTACAGGAGTCCCTCAGGATAGTGAACTAGGCCTAAATATCTTCAGATTCTTCACTGATGACCTTCCTGCCGTCAAAGGTCGGAGGTGAGAGTGCTGATGTTCAACACCATTTGCAGCGACTCATACTGAAGCAGTCCATGTTCAAATGCAACAACACCTGAACAGTATCCAAACTTGGGCTGACAAGTGGTAAGTTACATTCATAGAATATAGAACAATACAGCACAAACAGGCCCTTTGGCCCACAAGTTGTGCCGATCACATCTACCAATCCACAGACCTATCCATAGCCCCCTATCCTATTCTTTTCCATATACTCATCCAGAAGTCTCTTAAAAGACCCCAGTGAGTTTGCCTCAACAACTTCCGACGGCAGTCGGTTCCATTCACTCACCACCCTCTGAGTGAAAAACCTACCCCTGACATCCCCTTTGTATTTGCTTCCCTGCACCTTAATCTGTGTCCTCTCGTAGTGACCATTTCAGCTCAGGGAAATAGTCTCTGAGAGTCCACCCTATCTATCCCTCTCAACATTTATAAACCTCTATCAGGTCGCCTCTCAACCTACGTCTCTCCAGTGAGAAGAGTCCCAGCTCCCTCAACCTGTCTTCATAAGGCCTGCCTCCCAATCCAGGCAGCTTCCTTGTAAATCTCCTCTGAACTCTCTCAATAGCCTCTACATCCTTCCTATAATGAGGCGACCAGAACTGCGCACAATACTCCAACTGGGGTCTGACAAGAGTCTTACAGAGCTGCATCATTACCTCCTGACTCCTAAACTCTATTCCTCGATTAATGAAGGCCAGTACACCGTACGCCTTCTTGACCACTTCCTCCACCTGTGAGGCCGATTTAAGAGTCCTATGGACCCGGACTCCGAGATCCTTCTGCTCTACAACACAGCTAAGACTCCTACCCCTTATATTGTACTTCTTCATCCCATTATTCCTGCCAAAATGGACCACTACACATTTATCTGCATTGAAGTCCATCTGCCACTTCTCCGCCAGTCTTGCATCCTGTCTATGTCCCGCTGCAACTTTTGGCATCCCTCCAGACCATCCACAACACCACCGATCTTTGTATCGTTGGCGAACTTGCTAACCCATCCCTCCACTTCCTCATCCAGGTCATTTATGAAAATGACAAACAGCAGGGGTCCCAGAACAGATCCCTGGGGCACTCCACTGGTTACCGACCTCCATGCAGAACAAGACCCATCCACAAACACTCTCTGCCTTCTGCCGGCAAGCCAGTTCTGGATCCACGAGGCCAAAGCCCCTTGGATCCCATGCCCTCTCACCTTCTCCAGAAGCCTTGCATGGGGGACCTTATCAAACGCCTTACTAAAGTCCATGTACACTACATCCACCGCCCTTCCTTTGTCAATGTGTTCAGTCACATTTTCGAAGAACTCAACTAGGCTCGTAAGGCATGACCTGCCCTTTACAAAACCATGCTGACTATTTCTAATCAGTCCAAACTTCTCCAAATGTTCATATATCTTATCCCTCAGAAGCCTCTCCATCAGCTTACCAATCACTGAGGTCAAACTCACCGGTCGGTAATTTCCTGGACTATCCCTGTTCCCTTTCTTAAAGATAGGAACCACATCCACAATCCTCCGGAACCTCTCCCGTTTCCATGGATGACGCAAAGATCATCGCCAGGGGCTCTGCAACCACTTCCCTCACCTCCCACAATAACCTGGGGTACATCCCATCCAGTCCCGGCGACTTGTCTATCTTGATAGAATTTAACAGGTCTAACACATCCTCTTTCCTAATATCCACATACTCAATCTTTTCCGTATGCCTCAAACCTGCAGTGCAATCTCTCAGTTCACTTTTCACCGTGAATACCGAGGCAAAGTACTCGTTAAGCACCTCTGCCATTTCTTCCGGATTCACACAGACTTTTCCCCCTTCACTTTTATAGGTCCTATCCTTTCTCTTCTCATCCTTTTACTTTTCACATATTTGTAGAAGGCCTTGGGATTCTCCTTAATCTTACCTGCCAAGGCCTTCTCGTGACCCCTTCTGGCTCTCCTAATTTCCTTTTTAAGTTCCCTTCTACACACGTTATACTCCTCTAGATCCCTAACATCCCCTAGTTCTCTGAACCTTTTATATACCATTTTTTTCTTCCTAACTAGGTTCACCACTACCTTCGTGCACCACGGTTCCCGCGTCCTACCAGAACCTCCTTGACTCCTCGGAACGTTGTCTTGCAGTGCCCCAAACAAATATTCCTTGAAAAACCGCCACTTTCCTTCTGTACTCTTCCCCAAGAACACCTCCTTCCAGTTTATGCGTCCAATTACCTGCCTAATGTTTTCATATTTCCCCTTACTCCAGACATACACCTTCCTCGCCTGCCTGATTCTATCTCTTTCCATCGCTATCGTAAAAGAGATAGAATTATGATCTCCATTCCATGCCATACAAATGCCATACAATGACCATCACCAATAAGAGAACTTTAACCATCGTCCCTTGACATTCAATGGTGTAACCATCACTGAATCCCCCCAGAGTTCACATCCTTGGGATTACCATTGACCTGAAACTCAGCTGGACTCACCACATAAACACAGTGGCTACAAGAGTAGGTCAGAGGTTAGGAATACTGTAGTGAGTAATTCATCTCCTGATTCCCCAGAGCCTATCCACCATCTATAAGACGCAAGTCAGGAGTGGGATGGAATATTCCCTACTTGCCTGGATGGATGCAGCTCCAACAACAATCAAACACTTTACTCCATCCAGAACAAAGTAGCCCATTGGAGTGGTACCACATCTACAAACATCCACCCTCTCCACCACTGCTGCTCAGAAACAGCAGTGTGAATATCTACAAGATGCACTGCAGCAATTCACCGAAGATCTTAGACAAAACCATAACGACTTCCATCTAGAAGGGCAAGGGCAGCATATACATGGGCATATCACCACATCTAAGCCACTCACCATCTTGACTTGGAAATAGATTGTCATTCCTTCGTAGTTGCTGGGTCAAAATCCTGGCATTCCCTCCCGAATGGCATTGTGGGTCAACTCACAGCAGTTGGACAGCAGCAATTCAAGAAGGCAGCTCATCACCACTTCTCAAGGGCAATCAAAGATGGGTAATAAGTGTTGGCTAGCCAAAGAAGTGCCATGTCCCACAAACGAATAATAAAAAAAAGGCCCTATCTTAACTGCAACACTATATTCTGGGCCCTCTCCTTTCCTTCTCCCCTACGTACTCTATAAATGGTATGCTTTGTCTACATTGCACACTAGAAACAATAGTTTTCGCTATACTAATACATGCAACAATAAATCGAATCAAACTTGGTGTCACTGCTGTATGCCTGTCATCTGATGCCAGCTGCCAGTACTGGTTTGCAACCGCACCATCACTTGCTCAGCTGACCTTGCCAGTGTATCTTGTGCCCTTCTGCTGCCGCAAGCTCTCAGCAGCCTCCCTCCTAATGTTTTTCCAAATTCTCACCCTGCAGTGTCATCTCACCGCCAGCTATTGGAGGCCAGAATATATCTGGGTGATGATCAGTTACTTCGTCGTAAAAGCAACACTGCATCTCTCGACGTGCGTGGCAATCTTATTTTTTTTACACACTCCAACTAACTTTTGCACAATTCTATTGCAGGAAATTATAATAGCATAAGCAGGTGTGAACATCATGTGCAGCAACATGTAATGTTGTAAGCAGAGTTTGCTGACTGCTATTTTGGTGTATTTTTTGGGACTACCTTCTTGTTCATCCTTTAAGGCAAAGCTGTCCATAGTCTTCACCTGAAGTGTTTGGTAGCGTTCTGGTGGATACATGAATGATTGTCAAGACCCATCTATGCTCAAAAGATTCTGTTGAAACACTGTTGTTAACATGGCATTCTAATATAGAAAAGAATTGCATAAATTATTTCAGCTTGTTCTGCAGATCTGTTTTATAAACAGGGCTCTTCATCACAGACAGTGCAATACCTATATGTGGGAAGTGCACCCTCTGCAGTTGCAGTGTCAGCAAAATCCATCCAATCTTTCTTTTAATGAGATGCTTTCATATGACTCAGTGGCTAATATTTTATGATCCAATTTTGTCTGTAATAGAAAAGAGAATTGTCTTGGATTAGATCCAGTGGATAGATACCTTTGAATTGTCTGTGTTCTGACAAACCAAATATCCATGTTTTATTTTGGAATGAGAGAGATACAAATTGAATTTTTGCAAATTCAATGATGAGAGGTTGTCTTTGGATTGAGAATCTTCTTCCATTTAATTGTTGTTTTCTGTAATAAACTGACTGAAGACAGAACAGAATTTGTTGGGAGAACAGTGTTCTTTCAGTTACAGATTACAGTTATTTATGGCTTTTCCTGAACTTTAAAATTCTTTCATTCACCACACTGGCCATTTATTATGTCCCTTTTAGTATTATTGCCAATTAGTGGCAAATTGTGTAAATTTTATTCTGTGGACTTGGAATTGAAATTATTGCAACTGGAAAATATTCAACAATGTTCAGAACTATCCCAGAAAGCAACTTTTCCACCCCATAACTCTGGTTCCAGAGATAAGGATACAGTTTGAAATCACCGTTTCTCATAGAATCTAGAACCCATACAGTGGAAAAGGAGGCCATTCAACCCATCAAGTCTACATTGACTGTACGTGTCTTAGCCAGGCCCCTTTTCTTGCCCTATCCCTGTAATCCCACACATTTACCTTGGCCAATCCTATGCATTTTGGGATACCAAGGGGCAATTTTGCATGGCCAGTCCACCTTATCTGCGCATTCTTTGGATATGGGAGGAAACCAGAGCATCCAGAGGAAACCGACACAGACATGGGGAGAATGTGCAAACTCCGCACAGAAACCCAAGGCTGGAATTGAACCCGGGTCCCTAGTGCTGTTAAGCAGCAGTACTAATCACTGTGTCACTGTATTGCTTCTGATAAGTAAAGAATGTGAATCTTATTGTCAGTACAGAGTGGATTTGTGCTAGTAAGTGATAATACCTGTCATTGTTTGTCAAATATCAGTGCATTTCTTTTTTATGATTTGATATTTACAGAATACTAATAGTTCGGGCTGTCAAAATTAGAAACACTAATCTACTGTTCAGATCTACTGGGCATTTATTTTAGTATAATATAGTGTTTGAATTATTCCTGACAGTCATAATTTGAAGAACCTTGGGTACATAATGAAATAATCATTGCTGGAAGGATGGTTTCAAACTGTGTAACGTGGATATTTTGTGGTATTGTTGGTATTGTTAGGAATTGAACATTTCTAGCATTTAACATCCAGTCTCAGCATAATTTAAATTATTGCAGGGAAAGTTCCTTCTACACAAGCATGTTGAGGACATGGTTGATAAGTGTTGTTCAAATCCCAGAAGGCAAACTTGAACAACTACCCTCAACAGTTTTTGCAGTTTGTATGAGAAGAGGTTTGAAATTCTGAAGGTTACATCCCTGATTCTTTGTGACGATTTAAAAAAATATGTTTATTAAGAGCTGTAAGTAAAAAAAAAAAACTATATGAAGAATGCTGTTGATGTTAAACGTGAGGGTATCCCAAATGGGAACTTGGAAACTCAAGTTCTTAGTGGTGTATATTTTCAAGTTGGTGAAATGTGAGCAATGGTACAAGAATCAGTGAGGATTAGTTCATAGAAACATAGAAGAGAGGAGCAGGGGAAGGGATTCTTGGCCCTTCGAGCCTGCTCTGCCATTTGTCACGATCATGGCTGATCATTCAATTCAATAGCCTAATCCTCTTTCTCCCCAAACCTTTGATCCCTTTCACCCCAAGTCCAATATCCACCCAAACCTTGAATGCATTTACTGTTTGGCATGAACTGCTTCCTGTGCTAATGAATTGCACAGGCTCACCACTCTTTGGGTGAAGAAATGTCTCCTCACCTCTGTCCTAAATAGTCTACCCCAAACCCTCAGACTGTAACTCCTGATTCTGGTCATTTCCACCATCGGGAACATCCTCCTTGCATCCAACTTTTCTAGTCCTGTTAGAATTTTATAAGTCTCTGAGATTCCCCTTCATTCATAAAGACTTATAAAAATTCATACAAGTTAAACAAGTTCAGACTTATAATCAATTGATAAAGAATACTTGTGACTTAAAAGAAACACAATAAGAAAAACTACAATGCACTACAATAGTACACTTAATTAAATAATGTCTACACACATACACAAACTTACAGTATCTCATGAAGTTAACCCATGTTTCTAGTTATCTATGTTCCTTACCCCTCAGAAATGACCCTTGCCCAAACAACATCCAATATTATATACTTGAGTTAAATCCAGCATATAGTTATTGCCCCATGGGTTACTTTCCATGTTAAAATCTTCTTCAGTTCAGCGTAGTGGTTCTTCGCTGTTAGGTTTTAAAACAGTAACATTTTCCACTAAGCTTTTTTTTCCTTTTTGAGAGAGTCTGTTTTCTCCAGCTGTATGTGCCTATGGTAGTAATTGCTTCTCTCCTGCTATGCTCAGCTATTCTGCTGTGATTGTGCTGTTCCCCCTCCCCCCACCGGTATCCTATCTTAATAACATCTTGGATCAGGCTTTTAGCATAGAGGCACAAATTATATTCTTCTCTCATCTCTTCTATAATTCTAACATCTTTTTCTGTAAACCTTTATTTATCCCCTAGTCACTTTGTTTGAAGTAGTGATACTGTTTATCTATCTTAACTACCTTTATAGCTAATTCTTCCCAGCCTGTTCCACAACAGCTTATAGATTATAAGGTCTATACACATTCAGTAACTGTTACCACACATGGCTTTTACACCTTTGAGTTGCTTCTGATGTAAACCAGTAGCTTGCTTTTCAAATTAGAGTTTTCCATCACACTAGTGATCTGTACCTTGTAGAGGATGGATAGGCTTTGAAGAATCAGGAGGGGTGTTACTTTCCATAGAATTCCCAGCCTCTGATGGTTCTTGTATTTATCTGGCTGGTCCAGTTAAGTTTCTAAGCAGTGCTAACAGTAGGGCCCATTCATTCCTCAATAGACATAGACAGCAACTTGGTACCAATTTAAGATGATTTTCTTTATTGAATAAGACTTGAAATTAACATTACGGAAGAGAAGAAAGGATTACTGGAGAGAGAGAGAGAGAGGAGACAAGTAAAAAAACAATCATAACACGGGCTTGAACTCAAACCTCACAGTGGGCCAAACAAACTAAACAGATAACTTAGTAAAATATGAATTCTTACCTGTGTTATTGAAGTTACTGGGCACACACAGTCTCTAACTTTCATAAATAATTGGCAGTTGTGTGGCTGGAAAGCTTCTGTTTTAGCTTATGACAAAGCCTGGCTTGCAAGAATACTGTTAAAGAATGCAGTCAACTTTCCATGCTAAACCCAGAATGTCTGCTGAGTTTAAAATGCGACCAAGTTAGATTTGAAGCTTAGCATAGTTAGTTACATTTTAATATCTTAAAATGAAGTATTTTAACTGAAGCAAACCGTACAAAGGATCCTAGCTGCTATTAGCATTGCAAATAGTGATGGCATTTGATTAGTCAGCATTGCAAATATTCTCATGCTAAACCTGTATCAGTAACCCTACTTTAGTGAGATACCCATTGATAGTGTTTGGGAACACCATATTGTATCAGTCACTGAGATGGAGTGAATGTGGTGCTTTAACAAAGAAATAATATGTAAAGCTGGGGTTTGTGGCAATAGGATATTTTTTCAACCATTTTGTGCTCCCTGGAGGATTTTTGTGTGGTTACATACCTAAACAAAGTCCTTACATTGCCAAGTTCGTTTATTAGTGTCACAAGTAGGCTTATATTAACACCGCAATGGAGTTACTGTGAAAATCCCCTAGTTGTCACTCACTAGCACCTGCTCAGGTACACCGAGGGAGAATTTAGCATGGCCAATGCACCTAATCAGCACTTCTTTCAGATTGTGGGAGGAAATTGGAGCATCTAGAGGAAACTCTAGATTTGCATCTATGTTGCCAGAGCACTAACTGAGGCCTCGGTATTACTAGTCCAATGACTTTACAACTACATCATCATTTCCCCAATTATGTTCCATATTCCCACATGTTTCTTTATCACACATTCAGAGTAGGGTTTAATGGTACAAAACCTCTAAAATTAATCGAGGGATTCTGAGTGGTACAACAGTTAAGAACAGTATCTTTATAGGAAAGCAATATCAAGTCTGGAATTACAAGTCTAAGGATAACCATGAAGCCATTGTCGATTGTTATAAAGGCCCATCTGGTTCACAGATTCTGCCATCCTTATCTAGTTTGGCCTATGTGTGATTCTAGACCCATAACAACATGGTTGACTCTTAAATGTCCTCAGTTTAAGGGCAATTAGGAATGGGCAATATATGTTGGCCCAGCCAGTGACATTCATGTCCCACGGATAAATAAAACATAAATTTTGTGACCTGATCTCCTTTTTAACCCAGGTGATTCAGGATAAATCTTCTTCCTATCGACATTAAAAATCTAAACTGAAAGGTTGAATCTCGCACTAACTAGAGCGAATGCAGATTACAAACCTACCCTGAATGTGGTTGTTTCTTACCGTTGTTCTGTATCATACAGTACAGTATCATACAGCTGAAATAAAAGTGGAGCTTCTGATTGCTGGCAGGTAAAATTAAACTGCAGCCCATTTTGAAAAAGTCTCATTGGGTTTCTATAGCTCATGATGAGAATTCCTCCCACCAATTCAATCATGTAGCTCCACTCAGTGTGGAGATTGGGGTATTGCAGCACCGAAACAGGGCATTCGCTAAAAAACAGTCATGTAGGTGACTATCGAGAAGGAGTGGTGGTCTTTGTCCCCTTTTCGTCAACCTCTTAATCTAACATTCTTCATGCCAACGTGGCCTTTCAATCACCAACTCTGGCAGTACAATTCACAGCCTCGTTACTATGGTTAAAAAAAATCTTCCTGCCTCCTGTTCCACATCTCCAATATTCAATTTTGTATCTATTTTTTATTGTCCAAGATCCCTAAACCATTGGAAGCAGACTTTGACATCTATTCTTTACTTTCTTCCTTAATTTTAAACATAACCATCAAATCAATCTCATCTGCTCTAACAAGAAACAACCACAGTTTTTAAAATCTATCTTTCTATTTGTACTTCCCCATTCTAGGCAGAATCCACTGTATCCTTAATCATAGAATAGTTATGATATGAGGCCAATCAGCCCATCATTCCTGTGCAAGTTCAGAGTAGGGTTTAATGGTACGAAACCTTTAAAATCCCCTGTCTTTTCCCTGGAGCACTGAAAAACTTTTCTCTTCAGATAATTATCCAAATCCCCTTTTAAAGCCAGGATTGAACTTGCCTTCACTACACCTTACACAATGCATTCTAAATCCAAACCACTTGCTGCACTAATAAAAAACTTTTTCTCATGCTGTTTCTATTTCTTTTGCCAATCAGCCCTGATTCTTGATTGTCCTGCCAATGGGAACCGCTCTTCTTTATCTACTATGTTTGGACCGCTCAAGATCTTGGACACCTTGATTAAATCCCCTCTCAATCCTCCTATCTCAGAAGATGACAGCTCCAGCTTCCCCAACCTATTCATCGTAAGTAAAGCCCCTCATCTCTGGATCTGCTCTTACGATTTTTTTTCTGCTTCGTCTTCATTGCCTTCACAACCTTCCTAAAGCCTTTTGCCCAGAATTGGAAATAATGCTCCACCTGTTTTATAAAGGTTCATTGCTTTCATTCAATAGTTCATTCATTTATTACCCAACCCTAGTTGGTTCTGAGTTGATGGTGGTAAGTGTTCCAACTAAGTAGTTTGCTGGATTTCTTCAAAGCGTCGTTGTGAATCAACTATGCTGGATTTTATTTGTAAATTCCAAGATTTATTAACCATTTTCTCAATCTGCCCTGCCACCTTTGATTTGGGCACATATAACCAAAGGCTTCTTTTCTCCTGTACCTTGTTACAATTTCATCCTTTGTTTTATATTGCGTCTCTTTGTTCTTTCTACCAAAAGGTATCATTCCACACATCTTTGTTCTCTTGGGGTTTATCACTGGCCACCTCATTTTTCATAATAGTACCAAGTTGTTTTGTTTCATCTTCAAGTTCTGAAATTGTGCTCTTCACATCCAAGTTTAAGCTATTGATACAGATCAAGAAATGCAGTGGTCCTAATGCTGATTCCGGGGAAACCCCATTTTATATACCCCCCCATCTAAAAAGACATCTTTTCTATACTGCAACATCCATAATCCTACACAGAACACTCCAGCTACAACTTGTAAAAAGGAATGAATTCTTGAGATGTGTGCGTTCATTTATTACCCAACCCCAGTTGGTTTTGAGTTGCTGGTGGAAAATGTTCCAACTAAGTAGTTTGCTGGATTTCTTTGAAGGGCAGTTGTGAATCAACTATGCTGGTATGGGACTGGAGCCACCTAACTCATCAGCCACACTAAGTTTGATGGACCTGTAGAATTTTGAGAGGCCACTCAAAAATTATAGATTTGGACAAAATGAATGGATAGAAAAATAATAAATTAATTGTGATTATTTTTACATGACTAAATAGGATCTTTGTATCTTAATGGTTAACTCATAGCTACAGCTGGGAACACTTAAATTGTACTAACATTAATACGATTACACTTATCTAAAACTTAACACTGGAGAGCACAGAGTAGCCCAGAACTGCTAATTTCTGATTGTCCTTTAATTTTATGCAATCAGTATTTTTAAGTTTGGAACTACAAGTATCAACTAGCAATTCAACTGCAGATATTAAAAACATGATCTTAAAACAATAATTACCTCACAGTATCGTGGTGCTTTTGAACATTGATAGTGGCACAGTGTTTAGCACTGCTACCTCACAGTGACAAGAACCTGGGTTCAGTTCCCAGCTTGGGTCATCATTTGTGTGGAGTCTACTCATTCTCCCCGAATCTGCGTGAGTTTCCTCTGGGTGCTCTGGTTTCCTCACACAGTCTGAAAAGTCTGCTAGATAGGTGTGTTGGCCATGCCATCCCTATTCTCCCTCAGTGTATTTGAACAGGTACCGAAATGTGGCAACTAGGGGATTTTCACAGTAACTTGACTACAGTGTTAATGTAAGCCTACTTGTAACACTAATAAATAAATTTCAACTGAAATAATATAGGTTTTGGTCTTTGAGAACATAGAACATAGAACACTACAGCACAAACAGGGCCTTCGGCCTACAAGTTGTGCCGAACACATCAAAACCTACCCAGCCATAGACCTATCTATAACCCCCAATCCCATTGGATCCCATATACTCATCCAGAAGTCTTTTAAAAGACCCCAGCGAGTTCGCCTCGACCACCACCGACGGCAGCCGATTCCATTCACTCACCACCCTCTGAGTGAAAAACTTTCCCCTAGCATCCCCTCTGTACTTGCTTCCCTGCACCTTAAATCTGTGCCCTCTCGTCGCGACCATTTCAGCCCTGGGAAATAGTCTCTGAGAGCCCACCCTATCTATTCCTCTCAACATCTTGTAAACCTCTATCAGGTCGCCTCTCAACCTTCGTCTCTCCAGGGAGAACAGTCCCAGCTCCCTCAACCTGTCTTCATAAGGCATGCCTCCAATCCAGGCAACATCCTTGTAAATCTCCTCTGCACCCTTTCAATAGCTTCCACGTCCTTCCTATAGTGAGGCGACCAGAACTGCGCACAGTACTCCAAGTGTGGTCTGACAAGGGTCCTATAAAGCTGCAGCATTACCTCCTGACTCCTGAACTCAATCCCTCGATGAATGAAGGCCAGTACACCGTAAGCTTTCTTAACCACATCCTCCACCTGGGAGGCCAATTTGAGAGTCTTATGGACCCAGACCCCAAGATCCCTCTGCTCTTCCACACAGCTAAGACTCCTACCTTTGATAGTGTACTCATTCATCCCGTTGGATCTGCCAAAATGGACCACAACACATTTATCCGCGTTGAAGTCCATCTGCCACTTCTCCGCCCAGTCTTGCATCCTGTCGATGTCATGCTGCAACTTTTGACATCCCTCCAGACCATCCACAACACCACCGACCTTCGTGTCATCGGCGAACTTACTTTGCCGAAACCATGTCACAAAATATTGTCTCCAACATAAAATATATATTTGATTTGGTTTATTATTGTCACATGTATTAGTATAAGTGAAAAGTATTGTTTCTTGCACATTATACAGACAAAGCATACTATGCATTGGCAAGGAAAGGAGAGAGTGCAGAATGTAGTGTTACAGTCAAAGCTAAGATGTAAAGAGAGACAACTTAATGCAAGATTAGTCCATTCAAACGTTTGAAAGCAGGTAAGAAGCTGTTTTTTGAGTCTTTTCTATAATAACATGTAATCTTTAATTAACTGTTGTGAGTTACCAGACGATATCTCCTTGCAATTGGTTTCCCCTACTTCTATTGGATAGGCATCCTGGGCACAACAATGCTGTTATCTGAAGATAACTTACTGGATACAATTCATGATAAATACTTTTCAACAGCTTTTTAGACATACAGCACAACATGTCAGCTGCAAGTTTCAAACGTAATTATTTTGGAAGATGCACATCTTAAACACAAGAGGGAGAAATTCTACAAGAACAAATTTGCATCAATTGATTATTATGCAAACGTGATCAGACTTTTGATTGTAAAATTGCTTTTGAGCGAAAGCGGCATATTTATTTTGAAGGGCATTATTCTGATATATTCATTCAACAGCCATTTGCATCTTGTTTTGTGCTTCAGAAAAATCTGGTGTTGGGATGCACAGGATCAAATTCTTGTCAATCGAATGACATTGCCTGACCCGATGAATGGTAGCCGTTTTGAAATTAAATCGTACATGCCCTTGTTCATGGTCTGTAGTCGCACCATCAGATTGAAGATAGTCACAAGAGAAGGAACTGTAAGTTCCATGTTGCAAAAATTTATGATTGGGTAATTTAGGAAAATCTGGTCTTCATTAATGTATGCATAGTTATTCGGATAAGATCCTGAGAAGTCTTGACAGGTTGAATGTGGAGAGGATGTTTCCTGTTGTTGGGGAAGATGGAACTAGGGATCACTGTTTAAAAATAAGAGGTCGCACATTTAAGACAGATGAAGAGAATGTTTTTCTTAGCAGTGAATCTTTGGAATTCCCTTTCTCAAGGTGGAGTCCATCGAACCCTACAGTGCAGGAGCAAGCCACTTAGCTCCTAAGTGGCTTGCTTAGGAGCCACTAAGCTTGAGTCTGCACTGACGACAATCCCACCCAGGCCTTATTCCCGTAACCCCATTTACCCTGTTAATCCCCTGACACTAGGCTCAATTTAGCATGGCCAATCCACCTAATCCCGCACATCTTTGGGCTTTCTACATCTTTCTATATCTATCATAAAAATGTTCATAGATTCTTAATCAACAAGGGAGGGGTGTTACCTTGGATAGGTTATAACAGAAGGTTATAATCAAATCAGATCAAATTTTCCCGAATGGCGGAGTGAGAGTGAGCAATTGAGTGGCCTTTTGCTACTCCTAATTTATATGTTAGTTCTTTAAGAAGGATGTTACAGGAAAGATTCCTGCAATGATTGGTTAACCATGTCATCTATGGTTAAACATTCTTTTGCATTTTATTTGGAGAGTTCTTTAGAGTTGCTAACTATAGTCTGGGACAATAATTTTTGGAAAAAAGCATTTTCCTCCTAAATTAGATATTTCCGCCAAAGGGAGGGAGTGTCCCTAAACATATTTCTGTAATGCAATGAAGAAATAGATTCCTCTGTTTTTTTAAACTGATACTTATTTTGTCCTATAAGTTTTTAAGCTTTTTATATTATGTAAAATTTATGTTTAGTGTAGGTCTCACCATAACAAAAGTTGTCACAAGGTTCTAATTTTCTCAAAAAATCCATACATGGATAACTGAGAATCTGAATGATTGTGATATCCAATCTAACATTTTCCACTTCTGGTAATTTAAAATATGTGGGTGTTTGTGAGAGCCTATTCCACTAGATTCTGTGTTAAGTAGAAAATGAGATTTGGCATAATAAATTCAATGCATTATAAAATTCTCTGTCCATGATCTTAAAAGATCATTCCAATGATTTCATCAAAGGGTGGGAACCTCCGGCTTCCCAATCGCGTGTTTCTTGATGGTGGAAGACATCGTGCTGTTTGTTGGAGATGGTATTCTCTGGTCCCACCACTGTCAATGGGATTTCCCATTGAAGACACCCCACGGTGCTGGAAAACCCGTGGGCTGAGATATACTGCCAACAGGTACAGAGAATCCAGTTGTGTGTGAACGGCTGGAGAATTCCAGCCAAAGTATCAATCCAGGCTCAGTCACCTGTGTCATCAATGTTTCTGTGATTTGGATGGAAATACTCAACCGGTCTGGTAGCATCCTTGGACATAGAATAAGTTAATACTTCAGGTCATCACCCTAAAATGTTAAATTGTGTTCCTCTCTTCTCAAATGCTGCCAAACCAGAGGAATGTTTCCAGCACTTCCTCTTGTTGGCTACGAAGGGGTTAAAATCATTGAATGCAATAGAATTCCCCTGCGAATTAAGTACAGGTGATAATGTAGAGATGTCGGCGTTGGATTGGGGTAAACACAGTAAGAGGTCTGACAACACCAGTTTTAAATCCAACCGATTTATTTGATAGTAAACTCGCAAGCTTTTGGCTTTATAGCCTTCTTCAGGCAAATGAGGTGTTCTGGTCTGCAATAGCACACATATCAGCACAGTCAGTTTACGGATCGCTGATTAGAATGCGAATCTTTACATCTAACCTGCTATTCAAGTCTTAAAGTGGCTAACAATGTGAGTGGGAGGAGCACTGAGAACAGGTTAGAGAGATGTGTATTGTCTTCAGACAGCACAGTAAGTGAGGTTTTTTGCTAACCCAGGCAAGTCATGGGGGTTACAGATAGTGTGACATGAAGCCAAGATCCCTGTTAAGACTGTCCTCATGTGTGCGGAACTTCGCTATCAGTCTCTGTCCAGCGGCTCTGTGCTGTCGTGTGTCATGAAGGCCCCCTTGAAGAACATTTACCCGAAGGTCAGAGGCCGAATGCCCATGACTGCTGAAGTGTTCGCCCACAGGAAGGGAACATTAAGTACAGCACAGTTCTCTAGGAAGCTGCTGTGAAGATGTTGCAGTGCAGTTCACACATTTACAGATTGATAGCACAAACAAGTTGACCAAGGGACAGGAAGGTGAGAACTCTGATAACCACAAGCTGGTAGCCAGAACAGCAGGTGCGGATGTTTGTAGCCATGTAGGTGTGCCTCATTAGTAATTAATCACTATAATTAGAGAAACACATCGAAGCTGTAACTAGTTATTTAACTCTGGAGTTATTTAAGAAATCCTTAAGTGAGCATATGAACAGAATGGGAACGGAGGGGTATAGAGAACTGATTTAAAATAGGGATCATGAGCCTTGGGAGTCCCTGGGAAGTGTGTAAATAGATGATGATACTGATGTACTTGTTTTTATCCTACAGGTGCTTTGGTCCACCTTGTTGTCTAACGAGGGGCGTACACGCGATGGGTCGTGAGAGGACTGCTCTTGGATCTTTTTCGAAAGTATCCTACTGCTTCACGTTGTTAGTGTACGCTTGACCTGGACCATCTGATGGGCAGCACGACAGCTCAGTGACTATCGCTGTGCTGTGCAGATACATGGATTTGGGCCTGCGTCTGTGGGAGCTTGCGCATTCTCCCTGTGCTTGTGTGGGTTTTCTCCGGGCGCTCCTGTTTCCTCCCACATCCCAAAGATGTGCTCTTAGGCTAATTGGCAAAATAAATTCTTCCTAAATTGTCTCAAATTAGGTTTTTAATCCATAGATCTATAAACATGGACAGGGATCGCGAGTAGAGGTGGGAACATTGGGGTGGCGGCGTGGGCTCGTTGGGCCAAAGGGCCTGTTTCCCATGCTGTTTTGTTCTTTGTTCTTAGTTAACTATTTTCACCTGGCATAAATGAAGTAATCAGAACTATTAGCCGTAATTGAATATCAGTGGCTTCAGAACAAATGTATACTTGTGATTGGTATATGTAAATTGCTTGTAAGGATAAGCAAAGGTATAATTAATCATACCATGTATCACTTAGCAAGCTATATTCAACCTTGTGGAAGGCTTCCTTGCCATAGCTTGAATTAAAACTCCTAAAACTTTGATCTGTTGAGGTTATCAAGTATGAATTTTGCTGGATAGCAGCGAAATTCTTTATCAATTTTGGCGACGAGGATGGGATTCACTGAAGCCAGTTGTGATGGCAGGGCTACACTTAGGGAGTATTTTCTTTGATTATACTCCTGACTGAGTACCATTGTAGATCAGTAGCCAAGAAAAAGAGTGGGTCTGAGCTGAGTGTAGATCAGATAAAGGGAGAAGTGGAGGGAAAGCAAAATACGTGATCGTGAAGTTTTTCCTAGGGGGTAAGAACAGCCAATGAACTGTGAGGTGAGCCAAAAGCAGTCAGAAAGCCCCAGACATGGATAAAGGGGAAATGAAGTATCTCAGTTGTGAAGATTTCCTCAAGCCACCGAGCCACAGTGTCAAAGGCTGAAAAGGCAAAACTTCACTTCAGTTACAGAATGGGGTGGTAGAGGAACGTAGTCCCTTCACCCAGCTATCACAAACTAGTTGAGAAAAGGCAAGAACAAGAATTTGTTCCTTCTGACCCTCCACTGTGCAATAAAACTGGTAGGAGGCTCAAAAAAGTGACAAGGCAGGCAAAGCCTTTGTCATTATCTAGAGCCCTTACTTGTAGCAGATAAAACTGTTTGGAATAACGACAATCCTTAAATCCTGTCCTGTGGCAGGTATGGTCACTTATCGAACAGTGCTGAAAGCACAGTGTAGTGAAACCGAGATAAAGAACATCATACAGTGTATTTTCTACTGCAGAGGAGACAACTGTGCTTTTAGCTGCTATACGTCCTCGAAGAAGTAATAAAAACTTAGATTTTAAATGAAATACAAGGCTTGTGTTAAATACTTCTTGTATTCATCTGTCTGAGTCTTGTGAAAATTCATTGAATTCAAACAGCTGTAAGTGTCTGTTCAAGTTGTTAAGGTTAGAGAAAGCTTGCAGTTTGGCAGCGATCCAAATTGAACTTTTCAAAACATTTGAGAGGAAAAAAGAACTTAAGATTTCTGTCAAACTGAGCTAAGTACCGAAGGTCGGAAATTGAAGCTCAGAGTAAATGAGAATAAAGGAAAGAGAAAAATGGAATTAGAGCAGGAAAATAGAATGAGAAGCTTTTTAAATTATGTAAAGTGATACAATTTCATGTCATGTTTTCTCCACCCCTTTAGGCACTGTAGAAAGTTTAGCCATTTCAGCAGACAGTTGATTTGTTTTTAAATTACCCAAAAAATGCTTGGCTGTGATTATATACATGTCTCTGCTAATTTGTTCTTAATTGTGGATTCATGGGGACTCAATGACCTCAGTTAAATATGGAAATTTTAAGCACAGTCTGGAACAAAGAACAATACAGCGCAGGAAACAATACAGCGCAGGCCCTCCAAGCCTGCATCGCTCATTGGTCCAACTAAACCATTCTTCTGTATCCCTCCATTCCCAGTCTGCTCGTGTGACTATCCAGATCAGTCTTAAAGTGGAGTGGAGGCATTGTGTGAGAATTTTATTGTGTTGTCACATCACACGCAGATAAAGAACTGGTGGTAGTGTTTTTGAGATTCTGAATCAACAAAGAACAAGTGATGCCCATAAAATCAGGCCTTTGGAAACTGGCTTAAATGGAATATTAAAAAAAGGTTGAGTTGCAATGAAGGAGAATGGAAGATCCGCTTCTTATTTGTGAGCTTGTTGTGCTCTGTCTCTTTAAGAAGTTATAGCCAAGACAGATTGCTGGGAATTAACTGTTTGAAATTTACGAGCTGAGAGAATCAGTGTGTTTTGTTTGTTTTATGTAGATGTCTGTAGATCTGTTTTATAACTTAATTGGACTACATTTGTAAAAGTTTATCTTTTGGGAGAATTAACCTTATCAGAAGTCTTTAATTACAGGCTTTTGGAAGATTAAAAACAGAGCTACAAGAGTCTTATTATTGTAAATTGTGGCTATTGTTGTTTTAAAGCATCTGTTATATTTCTTAGCTTGTGTATGGATGATGTTTGTGCGTTGTATATTTCAAGTTTTCATGATTTCTGTCTGATATTGTGGTAGTAATTTAAATGATTTAAGTCCAACAGCTAATCAATGGGAAATGTAATTAAGTGTTTATTTTCAAAGTTGTGAACTTAGAGTCGTGTTTACCGGCTAGAATCCAATGATATTTTGATAAACGTGAGAATTTAATTCCAGATACAAATTCATACATTCTCATTTGATGATTAAAATTTGGGTGGCGCAGTGGGTTGCACTGCTGCCCACAGCACCAGAGACCTGGGTTTGATTTCCATCTTGGGTCACTGTCTGTGTGGAGTTTGCACATTCATCCTGTGTTTACATGGGTTTCCCTCTGGGTGCACCAGTTTCCTGCTACAGTCCAAAGATGTGTGGATTCGGTGGATTGGCCATGATAAATTTCCCAATGGTGTTAGAAAGACTAGCTAAAGAAAGTCCATTAGGTTATTGGGATAGGGTCGGGGTGAGGTTGTCACCGTTGCAGACTCAATGGGCCAAATGGCTTCCTCCTGCACTGTAGGATTCTATGATATTTGAAATTGTTATGACTAATCCTGTGTTGGATTGAACTTCAGTTAAAATCTGTCAGGTTCAAACAGTTATTCCAGATACAATACAAAAGGAAAGTTTTGAGGTTGGATACTGAAGAAAAAGTTCAAAAGAAGAGATTATTGAATAAAATTAAGTTCTGGACATGTTCTTGTTTGAAAACAAAACAAAGTTGTGAATTAATGACGCCCATCTGTGAACTTTTACTCCATCTCTATCAAACCAGCTGAGTGTTAATAGCTAAAGGTCATCACAGCTGAAGATGTATCTATATTTTCACAGGAACTAGGGATTACAAAATTAAATTTTGAATTGTCAGATATGTGCAGACGAATTAACCCAATGTGCTCCAAACAGGATCTTGTATGTTTTGCCTCAAAAAAAATGCTTCCCTTTCCAGGTAACGACAAGTGGAACAAGATTTGCAATAGCTTCAATAACAGCGAATTTATTTATAGACTCTCAAAAGTGCAGCAATAGCCAACCCGAATCTAATGAAAGGAGGGGGCAGGCATCTAGTGAGGAGCTACAACAGGCAGAATAGATGGAGGAGTGCGAGATTGCATTCACTAATCTTAAACAACTCCGAGCAACAGTAGTCAGCACTGAGACTACCAGATTTGACTCACTCATTTCACTTATACTGTCATACTGGGAATCGCTACACTGCTGTGTAGACTAACAACATGGAAATTATAAGCAACCTGTAGCTTATTATGTCAACATGTAACCAGCAGTACTGGAGGACCGACCCAGATGCACCCAAGCCTTGGATTGTGTGGCTTGAGTGGTTAAAGGAAGCGAGCCAATGTTGGGAGAATTGATTCTACATACAGAATGTTTTGTAGGACAGGTTTTGAACATGGGAAAGTTTCAGACAGCCCGATGGAAAAGCTTGCTGTGCCCACAAAATGGGCAGAATGGGCTAGATAGGGTAGAGGTAGAGAGATTCTTCCCGCTTAGAAAGGATAGCAGAACTAGAGGGCACAGCGTCAAAATAACGGGGGGGGGGGGGGGGGGGGGGGGGTGTGGAGTGCAGTGCAGTTTAGATCAGAGTTGAGGAGAAACTTCTTCACTCAGAGCATGGTGAGTCTCTGGAATTCTCTATCTATTGAAGTGGTGGAGGCTACCTCGCTGAATATATTTAAGTCACGGGTAGATAGGCTTCTGATAGACAAGGGAATGAAGGGCTATGGGGAGAAAGCAGGAAAGTGGAACTGATCCACTTCAGATCAGCCATGATCTTATTGAATGGTGGGGCAGGCTCGAAGGGCTAGATGGCCTACTCCTGCTCCTATTTCTTATGTTCTTAGAATCTTTTTAGAGATGAAGGGGAATAATCCAGTGGGATACGTGAACATTGAGGGGAAGAACATTATGATATTCAGATGGGAAATGAGAAAGTGAATAGGGTAAGAGAAGAGCCAGTAAAGAAGGCTGATGTGATCCTTTTATCAACGAGTTACAGCAGAGTGAACGGAGAAGTAAGAACAGAATGGATGATAGTTGAACTAGGCGAGATGAAACGAAAAGTGGAGTCTATTTGGCAGATCATGCAAATGGTGAGGATAATCAAAGAAAAGTTTAATGTTTATTTATTTGTCACAAGTAGGCTTACATTAACATTGCAATGAAGTTACTGTGCCACACACTACAGCACCTGTTCAGGTACACTGAGGGAGAATTTAGCATGGCTAATGCACCTAACCAGCAGGTCTTTCGTATTATGGGAAGAAACTGGAGACCTGGAGGGAAACCCACGCAGACATGCAGACTCCACACAGACAGAGACCCAAGCCAGGAATTGGCGCTGTTGGGTAGCAGTGCTAACGACTGTGCCACTGTGCTGCTCTTTCTGACATTTAAAGGGATTTTCAAAAGACAATGAAATGAATCACATCACAGTTTACGGATATAAGAACAAAGTTTCTTCTGGAGAAGAGAAGAAATAAACATTAATTGAAATTTTCCAGCACTTTGGGTTTCCTCCAGGTGCTCCAGTTCCCGCCGCAGTCTGAAAGATGTGCTGGTTAGTTGCAGTGGCCATGCTAAATTTTCCTTCAGTGTACCTGAACAGGTGCTGGAGTGTGGCGACCAGGAGATTTTCACAGTACCTTTTGTTGCTGTATTAATGTGAGCCTACTTGTGACTAATAAATAAAACTTTTGTTTGAATTTGTGACAGCTCTGTGATGTGAGAAGTGCGCTGCGATTTAGCAAGTTGCTTCCAAAAAATGATGCAACCTAAGATAAAGAACCAGCAATCAAAACGTGTCAATGTCTGGAATCAAATAGAAATGGTTTGATTTCTGCTTTAGAAACAGGAGAATATTTTATTAGACGGCAAAATTTCTCCAGGGCTCCTGACTGGAATAGGATAATAACTAATGGAATGCATCAAATCGGAATAGAATTGATTAAGGGTAGAAGATGAAGAAATGAGGGGGCTTGGTGGTAGTGCTGGAGACAAATGTGATAGGGTCTTTTAAGAGACTTCTGGATGAGTACATGCGACTTAATAGAATTGAGGGTTATAGGTAAGCCTAGGAGGTTGGGATACCATTACATAGAACATAGAACATATAGAACATAGAACATAACAGCACAGAACAGGCCCTTCGGCCTTCGATGTTGTGCCGACCAAAATAAAAAGCAATGCCCCTCCAAACTAAACCATTCCCTTCTCTTCCATATACTTATCAATTAACCTCTTAAACGCCACCAAACTTGGCGCATCTACAACAGCTGCAGGCAGGGCATTCCACTCCCTAATCACTCTTTGAGTAAAGAACCTACCTCTGATATCCGTCCTATAACTCATACCCCTTAATTTAAAGCTGTGTCCCCTCGTGCTAGCTTTCTCCATCCTAGGAAAAAGGCTATCACTGTCCACCCTATCTAAACCTCTAATCATCTTATATGCTTCAATAAGATCCCCTCTTAGCCGCCTCCTTTCTAACGAAAGAAAGGAGGCGGCTAAGTGCAACATTAGTGCAACTTATGGGCCGAAGGGCCTGTTTGTGCTGTAGTTTTTCTATTCTCTGAGATAGAGACTTGAAATCAAAACAACAAATGGAATATTGTGTGCAATTCAATGGAATTGTGTGAATATTTTCTAGCAAATGGAAAATAGAGAATAGGCTAGAAAATTGAGAGCTTTCTCTTGGTGGTATTTATGTCCTTCACTATTTTTTTAATAGAACAACATTTGATCCTCTGGCCGCCACTCAAGGCATCTGGACCATAAATGAAGATATATGCAATAACTTTGAAATCATTTGATAAGATTACAACGAATTCAAGAAGGCATGGCATGAAGTTTGGGACTCTGCGTAAATTGCAGAGTTAAGTGTGAATAAGCGGGGAAACCAGTTCAAATGGGCCCATTCAAGATACTTAGTTGCATTTAAGAACAGGTTTCAGACATGTACAGTCTGCAAATGCAAACGGTGACGTGAGTGCAAAATATTGCGAGATTTGAAAAATCTCTCCTGTGAAAATCAATTTTCTGATTATCCCATTCCCTCACCAATGACATAATGAGATTCCTACCCAGATAGATCAGGAAACTCATTTCAATAAATTTTAATGTAATTAGTGGGCTTCTCAATTGTACTGGCATCTCTCTCCAATTCAGAATTGCACCCCTTCTAAAGTGATATCATGCTTGTGAGGATTACAACTGCTTTCTAAAAATGGGACTAGGTGAAGAGACACCACTGGGGAAGGCCAGGTTAGTGTAGTCCTGGGAGGAAGAGCAACATGCTTGGGAAGTATCCTGGCACTGCCCCTCAACAGTTCTATTGTCTGGGGTATTTCTAACATCCTGTAGATTCACTCAATCAGCAATGGATTTCACTCAAACACCTCTGCATCTATCAGGCAAAAGGACTAGGCCCATTAACCAATAAATAATTAATTCGCAACTTTATTCCAAACAATAAAAGATTTCAGTTTTGAAACTTTAACAATCCTCTCTCTGCCTAATTGATCATTTGGAAATCTGTATACTACCCCGCATCTTCATGATTCAATCAGTATGTTGAGTTCTCAGATCTGCCTCCCTTTCTCTCTGGTCTGGAGCTGAACTGCTTTTATCACTGTCATGTCCTGATATGCTTCTTTGGAGGCTGGAGAGGTGGTTTCTTTCAAATGCTGCTAGCACATGTTTCTTATACCTGTCAGGCTATTTTCTGAAATCTTCTGAGGATTTGGCTTAGGTCTGATTAGCTTCGCATCGTTGATAGGTTTTAATGGGGGCGGGGGGGATTAATAAGTTTCAGTGGTGGACCCTTTGTGTTTGTGTGCTACAGACCTAGATGTCTAATTTCAGCTTCTAACATGCATCAATCTTTTGCTATCTGTCCTATGTATATAGTAGTGATTTGTTTCCTAGGAAATGTCCTCTTACACAAGTTATATGTCCTGGTATGTTTTTGGTTTTCAATTATCTAAGCTCGAATTTTGCAAAGGGCCTGTCTCCAGGCAGACTGTTTTGGACTGAGATAATCCCAGCATACCCTGCTTTTAGGCCAATTTCTGTCAGGTTTTTATGTCATTTTGCTGTGCTTGTATTTTTGGCATGATGTTTGTCTGCAGTTGGTTTCCTTTCGATGATCCTATTTTACTTGAATAGTCACAGGCTTGTGTGTGTGGAGTGTAGCCACTAGTGCTTGTGGGGGGTGGGGTTGGATCTCGAAGTATATGTGGGGGCATGGTTACTATGTTTTATATTGGAGATCGGGGCACAATTTAAAAATGTCACCTCCATCTTGGAATTCCCAGCTGCTGGCTTTTTCTGTTCCCACCCCACTAACACAGTCATTCTTCCGGAATTTTTCAGCACAGATTACTGGTAAGAAAACTCAGTTATGCATCTTACAAGTTGCACACTCAGTGTCTCGCCTCAGACAGCAGTCTGTGAAGAGAATGGAAAGTTCCACTCAGACACGTATTACAGAAAACTTAGAACTCTTGCAGGCGTTACTTTTTGCCAACCTGTGTAATTGCTATTCAATAATTGCATTATATGATCAAAGAACTTTCTAAAATGCTCTGGGGAAGATTTGTAGTCAGCAAATAATGCCTCTGGATTTTTGCCTTTCATACCATAGCTCAGATTCAATAAAGAACAGTACTAACAAAAATGGCTATATCTTGAAATTTAACATGTCAGTTTCCCTCTACAATACTGTAAGATTTGCTGAATGATGCCAGTGTTTTCTAATCTTGTTTCAGAAAGGCATGTCACTCAAATACAAACTGAACCGAACACACACTGCTGTTTGAATTATTTAACTCTGAAAACTGTAACTGTTGAAAGTTACAACGATCTATTAAATTATGTATACTGCAGGGATCTGGCTTTTAATTCCTTAAATTGTTGCTTATGTAGTTACTGGATTTAAAAGGATTGAAAACACTACGATAGCTTTGTAAAAGGATAGGAGCTAAATTACTGCTTCGTGCAAATCTTTCATTCCAATTATATATTAGGTTTTAATGCTGAAACATAAATATTCAGGAGGAATTTCTAAATGCATTTGTGTTACAATGTTAAAATGTCACCGTATAAATCAGTAAACAGTCCGATTTCTATATGTCTAAAATAATATGACAATGTGCTAATGATTTTTTCAGTATAACAATGTACATTTTGACCTTTTGATGATACTTGCCTATCACCCTACTGAACAACCTGGGGAAGAATTCTCAATGGAAATATCCCTCATAAAGCCATATTTAAGATGGAGTTCTACATCGTTACAATTAGACGATCTCCCCCTTCCTGATAATCCTCATAATATTAGTTAACTCATGGTTGAGTAAGGAGTAGGACTGATAAAGTCCCAAGTGTCTTCACATCAACTGTGTGCGGATAATGCCATAAGCAACTTGAGTTCATTGTATTGCAAATTATTTTGAGAAGTAATTATCTTTTGTTTGGTGCATGGTGGACTTGACAGCTGAACTGATCTGTCATGTTCACAGATGCGCCTTCCAGCTGAGGTCAGGTAGGGTCTGTGGCATTTAAAGTATTCAAAAGAGTAAGGGCAATGGTACTCCCAGTTACAGAACTGACATTAGGAACTATTGAGCAAAATACAAAAGAAGGCTTTCTTTTTGCTTCTCCAAGTTCCTGATTGCACTGCATTGTATGAGGTGATTGCAGAAAGGTTTTACAGAGTGGGAAGAATGTTGGCTGAGACAGTGAGAGATCCTGAGTAGCTCAGTGGCCCTGGAGCAGATTATCTACAAGTAGCAAGGAATGTTGAATCTGTTTGACCGAAAATGGGGACTATTTTATCGACTGGAAATATAGGTTTTAGAAAGAAAAGTAAAATAAATACACACCTGGAACCATAAGAGACCATTCCTTACTTCCAATGAGGGTATTCTATTAGTACTTCTATTAAAATTCTTTAAGAGTTACTTATTCAATGCCAGTGTTGAGATAATTAAATTAGTACTAGTTAAATGCCATTCATTTGTAGTTCTCCAGGTCTTGCCATCAAAATGACTATTCAATTTAGACAACGCTTCCTCTACGATCATCCTCAACACTATTATCCCATAAGGCTGTGTTCTTAGCCCCCTACCATACTCCTTATACACCTATGACTGTGCAGCCAAATTCACTTCCAACCCAATTTTTGAATTTGCTGATGATGCCCCCTCAGTGGATCGGATCTCAAACAATGATGAGACAGAGTACAGGAGTGGGATAGAGAATCTGGTGCGTTGACAATCTTTCCCTCAATGTCAACAAAATGAAAGAGCTAGTCATCAACTTCAGGAAGCATAGCAGAGAACATGTCCCTGTCTACATCAAAGGGAATGAAGTAGAAATTGTTGAGCACTTCAAGTTTTTAAGTGTCCAGATCACCAACAACCTGTCTTGGTTCTCTCCCTTCCCCAACTGTAGGGTGACATTATCGTTACAAAACCTGCCCCAATGCCTGTACTTTCTCTACAGACTAAGGAAATTTGGCATGTTAGCAACGACTCTCTCCAATTTTTACTGATGCACCATAGAAAGCATTCTGTCTGGTTATGTCGCAGCTTCGAATGGCTTTGTTCTGCCCAAGACTGTAAGAAATTACAAAGATTCGTGAATGAAGTCCAATCCATCTCGCAAACCAACCCCCATCCATTGACTCTGTCTATACTTCCCACTGCCCCGGCAAAGCAGCCAGCATAATTAAGGACTTCACGTGCCCCGGACATACTCTGTTCCACTTTCTTTCGTCAGAAAAATGATACAAAGTTTGAGGTCACATACCAACTGATTGAAGAACAGCTTCTTCCCTGCTGTCATCAGACTTTTGAATGGACCTAACTTGCACTAAGTTGATCTTTCTTTACACCCTAGCCATGACTGTAACACTACATTCTGCACTCTCTTCTTTCTTTCTCTATGAACAGCATGCATTGTTTGCATAGTGTGCAAGAAACAATACTTTTCACTGTATACTAATACATGTAACAATAATGAATCAAATCATGGGCACATTATTGTTAATTAATGTGACATGCTTAAAGAGCTAAATGTACTGGCACACCAGATGTTTAGCACGCATTGATGGTTATAGGGGTGCTAGAGGCATTCCTTCATTGTGGAAGAAATTTGTTTATCTTTCATCTTTATTGAATGTTCATGATAGTGTCTGGTATTGTATTCAGCCTTTTGTGGGACATGACTGAACTTTCAGGCTCAGCTGGCCTTCCCATCTATGCATTGGAAAGGACATTGTCCAATATCACTCTCAGCAGGGACAATTGAAATGTTGTAGGTGAACTCAAAGTCTTGTAAAGGCTTGAGGATTCTGTCAGCCGACATCCTAAGATGAATTCACATGTGGATAGTACTGTCACTGTTCTTTAAGCCCCTCGTTTTCTTACTTTAGCTGTTCCAGCATTCCCCCCACCACACCCAGGATGCCAGCGGCCCTTTCCATTTCACGCCTCCCTCTTCTATTCTTCCATTCCCCCACCCAACCCCATTCCTCATCATCACGGATTCTCCCTGTCTGGTGTCAAGCCTCCATACCAGCTGCCATCCTCCTGTCCACTCCCTTGTGCTGCAGAGTTCAATAAGGAAAGGTACTGACCTCATATCAACTACACCAAACTGACTGGTTCACCTTTAAACAAACATGAGATTCTCTCGCGCTACTGGCTTTTTCACCAAGGGAACTTGGAATTGTGAAGGTATTAAAATAATGAATATTCACAGAATCTATTAGAAGTAGGATGGCGTAAGGCCTGCCCTGTCACTAACACACCAATGACTTAACCTCTATATTGTGGGGAATTTGAAATTTCAGCTCCTGTTTAATTCACACCGCACACATGTTTTATTTATTCATTTGTGGGACATGGGTGTCGCTGGCTGGCCAACATTTATTGGTCGTCCCTAATTGCCCAAGGGCAGTTGGGAGTCAATCACATTGCTACGGTTCTAGAGTCATATGTAGGCTTGACCAGGAAAGGATGGCAGATTTCCTTTCCTGAAGGACATTAACGAAAGAGAGAGGTTTTTCTGGCAATGATTTCATGGTCATCAGTAAATTCTAAAGGACATCAGTGAACCTGAAAGGTTTTTCTGTTTTCCCGGTCTTGTAGACTCCTTAAAATTCTCTGTAGACTGTGCCTAGTAGGGCCTGAGGGAAGTGTAACTGCCTGTTTTCACCCATCTACAGTCTGATCCTATCACTCCATAATGTACTATTAATGAGACAATAGCAATAAAGACTCGATAGCATCTGTCACTATCCCTGACCCAGAGCAAGTATGGAGAGAGTTAGAAGCAGATGGTTTGTGAAAGTACTACTTTGATAGACAATTTAATAAAACAATTTCCTCTGACAACTGTTGTAAATAGATCTTTATTTGACAATAAATAATGAGTACCCAGTTTTTCATAGCTTGGATAACATGGTGATAGACTTAGTTATCAAGTTGCCACTTTAACAATGCCTGTGAAACTAAAAACAAATCTTTCACAGTAAGCTTATAGTTTTCCCCTCAGGGTTTATTGATTTAAAAAGACCAAATACTTTTAATCTGATATCAGCAGGATAGATTATGTTGTACAAACAGCAATAGACTCATGGGTATTTTTGGAAACAATCTGTATAAATGTCTTTAAAGGGACAAATGTAATAAAAACATAAACATAAATGCCTATTTATGAAGTTGCCTTAAGAATGCGTCTGGAAAGCTCTAACGGGAAAACAACAAGTAGTGCTCTAATTGGCATCCTAGTGAGGTTCCTGCCATAGTTTACCAGATGAGGAAAGATCTGTCTCTTTGATCATGTTCCAAAATGGCCTGTTTCATATTTAGTGGTTGGATCTTAATGATAAAACTGAAGCCAAACCAATTCTACAGCACTTCAGCTCATGCAGAATGTCAAGCCTGCCAGCACTCTGCTGTTTACAGCTGCTTCCCACACTCAACAATGAAAAGAAAAAGACCCATCCCCAACCCCCACCCCCTACGGACAAAGAAAGGTGCCCTGAAAAGGGGTGGCATAGTAGCACAGTGGTTAGCACTGCTGCTTCACAGCTCAAGGGACCTGGATTCAATTCCGACTCGGGTCACTGTCGGTGTGGAGTTTGCACATTCTCCTTTTGTCTGCGTGGGTTTCCTCCGGGTGCTCTGGTTTCCTCCCACAGTCCAAAAATGTGTGAGTTTGGTTAATTGGCCATGCTAAAATTGCCCCTTAGTGTCCTAACATACGTAGGTTAGAGGGATTAGTGGGTAAAATATGTAGGGCTATGGGGGGAGGGCCTGGGTGGAATTATGGTCGGTGCAGACTCGATGGGCTGAAGGACCTCTTTCTTCTGCACTTTATTCTATGAGCTATGATCTATGAAAACCACGTTTACAGCCTGGCTGTGCTCAGATATGATTTACTTGAGCTTCTGAAGAATGATTTGACTTTTAATGTATTTCCTGCATGACTGTGTCTCATTGGCCAGAGTCTATTTGATTTCCCTTATCGTCCAACCCTTGAACCTCACCCCCACCCACCACCATCCCTTTCGCTTTACAGGTTTTGAAAACATTTATCTCTTTGCTATAAGCTTGAACCTTGATAATATATTCTCAGTGGACGTTATGTAAGAGTGCTCCAGTGCAGAAGGAGGCCATTTGGCTATTGAATCTGCACCAACCACAATCACAACCAGGCCTTATCCCCATAACCCCCGTGTATTTATCCTAGCAAGTCCCGCTGGTGCTAAGGGACAATTTAAAATGGTCAATCCACCTAACACACACATTCTTGGATTGTGGGAGAAAACTGGAGCACGTGGAGGGGACAGACACGGGGAGAATGTGCAAACTCCATACAGACAGTGCCCAAGGTGGGAATCAAACCCTTGTGCCGTGAGGTAACAGTGCTATCCAATGTGCCACTGTGCCGCTCTGCTCAAAACATGAACTGTATTCTTTGCTTTTAATTTTAATAAAATCTCAGTTATCTCCAGGACATCTTTTCTTTGTAAGCAGTTATTTTAAACTTTATTTCTTATCTAGATGGAGATCAATTCTTCTCTGTATGTAGGCAGGAAGTTACAGATATGACTGTGAACATCGCATATTCAACAATGTATACATTGTCCAGAAACAAGCTATTCCTGAAGTTATTTTTTTAACTTAAGCATAAACCAGGTCCTTAAAAGTTGTATAAAGACTCAGCTGACTTGGACATTTGTACATGTAGTTATCCCACTCATCTTACCCTGCCACTAATTCAGCAAGAATTAGATGCTGGTCCCCTTCTCCGGGATAGAGTTTTAATTAAAGAAATTCCAAAGAAAGTAAAACTGCTGCACTTGTCTAATAAAATATATCTCCTCATCAGTGTCTTAGATTGAGTTACTAAGTCTGAATTGTGAACTTGTTGGACGGTTGCATGTTTGACTAACGATTGCCTTGGCCAAAGTTAACTTGCTCCAAATTCTGCCAAGTATGGGGATTCTGAAAATAATGTTGTTGCAGTTTGATTCAATGCTCATCCTGAAAAACATTTGGTAAGAAATGAGCTGTATTGGCTCGACATTTTATTTTCTTAGTGGCAAGGAACATATGCCAGAAAGGAGCTACAGCCATCAATAAACACATCTTTGCAATCAAAATTGAAATCAGCAGCTACGCTTTTGAGTTTGAAGCAGAACTGTCCAAGTTTCTTTTACTATCGGTAGGTCATGATAAATAATTTCCTGGCTGTAAAGTCAAAGGTTTCAATTTCAATCAACTTACCTCATTCAGTTTGCATGACGTTTGCATACCAGCACTTAACTTTCTTAATGTTGAAGGCCCAATATTTTTTCCATCATTAAAATTGTCTTTAACAGTAACATTTTAAAAGTTAGCCAAGCATTTGTTCGATGCAGTAGGTGATATTCGAGGAGAAAACAGGGGCCACAGAATGCTGGAAGAAGTAGATGACACTAGGGTAGAGGATAGTAAATTAATAGATGGGACCAGATTAAAGGAGGAAATAATAGTCTAAATTGGAGTTGGTGTACATGTCTTTGACTGCATGAAGTCTGATAAAAGATTGGTGAATTACAGGCACAGATTACCATGTGCAAATATAATATTGTGGGTATAACAGAGATCTGGCTCAATAAAGGGCAGGACTTGTTTCCTCTGGCATGTAGGAGGTTGAGGATGACCTTGTAGAGATCTATAAAATAACGAGGGGCACAGATAAGGTAGATCGTCAATATCTTTTCCCAAAGATAGGGGAGCCTAAAACTAGGGGCCATAAGTTTAAGGTGAGAGGGGAGAGATACAAAGGTGTTCAGAGGGGCAAATCTTTCACACACAGAATGATGAGTGTCTGGAACAAGCTACCAGAGGCAGTAGTAGAGGCGGGTACAATTTTGTCTTTTAAAAAGCATTTAGATAATTACTTGGGTATGATGGATATAAAGAGATATGGCCAAATACAGGCAATTGGGATTAGTTTAGAGATTTTAAAAAAAGAGCGGCATGGACAAGTTGGGCTGAAGGGACTGTTCCATACTGTAAACCTCTATGACTAGGTTTTAATTATTCCTGAATACAAGGGGCAGAATTTTCCCTTGCCATCTGCCACAGGAATTATCGCAAGTGAGATACGGAACATGCAAAGGTCCATTGAACTTTAGCAGGTTTTTCCAGCCCAAGGTGTTTAAGAAAAATAGAAAGAAAAGGGGTCGGGGTTTGGTAAAGGAGAGTGTGCAGTGCTGGAGAAAAAGGATGTGCCAGATAAACCAAGGACAGAATATATTTGGCTAGAAATCCAGGACAAAAAATGAGATATTACATAAATGGGTGCTGTCTATAGGCCACTAACTAATGGGCATGATGTAGAGGAGCAAATGACAGAGAGGTCAAAAATTATAGAGTATTTATAATAGGAGCTTTAATCTTCCAAATATAGACTGGGATGGGAGTAATGCACAAGACAGAGAGATAAGAGTTTCTGGAGTGTGTTTCGAAAAGTTTTCTTCAGTATGTTTCCAATCCAATCAGCAAAGAGGCAATTGCTGGACCTGATTCTTAGAAATGAGGGACTAAATGGATCAAGTGTCAGGAGGCATCATACATTTTAGGCTGACTATGGAAAAGAGCAAAGAACAGTCCAGAGTGGGGAAAAGCCAACTTTAATGGGCAAGATTGGATCTGGGTTGAATGAATTGGAGTCAGAGGGTGGTAGAAGAAAAGATACCTAATCAATGGACTACCTTCAAAGAAGAGAAAGAAAAAGATAGGGCAAACAAATCCAGAGTTCCTGGATGAAAAAGGAGACAGAGATTAAGATAAAGAAAAAATGTGCTTATGACAGGTATCACGTGGTGTATATGGATTTTAGTAAAGCGTTTGATAAGGTTCCCCATCGAAGGCTATTGCAGAAAATGCAGATGCATGGGATTGAGAGTGATTTAGCAGTTTGGATTAGGAATTGGCTAGCTGATAGAAGACAGAGGGTTGATGGGAAATATTCAACCTGGAGTTCAGTTACAAGTGGTGTACCTCTGTTTTGGGGTCACTGCTGTTTGTCATTTTTATTAATGACCTAAATGAGGGTGTAGAAGGATGGGTTAGTAAATTTGCTGATGACACCAAAGTCGGAGGAGTTGTAGACAGTGAGGATGGATGTTACAGTTTGCAGAGGGACATAGATAAGTTGCAGAGCTGGGCCGAGAGGTGGCAAATGGAATTTAATACAGAAAAGTGTGAGGTGATTTGCTTTGGTAAGAGTAACAGGAGTACAGAATATAGGGCTAACGGTAGAACTCTTAATAGTGTCGATGAGCAGAGAGATTTCGGTGTACATGCGCATAGCTCCCTGAAAGTTGGCACCCAGGTTGATAAGGTTATTAAGAAGGTGTACAGTGTGTTAGCTTTTATTAGTAGAGGGATTGAATTTCGGAGCCGTGAGCCCATGTTGCAACTATACAAAATTCTGATGCAGCCGCACTTGGAGTATTGCGTACAGTTTTGGTTGCCGCATTATAAGAAAGATGTAGAGGCATTGGAAAGGGTGCAGAGGAGGTTTGCCAGGATGTTGCCTGGTATGATGGGAAGGTCTTATGAGGAAGGGCTGAGGGACTTGAGGTTATTTTCATTAGAGAGAAGAAGGTTAAGAGGTAACCTCATTGAGGCATACAAGATGATCAGAGGGTTAGATAAGGTGGACAGTGAGAACTTTTTTCCTCGGATGGTGATGGCTAACATGAAGGGACATAGCTTTAAATTAAGGGGTGGTAGTTATAGGACGGATGTCAGAGGTAGGTTCTTTACTCAGAGGATAGTAAGGGCGTGGAATGCCTTACCTGCAGCAGTTGTGGACTCACCAACTTTAAGGGCGTTCGAATGGTCAGTGGATAAGCATATGAATAACATTGGCATAGTTTAGGTTAGAGGGTCATTAGATTGGTTCCATTGGTCAGCACAACATTGAGGGCCGAAGGGCCTGTACTGCACTGTAATGTTCTATGTTCTAATATGATTGGAAACCAAGCTCGATATAAAAGGTTCAGAGGAGAGATTGTTATAATCCAGAAGCATTTTATCAAATCAGCCTAGATCATAAGCTTTACAATTTGAATTTGGCATTAGGATGAGCATAAGAAATTTCACTCCAGGTATGATTCAATTGACCCATTGGGGAGCTTTTATCAAACAAAGTTTATTTAAGAACACATTTAATACATAATAAAAGAACATAACTTTTACCAATTACAAAAAAACCCATAATATTGTATACACCTTAACAGCTAAATATATTGTTGCAAATCAAACAATCCCCACAAACGTTTTCTAGGCTTGGTACAGAAAGCAAGTATGCTCACATAATACTAGAGATTATAGCTTTGCAACACCAAATGTTGGATCATAACTGAGACTTCCCAGCCCTGGCACTTCCATTACACTTTGAGATACACCATGATAATGTTTGCGTCTGATTTCTAACTGCACCTCACAGATGACAGAATTTCCACTCCAGAGGGAGACAGAGAACACTGCTTCCAATATACAGTCCAAATAGTTTGTAACCAAACAGAAACTAAAACATTGTATTTCCCAGTGGAAGGAAAAATACTGTCCAAAGGTATCTGATTTATCAATCATTCTTCACCCAACAATTCCAAAAGGATAATAAAACTCCAAGACACTTCATTAAGTTCAGATTAAAAATAAACAAGATACTTATTGTTTCAGCAACAATAAAGATACCAGTACACGCATCATGGCAGATTAGTTTGATTGGCCATGCTAAATTGCCCCCTTATGTCAGGGGGACTAGCAGGATAGAAATGTGGGGTTACGGGAATAGGGTCAGGTGGAATTGTGATCAGTGCAGATATGATGGGCCAAATGGCTGCCTCTTGCACTGTAAGGGTTCTATGATTCTACTGATGACTGTGAAACCATTGTTGGTTGTCAGAAAAAACACCATCTGGTTCACTAATGTCCTTTAGAGAGGGAAATCTGTTATCCTTCCCTGGTCTGGTCTGCATGTGACTCCAGAGCCACAACAATATGGTTAAATCTCAACTGCCCTCCTAGGGAACTAGAGATGGGAATAAATGCTGGCCAGTCGGTGACACCGATGTCCCATGAATGAATAATTAAAAACTGTTTTCATAGAATCCCTATAGTGCAAAACGAGGCCATCAGCCCATTGACTCTGCACCAACTCTCCAACAGAACGTCCCACCTAGGCCCTATCCCCATAATCTCCATTAACCCAGCTAATTGCTCTAAATTACAAATCTTGGGACATAAAAGGGCAATTTAGCACGGCCAATCCACCTAACCTGCTCTTCTTTGCACTGTAAAAGGAAACCAGAGCATCACACACAACGGGAAAAACATGCAAACACCACACACACAGTCACTCAAGCTAGAATTGAACCCAGGTCCCTGATGCTGTGAGGTAGCAATGCTAAGCACTATGCCACTGTGCTATCATCCTGCCCTAGTTTTGAATGCGATGTTAAAACTTCCCTCTCAAGTCGATGTTTAAGCTTCCATGGCACCGTTTCAAAGACGAACAGAGGAGTTCTCCCCAGTGTTCCAGTCAATGTTTATTCCTTGGTCGACAAATGCTGAGAACAGATGATCTGATTATTATCACAGTGCTGCTTGTGGTAGCTTAACTGTATAAAATAGCTACAGTGTCTCTGTTGCCCCAAAGTACTCCTGTGGCTGTTAAAAGCTTTGGGAAGTCATGTAAGGTGCTGAATAAATGCAGGAATTATTTAAAAACTCATACATAATACTCAAGTTTGAAGTTTATTTATTAATGTCACAAGTAGACTTACATTAACACTGCAGTGAAATTACTGTGAAAATCTAGAAAATACCAGCAGAATATTGTCTGAAAGAATACAATTTAAAACCCATCTATGTGGGGTGGCATAGTGGTTGGCACTGCTGCCTCACACAACGCCAGCGACCCTGATTCAATTCGTGGCTTAGATCACTATCTATGTGTGGAATTTGTATGTCCTCCCCATGTCTGAGTGGGTTTCTTCCTGGTGCTTCGGTTTCCTCCCACAGTCTGAAATATGTGCTGATTAGGTGCATTGGCCAAGCTAAATTCTCCCTCAGTGTACTTGAGCAGGTGGTAGAGTGTGATGACTAGGAGATTTTCACAGTGACTTCATTGCAGTGTTAACGTAAGTGTACTTGTGATACGAATAAACTTAAACTTAATGCACAGTATGCCTTCACAATGTTATCTTGTACCTCAGTTCCACAATTACTTACATATCCCCTGGCAGCATTTGCTTTGATTTATTATTGTCACCTGAATTAGTATACAGTGAAAAGTATTATTTCTTGCAAGCTATACAAAGCACACTATTCATAGAGATGGAAAGGAGAGGATGCAGAATGTAATGTCACAGTCGTAGCTAGGATGTAGAGAAAGATCAACTTAATTTAAGGTAGGTCCATTCAAAAGTCTGATGTCAGCAGGGAAGAAACTATTGAGTCGATTGGTACGTGATCTGCGACTTTTGTATCTTTTTGCCCAACGGGAGAGAATGTCCGGGGTGTGTGGGGTCTTTGGTTATGCTAGCTGCTTTTGAAATGTGCGAGAGAAACTCTCTTCACTCTCTCTCTCTCTCTCTTCATTCGGAGAACAGCCCTGCTCTCACACCGAGAAGAAGACAACTACATCCGGATTGCAGCTCCGAAACGGCGTAATATTTTCCACGACGAATAAAACAGAGTGGCCGAGGGTCGGATTCCCTCCGTCAGCTGAGACGCCTCCTTGTTGAATGTAACGGGATCTGATCGTGCCGTCTCACCCAATTCTGCAAGGGGGAGGGAGAAGAGGGGGAATGAAAGCCTCCCGCTGAGCAGCCTCATTGAGGCTACTTCCCCCACCCACCCCTCCTCCCGGAGAGGGGAGCTGGAGATTGACTGACAACATCCTCCACCATTTAAACAGCAAACAAGGCTGGCTCCAATCGGAGTTACCCCAGAGGGCGGGATTTAAACATCCAGGCAGGAGACAAGAGCCGGGTGTGTGTGTAGTCTGGATTGAAAAACAGATAAGAAAAGGGGGGAAGGACTCAGAGAGAGAGAGAGAAAGACAAACATTTACCCTCTTCTCCCTCCCTCGCCCCCTAAGGGGGGGGGAGGCTGACTGTGTGTGTGTATGTGTGTGTGTCTTTGCGAGGGGTAGGATTGGGGGGGGGGGGGGGTGGTGTTTAACCCCGTGTTGACAACAAAGAGGATGCAGTTGCACTGAGGAGGAGAAATGATTCACCATGAAATCCAGGGCAGTGGAGCCTCTCACACACTCTGGCAGCCCAGGAGGAGGGAGGGAGGCTGAAGGCGGCGGCTCTGCTCTGCAATAAATGACTGGAATTAGTCAGAGAGGGGGAAAAAAAACCGAGGTAAGGAGCTGAGGAAGGAAGCGGAATCTGATTTTTTTTATATATGTAAAGAAATTTGAAATAATTGATTGGGCTGTGGAATTGAAGAAAGGAGCTCGTGAGTGAGACTCTTCACCAAGATCTCCCCCCCTCATACATTTTTATTTTGATTTGAAAGACAAACAAAAATCCAAACTTGGTGATGTGAGGGGAGGAAAACGACAACAAAAATTGTGTGTGGAGGAGCGAAGGGGGTGGGGGGGAGAATTTATTTTTGAGGTGGTGGTGGGGGGGGGTCGAATCTGAATCTTGGGAAAAGGATTGAAGTGAGAAGCATCTGCCTGCAATAGAGAGAGAGAGAGAGAAAGCGGGAGGAGGTGGAAAGGCGGGCTTTGCAAAGATGCCAGGAACTAGGTTCAGCATCTGATGTGACTTTTCTGGTGATTGAGGTGGTGGGTGGGGGGGGTGAAGGTTGGGTGGAGGGAGGTTTGTCTGGAAGATGAAAGTGCTCCGCAGGAAGGCGGCTCTGCTGGTTCTGGGTTACATCCTGCTGCTGGTTTTGACCATGCTGCATTTTGCCGACTACAAGGGGGCGAAGGAGTGCAGCCAGGTGAAGTACGTGCCCTACCCGCTGCGCTACACGGTGGAGCATCAGCCAGCCCCGCCGCCCCGTAACAGCTCCGGCAAGCGGCAGCACGTCTATGTCTTCACAACATGGCGATCCGGCTCCTCCTTCGTGGGCGAGCTCTTCAACCAGAACCCCGACGTCTTCTTCCTCTACGAGCCCATGTGGCACATCTGGCAGAAGCTGTACCCGGGCGATGCCCTCACCCTGCAGGGGGCCGCCCGCGACATGCTGGGCTTCCTCTACCGCTGTGACCTCTCCATCTTCCAGCTCTACAACGGGGGCAACAACGTCACCAGCATGGGCATCTTCGGGGCACCACGCAACAAGGTGGTCTGCTCCTACCCGCTGTGCAAGGCCTACAGGAAAGAGCGGGTGGGCCTCATCGACGAGCACGTGTGCAAGAACGAGTGCCCGCCCCAGCACCTGGACGCCCTGGAGGCCGAGTGCCACAAGTACAGCACCATCGTCATAAAGGGCGTCCGCATTTTCGACCTCAACGTCTTGGCCCCTCTCATGAAGGACCCCCTCGTCGACCTCAAGGTGATCCACCTGGTCCGCGATCCCAGGGCCGTGGCCAGCTCCCGGATCAAATCGAGGAATGGCCTGATCCGGGAGAGCCTGCAGGTGATGAGGAGTAAAGATCCCAAGGGGCGCCGCTTGAAGGTGTACGATGGGTACCAGCGGACCAGGCGGGACGCAGTGGACTACCATGCCCTCAACGCGCTGGAAGTGATCTGCACCAGCATGGTCAGGACTGTCCAGATGGCAAGGGAGCCACCAGACTGGCTGAAGGACAATTACAGGGTTGTGCGTTATGAAGATCTGGTGGAAGACCCCATCAGGTATCTAAAGGACATGTACCACTTTGTCAATCTATCAATCAGCGAGGACATTGAGAAGTTTGTGCTCAATATGACCATGGGGTCCAGTTACTCCTCCAAAAAGCCCTTTAGCGTTTCTTCCCGAAATGCTACCCAGGCTGCCAATGCATGGAGGACCCAAATGACCTACTCCCAGATCAAACAAGTGGAGGAATACTGTCAACAAGCCATGGATTGGCTGGGCTATGAGAAAGTCCAAACTCCTGAAGAAGTCAAGGATTTCAGCAAGTCATTTGTAACCAAAATCCGGCTTTGAGCAAAATATGGCACTCCAATCGTTCATTCCATCCAAACCCACATTGACGAGAGAGGCCAGGACTGATCCCATCCTGTTTCGCTTATGAATACTCTTTGATCCAGGTCTGGGACAAAAAAAAAGACGTGTTCGAGAGGGGTTTTACATTGTGTGGAGCACCAGGTACACCCATATGTGCATCCACATATCTTACAATCACACAGTCTTTCACACAGATACACTCTCATATAGACACATCTTCGCACAAACATATCTACTTACACACACATATATACACACACACACACACACACACACAGGTGTACACAAATTCACATCCACACACAGACGCACCCACAGGCACAATAACACAGACATAGTCCTCACCCAGGCATGTGTGCTCAAATAGCCACACAACCTCTCACTAATACATGCACATTACTAATAACACTGAAAAACTGGCTGGCCATAAATCACTTAATGATCTTGAGGGAAATTTTCCTCATCAGCTGTTGATGAAGGTGCAAAGTGTTGAGTTGGCCTTTGGAAATACTTGATCATTGGGTTTAAAGTTATTATAAACATTGCTCTATGAATATATCTATATATATTGTTCTTTTTTTGTTGTCTGATTGAATGAGTAACTTGATAATTTATCATTTTTGAAAAAAGTATTCTATTATATTGATGGCATGCGGCAGTAGAATTGTGAGTCCAGTGCTTTACTGCCAAAGTACACCTCATTGGGATCCTTTCTATTCATGTTTGTTGCTCGGTTGTTACCAGTTGAGCCCCAGTTCATGTTCCTTCCCCTTAGGTTGTGCAAACCAGCAAAGAAGCCCGTTGAAAGGAATAATCCATCCCTATTTTCATTCTTATTGTTACGTGGTCGCTGAACATGAATTGAAAAAAAGTACAACAGTCTACAAAAATAACATTTAATTACAGAACGCTAATTGAAACCTTGCCAAGAATGTAACCTGACATAGCACATTATTTGTTGTAAGACATCATGTTTTATGAATTATTGTATTTTATCTGGAGTCTCTGTGAGGCTACTGACAAAACATTACAATATACAGTATTTATGAGGCGAGGAAATACATTGAGCAACAACATACCCAGAGATGAACTTTTTCTGCTTTAATTAAGAGGCCAAGCCAAAACAATGCAAAACCATCTCCTTTGAAGGGGCCTTGTATCAATGTTATATCACTGATGCCATTGGTATAGTACGCAGTGCATGAGCTCTGTGTAGAAGTTATTTCAATCATTTTATTTTTAAATGCCTTTAAGTCAGTCTCAGTTATTTCCACAGATGGACAGCAGCAGATTATTAATACAGGCTGCACTTACTGTAGCGCGGAAGATTCCTTTGCGTGGGCAGCAGTACCAGAAACATACTACAAAGCTGTTTTAGGAGGTGATCGCAGGCACTTTTACGGTGAGGTTGGGGACCTGGGAGAGTGCCAATGAAATAGAGACATGACTTCAGTTTTGCTGCTCTCCACTGTTTAGCCTAATTAGCACTTTTTCAAACCAGGGCCCGTTTTTAATGTAAACTTTTGGTTTGTATACGTGCAAACAAGGACACTACTATGTCCAGTGGTTAAAATGGTTGAAAAATAACTCTAAACAATTTTAAAATCCAAATAGCGAATTTGGAGTCACATGGTATATATTTTAAAGCCTGGGAATCAACATGCAACTGATTTTTTGTAACAGAGTGGTGGAGATGCATGGAATAAATTCTGTGCATTCAGGTGGCCAGAATAAGAAATGCCAAATATAAAGAAAACATGGGCCTTTCTAGAGTCATTGGAACCCTGGATATTGCCTCCTGTTGATGGCATGTGAACCATGCGCCTATGGTTGTTGACATTTTCTCAAAGTAAAAATGCCTTCGCGGGCAGCATGGTGGCATAGTAGTTAGCACTGCTGCCTCACAGCTTCAGGAACCTGGGTTCTATTCCCAGCCTGGATCACTGTCTGTGTGGACACTCTCCCTGTGTCTGCGTGATTTTCCAACAGATACTCTGATTTCCTCCCACAGTCCAAAGATGTGTGTGGGTTAGGTGCATTGGCCATGTTTAATTGCCCCTCAGTGTCCCGGGATATTAAGTTAGAGGGATTAGTAGGGTAAATATGTGGCGTTATGGGAAAGGGCCTAAGTGAGATTGTTGTTGATGCAGACTCGACGGGCCAAATGGCCTTCTTTTGCAGTATAGGGTTTCTACGATTCTATGAATGTTTTGGGTGCAGTATCAGTATGTTATGTTGAAAGTTCCCTTGCAGTTCAGCTTAAAGAAATATCTATAAATGCAGCTGTCAGAAGGTCACACAGAGATATGCCGGTTGGCGGCTCCTCCTTAGCCGCTCTGTAAAGTAAGTTAAAGGTGGAAACTCCAAATACTGAGTTGGAGCTGGCACGTTGGACTGCCCATGGATCCATCCCGCTCCAAAAAAATGAATTCCTAGCTAACTGCTGTTACCAAATCAGCAGCCTGGTACTGGATTTCTCTGGATTACATCTCTCTCACATTGATTTGTTTATCACTGCAGTGAGTGGTGCTGTTATGGGACAACCTAATGTCACAAAGTGAAGGAGACCTGAAATGAGTATAGTGGTGCTAATAAGGGTTGTGGATTCCTTTAACTTTTACTGGTATATTAAAAATGAATAAGGCAAATTGGCTGCTGCACCAGCACCCAGTTTTTACTGGTTAAAACAGCTATGTTGGTTCTTCTTACCAACTAGAAAAACGCACCAGCAATCCAAAATAAGTGAGCACTGTTTGTTGTGTACGTCTCAGAATTCAACCAGCTCCTGTTCCACAGTGATACGAGTGGCCGGTGTAACTTTAGCTCCTCATTCGCAACACCCAAGATAAAATCAATAGATTCCTGTAAGAAGATCTATACTGCAAATGAGGAATAACTTGTCTGGAGGGACATAACCAGCGCTGAGGTTTATATCAGCATTGTGTTATTTCCAGTACTGCCTTATTGTACACAGAGAGGGGGATTTTGTGAGCGAGGTTAATCAGTAACTTTTATCTAAGGTCTGCTGTTGAGGAAGATGCAATGTGATCAAGTACAGAGTAGTAGGAGGCAGATCAGTGCCTGAAAGAGCTCACATAATGAGCTACTGACTTCAATCGTGCCACTTTGGAAAGTTGTAAAGTGGAGGCTAGCTAACATCCATGAAGAAGGAGGGGAGGGGGAGGAGGGAAGGGGAGTATCTATGGGACCAATCATTCTTTTTTCTTTAAGAGGACCCTTTCCACTTTCTCCCCATAATTTTCATTTGCCTTCTGCTGGAATGCAAGAAAACAAGAGACAGCTACACAAATCCGTACGGGCAATATTGCACAGCTAAACTGCTAAAGGAGAGCTGATAGAGCAGCATATCAGTTGAGGAGCACAGGTGGCAGGCCGCAAATGGCCCTCAGCCCATATACTACTACTTTAGAGTATGTTGTTTATTGTGCTTGTACACAAAACTTGAGTTTATACCATTTTTCATTTTTGCTGACGAAAGGTTTTATTGGGGGAGGGGGGAAGTAATGGATAGCAGTCTACATTGATTGTATACAGTGATATCGTGCAATGTGAATTGATAAGCAGTGATATTGGGATTTATTTTGCTGATACAGATGAAATAAAAATTCTATGTAATAATACAGATTACCTGTTAAACATGTATTTATTGCACCATGTTTTGTAACAATATTAAGAGAAATGTTGCAAACTCAGTTGTAGAATTATTTAACAATAAATCCCTCAAAATTTGCAACGTTTCAAAACATTGTCCTTTTTTTGTAGCTTAATCTGCCAATATATTTTATGTAACAAGAATGGAATTTGACACACATGTCAAGTACACAAGATTATAACAAAATAAATAATTTGAAGTGACTATTGAATGTTATATTTCTTTCAAAGTTTGTAACTTCAAGTTATTTTTTTCACCCTTTAAAATTTTGTATCAAGAGGCATTTTTGTGGAAATACTTCGATCTTATTTTTATGCAGAACAATTGTTGCTGCGTGACTGACAAGATTGCCCAGAAGAATGGGAAGAATTGAGATATTTTGGAAAGAATTTTGGGAAGATACTTTGGGAAGAATTGAAATATTGCAAATTAAAACACATCGCAAAAGGATAGAATCCATAGAAAATGTTAATATATTTGAATACAATATGCACACGTCTGACTCCATAAATAATTTTAACAGAAATCAAGCCTCATCTACTGCTACACCCCAAAACATGGATGGAATGCACACATTTTGAGAAAGGTACTTACCTGATGACAACAAAAAATAAGTAAGCAAAAAACAAGAATCTTTATTGTAACTACTTGGGGGCATTATGCTTTTCATGTAAGATACAAATTTTGTCAAAAACGTAATCCTTTATATCAGATTCTGCTTGTTATATCCAGACTTTTCATTGCTCTTATTTCTAGGTACAAATCAAAAGGTAATTCATAACGAGTTTTCTTTGTGCTTATGTTTGTTGATGATTGCATGGTGTTATCATTTGCAATTCCTCAGACAATGAAGCAATTTGTGCCCACATGCAACAAGACCTGAAAAATATTCAAATAATTGTCAAGAAACATTCATTTCATACTGGTGTCAAGTAATGACCATCTTCAACATGAAAAAGACTTGTCACCTCTCCTCTTGACCTTCAAAGTTCAATCATTGAACCCCTACCATAAATTACCCACAGTGGCACAGTTAGCACTGTTGCCTCACACCGCCAAGGATCCGGGTTCAATTCTAGCCTCAGGCAGCTGTCTGTGCAGAGTTTACACATTCACCTCGTGTCTGTGTAGGTTCCTGCTTCCCACCCTGGAAGCTCTGGTTTCCTCCCACAGCCTAAAGATGTTGCGAGTTATGTTGTTTTCCAAGGTAAATTGCTCCTTAGCAGGATAAATATGTGCGATTACAGGGATTGGGTCTAGGTGGGATTGTTGTCAGTGCAGGATCATTGGGCTGAATAGCCTCAGTTTGCACTGTAGAGATTCTGCTAACTGAGGGGATGGTCATTAACAGAACTAAACTGACCTAGTCATTAGAGCAGGTCAGAGGTTGGGTATTATGAAATGAATAAATGACTCACCTGTTAACTCCCCAAAGCCTTTCCACCACATACAAGGCACAGTTTACATGTGATGGAATTCTCACCATTTGCATGGATGAGTGCAGCTCCAGCAATATTTAAGAAGCTTGCCACCATCCACTGCAAAGCTGTCTGCCTCATTGGCATCCCTTCCACCACTGTAAACAATCACTCCCTTCACAAGCAGTGCAATGTGGCTGTATGTGTATCATTTACAAGATCCATGGCAGCAACCTATGAACTCACCATCCAGACTTCTGAACCCAACCTCATTGCAAGACATGGGGGAATGCCACTACCTGAACATTCCAAGTTAAACACCATCCTGACTTGGAAATGTGTTGTCATTCTTTCATCGTTGCTGGGGCAAGAACCTGGAACTCCCTCCATTTCATGAAGGGCATAGATAGGGTGAAGCTTTTTTCCAGGTTGACAAACACAAGAGGTCACAAGTTCAAGGTGAGGGGGCAAGGTTCAACACAAATGTCAGGGGAACGTATTTTATACAGAGGCTAGTGGGGCTCTGGAATGCACTGCCAAGCAATGTGGTTGAGGCGGATACGCTGGGATCGTTTAAGACTTACTAGATAGCCACATAACAGACAGAGGGAAGCAAACGAATGATCTAGTTGGGCTCATGAGTGGTGCAGGCTTGGAGGGCCGAAGGGCCTGTTTCTGTGCTGTATTGTTCTATGTTCAGAACTGTGAGTTCTATCCCACTATTTTCATACCATTCTCAAGTCACATGGGACAGAAGAAGCCCTTCCAGTGAACCCATGACTGAGATCAGTTGACTCTGAAGTAGACGATTCTTTCCGATCTCGTTCCTTGTCTTGTGTGGCTCATTATTGGTCAGTTGGTGCATTTGTCTGTTGAACCATTCGGCCTGTGAAGAGAATTTGTGATTTGTTTTTATTTTTAAATTAAATACTTGGTTTTGCAAAATAACCTGCTTGTAAAAGTAGTAGCACAGATAGTTTTTTAACAAAAAAATACACTCCCTAACATATAGATCAGAGCCAAGGAAGCCAAACTGTATTAGTGGGAACAAAATGTTCTTGAAATTGACAACAGGCTCATGACAAATTCTGCAACTGCAAACCACATCAACTTGTAAAAAAACACAGTTCATACAATCCTCCATATACCATGCTGTAGTATTATTCTGCTTGAAGTAGATTGCAATCTGTTACTGGCACTATATATGTACATTTACCAACTGTCAATAAGAGTCTCCTCTCAGTATTCAGTGTCAACAGCAGTGCACTTTGTCTCATTGCTGCATGTTATAAACTCTCATTATTTCCACAACAAAGTTACATATTGGCAACACTGCATTGACAAGTGTTAGCAATGTACTACAAAATGAATGTTTCACTTTTTACAATGTGAGTTGCATTTTATGTAATTTTTCAATAATGATGTTATCACTAATGATTATATCCTACTGATGACATGAGCCATTTTAAGAGCCCTTACAAAGAGGCTTCACAAAGAGGTCCTGAGTTTTATATAATTCAACAGTGAGTGTTAATTCACTACTTTTAATATATATACACGGTGTAAGGTCTATGCCAGGAGCTGTCTCCATTTTTGTCTCTACACTTATTACAGTCCAGGCTTATTCCTTTACGTCATTGTGGGGGCGGCACTGTACCCAGTCTTGCATTAACTTTTCCCATGCCCAAACCATTATACTACAATTTTGACAGCAATTTGGGAGAATAAGTAAAGTCACAAGACTGACTTTGCCCTGAGTGCTACTTTTGCCAATGGACCACAAAACTGCGATGATCAAATTTGCTTCCATTAGTTGAACAGAAAGATTTGTACTCCTAATAGCCACACCATTGCCTGAAAGTGCTTTTTGTTTGCAAGCAGCAGGAATAACTGTAATTGTTGACAAGGCATATGATAAATGCCACAGTTCATTAGAGTATGATGGCAGTTTTTGCTGGCAGGATGTACACAACATTCATTCTATAACAGTCTAATCGTGTTTCTTGGAGCTACGAAGCAATTATCTTTTACATTTTTAAGCAAGGGTGACAGCATCCTGTGACATTTCATACATCGTAATAATCAGCTAAAAATACTTAATAACCTTTCTGTTTTGCCAATGAAAATGAAGTTTGAAATAAATAATAATACAAAGTAACATGTTCAAATTTAGAAGGTATAAAATAGTAACACAAAGTTACGTAGGCTTGTAGCAGAAGAGGCCTTGTGTGCAGTAGCAGCTGCAGTAAATTGGGGTTATTAGGATCCTGCAGAAATGTATCAAACTGGGGAAAAAAACTCCTTTTCTGAATTCAACACTATCATCCTTTGTTTTTTGACCAGAGAAACTGGCTTTGCAAATTCTCAGGAAATACTTCACTGGGAATATGCAGGTAACATGTTTAAAAGCATTTAGCTCATAATTCGCGAACACAAAACAAATAGCATTCTAGAAGACCACTAAATCATGGTGTAAACTGTTGAAAGCTATACTTCAATTAGTTTAGGTGGAAACATTATGTCAAAAGCAAGAAGGATTTGAGAACAATATATATCCAATAATGTAATGAGGACAACAGAACACAGTTTTATGTTAAGTTTGGGTTGTAATAATCAGCTAAAAATACTTAATAACCTTTCTGTTTTGCCAATGAAAATGAAGTTTGAAATAAATAATAATACAAAGTAACATGTTCAAATTTAGAACCCAGGGACCCGGGTTCAATTCTGAGCTTGGGTTACTGTGTGGAGTTTGCATAGTTTCTCCACGTCCACATAGATTTCCTCTGAGTGCTCCGGTTTCCTCCCACAGTCCAAGGATGTGTGGGTTAGGTTGATTGGCCATGCTAAATTGCCTCTCAATGTCAAGATGATCAAATGTAAATACATGGGGATAGGCTGTGGTGGGACTGTGGTCAGTGCAGACTCGATGGGCCAAATGGCCTCCTGTGCTGTAATGATTCTATGAAATCATTGAATGTATTTAAGATAGAGATAGATAGGTTTTTGCAGGATAAGATGATCAAAGGTTATGGGAAAAAACAAGAGAATTGGATTGAGAAACATATCAACAATGGTAGGATGGTGAAGCAGGCTCAATGGGCCAAATGGCCTAATTCTGCTCCTGTATCTTATGATCTGCTGGCCTCTAAAAGTTAGACATAAGGGAGAAAAAAACTTCTGTCCGACTGAAACAATGACAAACTTTCTATCCTTCATACGTAACTGTTATGAGAGACAGCAACACATGAAATTAAATCTCCAGAGTAAGTACATTAATTATATTTCTGAATGTAACCACCCCCACCCCCACCTTCTAGTTAGTGAAACCAATAACCTTAATGGCTTGCGGGGGAAATTGGAATATTGCCTTAAACAGGGTGGAGAGGGAGATACAACTTTCTGTTTCTAGACTCATGAGTGTGATAAGATTAAAAATAAAGAACAGGACAAAAAGTAAAACAGGGGAGAAGGGCTTGTGCAATTAAAAAAAAATCACTTTGGCTGATTCCATCACAAGTTCTGCAATTTGATCATCTCAAACCATCATAGGATCCTAGGTTGCGAGAGCTCATTCTATTTCAATGTAATAATATTTTGTCTGATTTCACTGAATGATTCTATCAAACTCAAATGAGCCCCGTGTAGCCAAACAACTGTCAACCTGATCCATTCAAATAATGTCATCCTTAATCCAATCAATTAATTCTTAATCAATTCTTTTAAATATTAAACATTCAAACACTATGGTACTTTATAATAACCCAGGAGCCAGACAATCATCTTATGTAGTTAACAGTATCGCTGAACAAGATCGATCTTCAGTTCTTTGGTAGTTGATTGATCAGTACTTAAGAAGAAAATGCATAAATTATAAGAACATCTTATGATATTCTGAATCTGTCTCACATTCCCCACATTGACAGTTCACTGATTGTTGAAAAAGGTTGGTGGACCTCCTCATGTCTATTATTATTGCTGTGGGTCTTTTGACCTTGACTGACTTTGGTTAAGATTGATAGAGAGTGTTGGTGGCAAGGCTGTTGGTAAACATTTTGTTAAACGTGGTGACACAAGTGGTCAACACAGCTGCCTCATGGCGCCAGGGACCCAGGTTCAAATTCAGCCCGGTTTCCTCCCACACTACAAAGATTTGCAGGTTCGGTTGATTGGCCACGTTAAATTGCCCCTGAGCATCAGAGGGATAAGTGGGGTTATGGGGATAGAGTCTGGATGGGATTGTGATTGTGCAAACTCAATAGGCCAACTGCCTCCTTCTGCACTGTAGGGATTCTATAATTCTAAACATTCTTCTAACCATATTCAGAGCAAGCCTTTAGCATGAGCTTCATACAGAACCAGTACTCACTAGATTCGATTGTTATGTGATCTTATATCACTGATGACATGTCTTATTTACATATCTAACATTAACTCTTCGTGTTACATTGCCACTTGTGATTCTAACTCTATTGAATACATTATTTACATTGTCTTGCATTCTTCCCACCATGCCCCTGAAATCACTGCCTCCAACCTTGGTTCACAGAGATAACCTTTGTTATTTCACTAATCTTCTCCACCTTATTCTCAATTCTGTCAGAGAATGTAGTAGAAAATTTACATTTCCATGTTTTCTCTCAAACTTGGTAGGGTAAAGAGGATGAGAGGTCACACGACACCAGTCCAACAGGTTTATTTGAAATCACAAGTTTTCAGAGCGTTGTTCCTTTGTCAGATGAAGACTGGTGAAGAGGACTTCACCTGAGTCCTCTGAAAGCTTGTGATTTCAAGTAAACATCTTGGACTATAACCTGGTGGCATGTGAGCTCAACTTACCCACCCCAGTTCAACACCGGCATCTCCACCTCATTGACCCACCAGACAATATCAGCTCACAGTTCTGGTCATTTTCCTGATCTTTTGGGTAACTGGTCCATCCATTGAAGGTCTCCTTCTCACAGGTATGAATGTGTTTCTTCTCACTATTCCATTTTCAGTCCCCATGAGATAAAAATCATAGATGTTGTGTTTTGCCAAAATCTGGCCTTTGCAATTTTGGTCACAAATTTATATGGCCTCCCTAGCCTGGAGTTCTGATAAGTTATGCAATCTATGGCATTGATCATAGTTTCTCATTGATTTGCATGATACTCATCCTCCTTCTCCCTTACCCTATATCTGTTGCCTTGAAGCTTGTGCAGGACAGCGTGAAGTTGAGCCCATAGTTGTCATTCCATTCGAAATTCATAGGAGCCAGCCCATTCTGGAGTACTGTGGAACAGTAGCTTAACATTACTAAGTTGATGCTATCATTCATCTTTTACGACATCTTTACTCTCTTACTCCCAATTTGCCCTCCTCATTAGCTTGTGGGTTATCTAGGTGAGCTAATCATGTGGACAAACCCATAGACTTATATTAACTGCTTAGAACATTTGTTGGCAACTGTGGATCATTGTTTGGAATGCTGTAGATGGCAGAACTTTCTTTTAAGTAATGCAATCACAGTTTTCAAGATGGGACCACGTAGATAGTTACCTTTAATCGATCTGGAGTAATAGTCAACAACCATGAGGAATGTTCTCTCTTTGAACACAGTAAGATCCAATTTGAGAATTCTCACAGTCTGGATGGAAATGAAGATACTGTCAATGGTTCTCCTTTCTCCTAGCAACGGATTGGATTGGTGAAGCAATTTTAAATCAATTTTTCCAATGACTTTGAGTTCCCTGGCCACCAAACAGAGTTTCGTACTATGCACGTCACTTTGCAATGCCCAGGTCTCCCTGGTGGGTTTCCTTGAAGATCTCAAGTGTGAGGACTCTAGGTATAACCAATCTGTCATCATCAATCAGCCATTCATCCACAACACTGAGATGTCTTAATCGCTTGAAGTATTACTTTAGGATGAAATAATTTGGGACATTTTCTCTCCATCCTTTTACACAGTACTCCCAAATTTGAGCACATTCTTCATCAGCTTTTTGTGCCTTTTGAATTTCATTTAGTCTCATAGTCAACAAAATTGATGTCTTTTTCAGCAATGTTCTATTGAAGTATACACAGGACAAATCTGTGCAAAGGCTTCACACAGAGTCATCCTTTAGGCTCTGTTGTCATGTGATCTTATATCATTGGTGATGTCTAGTTACAATTAACATTAACCCTTTATGCTATATTTATCAGGTTCTAATATCAGACTGTAAGTATTTTATGCTGAAATAAGGGATTGATAGTTTATTGCAAAGCAAGTGCATATAACTACTTTAATTAGTTAGAAGCTCCTTTCTCCTTTACCAATGTAGCTAGTTTGGCACGCTTGACACTTCTTCAAAATAAGACGTTTTGTAACTTTAGAAATACCAATTAATTCTTTTGAGTCTGGACTTTACAATGTGTATTAACTGATAAGTAACTTGGGATGGGAGATAAATGGTGGTCAGCCAGCAACACCCATGTCCCATGAATGAATTTTTAAAAGATGCCAATCAATCAGCTTACCATTAATTACTGCTTGAAATCCATTTGACAGACCAATAAGATTTGACATGATAGGAATATCAGGATTGCTACACGCAACAATACATCTAGTTTGTTTTCCAGTCTCATCCTGGTGAAAAGGTACAATGTTAATGACTAATTACAGCAATCGATGTCTTATCAATTAGTTTTGAACAGACCCAGACATGATACAGAGACCAGTCCAGCTTTTGAGAGTTTTGGGAATCATGGCCACTGCCAGCAAGAATGGACAATTTGGCACTCAGCCAACACTCCATTCACTGAAACGGGACTAGAGAATTCCAGCTGCAGGTAAGGTTGGAGAATTCTGGCCCATAAGTCCAAAGTTACTTCATACAAAAGAAAAATACAGCTAATGGTGGAAATCTGAAATGTAGACAGAAATTGCTGGAAATATTTAGCACATTGAGTAGCATCTGTGTAGAGAATAATGAGTTAGAATTTCAGAGCAAAATCCTTTGATCAGAACTGGGAGAAGTTAAAAGATGTGAGAACAATTTCATTCTACAACCTCTTCATCCTTTTTCTTTCCTTCACCTTGTTTCAGTTTTACTGTTTTTTTTCCTCATGATCTTTTGCTTTCTGACAGCTATTGGCCAATCATTCTGATTTTCATACATCTTCTAGACACTTCTTATGTTCCTTTACTTGTCTCATTACTATTCCCTTTGATTCTGTACCACTAACTCATTTATCATTAAATCTTTCCTGTCTTCCTCTCTGTCAAGAAACTTCTGTTCTTTTCCCAACTTCCTCCCTCTCCCCCAATTTTCCCTTGCTTAATACTTATTTTGTTTCTTGCTTTTCCCAGTTCTAATGAAAGGCCATCAATCTAGACATTAACTCTGACTTTTTGAGTACTTCCAGCATTTTCTGCCTTCTTTTGGATGTTACCTGTTCCTCCTAGAGATACTTTGACTGAAATCTTATCACTGTTAATTTTTCCATCCCGCTGCAATGAACAGAGGTTTGATTGGTTGCCAGATTCTCTGAATTCACTTTCAGTGGAAGTTTGGCTTGAATGACAGGTAAAATCACGCCCCATGTCTCAAATTATTCAAATGCTGCGTATCAAAACGTTACTTTCTGAAACAAAATCCTAAAGGGTTATTCTGACTTGAAATGTTGGCTATATCTCCACATATGCTATCAGATTACTGAGATTTTCTGTTTTTGTTTCCGATTCCAGCACCCAGGGTATTTTGCCTTTCTCTTGGTGTCACTTTCAGAAAGTAATTTATCTAATCTGCATTCTGGTTGGAGATGTCTTGTGGCAAACTGAGTTAGAATACAAAAAGATCCTTCAGTAGTAAAATATTTCATCTGGAATTTGAAGTATGCCAAGGAACTTGAAGAGTCCTTCATAAACTGAAGTTTTTTTTTGCATTGCCATCTGATTTCAATTTGAGCTGACATTTCATTGACAGTATTATATGTTTAGGATTGGAATTGGAAATCAGGAACAAGTTATTCTTTGAGGTTGCTGATCAACTAAATATTAAAATCTAGGAATAGCTTGCAAAGACAAAGAATAGATGTAAACCATAGAACTCACTTTATTCAAGTTAAAACACTATCAATGTATTCTCAAACTGCTTGGCTGGGTGTCAGACATAGCATGGTAAATTTAATTGATTATTAAGCATGTCCTGCCTCGCTACCACAATTTATTGCAGAAAGAATTTGATACTATCCCCTTCCACAGAAATGCAGTTCTTTTAATACTATGAGTGAGACTCTTTGAATCTCCCTCAGCATTTATCTTGGCAGTGGGAGGCAATGTGCTATTCACTGGAGGCCGGATCTTCCAGTCCTGCTGTTGTCAATGGAATTCCCATTGAAGCCACTCTGCAGTGCTGGGAAACCCATGGCACAGAGTTCACTGCCGGTGAGACCAGAGAATCCTGCTGGTGTGAACGACTAGAGAATTCCAGCCCACATTTCAGTCAATAAACTCTAATCCATGTTCCATGATTTTAGATTGAGTCAACCACAGAATAGAAGACAGCAGCAGTGTTCATTAAGCAGGGAGGAAAACAGACAGCAAGTTTCTACTTACTTTCCCTCCCTCAGGACAGCCCAAAGCAATCTGCAGCCACTCTGAATTGTAGCTAATGCTGTAATGTAGCAAACACCATTGCCAAGTTGCATACAGGAAGGTCCCATATAAAGCAGTGAGACGATGATCAAATAATCTGCTCAGTGCTGATGTCAAGGGATAAATATTGACAATCACACTGTCCACAAATCTCCTATTCTCATCACAAGTGCTGCATGGGGTCCTTTACAAGAAAGCCAAATGTCCCTTTGGTTTAATATCTTACCTGAAAAAAGCTAAAAAGCCAAACTTCTGTTCAGATAGTCACCAATATAAGATGATTAGAGGTTTAGATAGGGTGGACAGTGATAGCCTTTTTCCTAGGATGGAGAAAGCTAGCACGAGGGGACACAGCTTTAAATTAAGGGGTGATAGTTATAGGACGGATATCAGAGGTAGGTTCTTTACCCAAAGGGTGGTTCGGGAGTGGAATGCCCTGCCTGCAGCAGTTGTAGATGCGCCAAGTTTGGTGGCGTTTAAGAGGTTAGTTGATAAGTATATGGAAGAGAAGGGAATGGTTTAGTTTGGAGGGGCATTGCTTTTTATATTGGTCGGCGCAACATCGAAGGCCGAAGGGCCTGTTCTGTGCTGTAATGTTCTATGTTCTATGTTCTAATATTTGGTGGAACAGCTTGGAGGAGTTTCATGCTTGGAAATATGAAGGAGTCAAAACGTTAAACACTAAGACATCTGAAAATAACTGAGTGATAGCTTGATTCTATCATTCGATCGGCCTCAGTAACTCCAGCAAGCTGACTGCAAGTGCCGATTATGAGAGTTCTGACAATAGCCTATCCATCTGAAACACTAACCCTGTCTTCCTCTCTCTGTAGATAAATCTGTCTGGGCAGAATTTTTCAATATTTATTCCAGGTGTCAGTCCTGGCGAGAAAACCCAGAGAGAATCCTGTCAGCACCATTGACGAAAACAGTCACCGCATATTCAGCCTCTTTCAGCAGGATTTTTCACATGAGTTTCACTCTGCACTTTTGGTGATTTTTCTCACCCTCCAGCCTCCCCCACAGCAACACTCAATCCTCTCATGCCTGCCATCAGCTGAAAACATGTTGATAGTCTGTCTAACTCAGAAGTAGGTGGAAAAAGACCCATGAGCTTGGAGAAGGCAGCAGCAGCTGAACCGTGTCATTCAGCTCCTCTGTGTCCCTTTACCACCCCTATATCACCATATTCAATGATAGGAGTCAGACATTTCACAGAATCCCTACAAGTGCAGAAGGAGGCCATTTGGCCCATCGAGCCTACACCAGCTCTCCGAAAACAATCTTGCCCAGCCCCTATCCCCATGACTGTCATGTATTTACCCCATTTACTTCTCTTACCTATGTATCTTGTGGCACCGAGGAGCAATGAGTTTGCAACATGTCGTGAGCTCTGATGAAAAGAATGGGGACGTGATAGTCTTCTGATATTATCACCAGACTATTGCTAGATTATTCTTCCAGAAACTCAAGTAATGTTCAGGGGACCCGAGTTTGAATTCTACCAAGGCACTTGGTCTACCAAGACCAAATAATTGTTGATTGTTGGAAAAACTATCTGGTTTGCTAATGTCCTTTAGGGAAGGAAATTTGCCATTCTTATTTGGTCTGGCCAACATGTGACTCCAGACCCATAGCAATGTGGTTGACTCTCAACTGGGCAACTAGGGATGGGCATTGAATGCTGGCCAGCCAGCAATGCCCATATCCCACAAATGAATAAAGGAATATAGCAAAGCACAAGTACTGCTCTATCAGAGTTGAGTTTAAATGTTATCTTGGACAGATTAGCTGGTTCTGCTTCTTTATACAGTTATAACAACAGAGCTAAAAGAGTGGCCAACAATGGGAATAGACATCCAAGCAGAGCAGTCTAAAGACGTGCAGGTTAGATGGATTGACCATGCTTAGTGTCACGGGACTAGCTCGAGTAAGTGTATAGGGTCTGGGTGGGATTGTGGTTAGTGCAGACTTGATGGGCTGAATTGCCTCCTTCCGAACTGCAGGGATTCTATGATTCAATGGAGATGAAAACTGCAATCGCTTAAAAAAACAAATAGATAAATCAGTATTGGGAGTGTGGGATCATTCTGGGTGGATCAATAAAATGACTATATCGCCGCCCTTCTCAATAAGTATCGGTTTATGGGTGAAGTAAAGAAAAGCCAGTTCTGTTATTATATGTTTTATTGAAGTACATAAAGTAGGCAATGGAATGGAACATGGAATACTTGTGGGAGTGGAACAGGTGGTGTTTGTTTCAATGAGTAAAATATAATTTTTGGTAATGGTCAGGAGGCCTTATTCCAGGAAGATGAACAGAAAAAAAGATGTCAAGTCATGTCAGTTGTGAAATTTGCCCAGAAAGAGTAAAACCACAGAGTTTGACTGTTCCTCTAAGAAAGCAATTCAACCCAGGCCTTTCGTAAAACAGTCTAACCACTCCACTCCACCTGCCCATGCCAGCTGTTTCATGGCGTGGGTGGCGTAACACTCATGTCAATTGGCTTGCAAACATACCCAACAGCGGTTGGGTGCCAAATTTATCTACCAGTCTGCCTACACCAATGGGGAATGGGTAAGAACGGGTGGGAATGAAGTGGGTTGAATGCTCGTCATTTTTTTGCATGTCCTCAAGCCAAGTAGACTCCCAACATTGCTCCGTGATATCCCCCTGGCCCGACACCGTCTTTGTAATCCAGTTCTACATGTTTTTGATTATCTGCCAGAATTTTTGTTTTTGTTATTACCTGAATAATTACATCATCTGTATTTATCATAATTTGTACACCAAGGGTTTTCTTGTGCCGCAGATGAAAAAGCAAAAGGGAGAAACTATATTTTTTCTATTATCCATGAGGGTCGTAATCTGCATTACAGTGAATTATGGGCACTTCTGTGCACCCCACAAGCTGAGGACAGGAGAAGGTGAAAGTTATTCCAGGTGCCATTACTGAGAAAGCTCTAGATAAGATGAATAACATTTTAATATCTGAAGTAATCAAATACCACAAGATTATAAGATATAGGAACAGACTAGGCCATTTGGCCGATTGAATCTGCTCCACCTTTCATTCATGGCTGATATGTTTCTCAACCCCATTCCCCATAACCTTTGATCCCTTTACCAATCAAGAATCTATTTATCTCTGTCTTAATTACAAATCAATGAATTGGCCTCTACAGTTTCTTTGGTGATGAATTCCACAGATTCACCATCCTCTGATGAAGAAATTCCTCTTTATCTTGGTTCAGAGTCCCTTTATTTTGAGGCTGTACCCTCTGATCTTAGTCTCTTTCCCTATTAGAAACAGCTTCTCTGCATCCATTTTACCCAGAGCTTTCAGTATTCTGTAAGTACTGAGCTACATCGACAGAGATGGGGTATAAAGCTACAAGTGCTATAGTTGCTGTGTAAGGCAACAATTAGTTAATAGATTAATTAGTTAGACCCAATCTGAAATACTGTGTATAGTTCTGGCTACCTAATCATTGTTGCCTCAAGAAAGCAAGTAGATGACCAGCTGTAATGCTGTTTTCCAGGAGTTTAAGTAATGGAAATCTTGTTGTTTTCGACTGTACCAATGTGAAAATAATCTGACAAATGTCTGGCTTCAGAAAGTTTCAGCTTCACAAAATATTTGTAGGTGATAACAATAGGAAGCTATTTGTAGTGCACTAGACTGCCAAATGGCCTTTGAATATGCAAGAATTTGGCAGCCAGCTATGATGGTGAGAAGACAGTCACATGTGCAGAATAGCCTCCCTGATCTGTACTTATCTTGGTAAAGCATAAGAAACTCCTTTTGTAAATCGTGGTCACTGGATCGATATCAGAAGCAGGGTATATCTATAAATGGATCTAGTCGAATAGGGGCAGGTATTGAATAGGGCATCCCATAATCTGTCAGGCAAGATCTCATAAAGAACTCAACAGCAAGTCTAAATCAATATCAAATGAAAATTTGTACAGAAAAATCAGTACAGGCTCCTGCATTCTAGAAATAAAAAATAGAAGATGATTGTACATTTGCCCCTGAAATAAAACTGTGTGTTGGATAACTTGTTGCTGAAGTAATGTAAGGTAGCAGTAACCAAAAGAAAAACAATGCTGGGTTATCATGTGAGTTCATGTCCCTGGAGATCTTGCTGAAGCTGTCCTTGTCAGGAGGTACTCAGCATACTGCATCCAGGTCTGGTCACAAGGATGTTTGAGGGCTATCCAAGCCCTACAGAAGTAGAGACTGATCCTGGTGTCAGGGGGAAAAAGCTATGAAGAATGACCTGATAAGATGGGGTCCATCAACTTTGGAAAGACATGTTTCAAGGGAAAACCTTGTACTACCTTGTAAGACACCCCATGGATGGGGAAAATAAATGTGAAGGAAAATATTTAGATGTGCCTCTAGGTTCAGGGTTGTGAAGGATTAACATACAGCAGCATTTCTTTGTGTGAAGAATGATTGTGAGCTAGAGTGGGAGAGAAGGTTAGTTGCATTTCTTTGTAATGCTTTGGTGCATCAATATATAACTAGAGGCAATAATGATAAAATGATCTACATTCTGAAAGGATTTGATCAAAAGGGCCAATGGGCATTGTGGATTTAAGGTTATTCTTGAGGTTATCAAAATTGAAAATTTGAAGCTTGCCAATGTTGCTGTAATTGATGATGTAGAGAAGCCAGCGTTGGACTGGGGTAGTAAGAACTCAGTAAGAATTTAGCAACACCAATTTTAAATCCAACCGATTTATTTGATAGTAAAATTGCGAGCTTTCGACACTCTTGTGTCTTTGTCAGGCAAATGCAGTGTTCTGGTCTGCAATAGCACACATATCAACACAGACAGTCACAGATTGCTGATTAGAATGCGAATCCTTACATCTAACCTGCTATTCAAGTGTTAAAGTGGCTAACAATGTGTGTGAAGGGAATCCTGAGCATTGTTAGAGAATTGTGTATTTTCTCCAGACAGCACAGTAAGTGAGGTTTTTTGCTAACCCAGGCAAGTTACGGGGGTTACAGATAGTGTGTCATGAAGCCAAGATCCCTATTAAGACCGTCCTCATGTGTGCGGAACTTGGCTATCAGTCTCTGCTCAGCAACTCTACGCTGTCGTGTGTCACGAAGGCCCTCTTGAAGAACATTTACCCGCAGGTCGGAGGCCGAATGCCCATGACTGTTGAAGTGTTCGCCCACAGGAAGGGAACTGTTTTGCCTGGTGATTGTTGAGCGATGCTCATTCATCCGCTGTCGTAGTGTCTGCATGGTCTCCCCAATGTACCATGCTTCGGGACATCCTTTCTTGCAACGTATTAGGTAGACAACGTTGGCCGAGTTGCAAGAGTATGTACCGTGCACCTGGTGAATGGTATCCTCACGTTTGATGATGTCGTCCATGTCGACATCATCAAACGTGAGGATACCATTCACCAGGTACACGGTACATACTCTTGCAACTCGGCCAACGTTGTCTACCTAATACGTTGCAAGAAAGGATGTCCCGAAGCATGGTACATTGGGGAGACCATGCAGACACTACGACAGCGGATGAATGAGCATCGCTCAACAATCACCAGGCAAAACAGTTCCCTTCCTGTGGGCGAACACTTCAACAGTCATGGGCATTCGGCCTCCGACCTGCGGGTAAATGTTCTTCAAGAGGGCCTTCGTGACACACGACAGCGTAGAGTTGCTGAGCAGAGACTGATAGCCAAGTTCCGCACACATGAGGACGGTCTTAATAGGGATCTTGGCTTCATGACACACTATCTGTAACCCTCGTAACTTGCCTGGGTTAGCAAAAAACCTCACTTACTGTGCTGTCTGGAGAAAATACACAATTCTCTAACCAATGCTCAGGATTCCCTTCACACACGTTGTTAGCCACTTTAACACTTGAATAGCAGGTTAGATGTAAGGATTCGCATTCTAATCAGCAATCTGTGACTGTCTGTGTTGATATGTGTGCTATTGCAGACCAGAACACTGCATTTGCCTGACAAAGACACAAGAGTGTCGAAAGCTCGCAAATTTACTATCAAATAAATCGGCTGGATTTAAAATTGGTGTTGCTAAATTCTTACTGCTGTAATTGATCCCAGGATAATTCTGCAGTGTGTGGTGAATGCCCACGGATACAAGTAAAAGCCAGGAATAAGAGAGAAACCATGTGGAACGTCTTCACCATTGAAACAATGAAAAGGGAATTGGATGTAATTCAGAAGAACGGGTTAAGGTAATGGGAAATTGGGGTGTGTTTCTTAAAATGAAATTGTTTCATTTGGGTCTACTCACATTTTCTTGTTCATGTTTTCGAAATGGATTATATAGAACATAGAACATAGAACATTACAGCGCAGAACAGGCCCTTCGGCCTTCGATGTTGCGCCGACCAATTAGGAACAAGCAGTGACCCTCTAACCTAAACCATTCCCCTTTCATCCATAAACTTATCTACTAAGTTTCATAAGATTATGTTCTTATGCTTGTTTTCTGAAAATTTCAAGACACTCTGACTAGCTAGTGTTCATTGAGAGACAGAAAAATGGACAGGTAAAATCAAATGGACAGGCAGAGCATGCCAAAACATGAAACAGACATTCCTCCTAAACTGCTTCTGATGGTTTGAAAGAATTAACATTGATGTGCGTGAATGAAAGGAATCTGACAGGTGATTCCCATGAGTTAAAGACAATAATATAGAAAAATGCAAATAACAGAGTTGGAGCAAGTGAATCAGTTATTATTCACGACAGAGAACATGACTTTTGGGAGTGAAAGAAAGCAAACATTGATTTGATAATGAATTCTTGTAAGAAACTGCTGCATCAATTCATCTATTCTTGGAATGCTGTTTCTCAAAGGTGTTATTAGAAAATGACAGCAGCATGGAAATAAGCAGTTTGAAGTACCAAAGAGTTTACCACATTGATTTAAGTTTTGATCTATCCCACCTTCAGCATCATGTTGAGTTTCTTTGACAGAAATACGTTTTAAACAAGGTTTTCAGCTTAACTGGAATGTTCAGTACAAAATAAATCTCTTTATTAAATAAATATCTAGTAAGCATAGATGGCCAAGGGACTCCAGCATGATCCTGTACATGTATGATAAAGTAATTTGTGTAGTATTATTGGTAAATGAGAAATTCTAAATATTGAACCTGAAGAGCAATATTTTCTACATTTTCATGATACTTTGGATAGTTAAGTCTCCTTTCCTAGAATAGAGAAGTCAAGTACTAGGGGACAGAGGTTTAATCTGCATGAGGAAATGTTTAGAGTAGATGTGCAAGGCAAAGTTTTAAAATGGGGGCGGGGGGCTGTGGAACATACTGCCTGGGTTGGTTGTGGGAGCAGGTACGATAGTGGCATTTAAGGGGCACCTAAGGGAACAGAAGGATACAGACTGCGTTAGTGCATATGGTTTTAGTTTAGGCAGGCTCATCATGTGCTTGGTGCAGGTTTGGAGGACTGAAGGGCCTATTTCTGTGCTGTACTGTTCTTTGGTGCTGGTGTAAGTTTAAACTATGTGATATTGGATCAAGTTATTGGGACTGACCTTTCCACTCTGGTGATCTGGGCTGAAGGTTAATTGAGATTTATACAATGAAAGTTTATTTTGTCTCTTAGCCCCATGTGAAATGATTTTTGAGTAATCTTGATCCAGTAGAGTCTGAAGGTCCACAGAATAACCAAATTCTTATTTCACACCAAACTGACAATAGACCTGATCATTCCGTCAAAATAACGGCACATAACATTATTTAGACATTTATTAGGCAAGAGTCATGTTTCAATTCGAAAATAAATAATTACTGCCTGAGTTGTGGGACTACTTTTTCTTTCAGTCTCTTTCTTCTCTCTCTCCTAATCTTTCTTGCCCTCATTTGATTCTCCTTTGTACTTGATTTCCCATTGAATTAATCTATTCTAATTGGAACTTTCCTTCTCAGTCCCTGTGTTGTTAACTTCACAGTCTTTCAGTCTGCATGATCAATCATAGAATCATAGAGTCTCTATACTGCAGAAGGAGGCCATTCAGGCCTCCAAACCTGCACTGACGTTAATCCCACCCAGACCCTATCTCTGTAACATCACCTTGCTAATCCCTTGATGCTAAGGGGCAATTTAGCATGGCCAATCAATCTAACCTGCAAATCCTTGGACTGTGAGAGGAAATTGGAGTACCTGAGGAAATCTACACAGATACGGAGAGAACACCCAAGCTCCACACAGACATTCACCTGAGGCTGGAATTGAACCTGGGTCCCTGGCTCTGTGAGACAGCAATGCTAACCACTGTGCCAATATTGCCACCCCAAAGGAGGCTCAAGTTGCTTGTTCTATTCATTCAAGACTCAGATTCTCTAGTTCCGTCGTTGTGATATTATCAGCTCACACAGCAAGGTACTAACAAAAACATTGAAAAAAAACTAATGGCCAAGAAAGTATCAAATTAACACAGGATGTAACGTGTTCTGGGCTCTTGTCATTGCAAAGGCCACGGAAAGACTGAAATGGATAATGCCCAACTGTTAAAGTGATCCTCTTGCTGTGGTTAAAGTAAGTTTGTCAAAAAAAAGATGTGCTTAATCTTCAAATGAAAGAAAAAGAGTATGTTTGATAAGGAAATAAATATATATACGCTTATAAGAAGTTGATTCCTCTCTCTGCCACCCCCACCGCCAAAAAAAATCAGCAAGTTCTGGATATTTGAATGAGATAGGTCAAAACTTTCAGGAATGTAAAAACTGTCTGGTTCAGCTGAAAACACCAACAAAATTAATGATAATTTGAGGAATTGAGACCTTACACTTTTTTTATTATATATGGATATATTCATTATTATTTCTAACATTTTAAAACTGAGTAAAGTTCTTTAAATTAATGTTTAAAATGAATGAAAAAAAAAACACCTGACATTCTTAGGAAAATTTATACCTCATTTTCTCTGAGGAATCACTAATGACCCCCTGTGGACTATGCGGACCAACTGTAAAGAAGTCTATACAAAGGCCACTTCCATTTAGTCACCTAGACTGGTGTAAAAGAATGGATTGTCCACTGAGCCAAAGGCCCCACAGCCTTCCTTTTTATTCCTAATAAATTGACAGATTTTGGAACCCAGACAATGGATTCACATCTTTTGTCAAAGGCCAGGTGCAGAGGTAAGAGGCCATGTGGCTTGGGCCCTTTGCTTGTGGAACAAGTAATAATTGCCTCGCTGAACGATATAGCTGAGCTTGTTGTTTAACATCTGACTAGCAGCTTATTGCAAAAGAACTCTGCTCAGGTCGAGCACCTGATCCCCATCTTCATGACTTTTGTTGGAAGTTCTGTGCTATAACCTACAAGACTGATTCATCACTGCATGCCACATTCATCATGTGAAGCCAATTCAACTGGAAAGTGAAATCTACAACATTAGTTTTCAGTTTGCTGTCCTCCATGAAGGAATACCTCAACGGACTTTGATTCTGGATTTTGGAACCCAAATGAAACAACGTAAGTTTCCTTCGTGGTCTCTGTACTGTAACCTTTTCCTTTCTCCATCTCTCCCTTATTATTTAAAGGCGAGAGAACATTGTAAACCTTCTTTTCACATTTTGAGTGTGTAAATAAATTAACCCTTCGAGTTTATCCTATCGTGAGTTTGTTGTCAGGTTATTGGAAAATTGGATCACACAAACTGAAGGTTGGAGAAATATGCCACCACTTACAAGTATTATTGGAAAGATGTAGTTGCACTGGACGGGGTGCAGAGGGGATTCACCAGGATGCTGCCTGGGATGAAACATTTAAATTATGGAGAGAGGTTGTTTCGGCTTGGATTGTTTTTATTGGAGCAGAGAAGACTGAGGAGTGGCACGGTAGCACAATGGTTAGCACTGTTGCCTCGCAGCGATAGGGATCTGGGTTCGATTCCTTGCTTGGGTGGCTATTTATGTGGAATCTGCATGTTCTCCTTGTGTCTGCATGGGTTTCTTCCAGGAGCCCCGGTTTCCATCCACACTCAAAAGATGTGTAGGTTAAGTTGATTGGCCATGTTAATTTGCCCTTTAGTGTCAGGGGAACCAGCAGGGTAAATACGTGGGTTATGGGGATAGGACCTAAGTAGGATTGTTGTCAGTGCAGGCTCAATGGGCCAAATGACCTCCTGCATTGTAAGGATTCTATAATTCTATGACATGATTGAGATATATAGGATTACTAGGGACATGGACAGAGTGGTTAAGAAGCAGTTGTTCCCCTTAGTTGAAGGTCATCATGAGGGGACATAGGTTCAAGTTGAGGGACAAGAGATTTAGGGAAAATTGAGGAAAAGCATTTTTACCCAGCATTTTATTTCCCCTGAATACACACACATACAGCCTCATTATATCACAGTCAGAGATAAGAAGGACATGAAGTTAAATGAGTGTGGCCTTACATGCTAAAGAATGAATTCTAGAAAACCTTGGCATGTTTGAACAGCTAAGATCAATTCCCACGTTGAGTATTTTTATATCATTTCTAAACCTTTATTCTTTTAAAGGGTGGAGATAGTCTGGAATGTGCTGTCTGGGAGGTGCTAGAGTCGAATCACCTCATATCATTTCAAATTGATCTGGTTAGCAATTGGCACATCATAACATTCAAGGCTATAGATCACGTTCTGGCATTAGGTCGGAGTGGCATTAAATGGATTAGGTGGGAGCTCGAGTATTTCTAATGTGCCGGTGCAGACTTGGGCGGCCAAAGGACCTCTTCTGCACAGTATGACTATGATTCTATGCATGTCAATTGAGGAATAAATATTTAGCCAGAACTCTTCAAATGATACCATCAGATTATTCATGTCTACTCAAGCGGACAGAGCAAGTCCTGAGTTTGGGTTTGATCTGAAGGACTGCACCTCTGGCAGTGCAGCACTATTTCAATACTGCACTGAAGTATCAGGCAGATTATGTGCTCAAGCCTCTTCAGTAGGTTTATAAATTCATGGCCTTCTAACTCAAGGAAATCATGCTGACTTGGAGTCAAGGTCAAAACCTTCAGAACTGAACACAGATCGGACAAAATTAATTCAGGGTAGGTGATCATTCAATATACAAGCATTTGCATTCCAGTCACAATGCACTTGAGTTGAAAATCAACCTGAATAAATAATCCAAAACACCAAGGTACAATTAAACAGTTTGCAAAGAATTTCATATCAGATTATTTTTTTACAGAGGGATCTGAATTGATTCTTGAAAAATCTCTCCGGTGTTGAAATTCATCTGAATTATATCTCTAATACCCTGGTTAAGATGCTAATGTAAAATATATCAGTTACTATTTTTAAGAGAAATTTGTCTCAAATGCATTATTACAAATAAAAAGCAGAATTTTATTTCCCCTGAATACGCACACATACAGTCTCATATATCACAGTCAGAGATAAGAAGGACATGAAGTTAAACGAGTGTGGTCTTACATGCTAAAAAATGAATTCTAGAAAACCTTGGCATGTTTGAACAGCTAAGATCAATTCCCACGTTGAGCATTTTTATATCATCTCTAAACCTTTATTCTTTTAGAATCATAGTATCATTCAGCCCATTGAGTCTCTACTGACTCTCAACAGAGCATCCCAACCAGGCCCTATCTTGTAACCCCACATATTTACCTCTCTAATCCCCTTAACTTACACATCTGGGGTCACTAAGGGGAAATTTACTGTGACCAATCAAATTAACCTGGGAGGAAACTGGAGCACCCGGAGAAAACCCATGCAGACACAGGGAAAATGTGCAGACTCTGCATTGTCACCCAAGGCTGGAGTCAAATCCAGATCTCTGGCCCTGTAAAACAGCAGTGCTAACCATTATGTGATAGTGTCACCCCACACTTCACACTTTTTTTTAATCCCTCACCCATGCGAAGCACCAGTCCCTAGCTGAGAGAGGGCAAGTTACCAGCATACTCTTAACAGCCTGGCCCATCTTACTGTTGCGTCTGAGAGAAAACAATCTGTTGAAGTCTTGCTCTGGATAATTGTCCAACAGTAGCAGAGGATGAATGAACATGAAGATCTAATGCCCTTATTTCTTTTGCATCAAAAAAAAACAGTTGGTCTAAATCCATATTTTTTAATATGCTTTGTATAGCAATGCCCTACATATGCTTTCTGATAGGTAAACTAGAAAAGCTGGTCTTAAATAGGGCAAGTAGTATTCTGTTACAAATTGGGACAAAGCCAATCACATTAAACCAGATTTGATATAGTTAGATGACAATATCTATCTCTGATACCTGATGCTATCATCCATTTAAAAGGGAAGTTAAGGTTTATAAATTCAGAAACTCACAACATGTATATTTATAGTCATCAGCAGACCCAGCAATGATTGAAAGGGGAACTTATTTCGATGTATTCCTTCCACATTTAACAAGGAATTGTTGGCAATTCTGCTCTTGCTTGCCCCTTTCCCCAACAGTACTGTGGGTCACATGCCGATATTTGGATGAGAACATTGTGAACCTTCCTTTCTCATTTATGTTTTCTCACTGTTGACTGAATCTTTAGTTTATTTTGGTGTTCATTTAGCTCCAAGTAAGAACATAATTGAGCCAAGTACTGTTCAGGTCCTGGCACAGAGTTTTAATGAGCTGATGCACTTTCCATTCATTTTCCACTCTGCGGAATTCCTGAATCATGTTCACACCAAACAAAGCTCTGCTTCCCAATTATGCAAATTTACCTCCAAAGCCGATCTATCGGCCAAACTCAGTAAGAAACTGCTGGCCGTTGGCAAAACCTTTTGTCTGGACAACGTTTCCTTTCAGTGTCCCCATCTCATTGTGCTGAGATTGAGTTTCTGAAGGCACTAAATGGGCTGCGGAACAAAGGTTTTAAAAAATTTGGCAACCTTTACTGAGCAAAACTGTACAGTTTCCTGCCAATCTAGTTTACTTGTAAGGAGGCAATTGTAATACACAGAGAGTGACTTACTGTGATAGACCTATAATAGTTTAATCACTGGAAATCTGTGATACTGTGATATGTATTACACAACATTATACACCTCCATGCCTGTAACAGTTCGACTTCTCTTCACCTTGTCAAAGTTAAGGCAATTGGGAAACAACAAATATCATGTGAAATAAATAGTTATAATGCTTTAAGACCACAAAATCATAAGACACAGAGGCAAATTAGGTCACTCAGCCCATCAAGTTTGCACTGCCATTCAATGATGGCTGATATTTTCCTTATCCCCATTTTCCTGCCTTTTTCCCATAACCCTTGATCCTCTTATTAATCAAGAAGCTATCTATCTCTGTCTTAAAGACACTCAATGACTTGGCCTCCATAGCCTTCTGCGGCAAAGTGTTCCACAGATTCAACACTCTCTAGCTGAAGAAATTCCTCCTCATTTTTGTTTTAAAGGATTGTTCCTTCATCCTGAGGTTGTGCCATCTGGTTTTAGTTTTTCCTACTAGTGGAAACATCCTCTCCACGTGCACTCCATCCAGGCCTCGCAGTATCCTGTAAGTTTCAATAAGATCTCCCCTAATCATTCTAAACTCCAGACCCAGAGTCCTCAACTGTTTCTCATAAGACAAGCTCTTCATTCCAGAGATCATTTGGTGAACCTCCTCTGGACCCTTTCCAAGGCCAGTACATCCTTCCTTGCATATGGGTTCCAAAGCTGCTCATAATACTCCAAATGAGGTCTGATCAGAGCTTTAGGCAGTCTCAAAAGCACATCCCTGCTCTTGTATTCTAGGTGCCGCATAGGAGACAGTTAAATAAATTAAGAGCCCATGGTGTTAACACTACGACATGGTCCTGGCGTGGATAGAGGATTGGCTAACTTGCAAAAGACAGAGAGTGGGGATAAAGGGGTCTTTTTCAGGATGGCATCTTGACATGAATGCTATCATTGCATTTACCTTCCTAACTGCCAACTGAACTCAATCTTAAGAGAACCTTGAACAAGGACCCCCAAGTCCCTTTGAGGTTCTGATTTCCTAAGCATTTCCCATTTGGAAAATAGTCTATGTCTCCATTCCTTCTTCCAAAGTGCATAACCTCACACTTTTCCACATTGTATTCCACCTACCACTTTTTTTGCCCATTCTTCTAACCTATCTAAGTTCTTCTGCAGCCCCCCACTTTCTCAATATTACCAGTCCCTCTACATATCTTTGTATCGTCTTCAAACTTAGCAACAGTGTCATCAGTCCTTCTTCCAAATTGTTAATATATATTGTGAAAAGTTATAGTCCCAGCACTGACTCCTGAGGCTGCCATCCTGAAAAAGACCCCTTTATCTCCACTCTCTGTCTTTTGCAAGTTAGGCAATCCTCTATCCATGCCAGGATCATGCCATGGTATTAACACCATGGGCTCTTAATTTATTTAACTGTCTCGTGCGGCACCTTGTCAAAGGCCTTTTGGAAATCTAAATAAATTAGGTCTACTGGTTTTCCTTTATCTAACTTCCTTGTTACTTCCTCAAAGAATTCTAACAGACTTGTCAGACATTACCTCCCCTTGAAGAAGCCATGCTGACTCAGTCATATTTTATCATGCACTCCCAAGTACTCCGCGATCTCATCTTTAATAATGGACTCTCAAGTCTTGTCAATGACAAGTCAGGCTAACCGGCCTATAACTTGCTGTCTGCTTCCTCCCTCTTTTTTTAAACAGTGGTGTTACATTAGCTACATTCCAATCCTCTGGGACCCTCTCTGCCTCCATTGATTCTTGAAAGATCACCACCAATGCCTCCACAATTTCTCCAGTTATCTTTTTTAGAACCCCGAGGTGCAGTTCATTTGGTCCAGGTGACTTATTCACCTTCAGTCCTTACAATTTCCCCAGAACCTTCTTGATGGCCTCTACACTTACCTGTGCCCCCTGATTCTTCTGGCGCTCTGACATCTCACTGGCGTCTCCCATCGTGAAGACTGATGCAAAGTAATTATCCAGTTCCTCCGCCATTTCTTTGCTTCCTACTATTACTTCTCCAGCCTAATTTTCTCATGGTCCTATTTTTGCCTCTCTCTTATCTTTTGTATATTGAAAAACTCTTCCTATCTTAGAACATAGAACATAGAACATAGAACAATACAGCACAGAACAGGCCCTTCGGCCTTCGATGTTGTGCCGACCAAATAAAAAGCAATGCCCCTCCTAACTAAACCATTCCCTTCTCATCCATATACTTATCCACTAACCTCTTAAACGCCACCAAACTTGGCGCATCTACAACAATCTTCTTTAATATCACTAGCTAACTTATAGTTCCTCTTCTTACCCCTTATTGCTTTTTTAGTTGTCCTCTGCTTGCTTTTAAAGGCTTCCTTGTCCTCTAGATTTCTACTAATCCTTACCACTTTGTATGTTTTTCTTTCCCTTTTATGCTATGCCTGAATATTAATCTACTTAAACCCCGGTTTCACACTTAATGATAGCAAGCTTATGATTTAATAGAATTTGAGAATCCAGAGCTTTCTGACAGTCATTTACTATACTACATTTTGAACTACTGAACTAAACTGCAAAAAATATTCAATTGTCTGGAATGCTTTAACAATTTCAAATACAAGGCAGAAACTGGCTAATTAAGATTGCCCAGGTTGCCTCCCCAGTAAGATGTCAAAATTTCGACACTGGATTTTATGAGGGCATTGTTGGTGTTTGGGGCTTCACTCCTGGCATAGAAATTAGGGAAGAGCTCACCTCTCTTGGCTGGCTTGCCTCTGTACTCTATTAGCAGTTGATAATTGTCCTCATCAGGGGATGAAATCCTACGTTTGAGAGCTGTTAATCAGCTGATCAAACAGTCGGCAGCTCTCTGATCCCGGGATCACCATTGGGAGCCATGGCCACAGCTGTGACTGCAATCAGCCCCAATACTGATTGTCAGAACAGGATATAAAGTGGAAGTGGGGGCACTACCAGGGCTAACTGAAAGGTCACTGGTGCCTGGTATGGGCAAAGCAGCTGGGGGCCTGGGCTGAACATAGCAGAATGGAGGAGGGAAAACACAAGTGTGAGTATACCTGAGTGACGATCTGAGGTGCCATGAGGAGCAAGTATGCCTTAAGGCTTGTCTTTTTAACATTACTTATCCTGTTCCCATTATTTTTCACTGTGGCGCTGTTTGACTCTGGCCCTTGATTTCTTTGCTTGTCACTTTTCTTATTTTCCTTTCGATATTTTGTTTTTGTCCTTAATTCCCTCTCATCTGGCTCCTTACATAGATTCCCACCCACTTGGCATTTCAGTTTAAACCATCCCCAACTACTGTAGCAAATACCATCACCACTTGCCCCCTCCACACACCCTCTCCACCTCCAGGATATCAGTCCCAATCCTGTCCAGGTGTAACCTGTCCAGTTTGTACTGGTCCCACTTCCCTCAGAATTAGTCCCAGTATCCCAGAAATCTGAAACCCTCCCCCTCACACCATCTCTCCAGCCACATTTTCATCTGCTCTTTCCTATTATTTTTACTCTGACTAGCACATGGCACAGGTAGTGTTGCTCAGATCACTACCTTTGAGGTCCTACTTTTCAACTTACATGCTAACTCCCTATATTCTTCTCTTAGGAACTCAACCCTTTTTGATTTACATCATTTGCACCAATATGTACATGACCACTGGCTGTTCGTCTTCTTTCTCCAGAAAGTCCTGCAATCACTTTGAGACATTCTTGACCCTTAAACTGGGGAGGCGACTGAAGTCTCATTTGCAGCCACAGTAATACCTATCTATTCCCTTATTGTTGAATCCCCTGTAACTATTGCTTTCCCACACTTTTTACTGTTCCCTGTAGAGCAGAACCAACTGTCGTACAACAAATTTGGCTGTTGTTGCTTTCTCCTGAGAAGGCATTCCCCTTAACAATACCCAAAGCAGTTTATCTGCCTGCAGGGGAGTGGTCACAGGAGATTCCTGTATTGTCTGCCTAGATCTCTTACTCTGCCTGATGGTCACCCATTCCCTTCCTGCCTGGGGTGTCTTAGCCTGCAGTGTGACTGATCACTCTCAATATATGCTATGCACGATTTTCTCCATCTCACAGATGCTCCAGAGTGTCTCCAGCTGTTTCTCCAACTCAGAAACCAGGCTTCCAGGAGCTGCAGCTGGAGACACTTCCTGCACATTTACAGGTCCTGAGCAATGGAAATGTCCTTGACTTCCCACATGGAACACGAAGAGTACACCATGACTTTGAACTCTCCTGCCATGACTTACCCCTTTAAATTGAATCTTTGGAAGACACTTAACATCAAATAATATCATTTTCTCTAGGGATCTTTTTCTCTGGTCCTTGTTACTATAGAATCTAACTCTTATAAACTATAAACCACAGAAAGACCTAATAGACTAGATGCGACAAAAGTAGTAAATATTTACCTGACCTTACCCATTACTCACCAGTCAGTTCTCCTCCTTGTAACATCTACTGCTACAGCAAAACAAGATCACCCAGAAGATATAAGAAGTTGGAAAGCAAATTAAAAAAACACTTCTTGCCCCTCTGCACCAAATTCCTATTCTGTTCCAAATTTCTGATACCCATTCTGGGTATGTCTCCCTCTCATTGACAACTATCAGTACTGACAGTCAATTCAACACTTCCAACCAATTTTGAAGCTTTCTAGGGATAGACTTTCCTCATTTGTCACTTTGCCCTGGGTAGCATTTACCCCTTTGGTCTAGATGGGTGCAAAGTATTCATTTAATATCTCAGTCATTGCCCTCTAACTCCATGTATAAATTTCTTTTTATATCTTGAGTGGGCCCTTCTCTTCTTTTTACATCCTCTTACTATTTACATGTCTATTGAAGGCTTTGGGATTCCTCTTCATGTTGGCTGCCAGTCTTTTCTCATGATCACTCTTTGCTTTTCTAATGTATTTTTTCACCTATCCTCTACATCTCTGTCTCTTGGTTCTCAACTGCATTTTCTATCTGACACCTTGATCCAGGCCTTTAAATGACAGTGGAGATTTACCGCCCAGTGTCCAACCCAGCACCCCCACAAACAGACAGCCAGGCTGATACCAGCAAAACCCCAGGTTTATCTTGAAGTCCAGCTCCGTTACAGCATGGTTCCCTTCAGGAATGCTGCAGTGTCAACTGTGGCCAACATCCCTATTGGCACTGCTGGAACCAGGCATTCTAGTCATTTGATTGGCTGACAAATGCTGAGAGATGAATCTACCTCCCCAGCAACAATCTGATGGGCATTAAATAGCTATGGCGTGACAGTTGACAAAGAAAACCTAACATCTATGCTGAGGAACCCAGTCCCACTGTAAAATTCACCCCAATATAATTTTGTTAGGTTGGGCTTTCTCTAGGTCACCCAAGCAGTTGCCAAAGTGCCCTAACTGGCAACACTGGTAGTAAGGGATCCCTTACCATACAAATGAGAGTCTTTTTCTTTTCTTCATTCACTCAAGGGATGTGGGCTTTACTGGCTAGATCAGCATTCATTGCTCATCCCAAAATACACTTGAGACGATGGCGACGAGTTGTTTTCTTGAAATTCTGCAGATTACAGGGTGTAGGTACATCTGCAGTGCTGTTAAAGAGGGCCTTCCTGGACTTTGACCCAGTGATAGTAAAAGAATGGTGATATATTTCCCAGTTGGATGGTGAATGGTTCAGAGAGGAATTTCCAGGTGGTGGTGTTGCCATGTAACTGCTGTCTTGTCCTTTCAGTTGGAAGTGGTCGTGGGTTTGGAAGATGCTATCGGAGGAGCTTTGGTGAGTTACTGAGTGCATCTTATAGATGGTACACACTGTCACTATTCGCTAATGGTCCAACTTGTAGAGTTTTCTCTCTGATTATCATTGACTTCAGTTTTACTCTGTGAATTATTTAAATTAGTGAATTATTTAAATTGGTGAATTAAACCCAGGGTGAAGTTTAATCTTCTCTGGGAAATGTAAAGGATTGCTGAAAGGAATTGGATTAGAGGAGATCTGAGAAGTAGTCCTGAGGATGTATACACACTCGGAATACAGAGAAACGATTCACAACAGCTATAATAGGATTTTACTGAGTAGAAATGTATATCAAAGTAGATTAATAATGCTTTTAACTGTCTCTTCTGCAGCCGATTGAGCGGCACAGTGGCACAGTAGTTAGCACTACTGCCTCACAGTATTAAAGACCTGAGTTCGATTCCTGGCTTGGGTGACTGTCTGTGTGGAGTTTGTATGTTTTCCCCATATCTGCGTGGGTTTCCTCTGAGTGCTCCAGTTTCCTTCTGCAATCCAAACAACGTACTGGTTAGATTGATTGGCTATGCTAAATTGCCCCTTAGTATCAGGGAGTTATCAGGGTAAATAAGTGGGATTACGGGGATAGGACCTGGGTGAGATTGTGATCTGTACTGACTTGATGGGCCAAATGGCCTCTATCTGCATTTTCGGAACTTGTATAAAAAAAGGTCTTCCATTGTTATTCTGGAATCTCTGCATTTACAGCTTCTCTTCATGGTAGCTTTAAAGTAAATAGACATCATAATAACAAGGATTGATTGGAAAAAATGTTAACTCACCCACTAAAAGAGACAATTCCTACCCGAGCATAATCAGGGTCGGTGTAGCTTTTGCCAATGCTCCAGCTGCTTATAATAAGTAATATATTTAGAGTTCATAGTAAAAGTCACATCCATTAAATTAAAATTGTTTTCATTTTATTTCAATTTTTAAGGTGCGCTATATTATAGTATGTGAAGGCATGTTGCATGTATTGTACATGACAGACAAGTTCATTTAAGTCGACTTGAAGAGAAGGAGAAAAGATTCAAAGTGGGTAGACAGTCACCTTTAATCTTTTATTTAATCCCAGCCCTTTTCTTTGGTGGATGTACAATGTTGATTTTAAGTGAGGGATGTTTTATTTATGAGAGTGTGTATTTTTGGCAGTCAGCCAGGAACAGAGACCATACTTGGTTTGATTCTAGATTTAATCACAAAAAGTCACAGAAAAATCAAGACGGTGGAGGCCACTTTATCATTTTGATTCTAAGTGCTGAACCTGGCTGTAATTCAGATCCGACTTAGAAACCTGTTCTCAGGCGCCCCCACGCCCACTTTGCCTGAAAAGAAATTGAGACTCTCAATTGCGCTGTGGATGGGGCTTATCATGCCCAAAACTTTGCAGCTCTGATCGGAGCTTTGAACTGCGCACGTGCAGTGAAAAAAAGTTTGAAAAACGCTCTCTGCCATATTGCTTCCAAACTGCAAAAAGCAGATAAAGGGGCCCAGGAGTAACGGCCCTCATAAATATCACGCTACCCCCACAACATAACTGTCCTCTTTATCCACTCACTCTCCCCACTACCCAGACCGATCGTGACCCTCTGCCCCGTTTTCCCGCTATCGTTCACCCGCAGGGTAGCAGCAGATCACACCCCCCCCCCCCCCCCCTGCCCCCCTGCAACTCCCATCAGAAATCCATCTGGCCCTTCCTCCCTCCTCCTCCATCACACGCTCCCCCCCACCATGCCACAACCAGAGATTTATCTGGCCTCCCCTTCCTCCCTCCACCCACCAGAGTGATTTGGCCCTTCCTCCACACCCCCACCCCCCACCCTACAGAACAATCGGCCTCCTCCTTCTCTCTCCCCCACCAGAGAATGATTGACGCCTCCTTCCTCCTCCCACCCCCCCAAACCAGGGAACTATCAGACCTCCTCCTCCCCTCCACTAGGGAATGATTGGAGCCCTCCACCTCCTCCCCCACCAGAGATGCATCTGACCTGCCTCTTCCTCCCTCTCCCCATAGAAAATGATCAGGCTTCCCTCCTCCTCCCCCAAATCCCACCAGAAATGCATTTGACCCTATTCCTCCCCCCACCAGAGACACATCTGACCCGTCTCCTTCTCCCTCCCCTCCAACAGAGAGTAATTTGGCTTGCATCCCTCCCCCCCTCCACACCACCGATCTGAGTCAGTGAGCAATTGGAAGTTCTGAGCTTACCTCTTCAGAAGTTGGAGTGCCTGAAACAGACCTTTGCCGAGCATGTATGTTTTGCACCAAATCTGGAAAGGCCAACACAATGGTAAAGGGAGAAGTGCCGGTAAGGATTGGACGTCCAGCTTATTAAATCAATTTAAATGCCTGTTTTGGGCGTGGTTCTGATCACAGCCATTCATGGGCCTTGATAAAGTGGAATCTGTGCGAATACAGATTGGGCTAATCATATTATTCCCAACTTTACCAAGTTTTTGCCCCCGAAAATGGGCACAACGCAATGATAAAATGGTCTAAAACTAGAGGCCATAGGTTTGAGTTGAGGAATATGAAAAGGTTCAGAGGGGCAATTTTCTCACTCATCAAGGGTGGTGAGTGTCTGGAACAAGCTGCCAGAGGCAGTAGTAGAGGCAGGTACAATTTTGTCTTTTAAGAAGTATTTGGACAGTTACATGGGTAAGATGGGTATAGAGAGATATAGGCAGGCAATTGGGACTAGCTCAGTGGTTAAAAACTTGATGACATGGACAAATTGGGCTGAAGAGCCTGTCTCCATGCTGTAAACTTCTACGAGGAGTCCTTTTTTTTCTCAATTACAGGATGTGGGCATCACTGACATTTATTGTCCATTCCTTACTGCTCTTGAGAAGCTGATGGTGAGTTGCATTCTTGTCAAGTCTTCCATGATTTAGCAAGAAATCTTGCAAACTAGTTCAGAACTAGTAAAATCAATTTGCTTGATATTTGAAGGATTTGAGTAGCTTTCAATATAGATGACAAAGCAAAACTGACAACTGCATATTTTTTATTTGTGTATCACACACATTGTACAAATACTATTTTATATGGCTTCTCCATAAATGTAAGTGAAATGGTGCCTCAATCTGCTATTAAATATTAATTTCTTGGACATCGCCATGTATGTAGGAGAGATGACATTCTTGTTCATGAGCTGCACACCCTTGTAAAGTTATTCACTTAATTGTATCCATCATAAACTTAGCAGAAAGGTTTGATTCAATTAACATTGCTCAGGCTGATAAGGCTTTTATCTGCCAAGAACAGAAATACATCAAAAAAGCTGAATTTCTGTAAGTCATAGTGAATCTGCGAATGTACAGTAAAACAATCTGGAAATTTTCAAACTCTGACGGAAGAGAGTTTCATATTCAAATACAACTTATTCAAAGAAAATCAAGATGATTATGAGGGCTTAACATAGCCTGCTGATTAAAATATATACAGCATTAGGTTGGCTAAAAGTTAATGTACGTCAAAAATAATTTGAGCATCAATAATGAGCTATTTCACAGCAATAATTCCATTGGACATTGACAGTAAATTTTTTTATACAGTTTAACTCAGATGTAGAAATATGTTCTTTCCACTTTTTTCCCTGGAGGTATATCTTAATTGTGATGAGTAGATCATAATGCCACATTCCGTTTACATTCTGATTAAGTAGAATATATGAAATGTCTTGTATAGCCTGTACCACTCTTTGTTAGATCTGTATTTTAACTCAATTCACCTGCTTTAATTCTTTAAGCCTTGTTATCCTTTCTTAACAAAAGTCAGTCAATCTCAGTGCTGATATGTTCAACCGTCCTATGTTCAAATAACATTTTGGACTCCCTTTGTTAAAATCCTATGGTCAATAAATCAAATTTCTATCTCTATCTTTAAGCCTTATTGTTAAAATCTTCTTTCTCTCTCTGTGAGGCATTGGAAGCAATGGGTTAAATGTCCCTTTTGTAATCCCCCCAATCTCCTTTGTCAACTTGCCCCTTCTCCTGAAAGCACTTATGAATGGCTGTTTTACGAGCATCAATAGTCCTCCAGTACCTCATCTTCATGTGTGAGCTGTGATAGAGTCATACAGTCATGGAGTCAGTCAGTGCAGAAAAGACCCTTCGGCCCATCGGATCTGCACCAACAATAATTAGCATTAAAGCCATGCTAATCTATTTACCAGCACTTGTTCCATACCCTTAAATGTTATGATGTCTCAAGTGCTCATCCAAATACTTTTTGAAGGTTGTAAGATAGCGGGAGTTAATGACAAGCTATTTGGATAAGAAAGTGTCAAGGCAGAGCCTCCCAATCCTCTCCTTATCTGCATCTCACAAATGCAGAGATTCCAACTGAGGTTAACTAGGAAACAATTCAAAACTTGAACATTAGATGACTTTATTCTTCTTCTTTGCCCTGGGGCATTGAAACTAATTGTTGCATCACAACTCCTGTCCAGCTTGATTTTTGGAATCATGTGGTCAGTATTGCTTAATACGGCAGCAGGATGTAAAGTACAAAGTTCTGGAGGACTTCAAATAGTGTGCTTATTCACTGAGACACTGGGGTGGCTGAGTTCCGTGTGGGTGAACTGTCAGGGCCAATATTGTCAGGTGACTGAGCAGAGAATATAAAGAACATGATTGAAATTTAAGCCAAGGCACCATCAGAACAGTGGAATGTAAAGTAATGTTGAAAAAAGGAGGTATTAGATGGAATTTGAAACCATTGACCATTCTTACGCTAGTCAGAGTTATAGAAAATACACAAGATACTATTACATTGACAAAAGTGCAATGATACTTCTTCAGCAGTAACAGAGCACTATTGCAAAGTCTGCATCAGAATCATTTCTGCATGAGTACACCGAGGCCCTAGCAAGGGTTATTTTAGCTCAGAGGCAGAATAGAGCAATGTTTAATAGGACATCCAGGAGCTTTACAGAGGAAAAAACATTCAGCCAATGCGGTTATTTTAATCGAGTCGCAATGGCAAATGCAGAATTCTTGAAGCTCTGGATGAAATTAAAATTGCTTTTTAGTAAAAGAAATACCATCAGATAACCTTTTTGTCTCATGCATCTTACCATTAAGGATTCACAAACTCACTGTGTAAGCATTGGTCCAGTTGCTTTGGCTGTATAAGTACAGAGCCTGGCACTAGCTAGGCAGGAAAAGGGGTAGTTGAATTGGTGCAAGCATGTGGGAGCTATTTCATCTCCCCTTCCATTTTGTTCCCATGTGTCAAAAAGAGCTTTGTTCTGTTCAGCATGCAGGGCTCCTCGGAGTCTATTTTCAGGTAGGGTGCATTGCGAGCTGATCTTATCCTTCGTGAAAGTTATCCTTGGCTGCTGGTTGCTCTTGTTTAGGAATATTCTTTCCTTGCTCCTCCGCAGAGCTGGAAGGGGAGTCTACAATTTCTGCATGGTACGACGACAACTCATCATTGCTGATAATATAATCTGTGTCATCCTCCTTCTGATGGTCCTGAGTGTAAAAGCAACAGGAGCTAATTTAAATTCTTTTCTTGAGACTGACAGAACTCCACCATTATGGTTCAGACAGCAATGATACTATTGAATTCAGTGCCCAGTTAATTCTCATTCAACATATGTTTTCAATATTTAGAACAAAGAAATAATATCCAATATTTATGTACGGTAGAACTAACTTAAAGCTCTCAGGCATCGTTCATCTAAGATGGTAAGCTCGTTGAAAAAGAAAGCCCTGATTGCACAGATAGAAATTATGACCCTCTGTTATGGATAACACGAAGGGACATAACTTTAAATTAAGGGGTGGTAGTTATAGGACCGATATTAGAGGTGGGTTCTTTACTCAGAGGGTAGTAAGGGCGTGGAATGCTCTGCCTGCAGCAGTTGTGGACTCATCATTTAAGGGCGTTCAAATGGTCAGTGGATAGGCATATGGATAGCATTGGAATAGTTTAGGTTAGAGGGTCATAAAATTGGTTCCATTGGTCAGCGCAACATTGAGGGCCGAAGGACCTGTACTGCGCTGTAATGTTCTATGTTCTGTGTGACAGAAGGGCAGAAGTAGCCTGCTTCGTCAGTCAGTAAGATCAGACCTGATCTGATTGTACTTTCAACCCCATATTTCTGCCTACCACCCCAATAATCTTTCACCTCCTCGTTAACCCAGAATCCATCTAGTTCAGCCTTAAAAAGGACTCTGCTTCCATTGTCTTTTGAGGAAGAAAGTTCCAGAGTCTCATGACTTCCTGAGAGAAAAGAAATCCTCCTCATCTCTGTTTTAAATGAGCGACAAGAACTCAGTAAGAATTTAACAACACCAATTTTTAATCCAACCGATTTATTTGATAGTAAAATTGCGAGCTTTCAACACTCTTGTGTCTTCCTCAGGCAAATGCAGTGTTCTGGTCTGCAATAGCACACATCAGCACAGACAGTCAAAGATTGCTGATTAGAATGCGAATCCTTACATCTAACCTGCTATTCAAGTGTTAAAGTGGCTAACAATGTGTGTGAAGGGAATCCTGAGCATTGGTGATGAGCGACCACATTATTTCTGAACTGTAACCCTCTCCCTTTGCTCTAGGATTAAATACCCGTGGGTTTCCAATTGGGCAACATTTTGTGTACTGTGTGCAAATTGCTGATCAAATGGTAAATCAAAATACAAAGGCTGGAATTCTCCAGTCGTTCATGCTGGCGGGATTCTCCGGTCCCGCTGCAGTGAGCGGAGATTTGGCTGAGCGCCAAACTCTCCATCCTCACTGGCAACGGCAGTGGGAGGGAACGGCTGGAAAATTCTGCCCATAAACGTGATACGATTGACAAGGTCGAAGCAATTTCACAACCAGGCAGGAGATTTCACTTCCACTTTTCCAACAGCAATGTTTATAGACATTGCAGTTAGGAACAAAAGCAAGTACTTGATGTGAAACTAGAGGCTGGTGCGAGTGCAGGGCTCAAGCACAGAACAAACCTAAGAGGAAGCTGGACACAGTGTGCTCATGAAAGGGAGGAACATGTCAGAGGCATCTGATTGTATTGTCTCAACCTAGTGATAAAGGAATCCATGAGCTCCTTCACTGATTGTTGGTGGTAAAGGTGGAGGAGACAAGGTGGAGGCATTTAAGAAGATGGTGTGTAGTTAAGAATCCATGAACTTTGCATTCCCAGATGATCCTGGAACACCGAGCAGTTTTGGCAGGCAAGAGCAGGATTTGAAATTACTTCATGTGGTCCAAACAAATGTGGTGGTGAATGGCTATCCCAGATCCATTCTGGGTCTTAAACTGAAGGGAGCGGAGATAAACTTGTGCCAGCGTGACTGACAATAATAGTCATGGCATTAAAGATGATGTGCTGAATATGGCTGCATACTTGCTGTGTATTGAGAAAGTCGAACCTTTGTTGCTATCTCTGAAATTAGATACAGTACTTGTACGATGAGGAGACACATTATCCTGGCAAAGTCATATGCAGAAAAGATTTATTAGGATGCTACTGGAACCTAGGAGAGGCTGGATAAACCGGGACATTTTTCTCTACAGCATAGGAGCTGAGGGGTGATTTTATAGAGGTCTACAGAATAATGAGTGGCTTAGATCAACTACATAGTCAATATGTTTTCCCAAAGATTGGAGAGTCTAAAATTAGAGGACGATAGGGAAAACTGTCCAGAGGGGCAATTTTTTCTCAGAAAGGGTGGTGAGTGTGTGGAACAAGCTGCCAGAGGTAAAGGTGGGTAGAATTTTGTTTTTTAAAAAGCATTTGGACAGTTACATGGGTATAGAGAGATATGGACAAAATGTGGGCAATTGGGACAAGCTTTGGGGTTTCAAGAAAAGGGCGGCATGGACAAGTTGCGCCGAAGGGCCTGCTTCCATGCTGCAAACCTCTAAGACTCAATGCTCCATCTGTTTCTCTCTGAGGGAAGTGAAGGTATCCATCATTCTTTGTATACAAGGCACCACTTAGCTCCGTTATAGAAGGGAGATCGGGGATGGTGAATTGCAAGATGTTGGAGATGTTCCTTTCTCTAACTGTCAGATGGGCTGAAATGAATATGCTCATGGTCTCAATCGCCTTTACAGGAACTGGCAATGCTGCCTTGGCCCTGCCCTGTGGTTGTCAATGTGTCTGAAACCAATGCCGCCACAGAGGTCACATGCACCATTCCCAGCTTTAGCTAAGGAGGGGGGTGAATTTCTCCCTGGAGACTCTGGGTGGATTAGGATTCCTGCGAATGTTGCTCTCCCCCTCCACCACCTCCCTAATCTAGCACTGTATCCTCCTCCGTGTTGCCTCTGCTAATTCTCCCTGTCATTCTGCAGGCCAAGGGGGATTAGAAACTACAGCAACCATGACTGGTTGCAAGAGGCCTGAGCTGAGTCCTTTCACTGAATAACATTTCCCATAGAGTTGACTGTAATTAACATACAATAACTACAAATAGCTGTACAAATAATGAAACAATTCCAATAACTCTGCAATAGCCAGCAGGAATCAATTAGTAACTAACCTCAAGCTAGTTGATCATCCCTGAAATAGCACTGGTGAAGGTTTCCTTCCTGCAGCTGAAGGCATGAACAGCTATGTGAGAGCATTAGCTGGTGTGGTGAGGTTTAAAATAGCAGTACTACATTAAATCTGTGTTATAGTTTGACCAAAATCACTGCTTCTTCTATATATTTTGGTGCATATTCCCAGCACCCTCATAGTATCTGCTGTGGCAGTGTGCTTGTGTGCATAGCGATGCCATTTTGAACCTGAAACCTAACCTTTTCCACTGAAAATATGGGTGTGCTATTTCCACATTTTGAGGCCAAGGTATCCTGCCTTGATTGAGATTCCTGTTTTAAATGGCTACGCTTGAGAGATTTTCCATCAAGTTGTCATAGAACATAGAACATTACAGCGCAGTACAGGCCCTTCGGCCCTCGATGTTGCGCCGGCCAGTGGACCCTCTAATCTAAACTATTTCAATATCATCCATATGCCTATCCACCGAACATTTGAATGCCCCCAAAGTAGGCAATGTCCTACTTTGTCCAATACATGTCCAATATTTAAGCAAGAATGGCCATTCTCACTCACTCTGCACCTACATATATGGGCTGGAATTTTCTGATCTTGCCCACAGGCTGGGATTATCCAGTCCCGCTGCTATGAATAGAGATTTGGCTGAGTGCCCAATTCTCTGTGCTCGCTGGAAACGGTAGCAAGATGTGCAAGATGGAGCGATTCCAGCCTTGAGCTCCTAAACAATGTGAACATCAATAAACCTGGGATTTCAGGCCAACAGAGCCTATAGAAGTCATATACGATACACTGCATCTGATTCTTGTGGGTAAAGCTATTTTGAAATTCAATTAATTCTAATGGCAGAGAGTTATCAATGTTGTCAGGGCTTGCTATCAAAACTGTGTAAAACAGTGTTTGCCGCGATGACAGCTCTCTTAGAAATTCTTCCCAGAAACTTGCCAATTAGTGATCCCTTTGCATATTTGTTGCTCTGTGAATTCCTTCAAGCTAAGAAAAATCTGCCCTCTCTCTTTGCAGTTGCTTCTCAAACAGTTTCAGCTTTGCTTCAAAAGCTGTCACATGATCAGATATAAATGATCTGCAGCTTTTGCATTCTCCCTTGATGTCTGAGATCTATTTCAGAGAGGTGAATTGTCAAATCCATCAGAACGGACAGGTTCGCAACAAAGACAAGGTCCATCAATCTTGAAACTTGGTCATATCTATTCACAGCTGCAATAATTTCAGCACCCAAGTTAAAAACTTGTTTCAATGTCCTGCCCCAGTTAAACCAGCAAAGGTCTGTGGGGAATGAGTAACTTCTCCTCATTGCTTCAAAAAAACCCATAATTACTGTTGAAGGTCAACACAAGTGTGAAAGTAACAGCAGGCATAACACTGAACACAGCTGATTGCTGCGTAGTTGCTATCTATATAAAATCTCGGTGGCACAGAGGCTAGCACTGTATCTCACAGTGCCAGAGATTCAGATTCGGTTCTGGCCTTGAGTGACTGTCTATGTGAAGTCTGCACGTTCTCCCAGCGTCTGCATGGGTTTCCTTTGGGTGCTCCGGTTTCCTCCCACAGTCCAAAGATGTGCAGGTTAGGTGGATTGGCTGTGCTAAATTGCCACTTAAGGCGGAATTATGCCGATACACCAGCCGGAGATATGATCCTGCCCGAGGCTGAACAGAGAATTTTATTCTGTGAGCCTCACCTGTCACTGGAATCGGGATAGGCATGCTGGTAAAATTCTGGCCTTGTACCCCAAAACATATAGCTTCGAGGAATTAGTGGGGTAAATATGTAAGGTTATGAGCTTAGGGAAAGATTCTGTGTAAGATGCTATGTCAGAGAGTTGGTGTGGACTGTATGACCAAATGTTCTCCTTCTGCACTTTAGGGATTTCATGATTCTTGCTATAAAATGCAAAACCAGGTGATCACATCAGAGTTACCTGCCACTTACGAAGCATGCATCTTTAAGAAGCTACTGCATCAATCAGTTGCTGTTTCTGCAAGCTAACTTTTCCCCATCTAGTCTACAGTTATTTAGTTTTAGTCCATTAATTTTAAAGACAATATCAGTTCTTCTTCTATTGCAACAAAGAAAGGTCATGGTCCAAAATTTTGTGCAATGGGATTAGGGGAAAGGTTCCAATGGGGAGACCTGGTGGGTCAGGTATCCCTGAAAGCAACAGAGTTTTCACTCCAATAGGGTGTGGTGTGTTTTTAAACAGATTCCCAATCCAGAAACCAGGCTTGGCTAAGGAAGGCTGCAAGAAAGGCCTCAGCCCAATAGCAGCTAGATATAGTGATGGTTGGGATTAGAGATTGTAGAGATGCACAGCAGAGAGATTGGGAATGGGTAACATGGTTTCCAATTCTGGCTGGACATATTTAAAAAAACTCAGCTGAAGCGATGTTACAGTGGTGCATTGCAACGGGTCAAGGTTTAGGAGTTGTTCATATGAACAGAGATACATAAATACAACTTCTGCCCCATCTACTCTTATTGCAGTTGATGCAAAATAATAGCGGGAGGGGGGCAATGGGGTAGAGGGAGGAGAGGGAAGGCTGGGGCAGGGAAAGAGATACTAGAAGCATCAAGACCTCAGTCTCAACTGAGCTCTGTCATAGATGTAGTCAGCTGTAAAGCTCTGGGAACTTGGGTTTTAATGCCAATGATTGCACTACCGATGGTGAAATTGGAATTCAGTAAATGTCTGAAATTAAAAATCTATAAGAATGACAATGAAACCATTGTTGATTGTTGTAAAAACTCATCTGGTTCACTGATGTCCTTTAGGGAAGGAAATCTGCCACCTTTACCTGATCTGGCCTACATGTGACTCCAGATCCACAGCAATATGGTTGACTCTCAAATACTCTTTGGAATGATGGGCAAATAGGGACGTGCAATAAATGCTGGGCCTTGCTACATCCCATAAAATGAATAAATAAATAGTCTTACTTTCTATCTCAAGTTTGGGCATTTCACTTGGCACCACAGCCTGTTCCCAGCTGCAGGGTTTGCTGGGACTACTCATCACCCAGTTGCCTCCTCTCTGCCATGTATGGATAAAGAGACTACATTTACCAGCCAATGTCCTGGATCAATGGAGGGCAGTGATGGGATGATGATCTGAATGGACAGAACTGGCTCAACACATTCAATGGTGTCAATTAAGTTGTTTTAAAACCTCTAAGAAGGTACTCTCTGGTCACCAGGAGATTGATGCTGATTCTAGGAGACTCCTGTCCATTCTGGGATAGTTGGCAACCCTCGCGAATAGAGTGTGGTTGATAGGATCAGGAGTGATTTGAAGGGAATTTGATCTGGGGGGGTATTTGGTGATGGCAGGAAGGGGTCAGTGACGGGAGAGTGTTGGGGAAAGATCATGCAGGTATGGGACATTTGCAGAATATCTTATACGGCTGTGGGAGGGGGGGGGACGTGGGGTGATCATAGGGTACATGGATAGATCGGATGATGGGCTGTGAGGATGTGTCAGGGTTGTTGATGATTGTTGAGTTGGGGGGGGGTGGTCCAATCATAAATGTGTTGGTGATCATGGGGGTTGGATTATTGGAGCGTAGGGTAGGGTAGGGTAGGTGCGAGCAGTCTTCAAGTCATAGAAAGGGAAGCAGATACACAGAATCATAGAATCCCAACATTGTGGAAGGAGACCATTTGGCCCATCGAGTCTGCATCGACTCTCTGACAGAGTATCCTGCCTCTCTCCTACCCCATCCTGTAACCCCACACATTTACCATGGCTCATTCATCTCAACCTACACATTTTGAGAAGGGGAAATATATCACGGCCAATCCACCTAACCAGCCCTTCTTTGGACTGTGGGAGCAAACTGGAGCATCCAGAGGAAATCCACGCAGATCTGAGCGGAACATGCAAACTCCACACAGACAGTTACTCAAGGCAGGAATCGAACCCAAGTCTCTGGCGCTGTGAGGCAGCAATGCTAACCACTGTGCCACCGTGCCAGGTTCACTAATTTAGAATTGCACCAGCAGTAGCTAGAAAGGTACATATTTTAAGTAGAAGTCCTCGCCTCCCTTTGGCTGCTGTGTTTTCCACAGCTCAGGGAACATAGCTGGAAGCAATATAAAACCTGAGGCATGCAATCCCTTCAGAATATAAAATGACCTGTCTTCTGGCAGCAGTAGGTTGTCAATCCCTTTGTCAACTCTGTTAAAACTGGCAGTAGGTACATTTGCAATGGTTTGGAATGGATACTGAAATTTAAATATTTTACATCTCATCTGACCTAGGCCCACCTATTTCTGCTGTTGTGTCTGTAGATTGCTTCCAAGATTTTATCTCTGTGCTTTGATCTAACAGTCATAATGGTTCCTCAAAATCATCTCACTGTGTCATATAATATACTGCTGTCTTTATCACAGCATTAATAGATTTACAGATTGGATGTGATGGAAAGGCAGGAGAATTGTAGCGGCCAAAACACTCACTGCCTCGATCCCCACGTAATAATTCAGATATCATTGTATCATTTAGAGGCTATTGCTTTGCTCTTCTGATTCAACTTTTTCTAGTCAAAGACCTGGCGACTGTTACATTGCATGTTCACATCACAGGGAATCCACGGATTTGTGGCAGTTTAGCTTTTATGTTTGACAGAACTCTCCTTCCAGGTTCAAATGGAATACAGAACATTTTTAGGGACCAATTTCTCTTTTCACAGACAATTCCATGATCCAGCCGCAAACTTACTTACTGCACATTCGACCAAAAGCTCCTGCAGGCAACTTAATTCTTACAGAGCATTACTCAGGGTTTAACACATGTGTGGTTGAAGCCTTGGGACCAGCTTAGTTGTTTTACACTCTCTCGGAACACTAGGCATAAGACTGATGGTGAGAAAGCTGAGTCAGATCGAGTCATATGAAAACGCAATGGAGGAATCGCAGCAAAATGATAGAAAATGACTTGTGCCTTGGCAACCGTCACTACCATTGCCAGAAATGATTATACCTGCAACAGGTAGAGAGTTGTCTTGCACATCTGTACATTTTAAACTTCAACAATAAAATCGATAATTCTGACTGCCAAATCCAGAAGGAGAGAATAACATTCTTACCTGATATGCTTGAGGGCTGGTCAGTAGCTTAGCAACAGGACCACACCAAGCTGGCAGTGTTGTTGTGAGAGGTGGACCAGAATGCGTCAAAGCTGGCTTCAAGTATCTTGTGGCTTAGTTAAGGAAATGTTGTGCAATTTCTGTTCTCAGACTAAATTATAATAGAGGCACTGATAAATGTCGCAAGTCTATATTACACATTGTAATTGTATTGGCTTACTGTATTTCATTCTTCATATGACAAATTTCTGAAATTTACTGTGGTGTTAAGAAATGACGACCAGCAGCAGTTATGTGCTTTCTCTGTGGGATAGAGGAAAAACTTCATCACTATGAGAAACATCTGGGGACAGGTACAGCGGTCTTACACATCAGCTGGAGAGCCAGCAAGACACACATCACCTCCTTTTGGAAAAGCCTAGGGAAATAAATTGAAATAGATTACAATCATCACCCACTTTTTGGGATTCTTCCGGATCAGACATATTCATAGAACATAGAACATTACAGAGCAGAACAGGCCCTTCGGCCCTCGATGTTGCGCCGACCAATTAAGAAAAAGCAATGATCCTCTAACCTAAACCATTCCCTTTTCATCCATAAACTTATCTACTAACCTCTTAAACGCCACCAAACTTGGTGCATCTACAACTGCAGCAGGCAGGGCATCCCATACCCTTACCACCCTCTGGGTAAAGAACCTACCTCTGACATCTGTCCTATAACTACCACCCCTTAATTTAAAGCTATGTCCCGTCGTGCTAGCTTTCCTCAGATGACTGCTCTCACTTAAGGTTAATACAGACCTTACAGACATTTAAATGCCACTGATGAACTGATCTTACTCTTTCAAAAGGGAAAGAAATACCAGAGAATATTATCATCTTCCACATAATCTCTCTAACACATTTTAGGTAGATTATAATAACCCGGACTTAAAAAGGCTTTGGGTTTCTCTCTTCAGCAATGTAGAGTACATAGAAATGGGTTTTCAAGGTTGGACACAGAAGACGATATGGGACAATATATTTTCAGAATAACATGAAAGTTTATTAAAGGGTGTCACAGTAGCACAATGGTTAACACTGCTGCCTCACAGCACAAGGGAACACACAGTTCAATTCCAGCTTCAGATCTGTGTGGAGTTTTGCACATTCTCCCCAAGTCTACATGGGTTCCCTCTGGGTATTCCGATTTCCTCTCACAGTCCAAACGTGTGTGGGTTAGGTAGATTGGCCATGCTAAATTATCCCTTAGTGTCAGCGGAACTAGGGTAAATGCATGGGGTTATGGCAATAGGGCATGAGTGGGATTGTAGTCAGTGCAAGCTCGAAGGGCAGAATGACTTCCTTCTGTACTGTAGGATTTTATGATTCCAACCAAACATACAATTCACTTTTGATGGCAATTGCAAAATTGATAGTTCTAAGAACATTAGAGAATTCAAGTCTTATTAATGTTACAGAGTTATATTTAAGATATCCATCAATATTTCAAATAGTATTTATTATAAATTCCCAAGTCAAAGGCTACTGGGTTTAGCAATGTAATTCTATTCCAATTAATGGGAAGATATTCATTACTACATCACAGAAACTATGCCTTCACTTGAGAGACATTAGAGTGGATTCAATGAATCTAAAAATCATATGTGTGGTTCGAATATGTATGCCACAAAAGAACTGAACCAGCATCAAGCATGTTAAGTTAACAAGATCTTTCAGGCAAAAAGGTTACTGAAATGTGCATTATCATGGCAATGTACTCAGTTTCCAGGATTGAGTTGGCAAGTTATTTAGGGTCATCCTTAAAGTTATCTGTTGTCAGATTGTGGTATCTTATAATTTATCAAAGCCTTACCGAGGTGATGCAAAGATCAGTTCCTGTTGTATTTTTCAGAACTGCCTTGTGTTAGAGAACCATATTCTATGCTACATGTTGTTTTTAATAACATACAATAACGCTCAGATATGTTTATAAACTTTTAAATCTTTTTCCAGCAGATGAATTCTACTTTTAATTTCTAATCTTTACTTCACAGGAGACTTCCTATTTTGATCTTTTAACTCTGTATCTATAGCTAAATTCCTTCACAAAGTACCTCTCTGTCATGTAACCGGGCAAGGGTGGGCTTTTCCCATGATCAAGAAATCCGGCATCCCTAAGAGCTGCTAGTGAGTCAAAGATTGGCAGCTGCGCATCACCACCAAAGGAATGGCATCAGCTGCCAGTAATGCATCCAAACCCAGGCCCAGCCCCATACAGAGACCCAGGCCACAAATAAACGATGGCAGGATGGGCGTTGGGAGGGAGGGCACTGGACACGAGGGCATGAAGGAGGCACTTACCCCCTCTCTATATCTGGTCCCTTGATAAGGGCTGAAGTGAACCACCTGACCCCAATACCTGCAGCCTACAAACAACAAAAACTATCTGGATGGCAACTCCCACCCTCCACTGGGTGATTACCAGCAGCAGTGGGATGAAGCCTTTAAGTAGGCATAAATTGCTCTGTAAGATCCTCAATTAGCAGTGGGATGACAAGGCTCTCTATGAGTCTTCCAGTTCTAGACTTAACTGGGGCAGTGGCAAAAAGGCATATTAATGTAGATATTTACACAGCCTGCACAGTTGTGCAAACTCATAGATTCTAATAAATTGCATGGACATGCACTTGGGAAGTTACAAAATACTACATTTGAAGCAGTGAAATCTATATAAACCTGGGCCTCAATTCTTTTGCTTTTTTTTGCATAGAATTTGTACAGAACCATTTCCAAATAACACCACATGGACTGGGAATTAGTTTCCAGGAAGTGAACAGTATGTAACATTTATTAAGAGTTCAGCCAGTTGCTTCCTCCTATGGGTATGATAAACAGAACAATTATGTCTCTAAATGAAACTTTTCTTGACCTGCGAGGGGCTTAATCTAAACACAAAATTGATTTGTAAATGCACAAGAAACGTAGAAACATAGAACATTACAGCACAGTACAGGTCTTTCGGCCCTCAATGTTTGCTGAGCTATGTCCAATCCCAAGATCAAGCTATCCCCTCCCTATCATTCTGGTGTGCTCCATGTGCCTATCCAATAACTGCTTGAAAGTTCCTAAAGTGTCTGACTCCACTATCACAGCAGGCAGTCCATTCCACACCCCAACCACTCTCTGAACAAAGAAGTCCCAATTTTAGATAAGTTCTTGTTCAGTGTTACTTAGTAAAGGCAGAACATTGCACAAATATATGCAAAGGTTATCACTTAGCAAACAGTGGCAATTCTGAAAAAGCTATTTTCTTCTGATTGCTTCACTCTCTAAAAACTGAATGTGCCTGACCTCCCAAGGATTAAATTTTGACTGCATGGTGACAGTTCTAAGTTACAGTTAGTTAGCTTCCTTGTCCCGGCGGCCGCAACAATGTTCCTCTTTCGAGGCCCTGACTTGTGCTCTGGCTTGAGCTTTGCACCATCTCTTCCAGTTCACCACAGTCTACGCCATATTGGCTGATGCCCATCTTAGAGTAACCTTTGATATCTTCTTACTTTTAAGATACAAGAGATGTAGCTTTCAACTGCTGCTTTCTTATTTCTTGCCTGAGGTATGGGTGGCCAGAAGTTAAAAATCGAGATGTTCCTAAACCATTACCACTCAAAACACATCTGGTTCAATTTTCGAGTGAGCCTGTGAATGGATGGAATATGTGCATCATACACTCAATGTTGTTGGCTTACTGTGCACGAGCTATTGCTTGTCTTGTTACAGACTGTATGAAATAATTCTCGCCTCTTGAGCTGTCTGTAACTCAGCAGGAAATAGGTGGGTTCAGCTTTGAATGCACCCACTCCCTGTCTGTAGAAATGAGCCTGTTGGAAACTAGCAGTTTTCATTTTCATTTTGCCACATGAAAACTTGCATTTTCATTTTGCCACGTGAGCTACAGTTATGAAATAAATGCACCGATTCTGGGAGGATGGAGAACAGTTCATCTTCCAGGCTGACAGTTCGACAGTTCTTTTCTGGAGAGAGAGGGGGGAGGGGGAGGTCAGCAAACAATTCTGGCGCGGGAGAGGCCAGTGGAGGGGGGAGGAGGATCTTGCATGGGGCCAACAATAGCCCTTTTTTCTCACTGGGCTCAGGAGAAGCACTAGCACAGTTTGTGACGATCTGCCCCATTTGTGCCTTGAAATTTGCAATCCTATGTATGTCAGAGGACCATGGTTTGTCTCATTTAATGAGGTGACAACTGATTGAGGAAGCCATCCGGGCCCTTTCCCTAAAGGCACTGGGCAAAACAGCAGCAATGAGAAATCGGAAAAATTGGAGGTTTTCACTTAATACTTTAGCCTTTGGCTTGGTGAACAGACTCAGTTTGCAACACTCTATAGAGAGGCCATTGATGCAAAAGGATGGGTGCTCCTAACTGTTAAGGTATGACAATAAAACATAGACTCAGCTTTGCCGGGGGAATGGACATTTCAGATGCTTGACTATAAAAGAAACTTTGACAGTGCCAACACCTGTAAATCATGGCAAACTGTGTCTTGGAGCAATGATTGGAATTTCAAAGGAAATGGAATTCTTTCCAGGGCACGATTATACTGCAGGCATTGGAGCTAGCAGATTCTCAGTTGTCAGGGAAAACAGGGCTTTCTTCTTATTTGCAGAATTTCTTCAGCAGCTAAGCAATGCTAGTGAAAAGCATATAAGAAAAAATCATGCCAATTTAAAAAAATGCTACACACAAAGCTTAAGACGACCAGTGACATCAGAAGAAAATGTTGTTTCGCAAAATTTGCTGTTATAGTGCAGTTGAGAAGCTGAAATAGCAAGAGAACTGTCTGCCAAAGTACATTTCCAATTTGATGACTTTTTGAGTCAAAGGGAAACTAAAACCGTTGCATATTGATCAAAAATGTGTACCAAAATGAGCTTATTAGTTATAATTCAGGCAAAAGACAGAGAGATCAAGGTGAGATAAAGCTTGCACGTTCTGCTTCGATTTATTTGCTGTGTTTCAGTTGAAGTTGAAATGCAACCAAACAAAAGGTCACAAGAATGCCTCGCAAATAAAGATTATAAAAATCCATCCTTTGCTATTGTGACCGAGATGATTACTGGCTATGTGGATGCATTGCTGCTGAAAGGCATCTCCTGCTGGCCAGAATATCACAATGGCTACCCAACACCAGGGGTCGGATTCAATTCCCAGCTTTGGTCGCTGTCTGTGTGGAATCTGCACATTCTCCATATCTTTGCGTGGGTTTCCTCCGGGTGCTCAGGCTCCCTTCCACGGTTCAAAAGACATGGGGGTTAAGTGCACTCGCCATACTAAATTCTCCCTCAATGTACCTGAATAGGCACCGGAATGTGGCGACTAGGGGATTTTCACAGTAACTTCATTGCTGTGTTAACATATGCCTACTTGTGACACTTACAAGTAAACTTTGATGCTAGAATTTTACCACCATGCTTGCTCTGGAATCGGGGCAGGTGCAGCTCGCAGAACGAAATCCCAAGTGGGATTTTACGAGTATTGCCCAAGCATAAAAGTCAGTTTAGGGCAAATTTAGTGCTCTCAGTGGGAAGCTATGCGGTCAGTTAGTTTGGGCTGGAAAATCTACTGAGTCACAAATCTATTGCCAACCGTGATTCCCTTATTCATATTGTCACCACTGATTGTGTGAGATTGTGGAATTAACTCCACTGAGGGGTGTGGAGTATTGGATGTGATAAACAAAAGCAGAGAGGAAGTATTAAGGAGATTAGCATCCTTCAAAGTGGATAAACCATCAAGGCCGGATGAAATGCACCCCAGATATTAAAAGAAATCAGAGAGGAAATTGCAGTGGGGTTCTGACCATCATTTTCCATTCCTTACTGGATATAATTGAGTTGCCGGTGGATTGGATGTCTGCTAATGCTGTACCTTTGTTTCAAAAGGGAGCGAAGGATAGACTGAAAAATTGCAGGCTAGTAAATCTGACCTCAGCTGGGTGCAAATTATTGCAATCAATCATGAGCGTCAGAATATGCTGTCACTTAGAAAGGTACGGATTAATCAGGGCAGTCAACAGGGAAAGTCTGTCTGACTAATTTTTTTGAGGAAGTACCAAGGAGGACTTTGGGGATGTCAAACACGGCAAAGGAATACACAATGAGCGGGATGATACTAAGTGGTGTGGAAGAAGTGAGGGTCTTTGGAGGAGATGTCCACAGTACTCATGTTGCGGCCTAACTAGTGTTTTATAGTAGGTTGGATTCTCCAACCTCATCCACATCTGGGATTCTCCAATCCCACTCCAGTGAATGGGGATTTGGCTGAGTGCCAAACTCACAGGTGATTTGGTCCACCTTGCTGACCAATAAGGGACATACACACGGTGGGTCGTGCGAGGGCTGCTCTTGGATGTTGCTTTGAGAGTTGCCTAGTGCTTCACGTCGTTAGTGTATGGTTAAACTGGACCATCTGACAGGCAACATGACAGCTCAGTGACTATCACTGTTTGCTGTGCAGATACATGGATTTCGGCCGGTGTTTGCGGGAGTTTGCACATTCTCCCTGTAATTGCAGGGAGAATTTTCTCTGGGTGCTGCGGTTTCCTCCCACATCCCAAAAACATGCTCTTAGGCTGATTGGTGTAACAAATTGTCCTTAAATTAGTCTTCCCTCAATCTTCCCCAACAGGTGTAGACAAGGTCATAGGTAGCAGAGGGCACTCATAATGTTAAAATGGCGGTGCAGGCTTGTTGGGCCAAAGAGCCTGTTTCCCGTGCTATGTTGTTCTTTGTTCTCCTTTCTCACTCACAGGAGAATTCTGATTACTGAAGATAGCAGGATAGGTTGATAGTGTGGTTGGGAATGTACACTGAATCCTTTCTTTTACTAGCCAAGCTACATATTATAAGAGCAGGAGGTTATGTTGGAACTATGGCCAGAATTCTCCAGCCATTCATAGAATTCATAGAACCCTATAGTGCAGAAAGAGCCCTTTGACCCATCAAATCTGCACTGACCATAATCCCACCCAGGCCCTACCTCCACAACCCTATATATTATACCCACTAATCTCTCTAACCTACGCATCCCTGGACACTAAGGGGCAATTTCTTAGCATGGCCAATCAACCTAACCCACACATTTTTGGACTGTGGGAGGAAACTGGAGTACCCAGAGGAAACCCACGCAGACACGAGGAGAATGTGCAAACTCCACACAGTCAGTGACCCGAGCCAGAAATTGAACCCAGAATCCTGGAGCTGTGAAGCAGCAGTGCTAACCACTGTGCTACCGTGCCACCAGTGAGAAAGGACAGTTTGGCACTCAGCCAAATCTGCATTCACTGAAGTGAGATTGGAGAATCCCAGATGTGGGTGAGGTTGGAGAATCTGATCCACTATAAAACACTAGTTAGGCCACAACATGAGTACTGTGTACAGTTCTGGGCACTTCAATACAGAAAGTATGCAATTGCATTAGGTACAGAAGAGATTTACAAGGATGTTGCTGGGACTAAAAAATTGCAGATATGAGGAGAGGTTGGATAGGTTGGAGTTGTTCTCTTCAGAATAGGTGAAGCTGAGATAGCGGTGATTTGATTGAGGTGTACAATATTGTGAGGAGCCTGGATGCAGTGGATGGGAAGGGCCTACTTACTTTAGAGGAGAGGTCAGTGACAAGTGAGCATAGACTTAAAATGATTGGTGGAAGGTTTGGAGGAGAGATGAAGAAAAACTTGTTTCATCCAGAGAGTTGTGGGGTCTTGAACTCACTGCCTGGAAGGGTTGTAGAGACAGAAACTCTCGACTCATTTAAAAAATGGCTGCACCTGCACCTCAAGTTCCTTAACCAGCAGGGCTATGGACCAAATTCTGGAACATAGAGTTAAATTGAGGGGGTTTGTTTTCCATGATGGGCCAAATCATCTCCTTCTGTGTCATAAACCTTCAATAATTCGACCATGCTATCTTTAGGCCAAATTAGGGCTCATCCCATGCAAATCTGATTTCCAATGTGACTGTGTTTACAATTATAAACATTTTGCAGTCTTCTACCTACTTGAGGAATGCAGCCAATTAAATAAATTGGCTCCCTTATTATTTTTAAGAAAAAATTACATTTTTGAATTCCTGTGGGGTTTAACCAAATCTACTGGCGTAAGTTTGATGACAAATCCGAATAAATGTCTGAACATGTCCATTTGTGCATTTACTCAGGGGGTTCCATCTGTTTCTCACTGAAGTTGGCACAAGCCTGTTGAAATTAACAAGCTTCCATTCCATATCAAAATGAAGATTGTTGGACCTACCCAGTGAATATTTCCCATTTTATGTTTCACATTAACATGAAACCTTCACAGGTCAGACACATGTAACTGAGGGAGAAACAGCTGAAGTTTGAAACTGATGAAGAGTCTTCCAGACTCAAAACATTATCTCTGTTCTCTTTCTACAGATGTTGTCAGTCCTGCTGAGATCTTCCAACATTTTCTGTTTTTGTTTCTGAAACTTTTAACTAGTTGCTTCTCTCCCCGCATATGCTACCTGACCTGTTGAGTATTGTCTGAATTTTCTGTTCTTATTCTGGGTATCTACAAGATAGAACATAGAACATAGAACATTACAGCTCAGAACAGGCCCTTCGGCCTCGATGTTGCGCCGACCAATTAAGAAAAAGCAATGACCCTCTAACCTAAACTCATCAAGTTCCTTAGGCAGCATCTTCCAAACCCACCTCCACTACCCTACAGAAGGACACAGGCAGTGGATACCTGGGAACACCACCACCTGGAAGTTCCATCCTGACTTGGAAATATACCACCGCTCCTTCACTGTTGCTGGGTTGAAATCCTGGAATTCCCTCCATAATAGACTTAGACCCCATGGGCTGCAAAAATTAACAAAGGCAGCTCACCACCACCTTCTCAAGGGCATTCAGGGATGGCACAGCTTGTGAGTTTGTCAATTTAATATCAATCACATGATGGGAGGATGTTATGATATCCACTGGAAACTGGACTGAGATCACCCAAAGTGACAGTGAGGCCACTTTCGGTCCACTGTGAGGGCCACTTGCAAGGAGTGTAGTAAGACTGGTATCAGAGGCAACAGCCAATTATAGTATGCTAATGGTGCCAGAGACAAGTTAATATGTGCAGGGAGAGAGGAGAGAACAAAATAGAAACCATAAGAGAAAATGCTGGAAAATCTCAGCAGGTCTAGCAGCAACTGTATGGAGAGAAAAGAACTCACTTTTCAGGTACAGATGTTCCTTTGTCAAAGCATTGATAAAGAGTTATCTGGAGTCAAAACATCAGCTCTTTTCTCTCTTTACAGATGCTGCCAGACCAGCTGAGATTTTTCAGTGTTTTCTCTTTTGGTTTCAGATTCCAGCATCCACGGTAACTTGTTTTTATCCAGTTGGAACAAAGTAGAAACTCGTTTCAAAAGAGCCAACTAAGCACAAAACTTTTTCTGAAATTGATGCCAGAAATGACACAGGTCTGAAATGATACCATCAAATATCCTTATCCAGAGAGCGATAAGATTGTGGAAGACATTACCAGAAGTAGTAGTTGAGGCTAACAGCATTCAACGCAAAGGTAGATAACTAGATGAGGGAGACATTAGTGAAAGTTATGCTGATCGGGTTACAGGAATAGCAGCAAGAAGTGAATCATGCCAGTGGGGCCACATAGCCTTTTTCTGTACTGTAAGTTCTACATAAACTGAGATATGCATCTATTCTACAAAACATGAGAGTTCTCAGACATATCAAATACTCCAGTTCAAACATGTCCTTTCGCCATCATTCCTTGAATAAAGTCTATCTCAGGAAATGCCAGGACGTTAAAACTGAAATTTATCTTTCAAAAATTTCACAGAAGTTAAATGTTAACCTGAACCCATTAAAGGACAGATGTGTCAATAATAATTCATCCGCAAATATATTGAAAAAGTGGAGATTTGATAGTGGGGAGTGTAGTGAGCATACTGAAATGAATATGCTCATTTTTCACCATCTGAGCAGAACATAGCATATTTCAGCATATTAATCAATCTTATTTTCATTTAATGTCAACTTTCTATTTCATCACATCCTTAACCTAGTCTCATTTATTTAATAAATGGAAAATGTTCACAAACAGAAAATGTTAGTTTTGAGATACGGAGAATGCAGCTGAAATGCAAGGCTTATTTAATCATTATTAAATCCAAACAATTAAACTAACTGCAGATAATTTTCAAGAATCATAGTCTACAGTAATACACCATTACAAAATATAAACTATACAGGAAATAGGAAATTGCTTCATTTATGCAGTGTCATCAAAGGGGCAATCTGTTCAGCTTGGTCAGCACATTTCGTAAGAAGACTCAAGTCACTGATCTTTGAACAGTTGAATTGTCAATGATCAACCCAGTTATGTATTTATTGGTTACATTGATCAAAAGGGAAATTCCAAGGGCAACTATAACATTTGGCTTCCACAGTTCCACAGGAGATATATACAAATGCACAGGTAACGAGTCTGGGTGGCACAGTGGTTAGTGCTGCTGCCTCACATTGCCAGGGACCTGGGTTCAATTCCTGACTTGGGCCACTGTCTGTATGGAATTTGCACGTTCTCCTCATGTCTGTGTGGGTTTCCTCCAGGTGTTCCAGTTTCCTCCCACAACTCAAAGATGTGCGGATTAGGTGGATTGACCATGCTAAATTGCTGCTTAGTGTCAGGGGGCTAGTACGGTAAATAAGTAGGGTTATGAGGATAGGGCATGGGTGGGATTGTGATCAGTGCGAACTTGATGGGCTGAATGGCTTCCTTCTGCACAGTGAGGATGCTATGAGTGAAATGCCTCCAACTTATCTTTATTTCTTTGCGACTTCTTTCTATGTTTTTTTCTTTCCTGATCTTGCTTTTCCCTTTCTGATAACAAACATGTCACCTATGCAGAGAGAACAGTAAATCAATCCCAAACCTCTAGCAATGCCACCTTGTACACTACTGCTAAGAGAAGCCTAAATGGACCCGTCTCTGTTTGGAAATGTCAGAAGTTGGATTGAGCTTGTCAAGTTCATTACAGCCTGCAGGGAGGAGAAATCCATCGGTTAGCCTTGCTGGTCCAACAGCTTAAACTATAGTTTAATTTTACTGTTTAGTTCCCTTCAATCCTGATTCCTTTCCATGAAGGCAAAGGAATTTTCAAATTAAAACAGATTGACTGCAATAAGAACATTTAACAGTTCAGTAATGAACATTTTATGAAAATATATTGCCTATAAACATGATGGTTGGTCTCAAAATTAGAATCAACATTTGCAAAGCTGGAGAAATTAGAAGCCCACTTAAGCCACTGTTAATGCAACTATATAACAGGAAGTACTTTGAGGGAGTCCCAGTGTGATGGGCCCTTTGATATTTCCTTCTTCTTGGTAAAGAAATGCTCAGCATTGCTAAAGCAGCGCTTTGAGATTAACAATTGGTCCCACGGGGAAATCTCATAGCAAATCCGTGTTTCACCAATTTTGCTGCACTGATTCCTGAGTACATCAAACTCTTACAATTGAATTGAAATGCAGCTGTCTTTGCTTCAATCTCACATCATCAGGCTTTAATGTAGAACAGGAAGCCAACCTGATTTATGGACTTAATCTTCACCCAAATTATCATTCTAATGTAATTCATCTGGAGACTAAGTTTTTTAAAAAGCTGGCAATACTTCACACATTTTTTCAACTTCTCGAGTTACCTCAAAGTGCTGAAATGTAAGTGCACACATTTAAGTTGAAGTATTTTTGACATAAATAGCTTTACATTAACACTACAATGTGCTACAGTGAAAATCCCGTAGTCGTCACACTCTGGCGCCTGTTCGAGTCAACTAAAGGAGAATTTGGCGTGGTCAATGCACCTAACTAACAATCTTGTGGGAGTACCTGGAAGAGATCCACACATACACAGGGAGAAAGTGTAGACTACACACAGGCAGTGACCCAAGGCAAGAATCAAACCCAGGTCCCTGGCACTGAGAGGCAGTAGTACTAATCACTGTGCCGCTGTGCTGCCTTGGGCACACGTTTCTGTTTCTGAACCGCTCTGATCACTTAACTGAGCACATAATGAAAAACTGGGTGAGAAGGAGTGTATCAGATTGCCTAAATTTATGCCCATTTATGTTAAGGTAGAGCAAGAAAACATTCAGATTGTTCCACCAGGAGACTATGCTGCTCTATGCCCAACCTTCTAATAGTTACTGAGCCCCGTTGCAATCAACCAAGATAAATAGCCCACTCTGATCTCTCTGCTTCCACATGGGGAGAATGAGTGTTTCAATGCAAGAGGGCAAAGAGCAAAATAATAACAAATTAAATTTGAAAACGGTATTTGTATTTATATCAAAAATATATTGAATGAAACAAAGAGATAAATGAAATCAATAGGTAGGATTTTCCAGTCGCATGCATCCCAAGGCTGGAAATTCTCACCGAAGTCAATGGATTTTTAGAAAATCCACAAAATTATTTATCATTATTAAATTATTCTGTCCACCTGCTACAATTTCCAAGGCAGGCGGGATGTGAAAATTTCACCCATTGTCTCTGTATTGAGAAATAAGGTTCTAATTTAAAATAAAATTAATGAGATTACACTATTTAATAGAAGTTATTAGATTCAACATTAATGAATTGCCTATGAGATCTGTTTTTAAATGAACCTTAATTTTGTTGGAGAAGAAATGCAAGACATACTTTCTAGTGACTAATAGGGTAGGATCAAATTTAAAAAGGTAATGTCATACCGTGTTCCACTAAAACATTAATGCGTGGCACTGATCTTGGCTACAGCGTTGGGTCGAATGGCTGAGCACTTACCGCACTCTTGCCCCACCAAAAAAGACTGGCAAAATTGGAGGGAAGTTCAATGACTAAGAGGAAAAAGAAAGAGGAGAGAATAAGATGTATTAGAGACTAAAAGATGGAATCTGAGCGTGGAGGCGGAATTGGAAATGTTCTTAATGAATACACTGCATCTGTCTTCACAACAGCGGGGGACGATGCAGAAGAGGAGTGGTGTGAAATATTTGATAAACATAGTGAGAGAGGAAATATTAATGGGGTTAGCATCTGAGAAAGTAGAAACATTGCCAAGGCTGGATAAAGTGTACCTCAGACTGCTGACAGAAGCAAGAGAGGGAATAGCTCTGTACATAACTTTTCAATTCTCTTCAGATAGAGGCTGGAGGACTGATGGACTGTCAACATCGTACCATTGCTTAAAAAGGGAGATGGTGGCAGAATCGTAATGTCTCTGAACTTGTAATCTAGTGGTTCAAGATAACGCTTTGGGGATATGGGTTCACATTTCACTGTGGCAGCTACTAGAATCTAAATTCAATTAATAAATCTGGAATTGAAAGTTAGCCTCAGTAATGGTGACCATGAAACTTTCATCAATTGTTGTAAAGGCCCCTCTGTCTCAACTAATAACATTTAGAGAAGGAAATCTGGCATGCTTATCTGGTTTGGCCTACAATGTGACTTCAGACTACAGCAATGTGGTTGACTTTGAAATGGTCATGCAGGTCATTCATTTCAAGGGTAAATAGGGATGGGCAACAAATGCTGGCCTTGCCAATAGCACCTACACCTCAAGAAAGAAATTTACAAAAACTTTGGCAGTGGGTGAATTATTGGAAAAAATTCTGAAGGATATACAAAATATAATTTAGGTTATTTAGGCACAGGTCGATCAAGGGCTATCAGTATGGATTTGTTGAAGGAATATCTGAGCAAACTGATTAAATATTTTGAGAGATTAAGAAGAAGCATTAATGAGGATAACACATTTGATATATTCTGTATGGATTTGCATAAGGATTTGACTGGATTAGAAAAGTAAAAGCCCATGGGATCCAAAGAAAGTGGCAAGTTGGAACCAAAATTAGCTCAGTGTCAAGAAGCAAAAGATAATGACTAACGTGTGTCTTTGTGCCTAGACGGCTGCTTCCAGTGTGGTTTCAAGAAGCTCAATACAAAGTGCCTTGCTGATTGTGACATATATCAATTATTTAGACTTAAATGCAGGGTTCATGATTCAGATGTTTGCATATGAATCACACATCGATTGTAAGAGTTGAAAGTGAGGAAGGAAAGCAGACTTTATTTTATTCATTTGTGGGACATGGACATCGCTGACTGGCCAGCATTTATTGCCAATTCCTCGTTGCCCTAGCAGGGTAGTTGAGAGTCAGTCACATTGCTTTGGCTCTGGAGTCACATGTAGGCCAGACCGGGTAAGAATGGTGTATTTTCTTCCCTAAAAGAAGTTAGTGGACCAATGTATTTTTTCTGACCATTGGCAGTGGATTCATGGTCATCAGTACATTCCTAATTCCAAATACTTTTTACTGAATTCAAATTTCATCATCTGCTGTGGTGGGATTTGAACCTGGGACCCCAGAACATTAGCTGAATCTCTGGATTAATAGTCTAGCGATAATGCCACTAGACCGCCACCTGCTTTGAAGATATCAATTTACCAGTTAGGTGAGTAGAAAAGTGGCAAATGGAATTCAGTCTGATAAAGTGCAAGATTTGGGAAATACAAGGGGATACTCAAAAAATGACAGGATACTGAGAAATGTGCAGATACCTTGGAGTACATGTCCACAGATTCCTGAAGATAGCAAGAAAAGTAAATTATGTAGTGAAGAAGAGTACTTTACATTAGCAAAGACAGAAGTGGAAGATTATGCTAGAATTAGATCAAACTCTAGTTAGGCTACAGCTAGAGTATGGCATACAGTTTGCGTCATGGCATTACAGAAAAGATGTGATTGCACTGGAGAGGGTATTTGTGAGGATGTTGCCAGAAAAGGAGAATTTTAACTATGAGGAAAGCTTTGATAGATGCAAATTGCTTTCTTAGGAACAAAGGAAGCTAAGGGGAGATTTAATTGACGTCTGTAAAATTATCTTGGGTCTAGACAGAGATATTTGAAAGGAACCTATTTTCCTCAGCAATGGCCAATAACTAGAGGATGTAAGTTCAATGTATGATGCGTAGAAGGTAGGATGGGATCCGGAACTCATTTAGTTTGAAAATAACTTGGAAATGCACTTCAACTGCCATCAACTAGGTAATACATTTACCCAAGTTTGATCATAGATGTTGCACATACGAGAGGAGAAGACAGAATTAATATTTAAAAATTTACTCAAAGGAGTTTATTTGTCTATCTTGTATGGAATATACGTCTCTCTGTACAACTATAACTGTGATGCAAAAATGTAAGCTACAAGGCTTTCAAGAGCTGAAAAGCAGGATTATTAAAGAGGAGGCAATGGCCTAGTGGTATTATTGTTAGACTATTAATCCAGAAACTTAGCTAATGTTTTGGGGATGCAGGTTCAAAGCCCACCATAGCAGATGGTGAAATTTGAATTCAATAAAAAATATCTGGAATTAAGAATCTACTGATCCCCAAGAAACAGTTTTTGGAAAAACCCATGTGATTCATTAATGTTCTTTAGGAAGGAAATCTGCTATCCTTACCTGATCTGGCCTATATGTGACTCCAGAGCCACAGCAATGTGGTTGACTCTCAACTGCCCTTGGGCAAACTAGGGATGAGCAATAGATGCTGGCCAGCCAGCAACACCCATGTCCCATGAACGAATAGAAAATGGTTTGTCAACCCTCAGATGGCAAAGACATGATGGGCAGGATTTGCCAGTCGTGCCTGCCCCGAGACCGGAAATTCCCACTCGAGATCAACAGACCTTTAAATGGTCTGTCAAATTTTCATTCTCACCAGCAACAAATTCCGTGGTGGGTAGGACTGTAAAATTTACCGACATGAACCTCCTGTACATTTTCTACGCTGTGTAACTGCAGACAGAGGAGAAGAGGCTGAAAACCAAAGGACTATTCTCAAAGAAAAATCAAATTTCTACAATTTTCTTCTGCAAGTAAGGAACAGGATTTTTTTTGCATGATTTGGAAAAGAATTGTGAGGTGCCAGCAAAATTTCCACCTGCTGAAAGATGAAAATTTTGCTTGACAGTGCTTTGAACACAGCTTACTGACGTGATAGAATTTGAAAATCAACTTCATTGAATCAAAGCCTGATAAAAGCATGTGCCAGCTTTTCAGTGGCAGGAGGGCTGAGATAGTCAATATTGCGCAAGTTAGCAATGCTACGTAGGGGGAAAAAGACTGGTCATAGTGATAGCTATGATATGGGGTCCACTTTCAGACAGTTTTGGCTCAGTCTATGTGAACGACAGGGGAGAAGGTAGGAAAGGGCAATAAATGAAGCCTTTGGTCTTTCCAGTTCAAACCGTTATTTAGAACCTGATGTCACACAGGTAGTTTGGCAGCACAAGGTGTTTGTGAGGGTATAGGGGAGGCATAGAGATAGGTGTCACAGGTGCAGAATGGAGATGATCCAAGCTTCCAAATGATCTCGTCAGCAGACGTTAGGTGCCAAGACTATTGGGAACAGGACCTCAGATCAATCTCACCATCCTGGATTATCCTGTAGATAATGTTGGTTGTAGAATAAGAGTAACAGTAACATTTGGCAAGGTTGAGGCCAACCTGTTGTACTCAAGATTAAGGACTTCTGAATTAAGAGAAGAATGATGGGGAGTGTCAAGGAAAATGGCAGGAACAAGAGATGGTTGTGATTGGAAAAAAGTAAGAACATCAAAGACGTTTTGGAGTACTGAGTGGGGGAGAGTTGAGATTGATTGAGATTGAAAAGGAGCTTGTGGAGAGTTTGTTTCCACTATGTAGGATAAGTGTGGTGTCGGTAGAGGGAAGGAAATTGTTACTAATGAGACAGCAAACAAGGTGAGCAGTGAGGAAGCTGTGTGAGTTATAAGACTGAGTGATGAGAGGAGGACAAGTAAATTAGATTGGAGTTCTCCAATAATAGATTGAAGTTGCTAAGAATAGTATGATGATTGGGTCAGAGACTAAAAGTCCACACCACTTTTTGGCACACAGGAGATATGGTTTGTAATGTCCATTAATTAAAAGGTAGGTGGCATGAACATTTCACACTGCTACCTTATCACAGTTTGAGAGTGTGCTAGCAGGATGTCCTAGTATCTTGTGCAGCCATCTTTCTGTTCTTAAAAACAGGCTGTCTCTCTTAAAGGGAAGCAGCACTGAAATACAGTAGCTGCCAAATGTAATTGTGAACAAGGAAACTCAAGTATTAGGACAGGGAGAAACTTCGAGGGTCACTAATCCAATGCTAGAGGCCTCAGTGATGAAGGTGGCAGGAGGAGAGGTATCAAGGATCCACAGAAAACCAGGAGATGTTCTCATAAGCTAATGGGGTAGCTAGGCAGGTTAACTCCCAGTGTTTGGCTTCAAGAAGTGGCCGCACTGCCACAGGAAGTCCAAGGACCTCTCACAGATGGTCAAGGCCAATGCATGCATCTTCACAAGTCTTTCTGTCCATCTCTCCTGTTTTTCATGTTGCTCAGTGCACAACATCACACCTCCAGTATTTACCTGCAGCGTGCAGGGTTTGGACCTATCAGCCAGAAGCCCCACCTCACACTCTACATACATTCCTAACAATGGCAGCAGCATACTTATCTCTTGTTACTTCTACACAACTTGATCTATTCAACTATGGGAGGCACATCATTCAAGCACCATGTTACATAATCATTGAAATTCAGCTCTGTCTCTTGCAGGGCAAGGTGCCACATAATTGGAAATAGCAGAACAGAAACTGGAGGGAAACAAGGATGCCTGAGTCTTCTGAGACCTAAGAAAAAGATAACTATCAGCATCATGGGGCATGTAGAGAATAGCCCCTATGCATCTTCTGTCACTGAGAACAGCACAGATAATGGTATGTTGCTTCACAACTCCCAGGAAAGTCTCATCCTGCTATCTGACATGATGAAGAATCCGCGGGTGGTATAGCCCTTGATTTCTTGCTTTTCAGACGACTTGCCTTCCCTCAACCAATCTTCCCCATCTGATTTTTATAGAATCCTTCCATCTCAGGAAGAAACCGTTTGGCCCATTAGGTCTGCGCTGACTCTCTGGCAGAGTATTTTACTCAGCCCTCTCCCCCACCCTAACCCTGTAACTCCACACATTTACCCATCTATCTAACCTGCACATCCTGGGACATGAAGGGGCAATTTATCATGGCCAATGTGCCCAACCTGTAAACCGGAGCACTAGGAGGAAACCCACGCCGACTCGGGGAGAATGCACAAACTCCACACAGACAGAGACCCGAGTCTGGAATAAAACCCGGGTCCCTGGTGCTGTGAGGCAGCAGTGTTAACCATTATGCCACTGTACACCCAGTTTCAGTTCTGGTTTCAAACAGCCAAGAACTGCTGCCTTCCCAGTCACAGAAATTTTCGGATAGGGGAAAAAAAACAGCACAACACCAATAAAGCGTCCCTTTGATTTGACACTCACAGCCTCCAGATTGGATATTGACACTGCAGCTACCTTGGAGGCCAGTATAGAGTTGTGATCAGCACATGATGAGTCATTCAGGCTCAAAGTGGCTGCAGCCAGACCAAGGGTAAAGGAAGGCTTATGAAGGGTGAGATAGCAGACATGATCTACTATAGGGGATGCTGACAAGAGACAGTTACAGAAGATTGCTGTTGGACAGATGCACTGAGACACTGAATGCATTTGTTAGTATGCCAGTCAACCTCCTGCCCACCTCCAAGTTGGCAGGGGGCGTCAGGCACAATTTTGATTTTGATTTGATTTATTACTGTCACTTGTATTGGAATACAGTGAAAAGTATTATTTCTTGAGCACTATACAGACATAGCATACCATACGTAGAGAAGGAAAGAACAAAATGCAGAATGTAGTGTTACAGTTATAGCTAAGGTGTTGAGAAAGACCGAATTAGTGCAAGGTAGGCTTGTTCAAAAGTCTAATGGCAGCAGGAAGAAACTGTAACTTCCTCTTTTCACAACTTCTGCTCCATTTCCCAGCTGTGTTGCTATCTAGAGAAAGTGCAATGCTGCACTTCCAGAGACTTTCCAACAGCAGAAGTTATTTAAAAGTATTTTACCCAATAGGAGTGTCTAACCTTTCTAATGCTGCTAATGGTGGTAGCTGGGACAAGCGGTCTTCTTTATAGCTTAATGCTTGGTGACTGACAAGAGAATTTATGCGATTGGTGAGTGAGTGGTGCCTCATTTTGGGTAGGAATGTAAAATGCCATAACAGGATTTGTTCAGTTGCTTCTGGGAGATGCAAGGGCTCCCTGCGGACATGGTACACGACATGAGCTGTACCAAGACGTAGCTGGAGGTGCAGCCTGAACACTGAGGAAGACAACTGGTTTCCACAGCACCATTACAGATTCGAATTTCATTGCCCAAGTACCAAGAGAATGAAGCCCATCTCACTGAATACGTCAGCATGGGATTTGGGAACAATCCTGAATCAAAAAGGGAGGGTTGAAATGAGGAGTGTTACTCAAAGGAGAAGATTTGCAGAGAGACTTGGACAAGTTGCAGAGCTGGGCCGAGAGGTGGCAAATGGAGTTTAATGTGGAAAAATGTGAGGTAATTCACTTTGGCAGGAATAACAAATGTGTAGAGTATAGGGCTAATGGTAGGACTCTTAATAGTGTTGATGAACAGAGGGATCTTGGTGTATATGTTAATAGATCCCTGAAAGTTGGCAATCAAGTCGATAAGAAGGCATATGGAGTCTTAGCTTTTATTGGTAGGGGGATTGAATTTCGGAGCCGCAACATCATGTTGCAACTGTACAAAACTCTAGTGCGGCCGCACTTGGAGTATTGTGTGCAGTTCTGGTCCCTGCATTATAAGAAAGATGTGGAGGCATAGGAGAGGGTATAGAGGAGGTTTACCAGGATGTTGCCTGGTATGAAGGGCAGGTCTTATGAGGAGAGGCTGAGAGATTTGAGGTTGTTTTCGTTAGAAAGAAGGCGGCTAAGAGGAGACCTTATTGAAACGTATAAGATGATTAGAGGTTTAGATAGGGTGGACAGTGATAGCCTTTTTCCTAGGATGGAGAAAGCTAGCACGAGGGGACATAGCTTTAAATTAAGGGGTGGTGGTTATAGGACGGATGTCAGAGGTAGGTTCTTTACCCAGAGGGTGGTAAGGGTATGGAATGCCCTGCCTGCTGCAGTTGTAGATGCGCCAAGTTTGGTGGCGTTTAAGAGGTTAGTAGATAAGATTATGGACAAAAAGGTAATGGTTTAGATTAGAGGGTCATTGCCTTTTCCTAATTGGTCGGCACAACATCAAAGGCCGAAGGGCTTGTTCTGCGTTGTAATGTTCTATGTTCTATTGTGTCAGACAAACAGAGAGAGAAGCTAAAACATGAGCTGCTAGTAAGGGCTGGTTTTTACTACAGTCCACTGACTTGGCTAAACTCACTTGGTTAGATAGCTGGTTGGTGTTGCAGAGTGTGGGTTCAACTCTCGTACCGGCTGAAGTTACTCATGAAGGCCCAACTTCTCAATCTTATCCTTCGGCTGAGGTGTGCTGATCCTCAGATTAAATCACCAGCAGAGCGCTCTCCCCCTCAAAGAGAAGAGCAGCCTATTGTCACCTGGGACTATGACAACTTTACCTTTTTACTCTGGGGTGGACAAGTGGTGGAGCGGACAGCCCGGGAGGAAGCTTAAACAAAGGGAAACGAACTGTTGACCTGATACCCCCCCCCAAGCTCTCCATGTTTCAGTTAATGCTTAGATATCAATGCATTCATTCACAATGAAGTAACTGATGGCAAGAGTTTTGTTTGCAACCATGCAAAATTACCAGACAGCAGTGTGGAAGGAATAGCAATGGATAAACTGTCCAACCGTGACAAAGAGATAGGGCAATGAGGGAGATTTGCAGGTTGGGAGGAGATAGCAAATGTTAATCAGAGCTATCTTTTAAAGCTGTCAACTGACATTCACTAATTACCTTTTTGGAACATTGGTTCACAAAATTATTACAAAATGTATTATAAACTTATTAGCTGAGAATGCAATATCCACATATTAGAGTTGAATTTGTAATGATATAGAATTTATAAAACGTGCAGCCCAATAGGTCTTTCACAGTGTTAATGCTCTGTGTGAGCTTTCTCCCACCTGACTTTATCTCATTTTATCAATGTACCTTTCCATTCCTTTCCCTTTCTCCCTCATTTACTTACCTAGTTTCTCCTTAATATAATTTTATATAAAATCCCATAAAATGCATCAAAAACAGCAGATTCAAGTGATGGATCTGATTCTTCTCCAGATGAAACATTTGGGTCACACTCAGTCCTGTCCAAATCATTGTTGTTTTCTCTGTGTGGGCAGATCCGACTGCTGCATATTGAGTCGTGATGTTTCTGAACTCAGTTTATTTAATTGCCTATTCAGTGTAGGTCAGCTTTGTGCTCCTACAGTTTTTACATGTTCTCGAAACCTTTGAATCTTTGCTGACTGTTTTGGCTCCACCGCAAAAGAGTTTTCGTTTTGTCATTTTCCGTTTGGAAATGACCTCTGACATCCAATTTAACAGTTATTTTAAACTTAAAGTTTATATTTCCATCATCTGTCCATGGTTAAGATCATTTCCCCATGTCTGGAACGGGAAACAGTACATTTGTGTCCATTGTAGAATCATTCAATCCCTAATGTGCAGAAGGAGGCCATTCAGCCTATCATGTCTGTACCAAATCTCCGGCAGAACATCTTATCTAGACCCTATCTCCAAAATTCCACACAATTACCATGGTTAATTTTCCTAGCCTATACATCTTGGGACACTAAGGAGCAATTTAGCAACGCTTAGCAACCTAACCTGCACATCTTTGGACTGTGAGACACAAACACTCCATGTGTTTCTCCCATGCAAACACAGGGAGAATGTAAACGTGAGAATGGCTATTTTATTTTCCAACTTGCTCTGGTGTATACCTGGCCTATTCCCATCGGGTTAAAATTGGGTATTGTATTTCAATGGAGCTGTCAGAATACTTATCTGACTTTGTACGATGTCTGCAGAACATTTTAAAAACATGGCAGCCAGTTAATTAGATCAGGCTGCTTAGAGTGCTAACTCATTGTCATTTGTCACAGACAAATCTCTCGAATTAATCTTGCTTATCTGTCCATGTGAGAGAATGGAATGGTCATTTTTAAGGCTATGTTCCTTCAGTAACTTGTTTTGCCACATGTTCCAACATTTTATTTGATGTTGCAGCTGCTGTCGTATGCTGGAACTATAGTATCAATGTTTGGTCAACTACTACACCAAAATATTTTGCCTTACAACTCTTCCTTATTTTGTAAATATATTTATTCATTTATTACCAGTTTTTATTGTTTCAAAATGTAATTCTACTTGTTACATCTCTGCCCAAGTGTTAAGACTTTGCGGATCTCCATTCTATCCCTTCTGCCGAATGATCTTGTTTGCATCCACACTTGAGTATCACGTGTTGGCCATTCCTGGGCACAATAGTTTTGCTTATGACTGACAGATACTCTAAATGGATGGAGATTGCATTGAAAGCTTATACCAATGCTTTTCAACTCATGGGTTACCCAAAGTCATTGTATCAGATATGCTGAATATCAAGCCTTCACAATCTCAACATATTGAATACATCAGAACTGTGCCTTATCACCCAGCATCAAATGAACTAGCTGTGAGAGCCATCCAGACTTACATGTCTGGTCTAAAAAAACTGTCAGAGGATTATTGGAAACCAAAGTTCATGCTTCCTCCTTAGCTGTCTTGTCACTCCTCATGCAACAACAATGCAGCAGAACTGCTAATGAAACATAAACTCAGAACAAGACTGAGCCTCATGTTACCAAATCTGCTAGGGAGGGTAAAGATTAGTCAAGATAATCAGAAAACAAGCCATGATTCACCTAGTAAAACACGGAAATTATTGTAGATGAAGCTGTATATGTGAAAAACTTTGTAGTGGACCAAGTTGATCCTAGGAATTATCATCTCTTGAGACTGGAACGCTTTCATATCAGGTAGACATGGAGGGACGGATATGTCTCATTGAAGCAAATAGTAATTAACTTTGTTATTACAGCTCCTATTAATGTCAACCTGTGGAAGCATGTCAAATGATAGAATTACGCTACTCTTCCAGAAGCAGAAAACCTTCATATCTTGGGGCGGGATCTTACCTGCCGTTCACTCCTGCTGCAGCAAAATGGAAGAGTCTGCCAAATCTCCATTCACTGAGGTGGTATGGGAGAAGCCCACCTGCGTGAATGATAGTAAGATTCTGACCTTGATTTGTAATTATTGAACTTATGCATATTGTCTGTAATTAAAATTCTGAACTAAGTTCAAACATAATCATTTCTCAGATTCTGATAGTGTTTTCTATTCATTTGTAAGAGTAATTTGGTAAGTAAACATTGTAAAAGGTGGGAAAGGGGGGAGGGATGTGGTGAATGTCACTTTAAGACCAGCCTGACTGTGTAAGGGTCACATGACCTGAACAACCAATCAGCACCCAGCATGGGAAATCTCTTTAATGGGAAGAATATTTCTGGTCAGAAAGAGTCTCAAAGAACAAAGAAAATTACAGCACAGGCACAGGCTCTTTGGCCTTCTGAGCCTACACTGACCATGCTGAGCAACTGAATTAAAATCCTCTACCCTTCTAGGCACCATATCCCTCTATTCCCATCCTATTCATGTATTTGTCAAGATGCCCCTTAAAACTCAGTATTGTATCCTCTTCCACTATGTTCCCGGCAGCAGGTTCCAGGCACCCACCACCCTCTGTGTAAAACATCTGCCTCGCACATCTCTTTTAAACCTTGCCTCTCACACCTTAAACCTGTGCCCCTTAGTAATTGACTTTTCCACCCTGGGAAAAAACTTCTGACTATCCACTCTGTCCATGCCTCTCATAATCTTGCAAACATCTATTAAGTCCTCCTCTCAATCTCCGTCAAACCAGTGAGAACAAAGAAAGTTTCTCTAACCTCTCCTCATAGCTAATGCCTTCCATATCAGGCAATATCCTAGCAAATCTTTTCTGTACCCTCTCCAAAGCCTCCACATCCTTTTGGTAGTATAGCAACCAGAATTGAATACTATATTCCAAATGCGGCCTAACTAAGGTTCTGTAAAGCTACAACATGACTTGCCAATTTTTGAACTCAATGACCTGGCTGATGAAGCATGCCAAATGCCTTCTTGACTATCTTCTCCACCTGCTTTGCCACTTTCAGTGACCTGTGTACCTATACACCCCGATCCCTTTGCCTCTTAATACTTTTAAAGGTTCTGCCATTTACTGTATATTTCCTATCGTATTAGATCTTCCAAAATGCATTACCTCACATTTGTTTGGATTAAATTCCATCTGCCATCTCTCTGCTCAAGTCTCCAACCGATCTAGATCCTGCTGTGTCCTCTGGTGATCCTCATCAATATCTGCAAATCCATCAACCTTTGTGTCGTCTGCAAACTTACTAATCAAACCAATCACATTTTCCTCTACATCATTTATATATATTACAAACAGCAAAGGTCCCAGCACTGACCCCTGAGGAACGCCACTTGTCACAGCCCTCTAATTCAGAAACGCATCCTTCCACTGCTACCCTGTCTTTTTTGACCGAACCAATTCTGTATTCACCTTGCCAGCTCACCTCTGATCCCAATCAGCCATGAGGGACTTTGTCAAAGGCCTTACTGAAGTGAATTATATGAAAATTAGGTTCCTGAGGCAAGCAACAAAAATTTCTTTCTGCTTTCCTTGTATTCCACACTGTTTCATGTGTTCCCAGCCTCCTGGCCTTGACAAATGCTACGTTTTTCTCTTTAACTCAGCTCACAATATCCAAGGTTCCTAAACTTGCCATACTTATCCTTCATCATTACAGGAATGTGCTAGTCCTGGATCCCTATCAACTTACACTCGAAAGCCTCCCACAGACCAGATGTTGATTTGCCCTCAAACATCTGCCCCCAATCTACATTCTTCAGTTCCTGCCTAATATTATTGTAATTAGCCTTTCCCCAATTTAGCACCTTAACTTGAGGACTATACTTATCTTTATCCATCAGTACCTTAAAGCTTATTGAATTGTAGTCACTGTTTCCGAACTGCTTCCCTACTGAAACATCGATCACCTGGCCGGGCTCATTCCTCAACACCAGATCCAGTATGGCCCCTTCCCTAGTTGGACTGTCCATGTCTCTAAGAAGCCCTCCTGGATGCTTCTTACAAGTTCTGCCCCATCCACGCCCTTAGCACTAAGTGAGTCCCAGTCAATATTAGGGAAGTTAAAATCTTCTACCACAGCAACCCTGTTACTTTTACATCTTGCCAAAATCCGCCTAGATACCTGTTCCTCTATGTCCTATTGGCAGTTGAGTGGCTATAATAAACCTCCAACATTTTGACTAAATCCTTCCTATTCTTGAGCTCTCCCTACATTGCCTTGCTGTATGAGCCTTCCACGGTGTCCTCCTGCAGTACAAGCGTGATATTCTCTTTAACCAGTAGTGCAACACCCCCACACTTTTTTATATCTCTCTCTATTCTGCCAGAAACATATGTAACCTGGAATATTAAACTGCCAATCCTGATCTTCGCTTATCCAAGTCTCTGTAATGGCAGCAACATCATAGTTCCTAGTACTAATCCCAGCTTTAAGTTCATCCACCTTATCTCTTACACTTCTCACATTGAAAGAAATGTACTTCAATCCTTCAGATCCTCTTTGATTAGCAACCTCACCCTGCCTGCTGTTTCTCTGAGTCTTTCTGGCTCTACTTTCTGGCTCACCTTCAGTTAATTCACCTTTGCTTTGGTTCCCACCTCCTGCCAAACTAGTTTAAATCCTCCCGTGTGACACTAGCAAACCTCCCGGCTAGAATAGATGCAACCCGTCTTTCTTGTACAGGTCCCACCTGCCCCAGAACAGACCCCAGTGGTCCAAATATTGAAACCCTCCCTCCTACACAGGCTGTTCAGCCACGTGTTGAGCTGCACTATCTTCCTATTCCTAGCCTCACTAGCAAATGGCACAGGGAATAATCCTGACATTACAGCTTTAGAGATCCTGTTTTTTTTTCTACTTAACTCCCTAAACTGCTGCAGCTGGACCTCAACACTCTTCCTAACTAGGTTGTTGTTATCAATATGTATCACGACCTCTGGCTGTTCACCCTTTCCCTTCAGAATGCTTTCTGCCCATTCAGACACATCCTGGACCCTGGCACCATGGAGGCAACATTCATCGTGGAGTCTCTTTCACCTCCACAGAAGCGCATATTTGCACCCCTAACTATCGAATCTCCAATAACTGTTGCTTTTTGTCCCTTTCTGCTTAACAACAGAGCCAGCTGTGATGCCACTGCTTTGTCTGCTACTGTTGTTATTCACTGATAGGCCATCAACAGTATCCAAAATGATATAATTATTAGAGAAGGGGATTCCTGCACTGACTGCCTGCCCCTTCTAATAGTCACCCAATCTTTCTGTCTGCACCTTGGGTGTGACCACATCTCTAAAAGCTCCTATCTACGATGCTTTCTGCCACCTTCATGCTCCTAACTGCATTCAACTGCTGCTCCATAGTTTCTATGGACTAGTTTGAAGCTAATTAAACAACCTTGTAAATAAAGTTCATCTGTTCAACTTAAGAAACCTCTGGGACTACATCTTCACACCAACTCTATTGATTTCCTTAAGTGGATAACAATTAACAGCCTCAGCAAAATCACAAGTGAGGAAACTGCAAAAGCTCTGTTAGTCAATCCCAGTTCAATCATTTTGGCTTTCAACTTCCTTCCTAAAGTAAGCCAACTTAGACAGATAAAAATAAGAATAATATAACAAATAATAAAAATGATTCACTCTGGGTCTGATCTTCTCAGACCGCCAGCCATTTAATATTGAACTTGTCTTCAAGATATTTTGATCTACAATTCTATCCGTCTTTCTGAGGCTTGAGGCTCAGGAACGAATTTTCCCATTCCGCCTGTCATGGGAATCAAAGCAAGAGAGGGATGGACCATGGAAAGGTCCATGGTTCTCCATGGGGGGTGGGCATTTTCTGGTTTTGGGGTGAATGTGGCTGGAAAAAATTCTGCTCTCAAGTTCTGGTCCGAAGCAAGTTTTTCACAAGGACTTTGGATTCTGAGGAGTTGCAACTCCTATTGACAAAGACTATTATACGTGACTTCAATGCCATGTGGGGTTTGTAGAATTATACATAGGAATGTAGGGATGGAAAGTAGGACATTCAGTTCCTCAAGCCTGTTCTGTTATTCAATGAGGGCATGGCTGACCGGTATCCTAATTTCATCCATCTGTCACGGCATATATTAAAATATATTATTCTTAGTTTTATAATTACTGACTGAACTGGTATCTCCTGGTTTTTGTGGGAGTGACATCAGTATTTCCACTAGCCTTCACATGAACATATGTTCTTAACATCTCTAATGAATGGCTTGCCTCTGATTTTCAGGTTATGTCTCCTCCTTGACTCCTTATCAGAGCAAAATGTTTCAGTGAATAAGAGGGTCACGATGGACACAAAATTGATCGAGTGACAGGAAATGGACTATAGCGGTGAAATAGAAATAGCAGTGAAAAATTCTTTTTCGGACTGGAAGGAGGTTTATTGTGGAGTTGGTGATAGGACACTAACATTCCTTGACACATATATATATATATATATATATATATATAAAAATAACCAAAATTTAGGTATACATTTGAGGATGATACAAAAAATGGATGTATTCTGAACTGTGAGGAAAATGGTGACAAACTTCAAGAGGACATGGGAAGATTGGTATGACAAGTAGGCAAGTGATAGCTGAGATATTGGGTGGGATTCATTGCATTTCCTCGTGGCAGGCAGTGGCACATCACTCATTGGATGCAGGATCAGGTCAATAATTTGCCCTTAACTATGAACTTTAATCTTAGCTTACGGCCTTTTACTGAATATTTTCTGGAGCTCCATACAAACCACATCCTTTGTTAGTGCCCTAGTACTAGTATTTCAGTTACGCCCTCAGAAAATTCAACTTGTTTCGTTAGTCGTAACCTTTACAAATCCACACTGTCTCTAGTCAGGTTAATTTTCTCGTAAGTGCTTAGTCACTGTGCTTTGAATTCTAGATGCCAATAAATCTTCCCATAACATATGTTGCAATAACAAGTCTACAAGTTCCTTGTTTATTTCTCACACATTTCTTAAAAATATTTACAATTTTCCAAACTAAATGCCAAATCTTGAATCAAGTGAATTTGGAGGGTTTGGCTGAAAAATTTTTAATTTTCTCACCTACTTCCTTTAAAAAATTAGTCCTCGAGATTTGTCAATATTTAAAATTTAAAGTTTACTTATTGGTGTCACAAGAAGCCTTCCATTAATACTGCAATGAAGCTCCTCTGAAAGTCCCTGGTTGCCACACTCCGGCACCTTTTTGGGTACACTGAGGGAGAATTTAGCATGCCCAATATAGAACATAGAACATAGAACACTACAGCACAGAACAGGCCCTTTGGCCTTCGATGTTGCGCCGACCAATATAAAAAGCAATGCCCCTCCAAACTAAACCATTCCCTTCTCTTCCATATACTTATCAACTAACCTCTTAAACGCCACCAAACTTGGCGCATCTACAACTGCTGCAGGCAGGGCATTCCACTCCCGAACCACCCTTTGGGTAAAGAACCTACCTCTGATATCCGTCCTATAACTATCACCCCTTAATTTAAAGCTGTGTCCCCTCGTGCTAGCTTTCTCCATCCTAGGAAAAAGGCTATCACTGTCCACCCTATCTAAACCTCTAATCATCTTATATGTTTCGATTAGGTCCCCTCTTAGCCGCCTCCTTTCTAACGAAAACAACCTCAAATCCCTCAGCCTCTCTTCATAAGACCTGCCCTCCATACCAGGCAACATCCTGGTAAACCTCCTCTGTACCCTCTCCAATGCCTCCACATCTTTCTTATAATGCGGGGACTAGAACTGCACACAATACTCCAAGTGCGGCCGCACTAGAGTTTTGTACAGTTGCAACATGACGTTGCGGCTCCGAAATTCAATCCCCCTACCAATAAAAGCTAAATATAAGCCTAAATATAAGCTAAATAAAAGCTAAATATAGCTAACCTTTCGGATTGTGAGGAAACCAGATCTAGTCCCATTTTAGAAAGTTCCAGTTCTTGATTCATTATTAATTTCCTAGAATGCCAGATAGCTATCCTCCTTCCTTAGAATGAAGACTATCACAAAGTGATTGTTCAACAAGTCTACAATTTCCTTATTTTCATTTCCAATCTTGCAACATTTATTTTGAAATGACTCATGTTATCTTTGTTTACTCTTTTATTTCTGGTTTAAGCATTAAAATGCTCCATATTTATTGCAATATCTTTCACAGGAAAGCATAGAAGGTAGCCAATCAGCTTATTATTTAATTATCACTAAAAGACCAATTTACTTGCATCTTGAGTAATTTTAGTGAGATAGGTGAACATTACAACAAATCTTTCAACTTTAGTGCGGTACGCAATAAGTCTACTTCGTGGTGATGTGATCCACACAGATTTACAGGCTGGAGTTCTCTCACCATTCATGCCCTGATGCCGCTGTTAGGGAGAGTGTAGAATTTGGCGTTCAGCTAAATCTTCACTCCCTGCAGCAGGGCAGAAGAATCCCTCTGGCATGACCAGTTGCAGAATTCCAATCACAGTGTCATGGATTTGCCAGCAGGTTCAAAGCCACCAGCATTTCAAAAGGTGTATCTCACAGGATGTGAATCCCAGTAATGAAATCAGCAGTTGTAGACCAAAAGAAATAAATCGTCCTGCTAACCCGAAACACTTTGGGTCGACGATTGCACCATCCAGCAAAGACAAATCGATGTTAATCTTTCAGAACTGACAGAAGCCAAGTGGTCAGAGAGCCAAATATACAGAATCACCAAAGGAAACAATGTCTAGTTGGCAATCTTTTTGTGGAAGCAGGGACAGATTCCATCTAGCAGCCTGAAGGGCAGGTTTTTCAGCTAGTAGCCTATAGGCCAATTCTAGTTAGTAGTCTAGAAGCAAGAATGCAGAAATCTTTGTGAAGACAGTTTATAAACCATAGGGGTGGTCTTACTGGTGAGAAAAATTGAGTCAATCATGCGAATGTCTCTAACATAATTTCTGGCTGAATCTTGAGTCTCATTTTTTTCAGCCTCAGAAGTTTTTATGGCCATGAGAATAACACTGTGCATGTGGTGGCCTACCTCTGATTGCCCCACCACAGTAGAAGTTGACCATGCCAATAACTCGGGAGTTGCATATAAACAGCTCGCCAGCAATTGTTCCACTGCTGGAAGGGCAGGCAGGAACTTTGCACCATGTTTCTCAGGGGGAGTCCCGACCAGACATATTGATGGAGTACAGCAGAGACAGGACACACTCTGCCCTTGCTCCAGGAGGAAGCTTTCCATCAAGGTCACTAACCCCTGCCTGGATGCAGTGGCAAGTCTTGTGAGTGCTAGCTCGGTGCAGAAGTCAATGGCCAGCAGTGCAGCAAGATGATGCACAGTCCTCTTCACTCCACCAGGGTAAGTGAGCGTCATGCAGTCTTTTTCTGGAATCTTTCGCACACCTCTCCCATCCCCACCCTCATCTCTCACTTACACACTTTGGCCTTTGTGAACACCCATAATGAATTCTTCCTTCTCCCTTCACCCAATCACCATGTTCCTCTGATGCTACGCTCTTCACACTCCAGCTCCCACTCAAGGCCCAACCTGCCACACTTCATCACCATCTCAAAATGTCAACACCCCCACCTCCACTCCCCCTATCTGTGTCATTGCAGAACAAACTCCACCACGACTAGTGTGAGCAAGTATGCCAGCCACAATAATGCCAATGCTCAGAACCCTCATGCATTCAAGTTGGGCTCTCACTCTTCCCAGTGAGTTCCATATCACTCTACTGATGAGGTTAGTTCACAATCGGAAAACTTGATCTCGCTGGCGAGAATTACACTTTTCTGAACTCTCCATGTGGATGACAAACGTGGACTCAAGATCCCAGCCAACATCTTCACCGAACCAACAAGGGACTTTCCCCAGAATAACTGCTCAATCATTTTACTTGTAGATATATTATATTGGATGTTGTTTGGGAAAAGGAAAGTTCTGAAAGAGTTCAGATCTTGTAATATACTTTGAAATAAAAAGCGTAATCTCTCCTTCAACTATGTGTGTGTGCTTAGTAGTTTCCTGTACATAACTGTTTTAGATCAGTATAATCCTGTTCGTCTATGTGCCTTTTCATTATTGTAATAAATGGTCTTTAGTAAGTGTTATACAACAACTGGATTGGTTACTATTATCATGGGGTATTGCACATGGCTCTTCACACTATTCCTGTAAACAAAACCATGTATCAACATGTGCAGATAACATCAGCTGCGTTTGTGACAATAGTATATTCAAAAAACAAAGAGCAAAGAAAAGTACAGCACAAGAACAGACCTTTGGTCCTTCAAGCTTGCACTGATCATGAGGTCTGCCTAAACTAAAATCATATGCACTGTATCCTTCCATTCCCATCCTATTCATGTATTTATCTAGTTGCCCCTTAAGTGCCGCTATCGTACCTGCCCCACCACCTCCCTGGGCAGTGAGTTCCAGACATTCACCACCCTTTGTGTAAAAAGCTTGCCATTCCTTCAGTAAATCTCCAATGCTGGGTAAACTATTGGCACAGAATGTTGAGCAGGGCTGCAGTAAAGAGGAAAAAGTGCACTCCAAATCTTGGATGATCCAACATCATGCTTTGAGTTGATATGCCAGTATGAGTTATGTGGAGGAGGTCCCATGTCCCTGCCAGGATTATCCTATCATCAATGTAATTTAATTAGCATTATTGATACGGTTTATTAAGTGAAGCTGCAGCCCAACAAATTATTTCCACCTTTGTTTTAAGTGTTTTCCAATTTCATACCTTGTAAAATGCTATGTGAAGTCAATATACAGAACAGCGAGTACACTGTTATCATCTAGTAGTTCTGCTACACCATTATATAAATTCAACATATTTGTGAAGCATCACCTGTCTTTCATAAATCTGTGTTGGCATCAATATTCTTGCTTTTACTTTTGTTTAACGTGTTTGAATTGCTTCCATCATAATAGAATGCAATTTGCTTTTTGCTGTAGATAGTGAATGCATAATGTTCTCTGAATAATGCAGCAGACCTGGATTTCTTTTATACGGCAATTTCTGACATTCATTCTGTATTTAATGAGCTGCAAAAAATTCCATCTGTAGCTCCCACTACTTACACTCTCATTTCCTTAAGTATTTTTGGATTCATTCCATACAGTTCTGCTGCCTTATGAATATTCTCGCATTGCAGAGTTTCCAAATGATCATTTCACTATCTCTATTTTCTTCATGAGTTAAGGTTTGTCTCCAGCTATCCAGTGATTGTTTCCACAGCAAATCTGTTATGGGAAAAAAGTCAATTGTTTGCTATTTTGATTTTCTCTCTCTACCTCACTTTCAGTACCTTTGGGTCTCATTAATGTTTAATCAGGCTAATTTTATGCAGTGCACAGCAATGTGCATGCACCACCACATCAAGTCTGGTTAAATCCTTTGATATAATAAGTGTTTGAACCTCTGGATGGAAACTCCAGTGGTCCTAGACCCTAGAATTCCGTTCAAGCATAATTGCATTCTCAATTGTATCTGATTTAGTTAGTCAATTAAAAGTGAATAAGTTAGTTTTTAAAAGAAGTAGCTAATGGGAGAACCTTGATTTGTAAATATCTCTGTGCTTTATGGTTAACTTCTTAGTTTCAGGCTAGCTGCTTTTAAAACAGGAGGGGTTAAAAATTAGAAGTCCTGCATTGAATTAGGCTTGCCTTTAGAAAATGCACGACCAGACAGGGAGTCCAAAAGTCTATGCCAAATGCTCATTAAGTTGGTCAATGCCAGATGTGTCTCATATCTAAAGAGCAGCTGGTGCTGAGAGCCAGAGGGTCAACACACATCACTGCCCTCGCTGCTGAGCCCCAGTTAAGGCACTGGCATTCTGTATCATGAAGGACAAAAGGCCTTTTCCAATGAATAGGAACAGGCTCACATGATATTGAGAGATTTGCTAATACAACTGATTTTGCGTGTCAGTTGAGAATATAAGATGTTCAGCATACAGGAAAAGATGGTTATCTAGATCAAACATATGAATGAATAAGCTGTTGTGAGACATGTTTTAAAGGTTATCGTTAACTTTCTGTTACTCATGTTACAGAGCTAAATGACCTCACCTGGCAGACTTTTCTCCTGAGGGACGGCACATTTTTCACAACCTAGTAAACCAGATAAGTAACTGGGACCCGTTTCTTGCAGACAGGGCATCTTGTCACTCAAACAGAACGGCTACAGTTAGTTTACTGAAAGATTCTTTCATATTCTGGAAAAAGGAGTCGGTGGAAACAAATGGTGAGAATTTTGGACTCATGAGGATCAACTGAAACTGAGGCAAAAAGGAATAGAACATAGAACATTACTGTGTAGTACAGGCCCTTCGGCCCTCAATGTTGCACCGACCAGTGGAACGAGTCTAATGACCCTCAAACCTAAACTATTCGAGTGTTATCCATGTGCCAATCCACTGACCATTTGAACGCCCTTAAAGAATGATGCATCTTAAGAGGAAAATATAAATAGACATAAAGCAGAAGGAATAGAAAAGGATGTGTTCAGATTAGATGAAGAAGGGTGGGAGTGGCTTGTGTGGAGCATTAAGAGTGACATGACCTAGCCTGGCCAAATGGCTTGTTTCCGTGCTGTACATTCCACCCAATTCTTGAAATCAATATTGATCATGGAATCTTGAAGTCAACACTTTCAAATGTCAATCCAGTTAGTCCCATTCATAGAATCCTCACAGTGCAGAAGGAGGACCTTCGACCCATCAAGTATGCACTGACCACAATCCCACCCAGGCCCTATTCCTGTAACCCTACATATTTACCCAGCTAATCCCCGTGATACTAGGGTCAATTTAGCATGGCCAATCAACCCAACCTGCATATCTTTGGACTCACTGGCTTCTTCTCCATATTCCTGCAATTTTTTTCTCAAGTATTTATCCAATTCCCTTTAGAATAGCTAACTATTGAATCTGTTCCTATCACCCTTTTTGACAGTGCATTCTAATGCACAGTGCATTCAAATCCTAACCACTCACTGTGTAAAGAAGTCTCTTCTCTTGTCAATCTAAGTTCTCTGGCTATCAAACCATCAGTTTGGCTTGATAGACTTGGTGCAAGTTGGCCATGGAGAACTCCAGAACAGCTGACTGATGTTTCTTTGTATACTTTGTCCTGTTAATATTGACTGTGGAGTTGAGTCAGATGACTGACTTCAGTAACCAGGGTTCGATCCCTGACTCTGGGGTTGGGTACAATCTATGACCAAGGGGCCTGATCCAATCCAGAAAGTGGGTTGAATCCTGACCTATTATTTTTAGAGAGCACGTTCAAGACAGATGACCAATCACTGCATTTACTCACCTGCTAACAGATTTGCGACGGTAAAAAAAAACTTTTATGAACAAGCACTCCTTTTGATGTCTATGTAACATCATTTCAAACCTACAGTTCAAACCAGTTCAAGGGAAATTAGGGATGGGCAATAAATGCTGGTCTTGCTAGTGACACACATATCCCATGAAAGAATATAAAACATTTAGTTGCTCTCTATAGTTGAGTTAAATCACATCTTTGTTCTGTTGTTTTGTGTTATCAATTTGTCTCCCAGGAGATTGAATGAATGGTAGACAAATAATGGATTATGAATACCTGGGAGTAGTTAGAAAGAGCATAATAGATGTTTCGGAGTGCTTAGATGGAAAGTAATGGATATTTGAAAATGATTGATGGGAAATTAGGATTCATAAAATATTACAAACCATAAAAGCCAACCATAAGTGATTTATAATGACTCTATGGTCTGCAGCATAATATTACTGGTTTGACCTGATTCCAAGGTGTCTTTTTATATACTATGTTCTGTTATATTGCCAATGTGGTAGAATGGAAATACTGGTCCTCAATAACAATGCTAATTATGTACCCACCATTGGTATGTGGTGTCAGGAAAGGTTAGCAATTCTAATGCCACTGCTGTAGGTTGGTTAAGAAACAATTTGTGGATACTTGCTTCTAAATTCAATTCAACATATCCAGCAAAGATTTTAATATAGAAAACAGTGCATTATCAGTCATATTCTAAGTCTTCCTTTTCTCTAGTCCCCTCCCACTCTCTCCCCTTCTGTAATGATGCATACTCACAGACTTCTGAGAAATACAAGAGGTATTTATTAATTAAGAATAACTGTACGGAGACTTGCAGCACCCCCCAGCCCACAGCAGCTCACCCAGCTGTGCCAGTCCCTGTACGTCTTTTGCATCTTCTGAGTGTCTTCTGCCCGAGAGATGAGTCCACTCCTTGGGGTGATTGCCCACACTCAATCATAATTGGTCCCCCCAGGCCAGATGAACCTCTTTTACCAGGTTAGTTTTGAAAAGACAATCACCAAATCTTCCCTCTTAACAGTCAGCTGGGCAACGCAGTACGTGTACTGTTGAATTGAAAACAGAAAATGCTGCAAAAGCTCAGAAGGTCTGGCAGCATCTGTGACAAGAGAAACAGAGTTAATGTTGAAATGTTAACTGTGTTTCTTGCTGCTGTTTTATGCGCTTGTCTGGCCAAAACTTGTAAAATCCTGCCTGTGGCCAACAGAGAATGCGATTCTGTGAGATTCCAGTCTCTCTCTCCACAGATGATGCCAGACCTATTGATTTTACCCAGCATTTCCTGCTTTGAATTTAGATTTCCACTATCCGCAGAATCTTGCGTTTATTTGACCATTTTGAATAAGTGTTTTCTCTACATGAGCTACACTGGCTCACAAAACTAAAGAAACTGGTCATCTTTTACTTTTGAACGGAGTAATAATGACAACCGGCAAAAATGTGCTAAAACTCTCAGAACTCTCAGTAACCGTCCATAAAACTGAAAGTTTGCATTGTCTCTTACTGCGACGTGATTGTTCTTATTATCTGGCATATTGAGGAACTGAACGGTAATGGAGTTGGGTCATTCAATTTGCAATAATTGTTCCACACATCTTCTAAATTCAGCCAGTTGCTTAGGGAGAAAAGTCTACAGACAGTAAACAGCTTGCTCAAAGAGAAGGAATAAAATTTGAATGACAAATTGGACACCTCTTAATGCCTGGGTCCAAAGCTATGGTTTGAGCTTTTTCCGTTGGGGTTTGTTGTGACGTGGGAAATCCAGAGGATTAACTAAAGTAGTGAAAATAAATTGGAAGCAAAATGACAAAACAAGAACTCTGCCAAAAGATCCTTTAAAGATGTTTTAACTAATGCTTGTTTTAATTGGTTTACTGGGATCTAAATAAATGCTGTCACCAAAGGGAATGTGGAAGGACCAGTTCAAAAGAAGTTTTTTTATAGCTCCATACATTCTGAAAGAGGTTAGTTTCAGTTTGCCAAATGATTCCTGTATTTTTGGTGAACTCTGTAATCCTCATAATGTATTCTTAAGAATGATGAGGGTGTAATATGCTATTCAGTAGCCTGATGAGTGGCATGGTGGCACAGTGGTTAGCACTGCTGCCTTACAGCACTAAAGATCCAGGTTCGATTCCTGGCTTGCGTCATTGTCTGGGTGAAGTCTGCCGCACTACATGGGTTTCCTCCAGGTGCTCCAGTTTCCTTCCACATCTGAAAGATGTGCTAGTTAGGTGCATTGACTATGCTAAATTCTACCACATTTTTGCCCGAATAGGTGTTGGAGTGCAGCGACTAGGAGATTTTCACAGTTAATTCATTGCGTATTAATGTAAACCTACTTGTGACAGTGAGAAAATAAAAATACAATGACCCCAACCATCTTGCATTGAAAGTAGTAGATAGTTGAAGGTGATTTATAGAAAAAGTAGGGTTTGCCAGACATTAGTAGCAAAAATAGCAAAATACACCAAGTTTATAATGATCACAGAGGCCCCAATATAAGGCTCCAGCCTTGAACTCATTCCAAAACACCTCTTTTTACATTGTATATAGAATTTAACATCATCAATGTAAAACAAAGATTGTATAAATCTTTTTTTTACAAAATATATTTTCCAAATTGATTAATTTGTTTATCTAACTACATGAGTCTAATCACTGTTTTTAAAATTAAATTCAAATTGACCAGCTCTGAAAAAACGTCAATAATTTTTTAAAAAATCATTGACAGGATTGTGGGCGTCACTAGCTGGGCTAGCATTTTTGTATTCATCACTATTTGTCCTTGAGAACAACTTGGTGGGTGAGCTGCCTTCTTGAACCGCTGCAGTCCCTGAGGTGCAGGTATGTAGTGCTCTTTGGGAGGAAGTCCCAGGATTTTGACCCAGCGACAGTGAAGGAACAGCGATATATTTCCAAGTCAGGATGGTGAGTGACTTGGAGAGCAACCTCTAGGTAGTAGTATTCTCACGTATCTGCTGCCTTTATCCTTCTAGATGGTAATGTTTGCAAATTTGGAAGATGCTGCCCAAGGAGTCTTGGTGAGTGCCTGCATGCCTCTTGTAGATGCCACACACAGCTGCAACTGTTGGTGGTAGAGGGATTGAATGTTTGTGGAATGGGTAGCAATCAAGTGGGCTGCTTTGTCCTGGATGGGATTGAACTTCAACGTTGTTGGAGCTGCACTCATCCAGGTAAATGGAGAGTATCCCATCATACTCCTGACTTGTGCCTTGGAGGTGGTGGACAAACTTGGAGAGTCAGGAATTATTTGCAACAGGATTCCTAGCTTTTGACCTGCTCTTGTAACCACAGTAACTTCACGGCTAGTTCTGGACAGTTGCTGATCAATGGTGGACCCCAGGATATTGTTCTTGGGAGATTCAGTGATGTAATGCCATTGAATGTCAAATGCAACAACTTTTGGAATCAGTGAAGGACAAATTACACAAGGGCAGCTGACTACAGTAAATGACAGTAAAGTACAGTACAGTAAAAGTACAATAACAGAGAACTGAGGATAGTTGGTTCATTCAGTCTCATATCATCCTTCAACTCAACTAACTCATCCAGCTATTTGTTATTCCTTAACAAAGTAAAGTCATGCTACCAGATAAAGTGATACGGAACCTGGCAATCACTTTTTTCACCTGGAATTGCATCCAGTATAAAATTAGGAGATAAAAGACACTGTTTTCTGTCACTTTGAGCAATGTCCAGTTTTGATCTGTATTTCTTCCTGCTGGGAATATAGGGTTACTAAATTTACCAGTTGAAGTGAAGTGGTATCAGAATAGTCTCAAGTTAATTTCCAGTGTGAATAAAAAAAGGGTAATATGGTGGTGTAACAGTAATGCTATTAGATTAGCCATCCAATGGCCCAGCCTAATGCTCTGCAGGCACGAGTTCAAATCGCACTGGTATTTGGGGCAATTTGAATTCAACTAATTCATAAATCTGGAATAAACTACTTCTCTTAACAATGATGATCAGGAAACCAGTAAATTGTTGTTAAAAAAACCATCTGATTCACCAATGCTCTTCAGGGGAGATATCTGCTGTCCTTACCTGGTCTGGCCTACAAATGATGCCAGATCCACAGCAATGTGGTTGAGTTTTTACTGCCCTCTGAAATAACCCATCAAATCACTCCGTTCTCATCATCACAACCACCTACTCTAGTGCACTAAGGAATGGGCAATAAATGCTGGCAATGCCACTGACGCACACATCCCAAAGAGCGATTTTCTGAAAAATCCATGGCAAAAAGAGAACAATATTCAGTGAGAGAGAATAACTGGGAAATCGAAATAACAAGCAGCACATAGAGGGCATTTTTGTTTATAAGGGTAAGACATATTGTTGGGCAGAGAACAGAAGCGAACATAGTGATTGATGCCAACACGGATTTCCAAAGTGGGAAAAAAAACACCGCATGTTTTCATGAGCATAAAAGGAAAACAAAAATAGAAGCCAAAGGAATCGGAATGGAAAGGCCTGCATGGCCAAAAACACACTTAAAGCTGTGATTAAGTGCACACATGTGTCTGGTTTACGCGCTTCTGCAATGCAAATTCATGATTGCTTCTATTAGTCCTGTTTTTTTTAATTTTTGGGGGTGGTGGGGCAGGAGGAGTGTTATTCTTTCTGGCGCTGTAATATAAGTCTATCACTTATATTACAATGAAGGTGCTGTTCCTGAGCATGGCTGGGCTGGAGTCAAATTGTCTCCCTACAACTTCTGATGTAGAGTCTAGGCAGCTGAAGTTGATTTTTCTGTAGCTCTCCAGCTGTGGTTGAAGAGCGTCACTGTTCTCATCTTGCAAATTACATATACCGAAGGGTAATTCTCAAAGAAATACGACTGCCAAGAATCAACTCACACATTGTAATTTCATGCCTGAGCCACTCAAAATAGACTTGGATTTTCAACTTCTGCATTAACGACAATAATTCACAGGAGACTGTAACAGTCAACTTATTACAAAATGCAGTTATGCCTGGACAAGCTATAAACTGTAAAGTGCGAATTTGAATTGTGTTGCACAGGGAACATCTCTGACACATAACATTCTGAGGTTGCACTGCCAACTGCGCAATATTTCTTTCCATTCAATCTTGGCCAATAGTTGGTAATAAGTAGGGAGGTTGAAAAAAGAAATCAATAAGAAGCAGTCTGATTTTCAACATCTAACACTCGGGCTCAAACAACATGGTGGACAATCGTTACTGTAATTCTGAATGAATTGCTCAGTAAAAGCAGTGACTATTTTTATTATTCACTCATGGGATGTGAGTGTCGCTAGTTGGGCCAGCATCTATTGTCCTTTGCTAATTCATAGAATCCCTACCATGTAGGAGGAGGCCATTTGGTCATCAGATCTGTACCTACTCTCCCGACAGAGCATCTTACCCAGACCCACCCCCTGCCCTGTCCTCATAGCCCCATACGTATTTATCCCTCCCTAATCTACACATCTTGGGACACTAAGAAGCAATTTGGCATCCACTTACCCTGCACTGCATTGGGTTTTGCCCTTGAGCTAGGTAGCTTGGTCAGTCATTTCAGAGGGCATTTTAAGAGTCATCTGCATGGTAAGGGACTTGCTTCTTGAGTGAAGTTAGGTTGCAGCAAGGGCAATGTGGGAAAGCTGAATCTTTCATGCAGCAACACTGCAAACACAGGAACTGGATCAGGGGAGAGTAGAAGCTGTCTAGACTGGCACACTCAAGGTGCTGAATGGAGGAAAAAGAGAATGTATCTCCCTAGTCCATGGCAGATGGACAGAAAGATTATTTTTTTTTGTGAAATAGTTGAATCAACAGAACAATCAGTGCAAGCAGTGACGGATTTAGGCGCAAGCTAAACAAGTTACAGCTTAGGGTCTCACAATCCGCAGTGGCCTCACAAAATTTCAGAAGGTTTACAATGAAGAGAACATTTAAGAGCGGATACATGAAAGAGTATCAAAACATTGTTGATATTAACCTTACAGAGGAACTGAAGCATGCTTATGTCAAGCAGAATTATCCAGAAAAAGAACAAATTTGCCACAAAGATCTGTATCAAATCATCTTCCAAGACAAGGTTAATTTAGTTTTCCCTAATGTGGAAGCGATATTACAACTATTCTTACGTTTGATGGTAACAAATTGTTCAGGAGAAAGGTCATTTTCACAGCTAAAGAGAATCAAAAATGAACTGAGAGTAACCATGCCTCAAGACAAACTGTCTGCACTTAACATCACGTGCGAATAACATCACAAAAGCAATAAGCCGTATAGCATATCATTTGAAGACATAATTCATGATTTTGCTTTTGAGAAATCAAGAAAGAAAAATGTTTTAATTTGTATCTGATATCAGTTTTCTGATGTTGCAAATGATTTCATTATTACTTATACTAATAAAAGTGATCCTAATTACTTATTTTGTCAGCATTTTGTACATATATTAATGTATCTTAAATTATTTTAAAAATTATGTTTAAGTATTGTTTCCAGGGTATACTATATTATAATCTATGAGAGAGATCAAGCCAGCGAAAAGATATATGTGATAAGTAAATGCATTCATTTGAAAATAATTTGTATTTTTCACTTTAAATACCTTGCTATTAAATAATTAAAAGGCATAATTATGTTTTCAATTTTTTTGTGTGGTGACCCAAGGTTTTGTTTTGGTAAGCATCTTTGTGAAAGCTTTTGGTGTAACTTTTTAATAAGGAGCCTCAAAGCTTTATAGGGCCTCACCAAGTCTAAATCCAGCACTGATGCCACGAGTATGGTTGAAACATTTGCATTGTTTCTGTACACTGGGCTTAGCATGCATGGGGCAAACCAAAGTTGGCAGTTACAGAATCCTCAGGGAAGCAACCAAGCAATGTATCCAAATAGGCATTTGGCCTTTTCCATGCACAATTGGCAAAAAGAAAAGCTCCAGAACACAATCTTAACACAGCAGTGTTGAAAGAGCTGTTCTGTGTGAGACTGCCACCTGTGCAAGTGCAGCCCACTTCAAAGAGAGAAAGACCCCAATGACAAGGTAGCTGAGTGCTCTGCCAACTGCTAACATTTGGCCATCTTGCTTGTTTCCAGGAAAAGTCTTTTTGCAACCAACTCAACTGCTAAAAGTTCTTAAATTATAATCCCAAAAATAAGCTAATAGGCTATTTATATAGTTATGGAGCTACGTATGATAAAGTAAGGTTCCCCTGTTTCCAATTATTTGCTTTTCAATGGTGCACATCCTTGTTGAAAGTTGTAGTAACGAGTCAAGAGAGGAATGTTATACTATGCCAAGGGAGCAAAGGTGGTCATTCTAACTAGTCTCGTGTACCTAAAGGAGTGAGAAAGCTTATTTTTATTGGAGCCAAGCCCTGAGGCAAAATAATATAATTCAGTTCTTTTTTTAAAGCCACTTTTATGTGTGGCTGACTCATACAAGGTAGATCGATGGACAGTGAACAAACAAAATCACTACTTATTTGTGGTGTACTTCTTAAACTTTTTTTTTAACTTTAAAGCTTTAGCACCAGAAGAATTGCAATTTATTTTGTATCTCAATACCTGCAACTTTGATATGGGCTCAGATGCACAAGAAGATTCACCACCCTCTGCATAAAGGAATCTCTTCTCATCTCTGCCCTAAATTACCTCCTCATATCCTGATACAGTGATTCCTTTAGTTTTTAAGTTTTTATTTATTAGTGTCACAAGTACGCTTACATTAACACTGCAATGAAGTTACTGTGAAAATCCCTTAGTCTCCACACTCCAGCATCTGTTTGGGGACACTGAGGGAGAATTTGGCATAGCCAATGCACCTATCGAGCATGTTTTTCGGATCATGGGAGGAAACCGGAGTACCTGGAGGAAACCCATACAGACATTAGAAGAACATGTAGATTTCCACCCAGATAGTGACCGAAGCTGGGAATCAAACCTAAGTCCCTATCACTGTGAGGCAGCAGTGCTAACCTAGCACTGTGCTGGTTGGTGTGCAAATTGTGGAGTTAGCCAGATGTCAGACTAGGTTTTAATCTGTCTAACATTTCCTAGGTAAATATTCAAGTTAAGTACAGTGGAACTGCCCAAAGTCTCTGACTCTAACTCAGTGGTCCCAGGGAACAGGGTAATTGCCTGTTGATAGCTGAAACTTCCAAGATAATTCCCATGGAGGTCTGACACCAAGGTAGCATTTGACCAAGTGTGGCAGCAAGAAAGCTTAGCAAAACTGGAATCATTGGGAATCTGGGAAAAAGTTTCCCCTGGTTGGAGCCATACCTAACACAAAGAAAGATAGTTGTGGTTGTTGGAGGTCAATCATCTCAGTTCAAAGACATCATTGCACTGTTCTCCGGAACTGTGAAATTGAAGAGTGGCTGCTTGCTGGTGAGTCTACTGAATTTTGAATTCTGTCTTTAACAGTAGCTTTAGGTCGCGAGGATTTGTTGTTTATTTTGGTGCTCCGTAGTGGGAGATAGGCGTGGGAGCTGCTGGGAAGGGAGCGCGGGACTATAAATCAGTCACTCACGCGAGGATCCACCTCACTGTTCTCCGGAACTGTGAAATTGAAGAGTGGCTGCTTGCTGGTGAGTCTACTGAATTTTGAATTCTGTCATTAACAGTAGCTTTAGGTTGCGAGGATTTGTTGTTTATTTTGGTGCTCCGTAGTGGGAGATAGGCGTGGGAGCTGCTGGGAAGGGAGCGCGGGACTATAAATCAGTCACTCACGCGAGGATCCACCTCACTGTTCTCCGGAACTGTGAAATTGAAGAGTGGCTGCTTGCTGATGAGTCTACTGAATTTTGAATTCTGTCATTAACAGTAGCTTTAGGTTGCGAGGGTTTATTGTTTATTTTGGCGCTCCGTAGCGGGAGACAGGCGAGGGGGCTGCTGGGAAGGGAGCGCGGCATTATATAAAGAAGGCCAAGGTAGACAGCGGGCAGCGTCGGGAGCAGGCAGTGGAGTGAGGCGGGGAGCAGAGTGAGAGCTGTAAGGGCTTGGGCGCGCGCAGGCTTGGACGCAGTAAGTTACTGGATTCCTGTCCCACCAAACCTCTAGTGCCCATACCTCTAAAGGGGGTCTAGAAAATGTCAGGGTCCTTGAATAAACGCGTCCACTGTGTTCGTTGCCATATGTGGACATTCTTGGAGGCAGCACGTCTCCCGAAAGCCCACACATGCACAAAGTGTTTAGAATTGCAACGTTTGCAGGCTCGGGTGAGGCAGCTGGAGCTGAGATTGGAAGATATGTTTTTAGTCAGAGAGAATGAGGGTATAATGAATAGGGACCATTGTCCTGAGGGGGCCCCAGGGCCTAGCAGGAGGGATGGATGGGTTACAGAGAGGAAGTGGAAAAAGAAAAGGAGTCACGGCATTAAGAACATCTCAGAGGAGACATCCCAAAATATCAAGGGTAGGGCAAAAGCTGAGGTAGAGAGGGCAAGGGAGGGGGATCAGAATGCCACGGAGGACGGCAGGAATGCGGGATGTGAGATAGTGGTGGGGGATGGGAAGGTCAAAGGGATCGACAGGAGGTTCTGTGGGCAAATGCGGGACTCCAGGATGGTAGTCTGCAGGGGTCCAGGATGTTTCAGAGAGGGTAGAGGGAATTTTGAAGGGTGGAGGTTCTAAGGCTGATGTAATAGTTCACGTAGGAGAGAAGGTTGTAGGAACAAAGTGCAGGGGGGACATACGTAGGCAGTTCAGGGAGTTGGGGGTTAGGCTGAAGTGTAGGGCCTCCAGGGTGGCATTCTCTGGGCTGCTGCCGATGCCCGGGACTGACAGGGTTAGGAACAATGAGGTACTCCAACTGAATACGTGGTTGAGGGATTGGTGTAGGGCAGAGGGTTTCAGATTCTTAGACCATTGGGAAGTCTTCATGAGGGAGGGGCATCTATACAAGAGGGACAGGGAACAGTTGTCTGGGAAGGGCACCCATATTTTAGCTGGGAGGTTAGCTGGAATGTTTCGGCAGGGTTTAAACTAATATGGAGGGGGGGTGGGGAGATAGAGGGAACTGGGAGTGGGAGAGAGATGGGTGACAGGGTAAGTCCAGAGGGTAGGAGGGAAGATCAGAGAGTGCCTGAGGGCCTTCAGTGCATGTGTTTTAATGCGAGGAGTGTGACTGGCAAAACAGATGAACTGAAGGTAATAATGTTCGAGAGGAAGTTAGAAGTGGTGGCAGTGACTGAGACGTGGTTAAAGGAGGGGCAGGACTGGCAATTGAATATTCCAGGGTATAAGTGTTTTAGGCATGACAGAGGTGGTTTGAAGAGAGGAGAGGGAGTGGCGTTATTAGTTAAGGATCACATCATAGCAGTACAGAGGGAGGGTGTTATGGATGATTTAGGAATTGAGTCGCTATGGGTGGAGTTGAGGAGAGGTTACTATGTTGGGTGTGTACTACAGACCGCCCAACAGCCCGCGGGCCGTGGAAGAAGGGATATGCAGGGACATTTTAGATAAGTGTAGGAAGAATAGGGTGGTTGTAGTGGGAGATTTCAATTTCCCTGGGGTAGATTGGAAGGTGCCCAGAGCGGAAGGTGCGGACAGGGAGGAATTTGTACAGTGTGTTTTGGAAGGGTCATTGGAGCAGTATGTGGATAGCCCGACTAGAGAGGGGTCCATACTGGATTTGGTTCTGGGGAATGAGCCAGGGCAGGTGGTTGATGTTGTAGTAGGACAGCATGTGTCAAATAGTGACCACAACTCTGTCTGCTTTAGGATATTAATGGAAAAAGATGAAGCCTGCCTTAAGGGGAGGGTGTTAAACTGGAGGAGGGCTAGATACAGCCAGATTAGGCAGGATCTTAAGGATACCGACTGGGATAAGCTGTTCGAGGGTAGGTTGACGCTGTACATGTAGGAGTCTTACAAGGAAAAACTAAAATCTTTGCAGGAAAGACACGTGCCGGTAAGGAGGAAGGATGGGAAAGGTAGGATTAGAGAACCGTGGGTTACTAGGGATATTGAGGACTTGGTTAGGAAGAAGCGGGAGGCGTACGTTAGATCTAGGCAACTGGGGACAGAGACAGCACTGGAAGAATATAGAGAGTGTAGACGGGATCTTAAAAGGGGTGTCAGAAAGGCAAAAAGGGGCCACGAAATGGCTTTGGCAGGTAGGATTAAGGAAAATCCTAAGGCATTTTACTCCTATGTAAGGAGCAAAAGGATGATTAGAGGGAAGATTGGACCTCTCAGGGACAGAGGAGGGGAACTATGCTTAGAGCCTGAGGGAATGGGGGAGATCCTGAATGAATACTTTGTGTCGGTATTCACGCGGGAGAGGGGCCTGATGTCTGGTGCCGGCTTTGAGAAATTTGAGGACCCATTAAAGGAAATAATCATTACGAGGGAAGAGGTGTTGGGGCTTTTAGGCAGCATAAAGACTTATAAAGCTCCAGGGCCTGATGGCATTTACCCCAGGCTGCTAAGGGAGGTGAGAGATGACCTTGCTGGGCCTCTGACGCAAATCTTTGTCTCTTCTTTGGACACAGGTGAGGTCCTGGAGGACTGGAGGATAGCAAATGTAGTATCGTTGTTTAAAAAGGGTCAGAGGGATAACCCAGGGAACTATAGGCTGGTGAGCTTGACTTCAGTTATAGGTAAGCTAATGGAGAGGATCTTCAGGGACAGGATGTATGAGCTTGGGGCTGCGATCTGATCAGGGATACGCAGCATGGCTTCGTTAAGGGGAGGTCGTGCCTTACGAATCTAGTGGAATTTTTTGAAGAGGTGACAAAAACGGTTGATGAAGGACAAGCCGTTGATGTCGTCTACATGGATTTCAGTAAGGCATTTGACAAGGTTCCCCATGGTAGGCTGATAAAAAAGGTGAAGGCGCATGGGATACAGGGCCAGGTATGTAGATGGGTTGAGAACTGGCTTGGGAGGAGGAGACAGCGGGTAGTAGTGGAAGGCTCTTTTTCCAACTGGAGGTCTGTCACTAGTGGTGTGCCACAGGGCTCTGTACTAGGACCCCTTCTATTGGTGGTGTATATAAATGACTTGGAAGAGGGGGTAGGTGGTGTGATCAGCAAATTTGCTGATGACACTAAGATGATTTGATTGGCGGGTACTGAGAAGCAGTGCCAGGCAATACAACAGGACATAGATAGGCTGGTAGATTGGGCAGATAGATGGCAAATGGAATTTAATCCGGATAAATGCGAGGTGATGCATTTTGGCCGGAATAATGTAAAGGGGAGTTATAGGATAAAAGGTAAAACTATTCGGAGTATAGAGACGCAGAGAGACCTGGGGGTGCAGGTTCACAAGTCTCTGAAGGTGTCAGTACAGGTGGAGAATGTGATAAAGAAAGCGTATGGTATGTTAGCCTTCATAGAAAGGGGTATAGAATACAAGAGTAGGAGTCTGATGTTGCAAGTGTATAGAATGTTGGTTAGGCCTCACTTGGAGTACTGCGTCCAGTTCTGGTCGCCGTACTACCGGAAGGATGTGGAGGCCTTGGAGAGAGTGCAGAGGAGATTTACCAGGATGCTGCTGGTATGGAAGGGCTGTCTTACGAGGAAAGATTGAACACACTGGGGTTGTTTTCCCTTGAAAGACGTCGGCTGAGAGGGGATCTAATAGAGGTATATAAGATTATAAGGGGTATAGATAGAGTAAACGGTGGTAAGCTTTTTCCACCATTAGAAATGGATAGAACGAGGGGTCATGGCCTTAGGGTGAGGGGGGCTATGTATAAGACGAATATTAGAGGGAAGTTTTTCACACAAAGGGTAGTGGGGGTGTGGAACGCACTGCCGAGTAAGGTGGAGAGAGCAGGCATGCTAGGGTTGTTTAAGGGTCTCTTGGACAGCCACATGAGCGGTCTGCAGATAGAGGGATATAGCAGGACTGTCTAAATATCTTATTTGTTTCCACAGGCAATTCGATCCACCTTGTTGACTAACAAGGTGCATGCATTCGGCAGGTCGTGCGAGGGCTGCTCTTGGATGTTGCTTCAGGAGTGGCCTAGTGCTTCAAGTCGTTAGTGTATGCTTAAACTGGACCATCTGATGGGCAACATGACAGCTCAGAGACTATTGCTGTTGCTGTGCAGACACATAGATTTGGGCCTGTGTCTGCGGGAGTTTGCACGTTCTCCCCGTGGTTGCGTGGGTTTTCTCCGGGTGCTCTGCTTTCCTCCCACATCCCAAAAATGTGCTCTTAGGCTGATTGGGTAACAAATTGTCCCTATATTGGTCCCTATATGGGAATCTTCCACAATAGGCATAGCCTAAAGTCATGGATATGTCATTAAGACTTTAGGATGGTGACGCGGGCTCGTTGGGCCGAAGGGCCTGTTTCCCGTGCTGTGTTGCTCTTTGTAATCTTTGTAATCTTTGCAGTACTTCCTCACAGTACTATCCTCAGCATAACCATCTTCAGTTGTTTCATCAACAAGTTTCCTTCCATCAAAAGGTCAAAAATGGGGATGTTTGCTGGTGATTGCACAATGGTCTGCAGCATTCGGGACCCCTCAGATACCAAAACAGTCCATGACCAAATGCAGCTAATCCTGGACAACGTCCAGGCATGGGCCAACAAGTGAAGTAAAATTTGCGCCATATAAGTAACAGGCAATGACCATTTCCAACATTAGAGAGTCTAACTATCGCCCCTTGACAGTAAATGGCATAACTATCACTGAATCCCCCATTATCAACATTGTGCGGTTAACATTGATGAGAAACTGAACTGGACTAGCCACATAAATACCATGGCTACAAGAGCAGGTCAGAGGCTTGGAATCTTGCAGCAAATAACTCACCTCCTGACTCCCTAAAACCTGTCCACCTTCTACAAGGCATATTGAGAGCGTGATGGAATATTCTCCACTTGCCTGGATGAGTGCAGCTTCAACAAAACTCGAAAAGCTAAAATTCATCCAGGACAAAGATTCCCACTTGATTGGAACCATTTCAACAAATATCCACTCTCTTCACCACCAAAACACAGAGGCATGTATCAACTACAAGGTGTAGGAATTCACCAATGTTCCTTAGACAACACCTGTCAAACCCATGGCTGCCACTGGAAGGACCAGGGCAGCAAATACATGAGAACACCACCAGCTAGAAGTTCTCCAAACCACTCACCATCCTAACTCAGAAATATATCACCTTTCCTTCGTTGTTACTGGGTCAAAATCCAGGAACTCTCTTCCTAACTCTCTTCACCACCAAAACACAGAGGCATGTATCAACTACAAGGAACTCTCTTCCTAACTCTCTTCACCACCAAAACACAGAGGCATGTATCAACTACAAGGTGTAGGAATTCACCAATGTTCCTTAGACAACACCTGTCAAACCCATGGCTGCCACTGAAGAGAGCGAGAAGTTCGATTGATAAGTAGCTTTTTAACTTTTCTCTTTGTTTAAAACAGCGAGCGGGAGTAGTTTTTGCCGTTTTTATTTAAACTAACTTGTAACCGGAAGTCGTCACTAGGGGCTGCCGGTAGTTGTAGTTTTTCTCTCTGACTCTATAAATTGGTCCAGAGAGGAAACCCGATACTCTACACAGGTAGAGTATCCCACCCTCCCCCCTCCTCTAACCTAATAATAATAGTGTGTGTGTAGTTTTTTTTTCTCTCCTGCAAATTAAAGTAACAGTGATGGCAGTGCAGGTAGTACATTGCACCTCCTGCGGTATGTATGAGGTGAGGGACACCAGTAGTGTTCCTGCTGATTATACCTGCAGGAAGTGTGCACATTTGCAGCTCCTTGAGGATCGTGTTAAGGAGCTGGAGCTGGAATTAGAGGAACTCAGGGTAATTCAAGAGGTTGAGGAGGATATAGGCAGGAGTAACAAAGAGATTGTAACTCCTATAAGTGATAATTGGGTAACTATTAGGAGGAGGGGTAAGAAGCAATCGGGGAGACAATCCCCTGGGGCTGTTCCCCTCCAAAATAAATTTTCTGTCTTGGAGGCTACAGTTGAGGAAGAATCAACTGGAGCTGACCAAAGGGAGCAGGTCTCTGGGGGTGAGCCTGCTGAGAATGCTCAGGTGGGTGGGGGGAATAAGAGATTAGGCCTAGTTATAGGAGACTCCATAGTTAGAGGGACAGATAGGAGGGTAAATAGTAATAAACAGGACTCAGGGCTGGTGTGTTGCCTCCCAGGGGCTGGGGTCCAGGATGTAGCAGATCGGGTTTTTAGGATTCTTAAGGGTGAGGGGAGTCAGCCCCAAGTCATTGTTCATGTGGGGACACATGATGTAGGTAGGACAAGGGAAGGGGATATTAAACAGAAATTTATGGAGTTAGGGTGGAAGCTTAGGTCCATAACAGGCAGAGTGGTTATCTCTGGACTCTTGCCTGTGCCAAGGGATAGTTTAGAGATGAACAGAGAAAGGGATAGTTTGAACTCATGGCTGCGTGGATGGTGCAGGAGGGAGGGGTTCAGGTTCCTTAACAATTGGGACTCATTCTGGGATAGGTGGGACCTCTTCAAGAGAGATGGTCTACACCTGAACCAGAGGGGGACTAATATCTTGGGGGGAAAATTTGCTAAGGCTATGATGGGGGCGTTAAACTGATTCGGGGGGGGGGGGGGATCCTAAGTAGTTGGGGTGCTGAGAGGGATGAGAGTAAGGGGGTTATAGAGGAGAGTTGTAAAACACAGCGGCGTACGGGTGGGGTGGAGCATGGTTTGAGATGCGTATACTTTAATGCAAGGAGTATTCGCAATAAGGGGGAGGAACTTGCAGCTTGGACCAGTACCTGGAACTTCGATGTTGTGGCCATTTCAGAGACTTGGGTAGAGCAGGGACAGGAATGGATGTTGCAGGTTCCGGGGTACAAATGCTTTAGTCGGAGTAGAGAAGGGGTAGAAGGGGGGGAGGAGTGGCGTTACTGGTCAAAGACTGTATCACGGTGATCGAAAAGAAGTTTGATGAGGACTTGTCTGTTGAGGTAGTATGGGCTGAGATTAGAAACAGGAGAGGAGAGGTCACCCTGTTGGGAGTCTTTTACAGACCTCCTAATAGTTCTAGAGAGGTTGAGGAAAGGATTGCAAAGTCAATTCTGATTAGGAGTGAAAGTAGTAGGGTAATTGTGATGGGGGACTTTAACTTTGCTAATATTGATTGGAATAGCTATAGCTCTAGCTCGTTAGAGGGGTCAGTTTTCGTACAGAGTGTGCAGGAAGGTTTTTTGACTCAGTATGTAGATAGGCCAACTAGAGGTGAGGCTACATTGGATTTGGTGCTGGGCAATGAGCCAGACCAGGTGTTAGGCTTGGAAGTTAGTGAACATTTTGGTGATAGTGACCACAATTCGGTTACGTTCACCTTAGTGATGGACAGGGATAGGCATGAAGCTGGGGGCTGTAGTTATAGCTGGGGGAAGGGTAATTATGAGGCCATCAGGAGAGAATTAGGGTGCGTAGATTGGACTAGGGAACTACAGGGACTGGGAACATCTGGAATGTGGTGCTTATTCAAGGAGCAGCTGCTGAGAGTCCTTGATAAGTATGTCCCTGTCAGGCAGGGAGGAAATGGACGAGTAAGAGAGCCTTGGTGTACGAAAAGAGTTGATTTGCTGGTTAAGAAGAAAAAGGAGGCTTATGTCAGGATGAGGCTTGAAGGCTCAGGTAGTGCAATGGATAGCTATAGATTAGCTAGGAAGGAGGTAAAAAGTGAATTGAGGAGAGCTAAGAGGGGACACGAGAAGATGTTGGCTGATAGGATTAAGGAGAATCCTAAAGCTTTCTTTCGATATGTTAAGAATAGAAGATTGGTTAGGGCAAGATTAGGGCCAGTCATAGATAGCAGTGGGAAGTTGTGCGTGGAGCCTGAAGAGATTGGCGAGGCACTGAATAAATATTTCTCTTCGGTATTCACGCAGAGTGCTGGAAATGTAGCTGTGGAGAGCACTGAGGTACAGGGTTGCAAATTGGGGAGTATTGTAGTAGATAGGGAGGATGTGTTAGAAATTCTCGAGGGTTTGAAGTTGGATAAGTCCCCTGGGCCGGACGGGATTTACCCTAGGATTCTCTGGGAGGCAAGAGAGGAGATTGCAGAGCCTCTGGCTCTGATCTTCAGGTCCTCGTTGGTTACGGGTGTGGTTCCGGAGGACTGGAGGATAGCGAATGTGGTCCCATTGTTTAAGAAGGGGAAGAGAGACCTTCCTGGGAATTATAGGCCAGTGAGTCTTACTTCTGTGGTGGGCAAGGTATTGGAGAGAATTATTAGGGATAGGATTTATAGTTATTTAGAGAGAAATGAATTGATTGGGGATAGTCAGCATGGTTTCGTGAAGGGTAGGTCATGCCTTACTAACCTCATTGAGTTTTTTGAGAAAGTGACCAGAGAGGTGGATGGGGGTAAGGCGGTTGATGTAGTATATATGGACTTTAGTAAGGCTTTTGATAAGGTGGCCCATGGAAGACTTCTACAGAAAATGCAGATGTGTGGAATAGAGGGTGATTTAGCTAATTGGATTAGAAATTGGCTGGCAGATAGAAGACAGAGGGTGGTGGTTGATGGGAGATTTTCATCATGGAGTTCGGTGACGAGTGGTGTGCCTCAGGGGTCTGTTTTGGGGCCCCTGCTGTTTGTAATTTTTATAAATGATCTGGATGAGGGGATTGAGGGATGGATCAGTAAATTTGCAGATGATACTAAAGTTGGTGGTGTGGTAGATAGTGAAGAGGGGTGTTTTAGTTTACAGAGTGACTTGGACAAGTTGCAGAGCTGGGCCGAGAGGTGGCAAATGGAGTTTAATGTGGAAAAGTGTGAGGTAATGCACTTTTGCAGGAACAATAAATGTGTAGAGTATAGGGCTAATGGTAGGGCTCTTAATAGTGTTGAGGAACAGAAGGATCTTGGTGTATGTGTCAATAGATCCCTGAAAGTAGGCAGTCAAGTGGATAAAGTTGTTAAGACGGCTTATGGAGTCTTAGCTTTTATTGGTAGGGGGATTGAATTTAGGAGCCGCAGCATCATGTTGCAGCTGTACAAAACTCTAGTGCGGCCGCACTTGGAGTATTGTGTGCAGTTCTGGTCCCCACATTATAAGAAAGATGTGGAGGCATTGGAGAGGGTACAGAGGAGGTTTACCAGGATGTTGCCTGGTATGGAGGGCAGGTCTTATGAAGAGAGGCTGAAGGATTTGAGGTTGTTTTCGTTAGAAAGGAGGCGGCTAAGAGGGGATCTTATTGAAACATATAAGATGATTAGAGGTTTAGATAGGGTGGACAGTGATAGCCTTTTTCCTAGGATGGAGAAAGCTAGCACGAGGGGACACAGCTTTAAATTAAGCGGTATGAGTTATAGGACGGATATCAGAGGTAGGTTCTTTACTCAAAGAGTGATTAGGGAGTGGAATGCCCTGCCTGCAGCTGTTGTAGATGCGCCAAGTTTGGTGGCGTTTAAGAGGTTAGTTGATAAGTATATGGATGAGAAGGGAATGGTTTAGTTAGGAGGGGCATTGCTTTTTATTTTGGTCGGCACAACATCGAAGGCCGAAGGGCCTGTTCTGTGCTGTATTGTTCTATGTTCTAACAGCACTATGAGTGTACTGACATCACATTCACATGAACTACAATGGTTCAAGAAGGCAGTTACCTCATCACCTTCTCAAGCCCAATTAGCTCAATGCTGGCCTAGCCAGCAGCACCACATGAATAAATAACAAGAATAAATTAGGGGCTTTTCCACTGCGGGGATTGTGGCAAGTTGGGAAATTTCACAACTTGAACTACCTGTTTCAGTAATAAAACTTTGGGTTAATGATTTCCCCAAATTAAGATGTGTATGGTTTCTCTTAAAGCACTAGTTTATAAAGTGTCAAATATTTTACAACTAATTATAGATATTTCTTGATAAAAGCAAATTATTGCAGATGCTGGTGTCTGAAACCAAAAGAGAAAATGCTGAAGAATTTTAGCAGGTCTGGCAGCATCTGTAAGGAGAGAAAAGAGCTTGAAATTTCAAGTCCTGATGATCTTTGTCAAAGCTCATAGATAGATCAGCTCAGTAGGTATTTCTTGCCTAACAGAAGAATAATGACATTGGAACATCTTATCTCACTGTCGACACTACCTCATACCTTTTCTGCTGCCAATATATTCCATAAGGAATAAGGAGGAAATGGTCGAGTAAGGGAGCCATGGTATAAGAAAAAAGTTAATTCGCTGGTTAAAAGGAAAAAAGAGGCTTATGTCAGGATGAGGCTTGAAGGCTCAGTTAGTGCAATGGATAGCTATAGATTAGCCAGGAGGGAGCTAAAGAGTGAGTTGAGGAGAGCTAAGAGGGGACACGAGAAGACTTTGGCTGATAGGATTAAGGAGAATCCTAAAGCTTTCTTTAGTTATGTTAAGAATAGAAGATTGGTTAGGGCAAGATTAGGGCCAGTCATAGACAGCAGTGGGAAGTTGTGCGTGGAGCCTGAAGAGATTGGAGAGGCACTGAATAAATATTTCTCTTCGGTATTCACGCAGGGAGATGTAAATGTAGTTGTGGAGAACACTGAGGTACAGGGTTGCAAACTGGAAAGTATTGAAGTAGATAAGGAGGATGTGCTAGATATTCTTGAGGGTTTGAAGTTGGATAAGTCCCCTGGGCCGGACGGGATTTACCCTAGGATTCTCTGGGAGGCAAGAGAGGCGATTGCAAAGCCTCTGGCTCTGATCTTCAGGTCGTCGTTGGTTACGGGTATGGTTCCGGAAGACTGGAGGATAGCGAATGTGGTCCCATTGTTCAAGAAGGGGAAGAGAGACTTTCCAGGGAATTATAGGCTGGTGAGTCTTACTTCTGTTGTGGGCAAAGTATTGGAGAGAATTATTAGGGATAGGATTTATAGTTATTTAGAGAGAAATGAATTGATTGGGGATAGTCAGCATGGTTTTGTGAAGGGTAGGTCGTGCCTTACTAACCTTATTGAGTTTTTTGAAAAAGTGACCAAAGAGGTGGATGGGGGTAAGGCAGTTGATGTGGTATATATGGACTTTAGTAAGGCGTTCGATAAGGTGGCCCATGGAAGGCTTCTGCAGAAAATGCAGATGTATGGGATAGAGGGTGATTTAGCTAATTGGATTAGGAATTGGCTAGCAGATAGAAGACAGAGGGTGGTGGTTGATGGGAGATATTCATCGTGGAGTTCGGTGACAAGTGGTGTACCTCAGGGGTCTGTTTTGGGGCCCCTGCTGTTTGTAATTTTTATAAATGATCTGGATGAGGGTATTGAAGGATGGATTAGTAAATTTGCGGATGACACCAAAGTCGGTGGAGTGGTAGATAGTGAAGAGGGGTGTTATAGTTTGCAGAGAGACTTGGACAAGTTGCAGAGCTGGGCCGAGAGGTGGCAAATGGAGTTTAATGTGGAAAAGTGTGAGGTAATGCACTTTGGCAGGAATAATAAATGTGTAGAGTATAGGGCTAATGGTAGGATTCTTAATAGTGTTGATGAACAGAGGGATCTTGGTGTATATGTGCATAGATCCCTGAAAGTAGGCAGTCAAGTCGATAAGGTTGTTAAGAAGGCATACGGAGTCTTAGCTTTTATTGGTAGGGGGATTGAATTTCGGAGCCGCAACGTCATGTTGCAACTGTACAAAACTCTAGTGCGGCCGCACTTGGAGTATTGTGTGCAGTTCTGGTCCCCACATTATAAGAAAGATGTGGAGGCATTGGAGAGGGTACAGAGGAGGTTTACCAGGATGTTGCCTGGTATGGAGGGCAGGTCTTATGAAGAGAGGCTGAGGGATTTGAGGTTGTTTTCGTTAGAAAGGAGGCGGCTAAGAGGAGACCTTATCGAAACATATAAGATGATTAGAGGTTTAGATAGGGTGGACAGTGATAGCCTTTTTCCTAGGATGGAGAAAGCTAGCACGAGGGGACACAGCTTTAAATTAAGGGGTGATAGTTATAGGACGGATATCAGAGGTAGGTTCTTTACCCAGAGGGTGGTTAGGGAGTGGAATGCCCTGCCTGCGGCAGTTGTAGATGCGCCAAGTTTGGTGGCGTTTAAGAGGTTAGTTGATAAGTTTATGGAAGAGAAGGGAATGGTTTAGTTTGGAGGGTCATTGTTTTTTTTTCATAATTGGTCGGTGCAACATCGAAGGCCGAAGGGCCTGTTCTGCGCTGTAATGTTCTATGTTCTATGTTCTATAAATGTTGTATTCAATTTGCAAATCAAAGATCAGTTATGTTTCCCAATTTTGTTGCCATCACTAGCCTGACTCAACAGAGAAACAGGCCACTTCATCTGGGGCTGACATTTTTTGGTCAGTGAGCATCACTTAGTTCAATCCCCCCTCTCTTACTTACACCCCACCCTCTTTAACAGTTTTTCTTCTCAAATAACTATCTAAATCCATGTTTAAAGTATTGATGGTCTCTGCCTCTTCCAGATTTGGTTGGAAACAGAAGCCATATGTGTTGAGTACAAACTTTACAGTGAAAACTGAAACTGCCTGTGAGTAATCATTACATAATTTATAAAAATAACACTGCTCTGAGTTTGTGACTAGATGCTTTATGCATAGCAGCCACTTACAGCCTAACAGCTGGCAGTGCCCCAGGGTGGATTTAATGTGTGATATAGGTAGAACAGGAAGTGAATAAGAAAGGGGAACATGAATACATAAATGTTTCAAATACAAAATAAACAGTGGACTGCTGTTCAGTTTCTGTTGCAGCTGTTTTCTGAGTGTTTGAAACAACTTTACATATACAACTTATCTCCTGCTACTGAAAAAAACCGCCCTCCCACTTACAAGGCTGCAGCATTTCTGATGTAGAAAAAAATAAAACATGTCAGTGCAATAGTTAATGAGTGCTTCATTCTGAGATTGTACGAGTGCCTTGGGAAAATGTACATGCGTGGGAATGTTGGGAACATTCACCAGATCTCTGAGGGTGACTTGGTGGTCCTGCTGTGGGAAGTATTAAAAAATAGAGCAGTGTTCTCTGAAAGAGAAGTACATTCTGCTGTGAAGCAGAGGTGCAAGCGATGCCTATAGACATAGAGCAAATGAGGAGGATATTTTCTGGCATTGGGAAGACACTACGATAACGGGTGAATGAACACTGCTCGACAATCACCAGGCAAGACTGTTCTCTTCCTGTTAGGGAATACTTCAGCGTTACAGGCATTCGGCCGCTGAACTTCGGGTAAGCGTTCTCTAAAGTGGCCTTCACGACACGCGACAACGCAGAGACTGATAGCCAAGTTCTGTACACATGAGGACAGCCTCAACCGGGATCTTGGATTCATGTCACACTATCTGTAATCCCCACGACTTGCCTGGACTTGCAAAATCTCACTAACTTTTCTGTCCGGAAACAATACATATCATTTTAATCTATGCTTAATGCTCTCTTCACTCACATTGTCTGTACCTTTAAGATTTGATTAGCTGTAAAGACTCACATTTCAATCATTATTCATGTAAATTGAGTTTGTGTCTTTATATGCCCTGTTTGTGATCAGAACTCCCACCAACCTGACGAAGGAACAGCTAGTTCTGAAAGCTAGTGATGTTTGTTGCAAATAAACATATTGGACTCTAACCTGATGTTGTGAGACTTCTTACAGTGTATACCCCAGTCAAACGCCAGCATCTTCACATCATGTATATTGGGAAGAGCAGCAGACATTAGTGTAGACCACCAGCTCATTAAATTATCCCTGTAATATTTTTACATTTGTGGGTAACACTGACATGACAGTGCCCACTGTCCACCCCTGACTGCCATGAGAAGATGGCAGTGAATCAACTTTTAGGGATTGTTTGTGCAAACCCAAATGGCTTGTCAGGCAACTTCAGAGGGCATTAAAAAACTGATCCTGTTATTGTGGTCATTATTAACCACCTCATATCTTGCAGTGACAAACCGTGAAACTGAATTTAATAAATCTGATCATATGTCAATTTGCATCAGGAAAAAAGTGACCTTGACAACGGCTGCACTGTCATCAAAATCCAACTGGATTAGTAATGGAGGGACACTTGTCATCCTTATCTGGCCTGGCCCGTATGTGACAATATGGCTGTTTTTAATGTCCTCTGCAGTATACATATCTGTATATTACAGTTCAGCTATTTTGTGTACCTTCTGCATTATACACATCCCAGAGAGAGAATGGAACGAATAGTTTGTTTCACACTTGGGATAATACTTCCACCGAAGTGCTGTGATTCGCAGTTTTAGCTTGGATCTTGGCCACTCATGCTGTGTCCCACTAGGAATTGAGGGGAATGAGTAACATAATCACAGTGTAGCCCACCAGTCACACCAGCTCATTAAATTATCCCTGCAATATTTTTATATTAGTGCACAACACTGATATAACAGTGTCCACTGTCCATCCCTATCTGCTATGAGAAGATGGCAGCGAATCAACTCTGAAGGGCTGTTTGTGCAAACCAAGTAGTTGGTCAGGCAACTTTGGAGGCCATTAAGAAACAACTGCTTGGCACAAGCATGCTATATAAGTTCATCAGACATAGGAGAAGAATTAGACCATTCAGCCCATTGATCTATTCTGCCATTCGATCATGACTGAAATGGTCCTCATCCCCATTTTCCTGCTTTCTCCCCATAACTCTTCAACCTATTACCAACTGAAAATGTGCCTAACTCCTCCTTAAAGTTACTCACTGTTCCAGCGTCCACTACAATTTGGGGTAGCAAATTCCATAGATTCAGAACCCTTTAGGAGAAATAATTTCTCCTCAACTCTGTTTTCAATTTGCTATCCCTTATTCTAAGACTATGAACTCTCATCCTTGAATGCCCCATAAGAAGTATCTGCTCCACACCTACTTTATCCATATCTTTTATCATCTTGTGTACCTCAATTTGATCTGCCCTCATTTTTCTAAATTTCAGAGAATATAGGACTAAACTGTTCAATCTCTCTTCATATGAAAAACCCCTCATCTCTGGAATCAATTTAATGAACCTCCTTTGAACTGTCTCCAATGCCACTACATCCTTCCTCAAATGGGGAAACCAAAACTGTGCACAATACTTCAGGTGTGGTCTCACCAATGCCTTGTACAGTTGCAACAATATTTTCTTACTGTTATATTCTATTTCCTTAGCAATAAATGCCAATATTCCACTTGCTTTCTTTATTATCTGCTGCAGTGAAATCCATTCACGTAAGGTGTGGCAAGGTGGTACAGTGGTTAGCACTACTGCTTCACAGCGCCAGGGACCTGGGTTCAATTCCAGCCATGGGCGACTGTCTATGTAAAGTTTGCACATTCTCCCTGTGTTTGTGTGGGTTTCCTCCAAGTGCTTTGGTTTCTTTGAACAGTCCAAAGGTGTGCTGGGTAAGTGGACTGACCATGCTAAATTGTCCCTTAGTGACCCAAGATGTGTAGATTAAGGGGATTTGCAGAGGTACAGGGATAAGGCCTGGGTAAAATGCTCTGTTGGAGTCTCAGTGTAGACTCGCTGGGCTGAATGGCCTCCTTCTGCACAGCGGAGATTCTGACATTCAGATTTGTTATATGGGCTCTATTTCTTGCTACCCAGTATAGGTTTTGTACCAAGTGCAGTGACACTGCCCTTCGACAGTAATTGCAGTGAAGATGTTACATATTGTCAATCCTCTATCCACGCTAATACCTTATTGAATTTGCCACTTACATTATACACCTACAGACACCAAATTGACCAATTTGTGGACAATCTTCTCTTGTGGTTATTACAATTAGTTGAAGAGAAACAAAAGTTCCCCTGTTTGACCACAAGAGTTTTTTTTGAAAAAGAATACTTATAAGAACATAAGAAATAGGAGCAGGAGTAGGCCATTTAGCCCCTTGCGCCTATCCTGCCATTCAATAAGATTATGGCTGATCTGAAGTGGATCAGTTCCACTTTCCCGCTTTCTCCCCATAACCCTTAATTCCCTTGTCGATCAGAAACCTATCTACCTGTTACTTAAATATATTCAGCGAGGTAGCTTCCACCACTTCAACGGGCAGAGAATTCCAAAGGTTCACCACCCTTTGAGTGAAGAAGTTCCTGCTCAACTCCTATTTAAACATGCCCCCTGCCCCTTATTTTGAGGCTGTGCTCTCTAGTCCCGCTATCCTTTCTAAGCGGGAAGAATTTCTCTATCTCTACCCTATCTACCCCCTTCATTATCTTATATGTTTCTATAAGATCCCCCCTCAGCCTTCTAAACTGCAATGAGTACAAACCTAATCTACTCAATCTCTCCTCATAGGCTAACCCCCTCATCTCCAGTATCAGCCTAGTGAACATTCTCTGCACTCCCTCCAAGGCTAATATATCCTTCCGCAAATGCGACGACCAAAACTGCACACAGTACTCCAGCTGCGGCCTCACCAGCATCCTGTACAGTTGCAACAAGACCTCCCTATTTTTATATTCTATCCCCCTCACTATAAAGGCCAACATTCCATCTGCCTTCTTGATCACCTGCTCCACCTGCAGACTGGGTTTTTGCGATTCGTGCACAAGGACCCCCAGCATGCACCGTAGCATGCTGCAGCTTTTTGCCTTTTAAATAATAATCCCTCCTACTATTATTTCTACCAAAGCAGATAACCTCTCACTTGCTAACATTATACTCTATCTGCCAGGTCCTCACCCACTCACTCAACCTATCCAGATCTCTCTGCAGACTTTCTACATCCTCCACACAATTTGCTTTTCCACTCATCTTTGTGTCATCAGCAAATTTTGTTACCCTACACTCAGCCCCTTCCTCCAGGTCATGGTAAACAGTTGAGGCCCCAGCACCGATCCCTGGGGCACTCCGCTAGTTACCAGCTGCCAACCAGAATAACACCCACTGATTTCTACTCTCTGCTTCCTATTAGATAATCAATCCTCTATCCACGCTAATACCTTACCCCCAACTCCTTGCACCCTAAACTTTTGCAACAACTTTTTGTGAGGCACCTAATCAAATGCCTTTTGGAAATCTAAAAACACCACATCCAGCGGTTCCCCTCTGTCTACAGCACTAGTCACAACCTCATAGAAATCCAATAAATTCGTCAAACACAATTTTCTTTTAACAAATCTGTGCTGTGTCTGCTTGATCAAACCGTTCTTTTCTAGATGCCTTACTATTTCTTCTTTGATGTCAGATTCAAGCATTTTTCCGACTACAGACGTTAAACTAACCGACCTATAATTCTCTGCCTTTTGTCTGCTACCTTTTTTAAACAGTGGCATAACATTAGCCATTTTCCAATCTTGCAGTACTTCGCTGGAGTCCAGCGAATTTTGATAAGTAATTACTAAGACATCCAATATCACCTCTGCCATTTCTTTCAGATGCATTTCATCTGGTCCCGGGGACTTATCTACCTTCAGCCCCATTAGTCTATCAAGCACTATCTCTCTTGTGACTGTAATCGCATCAAGGACCTCATCTCTTACCATCCTTCTGTCTTTAATATCCGGCAAACTATTTGTGTTCTCCTCCATGAAGACCGACACAAAAATCTTGTTTAAAGCCTCAGCCATTTCCTCGTTACCCACCGCTAAATCCCCCGTCTCGTCCTCCAAGGGTCCAACATTCACTCCAGCCAGTCTCTTCTTTATATATTTGTAAAAACTTTTACTATCATTTTTTATATTTAGAGCTAGTTTAGCCTCATAGTCTATCTTTCCTTTCTTTATCACCTTCTTAGTCATTCTTTGTTGTTGTTTAAAGCTTTCCCAATCTTCTAATCGCCCACTATTTTTAGCCGCTCTGAACGCATCAGCTTTTAATTGAATACTCTCCTTATTTCCTTCGATAACCACGGCTGATTTTCCTTCTCCTACAGTCCTTCTTTACCATCGGAAAATAATTCTGCTGAGTACCAAAAAAGATCTCCTTAAAAATCCTCCACTGTTCCTCAGCCGTCCTACCAAACAATCTGCGCCCCCAATCTCTACATTTGCCAATTCCACTCTCATCCTATGATAGTCCCCTCTGTTCAAACAGAGTACACAGGTTTGGGATCCTACCTTATCATCCTCCTTCTGCATTAGAAATTCAACCACACTATAATCACTTGCCAACTGAGTGATCAATACTTGCCAATTCAGTGAATAGTTAACTGTTTACACGCTATGGCCAAAAGGCGGGAATAGTTTTCCTTGAGCTTTTTCAAGAAAGAAAGAAAATGATATTTGTTGTAGTTAAACCAGTCGAAGAAAAATAATTTTAAAATGCTCCAACTTGCATGAGTACGCTCAAAGTTCGTGCACACAGAAATAGATTAAGTGGGAGGATATTTTAAGTAATTTACAATCCAGCAAAGTAAAAGAGTATATGACTTGGAGGTTGGTGATTTGTCTGGCTTCAGGCTGGACTCTATGGTCATTCTGAGTTTGGTGTTGTTGTGTTCTCAAGATGCAGGCAGATGATTTATCTGTTTTTTTAAGATGTGGAGGTGCTGGCGTTGGATTTGGGTGGGCAAAGTAAGAATTTGCACAACACCAGGTGAAAGTCTAACAGGTTTATTTGGAATCACGAGCTTTTGGAATGCTGCTCTTTCATCAGGTGAGTGGAATCACCTTTTTTTTGTAGGTAGTAACTGATAGGTTGAACTCTTTTCAAAACATACTGCAGCATGTTGAAAACCAAAAATCAGCAGAGAGGGTTCAAAATTGTAACTTGCATGGAGAGAGAGAGAGAGACTTGCTTCTTCACCATCTCATTGGTCACCGTCCTGGTCTGCGGAGAAAACAGGTGCTAAGCATCCTCCTCTCTCTTTTTCTCCAACTCCCAGTTACCCCCAAAATGGTTGTGGTCTGGTGAATTCCATTCCATGGTTTGCATGGTTAGATGAAGTCTGACCAAATTATTTCACAGCTAGAGTCCTACTTCCAAATGATTCTATTTAATAATTTTTCTCTATCCCATTGTGTACAATGGCATTTGCCACTCATACTCGTAGGCAGCTGTTCCTGGTGAGGCTTTGCAGACAGGTTGCCTTCATTCCAATGGCTTTGGGGTGCAGGATGTACAGTGCCATAAATTTTCAACCATCTTTGATGGTGATTTCAAGTCCTTCGGAATGTGGCTTGATGTGGCTTAAAAATAATCTACTGATAGCTTCTGGCTGATAAATTCATTAAGTCATTTTTCACAAAACAGGGTTTCATATCAATAGCATAAAAGCTTGATAGTACCTCAGTACAAGAGAGAATTTGTCTCCTGGTCAGCCTATAGTAAATGGGACAGCTCAGTGAAAATCCTACTTCCTAGCAGATTTTGACTGAGGTTTGGGAGGCACAGTAATTAGTCTCACGGCACCAGGTTAAAGTCTAACAGGTTTATTTGTAGCATGAGCTTTCTGAGCATTGCTCCTTCATCAGGTGAGTCTTGGGAGCTATTCACTGTCTGGGAGCTATTCACTGGATCTTTTTTGCTGATGGGTAGATGTGTGTGGTCTGTGAATACAAGTGGCTCTGATATCACAATTGAGTTACAACAGGAAGAATTCTGATGGTGCTTCCCCTCTCTCTGAGATGGATTCTAATAAAGAAATAAATTCTAAATAAAAAAGTGATACTCTTAAAAAGAATGCTGATGAGACACTTTGTGAACCATAGAATTCAGAATTATTGTCACTGATCCTGAATCTCAACAACGGGTACATAATAGATTAAAAAGTAATTGATCTTTCTTAACCAGTCCAATTGGGTTAGACAGCTCCATCTGTTGCAGATTCAGCCTTTATTATTCCAAGAACCAATAATGATGACCGTTTTTTTCTCCTATACTTGGATGCCAAATTGATGAGTACGCTAAATGAATTCATGAGATTTTCTTTTAAATCAGCTTTTCCAATCAAGTCAACTGGAGATTGCTGTAAATGCTCTGACAGTAGCTGTGTTTTGGCACCATACCATCTTCCTGCCACCATATCTTCTGGGATTATCAGGAATAGCCCTTTCCAAAAACTCAGCTGAACGTTTCATCTTTTAACTTCAGAATTTTGACATTTTCCTCTTTGATCTTCTCTCAGATTCTCACTGCCTTAGCTATTCATATTTCACTAGTTTCCTCAACATCTTTTTCAATATTTATTCAATGTTTTATCTTAACTTGACTGAAATGATCTGTTACATCACTTGACAATCATTTGATGCTTCTGCTCTGTGTCTTTTTCCCTTCCGGTCACCCCCAGTGAAACTATGCCTGTCCTATTAATATGTCCAAGGGATTTTCACAGTAACTCCACTGCAGTGTTAATATAAGCCTTACTTGTGACACTAATAAATACACTTTTAAACTTTACGTTTGCTTGTCTCTTGAATTCTTTCAGTTCTGAAGGACATTAACCTGAGATATCGAATGTTCACTCTTTACTGATAGAATAGCCCTTCCTGCCTGGTGGGATATTAGTAGTCCCACCATAATAAATGGCAATTTAAATGGTCTGTTCCATCTGTTGGCGGGTGGGGGGCTTGGTGGGTGATGGGGAGAAACAATGACAAGGCCATAAAATCCTGGCCCTGATGCACTCTTCCAGCCTTGTTTTTGTTTCAAATTTCCTGCAATTGCTGTGGATTTGAATGTCTGCAATGGCTGCTGTGTAGTGGCATTAGGGAAAGGAGAAAGATCAACTTCACTCACACTTCCCAGCAGTAGTGAGAGCTTTTAAAGTGCTGCTTTTGATGTTAGCTTTTTCCTTATAGTTTCGAAAACTTTTTAGTTTGGACGGAGCATTATTAAGCCGATGTGTCAACGATAGCATTCTTACACAGCAATTCGTTAATTTTTCCTTGGGATACACTTTACCAGACAACTTTAAACATTAAGGGTAAGATAACATGCTGGGATTGTGAATTAGTGTCAGAGGTAGCCAAAACCAAGAAAAATCTGCTTCATAGTAACAAAGCAAGAGATAGTATTATTGAATTAATATTTATAATTAACAAAATTATTTGCCATATTTCAATAAAACCATAGCAAAATCTACTTCTTGTTTCCACTTAGTTAAATAGTATTGCATATTATAAATTCATAAGTTCATAAGATATAGGAACAGAATTGGGTGATTTGCCCCATCAAGTTCGCTTCGCCATTTGATCATGGCTGATATGCTCCTCATCCCCATTTTCCTGCCTTCTCCCCATAACCCTTCAACTCATTAACAAGTTCATAAGATATAGGATGTAGGATTCTCATAGCATCCTACAGAAGGAGGCCATGCAGCCCATAGAATCTGAACTGACCACAATCCCATGCTATCCCCATAACCCCATTTATTTACCCTAGCTAATTGCCCTGACACTGAGGGGCAATTTAGCATTGTAACCCCACACATTTACTCATTCATTTAATCTGCACACCTGACAATACTAAGGGGCAATTTATCATGGCCAATCCATCTTTGGAGTGCGGGAGGAGACCGGAGAACCCAGACGAAACCCACGTAGGGAGAACGAGCAGACTCCACACAGACAGTGACTCAAGTCAGGAATCCAACCCAGGTTCCTGGCGCTCTGAGGCAGCCATGCTAACCACTGTGCCACCACGCAGCTCTTTGAATATATTAATTTGGCAGAAGTTATTTTTTATGCCAATCTATTCCTTCTCTTCAATGGAAAGTAAGGGAGCTTGTGCTAGGCATTTGTTTATGCTGTTAAGCGGCGGGGTTGCCGCCACATTTTGATTTACACGTGCTTGCGGAACAGAAAGGAATAAATGGACAACACATTATCCATTTACAGTGGGGTGGTCAACTGGGGCTTTGTGAACTGAACACAGCTTTTCCATGGCTAAGGTATGGCTTTGCACACCAGAGAATGGATTCAGTTGCTATGCAGGAGGTGCAGAAATGTTTTTGGAATGGGCAGCTTCCCTTCTGTTCTGGCCCGCCCAAGCAGTGTCTTTTTATTATTCTATCCAGTGCAGCTGGCTACCTTCAGCCGAGCTGTGTTCCTATGTTTGGTGGCTGAGACTGCCATGTTCACAGCAGTGATGTTAATGTCTACGTTACAATCATAGAAATCATAGAAAGCCTACAGTACAGAAATAGGCCATTTGGTCTATCAGGTCTGCACCGACCACAATGCCAGCCGGGCCCTACCCTCCTTTTCTCTACATATTTTATCCACTAATTCCTCTAACCTATGCATCTCAGGACACTAAGGGGCAATTTTAGCATGGCCAACCAACCTAATCTGCACATCTTTGGACTGCGGAAGGAAACCGGAACACCCAGAGGAAACACATGCAGACACGGGAAGAATGTGCAAACTCCACACAGACAGTGACCTAAGCCAGGAATCGAACCCAGGTCTCTGGAGCTGTGAAGCAGCAGTGCTAACCACTGTGCTCCCGTGCCGCCCATCATGTGTGTTTGGGGTCTGAGTCACAGAAAACTGACGCTGGAGACCGGCAGAGGGATGTAAGTGGTTAGTGTGGTTTTTAGGGAAGTGGTTCGATAACAAGACTTGTTTGGTGGGTTCAGTTTTGGGGTTTCTTGCTCGGCCCATTTATGCTAGTTGTGGTGACAATGGAGGATCAGTGCAATATTTCAAATTCTCAGTAATAATCACAGTAATTAAAATGACGATTCTCTGAACTCAGCAACATATGAATTGTATATAATAGTTTAAAGGATCACTTCATGTTCATTTCATGTATACTTCACGTACATTTATCATGGTGTATGGAGAATAACACCATCGTTATTTATGTTTCTATCAGCCTCTCTCATTCTTCTTTAACTTATCCAGTGGCAATGTTGACAGACTACTGAATCGAAGAGTAAAGTCAAATCTGTCCTCCCCAAACATTTACACAAAAGTGCACAAGTTGTTGGGAGATGGTAATCAGCAACATGAAGAATAAGTAACCTTTGTCTTTGCATAGCAGACCAATTATACTTCCCCAGTTTCCTATCAGTCAAACTAGGGAGCTAAAGAGTGAATTGAGGAGAGCTAAGAGAGGACACGAGAAGACTTTGGCTGATAGGATTAAGGAGAATCCTAAAGCTTTCTTTAGATATGTTAAGAATAGAAGATTGGTTAGGGCAAGATAGGGCCAGTCATAGACAGCAGTGGGAAGTTGTGCGTGGAGCCTGAAGAGATTGGAGAGGTACTGAATAAATATTTCTCTTCGGTATTCACGCAGGATGATGTAAATGTAGTTATGGAGAACACTGAGGTACAGGGTAGCAAACTGGAAGGTATCGAAGTAGATAGGGAGGATGTGCTAGATATTCTCGAGGGTTTGAAGTTGGATAAGTCCCCTGGGCCGGACGGGATTTACCCTAGGATTCTCTGGGAGGCAAGAGAGGAGATTGCAGAGCCTCTGCCTCTGATCTTCAGGTCGTCGTTGGTTACGGGTGTGGTTCCGGAGGACTGGAGGATAGCGAATGTGGTCCCATTGTTCAAGAAGGGGAAGAGAGACCTTCCAGTGAATTATAGGCCAGTGAGTCTTACTTCTGTTGTGGGCAAAGTATTGGAGAGAATTATTAGGGATAGGATTTATAGTTATTTAGAGAGAAATGAATTGATTGGGGATAGTCAGCATGGTTTTGTGAAGGGTAGGTCGTGCCTCACTAACCTCATTGAGTTTTTTGAAAAAGTGACTGAAGAGGTGGATGGGGGTAAGGCGGTTGATGTGGTATATATGGACTTTAGTAAGGCGTTTGATAAGGTGGCCCATGGAAGACTTCTGCAGAAAATGCAGATGTATGGTATAGAGGGTGATTTAGCTAATTGGGTTAGGAATTGGCTAGCAGATAGAAGACAGAGGGTGGTGGTTGATGGGAGATATTCGTCTTGGAGTTCGGTGACAAGTGGTGTACCTCAGGGGTCTGTTTTGGGGCCCCTGCTGTTTATAATTTTTATAAATGATCTGGATGAGGGTATTGAAGGATGGATTAGTAAATTTGCAGATGACACTAAAGTCGGTGGAGTGGTAGATAGTGAAGAGGGGTGTTATAGTTTTCAGAGGGACTTGGACAAGTTGCAGAGCTGGGCCGAGAGGTGGCAAATGGAGTTTTATGTGGAAAAGTGTGAGGTAATGCACTATGGCAGAAATAATAAATGTGTAGAGTATAGGGCTAATGGTAGGATTCTTAGTAGTCTTGATGAACAGAGGGATCTTGGTGTGTATGTTCATAGATCCCTGAAAGTAGGCAGTCAAGTCGAGAAGGTTGTTAAGAAGGCATATGGAGTCTTAGCTTTTATTGGTAGGGGGATTGAATTTTGGAGCCACAACATCATGTTGCAACTGTACAAAACTCTAGTGCGGCCGCACTTGGAGTATTGTGTGCAGTTCTGGTCCCCGCATTATAAGAAAGATGTGGAGGCTTTGGAGAGGGTACAGAGGAGGTTTACCAGGATGTTGCCTGGTATGGATGGCAGGTCTTATGAAGAGAGGCTGAGGGATTTGAGGTTGTTTTCGTTAAAAAGAAGGCGGCTAAGAGGAGACCTTATTGAAACATATAAGATGATTAGAGGTTTAGATAGGGTGGACAGTGATAGCTTTTTTCCTAGGATGGAGAAAGCTAGCACGAGGGGACACAGCTTTAAATTAAAGGGTGATAGTTATAGGACAGATATCAGAGGTAGGTTCTTTACCCAAAGGGTGGTTCGGGAGTGGAATGCCCTGCCTGCAGCAGTTGTAGATGCACCAAGTTTGGTGGCGTTTAAGAGGTTAGTTGATAAGTATATGAAAGAGAAGGGAATGGTTTAGTTTGGAGGGGCATTGCTTTTTATATTGGTCGGCGCAACATCGAAGGCCGAAGGGCCTGTTCTGTGCTGTAATGTTCTATGTTCTATGTTCTAAACTGACTCTATACAGACCAGAGGTCAAACTTCTAATGGATGTATTCATTTATCCATAGAATCCCTACAGTGCGGTTTCCCCATTGAGTCTGTACCCACTCTCTGACAAAGCATCCTACCCAGGCCCTTTCTCCCACCCTATCCCCGTAACCCCATACATTTACCATGGCTAATCCATTTGACCCATACCCCTTGGAACACTAAGAGGCAACTTAGCATATCCAATCCACCTTTCGACTGTGGGAGGAAACTCGAGGAAACCCATGCAGACACGGGAAGAATATGTGGACTCCATACAGGCACCCAAGGCCAGAACTGAATGCGGATCCCTGGTGCTATGAGACAGCACTCTAGCCACTGCACCACCATGCCAACCATGGGAAAATCTAAGACATTCCTTGCTTTTCTTTATATTATGAGGCTAATTTTATAATCTTATGTCAGCGACACAGGACAGTTGCTCATTTGAGCCCTTTACCAGTCTACAGTGCTGTGGAGTGAGGTCAGTAACTTTGTACTTTATCATAGTGTCACTCTGCAAAGTAGTATGATTAGTTTATGTTTGCTCTAGAAGGAAATCTCAATGAATCCTGTTCAGTGTGTAGTCAATTGTAACCCCCTATTAATATCCTGGGCCAGAAACTGAACTGGACCAGCCAAATAAATACTGTGGCTAGAAGATCAGTTCAAGGGCTGGGAATTCTGTGGAGAGTAACTCATCTCCTGACTCCCCAAATCTGTCCACCATCTACAAGGCACAAGTCAGGATTTTGGTGGAATACTCTGCACTTGCTTGGATGAGTGCAGCTCCAACTACACTCAAGGACTGTTCAGGACAAAACAGTCCTACTGATTTGTGCCCCATCCATCATCTCAAACATTGAGTTCTTCCATCCCCAACGCAGTCATACTATCAGCAGTTCATACTATCTACAAGGTGATGTGCAGGATCTCAAAGCTTTTTTGATAGCATCTTTCAAACCCATGACCTCTACTATCTAGAAGGACAAGGGTAGCAGACGCATGGGAACGTTGCCATGTTCAAGTTTCCCTCCAAGCCACAAATATCCTGATTCAGGAATATGTCATCATTCGTTCACTATCACTGGGTCAAAATCATGAAACTCTCTCTTTAACAACACAGTGAGTGTATCTACACTACGTGGACTACAGCAGTTCAAGAAGGCAGTTTACTATCACCTTCTCAATGGCAATTAGGTGTTGGCATTAAATGCTGGCCTAATCGGCGACATCCACTTCTTGTGAAAGAAGAAAATCCCTAAGGAAAGTCTGATCATGTGCATAAACTTTGCAATCACCAAAATTAATCCAAATCACCTGTTCTGCAAGATAGTTGGACGACTGGGTTTTTCAAAGCAGTGGTAGTGAAGGGAGCAGTTCCTCTTGTAGCTGAACTTGAGTGGAAGAGCATGCGCTCAGTTGATTTGTGCCATTGAACTTTGATAAATTGCTTTTGGATCAAGAAAATCCCCCCCTCTGACACTGAGTCATTCAGATAGACAAAGTATGCTATGGGGATGCCTCCCAGTATAAATATTTTCTGGAGTTGTAAGGAACATTGTTCACATCCCATTATGCTACCTATCAATGGTGGCGTAGTGGCACAGTGGTTAGCACTGCTGTCTCATACTATCAGAGACCGAGATTTCATTCCCGGCTTGGGTCACTGTCTGTGAGGAGTTTGCACTTTCTCCTCGTGTTTGTGTGTATTTCCTCCAAGTGCTTCGGTTTCCTCCCACAGTCCAAAGATGTGGGGATTAAGTTGATTGGCCATGCTAAAATTGACTCTTAGTGTCAGGGGGACTAGCTAGGTAAATGCATGGAGTTATGTAAATATTGGGGTCACAGGGATAGGCCCTGGGTGGGATTGTGATTGGTACAGACTCGATGGATAAATGGCCTCCTTCTGAACTGTATGATCGTATGACTTCTCCCAACTCTTTTTCCTCCTTGCTTTGCTTCGTGATCAGCTGCAAAGCTTCCATCACTAAGCTCGGGAATTCATGAAATTGTAGAATCTTTACAGTGCAGAAGGAGGCTATTTGGTCCATGGAGCCTGCACCGACAACAATCACACTCAGGTCCTACCCATATGACTCCGCATATTTACTCTCTTCATCCCCCGACACTAAGGGGCAATTTATCAAGGCCAATCAACCTAACTGCACATCTTTGTTCCCTCGCTAAACTTTTCGATCTCTTTTCTTTGAGATATTCTTTTAAACCATACCTCTGATCAAGCTTTCGCTATCTGTCAAAGTATCTTTTTATGTAGCACGGTGCCAAATCATGTCAAACAATGCTTCAGTCAAGTGAAGCTCTTGCTATGTCAATCACACTATTTAAATGCAAGTTGTTGTTGATAGACTCAAGGCCAATACACAGATGGAAGGGAAATCTTTTGTCACTTTACATCCAGTGCAGAGCATCATCTGTAGAATTAAGTGAGAGGAAGGGGAAGCTCAGGTCTGAAATTATCAGCATGCACACAGTCATCAGGATGTACATGCACTGCTTAATATATCACAAGCCACGCAGATAGCTCAAACATCATTAGCTACGCCACAGGACTTCCGAGACTTTTAAAGCTATTGTTCATAATCAGTGGCCTTGCCTCAGTCTTTAAAAGTTGACTGATGTGCTTATGGTCGCTTGGGGTGCATATAATCAGTATTTAACACAGGATGTGGAGTGCATAACAGGATGAAGTGTAGCAGCTGAAAACCATAGCATAGTCTGACAGCATTTTGATCAGCTTGGTATTGCAGCATAATATAAGCCCACAACTCTCTAATCCTATTTACTGAACAAACTGAATAGATAATATTAAGGAAGCTTTATGAGATCCAATGGTGTACCATCACATTAACTCATCCAGGTAATAATACCAGGCACAACTCCCTTTGCTTACTCATTTTAATGGAAAATCAGATGTGAATAAAAAGTGACATTAAACTGCTAGAAGGTTCCAACAGAATACTTTACTGTGTTTAACATTTGCTAAATGGATTTCTAGCCCTCTGGATTAATGAACAATAGCTGAGTTATTAAAATTGGTGCTTTTGCTTATTAAGGTCTTGTTAGGGTCACGGCTGATGAGATAATGCAACATGGCAGAAGTGCCTACTCAAATCTAAGAGTAATTGTTTGTAATGCAGATCAGACCTGGAATTATTGATGAAAATTTTTTATCTGTAGGTTTAAGTCAGCTATGAAGGTTTAAAGTGGAATACAGGTAGCACTTAGTTGTCTTTTGTAAATTGGCAAAAAGACATTCAGCACCAGGCACACTCTCAGATGGGTCCAGAGAATATGTCAGTTGTTAAATTGGAGAAAATTGTACAGATTGCAAGGGTGTGAGGATAGTTAAAGAGGAACACACAGTATGGAGATAGATATTTCAAAAACCCTCACAGGACACATCAGCCTAATAGGCTGATCTTGTCACGGCAGAAGTTTGGGGGAATTAAGGAGCGATCGGGAGTGAAGGGAGAGGAAACTTTTAGTGTAAGTACGCATCTGCAGACACTTGACAGAACAACACAATGTGTGGAACTTTCCAGCCATTCACGCCAGTGGGATTCTCTGGTCCCGCTGCAGTGAACAGAGATTTGGCCAAACGCTAATTCTTTGCCCCTGCTTGTGGTGATGGCAAGACGTGAACAGCTGAAAAATTGCAGCTAACACCTGACCCCCTGCTTTATGCTCACTGAACTTGAGTTGGGTTTTTATCAGACGCTTACCCAGGGGATGTCACTTCAGAGCAGCTTCTCCATAGATTCAACATCTTTATATCAAGGCATATCCAGTTTTGAAGCAATGTATAAATGTTACTGCTCCGGTAGGCTATAGCCCTGGGCTGCATGGCAACCAGAGTTGTCCTCAGTGTAGTTGGCACTAGGATCTGAAACCATTCAGGATCAGTCTGGCAGGAGATCACTTATTTTTAAACCATGTCCCCTAATTCTAGTCTCGCACCAGGGGAAATATCTTGACGCTACTCACACTGTCAAGTCCCTTCAGGATCTAATATGTTTCACTAAGATCATTTTTCATTTTCCTAAACTCCAAAGGATACAGCCCAATCTGTTCAACCTTTTACTCCGTCATCCCAGGTATCAGTTGAGTGAACTTTCACTGAATTGAACGCATTTATATCCTTTCTTAAACAACGATCAAAACTGTACACAGCACTCCAGAGATGGTCTGTCCTTTAGAACTATCGCAAAAATTATCCCAACTTTTATATCTTAATCTCCTTGCATTAAATAACAACACTGCATTTGTCTTCCTAATCACTTGCTGTACCAGCACACTAACATTTTTGTAACTTCTATACCAGGATACCCAGATCCCTGTGTACCTCAGTGTTTTGCAATCTCTCTCCTTTCAAATAATAAGCTGCTTTTCTATTCTTCCTGCTGAAGTGGATAGGTTCACGTTTTGTCACAAGTACACGCCATCTGTCTCATTTTTACCCACTCATTTAACCCATCTACAACCCTTTATAGACTCCTTCACAACTTCCCTATCTTTCCTTGTACCATCAGCAAGTTCAGCTGCCTTATATCTGACCCTTCATACAAAATATTGATATCGTTTGTAAACAGTTGAGGTGTTTACTGACCCTGTGGCACTGTACTTGTTAATGCACTGACCCCTGTGGCACTCTACTTGTTAATGCACTGACCCCTGTGGCACTCTACTTGTTAATGCTTCCAAGTTGGAAATGACCCATTTATGCCTACTTTCTGATTGCTGTTAACTACCCAATCTTTTATTCATGTTTCTCCCCTTTAATAAGCTCTTATTTCGTGTAGCAACCTTTGATATGGAACTTTGTCAAATGCCTTCTGAAAATGTAAGTAGAGTTCAGATGAAAAGGAAATCTATAGAACAAAAGTCAACAAAGACAAAAGGGAAAAGCACAAAGAGAAATAGGTCAAGTAGAGAGATAGCCAGAGATAAGTGGACCTGTAAATAAACAGAGAATATATAGTGAGATTGAGATGAAAGAAATATGATAGTATCTAATAAGTCAAAATAGGATGCAATGCACTCATAGAATCACAGAATCCCGACAATGCAGAAAGAGACCATTTGGCCCATCGAGTCTGCACTGACAATAATCCCACCAAGGCTCTATCCCCATAATTCCACATATGTACCCTGCTAATCTGCCTAACACTAAGGGGGAATTTAGCATGGCCAATCAATTTAACCCGCAGATCTTTGGACTGTGGAAGGAAACCAAAGGAAACCCACGCAGAAACGGGAAGAACATGCAAACTCTACACAGCTGTTACCTGAAGCTGGAAGTGAACCTGAGTCCCTTACACTGTGAGGCAGCAATGCTAACCACTGTGCTATTCTGTCTCCCATTGCACCATTGCGCCATCCAGAAAAATGAAAATGGAAACTAGGGAGAGAAGAGTCAATGAAAAGGTAAAATCTAAACTATCCCAGAGATACTGCATTTTTGAATGCGATCTGAAACTGAGAACACATCTATACTCCTAACTGGCATTAAAGGTCCGTTCAAAGATATTATTTGAAGAGTGTGGAGTTTCCAATGCATTGACCCACTCAGGAAATACTGTATAGAACTAATAAATCTTATAGTGACAAATTTCCCAATGCACTTGCCAATATTCATTTCTCAACCAGCAGCGCTATGGTATTTATAGAACTGTGGTAAAGGGTCATTCAGACTTGAAACACTGGCTCTGTTGTCTCGATGTAGAGATGCCGGCGTTGGACTGAGGTAAACACATTAAGAAGTCTGACAACATCAGGTTTAAATCCAACCGATTTATTTCATAATAAACTCACAAGCTTTCGACCCTCTGGTTTTCATCAGGTGAATGAGGTGTTCTGGTCTCAAACAGCACATATAACAGCACAGACTGTTTACAGATTACTAATTACAGATTTCTATTACAAATCTATAAACAGTCTGTGCTGTTAGATGTGCTGTTTGAGACCAGAACACCTCATTCACCTGACGAAGACCAGACGGTCGAATGTTCGTGAGTTTACTATCAAATAAATCGGTTGGATTTAAATCTGGTGTTGTCAGACTTCTTACTCTGTTCTCTCTCCATAGATGCAGTCAGATTCACTGAGATATTCCATCATTTTCTCTTTTTGTTTCAAATTCCAGCATCCGCAGTAATTTGCCTTTAGTGCTATATCTGATCATTGCCTCATTGCTTTTTGTGGGAGCTTGTCTTTGGGTGGTTAAGTTGAAGAGAGAAATTTCCTGTCACATTTCCAACATTACCACGTAGTAAAGTACTTGGTAATTTGGCAATGTTTGCAACATCCCGATATTTTGCAACAATGCAATTGTGAAAGGAGCTTCACTAAAGTAACATTCTCCTTTTTCTTTTATAACCCATTGGCTTAATTTCTGAAATCGTTTCTTGCCGACTTGAATTGCTTCTTGAATTGCCTCTCATACAAACCATAACTTTCCCAAATCTCTCTGGCTTATATCATACTGTGTACCGATTCCGGCTTTGTCTTCATTCCTCTCCTTGCCAACCTTCAATGTCTCCTCACAAACTAACCTAGTGAATTCAAAATCCATCTCCTTGTTCACAAATTCCTCAATAGTCTAGTCCCACCTGGCCACTATGCCTCCTTCCACCCTACATCAGCCTTCCCCTTTTCAGTTTCTGAGCTCCCCCCACAACTTTGAAAGTTAAGCCTTCAGTTGTTTATGACCAACATTCTGGAACTCTCTGTCCCTTCCAAATTGCTTCCATACTCCCCATCTTGAAAGGTTTCTCCAAATATTTATTTTTTCTTCATGGGATGAGAATGTCACTCTCATCCCATGAAAAAAAAATATTTGGAGAAACCTTTCAAGATGGGGAGCCAGCATTTGTTTTCAGTGCTAGCTGCCCATAAGAGCTGCTTTCTTGAACAACTGCTATCCATGTGATGTATGTCTTTTGTTGCAGCTCCATTGCAAAGAAAGGCATGTCTACTCTTCTGCAATTTTAATGGAGTTGAGCCTGTTTTTTAAAGAATCACCTCAAGAGGTGTCATGAGCCATAGTCTGCATGAGAGAACCTTTTGAAAGGTTTGAACGTTCAAAATGTCCTCATGTCCTTTATGCCAAACTAGGCTGCAGTGAAAGAAACTTTTTTTTTAGCAGAGTAGAAAGCATTGAATGACTGACTATACCTCACAGATTTTTGTAAACACGTGCTATTGTAACTATAGGATTTACTGATTCTACACAGTGTATCTTGAGTGGGTCAATATCACTGGAAGGGCCATAGCTTGGCTGAGCGGGGTCTCAATGCCAAGAGGCTGGGTGGCATATTACTGTGCTTTTGGGATGGAATAGTTTCAATAACTCCTGAAGACTGTTAGCTGGAAACGTTGGGGGTGATTTTATTAAAACAATTCCAAATGCTGAAAAAGTGAGAAAATGGGAGAGTTTTAGGCTTGTTTCTTGAGCAGTTAAAAAAGCAATCTCATGGCACTTAGTCAAAAAAAAGTGCCAGGATGCGATCTCATCAGTAAAGGATAGGCAAAGCCTACACTTGCTGGTGGAGTTGGCTGCTTTAGGGGCACCATTGTGCAGGTACCCCGATTTCCCAGTGTGTACTGGGAGATCTCCTATCACTCCATCCCCTTCCACCGCCCCTCCACCCCCATGGACATTAGGACCCACTGCTCATCGCTCCCTGTGCTCCTCACAACTCAACAGCCCGATTCTCTTTTCTCTCTATATCCTTTGATCCTCTTTGCCTCAAGCGCTATATCTAACTGCTTCTTGAAAATATTCAATGCTTTGGCCTCAACTGCTTTCTGTGATAGTGAGTCCCATGGGCAGACTGCCTTCTGGGTGAAAAAGTTTCTCCTCATTTCTGTCCCAAATGGTGTACCCTATATCCTCAGACAATGGCCCCTGGTTCTGGACACTCCCACCATTGGGAACATTTTTGCATCTTGCATCTGTCTTGTCCTGTTAAAATTTTATAGGATTCTATCAGATCTCCACTCATTCTCCTGAACTCCAGCGAATACAATCCTAACCAATTCAATCTCTCTTCATACATCAGCTCTGCCATCCCAGAAATCAGAGATAATTATCAATGAGAAGATAAAACCCATGCTCCTGGGCTGCTTGCCAGATTTCCAAAAGGCCTTTGACCAGGTGCCACATTGGAGACTGTTAAATAAGGTAAGTGCCCATGGTGTTAATGGTAAGATCCTGGCATGATAGAGGATTGGTTGACTGGCAGAAGACACAGAATGGGGATAAAGGGGTCTTTTTCAAGATGGCAGCTGGTGACCTCAGTAGTGTGCCTCAGGGGTCGGTGCTGGAACCACAATGTTTTACAATATACATTAACTATTTGGAAGAAGGAACTGAAGGCACTTTTACTGTGTTTGCGGATGATACAAAGATATGTAGAGGGACAGGTAATATTGAGGAAATGGGAGGCGGATAGGTTAGGAGAGTGGGTAAAGAAGTGGCAGCTGGAATAGAATCTGGAAAAGTGCGAGGTTATATACTTTGGAAGGAGGAATGGAGGTACAGCTTATTTTCTAAATAGAGGAATGCATAGGAAATCAGAAACACAAAGGGACTTGGGAATCTTTGTTCAAGATTCTCTAAATATTAACGTGCAGATTCAGTTAGGAATGCAAATGCAATGTTAGCATTATGAAGACAGGACTACAATAAAGAGCAGATCTGTACTTCTGAGGCTGCATAAGGCTCTGGTCAGACCCCATTTGGAGTATTGTGAGCAGTTTTGAGTCCTTATCTAAAGAAGGATGTACTGGCCTTGGAAAGGGTCCAGAGGAGATTCACAAGAATGATCCTTGGAATGAAAAGCTTTTCTATGAGGAACGATTGAGGAATCTGGGTCTATACTCATTGGAGTAGAAGGATAAGGCAGGAGGATTTATTGAAACTTACAGGATGTTGCAAGGTCTAGGTAGAGATGATGTTTCCACTAGTAGGAAAATTAGAACCAAAGGGCACAACTTCAGGCTAAGGGGACGATTCTTTAAACATGAGGAGGAATTTCTTCAGCCAGCGATGTGTGAATCTGTGGAACTTCTTGCCGCAGTGCATAGAACATATGAGAAACTACAGCACAAAAGACCCTTTGGCCCACAAGTTGCGCCAAACATATCTCTACCTACTAGGCTTATCTATAATCCTCTGTCTTACTAAGTCCCATGTACTCATCTAAAAGTCTCTTAAGTCCTATTGAATCTTCCTCCATCATCACTGGCAGCCTATTCCATGCACCCATCATCCTCTGAGTGAAAAACTTACCCCTGATTGTGGAGAAGGCTGTGGAGGCCAGGTCACTGAATATCTTTAAGACAGAGATAGAAAGCTTCTTGATTAATAAGGGGATCAGGGGATATGGGAAAAAGGCAGGAGAATGGGGATGAGAAAAATATCAGCCATGATTGAATGGCGAAGCAGACTTGATAGATTGAGCGGCCAAATTCTGCTCCTAAGTCTTATGGTCTTATGGAAAAAGATACAAATGGCTGATCTGCTCATTAAACTGGATTATTACCAAATTTCTTTACAAAATCTTCAAATTACAAATAACTTTCACATGCCATTCAAAGGCTTTTCAACTACAGCTTGATTTAGAACATATGAAAGTCTGATGTCTCCCTTTTACCCTTCACATTCCATGGGCTGCATAGATCACAGGATCAGAAGTGCATTTACCACTGCTTCTCAAAGAGGAGCACTTAATTTATTCTGTTAGAGCGAATGGTAATTCTATTGCTCAGTGCACAGGTAATTGCTTCATGTGACAAATAAAAACAAGTCAAATGATGTCTGGGAATTAATTTAAAGGTTCACTAAATGCATTGGATTGTTTACCCCACAACAGGATTGTAACAGCATTGGATGAACCCAAACTTTATGTGTAGAGTCTTTTGTTAGCAAATGCTGTTGACCTTCAAAATAGCATTTATGTTGAATAAGATACTGGGAAAATACCCTGCTCTAGTATTCAGGTAGTCTAATGAGACAATCTGTTTCCACTGCTGTTGGATCAACAATCAGAGAACACAGATTTAAAAGACTTTGCAAATCGAGGAATTTTCTTTCTAAACATCGTGAAGCACATAGGAATATTGGAACAGGAATGGACCATTCAACCTGCCCATTCAATGAGATCATGGCTGATTTATCCTATACAAACCAAGGCCCATATCCCTTAATATCTTCAAAAATCCATCTCAGGTGTAAAACTGGTAACTGATCTAGCGTCAACTGCCATTTGTGGAAGAGCGTTCCAAACTTCTACCACCCACTGTGTGTAGCAGTCTTTCCTAACATCTCTCCTGATTGGTCTGACCCTAACTTTTGGATTATGCTCCCTAGTTCTAGAATCTCCAACCAGTGGAAGAATACTGGGGGCAACTGGCAGTACAGCAGTTTGGGAGACTCAAGTAGGTTCCCCATTGAGTGCCATAGCCTGAACACCAGATTTCTGATTACATCAGCTCTAGGCCAGAAATTGGTGCTGAGCTGCATAAGTTATTTAAATACATATAAATATAATTTATATTTCATTCGTGGGCCTGGGACTGAATCTCTGAGCCTGCCAGAGTCTCCCACCACCGCTAGGAGAGTTTGAAAGATCAGGACTGCTGGAAGACAGGGGTTGAGGGGGCAGGAGATAAAGGCAGGCTGGGGAGGGGGTGGTGAGGCCCAGGCACGTTTGTGGGGTGCCAGTGACTGGCAACAACAGATTGGTGTATGCGTAGTGGCCCACTCAACACTATGCTGCCGGCCTCCTGAGTGAGAGTACGCCCTGCCTTCCAGCCTTTTCATGTGAATTATGTTAGTGCACTCTGCAGTGCATACAGTGTGGGAAATTCATTTTCAAACTGCTGCTAAAAAAACCCAGTGGGATTTACTTTAGTTTTTACGTGAATTTGCTACTTCAAATTCTTTGGGGAGAATCCCACCCATTTTATTTTCATCTATGCTGTCTTTTCCTGTTAGTATCTTAAAGCCTTCGATCAGATCACTCCCTAACCTCCTAAGTTCCAGAGAAAACTGGTCTAGTTTGTGTAGCTTCTCTCATAATTAATCCCCTGATGTCAAGTATCACTCTTGTAAGTTTACACTGCACTCCCTCCAGGGCCAGTATATCTGTCCAAAGGTTTGGTGCCCAGGTTTGCTCACAGAACTCCAGGTGGGGTCCAGGATTTTGTATAGCTGCAGCATAACTTCTGTGTCCTTATATTTCAGTTCTCTTGATATAAAGGCCAACATTCCATTAGCCTTCTTGATTATTCTCTGCACCTCTACATGGCATTATGAAGATCTATGCACCTAAACCCCCAAATCTCTTTGGATATCCACTGTATTTAACTTCATGTCATCTAAAAACTACTCTTGTCTATCCTTTTTCAATCCAAAATGAATAACCTCATACTTGCTTGGACTGAAATCTATCTGCCACAGTTTTGCCCATTCACTTACTCTATTAATATCCCTTTGTAATTTTATCTACAATGCTGCCTAACTTTGTGTCATCAGCAAATTTAGATACATGACTTTCTATGCTGTTTTCCAGATGGTTAATAACAAACGAAACTCCAGCAAAGTGGGACAGCACTAGACAATTTGAGTACCAATCCATTATCCCTACTTTCTGTCACTTGCCACTTAATCAATTTTTCAGCCATGTCATGGGCTTCTATCTTAGGTAACACTCTCTTTTGTGAAATATGATCAAAGGCCTTCTGGAAGTCCATATAAATTACATTCATAGATACTCTCCTGTCCACTACTTTAGTCATTTCTTCAAAAAATTCAATGTTATTACTGTTACCATTGGAATGAACACTGCACTTGCCTGAGGAAGACACAAGAGTGTTGAAAGCTCGTGGATTTACTATCAAATAAATCGGTTGGATTAATAATTGGTGTTGCTAAATTCTTACTGAGTTCTTACCACCCCAATCCAACGCCGGCATCTTTACACCATTGGAATATACAGCCAAATAAGCGGAATAGAAATTTCTAAAAGACAATTGGATATATACTTGAAAATGAATATAAAGAAGAAGGGGAGATGTTGGCTATAATAATCTTACTATCTTTTGTCACTAATCACCCGTTATTTATAGTGTATTCGGAATACCGTTTCAGGGACTACACAGTGCAGGTCAGCCCTGAATCTTTCAACTGCTGGCCTGAGTGGAGCCCCAGCCCTGCTGCTCCTCCTTCCCTAATAGGCAAACCTCCATTTGCATAATAAGGGAGCTTATATTCTATGAGACCCATGCGAAATCTACTGACAATCCCCTGTGGCCATCATAACATTCTTCCCCCTCTTCTTCCCCCATACTCCTGCCACAGCTTTTCCGCCACTTAGTAATTGACCTGAGATTGACTGGAGTCAGTGGAAGCAGGATCGAATCAAGGGCTGTGAAGCAGATTGGAGATGGGAGCACTGTAAAGCCACTGACACTGGTTTCTCCTGAGGTCATGCTTCAGTGGGGGCACCAGTCTCTTGCACTTCCATCTCGGTACATTGTTCAGCAGGGCAGACGTGGGGGGACCAACGTCCAGTTGTGGCTTGATGCTGGCAGTGGTCATCTCCATGGCTGGTAATGAGGTCCACACTGACACAGGCTCCCTACTCCTGAGATGGTCCATGTATTTCCTGATAACTTTGCCTTGTACTTGGATAACATGGGCTCCATTTCTTTATCTTACGATCCTAGAGATCCAACCGAGGCCGCCTCCAAGTTCCTCACATGGACTGGGTCACCGGTTTTAGATGGTCTTTCTATCCCTACAGAGTCATAGTTCTTCTGGTTCTCTTCTTGGGACTTGACCCTTCCTGCCAGGTTTGGGATCAGTTGGCTTAATCTTATCCAAAGCCTCCATCCCACTGACAATTCCACTGCAATGATTCCTGTCATTGTCTAAGGGGTATTTCTCTAGTTAAATAAAAAGCGTGGTAGTTTTGCCTCTATGAACACTGCAGGTTGCTTCTTCATGCTGAGCTTAAAAGTCTGCACCACCTGTTCAGCCAACCCATTCAATGATGGCTGATAGGGTGCTGTCTTAGTGTGTTTGATTTCATAGGAAAGTATGAAATTCTGAAATTTAGTGCTTGTCAGAGACCAGGACTTCAGTTTTCCCATAGGTTCAGAAACTTTGTCACATCTCCTCAATGGTAGCATGGGAAGTTGTGGAACCTCTGCAATATACCTCGAACCATTTGGAGTGCGTGGCGGCCATAATCAAAAACATGGAGCCCAAAAAAAAGTTTACATGCACTTGCACCCAGAGTCTACTTAGGCCACTCCCATGGATATAGGGAGGGTAAAGGGAGAACTGTTGATTCTATTGGTGTGCCTCATACTGCTTGACCAAGTTGGTAACATCAGCATCAAGGCTGGGCCGCCATACATAGTTCCTGATTAGCATTTTTATCTTTGAAATCCCAGGGTGGCGATGGTGTAATTTTGTAAGTACTGGACATTGAACCTGTAAAGAAAGTATTTGTATGTCAATGGGGAAAAGTGGGAGTGGTATATCACTAGGGTGAATTGCTCTGGTTGGCATGGGTACATTGGACTGAATGTTCTTCTTCTGCACTTTAACCATTCCATCTCCTTGAAACTCTAGCTAGTAGCATTTCACGTGGGCAGTTAGCATTACACCCCCCATTCAGTTACAGTGTTTTGATCAAAATCAGTTGTTTAAAGGAACAGGATGTTGCTCTTCCTGTTACCTACAAATATTCAGAACTCTTTGCACACTGTGCACACACAGATCAGAAATTTCCTCACTTGTGAGCAGCTACCTATATGAATGGCTAAAGTTGGGGGGAAACCCGTGCATCCTCATTCGCAGCCCTTCACTTGGAGATAGATGAATAGTGGATCAGGAATAAAAATAGAAAACGCTGGAACTACTGGGGGGGGGCATGGTGGCACAGTGATTACCACTTTTGCTGCACAGTGCCAAACCCTGGGTTTGATTCCCAGCTTTGGTTATGGTCTATGCGGAGTATGCATGTTCTTGTTTGTGTGGGTTTCCTCTGGGTGCTCTGGTTTCCTCCCACAGTCCAAAGATATACTGGTTAGGTGGACTGGCTATGCTAAGTTGCCCATTAGTGCCGGGGACTAGCTAAGGTAAATGTATGGGGCTATGGAGATAGGGCCTGGATGGGATTATGGACTTAGCAGACCCGATGAGCCAAATAGCCTGTTTCTAACTGTAGGGATTCTATGGCTCTACTCAAGCATGTCGGGCAGCATTAGTGTAGAGAAATGGAGTTAGTGTTTCAAGTCAATGATCTTTTATCAGAACTGACAAAAGGATCATAGGTATGAGATGGCAAAGATGTTTCTCACTATAGCCATCACCTGACCGACACAGTATTTCCAGCATTTTCTTTTCCTGTTTCACATTTCCTGCAACGCTATATTTTGCCTTTGGTTTCGGAGATGAGGAAACATGACCTATCTTGGAATTTGAGAGGCCAGTACAGCTTGGGATGAGAGGGTCTATAAATTGTGTGCTGCAGGGTGGGTTTGTGTGCATGTTGATCGTACTGCTTACATGTACAGGTGATTCACTGCAAAAGAACATCAAAATATATAGCAAACTGAACCATGACTTACAGTTCATCAAAAAAGATACTTGTGATCAAAGTTGTACCATATCCGGAACAGCCATGCACTTTCAGCCTTGGTGCTGTTTACTGCTGGTCGGCCATCAGTACACTGGGGAGACAAAAATAAACATCCTCACTTAAAAATGGATTACGTTAGCATTATTGGACAAGGATGTTACCTTATACAGGAGGAATAGAGAAGGTGGATCATGTGACCTGAACAGTGCAGCAATGAATAAGCTTTCTCATTAGCATGCAAATTGCAACATCCAAAGCTGCACCGTGTTTTCAGCTGTGGAACCAGAGGAAATGAACCCTGCAGAAAATCAGCAGACATTACAAAAACAAACCATTACACATAAACCCTATTCTATTATTTTGAACAAAGGATCTGTGACACAAAAGAGATTTTAGAGTGCGTGGGCTTTAATTCTAAAGGTGAGGGCCGTACTGTCCATGAATCCTAAATTTAGGAACATGGAATACATTTTGAATATGTTGTCCTGGAATCCTCTCAGCCCATCAACCGGATCCATGACTTAACCAGCAGTTGGGAGTGGGAATGGAGGCTGGCTCCAGGGACTAATGGGAGAAGGCCTGAATGGGGAAGTCATTATCATTTCCAGACAGCTGCAGGTGTGAGCAGGTGGACAGGTCCAATACTTTCTTCCCGTTCCTCCGTGTAATTTTTTTTACCTTACCTTTGACATCGAGTAGGCCAGCTGTAGGTCTCTATGAAAAGCATTGCACGGCACACTGATACCATTGAACCATGATCTAGAGATGCCAGCGTTGGACTGGGGTAAACTCAGTAAGAGGTCTGGCAACACCAATTTTAAATCCAACTGATTTATTCGATAGTAAATCTGCTAGCTTTCGGCGTTTGTGCCTTCGTCAGGCAAATGAGATGTTCTGGTCTCCAAAAGCACACATATCAGCACAGACAGTTTACAGATTGCTGATTAGAATGCGAATCCTTATACCTAACCTGCCTACCATTGAACCATGACATTTATTTTACACTAGAAGCTCACTTTCCCACAGTGGCAGCTTCAAGATCCATGGAGTTGTCACTGGATTGGGAGCAATGTGGTTTTGGACAGATTAATGGGGTCAGCTTGATGTAATTCCTTCTACGTATCATTCGTAATGGACAAGCATGGCTAAAAAGGGGCAGAATTTAATTCCCCAGTTGGCAACTAGTTGAGAGACAAGGGGTGCATTTAATCAGCTATAAGGGTGAAGGTTGCAGACCTCACTAACTTCCTGGCATCTCTCGATTATGCCCGGGACACGAAGACTCAATAGACAGTCCTTCTGCCCGGACACTAATTGAGGTCCATAAGTGGGTCATCACCACAATGGAGCAGTTGCAAATGAGGTAACTAGATAATAGCCAGGAGCAGAAATTCTGACTAATTTGTCCTTCTCCAGTCCAGACACCTGATTGCTCATCTAATGAGTTAATCCAATTAAAGCCAGAAATTTAGTTTTACATTTCTGTGATTCACAAACTTATTGGCAAAGCTAGGTTAATAAAATAATCAGAGTATACAAATATATAGTTGAACTTACATATTAGGAGCACAAGTAAACCTAATACATCATGACCTTTTGATAAGATCGTGGCTGCTCTGATATTGTGGTTTCACCTCCACCCCATCCGCCACCCACCATCTCACCACCTCATCTTCGACTCCTTTATCACGCAAGAATCTATCTAACTCAGCCTTAAAAATATTCAATGATCCATTCTCCTCTGCTCTCTGGGGAGGAAAATTCCACAGACCAATAAGTCTCAAAGTTCTCAACTAGTCTTACATATCTTTACATACTTCTAAACTTTGCCCCTAGTTCTAGTTTCTCCCACAAGGGGAAACATTCTATTTGGATCCAATCCATCAATCCCCCTCAGGATATTATATGTTTTAACAAGATCACCTCTCATTCCATTAAACTCCAATGATTACAGGCTCAACCTTTTCTCATAAGATAACTGTCTCATCCCAGGAACAAATCAAGTGAGTGGAAGCAATGGTGTCTGGCATTATTGCTGGACTGGTAATCCAGAGACCCAGGCTAATGTTCTGGGGACCAAGTTTACATCTTACTACAGCAGATGGCGAAATTTGAATTCAATAAAAATCTGGAATTAAAAGCCTAAAAGTGACCATGAAACCAAAGCTGATTGTCGGAAAAACCCATGTGGCTCACTCATAACCTTTAGGGAAGGAAATCTGTCATCCTTATCTGGTCTGGCCTACATGTGACTTCAGATCCACATCAATGTGGTTAACACTTAAATGGCTCCAGGAATGGACAATAAATTCTGGCCCAGCAAATGATACCCACATCCCAAGAATGAACTAAAAAGGAATCTTCTCTCCATTGTTTATTTTTCACAAGTATAGAAATCATAACTATACACAGCATTCCAGATGTAGTCTCACAAACCCCTGAAACACTGTGGCAGGAACATCCCTCCTTTTATATTGCATTCATCCTGCAATAAACAACAATGTTCCATTTGCCTTGCTTATCATTTGCTGTACCTGCATACTAATTTTTTGTGAAACATGTACCAGAGCACTCAGATTGTTTTATACCATAGAGTCTCGCAATCTTTCTCTATTTAAATGAAATTTTGCTTTTCTTCCTGTCTAAGTGTGAGTTTCCATGGTCTGCATTATACTTCATCTGCCAATATTTTGTCCACTCACTTAAGCAATATAAAACTCTTTGTGGACTCCTTTTGGAGTGACATGGTGGCATAATGGTTTGCACGGCTGGCACACAAATGCCAAGGACTTGGGTTCGATTCCTGGTTTGGGTCACTGCCTGTGCAGAATCTGCACATTCTTCCCATGATATTGTTAAACTAAAAAGAGTGCAGAAAAAATTTACTAGGATACTACTGGGACTTGATGGTTTGAGTCATAAGGAGAGGCTAGATAGACTGGGGCTTTTTTCTCTGGAGTGTAGGCTGAGGAGTAATCTTATAGAGGTCTATAAAATAACGAGGGACATAGATCACTAGATAGTCAATATCTTTTCCAAAGGTAGGGGAGTCTAAAACTAGAGGGCATAGGTTTAAGGTGAGAGGAGAGAAATTCAAAAAGGTCCAGAGAGGCAATTTTTTCATACAGAGGGTGGTGAATATCTGGAACAAGTTGCTAGAGGTAGTAGTAGAGGCAGGTACAATTTTGTCCTTTAAAAAGCATTTAGACAGTTACATAGGTAAGATGGGTATAGAGGGATATGGACCAAATGTGGGCAATTGAGACTAGCTTAGGGGTTTAAAAAAAGGGCAGCATGGACAAGTTGGGCCAAACAGCCTATTTTCATGCTGTAAATCTCCATGATTCTATGACTATGTGCCTTGCGTGGGTTTCGTCTAGGTGCTCTGGTTTCCTCCCACAGTTCCAAAAGACGTGCTAGTTAGGTGCATTACCTCAAACAGGCACCACAGTGTGGCAACTAGGGGAATTTCACAGTAACTTAACTGCAATGTTAACAAGCCTTACCTGTGACTAATAAGTAAACTTTAACTTTAAAGGCCTCTAACTTCAGTGGAATCACAATGTTGGATTGTCACTCTGTGTCAATTACTTACATCAAATTCCTTAGTGCTTATTTTACCTGATCTTTGACAGAGGCTGGTTGAAGTCCAGGCAGTGCACCTGTCTCTCAAGGCCATTGTCTAAGTGTAGGAGAGTTGTAGGAGTAGGACGTGACCTCTTTTCTACATACTAACTGCTGCAAGCCAAGTTAAGTTTAAATGTCCTTTGAAATTGACTGACCAGGGAAAAGGTAAGTATCTGAGGCAAACAGATAGGATGCGGGGGTGGAGAGATTGGAGGTTGGGTGGAAGAAGGGTGTGGGTGTTGGGAAAGGGAGATTGCCAAACATCATGAGGGGTTGGACATTAGGGAGAGGGGACTGGATAACAGGGAATTAGAGGTGTTGGATATTGTATTGGTCAGACATCAGAGGGTTGGAGGTCAATGTTAGTGAAGTCCAGTTGGATGGTGGGGGAATTCCAGTTGGGTAGTGGGGATAAGTTGGGCTTGAAGTGGGGAAGGTCAGGTCAAGAGGAATAGCAGGGGGAATCAGGGATATGGGAATATTGTGTAGGGTATTCCTTGGGACTCAATGTGATGGGGGTGGGGGAAGGGGAGAAAGAATATGGAATCCCCTTGGAATTTGGCAGTGTGGTGAAATTGCATGAGAATGAAGTCTGTGTCTTTATAATCGTTGCCAAAAGTTAGAAGAGGTTTTAATTCTTCCAACATTTTTTGGGTAACAGTCAGAGCCATTTAAACATAGAACATAGAACAATACAGCACAAACAGGCCCTTCGGCCCACAAGTTGCGCCAATCACATCTACCAATCCACAGACCTATCTATAACCCTCTATCCTATTCTTTTCCATATACTCATCCAGAAGTCTTTTAAAAGACCCCAGCAAGTTTGCCTCAATAACCTCTGACGGCAGCCGATTCCATTCACTCACCACCCTCTGAGTGAAAAACTTATCCCTAACATCCCCTCTGTATTTGCTTCCCTGCACCTTAAATCTGTGACCTCTCATAGTGACCATTTCAGCTCTGAGTCTCTGAGAGTCCACCCTATCTATTCCTCTCAACATTTTATCAACCTCTATCAGGTCGCCTCTCAACCTACGTCTCTCCAGTGAGAAGAGTCCCAGCTCCCTCAACCTATCTCCACAAGGCCTGCCTCCCAATCCAGGCAGCATCCTTGTAAATCTCCTCTACACTCTCTCAATAGCCTCTATATCCTTCCTATAGTGAGGTGACCAGAACTGCGCACAATACTACAAGTGGGGTCTGACAAGAGTCTTGTAGAGCTGCATCATTACCTCCTGACTCCTAAACTTTATTCTTTGATTAATGAAGGCAAGTACACCGTACTAATTAAGCAAATTTAAGTCACATTTTCAGATATGTCCCAGTGCAGGACAATTACCTACAAAAAGTTAATATTGGTGTGCAAGCCCTTCCCTCTGAAATTCTGAGACAGATTCCTTGGCATACCTTTGGGGTAGCCCCCAAATTCCAGTGTTGGGGGACTTGGAAGTAATGGCACAATGTGCCCTCCTCAAAGTATATACTTCAGCTTCCCATGGAGACAACAAGCCAGTATTGCCTCTGCAGCTGGGCTTTTCAGAAACCTAAACGTACAACCATCAGGCTGTGGTTTAGTGGAATTGTCTCTGGACACAAAATCTAGGGACCTGGGTTCAAATCCCACCACAACATGGCAGATGATGAAATCTGAATTCAGTTAAACAAAAATCTGGAATTAAAAATCTAATGATGACTATTGTCAATTATTATAAAAATGTCTTTTAGGGAAGGAAATTTGCCATCTTTACCTGGTCTGGCCTACATGTGACACTAGATCCACAGCTAAAAATGCTGTTGAAAATGGGCAATTAAGAATGGACAATAAATTATAGATAGGCCTGGTAGGCATGGATACGATCGGTGCAACTTGTGGGCTGAAGAGCCTGTTTGTGCTGTAATGTTCTATGTTCTATGTTCTAAATGTTGATCCAGCCACAATCCCCACAACTTGTAAACAAAAGCTGGGTGAAATTTACTTTGGCTGGAGAGGTATCAGTGCAACATGAGTTCTATTGGACTCATTTGACAATTAACTGACTTTCTCTATTTAGTCCAGAGCTTACAGAAGGGACCAGAAAGCACTCCCATGACTGACATTGGAAAACTCATGGATCATGTCCACTGCATCAGTAATAGCTAAAATTTTCCATAGCATTGCACCTATTGTATATTACCTGCTCAGTTATCTGAAGTGGAATTTATCAGAAGTGGATTTTGCCTTTTGAAGGACTGCAATTTTTTTTGGGAAAAGATCAACGTGGAGATCAATGGAAGTTAGTGAAGCAACAAACAAGAATAAACCATTTTACATTAAAATGCTTCTCTCTGCAGTAGCCTCATTATTCAAAATGTCCAAGAAGACGGATAATATGAAGAAAGGAAAATTAGATCAACTTTATAGTGAGTGAATAATTATGGGATTAGTACTTTCTGAGCAGATGCATAGTCTTTTTAGAGCCCATGCTTTCTGATTTTTACTGTCATTATCGCTGGAAAAGTGCACGGGGTGCAAGAATTTATTACACAGAGAGACATGAGTAATCCAGTTGTCTCTACCTTTGCAGGGAAGCGTTTAAAGCCCTTCCATAAGTTGTCTTTCCTTAGTGGCAAAATTAGGAGCTTGACTCAGAGAAAATTATAATCTTCCATTTAAATCAAATGTCAGGCTAATTTCTGAGTTGCAAAATCAGGCCTATGCACAATAGCACATCAGTGGCAATTTTCCCAAGAGAGGCTAGTTGTGAAGCAGTCTCTGTCTAGCTGCACCATCCAATTATGGACACTGGGAAGCAATGAGTGGAGTTGCATATTCTCCTTGTGTCAGTGTGGGTTTTCACTGGGTGCTTCAGTTTCCTCCCACATTCCAAAGATGTGCAGGTTTGGTGGGTCAGCCATGTTGAATTGCCACTTAGTATTCCAAAATATTTAGGTTGGGGGAATTAGTGGGTAAGTACAGTACATGAGATTTGGAGTTATGGTGATGGGGTGAGGCTGAATAAGATGCTTTGTCGGAGAGTTGGTGCACTCTTGATGGGCTGAATGGCCTCCTGCATTGTAGGGATTCTATGATTCTATATGAAGAGGCCCAAGTGTTTGAAATGGAGAGTGGCCAGCAGACCCACTGCGAATGCTCTGTGCTGCTGAAGTGAATAGAAAAAGAGAAGGCAGCGCAAGACAGAAGCACCATACTGTTAACGGAACTAGATGCCAACACTATCTGCTAGATCCGACTGCAGATAACAAGCAAACAACTCCACAACTCTGCCTGTGAATGTCCTGAAGATTAACTGGATGCTGACCTTTAAGATGAGCACTACAAGTGAATCTCACGGCATTCCCAATCTTCCACTCTGTGTCATTGGCAAAATTCCGTATCCTCCCAAAAATGCTCTTGGACTGCTTCTATAATTCCCACCAACTTCTCACCACAGTGAGGTGAGCTGTTCACAGTTAACATGAAGCCATCTCCAGTAAACGTGCAAGAAGGTGGGAAAAGTGAGAGCAGGTCTGAAAAAGTTGTTTTACACCATTTTCCGAGTTCCCTGCTCTTACCTCCAAACCCAACTCTGAGATACTAGGGAAATGCACTCAGGGGGTCCTTGTGGCATCATACATTGGCTGTCAGCATCCTATGCCAAAGCTCTTTTTTTTCCTTCCAGCAACTTAAACCTTCTGGCAATATTAATTTATTACATCTAAATGGAACCCCAGCTGTACCTATTGAACAATTTTCTCCATTGTAAGATAACTGTTTGACAAAATTATGAATACAATCTGTAAACACCAAAGAATTCCTACACTGCAGAAGGAGGCTAATTGGCCAATCAATTCTGCACCGATTCTTCGAAAGAGCACTCTATCTAGGCCCACTCTCCCATATCATGGCCAATCCACTTACCCTGCATTGTTTTGGACAGTGAGAGGAAACCAGCACAAGCACGGGGAGAATGTGCAAACTCCACATAATCAGACTAGGCTGGAATTGAACCTGGGTTCCTGATGCTGTAAAGCAGCAGTGCTAATCGCTGTGCCACCAATCAATTGTCCGGAAATGTCATGCCACAGATAACATGCAGGAATTTCCAGATTCCAACAGTGGTTGGAAAAGGGGACTTCCTTTTAGTCTTTTTTACACCGTTTCCTGTGGACCAGGAGAAGCAGGTGTGCTCTCTTCCCATTTCCCAAAACTTCCCAGTCTCTTACCAGTAAGTCTTCGGTCTCCTGAGTGCTGACCGCAGCCTCTCTTTTTTCCCTCCTGTGATTGGGAATCAGACTCCAGCCCCTGATCTCCACCCTTCTCCCGCCCTCTGATTGCTTGTATCCACTCCCAAGGGTCCCCAGCTGTGACCCTTTGCTGCAGTTTTCCAGTCAGCCTGTCAATTTTGTCTGGCTGTTCAGACAGGAAGCGGAGGAGAAATATTCTGAAGTCCATCTTTTAAATTTGGCCGGATATCTATGTCCAGAGCTTTGCCAGGCTTTGCCCCACACAACTGTACAAGCTTACCCTCAAGCCCAGCTCCCCCTCTCTTCATCCAGCCCATAAATACTGGAGTCTTAGAATCTGACATAGAAATATAGAAACATGAAGCAGGAGTAGGCCATTTGGCCCTTTGAGACTGCTCTGCCATTCATTTTGATCATGGCTTATCATCAAATTCAATATCCTATTCCCGATTCCCCCCATATCTCTTAATCCCTTTAGCACCAAGAGGTATATCTAATTTCTTTTTGAAGTCATGCAATGTTTTGTCCTTTCTGTAGTATGAATTCCTCGCATTCACCATTCTCTGGGTGAAGAAATTTCTCCTCACCTCAGTCCTAAAAGGTTTACCCCTTATCCTTCAACTATGATCCCTAGTTCTGGACTGCCCCACAATTGGGAACATTTTTTTCTGACTCTACCCTGTTAAATTCTGTTAGAATTTTATAATTTCTTTTTAATACGCTGAACACTTTCAATATTAAAGAGCAGTGGACCAAGCATTGCATCGAGATAACAAAGACACCTCTATCAGATTCCTATTTATTGACTACAGCTCAGCCTTCAACATCATTATTTCTATGAAACTCCCTTCCAAATTCTGTGACCTGGGCCTCAGTTCCTCCCTCGGTGACTAGATCCTGAACTTCTTAAGCCATAGACCATAATTAGTAATGATAGGTGACAACAGATCCTCTATGGTCATCCTCAACACCAGTACCCCACTCACTTATATTATATTACTTATATAATATAAGTATTATACTCCTTATATACACTTATAAGGAGTATAAGTGTACTCCTTATACACTTATGATTAAATTCCCTCCAACTTGATTTTCAAGTTTGCTGATGAGATCATTTTGGAAGGTCCAATACAAATAGAAAATATACAGTAATTGGCAGAACCCTTAAGAGTATTGATAGGCAAAGGAATACGGTGCACTAAAAATAGCAATGCAGGTGGAGAGAGTAGTAAAGAAGGCATTTGGCATGCTTGCCTTCATTGACTGGGGCATTGAGTTTAAAAATTAGCAACTAGCACCTTTATAGAACCTTAGTTAGGCCACACTTGGAATATAATGTTCAATCTGTTCACCACATTACCAGAAGGATGTGGAAGTTTTGGGGAGGATACAGAAAAGATTTACCAGGATGTTGCCTGGTATGGAGGGCATTAGCTATAAGGAGAGGTTGAAGAAATTTGGTCTATTCTCGCTGGAATGACAAAGGTTGAGAGGCGACCTGATAGAAGCATACAGGACTATGAAACGCATGGACTGAGTAGATAATCAGAAGCTTTCTCCGAGGATGGAAGAGTCAATTACAAGGAGGCACAGGTTTAAGGTGCTAGGGGCAAGGTTTAAAGGAGATGTATGAGGCAGATTTTTTACGCAGAGGTGATGGGTGCCTGGAGCTCGTTGCCGGGGGAGGTGGTGAAAGAGTGGTGGATTGTAAGGGGTGGCTTGACAAATACATGAATAGGATGGGAACACTCGGATATGGTCCCCAGAAGCGTAGGGGATTTTGCTTCAGTCGGGCTACATATTTCGTGCAGGCTTGGAGAGCAGAAGGGCCTGTTCCTGTAACGTAATTGTCTTTGTTCTTTTTTCTTTATCATCTTGGTGGGTCGGATCTCAAACAATGACAGGACAGAACGCAGGAATGAGATACAGAATCTGGTGAACTGGCGCGGCAATAATAATTTCTCCCAGCAACGACAACAAAATGAAGGAGATTGTCATTGACTTCAGGAAGCGTAGAAAAGAACATGTCTCTTTCTACATCAATGGGGATGAAGTAGAAAGGGTAGAGAGCTTCATATTTTTAGGTGTCCAGATGACCAACAACCTGTCTTGGTTCTCCCTTATCAACACTCTAGTTAAGAAAGCCCACTAATGCCTTTACTTTCTCAGAAGACTAAAGGAATTCAGCATGTCAACTACGACTCTCACTAATCTTTACAGATGCACCATATATGGTTGTATCACAGCTTGGTATGGCTCTTGCTCTGCCCAAGACTGCAAAGAACTACAAAAGTTTGTGAATGTAGCCCAATCTATCACGCAAACAGCCTCCCATCAATTGACACAGTCCATAATTTCCGCTGTTTTGGTAAAGTAGCCAGCATAATTAAGGACCCCACACATCCTGGACATTCTCACTTCACCTTCATCAGTCAAGAAACAGATGCAAAAGTCTGAGGTTACGTACCCACTGACTCAAGAACAGCTCCATCCTTGCTGCTGTCAGATCTTTGAATAGGCTTACCTTGCATTAAGCTGATCTTTCTCTATGCCCTAGCTATGACTGTAATGCTATATTCTGCACTCTCTCATTTCCTTCTCTATTTACGATATGCTTTGTCTGTATAGTGCACAACAGACAATACCTTTCACCGTATGCTAATATATGTGACAAGAATAAATCAAATCAAATCAAATCAAAAATTAAGGCATTCTTGGAGCTGTTTGATTTTCCAACTGGATTGCGTAAGCAGGGCACAAAGGAAGATCAAGCACTTATGGTGCATGCCTGGAAATGAACTGTAGCAGTGGGACAACAGAGAATAACTGGGCGGGTTTTTGTACACTCAAACACACATAACCTTTTGACAGGATCTGTACTTCTCTACATAAGCCCAGGTAAAAGTCCTCCACAAGCTATTCCAAAAAATGTTTGGTATGTTCATATGTTCTAATATATAGAGAACATCACATCGATCTGATAATATGCAAATAAGGCAGTGTTTATTTTTGTATATATATATTATATATATGATTTTATATATATGTGATGCATAATTTTATATATATTGTATATAAAATCACACACAGACGTTGCTAATTGTTAATGCTGATAACATTATTATATTGAATAGTCTGGGAAGTAAAGCAATTTCATAGAAATCCATTAAAATATAGCCTAATTTCAAACAGTGAGGTTCTATTATTGGCACATATGTCTATAGCTATAAAAACATGTTAATTGCACTGGGCATCTTAATGGTCTATAGCTAATTCATCAACTTCATACACATTGTATCAGACTACGGAGAAATAAACTTATTGCCAATATTTCCAAATGGTTTACAAAAGCACAAAAGAATGTCTTTGGATGTACCAGTCCGTACTTTCTTTCAATGTTCCATTTGCTAATATCCCGAGGAAAAAGTTGACATAATTTCTCACAAGCAACTCCAAAGTTTATAAGTGACCCATCACCTACCAATATAATAAGCTCACAGAGTATACATTTTAATTGCAATCTGGCCAGCTGATTTGCAATTATAATTCTATTGTCTCAGAAGTCATACCCTCTGGAGTCTTTGATTCCTTCTCTCTTTTTATTAAAGTCCACAAATGTCAATCATGCCCTTAACCAAACATTTGCCTGCTTCTTTGGAAAGGATTAATCAACACAGCACTAATTATTTTTGCTGGAACCTGTTCTGCATTCTGTCCAGTGGGGTTAAAAAAAACAATTCTTCCTCCTTGTGGCTCATGAATATTTTACTGATTTTCATCTATTTCTGTATTAGCACTCCAATTTAAATACAACTCTTTGTATCAGGCACAGTTTAACAACATATTTTTTTCGAGTTAAAAGCACTGAAAAAAAAGTAGAAACTACCTTACTGCAGGTTTTTCTAGACTTGCACTAATTGCCTTTAATTACTGCATTCACTGAATGCCCTTGTGCTGCATTATCAGCCTTGGCATAACTGTGATGTCTAAAGGGACATCAAAATGAGGGTCAAAGCAGAATGGGAAATTTAGCCATCAGTTCCAGGGATCCATTTAGAATATAGAATATAGAACATTATAGCACAGTATAGGCCCTTCGGCCCTCAATGTTGTGCTGAGCTATGTTTGATCCCAAGATCAAGCTATCCCACTCCTCATCATTCTGGTGTGCTCTATGTGCCTATCCAATAACTGCCTGAAACTTCCTAAAGTGTCCGACTCCACTAAGACAGCAGGCAGTCTGTTCCACACCCCAATGACTGTTGTCAAATTTGAGATAAATAACATTTCCCAGAGTAACTAAAGTAAGACAGCTCTGCCCACTGGCCCACCCGGGGATCTGGAAATTCCCAACCTGAGGTTAGAAGGGTGGACCCTTCCCACGATGGGCAGGCTTGCAAAGTTTACCCCCAAGGTTTACTGCAAATGGCCACCTCCTTTCTCACATAGCTGAGGTCCTCCAAGCCATATCTTGCTTTTCTTAAGAATGCATTCTGAGGAGAGGAGAAACAGGATGGAGAATGACGCAACAAAGAAATATATCTTGATGGAAAGCAGCATTTAGTTAATGCGTGGGCAGAAGTTTAACCAACTCATTCCCAGCAGCGAAGGCATGTGAGAATCATTTTGATCGACAGTTTACTGGGTTGATGTGAGTGTTTTACATGGCTGTGAGACAAATTTACCATCAACACAAACCTATTCATTATGACCAGGTAGAATCTCTGGTCTAAAAGCTGACAACTGTCTCATGTTATGTCAAGGAGGGGGTTGGGGAGGCAAGAAAGCAGGAAGTGACAAAATCTTATCATCTAGACTCTTTTCCCTTGATAAGTTAAATAAATAATTACAAGCGTAACAAATAAATGACGAAAACTATATGATAAGTAAAAGAGAATTGGGTATAGATAAAATGAGATTTGAATTCCTACTGTGCAGAAGGAGGCCGTTCAGTCCATCGAGCCTGCACCAATATATTCCCATCCAGGCCCTATCCCTGTAACCACATGTATTTACCCTGCTAATCTCCCTGGCACTAACTAAGGGGCAAATTAGCATGGCCAATCCACCTAACCCACACATCTCTGGATTGTGGGAGGAAACTGGAACACCCAGAGGAAACACACACAGATACGGGGAGGTCATGCAAGCTCCACACAGTCAGCCAAGGCTAGAATTGAACCTGATACTGTGGCCCTGGCACTGTGAAGCCACAGTGCTAACCACTGTGCCAATGTGCTGCCCAAGAAGGACTAAGAACTCATTAGAGAGATGGATAAGAGATAAACTAAGAGGGATCCATTTTTTAAGTAAAAGTTGGTATCTTCATTAGCTGAGTGCAAATATTGAGTTACACCTGATGAGAGAACAATTCAGAAATGACAATTACTGTGAAGCTACAGATCCAGTTAAATTTTGTCCAGAAATCTGCAAATCAGCCTCCACAGCATTCTCAAAAATAAAAGCCACCAGAAACCTTCCCTGAATAGCAAGATAGCAATTGAGGAAATTATAGCAAGATCCTAAATTGTATTTTCAGAAAATTCAATACCGGCACCAGTAGGATGAAATGATATTCAAAATGGAAGGACAACATTAAACTGTAAAATATGAATCAATTAGCTGAGGAGGGAAAATGATTTTACAAGTTTGCAAATGACATTAGGGATCACAGGCATTATAGTATTGATGGAAACCATTCGACCATTACTTGAATCGACTCCACAATTGAAGTGCAAATACAGAGGACAGTACAGTGATTAGCGCTGCTGCCTCACAGCGCCAGGGATTTGCGTTTAATTCTAGCCTCGGGTCACTATCTGTGTGAGTATGCACATTCTCCCGTGACTCTGTGGGTTTCCTCCGGGTGCTACGGCTTCTTCCCACAGTCCAAAAATATGAAGATTAGGTTAATTGAATACGCTAAGTTAATCCGTGTCAGAGGAATTAGCAGGGTAAATATGAGGGGTTACGGGAATAGGATCTTGGTGAGATTGTGTTCGATGCAGACTTGATGCCCAATGGCCCCCTTCTGCACTGTAGGGATTCTATGAGTTTATGAAGTGATCTATTCCATTTGTATACCTCAAATTTTTTGTTTATTGAACTTCAATTATATATTAAACTTCTTTAAAGATTCTGCCTCAGTTACTTATGATAAAGCTCTCCTCTAATAAGTCTATGTATGAAAAATATGGTAACAAAATTGAGAAGCTTTTGATAGTGAACTATGAGTGTTCATTCCAGCTATGATAAAGGGTCATCCTGACTTGAAACTTTGGCTTTATTCTTGCTCCACAGATGCTATCAGATCTGCTGAGATTTTTCAGCATTTTCTGTTTTTGTTTCAGATTCTGGCAGCTGCAATATTTTGCCTTTATATTATCATGAGCATTCATTATTAGCCTCTGGATCTGACCATAAGTATGGGATTTAAGACTTGAATAGATTAACTTGGAAATCTTGAAGTTGCAGTTGGTTGCAAGGAACTACAAAAGATTGTGAATGTAGTCCGGTCCATCACGCAAACCAGCCTCCCATCCATTGAATCTGCCTACACTTCCTGCTGCCTCGGCAAAGTAGCCAGCATAAGTAAGGACCCTACACACCAGGACACTTTCTCTTCCACCTTCTTCTGTCAGGAAAAAGATACAAAAGTCGAAGGTCACGTACCAACTGACTCAAGAATAATTTCTCCTTGCTGCTGTCAGACTTTTGAATGGACTTGCATTAAGTTGATCTTTCTCTAATAACCTAGCTGTGACTACATTCGGCACTCTCTCGTTTCCTTCTCTGTTTTGTCGTATGGCGTGCAAGAAACAATACTTTTCACTGTATGTTAATGCATGTGACAATAATAAATCAAATCAAATCTAAATCAAATCATTCACTTCATCACCACAATCTGCACTGTGGATCTCTCAGTGATTAGCACTGCTGCCTCACAGCGTCAGGGGTCAGGGTTTAATTCCCAGCTTGACTGACTGCCTGTGTGTGTTTTCTCTGGGTATTCCAGTCTCCTCCCACAATCTGAAAGATGTGCAAGACAGGTGAATTTGCCATGCCAAATTGTCACTTGGTGTCCCAGGATGTATTGTTTAGATGGATTGGCCATGGCAAATGTGTGGGGTTATGGGGCGAGGGCAGGGGAGAAGGCCTAGCTAAGATACTCTGTAAGAGGTTTGGTGCACACTCGATGGACCAAATGGTCTCTCTGCACTATAGGGATTATAAGATTCTATTGCTTTTCATTTTCCCACATAAGATGTACCACTTCACATTTCTCTCACGGCTAAAGATTACAGGGTCCTCAGGAAAAGTCAGCACAGATACCTCAAGTAGATATTTTTGAGACGCTAACTACATTATTGAATAGGGATTACAAGATAGAAAAGTGTGGATATCAGAAATGTTTTATTTAGGTTACATGTTTGGACTTCTAAAAGAGTTAACGATAAGTTAGTTAGCTTGGGTGAAAATTGGCTTAAAAATAAGAAACAAAGTGGGGTGATAAATGAAAGAGCTTTTAACTGGGAGTCGGAGAAACCTCAAGTGGGGATGTTCTAAAGAGAGCAGGTCTAAGTTTCTCCTGGCTATGTCATTGACAAATTACTTGTGAGGAGATTAAATCTTGTGTAGTGTTATTGAATTCACTGCTGGGAAAAAGGCAAGGTAATAAAAATTGATAAAACTGAAAAATGTATGGGTGCATTAAAGAGATGGGTGAAGGGGCAACTCATGGACTGGCGTCCAGATAAATGTAGACCGGACACATTGTAAATGGATATTGAAAATATAGGGATGATGCTGACAACCCTCTAAATTAAAATGACAACTAAAGGATTTGGGTGTGATTATTCATTGTTACACAAAGATGCAATCAATGATAATCTAGTATTGGTAAGCATCTTATAGATTTCTGTTTGCAAGGGAAAAACAAAACATGCAGTTCAGGAAGTAGTTGCATTCAGTATATTTACTTATTTTATTTTTTTATTAATGTTACAAGTAGGCTTTCATTAACACTACAATGAAGTTATTGTGAAAATTTCCTAATCATGACACTCAGGCGCCTGTCTGGTTACACTGAGAGCGAATGGCCAATGCATCGACCCAGCATGACTTTCGGATTGTGCTCCCAAAGTGATCCCTCACTAATACTTCCGTCACCTTCCCTTCCTTATTTCCCAAGAGGAGGTCATGTTTTTCCCTCTCTCTAGTTGGGAAATCTGTACAGAAAGAGAAATTTCTCCTGAATACACTCAATAAATTTCTCTCCATCCAATCCTCTGACACACAGTCAATGGTTGGAAAGTTAAATAGTTACTGACTATTACCACCCTATTTTTCTTGGAGCTATCTGTAATCTCCTTGCATATTTGCTCCTCAATTTCCTGCCTTCTATTTGGGGATCTATAGTACAATCCTATCAAAGTGGTTGATTTGTGAGGAAACTCACACCAACATAGGGAGAACACGCAGACTCCACATAGACTGTGACCCAAGCTGGGAATCGAAACCACATCACTGGTGCTATGAGGCAGCAATGCTAACCACTGTGCATCATGATTCACTCCAAAAGTGAAACATTTGTGGCAAAAGGATGATATGTCTAAACAAATGAAACATTTTTCTAAGCATAGCACAAAGTATGGAATCTTAATCTACCACCAATGTACCTTTCACCAAATCAGGTAAAGATGTCAATGCTGGTAAACAGAACACTTGTCTATTTTCGATGGCCAGTTTCAGCATAAATCACTTGTACTCCCATAGTCATGGAAACACATATTATTCATTATTTTTCATTTTCAATTTATCAACTTGCTCAGCAGGTTGTCACCACAAATACATCTGTTGTTATCTTGGTATGAGAGGGCAGAAACTCTAGATTTGTAGAAATGGAACGCAAGAAAGCTAGAGGATGGCTCTTGTTCCATTCAGTCCAATAACGCCCATCACTAATAAAGTCACAAGTTTATCAGGCCAAATCTGAAAGGAGTGGGTGTGCTTAAACATTCTTGCAACAAAAAACACAGTTACTGAAATGTAAGGAATTTCAGAACAAGGAAAGATAAAGAAAGATCCTTAGAAATTGGGAATGGTAAAACAAAATGTCTAAAGCATGTGATGTATTTTTAAGGAAAGGAGTAAGTCAGCAATTTAGGAAATAATGAGACACTTAAATGGAAGAATTATAGAATGCACATATACGTGGGCTTGGGATATTATAGCAACTACTAAAACATGGCTAAAGGAGGGACAGGACTGGCAGCTCAATGTCCCAGGGTACAGATACTACAGGAAAGATAGAATAGGAGGTAAGAGAGGAGGGGGAGTTGCATTTTGATTAGTGAAAGCATCACGGCTGTATTGAGAGGGGATATATCCAAAGGTTGGCCAATGAGTCTATATGGGTAGAACTGAAGAATAAAAAGGGGAAAATCACTTTGATAGGGTTGTACTATAGATCCCCAAATAGTTGGCGGGAAATTGAGGAGCAAATATATAAGGAGATTATAGATAACTCCAAGAAAAATAGGGTGGTAATAGTTGGAGATTTTAACTTTCCAAAACATTGACTGGGACGCCTATAGTATTAGTGGGTTGGATGGAGAAAAATTTGTTAAGTGTATTCAGGAAGAAATTGTCATTCAGTATGTGGATTACCTGACTAGAGAGAGGGCAAAACATGACCTCCTCTTGGAAAAAAAGGAAGGGCAGGTGACGGAAGTATTTGTGAGGAGTCTGTTTGGGACCAGTGACCATAATTCTATTGGCTTAAAGATAGCTATAGAGAATGATAGGTCTGGCCCAAAAGTTAAAATTTTAAATTGGGGCAAGGCCAATGTTGATGGTATCAGGCAGGAACTTTCAAAGGTTAATTGGGGGAGTCTGTGGGAAGGCAAAGGGACATCTGGTAAGTGGCATGCTTTCAAAAGTGTGTTAATCAGGGTTCTGGGTAAACACATTTCTCTTAGAGTGAAAGGCAGAGGGAACCCTGAATGACTTGGAATATTGAGGCGCTGGTCAAGAAGAAGAAAGAGACACATGACATGCATTGGCAGCTGGGATTGAGCGAATCCTTTGAAGAGTAATGGGAGTGTAGGAGTAGAATTAAGAGAGAAATCAGGAGAGCAAAAAGGGGATACAAGATTGTTTTGGCAGATAAGGCAAAGGAAAATCCAAAGAGCTTCTACAAATACATAAAGGGCAAAAGAATATAAGGGAGCAAGTAGGGCCTCTTAAGGGTCAACAAGATCATTTATGTGCTGATCCACAAGAGTGGATGAGATCCTAAATGAATTCTATGAAAGTATTTATTATTGAAAAAGTATGGATGTTAGGGAACTTGGGAAATAATAGTGATGTTTTGAGGAGTGTATGTATTACAGAGAAGGAGGTGCTGGAATTCTTAAGGTGCATCAAGATAGATAAACCCCCGTGATCTGATGAAGTGTATCTCAGGACATTGTGGGAGGCTAGGGAGGAAATTGCGGGTCCTGTAGTTGAGGTATTTGAATCATTGATACTCACAAGTGAGGTGCCTGAAGATTGGAGAGTGGCAAATGTCGTGCCTTTGTTTAATAAGTGCTGCAGGGAAAAGCCTGGGAAATACAGGTCAGTGAGTCTCACATCTGTGGTGGGTAAATTGTTGAAAACTATTTTGAGAGACAGGATCTACAGGTATTTAGAGACGCAAGGACTGATTAGGAACAGTCAGCATGGCTTTGTGAGAGGAAAATCATGTCTCACAAATTTGATTGAATTTTTTGAAGGGATAACTAAGAAGGCAGATAAGGGCAGTGCAGTTGATGTTGTCTCCATGGACTTTAGCAAGGACTTTGACAAGGTATCGCATGGTAGGTTGCTGCATAAGGTTAAATCTCATGGGATTCAGGTGAGGTATCTAAATGGATACAAATTGGCTTAGAACAAAGAACAAAGAACAAAACAGCACGGGAAACAGGCCCTTCGGCCCAACAAGCCCACACCGCCACCCCGATGTTCCCACCTCTACCCGCATTCCCTGTCCATGTTTATAGATCTATGGATTAAAAACCAAAATTGAGACAATTTAGGGAGAATTTGTTTTGCCAATTAGCCTCAGAGCACATCTTTGGGATGTGGGAAGAAACCGGAGCGCCCGGAGAAAACCCACGCAAGCACGGGGAGAATGCGCAAACTCCCTCAGACACAGGCCCAAATCCATGTATCTGCACAGCACAGCGATAGTCACTGAGCTGTCGTGTTGCCCATCAAATGGTCCAGGTCAAGCATACACTAGCGACGTGAAGCAGTAGGATACTCTCGAAAAAGATCCAAGAGCAGTCCTCTCACGACCCATCGCGTGTATGCCCCTCGTTAGACAACAAGGTGGACCAAAGCACCTGTAGGATAAAAACAAGTACATCAATATCATCCATCATCTATTTACACACTTCCCAGGGACTCCCAAGGCTCATGATCCCTATTTTAAATCAGTTTTCTATTCCCCTCCATTCCCATTCTGTTCATGTGCCCATCTAAGTATTTCTTAAATAACTCCAGAGTACCTGCCTCCACCACTTTACTTGGCAGCGCATTCCATATCCCCACCACCCTCTGTGTGAAAAAACTCCCTCTAGCATCCAAATTATACCTTACCCCCCTCACCCTAAGCCTGTGACGCCTCGTGCTATTTGAGTCCATCCTAGGAAAAAGCTTAACCCTGTTTACTCTATCTATCCCCTTCATAATCTTGTACACCTCTATCAGATCTCCTCTAAGTCTACGTCTTTCTAAGGAAAACAGTCCCAATTTGCCTAATCTCTCTTCGTAACTCAGACCTTCCATACCAGGCAGCATCCTGGTAAACCTCCTCTGCACTCTCTCCAGAGTCTCCACGTCCTTCCGGTAGTAAGGCGACCAGAACTGGACGCAGTATTCCAAATGAGGTCTAACCAGCGTTTTATACAACTGCAACATTAAAGGCCAGCTCTTGTACTCTATACCCTTTCCTATAAAGGCTAACATACTATATGCTTTCTTCACAACCTTCTCCACTTGCTCTGCCACCTTCAGAGACTTGTTCACCTGCACCCCCAGGTCCCTCTGCGTTTCTATACTCTTAATAGGTCTACCCTTTATCATATACCTCCCCCCTACATTCTTTCTCCCGAAATGCATCACCTCACATTTATCAGGATTGAATTCCATCTGCCATCTATCTGCCCAAGCTACCAGCCTATCTATGTCCTGCTGCATTGCCTGACAATGCTCCTCACTATCAGCAAGTCCAGCCATCTTTGTATTGTCTGCAAACTTGCTGATCACTCCACTTACTCCCTCTTCCAAGTCATTTATATATATTACAAATAGAAGAGGTCCCAGTACCGAGCCCTGTGGCACACCACTAGTGACTGACCTCTAGCTAGAGAAACACCCTTCCACTAATACTCTCTGTCTCCTTCTTGATAGAAGATGGAGTGTGGTTATGCAGAGTTGTTTTTCAAACTGGAGGCCTGTGACCAGTGGTGTGCCTCAGAGATCAGTGCTGGGTCCACTGTTATTTGTCATTTATATTAATGATTTGGATGAGAATATAGGAGGATGGTTCGTAATTTTGCAGATGATACTAAGATTGGTGGCATAGTGGGCAGAGAAGAAAGTTATCTCCAATGGCAACGGAATCTTGATCAATTGGGCCAGTGGGCTGATGAATAGCAGATGGAATTTAACTTAGACAAATGTGAGGTGATGCATTTTGGTAGATTGAACCAGGGCAGGTCTTACTCAGTTAATTATAGTGCATTAGGGAGAGTAACAAAACAAAGAGATCTAGAGATACATGGTCATAGCACCTTGAAAGCAGAATCACAGGTGGACAGAGTGGTGAAAAAGGCATTCGGCATGCATGGTTTCATCGGCCAGGACATTGAATACAGGAATTGGAATGTCTTGTTGAAGTTGTACAAGTTATTGGTAAGACCACACTTGGAAAACTGTGTGCAATTCTGGTCACCCTATTATAGAAAGGATATTACTAAACTAGAAAGAATGCAGAAAAGATTTACTACGATGCAACCGGGACTTGATGGATTGAGCTATGGGGTAAGGCAGGATAGACTGGGACTCTTTTCTCTGGAGTGTAGGAGGCTGAGGGGTGATCTTATAGAGATCTCTAACATAATGAGGGGCACAGATCAACTAGATAGTCAATATCTTTCCCAAAGATAGGGGAATCTAAAACTAGAGGACATAGGTTTGAGAGGGGAGAGATTGACAAGTGTCCAGAGAAGCAATTTTTTCACACAGAGGGTGAACAAGCTGCCAGAGTTAATAGTAGAGGCAGGTACAATTTTGTCTTTTAGAAAGCATTTAGATAGTTACATGGGTAGGATGGGTATGGAGGGATATGGGCCAAATGCAGGCAATTGGGATTAGAACATAGAACATCGAACATTACAGCACAGAACAGGCCCTTCGGCCTTCGATGTTGCGCCGACCAATATAAAAAGCAATGCCCCTCCAAACTAAACCATTCCCTTCTCTTCCATATACTTATCAACTAACCTCTTAAACGCCACCAAACTTGGCGCATCTACAACTGCTGCAGGCAGGGCATTCCACTCCCGAACCACCCTTTGGGTAAAGAACCTGCCTCTGATATCCGTCCTATAACTATCACCCCTTAATTTAAAGCTGTGTCCCCTCGTGCTAGCTTTTTCCATCCTAGGAAAAAGGCTATCACTGTCCACCCTATCTAAACCTCTAATCATCTTATATGTTTCGATCAGGTCCCCTCTTAGCCTCCTCCTTTCTAACGAAAACAACCTCAAATCCCTCAGCCTCTCCTCATAAGACCTGCCCTCCATACCAGGCAACATCCTGGTAAACCTCCTCTGTACCCTCTCCAATGCCTCCACATCTTTCTTATAATGTGGGGACCAGAACTGCACACAATACTCCAAGTGCGGCCGCACTAGAGTTTTGTACAGTTGCAACATGACGTTGCGGCTCCGAAATTCAATCCCTCTACCAATAAAAGCCAAGCTTACAGGTTTTTTAAAAAAAAGGGCGGCATGGACAAGTTGGGCCTGTTTCCATGCTGTAAACATCAATGACTCTATGACATGTGCCTATGCAAAAAACATGTCAAGGAATACCCTCCCTTTCCCTAATTTAAGCCATGCCCCTTAGAAAAATTCATTTCATCCTTTCAGTCTTCTCCCTGCTCAGCTAAAGCTGACGCAATTTTTCCATTCCATTTTATGCTGCACACTTCCGCCTCTCAGTAAATATTTGCAATTCTGCCCATTTCTTTCCATCAATTTACATTAGAATTCTCCATCTACCCTTCCAGTGAATAGCGACCATTCTGTTTTCCCTTCCATCTCCTTGACAGATAATGGTGACATTCTTCATCTCTTTATAAGCCTCCCAGCATCCTTTCCAAGTCCAGTTTCCAACTCCTCCACTGTTGCCGTACCCACCCTGCCATGAGGGAAATTTCTTCTTCCCCAACCCCGGCGGTTTTCTGGCAGTGGAAGCACTAGCCATTGGCACCAAAGGTATATTCCAGTCCCGCTGAAGTCAATGGCCATTTGCAATGTTTGCCGGCTGTGCCAATGGGGAACTTGCAATGGAGAGGTCGCCTTAGGTGGGACAGGAAGATACCACAGGTAGAAAGGACTGGAAAATCCCAGCCAAAGAATTTTTGGGTGTATAACTAGGACTAGAGAGTAGTTGGGTGGAGAAGTAATGATGGATTTTTATAAAACATTGGTTAATGGTCACAAATAACATACTGTACTGTAACTTGTGAGCAAGCATGAACGTGGGACATGAATAACACTGAAAATGCACCAGATTTACCAAGTTGATGCCAGACATGAGAAACTGTTTTGGGCTCTAGGATTGTTTTCATTGGATCAGGAAACAATAATAGAAGTTTGGAACTAGGGTGGTGGGACTGATGCCTCTAAGCCAGGAAGCTCCAGGTTTGGGTTCCAATCCAGGATTTGTTAGCCACAGAAGAACCAACCCACTCACCAACCCAAATATATATTTTGGTTCAATCCCCAGCCTGGGATCGAACCAATGGGAAGGGTTTACTGGAAGGAAGAGTGGCTAACTGTAAAACGACGCATCAAATCCTAAAATATAATGTTTCTATGCCTGAAATAAAGCCTTGATAAATGGGGATGGAAAAGGGTGATCAGCCAATAGTGTGATGACCCCATGTAACATGGGAAAAGGAGAGAGATTAAAATAATAGGAGATTATAGAATCCCTGCAGTGCTGAAGGAGGCCATTTGGCCCATTGAGTCTGCGTCGCCACAAACTCACCTAGGCCCTACCCCTAATTACTGTTGCTAATTCCCTTGACACTATGTGGGAATTTAGCACGGCCAATCAACCTAATCTATGCATCTCTGGAATGTGACAGGAAACCCTCACAAACATGGGGAGAATGTGCAAACTCTGCACAGTCACCTGAAGCCTGTGGTCCCTGGTACTGTGAGGTAACAATGCTAACCACTGTGCCACTGTATTGCTTCATAGCACAGTGGGGTGGTACAACACTATTTTACAAGATTGTGCATTTACACAGTAAATACAAACTAAACTTGCCATAGAGACTGAGAGATGTACTGTGTCCTATTAGAAGGGCCTTTAGTTTTCATAATGTTGTTTCTCACATTGCTACGGTCCAAATTTGAGTCCTGTTTTGCCCAGCTATTTGTCAGTAGCTCAGATTGATATAACATAGAACACTACAGCACAAACAGGCCCTTTGGCCTACAAGTTGTGCCGATCATATCAGTACCTACCAGGCCATAGAACTATCTGTAACTCCCAATCCCATTAAATCCCATGTACTCATCCAGAAGTCTCTTAAAAGACCCAGCGAGTTCGCCTCTACCACCACTGACGACAGCCGATTCCATTCACTCACCACCCTCTGAGTGAAAAACTTACCTCTAACATTACCTGTACTTGCCTCCCAGCACCTTAAACCTGTGTCTTCTCGTAGCGACCATTTCAGCCCTGGGAAATAGCCTCTGAGAAACCATAGAGCAACACCCTCTTTACTCAGACAGTGGCTGGGATGTGGAATGCATTGTCTGCTGTGATAGTGCATTCGGGCATTCTAAGAACTTTCAAGCGGTTATTGGATAGGCATATGGAGCACATCAGAATGACAGGGAGTGAGGTAGCTTGATCTTGGTTTCAGACAAAGCTCGGCACAACATCGAGGGCCGAAGGGCCTATACTGTGCTGTACTGTTCTATGTTCTATGTTCAAAATCTAAGGCAAATAGCTGGAACACTATCAGGTGAGGGATAACTAAAGATTTATAAAATGTAAATGATTTTGAATGACTGTCAGAAGAACCTAATAATAAAGTAATGGTGGATATTGAATGGCACATCATTTTATTTGCAATAGCTTTCACTGTTGTACTTACCACTTGTACACTTTCCTGGTGGAGCTCATCATCTGGGTTTACACCCACCCTGTAACACACAAAAAAAAAGACAATGAGTGAAGGGACCGCTGAGTGATTTCCAGCCTTCTCTAAAGTTTAAAGTTTATTTATTAGTCACAAGTAGGCTTACATTAACACTGCAATGAAGTTTTGTGAAATTCTCTTAATTGCCACATTCTGGTGCCTGTTCGGGTACACTGAGGGAGAATTTAGCATGGCCAATGCACCTAACCAGTGTGTCTTTCGGACTATGGGAGGAAACCGGAACACCCGAAGGAAAGAAAAAATTTATCAGTCACAAGGAGAGTTACATTAATACCGCAATGAACTTATTGTGAAATTCACTGAGTCACCATACTCCAGCTCCTATTCGGGTCAATGCACCTAACCAGCACGTATTTCAGAATGTGGGACAAAACTGGACGACCCGAAGAAACCCATTCTGACACAGGGGGAATGTGCAAACTCAAAATAGACAGTGACCCAAGCCAAGAATCAAACTCAGATCCCTGGTGCTATGAGGCAGCAGTGCTAACTGTTATGCCGCTGTGCCACTTCTATACCTATATCGTCATCATAGCATCCCTTAAACCTGAACCCACGTACTGGCTTTCAAATTCTTGGTTGATCTTGTGATTAATTTTACACAGTCAACAATTTGCGTCCATCACTTACAGAGCATTGAACTCAAATGCATTTTTCTTCTTGTCTTTCACTCTTAAGTAGAAGGATGAAGCTGTCAAGGAAACATCAGGCTCTGAGTAATCTCTTTGGAAATGCTCAAGACTTTAATGAACTGACCATTATTACTTCAAGAGCGAGCATCAATGTTTAAAATGGGATTTGCATGATCAAGATTTGTACTGAGACAGAAGGATAGTTTGAAGCATGTGTGTGGTTAAATGCAGAAATCCAGAAGCTGTTTTCAGTGGCACCCTGATTCTCCACTGTGACAGTGATATTGCAGGCCTTATTAATGGATCCTGAAAAAGTCAGTGTCACAGTATGAACTTAAGTTCACAATGATCATACTGTGCTGGGATTTGAACCCACCACCCTGATTACTCCTTACCAGACTGGCCAGAGCCTTTTAACAAAGGGTGTCACCTTGGCTCAGTAATAGCATTCTCACTCTGAATCAGCAGGTTGTAGATTCAAGCTCGATGGTATAGACCCGAACACAGAATCTAGGCTGACACTCCAATAAAACACTGAGGGAGTGTTGAAATATTGAAGGTGCCATCTTTCAGTTGAGGGTCTGTCTCCATAAAGATGGCATGGTGGCAAGGAAATCCTCTCCAACACTAATCTCTTAACTAAAACAGATTTTATGGTTATTATCATATTGCTGTTTGTGTGACCTTGCTGAATTCAAATTGACAGCCATGTTTCCAACATTACAATAAGAAGAAAGCCTCAAGAAAATTGTATTCCATTGGCAGCAAGGCACTTCGGGACATCCTAATGGTGCGGCATGGTGGCACACTGGTTAGCACTGCTGCCTCACAGTGCCAGGGACTGAGGTTCGATTCCCAGCTTGGGTCACCATCTGTACAGAGTTTGCACTTTCTCCCCGTATCTGCGTGCGTTTCCTCTGGGTGCACCGCTTTCCTCCCACAGTCCAAAAGATGTGCTGCATTGGCTGTGCTAAATTCTCCCTCAGTGTACCCGAATATACGCTGGAGTGTGGCAGCTGGGAGATTTGCACAGTGACTTCATTGCAGTGTTAATGTAAGTCTACTTGTGACAATAATAAATAAATTTAAATAGAAATACTGGAGAAGCTCAGCAAGCCTGATAGCATCTGTGGAAAGAGAAATAGAGCCAATGTTTTGAGTCAGGTTGATCCAGATTCAAAACGTTGGCTCTATTCTCTCTCCACAGGTGCTGTCAGGCCTGCTGAGATTTTCCAGCATTTTCTGTTTTTGTTTCAGGTTCCAGCATCCGCAGTATTTTGCCTTCAGCCAAATAAATGTTTAGATGTTACGATAGGATGTTTTATATCCAAAATGAATAAATCTGAACTGGTTCATAAATTAGCTGGGGAAGATGCCGACTCGATTTCTCTGATGGGAAACATTTGCAAGTTGCTGAGGGATTTAATTAAGGACCACAGCATATTTACAGATTGAAAAGCTGCTGACACTGTAGCTGCATGAAGTAGCTGCAAAGAAAAGATGTCATCAGCATTTCTACTGGAATTTTATATTCCGACACTGCACTAACAACTGAACACAGAATAAGTGACAACCACAGACCAAAGCCTATCCTTCATCTTGGTGCTTGTGCTTGGTGTACACTATGTATCAAGTGTTAAACTACCTTCAGTTTGATGTATTAACAATGAATGTTTCTACAAACGTCTCTCTTGTCCTTTGAATGTTTTGGAAGGCAGTAGAAGAGTGAGCGCAAAGTAGAGGACAAAAGCAAAACACTGAAAGACTAGTCAAGGTGAAGCGTGTTGGGTGGCTTTGGAAACAAAAACAGGAAAACGATGTGTGTTGAGAAAGGGAGTTTGAAGGCCAGGAATGCATTTGCAGGAGACTATGCCGAAGTGGAAAAACAATTTAGCGTCGAGGGAATGAAGAGTGTGTGCAAAGACATGAACCTGTGAGAGATTACTGTAGCAGGGTGGGTGCCATCTGAAAATGTGGAAAGGATTTTTCAGATATGAGAGTGCTTTAATGCAGTTAGTTTCTAAAAGAGGTGACGGGGGTCTCAGCTGCAGGTTGGAGACCTGGCAAAAGTCATATCTTTGAGGGAAGGCCTGCCAGTTTAAGTGCTACTCAAATGGACAGTGACAGCCCTTTCCCTGGATCAAGGATGTGCTGAGAATTGGGGGTGGGTGGGGTGGGTTGAGTGGTGATGGTGGTGGTTAGAAGTCCTACTGCTGAGAGCAGCTGGACAACCAGTTATTCAATTGAACAGGGATCCCTCTGCCCGAGGCTAGTGTTGCTGCCAAACGCCAAGGCACAGAGGAGTGATGGCGGGAGAAGGGATTTTGTGATGGAGTGGGCCCTTTCTAGTTGGCATCCCAATTCCTGATTCAGGACCTTTGAGTCAAATATTGAGAATGAGATGGCCCCTCCACTATCCAGGGAGTCTGTAAACAACTTTGTATAGATTTGCATGCCATGCTTCCTGCCTGGCTCTGACTTATTATCAGCACTAGTGTCATAAGGCTCTTAAGTGAGTGGAGAAGACAGAAAGGATGTGGAGTTCCCAACCATCTTATTGAATGTTCTCTGCCACCATAATCGCCGGGGGAGGCGGGGAAGAGATAGCATTAAATTCAACTCTATGGACTAGATTTTACCAATCGGAGGCTAAGTGCCGGATCAGAATGTAAAACGGATTTGAGCCCGGAATCCTCATTCCAGTGCGCCCATACGCTTTTTGACAGCTCCAGTCCGGCCCACGCTGTGGGGCAGGGTTTAATGCTACTGGAACAATTAGAACATTGACATAGAACATTACAGCGCAATACAGGCCCTTCGGCCCTCGATGTTGCACCGACCAATGGAACCAATCTTATGACCCTCTAACCTAAACTATCCCAATGTTATCCATATGCCTACCCACTGACCATTTGAACGCCCTTAAAGTTGGCATGTCCACAACTGCTACAGGCAGGGCATTCCATGCCCTTACTACCCTCTGAGTAAAGAACCCACCTCTAACATCCGTCCTATAACTGTCACCCCTTAATTTAAAGCTATGTCCCCTCATGTTAACCATCTCCATCTGAGGAAAAAGGCTCTCACTGTCCACCCTATCTAACCCTCTGATCATCTTGTATGTCTCAATTAGGTCACCTCTTAGCCTTCTTCTCTCTAATGAAAATAACCTCAAGTTCCTTAGCCTTCCCTCATAAGGCCTATCCACCATACCAGGCAACATCCTGGTAAACCTCCTCTGCACCCTTTCCAATGCCTCCACATCTTTCTTATAATGTGGCGACCAAAACTGTACGCAATACTCCAAGTGCGGCCGCACCAGAGTTTTGTACAGTTGCAACATGACATCTCAGCTCTGAAATTCAATCCCTCTACCAATTAAAGCTAATACACTGTACGCCTTCTTAACGACCTTATCACCTTGAGTACCAATTGGAGCTCTGAACTGCGCATGCACAGTTTGAAAAAAAACTGAAACAGCACACCCGGGCGCAAAAGACAAACACAGAAAGAGCCGGAGGTGGGGGAGGATGAGCTGCGATTGGACCACCCCCTGTAGACGTTCCCCGATCAGACCCCCTCGGGAAGCAGCCCCCATGTCCCAATGTGACATCCCCAGGAGGCAGAGTTGGGCATGCGGTTAATTAAGTCGATTTTAATGCATGCTGATACATTTAAATCCTCTGGTCGCCCAACTGGGGCGCGGACTGGATCTGTGCCCAAATCGGGTGTCGGTAAAGGCGCGATCTGCTCGGTTTCAGGTGCAGATTGCGTTACAGGCCCTGCACCCAAATTTACCGCGATTTCATGCCCGAAATCGGGCGTGCTTTTTTGGTAAAATCGGGCCCTATGTGTGCACTACTGAACCAATTCCACTGCATGTTGTGTGATTTTTCAACTGCTGATCACTCATTTTTACCCAATGGGTAGCCCTCATCTGAAAAGCAGAGGTAGCACGGAGACCACCTCATTAGCAACAAAAGCCCATTCAAAGAATTTTTCAGGTGGTCCAGGAACGGGTGAGTTACCCACTCTGATTGAAACAGTCAGCTTAAATTCTGCAAATTAGAAATTTACACTGAACTAGAGGGTTAGTTTAGCTCAGTTGGCTGGACATCTGGTTAGTGATGCAGAGCAATGCCAACAGCACAAGTCCAATTCCCGAATCGACTGAGATTATTCATGAAGGCTCTGCCTTCTCAACCTTGCCCCTTGGTGTGGTGACCCTCAGGTTAAAATCACTGCCAGTTAGCTCTCTCTCTCTCTCAAAGGGGAGAGAAGCCTATGGTCATCTGAGACTAAGGTATTGAATAGCAGAGTCTTTGTATCCTGCAAGTTGTGCCCAGTTGCACCAGGTGTTAAACAGCATCTCTTAAAAGGATTCCTCCAGGAATGGTGCAGAAGGAATTCCATGTTTTCATTGGTGAGTCCAGGAAGGACTCCAAGTTCAAGCTACCACTTGGGTTAATATGGAAACCTTGCAGCTGTAGCTGTCAAATAGTGGCATTTTAATGAGGCCTGAAGCTCAAATCAGTGTGAATGGCTTTGCTTGAATGTCAACCCCGTGGCTGTTCAATGACATGCGTGTCCTATTTACAAAGTGGTCTAACACTATTCTTGGTAAGCTGCAAGATGACAACAGTAATACTATTTTGGCTGATTCCCCCTCTGGACATTTTGTGATTCTGCATTGGGAGACTGGCCAGCCAATATATGCATCTGCTTTCTTACTCAGCAACTATCCCATTTCTGCGGCAACAGTGGAGATTTGAGAGTCTTCTCACCCTTTGAAAGCTCACTAATTGATATTTTGTGTACTGATTATTTCAAGCAGAGGAGAAGGAAGGGTACATACTATTCGCTTTGATGGAGATTGGTCATGAGTAGAAAACTAAATAAGATAAGTACACATAAATAAGGTACGGCTACATTTTTACAGCTTAGGTTCCCGACAAGAACCATCATAATTAATTAGCTTCTTTTCTTCCTCCACAATAATGATTTCCACCTCCAGAGCGCTGACTCCTAAAATTGTGCCCGCTAACCTTCTGGGAACTTGTTCAAAAAAGTCAGTAAATTAGATGGTCGGATAGTGTAGTGATACACCATCTTACGACAAAAATATTACAATGTGTGGATTTATATATATAATTTCCTGGCAATGTGAGTGAATGAATAAAATAATGGTGTATCTGAACACCTATCAGCTCTTCAGAAAGCCCCATTAATGATTTTAGTGTAGCAGGGTGCCCGTCCATTATTTAAAAAGGCAATGTCATCTAAAATAAGTTTAAGAGGAAAACAAACAAAAGAAAAAACTTGGTTGAATTTATTACCCAATGTAGTTGGCAAGGTGGTTAGCATTGCTGCTTCACAGTGCCAGGAACCTGGATTGGATCCATGGCTTGGGTCAATATCTGTGCGGAACTCCCCCTTGTCTGCGTGGGTTTCCTCCGGATGCTCCGGTTTCCCCCCATAATTTGAAAAATGTGCTGGTTAGATGTATTGACAACACTAAGTTTAAGAACAACCAATTTATTTGATAGTTTACTATCAAATAAATTGGTTGGACTTAAACCTGGTGTTGTCAGAAGTCTTACTGTGTCTACTCGAGTCCAACGCCGGCATCTCTACATCATAGGTGCATTGACCCAAACAGGAGCCGGACTGTGGCAGCAGGGGGAATTTCACAGTAACTTCATTGCAGTGTTAATGTGAGCTTTACTTGTGACTAATAAAAAAACTTTAACACAATTTTCAACTGGGGAGTGGGGATTTCATTTCCTTCCTTTATTTGTCTGTAAAGAAATCGCATATTTTATGCCTTTTTTCCATTGTTACAAGGGGACACTATACAATCCTTACAGCCTGCTCTGCTATTCGCTTCAAGAACCTCAGTTTCTTTGATCTGCCTCACCTCTATATCCCTTGGCACTCTTATAAAAATTAATCAGTCTCAGTCATTCAATTTCCCGACATATTACGTTCAAAGTTTATTTACCAGTATCACAGGGAAGCTTACATTAACACTGCGATTAAGTTACTGTGAAAATCCCCTAGTCGCCATAGTCTGGCCCCTGTTTGGGTACACAGAGGGAGAATTTAGCATGGCCAATGCATTAACCAGTACAGCTGTTGGACTGTGGGAGAAGACTGAAGCAACCAGAGGAAACCCGTGCAGAGATAGGGAGAATGTGCAGCCTCCGCACAGACAGTGACCAAAGTCAGGAATCAAACTGAGGTCCCTGGAGCTGTGAGGGAGCAGTGCTAACTATTGTGCCACTCCACAGTCTTTTGGAGAGGATAGAATTTCACATTTTTACTACCTTTGTGACTACACGCGAAAGGAATTGAACAATTTTTCCAAAGCAGTGATGCGGAAATGGGTGAGAGTCAAGCTAAGACTGTGCAGGGCTCTGGCCAGACTATTCTTTGTACTCTATGCCCATTCTGGTCATTGAGGCACAATATACACAATGTAGCCTTGGAAATTCAAGAAGAGCTCATCCTGAGCATGAGATAATTTAAACCATCAAGGTGATGGCCTAGCGGTATTATTGTTAGACTAGTAATCTAGAAACTCAGCTAATGCACTGGGGACTTTGGTTTGAATCCTGTCACAGTAGATAATGGAATTTGAATAACATTTTAAAAAGTCTGGAATTAAGAATCTGCAGATGACCATGAAACCATTGCAGACTGTTGGAAAACTTCATCTGGTTTATTAATGTCCTCTAGGGAAGGAAATCTACCATCCTTGCCTGGTCGAGCCACAGCGATGTGGTTGACTCTTAACTGTCCTCTCAAATGGCTCAGTAAGCCATCCAATTCACTCAAAAGCAACTAGGTTTGGACAATAAATGCTGAAGAGTGTGTGACGTCCATGTCCCACGACTGAACAAAAACAATCAGGAGAAAGAAAAAAAGTTAAGCGTTGTGACTTTTTATCCTTGATGCAAATGGAGTCTCATACACAATTGGTATGATAAACAGTGCAGAAAAGGCAAATCAGTGACATGGTTTTTCAGTCAAATACCACCATGAGGTCACAGTCTTATGTTGACAAATGCAAATTCGGATCCAATAAATGGAAATTCTTCTTCTTACACGTGTCAACATCAATTGGACATCTGGGTAGAGTGGTATAAATAGAAACTATGACGTTATTCAAAAACTACTTGATGACTGGGTCTGAGGGATTGTCATGGAAAACATCAGTGTGAAAAGAGCAATCATGTTCAATGCAGCCCATTCAATTTCTTAAATCACCAAATCTAACATACTGAAGCACCATTATTTCTCTATCATCTGGCAGGAATAAGTTTCTCCAGAGATTTTCAGTGTGTTTTTAACTCTCTATTTAGCATCAAGGTATTTAAATTATCGCATTAACAATCTTTGACTCCTCACAACAAGCTTTGTGTCAAGTTTATCACTGCTCCTAAAAGATCACACACTTGATGTAATTTCCTGCAGTAATTGGAAAGGGGCTACTAAATGGTGAAAGAGCTATGTAACTCTGATGGTACAACCTTTCTTTGGTGTCCATAACATACTACATAAATGGGGGTTTACTTTACATCTGAGCTTTGTTTTAGAGAATACAGAACAGGGAGAATAAATACAACTGGTAACCAAAGGATAGTCATCATAGGTAAATGCCTTCTTCCCTGAAGGTTCCCTGAGGCATTGTAACCTGTTTATCGTGAATGTTTATGCATATATGTTATAAATAACTATTTATCTTGCAAAATGTTCACACAGGAAGGATAAAATTGGATTCAAAAAAGAGTGGCAAATCAATAACTACAGCAGAATTTACAGAAAAAATGCTTTTGTTCAGTGCTTTCTTCCCAGGAGCAGGGATACTTGTAAGGATTAAGACTCTTGCTGGAATTGGTGTGCTTCAAGGAGCTGAGTGGATCGTACTTGCTGTGATTGTTTACCAAGTCACATTGTGATGTTATAACATGAAGTCAGCATCGCCTTGAGATTAATGTTTTCATTCAATTAATCATCTAACATCACCCCTTAATACTCTATTCATTCACATATACTGGATTCAAAATGCTAATATCTACCACCAAAATCCAAAATAAACCAGGTACAATGATGTTTTCTCTCAAAGACTAAAAATAAACTATCTTTGGAAATAACCTCACTAAATGAACCTCCCAATAAACTAACCCTCATAAAGACAGATACCAAATAACCGAAATTTCTTCAAATCCTGAATAAACAGGCCTGAGCATGCTGAGCATGTGCTGCATGGCAGCACAGTGGTTAGCGCTGCTGCCTTGCAGTGTTAGGACCAGGGTTCGTATTCCCACTTTGGGTCACTGTGTGCACCGAGACTGCATGTTCTCCCTGTGTCTGCGTGGGTTTCCTCTGGGTGTTCCGGTTTCTCCAACAGTCTGAAAGATGTGCTGGTTAGGTGCATTGGCCATATTAAATTCTCCCTCTGTGCATCCAAACAGGTGCCGGAGTGTGGTGATGAGGGGATTTTCACAGTAACTTCATTGCAATGTTAATGTAAGCCTACTTGTGACACTAATAAATAAACTTAAACTAAATCAGACACCTAACCTCTTTGTGTACCTTTGTAAATAAGATGGGCCTGATAAATCTTTACATAAAATGGGGATGATTTTCAGCCTGCGCAATCTGTCAGGGAGATTGGTGATGTGGATGCAAGATATGGTAAGATTCGAGAAACGTGATTCCTGCCAGCAAAAATTTCCAAGACGCACCACTGATGACGTAATGAGAATCCTCTTGTGGAAGGTTGGGAAGCTTATTTAAATACATCAGCATCTCATTAGCGAGACCTCACACTGGGACTTCCCAATCGCTGGCCCCACCCTCTGATCACAGGTCCCTACACATCAGCCTCCATACTCTGAGACAGAGTTTCCCCATTTCCTCACCTCCTACTTCCAGGGCCCCCCAGTCTGGCTTCACCCTCTCCTGCCTGTTGCTTTAGTACTGCTCAGTGCCTGGCAGGCACTGCCAGAGTGCCAGGCTGACAGTGCCAGGCTAGCATGCCCTCCCCAACTGCACTGCTCCCGACCTCCGGGGGGGTGGGGGCCTCAATGGCCTCTGGTCTCACCAGCAGGACCATCACATCAAGTGCCGATTGTTGGGGACCATCTGTAATCCCCACTAGTGTGAATCTTTGCCAGTGTGCTCAGACATGTAAGCAAACCTGGAAGATTGAGTGCCGAGGAATGGCATGGAGCTGATCATTTCATGAACAATGGCCTGGGAAGATTGCAGTCGGCCAGATGCTAGTCATGAATCCCGTTTTTGGCCTCCCACTGACATTTTCCACCCCACTATACGTAGCAGGCCTGGAAAATTGTGCCCGTGGCATTTGAAGAAGTTCCCCACTGATTAGAGAGATTAAGGTTGGAATTCTCCCGCCAGACAGGACCATGCAAAGGTCCACTGGCATTGGGCAGGATTTTCCTGTCTTGTGACGAGCATGGCTGGAAAACCCCGCCTTAAGCATTCCCGGGATGAGAGAGTGAGAAACAAGCTGCCATGAGCAGTGAATCATCTGGAGAAAATAAAGTTTGTTTAAGAGGCTGAATATCTGCTGAGTTTTCCTGCCTACACCAACGGGATAGTCTCCGGTATTCTCTCCGGGACTGAAACTTTGAAAAAATATTGGAAAATTCCATCTTCTGAGTTATCAAATAGTGCAAATCTCTTCATACACCCAAAATAAACCAGTAAATCCGTTTAAACACAGGAACCAAACCAGTCCAAATAATTTACTCACTCAAACTGAACATATCAGATCTGAAAATCCTCCTACTCATACTAAAATGATAATCCCTTTGTAGATTGAATAACATACCCGATAATCTCTCTCACATATGCAGAATATCACAGCCCTGGCAATCCCTTCACAACATCAATCAATCTGGAGCATCCCACGCGATTCTCTTCATTATGATCACCAAGGGATTAGAGTGGAAACCCAATGAAGGAGAAGAAATTAATTGTTTTGAACAGTCAAGAAAAATAAAACAGAGTGAATGAAAGAAGGGGCACAATGTTATTTGACCTGATTGTTAACCATTATGGAGCATATTAACAATGGTGAGAATGTGTAACTCACTGCATATGGAATAGTTGGAGCAAGGTGAATCATAGACTCATATGCCGGAACTTTACAACTTCGCTCGGTCGAGGCTTGTAAAATCCTGCCCGAGTGGAGAATTCCGTTCTGCGATCCTCGACTGCCCTGATGGGCATGTCAGTAAAATTCCAGTCACAAAATCCCTGCAGTGCAGAAAGAGGCCATTGGGCCCATCAAGCCTGCACCAACAACAATCCCACCAGGCCCTATCTCCATAACCCACATACTTATCTTGGCACTAAGGGGCAATTTAGCATGGCCAATCAATCTAACCAGCACATTTTTTTTGGACTGCGCGAGGAAACCGGAGCACCCGGAGGAAACCCACGCAGGCATGGGGAGAGTGTGCAAACTCCAAACAGACATGGGAAGAGTGCAAATTTCACACAGACAGTGACCCAAGGCTGGAACTGAATCCGGATCCCTGGATCACTGCTGTGAGGCAGCAGTGTTAATCACTGTACCACATGTCCCCCCTTGGATAAAACCTAAAACTTTTAGGGAAGGCTTGACACATGCTTTTGGGTAAGAGAAGCAGCATGGGAAGAGCTATATGGAATCTCTGTGAATAAGAAATACCAGTACGACCAGTGTGCTGAAAAAACATAGTAATAAGGAGCAGCAATAGGCCTATGGCTCCTCAGGCCTGTTCTGTCATTTAGTATGGTCATCTACTTCAACTCCACTTCAATTCCACTTTCCTGTCATATCCCTTGATTCCCCGAGAAACCAAAAACATCTGTCTATCCCTGCCTTAAACATAATCAGTGATGGAACACAACAGCTCCAAAGATTCATAACCTCTGAGTGAAAATATTTCTCTTCATCTCAGTCCTAAGGCAGTGAGTCAGTGCCCATGTTTGAGATTCCCCAGCCATTGGAAACAGCCTCGCAGTGTTTGCCCTGTCAATCCCTTCTTGGGATTGTGCTATGCACAAATTGAGTCTGGCATGACCACATGGCCAAGGTGATTTGAGACATCTAAGTGGCTAAATAAGCTGTTTCTCCTTAGGTCAGCTTGAAGAGTCCAAAATGAATCAGGTTGAAGCCGCTTACATTCAGCTCACTGGTCATTTTGAAGCAATCATAGAATCCTACAGTGCAGAAAGAGGCCATTCGGCCCACCAAGTCTGCAATGACCACAATCCCACCCATAACCCCATCTATCTCCATAACCCCATGCATTTACCGTACATAGTCCCCCTGACACCAAGCAGCAATTTAGCACGATCAATCCACCTAACGCACACATCTTTGGACTGTGGGGGGAAACTGGAGTACCTGGAGAAAACCCACACAAACATGGGGAGAACATGCAAACTCCACAGATAATGATCCAAGCAGGGAATTGAACCCGGATCCCTGGCACTGTGAAAAGTTTAAAGTTTATTTATTTAATAATGCTTACCTTAACAATGCAATGAAGTTACTGTAAAATTCCCCTAGTCATCACACTCTAGTGCCTGTTTGAGTCAAGGCATCGAACCAGCATGACTTTTGGAGGCAGCTGAGCTAATCACTGTGCCACAATGCCACTCAGTAAAGTGTATATTGTTTAGGGAATGAGAGAGCACTTTCCTACAGTAGGTGCTAAAAATGGGAAAGCAATTTGTTCTGCAGCATCGAGAAGCAACAATTGAAATCATTATAAAAAAAAATGCAGAACTTAATTCTCCCCATAGCAACATCATTAACTATTCTCAAGCTGCCACAAATGGCAATTTTGAAGCATAAAGAGCAGGAAGAAAGATTATTATTATATATATATTATAAAGACATGATGGTAAGTGCACTAATATTTATCTATAACATTTAGGATTAAGTGAAAATTCAAAATGACTTTATTTATTTGCTCAGTAGCAAAGGGGAATTAAAAGTTAACTGAGCAACAACACTAATATGGTTGTATTGTGTCTTCACAAAGAAGAACATAAGAACTAGGAGCAAAAGTAGGCCATCTGGCCCCTTGAGCCTACTTCGCCATTCAATAAGGTCATGGCTGATGTTTTTCATGGACTCAACTCCACTTACCCTTTCACTCACCATAACCTTAAATTCTTTTACTTTTCAAAAATCTATCAATCTCTGTCTTAAAAACAGTCAACGAGATAGCCTCTGTCCTATGTCCCCTAGTGCTTGGCTTTTCTATTCTAGAGAAAAGCATCTGACTACCCACTCTGTTCATGCCATTCGTAATCTTGTAGATCTCTATCAGGTCACCCCTCAACCTCCGTCTTCCAATCTCTCTTCATTCTAATACCTTCCAGATCAGACAACATCTTGGTAAACCTCTTCTGGACCTGCTACAAAACATCCACATCCTTCTTGTAGTGTGGTGACCAGAACTGTATGCAATATTCTAAATGAGGCCTAACTAAGGTTCCACAGTGCTGCAGCACGACCCACCAATTTTTATAATCAATGTCCTGACCAATGAAGACAAGCATACTGTATGCTTTCTTGACTATCTTATCCAACTGCGTTGCCACTTTCAGTGATCGTTGGACATGTACACCTAAATCTCTCTGCGTGTCAATATTCCTAAGTGTTTTACCATTTACTGTATAATTCCTACATGCAATGGACCTTCCAAAATGCATTAATTCACACTTGTCCAGATTAAACTCCACTTTCTCCACCAAAGTTTCCAACTTGGTCTACAATCTTGCTGTATCCTCCCTCATTCCCCCTCATTCTTCTAAATTCCAATGAGTTTAGCCCCAGTCTCCTCAGTCTCTCCCCATAAACCAACCCTCTGAACTCTGGAATCAACCAAGTGAATCGCCTCTTCACCCTCTCCAGTGCCAGTACAATAAATGTATAATAATTCTATAGCAAATCTAATCCACTGGGGCTACAGCTCTGATAAGAGAGGTAATTGGAAAGGAGAAAGAGAAAGCTTATAAATAGAGGCTAGTGCTAGTAGACGTATCGTTAGGCCAGGGTAATCAGGCAGAAGGATTCATTGACATCCTGGATGGCAATGCTATCCTGATTTTCCATGCATTTCCAGAGGGTAGATGTGGTACATAAGGCAACGTGGGCAAAGTTGATGCCTGTCCTTTAAATTTAAACCAGGAAGGAGGTGAATTTATCAGTAGCTGCCTCTCCATGACAATTAAACCATTCAACATGATTCAAGGAGAACATATGGGAACCTGGGGCAAATGTCTGAATTAATCCACTAAAAATACTGCAAAAGGTTTTCAGACCTCGAGAAAGAAAATTACACGCTTGATAAACAGAAAAAGCAAGAAGAAAGATGCACACAGGCAGCTGAACAGACACCAAAGGAACGGCAATCGGAAAGATGGGGTGTGAAGAGATGTAGAAAGAGAGCATGAAAGTGAACTGGAATATATTGTGTTTATTTCCTTATTAATTTATAAAATTTGCTGTTTGATTTCCATAACTGTAGATTTTCAATGGCATTGTGTCACGAACCAGACAGCTAGTGATAAAAATGTGCTGCTATCAAATAACTGTTACATTGCAATATTGTTACAAACGCAATAGTTTTACATTGTGTAATCTTCTGTTTAATTTTAATCTAGATTGAAGGTATTTTGTTTTGCTTTAATGAATCGGTTAATTAGAATTAGGCAGTTTGGGCCGTTACGAAAGTAAAACATAAGAATGGTGAATATTTTCACTGAAAGTTCATGATTAATTGAATGTCGGCACTTTGACTGAAACAGTGTTCGACACTAGTCATCAGAACTGCACATTTATTCCTTATTGCTCAATTAAATCTTCAATCCTTTAGGAGAAATTACTCTCTCTTCAGTGCTGGAATTTAACAACCTTTTAAATTCAGAAAGAAATTTATGACATGTGAAACTGAAACTCTTAAAATAACACTGCAAATGTAATATCACTTTTGTCCTCTACTATTATAGTCCTATTTGTTTGAAAACATCTGAAATTAACTTGAATTTGACTGACTCCCCTCATATCTAGTTTTCGCAAAAGCCACCAAGGTACGATGTACTGTAATGTTTCGACTTTAAGGGTATGAGAAATATTACGTCAACAGTGGAGAATTACAAAATAGATTTATGCTTATACTGTATACAGTCAACTAACGTCAGAACTCATTCAACAAAGTTACAACTTGCAATTATAAACTGCTTTTAACATAAGCAACATCCTAAGGCACTTCGATGATCAACATTAGATTAAAACTAACACAGCACCAAAGAAAGGGATAGGAATTGCATGATAGGCCAAAGCGATATGTAGATATATGTGTGACTGTGGACAGTGGAGGTGTGGTCTTCTTGTTTCTTCCTGCTGTCTGAGGCTCTTAATGCAAGTGAAGAACATGATTTAATGAATCATTCTGTTCTGTCTATTGAAGAAATTTATAATAAATGCACTGTAAGTAACAGGATTCATATGTCAGAATCTATGTGATCTAGAACAGAATTAGTCATTGGAATTTTCATCTTCCTGGAGACATAATGTTTGGAAACTGAGGTGCTAATTCAATGATTTCCTCAGGATTTATCATTTAAAAAGAAACATCGGACTAAGCAGAAAAATGCACACAAAGTTTTATGAATTCTGATTCGATAGCTAGGATTTTCCAAATTTTCCAATTGACTTTTGGCTGCTTTACATATTTTCCCAGAGCAGAAATTCCCAGCCAATATCTGCATGCAATATATTTCATGATGTTTGCATCTTTGTTAAATTGGGCAGCTTCAACCAGTGCTGCCATTTTCAGCATAGTTATTAGGAATTCCAAAATATTACCCACAGTAGAAGGTAGCTTTCTCCATTCTACTGCATCTTATGCCATCAAATCATTCTACTCTACTTGCATTTGACCCTCAACTATGAAATATTGGCAGTTAGACATTTGTGGGAGAATAAAGTGTACAGGCTCTGCTACAACAAGCGAAGGCACTGCTTTGAAAGTGGATGAGGTTCCATGGAATGGATAGCAAGAATAGTAGAATGACAACAACGTGCCGGTTTTGATCTTGAGGGACCGGGGTAGATGGTTGTGGTTTTTTGTGAGGTAGATGGTACGTCTATGGTGGCAGGGAAACAGTCTCTCAAAGCCCAACACTGCTTGGATGAGGATGCACAGACATGATTTTCACTACTCCAGTCAATGCATACACATGTCGATAAGAACAAGAGAGCAACACATCTGTGCTCCTTCAGGATGCCTTTCAGCATGATGAGGAGAGGCCAAGGGTGGCCTGATGCTCGATACAGGGCTTCCCATTGGCTGAATTTCTCAAGGTGGGAGGGACAGTTTCAAAGTGCATTGAGATGGATAGAAAACTGGTTGGCAGAGGAAAGCAAAAAGTAAGAATTAATGGGTCTTTGGCAGGTAATAACTAATAGAGTGTCACAGGGATCGGTGCTGCGAAGGGGTTCATTGGGCCCATTGAGTCTGTACTGACTCAGAATCTTACCCAGGTCTTCCAGTCCAATCCCTCTAACTCCTAATCCACCTTACCTACACAACTTGGGATATTAATGGGCAATTTAGCAGTCGGTCCTGCACATCTTTGGAGTGTGAGAGGAACACAGTAAGAAGTCTCACAACACCAGGTTAGAGTCCAACCACTTTATTTGATAGTAATCCCACAAGCTTTCGGAAACAGTGTCCCTTCGTCAGGTGTGTGGAAGGTTCTGATCAGAGAAAGGCATATAAAGTCACACACAGTTTACAGAATATTGATCTTTGAATTCTAATCAGTACTGTGTGTGACTTTATACGCCCTTCTCCGATCAGAACCTTCCACACACCTGACGAAGGGACACTGTTTCCGAAAGCTTGTGGGATTACTATCAAATAAACCGGTTGGACTCTAATCTGGTGTTGTGAGACTTCCTACTGTGTTTGCCCCAGGCCAATGCCGGCATCTCTACATAATGACTATGTGTGAGAGAAAACCAGAACATCTGGGAAACTTATGGAGATACATGGAGAATGTGCAAACTTCATACAGTAAGAATTTAGCAACACCAATTTTAAATCCAACCGATTTATTTGATAGTAAAATTGCGAGCTTTCGACACTGTGTCTTCGTCAGGCAAATGCAGTGTTCTGGTCTGCAATAGCACACATCAGCACAGACAATTACAGATTGCTGATTAGAATGCAATCCTTACATCTAACCTGCTATTCAAGTGTTAAAGTGGCTAACAATGTGTGTGAAGGGAATCCTGAGCATTGGTTAGAGAATTGTGTATTTTCTCCAGACAGCACAGTAAGTAAGGTTTTTTGCTAACCCAGGCAAGTTACGGGGGTTACAGATAGTGTGTCATGAAGCCAAGATCCCTATTAAGGCCGTCCTCATGTGTGCGGAACTTGGCTATCAGTCTCTGCTCAGCGACTCTGCGCTGTCGTGTGTCACGAAGGCCCACTTGAAGAACATTTACCTGCAGGTCGGAGGCCGAATGCCCATGACTGCTGAAGTGTTCATCCACAGGAAGGGAACTGTTTTGCCTGGTGATTGTTGAGCGATGTTCATTCATCCGCTGTCGTAGTGTCTGCATGGTCTCCCCAATGTACCATGCTTCGGGACATCCTTTCTTGCAACGTATCAGGTAGACAACGTTGGCCGAGTTGCAAGAGTATGTACCATGTATCTGGTGAATGGTATCCTCACGTTTGATGATGTCGTCCATGTCTATGGTCTGGCATGTCTTGCAGAGGTTGCTGTGGCAGGGTTGTGTGGTATTGTGGTCACTGTTCTCCTGAAGGTTGGGTAGTTCGCTGCGAACAATGATCTGTTTGAGGTTGTGCAGTTGTCTGAAAGCAAGAAGTGGGGGGGTGGGGATGGCCCTAGTGAGATGTTCATCGTCATGAATGATATGTTGAAGACTCCGGAGAAGATGTCGTAGCTTCTCCGCCCCCGTAACTTGCCTGGGTTAGCAAAAAACCTCACTTACTGTGCTGTCTGGAGAAAATACACAATTCTCTAACCAATGCTCAGGATTCCCTTCACACACATTGTTCGCCACTTTAACACTTGAATAGCAGGTTAGATGTAAGGATTCGCATTCTAATCAGCAATCTCTGACTGTCTGTGCTGATGTGTGCTATTGCAGACCAGAACACTGCATTTGCCTGACGAAGACACAGTGTCGAAAGCTCGCAATTTTACTATCAAATAAATCGGTTGGATTTAAAATTGGTGTTGCTAAATTCTTACTGAGTTCTTACTACCCCAGTCCAACGCCGGCATCTTTACATCAAACTTCATACAGCCAGTCACCCGAAGTCCCTGATGCTGTGAGGCAGCAGTGCTGACCACTGTGCTAATATGCTGCCATATCTAAAGAGATTGTGAGGATTGTGTGTGGCCTTCAAGAGTAAATCACTGTCACTTCTGCCCCTATCACTCAGGATATACTTCAGACTGGAAGATTCTGCCATCATATATAACACACCCAGATTATGGTCTGTATTTTTAACTGTAGCAAAATCAAGGTGCCTTTTTGGCAGGATGGGAAGATTAGCTGCCACAAGATATATCCCTGACTTTGGGTGGCTGAGTCTGCTGCTTCCACTAAGCAGTTTCGTGGGGAAGGTTGACCAAGATAGACTTAGATGGGTTGTACACACTGTTGTAGTGTTGCATTGCTGCTGTACTGCCTCCTCAAACTTCAAAGGATCTTACGCAAGAATATCCTTAGTATATTGTGACTATTTGGACCCTTAAAGTTTTCTCTTCCCCATCTACCTTTGCCACACGAAGTTAGCTGTGATGAGTGAAAGGTATCCTTTGTGAGCGGCAATGCTATGGTCCCACTGCAGACCGCGGAAGCCAAAATCTGACATGGCTACAGAGATTGCAATGTGCAATTGGCCCGTTTCTGTTCTTTCTGATACAGCTAGCGTGCAATTTTATGCTGCTTTGTGATTTATATTACTGATGCGTGTAGCCCAGTGCTAAAAATGTTCTTGCATGCTGCATGCCTCACTAGGGTGTCTAAATGCATGTGAGGCTGACACCACTTGAAAGGAGTGTTGCTGGTAAAGACTTGGCAAAGTTTTCGGAGCAAGAAGAACACTTGAACTTTTTGTTTATTTGTTCATAGGATTTGGGTAGTGCCGCTGCCCCAGCACTTATTGCCCATCCCTAAATGCCTGCAGAGTACAGTTAAGAGTCAACCACACTGCTCTTTCCCATCGCAGTCACATGTAGGCCAGACCAGGTAAGGAGACAAATTTCCTTCCTGAAAGGACATTAGAGAACCTTTTGTGTTATTATACCAATCGACGATGGTTTCTTGCCCATCATTAGAATTTTAATTCCAGATTTTTATTGAATTCACCGTATGCAGTGGCCGGATTCAAACCTGGGTTTCCAGATCATTGCCCTGGGTCTTTGGATTGCGAGTCCAATGACAATACCACTACGCCATCACCTCCTCTAATGGTGCCACAGGACAGCAAATGAATGGCATCATTTTCTACATGGCACTAGAGGCTGTGGCACAAGAATTGGAGAGGAGGGATGGTATGCTCCATTCATGTAGGACCAATGCGATCAGAAAGCCATTGTGGTCAATGTCAGCACTATAGCCCTGACCACTTGGACATTGCGTCACAAGATATGATTTCACATAAATAGCCAAGTCCATAAATTCATCTTAACAAGCCACAAGAGAATTGAACACTGCTCAATTCTCTGCAGACCCTTCTCTTATTTACCAACAATCTTAGCCAATTGCAATTCTTTCTTCATACTCATTGGTTTCACCATTCCTTCATATGCTTAGCAAATCTGACGCAAGACTCACACACATATATTGTAGATTGAACAAACTGCCACCAATTGTAACTTGTACATTTTTTGAAGTTTATAAAGTTTAAACTTCATAAAAAGTTTATTTATCTATCAGTATCACAAGTAGACTTATGTAAATACTGCAATGAAGTTACTGTGAAAATTCTCTAGTCACCACACTCCGGCACCTGTTTGGATACACTGAGGGAGAATTTAGTATGGCCAATGCACCTAGCCAGCACATCATTTGGACTGTGGGAGGAAACCTACACAGACATGGGGAGAACATGCAGACTCCGCACAGTGGCCCAAGCTAAGAATCGAACCTGGGTACTCATCATCATGGGGCAGCAGTGCTAACCACTGTGCCACCATGCTGCCTGAAATCACCCAAGCACATTTCTCTCTTGCAGGGCAAAATGACTCAAAACCACAGACAGCAGAGGTGAACTTGCAGTGGACAGATATATACTCCCATGGAGAAGATGGGATTTATTGTCACTGGAGCGATGATGTCCAAGTTCCCTGCTCAACAATGGGGTGAAAACCAAAGTGACATTATGTTCATATGGAATCCACCTTCTAACATTCCACTAACCCCTCATTTCACAGTCCCTTTTTCTTACAAGTTGCACAGCTGTAAACGTGGGACCTCTTTCTTCCATGCTGTCCTCTGACTGTAATTCTGCCTTTATATGTTTCTTCATTCTGGTACTGAAGAGTGCTACCTGGCTGGGGAGTGGTGGAACAGCATGAAATGGAAGAGCTGGAAGAAGACTGAAGAGAATTATTAGGGATAGGATTTATAGTTATTTAGAGAGAAATGAATTGATTGGGGATAGTCAGTATGGTTTTGTGAAGGGTAGGTCGTGCCTTACTAACCTTATTGAGTTTTTTGAAAAAGTGACCAAAGAGGTGGATAGGGGTAAGGCAGTTGATGTGGTATATATGGACTTTAGTAAGGCGTTCGATAAGGTGGCCCATGGAAGGCTTCTGCAGAAAATGCAGATGTATGGGATTGAGGGTGATTTAGCTAATTGGATTAGGAATTGGCTAGCAGATAGAAGACAGAGGGTGGTGGTTGATGGGAGATATTCATCGTGGAGTTCGGTTACTAGTGGTGTACCTCAGGGATCTGTTTTGGGCCCCTGCTGTTTGTAATTTTTATAAATGATCTGGATGAGGGTATTGAAGGATGGATTAGTAAATTTGCGGATGACACCAAAGTCGGTGGAGTGGTAGATAGTGAAGAGGGGTGTTATAGTTTGCAGAGAGACTTGGACAAGTTGCAGAGCTGGGCCGAGAGGTGGCAAATGGAGTTTAATGTGGAAAAGTGTGAGGTAATTCACTTTGGCAGGAATAACAAATGTGTAGAGTATAGGGCTAATGGTAGGACTCTTAATAGTGTTGATGAACAGAGGGATCTTGGTGTATATGTGCATAGATCCCTGAAAGTTGGCAATCAAGTCGATAAGGTTGTTAAGAAGGCATACGGAGTCTTAGCTTTTATTGGTAGGGGGATTGAATTTCGGAGCCGCAACGTCATGTTGCAACTGTACAAAACTCTAGTGCGGCCGCACTTGGAGTATTGTGTACAGTTCTGGTCCCCGCATTATAAGAAAGATGTGGAGGCATTGGAGAGGGTACAGAGGAGGTTTACCAGGATGTTGCCTAGTATGGAAGGCAGGTCTTATGAAGAGAGGCTGAGAGATTTGAGGTTGTTTTCGTTAGAAAGAAGACGGCTAAGAGGAGACCTTATTGAAACATATAAGATGATTAGAGGTTTAGATAGGGTGGACAGTGATAGCCTTTTTCCTAGGATGGAGAAAGCTAGCACGAGGGGACATAGCTTTAAATTAAGGGGTGGTGGTTTTAGGACAGATGTCAGAGGTAGGTTCTTTACCCAGAGGGTGGTAAGGGTATGGAATGCCTTGTCTGCGTCAGTTGTAGATGCGCCAAGTTTGGTGGCGTTTAAGAGGTTAGTAGATAAGTTTATGGATGAAAGGGGAATGGTTTAGGTTAGAGGGTCACTGCTTGTTCCTAATTGGTCGGTGCAACATCGAAGGCTGAAGGGCCTGTTCTGCGCTGTAATGTTCTATGTTCTATGTTGTAAGAAAGACTCATGTTTGGAGCCATCAGCTTAGATACTGACACTGCACATAATTTAGAGGATAGACTCGAAGCAGAAACTGCAAATGGTGAGACAGAGGACCCGAGTGGCCTACAGTGAAAGCAGGGGCCAAGGATCATGGAGGTGCCATCTGACTGGAAGGCACAGCCTGCCCCAACTTGGTACAGGGCTTTGTGCAGAGCTTGGAGCCTATCCTTTCCAGCATGGAGGCAGCGAACACGTCCACAGGAACACTAGCAGAACAAACCACAATGCAGCCTCTAATGTCTCAGCATCTACTGATGAGACATTAGAGAAGCCATCCAAAGTCTGGACTGTGGCAGCTCAGGCTGAAGCTCAGCACGCGATCACACCAGCTCAGACTGCTGCTATCCTAACAGAGGATGCCAGTTTGCAAAGGGGCTTGCTGGGCATCAAAGCAGATCAACATTCTGTCCTCCAGTGGATGATCAGAATGGCTGAGGCATTGCCCAGTGGAGTGGAGCACAAACCTGCTGTCCTCTCTGAGGGTGACAGCACCTGTCCTTATACCACTGTCTCTCCCTCTGCCGGTGCCCTTGTTACTGTCTGTGGGTCAGTTAGCCTCGACTGATACTGCCCATGCCTAAAAGGTGCATTAAGAAGCCAGACCTCCATAGCCCAGAGCTGCTCAAGGATATCTTGCAAGGTCATCATCAGTGTCCTTCCCCCAGTCTTTGCAGCCTTTGTGGCAGTACGGTGGCACAGTGGCTAGCTGCTAGCGCCAAGGATCCGGGTTCAATGCCAGCCTTGGGTCACTGCCTGTGTGGAGGTTGCGCATTCTCCTCATGTCTGTGTAAGTTCTGGTGCTCCAGTTTCCTCCTGTAGTCCAAACGTGTACTAAATTGCCCCTTAGTGTCAGGGGATTAGCAAGGTAAATGTGGGGTAACAGGAATAGGGCCTGGTGGGACTGTAGTCAGTGCAGACTCAATGGGCTGAATGGCCTCCTTCTTCACTGGAGGAATCCTACGATTCCAACAACCATGCTGTAGCTTTGAGATAGCACTGAATAGGATTACTAGGACTGGTAAAACTACATCAAACAGAGCAATTAGTATGGAATATTAAATGGTTTTCTTTATATATTTGGTTTGGAAAATTTATTTTCTAATGGTTTTTATTTCAGCACAGTGGCCTTGGAACCTCTGTGGTAATCAGTAACAGAAGGATAGTAAGATTGTTGTCGAATGAAGAATTGGGGTTGTGTTCACTGGTACTGCAGTAGAATGAGTTGATATTGGACAACCCGGCTAAAAATGTTGATCAATACTTCCCTTCCCTCTCCTCCTCGGTTCCTTATGTGAAGTCATGTAGGATGCTGCAGACCATGGTGAATCTTGATACCTGAATGGCCGAGTACTCCAGGGATCCAGCAGAGTGATTCAGGCAGCAGAAGTGTGTTTGAAATATCCCAGTTCTCTGCTTGATCACATTTGCTTTGGTTGCGTGGAAGACTCATGAGGCACGTTAGTCTTTGTCACCCAGTACCCACTCTCTGATTTGCTGTGATGAGTCAAATGCTGAAGGTGAAACAAACTATCGCAGAATGAAGGCGTTGTGACTAATGGCAGGATACTGCATGATCCATTCAGTATGTTCACAACCCAGCTGAATGTTGAGTGAATGTTAGCCTTTCCAGTTGAGTTCCATCTCCCAGTTCACATTCAGCATCTGCAAAACGAAATGTGTGTTGTCATTGGCACCCTGTGCCACAGAGCAGTAAATGTACTTGGTGAAGCTGTGTGCTCGCTCTGCCTGTTTCTCTCCAACCAGAGAGAATGAAATATATTGACCTTTCTTGGAATACCAGTGACCTTCCTTATGCAGCAATGGACGACAAACTGGGAGATGTTGCAAATATCACCTGCTCCAACTAGGAAGGAGCCAAAAGACAGCCACAGAAATTCCTAGCCACAAGCACCTCTCTTCTCAGAGATTGCAGTTGTGACTTCAGCAATTGGCACGTATCAGTGAGGACATCTTAAGTGAAGTAAAGACATCTGACACACTGTTCCTTGATGAGGTGAGGTCAGAGAATTGTTCCTGAATTACAAGTGGACATAGTCCCCTGCTGAGATAACTTTTCCTTCTCTCCCTCTTCAAACAGTTTGTCCTCCTCTTTGTAACCTCTGCTCATTCTCTGTGTTATGTTGTACGTTAAGGTGGCATCTAAAACTACTGTAACTATATCTAAGCGAGTAGTCTAAGTGGAACTCTGGTAATCAGGACCAAATCCTTTAGCATTGCCACACCATTCCCTATAGATCTTAGCGACATTAAGACTATCCAAAAGACATCAAATCAACAACTGCCACTTAAATGCAATTAGCAAGTAACCTGCAAGTAGTTGGTACCTTTGAATAGTGTTGGAGAGGGGAACCCATTCTACTGTGTTTGGCTGTATGAGTTGAACAGAAAGTACCAGCTGAAGTGGTTGCGGTTGAAAATGGCAATATAGGTATCAGATCAGCATAACAAACTGACTGATGTCATGAGTTGCCTAATCTGCAAATGTCCAACACACATTCCCTGTGTGAATACCTTTAACCAAAATGGCAACCAGCGTGACCTACACTGCAACTGTGGAACTGAAATAGCAACCACTTCAACAAAAACATGGGTAGAAGCGTTATACAACATCTATTACTTTAGGAGGGAATTTTGGAATGGGCGAGGGAGTGGGGAGACAGCAGAGAGGCATCTTAACAACTTCCGATCCAAGTCCATGCAATCTAAGTCAGACAGTGAGCAGGTCAAAGTGGCAAATTTAGACTATAGTTTGAAATTTATATCTATCTCTGGGCACCAAACTGGAGATTTAAGAAACATGAGCTGTAGTTTTAGAAATCTTAGCAATAATTTTAGCAAAATAAACAGCTGGAAGCAAAGCAATTTTGCTGATAAATGCTGACTGGCTTTGCATTTGACTTTACATTTGCAAAGTGCATCTGTCGCTATAAAAATGGATCGATTAACTTTTCACTGAAGTAACTGAGCCATTTAAGAGTTAAAGACACTGGGGGAATGGAAGCTTGATGGCAGCTTCCAAAGACTCCGCTGAATGAAATCCATATCAACCCTTCAGCACAGGAGCAGGCCATTCAGTCCATCGAGTCTGTACCAACTATCCAAAAGAGCATCTTACTCAGGCTCACCGTACCCTCACACCATCCAATAAACCCGTACATCTGCCATGGTTAATCCACCTAATCTACACATCGTTGGTCACTAAGGAACAATTCAGCATACCAATCCAGTTGACCTGCACATCTTTGGACTGTGGGAGGAAACCGGTGCACCTTGTGGGAACCCAAGCAGAGATGGGGAGAATATGCAGATTCCGCACAGTCACCTAAGGCTGGAATCGAACCTAAAGCCCTTGTGCTGTGCCACCGTGTCGCCCTCTCCTCTTGGAAATAAAAGGAAAATGGAAGGAAAGGAAAGTGCCTCTAGGGCATTTATTTTGGAATTAGTTTACATATGCAGCACAGGACAGCTTTAAGTGAACAACATGTTTTTCCTATATGTCTGGAAGTCCACAAGCATTGGAATTACTTCACACTTTGGCTCTTCTCCTGGGTCAGAATCTCACATTATCTAGAGATGGCTAAGTGTTGCTAATATTAATAAATGCACATTTTGGATGAGCGAAGTTGCAATTTATAATGACTATTCCATCTGTTTCTCACCTCCGGAATACTCAACATCGCCAACATCTACTAATTGGATTTATTAACACAAAATATTTCACGATTCACGGTAGAGAACATTAATCTATGTCATGTTTTCAAAGAAGTCAACGCAAGTTTATTAACAGAAATAAACTTTTGTACTCACAGTGACAAGTAACTGACAACAAAGATACTTCAAATCCTGTGTGAAAGAATCAGTACAATGTGTGTACGGATTCACTGTATAATATCTTGTGAGAAAGAATATGCATATTGAAATGTTGCTTAAAAATGAAAAGAGGAAAATGGAAACATTAAAACGTTGACCTAAGAAAATGGTTAGAAGTGTTATAACTAAGCTATGTTGTTATCTCCCCGCCGAGTTAATTATTTTCTGATGACATTTCACTCTTGAAGTGAACAACTTGCAGTGTAGCCCAAAATATGCACCATTACTATTGTGTTTCTTTGACCATTGGAGCATTCAAGCGTTTATGAAGGGAACTCCATATTATTTTTGATCTCTCTCAACATTAGATAGGTGGATTTTTAATTATGTATCAAATGCACCTATTAATTATGTGCATAAGATTAATATTTTATTTGTAAATGTGAGAACTAGCCATTTAGTGATCACAATTACAGAATGTTAGGAGGAAACCTGAACAGTAACCTGTAAAATGTCATTTTCACTGTCCAGTGAAACTTCACATTTATATTTCAGGTTAAAATTAGTCATATATCTAAAAAAAAAGAGTAATTTCACAATCTACTCTTAGTTTGGAGCAGCACTTGTAGAGAGCTTATCTTGAAAAATCGCAGGTTCACAACTGTAATTTTATAAGCAGCAAGTTCACTCCCCACTAAGTTGTCTGATTCATGGAATCACTCTTTGTACCACAGGTGGAGGTGGGGGGTTGGCAGAAGACTGCCAATCCAGCGGGATTGTGACTGTTTCCAGATTACTCCTGTTGAAAGGCAACCTAGAGACATAGTTATTCCCGGGAAAACTGGGATTTTCAGTTCTTGACCCGCAATTGTTAACTATTTACATTAATGACTTGGAGGAAGGAACAGAATGTAAGGTTTCCAAATTTGCCGATGGTACAAAGCATGAAGGGCATGTTGTAATGAGGATTTTGTGATTCTTCTTGCATAGGGTGGTGAATCTATAGAGTTCTCTGCCCCAGAAGATGTTGGAGGCTGGATCATTAGAAGTATTTAAAGTGGAGGTGGATAAATATTTGATAGATCAAGAATAGAGGGCTTTGGACAAAAGGCTCAGAAAAGGAGCTGAAGCTGACATACATCAGCCATGGATATATTGAAAGGCAGGGGGAAGGCTTGAAGGGCCAGGTGACTTATTTGTGCTTCTATTTCTCCTGTCCTTATGTGCACTGATTTTCACTCAGCCATTTTCTCTGCATTTGACAAACTCCACAACTGGATTAATGATGCTTCTATCTGTTGCTGCCCAAGAGATGTTCAAGAATCATTAACGGTGCACTGTTACTGATTGATTTTTGTCATTATCAGGATCTATAGCAAGCTGGAAAGACATGGTGGCATAATCATAATGTCACTGGATTAATAATCAAGAGACCCAGGTTTGTGCTGGTTCAAAACCCATCATGGCAGAATTTAAATTCAATAAATAAATAAATCTGGAATTGAAAACTACTCTCAGTAATGAAACTATCTTTGATGTGGTGATGCCGGCATTAGATAGGGATGGGGGGGGGGGCACCGTAAGAAGTCTTGCAACACCAGGTTAAAGTCCAACAGGTTTATTTGGAATCACTATCTTTTGGAGCAGTGCTCCGAAAGCTCGTGATTCCAAATAAACCTGTTGGACTTTAACCTGGTGTTGTGAGACTTCTTACTATAAAACTATCTGATTTACAGCTGATACAACACTCCCTAAGGCTAATCAAAAACTAAGTTGAGTTTCTCGCCTCCTCTCCATAACCCTTAATTCCTCAATTGATTAAAAGTCAATCAATCTCAGGCTTAAAAATGCTCAAGAACTCAATCTCCACAGCTCCCTGGAGTAAAGAATTCCAAAGATTTATCTTTCTTCTTAGCATTATCCTGCAACTTTGCTTCTGGTCCTACATTCTCCCACGAGTGAAAACATCCTCCCAAATTTACCTTGTCTAACCCCCAAAGAATCTAATATGTTCAATCATATTACCTCTCATTCTTCTGAATTCCAAGGACTACAGACTCAATTCAATCTTTTTCTCATACGGTAGGCCCTTCATAGAACATATAGAACATAGAACATAGAACACTACAGCACAAACAGGCCCTTCGGCCCACAAGTTGTGCCGAACACATCAAAACCTACCCAGCCATAGACCTATCTATAACCCCCAATCCCATTGGATCCCATATACTCATCCAGAAGTCTTTTAAAAGACCCCAGCGAGTTCGCCTCGACCACCACCGACGGCAGCCGATTCCATTCACTCACCACCCTCTGAGTGAAAAACTTTCCCCTAGCATCCCCTCTGTACTTGCTTCCCTGCACCTTAAATCTGTGCCCTCTCGTCGCGACCATTTCAGCCCTGGGAAATAGTCTCTGAGAGTCCACCCTATCTAATCCTCTCAACATCTTGTAAACCTCTATCAGGTCGCCTCTCAACCTTCGTCTCTCCAGGGAGAACAGTCCCAGCTCCCTCAACCTGTCTTCATAAGGCATGCCTCCCAATCCAGGCAACATCCTTGTAAATCTCCTCTGCACCCTTTCAATAGCTTCCACGTCCTTCCTATAGTGAGGCGACCAGAACTGCGCACAGTACTCCAAGTGTGGTCTGACAAGGGTCCTATAAAGCTGCAGCATTACCTCCTGACTCCTGAACTCAATCCCTCGATGAATGAAGGCCAGTACACCGTAAGCTTTCTTAACCACATCCTCCACCTGGGAGGCCGATTTGAGAGTCTTATGGACCCGGACCCCAAGATCCCTCTGCTCTTCCACACAGCTAAGACTCCTACCTTTGATAGTGTACTCATTCATCCCGTTGGATCTGCCAAAATGGACCACAACACATTTATCCGCGTTGAAGTCCATCTGCCACTTCTCCGCCCAGTCTTGCATCTTGTCGATGTCATGCTGCAACTTCTGACATCCCTCCAGACCATCCACAACACCACTGACCTTCGTGTCATCGGCGAACTTACTCACCCATCCCTCCACTTCCTCATCCAGGTCATTTATGAAAATGACAAACAGCAAGGGTCCTAGAACAGATCCCTGGGGCACTCCACTGGTGACCGATCTCCATGCAGAAAAAGAGCCATCCACAACCACCTTCTGCAGGCAAGCCAGTTCTGGATCCACAAGGCCAAAGCCCCTTGGATCCCATGCCCTCTCATCTTCTCAAGAAGTCTTGCATGGGGGACCTTGTCAAATGCCTTGCTGAAGTCCATGTACACCACGTCCACTGCTCTTCCTTCGTCAATGTGTTCAGTCACATTTTCGAAGAACTCAATTAAGCTCGTAAGGCACGACCTGCCTTTTACAAAACCATGCTGACTATTTCTAATCAACCTAAACTTCTCCAAATGCTCGTAAATCTTGTCCCTCAGAAGCCTCTCCATCAGCTTACCAACCACTGAGGTCAGACTCACCGGTCGGTAATTTCCAGGACTATCCCTGTTCCCTTTCTTGAAAATAGGGACCACATCCGCAATCCTCCAATCCTCCGGAACCTCTCCCGTCTCCATCGACGACGCAAAGATCATCGCCAGGGGCTCTGCAATGACATCCCTCACCTCCCACAATAACCTGGGGTACATCCCATCTGGTCCTGGAGACTTGTCTATCTTGATAGCATTTAAAAGTTCTAACACATCCGCTTCCTTAATATCTACATACTCAATCTTTTCAGTCTGCCGCAAACTTGTAGTGCATCCTCCCAGATCACTTTCCACCGTGAATACTGAGGCAAAGTACTCATTAAGCACCTCTGCCATTTCTTCCGGTTCCATACAGATTTTTCCCCCTTCACCTTTTATAGGTCCTATCCCTTCTCTTCTCATCCTTTTACTTTTCACATATTTGTAGAAGGCCTTGGGATTCTCCTTAATCCTACCAGCCAAGGCCTTCTCATGACCCCTTCTGGCTCTCCTAATTTCCTTTTTAAGCTCTCTTCTATAAGCCTTATACTTCTCTAGATCCCCAACATCTCCTAGCTCTTTGAACCTTTTATACACCTTTCTTTTTTTCCTGACTAGGTTCACCACAGCCTTCGTGCACCACGGTTCCCTCGACCTACCAAAACCTCCTTGTCTCACCGGAACTTTGTCGTGCAGAGCTCCAGACAAGCATTCCTTGAATATCTGCCACCTTCCTTCTGTGCTTTTCCCCAAGAACACCTCCTTTCCAGCTCCAGGGAGACATACCACCATCCGCGACTCCCGTCTGCGTCCACAAAAACTACACTACCCAAGGTGCTTTGCAACATCTTCCGGGTTTACAAGTTTAAAAAATTTAAAAACTAGTAAAATTTAGACTTAAAAAATCGCTCTACTCACTCACAAGCTCTCCACTCGCAAATCGCTGCCTCTCCACAGTGCTCCCAAGGAACAATTCATATCAACTAAGGCTCCTCTGAATTGTCTCCAATGATAATATCCTTGCTTAAATAAGAGGACCACAACTGTACATGGTATCCTAAATGTGGCCTCATTAGTATCTTGTTCAATTGCAGCAACACTCCAACACCTCAACAATCATCAATTGTTGTAAAATCTGCCTTCCTTACTTGGGCTGGTCCACATGTGACTCCAGACCCAAAATAATGTGTTGACTCTTAACTGTCCTCTAAATTGGTCTAGTAAGCTTTTCAATTCAAGGAACAATTAGAAATGGGCAATAAATTCTGGCCTTGCCAGTGACACTCACATCCCAGGAAAGAATAAAGAAAAGAAATTGAATTTTCCGATTTCATTGACCTTTTTATACCAGACCTGCAACAATAATTCCACTCCTTTAGAGCCTTATGAGGTTTGTCAAATTTTGTTATTTATATAGAATAAAGTTTGACTTTCCATGATGTTGTTCATAGGTAAAACAGGTTGTTTCAGAATGAAAGTTCTGGTTGGATACGTTAATAATTTGGGGGAGGGAATTAATGCTCTTAACTTTAAGTGAGCAAGTTATTGATTGATAAATGTATTTAATAATCTTTAAGTGTCAAGATGTAATAAATTGGCTCCTACCTTCCACCTTGTATTCTCTAATTTGTGGAGAAACTGAGGTAAGGGAAGGAGGGAATAGAAAGCTAGATTGAGGTTGAATTTTACAGAGCGTCATGAACACCACTTAAGTTCCTCAGTAGATCCATTGGCAGGTGAGCCAATGGGGTGGGGGTCGTGGGGGGGGGGAGTGTATAGGCAGGCTACCCACTGTACCCTCCCACTTTCAAACCCACAGACAGGGTGGGATGGGTCAGAGGGGTGGAAGGGTTGGGGGTGGGGGTGGGGGGTCACAAAATCCAGCACTAGGACGCATCTTGTCACATCCCTATCCAACAGGATTCCTGCCACCAACCTTCTATAGCTAGGTAAATGTACTAAAATTATATTCCAAAGCTACAAATGTTTTATCCAATGTATTGGTCATCATTTTGCATCCACAGTAAGAAGCTGGACAAAAAAAAGGAACATTGTATCCAATGCTGTGTGCAATTCAAGTGACTCATGTGAAAACTTGGCAGACAAAGAGTTCAAAGGCACCTTATGTGCTAATTATTATTTTACTTGAAAGTAACTTTTTAACAATTGAAGTGGGTGCTGCTAAACATGAAACAATCGGAAGCTTCCACTCCTTCTCTGCACTCTTCCAGTCACACTATTTGAGAGGCCAACATAAACCGATGTTCCATCACCCTGACAATGGATGCACACTAATCCCACAGAAGTGAAATATCCGATTTTCGTTGTTTAAAATCTTTTGATTGTTTTGCCACACAGAAAAACTTTGGGAAAAGAATGGCTAAATGTTGTGTGTTAAATGTTGTGCGTTAAAACACAGTATGGTTATGCAAGTAAAAGAAGTAGCACGTAGATGATAGAGACTTAGATGCTAATAGACCAGCTTTCACATTGCCCTGTGGATTGTAAACAATGTGTTAACTGAGTCTGACTCAGCAGTTGGTAGACATTTCACTTACAATTGTATTGGAGTATCCCGCTGCCTGTGAGGGACAACAAGTCAGAACAGAGCTATAGTACTTGGGTGGATGGCTTCTCCAATATCAGCACTTTCTACAGATTTTGCCATCATGTTTGGAGGCTTTTATCATAGGCAAATGAAGGGCTCATTGAATTGGAAAATCTGGGGTCTTATGATGTCCAATTCATACATATATGGAATGAGCTGCCAGGGGAGGTGGTAGGGATGGGTACCATTACAACATTTAAAAGACATTTGGACAGGTATAGGGGTAGGAAAGGTTTAGAGGGATATGGGCTAATCACAGACAAATGGAACTAGTTTAGTTTAGGAAACCTGATCAGCATGGACATGTTGGGCCGAAGGGCTTGTTTCTGTGCTGGATATACATCTCTATGACTCTGTGATACTAAACCTCAAAGATCTTCTTTCCCAGAATCAGTTCTCAGTATACCCACTCCTTGCGACTGTAGAATCCTGGCGGCCATCCCTTATACAAGTATAGTTGAAGCCAGAAGCTCCATCCTGAGTGCTGGAAAACCTCAAGACTCTTCTTCAACTCTGCCAAATTTTTGATTATTCCCTTTCCATTTTTGAAATGTCAAATACTGGTTCCTCTGCAGCTCTACAATGTCTTCTAACGCTGCATAAGCAATACCACAGCAACTCTGTGAGTATATATTAAAAAGCCGAGTGTGCCTATCACAAATTCAGATGACACAGTGCCAAGCTTATTAAGCAAAAGGAAGGATTCCAGCCATTTGCTATTGATTTTTCTGCAAGACTGAGCCATCTAAAGGCAGGATCAGTTGATTTATTTAAATTCCCCCCGAACAGCTAGCCTCAAGTTAGCCTCCTGATGTATCGTTTTAGACATTTACTACACAAAGAATATGGTGCAATAGCCTTAAAGAGATTGACATCACATCTGTGCACCAGATGTCACATTATCCGGAGCAAAGCCATAGGAGGTCATTGAGTATGCTGTAATCTTTTTTACATGTCACAACCTATTGACAGATGCTCTTATACATTAACCCAATCAAGCCTGGCATAATGTGCATTCCTCTACAAAAGAGCACGTAAACGTTTTGTAACACACAACAAAACAGGGTATAAATATATTTTGTACCCTACCATATCTCTTGATACAAATAGTACTAATAGAATTTAGCACATTGCCATTGAAATCATTCTCTGGCAATGTTATATAAGAACATAACTTGAAACACATGAGTTGCAGAGAACCAGATGGAAGCGAATTGGGAGACACACACAAGTCACACAGTACCAGATGGATGTGAATGATATAAGGTTCCTTGGTGAATGCTATACATGTGCAGGAGGTGACAACAGAGAAACACTATCGCAGACAGCAATGAATTGCTTCTTCTCATATTCTGTACACGCAAGATTGAACATCGGGAAATGTACAACACTGAGTGAACTGCTCTCTTTCCTTCACGTGTCCCAGGGCCTACTATATACATTACAAATATGATTGTTTCACAACAGATAGCTTCCGGAAGGAGAATAAAGGAGTCGGCACTCCATGTTATTAATCCAGAAAATTGCTTAAGTTAAAACAAACGTTGTAGCTGAAGAAAATGCTCTATTCCTTCATTATATCAAGAATAAAGGGCTTCTCAAAGAACAAAGAGTGCTGAACCACCAGGGTAAAAAAAAACTGCAGGAAGATCTGAGCTACTTTCTTAAGTAACCAACCTGTTGATCGAACTGAACAAGCAGCAGAAGTTTTGATGGTTTTCATCATGGTTCAGTGGTCGATCTCTCCTAGGAGTCAAATCTCTGGAGTGGTGTTTATTTCATTCCAGAGATTTGAGCACCTGATCAGAGGTGATACATCAGTGCAGTACTGAGGGACTGCTGTATCATCAAAGGTGTTATTTTTTTTCGATCAGACATCACACCTTGGGTCCTTTTTTTAACGTTTAAAGTTTACTTTATCAGTCATAAGTGAGGCTTACATTAACACTGGAACGAAGTTACTGTGAAAATCCCCTAGTTGCCATATTCCAGTGCTTGTTCAAGCCAATGCACCTAACCAGCACGTTTTTCAGACTGTAGGTGGAAATCGGAGCTTGTGGAGGAAACCCTCCCACAGACACAGGGAGAACGTGCAAACTCCATACAGACAGTGACCCAAGCCAGGATTCAAATCCAGCTCCCCGGCACTCTGAGGCAGCAGTGCTAACCACTGTGCCACCATGCCGTCCCCAATCCTATCTACCTTTTCAAGCAGATGCAAGAGATCTTGCTGTATTCCCTGGAAGAAGAACAAGGGAGTTAACTTAGCACGATGGGCTACATTTATCCATCAATTAATGCCACTATAACAAATTAGCTGTCACATTTCTCTATATTCCGACAATGACTATAATTCTAATGTACTGCACTGGCTGTGATAAAGTTGTTAGAAGTACTTTTAATAGCCCTTAATTCAAAATAAATCTTTTCGCTTATCTAAGGTTAAGTAAAGCAATTAGAAGTTGTCAGCTCAGTACGACACATATAAAATTCTGCTTTTAAATGAACCTCCGGGGAATAAGCTGTCCAGAAGAAGCAGTGGTAATCACCAATTATCAGAGACACCAACGCTAACTTGCCACTTCCTATACATCAGTTTTCTTGATTAGTGAGACCCAGGCACACACAGTATTGGAGCATTTCGATAATTTTGGTTATCTTTAATTTTGTTCGCCTCTTATAGTTTGTTTTTATTTCAGCTCAGTGTGTCGAGCTCTGTATTAAATGGAGGACTCAAAACGCCAATATGAAGCTCTCCTGATTCAAACGTGTGTCTTCAATGGAGTTAAACAATGAATCAATATAGTCAGAGGATTCTACAAAATTTTTAAATGTTTATTTCTTAGTGGCACAAATTGGCTTACATTGACACTACAATGAAGCTATTGTGAAAATCCCCTAGTGGCATCACTCCGGCGCCTGTTCGAGTACACTGAGGGAGAATTTAGCACGTCCAATGTACCTAACCAGCATATCTTTCAGACTGCAGGAGGAAACCAGAACACCTGGAGGAAACCCATGCAGACACGGGGAGGATTTGCAGACTCCAAGCTAGGAATCGAACCTAGGTCCCTGGCACTGTAAAATCAATGTGCTAACCACTGTGCCACCGTGCAGTGATACAGCAGGTTTCACAATCTGCCAAAGTGCTTGAAGGTCTTTTTGAAGTGTCAACGTAGGGAACACAGCAGGGAATTTGCACACCCCCCCAAACACCCACCTCCCATTCCCCCCACCAGCTCTAACTAACAGAAATGCATCGATGGCCAGATTATTTGTTTTAGCCAAAATATTGGCTACAATACTTGACAAGAACTCTGTTGCTCTTTTTCAAATAGTGCCCTGGGATTTCTCCTAGTCTGTCTGAGGGGCTGTGTGCGTGTGTGTGTGTGTGTGTGTGGAGATGGGGTGGGTGCTTGATTTATCACTACTTTGCTGACATTAATTCAACTCAGTTGGTCATCATTCTAGCCAAATAAAGTTGCCTGATGAAAATTTGTTGACTTGTGTAAATACTACAAGTGTTTGTTTCTGTAAACAGACTAAAATTGCTATGTAATAACAGCATCTGCCCTCCTCTTGCCCCCTCAAATGGGAACCATTAATCTTAAAAATATTTTTAAGATTTTGAATAATCATCTTCCTTTGGAAAAGGAAGTCCCTATAGATGCTTCAATAGTCTGGAAACTTTTCTAACTTTTCTCATTAAGCTTCTCAATGCAAAATTCTGGTCCACAACAAAGAGCACTTGACAATAAAAACATAATAGACAAAAATGCTATTGTGTTGAACAACAAATGCCTAAAAGAAAGTGTGTAACAAAGTCTAGCCTGAGTATCTCTCTGTTTTTATGTTATTTTTAAAATGGATGATGGGATGTTCATAGCAGAAGTGTGCCAATACCAAAAACACTACAATAAGGCAAACAATGTGCTTCCTGACTCTTGTTACAAGAACAGGAACCAGTGATATGAAAAATAATCATGTCTTGGATTAGCTTCATATGCAGACTTAAGGATATTGAGGGAATGAGTAAATGGAGTTGAGATATAGCTCAATCATGCTTTAACTGAATGGCAGAATAACTTGAGGCACTAAATGTTCCTACCAAAGCACACAAGCAGAGAAGAATAAACAGCAAGGCTCGCCCACCCCCCACCGTCCGCGTGTCACGGATTACCACTTCAGTGTTGCTGTCTAGGAGTCCCAATCACAATACAGAAGTACCTTTGGTACTGCGACAGCAATCTTGCCTGTCAGATTATTTTCTTTAGCTGAAGATGTACTATCAGAACATTCTGATAATGCGCAGCTTTTGTTAAAATCTGCCATTACCTCAAGCTAAAACAGCTCCTGGCGTGCTGTGAAAGCAGACTGCTGTGCTTTTCTTTCACAGTGTAAACTGATGACTATCTGAAGCTGACCAAATTATTTCTGTGCAAGCTTTTGAAATTTTCCAATATCTTTTGAAAGGCAAAAAGTAAAGTGAGCGCATTTGCAGTGAAAGATTAGCAGGACCAGTGATGTAATCATTTCACTAAACGTGTATTACACTCTCCTATTGGCTATTCTGCATACATAACTAGAAAATAGTTTCAAATAAGCTTAACGACTCAACAGCTTAGAATATGAGCAGGTTTGATGTGAAATGAGAACAACTAGTTCTGGTTGAAAAATGCTAACTTATTTTGAGTTTATTTATTTCTTAAGTGTTTTTATTTGATCCAAAAAGTCAAATTCAAATTGAATCTATTTCATGGTCCCCCACGAGAGGGACAAGCAAGATCCAAGCTAACAAGATGAGGCATTGCACCTCATCCCGTCTTGATCTGACATTTCATTTGGCCAAAACAGCCAGATGGCTTTGAAAAATTGCATCAGGTAAAGTATTGGTTTAACCTCATTGTCCACCCAGATCCTTGGCCCTACCCTAGCCTGGGAGAACCACGAGAACAATCATAGTTTCACCCCAAAGGTCAATTTAAAAAAGCTAAGAAGTAGTCCTGGTTGAGAGGGTTTTCAATCAAAATTCAATCCTCATGCTCCATATCCTGGTCATTTCAATTCTATCTCCTGTCTATAATCAGACTTTTGAATGGATCTACGTTGCATTAAGTTGATCTTTCACTAGAACCCAGCCATGACTGTAACACTGCATTCTGCACTCTCTTGTTTCCTTCTCTATGAACAGTATGCTTTATATGTATAGCTCACAAGAAACAATATTTTTCACTGTATACCAATACGTGTGACAATAATAAATCAAATCAAATCAAATGATCACACCGCAGCCACCACTGCATTGGTTAAGATTCCAATCTTTCAGTCTAATGCCAACCTGCAGCAATTTTGCCACCACCTCTTCACATGGGTGAGCACAAGTGATCATTGTGGTGCTTTGCATTTTGGCAAACTTGGAGCCATTACGGCCTACAGAGACGAGAAGACTGGGAGGGAGAAAATCAACTTGACTATCTGTCAGGATCATATCACACATGTGAGTGTGGTGGACAGTAGGACAGGCTCAAGGGTTAAGTTAATCTCATCAGGAGTTTAATTCCCTCACCAATGACAGTCATAGGTGTATAAGGAGTATGGTAGGGAGCTGAGAACACAGCCTTGTGGGGCACCAGTGTTGAGGATGATCATGGAGATGTTGTTGCCTATTCTCACTGATTGCTGGTTCAGTACAGAGAGAGGTGCTGAGTCCCAGGCCACGGAGTTTGCAGACAGGTTTTGTAGGAATAATGGTGTTGAAGGCTGAGCTATAGACAATAAATAGGAGTCTGACATTGGCATCCTTGTTATCTAGGTGTTCCAGGGTTGAGTGCAGGGCCGGAGAGATGGCATCTGCTGTGGACCTGTTGCGGCGATACAGAAACTGTAATGGATCCAGGTAGTCCGGAAGGCTGGAATTGATTCGTGTCATGACTATCCTTTCAAAGCACTACATAATGGTGGATGTCAGAGCCACTGGCCAATAGTCATTAAGGCACACTGTTTGGTTTTCCTTTGGTATCGGGATGATGGCCATCTTCTTGAAGCATAGCAACCATTCCCTATGAATCCATTATAACTTAAAATAAGCACATTCTGATTAGCACATGCTCCTTGAGCATTTTCAGGACAAATCAATTCCCAGCTATTCACTGGTTAGACAAACACAGTTGACAGCTGTTACTGCAGAGCGTGTTCTTTGCATTCAAACCAGCATATCTGGGGACAGTGTGAAAAGAGAAAATAATAGACTTGCTAATGAGAAACTGGTTACTAAAACTCCAGCACGGGATTGGAACATTTGACGGAATATCCTTTGTCACTGACTTTACATTTCCTTGTCATCTGACTGATTGTTTTGATTGTAGAAAGAGCCATTGATTGGATTTAAATTCATTAAATTGAGAGGAAGATATTTGTTATTCTCTTTTGGAAAAGGCAAGGTCAGCAAGTTCCTTACTGGGAATACTACCTCAGGGCATGCAGCTTGCAGTCTGAGCTGAGTGACTGCATCATATCACACTGCATGGATCAGAGCTTCGGGCTACATCACCCTTATTGCACAGCGCACCATCTCGGAAACAGTTTGACAGCACAGGTTTGATTTGATTTGATTTATTATGTACTGGGATACAAAGAAGCTTACAATGCAGAAGGAGGCCATTCACCCTGTCGAGTCTAAGCCGACCACAATCCCACCCAGGCCCAATCCCCATAACCCCATGCATTCAACCTAGCTAGTTCCTTGATACTAGGGGGCAATTTAGCATGATCAATTCCCCCCCCTAACTTGCTTGGTCTGTCATATCAGGAGAGACTAAGTGGGTTAGCATTATATTCACTGGAGTTTAGAAGAGAGAGCACCTCATAGAAACTTACAAAAATCAGGGTTAGACAGGGTAGATTTAGAAAGAATGCTTCCGATGATGGGGGAGTTAGGATCCATAGTTTGAGGAAAAGGGATAAATCTTTTAAACTGATGTGAGGAGAAATTTCTTCACCCAGAGAGTGGTGAATATGTGGAATTCACTACCACAGAATGTAGTTGAGTCAAAATGTCTGATTTCAAGAAGGAATCAGACATAGCTCTTTGAGTAAAGGGGTCAAGGGATATGGGAAGGAGATGGGATCAGTATATTGAATTTGACGATCAGCCTTGATCATAATTAATGGTGGAGCAGGTTCGAAGGGCCGAATGACTTACTCCTGCTTCTATGTTGCTATGGTTTGTGAATTCTTACAGGATTTTCCACTCTTGTCACCGAATCCACCTGAGGACAACAGGAAAGGAGAATCCTGGCCTATATTGGTCCTCAAGTCTGTTCAGTAATATCCTTGGTGTCAACTCCATCTTCTTGTGCACTCCCCCAGCCCTAGGTTTTGTGAGAGACCAAAAATCTCTCTCAGATCTGAATATATTCAACAGTGGAGCACTGTGAGGAAGCAAAGGTAGTTTTACATAAAAATGTAGAAAATGGATGCAGGAGTAGGCCATTTGGCCTTTTCAGTGTGCACCACCAGTCAATATGATCACAGTTGATCACACACCTTTAGTATCTTATCGCCATTTTCTCTCTGTACTCCTTGATCCCTTTAGTTGCAAGGGACACCTCCAGTTCCCTCTTCAACATATCTAACAAACTGGCCCCAAAAGCTTTCTGTGGTAGAAAATTCCACAGGTTCGCAACACTCTGGATGAAGACGTTCTGTCTCATTTCAGCCCTGAATGGCTTACGCCTTATTCTCAGATGGTGGCCCCTAGTTCTGGATTTCCCCAAAATTGGGAACATTCTTCCCACATCTACCCTGTCCAGTCCCATCAGGATTTTATATGTTTCTATAAGATTCCCCCTCAGATTCCAGTGAGCAGAAGCCCAGTTGATCCAGTCTCTCTTTATACGTCAGTCCTGCTATTCCAGGAATCAGTCTGGTCAACCTTTGTTGGACTCTCGCAATAGCAAGAATGTCTTTCCTCAGACCTACTCAAATATGAGTACGTTAATTTTTCAGGCTAGTGCATCTGACGGGGAGCTACAGCCATTGACAGTACAAATCGCACAAAAATGTTCTCCGTCCCATAAAGCATTACAGCTGGACATTCACCTTTTTGGGGAGTGTAAACAAAGTTTGACTGTCTTTTATACCCCTGGAATAGAACTGCACAGTTGCACAATGGTTAGCACTGTTGCCTCACATTGGGTTCAATTCCCGGCTCGGTCACTGTCTATGTGGAGTATGCATGTCCTTTTTGCATGCACGTAGGTTTCCTCCGGGTGCTCCAGTTTCCTCCCACAGACTGAAAAACCTGCCAGTTAGGTGCATTTACCCGAATAGGCGCCACAATGTGGTGACTAAAGGAATTTCACAATAACTTCATTGCAGTGTTAATGTAAGTCTTACTTGTGACTAATAAATAAAGTTTACTTTTTACTTTGACTATTAGCAAGGACTTGTAATAGGTGCACAATCCAGCACTGTCTGTTTTTAGGGTATTGACTAAGGCATCTGTCAAGCCAAGGTGTTTAACATCTATCTGAGAGAAATCAGAGTTGTTCGCAATTGTGGCTATTGAGAGAAGAAAGAAGCCAGGTTTGGGTGTGATTTAAGCTTTTGTGTTTCATGGATATCATCGTGAGGCTCAGTTTTGATTGCATTTGTGTTGAATCTTGGCCATAATAACCAACAGCTGCATAGTTAATGAATTATGGTCTTGAATCCTTTTGTTTTCAGGCTGCTTTAGGGCTTATGCTGGCACATATATCTTGAAAACTGTGAACATGGCGTCCAGCCAAATTCATAAATGAAGTTTAGTAGTGATTAGAGCTTTGCTGCCTGCATGATTCACTCCATAGAACATTCCTTGAAGGACCCAAGTAACCTAAATTAAAGTAGGCATATGATTAACATAAATTATTAGGCCAAATTAAATTAACTCAGTAATTCATTTTTTATGACCGTTAATTGCTCTGCCATGAAGGGGAACTTCACTTTTCAAACCTGACTTCTTACCGTATGTGAACTCCATTGCATTTCACAAGAGAGTCCTTTGAATTCATGAAAAATCGAGAAACAAGAAGTTATAAAAAGATGGGTTGGGGGGGCGGGGGGTGGGAAATGGGATGAGGGCAACTGCCACAGAATCAAAAGAGAGAAGGTAAAAGGAAACAAAGCCAGGGGAGATGATAATGAAATCCAGAGACTGAAGCCTCATGTAACCAAACAAGAATGGCGCACTCAACAAAGAAGTTATGAAGAACAGCATTGGCAAAACAAAGAACATACACTAGGAATGATATGTAGAAAATAGCAGACATTGTGTAAATGCTAAAATCATTTCACACAAGAGATTAAGGTTGCACGATAAACCATGAAAGGGATATTTTTATGCTTAGTGAATGACAAACATAGAAAACCCTTTCAAAACTGATCTTTGCCTCAAATATACTCAAATTATGTGGCCATTAAGACATTTTAGTCACCAGTTTGCCAAAGTTCTTTTACAGGAATCTCATTTACCTCATCTAGTATTACATTAAAATATATAGAGGTGATTTTCATTAGATGGGATCTGTGATGGGAGTAGAAAATCTTGTGAGTTGTCCAAGCTGCGGCTCATGATGATGTAAAAGCATGATGCAACGTTCCCTGCAAACCCTGTCTGTGACATAATGGAATTCCTGACATTTAATATGGGAAATATCATTTCCTCACCCTCCTCACCCCAACAGCGGAAAAAAATTCCTTTCAGGTCAGTGTGAAGGTAGACCAGCATGGTTGCTCACAGCATTCAACTGGTCGACAGACCTTCCAGACAAGCTCAGATGAATACATTGCAGAGGGGCAAGTGCCCAGGTACTGCCTGGGAAGGTTGCAAGAGGCTATTGTGTGTGTGTGTGTGTGTGTGTGTGTGTGTGTGTGTGTTGGGGGGGGGGATGTGGGAGAGTCTGGTGGGGGGACGGAGGAAGAGGAGGCTTCTATGTGAGTTTTTGTGATGGCATGGTGGCACAGTGGTTAGCACTGCTGCCTCACTGCATTGGGGACCTGGGTTCAATTCTAGCCTTGGGTGATTGTGCAGAATTTGCATGTTCTCCCCATGTCTGCGTGGGTCTCCTCCTGATGCTCCAGTTTCCTCCCACAATCCAAACATGTGCATATCAGATGGATAGGCCATACTAAATTGCCCCTAATGGCCTCCTTCTGCACTGTAGGGATTCTATGACTCTATGCACACTAGTGCAGTCTTTAAAAATGGTGCCACGATCTTTAAAAAACTAAGTTGCTGGTGGGCAGAGTTTGCCCCACCAGCGTGATGCTGTCTACCAACCCTTGCTGTTCTTTTGCAATCTTCTCTCCATTACGGCAGAAAAAGTTGCCACTGGTGCCAGTGACTTCAATGTTATTTTTCCTGTACATTCTGCCAAATGCAGAGAAAATTCTGCTAAAAATCTTTCATGAGCGCAAAACAATCTCTGAATTAAATGCAACCGATTCTGAAAATTGCAAGAAACCAAACCTTTTTTTTCTGGTGAACAAACAGAATTTGCCCTTACCCTTTTAATTTCCATGTATCTTTTCTTGGGAAGTTGCTGTTAGGTGGGGAGCAAGGCGCTCTGTACAGGCATTTGTCACAGCGTGTGATATATAAGATCTGTCAACTTCTGGCACACTCTAGCCTTTAATAAAGGTAGCAGATTAAAATTCTCTCGATCAATAAAAGAATATTTACTGAAAGATCATGAGATAGAAAGAAGATAGATGGGACAGGGTGTTGAGAGAGTGGGTCAGCACGGTGGCACAGTGGTTAGCACTGCTGCCTCACAGAACCAGGGACCCGGGTTCAATTCCATCCTTGGATAGAGTTTGCACATTCTCTCTGTGTATGCATGGGTTTCCTCTGGGTGTTACCGTTTCCTCTCACACTCCAAGATGTGCAGGTTAGGTTGACTGGCCATGCTAAATTAATCATGTCAGGGAGATTAACAGGATAAATATGAGGGGTTATGGGAATAAGACCTGGGTGGAATTGTGGTCCATGCAGACTTGATGGACTGAATGGCCTCCTTCTGGACTGTAGGATTCTATGATTTTATAAACAAGTGTGAAAATGCATTGCACAAAGAAATGGATATGACCAAGAACAAACTGCTAACAGAAAGAGTAAATGACAATTAGGAAGAAATAGATAAAATGAAAACTGAAAAGCTTCAGATAAAAGGTATTTTTCTTCAAAAGCAATGTTTCAAAACATCACCTTGTCATTACATACTTCACAATGTTATGTAAGAACATTGCTGTATACAAGATATATGGGCTCCAGTCTCATATACCCTTTTAATATATAAGCAGGTTGATTCTTGCTGCCCTCAGCTTGAAAAATCAATACTGGCTTGCTGATACTGGCCACACTGAAAAATGAAGAGGACTGACAAATCCGCAAGACTTAAATGTAATGCACGCTTGCATTTTCCATGATACTCAGGTAAAAGGTATATATTGTGCATGAAAGCATGCAAATATGACTTTTGATATTGCGATTTTCTACACAACACGTCATGTATTTTGCAGTGGCAGAGGCAGCCTGCCATGGCCCGTTGAGGGGATCTTCCGGTCCCACCATTGTCTAACGGGGTTTCTCGTTGAACGCATCCCTCATCGCTGTGTGTGTGTGTGTGTGTGTGTGTGTGTGTGTGTGTGTGTGTGTGTGTGGGGGGGGGGGGGGTGGCGGGGTGTTGGTGGCAGGCAGCAGCATTGCTGGGGCCAGAAGATGCCACCAACATCAATGGCCAGAAAATTTTGGCTGTTGTTTTCAGCAATTTATTAGAAATCTGAATTAGTCTCCTGTACACTTCATTTCTCTGCTTTCTCATTACGATCACACATCTCTTTCTGTCATTTTGTCTTCACTTTCATCCCACCCACTCTTTCTTTCTCTCTCACCTTCTCATTTTTTCCCACTTCATCTCTTGACCCAGCAGTGCTCCTGAATGTGGTGGCCACTGCAGAGGCTGTAGGCAATTTTGATGAGGAAATGCTTGAACTTTGAACTTTCAGATTAAGAATGAGACCTTGCTGTGGCCAAGCTGGTAAGATCGAGAGATCCAGCTAGGGGGATCGGGAGGGGAGGGTGGGGGGCGACGGGGGTGAGGCAGGGGTAGGATTGTTATGGATGGTTGTTTGTGTGCTGAGAACAACATGGTTTGGAGACTTGGTTATGCCAAATGGGAGGCTATTGACACCACCAACCACACCTCCCCCTACCCCCCTCCAAACCCCCGAACCTCCAACCTTCCCAGTCCTCTTAGCTGAGCCAGCACTCTGGGCCTCCTCCACCACAGGAAAATCTCAGCAGTAGCAACACAACTCAAGCAACACAATCCTTGAATGGATTACTTCAAGGTTTCAACTGGCCCAACTGGCCTTCCATGCCAGGGATAATATACGCGACAGGCACACTACGTAATTTTATAACCACAACCCCTCCCCCCCAATCCTTGCAACCCGTGGAACATAAAATTAGATTAAAAATTCTTTAATTCATCAACTCCAATCTGAATAAAACTTCTCCAATTTACTCTAAAATCTACCAAGCAGGATGATTCAAGACCATTATAGGATTTTGTTTGTGACAGTAATAACACGGTCATTCCCCCTTTGTTATCTATGCCTCTGGAGCAAATGATATTTGTTTAGGTGTTCAGCGTAGAGAGCAACCTCTCAATTTTCATTACATATTCTGTGGGTGCTTGTTTCCAAATTATACTGGAATGTGGTAAACAAGTCCTTCACTTGTCAAAGTTATTTAAAATGTTAGCTCTGAAAGACACTCAGGAAAATTAAGTTTTTTTTTGTCATCAACTGTCATGGAAACGTGAGGAATATTACATACTATAATAGACATTGTTGAACTAAAAATATGATCAATTACCTGAGCTCCTTCTTGCAACAAATACAAACACTTGAAATGGTTTTTAGCCTGGATTTCCACTCCTGAGGTGGATAGCTTATGTTGGGAAATCTCCAGGTTTGCTGCACTGGCCTCTGGAGAAACGCCCCCAAATGGCAGGTTATTGATTCCAGGGTGACAGTGGTTCAGGATAGAGTTGGGCTTGCCACCCAACTGAATGTAGATCAGCGGTGGCCACAGTGACTGCTGAGTGCCGAGGTAGGCTGTTTAGATTCTCTGGGACTTTGTCCAGTTGCTTCCTAAAGATTTAGGACCTTTGACACTCATTCCTCAACTGCCTCACCCCCATAAAAACCCCATATCACCTCCTTGGACCATGTCAACTTAATACCAACTCGGGCCCCCAGATATTCCATAGCCCCTTATAGCCCCCATGCAAATTTCATGCCAGCTCATACCCCTACCCTTTGCCTATACTCTCTGTGCCAATTACCCAGTATGCACCAAAGGCAGACCTCAAGAGTCAAATGAGATGAAGTAAGAAAAAGATCTAAATACCTATTACATCCTTTACTATCATAAAAACTAAGTACAATCCCACTGATGAAGGCACAATTAAGACATTTAAATGACCTCACATACTTAATCTATCATAAAAAGAAACAGACCATTACTTGTAACCCTACATCAAATCCTTCCATAACCTTGTTAAACTGTCAATCAAACTGTGAACTTAAGATCCCCTGCTGAGATAATGACATGTTGCGCAAAACAGCCAAACATTAATCATAACACAATGATAGCACAATAATTATGAATAAACATCTCTTTTTACGAGGAAGAATTTTTTCTGACACTGAGAGGTCTGCGGATTAAAATAACTTCACAGATCTACATGTCCTATATGTACTTCAAAAACTAAAGATTTTAAACTCCCACATTTAAGACCCATGCTACAATAAAAATAGGTCTGTCAGAACTCAGAATCAAACCCCATTCCTTTCTCCTTGCCAGGTCTTCTAAATTGGGGTCCCACCATTTTTCTGGGTCCACAGAGTCTCTATGACTCTGAGAAAATCCCCACTGCCTTAGAAAAGCAGCTGGTATAATCAAGGACCCCACACATCCCAGACATTCTCTCTTCCAGCTTCTTCCATCAGGAAAAAGATAACAAGATTCTGAGAGCAAGAACCAACCTTCTCAAGAACAACTTCTTCCCTGCTGCCGTCAGACTCTTGAATGGACATACCTTATATTAAGTTAATCTTTCTCTACATCCTAGCTATGTCAGTAACACTACATTTTGCATCCTCTCCTTTCTTTCTCCCCAATATACTCTATGAAGACTATGCTTTGTCCATATAGCATGCAAGAAACAATATTTTTCACTGTAAATCATTACATGTGGCAACAATATATCAAATCAAATCAAAAAATCCACGTTCTGTCTCCAAAGTCATTGTAGGAAGAACAAACCAATGGTAATTTTTTTTGCTACACAGACTGCAATTTGGATATGAGTTCTCTTTCTTCCCTGCGAAAATAGAAGTTTTGTCAAGGCTTACTCTTGATCTATCTGATATAACCACAATGTTTCTCAAATTGGGGTGTGCGTGATTTTGACCACAAGAACTCCCTGGCTATGTTACGTTTCCATTAGCATCCTTTTTTGGTTTAAGATATTGGGTTGATGTAGATTATATTTCTTATATCTTATATTAAAAGGAAAATTTTAATAAATGAAGAGGATTGAAAAACAGACTAGCTCAGAAATGCAATCAAAATCCTTGGAGAAAGCCAGCACTGCATCAGTAGATTGGAGAATCCTGGGTTTTCTAGGTCATATCGCTGAATGCTGAATTTAATGGCATGCTGAATTAATGAACATTAAAATTTAACTGCAGTCCATTAATTACCATTAAAAATGTCATTGTTAACTCCACTAGAGGAGTCAACTTAAAACAGCTATTTAGCAAAGAATTTACCTAGATACACCCAACCTTGCATGCTGAATGCATGTTAAAATGTACAATTAAATGCCATCATATTATACTTCGGCAAGAGAACTGCTTAATTTAACATGAACAAATAGCAGTATAAAAAACAAATTTTGTGCAGAAAGACATTCATCAGTTCATTCTGCTCCAATTCATTGGCTCTATCTACACTTCCTGTTGCCTCGACAAAGCATCCAGCATAATTAAGGACTCCACGCACCCCGGACATTCTCTCTTCAAACTTCTTCCATTGGGAAAAAGATGCAAAAGTTTGAGGCCACATACCAAACAGTTTCTTCCCTGGTGCTGTCAGAATTTTGAATGGGCTTACCTTGCATTAAGTTGATCTTTCTCTATACCCTATCTATGACTGTAACACTACATTCTGCACTCTCTCTTTTCTTTCTGTATGAATGGTATGCTTTATCTGCGCAAGGAACAATACTTTTCAATGTATGTTAATACATGTGACAATGACATATCAAATCAAATCAGAAAAAGTGATAAGGTTTTCTATTTTGGAAAGTGACATTAAAGTGAAGGTGACATCAAAGTTGCTACCTCCATTGTCAAATATTATTTGTTTTTGATTTATGGGTAATGCTAGCATGAAGCCACTTTTGGCAATAGACATTGAGATTTTGTATCTATCTTCTTCTCTCTCTCTTCCAGGTGGTGTTTAGTTGTGGAATACAGTGCATTGACTCATCGGTTGAGAGAGCATGGTCTGTGATTATCAGCAGGAGGGTTCCTTGTCCATGTATGACCTGATGCCATGGGGCTTCATGGGCTTCAGAATCATTGTTAGGGAATTTCATTGCCACTCCATCCTAACTGACTGTCATTGTGCTAGTGGGACAGAGCTTAAGTGTGGATGGTGATGGATGTTCTAGTGAGGATGATCAACTCACTCAAAAACAGCTTCTTCCCTGCTGCCATCAGAGTTTTGAATAGGCCTATTATACATTACGCTGATCTTTCCCTTCACTCTGGCTATGACTGTAACACTACATTCTGTGCACAGTGTTACAGTGATTAGCACTGCTGCCTCATAGAGCCAGGGGCCCAGGTTTAACTCCGGCCGCAGGTGACTGTGCAGAATCAGTACATTCTCCCTGTATCTGCATGGGTTTCCTCCGGGTGCTCCGGTTTTCCTCCCAAAGTCCAAATATATGTGAGTTAGGTTGGCCATGGTAAGTTGTCCTTAGCGTCAGGGGATTAGAAGGGTAAATACATAGGGTTACGGGGACAAGGCCTGGTTGAGATTGTAGTCAGTGCAGACTCAATGGGCTGAATGGCTTCCTTCTGCATTGTATGATTCTATGATTCTGTACCCTCTCCTTCCCTTCTCCATTATATACTCTATGAATAGTATGTTTTGTCCATATGGTATGCAAGAAATAATACTTTTCACATTACATCAGTACATGTGACACTACGAAATCAATCATGACAGGCTATTGCTTGATTTATCTGTGAGAGGGTTCTCCTACTTTTGGCTGTTCCCAGATGTTAGAGGAGGATGTTACAGTGCTGGGTGGGCTGGCTATGCCTTTGTTATATCCAGTGTCTGGGTTAAAACCAGGTAGTCCAAACATTTATTCTTCAGATTTTCCTATTAGAACACATGTAGGTTTGACTGGGCAAGGATGACGGATTTCCTTCTCAAATGGACAACATTGAGCCAGATGGATTTTTGCAATAGTTTGTTAGTTTCATGGTTACTATTACTGAGATTAGGGGTAGAATATTTGTCTTCAGTTCAGGAAGCATCCGTTCCCCGACATTGAGTTCCCACATTTGGAAAGTCAGTCAATTCATCTGGAATTTTGGTCTTCAAGGATCAAGTGTGGGCTGGAGCCAAGGCTGCTATCTCTCAATGAAGGTCCAAGGCAGCAAGGGAGATGGGTGGATGTGGGGATCAGTAGATTAAAAAGCTCCAAGCCAGGTAACATCCTGATGAATCTCTTCTGTACCCTTTTTAGTGTAATCATATCCTTCCTATGCTGTGGTGATGAGAACTGCAGTACTTTAGATGCTGAATGAAAGTTTACACAGTTCCATCTTAACGTCTTTGCTCTTATATTCTATGCCTCAGTTAATAAAGCCAAGTAAACCAACAGATTGACTAGGTTAGGATTGTTTTTTTTGGAGTTCAGACAAATGGGGGGGGATCTCATAGAGACTTATAAAATTCTAATAGACTAGGCAGGGTTGATGCAGGGAGGATGTTCCTTATGGTGGGTGTGTCCAGAACTTGGGATAACAGTCTGTGGACTCGGGGTAGACCATTTAGGACAGAGATGAAGGAACATTTCTTCACCCAAAGAGTGGTGAGCCTATGGAAATCATTACCACAAGAAATAGTTGATGCCAAAACATTGAATGTATTCAAGAGGTGGCTGGATATAGGGGGGAATGGGATCAAAGATTATGGGGAGAAAGCAGGATTAGGCCACTGAGTTGGATGATCAGATCATGGCAAATGCTGGAGCAGGCTCAAAGGGCCAAATGGCCTACTCCTGCTCCCTTCTTCTATGTCTTTAGAGTTACTCCCCAGTTGGAGTATTGTGCGCAGTTCTGGTCGCCTCATAATACGAAGGATGTAGAGGCTATTGAGAGAGTTCAGAGGAGATTGACAAGGATGCTGCCTGGATTGGGAGGCAGGCCTTATGAAGATAGGTTGAGGGAGCTGGGACTCTTCTCACTGGAGAGACGTAGGTTGAGAGGCGACCTGATAGAGGTTTATAAAATGTTGAGAGAGATAGATAGGGTGGACTCTCAGAGACTATTTCCCCGAGCTGAAATGGTCACTACGAGAGGACACAGATTTAAGGTGCAGGGAAGCAAATACAAAGGAGATGTCAGGAGTAGGTTTTTCACTCAGAGGGTGGTGAGTGAATGGAACCAACTGCAGTCGGAGATTGTTGAGGCAAACTCACTGGGGTCTTTTAAGAGACTTCTGGATGAGTATATGAAAAAGAATAGGATAGGGGATTATAGATAGGTCTGTGGATTGGTAGATGTGATCGGCGCAACTCGTGGGCCGAAGGGCCTGTTTGTGCTGTATTGTTCTATGTTCTATGTTTTTGTCCCATATGCCTTCTCAAATTCTACTCTTCGGCACCACTGACAATGGAACTATGCCTGTTAAACAGGGTAGGTGAAGAAAGCTTTAAGCGAGCTTGCAAGCTACTCTAAAGACATTGTCAGTCTGTGGTGGACCAGTAAATTCAACTGAAAGGAAATGCATAGAGCTGTGACTAGGATTGAGGAGAGGTTAAGAGAAAGAAAAGCTGTACAATGGTTGAGCAGAGCTTGGAATAAAACTAAACAGCATGCATCATATCGACACTGCCCTTGTAAAAGGGAAAACAAGAACATGTGTGCTCTTCAGGCTGGCCATTATATCTTATAATAATCACACTTTTTAAAAAGAGTGACATATTATTATGTGCAGTCGCATATAATGAACCACATCATCCAAACTAAAAGAAACAATTCAATAATTCACCTTGAATGTACTGAGCTGCATGAGATGGATTTTCAAAAATGGAGTTACAATACCAAGTAATCTGACTTTAGATTACATTGATGGAATGGCAAAATATTACTAATATATAAACACGCAAGTCCAGTCATTTACGACAGATTCCTCCTTGTTTTAATGGAAAAATCCGATCTGGCTGAGCAAAATTAAAGACATGTTCATGCAACATGAAACCAGTCACGGATAATATTCTGCCCATGAATAGTCGAAACATTCACGCAAAGAGCACTTAAACTGTCCTCTTCAAGAAGTAATTGCCAAGCACTGTGGGACAAGAATGAACAGTGTGAAAAACTTAGGTATTCTGACATGGGTTCAGCCAGGAGGTCAGAAATTGCAGTGGCATTGAAAGATTAGCTTGTTACAGAAAGAATTTAATTTAACTACTGATCAGCTGTGACTGGAAGTCATTATTATGTAGTCAGGAAAGTTTCACAGACTAATTGTAAGAGGACTGCTCGCTGCAAATTTTAAGACCAGCTTAAATGTTGCCTTTGTGTTGCAAAGCTTAAAATGTCGAGGCACCACTTTCATTGATCTGTGCCTTAAATGATTCTATTTCTGTAGAGGCAAAGAATCGATGATCAGATTTTCTACATGCAGCAGATGCTTTCATTTTGACATTCAGTTTAGTTACATGGCCAGGGAATTGGTGCACCAGAATCGCACTCATTAAGAATGATGTTCTCTCCATGACAGAAGGATTCTCATGATGCAGACCTAAACTTTGGAATAGCTAGTCAGTATCATCTTTCAGAAATAATTCTCCAGATGTCCAAACATTTCAATAGTGCATCTTTTCCAAGCCCCTTTAGCTCCAATGTACCAGTAAGGAAACTCACGGATGATCTTTAGACTTAAAGGTTTTCATGGTCACTTCCTCCATTAACTTTCTCTCTTCCTCTCACCAACTTTTACAGATGTATCATAGAAAGCATTCTTTCTGGTTGTATCACAACTTGGTATGGCTCCTGCCCTCCCAACACCGCAAAAAATTACAAAGGAATGTGAACTAAGCCCAGTCCATCACACAACTCAGCTTTCCATCCATTGACTCTGTCTACACTTCCCACTGCTTTGGCAAAGCAGCCAGCATAATTAAGAGCCCCATGCACCCCAGATATTCTCTGTTCCACCTTCTGTCAGGAAAAAGATATAAAAATTTGAGAACACATACCACATGACTCAAAAACAGCTTCTTCAGGCTTTTGAATGAACCTGTCTCATATTAAGTTGACTGTAACACTACATTCTGTGTCCTCTCTTTCTTTCTCTATGAATGATATGCTTTAGAACACAGAGCATAGAAAAATACAGCACAAACAGGCCCTTTGGCCCACGAGTTGCGCTGATCACATCTACCAATCCACAGACCTATTTATAACCCCCTATCCTATTCTTTTCCATATACTCATCCAGAAGTCTCTTAAAAGACCCCAGTGAGTTTGCCTCAACAACCTCCGACGGCAGTCGGTTCCATTCACTCACCACCCTCTGAGTGAAAAACCTACCCCTGACATCTCCTTTGTATTTGCTTCCCTGCACCTTAAATCTGTGTCCTCTCGTAGTGACCATTTCAGCTCGGGGAAATAGTCTCTGAGAGTTCACCCTATCTATTCCTCTCAACATTTTATAAACCTCTATCAGGTCGCCTCTCAACCTACGTCTCTCCAGTGAGAAGAGTCCCAGCTCCCTCAACCTATCTTCATAAGGCCTGCCTCCCAATCCAGGCAGCATCCTTGTAAATCTCCTCTGAACTCTCTCAATAGCCTCTACATCCTTCCTATAATGAGGCGACCAGAACTGCGCACAATACTCCAACTGGGGTCTGACAAGAGTCTTATAGAGCTGCATCATTACCTCCTGACTCCTAAACTCTATTCCTCGATTAATGAAGGCCAGTACACCGTACGCCTTCTTGACCACTTCCTCCACCTGCGAGGCCGATTTAAGAGTCCTATGGACCCAGACCCCGAGATCCTTCTGCTCTACAACACAGCTAAGATTCCTACCCCTTATATTGTACTTCTTCATCCCATTATTCCTGCCAAAATGGACCATTACACATTTATCTGCATTGAAGTCCATCTGCCACTTCTCCGCCCAGTCTTGCATCCTGTCTACGTCCTGCTGCAATGTTTGGCATCCCTCCAGACCATCCACAACACCACCGATCTTTGTATCGTCAGCGAACTTGCTAACCCATCCCTCCACTTCCTCATCAAGGTCATTTATGAAAATGACAAACAGCAGGGGTCCCAGAACAGATCTGTGGGGCATTCCACTGGTTACCGACCTCCATGCAGAACAAGACCCATCCACAACCACTCTCTGCCTTCTGCCGGCAAGCCAGTTCTGGATCCACGAGGCCAAAGCCCCTTGGATCTCATGCCCTCTCACCTTCTCCAGAAGCCTTGTATGTGGGACCTTATCAAACGCCTTACTAAAGTCCATGTACACTACGTCCACCGCCCTTCCTTCGTCAATGTGTTCAGTCACATTTTCGAAGGACTCAACTAGGCTCGTAAGGCATGACCTGCCCTTGACAAAACCATGCTGACTATTTCTAATCAGTCCAAACTTCTCCAAATGTTCATATATCTTATCCCTCAGAAGCCTCTCCATCAGCTTACCAACCACTGAAGTCAAACTCACTGGTCAGTAATTTCCTGGGCTATCCCTGTTCCCTTTCTTAAAGATAGGAACCACATCCGCAATCCTCCAATCCTCCGGAACCTCTCCCGTTTCCATGGACGACGCAAAGATCATCACCAGGGGCTCTGCAACCACTTTCCTCACCTCCCACAATAACCTGGGGTACATCCCATCCGGTCCCGGCGACTTGTCTATCTTGATAGAATTTAACAGGTCTAACACATCTTCTTTCCTAACATCCACATACTCAATCTTTTCCATATGCCGCAAACCTGCAGTGCAATCTCCCAGTTCACTTTCCACCGTGAATACCGAGGCAAATTACTCGTTAAGCACCTCTGCCATTTCTTCCGGATTCACACAGACTTAAACATAAAACATAGAACATAGAACATTACAGCGCAGTACAGACCCTTCGGCCCTCGATGTTGCGCCGGCCAGTGGACCCTCTAACCTAAACTATTCCAATATCATCCATATGCCTATCCACCGAACATTTGAATGCCCCCAAAGTAGGCGAGTCCACAGCTGCTGCAGGCAGGGCATTCCACGCCCTCACCACCCTCTGTGTAAAGAACCTGCCTCTGACATCCGTCCTATAACTACCACCTCTTAATTTAAAGTTATGTCCCCTCGTGTTGGTCATCACCATCCGAGGAAAAAGGCTCTCACTATCCACCCTATCCAATCCCTTGATCATCTTATACGCCTCAATTAGGTCACCGCGTAACCTTCTTCTCTCTAATGAAAATAACCTCAGGTCCCTCAGCCTTTCCTCATAAGGCCTTCCCACCATACCAGGCAACATCCTGGTAAACCTCCTCTGCACCCTTTCCAATGCTTCCACATCTTTCTTATAATGCGGCGACCAGAACTGTACGCAATACTCCAAGTGCGGCCGCACCAGAGTTTTGTACAGTTGTAACATAACCTCACGGCTCCTAAATTCAATCCCTCTACCAATAAAAGCTAACACACCGTACGCCTTCTTAACAACTTTATCAACCTGGGTGCCAACTTTCAAAGAGCTATGTACTTGTACCCCAAGATCCCTCTGCTCGACAATGCTATTAAGGGTCCTTCCATTAGCCCTATATTTCATATGCCTGTTATTCCTACCAAAGTGAATCACCTCACACTTATCCGTATTGAATTCCATTTGCCACCTCACGGCCCAGCTCTGCAACCTATCTATGTCCCTCTGCAAACTATAACATCCATCCTCACTATCTACAACTCCCCCCACTTTGGTATCGTCAGCAAATTTACTAATCCAACCCTCTACACCCTCATCTAGGTCATTTATAAAAATGACAAACAGCAGTGGCCCCAAAACAGATCCTTGAGGTACACCACTTGTAACTGCACTCCAGGTTGAATATTTCCCATCAACCACCACCCTCTGTCTTCTATCAGCTAGCTTAGCTTTTCCTCCTTCACCTTTTATAGGCCCTATCCCTTCTCTTCTCATCCTTTTACTTTTCACATATTTGTAGAAGGCCTTGGGATTCTCCTTAATCTTACCTGCCAAGGCCTTCTCATGACCCCTTCTGGCTCTCCTAATTTCCTTTTTAAGTTCCCTTCTACACACCTTATACTCCTCTAGATCCCTAACATCCCCTAGCTCTCTGAACCTTTTATATACCATTTTTTTCTTCCTAACTAGGTTCACCACTACCTTCATGCACCATGGTTCCCGCGTCCTACCAGAACCTCCTTGACTCCTCGGAATGTTGTCTTGCAGTGCCCTAGACAAACATTCCTTGAAAAACTGCCACTTTCCTTCTGTACTCTTCCCTAAGAACACCTCCTTCCAGTTTATGTGTCCAATTTCCTGCCTGATGTTTTCATATTTCCCCTTGCTCCAGACATACACCTTCCTAGCCTGCCTGATCCTATCTCTTTCCATCGCTATCGTGAAAGAGATAGAATTATGATCTCCATTCCCAAGATCTCACCTACCGTGAGAACCGACACCTGCCCTGGCTCATTAGCAAGCACCAGGTCAAGTACAGCCTCTCCTCTCGTAGGCTTTTCCATGTACTGTGTCAGGAAACCTTCCTGAACACACCTAACAAACTCCACACCATCCAAACCCCTTACCCTTGGGATATTCCAGTCGATGTTTGGGAAATTGAAATCTCCCATCACGACAACCCTGTTATTTCTACATCTGTCTAGGATCTGTTTCCCTATCTGCACCTCAAGTTCCCTGTTGCTATTGGGCGGCCTATAGAATACACCCAGCAAAGTTATCGAGCCTTTGTTGTTCCTAACTTCCACCCACAGAGACTCCGTAGACATTCCCTCCCCATCTTCCACCTTCTCTACAGCCATGACACTGTCCCTGATCAACAGGGCCACACCACCTCCTCTTTTGCCCCCAATCCTGTCCCTCCTGAAGCACCTGAATCCTGGCACCTGAAGTACCCAATTCTGTCCCTGAGACAACCAAGTCTCTGTAATGGCCACCACATCACACTCCCAAGCAGCAATCCATACCCTAAGCTCATCTACCTTATTTACTACACTCCTGGCATTAAAATAGACACACCTCAGCCCCTCAGTCAGGATATTTCCCTTTTCCACCACCTGCCTAACCCCCCTCTCAGGGTGCCTACAGTCCTTCCCGACCTGGAAACTAACCTCCTTATTCACCGTCCCATCGGTATTCCCACCCCCCAGCTTTTCTAGTTTAAAGACTCCCCAGTAGCTCTAGCTAGCCTACCTGCCAAGATATTAGTCCCCCTAGGGTTCAAGTGCCACCCGTCCTTACTGTACAGGTCACACCTGCCCCTAAAGAGGTCCCAATGATCTATGAACCTGAATCCCTGCCCCCTGCTCCAGTCCCTCAGCCATGCATTCATCCTCCACCTCATTTGATTCCTGCTCTCATTCTCCCGAGGCGCAGGCAGCAATCCTGAAATTACTGCCTTCGCTTTTCTCTTCCTCAGCTTCCTACCCAGTTCTCTATAATCCCTTTTGATGACTGCCTCCCTCTTCCTGCCTATGTCTGCAGTACCTATATGCACCACAACTTCAGGTTCCTCACCCTCCCCTTTCAGAATGTCTGGGAGGCGTCCAGAAACATCCCGGATCGCAGCTCCAGGAAGACAAACCACCATCCGCAACTCTCTCCTGCGTCCACAAAAACGCCTGTCTGAACCCCTCACAGTGGAGTCCCCTATTAGTATCGCCTTTCCTCTCCCTTCCTTAGATTTTTTACATACTGGCTCAGGTTTAGAGAGCGGGCCACTGCTGGCTCCCTCAGACGAGTTGTCCCCCCGAGTAGTACTCAAGCAGTAGTACTCTTTGTCTGTATAATGTGCAAAAAAACAATACTTTTCACTGTATCCCAACACATGTGACAATAATAAATCAAATCATTACAGTACTCTGCACTCCCTAATACTGGTCTTGTTCCGGTCCTCCTTCGCTGTGTCATTGGTAGTCACTCATACAGCTCCCATGGTGATGAGCCCTGGATCACCATGGTGACCTCCTTGCTCCCTGTAAAAAGGATTGTCAAAATCCTTCCTTTCCATCATGCCAACAATCCTGCACCTAATATCATTCATTTCTCCATTGCCTTCCTATTTGGCATCTACAATTTTGCCCACTGCAAACAAGTGGCAAGTCACCATTGTCTCAGATGACCAGAAGCTGCTTTGAGTGGGAGAGATGACTTATAGTGATTTAACCTGAGGATCACCACACTTCAGATGAGGGACAATGTTGAGAAGGCAGGACCTTCAGGAATAAACTCTGCCAGAATGGGAATTGAACCCTCACTGTTGCTGTCTCATTGTATCATTAGTGGCACAACAGAAAAGGCTATTTGACAGAACTTTCATTGATATAGTGCCTGCAAAACTACTTTCACAATTTTTTCCGCATTCAATTATCTTTGGAAAACAGCGATTGTTTCTTTAGAATCAAATATTGGTTCACAATGTGTTGCCTGCATAAAGCATCATCAAATTACGGTCTCTTCTTTCAGATTGGCTATTATGATTTTGGAATATAGTTATTCAATGTATGAAAAGCAATTCACAATAGCAATGTAGGCAGACCCACACCACATGGACTGCAGCGCTTCAAGAAGGTGGTTCACCATCACTTTCTGGGCAATTAGGGATGGGCAACAAATGCTGGCCTAGCCAGCAATGTCCACATCCATGAAAGAATGAAAAATATAAATCTGGATCATCTGTTTAATCAAATAGGTTCAGTGACAAGCCACCACTCAGCAGTATTGACTGGACAAGAAATATCAAAGAAGGCAATTTGAGTTTCTCAAACGACATTCTTCTAGACAAATGATAAAACATTTGGGAATGTGAAGATTGCTTTGGTATCAAGCCTACCTTTTTGAACACTTACACTGAGATTAGTTTCTTCACTGAGACACACCACAATTAATCACTGAAATTAATTGCACTGACATTTCCAAGCAAGATGGAAAGGAATGATCCCATTACTTTTAGATAATGAATTTTGTGGGTAGAAAACTGATGTAAAATTGACCTGTGATTTATTTCTGTTACAAACTACCTCTGCCACAGCGTATCCAGTTTTGACCTATTTAAGTGCTATGTTTTAGTGCCATAGAAACTTGCAACTCAAAATATTTCTGTCAAATACAGAACAGCAAAAAAACTCATTAAAGAAACACATTGCAGCTAAATGATGAGCTGCGTGCACAGATAGCTTCACCTTCATAAATATCTTACACATTTTTGCTTAAAGGACAGATGTCATGATAACAAATTGTCATTAAAAACCTGATGAATTTTGTGATGTTCTTGCAGATTGAGAAACTACTAAACTCTCCAAGGTCAATCATAAAAGAGGATTAATGAAACATGGTGTTCCTTCAATTCAAGCTCAACAAGATCCAAAAACTTTCATGTGCCAGCGTGCCATATCAACAAAATTTCTAGTCTTAGTGGAGAGATGAGGTGGAGATGCCAGCATTGGACTGGGGCAGGCACAGTATGAAGTCTCACAACACCAGGTTAAGACCCAACAGGCTTATTTGGTATCACAAGCTTTCCGAGCACTGCTCCTTCAACACTGGCCTGATGAAGGAGCAGTGTTCTGAAAGCTTGTGATTTCAAATAAATCTGTTGGACTTTAATCTGGTGTTGTCAGACTTCTTACTTTGGTGGAGAGAGAGAATGAGAGAGAAAAGGAGGGCAAGTGCATGTTTATGAGTATGAGAGAAAGCAAGAGAAGATGCAAGTGTTGGATTGAGTAAATGACAGACATGTGGAGAGGAAGAGGAAATGAATTAGTGTAACTTCATTTTAGTGCTTGGTTCTTGATATAAGCTGCATCGAACATGGAGCCGAGGATACTGCACATCTCAATGGGGAAGAAGGTGAAACTAAGTAACTGCAATCTCTGGCTAACACTTGCCAAAAGACAAGATAGATTACAGAAAATAAGGGAGAACTTGATCAGAATATTCTCAAAATAAGTATTCACAAACATTAGAAATGCTTTTAATTATTGACACAATATGTATGAATGAATGTATGACAAAATACCACTGTTACTTTTAAAAAAAAAGTTCTAGCTTCGACTCAATATCCTTCCCTCAATGACTACCAAATACAGGTTGTTTCATTGCTGCACACAAAATGGCTGCAGATCCTTCCTGAATGACAACAATCTCTGCCAAGTAATGAAGTATTTGTGAAATATTTTAGGACATTTTCAATAGACATGTTAATGCAAATTACAGTCTTCCTTTCTTCTCAATCGTTTTTAAAGTGTAGATTGTTTAGCAAGGCTCAAATTCGGATTGTACCCAATCTGTACAGAAAAAGAAATTCAAGATCGGTATATTTATGAAGGTTCCTTACTTCTATTTTACTGTACAGCCGAATAAAAAGCAAACTGCATGGAGTCATCATAAAAACACTAATCTCTTCAGGAATATTAGGTGGGAGGAATAGCATGACTAACTTCATTTTCTCTTTCATCTTTCAAGACTCACTGAAAGTTGATTTTAATGTTACGTGATTTAGGTTAAGGGACTCAGGACTGATCCTCACTGACTCATGAGTGGAATTGATTTACACAAAAAAAACAAACAGGGGGAAAGAGAATAATGTGTCTCCAAAGGCTGCTATCTAACCTAGGAGGGAAACACAGGCTGCAGTAACACGATCATCCATTTGTCGGGGTTAAATATCGGTCAGCACATTGGGTAGAGCACGCCTGCTCTTCAAAATAGTGCCACGTGATCATTCCTGTCCACCTGAAAGGGAAGATTATTTAATACCTTTGTCTGAAAGATGGTACTTTTAAGTCATATTTAGATCAAAAATGTAACCCCATGTTATTCAATAGGAAGAACCTTGTGTTTTGTTATTGTGCTACATTATAAAGGAGTAATAATAGGATTACCTTCCTGCAAGAAGATGACTGGCTATCTTTCATGGAAAGAATGCTCTATGTTGTCGTTACAAAATAAGGAAAGTTCTTATAGCCATCACAATTTGAATATCAAGATATTGCACAAAACATTAGTGGATGAATCATAATTAAAAGTTCTTAGAAAATATACACAATAGGAAATAAGGTCAGTCACTTCTCACTTCCCACAGATCTTGGCAGTGACAGAATCGGGCATCTTTTCAAGAAAAGAACCAAAGGATTTGCTAGTCTGGAGAAACTTCCTACAGAAGTAATTAGCCTGTAAATGGCCTCCAGTGGATGCTATTTAGAGCACTTCCACATACAGACTAACTGAGCAGTGGCCTTAAAAGACTAGGTCAAGTTGACAGCTAACATTGCAAAGTTCTTCAGATTCCAAAATAGTCAAAAGTAATGCCACAATGAAAGTGCCAACATTGCATCAAAGTGTTTTTCAGCAATCAATTTCCTGTATATAATACGTTATTTTATAAAATTATATCTTCATTCACGTGTGTATTTAACGTGCCCAAAACTCACACACATTGATGGAAATTTTCATGCAATCAAAAGTGGACTCCTGCAGTTGTGACTGTGTTTGCAGGAAGGTCGTTGACACTCCTTCCTGTAAAGCCTGGCTCTGCTTTTGCATGGTGACCATTGCTGGGATGAATGTTTCCAAAGGCCCAACATCTGCCGTTCCGGTCAGCAGTTCCAAGGGAGCCAAAGCCCTCCGACTGGCCACTCCCTTGGATGATCCAGCCTCTACACATTGTGCAATATCAGCAGTGTGGCACTCACCAGACAGTGCCTCAGAAACCTGTCCTTTAACATTTCCCCCTGAAGTGAGTGTTTCTGTGCTGGTGTTTAATGCTGGTGAATGCAGGGATGGTGTGTCTCTGTCCTCCCCGGAGCTGTGGTCCAGGGTACTCAGAAGGATAGCACAGCAGGATGCAACCCTGGATGGTCCAACCTCATCTGATGGAGATTCTTCAGGACAAAGGACATGTGGTCAGCTGATGGAGATGTCAAAGTTTTGGGGGAATGATAGACTCCCTTGAGATAGGTCATTTGGATCATGGTGCTCTGAGCTCTTACTTGCTCGGGGCCTGCTGATCTCACAGTCAGCAATAGCTCAGGTTTGTGCCCCACCATTATTTCCATGGGTCTCTCCCCAGAGAGGGTAAGCACATTGTTTGGGGATGCCTGTACCTGTCTTTGCCTGCTCCCTCATGTTGAGGACAATCTTTGCCTGTGGAGACACAAAGATGATAGAGTGAGAGAGTGGCCTAATGAGGATTGGAAGGTTGACAACTGGTGGCATACATGGGCATGAAGGCTGGTCAATTAGGGGATGTGACGTGGACTATGGGAATATGGGGGGGAATAGTGGTTCTGATTGTGATTCTGCATAATAATGTTAGAAAGTGGTATGGTGGGATAGAAGGGGAGATGGAAGAAGTTAGGGACATGGGTGATGCCAGGGGCAGGCAGGTGCCAGTGACTCTTGAAGACCAGAGGAGAATGTTCATCATCTTGTGGCATTGCATGCCTGCCCTCTTGTGAAGCTCCTGGCACTTACTGGCTCTGCCACCACTCCCCGTGCATCAGTTGATGGCAGCCTCCTGCCAACTCTTGGGACGAGGGTGGCCCTCCTCTCATTCACAGCTTCCTCTGCACCTCTGACTCAAGGAATCTGAGCAGCCACCTGCCATGTTGCTGAAGTGAGAGTGGCTGTTGAAGGAAGTGCTGAAATACTGCTCCTGTTTGTGAAGGACTAACAGCCAATTCCCGACTCCAGCGAGTCAGGCGTTGGGTATCACAAAATCGGTGTGAAACACATAGTGGAGGGTTGGTCCATTACTATAGTCTGATTAGTATGTGTAAAGCATGGGTAATGCCAATAGGAAACACTCCACCTTTCCTGCTGATATAGACTCTTAGTCGTGGCCCATGTACCTTTTGCATTTTCCTTGGGTCCCAATTGTTTTACGCAGCTCTTTATGTTTCAACTTATATTATTGGGATTCCAAGGAAATTTCACTGTAAGTTAGTGCAGGCAAGATATTTACATCTACGTAAGAGCAGATGTAAGAAATTAAAGACACACAGAACAGGCAAAACTTATTTCTTTTTATACAGTTAACATAGTTAACCCACTCTTTGAAGGAAAGGGGAGAAAGGATGCTTGCTCATGTGGAGTGCATATGCCAACATGATCTGGCTGAGTTAAATGCCTTCTTTCAATGCTGTAATTTCTGTACAACACAATATTCAGAAAAACTGTGACAAAGGGGCTTATAACCATAATCAAAAAAGGAATTGAAAGAGGTTGGAAAAGTCTTTACACTGAAGATAATTAGAATGTGGATGATCCTGTCCAAACAATTGCTGGAACAAAAACTGCAAATTAATTCAAAAAGGAATTTAATAGTTTTTTTGAAAAAAAGATATTCAAGGAAAACATGTGTGCCAAAGGGTTTATAGTAAAGAGCTTTTGTGGAGATAAACACCAGTTCAAGTTTAACAACTTGAATGACTTGTTCCCGTACATTCTACAATTTTATTAATACTGTAAAAGCTTCTTATTTGACATTTTCCAATGTTCTTTGCAATACAGTGGACAGATTTTAGTAAATATACAAACAATATGTGCCAGTTAAATCAATCAGCCTTATTATAAAAATAAGCAATGAGTAATGTGAAAAATCATCTCATTCGAGTTCAAATGGAACAAGCTGCTAAAGCAGTGCTCTTGGTGTTCATTGTTTGTGCCACGTCAAAACGAACAAGGTTATTTCCTTCTAATCACTTGTCCCACTTCCTCCTCAATTGTGTTAGAATAAAAAAGATCCTTGTTTACACCCTAAGTTATTCTGCAGTCATGATATCAGTCCATAAGTCTAATTTGACCTATTTTTAATTGTTAAAGTCATTGCTTTATATTATGCATTCTATATCTATACATTAAAATAAATGAGAGAGTGTAAATTTAAGGCTGTAATTTGAACTTTGTATTTTTGTTCTTTGTAACAATTTCTCAACTCTTATGGTAAGTTAAAAACCATAGTTCCTGCTGGGAATCTGTCAGTTTATAAAAAGACTTATTCTTTGTTTTTTCTTCATTTCTTTGTATACTTTGCATAAGGCTCCATCTTCTGCATTGCTTGAAATAACTGGATGTGATTTTGAACTCATTATGTGACTGTAGTTTATTTCCTTTTGGTCTTGTAGAGTGCTTGTGGTTAGGTCTGGTTAAATCATAGCATCATGGAAATTCACAGCAGGGAAGGAGGCTATTGGCCCATCATATTCAGGCTGGCCAACATGGAGCTATCCAGTTTCACTGCATTTCTCAATTCTTGGTCCATAATCTTGAAATGCATATCCTAGTGTATTTTAAATGCAAAGAGGGATTTCTACCTCTAACACTCTTTAGAGAACTATCTAGATAGTTCTAGATCCGCAACACTGTTTGGGTACAAAAGAAACCCTCAGATCCCCTTGAAATATCATACCTATGAACCTAAGTCTATGCCTGTTGTATTGGACCCCTCAGCCAAGAGCAAAGGGACATTTCTATTCACTCCATGCACACCACTCATGGCTTTATACACTTCAATTATTTCTTCTCTCAGTCTCCTCTGTTCCAAAGAAAATACTCTAACTCTTCAAATTTTTTCTCATTGTTAAAATTCTCCAGTCCAAGCAACAGTGTCATTAGTGCAAATTTCCCCAGCAACAGATTTTCCTACATCCTCTACAGTGGCCACAACTTACGTGGCCTCAAAATGGGGAAGTACAGTTTTTGAGCATGTAGCTTGACCCATGTTTGGCTTTTCACTGGCACTGTTCAACATCAGACCAGTCAAAGGCTAGCCGCACTGAGAAGATAGAACTTGTAGGTGTCTTAGCAAGGTGCTGGCTTTTTGACAAAGGACCACTCCCTAGGGCAGTACGATGGCACAGTGGTTAGCATCACTGCCTCAAAGCGCCAGGAACCTGGGTTCCATTCCTGGCTTGGGTCACTGTGCGAAGTCTGCACGTTCTCCACGTGTTTGCGTGGGTTTTCTCTGGGTGCTCTGGTTTGCTCTCACAGTCCAAAAGACGTGTCGGTTAGGTGCATTGGCCATGCTAAATTCTCCCTCAATGTACCTGCACAGGTGGCAGAGTGTGGGATTTTCACAGTAACTTTGTTGCAGTGTTAATGTAAACCTATTTGTGACTCTAATAAATAAACTTAAAACTTTAACTCCCAAGGTAAGGCTGACCATTACAAGTGCTCAGAGTAGAGGTTTATGGAGATTGTTCAAAATGATAATATTGTGGTTAGAAATGAGATTGCCTGCAGGGCAGTAGGAATATGGATGTTTAAATTATGCCAAGAGCAATATGTAATTCAGGAACTCTGTTTCCTGAAATTAGAGAAAATTAGTGGTTAGCTCTTGGGGGTTTTCAGAAACAATGCATTGATTCATTTGCTGCTTTTCTTCCCCAAATTCTGGAAATATTTTGCTGTCAAGACCCAATCATCACTGACCTGATACGGAGCCACGTGAGCATCTGTGTGGTGCCCCCTCCAAACACCCAGACGGTGAAGAACACAATCAGCAGGGTTGTGGTGAACATCATCTGTTTGGGTTTTGAGTCGGTGTCCCGGATTGCCAGAGCAAACGCAATGGCGCCTCGCAAACCTTGGGAAGCAAATGGTCTAATTATCACATGAATGCACAAGACACAATTTTATGCAGAAACAGCAGTAAATAATTAGATTTGGAAATGGATAGAAATAAGATACAGATGCTCAGAGTCAAAACAGCCCTAACTGGTTTGTATTGTTATATAGTTCTGGCTGCTGACAAGCAAGCAACAGCTGACAAATAATTTTCTGCCATCAAAATTCAAGCTAGCTCAGCCATAAAGATGGGATGAGTTGGAATGAGGACCAAAAGTGCTCCCAATTTGGCATCAATTCAGAACATTTTGGAATGAATCACCACAATTTCCCTTCAAATGAATCATACACGTGGCAAAATAAAACAGCATCCGTGTGCATTTTAATACTCCCAAACAGTGTAGTGGACAAATGGAAATCCATGTCTGGGGTTTCAGAAGCGAAGGTTGCCAGTGACTTGTGCTTATGTGTGTTGCAACGGGAGTTTTTGGGAAGGAGCTATTGTTATATTGTGTCTCCCTAGCTTTGTCAAGAGATTAGAGTCTTTGTTAGAAACAGAAGTTATTTACTAATAAGAGAAACTTGTCCAGGAGTTTGCAGCCCTTGGGTGCCCTGGAATAGCAACTCCAGTCCTTCCACATCTACTACATGGCTGTTTGATGATTCTGCCCGAGAGAGGAAGGACTTCACTCTCTGGTACGATCATTCACAGTCCCATTGATTCCTCAAATCAGGCGACTCTCTTCTGCTGTGCTGTCTTAAGCAGACAGACACCACATACACAACACATATCAGTCTGACAATAAGTGGAAATTCACCATCCAGTGGAGGGCGTGCACAACTTCACAATCCCCCTTGGCTGCCTGATCTGTTATGGATGAGGGAAGGAGGGAGAGGAGGAGAGAGAAAGAAAATGGCCGACATGATGTAGAGCAGTCAGTGATGTAGAGCAGTCCACTGAGGGAGAGGCTGAAGGCCATTTCTCAGTGAGAACACAGATTCATACTACAGAGAGAGAGAGGTGACTGAACAAGTCAATGCAACCTTTCGCACCTTTTGCTGCAAATTAAAAATGCAATGACATTTGATGACACTGATCTGCTATGATTTGCTGTAAGGTAACTATCCAGTTTCAGGCCATGCATTACAAAGGAAAGTTAGTCACTTCTTCAACAAGGGAAAACCTGTGTGCAAACCACTGAAGTATCAATTTCATATCAGCAGTGCAATAAACAGAGAAAATAATCAAACTATATACTCTCAACTGGGCAATGAGCAGCCAAAAGGATACTCTTGAAATACAGCATGGTGGCATCGTGATCAGCACTGCTGCCTCACAGCACAGGGACCTGGGTTCAATCCCAGCCTTGGGTGACTTGTCAGAATGGAGAATGTGCACTCTCTGCATGGGTTTCCTTCAGATGCTGCAGCTTCCTCCCACAGTCTGAAAGATGTCCTGGTTAAACACACTGGTTGTGTTCAATTCTCCCTGAAAGGGCGTGTGGCGACTAGGGGACTTTCACAGTAATTTCATTGCAGTGTTAATTCAAGCCTACTTGTGACAAGAATAAATAAACTTTACAAACTTTAACTCCATGCAGACAGTCTCCAGCAGCTGGACGCGGGTCCCTGGTGCTAGGAGGCAGGAGTGATAACTACTGTGTCATGAAGAAACAAAGGTCAAGTCCTGATTGCCAATACTAGATTTGGTCTTGTGTGCATGTTTTTGTTTAGTGTTATTGCTTTTCTCCATATTCATCTTTATTTCTTATCTCATAGAGTCTTTGAGGTTTACAGCATAGAAACAGGTCCTTTAGCCCAACCCGTCCATGCTGCTCTTTTTTTAATGATTAAGCTAGTCCCAATTGCCCGCACATAGCCAATATCCCTCAACAACCGTCATACTCATACAACTGTCTAAAAGCTTCTTAAAAAGACAAAATTGTATCCTTCTCTGCTATTGTCTTTGGCAGCTTGTTTCAGACACTCATTACCTTCTGTGTGAAAGAATTGTTCCTCTGAACCCTTTTGTATCTCTCCCTTCTCATCTTAAAATTACGCCCTCTAGTTTTAGACTCCCCTCCCTTTGGGAAAAGGTGTTGACTATCAATTTAGTTTAATTTTTGTCAACTGAGTTTAACATGACTGATATGGTCCATTTATTTAACTCCCAACAGGATGCACATGAACAGAATGTTCATTGCCTCTAGTCTTTCCATTTCCCCTATTTCTTAAGTGTTTTGTTTGACACACATGCTAGCCTAGTTTTTTGCAGCCTTTAAATATATCAAACACCTTTCCATTATCTTTCCAAAAGAGTTGAAGTTGTGAGTTACATTTGTATTTTCCAAAGAAATCAATGATTCTGGTGAGTTGGAGGTAATATCCTATATCTTAACATGAAGTTTCCATCAATGTTTTCAAAATACTCAAAACCCATGATGCTGCTGTGGCTGGAATGGTGTGGAGCTTTCTGAGTGGACTTCAGTGCATGCTCCTGCTCCCTGTTTACCTTCCCGTAATATATTAACTGACGGTTCTCCACATTAAAGTGTATCTGCCATGCAACATCCAGTTACTAATCAATCTGTGTCTGTAATATTTCTAACTGTGTTTACTAAATAGAAAATGGGAGAGTGTTTATGAGAAAGTAATGCAGCCAGTGCCCATACTGTAAATGCCAGATACAAGACAAAAATAATCGATGAATATACAAAACTCCTTTCACCATCAACAGTGCAAATTTGGGCAGCAAAGGATATGACATCAGTTGCGAGGGTACCTGCTGGACGAGCTGAAGAAGACAAAGAACTGTGATCAAATAACTGCTTATGAGTTGGGAGCTAACCCAACATCCACCTGTCGCTTAGATTTGTATTTGGGCAGATGTAAGTATGAATCATGGCAGATGGTAATGTGTTCAGATCATCCCCTTCTGAACAGATTGCCATCTGTAGTATTAATGGGAGCCATTTGTCTCAATGAGGTACAATGGACCATGTAATCTTCGTTGTTAAGAGGTTTGGAGACTGCAAAACCTGAAAATGACAATCTGCCTAGAATCCATTGCTCTGAGACTAGCTGTGTTCTGAACTCATGGAACAAATTGGCTGTGTTTGTGATGTGGATCTAAGGTACTACACCTGTATGCTTTTCTACATGACTGATAATGAAAGATTGTGAAATCAGTCATGCATCAGTAAGCCAACGATGATAGTCTTCAGAGTATGTCAATAGACAGTCTGAAATAACAATCCCTGACTTTTTAACACTTCACACGGAATTTTTATAAAGACTTAAAGGACAGGAGTTTTAAAATCCTTGACAGTTGTTTTTGGCACTTGCTTTTGAGAACTCTTTTGGCAGTTCGAATGCGTTAAGCGCTTTTATGCACCTTCATTTCTATTTTCACTAATCCCAAAAGGCATCTCATCTCTCCTAAAGAACACCTGACCCCTGAGAAAAGGCATCCTGTTTCCCTCAAAGAAGTCCCAGGACCACTGAGGTACAGGGTTGCAAATTGGGGAGTATTGTAGTAGATAGGGAGGATGTGTTAGAAATTCTCGAGGGTTTGAAGTTGGATAAGTCCCCTGGGCCGGACGGGATTTACCCTAGGATTCTCTGGGAGGCAAGAGAGGAGATTGCAGAGCCTCTGGCTCTGATCTTCAGGTCCTCGTTGGTTACGGGTGTGGTTCCGGAGGACTGGAGGATAGCGAAGGTGGTCCCATTGTTTAAGAAGGGGAAGAGAGACCTTCCAGGGAATTATAGGCCAGTGAGTCTTACTTCTGTGGTGGGCAAGGTATTGGAGAGAATTATTAGGGATAGGATTTATAGTTATTTAGAGAGAAATGAATTGATTGGGGATAGTCAGCATGGTTTCGTGAAGGGTAGGTCATGCCTTACTAACCTCATGGAGTTTTTTGAGAAAGTGACCAGAGAGGTGGATGGGGGTAAGGCGGTTGATGTAGTATATATGGACGTTAGTAAGGCTTTTGATAAGGTGGCCCATGGAAGACTTCTACAGAAAATGCAGATGTGTGGAATAGAGGGTGATTTAGCAAATTGGATTAGAAATTGGCTGGCAGATAGAAGACAGGGGGTGGTGGTTGATGGGAGATTTTCATCGTGGAGTTCGGTGACGAGTGGTGTGCCTCAGGGGTCTGTTTTGGGGCCCTGCTGTTTGTAATTTTTATAAATGATCTGGATGAGGGTATTGAGGGATGGATCAGTAAATTTGCAGATGATACTAAAGTGGGTGGTGTGGTAGATAGTGAAGAGGGGTGGTTTAGTTTACAGAGTGACTTGGACAAGTTGCAGAGCTGGGCCGAGAGGTGGCAAATGGAGTTTAATGTGAAAAAGTGTGAGGTAATGCACTTTGGCAGGAACAATAAATGTGTAGAGTATAGGGCTAATGGTAGGGCTCTTAATAGTGTTGAGGAACAGAAGGATCTTGGTGTATGTGTCAATAGATCCTGAAAGTAGGCAGTCAAGTGGATAAAGTTGTTAAGAAGGCTTATGGAGTCTTAGCTTTTATGGGTAGGGGGATTGAATTTCGGAGCCGCAGCATCATGTTGCAGCTGTACAAAACTCTAGTGCGGCCGCACTTGGAGTATTGTGTGCAGTTCTGGTCGCCAAATTATAAGAAAGATGTGGAGGCATTGGAGAGGGTACAGAGGAGGTTTACCAGGATGTTGCCTGGTATCGAGGGCAGGTCCTATGAAGAGAGGTTGAAGGATTTGAGGTTGTTTTCGTTAGAAAGGAGGCGGCTAAGAGGGGATCTTATTGAAGCATATAAGATGATTAGAGGTTTAGATAGGGTGGACAGTGATAGACTTTTTCCTAGGATGGAGAAAGCTAGCACGAGGGGACACAGCTTTAAATTAAGGGGTATGAGTTATAGGACGGATATCAGAGGTAGGTTCTTTACTCAAAGAGTGATTAGGGAGTGGAATGCCCTGCCTGCAGCTGTTGTAGATGCGCCAAGTTTGGTGGCGTTTAAGAGGTTAGTTGATAGGTATATGGATGAGAAGGGAATGGTTTAGTTAGGAGGGGCATTGCTTTTTATTTTGGTCGGCACAACATCGAAGGCCGAAGGGCCTGTTCTGTGCTGTATTGTTCTATGTTCTATGTTCTATGTTCTATATCCTACCTCTCCAAAAGCATACCCCAACTTTCCAAAGGACTCCATAAGATTTTTACCTGCTCCTACCATGTCTAATTTTCACAGTTCTGGCAGAATTCTCCCAAGGCTCTACTGGTGGATTTAATAGTGGACAGGGGGATGGGTTGAGTGAGCAGGGTTAAAATTCAGTTTGAATCCAAAACTCGGTTTCACGTTGCTATGAACTCCCCACAGGATCTTCTGTTGGTGCGGTGCTCACCATGGCCAATCAGGAGCCCTACGGGAGGCTGATTTGCATCTCCCTCATGGATTGCAGGTGAAGGCCTGACTGGAATCTTTTCCCGCATGCCCGATTCTCTGCAATACCAGTGGGAAAACACGTCAGTCCAGGGACTGTGTCTGGAACAATCTGGCATGCAGAAGATGAGTCTCACTGGAACAATGCCTGGGGCTGCCTCCAGAGTCCAGAGGCTGCCAGCAACCCTCAATCCCGCAACACCACTGCAGTAAGTGGGGGTTCAGAAGGGGTCGATCTGACCACATTACTATCTGCCATCTGACCACCCGCATCTGCCTAAATACAAGTCCAAGCAACAGGTGAATGTTGGGTTAGCTCCCAACTCACAAGCATTATTTGATCACAGTTCATTGTCTCCCTCAGCTAGTCCCAGCAGATACCCTCATGGAACCCTATGGAACCTTACTTGTTAAAAGTTAAAGTTAATTTATTATTACAAATAAGGCTTACGTTAATGTTGTGATGAAGTGACTGTGAAATTCCCCTGGTCGTCATTCTCCAGCACCTGTTCAGGTCAATGCACCTAGCCAGCACATCTTTGGGCTATAGGAGGAACCCGGAGTACCCTGAGAAAGCCCATTCAGACTGAGCTTCAGTGTCATTGAAGAGCTCCATCTTCTAGCCTTAGAGTGTTCCTGCACAGACATCTTTCTCAAGAGGTCCATCTTCTTTCTTCAACCAGATATGATGGTGGGGCTCATACCATCATGCGTACCCTGCCACTAAACCCCAGGGGTGTATAGTTAATGAAGGCAAGGGCAGAAGATGTGGTGTGCCTTCCCACCAGTCCCCACGGCAGGAAACACTCCTCACTGCCACTCCTGCAGCTGTCACAGAACTTAGTCCCAGATGGGACATTTCTTACCCATCATATTTCCTACTCCTGGTTAACAGAAATGCATGCAGTTACTGTTTTGTATGAGCAGCTGCCTCTGCATATCCCAACCAGGCATCATTCCTCCTCTTTCTCCTTCTCCACACACCTCCCCTCATGAAAACAGTAGGCACTGTGTTCAGGGGTGAGCATTCTGATCCCCTCCCCCTGCTTTCACAGTCAGCTATGACATGGCCAAATGCAGAACAATACGCCTTGTAGTAGACTCCAACAGCACAACTCAATTTCTATCTATAAATAGCCATAGCCACCCATGCTGCAGCGGAGACATTCTTTCCGTTTCCCACGCAAGTTGCCCTCTGGCTTCTGAGTGAAATGATCAATTATTCATGTCCCACTTAGGAACAGGTTTATATTGCAGACCAAAGCCCACTTTGAACACAATTTAGATCACTAAACCTGATTTCACTCATACTGTATCCAGAGAACGCTGTAGAGAATGAAATGCTTGTGAACCTCACTGGAAGTATTAAATTATGTTACAACACAGAGATTTTTGTTATTTTGTTTTAATATGAAGAGGGAGAAGGCAACTACTGACGGTGCAATGAACTTGTTGCTTGGATGTTATTAGAAATAAATGGGTCTTTTTCAGAGTGGCAGACGGTATGGGGTGGCACGGTGGCACAGTGGTTAGCACTGCTGCCTCACAGCGTCAGGGACCCGGGTTCAATTCCCAGCTTGGGTCGCTGTCTGTGTGGAGTTTGCACATTCTCTGTCTGTCTGGATGGGCTTCCTCCGGGTGCTCTGGTTTTCTTCCACGGTCCAAAGATGTGCTGGTTCGGTGATTGACTGGAACAAGCACTGGGGAATGACAACTCGGGGAATTTCACTGTCACTTCATCGCAGCACTAATGTAAGTTTTATTTGTGATGCATAAATTAACTTTAACTTTTAATAAGTAGGGTCCCATGGGGATCAATGCTTAGGCTCCAACTACTGACAGATAGTTGAGCCCAAGGAGGTGGCGGGGGGTGAGGGTATGGGGTTGGATGACAAAGGGTGGTAGGAGATCTCCAGGTGCATTGCAACTGGTGTCTGCAGCCAGCTTCACCAGTGAGCTGTGTCCCCACCCAACCCTCCCACTCCCCCAATCACCCCTCTGCCCCACCCATACTGGCAGGAATCGCATCAGGGCTCTTTCTTGGACTGAATGTCGTAAAATTGTGACTCTCAGTACAGCAGGTAACCAGGAAAGCTCACAGGATGTTATTGTTTATTGGGAGGGAAATTGATTACAAAAGAAGGGAGATTATGCTTCAGTTGTACAGTGAATTGATGAGACCGTATCTGGAATACTATGTAAAGTATTCATTCCCTAATATAAGGAAAGGTGTAAATCTGTTATCAGAATTTCATAGAAAGTTTATTTGGCTAATGCCAAAAATTGAGTTGTTTGAAGAGAAAAGCTTAGCGGGATTAGGTTTGTAGTCATCAGAGTTTAGCAGAGTAAGAGGCAACTTGATCCAAACCTTTATGATCCTAACTGGCACTAATAGGATGGACGTGGAGGGGATGTTTCCTGTTGTTGGAGAATCTAGAATGAGAGTTCATTGTTTAAAAATATGGGGCTGCTTGTTTAAGAGGAGAAATTTCTTCTCTCTGAGGGTTGTCAGTCTCTGGAACTCTGTTCCTCAAAAGGTAGTGGAAGAATTTTGGAGTATTCTTAAGGCACAGCTAGATAGAGTCTTTATTAACAACGTGGTGAAAGGTTAATGGTGGTAGGTATGAACGTGGAGTTGAGATTACAATTAGACCAGTTGTGATCTTAGTGATTTGGAGAATAGGCTTGAAAGGCTGAGTGGCCCTTCCTAATTTGCATGTTTGCACCCAGTCTGACTTACAGTCTGGCTCTACTATGTATGTCACTTAAAGTGTGCACATTTGTGTTCATGAATGTTCAGTGAACTTCTCCAAACAAAACAGGCCCAGAACACTGAATAAGTAAATGGAAGTCCAAATCACTAAAAGATGTTAACATTTAGAATCATAGAATTCCTTCAGTGCAGAAGGAGGCCATTCAGCACATCGAGCCTGAACCAACAACTATCCCACCCAGGCCTTATTCCCATAACTCCCACATATTTTCCCTACTAATCCCCCTGACACAAGAATAGAAAGGGACTAGGTGGGATTGTTGTCAGTGCAGCGTTGATGGCTGAATGGCCTCCTTCTGCACTGTTGGGAGTCCATGATTCTATGATCACCACATGATCCAGACAAGATGCTGTATGTGCTGGATAATAACAGCAACTTGCATTCACTGGGCAACTTTAACTAGCAAAACATCCTAATGGAGACGTTACCAGACAAGATGTCGACTGTAGTGTTTTAAACAGGGCATCATCAACCAGGTAGAAATGACTCACCTGCAAACATCATCATGTGTTGGAAGTTCCATGGGATTTTCCTTTTCCGCCGCAGGTTGAGAAGGAAGGATAAAGGATAGATATTGCAAGCTCGTGCCACAAAGATGGCAATCTGTCAATATACCCTTAAGGAAAATAGCAAACCAATGAGCTGTTAGCCTATTAGCTTTAATGACCTGCGGATGTGCCCTGTTACATCACCATTGCACATCTCTTTGCAGCAAGAGACATTTTGGACCTTATTACATTAAAGATGTCAGATAAATGGAAATTCATCCTTTTGAGACAAGTAAGTTGAGCTGCAAGTACACCCTTGAGAACATTTTAAGGATCAAATACTAAAAGCAAACATTTCTATAGAAAGTGTCAGGAATATAAGTTTTGGGAATCTTGAAATGTGAAGAATTGAGAAGATTAATAACAGGAAAGACCAGAATAAGTTCCCGGAATACAGCAGCATAATAGAAGTTGCTTAATCAGAACCTTATGTTCGATTAATTGGCCACCCTGCCTAAGAGAGGTCACAGCTGTCAGTCCTGTTTGCACACCTCCTTGATCTATCAATATTCAAAGCTGACTGCTATTCTAGTTGGCTGTCAGGCACAGTTGTTATACTAACGGGTGTAGTCATGGAAACTGGAGCCATGACGTACAAAGAACATTTAACCTGAAATTGCTCTGCCAGCAGGCAGAACAGAACTGAAAATAAGCACGACATTTTGTTTAGATTTAATGAGAGTTGTTCCACAAAGTTTGGCCATCGAACAATTAGGTTTAGAGGACATGCATTAAGATAATTAGTTCCCAATGGGTCATGAGATGGCACAGTGGCACAGTGGTTAGCACTGCTGCCAGGGATCCGGGTTCGATTCCGGCTTGGATGACTGTGTGAAATTTACACATTCTCCTGGTGTCTGTATGGGTTTCCTCTGGGTTTCCTCCACAGTCCAGAGATGGTTGAATGTCCATGCAAAATTGACGCTGAGTATCTTTTTTTATTAGTGTTACAATAGGCTTACATTAACACTGCAATGAAGTTTGTATGAAAGTACTCTGGTTGCCATACTCTGGCACCTGTTTGGATCACTGAATGCTGGGGGATTAGCAGAATAAATATGTGAGGTTACAGGGATAGGGCCTGGTTGGGATTGTTGTTGGTGCAGGCTCGACGGGCCGAATGGCCTCTTCTGCACTGTAGGGATTCTATGATCTTGATAAAACAAATCTCCCATTTTAGGTGGCTTCTGTGTTGCAAGGAATAAAGAGTATTATAAACTCTCAGCCATGAAAATAAAAGAGGACTTAAAATATTCAGCTAGGTGTCTCTTGCTGGTGACTGTATTCAGCTTTAGGTCCGATTTAGGTAGTTTACTGTACGCTTGCTTAAGAAAAAATATTTTCAAAATCACCCTAATGACAAGTCTGCCTTCTCTTTTGAGGAAATATAAGGCAAGATGATCTCCCTGAGGGGCTTTTACATCTCATCACAACTGTTATTATCAACTCATCTATTAGGAGAAATCCAGGGACTGTTTCTCCATTTGATCTTACATCAGCTCAAGTTTATGTATCAGTGTCACAAGTGGCTTACATTAACCCTGCAATGAAGTTACTGTGAAAATCCCCTAGTTGCCACATATCAGCACCTGTTTGGATACACTGAGGAAGAATTTAGCATGGCCAATGCAGCTAACCATCAAATCTTTTGGACTGTGGGAGGAAATCTGAGCATCTGGAAGAAACCCCCACAGAAACGGGGAGAACATGCAGGCTCTGCACATTTAGTGACCCAAGCTGGGAGTCGAACCCAGGTCTCTGGCACTGTGCGAACCACGGTGCCACCGTGCTGCCCTGTCACATTTTCCCTGTTTGAGTTTAAAGCAAAGCGCAGTTTCTCACAACCTGTTTAAAAATGTGCTGTTTGTATTAATATGACAGCACGCCTGGATTCAGCATGATGAATCATTCCATTGATAATGAGGAACCGCTCCAAATGAGAAAACCTGTGAAAGCAATCAGCTGAAATATTCTAATTAGTTTGGAAAAATGTCTCCAGCATAAGAATATAAGAAATAGAAGCAGGAGTAGGCCATCTAGCCCCTCAAGCCTGCCCTGCCATTCAATAAAATCATGGCTGATCTGGTAGTGGTTCAGTTCCACTTTCTCGCCTGCTCCCCATAAACCTTAATTCCCTTATTGGTCAAAAATCTGTCTATCTGTGACTTAAACACATTTAACGAGGTAGCCTCTACTGCTTCAATGGACAGAGAATTCTAAAGATTTACTAGCCTCTGGGAGAAGAAGTTCCTCCTCAACTTTGTTCTAAACTGACTCCTCTGTATTTTGAAGCTGTGCCCCCTGGTTCTTGTTTCCATTCTAAGTGGTAATAACCTCACTACTTCTACCCTGTTTAGCCCCTTCATTATCTTATATGTCTCTATAAGATCTCCCCTCAACCTTCTAAACTTCAATGAGTACAGGCCCAACTTAACTAAATTGTCCTGGTGCAAATTTCTCTGCTTCAACAACACAGGTCAATCTGGAATGTTACAAACATTTTATCTGAATGATGAAAGGGGAATTTTACTATCCTGCCCGCCATGGGATCATGGGGAGGAGTACGGGTGAACCATGGAAAGATCTGTTGATGTCGTGCGGGATTTTCTGGTTGTGAGGTGAAAGTGACCAGAAAATCCTGCTCCAAAGCTTTAAGAAAATCAGTTGTATCTGAAATTCAATGGAAGCCATCCCTCTCATAGCTTTTTATACCCATGAACGTAGATGTGCAAGTGATCCTTTATAATTATGTATTTGTTATGTGAAAAGGTGCAGTTGCCTTAGTTCCAGGTGATCATAGGCTTCTCTCCCCTTTGAGGGGGAGAGCTGATCGTTGGAACTTAACCTGAGGATCATCAAACCTCAGGCGAGCGGCAAGGTTGAGAAGGTGGGGCCTTCATGAATAACCCCAGCCAATATAGGAATTGAACCCGTGCTGTTGGCATCACTCTGCATCATAAACCAGCCGTCTAGCCAACTAAGCTAAAGCAACCAGGGTCAGGCTATGGTCGCCTGGGACTATGGAGACTTTACCTTAACCTTATTTATGATCTAGCTGCAAGTTCATATTGAACATATGATTCTGAGTTCCAGGGCACTCTGCACAGCGAGAGTGGATGCTGAAAATAGCAGTCCACTGATATGACTTTAACTGCTAGCTAAGCCTCTCATCACCCCACTGGCTCACCCTGATAAGCCAAGCTGCAAGTCATTCATCTTTAAAAAAGATGGGAAAAACATAAAATAATTAGGTTTAGTGATGCCAATCTGAAGCTTACTTTATATCAGCGGTATAGGTTTCTTATTTTAAAATCTTATTCCAGCCTAATAGTCGACTGAGAATTTCACATAAAACGCAATCACTAATAAAATATCACTAAAGTTGGTTAAAATGGAGTTCCAATTCTTAAAAGGAAAAAAAAATTCCAAAGGCTCCTTTTGCTTATGAACCTTCCTGGAATGTAGAAACATTGTAATTACTGGATGAAAAGGATCAAGGTCCATCCAGTTTGCACTCTACAATCTCACTGTAGTGGCGTTGTTGATTAATCATGATCATCAATCTCCATTAATTAGTTTATAACAAATGCAGGCATGACAGAAGGATAACCCCAATGGCAAAGAGAATTATAGATCAAAGATTCCGAACATACTACACTTGCCCCCAAGTCACATCTTAAACTGCCCATATACTGCATTCCCAAAAGTTAAGTTCTGAAAGCTAAGTTCTGAAAGATATCTTCCTAATTTGCATTTTAATAATTCAATCCTAACTACTTGCGCTTTCAATAGGTTGACTATTGTTCAGTTAATTATTTGGGGGGAATTTTAATCTCAATTGGGCAGTATAGTGAAAAATTCCAAAGCGGAAAATTCAATCTCAACCTGTCTTCAACCGGATTTTAACAGGAACCGGTTCGGGAATGAGCAAGGAATTTGCTCTTAAGTGGTGCGTGTGTTATTTAAATATTTAACTGATCTCACATTTCAGCCCTGCTTCATATTTAACTCAACTCAACTTTCCCAGGACTCAGGGAACCCAGCTGCTGAAAGGAACCAAGAACAGTCACCTGTGACACTAACATTGACTGCTTTTCCAGCACTGCTTGGGAGCCAGAGGAAGCAGTAATTACTTCCAAATTTCCCTGTGTACCACTGAGCACAATCAGTCTCCTTAACAGATTCACACAACCCCAATCCAGCCATCCTATGCTGAATTTATCCACTGCGTCACCCCTACCCACTCCTTGCAATACAACATGGCAGCCTTCCACAATCTCTCTCTCTGCCTCCCTCTCTGTTCCCGGATGTGGTCTGATGCTGCAGACCTTCTGTTGCCATCCTAACTGGTGGTGTGCCGGGAAACCAAGTCAAACCATTTAAATCAGGTCCTGACATTAAGTTGGGTACAGCATCTTAAAATTCCATATGTCCAGGTTTCCCGGATACCGTTAAGTCCCTTCTCTCATATTCCATCACCACCTCCCTCTAAATATTGGTGCTGTTGTTTCTGTACATACGTTCTGAATTAACAGCTTGTCCCTATAGAATCGTAAAAACAGCAACCATATCAATTCTCATGATTGGCACTGGCTTGGAGGGCTGAAGGGCCTGTTTCTGTGCCATACTTTTCTTTGTTTTTCTTTGTTTTCATACTTTTGTTTTCTAGTGAGGATGTGTGTAGTTTGCATATTATTTTTCTAGTACACTGCATTCCCCGTGGAAAATAGTCAACAATTACTTAGCATACCATGGTCAAGAAAAGTTATTCTCCCTACTCCTGTCCCAGCAATGAAGCATATTCAAAAGCAGACAAAAGGCAACACCGCCTCACCAGAATAAGCTTCAAGTTTTTAGGTCTCCAAATCACCATCAATCTGACCTGGTCCCTCCATGCTGTTATTACAAAAACACATCAACGCTTTACTTTCCCTGCTACAACACTCAGCAACTTCTACAGATGTGCGTTAGAAAGTGTTCTTTCTACTTGCAATACAAGTGGTATGGCTCCTACTCTGGCCAAGACCGCAATAAACTACAAAGGGTCGTTAATGAAGCCCAATCCATCACTCAAACCAGTCTCCCATCCATTGACATGGTCTACATTTCCTGATACCTCGGAAAAGCAGCCAGCATAATCAAGGACACCACATACTCCGGACATTCTCTCTTCCACCTTCTTTCGTTAGGAAAAGGATACAAAAGTCTGAGGACAAGTACCAACTGACTCAAATACAGTTTCTTCCCTGCTACAATAAGACTTTTGAATGGACCTGCCTCGCATTCAGTTGCTTTTTCTCTACACCCTAGCTATGACTGTGACACTACATTCTGCACTCTTCCCTTCCCTTCTCTGTGAATAGTATGTTTTGTTTGTACAGCGCTCAAGAAACAATACTTTTCACTGTACACTAATAAATTAAATCAAAATGCAGGTATTTTGCAGTCAACGCAAGACAATGACAGGTCAGCAGACACCAATCTGGAATATACTCACTGAAGTTAGATGGAGTTTATGTCATTCTGGTTCAGTGCAGCCAGAAAATACTGTCACGAAAAGTTGCAAATAGAACACGATATGTTCCAAACCAAAGAACCTCCTGGTTCTGACTTTTTCCTCAAAAAACCCCGTCCACTTTGTTACTTTCCTTGCTCTGATTGAGACCAAGCAACTAGTAATATCACTCAGTAAATGCCAGCTAGTAGGTGATTGATGAAGATTTTGTACACTATTCCCTCTGTTTTGTTCTCTCTCCTGAGAAGAACTGCTTGACCTTTGTTCAACATTTATGTTTGAGGATAGGAACTAATCATATCAAAAATCATGATTTCAGGAGGCTGATTGCTACAATGCAGAGACTTTAACATCTTGTTCAGGTTATGGAATGAAGATCTCCCTCTGCTGTTGGTAGCAGTGGCCCTAAATGAAACTGATGCTGTGTCAACCAGGTTACAGAGGGGGCAATGGCTATTTAAAGACTGAATTGGCATTCTTACTCAGATGTCACCAGATGCCCATGATGAGAAATGAAGTTGCCACACTGGAACTCTGACCAATTCCTTGTATCATTCACCTGTCCACTTCTACCCTATGACCTCAAACCCTCCTTCTGGTACCCATCCTTGGGAACCATTGCTCCTTCAACCTCCACTCCCTACCAAGTTACGGTTGAGGCACGCATTGTATTTGAGCTAGGACAGTTATCCTGCATCCGAGCAAGCCAAACCTGACCTGGTGTGATACGGATATTGGATGCCTGAAATGAAAAAATATTTCATTGCTGGGTGCTCCAACTTAAGCACAAAGTTGGGAAAAAGAATAATGTCTGCTTGCAACCAAGAATGTAATTCCCCTTCAAGATAACCTCCAGTACGCTGAGCTTTCGTCTCCTGCAATCTTTCTTCTCCCAGAGCCTCTTTTACAGAGTATGCAGCTCTGCATAACCATTTCCACCATGTCTTCACCATCCATATCTCTCCAATCCTTCAAGCCCATCCTTGGAAATCACCCGAAATAATTTATGACAATATTTTCAAATTTCCAACTTTGGCCTTCTATTCACCATTTGACACCTGTATCTAGTGGTTCAGTTAATCACCGCTTCACCTCTTAACGTTTGACACCATTGCCCTCAGCAGAGGCTTTACTCCCTCCTGTCCAATCATTCCCCCTGTTGTGGTCCTAATCTTCACTCCTTCAAGTCCGGCTGAAGTTATTTGATACTGAAATAGTTTTGGCATTGATCAGCAAATCTGGACAATCTCAAGTAATGTAAAGCATCATTCTCCCAATGGTCTAGGGTCACTTAGAAAGCAAAGATAACCCTCAGTACATTTTCTTCTCCATCAACTATTGCCTTAAACCTCCGTCTCCTGCCCCTTCTCCTGTAGCTGTAACAGGAAGTGTGAGGAGCTTAAGGATATATTACTGTTTATGAAACATCCAGTATTAGAGACACAGCAGTTCCCTTCAGCTAGACATTCCAAAGACAAAGCTATTGAGTTCAATTCCCACTCCATACCCTTGACATCTATGTTCTATGTTCTATCTGTCTCTCCAGTCAGTCTCTCAGACTGAACCAGGCTGCTTGCAACTTGTGTTCTGTTCTACCTTGAGCAAAGCATTTGATCCCATATATATTTAGTTACAACAATCGCCTATTTTCTGTAACATCACTGACCTTTTTCTCTGGTTCAGCCTCTGTGCTGCTAAAATCCTTATCCAGGTCTTTGTCACCAACTCGTAGCAGGGCTGGGCTCCACCTCTGTAAACTGAAGTTCATCCAAAGTTTTCTTGTTCATAATCTATCCTGTACTAAAGCATACTCATTCATCACTGCAGTTCCCATTAACCCACATCAACTCCCAGTCCCCCAAGGATTCCAATTCAGAATTCTTGTCTTGTTTTAAACCCCATCATTGTCTCAGCAATCCTATCGCTGTAGCTTTTGACAAATCTAACTCTACCAGCCCTTTCCCCACCTGTGAACTCTACTTACCCCAGATTCTAATCTCTTACTCCATCATCAACACTTTCAGTTGCACAGGTCACCCATCAGGAATTCCCTCACTATACGTCTGTTCTTTTATGTGCTTCCCTTAAACTCACCTCTTTGATCAATCTTAGAGTTATCCGTACTAATATCTCCAATTCCATTTGCATTTTCCTTAAACTCCCTGAGGTGCTTTGGGATATTTTGTCTTTGTAAGTGTCATAGAATCATAGAAGTTTACAGCATGGAAACAGGCCCTTTGGCCAAATTGCCCATGCTGCCCTTTTCTTTAAATTCCTAAGTTAGTCCCAATTGCCTGCATTTGGCCCATATCCCCATACCCATCTTACCCATGTAACTGTCTAAATGTTTTTTAAAAGACAAAATTGTACCTACTCTACTACTATCTCTGGCAGCTGCTGCTTTTGAACCAATTGGTCCATCATACAAACTAATTTCCCATCTATTGGCTTCATCTATACTTCCCGCTGCCTCAGAAAAGCAGCCAGTGTGATCAAGGACCCCGCACACCCCGGACATTCTCTCTTCCATCTTCTTTCATCAGGAAAAAGATACAAAAGTCTGAGGTCACATACCACAGACTCAAGAACAGCTTCTTCCCTGCTGCCAACAGACTTTCGAATGGACCTATCTTATATTAAGTTGATCTTTCTCTACGCCACAGTTATGACTGTAACACTATGTTCTGCACCCTCTCTTTTCCTCCTCCCCTATGTACTCAATGAACTGTATGCTTTGTCTGAATAGCAGGCAAGAAACAATACGTTTCACTGTATACCAATATATGTGATAAGAATAAATCAAATCAAAATCAATTCTCCGGTACTCCTAGCTCACCAAAATGGGAGAAGAAAATTCAAATCTCTTCATCAATTTTTGTTGTTACCTTAAGACTGTAACAAAATGTTATTTAGCAAAAGGATACAATAGCTCCGAAAATGAAGAGGGCATTGAAGATGTGGTTCTGGTAGGTGAATAGTGCAACACCCATATAGCAGAAGATGAAGTTTTCAGCCATAAAATTCATGAATTCAAAGAGCTGGAAAACAAAATCACACACATTTGTTTATTTAACATTTAGCTGCTTCTCAGAAAAGCTCATAATTTTAAAATAATTTTTTGAGAATAGTTTTAGGATTTGTTGCACACCATTGTACCTATTGAGCAAATTCACTCTGGAAAATGTAGGGTCAAGCACACCATTCCCAAAACAGCCCAAGGACAGAAGAATCAAGGTGATCTTATTAGTAGGCTCAACTTAGTTCTCTGGGACTTGTTGTCCCAGTTGTTTTAGAAGCTGATAGGCTCTCAAACTCTCACCTGTTACATCCCTTCACCACTCTTTTACTCCCATGCCCCTCTATGCCAACTCATGCCTCCCTCCCAACCACGTTGAACCCATGTTTCTTATACCTTATGCCAACTTTATAGCTACTTATGCAGTATCTGTTATGGGCACACCTCAGGAGTCACATCGAGACGATAAAAAACAAATTTTGAATAATCTAATAGGGCATTCACTCTTACACACATGGCACTGAAAAAAAAATCAAATTCATGAAATCCAAAGATTTAAAATCCCTATATATGCTATATATGTTTAAGCTGTTATGAAATCTATTCAGTTTTATATTATTTGGTCATTGAATGGGGTGTCATAGGCTGAGCCCATACCAAATTCCCTTTGAATTGAGTGACCATTCACAAGGGCAGTTAAGAATTAATCACATGGCTGTGGACCTGGAATCACATATAGGCCAGAACTGGTAAGGAAGGCAGATTTCCTTCCCTAAAGGACATTAGTGAACCAGATGAGATTTTACAATAATGGTACAATAACCAATAATGTTTTCATGGTCATCATTAGATTTTTAATTCCAGATTTTTTAAAAATTGAATTCAAATTTCACCATTTATCATGGTGAATTTTGAACATGAATCCTCAGAGCATTACCCTGGATTTCTGGATTATTAATCTAATTAAGTTAAGAGGGGAAAGAATTACTGGAAACCTGACAAGCAACTTTTTTACACAAAGGCTGGTACATCTGTGGAATGAGCTGCCAAAGAAAATGGAAATCTCGCTAGGGTCATCCCCACCCCCCCCCACTTCTTGCTTTCAGACTACCGCACAACCTCAAACAGATCATGGTTCGCAGCAAACTACCCAACCTTCAGGAGAACAGTGACCACAATACCACACAACCCTGCCACAGCAACCTCTGCAAGACATGCCGGATCATTGACATAGACGACATCATCAAACGTGAGAATACCATTCATCAGGTATACGGTACATACTCTTGCAACTTGGCCAATGTTGTCTACCTAATACGTTGCAAGAAAGGATGTCCCGAAGCATGGTACATTGGGGAGACCATGCAGACACTACGACAGCGGATGAATGAGCATCGCTCAACAATCACCCAGGCAAAACAGTTCCCTTCCTGTGGGCGAACACTTCAGCAGTCATGGGCATTCGGCCTCCGACCTGCGGGTAAATGTTCTTCAAGGGGGCCTTCATGACACATGACAGCGCAGAGTCGCTGAGCAGAGACTGATAGCCAAGTTCCACACACATGAGGATGGTCTCAATAGGGATCTTGGCTTCATGTCACACTATCTGTAACCCCCATGACTTGCCTGGGTTAGCAAAAAACCTCACTTATTGTGCTGTCCAGGGACAATACAAATCTCTCTAACCTCTGCTGTTAGCCACTTTAAGACTTGAATAGCAGGTTAGGTGTAAGGGTTCGCATTCTAATCAGCAATCTGTAAACTGTCTGTGCTGATATGTGTGCTTTTGGAGACCAGAACACCTCATTCGCCTGACGAAGGCCACAAAGGCTGAAAGCTCGCTGATTTACTATCAAATAAATCGGTTGGATTTAAAATTGGTGTTGTCAAACTTTACTGAAAGAAAGTGGTTGAGCAGGGACATTGACAACATTTAAAAAACATTTAGACAGATACATGGATAGAAAAGATTTAGAGGGATATGGGCCAAATGCAGGCAAATGCGGTTAGCTTAAATGGACATTTTGATCAGCATGGACCAATTTGGGCCAGACGACTTGTGTCCATGACAGTACCACCATGCCACCTACACTGTCAACCAAAACTTAGAAACACTGAAAATGGGGTCTCTTTGACGGAGCACTAAGCTCAAATAGCCCTGCTGAGTTTGGGTGTCCCTCCTGCGTGAATCAGGACCTTCCTCTATTCAGATTTGTTGAGAATGGGGCAGGACTGCCACACCAGCTCCTGTCCAGCATTTTTAAAGGTTTCTAGACTTGGCCCAACTCTGCAAAAATTTGGTTCTTAGTTTCTAATTACCAGCTCCCCACAATGATATGCAATTGAACAAAAACCCACTGCTGTTAATTCTATCTTTGGGTGATAGAGTAAATCAGACGAAATTCGGAAACATTGATCCCTATTTTCACTGAAATGGCCCCCTCTTGATGAGTACCCTCCGGTGATTCCCACAGTTTTCAAATCCAAAAATGTAAGCTGATATGAAATACTTTTTCTCAGGAAGGATGTTCTTGCTCTTGAGAGAATGCAGCAAAGGTTTACCAAGCTGATTCTGGGGATGACGGGACTGATGTATGAAGAGAGATTGTCTAGGTTAGGATTGGTTTTGCTGGAGTTCAGACAATAAGGGGGAATCTCATCCAGACTTATAAAATTCGAACAGGACTAGACAGAGTAAATGCAGGGAGGATGTTCCCGATGATGGGGGAGTCCAGAACCAAGGGTCACAGTCTGAGGATTAAGGGTAGACCATTTAGGATAGAGGTGAGGAGACATTTTTCCACTCAAAGAGTGGTGAGCCTGTGGAATTCATTACCACAGGAAACAGTTGATGCCAAAACACTGAATATATCAAAGCGGTGGCTGGATATGGCACTTGGAGTGAAAGGGATTAAATGTTATGGAGAGAAAGCAGGGTTAGGCTTTTGAGTTGGATGATCAGTCTGATCGGGATGAATGGCAGAACAGGCTCGAAGGGTCAAATAGTTTCCTCCTGCTTCTATATTCCATGTTTCTACATCCTTACTTGTACCAAGCTGCATTTACCCATCACCCTCTGCTTGCTGGTCCTTATTGGTTCCTGGTTACACACACCCCTGTTTGTAAAACTCTCACCCTTGTTTTCAAATCAATGTCATATCCTCCCCTCCCTATTTCTATAATCAGCCTGCAATCCTCTGAGTTAGGTGTGCTGCCTTCTGATTTTAATCACTATGAGCAGACAGCTATGCCTTCTGCCTTTGAGGCCTCAAGCTCTACAATTCCTGCTTAAACTTCTCCACCTCTGTGCCTCTCTCTCCTTCCTTCAGAACTCTCTTTAAAGCCTTTTTCTCTCAAGCCATTGGTCAGCTGCCCTAATCTCTGCTTCTGTGTGTGGTGTCAAATTTTATTTCAGCTGCTACTGTGAAGCGCGTTGGAATGTTTCAGTACAATAAAGATGCTAGACAAATTGTTGTTGATTTAATCCTGAAGACATCATCTCTGCAGCTTGATCTAGGGTCTAGGTTCTGCTTTTGCCACGTTTCTTATCGAAAATATCTGACGTATTTGAAGGAGAGTTTCTGTGCTTATCGAAATGCAGGATGTGAATTTTCAAAATGGAAATAGCTTCCACCTTATTTCACCCACCATGCGCAGGAAATGGTTCCATGATAGATAAACATAGGTTCGACGCATGGTTGAGCTCTCTCCGTGTGACCCTATTTATCACACCAGGCTCTGAGCGAGGATGTCAACTTGCATTTACATAGCATTTCTCATAACTACAGAGCCACTTGTGTTCATCATGAACAAGTTAAAATCAATCCACTTGAATCTGCTATCTGACACTACTGTTGTGAGAAATGATTTAAAATAAAGGCGTGTTTACCCAGCAGCGCAATTGTGAACACATGTGTGGTTGGGAGTTTGAGAGAACTCAGATCCAGGTTTAATATGTCAGTTGTTGAGCAAATACATTAAAAGAGGGATGCAGTGCAAGTGAAATACTATAAGTGGAAAGCTCTCAGGGAATCACCAAATGGTGTAACTTTACTCTGGATTTAGAGCCTCTCCAGGAAGTAAATTACTTTACCATGTCAGTGAAATAGGGAAGAATGAAAAGGGAATAAAGGATGCAGGCATTGGTGCAGCACGGTGGCACAATGATTAGCACTGCTGCCTCACAGCTCCAGAGATCTGGGTTCAATTCCTGGCTTATGTCACTGTTTGTTCAGAGTTTGCATGTTCTTCCCCGTTTGTGTGGGTTGCCTCCGGGTGCTTCAGTTTCTTCCCACAGTCCAAAGGTGGGCAGATTAGGTTGATTGGCCATGCTAAATTACTCCTTAGTGTCCTGGGATGCATAGTTTAGAGGCGTGGGTTGATGGGGATGGGGCCTAGGTGGGATTGTGGCCAGTGCAAACTCAGTGGGATGAATGGCCTTCTTCTGCACTGCAGGGATTCTATGATTCTCTGCCATTATAGTTCAACTTCTCTCTTCAGCCTTCAACAAAAATCTTCTAAAATTGCCAGAAGTGTGAAGTGGCAATTGGATGGGTCAGGTGGTAGAGCTTTGGTCACCATATTTTTCCATTAACTGCCCATTAAGTTTGCTGTTAGAAGTAAAATCCTGACAGCGCAAGTGTAAGTACTTTATTAACAATCGGGCGGGTAAGGTTCCCAGAACGGAAATCTCCATTGTCCTCGGGTGCAGTTTTACAATCTTGCCCGAGCGAGGCCGTAAAATCCTGCTCATCAAGCTCATTAAAAAGCCAGGCCACAAATGTTTGTATGAAGCCAACTGTGGAACAGGAACTTTTGGATATTCACATTTAAACTACACATCGGGTGCTCACCTAAAGTTGCAACGTCATTTACCCAAAAATAATGATGAGTTTCATGAGTTTTGCTGTCATTTGACAGCAAATTCTGGTCATTAACTTTGAGTCAGGGCATCAAATGGCTCATTCACAACCACCAAGTCTTCTAAGACTCCTGCCAGATCACTTGCACTTCTCCTATTCTCTTGAGTCAACAGAGTTTCAGATATACAGAGCAATATACCAGCTTGATAATCTAGCTTCAACGACACAGCATATGGGCATGAGCAATCTCATTATAATATGGAACCATGTGGAATATAATTCACAAAGAATTCTCTTATGAAAAGCAATTATTCTTCAAAACGCTCTGGTGCTGCATTTGCAATATTCATGGACAAGTTCTGTAATCTCATGCTCAAGTGGAGCAAGAAACTGTAACAAAAGGGCCTCACCGAACATATAGCTCTAATAATATCTGTACTATGAGAGTCTAAGCAAACTATATTTGCCATGTGTACTCCATTGTCCAAAGATACGCAGCCTTACTGTAATGAAGCACTACAGGAAGCCCAGTAGATATGATCCGAAGCTTCCTTGAATGAATTCACAAAGTCATTCCAATGAGCAACAGCACAAAGATGACCCGAGAAAATTAGACCCTGACTGACAAGGACAGAAAATGCTGGAAAAACTCAGCAGATCTGGCAGCATCTGTGGAGAGAGAAACAGCAGATGCTGTCAGACATGCTGGGTTTTTCCAGCATTTTCTGTTATTTTAGCTTTGCAGCATCCACAGTATTTTGCTAATATGCCCTGATTTAGAAGGTTGCCAAACTTGATTGATGGCTGTAATAACTCAGGAAGCCCAGATGCAAAGAAACATAGTTCACTTACAGAACGCAAAATAAAACCACCACTGTGGTGTAAACACACTACTCCCTACCTGGGATTACAGTTCAGGAGGCCCAGTCTGCCTTATAAAGGCTTAGGTAATGAACTTCAGCTGGGCGGGCCACTGCCTGTTACCAGGGGACTCAACACAGCCCCACAGCAAGGTCAATTCTCCATGGATCTCATGGTGACCATTACATTGACTTTCCTTAATTAACAGCCGTGAAGCCTAAGGGCTGAATTTTCATAATTCCAATCAGAAGTAAATGGTGTTGGGACTAAAATAAATGGTCACCAACCACAGTAGCCAGAGGTCCTGCCTTTGTTTCTGCCCTTGGCCATTTTCACAAGGGTGAGCATAATGATGGGCCATGAGGGATCATCAATAGGTCTCTCCATGGGGATTACTGAATATCAGCTTCCCTAAAAATAGAAAAGGAGCAGTGGGGTGTTTGAAACCAGCTGGCTCCATTCAGCTTCCACTCTAAACACGTTGAAGAAGCTGTTCCCTATGGACAAGCCCTCTGTATATAGGATGTGCTCAGATGAGGATGATCACAACAAACACCTCTAGGCGCTGAAAGATGCCCTCATAGTAACAGGATGTGATGCTCGACTCATTGATCGACAGTTCCAATGCACTACAGTGAAAAATTGCACCTATCTCCTCAGTAGGCAAACACGGGACACAGTGGACAGAGTACCCTTCGTCATCCAGCACTTCCCTGGTGCGGAGAAGCTACGACATCTTCTCCAAAGCCTTCAACATGTTATTGGTGAAGACATCCCCATACCTCCACTTCTTGCCTTCAAACAACCACACAACCTCAAACAGACCATTGTCCACAGTAAACTACCCAGCCTTCAGGTGAATAGTGACCACAACACCACACAACCCTGGCACAGCAACCTCTGCAAGATGTGTCAGATCATCAACACGGATGCCATCATGTCATGTGAGAACACCATCCACCAGGTACATGCTACCGGCCAACATTGCAACCTGCCCAACATTGTGTACCTGATATGCTGCAGGAAAGGATGCCCTGAGGTATGGTACATTGGGGAAACCATACAGACACTACAACAACGGATGAATGAACACCGCTCAACAATCACTAAGCAAGACGGTTCTCTTTCTGATGGGAAACACTTCAGCGGTCATGGGCATTCGGCCTCTGATCTTCAGCTAAGTGTTCTCCAAGGTGGCCTTCACAACACACAACACAAAGTTGCTGAGCAGAAACTGATAACCAAGTTCCACACACATAAGGATGGTCTCAACCGGGATCTTGGGTTCATGTCACACAATCTGTAACCTGCATGACTTGCCTGGGCTTGCAAAACCCTACTAACTGTCCTGGCTGGAGACAATACATATCTTTTTAACCTGTGCTTAATCTTTTCTCCATTCACACTGTCTTAAGACTTGATTACCTGTAAAGATTGGCATTCCAACTATTATTTTGTAAATTGAGTTTGTGTCTTTATATGCCCTGTTTGTGAACAGAACTCCCACTTCCCTGATGAAGAAGCAGCAACTCCGAAACCTAGTGGGTTTTGTACCAAATAAACCTGTTGGATTTTAAGCTGGTGCTGAGAGATTTCTTACTGTATTTACCCAGTCTAATGCCAGCACCTGCACATCCATTCAGGCTGCCAGTGCAAGACCTTGTGGCTGACCTGTACACTGCAGCTACTAAGTGGCACTTCAAGCACGTTGTAACTAAAGGGTCATAGTGACAGAAGGCTGACCTTGGTAAGATTATTACAGTGGGGGTGGGAGCAGTCCCTGAAATCCACCTATCCCTGCGAAGCAGGCAAATGACAGCATTGTGGGTTCACTGAAAATCTACCCTAAATAAGTCTTTTAATTTTCATGGAAGCAACCGGACTTTAGCAGTTGTTGGAAGCATGAATCATGGATTGGAAGCAGAAAGTATTTAAAAGGCAAGTGCATTAGTTTTATCTTTTTGCCTCCTTTGCCTCCATGATGAAATGTGTAAAACTAACGGTAACTAGCTCCAGTAAGATGAGTCATGACAATGCTATGATTGGAAGATGTAACTACTCCTCAAACACCGTGTTTGTCAAACTGTTACATCTGCCATTTGATAAGCTGACAAGTAAAAAATAAATGTGGAAAAGTCTTTCGGTGAACTCTTTAAAACTCACCTGATGATTATAAAGGTAGAATACATTTCACATGTTGAAAGGATAAACAAATGCTTAATCTTTTCCCATTGCTTTTATGTATTCAGCCCAGATATGTGTTAAGATGGCAATTCTGAAATGTGTTGTGTTACGGTGCCAGTGTCAACCATGCCTCTGTTGATAGTTTATTTACGCTTGTTAGTGTTGTGAAGTTGAGTTTGTGAAATTGGAATGTGATGTTGATAAAGATGTAAAAAAGTTATAAAAATGCTAGAGGAAAAAAACTGTCATGGTCCCTTTAAAAGCTAGTTTTGTTTCAGTGCTTGGAGATTAAAAATGCACAGTACATCCAAAGTCCCAGACTGAAACATTTCTACCAAAAAGTCAAGCAGTAGTCTTGATAAAGACAACCAGTTGTTGTTTGAATTTTGCCCAATTAACTTAAAACAAGCATTCATCTATCAAGAACCTATAAGATTTCAATCTGATGACGTTGAAAAAAATCAGACCAATCCTATTGTCGAAAAATTGATAGGTCATCATAAGTATAAAAGAGAGTGCAAGAGGGAAAAACAAGTCAGCAACTGTCACCTCCCAAGCCTGGAGAGGGAGAGAACAAATGCTAATTGCCAACAGCTAATAGTTCTCAGCTCTCAACCCTATCAGCTTTATATATAACTATAAGAAAATGCAAAAGCTACCAAATCAGAAGAAACTTACAGAGAATCAACTAAGAAACTCCAAAAGATTCTGAAAAACACAAAGCCTAGTTTTTTTTTCAGAGTGACTAAATTCACTTATTACTTTTTTTTGGTTAATGAATGGATATTGTACTTATGTGAACAATATCTCAGTAAAATCTTTTTTTATTCGTATGTTATTTGTTTAGTTAAAGTTCCCTCTTAATTAAATAAATAAGTTATTAAGTATTCATATTAAAATGAATGTTGGGAAATTCTGTTAACCACTGAAAAACATTTCACAGCTTCCCACACACTTTTAACAGGTTACAAGGCAAAGTATTCCTCTTTGGGGAATTTGACATTACTTCTCAAAAGGGGATCAACCTCTGCATTGTAACATTAGTCAGAAGGTCTTAGGTTTCAAGCTGTAGTCCAGTGATTCGAGCATAAAAATTGAGGCTGTACAGTACTGAGTAAGTGCTGCAGCATTGTAGCTGCTGTCTTTTAGATGAGAAACTAAAGCAAGGTTCCACTACATTCTCAGATGAATGTAATAGATACTATGATACTACTTCAAAGAAAGGGAATTTCCATGGTCCCCTAGTCAATACTTAACTATCAATTAACTTCACTAAAGATTGCCTCTCTTTCCCCCTTTTTTATTTTGCATGTTGTGTATATTGTTGGACAGGCAGTTTAAGTAATATTTGAGAAGATCATTTGCTTTACCTGAAGAATATGTTAAGTTTGAAGTGGATTATTTAACCTCTTGTGAATGCTTTCCAGATCTTTTGCATACAGATATTGTGCTGCATTGTTTAATAGTTTTACCTCAATGAATGCCTAATGTGTAAATAAATTTGACTTACAATTCCAAGGGTTGTGAAAGACATAATCTAAATGCAAATTCTTTATCAGTAGATTTAGGCTGTACTAATTGGATATCAAGTGTGGTACTTCCAATTTTCTGAGTCAGGAGGTGCAGTTACAACACAACATGAATTTCAAAATGCAGTTTCATTGCTAAATAAAGTAATTCAAGATATCCAGTTTTTGATAAGCGCAGCTCACTTGACGTGGGCTTATAGATGTCACAGAATCCCTAGAGTCCAGAAAAGGCCATTTGGCCCATTGAATTTGCTCCAAATTTTGATAGATTATTTTACTCAGACTTTTTCCCCTCTTGTAACACTACACCTTTCCCACGGTTAAAATGTCCAACCTAAGGGGCAATTTACTATGGCCAGTCCATCTAATCTGCACATCTTTGGACATCAAATTGGTGCTTAAAAAGCTAGACTATAACCGTGTTACCAAATATCAGCACAGGAAAATCGAAGAACATTAGGTGAATGAATGTCTACTAAAGACAAATTAGCACCCTTGCACAATTGCTTTCCTTTCCCATCCTGAAAATTTTATGAGTGCGCATTGTTTAACCACTAACGTGAGAATATGAAGACCAATGCAGTTCTCATTGTAAATTTGATATTTTTATGAAGAGCTGATTGTCAGTTTTGCTCTGTGAATGGACATTGTACCGTCAAAAATGGAATAGACCATTGCTCATTCCTGTTCACAAAGGGAAAAGAATGCCTTTTGCAGAATCCAGACTGCATGAGAGAGAGATGGAAACTCAGATACATCTGAAATCAAATGAAATCAGTATGAATTTCAGCTTCTATTATAACGTTAAAAAGTAGTGAATTTTCTCTGCAATGAACTGTCTCACTATATGGCAAGGTAGCATTACTATTGAAATTTGATAGTATCCCACAACAGAGGATCAAAAGGAACATTGATTGTTTTGACTGGCAGTTTAAGAAATATTGATTTTTATAAAGAGGAACTTAAACGAATATTGAAATTAGGATCTGACCGTGAATTACAGGGAAGTGCAATTTTGTTTGAACAAGTTTAACATCTTCCTGCTTATAGCTGCTCTTTCATGGAGATCTGCTGTCATGGTATGTCATACTCCTCTGTCTTGTGCCATCCCCTTACATCAAATGAATTTCCACATTTTGTTAGAATTTCAATTGCTTTGCTAGCCAGCGATATTTTTAATATTTTATCTTTTTCCCTGTATTCCTTTAGTTAAAAATTGATAAGCCAGCATGATAGCATGGAATACATCTGACTGAGGGAAGTAAGGGCAGAAATTATGGAGACATTGGCAGCTATCTTCCAATCTTTCTTAGACATGGGTGTGCTGTCAAAGATCTGGAGAATTGCAAATGACACACTTGTTTGTTTTAAACACTTCATGGTTAATCCAAACAATTACTGGCTATTCAATCCAATCTGTGAAGGGAAGTGGAAGGATTTAAACCCTTGTCGCCAAAACATTAGCCTGGCCTTTGGATTACTAGACCAGTGACACTACTACACCACAATCTGCCATGATTCTCATTCAAGTAAAAACGCCACAGGTATATTTGGTTTGGGTAAATGTACTTCACATGCACATTTATTTCTGTTCAACAACCAAGGGACCAAGTTTCAGGTAGCACAGTAGCACAATAGTTAGCACTGCTGCTTCACAGCTCCAGGGACCCGGATTCAATTCCCGGTTTGGGTCACTGTCTGTGTGGAGTTTGCACATTCTTCCTGTGTCTGCGTGGTTTCTTCCCACAGTCCAAAGATGTACGGGTTATGTCAATTGATCATGCTAAATTGTTTCTCTTAGTGTCCCGCGATGCATAGATTAGAGGGATTAGCGGGTAATATGTCGGGATATGAGGAGAGGGCCTGGGTGGGATTGTGGTAGGTACAAACTTGATGGTCCGAATGGTCTCTTTCTGCACTGTAGGGTTTCTCTGATTTCTATAAAGCACAATATTTGCTGGTTTATTCAAACATTTGGTCATTACTGAGTTGGGCTTTCAGCATTGTACTGAAATATAAAATGAGTTTTTTATGTTGATACTCCAGGAATTAGGAACACCATTTTTTTAAATTATTGTGCTGTTGACTTTGAATGGATCCAACAGTAGTACTGCATCCAATGTGTACTCATCATGATGAGAGTATTTGTCACATAATGTAAAATGCATTTTAGTTGACATTACAGTAGACAGACTGCATATGACATATCCCTGACTAAAACGTATTACTTACTTTTTAGATTTGTTTTATGATGCATGACTAATAGAATAACAGTAGAGTATATCTATGTAAGAGGCTGTTTAGCCCATTGAGTCTGTGCTGGATTTCCCTCCAAGAGCAACCCAACTAATTCTATTTCCCCATTCTTTCAGTCACTGCAATGTTTTGCTGCTTCAGTATTTATCCATTTCTGTTTTGAAAGCTATTATTCAATCTGTAACCACTAATTGAAGTCCTAACTGTGATTATGTAAAATGATTTTTTTTCCTTTTGCCATCATTTTATTTTGCCAATTGCCTTAAATTTGTGATATATGGTAGGCTTAGTATTGGGAGTAAGCTATGTTGGTATCCTGGCAAATATTTGTGTTTGTGAAATTAGGAGAGAAATCATTGAATGGATAACAAATAGGCTTAAAATAGAACATATAGTGGTTCTATATGCAAAGAACAACAAAGAACAAAAAGCAACACAGCACGAGAAACAGGCCCTTCGGCCCAACGAGCCCACGCCACCGTCCTAACGTCTTAATGACATATCCTTGACTTTAGACTATGCCTATTGTTGAAGATTCCCATATAGGGACCAATATAGGGACAATTTGTTACCCAATCAGCCTAAGAGCACATTTTTGGGATGTGGGAGGAAACCGGAGCACCCGGAGGAAACCCACGCAACCACGGGGAGAACGCGCAAACTCCAGCAGACACAGGCCCAAATCCATGTGTCAGCACAGCAACAGCGATAGTCTCTGAGCTGTCATGTTGCCCATCAGATGGTCCAGTTTAAGCATACACTGACGACGTGAAGCACTAGGCAACTCCTGAAGCAACCTCCAAGAGCAGCTCTTGCACGACATGCCGCATGCATGCCCCTTGTTGGTCAACAAGGTGGACCGAATTGGCTGCGGAAACAAATAAGACTTAATTAAACATGCAAAGTTTGTATAGTACAAATGCTGCATTGAACCCATTATGAACCAAGACAAGGAAGATGACCTTTGAATATTTTCCAGTACAATTAAGCATCTCAGAACACTGACATATCGAACCAGTTGAGAGAGCAAGATTTGCCGGACTGAACGACAATCACAGCGCATGCAAGAGATTGTGACAGATTCAGCATCGTCTTCCCTATTCATAAAAAGCTTGTACATCTTTGCGCAAACCTTCCCACAGGTTCCACTTTGTGCACCTACAGAGAAGCTAACTAAATTATGCAAGTGACCTTCACCGTGAAGCTGCAATGACAGGCTCATTAAAATTGAACTTGTACATTAGAGAGTTGCTGCAGTCAGTGACCACTGAATGTGTTCTTAAAATATCGTGAATTCCTAAAGCTGCTCAAAGGATTGGAAAGAACATTTCTTTCCTCTTTTGGCAGGCCTAGTGCTGTTTCTGTGGCACAATATGTTCAAAACAATGACAACTAATGCATTTAACTGTTATTTTATTTTCCAGTTGCCACCTTCTTTTTGAATGGAATTTTTCCTTTGCTTTTGTAGCATCACAGCAGGTGGGAAAAGCAGTGTAGGAGCTGTTGGCCCGCAGAGCGACTTCCTCCACTGTGCTGTTAGGGTTTGAGAGAAAACAGTGAAGGGGCGCATCCCACGTCATTATTCTGATGCGGAGGTGGTGGGGGTGGGGGAGCGAGCTCGCCCCATCAAAAACTTAGCTTTTAAAAGATCAGTGTGATCTTTATCCCCACAACTGAACAATGCCAGGGTACTTCCCGGGCATGACCCTCTCTCCAGGGCGACGTACTCATCTGCGCACCTCTGACAGATTTTGCTTGCCAGGTACACGTCGTGGGGGATGTGTTGTGATTCATATTGGCGTGCCCCAGCGCTAACATGAACGAACAATCTAATTGGGGGGGGGGGGAGAGAGAGCAATCAGGTGGAAAGGCTGCTAATTATATTTAAATATATTCAAATAGCGATCCCAATGTTGAATGTCAGGATTCCTCTTATGTCTTTGGCAGGGGTTGGGAACGGGAAATCCCAACAGTGTAAACGTGTATTGGGATTCCCACAGGATTTCCTGTTCCCACTGCTGATCCCAGCTCCCAGAAAGTAGGAGCGCATCCTACCCCCGCCGCACGCCCCCCCCCCCCCCCCCCCCACACACACACAAATGTCTCTGTCTTTTTAAACTTCATGGCCGGTGTTTTTTTGACCGTTCACACCCTGTCACTGCTGCAAGCGAGGATGGAAGATTTGGTGCTCAGCCAAATCTCCGTTCACCGCAGCGAGATCGGAGCATCGGAAATGTAACTGACCAGTACTATGACTATGAATATGATCGACGCAACTTGTGAGCCGAAGGGCCTGTTTGTGCTGTAGTTCTGTTACTCATTCCTGTTCGCAAAGGGAAAAGAATGCATTCTGTTGAATGCAGATTGTGAGAGAGAGATTGAAACTCTCTCTCTCATTTGAAACCAAATGTGAATTACTGTCTTCAAATTCAGTGTAAATTTCAGCTTCTGTTATAACGTTAAAAAGCAGTGAACTTTCTCTGCAATGAACTGTCTCACATAATAATATTAAGGTGTCATTACCATTGAAATTTGATAATATAACAGAGGATTAAAAGGAACATTGATTGTTTTGGCTGGCACTTTAAGAAATATTAATCTTTATAATGGGGAACTTGAAAGAATATTGAAGTTAGGATCTGGTTTATAATCCAGTCATTTCTGACAATGAATTACAGGAATGTAACAGCTGCACAATCCTGGTTGACTTCTAGCTTTCCCAATTTACAGCAATCTTGTCCATTTTTGGAACTGTTTCTGATTCTAAGATTTTTTACTGCATTTTTTTTCTTATTTTATCAATGTTGCTACTCCAAAGTTCCAAGCCCCAAGTGGGTGGTACTGAACAAAATTTACCAGTTTATTGACTAAAAGTCAACTCCAAAAGGATTTTTCTTCAAAAACCAAAAGGCAAAGCCAAAATCAGGGAACTGTCTCAGAGTGGCGCCATCATTCTGAGCAGTGTTTTCGGTGTCAAACCAAACAGGATGGCTACTGAAAAGTATATCCGGTGGCAATTGCAACCTTACCTTCCAATCTAACAACATCCAAGTAAAATAAACTCCAAACTTTAATGCCAGCTCCTTGCCCTCCTTCTTCAGTGCACACATCCACAGGATTCCAAATGCTTGAGCTCCACAGGGAATTACACTTATTTATTTTTTATTAATCACAAATAACACTGCAATGAAGTTGCTGTGAAATTCCTCTAGTTGCCACACTCTGGCACCTGTTCAGGTCACTGCACCTAATCTGGCATTTCTGAGAGCTCTCAGATCCAGTTATTGTCCAAAAAATCCTGTGCAATTCTATTTCCAACTAACTAGGAATGGTTATCTGAAAACACATTGTGAAGATGGGTCTGTCACTTAAATATACAGTGCATGAACTTTGCCCCATTTCATGTACAACAAATTTAAAGCACTGACACTATTGCTCTGATTATGGCTAAGTTCTCTGGTTGTACATACAACTCCTTTGTTCTTAATAATTCCAATGTTGCAACATCATTCAAGGGGAAGGGACAAGTAACTAGCTAGCCTGTCTCTCGTCCAACCTATATGTAAAAAAACCTACAAAATAAAACCAAGCAGAACTGCATTCATACATATATAGTGATGGGGTTAATTACCAAATGCACTTCCAGACCAGTGAAACAAAGCTGAGCATGTTTTAAATGTCTCTAAGATATCTTATTACACAATACCAGCAAATGTGTTTAAAACATTATCAACCTATAATATTTACAGAATGCAGACTAAAGAACTGAAATAAGAAAGGTGTCTTATCAGGAGAGTTGAGGATATTCTCCTTCCCTCCCCCACAAGAACTGAAGCCCCAGATACATAAAAGTAGATTCAGAGGTTTTTATCCATGGGTCTATTTTACCAAACATACAATTTTCTCTATTCTTTACAAACAACTCCGAGATATGGAAAATCATGATTGGTTACAAATACTGCCAAGATGTTTGCTAATGACAACGTAGATTGTCTAAATGTTCCTCCATCCTTACAAACATCTCAGCTCACTCTCAGCTCTTTGGAATGTAGAATATAAGGCCAGAATTTTATTGGCACGCCCACCCGAGGTTCATAAGATCACACCTTAGGCCAATGAAGAATGCGGTTCTGTGAGCCTTGTCCACTCTGAAAGTGCCTTTGAGTCTATTTTATCTTCCTATTTTATCTCTATAATCAGCGGTAAGGTCATCAGTTACCATGCCCTGCACTCTATTAATCGACTTTTAAAATTCCTCTCATTGGCTTTGATGCTAAAAAACATGTCCACATGTGGAGGAGTCTGGGTATGGAGGGAAAGGGAGGGGAGGGAAGGGAGGTGTCATCTTGCCAAAGGTCACACATTAGCTCTGCTGCAAATGTGAGAACCTTGATAGCGAAGCTACAGAAACTGCTGCAGGATGTATGCGGTCATATGTTTGGTGCACTGGGGAACCTACCAAAAAGACAGCACGCAATGTCGAGATGCAAAGAAGAGCCCATTTCCAATTGGCAGAAAGTTTTGCATTGAGCTTGCAGCCCACCCTTTCCAACATGGAACACTTCCGCCAGTTCACGCTTAGAAACCACCAGGGAGCTGTGACTAATGATGTATGTTGCAATTCTGATTTGCGAGGGTTCCATTCCTGGGAGAATGACAGGAATTCAGGATGACAGCAGTTTTGTTGACATCTCTACCACTCCAACAGTGCTGTTTTTGTTGTAGCCAGCCTAGGCTGCTACAAGTAAGTCCAAGGTGATTCAGCTTGAACACAGACCCCGTAGTTCTAGAGATACTCAAGGTTACGTACAATTTCCTAAACTGAAAGTCTGTAGCCCAGAGAAACAACTCTTAGAAACATTAAGATAGGCAAAAGCACACAAAAGATAGTCAGAAAGAGAAAGAAGAAAGGTGACTTTGTTTAATTTTTTAAGCTTAACTTAATGATTTATTGGGGCGGCACGGTGGCACAGTAGTTAGCACTACTGCCTCTCAGCACCAACGACCCTGGTTCGATTCCCAGCTTGGGTCACTGTGTGGAGTCTGCATATTTTCCCCATATTTGTGAGGATTTCTCCCAAAGTCCAAAAGACGTGCTGGTTACATGCATTGGCCATGCTAAATTCTCTCTCAGTGTATCTAACAGGCACTGGAGTGTGGCATGTAGGGGATTTTCAGTCACTTCATTGTAATGTTAATGTAAGATTACTTGCTATACTAATAAATAAACTTTAAACTATAAAATTGGACTTGAATCTGCATTAACTGTAGTTTTTTTTTGCTGTCACACAGAGGACGATGCAAGGGTCAGTAATAAAGGAAAGGATTGAATATATGTTGTTGGTGAATGCAACTGTGATCACTGACATTATTCATGAACAATCTGACCAGATAGTTCACTGTTTGAAATCTCGTGACCTACATTTTGGATTTTGTTCCTCTTCATTGATTTCCTTTTGTACTTTCTCTTCCTTGTCCTGGAGCTCCTACTTCTCAGCTCAGTAGGTGTTGACCATTACAATGCTTTTCACTCATTCATGGGCGTCATTGGCTGGTCAGCATTTATGGCCCATTCCTTGTTGCCTGAGGGTAGTTGAGAGTCCATCGCATTGTCATGGACCTGGAGTCAGATGTAGACCAGACCAGGTAAGGACAGCAGATTTACTTCTCTAAAGAACATTAGTGAACCAGATGGGTTTATTATGACCAGATTGTGCAGCCTACAGAATAATATCACATATCTTGACAGCTATTCAGCTGGATACAACAGTGTGGAATCCTAACAGGAGCCATTAGACGTGTAATTATCTTATTGATATTGTCAGGAAAATGGATAGTTTTAAGGGATTTATATTTCTATTATTAAATATTAGAATTAAGATACAGTTTTAGGTGTGTTTAATTTAGTATTTATGTGTAGATCTTTAGTTAGACTAATTCTAGACAAAGGTGCTCGCATCTCAGCTTTTTTTTGTTTTGAGATAAAACTGTGCTTCTGTTGTGCTTAGAATGGGTTACAACATGAAAAGTAATCAAACTAGCAGAAGCATAAAATTGTTGCTTAGCAACTGAGAGCATCTTTAGGGCAGGAAAATTTTTTGAGATAGTTTTAGTTGGATAGATGACAGCTGAAGATAGGAAACCAAAAAGTGATTATCTCTCAGCTGGATAGGTCAAAGAGGCTGCAAAAAGACTGACTTCCCAAAGAACCAGATAATGTCCAAACAACCAGAGAATTGGGACAAAAATATTTTCAGAATACAGAAGTTAAAGGAACAGAAGCCAAGACAGTAGAATAAGGTAACATGCAGGAAAATTCAAGGCAAAAGCAGATAAAGTGTTTTTAGTTAAGGACACAGCTGCTGTAACCAGATTTAAAGTGGGAAAGCAAACTTTTGCAGTACATCCAAAGTTTTGTGCTTTCTTAATACAGTCTGGGAATCAATAGTTAAAGCAATCGTGAAGAATTTGTGTAACAGTCAAAACAAAATACTGAAGGGAGAGGTGTAAAACTTGGAAGTGAATCCTTGATGGATGCAGCTGAGAGAAAGCATTGTTTAAAAGAAGATTTCAAGTATCTCTTTTTGAAAGCAGAATATGAAAGCCATCATGTGAAAGTTGGATTTCAGAGAGACAAGGTGGCTCCTGGTATAATCCACAGATATTCACTTGGGTTCAGAGTGGGATGTGTCTGGCCACAGCCAGCCTGCGTATTTAAAGAGACTCTGTGTTATTGAGACCATTATTGTATTATTATCAAGCTTTTCATTTTTAATATATTCTTATTTCCTGCTGTTAAAAACTAATTAGTGATCCTGGGACATCTGCTCCTCCATGATTTCCAAAAAACAATAAATGTTATGGCCTTTTGAGCCAGGGTTGCATTCTGGGATCTTCTCATTCAATTATGATATTTGGGATCGTAACAAAAGGCCATGATGGTTCAAATACAAGTGGAACATAAGCTCTTTGGAGAATGAAAGGATTGTGATGTTGTCAGAATAATTAAACATGGGCCTATTAGAGCACAGCAAATGACAGGGTTGAAAGTAGCATGCCATTGAATCTCTTGCTGCACTGTGTCCAAGTAAGGGAGCAACAGGTGTAGAGTTGATAACCTCTAAGCTCTTGTTCCACCATCAGATGGGCAAATCTCACCAGACCTCAGTTTGACAATTTGCAGCTACTGGCGAGGAACAAGATTCCCGTCCATGTCTTCATCTCTTTCACAAACACCTCCAGGGAGGCTTCTGTGAACATAGAGGCTTGCCTGCAACATTTCAGAAAAAATTCAGCTTCCAGCACTTTAAAAATGCCGAAAGTGGTTCTGGCTTTACAAACTCTCCAGCTGAACTGCTGAAAATTTCTCCCCGGACAGCAGATTCAGCAAGTGACCCATTGGTGAAATCCTAATGTGGTCTGGGAATTAGAACATCCTGAGTCTATTCCAAAGTCACTGGAATTAAAATTGGGCCTGGGAAGAAGATTACCCACATTTCTTCTTGGTTTGGCAATGTTGCACAATACAACTGAGACCTACAGAGTGGGGAACTAATCACATCTGGGAGGTGGGGAGGGTCTATATAAAATATACGTTAGGTAATATGAATGTGGAAAGCATATTTCTCAAAATGTTGCATTGCACTATTGATGATCACTCGAAAATTAATCTTGTGCTATATGCTTGGTTGACTAACTCTTTATATGGATCTCCATTTGAAAGGAATGCAGACAAGGTTTCATTATAAAACTGTGTGGGAAGCACATGTGTACATACATGCGCCGAAACACAAATGCCTCGCCCACTATGGAATTGGAGCAGGTGAGGGACCGACAATGGAAATACCTGCTGACCTCAGATGGGAATTTCCAGTCTTGCTTGAGTGAGGCTGTAAAATCCTTCCTGTAAAGTTTCATATCTCTTATTTTTCTTTCAATTATTTTGTCCCTTAAATAAAACATCTACCTTGAACATTACAAACACTGAATCTATAGCTGAACAGCAATAAATATACATTTCCAAACAACATTCACAGAGAGCAACACTGAGAAAAATTATTGAAAGATGGGAATTTTATTCCCTAACTGTGCCATTCTTTAAATTTTAAAGCTTATCTATTGGTGTCACAAGCAGGCTTACATTAACAATGCAATGAAGTTACTGTGAAAATCCCCTTATCGCCACATTCCAGTACCTGTTCAGGTAACACTGAGGAAGAATTTAGCATGGCCAATGCACCTAACCAGCACATCTTCCAGACTATGAATAGAAAACCGGGTCACCCAGCAGAAACCCACACAGAACCAGGAGAACGTGCAGACTCCACTCAGATAGTGACCCAAGCCGAGAATTGAATCTGGATCCCTGGCGCTCTGAGGCAGCAGCGCTGACCACTGTTCCACTGTGCGGTTTTTCATTTATTAGGTGATAAGTCCTTCATCTAAGTGACAACAATGACTGTACTTAAAGTACTTTATTGGCTGTAAAATGCATAGGGACATCCTGTGATCATGAAATGTGATATACAAACACAAGTCTTTCCTTTTATTTTAAAACGAATTACTTTTTCAGGATAATACAGCATAGAATCCAGTGAAGAAAAACATTGAGGGTCCAGAATTTATGGACTGTGCTGATGAAACTGAGATGGAACTCCCTGCTCCCAGTGCCTAACCCCTGCCTAAAACCTGGGATCAGGATTATTTGCACAGAGGTGCCTACAGCATTTACACATTTGAGGTCATCACTTTCAGTGGGTGAAGGGGTAGGAATTTCAGTACAGATTTATTGTCCCTCACTTGCAGAATTTGCCAGTGTAAGACAATAGGCTGGAGGTCATGACAGAAGTGGGTCTCACCCCAAATTCTGGCTCATTTGCTCCGATTGCGATGCTCTGACATTTTCTACACGTCTGCCATCCGTCTTGCTGAGGCCCAGAAATGCTGGGTCAATAGATGGTTTTCTTGTGCACTTATTGTAAAATTTACCCACAAAATGAAATATGACAGCAATAAAAGCAGTGGGTGATAAACGGCTTCAGTTTGAGCTTGCAGCTCCAACAGCTGTAAGGAACTTAATACCAAGTACAGCCCCAAAAAATCCACATATTCTCAGCCTGTCCGCCACCACATGAACTTCCACTCTATAATGAAACCTTTAAAATTGACCTGTATTCCACAAGATGTACATTTGTTCAGCATCAACCAATATGTATCCCCTCCATCTATTCATATCTGACCTTCATTATTTCCTTACAGGATGTGTTCATATTGTTCAGAACTGAGAAAATCAATCCTTTTGTATCTAACATGGACCAACTGCTGAACAGTCTGTTAACAACAGCTCTTGCCGTCAGTCAGTATCTCATTAGAGAATTGACATTAATAGAATTAACTCCATAATTTGCGTTGTAATGTTGGATAACCTGTATAGAAAGCAGCATTTTCCAGCATTACTCCCTTATTTGGAGATGAGAAAGGGATTATTTTTAAACAGATGCACTAATGGCCTCTGTGACTCATTTTAAACTCAGCACTTTACATGCAGTGCATTTTCACTTTGTTACTATGGCTACAGCACTTTGGTTTACACAGAACAATAGCTCCTGACATCACCATGTACAATCTCCACTACAAAAAGCCTCTGCAATTCAAACAATTCTCAATATCTTCCCAATTTAGAATTCTGAAGGCAAAAAATGTAAATCGATGTTGAAAACATGTTCCCACTGGCAATGATATTTATCAACTTAGCCAAACCAATGCAATAAGCCTGACCTTTTGGTGCCGGGATTCGTTCTCAGTTTTAAAGTCATTTCTGAGTCACACTAGGGGGAGGGAGTTTGATTTTTCTCTCCCCACTAAAACCATCGGTTAATGTGTGTGTAAAATCCCTCTCTATTATATTTTGCTGCAGTTGCTTTCTCATCAACAACAGTTTAGCAGAGGAAATGAAATGCCTGGTGAAATTACTTTAATAAACTTGTAGTGCAAACAGAAACTCAAAGTACATGTGATTTGCATGATTTCATTTAATTTATTATTGTCACATGTATTAACTTAACAGTGAAAAGTATTGTTTCCTGCATGCTGAATAGACAAAATATATCGTTCATAGAGAAGGAAACGACAGAATGTATGTTACAGTTATAGCTTGGCTGTAAAGAAAGATCAACTTAATGCAACGTAAGTCCATTCAAAAATCTGCAGCAGGGAAGAAGCTGTTCTTGAGTCAGTTGGTACGTGACCTCAGACTTTTGCATCTTTTTCCCAATGGACAATTTGCAACTGAATTATGTGAGTTTGCCAATTCAAGGATTAACATTTACGAATCTGCTAAGGTGGCAACAGAATATGGCTGAAAATGAAGTAAGATTGCCACAACTTGACAGTTAATCCATAGTTGAATGACTGCGACGTTTACAGTCTTGTAAGTTCAAGTTAGGATATAATTTTAAGTGGTGGAAGGGGAGATGGAGTTCCATTGTTGTTTAAAGGGACCATTGGAGATATTGTCTTTCAGATGAGACATTCACCAATTCCTATCTACTCTGGCAGGTGGATGTAAAAGATGCTATGGTGCTACTTTGAGGAAGAACAGTTATCCCTAGTGTAGTCAATGTGTTATCCCTCAATCAACGTATTATCAGGTCATTAACACAACGCCATTTGTGGGAACTTGCTAGTACAAATCGACTGCTATGTTTCCTGCACTACAACTGTGAGAACTTCTCAGATACATACCTCATTGAGACATCCTGAGGATGTGAAAAGTGTTATATAAACACATGCCCTTTTTTTTATGATTTTGGAATTTGTGTGGAATAGAGATCGGAGAAGTTGAAGCCAGAAGTGAAAATAGGATGTGTAAAAGAATTTAAAGATTTATGTGCATCCACAGGCAAGCTCATCTGTCCTTTGAACTGAAACATTATGATCGGAATTCTCCCAAAAAAATTCGCTAAGTGTCGAATTTGTGTGAAAAATTGGACGTTTAGGGAGTGTTGAATTCCACTGTTTCTTCCCATTGTTTTTTTAGTGGGAGTTCAGAGAAGAATCTCCCACATTCCCACAGAGGCCACCAGAGTAAATATCATTAAATTTCAAGGGATGGGGCACATTCCCATTGGAGAGGCCAGGAAAATAGCACTGAGCAGGTCACTGCGCATGCGTCAATCTGTCAGTGCATGCGCAGTGGCCCTGCACTGCCAGCCACCTGATCACTGGTCAACCCCCACATCCCTGGCTCTTCGACTTCTCCACGACCTGATTGCTGGGCCTCTGACTATTCCCAAGCCAACTCTGTACCACTCCCTCCTGGCCCACCTGATTTCCACAATAATAATTCTCCCATCCACAGTCACGACCCTCCTCACAATTCTGGTCCCCCCCCCTCCACTGGTCACTGGCCTCCCTCCTTCACCACCGATCCCGACTGCCAATTGGCAGCAGGACGACCACTCCCATCCCGATCGATTGCCCCACCAAGCCCTAACCTATCAGGATTCCCTGGACAATGGGCCCCACTCATAGGCCCCACTCTCTTCACACTGCCCTATGCTTGTTGGGCAGTGCTGAGGTGCCCACTAAATAAATTAGCACAATGGGATGGCAGAATCTACATAGCAATCTGGGAGGTTGCTTGTCTTTTTAAAGAATAATCAATTTACCTTCAAAGTGCATCAATCAGACAATCTAAAAGATAAAAACAAAGCTGAGTGATAGTGATTAATTTAAGGATAATGTAGAGAAGGGAAATGTTGGAAATGATATAATATTTACAAACAGAAGTTGTGAATCATTTGTGAATAACTTCTGTATCAGTCCACTTCAAATTTCAGTCTTGGCCTCTCAGGTTTATTTATTAGTGTCACAAGTAGGCTTATATTAACATTGCAATGAAGTTACTGTGAAAATCCTCCAGGTGCCACACTCAGGTGCCTGTTCGGCTACACTGAGGAAGAATTTAGCACGGCCAATATTCCTAATGAGCATATTTTTTGGACTGTGGGGGGAAACTGGAGCACCTGGAGGAAACCCATGCAGACACGGAAAGAATGTGCAAACTCCACACAGGCAGTCACCCAAGGCGGGTCTTTGGTGCTGTGAGGCAGCAGTGTTAACCACTTTGTCACCATGCCACCCTAATGTTCCAGAGGATGAAGAAATTCCATTGAAAATTTTTCTGATAGATTGATTGATTAAGCAGCGATACCAAGCTCAGTAACAGTCCTTCCAATCTGCCAGGAATGGAATAGCTATTGGACCGTTGTAGCAGTGAAACAATAATGATTCATCCTTCCTACGCTAAAGTGTTAGAATGGAGGCAGGAAATGAATAAAGTATGTCGGCATTAGTGAAAAACCTCTCCTTTCTGAGTCACCACAAAAAGTACTCGCAGATAGGATATTGAAAAGCACACTAAAAATTACCAATTTCTGTGGGTCTTGAGAAACTCAATTAGCACACAATCTTGTGAAAAATGAGACTCTACATCCCAAGCTCCATCCTCATTAAGTAAAGGTTAAAATTGTTAAATTTGTTGAGAGACAGGTAATTCTTTGTGAGCATCGATTGAAGTCTACCACAGTTGGGAAATCACTTTTTGCTTGTGCCATAGGACAAGATGAGAATAATTTTCAGTACTTTCCACTTCTCAGGATAATGTGCTCAGGAGAATAAGCAGATGGTGGTAAAAACAGCGATAGTGATTTTGTTTTGCCTCAGACCTTTTCTTCTGATGTCCTCCTCTTAAAAAGACAACTTTACTCCCTCCAGTTCTCATTCTAGACCCTCATCTCCCTTTAGTACATGTATCTCAGCTAAGTTTGTCATGTCCACATGGGGAGGTGATGGCCTAGTGATAATATCACCAGACTATTAATCCAGAAACTCAACTCATCTTTTGGGACTCAGGTTTGAATCCTACCATGTGTAGGTGGTGTAATTTGAATTCAATAAATTCAATAAAAATATTTGACATTAAGAATCTACTGATGACCATAAAATCATTGTCGATTGCTGAAAAAACCCATCTGGTTCACTCCCTGAAAGATCAGAAACATACGGTTTACAGCATTAGGTATTCCCAGTGTTACATCTAATATTCCTTCCTTTAACCTGTTACCACCAAAAGTAGATTGAGAATTATTCATCTTTTTCTTATTCAATGGAACAGTATTTGTTGCCCATTCCTGAGGGCATTTTAAGAATCAACCACATTGCTATGGGTTTCGAATCACATGGGCATCACTGGCTGGCCAGCATTTATTGTCCATCCCATGGGCAGTTGAGAGTCAGCTGCATTGCTGTGGCACTGGAGTCACGTGTAGGCTAGATGAGATAAAGATGGCAGATTTCCTTCCCTAAAGGACATTAGTGGACCAGATGGGTTTTTCTGATAATCGACATGGTCATCAATAGACTTTTAATCCCAAATTTTTTTTATTGAGTTCAACTTCTGTCATCTGCCATGGTGAATTCGAACCTGGGTTTTTGGATTACTAGTCCAGTGACAATACCACTACGCCAGCACCTCCTCCTCACTGCACACAAAATTCTACAAACTGCAAACAATGACTATTGACTTTATCTTGTTTAACAAGGAGCGCAGCTGGGATTCTATGGTCTCGGAAGCCCCGCCATTGCTGCCAGTGAGAATGGAGAAGTTGGTGCTCAGGCGAATTTCTGTTCATTGCAGCAGGACCAGAGAATCGCAGCCACGGACGACATCGGAAAATTCTGGCCTGCACTTCTAATGAATAAGTTCAAAATTAAAAGGCTTTTGACATTTCTGTGAAATATAGCAAGGTATCAAATAAATGCCTCTGTTTTCCCTGTAGCTTTAATTCTGAATTTAACTTACATTCTCTTCAGTTCTCATGGAAGTCTCTCAAATTCCATTCCGCCTTAAATAATCTCCCCTCTGATCTTGTTACTTTTTTTCCTCCAGTCATGAATCGATTAATTTCGACCCAAGATTTCACTCCCTCTGGACTGATTATGCTGTCTCCAACCTGCTCAGGTGCTCTTTCAGCTAAAATTATCCTCTCTCAATCTGAAATAGTTTTTTCCTGGCTCAGATTCTGCTCCTTTTATTCCTGATACTACCTCCTTAAAGGTATGTTATGCACTGCCTTTTCTGATCAGGGAATTGTTACGGTACAGCAGAAGGCCATTTGGCCAACTGACTCTGCACCGACTCTCTGACAGAGCATTTTACCAAGGCCCTATCCCAATAATCCCATATATTTAGCTCCTAATTCCTCTAATTTACACATATTGAAACACTAAGGGTTAATTGGCCTAACCTGCACATCTTTCGGACTGTGGGAGGAAACCGGAGCACCCAGAGGAAACCCATGCAGACACAGGGAGAATATGCAAACTCCACACAATCAGTGACCCAAGGCTGGAATTGAACCTTGGTCCCTGGCGCTGTGAGGCATCTGTGCTAACCATTGTGCCACAGTGCCACCTATCTTAGTTGCCTTAATGTCTTTCCTACAATCTGAGTGCCGTCATTGCTCAGTGACTATCGCTGTGCTGTGCAGATACATGGATTTGGGCCTGTGTCTGTGGGAGTTTGCGCATTCTCCCCGTGCTTGCGTGGGTTTTCTCCGGTGCTCCGGTTTCCTCCCACATCCCAAAAATGTGCTCTTAGGCTAATTGGCAAAACAAATTCTCCCTAAATTGTCTCAAATTTGGTTTTTAATCCATAGATCTATAAACATAGACAGGGATCACAGGTAGAGATGGGAACATCGGGGTGGTGGCGCGGGCTCATTGGGCCGAAGGGCCTGTTTCCTGTGCTGTTTTGTTCTTTGTTCTTTATTTGTTTGTTGACTATGGTTTCTATTTCTGACTGACTGAGTTAACATTTATCCCTGCACTCAATCTCCCCATGTCAGATTTCCTTTGAGCCTCAGACCAATAACACAGTGCATCATTTTGAACCCATATACTCAATGCACACAGGGCTTGGCACCAGACAGGAATATGCAAAATGAACCCAAATCCTGGAAGAAAAACATCTTTCAGGGTAACAGGAATCAGCTGCTCCATTAAATCAGTCTTTCAGAGTGACAGAACTCAATTGGAAGTGAAAAGATTTGAAAATGTAACTAAAAATACCTAGCAATTACCAATACCTGAGAGAACTCTTTCATTTCTAACACATTCATTATGAACTTTAGAAATCCTCTGCATAAAAATACAATTTTGTTATAAAATATATGAAGAATGGCTATTTTTATTTGTAAATGCAGCATTTTTAAAATTTATTCATGGACAGAGGGAGGTGGGAGGATGGGGGGGCAGGGTTCACTGACTGGGCCAGCATTTTTATTCTCCATACCTAAATTGCCCTGGAGAAGGTGATTTGCTTTCTCAAACTGTTGCAGTCCATGTGGTATAGGCAAACCCATAGCGCTGTTGGCGAGTGAGTTCCAGGATTTTGACCCAATGATAGTGATGAAACAACATTATATTTCTCGATCAGGATAGTAAGCGGCTTGGAGATGAACCGCAAGATGGTGAATGGGGCTTCTATGTGTCTGCTCCTTCTATATAGTAGCAGTCATGCATTGGGAAGGTGCTGTTGAAGGAGCAACGGGTGAGTTCCTGCAGTGCATCTTGTAGATGGTACACATTGCTGCCACTGTTCCTTTCAAAGGAGTGAATATTTGTGGATGGGGTACCAATTATGCAGACTGCTTTGTCCAAGATGATGTCAAGTTTCTTGAATGTTGTTGGAGCTGCACTCATCCAGGAAAGTGGACAGTATTCCATTACACTTCTGACTTGCCCCTTGTGGATGGTGAATAGATTTTGGGGAGACAGGAAATGAGTTAATTACCATATGTTTTCTTGTCTCTGGCCTGCTCTTACAACCAGAGCATTTATATGGCTAGTCCAATTCAGTTTATGGCCAAAGCTAACTCCCAGGATGTTGACAGTGGGGAATTCAGCAATAGCAATGCTATTGGAATCAAGGGCAATGCTTAAGATTCTCTCTTGCTGGAGATGACCATCCTCTGACGCTTGTGTGGCTTGAACGTTCATCATCACTTGTCAATCCAAGCCTGGATATTGTCCAGATCTTTCTTGTCTTGGGCATGGACTCCCTCAGCATCTAATGAGTTGCAAATGGTGCTAAACATTGCGCCATTAAAACAAACATTTCCACTTCTGACCATATAATGGAAGGAAGGTCATTGATGAAGCAGTGAAAGATGGTTGGGCCTAGAACATAACATTGAGGAACACCTGCAGTGATGTCCTCGAATAACCTCCAGCAAACATTGCCATCTTCCTTTATGATACATATGACTCCCACAGTGGAGATTTCTCCCTGTTGGCACCAAGATTGTAATGAGGTCAGGACTTGAGTAACCCTGGCAGAATCCAAAATGAGTGTTAGTCAGTAGTTTATTCCTAAGCAAGTGCCATTCAGTAGCACAGTTGATAACCTCTTCTATCACTTCACTGATGATCAAGATTAGACCCATGGCCAGTAATTAGTGAATTAGATTTGTCCTACTTCTTGTGTATAGGCATACCTGTGCATTTTCCCAATTGTGGGGTGATGTCATTGTCGTAGCTATATTGGAACAGCTTGGCACGTAGATTCTGGAACATAAGCTTCAGAATTATTGCCCAGAATATGGGCGGCACAGTGGTTAGCAATACTGCTTCACAACTCCAGGGACTTGGGTTCGATTCCAGCCTTAGGTCACCGTCTATGTGGAGTTTGCATGTTCTCCTCACGTCTGCATGTGTTTCCTCTGGGAGCTCTGGTTTCCTCCCACAGTCCAAAGATGTGCGGGTTAGGTTGACCCTTAGTGTGAGGGGGACTAACAGGGTAAATATGTGGGGTTTTGGGATAGCATCTGGATGGCATTGTTGTCGGTGCAGGCTTGATGGGCCAAACGACTTCCTTCTGTGCTATAGGGATTCTATGTTTCTTTTATCATGGCCCATTAACTTTGCAGTAACCAGTGCCTCAGTTTCTTGTTATCATATGGAGAGAATCAAATTGACTGAAGACTGGCATCTGTAATGCTGGGGACCTCCAAAAGAAGCCAAGATGGATCATCCACTCATCTAGCCGAAGATTTTTGCAAATGCCTTACCTTTTGTACTGATATAGAAAATAGGAGCAGAAGTAAACCATTCAGCCCTTTAGACCAGCTTCATCATTCAATGTGACCATCGTTCATTCTCTATCTCAACACCAAACTCCCGTGCTGTCCCCATACATCTTTAAATCCTTAGAATCTAGCAATCTATCTATTTTCATAATATATTCAGTAACTTGGCATGAACAGTCTTTTGCGGTAGAGAATTCCAAAGATTCACCACCCTCTGAGTAAAGAAATCTCTCTTCATCTCTATCTTAAATGACTTCCACGTATCTTGAAACTGTGACCCTTTAGTTTTTAAGATTTTTATTTATTAGTGTCACAAGTAGACTTACATTAACACTGCAGTGAAGTTACTGTGAAGTTCCCTAGTTGTCACACTTTGGTATCTGTTCAGATATACAGAGAGAATTTGGCATGGCCAGCATGTTTTTCAGACTGTGGGAAGAAATTGAAGCACCCAGACAAAACCCATGCAGATACGGGGAGAATGTGCAGACCCCACACAGACAGTGACTCAAGCTGGGAATTGAATCCAGGTCTCAGGCGCTGTGAGCCAGCAGTGCTCACCACTGCACCACCTTGCCACTCTTGTTCTAGACTCCCAGTCAGAAGAAACATCATCCCTGTATCCAGTCTGTCCAGCCCTGTCAGAATTTGAGATGTTTCAATGAAACCTCCTCTCATTGTTCTAAGCTCCAGTGCATACAGGTGCAATTGACCCAGTCTCCACTCATGCGACAAATCTGCCAGCCTAGGAATCAATCTGGTGAACCTTTGCTGCACTCCCTCTATGACAAGTCTGTTACTGAATTAGTTGTTCTGTGCGCAAATAAAATGAATGCAGGACAAAAGATGCAAAACTTCATTTCCTTCAAAGCAGCAGAACGTCGCAGCATTTCACAACAGGAACACATCCAAGACAGAATGGGAGAAAGCTGTAACTGAAAGCAAAGCTCAAGGTTTAGAAGAAGGATTTAGCTGGAGTAAGACGTAACAAGATGAGGGAGTACAGGAGTTTGAAATTGCTACAATATTTTTATAAGAATTAATAGCAAGCACAATTAGCTCTGAACATAGGAACATAGGAGCGTAGGAATTAAGCGCAGAAATAGGCAATCCAGCCTTTCAAGCCTGCTCTGCCATTCCGTCAGATCATGGCTGATCTCTTCCTGATCTCAAACACACTTCTCCATATCCCTTCATCATTTTTTTAATTAAAAATATATATATCTATCTCCTTTTTGAACCAATTCAACGATTCAGACCCCACCGCGCTGTGGGGCAGGCAGCAAGTTCCACAAATTCACCACCTCTGCGAGAAGTAGTTCCTCCTCATCTGTTTTAAATCTAACGCCTCCCAATCAATATCTGTGACCTCTTGTTCTGGATTGTCCCATTAGAGGAAATATTTAGCCTACATTTAGTTTATCAATCCCTTTTAAAATTTTATATACATCGATTGCTTCTCATCTTTCTAATCTCCAGCAAGTACAAGCCCAAACTGTTTAATCTCTCTATGCAACAACCTTCATCCCCGGAATCAATCTAGTGAAGCTCTGCTGAACTGCCTCCAATGCCACCACATCCTTCCTCAAATAAGAAGAGCGAAACTGGACACATACTCTAGACATGGTCTCACCAGCACCCTATACAATTGCAACAGCACCTCTCTACTCTGCTGTTAATTTGACTACAAATTATGGCCCGATGATTAAGAAGAGCCTGTTAATTTACATGCTATCATTCTGTGTGACTCTCCTGAACTTGCTAATTTCTCAGACATCACTGTGATTGACAATGTCTCATGCATGTCAAGTATTTGGGCAGCTCAGCAGATGGAGCAGAGACTGCGGATGTCAGCAACACAGTTTGGGTAACAGGAATTGTGACACTGAGAGACAGCAGAATGAGCACACACGCTGCTGAAATAACAAGACCCCTCTCTACAGGGATGTAAATCCTTTTGCTCATTCATTCATTTCAGCAGCATTGCAGATGCTCTGATTCACTGATCACAGGCTGAAAATCATAGTAGATATAAAGCACTTCTCCCAATTTACTTCTGAAGACTTCACTTAGTCTCACAGAGAAACTCTCAGAGACAAAGCTATCAGCAGTTTAAAAGAAGCTGGAACAATTTAGGGGAAGTGGCAGGAGTTGGGTGGGAAGATGCAGTCAGCTTGTCAGCACACATTTATTTGGAACTGCATCGACATTACCAGTTTTCAGAGTGCAGGGTACATGAGGTAGCACTGTTGCTGTTGGAGATGACACACACTACTGAGCAAGGTGCTGTCACCTGTCACTTCCAATGGCTGTGCTGCCTCCAAGGACAATATCGAAAGTAAAAACATGCAGATCTTCCCTAGTTACTGGGAGACATGTTATTCACGTATTGCAAAACCAGAAACAGCAACCTCTAAAACACATTCACGTTAAATGAAACAGCCAAGTACAGAGTTAGACTCACAACGTAAATGGGGCAATTTCCATTGTGCTTAAATAGCTGGTGATACTGTACAAAAGATGTCGAACTATAAGTGTACTAGTGGTACTAGTGGCATAGTGGTGGGTAGCCACGCGGCATAGTAGTTAGCACCGCTGGCTCACGGCATCAGGAACCGGGTTCAATTCCTGGCCTTAGTTGACTGCCTGCATGGAGTTTGCATGTTCTCCCTATGTCTGCCTGGGTTTCCTCCAGATGCTCCAGTTTCCTCCCAAGGTCCAAAGATATACAGGTTATGTGCATTGACCGTGCTAAATTGTGTTTTAGTGTCTCAGGTGTGTAGCTTAAACAGATTTGCAGTGGTATATGTGGGGGGTTACTGGCAAACGGAGTGCCTGGCTAAGATAGTCTGTCAGACAGTTGGTGCAGACTCAGTGGATTGAATGGTCTTTTCTGCGTTGTAGGGATTCTATGGTTCTAATGATTGGATCAGTTCTGGAGGCTCAGTGATTCACCTGTCTACCATGTGATCAGGGTTCAAATCCATCTCAAAGTTTGAGCCAAAGTTTTCACTTCAATTGAATCACAGTGGAGCCTATTCAAAAGGATTTGGTAACTCCCTGAACAGCCGCTCTCTGCTCTTTTACAGACATCATGGATGAACTCTTATTCCCAGGGGTGCATCATCTGGTAAATGCCAGACATCCCCATTTACGATGTGAATTCTGAGGCATTTCAGCTGTACCAATAGTGAGCTAACTTTTAGAAACAAAACAGCATTGCTGTATCCATTGACTTATACTAAAGGAAAAATCAAAATCATTGCAACAGTTGTGAAACTATTCTGTGCATCAGTGCTCTTGAAACTACTAACTAGCACTCTGACTAATTTTGTTTTATTGGACAGCATTTTGCCTCTCGTAGAAATGAACAAGTAAAGGAGGTTAATGCTGTCAACAATTTATTACAGTTGGTGTCACCTCACTGTCTTTTTTTAATCATCACCAGAAACATTTAAACAGCAGCATGAAGGACCACCATCACTACCATAACTTCTACCAGGACCACCATCATCACCACCATAATCTCTATCATAACTGCCACCATCATTACCATAACTTCTACCAGGACCACCATCATCACCACCATAATTTCTATCATAACCTCCACCATCACTACCAGAACTTCTACCATGACCATCATCATCACCAACATAACCTCTATCATAACCACCACTATCACTACCATAATGTCTACCATGACCACCACCATCACCACCATAACCGCTATCATAACCTTCGCCACCATTTTACTTTTGAGCATCTGGGGATTCTCTTAAATGTTTGCATAAGATGTGCGTGTTTTTGATGTTTTTCTCTTTTAATCCACAGGTGGTTCCGTCCACCTTAGAACGTAGAACATAGAACATTACAGCACAGAACAGGCCCTTCGGCCTTCGATGTTGTGCCGACCAAAATAAAAAGCAATGCCCCTCCAAACTAAACCATTCCCCTCTCTTCCATATACTTATCAACTAACCTCTTAAACGCCACCAAACTTGGCGCATCTACAACAGCTGCAGGCAGGGCATTCCACTCCCTAATCACTATTTGAGTAAAGAACCTACCTCTGATATCCGTCCTATAACTCATACCCCTTAATTTAAAGCTGTGTCCCTCGTGCTAGCTTTCTCCATCCTAGGAAAAAGGCTATCACTGTCCACCCTATCTAAACCTCTAATCATCTTATATGCTTCAATAATATCCCCTCTTAGCCGCCTCCTTTCTAACGAAAACAACCTCAAATCCTTCAACCTCTCTTCATAAGACCTGCCCTCCATACCAGGCCACATCCTGGTAAACCTCCTCTGTACCCTCTCCAATGCCTCCACATCTTTCTTATAATGTTGCGACCAGAACTGCACACAATACTCCAAGTGCGGCCGCACTAGAGTTTTGTACAGTTGCAACATGATGCTGCGGCTCCTAAATTCAATCCCCTACCAATAAAAGCTAAGACTCCATATGCCTTCTTAACAACTTTATCCACTTGACTGCCTACTTTCAGGATCTATTGACACATACACCAAGATCCTTCTGTTCCTCAACACTATTAAGAGCCCTACCATTAGCCCTATACTCTACACATTTATTGTTCCTGCCAAAGTGCATTACCTCACACTTTTCCACATTAAACTCCATTTGCCACCTCTCGGCCCAGCTCTGCAACTTGTCCAAGTCCCTCTGTAAACTATAACACCCCTCTTCACTATCTACCACTCCACCGACTTTAGTGTCATCTGCAAATTTACTAATCCATCCTTCAATACCCTCATCCAGATCATTTATAAAAATTACAAACAGCAGGGCCCCAAAACAGACCCCTGAGGCACACCACTTGTCACCGAACTCCACGATGAATATCTCCCATCAACCACCACCCTCTGTCTTCTATCTGCCAGCCAATTCCTAATCCAATTAGCTAAATCACCCTCTATTCCACACATCTCATTTTCTGTAGAAGTCTACCATGGGCCACCTTATCAAACGCCTTACTAAAGTCCATATATACTACATCAACCGCCTTACCCCCATTCACCTCTCTGGTCACTTTCTCAAAAAACTCAATGAGGTTAGTAAGGCATGACCTACCCTTCATGAAACCATGCTGACTATCCCCAATCAATTCATTTCTCTCTAAATAACTAGAAATCCTATCCCTAATAATTCTCTCCAATACCTTGCCCACAACAGAAGTAAGACTCACTGGCTTATAATTCCCTGGAAGGTCTCTCTTCCCCTTCTTGAACAATGGGACCACATTCGCTATCCTCCAGTCCTCCGGACCCACACCCGTAACCAACGACGACCTGAAGATCAGAGCCAGAGGCTCTGCAATCTCCTCTCTTGCCTCCCAGAGAATCCTAGGGTAAATCCCGTCCGGCCCAGGTGACTTATCCAACTTCAAACCCTCGAGAATTTCTAACACATCCTCCCTATCTACTACAATACTCCCCAATTTGCAACCCTGTACCTCAGTGCTCTCCACAGCTACATTCCCAGCACTCTGCGTGAATACCGAAGAGAAATATTTATTCAGTGCCTCGCCAATCTCTTCAGGCTCCACGCACAACTTCCCACTGCTATCTATGACTGGTCCTAATCTTGCCCTAACCAATCTTCTATTCTTAACATATCGAAAGAAAGCCTTAGGATTCTCCTTAATCCTATCAGCCAACATCTTCTCGTGTCCCCTCTTAGCTCTCCTCAATTCACTTTTTAGCTCCTTCCTGGCTAATCTATAGCTATCCATTGCACTAACTGAGCCTTCAAGCCTCATCCTGACGTAAGCCTCCTTTTTCTTCTTAACCAGCAAATCAACTTTTTTCGTACACCAAGGCTCTCTTACTCGTCCATTTCCTCCCTGCCTGACAGGGACATACTTATCAATGACTCGCAGCAGCTGCTCCTTGAATAAGCACCACATTCCAGATGTTCCCAGTCCCTGTAGTTCCCCAGTCCAATCTATGCACCCTAATTCTCTCCTGATGGCCTCATAATTACCCTTCCCCCAGCTATAACTACTGCCCCCAGCTTCATGCCTATCCCTGTCCATCACTAAGGTGAACGTAACCGAATTGTGGTCACTTGTCCAACAAGGGGCATACACGCTGTGGGTCGTGCGAGAGCTGCTCTTGCATGTTTCAAGAGTAGCCTAGTGCTTCACATTGTTAGTGTACGTTTAAAGTGGGCTAGCTGATAGGCAACATGACAGCTCAGTGACTATCACTTTTTGCTGTGCAGATACGTGAATTTGGGCCAGTATCTGTGGGAGTTTGCGCATTCTCCCTATGCTTGCGTGGGTTTTCTCCAGGTGCTCCGGTTTCCTCCCACACCCCAAAGATGTGCTCTTAGGCTGATTGGTGTGACAAATTGTCCCTAAATTAGTCTCCCCTCAATCTGGTTTCCAATGTGGAAGAAGGAACTCACAATGTTAAAATGGCGGCGCGGGCTCGTTGGGCTGAAAGGCTGTTTGCTGTGCGGTGTTATTCTTTGTTTGTTCTTTGTTTATCACTACCATAACCTCTACCATGTCCATCACCATTACTACCATAACCTCTACCATGTCCGTCACCATTACTACCATAACCTCTACCATGCCCATCACCATCACTATACGGCCACACCATCATGATCACTCTGGTGGAATTGCAAAGAAAATCTGAATTTCTGATGGTCAAGTGTCCTAATCCCCAGAGCTCTCCATAAACATCTCCACTTTCATAGAGAGTTGGAGACTCTGGACAATTCCAACTTACTTCCCTCGATAGCTACTCAGAAAATGCTGAACAGAAAAATCGTAGTCTAACTCCAGGGTATCTTTTTCCATTCCCTGACACTCTCAACTACACCTCCCAACCACTCAACTCTCCTCTGACCCTCCAACTACTCCTCCATGATCCCCTCCGCCAGCTTGACCTCACCACTTGACTCTCCTCAACCATTATTTCACTATCCTACTCAGCTGCCACCTCACCATCTATCCACTTATTTTGCTCACCTACCATCTGACCAACACTATTGCCTTACCTTATCAACCCTGCCTCCTTACCCATTCAACCCCCTCATCTACTCTACCCCTTTACCTCATCTACCTTACTACCCTCTCACTAGTGCCACCCCCTTACCTTCTCTCTGTAGCTTTTCAAGAAGCTTTGGAATACTTGAATTCTTTACTTAGCAGAAGATAACAGCCATCAGAAGGGATGTGGCTTCTACATGGATTTCCATTCCTGATGTCCCTGGGAGTTTCCTGTCGGTTTGGAAGGATCCACCATTGGAAATGGGGATTATTTTGTTTGATCAATGGCAGAAATAGATGTTCCGAATCTGAATGGAAGATTTGGGCCACTATTCCCGACGTGGTCAAATACAGCACAGATAGACAGGATGGAAATCGCCCCTCCGACAACTCTGAAGGTCCAAAGTTAAATGAATTTGTGACGACTGCTTCCATTTGTGGGTACAAGTGAAAAACACAAATTCAACGCCAATCTGAAAGGCTTTTAGTGGGAGATGGAACTGTCACTGAAGGTTGTGTTTTATTGAGTATTCAATTGACTTTATTTCCAGTAACAATATAAATCTGACCTGTTGCTATGGAAACCATGAATATTGTCCTAAAAGGATCCAAATGGAATCATTATACCAAATGGATTATAGTCCAGATCTGCAATCTGAACCCTCATGATGCATGTCAGAGAAGGTGTTAGAAGCACGAACATTAGCAAGGTTTGAGAAACATCTGGATGGGTAAATGAATCAGGAGGAAATAGAGAGAGATGGACCAAGTAAGGGCAGAAGGTTTCCTTTTTGATATAGCTAGGGCATTATGAACAGCACGGGCTTGAAAGGCTAAAGGTTCCTGTGCAGTTTTCTCTTTGTTCTTTGTATGGGCAGTGTTCTGGTTCATCTATAAAAACAATTGTATCGTGAAGAAACATCCAAGACAGAAACATTCTCACATAGCCTCACAATTTATTTCTAAAAAAGGCTGTGATTTCAAGACTACAATCTCATCCGTGCAATCCCATCCTGCCTGATATCCATTTCCTCCTCAGTTCTGCTGCTTCCTGCAAATGTACCATTGCTCATGTGGTACAGGAAGCTCAGTGGGTCAGGCCTGTCCTGCATCACTGGTGTCAGTAAAAGGAAAAGAGCATTGTCATTCAATTAGAACAACTTAACAGCTGCATCTGATAGAATCATAGGGACTTGTAGCACAGAATGAGAACATTCGGTCCACATTGCCAATGCTGGCTCTTTAGAAGAGCAGTTGTGTTTAATCCTATATCTCTGCATTTTGCTTCCCACCCAAATAAATTCCTCATCCTCAAATACCCAACCCAAGATCAGTTTTGCCCCACTGTCATCATTTGAATGGGCCTACCCCATATTAAGTTGATCTTCTTCTGTACCCTAATAATCAGCACAGATTTTTGAAGGATAAACCTTGCCTTATAAATTTGATTGAATTATTTGAAGAGGTAACTAAGTGTATAGATGAAGGTAGAGCAGTTGATGTTGTATACATGGATTTTAGTAAGGTATTTGATAAGGTTCCCTATGGTAAGCTCATGAAGAAAATAAGGAGGTGTGTGATAGAAGGAAATTTGGCCAATTGAATAAGTAACTGGCTATCTCAAGAACACTGCATTTGCCTGAGGAAGACACAGAGTGTTGAAAGCTCGCGTTTTTACTATCAAATAAATCGGTTGGATTATAAATTGGTGTTGCTAAATTCTTACTGAGTTCCTATCTCATGGAAGACAGAGGATGGGTGATGGAGGGAAAATTTTCAGACTGGGGGCCAGTTATCAGCAGTATACCACAGGGATCAGTGCTGGGTTCTCTGTTATTTGTGACTTTTATCAATGATTTGGAAGAGGGGGCTGAAGGATTAGTGAATTTGCTGATGACACCAGGATTGGTGGAGTAGTGGATGAGGCGGAGGGCTCTTGTGGGCTGCAAAGGGACATTGATAGGATGCGGAGCTGGGGTGAAAAATGGCAGATGCAGTTTAACCCTGAAAAGTGTGAGATGATTCATTTTGGGGGGACAAACTTGAATGCAGATTACAGGGTCAACAGCAGGGTTCTGAGGAATGTAGAGGAGCAGAAAGATCTTGGTTTTCACATCCACAGGTCTCTGTAGGTTGCCACTCAAGTGGATAGGACAGTGAAGAAGGCTTGTAGTGTGTTAGCATTTATTAATAGGGGGTTTGAGTTTAAGAGCCACGGGGTTATGCGGCAACTATACAGGACTTTGGTGAGACTGCATGTGGAATATTGTGTGCAGTTCTGGTCATCTCATTATAAGAAAGATGTGGAAGCATTGGAGTGCAGAGGAGATTTACCAGGATGCTGTCTGGTTTGGCAGGTAGGTCTTATGGGGAAAAGTTGAGGGAGCTGGGGCTTTTCTCTTTAGGGGGAGTAGGATGAGAGGCAACTTAATAGAAGTTTATAAGGTGATAAGGGGATAGATAGAGTGAACGTTCAGAGACAATTTCCTGAAGTGGATGTAGCTGTCACTAGGGGAAATAACTATAAGCTTCATGGTGGGAGATATAGGAGGGATATGCGAGGTAGATTATTTAATCAGAGAATGGTTGGAGTGTGGAATGGCGTACCTGCTGTGATAGTGCAATCGGACACTTTAGGAACTTTCAAGCAGTTATTGGCTAGGCACACGGAGCACACCAGAATGATAGAGAGTAGGATAGCTTGATCTTGGGATTGGACATAGCTCATCACAACATTGGGGGTCGAAGGGCCTATACTGTGCTGTACTGTTCTATGTTCTATGTTCTATTATGACTGTATTATTACATTTTGCACCCTTTCCTTCTCTATGTATGGTATGCTTTGTCTGTACAGAGTGCAAGAAACAATACTTTTCATAGAAACATAGAAGATAGGAGCAAAAAGAGACCATTTGGTCCTTTGAGCCTGCTCCACCATGCATCACAATTATGGCTGATCATCCAACTCAATAGCCTAATCCTGCTTTCTCCCCATAATCTTTGATCCCATTTGCCCCAAGTGCTATAATTAGCTACCTCTTGAATATGTTCAATGTTTTATCCTCAACTACTTCCTGTATATTAATACATGTGACAATAAAAAATCAAATCCAATCAAATCAAAAACATCCACCTCACTACCTTTAGCAACTATGGCATCAGTTGCCATCACCATGTGAGGTTGGCCATTCCAGTTTCTGACCATTCTCTCAATTTAAAAAAAATCCTCATCTCCCCACCAGACCTTTCACTGATGACTTTTAATCTTTGACTTTGTGGCTCAATGCCAAATTGTGCTTCATAACTTGCAAATTGTCATGGGATGATTTGCTACATTAAAGGCACTATATAAATACAAGTTGAAGCTGTTGTTGTTGGTGTGTCCTACCTGCTTGGTTCTCATCTTTCCTTCATCAGAAAGGTTATTGTAGGTGTAATGAGCTTGAGTGATCCCGCAGAAGAGAACAGCAACAATTCCTACAATGGGAAATAAATTATACTTTCCATTAGTGAATAAATGTGAGATAATGCATTTTGGAAAGTCTAATAAAGATAGAAAATATACAGTAAAAGGCAGAATTCTTAAAAGTATTGATAGGAAAAGGGATCTGAGTGTACAGGTACACAGGTCAATGAAAGTGGCAATGCAGATGGAGAAGGTTGTCAGGAAGGCATACAGCATGCTTGCGTTCATCAGCCAGGGCACTGAGTTTAAAAATTGGCACATTGTGTTGCAGCTTGAGAGAACTTTAGCTAGGCCACATTTAGAATATAGTGTTCAATTCTGTTCACCATACTACCAGAAGGATGTGGAAACTTTGGAGAGGGTACAAAAAAGATTTACCAGGATGTTGCCTGGTATGGAGGACATTAGCTATGAGGAAAGGTTGGAGAAATTTGGATTTGTTCTCACTGGATCGACGGAGGTTGAAGGGAAACCTGATAGAAGCCTACAAGATGGACAGAGTGGATAGTCAGAAGCTTTTTCCCAGGGTGAAACAATCAATTACTAGGGGCACAGGTTTAAGGTGAGAGGGGCAAGTTTTAAAAGAGGCAGATTTTTTATACAGGAAGATAGTGGAAGCAGATGCAGTAGTGACTTTTAAGGGGCATCTTAACAAGTGCATGAATGTGATGGGAATAGAGGGATATGGTCCCTGGAAGCATAGGGGACTTTAGTTAAGTTAGGCAGCATGGTTGGCACAGGCTTAGAGGGCTGAAGGGCCTGTTCCTGTGCTGTAACTTTCTTTGTTCTTTGTTCTTATATTTTGGATTGTGGGAAGAAACCAGAGCACTGAGACAAAACCCACGCAGGCAATGGAAGAACGTGTACACTCCGCACAGACAGTGATCCAAGCCGGGAATCGAGCCCATGTCCCTGGCACAATGCGGCAGCAGTGTAACCACTGTGCCACCATGCTGCCCAGGATGGGGGGGCATTCATTTGGGCCTCATTTACAAAGGGGCCTTTTCAGTGACACTTTTTTGAAGGTGGGATTACTTTTCATAATTATTTTTGAACAATAATGCCCACTGAATGATGGGTCAACACTTGCAACTTTAACAAGGAGCAGTCATTATGTCCGACTGGACACAGATACAATCGTCAACTGTTGTCTGTGCCTGAATCAGTTGGTTGCAATTGTAGACAATTTTGTCAGCTGCTGCAATGACTGCCAGACCTTTTACCAGGCTACTTTAATTCGTGTCCTTAAAATTCTGTCACAGAAACAGCAGTTGCTTGGTACAAATCATAAACGCACACTGATGCCACCATCAGCCTTGCATTCCTGAAACTAGAACAGAACAGTGTGGGGGATTGATGCTCAACACATGCCAATAAGCTTGGCTTCATTCTCCTGTGTCTCATGCTGTGCTCACGCACATTAAATGCCAAAAGCAAGGTGATGATTGGGGCATCTTGTGTACACTTTCTATGATCTTTTGAGTTAGTCCTATCTATCAGGATTTCAATTTTACAAATGATGAGTACACTGGGTATGTCCCAGTAATGTCATATCTCACCTTGAAAAGAATAAAACAGATTTTAACATCAAATCTACATGCTATAAGATGGACAAATAAGGAGAGAGGAAGGTTAACCCTTCATACATGAGAGCCTTTAACAAAAACAACTTAAAAACAAAAATTAATCAGCCATTTTCATGAAACCAGTTGGTAGCCATTTTTTGAGCACTGTCTTTATCATAGAATCCCTGCAGTGCGGAAGAGGTCATTTAGCCCACTGGGTCTGCACCGACTCTCTGACAGAATATGTTACCCAGGCTCTTTCCCCCACTCTATCCCTGTAACCCCACACACTTCCCATGCTACTCCACATAACCTACACATCTTGGACTCTCAGGAGTAATTTAACATGGCACACCTAACCTGCACATCTTTGAATTATGGGGGGGGGGAACCTAAGCACCTGGAAGAAACCCACGCACACATGGAAAAACTTGCAAACTCCACACAGACAGTCACCCAAGACTGGAATTGAACCCGGGTCCCTGGCACTGTGAGGTCGGAGTGCTAATCACTGTTCCGCTGTGCCACCCTAGATAGTCTCTTTTACATATTACCTGCTGTCACTTAAAAAAAAACGGAACATTGGAACAGGAGTAAGGTGGTCAGGTCCTTCTATTTAATTATGGTTCATCCAAACTTCAATTCCATCAACTCAACTTTATTTATTTATTAAACAATAGTCATAGAACATAGAACAATACAGCACAAACAGGCCCTTCAGTCCACGAGTTGTGCCGATCACATGTACCAATCCACAGACCTATCTATAACCCCCTATCCTATTCTTTTCCATATACTCATCCAGAAGTCTCTTAAAAGACCCCAGTGAGTTTGCCTCAACAACCTCCGACGGCAGTCGGTTCCATTCACTCACCACCCTCTGAGTGAAAAACCTACGCCTGACATCTCCTTTGTATTTGCTTCCTTGCACCTTAAATCTGTGTCCTCTCGTAGTGACCATTTCAGCTCGGGGAAATACTCTCTGAGAGTCCACCCTATCTATCCCTCTCAACATAAAGTTGATAAATTTCAGTCTTGAAAATTCTAATCAACTTCACTTGCACAGTTTTCTGAATGATTTTTACCTTTGTGTTAAAGCTAGAATTATACAGGGTGACAAAGGTTATCATAGGGACTGGAAATCTTAAACAAAATCAGAAAATACTGGAAATGACGACAAAGAGAGTTAAGGTTTCAGGTTGATGACTTTACCTGAAGAACCAAAAAAGGGTCACCTGCCTGAAACATTAATTCCGTTTCTCTGTCCACAAATGGTAGGGAATGTTCAATTTTAGACAAGTTATCATACTTGGTCATAGAAAGTTATTATTTTTACTGTGTGTTGCTCTCCAGAGATCTTCTGGAAAAGCCCAACCATGCTACAACACTTAAAAAATTAATTCATGGGATGTGGGCATTGCTGGTTAGGCCAACATTTACTGCCTATCCCTAACTGCCCATTGAGAAGGAGCTGGTGATCTGCCTTCTTGAATGGCTGCAGCCCATGACTTCCATGTGTGAAGGGGAACTTCCAGATGGTGATGTTCTTATGCATCTGCCGCCCTTGTCCTTCTAGTTAGTAGTGGCAGTGGGTTTGGAAAGTGCAATCTAAGGAGCCTTGGTGAGTTGCAGCAGTGCATCTTGTTGATGGTACACAGGGCTAATACAGTGCCTCGTTGGTGGAGGGATTAAATTTTTGTGAATGGGATGTCAATCAAGTGAGCTCCCCAAAGCCTGTCCATCATCCGCAAGGCATAAGTCAGGAATGTGGTGGAATACTCTCCATTTGCCTGGGTGGTGTCCAGCTTCTTTAGTGCTGTTGGAGTTGCACTCATCCAGGCAAGTGGAGCATATTCTACCACACTCCTGACTTATACCTTGCAGATGATAGACAGGTTTTGGGGAATCAGGAGGTGAGCTACTCACTACGAATCCCCAGTCTCCTACTTACTCTTGCAGCCACAGTATTTATATGGCTAGTCCAGTTCAGCTTCATGTCAATGATAACCCCCAGCATGTTGATAATGTAGGATTTGGTGATGACAGTACCATTGAATGTCATGAGGTGATGGTCAGATTCTCCTTTCTTGCAGATGATCATTGCTTGCCAATTGTGTAATAATCAATGCACTTGCCCAAGCCTGGATATTGCTCAGGTCTTGCCACATTTGGTCATGGGCTGCTTCAGAATCTGAGGTTGCTGCAAATAGTGCTGAAGTTTGTGCAATCATTTCTGAACATCCACACTTCTGGACCTTATGATGGAAGGAAGGTCATTGATAAAACAGCTGAGTGTGGTTGGGCCTTGGACAAAACCTTCCTGCAGTGATGACCTGGGACTGAGATGACTGTCCTCCAACAATGACAACCATCTTCCTTTGTGCTAGGTATGACTCCAACCAGCAAAGAGATTTCCCCCTGATTCCTATTGAATCCAGTTTTGCGAGGAATCCTAGATGCCAGACTTGGTCAAATGTTCTTTTGTCCATGTTTGAACCAAGGCTATAATAGGGTCAGAAGCTGAGTGATTCCAGCAGAATCCAAACTGATCAGGTTATTGTGAAAAAGTGCTACTTGATAGCACTGTTGATGGCCCTCTCCATCATTTTACTGATGATCAAGTGTAGGCTGATGGGGCAGTAATTGACTGTGTTGGAACTGTCCTGCTTTTTGTGTACAATTTTCCACGTTGTTAGGAGATGCCAGTGTTGCAGCTGTTCTGGAACAGCTTGCCTATATGCACGGTGTGTTCTGGAGCACAAGTCTTCAGTAACATTGCCAGAATATTGTCAGCGCCCATAGCATTTGCAATGACCAGTGCCTTCAGCCGTTCCTTGGTATCACACGAATGAATCAAATAGGCCGAAGCCTGGCATTTGTGATGCTGCAGACCTCCAGAGGAAGCTTAAATACTGCAATATATTGTTAAACTTTTAGCTTAGATGGCATAATCATAACTTAAATCTTTACCATGGTGACATCGTTACTCCCATATCGTTTCTCTGCAGCATTCCAAGCATGCAGACATAAATTTTTATATTCCTTCACAGGATCTGGGCATCGATGCCAAGTCAGCATTTGATGCCCATCCTTAATTGCCCTTGAGAAGGTGATGATGATAATTGAGCATTTTGTATATACTCCCTATGGAGATTTTTTTCTGGGTTAGTCCCACCATCAGGATTTCAACTGGTGATTAATTGTGACATTATTTCCAGTCTGCTTTTGATGTTATGTTACAAATAGTAGCAAGTACATAGAATGTTCCAGTGTCTACCATTCCTCATCTTAAAACCAGTAAAAATATCCACTTAGAAATATTAAAACATGTCTAAATATTAATAAGACATGCAGCAGAGGAACCGATTCAGGACAAAACAAAATGAGAATTGCTTGAGAAACACTGTTGCATTCAGATTGCTCTGCCTCACAAATACAGTACCCTCACCCCAGTGATATTTATTATCCTCACATGGTCTATTGTGTCCCCTGCTTCCAGTGTGAGACCGCAGAGTGGTGAGCAGTAATGTGATGAGCCGGCTGTGTGGTATTTTCCATAACTGGCATCATTAACTATTCATGGCAACCTCCCAGCTTGGATTATGCCTACAAACCAAAGCATGGGAATGGCACACAGCTGCAACTGTTACATTGCGGGGTTATTTTGTCATTGCCAGGCGAAGGTTGAAATCTGATTGAACAAAGGGAGAGAATATCGTCACTTTCGTATGGAGCTCGGGAGATGCAAATGGATTCAGTGCAGCAAAAGCAATGTGACCTTATTATCCTAGTGCTTCTTCCTTAAAGGAAAATAACAGTGTGCTTGGCAGATGAGCGTCATAGTTGATGATACTCAAAATATATGGAGGGTGGGGAAGTGGGTGGCTCACAAAGAAATTTAATAGTCTCAGGAAGTATGCCAAGCTAAGACTAGCTTATACTTAATTATATCAAATACCAAATCAGGTCATACACATTGCAAAAGAGTTTCCTCTCATCCTCTGTTATACAGCATATGAATCATTGACAATTCCACTTTCCAAACTTCCTATGCATGCACTTGCTGCAGCTGAACACACTTTAGACAAGAATTATTTCCGCAGATCACTGATATCGCAAAGCAAATTTCCAATGTATAATACATGATAATACTGCCTGTAAGAAGTTTATTTAAGTTATATATCTTGTGCAGTATTTTTTTAATGTCTGTTCTAACTGGGTTTATAACCAGCATCCTCTACTGTTACTGCAGCAGCATAATTGTTCCTAATTGCAAGAATGTTTGTTTTAATTTGAACTAATGCTGTACTGCTGGTTTTAGTGCACTCCCCAGGAATTTTGCAGAGTAGGGCTTCTTTAGGATGCCGAACAGGGAACAAGTCATGTGACTGGGTGGAGCTAGGCTAACACAGAATATTCAGTTAAATGCTGCTTGGAGTTGTTTTTTGTTTTTATTCCAATTCAATCAAATAAACTCCAATTCAGAGTCTCAACAAGTTGAGACATTCCCAATCTAAACTGACAAGACAGGGCTCTCACCTCCTGTCTTGGGCTTGATCTACATGGATCATAGGCATAGCTCCTCCTCCAAGGCTCAATCTCATTTGTACCTTAGCCAAAAGGCCAAGATGCCGCTTTGAAAAATTGCTTCAAATGAAGCTGAAATGTAACCTAATGACAGCATGTTGATACTACATTTGATCTTAGCCAAAAGGCCGAGAAGCTTGGAGCTGTTAGACAGCAGTGCCTCTTTTTTTCTCTGAATTTGGAGACTAGAATCTGCCAGGAAATAAATCTTTTTCTCTGAGATTCAGCTGTTTGGAAGTGGATCTTTCTGTGAGATTCTGCTGTGTCAGAGTTATTAGACAAGTATCTGTCTGGGTCTCTGTCCAGGGGTGTTAAAAGGCTGCAAATCACACATCTATGTGAGCATACTGGTTTTTGGTGCTAATTGCTTCTGAAGTAGCATTTACGTCTATGGGAATATTGCTCAAATTAGAACTATAGAGATAGATAGCAGTTAAGAATTTTACTGTGTCATGTTTAAGTATTTTAATTGGTAAAAGTTTCACTAATTCTTATTATCTTTAATTGTGTTCTTAAATAAATTTTGCTTAGATTAAAAATTTGCTAGTGGGTCAACTGCATCATTCTTGGAGCAAAACACGTTATGCTCATCCTAATAGAAAAAAATCAAAGATAAGAGAGAATTAGACAATTATCTGAAAAGAAAGGAATCACAGGGCTACAGGGAAAATGATGAATGGGATTAACTGAGTTAATTTTGCAGAGAGGCACAGACATAGCAGGCTCAATGGTTCTCTTCTCTGCTGTACCGTTCTAAGATTCTATAAAATTTTGGCCAGTGGTATCATAGAATCACTACAGTGCAAAAAGAGACCATTCAGCCCATCGGGATGGCACCAACAACAATCCCTACCCAGGCCCTATCCCTGTAACCCCATGTATTTTCCCCACTGGTCCCCCTGACATTAATCGGTGAGTTACCATGGCCAATCTATCTAACCTGCACATCTTTGGAGTGTGGGAGGAAACCAGAGCACCCAAAGGAAACCCAAACAGGCCTGAGCAGAATGTTAACAGAGACAGTGACCCAAGGCTGGAATTGAACCTGGGTCTCTGGCACTGTGAGGCAGCAATGCTAACCACTGTGCCACCCACGAGCTACCTTGCTGTCTAACTTTCCCCAGAAAATCCTGAATGTTCGTCATTCATGAACAAGCAGGCCAAAACTTGGCAGATGGAATTTAATGTGGGTAAATGTAAGATAATCTATCTTAGTCGGAGGAATAAAAGACCAACTTATTATCTAAATGGAGAGAGAGTTCAAAATACTTCAACATTGAGCAGTCTGGGTATCCTCCAGTGTGAATCACAGAAAGTTAGTATGCAGGTGCAGCAGGTAATAAGGAAGGCAAATGGAATTTTGGGATCATTGCTAATGGAATAGAATTCAAAAGTAGGGAAGTGCTGTTATAGCTGTATAGGGCATTGGTGAGATGGCATATGGAGTATTGTGAAGAGACTGGTCCTCTTATTTGAGGAAAGACATAAATGCCTCAGAGATAGTTTAGAGAACATAGAACATAGAACATTACAGTGCAGAACAGGCCCTTCGGCCTTCGATGTTGCGCCGACCAATTAAGAAAAAGCAATGACCCTCTAACCTAAACCATTCCCTTTTCATCCATAAACTTATCCACTAACCTCTTAAATGCCACCAAACTTGGCGCATCTACAACTGCCGCAGGCAGGGCATTCCAAACCCTTACCACCCTCTGGGAAAAGAACTTACCTCTGACATCCGTCCTATAACTATCACCCCTTGATTTAAAGCTATGTCCCGTCGTGCTAGCTTTCTCCATCCGAGGAAAAAGGCTATCACTGTCCACCCTATCTAAACCTCGAATCATCTTATATGTTTCAATAAGGTCTCCTCTTAGCCGCCTTCTTTCTAACGAAAACAACCTCAAATCCCTCAGCCTCTCCTCATAAGACCTGCCCTCCATACCAGGCAACATCCTGGTAAACCTCCTCTGTACCCTCTCCAATGCCTCCACATCTTTCTTATAATGTGGGGACCAGAACTGTACACAATACTCCGAGTGCGGCCGCACTAGAGTTTTGTACAGTTGCAACATGACGTTGCGGCTCCGAAATTCAATCCCCCTACCAATAAAAGCTAAGACTCCATATGCCTTCTTACAACCTTATCGACTTGACTGCCTACTTTCAGGGATCTATGCACAAATACACCAAGATCCCTCTGTTCATCAACACTATTAAGAATCCTACCATTAGCCCTATACTCTACACATTTGTTATTCCTGCCAGTGAATTACCTCACACTTTTCCACATTAAACTCCATTTGCCATCTCTCAGCCCAGCTCTGCAACTTGTCCAAGTCTCTCTGCAAACTATAACACCCTTCTTCACTATCTACCACTCCTCTGACTTTGGTGTCATCCGCAAATTTACTAATCCATCCTTCAATACCCTCATCCAGATCATTTATAAAAATTACAAACAGCAGGGGCCCCAAAACAGATCCCTGAAGTACACCACTTGTAACCGAACTCCACGATGAATATCTCCCATCAACCACCACCCTCTGTCTTCTATCAGCTGGCCAATTCCTAATCCAATTAGCTAAATCACCCTCAATCCCATACATCTGCATTTTCTGCAGAAGCCTTCCATGGGCCACCTTATCGAACGCCTTACTAAAGTCCATATATACCACATCAACTGCCTTACCCCCATCCACCTCTTTGGTCACTTTTTCAAAAAACTCAATAAGGTTAGTAAGGCACGATCTACCCTTCACAAAACCATGCTGGCTATCCCCAATCAACTCGTTTCTCTCTAAATAACTATAAATCCTATCCCTAATAATTCTTTCCAACACTTTACCCACAATAAAAGTAAGACTCACTGGTCTATAATTCCCAGGAAAGACTCTATTCCCCTTCTTGAACAATGGGACAACATTCGCTAACCTCGAGTCTTCCGGCACTATATCTGTAACCAACGACGACCTGAAGATCAGAGCCAGAGGCTCTGCAATCGCCTCTCTTGCCTCCCAGAGAATCCTAGGGTAAATCCCATCCGGCTCAGGGGACTTATCTAACTTCAAACGTCAAGAATAACTAGCACATCCTCCTTATCTACTTCAATACTTTCCAGTTTACAACCCTGTATCCCAGTGTTCTCCACAACTACATTTACATCTCCCTGTGTGAATACCGAAGAGAAATATTTGTTCAGTGCCTCTCCAATCTCTTCAGGCTCCACGCACAACTTTCCACTGCTGTCTCTGACTGGCCCTAATCTTGCCCTAACCAATCTTCTACTCTTAACATATCTAAAGAAAGCTTTAGGATTCTCCTTGATCCTATCAGCCAAAGTCTTCTCGTGTCCTCTTTTAGCTCTTATCAACTCACTCTTTAGCTCCCTCCTGGCTAATCTATAGCTTGATGTAAAGATGCCGGCGTTGGATTGGGGTGGTAAGAACTCAGTAAGAATTTAGCAACACCAATTATTAATCCAACCGATTTATTTGATAGTAAAAAAGCGAGCTTTCAACACTCCCGTGTCTTCATCAGGCAAGTGCAGTGTTCTGGTCTGCAATAGCACACATCAGCACAGACAGTCAGAGATTGCTGATTAGAATGCGAATCCTTACATCTAACCTGCTATTCAAGTGTTAAAGTGGCTAACAATGTGTGTGAAGGGAATCCTGAGCATTGTTAGAGAATTGTGTATTTTCTCCAGACAGCACAGTAAGTGAGGTTTTTTGCTAACCCAGGCAAGTTACGGGGGTTACAGATAGTGTGTCATGAAGCCAAGATCCCTGTTAAGACCGTCCTCATGTGTGCGGAGCTTGGCTATCAGTCTCTGTTCAGCGACTCTGCGCTGTCGTGTATCACGAAAGCCCCCTTGAAGAACATTTACCCGCAGGTCGGAGGCCGAATGCCCATGACTGCTGAAGTGTTCGCCCACAGGAAGGGAACTGTTTTGCCTGGTGATTGTTGAGCGATGCTCATTCATCCGCTGTCGTAGTGTCTGCATGGTCTCCCCAATGTACCATGCTTCGGGACATCCTTTCTTGCAACGTATTAGGTAGACAACGTTGGCCGAGTTGCAAGAGTATGTACCGTGTACCTGGTGAATGGTATCCTCACGTTTGATGATGTCGTCCATGTCTATGATCCGGCATGTCTTGCAGAGGTTGCTGTGGCAGGGTTGTGTGGTATTGTGGTCACTGTTCTCCTGAAGGTTGGGTAGTTTGCTGCGAACAATGATCTGTTTGAGGTTGTGCGGTTGTCTGAAAGCAAGAAGTGGGGGGGTGGGGATGGCCCTAGCGAGATGTTCATCGTCATCAATGATATGTTGAAGACTCCGGAGAAGATGTCGTAGCTTCTCCGCTCCGGGGAAGTACTGGACAACAAAGGGTACTCTGTCCACCGTGTCCCGTGTTCGTCTTCTGAGGAGATCAGTGCGGTTTATCGTTGTGGCACGTCGGAACTGTCGATCGATGAGTCGAGCGCCATATCCTGTTCTCACGAGGGCATCCTCCAGTGTCTGGAGGTGTCTGTCACGATCCTCCTCATCTGAGCAAATTCTGTGTATACGGAGGGCTTGTCCATAGGGAATGGCTTCTTTAACGTGTCTAGGGTGGAAGCTGGAGAAGTGGAGCATTGTGAGGTTGTCTGTCGGTTTGCGGTACAGTGAGGTGCTGAGGTGACCGTCCTTGATGGAGATGCGTGTGTCCAAGAATGCAACTGATTCTGGAGAATAGTCCATGGTGAGTCTGATGGTGGGATGGAACTTGTTGATATCATCATACAGTTGTTTCAATGATTGTTCACCATGAGTCCAAAGGAAAAAGATGTCATCAATGTATCTAGTATATAACCTTGGTTGGAGATCTTGTGTGGTGAAGAAGTCTTGTTCGAACCTGTGCATGAAGATGTTGGCATACTGAGGTGCGAATTTGGTCCCCATGGCTGTTCCGTGTGTCTGGATGAAAAGCTGATTGTTGAAGGTGAAGACATTGTGGTCCAAGATGAAGCGGATGAGTTGTAAAATTGCATCTGGAAACTGGCAGTTGTTGGCATTGAGTACTGAGGCAGTTGCAGCAATACCATCGTCGTGGGGGATGTTGGTGTAGAGCGCCGAGACATCCATTGTGACAAGGAGTGTCCCTGTTTCTACTGCTCCATGTGTGCTGAGTTTCTGTAGGAAGTCCGTAGTGTCAAGACAAAAGCTGGGGGTTCTTTGTACAATGGGTTTCAGGATGCCCTCGACATAGCCGGAGAGGTTCTCACCAGGGTCCCATTGCCAGATACGATGGGACGGCCGGGTATGTTTGCCTTGTGTATCTTTGGGAGGCAGTAGAGATCTCCAATGCGGGGAGACATTGTCCAAGGCTTTCCAGATGCAATTTTACAACTCATCCGCTTCATCTTGGACCACAATGTCTTCACCTTCAACAATCAGCTTTTCATCCAGACACACGGAACAGCCATGGGGACCAAATTCGCACCTCAGTATGCCAACATCTTCATGCACAGGTTCGAACAAGACTTCTTCACCACACGAGATCTCCAACCAAGGTTATATACTAGATACATTGATGACATCTTTTTCCTTTGGACTCATGGTGAACAATCATTGAAACAACTGTATGATGATATCAACAAGTTCCATCCCACCATCAGACTCACCATGGACTATTCTCCAGAATCAGTTGCATTCTTGGACACACGCATCTCCATCAAGGACGGTCACCTCAGCACCTCACTGTACCGCAAACCGACAGACAACCTCACAATGCTCCACTTCTCCAGCTTCCACCCTAGACACGTTAAAGAAGCCATTCCCTATGGACAAGCCCTCCGTATACACAGAATTTGCTCAGATGAGGAGGATCGTGACAGACACCTCCAGACACTGAAGGATGCCCTCGTGAGAACAGGATATGGCGCTCGACTCATCGATCGACAGTTCCGACGTGCCACAACGATAAACCGCACTGATCTCCTCAGAAGACGAACACGGGACACGGTGGACAGAGTACCCTTTGTTGTCCAGTACTTCCCCGGAGCGGAGAAGCTACGACATCTTCTCCGGAGTCTTCAACATATCATTGATGACGATGAACATCTCGCTAGGGCCATCCCCACCCCCCCACTTCTTGCTTTCAGACAACCGCACAACCTCAAACAGATCATTGTTCGCAGCAAACTACCCAACCTTCAGGAGAACAGTGACCACAATACCACACAACCCTGCCACAGCAACCTCTGCAAGACATGCCGGATCATAGACATGGACGACATCATCAAACGTGAGGATACCATTCACCAGGTGCACGGTACATACTCTTGCAACTCGGCCAACGTTGTCTACCTAATACGTTGCAAGAAAGGATGTCCCGAAGCATGGTATATTGGGGAGACCATGCAGACACTACGACAGCGGATGAATGAGCATCGCTCAACAATCACCAGGCAAAACAGTTCCCTTCCTGTGGGCGAACACTTCAGCAGTCATGGGCATTCGGCCTCCGACCTGCGGGTAAATGTTCTTCAAGGGGGCTTTCGTGATACACGACAGCGCAGAGTCGCTGAACAGAGACTGATAGCCAAGCTCCGCACACATGAGGACGGTCTTAACAGGGATCTTGGCTTCATGACACACTATCTGTAACCCCCGTAACTTGCCTGGGTTAGCAAAAAACCTCACTTACTGTGCTGTCTGGAGAAAATACACAATTCTCTAACAATGCTCAGGATTCCCTTCACACACATTGTTAGCCACTTTAACACTTGAATAGCAGGTTAGATGTAAGGATTCGCATTCTAATCAGCAATCTCTGACTGTCTGTGCTGATGTGTGCTATTGCAGACCAGAACACTGCACTTGCCTGAGGAAGACACAAGAGTGTTGAAAGCTCGCTTTTTTACTATCAAATAAATCGGTTGGATTAATAATTGGTGTTGCTAAATTCTTACTGAGTTCTAATCTATAGCTTTCCAGTGCACTAACTGAGCCTTCAAGCCTCATCCTGACATAAGCCTCCTTTTTCCTTTTAACCAGCGAATTAATTTTTTTAGTCACTAGATTGATTCCAGGGATGAAGGACTTATCTTATGAAGCCAGATTAAGAACCTTAGGTCCCTACTGTCTAGACTATAAAAGAATGAGGGGAACTCTAATTGAGGTCCATAAGATGCTCAAGTGGATTGACACGATGAATGTGTAAAGCAGGTATTTTCCCTTGTTAAACATTCTAGAATGAGCAGCCATAGTTTTAGACTTAGGGAATGGCAGATTTAAAACAGAAATGAGGAGGAATCACTTCACTCCAAGGACTGTGAATCTAAGAAATTCTTTACCCCAGTGTGCAGTGGATGCTGGAGCTCTGAACAAATTTAAGAAGGAGATAGATGGGTTTTAATGAATAGCAGGATAAAGGATTATGGATAGGGGGTAGGAAGATGGAGATGAGATGATACAAGATCAGCTATGATCATGCTGAATGATGGAAAGGTTCAAAGGGCTGATTTGTCTATAGCTGCTTCTGGTTCCTAAGGCCTAGCAAATTAGAAACTATTAAAAATTGATCTATGGCATTTCATTCTTTAAATCTTGCCAACAAGATTGGATTTAGGTTTTCTGTACAGTGCTCTAAGTTGGTCTGATTGATCCAGCTCATCAATCTTGTCATTTAGCTTCCCTGGGAATTCAATGGTGACAGTTTTAATCTGGCCATCCTTGAATCTATTCTGCTGCTTTGCAGCTTCTGGTCTAAGCCTTTCCAGCTTTCACAAGTCAACGTGCTAGTTCAAGCTCATGGTCATGTCCTTTGTAGGGATGGATCATTTCACCACTTGGTTCCTGCAATTTATATAGCTTTAAACTTTGAACGCCCACCCCATGATTGGGGTGAACTCAAGTTAATTTTGAAGTAAAATTCAATTTTGGCAGGGACAAAGAATGGATGACAAAGAATTAATCACTTTGATTTTATTAGCTTCAAAGAAAAGGAAAATTTGTCAATAATATATAGCTGGTCCACTACATTCCAACAAAGTTGCATTTCATCTTCTTGCAAGTTCTAATTTTCAGGGGTCCATCCCTACTCATTCTGAACTAAAGAATAAAGTTATTAGCAAAGTAACTGGCTTAGTAGTCAACAATGAATGCTTTCTATCAGTGTGAAGATTCAGATCTTGTTATGCACACTTTTATTTTCAATTGATGCGTACATAACATTTTGAAGTGCTGTATATATTCAACAAAATTAACAAGTTTATTCAGATACAAGACTAATAGAATCAAAACTAAACCATGCATTTTTCAACCAACTTTGTCTTGTTTGGAGCAAGCCCTGGTTTTTTAACAGTTCTTAACAGTAAACCCTTTTCACTTTAGACATGAATGTTTACAATAAACTCCATCACCCATAAATGTCTTGTTAACCTATACTCCTACATTTGCACAGTGAGAAACCTGAACAAACAATGTTAACAGACCCAGTCATATTTCCTTCCATTGTTCTGATGCCCAAACTGGGACCAAGAAGATCAAAAGATATATTGTCACACTCAGTGGAACTGTCAATCATACTATTGAGTTCACAGACTCAAAGCGACTTTAAGAATGAAACATTGTTAGTCCTGACAGCAATTCACTAAGCTACTGAAGGATAAAGCCTAAGGAAGTGACCTCATGATGGGACATTGCAAAGTCAATGGTAGGAAGTGAATGATTGATAGTTCATTGATAAATACTAATTATTTCTGTACCTGGGTATACCAGCCATGAGGCAATCTCCCTAACAAGTGGTTCAGCTGCCTTTGATATGGTTTCTGTATGACTCAAGGATATATATTCCCCAAATACTCAGAAACAAAGAAAGCAGAGAATATCTCCAAACGTGCAGTCGCCAATATATAATAGAGACACTTATGTGGTGTGAAGCAGGGTTGTCTGGTCTGGAGGTGATAGCAATGAAGAAATGTCATTTTGTTCTCTCACACATTTCCCTTGTGATTCATTTGAGAGCTGGATGGCAGCAAAGTGCTTTGCATCTGTCAGGCTGTGATTGGAATTCAGTACTTAAAGGATAAAAGCAGGAATACAAAGAGATAGCTTCCATATTTGTGTTAAATGAGGAGCAAAATTCACGATCAAGGTGAAATGAGTTCTGCAGTAAATTTTTTTTGTACCTAAAGATGGAATATATTAAACCAATGCTCAATATGTGGCAGATAAGCTTTTTGGACTTAATAAAAAAAGATTTAATTTTGATCGCATAAAAAAAATCTTCAGGAATTTTTATTTGTAATACTTCACTGATATTTTTAAAAAGTTTTTTGCCAATAAAAATGGTTTGGCATATTGCCTCAGCAATACTCAGATTAGGTTCAGCAGAGCATGGAAGAAGGGATAATATTTCTTTGGAAAAATAAGCAACATATCCATTTCTGGTGCACTTATTAAATTTCAAAACATGTAATCCTGAAATGTGCAATTCTTGTGATTTTGTTTGCGGGAATAAAAGCAAGCAGCTAATCATGATTAGGCTGCAACACTTCTTCGGTTGTCACTTAATTAGAGTTACAGATCCCAGCTGATGTTAATCCTGGACATGCCATATCCCAGAGTCAAACCTGCCTTGATAGATCCTAACTTTCTTTTTAGAAATTCACAAGAGTCTGCTGATGAACTTTTAACACAAAGAATAAAATACATATTAAACAAAAAAAATTGGACTATATTTCACCACGTGAAAAGGTCGGAAAGACCTCCATAAAAACACAAGAAAATGCTTCAAGTTCACACTATTCCTTTAGCCCAACAATATTTGAACATACACTTAAAACAGTGAAGATTTATTCTTAACACCAAGGGTTCTATATTGCTTGAGATTGGCACAGTTGCAAACAGTTTACTTGTATTTCTTCCCAAGTTATCCAAAATCACACTCTGAACTCAGTCTCCCAGTAAACTGATCAATTTACTAAATCCTATAACTGACTATTCGATCAAACAATGTTCCAATAGTTTTGTAATGTTTTCTTCTCAGACAGCTGAAAATCCTTGTCTTCATTCTCTGGCACACACTGAGCTCATTCTTCTGTCTTTTTCCTGTATCTGTGTCCCTGGATACTGTTGTCACAAAGCAACAGCAAAATTCTTTTCTCTATTCAGTGGTTTGTTATTTTCCCAGAATCTCTAAAGTGTCACAAAATAGATAATGCATGGGGCTTTGCGATATCACTTGTCCTGAAACCATAAAATCCCACACGAGGTCAGTGGACCTTTCCATGGTCTACCTCTCGACGACTCCGATTCTTGTGCCGGGCAGGGTGGTAAAATTCTGGCCATAGTATTAGGTAACCTATATTTGTATTTCTGTGAGTTAGGCATTGAGCTTTAAGTTAAAGTTTTAGCTTTTCTTTTGAACTTAAACACAAGTACAAATACAAATTCAGGAAACTGGAGTTTAGTTCTACTTTAAAAGATGCCTGCATTATAATGGTGTTTTACACCTCTAAAGGAATCACTCAGTATAATAAGCTGGGCTGTTGGCTATCAACAGAGAGACCACATGCAAGCAGAAAGCAGTTTGCACTGGGGGGAGGCAGTGGCACTGTGGTTTATCACTGGACAATTAATCCAGACATCCAGGGGAATGCTCTGGAGATCACAGGTTCAAATCCCACCAAGGTAGATGGTAAAATTTGAATTCAATAAATAAAATTGGAATTAACTGTCTACTGATGACCATGAAACCATTGTTGATTGTTGGGAAAATCCATCTCATTCACTAATCTACTTTAGGGAAGGAAATCTATCATCCTTACCAGGTCTGGCCTACATTGCATGCAAAGTGAAGCTTGAATACTCTTGGTGCTCCAGGGCAGAAGAACATTGAAAGGAGAGGCTGAAATACTGGAGATGGATTATTGGTGAAGACAACTGAGAGAAAGTGTTATTTGGGAGAAAACTCCAAAGTACATTCTTAAAGAGCAGATCTTACAAATCCTTGTGTGGAAGATAAAATTCCATTGAGACCAGTTAGCTCACAGTGTGACATGCAGGTGAGGGGGATTGATGAGAAATTCTTTCAAGTTGTTTTGGCTGGTATCTGCCACTTGGGTTCAGAGCATAGGGTACTTGACTATATTTTTCCATTTAGCTACATGGACTGTATACCTATTGAGAACCTTTTAGAGTATAAGACAGCTTTTGTAACTTTTGTAATCCTTACTATCTGTATATACCTGCAAAGATATATTTGGAGTGAAGAAGTTGTGTATCATTGATCATTGTTTTTTGTTTAATATAAGTTTTATTCTCTCGTTAAAGTTCATCAGCAGCCTATGCGACTCTCTGTAGTAGTCATCCTCCATTTTTCTAAATAAAAAATTAAAGTTAGCATCTACCAAATTGGGTTCCACCCTGAAGTCTGATTTGCCCTGTATAACATCAGCTGGGATCGCAACATGCCTTTTAACCCATTTTTCTTAACCTCAGGGATTGTAAAACCTCATTAAAAATGCACAAATCAAACAAACTCAAAAGGGTCCATCCAGGTTCACACACAAAACCTAAATAAGATCCTTTATCACCATATTTAACATACAAATATATATTCATATATACATTCAACTTGAAAAATATACATTGTTCAATATAACTACTGAAATAGTTATCCATGCTGTGGAAGGTGTCATATTTATGATAATGGGTTCCGTTCTGATAGAGAATCCTGATCTTGATATCAGTTCCTGCTTCCGTAAGTCACTGTGTTTATGGAACACTGGGATAGAAATTCACCATGGGTGGTTGTAGACAAGACAGATAGTATCATGTTGGGTACTGATTAAAAAGCCCTACCCAATGTTCAGCTCCACCAACTTCAAAGGAACAGACTATCAGGCAGTATATACAACAGATGGCCAAGAATGTGCCCAGTTTATAAACTCACAATTGTTAGAATGTAACCGGTGACAACTTTGTATTGGCTGCAATATGACCAATAGAAATAGATGCAAGGGTCAGCTAACTCAGTAAACCATGGAACCAATTACAGAGTAGAACAGCTGATTCACTATAAATAAGGAACTATGTAACTTTGAGGGTAGCTTGGAGTAGCCCAGGGTGAGGCTCCAAGTTTGGAATAATGATGTTTCTTTATTAAACCCTTTCTTTGATTATAAGTTGGACTAAGTTCTGTTATATTTTCATTTACTGCATTTTGAAGAGTTCCTTCTGATGAAACACCAACTGCCTTCAGTAGCCAAGGTTCAAACCTCTGCAATTTTCTCCTATAAAACTCCACTTTGAAATTTACCCCTTTGATCAAGCCTTTTGTCAGTTGCCCTGACACCTCATGTGGCTCCTTATCATACAGTAATAGAAGTTTACAGCATGGAAATAGGTCCTTTGGCCCAACTTGTCCATGCCACCCCTTTTTTTTAAAACCCCGAAGCTAATCCCAATTGCCTACATTTGGCCCATATCCCTCTATACCCATCATAACCATGTAACTATCTAAATGCGTTTTAAAAGATAAAATTGTACCCTCCTCTACTACTACTTCTGGCAGTTTGTTTCAGACACTCACCACCCTCTGTGTGAAAAAATTGCCCCTCTGGATACTTTTGTATCTCTCCCCTCTCATCTTAAACCTATGCCCTCTAGTTTTAGACTCCCCTACCTTTGGGAAAAGATATTTACTATCTACCTTGTGTATGCCCCTCATTTTCTTATAGACTTCTATAAGGTCACTCCTCAGTCTCCTACACTCCAGAGAAAAAAGTCCCAGTCTATTCAGCCTCTCAATATATCAAGTCCCGGTAGCATCCCAGTAAATCTTTTCTGCACTCTTTCTAGTTTAATAATATCCTTTCTATAATAGGGTGACCAGAATAGCACACAGTATTCCAAGTGTAGCCTTACCAATGTCTTGTACAACTTCAACAAGACATTCCAATTCCTGTATTCAATGTTCTGGCTGATGAAACCAAGCATGCCAAATGCCTTCTTCACCACTCTGTCCAACTGTGACTCCACTTTCAAGGAGCTATGAACATGTACCTCTAGATCCTGTTGTTCTGTAACTCTCCCCAACACCTTATCATTAACTGAGTAGTCCTGCCCTGGTTCAATCTGCCAAAATGCATCACCTTGCATTTGTCTAAATTAACCTCCATCTGTCAATCTGCGAGGAGGAAATGGTCGAGTAAGAGAACCTTGGTGTACGAAAAAAGTTGATTTGCTGGTTAAAAGGAAAAAGGAGGCTTATGTCAGGATGAGGCTTGATGGCTCAGTTAGTGCAATGGATAGCTATAGATTAGCCAGGAGGGAGCTAAAGAATGAATTGAGGAGAGCTAAGAGAGGACACAAGAAGACTTTGGATGATAGGATTAAGGAGAATCCTAAAGCTTTCTTTAGATATGTTAAGAATAGAAGATTGGTTAGGGCAAGATTACGGCCAGTCATAGACAGCAGTGGGAAGTTGTGCGTGGAGCCTGAAGAGATTGGAGAGGCACTGAATAAATATTTCTCTTCAGTATTCACGCAGGGTGATGTAAATGTAGTTATGGAGAACACTGAGGTACAGGGTTGCAAACTGGAAGGTATTGAAGTAGATATGGAGGATGTGCTAGATATTCTTGAGGGTTTGAAGTTGGATAAGTCCCCTGGGCCGGACGGGATTTACCCTAGGATTCTCTGGGAGGCAAGAGAGGAGATTGCAGAGCCTCTGGCTCTGATCTTCCGGTCGTCGTTGGTTACGGGTGTGGTTCCGGAGGACTGGAGGATAGCGAATGTGGTCCCATTGTTCAAGAAGGGGAAGAGAGACCTTCCAGGGAATTATAGGCCAGTGATTCTTACTTCTGTTGTGGGCAAAGTATTGGAGAGAATTATTAGGGATAGGATTTATAGTTATTTAGAGAGAAATGAATTGATTGGGGATAGTCAGCATGGTTTTGTGAAGGTAGGTCGTGCCTTACTAACCTCATTGAGTTTTTTGAAAAAGTGACTAAGGAGGTGGATGGGGGTAAGGCTGTTGATGTGGTATATATGGACTTTAGTAAGGCGTTTGATAAGGTGGCCCATGGAAGACTTGTGCAGAAAATGCAGATGTATGGGATAGAGGGTGATTTAGCTAATTGGGTTAGGAATTGGCTAGCAGATAGAAGACAGAGGGTGGTGGTTAATGGGAGATATTCATCTTGGAGTTCGGTGACAAGTGGCGTACCTCAGGGGTCTGTTTTGGGGCCCCTGCTGTTTGTAATTTTTTATAAATGATCTGGATGAGGGTATTGAGGGATGGATCAGTAAATTTGCAGATGATACTAAAGTTGGTGGTGTGGTAGATAGTGAAGAGGGTTGTTTTAGTTTACAGAGTGACTTGGACAAGTTGCAGAGCTGGGCCGAGAGGTGGCAAATGGAGTTTAATGTGGAAAAGTGTGAGGTAATGCACTATGGCAGAAATAATAAATGTGTAGAGTAGAGGGCTAATGGTAGGATTCTTAGTAGTCTTGATGAACAGAGGGATCTTGGTGTGTATGTGCATAGACCCCTGAAAGTAGGCAGTCAAGTCGAGAAGGTTGTTAAGAAGGCATATGGAGTCTTAGCTTTTATTGGTAGGGGGATTGAATTTCGGAGCCGCAACGTCATGTTGCAACTGTACAAAACTCTAGTGCGGCCGCACTTGGAGTATTGTGTGCAGTTCTGGTCCCCACATTATAAGAAAGATGTTGGAGGCATTGGAGAGGGTACAGAGGAGGTTTACCAGGATGTTGCCTGGTATGGAGGGCAGTTCTTATGAAGAGAGGCTGAGGGATTTGAGGTTGTTTTCGTTAGAAAGGAGGCGGCTAAGAGGGGACCTAATCGAAACATATAAGATGATTAGAGGTTTAGATAGAGTGGACAGTGATAGCCTTTTTCCTAGGATGGAAAAGCTAGCACGAGGGGACACAGCTTTAAATTAAGGGGTGATAGTTATAGGACGGATATCAGAGGTAGGTTCTTTACCCAAGGGTGGTTCGGGAGTGGAATGCCCTGCCTGCAGCAGTTGTAGATGCGCCAAGTTTGGTGGCGTTTAAGAGGTTAGTTGATAAGTATATGGAAGAGAAGGAATGGTTTAGTTTGGAGGGGCATTGCTTTTTATATTGGTCGGCGCAACATCGAAGGCCGAAGGGCCTGTTCTGTGCTGTAATGTTCTATGTTCTATGTTCTTTCATCAGTCCACTGGCACAATTGATCAAAATCCTATTTAACTGTTTAACAACAGTTTATAAAAGACAAAAATAAAATGCATAGGAGTCACTATGATATTATCCCCAGATCATTGGAGAGAAATCTTCTCCAATGATCACTAACTTCCAATGCAGAGTTGTGAACATCAACCCATCTCCTGTGAGTCTCTGAGGGCTGTTGTGTTGTAACTCATGTCTAAGCACATGTGGAATACAAGGAAATTGGGAGAAGTCATCAAGTGCAACAACATTTAAAAGAGTGGATTACAAATCAAAAACCTTCCTTTGTCCTACTGAAGAGACTTGGTGATTGATCCTTTATTCTCCAAACCTTCTTGTCATTCTTGACTTTGTTGAGCCTGTGATACTACTAATCACATCACCATATAATAAACCTTCTTTGTTATAAAACTAAAATACTGCAGAAGATGAAAATCTGAAATAAACATAGAGAATGTTAGAAATACTCAACAGGTCGGTAGCATCTGTGGAGAGAGGTTCAGAGTTAACAGCTGGATAGATTTTCATAATTTCAGACCTGAAACATTAACTTATTTCTCTCTCCACAGATGCTGCTTGATCTGCAGAGTATCTCTAAAGTGTTTTTAAAAAGTTTATTTATTCGTATCACAAGTAGGCTCAGATTAATACCGCAACACAGTTACTGTGAAAATCCCCTAGTCGCCACACTCCAGCACCTACTCAGATACACTGAGGGAGAATGTATCATGGCAAAGACTCCATTCTCTGTTTTAATACTTTCCCTTGTTCACCTCAATGGGTTTACTTTCATTTTAGGTACACCCATGTTTATCCAGTTATAATCAGTGTATCAACAGCAATGGCCTCATTTCCAAAGGCTGTCCTGTTACCATGAAAGCATCCACCTTCTCGGCAATTCCCTCTAATGTTTGAATTGATGTTGGCACTGCACACACACATCTGGTGTGGATCACGCTCAATGCCATTTTGGTGAAGTCTTTAGCACAGGTATAGGAGTACGCTCCAGATATATGCAGATTAGGCAGATTGTGATGTCCATTAGTGTATAAGCAAAGAACAAAGAAAATTACAGTACAGGAACAGGCCCTTCTGCCCTCCAAGTGTTGACCATGCTGTTCCACTTAACTAAAACCCCCTACCCCTTTGGGGACCATATCCCTCTATTTCCATCCTATTCATGTACTTGTCAGGACGATCCTCAAAAGTTATGACTGTATCCACTTCTACTACCTCCCCCAGCAATGAGTTCCAGGCACCCACTACTCTGTGTAAAAATTCTGCCTTGTACATCTCCTTTAAACCTTATCCCTCGCATCTTAAACCCATGCCCCCTAGTAATTGACCCTTGCACCTGGGAAAAAGCTTCTGACCATCCAGTCTGTTCACGTCTCTCGTAATCTTGTACACTTCAATCAGGTCATCCCTCAACTTCTATCGCTCCAGTGAGAACAAAGTTTCTCCAACCTCTCCTCATAGCCAATGCCCTCCATATCAGGCAACATCCTGGCAAATCTTCTCTGTACCCTCCCCAAAGCTTCCAAATCCTTCTTGTAATGTGGCGACCAGAATTGAACACTATATTCCAAGTGTGGCCTAACTAAGGTTCTATAAAACTGCAACCCGACTTGCCAATTTTTCAACTCAATACCCCAGCCAATGAAGGCAAGCATGCCGTATGCCTTCTTGACTATCTTTTCCACCTGCATTGCCACTTTTGGTGACCTGTGTACTTGTATACCCAGATCCCTTTGCCTAGCAATACTCTGAAGGGTTATGCCATTTACTGTATATTTCCAATCTGTATTAGACCTTCCAAAATACATTACCTCACATTTGTCCAGATTAAACTCTATCTGCCATCTCTCTGCCCAAGTCTTCAAATGATCTATATCCTGCTCTATCCTCTGATGGTCCCCCTCACTGTTCACAAATCCACCAACCTTTGTGTCGCCTGCACTAATCAATTCAGTTACATTTTCCTCCAAATCATTTTTATATATTACAAACAGCAAAGGTCGCAGCAGTGATCCCTGAGGAATGCCACTTGTCACAGCCCTCCATTCAGAAATGCACTCTACTACTGCTACCCTCTGTCCTCTTTGACTGAGCTAGTTTTGTATCCAACTTACCAGCTCACCTCTGATCCCATGCGACTTCACCTTCTGCACCAATCTGCCATGGGGAACCTTGTCAAAAGCCTTACTGAAGCCCATTTAGACAACATCCAGTGCCTTACCCTTATCAATCATCTTCATCACTTCCTCGAAAAACTTGATCAAGTTTGTGAGACCTCCCCTTCACAGAACCATGTTGCCTCTCACTAATATTTCAAGTGGGAATAAAAACTTTCTTGAAGAATCTTCTTCAATTGCTACTACTGATGTAAGGGTCATCAGCCTGTAATTGCCTGAATTATTCTTGCTACCCTACTTAAACAAAGGAATAATATTGGCTATCGTCCAATCCTCTAAGACCTCCCCTGTAGCCAGTAAGGATACAAAGATTTCTCTCAAGTCCCCCGCAATTTCCTCCCTTGCCCCTGTCAGTACTCTGGGTATATCCCATCAGGCCTTGGGGAACTGTCTCCCTTAATGCCTCTCAAGAATCTCAATACCTCTTCCTTTTTGATCTCAACATTACTCAAACTTTCTACACATCATTTCCCAGACTCATCATCCTCCATTCTATCCCTGTAAACTCACACATTTACCATGGTTAATCCATCAAACCTACACATCTTGGGACACTAAAGGGCAATTTTACCATGGCCAATCCAACTAACCTGCACATCTTTGGATTGCGGGAGGAAACTGGAGGACCTGAAAGAAACCCATGTAGACACGGAGAAAATGTGCAAACTTTGCACACACTGTTATCTAAGACCAAGGGTTGAACTCAAATTCAACAGCTGAAGTTGGCCCCCACTGCTGTTATTTAAAAATTCAACTACTTCTAGATTAGTAGTTGACTGATCTCTACTGACTGTTGCAGGGTTAGTAGAAGTACTTGGTTGTTTGTACTTTTATTCACTGTTGGTGAAGTATACACAAGTTGTGTGGCCTGTGGGGATGGCTTTGGTTCTCATTTTGAGGATTCTGCTCTAGTTACCATCACCGTTGGTCTATTCTTACCTTAACCCCACCGAAGAAAGTGTGTGAATTATATCTCCATTTTACAAAGAAAGTGCCCACTGAAATCTGCCAACTGTTGCTGGGAGAATATGATGGCACTGCCAGTAGCTGTGAAGGTGACTGGAGCAATGAACCTCGTTGTGTTGGGATTCTTCTAGTCTGGAACAAGGGACATTCTTAACATCTCCTAGCTCAGCATCCATCGATGCATGAAGGAAATCTATGATGCTTTCAACAAGACCAGGGTAGATGGAAGGACAATATTCCAGATGGTGGGAGAGTTCAGAACCAGAAGTCACAGTCTGATGATTCAGGGTAGACCATTTAGGATGGAGATATGGAGACATTTCTCCACCCAGAGAGTGGTAAGCCTTTGGAATTCATTGCTCAGGAAGTAGTTGATGCCAAAACATTGAATGTATTCAAGCCTCCTAGATATAGCACTTGGGGTGAACAGGATCAAAAGTTATGGGGAAAAAGCAGGATTAGACTATTGAGTTGGGTAATCAGCCATGATCGTGATGAATGGTAGAGTAAGCTCAAAGGGCCTTCTACTGCTCCTATTTTCTATGTTTCTGTGAATGGCCAGGAGACGAATATGTTGCATTTTCTGCCTCCAGGCCACTGGTCTCATCAGGATTCTCCATGATGCAGAGTGCCATCGGCCACACATGTGGTGTTTCAGAGGTGCCACATCTAAATGTATATATGTACTGCAACTACAAAGAGTTTCACTCCCTCATGATACAGTTGCTGTGCGGCCATGGACATCATATCATGCAGATGAATGCTTGGTATTCAGGCAGCAGTCATGATGGCTTTGGGCTGTGTCAGTCCCCCTGTTCCTCCTTATCACATCAAACAGAGAATGTCTGCTCATCAGTGACAAACACTATCCAGTAATAACTGGCTCATGATTCCAGGTTATAAGTTGTCACACAAGGCCAGCATGGCTGTTATGGAAGCTAATGTCAGGAGTGGGGGTAACATCTCTGCTGCTTAGACCATGATGAAGGAGTACTGCAGAATTTGCCAGAGCATATTTATCATTTGTTGAGGTCAGTTACATCTCGCACAACCTTGCTCTCATAAGGATAAACTGCTGTTCGGTATGAGGTGAGCAACTGAGAGGAAGAAGGGGGGGGGGGGCACATAACAAACACATCCCCTTTTCATCTGGGCTGTCTGTGATCAGCTCACCTGACTGCGGCACTAATTTAAAAAAAATCCAATTCCCCATTCAACAAGCATCCCACCTTACCTTCTGTCTGTTACTGTCCAGCACAGCATCCTTTTGATTACAATATGGAAGTGGAAGCTGGCTAAACAAGAAAAAAATTCCATACCCACTTTATCAAACAAACCATCCCATATCCCACACAAAAGTTAACTCTTCACCTTTATGCATTTCTTTGGTGCCTGTTTCCGATGTGTTATCACCCGTCCTGGGCTCCAACAGTGCAACTCAAGTGACTGCAGCATAGCGAGTGGGAGATGGGAAGCTTTCAGTGAGGGAAACTGCAGGTGGCCTTGCAGGACAATCTCAAGCTACTGTGATCCCTGATTCAGACCATGGCAGAGAACCCGGGCAGAGAGCAGCAAGGCCACTGGCGCTGAGACAGTGGGGGGGGAGGTCAACTGCTCTCATCAATTGGGTAGATTGCAGGTTCACACAACAGAGAAACAGTGCCACTCCCTGAGACAGCAATTGTGAAAGCTTAGTAATCTGTTGCAGTACAGATTACTAGACCATTGTGAAACCCAGCAAGGCCATTTGATCACCAGTATCTTCAAACATGATGGCAACAGTCAGGGCTTGCATGGGAATGGATTACATTTACATGACCTCAGTCTGAGCTTTCACAGCATTCAACCAGTGGGTGCCTCCTGTTTGCGTTGCAATGAAAGTTGAGACATTGACCACCTGATGCTGCATCCCAGTTGTGACCATAAGTCCTCTAATGGATTTAGCCACCATTTCCAAACCAGAAAAAATGGAGTGCAAACTCAGTGCAAAGCCTTGTGCCAGAATGATGCTGCACTCTGCTATGCTCCTGTGCCAGTTTGGTGCTGGACTCCGAACTGGCACAGGAGCACAGCGGTGCTGGACTCTGTCATACTCCTGTAAGAATTTAGCAACACCAATTTTAAATCCAACCGATTTATTTGATAGTAAATTTGCGAGCTTTCGACACTCTTGTGTCTTTGTCAGGCAAATGCAGTGTTCTGGTCTGCAATAGCACACATCAGCACAGACAGTCAGAGATTGCTGATTAGAATGCGAATCCTTACATCTAACCTGCTATTCAAGTGTTAAAGTGGCTAACAACGTGTGTGAAGGGAATCCGGAGCATTGGTTAGAGAATTGTGTATTTTTTTCCAGACAGCACAGTAAGTGAGGTTTTTTGCTAATCCAGGCAAGTTACAGGGGTTATAGATAGTGTGTCATGAAGCCAAGATCCCTATTAAGACCGTCCTCATGTGTGCGGAACTCGGCTATCAGTCTCTGCTCAGCGACTCTGCGCTGTCGTGTGTCACGAAGGCTCCCTTGAAGAACATTTACCTGAAGGTCAGAGGCCGAATGCCCATGACTGCTGAAGTGTTCGTCCACAGGAAGGGAACTGTTTTGCCTGGTGATTGTTGAGCAATGCTCATTCATCCGCTGTTGTAGTGTCTGCATGGTCTCCCCAATGTACCATGCTTTGGGACATCCTTTCTTGCAACGTATTAGGTAGACAACGTTGGCTGAGTTGCAAGAGTATGTACCGTGTACCTGGTGAATGGTATCCTCACATTTGATGATGTCGTCCATGTCTATGATCCGGCATGTCTTGCAGAAGTTGCTGTGGCAGGGTTGTGTGGTATTGTGGTCACTGTTCTCCTGAAGGTTGGGTAGTTTGCTGCGAACAATGATCTGTTTGAGGTTGTGCGGTTGTCTGAAAGCAAGAAGTGGGGGGGTGGGGATGGCCCTAGCGAGATGTTCATCGTCATCAATGATATTTGAAGACTCCGGAGAAGATGTCGTAGCTTCTCCGCTCCGGGGAAGTACTGGACAACAAAGGGTACTCTGTCCACCGTGTCCCGTGTTCATCTTCTGAGGAGGTCAGTGCGGTTTATCGTTGTGGCACGTCGGAACTGTCGATCGATGAGTCGAGCGCCATATCCTGTTCTCACAAGGGCATCCTTCTGCGTCTGGAGGTGTCTGTCACGATCCTCCTCATCTGAGCAAATTCTGTGTATACGGAGGGCTTGTCCACAGGGAATGGCTTCTTTAACGTGTCTAGGGTGGAAGCTGGAGAAGTGGAGCATTGTGAGGTTGTCTGTTGGTTTGCGGTACAGTGAGGTGCTGAGGTGACCGTCTTGATGGAGATGCGTGTGTCCAAGAATGCAACTGATTCTGGAGAATAGTCCATGGTGAGTTTGATGGTGGGATGGAACTTGTTGATATCATCATACGGTTGTTTCAATGATTGTTCACCATGAGTCCAAAGGAAAAAGATGTCATCAATGTATCTAGTATATAACCTTGTTGAAGATCTCGTGTGATGAAGAAGTCTTGTTCGAACCTGTGCATGAAGATGTTGGCATACTGAAGTGCGAATTTGGTCCCCATGGCTGTTCCATGTGTCTGGATGAAAAGCTGATTGTTGAAGGTGAAGACATTGTGGTCCAAGATGAAGCGGATGAGTTGTAAAATTGCATCCGGAAACTGGCAGTTGTTGGCATTGAGTACTGAGGCAGTTGCAGCAATACCATCGTCGTGGGGGATGTTGGTGTAGAGCGCTGAGACATCCATTGTGACAAGGAGTGTCCCTGGTTCAACTGCTCCATGTGTGCTGAGTTTCTGTAGGAAGTCCGTAGTGTCAAGACAAAAGCTGGGGGTTTTTGGTACAATGGGTTTCAGGATGCCCTCGACGTAGCCAGAGAGGTTCTCGCATAGGGTTCCATTGCCCGATACGACATTTGCTTTGTGTATCTTTGGGAGGCACTTTGGCACTCCTGTGCCAGATTGGTGCTGCAGTTGGCAAGCTACTGTGCCAGATTGATGCTGCATCCTTCATACCTCTTTACGTTGACTGCAGGTTTTCTCGTAAGCCTCACAATGCATTATGTATTTCTGAGTGGTACCCAACACAAGTCCTCATCTGCAGCAGTACGAGTGCATGACTTTGCATTCAGTACATAAGCACCTATATTGAAATTAGCATGCCAAGAGTGACGTTCAAATTTCCCAGAGTTAGAAGGGCAGTCCAACTATGAGACCCCACCCCGGGAGCAACCCTGCACCCAGACAAAATCTGAGAAGGCAGTAAGAGCAGATAGCTGTGCAGATCAATGCCAGCTCAGCAGCTCTGAGAATTGGAAACCACAAGAAATTCGATGACCTCACGGAAGTGGTCAAGGTTAGTGAATGCCACACTCTAACAAAGGCAGCGCAAACATTGTTCAGTGCTACAAACCTCCGTCACTCTCACACATCTCAATTTATACATACTATTTGACTGTGACAGGCATATCACCCAAACACATTGCACCACATTCACTGACACATTTCCCTGTTGATCAAAGGGAAATGTGATCCTTTTTCCAGCAGTCCACTGCTCACAGTGATTCTACAGATACAGATCCTGTCTCTACATTTCCCTTTGTAAAGTACATGCAACACCATTATCTGAAGGGGGCTGAGAGTATGAGGTTGAGCAAATATATTTGAAAGCAGAAAATCCCAAGGGAGTTCTGTGGTGAGAGAAATAGTGAAAAGCAAAAGATGCATCTGTAAACCATGTGCAGCTTTACAATCAGAGGAGGTTGTGGGGTGAGGGTGAAGTGGGATGTAAGGAGGAGGACAGTTATGATCATTGGCCATGTCTTCAGTCATTGCTGCCTGACTGACGATGAGAGCATGACAGCACTGTCTCCTCCGTGGGGAGGGAGTGCAGGTGAGAATTCACAGCCATGTCTGGGATCTACTGGCTACCAATTGTTGCTTTTGATCAGTGTTCCTTCACTGTTGCACAGGTCAAAATCTTGAACTTCCTTTCCTAGCAGCAATTGTGAGTGCATCTACACCACATGGACTGGACTAGTTCAGGAGGATGGCTCACTACATATTTCATGGAAGAATAAAAAAGTACTTTTTTTAAACATGGGGATGGGGTTTTCCAGTAGTCCCACTGAAGGTGACCCCTCTACAGTGACTTACCCGGTGGCAGGATAAGCAAGCCATTCAAAACACTGTAGACTTTGGGGTGGGGGAATTCAGCCCAGTGACTGTCTTACATCTGCGCATTTTAAATCAATTATCTTCCTCCCTCTAACTGCATTGGCAGAAGATGATACTTGATCTCGATGCCCCATATACATCTCATCGGGGGATTGACCACCGTATGATTCTTCTGTGTGCCTAATTTGCTGATTTCTGATTGGTCAGGTGATGGTGAGTCTCAGATTTTGTGCTCTCTGATTGGTTATTGTCCCAACCTCAGAAAGGTCCTCGGTCACCATGACAATCCTACCAGGCTCTAACTCAGGGGATTGCAGGAGAGTTGTTATGATATTAAATTTCTGAGTTTTAATAGGTTTTATGATCGACTCTTATGAAATGGCAATGCAGACCATAAGTAGCTGGGACAAGCCGGCAACCTGATTTATCAAGATGAAAATGTAGGGAGACTATGGTCTCAAATTATGAGTAAATCAACATACAGAGGTCTGCATCAGTACAGCTTTGCAATGTGATTTATGAGAAACTAAATGGTAAGAGGCATAATAATTGTAGTGGGGTGCATAGAACTTGATTCATCAAAATGCTGATGTACAGAAGCTCAGGCCTCTAAATCTAGAATTCGATTTATAAGCAATGCGTTATAGAGCAGGATAATACAGTTGGGTCAGGGTCATAGATTTCTTTTTTATGTTTTCAATTATATTTTAAAAATTCTTTGTGAGCAATGCCTAGCAGACGGACGTATTCATGCAGAGTTAACCCTGCTAATGTGCCGGCAACCATCAGCAGAGATACGCTTGTACAGATCAGACTGCTACTGGTAGCCTCATTAGATTAACAAATTCTATTGACAATGGTAGAAATGAAAGATACCCCTCCTTCAAAGGTATCCACATGCGGCCGATTCTAATTTATTTCATATGCACTCATTGAAATAATGTGATTCTGAAAAAAAATACTCTCCTTTTGAAAATTTATTACACAAAATAAATTGGAGCAGAGGCAGTCTGGAAGAATGCACAATTTGGAGGATTGCTTATCAAGATCAGTGAGTGCAGACATGTACAAGCTTCATTGCAGTAATGGTTGCATTGCGACCCATTAAAGTAATACCTTTGCACAAACATTGTGTATCCAGTATCAAAGGTAAACCATTTCTTTTGTGTGACGTGGGCGTCACTAACAAGGCAAGCACTGATTGCCGATTCCTAATAGCCCTTGAACTGAATGGCTTGCTCGGCTATTTCAGAGGGAAGTTGAGAATTGGCCACATTACTGTGGGTCTGGAGTCACACGTAGACCAGACTGGGTAAGGATAGCAGATTTCTTTCCCTAAAGAACAATGATGAACTAGATAGATTTTTATGACAATTGCTGGTCAGTGTTACTAAGATCAACTCTACATTCCAGGGACAGGACTTTCCCCATTCCCACGGCAGCAGCGGGATCTTCTGATCTCCCTGCTGTCAACAGGATCTATGCAACCCTCTCTCCCTCAATGTTGGGAAACCTAGTTGGTAGGATGGGATTATCTCACTGGCAAGAATGGCTGGAAAATTCCGGCCCAGTTCTGAATTTAAATTCTACTAGTTACTGTGATGGAATTTGAGCCCATGTTCCCAGTGCATTCGTCTGGCCCTCTGGATTACTACTGGTCAGTGATAACTTCATTGTGTCCCCCAAAACCCCCTATTCATAATTGTATTGTGCTTTTGGTATTAGGAAGGTTTACAGAATCTCATACATTGGTGGGGTTGGAGCCCTATCCTTTAGAAATGAAGAAAAGGTAACATTAAAATCAGGATTTTGGAGGGTTATGAGCTTTTTTGACTGAATGTCTTTCTGACCTGACTGACAATGTTTTGATGCGTACAACGTCCCTCTCTGCAAAAAAAATCCCAACTCCTTTAAAAAACAGGCACTTAACTGCACTAAAATAAATCTGCATTTGCAGGAAAACACTAGCCCTTCCCCTGTGATGCCATGGGGAAGTGGATTAAAGAGGCTATGGATTCCAAAGAATGAGCAGGATTTAATTTTGTAAGAAAATGTATGCCACAAATTTTCGACAGCAGAGTATGTAAGCATTTTATGAAAGCAACTCCTCTGCAAAAACTTAAGAATCCCAAGTCTCATTAACTTGATGGGAATGCATTTGGTAATTCAAGCAATTTGAGAGATGCAAATAGCACTTTTACAAAGACTGTAGCTTGTCAGTGAAGACATTCAGATACATTTAGACTTTCCTCAAAAGCAGATATGACAGAACATCACTAATATCTTTTTGTGATCTGCTGATTTTCCTAAAACTCCCCTGTGTGTACATATTGTTGTCACTCACCTGTAAGGCCACTGGCTTCTGCTGAGAGGAACGCACTCCAGGACAACAAGAAGAATATTCCAGTCTCCAGCATCGGGAATTCACAGAGTTTGGTGAATTTCGTTAAGTAATCAAAGCCATGTGTTAAGGAGAAAGAAATGACAACATAACCAATCCCCTTTCTCGACAATTTTCTCCCATTCCACTACTTTTCCCATCCCCTTCACTTGGGTTACTGCTTCCACGAATGATATGGCTCACCACTAGCTTATCCAAGTGGCCATTAAGAACTTTGAACCATGACTATGAATGCTAGTAAGCTATAGGACTGTGAAGGACATGGCAGCCAAGGCCAAGTCTGGTCTCATGAGACAATGCTCATTCATAGATACAGCAGGAACACTGTCTGACTTTCCATTCTTTAACCTGGAACACACTTGAGTAATCAAAACATGTCAGCTACCACTCTTTGTTCGCAGTAAAGATCAGTAATCGAATCTCGAGATCCTTCCCAAAAGCACTGATTCATATATAGGTAATTTCTGTGCTTTGGTATCTTTAGCAGGATCTCTTCCATTACACACAGACCTAAGCTTTGTCAACAGATTGACAATAAGGGCTAAAATTGATCCAATCCTCACTCCTGCAACAACATATGCACAGCCCAGAAGTTTTTCTTAATAAAATAAGGAAATAAAAAATAAATTTTTTTTTAATAAAAAGCGCCACATCATATAATGCAGGACACCAATGCATTTGCTTTTTTAAAATTTATTTATGAGCATCACAAGTAGGCTTACATTAACACTGCAATGAATTTACAGTGAAAATCCCCTTGTTGCCACATTCTGATGCCTGTTCAGGTATTTAGTATGGCCATTGCACCTAACCAGCACATCTTTTGGACTCTGGGAGGAAACCCACGCAGACATGAGGAGAATGTGCAGACTCCACACAGACAGGGCCCAAGCCTGGAATATGAACCTTGGTCCCTGGTGCTGTGAAGTAGCAGTGCTAACTACTGTGTCATTTTATATGAATTGCTAAAGTTGTTTATAAATGCAATTCTGACTGCTTGCCTCTGTCCTGGGTGTTGACCACAGTTAGTTTTTGATTTTCCCATCAAATGTCACATTGCTCTTCTGAAACATTCCACTGCATTTTAACACTTTCTTTTCAGGTTATTTCTCAAAAGATTAATCTCATCGCTGATGATTATTTGATCGAGGGCCTTGAACAGTAAAAATTTGAATCATAGAATCCCAACACTGCAGAAGGAGGCCATTTGGCCCATTGAAACTGCACCCACCACAATCCCACCCAGGTTCTTTCCCCTTAACACCATGCATTTACCATGCAGGTCCCCCTGACATTTTGGGGCAATTTAGCATGGCCAAATAACCTAACCCACACACCTCTGGAGTATGGGAAGAAACCCACACAGACATGTGTAAACTCTGCACAGGCAGTTTCCCAATTCGGGAAATGAACCTGGGTCCCTTGTGCTGTGAGGCAGCAGTGCTAATCACTGTGTAACCATGCTGCCCTGAAGGAAGGAAGGGTGTGCCGATTTGAAAGCACTGGTCTCTCTATCCCGAGTCTGATAAAAATTAAATCCTTATAAGAAATATTAACTTCTATGTCTTTTTGCAGACTTCAGTCTTTTTGTTGAGATTTCAGAAAACTAATTACAAGTGAATTACCCACAGAGTCTTGTGTTATGACCATTGCCCTTCTCAATTTATACCAACAGATGCTGGAACTATCGGCAGCTTTGAGAGCACCACAGAAGATTTGTGCAAGTGTTAGAGCATTGAAGGAGAAAAAAAATGACTCCAAGTTGTACCGGATACAATGGGAGATCAGATTGAGTCTGGCAGATGTCATTTAATGCAGTGTTATACATATGGCTTAAGCTTATTCCAAACATATGCATACATGTGGGATTTCAAACTAAAGTATGTTCATTGAGTGGAAAAACCAAGATGCTTATAACATGTGAATCTCTAAATGTTCAAGGCTAGCGCCGAGATGAGGTTGCAAATGCCAGGGTTAGCATTGCTGCCTCACAGCACCAAGGATGTTTGATTCCCACCTCGGGTTAGTCTGTGTAGGACCTACTAGGAGGCTTCCATTAACACTGCAATGAAGTTATTGTGAAAATCCCCCCGTTGCTAATTCCGCCACCTGTTCAGGAACACTGAGGAAGAATTTAGCATGGCCAATGCACCTAACCAGTACATCTTTCGGACTGTGGGAGGAAATCAGAGCACCCAGAGAAAACCCATGCAGACATGGGGAGAACGTTCTCAACTATCCAAATAAGGATTGGGATAGTATTAGGATAGAGGCTAAGGAGAGAGGAGGAATTTTGAAATGTATTCAGAAGAACCTCTTGGACTAATATGTTCTCAGCCCAACTAGAAAGGAGGCATGTCAGGATCAGGACCAACAAGATACCTGGCGAGAGAAGTTATTTTGTTTTATAGAATCCCTATATTGCAGAAGGAAGCCATTTGGCCCACTAAGTCTGCAGTAACTCTCTGACAGAGGGTTTTACCCAGGCTCCCTCCTTATCCCCATAATCCTGTTATTTATCCCGTTAATCCCCCTACCCTACACATCTTGGGATAGTAAAGGGCAATTTAGCATGGCCAATTCACCTAATCTGCACAGCTTTGACTTAATTGAGTAAATAAGGTGCTATTGGCAAGCCTTGAACTCACGCTGATTGACTAAAAATACCTGGTTTAGGGGAAAGTTCTCTGAACATTTTATTTTGAACTCAGTTGTGCTTTGAAAGCAATTTGTGAAGAAATGCTGCTTCTCTCTCTCTCTTGCTCTGTCTCTCTTACCCCCATCCAGTATTGCCTTTAGTCCAGAGTGGTGTTACCTTCAATTAGAAAAGTATCTTGGTATAACTGATCTCTATTAAAAGGCAGCAAAACTGTAACAAGGCAAGTAAGAGTTAACAAAGACAGTATTTCACCAAAAATCCATCTGAAAGGACTTCCTCTTCTAACCTGATTGACAGTGTCAAGACCTTTTCGAACTTTATTCTTTTTATAGAGTTCCTTTACATGAGCCTCTGCAAAGACCTTATCAGTCTTGTCCTTTGTTTTCTCTTGTTGTGTGTGTGTGCGTGCGTGCGTGCGTGCGTGCGCGCGCCGCATTTTGGAAACAGGGCAAATCATTATACATCCAGATTACAAATTGTGTGGTATTTTAATTTTGCAGCTTGTTTTAAAAAATGCTTTATAATAAATCAATTATTTTGAGTTTATTAAAAGAAGCCTTTTTAAAGTCTCTTTTATTCTGAGTCTAACAATAGTGAAGGTGAACAATCGGCTATTTTTGTGACTGAATTAAACACTTAAACAATTGCTGTGAGCGGTGGAGTAGTAGGATTTGGGAATCTGCACATTCCTCCCATCCCGATACTAACATCAGCAAAGTACATGCAAGCTTGGACTTCAGAGAGCCATTTGAGGAAAAAGCATGGAAGTCACTGAGACTTTATAAAGCATTGGTTACATATCTGAAGTCTCCACAGTTTAGGAAGGGTATCATAGGAGAGAATCATAGAATTCCTACAGTGCAGAAGGATGCCCCATTTGACCCATCAAGTCTACACCGACAACAATCCCACCCAGGCCCTTTTACCATAACCCCATGTATTTACCCTAATAATCCCCCTGGCATTAAAGGGCAATTTAGCACAGTGAATCAACTTACCCTGCACATCTTTCAGAATATGGGAGGAAACCAGAGCACCCAGAGGAAACTCAAGCAGACATGGGGAGAACGTGCAAATTCCATACAGAACGTGGCCCGAGCCTGGAATTGAACCGAGGTCACTGGTACTGTGAGACAGCAATGCTAACCATTGTGCCACCATGCCACTCTGTAGGAGGGTCTTTGAAGGGTGCTGAAGTGGTTTACCAGAATGGATGTGGGATTTTAGCTGCAAGGTTAAATAAAAGAAACTGGGATTGTCTTCTTTGGAGTAAGGGATATTGAAGACAAATTGAAGAGAGGTGCATAAAATTACAATGGGTTTTGTTAAAGTTTAAAAAAACAGCTTCCATCAGCCAATTGTGCAAGGATTTGGCAATACAGATTTAAAGGTTTGGGTAAGAGATATAGGAAGGATGAGAGTGAGGTTTCCTTTCCACAGCAGGTCATCAACCTCTGCAACAAGCTGCCAACTTGGATGGCAAGTGTGGATTCACAGCTAGGATTTAAAAGTGATAAGTTCCTGCCTCTGGTTGATATTTAGTGCATATTAAAGGTAAATGGGATATTGATGAGATGTTCCTCATGGTCACTAAGGTGCTCTGAAAATTACACTGATTGAAGGAGAATTATCCAAAATGTTTTCCACTCTGAAGTGGCCTCGGATTTCAGAACATTCAGCTAATGTTCTGGGGACTAAGGTTCAATGTGGTTGATACTCAACTGCCCTCGCACAACCAGGGACAGGCAATAAATGCTGGCCCAGCCAGTAATGCACATGTCCCATGAAGGAATAAAAAAACAGTGGAATGTATTTGCTATATGCACAGTGCAGAGTAGTCTGGTTGTCTAATTGAGGATAGGAGCTTGCTCAGAGGAGTGCCAAGGTCAAGACCCTTATTTACTGAGTTTGATGGTGAGTACTAGGTGAGCTGAAATTTTAAAGTTTAATGTTTTTAAAAGTTCAGTTATTTATGTCACGAGTACGCTAACATTAACACAGCAACAGAGTTACTGTGAAAATCCTCTAGTTGCCACACTCCGTGTCGGTTTGGGTACACTGATAGAGAATTTAGCATCGCCAATGCACCGAACCAGCACATCGTTCGGATTGTGGGAGGAAACCAGAGCTTCAGGAGGGAACCTATGCAGACACAGGAGAATGTGCAGACTCTGCATAGACAGTGACCCAAATCAGGAATTGAACCCAGGTCTCTGGCACTGTGAATCAGCAGTGCTAACCACTGTGCCACTTTGCCAGTCTTGTTCAAGGGAGGGGAGATTTCCTTTTTTTAAAATATTTTAAGTACTACATACTCAAAGAAAGGGTGCCTAAATACAAGTTTGTCTAAAGTGCCATTTTCCTTAACATTAGGAAGGTACAGTGAAATGAAGAATGATTTACAAGTGTCAACGTCAAACATCAGACCAAAAATGGACTGACTTTGTAACGAGAATCAGGCACACCCAATACACTGCTATCTATAGTATTAAGACTTTTCCCTCTAAAAACATTATTTTTTTTATTAACTCATGGGACATGGGCATTGCTGGCTGGCCAGCATTTATTGCCCATCTCTAGTTGCCCGAGGGCAATTGAGAGTCAATCTGTAGTCCTAGAGTCACATGTAAGCCAGACCAGGTAAGGATGACAGATTTTCTTTCCTAAAGGACATTAGGGAACTACATAGATTTTCCTGATAATTGACAGCGATTTCATGATCATCAATAGATTCTTAATTCTAAACTTTTTTTTATTGAATTCAAATTCCACCACCACAAATGTTGTATAACATTTCAGAAAAACTTGGACAGGTACATGGATGAGAGGGGTGTGGAGGGATATGGTCCAGGTCCAGGTCAGTGGGAATAAACAGAAAAATGGTTCGGTACAGCCAAGAAGGGCCAAAAGGCCTGTTTCTATGTAATGTTCTATGGTTCACCTGCCACATTACCTGAGTTTCCTCATTAATAGTCTAACGATAATACCACTAGGTCATCGCCTGCCCGTTAAAAAAAACACTTGTATCTACAACACTTTAATACTATGAGGATTGTATATTGTGGAAATGTAGATTCACAAACACCTATGTTTTTTGTTGTTCGAGAGATCAGAACACAATTAGTTAAAACAGCTTTCACTTTCTCTAAACAGAGATGCTCTGCAAAGGATGAAAAACTGAAGGAACGAGAAGGTCACTCATTCATGTCTCAAGGGCCAAGGACATATTGGTTTGGTCGCTGATTATAGTAATAAAGTGATTGAAGAGCTTACATGAACCATATAACCATGGTAACAGAATCACTGGGAGAGATTTAGATGAACGTGAGTGTATTTTCTAGGCTTCATGCTATCTGAAGTCTATCTTTTGATGTATTGTAGGTTAGTGTTAGTATGGATAAAACGTTGAGCTCAAAGGTAGAATTAATATATATGTTTTGAGCCTTTAGCTATGAAGTAGGCAGGCTGGAATGATAGCGTTTGGTACCGGAGTTCTTAGCGTGAATTGTGAACTCAATAATAAAGAATCCAATAATTAAATGGAATCATATTTTATGATTGACTGAACTCTTGCTAGATTGCATGACATAAACTCATTAATGACAAAGATCTAATTTTGTGGTTGCTGTAATTAATAGGGAAAGATGATAGCATTAGTAGGAAAAGATAACAGAACAGGAAAGCAGTTCCAGTGCTGATCTTAAAACAATTTGTTTCTTGCAGTTTAAGTCATAAAGTTTATTTATTAGTGTCATGAATAGGCTTACATTAACACTGCAGTGAAGTTACTGTGACAATTCCCTAGCAGCCACACTCCGGTGCCTGTTCGAGAGAGAATTTAGTACAGCCAATGCATCTAACCAGCACGTCTTTCATCGTGGGTCAATGTGATATTTTCATCAAGTCTGATTTAAGAAAATGATTCCCATGCATCAGTTAGAGAGGTCAGTATTGCCTGAGAGGTAATAACTTAAAGGGGATCTCAGTTAACAATGGGATAAATAAACCCAATCATTTCTTAATAAATGGATGAACCTAAATGGGTGGTAGGGTGCAGAGTGCCTTATACAATAGGAGGCAAAGATAGATGGAAAGAGACAAAGAGGTCCTCAGTGGAGAGTGTTTAGAAGTATGGGGGAGTTGAAGAGAAGAAAAATGCATTAGTGTTACTGTGTCTAATGCTGTAAATACAGAAGTTAAGTTATTCTTTAAGTTAATTTATTAAAGTTTGTAAAGTTTTAAAGTTTATTTAGTTGTCACAACTAGGCTTATATTAACAATGCAATGAAGTTACTGTGAAAATCCCCGAGTTGCCATACTGTAGTGCCTGTTCGGGTTCACTGAAGGAGAATTTAGTATGGCCAATGCACCTAACCAGCACAAGAAACTAAAACAAAACAAAAAAATAAAAAGAGCTTTGGTTCTGACAAAGGGTCATCCAGATTTGTAACATTGGCTCTATTCTCTCCCCACAGATGCTGTTAGGCTGAGATTTTTCAGCATTTTTTGTTTGTTTCAGATTCCAGCACTTGCAGTATTTTGCTTCTCCTAACTGGTATGTCTTTCAGACTGTGGGAGGAAACAGGAGCACCCAGAGGAAACCCATGCAGACATGGGGAGAACATGCAGACTCCGCACAGACAGTGACCAAAAACTGGAATTGAACCAGGATCCCTAGCACTATTGTGCCATCATGCCACCATCACCAGGTCTGGAAGGAAAAGGCAATTGGATTCAGTTTTCAGTTTCTGAGGCTTCTGAGTTTCTTCAAACTAAAGACAGCCTTTAAAGCAGTTTAAGTTTCTTTGCAGTATGAACATCAGTTGCTCTTCTGTTTAACTTATTGTAATTACTGAAGCTAGCTAATTGGTATATGTACACACAGGGGGCAGTCTTACTCTCCGCCCTCCGCAATGTGTATTGCGGCAATGGTGATGGGAGCTTCTGATTCTGCCATTGACAATGGAGTGCCTCATTGTATACAACTCCCCCCCCCCCCATAACATTGGGAAACCTGCAGTGGGGAGTTCGCTGCTGATGGAACAAGACGATCCCAGTGGCCAGAATAGCCAGAAAATATCAGCCATGGATTTATTTTGTGGAAACTTGAACCACAATTTTAGCTTGGAACTGGTGAAGTTGCGATCCTCGGGCTTAGGATCTGAGAATATAACAAGACTTTGAAAATGAGTGTTCATAAGTTGAACGAAGACTTTGATGTGACGGCTGAGAATGTTCATTTCAATTTCAGATTACAAACCCATAATTCGGGAAGAGTTTGGGTCATGTTCTAAGTGAAAGCAGTTGGTGTGGATGTTCCAGATTTCTCAAGCTGTGCGAAATCTGCCCTTGAACTCTTTTTGTGCTGAAACATTGAAGCTTTTATTTCACCAGTGAGAGCTAACCCTTCGTTCAGGCCTTTTTTTTAAACAGTAAATTCAAAAAAAAATCTGGAGAAAGCAAAGATGAAGTGATGTACTTCTTTGCAAGCCGACATGTGGGAATGTTTCTACATTACTAGTACTATTGACTTGAGCAGTATTATCGCTAAGCTATTAGTTCAGAAACACAGCTAATATTCTGGGGATCTGGTTTCAAATCCTGCCTCAGCAGATGTGGAATTTGAATTCTATAAGAATAATCTGGAATTAAGAATCTACTGATGACCATGAAACTATTGTCGATTGTTGGAAAAACCCATCTGGTTCACTATTGTCCTTTAGGGAAGGAGATCTGCCATCCTTACCTGGTCTGGCCTCCATGTGACTCCAGAGTCACAGCAATGCGGTTGACTATCAACTGTCTTTTTGAACAGGGCAAACAGAGATGGGCAATAAATGCCTGCCAACCAACGACACGGATGTCCCACTACTGAATAAAAAAAGTTACTGGTTACTGATCTTTTTCTCCCCAAGATGAATTATTTTTTGGTTCTCGTTATTTGCCCAAAGTAAATTGGAGTTTGAATTAGATTAGCCTTTTTAATTGTGAAAACCCAACTTCCATTATAGTCACAGTGCAACTTCCACTATAGTCACAGTGTAACTTTGGGTATTGTGAATTATGCAGCATTTTCTACTCCCTGGAATGAGATAGACACATAAATCAAAGATATTTTTGAATTCCTGACAAGCTTTAAGGAGTCAGTAATTTGAGGGGACTCCTGACCATTTAATTATCTTGATGGTCCAACAATATGTGACCAGAGAAGAGAGTTCTCCTGCTGTCATGATGTTAATGATCTACTGAGATCTTGTAGTTGGATTGCATTGCATAATTCTTAGTAGTAGTAAAGTTTTAAGTTCATTTAAAGGCTGCAAGCTGACATTGATTGAAGAGAAGTCTTACGGATCGAAATGTTAATTCTGTTTCTCTCTCCACAGATGCTGCCAGACCTGCCGAGTTTTTTCCAACACTTTCTCTTTTTATTTAGGACATTGATGGATGATGCCTGGTTAGTCTTCATTTTAAATGTAGGCAAATTAATTGCATATGCAACGCTTGTGCCTTTGAGCTTTCTAAAATAACTTAACCCACTTTTTAATTCATCAACTATTGTTTTGAAAATGTACCTGGAAGTTTAACAGGATTGTTCAACATTATTTTGGAATCCATAGATGACAGGATTGGTTTACTAAATTCAATGGAAACGGAACTGAGGTTTCCCTGGATGTTTAGTGTATAATTTGTGTCCTTGCCACGGGTTTGCTAAAAATGATCAGATACAAAATAAACATAGGGTGGCACTTTGCATTTATTATACTAATAGGGGCAAGGGTGGGATTATCCTCCCCCTCTTGCAACACATTTCGCAGTGGTGGCAAGTGATGTGCTGCTCACTGGTAGTGGGATCTTATGGTCCGCCATTGTCAATAGGGTTTCCCACTGAAAATACCCCTCATCACTAGGAAACACATGATGAGGGTGCACTGTCAGTAGGGTCATAAGATCCCACTGGTGTAAACGGCAGCAAGATTTTGGCAACTGAGTCGCAGAAATCCTACAGTGCAGAAGGAGGCCATTTGACCCATCAAGTCTGCACCGACTCTCCGACCACGCTTCCCACACCCAAGCTCTATCCCCGTAACCCCATGTTTTACCCCACTAATCCCTCTAACCTACACATCTTTGGACACCAAGGAGCAATTTAGCATGGCCCATCCACCTAATCCTTACATATTTGTACTGTGAGAGGAAACCAGATGAGCAACCAGATGAAACCTATGCAAACACAGGAGAACGTGCAAGCACCGCACACACAGTGATCCAAGGCTGGGATTGAACCTGGATCCCTGGCACTGCAAGGCAGCAATGCTAATCCGCTGTGCCACCGTGCCACCCACAGTTCTCACGATAAACTGTGAACGCAATAATCAAATAACAAAGTGTAGCACAAGTTTGTTAAAGACAAGGATCAAATTCTGTGGTTGTTACTTCAAACACAGATATCGGTTGTAAGATAAGAAAATTGAACAGTCCCATTGTATAATTTGAGGTGTGTGATTACTAACCCATTTGAAAAAAAATCCCTCAACCCAAGAAGTTTACAAACCATTCTGACACATTAATTTTTTAGCATGGCAGGTGGGTGAATTACACGTTGGCTGATTCGTGGGATTCCAGTAAGCATTCACACTGCAATTGTACCTCCCAAGCCCAGATTTCTGGTAGCATTTGCGCAGTGCCTGAAATCGGCTGGCAAAAGCAGCACTGATATTGAAATTCTATTTTAAATTCAATTGTAATGTACTTATCGGGCACGGGGCTGATTCCACCATTACTGCTAGTGTCTCCCACCCCTCCCCCTCCCGCATAATTAAAACTGATGGCATTCAGACTAGGTCCCAACTTTCAGGGAGCTATCAGGACACCCCAGCTGGAATGAAGGGGGAGCTACTGGGGGCCTCCTTGGAAGGTTGGGCAGCAGGGAGTGGTCCTCCTGGGCATAGCACCCTGGCAGTACCAGCCTGTGCACCTCTGGCACTACCTAAAGGGAAGTGTCCTGTTGACACCTTGGCACTGCCCAAAAAACATGGGGCAGTGCCAAGGAGTGTGCGGCAAGCTGGAGGTAGGGGCAGCTGGGGATAGACCTGGGGGGATTCCATGGGGTTGGGGGGGGGGTGGGGGGTCCCACTGGCATTTTGCATTGGGATCAGTCAGAGCTGGAGGGAGGCCAGCGATCGGGACGGCCGAGGTGGGCAGGGGGGTGACTAGCCGGTGGGGTGTGCTGGGGTGGGGTGGGATCTGCCTGAGGGGAGGGTGGGGAGGATTGTCACTGCTGGGAGGGGAGTGCTGGAGATTGACACGCTCTCGGATGGGAAGTGGGGTCGGGATGAATGCTTATGTGGGCCACAATTGGGCAGTGAAGGTGTCGGGAGAGGCTGCACTGCAAGGGTCCTGGGCTGGCCAGTGATCGAGCTGGTCAGTAAACTGCAAGCTGACGGGTAGAGGGGATGTTACTGCGTATGCGCAGAGGCCCAGAATCTATCAGCCTCCGGTGTGAATAAGCCTTGTCCCCCTCTCCCCCCACCCGAGCTTTTAATTATATTCATGATTGTGACCTTTGCATTGCACAGCGTGTGGGAGATTCAAGTGTGAAGTTGCACTGAAAAAGATTGGCGTGATTTACACCAGTTTTCCCATGAATTCAACTCTGAAAGATTTTGGGAGAATTGCGGTTTATATTCTTTTAAATATGTACAACTGACCTTTAAATAGATTGCTGTTTTCACAGACCTTCCAAGAACAGCTTAATTTTTACATTTTGAACTCTGGTTAGGAAGTCCAGCAATAAGAAATAGAACATAGAACAATACAGCACAGAACAGGCCCTTCGGCCTTCGATGTTGTGCCGACCAAAATACAAAGCAATGCCCCTCCAAACTAAACCATTCCCTTCTCTTCCATATACTTATCAATTAACCTCTTAAACGCCACCAAACTTGGCGCATCTACAACATCTGCAGGCAGGGCATTCCACTCCCTAATCACTCTTTGAGTAAAGAACCTACCTCTGATATCCGTCCTATAACTCATACCCCTTAAGTTAAAGTTGTGTCCCCTCGTGCTAGCTTTCTCCATCCTAGGAAAAAGGCTATCACTGTCCACCCTATCCAAACCTCTAATTATCTTATATGCTTCAATAAGAGCCCCCCTTAGCCGCCTCCTTTCTAACGAAAACAACCTCAAATCCTTCAACCTCTCTTCATAGGACCTGCCCTCCATACCAGGCAACATCCTAGTAAACCTCCTCGGTACCCTCTCCAATGCCTCCACATCTTTCTTATAATGTGGCGACCAGACCTGCACACAATACTCCAAGTGCGGCCGCACTAGAGTTTTGTACAGCTGCAACATGATGCTGCGGCTCCTAAATTCAATCCCCCTACCAAGAATAGCTAAGACTCCATAAGCCTTCTTAACAACTTTATCCACTTGACTGCCTACTTTCAGGGATCTATTGACACATACACCAAGATCCTTCTGTGCCTCAACACTATTAAGAGCCCTACCATTAGCCCTATACTCTACACATTTATTGTTCCTGCCAAAGTGCATTACCTCACAATTTTCCACATTAAACTCCATTTGCCACCTCTCGGCCCAGCTCTGCAACTTGTCCAAGTCACTCTGTAAACTATAACACCCCTCTTCACTATCTACCACTCCACCGACTTTAGTGTCATCTGCAAATGTACTGATCCATCCCTCAATACCCTCATCCAGATCATTTATAAAAATTACAAACAGCAGGGGCCCCAAAACAGACCCCTGAGGCACACCACTTGTAACTGAACTCCACGATGAATATCTCCCATCAACCACCAACCTCTGTCTTCTATCTGCTAGCCAATTCCTAATCCAATTAGCTAAATCACCCTCTATCCCATACATCTGCATTTTCTGCAGAAGCCTTCCATGGGCCACCTTATCGAACGCCTTACTAAAGTCCATATATACCACATCAACCGCCTTACCCCCATTCACCTCTTTGGTCACTTTTTCAAAAAACTCAATAAGGTTAGTAAGGCATGACCTACCTTCACAAAACCATGCTGACTATCCCCAATCAATTCATTTCTCTCTAAATAACTATAAATCCTATCCCTAATAATTCTCTCCAATACCTTGACCACCACAGAAGTAAGACTCACTGGCCTATAATTCCCAGGAAGGTCTCTCTTCCCCTTCTTAAACAATGGGACCACATTCGCCATCCTCCAGTCCTCCGGAAACACACCCGTAACCAACGAGGACCTGAAGATCAGAGCCAGAGGCTCTGCAATCTCCTCTCTTGCCTCCCAGAGAATCCTAGGGTAAATCCCGTCCGGCCCAGGGGACTTATCCAACTTCAAACCCTCGAGAATTTCTAACACATCCTCCCTATCTACTACAATACTCCCCAATTTGCAACCCTGTACCTCAGTGCTCCCCACAGCTACATTTCCAGCACTCTGCGTGAATACCGAAGAGAAATATTTATTCAGTGCCTCACCAATCTCTTCAGGCTCCACGCACAACTTCCCACTGCTGTCTATGACTGGCCCTAATCTTGCCCTAACCAATCGTCTATTCTTAACATATCGAAAGAAAGCTTTAGGATTCTCCTTAATCCTATCAGCCAACATCTTCTCGTGGCCCCTCTTAGCTCTCCTCAATTCACTTTTTACCTCCTTCCTGGCTAATCTATAGCTATCCATTGCACTAACTGAGCCTTCAAGCCTCATCCTGACATAAGCCTCCTTTTTCTCCTTAACCAGCAAATCAACTTTTTTCGTACACCAAGGCTCTCTTACTCGACCATTTCCTCCCTGCCTGACAGGGACATACTTATCAAGGACTCCCAGCAGCTGCTCCTTGAATAAGCACCACATTCCAGATGTTCCCAGTCCCTGTAGTTTCCTAGTCCAATCTATGCACCCTAATTCTCTCCTGATGGCCTCATAATTACCCTTCCCACAGCTATAACTACTGCCCCCAGCTTCATGCCTATCCCTATCCATCACTAAGGTGAACGTAACCGAATTGTGGTCACTATCACCAAAATGTTCACTAACTTCCAAGCCTAACACCTGGTCTGGCTCATTGCCCAGCACCAAATCCAATGTAGCCTCACCTCTAGTAGGCCTATCTACATACTGAGTCAAAAAACCTTCCTGCACACTCTGTACGAAAACTGACCCCTCTAACGAGCTAGAGCTATAGCTATTCCATTCAATATTAGCAAAGTTAAAGTCCCCCATCACAATTACCCTACTACTTTCACTCCTAATCAGAATTGACTTCGCAATCCTTTCCTCAACCTCTCTAGAACTATTAGGAGGTCTGTAAAGACTCCCAACAGGGTGACCTCTCCTCTCCTGTTTCTAATCTCAGCCCATACTACCTCAACAGACAAGTCCTCATCAATCTTCTTTTCGATCACCGTGATACAGTCTTTGACCAGTAACGCCACTCCTCCCCCCCTTCTACCCCCTTCTCTACTCCGACTAAAGCATTTGTACCCCGGAACCTGCAACATCCATTCCTGTCCTTGCTCTACCCAAGTCTCTGAAATGGCCACAACATCGAAGTTCCAGGTACTGGTCCAAGCTGCAAGTTCCTCCCCCTTATTGCGAATACTCCTTGCATTAACGTATACGCATCTCAAACCATGCCCCACCCCACCCGTACGCCGCTGTGTTTTACAACTCTCCTCTATAACCCCCTTACTCTCATCCCTCTCAGCACCCCACAATGTGCATCATAGACTCCTTACAATGCAGAATGAGGCCATTCGGCCATTGAGTCTACACCGACCACAATCCCACCTCGGCCATATCCGTGTAACTCCACTTTTTTACCCTGAAAGTCCCCTGACACTAAGGTGCAATTTAGCACAGCCCAGCATTGGAGTGTGGGTCAAAACCAAAGCACCTGGAGGAAACCCACACAGACACGGGGAGAACGTGCAAACTCCATACAGCCAGTGACCCGAGGCTGGAATTGAATCCGAGCCCCTGGCACTGTCAGGCAGCAGCGCTAACCACTGCGTCACAGCTCTGCCCCAGTGAAAATCAGCTGTACAATCATTACAGTTACTCTGTCCCCAGAATGCGTGCAGAGAAGACAGGCAACAAGAGCAAAAAGAACCAACGGAGACAAGAGCAGGAAAGACAGCAACGGACTACGAAAGAACAGAGAAGTGTGAAAGGAAGAGATCAGGATAACAAGACAAATGAGAAGCAGCAGCAGAGAGGAACATGTGGAAAAGTACAATACACTAGTCACACATGCTCACTGTGTAGGCAGGGATAAGACTGAGGGGCAAACGAGGTGAGGTCCAAAAGGAACAGTCAGGGCTCGACATTACAGAAACAGGAGACAAAGACAGAAAAGGAAAGACGGTAAAGATTAATGCCTGCATAATTCTGCATAATCCTCTGCTTCCTTTGAGATATTACAGGGAGCTGTACAAGAAAAATCTTTTCAGTTTTCCAAAGGTACAGTGGGATTTCTGACCAAGAGGACAGAGCAGTAGTCACCATCGCCCCCTTCTGGTCTTTAAGGTAAGTTGCAGATCCTTATGGACGTGCAGTCAGGTTTCCTGAGTGGCTGGAACCAAAAGGACAAGTCCTCCTCGGAATCACATCAGGGAGGGGAAGAAAACCTAAGACAGTGATGTTTTTTTGTTCAGAGGACACCGATTGCTTTGTTCGTCACCGAATATTATGAAAATGGACACAACTGATTAAAACATAATTTTCTGACTTGCCACGCCTGGCATAGGTTGCGCCAATCCTGAAAATAGCAAGGGGGACCATTTCCGTGCCTGGTACCAAACAGTCTGCAATTACTGCACTCCCTTTCTAATGGCATGAACTGGAAAGGGCCCGAGGCCAATTAGCATTTTTGACACAGGATTCTCCCGGTAATCAGGATCTTCCAGCGTGACCCAAGAATGGCAAGAATCATTGCTGGTGTCTGCTAGTGGATAGCTGGCATGATGGTCACATCAAGGGGGAAGAGGGATGGGGCTTCAGAGACCATTGAAACTCCCAGCTGATTGAGGGCATGGCTGGGTACTGCCCATTCTGATAGCTGAGTATTCAATTATTAAAACACTGGGGTTAATTCTTCCCAACATTTTCAATTCAGGCCTTTGAGAAATCTTGCGGCAACAACCAACCTGCAGCGTGTGTTCCTGCAGAGGTGGAGGGCTATTCCAGCACTGAAAATATATTGCCTCATCGAGGAGTGGACACTACAAGGTAGACATGCAAAACCTGCCTGATTTTTATCTGTCCCACAGAGGGAATAGGAACGTAGAAGATAGGAGCAGGAAGAGGCCATTTGGCTCTTCGAGCCTGTGATATAGTAGCTGCCTCACATTAGATAAGACAACAGAATCCTGTCAATGCTGTAAATGTGAAATTAGACGAGAAATAATCCTCTCTCACCTCCCTTTGAACCTGATCTCTCACTTCCGTCTGTCAGCTAAATGTTGAATTTACATAGAAACAGAGAAAACAGGAGAAGGAAGAGACCATTCCACACTTTGAGCCTGCTCCACTATTCACCATGATTATCCAACTCAATATTCTCCTCATGTCTGCGTGCATTTTCTCCAGCTGCTCCGGTTTCCTCCCACAGTCAGGTTACAGTTAAGTTGATTGGCCATGCTAAAGTTGCCCCTTAGTAGCCTGGGATGCTTAGGTTAGAAATTAGCGGGTAAAATATGTAGGGATATGGGGGTAGAGCTTGGGTGGGATTGTGGTCGGTGCAGACTCGATGGGCCAAAGGGCCTCCTTCTGCACTGTAGGATTCTATGTTCTATGTTCTAATAGCCTAATCCCACTTTCTCCTCAAAACCTTTGATCCCATTCACCCCAAGTGCTACATCTAGTCGCCTCTTGAATACATTAAAGAGTGGGGTGGTGGGGTAGACACCTCTACAAACAAATCTGAGTTCATTGCTCAGAAGCTTGACACTATCCAGTACCCCACTTCATTACTCCCCTTCCATAAACATTCAATTCTTCTACCACCAGTGAACAGTGGCAGCCTTGTTTACCATCTACAAAATGTGCTGCATGAATTCACCAAAGTTCCTTAGGTAGCACCTACCAACCTCATAACCACTGCCATCTACAAGGACAAGAGCAACAGAGATCTGGGAACACCAGCACCTCCAGGTTCTCCTCCAAGTCACTCACTATCCTGACATGGAAATATATTACCAATCCTTCACTGTCGCTGGGTCAAAATCGTGAAATTCCCTCTCTAGCCACACTGTGGGTTTACCTAAACCTTAGGGATTGCAGTAGTTCAAAAAAGCACTCACCACCACTTTCTGAAGGGCAATTAGGGATGGGCAATAAATGCTGGTCTGCTCACAATCCATAAATAAATTAAAGAAATAATATGGAGGTACATGTCTGTTATGAAGACTGGAAATTATGATTGGATCTCATTGGCCATCAGAATCTATGTTATCAATTAAACACACATCAGTCTTGCAACAAGAGAATTCATGTGAACAAGGACTGTGTTTGGTGCTTCATTGTTCCGCTGTGATGGAAAAGCTACAGAGTGAATATTACTTCTACCAGCATTAGTCAAAATGACTAATGGTGTTGAGGTCCACATCGATGACAATGGACGAACACAACACTTCCACCAGCATTTTTCTCCACACAATTGATGCACAGCAATGACCTAAACTGCCTGCACTCCCTGAATCTACTGATCGCTTCTCTGTGATTTAACAAGTCACAATTAATCCATATTGATCACCAGCGTAAATGAGACCAATTAAGGAGTACTACCAAGATTAGCTCAGTGGCAAAGGTGCTACATTTTTGAAATTAAGGAATGTAAAATTAATATGATCCGTTCCACTTTGTGAACTGTGAGGGCAGATTTTTAAATAATTCTTATTGCTTACACTGAAAGGATATCAAAGCTGTGGCAATGCCATATGCTGATCCCATGGCAAACGAGCCAGCAAAAATCCATGCAAAGTTCCCGACTGATTTGAAGAAAGCAGCAGCATCAAACATATCAGAGTTGTCCTTTGGGCTGTATATAGATATGGAGCTGTGAAAAGAAAAGAACAAGTATTAGCATGGGTGTAATGACCTCAACGAAGCCCATGAGGTGGGCCTCTTGGAGTATGAGCTCTCTAATTGAGGTAATGATTGTCTGCCCATATACATATATATAGGAATATTAAGGCTACTGGCCCACCAGCTTCTGACTGTATGTCTGAAGAACTGTTAGCAGTGGAACAGAGTTTGTAATTAAGGGAATTTGGTGAAGGGACACCGGGCTTATGGGAATTATTTCTCTGGGTCAAACCATCAGGCCAATTTCGAGGTTGCACTTGTGACCAGATCAGGAGTAATCAAGATGGCAAATGGAATGTTGTTCTTAATCTCGATGTGGTTAGAATGTGGTGAGCAAGTGATGCTTCAATGTTTAAATGCCAAATCAGGAATGCCGTGTTCAGTTTTGGATAGCACACTTCAGAAAAACTATTTGGGGCAAAATACAGCTGCTCCAGAATAATAGACTTAAAAGTTGAAATAAAAAAATCATGAGGATAGTTCATACAAATTTAGGTCCTATTGCCTTGAGTTTTGAAGCTGATGGGTCACCAGAATTGAGAATTAAAATATCTGATGGGACAGATTCATAGAAATTAGCTCCTCCAATGGATGAATCTAGAATCAGAGGACATAATCTTAAAGTTAGTTCTAGATCACCATGGCAGTGAAATCAGGAAGTACTTCTTCCATGCAAAAGATATTGGAAACCTGAAAATCTTTCCCCAACAGGTTGTAGATTGAAATTATTAGATCAAGAGAACTGGAGCAAAGTAATAAAAATGAGGTACAGATGAGCAACAGTAAAACTAATCTGCGAGGCTGAATGGCCTACTTCTGTTTTTATATAAAAACAGCTTTTTTGAGTCGCGGATTTATTTATGGAACAGCATGAGACCATTCATCCTGTGATGAAAGTAATGCAATTATTAGATTATATATTGTTTTATTATGTTTGAGGAGAATATTTAAAACTTCAGTTTTATTCTATAGGCAGTTTGGTATGTTTGGAGGAATGCAGCTCAGATTCTGCAATAATTACTCATTTCAACTTCGCAAGTTTTATGTTAAGTAGAGCTAATGGACTTTTGGTCACTTAACTTCCCCTGGGATTTCTGATTAGAGTGATTGACAGGGTCATGTGATGATGTAGTTAACGTGCAGAGCAGGATCTGTAGCAGGGGGGAAAAAAACAGCTTTTGCAGAAAGTAGTGAGTTGCGAAAGCTTGGTTGAAGTTAGGAGGATTTCGCGGGCTTATGGAACTCTCTGTTTCTGAAGATTGTTAACAACTGTTAAAGCAAGTATACTTATGTTTGCTAACAGGATTTATTTAAAAGTGAATTTGATTTATGCATGAATGGAGCTTATTTGGGACTGGAATAGTCGTGAGTTATGAAGTAAAGTAGCTTTCTTTCATTTTTAAATATTATTCAACTGTTAATGGTTAAGCTGATTCATTTGTTAGAGTTACATTTAGACTGTGTTACTAAATAAAGTTTGTTTCACAACAAAATATCCTAATTTGTCAGTGAAATCATTCCTGGAAAGAAATATCTTATCCTCATATTTATGCCAAAATAGAAAAATTGTTAGGATCTAGTCCGGCTTGGGGTTCTGGTCTAGGAGCCTAACAATCCCGTCAAGTCCATGCTAGCACTTTGTCGTATATTGCAGTCAACTCTAATTTCTTGCTCACTCCCTGCAGCTATGCAGCTTTATTTCCTTCAAGCACCTATCCAATTTCCTTTCAAAATCATTGATTGTTTTATGTCTTCCAGCTTCATAAGTAGTAAGTTCCAAGAAACTCTTACTCACATTTCCTCTGAATGTCTTTCCCAAAATCTTCAATCTATGTTTCCCCAATCCTTTTACAATCAACTGATGGGAACAACTTTCCCTCACCTGCTTGTCATTACCTTGTCTACCTCTATCAATCGCCTTTTCTCCAGTCAGAACAATCTCAGCCTTTCCAACCTACCTTTGAAATGAAACTCATCCCAAAAACCCTGGAAACTTTTTGGTAAATCTCCTCCATATTCTCTCAAAGACCTCCACTTTTTCCTATAGTGGGGAGTGGGGGGTGGGGATGTTGGAGGATGGTGGTGATCACCAGACTGAGATGCTATGTTCTAGTTGAGGCCTAAATAGAGTTATATACAGGTTCCGCATAACTTTCCAGATTTTGTAATCATTGCTTCTATTTATGAAGTCATTGCCTCTATTTGTGAAGCCTCAAACCCCATACATTTTGATAACCATTTACTCAGTATGTCCTGCTACCTTCAGAAATTACTGCACATGCATTCCCGGGTCCATCTGTCTTGAATCCTCGGCCACTCTTTAATCCTTATCCACCTCACCCATATCCAAGAGAACATGAAATATTATGGCAAACCCTTCAGCTATCTCCACTCCAATGTCCTTTCTCAACCTGGGATGCAAGCCCTCTGACCAGGTGGTTAATGTATGCCAAGCATTCCTAGCCTTTCCAGTGCCTCCACCCTGTCAAAATTCACTGCCACCACTGCTATCATTATCTCTGCTTCCATCGATACTTTGTCAGACTCTTCTTCCTAAGTAAACACCAATAAAAAGAACTCATTATGTATCCTAACTTTGCTCTGGTCCTCTAAATATATCACTCTCTTTGTCCCTGATAGATCCTACTCCATCTCTCCCTATCATAAGATGTAGGAACAGAAGTGGGCCACTTAGCTCGTCAATCTGCTCTGCTATTCAACTAGATCATGACTGATCTAATAATCATCAACACCACTTTCCCGCTTTATCTTCATAATCCTTGATTTATTACTAATTAAAAATCTGTCTATTTCAGCTTTCAACATACTTAATGACCCAAACTGTACAATCCCCTCTGCGGTAAAATTCCACAGATTCACTTCCCTCAGAGAGAAGAAATTCCTCTTCATCTTTTTCTTAAATGGGTGACCTCTTACTCTGAGATTGTGCTGTCTGGCCCTACACGCCCCCACAAAGGGGAACTACCTCTCAGCACCTATCCTGTCAAGTGTTCTAAGTATCCGTTATATGTCAGTGTCACCTTTCAACCTTCTCAGCTTCAATGAGTACAGCCCAACCTATTAAATAAGAAACTCCCTCCATACCTGGAATCAAGCAGTGAATTTTCCATAGAATCAGTATGTAATAAAAAGTAAAAAAAATACAATCACATTACTACAGAAAACAGTGTGCTGGCACAAGGAGAATTCCTATCAGTTCATGGAAATGGCAGAGAGAGATTGCCACAGTAGTTTGCGCATGTAACTCACCCCAATTGCTTATAATGGTTTAAGGACTTCAAGAGAGCAAGGAAACTGAGCACAAAAAACACACTACAGAACAGAAGGAGGCCATCTGGCCCATTGAGTCTGTACAGATTCTTCAAAAGAGCATCTTACCCACTCCTGCCCCCACTCCCCCATTCCTGTCATCCCGCACATTTATCATGGCCAATCCAGCAAACCTGCCATTTTTAGACTGTGGGAGGAAATCGGAGTACCCGAAGGAAACCCCATGCAGATACAGAGAGAACGTGAAAATTCCACACAGTCATCCCCCCCCTCCTCGCTTTCTGTCCCAAAAATGGTGCCAATACTTCAAAAATTCAAAACCCTTCCTCTTGCGCCACATGTCAAACTACTCATTGATCCTTTGCATCTTCCTCTTTCTACTTTGGCTAAAATGTTTCACAGGGAGTATTATGGAAATTACTAATCTATTTGCTTCCATTCTTCAACAGATATTAACGCAACAGATTTTGTTACAAGAGAAATGGAACACTTTTCCACTTAACATTCATGAACTCTCCCATGTCAGAGACACCAGAGGTCAAGTGCACCTAGTTCTTCCCTTTCTGTTCCCTCAAGCTCCTCAGCCACTATCTCAGAAGAACACTCTTTATTCCAGCAGTGCGATATTTCTATTTTCCATACAGGCTATTGTTATAGACTCCCACTTAATAAAATCCTTTTTACTCAAATCTGGGAACAATTGGAAACAAATCTCGCCCATTTCTTTTTCATTCTCAGGCACGTTCCTCATTAAAAATTGCAACTCAGCTCACTTCACATGGGAAAATAGTATCTTTAGTCTGTGCCAAACTACCAAGCATAAATTGAAAGATCCCTTCCTGCCTCGAGATCAGTTGTATTTTAGCTGAAAATAGAATAACAGATGACTGACTCTCCTCAAACTTGCATTCAAATGTTGAAATTGCAGTCAGTGTAAAACAAATGCTTCTTCTTTGTGCTTTCATCTCACTGTGTACAATAGGGCCATGGGACAATTGAAATTTTATATAATTACCATGCAGCATATTACTGCTGTCCTGAAAACATTGCTAGGCAATTGTTATTCAGCGCTACATCATTGACCCAGCAATGTGATAAATATCAGACTTCTCATCACTTCCAGCTCCTCAAGATAATATTTTGTCAGAGTCAAAAACAGTTCCCTATTAAAGCTGCAATCTGTAGACAGTAACCACAAAGCTTGTAAGACATTGCGTTATTTATGAACCCATATGCCTTCCAGATTTAAGTACATCAACTTGCCAGCATCCCATTCATTAGAAGAGATCATTTTCATCAGTTTTTATAGTTTACAAATTGGCTTTACTGGCAGTTGAAGTTTACAAGAGGAGAGAGCAATGCATGATATTTTATGAATCAAGTCTCTATTAAACGATGGGGAAGTAAATCAACATCTAATCACAGAAGCTGTGGAGACTCTGAAATGTCTTTAATCACAACTAAAATCCCAGTTTTAAACAAAGCCATTTTGGAGAAGTTGGGGAGAGCTGGGGGGGGGGGGGGGGGGGGGGGCGCGAGGTGGAGGGAAGTAACAGGACAGGTCCAATGTTAGTTTTCTACTTTGCCTGATATTCTGCTTCATTGGAACCCTCCTTATTCTTCATAGGTGAGATATGTGAAAATTAGGTTTCTGAGGCAAACAAGAAACCCAGGCCAAGATTCTTCCAAACCAAAGCTAAGTGCCCAAAGGGCAGGAAAACCAGACAATGTCCCGCCCTTTTTTTGGGCGTACTTATCTGAATGAATCTCTGACGCTCTGTGCAATGCAGAGTGCCTCAGAGTGATTCATGCTAAGAAGTAGGTGATTAGGTCTAATCTCTCCCGAGAGTTGGCAGCACAGCTCTGAGTGAGCCACTGTGCATATGCCAATCTGTCAGCGTGGAGATCGACACAGACGCAGTAGACCCCTGATCGCTGGCATTCCCTGGAAGCCACTCCCCAAGCCAGCCCCAATCTCCCCCCACCACCGCCCCCCCCACCCCTCGGGCCAGCCCTGAGCTCACCCTAAGGCCAGCCCAGATTTACCCTCACCCACAGTCCATCCCCAATCGACCAGCCCCCTCCCCACCTCCTTGATGGCCAGGCCTGACACACCCTTCCACCCCTCCACCAATAGCCAGCCTCAATTGCCCTCCTCCCTGTTCCCTCTTCCACTGATCCCACTTGCAGAGTGGCAGCAGACCTCCCCCCCCTCCTCCTCCACCGCTGATTGACCCCCAGTAGGCTCATTCCTTTGCCACAGCCTGGTGGGCATGCCAAGTTGCCAAGGTGCCAGACTGGCACTGCCTAAGAGGCACCCCCCTCTTGCCTTCAACCTCCCCCAATGGGGCCTCAATGGCATCTCTCCCCACCAGTGATTTGTGGGAAGCATTGTAAACTCTGCAGATGGGAACCATCCTGGAGTGGGTGGGGGTGAGGTGGATTTCTTCCATGAAGCTGATTAGGCTACAAAAAGTCACCTGTGAGACTTGCGGCCAGAACCTCACAAAAGGTTGTTGTCTCCTGCCCCACTGTGTTACTCAAGGAGCACACTGGCCTGGGAGAATCCTGCCATCATTTTTCACTTTGCATCAATCACACCTTAAAATTCACAGAAATCTGAGGTCAGCCTTGTCTGCACTTAACAGACCCAATTGTTTTGCACCTTTCAGAGACGGTCGTGCACAACAGATCATTAATTTGATTGCCAATTGTGAATTTAAAATTCAACTTTCATTTCATGAGGCTTCACAATAATTCACATTGGGATATGTATAATGTTTTATTTTGGAGGATGAGTAATATTTCATGACTTCCATCTGCAATGAAATCAAGCTCAGCAAATGTACACATGGCATAGTTGTATTGTCACTGGACCAGTAATCCAGCAATCCGGGATTCGAATGGCAGATGGTAAAATTTGAAATCAATAAAAAAAAAAATCAGGAATTAGAAGTCTAATGATAACCATGAAGCCATTGCTGTAAAAACCCATCTGGTTCACTAATGCTCTTTCAGGAAGGAAAATCTGCCATCGTGTCTGGTGTAGACATCTGACTCTACAGCATTGTGGTTGACTCTTAAAGGCCCCTGAAATGCCACTCAGTTGAGGGCAATTAGGGATGGACAATAAATGCCAGCAAAGCCCACATCCAATAAATTTTAAACAGCTATCACCCAGACTATAAAAGCGCCTAGACAGCTACATGAGTAAGATGGGTATGGAGGGATATGGGCCAAATGTGGGCAACTGGGACTAGCTTAAGTGTTAAAAAAGGGCAGAATGGACAAGTTGGGCCGAAGGGCCTGTTTCTACGCTGTAACCCTCTATGACTCAAGGGAAATGCACTCAGGTCGAACGTAGGACCAGTCAATGCAGACTCAGGTGGAACGCACTGCCACTGAGCTCAGTGAATGGACACTGATGTAGACATTTAACTGAGAAAATGTAAAGTCAGATGATCAAGTCTAACATCTAGCTCAGTGAATGGAGACAAAAGCAGCTCAGTATCTAACTCAGTGAAGATCAGCATGTAGCTCTGTGAATGCTAAAAAGCAAGACAATAGCCTGCAGCTAAAATAGCAACAGCAGACTAAACTGCAGTAAACCACTGCTGAATGCAGCAAATGCGGATTTAGTTGGAATAAACAGGACCACAGCAGGGAGTCTATATATTGCTGTAATAAATTGCTACTTGGTTATGTAATAAAAATGGACTTGGATGGGGTTGAGCACCGACTATGATAGTGATTTGGATGTGGTTTGTGTCTGGTCCATGTTGAAGGCACTCACAGCTGGAACAGACTGCCATTAAGTGGAGCAAATGTTGTATCCTGCAAGTTGGCAAAAAGCTAATTAAACTAACAAAGCATGGCATAAGGACTCAAGTCAAAACAGAAAATGCTGGAAAAACTCAGCAGGTCTGGCAGCAAGAACAGAGAATCCAGAAAACGTTCTGACAGCTTCTGTGGTGAGAGAAACATTTAACGTTTCAAGTCTGTGTGACTCACCCTCAGAGCTGCCAGACCTGCTGAGTTTCTCCAGCATTTTCTGTTTTTAATTTCAGATTTCCAACAGCCACAGTTTTGTTTTTACGTAAAGAGTCAAGTTTTGAGACAGAAAAGAGGTCAAAATGAGCAAAGGGCTAAGATTAGGAACCTAGGAACAGGAGATGGCTATTCAGTCCCTTGAACCTGCTCTGCCATTTAACCAGGTTGTGGCTGATTGTCTACATGAATGCCATGTTCCTGCACAATCCCCATGTCCTTTGATATCTTTAATACCTCGAAATCTATTGATTTCTGTCTTATCACACTCAGTGCCTAAATCTTCACAGCTCTCTGGAGTACAGAGCTCCAAAGAATTGCCACCTTCTAACTGAAGAGGTTTCCCCTGACCTCAGATTGAACTGGCTACAGTTTACTCCTTATTCTGAGACTCTGTCCTCTAGCAGTAGACAACCCCCACAGCCCTACCGCCCCACTGCCCCTTCCCCCTCACCCCATCCAAGAAAGTGAAACATCCATCTTGAATTTATCCTATTGAATCCTATAATAATCTTCTGCTTCAATGAAATTGTCTCACATTTTTCTAAATTTCAGAGAATACAGACCCACTTTTCTCAATCTCTCCTCTTAGGATAATCCCACCATCCGAGGAATCTGTCTGGTGAACCTGGGTTGCATTCCCTCTCTGGCAAGTATAGTCTCCCTTATCTAAAAAGGCCAAATCTGTACACAGATGCAATCTCAACAAGGCTTGATAGAATTGCAGCATGACTCCTGTACTCAACACTCCTTACAATGAATGCCAACATAACATTTATCTTCTGTATGTTAGCTTTCAGTGATTCATGCACAGGGACATTAAGTCCCTTTGGACATCAAGTCCCTTTGGACATCAACATTTGCCAATCCCTCCACATTTACAAAATAGTCAGCACTTTTTTTCATATCGAAGTGGATAACCTCACATTTTTCCACATCATACTCCTTCTGCCATGTTCTTGCCCACTCATTTAGCCTGTCAATCTTATAACCAGCTGGGAACAGACTGCCAGACCTGGTATGACCCAGCTATTCCTACTCTACTTTCTATCTTTTCGTCAATTCTCAATCTGTGGCAATGTATTGCCTCTGATCACATAAGGTGTGGAACCTTATCAAAAGCCTCCCAGAAAATCCAAATACAACACATCTCTAGTTTCCCCCTTATCTATTCTAAACATTACATCTTTAAAAGCCTCCCACACATTTGACAAATGTGATTTCCTTCTCATAATTCCATGCTGACTCTGCCCAATCCTATCATTTGCGAAAAGTCCAGTTACCACATCCTTTGGAATAGATTCTAGCATTTTCCCTATTCCTGGTGTCATGCTGGCAGTTGCCACTAATGGGGGGGATGTGGGGGAGAGAAGAATTGTTGGACATGGGCTGCCTCACCATTCATAAAATCATTGTGGGATGGAGGCAGGTGGACAGGCAGTGGGCACACAGCCAATGTCAGGTATCCTATTTTACAAACTACCAGCCTACTTCCCCATCTATAGATAACCTGTTCATGATGTAGCCAAACCACTGCATGGAGAGGTGCAACTATTCTGATCGATGACTTAACTGAATAAGTCATTAATTGAAAATGATAAATCCCTTTCCAAACTCATGCCTACTTTCCAATAAATCATTAACCAGAGAGATTTCACATCTAAGCTGAACAAGATGGTTTTAAAAGTTCTCAAGCCTTTCACTGAGACAACCATTAAATGAATTATTTATAATGTACACATTTGTAGCCTTATGTAGAAATTCATAGAGTCCTACAGTGCAGAAGGAGGCATTCAGCCCATCCAGTCTGCAATCTGATCATAATCCCACCTAGGCCTATCCCCATAACCTAATGCCCTTAGCCTAGCCAGTCCACTGACATTAAGAGTCAATTTAGCACGGCCAATCCATCTAATCTGCACATCTTTGGACTGTGGGAAGAAACCTGAGCACCCAGAGGAAACCCACGCAGACATGGGGAGAATGTGCAAATTCTACAGAGACAGTGACCCAAACTGGGAATTGAATCCAGATCCCTAGTGCTGTGAGGCACCAGTGCTAACTACTGTGCCACCATGCCACCCCAAAACAGACACGACCACCGCACTATTGTGGAACTTGGCAATTTGACATCATTTAACAGTCTGATATGTAAAGGAACAATTTAGGTGGAATTAGGGGCAGCTTAGGGCAGAATAATCCCTTTTTTCTACCCTTCAAGCAAAAAAAAATTTTCACTTTTAGAATCTTAACCTATCCAAGATCAAGGATCATCTTCTGATTGAGCTAAGGCTTGATAAATCTGAACACTGAAAACAATATGTTTTCATATTGGCACTAATAGCTTTAACAATCAATTTGAAGTTTGATCATCTCTTGACCCAGCATTTTCCTTCAAAGCTGACTTTTTTTTTATTCATTCATTGAACATGGGTGTCACTGGCAAGCTAGCATTTGTTGCCCATCTCTACATGCTCTTGAACTGACTGGCTTGCTAAGCTATTTCAGGGGCAGTTGAGAAGTCAACCACATTGCTGTGACTCTGAAGTCGCATGCAAGCCAGACCAGGTAAGGATGGAAAATTTCCTTCCTTTAAAGGACATTAGTGAACCAGATAGGTTTTTCCGACAATCCTTCCACGGTCAGCACTTTGGCTTTTAATTCTAGATTTTTTTTTATTGAATTCAAATTTCACCAGCTCACGTGGCGAAATTCGAACCCTGGTCCCCAGAACATTAGTTGAGTTTCTGGATTAATAGTCCAGTGATAATACCACTAGGCCATAGCCTCCCTTTGCTACTTGGGTGGACTAGGGACATTGTAAGTTGAGCGTGCCGCCATTCCTGATTGCACGAGAAAGCTGCTCTTCAGCTTCCCGCCATTTTACAGCATAAAAGGGAAGAAAAAAGTAGCAACCTGTTAATCCTTTTACAGCACTGAGGATTGCAGGTGATACACCAGACTACAATTTTTCTTTAATTTCATGCAAATCAAGCTCTTGCCTCCTGGAAAATGAGGAATTGAGACACATATGAACAGAATGCATCAAAATGACAACATGAAGCAAACATGCAAGGGTTTATAGAAACTTAGGTAAGCTGCACTTGGAATATAGTGTTCAATTCTAGTCGCCAGAAGGATGTGGGGGCTTTGGAAAAGGTACAGAAAAGATTTACCAGGATATTGCCTGGTATGGAGGACATTATGGAGTGCATTTAAAAGGTCTCTCATTTGTGTGAGTGACATGGTGTCACAGCATATGGGATAATCGAGTGAATCCATTCCCACACACAGAACAGGTGAAAGGACTCTCACTTGAGTGAACTCGTTGATGGATCTGCAGGTTGGAGAAACTTGGTTTGTTCTCACCAGAATGACAGAGGTTGAGGGGGCGACCTGATAGAAGTCTATAAGATTATGAGAGGCATGGACAGAGTGGATAGTCAGAAACTTTTGCCCAGGGTGAAAGAGTCAGTTTCTAGGGAGCACAGATTTAAGGTGGGAGGGGCAAGGTTTAAAGCAGAGGCAAGTTTTTTTTTTGCACAGAGAGTGGTGGGTGTCTGGAACTCGCTGTCAGGGGAAGCAGTGGAAGTGAATACGATACTGACTTTTAAGGGACGTCTTGATAAATACAAGAATAGGATAGGAACAGAGAGATATGGTCCCCAAAAGGGTAGCGGATGTAATTCAGTCAGGCAGCATGGTCATGCAGGCTTGAAGGGCCAAAGGGACTGTTCCTATGTGCTGTAATTTTCTTTGTTCTTTAATGAGAATAATTTGATTGGATAAAATCTCTTTTGCTGCTCTGATCTCTTCCTTTTTCTTAAAGAGGATCAAATTTTAATTTCCTTGCAACCTGGCTGACAGGTCTAACTCTTTGATCAAAAACTAGGCCCCAGCTTGCGTGAAACAGAAATTTTGGTAGAAATCATCGGCATACATCCAATTATCGGGAAACAGACTGCTGGGAAATGAGAATAGGCAAACACAGACAAATATCCAAGCACAGAATTTCAATTGATATGTGGCATTGCAAAGTCAGATCTTAGACATAGATCCTTAGAATCCCCACAGTGCAAAAGGAGGCTATTCAGCCTATCAAAACCTGCTCAACAACAATCTGACCCAGGTCCTATCCTTATAAGTCCACAAATTTAGCTAGTCCCCCTGACACTGAAGGGCAATTTAGCATGGCCAATCCAACTAATTTGCACATCTTTCGTGTGTGGAAGGAAACCCACGCGGACACGGAGAGAAAGTGCAGACTCCATATAGACAGTCATCCGGGGCCAGAGCTGAACCAGAATCCCTGGCGCTGAGAGATATGGTGCTAGCCACTGTGCCGCCCCCTTTTGTGAGCTCTTGCGATTTACAGTGGACAAAAACGTGTCAAGATCATTGTGGGATTCAGTTGCTCCGTTGATTTCAATGGGACCAAACTAGTAAGAGGGAACTACTAAGACAACAAAAATCTTTATCAGTCTAATGGTGCACAGACTGTGACTGCAGGGAAGGCTGCAGTGAGGTGCATACCAATTGTGCGTCTATCAGATACTTCAGCAGCTTTTCTATTTGAAAGAAATATGTGTTTGAAACAATTTCTCCCCATGTAACAATAAACAACAGTGGAAGTGTCAGGCAGGAGCAAGAGTAATTTTATTCTCCTCCAAAATTAGCCACTTGACAGCAATCTGTAACAGCAGTCCCATAACAGATTCTGCATTTGTTTTATTTACCGTAGTTAACAGGCTTGCCTCCTGAGGATACCTTGCACCAAATGTGACCTAAATTTGATTCTCAATTTTCAGCCGATTGCAGATGGAATACTTTGGGCAGTTTAGCTTCAGAAAGCACTGATGCAATGAAAAGAGCTGAGAGGCGAGCAGCAAGGATGATTAAAGGAGGTAGCAGCTTCAGTTAAGAAGAGAAATTCACAGAAGGGTGAACTTGTGAGACAAGTATTTCAAGTGGGCATGATACAGCTGTTTAAATAAATTGAACAACATCCATAATGTACTACCTACATACTGGCAACCTATTTAAAATCAGGCTGTGAGCACAGAACCAGAGCTTACGAGTAGAAAATTAAACAGCCTCATGTGAGAACTCAAGGTACAGCATTTTTGCAACAATTAGATATGTGAAAATGACTCCCAGAAGGTAATTGATATGATGCTTATTAACAGCTTCCAACATTAGCCCAATATTTGCTTAGTTTAGCTCATTTCTCAAATTCTAATAGACAATTCTACTAACAATTTTGTGATGCTCTCCAAAGATGTGTGTGCATAATTTATCCAGTCTCCACATAAACCATCCACCACTCCTGCTACATAACTGTCATTTTTATATGTGATTACCAAGAGAAAATCAATTTCTATCTGGCAACACTTCAGTATTTTTTAAGCATATAATCTGTACGCCGTATTGATTCACATACAAGGCTAAGGCTCTTGAACTGCACCTGATTGTTTTGCATTTGGTTGTATGCATTATTGGTGCATTGTTTTCCTACTCTTCAGGGGCTGTCTCGGACTGATTCAGGAGCGAGGCAGTTCAAGTCACAGAATAACAACTGGCACTTATGCAGCACCGATAACAATGGAAGATGTCTCAAAGCACTTAGCAAGAAAGTCATCAGAGAAAAAAAACAAGACTGAGCCAATGGAGATATTGGGAGGTGGGGCTGTGGGCAGAGATAAAAGCTTGTTTAATGGGGTATGTTTTAAGGATGGCGTTAAAAGAATGAGACAGAAGTGAGGGAGCAAATTAACAGGCACCTCATCAGAAGAAAACAAAGCCAGCAATAGTGAAGCAAAAAGGAATCCCTCGTGTACTGGAAACCTACTGGCATGCATGTGATGCAAGGCCCACAGCAACATAGTTGACTCTCAATTGCCCTCTGAATTGGAAGGCAGTTATGGACAGACAATAAAGAGATAAGAGATGTTCAAAAGGCTAAAGTTTCAATGACTGCAGGAATCTTGAAGTGTTCTAACACTGGAGAGAGAGCTAAATTCAGGAGGTGAGATGAGAGTGATAGCCCTTGAAATCAGGGTCGCATTCGATCAAGTGTGGCATTAAGGAGCCCTAGCAAAATTAGAATCTATGGGTACCCGGGGGCAAACTTTTCACTGGTTGAAGTCATAACTGGCACATAGGAAGATGGTGGTGGTTATAGAAGATCAATGTTGTGGTAGTGTCCTAGGCCCAATCATCTTCAACTGCTTCATCAATGACCTTCCCTCCATCGTAAAGTCAGAAGTGAAAATGTTTGACAATGATTGCATAATGTTCAGCACCATTTGGCACTCCGCAGATACTGATGCAATCCATGTTCAAATGCAACAAGATTTGGACAATAACCAGGCTTGAGCAGATAAATGGCAAATAACATTCTTGTCACATAAATGCCAGGCAATGACCACCACTAATAAGAGATACTTTAAAACACTGCCATTTGACATTCAATGGTGTTACCATCACTGAACACACAGTGTCAACATCCTTGGGATTACCACTGACCAGAAACTCAACTGGACTAATCACATAAATATAGTGGCTACAAGAGCAGGTCAGAGGGTAGGAATACTCCAATCAGTAATTCACTTCCTGACTCCCCAGAGCTAGTCCACTATCTATAAGGCACAAGTCAGGCATAGAGTAGAATATTTCCCACTTGCTGAATAGGTGCAGCTCCAACAACGCTCAAGAAGCTTGACACCATTTAAGACTAAGCAGCCCGCATGATTGGCACCATACTCACAAATGTCCCCTCCTTTCACATTCATACTCAGTAGCAGTAGTGTGTACTATCTACACAATATACCGCAGCAATTCACCAAAGATTCTTAGACAGAACCTTCCAAAATCACAAACACTTCCATCTAGATGGCCAAGTACAGCAGTTACATGGGAACACCACCACCTGCAAGTTCCTCTCTAAGTCACTCACCATTCTGACTTGGAAATAGACCAATGTTCCTATGCAGTCGTTGGGTCAAAATCCTGGAATTCCCTCCCTAATGGCATTGTGAGTCAACTCATAGCATATGATGGCAATGTCTCAAGAAGACAACTCACCACCACCTTCTCAAGGGTAACTAGGGATGGGCAGTAAATGCTGGCCAGCCAGCGATGCCCATGTTCCATGAATGAATGAAAAAAATGTTGCATTTAATATTGCGAAGAAGCACAGCACTCTTATTCTGGTAAAATTGTTCAACCAGGGTAGGATGGGCCTGTGAGTTGGCAATTGGGATAAGCTTAATTATTTCAATAAAAGGTGATGATCTCAAGTGTTTGCTGTCTAAAGCACTCTATATGAAAGCAGAGCACAGAGGACTTGTGCCTCATTCAATTAAGATGCCGAGTAATTTCAGAAGACTGACATTTGTGTATTGATTACTAAAACAAAAACACATCACAGAGGCGCTTATGTTCACCAACGTTCCATAGTTAGAAACTTGGTTGGTTTCCACAGCAATTCTTTGTTACAATAAAACAGATTTCACCCTTAATTTCTACTGCAATAACCAATAGTGTGTTTTACTGATCACGTTAACCAATATCAAGTCAGCCCTAATGGAGTGGTTGACATTCTTCGACAGTCAATGAAGGATACTATTGAAAGAAGAGTTTGGAGTTTTTAGTAAATACTTATGATAGCAATTCTCATTTACTGCAATGTTTCTTTAGCTAATAAGCCAGTCAAGGCTTCTTCCAATGTTGCAGATTAACCAGGGAGAACCCAGATAACAGATAAAACCTGATCACAATGAGTTCCTTCCTGGGGATATCAAACACACACAGAATATATATGTCAAACATGTCAGCTGTTACCAGAACATTTATAAGACATTGGTGAGGCCAGATTTAGGGTATTGTGTGTAGGGTATAGCGTATCACCTAATTATAGAAAGATATTAATAGGGTTGAAAGAGTACAGAGAAGGTTTACAAGGATGTTGCTGGGACTTGAGAAGCTGAGTCACAGAGAAAGTTTGAATAGGTTAGGACTTTATTACCTGGAGCATAGAAGAATGAAGGGAGATTTCATAGAGGTGTATAAAATTATGATGGGTATAGATAGAGTAAATACAAGCAGGCTTTTTCCTCTGAGGAAAAACTAGAGGACATGAGTTAAGGGTGAAGGGGGAAAAGTTTGAAGAAAATATTGGGAGGGCTTCTTCACATAGAGAGTGGTGGGAGTGTGGAATGAACCGCCAGATGAAGTGGTGAATGCGGGCTCACTTTTAACATTTAAGAAAAACTTGGACAGGTACTTGGATGAGAAGGATGTGGAGGGATATGGTCCAGGTGCAGATCAGTGGGACTAAGCAGAAAAATGGTTCGGCACAGCCAAGAAGGACCAAAAGGGTTGTTTCTGTGCTGTAATATTCTGTGGTTCTACCATAATTAAACCTTGAAGGCATGTTTGGAAGGAAAGGTACCATAGCTGCTGCATTCGCTAGCCATGGCGAAAATGGTGTAAGGCTCCTCTACTATTTGAGCATCCCAAACTAAAAGATAGCTCCCCCAAGTACTTTGTCTCTGGGAACTATTCCAACACATAGAAATTTTCTGGTTCCTTCCCATCACCAGTATTTTCTGGTCCTGTCAATGGTGAACCCCCACCCTCCATACCCTACCTGTGGTGCATTCCCTAGCAACAGAGGGTGGGGAGGATGGCTACTAAACCCCAGATCCTACCACTAACCAATGGCAAACCACCCCACTGCCAGAAAAGGTGCTGCCGAGGTGGGGGTGGGTCGGGGATGGAAAATCCTACCCAGATTCTATTTGAATAAATACGATCAGGTTAATCTCTTTATTACAAAACATCCATGTAAACAAATTTTATTTTTAAATAAAATGCGGTGTTTTCAATGTACATTTGGCTCAAATGTGCCATGAATTAATTAATGCTTGAAACTGGAACAACATTACCTCATCACTCTTCACTTACTTCATTTTCTCACATCACTCAAAATTCTCTATCTCACTGTTAATTACAACAGCATTCAATAATCCCCTGAACATCAAACAGGCAGTCATAAAGTAATCTTTCTTATAGAAACTCGAGAGTTGCCTGTGTTCAGTAAACCTAGACACTCAGAGCATTAAGCATAACTGGACAACCTTCAGGGATATGATATACTCTACTTCTCTGTTGGCCCTTGGCCTTACCGCTTGTAAGCATCAAGATTGGTTCAGTGAAAACAATGAGGTAATCCAGAAAATACTGGAAGCGAAATATTGTCTCCAATGATAGATCATCACTACCTAAGCACAATGTCAACTGAAACATGCACAGGACTGTCCAACACAAGCTCAGAGAGATACAAGACACTTGGCTGAATCATAAAGCAAATAAATTTACAGACCACAAAATGTGGTAAGATTCTACAATGTTTTGAAATCCAACTTCAGGCCCCAGTCTACAGGTCTATCACCCAACAAGAAATCAGGAATGTTCTTCAAAGGGGATGGGGTTTTAGTTCAGCTGGGCAGCATGGTCGGTGTCGGCTTGGAGGGCTGAAGAGCCTGTTCCTGTGCCATAATTTTCTTTGTTCTAATGGAGAACTAAAAGACTTCAAACATCTTAGTTAAAGGAAGGCAGATCTTCTGAACGAAGGACAAAAAAAAGCAAAACACAAGCTGATGTGATCCTGAAACTCATTAATGGCAGAACCAACATATATACTTTTTGGCAGAGTTTGTGTGCCGCATCAGAGAAGGAATTTCTTCTTTGTTCATTTGTAGATCACAAGCAAAATTTCTTTCAGCAACAAGTTAGCGCTCTTCATTATGTGAGCTGGAGTTCAGTATTGAGTGCACTGTCAGCAGCAGGCTGACCCTGGGTCAGGTATACAACACAGATTGGTTTATGTGATAAGGTGGCACCTCCTGCGCCCCCACATACCCATAGCAGGAAAATGCAGCAGTTGCAAAAATGGGACCTTTTCTATTCTCCATTTCAACCATTCTTATGTGTTTTCTGTGTGAATTTGCCCATGCAGAGACTACTACCACTTGTGATGTTGTGACAGTTTCACAGTAAGAGTTTGGGTCGAATACCAGATTTGGGCAGAGTTGATGACCAGCGAAAGTCAGCGCAGTTGTTAAGCTGAAGGATCTACCGCTCTATTTCAGCTTGGTGTCAATTCCCTGCTGACGATGCAGGGGGATGGGGGTGGATGACATCAGTCTCCAGTCTGTACAGTTAGCTCAGCCTTCTTGCAGAGTCACAATTCTCTGACTAATTCTTTTATTGGAATCATTCCCCCAAGGAAAGAATTGAATAAGAAATGATCAAAAATCCCTGAGGAATTTCCATACATTCCATTTTCTAGAATTGTAATCCATTACTTACTCAACCAGAAAGCACAGATTGCATTTTCCAGGACTGAAATCCCTTCCCCCAGGGATGACAATATGAGAATGGAAAATAAGTCAGTAAAAAAAGGAGGGGATTGTAGAAATGGCCTGTCATACTGCTGAATTTAAAATCACTTTTATGAACTAATATTTCACATAAGCCCAAACACATTCACTTTGATATTGACAGAGGTGTGTAGCTTTGGAAAGGAAACCTGGATCTCCACATGCTGCTCGCCCCTTGCTGCATTGTTATTAAACCCCAAGGAGCAGCTCAGAGGTGGGCTGGAATCAAGACCCAGATTTTAAAAATGTCAGTCTCTGACCCCACCCCAAGCCCTCTGTTCCTGGGGGTTAAAGCTGCCTGGCCACCCCTCCATGCAGTCTCTGATCCATTGAATCTGTCTTTGCTTCCCACTGCCCTCAGCAAAGCAACCAGCATAATTAAGGACCCCACACAACTCTGACATTCTCTCTTCCACCAGGAAAATTTTATAAAAGTCTGAAAACGCAGACCAACCGACTCAAGAACAGCTTCTTTCCCGCTGCCAACAGATTTTTCAATGGACCTATCTTATATTAAGTTTATCTTTCTCTAGATCCTAGCTATGAGTGTAACACTGCATTCTGCATCCTACCCTTTTCCTTTTTCCCCGTGTGCTCCATGAATGATTTCCCCTGTATAGTGTGCAAGAAACAGTACTTTTCACTATATCCCAATACATGTGATTAAAAATAAATCAAATCCTTCTTTATTCTGACTGGAATATGAAGAGTTCATTCAAAAATATAAAGGAATGTTTCCCAGCATTCTCAGCGGATAAGATCTATATCAACAAATTGAGATAGTTAAACGGATGCAATCCACTCTTTTACCCACTGGCATCTATTGGGTTCTCTATACTGAAGGGGGTGATGAAAAACTACATTTGGGTGTGAGTCAAAAACTGCTAGCACAAAGGCATCATTAAAGTTTATTTATAAGTGACACAAGTAGGCATAGTTAACACTGCAATGAAGTTACTGTGAAAATCCCTTAGTTACCACATTCCAGCGCTTGTTCCGCTACATTGAGAGAGAATTTAGCATGGCCAATCCACCTAATCAGCACATCTTTTTGGACTGCGGGAGGAAGTACCCAGAGGAAACCCATGCAGAGTCTACACAGACAGTGATCCAAGCCAGGAATTGAACCCAGGTCTCTGGTACTATGAAGCAGCAGTGCTAACCACTGTCCTGCCATACTGCTTAGAAGTTAAGGCTGACTCTTCTTCCGATTTAGGTTCCATCACTTCGGGAAAAGGACTTCGGCTTCACTGTTGTGTTTTCCCAGTGATTTTCATCTCGCCTTCCCTCCCCTTGTCCCCAGGTAACAACAATTACCTGGGTAAAGTCAATGGACAATATGGAAATCCCAACTGAAGACAGGTTAACGTGATGCTGATATTCCAAGTGGCTGATGAAATAGTCAAAGGTAATTATTGAATCATGCTTCATGTAAAGTAACGGTTTTGAGTTAACATAGGTAGGGGAGGCGATGGCCTAGCAATTTATCGCCAGGCTATTAATCCAGAAACTCAGCTAATGATCTGGGGACCCGGTTTTGAATACCATTACAGCAAATGGTGGAATTTAAATTTAATTTTAAAAATCTGGAATTAAGAATCCATTAGTGACCATGAAACCACTGTCGATTGTCGGAAAAACCCTACTGATTCACTAATGTCCTTTAGGGAAAGAACTTTGCTGTCCTTACCTGGTCTGGCCTACATGTGACTCCATACCCATATCAATGTGATTGACTCTCATTTGCCCTTGGACAGTTAGTGATACTGGCCAGCCACCAATGCCCAAGTCCCATGAATGAATAAACAAAAGATAAGCTTAGTATATAGTGATAAACAGGGGAGGCAATGGCTTAGTGGTATTGTCACTGGACTAGTAATCCAGAGACTTGGGGTAAAGCCCTGGGGATCCAGGTTTGAAACCCACTACTTGTCTGACCTAGATTTGATTCTGGATCCACAGCAACATGGTTGAAGTTTATTTATTAGTTACAAGTTACATGAAATTACTGTGAAAATCCTCTAGTTGCCGACTCCAGTGCCTGTTAAACGGAAGGAGAACTTAGCATGGCTAATGCACCTAACCAGCACATCTTTTAGACTATGGGAGGAAACCGGAGCACCTGGAGAAAACCCACATGGGGAGAACGTGCAGATTCCACATAGACAACCTAAGGCTGGAATCAAACCTAGGTCCCTGGGGCTGTCAGGCAGCAGTGCTAACCACTGTGCCACCATGCCACCCCAATGTGGTGGACTCTTATATTCCTTTAGTTCAAGGGCAATTAGTCAATGAATACTGGCCTTGCCAGTGCCACCCACATCCCAGAAAAGAACATTAAAAATAGTTGGCAATGCACTCACATATTTTATTCATGTACTTTCCATGCTGGTCATGTGGTGTTACTGACTCAAGAAATTCATACCCATCATTTGTCCAGTGTCCAGTAACTAGCCCTGAGAAAGTGGTTCCCAAAAAAAGCACTGGACAAAAGCAAATTAGAACACAGACAGCATTCTGTGCCAGACTTTGGCAAATTCACCATCTGAGCCATGACAGATCTACAGCACTCCAGGTCAATGTTAATAACTGACTAGGAGTCCTGCACATTAACATGATTTAGTTGAAGGTAGAAGATGACCAGAAACATAGCGAGTGACAGTAGTGTCCATCCAAAAGGCTAATTAGCGACTTGGTAATCCTCAGGGACGATAATGTATGTACCAATTTAGGGTGCTATCACGGAACAGACCAATTTGGGGGTTATGGTTTGTCTTCTTTTGCGCAAATATATACAAAATTCTTTCCCCTTTTAACAAAGTTATCTGTATTTTTACTTATCTATCTCTTTTCATATCGTCAATTATAATTGTCATTATTCTTACTATTCAATATTTAATAAAATTGTTGTTTTAACGCATTTCTTGTCAGAAGCACTAATCCCTGTTATAGCCAGAGTAAGGCTTTGAACATAAATTGCACTCTGAATGGGACTCTCATTCTCTTTCCCTACATTCAACACAATTATTGAATCATACAACACAGAACAGGCCCTTCAGCCCATCAAGTATGCACCAACACATTAGAAACACCTGAACTCTAGCCTAATCCCATTCAGTAAGAAGTTTCACAACACCAGGTTAAAGTCCAATGGGTTTATTTGGTAGCAAATGCCACTAGCTTTCGGGACTTTGCCCCTTTGTCAGGTGAGTGGGGAGTTCTGATCACAAACAGGTCCCATCTGCCAGTATCTAGCCCACCATCCTGAATGTTATGACATGCCAAGTGCTCATTGAGGTACTTTTTAAAGGATGTGAGGCAACCTGCTTCTACCCCTCCTCCCAGGCAGTGCATTCCAGACCGTCATCACTCTCTAGGTAAAAAAAGTTTCTCCTCACATGCCCCGAAACCTCCTGCCCTTCATCTTCAACCGAGATCAAATGGGTCAAAAGCAAACAGAGAAAAGAAAGGGAAAACAGAAGACTCAAATATAGACTGCCAGCTAAAAATCTATAATCATTCTAGGTAGGAAAACTATTTCTCAGTGAGGTGATTTGTTAATCTAACAGGGAGCATATTTCACACCATCCAGCAAGAGGAAATACTATTTATGGTTATAGAAATCTCAGAACACTATCTATATCCAGAATTTCTAATTTAGAAACAACATGCCTTTTTATTGGAAGTGCTTTATGTTCTGCTGAGATGGTGGGTGGAGGGGGTCACGGGGTGAATCTTAATCCTGTTCATCTGAAGCACAGCACCTTGTTCCTGATGCACCCTGAGTGAAATCAGTCAATGAGGTAAAAGCAGCTTTGATGTTCCCCTCCCTCCCCCACTCCCCAGTATGCTTACTAAGTCAGGACGATGGCAACCGCGTCGTTCAGTACGCTCTCCCCGAACAGCAGCGTGTAGAGTTGCGTATCCACGTCGAGCTCATGGAAGATGGCCAGCACTGTCACTGCATGGGGGAAAACAACAGAGCAAAGTTTATTCAAACACCACTGGGGAGGCGCCAGCAGCCGACACCGATTGAAAAGTGGGCCTGAAGCCCCAGGTAACTGCAGCCCTCTGAACATGACTGAGGCACCCTAGGGTGATGATAGTCCCTCCATCACAGCTCCAGCAAACCTTTGATCAGTGTGTTGCTGCTATTGCTAGGCAACTCTCCTGCAGCGACATCAAAAGGCAGGAATATTGGAGTGGCCTCTTGTGACCCAGGATGCACAGTCAGACACTGGGATAGTAATTGTTCTGTAGGAGTGCATGGGTATAGAAGGTAGGGTGGGTGCAGATCCTCTTGTGGGTGGCTGGGTGAAGCAAGAGATGCATGCAGCAAGATTGGGGAATCCTTTGTTTTGTGGTTATTGGACACCAGAACACATCATTCACCTGACGAAGGCCATAGAGCCAAAAGCTTATGAGTTTACTATCAAATAATTCGGTTGGATTTAAAACAGGTGTTGTCAGACTTCTTATTGTGTTTACCCCAGTCCAACACCGGCATCTCTACATCATTACTCCCACAGTCCAAAGATGTGCGGTTAGGTCGATCAACCTTTTGTGTCAGGGGGCTAGCTAGGGTAAATGCATGAGGTTATGGGGATAGCATTTCAGTGGGATTGTGGTCATTGCAGACTTGATGGGTCGAATGGCTTCTTCTGCGCCGTAGAACTTAGAGTCACAGAGCTTTACAGCATGGAAACAGGCTCTTTAGCCCAACTTGTCTATGCCACCCCTTTTTCTTAAACCACTAGATTAGTCCCAATTGCATATTGCTCTATACTCATCTTAGCCACATAACTGTCTAAACACTTTTTAAAAGACAAAATTGTATTCGCCTCTACTACTACCTCTGCCAACTAGATTCATAGTTAAAATACCAAGAGAGAAAGATGGAAGCTAAAAGGCCCTATCCTGGTGGCAGTGACTTCACACAACGCCCCCTCCCCTCCAAAAATGTGGCAAAAACAAAGCTTCTCTCCCAAAGCATCCCCTCCAAGCTCTGCAGAAGAGCAACCGAGATCCAAAATGCCAATTCTTCCCCCATAGAAGCTGCCAGACCCACTGGGTCCACGCAGCACCTGCTGCCCCTACTTTCCGAAACAACCTCCGACCAAACAGAAGTCAGAACCCGCACTGATCCCCTGCCCCTCACTTCCAACCCATGAGTAAAAGTCAACCATCCAATTTTCCAGGCATTCACTGTTTTCTGTGGGAAAAAATTGAAGAAACAGTGTGAAAAACTGTAGGGATCTTATAAAAGGAAGAAATAATGAGGGAGTTTGAGAAAGGGACAATGATAATCATTGAGAAGCCCACACATAGTTAGAACAACAGATCAGTCAAGGTAGTTTGGAAGATTAATTCACAGAATGCTTTCAGGACAGTTCCTTAGAGCAGCACAGTCTGGAGCCAATCAGAGAGCAGGCTGTTCTAAACCTGGTAATGTGCAGTGAGACAGGATTAATTAATTAGCTCATTGTAAAAGAGCCCCTAGGTATACAGCGATTAGAACATAATTGAATTTTGCATTCAATTTGAAGTATGAGATTGGCAATGAGGCTTGTGTTTTAAACTTGAATAAAGTTATACAAGTATGAGGAAACTATGGTGAGCTTAAAAATGAGGTTAAGGGTGAGAGACACAGTTGCAGACAACATTGAAGGCAATACCTTCCTTCCTAACACTCAGTAAAGATTCATTCCAATAACAAAGAAAAACTGTGGAAGGAGGATGCATTATTCACGAATAAGGAAGTTAAATTGTAGTATCAAAGTTGAAAAGGTGAGCTCTTTACGTGCACTGGCCATGCTAAATTTTCCCTCCATGTACCCGGAATGTGGTGACCAGGGGATTTTCACAGTAACTTCATTGCGATATCAATGTAAGCCTACTTGTGGTACCAATAAAAAGAAAACGTTATAATTCTGTGAAGATTTTAGGCAGGTCAGAAAGTAGGACAGAATATGGAAACATGCAAAGAAGACTAAAAAAGGCGAGGGAGAAATTAGAGTGTGAGCGAAAGTTGGAAATATAAAAACTGACAGTCAAAGCCAGATTTTACCGCCTTGCTCAAGTGACACCAAAAATTTCCACCCGAGGTCAACGAACATTTCCGTTATCTGTCCCTCACCCTCTCCAATTTAGTGGCGGGCAGGAGATAGAACTGATAGAGAGGAGTTGATATAGGTATTTCAAAAGGAAAAATGTAACTAAAGTACGAGTTGCTCCTCCAATGTGCAACTCTGGAGCATTAATAATGGGAAGATAGGAAATGGTTGGTGCATGGAACAAGATTTTTTTTCCTGCTTTCACTATAGAAGACATAAATAACATTACAAATAATTGCAAGTCAAGATTTGAAAGGGAGGGGCAGGAGGAAGGGCCTTAAAATAATTATAACATAGAGCATAGAACATTACAGCACAGAACAGGCCCTTCGGCCTTCGATGTTGCGCCGACCAATATAAAAAGCAATGACCCTCCAAACTAAACCATTCCCTTCTCTTCCATATACTTATCAACTAACCTCTTAAACGCACCAAACTTGGCGCATCTACAACTGCCGCAGGCAGGGCATTCCACTCCCTAACCACCCTCTGGGTAAAGAACCTACCTCTGATATCCGTCCTATAACTATCACCCCTTTAATTTAAAGCTGTGTCCCCTCGTGCTAGCTTTCTCCATCCTAGGAAAAAGGCTATCACTGTCCACCCTATCTAAACCTTTAATCATCTTATATGTTTCGATAAGGTCCCCTCTTAGCCGCCTCCTTTCTAACGAAAAAAACCTCAAATCCCTCAGCCTCTCTTCATAAGACCTGCCCTCCATACCAGGCAACATCCTGGTAAACCTCCTTTGTACCCTTTCCAATGCCTCCACGTCTTTCTTATAATGTGGGGACCAGAACTGCACACAATACTCCAAGTGCGGCCGCACTAGAGTTTTGTACAGCTGCAACATGATGCTGCGGCTCCTAAATTAAATCCCCCTACCAATAAAAGCTAAGACTCCATAAGCCTTCTTAACAACTTTATCCACTTGACTGCCTACTTTCAGGGATCTATTGACACATACACCAAGATCCTTCTGTTCCTCAACACTATTAAGAGCCCTACCATTGGCCTTATACTCTACACATTTATTGTTCCTGCCAAAGTGCATACCTCACACTTTTCCACATTAAACTCCATTTGCCACCTCTCGGCCAAGCTCTGCAACTTGTCCAAGTCTCTCTGCAAACTATAACACCCCTCTTCACTATCTACCACTCCACCGACTTTAGTGTCATCTGCAAAGTTACTAATCCATCCCTCAATACCCTCATCCAGATCATTTATAAAAATTACAAACAGCAGGGGCCCCAAAACAGACCCCTGAGGTACTCCACTTGTCACCGAACTCCACGATGAATATCTCCCATCAACCACCACCCTCTGTCTTCTATCTGCTAGCCACCAGGGAAATGGTACAAGGACCATTATTAGAAGCTGCCAAGTCACCAGGTCCTGATAGACAATGTCCTTGGGTTTTAAAGGATTTACTGAGATAGTAGATGCATTGTTCTTAACATAGAAACACCGACAGTGCAGGAGAAGGCCATTCAGCCCATCAAGCTTGCACGGATAACAATCCCACCTTATCCCAACTCCCCGCATTTACCCTCGCTAGTCCCTCTGATGCTAAGAAGCAACTGAGCATGGCCAATCAACCTAACCCGCACATCTTTAGATTGTGAGAGGAAACCGAAGCAGCCGTAGGAAATCTACGCAGGCACGGAGAGAAATGTTAATTCTCCAAAACTCTCTAGTTTTTGGAATGAATCTATCAGATTAAGAAAATAAAGAGACAGAAAAATAGGCAGATGAGGTATAATGTGAGAAAATATGAACTTGCCATTCTGGGAGAAAGAACAGAAAAGCTGCATGTTATTTAAATGAAGAAAGATTATAAAACTCAGTACAGAAAGATTTGAGTGCCCCATTACTTGCATGACAAGAAGTTAGTATACAGGTACAGCATGTGATGAGGAAGATAAATGGAACGCTGGTGTTTATCGCAAGGTGAATGGAATATAAAAGTACGGATGTTTTGCTCCAATAATATAAAAGCAAAATACTCAAGGTGCTGGGATCTGAAACAAAAACAGAAAATGCTGGAAAATCACAGCAGGTCTGACAGCATCTTGGAGACCAGGTTATCTGAAGAGTCATCCGGACTCGAAATCAAAATGGTGGCTCTTTTCTCTGTCTGAAGATGCTCTTAGACATCTGAGATTTTCCAGCATTTTCTAGTGATGTTTTGCTACAGTTGTGCAGGGCATTGGTGAGACCACACCTAGAATACTGTTTTGATCTCTTTATTAAAGAATATATCTGTCTTAGAAGCAGTTCAGAGAAAGTTCACTCACTGATCCCTGAGGTAAGGGGGTTATCTTGAGGAAAGATTGGACAGGTTTGCTCTCTATCCGTTGGAGTTTAGAGGAATGGGAGGTGGTCTTATTGATTCATACAAGATCCTAAGGGATCTTGACAGAATGGATGCTGAAGGGGGTGATTATCCTTGTGGGAGGGACTAGAATTAGGAGGTTAAACAGATATTAAAAATAAAGAGTCTCCCCTTTAAGATGGAGATAATTTTTTTCCCCTCAGAGGATGATTGGTCTGTGGAATTCTCTTCCCCAAAGGACAGTGGAAGTGGGTCACTGAATACTTTTAAAGCAGAGTTAGGTGCTTGACTCAAGGAAGTCAAAGGGGGTAGACAGGAAAATGGAATTGAGGCCACAATTGAATAGAAGAATAGACTCAAAAGGCGCGAATGGCCTACTCCTGCTCCTATTTTATACGTTATGTCGAACTTATAGCATAATAAAGTGTGCCAATTCTGTTTGAGTGACCACATGGGACAAAAGCTTGATTGAAGAGGTAGAATTTGAGGATCAACTTCTGGAGAAGAAAGAGCAGTGGAGCGGGAAGGAGCATGAGGAGGGAATTGTAGGCCTTCATGTGAAGCCAACTCACATGATGATAGAGTGATCAAAATCAGGAATTAGAATGTTGATGTGGTGTTAACTGAGCTGCAGTGTCATATGCATGTTCCCTGTCTGCTACACAAGTTTTTACTTGTCACAGAACTTTCCCTTCAATATTTACCTGGATCAGTCGCTGAAATCAATGCTCCAAAGAATAAACAGTCAGTGAAGTAGAAGTCGTGCTTGTTTAGCTGGCCAAGGCTGATCATAGCCATGACAAAACCATACATAATACCTCTGAAAAATACAAAGATATCATGAGCACATTCACATAGGATCTTGCTGCTGCTTCTAAATTATATTAAAGGTGGTTTCAGACAAGCGATCATAGGAAATCAGTTCAGTCAAACCCTGCCCTCTCCCCACCTCTCCTCATATTCATACCTTCAGACTGATACAGAGAAGTCCTGTGGAATAACTTCCCTACCTGCTGCTCATGAAATTGTACCTCTCGTAAACAGTCAATCAATTATTGGGACGGCACAGAAAAGAATCAGCAGGGAAAAAAAGGTCTGCATTTGAATAGCCCCTTTTACAGCCCTAGAACATCCCAGAGCTTTAGAAACAATATCATATTTCTGATGTTTAATCACCTAAACTTAGAACTTTAGAACTGTGTACAGTTCTGGTCACCCTATTATAGAAAGGATATCATTAAGCTAGAAAGAGTGCAGAAAGATTTACTAGGATGCTACCGGGACTTGATAGTTTACTATGACTTTTTTCTCTGGAGTATAGGAAGCTGAAGGGTGATCTTATAGAAGTCTATAAAATAATGAGGGGCACAGATCAGCTAGATAGTCAATATATTTTTTTCCCCACAGGTAGTGGTATCTAAAACTAGACGGCATAGGTTTAAGGTGAGAGGGGAGAGATACAAGAGGGTTCAGAGGGGCAATTTTTTTTCACACAGAGGGCAGTGAGTGTCTGGAACAAGCCACCAGAGGTAGTAGTAGAAGTGGGTACAATTTTATCTTTTAAAAAGCATTTAGACAGTTACATGGGTAAGATGAGTATAGAAGGATATGGGCCAAACGTGGGCAACTGGGACTAGCTTAGGGGTTTAAAAGAAAGCGTGGCATGGACAAGTTGACCCAAAGGGTCTGTTTCCATGCTGCAAACCTCTATACCCTGGTGTAACATGGCAGCCAGTTTGCAATTACAAGGTCTGAAAAACAGTAGAATGATAATCAAAAGAGAAAATGCCGGAAAATCTCAGGTCTGGTAGCATCGGTAAGAAAAGGACTGATGTTTTGAGTCCAGATGACCCTTTATCTGCCAGACCTGTTGAGATTTTCCAGCATTTTCTTTTTTTGTTTCAGATTTCAGCATCTGCCATAATTTGCTTTTATCCAGTGAAATAATGATGTCCTGAAAATCTGTTTTTCTCATGATGTTGATTAAGGAATAAGTATTCATCACTACAGAAAGAATAACTCCCTGTTTTTTTCAAAGTGGTACAACAGGATTTTTTAGAATCCACAGAATCCCTACAGTGCAGAAGGAGGCCATTTAGCCCATCGAGTCTGCACTGACTCTCCAAAAGAGTATCTTATCCAAGCCCACCACTGCTGTCCTATCACCATAAACCTGTGCATTTCCCATGGCTAATCCATCTAACTTGCACATCTTTGGACTGTGGGAGGAAACTGGAGTACCTGGAGGAAACCCATGCAGACATAAGGAAAACGTGTAAATTCCACACAGACCCAGTACTGAACTGGGAAATGAACACTGAGGCAACAGTGCTATCCACTGTGCCACTGTAGTGCCAATTTCTTTAGGCGGTTCAGCCTATTGACTCTGCACTAAGTCTCCAAAAGAACATCTTACCCAAGCTCATTCCCCCACCCCACTCCTATGACCCCTGTGCATTTAGAATTGTAGAGGTTTACAACACAGAAACAGGCCCTTCAGCCCAACTTGTCCTTGCAGTCCTCTTTTTTAAACCCCTAAGCTAGTCCCAATTGCCTGCATTTGACCCATATCCCTCTATATCCATTTTACCCATGTAACAGTCTAAACGCTTTTTAAAAGACAAAATTATATCCACCTCTCCACTACCTCTGGCAGCTTGTTCCAGACACTCACCACCCTCTGTGTGAAAAAATTGCCCCTCTGGGCACTTTTGTATCTCTCCTCTCTCACCTTAAACCTATATTAGAAACAATTCAGAGATTTTCCAACTTTTAGGAAAAAATATTGACTTTTTAGCAAATCTTTGCCCCTCATTATTTTATAGACTTCTATAAGATCATCCTTCAGCCTTCTACACTCCAGAGAAAAAAGTCCCAGTCTATCCAGCCTCATCTTTTAACTCAAACTATCAGGTCCCAGTAGCATCCTGGTAAACCTTTTCTGCACAGTTTCTAATTTAATAATATCCTTTCTATAATAGGGTGACCAGAGCTGTACATAGTATTCCAAGTGTGGCCTTACCAATGTCTTGTACAACTTCAACTAGATGTCCCAGCTCTGTATTCAATGTTCTGATCAATGAAACTAAGCATGCTGAATGCCTTTTTCACCACTCTGTCCGCCTGTGACTCCACTTTCAAGGAGCTATGAACATAGATCTCTTTGTTCTTAACTCTCTCCAACACCCTACCATTAACTGAGTAAGTCCTGGCCTGGTTCAATCTACCAAAATGCATCACCTCACATACACATTTGTTTGACCGTGTTTATGTTGTCGTGATTGGGGATAGTATAGTCAGGAGCATTGACATTGTTCTGAATGAGAATTCTGAAAGTTGTATTATCTGCCTGTGCTCGGGTTCAGGATATCTCATCTGGGCTGCAGATGAACTTGGAGTGGGAGCGTTAAGATCTAGTTGTCATGATCCATGTAGGTAATCAATGACATATTTAGAACAAAAACAAAGGTTCAACTAAGGGAGTCTGAACAGCTAGGAGCTAAATTAAAAAGCAGAACCAAATAGGCAATAGCCTCTGGGTTACTACCTGAGCTACGAGCTAATTAACACAGGTCAATAAGATTAAGGAGGTAAACGTGTAGCTCAATGATTGATGTGGGAGGAATGGGTTTGAATTCATGGGACATTGGCACTAGTATTGGGGAAGAGAAGACCTGTCCTGATGGGCTGGTCTTCATCTGAATCATGCTGAGACCAGAATCCTGGTGAATCATATAATGAGGGCTGTAGATTGGGCTTTAAAATAAAAAGTGGGGGGAAGAGATCAGTTGTATGGAGAATTAGAAAATCAATGTTAAAGAAGAGCCTAGAAGTACAGGTTAATGGAGCTGGGGTCTCAGGAGAGGTTAGTAAAGTTTCCAGATCACATAATAGAACAGAGAATATAGAAGAATCTAACCTCAAGCAGAATGAAAAAGGTGACAAATATGAGAAGGGAGGTGGTCAGTGCAGTACTGAGGGTGTTGTACTTAAATGCGTGTACTTTATGGAACAAAGTAAGTGAGCTTGTTGCACACATTTAAATTGGCCAGAATAATGTTGTGGGCATCACAGAGATATCACTGCAAGGAGATTCCTCAAATGGCACCGTGTAACATCGGACTACAGTGCTTCAGGAGTTTTGCTTAATAAATTATTTTTTGAAGTACAAGGATCATTGCTAAGTTGACAAATGCATCCTGAAGTTCTGACTTATAAACAGAATAAAAGTATACTTTAAATTTATGGTCTGTGTTTAAAGAACTAAAGTTTAAGGTTTTAATACATAAAGTTTGTTTATTATTGTTGCAAGTAAGCTTATATTAATACTGCAATGACGTTACAGTGAAAATCCCCTGGTTGACACACTCCAGCCTGTTCAGGTACACTGAGGGAAAATTTAATACGGTCAATGCATCTAACCAGCATGTCTTTCAGACTATGGGAGGAAACTGGAACACCCAGAGGAAACGCACGCAGAAATGGGGAAAATGTGCAAACTCTGCACAGACAGTGACCCCAAGTCGGGAATTGAACCTGGGACCCTGGTGCTGGGAGGGAGCAGTGCTAACTACTGTGCCACCGTACTGCCCTAGCCAAGGCTGAAGGCTGCACTGGAGGTTCTACAATCAGCTCAGCACTCAGGATCAGGGCAAAGGGGAATAAAAATATATTTCCCATGTGTAATTGTTATCCAGTGCCATATACGTGAACACTGAACAGGGGCAGGATTGAATCTGGCTATAATGCTTCCCCACACTAATCGAGTGACACTCAGAAATGAAAATTACCCCTGTATTGTAGGAATCTGAAGCCACATCCCAAGAGGAATGACAGATTTCCGTAACAGAGGGAAGGAGATTTAGTGCAAAACAAAAAAAAATTCTAGTGTTAAATAAATGCACAGAATGGCAGCGTCTACCAAACACACTACTGTTACTGGCTAGAACAACCAACAAACCCCTCTTCAGGGTACTGCCAAGTATGCTCCATGTGTTCCAATATTTATCCTCATGATCAGTAACTTAGTGACACTCAGTGCAGCCAGTTTTATTGCATGTAACTGTTGCTCAGATATCATCGTAAAGCTTTCTAAAGTGCAATAAACTCAACTGTGCAATTAACACTTGGATACCAACCTACGGGTCAGACCAGGTCTTCAACTTCACTATTTTACCAATTCCTTCTCACTAAAATTGACCTACTTAGGTGAATGTGTGCATTCCCTCAGGAAAGTAATATTAACATTAGGGAATTCTTCCACTTCTGCCACCCAGTTGCATCGTTAACACATACCTGCAAGGTCATCAATCTTTTGGATGAGGTGTTAAATGCCTGCCTACTGCATTAAGTAGAAAATATCACACAGCACGATTGTAAGGAGAGCCGTTTTCACGGTTTCCTGGTCAACAAGCCTCCCTCAGCCAATAGCATCAAAATTAAATCAGCTGGCAGTTCATTCATTCATTCACTGTTTGTGGAATCTGGCTCTGTGAACATTTGCAAATGCATTTGCTGACACGACAGGGACTACACATCAAAGGTAATTCCTTGATTGGCAAAAAAATCTTGCGATAAAAAGTTGTTGTATAAATTTTTTAACACTAAGTTATTTCTCCCAGTCTTCCCTGGTCAGATATAGCTGACCTATATCGATTGTTCCTGCAACAGATGATGGGGGGTGGCGGGAAGAGTAGCAAGGTGGCATAGTGGTTAGCACTGCTGTCACCCAACACCAGGGATTGGGGTTTGATTCCTGGCTTGGGTGACTGTCTGTGTAGAGTTTGCATGTTCTCCCCATGTCTGTGTGGATTTCCTCTGGACGCTCCCACAGCCCCAAGACGTGGAGGTTAGACGCATTGGCCAATGTTAAATTTTCTCTCAGTGCACCCGAACAGACACTGGAGTGTGACGACTAGGGGATTTTCACACTAACTTCATTGCAGTGTTAATGTAAGCCTACTTATAAACAATAAATAAACTTCAACTTTAATCTTGTTTTCCATTGCAAGGGAATTTTTTTTTCTCTCCCCCATCCCACATTCTTCTGATTGCTCTCACCCATCATATTATGTGTGGCAAATAGTGGGGAGGTCTGACTGATGGCGGTCAATGGTGTGATGAGTTGAGAAAATCCAATCTCGTTTCCTTTAGGATTTTCATAGCTCCCGGCTATTGTAGACTGATCCCCTCAGGTGGTCTCGTTGTGTCCCAGATTTAAAATAACAAAGTGCTTACCCATTGCAACACAGAGACTCTCAAAATTGCTTCCAAAATACTCGCTTGCGCAGATTAAATCCTGTCAGCATGAAGGGTTAAACAAATGGAGGGCCACAAATTTGCACTGCCTTAATTACAAACTCAGTAGACAAACCTTTAACTGGTGAACAGAGCTACAAAGTACAAACATCCTGAGTGCAACTCCATTAATCACTTTAATCAAGGAGTTTTGCTTGACTGACTAGTAATCTTCAAAATTAATAATGGTTCCCTGCCTAACATGAAAGTATCAATCCTGAATTCTGCCTTTGGTTTACTGTACACAAACAAATTTAACAAAATCTCATTAGAGAACTTTCATTTCAATGCACTTGGTTGTGTGCAGTGTGCAGGATAAAGCTACATGCTTGTCCTCACAAGAATAATTTAATATCAACATGAACTGAGACATCTCTTCAGCCATGGCTAATTAGAGCTGCATAACAGGCTTGGACTCCAGACACTGGCTGATTGTTCAGGGTATGAATGAGAGCAGCATCTTGGTTTGACAGTGTCTATTGTCCTCTGATACTGAGCTCAAATCCTACCCATGGATCAAAAGCCTCATCTCTCAAGGACCTGTAACAGGCCAGCTTCAAAGTCCAGGGGCATGGGTGTATCGGCAATCATGTGTACAGAACGAGGTGCAGCAGGTGGAACAAAATGTTGTACTGCTGGAGTAATGGGTATTCCCGAGATCTGGGCTAGAAAATAGTGATGCAATAGGATAGAACAAGGGGGACTAAATGCAAACTGGGTAACAGCTTGGCAGCACACCTTTGCTCAATCCACAGGCACGATCCTAACCTTCCTCTCACTTGTCATTTTAACTTCAGCATCTTGCTCTCATGCCCGTATGTCCTTCCTTGGCCTGCTGTAATTCAGTAAGAGTCTGGCAACACCAATTTTAAATCCAACCAATTTATTTGATAGTAAATCTGCTAGCTTTCGGTGTTTGTGCCTTCGTCAGGCGAATGAGGTGTTCTGGTCTCCAAAAGCACACATATCAGCACAGACAGTTTACAGTTTGCATCTCTACATCACGACTGCTGTAATTCTCCAGTAAAACCCAATGCGGACTGGAGGAGCAGCACCTCACCTTCTGATTGGGTTAATTTAGGCCCTCAGGATGCAACATAGAGTTCAACAACTTTAGACTGTGACATTTCTTCTCCAACTTTAACGCTTTTTGTTTTAAAAATAGCTCAAACATTTATTGCCTCAATACAAATAATCCTTTCTTCCCCCTCTACCTCTACCTCCCACACTAGGTCATTTGTCTTTTGTTGTTAAAGTTGTTGCAACTTGTTGTAATCTCTCACTGCTACAGTTTAATATCCAACACATTTCTTCCTCACTTCAGTTCTGATGAAGAGCCAGGCGGATTTGAAACATTAACTCTGCTTTCTTCCCCTAGAGATGCTGCCAGACCTGCTGAGCTTTTCCGGCATTCTCTGTTCTTGCTTCGGATTCCAGCATCTGCTGTATTTTGCTTAGAACAGAACAAGCTTTGCTTAAACCCAACACAAAAAGTGTCTGAAAGTAACAGGGAATGCCTGAAACTGAAGGTGTTCCATTCCTGAGCAAGTACATGGCTCACCTTAATGAATACAAGGTGAACATTAAGAGACAAGTAGGGTCAACAAGAATTTCCGTCATGCAAGCAGTCATGCTTCATGACTGATCGCAGGGTTATGCACACACACAATGACAGTCTCAATGGCGTATTTGCTGCCCTTGTCCTAACACACACCAAGTCATTTCTAATCTTCAATGTGTATCTTTGTTTGTCCCATGAAAATAGTACACCATAGGACTGCTAATGGACACCTCAGTAAGAAGTCTGACAACACCAGATTTAAGTCCAACCGATTTATTTGACAGTAAACTCACAAACTTTAGACCTCTTCGACAGGTGAATGACGTGTTCTGGTCCCAAACATAATGGACACCTCACCATGGAGTACCAGCTCCGATTTCTGATAGTGATATATGTTCTCCGTACAGGGTCCATGCTGGGATTCAGTCCCAGCCTGTTGGGAATCAGCTGCAGTATGTTTTAGAATTAATAAATTCCTCTAGGAGACAGTCAGAAGGAGTTGCCCTGGGAATCTTCAATATCAAGTCTGGATCCGTGAGGTCTTATGGCATCATTATCATAAAATCTGTACAGTGCAGAAGGAGGCCATTCAGTCCACACAGTCTGCACTGACTCATTCCCAGGCTTACCCTGTAACCCTACATATTTACCCTGGTAATTCCCCTAACCTCTATATGTTGGGACATTAAGGGACAATGTAGTATGGGCAATCCAACTAATGCTTTGTCCAATATTCCTCAATATCTTTGATTAACAAAAATTAATCGATCTTTAACAATTAGTGTCAGAGATATGCAGCAGTGAAACAGGCCCTTCAGCCCAACTTGTCCATACTGACCACCTTTTTTAAACTAAGCTAGTCCCATTTGCCTGTATTTGGTCCAGATTCCATCAGATCTTTTCTATCCATGTACCTGTTCAAACTGAACTGTGGGAGGAAACTGGAGCTCCCTAAGGAAACCCATACAAGCAGTGGGAGAACATGCAAACTCCACCTAGTCAGTCACCTGAACCCAGGTCCTTGGCGCTTTGAGGCAGCAGTGCTAACCACTGTGCCACCCAAATGGAAGTAAAGAGAGCCGAACTTTCGTGTGCACAGAGAGAGAGAGTAAAAACCAAAAGACAAAAATTGTCCTGGCAGAATTTCCAACAATGGGATTGAAAGCAGCGATGATGCAATGCCCGACCTATCACTGGGGTCCATCCAAACTCAGAAAATGGAAAGTAGAGGGAAGCAGAAATACAAAATAATGGACCATATCACACACAAACACACTCTTCATTACAGAGGGAACCTTCTCAGGTGCAAAGCTATTGAAGGTCTGGTGTACAGCCCAGCAGTGCCATCTAGTGACCAAAGTGCTCAAAACTCAATTATTAGCAGGAGCTAAACACATTATAACTTCTGCACGAACATACCCTGTGGTGCACAAACACTGCAATGTAATTTCAAGCACTAATTGAAATAAGAAATCTGGCTTCATAAATATAAGTGCGATTCACTATGTAAAATAATCTGCCAGTTCTTCCAAAGTTCCTCTAGGTTGGAAACCACGCACGTCGCTGTGCTACTTAAGAAAGGTGAAAGTTTTTCAAGTTTATTTATTAGTGACACAAGCAGGCTTACATTAACACTGCAATGAAGTTAGCACAAAAATCCTCCAGTTGCCACACTCCGATACCTGTTCGGGTGCACTGAGGGAGAATTTAGCATGGCCCATGCACTAACCAGCACGTCTTTCGGACTGTGGGAGGAAACTGAAGCACTTGGAGGAAACCCACGCAGACTCTGCACAGACAGTGACCCAAGCCAGGAATCTACCCCAGGTCCCTGGGTTGTGAGGTAGCAGTCCTAACCACCGTACCACAATGCCAAAAGAGGAAATCTTCAACCAGTTAGCCTGGCACTCATTGTTGGGAAATTACTGGAGTTGAAAAATAAGGATTGGGGTGACTGAACACCTGGAAATGTCAGCATGGCATAGTAAAGGATAGATCATACCGGATAAAGCTGATTCAGTTTTACTGATGAGGAGACTAGAAAGAGGTCACTCGCCCATAGATTCTGCAAACGGTCCCCCCCCCCGCACCGCGCTACAATTCCAGTGGTGGATGGGATGTGAAAACTCTCCCTGACACCAAAGGGCAATTTAGCATGGCCAATGCACCTTAACCTGCACATCTTTGGATTGTGGGAGAAAACCAGAGCACCCGGAAGAAGCCCACGCAGACATGGGGAGAGTGAGTTGGAGCTGGAATTGAACCCAGGCTCTCCCCCTTCCTTCTCCCCCACTCCCCACTGCACGCTCTGTCCTCCCACTTCCCCTCACCCCCTTCCTCTCCCCCTCCCGTCTCCACCTCCCCATTCACCCCCTTCCCGTCTGCCCCCTCCTGTCTTCCCCCTCTAGTGCTAATCACTGTGCTACAATAGGCCACTCCCCCCAATTTATCAGATGTATGGTGATTGGCGGAAGAACCAGGAGGGTGGGGCATGAGAATTTTCTTTTAACATATGGCGAGCTGTTGTGACCTTGAATGACTGGGAGGGTGGTCAAAAAGGAATCAATAATAACAGTAAAAGATTGGAAAAATATTCAAAGGACAAAAATTGCAGTAACATTGGGGAAAGGTCAAGGGTTTAATTGGTCAGCACTACCAAAGGACTTGCACAAGAACGATGGTTGAATTATCTCTTACTGTGCAGCATCATTCCACGATCTGTGATCCTCCTCAAAGAACAAAGAAAATTACAGCACAGGAATGGGCCTTTCAGCCCTCCAAACCTGCACTGACCATATTACCTAACTTAATTAAAACCCTCTACCCTTCTGGGGACCACACCTCTGTTCCCAACCTATTCATATATTTGTCAAAATACCCCTTAAAAGTTACTATTCTACTGTCCTCACTGTGATACAAACTGTAAGCACTCACCATCTCTTATAAAACTTCTTCAACAATCAACAATAGTTTCACGGTCATCAGTAAACTTTCAATTCCAGATTTTTATTGAATTCAAATTTCACCATCTTTGTGGTGGGATTCTAATCTGAGTCCCCAGAGCATTACCCCGAATCTCTGGATTACTAGTCTAGTGAAACAGGGAGAAGATAACCTGTTAAAGCCAGAGGGTTTTGGACTTTAATCATAAGACTACACTTCTGCAGACAGTGAAGTGTAGCATATAAAATATGGCACGGGATTTCCAGTTGTTTTAAAAAGATACTAGGGGATACCTCAATGCAGCTCAATGTATTAGTTGCTGTAAGTAACACTTAGTTCATGTTGATTTTAGTGTTTTTTGTTACAGTACGAGTCTTAAAATGTGAACTCTCGCCATGTGATCCTTTGAGTTGGTTATTCAGCAATTCACAGTCTCCACAGGGATCACAACAATGCAACAAAGCCCAAAGAGCAGAACCATTGCGAGAGAATGAAGAGTATCAATACAGATATCAGGATGCCCAAACAGCACTGTTTCATTGTGATCAGCAGAACTCAAGAAGATTCAGCAGGGATTCCACCATTCCATTCTAACACCTAAGAGCTGTTAGTGAAATTACAAAATATACCACAACTAACAAACCCAGTAAAATTATTTCTCTTGCAACTGATTTTTACAGTAAAAGGACTTACACAAAATTAAGTGAACATTTCTTTTCAACCTTAACCTTCCTTTCTTGAGCGAGCACTTAAGGCTTTGTCTGAGGTGGTAAGGTTTTTTTTTATTGAATTGTAAGTGAAGAACAGTAGGTGAATTTCTACACAGAATATTAGCAAGATCTCCTAATGGGTCATTTGTGTTCGTAGGAATCCATCTCAGAATCCACCAGTAACTTTTAGAGAGAGGGTTAGAAAATATGGTGACTGTCAACAGAAGAAAGGGGCAGCAACAGAAAAGGAGGAGAGCTCAGGGGGGAGAGGGGAGGTAGAGAAGAGATTTACACCAGGACGGTTTCAGTAGGTGAAGCAAACAACACAAACTTTGCTTATTGTCTACTTTAGAGTCCAGCCTTTCTCAGTATTCTATGTGCATCCCTCAGCTCCAACACAAGGGACACAGCGTTCAGCCATAATAGGACAGGCAGTGGCCTAGTGATATTATTGCTAGGCTATTAATCAAGAAACTCGGTTGATGTTCTGGGGACCTGGGTTTGAATCTCATCACGGCAAATATTGGAATTTGAATTCAGTAAAAATTATCTGGAATTATGAACCTACTGATGACCGTGAAACCACTGTCGATTATCAGAAAAACCCATCTGGTCCTTTAGGGGAAGAAATCTGCCTTCCTTACCTGTCACATGAATGAATTAAAAAATAATTCCCTGCACTCTGAAACAGCTTTCCAAAAACCTATCAACTCGCTATCTCTCTCCCTGCACCATCATAATGGACGGCATAGTGGCACAGTGGTTAGTACTGCTACCTTACAGTGCCAGGGCCTGGGTTCAATTCCCGTCACCATCTGTGTGGAGTTTGCACATGTCTGTATGGTTTCCTCCCACAGTCCAAAGATGTGGGGGTTAGGTTGATAGGCTCAATTTAGCATGGCCAGTCAGGTGATTAACAGGATAAAATATATGGGGTTACAGGGCCTGGGTGGAATTGTGGTCGGTGCAGACTCGATGTGCCAAATGGCCTCCTTCTGCACTATAGGGATTCTATGATTCTATGATCACAAAATCACTGCAAGGCCCATTATTCCTGTGCCTGATGCCACATGCCCCAACTTCCTTCCCTGAACTAAATCCTGGAACATTTTATTACATGAAAGGCGCCATAAAAGTGAAAATAATTGCATTTTTGAATGAGCTGATGAATGAAAGAAGCAATAAATTTACTTTTCACAGGCTGCAAAATCATCTTTGCAAAGTGGTAAGCCTGCTGTATGCCCAGAAGCAATTCAGATGGCTTTATTCCCAACATATAAGTTACCAAACTTCCCAACGCGCTTTACTTCATCATGACACCATACACTTACTGTTTTCTTAAGCTCTTCCAAAAGCTCTCTCTCCCTTCCTAACCAGAAGTAGAATATTCCCAGTATCTGTGGGTTAATCCAGAAGTTTACATGCCAAAATGTCAGGATAATGACCCACTGACCATTCAACTTTCCCTTCTATCAGCAGACATCTCAATATAGCTCTGACTGCACAAGTCCCGAACCAAGTTTACAATTACTGCCCTGATGCCAGTACCACGGTACGATCAGAAAATGTTGCCTGTACCTATCACCTCACAAGTTAAGAAATTCTGTGCCACCTCACAACTACTTGCACCAACTCCCACCCCTCTCTGAACCAGCTGCTGAAGCCAAGGCAAATCTCCACGGTCAGATAGGATAACTACTGACTGACCCCCCCCAGCCCACTGTATTAGCCTAACATGGGACATAATTGGCTGAGGAAAGGACATTCTGATGATCATCCACATGAGGTACACACAGATCCTTGGCCTACACAGACTAATGCCCAGGTAAGTAATCCAGGCTTAGTTTCGGAATCATTGCTGTTTCTGATCAACATCAGTCCATCACACAAACCAGTCTCCCATCCATTGGCTGCTACCGTCAGATTTTTGAATGGACCTACCACATATTAAGTTGATCTTTCCACACAGTCTAGCTATGACTGTAACACTACATTCTACACTCTCTCCTTTCCTTCTCCCTGATTTACTCTATGAACAATGTGTTCTGTTTGTGTGGCACACAAGAAACAACACTTTCCACTCTACCCCAATACATGTGACAGTAATTAAATCAAACCAAATCAAAATCAGTGATTTGGATTCTGAAGCTCAATGCAAATTGGTCAAATTTACAGATGATACTAAATGAAAAGGTGTATTCTCCTCTGGTGAGGTGCAGTCCTTGTCCACAACATATACGTGGGTGAAATGTTCGTGGAACCAGTGTGAAGTAGGAATTCCACTAGGACATTGGAAAATACTAAGAAACCTGGGTCCCTTTCCGAGATGCTGCTTTCAAAAGTCCATCATGCTCCGTGCAGAGCTTTGAGATAATCTGAAGTGCTGACAGGTCAGTATTAATGTACTCATCTTTTACCTAATTGCTTCTTCCCTGAAAACCTTTGGGACACCCAATGCAGTTCCTTCAATGACCAAGAGATGGCAGCTCTAACCCGAGATCAACCATCTGTGATCTGCAGCAGACAGCAAAGAGCTGGATCACTTGCTTTCATTAATCCAGCACAGGGAAAGAAGGAAATTAAAAACCCAGAAGGAAGAAAAACAGTAAAACGGGGGAAATAGGAATACTGGTTTGAACTGGTTCTTGCATATTTTAAAATGGAACACAGATAAAACAGGGAAATACGAATATTGCTCCAAACTGTTAATTCCTTCTGGGAAGAAATGATCTTAAAACCAGAAATCTGAAACATTATATGACCTTTGGGGCGGAGAAGAAGGAATGCAAAGCAGACTGTGGGTTAATTACATGCGAAGCATTGTGGAATAGGCAAAGCAGCTGCTGTCCCTGGTGTAGGAGTGAGCACAGAGAAGTCAACATCTCTGTTATATCACAGAACCCCGATGGTGCAGAAGGAGGCCTTCAGCCCATCGAGTCTGCACTAACAACAATCCAACCCAGGCCCTATCCCCATATCCTACACATTTACCCTGCTAATCCCCCTGACACTAAGAGGCAATTACATTTACCCTGCTAATCCCCCTGACACTAACAGGCAATTACATTTACCCTGCTAATCCCCCTGACACTAAGAGCATGGCCAATCAATCTAACCTGCACATCTGTGTGGGAGGAAACTACAGCACTTGGAGGAAACCCATGCAGATACAGAAAGGATGTGCAAACCCCACCCAGACAGTGACCCGAGGCCGGAATGGAACCCCGGCACTGTGAGGCAGCATTGCTAATCACCGTGTCGCCATGCCGTCTCTTGTACCCAATCTGTAAAGAAATATCACTGTTTCTTGCAGTCAATCACTTACCACCATGTACTGTCCACCACATTTTCCACACTGGAGCAGCAAGGTTGCATAATGGTTAGCACTGCTACCTCACAGCGCCAGGGATTTGAGTTCAATTCCCGGCTTGGGTCACTGCCTGTCTGGGTTTCCTCTGCAGTTTCCTCTCTCAGTCCTAAAGAAGTGCTGGTTAGGTGCACTGGTCATGCTAAATTCTCCCTCAGCGTACCCGAACAGGTGCTGGAGTGTGGCAACTAGGGGATTTTCACAGTAACTTCATTGCAGTATTAATGTAAGCCTACTTGGACACTCATAAATAAATAAATGAGAAAGATGGAAAGGAAAAAAATAAAAGCAACAAGGAAATAGCTCACAGGATTTGGGAGATCCTGCTGTTTAAAAGAAACTGAGGCTTTGATTCACCACTGCCACCAGTGGGAGAACTTCTGTTTTCTATTAATTATAAATGTATGAATTCAACCCAGTTCGAAGTGAGCAATATCCAGCTCCCTTGCGCAGTGCGAACCCGCATGATAATCACAGGCCTCACTTGCTTCACTAAGAGTCTATGTGATCTACATTCCTTTCATCTTTCTTTCTGCTTTTCACACATCTGTACTTAATTCTCACACAATCCTGTGCATAAGAATGCTAGATCACAGATTGACTGGGAGGACTTGATGACTTGGGGGGAAGAGAGAGAGAGAGAAGTGGGGGAGGTGATGGGGCGCGCCCAGGGGCCGGCAGGGCAGCATACTGAGGGATTTTGAAACATTTTGCCACAAAACCTTGGGGCTTGACTTTGGGGTCAGATGGTCTGCTTGGTAAATACATCTTGAACAGGGAGGATGGTCACTTAGTCACGGGAAGAGGGGAGGAGTGAAGAGAAGAGTGTCCAAACCAACCCCGCCTCGTTCCAGATGTGTTGGCTGTCAATTACAGACAATTATAGAGAAGCACTGGCCATTTGGGAAAAGGTCACCTAGCTGCTGGACAGGTCACACAGACAGGTGACGGGGAGAATGACAGGGTCAGGGAGAATGACGGAGGGTAAAGACAAACCCCAAGAAGATAGACACAAAAATAGTTTCACTCTGATTGCTTAGATTTTCAATTTTTTATTCCATTTCTTATCCATATCCATCACTGGTCAATTTATGAATGTGGCACATCCCATTTGATCCTAGTTAATCCTCATTCACCATCGAGGTGGCTGCTTATTTCCTAATTTAACTCCTTTAATCGAAAATTGATTACTGATGTTATGTTTCATTTACATTGTTTATGAGGGATGTAAAATGTGTTGCTCCATTGTAGCCCCCAACCTACTGTGCTTTTACTGTGCTCCGCACACATGAGGACGGTCTTAACAGGGATCTTGGCTTCATGACACACTATCTGTAACCCCCGTAACTTGCCTGGGTTAGCAAAAAACCTCACTTACTGTGCTGTCTGGAGAAAATACACAATTCTCTAACCAATGCTCAGGATTCCCTTCACACACATTGTTAGCCACTTTAACACTTGAATAGCAGGTTAGATGTAAGGATTCGCATTCTAATCAGCAATCTCTGACTGTCTGTGCTGATGTGTGCTATTGCAGACCAGAACACTGCATTTGCCTGAAGACACAAGAGTCGAAAGCTCGCTTTTTTACTATCAAATAAATCGGTTGGATTATAAATTGGTGTTGTAAATTCTTACTGAGTTCTTACCACCCCAATCCAACGCCGGCATCTGTACATCATGACTTTTATACATGAGGCAGAATTTTACCGCCCTGTCCTCCACGGGAATCAGAGTGGGCAAGTGCCAAAAGAAAAGTCCGTTGACCTTGGGCCATTAAATCCCACCCAGCGTTGTGTCTGTATAGTTGCAAAGGAGGGATCCTCTGTACTTCTCTTTGATTAGCTTTGCAGCCAGTAGGATTTACTAGTTGCTTGTCTGGCCTCGGTCACTGAGGTTCCAGTGCAGCAATTGACTCTTGCACACAGAAAAGCTACATTTCAAAGTGTTTGGGTCTAAGAGTTCTACACAGGTGTTTGGGTATTTGAGCAAGTCCCATTTCACAAACTGAAGGCAAGTGTTAGCAGGAAGCAAATGCAGCTATGGCCTCCTTGAGTTACCTATGTTGAGGAGTCTGGTGCTTAGTTAACCTGTGCCTCAGATCAAAGGGCCTTGGACCCACGAACAAGGGCACCTTCAATCATTCAATAAGAGAAAACAATTAAATTGCCCCGTAGCACGGGAGGTTCGTTCTGTCGTGTTTCTCCGGGCAACTTTCAACAGAATCTTTTTAGTTGAGGGCGCTGCAGCTTGGTGTGGGAACCTGCACTGCACCAACGCTGTGAATTGCCTAAGGCTATTATAGAACTGGGTCATTCCCAGCTTCCTCTCACCGCTTCAAGAATCAGAACTGCAAGCCGGGTGAAGAATCGCTTGATGAACCAGTCAGCATTGTCTAATATTACAATGTTGCTCGAGACACAGGGACACAAGCTCAGCTTTGTACACACAAAAAATGTCTTGGCTGAAATAAATGAATTGTTCAGTCATGTGATAACTAGTACAGTTTCACTTTATCACATACAAGCTTTTAATAAATGCAATGCCAGCACTCTTTACTTTATCTGCTAGAAACAGAGGGAAAAGCTCCATTGAGATGGGTTTGTGGCCTGTGCAGAATTACCATTTCCTGGTTGTTATTTTTAGTTGAGGTGTAATTTAGTTAAATTGTCCATATTGTTAAACAAGATACTTACCTGACAGACTACAAACTCTTATTCTGGATCATAGTGTGCAAAATGGGGAGCTGGTGCCAGATCGGTAATGTCACTGGACTATTGAGGACCTAGTTAACACTTTTGGGAAGGTGGATTCGAATCCCACCGTAGCACCTGGAATTGAAAGCTAAACTCAGTGACAGCACAGTGGCAGAGTGGTTAGCACTGATGCCTCACATCGTCAGGGACCTGGTTTGATTCCTGGCTTCGGTCACTGTCTGTGTGGAGTTTGCACATTCTCCCCACGTCTGTGTGGGTTTCCTATTGATGCTCGGTTTCCTCCCACACTCCGAAAATCGTGCAGCATGTTGTGAAAATCCATTGCATAAATATGAACTGAAAGCAAATTCTAAATAATTAGCTCTGCAGTTTTAAAGGAATGCGCATGATATACTTTCAAAAACAGTGATATAAGGTGAGCTTATATGTAACAAAAACAAAAATGCTGGAGAAACTCAGTAGGCCTAACAGCATCTGTGAAGAGAGAATAGGGTGAACATTTGAAATGTTGGGATAACTTTTCCTGTTCTGTCTACCACGGAAACCAAAGACCAAAGAAAAATTACAGCACAGGAATAGACCCTTCGGTCCTCCAAGCCTGCACTAATCATGCTGCCCAACTCTACTAAAATACCCTACCCATCTGGCAACCATATCCCTCTATTCCCATTCTATTCATGTATTTGTCCAGATGCCTCTTAAATGTTACCACCGTACCCGCTTCCACTACCTCCCCTAGCAGTGAGTTCCAGACACCCACCATCTCTGTGTAAAAAACTCGCCTCGTACATCTCTTTTAAACTTTGCCCCTCGCACCTTAAACCTATGCTTTGTTGAATTGATTCTTCCACCATGGGAACAAGCTTCTCACTATCTACTCTGTCCACGCTCCTCATAATCTTGTAGACTTCTATCAGGTCACTCCTCAGCCTCTGTCGTTCCAATGAGAATAAATCGAGTTTCTCCAACCTCTCCACGTAGCTAATGCCCTCTATACCAGGCAACAGCCTGGTAAATCTTTTTCGCATCCTCTCCAGAGCCTCCAGATCCATCTGGCAGTGTGGTGACTGAGATTGAACACCATATTCCGAGTGTGCCTAACTAAGGTTCTATAAAGCTGCAACACAACTGGGCAATTTTTAAACTCAATGCCCTGACCAGTGAAGGCAAGCATGCCATTTGCTTTCTTGACTACCTTCTCCACCTCCACTGCCACTTTCAATGACCTGTGTACTTAGATTCCTCTGCCTATCAGTACTGTTAAGAATTCTGCCATTTACTGTATATTTCCCATCTCTATTAAACTTTTCAAAATGCATTACCTCACATTTTCCAGACTAAAAGGAAAAAGGAGGCTTACGTCAGGATGAGGCTTGAAGGCTCGGTTAGTGCAATGGATAGCTATAGATTAGCCAGGAGGGAGCTAAAGAGTGAATTGAGGAGAGCTAAGAGAGGACACGAGAAGACTTTGGCTGATAGGATTAAGGAGAATCCTAAAGCTTTCTTTAGATATGTTAAGAGTAGAAGATTGGTTAGGGCAAGATTAGGGCCAGTCATAGACAGCAGTGGGAAGTTGTGCGTGGAGCCTGAAGAGATTGGAGAGGCACTGAATAAATATTTCTCTTCGGTATTCACGCAGGGTGATGTAAATGTAGTTGTGGAGAACACTGAGGTACAGGGTTGCAAACTGGAAAGTATTGAAGTAGATAGGGAGGATGTGCTAGATATTCTTGAGGGTTTGAAGTTGGATACGTCCCCTGGGCCGGACGGGATTTACCCTAGGATTCTCTGGGAGGCAAGAGAGGTGATTGCAGAGCCTCTGGCTCTGATCTTCAGGTCGTCGTTGGTTACGGGTATGGTTCCGGAAGACTGGAGGATAGCGAATGTGGTCCCATTGTTCAAGAAGGGGAAGAGAGACCTTCCAGGGAATTATAGGCCAGTGAGTCTTACTTCTGTTGTGGGCAAAGTATTGGAGAGAATTATTAGGGATAGGATTTATAGTTATTTAGAGAGAAATGAATTGATTGGGGATAGTCAGCATGGTTTTGTGAAGGGTAGGTCGTGCCTTACTAACCTTATTGAGTTTTTTGAAAAAGTGACCAAAGAGGTGGATGGGGGTAAGGCAGTTGATGTGGTATATATGGACTTTAGTAAGGCGTTCGATAAGGTGGCCCATGGAAGGCTTCTGCAGAAAATGCAGATGTATGGGATAGAGGGTGATTTAGCTAATTGGGTTAGGAATTGGCTAGCAGATAGAAGACAGAGGGTGGTGGTTGATGGGAGATATTCATCGTGGAGTTCGGTGACAAGTGGTGTACCTCAGGGGTCTGTTTTGGGGCCCCTGCTGTTTGTAATTTTTATAAATGATCTGGATGAGGGTATTGAAGGATGGATTAGTAAATTTGCAGATGACACTAAAGTCGGTGGAGTGGTAGATAGTGAAGAGGGGTGTTATAGTTTGCAGAGAGACTTGGACAAGTTGCAGAGCTGGGCCGAGAGGTGGCAAATGGAGTTTAATGTGGAAAAGTGTGAGGTAATGCACTTTGGCAGGAATAATAAATGTGTAGAGTATAGGGCTAATGGTAGGATTCTTAATAGTGTTGATGAACAGAGGGATCTTGGTGTATATGTGCATAGATCCCTGAAAGTAGGCAGTCAAGTCGATAAGGTTGTTAAGAAGGCATATGGAGTCTTAGCTTTTATTGGTAGGGGGATTGAATTTAGGAGCCGCAGCATCATGTTGCAACTGTACAAAACTCTAGTGCGGCCGCACTTGGAGTATTGTGTGCAGTTCTGGTCCCCACATTATAAGAAAGATGTGGAGGCATTGGAGAGGGTACAGAGGAGGTTTACCAGGATGTTGCCTGGTATGGAGGGCAGGTCTTATGAAGAGAGGCTGAGGGATTTGAGGTTGTTTTCGTTAGAAAGGAGGCGGCTAAGAGGAGACCTTATTGAAGCATATAAGATGATTAGAGGTTTAGATAGGGTGGACAGTGATAGCCTTTTTCCTAGGATGGAGAAAGCTAGCACGAGGGGACACAGCTTTAAATTAAGGGTTGATAGTTATAGGACGGATATCAGAGGTAGGTTCTTTACCCAGAGGGTGGTTAGGGAGTGGAATGCCCTGCCTGCGGCAGTTGTAGATGCGCCAAGTTTGGTGGCGTTTAAGAGGTTAGTTGATAAGTTTATGGAAGAGAAGGGAATGGTTTAGTTTGGAGGGTCATTGCTTTGTATAATGGTCGGCGCAACATCGAAGGCCGAAGGGCCTGTTCTGCGCTGTAATGTTCTATATTCTATGTTCTCGCTTTGTCATCTCTCCACCCAAGTCTCCAACCAATATGTATCCTGCTGTCTCCTCTGATGCTTGTCATTGTTATCTGCAAATCCACCAATCTTTGTGTCATCCGCAAACTCACTAATCAAACCAATTATCTTTTCCTTCAAATCATTTATATATATTACAAACAGCAATAGTCCCAATACTGTCTTCCATAACCAAATCAGTTCTGTATCTACCTTCCTAGCTTATCTCTGATCCCATGTGACTTCACCTTTTGTACCAGTCTGCCATGAGGGACCTTGTCAAATGCCTTACTGAAGTCCATATAGACAATATCCACTGCCCTACGCTCAATCAATCATCTTCATCAATAATTCAAAAAACTTGATCAAGTTAGTAAGACATGATCTCCCCTTCATAAAACTATGTTGCTTCTCACTAATACGTCCACTTATTTCCAAGTGGGAGTAAATCCTGTCTCAAAAAATCCTCTCCAATAATTTCCCAACACTGACGTAAGGTTCACCGGCTTCTAATTACCTGGATTATTCTTGCTCCCCTTCTTAAACAAAGGAATAATATTGGCTAATCTCCAAATCTCTGGGATCTCCCCTGTAGTCATGATGTGGAAATGCCAGTGTTGGACTGGGATAAACACAGTGAGAAGTCTCACAACACCAGGTTAAAGTTCAACAGGTTTATTTGGCAACAAAAACCACTATCCTTTGGAGCACTGTTCCTTCATCAGGTAAGTGGGAGGTCTGTTCATAAACAGTGCATATAAAGACTGCAAGTGGACTCAATTTACAAAATAATTGTTGAAATGCAAGTCTTTACAGGTAATCAAGTCTCAAAGATACAGACAATGTGAGTGGAGAGAGCGTTAAGCACAAGTTAAAGGGATGTGCTTTGTTTCCAGACAGGATAGTTAGTGAGATTTTGCAAGCCCAGGCAAGTCGTGGGGGTTACAGATAGTGTGACATGAATCCAAGATCCCAGTTGAGGCCATCCTCATGTGTGCAGAACCGTTCTCATATATACATTGCAGAAAAGGATGTCCCGAGACTTGGGAGACCATGCAGATGCAATGACAACAGATGAATGAACATCACTCAATAATCACCAGGTAAGCCTGTTCTCTTCCTGTTGGGGAACATTTCAGTGGTCATAGGCATTCGGCCTCTGATCTTTGGGTAAGCATTCTCCAAGGTGGTCTTCACAACACATGGCAACGCAAAGTCGCTAAACAGAAACTGATAGCCAAGTTCCGCACACATGATTTCAGCCTCAACCGAGATCTTGGGATCATGTCACACAATCTGTAACCCCCACGACCTACCTGGACTTGCAAAATCTCACTAACTGTCTAGGCTGGAGACAATACATATCTCTTTAACCTGTGCTTAATGCTTTCTCCACTCATATTGTCTGTACCTTTAAGACTTGATTTACCTGTAAAGACTCACATTCCATTATTTTGTAAATTGTCTTTATGTGCCCTACAGAACTCCCACTTACCTGACGAAGGAGCAGCGCTATAAAAGCTAGTGGCTTTTGCTGCCAAATAAACCTGTTGAACTTTAATCTGGTGTTATGAGATTCTGACTGTAACCTCCCCTGTAGCTAGTGAGGATACAAAAATTTCTCTTAAAGCTCCAGCAATTTCCTCCCTTACCTCTCTCAGTATTTTGGGGTATATCTCATCAGGCCTTCGGGACCTGTCTACCTCAATGTTTCTCAAGAACCCCAATACCTCCTCCTTTTTGATTTCAACATGACTCAAACTATCTACACATCCTTTCCCAGATTCATCATCCAGCAAGTCCTTCTCTTTGGTGAATACTGATGCAAAGTACTCATTTAATACCTCATCTATTTCCTCTAGCTTCATGCATAGATTCCCTCCCCTGTCCATGAGTGAGCTAACCCTCTCCCCAACTACCCTCTTATTCTTTATATATGTATAAAAAGTCTTGGGATTTTCCTTAATCCTGCTGGCCAATATTTTGTGACCTCTTTTAACCCTTCTTACTCAAGCTTCTTTCTACTTTTCTTGTATTCGTCACTTGCTTTGCATACTCCAACCTCCTACTCTTGACAAATGCTTCCTTTTTCTCTTTGACTAGGCTCACAATATCTCTCGTTATCCAGGGTTTGCAAAACTTGCCATATTTACATTTAATCATCACAGGAATGTACCAAATTTAGTGAGAAATGATCACGTGATAAGAGAGTTAGATAATAAGTTTCAAATTTAATAAAATGGATTAAAATCAGGTTCTAATCATTGTGTCACCGTGCTGCCACTTGTTCTTCAAATCTTCATCCTCGTTCAGAAATCCTTCTATAATCCTTGTTTCGCCACATGCCCGCGAATCTTTCCACCCCACTCCCCACACATTTTTCACTTTTGTAATCCAGGCTAACATGACAAACCTTCCCCACACGTTCTCTTCCATTACTGCAGTGCCTATGCTTCAGAAGGGCCTGACTCGAGGATGCTACAGGTGCTACATCAATGCACATTCTTCCTTCCAGATAAAAAGCAGATCGGAAAAATCTGATTTAGGGTGAGGAGGTATTAGAAAATTTTGCAGGGAATCCACATGGCTGCAGACAACAAGTTTCACATGATGAATCTGACTCTGCGATGCCACCTGTATGGAGTTGGACCAGGCAGAAGATGGCAATGCCACTACAGTTGCAAGCAGGAACATCGTTGGGGCATTTATCACAATGCAATATTTTCCTGTTAATAGAATAGAATAGAATCCCTACAGTGCACTGGGCAACCTGATAGCACTCCACAAGATTGAGGGGCATGGACAGAGTGGATAGTCAGAAGTTTTTTTTTCCAGGGTGGAAAAGACAATTATTAGGGGGCATGAGTTTAAAGTGCCAGGGGCGATGTTTAAAGAAGATATAGAAGGCAAGTTTTTTTTTTTTTACACAGAGGGTAGTGGTTACCCGGAATTCACTGCCAGGGGGAGTAGTGGAAGCAGACACGATAGTGACTTTTAAGGGGCATCTTGACAAACACATGAATAAGATGGGAAGAGAGGGATATGATCCCCGGAAGGGTACAGGGTTGTAGTTCACATGGGCATCATGGTCATTGCAGGCTTGGAGGGCCAAAGGTCCCATTCCTGTACTGTAATTTTTGTTGTTCTTTGTACTCAGGCCGAATAGCCTCCTTCTGCACATCAAATTGGCAACATCAACAATCCCACCCACGCTCTATCCCCATAACTCTATGTATTTACCCTGCTAATCTCTCTGACTTAAGGGTCAATTTAGCATGATCAATCAACCTAACTTGCTCATGTTTGGACCGTGGGAAGAAGTTAGAGAAAATCAACCCCACGGGGAGAACTTGCAGACTCCACACAGACAGTGAGCCGAGGCTGGAATTGAACCAGGACCCTGGCGCTGTGAGGCCAAGTGCCAGTGTTCCACCCCAATATAATACAGCACCAAATTCTTGTCTGGCACCTTGCAGCATTCCCAGTATTTAATTTCTATTGATATTGAGTTTAATCATAAGGAATCACCTAATGAGAATACATTATTTATAACATTTTGCTTGGTCTGTCCTGCTGTCTGCATGATTGAACTCAATAAACAGGGAACTTGTATTCCTTGTAGCAACATTGCTGGGACAGCTGTTTTCAATTACTGTCAGACATGTTCTTTGTTAATTCTACACGTTATAAAATCGGAAACGTCAGGTTCCCGAGCCTTATGCTAATTCTGTCGTACTCTTTTATAAAGAGAAATCCCATCTGGAATTCAGGCTAATTAATTCTTCAGACATGGATGAAACAGAAAGATTGTCATGTGTGTTGCTGCAGAGTTAAGGTACAAGCCACCCTGTGCTCTCTATTAAGTTGAGTCCATCATTCAAACACTGAGGTGCAGACTCAATTATTCTTTCAGAGCCCTGGTTTCCGCTGAGGAGCCGAGGATAAGTCGGAAGCGCAGGCTTCTCACAGAACATACTAACTGGAGGCCCGACCGCCTTCAGCACTCCATCATAGATCATTAATAAAAAATCACTGTGGTGTTGTGACATGTACGTGTGGATGCTGCCTACGCTGTGACAGTCACTTCCTATGCTATTTTCTGGCAGAGCTATGACAGACACTTCAAGTGAATCTCAGCACAGCCTCTTACATAACACAACCCCCCGGTAAACTCCAATTCCTGATAAATCTATAGAATTCCCATAGTGCGGAAGGAGACCATTCGGCCCATCGTGTCCGCACCGACCACAATCCCGCTCAGGCCATAACCCCACGCATTCGCCCTGCTAATCCCCCGACACGAAAGGGCTGATTTTACTGTCAAGTTGCACCCGTTTTTGACTGCGAAAGCTCGATCAAGTCGGGCTTGAGGCGCATGGTGCGATCCGGGCCTGCCTCAGCACCGGTGCCAAGGCCTGAAAATGGCCTCTGTCAGGACCGTGTCTGAAACAGGTGTGACGGCCACTCAAGTGCGTTTGGATGCATCTAAACTGACTTAGTGGCTGCACGCCCAGCCTTACCAGCAGTTCCCCCTTTACCACCACATTCTCCCATCCAGAATCAGCAACAGACGTGCTCCACAAAAGTCCGCTTTGGGGGCTCCAGTTAGCGAGGAGGTAAGTGCCAAGTGTCCGACGGCTCTTTGTTTGAGATCGATAGAGGAAGGTGGGGGGGGGGGGGGGGAGTCCACTGCCACTTTGCCTGTGGGGGAGAATGGGAGGGGAGGGCCCGCCATCAGTCCGGGTGGTGGTGGTGGTGGTGGTGGTGGTTGGGGGGGTATAAGGGGATCAGTAATGTTGTGGGGGTGGGGCAATGTGTGTGGGTGCCAGGGAGGGGCATTATCCGACCCAGGAACGATGTGCTGCGTTTTATTACTTTTTACTGCACATACGCAGTTGGAGGTACCAATCGGAGCTGCAGTGTTTCGGGGTGCATTAAGCCCCGCCCACAATCATACTTCTGCAGCGTGATTCGAAATTGCTGGTATTTTTGCAAGCAGAGGGTGTATTGAGTGCACCTGAGAACAGGTCGACAAATTAGATCTGAAACATTCCCAGTTTCAAGTTTGCCCAGCACTTAAAATCAAAATTGGTAAAATAGGGCCCTAAGAGTTAATTTAGCATGGCCAATCAACCTAACGTGCACATTTTTTGACTGCAGTGGAGGGGGGGAGGAAACCGGAGCACCCGGAGGAAACCCACGCAGACATGGGGAGAATGTGCACACAGACAGTGACTCAAGGCAGCAGTGCTAATCACTGTGCCACCATGCTACCTGATGCCAACGTTTCCCGTTAATGGAACTGGATATGGGATATGGGGGCGGCTATTTATGAATCTGCCCATCCTGCAATCTTGCCCAAGACAAATTTTTACTCCAATGTTATTTTACAGGAAAGGACGAATAGATTCAATAGTGCCATCCCTTTCTAAGCTACTGCAATCATGTCATTCAATTCCTTTGCCAGTTAGAAACACAACAAATTGCTTGCTGAACCTATTGATTTATGTCAATAACCTTCCCTGATATCTTACTCTACAAGTAAGAGATACTCAGCCCGAGTTCAGTCTCTTCTCCTAACTTAGTTTTTCAATTAGATTCGCTGTACCTTTCAGTATACAACACCATACGACAGTTCAACATCATGTCCCACAAACACATCACCGTGTTGCTATCCTCAGACACAGAATAAGATTTTGACTGAGTACAGTACATTCACTCCTCATGCTCAAGTGAATAGACCTTGGAAAGATGATGAGAATATTGTTCGAAATCCTCTACTCCCACCTCGCATCCTAATTAACATCCACTTCAACCCAACAACAATATCCTGCCAGAGTTATCCTCTTTTTCCTTTCCTCTTTGTTCTGACTGTCATATCCTTGGCTGAAACCACACAGATAAATCACAGTATCCGGGCTGAAGAAGCAGAGCATACAATGTGCTCCACAGATGACAAACGTGCTGCAGTTTACAGTGTTATAGTCTCACGCACAGTTACAATAACCAGAATCCCAGTAGCATATTTGTACGCTTACCGATACATATGCTATAAACCACATCCCTATTGGCTGCAGGGAGCTTCATCAATCACCTGTAAACAATTTTTTTTCAATCATTCGTGGGACATGAGCACCACTGGCTGGCCAGCATTTATTGCCCATCCCTAAATGCCCAAAGACATTTGACGATCAGCCACATAGCCGTGGCTCTAAAGTCAGACCAGGTAATAATGGCAGATTTCCTTCCCTAAAGGACATTAATGAACGAGATGCATTTTTCCAACAATCGACAATGGTTTCATGCTCATCAGTATCTCAATTCCAGATATTTTTTATGGAATTCAAATTCCATCATTTGCTGTGTCGGAATTCAAACCAGGACTGGGCTATAACAAGGGATCATCTAGACTTGAAACATTGGTTCTATTCTCTCCCCACAGGTATTATCAGACATGCTGAGATTTTCCAGCATTTTTTGTTTTTGTTTCGGGATTGATAGTCTAGCGATAATGCCACTAAGTCATCGCCTCCTCAAATCAGTAACGCTGGAAACAGACATCTGGGTATCATTATGTACAGTTAAGCAACTGGTGAGAGTTTAGCCACTGGAATGTGAGGTCAGCCACTTGCCTTGTTAAGAAGATAATTTAGGGAACAGTTCGACAGGTCATTGTGACACAGCCACTTAACTGGGTTGTGCCTGATGGAATCACCAAGCTAATTTGAACTTCTTAGAAGCCTTGGAACATTCTACTTCAAATGTAGACCCACCAGCTAGGTTTTCTCTCTCTATCAGATCTGTGAACACATTTCTGTTTCACTCCTCCATTTTCTGTCATCCTCTGTCTCCATTCAGTGGATGGCAAGTAAAGGAAAAGACTGACAGAAACTGACTTAGCCAGTGGTCAAAATTAAAGGCTTTTTTAAGGCATCGTCCCAGTAAGCCGTGTTAAAAAGCGGCTTGGGATTAATTTCATCGAGTGCTCAAGATAAACCGCAAGTGCTGATGCACCAACAGAGGGATTTAAAATATAATAGCTTATCTCACATTGGGCTTTGCTATCAGCTTAATAACTATTAACAATTAATTATCACAATCACAACAAGGGAGTAGGTGAAAAGGGCGAGAGGTAATTTATTTACTTTTGCAATCTATTTGCCATTGTTAACTGAACATTGGCCACCATGAACTATATTGTTAATTACTATATCGTCTATTGAAAGAGCACAAGAAACTACAAAGGGTCATGAACAAAGCCCAGTCCGTCGTTCCAACCAGCTTCCCGACTGGCACTGTACTTCCCACTGCCTCAGAAAAGCTGCCAGCATAATCAAGGGACCCAAGCATCTGAACATCTCTCTTCCACTTCCTTCCATTGGGAAAAAGATACAAAAGTCTGAGGACATGTACCAACACAACCAAGAACAGTTTCTTCCCCTGCTGCTATCAGACGTCTAATTGGACTTACCACACACTAAGTTGATCTTTCTCTGCATTCTGCACTCTCTCCTTTCCTTCTCTATGAACAGTACGCTTTGTCTGTATAACACGCAAGAAACAATGCTTTTTGCTCTGTACCAATATACGTGACAATAATAAATCAAATCAAAATTATTTAGGTTTTCCCCTGCATTCTCATTCCTGTCCTTATCAGACAGTTACTACCAAAATATCAACTTCTCAATCAAATGAGTGATCATTGCAATTACATTTATCTAGACTTTTGGTTAGATTTAAAGCTTTAAATTTATTTATTAGTGTCACAAGCAGGCTCACATTAACACACAGTGAAATCACCGTGAAAATCCTCTAGTTGTCACACTCCAGAGTCTGTACACAGAGGGAGAATTTAGCACGGCCAATGTACCTAATTGTATATTGGCCAGGCTAAATTTGGACTGTCGGAGGAAGCTGGAGCACCTGGAGGAAAGCCACACAGACACGAAGAGAAAGTGCAGACTACGCATAGACAATAATTCAAGCCGAGGATCAAGCCTGGGTTCAGTGCTAACCATTGTGCCACCATTCAATTACTAGACAGTAACTATCGATTTCTGTAATTATTGAAGTGCCACAAAATCAACACTACCATATTCCAAAACCACCAAATAAAAATAAAAGTTCAGAACTTTTATTTTACACACCCTTGCCTGTGTTAGTACTTCAGCCACTGACTTACAACTTTGTAACCTTGGAATTAGAGACAAGTTCATCTTATTTGGCAAAGTTTACTCACCCAATCACAATGCAGGAAATGGCAGTGCCTATAAAAGCATAGGTTAGAATTGAGCCCAAATTCCGGAAGAATTGTCTCTGTTAAAAAAAAATCAAAAGATGGTGGGTAACATTATTGTATTGTTTCAGAGTGCATCTAAAAATGTCATTCTCAACACACGCAGAATATTCTGACAACTATAAATACTGCAGGTTGAGATTCAGAAGTGGAAAGTGTATCTAGATGGGATAAGATCAACATTCCCCACATTGTGTAAGTGCCTGGGTTCCTGAACCCCCATCAATGAAGGACATTGTACACCACAATGCAAAGAATTAGATCTTCACCTACGAGGATAACTTTGTTGAAATTGAGAGTGAACAAATACCACTGACAAACACCTGGGATAGAAAGCAGCAGTAAGTGTATGATGGGGACGATGGAAAACAGAGAGGTTAAAAAATTAAAAGATGAGGTCTTGATTCAGGCTAGAATATGTTTCTAGGGTGCATGGGCAACAGTGCCTTAGCCACTATCATTTCATATGCGAATTTAGACAAACAGTTTAATTATATAGTGCCCTTCCCCAATATTTATATACGTGCACTTTGCAGCAAGAATCAATGGATGGCAATTGGGATTGAGCAACTCCAGTAGCTGACATTCCCTTCTCCACCCTAGGGGAACCATAGGACTCCAGATCAGCCACTCAAAATAGATTGAAATCAAGCGTGGGACCAGCCTGCTCGTACGTACCTCCTGGCTTTACCATCTGAGCCAGTGGAGAGAGGAAAACAGATACCTTTAAGCAGGGTCTGGAAACATGTGATGACATAAAGATGGACTGAAAAAATACCTTGCCAAAAGAATATTTAATGAGGACAGTTACAGTAAAAGTCACTCTAGAAACCATTCTGATTTTAAAGCATTCATGTTGGTCAAAAACTGAAATCTAACATCCTTACCCTCTTCAGGCTGTATCCTGCGTAAAATATTATCGGCGGCAAGAGGACATTGAAGAAAATTTCTGAATCAAACGTTACCTGAAAATAAGAATCAAAGTTAGACATGTCATGAGAACTTTCGAACTGACTTTGCTGAGAATTCAAATCTTTACATCTCACACAAATTGGGAACTTGGATTTTACATGGCAATTGCATTATTTTATTCAATTCCTCAACCGTTTTGTGCATATCTGAGTGGTGTTGAAAGCTCCCAATTAATAGGAGACAGATCTCATTAACTTTTAAATCAGCTGAAATTTATATCCAAGTACATTATGAGATACAATTAATTTCACTTCAAAATCTTTTTGTAAATCACATAATTATTACAGAAGGGGGTCATTCAGGCCATCGTGTCTGCAGCAACTTTCCAAATGAGCACTTTTGGATGCTTTCCCTGGCCTTCTCCCTGTAACCCAGCACTTTATTCTTTTTCAGATAATAGTTCTAATTCCCTCTTGAACAATTCAATCGAACCGGCCTCTGCCACACTCTCAGGCAGCACATTCCAGCTTCTTAACAATTACTACACAAAAAATTTCTCATATCGCCGTTGCTTCGTTTTTCATTACCTTTTCCATCTAGCTTGTGATCTCGTTCTTGAATCATCAGCATACAGAATCCCTACAGTGCAGGAGGCTGCCAATCAACCCATCGAACTTCACTGACAACAATCCCACCCAGGCACTATATCCATAACTCCATGTTAATCCCCCTGACACTAAAGGGCAATTCAGCATAGCCAATCAACTTAACCCGCACACTTTTGCAGTGTATGAGGACACCGGAGCACTTGGAGGAAACCAACGCTGATACAGGGAGAATAAACAAATGCTACACACACAGTGGCCCAAGAGCACAATTGAACCCAGGTCCCTGGAGCTGTGAGGCAGCTTGCCGTCCTATACTTATAGAGGAAACCGAAAATTCTTCTGTACACTGTTAGGTGCTCATAAGTCATAGCACAAAATTCAATCGGTATGATTAACACACTGATTTAGTAAAACAAACATCTTTTGCACCATGTATTTCTGGAAATTATTTCGGAGATAAATTTCTATAAAACTAAATGTCAGAGGAAAACCATGGGTTTAAAATTCAGGCATTGTTACAGTCACATTTTCTTCTCCATTGACACTGCTGTGAGATTTCAGCATAGGATGCACTTTCTTGATGTGTAAAGTTTTAAAAAGTATTTTTATTTTGTCCATGTTTTAATGTTCTGTCATTCTCTACCATTGTAGTGCTACGTTGCATACACTTATCATGCAGACTATCACTGTATATGTGGATTAAACTGATTAACATTGGAATTGTTCCATTCTTTGCACAAGCTTGGCTAGAGAGAATATTCAAGAGGTTACGGGAGTGCTGAGCTCCCATCAGTTAAGTGCCACTTACAGAATAGAAAGAGAGACAAAGAGGAAATATACGGAATGGGCAATGATAATGGAAAAATGATCCTGTATATGCCACACACTGCCCTCTGCATTGTGCTAATGGCATCTATTGACTGCAGATTATTTTCATACCACTCCTTTCAAATCAAATTGTGCTGCTTAGAGGCAACATTCTCATTAAAAAAGCCATCATGCTCACTAATATCCCTTGAAGTGTATTCAAAGCCAGCTGGCTGCAACAAATTATTTTGCAGTGCGACTTCATCAATGACTTTCAAATTCCACATTTTATCTCTGCTCGCGCACACACACTCTCACAAGGTATTTTCTCCCTTGCTTTAAATCTTCCATCGCAGCCAACGTATCCTAATTTCACAACTCACACAAGCCTCTCATCTCTGACAATATCATCACTGCCCCCAAAAGTCTCTCAAGCCAGACAGTAGAATGCTAATCCTAGCCCCTCAAAAAGTAGGGCGTCCCAGTCAATACCACTCATCCGGTCCAGAAGGAGGGCGTTCCTTTCTTGAGTCTTTCCAGCAGTGTCATTTCCCAAACATAGAATTTCACAGAATCTCACACTGCAGGAGGAGGCCATTTGACCCATTGAATCTGCACCAGCCCCAATCCCATCCAGGCCCTATCCCCATAACCCCGTGGATTTACCCGAGTTTATCCCAATAACACTAAGGGGCAATTTAGCATGGCCAATATACCTAACCTGCACATCTTTGGAGTGTGGGAGGAAACTAGAACACCCAGAGGAAACTGATGCAGATACGGGGAGATGTGCCAACTCTGCACAGACAGTGATCCAAGCCTGGAATCGAACCGGGGTCTCTGGCGCTGTGAGGCAGCAATGCTAACCACTGTGCTTGCAGTCACTCTCTGTTTAGTGCTGAAACAGCCTTTTCTCCTCAAAATAACCAAGTTACACCCAATGGGCCTAACTTAAAATATCAGCCCCATAATCTCAAAACTGGGATTCTAGTTCCTAATCTAAACATTTGCTCAGTCAATCGGACCAAAAGAAAATCCACATATCCCAACTGGAGAAAAACCTGCAAATCTTATACTTTTGTTCAATATGAAATGAACAGTAGAGAAACCTTGAGTACAGAAAGAAGGCCATTTAGCCCGTCGTGACCTTGCCAACATTTCAAAGGTCAGCTAAACTACATAACTATCCTCTCAGTGGGATATTAACACAGGAAGGCACTGAATCAGGGAGTGCCATTAAGTTCAAAATAGAATGGCTTTCCTTTAAAACATATGCACTTGACAATGTAACACACTTGTCAACAAAAAGAATGAACAGAATCTCAAATCAATGAAGAGCAGAGAGTGACAAGTTTAGCACTAAGGCAGGTTGGGATGAAAATGATACGTGAAAAATCCTAAACATAGACCGAACTGCGGGTCTGTATTCCAGTCCACCCAAAGCTCATTAAGAGCTAGACAGCATGACAAGCATCTTCCTATCATACTAATTATTATTATGTTCTGACAGCATAGTGCGAAGTTATTCATTTTTATGAGAAGGATACTTGACACATACAGCAACAATTAGGTGCCAACACAGATGCTTGATTTCCATCTACGTAGAATGAGGTTGCTTTACACAGAAACATAGAAAATAGGAGCGGGCCATTCAACCATTCCAGCTTCATCTACCATTCAGTATCTTCCATCTGAATGCCATACTCCAGTGTTCTCCCATACTCCTTGACACCTCTACAATCTTTGGCCTTTGAGTGATGAAATTATAATAATAAAAAAATCCTTTAACAGGAACAAGTATCACTATGCAAAGTATCAGACTGTCTAGCTTTCAAATGTGATTTGATCATAGCATCTCGAATATATTTTCCATTAATACAAAATTTATGTCCCACTCCTTGTACACCAGTCACTGAAAGCAAGCATGTGGCTACACCAAGCAGTTAGGAAGGCAAATGGTATGCTGGCCTTCATTGTAAAAGGACTTGAGTGCAGGAGGACTTCTTGTTTCAGCTGTACAGAGCATTGATGAGATCAAACCTAGAATATCATGTGCAGTTTTGGTCTCTTCATCTAAGAAAGCTCATAATTGTTATTGAGGTAATGCAGTAAAGGTTCGCCATATTGATTCCTGGGATGGCAGGATTGTTGTATGAGGACAGGTTAGGCTGGCTAGGCCTGTATTCATTGGAATTTAGAAAAACGTGAGAGGATCTCACCGAAACATATAAAATCTGACAAGGCTGGACAGACTGTATGCAGGAATATGCTTCCTCAAACTGTGGGACCTAGAACAAGGGGTCACAGTTCTCAGGATATGGGGCATGTTATTGAGGACTGAGATGAGAAGAAATCTTTTCAAACAGAGGATGGTGAACCTGTGAAGTTCTCTGCCACAGAAGTCTGTGGAGGTCAAATCATTGAATTTATTTAAGGGTGAAATAAATAGATTGGTGGACTCCAAAGATGTCAAGGGGAATGGGCAGAGCACTGAAGTATGATGTTCATAGAATCCCTACAGTACAGAAGGAGGTCATCCAGCCCATCAAGTCTGTACCAACACATCTCACCCAGGTCCTATTCCTGTATCCTCACACATTTACCTTGCAAATCCTCCTGACAATATGGTCAATTTACCTTGGCCAATCCACCTAATCCACACATCTTTGGAGTGTGGGAGGAAAGCAGAGCACCCGGAGAAAATGCACAGGGAGAAAGTGTAAACTCCACACAGACAGTGACCCAAGACCAGAATTGAACCTGGATCCCTGGCGCTATGAGGCAGTAGTGCTAACCATTATGCCACTGTGCCATTGGGGTATATACATAATCATGTTGAATGTTGGAGCAGTCTTGAACAGTCAAACGGTCTTCAATGTTTATAAAATTTAACGTGCTGGCATTGTATTCTCCAGTGTACTATTGTAAATAGGCTACTTACTTTGTGAGTTTTGCTGTTTGAGATTCTGAAGTCTGTCTCTTATCTCCAAACCCTTCGCCAATACCTTTAATCTGACAGTAATATTCACGGGTGCCAAATTACTCAGTAAATCTTCATGTTATTAGAAACCATTTTAGCAGGAAAAGTGTTTGCTTCTGGGACACTCTTATATTCAGGAGGTCTTTTTTTTAAATTCTTGCTTTCTGTCATTGTTACTTGTAAATCACATCTTAGAGGAACAGGATTCCTCGACCAGTGTTAAAATTCCTGGTCTGTTTCATTTATTCACCAAAGAAACAATTTTACTGTGGGAGTGAACAACAAATCTTTGCCACTATTCTGTATTCTTCAATCATCAAAGTCAGTTTGATGTTCTATTCCAGTTTAAGGTAACTTGGATGAATAACCCTCACTCCAGCTGACTCAAAGAGAATTGGGTCAATTTGGATTAAAAGCTGCAGTGAAGTGGTTTCAACCTTGCATTTCTTTTACAGCCCTTCAGAGGATTACATAGTAAGAAGTCTCACAACACCAGTCTTCATACTGTGTTTATCCCAGTCCAACGCCAGCATCTCCACCTTCAGAGGATTGGCACTGTTAACTTGAGGTGCTGTGACATCCTGCAATAAATTTTATGCGTTTCAATGTTTACTGTAAAATCCAATTGTTCAACTTATCTTCTGCACTAACAATTTCTCCATGATTTCAGCCCTCCAAATCTCTCTCACCTCCTCTGGCCCTGCAACCTTTGGAGATTGCTCTAATCTGGCGTCTTCTGCATTTCCCATTTCCTCGGTCCTAATCTTGGCACCTGAGCCTCAAGTACCTAAGACCAAGTCTTTAGAATCCAACTCGCTCCCAACTTAACACTGCTGCCTCACAGAGTCTGGGACCCAAATTCGATTCCTGGCTTGAGTCACTGTCTGCACATTCTCCCCATGTCCGTGTGGGTTTCCTCCAAATTCTCTGGCTTTCTCCCACAATCCAAAACACGTGCTGGTTAGGCGCATTGGCCATGCTAAATTTTCTCTCAATGTACCCGAACAGAGTGTTGGGACTAGGGAATTTTCACAGTAACATCATTGCAATGTTAATGTAAATCTACTTGTGACACTAATAAATAAACTTTAAACTTTCAGACTCTCCACTTCTTTTTCCTCCTTCAAAATGCTCCTTAAAATGTATCGCTCTGGCCAGGCTTTTGCTAACTTTTTAATTTAGGTTAAGGAAGAATACGCTGCACATTACAACTCAATAATAAAGTGGTACCCCAGACCAGCGCCTCACATTCTTCATGCCAGTAGTAGGAAAGACATCGTTTGTATCTTGCCCCTATGGCTTGAACTTCCATGTGCAGAAAGAATGATTTGTAATAGTGAGATTTTCTGCTCTATTAGAAAATCTAACATAATGCTCATGTTCCATTGTCTTACTGTAATATAGGCACTAATGCCTGCTGAGGGTCTTCGAAATAATTGTCTACACAGCTCAGTGGTGTCTTAGTCTGCAGAATAAACTTAATATACACAAGAGTGGTTTCTTGAGAGGGTGTGCTGTGATATTTTTCATTCATATATATTCTTCCTGCTGCCTGATATTATTAAATCCTACTGAACTATCAGAAAGAAAGTACAGATGTGGAAGAAAAAATTACCACATTTTGCCATATAAACCTAGAGGGGCTCTGTCAAAACAACCAACAACTTCTTAAACGGATACAGAGTTTCTGCCTCATTATTCTAGCTAGGTAACTAATCCAGATAGTCATTACAGTTTGCACTGAGTATTTTCTGATGTTGGTCCTGAGCTTGCAGTTTACATTTGGTCTGTGCACAATCAGGACCCTGAACTGTCTGTTGCTTGCCATTTTGACGCATGATCCTGCTCCCATACTCCATATGTTTGACCTTGGCCTGCTGCAATGTTCCAATGAAGCTCAACGCAAACTGGAGGAACAGCATCTGTCATGCCACAACCTTCCAGTTTCAACATCGAATTCAACAATTTTAGCTGATTTGCTCTACTCCACCTTGGCCCCTTTGTTTTCATTCTGTTTTATTTTTAACTGTTCACTACCCTTTATTTCCTTATTGTCTTTCTTTCCCTCACTCTTTCCCTTATTTTATCCCCTTTCCTTATCTTTTCTCCCCCTTTTGCTTCCCCTCTCCTCCTTTCTCAATTTTACTCTCTCCCACCCATCTCCCCACCCCACCCCCCTCATCTCATATCTTCATCTGTCACAATTTACCCTCTGATTTCAGCTTCTCTGCCATTTGGCCATTCACATATTCTATTCTCTCTATAGACTGCCACGAGAAAACATTCCCCTTGTTTTAGTGGCTATGGTTCATCTTTCATTCCCTCACCCTAGAGTATAAATATCTCTCACTTTGTGCTTTTAGTTTTGACAAAAAGTCATTTGGGCTCAAAACGTCAGCCCTTTTCTCTCCTTACAGATGCTGCTGAGATTTTCCAGCATTTCGTCTTCTGGTTTCAGTTTACAGTTTTGGTTCTTTTCTACGCCTCATTCCAGATTATTTTGGCTTTTCAATAACTGTGATCATTTTCATAGTTGAGTTCTATTTAATAACCATTTCTCTGAAAATGTCTAGCCTTGCCTTGTGATTTAGAACTCAATTACATGCTGCAAAATGAGCAACAAAACTTTCTGCCCATTGTTTTAGGCTAGTGGATTTATTTTGGCTCCGTAATGGCACTTCCTGGAGTTCAACAACATTAGATCATCATTATCTTTTTAAATTTAAAATGCCAAGCAAAATTATATTACAGTTCAAAAGATAAACAGGCTTCTGGTGTGTACGGGTTTGTGTTATTAAGAAGGGTTTAGTAGGCTGGCCCTATACACATTTAGAGGAATGCGAGGCCATCTTATTGAAAGTTAGAAGATTCTGATGAGGATTGACAGGATGGATGCTGAGAGGATGTTTTCCTCATGGGGGAGTGTAGATCCAGGGAGCATAGTTTAGAAAGGGGTATCCCATTTAAGACAGAGATGAGAAGGAGTTTCTTCAGGTGGTTGTTAGTCTATGAAATTATCTTTCCCAAGGAAAGAGGCTGGGCCATTGAATGTATTCAAGGCCAAGACAGACAGATTTTTTGATTGACAAAAGGGAATCGAGGGTTTTGGACAGCAGGCAACAAGGTGAAGTAAGGACAGCGGGGGAGATTGGACAGACTATGGAGTACTTCTTTTTGGAGCATAGCAGACTGAGGTGTGATCTTATAGATTATAAGGGGCATGGATAGTGTAAATACACTCAGTTTTTTTCTAAGGTTGAAATTGAGAACTAGATTTAAGTTATGAGAGGAAAGAATTAATGGGAACCTGAGGAGAAACTTCTTTTTATACAGAGGGTGGTGTGTATATTGAATGAGGTGCCGGAGGAAATGGCTGAGGCAGGGACATCGATAACACTTACAAGGCATTTGGACAGATACATGGATAGGAAAGGTTTACACGGATATAGGCAAATGGAGTTAGCTTAAATGGGCATTTTGGTCGGCATGGACCAATTTGTGCCAAAGGGCATGTCTCCGTGCCATAGATTCTTTGACATTGTGATCTGTAATCTCACTGAATGGCAGAGCAGCTTTGAGGGACTGAATGGCTTACTGTTCCTCCGATTTCTTATGTTACATTCAAACAAATACGTTGATGCAACAAAAGTTATATATCGTGAATGCTGAGAATTTGAAATAAAAACAGAAAATGTTGAAATTATTTAGCAGGTCTGACAGCATCTGCCGAGACAGAAATTAACATTTCAGGTTGATCGAGCACTCCACGCACCCCAAAGCTTTGTTTAAATGACATTTTTATTACCTCATCAAATTTGATCTTCCCTTGCAATTTTTTTGCCAAGTTTCTTTCCATTTATTACACAGAATTAAGTAGTGTGAAGTGGACAATAGCTTTTGTCATTGATACTATGAATGGCTGTGATTGATTGACAACTCTATGGGAAGGTATGTGGAAAAAGTATTCAGAGAAGTGTTAAATGCTTATTTCTTTTTGGTTCCCAACTTAAGACAAGGTTCTTCCAAGATTCACAGTTTACTTAAGGGCCTGCGAACCATATCTACCAACAGAACAAGCTTGACAACACCAGAATTGTGTGGAGGAAGATGTTTGCAATGGCCTTGGCTCGCTACCGACACTCTTATCCCACACTGACAAAAAATGGCCAGAAATGGAAAACGGGGTGGCAATCCAAGAATCGGGTCCATTCTGTCATTTTTCAATTTGAACAAAGAACAAAGAAAACTACAGAAGAGGAACAATCCCTTTGGCCCTCCAAGTCTGCGCTAACCATGAGGATTTAGCCTGACTTAATGAAAATCCAAGTCATACTGAGTGTACAATGCAGCTTCAAATTTGCACATCTAGAAATATAGAAGATTTACAGCACAGAGAGAAGCCAGTCAGCCCCTTGTGTCTGTGCCATTGGGAAATGAGATATCAAGCCTAGTCACAAATTCTAGTTTTGTTTTGTAACCTTCAAGCACATTTCGAAGTTTTTTTTAAAGTCATGAAGGTTTCTGCCTCCATCAACCTTTCAGGCAGTGAACTCCAGACTACCAGAGACTGTGTACACAACCCCAGTGGGTGTGTCTGCATACAAATATGTACTTGATTTCTATAAGTGCAAATGCAAATCGGGATGCGTTGGGGAGAGTGAGCCATTTGGTCCAGGACAGGATAGTTGAGTAGGTAATTGGGTCAGGGATGAGCAGGGGTGTAATTGGAGATCAGATGGGGTGCTAATTGGGTTACACTGTTAATTACCAAATTACATCAGATATTAAACAGTGCGACAATTTGAGCATAGGTATCCAGATAACACACATCTCATCCAAGTCTCTGACACTGAGGTAATTGCTGGAGACATTGAGGAAGTGTCTGGGGTAGCTGGGCAGCACAAATTTGTCCATTGGCAGTTTAATTTTCCTGGGCAATGACTGCACATGCGCAGGTCAGGAGTTCCTCGGAGTTCTGACACACATCAGTACCATAAGTTCAGTGCATTGCCACTGAAAGATTTGGCCACATGTGTGACTGAAACTCATGAGAGGTCTGACATTGGATTCACAAGACTGGAGTAGTCTCAAGTTATCAAATAAATTATGAAGAAGTGTTAACACAGTGTTAGGTTTAGGAACAGATCATTTTAAAATTGGATTTTGTTTGTCACCGATTTGGAATTTCTGCTTTTCTGTTGATGAAAATTTTCAATCCACGTTTCTAAAATATGAATATTTGAACAGCAAATTCTGACTGTTTGCTGAAAGCTAACATCAACCAAACCAAAGGTTGCAAAATACAATGCAATGTACCATCATGCCAAAAGACACAAAACAATCTTTTCTTTTCGATAAGTCACCCATCATGCAAAACCACAAGTAAATGAATGGAGGATTCTTGACAAAGCATTTTTACTATTTGTTTCAGAGCAGTCCAGTTTGCAATAACAAACTCTCTTTACTTTCCCAAATACATCTTTATGTACTTAGCTGTAAAGCATTGTCTTGGGCCTGGACAAAACACTGACATTTAGGTATAAACAATTCGATGATGCAGGGGTGCACTGGTGCATTTATCAGCTGCTCACTCAAGAACAGTACAAGCAGAGGCCAGGAAGAAATCACCTATCCATGCTCTTAGCCAAGAAATTGCACTGAGGGAACTATCGAGGGAGAGAGAGAGAGAAAATGGCTTGAAAATTGAATTGTAGAGCATTGCCTCCTGTATTATCTAATTTGATGAGAACACTCTTCTCCGGTGACTGAAAGAGTGCTGCACCAGGTTATTGTGCAAAAAGTGACACTGAAATGACTAACCAGGAAATTGATGAGATGTTGAAAGTTGGCATGTTCTAGGTCAGCGTGCTGCCTATTGTGCTCTTGCACTATTGCACTGTGTAATGAGACAACAGGAAACAAGACAGCATTTGCAACCTCCACAAGTTCAACATCTTGTTTTGCTGACAAGGAGATAGTGCTGAACAGATGGTATGTGCTTCGACTGGCACAGAGAATTCAGAGGGTGAGTCACACTGGTTCAATCCTGTCTTTTCTCCTTGGCAGCACAAAAGGGCATAAAGAATGGAATGTGGAAAGGCTATTTGGCCCATCTATCCACTCCTTGAATCATATGCTGTTTACTTCATAAAAAAAGCTCTAACCAACTTATTACTGTTTCTGAAGTCGGTTAATGTCTCCTGGTTGCTAAAAGCCTTCTGGATGGTTTGTGACTGAGTCATACAGAAGGATAATCAACTTTTATAAGCAATCCTCTCAATCTAACTTTCCTTTTCAATCCTAGCCTCCTGCTGACTACTGACAACCTTCTCCCCTTGCACTTTCCAGTAGCACAGGAAGCACTGCGTGCCATGAAGCAACTGATAATGTCTCAGCTAATAAATTCAGAGAAATGAATGGAAGCATCAACTTGCAAGAACAGTATGAAGAGTGCTCAAGCTTCTCCAATGATAACATTAGCGGATAACATGGACTATCCCATGGTATTACAGATCAGGAAGAGGACATTCAATTTAACATGCTGGCTTCTTGAAAAAGTATCGACTAAATGACAAAAGTTATTAGGTTCATAGCAACAAGGCACTACAACAGGGTTCAAATCCCACTGCAGCAGCTGCTGAAATTTGAATTCAGATAAAAATCCGGAATTGAAAAGCTGCCCTCAGTAATGACAACCCCAAAACCATTGCCGAGTTGTAAAAATACATCTGGTTCATTAATGCCATGTCAGGGAAAGAAATTTGTCGTCCTTACCTGATCTGGCCTGCGTGTGACTCTGAATCCACAGCAATGTGGCTGACTCTCAACTCCCTTCTGAAATGGTGTGGCCAACCACACAGTTCAGGGATTTAAGTCTGGGCATCAAAGGCTCGCTTGTCAGTGTTACTCAATCTCGTGAAAGATTAAATCAAACTAAACATTTTGGATTTTTTTGAAAGCACTTAATAAGATGCCACACAAGAGGTGCTGGTTATGTGCATCAGCCCTGCTAAATTATCTGTGTACTCGAACAGGCACCGGAATGTGACGATTAGGGGATTTTCACAGTAACTTCATTGCAGTGTTAATGTAAGCCTACTTATGACACTAATAATAAATAATAAAAGGTTGTCACACAATATTAATACTCATGCAATTAGGAGTACATGAATTGAAGGTTAGTCAATGGAGAGAAAATAGAGAGTACCAAATAAATTAATTATTTCCAGGATGTCAAGGGCTGCCGTAAGGGATAGTGTTTAATACTATGTTGTGTTATTCTAGGTATGGTTAAGTGATTTCAGACTTTGTTCAGAACAAAACATATTTATAGATAGAAGAAACTAGGTATAGTAGTTGCAGCCCTAGGCTCCAGTCTTTATGATGTTAACTACTATGGCTGTCAGATGAGCCTGCCCGAGAAGGGACTTCACCCTGAGATGTGATCACTCACTCTCGGTTCCTCAAATCAGGTGACTTCTGCTGTACTGTTTTAAAGAGACAGACATCACATACACAACATTTAGGTTTCAACTATTTACAATCGGTGACTCAGGAGAGGGATTGGAGATGGGAGTGATATGTGGGCTGGTGTGGTGGTGGGAGGGGGTGGAGGAGGGAGGCAGATATAACGCAGTCAGGTTCACTAACGATACAAAGCTAAATGATGCAAGGAGGCTGTAAAGAGACCAGTTCAGGAGTTGGACAAAAATTATGGAATATGATGTGGAAAAGTACGTGGAATTATCTATTTTGGTCGGAAGAACAGGGAAGCAGGGCATTTTTTTAAAAATGAGACACTGATAAATGCTGGTATTCAGCAGGATTTGTACACAAATGTAATATGCAGGTACAACACATAACAAGAGAGGCAAACAGTATTTAGGCTTTATTATAAGACTGTCGTAGTGTACAGATAAGGGAGTCTTGCTGTAATTATACAGCACTTCCAGTTTTGGTTTCCTTTCCCATTGAACACAAGACTGGATAACAAAGGCTCATTCAGTTGATTCCAAGGATGAGAAGCAGTCCTACAAGATGAGATTGAGTAGATTCACTGGAGTTTAACTGAGTGAAAGGTGATCTAAGTTAAATACATAAAATTCTTGACAAAGTAGATGTTGAGAGGTTGCTTCACCTTCTTACAGAATTGAAAACTAATGGCCATTGTCTAAAAACAAGGGCTGCAATTCTCCCAAAAAAATTCTAAGCGTCAAATTCAGGTGAAAATTGCATTAATTCATACTTTTTTTCAGTGGGAGTTCAGAGAAAAATCTCCCACACTCTGCGCATTGTAGAGGTTACCAGTCTGAATATCAGGGGCAGGGTCTATCCCCACTGGACAGGCTGAAATCTGCGTGCTGAGCTGGCCACTGCGCACGCACTGATCTATCAGTGCCAAGACAGAGTGGCCCTGCACTGTCAGCCTCCCGATCACTGACCGGTCCCGCGACCCATGCAACGCTGGCCCCGTCAACCCCACGGCCTGATCGCTGGCCACCCAGCCAGTTCTGAACACACCCCCGCCCCGTTCCAGGCCTGCCCAGGTCTCCATAACCCCCAACAGTTACCCTGCAGTCCCACCCCACCCCAGCATCTCCACTCCCACCTGCAGTGCCGATCCATCCCTCGCAGCAGGCTTCCCCAACCATTCTCAGCTGTAGAATGGTAGCAAGAACCCCCCACCCCACCCTCATCCAAACCCCCGTCGTCCATTAAGCTCCACCTGCCCATATGCCCAGCTCCTTGGCAGTGCCCCATCCTGATGGGCAGAGCCAATGTGCCTCCTGAGCATTGGAACTTCACCCCTTGGGCAGTGCCAAGGGGCAGAGACTGACACTGCTAAAATGCCAATGTCCAGGGAGCAACCTCCCCCCACACCATGTCCAACTCTCTGGGAGCTCAATAGCCCCCCCTTTCAATCTAATGCGGCTGGGCTGCCAGTTTTCCAAAAGTGGGGAGTTACTGTAATCATGGCTGGAGTGAAGTACTCCTGGCTGGCCAGGAGGTGGTGGGGAGAAGCTACTTCAGTTCCGGGCTCGCTAATGAAACTTAAATCACATGTAAAACAACCTTTAAATTACTGCCACACCAGAGCAGACGCCGCCGGAAACCTGGCACCAAGAGACGCAATCGTGGCAAGAATGCATGCATAGATCTCACACACTCTCCCCCCACCCACAACCCCAATCTCTCACGAGATTCCCCTGGCTCGGTGCATTAAATTGTGGCCCAGCTGTCAATTATTTAGGACAGAGTTTAGGGTAAATCTCTCCAGAGGTTTATGGATCTTGATATCCTCCAACCTCAGTCATTGAGTATACTCGAGAGAAAGAAAGAGAGAGAAAGAAAGAATGAGAGAGAGAAAAAAAAGAGTTTGACAGATTCGTGGGGACTAATGAAGTCAAAAGATATGTGGATTGTATTGTAAAGTGTTGAAGTGGAAGCTCTACCATTATCTTATTGAATTGCAAAAGAAGGTTGTGACAGCCTCCTACTGCTCTCAATGTTTATGTTTTTACAAAAGGGCCGAGGGGAAGAACAAAGTGGATCAGATCTTTCAAATATTTATCCATTGTCCATTTTAAATGCATCTGCGTATGTTGTGTTCCCAAGGTTTCTGGTAAAATTGCACCAATCCACTGTATTGAAAAGAAATAAGTTGTTTTCATGCTGCCTTGTATCTTTCATCTTTCTGTATTATCCAGAGATGCATTCCATTAATACAAGTTGTTGAGAAATCTGTCCTAAACACAATGCACCAGACTCTGTATTCGGGATGCATTGTGCCCCCTCTCTGAATTGATTGTGTTTTAAAGAATATGTACAGTTTGAGATTTCAATTACTAACTTGACACAAGGATTTTGTCTTCACCGAAAACAATTGAATATTAATGGGAGGTTTATAAATAGAAAGAAAGTATAAGCATTTAAAGTGAAGCCAGCAGGCAAAATAGGGAGACGTGGGATTAACAACTTGTGATGGCCAGTTTTGGGGCACTATCATAGAGGTAGGGTAGTGCTGTTCTGTCCAGGTCAGCTGAGGGAAGCAGCCCCACACAAATCTAGTGCTGTCAGTTCGTTCACATTATCGTAGCACTGGTTGAGTGGGCCTGCGCAGGTGAATGCCTGAGTGCTCAGCAGGAGACTGAGAAACATGTGCTGATACCACACGGTGCAACTGGCCTGCTCCTCTTAAAGGCAACCTGTCCCTCTTAAAGGAAAGTTGTACTCAGTGGAAGGGAGCTGCTGCTGACTATTTGTATTGCCACCTGCATGTAGAGGCTGCACAAATGGGGCATCAGAGAAGAGAGGAGGTTCCTAGATTCACAGATACCCTGTCAGAAGTCTTAGCGGCAAAGTTGAACAGTAGGGCAGAGACTACATTCCTGTGCAACAGTCAAGGAGGCCCTCCAAGATCAACCTTCAAACGGAATGGAAGCTGGTGTTCTGGAAGGTCAATGAGGAGCTGATAGCTGTGCTGTAATTCACTGATCTGATGTGGGTGGTTGGTCAAAGGTCAGTGACGACATTTTCAAAGGACATCTCCCACCCAACCTTACACTGCCTGGTCACCACACCCACATCACTAACCCATCTGCATTCTTTAGTAATCAGGAATCAGATGCTTCATCTCACCCTTACACATGTTCCAGTAATGTCATTCTCACCCACCTCCCACTGCTTCCATGTACCTCCAGCTGTCTCTTGTAGAATAAGGTGCTCTGAAAGCAGAGCAAAGCTAGTGTGGGATAAGGATTCTGCTTCTCCTGAGTCGTATGAAGGAGATGATTCTCCAAGTCGTGATGCTTGCTGCGACAAAGTCTGTGGCAGTTGAAGTCACTGAAAAGATTGACAATGGAGGTACATTGTTGTCTTATGCCTCTTCTCAACTTCCGTCTTATCCTTCCCTGCTATACAGCATCATGTGCAATCTGCTAATGGTACAACCATGGACCACTTGGTTTCCAACCTAATCCCTTATCCCAATCTTTCAATTCTGCTTTTCTGCTTTAAAACACCCAAGAACCATCACCAGACGAACCACTGAACTCCATGTGGCAGGAGGAGAGAAACCCCACAGCACTGATAAAGAACCACGTCACTTGATCTGACACATTGTTAGGATTTTGTTAGGAAAGCCAACTTACCTTCTCCTTGAGAGCAGAGGTCAGGAACTCCAAGTCCCCACAGACCTTGGAGTTTCTGTGCATATGCAGAATAGGAGTGGGCTGCACTTGTGCAGTCGGCATTTTGAGCTCTATGGGTCAAAGATGGGCCCAGTGCACCTGTGCAGAAAAGGAAAGTCATGCAACAGCTTGGCTCATGACCAGAAGCAGAGCACCGTTAAAACAAGTGTCCCAGGCATGGGATAGGGAGAGGTGTCAAAGGAATGGGAGACAAAGAACCCAAAAGAAGAGACCCAGACAAGGAGCAGAGACAGGAAAAATCCCAGATAAGTTGAGATGAAAAGTGCAGAAGTAGGGACTCCAAACAGAATAGTTAGCAGACCTTAAGTGAAGAGGGCTCAGGAAGAGCCCTGCCAATTGCAGTGGACTCAGAAGAAGCCTTGAAGCTCCAAGGCAGCAGCAGAGGGTTGGTGATTCCATGCTGCAGAGTGAAGGGACCTTTCTGGAGTAGTAGTGTGCTCTGTTCAGTGTGGCTGAAGAGTTGAAGTTCTGCTTGCGAGTTGGTGCTTGAGTGCATGCTCAAGAATCCGGGGGAATGGAATCTTAGGCGACAATACTGAAACCCTGTGAGGCCAGCTGTTGGTGGGGCCATCTGAATTGGGTTGACTTATGGAGAGAATTCTGAGATGAGATTTTCATAAGCAAAAACAGGAATCCCTCATGAGTTTCTCGATGTTAGTTGACTCAATGTTTACTGTGATATGGATTCAGAAACCCATGGACTCTGTCTTGTTCGCATTTATCATTTTGAGTCTTGGTGTGTGGTGTATTGCACCAGTTCATCTCTTAGTTCAGATGCACTTCAAATTTATCCTGAATGTTCAATACTTGAAGATAGTACAAGTGTCTTATCTTGCTGACCTTGCATTATTCAGTTTATTTTTGTTTGTTCAAAATGTGTGGAATCTTATGGCTTTATTCTCTGAGTAAGTGTTTCGAATCTCAAACTTTGTCTACTTTAAACAAAATGCGATTGGTCCCTAATTGGATCATACCAAAAATTTAGAGATCAGGTCTGGGATCATAACAGGTTATGGTGTCAGGATCTACCATGGTGTGTTTGTCCACAGATCTCTGAAAGAAGAAGGGCATGTTAGTAAGGTGGTGAAAAAGTCATATGAAACACAGATTATAAAAACAGGGGAGTCATGTTGGATTGAACTTTGATGAGGCCACAGCTGGAGTACTGTGTGTAATTCTGATCGCCACGTTATCGGAAAGATGTGATTGCACTGGAGCGGGTGCAGAGGAGATTCACCAGGATGTCGCCTGGGATGGAACATTTAAGTTATGAAGAGAGATTGCATAGGCTTAGGTTGTTTTCATCTGAGTGGAGAAGACTAAGGGGTGGCCTGATCGAGGTATACAGGATTACGAGAGACACGAACAGAGTGGATAAGGAGCAACTGTTTCCCTTAGTTGAAGGGTCAGTTACGAGAGGACACAGATTCAAGGTGAGGTGCAGGAGCTTTAGGAGGGTGTGAGGAAAAACATTTTTACCCAGAGGGTGGCGATGGGCTGGAATGCTCTGCCTGCAAGGGTGATAGAGGCGAGCGGCCTCACATCTTTTAAAAAATATCTGGAAGAGCACTTGGCACATCATAACATTCAGGACTGTGGGCCAAGTGCTGACAGATGGGATTAGGTGGGAGTTCAGGTGTTTCTAATGTGTCAGTGTAGACTCGATGGGCCAAGAGGGCCTCTTCTGTGCTGTATGATTCTACAAAGTTAAATCATTGAGTACTCAAAATACATCAATTGTGAACATTTATTTCACTTTGCAGTGATCAGCAGGATTCAATTGACATCATTGGTGTTCAACTGGCAAGCTGAAACAATGTCAATAACATTAGCAAAGGCATTCAATTGATACCTTAAAGCTCAGGTTGTGGGAAAGTATTAGTGATCATAGTTAACAACTGCCAGGTTGCCCTGATCCCCAGTGAGTAGATTGTTCAACATCAACGCAGAGTCACTCCAGTCATTATTCTGGGAGTGCCAAGAGTTGTTTCCTAATTTTCAGATGCAAACAAACTCTTCAGGGAACACTTTAGCAGTCAAGGGCATTCAGCCTCCAATCTTTGGGTACGCCTTCAAGACACACAGCAATGCAGAATCGCTGAGCATAAACTGACAGGCAAGTTCCGCACACGAGCATGGCCTCAACCGGGATCTTGGGTTCAATGTTAACTACCTGTAATCCCACCATTTGACCTGGGCTTGCAAAATCCTACTAACTGTCCTGGCTTGAGACAATTCACACCCCTTTAACTTGTGATTATCCCTCTCTCCACTTGCATTGTCTGTACCTGTAAAGAATTGATTTCCTGAAAAGACTCGCATTCCAACCATTATCTTGCAATCCTGTCTTTGTCTATACATGCCATGTTTGTGAAACCTCTCTCTCTCTCCACTCACCTGATGAAGCAGCAGTGCCCTGAAAGTTTGTGATTCCAAATAAACCTGTTGGACTTTAACCTGGTATTGAGGCTTCTTACTAATTTTCAAATGACTATATCCTGAAGAGTGAAGTGAAATCAGTATTGTAATGTAAATGGTATGCTGAATCAGGAGACATCAACAGATTTTCAAATAACTAGGACGTGAACCCCAGAGTTACAGTTGAGAATGTGCAAGGTATTCCCCACAAGTCCACCAGTCAAGGTCTGCATAGGAATTGCATTAGAAATGCATTGCAAGTTTAAATGTCTGAAGGGCATTTACCCTGCATCAACAACCCTCTGAGACTCTGTCTTAAATTGATGTCTTGAGGCAGTTCCAACTCCTTGGCTTTCCCTGCTAAGCCCTGAAGCCTGCAAATACCCATCATATTAGCCCTCTCCCCCAACCGACTCCTAACTCCCCCTCCCTCCCCTAGGAACCCTCGAGTCCCATATTTCCATAAATGGAAATGGAGTGAAGGTGAAGGAGAGAGCTTACGCTCTGAAGTTGTTGAAATCAATGTTGAATCCGGAAGGCTGTAAAGAGCTCAATCGTAAGATTGTTCAGACATATCAATATCTCTGCAACCGTTTCTTAGCCAATCATAACCATCACTACGATGACCTGCAAGTTGGGCGGGATTTTCTGACCATGTCACCCCAAAACCGGAAAATCCCACACAAGCTCAACGGGCCTTTCCATGGTCCGTCTCTCTCCCACTACGATTCCCTTGGTGGGCGGAATGGGAAAACTTGTTCCTGAGTGTCAAATCAGCTGGCACGGCTGTTTGACATCAGGATCTGGCCAGTTGGAAAGCTTCCCTCATTTATACCAATAAAGAGATGCAGCACAGGCCACATCAGAAACAGTCAAAAGTGTTGTATGCTCCTCGTGCCTGGCCTCTGGCAGTACCTGTTCCAGCAGCACTATGGAGCCAAATATAAGAACAATAATCAATTAATGGTTCATTTCACTTCATCTGAAATAGTTAAGGAGTGGCAAAGATTCCTATGCAAGGCATGGTCAGGATGTTTGGGGGAAAATTCAATGAGGAGAAATTAGTTGAAACAGCAGGAAACAGTACTTGGATTTCTATGATTGACTCACTTGGCTTTGAACTATTCTACTTTAGTGTTAATTAGCCTCATTCATTGATCATAGAATCATAGAAACCCTACAATGCAGAAAGAGGCCGTTTGGCCCATCGAGTCTGCACTGACCACAATCCCACCCAGGTCCTATCCCCATATCCCTACATATTTACCCACTAACCCCTCTAACCAATGCATCTTAGGACACAAAGGGGCAATTTAGCATGACCAATCAATCTAACCCGAACATCTTTGGACTGTGGGAGGAAACTGGAGCACCCACAGGAAACCCACACAGACATGAGGAGGTAATGCTGCAGCTTTATAGGACCCTTGTCAGACCACACTTGGAGTACTGTGCGCAGTTCTGGTCGCCTCACTATAGGAAGGACGTGGAAGCTATTGAAAGGGTGCAGAGGAGATTTACAAGGATGTTGCCTGGATTGGGAGGCATGCCTTATGAAGACAGGTTGAGGGAGCTGGGACTGTTCTCCCTGGAGAGACGAAGGTTGAGAGGCGACCTGATAGAGGTTTACAAGATGTTGAGAGGAATAGATAGGGTGGACTCTCAGAGACTATTTCCCAGGGCTGAAATGGTCGCGACGAGAGGGCACAGATTTAAGGTGCAGGGAAGCAAGTACAGAGGGGATGCTAGGGGAAAGTTTTTCACTCAGAGGGTGGTGAGTGAATGGAATCGGCTGCCGTCGGTGGTGGTCGAGGCGAACTCGCTGGGGTCTTTTAAAAGACTTCTGGATGAGTATATGGGATCCAATGGGATTGGGGGTTATAGATAGGTCTATGGCTGGGTAGGTTTTGATGTGTTCGGCACAACTTGTGGGCCGAAGGGCCTGTTTGTGCTGTAGTGTTCTATGTTCTATGAGGAGAATGTGCAGACTCCACATAGACAGTGACCCAAGTCTGGAATCAAACCCTGGTCCCTGAGCTGTGAAGCAGCAGTGCTAATCACTGCTATCGTGCTACCCCCATATATATACTGATGTTATATTTGTTCTTCCAAACACAGTAATTTCCTACTGAGGTTAAATGGACCTAACTTGAATCCAAGGATCAGATTACATACATAGAATGGTACTGCAGTCCAGCTCCCAGAGCATATGATCAGCTAGGAAGGTGGGGTCCATCTACAATAGAATTCAGCAACATTGTGTGAATGCTGGGACTGTCACATTGAGGGGAAAGATTATTTGCTGTTGAAACTAGCTTTGGTTGTTTTACTGATAACCAAACTAGGACCTTGTTTAAGAGTGGAGAGCAAAGGAGAGGGGAAATGTTTGAGGAAATTTGGCAGTGGAGTGGGGCAAGATGAAGGTATCACATCCATTCATTGTGTTGTGGAGATGCCGGCATTGGACTGAGGAGAGCCCAGCAAGAAGTGTCACAACACCAGGTTAAAGCCCAACAGGTTTATTTGCAATCACAAGCTTTTGGAGTGCTGCTCCTTCACTGTGGCCTCTATAACAAGCATTTTAAGTGCAATCAGATGTTTAATGCACGGTGGCACAGTGATTAGCACTGCTGTCTCACAGTGCCAAGGACTCAGGTTTGATTCCCGGCTTTGATAACTGTTTGTGCGGAGACTGCATGCTCTCCTCGTGTCTGCAAGGGTTTTCTTCGGGTGCTCCGATTTTCTCCCACAGTCCAAAGATGTGAAGATTAGATGCATTGGCCATGCTAAATTTTCCCTTAGTGTATTTGAACACGTGCCAGAATGTGATGACTAGAGGATTTTCACTGTAACTTCATTGCAATGTGAATATAAGCCTACTTGTGACAAATAAATAAACTTTACTTTAAAGGTGGCTATTCTGAGAACTGGCCTTCAACTCCTTTGGTACCTTGTTCCAAAAACAGACTGATCTGACATTTCAGTTAAGACTCTACCTTTGCCACATCAAAGGTTCTTTGGTGCTTGAAGTATTTTGCAAAAAAAACACCCCCCTCTGCGTTCAAGCCCCATCCAATGTCTTCAGCACAAACTGCAGGCTGACCTTAATATGATACTGAGGGTGCGCTGCACTGCACTGTTGGTGGTGGTACCTTTCAGATATTAAACTGATACTAATAAATGCAACAATAATATTCACTCTCCCAGGTGAACATAAAAACCCCATTGACACTCTTGTAAAGTGAAGCTACCGTGCCCGGGCTCATTTTCTCCCTTAACATAATTTAAAACAGATTATCTGGTCATTATCTTACTGCTGTCTGTGGGAGTTTGCGGTGTGTAAATTGGATGATATGTTTTCCACTTTGCAACTCTTTGAAAGTACGTGGTTAGTTGCAGAATTGCTTTGGGGGCCACCTGAGGATGTGAAAGGAGCCACATCATGCAAATCTTTTTGTTTTTAATCCTATGGCAGGGTCTGGGCTTCCCTGCTAACTGGCAAAACTGAAGAATGTTTCCTTTGCTGCAAGTGAGGAGAACATCAGTCCTGACATTGAGTTAGATTTGAAGTGAAGTGCTTGAGGTGCATTCATAATTAACCTCCAATCAGAATTTCTGCATTCAATCTCAGTACACAGTGCCCCTTAATATAAATTACAAAACCTCAAATCAATTCTTTCAACAGGTTGCTCTGCCTGCATTCACCAAGTATTTGCCTTTGGATTTCAAAGCAGCCAATGTACCAACAGGAGTTTGCATCTGATTGATCACGGTGTCCCCTCTCAGCAACTTGCCCAAACCCCTAACCGGTTATTCCACCCGCAGAGAAGATCCAAGTCTGCTTTTGTCAGATATGGTACGCCAATATTATTTTCAACAAAGGCAACATAAGTGAGAAATATATCCGCAATCAATAAGAATGAAACTCTTCTGCCTTTAGATTAGCAAAATTTACCTCTACATTTTAATACATCAGTGGACCTTTATTTGATATGTGAGTTTCTTTTCCTGATTTCAGTGATCAGATGATACTTTTTCAATATCTGTGTTTACACCATGAAAACTTAGGACATATTTTCTCAATAAAATTCCACAAAAACCAATGCAAAGAAAACCCTAGAAATGTAAAGGAGATAATGAAATTAATAATCAACATAAAAAAGCCATACAAAGGGTATGTTTTTCTATAGAAAATTCCTATACCGAATTGAATGTGTATGTACTGAGTAACTGGGTAGGTAGTTCCTTAAGGTTGATGTGAATGATTTGTTGAACCAATAAGGAAGTGAATGGGAAAGATACTGACACATCCCTGTTTTAGGTTAGTGTTTCTCCACTTGTCAAAGTTAAAGAATTTGTCAGTATTGATTGAAAGAAATCCAATATTGATGTAAATCTTCAATACCACTGACTCTCTTGAGCCCCAGTTATGTCACAATGCTCTTACAACATGTTTCTATAGTAACCAAGGGTTCTCAGGCAAGCAGTGTTAACCATAGAAGCACAACACACATATTATTTCCAACCTATTTATTGTTGTCTTTCATCAATTAGCTTTGAGGGCCTTGACCTTGATATTTCTTCAAAAGGATATACTCCCAAATTTTTGAGACAATAGGCCGGATTCTTTGACCTCACCTACAGCTGGGATTCCCTGGTCTGGCTGCACTAACAAAGATTTGGCTGAGTGCCAAATTCTCCATTTTTCCTGGCAGCAGAGGCAAGTCTGAATGGCCAATATTACTTAGTACAACAGTCACACAACCAAGAAAGCTTAAACTCCAAACCACACTATTTGAAAGAGTTCCAATCAATTCTCATCTCCTTTTTATACTTCCAATTAATACCAGCATTTGGAGTCATCCATCACGAACTTGGCATTGTTGAATTTGTCAGATTTTTAATCTGGCAAACCACCTAGAACTGTTTCAAGTCAGCATTTGTCTGAAGGAAATGCAATATAACCCCAATTGGAAGGTAGGCTGAATCTGGTGCCAAACAACTATTTTAAAATGCAATTTATGTCACCGTGACATCAATAGGAAATGCTACACATCATTTCATTCTTAATGTTGCATCCATTGCTAGTAGCACAAATCTAATCCAATTTAAAGTCCAGCTGAGAGAGTGAAGTAGTGGTAATATGACTGGACTGGTAATTCTAAAGCCCAGAGTAATTCTCTGGAGCCATGCATTTAAATCCCATCATAGCAGCTAGTGGAATTTAGATTTGATAATTTGATCTGGAATTGAAAGCTCATCTCAAAAACGGTGACCGTGAAACCATTATAGATTGTTTCTGGTAACTCTGGACCACAGCAATGTGGTTGACTCTTAACTGTCCTCTGAAATGGCCAAGAAAACCAATCAGTAATTAGGGGTGGGCAACAATTGTTGGCCTTGCCTCTGATTCCTATATCCCTATAAAAGAATAAAGAAGGTTCAAATGTGTAAACACAGTGTAAGGAAAGTTCAACTCAATTCAGTAATGGATATATGATGTTCTCCTGTTCATTGGTATTCCAGACAAAACTTATTGTTTATTTTGTTAACTGAACTTTTTTTTCCATCACAATAGCTTATTTATGTAGGCCTGAGTGAGGTCAGCAAAAAATTGTTAACCGGAAGTGGGAAAATCCTGGAAGGCTTATACCACTGTTCAAGGGGACAGGGTAGCAAGGGAAATTTGCACAAAATTTGAGTAGCATTAAGCACTTTTCAGATATGTGGCTAAAGAAGGAAATGTTTAAATTAAAATACAGAAAATCCGATTGATAGAAAACTGGAAATTCTGACATTTTCCAGCTGGTGAGTCAGAACGCTATGAAATGTAAACACAATGAGGAAATTTCCAGTTTGGGTCCAGTTGGGAAGTTGTACCTGAAACTGATTGAAATTGCACTATTTAGGTTATATGTTCAAATTTCTGCTAAAAGTATTCAATAAACCTGCTCAATCAGGCAGCAAACTGGAACTTAATGAGTTTTTTTGCTTTCCATTGAAGCATATTTCTTGATATATTTAAGAGGAGTTGCACTTTTATTACTACAGCTGAAAATGGGTTTATCAGCAAAAATACACATTCTTCAAAAGGGTGTCCTGTCCTCCACATGACTGAAGATGTTAGGGGTGTCAGAGTGATTAGTATTGCTGCCTCACAGTGCTAGGGACCCAGGTTCAATTCTGGCCTCGGATGACTGTGTGGAGTTTGTACGTTCTCCTCACGTCTGCATGCGTTTCCTCCCACACTCCAAAGAAGTGAGGGTTAGGTGGATTGGCCATGCTAAATTGCCACTTAAGTGACTCAAGATGTGTAAGTTAGCGGGGTAAACATGTGGAGTTGGTGGGGGGGGGGAGAGGAGGAGGTGGTTAGGACCTAGGAAGGATTGTTGCCAGAGAGTCAGTGCAGGCTCAGTGGGCCAAATGGCCTCCTTCTGCACTGAAGGGATTCTATGATTTTTAAGAAAAGACACTAAAAATGCCTGATAAGAGATAGTGAACCATTCGTTAGTTTCACTGGAACTCACTCGTCAGTTCTCAGCGAATTTAATTTTTTTTGATACGGCAGAAACACGTCTACACCTGATGAGGAAAACGGGTATCATTTGAGGAGCCTTCCTGAACCGGCATCTACATGAGAATATGGACAGTTTTGGAAGTGGAAAATGGTCTGGAAGATTCCTGAACAAGTTCAAAATATTGCAGAAACCACGGCCGAGATTTTCTGCCAATAATCACTGCGGGTGAGTATGGTGAAACCAGCAAAAAAAAACTGGCAAGAATGCTGGAACAGGAATCTCGGCAGCAAGATCTTGTTCTCAAGTTTTTCTCACTGTGACAATAATGGGGGACTCTTATTTAAATATATTTGAATAAATTTAAATATACTAAAGGGATTTCCTGCCCTATGTCGCTCCATCCGCCACATAAAGGATTCCCCTCTCATCAACGTAATGTACTTTTGCCAAACATGAAGCAATCAAGGGGAACCCACCAGGGGTTCAAACGTAATTATGACGCCCAGAGAGAGGGGGACATGCCTTCCCTGGTACACCAGCCTAGCCATGCCAGAGGCTGGCTCTTGAGAGGGAGGTTCCACTTACGTGTGGAAGATGGGGTTGCCGAAGTATTGTAAGGGGAAGGGGGTTGCCCCAGTGCTTGTGGGCGGCTCCCCTTATCTGTGGGGGAGGGAAGTGCTGATGCGCTTGTGGGGATAATGGGGTTCCCTGAATCCATGCGGGTGGTTTCCTCCAGTGCTTGTGGGCAGAGGCAAGGTGTTCCTCTTATTTATAGGGGTGTTGTCCCAGAGCTGGAGAGTGGGGTGGGGTGGGTAACTGCATCATCTGTTGGAAGGGGTGTTTGCCTTGGTGCTTGTGGGATGGAGGTTCCCTGTATCCGTGGTGCCCGATGTTTTTGGTGTGAGGGAAGGGTTCCCTGCATCTGTTGGGGGGAGGTGGTGCCCTGGTGCTTGTGGAAGGTGGTCTTTTGTATCGAAGCAGGGGGAGGGGGAATGAGCTGCCCTGGTGCTTTGTGGGTGGTGGGGGGACCTTGCCCATTATCTGCAGGTGGAACAGAAATGTGTTCTTTTCAGCAAAGATCAGAGCACGCTGGGAATTGCTATTATCGGCTCTACCAAGCCTTACCCCACCAGCGTGACAATGAAAACTATGACACCAGATTTTCTGTGCACAGAGTGCCAGAAAATCTGGAGGGAAATCGCAGTTGTGCAGTTCGAGAGCTGTACAGCTGTTCTCCTGCCTCAGCCAGCATTCTGTACACAATTCCTGCGTCATAAACCCAAAATTCTGCAAAATGCATGCACCCAAATTGCACTGATATTAGACGTGAAAATAAGCAGAGATGCCACTCACAGTAGCGTGCTCATCATCACAACTGGAATCTGAACAAGCATTCTTGTGAAGGTAAAAGCAGATGCTGGAAATACTTGGCAGCTCTGTCACAGCACGTACGGAGAGAGAAAAACAAACTTTAACATCTCAGGTCTATGATCTTTCGTCAGAACTGGGGAGTTAGAAATGTTACAGGTTTTAAGCAATGGAAAGGGTGGGCGGTGGGGAAGTGAAAAGGAAATGAAAGGAGAAAATCTGCGATAGGGCGGATGGCAGAAGAGATCAAAGAACAAAGGAGATGGTGGTGCAGAACCAAAAGTGAAGGTGTGAATGGCAGAACGATGAACAGCTGCCAACTGCAACAAAAACAAATTTTATATATAAAAAAAACAAGAGAAAACAGAGTTAGACCAAAACCTGAAAGCAGCCCACACAAAAAAAAAACAGATTTGTTTCAGCTGAAGTGTTGGGCTGAATTTTAATTTCTGGGTCAACCCCTAGCACATGGACTGCAGTGTTTCAAGAAGGCAACTTGCCACCACCTTCTCAAGGGCAACTAGGGATGGGCAATAAATGCTGGCCAGCTAGTGACACCTATTTCTCACAAGTGAATAAAAAATCATCTTACTCGCAGTGGGGGAGTCAGACATGGGAACACCCAACGTGGGAGCAGCACACTTGTCAGTGGCTTTTTAAACACTGCCTCAGCTTGGCATCTCTCACAAGCCCTTCAAACGAGCAACAAGAGACGGTCTGGGAGGAGGAGGAGGACAGCTCCTCAGAGGAGGGCACTTGCCTTAAGGATGCATCATCACTGCATATTCCCCATAAACTCAGGGGTCCACACATGCTTCAGAGGGAACATCACCACAAGTTCTTGGCTCTCCACGCCAGATGAAATTTGATGCCCTCCCCTGAGGTGAGTTTGGAGGTGGAGGCATTTAGCCAGGTGGGAAGGCTGGACCCCAGTGCCTTCCCAACATTGCCCCAATTATATCCGTGGCCAGCTTTCCCAGCTTGCCCCAGCTAAGGCAATATTAATGCCCACTTAAGGGTTTCATGCCCCCACTGCTGGTAATCAACAAGCCGGCAGGTCACCATGTTCCTTCCATCTATCATCAGTCACATTATCAGAAAGTCGCCTCGACTCCAAGAATTCTGTTAACTCGGATTCAAGGTATGAATATCTGTTGGAGGTTTGACAGGCACAGGATGAATGCTTCATGGCAGCTCTTGCACAGACACGCATGATGATTTTTTTTTTAGCCCATTTCAGACCAGCTGAACATTGATGATGCGGAAGTGCTTTTGGTTGAAAGTGACCATAAGGGGATCCTGGAGAGCTCCCATTGTCACAAACGCGCAGTTGATGACTCCCTGGAACTGCAGGAAGTCAGAGAGGCAAAACTGAGCACCTGCGCATTCTGACTGGCATGATCGGATGAGGGATGCCCTGTCAAATATGGCATCAGTCACCTGTGAGAGGCACTTATGGGGGGGCAGATCCCTGAAAGAAGACGAAGATGAGGAAATTAAGGGCTGTCGTGAATTTGACTGCCATGGGCATATGTGCCCATCTAGTCCACTAGGAAAGAGGTCCTTTATCCAATGCTAGCTTCACTCAGCAGTGCCTTTTCTCGCTCTCTCTTAATCATCCATTCTTTTACTCCCACTCTGTTTCTACCTCTAATTTGACTGCAATTTACCCTGTTTCCTTTCTTATTGTCTACTCTATTTCTTTCACTTTTCTTTTACTCCATTAGTTAGGGACATAGACATTGGAAATCACGTTCGTGATGTCTCAAATGTACCACTGATGTTGTCACTCTGTTGTCAATGTGCACTAACAATGCAAAAGAATACAAGCTGTTGACTGAGGTAATACAATTCATTCTAATGCGTGCTGGGATATGCACTGCATTGGAAATTTCTGGAATTTTAAAAGGAATGGGCTGCTCTGAGGAATGGGCAGAATGACAGGTTCCAGCAATGCTCAGCTCAGTGAGTTTCTCCCCTTGACAGTATAGTCTAAAATAACAGATTTTCTCTGGTGTTAGATCGCAGATTTGTCAAATTGGGTTTTGTCATTTGGAGTAATGGATTTGGCACACTCTAGTTCTGGATTGCTTTTCCAATAACAAAACCGTGAAATGACTCCTTCAAAAACGAGTGCCAACCAGATAACCGTATTTAATACAGAAAACTTGGAAATCAATACACACTACCCAAGAAAATACAAAGATGCATGGGCTAGGTGGATTAGCCATGCTAAATTGCCCCTTGGTGTCAGGGGGACTAGCTAGGATAAATGCATGCATGGGTTATGGTGATAGGGTCTGGATGGGATTGTGGTCGGTGCAGAGTCGATGGGCCAAATGGCCTCTTTTGCACTATAAGATTCTATGATTCTATGAAAGGTCATGGAAATATTGAAACAATAATTTGATGAAATCGTCTTGAACAATGTCAGGGTTTTGCCTAACAGCAACAGTAAAAAGAATTTAAAAAAGCCTGAAGATAGAAAACTGCCTCACGACAGTAACATCCAGCATTTCCAGGGGCAGACAAGCCTCAAAATGTGATCAGGGTCTTTGAAAGGTATGAGAACATCTTACGATAATCAGGGATGAATTGCTCTCGTAGTGGAAGCAGATTACTTAAATGACTGCTATAGAAATGTTAAGTTCCACAACCACACCTAAATGGGTTTCCTCCCACAGTCCCAAGATGTGCAGGGTAGATTAATTGGCCATGCTTAATTGCACCTTAGTATCAGGGAAATTAAGAGAGTAAATGGTAGTCCTCATGGTAGACTGATAGAGAAGGTGAAGGCGCATGGGATACAGGGCCAGGTATGTAGATGGGTCGAGAACTGGCTCGGGAGGAGGAGACAGAGGGTAGTAGTGGAAGGCTCTTTTTCCGACTGGAAGCCTGTCACTAGTGGAGTGCCACAAGGCTCAGTACTAGGTCCTCTTCTATTTGTGGTTTACATAAACGACTTGGAAGTTGGGGTAGGTGGTGAGATCAGCAAATTTGCTGATGACACTAAGATGCTTGGATTGGCGGGTACAGAGGAGCAGTGCCAGGCAATACAACAGGACATAGATAGGTTGCTAGACTGGGCAGATAGATGGCAAATGGAATTTAATCTGGGTAAATGCGAGGTGATGCATTTTGGCCGGAAAAATGTAGAAGAGAGTTATAAGATAAAAGGTAAAACTATTCGGAGTATAGAGACGCAGAGAGACTTGGGGGTGCAGGTTCACAAGTCTCTGAAGGTGTCTTCACAGGTGGAGAAGGTGATAAAGAAAGCGTATAGTATGTTAGCTTTCATAGAAAAGGGTATAGAATACAAGAGTAGGAGTTTGATGTTGCAATTGTATAGAACGTTGGTTAGGCCTCACTTGGAATACTGCGTCCAGTTCTGGTCGCCGTACTATCGGAAGGATGTGGAGTCCTTGGAGAGAGTGCAGAGGAGGTTAACCAGGATGCTGCCTGGTATGGAAGGACTGTCTTATGAGGAACGATTAAATAGACTGGGGTTGTTTTCCCTTGAAAGACGTCGGCTTAGAAGGGATCTCATAGAGGTGTATAAGATTATAAGGGGTATAGATAGAGTAAATGGAGGTAAACTTTTTCCACCTTCAGAAATGGATAGGACGAGGGGTCATGGCCATAGGGTGAGGGGGGCTATGTATAAGACGAATATTAGAGGGCGGTTTTTCACACAAAGGGTAGTGGGGGTGTGGAATGCACTGCCGAGTAAGGTGGTGGGAGCAGGCACGCTGGGGCTGTTTAAGGGTCTCTTGGACAGCCACATGAGCGGTATGCAGATAGAGGGATATAGTAGGACTGTTTAACTATGGCTTTTTTTCCCCACAGGTAATTCGGTCCAACTTGACCAACAAGGAGCATGCATTCGGCAGGTGGTGCGAGGACAGCTCTTGGATGTTGATTCATGGGTTGCCTGGTGCTTCATGTCGTAAATGAGTGCTTTATCTGGACCATCTGAAGGGCACCATGAAAGCTCAGTGACTATCGATGTGGCTGTGCAGACACTTGGAATTGGGCCGTTGTCTGCGGGAGTTTGCGCGTTCTCCCCGTGGTTGCGTGGGTTTTCTCCGGGCACTCCGGTTTCCTCCCACAACCCAAAAATTCGCTGTTAGGCTGATTGGGAAACAAATTGTCCCTACATTGAGATTCTTCCATATTAGGAATAACCTAAAATTAGAATAGGATAATGGAATTGTTACTATATAGTTATGACGGCGGCGCAGGCTCGTTGGGCCGAAGGGCCTGTTTCCCGTGCTGTGTTGCTCTAAAAAAAAAATACATTTATAGGGCCTGGGTGGGTATTTTGCTGGTGCAAGTTTGAACGGTTGAACAGCTACTTTCTGCACTGCAGTGAAATGATTGGGTGGTTCAGGGGTGTAGGAATGCTTAGCACCGCAAAGGAATTTGAGATATGCAGATAGTCAACTCTCGAGATTGAGATAACAAAATGAAAACAGTATAACTGTTTACCGCTGCGCCCCCCCCCTCCCCCCACCCCACACACAATCCCACTCTGAAACACATAGGCCAGTCCATAACTCACATCCAGGAGCCAATCCAGAATGCTAGGAGCCATTACAAAGCCAAGAACTCCTGCAATATCCTTTACTTCTTGGAGATGTTAAGTGTTGCATCTAAGTCTTACAGCCAAGAAATTGCAAGAAATCTTTGTAAAGGCAGTTTAAATACCTTAACTGGACCAGGAAAAGATGCTCCCAAGGTTTGATCATTAGCCCTGCATTGTGTGGTAACTATAAACTTGATTTAACTTATAGAATGATTTAATTTGGACATTGTTTGGGAAAGAGAAGCCTTAGTGAGTTCAGGGATCGTTAGATATATTTTGGAACAAGGGGTAAGTTCAATACAAACAGTGGGTGTGTTGAGTTACTCCTGTACTTCAGTATCTTAAAACCATACCACCACAAACTGGTGTTTAAAGTTGGGACACCCTCACATCACCATCATGACAATAGTGAGATACTGGTTGACTTTTGTAGCATCCTTGCAAAATAAAAAATTCTTTTGACAATGTTCACTCCTCCCATGTTCCCTCATAGTGGTCACATCCCCCCCTCCCCTGCTCTCCCTGGCAATGCTCACTCCCCCTACTCCCCCTGACAATGCTCAGTTCCCCCCATACTCCCTAACAGTGGTCACACTCCCCCCTGCTCCCCCTGACAATACTCACTCCCCCTGCTCCCCCTGACAATGCTCACTCCCTCCATGCTCCCTAACAGTGGTCACATTCCCCCTGCTCCCCTTGGCAATGCTTACTCTCCCTGTCCCCTAATAGTGGTCACACCCCCTCTGCTCCCCCTGGCAATGCCCATCCCCTTGACAATGCTCACCTCCCCACTTTCCCCTCCCATCTCACCACTGAGAATCCTTGGCTCCTTAGTCTAGCCAATGTCACAACAGAGTCAACTGCAGGCTGGTGAGGGTGGGTGTGAATATATAGTGTTCACGGCATGGCTTTTGGGGTGCAGGATTTGGAGGGGAGGGTTAAATTTCAACAAGTACGAGTTTCAGATGATACCTAACAAACCCAGCCCTATATAAAAAAGTAAAATTCAATAAACTCAAGGCAAGCCTCAAGGAGTGACATGAAGCAGTGTGACTTTGGTGCAATTTTGTTTCACTAGGCGAACCCCCCAAACCCCATCAAATTCTGGTTCCAAGCTGGAGCCGAGACAGGATGGTACAAAGGTTCCAGTGTAAACAGATAAGGTTTAAACAGGGTCAGTTCTGTGCACTCCCAATCTGTCACTGACCACAAGATCCAGGCCAGGGTCTAAGAATACAACATCAGCACACCTTGTCACTTGTAGGGGCTTACAGAGGCTTTAGAAGAAGAAGTAGCACAACATACAAAGAAACAATAAAGTCCACAGGTTATTCTGACCATGGTACTGACCACAGCTTGCCAGTCTAAAGATTTATTGTTTATAGAACAGGAAATAGGATGAAGGTGTGAACAGAGGGGATGAAAACTGCCCACAGCAAACACTTGAGATATGACCCGCTGTTATCCTATTGCGAAAAGAAACACCATTTCCTTGACGCTCACTGAATTATTTCCTATTAATCCTGAGAGATAGAACATAGAACATAGAACATAGAACAATACAGCACAGAACAGGCCCTTCGGCCTTCGATGTTGTGCCGACCAAATAAAAAGAATGCCCCTCCTAACTAAACCATTCCCTTCTCATCATATACTTATCAACTAACTCTTAAACGCCACCAACTGGCGCATCTACAACAGCTGCAGGCAGGGCATTCCACTCCCTAATACTCTTTGAGTAAAGAACCTACCTCTGATATCCGTCCTATAACTCATACCCCTTAATTTAAAGTTGTGTCCCCTCGTGCTAGCTTTTCATCCTAGGAAAAGGCTATCATGTCCACCCTATCCAAACCTCTAATTATCTTATATGTTTCAATAAGATCCCCCCTTAGCCGCCTCCTTTCTAACGAAAACAACCTCAAATCCTTCAACATTTGGAAAGATATGTTTATCGTCAAGCCAAATTGAACTGGATTTTACTGTGTAAAGTGTTGACTGACTGCAGTCAATCATCTTATAATACAAAATGTATCATTTGATCATAATCCAAAGTAATATATAGAAAGAAGCAAACATCATAGCATAGAAAGCATCTTTCTGGTTGTATCACAGCTTGGTATGGCTCCTGCTCTGCGCAAGACCGCAAGAAACTACAAAGGGTTATGAACGTAGCCCAGTCCATCACATAAACCAGCCTCCCATCCATTGACTCTGTCTACACTTCTTGTTGCCTCGGCAATGCAGCCAGCATAATTAAGGATCCCACACAGCCCAAACATACTCTCTTCCACCTTCTTCTGTTGGGAAAAAGATACAAAAGTCTGAGATCACATACCAATCAACTCAAGAACAGTTTCTTCCCTGCTGCCATCAGAATTTCAAATGGATCAATCTTGTATTAAGCTGATCTTTCTCTACACCCTACCTATGACTATATCATTACATTCTGTACACTCTCCTTCCCTTTTCCCTTATGTACTCTATGTAGTGTATGCTTCGTCTGTATAGCATGAAAGAAACAACACTGTAACCAATACATGTGACAATAATAAATCAAACCAAGTCAAATCAATGATATTTCTTTGAAGCATTGTTATGTGGTGCCTTTAGTCTCCACATAACTTAATGAGAGAAACGTTGTAAACAAAATTACCATCAGTATGAGTTTCTGCCAACAAGCTAACTCAAAATGTTGGCTCCTTGATAGTTCAGTGAGGGGTTGCAGCCACACAGACTAGAAGAGAACAGATTTCCTCCTCAGACCCGAAATGTTACCGATCTCAGCCAAAAGCATCACTATTAGCCTCTGAATACCTAAGTTAAGAGGACGGAGAGACAAACGATCATCAGCAGTTTCCACGTTTGATTATTATACAGAAATCAATGCTGGAATTAACTAGGATACCGACAAGCAAGTAGCCTGCCAATAACATTGTCAAACCCTGAGTAATGAATGGTAATTAAATGAAAAACCTCAGTAGTCAAAGAAGGTTTTCGTGAGAGAAAAGAAAGTTAAAGATAGATGAAAAAATCTCATTCTTCTTCCCAAGCTCCCTTTTGGTCACAGCTGTGTAATTCCCAAGATAACCTGAGGACCACAACTGGCCCAAACAAAACACTCAATATTGAATCACCAATTCCATTGTATTACTGATCGGAAAGATCGCTTTTGAACTTGGTTTGAGTTCCAGTGGACACAAGGTTAAGTGAATTCAGCAGTTATAATAAGTGACTAGGAGACTGACAATGCACAGGAAACAAAGGTCAAATCCAATAGGAATTGACACATGAGAAAAACCCCAGCATGTAAGACTGACGTAGGATTTCCACAGTGCTTATCTGCCTTACTGTTCTCAACTGCAATCCCTGTACCATTACCAGTGAGCAATCCCTGAGAATTGATTGTCATCGGTTCTAACACAAACTGTTTGGCCAGCAAATGGTTTTTAGATACTAAACAATTCTGCACTTCCATATCATGACTGAACTGACTGGGACTGAACAATCCCATCACTTAGAATCAGAGAATTCCTACAGTGCAGAAACAGACCATTCAGTCCATCGAGTCTGCATGGACTACAATCATACCCAGGCTCTATCCCCGTAACTCCATATATTTACCCTGTTAATCCCCCTGCCACGAGGGTCAATTTTTCTCCGGCCAATCAACCTAACCCGCACATCTTTGGACTGTGGCTGGAAACCGGAGCACCCAGAGGAAACCACAGGGAGAATGTACAAAGGCTGGAATTGAACCCAAGTCCCTGGCGCTGTGAGGTATCAGTGCTAACCACAGTGTCACCTTGCCGCCCCGTCATAGCCTCACTTCAGCACATTGACCCAAGCATTCACTTACCTCACATCAAATGGTTGCTCCAAGAGTTTTGATTGCCTCTCTGCTATTTCACAAAATCTAAGCACGCTCAATCTTAAAGGAGCAGAGTAAAGCCTTCCACAACTCAGTGTGCACAAAGGGTTTCAGAGCCAGATGATTATTTTAAGTGGGGTCACTGTCATGATCCAAAGAAGGTTAATCAATATCAATATCAATATCATCATCTATTTACACACTTCCCAGGGACTCCCAAGGCTCATGATCCCTATTTTAAATCAGTTTTCTATACCCCTCCACTCCCATTCTGTTCACGTGCCCATCTAAGTATTTCTTAAATAACTCCAGAGTACCTGCCTCCACCACTTTACTTGGCAGCGCATTCCATACCCCCACCACCCTCTGTGTGAAAAAACTCCCTCTAGCATCCAAATTATACCTTACCCCCCTCACCCTAAGCCCGTGACCCCTCGTGCTATTCGAGTCCATCCTAAGAAAAAGCTTAACCCTGTTTACTCTATCTATACCCCTCATAATCTTGTACACCTCTATTAGATCTCCTCTAAATCTACGTCTTTCTAAGGAAAACAGTCCCAATTTGCCTAACCTCTCCTCGTAACTCAGACCTTCCATACCAGGCAGCATCCTGGTAAACCTCCTCTGCACTTTCTCCAGACTCTCCACGTCCTTCTGGTAGTAAGGCGACCAGAACTGGACGCAGTATTCCAAATGAGGTCTAACCAACGTTTTATACAACTGCAACATTAAAGGCCAGCTCTTGTACTCTATACCCCTTCCTATAAAGGCTAGCATACCATATGCTTTCTTCACAACGTTCTCCACCTGCTCTGCCACCTTCAGAAAAAAAAAGTCTGCGGGAGTTTGCGCGTTCTCCCCGTGGTTGCGTGGGTTTTCTCCGGGTGCTCCAGTTTCCTCCCACATCCCAAAAATTCGCTCTTAGGCTGATTGGGAAACAAATTGACCCTATATTGAGATTCTTCCATATTAGGAATAACCTAAAATTAGAATAAGAAAATGGAATTGTTACTATAAAGTTATGACGGTGGCGCGGGCTCGTTGGGCCAAAGGGCCTGTTTCCCGTGCTGTGTTGCTCTTTGAAAAAAGGTTCCACAAGTGTGTTAACGGGGCGGTCTTACCATCGCAGCCCATTGGCTGAGGCGAGCTGGTAAGATCATACGAGAGCCAAGTTTGCACCCGATTTCTCGCCTCCTGCTATCTTACTGGCACTGGATATCTGTTGAAGTCAACCTCACAGTGGTCAGTGATAGCCTTTTTCCTAGGATGGAGAAAGCTAGCACGAGGGGACACAGCTTTAAATTAAGGGGTGATAGTTATAGGACGGATATCAGAGGTAGGTTCTTTACCCAAAGGGTGGTTCGGGAGTGGAATGCCCTGCCTGCAGCAGTTGTAGATGCGCCAAGTTTGGTGGCGTTTAAGAGGTTAGTTGATAAGTATATGGAAAAGAAGGGAATGGTTTAGTTTGGAGGGGCATTGCTTTTTATATTGGTCAGCGCAACATCGAAGGCCGAAGGGCCTGTTCTGTGCTGTAATGTTCTATGTTCTATGTTCTAGTCCATTTCCAGCGCAAGGTTGAGAAAGTTATTTAAATATATTGAAATGCCGATTTATATGTAATTGATGAGCCCGGGACAGAATCATCTGGACTCACCATTGCGACCTCGTCAGGACAGATTCTCTCCGGCAAGAATCACTGCTAGTGCACAGCAATGTGGACCAGTCACGATGGCCCTGCCAGTAGAATCAGAGGTCATTTAGACCCCAACAGAGGTTGGGGCCAAAGTGGATGCCCCAATGCCCCTAACCTCCAGATACCAGGCAATGCCAAGAGGATGGGGCATGGGGACAGGCCTTATGATGGTGGGGCCTACTGACTCCTGTTGGTGGATTGGATGGGGGAATGCTGCATCTTTTGCTGTGATCAGTGGGAGAGGGAGATGGCAGCAGAGAGTGGGGGGGGGTGTTGCGCAGACTGAGGGGGAGCTCATGATCAGCTGTGGGTCCCCACGTTAACAGTGGTGTAGGGGCACTAAGTAAGGGCTGGCTGCAGCAGCAGGGGCCTGACAGGTCTCTCCCTCAGGCCAATCAGCAGGCTTGATAGTGATTTAAGTCCCATTGATTCCCCAATTCTTCTATGCACTGAGTGGATATGAAATTGGATTTGAACTTACTCCAAAAACTGCATCAGAAACTCTATCATTTTTTTACCCATCCTGGACTTCAGAATTTGTTTTGGTACCATTCCCCCCAAAAAGACAAATAGCCAGTTTTTGTGATCTAGTTGAAGTATAAATGTTTGCCAAGACATGAGAACAACAGTTCTTCCACCTCAAATAATATCATGGCCTGATTTTTTTTAGCTGTTGGACGAGAGCGATCGATGGGATCAGAAGTGGATGTTGTGACACTACTGTACCTTTCAGAAATATATTTTAATCATGTTGTCTGCAATTTTTTAGCAGGCCTGTTTTTTTTTGTTATTAGCACCATGATGTCTGTAATAACATCTTTTATTGCTAAAGCCATATAATGGACCTTTTATTTATTTTTATTTTGGGTCTAATGTTGTGTCTTGGAGTTTTATGATCCTTTTGGGAATTGTTGATTTGCAACTTAGTGAAGTTATGGGGGAAGATCAGGTGGTACTTTTGAAAAGTTTTCTTTTTCACAGGAGAAATCCAAATATCTTTACTTCCAGTTTCACAGCAGCTGTTGGGACTGCAGGCTGAATGTAGTGATTTTGTCTCTCGCTCTGATATTGGAAATTCTGCTCTTGGTGATTGGCAAGCTAGAGGCAAGTAGTGTCCCTCTCTCTCAAAGTATGATGAAAGCTTCAGGGGAGGAAAGCCTCGGTGTTTCAATTCCAGGTTCTCAGGACTAATTCACAGCAGGTGTTGCAAAGCTGCAAGATCCAGCATCACATGAGCACATTTGCTTTCTGTGCTACGCTTAGAACAGGAGGAATACTTGTAAGGATGTTTATGTTGGAACTGTATTCTTGACTGTTAAGGTTTATACAGCGTTATAGTTGTGTTTTTGTAATTGGTAAAAGTTATTGCTAATTTTCTTACTATGTATTAACTGTATTCTTAAATAGACTGTTTTGACAAAAGCTCCCCAGTGGATCACTTGAATCATACCTGGAGTGAAACATCTTATACTTAGCCATGCCAAATTCAAAGTGATCTAGGCTGTCTTTATAAAGTATCTAGAATTTCTGAACCTGGATTATAACAATGTGAAAGCCTCTCACATTCTCCGTTGGTTCCTGACGGGAATTTTACATGTGAAATGTATACAGTGCTGCCAAGAAGAGGGTGGCCACCGAGATGATGAAGGCTGGTGGTTTCACATGGCAGTCTGAATGCCGACAATGGCTGAGGAGATGCCTCAGTGCTATTGAGAGGATATTTCCATGCACAAAATACCCAAACTATCTTTAATCAAAGACCAAATGACTGAATACAAGATTCATTAATTATCAAACTTCAAACATATTCTAGCCTTTTCTCCTGCCCAGGATCAAGAATGGTGCAAAAATACAAAGGTCTGCCACCAACCTCGGTCGATTAACATGTGTGCCAAATGTGAAAAGTGCACAGGCCACAAAAAGTCCTGATTGATTGGGCCTTTAATAGACTTAATTGAAGTGTTAATTGTCAGCACATGCAGGTGGAAGTTAAAGGGACACCAACCGACCATCATCTGGTGCATCATCACGATGGCTTTGGGACACTTGCCCGGCATTATCTTATGCATTGCACCCCTGTGGTCAGCTGGGTGTCCAACCCAGGACATAAAAGTTCTGGTCCAAGTTTACTTATGATCATCTGAAGGGTGACAATGACACCAGTTATCCAGCATTCATTGCTCATCCCTAATGGCTCTTGAACTGAGTAGCTTGCTCAGAGGGCATTTAAGAGTCCCACATTGCTGTGGCTCTGGAGACATATTAGGTCAAGCCAGGTAAGAACGGCAGATTTTCTTCCCTGAAGGGCATGAGTGAACCAGATGGGTTTTTCTGATGACTGATAATGGTTTCATGGTCATCAGCAGGTTCTTAATTCCAGATTTTTATTGAGTTCAAATTCCATTGTCTGCTGAAGGGAGTTAAACAACTTACCTCTTAAAGTAAGCCACTCCGTCAATACTACACCAAGCATCTGCCTGGATTAAGTGTTCAATTGTCTGAAATGGGGATTACACCTTCTAGAAATCGGCCTTAATAGTCTTTTCTAGAGCTGGTGGTAATGTTGGAAGATATAATTCTCATTTTAAAAACCCTTTACCACATCATGATTGCCAACACTTAACAGCAATTGGCTCAGGGCCATGATTGAGAGACCCATTACACTTATTAGTTGCATTCCAAGTTGCTAGAGTTACCGGAAGCTCAACACCAGAGTGTTTGGACAAATGTGCATGGTGCAGAGGTGCGCTATGCTTTTGAGAAAGACAAATGAGGAGACGATGGCTTAGCAGTAATATCACTAGACTATTAATCCAGAAACTCAACTAATGTTTTAGGGATCCAGATTTAAATCCCACCACAGCAGATAGTGGAATTTGAATTCAATAAAAATCTGGAATTAAGAATCTACTGATGAAACCATTGTCAATTATCTGAAAAACTCATCTGGTTCACTAATATCCATTAGGGAAGGAAATCTGCTTTCCTTACCTAACTTGGCCTACATGTGACTCCAGAGCCACAGCAATGTGGTTGACTCTCAAATGCCCTCTGAAAAGGCCAAGCAAGCCACTCAGCTCAAGGGCAATTAGGGATGGGCAATGAATGTTGGATAGCTAGTGACATCCATATCCCTTAAGTGAATTTAGAAAAATGATAACATGCCAAGCAGGAGTGAAGTATGGAATAAGGAATTAGGTCTAAGTTAACAAATGATTTTGCCTCACACTGAAGCTGATATAATGCTGCTTAGACGTGCTGTGAATAAGCTTGGTAGTGCAAGTTGTAATTTGCTCATTCTGATTACGGGAAGTCAAGCTGCTATGTGATCTGGATCACTGTCCCCATGTCCCAAATTGATTTTGGCTAGAATGAGATTCCTCTCACACTATGAGTGACTTAATTGGATGCAAGCTTGTATTAAATTTTTCATAAGGGAGAGGCAGTGGTGTAATGGCATTGCCGCTGAACTAGTAACCTAGAGACCCAGGGTTCAAATCCCACCACGGTAAGTGGTGAAATTTGAATTAAATAAAACAATCTGAAATTAAAATTCCATGAAAGTACAGTTGATTGTTGTAAAAATCCATCTGGTTCACTAATGTCATTTAGGGAAGGAAATCTATCATCCTGACCTGGTCTGGCCTATGCATGACTCCAGAACGACAGCAATGGGGTTGATTCTCAAATGCCCTCTGAAATGGAGGGCAGTTTGGGACAGGCAATAAATGCTAGACTAACCAGCGACGCTTGCATTGTTATAACGTAATCAATGATAATTTGTTGTGGTGGCCAGTTGACCATCTGACCTAGTATAAAAAGTAAGAAGTTGTACAACTGCAGGTTAAAGTTCAACAATCACAAGCTTTCAGAGTGCTGCTCCTTCATCAGGTAAGGATGAAGAAACAGCGCTCTGAAAATTCATGATTTCAAATAAACCTGCTGGACTTTAACCTGGTGCTGTGAGATATCTTACTGTGCCCACCCCAGTTCAACACCAGCATCTCCATATCCAGTATAAATAGAAAGCAGAGGGGGATTGTTGGAGCTTATGTGGCTCAGGGTGTAACCAGAATGCTGGTGTAATGAAGTTTCTTTATTAAATCTTTTTCTTTGATTTACTACATGAAGTTAGTTCTTCTATTTCTTGCAATAGAAGTATCCTTACTGCCGGATGAACATGTGTCCCATAAATGAATAAACAAAACTATTTATTTACAAGCAAGGCAATATAGAACTACAGCACAAACAGGCCCTTCGGCCCACATGTTGTGCCGATCATATCTATACCTACCAAGCCATAGAACTATCTGTAACTCCCAATCCCATTAACTCCCACGTACTCATGCAGAAGTCTCTTAAAAGACCCCAGCGAGTTTGCCTCCACCACCACTGACGGCAGCCGATTCCATTCACTCACCACCCTCTGAGTGAAAACTTACCCCTAACATCTCCTCTGTACTTGCCCCCCAGCATCTTAAACCTGCGTCCTCTTGTAGTGACCTGGGAAATAGCCTCCAAGAATCCACTCTATCTATTCCTCTCAACATCTTATAAACCTCTATCAGGTGGCCGCTCAACTTTCGTCTCTCCAGGGAGGAGACCCAGTTCTCTCAACCTATCTTCATAAGGCATGCCCCCCAGTCCAGGCAACAATATAACACAGATTGCTTTGTGATCCGCTTCTCTGCTGTCCCTTAGTCACGTGATCTGATTTCATGCTTACAATATCATTAATGTCATTATTGGCCAATGAACATTAACTCTTTATACTATAGCTGTTCATTTGGTTAAAAAAAAAATCAAAAAGTATGCAACAATGGCCCAGATGCACCAGAATCAACAAAAGAAGTTCTTTTGGTTTCACAGCCAACAATCTGAGAATGTTCCTATCTCCACTTTTATGTGTGAACACCATTTAGAATTGATACATCACATTGTTGTATACAGATAGAAAGAAGAGGCAAATGCTAATAATTTGAAACAAGACCAGGGTGCTAGCAACACACAGGTGCAGCACTATCAGAAAAAAAATAGCAGTGGAACTGCACTCTAATGAGGGATCTCTATCTTAACCATTCAGTTGTCTTTTCTCTTATCAGGTACCAATGGATTCGCAGTGTATTTTTAGAACATAGAACATAGAACATTACAGCACAGAACAGGCCCTTTGGCCTTCGATGTTGCGCCAACCAATATAAAAAGCAATACCCCTCCAAACTAAACCATTCCCTTCTCTTCCATATATTTATCAACTAACCTCTTAAACGTCACCAAACTTGGCGCATCTACAACTGCTGCAGGCAGGGCATTCCACTCCCGAACCACCCTTTGGGTAAAGAACCTACCTCTGATATCCGTCCTATAACTATCACCCCTTAATTTAAAGCTGTGTCCCCTCGTGCTAGCTTTCTCCATCCTAGGAAAAAGGCTATCACTGTCCACCCTATCTAAACCTCTAATCATCTTATATGTTTCGATTAGGTCCCCTCTTAGCCGCCTCCTTTCTAACGAAAAACAACCTCAAATCCCTCAGCCTCTCTTCATAAGACCTGCCCTCCATACCAGGCAACATCCTGGTAAACCTCCTCTGTACCCTCTCCAATGCCTCCACATCTTTCTTATAATGTGGGGACCAGAACTGCACACAATACTCCAAGTGCGGCCGCACTAGAGTTTTGTACAGTTGCAACATGACGTTGCGGCTCCGAAATTCAATCCCCCTACCAATAAAAGCTAAGACTCCGTATGCCTTCTTAACAACCTTATCGACTTGACTGCCTACTTTCAGGGATCTATGCACAAATACACCAAGATCCCTCTGTTCATCAACACTATTAAGAATCCTACCATTAGCCCTATACTCTACACATTTATTATTCCTGCCAAAGTGCATTACCTCACACTTTTCCACATTAAACTCCATTTGCCACCTCTCGGCCCAGCTCTGCAACTTGTCCAAGTCTCTCTGCAAACTATAACACCCCTCTTCACTATCTACCACTCCACCGACTTTAGTGTCATCTGCAAATTTACTAATCCATCCTTCAATACCCTCATCCAGATCATTTATAAAAATTACAAACAGCAGGGGCCCCAAAACAGACCCCTGAGGTACACCACTTGTCACCGAACTCCACGATGAATATCTCCTATCAACCACTACCCTCCGTCTTCTATCTCTATCTATCTATTTTATATTTCTTTAATCAAGTAATTTTTTTCCTCTGTTAAAAGCCAGCAAGCTGACAATTATCAGCATTACAATTTAGTTCCTGTTTCTTTAAATATGCTAATTTCTATTGGGACATGGAGCATTGAGCAGAAGGTGATTATAGTTCTAATTTATTCCCAATTTTCCATCACACTCTTTGTTGGAATTTGCTTCTCTGCACTCAATGAAGATAAAGCTCAGTTTCTACCAAGGGAATAGATTTGTTGACTTTGCCTGATCTTCAGAAATATTACTGATTTGAAAATCAAATCCTGTATTTGTTGTTGTACAAAAGACCAGGCATTTCCTTAAAATGAATTACCAGAAAAAACAGCAAAATCAAAGTGAGGACTATAAGGTTCACTGAAAATGGCCATGATCTGTTGGTAGTCAGACAGCATTTTACAAAGCAGCATCCTTTCTCAGTGGAGTCTTCAGGTTAATTTATTTACTCTTTACATATCTGGTGTTATGAATGTAAGACTTTTTAAGATGATTATGTTTTAAACTGACTCTTTCAATTCATAGTAAAACAGAATGGATTAGGGGATTAAGGGATGGTGATCATATTGAATTCCTTCCAGAGACAGGCCTATCTAATTTAATTGTCATAGCAACAGAGATCCAGATTGAAACCCATAGAAACTTAAGTGGAAATTTTCACACCTTGAGGGAAACAAGGGGGAACTGGTCTTTTTGGGCATGGACTCTCAGGCTCAGTCAGATATAGAGACTAAAAACTATGGTGGTCATGCCAAGCAGAGGGAAAAATTGTTTTTGTGCTAACCACCAAGTCAAATGCTGGTGGGAATGGATTCCCTGTTTGAAGAAATGCTGACATTTAAAGATCAAGGAGTCACCAGATGGTGCTGCGATGCTGGAAGGCATTTTGATGATACACAGGAAATTGAGTGAAAAGACTTTCAAAGGATTCTGGGAGACTGGCCCAGATATAGTAGGAAGAAGCAAGCCTATTGATTAGAGAGAAGTTTTAGATTTTACCTATAACGTTACTGATATGCCAAGAATGCAGCATAATATATAATTTGATTTGATTTATTATTGTCACATGTATTAATGTGCAGAGAAAAGTATTGTTTCTTGCACACAATGCAGACAAAGCATACCACTCATAAAAAGGAGAGAGCTCAGAACGTAGTGTTATAGTAATAGCTAGGGTGTAGAAAAAGATCAACTTTGTGCGAGGTGGGTCTATTCAAAAATTTAATATATAAATGTTACATGGGTTTTTCAGTTATATCAATTGATAAATGGGGCAAATTTCTTTCCTGCAGTTTAGTGTATTAGTTGTCTGTTAAGTATTGTTTGTTAGTTGTTAATTTTAGCTTATTTGTTGCAGTAAAAGTTTTGAAACATCAACTCGCCATGCAATTCCCACTGTCGGCTGCTGGAAAGTTCTTTGTAAAAGATAATCAATCAATCTCTACATGGATCATAGCATCTCTCCTAAAGGAGACAATGGCCTGCGCTGGAGCATAATCCTATGGATAGGAAGAAGCATTCTTTGTATTTCCAATAGGATATCAGCAGATCACACCAAATTATGGATTGTAGGAATGCTGGTAAGAACACAACTAGAGAATAAGACATTAAAGAATTGCAGAATGAGCAAGTAAATGGCAAATTAATTTTAATATAATGTCAAGTGATAGGGGAAATAAGGAGGTCAGCTGCCTCTTTGAAAGTTAGTGTAATGGTACAAAGGAGGAACTAAGCAAGGTGGATTTACAAAGCATTAATGGGAGCAACGTAAGTCGACAAAGCCATAAAATGTACAAGCAAAGCAATGGAACTCATTTCCAGAGGAATAGAATTTAAAAGCAGCAAAGTTGTTAAGATTATATAGGATCTTGGTTAAACCATAATTGAAGTACTGTGCAAAGTTCTGGCCTCCATATTAAAAAAAATATAAAGGCATCAGAGAAAAAAAAAATTCAAAAGGATCGTACTAAAATTATATAGATACAACTATCAGGAAAGATTGAGCACCCTGGGTCTCTTTTCTCTCAAAGAGTAGAACGAGAACCGACCTGGTTGGTTTTTATATAGCTAATGTTTTCACTTGTGTGGAGATCAAAACTAGATGTCATGCATAGAAAACTATTATTAATAAAATTAACAAAGAATTCAGGAGAAACATCTTTGGATCAGCATCAGCAGCAAGGTGGTACAGTCAGTGGGCAGCATGGTGGCTAGCACTGCTGCTTCACAGTGCCACGGGTCCAGGTTCAATTCCAGATTTGGGTCACTGTGCAGAGTCTGCACGTTCTCCCTGTGTCTGCGTGGGTTTCCTCCAGATACCCCGGTTTCTTCCCACAGTCTGAAAGACGTGCTGGTTCAGTGCATTGGCCATGCTAAATTCTCCCTCAGTGTACCTGAACAGGCGCTGGAGTGTGGCGACTCAGGGATTATCACAGTAACTTCCTTGCAGTGATAATATAAGCCTACCTGTGATACTAATAATAAATAATCTTAGAGAATGTTGAGAAACTTGTTACCACATGAAAGGCATCAGCTGAAATATTATGGAAGCATTTTAAAAAGCAATAACATGACAATCAGTCTGGAGGCATTTCACCAGAGACATTTCACAATAATTAATCTGTGGATCAAAACATTAATGGTTTAATTCCTACTATCTTTTCAAAAAGATAATGGCTGCAATTTTTTTCCAATAAACATAGGAATAGGTTTTAAATAATACTTAAAGGATGCATTTATGAAAAGTTATACTTCATTAAGATGATACCATTGTGTTCAGTGTTGGTCACTCTTCTTGGTGGCCTTGGAGCAGTTCAGAAGAGGTTCATTTAATTTATTCCAGGTTTGAAGTAGGTGGGGGCTCGTACTTGCTAGAGTACAGAAGAATGAGGGGGAATTTGGTTGAGATATATAAAATACTTAACCAAATGTTCCCCGTTCTAGAAGTTTAGGGCAAGAGGTCATATTTGTAGAGTAAGAGGGTGGGAGGTTCAAGACAGAAATAAAGAACAGCTACTTCTCAGATGGTTGTGAATCAATGGAATTCTCTGCCCTACAATGCAATGGATGCAGAATCAATCAATGGATTCAAGAGATGATCAATATTTGATCAAAAGCAGGATAGAAGACAATGAAAGGCAGGGAAGTGGAGTTAGAATCAGGTGGAAATCAGCAATGATCATATCTGAATAGCAGAGCAGGCTCGAAGAGTCAAATTGCCTACTCTCACTCCTAATTCCTATTTTTCTAAAGACTTATTACAAGAGTGTTCATAGTATAGTGGCAACCATGGGGCTGGTAATCCAGAGATACAGGGTAATGTTCTGGGAACCTGGGTACAAAATTTTAATTCAATAAAAAGCATAAAAATCTGATGATAACCGTGAGCCACAGTCGTAAATCCCATCTGGTTCACTTTTAGCGGAGGAAATCTGCCATCCTTACTTGCTCTATGACTCTAGATCCACAATAATATTTAAATGCTGTCTGAAATGGCCTTGTAAGCTACTCACTTTGAGAATAATTGGGGATGTGTAACAAGTGCTGGTTTAACTGGTGAGGCCCACATCCCAGAATGATTTTTTTTAAATCTTAAAGCATGCAAGTACAACATAGGAGAATGAAAGTCATTTCACATTTTTGATATCTACCAACTGTGACTATTAAATACGTGCCAACAATATCCAGCACAGCTTGATGTGTTATCAAATATCAGCTTCCCTGCTCCAATAAGCAAATGCTTACTCATTTTACACAACAGACAAAGGCAGATACTGGAACTAACATAAGCAGCACACTTACAGATGGGAGCGCCCAGTTAACTTTTACCTCATATTTTGCATATACTGCTTGTGCACACAATTGTCAGCTTTCTCGCAGCTACAAAATGCACAAAAACTATAAGTGTATTGTCATTGAAATCCCATATTTGAAGTTTGGACATTTGTGCAAGAATAGGATGTCTAATTCTAACAATAATCTAATCAGGATTTCAAAATACAGGCCACAGCCATGTTAGATTTCTACTGTAAAACTATTCTAAAAGGCTTTCTCGGTGAGACAAGTGCACGCTGGAAAAAAAACCACACTTGAATGGGAGATTGCTTATCATTATTTCCTGTTTAGTACGCAATGACAAAGTTTGCAATCAGCAAAAGGAAGTTACTTTGTACGACTAACTGCTTTTTGAAGAGAGGAAGTTGCAGATTCTTACGTTAATTACGAATTCTCTGTATATTTCATTGGCCAATAATTTGCTTGTCTCCTTAATCTAATATGACTCTCTTAGGAAATTTAGATTTCTACAATTTAAAAAAAACCAATCCAGAGATATGAGCGTTACTGGTGAGGCAAAAATTTATCATCTATTCCCAGTTGCCCTTGTAAATGGCTCCTCTGTCTGTACCACAAAAGTTCTTATGATATTGGTAGACCCCCCAGCACACATGTTTGAGCAACATAGAATCATTATAGTATAGAAGGCAGCCATTCAGCCCATTGAGCCTCTACTAACAACCAGGCCCCATTCCCGTAACCTCACCTATTTACCTTGTTAATGCCCCCAACACTAAAGGCAATTTAGCATGACCCACACATCTTTGGAATGTGGTTGGACACCAGAGCACCCAGAGGAAACCCACAAAGACATAAGGAGAATGTGCAAAATCCACAGACAGTAACCCAAGGCCAGAATTGAACCCAGATCCCTAGCGCTGAGGGGTAGCGGTGCTAACCAATATGCCACCATGCCGCGTTATGCTAGCCGTTTCATACTGTAACTATGCAATAGCAACATGAATGGTGTTCATCACTAACAGCATGCTACCATCAAGCTACAAAGGTGTTTTGCCTATCTTATAAATGGTGATAATGATATATGAATTTCAGTGCATGTAAATCTACATAGACTGTAATGCCTCAAAGACTGACCGATCATATCATACAGCATGTCCCTTTGGCTGTTCGCAATGGGCAAGGTACAGACTGTACTCGAACAGGCCATGTTTGCAATCCTGAAAACATGGCATCCAACAGTAAATGTGATTCCGTGATTGAATGATACTTGCCAAACAGTCCTGTGTGTGCTGAGAACTACACTGACAACCAAGTCAAGGTTATCAGTCAGGCTCCCAGTGTGGCTCACATAGACGTGCTAAAAGCTACATATGTTAACACACATGATCCTGACCTTTGAAGACAGAAAGCACATCTACATGTTTCAACTAAACAAAATAGACTATAACCATACTCTGGTTCATTTCCTAGGGCAATGCCATGGCCAGAGTCAACCGCCCAGTTTGAATTTAATCAAAGCTTGGCAGTTAACTGTCAGTCATCACCTGACTGGCTCCACAGAAACACAACTGACTGAACTCAAAGGACTTCTCTGCCAGACTGGGTTGCACAGCTGGTCAGAGAACCAAGTGGAAAAAAAAGAATTGACCTTGCCTTTATTAATCTACTTGTTGCAAGTATTGATAACAGTGTTCATCACTCAGTACTTGTGGAGATAAAGGCTTCACACTAAGTATACTCTCTATTATGTTATATGGAGCCACCTCTTTACCAGATGATATGGTTTCAGAAGAGAAATAGCATTAGAACTTGAGCATCCATGAGGTGATTAGAACATGAGCAGCAGAATTGCATTTGACTATAATTTTCCAACCTCCCAGTCTGACATATTCCTCATTCTACCATGACACCAAGCCAGGGGAGCAACACAACCTTATGAAGCTGCAGTACAAATAACATGCTATAGACGCAGCAAAGCAATTTCACAGCCAACTGATCAGACCAAAAGTGCACAGTCCCGTCACATGTATTGGTGAATGGTGGTAGACAATGAAACAAAAAAAAACGGGAGTAAGAACTCCATAAGTAACCCCATCCACAATGACAAGGGAGCCCAGCACAAGTGAACAAGACAAGGCGGAAGCATTTGCAACCATCTTCAACCAGATGTACTGAAAGGATAATCAAACTTCTCAACAGAGGTGCCAGTGTTCAGCTAATTCAATGGTAATGCTGAGTGGGGGATATGCCGGGCCATGAGGTTGCAGATTGTGCTGGAGTACAGTTCTGCTGTTGATGGCCCCACAGCACTGCATGGATGCCCAGTCTTTGCCAATTAAATTAATTCTGTGCCCTCTCATTCCCATCCCTTCACAAGCAGGAACAGTTCCTCCCTGTCCACTCTGCCAGACTCCTCATGATTTTGAATACTTCTATCAAATATCCTCTCCGCCTTCTTTCCTCTAAAGAAAACAGCCCTAATTTCGCCAACCTAATTTCAGAACAGAAATTCTTCATTCTTGAAACTATTCTTGTGAATTTTTCTTTCACTCTCCCCAGTGCCTTCACATCCTTCCTCTGGCACCCAGAATTGAACACAGTACTCCAGCTGAGGCTGAACTAGTGTCTCACACTGTATTAACTGCTCTCTCAACCTGTCCTGTCACCTCCAACATATATACCCAGCTCACTCTGTTCTTACATCCTCTTTAAAACTGCATCTTTTATTTTATATTGCTCTTTCATGTCCTTCCTAGCGAAATGAATTACTTCACATTTATCCATACTGTACCTCACCTGCTACCTACCTGCCTATTACACCATCTTGTCTATGGCCTTCTGAAGTTCCACATTATCCTCACAGTTTACAATGCTTCCAAATTTTGTATCATCCGCAACTTTGAAATTGTGTCCTATAGTTTAGATCATTAATATACATCAGGAAGGTAAGTCTCCTTAATACTGATCCCTGGGGAACATGACTATAAACTTTCCTCCAGTCCAACAAATATTTAAAGAGTTTATTTATTAATCACAATTAAGACTTACATTAACACTGTAATGAAGTTACTGTGAAATTCCCCTAGTCGTCACACTCCAGCAGCTATTTGGATCAATGATCGTAACCAGCACATCTTTGGACTGTGGGGGGAAACTGGAGCATCTGGAGGAAACCCACGCAGACATGGGGAGAACATGAGACTCTGTATAGACAGTGACCCAAGCCGGGAATCAAACCTAGGTCCCTGGCCTACTCCTGTTCCTATTTCTTATGGCGTGAATCTAATGGCTCTTTTTTGGAGAGTTCTGTACTTTGTGAAAAGCCCAAAACTAGATCCTATTCTAAGTGAGATCTAACTACTATCTTATATTGTATTTTCACTTACCTCTCCTTGGTATTGTTGGAGTGTAGCAACAGTAAATACGTGCTAGGATGTATTGGCAGGATGAGTAACCACTGTGCCACCATGCCACCCAAGCATTTATCAACTTCTGCTGTTTCCTAATACTCCAAGATGCTTTTAATTCCGATAGCTATAATTATACTCGTGAGTCTATTGTGCGACAGTGTGTCAAATGCTTTTTGGAAGATCGTACATGTCAATAGCATTGCCCTCATCAACCTTCTCTGTTACTCTTCACAAACTCCAGTAAGCTCGTTGAACATAATTCTCCCTGAAGAAATCCAAGCTGGCTTTTCTTAATTAACCTGCATTTGTCCATGTCACCATTAATTTTGTTTCAACTTGTTTTTCTAAAAATTACCCCAACACCTAAGTTAAACTGACTAGTCTGTAATTACTGAGCTTAACTTTACAGCTTTTTGATCAAGGATGTATCATTTGCAATTCTCCAGTTCTCTGGCATTATCCCCAAGTACAAACGCTGAAAATGTTTGGCAAATGTCTCTGCAATTTCCACTTCCCACTCCCTCGGTATCATTTGAGTTTAGCAGAAGTAAATGTGTGTTAGGGTGTATTGGCAGGATGATCAAATACAAGATAAAAAAAAGTACTGCATAAGATAGTAGATCTCACTTAGAATAGGGTCTAATTTTGAGCTTTTCACATAACATGAACTCCTAAAAAAAATCACAAGAGATCTATTAGATGAACACCATAAGAAATGGAGCCTGCTCTATCATTCAGTAGGATCATGGTTGATCTGACATCCTGACCAGGTGTAAGCAGTCCAATTTGTACTGTCCCACCTCCCCCCGAACCAGTCCTAATGTCCCGGGAATCAGAAACCTCCTCTATGCCATCTTTCCAGCCACGTATTCATTTGACACATCCTGGTAACCCTTGGATTAAAGGCCCCTAGTTAACCAACTCAACTAAAAGGGATGAGTAGAAAAGCAGGAACTTCAAGGAGATTTTGTTGAAATCTTTAGAATAATGAAATGACTATTTTGTTCGTGTGGAGAGGGTGTTTAGTTTAGACTCCAGTGGAAATGGGGGCATCAGTGCACCTTACATAAGCATTGAGCTACAGTGGACTGTTGTGAGGCATTTCTTTTCATAGGGTAACACCAAGCTATGAAGTAAATTGTTGGCTCATATAGAGAGAAAACAAATTCACTGCCAGCTTGAAAGGGAGAAGTAGATGAGTTGATAGGGGCAGGCATGAATATGAACTGTGCAAATTCATGCTCATGTTTTGCATAACTTGCATCAGATTGGTATGGAACATGCTGAGGTGTCCTGCTGATCTTTTTCCTTTTTATATTGTGAGCAACTAAGACCTTACCCTAAAATACGTAGAGGTAAGCTCATTGCTATCTCTAAAACTTTCAAACTGAACGAAGGCCGAAAGCAGTTGAATCTATGTCTGTCTGTGATGCCAGATAAGAGAGTAATATCAGGGAATATCAAACATTGTTACCTCTGATGAGCCATTAATGACCCGCTGTGAGCTGCACCAGCTAAATTCAAACAGGACAATACAAAAAGGTATCTGCATTTCATAACCTAGGTTGACCAACAGGAGTCTATTCATCTGTTGAGACAAAAAACCTCACAACCCTCATTTCAATTCTAAATGTTTGAGGTACTTACCAATCTGAGGGATGTCCAGATGAGGGATATATGTCCCTTTGTCCTGGACAGTGTGGAGAGGTGGGAGTCATGGGCCTCTGGCTTGCGTAACCTGTAATATTGCCTTCCTGAACTGCAAAGTCTCAGGTTCCTTTTTCATCATCTTTCCAGTAGTCTTATAGACAAGGATCTCTGGGTCAGGTTGGACACCAGGCTCCATCTCCACTGCTTTTGTTGGAAATTTTTTTACTAATCAACACCAAGACTGATCTATCTCTTCATGCTTATCTTATGATGTGGAGTACCCCGAAAGCTAGTGGCTTTTGCTACCAAATAAACTTATTGGACTTTAACCTGGTGTTGTGAGACTTCTTACTGTGCTCATCTTATCACATTAAGTCAACACCTTCAATAAAGTGAATTACCCAGCATCGGTTTTCTGCTCACTGATCTCTCTAGGGGAATGCCTCATTGGACTTTGATTCTGGAAACCATGTGAAACAATGTCTATTTTCTCTGCAATCTCTGCATTGTAATTCTTTCTTGCCTCTATCTTTCTCATTCACTGTATGGATGCAAAGGGCAGGGGGACATTACAAACCTTCTTTCACATTTCCAATGTGTGCAAATAAACTGACCCTTTGAGTTCATCCTATCTTGAATTTGCTGTGGGGATGGGTTATTAATAGAAAATTGGATCATACTAAAACAGAGGGATTGGGGAAAATGCCGCCACTTTTAAAGAGGGAAACGAATCAAACCATCTTTCTGTTTATGGATGGGTGAGAGAAGAAACGAGTGCCATTTAAATTAGCCCTGCCTCCTCTCCGTAATAGTTTCCACAGTGAAAATCTAGACTTCCTCCTAGTAATTTTCCTGGTCTAAATATCTGTTTTTTTCCCCATTCAGTTTTTGTACGTGTTGGCATTCAAAACACTTACCACAGAAATACTTTGCATTTTGCCAGTATGCATGATTTGTGTACCTCTACATAAAACAGTTATTAACTAGGAATGTTTCAGAAGGCAGGAACTCAAACTGAGTTTAAGACAGTGTTCGTGTCTTCACTATTCTGCATTTGATTGACTATTAAATGCCTATGACATTGTCAGTGGCCGTCTGATGAACATTGATTATGCATACAAGAGGGCATAGTTGGGAAACTTCAAAAACTCAGTCACGAAAGCATCTAACAACCAAAGCTTGCCATTATATCCTTCCAAATCACATGGCAAAATTACTTTTTCTGGCTGTCAACAGTACACATTTGAGATACAGTAGCTGTCTCACATTAGATATGTTAAAACACTGTCGATGCTGTAAATATGAAATTAGATGAGAAATAATCCTCTCTCACCTTCCTTTGAACCTGATTTCTCACTCCTGTCTCTTAGCTAAATGCTGAATTTACATAGAAACATAGAAAACAGGAGGAGGAGGAAGAGGAGGCCATTCAGCACTTTGAGCCTGCTCCACCATTCACGATGATCACAGCTGATCATCCAACTCAATAACCTGACCCTGCCTTCCCCCCATATCCTTTGATCCCCTTTGCTTCAAGTATTATATCTAACTGCCTCTTCAATGTTTTGACTTCAACTACCTTTTGCGATAGTGAAATTCCATAGGCTGACAACTCTCTGGGTGAAGAAACTTTACCTTATCCTCATCCTAAACCATCTACCCTGTATCTTCAGTCTATGACCCCTGGCTCCGGCCACGCCAACCATCACAAACATCTGTCTTGTCAACAGAACACAAAGTAATAGCAATAATGGATGTGGACTCAGAATCCTTTTTGTTCCTCACTCATCCACATACAAATATTTCAAAACTTGAAATTAATATTTTCCCTTCCAGTAAGTCTAAAAAATGCATTTGTAGTTAAGGTAAGTTATTCCATTTCACTGTTGACTGAAGAGTGCTGATGTATCCTGGTAAGTTTGATAGCATGCACATGTTTGGATGACACAATCCAAATTCAACGCACAGGTCAGGGTGAAATGAATCTTTGCCAGGCTTTCAGGAGAGCCTTAGTACTTTCAACGAAGTCCAGCAATTAGGGTATTAAAAGGACGCCAGAAATGATTCAAAAGCTCAAAAAATTATGAATGTCATATCATTGAGAAATATTATTTTATTTACACTTTATTTTGCACATAGAAGATATTAGTTATTGAGCCAAATAATTTATGAAAACATCATAGGAATTTGCAAGAATCCAGTGATCAGATTGTACAATTTACATTGGCAAAGTTTATTGTAAATATACGTTTAGAAACAGGTAAAATGTTTGAAAGAAACATGACAAAAAGAAGCCAAGTTGTGAGACCAGAACGTGCACATATGCAAAGTATTTATAACGATAAATGGAGATATAGAGTGTATAGTAGTATATTAACCCTCCGTATCACTGCAATGTGAGTCCTACAGAATATCCTATAACAGCATATCACCAGAATGTGGAAACTAAGGGATTTTCACAGTAACTTCAATGCAGTGTTGATATACCCTACTTTGTGATACAAATAAGTAACTTTAAAAACTTTAAACTAAAGAAAGACTGCAATGAACTCATGCATTATAGGACTCTGAAAATTTGGTTTAATTTTTGGATATTCCTTCATCAGTTGGATTTTCTCTCATTTGTTGTAATATTGGCCGAACTCTGTGACAATTACCTTTCCAGTTCATTGATACTCTGCACTGCATAATCACTTGCAACTTAATTCCACGTCACAACTAAATGGTGGATCTTGCATTGGAAAGCCTTACCTTCCGAAGTAACTCATTTCCCTGCCGATTATCCACATTGTGTTTGGCAATTTCGCGCTTATACTCATACTCATACAGCCGGTCTGTGATGTTCATTAGTAAGGTACCAAGACTTTTGGTCACATCCTTACAGCTATGAACCATGCTGTTTTCAGGGTCAGGGGATGGAATAGCATAACGGAGGATCAGTCCCATTATGAGGCCTAAGCAAAGCAAAAGAAAAAAAAACACAATTAATTGCGTTTCAACCATAGAACATAAAACACTACAGCACAAACAGGCCCTTTGTCCCACAAGTTGTGCCAATCATATCTATACTTACCAGGCCATAGAACTATCTGTAACTCCCAATCCCATTAAATCCCACGTACTCATCCAGAAGTCTCTTAAAGACTCCAGTGAGTTTGCCTCTACCACCATTGATGGCAACCAATTCCATGCACTCACCACCCTCCGAGTGAAAAACTTACCTCTAACATCTCCTCTGTACTTGCCCCCCAGCACCTTAAACCTGTGTCCTCTCGTAGTGACCATTTCAGCCCTGGGAAATAGCCTCCGAGAATCCACTCTATCTATTCCTCTCAACATCTTATAAACCTCTATCAGGTCGCTGCTCACCCTTTGTATCTCCAGGGAGAAAAGACCTAGCTCTCTCAACCTATCTTCATAAGGCATGCTCCCCAATCCAGGCAACATCCTTGTAAACCATTTTAGATTATTACTGAGAAACATGGACAAAGTTAATCATAAATTTATTTCCTGATCAACAACTTATGGGTTAAAATAAATGCAAGCAGCTGGCAACAACTCTTATCACGTAAATGCTTCATCAGCTGCTTGCTTAAGGATAATATTTCAAATGTTCATGTACTGTAGAGTTTTATTTGTTGAACAAATACTGCTACTTTTGGCATTTATTTGAATGCAAGTTTTCTTTTCAGAAGTTCACAAGAGGCTTGGTCAGTGTGATCAATACAGATGCACCGTAGAAAACATTTTTTCTGGTTGGCCCCTGCTCTGCCCAAGACTTCAAGAAGCTACAAAAGGTCATGAATGTAGCCCAACCCATCATGCACACCAGCCTCCCATTCATTGACTCTGTCTATACTTCCCGCTGATTCGGCAAAACAGCCAACATAATTAAGGACCCCACATATCCTAGCCATTCTCTCTTCCACCTTCTTCCGTTGGGAAGAAGATATAAAAGTCTGAGGTCACATAAAAACCGACTCAAGAACAGCTTCTTCTCTGCTGCTGTGAGACATTTGAATGGACTTGCCTTGCATTAAGTTGGTCATTCCCTACATCCTCGCTATGACTGTAACATTTACACTCTACACTTTCTCGTTTATTTCTCTATGAATGGTATGCTTTGTGTAGCGCGCAAGAGGCAACACTTTTCACTGTATGTTAATACATGCGACAATAATAAATCAAATCAAATTAAAAAAAGCTAATGGAACTCTTCCTTCAGGCTTTGGAGAGAGGGAGGGAGTGAGTACATGCAGCTGCAGAGCTTACATAGAGGGAGAAGTAACAATCTGGTGGGAAAACAAGCGTCTCCTGTGATTTTCTTAAAAACTTCCCAACACTGATTCCAAAGTAATCAGTAGAGAAGTGTAGGAATAAATCACCTCAGTGGGGAAAACTGAAGAATGAGAGAAAGCTTAAAGAAAAATCACCCAAGTACTCAATGTAACAGACAGCACTGAGCCACTGTATTTTTATCCTATTCTTTGAGGGCTCTAAAGGGTACAAGTTTGTCCCAGCTGGTGGCAGAAACCTGGCAGCAATGGATTGGTTGCCCATTACATTTAGCAGCGGATATTTAATTTCCTTTACTGAAATGTAACTGAATATCAAGGCACTGTGTAAAATGGATAGCCTATCTAATATCATCTGTCTGCAACACAATCAAAAACAAATTTCTATCCCTGCATGTTTACGCAATTCACAGATTACTTTTATGATTCTTATTCCATGCAGCTCTTATATCAATTAAACTCAGAAGAACCCAAGGAACAAGAGAATAATTACCCTTTCACACTTTTACCCAAGGGCTCATATTTCCAATTTGAACAGTTGCTTCTGCGCAATCAGCATGACAGTGCAATAAGAAATCGAGATAAGAGAACAACAACAGAGGCACAGTGGTTAGCTCTGTTGTCTCACAGTTCCAAGGACCCCAGTTCAATTCCAATCTTCCATGTCTGCGTGAGTTTCCCCCGGATGCACCAGTTTCCTCCCACAACTCAAGAGTCTGTGGGTTAGGTGGATTGACTATGCTAAATTTTCCTTTAATGCCTCAAAGATATGTAGGTTAGATGGATGGTAAATGTGTGGGATTACAGGGATAGGGCAGGGAAAAGGCCCTGGGCAAGATACCTTGTCAGAGAGTCTTTTCAGACTAGATGGGTCATCTGCATTTTATTCTATGAACAAAGATATCAAAATTGTCTTTAGAAAGGCCAGCTTGGCACCTAAAAGAAACTCGTGCAACAAGTAAGTAATTATTATTGCATGATTCAAAGTACAGGGTGAAAGCTGAGACTGTTATAACGCAAAAAGCTATTTAAGCCACGGAGCTCATTATGGGATTTAAATTGAAGTACAGGAACTCCTCAGCTCATTTCATCTACCTCTGCGTTGATGCCAAGTTCATATCAATCTATTCCCTATTGTTTCATAACAGCCTTTCCCATAAATATTTTAACATATAAAATATCTACCATCATTTACCCACTTAGTATCCCAAATCTGGTACAGCAAAAGAGTCAGGATGTTTAATTTGGGTAGTCACAAGATAGGCTCAGATGAAGCAGCCAACTGGACCCAAAAATGCTGAAGGCCACAGGTAATGGCCTTGATTCTGCTTTGGTAATGATGGTAAAAATGTCAGCGTTTGCCCCCATTACGTCCCAGAAACTGACAGCAGCTTTGGGAGTCTGCACGCACACAGATTAATGCAGAAGTTGCTACCAGTAAGTCCATGAAGAATTTCCATACAGAGCAAATATGGCTTAACATAGAGACAGGAGTAGGAGGAGACCATTCAAGCCTGCTCTGCCATTCATTATGATCATGGCTGATCGTCCAACTCAATAGCCTAATCCTACTTCCCCCCCCCCCCAAAAAAAAACCCTTGATCCCATTTGCCCCAAGAGTTATATCTAGCCACCTCTTGAATACATTCAATGTTTTGGCATCAATTACTTCCATGGTAATGAATTCTACAGGGTGAAGGAAACCTCCACTTTTATCTCGTTATTTGCACTGTAAACACCCCACAAACCTTGTTGAATGAGGCACAACTGGAATTTTAACAAAGTACTAACTTCAGAATTACTACTGAAAACCCCCACAGGCCCTGAAAAATGTTTGTCGATTGTCAAATTTCTCCATGATTCATGTTTTAAAATCCTTTTGAAAGTTGATCTTGTTTAAGCTTCTACCTTAATGCAGTCATACATTTATTTTGCTATGGAAACGCTTACATTAGATGTCAAGGTTTTAGCGCTAGCTTCATGATTCGCTCCGTATGAATATTTCAACTTGATTGCCTACCAGTTTGCTAACATCACTACTGCTGCATCCAGAAACTTTGCACCTGATCTAAACTGCTGACAGGAAGAGGGAAAATTCCCACCACAAAGATCACGAGATTGTTCGGGACAGCTTTCTTTGAGTTCAGCAGTCAACAACCTCGACTGGCTGCTAACTGCCTGATCTGGACCAAATAAATTCTTGAACAGCACAGGATCCTGCCAAATACCCTCCCCACCAGTCTCAGGTCTGTGACATGCATTCCTCGAGCCATGTTCTATTGTGAAATTTAGGAGCTCTGCACCAAACATGAGGCATTTTGATTTATTTAGTCACTTTTTTTTTGCAAACTTCGCAACTGATCATTATAAATCTTAAAACATAAAGTGATATTTGGATTTAGATATATCCAAATCACACTATCACCTGACCAAAAACCCACCCCAGCAGACAGAGTAGCCTGGCCAGAGCACTTTCACTCTACTTGCTTCCCTAACTCATAGGATCCTACAGAAGGCCATTCAGCCCATCAATTCTGTACAGATCACAATCTCATTTAGGCCCTATCCCCATGACCTCATATATTTACCATAACTAGTCCCCCTGATACTAAGAGACAATTTAGCATGGCCAATCCACCTAATCCTACTCATATTTGAAGAGTGAGAGGAAACTCAAGCACCCAAAGGAAACTCACACAAAGGGGAAAATGTGCAAACTCCACTCAGACAGCAGAACACACGCTCCAATTCACAAAGGCACATTTTACATTTAACTCTTCCCCTTCATTCCTCGACTGCCGCCCCACCCTATCCCATTTAGAGAGATAAAATCGGCTGTTTGTTCACTACAGTGTTAAGAGTTGCTGGGGGAAAAAAAGGGGCTTTTATCAAAGCTTTGGGATAACAATCAAAAGGGAACAACGTTGTATGTTTCACATTTGGTGTCTTTGCAAGGTGTCCCGATGAGCGCAAGACAAAAGGTTTGAACAAAAGAAGTGAATTTCTTTCCCAGTGGTAAAGATCCTCCACTGTGATATTTCACCCATTTTACATGATGTTGTCCTTCTGTCCAAAACTAGGCTGTGGAGCACGGGGGTAACTGCTAGGTTACCCGTTCACTCAGCAGCAGTGCTGAGTACTTAGTTTCTTAACGTGAACCTTGGTGTCCCAACAGGCGACCGAAATAAACGTTACTCTTGATGGCAGCAGTTAGCACTGCTGGTGCAAAGATCATTAAGGTACAAAGGAACAGCGACATATGGGCAGATCCCAAGATTAGTTCCAGAGAAGGTCACACAAGTGTATTCATTTACTGGTGAAGACAAAGGCAAAATACTGCGGATGCTGGAAAAACAGAAAACGCTGGAGAAACTCAGCAAGTCTGACAGCATCTTGTGGGAGGTTTGGGGCGGGCGGGGGAGTGGAATTGGGCCACGAAGGGTTATCCAGACTCCAAGCGTTGGCCCTATTCTCTCTCCACACAGATCTGTCAGACCAGCCGAGTTTCTCCAGCATTTTCTGTTTATTTGTTTTGCATCAACTAGTTCCAAGCTCTGCAGGGGCGCGAAGCAGAGAGTGAACCCACCGGGTCCTGTAGAGTGAGCAGTGAATGAAGGGCTCGCTGGCCTCGAGAGCAGGCCAGCCAAGTCACTGGGCAATTTACTGTCAAGAGTTGAATTCACGTGTCTGCGTGCCTTCCTTTGGCGGAGCTGCAGTGAATATTGTTACTGGCAGTTCCCCCAGTCCAGTCTCCCAACAGCAGTGCGCCTGCTGCACATCTGCTACTGTCGAATATGAAACTTTTAGTGAGCACTTTTAAAGAGCGTAAACTTTTTGTCTCTCTCTCTCTCCCTCCCTCCCAAACCTTGTCCACAGCCTGTTTCAAATGAGGCATAACTGTGTGGGTGCCACGTCTCTCTCTATACAGAGTGTGTTCAGTTTGGATGAAACTCTGGGATTGAGGGGGCGCGGGGTTGGAAAAGCAACGGAAAAAATCTGGGAGCGAGCCCAGGACTGTGTTGTTGTTTGTTGTTTGTCTTCAAGAGACACCTGAGCACATTGTCAGTAAAGTGAGAGAACGCCAGCCCCCTCCTTTCTGTCAGCTCATCTCCTGTGACCCAGACAAGCTGCTTTCTGTGGGCTCTCTGTTTTGTCAAAGCTGCAAGTTTTCACAGTAACTTTTTTTGAGTGTGAATGTAAACCCGCTTGTCACACTCGGAAATACACTTCTGAAGTGTCAAAAGCTTATTTTATATATATATGTGTGTGTGCATTTAGCTGAACATTTCGAGCTGCCTGCTTTTCACGTCCGCCAGGTCTGCGCGCAGGCGGCAGCTGGATTTCAATCCGTTTAATAATTTAACAGGAGGACTTTGCTCTCACCATAAAACATCGCCCCGCCGGTTTCGTGCAGAAAGCGGACTCTCCGGTGTTTGAACAGCCAGATTGTCAGCAGCGTCAGGATCAGCAGAAAGTTAAAGATCAGCAGCTGCGCCGACTCCCGCCGGTGGCTCTCCGCCGCGTCCCGGCCCGAGGCTGCCTCGGCCCCCGCTCGGGTGGACATGGTTTGCGGGCTCAGGGGGCTGTGGAGATGCGGGCAAAGGGACAGGGCTTGCGCTCCGCTCCGCTACAGCGCAGGCTGTCAGCCCGCCGCGCGGCCCGCTGGGACTTGTAGTCCGCGGCCCCGCCTCCCCTCAGCCAGCCGCGTGCCGCCAGGACTACAACTCCCAGCATACCCCGCGCCACCCACCACTGCCTCCTCTCCAGCTGAGCTCTTCGCAGCCAATTGCTGCTGCCCCTCCTCAGCCCTGTCCCACCTTTTTGTGTTAAATGAAACTCTTCATTTTTTTTTATATATATTTATACATTTTATTTATTCCAAAAGTAATACCAGACTCCAATAAAAAAGAACTAAGTTGTTTTGTTTTGGTTACAATTGATTTATGATGGTCACATGTATTGGGTTACAGTGAAAAGTATTGTTTCTTACGTGCTGTACAGACAAAACATACCATTCATAGAGTGTATAGGGGAGGAGGGACTCACGCAGACGTGGGGAGAACGTGCAAACTCCACACAGACAGTGAGCCAAGAAAAGAAAACAGGGGAAGAGGAAAGCAGACGGACCCAGGTTCAATTCCAGGCTTGGGTCACTATCCAACAACCTCTGCCATTGTCTGACACAAGCCTCAATTGTCATTTCAGGATGAACCTAGAACATGGAACATTGAAATATTATAGCACAAACAGGCCCTTCAGCCCACAAGTTGCACAAATGATATCCCTATCTACTAGGTTTACCTATAACCTTCAATTCTATTAAGTCCCATATACTCATCCAAAAATTTCTTCAAAGACCCGATCGAATTTGTCTCCATCACCACAACGGCATCCAATTCCACTCACCCACCATCCTCTGAGTGAAAAATTTACCCCTGATATCTCCTCTGCACCTACACCCCAGCACCTTAAGCCTGTGTCATCTCGAAGCAACCATTCCAGCCCTAGGAAAAAGCCTCTGAGAATCCACCTGATTTATACCTCTCAACATCTTATACACTTCTATCAGGTCATTTCTCATCCTTCGTCTCTCTAAGGAGAAAAGACGGAGCTCCTTCAATCTATCCTCATAAGGCATGCCACTCAATCCAGGCAACATCCTTGTAAATTTCCTCTGCGCCCTTTCAATAGCTTCCACATCCCTTCTGTCATGGGGTGACCAGAACTGAGCATGGTACTCCAAAAGGGGTCTTGACTAGGATCTTATAAAGCTGTAGCATTATCTCTCGACTCCTAAACTCAATTGATGAAGGCCGGTATACCATATGCCTTCTTAACCACATCCTCTACCTGCGAGACCAATTTAAGAATCCTATGGACCTGGACCCCAAGGTCTTCTGATTCTCTACACTACTAAGAATCTTACCCTTGATATTATACTCCTTCATCCCTTTTGACCTGCCAAAATGGACCATTACATATTTATCCAGATTGAAGTCCATCTGCCACTTCTCTGCCCAACCTTGCATCCTACCTATGTCACATTGCAATTTCTGACATCCCTCCAAACTATCCACAACACCACCAATCCTTGTGTCGTCAGCAAACTTACCATCCCATCCCTCCTCTTCCTCATCCAGTGGGTGTAGCACTTGACCCCGAGCTGCTTGGTGATGACCTGAAATGGTGACAGGTCCTTGGGAGCGGCTGGGGCTTTGACCACCGCCATACCCGCGTAGGTGGGTATAGAAGGACCTGCCACCAGCAATACTATCGATATTGCCATTTTAATCAAGGAAGTGCCCACCCTGAGACTGCCCAGATGAATGACAGAGAATATTGGAAAGTAGTGTGTCTGCGGGAGGGAGGTGAAAAAGTGTGGGTTGTAGGGAGAGATGGGTAAGTGGACCTCTCTGCCCAGGTGGCAGGGTGGGGTCAGAGAGGGAATGAGGGAAGGTGGGGTGGATGGGTGGGGGTTCAGGTGCTCTCTCTCCCAACAGCTAGAGAGGGAGAGAGGAGATTGGAGGAGCATGGGGAAGGATGAAGGACAGGGCACTGAAGAGGGCTGATGCCCCAGTCAGGAGGAAGGACGGAGGGTGCTGATGTTGAAGGCAACAGCAGCAGATAAGGGGACATCTCTCCTTCGCCCACCCTGGCCCAAAACAGCAAACGTCTAGGGTGTCTTCACCCTCCCCCCACTGTAGATGGAAAGCTTGATATTCTTCCACCTCTCCCTTCCAGGCACGGATCTTTCGAAGATGAGAGAACCAGCCCAACCACTCAGTGCTTTAATGTAGTTGTTGCTAAAGCTGTGTTGTCCTCCCTCCTATAGATGAAAAAAACAAAAGAAAGAAACTCTCTCTGTATTTCTCCCTCTCTTCCCCCAAGGAGAGACAGCACCCTCCAGTAGCTGGCCAGATGGCTCCTCCTTCTCTGCCTTCCTTCTGGCTGGAAACTTGAACAATTCTGCAGGAAAAAATCCTCTCCACAGCCTGTGTCTGGAATAGCAGCAGCAATGGCTCCCACCAAGCCAGGCACTCAAGTGCATCCAATCAATCTCCAGACAGCTCTTCCCAAGAATCCAATCCACTTGTATTGTGCAGGTTAGATGGATTGGCCATGCTAAATTCTCCCTCGGTGTATCCAGATAGTGTGACGACTAGGGGATTTTCACAGTAACTTCATCGAGTGTGAATGTAAGCCTCCTTGTGCCTAATAAATGAACTTTACAGTCACAGGTAGGGTGTAGAGAAAGATTAGCTTAATATATAATACAACATTATATTATATAATATAAATTTTGATGACAGCAGGGAAGAAGCTGTTCTCGAGTTGGTAATATTGAGTTAATATATGTAATATTTTACATAAATATAGTAATATTATCCCCCAGCAGCACGTAACTCTTTCCCTTCTACCTCCCTTTATTTTCAAGTAAGAGTCATGCTGGACTCGAAATATTAGCTCTATTTTTCCCTCTCCATGGTTGCTGCCAGACCCGCTGCGTTTTTCCAGCACTTTCTGTTTTTATGTGTGTTCCCTGATCAGCTGGATATAGCAAATGTCCATATGGTGTGGAGTCTTCAAACCACAATACTGTGAAATCCTTTTTGACTTTGATTGATATAGAGTGCACATTCTCTCTCTGTGCTGACACACTCCCCTTTCTGAAATCCAAAGGCATTGGCTTCGCAACTTTCAACCTCATCCCCATCAATCCTTCTCTAATTTCTCATCAATATCTCTCATGTCAGATCTGAGAGCCACTTCCTTCTCCCTCAAATTAATCGCCACTGAACTATTCACCACACATCCTCCCCACCCAGCTGCTGTGCTAGTTAATTTTGTCAATTTTCCTTTCTGCTTAGGCATTCTCCCAACCCTTCGCAACTGTGGTCATCATTCCTTTCCTCAAAAATCCACCACCGACCGCTCAACAGTTGGACAAACTGTCTAAAAAGAATGCAAATGGACAGATTGCCCAATATTAATCCAGGTTAAAGTCCAACAGGTTTATTTGGAATCACAAGCTTTCAGAGCACTGCTTTTTCATCACCTGATGAAGGGGCAGTACTCCAAAGGCTTGTGACTCCAAATAAACCTTTGGACTTTAACCTGTTGTTATGAGACTTCTTACCATGCCCAACGCTGGCATCTCCACATCAATCAGTATTATTCTAGGTATGTGAAATGACACTTTTGACTCCGCAAAATCCCATTTACAGACGTCTGAGGGCTTGTGCCAAAATTGGAATAGCTGTCCTCCCTCGAAGCCAAGCAACCTTTGACGTAATCATACTCATGGAACAATAGCTTACTGACAATGTACCAGGCACCATCATCATTGTCTCTGGATATGCCCTGTCCCACTACAGGATGACCCATCATAGGTGGCAGCACAGTGGCATGCAGTCGGGAGGGTTATCCTGTAAATCCTCAACAATGACTCAGGACCCCATGTAGTCTCATGGCACCAGGTCAAACATGGGACAAGGAAATATCCCACTGGTTACTATTGTATGATGTTGGATACAGCTCAGTAAGTTTCAGTGAAGTCTTTGTAATCTCAAGTAGATTAACTGTGTGTATTGATTAACTAAAAGAACAATGTGTATATGTGCAGTACAGAGTTCAAGCTCAGAGTTGTCATCATGTTTGTTTGTGCACACAGCTCTGTCTAATACCGTACTGACCCCTAGGTTAGGTCATATGTTCTCTTCCATCACTGTGTGAGAGGTACTGTTCTCAGTCCCATATTAACACTATATGTGCTAGACCTTTATGCTACAATTCCATGCACTGCATCACTGAGACCTGTCATCATTGCTCCTCAATCCCACCTTCCCAGCTGATGAATCTTCCATGTTAAACACCAATTGGAGGAACACTGAGGGTGGCAAGGGCACAAAATATATTCTGGATGGGAAACTTCATAGTCCATCGCTAAGTGACTTGGTGTCACCATTAACTGACCAAGCTGGCACCCATGTCGTAAAGGACATAGCTACTAAATTGGACCTGTGGTAGATGATGAGGGAACCAACAAGAGAGAAAAACCTACTTGATCTCATACTCACCAATCTATCTGTTGCAGAGGCATCAGTCCATGATGATATTGGTAGGAGTGATCTTCATCTTTCTGGAGACAAAGTCCCATCTTCACATTGAAGATATCTTCATCGTGTGTGTCTCTGTGCTAAATGGGGCAGATTTCAAATTGATCTAGCAACTCAAAAGTGGGCATCCATGAGTGGAACTCTATGTAACATGCCTGACCCAGCTTGTGCCTCATGGCATAGACCACATAGCCGGGTAGAATAGTTAGTATATGATTGCATCCCCTTTTTCATAACAAATGATAAATTTGCATGCATTATTATTTGCAGTTGTGAGTTACCCAAGTTTCTCACCATATACCTATTATTTTCATGCATTAGCAAACTGTTGATTATTCTCATCAGTGAAGCAGACTAGGAGCAGTGTCCTATGGTCAATTTTTGTTGAAAAAAGATAAAGAGTGACATCACAGGAAAACTATAAGTTAATTGATTGGTTAAAAATGCTATTGAGGATCTACAAATGTCTGTAAATTAGAAAAGCATAGATAAATAGCTGCATTTGGATCTAACTGAGAAAGTTAGGACAATCTTGAATAAACAATGCAAATATATATAAATCTTTATGATACAGTTGCAATTGCAGACATAGATGTAGGGTTACCAACGATGGGCACTTAACTCCTTGTTTGACATACAATAGGATGAACAGAAATATTGAGAAGATCAAAGTCATTTTGAGATAAAGGGGGAGTGGGGCTGCTTTTGTGCTCCAGTTTTCAGGGAGTGAGATAGGTGATGGGAGTGGGAAATCCTGCAGGAGTCCCAAAATAAGGTTTACACGGTGGGATTTCCTATTCCGATTGTCTCCAACATCAGCCAATGATATAACAGAAATCCTGACATTCAAAACCGTGATCCCCATTTGAATATATTTAAATATAATTATCAGGCCTTTAGGCCAGGGGGCAGTGCCATTGGACAGTGCCAAGGGAAGTGCTCGGAAAGTGTTCCAGGAGTGAATGATCCATAGGGGTGGGATTCCATGGGGATGGTGATATTTCTGTCAGAGGTTTCATGGAGGGAGTGGGTAGGTTCTATGGTGGGAGTCTGTGAGTAGTGGGTGTCACGTGGGTGGAGCGGTTTCTATTAATAAATATTTCCATCGGTATACTCTTAAAAACTGATCTTTTAAAAACTATATTGCTGGTGGGGCATGATATTGTGGGACCCATCCCTTTATTTTAGTTTGGCTTCATGCCAACAATATATGAGAATAGCCATCCTTGAGATTTATCGCTGTTTTTCTGGTCTTTGCAATACTCTGACTATTTCTCAGAACGTTCTGCCCTACTGGTGATGGCAAGCAGTTCCAACACTACCTGTCCCACCACTGAATGGTGGGATCCCTCACCAGATTCACACTTGGAACCTCATGAATTATACCGAGGTGGAAGGCAGCTGATTCTTCCACCCATCCTCAGCTGATGGGTTCAAAGGTCTTGACGCCATATTTAAATACCAGTCCAGCACACTCATCCCACTCCTTCCATTCCAGCTATCTTCAGCAGACTGTGCAAGATGTCCACAACCGAGAGGGAAAAGGCTAGCAGTCTCAAGAAAAGCCTGTTCCTCGATTCAACTACCCTTTCCCTGCTCCAATTAGACCTCTACCCACCACACAATCTTCACCCATCCCCTTCCAGTAAGCAATGTGATATCACTTTGACCCCCTTGTTTGGGGGCTTTTTATGCAGCCTATCAGGATCCAGCTTCTCTCCTCTCAGTCTTCCCTCTGCCTCCTATTGTTCGTCTCTTTCGTCACCTCCTTGTGTGCCATCATGAGCCCTCACCCTTCTCTGTTTCCTTCTCCTTGTGTTGTTTTTCTTCCATATTGCCCCCTTGTCTTCATCAGTACAGTGTTGTCCAGATAGACGCTGGTGTGTGGCTCTAAGCGCAATGACAATCCCCAATCCCAGGTGCTGTACCAATCCGAAATGGTGACACAGGAGGGTCCAAGACAACTCGCTTTGCATGAAGATGGAGGACAGAAACCCCAGTCTTCCCCAGTGGAGTGGTGCATTAGGGGTAGTTCAGCACGATGGCAGGAAGTGATTGTATTCACTTCAGAGTCTCTGGTGAACTAAGGACCATCTTATACACACCACTCTTTAGCAATTGGGTTTGATGTCAATGTAAATTCCCACTGATGTGATGCAACTTTGAAAGGCCTGCAGGTGGGCAACTGTTCTAATGACTATTCATGAGATGCAAAATAATAGCATTTGCACAATCTGCCGACAGGATGATTAACTCACCATTGGGAGAATTGCAATGTGATTTTACACTGATGGGTTTCCAGCTTTTTGGCTCCTGCCAGATTCATTTCGCCAGCTCGCCATCAAACCCACCGTTGGTTGGTTGTAGGACCTTCATCTGTTGTCTTTGATCCCTACCACAAGCTCTATTTCATTGCTAATAATTACACCTCTCATCCTGCTGAGTGTATGCGGTTTAAGAGATTGGGTCAACCTTGATCAGGAGGGTATTGCTCAGAAGAAATACGGCTGCAGATTAAATAACTAAACATACACAGAATGCTGCTACACAACACAGGATAAACTTCTCTCTACTTTATTAACTAGGGCTACAGTGTACTTTAGAGCATGGGACCTCAGGGGTTTCTGGAGCTGAATAAGAATAATCTCAGGACAAAAGCAAAATACGGTAGTGCTGGAATCTGAAACAAAAACGGCCTCACCTGAGCAAGGCCATAAAATCCCACCCAGTGTTTCGAGTCCAGATGACCCTTTGTCAGAATAACCGCAGCCTCAATGACAGGCCTGCCACCAATACCCAAGCAAAGTAGGCATCTACTAGAGCACTCAAGAATAGGTATAGCTGAATGGATGTTCCAGTCAAATCTTTTGAGATCCCACCCTACACTCTTATATTCCACATGGTTAGCCCACTCTTTTTTTTTTAAGAGCAACACAGCACGGGAAACAGGCCCTTCGGCCCAATGAGCCCGCGCCGCCGTCATAACTATATAGTAACAATTCCATTATCCTATTCTAATTTTAGGTTATTCCTAATATGGAAGAGTCTCAATGTAGGGACAATTTGTTTCCCAATCAGCCTAAGAGCGAATTTTTTTGGGATGTGGGAGGAAACCGGAGCGCCCGGAGAAAACCCACGCAACCACGGGGAGAACGCGCAAACTCCCGCAGACACCGGCCCAATTCCAAGTGTCTGAACAGCTACAGCGATAGTCACTGAGCTGTCATGGTGCCCTTCAGATGGTCCACATAAAGCACTCATTTATGACATGAAGCACCAGGCAACCCATGAATCAACATCCAAGAGCTGTCCTCGCACCACCTGCCGAATGCATGCTCTTTGTTGGTCAAGTATGGACTGAATTACCTGTGGAAAAAAAGCCATAGTTAAACAGTCCTGCTATATCCCTCTATCTGCAGACCGCTCATGTGGCTGTCCAAGAGACCCTTAAACAGCCCTAGCGTGCCTGCTCCAACCACCTTACTCGGCAGTGCATTCCACACCCCCACTACCCTTTGTGTGAAAAACTGCCCTCTAATATTCGTCTTATACATAGCCCCCCTCACCCTAAGGCCATGACCCCTCGTCCTATCCATTTCTGAAGGTGGAAAAAGTTTACCACCATTTAGTCTATCTATGCCCCTTATAATCTTATACACCTCTATTAGATCCCCTCTAAGCCGACGTCTTTCAAGGGAAAACAACCTCAGTCTATTTAATTGTTCCTCATAAGACAGTCCTTCCATACCAGGCAGCATCCTGGTAAACCTCCTCTGCACTCTCTCCAAGGACTCCACATCCTTCCGATAGTACGGCGACCAGAACTGGACGCAGTATTCCAAGTGAGGCCTAACCAACGTTCTATACAATTGCAACATCAAACTCCTACTCTTGTATTCTATACCCTTTTCTATGAAAGCTAACATACTATACGCTTTCTTTATCACCTTCTCCACCTGTGAAGACACCTTCAGAGACTTGTGAACCTGCACCCCCAAGTCTCTCTGCGTCTCTATACTCCGAATAGTTTTACCTTTTATCCTATAACTCTCTTCTACATTTTTCCGGCCAAAATGCATCACCTCGCATTTATCCAGATTAAATTCCATTTGCCATCTATCTGCCCAGTCTACCAACCTATCTATGTCCTGTTGTATTGCCTGGCACTGCTCCTCTGTACCTGCCAATCCAAGCATCTTAGTGTCATCAGCAAATTTGCTGATCTCACCACCTACCCCAACTTCCAAGTCGTTTATGTAGACCACAAATAGAAGAGGACCTAGTACTGAGCCTTGTGGCACTCCACTAGTGACAGGCTTCCAGTCGGAAAAAGAGCCTTCCACTACTACCCTCTGTCTCCTCCTCCCGAGCCAGTTCTCGACCCATCTACATACCCGGCCCTGTATCCCATGCGCCTTCACCTTCTCTATCAGTCTACCATGAGGAACCTTGTCAAACGCCTTACTGAAATCCATGTAGACGACATCAACAGCATGTCCTTCATCAACTGTTTTTGTCACTTCTTCAAAAAATTCCACTAGATTTGTAAGACAAGACTTCCCCTTGACGAAGCCATGCTGCGTATCCCTGATCAGATCGCAGCGCTCCAGATGCTCATACATCCTGTCCCTGAGGATCCTCTCCATTAGCTTACCTATAACTGAAGTCAAGCTCACCGGCCTATAGTTCCCTGGGTTATCCCTCTGACCTTTTTTAAACAACGGTACTACATTTGCTATCCTCCAGTCCTCTGGGACCTCACCTGTGTCCAAGGAAGAGACAAAGATTTGCGTCAGAGGCCCAGCTAGGTCTTCCCTCAACTCCCTTAGCAGCCTGGGGTAAATGCCATCAGGCCCCGGAGCTTTATATGTCTTTAAGCTGCCTAACAGCCCCAACACCTCTTTCCTCGTAATCTTTATTTCCCTCAACCGATCCTCAACTTTGTCAACATCAGCAATAGACATCTGGCCAGTCTCCTGCGTGAATACCGAAGCAAATTATTCATTCAGGATCTCCCCCATTCCCTCAGGCTCTAAGCATAGATCCCCTCCTCTGTCCCTGAGAGGTCCAATCTTGCCTCTAACCATCCTTTTGCTCCTTACATAGGTGTAAAATGCCTTAGGATTTTCCTTAATCCTACCTGCCAGAGCCACTTCGTGGCCCCTTTTTGCCTTTCTAACACCCCTTTTAAGATCCCGTCTACACTCTCTATAAGCTTCCAGCGCTGTCTCAGTCCCCAGTTGCCTAGATCTAATGTAAGCCTCTCGCTTCTTCCTGATCAAGTCCTCAATATCCCTGGTAAGCCACGGTTCTCTAATCCTACCTTTCCCATCCTTCCTCCTTGCCGGCACGTATCTTTCCTGCAGAGAGTTTAGTTTTCCCTTGAAAGACTCCCACATGTACCTCGTCGACCTGCCCTCGAAAAGCTTATCCCAGTCGGTATCTTTAAGATCTTGCCTAATCTGGCTGTATCTAGCCCTCCCCTTTAGGATGTGAGAGAAGCATTATTGGTCCTCCAAGGAAATCCACTAGTATCAGATGCAAAAATAAAGCAAACAAATGTAGCAAAATAAATTGGAAATAGAATTAGGCAGGGGGGGAACATTTTAAGAGTTTAGGAAAGAAATGTGTAGCAAGTATCATAGAATATCTTAGAATCCTTACAGAAGGAGGCCATTCAGCCCATTGAGCCTGCACTGAAAATAATTTTCTCCAGACCCAATCCCCTCAACGCCACTTATCCCCCTGATGTGAATGGTCAATTTCGCATGGTCAATCAATTTAACCAGAACATCTTCGGAGCATAGGAGGAAACCGAAGCACCCTGAGGAAACCCACGGAGACACGGGGAGAACGTGCAAACTCCATACAGACATCTAAGGTCGGAATTGAACTCAGGTCCATGACGCTGTGAGGCAGCAGTGTTAACCGCTACACTACCTTATCGCCCACAATATAGATTTCAATACTGCGAACAGTTGGCATAGAAAAAGATGAAACATTAGTCAACAATTATACAAGATTAAGGGCAATTTCAAGTTGTTTGGTCTATCTGAAAACCTCAAAACAGTTGCTTTATTTCTATCCAGAATAACATCTTCAGGTTTGGCTGGAAGTACACCAGCAAAAGAATTATCAAGGGTAGAGGAAGATTGATAAGCTGTTGGATTGTGGTGAAGATCAATGATGAGAACCAAGGATAATTGATGTAGTAAGAAGGTAGAATTGAGTGCAGGAATTCTGATTACCTCAGTGGAAAGCAGAATGAGAACTTTGGCAGAACTTTATGATTAAATTGCTACATTAGCTCTTCATGGAGAGTGCCTAAGAGTTTGATATGGATAAGCAGATTATACTAGTGACTGTTTCATTTCTCCTCAGCGATGGTTGACCTCTGTGCAAATCATCTTGCATTGCAAATGAAATATAACTTATTCCCATGTTGTCTCGTGAAGCTTTATAGCTTTATACCAGGCTGTCATTATGCTATCCTTGTGGAAAATTACAATTATGTGGCACAGTGGTTAGCACTGCTGTTTCACAGCACTTAGGAACTCAGGTTTGATTCCGGGCTTGAATCACTGCCTGTGCGGAGTCTGCATGTTCTCCCTTTGTCTGTGTGGGTTTCCTTCAGATGTTCCCGTTTCCTCCCAAAGTCCGAAAGATGCGCTAGTTTGGAGCATTGGTTGTGCTAAATTCTCACTCAGTGTACCTGAACAGGTGCCAGAGTGTGGCGACTGTTCAGACTGTACTGAAATGGCTCTTCAATAACTGTAAATTGTTGTAAAATTTATCTGTGTGCACTACTGGCTATTTGCTGCTGATCCACTGCAATAATTCCTCAGAGGCCACAAGACCATAGGAGATAGGAGCATAGTTAGGCCATTTGGCCCATGAAATCTACTCCCCCGTTCAGTCATGGCTGACAAGTTTCTCAACTCCTTTCTTCCGCCTTTTCCCCATAACCTTTGTTCCCCTTGCCAATCAAGAACATACCTATCTCTGTCTTAAATGCACTCAATGATTTAGCCTCTACAGCTTTCTGTGGCAATGGGTTCCACAGATGCATCACCCTCTGGCTGAAGAAATTCATCTCAGTTCTAAAGGGTTGCCCATTTACTCTGAGGCTGTGCTGTTAGATCCTAGTCTCTCTGAGTAATGAAACCATCTTCTCCACATCCATTTTATCCTTTCAGTGTTCTGTAAGTTTCAATGAGACCACTCACCACTCCCCCACCCCCCCACCACCACCTCCCCCTTCCCCGTCATCCTTCTAAACTCCATTGAGTATTGACTCAGAGTCCCCAAATGCTCCTCATATATCAAGCTTTTCATTCCCAGGATCATTCTCAGGAACTTCCTTTGGACCTCTCCAGACTGGTGTCTTTTCACCACATTTCCTTTATTTACAAAGGCTATCCCACTTCTTGAGTGCTTCACGTTCAGAATCCGGAGTGCCAGTGGATCTGATACTCCCACATTTATATGTAGGTGAGGCTCTCTGATGGGGTGGGCAATTATGACCACAATTCAGGGAGCTCAATACTCCAAGAGGAAAACCTCATGGGCCTTGTTGAAATCATCACACCCACAAAATCCATGCAATAGTTAAGAAAGCCCATTGATACCTCTATTTTCCCAGGAGATTAATGAAATTTGGCATGTCTGCTACAACTCCCACTGACTTCTACAAATGCACCATAGAAAGCATTTTTTCTGGTGGTATCATAGCTAGGTATGGTTCCTGCTCTGACCAAGACTGCAAGAAATGACAGAGGGTTGTGAATGGAGCCCAGTCCATCAATTAAACTTTTTATCCATTGACTCTGTCTACACTTGCCACCTACTTGGAAATTCATTCTGGATGGCATGGTGGCACAGTGGTTAGCACTGCTGCCTTCCTTTGCCATCTGCGTTCGATTCCTGGTTTGGGTCACTGCCTGTCTGAAGTTTGAACGTTCTCCCCATATCTGTGTGGGTTTCCTCCCACAGTATGAGAGACATGCAGGTTAGTTGCATTGGCCATGCTAAATTTGCCATCAGTGTACCCAAAAAGTGCCACAATATGGCGACTAGTAGATTTTCATAGTAACTTCATTGCAGTGTTAACATGTGACTAATAAATAATCTTTTAACTTTAACTTTTAAAAGCAGACAATTTAATCAAGGACTCCACGCACCACAGATACTCTCTCTTTCACATTCTTCTGTCAGGAAAAAGATCCAAAAGAGGTCACGTACCAACCGACTCAAAGTTTCTTCCTTGCTGCCATCAGACTTTTGAATGGCCCTATCTTGTATTAAGTTGATCTTTCTCTACACCCTAGCTATGACCATTACACCACATTCTGCAGTCTCTCCTTTCCTTCTCAATGAATGGTATGCTTTGATTGTATAGTGCGCAAGAAACAATACTTCTTGCTGTATACTAATATATAATGGGATAAATGCCAGCATTTCCACATCATGCTAATATATGTGACAATAATAAATCAAATCAAAAAGCAAAATTATGTTTGTCTATTTCAAAAATTAGTGGCTTTTACAGCATTTTTTTCCCATTTCTTTAAAAGAAAATAAGCAATCCCATCCATCGGTCTAACTGGGCCACTAAGATGCCATCAATATGAAATCCAAACCTATCATTTAGAAGGAAGGCCATTGTCAGGAATACCAATCATATCTTACACTTTGTACTGTTCCTCAGTGTAATGACCCCCACAGAGGCGAACGTCCCGTCACCAAGCTACTTTATTTACACCATACATCTGTACACAGCCAACTCTGTACCCTGTTCAATACAGGCTGGGAGACTGACACATCTTCTTTAAATAGAGAGCATGAAGCTCCCTGATATAACTATTAATTAGGACTCATCAGGCCAACCTCATTAGCCTGGCTGAAGTCATCACAATCAGCAAGCAGCCAGCTGCCATAAATAAACTATTAATTCATCCTCAAACACTGAACAAAATCGGTAAGTGCCACTTCCCTTTCATTCTGTTCTTTGGAATGACCTGAGCCTTTATGAAAATGACCAAAAAAAAGTTTAAATTTCAGGGCACCTTAAAAATGAGAAGTCGGCATCACAGGGAGTGAGCGAATCAATAACCGTTAACCGCAGGGAGAATGCGAGTGCAGAGAGTGATCTACAAGCTTGTTGATATATATGGAGCCATGAGCAGAATCCAGTGTGAGCTACAATTCCAATCTATTGAAAAATCATGAAATATGTCCAAGGGAATGTAATAAAAACTCGTGCCTCTCATTTAAAACAGCTTGCAGTATATTGAAATGTCTACTGCCCTTCTCCTTACAGGCCTGTCAGCACAAAGTGGAGATTGATGTTGATTTATTTTGTTTTGTTTATTACTTGCTTTCCTTTGGAATGTTTAGTGTTTGGGGGATATTTATTCTTTTTCTTTTAATTACACCAGCAGAACCTATGGCAGCCTGAGATTCTGCAGTTGCTGCTTTTTTTTGACAGGACAGTGGGGGTGGGGATGTCAAGGTATAAAAGTTTTTCAGAGATCCACATTTCTGTCCTGGATATCTTTATCATACAATCATAGACTCCCTACAGCAGAGAAGGAGGCCATTCGGCCCATCGAGTTTGCACTAATCGAGTCACATTCCCACCAGGCTCTATTCCCATAACCCCACATATTTATCCTGACACTACGGGCAACTTAGCACGGCCAATCAACCTAGCCCGCTCATCTTTGGAGGAAACCGGAGCACTTGGAGGAAACCTACGCAGACACAGGGAGAAAGTGCAAATCCGGGCAGTCAGTGAACTGGGGAACTGAACCCAGGTCCCTGGTGCTGTGAGGCAGCAGTGCTAACCACTGTGTCACCGTGCCACCCATTTAAAAGGCAGTTTGGAGGAGATTTTACCAATCTTCATGGGGATGAATGAGCAGAAGAAGCAGGAGAGCTTATTCCACCAAAGTAGAGTCATAGAGACATAGGCTGGAACTTTATCAGCCCGCCCACCTCGGGAATCGGAGCAGGTGAGGGATGGAGCAAGGGAAGGCCTGATAGTGTTGGGCAGGGTTTTATGATTTCGGGATGAGCGAGGTCGTAAAATCCCATCCATAGAGTCATACAGCACAGAAAAGGCCCTTCAGCCCATTGGCTCTGCACTGACCACTAAATGTACGCTGATCCCATTTTCCTGCCCTTGTCCCATGTCCTTGAATGTTACAATATTTTAAATGCTTGTCCAAATACTTTTTAAGGGTTATAAGGTTTAAAGCCTCCACTACCTTCCCAGGCAGCGAATCCCAGATTCCCACCAGCCTTTGATTTTTTTTCTCTCAAATTCCTTCTGAATGTCCTGCCTTATCTTATCACAATGTCCACTTGTGATTGTCCCCTTAACCAAGGGGAACAGCTGCTCCCTATTCACCCTGTCCATACCCCTCATAATCTTATACACCTCAATCATATCCCCCCTCAGCCTTCTCTGCTCTTAAAAAAACAATCCAAACTCCCCTTACAGCTCAAATGCTTCATCCCAGGCAATGTCCTGGTGAATCCCCCCGTCTACCCCGTCTAGTACAATCACATCATTCCTACAGTAAGATAATGTGAACTGTACATAGTGCTTGAGCTGTGGCTCTGTACAACTCCAACATTAATCCCTTGCTCTTATAGTCTATGCTACGACTGATAAAAGTAAGTATCCCATCTGCATTCTTGTCTACCCTATTCACTTGCTGATTTCAGGGATCTGTAAATAAGAACCCCAAAATCCATCTGTTTCTCTAAGCATCCTGGAATCCTGCCACTCATTAAATATCCCCTCGTCTTCTTTCTTCTGCCAAAGTGCATCCACTTGCACTCATCAGGGTTAAGTACTGTCTGGTGATGAAGGAGCTGTGTTCCGAAAACTTGTGGTGTTGGTACCAAATGAACCTGTTGGACTTTAACCTAGTACTGTGAGACTTCTTACTGTGTTTACCCCAGTCCAACACCGGCATCGCCACATCATCACTGCTCAAAGAGCCAGCCATTCTGCAAATTCCACTGGTCAGCCATCTGAAGATCAAAATCTCTCCCTGTAGTTTGCCAGTGACTCAATTAAGGCACCTAGGTCATTGTATTCTAAGTTGTTTCTGTTCGCTTTTTTGAACAGGGTGTTGATGGCAATCTTTCAGCACTATTTTCCTGCAAAGCTATTCTCTACCATTTCCTGGTTATAAACCATTAGGCGGTTTGTCTACCTTAAGAGGGTGTGATTGTACTTCTTTCAAACGCTTTTACATTTGGGATCATTGCAATTACTAGAAATATTTGTGCTCACGAATTTCATAGGGGTGTAAAAATTTAATTGCTATTTAGAGAAATTTGTGATTGCAAGGATGGAGAGCAATGAAAAAGAAAGAAAGGCAGAAAATAGACCAGTAAAAATGTACTATTGGTTAAAAAAAGTCTCTAATTAAGAATATTTTTCTTAACGTTTCTCCAGTTCATTTAGTTTTCCTTAAGCACTGACATTAACAATTTTAGTTTAATATGTACCTACATATCTGTCTAACAAACCCAAACTTCTCCCTCAGACTGCTAGTTCAGAGGGTGGACTATCGCACCGAGTGATAAATGAAGCCTTAGCTTCAAATTTTCAAAGAAATTGTTTGAAATTGATTGTTGCCAGAACAGAGGTCTGCAGTTCTGCTAGTAAAAGATTTGTCTTGAACAAAAGAGGCAAGCTGAGATAAAACCAAATGTTCAACTGAATCAGCTCCATTTTGATTGTTAGGAATTATCCAGTCTGTGCTAATCTTTCCTGATGTTCTGTGAGCCTTGTTTTCTTCATTTTGTTGGTGTAGGATAAAAGTTTAAACTGCAAAGATGTGCAGGTTAGATGGGTTGGCCTCTTAGTGTCCCATGATGTGTAGGCTAGGAGGATTAGTGGGGTAAGTCTGTGGGCTTGCAGCACTAGAATCTGGGTGTGATACTCTGTCAAAGAGTTGGTGCAGACTTGATGGGCTGAATGGCTTCTTTCTGCACTGTAGAGGTTCTATGATTCGGTGCATAGGATAAAAAATCTTCAATCTGTTCCTCCCTCAGTCTCTGCACCAAGAAAGTTTTCAGGTGGGATTTTCTGGCCATGCTTGCCCTCAAACCTGGAAAAACCTTCTCGGGGTTAATGAACCTTTACGTGGTCCATGCTCCACTCACTATGATCCCTGTGGTGGGTAGGACAGTAAAATTCCACAACTCACCTTTGGTAATTTCATCTTACCTTGCACTCATCCATCCTTCCACCTCTCTGAATTCACTCCCCTCCCTCCAAACTCTCCTATCCATAGGCCATTCTCTCTATATTGTCATCTTCTGTGACCTCGCTACTCCCATTGTTTCAATCACTGGCAAGACCGTCTCTGATCACTCACCACTCATATCCTCATTCTTCCTTCCAACCCTGCTTTCTTTTGTGTCTGCTCCTGGAAATACTTCTCCCCCCATTTCACTTAGCATGTCACTTTCAAATTCCCTATATCTAGCTATGGACCTTCCATTCATTTCTGCAGTCGTTGAGCTGCTGAGCCAGTACCTTGGTTCTACTGTTGATTTCCTTAACACGAGTAAAATCTTTACTATCGCCTCCCATTCTCCCTAGGAGATTTTCACAGTAACGTCATTGCAGTGTTGATGTAAGCTTACTTGTGACTAATAAATAAATAAATTAAGCAATCTTGGTTGTTTTGCTTATCTTTGCTTCCTTAAGTTCAAAGGACGCAGGCTAAGTTGTATATAGCCCATGGCTGGTTTGGCCAGTCACTGCCAGATTTAGTTGAGCCACATCCAGTATTATCAGCGTTCTGCTCATCTTTTCTAGTACTGTTTGTTGCTCCTAATTCAATGCTAACAACCGGTTTCATTGTTCACTACCAACCATCTCTCTAAACCTCCCTACTGTGCTTTCTTAAGTCACAGGATCACAGAGTTGTTACGGCGCAGAAGGAATTTCTCCCACTGTGTCTGCACTGGCTCTCCAAATGACTTAATACCATTTCCCAGCCTTTTCCACATATTTCTGTACATTGCTACTATTCAGGTAATCATTTTGTGTCCTCTCGAATGTCTCGATTGAACCTTCCCTTCATCACACTTCCAGGCAGTGCATTCCCAACCTCATTGGGTGGGATTTTCTGGCCATGCTTGCCCCGAAACTGGAAATGGGGCATGGTGCGTGTCCCCCGCCCTCTACAATTCCCATGGGGGACGGAACAGGAAAACTCCCCTCCTTCTATAAAATGCTTTTTCTCATGTCAGAATGGTTTCTTTTGCAAATCACCCTAAATCTGTGCCCCTCGATCCTTCTAAAAGGATGCGGGGAACATCTCTATCAAAGCTCCTCTCGGCCTTCTTCTCTCCAAGAAGAACAGTCCCAGCCTCTAAATTCCCCAAAAATAAGTGTGGAGGAGTTCATAATCTTTTTTACCAACCAGGTTGAACCCAGCTGCTACTAAACCTCAGGGCATCTCTTCCCCATCCTCTCGTGCACGCACAGGAAGAGACCACAGATTGCTTTGCAAACCAGAGCTACTTTCTCAGATTTCAAGATTGTAGCTTTCCCAATGATATTATCCCAATTTTGCAAACAATATAGGGATAACACTTTCTCCATGGCAAAACAAAAGTCAGCTTAGCTGTCTGATCTCAACTACAATTAACAAAATGATTGACAATTAAAGGCTCACATGTATGTACATTTTTGAAAAACATAACCATCGCTCAGATGCTTAGCATAAAATAGTGTGACACACATTAAGTTAAAGCATGCCAATGTCTTGGGTTTCATCGCAGTCACATATCACACAAATAATAAAATGGTTTATAGTTTTTGGAGATAATGGAGATGAAATTGCACCTGTATGAATTATCTGGCATGCTTCAAATAAGGAAATAGCCTATTGACGCTCTGTGATCTTGTACATGATCAATGATTACTTGGATCATGCGCTGGAGGATATCTGGCATCTGTGTAATGGGATCACCACAGGAAGTTGATGTCTTTTAGGATGGAAGGCACTTCCTCACTATTGTTGAATTTTCTCGATTCGAAGTTTTATTTTTCCCCTTAAGCATAAAAAACAGGAAGTGGATATCAGATGGAACATCAACCCTGCACAGCTCACAATCACTCCATGGTGGAACAGAGTGATTATAGCTTTCAGCCAGGAAATAACGTGCGCAAAGTTCAACAGAAAAGAATCATAGAATCCCTACAGACGGAGGCCATTCAGTCCATTGAGCCTGCACTGTTAGCAATCCTACCCAGGCCCTATCCCCCATAACCTTATACATTTACTCTGCTAGTCCCTCTGCATTTAGGGGCAATTTAGCATGATCAATCCACCTGACCTGCACATCTTTGGACTGCGGAGGAAACCGGAGCACCCAGAGGAAACCCACGCAGACACGAGGAGAATATGCAAACTCCACACAGACAGTGACCCGAGCTGTGAATCAAACCCAAGTCCCTGGAGTTGTGAAACAGCAGTGCTAACTACTGTGCTACAGTGCCACCTGATATTGTCCTGGATCAATATCACTGTGGTTAAACCAGCTGTTGTACTTGGGCTTATTTTTACACCCATTTTGAACAAGGAAAAAACATTTTCATTTCTCCAGTTCTTCCAGTACCACTCCATATTTAAGGAGAATTGTAATATTATTGGCAGTAATAATTAATCCACAATTAATTGCACTACCTTTGATTTGGATATTTCTGTAAAGTCTGGCAACACCAATTTTAAATCCAACCGATTTATTTGATAGTAAATTTGCGAGCTTTCAGCCTTTGTGGCCTTCGTCAGGTGAATGAGATGTTCTGGTCTCCAAAAGCACACATTTCAGCACAGACAGTTTACAGATTGCTGATTAGAATGCAAATCCTTATACCTAACCTGCCATTCAAGTCTTAAAGTGGCTAACAGCAGTGGTTAGAGGGATGTGTATTGTCTCCAGACAGCACAGTAAGTGAGGTTTTTTGCTAACCCAGGCAAGTCATGGGGGTTACAGATAGTGTGACATGAAGCCAAGATCCCTGTTAAGACCGTCCTTATGTGTGTGAAACTTGGCTATCAGTCTCTGCTCAGCGACTCTGCGCTGTCGTGTGTCGTGAAGGCCCCCCCTTAAATGTTCTTCAAGTGGAGGCTCCTGAGGCAGGGTGTACACGTGAATGTATTTAACTGCTGAAATCACCAAGCTCTTGTCGTGAGGAAGCTCTCGAATTCCCTGACCCTTGGCTATCCCAGCAGTGAATGTTGAAAAATCAAGTAATAGTGATAGTGAACCTCGCCATATTTCAAGTTCCAAACCATCTTTTTGGCTTCAATTTGTTGCCCAACAAGCATTCGGCCTCTGATAAAACTGGAAATGGGCAGGTTAAAGGTAGATTTGGGTTGGGAAATGGGTCTCTCAGCCTTTAATATCTCACTCAAACCCAACTGTTTATTTAGATTAAACTTCAGCCCAATATGTTAATCTCGTTTAATATTACCAAGGCCAGAATTTTAGGGAGCTTGAGTGAGCAAACCCCTCACCTGAGCACACATAAAATCACTTGAGAAGATGTCAGGCAAGAATCCTAAAGTTATGGTGTACTTGTGCAATATTTTGATTGGCTTGCACGCGAGAGAGTTGGAAGCATGTCCTCTGACAATTGAAAGAGAAAGAGAAGGAGATCTAATTGAGGTGTAAGGGGATTGACAAAGTCGATGCGGAGAGGATCTTTCCTCTTGTGGAGCAATCTGGAACAAGAGGTTGTAGTTTTAGGATAACAGCTGGCAGATTTAAAACAGAGATGAGGATAACTTACTTTGCTTAAAGGGTCATTAATCTTCTTGGTGGAATTGACTACCCCAGGGCATGGTGGATGCCAGGACTGAATGAATTTAAGGAAAGGGTGGACAGATTTTTAATTGGTAAAGGGTTTGAAGGCCAATGGTGAATGAGCAGGAAAGTGGAGTTAAAGTCGTGATGTGATCAGCCAGAGTGATCTGAAATAACAGAGGGGCTCAGGGGCTAAAATTGCCTGTGCTGCTCCTGGTTCTTATGGTTCTTATGATTCTATGATTAAACATGCAATTGGCCCTACTTTTACATGGCCCACAGGGTTTAACGCTTGGCAGCATTCAGGTTTTTTTCACAATTCCCTATCCAGGGTGGGGATAAAATATCTGGATTAAATAAAATGAAATGTTTGAAAGTTGAGGTGTTATGCTGCCAGTTGCTTGACTCTGCAGAATAGAGACAGTTTGCGTCCTCCATAACTATCATTGGAACAATACTGCAGCCCCCTGAGGCAGTTGTCAGTCTTTGCAGAGTTTGTTGGAAACAGCTGCCTGTACCCTCACTTCTCTCTGCGTCGGCCCTCCTCCCACCCTCCACAGCAGCACTCAGCCTTTCGGAGTGTTGACTGGGCAGCCAGTGTGAGATCCTGCTCCAGAGAGCATATTTCATGCCTGCATTCAGGCCTGAGTGTGTGTGCCTGATGGATGAACAATTCAGGGCACGATGGTTAGCACTGCTGCTTCAGGAAAGGAAAGGTGGAATATGAGGCTAAACTAGCTCGAAACATCAAAAAGGACAGTAAGAGTTTTTATAAGTATATAAAGAATAGGAGGATGGCCAGAGTTAATGTAGGACCCTTAGAGGATGAGAGGAGTGGTTTAATGGTGGATGGCAGGGATATGGCAGAGACCTTGAATAAGTTTTTTGTGTCGGTCTTTATGGAGGAGGACGTAAATAGCTTGCCCGAACTTAAGGATAGAAGGGTGGTAGGAGATAAAGTGCTTGATGAGATTACAGTCACTAGCGAGGTGGTGCTTGATAGGCTAATGGGGCTGAGGGCAGATAAGTCCCCGGGACCGGATGGAATGCATCCCAGGGTCCTCAGAGAAATGGCAGAAGTGATAGTGGATGCTCTGGTAATTATCTTTCAAAATTCTCTGGACTCCGGAAAAGTGCCGGAAGATTGGAAAATGGCTAATGTTACATCGCTGTTTAAAAAGGGTAGCAGACAGAAGGCAGGAAATTATAGGTCGGTTAGTTTAATGTCTGTAGTAGGAAAAATGCTTGAATCTGTAGTCAAAGCAGAAATAACAAGGCACCTGGATACAAGTGGTTTAATCAGGCAGACGCAGCATGGATTCATTAAGGGGAAGTTGTGCTTGATGAATTTATTGGAGTTCTACGAGGAAGTGACTAGTGAGGTAGATAGAGGGGAACCGGTGGATGTGGTGTTTTTGGATTTCCAAAAGCGTTTGATAAGGTGCCTCATAAAAGATTGCTGCAGAAGGTTAAGGTGCAGGGAGTCGGGGTAGGATGTTAGATTGGATAGAGGATTGGTTGTCTAATAGGAAGCTGAGGGTAGGTATTAATGGGTGCTATTCTGATTGGCAGCTGGTGACTAGTGGAGTGCCCTAGGGATCGGTGCTGGGGCCTCAACTACTTACCATTTACATAGATGATCTGGAGGAAGGGGCTGAGTGCAGGGTGATGAAATTTGCTGTTGAGTGGAAAAGCAAATTGCGTGGAGGGTGTGGAAAGCCTGCAGAGGGATCTGGATAGGTTGAGTGAGTGGGTGAGGATCTGGCAGATGGAGTATAATGTTAGCAAGTGTGAGGTTATCCACTTTGGTAGGAATAATGGTAGGAAGGATTACTATTTAAATGGAGAAAAGCTGCAGCATGCGACGGTGCAGAGGGACCTGGGGGTCCTTGTGCACAAATCGCAAAAACACAGTGTGCAGGTGCAGCAGGTGATTAAGAAGGCGAATGCAATGTTGGCCTTTATAGCGAGGGGGATAGAATATAAAAGTAGGGAGGTTCTGTTGCAGCTGTGTAGGGTGTTGGTGAGGCCGCAGCTGGAGTACTGTGTGCAGTTTTGGTCACCGCATTCGAGGAAGGATATATTGGCCTTGGAGGGGGTGCAGAGAAGGTTTACTAGGCTGATACCGGAGATGAGGGTGTTGGATTATGAGGAGAGACTGAATAGGCTAGGTTTGTACTCTTTGGAGTTTAGAAGGCTGAGAGAGGATCTTATAGAGACGTATAAGATAATGAAGGGGATGGATAGGGTAGAGGTTGAGAGACTCTTCCCGCTTAGCAAAGATAGCAGGACTAGAGGGCACAGCCTCAAGATTAGGGGGGGGCGCAATTCAGATCAGAGTTGCAGAGGGGTTTCTTCACGCAAAGGGTGGTGAATCTTTGGAATTCTCTGCCTGATGAGGTGGTGGAGGCTTCCTCGCTGAATATGTTCAAGTCAAGAGTGGATAGGTTTTTAATTGACAAGGGAATTAAGGGTGACGGGGAGAAAGCGGGAAAGTGGTACTGAACCACTACAGATCAACTGTGATCTTATTGAATGACAGGGCAGGCTCGAGGGGCTGGATGGCCTACTCCTGCTCCTATTTCTTATCTTCTTATCTTCTTATGTTCACAGGGCTAGGGACGGGGGTTCTGTTCCCATTTTGTGTTACTGTCTCTGTGGAGTTTGGACGTTCTCCCCATGTCTGCGTGGGTTTCTACTGGGTGCTCCGGTTTCCTCCCACAGTCTGAAAGATGTACAGGTTAGCTGGCTTGGTCATGCTAAATTGCCTCTTAGTGTTCCAATGGTTTGTAGGTTGGGGAGATTAACCGGTACATACATGGGGTTTAGGGGAGAGAGTCTGGGTGAGATATCTGTCTATGAGTTGGTACAGGCCCGATGGGCCAAATGGCCTCTTCTGCAATATCGGGATTCTATGATTCTGAGTTTAGTATCAGAATCATTTAGTTCAATTCCTCGAGTGTCATCTTTAAGAGCGAAGATGGATGCAAAGTACTCATTCAATTTTTCCATTATACCCAGAAAGCAACCACTCCTTGAACATCCTTCAATGATCCAAAGTTTCCTTGACACTTTTCAGCCATTTCAAAGAATGTAAGGAGCTTTTCACAGTCTTTCTACAATTGTCTATGATCCATGTTTCCGTTCATCTTTTTGGTGATCAAACAGCAGGTTCATTTTCTTTACTCACCTTTGCCTTTAATATAGAGAAACATTATTACATCTGTCTTTCTTTCTCCATACATAACCACACACCACCTTGATGTTTTTTTTTAACCACACTTCCTTCCTTTGGGTACATAATGGCCTTCTGTATTGTTTAATCTTGTTCTTAAAAGTTTTCATTAACATTTTCAGTCAACATCAATCTCATCACTAAAAGGATTCACTCATTTACTATTCCAAGCTGCCTGCTATTTGTGTGAAGTACATCTTTTCAACAAAGAAAATCTAATAGCATAATGATAAGAACTAGTTTGGCAGCAATGACCAATTTATATTTCTGCTTCTTCTCCTATTATTTAAAAGCAGTCGTTCTCAAACCACTGGGAGCAGCCCGGTGGCACAATGGTAAGCACTGGTGCCACACAGAGCTAGGGATGCAGGTTCGATTCCGAGTTTGGGTGACTGTCTGTGCAGAGTCTGCATGTCCTCCCCTTCGTCTGCGTGGGTTTCTTCCGGGTGCTCTTATTTCCTCCCCTAGTCCGAAAGACGTGCATTGACCATGCTAAATTCTTCTTCTGTGCACCCAAACAGTGTGGCAACTAGGGGATTTTCACAGTACTTCATTGTAGTATTAATGTAATCCTACTTGAAAGTGCATGTATTTATTAATCGCAAGTAGGTTACATTAACATTGCAATGAAGTTCTGTAAAAGTCCCATTTGTGACATTAATAAATCAACATAAACTTAATCCTCTTTGGTTGATGGATACTTTTCAAATGGCTGAGTAATCACAGACCCCTGATCTAAATTATGATACTATCTTATACATGCAAAAATACTACATGTAAAGCATGTTTTAACAATGTTTTTAAAGTAACAAATATTTTGCTTGCAGATCCCTTGAGATGGTTGTACCTATTTCTCACTGCAAAGCCTGGAGACAGCAGGAGTCTGGAGAGATCACAGCACTGAGAGAGAGAGAGAAAGAATGAGAACACAGAATGGATAAAACATCGGGGGAGAACAGAGCATGGAGAAAGTAAGAATCTGAAGAAAACAGAAACCAGGAGAAAGCAGGAGCACAAAGAGAGCAAAAGCATAAGGGGGAACATAAGAATTAGGAACAGGAGTAGGCCATCAGGCTCCTCGAACCTGCTGCGCCATTCAATAAGATCATGGCTGATCTTTTCATGGACTCAGCTCCACTTACCCGCCCGCTACCATAATCCTTAATTCCGGTTATCAGTGACATCACTTGTCACTGATCACCAACCAGGAAAATATCCAATTGCCCTCACTGATCACCAACCAGGAAAACATCCAATTGCCCTCACTGATCACCAACCAGGAAAACATCCAATTGCCCTCACTCTTTGCTTTCTGTTAGTTAACCAATCCTCTATCCATGCTAACACATTACCCATAAACTGTGCACCTTTGTTTTTAATGAAGTAGTCTTTGGTGTGACACCTTATCAAATGCCTTCTGGAAATCCAGATACACCACATCCACAGGTTCCCCATTGTCAACTGTGCATGCAATGTTCTCAAAGAATTCCACCAAATTAGTCAAACATGACCTTTCCTTCATGAACCCATGCTGTGTCTTACCAATGGGACAATTTGTATCCTGATGTCTTGCTATTTCTTCTTGTTGATAGATTCAAACATTTTCCCTACTAAGAGATTAAGCTAACCGGTCTATTAGTTACCTGCCTTTTGTCTACCTCCTTTCTTAAACAGTAGCGTCACATTTGCTGTTTTCAATTCTGGGGCAACCATCCTAGAGTCTGGCGAATTTTGGTAAATTACTACCACTGCTAACAGAAGAGAAAGGGAAGCACACAAAAGGGGCAGGGAAAGACAGGGATGCAGGGAAAGTTGAGCAATGCCTCTGGCCACTGCTTTTTCTTGACCATAGCATGTTAGGTGATCACTGGTAAGATTATCTCTGTCTCAAAGGCCTTAGTTTAAAAACTAGCATTAAGTAAGTAAATAGAAAGTTCTTTGGTCCATTGTAATTTCCTGCGCATGAATAAAAATAAATTTTGACTCATTGGATGAATTTGTATAAGCCATTGACATAATAATTGATGATAAAAGACATAATAATCATTGGCCTGGATTTTGCTGTAGAAGTAACAGTGAGACTGTCAATGCTCACTCTTAGTAAGGAGTAAATTGGACAGCAAGCTCTGGTGTACGCACATATGATTTGATTTATTATTCTCCCATGTATTGGGACACAGTAAGAAGTCTCACAACACCAGGTTAAAGTCCAACAGGTTTATTTAGTATCATGAGCTTTAGAGTACTGCTCCTTCATCAGGTGAGTGAACAGTTGGATTCACAAACAGGGCACATCATGTATTGGGATACAGTGAAAAGTACTGTTACTTGTGCGCTTTATAGACAAAACATACGTTCATACAGTACATAGGGGAAGAGGAAAGAATTTAGCGTTAAAGTCATTGCTAGCGTGTAGAGAAAGATCAGTTTAATATATGGTAAGTCCATTCCAAAATCTGATGGCAGCAGGGAAGAAGCTGTTCTTGAGTTAGTTGATATGAGTTCTCGGACTTTTGTACTTTTTCCAAAGGAAGAAGGTGGATGAAAGTATGTCTGGAGTGCATGGGATCGTTGATTATGCTGGTTGTTTTTCTGAGGCAGCAGCAAGTGTAGATGGAGTCAATGGATGGGAGATTGTGATGGATTGGACGATGTTCACAACTATTTGTAGCTATAATATTGTAGAGGAGGAATTTCTGTAGTGTATGCGGGAGTTTTCTTGATCAATATGTGGAGGAACAACTAGAGAGCAGGCCATCTTCAACTGGGTAATGAGAAGGGAATCATTGCCAATCTAGCTGTATAAGATCTTTTGGGAATGAGTGACCATAACATGATAGAATTTTTTTATCAAGATGAAAGTGAAGTAGTTGATTCAGAGACTAGGGTGCTGAATCTTAATAAAGGAAACTATGAAGATATGCGGCATGGATTGACCTTGATAGATTGGGGAGAGTGACTTAAAGGGATGACAATGGACAGGCAGTGACAAACATTCAAGAAGCAGCAAATGGAGAAACTGCAGCAATTGTTTATTCCTGTCTGGCACAAAAGCAAAATGGGTAAGAGGGCCAATCCATGGCTTACAAAGGACATTGGAGAATATCCAATCAAAGGAAGAAGGATATAGATTGGCCAAGAAAAATAATTGGCCTGAGGATTGGGAGCAGTTTAGAATTCAGCAAAGAAGGACCAGGGGATTGATTAAGAAGGGGTAAATATAGTACGAAAGTAAGCTTGTAGGGAACATAAAGACTGACATTAAGACTTTCTATAGATAGGTGAAAAGAAAGATGTTGGTGATGACAAATGTAGATCCCTTACAGACAGACACAGGAAAATGTATAATAGGAGACAAAGAAATGGGTAAGGAACTGAATACATAATTTGTTTCTGTCTTCATAAAAGACGACACAAATCAGATAGATGCCAGAAATGTTGGAGAAGCAAAATTTAGTGAGAGTGAAGATCTGAGGGAGATCAATATTAGTAGAGAAGCGGTGCTGCAAAAAAAATGATAGGATTGAAGGCAGATAAATTCTCAGGGCCTGATAATCTACATCCCAGAGTACTTAAGGAAGTGGCTCTAGAAATAATGGATGCATTGATTGTCTATAGATCAGGTTCTATAGATTTTGGAACAGTCCCTGTAGATTGGAGAGTAGCTAATGTCAGTCCAATATTCAAAAAGAGAGATAGAGAAAACAGGGAATTATAGACCAGTAAACTAAACCTCGATAGAGAGGAAAATTCTCCAATCCATTCTTAAGGACTTTATAGCAGAGCATTTAGATGGCAGGATCAGACAGAGTCAGCATGGATTTATGAAGGGGAAATCATGCTTGACAAATCTGTTGGAATTTTTTGAAGATATATCCAATAGAGTTGAAAAGGAGGAACCATAAATGTGGTATATTTGGATTTTCAGAAAGCATTTGACAAAGTCCTACACAAGAGATTATCATGCACGATTAAAGCGTGTGGGATTGGGGGAAGTGTATTGAGATGGATAGAAAACTGGTTGGCAGAAAGAAAACAAAGAATAGGAATTAATGGGTGCTTTTTAAATTGGCAGACAGCAAGTGCTAAGGTGCCACAGAGATCGGTGCTGGAACCCCAGCTATTCACAATATATATTAATGATTTGGATGAGGGAACAAAATGTAACATCTCAAAGTTTGCAGATGGTATCAATTTGGGTAGGAGGGTGAACTGTGAGGTGGATGCAGAGACCCTTCAGAATGATTGGACAGGTTGGGTGAGCGGGCAAATCAATAGCAGATGTAGTATAATTTGGACAAATGTGGGGTTATGCACTTTGAAAGCAAAAGAAAGTAGATTACTACCTGAATGGCTGTAAACTGGGAGACAGGATTGTGCAGTGAAACCTTGTGCACCAGTAACTGAAGGTAAGCATGCAGGTGCAGTGGGCGGTAAAGAAGGCAAATGGCGTATTGGCCTTCATTGCAAGAGGTTTCAAGTACAGGAGCAGGGATGTGTTGTTGCAATTATACAGAGGCTTGGTGAGGCCACACCTAGAGTATTGTGGGCAGTTTTGGTCTCCTTTTCTGAGGAAGGATGTTCTTGTTCTCAAGGAAATGCAGCGAAGGTTCAAGGTTGGTGGGACTGATGTATGAGGAGAGATTGACTAGGTTAGAATTGTTTTCATTGGAATTCAGATGAATGAGGGGGGGTCAAGAGACTTATAAAATTCTAACAGGACTAGATAGAGTAGATGCAGGGAGGATAGTCCCGATGGTGAGGGAGTCAAGAACCAGGGGTCAAAGTCTGAGGATTTGGGATAGACCATTTAGAACGGAGGTGAGGAGATATTTCTTCATCCAAAGAATGGTTAACCTGTGGAATTCATTACCACAGGAAGTAATTGATGCCAAAACATTGAATATACTCAAGAGGTGACTGTATATAACACTTGGGACAAATGGGATCAAAGGTTATGAGGAAAAAGCAGGATTAGACTATTGAGTTGGATGATCAGCCATGATCATATTAAATGGCAGAGCAGGCTCGAAGGGCCAAATGTCCTCCTCCTGCTCCTATCTTCTATGTTTTTAGTAGTCTTGGTCAGAGCCAAGATATGATACATCTGGAAAGGATGCTTTCAATAGTGCATCTGTAAAAATTGGTGAAGCTGTAGCAGAAATGCTGAATTTTCTTAGCCTCTGAAGTGATATGAAGTTAAATAAGCAAATATGCAAGCTGCACTATACCAGTATCTCTGATAGATTTTGCATTAAAATACATGAAAAGTGAAAAATTGTGGCACTTACTCATTAGATACTGACTGAACATTGGAAAAGGTGAGAGCTTGTCTGATCAAGTGTAAGTGAACTTCAAACATCTTATTAAATCTTCAAATACTGTCAAATGAACTCCCTGACACTGAACATTTAATTTTACAAGTGTGGAATCTCATTCATTCAGAATTTAATTACTGATGGAGACTTTAAAAACTTTTTTTAATTTTTTGTCACTTCCATCTCTTCCTCTTAACCAATTTTCAATTAGCTTTCAGTACATGATTTTACATTGAATTAAAAATTCTAGCTTATACTTCCTGGATTAGACACTGCATGCTTCAATAAGGATTATTAATCTGATTTGTTGGAGAGACATGCAATTGCTTGTTCTATTCATGCAGGTCCCAGATCTTCTATGGAGGATTCCCTGCTGCTTTGGACTCCTGATGCTTGTAAGCCATTATGCAAAATACCACAAAATGCCAGCAGGCAACTATAAGCATAAGGAATGTTTGTCTGCTATGGATTGCAAAATCCAAGTCATTGTATTTTGCAGTAAACTGCATAAAAGACTGCCAGCGTGAGTTGCAATTTTTAGTAAAACCCTTACAGACACACATGGTATATTAACAATTGACTATTCATTTAGGAAGATAAACATAACTCAGATGGCAATGGAAACAAATTCTATCCAGTTGAATAAGAGGCAAAGGATCAGGGGACCTGCTGACATATTAGTTTTTGTACACCAAGTTTCAAAAGGAATTTCACTTGTGTTTCTCAAGGCTTTCTATCCTTAACCTTACAATTATAAATAGCAAAGATCACTTCTGCCTATTTCTATAAAGTCAAATAATTCACTCATTCAATAGCTGTAATAAAAGTCTTCGAATTGACTTACAGTTCGGCTGGGACCTATTGCTTCAGGTCATCTGGCAACCTAAATTCTATTATTTTTTGACTGGAGAGGTTAGATAATCTTTTGCTTGCATGTGTGTCCATTTCTGGCTTGATATATTACCACATTTCTAAACTCAGCTGGAAGGTGATGTACAAGAGTTTGGTGTTTGATTAGGTTTGTGTTGATCCCAAACCTCAAATCATTTTTACTGTTACAATGTCAATCTGTCAAAAGTGAAATACCCCAAAATTTAATAGCCATAGCAGCACAATGTCCCCAGACTTCCAATAAAGCATTGGGAGTTTAAATTTTCACCTTGTCTTGACATTTAAACTCAGCTTCATTGATTGAATTTCTTAGTTCATGGCTGGACTATAGGAAACAGTCCAGTTACGCAGGAAGGAAGATGTCCTGACAGGATTGAATTCAGGTAGATAAAACATGCGACAGTTTTGGGGAAATTTTTAAACCCAAACTGCTGACTGATTCAACTGTAGTAAACAATAGTTCTGCAGAAGTCAGACAAACTTAAAACATTAACTCTTTTCTCTCTCCTCAGATGCTTCCAGACCAACTGAGTTTATCCAGCAATTTGTTTTTATGGTAGTAAAAAACATGATGGGTAAAATCAATAGTGGTGTGAACATTAGACTCCTCAAAGCACTTATTATGTATATGTTCTACAAAGTTTTTGTTGTGAAATATCAAAATTTTTCTCACCTTGTTTGTGGAGGGATTAATTCCCTATACAACAAGTGAGTTAGCAAGACTCCTGCAAATTCCTTGCTGTGAGGTCCACACCATTTTAATGTCCACGTGTAATTTAATTTTACATGGTCCAGAATTTTACTACATCACCCACTGCAGGAATCAGAGCATAGAAAGGTCCATCGACATCAGGCGGGATTTTACAATTTCAGGACGATCAAAGTCAGGAAATTCCATCCATGGGTACTAGAATTCTTACTTAATTGAGATGGTACAAATTTCAAATTTTTCCATAACCGCACCATATACCATTCCTGTTGGGTTAAAAAAAATCCTTTTGTGTCAACAAATATTCTGAATCAATGTAAAATCTTTTCTCTTCTAACTACTGAGGAAATGAAGCAACAATGAATCAACTGGAATGTAATCTATTGCAGTGGAAAGCAGGGACTGAACATAACTGAAAATGGCACCTCAGACCAAGTCATTCAATTGAGTCTTCTGCTCTCCCGAAAGCATATGTCTGTTGAGAAATGGAATATTTTTCACCAACAGGGTTCAATTCCTTGAGTTCAAACACTGGTCAGGTATATAGTGGCTATTCCAGAGACCCTCCTGTATGACAGGACAAAAAAAATATAGCTTGGCTATCCATTCTTTAGAAAATCATGGCTGGGCAAACATCACAACAGCTGCTGCCCTTAATTCAGAATTGTAATTATAATGCCAGGAATAAGAGCTTCTGTCGCTGTACCTTGCCATTCTACCTCAATCTAAAACTCAAACTTGTCAGTTGAAATTTCCCACTTTCTCTCACGTTTTCGCAGGAAAATAGCAGTCAATTATAGCTGAATCACTAATAATAAATAGAAAGGCATTTTTAGCACGATACTTTTTACATAAATAATAAGAAAGCCTTCAAATGCTGGATAATAAGCACTACAGCTGTAACAAAGCTATCAAGCTTCAAAGCTTATGCAAGGCTTCTATGCTTGTATGTGACATGAAGATATGAAGCTTTATTACTCAAACTAATTTCAGTCCGAATACGAGCCTGAAGCAGTGAAGTTTTTCGTTATAATTCTGGTAATATCACTTGGAAAACAATATGCATGTTAGCTGCAGAGATTTTAATTATTTATCAGTGACTTCGTTAGAACTTCACACAGAATGTACAAGCATTTTATGCGTATATACAAAACCGTTGCCTTAAACAACATTTTGCATTTACAGTTTCTTTAATGTGGTGAAATTTGCAAGGTGCTGCAGAGAAAGGTTATCAAACAACATTTGACGTCATGGAAAATGTTAGGGCAGATGAAAACATAAGTTTTAAGAGATACATTAAAGGAGGAGAGCGAGAGAAATAGACAAGTGGGGACAGTTAGGGACGGAATTCCAGAATTTTCAGCTTAGCTAGCTGAATCCATGTCAGCCAAAGTGGCACAATTCAAATTGGGCATGAGTTGAAGGAGCACAGAGATTTTGGAAGAATGCAGGGCTAGAGATACTTTTTTAAAATTTATTCGTGAGACATGGGTGTTGCTGACTGGCCAGCATTTATTGTCCATTCCAAATTGCTCTTGGAGGGCAGTTGAGAGTCAACCACATTGCTGTGACTCTGGAATTACATGTAGTCCGGCCCAGATAAAGATGACAGATTTCTTTCCCTTAAGGACATTAATGAACCAGATGGGTTTTTCCAACATTGACAATGGTTTCAAGGTCATCAGTGGATTGTTAATTCCAGATATTCTTTATTGAATTCAAATTTCACCATCTGCTGTGGCAGGATTTGAACTTGGGTCCCCAGAACATTATCTGAGTTTCTGGATTAGTAGTCTAGTGATTGTACCTAAGAGGCAAGGCCATGGAGGAATCTGAAAACAAGGACGAGAATTTTAAGATTGAGGCATGCTAAATTTAGCAGCCAGGAATGATGGGAAACAGGATTAGGCACAAATTAGAATAATGGCATCAGAGTTTTGGATGATCTCAAGTTTATGGAGAGTTTCAGTGAGAAAAATCTAAATCTTTATCGACATGCAAAAGGCAGCAAGAAAAACATAAATCATTGAGGTATATAATTTTTAATTATTTTAAACAATGCATAATTAAACAATTTAAACAGAATTTAAGTACATTATTTTTCCTCTTTTTAACCAAAAAAGTTAAGCATTGCACTTGCAAGATACAACAGTTACATTCAGTAAATCTGGGAAATGTAAAAGCATTAAACCAAATTAGGAACACATCCCTAAAAAGGAATAATGAATTGCAGAGTTTTTTTCTTTTATATACTCTATGTAAGTAAAAACAAGACAAGTTTGCTACATTTATTCCATTTTTTGTGTTGAAGTTTGACTTCATTTACTGCCTCAGATCTTCTTTCCAAAGTTATTTTGATGTTTTGCATTTCCTGACTTTTTTTCCATCGATTAACATGTATAACATTCACATCTGTAGTCTTTTACATAATAGCTATCAATAGTTATGAGATCATAGCAGAGCACATCACCTATCAGTTCATTTAGAACTGTATTGGCTATGGTGGAAGGTCAATCCACAATCCAGATTGTGCCTTTTCAAAGCACGGGGTAGGCACAACCACGATAAGGACATTTTTAAAAGTGCATATTTCATTTCAATTTTGTAATTTATTGACAAATAAATCATGCCCCGATTATTTACATTTGCTGGATAAAGCGAGAAAGTGCTACTAAAACTACAAGTCCAATATATGCTGAAGGTATATATTCATTGCAAACAATCTGAATTGCTGGTGCATCCATTCTGCATCACTCCTATTTTCACCACTCAATCGACCCAGGTTGCGAGGTCAGTTCGACAAAATCTTCATTGTAATTTACTGGTACAGATAGCACCATGTGGATTTTGAAGTCAGCGTTGTTCAGTTCCTTGTATTCATCCAGTTTGCTTTTAAGTTCTGTTCGGTCTCTCACAGCTTCAGCTTTCTCCAGTCCATCTGCTTTTTTATGGCAAAAATACAATGCTCTGCAGAAAGTGGGAATACTGTGTTACACATCACATAAATATTCCTGAAAATCTGTGGTTGAGTGAGTATGCATATGTGTGAGTGGCTGAGTGAGTACATGTGCGTGAGAGTGGCTGACTAAGTGTGCTTGTGTGACAGTACCTGAGTGAGTATGTGTGTGTGGCTGAGTGAGTGTGTGTGTGTGTGTGTGTGTGTGAGAGTGGCTGAGTGAGTGTGTGTATGTGGCTGAGTGAGTGTGTGCGTGTGTGAGGGGGAGAGTGGCTGAGTGAGTGTGCATGTGTGTGATTGAGTGAGTGTGCATCTGTGACGATGGCTGTGTGTGTGTGTGTGTGTGTGTGTGTGTGCGTGCGTGTGTGTGTGTGTGTAAAACAGTAGCTGACTGAGTGTGAGTGGCTCAGTAAGTACGTGTGTGTGTGAGAGTGGATGAGTGTGTGCATTTGTAAGAGTGGCTGAGAGAGTGTGCATGTGTGAGAGCGGCTGGGTGAATGTGTGTGTGTGAGAGTGGCTGAGTGAATGTGCGTGTGTGACAGTGGCTGAGACAGTGTGCATGTGTGAGAGTGGATGAGTGAATGTGTGAGTGTGTGATTGAGTGAGTGTGCATCTGTGACGGTGGCTGAGTGAGCGTGTGTGTGTGTAAGAGTGGCTGAGTGACTGTACGTGTGTGAGTGGCTCAGTGAGTGTGCATGTGTGAGGGTGGCTGAGTGAATGTGCGAGTGTGTGATTGAGTGAGTGCATGTGTGAGAGTGGCTGAGTGAGTGTGTGTATGTGTGTAAGAGTGGCTGAGTGAGTGAATGTGTGTGAGAACAACTGAATGAGTATGTGTGTGAGAGATGATGGCTGAGTGAAAATGTGTGAGAATAGCTGAATGAATGTGTGTGAGATGATGGCTGAGTGAGTGTGCGTGTGTAAGAATGACTGAGTCAGTGAATGTGTGTGAGATGATGGCTGCATGAATGTGTGTGTGTGTCTGTGAGAGAGAGACAGAGACGATGGCTGAGTGAGTGTGCATGTGTGAGAGTGGCTAAGTGAGTGAGTGTGTGTGTGTGAGACAATGGCTGAATGAGTATGTGTGTGAGTGACTGGTGAGTGTGCGTGTGTGTGAGACAATGGCTGAGTGAGTGTGCATGTGTGAGAGTGGCTGAGTATGTGTCTGTGAGAGTAGCTCAGTGAATACTCAAGTATGAGAATGGCTTTGTGAGTGTGCGTGTATGAGATTGGCTGAGTATGTATTTGTGAGAATGGCTGATTGAGTATGCATGTGTAACGATGGCTAAGTGAACGAGGGGGGTTATGTAAGAGGGAGAATGGATCTGTTTGGGGTTTGAGTGCATTTCTAGCTGTTGGGCAAAGCTTTCTCTGAGTGTGAGTGTGCATGTGTGAGAGTGGCCGAGTGTTCATGTGTGAGGTTGGCTGAGTGAGTGTGTGCTTGTGTGTGTGCGAGAGAGTGAGGATGGGAGTGTGTGTGTGTGTGTGTGATAGAGAGAGAGAAAGAGAGAGAGAGAGAGGGAAGGAGTGCATGTATGTGAAAGAGAGAGGAGGGAATTGTGTTTGTGAGAAAGAGAGGGGAGTGTGTGTATGTGTCTGTGTATGAGAGAGGAGAGGAGCTTGTGTGTGAGAGAGAAGTGGAGTGTGTGTGTGTGTGAGAGAGAGAGAGAGAGCAAGGAAGAGTGTGTGTAACAGAGAGCGAGGACGGAAGTTTGTGTGAGAGTGAGAGCAAGGAGGGGAGTGAGTGTGTTTGTGTATATGTATAGAGAGTGTGTGTGTGAGGAGGGGAGTGTATGTGTGTGTGTGTATGAGAGTGTGGATTTGTGTGTGTGTGTGTACGAGAGAGAGAGATGGGAATATGTGTCTGTGAGAGAGATAGGTAGGGATTGTGTTCGTGAGTGTGTGTGAGAGACAGGAGGGGAGTGTATTTATATGTGAGAGAGATGGGAGCATCTGCCTTTGTCAGAGGAGGGAATGTATTTGTGTGAGGTAGAGGGGGGAATGTGTGTGAGAAAGGAGAGAGGGGTGAGTTTATGTGTGTGAAAGAGAGAGGGAAATATCTGTGTTTGTGAGAGAAAAAGAGAGAATGAGTATGTGTGTAAGAGAGAGTATGTGCGTATGTGTGTGAGAGATGAGAACGTGTGTGTGAGAGAGGGGGGGATGAGAATGAGGGCACAGTGTGTGTCTAGCTCATTTCAGTGTCAAGGTTCCCAGTTACCTTCACCCACACACCAAGATGCTTTCACCCATCCTCACTGTGGATGAGTGAGTGAGCACCATGAGACCAGGACTGAGTTGGACACACATACACACACCTCTCCCTTTCATACTCCAATAATCACCTTTATCTGTGGCTTTATTTGTTAAAATTGTCAATTCATTGTTGTGAATTTTTTGGCTAAGCAAGTTATTTATTTTCATAGGTTAGCCTCTTTCTAAAATTCACATTTAACATGTGAAACACTATTTTTCCAAAATTTGCTCATAACCCATCCATCCCCACCCCAAGTGCAAAATATCAAAACATGGCTCCACTCCCACACAATTAAGGTTAGATCCTGAGATTTGGTAAGTGGAACATATGGACCCCGTAAAATAAATTCAGAACTGATAGGCACATTGGAACAATTCTTACGGACAAAATGAAAAACTGGATAAATTCATGTATTGTTTTAGCAATTAATTTCCTTGCATTTTTTAATGCTGAACTTATTTTGATGGCTTTGCATGCGCATGGATAACTTTGAGCACACTATCAGATCTGATATCAAATCCATCCTGAATTAGCAATTGTGATGTGAAATTGTAATTGGGAACACTGAATACATCTGAAAGCAAAAATTGTGTCAAAGATTTTGCATTGGGTCATCAAATGTTCCAAAAATATGATGCTCTTCTATTTTATCTCCCAGGCTTCAGTTAAAACTATCGTTCTGGGCAGGAAGTGGTGAGAAATCATGTGGCCTGGAAGTTACCCATCAACACCAGGTAAGTGGCAGGATCTGAGGTCTCATGATCAAAAAGGAAAACAAGCCTGTGATACGAGAGGCCATAGTTCTCTCTTGCAAGGCCCAAGGTGCACTACTGCTCCCTTAGTCCCACAAAAATCTCTTCTGGCCCTGATCCTGTCTTCACCTAGAGGCAAAGCCGCAGCAACCTTTACCCAGGCCATCGGAATGAAAAAAATCCCAAAAGCATCAAAAAAGTCCATCTAGCATATGATTTTCATACTAAATTTGGAGCTAAAAATCCAAGTTTTAATTCTTATCAGTTTTGCATTGGCTGATCTTAGCTGGGACAGCAATTGATCTGCTACATTGACTTCATTGCCTACAGCTATGTAGAGAAAAGAGTGAGAGTTTCAGTGACTGAATTTTTCATAAATCATAAAATCCCTATTGTGCAGAAGGAGGCCATTTGGCCTGACGAGCTTGCAGTGCCAACATCTTACCCTATTCCTGTAATCCCACAGATCCTCCTAAGGGGAAATTTAGCATGGCCAATCAAACTAAGCCGCAAATCTTTGGATTGTAGGAAACTGGAGCACTCAGGGAAAGACCACACAGACACATGGAACATAGAACATAGGACATAACAGTGCAGTACAGGCCCTTCAGCCCTTGATGTTGCACCGACCAATGGAGAAGAAGCAATGACCCTTTAACCTAACCATTCCATTTTCATCCATAAACCTATCCACTGACCACTTAAATGCCCCCAAACTTGACGCATCTACAACTGCTGCAGGCAGGGCATTCCATGCCCTCACCACCCTCTGGATAAAGAACCCTCTGACATCCGTCCTATAACTATCACCCCTTGATTTAAAGCTTAATTTAATGTCCCCTCGTGCTAGTCTTCTCCATCCAAGGATAAAGGCTATCACTGAACACCCTGTCGAATCCTCTGATCATCTTATATGCCTCAATAAGGTCACCTCTTAGCCGCCTTCTCTCTCATGAAAATAACCTCAAATCCCTCAGCCTTTCCTCATAACACCTTCCCTCCATACCAGGCAACATCCTGGTAAACCTCCTCTGCACCCTCTCCAATGCCTCCACATCTTTCTTATAATGTGGCGACCAGAACTGTACACAATACTCCGAGTGCGGCCGCACCAGAGTTTTGTACAGTTGCAACATGACGTTGCGGCTCCGAAATTCAATCCCCCTACCAATAAAAGCCAAGACTCTGTATGCCTTCTTAACAACCTTATCGACTTGATTGCCAACTTTCAGGGATCTATGCACATATACACCAAGATCCCTCTGTTCGTCAACACTATTAAGAGTCCTACCATTAGCCCTATACTCTATACATTTGTTATTTCTGCCAAAGTGAATTACCTCACACTTTTCCGCATTAAACTCCATTTGCCACCTCTCAGCCCAGCTCTGCAACTTGTCTAAGTCTCTCTGCAAACTATAACACCCCTCTTCACTATCTATAACTCCTCCGACTTTGATGTCATCAGCAAATTTAGTAATCCATCTTTCTATACCCTCATCCAGATCATTTATAAAAATTACAAACAGCAGAGGCCTCAAAACAGATCCCTGAGGTACACCATTTGTAACCAAACTCCATGATGAATAATTCCCATCAACCACCACCCTCTGAGTTCTATCAGCTAGCCAATTCCTAATCCAATTAGCTAAATCATTCTCAATCCCATACATCTACATTTTCTGCAGAAGCCTTCCATGGGGAACCTTATCGAACGCCTTACTAAAGTCCATATATACCACGTCAACTGCCTTACCCTTATCCACCTCTTTGGTCACCTGGAGAGAACATGCAAACTTCACACAGACAATCATCCAAGGCTGGAATTGAACACAGGTCTCTGAAGTTGTGAGCCATATTAACCATTCTGCCACCTCATTTCATAGTGATTGCTAATGAGAAGAGTGTATGTGTTTCTGGGTGGAAGTAGTAGCGGGGCTGGCTATGATATCTTTAATGTTTAAATAATCTCACAAGTTTCACTAACTCAGTTCATACATATTGAATGGTTTGCCTGTGCCAGGGTTGTGAGTGGCCTGCAGCTGCTTACCACTCAGTGTCCTTAAAACAGGAGGTACTGACTTGGGAAAAAGCAAACTTACAAAATTGTGGTGGCGGTGGTGGGGTGTGGGTGAGGAGGAGGGAAGAAGAGGAGGAGGAGAGAGAAGAGGAGATGAAAGATGTTTTGGTCAAATTATCAAATACGTTACTGATTATTGCAATTTTATCTAAAGAAATCAGCCAGCCAAATAACAAACAGAAGAAATAAAGATGCAACAAGAAACTAGAGATGACTGGTGCCAACCAGTCTGGCAACAATGACTGTGAGCAACAGAACTGACTTGATTTGTACTGAACTGCCGATATTGTGCTTGATAGTATCTGTAAATAACCTCCCCAAGCCTACAATCTTAGATTTTTAAGTTAGTGAATACATTCTCTAATGTCAGAAGTAGTTGCATAAGTGTCTTTCCTTTCATATGTAAAGCACTTTCTTGGCCCTTGAATCTTCCTATACAATCTCCCGATCTGAATAGCAATAGCTATGATCTAATCTCTCACTTGACAGTCAGACTGCAGTAATATAGAACATAGAACATTACAGCACAGAACAGGCCCTTCGGCCTTCGATGTTGTGCCGACCAAAATAAAAAGCAATGCCCCTCCAAACTAAACCATTCCCTTCTCTTCCATATACTTATCAATTAACCTCTTAAACGCCACCAAACTTGGCGCATCTACAACAGCTGCAGGCAGGGCATTCCACTCCCTAATCACTCTTTGAGTAAAGAACCTACCTCTGATATCCATCCTATAACTCATACCCCTTAATTTAAAGCTGTGTCCCCTCGTGCTAGCTTTCTCCAGCAGTAACGAGAAATAAAAATAAAGGATACGTGATGAGGACCATGGGATATAACTTGCATTTCCTAACTTCTCACTGCATCATTTATTTACATGAGGTGTATAATAAAAATTATGCACAGTGAAAAATGAAGATAAACATTTAAATACAAATAAAAGCTAAACTAACATGTTGTTTGGAAATTGGTCCAAGTAATGTCACTATAAAAACTTCTATGATCAAGTAGGCGAATGGAATATTGGTCTTTATAGCTGAGGGGATAGAATATAAAAGTAGGGAGTTTGTTGCAATGTACAGCAAGTTGTTGCAATGTGCAGATCTGGCGAGGCCGCAGCTGGAGTACTGTGTGCAGTTTTGGTCGCCACATTTGCAGAAGGATATATTGGCCTTGGAGGGAGTGCAGAGAAGGTTCACTAGGCTGATACCAGGAGATCAGGGGGTTAGCCTATGAGGAGAGATTGAGTAGACTAGGTGTGTACTCGTTGGAATATTGAAGGGTGAGGGGGGATCAGGGATCTTACAGAGACATATATGAAGGGGATGGATAGGGTAGAGAAAGAGAGATTCTTCCAGCTTAGAAAGGATAGCAGGACAAGAGGGCACAGCCTCAAAATAAGAGGCGGGGGGGGGGGGGGGGGGGGGGGGGGGGGGCGGTTGTTGAGGTTTAGATCAGAGTTGAAGAGGAACTTCTTCATTCAAAGGATGGTGAATCTTTGGAATTCTCTGTCCATTGAAGTGGTGGAGGCTACCTTGCTGAATATATTTAAGTCACGGGTACATAGGTTTCTGATAGACAAGGGAATTAAGGGTTATGGGGAGAAAGCGGGAAAGTGGAACTGATCCACTTCAGATCAGCCATGATCTTATTGAATGGCGGGGCAGGCTCGGGGGGCTGGATGGCCTACTCCTGCTCCTATTTCTTATGTTCTTATGGAATCAAAATGATCACTGCAGAAAAAAATAAGGCAGCAAAGCATTTGCTCATTCCTCATGGCAGGCTGGTGCAAAAGATTAAATGACACAGGATCAAGGATGAATTAGCTTGATGGATTCAGAACTGGCTTCGCCATAGAAGACAGAGGGTAGCGGCGGATGGATGTTTTTCCGAAGGGAAGATTGTAACTAGTGGTGTTTCACAGGATCAGTGCTGAGACCTCTGTTGTTTGCAATGTATATAAATGACTTGGAAGAAAATGTAGCTGGTCTGATTAGCAAGTTTGCAGATATTAAGATTGTCGAAGTTGCGAACAGTGATGAAGATTACCAGGGAATACAGCAAGATATTGTTTGCTGGAAAATTGGGCAGAGAAATGGCAAATGGAACTTAATGTGGACAAATGAGAAGCGATGAATTTTTGTAGGTCCAATTCAGGTGACAGCTATAAAATAAATGGCAAAGCCATTAGCAGCATAGACACATAGAGAGATCTGAGAGTACAGGTCCACAGACTCTTAAAAGTGGCAGCACAGATGGAAAAGATGATGAAGAAAGGCATGCTTGCCTTCACTGGATGGAGCATCAAGTATGAAAGTTGGCAAATTATACTCCAGGTATGTAAAACATTGGCTAGGCCATATTTGGAAGACTGTCCAAATCTGGTCGTTACACGACCAGAAGGATGTGGAGGCTTTGAGAGAATGCAGAAAAGGTTTGCTAGGATGTTGCCTGGTATTGAGGGTATTAGCTATGAGGAGAGATTGAATAAACTGGGATTGTTCTCTCTGAAGAGACAGAGGTGAGGGGTGAGCTGATAGAAGTTAATAAAATTATGAGTGGCATAGGTAGGGTGAACACTTGGAAGTTTTTTCTCCAGGACAGTAATGACAGTTACAAAGGAGTACAAATTCAAGGTAAGGAGGGAAAGGTTTAGTAGAGATGGGCACAGGAAATTTTAAATGGAGGGTGGTGAGGGTCTGGAATGCACTGCCAAGTGAGGTGGTTGAGGCAGACACATTAGTGGCATTTAAGACTTATCTGGATAGACACATGAGCAGATGGGAATGGGGGATGCAGATGGGGCATGGAGGATCGAGATAGGACAATGTGATCAGTGCATGCTTTGTAGGCTAAATAGCCTGTTCCTGTGCTGTATTGGTCTTTGTTCTATCAGCAATGGCGCAATTCCATGCACTTCCCTTTTCTGCAATATTAGATTCCATAAGGCAAAGAATCCATTTCCAGGGTGCTTGGGGTTGATCCTCATTATTTATCTGTAGTAATTGATTTGATTTGATTTATTATTGTCACATGAACATACAGTGAAAAGTATTACGTCTTGCGCTCCCAGCAGGCTGGGAAACTGCATATTTCAAAAGGCTACTGCCATCTGAAAGGAATTTAATTTATACTTGGAAAGGTCATAAATGATATTTCTGTGCATTACCAAAACACAAAAGGCTATTCAGAGCACAGGAAAATGGCTGGCAATAAAATATGGAGGCAAGATTCACAGCCTGTGGGCAAACAATGGAGAGGTAGTAAATTTTAATGGTATTAGACAGGAACTTTCAAAAGTTGAGTGGGGGAATTTGATGGCAGGCAAAGGGATGTCTGGTCAATGAGAGGCTTTCGAAAGTGTGTTAACAGGGTTCAGAATAAGCACATTCCTTTTAGAGTGAAGGACAAGACTGGTAGAAGTAGGGAACCCTGGATGACTCAGGATATTGAGACCCTGGATAAACATGAGCAGCTGGGATCAAGTAGTAATAGAGAGAGAAATCAGGAGAAGCGAAAAAGGGGACGTAAGATTGCTTTGGAAGATAAAGCAAAGGAGAATCCAAAGAGATTCTACAAATACATAAAGGGCAACAGAGTAACTACTGAGAGAGTAGGGCCTCTTAAAAGATCAACAAGGTCATCTATGTGTGGATCCACAAGAGATGGATGAGATCCTAAATCAATATTTCTCATCAGCATTTACTATAGAGAAAAGCATGGATGTCAGGGAACGTGGGGAAATAAATAATGATGTCTTGAGGGGTGTACTTGAGAGAAAGAGGTGCTGGAAGTCTTAAAACACATCAAGGTAAATTCCTGGATTTGATGAAGCGTATCCCAGGATATTGTGGGAGGCTAGGGAGGAAATTATGGGTCTCCTAGCAGAGATATTTGAATCATTGACAGCCTCAGGTGACGTGCCTGAAGATTGGAGGGTGGGAAACGTTGTGCCTTTGTTTAAGAAGGGATGCAGGGAAAAGCCTGGCCAATGAGCCAAACATTTGTAATTGTTATAAAGTTATTCTGAAACAGGATCTACAGGCATTTAGAAACACAAGGACTGATTAGGGCAGTCGGTATTGTAGTGAAAAATCCTGTCTCACAAATTTGATTGAGTTTTTTGAAGTTGTAACCAAGAAGGTAGATGAGGGCAGTGTAGTCGACATTGTCTATATGGGCTTTAGCAAAGGCAAAGTACCGCATAGTAGGTTGTTGCATAAGGTTAAATCTCACGGGATCCATGATAAGGTAGCCAATTGGATTCAAAATTAGCTGATGACAGAAGCTAGAGGGTAATTTACAGGATTGTTTTTCAAACTGGAGGCCTGTGACCAATGGTGTGCCTCAGAGATTAGTGCTGGGTCCACTGTTATTTATCATTTATATGAATGATTTGAATAAGAATTTACGAGGCATGGGTTAGTAAGTTTGCAGAAGACACCAAGATTGCCTAATGAACAATAAAAGAGGTTATCTAGTTTACAGTGGGATTTCAATCAATTGGACCAGTGGGCTGACAAATAACAGATGGAGTTTAATTTAGATAAATGCAAGATGATGCATTTGGTAGATCGAACTAGGACATGATTTACTCAGTTAATGATAGGGTATTGGGGCTAGTTAGATGACAAAGGGATCATACTCCTTGAAAGTAGATTCATAGACGAACAGTGTGATGAGGAAGGCATCTGACAGGCTTGGTTTCATTGGTCAGAACACCGGGACATCTTGTTGAAGTTGTACAAGACATTGGTAAGACCACACATTTTTCATAGACTGTGGATTGGCTACTATGCAGCAATGCTTTGAATATGTCTGGAAGTGACAAAGTCCAAGATGCATTTAGCCAGTATAAGATATAATGTAAGCAGCAATGTTGGGGAGGTGGAAATAAGCAGTTCTTTTGGTAGAATATATGAGGAATACAATTAAGTTTAGGTTTGAACATAATGCTGGAATTGGGAATGGTCTGTTGGGATTTATGGGATTCTGGAGGTGATAGTGCAGGATCATGAGCTACATCTAATAATCACCAGAGATCATTATATGTACCTGAATCCAGTACTTGGGTAGCTGACCTTTTGCCATCCACGCTCCTGCAGAAAAGGCTTTACCAATTTTTTGTGAATGTCTTTTGGAGCTCCACCAGGGGTCGCCACATACAAATAAAACAAGTTCCCCTCATCACCTTGCTCCTGAGATGTCCTGATTTCTTCCATTATTTCTTGAGTACTGACATCCATGTTCACAAATCAAAATACTTTGGTAATATGAACTGTAAACTTCCTACGAAGAAAAATATAAATCATAAGGCACTTTAATTTTAGTCATTATCACAATGTACATACAAGTGTATTTGTTAAATGAGGGTGATTTGAGATTTGAACAGGATTTTATCACTGCAGTTGCAGAATTCTTTTCCTCTTGAAGAGCTCTGATTCAGTTTTTGCAGCCCTGAGATTTAAGTTCTAAATGGTAAGGGTGGATTAGCACTGACTGCCTCACAGCACCAGGGACATGAGTTCAATTCTGGCTTGAATCACCGTCTGAGCGAAGTCTGCATTGGCCCGAGTCTGCGTGAGTTTCTTCCAGATGCCCCTTTTCCCTCTCACAGTCTGAAAGATGTGTTGGTTAGTGCATTGGCCATGCTACATTCTCCCGAACAGGCACTGGAGTTTAGTGATTAGGATTTTCATAGTAACTTCATTGCAGTGTTAATCTAAGTCTATTTGTGACACTAATAAATAAACTTAAAAAGCTATTTGTGGGTGCTGTATGAACAGGGGGACTCGGAAGTCAATTTTAGCTCATCTCTGAAAGTATTAGGGCAAGTCAATAAGGCGGTTAAGAAACCAATAGCTTTATGGGTGGGGTATTGAATACAAGAACAAAGGAAGTGATGCTAAACATTTGGAAATCTCTTATGAGCAGGTCTTATGAGGAGAGGCTGAGGGATTTGAGGTTGTTTTCGTTAGAAAGAAGGAGGCTAAGAGGGGACCTGATCGAAACATATAAGATGATTAGAGGTTTAGATAGGGTGGACAGTGATAGCCTTTTTCCTAGGATGGAAAAAGCTAGCACGAGGGGACACAGCTTTAAATTAAGGGGTGATAGTTATAGGACGGATATCAGAGGCAGGTTCTTTACCCAAAGGGTGGTTCGGGAGTGGAATGCCCTGCCTGCAGCGGTTGTAGATGCGCCAAGTTTGGTGGCGTTTAAGAGGTTAGTTGATAAGTATATGGAAGAGAAGGGAATGGTTTAGTTTGGAGGGGCATTGCTTTTTATATTGGTCGGCGCAACATCGAAGGCCGAAGGGCCTGTTCTGTGCTGTAATGTTCTATGTTCTATGTTCTATCTCGGTAAAGTCTCAGCAGGAATATTCTGTGCAAATCTGGGCACCACATTTTAAGAAGGATGAAGAAGACCCAGGAGAGGGTATAAAAAGGATGACAGCAAGGATGAGGAAGTTTATGTGTATAGAGACTTGAGTAGTTGGGTTATTCTTCTTTGAGATGATTTACAGAGGCAAAAGTTAACAGTAGACTTAATAAAGGTATTCAGAATTATAATGCATTTGAGAGAGAAAGTCAGAAAAAACTATTTCCTCTGATAAGTAACAAGAGACAAAGATTTAAAATATTTGGAGGTAAAATTTGAATTTTTTTCACATAGATGGTTAAGATATGTGACATATTATCCAAAAGGATAGTGGAATCAGATTTCATTGGGATCTTTAAAAGATAGTTGACATTAAGTTGACTAATTTGCAATATTGTGGGGTAAAGACTGAAGTGTTGAATTAAATTAGGCAGTTTGTTCAAAGTGCCTGTACCCATGCTTTGGGCCAGATTGGCCCCTTCTGTGATATAAGATACAATGACTTAGAAATTTTGTCCACAATTTAAAGGAAACATTAATATCAATGTGACTATGGATTTCCATGAGTTTCTTCATTGTTCCCCCACGCACAAGCCATAAAAGGCTTCATGAGAATGTGATGTGACTTGGAATGATTCAGCCACTTAGCCTCCTCTTTCATTGTGGTTAGTTGCCTATCTCTGTAAAACATCTCATACTCAAAGATATTTAAGTTTTGACACTATACTAGGTATGGGTCCATGTTTTATACTACCATACCAAGTGAATCAAGCCACCGACGTCAAATGCTTTTCCTTTGCAGGTCCAATAAAAGTAATACCCAAATGCAGGCTAAAGAAAGGTGGAGAACCTTTCAATAGTAACATTTTTTTCTTGGATCTCCCTACTCCCCAGGTCAATTTCTGGCAGAACTGGGTTGATGGGGATGTAGAATTAGTCTTTCTGACCCCACCAATTTTCATGACAACACCACAGTCAAATGTCAGAACAATGTTACTTAAATGTATTTTGCATTATTTAATCCATGGTGATGTTGGATGCATGGGTCATTTGTTGATCTTAGCATCTAACATTACCATGGTCTGAAAGATTTGGTAATAAAATGAGTGCAGAAGCCATGGCACTAAGTGCAAAAAAACAGTTTTCCATTTGTTTTTGAACTTGTACCAGCGGCACTGAGACTACCAGCAACATAATGTTGTGACATGCCTCTGACGCCTGTCACTGCCACTTTCTATCCCATTCGAAGTACATTCTCTCTCCATCAGAGACAGGGGAACCTGCAAAAATGATGCAACTGATGAACCACTCAGACCAGAAGTATCTCTTCGACAATGTGGTCCAATCTTGCAATCTGGTCCATACAGTCCAGAAGTCATATTTTGTATCATAATACTTACAATGCAGAAATGTTCAAATGACAAGAGACTGGCATATCCCAAGGACTATATTTACTAGCTAGAATTTTGCAACATTCAGATTTATTAAAACACATCATAATCTACCAATTGTATTTTTGAGCACGGACCTGGCAAAGCTTACTATTTACTATGAAGTCATGAAACTTAAGCATAATAAACTAAAATGTTCAAGTTCAGGAAATAAACTGAACTTGGCAAAATGAAAATATCCTTCAGGCTCTTGGACAATATATGATACACAAATGTAAGAAACGGGATCAGTGGAAGACCATTTGGCTTCACCATTCAATAAGATGACAGCTGATCTGATTGTGGCCTCAATTCCACTTCCCCCCAGTAACGTTCGACTCCCTGGTGGATTAAAGATCTGCCTAAGAAAAACAAGCATAACATTGCACCAGTCATGGTAACCAATGCCTTATCTATTAGGGTAAGCTATGGCTGTGGTCCACAACTGGCAGTTGGAAATGTTGACGAGATATGAATTTGATTCTGGATATTTTCTACCTCTAGACTTCTCAGTTTTGGTAGGGTTTATTAAACAAGCATTTAATAGGATTTATTCGCACAATCCATCTACACAGCAAGTAGTTGAATTGTTGCTAAAAATTAATTTTCTGTGGTGGATTATGTATTACACTCCATTCATGAATGGATGTTGGCAAGATATCTATGTCAGGCAGACATTTCCTCAATTTAGAGTGCCCATATATTACAGTGCTTGTTCAAATTGCATTTTTTCTTCCAATATACATAATGCCACAATTGTTCTTTTCCCCTGCAGGCTCCTTCCTTGGCTGTTGGTTGGTTTTGGAAAGTTGAGAACTGCCTCACACTATGAACCTTTGCATACTGTGTTCATGAAAATGAGGAAGAACTTGAATATATAGGATCCTTGCTCTGTACAGCAAACGGATGCTTCTGAAGTATAGCCACTTTTCATAATGTTGGCAAACATAACAGAAATAAGATCCCGCAAACAGTAAATGAAATAAGTGACTGGTGAATCTGATTTAGAGACATTGATTGAGGGATAAACATTTACTAGAACACTCTTTTATATTCTTTTATACCTGAACGTGATACCCTGATCCTCGGCTTAAAGATGGTACCTCCGACAATGCAATACCTTGCTGAAGTATTTTTTCAAATTGTGTGCTCAAATCCTAGAATGGAATCTGAACCTGTGGCATTTGGATTGAGAGATGAACTTATTACCACTGAGGCAAGTTGACACTTCGGGATGTTTTCTCTGTGGGATTCTGTTCTTACTGTATTTAAATTCTATTTTAATTCCTACATTTCTCTATTCAGCTTGTAGCTTGGGATAATTATTAAGAAAAGCAAAGAAGTTTCATATTTCATACACTCTTTATTATATAGCAAACATTGAACAGTATTTGGTTTCTAAGACTGTACTAATTCCTGACATCAAACCATTCATGTGAACAGATGCCCACCAGGGAGTTAAAGATGCAAGTGAATCTCCAAACAGATTTTCAGGCTTAGGCCTGAAGGGCTCCATTGGAAGATTTAGCACTGAAGATGACATAGTAACTCTGCTAGACTGAAAGCAAAACCATGATTGTATATGAATGAGTCATTCTATACAATATTGTTAATGTTTTTAGACTGCTACATCTTTTTATTCTAAATGATTTTAGTTTTTGTATTGCTTTTGTAAGTGAGTCCTCACTTGCTATATCTTCAATTCTGCTGTCATAAATTTCAGCTAAAATATTGCAGTATTTGGGATAATAAACAATGATGTCTCTTTTTAAAACTAATTACTTCAGTTACTGGTTCTACCCTGTGCCTCATAAGATCCTCCTCCTTGTCTTCATGAAGCAGCAGATTAACAGTTAAGTAAGATCTTCTCATTGGGTATAAAATGTTAAGTTATTTGCAATTTGATTGCAAGTATTATAAATATTATGGGTCAGATTTTATAGTCACCCTTTAAAAACACTACACTTGTTTGCTGATTTTCTGTGCGATTTTGCACTGGAACATGCTGCAATTAGAGTGCCACATCTTTGGGCTGTTGTAGGTAAAATAATACCTCAGACCGTCAGTGAGTCAAAATACAGTGGTTTTTATTTCAAAGCTCTGGTGTTCATTCATAGAGCTTTGGGAGAAGCAGGGAGTACCAAACTTCTCAAAGAACACAAATATAAGTGGGCATTTATACATCATGAGTCTTAGTGTCAATCAAGATTCAAAGTTCCATTTCCTGCCAGATCTCCAGGTTTTCCTCCCTTGGTCATGATACAACCCCAGATTTAATCATGATTCACAGTCCAGCTGGCAGCTGCAATCATGACAAAGGCTTAATCCAATCACGATTCAAAATCCTTCTGCAGCAATACTGGCATCCCTACCTTTGAAGTTACTTGTGCGATCACCGCTGTCCCAGCAGGACTCTTCCTGTTAAAAGCCAGTATCGCGATCTGCCATCAGCAGCTGTCAAAAGCTGGTATCGTAAACTACCATCTGTGTAACAATGTCCAACTAACACATATAAGTAAGATTTGCAAAGTCTACAAAATAATAGCCACATTAAACTGTCTGTCTTTATAAAAATGAGAGTTAAAGCATGTAATACATGAACAAATAACTTATATTACTCCCAGGAGCAGTATAAGCTTGAGAAGATCAGTCATGATAAAGGGTTATGTTTGTGACATATTCTAGATACAAAATCCATTAACTCTTCCCCTTCAGATACAAAATGCATTCATCCTTTCCCTACTTTAGGGCGAAATGCTACAGCAGCAATATTTCTGAGATAGCAGAACAACTCAGATATCCTAATTTCCCTGATTAAATGTGCGTCTGTGGCATTAGTAATTGCTGTCTTACTTACACTTTAATAATGGTGTGTGCCACTATATTAGCCTTTTTGCTATTTCTACAGAAAAATTTGATCTGATAATCACCTAGCAATTTGTAATAAGTTCTCTGAGGCAGAAGTCCCCTCACCAAAATCCCTTTATTTGCAAATCTGAGAGCAGCAAACAGAGTGCTTTCAGTTAGCAACCTACACTAGGAGTTCCAGAGGACCTGACCCTGCTGGTTAGGTACAAAGCGAGAGACTCCCTGACTAGCCAATCAATTTGGTTCATAGTCAGACAGTTCATACTCCTTCGGCCAGTCAATTGCCTGATTGAAGTTGTCACACAACTTACACTTTCTTTTTTTTTAAAGCAATCAGATTTAACTATTGCATTACATTATTCTATGTAATGTCCCTTACTTCCTTCTCTATGTGGATCAGCATTCCATTATTATGCCATTCCATTTATATTATGGTGAGATGATTAAAACATTGTTGTGTTGAAAAAATGGGGGTACAACACATGTCTGACATGAAGGAAATGACAAAAGGAAATAAAATCTACACTTTTTGGCATATCAAGGCACTTTGCAGGATCACAGAATTCTTATGGTGCAAATTAAGACTATTCAGCCCATCATGTCTACACTGGCTCTCCAAATGAGCAGTATGATTTAGTGCTAGTCTCCTGTCATCCTCCCATATCTCAGTACATTGTTTCCATTCAAACATATCTCATGGCCTCTTGAATGCCTTGATTGAGCCTGCCTTCACCACACTTCCAGATCCAAATCTCATTGTGTGATCACATTTTTTTCTCACATCGCATTTGTTTCTTTTGCAGATCACTTTAAATCTGTGCCCTCTCATTTTCAATCCTTTTACGAGTGGGAACAGTTTCTCCCTATCGACTGTTCAGCCCATTTATGATTTTGAACATTCACTATCAAATTTCCTCTTAACTTTCTCCTCTCTAACCAGATTATAAGCATGCAGTAAAAAAAAATGAATAAAGATCCTTAAAATTGTATGGGGTTAACTGAATAGTTGAGAAAATCCAAACTTTTCTTGCATTTAACTCAGTACAATAAGCGGGATTTGGTATTTCTTCTCTGATCCAAACTTATCCACATTCAAACAATCACAATTCAAACACACTTACTATACTATATTGAAAGTAAAATGCAATGAAGATAAACTTTGAATTTCATTCAAAAGCTGCAATGTTATTTTCTTTTCAGCATTTCAAAATGAAGCTTCACCTCCCAGCACAGTGTTACTCTTGCATTTGTTGAGTCAATTTATTGAAAATATTGAGAAGAAAACAAGAAAAGCAGGTTTGGGGATCATAAAGAACCTTGTTCTACTGGTCAGATTGCTGATAGCCTGAGTTGTAACTCTAATCTCAAAAGAAACAGGATAACTTCCTTCTCCCTTAAATAAGCTGACATTGCAGACTATAATAAATTGCCAACAACTGTTCATTTATCTTTTGCCTAAATTGCTGCAACCAACTTCTCTACTGTCATTCCTTTTCCAATCACTCTCAACTCTGTGGCTATTTGAAGCAGGTCATATGAAACTGATTTGAAAGTGACATTTAGTTCGGTTGATAAAGTTGCTTTCTTGACTGTGATTTAACTCTGTTCAAGGAATATCAAGAAAATAAACTTGTTTCCAGCCTTTCCAACATTCAGTGTTTTGAAAATAGTGTTCTCATTCAAACTTGATATGGAAAGTAAAGTAGGGCAGTGATAGAGGACTGCAATTATGAAAGGTAGAAGGGACCAGCGTGTTGTTGTACAATAGGAAGGTGCAGTCGAGGGTGGATTGCTGTTTAAACCACCATTATAACACAAACATTGGTCAAGGCAACTGCATGAAAAGAGTAAACAGGTTAGACTCTCTGTAAAGAGGGATACAAAAATCAAACAGCAATCATGTTATACATAGCACCCTTGTTAGGAGTAACATGAGCAGAAACTTTCGTATGATTCATTCAGCCTCTCTGTTGAGAAATGATATGTAGCACACGGACGCCTAAAATAAGGAGGAAAAGCTAAGGGGAAAAATGTCAATTTCAATTAAAGAAATGAATCTTCTAAAACTGAATGTGAAGCTACAAAACCAGTGCAGGTGTTGTGTAGTGAAGCTGAGAACACATTGGTCTAAGTCTTCCAAGGAGTGGCAATCACTCCACACCTACTTTTCTGTGCCACAGTGGAGTTTTGCATTTCTGATTCCATCCTCTTCAGAAATGAAGAACACACTTGAAATGCTTCTTTGTAGCCCTTGGTCTGAGGGGGCGGCGGGGGGAGGGGGAGGGGGGTGCGCACGCAAGCCACATCATTTTTTATGAAATTAGCTACCATTTCCTGGTAAGTAAAGAGTTTACATATCCCAAAGCATCTTTAAAAAGCTATGGAGAGATGGTAGGTGCGTCAGAGGGACTGGGTGGATGTGGTAAATGGACAAGGTGTAGGGTGGGTAGAGATTAGAGTGGATGAGGGAGTGGGGTGGCAACTGTGTAGGGTGGTGAGGTCAGGTTGGGGAGTTGGGGAGTGGGTGATGATCAATTATATATTTATCCAGGTTTTAGACAAAATTTTAACCCCCTAACATTTCCAGAATAATTATCCAGGTAGGTAAGGTAGCACTGTTTGAAGACTCTACCTCTAATTCAAGTGTTGGAGACTTCTAGGGAGGGTTCCAGGGAATTGCCCAATCGAAGTTCCAACTTCCCAGGCAATTCCCATGGGGTGATTGCATTTGACATGCGAGGCATCCCATACTGTATCATGGAGGATATATCTAATCTCTGACTACCATTACATGATCTGGGCTATTATTACAATTTTAACCTGTCTGTTATTATGCTCTCTAATTACCTTCTTCAGTATATACAATTATTTTATTCAAATATCTACTTTTGGCATTTTTAAATTCACCAAATTTAGAGTATCAATATTAAGGGTTAGAATCTGTTCCACATTTCCATGCACTCTTCAACTACAGAGTAAAGAACACTCTGCTGTTCCATAAGTGTGGCTTATCCCTAACCTTATAAGAGCATCCACCACATCAGTATGATGCAAATATCATGGACAATTTTAAGGTATTACCTTTTATTGTCTGTGGTCATTCTTTGTGAGATGTGCATATTTCTTAGCTTTGGAGTGAATGAATCAATTTTAGATAACACAAAGTAAGACATTTATTTATAAAAGAAAAAGATTCATTTCTTTTTCATACTGAAGAAACTACCTTTCACTCACTCTCTCATATACTGTAGATGCAAACAATCATTATAAAACTGGAATGGATCTCAGTCTCTATTTTGATGTAGACCTGTTATTTTACATCAGAAACGAAGGCTTTGAAATTACTGACATGTCTGAGCAGTCATGATGGCTTATTTAGTAAAATAAGGTTGGTTTCATAGGTAAATCTGGAGATGGAAGGGTGGCGGGGGGTGGAATGGTTAGACAGAAGGTTCTTTATTTCTCTTTGTCTTTCGGTGAAGCCATTCTTTAGTTTTACTAATTGCAGTAGTTTGATGTCTGAGTTTGTTGGTCCTTCTTCCCCTCTGTGATGAAATTACATGTTGTTGTTCTGCATGGATTTTGGCTTGGTTTGTAGCAGTTTTTTATATGTTAACAAAAAGTAAAAATGGCAGTGTATCGACTGAGCCTGTCACAAATACTAAATCATCTTCCAAATCAGGCAAGCTGAAGTCTTTTCCCACCTGAGGTGTTATTTTTCATCTGGTCAAGGAGAAATGAATATTCTTACAATGAGACATCAATAAACTTCATTATCTCATGGATGAGACCACAGTTAGTGGGGTCTTTTGGCCCTTCATGTCAGCAGAATCTTCCAGTTCTACTGAAGGCGACCGCTCTTCTGCAACAGCGAGACAGGTGAGCCATGTCAAACAGCGGACTGAAAAATGCTGCCAATGGCCAATGGCGAGCTGGCTCTGTCACCAGAAAACACTCTGCGGGGGCCTTTATCTCCTTGAAAGATAAACGCAATCCAAATCCACTCCATCAGATAGCTTGGAGCCATTTTGATTTTCAATCCTTTTAAAATGAATTCAGAATTTTTAAATGTAACTCAAAATATTATTTTGTAATTTGTAATCTTGGTGCCTGCATAAGCTTAACACAAGTATTGATGGGAGGATGTTAAGCTATACAAAGGCTTACATTGTATCAATGGGCTCAACTGGCTATTTTCTAGGGTGGAGCATTAATTTATCTCTGTGCACAACGTCAATTTCTCCTTTGATAAAAAATCCAGATGAAAAGCTATGACAAATGTTTAAAGTATAGGGCATCTGAGATAAAGCTTAGAGGGAAAGTTAAGGAAATGGGAATGAGATAGATACAAAATTAAAGGAGTTATCCGGTAGCGAAGGATTGATCTTCAGCAACAGATCTCTGAATTTCTAAAGAAAGGTGAGCTGAATGTGTTGCATGGCTTTCCTCATCTGTACTTCTGGTCTTTGTTGCTGAACTCACTAATGCTCTGATATCCACTTACTAGTCTTACAGTTCAAACAAAATTCAAAAATACTGCAAGCTAGTGATATCACCTTGGTTGAATTACAACAGATTATTTCTGTCACAGAAAGCTGAGCTAACTCAAATTTAGATTCTAGCTTCATTACATGTACTCCATTGCTTAATATATTTCAATGTTTTTCATTTAGATTGTTGATTTCTCCTTAGCACAACATTTGTGAACAATGCTGTCCTCAATCTGCATGCTAGATCTTTGGGGTCGCCTATTAAAGATGAAGAAAGAGATTCAAAAATCATGTAGAGCTATCAAGATTCCTTTTGATTTTTGTATTTTCCTTGGTGCTATTTTTAAGTTCAAACAACATTTCATTGCTGATGCAGAATAGCAGCAATTTACAGTTTTGTTATCTGGTGCACGAATAAAGCTACTGTTCTGAATCTCATTTAAGATTTACTTCTTTTTAAATTAAATGCTGAATTCATAACTACACTGTATAAGACATATCATTTGCTCAGTGTACATGATTATTACATTCAAAATCCTGTATAATTTGTTTGCTGCATCCATTTGCAGACTGATTTATGATCAGATGCAGAATTATAAATTAATTTATCTTAATTTAAGGGTATTTGCATCAGGGCCAAAAAAGTTAATTTTAGCCACCTGCTGGGAATACTTGATGAACTGAAATATAGATCATTAATCAGGGCAGCACATGAATTTTAGACAAAGTCTGAATCATTTAAACCTGTAACAAAGTCATCAAATGTTAAATTGTTTATTGGAATGAACTTCATTGAAAAGGAAATGCTTTATTCATGAAATCCTTGCCTATCAAGTAATAATAACATACAAAATAATTATATAATCACAATTTAAGGAGAAGGTTTGGGGGTGGCAAGTGTCATAAATATAGATTTAACCATGAGATTAGATTTACAACCTTGAAAATATCCCTTTTTGTTATGTACAAGATATGCTTAATGTTTCTGAATATGAATTTATGCACAGAACATATATGAAGCAATTAATCTGCGGATATTTTCCTGTTGACAGTTACAAAGACAGCTCTCATCTAAACACTCTCCGTGACAAAGTTAGCAATTAGGTGGAGTAGTGACTCACAGCAATGTCCAATTCCTCTAGGATCTGGCTTTGAACCTAGTCCAGACTGATGGGTTGAAGGTTTCCTGCGACAGCTGGAACAGTCCTCTGTGAAATGAGTTTGGCAGCCTCAACTCAAGCTCCTGCTAGGCACAGGGCTGAGAAAAACTGGCGAGGGTATAGCATTCATTGACAATCTCGCAGAGAAGAAGTGAAAGAGTTCACAATGGTGCAGTAAGAAATGACCTTCAATGATTAGGGCTAAAGTACATTCCTGAGCAGAGTACGAGGTGATTTACTCTGCATTTACCAATCCAAACGTGCACTATGTGTAAATTCATCCAGATGATATTCCTCACCTCAGAGGCACGAAAATTCACAAAACACAATGTAAACTGATATAAATTGGAATATTTTGTCTTAAGTAGAACCTCAGTGTAGATGGGTTCAACACAAAAGAAGAATTTAGAGCACGATGATAATAACTGGAAACGGAATAAAAAAGCACTGATTTTTTTTTATTATAATCCCATACATAAGCTACTTCACACACCTTTGTATTCATTCATTCTATTCAAGGGGACATGAGCATGTTATCCTAAATAATTCTCTTCAATTTTCCATCTCTTTCTTTGAAATTGGACTTAGAAGTCGTCTATTTCTTCACAATAATAAAGCTGTGATCAGTGACTGACTTTGTGGCATTACAAATGCGAACACACACACACACACACACACACATATGAATTGCCCAATGAATCTCTAACATATACCTATATTATTATTATAACATCAATGCAATATGCATATTCTTATACATAGCAACACAAAACCTTTGGTCATTTAATCTCTGTTATCCTCAATCTTACCACACACACTTTTCCTTTTGTTCTTCTTACTCTTTTCCTCATTCCCACTTCTTACCCCTGCTTAAACCTATTACATTTTCTAATCTTTTGCAGTTCTGATGAAAGGTCACAATTCTGAAATGTTGACACTGTTTGCTCTCCACAGATGCTGCCAGACCTGCCGATTATTTCCTAGCATGTTCTGTTTTTATTTCTTATATAAAATATGTTTTTCAAGTTCCCCAATGCCACCTAACGAAGTTTAGTGTATATTTTGTTGCTGCAAAAGCACAATTATACTCATATAATTTGGTTTGTGAAAAACTATACAGTTACTCTATGTATTTCCAGAGCCCAGAGCACAATAATAAGTATTTACTGCCATGCATGACCTACAAAATAAATGTGAGAACAATGCTAGTATTTCTCTTTCTTCGAGACTGGAGATGAGACTGTCAGAAATCTCTCTGGAGGTTTCCACCATCACTGTGAGTGCCACTTCATGATTAACTGGCAGGGAGACTCACAATTCAAACTGGTTGAAGTATGAAAGGCCAGGAAGGCCTCATGTCCTTCTTGGTGCTCTGTCAACAGTGCTGCAAGGTCATCAGGATTAAAGTATTAACTTAAAAATAATATGCAACTGGCAGAGATCTACTAAATATTTTTCAATCAAATTGGTATCTTTATTGCAAGATTTTCCTTAAATACAGGATCTCTAGCTGTTCTCTCACTAAAGACTATGACACAAATGTCTCTTTCTGGAAAACATTACATGAATGGTGTCCATGCACTGTGGTTATCCCAGTCCAATGTCGGCATCTGCACATCATATCCATGTATAAAAACAGACCCTTGCCTCTTGTTTATGGTTATAGAATATAAAAGATTAATTGGGAACGGTTTGTTCCTCTGTCAAAAAAGCAAACTTACATCAATATTTTGACAGGAATAAATATAGGCCCGTAATCTCCTGGCTCCCCACTGTCGGATTTGGGAAGTGGGATGGGGGGGTACCCCAAAGATACACTGAGGAAATCCCTCTTGGAAGTTCCCAAGTAAGGGAATACATGGCACTTGTCCAGAAACGCTAACTTCCGCAAGCCCAACCTGATCTCCTGACTTCACTCCACCCTCATGCCCAGCCTCCCCCAATCTCACCTACTCAGCTTACCTTCTCACTGGCCTATTATTTTAGATGAGACCTTTAAATTCACCCTGTTCAGGCAACCAGTGCCATTAAAAAGTAGGCATATCCTCCTTCCCTTCAATTCTTTTAGATTTTAGACTTGGGACCTGCAGTGCTGTCTGGATCCCGCCCAACCTAAGTCAAGAAAGTCAGGTGAGAGAAGTATGGGTAGAGTTCTGGTGCAGGTAGGTGGGTTATGGAGTGGCAATCCACGCTGATTGCCACTCCGAGGAAGTTATGGCCCTTATTTCGCTGACATGTGCCTATTATAATTGCAGCATCTTTAATTGAAGTCCTGTGCCAAATTCTTGTTTAGGATTCAAGTTTCATAAAGATATTAGTCTAAGTTTCCATTGTGGCATGTCTATTTTGAGTTAGATAATATAGAAACTCTGGTGGATATAAACAGTTATTAACTTCTTCATTTATACAATCAATACTGATATCCTTTTCTAATTCACCTTTTAAAAATAAAATCATTGAAATCTAGTGAATCTTCATTTCTAGCATGAAGAATAGCTTCTGAATAATAGGTTTCAGTAAATAATTGTCCCTGCTATTTTGCCACATTTAAACCAATTCCATCTAATTACCCAATGCTCCAATGCCACCATTCCCATGCCCCATCCCATTCTATGTGAATCCATCCTTCCCAGGGCATCTCTCTCTTGCCATTCCCAGTCCATTTTGTCCATGCCTCCTCATGCCATCCCCATCCAACTTATCCTATCATTCAGGAAAAAGATCTCTTCAGTTTTGTTCAACCTCTTTACTCTCTAATGAACCAAATAAGTTTGCCATAAGACTGCAAGACATAGGGGCAGAATTAGGCCACTTGCCCACCAAGTCTGCTCCACCATTTAGTCATGCGTGATTTTTTTAAATTCCCATTTTCTGCTTCTTCCTGATTGCCCTATTAATCAAGAACCTATCTATCTCAATACATCCATTGCCAACAGATGTATCCCTTAAAATGACTAGTCAAAACAACCTGAATACACAATAAAGCAGCATAAATAGTGTTTAATAGAAAGGTACTATATTTTTCTCAGCTTTCCTAACAGTACCAAGAATGGACCTATGTCACATGGACTGCAGTAGTTCAAGACAGTAGCTCACCGTTACTTCTCAAGAGCAATTAGGGATGGGCAATAAATGCTAGTCAGCTGATGACACTCACATTATATGTAAAAAGGAGCAACATATTATTCATCAATTGATTAAACATTGCTTAACATTTCAAAAAATCTTTTTACATAATTTAGTCTCCTTTCCTGAAACTGTCAATTCAAATTGGGCTGCAGTTTCACAACTGCCTAAATATCCTCCCATTTGATTAAATTAAAGGGGAAATGGTGGTGTTTAATCCCAGGTTAGTACTCTGGGTTCAAATTCCATCATAGCAGCTGGTGGGATTTTAATAAAACCTGGAATTAAAAGCTAGCCTCAGAATGGTGATCATAAAACTATCACAATCTGACCTAAAAAAAAAAAATCCAGATGTGATGTACAAAGATTCACCAACAATGCCAAAAGACAGTATCAGGCTAAGCTAGAGTCCTAGGCTAGCCATATAGACTCCCACCGACTATGGCAAGGTCTGCAAGACTTAACAGGCTACAAGATGAAGACATGTAAAATCGGCAGCACCAATGCACCCCTTCCTGATGAGCTCAACACATTCTATGCCTGTTTTGAGCAAGAGGTCAGAAAGAACACACCCTCCACTCTGGAAGCTTCGGACAAACCTGTATCCGAGGTTACCATTGCAGATGTCAGAGCAGCCTTCTTGAAAATCAACCCATGGAAAGTGACTGGCCTGGATGGGGTATCTGGACGAAGACTCAGATCCTGCATAGATCAGCTGGCAGAGGTATTCATAGGCATCTTTAACCTCTCTTCACAACAATCTGAAATCCCCATCTGCTTCAAGGTAACCATTATCCCAATACCAAAGAAAACCCAGACAGCATGTCTTAATGACTATCATCCAGTGGCTCTGGTACCCATCATTATGAAATGTTTTAAAAGGTTAGTTACGGCATGAATCAATTCTGGCCTCTCAGATTGTCTGGATCCACTACATTCACCTATTGCTGCAATAAGTCCACAGCAGATATCATCTCCCTGGCCCAACATTCAACCCTGGAACACCAAGATAATACACATACCTATGTCAGACTCGTATTTATTGACTACAGCTCAGCTCAGCCTTTAGCACAATTATTCATGTAAAACATATCCAAACTCCATGTCCTGGGGCTTGGTTCCTTCCTCTGTGACTGGATCCTAGACTTCCTAATCCATAGACTGTAATCAGTCAAAATAGGCAACACCTCCTTCATGATCATCCTCAACACTGATGCCTCAAAAGATTTGTCCTCAGCTCCTTACTATACTCCTTACACACCGATGAATGTGTGACCAAATTCCCCTCCAACTTGATTTTCAAGTTTGCTGATGACACCACCATAGTGGGTTGGATCACAAACAATGATGAGGCGGAGTTCAATAAAGAGATAGAGAAGCTGGTGAACTAGTGCGATAATAATAGTCTCTCCCTCAATGTCAACAAGTTGAAGAAGACAGTCATTGATTTCAGGAAGCGTAGTGGAGGATATGCTGCTGTCTACATTAATGGAGATGAAGTGGAAATGGATGACAGCTTCAAGTTTCTAGGTGTCTAGATCACCAACAAACTGTCCTGATACCTCCATGATGACACTATAGTTAGGAAAATCCACCAACATCTCTACTTTCTCAGGAGGCTAAGGAAATTTGGCATGTAAACTGTGACTCTCCCCCACTTTAACAGATGCACCACAGAAAGCATTCTTTATGGTTGAATTACAGCTTGGTATGGCTCCTGCTTTCTCCAAGACTGCAAAAAACCACAAAGGGTCGTGAACAAAGCTCAGTCCATCATGCAAACCAGCCTCATTGACTCTATCTACACTTGCCAGTGTCAGAAAAACAGCCAGCATAATCAAGGATCTAACGTAGCCAGGATATACTCTCTTTCACCTTCTCGCTTCGGGAAAAAGATACAAAAGTCTGGGGACATGTACCAATCCCCAGTCTCTTCCCTGTTGCCATCAGACATTTGAATGGACCTACCTTCTATTAAGTTCATCTTTCTCTACACTCTGGCCGTGACTGGAACATTCTGTGCCCTGTCCTTTTCTTCTCTATATGTGGTATGTTTTGTCTGTATAGCATAAAAACAATGGGGTGATTCTCATTATCCCTGTTTTTGTAGCAGAGCGGGCTGAGAAATTTGAGCAGAAGTCATTTCGCGAGCTCCTCCACAAGTCTCTGACATGGAGCTGCATAAATTTTGGTAATGTTCGTTACCATATATGTTAAAACCCATTAGCAGCCCAAGACTATTTGTGTTTCCCCCTAGACAGAGTGGTTCACTCCAGTAGGAGTTAGTATGGCTCCGCACTTACTGGAAGCTGGCAGCCTGACCCCACTGGGGTGAAGGGAGGAAATTGAGCCCCCCCCCCTCCCAAGAGGATTGGGTGTAAGGGAGGATGCCCCCCTGGACACAGTCAACCTGGCAATGCCAGCCTAGGTCCCCAACATTGCCCAAGAAGTAAAATGTCAATGCCCAGGAACACCTTAGCACTGCCCAATGGGTGCCTGCATGGCCTACTGGTGGACAGGTATCTGGAGGATAATCAATGGAGATGGGAGATCCCGCTGGCATTCTGCATTTGGGATCAGTGACAAGGAGAGCAGCATTGGGAGACTGGGGCAGTGAGGCAGGGAAAGAAAGACAGAAGCAAGAAGAGGAATAGGCCATATGGTCCTCTGAGCCTGTTTCGCCGTTCATTTTGATCATGAGTTTGTGACGATGCAACCAAGTTGGCCAGCGATCAGGAGGCTGGCAGTGCAGGCCACTGCACATGTGCCGATCTCGGCATTGACAGATTGGTGCATGCTCAGTGGCCCACACTACACTATGCTGATGGCCTCTCCAGCAGGAATAGGTTGCGCCCACTAATTTTTGGGCTGACTAACACAGAGTGTGGGAGATTCATTTTGAAATTCCTACTGAAAAAAAGAGCAGATTTACTCCAGTTTTTACATAAATTCGACACTTCGAATTTTCTTGGGAGAATCGCCCCCAGTGCTTTTCACTGTGACAGTAATAAATCAAATCAAATCAAAATCAATTCACTGATTGTTGTAAAAACACACTGGGTTCACTAATGTCCTTTAGAAAAAGAAATCTGCCATCTTCACATGATCTGGCCTACATGTGACTCCTGGTCCACAGCAATGTGGTTGACTCTTAATTGCCCACTGAAATGGCCTAGCAAGCCATTCAGTTCAAGAGAAATTAATGATGGGCAATAAATGCTGACCTTGCCAGTGATGCTCACATCCCATGGAAGAAGAAACCTATAATATTTTTAACAAATTCTAATTCAAAAAAGAAATTTATAGCAACAGAAATCAAAATTCTTTAGAATTATTTAAAATATCTACATAAAATCCAATTGTAAACTGTAGATTCTGTTTCTACCAGAAAGTGCAATTTCCTACTGTTAATTTCATGTTTTGCTCATTTAAAGAGTTAAGTATTTATTTGGGAATGGGACAAGAGTTTAAAGATAATAATTTCAGCTTGTCTTGTTATTTAAACTATATACTTGGAATAGTTACTGAAAGATTTCAAAAGCTTGTCCTTCAAAAAAAATTGCTGCCAGTAAAGCTTTGCAAAAGTATCAGGCTCAATTATTCAATGTGTCTGCAACACAGGTTGTACCTGCTTTGTTTTTCTTCTATCACACATAGCTCAATCTGTATTTAAACTTCTCCAGGTGATGTCTCAGAAGATCATCAGTCCTGGTACAATATACTCAAAGTTTGTAGCAAATAGTTATCTAAATATAAGCCATTCCTCATCCTGAAAATGCAAAAAGATCAGAAGGTTCGCATTTTCTTGTTCAAGTTGCAGCAGTGTTGAACTTTCTTCTTTATAGGTTTCCTGGCACCAGTAAGTAATTTCATTAATTCCAATTCAATTCTTTCACAGTTGTTGGTATTCAGCATGGGAATATTTTATCATGAACATATTTAGATTTTATTTTATTATCACTTGCTTTAGCTTGATTTTCAGATGAAAGGTGACAGACATGAAACATTAACTTTGTTTTTTCTCTTCACAAATGTTGCTTGACTTGCGAAATATTTCCTGTTTTTTTTTCTGTTTTCATTTCAGATTTCCAGCATCGGCAGTATTTTGGTGTTGAACAGCCAGACAACTAAAAGATAGTAATCCTGAAGCCTCCGGTCAGGAATCAAGAGGTCAACTAATTGCTCTGCCATAATATATCTCTGTGTTTAATTTAGAACAAGTTTTCAATTTCCTCCAGTGCTATGTTATTTCTAGGAGTTGTATAGTGGGGACTCTTTTATTAAAACAAACAGATCAATTTTAATGATCCCATCACAGAGTCTTAAAAATCCATTTTTTGTATGTTCCAAGCTGAACAATGAATAGTCAGCTGCCAATGTCAGCAGCGAGTTCAGTAAAGCTGTGTTTGGCATTGTTTTCAACCCTGCTTGCCAATCAGCAGGCATCAGAGAATTCAAAATTCACTATTAACCAAGCTAGATTTTTCCTCCCTCAACTACTTGGAACAGCTGTTTACATTTAATCTGCCACTCATTTTGTTTCACTTTTCCTTCTCCTTCCTGGCCAGGAGGATAAGCAGGCCAATGGCACAATAAAACCAACTAATGCAAAAAAGAGAAAAGGTCATTCAGCTTATTTTGCTGCATTGGTTGTTTAGGATTGTGTGAAAATTCCAATCATCATTTTCATCTTATCCTTCTGGGTTGACTCTGAGCCCACAATGCTACATCAGCAGAACTCAATCAGAATTTCGGCCATTCTTTCAATGTATGTATATTTGCTTTTACAAAGTTAGGTGGTAGTCCTTTGAACAGTTTAACAACTCAAATGTATTCTCTGGACACAGTTGGTCACTTTGGCACCAGTTTCTAATCAGCATATGACAGTATCCTGAGTGATGCACCTTCTGATTTTTCCTTCATCCTTCTTGGTGGGAGGTAACTAGCATTGTCCTTAGAACCAGCTCAGAACAGAAAGCCACTACGTAGGACCCTCCTGTGTCTCAGTGGCATAACATGCTAATGTATCTACTTGTGCATCCACCTGTCAGCTTGTTCACTTGTTCTGTGCAGTACAGCTCCTCAATTATTTCTCATGGCAAAAAATAAAGCTGTATCTAATCTGTGAACGGTCTTACAAATAATTGGTAGAAGAAATCATCTCATGGATGCATTTCAAGGGGAAGGTGGATAAACACATAATGAAGAAAGAAATACATCAAATTGATAAGATGAAGAAAAGTGGAAGGAAGCTTGTATGTTGTATAGTCCTATGGGTGGGCTGTTTGTCCTTTTTTTGTGTTGTGCCTATTATGTAAATACATGAAGACAGATGGTTGAACAAGTTTTAATAACATTTTTATTTCAGACAGCAACTTGTACAATAAAGAACCCCCCAAAATCTCTGAGATTATGTTTAGGATTTCAGAGTGGAAATTAAAATAGGCTTTTTATGGGATTGACTGTTAGCTGTTTTTTGTTTGACTGAGAAATAACTGAAAGGGTGCAATTCAACCTCTTTTCATTCAAAAATTCAGCAGATTTCCTTTTTTATTCTGACAGCCAATTTTACTAAAATTAGTGACACAAGAAATTTCAACCCTTAAAATTGCTTAATTGCATCTATTTTGTGTTAGAAAAATTGTGACAAACTCAACATAAGGGAATAAAGTATCAGCAAAAATGAGGGAATGAAGAAGCTGATGGAAAATATTTTGAATGTAATCTATTATCACAAAAATAAAGGAAGCTAAGTTAATATTCCCTGAAATTGGACACAAGATCACATGTGTAATTATTTTGCTTTGTGCTATCTGTTCATTAACATGACAATGGCTCACAGCCCAGCATGAAGAATTGAACACGATCTAAAACTAGTCTGCAAGGGATTAATTGGAGTGGTTGTCCCTCAAGCTATGGCTAATGTCATAGCTGAAACTATTGATAATTACAATATGTTCCTGCCTAATGTAACTTAAAGTTTAAAGTTTATTCATTAGCATCACAAATTGGCTTACATTAGCACTGCAATGAAATTCCAGTGAAAAAGCCCCTATTCACCACATTGAGGGAGAATTTAGCATAACCAACGTAGCCAACCAGCATGTCTTTTGGACTGTGGGAGGAAACCAGAGCGTGCGGTGGAAACCCACGCAGACACAGGGAGAATATGCAAACATTGCACAGACAGTGATCCAAACCAGGAATCAAACCCAGATCCCTGATGCTGTGTGGCAGCAGTGCTAACCACTGTGACATCTCATTTCTCAGTTTTTAATTTTATTCCACTGTTATCCAGCTACCTGTTATGACATTCTTTTGAGGATGGTACAACCTTTTTCCTGCTGCCCTTACATCAACTGTGCCTTTGTATATTTATTCTTTCAGACATCCAAGACCTGCTGCTCCTGGCCAACCAGCAGTGTGAAAGGTTTAGAGGAAGGTCAGACTGGGAAGTAGGAAACATCATCATTGGAACTGATCCTTGCAGCCACTTGCTCAGGTATCAGCACTGTATTTACTTTACAGGGTAGCAGAGAGATAGGATCTGCATGTGATGAGTAGTAGCGGGCTGTTAGTTCAGGTGTGAGTACCTGAGGGAGTAAGGTTGCACATGGCTTCTGCTGCAGCTGACTTAGATGGGGAATTTAATGTGTGTAGAAAATGGCTGACAGGCATTCTCAAAGAACTGCTCCGTGCATTGAAAGGCTTGTCAGAGAGTCTGCTATCATTGTCAAGAAACATGGATAAGCCTTACTCCAACTTAAAACAGCTTTTTGGACAGAGGCTAGAGCTCAGTACAGAAGCACTGGCTTGCTCCATAAGGACACTTTGTGAACCCAATCATTAGATAGCTCCTAATGGCCAATGTCTCAGCTTCCACTGCAATATCAGCAGAAGCCAGATAATGTCTGAATACTGCAATGAAAGCTCATACTGAGATCATGAAATCTCAGCTTATTGCTATACAATCTCAGCTTGGTTCATGCAGACTCAGACTTCTGCTACCACGTCTGTGGATATCAGTCCACAAAGATGACTTGGATAGCTTGAGGTGACCGCTAACTTTCGCCATGAGAGCAGAACACAAATCTGCTGTCCTCTCTCCTGATGACAGCTTTCAGAATCTTCCTCTAAATCTTTCATACTGCTCTCTACCACTGTACTCTGCCAATCTGTTTGCTGTTGCCTGTCAGGCAAATGCGAGATTATCTGCTTGGTTGCAAAAACAGGAAGATAGATTATCTGAGTGGCTATAAATCAAGCGAGGGGAATGTTTAATGAGACCTGAATGTCTTCTTGCTACAGCTGAAGGTAAAGTTTATTTATTAGTCACAAGAAAGGCTTACATTAACATTGCAATGAAGTTACTGTGGAATTTTTCTAGTTGCCATAGTCCGGCATCTGTTCGGGTCAACGCACCTAGCCAGCACATCTTTCAGAATGTGGGAGGAAACCACAGCGCCTGGAGGAAACCCACGCCAACAGTGACCCAAGCAGGGAATCAAACCTGGGTCCCTGGCGTTGTGAAGCCGCAATACTAACCACTATGCTACTGTGCCACCTGCAGGTAAGCACGCAGGTACAGCAGATGGTAAAGAAGGCAAATGGTATGTTGGCCTATACAGCGAAAGGATTTGAATACAGGAGCAGGGATGTCTTGCAGCAATTAGATAAGGGATGGTGAGGCCACACATAGATAAGAAGATCAAAACTGCACACAATATACTAAGGAAGGGCATTCTTGCTATAGAGGAAGTGCAGAGAAAGTTTACCAGACTGATTCCTGGAATGATGGGACTGACATATGAGGAGATACTGAGTCAGTTAGGATTATATTCACTGTAATTTAGAAGAATGTGGCGGGGGAGAGGAATCTCATAGAATCCTATAAAATTCTAAGAAGTCTAGACAGCGTAGATGAAGGAAGGATGTTCTTGTGTGTGTGTGTGTGTGTGTGTGTGTTGTCCAGAACTAGAGGTCGTAGCCTAAGGATACAAAACAAACCTTTTTGGACTAAGATCAGGAGAAATTTATTCATCCAGAGAATGGTAAGCCTACAGAATTTGCTACCACAGAAGGCAATCGAGGCCAAAATATTGTACGTTTTCAAGAAAGACTTAGATATAGCTCTTGGATCAAAGGGGATCAAAGGATATAGGGAGAAGGCAGTTTGAAGAACAGTGATGATCATAATGAATGGTGGAGCAGGTTCAAAGAGCCAAATAGCCTAACCCTGCTCCTATTACCTACGTTTCCAGTTACTTGCCAATTTAGTCCATCACCTTGCTCTCACACATTTCTATTCTCGGGCTACTGCAATGTTCCTTGAAGTTCAATGTATTCTGGATGAACAGTATCTTACCTTCCAATTTGGCACTTTACAGGCTTCTGTAGTCAACAAATAGCGCAACGTTTTCAGATCATGATCTATGTCCTCCATTTTGATGTGCTAGTCTAAATCTCGTTTTTCATGCTTTTGCTTTTGAACAAGGCCGTTCATGATTATGCCTTTCACGCTCACTCTGGATAATTTTTTTGCTTGAATACAACCATTACCATTCACTTGGTCTTTTGTTCCATGACATATTTGTCACTTAATCTTGCCCACCCTCTACCCTATTCATAAGAACATAAAAACTAAGAACATAAAGCCATTTGATCCCTCGAGCCTGCTTCGCTATTCAATAAGATCATTGCTGATCCTCTTGTGGACTCAGTTCCACCTATTCACCCCCTCACCATAACCCTTAAGTCCTTTACTGTTCAAAGATTTATCTATCTTTGCCTTAAAAAAGAAACATTCAGTGAGGTAGCTTCAACTGCTTCACTGGACAGGGAATTCCAGATTTACATCCCTTTGGGTGAAAAAGTTCCTCCTCAACTAATTCATAAATCTGCTCCCCTTTATTTTGAGGCTATGCCCCCTACTTCTGGTTTCACTGCCAGCGGAAACAATTTCCCTGCTTTTATCTTGTTTATTCCCTTCATAATTTTATATGTTTTTTCCTATAAGATCCTCCCTCATTCTTCTGAATTTCAATACCAGTCTACTCAATCTCTCCTTATAAGCCAATCTTCTCAACTCCGGAATCAACCTAGTGAATTTCCTCTGCATCCTCTTCAGTGCCAGTATATCCTTTCCAAGTAAGGAGACCAAAACTGTACACAGTACTCCAGGTGTGACCTCACCAGCACCTTATACAGCTGCAACATGACTTAACGAGGAAATGCTGGAAAATCGCAGCAGTCTGGCAGCATCTGTAAGAGAAAAGAGCTGACGTTTTGAGGCCACATGATCCTTTCTCAAAGCTTTATAAATTATAAACAACTGCAGTCCAACACTGATTCCTGAGGCGCACCCACTCGTCACTGATCGTCACATTCCAGACCTTCCCTTTTGTTCTTCCTCCCATTTCAACTTCTGAATTCTAAATTCTGAAGATGAGTCATACTTAACTGACATATAGTAAGTTGGTATGATCTTGAATTGACAGCCTGAAGGGCTGAAAGTTGATTTAATGACAAATTTCAAATGTGAATTGGATACATAATTAAAAGGGAAACATGTGTACTACAGAGAGATGAAATAGTTGGATAATCCTTTCAAAGTGCTGGCACAGGAACAATGGGCCAAATGGCTTCCTTCTGTGTTATGTTCTTCCCTAACTCTGAATGTTAGCTCTTTTTTGTTTTCCACAGATGTTGCCAAATCTGCTCGGTACTTCCAGTGCTTTGTTTTTATTTCCAACATACTGTAGCCAGCCTTCACTGTCTCAAACTGATATGAATATTAACTTCCATAGCTAACCAGCTCCTTTAGAGAGCACTTTTATTTCAGCAAATCTTGTTATAGCAGATCTAGTCTTAGAAAAAAATATATTGGGTATTTTGGAATTAATTCCTAAAATCTTCAATTTAACTTTATATCAGTGATATGTTATAACTTGTCAAAACTTTCCTCCGGTTGAAATAGTAAAAAAATCCTCAAACCTGAAATAGCGCAAGATTGCAATTCTGTGGATGCTGTTTGTGGTGACAGCTTTCCATCTGAATAAATTTGGATTTAATTTATTGTCACGTGTATTAGTATACAGTGAAAAGTATTGTTTTTTGTGCATTGTACAGACAAAGCATACTGTACATAGAGAAAGAAAGGAGTCAGTGCAGAATGTTACAGTCATAGCTTCGGTGCAGAGAAAGATCAACTTAGTGCAAGGTAGGTCAATTCAAAAGTCTGATGGCAGCAGAGAGGAAGCTGTTTTTTGAGTCGGTTGGTATGCGAATTCAGACTTTAGTATGTTTATCCTGATAGAAGAAGGTGGAAGAGGCAATGTCTGGGGTATGTGGAGTCTTTGATAATGTTGGCTGCTTTTCTGAGGCAGCAGGAAGTGTAGACAGCATCAATGGTTGGGAAGCTGGTTTGAGTGATGGACTGGACTTTATTCACGATTCTTCATCATCTCTTGTGCTCTTGGACAAAGCAGGAGCCATACCAAGCTGTGATACAACCAGAAAGAATGCTTTCTATGGTGCATCAGTAGAAGTTGATGAGACTTATAGTGTACATGCCAAATTTCCTTAGTCTCCTAAGAAAGTAGAGATGTTGGGGGAAAGTAGAAGTGTTGGCATGGAGGGAGCAAGACAGGTTGTTAGTGATCTGGACACCTAAAAACGTGAAGCTCTCAACCATTTGTACTTCATTCCTATTGATGTAGACAGGAGCACAGCCTCCACTATGGTTCTTGAACTTGATGATTATTTCCTTTTTTTGACATTGAGGGAGAGATTATTGTTGTAGCACCAGTTCACCAGATTCTCTATCACTTTCTTGTTCTCTGTCATTGTTTGAGAACCTACTTACAAAGATTGTGTCATCAGCAAACTTGAAATTCAAGTTGGAGAGGAATTTGGCCATACAGTCAAAGGAATATAGTAAGGAGCTGAGGGCACAGCCTTGTGGAGCACTGGTGTTGAGGATGACCATGGAGGAAGTGTTGTTGTCTATCTTTATGACTGCGATCTGTGGATTAGGAAATCTAGGATCCAGTTGGAGGTAGGAGCCAAGCCCAAGGCCATAAAGTTTGGTGATGAGTCTTGTAGGAACAAGGGTATTGAAGGCTGAGCTGTAGTCTATAAACGGAAGTCTGACATGGAGCTTTGTTATCTTGGTGTTTCAAAGTTGACTGTAGGGCCAGGAAGATGGCATCTGCTGTGGACCTGTTGCAGCAATAGCGAACTGTAGTGGATCCTGGCAGTTGGCCAGGCAGATTTGATTAGTGCCATGACTAACCTTTTGAAGCACTTCATAATGAGGAATATCAGAGCCACTGGATGATAGTCATTAAAGCATGCTATCTGGCTTTTCTTTGGTACTATCATCTTATATGATGATGGTGCACCATAGTGGTTAACTCTATTTAGTTGTTTGAATGTAATAGGAAGGTATATGCTTATAACACAAGAATGTTTAAGTGTTCTTCAATTTTCGTTTCATCTGATGCCAAATCACCATCCCTTTGCAAAATACTTTGAGACACTCTGCTACATTACAACAAACTAAATGTAAGCTCAGATGGCTCCTCAATGTGAAAGAGCTCATTGTACGATATGTTAAACTCAAATTTTTAACAGCATCATTAATATTTCTTGAAAGATCACTGATGCAATCAAGTGATTGTATCTGAGCAATGCTAAATGTAGTACATGATATCACAGCATATTATTCTACTATCTATAACTATATCTGTATTTCTAAGATCAAACAAGTTCTGAAAAGTTTAATATATAGACATTTTTCTGCATTATTATGCGAGCAGAGAATAGGTGAATTACAAAGACTTAATTACTTGTGAGTTACTTAACTCTCAGTCCTTTGAAGTATTTTTAAAAAGACACTTCCTCAGGTTTTGAAAAATTCCTTTGTGGGATGGAGCATCACCAGCAATCAACAGCATTTGTCGCCCATCAATTATTGCTCTTAAATTAAGCAGTTTGCTCAGCTAACAATCAACCACATCTAAAGTTTTTTTTAAACTTTATTTCAATCCAATCAAGTCAAACTAAAGCCAGAGTCCCAACATGTTAGGGCATTCCCGATCCAAGCTAACAAGACAGGACTCTCACCACCTGTCTTGGGCTTGATCTACATGATGCAAGCTGATTGGAGTAGGTGTAGCTCTTCCTGCAAGGCTTGATCTAATTTGCATCTTAGCCAAAAGGCCGAGATGCTGCTTTAAAAAATTGCTTCAAATGAAGCTGAAGTACAACCTAATGACTTGAACCAAGTGCAGCATGTTGATACGACACTTGATCTTAGCCAAAAGGCCGAGATCTTAGAGATGATCCCGATCTAAAGTTAAATGTGGCCTGACCAGGTAAGGACGGCAGATTTTCTTCCCTAAAGGGCATTAATGAAGCAGGTAGGTTTTCACAACAATGGTTTCACGGTCCTCATTACTTTTAATTCCAGATTTTTTTAAAAATTGGATTTAAATTTCACCATCTGCCTTGGTGCGAATTGAACCCAGGAATTTTCAGCAAAGCCAAAGTATTGCAAAGTCAATTATATAAAACTGGTACCTTAGAAAAACCTCCATCTTGCAATGTTGAATATATAATGTTTTCAAACAGATCAATTATCCAGATTTCTTCTTCGTGCTGTGCTCCACCATTGGTAAAATAATCTTTCCCCATCATCATCACTATGCACTCTAGAACTCTCTCTGTACACCGCTCCAACTTCAAAATCCCTCTCAAAGCCTATTTAAATGAATCATATCATCCCCCTCTTTCTCCTGCTTGAGTTCAACTTCCTAACTGTGCAGACCTGTCAATGTGATAGGCAACAAAACATAGGAGCCAATTCTATTAAAGGGATAAGTGCATGCTGTGAGCCTTTTACTGTCTCTGTGCTGATGGTACTATCATAAAAAAATTGGAAGAAAGAGCTAATTTAAGACATGGTCTGACAAAGAGTCACACCTGAATCATAAAGCTTTCCTTGATCTCTAAACACGAAAAAAATCTAGGGCTTTTCAATCCTGAAAAGAAATGTCTGTGATGTCATCCTTTCAATCCAATCAAGTCAAATTAAAGCCAGAGTCCCAACATGTTAGGGCATATATTCCTACAATATTCCCATATTGTAGGAATATACAATAATGTTAACAGTGTGGAGAAGGTAAATCTAGAAAAGCACTTCAAATTATATTGGGAAAATCAGAAAGGTGTTACAGGTTTAAACTTGGAATATACAAATTTAGGACCGAAAGCAGGTATGCTTTCATATAAAGGAAGGGTCAAAATTTAAAACTGGATACAACTGTGGAGCTGAGTATCTTAGAATCATTTAAGAATCTATTTGATACTGCATTGGTGACTATTTAGGGTCATTCTGGACGGATGAGCTAAACTGGACAGAGTATCCTTTCATACCTGTAATCATCTTGTGCATTTCCAGTATTTTCTGCATTTACCTGTTAAATTCAAATATTACTTGTCTGCATTATAAGGGAATCTAATGAACTGATTGAGCTGAAGCATAAATTGTTGACTCAGTGCATATACATTCACTGTAATCTGCAAGTAATGGTCACCTGATTGCAGCAATAGTAAAGAATGACCTTTAAAGAAACTAATTCACATCATTAGGAAATGCACACAAGATTTATTCCAAACCATCAAAACTCAAGAGACAGATTGCACAGAAATAAAAAGTAGCTGCTCAAGATCGAGACCACAGTATTGTGATTCAATAGCATTCACAACAAATAACAATAACTTCCATTTAAAATGTGCTGAGAAAATAACTCAAATTGCTTCACAGTTGGGAAGTTAAACTCAAGCAGGAAAAAGAGGGAGAGTACAGTGAGGATGTCAAAGATTTTGTTGAGGTAGACTTCAAGGAGAATTTTATTATTGGAGGTATAAACCATGATGAAAGGATGAATGGAGAGATTTCATGAGAGTGTGGGGAGGTTGGGGTGATGATGATGTTGCTAATGGTGAAGGAAAGAAAGGAATACATAGACAGCCAACATTAGAAGAGCGGATGGTGTAGGAAAGATATAAGGTTGGAGAAATTTGCCAATGGTATTCTTTGGATCAACAGCTTGAAGAATTTAAAGACTAGAATAATGAAGCTAATGCACTGACAAAGATGAACCATTAGAGGCCAGCAATGAATTTTACATGGAAAAGGAAGTAGGTGGGGGAACTCTAGATGATATGGAGTTTACAGAGGAAGGAACTTTGAGGACCAGTGAGAAGGGATTTGGAAAAGTTGACACTGAAGGTGAAAAAGGCAGAGATTAAATTTTAAGAACTAATATGAGTGAGGAAGAGCTGATGATGGAAGTAAGCAGTCTTGGTGGTGAACTATCATGCACTATAATTGTAAATAATTGTTAAAAAAATAGAATTTTTATGCATTGGCATGTCCTTACAATCATCTTATTTAATTATCTTCTCTTTACGGGTCATTTTTAATGACGACCAATAGGTATAATTGGCTCAATATTGTTGTTCGGATTTGTGTCAATTAAACTTTACAAAATTAAAACAGATTGCTTTTAATAACTTGACCCAAAAATTATAATGTTATCATATTAGAAGTTGTCTGATAAAATATGGTTTTTCCATCTTGATTTTGAATTGTAAATTTTGATTAAAAGGTTAAATTTGAATGTGAACATGTTATCCCCAAAAGCATAGCAACTAGAGCACATACCCACTAAAACTACAATTATGTGCTCCAATTTTCAGTCTACCTGGGACTGATAGCAGCTACACTAGGGATGACTTTTATCAAGTTTGTTAGATGCCAGTGTGATAGGAGGGGGTGGAAAGACAATGCAGCACAGATGGCCTCGCTCAGCATGCAACAAGCTTCAAATTGCATTCTGACAGTTTAGCAAAAAGCAGCATTGTGCCTCTAAGTCATGCAGTGATGCACTGATCGCCTGACCACCTGCCCATCCAACAGCAGGAGGCAGCATTTAACGGGCAGGCGCTAAGAAAAGTATGCTCATATTATCACCAATGTCGTCACAGTTCAAAGCAAGCACAGATCAATGCACTCAAGAGGCAATCAGCAGCCAAACCATCACCTGATACTACAAAAGTGTTAAAAACTCCAGCAGGCTTGTGTTTAAAAATAGAAACCATGCACTTCCAGTAAAATAACTCATTACGATTTTTTTTGATAATGTTGTAAGTAATGGCCTGCATAATAAAACATAGAGCAAAACTTCTCATAAGAATGAACAAAATGTTCAAAACTGTAAACTAATTTTCAAATTCAACTATAGTAGTTATTATCTGAATGTCACTTTTTCTTGATTAAGAGCATAACCTAGCAACTATGATTTAGACTTGACACACCTGATTAGAATGCCTTCATCTATTTAAAGCAAAGGCTTTCTCCCTCACTAATTCATTTTTTTCCCTAATTTTAAAACCCAATGTGATATTAAACTATTGAATTCAAAAGATAACAGAAATGAAGCTGGGGACAGCTCTTCTGCTTCCACTGGCTGACTACATAACAGAGATGCAGGTTTTCAAATTGAATTTTAGATTGTTCGTCATTTAAAAATATAAAGGGCAGCCAAAAACAACAACAAACAAATAAAAGTAAATGAATCACAAGACATTCCTATAACTGCATAAGACTTTACCTCACTAGAATTAATTCAAGGACAGACACAGCAATCTGACACCATTGACAGCAATCAAGTATAATAAGAATAACCTCTGAGCAGGCAACAGTACTGCAGACTATGCTAACGGATCCAGACACCAGTGCATTTGTGAGCCTGCAGTGTGATACAAAATAGTATCAGACAAACACGTAGATATACAGAATTACTTGCCAAAGTATATTTGGGCATGATATCAAATAGAAAGTTAACAACGATGTCTGAGAAATTGTAAAAATTATAAATGCTGAAGTTTCAAACAATAAAACCAAAGCACAGATAGTCGATACAATGGAAAAACCTGAACTCGGTAATTAATCTCTGAAATGGATTTGGCTCACAATTCTTCACAAAATTCCCTATACAGAATTGTTAGTTTGTGTACATCCTATGGCTTCCATTTTCTTGTAGATTACTCTTAACACAGTAGTGCAGAAATGTAGATTTGTTTTTGCTGGACCTGGTCTTTATGGGATATCATATAAAAGTTCAACACAGCTAATATTCACCATACATTAACCAAATTCTTTGTGATAGCTCACATCTAGTGAGGCTGAAAGATTATTTACCAGGAGTAAAAATTCAAACAAAAACTACAAAGGAAGTTTTTGTTCACATTCTGATCACAAGCAATTACACTGAGGAAGACCTTCATTATAGACCTGAGTGAACAGCACTCAGAATGTTATATTACTAGTCTTATCAATGAACAATACAATAATCCAATGAGTATTTCTGCTCTGAATATTTTCCCAGTCACAATCACCATCTAAAAATGCATCTTCTTTTAATAAATGAAACAGCTAACTGTGAGGGAAATAACATAAGTCTGGTATTATGTTAAAATATTTTAATCTCGCCTGTGTTTGAATCTGTAACACTGACAGTGGATCATTGGACTTTCATCCTGAAAGTTTAGGAATGAAAACAATGATGAATTTCTAACAGTTTAAAAAATTCTAAACTCTGAAAACCAAGTGAGAACACTGCTCAGGATGAAAAAAAAGATAATTCAGGAAATTGTGTTGGGGTGATATGAAGTTCAGATTTTAACTATCTAAAAATTGCAGGAGACAGAAACTCCGAAGAAAATAAGGAATTTCACAACTATTAATGCTGACTCTTAGGCAGAATTTTATTGGCACTTCTGCCCTGGAATTGGGGTAGGTACGGCAGCAATACAAAATTCTCCATTGGCCTTGGGTAAGATTTTACAAGCCTCATCTGAGCGACAGTGTAAAATACCGGCCTTAATCTCAATAAAAGGAAGGTGACAGGAGAACCAGCGACATGTAGGATATTGTAAAACAGTAGGAACAAAAAACAAAAGTTGGACATGATGACTTTAGTAATATTGCTAAAGCTCAGGTAAGAAGTGTTGCAATGAAGAGAGACTGGAGGCCAGTGATGTGGAGAATCAGGAGACCAGGTTGTTTTTGTATCTACTCAAGTATGTAAGGGAGGTGCCAGGTATTAAACCATTAAAGTCTTAAACAGGCTTGTGCATCATAAAGAGTTAGGAGCTGTTCAGTGGAAAGAGATGTGTGATATGAAAGAAGAAACCCAACTTTAGCAACAAAAAAGATTAAGCTTTCTTTAGTACAAGATAGAGCCAAAGTTAAAAATATCATGGCCATCGATTAGATTTGTGAGATACAGGAAGAAATTTCCTTGAGGAGAAAAATACAATCTTCTCTACCCAATCAAGACGTATCAGTCATCTCATGCGGTGAAATTGGAGGTTATGCATATTCTGATAAATATAGAGTGGAATCAGGTGCAAAAGGAAAGACATCATTGGATAGCAGGTGATCATTGGTAATGAAGAAGTAATTATCATCCAAGAGAATGGGCTAATGAGTGAAAGGATAAATCAGCAACAATAAGTATAAGAAGTTAAATCACGATGCAGTTGGTATTGGTGCAAGATCTTATATTTGTTACTTATTCAGAAGTTTACAGAGTTAACTGCTGTCAATAGTTTTGGAAATATTCCAGTCAACAACAAATAATCCACCAAGGTTTGAGAAAAAAAAAATCGAGAGATCTAACTTAGATAATATCAGTATTAAAATGACTATGAAAAATCCATATTGAGGCAAACTTTCAAAGTAATACAGTTTCCATTACTTGAAATCACACTGATTTATGGTCAATGGTGCAAATGTTGGACAGCAGTTTCACGTTAGAGCAACTTGTCAAGATGCAGTGCTTCATTTCTGGGAAAACAATATTAAAGGCATTTTTGCCCAGTCAGTTCCAAATAGGACAGCCATGGATAGTGCATGGTGGTATAGTGGTTAGCTAGCGTGGGTCACTGTTTGTGCAGAATCTGTACATTCTCTCTGTATCTGCATGGGTTTCATTGGTGCTTTAGTTTCCTCCCACAGTCCAAAAGGTGTACCAGTTAGGTGCACTGGCTATGCTAAATTCTCCCTCAATGTACCTAAACAGGTGCCAGAGTGTGGCAACTGGGGAATTTTCACAATAATTTCATTGAAGTGTTAATGTAAGCCTACTTGTGACACTAATAAATAAAGTACTCCTTTTCATTCAGGAAACTTAAAAATCGAATTTCTAATTGGATTCCTTCCTTTCTCTTTCAGCCTCTTCCAATTTACAAAGGGTCACCACAATGCTGGTTAATCACCTTCACATTAATCTTTTGGTTTTGGTGGTGGTTTTACAGCTAGATGTCTTTCCTGTGCTAACCGTCCCCATTTATCCTGACTGGAGGCTAATACCGATGTTGGGTTGTGAATATTATTATGTCCATTTATTTCCAAAATAAAAGAGACTTTAGGTCTAAATTGCTAATCAGCATTTCCATCTGAACACCAGGTTCATGTGATTCATGTTGCAATGGAAATGTGTTTTTGAAAGGGAAAGGATTTCTAAGATAGCTCTGAAACTCTCAGACATAGGCAGTCTTCCATGATGTGGGAGGGAGAGAAAAGACAGCAACAAGAAGTGGAAAGCATCTATGGTTTGGCACTCAAGAATGTGGGTGGACACTCACATTGGGATTGAAAAGAACGAATTTGTGAGAATTTGCCTAGCTTGTGCTACAATTAGGGGAATCGGAAAAAGAACCCTAACCATTGAAGGCAGCTCTGGGATTAAATGTTATCCGGCTAGGAAAGAAACCAACATAAATCGCTGGAAGGTAAAAACCACTTCAGACTGATTCCAAGAAATTAAATATTTATTCAAAGGTAAAATATAATTGTTCCATGGTTCTATAATTGTGAAGTGGGATTTTTGGCTGTATTAAAATAAAAGGGAAAAGGTCTGTTTGGTAATTTAAAGAATAAGTTGTCTATACAAATGGTATTTAGTCACAGTTGCTCCTCATTTACTTGTTACAGCAAAAATCTTAATATGTGAAATTTTGCTGTGTCATTCAGCTATTTACTGAAAGGTTAAATGTCTCTATAAAACTTACTGGTCTTAAAGAGGATTATAATACTTACATTCAACACAAATAGGAAAGGTCATCAACCTAAAGAGTTCACTCAATGGGGCAGGGTTTTCTGGCCCAAAATTGGAAAATACTGCCTGAGGTCAACAGACCTTCCCATGGTCCACCTCTTGTCCATTCTAATTCCCATGGAGAGCCGAATTGATACAATCCACTCTCTTTCCGTAGATGTTGCCGGACCTACTGATTGTTTGTTTGTTCTTGCTGTTTTTATTTCAGAATTGTAGGAATTGCAATATTTTGCTTTAATAGAAAGATAAATTTATTGCCTCAAATACATGTGTACACAATAATTAAATGGATACTAGTCAACTGATTTAAACTATCCAGTCTAAATATTATGTAATTGTACAGGAGTGATTTATTTCCTTTCGTATCAATTGCGAGAACAAAATCCATCTTATGAAATAGCTGCTGCTGAATTACAAAGAAACACATTGATTGGGCAGCACATCAGGTTATCCTGATGTGGACTAGCATAAAGGTTTTCTTTTCTTCTCTGCAAAAAATGACAAACACATTTACAGAAATTACTATTTTTATCTTTATAACTGATTTTCTCTCTTCACTGCATAGTAATTGTTTCAAACTGAATATTTTAAACTTAAAATTTTAAGGTGATAAAGGTTTTGCTGTGAAGCATGAAACATTTCAATTCACTTGCGTTAATTTTTCAACTAATTTGTTGTAACTTTTAGAAGCAGTCAAACATCAATAATTATACTTATAGAGTAGAAAGGATAGTAGTAACAAGGACACAAAATTGGCTGACTGATGGGAAACAAAGAATAGCCATGAACGGTTGTTTTTCGGACCAGGATAATTATTTTTTGGACTAGGGTAAAGTTTATAGTGGAGTTGCCCAGGGATTGGTGTTAGGTGCTCTTTTTGATATGGCACAATTTCAAAGCCTACAGGTGACACAAACCTTGGAAATATTTTGAACTATGAGGAGGACAGTATTAAACTTCAAAAGGACATAAAACAGATTAGTAGAATAGACGGAGAAGTGGTAAATGTAATTTAATGCAGAGAAATGTGAAGTGAGTCTTTATTGTTTGGAAGAACAGGGAGAGAGATAAAATAAAGACACAATTCTAAAGGAAAATAAAAATACTTATAATTACATAGGACCTTTCATGAATTTGATATGTTCCAAAGTGCTTTAGTTATCTGAAAGACACCCCCCACCAAAGTGCTTTAGTTAATTAAATACTTCTATAATGTTGCCATTATAATGTTAGAAAAACATCAGCAAGTTTGCAAGCAGATAACATTGTGATAATGATCAGATGATCTATTTTAGTGATGTTGATTGAGGGATAAATATCAGCCAGTGAACCTGGTCTTCTTCGAAATAGAGCCATGGGATTTTTGCCTTCATCAGTGAGGATCTTAGTTTAATGTCTCAGACTATCTCTATGGCAATACTACATTCAAACATCAGCACAGATTTTCTGATTGTCTCTAGAATAGGATAATGAACTTCTGATCCATAGGAAAGTATTATTTGACTGATCCATGATGTGGAAATGCTGGCATTGGACTGGGTTCACAACACCAAGTTAAAGTCCAACAGGTTTATTTGGTAGCATGAGCTTTTGGAGCACTGCCCCTTCATCAGATGAATCCCCAACCTGGTGTTGTGAAACTTCTTACTGTGACTGACCCTTGATTGAATAAGGAGTGAACATTAAAGATTTAGAACAGTCTAAAGGGTACAGGTGGTCAATTTCATTACTGGTTAAAGAGGAAATTAACACTTTCCTGACGACGGGTGTTAACTCTGACAATGTGGAATCTCTATGGGTAGAAATAAGACACACCAACGGCGAAAAACTTTAGTAGGGATTGCCATAGAACCATATAAAACTATAGCTCAGAAACAGGCCTTTTGGCCCTTGTCTGTGCCAAACCATTTTTTGCCACTGACCTGCACCTGGAACATATCCCTCCACATCCCTCTCATCCATGAGCCTGTCCAAGTTCTTCTCAAACATTAAAAGTGACCTCGCATTTACCACTTTATCCAGCAGCCGATTCCATCTCCCACCACTCTCTGCATGAAGAATCCCCCCCCCAATATTCCCTTTAAACTTTTCTCCTTTCACCGTTAACCCATGCCCTTTGGTTTTTTTCCTCCTCTAGCCACAGTGGAGAAGACTGCTTGCATTCACTCTATCTATACCCATCAAAATCTTATACACCTCTATCCCTGAAAGTAGGCAGTCAAGTGGATAAAGTTGTTAAGAAGGCATATGGAGTCTTAGCTTTTATTGGTAGGGGGATTGAATTTAGGAGCCGCAGCATCATGTTGCAACTGTACAAAACTCTAGTGCGGCCGCACTTGGAGTATTGTGTGCAGTTCTGGTCCCCACATTATAAGAAAGATGTGGAGGCATTGGAGAGGGTACAGAGGAGGTTTACCAGGATGTTGCCTGGTATGGAGGGCAGGTCCTATGAAGAGAGGTTGAAGGATTTGAGGTTGTTTTCGTTAGAAAGGAGGCGGCTAAGAGGGGATCTTATTGAAGCATATAAGATGATTAGAGGTTTAGATAGGGTGGACAGTGATAGCCTTTTTCCTAGGATGGAGAAAGCTAGCACGAGGGGACACAGCTTTAAATTAAGGGGTATGAGTTATAGGACGGATATCAGAGGTAGGTTCTTTACTCAAAGAGTGATTAGGGAGTGGAATGCCCTGCCTGCAGCTGTTGTAGATGCGCCAAGTTTGGTGGCGTTTAAGAGGTTAGTTGATAAGTATATGGAAGAGAAGGGAATGGTTTAGTTAGGAGGGGCATTGCTTTTTATTTTGGTTGGCACAACATCGAAGGCCGAAGGGCCTGTTCTGTGCTGTATTGTTCTATGTTCTATGTTCTATCAAATCTCTGCTCATTCTTCTATGCTCCAGGGAATAAAATCCTAACCTATTCAATCTGTCTCTGTAATTCAGCTTCTCAAGTCCTGGCAGCATCCTTGTGAACCTTCTCTGAACTCTTTCAACCTTATTTACATCCTTTCTGTAACTATGTGACCAAAACTGTACATAATACTCTAAATTCAGCCTCACCAATGTCATATACAATCTTACCATCACACTCCAACTTTTATACTTGATATTCCGATTTATAAAGATCAATTACCAAAATCACTCTTTATGACCCTATCCATCTGTGACATCACTTTTAGGGAATTCTGTACCTATATTCCCAGATCCCTCTATTCAACTGCACTCTTCTGAGTCCTACCATTTACCCCGTACGTTCCACTTTGGTTTGTCCTTCCAAAGTGCAATACCTTGCACTTGTCTGCATTAAATTCCATTTGCCATCTTTCAGCCCATTTTTCCAGTCCGCCCAAATTCCTCAGCAAGCTTTGAAAACCTTCCTCACTGTCCATTACACCTCAATCTTCCTATCATCAGTAAATTTGCTGATCCAATTTACCACGTTATCATCCAAATCATTGATATAGATGACAAACAACACCGATCTTTGCGGCACACCGCTTGTCACAGACCTCCACTCAGAGAAGCAATTCTCCACAACCACTCTCTGGCTTCTTCCACTGAACCAGTGTCTAATCCAATTTACTACCTCCCTATCTATACCTAGCAACTGAACCTTCCTAACTAACGTCCCATGAGGGTCCTTATCAAAGGCTTGCTGAAATCTAGGTAGACAACATCCATCGCTTTCCCTTCATCCACTTTCTTGGTAACCTCATCGAAAACTCTAATAGATTGGTCAAATATGACCTACCACGTATAAAGCCATGTTGATTCTTCCTAATAAGTCCCTGAGTGTCCAAATATTTGTAGATCCTATCCCTTATCACACCTTCCAATAACTTGCCCACCACTGACGTCAAACTTATTGGCCTGTAATTTCCTGGATTTCTTTTGGAATCTTTTTTAAACAATGGAACAACATGAGCCACCGTCCAATCATCCGGCACCTCCCCCATGAATACTGACATTTTAAATATGTCTGCCAGGGCTCCTGCAAGTTCAACACTAGCCTCCCTCAAGGTCCGTGGGAATACCCTGTGTCGTCTTAGGGATTCATCCGTTCTGATTTGCCTCAAGACAGCTAGCACCTCCTCCCCTCTGATCTGTAAAGGTTCCAAGACCTCCCTAACTGTTTGCTCTATATCCGTAGACTCCACGTCCATTTCCTCAGTAAATACAGATGCAAAAAACCCTTTTACTATCTCCCCCATCTCTTTTTGTTCCGTACATAGTCTACCACTCTGATCTTCAAGAGGACCAATTTTATCTCTCACTAACCTTTTGCTCCTTACATACCTATAGAAGCTCTTTGGATTTTCTTCACTCTGTCTGCCAAATTTGCTAATGATACAAAGATTGAGGTGTAGTGGACAGTGAGGAAGGTTTTCAAAGCTTGCAGAAGGATTTGGGTCAACTAGAAAAATAGGCTGAAAAATGGCAAATGGAACTTAATGCAGACAAGTATGAGATATTGCACTTTGGAAGGACAAACCAAAGTAGAACGTACAGGCTAAATAGTAGGACTCTGAAGAGTGCAGTTGAACAGAGGGATCTGGGAATACAGGTACAGAATTCCCGAAAAGTGATGTCACAGGTGGATAGGGTCATAAAGAGTACTTTTGGTACATTGGTCTTTATAAATGGTTTCCTTTTAGCCCTCCTGATTTCTCTCTTAATAGCTTCTTGCACTTTTTAATATTTCTTGAGTATCTGATCTGTTCCTTGCTGCCTGTACATTTCACACAACTCTCTCTTCCTCTTGATCAGTGTTACAATCTTCCTCGAGAACCAAGGCTCCTTATTCCGATTTACTTTGCCTTTAATTCTGACAGGAACATACAAACTATGCACTCTCAAAATTTCTCCTTTAAAGGCTTCCTACTTTCCTTTAACTTCCTTACCAGAGAACAGCCTGTGCCAATACACACTTCCCAGATCCCTTCTCATTTCATCAAATTTGGCCTTTCTGCAGTTCAGAACCTCAACTTGGGGACCAGATCTATCCTTATCCATGATCAGGTTGAAACTAAGGGTATTATGATCACTGGATCCAAAGTGTTCCCTCACATTCACATCCATCACTTGCTCTAACTCATTTCCCAATAGGAAATCCAATATTACATCCTCTCTAGTTGCACCTCTAAATACTAACGTAGAAAATTCTCCTGAACACATTTTACAAACTCGAAACGTTTAACAGTATGCAAGTCCCAATCTATATGTGGAAAATTAAAATCCCCTACTATCACAACTTTGTGTTTCTTGCAGTTATCAGCTATCTCTCTGCTGACTTGCTTATTGGTTGTTATAATACAACCCCATTAATGTGGTCATACCATTCCTGTTTCTCAGCTGCACCCCATAGGATTTCTGTAGACAAGCTCTCTAATCTATCCTGCCTGAGTACCGCTGTAACAATTTCTCTGACCAATGTCCCCCCTCCCCGACACTCTCTCCCCCCGTACCCCCTCCCCCCCAACCTTCTTGGCATTGAAGTAGACAGACACACCTCAAAAGATTATTTCCACCATATGCAACCCTCCTATTTGTGATGTTGCTTGAACTAACCTGTCTTTTCACCTCAGCTCCACTATCTGTACTAGCACTCTGGTTCCCATCCCCCTGCAAATCTATTTTAAATGCTCTCCAATAACACTAGCAAACCTGCAAATATATTGATCCCCGTGTAGTTTAGTTGTAACCTGTCTCTCTTGTATAGGTCCCACCTGCCCCAGAAGAAGTCCCAATATCCAAAAATCGGAAACCCTGCCCCCTACACCAGTTCCTCAGCCACGTGTTCAGCTGCCCAAGTATTTATCCCTGTTGTATATAGAACTTTGGTGATATATAGAACTTTAGTGGTGATATTGGGAATGACATTAAACAGGAGATTAAAGACGCATGCAATAAATTATAGGTGATTTTAATCTGCATATAGATTGGACAAACTAAATTAGTCACACTACAGGAGGATTTCTTGGAATGTTTACAGGATGGTTTTCTGGACCAATATTGTGAGCAACCAGCTAGAGAGCAGGATATTCTAAACTAGGTATATTGTAATGAGAAAGGAATCATTGGCAATCTAGTTGTGCAAGTCCCCTTGGGTAATGAGTGATCATAATACAGAATTTTTCATGAAGATGGAGAGTGACATTGTTGAGTCTGAAACTAGAATCTTGAATCTTGATAAAGAAACTACAATGATATGAGGAATGAGTTGGTTATGATAGATTGGGAAACGTTATTTAAAGAAATGACACATGGAAAGGCAATGGCAAACATTCAAGCAGTGCATGGGTGAAATGCAACAATTATTTAATTCTGTCTGGCACAAAAGTAAAACTGGAAAGGTGGTCAAACCATGGTTTACATGGGAAATTGGAGATACCATTAGATCCAAGAGAGAAGCATACAAATTGGCTAAGAGGAAAAACAGACCTGAAGATTGGGAGCAGTTTAGAGTGGAGCAAAGGGGGACCAAGGGACTGATTAAGAAGGGGAAAATAGAGTATGAGAGTAAGCTTGCGGGGAACATAAAAACTGACTGTTAAGGTTTTTATAGGTAGATGAGGGGAAAAAGATTGGAGAAGATGGATGTAGGTCGCTTATAGTCAGAAACAGGAGGATTTATAATAGGGAACAAAGAAGTGGCTGACCATACATACTTTGTCTTCACAAAGGAGGACACAAATAAGGTACCAAAAATGTTGAGGATCATAGGATTTAATGAGTGGGAGGAACTGGAGATCAGTATTAGTGCTGAAATAGTGTTGAGAAACTATTAGATTGAAGACCAATAAATTCCCTGGACCTGATAATCTACATCCCACGTACTCAAGGAAGTGGCCCGAGAAATAGTGAATGCATTAGTGATAATCTTCAAAGATTCTATAGACTCTGGGATGGTTCTTACAGTTTGGAGGGTAGCTAATGAAACTCCACTATTTAAAATGAGATATAGAGAGAAACCAAGGAATTTTAGACTGATATGCCTGTTGGTAGTGGGGAAAATTCTAGAATCCATTAGCAAAGATTTTATAGCAAAACAGTTGGAAACCATGACAGAATTGGATTCATGAAAGGGAAAGCATGCTTGAAAAATCTACTCGAATTCTTCAAAGCTGTAACTAGTAGACTTGAAGAGGGCGAGGCAGTAGCTGTGGTTTATTTTGACTTTCAGAAGGCTTCTGACAAAGTCCCATGAAGAGATTGGCATGTAAAATTGAAGTACATGAAATTGGGGGTAAGGTTTTGAGACGAATAGAAAACTGGTTGGCAGATAGGAAACAAAGCATCAGAATAAACAAGTCTTTTTTCCAAATTGCAGGAAGTGACTAGTGGGGTACACAGCAATTATTGCTGGGACCCCATCTATTCATGACATATATTAATGATTTGGATGAAGGAACTAAATGTAACACCTCCAAATTTGCAGGTGACGTAAGGCTGGGTGGCAGAGTGAGCTGTGAGGAGGATGCAGATTTGGATAAGCTGAGTGAGTGGCACATAAATGGCAGATGTTACATAATTTGGAAAATCAAGAGCTTATTTACTTTGGTAGCAAAAACGGAAAGCAGGTTATTTTCTTAATGGCCATAGCTTAGAAGAAGGGAATGTACTGTGAGACTATGTATTCTTGTACACCATTCACTGAAGATAAGCATGCAGGTCAGCAGGCAGTAAAAAAGGGAAATGATGTATTGGCCTTCACAGCAAGAGGATTTGAGTGAAGGAGCAGGGATGTGTGGCTGCAATTGTAGGGAATCTTAGTGAGGCTACACCTGGAATACTGTCTTCAGTTTTGGTCTCCTTATCTGGAGAAACATGCTCTTGCTCTAGAGGAGTTCAAAGGAAGTTTACAAGATAGATTGGTGGGATGACAGGACTGATGTGTGAGGAGAGTTTGAGTCAGATAGGATTGTATTCTCTGGAGTCCAAAAGAATGGGGGGGGGGGCAGGGGGCGGGATCTCATAGAAATGTATAAAATGTTAACAGGGCTAGAGAGAATAGATGCAAGAAGGATGTTCCTCATTGTGATCTCTGGTTCTGGATATACTGTGTGAGAATACAGAGTAGACTGTTTAGAACATAGATGAGGAGAAATTTCTTCACTCAGAGCGTGGTCAACCTGTGGAATTTGCTACCAACTAAAGTAGTTGAGGTCAAAACATTGTATGCTTTCAAGAAGCAATTAGATATTGCGTTTGGGGCAAAGGAGATCAAAGGATATGGGGGAAGGCAGGATCAGGTTATTCAGTTGGATGATCAGCCATGATCATAATGATTGGCAGAGCAGGCTCTGCTCTCTAACGGTTGAATGGCCTCCTTTAGCTCCTATTTTCCATGTTTCGTTCTCTGTTTCAAGGCCATATTGCATTCTTAAGGAATCTCAATTTTTTGTTAACCATCTTGTTAATACATCAGTGTAATAATCCCTTGTTATTTTTAAGCTTCTGCAACTCTGCCTTTTTTCTGCCATACTTCTTTTTGATCTTGCAATTTAAATATGGATATGTTTGTTGCTACTCTCTGCTTTCCTCAGAGAGCTCTAGGTCTTTTCTCATTTTTGGTCTCCAAATTCCTGAACTACTCTGGACATCAAGATTATACTTCAACATTAGATTATCCAATATTACTCAGCTACTGTGTCTCTTATCTGGGGCTCTATTGTTCGTATTTTTAAGGAACTCTGATCAGTTTGCAATCGCAGAATGCTATTTCTTGCTGAGCTTGTGATTGGATTATTGGTTCTGCTGGATTTTCAGCATCAAATACAGTTTGCAAAATCAATTTTGATTGACTGGACACTGTCCGAAATGTCTCCCCTACTAGGTCTTGTTTCTCAACTCTCAAGTGGTCAACATTCCAAGGCAGGGCAAAGCAAATGTTTCAAAAACACTCTGAAGCTCTTCATGAAGTGCAGCAACACTGACATTAATAACTGGGACAAGCTTGCTACAAATCATTCAAAATGATGAAATTTGTCCATCAAACTACATCACATTTTGAATGTGAATGTCTTGGTGAGGTGAAGTGCTGGCAGAGAAGGAAAGAAAAGGAAGGAAGTTCTTCAGATGCCACTACCTTCTGCAAGTGCCTGCCCAAAGATCTGTTGGTCAAAAATCAGCCAGTTCACTTACATAAAGCCCATGACAGAAATTTGTGACTCTGAATAGATATCATCTTGTTAGAAAAATAGAACTGCAGTAGTTTATATTTGTATTGTGCGTATTTGGAAAAATGTTTAAGTAAGTTAGTTTGTGTTTTTGTGTCAAGGGTTAAAATTTCAGTTTAGTTTTGTATTAAAAAAGTAGCCTGAAATCTGTGGGTCTGTTTGGACACCTGCATTGTAATAAGATTTTATGACCCCTTAAACCAAACACACGGGATTGGATTCTTCAACATTGCTTTCCGCTAGGATTCTCCAGGAGATGAGTACCAAATTCTCTATTCTTGCTGGCTCTGTAGTGGGGCGTGAATGGCCAGAGAATTCCAGCCAGGGTATAAAAAACTGAGCTATCAGTTACAATCAAAGTTTAGAACCAGATAACCCTGAGGCAAGGAACATTCCTCAGGCACTGCCGGAACAGCAGAACAATACAGGGGGACAGAAAATAAGTCCCAGAAACTAAAGCACAGAAAGTTCCAGAAATAAGAAATGGAACAAAAGAGAGTTCCGTGAAGTTAAAAGACAGAGATCAAGAAATTGCGTTATGGTCTGTGAAATCAAGAGCAGAGAGAGAGCTCTCGGAGATAGGGCTACAGGTGCAGATCTGGAAATGCTCGATAGCAAGAAGCCAGATATCCAGGATAATCAATAAGTCGTGCCATCTTAATACATCTTGTGAAGAAATGATGCTGTGAGCCTAGCTGAATATCTGAGAGATTGTATGAAGCTTGAAGACTTGGAAAGCGAACTGGGAGATTGCACTGCAGGTTTGAGGCATACGGAAAAGATTGAGCATGTGGATGTTAGGAAAGAGGATGTGTTAGACCTGTTAAATTGTATCAAGATAGACAAGTCACCAGGACCGGATGGGATGTATCCCAGGTTATTGTGGGAGGTGAGGGAAGTGGTTGCAGAGCCCCTGGCGATGTTATTTGCGTCGTCCATGGAAACGGGAGAGGTTCCGGAGGATTGGAGGATTGTGGATGTGGTTCCTATCTTTAAGAAAGGGAACAGGGATAGTCCAGGAAATTACCGATGAGTCGGAATTACCGACTTCAGTGGTTGGTAAGCTGATGGAGAGGCTCCTGAGGGATAAGATATATGAACATATGGAGAAGTTTGGACTGATTAGAAATAGTCAGCATGATTTTGTCAAGGGCAGGTCATGCCTTACGAACCTAGTTGAGTTCTTTGAAAATGTGACTGAACACATTGGCGAAGGAAGGGCAGTGGACGTAGTGTACATGGACTTTACTAAGGCGTTTGATAAGGTCCCCCATGCAAGGCTTCTGGAGAAGGTGAGAGGGCATGGGATCCAAGGGGCTTTGGCCTCGTGGATCCAGAACTGGCTTGCCGGCAGAAGGCAGAGAGCGGTTGTGGATGGGTCTTGTTCTGCATAAAGGTCGGTAACCAGTGGAGTGCCCCAGGGATCTGTTCTGGGACCCCTGCTGTTTGTCATTTTCATAAACGACCTGGATGAGGAAGTGGAGGGATGGGTTAGTAAGTTCACCAACGATACAAAGGTTGGTGGTGTTGTGGATGGTCTGGAGGGATGCCAAAAGTTGCAGCGTGACATAGACAGGATGCAAGACTGGGCGAAGAAGTGGCAGATGGACTTCAACGCGGATAAATGTGTAGTGATCCATTTTGGCAGGAATAATGGGATGAAGGAGTACAATATAAGGCGTAGGAGTCTTAGCTGTGTTGTAGAGCAGAAGGATCTCAGGGTCCAGGTCCATAGGACTCTTAAATTGGCCTCGCAGGTGGAGGAAGTGGTCAAGAAGGCGTACGGTGTACTAGCCTACATTAATCGAGGAATAGAGTTTAGGAATCAGGAGGTAATAATGCAGCTCTATAAGACTCCTGTCAGACCCCAGTTGGAGTATTGTGCGCAGTTCTGGTCGCCTCATTATAGGAAGGATGTAGAGGCTATTGAGAAAGTTCAGAGGAGATTTACGAGGATGCTGCCTGGATTGGGAGGCAGGCCTTATGAAGATATGTTGAGGGAGCTAAGACTCTTCTCACTGGAGAGATGTAGGTTGAGAGGCAACCTGATAGAGGTTTATAAAATGTTGAGAGGAATAGATAGGGTAGACTCTCAGAGACTATTTCCCCGAGCTGAAATGGTCACTACGAGAGGACACAGATTTAAGGTGCAGGAAGCAAGTACAAAGGAGATGTCAGGGGTAGGTTTTTCACTCAGAGGGTGGTGAGTGAATGGAACCGATTGCCATCGGAGGTTGTTGAGGCAAACTCACTGGGGTCTTTTAAAAGACATCTGGATGAGTATATGGAAAAGAATAGGATAGGGGGTTATAGATGATAGGTCTGTGGATTGGTAGATGTGATCAGTGCAACTCGTGGGCCGAAGGGCCTGTTTGTGCTGTATATTGTTCTATGGTGATCCAGGGCTGAGGAACTCCAAAAGTAGAGAATGAAATCCTGGAATTGAAATCCTGGAAGACCTTGGCATCTGAGAGATACTGCTGTTTGGGAGAAAATTCCAAAGGGCGTACTTCGAGAATGGAAATTGGAAAGCCTTGTGTAGAAGTCAGGGTTCCAGTGAGACGAGTTGATTCACGGTGTTAAAACCACCTGGCAGAAATTGATGAGGTCTGCAGAAATTGTATTGAGTGTCACTTGGTTTCAGAGTATGGTGTATTGTACCACAGTTTGCCTATTGGTCCATTTGGACTGTGTACTTACTGTGATCATTTTAGTATAACAGATTTTGTAACCTGTGGTATCTTTACAAATCTGTAAAAGTATTGCTGGGGTGAAATATTAGTGTATTATGTACAATTTTTTCTTGTTTAATGAATGTTCTATTCTTTTGTTAAAAGTTTATCAGAATCCTGTAATTCTGTCATTCACATAGTTAAACAAAAAATTAAAGTTAGAATCTATCATGCTAGATCCTTTCCTAGAGTCATAGGGGGCAATCTTTCCATTGCAATCTTACCCTACCTATCGGTGAGCCGGTAAGGTTGCAAGAGAGCTGAGAAATCAGGTTCATGCCTGATTTCTCGCTCTCATGATCTTACTGATACCGAATATCTGGCACAATCAGTATTCTATAGATAGAATTTTAATCTAATTTAAATAGAATTAGTGAGCCTGGAAAGGAGTTGTCCGGGCTCACTTGTGTGTATGGCCTCGCCAGGAGAGGATCATGTATAGTCCCCCATCAATGGGGACCAGATGCAATGACCTTGTCAGTAGAACCGGTGGCCACTGAAGTCCCCCCTTCCCCCTGAGGCACCCTGGCACTGCCATGGGGATGAGGCCAGACCAAAGCGAGCTAATCAGGCGAATAGGACCACTGATCAAACTGGAGGTTTGATCAGTGGGGGGAGGAGCACACCTGTCTAGGTTTCTCACACCTTTTACAGGTTTAAGGTGCTGGACAGCAAGTACAGAGAAGATGTTAGGGGTAAGTTTTTCACTCAGATGGTGGTGACTGAATGGAATTAGTTGCCGTCAGTGGTGGTGAAGGAGAACTCACTGGAGTCTTTTAAAAGATTTCTGGATGAATACATAGGATTAGATGGGATTGAGAGTTGCAGATAGTTCTATGGCCTAGTAGGTATGGGTATGATTAGTGCAACTTGTGGGCCGAAGGACCTGTTTACACTGTAGTGTTCTATGTTCTGTCACTCTGCATAGCGTTTGGTGGAAGTGGGGGAGGGTGGCGTGGATTGATCCACCTAGCCGGAGGTGAGAGAGGTGCCCAAGTTGATTCATCCAGGCAGGGGGGGAAGGGGAGGTTCGTGATCAGTCGTTGGCAAACCACCCTCCCCTCCCACCCCCGGCAGCAGGGTGGAGGAGATTGCCAGGTTTAGGCCATGGAGACAGACACCAGCATAAACGCAATGGTGCCCTCTACTGCTATCAGCCGGCTTTCTGCTGATTTAATCTCCACCATTTCTCCACTGGCAACAAACGGTTTTCAAGATTTGTTTCATACACATTTGGACTCACCGAAAAAAACGGATCCGAAACTCTCCCACTTTTATGTTCTGGACTTTGTTTTCATAAGATCACCCCCATTGTGTTTTACAGCATGGAAACAGAGCCTTTGGCCCATCATGTCTGTACCAGTCGTCAAGCATCTGTTTTAATCCTATTTTCCATCATTTGGTTCATGGCTTTGTATGCAATGGCATTTCAAGTATTCATCTAAGTGTTTCTTACATGTTGTAAGAGTTCCTGCCTCTACCACCCTTTGAGACAGTGAGTTTCTGATTCCCATCATCCTCTGGCTGAAAGGTTTTTCCTCAAATCCTTTCTAAATCTATGTCCTCTGGTTATTGACCCTTCTACTGAGGGGAAAAGTTTTTCCCACCTATGTTCCTCATAGTTGTGTACACTCCCAATCAGGTTCCCCACCGCCCCCAGCACTCTCTGCTCTAAGGAAAACAATCCCAGCCTACCCAGCCTCCCTTCTAAGCTGAAATGCTCCAGCTCAAACAACATCCTTAGGGATCATCTTTGCACACTTTGTAGTGCAGTAACACTCTTCCTATAGGGTAGATCCCAGAATTGCATACAGTACTCTAGCTGTGGCCTAACACGTGTTTTATATATTTCCATCCTATATTCCTGCTTTTACATTCTGTGCCTTGACTAATAAATGCAAGTCTGCCAACATCCCCCACGACGATGGTATTGCTGCAACTGCCTCAGTACTCAATGCCAACAACTGCCAGTTTCCGGATGCAATTTTACAATTCATCCGCTTCATCTTGGACCACAATGTCTTCACTTTCAACAATCAGCTTTTCATCCAGACACATGGAACAGCCATGGGAACCAAATTTGCACCTCAGTATGCCAACATCTTCATGCACAGGTTCGAACAAGACTTCTTCACCACACAAGATCTCCAACCAAGATTATATACTAGATACATTGATGACATCTTTTTCCTTTGGACTCATGGTGAACAATCATTGAAACAACTGTAGGATGATATCAACAAGTTCCATCCCACCATCAGACTCACCATGGACTATTCTCCAGAATCAGTTGCATTCTTGGACACACGCATCTCCATCAAGGACGGTCACCTCAGCACCTCACTGTACCGCAAACCGACAGACAACCTCACAATGCTCCCCTTCTCCAGCTTCCACCCTAGACACGTTAAAGAAGCCATTCCCTATGGACAAGCCCTCCGTATACACAGAATTTGCTCAGATGAGGAGGATCGTGACAGACACCTCCAAACGCTGAAGGATGCCCTCATGAGAACAGGATATGGCGCTCGACTCATCAATCGACAGTTCCAACGTGCCACAGCGATAAACCGCACTGACCTCCTCAGAAGATGAACACGGGACAAGGTGGACAGAGTACCCTTTGTTGTCCAGTACTTCCCCGGAGCGGAGAAGCTACGACATCTTCTCCGGAGTCTTCAACATGTCATTGATGATGATGAACATCTCGCTAGGGCCATCCCCACCTCCCCACTTCTTGCTTTCAGACAACCTCACAACCTCAAACAGATCATTGTTCGCAGCAAACTACCCAACCTTCAGGAGAACAGTGACCACAATACCACACAACCCTGCCACAGCAACCTCTGCAAGACATGCCAGATCATAGACATGGATGACATCATCAAACGTGAGGATACCATTCACCAGGTACACGGTATGTACTCTTGCAACTCGGCCAACGTTGTCTACCTAATACGTTGCAAGAAAGGATGTCCCGAAGCATGGTACATTGGGGAGACCATGCAGACACTACGACAGCGGATGAATGAGCATCGCTCAACAATCACCATGCAAAACAGTTCCCTTCCTGTGGGCGAACACTTCAGCAGTCATGGGCATTCGGCCTCCGACCTGCTGGTAAATGTTCTTCAAGGGGGCCTTTGTGACACACGGCAGCGCAGAGTCGCTGAGCAGAGACTGATAGCCAAGTTCCGCACACATGAGGACGGTCTTAATAGGGATCTTGGCTTCATGACAACTATCTGTAACCCCCGTAACTTGCCTGGGTTAGCAAAAAACCTCACTTACTGTGCTGTCTGGAGAAAATACACAATTCTCTAACCAATGCTCAGGATTCCCTTCACAACATTGTTAGCCACTTTAACACTTGAATAGCAGGTTAGATGTAAGGATTCGCATTCTAATCAGCAATCTGTGACTGTCTGTGTGGATATGAGTGCTATTGCAGACCAGAACACTGCATTTGCCTGACGAAGGCTATAAAGTCGAAAGCTCGCGAATTTACTATCAAATAAACTGGTTGGATTTAAAATTGGTGTTGTAAAACTTTACTGAGTTTACCCCAGTCCAACGCCGGCATCTCTACATCATGTGGAATATGTAGCCAGGAATTTGTTTGTTTAAACATTGTTCATGCATCTGTGTTTACTAAGGTTTCCCTTGGGGTCAAGTAAAGTTTTGATGAGATTGATTGACAGAGACAGAGTCATGTGCTAATGGGAGAAGCTAAGCTTGTAGGGAAGATACACAGTTTCTCTTATTTTAAAAGTCAATTCTGCCTGATTCTTAAGGAAGCAAGACATGTTTCTTTGCTAGAAGTGCTCTGAGAACTCTAGGACTGGCACCCTGTGTTTGCTAATTAACTTTGAAGAGGGGTTTTAAATCTGTAAGAGGAATATTCCTTGAACTGGAACTCATAGGGATAGATTAGCAGTTAAGAATTGTATCTGTCATGTTTAAGCATTGTTCGAATGTTAAATATTAAGCTAATTCATGTGTTATAAATATACTGTGTTATTAAATAAAGTTTGTTTTGATAAAAGCTTCTTAGTTTGTCAGTAGAATTGAGCCTGGAGTAAAACATCATATCCTCACATTAATGCCAAAAATAGCAAATAGTTGGGGTTTAGCCTAGCTTCAGTGTACCTCAGAGTTTCTGATCCGTATTCTTAACATCAGTTGTAATCATAACAATTCTCAAACTGAGGAACAGCCATGGATGATGATGACAATCTGTTGCTGATCAGAGATTCATTTTTCTGGGCCAAAATACATTTCTCCACCATTTCTGGCCCTGATGATGACCTCCAACTTGATCATTGTCTTTCCGCTTTGCAACTGTTTCTGCACATCTTGTGGATTTACATTCCATCTCTGATACTCTACCCTTCAAACAGCTTCAGGACTACACACACCCACTACATCCATCTTTGAATTTGGATAACAGTTCATAAATGCTCCACAAAAACTCTATCCTACCTACATCAACTTCATCCAGTCATAGGACCTCTCACTTTAACGCCAGGACTTCCTTCTAATGTTTCCTATCTATCGCCTGTTAATAATCGAGGTAATTATTGCTATGTAAATTGAGCTTTCCTTGAATCCAGTCACATGAAGATTTTAGCCGCTGCTTCAGATCTGAGTCCATCACTTCTATATCCATTTCCTTCCCCCTCCTTTCACTTCTTTTCTCTTTATCCCTCCGAGACCCTTCTCTCCTGATGTTATACTTTCTTTTATTTCTCTTCTCGCAGATATACACCCTCTCAAATCCCCATCCCAAACCTTGTAGTCCTTGACTTCCCACATTTCTCCAGCTGCTCAAAGGCTTGGTTCCTTGTTAGGTAAGCATGCAACTTCCCTCTATATTTCTTGTGGCATCCTCAGAGGAGTCCTTCATACAACTTGTCACTGCTTCTTTGCAAGTAGAATCCCCCACTATCCTAACTTTCTCTCCCACTGCATATGTTTGAGACTAATCTTGCCAGTCTCCTTCCTGTTCATGTCACCGTCCTAGTACTGACCTTGTGGACTCTGCCAATGGACCAGCTATATCTCTCTGCGTTTTGCTTCAAAATGTGCATTCATGTGAATAAGGTCCTGAATTGCATCAACATAATGATCTTAATGGAAATGTGGCTGAAGGAAGGTGATAGCTTCCTTTTAAACAAAGCCATTTTGCTGATTATATCTTCCAGCACGTCTCTTCCAGATTGTTATTGGGGAGTAATGTAGCTTTTAACATCAAATTACACCTTGGCCTGCCAGCTTATTCCTCCAGCACTTTCTCCTCCTTCCAGCATTTCACCTCGTTTCATCCTCTCATTCCTCATTTTAGAATCCTTATTTGCTGTTACCAATCCAAGTACCATAAACATTTCTCTCTCAGGCATCTTCATTACTTTGCTCCGTTTGTTTCTGCACTAATTGATTTTTCATCCTCAATGATTTTAACTCCATCTTAATTCATCATGCTCTGGCCTCTTTTCATCCCTTGATCTCTCCCTCCATGTAAACTCCACACTTGACTTGTGTTACCTCATGTGGTCCAACTACTTTCCTCGCACCACTCATCAATAAGACCATCTTGATCACTTTGCTTCCTTGTATTATTCTCCAACCATTCCCTTTCAACTCTGCTTCCTTCTATACTTATTCCTAGGAAAAGGAAAAACTCTCTCACAATTCACTTACAACTGTACGTTCAAAATCTCATCAATTGGTCCTTTGGTCCTCTATTCACCAAACATTTTTCTGTGACCTCCGACTTGAACAACCACCAAATCCTCATCTCCAATTTTGGAGCCCTCGTCCTCATTACTTTCCTCGCATCCTAAACATTCTCAACTTTTTTTAAGTTCGAAGAATGCAGACTTTCATGGATATGGTTAATAGTTTAGCCATTCATCACAGGTCTGGCTGATACTGCTTGTCAGCTAAAACATAGAAACATAGAACAGTACAGCATATACAGGCCCTTCAGCTCTTGATGTTATGCTGAGTCTTATCCAAAACCAAGTCTTATCCCACTCCCTATCATTCTCTGCGCTTTATGTGCCTATCCAATAACTGCTTGAAAGTGTCTAATTCCACTATCACAGCAGGCAGTCCATTCCACACCCCAACCATTCTCTGAATAAAGAACCTACCTTGAACAACCTTCCTATATCTCCGACCATGAACCTTATAGTTATGCCACTGGTAACAGCTACATCCATCTGAGGAAATAGTTTTTTTTTATTTATTAAGCAACACAGCACGGGAAACAGGCCCTTCGGCCCAACGAGCCCGCGCCGCCGTCATACTATATAGTAGCAAATACATTATCCTATTTTAATATTCCTATATAATAATATATATATTATTCCTAATATGGAAAATTTTCACCATAGGGACAATTTGTTTCCCAATCAGCCTAAGAGCGAATTTTTGGGTTGTGGGAGGAAACCGGAGTGCCCGGAGAAAAACCACGCAACCACGGGGAGAACGCGCAAACTCCCGCAGACACCGGCCCAATTCCAAGTGTCTGCACAGCCACATCGATCGTCTCTGAGCTGTCATGGTGCCCTTCAGATGGTCCACATAAAGCACTCATTTACGACATGAGGTACCAGGCAAACCATGAATCAACATCCAAGAGCTGTACCCGCACCACCTGCCGAATGCATGCTCAATGTTGGTCAAGTATGGACCGAATTACCTGTGGAAAAAAGCCGTAGTTAAACAGTCCTAATATAACCCTCTATCTGCATACCGCTCATGTGGCTGTCCAAGAGACCCTTAAACAGCCCCAGCGTGCCTGCTCCCACCACCTTACTCGGCAGTGCATTCACACCCCCACTACCCTTTGTGTGAAAAACTGCCTTCTAATATTCGTCCTATACATAGCCCCCCTCACCCTATGGCCATGACCTCTCGTCCTATCCATTTCTAAAGGTGGAAAAAGTTTACCTCCATTTACTCTATCTATACCCCTTATAATCTTATACACCTCTATGAGATCCCCTCTAAGCCGACGTCTTTCAAGGGAAAACAACCCCAGTCTATCTAATCGTTCCTCATAGGACAGTCCTTCCATACCAGGCAGCATCCTGGTAAACCTCCTCTGCACTCTCTCCAAGGACTCCACATCCTTCCGATAGTACGGAGACCAGAACTGGGCGCAGTATTCCAAGTGAGGCCTAACCAAAGTTGTATACAACTGCAACATCAAACTCCTACTCTTGTATTCTATACCCTTTTCTATGAAAGCTAACATACTATACGCCTTCTTTGTCACCTTCTCCACCTGTGAGGACACCTTCAGAGACTTGTGAACCTGCACCCCCAAGTCTCTCTGCGTCTCTATGCTCCGTATAGTTTTACCTTTTATCCTATAATTCTCTTCTACATTTTTCCGGCCAAAATGCATCACCTCGCATTTTTCCGGATTAAATTCCATTTGCCATCTATCTGCCCAATCTACCAACCTGTCTATGTCCTGTTGTATTGCCTGACACTGCTCTTCTGTACCCGCCAATCCAAGCATCTTGGTGTCATCAGCAAATTTGCTGATCTCACCACCTACCCCTACTTCCAAGTCGTTTATGTAGACCACAAATAGAAGAGGACCTAGTACTGAGCCTTGTGGCACTCCACTAGTGACAGGCTTCCAGCCGGAAAAAGAGCCTTCCACTACTACCCTCTGTCTCCTCCTCCCGAGCCAGTTCTCGACCCATCTACATACCCGACCCTGTATCCCATGCGCCTTCACCTTCTCTATCAGTCTACCATGAGGAACCTTGTCAAACGCCTTACTGAAATCCATGTAGACGACATCAACAGCCTGTCCTTCATCAACTGTTTTTGTCACTTCTTCAAAAAATTCCACTAGATTCGTAAGACAAGACTTCCCCTTGACGAAGCCATGCTGCGTATCCCTGATCAGATCGCAGCGCTCCAGATGCTCATACATCCTGTCCCTAAGGATCCTCTCCATTAGCTTACCTATAACTGAAGTCAAGCTCACCGGCCTATAGTTCCCTGGGTGATCCCTCTGACCTTTTTTAAACAACGGTACTACGTTTGCTATCCTCCAGTCCTCTGGGACCTCACCTGTGTCCAAGGAAGAGACAAAGATTTGCGTCAGAGGCCCAGCCAAGTCTTCCCTCAACTCCCTTAGCAGCCTGGGGTAAATGCCATCAGGCCCCGGAGCTTTATATGTCTTTAAGCTGCCTAACAGCCCCAACACCTCTTTCCTCGTAATCCTTATTTCCCTCAACCGATCCTCAACTTTGTCAACATCAGGCACAGACATCTGTCCAGTCTCCTGCGTGAATACCGACGCAAAGTATTCATTCAGGATCTCCCCCATTCCCTCAGGCTCTAAGCATAGATCCCCTCCTCTGTCCCTAAGAGGTCCAATCTTGCCTCTAACCATCCTTTTGCTCCTTACATAGGTGTAAAATGCCTTTGGATTTTCCTTTATCCTACCTGCCAGAGCCACCTCGTGGCCCCTTTTTGCCTTTCTAATACCCCTTTTAAGATCCCGTCTACACTCTCTATAAGCTTCCAGCGCTGTCTCAGTCCCTAGTTGCCTAGATCTAATGTAAGCCTCTCTCTTTTTCTTGATCAAGTCCTCAATCTCCCTGGTAAGCCAAGGTTCTCTAATCCTACCTTTCCCATCCTTCCTCCTTGCCGGCACGTATCTTTCCTGCAGAGAGTTTAGTTTTCCCTTGAAAGACTCCCACATGTACCTCGTCGACCTGCCCTCAAAAAGCTTATCCCAGTCGGTATCTTTAAGATCTTGCCTAATCTGGCCGTATCTAGCCCTCCCCCAGTTAAATACCCTCCCTTTTGGGCCAGTCTCGTCCTTTTCCATTAATATCCTAAAGCAGACAGAGTTGTGATCACTATTTGACACCTGCTCTCCTACCTCGACGTCAACCACCTGGCCTGGCTCATTCCCCAGAACCAAATCCAGTATAGCCCCCTCTCTAGTCGGGCCATCCACATACTGCTCCAAGGACCCTTCCAAAACACACTGTACAAATTCCTCCCCATCCACTCCTACAGCCCTGGGCACACTCCAATCTACTCCAGGAAAATTGAAATCTCCCACTACTACCACCCTATTTTTCCTACACTTATCTAAAATGTCCCTGCATATCCCTTCTTCCGCAGCCTGCGGGCTGTTGGGCGGTCTGTAGTAAACACCCAACAGAGTAACCACTCCCTTCCTATTCCTCAACTCCACCCATAGAGACTCAATTCCTAAATCATCCATACCTCCCTCCCTCTGCACTGCTATGACGTTGTCCTTAACTAATAAAGCCACTCCCCCGCCTCTCTTCACACCAACTCTGTCACACCTAAAACACTTATACCCTGGAATATTCAATTGCCAGTCTTGCCCCTCCTTCAACCACGTCTCGGTCACCGCCACCACGTCTAAACTCCTCGTGAACATTATTGCCTTCAGTTCATCTGTTTTGCCAGTCACACTCCTCGCATTAAAACACATGCACTGAAGACCCTCAGCTCTCGGATATTCCTTTCTACCTACTGGTGTTACCCTATCATCCCTCTCTCTCCCACTCCCAGTTCCCGCTGTCTCCCCACCCTCCCTCCCTATTAGTCTCTGAACATCCACTCTATCTATCCCCCTCATCATCTTATAAACCTCTATTAAGTCACCTCTTATCCTCCTCCACGCTAAAGAGAAAAGCCCTAGCTCCCTCAACATTTCCTCATAAGACCTACCCTCCAAACCAGGCAGCATCCTGGTAATTCAGATTCAAATTTGTCCTACCAAAATGAATCACCTTGCACTTATCAGGATTAAACTCCATCTGCCATTTTTCGGCCCAGCTCTACATCCTATCAATGTCTCTTTGCAGCCTACAGTCCTCCACCTCATCCACTACTCCAACAATCTTGGTGTCATCAGCAAATTCATTGATCCATTCTTTAGCCCCTTCTTCCAAGTCACAAATCACAAAAATCACAAATAACAGAGAACCCAGCACTGATCCCTGTGGTACACTGTTGGTAACTGGTCTCCACTCTGAAAATTTTCCATCCAGCACCACTCTTTGTCTTCTATGAGACAGCTAGTTACTTATCCAATCAGCCAAATTTCTCTCTATCCCACACCTCCTTACTTTCTGTATGAGCTGACCATGGGGAATCTTATCAAATGCCTTACTAAAATCCATGCATATGACATCAACTGCTCTACCTTCATCCACGCACTTAGTTACCTCCTCAAAGAATTCAATCAAATTTCTAAAACAAGAGTTACCCTTCACAAATCCATGTTGACTATCTTGGATTAAGCTGCATCTTTCCAAATGGTCATAAATCCTATCCCTTAGGACCTTTTCCATTAACTTACCGATCACTGAAGTTAAGACTGACTGGCTTATAATTACCACAGTCATTCCTGTTTTCTTTCTTGAATAGAAGAATAGCATTCACCACTCTCTAGTCCTCTGGTGCTATCCCCATGAACAGTGAGGACCCAAAGATCAAAGCCAAAGACTCTGCAATCTCATCCCTTGCCTCCCAAAGAAGCCTAGGATATATCCCATCTGGCCCAGGGGATTTATCAACCCTCAGGTTTTCCAAAATTGCTGATACATCTTCCCTTAGAACATCCACTTCCTCCAGCCTATCAGCCTGTATCACACTCTCATCCTCAAAAACATGGCCCCTCTCCTTGGTGAGCACTGAAGAAAAGTATTCATTCATCACATCTCTTCTCTTCTGACTCCATGCACAAGTTCCCACTTGACCAGCCCTAACCTCATCCTGGTCATTCTTTTATTTCTCATATAAGAGTAAAAAGCCTTGGGTTTTCCTTGATCCGACCTGCCAAGGACATCTCATGCCCCCTCCTGGCTCTCCTAAGCCCTTTTTATAGCTCATTCCCTGCTACCTTGTAACCCTCAAGAGATCCAATTGAACCTTGTTTTCTCATCCTTACATACACTTCCTTTTTCCTCTCGACCTTTTTTGTCAACCACGGTTCCCTCTCTTGCCCATTTAAAACTGATCACTATTCCAGGATCATCCTAGAATGCAAAGATAATGTCTGGTTTATTTTCTCTATTGCAAATCAGCTACTTAAATCCCTCTCCTGTCTTTTCCACACTTACGTCTAAGAACTCATGGACCTCTTTGTCCCTAAGATAGAGGCCATTTGATTGGCTGCCTCTGTCATTTCCTTCCCTTCACCTAACCCAGTGAACCAAATCTCCTCTAAGGTTCTCCCAGACTGAGCCATAAAATTATGTTTTTCTACTTTTGCTGCTCTCATGCTCTCTTCAATACAATTTTATCCATGAGAGCCATGTCATACTCTCTTGACCCTATTCTCATTAGACTGTTCACCACCAATCTATCACTCTGGCTTCCATGTTAGCTGATATTGTTAATGATTTTCTCTTCTCAGATACTGTGCCTCTCCTACAAATCTGGTCAGGTGCTGTCCCTGTCCCAAATCTGCTGCCATCACACTTTGTATCAGAAAACCAAACATTAACTGCTTTGTCTTTGTAAATTACCGACCTCCCTTTCCTTGCCAAAGTCCTTGAACTTGTTGTTCAAGTTCAAGAAGAAGCCAGAGAGTGGTTGTGGAGGATTGCTTCTCTGAGTGGAGACCTGTGACTACTGGAGTGCCGATATGTGCAATCTTCTTGGAGATCCTCTCCACTTGGATCTGGCAGAGTGGAGTGCCGCAGAGTTCAAAGTAGAATGTACAGAGTAAATAGTAGGACTCTGAAGAGTGCAGTTGAACAGAGGGGTCTGGGAATACAGGTATAGAATTCCCTAAAAGTGACAGCACAGGTGTATAGGGTTGTAAAGAGTGCTTTTGGTACACTGATCTTTATAAATCGGAGTATCGAGTCTAAAAGTTGGAGTGTTATGGTAAGGCTATATAAGGCATTGGTGAGGCTGAATTTAGAATACTGTGTACAGTTTTGGTCACCTAATTACAGGAAGGATGTAAATAAGGTTGAAAGAGTGCAGAGAAGGTTCACAAGGATGTTGCCAGGACTTGAGAAGCCGAGAGAGATTAAATAGGTTAGGACTTTATTCCCTGGAGCATAGGAGAATGAGGGAAGATTTGATAGAGGTGTATAAGATTTTGACGTGTATAGATAGAGTGAATGCAAACAGTCTTTTTCCCCTGAGGCTAGGGAAGAAAAAAACCAGAGGGCATGGGTTAACGGTGAAAGGAGAAAAGTTTAAAGGGAATATTGGGGGGGCAGGGGGGCTTCTTCATGCAGAGAGTGGTGGGAATGTGGTAAATGCGGGGTCACTTTTAACATTTAAGAAAAACTTGGACGGGTTCATGGATGAGAGGGGTGTGGAGGGATATGGTTCAAGCACAGGTCAGTGGGACTAGGCAAAAAATGGTTCGGCACAGATGAGAAGGACCAAAAGGCCTGTTTCTGAGCTGTAATTTTCTTTGGTTCTCCATCTCCCCTTGGCAGCAGCAAACAGACAAATTAGGAGCAGGAGTCGGTCACTCAACCCTTTGAGCCTGCTCAGCTATTTAATAAGATCATAGCTGATTTGATTGTAACAATCCCATATGCCTGCTTGCCCCAATAACTTTTCTTCCCTGTTAATCAAGAATCTATCTATCTCTGCCTTAAAGATATTCAAAGAATGTTTCAACTACCTTTTGAATAAGAGCGTTCCAGAGACTCATGACTCTCAGATAAAATTTCTCCCCTCATCTGTCTTAAATGGGCAACCCCTTATTTTTAAATAGTGACCCCTTAGTGCTAGATTCTTTTTTTTATTCAGTCATGGGAAATGAGTGTTGCTGGCTGGCCAGCATTTATTGTCCATCCCTAGTTGCCTTTGTTCAGAAGGCAGTTAAGAGTCAACTGCACCGCTTTGAGTGTGGAGTCACATGTAGACCAGACCAGGTATAAGTTAGATTTCCTTCTCTGAAGGACATTAATGAACCAAATGGGTTTTTCCTACAATTGACAATGATTTCATAATCATCATAGATATTTAATTCCAGATTTGTTTTTATTGAATTCAAATTCCACCATCTATCTGAACATTAGCTGAGTTCCTGGATTAATAATCTAGTGGTACCACTAGGCCATTATTTCTACAACAGTAAGAAAGGATCCAATCCTCATCCACTCTATCAATGTCTCTCAGGATCATTAAGTTTTGATCAAGTTGTCTCTTACTCTTCTAATCCTCCAAATATACATATTGTCACTATGAATAGTGTAGTGGCAGTACTGTGGTTCGTATTGTTGCTTCACAGCACGAGGGACCTGAATTTAGTTCCTAGCTTGTGTCACTGTCTGTGTGGAGTTTGTACGTTCTCTCCCTATTTGCGTGGGCTTCCTTTGGATGCTCTGTTTTACTCCCTCCCACAGTTTGACGATATTTGGGTTAAGTTGATTGACCATGCTAAATTGTACTTCAGTGGGAGGGGGTTAGCAGGGTTATTCTGTGCGGTAACCAGGCCTGGATGGGATTGTGTGGTCCGTTCAGGCTGGATGAGCTGAATGGCCTCATTCTGCCCTGTAGAGATTTGGTATCTCACCACCATTGTTTCTCTATTGTCCTTAATCAGTACACATCTGCTTCACTACTAAACTCTGGAACATCTTCCTTACACCTCTCAACCTCAATTTCTTCCTTTAAAATCATAGAATCCCTATAGTGCAGAAGGAGGCCATCCGGCTATCGAGTCTGCACTGACAACAATCCCACTCAGGCCCTATCCCATAACCCTACATGTTTACTCTGCCAGTCCCCTGACACTATAGTGTCAAATAAGAAGTCTCACAACACTAGGTTAAAGTCCAACAGATTTATTTGGTATCACCAGCTTTCACAGCACAGTGCACTGAAAGCTTGTGATATCAAATAAACCTGTTAGACTTTAACCTGATGCTGTCAGACTTCTCACTGGGCCCACTCCAATCCAATGTCGGCATCTCCACACTAGGGTCAATTTAGCATGTCAAATCACCTAATCTGCATATTTTTGGACTGTGGGAGGAAATCCATGCCGACACAGGAAACTCCACACAGACAGTGAGTGATCTGAGGCTGGAATTGAACCCCGGTCTGAGTACTGAGAGGCAGCAGTGCTAACCATCGTGCCGACCCACTGCAAGGGCCTGCTCTCCAACTTGTCAGGGATTTAAAATCTTCGATCGAGATTCTGGTCACCGGCCCAACTATGTACCGCTTTAAGTGACTGGGTGTCAAACAAAATTTGACACCCAGCCACATTACAGGACAGATATTCACATCCTCTCCACATCCACAATGTCAATACTCCTCAGCACCATAATGGTTTAGATTAAGTCACCTCTTATTCGTCTAACCACTAAATGTACAGTGTCAATCAATATCCAACTCTACCTCACTACCATCTTCCCTCTACTGGAAGGTTTATTTTTAAAAAGACACATTAAAGGCGCTATAAAAATGCCAGTCGTTGCTGTTTCACCGCTTCTCGCTCTATTCCACATAGATTTAAAGTCCTCTCTGTGCGGTTAACGCATTTTTAAACATCCGCTTTATGATTTAAATTTAACAAAATAACAAATCGCTGACAGGATGGAGAGCAAGTCGGCTGATGGCCTCGTAGCGACTTGGGCCTGGCTGCCGAAAACAACCATAGCACCAAATGGCCGAAACCTCCCCCAACAACTCGAGTTGTTGGGGACGGTGGGGTACAAAATCATTTCCAGAAGGTGGAGGGGGATTGAATGAAATGTCATCGATAAAAGGATTAAATACCTGAGCTCCTAGTCTAGCTCCTGCTTCTTCACTGTGCGAGACGCCAATTTGAAGAAAAGCCGCATCCCGCCTACCCTAAGCGGAAACTCGTTGAGATCCTACATCCCGGCACCAAATCAAACTTGCCACTGAAAAAGGTTATTCCCCCCTCCCTGAGGCATCCAGATCCTCCCCATTCCCCTTCAAAAATTAACGGACAACAGATTTAAACGCAACTGACCGCGGTACCCAGATTCCATTCCCCCCAACTTCCGTGCTGGAACACTCCAACGGTGAAAACAAATCCATACCGCGGCATTGCAAGAATTTTAATTGTTTATTCATTTATTTATTTTGCAAAAGACAAAAGAGGTAGAGGGCGATGGAATGCAAAGGGCGAATTTTGCAAATGTTTGGGCGCCGTCAGGAAAAGAAGCGAAGTTATTAGCGACCGGAAGTAGGTCTGCAGCTTGCTCGGCCGCGAAGAGGGTCTCCTTAGCAACGGAAGTGCCGGCGCGCGGGTGGAACAGGGGCGGGGCCTACGCGCGCATGGCCCCGCCCCCTCCTCCCCGATGATCGACTACCGGGTGGCCCAATCGAAGAGTGACGGCCGGCCAGGCACTGGCCAACCGGTTGTCGGAATGGCGAGCGGAGCGCGAGGTAGAGGCGGAACTTCCGCTGCCTTAACCCTTCTCCCCTCCTCCCCTCAGCAGTGCAAGCTTCGGGCTTTGCGCTCACCGGCTGTTTGGTTGGGGTTGTGTGTCTGAGGGGAAAAAAAGCGGGGGGGGAAGAACAAAGATCTTCAAAGAGTTTTATTTAAATCGACTCCCTCCCTCTCTCCCTAGATCAGACCAGGCGGCCGCCTGTATATAACATAAGCAGAGCTTCGAAAGAGAGGTGGAAGAGAAAAGGAACGGCGGGGGGGGGAGAGAAGCAGAGAGAGAAAAGAACAGGCGCCTTGGAGGGAATTAAAACAAAACTAATAACAAACGAGGAAGAGGAGAATTAGAAAGTTTCTCTTCAAGGCATTTAACGCTTCCTGCGGCCGATTCATTCCTTAAATATTTTGGCTTTTTTTGTTTTTTTGCAGTTTTAATTCGGTTCTGGCGAAAAGTCTTTGCTTCTCTGGGGAGAGAAAGTACCAGGGCTTTCTCCTTTTTCGGTTTTGCCTTTAAATTCTAGTTCCGTGATTTTAAAAGTTTCTCCAGGATTTCTCTTCCCTTTTTTCCCCTCGTCAAAAGTAATCCAGATCTTCCACCACCACCACCACCACTCCGCACCCCCCCCCCCCCCCCCCCCCCCGAAGGCAAGGGCAATTTTCCAAGTGTGGTGCCTCTCACTTCTGGGTTATTATTGCTGGATTTTGAGGTCGGGTTGTGTTGGAATGGGATGGAGGAAGGAAGGGGCGAGTGGCTAGCTTAAATCCACAACAAATTGAAAAAAAATCGCACAGTACCGATGTGGAAAAGAAGAGAGGGGGGACGAAGAGGTCCTGTGCTCTTGGAATGCTAAAGAGGGCGCACAATCCAAACTGTGACCATTTGCATTGTGTTCCCCCCCCCCCCCATCGCCACCCATTTCTTCCTTCTGTTTCTGCTTTCTGCAAGAGATGGAGCCCTGGGACTGAGGAAGGAAACTTTAAACATTAGCGAAGCTCTTCACTGCACGCACTCCTAAAGCCTGGGTCCCTTTTTTCATATTGGAATTGCGTTTACTTTATCTGGGGAATTAATTTTTATTAGGTGAGTAAATTGAATGTATGTGTCTTGATGTTAGTGCGTTTGCAAGTAAACACTTTGGGGAAAACTCGGATTGCTTTTAATACAGTAATAGTTCGAGCAGGTTTTTTTAACAGTAAAAATATGCGCACTTGGTATTATTTCTGTCACAATGTGAAAGCCTATGCAATGTGTGTGGTTCATTGTTGGAGTCGATTGCTTTGCAGAAGGGCCTCTTTTGTCCTTGCAACTGATCTTATTTGAAATTTAGATGTTGGGTTTTCTTCAGTCTATTTTAGCATCGCCACCAAGGAGATCATAAAATTGTTTGTGCTGTGGATTAAAGCTGGGAACGAGTTTTCTCCCTCATCTTTTCGGTCCGAAAGCAATTACATTGAGAGGGGATGTTTGTTTAGGATCGTTTCATTGTTGTGTAGCAGACAGTGAGGTCGCTTCTGCTGGATACATTGCGATCGGTTACAAATATGAGAAACGCAAACGTGTTTTTCAAAATAATGTGTCAGAAAATTAAGACAACTTTGTCCAGTAAAGCATTTTCACATTAGAAATTCACTTGCAAAATGATTACTGAATCTAAAACCGGGCTTAAAATATACTTTCTGATTTTGAGTCAATTAAGTATAAAAGTGAATCTTGTTTTGACTGTTTCACTGATTAGACGAGAAATCACCAAGCTTGTTCTTTTCAAACACACGCGAAAGCCTACAGTGCAAAATTTGCAGGGATGAGTTTTTTGATAACGTCCTGTTTTTTAATCGCTTGGGTCTCAATTCTAGTGTGAGTGGCTGTCAAATTGTGACATTGAACATGGGTGACGCTGATATTTTATGATAAAGGACTAGGCGGATTGGCGCTCATCAAACGTATGCTGAACTTTGCCTTTCTGGTAAACGTTTTCGCTATACACCACAGCGGGGAATGATTACGCTGCTGCGATTACCTTGTATTTTAGTGTCTGAGTAATGTTACGGTGTGTTTGAGGGTATAGTGATGGTCAGAACGCGACTTGAAATAACTTTGAGCTCTGTCAGTTTCGTTGATGTTTAGGAGGTTCGTCACAATTACGCAGAAGTTAAAATGAGTTATTTGTGTCACTTGGTACTATTGTGTAGTATCATTTCAATTTAGGTACTGTATGTGTCAAAAAATCTTTGTGAAAACTGGCTTGGAACCTGCTTGTTGCCACAACAGGAGTTAAGTCAGTGGATTTTTTCCTATTACCAAAGGTGTTATTTGCACTGGTTTATAAATGTGAATTATATGGGAATATTTCCAGTTTGATTCTTTAAATTAGTACAGTAATTTTGTTAAGGAAATATAAAGCATAAACTTTCTGTATGTTTTATTAAAAATGCTCATTGGGTTTTGTAATACAATTCAACAGTGTAAATCTCCTTCTAGTGTGTTCCTTAAGGTAATGAATGATTTTTTGCAAAAAATATACTTAATTCATGCATCCCAGATATTCTCTCTTCACTTTCTTCAGTCAGGAAAAAGATACAAAAGCCTGAGATCATGTACCAGCCGATTCAAGAACAGCTTTTTCCCTGCTGCTGTCAGACTTTTGAATGGACCTATCTTGCATTGATTTGATCATTCTCTACATCCTTGCTTTGACTGCAATGCTACATTCTGCACTCTCTTGTTTCCTTGTCTATGAACTGTATGCTTTGTATAACGAGCAAGAACCAGTACGTTGACTACACTAATACACATGACAACAATAATAAATCAAATTGAATTAAAATGTGAAAGACACAATACATTTCCAATTATTATAACAAAGTTCGATATTTACATTTTCTCCAGGGATCAAGATTCATTTTGAGATGCTTCAGTTAATTTGCGAATATTAACATTTCAAGATTTTCATTAGAGAGTGAAGTTCTTTAGGAGCTATATTCATCAGTCACGTTGTACTCTGCGGTGCTTTAATAAAGTTACAAAGTCTGAGTAGTTTTACCCGGTTACTAGCCCCTCTGTCTATCTCAGCTAAAACCCCATTATCGCCAGCTTGAATGCTTCTCTCAGTACGCAGGCCTGGACCTTGGAATGTGTCAGTCTGCAGCATTCGATTTTTTGCACTGGAAGATCAACAAGATTTGGGCTGACCAAAGAGTGTCTTTCACTGAGTTGATGACCTTCCAGCAGTCGTTGATGTTTATCTCAGTGTATGGCACTGGGGTAACGTGTAGAGCACATTCCTGTTTCACAGCACTGCTCGGAATGAGCTTCGATAAATATACTGCATCTCTCTCCAAGCCTTTATTTCCATAAGAAAGTGTGCAACTGTCTCTCCCTCGGACACTTCATAGTGCAGTACAGGCCCTTCGGCCCTCTGTTGCGCCGACCAGTGGAACCAATCTTAGGACCCTCTAACCTAAACTATTCCAGTGTTATCCATATGCCTATCCACTGACCATTTGAATGCCCTTAAAGTTGACGAGTCCACAACTGATGCAGGCGGGGCATTCCATGCCCTTACTCCCATTGAGTAAAGAACCTACCCCTGACATTTGTCCTATAACTACCACCCCTTAATTTAAAGCTATGTCTCCTTGTGTGTTAGCCATCATTGTCTTTAAGGAAAAGGCTCTCACTGTCCACCCTGTCTAACCCTCTGGTCATCTAGTATGCTTCAATTAGGTCACCTCTAAACCTCTCCAACGAAAATAACCTCGTCCCTTAGCCTTTCCTCATAAGACCTTCCCACCATACCAGGCAACATCCTGGTAAACCTCCTCTGCACCCTTTCCAATGCCTCCACATCTTTCTTGTAATGGGGCGACCAAAACCGTACGCAATACTGCGAGTGCGGCTGCACCAGAGTTTTGTGCAGTTGCAACATGACCTCACAGCTCTAAAATTCAATCCTTCCAATAAAAGCAAATACACCATACGTTTTCTTTACAACCTAATCAAAATGGGTGCCAGCTTTTAGCAAGCTATGCACGTATACACCAAGATCTCTCTGCTCGTCAACACCACTACCAGTCCTTCCATTAGCCTTATATTCAGTACTCCTGTTACTCTTACCAAAGTGAATCACCTCTCACTTTTCTGCATTAAACTCCATTTGCCACCTCTCAGCCCAACTGCAACTTCAAGGACAACATGTGGTGGTACCGAGATCTGGGCATGCGCAAAAAATCTGACAGGGAGCGACGTTCTCATCATTTGGTGCTTGTTTAAAAGTTCTGGTGATGCGATGTACTGCCAAATGACTGACAGTCTGTCCAAGGAACCAACGAAGAGGATCCACGCACCTCCTTTTCCTTCAGGGTCCTGAGGACATTATGTACAGATCACTCTTTGATCATCTTGTGGTCAAAGCTGTTTTTCTGAATAAAGTTTTGCACAAGGCACAGGTAATACTAGTCGATCAACTACTGGGAGCATCCTACAACAATGTGGCCAGGCTGATTCTTCGCAACACTGGAGAGAGGTAGAATCTCAATATGTAGTCTCACTTGGTGTTTGCATACTGAGGATCTATGCGCAACTTAACACAAAGGTGGTGATCAGGAAAAGGCTGGCGTTGAGTACATTTTTTTTCCTCCTTTACCCAGTGATTTGTGTTTGGCATTCCTCCAGAAATAATCTATCTTGGATCTCCAGATGAATTTGAAGATGTTTTGGGTTAGTGCTGTGGCGCATGATGGAAGTATGAACCAGACTTGTGCTATGTACACCACCCCTGCGTGCCTTGCACCTGATGACCAGGTTTTTGCCTGCGGTGCAGGGAGAATGTTGCTCCCTTATACCCAATTTCTGCTTTACCTTGGCAATGTGTTTCTCCAGTTTTTGGTGTACACCCCCAGCTGCTCTGAATCATATCCCCAACACCTTCAGGTAATCTGACCTAATGGTGAAGGGGCAAAGGATCATTCAGTTCAGTTCTCAAAGAACATTGCCTTGCTCTTGTTGCGATTTACTTGGCCCCTGAGGCTGGTTCAAATTGGTTGCAGATGTTCAGGAACCTGTGCAAGGGAACTAATGATTGAATATTTGGAATTATACAGCTGTTGTTTTAAACCTGTTGCAAACATTCAGAATCCAGAAGGATATTATTTACTTCTGTTGGCATACTGTGTCTCACTGCAAAGGAATCCTCATCCCTTTCAGTTGATTTCCACTCAAGGAACCTTGTCAAGGAGTTTACTATTCAATCTGCAATTAGGAGTGAATGATGCCTATGTTTATATCAACTGGCGTGGATGGAAAATTTTGCATTACATGTGCAATGGCTTTACCGACCTCCAATTAGGAGACACAGCAGCCGCAAATCATCAGTAGTCAGACATTTATTAACTTCAGAGACATAATTAGCACCATTTCAACTTGAGCATTGTGGTCTGCAGTTTCTGTGAGGTTGTGCAGTTTTTGAGTGCAACTCAGGCAAACCACGAAATTTTGGAATTTCAAGCACAAATTATGTTCAGCATAAATTGGATTTCCATAATTTTTGTGCTAACTTAAAAAAAAGTTCGACATGCCCTGCTGCCAAAACTGGATGTAACAGTTGAATAATCATTGCTGCAAGTTTCAGTTAATTATGCCTATCCATGGACCTTTTGAGTAGCTATTAATATACTTCACCCAAAGTGCTTAATAAACATGTTTTAAAGTTTTTGAACATATTACTTTGAATTTGCTAAGAAACTTACTACAGCAATAAACCAGTCAATATAGTTCAATATAGCTTTTTATTAAGGTTACTCCCAAGCGTTGGACTAAACTCTAAAATGTTTATATTAGATACCTGTGCAGTTCTTAGCCAGTTGAAGTATAGCTAGCAGCACATAGTAAGTTTGCCCTTGAGCAGAAAGCCTAAATGGAACAGATTTTTAAAAAAAATCAGTTTGTGAATGTGGGTGTTGCTGGCTATGCCCATATTTATTGCCTATCCTTAGTTATCTTTAGAAGGTCGTGGTGAGCTGCCGCATTGTACTGCTGCAGTCCGAAGTTTCAGTGCACCCACAGTATGATAGGAAGGGAATTCCAAGATTTTGACCCACTGACAGTGGAGACGCAGTGATACGTTTGAGTCAGGATCATGACTGACTTGGAGAGGAACTTCCAGATGATAGTGTTCTCAGCCATCTGATATTATTGTTCTTTCTAGATGGTATTGGTCGTGGGGTTAGAAGGTGCTGTTGAAGATTTCTTGGTGGATTCCTGTCGTGCATCTTGTAGATGTTACGGTGGTGGCCATCTGTACTTCAGTGGTGGAGGGATTAAATGATTGTGGAAAAGCCAGCAATCAAGCTTTATGCTTTGTCTGGATGGTGTCAAGTTTGTTGAATGTTGTTTTGAGTTGCTCTGATCCAGGTAAGTAGAGAATATTCTTTTACACTCTTAACTCATGCCTTAACTCATGCAATTAACATTGCAGGATTTCTTGCCTTTCACCAGCTCTTGTAGGCATAGCATTTATATGGCTAATCCTGTTCAGATTCTGGTGATAGGTAGTCCCCAGGATGTTGATGATGTGCGATTCCACAATGGTAATGCTATTGAATGTCGAGGGGTAATGACTAGATCTCTTGTTGGAGATTATCATTACCTGACACTTGTGGGAATGAATGTTATTCATCAACCTAAGCCTCAATATTTGTCCAGATCTTGCTACATTTGGATCTGAAGTGTCGTAAATGGTGCTAAAGATTTTGGAGTCATCTGCAAAATCTCCACTTCTGATCTTTTGGTAGAACAATCGAAGATGATTGGGTCGACAACCCTACTGAGGAACTCCTGCAAAGATTGCTTGGAGCTGAGATGATTGTACTCCAGTTACCACAACAGTCTTCCTTTGAGTCATTCCTGGCTTAATCAGTGGAGGCTTTTCACCTTGATTCCCATTGATTCCAGGTTTGCTGGGCACCTTGTTGCCAGACTTGGTCAAAAGCTGCCTTGATATCAAGCACAGTCACACTCGCCTTGCCTCTGGCATTCGTTCTACTCTTTTTGCCCATGTTCAAACTAAGACCATCCAGAGGTCAAGAGTTGTGTGACCTTGGCGGAACCAGGGTCATGAGCAGATTATTACTGAATAAGTGCCGCTTGATACATTGTTGACCTCTTCCGTTCCTTTGATTGAGAGGAAACTGATGGAGTGGTAATTGGCCAGCTTGGATTTTTCTTGTGTGCAGGGCATCACAGCTGGGCAATTTTCTGGAATAGATGCCAGTGTTGTAGCTGCACTAGAACAGCTTGGCTCGGAGCATGGTAAATTCTGGAGCCCAAGTCTTCAGGATAATTGCTAGAGTATTGAATGGACCCATAGCCTTTGCAGTATTAGTCACTTTTTTGATATCAAGTGGGATGAATTGGCTGAAGACTGACGTGGAGGGTGCAGAGGGGGACAGTCTGTTCATTTGGCACTTCTAATTGAAGTTTGCCAGGAGTGTTTAAGCGTTTTGCACAGATGTGCTGGGCTCTCTCAGAACTGAAGATGAGGATTTCTCAGCCAGTGAGATGTTTAATTGTCCAACACCATTCACGGCTAGATGTGGCAGGATTGATCTGTTGGTTGAGGACTCACTTAGCTGTGTCTGTTAGCTTTTACTAATGTTGTTTGGCATGCAAACAGTCCTGTGCTGTAATTTTGTTTTTAGCTATACCTGGGTGTTGCTGCTCACAATCTTCATTAAACCAGGGGTGATCCTCTGATTTGATAATAGAGTGGAGGATATGTTGAACCATGAAGTTGAAGATTGTGGTTGAGTACAGTTCTGCTGCTGCTGATGACTCAAGGTGCTTGTGAGTTGCTGGGTCTATTCAAAATCTATCCCATTTAGTGGTAGTCCTGCATAACATTTATGGGAGGGTATCCTTAATGTGAAGATAGAACTTTGTCCCCGCAAGGATTGTGTGGTGGTCTGTCATAACATACTGTGATGGACATCATTTGCGGCATAGAGGTTGGTGAGAATAAGGTTGTGCTTTTCCCTCTTGTTGCTTCCCTCACTACCTGCTGCAGCCCCAGTATGACAACTGTGTCCTTCATGACATGGTCAGCTCTCTGTTATTTCAATGTCTTTACCAAAATTGGCTTGATACTACCTTACCTAAAGCACATTTTGCACCCTTGCCACCCTCAGTGCTATCTACCAGGTGGTGTTCATCGTGGAGTACTAATTGATCAGCTGAACATAAGAACATAAGAGCAGGAGTAGGCCATACAGCCCCTCGAGCCTGCTCCGTCATTCAGTAAGATCATGGCTGATCTGTAGTGGTTCAGTACCACTTTCCCGCTTTCTCCTCTGAAGGGGGATGGTATGTGGTGATCAACAGATGTTTCCTTGCCCATATTTGACCTGATGCCATTAGACACAATGGGGTTCAAATTTGATATTGATGACTCCCAGGGCAACTCCTTGCAATCTATCTCAAATAACATTACAAAATATTTCAAAATGCTTGATAGAGTACTATGATATTCAGCTTTCCTACATGTTGCACTCTGAGGTGCTTTAGTACAATTGTGGCCTATATAATAGTTATTGACATACTGAATGTATACACACAGCCTGCAGGGTTTTGTATAGTTTTCTGATCCTCTGCACTGTGGCTGAAAGGTGTTGGAGAACAACCTTTCCCATTGTGCTGAAGTGGTGGCTGCCTTTAGCTTTAGTCTGTTCCTCAGCACCTAGCCCTGGACTTTGCAATATGCCAGTCTGTGACACTGGGTTGTGGACAGCTCTTTGCACTAGGACACCAGCAAGTTTTGGGCAGAACAGTGTTTTTCACCAAGTTGATGACCCACCCAGTTGAAATTGATGTTTGTTTTGCTGCGATTCCCTGAGAACAGCCCGGAGTCCTGTGTCAGTACTGCTTGGGACGATAACCTCAAAAACCACGATGTATCTCATGAGACTTCCTTTGCAAAGCCATTTTCCAAAAGGAGATGAACAATGGCCTCTTCCCCATCGTAGCCACCTCCAGGGCAATGTGTGGCAGAGATGACACGCTGCATGTCAGTGAACCTGGCATGGTGAGATATTCTGCTAAATTGCACAATGCCCAAGGACAAGCTTTGGAAAAGAAAATGACTATCAGTAAATAGTTCCTTATCTAATCAAAGACTGCTTTTAACTTGTCAGCTATCTAAGTAGTCAGCCTGAAATAATCTCACCCCATTATATCCGTGTCTACAGTTACTTATCTCTACTATCGCTGGTAAGTTGACTATCACTTTAATGCTGAAATTCTGATTCAATTCAATTGAACTGATTGTAACTTCTGTTACTCATTTTTAAGTGTAACTCCAAGTTATTTGTCTACCTAGGATTGGAGTTTTATTTGGTGATCGAGGTGAAGATTACATCTAAATTTAGTATAGTTTTAAAAATATTTTTCCCTTGAGCTGCCCTTCAAACGCAATTGCATATTGGAATGTAAAATGCGCCATGCCCCAGTACAATCAGATAGGATTTTTCTTCAATTCTTTCACTTTAAGATTGATAACTTGGTGCAGTTTGATTAATACAACCGTGGCAAGATATCTGTGCTCTTCCAATTCTGGCCTCTTGTTTAGGTATAGTACCAGCAGTTGTTCCTCAGCTGCTGAGGAACAGAGCCTCAGAATTCTGTACTTAAACTTCTGTCTTTAAGAGGTTTCTTAAAACTTAGCTCTTTTGACAAAGTATTTGATCATATTCCCCAAAATTTTAAGTGGTTCTGTGTCCAATACTGTTTAATAAAGCTAATATGACTCACCTTGGGACATTTTTGTTCAAAGCCCTGAAAATTAAACAATATGGCGCAGTGGTTAGCACTGCTGCTTCACCGTGCTAATGACCCAGGTTCAATTCCAGTGACTTTGGTGACTGTGTTCAAACTCTACACAGATATTCTCGCTGTATCAGCGGAGGTTGTCTCCCACAGTTGAAAGATGTGCAAGTTACATGGATTGACCATAATGAAATTGCCACTTGGTGTCCCAGGATGTATAGATTAGATGGATTAGCCATGGTAAATGTGGTTATGGGGATAAAGAGAGGAGAGGGTCTAGGTAAGATATTCTGTCAGAGTCAGTGCAGATTGATGGGCCAAGTGGCCTCTTCCTGCATTGTAGTGATTCTATGAAAATAAGTTATCACAAAAAGTGAAAGAGCAGATTAAGTTTTGAGTACTGATATCTTTTTTCAAAAATAAATATTTCACTAGTTTGTAGAGGATGTGCTCAAAGGTTAGGATATTGGTATATTATTGGATAGTGTTATATATTATAGAACAGGAAATCTGCAGTAATTAGTCTGTGGATACTTAATTGGACATTCGCCTTCCTTGAAGCACCCTGTTTGTTATTAAGAAAAGCAAAATAGTGAGCATGCTGGAGATCTGCAATTAAAAACAAAGCAAGGAAGAGCAGGGAGGAGTTATAATGAAGCATTCAATAGGCATGTTGCTGAACCTGTAGAGATACTTTGAAGGGAAAATAAAGTTCACATCAATGTTCACTTTATCAGACGTCCCTGGTAAACTTTCATGCAAGTCCCTTTGGCAGGAGAAAAATGAACTTTGTATTCAGAAATGTGCAAGGGCTTTATTATATTAGAATTTAGATGAAGAGTGTTTACAATTACTAATTTTTTTGAAAAGGGATTCTTCAACCGAGGAAGTTTTCAGCACGATTGTTTCAGACTTTACTTTGAACATGGAGTATAGTATGGTATAAATGTGTTCCAGTTGCTCCCTCTTCATTACTTTCCCATCCATTCATAAAATATAAAAAATCACATGAAAAAAGAATGAGCTTCATAAGGACTCCTTCATAAGAAAGGAGGTGAAAGGCTGTAGAGAGTAATGGGAATGTAGAGTTTGTTGCAAGCAGATCAGCCATGATTTTATTAAATGGTTCGAAGGACTGAGTAGTTTATAATTTTTAGGAGTGGGTGAGTTTTTCGAATATCGAATTTGTATGTTTGAAAAGCAAAAGTCTAGCAGCATTTGTGAACAAAAAGAAATTGAATTGATATTTCTTTGGAAACTGATGTTCCAAGGAAGTGTCATATTGGACTCAAAATTAACACTGCTTTTCTTTCAACAGATGTTGCCAATTGTTTTTTTTTCTTAATTAAAGATTAAATCTTAAACAATCCCTTTGAATGGATTATACATTGGTATTACTTGGACAGACTTTGAGCCCATAGATTTTCTTTGGGGACAAATGAAATAAAAGGCTACTAGTTCACTTGCTTTCCCAATTGCTGTGTGATTTCCAGCTTGTTTCCTGTTCCTTTGCCACCTGCATCTCCTATTGAATTTGGCCAATCCTCATTTTGTGACTTTGTTATATCTCAGCTTATGCCTCTTCTTTGTAATTTACACCTGGAAATCACTGCAGCCGCTTGTTTTATTTTAAACTGGAATATTGTCATCTCAACATTAGCTTACATTTACATTTTCATGCCCTCATGGTTTCCCAAAGTGTTTTATAGTTCATGAATGTACTGTGTAGTTGCTTATTCAGGTTTTAAGGGACCAGACTTCTTGCACCTTCTTTAGCACTGCAAAGCAGTAATCACTCTGCCACCGTGATATTGAAGATTCTGTGAACCACGTCCAAGACAGATCAATCTAGCCTTCTGATGCAATTATTATTTTCAATGAATTAAACTGTTTCCAAGGATGTGTTATTAATTAAAGGGTTTATTTATATATTAGAAATTATGCACAACGTTCAACATTATGCATTCCACTAATTAGGCAAGTAGGGCAGAATTGTTTACTTTTTAAGAAGCACCATGTGTGTTGCTTTGGTATTTAAAGTGTTTTTATTTGGATAATGTGGGATTTTCCACCTACACTTGCCCCAGAAATGTAAAATCCCACCTGAGGTCAATGGACCTTGCAGTGGTTCTCCTCCTCCCCCCGCCCCCTGACAATGATTTCCATGACCGGTGGGATGGAAACGTTTTTACGTCTCCTGTGCAAGATGCTTTGCCGGAGTGGGTGAGTGAATATAACAAGTTGGTTAACTAATTGATATTTATATTGCACGTATTTTTGAGATGGTTATTGCAAATAAAGTGGGATTTGACCTATGAAAAAGTGTTTTACCTAGAATCTGTTCAGCATTATTTTTAGTGTAGTTCAACAACAAAGAATGCAGTCAGATTATTTTGGAGATGGTTGGATTCCATGATATCCAGTCAAATCAAGACGTAGGTAAAGTGCTGGGATAAAACATGGAAGATTATAAAAGCTTCTGATGAAGAATGAGTTGTGATATTTTAATTCCTAAGAACTTTGTAATAGTTAACTGACTGCTGTGCAAACACATCTTAAGTGGCTTAGCCTATGATGAGGTTTTAAGTGAAGGAAATGGGGTTTCCCCTACTGGGGTTTCCATCTGTAGTAGGTTGCCAAAAAAAGTCAATGTTTGGACAGTGTTTCGTACAGACAATTTGCTCAGAATAATCAATCTTTTATTAATATTGAGTGGAATATGCACCTGAACTGTAAGTGCAATCAATTCTTATCTGTTAAAGTGCCATAGAATAATGGAAGGCTACAATACAGCAAGGAGCAAATTTGGCCATTTTGTCTGTGCTGGTTTTGTAACGATCCAGTACTAAACCTTGATCTGTTCTGAAGTCACTATGTTATCCAAACTTTCTTTTAAGTTTGCTTCAACTATAGGACATGATTTTCCAGGTTTTAACAATTTTGAATAAATATATTTTCTTCCAATCACTCTTATTCTTTTTGTTCTGAATCATCAGCTTCACCAGGTAAAATATTTTTCATTACGCCAAAGTTCTTTATTGTGGCTAAAAGCTCTTTTAAATCTCTTGCATTTTCCTCCTCTTCATGGAATGTAGTGTAATGATTTAGAGTTTCTTCAGAAATATGGTGTCTCAACCCGTGAGAACCTTGCCGTCTTGAATTTCCCCAATTACTCTCTCTCTCTGCCCAAGACTTGATCCTCTTTAGAGTTTTCCAATCAGTTTTTCTCCTTACGTTTCAATGTTAATCAGATATCGGCCTTTCACTTCTGGAACATGAGTGCATATCCAGTTATACAGTGGGAAGAAAGTGTATACTGCTGTCTCAGAATGTTATGGGAAATTGAAATGAGCAGTTTAAAGCCAGTCCTACTAAATATGGGACTACAGTACAAAACTGCACCTAATTCAGTTCTTGATGGGCAATCTTGCCAGGATGACTGGTGTTGTTTCAGCCAGATTGGCCGAGGCTTGCCTCTATATTAAAGCATGATAACAATCTATCCCTACCTCCATTACAAAAATTGCAAGCAAAAATTGTTTTCTAAAATAAAAGCTCAATAGGCAGCTATAAATGGAAGTGATTCATTGTTCAAAACATAGAACATAGAAAAACTACAGCACAAATTAAGGGGTGGTAGTTATAGGATGGATGTCAGAGGTAGGTTCTTCACCCAGAGGGTGGTAAGGGTATGGAATGCCCTGCCTGCTGCAGTTGTAGATGCGCCAAGTTTGGGGGCGTTTAAGTGGTCAGTGGATAGGTTTATGGATGAAAAGGGAATGGTTTAGGTTAGAGGGTCATTGCTTTTTCTCCATTGGTCGGCGCAACATTGAAGGCCGAAGGGCCTATACTGCGCTGTTATGTTCTATGTTCAAACAGGCCCTTCGCCCCACAAGTTGTGCCGATCATATCTCTACCTACTATGCTTACTTATAACCCTCCGTCTTACTAAGTCCCATGTATTCATCCAGAAGTTTCTTAAAAGACCCTATCAAATCAGCCTCCATTACCACCGCTGGAAGCCGATTTCATGCATCCACCAACCTCTGAGTGAAAATCTTACCTCTGACATCTCCTCTGTACCTACTCCCCAGTACCCTAAACCTGTGTACTCTTGTGGCAGCCATTTCAGCCCTGGGAAAAAGCCTCTGAGAATCCACCTGATCAATACCTCAATATCTTATACACCTCTATCAGGTCACCTCTCATCCTTCGTCTCTCCAGGAAGAGAAGACTGAGCTCTCTAAACCTAATTTCATAAGGCATATCGCCCAATCCAGACGACGTCCTTGTAAATCTCCTCTGCATCCTTTCAATGGCTTCCACATCCTCCCTGTAATGAGACGACCAAAACTGAGCACAGTACTCCAAGTGGTGTTTGATTAGGGTTTTATACAGCTGCAGCATTATCTCCCAACTCTGAAATTCAATCCTCTCTTGATGAAGGCCAGTAAGCTATACACCTTCTTAACCACATCCTCCACCTGCGAAGCCAATTTGAGATCTTATGAACCCGCCCCTCAAGATCCTTCTGATCTCCCACTAAGAGTCTTACCGTTTAATATTATATTTCTTCATCCCATTTGACCTTCCAAAATGAACTACCACATATCCGGGTTGAAGCCCATCTGCCACTTTTCAGCCCAGTCTTGCATCCTATCTATGTCTCGCTGCAACTTCTGACATCCTTCCAAACTGTCCGCAGCACCTCCAACCTTCGTGTCATCAACAAACTTACCACCCCATCTTTCCACTTCCTCATCTAGGTTATTTATAAAAATCACAAACAGCAAGGGTCCTAGAACAGATCTCTGGGGCACTCCACTGCTGACTGGCCTCCATTGCAGAAAAGGACCCATCTGCAACTACTTGTTGCCTTTTGTGGGCAAGCCAGTCCTGGATCCACAAAGCAACACCCCCATGGATCCCATGTTCCTTCACATTCTCAATAAGTCTTGCATGGGACACCTTATTGAATGCCTTGCTGAAGTCCATATAAATCACATCTACCACTTTTCCTTTGTCCATGTGCGTAGTCACATCTTCAAAAAACTCAACCGGGCTCATAAGGCACGATCTACCTTTGATAAAGCCGTGCTGACTACTTTTGATCATACTATACTCTAAACGTTCATAAATCCTGTCTCTCAGGATCTTCTCCATAATCTTACAACCACTCAGGTTAGACTCAGGTCAATAATTTTCTGGGTTCTCTCTATTCCCTTTTTTGAATATAGGAACCGCATTTGCAATCCTCTAATCCTCTGGAACTTCTCCATCTCCATTGACACAAAGATCATCACCAGAGGCTCTGCAATCTCTTCCCTCACCTCCCACAGTAACCTGGGGTACATCCCATCTGGTCCCGGTGACTTATCTATCTTGATGCTATTCAAAAGCTCCATACATCCTCTTTCTTAATGGCCATATACTCAAGCTTTTCAGTCCGCCGGAAGCCTGCATTACAACCACCAGTGGCCCTTTCCGTCGTGAATACCGAAGTATTCATTGAGCATCCCTGCTATTTCTGCCAGTTCTATACAAACTTTCCCACTGTCGCATTTGATAGGTTCTACTCCTTCACATCTCATCCTTTTGCTCGTCACGTACTTGTAGAACGCCTTACCGTTTTCCTTAATCTTACTTGCCAAGGCCTTCTCATGACCCCTTCTGCGTCTCCTAATTTCCTTATGTTGCACTGAAAAATTTGCTATAGTGACATGCGAGTAAAATTGTATTCAAATTAATAACTTAATTTTGTATTCAAATTAAAATACCAGATCCTGGAAATATGAAATAAAATGGAAAATGCTGGGGGGAAAAAAAAAGACCTGACCTCATTTGTGATGAGAGAAATAATTTGAGTAGTATTTTATTACAATTGGACTAGGTTCTAAATGGCCCTGGAAAAGAGGCATGTTGTGAAATTTATACGTCAGAATCAAAATTGTCTCTCTCTCTCTCTCTCTCTCTCTCCAAGAAAAAATTATGACAAATGTACAGAGGATGTGTATTTAATGGTAATCTGCATGGAACAGACACTGCATCTTCCATCATACTTGGTCATCTATATTGTGACCTCTGTACAAAATTATTGTTTTCCAACCAAAAAAAAACAACCATTGAGACTGACACTGCAGTGGTTTAATTTGAGATTGAGCATGGTTTGTGATTAATATAACCTGTCTACTACCTGATGTGAAGTGGATGATTGGTCTTAGCATCACTTGTGTTGTACTCTGTATCCACTTTACGTATTTGATTCTTTGCTGTCATAATTTGGTAATAAATTTTTACATTCATGTTTCCCTAGTAAAAAGTCACCGTGCAAATTATAGATATCGTTGCGAGTATAGAGGATCCAGACCTAGAAAATATGAAAAGTTTTTAGCAAGAAAGAACTTGCATTTGTATTGCAATGGTCATTATTGGTTGGTATTATAAATCAATGTTGTCCTCTTTGAAAAGTGAACTGTTTAATAACTTGGTGTTAATTACTGAAATGGAGATGTTTATTACCATGAATTATTCTGGCAAACATTGCATATCAGTCAATATTATGTTCCAGATTTTAACCCTCTATGTGATGACATTTCTGGTTATTGACTCACCTACCGCAGGAAGTAGTTCCTACTTAATTTCTCTCTCCAACTCCCCTGATAATTTTAGAATTCTAAGTACTTTATAATTTTAAGTACTTCTTTTATTAAGTCTCCCCTTAAAGTCCTCTGCATTAAGGAGAACAATTCCAGCTCCAAGTGACTCATCTCGCTTATTATGGTAAAGATCTACTGTATCTTTGCCAACGTCTTAACTTTCTTATGGTGCCCAGAGTTGTACACAGTACTCCAGCTGAGACTGAACCCAAAGTACTTAAAGGTTTAGCGGACTTTCTTGTTTGTGTATTTAATGCCCCTCTTTACAGAGTCACATACCCTGTGCGTTTTGTTAACTGTTCTAAAGTTTATTCGTTAGTCACAAGTAGGTTTACGTTCACACTGCAGTGAAGTTACTGTGAAAATCCTGTAATCGCCACATTCCGGCACGTTTGGGTACACTGAGGGAGAATTTAACAAAGTCAATTCAACTAACTGGCACATATTTGGACTGTGGGAGGAAATCGGAGCACCCAGAGGAAACCCACGCAGACCCGGAGAATGTGCAAATATTACACAGATAGTGACCAAATCCAGGAATCGAACCTGGGCCCCTAGCACTGTGAGGCAGCAGTGTTAACCATTGTGCTACTGTGCTGCCTACCTTGAACTTTTTTATTAATTTGCCCTGTCAACTTTAAAGATTTTTAAATATTGCACCTTTAAAAATCATCACTTTAATTTATGCTGCTGCTTGTTCTTTCTCCAAAAATCTATCCCTTCACACTTGGATGCATCAGTTTTCCATGTGTCTGCCTTTTTTTCTCAGTCAGTCTATGCCTGTTTACTACTGTCGTGCCAACAATTTACAATATTGTCAATTTTTGTATCAGCTGCTCACTTCGCAACTGTACTCCAGTACTTGATTCCAGGTCATTTTTACGTAAAACAAGGCATGTTGTATTCGTAGTACTGATTATGGAGGACTCCACTGCATACTTTCCAGCCAGATAAACACCTAGACATTACTACTCATTGTGTCCTAGCCAATTTTGTATCCTGGTTACCTCTTCTATTTTATCATGGAATATTTTATTAGTATAAAAACAAATTACTGCAGATACTGGAATCGAAGATTAAAAACAGCAAATACTAGAAAATTTCTGCAGATCTGACAGCATCTGTGAAGAGAGTTTGGACTGAAGACTAGAAACGTTAGGTTTATTCTCTCTCCATAGATGCTATCAGACCTGCTGAAATTTTGAAATTTTTCAGCATTTTCTGATTTTATCAGAGTGCTTTTAAAAAGTCCATATACAATGTCTATTGCTCTACCTTAAGTAGTATTCAATTATCTCAGTCAGTTTAGTTGGATATGATTTGTCATTTTTATGTTAATGGGGTGCTTTTATTAACACTTCTCCACGTGGGGACAGATTTTATCCTTGGCAATGGCCCCTCATGGTTTTCCCAGCACAAATGTTGTATTGATTGACCTGTATTTGCTAAACTTATTTTTTTCCCCGCTATTCAATGGGGTGCTCTTCCAGCCCTGGAGCTTTTTTCAGCAACCTGAAGGAAAGTTGTTTATTTGGGCAGTTTGTTAACTATGTGAAGCCAACCTTTCTGAATCTCTTGTTTATATTTTATTCTTTTCAACATCTGTATTCTACTCCTGCCCACCCTGTCTCCTCATTGTATCATCAGCTTGATCTCCCTCTTTTGAAGTGTTATCTATGCTTTTTAAACAGCCAATTTTTGCACAGCAATGAGATAATTGCCAGTGAACTTATGTAATTAATTGATATATGGATGTTGACCCTGACTTGGAGGGAATTGCCTTCTGCACGTGGAATCATGAAATCTTCTGTACTGTATTCACTTAAACAGGTAGATTGGTTTAATGATTCCGCTCAAAAATGGCATTTCAGACTTGGTTTAAATTGCTTGATAATGCAAAAATTCTGATAATTCTGTTAAAGATGCTACATAAATCTAAATTACTAACTTTTTTGCCTCAATTTTACTACTTCAAGACTGCACAGGGTAATGACAGGCTGCTTTTAAATTCAGGCTGCACACTAAAATGTAATGTCCAAATCATGAGACAAAGTAATTTCAGCAAGTAGAATATTTTTGAGATTCCAATATATTATTTCACTAAGGTAGGTTCAATATTAAAATGGTTCTCCTTGCACCATTTTGTTTGCCTACATACAATGTTTTTGCTATTTTGATGACACACTTGAGCACTATCTCGTACAATTTTGTGCATTTTTATTTGAAACTGAGCTTCACTGTGACAAATAAGTAACGTAGTGCAAAATAAATTTGTATTTGCTCCACTATCTATAGTATAAAAACATCAAAAACAAAATATTTCAGTCCCTGGTAGTAGACCTTGGTATTAAATGATAAGTTAGGGGATTGCAGGTTGTGTGCACTATGCAACTCTATTAAACATTTACTTGGGTGTAATTGTGCTTTCTATATTTGTGGCTGGTGAATAGACTACAGCTTTAAAAAGCCTGACAGTTCAGTGTAATTACAGTATCTTATTTATTAACACTGTAGATATACTTGGAATTTGAAAGACTTGTGAAATTTGTTGGTTATTCTGGTTTCTTGAGTTGAAGTTAAATTGCAAAAGAACATGAGAACAGGAATAGGCATAAGAGTCCCTTGTGCCCATTTGCTGACCAATGCAGATTTGTATAGAACACTACAGCACAAACAGGCCCTTCGGCTGATCACATCTATACCTACTGAGCCATAGACCTATCTATAACCCCAAATCCCATTAGATCCCTTATACTCATCCAGAAGTCTTTTAAAAGGACCCAGCGAGTTCACCTCTACCACCACCGACAGCAGCCGATTCCATTCACTCACCACCCTCTGAGTGAAAAAATTACCCCTAACATCTCCTCTGTACTTGCTTCCTTGCACCTTAAATCTGTGTCCTCTTAACTCCATCGAGGTACTTGAATTTCATAAGCCTTAATGCACTTGCCAATCAAAATATTCCAACTTTCCATTCCCTTTAGTGTGAAAAAGTTCTTTCTGACATCACTCTTGAATGATTTGGCTTTGATTTCAAGATTATTCACTCTAGTTCTGGACTCCTACCTGAGGAAATAGGATTATAAGGAACTATCAAATCCTTTAAATCAGAAACAATTCAATTAGATCACTGCTTATTCAATTGAATTCATAATGGAGTACCTGACCTAACTGATCAAATTGACTTTGTCTGGGGTCAGACTGGAAACTCAATATTCCTGGCTTTAACAATTTCATGGGGAGGAATGGGGTGAAAGTGCAAGAGTGATTAGCCTTAATTAAGGACATGATTAAAGGCATTTTAAAAAACTAAATATTGATTGAGTAGAAATGGATGTTATCTATTCAGGTCTATTTTATGGACCATTGAATAGGAGGAACAAAATTGAAGGAGAGATTTGCACTATGCTTTAGCTATAAAGAGTGTGGTGTCATGTTTTCCTATGACCTTGAAAGAGAATTAAAGGTTTGTTTGTGGTCAAATTGGAGGAGATTTTGTTATAGAGGGGGTAGGGGGACAATTCATTTGTTATATCCTAACAAGGAAGGATGCAATGCTAGTTTAGGTATGTTGTGGAATATTTAGAAAATGTCATTGCAATGTTGGAGATTTTGTCACACAGTAGTACTAACCGTACCTCTGGACTGTGGCTTGTTGGCCGTGGAGAAGAGTTGCTTGATAATTGACTCAGGAACTCTTCCACGACTTCTCCAAAGGGAAAATAGACAATGTGCTAAAACATCTCGAATGCAAAGCTATTCTATGCAACTTGACCTTATAAAACTGATGATATCAGATTAAGTTAAAATGCATTAAATTTCTCCAAGACCAGTACCTCTTTCCCAAGGTACGTATCCATAACTGAATATGGTACATACCTGATGGCATCAGCCAGAGCTCTACACGACTGTAACATAAATTCTGCCCTTTTTGTATTCCAGCCATCTTATACGTGTCCACTTGCTTTTAGCCTTTTTCTACTTGGACACAAGCCCTCTGCTATTCATAGTTTACTGCTTTTTGCCATTAGGAAATACATTAACTTGTCTTTCTCAGGTTATGGCAGGATTAAACTTAGTGAAAGTTCGAAGGTGCAGGATTTCTATAGGGGAAGAAATTCTGTGAATGAAATAATTGAAAGAATCTTTCACTTGCATGTTTTCCTCTCAGTCCATATTTTTAGTACACAGAACAGAAAAAGTATAGAAAATACTTTTAATCAGAATTGCATATGTTTTGCTAACAACTTCTGGTATTGATTGCAATCTTTTTTCCTAGCTAGGTTTTTTTTCCAGTTGAGTCAACATATGAAACGCCAAGCTGTTAGTGCCAAAGAAGTGTGGAGTCGAGGATTGGGGGGGGGAAGAGACAGACAAGTTAGAGTACTCTTTCTTGATGCTGAGAACTAGAATATGTGAATAAATAGATTGGATTCAATCATTACCGCGTATAAATATTGACTGAATTTTAACCAAACTGACCTGTGTTATTCTTAGTCTCCAAGACAGTTAACATAGAACAATACAGCACAAACAAGCCCTTCGGCCCACGCGTTGTGCCGATCACATCTACCAAGTTACCTAATATATTTGAATATTAAAGCATTTTCACACATTCATGGACAAATTACTTTTCTGTTCCATTGAATACTTTGCTGTGGCTACATTTTAATTTTAATTTGAGCGATCGCATTTTGCGATAATGGTGAGAAGTCTTTGCTTTGTCAAAACTGTTAAATTATCATCCAAGCTGTAGCGCATGACAATATGTGGTCATTATTTCTATGAAACTAGATGCATTGGGCTGGCCAGTTTGGACGTTATAATGCAGGAATGGATCTCCCTGCCTCTGCATGTTGCCTCTATGTATTTTTTTTTTCTTTCCAAATTTTTAGATTAAATACCTTAGCAGCTTTCAACTGAGAAACTGTGCTTATAAGCTACTGAGTAAATGAATCGATCATTTGTTGCCAAATAATTAAATAAGAAATCTGAAAACATTAATTACTTGACTTCACATCATAGTTATTGCTATTTCATCTTGTATAAAATAATTAATATCAGTGAATGGCAGCAGATAAAATCATATAGCAAATGGAAAAGCATGGCTGTTTCTGAACAAAATTAATTTAGTGTTGTGTAGACCATTCAGTGTAATATTGAAATTGATGTAAATTGGTGAAATGGCTTCGTTATATAGATGGCCAGTTAGCTGTCTGGATGATCCGTCTAAAAGTAAGAGCCCATGTAATTGTTACATATGTTTCAGAGCTATATGATCATGTACATGAGCTAAGTACATGATCATGTACTGAGCTAAGTCTCTTTTGGCAGTGGACTTATCTAGCCCACCTTGATTGTCTGCTCAAGCTGAGTCAACATTGCACACTTGTAATTGTATCTGAATTAGCTGGCTCTGCTTTTACTGTCTTAGATCTTTAGACCCATAATTTACAATTAGTTACTTGTTGTACCTCCTCAGTCCATTCTAGCAAAGGCATTCTTTTACATCTGCAAGGTAAATATTGCTGCAAAAGAACATTAAAGTACACACAGAAAATCTACACCTTGTAGAAACAAAATACAATTTCTAACAACAAAAAGAATCTGATGTGAGGTGTGCAAAGCAACCTCAATATTTCAAAGAAAAGCCCTTTTCTTTCACTTGTTCAATTTGAGTGGCATATGTCCAAAGGCTTTATTTCTAACCATCATACAAACTTGCAAGTTAATGTGGTATGGAAAGCTAGACATTTTAAGTTACTTCTGAAAAGAGGTGTGCTACTGAAGCTTTGTCTTGCACGCGTGAGGCTAAAACTCCAAAGGAGCAGCAAATTAAACTGCTGAGAAAAGGGCGCTGATTTGTTGGCAAATTGACCCTGGTCAAGGCATTGTCTTGTAGAATGCACAAAGGAACTATAGTTCCCTATATTTTTGTTTTATTCAAAGAAAGCACAATGCCTAGACATGCTCCTTTTGCTATCAGGTATGAATATATGTAACTTCGTGCAAGAATAATTGAGCTACGTTATGAAGTCAACTGATGGTCTTCAGTCCGTAAGTCGTGTAATTCTTAGCACACCTGGGATTGTTCAGCAAATGCTGTCCAATCATGGAATCACATCTGATGTTTAGACATTGCATTTTAATTTTTGAATGCATTGCCTGGCTGGGTGCAGTCAGTACTTTGCCTATTGCAAAGTCAAAGTGGGGATCTATGTACCTGGCATTGCATTGGGACTGGAATTCGTATACTATATTACTCATTTGTGTGGTGGGAAGAATGTCTTTTTGGCTTGTTAGCAAAGCACATGCATCATGTTATTGGATGTTGACCCAAGCCGTTAGCTCACATGCAAGCTCGATGCTGAAGTAGGGTTCGTCAGAGATGTATTTTGAGCTAATGGCAGTGATCAAATCATGCCACCATTTTAAGACCTAAGAAGTGACAGCCTATCTCAAATTATTCTGGAAGGGTATTGTATCTCAAAAGATTGTGAAACTAATTGTATTATGCTGCTATTGTGTAGTCGCAATGCAACTTTTGAATATTGGGTGAGGTGTGTGATGGAGAAAACAACAGGATACCTCGGCCAACCAAGAGTCTACTTGCCAACCAATCTGTTTGTTTGAAATTTGGTATTTTTGCATTTGTCCTGATGAGCACAAGTCAAAAAAAACTTTGGTAACATGTCTCTTTTCACTTTTATCCATAGAAAATTACAGTTTAGAAAGAGCCTTTTAGACCCTTCTTGTCTGTGCCGAACTATTTTTTGCCTAGTCCCACTGACCCACAGTTGGACCATATCTGTCCAACCTGGCAGCTCATTCCACACTCCTGCCACTCTCTGTGTGAAGAAGCCCCCCTAATATTCCCTTTAAACTTTTCTCCCTTCATCCTTAACTCATGCCCTCTGATTTTTTTCTCCCCTAGCCTCAGTGGAAACAGCCTGCTTGCTTGCGCTCGCTCTATCTATACCCTTTAAAATTTTATACACCTCTATCAAATCTCCCCTTATTTTCTTATGCTCCAGAGAATAAAGTCCTAACCTATTCAATTTCTCTCTATCTCAGCTTCTCAAATCCCGGCAACATCCTTGTGAACCTTCTCTGCATTCTTTCAACCTTATTTACATCTGGAAAGGTTCCAGCTTTCTTAGCTAGCTGGGAAAGCTAATCTTAGCATCTAAGCTAGCACGAGGGGACACAGCTTTAAATTAAGGGGTGATAGTTATAGGATGGATGTCAGAGGTAGGTTCTTTACCCAAAGGGTGGTTCGGGAGTGGAATGCCCTGCCTGCAGCAGTTGTGTATGCGCCAAGTTTGGTGGCGTTTAAGAGGTTAGTTGATAAGTATATGGAAGAGAAGGGAATGGTTTAGTTTGGAGGGGCATTGCTTTTTATATTGGTCGGCGCAACATCGAAGGCCGAAGGGCCTGTTCTGTGCTGTAGTGTTCTATGTTCTATCTTTCCTGTAACTAGGTGACCAAAACTGTACACAATACTCCTAATTCGGCCTCACCAATGCATTATATAACCTTACCATAACGCTCCAACCTTTATACTCAATACTTCGATTTATAAATGTACCAGATGTACCAAAAGCACTCTTTACGATCCTATCCACCTATGATGTCATTTTTAGGAAATCCTATACCTGTATTCCCAGATCTCTCTGTTCAACTGTGCTCTTCAGAGTCCTACCATTTACCTTATACATTCTACTTTGGTTTGTTCTTCCAAAGTGCAATACCTCACACTTGTCTGTGTTAAATTCCATTTGCCATTTTTCAGCCCATTTTTCTAGGTGGTCCAAGTCCTTCTGCAAGCTTTGAAAACCTTCCTCGCTGTCCACTACACTTCCCGTCTTTGTATCATCAGCAAATTTGCTGATCCAATTTACCACATTATCATCCAGATCATTGATATAGATGACAAACAACAATGGACCCAACACCAATCCAATTGGCACTCCACTAGTGACAGGCCTCCATTCAGAAAAGCAATCCTCTAACCACTCTGGCTTCTTCCATTTGAGCCAGTGTCTAATCCAGTTTACTACCTCCCCATCTGTACCTAGCAACTGAACCTTCCTAACTAATCTCCCGTGAGGGACCTTGTCATAGGCCTTGCTGAAATCCAGATTGACAACATCCATCGCCTTCTCTTCTTCCACTTTCCTGGCTACCACCTCAAAAAACTCTAATAGGTTGGTCAAATATGACCTACCACGCACAAAGCCATGTTGAGTCTCCGTAATAAGTTCCTGTCTATCCAAATATTTGTAGACCCCATCCCTTATCACACCTTCCAACAACTTGCCAACTACCGACATCAAATTTACTGGCCTGTAATTTCCCGGATTTCTTTTGGAACCTTTTTTAAACAATGGAACAACATGAGCCACCCTCCAATCATCCGGCACCTCCCCTGTGAATACTAACATTTTAAACATGCCTGCTAGGGTCCCTGCAAGTTCAACACTAGCCTCCCTCAAGGTCCATGTGAATACCCTGTCTGGTCCTCGGGATTTATCCACTCTGGTTTGCTTCAAGACAGCCAGCACCACCACCTCTTTAATCTGGAAAGGTTCCATGACCTCCCTACCTGTTTACCCAATTTCTTAGACTCCATGCCCATTTGGTCAGTAAATATGGATGCAAAAAACCCATTTAGTATCTCTTCCATCTCTTTTGGTTCTATACACAGTCTACCACTCTGATCTTCAAGAGGACCAATTTTATCCCTCACTATCCTTTTGCTGCTTACATACCTAAGGAAGCTCTTTGGATTTTCCTTCTCTCTATCTGCCAAAGCAACCTAATGCTTTCTTTTAGCCTTCCTAATTTCTCCCTCAAGTAGCTTCTTGCACTTTTTATACTCAAGTATCTGATCTGTTCCTTGCTGCCTGTACATTTCATACAACTCTCTTCCTTTTAATCAGTGTTACAGTCTCCCTCAAGAATCAATGTTCCTTATTCTGTTTACTTTGCCTATAATCCTGAGAGGAACGTACAAACTCTGCACTCTCAAAATTTCTCCTTTGAAGGCCTCCTATTTTCCATTTACATTCTTGCCAAAGAACACTCTGTGCCAATCCATACTTCCCAGATCACTTTTCATTTCGTCAAATTTAGTCTTATTTCAGTTCAGAACTTCAACCTGAGGACCAGATGTATCCTTATTCATGATCAGGTTGAAACTAATGGCATTATGATCACTTGATCCAAAGTGTTCCCTCACATTCAGATCTATCACCCGCCCAACTCATTTTCCAATAAGAAATCCAGTATTGCATCCTGTTTCCTTTTTGTCTTCCCTTTCCATCTACTCATCTAAAACTTTATTTACTTCTGAATTTAACTATTTCTTGAAATTAAAGTGATTAAAATTCAACTGGAGAGTCCTTCTGCTGCCCTTGCTATATATTTCTTTCCTTGAGGTGGTGTTGATTAAAATTACTCTGGTGATGATTACAACATTTACAGTTTTAATCTCTTATCAAAGACACAGATGAAGTAATGAAGTGCCTTTTGGTGCCCATGTTATGACAAGATGTTACGCACTATACTTTCAGTTGTTAATTCTTCTCATGAACTCCTGCAACTTGATATGTTTTCAGGTATTTATACTGATCTGGGCAGAAGCTAAAGAAAAAAGAAATAAAATCAAACTACTGGAATTATTCAGCAAGTCAGCCAGTATTAGTGGAAAAAGAAAGATGGAATTTCTAAAGATGCTGTGATATCTGAATACTTCTAGTATTTTCCATTTTTAAGATTTTTAGCGTTCGTGGGATTTTACTTTAAGAAAAATAATTTTAGCTAAAGACATGGTACTGATGTATCTGGAAAATTCAATGTACTGCATAAATCTGAATTCAACTGAAGGCATCTGGGCAATTAAATGAAGTCCAAGATGTACTTTTGAGAGGGGTTGAAATTAAAACTTGGAGGAAGAACTTGCATCTGTTTTGCACCTCTTGTGATCCCAGGACATCCCAAAATGCCCTATGTCCCATGAAGAAATTTAAAAAAAAGCAACAATGTGCAAACAGCAGATAAATATTTTGGATAATTTGTTGTTGGTTACATGATAAATGTTGGCCAGGACAGAGGTTATCCTGCTTGAATAGTGTTGAGATTTTATACAATCATATGGAAGAACTGGGTGCATTGATTTAATTCCTTGTCTGTTAGGCACTGTTCACAACAGCTTGGCTGCTGCTCAGTACTACGCAAATTGCTAACCTTGGTAGTCTGTTCAAGGGTTGGTGTGGGACTTGAACTCTCAACCTTCTGACGGGTGAATAAACTGGCGCTGCTACCTATAAGAAAGGCATTAAAAAGCTCCGAGGGGATACTTTAATTACAACATATATATATTGTACAAAATACTTTTTTGTTTGAATTCTTATTTTGGCTGTGAGAAATACCAGATGTCCTGTTGTACAGTTACCTTCTGCAGACTGTTGTTGGCTTTAAGTGTGACCACCCTCAGCAACCCCCACCTTCCATGGACCATTGTGACCTGGCTGCCTGTGTAAGTTTGTCCCTTCAAATAGGTAAGTTGGCTTTGGAGGTTAAATAGGTGTCCATGGAATTTTGGCAATGTTACATAAGGTCTGAAGCCCAACATAAGAGGAGCATTCAATTGGACCTTGTATGACAGTGGTTGTTAGGGTTACTTGTTTCGAAGTAAAAGCATTGAAAAATCATTTGAAGGATATATGTGAAAAATTGCTCAGTGCATCAGATTTGATGCAGCCAGCATATATAGTAGCCTTCAGGATTTGATTTTCGTGCTATGCCATAACTTGAGAGCATCTCCTCTTTGTTTTTGAAGTTATAGGAACTGATGACTCTGTGCTTTATATAATCTATGGTGGCAGATTCAAGCTTGTTTGCAAAATTAGCTGAGAGTTGCACTTGGAACACCAAATCACTTGGATTTTTTTACTTGCTGCAGTAATCTAGTCAACGCTAATATTATCCGAAAACTGACACAACTGCCTTGGGAACAAAGCAATAATGTGTAAAAATAAATCTGATGCATCTGGGGTTGCTTTTTCATAAAATCGCACCAATCTTACCTTTTTGAGGAGGTAGTTGATTATTTCCTTATTGCTCATGTGAATTGATGAAGCTGTTATACTAAATTAATGAGAAATTCAATGAAAAATGCGAAAATTTTATTTGCACCATTCTTCTGATATGTAATTTTGCAGCATTTGAAAGTGTGAAATTCTGCTCACTGTCTTTGCATTACTCTTGAAGGCATCTGCTGAATACTTTGTTCACATGCAGTCCAAGAAAAACGGCAACTAACTAGTAAATATGAAACCAAAGAGAACTTTACAGATTACTTGTGCTTTTTTTTTTGTAGCAAGTTGTTGTGATCTGGAATTTGCTGCCTGAAAGAATGATGGGAGCAAATTCAGTAGTAACATTTAAAAAGGAATTGAGTAAGCACTTGAAGGCTAAAAAAAGTTTACAGGGCTTTGGCAAATGGAACTAAATTGATAGCTGGACTAAAGAGCCAGCATAGAGACAATGGATTGAACATGCTCCATCATTCTTTGTGAGCAATATAGTTTTGTGGTGAATTGCAGGCTGGTTTGACCATGTGGATTGAGAATTTATAATTGAAAAGAGGTCACACAAACGTGGCAGCATGTGTGTGCAAAAACCAAATATTTTTAATTTGGAAGCCTTTCCTGGTCACCAAACTTTACTTTGAGCTTTTTTGTCACATTTTTCAGATTTTTTTTTCCTCTATATAGTAGAAAATATTTATGTAGAAAAATTATATTGGCTCTGCAGTGTAGCATCTCCCATCTGCTTGGTCTGTACCACAGAGAAACTCAACCTTTCAACTCTACTTCCCAAATTGTAAACTTTGCTGCTTGATTTTAACTCCAGGTGCAATGCAACTAAAAATTGTCTAGTATTTAGAATTTATATGGCTAAGCAATTTTATTGTTGCAAATAATGTATTTTTCCTCTTTTCTAGATGGATCTACAATACCGAAAGTTCTTTGGGCAGATATGAGACATGTGATTCTTGGAACTGGTACATGGTCGCTTGCTTATCTTATCAAATTAAAAAACCCAAACGGAGTATGCAAGGGCATGTCACTTATTGATAAGGACTGGCATAAAGAATCCTAAGAGTTACTAAATGTGTTACTAAAGCAGGCTGAACCATGTGGCGATTGCTTACGCTGAAATTCGGCCGTTTGTACCGTTGTCTGAAGTTCCTGTTTGTGGTGAGTCTGTTGGTTTTCACACTGTTGAATACACACTCATTATTTGCCTCATTTCAGAAGAATGAGCTTGCAGATCGTCGCTTTATTAGCCTCAACAAGTGCCCAGCCTGTTTTGGTACTAGCTGGTGTCGTAAATTTATGAATGGCCAAATCACTTTTGAAGCATGGGGTCGTCTCCGAATTCTGGACTTCTTGAATGTGAAAAATGTCTACTTTGCTCAGTATGGGGAACCAAGAGAAGGTGCGAGGCGTATTGTTCTCAAACGCTTGGGCTCTAGTCAAGAACTGACTGATATGGATCACAAGATTTGCAAACGGGCCACAGGCCGCCCTCGTTGTGATGTTACACAAGCTATCTACAAGACTCAGTTTTCTCGTTTAAATGGGGAAGTTCGATTACTGACCCCAGATGTTGTGGAGGGGTGGTCAGACTTAGTGCATTGTCCATCACAAAGACTTCTTGACAGAATAGTACGTAGGTATGCTGAAACGAAGGATTCTGGGAGTTTTTTAATGAAGAATTTGAAAGACTCTGAGCGAATGCAGCTACTTCTGACGTTGGCTTTTAACCCAGAGCCTCTGGTTCTCCAGGTATGATGGGTGCTATCCTTCACTGCAGTAGTTGATTTAGTTACATCTTGTTTATTCCATTTTCATCATCCTAATCAAGTTATAAAATCATTCTTTTTATCTTTGTCCTGATGTGTATATTTAATTCAATTAAAGGATTCAGGTTATGCGAGATTTTAAGTACATAATTGAAATGATTTGCATGTTAAACCAAAATGGTGGTAATTCTATGCCATCTTCACAATATTATCTTTTACACGGGATGTATGTATATTGTATATATACTACGTTAAAATTTTATAGTTGGAGCTCTTTTTTCCCCTGTTATTGGACTTATCCAATACAAAATGCCACAGAATCTTGTGTTTGTTTTGTGAGTGACTTGCGAAATAAGTATTTCATATTCCATCGAATTGGCGTTAGACAACAAATGCTGATCTTGCCAGTGATATCCAAATAATAGTTTTCATTGATATGAATGATGGCAAGTTAATCCAAGTTGATTTGTCTATGAACCAAATTTACTGATTGTAGCTATTTCATATTGCAAACTGTAATTATGTAATCTTGAGTTTTATAGTGCAAGTCTGAAGTGTTTAAATATTTTCTTTGCGAACCAGTCTTATGATTCACATCTGCTGTGTCTTGAAGCTATCACAAGTTACAAATAATTAAACAGTCATTTATGATTTGATTTATATTGGGATTGTAGTTAGTGGTTAATGATTATATGCAACATAGAATTCTGTAAAGCGGTATTCTACGAGCAGTTAATGGTTGGTTCAGTTTTTTTGTTTATTGATGATACAGCATTCTACAGGCAATGCTAAGAACAATCAAGTAATTTGCACTTATGCAAAGGGGAAGAATTTGACACTTAAGATGGGGAAATGTTTCTACAATTTCTATTTTATATCTAACTTAACCTACTAACTAATATTTGGACCTTTTGGTTAGTTCCCACAATGGACACATCTAACTGAGAAGATTATTAGCTAATCTCAATTCAACAGCTGAGAGATGGCTGTAGAAAATGAATAGGAAATATATAGGTGGAACAAATAATTGAGGTTGAGACATTTCAGGGGCATTTTAACTTGAATATGATTTGCCTTGCATCTAATGGAGAATGACTAATGGTGACACTAAATATGGAAAGTAGAACACATCATGTTCCACAGTGCTTGTTCTTCAACTTGAAGTGGGCATTAGTTTTTAATGAAGAATCATTTCCCTCATTGGGATATGAAGTGAACATCACTGAGAATCAAGTTAAATATCCAGAGTGCAGACCCAAGCTGTCAATAGTAATTTCATAGAATCCCTACAGAGCAGAAGAGGCCATTCAGGTCATCGGATGTGTTTTACCCAAACCCGCTCCCCTGCCTTAATGTATGTACATGGCTAATCCCATTTAATCTACACATCTGTGCTCTGGGAGGAATCTGGAGCATCTGGAGGAAACCCATGCAGACGTAGGGCAAATGTATAAGCTCGACAAAAGCAGTCTCACCTTAGGATGGAATTGAGCCTCGAGCTGTGAGGCAGCAGTGCTAACCAGTGTGCCACCTACAGTAACTGGAAATTTCCAGTTACCGTGAACCAATTCCACATGCAGAGGTCAGACGGCATCTTGGAATTTGTAGTTACTATCAAATGTACCTGAACCAAGTCTGCACAAGAGGAACCTCTTGGCCTTTTAACTACAATTGCGCATCAGATCAAGCCCTAGGTGTGGTGCAATGCCTTAACTTGACAGCTTGGATCTTGTTTCTCACTCTTGTGGGAATCATGAATTAGATTCAGGACTTCAATTTGGTTTCAGAGCAAGCAAGCAAAAAAAGCAATCCTGACACATGCATGGTAAAACTTCCTTGAGTCTCTCCAGTTTAATGTAATAAATTACAATTCTGATTCAGATGGTGATGAGGAATAATTATTTTTATTTTGCTGAAGCTGACCAGATGCATCCGATCAGAGGGAATATGTCTTGACATCCCAAATCTGACTGGCTGATTAAATGGCATTGCATAATTTCAACAGTTCATGAAAAATAACTGAATAAACGTGTGCAGCATCCTATCTCCAGTCTTGAAAGGCTTAACAAAAAGAGCTAAACAGATTTTCAAATCAGCAATGAAAAAATAGTTGGCACACCATTACAACTGAAGCTTGCAGGGGGTGGGTGGGGCCCCCTGACAAGCGTTCATCTGATATTTCAAAAGTTATGATGTAAAGATGCCGGCGTTGGATTGGAGTGGTAAGAACTCAGTAAGAATTTAGCAACACCAATTATTAATCCAACCGATTTATTTGATAGTAAAATAGCGAGCTTTCAACACTCCCGTGTCTTCATCAGGCAAGTGCAGTGTTCTGGTCTGCAATAGCACACATCAGCACAGACAGTCAGAGATTGCTGATTAGAATGCGAATCCTTACATCCAACCTGCTATTTAAGTGTTAAAGTGGCTAACAATGTGTGTGAGGGGATCCTGAGCATTGTTAGAGAGTTGTGTATTTTCTCCAGACAGCACAGTAAGTGAGGTTTTTTGCTAACCCAGGCAAGTTACGGGGGTTACAGATAGTGTGTCATGAAGCCAAGATCCCTGTTAAGACCGTCCTCATGTGTGCGGAACTTGGCTATCAGTCTCTGTTCAGCGACTCTGCGCTGTCGTGTATCACGAAAGCCCCCTTGAAGAACATTTACCCGCAGGTCGGAGGCCGAATGCCCATGACTGCTGAAGTGTTCGCCCACAGGAAGGGAACTGTTTTGCCTGGTGATTGTTGAGCGATGCTCATTCATCCGCTGTCGTAGTGTTTGCATGGTCTCCCCAATATACCATGCTTCGGGACATCCTTTCTTGCAACGTATTAGGTAGACAACGTTGGCCGAGTTGCAAGAGTATGTACCGTGCACCTGGTGAATGGTATCCTCACGTTTGATGATGTCGTCCATGTCTATGATCTGGCATGTCTTGCAGAGGTTGCTGTGGCAGGGTTGTGTGGTATTGTGGTCACTGTTCTCCTGAAGGTTGGGTAGTTTGCTGCGAACAATGATCTGTTTGAGGTTGTGCGGTTGTCTGAAAGCAAGAAGTGGGGGGGTGGGGATGGCCCTAGCGAGATGTTCATCGTCATCAATGATATGTTGAAGACTCCGGAGAAGATGTCGTAGCTTCTCCGCTCCGGGGAAGTACTGGACAACAAAGGGTACTCTGTCCACCGTGTCCCGTGTTCGTCTTCTGAGGAGGTCAGTGCGGTTTATCGTTGTGGCACGTCGGAACTGTCGATCGATGAGTCGAGCGCCATATCCTGTTCTCACGAGGGCATCCTTCAGTGTCTGGAGGTGTCTGTCACGATCCTCCTCATCTGAGCAAATTCTGTGTATACGGAGGGCTTGTCCATAGGGAATGGCTTCTTTAACGTGTCTAGGGTGGAAGCTGGAGAAGTGGAGCATTGTGAGGTTGTCTGTCGGTTTGCGGTACAGTGAGGTGCTGAGGTGACCGTCCTTGATGGAGATGCGTGTGTCCAAGAATGCAACTGATTCTGGAGAATAGTCCATGGTGAGTCTGATGGTGGGATGGAACTTGTTGATATCATCATACAGTTGTTTCAATGATTGTTCACCATGAGTCCAAAGGAAAAAGATGTCATCAATGTATCTAGTATATAACCTTGGTTGGAGATCTTGTGTGGTGAAGAAGTCTTGTTCGAACCTGTGCATGAAGATGTTGGCATACTGAGGTGCGAATTTGGTCCCCATGGCTGTTCCGTGTGTCTGGATGAAAAGCTGATTGTTGAAGGTGAAGACATTGTGGTCCAAGATGAAGCGGATGAGTTGTAAAATTGCATCTGGAAACTGGCAGTTGTTGGCATTGAGTACTGAGGCAGTTGCAGCAATACCATCGTCGTGGGGATTGTTGGTCAACAATCACCAGGCAAAACAGTTCCCTTCCTGTGGGTGAACACTTCAGCAGTCATGGGCATTCGGCCTCCGACCTGCGGGTAAATGTTCTTCAAGGGGGCTTTCGTGATACACGACAGCGCAGAGTCGCTGAGCAGAGACTGATAGCCAAGTTCCGCACACATGAGGACGGTCTTAACAGGGATCTTGGCTTCATGACACACTATCTGTAACCCCCGTAACTTGCCTGGGTTAGCAAAAAACCTCACTTACTGTGCTGTCTGGAGAAAATACACAACTCTCTAACAATGCTCAGGATCCCCTTCACACACATTGTTAGCCACTTTAACACTTGAATAGCAGGTTGGATGTAAGGATTCGCATTCTAATCAGCAATCTCTGACTGTCTGTGCTGATGTGTGCTATTGCAGACCAGAACACTGCACTTGCCTGATGAAGACACGGGAGTGTTGAAAGCTCGCTATTTTACTATCAAATAAATCGGTTGGATTAATAATTGGTGTTGCTAAATTCTTACTGATTTCAAAAGTTAGCAGGAAAGTGCACATGAAACAAGGTATCTGAAAGGGCTATTGTGATTCTGTTAAAGGTGATAGGTCGTAGAATCCTGACAGTGCAGAAGGAGGCCATTTGGTCCATTAATGCCAACAATTCCACCCTGTTAGTCTCCCTGACACTAATGGGCAATTTAGCATGGCAATGCAATGTAACTCGCACATCTTTGGACTGTGGGAAGAAACCAGAGCACATAGAGGAAACACGTGCAGATATGAAGAATGTACAAACTCTTCACAGCTAGTGACCTGAGATTGAAATTGAATCTGGGTCCCTGACACTGAGGCAGCAGTGCTAACCACTGTGCTACCTAGAACTCTAAAATAAATGACTTCGTATTTTTTTAGGAGCTTAAATTTGGTCCAGCCTTGGTCCTCGGGAAATTCATAACAACAGGCCTGGTGTTCTGCCTGATTGGCCTCCAAGGAAGAAAAGTAAGGAAACATGTTGGTTACAGAAGGATGATCCAGACATAGCCATCAACATTTAAATAGTGCCAAGTTCTTTGGGCCTATTTTAATTCAGAGGAAGGCACTCATGTTGTTCCCATGGGAACTGGAGCAGATATCTGCACTAGTGCACCTCTTGAAATTGTAACTGAAGACACTGTTATTTCAACTGAGGCAGAGAGCTGAGACATGCTCAGAGAATTAGGAAAACATCTAATAGACTGAAATTTTGAGAGACTATATTGTATTACCCAAAAGTTTTTTAAAGCATTTTGTTCCTTAAGTATTTTCTAGTCATAAATTAATTTGTAAAAAACTTGAAGGGGGAGGGAGATGTGATAGCAGAGCTTGATACATGGCGGTTAAGGGCATGTTTGGGAGTGTGGGGTAGAGAGCAGGAGCAACATTGCAGATCCTCATAATTATTACAATAACTATTTCATTTAAACTATAGCTTTGTCATTTTAATAGTGCAATTACATTTTTTATTTATCTAAGTTCTCACGACAAAGACTTGATAGTGATGACTTTTGATGTATCAGGGAGTTTTAATTGTTCATTTTTCTTTATCATAGAAACGCATTGGAAACCTATAGCATATACACCTTGCTACAACTATGTAGAAGGTTTCGAGAGAAACAACTCATAGCTTTGTATTACTTTTTCCATGGTTGGCTAAAGGGCAAGTCCCTCTTTGTTTCCTGTAGGTTATCCAGCATTGTAGAATGTTGTATTCAACTGTGCATGGGATATTTGAATGTCTCAATAAGATCACGCACAGATAGTGTCCGGTTTAGATGTTACTTTATTAAAGCTAGCAGAATATTAATGTTTGTCAATTAGATATTTTGTTATTTTTAAATATACTTCACAAAATAGAGTTAACTGCAGGTAGCATTACTGCATTGAATTTTTCCCCTTTAGCTCCTGGAAAATTGGACACAAAAATTAAACTTTGAGTTTCAGGACCTATCAGAGTGCTTTACTAACAAATACTTTAGTTGTGTGGATATTATATGAAATATGGCAACCATTTTACACACAGCAAACTCAAAAACAGAAATGTTGGTGTCTGTTATGTGCAGGTAATTTTTGAAACAAACATTTCTATTATCAATTATGGCTTGATATTACATGAACTGATACCGTATTTGCTTAAGCCACTTTTTTATAAAGTCACTGTAACCATCTTCAGTTTTATTATAGTTTCTTAGCAATCTTGTGCTGTTATTTTCAATTGTGAATTGTGGACGTGATTTTTTTTTTAACCACAGCTTGTTAGAAGACAGGTATTTGTGTATGTCGGCCTTTGTTTAGTTATTTCAAGATGACATAGATGAACCTCAGGAAAATTTGAAATGGTTCCTGTTATTGCTGAGAGTTATGTAGTACTATCTCATGTTTTTATGTTGATTTCTATTTCATGGGCTGTAGGCACTAGTTTTTTTTAAAAAATATTTGACAAAAATATAGAAGTTGAACTAGTTTCTGTCTGCATTGTGAAACATAAATTTTTGTATTAACACACATGTTTCACGGTCTTCTGAATTATATACTGGATCAATGTCTGGAGTGTAGTTGTTTGCAGTCAATTTAGTGAGTTTGTTCAGTTTATCCACAGTGACAGAATTAAAAGAAAAACCCGAGAGCCTTTTGTTTAAGACTTTGGCTAATAATTTTGATCCTTTTGATCCGAGGGAAATGTAGAACAAAGTTGCTGCAGATCTTTTTTGCCAGCTTGATAGGATTACTGTTTATTGAATCTGGCAAAAGGATTGTTAATTTACTCTTATCGATAAGAATAAAGCCTTCTATGCAGCAAAAATGAAATGCCTTTTCTGAAGCTTCTTGGTGTGTTTGCCTGGGCATCACCATTGTTATTCCTATCGTGTTCTTGAGCAGGGGTGAGTGCGCATTCAGACAAAACTTGGCATCAGGTCAGGCAGCTGCTGGGAGTATGATGTCATCCGACATTCCCAAAGTGGTTCAATCAGCAAAAAAAGGCACTGAGAATAGCATGTGCTTTGCACAATTGCACGTATAGCTAGAAGCTTGCTTTAAGGTTTTTAGATCTGCGATGTGTGTCAGTGATTCCAAGGCAGTTTCTTACATAATCTGTGACAGCCATAGCCTGTGGTGGTTGATTTTCTTTTTCTGCAGTTGTTTTATGTGAAGGTTGCTTTTTTGCTGTTTGTATCCACAGCTCAGTTTGAGTTATGCAGTATTTATCATTGATGATGTGTAGAGAAGTTTTTTTTTACAATGTACAATAGGTTTGTTTCCAAAGTGTGGTCAGTTAAACTAAGATTAATTATGTAAAAGACTTTGAATATATTAATGAAATTGCTCTCTCCTCACAGCCTCCTGAAAAGGAGAGAGATTTAATTGAATAAATTGATATAAAGACACTGCCCTTTGAATTAAATAGTAATTGCATATCAGGTACAGATTGCCTTGGTCTGAAAAATTAATGCTGACCTGCTGGATGCTACAGAATATCTCAGTATTTTCATGTCGGGGTGGAAGGGGTGCGAATTAACAGGTGTTTCTACTGTTGGTCTTCAGTTGCTGCAGCTGGTAAGTAGATATTTGGTGAAGGCAGAATAGATTTGATTCTGACATCTTACTTGGTTACCTTTCATATCTACAATTTCACAGACAAAGGGCCATCAGAATGAAGTACTGGAAGGATGCAATCATTGACAGAATCATATTCCAGCCTAGAGTCTTCACAAGAAGAAGAAAAATAATTGCAGAGGAAAAACTGCTTTTGGAGTCTCATGCATACAGTTTTAATACTGTGCACTTTTTCCCTGTGTCCAGTTTTTAAATAGGGAATAGAAACTTTTGTCATTTTGGTAAAATAGATGACAAGAATGGTTTTACATTTGATTTTAGCACTCCTGTTGCTGAATAGTTATCTTTATAGGTCTAGTTGCTTTATAATAAAATTTACATCTGTTCTATTAGTTTTGAATAAATTATAAGTGTTTTCAATTAAATTTAGTAGTTTCAGTCGAATCCAGTCCCCACAAAATTCCTTTATTGCTTCATAAGACCATAAGATATAAGAACACATTTAGGCCACTGAGTCTGCTCCGCTATTCAATTATGCCTGATCTCTTTTCTCATCCTCATTCTCCTGCCTTTTCCCCAACACCCCTTCAATAAAGAACCTATCTATTTGTCTTAAAAACACTCAATGATTTAGCCTCCATAACCTTCTGCAGCAAAGAGTTCCACAAAAACACCACTCTGGCTGAAGAAATTCCTCCTCATTTCTGTTTTAAAAGATTGTCCCTTTAGCCTGAGGTTGTGTCCTCTAGTTGTAGTTTTTTCTACTATCCACTCTATCCATAAGTTTTTCAATAAGATCCCCCTTCATCCTTCTAAACTCTGAGTACAGACCCGAAGTCTTCAACTGTTCCTTATACAACAAGCTCTTCGTTCCAGCGATCATTCTTGTGAACCTCCTTTGGACCTTTCCCAGGCAAGCACATGCTTCCTTAGATGTGGGGTCCAAAACTGCTGTCAACAATCCAGAAAGGATCTGACCAGAGCCACGTACAACCTCAGAAGTACTTTTGTATTATCCCCTCAACGTGAATGCTGACACTGCATTTGCCTTCCTAACTGCTGACTGAACCTACATGCTAACATTAAGAGAATCTTGAACAATGACTCCTAAGTCCCTTTGTGTTTCTGATTTCCTCAGCCCATTTAGAAAATAGTCTATTCTCCTTTCCACCTTCCAAAATGCATAACTTCTCACTTTCCCATGTTGTATTGATAACTTGCATGATATATGAAATTCAATTCATTATAATTATGTGAATATGCTCATTTTTATTTTCATAACCCCATGTATTTTTTTAACCTGTTATTCATCAACCATATATGGAATCTTTTTCCTCACTTTGTGATGCTTCTCTATAAAATGCCTCTGGAAGAGCAGCCCAGTCAAATTTAAACAAAGAAAATTATACGACATACATCTGCCATGACATTTCTTTTGTGTATGTCACTTTGAAAAATACCTCATGAAATTGAGTGAGGAAAGCCTATCTTGCTTCTAATTTTTCCAGCTGTGACCAGTGCCAGGTTTGGTGAGCATTTCCTGAGCACTGTGTAGCTGCTAAATTAGCAGCTATCAGCTTCTGCGATAATTTGAACAAATGCACAAGAAAGTGCATGATACTGAGACCCTGTTGTTTCCTTTCTTGCTTTTTGTTTTGCATCTGTACAAGTGGAATTAGATGTTACGATCTCTTCTTGGATCATAATTGCCTGAAGTGCTTTTGAGGCTCATTGATCTATACTTTGGTACCCTTACACTCTCTCTCTTCCTTTTTTTTTTTCCCATGATTTTCTCTTTATTTAACACTCAGTTAGCTGATTTCTTGAACTTACTACATGAATTCATAGTCTAGACAAATTCAGCTCTCTGGTTTGGTCTTGGTTGATGGGAGCCAGTCTTCATTCTGCTGCCATTGCACATTGTTCCTGGCTTAGGACAAACTCTACCTTCCAGTTCAGTGCATTGGCTTGTTTCCATTTTTCCTAATGTTTGTACCCAGTCTCTGCTTTGAAAAGCTAATCAGACATAGAGCCTGTTTTCTTTCCTACGTAGTTTACACTCTTAAACTGACATATATATATATATATATATATTCATCTAGTTGTCATTTTTTTAACCCATAAATGCAGCTACATTCTTTTTATGCAATTTAATATTTTAATATTGATGAACTGGAAGAGACCCTCAAAACATCTATGAACACATTTTTATACTTAATTCCACCATCTAATCTTTTTCATGCCATCCCACCTAATGCCGAACCCTTCCCTGACACTCCCACGTTATTGCAATCTCAAGCCACTTCATCCTTTCTATCATCCCCAAACACACATTCTCCTTACTTGCCTTTATTGTTTCCATTCCCCCCTGGGGATTAGTTCCTATACTCTGTACTTGATTACTCCACCACCAAAGTCCTGCTTTTCTGCTCCCTCCAAGCTCAGTGTTAGGCTCCAGCTTTCTACTTCAAACAATATAATTTGCAGTTCATCTGTTTAATTTTCACAATCTAACTTACACATCATTGCTTTATAATTTCCTTGTTATGTTTATAGCATCTATTAGTCATTGAGCCTTAGAACTTTTTAGTTTTTGGAGATATGTTAACAATGTATTTTGAGACTTTCAGCAATAATTGCTTGTGATTGATTTTATGTTTGTAATGTGTTGAGTTATTGCAAATTAACATAGTAAAATCAGCAGGCACCTTTTACCACTAATTTGTAATGGAGAAATGTGATTAAGTGTTGCTGTTAAAGTTATTGTGGCAGACAATGTCCCAGAATATGTTATAAATTTTATAGTATCACTTTATTAAGATTCACAGTACCAAGAGGCCCTTTGACCCTATGGGTGGCATAATGACACAGTAGTTAGCACTGCTGCCTCATAACATCAGGGACCCGGGTTGGGTCACTGTGCAGAGTCTCCACATTCTTTTGTCTGTGTAGGTTTCCTCCAGGTCCTTTGGTTTCCTTCCACAGTCTGAAGGGTATGCTGGTCAGGTGCATTGGCCGTGCTAAATTCCCTGTTGGTGTACCCTAACAGATGCTGGAGTGTAGCAACAAGGGGATTTTCACCATAACTTCATTGTAGTGTTCATGTAAGCCTATTTGTGACGTTAGTAAATAAACTTTTTTTGGTCAATGCTGGTGTTTGTGCTCCATATGAGCCTTCTCCCACCCTACATCATATAACCTAACTACACACTTGAGTTTTCAGGTCATGCTAACCATTTGTTATAAAGTTGTTCAAAAATATGTGTTGGATTCATAGAATCCCTACAGTGCAGAAGGAGGCCATTCAGCCCATCAAGTCTGCACCAATCACAATCCCACTCAGGCTCTAGCTCCTTTTAATCCCATTTTATTTAGCTAGACCCCCAAATACTAAGGGGCATATCAGCATTGCCAGTCAACCCAGTCCATACGTCTTTAGACTGTGGGAGGAAACTGGAGCACCCAGAGGAAACCCACACGCACACAGGGAGAATATGCAAACTCCACATGGGCAGTGACCCAGTCTGGAATTGATCCCAGGTCCCTGGCACTGAGGCAGCAGTGCTAACCACTTTGCCACCATGCTGCCTTTCAGTGTGTATGTTGATAACACCCAATTCTATGTTACAGCTTTGCTTAACCCTCCAACTGTCCCTATCTTGTCGGGCTGCATGTCCAACATCCAGTCTTGGATGAGGCTAAAATTTTTTCCATTTCCAAAATCGGAGACTGAAACCACTTTTGCCATAAAGTCCATCAACTCCTTTTCTTCATCACTGCCACAGTTTGAACCAGGCTTGTTTGCAATTGTGGCATCCAGTTTAACCCCTTCACCTTTCAACCCATAACCTCTCCATTTACAGCAAAACTTATCTATATCTCTACCATTTCTTGATTTGACTATTCTCATGCTTCCATGATCAGCCTGCCAACCTGCACCCTTCATAAACAGCAGTTCAATCAAAATTCTGCTGCTGATATTCTACATTGCAGCAAGGCCCATCAATCCTGTGCTCACTGGTATCATGCAGTCCATCACATGAAAACTAAAATTCTCATGCTTAAATCCATTCATGGCTTTGTCTCTCCTTATCTGTAACTTTTAGTAACTCGCATTCCATCTTGTCCACTCCCTTCACTTGAGACTGATCACAAAGAGAAGAGATGAAAAAGAATTGTCCTTTAAAATCAACATTTAGGCCTTTGAAAATTGAGAATTGCAGTTCACTGTCAACCTCAGTGGTTTCTGTACATGTGGCAGCCAGAGAATGGCCACATTGGCCGGGTTTCTCGGTGTTAGACCAATAATTGGCTCTTTGCACTTGAGCAGATAGGCTTTTCAATGTCTTCAGATTGAGAAGCAGCCTGTGCTGGGAGGAAAATGGGAAAAATTTGAGTGAAAAGATGATCAGATGACTTAAGTGAAGTGACATTCTGCAGAAAGCGCTAGTAGAAATGGGACGAGAGAGCGACAGAGAGCAGGTCCCAAAACCAGGGACAAAGAGGTTCCAAGAAGACAGTCAAGTAAAGAAACAAGGACAAAGATCTGAAATGTGTCGTATTCATGGTAGTTAGACATTTAGAGTAGAAAAAGAAACTGTGTTAAAGAGTCAAAACTGCAGGAAACAGACTTAAAGTGGGCTTGCAAGAAACGTGATGGTCTGAGGAAACAACCAAACATTGGTGACTTCTCACTATGAGCCTATGAAACAAAGGTGTTCTATTGGCATGGCACAGATCTATGCAAGTAAGTTGAGCCTTGAATGCAGGAAGAGATCCAAATGGAAGGAATGTCAAAAAAAGTGCTTAAAACCGTCAGAGTGGTTCGTGGTTGAAGATGTCAGAGAAAATGTTAATTAGCAGAGATCTTCAAAGTGAGTTCAAGTGGAAATTCAGTGAAATTGGTTGTTGAGATATCCATAGGTTCAACTTTAGCATTGATCGTTTGAGTTTGAGAAGATGGAATATCTGAATACAGTTTGCCTATTAGTTTAGTTCACACGGACTTTATTTGGGAGTGTAAGATGGATTTTGCAACTTATTTACAAATTTGTATATACCTGTAAAAGTATGGTTCGTGTGAAGGAAAGTGTGATATTATTTATCTTGTTTGGCAATTGTTTTGTTCTTGTGTTGGAAGTATATCTAGTAGACTCCTGTGAGTATGTCCAAGTAACTGCGCTCCACATTCTTAAACAAAAAAAAAGTTAGCATCTATCCTATCAGGCCAGATTCCATCCGAGAAACTGATTTGTCCAATAGTAACATCAGCTGGGATCACATCATATCCCACTACTGTTGGATCATTGCTAAACTCTGCAATTCTTCCCACAATTCCTCTGTGTCTCTACCATCCATCTCCCACGCTAAGATCCTCTTCAAAATTCACCTGTTTGATAAAATTTTTAACAGTTTATCCTAATATTTCCTCTTTGTTTCATGTTACTTTGACTATGCTTCTGACCCTCAGGATGTTCTTCTATGTTAAAGTTGAGATATCTATCCAAGCACATCAATGCAAAAGTCAAGGATGAAGCATTTGCAATTGTCTTCAGCTAGAAATGCTGAGTGGATGATGAGTATCGGTCTCCTCCCAAGTTCCCCAACATCATAGATACCAGCCTCCAGCTAATTTGTTTTGCTCTATGACATCAAGAGATGGCTGAAGGCATTGAATGCTGAAAGGAGAATGGACACTGACAACATTTTGGCAATAGTCCTAAATGTTAATGCTCCAGAACTAGCCACCCCTTTAGTTAAGCTGCTTTAGCAAGACCGTCTTCTACCTGACAACTGGAAAATTGCCCAAGTTTGTCCTGATCCGAAAAAGCAAAGAAAACCTAACCCAGCTACCTACCTACCACCCATCAGTCACTTTTGATCATCGATAAAGTTATGATAGAGGTTATTAACAATATAGTCAAGTGGAACTTGCTCAGCAATAGCCTACTTACTGATGCTTACTTTGGTTTCCATCAGGGCTACTCAACTGCTGAATTCATTACAGCCTTAGTTCAAACATGGACACGTGTTGAAATCCACAGGTGAGGTGAGAATGACTGCCCTTGACATCAAGGCAGCATTTGACACTGTGGCATAAAAAGACCGTAGAAAAACTGAAGTCAATGGGACACAGGAAAAAAACACTTCACTGGTTGGAGTCATACCTGGCACAAAAATAATGTTTATGGTTGTTGGAGGTTCATCGCTCCAGGAGTTCCTCAGAGGCCCGACCATCTTCAGCTGCTTTATCTATGACCTCCTCTTCGTTGTACGGTCAGAAACAGGAATGTTCATTTGTGCCCCAATGTTCAGTTCCATTCATAACTCCTCAAATACTGAGGAGGTCTTGTCCATATACAGCAAGGCTTGGACTAATAAGTGATAAGTAGCATTTGTGCTACACAGGTGCCAGGCAGTGGCACTCCCAACAAGAGACAATGTAACCATCATCGCTCAACGTCAATGGCATTATTGTCGCTGAATCCCCCACTATCAGCATTCTGGGTGTTACAATTGACCAGAAACTGAACTGGATCAACTGTGTAAGTAACGTGACTATAAAGGCAAGTCCAAGGCTGGAAATTCTGTGGTGAGAAACTAGTTTCCTGACTTCCCAAAACCTGTCCACTATCTATAAGATGCAAATCTGGGGTGTATGGAAAACTCTCTACTTATCTGCTGCATTCAAGAAACTCGACACCATCTAGCTGTGCTTAAGTGGCACACCATTCAGTCCCTAAACACACTTCAGTACTATCACAAAGTTACAGCAGTATGTATAACATTTACAGTATCAATTCAGCAAGACTCTGACAGCATCTTAAAAACCTGTGACCCCTACAACTTCAAAGGACAAAGGCAGCAAACATATGAAAACACCACTACCTGTAGGCTCTCTCCCCCCCCCCACCCCCCTCCCAAGCCGTATACCATCCTGATTTGAAAATATATCACCACTCCTTCACTGTCACTGGGTCAAAGTCCTGGAACATCCTCCGTAATGCTACATGGACTGCAGCAGTTCGAGAAGATGGCTCACCAATACCTTTTATGGGCAGTTGGGGATGTGCAATAAATGCTTGCCTGGCCAGCAATGTCCATATCCCATGTAAGAAAAAATAAAAAGTTGTTGCTGTTGAGGTAGTACATTTCCTCAGTAATGGAGGGAAAGTGATATCACCTGCATCATTTACTCAATTGTATCTGTTTACAAACCACTATTGGTTTTATCCAGGAGACATTGTATGCCAGCCAGTTGCTTTTGAGATCAAATTAAGAATTAGTAACTTCAGACTAATAGGCCAACAATTTAGCCCTTCAGGTTCTGTTTTCCTTAGTATGCCAGTATCAATTGACCCATTATGATAGTGCGTAACAATTTATCTACTTATAGAAATGCCAAGCAAATACTGGAATTGAAAATCATTGACTGCATTTGCCAGCAGATCATACCTGAAAATTAACCTGCCTTTCATCATTGGCTCAGCTGAAATGGGAAATGAGAGAGAATTGCACGTCAAATAATTTTACTTGAGGCATTCTGGGTGAAGGAACGTGGCAGTAGAAAAAGCATATTGTTTTCATTTTTATCAGCAAGCAAAATAGGAAAATCTTACTTGTTTGCCATGTGCTATATGTCTATAAATTGTGCTGACATCCTGAAAACATAAGTCAAGTTCCTTTTAATAAATGAGTAATGAGTTACCTCATGCTGTCCTTTATCAAGCTGCTTTTTCAAATATTCTCAACATTGGAAAATAAATTGTCAGCTCAGATAAGTTTGTGCAGTTTGGTCAATTCTATTATTAAAAATAATAGTTGAAAGTGAGTTTTAGACCTGAAACAAACATGTTGGAATATAGAAATAGAAATTAGGCCAGTTAGCCAGAGACTGTTCCACTATTCAGTGAGATCATGGCCATTGCCCAGCATCTGCTTGGTTAACAAAATTATCAATCTTGGATATGCAATTAATGATTCACCAAATGGCAAATTTTGTTTGCAGAAGAGTTCCTAACTTCTAACAGCCTTCAACTGTAAATGTGTTTCTGGAAAGGTTAGAGACTTCTTGACCAACAGCAATAGTTTCTCTTTGAATGTCAAGAAATGATGGTTAGGTTCTCTAATTGGGGATCAACATCATCTGGCACTTATGTTGCAGATGTTACTTGCTACTTGTCAGACCAGACCTGATAAGTAAAATTCCAATCAGCAGAGAGCTTTCCCCAGTTCCCGTTAATTTCAGTTTTGCTTTGGCTCCTAATGGGTACTCTGTCAAAGGCTGCCTTGATGTCAAAGGCAGTCACTCTCACCTGACTTTCAGAGTTCTGCTTTTGAAACAAGGCTGCCATAAAGTTAAGAACTAAATGGCCCTGAAAACCCAAACTGAGCATCAGTGTTTATTGCTAAGCAACAGCCACTTAATAGCACTGTTAATGACCCTTTCCATCACTTTTACTGATGATCCAAGAGTAGTTTGATGGAGGATAATTGACTGGGTTGGATTTGTCCTGCTTTTTGGGGACAGGATGTACCTGTCCATAAAAGATGTTGATGAGCCACCTTCTGGAACTGTTTCAGTTCACATGGTGCAGGTACACCCACAGTACTGTTCAGGAGTATGTTTGACCCAGTGACAGTAAAAGAATGATATATTTCCAAATCTGGATGGTTATATGGGCTTGGAGGGGAACATACAGGTGGTGGTGTTCACGTGTTTCCACATTGCCAGATAAACGTCAGTGTTGCAACTAGTGCAACAGCTTGGCTAGGGTCGCAACAACTTCTGAAGCAGAATTCTTCACTACTATTGCTAGAATGTTATCAGTGTCCATTGCCTTTGCTATTGCCAAGGCCTTGAGCTGTTGACTGATATCTTGTGGAGTGAATTAAATTGGCTGAGGACTGTCATGCAGAAGACTAACATACAGAAGGCATACCTCCCTGAAAGTGGCAACACAAGTGGATAAGGTAGTCAAGATGCCTATGGCATGCTTGTCTTTATCAGCTGAGGCATAGAGTATAAAAATTGGCAAGTCATGTTGCATCTGTAGAGAACTTTAGACTACGTTCTGGTTGCCACAGTACTGGAAGGACGTGGAGGCTTTGGAGAGTGGTTTTTCAGGATGTTGCCTGGTTTGGAGGGTATTAACAATGAGGAGGGATTGGACAAACTTGGTTTGTTTTCACTTGAATGTCAGAGGTTGAAGGGTGACCTGATGGATGCTTTCAAAATTATGAAAGGCATGGATGGCTGGAGTGTTTTTCCCAGGATGGAAATGTCATTACTTGGGGTCATAGGTTTAACATAAAAGTGTGTTGGTGGTGGTGTGGAGGGTGGGGGGAAGTGCAGGACGGAAACTGTCTAGTTTTCTATACAGGTTGGTAAGTGCTTGCAATGCACTCCGAGACAAGATGGTAGAAGCAGATACAATAGCTACGTTTAAGAAGAATCTTGACAGATACATGAAAAGACATGGAACAGAGGAATACGGACCAAGTAAAGGCTAAAGGTCTTTATTTTAGCAAGGTGTCATGTTGGTGCAGGCTCACTGGGCCAAAGGGCTTGTTCTGTGCTATACTGTTTTTTTTTCTTCTGTGGAGCTGGTGACCTTGAAGAAGCAGAGATAGATTATCCAATTTGCACTTCTGGCTAAATATAGTTGTGAGAATAAATAAGGGAAGTATATGAAACTTTAAAAGTTGATGTTTAGAGAGATGTGGGTGTTCTCTTGCAAGGAGCACTAAGTTAGCATGTAGATGCAATAGGAAAAGTTATATTCCAATCCCCTAGCAATAAAAGAATGTGGAAATTTTGCAACAGCTGTACAGAGTTTTGATGAGACTTGGAATACTGTGCGTAGTTTTGGTCTCCATGTTCAAGGAAATATTTGCCAGGAGGTGGCAAAACAATGGTTTATTATTCCTGGGATGAGAGGATTGATACATGATAGGTTAAGTAAATTCTGCCTATAATCTGGAGTTCAGAATAATTCTGAAGGGGATAGACACTTGACCAGATTGTGTTCCTCTTTCTGGGGAATTGAGAACATGGGGAACATAATCTCATGTTGAGGTTAATTATTTAATACTGAGGTGGGAAATTTCTTCTCTTGGTTGTTAATTTTTGGAATTCTTTTCCTGAGATAAGATACAGCAGCATTGTTTATGTTTAAGATTGGGATAGACATTTTTATGAACTAAGGGATGTAGAGAATGGGAAGGAAATGGATTTGAGACAGAAATCAGCCATGATTACATTGAATGATGGACCAGGCTTATGAGATCTTCTGATCTTCTGCACCTGTTTCTTGTATTTTTATTAAAACATAGAGTTTTGTTTAGATAATATGAAACTTACCATTGGATTTGTGTTTTGGTTGTTATTATTGTGAAGATGCAGAATAAATTTGAGTTTCCAGAAGGTAATATATCAATCCTTGGCGTGTGCTATTCCTGATTAATTTTTTGTGGAATTTGCACATGATGGATTTGAGATGAAAGAAAGTCAAGGACAACCAGTACTTTTTTGTTCAGCTACTAGAAGTTAGCCATGCTCCTTTCTACCTCAGCAGATTGTGGGTTCAAGACCCACTACAGGCACTTGTGTAAAGTTACTGTGCAGTATGGATGCAATGTCGCACTATTTAGGTGATTTATTTTGAATGATACCTTAACCTTAAGCCCCCATATGTACTCTAATGTAGGCACAAGCCCATATTTCTCTACATTACTAAAGATTAGATTTTATCTTGATCTACAGTGAGATGGGGCTCATATTTAGTTCCATGAAAAAGCAACTACTTCTAAGAAGGGAGCTTCTCAGATCCAGGACTGGCTGATTTGTTGTGCTTTTTGATCCCCGAATTGTTTTTTGTGATACTGCTGAGAATTTGACAAATTGTGTTCAGTTTTACGTAAACTCTGCATGGAATCTTATAACTATATTTAATATTTCTTGCCATTTGCACATTAAATTCACAGTAGTTTTTAAGCAGCTGAATTTCTAACTTGGAATTGCATATCCAATTCTATTTTCCTAATTCAGCTCTTCAAAGAACATCAGTGAAGGTCCGTATTTCACACACAAATGCATTAGTTTGGCCTAGCTTTGTCTCTAAACATTTTTCTGGTTTATGAGCAATCTCTTACCTGAACTGACACAAATGATTTATCTATCTCACAGTTCATTGTTTCATTGGCATCACATGTAGCAAGTATAGATTTCATCTTGGGTAACGTCATGATGAAGGTGGATTCTGCCGTTTGGATGCAGATATCTTGTCATCTTAGATGATGACAAAGTGGAATCATTTCGGCTATTAATTATGATTACAGTATTGTGACGGCATCTGCCGTTGCATGTTAGTAAGATTTCAGCATCTGCCAGTAAGGCTTTGAATGGTGTTGCATTTGTGCTTGCTATCATGTGCTTTCATAGACTATTGTGAAAGTACCTATTCATTATGAACAATCTACATTCTAAAATTTGCAGTTTCAAGAGATTAATTGGTTCTATATAATGGACCAATATGATGGTGAAAATTGAATATTGAATGCCAAACCAAAAACTGTATTTTTAACATTCCACAATGCAGCATTATTTATTGAAAATCTGTTTCACTGTGGTTAGTAATGTATTTTTTTGTAGGATTTATATTCAAATTAAAAAGCGTTATTTGTTTTGAATTTTAAATACTGGCTCCTACAGTGAAGTATTAAAATTCTAGTTTATAATGCGAGAAGCTTTTTGTGCCAAGTGTAGATTCTTTGCCTAAAGATTCATGTTATGTAGTGAATATCATCTGTCATTTTTGATTCTTAACCTATTTAAATAGGATAATGCCCACTTTGGTAAAGTGTATGCGCTGGGTGTATATGCATGTCTCCAAATGCAATATTGGTAAGTGTATTCTAAATTATCATGTAGGTGTGTATTCATAGTTAGTTTTATGCCTGTTTGTCAAATTTGATTCTTAACTGCATAGTAGAGATTCTAAACTTTCTTGTTGAGATATGTCCTAAGTATCTTAATTTTGTTTCAAATACTTTGTTTCAGTCTTGTTAACTTATTACTATTAGATTGGTCTTGTTGTTTCAAGGAAGTAAAAACACACAACATTGGAAAAAAATTGAGCAACTATAATCCTTACTTTTGATTAATTTGGAACATAGGGCTTAGAAGCAAGCGTAGCCCACTTCGTTCTTTGAGCCTGCTCTGCCATTCACTATGAGCATTGCTGATCTGGTTAGTAAAGCAACATTCCATTTGCTTTACTAATCACTTGCCACCCACAAACTAAATTTGATTCATGCATAAAACAGACTATATCAGTTCTGCAACCATCTCCATTTAAATAGTATACCATTTTTCTATTCTTAAATATATTGCAAAAGCCGTACTTATCTCAACAGAGAGCGCAAGGTCTGAAACTCCAAATCTGATGGATCTAGAGTTTCCTAAGCATGTGCAGAGCAGGAGTGGGCTGCTTTTGTGCAGATAAGCATTTTGAGTTCTTTGGGTGCAACTATCCTTTTGATGAATAAAAATGTAGCATAAACTCAGGTGAAGCAACCAGCAATGGAAAGAGGATGCATGGAGTGGTCCCAAAAGGAGAGTTTCAGATGGGGATGGGAAGAGGTCCTAGTTATGTTCTCATAATGAAAAAGGCTGTGATATGCAGACTTGAAATGAAGTGATCTCCAGAGAAGCTCTGAAGATCCAAGGAGGAAGCAGGAGGTTGGTGACTCCGTGCTGGGACAAAGATACCCCTTTTGGAGCAGTTGTGTTCTACTGGGCATGGCTGAAGAGCAGAGATGGCACTTGAGTACAGATTCTTGAATCCAAGGGAACATGAGATTGAAACCCTGCAAAGAGGGCTGTCGTTGAGGCTGTCCAAGTTGGAGCAACCTTTGAAGAATATTCCAAGTTTAGCCCTTTTGAAGGTGAAGATTGAAATCTCTCATGGGAGATAGGATTTCAGCAAGATTGTTTGACTGATAGTTGGATTGGCAGCTGAATGGGTTAAGAAATTTATAGACTCGTTTGCATTTGTTATTTAGTGTGCAGTGTGGTATGTTTAACCCCTGTTTGCTTGCTAATGCACGGTACCTCATAATAACCATAAATGTTAGAGTATAAGATGAATACTATAATTTTTTGATCTTGGCTAGTCAAGTTTATTTTTGTTGAAAACCCATGAAATTTTTTCGCTTTATTCACTGATCAAGTGCTTTGAATCTCAGCTGCTTCTACTTTAAATAAAACAGTGGTTAGTTCACTCCAATGCTTCTCAGTGCCAAAGACCTGGGTTCGATTCCTGGCTTGGGTCACTGAATGTGTGGAGTTTGCAAATTCTCCCTGTCTATTTGTGGGTTTCTGCTGGGTGCTCTGGTTTCCTTGCAAATTCCAAAGATGTGCGGGTTAGGTGGATTGGCCATGTTAAATTCTCTCTGTGTACCTGAATAAGTGCTGCAGTGCGGTTTCACAGTAACTTCATTGCAGTGTTAATGTAAACCTACTTGTGACACATAAATAACTTTAACTTAAGTATAAAACATTATTTGTCCCTAACTGAATCTTAACCAAAAATTTGCTTCTAATCAAATATCGTAACGAGTAATATTCTGCTTTTGTAGTACTATGAATTTTACTGTGGCATTATTTAAGGGAAACAAATGCTCAGACAAAACATTCAGAATGTCATGTTGAATAGAGGAGGAGAGTTAATTTGAACAATACTAATTTCTCTTTTCGCTGTCTGTCTGTAAACAGCAAAGTATTTTTGATTTGCTTCCCCCTTCATGAGTAGTGGTATATTTCCCAATCCCTCAGTTTTGGTTTTCTATTAATCCCACAACAAATTCAAAATACAATGAACTCAAAGTGTTAATTTATTTGCTCACACAACACACAAGAGGCAGGTCACAATGTTGCCTCCTTAGCATTCATACAGGAAAATAAGGGTGGAGAAAAGAAAAAAAAAATTAGACTATAGAGAAAAAATTGTTTTATGTGGGGATCCAGAATCAAAGTCCTATGTGGTATTCCTTCATGGAGGTCAGCAGGTTGAAAACTAATGTGTTGTATAATTCTCTTTTCTGGTATTATTGAATTCATACAATAAGATTGGCATGCAAAGATGAATCAGCCTTGTAGGCAATGGTATAGAATTTCCAAAGGAAAGTGTAGATGGGACCAGATGTCTGACCTGGGCTAGAGTTTCTTGTTTGAGAGGCTGTTGGTCAGGTGATAAAAAAGACAGGCTGGGACTTTGCAGTTCAGCAAGGCAGCATTACTGGTTCCACAAACCAGCAATCCATGTCACATAATTCCCACCCCTCTGCATTGTCTTTGACGAAGGATGCATTTCTTGCCTGAATCCCAAGATAGTTAAACAACTCCTCCAGTAAGAACTGAAAGGAAGGTTACGGAGTCCTTGTGTATCTGCTTTTGAATTTGGTCTGGCAGTCCGCAGGGGCTATTAATGGCTTTTTAGGCACAACAATATGATAATTGGAGGTAGCTTCTTTTATTTGAGGACACTGACAGCCATGGATTCAGCCATTTTAGATCTTTATTCACAGCTGAACTCTTTATCTCCTTTTTGTGAAGCACCTCCTTACTTTCCTCATTTATTGTGTGGGACTATAGTATGCATCTGTTAACTGGGGAAAGTTAGTTGGAGTATTGGGTCTATAAAATTTACAAGTGTAGTTTGCTGCGTAAACCTGGGGATGGAGTTATGATATCAGATACCAGAACATTTCACATTTTTTGCATGTGTTTCATCTGAGGCAGTCCTTTGTGGCACTTGGCTTTCTAGCTTTTGTCTTCAGTGAATAACGTCATATTGAGATCAATTGATATTATAGCATCAGTGCACTGAATGTATTTACATTTTGGTGGAGATAGCAACATTGTGTAGATATAAAAGATGACCTTTATTTTAGAATCCATCAGCTTAAACTCCACGTTTGAATTTAAATGCCAAAATAATATTTTATAAAGTTTATTTTTAAACAGTGTAATGAAGAAACATTTTTCTGACTTGCTCGTGCATGGACTGTGTAAATATCATGTAATAACTAAAGTGATAATTAGTTCCTCCTTTCTATCTGCTGTGACTCAGGAACTTAAAGACATTTCTGTAGTCTTTTCAGATGATTGTTTTATTGATTAATTCAGAAGCCCAGAATTGGATAAGTCATTCCTTGGCAATAGTAATCAGTTGTAAATGAAAAGTTCAGTGAAGTTTTCATTTAGCCAGTTGGAACCTCAACTGAGCTAATGAACAGTGTGAAGCTTCAGGCAGGATTACTGAAGCAAGACTTCATTTAAAAAAAAAGGCAGGAAAGCTTGCAAGACAATCAAGTATCATTGATGAGTGTGGTGAAAGCAGTTTTTGATTTTTTTTTTAAAAAAGCCTGTGCATTTCAATGATGTAAATTTGCCCGATTATTGGTGCTTAAAATTGCACTGTCATTTGGAAAAGTCATTGTTTTAAATATATGCCTGGTAAGCGTACTGTTTGAAATCGGAATTGTAAAGGCAGTTGGGTAGCTGGGTATTGGTGGGATGGAAAACAAAATCTGTTTAGGTCTGAATCTCCGTATCTTCATGCTTAACTAGCAATCTTTCATGTGGAATTTTATCAGATGTCTTTTGGTAGTTGTGTGTAGTCAATTCCTCAAAGAAATCAAGGAAATTAATCCAATAAAATCTTCATTATCCAAAATCATGTTGATTATAGCTTACATGGTTGTTGAATATGATATCAAGTTTATTCCTCATTGATTCCACTATTTTGCACAAAATTTTAGTCAGATTAATGAGACTACAACACTTTCCTCTGTTTTGCCACTTTTTGACAATTGCTGTATCAGCCAGGTTCCAGTCCTTAACCCTGAAAATTTTTAGTCCTGCATTTCTTTCTGCTAGTCTCCCTGAACATTGTGATCAATCCCTCAGATTCCATAATATTTATTTTAAGCTCGATCCACTTACCTACCATCTCATTTGGATCGGATGTAAGTTATGACATTTGAAGCTGAATATCTTCCTTGCATATTTCACCATGTTATTTAATAATTCCTGTAGCAATGTGATGTCAGATAATGAAGTAATATTAATCAAGGTTCAAAGTAGGTTTTCTATCTTAGAGAGAAAACAAATCAAGTTGAAAATCAAGAGCGACTAAAAGTTTGGATGGATAGCTGCTTGATTTGACTTGATTTATTATTATCACATGTATTAGCACATAGTGAAAAATATTGTTTCTTTTGTGCTGTAGAGACAAAGCATATAGTTCATAGAGAAGGAAACAAGAGAGTGCAGTATGTAGTGTTACAGTCATAGCCAGGATGTAAGGAAACATCAATTTAATGCAAGGCAAGTCTATTCAAAAGTCTGACAGCAACAGAGAAGAAGCTGTTCTTCAGTTGGTTGGTACAAAATCTCAGACTTTTGTACCTTTTTCCTGACGGAAGAAGGTGGAAGATGTATATTGGCTGTGTATGGTGTAAAGAAATAATATCAAATTGGATACTATTGAGTATTTAATATCAAGTTGGAGGAACAGTTTTCTGTTTATCCAGAGTTGCTGTTTCTGTGCTCAAAAAAAATTAAGTAAGAGGATGGGGATTTTTGGGCAGGGGGTGGGGGACAGTGTGTTGTTGGAAGTTGTGGTGTTGTGTTCTCATTTGTCTTAATTTATATTATATATTTTAAGGGTTTTGGGTGTCATTGGCAAGACTAATGTTTATTATTTCCCATGAGAAGGTGGTGGTGACGTTCCAGGATTTTGGCCCAGAGCAGTCAGGAACAGTGATATAATTCCAAATGGTATGTGATTTGCAGAGGAACTTGCAGTTATAGTGTTCTCATGCATCTATTGACCTTGTTCTTCTAGGAGATTATGGGCTTCAAAGGTGCCATTTAAAAAGCTTTAGTGAATGGCTGCCGTGCATCCTGTAAATGATACACTTTGCTATAACTTTGGGCCAGTGGTGAAAGGATTGAGTATTGATCAGTGGGGTCCAATGGAGCACATTGCCTTGTCTTGGATGTTGCGCTTCTTGAGTGTTGTTGGAGCTGTGCTCATCCAGGCAAATGGAAACTATTCCAATACGTGCCTGACTTGTACGTTTGTAGATGGTGGACAGGCTTGGGGAATCTGGAGGTGAATTACTTTCTGCAGAATTCCCAAGTGCTTTTACAGCCAATGTGTTTGTGGCTGTCTAATGGTAACTATAGTAATGTCAGCCAAGAAAAGCTAATCAAATGCATTAATAATTTCAAATATATGAAGAAACATCAAGATATAACACAAGAATGCCAGACTGGAGCAGCAGCTGGTACACAGGTTCCTTGTGGAACACTAAGCCATGAAACCAACACTACCAATGACTCACTCTGCTCAAGCACGCAGCTGTTACAGACTTCAGCAAATGTATTTTCATTCTCTATCATTTCTTTGCCCTCTGAATTTAAATCCACTTTGAGGACAGAAAAACAGTGAAACTAAAGTCTTAACTATATGTCACTTTTTCAAGAACTTGGTGACTAGGCTGCGATTTGCGCAGTTCCACTGGTGATTTTGTTGACCTTCATAATGCTTGACTTAGTTTCGTTGAACTTATAGATGTGGAGTACGTCAAATATCTATGCATGAATCTTCTCTCCTAAAGGAGAGTCTACTGGAAATCCTGGAACAACAGGAACCATTTGATGTTGAATTACCACAATAGTATCCTCTTCCACTATTTTATTTGGAATGTTTGCTAACTTTGAGTCATGGCGTAGATAACTGTGATCTTGATATATGTGAATGACTCTTCCATTAAGTAGTTTTACAATGAATGGTACAAGACCACTTTGGCTACCTGGAACTATTCTAAATCAATGTTAATTACAACCAAAATTCCTCATATAGACATTATCATTTAATAGAAACGTCACTCCTTAGCATGATAATCATAATTTGCCTTCTGCTTTCCCTATTTTCTATCTGCTGTTGTTTTTTACATCTAGATGTAGCCGATCAAGGTAAGACTTTGACTTCCTATCTATTAGTAACTCAGGTGGATAGAGTGCTGTTGTTGCTCGTGATGTGATAGAACATAGAAAATAGAAAAATTACAGCACAAACAGGCTCTTTGGCCCACAAATTGTGCCGAACGTATCTCTGCCTACTAGGCTTACCTATAACCCTCAATCCCACTAAGTCCCATGTGTTCATCTAGAAGTCTCTTAAAAGACCCTATCGAATCCACCACCTCCACCGCCATCAGCAGCCAATTCCACGCACCCACCACCCTCTGAGTGAAAAACTTACCCCTGACATCTCCTCTGTACCTACTCCCCAGCACCCTAAACCTGTGTCCTCTTGTGACTGCCATTTCAGCCCTGGGAAAAAGTCTCTGAGAATTCACCCGATCAATACCTCTCAAGATCTTATACACCTCTATCAGGTCACCTCTCATCCTTCATCCCTCCAAGGAGAAAAGACCGAGTTCTCTCAACCTATTCGCAAGGCATGCCATCCAATCCAGGCAACATCCTTGTGAATCTCCTCTGCACCCTTTCAATGGCTTCCACATCCTTTCTGTAATGAGGTGACCAGAACTGAGCACTGTACTCTTAGTGGGATCTGACTAGGGTCTTATAAAGCTGCAGCATTATTTCTTGACTCTGAAACTCAGTTCCTCGATTGATGAAGGCATACGCTTCTTAATCACATTCTCTACCTCCAAAGCCGATTTGAGTCCTATGAACCCAGACCCCAAGATCCTTCTGATCTTCCACACTGCTAAGAGTTTTACCCTTAATATTACATTCCTTCATCCCATTTGACCTGCCAAAATGAACCACCCCACACACTTATCCAGGTTGAAGTCCATCTGCCACTTCTCCACACGGTCTTGCATCCTATCTAATGTCTCGCTGCAACTTCTTATAATTTTTATAAATGATCTGGATGAGGGTATTTAAGGATGGATTAGTAAATTTGCAGATGACACCAAAGTCAGAGGAGTGGTAGATAGTGAAGAGGGGTGTTATAGTTTGCAGAGAGACTTGGACAAGTTGCAGAGCTGGGCCGAGAGGTGGCAAATGGAGTTTAATGCGGAAAAGGGTGAGGTAATTCACTTTGGCAGGAATAACAAATGTGTAGAGCATAGGGCTAATGGTAGGACTCTTAATAGTGTTGAAGAACAGAGGGATCTTGGTGTATATGTGCATAGATCCCCGAAAGTTGGCAATCAAGTCGATAAGGTTGTTAAGAAGGCATACGGAGTCTTGGCTTTTATTGGTAGGGGGATTGAATTTCGGAGCCGCAACGTCATGTTGCAACTGTACAAACTCTAGTGCGGCCGCACTTGGAGTATTGTGTGCAGTTCTGGTCCCCACATTATAAGAAAGATGTGGAGGCATTGGAGAGGGTACAGAGGAGGTTTACCAGGATGTTGCCTGGTATGGAGGGCAGGTCTTATGAAAAGAGGCTGAGGGATTTGAGGTTGTTTTCGTTAGAAAGAAGGCGGCTAAGAGGAGAACTTATTGAAACATATAAGATGATTAGAGGTTTAGATAGGGTGGACAGTGATAGCCTTTTTCCTAGGATGGAGAAAGCTAGCACGAGGGGACATAGCTTTAAATTAAGGGGTGGTAATTATAGGACGGATGTCAGAGGTAGGTTCTTTACCCAGAGGTTGGTAAGTGTATGGAATGCTCTGCCTGCTGCAGTTGTAGATGCGCCAAGTTTGGTGGCGTTTAAGAGGTTAGTAGATAAGTTTATGGAAGTTAGAAGGTCATTGCTTTTTCTTAATTGGTCGGTGCAACATCGAAGGCTGAAGGGCCTGTTCTGCGCTGTAATGTTCTGTGTTCTGACATCCCTCCAAACTATCCACAATATCTACAACCTTTGTGTCATGGGAAAATTACCAACCCATCCCTCCACTTCCTCATCTTGGTCATTTATAAAAATCACAAACAGCAAGGGTCCCAGGACAAATCTCTGTGGCACTCCACTGGTGACTGATCTCCATTCAGCAAAAAAAAACTCATCTATAATCACTTTTTGCCTTCTGTGGGCAAGCTAGTTTGGGATCCACAAAGCCTGTAACTCCTATCTACGTTCTTGTTCTCCTTGACCAGACGAAGGTCCTCAAGCTGAAGCTCCAGTTTCTTTACATGGTCCCCTAGGAGCCGCAGCTCAACACATCCGGCACAGATATGGACGTCTGGGAGGCCAGTAGCCTCCAGGACTTCCCATATCTGACATTGAGAACAACAAACTAGCCTCACGCTCATAATTCCCCTATTCTTCAAAGAACACAGAAAAAGTAATTAAGAATTAAACCTACCTTGCCTCATCTGTTTCTGCCTCAGCCTGTGCCCTTCATATGATATGACATTGGAGAAAGAATTTTGAGAGCTTGGTCCCTAAAATATCATCATGTTTGCTTTCATTTCTTCCTTCCGTGTCTCTGAAGCTGTACCATTCCTTAGTTAAACACTTGAAACAAATCACTCGTAAGCGTTTCCCTGCTTTCTGAAACAAGAAAATCCAATAAGCCATGAGTTGCAAAAGCTTGCCATAGCTTTTCTATGGTATTGGCTACTGGTAATGTTGCTGATGACGTGTACTATGCATCCACTAAAATATGTGGCACATAAAATTCATACCAAGTCTTGACCAAGGACAATCAGAGTATTTCCTAAGGATGCAGTGATGCTGGTGGCACATCTTCTGATTAAACTGACACGCAGAACAGAATTTCACTTTGTTCTTCAAACCTTGATCCATATTTAGCTATAAAACATGTGACCAGTAATTAAGATGTCGTCCAAGTAAACTGCTACATGAAAAAAATCCTCTGCAACTGATTGTCCATTGCCAACTGAAAAATTCCTGGACTGGAGGCTACTCCAAAAACCAAACAATTGTATTTGAACATTTTAATTATTGATTTGTTCAACCCATTGCATTTCTTAAGTGCTATGCTTATTGATACACTTCGGACAACTAGGCGACCACAAACTACTTGGCAGTAGTCATTTTGGTTGAAGTGGATCCACTTTATCTGCAATGAGAAGTGAGGGCTATGACAAGCACCTCATTTGTAACATTTTAAAATGGAATTTAAGATGTTTCGGTGTGATATACATACTTTTTATTCACATATTTGAAGTGTATTCATTTTTTACAGCAGTTCATGACTTGTAGCACAGATGTATCCCTGTGAGGAAGAAAGATTCTAGGATGAAGTTAAATCAACCATGGTTAACCAAGGAAGTTAAGGATAGTATTAAGTGGAAAGAAAAAAACAGACAATATATTAATGATTAATGGTAAAACAAAAGGATTGGGCAAGTTTTGAGAAACAAAAAAGACTACCGATGAAATGGGAGAAGATAAACGGGGGGTAAAGTAGTGAGTAATATAAAAATAAACAGTAAGGACTTCTTTAAATATATAAAAGAAGAGAGACACCAAAGTAGGTAGGCTCCTTAGAGAATGAGATTGGGGAAATGATAAGGGGGAAATAATAATGGGGAAGTGGGAAATGGCAGAGGAGTTAAATGAATACTTTGCGTCAATCCATACAGTGGAAGACATGAATAATATTCCAAAAGTATTAAGTAATCAAGAACTAAAGGGGTGTCGGGAGTGAGGGAGAAAAAAATGCCTCAAGTTGGGTATTGAGGTTTTTCCATTATGTTTTCAGGAGTTGGGGAAGAGTTAAAAGACTGCCTAAGTAGTAATTCCTACATTATTCTGTGCCACACCCCCGTGATGTAGAAATAGTGGGCTTGAGGCATGGTGCAGGGGAGACGGCTTCAGATTTACCCAACATCCAAAACATTTGGATTGAGGAGACGGAGTTTGTTGCATTTCAGGTAATACTTATTCCAAAAAACCTGATTTTCCAAAAACTGGCTTAATGAATATGGACTTCATTGCCTAATGGAAAAGTCAATCAAATGTGGAAAATTGAAATCATTTCTTGCTACTGCAATTTTGAAAATTGATGTTGGAACTAAGTTCTTCTGTGATCAGAATTGTTATATTCTTAAAATGAATTTTTGAACTTTCCTGCAATTCTCCACCTCAGACCCTGTCTCCAGCCCAAAGAATAGGAGAAAAGTTATATTCCAGACTTGAAAACTGGCTGTTAAGCATAATAATATCTGACTGACATTTGAATTTCTCTTGTGATCCAAAGTTCCAAACTCATTCTTGCCATCTCAATTAGAAATATAGCACATGGCAGAATGCTCAACATGACCTTCCTAATATTCCTTAGTACATGTCGTAACTTCATTACATCATCAAAAAGTATTAAAAAAAATGGGGTCTTTATTTTTGGACTGTACAAAAATACTTTTTAAAATATTCTGCAATTTCCACATTGAGTAATTCTTTTGAATATAATTAGCCAAATTCCACAGGCCCCATTTGTAGTATCACATTTAATATTTAAAATTAAAAACTGGTGGGGGGGTCGTTATTCAGTGTTTTGCAATGCTGGAATAGTTTCAAAAGACTTTACAGGCTTCTGTGTAGTATTCTGATCTCTCAGTTTCTGTTTTGAATTCTGAAATTGTAATATAATCTTCTGAGAGAAAATGGGTGGTTTCATTTGTTGCATATTTGCTTTGCCCCTGTAATTAAAATGCACAAAATGCAGTGGTGACTTTGTTTAGCCTTGTATAATCCAGCCACTTTTTTAAAAAAAAGACTATATGGAAATACTACAAGTTAATGCAGCCCTTCTTTCTAATGTTGATAAAACTAAAATAAAAGTTTTCTATGCCAAAAAAGCATTTTAAAAAATTACCATACTGTACAATCCTCTTTATTGGTGATCTTAATTTTTAAGTTATGAGCAATCTTCTGGTCTCCACATTTATAGAGGAAGATTTAATCATGCAGCAAAAGTAACTGACAGTTTTTAGCAATATTGTTCAATCAAGTGTCAAAGCTTTATCTCCATTTATACTACACAAATTATAGTGGAATGATAAGGAACAGCATTAGGTTTGTGGCAACATGGGAACGCTGTGCATGATTGAGAGCAATTGTCCATGTATAATCTTCTGTTAGCCATATTTGACTTTACAATTACAGGGATTTATGTTGCAATTTGGTTAACCATGATTGGTATCAAGCTTCACGTGAGGCGTCGGCTAACTATGGAGTAAATTAAGACCACTAGAATAATCAGTAAATCAAGAACACAGAATCAGAAGAGAAAAAGAACACTAATAGGACTTTTAGCTTTGTGCTGGATTAAAAACTATATGCTGTGGAAAATTCATGTTATAGACGTTAACTCCCAGGGTGCTCAACATCTTTCCTTAACTTGAGATCAGCTGTTGGGTTCTTAGCGCATGTCAACAATTCCTTATCCATAAGTCTGAAAACCGAACATGTCCAAAAATTATGCTTTTCTGAACCTCATTGACCTTTAGCATAGGAAGTCTAGTTATTCACTGTTTATCTTTTGATATTTGTAGTGAACATGTCGAAGATAATCATATTATATGTACCCTATATTCATTATTCAGTGATGCTTTTTATTTTTCTAGCCATTATATTTACTTTAGACTAAAGTCAGCATAGGCTTAAGGCAATCTGAATGTAAGTTTAGATGGGATATCCAAAAACTGAAATATTCTGAAACGTAACCTTTTCTCTCCAGTCATGAGATGTTGACATCAGTGGCTGGGCCTGCATTTATTGTCCATCCCTAATTGCTGTTGGGGGTATTTGAGAGTCAACCATATTGCTTTGTGTCTGGAATTGCATGTAGGCCAGACCAAATAAGGTTGACTGGTTTCCTTCCTTAACCAGATTGTTTTTGCGACATATCAACAATTCTTAATTGCCATTATATTTTTAATTCCAGATTTTTATTGAATTCAAATTTCGCCATCTGCCGTGGATTCAAATCTGGGTCCACATATTGTTATGTGGAGACTCTGGATTACTAGTCCAGTGACAATACCACTGTGCTTCTGCCTCCTCTGCCCCAAGAGATTCAGATAAAGGATATTCAGCCTGTACAGATTTTGAATGCTAAATACTGAAACAAGGGATAAGATTTTATAACATCGTAAGGATTTTGTTTCACGATGACCAAATAATTTAGATTGAGGTTGAGGTTGTGGCACCCAAGTCCTTGCCATCAAAATGAAAGTTTCAAAAAAAAAGTGAGGTGACGAAAAACATTCCAGGGACCAGTCATTCGAAATCAGAGACTACTAGAAAATATGTTTTCAATAAAAACTTAATGGCTGTTTATATTAGCAATAACAGATATGGGATTGATAATAATTTTGACATTCTGATGTAAAACTGGCATTGCAGATTGATTTCCTGGTATAGAAACTAAACTGCATGACTTTCATTCCCACTGATTTCAGTAGCAATAGCTTCTCGAACAGCTGGCAGATCCACAACCCCAGTTTATTCCAAAGGTGGCAAATTGAAAGAAATGTGACTCACATTTCTAAGAATGGGGCAAATTCAAACACAAGTTAGGAGCCAATTGGTCATGAAAAATGAGGCAATAGACGTATAACGTAATTGAACTACACATGTATCTTTATTTGTTATGGTATTATCTGTGGGTAGCATTCTTGCCTTTTAAGTCAAAGTTGTTGGTTCAAATCCTGATTGACACTTGAACACAGCCTAGGGAGTACAGTACTTTTGGAGAGGTTGCCTTTTGGATAAGGCATAAACTGAAGCTCCATCTGCTCCACCCAATTCCATAGAATTGTTTTGAGGAAGAATAGGTAGGTTCTCCATGGTGTCCTGGGCAATAGTTGTCTCGATCAACATTCCAAAAAAAAATACCTGGATGTTATTTTATTATTTGAGAGAGTGTGTAAATTGACTGCTGCATTTTGCATGTTTCGAGGATGGCTACAGTTCAGAACTGACCGGAAGGAGTTTTGGAATATCTTGAGATTGTGAAATCTGTTATAGAAATGCAAGTCTTTGTTTTATATTCTCATGAAATAAAGAATTGGGAAAATGACTGACATTGTAAAAACTATTTAGTTGGTGTATTCAGTCGTATATCAGTAGGTAACATTCCCTTCTGAATCAGAAGGTTTTAGGTTCAGGTCCTAATCCCAGACCTGAACCTAAAGATGAAACTTGATATTTCACTGCAATACTGAGGGAGTGTTGCATTGTCAGAGGTACTGATGTTGTGTGGAATATTAATGATCTGAGGGGAATATTTCAAAGGAAAGCAGAGGCCTTCTCACCACTATCCTGGCCAATATTTATCCCTCAATTATCAGCACAAAAACATATTACGTGGTGTTTTCACATTGATATTTATGGGAGCTGTATTTTCTACAATACAGCTATGTCTTGCACATGCGCAATGAGGTGTTTTGTGATAAATGGCTGTGGAAAGTGTTATAGGAACATAAGTCTTTCTTGTATTAAAATAAAAGTCTTTGGTTTGTAATTGTTTTGACTTGCCAGGATGCTTTTTCAATCAGCCTTTTGGAAACACAGGACACCATAACTTTAGCACTAATAAGATGAGGGTGATTGCCCTTGACATCAAGGCAACTAGAGTGGCAAGTTTAGCACTGCTGCCTCATAGCACCAGGGACCCAGGTTTGATTCCTGGCTTGGGTCACTATCTACGTAGTATTTATTCGTTCTTCTTGTAGCTGCATAAGTTTCCTCCGGGTGCTCAGATTCCTCCTTCAGCCAAAAGACATGCTGATTGGGTGCATTAGCCATGCTAAATTCTCTGTGTACCCAAACAGGTGCCGCAGTATGGCGACTAGGAGATTTTTATACTAACTTCCTTGCAATGTTAATGTAAGTCTACTTGTGACTAATAAATATACTTTATATGTGACTAAGTATGGCATTGAAGAGCTTGAGCAAATCTAGAATGAACGGGGCTGGGAGAATCATTTGTTGGTTGGAGAGATAACTGGCATAAAGGAAGATGAGTGTGGTGATTGGAGGTCAGTCACCTCTGTGCCAAGACTTCACTGCAAGAGTTTTTTAGGGTAATGTCCTAGGCCCAACCATCTTGAGCTACTTCATCAGTGATCTTCCATCCATCATAAGATCATAAGTGGGATGTTTGTGGATTGCATAATGTTGAGCAGAATTTGCAATTCCTTAGACATTGAAGCAGTCCATGTCCAAATTCTACTATAGAGTAGCAAAATACAAATTCTAGATAATCAGGATGTGAATGATCTTAACTGTGACAATGTCTGCTATCAACTCTAAAAAATTTATAATGATATGAAACACAGGAGGGAAAGATCTGAACAAGTTTCACTGAACCTCTTATTATAAGATAAAAGGTAAAGCAACAGTGTTCTCTGGAAAAAAAAACTGGATTATTTTCAATTCCAGGAGCATGTTTTTTTATATATTAAGACACCAACATCCTTGTCCTGAAAGAATCTAAATATCCTTGACATTGCATGAAAGTTAACCTGAAGCCAAAAGCCAAATTAAATTGTGATATTGTAGTTCTTTCTGTGCTTGGAAGAAATTGTGGCAGAAACCTGACAACCGTTTGTTGGCAAGCATCATCTGCTCAGGTGATAGAACAAGAAGCTCCTTTGAAGTATTGGATAAATTGTTATTTTGCATAATCAATTATTCCAGTGTTGAGTGGATGCAATGTTTTGAGAAAAATTTGTAGCTATCTAATTCAATAAATTTGATCAGTGCTTTCCCAACTTGAGGTCGGACTCTCTTGAGCAATTGTTTGCTTTTGTGTGCTACGCCGATCTCTCAGCTTCCTTGTCTAGATTTTCCTTGAGGTTTTCTGCCATGCCTTTGTTAAATACATGATGCATTTTACATACATTTGTTTGGTTTACAAATTAATCTAAGAATCACCTAATTGGCAGATCTGACTTAGGATAAATCAATGTTTTCCTTTATGAAAGTATGATGTATGGAAACTACTGTTTCCAAAAATTGTTTTACAGAAAAACTACTTGATGTCGCTGATAGGAATATCTGTTTTATTTTTCTCCTAGCTTTGGATTAATAGGAATGGAATGGCATAGTGGGTAAGTTACTCAACTGACAATCCAAAGGTTTGGGCTAATACTGTGGGGACAACGGATTCAAATCCGGTCATAGTAACTGGTAGAATTTCAATTGATAAAATCTGGAATTAACAAAATCATTGTTGAGTATTATAAAATTCCATCTGATCTGATGCAGGTTTAGGAAAAGAAATCTATCCTTGAATGCCCTCTTAAAATGGAGCAAGGAAGCCGCTCAGTTGTATTAAACTGCTACAAAATGAATGAGACAGATTACCTAGCATTGGCCGAGTATTGGAAACAATGGTAACAAACCTAGCCCTGTCAACCTCGCCTTTCTCCTTATTTGCCTTTCTCCTTACTAATATCTGGGGTTTTGGGCCACAAGTCAAAACATCAGCCTGCCATTGTCTGTAAGGCATATTCAGTGAGTATAACAATCTGTGCTCAGAGATTCCCCCCCCCCCGGCCTTCTGTCCCCACCACCACCATCCTTAGTATTCCTCCATGTTGAACACCATTTGGAAAAAGCACTGAGTGTGACAAGAGTATGGAATGTATTCTGGAGGACTTCAGTATCCATCAGCAAGAGTGGATCAGTAACACTGGTGCTGACTGAGTCCCAAAGAACATAGCAGCTAGACTGGGTCTTTGGCAGGTAGCGAAGGAATCAAGAGATAAAAATCTATTTGACCCTATCCTCGTCGATCTACCTGTCACCAATGCATCTGTCCATAACCAGTGCACAGTTCTTGTGGGGACAAAATCTGTCTTCATGTTGAGGTGACCTCCATCATGTTGTGTGGCAAACTCTCACTGCTGCAGACTCAAAACTAAACATCCCATGAGCTAATGTGTACCATTAGCAGTAGAATTGTATTCAATTACAAAGTGTGACCTTGTGGCGGAGCCTATCCCCCACTCTACCATTACTGTCAAGCCAGGAGATCGGGCATGCCCTTTGAAGGAAATCAGATAACATGCCATTGTGACAGCACCAAACAAACCTAAAATTGAGCTGTCAACTTCGTAAAACACAAACAACTTGTGAAACAACACAAGATCTCAGCTCTGCAGTCCTGCTACATCCAGCCATGAATGGTGGTGGACAATTAAACAAGTCACTGAAGGATGAGGCTCCAAGTATTCTCCATGTTGAACGATGGGGAAGCCCCGCATATAAAGACAAAAGATGAGACTGAAGCATTTGCAACAATTTTTGGCTAGCTCTTGAAGCACAAGATCATCCGTTATCTTTGGTTCAAGTATAGACAAAACAGCTGAACTCCAGAGCTAAGGTGAGAGTGACTGTCTTTGACATCAAAGTAGTATTTGACTGAGTATGGCACCAAGGAGCCCTGGCAAAACTAGAGTCAATGGGAAAACTCTGCTGGTTGGAGTCATACCTTGCATAAATGAAAATGGTTATTCTTGTTGGAGGTCAGCCATCTCAGCTCAGCAGAGAAGTAGCAATGTTGGAATCTTGCTACTCTTTTTATGACTATCCCAGATGAAATTTCAAACCATCAGAGGAGCATGGCGAGCAACTTTTAATTTACCATAATTACTTTTCTTGGATTATTATCAATAAGAAGTTAATTAAAATAATATAAATTCAACTCGTGATCAGTAACTTTTCTAACCTTAGCTATTCTGTAGTGACTGGAGGTTACAAGAAGAGGTTTAATGTTGTATGTTAATAATTTTTAATAACAGCATGGTTTTTGTACCTAGTTGGATCTGCATGAATTTATGTTGCACAATAGTTTCATGTTGAAGTGCATATTTCTGTAGAGCATTTTGAGTATTTCTGTACTGTGGATATCAGCATGGGGATCACATTCTTGTGAAATTAATGATTGATTTTCACATTTGCACTGGACAAAGCATATTTGCCCTCTGTAAAAGTTACTGAGAGAAGACACCTCCAACTGTGACTTTTTTTTTCCTTTTTAAAACTCTGATCATTTTAAAATCTGTTTCTTTAATCTGAAAGTAGATACTCATTATGGTGCTTTCACTTGGAGCAGACTGTATAGAAGGTTACCAAAGTTGAATTGCTGCCAGTTCTTATTTTCACCAACCTTTTTCTCTGACAAATGATTGAAGGGTCCTTCCCGCCTTTTGTTGGCCTTGGTGTTCTTGGTTACCCTGGCAACAAGACTAAATCAATATTTTCTGTAAATGCAGAGTAGCTTGGGTCTGATGTGTTGTGTGACAGCTGAACCCTTCAGGGTTTTGGTAGTGGATGGCATGTCTGTGGGCAATAATACATGATTCCAAGTGGAGAATGTAAATTGCAGAAGACTATGTAACACAGCAGGTTGCAATTCCAGGGGGCTGTATTAAATGTTGGTGCTTTGACTTGCATCCTAATTTACCAAATTCCTAATATTGGTTTTGTCACTCTTGAGAAATGACGAGCAAAGGACGCAAAGTGACCTCTGATCTTAATGCAGCAGTTTAAAGGATGTGGCTGTTCAAAACTATGCAGTAGGTGGTACCATCAGAGTTAAAACAGCCTGCCGCTTTTTTTCTTGAAAGTGGTAGAAAAGTTACTGAATTATGTAGTAATATTAGTGACCAGATAGCATGGTTTGACGTGCACACTATCTAGTAATGGACTGTTACCCAGGATTGAACGTAGGAGTAGGCCATTCAAACTTTCAAGCCTACTCTGCCATTTACTTAATTTTATGGATGTTCCTCTTGTTTCATATCCTTAACATAGAAATGTGTATTGCCTTATTTGTCTTTTTTTTGGAAATTGAGCTCTAGGTTGTGCCAGGCGCATAGAAAAAATTGTTCCTGATTCCAGAGTGACATTACACCACTACTTGAAATAGAATACATATGGTAGTAAATTACTATTTTCTACACTTTCGCAATAGAGCAAGAGGATGAAATACCATTGGCAACAGAGAAACTGAAATAAATCCAAGATGTTCTTCCTCCTGTGTAAGTAAAAGGAATTATGGTATTGAAGAAAATAATGGGACTTAGGAAGAAACCTTTTTCCTTGGTATTTGATCTAATGGATAAGACACAAGGATTTATTTGTTTGAGTTGTGGGCATCACTAGTTAAGCTAGCATTTATTGCCCATCCCTAATTGCTCTTAAGGGGTGGTGATGAGCTGCCTTCATGAACTGCTGTAGTCCACGTGTTATGGGAATAATCACAAATGCTTTTGGGAAGGGAGTACCAGGATTTTGACTTGGCAAAACTGAAAGATTTGGGTGGCACAGTGGTTGGCACTACTGTCTCTCAGTGTCAGGGACCTGAGTTCAATTCCAGCCTTGAGTCACTGTATGTGCTATTAGAAAGTGATTGTCAAGTTCCGCACGTGAAGATGGCCTCAACTGGATCTTGCGTTCATGTCACACTACGTGTAACCCTCCTCACCATTTGGCCTGGGTTTGCAAAATCCTATTAACTGTCCTAGTTTAAGACAATTCATACTACTTTAACCTGTGCTTATCCCTTCTCCACTTGCATTGTCTGAACCTATAAAACTTGATTACCTGTGAAGATGTGCATTCCAACCATTATCTTGCAATTGAGTCTTTGTCAATACATGTTGTGTTTGTGAACTCAACTCTCTCCACTCATCTGATGAAGGAACAATGCTCTGAAAGCTCATGATGCCAAATAATCTTGTTGGACTTTAACCTGGTGTTATGCGACTACTTATTGTGCCCATCCCAGTCCAATGCCAGCATCTTCACAGCATGTGGCGTTTGCACGTTCTCCCTTTGTCTGCTTAGGTTTCCTCTCGATGCTCTGGTTTTCTCCCACAGTCCAAAAGACATGCTAATTAGGTGCATTGGTTGTGCTAAATTCTCCATCAGTGTACCTGAACAGGTGCCAGAATATAGCGACTAAGGGATTTTCACATCAACTTCACTGCAATGTTAAGGTAAGCCTACCTGTGACACTGATAAATAGACTTAAAAGCTATTTGGGGGTGGCGCACAAACAGTGGGACGAGGGGGGTGCATTTTCACTTAACTCTGAAAATGATAGGAAAAGTCAGTAAGGCAGTTAAGAAACCTATTAGGATGTGTGGCATTATAGATGGGGTACTTTTATAGACAGAGCACCACATTTTAAGAAGGATGAACAAGACCTAGGAATGGGTTAAAAAAGGATGACAGCAAGGATGAAGAAGTTTATATGTGAACCAGATGTGTTTTTAATGATGAGGTCTGGTAATGCAACATTGCTTAGAAAGCAGACCTGGAGCAAAACAGAGTGAAGCAGGATGGGAGTGGACCAGGCTAAGGTCTAAGCCAAAAAATGAATATGGTGGGGGGGGAAAAAAACTAAATCGTGTCGTAGGATGAGAAGTCGTGTGTCATGAGTATACTGGTAAGTTTTTACATTATCTAAATAAACTATAAGGTAAGACATGATTGACCAATTATGGATCCAGAACTGGCTTGCCTGCAGAAGGCAGACTGGTGATAGATGGGTCTTTTTCTGCATGGAGGTTGGTCACCAGTGGAGTGCCCCAGGGATCTGTTCTGGGATCTTTTGCTGTTTGTAATTTTCATAAATGACCTGGATGAGGAAGTGGAGGGATGGGTTTGTAAGTTTGCCGACGATACACAAGTTAGTGGTGTTGTGGATAGTTTGGAGGGAAGTCAGAAGTTTCAGCATGACATAGATAGGATGCAAGAGTGGGCAGAGAAGTGGCAGATGGACTTCAACCCAGATAAATGTGTGGTGGTCCATTTTGACAGGTCAAATGGGATGAAGGAATATAATATCAAGGGTAAGACTCTTAGTAGTGTAGAGGATCAGAAAGACCTTGGGTCTGGATTCATAGACTCTTAAATTGGCCTTGCAGGTAGAACATGTGGTTAAGAAGGCGCGTATGGTGCACTGGCCTTCATCAATCGAGGGATTGAGTTTAACAGCTGCAGCTTTATAAGACCCTAGTCAGACTCCACTTAGAATATTGTACTCAGTTCTGGTCGCCTCATTACAGGAGGGATGTGGAAGCTATTGAAAGGATGCAGAGGAGATTTACAAGGATGTTGCCTGGATTGGGTGCCATGCTTTGAGGATAGGTTGAGGGAGCTCGGTCTTTTCTCCTCGGAGAGACGAAGGATGAGAGGTGACCTGATAGAGGTGTGTAAGATGTTGAGCGATATTGATCAGGCGGATTCTCAGAGGCTTTTTCCCAAGGCTGAAATAGCTGCCACAAGAAGACACAGGTTTAGGATGCTGAGGAGTAAGTACAGAGGAGTTGTCGGGGTAAGTTTTTCACTCAGGGTGGTGCGTGAGTGGAATCGGCTGCTGTCAGTGGTGATGGAGGCAAATTCGATAGGGTTTTTTAAGAGACTTCTGGATGAGTACGTGGAATTAACAGGATTGAGTGTTATAGGTAAGCCTATTAGGTAGTGATTGGCGCAACTTGTGGGCTGAAGGGCCTGTTTGTGCCATAGTCTTTCTATGTTTATGTTCAATCAGTATTAAAACAAAAACTGAAGCCAGTTTACAATTTATTGTAATCATTTATCAATAAATTCAATAGATATAGGGAATGAAGTTTAAAATTAACGAAAAACAATAATGCTAAAGAATTCTTTTTTCAGTGACTGAAAATCCAATGTATTTAGAAAATAGGAGCCAAGCTAGAAGTGAACATGTCTATAAAATAAATAGAAGTTGGCACCAAAGAAGCAGCTGAATGGGTGTACCTGGTGAGTCTTAAATTAAAGAGTCTAATAAATAGAGAAATACCAGACCACTTCCTCTCCTTGGGAATTCTAAGATAGTTCTCATGTCCTACACTTCTAAATGTACAGTAGGTGTCATCAGCTGCAGCTTTCTGAGCTTTTACAGCACCTGCTACCACTGAGAATATTCATGAGCCAAAGTGCTAGGTAGAAAGTATATTTATAGATGTGGCCACTCCATAACTAACAGGTAGACAGAGAAGAAAGGAAAGAATGTAAAGCAGGAAGTCTGGTTCTGTGGGAATTGGAATCTTAATAGGCAGGTTGCACCTGAACAGAACCAGGACCAATCTCCTTACCGAACAATTGATTTGTGCTGTTGAGGGAAGGGTTTACACTAGTTTGGCAATGGTCTGGTAATTGGAGAAGAATACAGAGGTTCATAGAATTCAGAGCAACAGAATAGGAAATAGTACGGAAGGGCCAGTGTGTACGGAAATGCAGTGTGTTCCAAATTAAGCTTACTGTGCATGTATGTAAACACAATGTGGCAAATAAGTTTCCATAATTACTCATTTTTGATGTTTTCCAGTTCCATGTTAGTGTATTGAAAATAATTAAATCCTACAGAGGTAAACTGCCCCTGCTCTAGAAAGGTTGATTTTTCAGAAATTAAAATTGAGGAAAGCCACCAAAGTCCCCTTAGACAAACAATATTGTATTATCCTTCTCCATCATTAATAATATTAACTAAAGGAGAGGAGAGAAACTTGCATAAAAGTTTAGAAAAAAGTGAGAAAATTCCTCTTCTGTTCCCTTAGGCAAAACAAGCACTGGAAGATTTTAACTAACCACAACCCATCACTACACACATGAAATAGATCCTTCTCTTCAAAATATCTTGTTACTTGGGAACATAGACTTTTACAGACTGATGAAAGATGCATGCATAAAACATTATAGTCTGTCTTTTCTCTTTACAGATGCTAACTGACCTGGTGGGTTTCCAGCATCATCTGTTATTTCAGATATCCATTATTAATAAATTTCTTTTTCTTTATTGTTCCTGTCATTACATATTGCCAATTTAATGTATAAGCTAACAAGTACACTTTCTGCATTATACAAAGAGCTCATCGTGACATTTTTTGTATTGAAGAGCATCAGTAGCAGATGTTGTATGTTACCTAAGTTTCTAAAATTCCCACAAATAAGTTGATGTTGAATAATTCCATGATTCTGTATTTCCAGTCCAAGAATTTTCTTTGATTTTTATTGATATAAAAGCGCAAGCTACGTGTCAACAGATTGTTGAACAGGACACCATGTGACAGCAGCACTTATGAAAATGCAGAACATAGAAGGCATCTAAATTCTATTCATGTGACAAACATTTTACAGCTATGTTTCCATACCCATTGGCCCTTTGCTTTACTTCACGCAGACATGCAAACCCTCAATATGATATAATTTTGTAATATGACAAATTTTGCAGTAAAATATGAACTCCAGTTAGAAAATTAATCATTAATGACTAAGAACCAAAATTATGCATGCAATTTTAAAAATGTTTAATGGAATTTGATTTTCTGAAGTTATTAGTGTTACAAATGCAAAATTTGTAAGATTGTTTTGGGATATCCCAAAACAAAGGTAAAATGGAGCAATGAAAGGAATCATATGACTGGCTTCAGAAGAAGCCTGAGTGGCTTGGTTGCTATGGGGACTCGTGGCACCCATGAGAAGAGACTTTTTGGGAAAGTGCAAGATATTCACACCTGTGAATAATGAGCAAGAGTATCTACCTTGGGTAGACTGTAGGGCTCCAAGACTCGGAGGTGTTAGGAATGATGAGCGTAATAAACTGTTATACTTTAAATTGGCCATATAATTCCAAGATACCATAGAGTTAGGGCTCTGAAATATAGCTAATTATCATTTCTACCTGTCTGCAAGGCCCATATGATCTGGTCATATAGATGGGCATTTGAGAGGGGAAGAGTCAATTGAAAGACATCATAATATCCGGGTAAAGCGTTCACTAAACTTGCACTATATCCCACAGCCCCAAGTCGTTTTGGAAGAATCTGAATACAGAGGGCAGGTGATAGGTGGTTGGTACTGTACCTGAAGTGGAGAAACTCGTGACTGATGTGCAAACTATGAATGGGAGTTCTATTCAGATTGAAGAGTTGTGCTACTCTCCTGCAGGATGGGGGTCTCAAGGTTGGATTGCCCCTTCCAGCCCTGGCAGACCTGAAGATTACCCTTACCATGGTGAACTCGGGCAGCCTTGTGATCAATATCTACATTCCTACTTAACGATTTAAAGGAGGCTGGAAGGTTTGCCTGAATTGAGTAAGAGAGGAGGAATCTCCAAAATAACTGTTTTGATGAAAGTCAGTTCTGGGATTAGAAATAACCAGCTGAGAAAAGGAAAAAAAGAAGCAGATCATGAGGAATCAGGGTAGCTTTGGACTGGTTCTGAGAATAAATGCCTACCACAGAGACACTGTAAAGACCAAGGATGTTTGTTTATTTTAAAAGTTAAATGGGCAAATGTTTCTGTAATTTAGAATTTAATTAGCCTACAAAAATAGTGTTCACTCAACGTTACTTTAAATTTTATTGCAGTAGAAGTATTATAACTTGAAATCTTCTGGGGACATCTTAGTCAGTTACTGAAATTCAAATATCTTTAAAAAAGCTATTGCTTCCTCCAGAGATTGTACATAGCACAAAGTTTAAGTGGAGCAACTTTAATTGCATTTCCCAACAAAGTTGAAAAGCGCTTTTCGTGAAGTGCTTATTTTTAATGAAGACATAAGAAATAGGGGCAGAACTAAATCACAGGGCCTCTTGAGCCTGCTGTGTCATTCAGTATGATCATGATAGATCTTCTGCCTCCATGCCAATATCCTGCCAGTTCCCCATATCTTTTAATTCCTGGAGGTGCCAAAAGTCTGTCTCAGCCTTGAATGCATCATTGTTGAATACATCCATATTTTCTGAGGTAAAGAATTGCAAAGATTCACAACTCTGAGTTTCTCCTCACCTGAATTGGAAATGACTGATTACTTATTCTGAAACTGTGCCTGCCCCCAATTTTTGGTCGTGGTAGAAGCCACATGGGGATCTCTCCTATTGTTGAAAGTCTAAGTTGGCAACTAAATAGCTGTTGGATCAATTATGCTTTTAGTTTGTTACAGTAAAAGTTTTGAAATTTGAAACATTGATCCTTCCATCAGTTACTGGAAATTCAAGCATCTTTTTTAAAAGTCTTCTCATGGGTTCCATGAGAATATATTACATTGCAATGGGACATTTATTTCTAAAGGATTTAATCTATTGGTTTGATCTTGACTGCACTCATTAGAACGTGAGCATAAGAAGTAGGAGCAAGAGTGGGCAATTCAGCCTCTCAATACTGCTCCATCATTCAATACAGTCATGGCTGGCCTCATCTCAGTTTCAACTCCACGTTCTTGTCCTTTTTCCATAACCATTCAACCAATTACTAATTAAAAATCTATCTATCTCTTCAGATTTATTATATGAGGATTGAAGAGATGGAATACATCATGACAATAGAAACAATTTATCCTCTGTGATGGAAGGACAGAGGGTAACCGTGCAACTGATTGCATCCTTTGACTAACAACTAGGAACACAGTGAGAGCTGTCTGTGCAATTCCAAACCATAATTCCATGTTTTTTTTCTCTGTAATCAAGAACCACAGTTCTAGCAATCTACTGTTTGAGTGCCACCCTTTGGAAAGCTGAGATGCAGGCTACACCTGTAATTTCCCTATACCTGTACAGCTGAAACTAGGATTAAAATTTTTAAAAGTTAATTCACTGCACAAAGCCACATTGAAGTAACGTACGCAATTGTACATGTGAGGACTGAACTGGCAAAGAAAAGAAGGTGTGAGAAAGTATGCCTGCAGTAACTGTTGTGCTGATTAATTTAAGTGGAAATAAATTTTCCTAATCACAGATGACTGCACATTATGAGTATGGGCTGTATAAGTGGTGTGAAATATACCACAATATGGTGGAAAATGCTGTAGGAAGAATGTGATTGACCGTACAATTGATCTTTATCTCAAATATGTCCACTCACTTCAGATGAAAAGCGACCTTTTCTCCCAGGATGCAGTCATGTTGAATTTTAGATTCATCTCTATAAATGCTATTTTTGGGTACTTGTAGCCTTATTATAACACTTTCAAAGATGATATCAGTAATCCTCTGCAGGATGAGCGAGTACTAAAATTACTTGCAAGAAAAAAAATACTTATTTGATTTTGGACGACTCCAATTTTGGTTAACTTGGTGGGCTGGAACTCAATCATACCAAATTTTCAGGCCCCTTGGCAATTCTCTTGTTATTTGAACAAAGTTGCATTCTAAGGAATGAAAAAAGAAATTCCTGGAGATGCTTATTGGGTTGGGTAGCAGTTGTGGAGAGAAACAGAGTTAATGCTTCAGGTCAATGGTTGATTGAGATGCCATGAACCTGAAGTGTTAACACTTGCTCCAAAGATGTTGCATGATCTGGTCAACATTTTTAGCACCACATATTTTTATTTCAGATTCCCAGCATCTGAAGTATTTTGCTTTTGTATATATCTAGGCAACTGGCAAAAGATCAAGTTAAACAGAAAGTTGTGACTTGGAATGCATTTTTTTTTAAAGGGGAAGCTGATTTGGTGGTAACTTTCAAAAGGGAATTGAATAAGTACTTGAAGGAAAAATTATACAGGGAGCTGAGAGAAAAACGGAGCAGAACTAATTGGAAACTTCTGAAATATAGAAAGTATTTCCCCCTCACTCTTCTAAACTCCAGTGAATATAATCCTAATCAATTTAGTCTCTTCTCATATGATGCCTGTCATTCTAGTAATCAATAGTAAAATTTTGCTGTATTCCTCAATAGCAAAGACATCTTTCAGATAAGGACACAAAACTGTACACACTACTCCAGGTACGGCCTCGCCAACACCCTATATAGTTGCAGTAAAATATCCTTATTCCTATACTCAAATCCTCTCATGAAGTTCAACATACCATTTGCCTTCTTTACTGCCTGTTGTATCTGCGACTGGTGCACAAAGTCATCAAGATCTCAGAGTTTCCAACTGTCAATTTGCACCCATTCAAGAAATAATGTCTTCCTATTATTGCTACCAAAGTGAATAACCTCACATTTATCTATATTAAAATGCATCTGCCATGCACATGCCCACGCACTCAGCCTGTCCAAATCATGCTGAAGCATCTCTGCATCCTCCTCAAAGCTCATCGTCCCACCCAGCTTTGAAGAGGTAGCACAAGCAGATGTGCTATTTAGTTGTACTGTATTATGTTTTGCTTTCGAACCGAGCTAAAATAATTAATTTCAGACCTTCAGTGGTCTCCGGACTGAAGGTTTTAACAGCCCTGATTAAGGAGATCCTGCTGGGCAATAACTCTTCCCTGCTGCATTCCTCATCTAGAGTGTAATCATTTTGGGTCTCCAGTTTGCTGTATGTTTTGAATTGGCAAAATGAAGCACACTGCATTGTGTATTTATGAAAATGGTTTATTGGTTGCATATTCTTGCAGAATTTTCTGATCTGTGAACTTGGTGTAACTTAAACATCACTGAGCAATATTGCTATAGTAAAAGGTGTTTTTTTAAAAATCTCATTGTGTTTAATGGCTTAGTTATATGTCTGCACTGTACAGCTTCTTAGTATTTTTTTTAATGTTCTGAAATGAAGTTTATATCTCTTCCCTTGCTTTCCTTCCATGGCTTTTTCTAAATTAGAAAGTAGGATTAAGCTGTGAATATTAGGTTTACTTACTTTTAGAAACTTTCAATTTTTCTTAATTGAATATGAAGTTGACTTTGCTAGCACTGATATTGAGTCCTTAAGGGAGAAATTTTCATTTGGCAGTCAACATATTAGAGGATATGCATTCCTCTGTTTCAATTGAATGCATGCATTTGAGGAGATTGATTATCAATTAACCAGTCAGAGACTTTTAAAAAAAAAATTGTAATTTAATGTTTTTGCAGTCCCCTATCATGTCTCCTAAGGTGAAATTTTTGGGAATTGTTATAGAACCCCTACAGTGCAGAAGGAAGCCATTTGGCCCACCACACTTGCATCAACAACACTCCCACCACACTATTCTCCTGTAACCCCATATATTAATTCTGCTAATCCCCATAACATCAAGGGGCAATTTAATATGGACAATTAACCTAATCCATACATCTTTGGACTGTTGAGGAAACCAAAGCATGTGGGGGAAAACCAGGCAGATACGGGGAGAATGTGCAAACTCTGCATGGTCACTTGAGGCTGGAATTGAACTTGGGTCTCTGCCACAGAGGAGCAACAGTACTAACCACTGTGCTGCCCAAAATGTTTTAGAATGAAGACTACTTTAATAGGGTTTCTGAGTTTATCGGCATTCAGCTTTGAAATATCTTGGAGATGTAAGTATTTTTGTAAGTTTGTGCATGTTTAGGCTCAGGACGCAGCTCTGAATTTGTAAAAATGAGGATTTTATATGGCAGGGAAAATTGTTGAATTTAATTTTCCTGTGCTGAGAAAATCATATGAATTTCTTAGAACAGTAGTCATTGATTAGTTCCGCAGTCAACTCTGGTTGTAATGTTTTATGTGGATAAATGTTACTGGTAAGGCAAAGTAATGCCAACAGAACTTGGCTAGAGTTCACTTGTGTATGTGGAGTCTGATTATTGAAATTATTCGAACAGCTGAGTGTTCCTCACAGGATGGTGTGAAGTGGAGGTTGAAGTATTTCTGACTTGACTATCTCAAATATCCTGAATGTTGTCTAATGTTGAAAACTTTAGGCTGCATTACCTCAAGTTTAAATGTGTTGCAGGAGGATTTAACAACTGAACTAAGGAATATTGATCACAGCCCTGTCTGGTGCGTGGACATGTTGCATTGAATTTGGCCATGTGATTCCAGTTGTACAATGTTTAAATACTAAACAAATGACAATTTGAAAACGTAGGGAAGGATCAAAATATCTCTGCAAAGGCAAGAGGCCTCAAGTATTTCAATAAACACTTATGAGGTTACAAGAGGATTGTATTCAACTGAGATTTTTAAAACTTATTTCCAACTATAACATCCTTGGTCTAGTCCCCTTAAGGAATAACAACATAATTTTTATCCATTATCAATAATGGAGTTCGCTAACAGCTTTGATATTTGTTATTATATGAATGTGAAAATTTCAGTAAACCTATTGGAATCAAAAATCTAATTCTGATTAAGTACTTAGATTAAATTCAACAGCCTCTGAAATTGAGGTTTCATGATGCGTGATTAACCTGTGCCCATAGATTGAAATGCAGGCAGCATATCGACTTTATGCTGCTGCCTGTTTGCACACTGCAGTTGTTTAAATCAGGGCTAACTGCACTGTTGATTGGCCTTCTGCAACAGCATGCAGCCAATGTAATGAACGTCTGCTAAACGCATTATAATCAGGAATACTTAACATTCGATCCTACCCGGCTTTGAGCCAGATCTCCATTATAGCAATAATTCACACCATCTTATAAACCACGTTCCCATGCATTCACATATATTAATCCTGATTTTAGGCCTTCTTTTACATTTTCTCTGCAGCCAATGACTTATTATTTTGCTTATTCTTCTATCAAACTCAGCAAGTATTCTATTTACCTTGATACTTCTCTCTGATATATCCTCCTTATCAGTTAATACTAATTTACTTCCCACTGACAATTTTTCTCCCCTTTTCTGAATTTTCCCTCAAGTTCCCATCCCTCTGCCGTCCAGTTTAAAACTTCCAACAGCATAAGCAAATGCCTCCATGAAGACAGTTGTTTTTCCCCTACACTTTAGCTATAAACTAATATAGTTTTATTTTGCACCTTCCTTTCTTTCTTCACTATGTATTCTATGAATGGAATGCTTGATCTGCATAGTACACAAGAAATACAGGCACAAGGGGCAGTATAGTGGTCAGTTGTTCAATCCTTCTGCAGCACTTTTGAACTTGAGATATTGCAGCAGTTTTTGATTCCAAGCTTGAGTCACTGTATGGTGTCTTCACATTCTCCACGTGTCTGCGCAGATTTCCTCCAGGTGCTCCAGTTTCCACCCACAGTCGAAAAGACATGCTGGTTAGGTGCAGTGGCCATGCTGAATTCTCCCTCAGTGTATCCAAATGGATGCTGGAGTGGGGCAACCAGGAGATTTTACAGTGACTTCATTGCAATGTTAATATAAGCCTTGTTGTGACATTAGTAAATAAACTTTAAAAACTTTTCACTGTATACCAATACATGTAACAAAAAATCAAATCTTGAGGCTGGAGAGGATTAGAGCTAGGGAGGGTAGGGCCTTGGAGGAACTTGCAAGCAAGGATGGAAATTTTCAATGAATTATTTTGTGCTTCGGGAAACTGGTGTTACGATTGAAGTCCAGAAGCTGTTTGAGGGTAGAGTGTTGGAGGATGTGCTGACGGAGATATTTTCATGGGAATAAGGACGTAAGAATTGTACAGAGTTAGCTGCAATTTCAGAAAGGTGGTGGTGAATTCTGAAGTTACCATAAAACAGCAGTGGTTTATTGTTCAGTACAATCAAATTATTTTCCGATTTAGGAACAAACTGAGGCTGAAAAAATAGCATAAGCAGAAAGCATAGCAAGTTAGAGAAGCGGGTTTTTCAAACGTAGTGATCGTGTCTGAAGAAGTCCAGGAATTTGAAGGGAAGTTGAAGAGAGAATCTGCATCCAGTATTGAGCAGCCTGATTTGATTGGCATTCCACCCACCACAGGTACACTGCAGCAACTTGCCAAGAATTCTTTGACAACACCTTCCAAACCCATAACTTCTACCACCTAGAAGAACAAAGGAAGCGGGTGCATGGAACAATACTCCAGTTTCATTCATGTCATGTACCATCTTGTCTTGAAAACATATTGCCCTTCCTTCACGAGCACTCAAAATCTTGCAATGCCTTCCTGACAGCATTGTGGGTGTGTCCACAGGTGGTTCACGGTACCATTTAAAGGGTGATTCAGGATGGGCCATAAAAAAAAAACTGGCCCAAATCTCAAGAATGATTGAAAGCACGCTGCACCAGGGAATCCTCCAATCCTAGCAAAGTCACTGTGTCGCCCATTTATTTTTAGACGAGAGAATAGAACGTAGTTACATAGAACATTTCAGCACAGAACAGGTCCTTCGGCCTTTGATGTTGCGCCGACCAATATAAAAAGCAATGCCCCTCCAAACTAAACCATTCCCTTCTCTTCCATATACTTATCAACTAACCTCTTAAACGCCACCAAACTTGGCGCATCTACAACTGCTGCAGGCAGGGCATTCCACTCCCGAACCACCCTTTGGGTAAAGAACCTACCTCTGATATCCGTCCTATAACTATCACCCCTTAATTTAAAGCTGTGTCCCCTCGTGCTAGCTTTCTCCATCCTAGGAAAAAGGCTATCACTGTCCACCCTATCTAAACCTCTAATCATCTTATATGTTTCGATAAGGTCCCCTCTTAGCCGCCTCCTTTCTAACGAAAACAACCTCAAATCCCTCAGCCTCTCTTCATAAGACCTGCCCTCCATACCAGGCAACATCCTGGTAAACCTCCTCTGTACCCTCTCCAATGCCTCCACATCTTTCTTATAATGCAGGGACCAGAACTGCACACAGTACTCCAAGTGCGGCCGCACTAGAGTTTTGTACAGCTGCAACATGACGTTGCGGCTCCAAAATTCAATCCCCTTATAAATCCTACACCTTCCTCTTGAACTTGCTGGTGCTATCCATCTCCGTTATCTCTTTGGACAGTCTGATCTATACATTCACTATCTAATGTGTGCAATAACTAAATCTAAACTCCTTTTCTTTTCTGAGCTTATGTGTGACCTCAGTTATTGAGTTTAGGTTTCTGTTAAACAATTTATCATGATTCTGTTTAATCAATAACCTTTAGAGTCTTAAAATACTTTAAAGTTTCCCTTGAGTCTTTCTTTCTCAGGTGTAAAAATTCTTGGTCATTCAGACCCTATTAGTAGCTCATGTGCCTAATCTTCAGTATCTACTTTGCCCAACAGTACAGTAACCAGAACTGTGTATGCATATCATCACCTCTGTCAGTGCTGGCAAGTTGCCAATGTGTAGGAGAATTGGGAGGTCAGCTTTGACAGTTAATCCATGGACACATTTTCCACCATGATGGTCACATAAGCCACTTTAATGCTATCACATTTCTCTGCAAATACATTTGACAATTTTGTGAAACTGAGAGTGTAAAAACATAATTTTGCAGAGACTTGTACCCTCTTTGAGTACACTGACCAACTAAGAACTATTTTAAAGCTTTGATAATCCCACGTAAGAGGTTATTGCGCAAAATTAAAACACATGGGTATGAGGGGTTAATATATTGACATAGATTGGTTAACAGACAGAAAACCAAGCAGTATTAAATGGGTCTTTTTCAGAGAGGCAGGTAGTGACTAGTGGAGTCCCACAAGTATCATTTTTGATTTGATTTATAATTGTCATGAGTATTAGAATACACTGAAAAGTATTGTTTCTTGCGTGTTGTATACAGACAAAACATACCGTACATAGAAGAGAAGGGAGAGAGTACAGAAGGTATTGTTACAGTCATAGCTAGGGTTCAGAGAAAGATCAACTTAATGCAAGGTAGATGCATTCAAAAATCTGATGGGAGCAGGGAAAATGCTGCTCTTGAGTCAATTGGTGCATCTCCTGAGACTTTTGTATCTTCTTCCTGATGGAAGAAGGTGGAAGAGAATATGTCCAAGGTGTATGGAGTCTTCAATTATGCTGGCTGCTTTTACAGGACAATGGGAAATGCAGCCACTGTCAATGGGTAGGAGGTTGGATTGTATGGTGAACTGCGTTTTGTGCGTGATCCTTTGTAATTTCTTGCAGTATTGGGCAGAGCAGGGGCCATACCAAGCTGTGATGCAACCAGAAAGAGTGCTGTCTGGGTGCATCTGTAAAAGTTGGTGAGGATTGTAGTGGCATGCCAAATTTCCTTAGTTTTTTGAGAAAGTAGAGGCGTTGGTGAGTTTTTTTTTTAACTATAGTGCTACCTTATATGAGTGGTGAGGAGGATATTAAGTTTGGCGGTAATTTAGACAAATTAAATGAATGGGGAAATATATGGCACATGGCTTATAATGTGAAATTATCCACTTTGTAAGGAGAAACAATGGCAGAGCACTATTTAAATTGCGATAGATTCAAAAATGTTGACCTTCAGAGGGATCTGAGTGTCTTGTACACTAGGCAGTGAAAATAAGTATGCAGTTACAGCAAACAGTTAGGGAGGCAAATAGTATGTTGGCCTTCATAGCAAGAGGACTTGAACACAGGAGCAAGGATGTTTACTGCAGCTGTACAAGGCCTTGGTGAGAGTATTGTTCAGTTTTGATCTCTTAACTAAGAAAGGATATACTTGTCATAGAGGGAGTGTAGTGAGGGTTCACCAGATTGATTCCTAGGACGACATGACTGTCGTATAAGGAGAAGTTAGGTTGTCTAGGCCTGTGTTCACTGGAATTCAGAAAATTGAGAAGGGATCTTATTGAAACACAAAATTCTGACAGGGCTGGACAGACTGGATTTCGGGGGCGGGGGAGGTGTTTCCTCTGACTAGGGATTCTAGACATGATGTAGACATGCTTCGCCTGAAGAAGGCCATAGAGCTGAAAGCTTACGAGTTTACTATCAAATAAATTGGTTGGATTTAAAACTGGTGTTGTCAGACTTCTTACTGTGTTTACCCCAGTCCAACGCCGGCATCTGTACATCATAGGGATTCTAGAACAAGGGATCACAGCCTCAGGATATGGGTTAGGCCATTCAGGACTGCAATGAAGAGAAATTTCTTCACTCAGTGATGAACATGTGGAAATTTCTGCCACAGCCAAATCACCAAATATATTTATGAGAGAAATAGATCACTGGATTCTAATGGTGTCAAGGGTAGGGAGAGCATGGATGTCAGGCATTGTGATGAAAGGTCAAACATGATCATATTGAATGGAAGAGCAGCCTCGGAGGACCAAATGGCTCATTATTTTTCTCTTTTTTAAATGCCTGCGTGCCTGCTTCAGAGCACACGGGCAAGCCGTTAAAATGGTTGCAGCAACTTGCTGTTCACTGATTCTATTGTCTTTCTGCAAGCTGCTGTTTATTTTTGAGCAGACATATCCCAGAAACTGGCTGGGTCATATCAGTATTAGAACTTGATTGCTATTTTAACCAAGGTTCACAAGATGAAGTGGCTTCATTGTTGGACAGTCTGCCTGTAAGAGGAGCTGGGATGAGAAGAGGCCCTACAACTGAGGTATTGATATATTTCTTGGTCTCCTTGCCACCTAAGCAAGGTAGAAGAGTTCCATCGGGCCCCACAAAGAAACCCTGAGCATTCTCTCTTTCTCTCAACCATTCCTTTGGGTGCCTGCCAGTGATAATTGCCACAGTAAATCCTGTCCCTGTCCACAAATATTTTTCTTTGGTATTCAGCAAGAGATGTTGATGAACGCAGGTCCTCTGGTCCTGGTTGCATAACTCCATGAGGGTGTTGATTCTGGAAAAATAAGCAACAATGCTACATGTATTACAACAAATCATGGTTGTCTGCAGAGTTTTTTGTAAATAATATTTTATAAATTTCCTTAAGTTGTAGAAGTGACCTAACTTACTGTGGTAAGTGTCTGGAGAAATTGCAAAGAGCAGGGTGAAGAATGGGATTGCGCAGTCCCCATATTATTTTGAGGTTTCGTTGCTGCGATGATTTATCTAGGTATTCAGCTGGGACTATACATGGATTATAAAAACTTCAATATTAGAACACTAATTCTTTTAAAATAGGCTATTCTCATTAAAGGAAAATTAGTTTCATAATGTAAGAATTTCCAAACTTCTCTGCCCATTCAGTGTTGTAGATTAAATGTTTTATTATATTAATAAATTGGGAGAGGTGTCTCATGAATAATCAAGCAACAGCCTGATTTAATCATACACTCAGAAGGGTGACAATGCTGTCACTGAGGGTGACAAGAGCACAAAATTTAGTATGGCTGGTGTTTTCAATGTCTGTCAAGAGTTGGTTAAGAGCACTACTGAAATCTCACAGCCTTGAATATCTCTGACTCTAACACTAACATCAAGCCACAGGATCAGTTCTGGTTCAATGAGGAGTGGATGAGGACATACCAAGAACCATATCAGGTCTAAAAATGAGATGTCAAGCTGGTGAAGCTACAACACAGAGCTACTTGCATTACAGCAGTGGGAGATCTAAGTTGTCACATCAAATTGTGGATGTTGATGCAGCTAATGGGGAAAGAAGGCTCTACAAATATTCCCATCCTTGGTGATGGTGAAGCTTTGTATTTCAGTGTAAAAGACAGGGCTGAAACATTTGCAATTATTTCCCACTAGAAGTGGAATGCATGAACCATGTCTGCATCCTCCTGAGGTCCCCACCATCACCAAAGGTAATCTTCAGCCAGTTCAGTTCAGTTCAGTTCAGTCCACATGATATTGAGAAACGGCTGAAAGCATTGCATGCTGCAAAAACTTTGGACCCCGACAACTCCCTGTGAGTAGTTTTTGAAGACTTAATGTGCCAGAAGTAGCTCTTCTCAGTCAATCTGTTCACGTATGGCTACAACACTGGCATCTACCTGAGAACATGGAAAATGGCCCAGATATGTCCTGTCCACAAAGTAGGACAAATCCAATCCAGTTAATTAGCATCTGCCAGTGTTCCCTTGATCATCAGCAAAGTGATGATTGTCAACACTGCTATCAAGTAGCACTTGAAAAGCAAAAAGCTGATCGTTGATTCGCAGCTTCCATTTTGCCAGTACTACTTGGCTACTGACTTCATGACAATTTTGTTTCAGACATGGGGAAAAGGGCTAAACTTGGTGAGCTGAGAATGACTGCTCTTGACACCAGGACAACATCTGACTGAATATTGCATCAAGGGAGCTCTGGCATGTTACCAGTCATTGAGAATTTGGGAGAATTCTCTACTGGTTGGAGTCGTATTGAACACAAAAGAAGTGGTTGTGATTGTTGGAGGCAGTCACCTCAGTCTCAAGATTTCACTGCAAGATACTCTTAAAGTCAGAAATGGTGATGTATGATCATCAGTGAGCAGTGTTCAGTACCATTCACAACTGAATCAGACTGTGCTAGTAATGTAGCAAAACCTGGGCAGTATTTAGGTTTGGGCTAATGTGTGGCACAAATGTTACTTGCCACACAAGTTCCAGCTAGTGATTATCTGGGAATCAAGCCATCCCATCACATTCAATGGCATTACCATCACTAAACCCTCACTATCAACATCTTGGGGGTTACCATTGACCAGAACTGAACTGACCAGTTAAATATTGTGGCTACAGGAACAGGTCCGAGGCTGCGAATTCTGAAGCACGTAATCTCAACTCCCCAAAGCCTGTAAACCATCAACAAAGCTAAGTCAGGAGTTTCAAGAAATACTTTGTACTTGCCTGGATGAGTCCAGCTTCGATAGCATTCAAGAAGTCTTGTACCATACAGGACAAAGCAGCCTGCTTGATTGGCATCTCATCCACTACCTTAAACATTCATTCATTCCACTTTTGACCAAAGGCTGTGATATGTACTACCTACAAGATGCATTGCAGCATCTCACCAAGGCACCTTCAACAACACTTCCCAAACCTGCAACCTCTAGCACCTAATAGAACAAAGGCTGTAGACAGCGATGGCACAGCAATGAGGACAGATGGCAATGATGCGCAATCATGTGCTCATAATAAAGGCAGAAGGCAATGACTTGCAATCATGCATGCATAATAAAGATGGACAGTCACAATGTGAAACTCTACAGCAAAATTGACGGATATTGAGGAAAGTGGGCCTGAAAGAAAAACTATTTTAAAACAAAAATTAATGCAAGGACATACTGTAATGTCTGAAGGTCATATGGACTCAATATTAGTTTCTCCCTCCATAGTTGCTGAGTTTTTCCCATCATTCCCTGTTTTATTTCAGATTTCTAGCATGTGCAGTATTTTGCTCTTATCTTGCTGTTTCTGATATCTTTGTATTGCTGTTTGTTTCTGTCTATTTACTTCTATTTTTGTTTCAACATTTTTGCTTTTCCTGCTCTAACCTGCTGCTCTGTATTTCTTCTTGCTTTTGGATGGAGGTAATATGCTAAATTTTAAAAGAAAATGCAGCCTGTGTTTTGAGCAGCAGTTGCAGGAAAATGCGACTTGCAATGGCTCCCTTTCTAGCCCGTTGTCCACTTACTGTTCTTCCAATTCCATGTCCCCATACACTTGCCTAATACTTCTCCCTTTGACCACTCGCTGAGTCCCTGTTTCCTTCCAGCACTACCCCCATGCTGCCTCACTATAATTTATTTACTCTCGACCTCCTGTTCCCGTTTGATGCCCTGGATAATTGATGTCAAAAGAACAGAATCTCATAACATCAATGGGTTCTTCACCCCTCCCCCCCCACCCCTCTCAAACTCTTGGCTGCTGATTTGTTTTCCTTGGAAGGACATGGTTTTGATACTTCGTTCTTTTCGAAACCAAGGCATCAAATTAAAATGAAGGAAACTGTCTACTCTTTTCTGTATTAATTCCCCTCTGTCTCCCTGTACCTCTCTCATGCCTTCTCTCTTTTCTCTTTTCTCTCTTCCTGGTTCTCTATCTTACCCATATCTTCCCTTAGTCTTGCAAGTGGCTTTGTGTGCAGTTGTCCTTCTTTCGTGTATTAAATTCAGTTCATGCCTGGGCCTTGGTTATACTGTTATTATTTATTTCAAAGACCAGAAGATCCTGCTGGCTTTAAACAGCTAGAGAATTTCAGCCATTATGTTTTGAAATGTTGCTTGGTTTTGAGTTGAGGGTGTTTGTTCCTCAGGTTAGAGTGGATTGGCTTCAAACTTCAGTATGTCCTTTCTGTACCTAAGCATAATGCAAGTAGCCTGAGCCTTTGCAAAGACTGCTTAAGCATTTCCGGAGGTATTTTGATGAATTGTATTGATAATGGTGAGTAATTTGGGGAATTAAATCTTCCATGCTATAAATGGGGAATATATTGAGATTGAAACAAAATGCCTCCTGGGGTGTACAAAATTGATTTTGTGTTGTACTACTGCCTTATTACTTTACTATGGAGATGTTTTATACCCCTTTGACATTTTGTGAATTATATGCATGTGTACCAGATGTAGTTCTTAAATGTGCTATAATTAATTTTCTTTTTAACCTCCTGTTGGGAGAGATTTTTGCATCTCATTAAGTTCTGTATCAGTCATTTGACAGATTTTTAAATTTCCTTCCTTGCTGTTAATTTTAATTGGAAAAAATATTTGGTCAATGACTCAATTGAAGATTAAAATTTGATGGCTGGAATTGCATTCTTTACATGCTATAATTTTTGCAAATCAGTTATTAAAGAAAATGAAAGCTTTTGCCATTGCATTGTCATTTTAAACGTACATGTGTATAACTTGTAGGGGCATCAAGGTTGAATGACTTCTGTGTTGCAATCTTAAAAAAATTGGACAGCCTCATGACTGGTACATTTGCTCAGCTTCTCCCATATTTTGCTTTTCAGTTTTTCATGTGGTTTTATTAGCATTCTTAAGCAAATGCAATTAAACCAATACAAAGATATTTGATTCAGGTTTAGAATAAATTACATGGTTGCAATCAATGTATCAGTCAATTTTGTTTCATTGTCTGCAGGGGATTTTTAAAATCCACACCCCATTAAATTGCATGGTAACTTGTAGGGGCAGACTTGTTTGTGGCCTCATAGCATCGATGTAATCCTGTGAGAAAGAGAAGATGCAGATAGCTTTTTTCATTCAGAAGGTGAAAGCTGTGTCTGGAAGTGTAGTAGAAATCCTCAACTCTTTAAATTGAGTGTATATTGGATATGTACCTGAAGTTCTGTAACTTGCAGGGCTACAGACCAAATGCTAGAAAGTAGGACTCAGCTGGAGGGCTTGTTTTATTTTTGGCTATGGTTGGTATCTTGCCATAATTTTTCTCTGATTTTACAGTTATTTTCAGTCGTAATCTGAAATGACTTTTTTTTTTGAGAAACTGCAATAATCTGAAAATGCAAAACCAGTTTGTCAGTTAATTGGGGTGAAGTGAACAGTCCAATGAACTTGTTTGCAGTTTGTCCATGTGAAATGGGAATTTGTGAATTGTGACAAGTGATAAATGTGTAACAAGTTGAAACCAAATATAGAATCCTTAGAACACAGGAAGGGCCCGTCACGTCCATGCCGGTTTTCAGTAACAACAACTTGGCCTGTCCTAACTCCCCACACTTCATCTGTAACAATGCAAAGTTTTTTGGATAAATTATTATTCGATTTCCTTTAAAAGCTACAATTGAATCTGGCATCAACACACTCCCCCATACTATGCATTCCAGTTCCCAACCACACGCTACATTTAAAAAGAAGTTTCCTCATATCACTTTTGGTTCTTTTGCATTAGCTGGAAACTTGTCTTCTCACTCTTGACCATTTCACAAAGGGGAACAAGTTTCTTTCTCCTTTCTCTGTCCAGACTTCTGATGATTTTGAACACTGGTCAGATTTCTTCTCAACAGGCTCTTCTCTTGGGAGAAAGACCCCAACTTTTTCAATCTGACAACTTAATTGTGTAAGCTCTTAGCTTCTGAAACTGTTCTCCTCTATTTTTGTTGCATCCTCTGGGATACCCTTCACGTCCCTCTTTGTGAGCTGTCTAGAATTAGGCACTGTTATTCAATTGAGGTCAAACCAATGTTTTATAAAGGTTCTTTGTTTTAGAACTCTGTGCCTTCATTTGTAAAGCCCAACTCCAAAATGTCATTTTAACACTTTCCCAATTTGCATGGCATTCAAGATGTACAGCATTGTGAAGATTAGTGGCAGGCAGAAGTTTGGAGAGATTGTAAAAATCAGAAAAGGATGACTAAAAGAAGAGGGGGAGGAAATAGTTTAGGAGTAAACTAGCAACAAGTATAAAAGACACAGCTTTTACAAGTGTAAGAAGGAAAGAGAGTACAAAAGTAAACATTGGTCCATTGGTGAATGAGACTGAGGAATTAATAACGGGGAAAGAAGGAAATTTTATCTTATCTATCTTAATGGAAGAGATCTAGAAAATCAGGGGGCTAAAGTGAGAGAGAAAGTCATCACGAGAAGAGAAACCAGACAAACTGATGAGGTTAAATGCTGATAAGTCCCCATGGTCCTGGTTGGCCTACATCCTTGGGTCTTTAAAGAAGTAACTCCACCGATATTGGGTACTTTGCCTGTAGTCTTCTAAAATTGGCAAAGTTCTGGAAAGATCTCAGTGGATTGGAAAATTACAAATGTAATATTCTTATCTAAGAAAGAGGGGAGACTGACAGAAGGCAGCTCTAGGTCAAAGTTAATAATTTGAAAAATATTGGAATCTGTTATTAAGAAGTTAATAGAAGGTATTTAGAAAATCATAGTACAATCGGCAGAGTCAGCACAACTTAATGGAAGGAAAATTGTTTTTGATAGATTTGTTAAGACTTCTGACAAGGTGTAACAAGCAGAAGGGATAAAGGGAAACTGGTAGAAATTGTTTATGGATTTGGACATGGCATTCAAAAAGATGCCCCCAAAATTTCTACATGGATTAAGAACCCATGAGTTTGTATATAAGCATGAGTTGGATAAGAAGACAGGGTGCACTCTAGCCAAATTAGCTGCCAATATTAAGATATATGGAAAAGCAAGTTGTAAGGAGCACTCAAAACATTGTAAAGTGTAACAGATTGACAAGTTAAATAAAGGAACAAATATTTGACAAATAAACTCTAATGTGGGAAAGTGTTAAGTTATCCTCTTTGGTAGGAAACAAAATCTTATTTAAATAGAGAGTGATTATAGAATGCTGTTGTACAGAGGTATTTGGTTATCCTTGTGAAACACAAATAGCATGGAGGTACATTAAGTAACTGGGATGTTAAGGGGAATATTGGCCTTTATTGCAAGTGGATGGAATACAAGGTGTTGGTGTGACCACACCGAGAGTACTGTTTGCAATTGTGATCTCCTTAAATAAGGAAATATGTACTTTCATTGGAGTCAGACCAGCAAAGAATTGCTAGGTTGGATCCTGGGATGAAGAGATTGTCTTATGAGGAAAATTCGAGCGCGTTGGGCTGCTACTCATTGTAGTTCAGTCGAATGAAAGATGGTGTTATTGAAACATAAGATTCTAAGGGGATTTGATGGGGCAGTTCCTGAACGAATGTTCCCCACTTGGAGGGAAAGCTAGAAGCAGGGACACTGTTTCAGAATAAGATGTCTCCGATTTAAGATGGAACTGAGGGGGAATTTTTTTTGGGTCATGAATCTTTGGGGTTCTCTAGCTCAAAGCTGTGGCTAGTCCTTGAATATATTCAAGGTTGAGAGAGTGTGGTCAGGGGCTATGGAAATAGACTGAAGACTGGTGTTGGGGTCAAGTTCAGATCAGCCACAATCCAATTGAATGGCAGATAGACTCAAGTGTCAATAAGGCTTACTCCTCCTCTTGTTTCCCATGAATGCTTAACAGAGGAATATTAAAAGTTGGAGGAGTAAGCAAGATAGTGAACTTGGACAAATTGCTTGTGGAGAAGAGCAGTATGTGTTTCAAGCTGAATAGTCTTTATCTGGGTTATGATATTTTGATTTTGTCAAATAGGAGTGTAACCATATTAAATTGCATTTGATTGTGGAGATGGGGAAATAAATCTGTCAAAATGTTGCATGTGATAATTCTGTGGATAGCTGCTTTATAATTACAAATAAGTCATCATCTGTTATTCTGTTGAGAAAGTGAAGTTTCTTTTCCTGCAAATAAGCACATTCTTCAGACAATTAGAAGCAAATTCTTCTTGGTTACATCCTGACATCAATTGGGGAATGATTATTTCTGCTAAGAGTTTTGAGGGGCATAAACAAGAATGGACAGGAAGCAACTTTGCTTCCTAGTTACTGAACCCCCTTCCCCCTCTAAGGGAAATAGACTTGAGACAACGGGCAGGAAGTTTAGAGGCATTGCGCGAAAATAAATTATCACCTAAAGATGATGCGAATCTGGAATTCTGCTTGAAAGAGTGGTGGAGGCAAGAAGTATTTAGATGGGCACTTGCGTTACCAAGGCACACAAGGCTATGGGGCCAAGTGCTGGAAAATGGGATTAGAATAGTTAGGTTGTTCATCTTTGACCAGTATAGATGCAGTGGGCTGAAAAATCTTTTTCTGTGCTGCCTACTGAGTTGCAGCTGCTCCTGAACCATTGGCTGTGCAACTATGCTAAGAAACACAGCAAAATATTGATGTTCTTTAAAAAGATTTTGCAGCTATAACGTTATGCGATGGAAGCCTTTACAGTTGTTTCAATGAAAATCTAATTTCATTTATCTGCAATGCTTGATCAGCCAGGCTTAAATGTGCTCCATCCCTCACTGGCTGCCAAAACAGAGGGATTCAGCAGCATAATAATCTTGGCCCAATGTGTGGTGGGGTTCCAGTATCATTGGCAAAAAGAGACAAATATCCACTTGGCTAAATGTTGGAAGATACTTTGATGGTAGGATAATTCTGACTTTGATTAATTTAAAACCTGTGAAATACCAGCCAGCTTCATCATATTCTTTTCCTGGGGTGGGGGTGGAATAAACAGAAATGCACAACAAGTTCATTGATCTCTGAAAGCAAATATAATTGCACACTTTTTAAGGGGATTTGTTTAAAATTTTAATGGCATCAATGTATATACTTGATGTTGAAACTTGAAATTTAAGCAAATTTTATAACATACTGAAGGTAATGGTATTTGGAGTATTAATAATGTCTGCATTTATGTGCTATCTCAAGTCAAAATGCTTGATCTGAATTTTTGTTACATGTATACAGTGAAAAGTATTGCTGCTTGTGTGCTACACAGACAAAATATACCGTTCATAGAGAAAGAAAGCCAAGGGTGCAGAATGTAGTGTTACAGTCATAAGATCAATTTAATACGAGGTTACAACATCATGAATTACTTGTAAAATATGGTTACTAACCTAATACTATACCGATAGAATAAATGGTTGGCATGATGGCACAGTGGTTAGCAGTGCTGCCTCTCAGCGCTAGGGACCTGGGTTCGATTCCCAGCTTGGATCATTGTCTGAACAGAGACTGCATATTCTCCGCCTGGGTTTCCTCTGAGCACTCAGGATCCCTCCCACAGTCCGAAAGATGTGCTGGTTAAATGTATCGGCCATGCTAAATCCTACCTTAGTGTACCCGAACAGGTTCCGGAGTGTGACGACTTGGGGATTTTCACAGTAACTTCATTGCAATGGTATGTAGCTTACTTGTGACTAATATATAAACTTTAACTTTTAACCATAACATCAAATAGTTTGGTATCAGCACAGCAATCATACAACATTGAAAGGAATTGCATCACCTGTTGTAGGTATATGTTGCAATATGTATGTTTGAAAATGCCACACCATGGACAGCCTCTACCCACTAAAATATAATTACAATTGAATATTATTCCCCCAGAACAAAACAAATTGTGTATTTGGCTACAGTTTGTTTTACAAAGCAATTGACGCAAAACCATTCATTGTAAATTTATTTTTCTAAACATAATCTGGCTGGCTTGCTTGCTGCTGCTCACGATTACATTAAATGTCCCAGTGTATTTGTTTCCTTCAAAAGCAAAATACTTGCATGCCAGAAATCTGAAATAAAAATATAAAATGCTGGCCATTCTCAGAGGTCTGACAGCACTTGTATCGGAGAAGCAGAAGAAATGTTTCAGGTTGATCTTCATGAGAACAGTTCTGAGGCAAGATCATTGTTCTGAAACATTAACTCTTTTCGCCCTCCATAAATGCTGCCAAACCTGCTGAATGCATCCAGAATTTTCCGTTTCAAGTATGCTAAAAGTTAATGTGGATTTCGACCTCATTCAGACCATTTAACAAAATAAGTGATTGGCCAGGAAATGCAAAATGTGACTAGGCACTAAAGCAGTCTTCTAATTTAAACATACATATTCTTATTGTTTTTCCTCACGGCATAGAATATCTAAAAGATAAACTCTCCATTTTTGCCAATATGGAGAGGTGAGACTGCAGGGAAATTTTTAATGATTCCTGAAATTAGATTGACCTTTTTAACTTTTACGATGCATAATTCAGTGGACTTCATTCAGATTCAAGACAAATATTAATATGTTGGTTCCTGATTTTCTTTGAAGAAAAGATTTCATAAGGAATGAGTGATGTGTTTATTGGAATTATAAGTAGATTCTAGAAAGTAGATTTTACGTATCATAAGGCAGCATGGTGGCACAGTAGTTAGCACTGCTAACTCACTGCGCCGGGTTCAATTCCGGCCTCGGGTCACTATTTGTGTGGAGCTTACATATTCTCCCCAAGTCTGCATGGTTTCCTCCCACAGTTCAAAGATATGCAGATTATAGAACATAGAACATTACAGCACAGAACAGGCCCTTCGGCCTTCGATGTTGTGCCGACCAATATAAAAAGCAATGCCCCTCCAAACTAAACCATTCCCTTCTCTTCCATATACTTATCAACTAAGGTTGATTATGTTGATTGACCATGCTAAATTGACTGTAGTGTCAGCGGATTAGTAGGCCAAATATGAGAGATTTTGGGAATAGGGCCTGGATGGAATTGTGGTCGGTGCAGACTCGATGGGCCGAATAGCCTCTTAATGCTCTGTAGGGATTCTATGATAAGGTTTTAGCCTAAAAAATACTCTGCAGCACTGTTGCATTGTTTTAAATTCAGTCTTGTTTTCCATTATGATCAGAATTTCCTCTTCAAATCCCCTTAATTATGGTGGACTAATTTACGATTAAGTTTTTATTTTTTTTAACACATCTGGCAATTTGAAAAGTAACTTTGACTCTTCACTACCTGGCAGAGTAGTATGACATGGGAATACATTTAATCTGAGTCACCTCAGCACACCCTTGTGAAATGAATTGGTGTTCACAAAGGCCTCATGCATTGATTCCTGGAAATTTACAAATGAACCAACAGGACTACGTAACATTTAACTGTTAAAATTAAGTTTTCCCCTTTTAAGACATTAGGTTAATGGACAAAGGTTCATTCTGATAGGGGGAATCAGTAACTAGAAAGAATAAAGTAGAAAAATAATAAGGCTGTGAAATTATTGTAACATGTAATGACTTTGCAAAAGTAATGATATTTATGGAGAAGTTTTAGACTACCCCTCTCCATGAAAGGTGCAGAAGTCTCTCAAAGCTGGGTCAAGCGTGGATGCGGGGAGGGGTGGAGGATACTGATAAGCTGTCAGTTGAAGGTCACTTGTTGCAATCTCCCAATCAGTTAAAATAGTCAGCTCTGAAAGGGAATTGAATAACTGCTTGAAAAGGAAGAATATCATTGCATGAAGGAAGCAAGTCATGGGTTTGGGTTTGATAGTTTCAACTGGGAATTGGTTCCAGCAGCGGTGCCATTAGTAGATCGTTCGTTAGTTATCATTGCAGGGCAATGCCAGATAAATTAGCCTTATAATTAAGTCCCCCTCTCTTAATGTTTGCACTCATTTCTTTTTTCTTCTCCTTCCATAGATTCTCCTTGAAAATGGCAATAACCTTCTTTGTAACATGGTTATACCATGCAGCAAGTCAGTCTTGCCCTAAGGGATATGTGACTTCTGTTTCTGATGCTATAGTGAAGGCAGTTGTTAAGAAGTGTAGCTGAGAGAATATAACATTGCAAGTACTGTATGGGAGCTTGAACCTATGAACCCTATGGTGTAAGACAGTCCAGAACTGCATAGCCTGTAGGCTATATTATAAATTATTAAGCTTCAATGTGATGATGTTTAAACTTTTTTTTCTCCCTTGTCTTTGCAGAGTTTTCCATCAGATGAAGGATGGCCTTTTGCAAAGTACCTTGGAGCCTGTGGGAGAATGGTGGCTGTAAATTATGTAGGCAATGAACTTTGGAGTTTCTATAATGCACCCTGGGAAAAACGAGTAGATTTGGCCTGGCAGTTGCTTGAAATCGCTGAACAACTCACTAACAATGATTTTGAATTTGCGCTCTACCTCCTTGATGTCAGCTTTGACAACTTTGCTGTTGGACCTCGGGATGGAAAAGTCATAGTTATTGATGCTGAAAACATAATCGTGGCAGATAAAAGATTAATCAAACAAAGTAAGTCTTTTATTTGTCTTTTGTTCAAGAAGAATCTGAATTCGATGGCTAATACAACTGTTTTGAATTGGCTGAAGATGGTAAAACATTTGTCATTATAGTTTACTTTACACATATAGTTATAAAATTGGAGAACCCTAACCACCTGTCACATGCTAAATTATTAAAGTAGTTATTGTTGGATTCAAAAGAAAGAACTATTGGAGTGCTGAACACCATTTTAATATGTATCCAACTATTCACTATTCCAGAAGTTGAATTACCACTTATGATCATTTTGTGTAAAATTCATTTATCTCAGATGCAGCAGGATTTTTCCCCCTTCATCATTCTGGCAATTTGCCAGATATTGTCATATAAGAGCAGAGATATTTGAAATTGCAAAGACTGAAGCTGTCCAGATTTACCTGTTGTGCTGCAGGAGGAGGTAGGAAATCTGCAAAGGAAATAGTTAGATGAGTGGGCAAAAAATTGGCATGTAGAGAATAATGTGAGAAAATGTAAACTTGAACAGGTTGCAGGAAGAATGGAAAAGCAGTACACTATTACAATGGAGAGAGATTGCACAACTAAGTACAGGGGGACCTGGGTGTCCTGGTACATGTCAGAAAAAGTTAGTATGCAAGATACAGCAAGTGATTAGAATGGGAAATAGAACATAGAACACTACAGCACAAACTGGCCCTTCGACCCACAAGTTACGCCGATCATATCCATACCTGCTAGGCTATAGAACTATCTGTAACTCCCAATCCCATTTAATCCCATGTACTCTTCTAGAAAAGTCTTTTAAAAGACCCCAGCGAGTTCGCCTCCACCACCACTGATGGCAACCGATTCCACTCACTCACCACCTCTGAGTGAAAAACTTACCCCTAACATCTCCTCTGTACTTGCTGCCCAGCACCTTAAACCTTGTCTTCTCGTAGCAACCATTTCAGCTCTGGGAAATAGCCTCCGAGAATCCACCCTATTTATTCCTCTCAACGTTTTATAAACCTCTATCAGGTTGCTTCCCAACCTTCATCTCTCCAGGGAGAAGAGACCTAGCTCCCTTAACCTGTCTTCATAGGGTGTGCCTCCCAATCCAGGCAACATTCTTGTAAATCTCCTCTGCACTTCTCAATAACTTCCACATCCTTCCTGTAGTGAAAATGGAATGTTGGTGTTTATTGCAAGGGAAATAATATATAAAACTTGCTGCAGCTGCACAGAGCATTGATGAGACCACATCTGGAATACTGAGTGTTTTGGTCTCTCTATTTGAAAAAGGAAAGAACTGCTTTAGAAGCAGTAATGAGAGGGTTCAATTGATTCGTGCCTGAGATTAAGTACTTTTCCAATGAGGAAGGTTGGGCTTGTATCCTATTGGAATTTAGAAGAATTGAGAGATGATCTTATTAAAACATGCAGAATCTTGAGGGGTCTTGACAGAATAGATACCGCTGAGGATGTTTGCATTAATAGGGAAGACTAGCATCAAGACACACGATTCAATAACAGAGGTCTCCCTCACAGGAGTTGAGGGTTATGGGGGCAGAAAACTATGTCCTAGGTTCCAATGTAATTGCACACACCTATCCCATTAATGTAAAATAATGAATGAAAACATCTACATTGTAAAGTAAAATCTGCAGGATTTTCTAAAAATTGGGTACAGTCCTATAGGCAATCAAATTCTCATGGATCCCATTTTTTGAGTGAAATCTCTAAAATTAAAAAAGATGCTTTTGGAGGACTTGTTATGAATTGACATAATGGATGTATGATTACATTGGTTTGATAATTACAGACATGCCCTGATTACACCTGTGTGCCACAACCAATTTAGTTTCTCATTACCAAAAATATTCCTATATTACTGACTTAATGTACCCCAGTGAGAACTATAAAAATTGTATTAACATGCATACAACTATAACACAGCTGGCAAAAGATTCAGAATTTTGTCCTGAGCTGCTTCAGTATTATATTCTAATCCAGCTGTTCTATGTTTATTTAATTTTCATATTCTCCAGCAAGCCCTACAGTCCGATTTCAATCTGTGATGAGTTTTTGGTCTCCAATGGGACAGCAACTGAAGAGTTGACTATTTTCATAGAATATAGAATGTAAAACAATACAGCACAGTACAGGCCTTTGGCCCTTGATGTTGTGCCGAGCTATGTCCAAACCCCAAATCAAGTTATCCCACTCCCTATCATTTTGGTGTGCTCCATGTGCCTGTCCAATAACCGCTTGAAAGTTCCTAAAGTGAACTTGTTGCCCCTGTGTTTGAAAAGTGAAGAACTACTATCCAGTAACTCTTATTGAAAAGAGCATGTTTAGATGTTGGATGAAGATAGTATTGGTTGTAACTTTCAGAAATGTGTTTCTTGCTATCAAATATTGGAGTTGTTCCTTACAAGTAACTGTTAGAGAAAAGCTGTCTGATATTTTATTTAATTTGGATGCGCCTTCTACGATTTTACATTTGTATTGCAACTGATCTTTAACTTAGCAAGATTTCCTCTCTCTTGGAACATGGGTGTTGTGTGAGAAACCTTCAGTAGATGTGATTTTCACCAAGTTTGGTGAAATTTTTGGTATAAGTATATGGTAGAATTGTGCTTGTGTGTCTGTGTTTAGAAGCATTGCCATAATGTCTAAAAGCTACTAGTAATGTAATTAAACCTCATCTTATTGAATATTGAGGTGTTAGAAACAAAAGTGCCAATCAATGAGCTGTCTGTGCAAACTGTCAGATCTAATTAGAGCTCGCCTGATGAATTACTAAACCATTGTGATATCGAGTCATTCAGTCCAAAAGATCCTATGTTCCATTCTTGATCTGCATTGAGTAAGCTCTCTTGACTGAGGTAGCAGTTGCACAACAATTGACTTCTATTCCTAAGCTCAGATGAGAGAGAGAAAGAAAGAAAAACTTGCCAGTGATTCTTGATGGCACATGTTCCCTGTCTGACTCCATGTTAGTTGATATTATAGATGGCGCTGTCTCTCCTAAGATCGAGGAATAGAGTTTAGGAGTCAGGAGGTAATGATGCAGCTCTAAGACTCTTGTCAGACCCCAGTTGGAGTATTGTGCGCAGTTCTGGTCGCCTCACTATAGGAAGGATGTAGAGGCTATTGAGAGAGTGCAGAGGAGATTTACAAGGATGCTGCCTGGATTGGGAGGCAGGCCTTATGAAGATAGGTTGAGGGAGCTGGGACTCTTCTCACTGGAGAGACGTAGGTTGAGAGGCGACCTGATGGAGGTTTATAAAATGTTGAGAGGAATAGATAGGGTGGACTCTCAGACTATTTCCCCGAGCTGAAATGGTCACTGAGAGGACACAGATTTAAGGTGCAGGGAAGCAAATACAAAGGAGATGTCAGGGATAGGTTTTTCACGCAGAGGGTGGTGAGTGAATGGAACCGACTGCCGTCGGAAGTTGTTGAGGTAAACTTACTGGGGTCTTTTAAAAGACTTCTGGATGAGTACATGGAAAAGAATAGGATAGGGGGTTATAGATGATAGGTCTGTGGATTGGTAGATGTGATCGGTGCAACTCGTGGGCCGAAGGGCCTGTTTGTGCTGTATTGTTCTATGTTCTATATGTTCTATGATACTGCCCCCTTCCTTTCATAACTGCTCTGATCAGCCCACTTCTTAAGTAACCTCCTTAACCCTATTGTCAGTGCAGACAGCTGTCCTTTCTCTCATCTTCCTATTCAAATATGTTGCTTCCCAAAGCTGTCGGCTTTGGCTCAGTTGACATCATTCTTGTCTGAGTCAGTTTGAAGACAGTATAGCTGGCACAGCAATGCAGTATTGAGGGAGTGCTGCACCTGCGATGGCTTTTTAGAGTTTATAAGAATGAGATGTGGTATTGAAACATTCAAGATTAGGAAAGGGCTTGACAGCTCAAATCTAGAGCCAAAGGGACACAGGTTCAGGAGAAGGGGCTGATTATTTAAGACTGAGATGAGAAATTTCTTCACCCAAGGCTGGTGAATCTTTGGATTTTGCTACCAAACAGAACTTTAGATGCTCAGTAGTTCAGTATATTCAAAACCCATTTTGGTCACTAGAATTTTGAGTGCAGTAGAAATTGGGAAATATGACGCTAGAGGTGGCAGATCAGCCATAATCTTGCTAAATGACAGAGCAAGTGCAAAAGGCCATTGGCCAAATCCATGCTCCTATTTCTTCTGTTCTTGTGTTGTTAGATGAAATGTCTTGGGCACCATACACCATACTGTATTTCAGAATATGTACTTCTGAATATTATCTCCTGGGTGAAGCTGAGGAGAAACAGACAAAATCCAGGGCAATTAAGAAAGATAGTATAGGAAGACTCTGTAAGGCACCTTTTCAAACAACAGAAACTAGTCCAAGAGCTGCATCTGGCCATGATTGCTGTTATGAGATGACTTCTGCTGTATCTAGATGGAGGTTTACCTGTCACTTGAACGAGTTGGAACCCGAAACAAAACAAATGAGTAAAAATTATAGATAGTAACAAATTTAAAAACAACAGCTGATCGAGTATAAAATAATTGCAAAATATGCAAATATGTAGGATAATGGCAAATTAAAATCAATCTGAGTAACTAACAATAAGCAACATAATTCATGGATACAACTGAAATACCTAAGAATGAAAGTCAAGGTGACCTAAGGGGTACAGTAGATTTAATCTCAATACGCTCAACTACTGCAAAGCACTAATCAAAGCAGTTAGAACATTGAATACAACCAAAGCCATGCTCAAATTGCACAGGTCAGCCAAATCAGATTTTGCATATTGCATCTGGTTTTGGTCACTGAGATGTCAGAACAGTTAACATAGTTCACAGAAAAGCCATATTAGCTGATCCCAAGTTTCAGAGAACTGAGTTTTGTGAACAGAAGTATTAAACTTTTTGTCTTTTAAAGGGAGAGATTGAGATAATTTCATAATAATTTTGTTCAACTCAATGTAAAAGATAAATCTAGAATATTACTTAGTTTCAGAAGGACAAAAGGAGAAATGGATATAAAATTAGCTAAAAGCAAATTTAGAAGATGACCTGAGATGATAATTCAGGGACCAACATTTGGAATGGACTTTGTTAAATGTTAAGGCAGCAATTTAAAATTATTTTAAGAACTAATCAGAATGTGCAATGGCAGAAGTGCAAGGGCAGATGTGCGAGATTGACCAAATGGTCTTTCCAACGCTAAATTATCATGCACCTTGAAGTTGTAATTGTTTCTATGCTCGGATTTCAAAATTACTCTTTTCAATTTAAAAAATGTAAAACATATGAACTCTACAAATTGGTACCTGACATTCCAGATCCTAATATTGCAGCTTATTTTGACAGATTCAATCAATCTTTTTGATGTTGGGCAAAGTAACAGACTTGACAATTCCTATAATACCTCGTCTTGTGCCAAACATTGTTAGGAGAGCGGTAGGCTGTCAGAGCAAGAAAATAAATTGTGAATAAAGTGGAAGGAGCAGTTGATGAAAGAACAGGATGTATATTTCCCAAAGCTACTGTTCATCCTCAGTTGTAACAGGAGACAGATTTACTTCTATTTTCTCCCTCAACCCATCTGTCCCAAAAGAATTTTATACATGATTGTTAGTCTTTGTACTAGGGAACCATATAGAGATAAAGTACTTTCCCCATATCAAAATTGATTATGTAACATAGCTTAATGCATATAGGTACACAAGGTGCAGAATTATGTCAAGTGAAACAATAAGAAATGACTGATTAAATAGATATACCTTGATGCTATACCTTGACATGGTAAACAGATTACTCTTAATTTATAGTTTTGTTATTTATCTTATCTAAAACTTGAAATTTTTAAATGCTGAACTCGCGTTATTACTGTTTAACTGACAGGATGATAGAATTTTGAAGTGGAAAAAAATACTTGAATTAAAAAACATTATAAATGCAATTAAGTTGCATGCATATCTAGAAATAATTAAGCTCTCTGAGCATGTCCTTTTGCAGGAGACAACAATAGTATGTAAAGCGAAATAGCCAGAGTATGTCAATCTCAAATCAAAATAAGCAAGCTATATGAGCTTTGTTTGCACAGTAAAAATTGAATCAAATTTATCTGGTTTTAAAATCATTCAAATTCGTTCCTGGATTGTAACACTGAAACACAGCATATAAAATTAAATGATAATCAAAGCATTTGTGGAATAGAAACATGCAGTAAACAATTGATAGTGGCTCATTCACTTTCCCTATCAGGATTACAAATATTGTTTCATATACCAACAATATACCATTAAAAGTTAATGTTTTGTGACCCAACAAACCAACGAATTGAAAATAGAGTCATGAAAGTTTGGTTGCAAATTATTTTTTTCTAACAAAGGAAATGATAGAAAAAACATAGAGACTTTACAGCAACCCACTTAGGATTCTCTGCGATAGCCAGAAATTCCTGTTTCCACATGTTATGCACTTGAAAAGGTTTGCACTAAGATTGAAAATTCCTGTATTATTCATGGTTGTAATACATATTTAATCCTCTGCTGAAATCATATGCCTCATATCACCAGTTGAAAAAGGCAAGATGCTAAAGATAAAGTTGAAGTTTACAGAGCCACGATAGTGTTGACTCCAAATGAAAAATTCAGAAATATTCATCAAAAAAAAGCAGTGTGCAAGCATTTTTGTGGCAAGTTCTTTATAAATACAAATTAAGGTAGATCAGCAATCACTTTTTTTCTCTCCTGAGTAGCAGCTCAGAAAGTAGCATGAGCACAGATGTGCACTGAGTGGAGACGTTGGTGTCCATCACCTGGAGTGTCTTGGTAGCTCCATTATTGATCAAGCTGGCCATTTTGTGAGGACATACCTGCCAAACGGGGCCTGCAGCATCTGGTAAGAAAACCAACTAGAGGGAGAAACCTACTTGAGTTTGTCCTCATTATTTTCCTGTCCTGATGTGTCTGTCCTTGACAGTATTGGTAGGAGCGATCACCGCACAGTACTTGTGGAGATGTCCACAATACAAACTCCAGTGTATTGTGCAACATTCCACCTTGCTAAATGTGACAGATTCAGAATAGATCTACTGATTTAAATATGGGCATCATAAGGTGCCAGGGTCATCAGCAGCAGCAGAATTATATTCTATCACATTCATATAATCTTGTAACCTGGCAAATACCATTACCATCAAACTAGAAAACAGCTCTGGTTCAGTGAGAGTGGAGAATATATCAGGAATAGCATCAAACATACTTAAAATGGAGATATCAAACTGGTGAAACTCCAGGATTTTATGCATATTGAACAGCAAAAGCAATAGGTATAGACAGGACTAAACAATTCCGTAACTGATTAACCTGCTGCATCCAGTTGTGAATGTTACTGGACAATTAAACTGGAATAAGTAGGCTTCATTTACATCCCCATCCTCAATGGTGAAAGAGCCCAGCTATGAGTGCATAGACAAGGCTGAAGCATTTGCAGTCATCCAAAGCCAGCATCAAGTACATGATTTATCTCTGCCTCCTCTTCAGGTCTGCAGATCAAAGCTGCCAAACCTCAAACAGTTCAATTCACATGGTATATTAAGGAAATATTGAGTGCACTAGATACAGCAAAAGCTATGCATCTCAACATCCCAGCAATGAAGATTGTATAGTGGAACTAGTTGTGCCTCTAGCCAGGTTACTTTAGTACAACACCAGCATGATCCCAACAATACAGAAAATTACTTGGGTACGTCCTGCGCAACCAAATGTAGAAAATATTTAATCTGGCCAGTTATTGTCCATTTTGTCTGCTCCTGATTTTCAGCAAGAAATGGAAGATGGCTTCAGCAGTGCCATTTGAGCGATTCTTACCAATAACATACTCACTATCCGAGTTCGGAATCCACTAGGGCCACTTGTTTGCAGACCTCTTTAAATCTATCGTTCAAATATGAACAAAAAACTGAATTCCAGAGCCGAAGTGAGTGTGATTCCCCTTGACATCAAGGCACCATTACATTGAGTGTGGGAACAAGAAACCCTGGTCAAATTAAGTAACCAGGAATTTTGGGGGAAGGGGCAGGAGTATGGGAGGACTGGCTGAACTTATACTTCTCACATAAAGAGAGATGGTTGTAGTTTCAGAAAGTGAATTATTTCCACTCCAGGACATTACTGCAGAGGTTCTGCAGGACAGTGTCATAGAAACTAGAAGCAGTAGTAGTCCATTCAGACATAGAACCATAGAAAATTACAGCTCAGAAACAGGCCTTTTGGCCCTTCTTGTCTGTGCCACTTGACTTGCACTTGAACCATATCCCTCCACACCCATCTCATCCGTCAACCTATTTAAGTTGTTTTTAAATGTTAAAAATGACCCCGCATTTACCACTTTATCCGGCAGTTCATTCCACACTCTCACTACTCTCTGCATGAAGAAGCCCCTCCCAATATTCCCTTTAAATTTTTCTCCTTTCACCTGTAACCCATGCCCTCTGGTTTTTTTTCTCCCCCTGGCCTCAGTGGAAAAAGCCTGTTTGCATTCACTCTACCTATACCTATCGAAATCTTATACACCTCTATCAAATCTCCCCTCATTCTTCTATGCTCCAGTGAATAAAGTCCTAACCTATTCAATCTCTGTCTGTGTAACTCAGCTTCTCAAGTACCAGCAACATCCTTGTGAATCTTCTCTGCACTCTTTCAAACTTATTTACATCCTTCCTGAGTTTGCTCCGCCATTGATTTTGATGATCTGCTCCGCTATTGATTTTGATCATGGCTGATCATTGAATTCAGTATCCTGATCCACCCCCCCCCCCCCACCACTGAATTCTTTGATCCCTTTCACACCAAGAGCTATATTTAATTTCTTCTCAAAATCAGACAATGTTTTGGCCTCAACTACTTTCCGTGATAGTGAATTCCACACATACACCACCTCTGGGTGAAGAAATTTCTCCTTTCTCAGTTCTACAAGACTTATCCCTTATCTCAAATATCCTCTCCAGGAGACAATGCACATTTCTTTAACCTGTGCTTAACGCTGTCTCCACTCAAATTGTCTGTACCTTTGAAACTTGATTGCCTGTAAAGATTCACATTCCAACCATTATTCTGTAAATTGAGTTTGTCTTTTTATGCCCTGTTTGTGAATAGAACTCCCATTTGCCTAATGAAGGAGCAGCAAGTGCTCCGGAAACTCGTGACGTTTGCTGCCAAATAAACCTGTTGGACTTTAACCTGGTGTTGTAAGACTTCTCACTGTATAAGAGCAGATCAGAGGCTGGGTATTCTGTAGTGCGTAACACATTTCCTAACTCTCCAAAGTCTGTCCACCATCTGCAAGGCACAAGTCAGGAGCGTGATAGAATACCTGGATGACTGAACCTCAACATGTCCACGGTCAAAGCAGTTTGTTTGTTTGGTGCTCTATCCACCAACTTAAATATTTACTTCCTTTATTACCCCTGCACCTTAGTAGCATTGGATATTGTCTACAAGATGTCTCCAACGTTTCTTCGCCATCACCTCCTAAACCTTCGACCTGTAACAGAGTGAAATCAGCAAGGCCATGGAAACCGCGACAAAATCCACAACTTCCTCCACTCCAAGCTTCCACGGTGTCCTAACTTTAACATTTGTTACTGTTCTTTCACTCACTGTGTCAAAATGCTTGAATTTCCTCCTTGGCTATGTCCCTAGGAATGCAGCAATTCAACAGGAGGAATCGTAGCCAGCTTCTCGAGGGTTTTTTGAGGCGGTGGGATAATTCCTAATCTTGTCGTCATAACTGACAAAAAGAAATGCGTCTTCAAAACTCTGCATAGATTTGTTAAACAGTGTGCAAAAAAAAATTTGAAAAACTAATTCACGAGTGGAGATTTAAAATTTCGTTATAACACAATCTCGCATGAAATGCGCAAAATACTGCGGACGCAGGAATCTGAAACAAAAACTGAAAACTGCTGGGTTTTTCCAGCATTCTGTTTTTGTCTTGCACGTAATGACTTCAGTTATGATTTTACTGGTTTTTTGTGATTTTACTTGTTATCTGATAGAAGTAAAGCATCCTGATTATTTATTGTGATACACGGTGTAGCCAATATATGGAGCTACAAATGTGAAGTTACCTCACGGCATTCTCAACAGCTTTATGGTAATAATGTATTCCATACTTTGTAATTTAAACATGAAGGACTGTAGTTCCTGCATAATTTCTGACAAGTGAACAGCTTAATCAAAGAACAAAACAGCATGGGAAACAGGCCCTATGGCCCAACGAGCCTGCGCCGCCACCCCGATGTTCCCACCTCTACCCGTGAATCCTTGCAGAAACAAATCAAATAATGCAGAAAATTGCAGAATTTTAAGTGGGTTGCGATCGTCATGTACTTGTGATATTTTGTGCTAGTTCAACAGATACTTCACCCAATCCAGTTGCTACCTTCAAAAATGGCCTCGCTCCTAAATGTAAGAGGTGAAACTTCACCCACAGCCCTATTTTGGGAAAGTTCTTCATAATGTGTATTAGCATCCATGGTCAAATTAATCCAGCACTACTTAGCTGATCATTTAAATGAAACCTGTACTGCTACAAAAATCGTCAGTTTGTTTGAGAGAGATGTGCTGCTTACCTAGTGGTCATCAGCCTTGCGCTGAAAGGGAATTTTTTTCTACACTTCATCCTAAACTTCAGTCTCCATTGGGCCCGTTCCAGACGTTCTAGTCACAAATTAATTATGTCAATTGCAGTGCTTGAGTGCGCTGAATTATTATGTTGGGGTATATATCAGTGGTGATGGAAGTGAATGGCAATCCTTTCACAAACAATCAGTGGGCTGCTTTGTCTTGGATTGTGGAAAGCTTGTTGAGGGTTGTTGGAGTTCCACTTATTCAGGCAAGTGGAGAGTATTTTATCATACTCCTAAATTGTGCCTTGTACATTGGGGGCAAACTTTGGGGAGTCATAAGGTGAGTTAATCACTGCAGGATTTCAAGCCACAACAATAGTCTCCCAAAAAATGATAATGGGGCATTCAGTGATTATCGTGCCAGTTAGTGTTAAGGGGTGGTAGTTAGATCCTCTCTTGTTGGAGATGGTCATTGCCTCACATTTGTGATGAGAGTATTACTTACCATTTGTCAGCAGAAGCCTGATGTTGTTAAGTCATTGCTGCATTTGGACAATACAACCTGTTTTCATTCCTCTGCAGCCTCTTTTTGCATCTGCTTCACTGCTTATTTTCCTATCCGACTTTGTATCTTCAGCAAAATACACTTGGTTCCTTTAAGTTACCGATCTTGATTTGCAGTAATGAATCCCAGTTACAGTTTGCCAACCCAAGAATGTCCAGTTTATTCCAATTCTATTTGCTGTCCATTAAACAATCTTTTCTCCATGATACCCTCGATTTCAACCCTAATTTGTCTCAATCTCTTGTGTGGCACCTCCTTGAAAATCTAAAAGCACTGCATTCTTGCAGTTGTGTGGACCAGGCTGGATTGACCAGTGGATCTTTTCCTGCCTATTGCTGTCATATGTTCATTATCATTGACTAAATTAGAATTGGCAGTGATTCCATAAGTCGTAATGTCTGCATCAGTTATTTACTGTTTCTTTATCCACTATTTTTGCTGAATTCCTGAGTTAAAATTGTAGGTTTTCGTGCAAAGTTTTATCAAAATTAGCATTAAATCCTTGGCATATAGGTCTGAAAATCTGTGACAATCTATTGCTAATGAGAACATCTTGATTTGATTTGTTATTGTCACATGCATTAGTGTACAGTGAAAAGTACTGTTTCTTGCATGCTTTACAGACAAAGCATACCATACGTAGGGAAGGAGAAAAGAGAGTGCAAAATGCAGTGTTACAGTCATAACTGAAGTGTAGAGAGAGAGAGAGATCAACTTAATACGAGGTAGGTCCATTAAGAAGTCTGGTAGCAGGGAAGAAGCTGATCGGTTGGTACATGTCCTCAGACTTTTGTATCTTTTTCCCACCAAAAGAAGGTGGAGACAGTATGTTCGGGATGTGTGGGTTTTTGATTATGCTTTTATGAGGCAGCAGGAAGTGTCGGCAGAGTCAGTGGATAGGAAGTTGGTTTATCCCTGAAAGTAGGCAGTCAGGTCGAGAAGGTTGTTAAGAAGGCATATGGAGTCTTGGCTTTTATTGGTAGAGGGATTGAATTTCGGAGCCGCAACGTCATGTTGCAACTGTACAAAACTCTAGTGCGGCCGCACTTGGAGTATTGTGTGCAGTTCTGGTCCCCACATTATAAGAAAGATGTGGAGGCATTGGAGAGGGTACAGAGGAGGTTTACCAGGATGTTGCCTGGTATGGAGGGCAGGTCTTATGAAGAGAGGCTGAGGGATTTGAGGTTGTTTTCGTTAGAAAGGAGGCGGCTAAGAGGGGACCTAATCGAAACATATAAGATGATTAGAGGTTTAGATAGGGTGGACAGTGATAGCCTTTTTCCTAGGATGGAGAAAGCTAGCACGAGGGGACACAGCTTTAAATTAAGGGGTGATAGTTATAGGACGGATATCAGAGGTAGGTTCTTTACCCAAAGGGTGGTTCGGGAGTGGAATGCCCTGCCTGCAGCAGTTGTAGATGCGCCAAGTTTGGTGGCGTTTAAGAGGTTAGTTGATAAGTATATGGAAGAGAAGGGAATGGTTTAGTTTGGAGGGGCATTGCTTTTTATATTGGTCGACGCAACATCGAAGGCCGAAGGGCCTGTTCTGTGCTGTAATGTTCTATGTTCTATGCATGATGGACTCGGCTTTGTTCATGACCCTTTGTAATTCCTTGCAATCTTGGACAGAGAAGGGGCCATACCAAGCTGTGATACAACCAGAATCCCCCCACAATCCAAAAGACATGTTGATTAGTTGCATTGGCCATGCTAAATTCTCCCTTCATGTACCCCAGTAGATGCTGGAGTGTGATGACTAGGGATTTTCAGTAACTTCATTGTAGTGTTAATGTAAGCTTACTTGTGGCACTAATAAATACTGTTAAAACATGTGGTGGTGACCTCGGATACTGGTTTATCTGAGGCTTCCTGAGTGGAGGCGTGCTCCCTGATGTCTTGCTCAAAACGATTATTGAGCTCATTAGAGAGGGGTGCATTGGTGCTGGCTCTAAACAGCAAAAGCTTTGGACAGTGTGTTGTACGAGAGAGTAGTTGCCTCTAACAAATGGCCTTGACTATTCTTCACTGTGTTGAATAAGTTGTAATTTAAATAATTCGGTGCTTAGATGACTAAGGGCGTAGAAATGATCTGTCTTTGAAGTATTTTAAATGTCTGAATTATTTGAGGTCCTCATTTTCCTCCACTGCTTTTTCAGAACCAATAGTACTAACTCCAAGTCTTTATAAATTCCTTTTTGTAGCTGAACTGTGCCCATGTAAAGGGGTGCCTGAACAAATGAAATGTTGGGGATTGTACACTTGTTGCAAGCAGCATTTTAATCATGCGGCAAGGAGACATTCCTCTGATCACATTAAGATCCATTCCACCCTTGCTGGAGTCACTTCAAAGAGAAATTCAGATTGGCTATTCAACTGTGATAGCACATGGTTGGTAATGAAATCACTTGCAAGGAAATTGCCATGGCAACTGCATTTTAGATATTATGTAGGTCAATTATTTCAGTTAGAGTTTAGTTTTTTAAAGTTTTGAAATGTAACTTTTTTTAACTTAGGTAGGTACAAGATTATCTTTTGTAAATTTAAAATAAAAGACATTGACGTTATAAACTTGTTCCACTCAACTTCTATAAAATGAGCCATAAAATTCTGTTCATTTAACAGCATCACAAAAGCAAGGTGGATCAATGCTTTTCCAATTAGGATTTTCAAATACTTTCACATTTCATTTTTGAAGCAGATGCTTGGATCTAATTTTCACTGCACAAAGATTTATTACTTAGCATGAAGATCATTTGCCATTTTCTGTCAAAGTAAATCTTTTGAGATCAGAAATAATGTGAAATAGGACCAATAGGATGGGGCATGTGCTTCCTTGTGCCCACTTTCTGCTATTTCATAAAGTAATGGCTGGTTTTTGATATCTCACCTGTCTCCCATACATCTTTATTTCATTGGAGTTCAAACCCTATCCATTTCAGCCATGAATATACTTGACCATTGCCTTTAGGGAGCAGAATCCCAATGTCTCAAGTGCATGAAGGAATTCCTTTCTTGAGCCCAAACAGCCAACCAGCGTCTTATAATTGCCTGTGACGTTAGTGTATCATTAAGTTTTTAAAAAATCATGTTTCCTGTAGCTCAGAGGCTTAAGCTGATGTCATTGATTCTGAACTATCTATGAGGAGTTCTATTATTGCTCCCTAATTAGTTTAAATGAGGATTGTTTGTTTGCCCTGGGATTAGTTTTTGACCCTGCATTGTTGGGAGAAAAAACTGGTTGCCAGGTTGGGTGACAGGAGATCTTTCATTTAGAGTTCTATGCTGCAGGTTTTGTTTTCAGTTTTAGAAGGGACAGCAAACCAAGACTCTATCCCTGCTTTATTCCGAAATTCTGTTATCTGAGAGTAAGATCTTGCCTGCTGCGGTAAAAAGTCTACTGTTGGCGGTTTGACCAGAGTACCTGGGGTTCTGGGAAGTTGTTTTAACTTGAAAGTGTTCTGTGTGTGTCAAGAGAACTACTAGAACTTTACAAGACAGAGTTTTCAAATCTCCAATGAAAGGAGCATTATCAGGCGATGCAGCAGGACGTAGATGGGCTGGTGGCTTGGGCAGATAGATGGCAGATGGAATTCAATCCTGATAAATGCGGGGTGATGCATTTCGGGAGAAAGAACGTAGCGGGGAGGTATATGATAAAGGGGAGATCCATTAAGAGTATAAAAATGCAGAGGGACCTGGGGGTGCAGGAGCACAAGTCTCTGAAGGTGGCAGAGCAAGTGCAGAAGGTTGTGAAGAAAGCATATGGTATGCTAGCTTTTGTAGGAAGGGGTATAGAGTAAAAGAGCTGGTCTTTAATGTTGCAGTTGTATAAAACGTTAGTTAGACCTCATTTGCAATATTGCATCCAGTTCTGGTCGCCTTACTACCGGAAGAACGTGAAGACTGGAGAGAGTGCAGAGGAGGTTTACCAGGATGATGCCTGGCATGGAAGGTCTGAGTTACGAGGAGAGGTTAGGCAAATTGAGGCTGTTTTCCTTAGAAAGACTTAGATCTCCTCTAAGTCTACTAGAGGTGTACAAGATTATGAGGGGTATAGATAGAGTAAACAGGGTTAAGCTTTTTCCTAGGATGGACTCAAATAGCACGAGGGGTCACGGGCTTAGGGTGAGGGGGGTAAAGTATAATTTGGATGCTAGAGGGAGTTATTTCACACAGAGGATTGCGCTGCCAAGTAAATTGTTGGAGGCAGGCACTCTGGAGTTATTTAAAAAATACTTAGATGGGCACATAAATAGAAAGGGAATGGAAGGGCATAGAAAACTGATTTAAAATAGGGATCATGAGCCTTAGGAGTCCCTGGGAAGTGTGTAAGTAGATGATGATATTGATGTATTTGTTTTTATCCTACAGGTGTTTTTGTCTGCCTTGTTATCTAACAAGGGGCATACACACGATGAGTTGTGAGAGGGCTGCTCTTGGATTTTTTCGAGAGTATCCTAGTACTTCACGTCATTAGTGTATGCTTGACTTGGACCATTTGATGGGCAACATGACAGCTCAGTGACCATTACTGTGCTGTGTAGATACATGGATTTGGGCCTGTGTCTGTGGGACTTTGCGCGTTCTTCCCGTGCTTGGGTGGGTTTTCTTCGGCTGTTCCAGTTTCCTCCCACATCCTAAAGATGTGCTCTTAGGCTAATTGGCAAAACAAATTCTTCCCTAAATTGTCTCAAATTTGGTTTTTTAATCCATAGATCTATGAACATAAACAGGGATTATGGGTAGAAGTGGGAACATCGGGGTGGTGGCGTGGGCTTGTTGGGCTGAAGGGCCTGTTTCCTGTGCTGTTTTGTTTATTGTTCTTTGACTCAGTTCCAGTCTCGTGAGCATCTGTGTTAAACTTGTTAAAAGGTTTTGTCTGTGGAATATTTTGGTTTAGTTTGAACATCTTGGATGTATTTGTTAAGAGTTATACATTATTGTGGTTGTTGTTTTTGTTTGTAATTGATAAAAGCTTTTGCTAATTGTCATATATTCCATATATTCTTAATTACAATTCATTTGATAAAAGCTCCCTGGCGGGTCATTTGAATTGTACCTGAAATGAAGTATTTCCTGCTTATCCTAGCTAAATTTAATATGCAAAACCTATGATCCATATGGGCTCCAACAAACATTTTTGAGTTTCTGACCTTAACCATAACACTCCACTTTCCACATTCCTGACCACCAAGCAGTGTTTCCTCTAACCTTCACAGCTGTGCACAAGTTGTCCTTTGTTTAAGTTGCTGCTCAGGCCTGCTGCACATAAATGATAACTAGGTAAAAACATCCAGCTGTTGAATTATCAAGATACTAGCTGGCCAGTGGAACTCTCACTCCACAGAGCTGTGAATGCTCCATTGCCTATATACCACATGCACTTCCATTCCCGAAACTTAATTGCTTTTCCCAAGTTTGCTGCCACATATTGCAATCTATTATTTGTAGTAGAAGTTTGTATAAATGTTCAATGTATTTTTCATTATGGTGAAGTCAAGATCGTACATTATTGGGTCAGCACATTTAGATGAGATGTATGGCTTACTCCTTGGAAGTAAATTTGTGGTATTTTGTTTTAATACTAAGGAAAGAATCAAGTGAGGAAGAAATCCACCTACCTTCATCACATTCTAAGTGTTTTATAGCTAACAAGACACTTTTGAAGTGTAACCGATTGTGTAATATTGGTAAATGTGGTAGCTATTTTGATGTCAGCAAGTTCCCACAAATGGTCGTGAGATGAATGAGCAAATTGGACTCAATTTAACACCTCATGGAAAAGGTGGTGGTGTTGTTGTAGCCGTTTAGCACGGTATCAAAATCCTAGCTTAAGTTATGTGTTGTCTTAGGAGCGGAGTTGAAAGCTTTGACCATCTGATGCAGTTGAAAATGCCACTATAAAGCCAAAGTTGACATACAATCACAAATGTCTTATGGTGACTTCTGTTTCACAAGTAGGGTATTATTTACAAAGGAACTTGATCAGACTGTAGTTTGTGTAAAAGCTGGCCTTATTACTGCTGCTCACTCTAAATGCACAGTTTTATTCATCAAATGTTGCCTTTCAGTTCATCCAGTATTTAAAAAAAAACAAAGCTCTATAGTCATTATTATACTGATCCGAAATTAATTGTCAATATAATTTTCTTTGTTGCTCATGCTTTTCAGAATTGGTACGGGGGTACTGTGTCTCATCCATATGTGAATGGAAATTTGTCTGTGCACTGTGTATCAACAGGTTTCTGGCTAAAGAGGTCAATAGCTATGCCTGATTCATTCCTCGGCTGACAACCACACAAGCACTTTCTGGCTGAAATTATTCAATGATTATCAATATATGGAGTCCTTAGTAGTTGAATGGGATTTATCTCCTCCATAGCTTAGCAACATTGGCTGAGAGAAACTCATTCAGCGTAGATGAATGTCTTTACAATTCAGTATCATATTTACTACATTGTACAGTGCTTACCTATAAATTCATGAAGATATGTCTGCACAGCTTTTTCAAAGGGAGATGTGTGTACAGTATTGATACGTTATTGTCTGAAATTAGCTAGTCTTCTTTGCTTCAGACACTTCTGGTCATTGTCATGCCTCCTATTTGGTTGGGCTTTTAGCAGTCTGTTTTTGAGTGTAAAGGTATGCCACTTACTCCAAATGATAGCAAACGATTGCCAACCATTGCATTATCCTTTGCTTAGAACTCTGATATAAATAACTGTGATTCTTGTATTTTACTGAATGACATTTAATTAGATAATTTTCACATAAGTTGCCTCCCAAGTGCAATAAGCAAGCATCTCAAATAAATATAAAGGGTTTTAGTCAGTTTAATGCCTTTTAATTAATGCCAAATGTATGATGATCATCAGTTATTCATTTGTCATTGTTTTCTAAACGGGCACTATTTTGAAATTGTGATCTCATAAAATAGTAAAAATGCTACTTGCAACAATTTTTAGCACTGGTGCTGATTGTTAGAGTAATATCAGTTATTGGAAAAAATGATGAAATCTATTATTAAATACATCTTAAAGCACTTAGAAAATGATGATTAGCATGATTAGAATAAGTCACCATTGATTTTCAAAAGGAAAATTCTGTTTGACAAATTTAATAGAATTTTTTGAGAACTTGTTATGACAATGAATCATAGTCCTGTATTAAGTATAGATATATTGAATTTACCAATAAGACTGTTTTCGTCAAAAAAGACACAAAAGCAAAAACTGATTGAGACTACGAAGAAACCACTTGCTGGAGTTTCTGTACTCCATCCAATCGAATATTTTTTCAGCCAGAGATATAGCAAAAGAAGAGATGAATGTAAAAAAATTAACCTCCTGTGGAGGTAATAGAAGCTGATCACCATCTTAACAGAGACCATCTCTTGTGAGTTATATGGAGACGTGTTTGTGTTTTCCCCTTCCAGAAATACACAGGAAAAAGGGTTAAAAACAGTTGCAAGTGTAGTCCCTGTGTACTAGTCTAGTGTTCCTACTCTATTGTGCAGGTATGTCCTGTGTAGGCTACAGCTGAAGGTCCTTTCACCAGGCATCTGTATTCTCTCTGATTGCTGAAAGATGTTAATCAGCTCCTATTATCTCCACAGGAAATTACTATTTAGTGCTTTTTACATTGCACCTCTTCTTTTGAAATGTCTCTGGCTGATAAAAACATTCCATTGAGCCCCTCCAGGTATCTCATCCCAAATGATCACAAATTAGGATACCTTGCCTGAGGACCACACATAACAGAGTAGCTAAATGGGAGCCAGTAGATATAATTACCTGAATCTTCAAAAGACGAAGATACCACAGATGGATACAGGATTGGTTAACTACAGCAAGCTGTGAGAATACATGAAACTTTTTCAAGTTGGCAGGCTGTGATTAGTGGAGTGCCAGAAAGATCAATGCCGGAGGCTGAGCTATTTGTGACCTATGTTAATGATTTGATTACAAAGGCAGAGTAATGTATGTGGTTGACAATGCCAAGCTAGGTGGAAAGGACATAGAGGCTGAGAAGAGATATAGACAAGTTGGATGATTGGACAACAAGATAGCAGATGGAGTTTAATGTGAAGAAGTGTAAAGTTATTCACTGTTGTAAGAATAGGAAAGTAGTATTTTCTTTTGGAAAGTGTGAAATTTGTAATTGTTGATGTTAAAAGCAACTCAACTGTTTGTGCAAAGAATGCAGAAAGTTAGCAAGCAGGTGTAGCAAGCAATTAGGGAGGCAAATGACATGTTGGTTTTTACTGCAAAGAGGATTGGAACACAGGAATAAAAATGCCTTGCTACTATTGTACAGGCCTTTATAAGACTAAATTGGGCTTCATGTTCTCTGGAGCTCAGAAGAATGACAGATGGTCTCATTGAAACCTACGACATTCTGAAGGGGTTTTATGGAATAAATGCTCAGATTGTTTCTATTGGTTAGAGAATCTGTAACGGAGCTGCAACGTCTGAGGGCTCGGGTCAAGCAACTAGAGCAGCAATTGGAAGATGCATTTTTAGTCAGGGAGAGCAAGGCAATAATAGAAGGGAGGCATAGTAAGGTGGTGGACCCAGAGCCTAAGGTGGATTACAGTAAGGAAGGGGAAAAAGGAGAGGGGCGACAGTCCGAAGACTTCCCCAGTGGCGGTCCCCCAAAATATCGAGGGCGCAGAGTAAAAAAGGTAAGGCAGGAGGACCAGAGTACCTCAAAGGGGCTAGAAGGGAGATAGTGGTGGGGGATGGGAGGGTTAAAGGAATAGATAGGCGTTCTGTGGTCAAAGGTGGGACTCCAGGGGTGCAAGATGTGTCTGACAGGGTAGAGGGCATTTTGAAGGGTGAGGGGACCCAGGCGGATGTGATTATTCACGTAGGAGAGAAGGATGTAAGAAGGAAGAGCAGGGAGGATATACAAAGGCAGTTCAGGGAGTTGGGGGGTAGGCTGAAGAGCAGGGCCTCCAGGGTGGCAATCTCAGGGCTGCTACCAAGGCCAGGTAATAGTGGGGCCAGGAGAAATGAGATCCTACAGCTGAATGCGTGGCTAAAGGACTGGAGTAGGGCAGAGGGTTTCATATTTGTGGATGACTGGGAAGTCTTTGTGAAAGAAGGACACCTGTATAGAAGGGACGGGGAACACTTAAATGGGAAGGGTGTGAATATCTTAGCTGGGAGGTTAGCTGGAGTGTTTTGGCAGGATTTAAACTAATATGGAGTGGGGGAGGGGTTGAGACTGATAGCTTGGTCGAGAGCGGGATAGGAGATAGAGTAAGCTTGGATGAGAAGAAATACACCAGGGAGAAGGAGGTCTGGAGTGCATCTGTTTCAATGCGAGGAGCATAACAGGAAAAACGGATGAACTTAGGGCCTTAATGTTTGTGAGGAACTTGGATGTGGTTGCTGTGACGGAGATGTGGTTAAAGGAAGGGGAGCAGTGGCAGCTGAATATTCCTGAGTATAAGTGTTTCAGGCGTGACAGAGGTGGGGGAGTGGCGTTCTTAGTGAGGGAGAGCATCACAGCGGTGCAGAGGGAGAACAATACAGAGCAGTTGTGGGTGGAGTTGAGGAATAGAAAGGGAGCGATTACTATGCTAGGGGTGTATTATAGCGCACCCAACAGCCCGCGGGTAGTTGAAGAAGGCATATGTAAAGACGTTTTGGATCGGTGCAGAAAGAACAGAGTCGTTATAGTGGGAGATTTTAATCTCCCTAGGGTGGATTGGAAGGTACCTAGAGCTGGGGGTTTGGACAGGCAGGAATTTGTAAAATGTGTGCTGGAAGGATCATTAGAGCAATATGTGGCTAGCCCGACTAGAGAAGGGGCTATATTGGATTTAGTTCTGAGTAATGAGCCAGGGCAGCTGGTTGATGTTGCAATAGGGGAACATGTGGCTAACAGTGACCACAATTCTGTCTACTTTAGGATACAGATGGAAAAGGATGCTTGTTGCCCTAGGGGCAGGATGCTGAATTGAGGGAAGGCTAAGTACAGTCGGATTAGGCAGGAACTTATGGAAACTGATTGGGAACGGTTGTTCGAGAGTAAGTCCATGCTAGGCATGTGGGATTCTTTCAAGGGAATACTGAAAATGTTGCAAGAAAGATATGTGCTGCTAAGAGGAAAGATGGGAAAGGTACGATTAGAGAGCCGTGGATTACTAGGGATATTGAGGACTTGGTTAGGCAGAAAAAAGAGGTGTATGATAGGGCAAAGCAGCTGGGAACGGAGAGGCGTTGGAGGAATATAGAGAGAGTAAGAGGGAGCTCAAACAGGAAGTTAGAAGGGCAAAAAGGGGCATGAAGTGGTTTTGGCGGATAGCATTAAGGAAAATACAAAGGCTTTTTACTCCTATGTTAGGAATAAAAGGGTAGTTAGAGGAAAAATCGGACCTCTAAGGGACAGAGACATAATGAGCTGTGCTTAGAGCCCGAGGGAATGTGGGAGATCCTGAATGAATACTTTTCGTAGGTATTCACAAAGGAGAGGAGCTTGTTGGCCGCTGCTGTCTCTGAGGGCGCTGTGGACCAGTTGAGGGAAATATCCATACCAAGGGAGGAAGTGTTAGAGCTTCCAGGTAGGATTAAAACATAAATCTCCGGGGCCGAATGGCATTTATCCCAGGCTGCTTAGGGAGGTGCAAGGTGAAATTGCTGGGCTTCTGACGCAAATCTTTGTCTCTTTGGACACAGGTGAGGTCCCAGAGGACTAGAAAATAGCTAATGTTGTACCGTTGTTCAAAAAGGGTAGTAGGAATAACCCTGGAAATTATAGGTGACTTTGACATCAGTGGTAGGGAAGCTGTTGGAGGGATTCTTAGAGATAGGATGTACAGGCCCTTAAAGCATTGTAATCTGATTAGGGATACGCAGCATGGCTTTGTCAAGGGGAGGTCGTGCCTTACGAATCTGGTAGAATTTTTTGAGGAGGTGATGAAAATGGTCAACGAAGGGTGAGCCGTTGATGTCGTCTATATGGATTTCAGTAAGATGTTTGGCAACGTCCGTCATGGGAGGTTAGTTGAAAAGGTCAAGGCTAATGGGATACAAAGACAAGTAGTGAGACGGATAAAGGTCAAGGCTAATGGGATACAAAGACAAGTAGTGAGACAGATAAGTAACTGGCTTGGTAATAGGAGACAGAGAGTAATAGTGGAAGGGTGTTTTTCTAGCTGGAGGTCGGTCACTAGTGGTGTGCCGCAGGGCTTGGTACTGGGACCTCTTCTATTTGTAATATATATAAATGACTTGGAAGAGGGAGTAGGTGGAGTGATCAGCAAGTTTGCAGATGATATAAAGACGGCTGGACTTGCAGATAGTGAGGAGCACTGTCAGGTGATGCAGGAGGACATGGGCTGGTAACTTGGGCAGATAGATGGCAGATGGAATTCAATCCTGATAAATGCGAGGTGATGCATTTTGGGAGAAAGAATGTAGCGGGGAGGTATATGATAAAGGGTAGACCTACTAAGAGTATAGAAATGCATAGGGACCTGGGGGTGCAGGTGCACAAGTTTCTGAAGATGGCAGAGCAGGTGCAGAAGGTAGTGAAGAAAGCATATGGTATGCTAGCCTTTATAGGAAGGGGTATAGAGTACAAGAGCTGGCCTTTAATGTTGCAGTTGTATAAAACATTATTTAGACCTCATTTGGAATACTGCGTCCAGTTCCAGTTGCCTTACTACCGGAAGGACGTGAAGACTCTGGAGAGAGTGCAGAGGAGGTTTACCAGGATGCTGCCTGGTATGGAAGGTCTGAGTTACGAGGAGAGGTTAGGCAAATTGGGGCTGTTTTCCTTAGAAAGACGTAGACTTAGAGGAGATCTAATAGAGATGTACAAGATTATGAGGGGTATAGATAGAGTAAACAGGGTTAAGCTTTTTCCTAGGATGGACTCAAATAGCATGAGGGGTCACGGGCTTAGGGTGAGGAGGGTAAGGTATAATTTGGATGCTAGAGGGAGTTTTTTCACACAGAGGGTGGTGGGGATATGGAATGCACTGCCAAGTAAAGTGGTAGAGGCAGGCACTCTGGAATTATTTAAGAGATACTTAGATGGGCACATGAACAGAATGGGAACGGAAGGGTATAGAAAACTGATTTAAAATAGGGATCATGTGTCTTGGGAGTCCGTGGGAGGTGTGTAAATAGACAATGCTATTGATGTACTTGTTTTTATCCTACAGGTGCTTTGGTCTGCCTTGTTGTCTAACAAGGGGCATACACGCGATGGGTTGTGGGAGGGCTGCTCTTGGATTTTTCGAGAGTATCCTATTGCTTCACGTCGTTAGTGTACGCTTGACCTGGACCATTTGATGGGCAACACGACAGCTCAGTGACCGTTACTGTGCTGTGCAGATGCATGGATTTGGGCCTGGGTCTGTGGGAGTTTGCGCATTCTCCCCGTGCTTACGTGGGTTTTCTCCGGCTACTCCAGTTTCCTCCCACATCCCAAAAATGTGCTCTTAGGCTAAGAACAAATTCTCCCTAAATTGTCTCAAATTTGGTTTCAATCCATTGATCTATAAACATGGACAGGGATCACTGGTAGAGGTGGGAACATTGGGGTGACGGCGCAGGCTCGTTGGGCCGAAGGGCCTGTTTCCCATGCTGTTTTGTTCTTTGTTCTAACATGAAGGTAGAATTCAGGGTAAGAGGGTGATTGTTTATGACAATGAGAAATTACTTCACTGAAAGAGTTTGAATCTTTGAAATATTGAGAATTTTCTACCCTGGTTGGTTTTGGATGCTCCATTATTGCTATATTTAAGGCTAGGATTTTTGGTCTGTTACAACATCAAGAGATGTTGGGAGCAGGCAGGAAGCACATGATCAGCCATGATGGTATTGAATAGTGGAGCAAGTTATACTCCTATTTCTTCTACCTTCTACTGAGGTCACATCGATCTACTTCAGTATTGAGAATTTTGAAGATAATGAGATCCTAAAGGCTACAGAAAACTAAATCCTTAAGGAACCTTGGTATGGTCATTACCCTGTGAAAAATAAAGGAATCAGATGTCAATCTGAAGGTATAATAATAAGAGTAAACAGTGATGAACATAGTTTCATAAAAAGGGAAATCCTTCCTGATCGAGCCTATTTGAAGAAGTGATTTGCAAAAGTAACTGTGCATGGGGCTTTACAACATGATGGACTGAGACTTTCAATAGACATTTGATAGAAGTTCTACATGAAAGGCTGTAGTTAAACTCAAATTTGAAGGAATTTATAGTAAAACTTGGGAATGTATGAGAATTTGCTGAAGGGTAGAAACAAATTTGTATTTGTTGGCAAAGGTTTGTTGGAGGGAAATGGTAATGGAGTGCCTAAGGAATAGATTTTGGGATTACTGTTTGAATTTCTAAACCTTGGTTAGTGAGGTAATTTTTTTTTTAAATTGCAGATGGTGCTAAATTAGGACAGTGGAGTTGGTCGACATTGACACATTTGCAGCTTTTGGCTGAGTTCTGACTTCTTGACTAGGAATTCTGCAATTTGGAAAGTTTTTCCGACCTCTTTCGCTGTACTTCTTTGCTTTTATATGCATGTAACTTAACAAATCGTGTTCTGCTGTTGGTGCATGTAATACAGGATGAACTCCTGATGATAATAGAAAATAAACAAAGGGAGAGCTAATGTTTCTATGCATCCAAAGTCCCAATAATTCCAGCTATTTGAAGTGGCTAAGAGCATTTGCATTTCAGAAGTGCTATAATTTTATGGACTTTCAGTTAATTTCACTAAGATATGTACCTGATTCCTTTATGTCTTGTTCCTTAAACTGACAATTCATCAGCCATTGTTTGGCTCATTTAATTATTTTGTTTAACTTGCATAAGTCAATGAAATTTGATGTGGAATCTCTTGAAATAGTGGAAAATTCTCCACTGTCTAGTGCCATGCATAATACCAAAGAAAAAGATTCCTGTTGTTGGAAGCAGAAATTTCAGGCCCAGAAACATTTATTTATTTGACTAAATAAACCTGTTGGACTTTAACCTGGTGTTGTGAGACTTCTTATTGTGCTTATCCCAGTTCAATGCCAGTGTCTCCACATCATGTCTCTCCTAGGGCAGTGGTATAGTTTAAACCATCTTAAGGTACTTCGTTAATGGTCTGCCCTCCATTAGATGGGCAAAAGTATTTGTTGATGATTGCAATGTGTTCGGTCCCATTCCTCAGATACTGAAACAGCTTGTGTCTGCATGCAGACTTATCCAGAATTCACATTTGGGCTGGTAAGTTGCCAGTGACATTTATACCTTACAAATGCCCGGCAATGGCCATGTCCAATGAAGAGAAATTAGCACCTACCCATGACATTATACAATCGCTGAATTCTCCACTATCTGTATCCATAAACATAACTAGACCAACCATATAAATGCTGTAGCTATAAGAACACATCAGAGATTAGTATATCTGTGGCGAGTAACTTGCTTTCGAAGGCCTGAAGCCTGTCGACCATTTACAAGACACAAGTCTAGACTGTGATGGAGTTCTCCCCACTTCCCTAGATAAGTGTAGCTGCAACAAAACACTCAAACACCATCCAGGATAAAACAGCCTACTTGATGGGCACCCCATCAACCACCTAAACCATTTGTTCCCTCCACCAATGCACTTGGCAGCAATGTGCACCATCTATAAAGCACAATGCAGTAGCTGACTAAAGCTCCTTTAACAGCATCTTCCAAAGACCTCAAGCATTTTTATCAAAAAAGGTTGCAAGTAGACTCTATGTTCAACTGATACAGAGCAGCAATTAATAAAACAAGTAGAATGTTAACCATATAGATGAAACAGTTGAACTTAAGAGCAAATTGTGAAATAGTTTGTTTGGACTGCATCTTAAACATACTTACCAATTTTGGCTACTGAATAACGAGGGAAATATAGAGGGAGTGCCTAGGTGCGCCAAACGATTGATCGCTAATGTCAAAAGTATGAGGAAATATTGGAGATCCTTGGATTTTATTAAAATAGTTTTAATCGCACACCGGAGTCGAGATTGAGTTCAAGTTCCACTTCAGGAACTGACCATTTAATTGGGGCCAACATTATAGTTGCGAAAGGATTTTCTCAGCACTGCCATCTTTTAGTTGAGAAATTAAACTGAGACTCTGTCTGATTGAGTAGATGTCTGGCTCCTTGACACTATTTAAAGACAAGCAAGGCAGCTTGCTTGGTATTCTTTCCAACATTTAACCTTCAAATCAGTACAGCTGAAATTAACTGGTCATTTTTCTCTTTGCTATTTGTGGAAAATTGCTATGCACAGATTTCCTGGCTGGTGTATTTACCTAGAACAGTGGTAAGAACATTTCAAAGTAATTCTTTGGCTATAATGCACTTTGGAACATCATGAGGGTGAGAATCACATCATATAAATATTCTTTGTCTTTTCAGCCTTGCAAAGGAGCATCTGTTCTTGTTGAGGTTGAGTAAATAATTTAGTAAATAAGATGAAAAGGGCAGGTTCAGAAAAGCGCAATGGAAGACCGAAAGAGGGCACATAGAAAAGGTGGACTTGGTAGTGATTATCAAGAAATCCTTAAGAACAAATAGATAAATGCAAATACATTCTTAGCAACAATATGTTAGATTTCCCATTATAATATATTGTGCTCCCAACTGTCCGTAAAATTCACACACATTGACAGATCTGTTGTTTAAAAATAATTATCAGGACATGATATCTTGAATTAAAAGAGGCTGGATAGACTGGGACGACTTTCTCTGGACCGTAGGAAGCTTGGGTATGATTTTATAGAAGTCTATAAAATAATGAGAGGCAAAGATCAGCTAGATAGTCAATATCTTTTTCCAAAAGATATTGGGGAGTCAAAAAGTAGAGGGCATAGGTTTAAGTGAGAGGGGAAAGATACAAAAAGATCCAGAGGGGCAAATTTTTTCATGCAAAGGGTGGTGAGTATCTGGAGCAAACTGCCAGAGGTAGTAGTAGAGGCAGGTACAATTTTGTCTTTTAAAATAAGTTTAGACAGTTACATGAGTAAGATGGGTATAGAGGGGTATGGGTCAAACAAAACAATTGGGACTAGCTTAGGGGTTTTAAAGAGAGGGGTGGCATGGACAAGTTAGGCTGAAGGGCCTGTTTCCATGCTGTAAACCTCTATGACTGTATGGTTCTATCAGTATCTTGTTTGTTTTGCTCTCAAGTTACTGAAACTCTTCCAGCAGGTTACAAGATTGGCTAATCTATTTGGCTTTATATCTGCAATATTGACTTGTCAGCAGAAAACTTTTGTTTGACCGTGTACTATATTGACAATTAATGTGAGATGGGCTTATCCCATTGTTGGATTTAATTTAAGTCATTGGATAACAACTTTTACTTCCTTATTCCTCTAACATCAAATAATGACCTAAGACATTTTACAAAAAAAAGCTTGAAGCAATAATACAAAGGTTGGGAAATTTGTACTAAAAGTCAACAAGATGGTTCTGAGGAAACTTTTAAAAGAAAAATGATAGTTAATATTAGCAATAGTTGTTCAGTACACAATAGAATGTGTGAAGCACAAGTTTGGCATAGAAGTTGAAAGCCTGTATTAATATATTCCAGAGACAAGTGTGAATAAATCAAATGTTAGCTTCAACATAAAGTAATGGGATTTTATTAGCGCCTTTGGCAGCCATGATCGACCTGTTGTAATCAAGAAAATATAATGCTATTAGAGATTAAACAGAAGTACATAAATATTAAGGAATTCTGTGATGAAATGGAATTGGTGACTATACCACTGCAGACAATCAGAAAATCATAAGGAACAAGTGCTGAAAGCCACTTACTGTTATGCAATTAGTTATAAAATTCAGATTTGCTGCAGAGATGGAGCAGGTTATTACGTAATTTTTATGTAATAAAATTAAAAAGTTACAAATTATTTCTATTATTAGACTAGGACCAGTTAGTAATAGGTATAGTGTGCTACATTTTAAACTCTTACTCCTGATCTTTCCCATCTCTATGCCTGACTTAAGTAGCATCATTCCTGTTTTCCTTAGATTCTGTGATAATTTCCTAGCTGATTTTAAACAAATGCGTATAATTATTGAAAATGGAAGGAGAAGGATCTTTGGTTGTCATGTATTTATTGATTATTTCTGCTTACAAACTATCAGGGAAAATGCTGCTGTTCTGGTTTATCAAATTGAGAGGAACAGTACAAAAGGTGATAGCTTGGGGGCTTCTTTTGAATTGATATCATAAAAGAATAAAATAAAACATCGGATTCATTCCATTTAGCCTCTGCTTTGGCCTGAAGATTCACTGCTGCAGGTGTCTAAGCTGCTCAAGTCCTTTGACGTTTTTGAAAAGATGAAATATGCAATATAGTTTTCTGCTTAGTTTACTTAGTGAGTCACTGAAGACAACATTCCTCTGAGGTTTCAATTTGAAAGCACTAGACATCTCTTGTTGAGCATGAAATAATTAAACTTTTGATGGAATGTCTTACTTTTATCTCCACTTCATCTCTGTTTTGAAGTTTGTGATTGATAAGTACAAATCATAGAATCTCTACAGTGCAGAAGAAGACCATTCAGCCCATCAGGTCTGCACCAACAACAATCCCACCCAGGCCCTAACTCGACAGATTTACGCCACTAATCCTTCTAACCGATGCATTCTAGAACACTAAGGGGCAATTTAGCACAGCCGATGGTCCTAACCTGCACGTCTTTGGACTGTGGAAAGAAACTGGAGAACCCAGAGGAAACCCACACAAGGAGAATGTGCAAACTCTGCACAGGCAGTTCCCAAGCTGGGAATCGAACTTGGGTCCTGGTGCTAAGAGGCCGCAGTGCTAATCATCCACTGTCTTTCCCAATCATTTGATCAATGAATAGATTTATATCAATAGTTGTAATTTTAATATAATCTAATGTAAATAATTTCAGTTTTGATAGCGTAGTATACATTAATCCAGAACTTCAGCTCCTAGGGTGGATTCTTTAAAAATTGCTTGATGCTTTAACAAGGGAGCTATTGGTGACACAATTCAAGGAAAATATAACCTTTCAATTTCAGTGAGCGTTATATGTAGTATAGAAAGAATAGAGCCTTGAAGTTTCAATTGGTCTTGAATTTGTGATAGAACTGCTGTGAATTTTGCGTCAATAGTACGAAGCTATATATTGTGTGTGACAAACTGTAATCATAACTATATTCACTGCTTCATCTCTTCCAAGAATGCTGATCTTGGAAAAGGTTCACCTTTCTCTGATAGGATTTGCGTTTGTCGTCTTACCTTGTTCATCTTTGTAGCTTTCTATTTACCTCCTGATATTTGATAAGATGTCTACAAAAACTCACTTTCATAACCATATCTATTGTGACTGTCTTCAACTTTTACTTATTCCATATGGATTTCAGCTGAAGTTTAATCCTTCATGTTTGAAGTTCTCTCAGGATTACAGGTTTTTCCAAAATCTACAATGTTTCTTGCACTGCCATTTTTTTGTCCCACCCTGAGGTCCACACTGTGCCATGCTTTGGAGTGCTTTGGTGCAGAGGGATCTTGGTGTCATTCTGTATGATTAACAGTATATAGTAACAACAGGTAATTTAAGGCAAATGGAATCTTGGTATTTATTGCTAAAAGAATGGAATACAAAAGTAATGAAGTTTTGCTGCAAATGTACAAAACATTAGTGAGACTGAAGTTAAGATATTGTGTAAAGTTGATGTGGGGATGTAATTGCATTGGAGGCAGTTCAGAAGAGATTCACTACATAGATCCCATATCTCTGGAATCAGTCTTACTTAGCTAGATCGGGCAGCTTTAGCCAATATTCCCTGGAGTTTAAAAGAATGAGGAAAGATCTAACTGAGGTGTAAAAGATGATGAGGGGGCCTGACAAAGTAGACGTGGAGGGGATGCTTTGTAGGACAATAGAAGGGGTCATTGCTTTCAGATAAGGTGTGGCAGATTTTAAACAGATGAGGAGAACCTATTTCTTTTGAAAGGTTATGAGTCTGTGGAATTCACTACCGCAGAGCATGTTGGATGCCAGGACTTTGAGTAAATTTAAGCATGAGTTGAACAGATTGTTAATTACTAAGGGTTTTAAGGGATCTGGTGAACAGATAGGAAAGTGGAATTGAGGCCAAAATGAAATCGACCATGATTGTATTAAATAGCAAAGCAGGCTCGAGCAGCTAAATTGCCTACACCTACTCCTGTTTTTTTATGATTTTTAATTTCTCTACTCTTTTAATTTGTCTCTTTCTGAACTTGTTGCACTTGGTTTTTGCGGAACAAGTTCAGCACTACTGACAAAGATGGTAATGTTGTCTTGCATACCGACCTCCACCTTGCAGAGGTTGAGCACCAATTGTCAGATACCTCTTTCTAACTCATCATTGAACATCAGTCCTATGTTTCCAGGACTGTAACTGATGTGACGATACTGTGCCTTTAAGAATTTTTTTTTAAATCATGTTTCTTATAAGGGGTATGTTGAGAACTCAGCACTTTGTACATAGTGCCAATTTGTTTGTATCATTCTCATACTGAGAATGTAGGCTAATAATTCATCTTGCTTCATGGTGTTAATGTATTTTAGTTTATTTTGGTTTTTCTTCTGGGTAGGTTTTGATGAGGTTGACTCTCACATGCTTGTGCTCTCTAAGTGTTCAAAGGCACTAGGACTGTTGACCAGAAAAAAAAGCCTGTATTCTTTGCTAACTGATTTTGAAGAAGCGTTTAAGCCTATGAGAGGAACATTGCTTGAATTAGAACTATTGAGGTTGGTTTGCAGTTAAGAGTCAAACTTTAAACATGTATAGGGTCCATAATCATGATTATCCAGAGGATCGAGATAAAGGAATTACAATTGTACTTATTGCAATTTGAGATGTACCCAATGAATCAACTAAATTCAGTCCATTTGAATTGATTTTTGTTCATGAGGTAAGTGGACCACTTATTGATCAAATGGAAACTGGTGAGTTGGAGTTCTAGGACTACGTTGTTGAAATGTGTGTCAAACTTTGGGGAGAGATTAACTAGGGCTGGTGTGTTGGCTAGGCAGCATTTAGAAGTGACACAGCATGTGATGAAAAAAGAAGCAGATAAGAAATCAAAAATTAATAGTTTTGCTAGTGGGAATCAAGTATTATTGCGAACCTTTTAAAAGCAAGGTTTAGTGGGTCTTATCAAATTGAATGAAAATTGGGATGAATTTTTTGATAACACCAGATAAAAGGAAGACTCAGTTTGCCACGTTAATATGCTCAGACGGTATTTTGATAGAGAAGAAAAGCAGAAGCAGGACGTGTATTTGTGATAGCTCTCAGATATTCTATTTTTTGCCATGTTAGAGTCTGAATAATATTTTTCATATTTTTGCTTTTGAACAAAGCCGTTGATTGTTTTGCCATTCATGTTCACTCTGGACAAGTGCTTTGTTTCTTTACCACAGCCATTACATTTGCCTTTTGTTGCATGACTATCTTGCTTCTGTTCTGCAGAAGTCATTTTTAATGTTAGTTCTATTTCTTGATCTACAGATGCTGTCTGACCTGCTGAGGATTTCCAGCAGTTGCAGCATTTTGCTCTTACTGTACATTATAACTATGCTGTTTTCAGTTTCTATAACAGCTGCAATGGGGTGAATCTACCTCCATTAGCTGTCGGGACACTGATCTCATGATTATTAAATAATGCAGCACTTGATGAAATGATTCAAAGCATTCGGTGCAATAAATTTTATGAACTGCAGTGACTGCTGTTACATTGACCAAAAAATGAAGTAGATCTTTGATTAATGAATCTAGTTGTTCACCACAGCAGTAACCATAAAACTTCAAAGTGCACCTGCTTCCTGGCTTGATTTGTGAAGTAACAACATGTGTGGATCAGAATACTAAAGAAATACATCAGGTGATGGTGATAAAAGCATCCATTCCTTTGGCCATCCTATTTTTAACCTACCAATAGTATTCAAAAATGCTCATGTTTATGCAAATGAGATAATAGTTGAATGAAATAGCATTGCAAAATAGTTTTTATAAAGTTTCTAATAAAGGAAAGGAAACTAGTCAAAATGAAAATGTTGAAAGACTGGACCATTTGTGTGAATGTAGCTATAATATCAGAGGTACCTATTGTAGCCTGCAACCTGCGCCTTGGAGAAGTGGGGAAAATAGCTTTGGGAGATCTAATTATTATTTGGCGGCAGGGGAGAGCTGCCAGAAGAAAAGCAATATTGTGGAAGAAACTAGCTGGAATGAAAATAGTGCCAACCAAAAAGACCTAAAAGAAGAGACTCTCTGAGTATCAAATAGATTGAAGAGTGGTTTATTTTTATAATTATGTTCCTAATGTCCTTGAAGAAAGGAAACCTTACCGTTTGCAGCCTACCTGACCTGGTTGATTCACGCTAACCAATTGACTCATTACCAGGGATGGGCAATGAATATTGCCATATCGATGTTGCCTGTAATAGAAAACAAATTCTCCCTCCAGGATTTTCCAGTTTTTTAAAATTTTGTCTGCATTTAAGTCCCATCAAGGATGACACTTACATGTAAAATTCATGATACAACTGCAATGAAGTATTAATTAAATCAGTTGCTGGAAAGCTTCCTAATAGCAGTATTTGATTTATGGTTTAAAAGAGTTTGCCTTATCACCAACAAATTGGGTCAAATATAAAGATCTCGTTCCAACTTTTAGATCTATTTGGACCAATTACTTCAAAAGTAAGATGAGATCAATCTCATTGGTATAGTTGGAATCGCACAATTAAATTATTGACTGGAGAAGAACTTTCTTGATCTTGTACAGTGTAGGGCTGATCAATATTACCTCCTCTTAAGAATGGATTTTGATGGCATTATGTTGCCCAGAACATTAAAGCCAACAATTTACATCTATGAAATTTAGCATGTAGCATATTCCAGCAGTCTAAAATGAAAGTACGTTTTTAACATGTTCATTGGAGTAATTACATAAATTAGATTTCTGTGAATTATTGAATGCAAATTGATCCCATAAGTGACAGAGCCCATCTTCATTTTTTGTCCAGTATAAAATGTTAAATGAAATATTTTGGATAGTTAACTTAGATTAGATTCTGCTATGAACAATTTTTAAGCCAGTTGATTATGAAATATTCCCAATGCGTTTGTTAATTGACTTTCAATGCTCTGAGATTCCATGTTAACAGTTCCAGATGTTAATTAATGGTAGGACTCTTAATAGTGTTGATGAACAGAGGGATCTTGGTGTATGTGTGCATAGATCCCTGAAAGTTGGCAATCAAGTCGATAAGGTTGTTCAGAAGGCATACGGAGTCTTAGCTTTTATTGGTAGGGGGATTGAATTTCGGAGCCGCAACGTCATGTTGCAACTGTACAAAACTCTAGTGCGGCCGCACTTGGAGTATTGTGTGCAGTTCTGGTCCCCACATTATAAGAAAGATGTGGAGGCATTGGAGAGGATACAGAGGAGGTTTACCAGGATGTTGCCTGTATGGAAGGCAGGTCTTATGAAGAGAGGCTGAGGGATTTGAGGTTGTTTTCGTTAGAAAGAAGGCGGCTAAGAGGAGACCTTATTGAAACATATAAGATGATTAGAGGTTTAGATAGGGTGGACAGTGATAGCATTTTTCCTAGGATGGAGAAAGCTAGCACGAGGGGACATAGCTTTAAATTAAGGGGTGGTGGTTTTAGGACAGATGTCAGAGGTAGGTTCTTTACCCAGAGGGTGGTAAGTGTATGGAATGCCTTGCCTGCGTCAGTTGTAGATGTGCCACGTTTGGTGGCGTTTAAGAGGTTAGTAGATAAGTTTATGGATGAAAGGGGAATGGTTTAGGTTAGAGGGTCACTGCTTGTTCCTAATTGGTTGGCGCAACATCGAAGGCCGAAGGGCCTATTCTGCGCTGTAATGTTCTATGTTCTATGTCCTCTATATATGGAGGAATGCAGTTGATGAGTGAAGATTTTTATTTTATTCATTCAAGGGATGTACGCGTTGCTGGCTCGGCCAAGATTCATTGCTTCTATCTAATTGTGCTTCAGAAGATGGTGGTCAACAGTTTTGTTGAACTGTGTCACTCTATGTAGTGTAATTACACCCACAGTGCTATTAGTGAGGGAGTTCCAGGATTTTAACCCAGTAACAGTAAAGGAACGGGTGTTCTCATGTATAATGCCCTTGTCATTGCAGATAGCAGTGGTCATGGGCTAGGAAGGTGCTGTTGAAGGAGCCTTGATGAGTTCTTGGAGTGCATATTGTAGATGGTGCACATTGCTGAATCTGTTTTGGTGTAGAAGGAAGTGAACGTGTGCGAATGGAGTGACACTTGAATGGCGTTAAGCTTATTGCATGCTGTTGGAGCTGCACTTACCCACATGAAGAGAATATACCTGACTTGTGTAAGTTTATGTAGGTTTTGGACAGACTTTGGAGAACCAGGTGGTGAATTGCTTACTGCAGGATTCGTAACCTTTGACCTGCTTTTGTAGCCACAGTATTCATATAGAACATAGAACACTACAGCACAAACAGGCCCTTCGGCCCACAAGTTGTGCCGAACACATCAAAACCTACCCAGCCATAGACCTATCTATAACCCCCACTCCCATTGGATCCCATATACTCATCCAGAAGTCTTTTAAAAGACCCCAGCGAGTTCGCCTCGACCACCACCGACGGCAGCCGATTCCATTCACTCACCACCCTCTGAGTGAAAAACTTTCCCCTAGCATCCCTCTGTACTTGCTTCCCTGCACCTTAAATCTGTGCCCTCTCGTCGCGACCATTTCAGCCCTGGGAAATAGTCTCTGAGAGGCCACCCTATCTATTCCTCTCAACATCTTGTAAACCTCTATCAGGTCGCCTCTCAACCTTCGTCTCTCCAGGGAGAACAGTCCCAGCTCCCTCAACCTGTCAAATGTCAATATGACTAGTTCAATTGAGTTTCTGGTGAACGGTACTTCCAGGATATTGAGAGCATTCAATGATAGTATTCCCATTGAATGTCAAGGGGCATGGTTACTTTGTCTCCTATTGGCAAAAAGTTGTTGCATGGCACTTGTGTGGCTTGAATGGTAGTTGCCACTTGTCAACCCAAGCCTGGATGTCCAGCTTTTGCTGCATTTGGATATGGATAATATCTGAGAAGTCATGAATGGTGCTGAACATTATGCAATCATCAGTAAGTGTCCCTATTTCTGACTTTGTGATGGAAGGAAGGTCATTACTGAAATATCTGAAGGTAGTTGGATGAAGAAAACTACTCTGAGGAACTCCTGCAGTGATGTCCAGGAGCTGAGATGACTGACCTCCATTAATCTCAACCATCTTCCTTTATGCTAGGTATGATTCCAACCAGCAGAGAATTTTTTGTCTTGATTCATGTTGACTTCAGTTTTGTTCAAGCTTATTGAGGCCAAAATAAAATGTGGTTTTGGTATCAAGAGTGGTCACCCATTACCTTACCTGGAGTTTGCCTATGTTTTGAACTGGGGTTGTAATTGTAGCCCTGGCGGAACCTAAACTCAGTGAGCAATTTGTTGCTGAGCAGAGCTTAGATCTGATTCGTTGGTTGTAGAATTGCTTGATACCTTCCTATCATTTGCCCCTTCTGCTGTTTGGTACCCAAGTAGTCCTGTATTATAGCTTCACCAGTTTGATACCTTGTTTTCAAGTATGAATGGTGCTGCTTCTAGCATGCCCTCTTGTATTCTCTGTTCAACCAGGATTGATACGAGTGGTAGAGTGGGGGGATTTGCAAGGCCAACAGTTTGAAAGTTGCAGAATATATAATCCTGCTGCTTCTGATTGACCCACAGTGTTTCATAGTTGCCCAGTCTTGAATTGTTATTCCTGTTTGAAATCTATCTCAATTAGCCCAATGGTAATATCACACATTTGATGGATAGTACTCCCGATGTCAAGACAGGTCTTCATCTCCATGTGGGCTGTGCAGTGTTTACTCTTTCTGATACTATCATGGACAAATGGATTTGAAGCAGGCAGGTTGATGAGGATGTTTTTACCTCTTAACTACATCAGATCTAGTCTGGCAACTACATCCAGCTTCATAGTTGTGCTACCAATCCACTTTTGGCAATGGACATTTAAATTCCCTAGCCACAGTGCATTCTGTCTTTGCCACCTTTTGGGGTGTTGAACTTAGAATATGTTGATTCATCAGCTGAGTGGGTGCTATATATGGCAATAAGCTATTGATTTCCATGCCCACGTTTTCTTGATACCATGGGATTTCATGTCATCCAGAGTCATGTTGAGGCAGACCCTTCCTGATTATGTATAATTGCGATGCCACATCTACCACCAGAGATGGTGAAGATGGTGTCCAGGACAGTGTAAAGTAGGATTCTGAGAATGTGACTGTCAGGCTGAGAGACAACTTTTCAAACTTTGGCTGAAACTCCCAGATCTTCATAAGGAGGACTTTTCAAGGTTGACAAGGCTGAGTTTGCCATTTTTATTTCTGGTGCCTAAGTCAATGTTGGTTGGTCCATCTGGTTTCATCTCTGAGACTTTTTAGCGTTTGGTACAGCTCAGTGGCAGTTCAGAGTCAATCACATTACTTTTGGTTTGCAGTCACATGTAAGCCAGAGTAGGTATAGATGGCAAATTCCTTTCTGAAAGGACATCAGTGAACCAGATGTATTTTAATGACAATGGTTTCATGATTGTCACTTGCCTTTTAATTCCATGTTTGTCTTGGATTACTTGTCCAGTGACTAGCACTACACCACCACCTCTCCCTGGGGGTAAGTAAAATGCAGCTAGAATATTTTATACTTTGCAGGAACTTTTGAGTTTCTGCTGGACCTTTGTTAGAGCAATCCAAACTTAATTCTTACCACCCAACTCTCCCCAGAGCTTGTATCTACTGCTGTTTTAAATTATTTATCGACTTTTCTCTTAAATAATGCAACGTTCACTGCCTCAACTGCTCCTTTTGCAAAAGCAATTTATACTTGAAAACATAAAAGCAAAATATGGTGGATGCTAGAAATCTGAAATAAAAACAAAGCCCTGGAAATCCTCAGCAGCTCTTGAGAGAAACAGAGTTAATGTTTCAAATCAAATATAACGACGTCAGAAGAGTTCTGAATACATGAGTATTTCCAGTCCTTTCTATTTTTATTCTCTGTTCAAGAATTCTCTTGGTAATTTTCCTCTCAACTTGCTTGTCATTCTTAGTGACAATTTTAAATTCATCTCTCTGTTCTCCATTAAAGGAAGTAGTTTTTTTATTGATCCTATCAAAATCTTCCCGTATTTCACAGATCCCTTTTAAAGCTCCCCAACCTTTGATAGTATCTGTTATTGTAGTATCTTAAGTCTCTCCTCTTAACTATGCACTCTCATCCTTGATATCGTCCAGGTGGAATTACTTTGCGTGCAGTAAAAACAAAACTCAGGTCAGGCAGCATCTTTCGAGAAAAACAGAATTAATGTTTTGGATTGCATGACTTTTCATCAGAATTGATAATGTGATGTTCTGATGCAAGTTAATGCGACTTGAAAACGTTAACTGTTTCCCTCATCGAATGCTACCTGATCTGAGGCTTTTCGAGGATTTCTTTTGTTTTCAAATTGGATTTCCAGCTTTCGTTCTATTTTGCTTTTCTACTTTGTATGCATTTTGGTTTTAATTCCTCTCTTTGATGCGCCCAAAACAATACACAGTACTAACCAGTACTTCAGTATAAATTTATTATTACCCATGGTATTCTATGTCCTTATTTATAATGCTGAAAATCTATTATTCAAGAGAGGAGGCAGAGGGAAAATTGGGAATGACAACCCAGCTAGTCTGACATCAGTGGCAGGAAAAAAAAACCTTCAAATCTCTCACTTGGCATGTAGTTACATTATATTTGGAATATCCAAAGGTTCTTTGACATGGGAAGTGGTTGGGCCATGTATTATGGGTTCAAAAAGACAACTACAGTTTTAATAGATAAAGAACTTCATAGACAACAAAGGAAAGGAGAGGCCAGCATTGCCTGCAATGAAAGGTTAGAAAGATGAGTGGACCCCTACTATAAGTTATAACTCTAGGGAGAAGATGGTTTCTGAGGAAGCTTGCCTGTCAATGTAGAACTGGATATTGAATCCATAATGGGAGAGTTTTGCAAACCATTGACTAGTTTACCATTGTCAAAGCACCAAGTGGTGATGCTATATTGCTGAACTCACCTCAGCACAAAACATCTGCACTCCTGCAATATCCCCACGAACTGTCTGCCAGTGAAAGGGGGCAGTAGCTCAGGATTGACGTGATACAAATGGTTGTGACCCTTTACAAGAACAAGGGGTGGCTGCAGCGATTCCAACAATTGCTGAGATTTTCCTGCGCATCACTCTGGATAAACTATTTGCCCTTGTTGCCATTATCAGACTGCAGGTCTTAGCTGAATGCATCTATCTCAGCTTCTAGTGTTGTTTCACACTAGAAGATCCACAATTGATGTGACCTCAGACCAGCAATTCCAAGAAAACATCCCATAAACAGAGGAGACCTTGATATATTGCCATCATTCACCTCATCAAAGCAATCATCGCAGACGTAGCCAATTGAAGTTGCTGAATAAAATTGGCTGCCTATTGAACTGCTCCACTTGATTCCTGCTTTCCATGATATTGCAATTAGTAAGATCATTTGTGACTGGCAACATTGGAACCCTTTGAGGTCCACAGTGAGGTGAAACAGGTTTGTGTTCTGAACCTGACGTTCTTTGGTATATTTTTCTTTTTCTTTGTGTTACTGTCATTATTGTTTAGTTTCTCCAGAATATCTATTTGCATCCAAGAACTGACAAAACTGTTCACTCTTGCCTATCTGACAAAAGTACACCCAGCTCACTGCAGGGATTCGTTATATCTGACGTGACACACACAGGCAGTTGGGATCAAGTGGATCCCTTGAAGACTATAGAGGGTGCAGGAGTAGAGTTAAGAGAGAAATCAGAAGGGCAAAAAGGGGACATGACATTGGTTTGGTAGATAAGACAAAGGAGAATCCAAAGAACTTCTACAAATGCATAAAGGGCAAAAGAGTAACTATGAGAGTAGGACCTCTGGAGGATCAACAAGGTCACCTACGTGCAGATCCCCAAAAGATGGGTGAAATCATAATTGAATATTTCTCATCAGTATTCACTGTTGAATACTGAATAGGAAAGCATGGATGTTAAGGACCTTGGGGAAATAAGTAATGATAGCTTGAGGAGTGTACATATAACAGGAGGGGATGCTGGAAATCTTAAAGCACATCAAAATAGATAAATCCCCAGGACCTGATGAGGTGTATCCCAGGACATTGTGGGAGGCTAGGGAGGAAATTGTGAGTCCCCAAGTAGAGATATTTGAATCATCAGTAGTCACAGGTGTGTTGCCTGAAGATTGGAGGATGGCAAATGTTGTGCCTTTATTTAAGAAGGGTTGTAGGGAAAAGCCTGGAAACTGCAGGCCAGTGAGCCCCATATCTGTAGTGGGTAAGCTGTTGGAAGGTATTTTGAGAGATGGGATCTAAGGCATTTAGAGACGCAAGGACTGATCAGGGACAGTCAGCATGGCTTTGAGAGTTGAAAATCGTGTCTCACAAATTTGATTGAGTTTTTGGAAGGGTAACCAAGAAGATAGATGAGAGCAGTGCAGTTGTTATTGGCTCCATGAACTTTAGCAAGGTCTTTGACAAGGTACCACCTGGTAGGTTATTGCATAAGTTAAATCTCATGGGATCTGGGATGAGGTAGCCAAATGGATATAATATTGGCTGGATGACATAAGACAGAGGGTGGTTGTTGAGAGTTGTTTTTCAAACTGCAAGCCTGTGACCAGTGGTGTGCTTCAGGGATTGATGCTGAGTCCACTGTTATTTGTCATTTATATTAATAATTTAGATGGGGATTTAGTAGGCATGTTAGTAAGTTTGTAGATGGCACCATGATTAGTCATGATGTAGAGATGCTGGCGTTGGACTGGGGTAAACTCAGTAAGCGTCTGGCAACACCAATTTTAAATCCAACCGATTTATTTGATGGTAAATCTGCAAACTTTCGACTTTCGTCTTCGTCAGGCAAATGCAGTGTTCTGGTCTGCAATAGCACACAACCATCAAATAAATCGGTTGGATTTAAAATTGGTGTTGCCAGACTCTTACTGACCATGATTAGTGGCATAGTGGACAGTGACGTAGGTTATCTAGATAGCAATGGAATTTTGATCAATTGGGCTAGTGGGCTGACGGCAGATGGAGTTTAATTTAGATAAATGCATTTTGGTAGATCAAACCAGAGCAGGATTTAACCAGTTAATGATGGAGTGCTAGTGAGAGTTGTAGAACAAAAAGACCTAGAAGTACAAGTTCATAGCTCCTTGAAAGTGGAGTCACAGGTGAATAGAGTGGTGAAGAAACTAAGCATTTGGCATGCTTGGTTTCATTGGTCGGAACATGGAATACAGGTATTGGGACATCTTGCTGAAGTTATGCAAGACATTGATATGGTAATGTTCGGAATACTGTGTACAATTCTGGTCACACTGTTATAGAAAGGATATTATTAAACTAGAATGAGTGCAGTAAAGCTCTGGCAGGATGCTACTGGGACTTGATCATTTGAGTTATAAGGAAAGGCTTGATAGATTGGGACTTTTTTCTGTGGAACTTAGGAGGCTGAGGGGTGACCTTATAGAGGTCTATAACATAGTGAGGAGCATAGATCAGCCAGATAGTCAATATCTTTTCCCAAAGTAGGGAAGTATAAAACTAGATGGTATAGGTTTAATATGAGAGGGGAGATAGACAAAAAGGTGCAGAGGGGCAATTTTTTTACAATATGCGCGTCTGTAACAAGCTGTCACAGGTAGTACAATCTTGGCTTTTTTTTAAGTATTTAGTTTCATGGATAAAATGGGTATAGAGGGATATAGACAGCCAAATGCAGGCAATTGGGACTAGCTTAGGGTGTTAAAAAAGGTGGCATGGACTTGTTGAGCCGAAGAACCTGTTTCCATGCTGTAAACCTCTGTGACTCTATGCATATGATGCTGCATTAGCAGTCTGCACTGAAGAACTTATTTGGCAGCAAATGAACAGTCTTGTTCATGCCTGTGAAGTGATTTGGTTTAACCCTCAGGAAGACAATTGTCATGGCCAAGGATGTTGCTATGTCACCATTCACCAGCAATCAATGTAATATCAAAGATGGTTATTTAGTTTCACTTATCTATACTCTACAGTCACCAGAAATCTATAATTTGATGCTGAAATCCATATATGTATACTGTTTAAGTGTGTGGCACAATAACAACTGATTAAGAATGCCTGACTGAATATACCAAACCCGCATCCTCTGATACTTTTTTTTACACCAGTGAGCTCTGGTCAATACGTTATCTCTGATTCTGTTTCCTAGATGTTGCCAGAATGGTTGAGTACTTGAAGTGCCTTTCTAATTTTGTATTTCTTGTACCCATTGCGTTTTGTTTTTATGAACAATTTTCACCTTTACTCTGTAATGCCTGGTATGTTATGAATTTCAGTCATCACTTCATTAAAAAATGGACGCACTATTAAAAGTGGTTCTAGTCATATAACCATTCTCAATTGAGCTACAACTAAGTCATAGTTGAATACCTAATTAAATATGGACATCCACAGCCATCTGGGGGAATTCACACATCGCAAGGATAGACAACACAAAAGACTATGGAGTTAGCAGACTACCTATCTACATGCCTCCTGCTATATTGAAAAGGAAGATTGTAACCCACAACACAGGAGTGGTATCAACATGAGCATCTCTTTATCTGGAAAAAGACTTGAACTTGAGAAAAACCACATGGAAGTAGCCAGGCTTTTTTTTCTACTTTTAAAAATCAATGAAGCTGCTTGCAGTTAATCATCGTTGGCCAGAGAGCCAGAGCATGAGCTAGCTACAAGTCAAAGTAATTAACAGCAATACCTTGAAAGCAGGAGATCCCAACAGAAAGAAGGACTCCTCCACCTCTCTCCAAACTATTCCAGTTTAGAGTTCACCTGAGAAACAAATTCCCAGTATTTCATATACAAGAAATGTTGTGTCTTGCTATGAACCTTTGCTTTACAAGAACTAAAACCCTTCTTTCAACTTTAAAGTCTCAGAACTATCCAAAAAAAATGACAGACCTGCCACGAAAGAGACTGGAGAATGTAAACCACAGTCTGAAATGTCTGTAATCTGTAAAAGTGCTTGATCTTTATCTGTTTCTTATGTGTGTATATAGGAATGAGTGCATTGGATGTTGCATTTAATTCAAGGCAAGTGTGTGAGAGCAAATACCTTTTTTTTAAGACTTGAAAGTTTGTTGAATTATTTAATTAGAATACATATTCTGAGGGTAAGAAAGCTCACATTTCCTTTTATACAAAAGATACTGATCAGAAGTAAGAACACATATATTCTGTCTGTGGCAGTTGTCACAGATATATCCTCGGGCAAGACATGGTCACTAATTCAAATGTTCTGGAGCATATACTCATTCTGAAATCCATGTCTGCTCAGCCACATTCATTGAATGGTGACACCCAAAGACTTGTATATGGTGAACTGACCACTAGGTCACAACCTGCTGGGCGTCCATACCTTCAGCATAAAGGCACTTGAAGAGACAAGTTGAATATAGCTGTCATGACACTGACAAATGGCTGATAGTCATCGATGGCCATGATTTCTGGAGGTTGACTGGGAGTTGGAAGAGGTGATGCAAAATGGGAAATTTAGTTGGCCATGAAAAGATCCCAGAGAGTTGTACATCATCTTAGCCCACTGTTTTAATCTGCAGCAAATGTGGCAGATGATGCCTTGACTGGAACCCCAAAGTCACACCAGCTGATGTTTAATGCAGGAGTTGACAACGAAGATGTAAATCGTTGCCATGAGATGGGGGCAGCCAAAGAGAAAATCATGATATGATTAGATACTGCAAATGCTGATGTATGAAAGAGCAATTATGTTTGAAATAAATTAATGGAGTTTTTTTAGGTTGTAACTGAGAGTAGATAAATGGGGAAATCATTAAGATTTTAGGGTTTCAAGGTATAAAACCCTTCTAATTAAAAATTCAAAGATCCACATTCTTAATGTTTAACACTCGGATCCTCAGTTGTGCTTGACCTACAAGATGCTAATAATTACTATGTATAAATCAAGTAGAATTTGCTAATCAAGATTTTACATATACTTAACACAAAGGAATGAAGACATTATAGAAGGAATAAAGGATAATTTTGAGATTGGTATCCAGTAACTAGTGGTATACCATAAAGATCAATACTTGGGCATCAACTATTTGCAATCTATCAATAACTTGTATGGAAAAGCAACTGTAATGTATTAAAATTTGTTGACAAAAAAGCAACAAATGATGAGGAGGATACGAAGAGATTGTGCAGTTTAACCCTATCTATTCTGCAGTCAAAGAGTCATGAGGTTTATAACATGGCAACCGGCCCTTTTTTAAACCTCTAAATTAATCCTAATTACCAGCATTTGGTCCATATCCCTCTATACCCATCTTACTCATGTAACTATCTAAATGCTTGTTAAAGTGCAAAATTGTACCCACTTCTATTACTACCTTGTTCCCAACACACTCCACCCTCTGTGAAAAATTGCCTTTCGGACATTTGTATATCTCCCCTCACATCTTAAACCTATGCCCTCTAGTTTTAGACTTCCCTATCTTTGGGAAAAGATATTGACTATCAAGTTTCCATTCTGTCAATTACATCTATTTCCAAGTTTGTAATTATGCCTCCAATTCTTCCTATGTTTGTTAATATTAACATATTGCTAAGTAGATCAAAAGTGAGAATATTCGTTGATGCTTGCATAGTGTTCAGTTCTATTCATAATTCCTCAGAAATTGAAGCAATCTGTATCGGATGCAACAAGGCTTGGACGACATCCAGGCTCAGGTTGTTAAATGGTATATAATTTTAGTGTCATGTAATCACCAGACAATGAACATCTCAAAAGAGATTATGACTATCTCCCCTTGACATTTAATGGCATTAGAATTATCAAACCCCTCACTTTTACATTCCAGGGGTCACTCTTGCTTAAGAATCTATCTGGATTGATTACAAATACTATGGCTTCAGGGGCAGGTCAGAGACGGGATATTCCTGGGTGAGTGACACATGCCTTCCCACCACAAAAGGAACATGATGGAATACATCACATGGTTGAATGAGTATAACAACAACGTTCAGAAAGCTCAATATGATCCAAGGCAAAACTGACTATTTAATCAGCACCTGGCACATACCCTGTCAACAAGATTCATTGCAACGTGTCACCAAAGCTACTTCAACAGCACTTTCTACACCCCGCGTCTTATCCATCTTGAAGAATAAGGACACTAGAATATGAGTTCATCACCTGCAAGTCCCTTCCCTGCAAGCCACGCATCATCTTGACTTGAAAACATATTACTGTTCCTTCAATACCATTGTGTTCAAATCCTAGAATTCCCTCCTGAACAGCATTGTGGGTATACCTTCACCATACAGACTGCGGCAGTTCAAAAAGGCAGCTCATCAATGCGTTCTCGAACTGGTTAGGGATGGGAAATGGAAAAAAGCAAAATCTGATGGATGCTGGAATCTGAAACAAAAACAGAAAATGTGGAAAATCTCAGTAGTCTGACAGCATATATGGGGAAAGAATAGAGCCAATGTTTCGAGTCTAGAAGACCCTTCGTTAGCTCTGACTGGGATGCTAGGCTTCTTCAAAGATTAGTTGAGAGTCGACTTTTTGTAGAACTGAAGAAACATAAAAGCCAATAGGTAAGAACAATAGCTTCCTTTCCCTAAAGGGTATTAATGAAGCAAATAGGCTTTTACGACAGCTTCATGGGTATTTTATTGATACATGTTTTATTCTTCTGGCTTCTATTATTAACTGAATTAAATTTCTCAAATTGTCACTAGTGCACAAAGTTTGATTGTTGCTGAAAAGAGACATGTGCCGCCAAAGCAATAATAGCTGATTCAACGGGAAGTCCAATCAACATTTCCATTCTACTATTGTGAGCATGAATCAATGAATTTCTGACCCTTAACTAAAAGGACAGGGCAAATGATTTACAGGAGATCTGGGGAAACACTTTAAAATAAAACTGGAAAGCAGGGACCCAGAAGTGCATCGTACAGCAAAAACAAACTGTGTAAACTTCCCAATCAATTCAATGCACTGCTGAAAATATTTTCTTCCTATTTTTATCCATTAGGACAAATGCCAAATTTCAAATGATTGCAACGATACGTGCTACATGAGAAAAGGGTGATGATTGGTTGGCAAGCCGATTCTGATTGAGGCATTACTATGGATAAAGCAACCGTAGCCTTCCTGTCCTTGGGCAATTCAAAAGATGTGCAAGATTTGAACACTTCTGTTTATGGGGAGCGAGTAACTGCATGTGAATGTATCTTTTTTAGCAAACACAAATTAGCCACATTGAGTTCAACTGCTTACCTTCATAGAACATAGAACAATACAGCACAAACAGGCCCTTCGGCCCACGAGTTGCGCCGATCACATCTATATCTACCAATCCACAGACCTATCTATAACCCCCTAGCCCATTCATTTTCTGGACTCATCCAGAAGTCTTTTAAAAGACTCCAGTGAGTTTGCCTCACCCACCTCCAACAGCAGCCGATTCCATTCACTCACCACCCTCTGAGTGAAAAACTTACCCCTAATATCCCCTCTGTATTTGCTTCCCTGCACCTTAAATCTGTGTCCTCTCGTAGTGACCATTTCAGCTCAGGGAAATAGTCTCTGAGAGTCCACCCTATTTATTCCTCTCAACATTTTATAAACCTCTATCAGGTCGCCTCTCAACCTACGTCTCTCCAGTGAGAAGAGTCCCAGCTCCCTCAACCTATCTTCATAAGGCCTGCCTCCCAATCCAGGCAGCATCCTTGTAAATCTCCTCTGCACTCTCTCAATAGCCTCTACATCCTTCCTGTGGTGAGGTGACCAGAACTGCGCACAATACCCCAAGTGGGGTCTGACAAGGGTCTTATAGAGCTGCATCATTACCTCCTGACATTTGCCTGTCATTGCGGTCAATCAATATTTCCTTTGGTTGTTCAGGATAAGCAGCGTACAAGCCGTATTCAATCAACTTACAAAGCTCAAAGCATCTACTGCCCCATGTGTTTTCCCAATTGAGCAACACTCACTGAATGATCCTACCTGTGCTAATAACCAAATTAAACTAAATCGTCAAGCTTAAATACCTTATTTACACTTCAAGGAATTAAATACATTCATATGCAGTGATTCATCTTCTGCAAACGAAAAGAATATGTTCTAGCCTTTTTTTTTGAATTGCTCGGGTGCTTGGAGAGCTTATAGTTGAATATTAGCCGAGTCATTACCGTAATGGAAAGCAATAGAATCGACTAGCCGATTGATCAGCAGTCTTCTTCCTGTAATATAAATTGTTGTAATTGTTTGAAATTTGACATTTATCATGACGAGTGGAAGATAAAAAGCTCCAGCAACATGTCTCTCTTTTCAGTAATATTCAAATTTTCAAATGGTTAGAGTGGAATTTGAATTTGTGTAGATGTATCCAGGATTGCTGGATAAATCTAGCAATTACGTAGTATGTAAGTGCTGTGGTAATGTATCTGTAATTGCGGTTAATTTCCAGAGGACTTGCAGGTAGGTACAGTTCATTTTTTCTATAATCTTCGTTAAACTTCACTGGGGGTACTATGTTCTGTTCCTGTCTCCATTCTACATGGAGTGTGTTGAGGCATTGTAATAATGCATTAAAGATGTTCAAGGATATTATGAAATGCAGTTGTGACTGAAGATTGAATAATTTAGGACTTTTCCTTTGGAAGGGAGAAGAGTTGCTAGAGATGTGCAAAATTTTGAAGGGGATGTGAAAGGATGGGTGAATAAAATATTGCCATCTGTGCTGAGTCATGGGACATTGGTAACCAGTAATAAGTCAGATAAATTTAGTAGGATTTTCATTATTCAATGGTGAGAGTATGTAATTATTTGCATCTTGGGAGTGATTGAAACGGACAGCAGTGATGCATTTAAGAGGAGACAGTTGAGCAAGGTGGAGGAAGTTCATGTTCATTGGCATAGATAGACCAATTAGGCTGGCTAATTTCCATGGGGTGGGGTCTTTGCAGTGTTGTGCAAAGTGTGTTGTATCCCTATTTGTTTTCTGTGGCTGATACTAAAACTGAAGACTTGAGTTTTTCATCCTAGTACTATTTTCCCTGATGCTGCAACTTCAAAATCATCTCCTTGATTTTCCCAGATAGTTTTGCATTAAGATCCTAGGTCCGTTTCAGATATTTCTATTTCGTCGAAGTAGCATAGTGCTCGATTGAGCTGAGTACAGCTGCTCAATGTTAGGGTGATGATCGAGCCCATGTTGTTACTTCTGCCTCTCAATCACCGTCAGTAAGGATTTTAACATTTATCCTTCGAAAAATAATAAGTGATTGCTATTTCTTATGCTTTGACATAAAAAAACTTGCACTGTAGTAAATTGTGCACAAATTTATTGTGCATCAGTTATTTAGTCCTGAGGAAGTTGCTTTTCTTTCTTCGTTTATGAACACACTGGCGATACATCATGTTTAGTCGTAATTCACTGGCATTTTTTCATCTGTATCTCATCCATTTGTGATGTCTTCTTCTACTAAGACATTCCCTGTACCTGGATCCTGATATTGTTGCATTACTTAAATTGCCAAATGTTTTATTGGTTTATGTGAAATGCAATTCCATTAATTTAAAGTTATACTTTAAAGCATTTGGTTATTGCTTGAAAACCAGAAAGCTCTTTTATTGATCATTTGTTTTTCTTAATATAAAAGAAGTCTAATGAACTGTTCTCCATACTCATGAGAAAAGAAGGCTGAGAGTGACCTAAATAGATCTTTCAAGATTATGAAAGGTTTTGACTGAATGAAAATATGAATACATGAAGAATGTTTCTGGACAGCATAATTAGAGGTTATCAATAGAAGATCATCAATGCAAAATGAATAAGAAATTCAGTTTAAAAAAAAACTCTTCTACCTAAAGCTTGGTGAGAATGTGGAATGGTTAAAATGAATAAAACTTGATTCATTTAAAGAAAAGTTAGATGGATAAGTATGTGAAGATGACAAAAATAAGAAGTTTATGATCAATTTGGATGGGAATGATAGACAGAGGCTCTGTGGGAGCCACTGTGGACTGGTTGGGTGGAGTTACCTGTTTCTGTATCATACCCTAGGTAATCCCAAGTAAGGATTTCCAACTAACTAATTTCTAACTTGTGTTGTGAGGCACTTCTGTGATACTTTAAAATCCACTTAGTGCATTGTTCTGATTTTATTGTTAAGCGTGATGTACTGAACTCTTATGATCTTATTGACTGAGAGCACCTGCACTTCCCATTAAGTGGACTGTTTCAAAAAATACTCAAAGTAAACTGAACAGGGAACATTGCAATTTAACAGCAAATGTTGCATTGCAAGGCTTGCATAGTGTAGAAACAATTTACAGTTTCAGGTGAATTACCTTCCTGTCTTTCAAAATTATTTTTGAGCTGGTTCAGCAGTTTGTTCAATGAAAGTATATAGAAGGCTCATTGTCCAGGTCGTTCAGTCATAATAGAACATAGAACATTACAGCGCAGTACAGGCCCTTTGGCCCTCAATGTTGCGCCGGCCAGTGGACCTTCTAACCTAAACTATTCCAATATCATCCATGTGCCTATCCACCGAACATTTGAATGCCCCCAAAGTAGGTGAGTCCACAACTGCTCCAGGCAGGGCATTCCACGCCCTCACCACCCTCTGTATGAAGAACCTGCCTCTGACATCTGTCCTATAACTACCACCTCTTAATTTAAAGTTATAGAGGTGGTGAGATAGAATGTAATTAAATTTCTTTTCATCACCCACATGTTGAAAAGGCAAGTTATATTTCAGCAAGATCTTCTTATTTTAGGATAGAAACGATATGTATTTAAAGATTTATACTCTGCACATTAAAGTCATTCTTTTGTGTGGGTAGACAAAGTCAAGAAATGTACACGCATTGAAAGGACTGTGAAGATGCACAATTTCCATATGAAAAGATGGTTTACCTATGGAAGCTATAGAACATAGAAAACTACAGCACAACAGGTCCTTTGGCCCACAAGTTGCGTCGATTGTATCCCTACCTACTAGGTCTGTTTATAACTGTCAATCCCACTGAATCCCATGTAATCATCCAGAAGTCTATTAAAAGACCCAATGAGTTCGCCTCCAGCATCATCGACGGCAGCCAATTCCACTCACCACCCTCTGAGTGAAAATCTTAATCCTGACATCTCCTTTGTACCTACTGTCCAGCACCTTACACCTGTATCCTCTCCGTAGCAACCATTTCAGCCCTGGGAAATAGCCTCTGAGAATCCACGCTATCTATACCTCTCAACATTTTATAAAGCTCTATTGCCTCTCATTCTTTGTCTCTCCGAGGAGAGAAGACATAGCTCCCTCAACCTATCCTCATAAGGCATGCCAATCAATACAGGCAACATCCTTGTAAATCTTTCAATTGAAAGCACCCTTTCAATAGCTTCCACACCCTCCTTTATAGTAAGGCGACCAGAACTGCGCACAGTACTTCAAGTGGGGTCTGACAAGGGTCTTATAAAGGTTGCAACATTATCTTCTGACTACTAAACTCAATCCCTCGATTAATGAAGGCTGGCACACCATATGCCTTCTTGACCACATCCTTTACCTGCGAGGCCGATTTGAGAGTCCTATGGACCCGGACTCCAAGGTCCTTCTGATCCTATACACTAAGAGTCCTACCCTTGATATTATACTCCTTCATCCCATTGGACCTGCCAAATGGACCATTACACGTTGATCCGTGTTGAAGTTCACCTGCCACTTCTCTGCCCAGTCTTGCATCCTATCTGTCTCGCTGCAACTTCTGACATCCCTCCAGACTATCCACAACACTATTATTGTGAAGAGCCTATGTTCTTCAAATTTTATGCTATTGCACTGTATCTGTCACTAAAGATATTTTATTGTATGTAAATGAAAAGCAAATGCAGTGACAAAATGTAACACAACTTAGAAAACTAATAGATGAGAGATAATAAGAAGGCTGTAGCACAACTGAGCTACAGGTGGTCATAAACCATGAAAATTAAGTTTGGTATAGTGACCTCTGGGTCCTGAAATTGTGTTCCACAATTGAATTCCTCAGTTTTTTGTTTAATTTTAGGGCCTCTGTAGGAATTCAGTCTTGTCGTAAGGCCAGAATAAAAGTTGTTTGGGGAGCATCTTTGTATATTATTAGAATCATTGTACCGTTTGACTGGTAAATATAGTAGTACCTTTGTACTAGAAGAAAATATGACCAACATATACTCTTTTTGAGTGTGCAAATCCTTTAATTTAGTTTTTGATGGACCTGCAAGGGCAGTAATTTGGGTGTAGACATTGTTTTGAAACTTTGTTCGTTGATTTCCGATATTCAGTCATCACTATATGTTTATGCTTTTCTCTAAACAGAGTTTTAAATAGGGTTATGTAACAATACATCTCAAGATTCAAATCTTTGTCACTTTACTGTTTGTATCTAAATCAAGAAAGGATTCTTGTGACACATCCTTAGCCCAATGGTAGTATTCTTGATTGAATCAAATGCCACTCCAGAATTTGAATATGTAAACCAAGCTGTTACTCCAGTGCGACACTGAAGGAGTATTGCATTATAAGAGGTACTGGCATTACACCAATGCCTTCTTTCCTTTTCAGGTCACAGAAAAGATTCCTTGGCACTATTCCAAGAGGAACAAGGGAGTTCTTCCAGTGTCCTCGTACAATATTCATCATTTAGCCCAAATCATTAAAACGAATTGCCTTGTCATTTATATATTGCTGGTTCTGAGACCTTGCATACAAAAGTAGGCTGCTAAATTTTTCTACATTAAGTGTAGATAATGAGCTGAGCAAAATTTAATTGTCTGGATTTGGGATTTCTGAAGTGAAAGTTACTATTTAAATGCAAGTTTTTTTCGTCTTCTAAAGTTACTTAATTGAATATATATTATTACTGTTTAAATGCAATAAAATTGATCTGCTGCTATGTATACACAAACAAAATACTGTGGATGCTGGAATTCCGAATGAAAACCAGAAAATGCTCAGTGATCAGTCCGAAACATTAATACTGTTTCTTTGGCCACCAGTGCTGCCAGACCTTGGGTATTTCTTTGTGTAGTTGCATTGTAGGTTCTTGGAAAGCTATTTGCTATTGTTTAGACAATCAATTTTAATATAATGTATTGGTCAGGAATAATGGAACTGATTATACTGCCAGGCTGTGATGGCAGACAGATTTGCTTCTGGCATACCAAGAGTCTGAATTATTTTGACAACTCCTTTTTCTAAAGAAGGCTAGAGGGTTCTAATTTAGAACAGGCCCCCAAAAATGTGTAATGCTATCTGTCCTCTGCATTATTCCATTTATGAATGTGATGTCAATTAGCAAATAATCCATTTTAGATGGGGTGTCTTCATATGACACACCTTTATTGATGGCCGAAGAGGCTACTCGTTGAAAGTCAAGTTTCGCCACAAGTGACACGTATGAAGCTGCCAGGTTGTGTTTTGGATAGTTGTTTTCCATTGGCATCTGTTGCCTAGCCATTCATCATCTTGATGCACGTAAGCCTGTGGGAGGTGTCTCTGCTTTGTTCTGTTGTCAACCAATGATGATGCTGAGGTGCAATAGTTAATGTTTTTACAACTTTTGTATCATGCTTGCTTGGCACCCTATTGGTTGTCTGGCTCCAGTTACCTCTCATTTATTAAATTCTTAGATACTTGAACATCTTCCACCCTGCAGATGTATTCGAGGCAACAAAATCCTCTCTGTTTGAGTGACAATAAGTTTGAGAGCCCTGGCCTTGAGAGGATCGCTGCGGTTGTGATTTTATCCTGCCAGAATAAACTCAATCTGTCACAGACAATGAAAATAGAAATTGTTGAGCTTCTTTCCTCCATAACTGTAAGCCATGCATGTTTCACTACTATATGGTAGGGAGCTGAGAAAGGCCTTATAAAACGTGGCTTGATCTTGAGGATTAGTTTGCTTTCCAGAACTCAATCCAGGCAAGGGATTAGGTGAAATTTTTAAAGGGGAGAAAGAATTCGAGTGGTAGGTTTTAAGTATATTGTTTCGTGGTTGCAGGCACCTGAGAGATCAATAAAGTAGGTTTCACTGATACTTATTTTGAATAAGTCATAGATAAATGTTGGCAAAGAATATCAGATTATTCTTTGTGGCAATCTACCAGCTGAACATCCTGTGAAGAAATGTTGAGTATTAGTGCATAGAGTTTTTAATAAATAAATTCTCAAGATGTCAACATTGCTGGCAAGGAAGGTCTTTATTGCCCATTGCTAGTTGTCCTTAAGTAAAAATTGATGCAATTAAAGAGAGTGACAGGAAGCCATGTTGGTGTGAGACTGGACACGTATATATCCGTCCTAAGCAAGGATGGTGGGTTTCCCTCTCTAACGGATTATTGGTGAACCCAATTGAGTATTATGTTAATTCTATACCTTCAGAGCCATTTTATTGACATAAGCTTTTTATTTCCAAATTTGCATGAATGTTCTGTTGATTAATTAGTTAGTGCAAGTTCCTGGAATACCAGTCTAATAATGTTAACCACCATTCTTTTTTAAAAAAACCACTAGTGACTGAAGACAACATTTATAACAATGCCAGTTAATGTTCCATTTGGAGTATTTCAGAAATCTAAAGATTACCCCTTCAATAGGAAGTAGAGAATAAGTAAATCATAGTCATGGCCACATCCTGATTTCTGCTGATAAAATTATAAAAACTATAATACCAATGTACAGCTTTGCTGAGGGATCTTGGGATTAATTGTTCATTTATAGACGATTTCTATTTGTAGTTTGCCAATTGTTGAGCACAGGGTGTTTTGTCCATTTCAGGTCTCATACTAGTAGATTCACGAACTTAATTTCCTCTGGATGGATATATCATGAATGTAACAGAGTAAAACATTTAGAAGTGACAATTCCTATCCCTAAATCTGAAATATTTGCCATTGAGAAGATTACAGTGAAGAAAGATTACCAATCCAGGATCTTAACTGTCCAGAAATGGAGCCTCCCTGATAAGGAGGAACTTTTGGATTGTTTGATCTTTGTGTAAGAGACATGACGAATTTCTGAATTATCTACTGACAGTGAGGAAACCAGATTGTTCAAAGCAGCTTTCACAAGGGAGGAAATGTAAAACTACAAATCAAAAAGAGCACAGTGAAGCCAAAAATAATAATATACTTGCATGCACCTACTCTTTTGCTTTTTAAATTTTACTTTTTTTTTGTGTATGTCTTTCTCACTTTATTCCTGCAAAACAAATTGATAAAAGATCATCTGTTTCAAAACAAGGTGTACTCTGATGCACTCACATAGGCAATCAGTTTATGCTTTCGATATCTATCTATCTACCTTTGGTATACATGAAAATGTCAGTCCCAAATCTGTTTGATCGTATACTGTGATTGATAGTTATTGTGCTTATTTAATGTAATATTCATCTGGGCGTTGTTCAGAGAAGCCTTGATCCAACATTAAGGAACAAAAAATCTGATTTTTTTTATTAAGTCTCAAGCAAGCAGATCTTAGCGACCCACTCCTTTTTAAGTACCTTCCACACACAATACATTCGCGATGCTGTAATGTTTGTAATGTTGCCACATACTTAATGCTGTTGCACTCCATTTGAAATTGTATATTTTCATAATAGTCGATATGCTTGAATGAAATGAATGATTCCCAGAAAGAAAATGGCACACATACAGCTGGGTCAAGTAAAATCAAAGGTCTGTAGAGAGAAACAATTAACATTTCAAACTGGTGACCTTTCAGAATTGGAGGAATTTAGAGATTTGCAAATAGTTTATAGGCAAATGTAGAGCTAAGGAAAGGGGGTGGCGCAAACCACACAAAAAAGTCTGTTATAATGTGGAGGTAGAATCAATTAAATGAGAAAAGGGAATAATGGTGCAAAGGAATAGGATAAAAAGAAACAAAGATTGTCCAAAGATCTATTAATTAGGTGGATTAGCCATGGTAAATGCACAGGATTATAAAGATAGGAGAGGGGGTGGGTCTGGACAAGATGCTCTGAAAGAGATCAATGCAGACTTGATGGGCTGAATGGCCTCTTCTATACTTGTGATTCTTTTCTATGGCTCTATAAATTCAGGAGAGCTGTAAATAGTTGTAGTGGAACATCTGTTGTGAATAAAATGACAGCGTGTTGAGATAGGAAGACTGTAAAGTGTCTAACCAAATGATGACGTGAGTTTTCCTTCAGCTTGCATTGAACTTCATTGGAATAATGTAGAAGGCTCAAGGCAGGAACATAATGTCACTGGAAAAAAGAATTAAAGTTTTCAGAAGCTCAGCCTCACACTTTAGGATTAAATAAAAGCGCTTAGCAAAATGGTTACCCAGTCTGCTTTTGCTTCCCCAGTGTAAAGCAGACCAGCTTGTGAGCAATGAATTCGGTATATCAAATTGAAAAGGAAATTTAATTTAATATTAATTGAATTTGGAGCCCTTGATAGTGGGAAGCTTGGAAGTGAGTTTGCATTTCTCGTGTTTGCAGGAAAGGGGAGTTAGTGGTGATGGAAAAGTTGACCAGGGTGTCATGGATGAAACGGTCACTTTGGAATGAAAGTTGACTGGAAATCGTATGATTCTCCCCATCTCTTCTCCCTTCTCCTCCCACCCCTCACCACCTCCCCCCAATCACACCATATCAAAAAAATCTTCCTGAAAACAACATGGCCACAGACTGTAGCATACTGATTAATTTTCTAGCAGTGTTGCTCAAAGGCTGTGTTGATGCTGCAATTTGTTAGCAAAATACATTGACAGCCAAGGATGGGAGTTGGGCACAGCAATTCTGAATGGCTGCTTTTAAAAACGTTATAAACAAGGGATATGTTTGTGAAGGAGGCCAAGTAAAATCAAAGGACAGATCTTGAGATGGAAATCTTATTCACAGAGTCAAGTCAGAGATTAATATATTGATATTGACAGAACCAGTGACTTTGACTTTAACACCTGTTTTCTTTCTGCAAAATTGGTCTAAGGACAAGAACTCAACAATATATTTTGGTTGTTTTTGTACATATTATTTAAAAAAGTCTTAAATTTCATAATTCATGATGAATTCATGATTCCTAAATGTTAAAAAATGGCGTTCACTATTTAGTTCCAACATTTTCTCCAAGGGTTTTGTGGAATATGCCAGCAGTTTATTTAACTGGGGGGCCCTTTCTTTTAGCTTAGTCTGTGATATCCATAATCTGAACAAATAAATTTGAAAATGATAATTTTTTGTGCCTATCTCGGACATTCCAAACCATTGTTAGCGCCCCCTACTACAATTTCAGTTTACAGCTAGCTCAGCATATATTAGGGAATAAAGCTTGTAACTTCCTTACATGAAAGAGTACAGTATGCATGGTGCTTTCAGTTCCAGAGAAAGCTCTATCCCCAAACAGTAGAATCTCAAAGGATTAGTTAGAACAAAGAACAAAACAGCACAGGAAACAGGCCCTTCAGCCCAACGAGCCCACGCCGCCAGCCCAATGTTCCCACCTCTACCCGTGATTCCTGTCTATGTTTATAGATCTATGGATTAAAAACCAAATTTGAGACAATTTAGGGAGAATTTGTTTTGCCAGTTAGCCTAAGAGCACATCTTTGGGATGTGGGAGGAACGGGAGAAAACCCACACAAGCACGGGGAGAACGCGCAAACTCCGACACAGGCCCAAATCCATATATCTGCACAGCACAGCGATAGTCACTGAGCTGTCGTGTTGCCCATCAAATGGTCCAGGTCAAGCGTACACTAACGACGTGAAGCACTAGGATACTCTCAAAAACTCCAAGAGCAGCCCTCTCGCGACCCATCGCGTGTATGCCCCTTGTTAGACAACAAAGTGAACCGAAGCACCTGTAGGATAAAAACAAGTACATCAATATCATCATGTATTTACACACTTCCCAGGACTCCCAAGACACATGATCCCTATTTTAAATCAGTTTTCAATACCCTCCATTCCCATTCTGTTCATGTGCCCATCTAAGTATCTCTTAAATCTCTTAGAGTGCCTGCCTCCACCACTTGGTAGCGCATTCCATATTCCCACCACCCTCTGTGTGAAAAAACTTCCTCTAGCATCCAAATTATACCTTACCCTCCTCACCCTAAGCCCATGACCCCTCGTGCTATTCGAGTCCATCCTAGGGAAAAGCTTAACCCTGTTTACTCTATCTATACCCCTCATAATCTTGTACACCTCTGTTAGATCCCCTCGTCTTTCTAAGGAAAACAGCCCCAAATTGCCTAACCTCTCCTCGTAACTCAGACCTTCCATGCCAGGCAGCATCCTGATAAACCTCCTCTGCACTCTGTCCAGAATTTCCACATTCTTCCGGTAGTAAGGCGACCAGAACTGGACGCAGTATTCCAAATAAGGTCTAACTAATGTTTTATACAACTGCAACATTAAAGGCCAGCTCTTGTATTCTATACACCTTCCTATAAAGGCTAGCATACCAAATGCTTTCTTCACAACCTTCTGCATCTGCTCTGCCACTTTCAGAGACTTGTGCACCTGCACCCCCAGGTCCCTCTGCGTTTCTATACTCTTAATAGGTCTACCCTTTATCATATATCTGTCCCCTACATTCTTTCTCCCCAAATGCACCACCTCGCATTTATCAGGATTGAATTCCATCTGCCATCTATCTGCCCAAGCTACCAGCCTATCTATGTCCTGCTGCATCGCCTGACAATGCTCCTCACTATCTGCAAGTCCAGCCATCTTTGTATAATCTGCAAACTTGCTGATCACTCCACTTACTCCCACTTTCAAGTCATTTATATATATTACAAATAGAAGAGGCCCCAGTACTGAGCCCTGCGGCACACCACTAATGACCGACCTCCAGCTAGAACAACACCCTTCCACTATTACTCTCTGTCTCCTATTACTAAGCCAGTTACTTATCCATGTAGCTACCTGTCCTTGTATCCCATGGGCCTTGACCTTCTCAACTAACCTCCCATGAGGAACTTTGTCAAACGCCTTACTAAAATCCATATAGACAACATCAATGGCTCGCTCTTCATTGACCACTTTCGTCACTTCCTCAAAGTTCTTGGCAAATTCCAGTCTACATTTAGGATATAGAGAAAGCAACCCCTCTAAAAACCCCAAAAGCAGTTCTCTGCGAAAGCCTAGCTATACCCAGTCAAGCCCCACTCTGCAATATCCCAAAGAAAACCCAAAACAGCAGGACCTTGAATTAATGTAAACAAAAATAAATGTTGCATCAATTAAGATCAATTATGTTGCTGCCGGAAGAATGTAGTACTGCTGAATACAGGCAGAATGGTTCTGATAAAATGGAAGGGACTATTAAGCACATTCAGCACAGGAGGATGACTAAAAGATATTAAAGTCCCAAAATCATCAATGCAGTATAAATACATCCACAGTGTTACTTAATCTATAGTAGAGGCGAGAAGAATATAGTTGGCTCTTGGCCAAATTAATATGATAACTCTGTAAACCTTGGGTCAAAGCCTGAATGCCCTATTTCCTACACGTTAACAGTAACTATCACTAGATGTATGAAAACCTCTATTTGAAGAGAAAGTTCCCTTTTTGCAGCTGTTGTTATGAGCAGTAAGGTTGTGCAAAGCAAATGCCATAATTCATTGTAGACTAGAAACAGCACCTGCACGCTGCACCAATAATTTCTGTTTAGCTGTATATTTAGCTGTCATGGCAAATTTACTTAATTTCTTCTGTTGTCTGTGGATGAATAAATAATGTACTTATATATAACAATAGGTAGAGATGTGTTATTCTTCATGCTACTTGGCAGTTGCTGTTTTATAATAGACATAGCAACTAGTTTTTTTTTTATTTCTGCACACCAGCAACAAAAGTTGATCATCTTTCAGATGCTGTGTGTGAACTCCTCTTTCTCTCTTCAAACAGTTTTAACAACAAATTACGTACATTTTCAAACACATTAGAACATAATATTACTAAAATGGTTGCTGAAGTTTGTAGTTCATTCATAGTTATTGAGGAAGTAAAGAAGAAATTTGTATTATTATATGATTGATTGATTCCATGTTCCAGAGTTCGCTTGATTCATTTACAAATTAATGTGTGAAAATTCAAAATGCAATAATACACTTCTGCACAGTCTTTCATTTAACATAAATCAGAATAGCTTTCCCCCCCACTCTGGACATGCTTGAGTATATCAGCAGGTTAAAAGCCATCGGGATTTCAAAAGGTTTCATGGGAATTTAGCAGTTGTAGGCAGACCAGAAGAATACATCATCCTGCTTTTGGGAAGACATTGGGTAGATGATTGCACCATGCAGGGAAGGTACATGTATGTTAATCTTTTAGAACTGTAGAAGCTGAGGGGGCAGACAGCAAAAACACAGGTTAAAAGGAATAATAGTATAACTGGCAAAATTCTCATGGGCAGTAGGGAGGTAGTTTTCATCTGGCAGCCTGAGGGGCAGATTCCACTTGCAGCTGTAAGTCCATTCTAGATGGAAGACTGGAAGCAGGAGTGCAAAAACTTGCATTTCCGTATACGGTGTGGTCACTATAAGAAGACCTTCACTTAGAAATCTATTGAATTGGATGTTGTTTGGGAAGAAGAAAGTCCTGAAAGAGTTCAGATTTCGTAAATATGTGAGTGTTTAGTAGTTTCTACATATAATTGTCTTGCATCATTAATCCTGTTTGCGTATGTGTCTTTTCATTATTGTAATAAATGGTCTTTAGTAAGTGTTGTATGACGACTGGCCTGGTTACTATTCTCACTGGGTTGTGCAAGTGGCTCTTCCCACCACTTATAAACAAATATTTATAGGATCAAGAGAAACCAGAGTATAAACAAAACTATATACTACCATGAACTGGTGTCCCAGGTTTGGACATCGTCGCAGATAACATCAGTTAGGTTTGTGATACCAGAATGCAAATTATATCTTGCAGGAATAAATTATACCACCTGCAAAATATAATATTGCCAGTTTCTGATCTTCTATCAAGACTGCCCTTTAAAATAATAATGTATGGCTAGCCCTCAGATTCTTAAAGAAAAATCTTTTAACACGTCATTTCCTCCAAAGGATGATGCATCTGAGCATTTAAACAGCAGTATCAAAACTCTTCTGTAGGATCATGATCTTCTAGCATTGCAACAAGTAATTTTGTCCTGTCAAATCTATTTTTCTGAACATAATCTACTTAGTCTGATCCCATTGCCCTGTTTGCCCCCATTTCAGTGTTCTTATTATTGAATCTATGCAAATTTCCTTTTAAAATAAATGCATATCTGCTGGAAAGCATTATTGAATCAAATTGTGTATTCTAACCAACCTCTGCAACTGTTACCCCAACAACCCCCTATCCTTGACTTCTCTTGACTTGCTTGTGGCGATGAGATGGATAAATTTTGATGGCACAGCCACTTAATTAAAGTTTGGAAAAAAAAAGGGATAGTCACCCGAGGGTTTATTTTAGGGCGAATGGACTTAGTTGGCGAGAGGGTGCCAGTTCCTGCGGGTCAGGTAAAGTAACGCACTCAATGTGGCTGGCAACTCGAGAGGTAAAAGTTTGTGACCATAATCTAAACAAGAAGTGGTCCAGCTATATCAATGTCAAGGAGAAAACAAGATGCTCTGGAAGAAGATGGAAGTAGCTTGGGAAATTTCTCACAAAAAGCTGGAAGCTGAAGTTGGAATGTTGAAGGAGTAATGCTTATGATATGGAATAAGCTGAAGTTCTTGGAAAAACAACTAAAAAAATAAGTTCAGTGAAGAATTGAAGCAGGAGAGTAAGGGTTTAAAGAGGAGAAGCTAGGCAATGAGAAACTAAATTTTAAAAAAATTACAATTGACAGCAGAGTCAGCAATTCAGACAGAAGGAGGAACGGAGATACATGCTGGAACAAGAGTGCTGAAGTAGTCACATGCACGAAAACGTGAGGGCAAGCTTTACCACATAACCTAATTCCCAGAAACAGAGTCCTGTGACCTTTCCTTCACTTGTGATGGGCAGACAGTTTGTGAATGAGCTGTTAAGACACAGGACTATATTGTATTATGATGATGGCAGCTGCAGACATTCTAGAGCAAGATGTTTGACAGGAAAAAGGATCAACGCAGGATTGGAGAGTGACACTGTCTGCATAGTAAGTAAGTAGTCCATGGTCAGCGTACAATCTAGGACAGAACTTGTGCAGCTCACTGCTTTTTATTGGAGAGTCTCACGAAAGACCATATTTGAAACTGAATAGTTGAAGTCCATTAATAAGTGTTATGTTAAATGCAAGCTTCAAGATCTCATTATTGAACATTCACTGCATTGATTTACAAATGTTTAACTTGTGTGTGTAACATTTATTTAAAATATGGGAGTTCAAGTAAATCGGTATTGAGGATTATATTAAATAAAGTTAAAGGGGGGAGGATGTTGTGATTCTGGTAGCTGCCTCTAAGACTGTACTGTAGAAGACGACCACCTGGCTTGAGCGACCATTGGGAATTGAGAGTGAGTAGTTACCCAGAGGGTTGAGCCCTGCTTGGGCAGAATACCATGGAAGTCATACAGTAAGCATATAAAAACCGGGTAGGGCTGTAAACCTCTGTAAATAGTTTATTAATAAATACCTGTTCCTTACGAAGCCTGAGTTGTCTTGATGATGCCTGGAGTGTGATTACATAACAATCTCCAGTTCAAAGACTATGGAATCATCGAGGGTACTCCATTTGATTATGCTGAAAAGGCTAAAGGAAAAGTACACAAGTAAATTCATCCTAGTAAGACAGGGAAATAAAATCTTGTTAAAGCCACAAGAAGCTTGGGTCTTTAAAAACAAAACTGCATTTCTCCTGCACGTATGGTGTAATTTATAAATATGATGTACTGTTTTCGGTTGTGTAAAGAAGTTAATAGGGAATATCTTTTCTATTGTTCAATGTGTTAGTTGCCCACTAAATAATGTGTTGTAGTAAAACCTCAAAATGTAAAATTTTGTGTGATTATTTGTGTCGGTCATTGGGAATTTTTTTTAAAATTGGCCTCCATTGAATCGTATCTCGTGTTAGCTTTATGTTTAAATTATAACTGTAAATAGTATGTCAAAATCGCTAACATTTTAAAAACATTTTGAAGTGTCCTGAGAGAGTGAAAGGCACAATATAAATGTCAATTTTTATCAATAAGCTGAACTACCAAGATTACAGAGATGAGAAGTTATTATCAGTGCACCATCACTTCTAATATTTATTTCTACTTACAAACCTGGTTTTAAAAAATAATTAAACTCATTTAAATTCTATTTTTATAGAATCTTAGACCACACTTGAGTACAGTGAACTGTTTTCACTTCATATCACACAAATATAAGTTCTGGAGAATGTGCAAAAATAGTTCACTGGAATAAACTGGACAGTTAAGTTATACCCATCAGAAAAGTTTGAACAAGCTGGGCTGCTTCTCTCTAAAAAGAGAAGACTCAGGGGGTTACCTAATAGAAGTCTTTAAGATTATGAAAGGTATTGTTAGGATAGATGTAGAGAAGGTGTTCCACTCATGGGCAGACCTGAGCTAGGGGCCATTGTTGTAAGACAGTCATTTCTAACTCCAACAGGGAATTCAGAAGAAAATATTATACCAAGAAAGTGGTTAGAATATGGAGCACACTATCACAATAAGTAGTTGAGACAATTATCTAGATATGTTTGAGGAGAAGCTAGATAAATAAGAGAAAGAAATGGACGAAAATATTGATGGTTTTAGAGGAAGAAAGTTGGAAGGCTTGCATTGAACACACAGACCAGCATGTTTTATTGGCCAGAATGATTTGTTTCTTTGCCGTATTCACACACACCTTTTTTAACTGCTTGCATCATCTTTGCCCTACCTCAACTCATATGTTGCTGAAACCCTCATTCATGCCTTTGTTAGCTCAAGATTTGATTATTCCAGTGTACTCCTGGCTGCTCTTCCATATTCTTTGATACACTATCAAAGGTAGGAGCCTTAGCTGTGTGGAAGAGCAGAGGGATCTTGGGTTCCGGGTCCATAAGACTCTCAAATCGGCCTCCCAGGTGGAGGATGTGGTTAAGAAAGCTTACGGTGTACTGGTCTTCATTCATCGAGGGATTGAGTTCAGGAGTCAGGAGGTAATGCTGCAGCTTTATAGGACCCTTGTCAGACCACACTTGGAGTACTGTGCGCAGTTCTGGTCGCCTCACTATAGGAAGGACGTGGAAGCTATTGAAAGGGTGCAGAGGAGATTTACAAGGATGTTGCCTGGATTGGGAGGCATGCCTTATGAAGACAAGTTGAGGGAGCTGGGACTGTTCTCCCTGGAGAGACAAAGGTTGAGAGGCGACCTGATAGAGGTTTACAAAATGTTGAGAGGATTAGATAGGGTGGACTCTCAGAGAATATTTCCCAGGGCTGAAATGGTCGCGACGAGAGGGCACAGATTTAAGGTGCAGGAAAGCAAGTACAGAGGGGATGCTAGGGGAAAGTTTTTCACTCAGAGGGTGGTGAGTGAATGGAATCGGCTGCCGTCGGTGGTGGTCGAGGCGAACTCGCTGGGGTCTTTTAAAAGACTTCTGGATGAGTATATGGGATCCAATGGGATTGGGGGTTATAGATAGGTCTATGGCTGGGTAGGTTTTGATGTGTTCGGCACAACTTGTGGGCCGAAGAGCCTGTTTGTGCTATAGCGTTCTATGTTCTATTCTATACTCTATAAATTAGAGGTAATCTAAAACTCTGCTGCATGTGTCCTAGCTTGCACCAAATCCCCCTCACCTACCATCCCTATGCTAGCTGATTTATCTTGGTTTCCCATTGAGCAATGTCATTTATAGATTTTCACCTTTAAAAAAAAACGTTTGTAGCCTCATACTCTGTATAACTTTCTGCAGTCTGCAACCCTGTGAAATATCTGTGCTCAATAATTCTGGCCTCGTGAACATTCTCAATTTTAATTTCTCCACCATGAGTGGCTGTGCCTTGAGCTCTTAAATTCTCATCCTATACCCCTCTATCTCACTTTACTCCTTAGGGATTAGTTTTAAACAGCCTCATTGAGCAAGCTTTGCTTTTTTGAACAAATAAGCCACCGGGTCAGTACCATTTTGTTTTATAATGCTCTTGTGAAGTGTCTTGGGATGCTTTATGTTAAAGGCCCTATATATTTTATGTATGTACAAGGGTATAATTTAGCAGGGTAGCTAGACTCCTTAAATTTCTGTTGTAAACTTTGGATTATTCTAATCATTGGATTTTGTCAACCTATATTTAAATGGTTGTCGTGGTGTTATATATTGAGTCTGTTCTAAATAAATGTCATTTTGGTTACAATTATGACAGTCACTTAAGCAGTCTGGGAATATTACTGCTATGGAGGTTGGCTAACATTGCCCTGAAACGTCTCGTAAGATAACATAATCTAAGGATTTGTCAATCACTTTGTGATCTGGACCAGAACCATATGTCATGGCACAGGTATTTCTGCAATCTGTACAAGGCAGAATGAATTGCTGTCAGATGATGCAAGGCTTGGATTGGAGAATTGTTAAGCTAATTTATTCCACAGTGAAATGAATCTATAGATCGAACAAAGCTCGTGAAATCAGTTGTATTGGCATGATGTATCTACTTATAAATTTGAAGTGAGTCTATGCCATGCCATGCCATTTCAGAGAATCGCCTTGCCTGATGTAAACCAGCTCCCATGCATTCCAATTCTAAGTCTGTCTTCCTGGATTCCTTCTGCCTCAGCAACTTCTCTGTCGTAAAAGCATGTCTGCCTTTTAGATGTCAATAGCTTGTGGTTTATTTCTGATTTCATGGAGTGAGATCAATTTGCTTTTGTGAAATGTTCATTGTTATCAAATAGCTTATTATTTCCAGGAGAAAAAAAACCATCATTGCTAACTTGCTACCCACTATCTCAGATATATTTAAAATTTGGGTATTATGTTTCAAACATATTGTCTTCATAATTTGTAATATTGGACAGAGAAAACAATATTCTGTCCTAAAATGTAAAACACATGGGCTTTCGTTTCAGTATTTTCCAATGTATTGTATCTGTATTTCTATTTATTTGTAACATGAATAAAATTTAACTTTGCTCTCCCTAAAATTTAGAACTGTATGGCCAGGTTTCAATCAGTAATTTCAACACGCAGCAACCTTCCTTTGCTTTGGTGTACATACTGGAATCGTATTGAAATATGCAGCACTTACTGCAGATCTAAAAGATTACCACATCCCTGGATACTCTCTGACTTCACCTCACAAAATTAGATGGCGTACTTAGATGGAGGAACTGAGGATTCTTATAATACTGAGGTGTTACAATAAACTTTCATATGGAAATATATTTTGAAATGATTAATTCATTTTACTGAAAAAGATCAAAGGCTAAAAATCCTTCAAAAGATTTCTTTTACTTATAACTTGTAGATATCCAATGGAGTTGTTTGCAAACCTTTCAAAATTTAGAACGAGAGAACACGAAGAAGTGATCACAGATAACTGTTGCATAGAAGCTGGAGTAAGCCCAACCGATGGAAATAATTTCCCCACGTTTACAATCTGGTCTTGAAAATCTCAATCAAATCACCCTAACCTTCTAAAGGAATACAACCGTCATTTGTTTAATATCACCTCTTAACTACTGGAGTTTAGGTATCATGTTAGTAAATATTCACTGCACTCCCTCCGAGGCCATTATATCCTTCATAGGTGTGATACCTAAAACTGCTCACGTGTTCTAACCAAGGTTTTGTGTAGCTAGAAGTATAACTTTCATCATCTTTATATTCTACTCTTCCGCATACAAGGGTCAGCATTTCATTTTTTTTTATCATTTTCTAAATCTGTCTGGTATTTTAAGGAACTATGTTCTTAGACCTGAAATTTCTTTGGCTGTCCTCTGATTTTAGCTTTTCATCATTTAGAAAATACATGCCCAGTAAGCCTGTATTGGGCAATCTCACATTTCAATCCATTTGTCATAGTTTTGCTCATTCATTCAATCTATCAATACATCGTCATAATTTTACATTTTCACAGTGCTGCTTACCACCCATATTTGTCATCAAATTTGGATACATGGCATTCTATCCCATCAGCTAAGTTGTAATGAATAGTTAAGACACAGAAGGCAGTAACCACATGGAATATACCAACCAGTGGGATGATTGGAATTATTTAATATTAAGGGTAAGTTCTCAACATTAATAGTATTTCAGAAGTCTGTTGTGTATCATTTTAAATGCACTCTATATTTAACCTGTTCCACTCTATTGGTTCTCTTCCTTCCTGAAGCTGTGGGTTTAACTTGGACATGACACCATAGGTAGCAGAAACCTTTACAAGCATCTACTTTTAACCTGTACAAAATTACAGCCATGCCTTATGACCTTATGTGCACTTTCCAATACAATTTACTGAAAAAGTAGGTACTTTGGATGAGGTTTCTGTGAGCTTTTTTGCTACCTGACTGATATTCATTAACTGAGCTCTGACCAAGATTCACACATGGAATTGTCCTTCTTGGTATGGCTCTGTGCCACATTGGGCAGGTCTTGTAGCAGCTTTTTCTTTTCTTTCATGGAATGCGGGCTTCATTGACGAGGCTGGCATCTAAATTGGATTTGAATTGAGTGGCTTTCTAGGCATTGCGGAGGGCAATGGGCAATTCAGAATCAACCACATTGCTGTAGATCAGGAGTCACATGTAGGCCTGACTTGTTAAGGATGACAAATTTCCTTTCCTAAAGAACATTGGTGAACCAGATAGATTTTTATGGCAATTAATAGTTTCATCGTTACCCATTACAGAGATTAAGTTAGCTTAATATCTTTATCAATTGAACTTAAATAGTGGAATGTGAACTCATGGCCTTGATTTATAGTCTGGATTACTGGCTTAATGACATTACCACTGTGTTAGCATCTACCCCCGTAAGCCAAGGGGATGTATTGTTAAATATTATAAACATCAACACTATATTGTAGCACTACAAGAGTGACATTGCTCGATTGTTAAACTGTTTATAAAATAGGTTATCTGTTTTAAATATAGTTCTGTAATAAAAACTTAAGCTTCATTTCATATTTAAGTAAAGATGCTGTAGATTTCTATGAACAGTTTTATTGTTTTTCTATCGCTTGTCTTGCTGTCAGCAGTTTTTATTTTGATTTATACTCCTCTCCATACTCTCCTAGCATAGATGAATCCTTTTAGTAGCACTACATAGCATGTTCCACTAAATTAGTAAGTATGGTTTATAATCTACTGCTATTGCAGCGATCAAATATTATTCTTTATCCAGTGAATAAAAATAAATTTTACATGACGAAATTATTTGTTTTTGTACATGGAAAGTACATAAATTTTTCTCTGCTATTGGATTAGTATTAAAACTCATCTTCTAACTAATTACTTACTTTTTAAGTCATGAGCTTCTTGCTCCCTTTGAGTTACTCTGATCATTCCCTTCCATGATCTTTCTGGTGGTTGCACTGTTTTGAAACAGGTTTGAGAAGAAGACAACTGGAAGTTGGAGAGATATGGCTTAATTTCTAGGCAAAAGCAAGACCATTTCTTCTCTGAAGATTAAAGCCCTAAGTTTTGGGAGGGGAAAAGAAAAGGAGAATGAGACATAAAGAAAAATACATGGGGAAAATTCCCCTCTGCACGATTTGCAGCAATTATAAATTTGCAAATATAGTATGTACTTATTATCTAAGGATACTAGATGAGCTTAAAATTGAAAATTGTTGGATATGTTATCTGTTCTTGAAGTTGATAGAACGGATGAGATGCATCCAAGGATACTGAATGAAGTGAGTGGAAATTACAGAAGTACTTGCCATAAATTTACAGTTTTTCATAGATTTTGGTCCTGCAAACCTGAAGAATTGCATCGTTACACCTTGTTTGAAAATGGGTGTAAAAATAAGCCTAGCAACAATAGGCCAGTCTGTTTTACTTGGCTGGTGGGGAAACTTCTAAAAGCAATAATTCAGGGCAAAATTAATAGTCACGTGGACAAATGCAGGTTAACTAAAGAATGCTAGCATGGATTTCTTAAGGGAGGGAACTCTTAAGAAAGAACCATGTTTAACTTGGTGGAGTTTTTTGACAAGGTTACAGGGAGGGTTGGTAAGGACAGTTCTGTTGATATGGTGCACATGTCCTTCCAAAAGGCACTTGATACAGTGCCACACAACAGGTTTGCATGCACAGCTGTAACTCATGGAATAAAAAATACAGTAGCAATGTGGATATGGAATTGACTGAGTGACATTAAACAGAACAGTGGATAATGGATGTTTTTCATGCTGGAGGAAGTTTGTAATGGAGTTCTGCAGGTTTAGTGTTGAGATCAGTGCTTTTCCTGATGTACCTTAATGATCTAGATCTTTACGTACACGGAACAATTCAAAGTTTGTGGATGATACAAAACTTGGAAACATTGTGAATTTTGAGGAGAATAATGTGGAGCTTCAAAGAGACATAGGTAAGTAAGTTGATGGAATAGGCAGATGGGGAAGATGAAGATGAAGTGATTAATTTTGGTAGGACAGGGGAAGAGAGACCATGTAAAACAAAGGATATAACTCTGAAGGAAGTGCATAAGCAGAAGTACCTGCGTATATTTGTGCATAAATCATTAAAGCACGGGTTGAGCGCAATGTTAATAAAGCATGCAGTATTCTCTGCTTTATTCATAGAGGCATAGAGTATAAGAACAAGGAGGTTGTGTTAAATTTATACAAATGTCTAGTTTGCCCTCAGCTACAATATTGCATCCGTTTCTTGGACTCTGCTTTAGGAATGATATGACGTCTTTAGAGAGGAAGCAGAATAAATTTGTGAGAATGGTTCCTGGGAGGAAGAACTTCTGTTATGAAGGTACATGGGCAAAGTTAAAAGTCAAAAATTTTACTGATGTACTGTTTTGGGATAGTAGATAGGTGTCAATCTACACAACCTAAAAAAAAACTGATCAGAAAAAGCCCAAGACCAAAGCCATTGCCTCAGAACAGTGGGAAAAAAAAGTTTAATTTATTGACTTAGATTTTAGGATTTAATTAGATTTTGGAATTGCATTTTGCAAATCAATTTGTATTTTTTCTGCGAAAACTGAAACTCTTGTTCCTCACACAGTCTGTACAAAAGATAGTTCAAAATGGGGCCATCAATTGTACTGAAAAAATATTGCAATGGTGAAATTAAAAGGAGGGGTGATGGTGTGGAAGCAGATCGATTGCAACTGTGATGGCAGATATTGTGTTCTGAGTCCAGAAGTATTATGTTAAGTTAAAAATTTTATTTATTAGCCATAAGTTGGTTTACATTAACACTGCAATGAAGTTACTGTGAAAATCCTCTCGTCACCACACTCCGATGCATGTGCCGGTACACTGAGGGAGAATTTAGCCTCACCAGTGCACCTGACCAGCATATCTTTAGAACTGTGGGAGGAAAACAGAGCACCCGGAGGAAATCCACACAGGCATGTGGAGAACATACAGACTCCACACAGACAATGACCCAAGCCAGGAATTGAACCCGAGTCCCTGGTGCTGTGAGGCAGCAGTGCTAACCACTGCTACCATGCCACCCCAGTAAATAAATAAAACACTGGGAGAGAACTTACACAGAGGTTCTCCCTCTTGTTTAGTGTCGCTTCTGCGGAAGAGGTGTCAAAATCTTGCAAAAACTATGGATGGACAGATGGGCTGCTTGCCATGGAAATTCATTACCAACTTCTCAGAATCCAATCTGGAAAAGTTCATGCACCATTCTCAACCTTTTGGACGTTATTGTGCCACTTCCTTTAAATGACCTTTTTTAATACTGCATCTCATCTATATAATGGGTATGTTTTAATATAGCTTGTATATATTTTGTATTTTAATGGAGGTTATGTGCCTGCAGTAACTAATAAATAACAAAACCCTAAAACAGTGCGATGCTTGAGTTCTGGCCAATTTATTTCAGCAATTTCTGTTGTGTAGACATTGATAAATATGTATACTATTATCAGCAGTTTTATCAGCCTTGCTTTGTAAGCATTGGGAAAATGGATTACTGGAAGAGCAAAGCAAAGCAATCAGCATAGAAAAGTACAAACACAACGAGAAAGTGAAGCAGCATTTGCCTGGTAGTACAGAACTTGAATATTGTTGAAAGACAGACATTTGTTGAAGCTTTACATCTTGTAGTTATCAGGACAAATGCAAGATTCCTAAATTTTAAACTATCTTAATTTTTGATTATAAATTGTTATGATTTGAGATTTGGCATTTTTACTTTTTGTTGAGATGAGTGCAAGATGAAAAGCTTCAGTAATATTAAAGTGAACGAAGGAACCTGATTATTGGATAACAACTGCAGGACTTTGGTGGGTCTTTGATGAACAGATCTCATGTTACCTGTGCTAAATTATTAATTGAATCTTAAGAAATGGAATGCTTTCAGGAAACTGGATCAGCTGCATTTTTCAGCTAAACAATGTTAGTCAAACCACTTTTTAGCTTTGCAATTTCTTCGCCACCAATATCAACAATTGAAGGACTCCATCTGAAGCATATTGCAGCTACTGTTTGCTTGACTGTGGTGCAGAGGTAGCAGAGATGTGTTCAATGCGTTATGGTGCAATTTCAACCAGCACCAAAACAATGTATTCCACACTTGCTATGTAAATTGTAAAAATTCAGCTGCAACAAAAGTGGATGGTCAGCAGCCATGATTTCAGCCAGTTAAATTTAGTAACACCCTTAAGAAATCTCGAAGCCTTGGCCTCTGAAGTATCCTGCTTTGGATGTCAAGAAGGATGCTTCCAGTCTGGAGTATGTTAACAGCAAGTCTTCATTAATTTATAACTATGTACATATCTACAGTAGAAGGTACAAGTGTGGAACTGATGCTATTCTAGGTCTTAATCCAACTGTACCCATCTCCAAACTGATCATGGCTCTGGATCAGATGTCGTCTTAAATTATTTTGGGGGGTAGGGAGGGAGGGTATTGTACTCAGTCTTACAAGACCCTTTTACACCTCCCAAGTGTTAATCCCATGGACATTGTTACTTTAGTTTACTTCCAAGTCTTGCATTGTTATAAGTCTTGGCTATTTAATCTTGTAGTTATAATATTGATGCTGTTCTAATACTTTTGATATTAACATTAATAACAACCTCAACATTCTTTTACTCCACACGCACATCCCCCTACACACACACACATTCCTCCCCACACATGTGCACATGCACCACATGCGTGCGCGCTCTCGGCAGTCTCTTTTCTGCATCCTCCTTCATGTAGGCTGAATAGAAGCTTGGGTTGAGGAAGTATCTTCCTATTGGCAAGAAGATGTTGTTCATGGTGTACAACTGGTTCTAACACTCTTTGTGGTTTTAGCACGCTGGATGGAAGTTGCTGTGTGTGCATAGTGATTGGAGTACTGACCGGCTATCATCATAGATGGAGATGGAGGCTCCTTCGACTATTGATGCAGCTCTGGTACCACTTTGATCAGAGGTGTAATGCTGATTTTGTCTAGAATTGGCTGGTTTGACCATTGGGAGCTTTCCAGGACCTGGAATGATGATGGGCAAACTGCTTCACAAAAAGAAAGGAAAAATCACAATGAAATCAGCATGCGAGGAGTCAGGATCATGTTGTTTTGGGCAACTAACTACTGTGGTAGTCATTTTGTCATTTGAATCCAACAGCCTAGGAACCTTGGTTCTTTGTCTGACAGGACTATCACACTGGCACCTGAACTGATTGAAATTAGTCAGATGACTGTTTACCCGGATATCAGCATTCCAAAGCGAAAACCTGTATTCTTTGATCCCAAGAATGACTGAGCATCGCCTGGATTTCTGGTCTCGATCTTGTGGATTATCTTTGATAAACTGTGGAAGTCAAAATCCCAGTACCACACAGATATCCCAGCGTGTCCCTGTCATTTGCAGTGAAAGCAATGGGCAATACTTGCAGGACTCTGATCTTCATTGAGCGAGCATTTTGCATTGCATCACTGACAAAGTTGCTCTGCTGGATACTTCAAAGATTACTTTTCATATTTGGATAGTCCCTGCGTTTTCTTGTGATCTGATACGGTGGACTGAGGGTTGAGTTCTGTTCCGTTAGGATGATTCTGTGTTAATCACATAACTTAGCCAATCCAGCTAGCTGTTTAATTTCATTAAGGGCAAGAGAGTGAATAATCTGCAATACACACCATGATTCTGTCTTCGATGAGCTCAGACTTTAAACTGCCATTTTCACACACTTCTGCAATCATATAGAATTCATTTGGTGAAGGAATTGACAGGTTCCCTAGGGAACTGGACTTGTTGAAATTGGCAAATTCCAGAATTTTATTGGATTTCAAATTAAAGGCGATACTGAAAGATTTAAAAACGTCATCAAACTTGACAAATGATTCATCAGTAACTTTTCAGGTAATTATGTCTTCTGCTATTAGACTAATTGAGTATAGATGTGGACTAAATCTTTTGCCTGTAGCTATCCCTTAAAAATCTCTTCTTCCAAAGACTGCAATCCTGTGCTTGGTCTGGGCTGTGGGCAAATCCCCGTGGACCTGAAAGTGTGGAATTGCCAACCAACTTTGAAGATTTACTAAGTGTGCACGTTTCATTTAGAAATTAGGGACTTCCAAAACAGTGTTGCCAGTTATTGCTGAACAAAGGATCTTCCTGTGCTTGCTGATTTTTAGTGGACTTTTCAAAATGGTGGTGAGACGCAGCTGGTAAGAGGCCACAATGGTAGTGGAGGTTAGCTGGCTGCCAATTTAGTTAATTTGGCGGTATAAAAACATAAGAACTAGGAGCAGGAATGGGTCATCTGGCCCCTTGAGCCGACTCCACCGTTCAATAAGATCATGACTGATCTTTTCGTGGACCCACCTCCACTTATCTGCCTGCGCTCCATAACTTTTAATCGTGATGCATGTCAGAACTCTTAGAAAAGAACCATGTGCTTGAACAACTACCTGGCACCTGAAGCAGGAAAAATTAATTAACTATCTTTCTTGCCGAGACTCAGTTTGGAATGGCATTTAACAACAGTTTTGTTTCAAATGGCAGTTCTGATTGAAAGGCTTAAAGAGGGTTTCTTAAGGCCTGGAATATTAAACATTTTTATCACCTCTTTGTAGATTGCTTGCTGAAGCTGGACTTTCAAGGAGGTGCAATGGAATCTCTATGTTTCTGTTCTGGAGATTTTTCTTTTTGGTAAATGTTCTCAGTTTCTATAGCTTCAGTTGGCTATTAAGTTTAGTGCAGAATCCGTTGAAGGTATCCTTTTTCTTAGCTTATCAATATTCTTGTGAAGATAGGGCTTTTTTTTCCGTAGCTACCAACATGAAGAATCCTTCACTGGACACCATAAAACAGGATTCCAGTCTGGAATATATTAACAGCAAATCTTTTTTTTAACAACTTATAACTATATACACACTTACAGTCATAGATCTGATCACGTTCTAGGTCTTAACCCAATTGTTATCTTCAGACTGCCGGTGGCTCTGGGTCAGGTGTTTTCTCTATACTCAGTCTCACATTTAGCCCCTTGTGTACCAAGCCCTTCTACCATTGCCTCTATGTTTGAATGCTGGCCTCTTGAGCATCTAAGATTTTAATTACTCTACTATTAGCAACCATGCCTTCAGCTGCCAGTGTTTTATTTTCTGGAATTTCCTCCCTAAACCCCTCTTCTTCCTTACCTCCTTTTAAAGCACTTTTATAAATCTATCTCTTTGACTACCTGCCTTAATATATTTGTTGCTCAAATGTTGTTTTATAACTGCTGTGAAGGCATTTTATTACATTAAATGTGCTATACAAATGCAAGTCATTATATCTTTCATCAACCTATATGAATGTAGGTGTGGTGCCTCCTTCATGGCAGAGAGTATAGATTCCACCACAAGCAAATGAAATTTTCATTCCTTTGGATTTTTCAGATTGATTTAGAGCCTTGAGGCAAGGAGTTCAGGTTTCAGCATGTCTATAACTATTTAAAAACAATTGTGTACTGAATGAAATATATTGTATGATGTATATCAGGAAAGAATTAATTTGTTCTGCATTTTTCTTCACTTGGATTGGAAGAATGATCAGAAACATTTTTCCTTTTGACAGCTATTTTTGTCAGTCATTCAGTTGGTTTTATTCTGTCCATGTTAGTATTCCTCCTATAATGAAGAGCATGAAGATCCATATTTTGGTCTCTGAAATGCTGAATAAGTTTGTCAATTCAGTACAACCTGCATGACCAATATGGGAATAGTTCTGCAGAGCTGGACCAACAGGCATCAAATTATGCATCTGTGATTGAGTGTACACAGTTGTTTGAAAGTTGTGGTTCATGAATTATTTTATTGCCCACTGGTTTTTGCCTCTTCATCTGTGTAAGTCACGTCTGTACAGACCTGCAAATCCAAAACTGCATCATTAGTCTGTAGAGATAAGCAAAGTAGCAGTCATCAAAGATGTTTGTTTCCAGAGGTGGTGGCAAAAACCATTTTCACTACGTGGTTTTCCGCAGCTCTGCCTCATTAGTACTAGCTTCTGCCAGCAAGGTATGGTAAATTGAAATGGTTATAAAATTATTTTGTATTGCCAGGTATTCAATTTATATAAGCGGGAATAAAATTTCCTCTTTAATTAATTGAGAAATTTATTTCAAAATTTGTATTCATTTTGTTTACAGTTGCATCTAAATGCCTTTTCTAAGATGGCATTTCCATTAACTGTAACCAATTTAAATCTGTGTTATGGCATGTCCTGTTTTTGTGCATGTATACATTTAGCATACCTTCACACCCATACTGTTTTTTTTTACTCTTTGGGGAATAGTGGAGAAAGTGGCAGAAGAATTCCTGAATTGCTATTAGTCCATTGAACCATGTTACAAATGTCCTTCCGTAGCCATGTCCTGGCTTTGGACTTGAACCTGAGGCTTCTGGCTCAGCAATAGCAATGCTACCACTGCACAACAAGGCTTCTTTCTTGATCTGTATATAAATAAACAAGAAAAAGATCAGTTTTTTTTAACTTTGATGTTTATGAAGGATGCTCAAAGTGGAATAGATTGATAGGTATACAAATGAATGGTTATTACAACAAATGGTAGTTTACAGCACAGACAATTTAATAGTGGTGGACAAACAAAAGTTGAAATACTTTGATACAGAGCAACGGCAGAAATTAGATTATAGTGGAAGGAATGATAAAGGGAAAACATAGTGTAGTTAGGTGGAAGACAAGGTGGTGTAATAACATAAGAGAACAGACAGGCTTGAGTTTCACATGAGCACTGAGTGATACAAGATGGAAGCAACTGGATGAGGAATACATGTTACAGGAACTCTGCCTCCCTCGGTTATCTGCACCTCTATCACACAAATCTATTATGCTGTAACTGTTTCTCTTTCTCTCCTCCACAACTTGACAAGAAATAGGTTTGATTAATATTTCATGAAAGCTAGAATGATAGCATGAGCTATTTGGGATACGGTAATCTTTAAGAAACTGCTTGATTAGTTGGAATTATCTGTAGTTACTGTGAATGAATTGGCTATTCGTGATGAACTTTTGGGCAGACTTACAATAAAATAACAGACAAAATTCCTACTTGCTGAAATTCTGCTATTCACAATCCATAACAATGACTTGAATATAGAGATAGGATATTTAAGTTTGATGATACAAAACTAGATTGGAGTGCAAGCTTTGAGGAGGACACAAATAGATATGGATATGTTAAGTGAGTAGACAAGGTGGCAGATGGAGTATAATGTGAGCAAGTATGAAGTTACTTACTTTGATAGGAAGAATAAAAAAGCAGAATATTTTAAAAAATGTATTGTAGATGTTGTTGTTGGAAGGGACTTAGGTGAACTCGTACAAGGAATGCAGTTAGAGAGGCAAAATGCGTGTTGGCCTTTATTGAAAGAGAATTGGAGTACAGGAACAAAGAAATCTTGCTGCAATTGAACAGAGCTTTGGTGAGACCATGTGGAGTATTGTGTGTAGCTTTGGCCTTCCCATTTAAGGAAGGATATACTCGCATTGGATGCGGTGCAGTGAAGGTTCACCAGCTTTGTCCCTGGGATAAGGAGGTTGACATACGAGAGACTAAGTAAATTGGGCCTATATTCACTTGGGTCCAGAAGAATGAGAGCTGATTTCATGGAAATGTACAGAATTCTGAAAGGACATGAGAGAGTAAACACTGAGAGACACTAACTGAGGTATCTAGACAATGGGCGTAGTCCCAAGATAAGGGATTGATCATTTAAGACTAAGATAAGAAGCATATTTACTCAAAAAATCCTGACCCTTCTGAGTTCTGTACCTCAATGTTCCGGATGCTCCATTGTTGAATACATTTAAGGCCGAGGAGGACAGGTTTTTGATTTCTCATGAAATCGAGGGATACGAGATGGGCTGAAAAAAATGGAATTCAAGTTGAATGTCAACCATGACCATATGAATGGCAGAGCAGACTTAGTGGATCATGCAATGTATTTTTCCTATTCCTTATCTTATGAATGGCATAAGCAACGATTTCTTGTGACACTGTTCCAATGTCCTGCTGATATACAGTGGGGGATACGAAGAATGCCTAGAGAATTAGTCTATTTCCGTTGTACTTTTAATTGTCTGGTAACAGCCTTATAAGAAATATGTGAGAGTTTGATCAAGTGAAATTTACAGGGTGTTTAATGTGTAATACAAGTGGTGATCACTGGAATTTGATCAAAGAGCTAGCTGACATTGAGCAAGCTTTAGAGAATGAGATGCATCGATCTGGATCTTTTTAGTGACTGCGTCAAACTGCATTCAGTCCAAGACTCTGATGAAAGCAATAGAAAATATCTGCACAGTTTCAGCAGCATTCGGCACAGCAGTGTTTGGTTCGACAAGATTAAATTGTGCCAGAATCAATGAGGCTGTCTGCTTCTAGTCACTAATCCTGTCTATAAGTAAATAAAAGTGCAATCAAAATGGAATCCCATATGTGATTGTTGAGATCTCAAGCATGTTAAGTTAGTTACAGATGAATTGCAAATCTAATCAAAAGGTTTAGAGCTTAAGGTGATTTTTGAGCGTACAACCCATTCTCTGAATTTCTCTTTCAGAAAGCTAGCTTAAAAATTTGTAGACTTTCTGGATTTTTATCTTTGAAAATAAATTAGTAATATAATATTTTTTGATTTTCTTTTTCTGTTTGTTCCCCACAACACAAACACACTTGTGTGCACATGCACACACTTCTCTTTTTGACTCGGAAATAGTTCTGATGAGTGCTGCAAAATATACTTCTTGACTGACCAGAGATGAGAATTATTGATGGAATTTTCACCTGTGGAGGTATCACAGGCATATTCTACCCTACTGTTCATAGGTGCACTTTCCATCAAGGATCCAGGATAATTCCTTTCTCCTCCCTTTCTGTCAACAATGACTCTTAGCAACTTTCAAGATGCAGCATAAAAAGCATTCTTTCTGATTATATCACAGCTTAGTTTGGCTTCTGCTCCGCCAAGACCACAAGGAACTACAGAAGATCATGAATGTAGCCCAATCCATCTCACAAACCAGCCTTCCATCCATTGATTCTGTCTACACTTCTCGGCGAAGCAGCCTGCATAATTCCCTTGGGAAAAAGATATCAAAATCTGAGATCGTATGTCAACCGACTCAATAACAGCTTCTTCCCTGTTGCTGTCAGATTTTTGAATGGACTTACCTTGCATTAAGTTGATCGTTCTCTACACCCTCCTTATGACTGTAACACTACATTCTGCAGTCTTGATTGGTATGTTTTGTCTGTATAGCATGCAAGAAACAACACTTTTCACTGTATATTAATGCATGTGACAATAAGAAATCAAATCAAAACCCATTAGTCAGGGATAACTCCATTCCAAGATTAAGTCAGGAGCCTTCCTAATCTTTATGGCTCAATGCCATACAGGTTTGTGTAATTGCTAAGTAGATAATCAGATTGTTCATATTTGTTTTTATTTTTTGACATTACTCCTTTTTTAAATTTATCTTAATTCAGTGCCACCTTGTTCTCAAACCATCCGCCAAGGAAACAATTGTCCCTTATCTACTCGGGCCAGACTCCTAATGATTTTCATTACCTCTAACGAATCTCCTCCAAGCTTCTCCAATCTATCCATGCAACATGAAGCCCCCATTCCCCGAATAATTCTCTGATATTCTTTCTGCATTCTGTCTTCGTATCTTGAGAGCTTAGTCCAGTTCAAGACAGACTAATGTTTTCTACAGGTTTAATGTAATTTCCTTTTCTACTCTACTCCTATTAATAAAGCCTAGAATGCTGTATGCTTTATTAACTGCTTTTTAACCTGTCTTGTCACTTCAATAATTTATGCACATATGCTCCAAAGTCCTCTTGCTTCTGCACTTCTTTTATAGTTGTACACTTTATTTTAAAATGTCTCTGTGCTATTTCTACCAAAATGAATCACTTCTCACGCCTCTGCAGCAAAATTCATTTGTCTGCCCATTTCACCAATCTGTCTCTGCCCTTTTTTCAGTTCTGCACAATCATAGAAACATGGAAAATAAGTACAGTGGTAGGCTATTCAGCCCTTCATGCCTACACCACTGTTCAATATGATCATGGTTGATCATGCACTTGCAATATCTCACTCCCATTTTCTCTCCGTATCTCTTGATCCCTTTAGCAACAACGGCCATACTGGCTTCCTCTTGAACATATTTAATGCACTAGTCCCAGCAGCTTTCTGCAGTAGAGAATTCCACAGGTTTGCAACTCTAAGTGAAAAAGTTCTTATCTTAATCCTGAAATGGTTTACCCCTTGTAGACTGTGACCCTTAGTTCTGGACTTCCCCAACATCTAGCCTGACCAGTCCCATTAGGAGTTTATCTATTTCTATAAGATCCAGGCTCTCTTCATTTGTCAATCTTGCCATTCCAGGAATCAGTCTGATGAACCCTCACTGGACTTGCTCAATTGCAAGAATGTTCTTCCTCAAACTGGGAAACCAAAACTGCATATACTACTTAAGATGTGGCCTCACCAAACCACTGTATAATTACAGTAAGGTATCCTTGCTCCTGTGTTCAAATCCTTTTGCTATTAAGGCCAGCATGCTATTAGCTTTCCTCACTGCATGCTGTACCTGTGTGCCAGCCTTCAGCAATTGTTCCACAATGACACCCAAGTCATGTTGCATTTTCCCTTTTCCTAAACTGCCACTGTCCTGATAATCTTCCCTTTTTTGCTAACAAAGTGGATAACCTCCCATTTATTCACATTATATTGCATTTGCTAGTATCTGCCCATTCAGCCAGCCTGACCAAATCACCATGCAGCTTCTTAGCATCCTCCTCACTGTATACACTGCCACCCAGGACTGCTGCTGTACAGCGCCAGGGATCTGGGTTCAAATCTGGCTTGAAATCTGGCTGAGGTCATTGTCTGTGTGACATCTGCAAGTTTCTCCCATGTCAGTGTGGGTTTCCTCCAGGTACTCCCATAGACCAAAAATATGCAGGTTAGGTTGATTGGCCATATTCACATTACCCCTTGATTTAAAGGGGGATTAACAAGGTAATTGCATGGGGTTAGGGGGATAGATTCTGGATAGGATTGTTGTCAGTGCCAAATGGCCATCTCCTGCGCTGTAAGAATTCTATGATTAGTGTATTTCCGATTGCCAAACTCTAATGTTATGCTAACTTGGTTCATAGTTTGAACTTTTTCGTCATGCTTACATGTTCAACCAGGTGATATATGCTCATACAAGTGTTAGTGGTGGAAAATAAAACTTTCTTGTTTATAGCAAACATTGAATACAGTAGAAGTTGTACAAGACATTGGTACGGCCACACTTGGAATACTATGTACAGTTCTGGTCACCCTGTTATAGAAAGGATATTATTAAACTGGAAAGAGTGCAGAAAAGATTTATTGGGATGCTACTGGGACTTGATGGTTTGAGATGTAAAGAGATGCTGGCTAGATTTTTATCCCTCGAGCATAGGAAGCGTAGGGGTGACATTATAGAGGTCTATAAAATAATGAGGGGCATAAGTCAGTTCGGTGGTCAACATCTTTTCCCAGAAATAGGAGAGTCTAAAACTAGACGGCATAGGTTTAAGGTGAGAGGGGAGAGATACAAAAGGGCAATTTTTTTCTCACACAAGGTGGTGAGTGTCTGGAACAAGCTGCCAAAGGTAGTAATAGAGATAGATACAATTTTGTCTTTTAAAAGAAATTTAGACAGTTACATGAGTAAGATGGGTACAGACAGATATGGGCCATATGCAGGCAAGCTTGAGGGTTTAAAAAAAGGGACAGCATGGACAAGTTGGACCGAAGGGCCAGGGGTTTCCATGTTGTAAACTTCTATGACTCTGTAACTGTTGGTGTTCTACTAACTAAGCCACAAGATTGGGAGTTCATCAGCTTCAAAATTCAATTATGTAATCTAAACGGATGTAATGCTGCATTGTTGGAGATACCCATCTGCCTGTTTCAGTGTTTATGATGTTGAGGTAGAATTTAATTTAGAATTTAAAGTAAATTGTAGGAATTCTCTCCCAATGTCTTGCATCAAATTAAAGTAAGTTTACAGCATAGGGATTAACTGATCTATGATGCCATTGATGCTTCACAAAAACTTGCTCGTACCACTCTTCTTTTAATCTTATACCATTCTGTTCTTCTGTCCTTTGTCCTTATCTTGATTTCCTTTAAATATATTTGTTCTAGTCGTCTCACCCATTCCTTAAAGTACTGTATTCCTCATTCTTGCCATGATTTGGATAAATATGTTACTTGTAAATTGAATTTATTCATGCCTATCTTATATTTATGTCCACTCATTTTTGAATCTTCTCCAAATATGAATGCCTTCTTTGCCTGTGCTATCGAATCATTTCATTTTCAAGGCCTCAATTAGATTAGTGCTCAGCTTTCAGTTACAGAGCTATAGAGAAGAGCTTATTTCTGCTTGTTCTAACCTTTCAGTTCATGGCATCTAGAACTTGGTTTGCTTTTGCCAATGGCCTTATTAATCTGAGAAGCGTCAGGCGCAGGAAATACCTCTTTACTTTCATATCTCACGAAAGCATTTAACACTGTCAGTAGAGCAGGACTGTACAGAATCTTGGGGAAAATTAACTAGCCACTATAGCTGCACAATCATGTCCATTCTTTTCATAATAACACTGCATGAAAGTCCTTGATGCAGTCCATCTCCAAATGCAGTAAGACCTGGACAATATCCAGGCTTGGGTTGACAAGTGGCAGGTAACATTCATGTCACACAAGTGCCAGGCAACAACCAACTAGAGAGAATTTAGCCATTGCCTCTTGACATTGAAAGATCAAATCCCCCACTAATAACCAATGACTAGAAATTGAACCAGACTAGCCATAGAAATACTGTGATTACAACAGTAGGTCAGAGGCTAGGAATCCTGCAGTGAGTAACTTACACTCTGATTCCCCAAAACATGTCCATAATCTACACTGCACAAGTCAGACTATGATGAAATAGTCTCCACTTGCCTAAATGAGTGCAGCATCAACAAAACTCAAGAAGCATGTCACCATCCAGGACAAAGTAGCCACTTGAGTACCCCATCCATTACATTCAACATTCTTTCCCTCTGTAACTGACAGACAGTGGCAGCAGTGTGTAACATCTATAAGATGGATGGCTGGAACTCACCAAGGCTTCTTTGACAACACCTTTCAAACTCATAGATGGGCAAACTGGAAATACATTGGAAGCAGATACATTGGAAATACCTGGAAGTTCCTCTCCAAGGTACTATCTTGACATGGAAATACATTGCCATTCCTTATTGCTGTAATAAAATCTTGGAACTCCCAAACAGGATTGTGGATGTACCTATACATCCACAATGGGCAGCAGCAATCAGAGGAAGCTCACCATCACCTTCCCAAGGATAATTAGGTTGGGCAATAAGTGCTGGTCTAGCAGCATTCTTAGAACGAGCTGACAATAGACTGCTCTGCCTTTGAGAGAAGAGTTGACTGAGATGAATTAACCTGAGGATTACTGCACCTCACGTATGACCCCCTTTGGCCAATTTACATGCATAGCATAACATCAGCTGACTTTGGGACCAAGAATCTGGTTTATGAAATACTCATGTATTCTTAGCACCTGGCTGTATCCTGTGGATATGGACATTTTGCAGTGATCACAAAAAGAAGCTCAATTTTCATCTTGGTTGCTCTTATCCCTTTGAAAGGACTGCTGTGCACGTGATTTTGCCTTTGTGAGATGCATGAATTGGACTCAGTATTCCAGCTAAGGCCAATCCGATGTTTATTTTTACAGGTGCATCATAGCTTCACTGCTTTGGTGCTCCTAGGGTCCCATTTGCCATATTAACCACTTTACTAACCTGTCCTTCTACCTTTAATCTGAGCATGTATTCCCCAGGTCCCTCTGCTTCTGTATCCTGTTAGAATTGCATCCTTTTATGTTGTATTGTATTTCTTCATTTTCCTCCCAAAATATATTGCTTCACACTTCTCTACATTAAGTTTCATATACCACGTGCCTGTCCATTCCACTCCCTTGTCTATGCCCTATGTAAGAAATTCGAGCAGGAATAGGTCATGGCATCTGTCAAGCCTGTTTTGCCATTCAGTACAATCTTGGCTGATCAGCCTCAGTTCAACTCTCTCCTTCGCTCCCCTCATCCCTCAATTTTTTGAAACGATCAAAAATATGTCCATCTCAATCTTCAATATATTTAACATTGGAGTAGGCGCAACAACAGGGGGTTTAGAATTCCAGAGATTTACATTTTTATGACTGAAGACATTTCTGCGTTATAAATGATTAACCCCTTATCTTGAGACTGTGCCCGCGTTGTGGATTTCCCAGCCAGCAGAAACAACTTCTGTTTCCCCTTCGAAGCTCTTCACAGTCTTGTATTTAATGAGATCAATTCATTTCTCTAGGCTCCAGAGTGTGGAGGCCCATTTACTCAGACTTCCATCATGGACAATCTAGAAACCGATATAATCAATATTTGCTGTACTGCCTCCCAGGATAAATATATTCTTTAACTATGGTGTCCAAAACTACAGGGATCTTTTTGCTGTTTGACCTCATTTAAACTCCTATTTTCCAACAGACTGTAGCTCCTTATTCTTTCTCCCAAACTACACAGTTACTGAAATTTATTTAACATTCTGGTAGCTCATTCTGCATTTTCATTAATACCGTCTTGTATTTCTCAATCATCCCTTATGCTAACTGTATCTTTAATTTAGTGTCACCTGTAAATTTAGCCAACATCCCTTCTCTTAAAATGTGGTATTTCTGCCAATGTAATTGCTGTTTTGGTTTACTCATTAAATCTGAAATACTTTTAAGATGTTTCTGAGAGTGATGGTAAGGTAATAAATATGTAATGGGTTGAATGCAGTCTCAAATGATGTGTGCGCAGTCATCAAAGCTTCACCTACATCGTCTGCACAGTGTTTCTTTTTTCACCCTTAAGGCTAAAGTAATTGAGATGGTCTAATTTAATGCCAATTAGTGCTGAATTACTTGGCAATTAGTTTGGTGCATTGGTCTTATCTACAGGGAACTGTTGAGTGCCCAATCTTCAGACCCTTTCCGTCAATGAGAATTTCATCTGATCACTCAAGGCTGCATTTGAAACTACATCCCAAAGGTGAAAGAATAGTATTATAACTCAGTTCACAAATCATTTCGATGTGAATGACTTGCAAGTTTAAAAAGTTTCAATATATTTAATGTCCTCGAGTTTTGCCTGTAATTTGCCTAGGCAGCTAACCTCAGATTTTCCCACTGATAATAGCCAATGTTTGAAGCCCAGCATCATGTTTGGAAATCCCACTAATGAAAATTGCATCTGTTCGAAGCTATACTTCTACAAGTATAGCTGCCTCTCTGTGAAATGCTTATATGCAAACCATAACCTGCCTCTGTCTCCACCCCATAATAATAGATGATGGGTACTGAGTTCAGGGGCAAAATCTCAGTAAACAAGACTCTGGCATAATTTTGGCTAAGGTTTGGAGCTCTTCCATCGTTGCAAAAATTCAGGCCAAAGTCATCTTTATCCTCATTTTCCAACCTTCGAGGACCTGTGTCAGTTTCCACTGTTTCTCGCATAAGCAATGTGATCTAAGCATTAAATGCATTTGCCCTACTCTTTGTACTTTCTAGGAATCTACACATGCATTCTGTAAGAGACAGCAAGTTGTTTTGCTTGCTCCAATCAGTGAAACTCATCTCCAAATTCTGTGGCTTGGGGCTCGACTCCTCCCTCTGCAATTAGATCCTGAACTCCCTAACCCGTCAACCATAATCAGTAAGGGTAAACAACAACGCCTCCTCCATGATCATTCTCAGCACCGGTGCTCCACAAGGCTGTGTTCTCAGCCCTCTACTGTACTATTTACGTGCATATGACTGTTGGCCAAATTTCCCTCCACCTCAATTTTCAAGTTTGCTGATGACACCACTGTAGTGGGTCGGATCTCAAACAATGACAAGACCGAATATAGGAAAGAGATGGAAAATCTGGTGAATTGGTGCGACGACAATAAAACCTCCCTCAAATGTCAACAAAATGAGATTTTCACTGACTTCAGGAAGCATAAAGGAGAATATGCTCCTGTCTACATCACTAGAGATGAAGTAGAAATGGTTAAAAGCTTCAACAACCTGTCCTGGTCCCCCTCATGCTGACACTGTAGTTGAGAAAACCCATCGATGCGTCTACTTTCTCAGAAGATTGAGAAAAATTTGGCATATCAGCTCCGACTCTCCAACTCTTACAGATGCACCATAAAAAGCATTTTTCTAGTTGTATCACAGCTTGGTATGGCTGGTGTTCTGCCCAAGACCGCAAGAAACTACAAAGTCATGAATGTAGCCCAATCCATCATGCAAACCAGCCTTATTGACAATTGACTCCATCTACACTTCCTGCTGCTTCAGCAAAGCTGTCAGCATAGTTAACAATCCCATAACCCCGGACATTCGCTCTTCCATCATCTCCCTTTAAGAAAAAGATAGTCTGAGGCCACATTCCAACCGATTCAAGAACAGTTTCTCCCGTGCTGCCATAAGACATTTGAATGGACTTATCTTGCATTAAGTTGATCTTTGTCTACACCCTAGCCATGATTGTAACATTACATTCTGCGCACTCTAGTTTCTTTCTCTATGAACGGTATGCTTTGTCTGTATAGTGCGCAAGAAACAATACTTTTCACTATACTAATACATGTGACAATAGTAAATCAAATCAAAATCAAATCTAGTGCTGCTCTACATTGAGATGATTCAGCACAAATTGGACGAATGTTTGCTGAATACAATTGTACCTACAAGTTTGATTCTATCTTTTTGTACCTCAGCAAATCCATCCCCTGCTCTCCTATTCCCATGTAGTTATGTCCTTTTCAATTTCTGTACTAGTTGGTATATCATCAATTATTTCTCCTGTGGACTCTGAAATCATCTAGTTTGAATGTTGATGTTAGTAATTTCCGTGCTTGCCAACCTCTAATTTTCATAAGAGACAAGATGCACAGTGTGTTTGTCATTTTCTAGAGGAAAGGGAGTGAATTGTAGCTGGGCCTCTGCATCTCTGTATTTGGTCTGTCATTTTTCTCATTGGATGTGAGTGTGCCTGCTGTGCATTTCTGACAATGTTAGAAGTTCAGATGTTTTCTTAGTTATTTTCACACTTGGCTAATTTTAAGTAATTTACTCAGATTGCTGAAGTCAACCTCACACAAGCGAGCAGTTTTCACTTTTTTTTTCCCCAAACTGCAAAAAACAACAAAGCAAAATTCTATAAATGTGAAATAGCTAAAAGGAAATACACCTAATTTGTTACCATTTTTCTCTTTCAGGAATGACCATAAAAAGCATTCTTTCTGCTTTATCATAGCTTTGTATGTTTGCTACTCTGCAGCCATCTTGAAATTTAGTACTTGAAAGGTCATCATCATTAACCTGAAACATTAACTCTTGTTTCTTTCTCCACAGAAGCTGCCAGACCTGCTGAGTATTTTCAGAATTTTCTGTTTCAAAGCAATCTTTTGGGCTTGTATTCCATTATCGTTCCCTTGCTTTCTCTATGGAAGAGGAACTTCCTTTGTGCTTTCTTGGGATTTATGATGGACTGTCACTTTGTGAGGGTTGGCTTCACAGCATCAGCACCTCTTGAAGTTTCAATTGCTTTTCTCAATGACATGAAGCAATGTTCAGAGAGAGTGTTTCTACTTTGGCAGGCTTGAGTGAGATCAGTAAAGCCTAACTAAATATTTTGTGCTGTGTTCAGAAATACTTTCAGCCAATTACAAATCATTTTAAAATCCTATTTTGAACTGGGTAACACTGTTGTTTTGTGTTAAATAATTCCCATTTGTATAATTAAGCAGCGTAATATCACAGAAACATCATTCATGTGGAAATCAGCAAAATCCTTCCTTGTGTGCATCAAAGGAAAATCAACATTCCAAGTACTGTGAATCTAAACAATGAATAATAGGTTGCTGTCACATTTCTTCTTGTGCCCATTACTGGCCCAAATAACAATTCAAAGAACAAAGAAAATTATAGCACAGGAGCAAGCCCTTTGGTCCTCCAAGCCTGCACCAACCATGCTGCCCAACTGAACTAAAATCCCCTATCCTTCTGGAGACCATATTTCTCTCTTATCCTATTCCTGTATTTGTCCAGGTGCCCCTTAAAACTCAATAACTGTAGCTGCTCAAAAAGGCATACTTTGCTTCAGCCTATCTTTCTTCTTTTCAGCTTGTCATTCCAGTGGAAATATCCACTGCATCAGAGTAATTGATCCTTGCATCTACACAGGAAACAAAGTTTCTATCACCTGATAATTCTAGTTTGTGGCACTATACTATAAATCCAGAAACCATAAAGCAAAAATATTCTCCATATTTTCTCTCTCTCACTTGTAGCAGGCCCATGAAAAGAATTTTACTTAGTGTGGTTTGCTGTTCCTTTTACATATTGCTATCTGTTCTCGATTATGCACTGCTCATCGTCTTCCCCATTGTATAATAGGTGTGCCTTCCTTTAGAATCATAGAATCGTTACAACATTGAAGGCAGCCATTTGGCCCGTTGCGTTTTTCAGGCTTTGCTATGGAACAATTCTCATTCTGCAACTCTAGTGCCTCTCGCCACCTTCGTGCACGTTGCTATTTCTCAGATATTTAAAAAAATAGCAAAACGTGGAACAGAAGGAGGCCACGCTGCTAATTATCTCTGTGCCAACTGAGAACCAATTTATCATCGCCAATCCACCTAATCTGCAATCTTTGGACTGTGGCAGAAAACTGGAGCACCGTGAGAAAACCCATACAGAGATGGAGAGGACATGCAAGCTCCACACTGTCACCCAAGGCTAAAATTGAACCTGGATCCCTGGCACTGTAAAGCAGCAGGGCTAACTGTTGTGTTGCTATGCCACCATATAAGTTAGATATTTTGAATTCAGCTGAAAGCTGCGGAATCAGAAGCCCAAAGCAGCAGATCTTCCAGCTTTTTGTTTCTGGGTTGGAGTAGAATACCGAGAAACATTTTTAATCATGCTTACAAATTGGGAAGAATATTTGGACAATATTGCAAAAATAAGATTTTTTTTTGATTAACTTAATTCAAGAATAAAGGATCGAATAAAAGCAAAAATCCTGCAAGTGCTTGATCTGAAATAAAAACAAAATGCTGGAAAAATTCAGCCAGTCTGGCAGCAGCTTTGGAGAGAGACAGTCAAATATGACTCTTCTTAAGAATGGATTTGAAAAATTGTGGCTCATCAATAAATAGAGGGACAGAAATTAGCTGTTGAGCATTTTTCACTATTGGTTAAATCATGGTCATACCTAAATTTCATTTATGCAACTTGGTTCCATTTCTCTTGATGTCTTTGTCATTGAAAATCAATCTCAGTCTTGGAAATTTCAGTTGACCCTTTTGGGGAAGTATGTTCCAGATTTCAACTACCATTTGTATAATAACAGTGGCTTTTTAGTTCACTTCTACATCGTTTACCTCATTCTAACATTTTGCTCTGGTTTTGCATTTCTTCACCAGAGGAAATCATTTTTCTGCAACTATCCTACTGCATCCCTTAATTTTAATTTCTAAATTCACAGGAACACATGCCAAGTTTATGCAGTCTGCCCTCATAATTTAGTTCTTTGTGCCCCATTGTTATTCATTGTTAGAAAGAAAGACAGCAAGTAGCCCCACTGAGGAAACAGAAGCTTTAGCATTTATGTTAAAATAAAGGCAGCTTGATAACAGCCTGAATATTTGAAATATTAATTAAGGCAGCTTTGACAGGATCCCTATCATTTCTAGTTTAGTGTTTTGAAAATAATCCAAGAGAAATGCAGAATAAATATAGCTTTGCAGTGCATTACTCCATAATGTGCCAAAGTGTGAAGTGCTGATTGATATCTTGTTTGCTTGATCACTTTAAACAAAGCAACGATTACATCAAGAAAGTTACAGGGGAATAAATAAACGAGTCCAGGTCCCTTGAGTACTGAAAGCTCATGCATATTTTAAGTATAATTCTTGTGTCAGCTGTGGCTCAGTTGGTAGCACTGTCATCTCTGAGTCACAAGGTTCTGCATTCGAGCACAAAATTGAAGACTGATGCTCCAGTGCATGCCGGAGGAGACTGCTCAGAGCGGACATCGCCAAACTGTTGCAAACATCATCATCATCATCATCATCATCACTCCCCCCACCCCCGCTATACCTGGGTCCCATTGTTTGGCACTCTCTTTCCCAAGCTCTGCTTATGGGAACTTGTTAGTTGTAAAATAGTGAATTGCATTTTGATACTGAAAGAAAAATGCCATATTTCCAGTTCTGTCAGATAGAAAAATCACACTCCCTAATGCAGCTTATTTTCAGTTCTGACCTTCAGCTAATGGTTTTGCAAATATCCAATTTGAATAGAAAAGTTAATCAATGGAAAAAAAAATTAGTTTTGACAAATTATAAAACACAACCAAATAGGCAGTGGACAGTTGGAACCCAGTCTGGATTTTCCACTACCAGTTTCACCTATGTGAGATGCCTGCATGGCTTGTGTGACTAACATATTAAAATGTATCCTTTTACTGTCTATTTACAATCATTTACAACCAGCATTACAACATAATTGAATTCCATATTCTGGGTCTATTGATTGGTCTAACCATTATCAAAATATTGATTTCTCATTCATTTCTATGTGCTTTTGTTGCAATCTATACTATATTGAACTGTTTTTGCTGACAGATCACACATTTTGCTCCAGGGATCTTAAATATATATTGATTCAATTCATATACAACATTGATCAAAAGCAAAACCTTTCAATAGTGTTTCCATTTTCTAGTCAAACATAAGCACAGAGAAAAAGATGACTTCTAACCAGCCCTGCAGGAACTGACTTATTAGCATTGCTGGAAATAGTTTCTTAGTGAGTATTTGCTGGATGTTGGAACGGAATCAGGTTTTCATATATGCGTTGTTCATTGTCGTGTGGTAATAAATCAGAGCAGCAGTGTCGATTTGGTCCCAGTTGAACCATGTGAAAGAGTGAAACAGTAACCCTAGTACGTTATAACAAGTGAAAAGGCGACCAACATTAGTTCAGAAACTATTGATATTACTATTAGCTTGACTACTGAACTAAATCCTTTCCAAATCAAATTATCTTAAAATTGTTTGAAATGGAGCCCATAAAATATAGCATTTAGTTGATTTATTGTTCAGTGGTTTTATTAAATAATTTGAGTCTCTACGTTATAGGTATCTTAACATTTTACAGTGTCTATTTCCAATTCTTTTCTGAAAGTGCTGACTCGTATTGGTTTATGGAAAAGGAAGATTTTATAGCATTTGACTGCAGCTCTGAAATGTATCAAATGCTTCACGAATAATGCATTAATTTCTTTCATGGGCTAACACAGTAATCACGCACCTTGCAAATGTCAGAAACAATGGTGAAATGAAGACTGGCCATTCCACATGGAGTGATGTTGGTTGCAGGAGGACTGTTGTACGTAAGATGAGAAGAACTCTGCTTTGAGTAATGCTCAGTAAATTTAATATCCAGCTGAACCACTAGAACAGTAACAAAAGCCTTGAACCGTTAGGATAGACATATCCCATGTGGCTTCTAACTCAAGTTCCATTGTTCATGTTTTGAATCCATCCAGGATTAAGGTATTGCCAATTTGTAATGCATTCTGTGGACTGCTGTTCACGCTGCATCCCGATCCACATACAGTGCCATGGACCATCATATGTACACATCGATCTTTCTCTCCGGCAGCACTGATCTATGGATGCCCTTGTTCCCAGGCATCTCTCTGGCCCCACTTCTTCTAATCTCAGCTTTTGCCACGTATTCACTATAGCCTCTGATCTTCCAATTTCTCTGATGTTGAGCAATCTGTGCTCAGCAAAGGAATATCTTTAATCTCCTTATTTTGGGTTTGACACAACATTGAGCTCTTCCATGATTATTGCCTCCTTGTTCATTTCTTTAGGCAGGTGTACTCTCCCACACAGTGGACCCTTTCACCTGCCTCCACTATTTTCCCTGCACCTGAACTCCTCTGTCTGGTCTCTTATTTGCTTTTGATGTTTTTATTGTTTCTTGCCAGTGTAATATTGGTCATCTTAATTTTTCTACCCACCCATGCACTCTAGCTTGTCTCCCTGTAAACTTGCTGCACTTTTGTTCACTCAGATCCAATCCTTACATGTCATCAAACCTGCTGACAGGTGAATGCTGTTGCCGTCTGGCATGTTGACCTCTACCTTGCAAAGGCTGAGCACCAACACTCGGGCACAGCTTCATACGTCATCCTGGACCATGGCTCCATCAGCAAATATCGAACCATTGTTTCCGGGTCTGCCACTGACCTCGTCTATTCTGAGCTCTTCTCTCCACAGCTTCCAACCTCACTCTAGCAAACACAGACAGCCTGTTTCCACCTTCTTCCCAACATCCATAAGCAAGACTATACTTGGTAGATCTATTATGTTCCTTCCTCACTGAACGTATTTCTTTCTATGAATCTCAAAAAAGTCAGTTTGCAGGTGCAGCAGCTAATTAAGAAGGCAAATGCAACTTTGTCCTAGAGGGATGGAGTTTAAAAACAGCGAGATTATGTTACAGCTGTATAAGATACTGATGAGGCCACACCTGGAGTACTGTGTACAATTTTGGTCTCCTTGAGAAAGGATATACTGGCATTCAAGAAGATGAAAAGGAGATTCACTAGGTTGATTCCGGAGTTGAGAGGTTGACTTATGAGGAGAGACTGAGTAAATTGGGACTACTTATTGGAATTCAGAAGAATGAGAGGAGATCTTATAGAAACATATAAGATTATGAAGGGAATAGATAAGATAGAAGCAGGGAGGATGTTTCCACTGGCAGGTGAAACTAGAACTAGGGGCCATGGTTCATAATAAGAGGAGCAGATTTAAGACTGAGTTAAGGAGGAACTTCTTCACTCAAAGAGTTATGAATTTGCAGAATTCCCTGCCCAGTGAGCAGTTGAGGCTACCTCATTGAATGTTTTTAAGGCAAGGATAGATAAATTTTTGAACAGTAAAGGAATTAAGGGTTATGATGGGCAGGTGGATAAGTGGATCTGAGTCCACAAAAAGATCAGCCATGATCTTACTGAATGGTGGAGTGGGCTTGAGGGGCCATTTGACCTACTCCTGCTCCTAGTTCTTATGTTTCTATCCTGATATCTTTTTAACCCCTTGTCTAGTCCATTCCCATCTACATTCATAATTTTTCTGCCACCCTGATTCATTTCAACAATTCCAAGTTTCCTGGCCCTAACCACTGCCCCTTTTCTATTGACATCCAATCTGTCTGCACTCCCGTCGCCATGTCTAAGGGTTTTGTCTTTGATTTCTATCTCACTGCCTCCATATTCAAAGGATCATCCTTTGGTATTTCGGCCAACTCCAGCAGCAAATATGTCCTCCCATCCCCTATCAGCATTCAAGGCGACTATTCCCTTTGTAATACTCTGGCCCACTCCTCCATCACCATAAAAACTTCATTTTCTTTCCTTTATTGGTGTAATACCTACTCATTTACCTCATGTCTCCTCACTGTCCATGGTCCCAAACATCTTCCAGGTGAAACAGCAATTTACTTGTACTTTTTTCAATTTAGTCTACTGGTCAGAATGCAGCCTGCTCTGCACTGAGGAGACAAACAGGCTGAATGATCACTTTGCAGAATTCTGAGTTCACAAGCATGATCACAACCTTCCAGTCACCTGCCATTTTAATTTGCCATTTTGCTCCATGTTTGCATTTTTGTCTTTGGCCTGCTATACTGACCCAGTACAGCCCGGTGAAAGCTGGAGCAACTTCATGTAATCATTTGATTAGGCACTTTATAGCTCCTTTTGGACTGAACATTGAGTTTGATAATTTAATACCATGAGTTGCATCTTCCGTTTAGGATTTTGTCATTTCCTGTTCCCCACCCAAAGTGCCAGTCTCTTATTCTCATGTTTTTGCTTTGAGATAGTTGCTATTTTGTTTTCAGGCAATGCTGACCTTTATTCTGCTATTAACACTTACTCTGGACCAAAGCTTCAGCCTTTAATTTTATCATCTGTCCAGTGATCCTTGACATCTTTATTATTTAATCTTCCCTGCACCGTAATCTATCGCTAATCTTCTATTTTACTGTACCTGACCTCCCTTTTATTCTCCCCAGACATTTTTCGTGTATTTTATATTATTTTAAAATGTGCAGTGTTTTTGTTCAGCTCCTCAGTTGAAGGATGGCACTTCCAACAATGGAGTACCCCCTCAGTTTTGCAATGGTGTTGGGTATGTTTGTGATCTTTCAGACTTGAAGTGTTTCTGTGGACAATGGAGTGGGGGGTGGGGTGGGGGGGGAGGTGGAGGCACAGAAACCAGGACTACCCTAAGTTCCTTGAACCATGTCTAAGCTCTCACATTGCTGTCATTCCTCTAGAAGTTTAACCATGCAGGCGTCTTTGGCCAGGGCAGATATTATACCTGAATGCGGTCCTATTTTCACCTGACTTTCATATGCATGTACCTTCAGCAGCTTGTCAGAAATGGAATTAATTCCTAGCTGATCTATCCCTTCTCGCTGATCCAGAAGTGTGGATACCAACTGTTGGGCACCCTCCTACACCATCCTGGCCTGTAAGCTGCTGATGTTGATATCCTTCGAATTTGGGTGATGCATTTATCCAATGAACCATTCGGGAAGCTTGTTCATTGTTCAGAAATTGAATAGTTCATAACAGGATTTGCTTAAAGCTGTTATTTGCTGTGACACATAATGTACTACATGTCAGAAGCATGCCACAGGCTGAGCAAATTGACATTACCTGCACAGTGTTTGAACCAATGGTAGAAATATACACAAAAATCAATTGTCTGTCAAGAGTAAAATCCTTTGGTGCATTCCAAATGGATTTCCAGGTTTTAAAATTCAGTTTGACTTTAATATGCCTGGTTGATGTTTCACTTAATATGCGGTAACAATGTTGACTCTGCCATGCTCTATTAATATTTATGTATCATCTTGCAGTACAGTAAACTGCAGCAATATTGGACTCGCGCCAAAGATGAAATGCCATTGCAGATATCTAACTGAGGTTAGAGTTGTGTCACATTATATGAGGCAGTTGCTGTTTGGTGCAACATGCATATTTAAAAATGCTCAACTGAGGGAAAAAAAAGCAAAATAGATTTGCTCATTCATCTTTTGTAATTGAAGATGACTACTGAGCTAAATATCTGCTGTAATGTGTTCAAATATGACTAATCAATCCAGTCTGAGCATGGAAAGATTGGTTGCATGTTGAACATGCATATATTGTTCCCATGGAAAAGATGCTTAAGGCTCCAGACCTGTGAAGCCCTGATGGTCATTGTGATGCTGTTCTCTTCAAAAGAGATGGTACCTTATCTGACAAGACTGCGCCACATGGAGCGATCCTGTGCAAAGCTCTCCCATGTCCTGGCGATGCTAAAACTCTTCAGTGAGATCTTAAGTATCTTTTGTGAATTACTTTTTCTGGCCTCCAAGTGAATATTTCTCTTGCATAGCTAGCCATTGAATACCATTTTAGGCAAATGCTCAACAAGCATCCTTGCAACATGTCCCATCCCGTCTTTCTTTAGAATACTAGGGATATACAGTGGATACCAGGCACATTTGTCAGGGAGAGGACTTAAGTATTAGGAAACGTGGCATGCTATTGGATCAGAAATCATTTTGAATCTCTCAATTTCACACCAACATCATTGTTGTATTGTTAACAGCTCTGTCTTTGCTTAATATGTCCAGTTCAATTTGTTCCTGAAGCTTGCATTATTTTGTGATTGCTATATTTCAAATAGACTTTTGTCAAACCTAAAACAATTTTTGTAAGAAACTATGCTTGGCTGTAGAATTGTTGCAATTGAGTGACAGCTGACGCTGCAGTAAACCCAAAAACAAGCCGTATACAAACATAGCTACTCAACCTTTACATTTGCATGTATGTGCCAAGGCACATTCAATATTTGACAATACTGGATGGAATAAATAAAATAACAAATATGTAATGGCATAGTGAAAGGTACAGATTGTTGATGAAATGAATACCTTCAGGAGGAGAAAAGTCATAATTTTGAAGTCCTAGAAAAGGTGAGAGAGAGTAAATACTTTGAAAGTCCTGATTTCAGTGTAGTGAAAATACGAAGGGGAGACACGTTTCAGTAATGCAAAGCAATGGCTGTGACAAATGCTTCATAGATAATCCAGTCTCATGACGGCAATACTGGATGAGTGACCCTGAGTTAGGAATTCAACTCCTGCAGTAGGAAATGGAATGTAACAAATCAGATCATTTGTGGGTTGACTCCAAGACCAACATTTTCTGCTCTCTCTTTTACCCCCTGCCTCCCCCACCCTACCCCACAAACCCAGAGATGGAGTGGGTGCTTAATTGCATGGGCTGAATTTCCCAACACGTTCCTGCTAGCTGTAGCCCTGTTATGATTTTTTCATCCCATAATCATCCCAAACATAATCCCATAATTTTACACTGGGATGAGCAGGGACTGACTGGTAGCATGCCGTCAACCCAATTAAAGCCCTGAAGTGAACTGTTAAGAACCATTTCCCTCTCACCATCAGTTTATAGGCTGCCAGCTGCTTGGAGTTGGGAAGAGGTGAGATTGGTGAGGAAGAATGAAGAGAGTTAGATCTTGGGCAGGAAAGATGGTGGGATTGTGACCTCCATCAGCAGCCAGTTTCTGACTGGGAGTGCAAATACCTTGAAGTCTGGTGACCTCTGCCCGGCCACCACCTCAGCCTATTCCCCCAGAACCCTGATGATTCCCTAGTGACCTGCAGGCCTTTCCTGCTCAGGCACTTCGCTTTGGTCCCAAGTACTTAGGCTCAGGGATTTTGCTTTCTGCTACTGCAACCTTGTTCTAAGAGGAACTGGAAAGCTACTGACTAATGTGGCCAGCAGCTGTCCAAGGTGTCACTTCCTCCTGTGTGAGGGTTGGAAGTCCTGCCTTATGTCAGTCAGTGCTTGCTTAAGTATGGCCTAGCTCCTATCATCTGAAAAATTCAAGCTTAACAAAATAAAAAAACTGCTGGGTAGCATTGGAACCCAACTCAGTTTGGACTGTATATGACTCTAGTTCCACACTATGTTGTTGACTATTAAGGTGGCTAGAGATGGCAATATACATAGCCTTGCCAGCGGTAGCTGCACCACGAAAATAAATATGAAGTAAAAAAAAAAATCAGAAAATTACAGAAAAATCTATAGAGGTGTGTGGAGTTTCTTAAAGTAAAATGTGTGTAAAATGCATGTTATGGTACCCTTGTATGCCAGAGAATTTGATCAGTAGGTTATTCATCATTTGCCCACAGGAACACTTGCATTATATGATAAACACTACGGTTTTGCTTTCTGAGCAGGAGTGCAGCTGCTGAGCTAAATTCAGCCTGTGTCAGCTAATAAATTGAGCTTAGCTATAGATTCGGGCAAAAACCACCACATTCATTGTTCTGTTTAATCATAGCCGTCAGTTTCCCTTACTGTCATTTAGCTCACAAGCTCTAATTAAATTCTGCTCAAACAACTTTTGCTGCTTCTCAAATAATTTGAAGATACACAAGCTGGCCTTTCCACTTTTAACTTGGGCAAAACCTGACTTTGTAAAATTCAGCTGCAGCAAAGCTTTTTCCGGCACTAAAGCTTCAACCAAAATATTTTAAATTTCTTGCTTTCCTTCCTATCATTACAGCAAAACTAGTGATTGTAGAGTTGGGTTTGGCAGTAAACATAATACAGAATGGTGAAAATTCAGCGCGTCAGCTATCAAGACTGATGACAACACTCAAGGTGTTAAAATAAACTGTAAATGTGCCTTAAGCATTGGTAATCTTGGTTTTGTTTTATTTGCAGCCTTCAGTGTGGTCTCACTGAAGTAGCCATTCATAATGTGCGAGGATCAGTGATGATTGGTAGCAGCCTATGGGAGCATTGTAGCTCAGCCTGACCTTGCCTCACCCACCAACTTCACAAGCTTTCCAGCAGTTAGATGTGAAGGCAATGTTTTTTTTAAAACCTCTCCTTAGCCTGGAGAGAAACTTGACCTTGTTAAATTTAATCACAGGGAAGCTTTGTTGAGCACTGCAGTATGCATGTATACTGAATTGTTTTATGTTTCTTGGTTTCCTTGCTATCATTATAGCAAAACCAAGGTTTTGAGGTGACATCAAAAGCTGGACTTGGCAGCAAACACAGATATTCAAGTTTTTGCATAATTCTATTCTTCCATATCAACTCCCTTTGAATTTTCAGTTTATTTTTGTTTCACACAGTCTAATGCATTAAATGTGGGGTGCAACATGTCACAGCTATTGTGTTTGAGGCCAGCCGGCTCACTTATTATCCCCTTACTTTTCCATCAAAACCTTCTGCAGTCCATAGTGCTTGAGAGGAGACCTATTTTCCTCGGTATTTTAAATGAGAAAGAACTTACATTTAAGTAGCGTCTTTCATAATGAAAGAGCACCTCATGACTTGTTTCCAGCAGTGATTACTTTGAACTGTAGTCCCTGTTGTAATGTAGAAAAATGGCAATTGGTTTGCACGTAGCAGGGTCCCATATCCAGCAATGAGATACGCAACCAGATGATTTGTTTTAGTGATGTTGGTTGTGAAATAAATATTGGCCTGGTGTCCTGCACTTCACACAATCCTGAGATCTTTTACATCCATCTGAAAGTGTAGATAGGATCTTGGTTTAATATCTTGACCAAAGGAGGCACCTTCAGAAAAGTGGTTAGAAGTCACCCTATGTGAGGTGCCCACACATATGATTTGAGCCCACAACCTTCTGACCCAAATGAGAGTGTTGATGCCAAACCCAATGCCAACACTTTCTTGTCTTTTACACAGGGACTTCTGTGTGAATGATAAAACCTCAGATTTCAAAATTAGAGATTACAATGAACCATTACCTTTTTAAATATGGGCATAAAATGCTGGAAAAACCCAACAGGACAGCTGTATCTGTGGAGAAAGAAACAAAGTTAAGGCATTTCAAATTGAGCTTTGTTTGATTTGGGGAAAAATTACAGCTGTAACAGGCTTTAAGCACGTACAGAAGCGGGTGAAGGGGAAGAAAAAACAAAACGGATGGGATGGAAGGCAGGGAATCGTAAATGACAAAATGGATGACATGGTGATACAATGGTTAGCACTGCTACCTCTCTGCGCTGTGGACCTGGGTTCAGTACAAGTCTTGGGTGACTGGTATAGAATTTTCACGTTCTCCCCATGTCTGTGTGTGTTTCCTTTAGTTTCGTTCCACAGTCTAAAGATGTGCAGGCCGTGGTGAATGTGTGGTTATAGGGAAAGTGTGGGAGAGGGCCTGGGCTAGATATCCTGTCAAGGAGCCAGTGATGTCTTGATGGGCCAAATGACTGCCTCTTGCACTGTAGGGATTTTATGATTCTATTCTATAAAAAGAAATATGACGCAAGACAGAAAGGGATGGTATTGGGATAATTAAAGAAGCAAACGATGGATCTAGAGGAGATGTAAATTGGAAGAATGGAATAATTACCAAGAACTGCATTCTAAAAGAAATGGGGCAGATGTTAGGATCTGATATTGTTGATAATTCAGTAATGAGCCTGGAAATGTTTGGAAGGCTGCTAAGTGCTAAATCCAAAGATGAGAGCCTGTTCCTCAAGCTTATGTTGAGCTTCATTAGGTGCAGAATGTAGTGTTATAGTCATAGGGTGTAGAGAAAGATTAACTTAATGTAAAGTAGGTCCATTCAAAAGTCTGATGGCAGCAGGGAAGTAGCTGTTCTTGAGTTGGTTGTTACGTGACCTCAAACTTTTGCTTCTTTTTCTTGATGGAAGAACGTTGAAGAGAGAATGTCTGGGGTGCATGGGGTCCTTGATTATCTGGCTGCTTTTCCAAGGCAGCAGTTAGTGTAGCCAGAGTCAATGGATGGGAGGCTGGTTTGCACGATGGACTAGGCTTCATTCATGATCGTTTTTAGTTTCTTTGGTTTTGCTCAGAGCAGGAGCCTTACCAAGCTGTGATGCACCCAGAAAGGAGGCTTTCTATGGTGCATATGTAAAAGTTGGTGAGAATTGTAGTGGACATGTTGAATTTCCTTTGCCTCCTGAGGAAGTAGAGATGTTGGTGGGCTTTCTTAACTATGGTGTCAGCGTGGAGGGACCAGGACAGTTTGTTGGTGATCTGCACACTTAGAAACTTGAAAGTCTTGACCATTTCCACTTAAGCAATATTTGTTTGTCTCACTTGTTCTTTGTTTTGTTATTTCCACTTCAGCCCCATTGGTGTAGACAGGGGCATGTCCTCCTACGCTTCCTGAAGTCAGTGACTATCTCCTTTGTTTTACTGACATTGAGGGAGAGATTATTGTTGTTGCATCAATCCACCAGATTCTGAGCAGATCTACCTGGTGATGGCCTTACGCTGGAGGTTAAAGAAATGCTGACAAATGATCTGTTGAATGTGGAGGGTGGTGCAGCCTGAGGCAAGGGCATCAGCCTTTGTTAAATGTTGTGTTTCACAAAACATGCTTTCTTTCAATACTGAATGTCATGCACTACAATTAGTTAATATTTACAGATTCATTACTTATCAAACATACAGACCAAGAAACTTCACAATTTCCAGCTAATCCCATTTACAGCTCCTCTGAACCCTCTTTTGCTAATGTACATGTCCCTTTACCACCCTCTTTTTTGTTTTTCACAATCATCCATCGTTTTCTCACTTTAATCTCTTCTGCTTTCTAACTGGATTTTCCCTTTTTGTTTTAGAACATAGAAGTTTTACCCCTTCCCTGCTGTCATCTTTTGTTTACAATCTGTTAATTGTCTGACTTTTCAATTCTGGCTAAGGGTTATCATCCTGAGTTGTTAGCTTTGTTACTTTCTCCACTAGTGTTGCTGGAAATACTGAGTATTTGCAGCACTTTCTATTTCTATTTCAAATGGCTGGAATTTTGTTTTGATTTCAGATGTTTATCTTTCTTTTGTGTGATGGAACCTATCAAAATGGATAACATTTTAAAACTGGAATTATTTGTCTTCCTTAAAATGAGAGAGACATGTGAAATTGGTTTACTTTTGAGACCTTTCGAATGTTACTTTGTTCAATGCCTTAAATAATAAATAATAAAGAAAAATTGCTCATTCAAAGAACTAGAGATCCAATAGGTGACTAGTATTTTCTTTTCACACATGTCACGGTTTGGAATAGTGAGTGTTACGGAAATATTTTGAGAAATGGTTGAATAAATTTAAGCCTGAAATGAATGTGCTTTACTGAAAAGGATGTGTGACAGCAGCATGAAGAATTACAATTTTGCGCAGTCAAATCATCATTCCAGAATGTGAGTAGTGTTATTTCAATGTCATTTCTGGCAGCAATTCTGTACCTTGCATGTCCTCGTAGTTTGATGAGAGGCCTTGCAACTTGGAAAAGCATTTTTCTTATTGTGAGAAATGGCAGCCTACTTGCAAAAACCTTTTAGATTAAACCCTTTAGATTAAAGAATATATAAGAGCAAGGAAGAGCTAGCATGAGATGAATCAGGATATTGGTAAATACTCGGTGGACAGTCTATAAAATAGAGCCGGCAGCTTTTCTTTCGAAAAATCAAGCAGCAAGAAGACATCAGAGTGGTGATTCAAGAAAAACTATCGATTAGAAAATTGTCTCCTTTTCTCTCTTTCCGAAACAATGTATTCTCTGTGTGGTTTTTCAAAAATGCTGTAAATCGCCTGCGATCTTGCTCGTAGTTAGTCGGAGGGGTTTATACTCAATACATTTCGCTGCCAAAATGAATCTGTATTTAATCAACATGTTCCATCAAGGCCTTGAAGTTTAATTGCTATAAATAGGGGCACAGAGGTGAACTGGAAGCTTGCCGCTGCAGTCACTGAGGGAAGTTTTTGTCCAGATTTGTCGCTGTAAATTCCTAGTTCTCTCCATGGGAAAAGGTGAGATTATCAAGTCAAAGTAAACCAGGAGAAAATGATTAGCTTTATGAGATGGTGAAAAGCTGTTCTCCTTCAATGATCCATCTGTTTAGCATGTACGTTTTTTTTATGGTGATGTTTAAATTTTGTGGGAGGTTTTATGCACCTGCTTAGCTGCAATGTTTTTATGAATGTAAGATTGAAGCTCATTGTGTCAAGTCTGCGACTTTGCATAATTTGTCTTTTTGTACATAACTGAAAGTAGTGGACATTATATGGAAAAGCTTTTTTGGCACTTTGTCATCTTAATTAAGTACCTTGTAATCTCAAGTAAGTACCCTGTGCCTTTGAAGAAGGCATTTCCTGGGTTTGTCTGATAACCAAGTCCAGAGAAGAAATTAGCCTTTGTAATGACCTTGATATTGTAAGGAACTAGATATGCCCATGGAAGAAACATTTCTGAGAGAACGTACTGTCATGGTGTAAATAGGATTTATTTTCTGAACAATGGGCTCAGTTAATTATTCGAAGAATTACTGACTGCAAAGGACATCTTGGAAACATTCCTTCACTGATGCACAAAAGCTCACTTTCGTAATAGAAAGACGTGACTGGCGTATTTGGGGAGCAATAATAAATCAGAATGCAATGTCAAATCTGACAGCAACGCTAATGTTCTGTTATAATTGAGACATTCGCAGCAGCAGCAACTTGGCATGGCGGCATAGTGATTAGCACTGCTGCCTCACAGCACCAGGGTCTCAACCTTGGGTGATGTGTGGAGTTTGCACGTTCTCTCCGTGTCTGTGTGAGTTTCCACTGGGTGCCCCGGTTTCCTCCCACAGTTCAAACGTACCAGTTAGGTGGATTGACCATGTTAAATTTCCTCTTAGTGTCCAAGGATGTGTAGGATAAAGTAGCTTAGCCGTGGTAAATATGCAAGATTACGAGGATAGGATGGAGAGAATGGGCCTGGGTAAAATGATCCTTTGAAGAGTCAGCACAGACGTGATGGGCTGAATGGCTACTTTCTGCGCTGCAGGGATTCCATGGTTCTATATGTGCTAGTTTTAACAGAAATGTAAGAGAAACAGAAGAATTCCCAATATTTTACTTGAGTTCAAAAAATTCATGATTCAGATAAATGTCTGTTGCACATTTTTCTCAACTCCTAATCTCAATTTTACTTTTCTATATATCTAGTTTGCCCATGTTTCTATTTTGAAATGCAAATTCAATCCTGTTTCTGTTCGTTTTTTGAACTTAAATTGAATTTAAATTAACATTTCAAGCTGTTTTACTATGGGAGGAAACAGGAGCACTGGGAAGAAACCCGCACAGACAAGGGAGAAGGTGCAAACTTTGCTGTCACCCAAGGTTGAAATTGAACTCAAGGCACAATGAGACAGCAGTGCTAATCACTGTGCCACTGTTGTGTTGGGTCTCTAGATTACTGGTCCAGCAATAGTTTATATTTTTCATGAACAAAAGTCAAAATTGCCTCATTACATGTATCTAGAGTTTTGAATCGCTGTGGTCAAAGCGGTCCTTAGTCACACGATGAGCAAATTTGACTATTCTAAAGTGTTTGATCCCAAATTAGCATAGAATGATGTTGCATCCAAATAAATTGACCATCAAAATTGTAAAATGCCATGACTTAATTTATATTATTTATTTTAGTCAAAATTATCTTCCACTCTCTTTCACTTTATTTCTTATTAGTTTTGATATTTTGTCCACTTTTATGAGAAACTCCTGATGGAATGTGTTTCATCTGAGCTAACGATGCCTATCTGTAAGGAAAGTTTTCTTTTTGCTGGCCCCACAATCAAATTTGCAATCAGGCAAAATACACTACCATCTGACTCTGTAAAAGCATGGTAGTACAGTGGTTAGCACTGCTGCTTCACAGCTCCAGGGACCTGGGTTCAATTCCTGGCTCGGGAGTTTGTACATTCTCCTCGTGTCTGCGTAGGTTTCCTTCAGATACTCCAGTTTCCTTCCACAGTCCAAAGATGCGCAGGTTAGGTTGATTGTCCATGATAAAAAATTGCCCCTTAGTGTCCTGAGATGTGTAGGTTAGATGGATTAGTGTGTGAAATACGTAGAGATATGGGTGTAGGGATTGTGTTCAGTGCAGACTTGATGGGCCAAAGGGCCTCTTTCTGCACTGTAGGGTTCTATGATTCCCTGAAAATTGAGGCCTAAGGATTTGTACCTATCCTGTTTGTTGAACAACTGGCTCCCATTCGTTGATCAAAGTATGAAACACACATAAAGCAGGATTCCTAGTACTTTTTTTATTTGGTCATGGGATGTAGACATCACTGGCTAGGCCACCACTTATTGCCCATCCCTGAGAGCATTTAAGAGTCAACTACATAGCTATGGATTTGAACCTACATGTAGGCCAAACCAGATAAGGAAGAAAGATTTCCTTCCTTAAAGGACATTGGTGAACCAGATTGCTTTTTACAATTGAGAATGGTTTCATAGACATCATTAGATTTTCAATTCCAGATTTTTATTGAATACAAATTTCAGCATCTGCGGAGGGATTTGGGCTGGGTGCCCAGAGCGTTACCATAGAACCACAGAATCCCTACAATGTGAAAGGAGGCCATTTAACCCATCGAGTCTGCACCGACTCTCCTAATGAGCATCTTACTCATACCCTCCCTCCCCTCCCCACCTGTATCTCTGTAACCCATGCACTTACCATGGCCAATCCACCTATCCTGCACATCTTTAAACTGTGGGAGAAAACTGGAGCACCTGGAGGAAGCCTGTGCAGACACTGGGAGAACATGCACACTCCACACAGACAGCCAAGGTTGAAATTGAATCCAGGGCAGCAGTGCTAACTATTGTGCCACCTTTGCCCTGGGTCCAGCATCAATACCACTATGCCACTGTCACACCTAACCATTAGCATGACAGAGAAAGAGCAAGCTGTACAATCATTTTCAAACTTGCATTAGTAGAAGTTTTTGAAAACCTTGGTACCAGAACAACAATTTAGGAGTTCACTGTGACCAAAGCAAGCGTTATGAGTTTGACAGAACTCTTAAGGACACGCCAAAATGCCAAGACAAGCAAACAAAGATTTTGAACATGAAGGAAAGGCACTGCACTCACAGCTTGAGCAACAACTTCAGTAGTGTATTCACCAACATGGAGTATGTGAATGTACAGTCAGCACTGTAGAATTTAGTTTGAAAATCCTTTATATCACAAGGATTTGAACTTAAAAAGCACTTTCTGAAAAATCTCAAATGGTGCTATCTCTTCAGGCAAAGGCATGAAATATTATGATCAGGTAAGAGGAGGTTTGAATAGATTCCTATTTTCCCTGCTTGTTTGACAACAACAGCTTTTTTAAGAAATGGAGATACTTGCCAACATGTTTAATTGCTTACATATTAAGACCATGAGAGACAGGATCAGGCAGAGTTTTTAGATAGGATAACTTTGATCATATTTAACTGGATCTAAATAAATAATTAAAATGCTTCAGTTTGCATTTGCACATGCACATACACACACACTTTCAAAGTACAAGCATGTGTAAACATAGTTTACGGAGTGGAAAGGTTATATTAAATCATTTAATGCAGTAAAATTAAAGAGGTCCATGGCTCAAAAATTGGGCAACTCAGCTGGCTTCAGGTTGAACTCAGTGGTTCTTGTTGCTTTCACTTAGTGCTGCAGGTTTCAGCATTGAGATTGTTTAAAACTGCAGGCAGAAGTTTATCCGTTCCTCTGAAGGCAACAGTATTGGGTTAAATTCTTAATATCTGGAAAGACCAGCAGACAAGGTTCAGCCGGCAACTTGGATAAAAAGAGTTGGGGAGAAATCCACTCAGGATTTTATTCCTTCAGTGTCTCAATTGCTTGTTTAGTTCTGCAGAAAGACCAAGTGCTTAAACACAACAAATGGCTGGCTTGTCATATGACCTTCTCTTTCATACTATTCAGTAACCAAATATGGCCAAGGCTAGTATACTATAATTACCTTGACTAGAATTCACCTCTCAGCCAAGATACTATTGTCCAAGTCATTTTCTCTAAAGGTTTGTCTCTACCTAGGTGATTATCTGGATGCTCTGCTGATCAGACAGGCAATGATCCACGTTCATCTATTTCTAGGTAATTTTTCCTTTATGATTTTTCATAAAGGTTGTCTTTGTTTCAATAGTTCTGGAACATAAAAGGTACAGTGATAGAAACCTACAATCATCTTTGACTATGATACTAAGTCACCAATGTGGCTTTAGTCCTTTAAGAGTTTGGTTTTGATATTTTTTGATATAAAAAATAGTTTTACACCAACATCCAGATTTCAGTGAACTTCAATCACATAGCATGCCTCGTGATTTTGAAGACGAGCAATGTATCAGCGTTAAAGCTACAACAGCAACAGTTGTGTGGCATATTTCCAACACCACAGTGAAGAAAACTCATCCATGCCTCAACTTTCTAAAGAGGCTAAGGAAATTTGCCATGTCCGCTACCAATCTCTCCAATTTTTACAGATGCACCATAGAAATAATCCTTTCTGGTTGTATCACAGTTTGGTATGTTTCGTGTTCTGCCCAAGACTGCAAGAAATTACTAGGGTGGTCAACGAAGCCCAGTTTATCACACAAACCACCCTTCCATCCACTGAATCAGTCTACACTTCTCACTGTCTCGGAAAAGCAACCAGCGTAATCGAGGGCTTGTACACCCCAGGCATACACTCTACCACCTTATTCTGTCAGAAAAAAGATACAAAAGCCAAAGGTCACATACCAGTCAATTTAAGAATAGCTTCTTCCCTGCTGCTATCAGACTTTAGATTGGGCCTATCTTATATTAACTTGATCGTCCTCTATACCCTAGCTATGACTGTAACACCACATTCTGCACCTTCCTTTCCTTCTTGAACAGTATACTTTGTCTAGCACATAGGAAACAATACTTTTTACTGTATGCCAATATATGTGATAATAGTAAATCAAATAAAATCAGTCATGTTTCATTCAAACCATGGCTATCAAGGGAGAAAAATTGATCACCTGATGATCAATAGGCAACAAAATGAGCTGTTGTCATGCACTGGCCATATGGAGATGGACACTAAAAAGTGTCTTAACACCAGGTTAAAATCCAACAGGTTATTTGGAATCACGAGCTTTTGGAACAGTGCTCCTTCATCAGGTGAGTGGAGAAGTAGGTTTCATAAACACTGCATATATAGACAAAGAGACAATTGCAAGATAATGGTTGAAATGCAAGTCTTTTCAAGTAATCAAGTCTTTACAAGAACAGACAGTGCGAGTCTAAGAAGGATAATCACAAGTTAGAGGTGTGAATTGTCTCAAGCCAAAAAATTTAGTAGGGTTTTGCAAGCCCAGGCTAAATGCTGAGGGTTTCTTGTAATGTGACATGAATCCAAGATTCCAGTTGAGGCTATTCCTCAAGTTGAGGAACTTGGCTATCAGTTTCTGCTTGACAGTTTTGCGTTGTCATGTGTCTTGAAGGCCATCTTGGAGAACAATTATTTGAAGATCGGAGGCTGAATGTCCTTGACTGCTGAAGTGTTCCCCAACTGAAAGGGAACAATCCTGCTGGTGATTGTTGCACAGTGTTTGTTTATCCATTGTGATAGCAACTGCATGGTCTCACTGGTATGGTCTCACCGATGTACCACACCTCAGGACATCCTTTCCTGCAGCGTATGAGGTAGACAATGTTGGCTGAGTTGCATAAATATGTACCACACCTGGTAGGTGGTGTTCTCGTGTAATGGTGGTATCCATGCCAATGATCCAGCGCATCTTGCAGAGGTTCCCGTGGCAGCGTTGTGTGATGTTACAGTTGCTGTTCTGAAGGCTGGGTGGTTTGCTGGGAACAGCGGTCTGTTTGAGGGCAAGTCGTGGGGGTCTGGGGATGGCCTTAGTGAGATGTCACTGATGAAGACGAACATCGTAGAAAGTGTTGTGGTTTCTCCACTCTGGGGCAGTATTAGATGACAAAGATATTCTGTTGGTATGTGCCTTGTTTGTCTTCTGAGGAGATCGGTGCGATTTTTTTGGAAATTCAGAATTGTTGATTGATAAGTCGAGTGTCATATTTCGTTCTTATGAGGTGTCTTTCAGCATGTGTAGGAGTCTGTTGTGTTCCTCCTTGTTTGATCCTGTATGTACAGAGGGCTTGTCCTGCAAGGGATGGCTTCTTTAACATGCTTAATGTGGAAACTGGAGAAGTGGAGCATTGTAAGGTTATCCATGGGCTTGCGGTAGAGTGAATGGAGATGGAACAAGAAAGAAGCCATATATTATCTTTAAACAAGAAACTCCCAAAGAATGTTGCATGGCCACATAATGTGATCATCTGTGAACATGAAAAAGTTAAATGGATGAAGGTTTGAACATAGATTGGCTGTATTGCATGCAGTACAAAGGTTCCACTTTGAGAAGTTGCTTGCTATCCTCAGTATGTTTGGGGATCGTCAAATTCCATGCATCGAGGATATCTTGGGCAATATTCACGTGCATCTTTGTTATTATTCCTGGAGACATGACAGGTCAGTTGAAAAATCATGACATTAACTGTTACTGACCGTTTAAACAGCATATACGCCAAAAGTAATTGGCTGTTCCTTGGAGTACATGCGTTTATATTGTCAAGTAACCAAATGAAACCAAACCTTTTGCTCATTGCCCAATGGATCAAAGATTTTCAGCATCAAGAAGTGCTTGATCATTTGTTTTCTCTATTCTGCCCCTAAGCATCCCACATTCCAAACTCCAGCAGAATGCCAATTCTTCCACTAATTGGATGTTTTTATTTTACAGCACCAGTTAGCCTCCATTAGAGAGGGTATTACTGGCAAATTGAGTCCAATTTTATGTTGTAATCCTATACACATTTTCAACTACCTCTCTCAGATTTCAGCTCTGTATCAAAAGACCATCCTTACAAGCAAGTCCCAATTTACTATGGCTTGGAATTTGAATGTTCAGAAGCCCTTTAATGTCTTTATGATATTTCCAGGCAGTGCCTTGGATGGCACAGCATTTATTCATTTTTGCCCAGTCCTTTGCTTCCTTCACCTCTGCCACATCAAATGGCAGAGCTAGCACAAGAGCCAAATGGCCTGCTCATTCTTCTATGTCCAGCCAGGAAATGAGTTGCAAAGGGCAGTAACAAATCTGTACCTATCATTTATCATCATTCTCTACTGAGAAACGTGACCCTTCTGACAAATTCTAATTAAGGTAATCAACGAGTTCAAGAATATGAGTCCTGATGCAAGTATTGCCAGTAGAAAATCCCCCTTTGAAGACACCGTGCAGTGTATTGAAAGTTAGAGATTTCTTTCACTGTCCAGACTGAAGGATCAATCTCTTTAATTACCGCAATGTCTTTAACTGTCCATTTGTCAGGCTAAATAACTAGCTGGTCTAATTTGCTATTATTTTGTCAGGCTCATTGATACTGAAATAAACTGGGGTTTGTGCCCCTTCTTCTGTGATCATCTTTTAGTCATGTTTTCTTAATTCAGCAATGCAATGGAGACATTATTCATATTTTCTTAAGGTAAATTGATCGCTATTTATTGTTTTCAAAATTACATTCTGCATAATTGGGACTCTTAGTAGTACCTTACCTGACCTGTGCCTGTACCCTTTATATAGTGTCAGCAATATGGCTAGTGGAAGTTGAGAGTTTGAATTGAAATGAGAGTCCATCTGCATTTCTGCCGTTCTCATTTCCTAAGGATTCAGTGACACAACTCATTATTTATCCTTTTTACTGACTGTAGCTGTTGGCATTGTAAATCTATCTTACACTTCTCACTAATCTTCATTACCAGCAAAGGAGATTATTTTCATTGTAAATTAAACATTGTGCCGCACAATATATTTATTGCAATAAATCAATATCCTGGGGGTTACTATTCACCAGAAACTTAATTAACCAAATAAAAACTGTAGCTACCAGAGCAGGTGAAAGGCTTGGTATCCTGTGCTGAGTGACTCCACCTGGGTTACTCCGAAAGCCTGCCTGCTTATCTACAAGGCAGAAATCAGGAGTGTAATGGAACATTCTCCATTTTTCTGGATGGGTGTAGCTCCAACAACACTCAAGAAACTCAACGTCATCCAAGACAAAGCAGCCAGCTTGATTGCTACTGTTTCCGCAAACATTCACTCTCTCCATCACCAAAGAACAAATAGCAGCATGGTGTACCATCTACAAGATAGACTGCAGGAGCTTACCAAGATTCCTTGGGCAGAATCTTCCAAACCCATGACCACTACCATCTAGAAGATCAGGAACAGCAGGCTCTTGAACATCACCACCTGGAGGTTCCTCTCCAAGGCATTCACCATCCTAACTTGAAAATATGCACTGGGTCAAAGTCCTGAAACTCCCTCCCTAACAGCACTGTGGGTGTACTTGTACCTCAGGAACTGCAGCGGTTCGGGAAGGCACCCCGCCTTCACCTTCTGAACAATAATTAGGGATGAACAGTAAATGCTGTCCTAGCCAGTGATGTCTACATCGTATAAAAATTTTTTTCAAAAAACTGATCGTGTTCTGTGCGTAGCTGCCATGTGTTATTAATGAAATGCAGCTATCTAATTTATGCTATAGCACTAGTCCCACATTCACACTGCAACGTTCCAGTTTTTCTTTGCTTGCCATCTGCTTTCAGTTCCTGCTCCCTTGAATGTTATCCCCATCTAATTCCTAAGCATGCAGCTACTTTTTCTCAGACTAGTATTTCCATATTGCTAACGTCTGCCTTTTTTCTGACACTGTTCCCCTTTTTAAAACCAGATATCAACTTTCCTAGCTGCCACTCCTGAACTAGGCAGAACATACCTCAGATCAGAGGTGGATTTGCAAGTCGTAGGGCCCAGTTCATAGAATCCCTAAAGTGCAGAAGGAGGTCATTTGGTCTATCAAGCCTGCACCAACAACAATCCCACCCAGCTCCTATCCCTGTAATCCCACATATTTACCCCGCTATTCCCCCTAGCCCACATATCTTGGGTCACTAAGGGGCAATTTAACATGGCCAGTTAATCTAACCCGCACATCTTTGGACTGTGGGAGAAAACCCACACAGACACGGAGAGAATGTGCAAATATCACAGAGACAATCACCTGAGGCTGGAATTAAACCTGGATTCCTGGCGCTGTGAGGCAGAAGTGCTAACCATTTTGCCACCATGCTGCCCCAGTTCAGCTTCTCAGCTTTATTTCTCCCCACTCACATGTAGGCTCTTTCCTTCCTTCCCCAACCTCCCTTTCATTCTTTTTTCCTCCCCTGTTCCTCTCACGCATTCTTGCCCCATACTTTGCCGACACACTCCACACACGCCCTCTTTTCCCCAGACTCAGCCCTCACAATTGCTGTCTCTCCCCATACTAACAGCAGTATAGTTAGAAATTTTGTAGTGCAGGAATTCTAAGAAAATATGTTGGCCATAAAATTTCTCAATCTTCTATGATGTTGTTTTCCTGTGTATTGATCTTTTAAGTCCCCAGACGTCAGTAAAACAATGCTTAGTGAAAAATATTAGAGCTGGTTGGCATTTTTTTGAACCATGAATCACTGAATCTTTAGGTTTTAGTATAGCTAGAAACTTGACATGCAACAGTTTAATAATATAATTCAAAACAGGATCAAAACTGGGCAAACGGACTTAAGATACAGATCACCAATGGCAGAACAAGCTCAGAGACTGGCCTACTCTTGTTCGTATGTTCCTATCTATATATCGATAATAGGGCTTGGCACATGTGTACAACAAGCACTCTTGCATCAAGCTCTTTCTCTAGTCGATTCGTATTAGTCCAGATTTCAAAAAAATATTAGCTGACTGATTTAATGCCTTGCATAGTACCTCTCTGATTTTCTCCAGCATTCACAGTTATATGTTATCAGGTCCAGTAACCTAATCAATCTTTAGTGCTTCAAACTAAGCTAAGGCCATTCATGAATTTGCATTCAAAGGATCAATACCTAAAACATTTGTACCTACTGCTATATCACCTACAATAATGAAAATGAATACAAAACATATCTTTACATTTTAGCTATATCCTACGTGTCACTACTCACCACCATGCTAAATCTTTCAAAGGACCTGTCTGGCTTTTCTGGCCACTGACAGAATTTGTAAAGCTTTACTGTGGGAATGCTACCTGATCAGTTGATATCTGTGAATATCTAGGGTTTCCACATGGACATTGAATATTGTATTGGGAATACTGCTACTGATAATTCTATTGCTGCTGATTAAATCCTTTACTTCCTGATGTGCTGAGTAAGGCAGAAATTCATGCTTGTATCCTTAACTACGTTTTCCCTGCCACTCTACCTATTGAATAAGGTAACACACCCTAATTTCTGACCTATTATCATTGTTTTATAATAAACAGCTAAACCGCTGCACTCCCATCAGGCACCATAGGGCTGGGTGTTCTCCTGATTCCGTATTGCTGTTCCTGTACATTCATTTAGCCATATGCAGCATGCTAATGTAGTCCTGAACATGCAAATGTCTGCATACCACCTGTGCAGAATTGTGAGCTGCATCAGATCAGATAAGTTCTACATCTTCTGTGCTTGATTTGGAATAGTAAGAAGTCTCACAACACCAACTTAAAGTCCAAAAGATTTATTTGGAATCACAAGCTTTATCAGATGAATGAGCAGTGCTCCAAAAGCTTGTGATTCCAAATAAGCCTTTTGGACTTTAACCTGGTGTTGTGAGACTTTTTACTGCGCCCACCCCAGTCCACTGCCTGCACCTCCACATCATGATTGAGAATAATGATTGACTTTTCAATTATGGCAGGTTTGCAATATATTTCTGTACCTTATTGGCTGAGAGTGACAGTCATAGAGATTTACAGCACAACGAGACTTTTTGGCCCATCGTATCTGCACTGGCCATCAAACATCTATCCTAATCCCATTTTCCAACACTTGGTCCATAGCTTTATATGCTATGGGCATTTCAGACGCTCATCTAAATGCTTCTTTGATATTGCAAGGATTCCTGCCTCTACCATTCTTTCAGGCAGTGAGTTCCAGATTCCCATCCAACTTTGGGTGAAATGTTTGTCCTCAAATATCCTCTATATCTCCTACTTTATCTTAAATCTCTGCTGCCTGGTTATTGCTATCTGTCCAATCAATGTCCCTCATAATTTTGTACACCTCGGATCAGTTTTCCCCTCAGCCTTCTCTGCTCTGAGGAAGAGAGTCACAGACCGACCAGCTTTCTACATAGCTGAAATGCTGCAACCCAGGCAACATTCAGCTGAGTCTCCTTTGCACTCTTTCCAGGGCATAAGTTGGAGAACCTGCATTTTGGCAATAAAGGCATTGATCAGCCTAATCTTATTCGTGCTGTGAAAACACTGACAATGCATTCAGCAACTTTAGATTTACTTTGTCCAGTGTCCTATGCAATGACCTTCTCTCCCTCTAAACTCCAAATGCTCCCAGTTTTGAATAGTGACACATGCGCAATTCCAGTGTTTTGTAATTTAAAGTCTTCATCCTTATTGACAAATCTTTGCATGGTCTCATCATTACCGATCCCTGCAGCCCTATGCTCTTTCCATGCCCTTTAGACATTTCAATCTTTGACTGTTTTTGTGTGTACAACCATCCTTCTGTTACTGATAAAGCCTTCCGTTAATATAAGCTACACTTTGGAACTTTCCCAAAACCCCTCTGTTTCTCATTTATTACCTATCTGCAAACAAAAATCTCTTCTTTTGTATTTCTATTAAACAAGGGCACTGAAGATTGAATTACTGATCCTTTTAATTCTGCTTCCCATAAATGAAGTATCTTGTGCATCATAATTTATGAGCTCATTTAATCTGACAATCTTGACACTTAAAACCTATTACAGTGGGACCTTGACTGTCCACATACTATTACTGTTGTCTGGTTTATATCTGCAGTTATTTATATGGTGATTGGGACTTAGTTTGCATAAACTAGCTAAAAAGGCAATTGAGTGTTCTTAATTGATACTTTAGTGATTCTGAACATCCACACGGTCATGAACGTGATGCTTGAATTCAGTGTGTTCTGAAATGTTTCTTTGGGTCAGGAAGCAAGGCTTCATAGTGAGAAAACTCTCAGGAATCAGTTGCCAGTATTTTCAGGCGCACCTCACTTTGAAATTAATGTGCAGTTGAGTTGCGTTTATTTAAATTTGAACCTTATCTGTACATTATACAATTTGATGAGGCAATTGAAATGACATTGGATAGTTAAGATATGTCAAACTAAATATAGGTGACTGTTTCACCAGGTTCCAGTAACTGTGAACAGACCTCCTCCAGCATTGCAGATGATTGAGGCACTGCTTTAAGTGAAATGCATACTTGTTTTCATTCATGCTAAAGGAACGTCATTTAAGCTGTAATTTTTGATTGTTGGTGTTAGCTATGTAGCTTTAATTGTAGTCATAATGCTAATGATAAAATTAGAATAAGTACTAAGTTTGCAATAATGTTAAGGTAGTAATCAGATTTATTTCATTTTGTTCCCTGCAGATAAGCCTCAAAACTGGGACGTATGGTATGAGAGCAAGTTTGACGAGTGTGGAAAAGAAGCCTGCCTATCATTTTCAAAGGATGTTTTGTGTTCTCGTGTTACAATTGACCATAACTACTATGCCATTTGTCAGAACCTGCTCTCTAGATATGCCACGTGGCGTGGTACAAAGGGAGGGCTCCTGCATAACCCTCCTGCAGAAATAGTCAGAGTTGGCAGACTGGAGGCCTTGCTTGAAGAATGTGCCAACCCAAAGAAAGAGTATGGTCGATTCCAAGCAGCAAAAGAATTGCGGGACTACCTTGCAAAGCTGAACAATAATGTGAGGTAGCTCAGTATGGGATCTGTTGTTTTTCACACTACTATAGATTTGAGATTTGAATTGAACATGTTGTTCCTGTGCAGAATGTAAACACATGTCGAAGAAAACTATGTGGAAATGCTACTGCACGGCATTATATTTCATGCTTGGAACAACAATGGACATCTGCAAACCAGTGTGTGGGACTGATTATCTGATTAGAGTATTGAGCTATTATTGACTTGTTCTCTGATTGCCTGCGGAGTAGTTCAGATGAAGACCAGCAGGTCACTGGAGATAATAGACCCTGGCAGGTTTAATGATTGCACATGTGTCAAAGGGCAATTGACATAACACAGCATTACTGTCACAATTTGTGAGGCTGATGCCTTTACTGATGAAACCTTGCTTAACTTGAAAGTCTGTTTAAAGGCTTTAACCTACTGATGTTGTCTTGATCTTGTCTATATTTTGAATAAGGAAAGCATTAAAACGTTTGTATTAAAAAAAACTTACATATACTGCCATCAAAATGAATGTGCAAAGTTTTGATATGCATTTGCCCATACTCCTTTTCAAATATGTAAACATATTTCTAATTTATCTGTAAACTGAAGCACTGAGAAACTGTGGCATTGGGGTATTCTGTCCAAAACCTTAAACCATTCCCCTCATCTCAATGAAGCAATAATTTCATGTCTGCAAAGGAAAGGAGGAGGAAAACCCTCATTATTTGTAATTATTGCACAAGACATCTGTGAGCATGAAATAGTGACCGGAGGTTAATTTGTTTTGAAGCAGCAACATTTTTGAAAAAAGTCTAGAATAATCATTTGAGGACTTTTAGAGGGTACTTCAAATAGAATCAAGCTGACTATTCCTGAATTAAAATTAGGAGAACTTTCTTTCCAAGAGGGGTGGAGGAGGCAGACAGCAAAGCATCCAGTATTTGAGCACATACCAAAGAATATGAATTGTTCCAAAATTACCCTTATCTTGGTAGAAGGAAAGAAACCTATTTATTGATTGAAACACCAGTGAAAGTATAATGAACAAGTCTTTCGACAACTATTTGTATATTAAGAATGCATAAACCTAAAACTGGGATAAGGTTTTTGGTCACAAGTTTACATTTGCCATGTGTGCTTGACTGGTTTGTATTGATTTACTGGGCTGACACAGGTGGCAACTGCTTTCTGCTACATATTACATGTTGGTACAGTATTGTAATTTGAACTTAGTTTAGGGTGAACATTTTCCATTTGTTTAGCTGAAGTACATTAATTTGTTTCCAGTTTAAAAAAAAGTTGTGTGTATTTGCCACATTAAATGAAAAGCTTCATAGTTTGTGTGGAAATGGGTTGGAAAATCTGTTTTTCTTGCTGATTAGCTGAAGTGTGGCACTGACTCCATTGCCAGCTATCTTGAATCTTGTGGTTCAATCTGGATCAATGTTAAGCTGTTCCCCATAAAGTAATTTTTGTGACTTTAATCGCCATTTTAAATCATGCTGATGCTTTTGATTCTAAAACTAGCTCGAGTTGGCTTTTTTGCAGGGAATTGAATGCTGCAATATCACCACCAAGTACCGTAGAAAGCAATAGTGTTTATTTTTCTCAAAAGAAAATTCTAAGACACTGAAGCAATCAGATGATGATTTTGTTTAACCGTGCAAACGTAGCTTTTATTGTGTACTACAACTTGTTAGTGATGACACGATTGATTCCAGATTGGGATTTTTGGAGGTTTGTAAATGCTGGAAAATGCTGTCATCACTTTTTTTTGTATGTTCTCATTTAGTTTCTATGTTTCATCATAATTGTCTGACTCACTGTGCCTTTCATTCAGAAGTTGTCTTTATAACTTAAAAGTGGATTCATATAATAAAACTTTACTTATTAAAATAGTCCTGTGGTTACTGCCTTTGGAAAGCACCAATTTGTATTTTTAAAGAAGTTACCTTCTATTTTGTACTAAAACCTGCCTTTGTAAAATGCAATCCCTTCAGGCAGTGCTTTATTTATGCTGCATGCCTATTACAGCTATTCTGCTTTGCCCAAAGCTGCTTCGTTAGCAGTAAAAATTTGTAGGTTTACAAAATGCAGATGGTAATGTTCAGTTTCTAACTACACATACGAACTCTGGTAGCTTTAATATCCAACAAGTCAAAGACAGCTTAATACTTTTTAACTTATACATTGAACAGGGATAATCTAGGATATCAATTTGGATCTCATGCCACTTCTCTCCAAGCCAGGCTGTGTCTAGATTTAAATTCCAACTGTGTAGTAATGCTAAATAAATGCATCCTTGTTGACTGCCCCAATTTACCACAGTAGTCTGTCCTGCCAGTGCTGATGTTAAATGATCTCTGCTAGTGTTACTGTTTTCATTCAGTAACCACTACCGATGTGTGAAATTTGCACTACTGCTCCAGCTGCCACCTTTTGATTCCCTTGTTCATTTACAGCTTCACCTCCAGGCGATCAAAGATTAGAAACCAACAATCGAATGATGCAAAGGTACTTAAAGGTTATCTACATAGAGCAAGTTGCACTCCGAGGTATTTCAGTACAACTGGGATGATGTAATATTCATGGTATACATTCAATGAGTCATTCAGCCCGAGGAGGTTCTGCTCCCCTCAGTTCACTGTGGTTGAAAGGGCTTAGACATCGACCTTCCCCATTGCACCTCTGCGTCAACTGCCCCCAAGTCTTAGTGCATTCCTCAGCACATAGTCTTCAGCTTTGGAATGTGCTGAGTCTTGCAACATTCGGTCCTTGACTGTATTGAAGTGAGTGTTACCTGATGTATGCAGAGGACCTGAATATTGTTGTACTTTGTGTGACGGCCAGCTTAGAATGTTTGAAATGTTCTTGCAGAAATTTTATGAATAAAGTTTATTCTTGCAAGAAATAAACAGAAATTAACAATCTTGAGTAGAGCCAGATGTAGGCTGTCGAACTCCCCACCCAATTTTGTTGAGTTGTTCCACAGTCGTCCTTCTGTTTAGAGCACAGCCTCTTGTTCATGGCTTGTTCTCTTCATTGCACCAAAGTGTAGTGCAGGAGCAAAACTGGAGCTGATAATTAACATAGCGAATCAACACCATGGAATTAGTAAAAAAAAACCTCTCCAATTACTTCTTGCAGACTTGTTACTTATATACCTCATACTAATTAAAATTTGCTCAAATGAGAAATAGTGATATGCAGTACGATCTCCATACTAGTGTTTAAATCTACCAGCCATATTTTTGAATGTTATTCCCCCCGTACCATATTCCTCCTCAGATTTGTGGTTTTTTTGGGCACCCTTACTGTTCGAGCCAGGACTTATTTGTGACTTATTTGTGGATCCTCATATAAAGGCAGAATTTCCTGTTATTTGCGGAGTGCTGGCTGAGGTGAGGAACTGGCATGCAGCTTTCTTGCCACATTTTGCAACATGCCTGAGTGCCAGGGTACTGCCCACACATTTCCTCCTCCTTTAGGGGACTAACACTTAACATATTCCCTTTGCCTTGCTCATGTTTTGTAAAAGCAGTGTCACACCAGCAAGGGAGTGGAGGGATGTTCCAAATGTGGGGACAGTATGGTGGGGAAACTCTTTAACTATATTTTAATTTATTGAAATAGATTCTCAACGTTACTGAGTAGGAGCCTCATCACATCATTGGAAGGAGGCGGGGAGAATCAGAAAATGATATCTCTCTGGCCACGTTCTTGGGGTTTTTTGAATCTTGGGATTTTGCGCTCACAGTGAACGCCAATGCAAAATTACAGCAAAAGAGTTTTAAATCTGCTTCGTGTCGGTTTTGTCTTTTTGATGCATAATTCATGAGAGCTGATGTTTGCAATACTCCTTGGGTCCATTCTCACACACTCATGTTACACTTCATGCCCAAACCTGTCTCGCTTTCTCCAATCTGTGCTGCATCTGGTGCATATCATTGGTTCGAAATGTTTCAGTGTGACTCCCTAACTTGTATCTGTTCTCAGATGCTTCCCCACCCCTCCTCCTTTCAGGACAGAATATTGAATGGGTGTTTCTTCAACTCTATCTTTTTCCTTTAGTTTTAAATAATTTTTATTTTAAATAATGCTGTTGTTTATCTCCAAGATGAAGATGTGATAAATAGAGAGGTGATAAAATGAGAAAGAGAGAAATGTGGTGAATGTTGATGGCAGGTGTTTGGCAATTGTACCACTCACAAATGCTCCTCCCAAAGTCATACATTACCCTGCAGCACGGTGGTTAGCACTGCTGCCTCACAACACCGGGGACCTGGGTTTGATTCCTGGCTTGGGTCACTCTGTGTGGAGTTTGCACATTCTCCCTGTCTCTGCGTGCTCTAGTTTCCTCCCACATTCCAAAAGACGCACAGGTTAGTTGTATTGGCCATGCTAAATTCTCCCTCAGCATACCTGAACAGGCGCCAGAGTGTGGCAACTAGGAGATTTTCACAGTAACTTCATTAGTGTTCATCGACATTGGGCTAACATTCACCAGCATTGTTGGGGAATACCTAAGCCAGAGGCTGCAGCAGTCTGAGGCAGAGATTTTCCACCACTTTCTTGAGGACAGTTAGAGATGAGTGCTAAGTGCCTTGCCAGCGATGCTCAATGAATAAGAAAAAGCAAAACTGCTGGTGCTGGAAATCTGTAATGAAAGGAAAGTGCCAGAAATAGTCAGCAGGTCAGACAGTACTCTAAAGAAAAAGTTAAATATTTTAAATTGATGAGACATCAGAACTCTGATCATTATCTGGAACCATTAACTGAGTTTCTCTCCTCGCACGTGCTGCCAGCCAATATGATGGGCTGCTGGATCAATGTGTGTGATGGATTCTTTATCTAAAGAGCTTTTCATTTACACTTCATAGTTAACCTTTAGCACAAGTATAATCGGACAGAGAATTTTTCCAATATATGTGAATTATTACTACAATGTGATACACGAGAACAGTGGGCTTTTTGAGCAAAATAATTAAAGGAAGCAAAATAATTAAAGGAAGAACCAACGACCAATAAATAGGGTTCAAATTAGCGTTTTTGTCCCAAAATCTATAATTGTGATCCACCTTCATATAGTTTTGTAAATATAAATAATATTGCTTGTGCTTCATCAGTCCTTATTCTATTTTGAAACGCCCTTCTGGTAAAAGCAGATTATCTGCTGTTGTTGAGGCAAAGAAATTATAAAATCAAATTGCAATTGTTTAAAGATATAAAAATTATTCAGGAATATTTAGCTAATTTTCTAAATGTATGTTCATTTCTGGAAATGTAAACTTCCTAACCTGCAGAAGGAGGCCATTCAACCGATTGAGTCTGCACCGACTCTCCAATAGATCATCTTGCCCAGGCTCAACCCCTGCTCTATTCCTGTAAACCCACACATTTATCCTGCCAATTTTGGACACTAAGTGGCAATTTATCATGGCCAATCCACTTAAACTGTAGAATTTCGACGTAGGAAGAAACTGGAGCAAATGGAGGAAACACACGCAAACACATGGAGAACATGCAAATTTCACAGTCAGTCACCCAAGGCTGGAATTGAATCTGTGGCTCTGATACTAAGGGGCAATAGTATTAACCACTGTGCCGCCAAATCTGTGCATTACGGTTCAAATCCAGATTAGATTAGGCTCAGAATTGACTATTTACGAAATGAAAACAAGCTGGTGTCTAAATTGTTGTCTCATCACAGACCTATTTAATTTTTTGACAACTGTCCATTAATTTTTAAAGTTCTGTGAGTTAACATTATAGTGTGTTGTTCCATATATCATTTCCCTCCGACAGTCCCACCAGTTAATGTACACAATAAGGTCACTTTCAGAGTCAAAGCAGGAATTGATACTCTGCATGTACAGCCTGTTAGTCGTGGGGGAGATAATTAAAGAAGAAAACATCTGTAGCTGATTTGCAACGTAAAAAGAATGGTTTCTAAATGCAGTAATTCATTTTAATGAAATTAAGTGATGACTTAAAATTGGCATTCGTGCAATGTCAATGAGTTGCAGCAGATTTTTTAAAAACTTTTAACAAATTACAAGGAAAGGTTATTAGATTTTCATTTGAAATCTGCCACCTAGTGGCATTGCCCTGGTAATGAGCCCCTTGCAGCATGTCTGACTTTTCATGAGTGACTTCTGAATTTTTATGATTTTAAAATCAGAATTACTCCTGTGTAATCCCCATAACATCACCCCAATTTGACTTGTATGCTTATTGTCTTTTTATTAGTCGCAAATAGGCTTACCTTAACACTGCAATGAAGTTACTGTGAAATTCCCCTAGCTGGCACACTCCAGCACCTATTTGGGTTAATGCACCTAACCAGCACATCTTTCAGACTGTGAGAAGAAGCCAGAGCACCTGGCGGGAACCCATGCAGATAGGGGGAGAATGTGCAAATATCTGGTACTGTAAAACAGCAGTGCTAACCATTGTGCTATCATGCCATCCCTAGAATTGGAATTATTATTCAATTTTTAAAGTTTAAATATAGTGGATAAGATTTTGCCTTTCACCCCAAGACTTATGTCTAAACTCAGCAGGGGTTGAAATTCTGTATGCTGACTGAGGGAAGTTTGGATCATCTGCACTGTTTCTATTCGGTATGGAATACCAGCACAAAATTACCCACAAAATTGTCAGTCTCATTCAGGGGTGTTACAGGGTAGCTACTCTTAACAATGTGGAAAATTTTGATTTGACTTATTATTGCTGCATGTATAAATATACAAAGCGTATTGTTTATAGAGGAGGAAAGGAGAGGGTGCAGAATGCGGTTTTAGACTCAGCTGGGGTGTAGAGAAAGATTAAGTTAAACGTGAGGTAAGTCCATTCAAAAGTCTGACAGCATCAGGGAAGAAGCTGTTTTTGAGTTGGTACATGATCACAGACTTTTGTATTTTTTCCCTGACAGAAGAAGGTGGAAGTGAGAATGTCCAGAGTGCGTCGGGTCCTTAATTACGCTGGTTGCTGTTCCAAGGTAACGGGAAGCATAGACAGAGTCAATGCATGGGAGGCTTGTTTCCACGATGAACTGGGCTTTGTTCATGACCCTTTGTAATTTCTTCCAGTCTATTTTGATAACAGTTGAGGATTAAACATAGAAACTAGAAGCAGGAGTTAGCCAGTTGGCCCTTCGAGCCTGCTTCATCATTCATTTTAGTCAAGGGTGATTATCAAATTCACTATCCTGACTCCCCCCCAAACCACTTACCCCCATATCCTGTGATCCCTTTAGCCGCAAGAGTTATATCTAATTTCTTCTTGAAATCCGGCAACATTTTATAGAAATGTTACGAGAGCAGGGCTGATGCGTATCATGGAAACCTTACAATGCGGAAGGAGGCCATTCAGGCCATCAAGCCTGCAATTCAATATAGTGTTGAAACAGGATATTATTCCACGTCTAAACATGATATTGCATATCAGACTTTATAGTGTTTAATGATGATGACAGTAGCTGAATTATTCTGTACTTTAATGTTCAACAAGAGAAACAATTACAACACTAGATATTCCTCACTATGTAATGTAAATCAGACAATAGAATTTTTAAGTCCTTTCTCCCTAGTCTATCTCTCTGGATGTTGGGGGTTGATGGGGTTGTTTATTAATAATGAGATTTTCCGTAGCAGTAATAAAAACCACAAGAGTCAAACCAGGTTCCCATTCCCTCCTCGGTCCTGTTTGGCTGTAGTTGGATGTGGCAGGTTAGTATAGGTGGAGGATTGTTACGCTTGGTAACTATTATCACCCTGTTATTCACTCCACATGCTGTTCGTGTTCATCTGTAATGCGTCTATTTGTATTATTTTTCAGTTTCAAAGTGTGAACTTAAGATCTGAGAGCTAATTTGTTCTGTTTTTGTAGATCTCAAAGTATACATATTGCACAGAATTGTTGCTACGGTGATGAATGCCTTAAATAATTACAGGCAACACGCAGTTGTATATGTTGGACCACTTCACTGAAAACCCTGCCTCAGTGGAAGTGCTCAACTTGCACTTAAAAATAAAAAAAAAGTCTCCTGGTAACACTTACACAAATTATGCCAGTTCTTGCAGATGGGTACTTATGTTCAAATCTCTGACACACTGGAAGATTCTAAAAAATGAAGTACAAATGCAGTGCTGTCCATCAGGGTGATAGCTCATGGACTGCTGAGTTTAATGTCACAAGTATGCTTGCATTAACACTGCAATGAAATTACTATGAAAATTCCCGAGTTGCCACACACCGGCGTCTGTTTGGGTACGCTGAGAGAGTATTTAGTACAGTCAATGCACCTAACCAGTACGTATTTTGGATTGTGGGAAGAAACCAGAGCACCCAGAGGAAATCCACGCAGACACAGGGAGAATGTGCAGACTCTGCACAGACAGTGACCCGAGCCGGGAATCGAACCAGGGTTGCTGGCGCTGTAAGGCAGCAGTGCTAACCACTGCACCATCCGGCTGTCTTCTGCCATGATGCCTTATTCTCGGAGGCTCCGCTGTTCCACTTTCTCTTTGATTATGATGCGGATCAAAACCCATTGGGAAGTAAGACCATTCTAACAGCTTGCTCCTGGATGCATGGTGGGGGAGGAGGGGGGTGTGTGTAAAGTGTCATTGGGATTGAAAGCCTCTGCAGTCAGTTATAGTGCAATGTCCAGTCAGTCAGACATGGAAGATAAATCATGTCGAGAGGTTGTTGTATTTTGCTAATTTTAAAATGCTATTTTCGAGTGAACCAATAAAACAACTGCTGCTCCCAGATGCCCAGAGGATTGACCCTCTGTTCTGAAAGCTACCAACAGCAGCTTAAAAACCAAAAGAAATTCTTGTCACAGCCTGACACAGTTCATTGCACAGACCCCTGGTAAGTAACGCAAGCAGAGGAAGTGCAAATGAACTGGTCCCCAGCCAGAACTGACACAAAAGAGAGAGATTGAAAGTCGTTATACCAGAAGAAATGATAAAACAAGCGTACGAATTTGGAGCAAGAGTAGGCCATTTTGCCCTTTGAGCCTGTTCTGGCAAGCAATAAGGTCTGATTGTAATCTCAACCCCACATTCCTGCCTCCCCCTGATAAGCTTCCACCCCATTGTTAATCAAGAATCTATCTCGCTTTGCCTTAAAAATATTTTAAAATTCTGCTCCTGTACCTTTGAAGGGAGAGTTGCAGCAACTCCCAGCTTTCAGAGGAAAAATTTCTCTTCTCTGTCTTATGTAAGTGACCCTTTTTTTAAAAAGGTGACCTTAGTTATGGATTTTCCAATAAGAGGAAACATCTTTTCTACCTCCAGCCTGTCAATAGTCCTCAGGATCTTTAGGATTTTAATCAAGTCAGCTTTCAAAATTTTCTACACACTTGTGGATACTTTTTTAACCTGCCCAACTTTTCTCCAAAAGACAATGCACCCATTCCCAGTATTAGTCTAGTAAATGTTTTCTGAACTGCTTCTAATGCACTTGTATCTTTCTTTGTATAAGGAGACCAATACTGAGCACAATACTCCTGATATGGTCTCACCAATACCCTGTACAAATGAAGCGTATCCTTTCTAACTGTGTAATCAATTGTCCTCACAATAGACAATAACATTCTATTAGCTTTCCTAATTATTTGCTGTACCTGCGTTCTAGCCTCATGCATTGGGACACCCAGATCCCTCTGTAGAGCTCTGTAATCTATTGCCATTTAGATAATAGCCACCTCATCCCTCTGCTAATGAAGAATAATGGATTCTGGCCAGAAGCACAGAAACTGTTAAGCTGCAATTAACCCATTAATGAGCAGTGTCACATGACCAAAGCATCTGACCTTTTGAGCGCTTTTAACATTACAAGGGCGATTCTTCCATACCGTCATGCTGCTTTTGTAGCTTACTGAGTCTCGAGCAGAGGCTGTTTCATGGTTTCCCGTTGGGGTCACAGCCTCCGTGAGTCTCCCAATGCCGGATTTCCGGTGCCATCAGTTCCCCGCCAGAAATCGGCACGAAGCTGTTAAATCATGCAGATCACAATATAAATACAACTTAAATCCCGTTAGCAGGCTTGGTTCTGAAGTCTCCAGACCTGCCAGCCTCTACCTACCCATCTGCCAGGAGTGGTTCAAACCAACAGGATTTGGTATAGCTCCCCACTTGCGGGGAGCAGGTGGCCAAACTCTGCTGGAATGAATAGGGGCCTTGAGGTCCCCAAGAGGGTCAGGCGCCAGAGGGGGCTCCCCCCTGGACATTGCCACTTTGGCAATGTCAAACCTGCATCCCCTGGCACTGCCCATGCCCAAGGGACATCTGAAGGCATAGAGGTCTATTATTGAGTACAATAATAAATTTTGGAAACTTCTGTGCGTTTCTTTTGTCTGGCCTGAATCTATGTACAGGAATGACAGAAGATTTCAGTGGACATGTCTTCAAAATGCTGGAAGATCTCAGCAGGTCTGACAGCATCTGTGGAGAGAAAACAGATCTAATGTTTCAAGTCTGGATGATCCTTTGCCAGCGCAGGGTATTCAGAATGACTTATTTTCTTAAAACTTCCTAAAACTGCAAGAAACTACAAAGAATCATGACTGAAGTCCATCACATAAAACAACTTCCCGTCCATTGGTACTGTTCTCACTTCCCGCTGCCTCGGAAAAGCAGCCAGGATAATCAAGAACCCCACACAACTGGACATTCTCTCTTCCATCTTCTTTCATTGGGAAAAAGATGCAAAAGTCTGAGGTCACGTAGCAACCGACTCAAGAACGACTTATCTGCTGCTATCAGATTTTTTAATAGACCTACCCTCGCATTAAGTTGATCTTTCTCTACACCCAAGCTATGACTGTAACATTACATTCTGCACCTTCTTTCCTTTTCTATGAATGGTATGCTTTGTCTGTGTAGCGCGCAGAAAACAATACCATATACTAATAAATGTGACAATAATAAATCAAATCAAAAAATTGGCACAACTCTGTTCTTGTGTCATAGTTATATAGAACATAGAACGGTACAGCACAGTACAAGCTCTTCAGCCTTTGATGCTGTGACAAGCTATGTCCAAATCTAAGATCAAGCTATCCCACTTCCTATCATTCTGGTGTGCTCCATGTGCCTATCCAATAACTGCTTGAAAGCTCCTAAAGTGTCCGACTCCATTATCACAGCAGGCAGTCCATTCCACGCCCCAACCACTTTCTGTGTAAATAACCTACCTCGAACATTCCTCCTATACCTCCCATCCTGAACCTTATGCCCCCTAGTAACAGCTACATCCACCTAAGGAAATTGTCTCTGAACGTCCACTCTATCTACCTCCCTCATCATCTTATAAATTTCTATTAAGTTGCCTCTCACCCTCCTCTGCTCTAAAGGAAAGAAGTCCTAGCTCCCTTAACCTTTCCTCCAAATCAGGCAGCATCCTGGTAAATCTCCTCTGCACTCTCTCCAAAGCTTCCACATCCTTCTTATAATGAGGTGACCAGAACAGCACACAACATTCCAAGTGTGATCTCATTAAAGTCCGATATAGTTGCAGCATAATTCCACGGCTTTTAAACTCAAATCCCCTGTTAATAAATGCTAAGACACTATGCGCCTTCTTCATGGCTCTATCCACTTGAGTGGCAACCTTCAGAGATCTGTGGATGATCCCCAAGATCTCTCTGTTCCTCCGCATTCCCCAGAACCCTCCTGTTGACCCTGTACGCCACATTCAAGTTTGTCCTACCAAACCTCAGACTTATCAGAGTTAAACTCCATCTGCCACTTTTCAGCCCAGTTCTGCATCCTATCAATGTCTCTTTGCAGCCTACAAGAACTCACCACCTCATCCACTACTCCACCAATCTTGGTGTCATCAGCAAATTTACTAACCCACCCTTCTTCCAAGTTATTGATAAAAATCACAAATAGCAGAGGACCCAGCACTGATCTCAGTGGTACACTGCTGGTGACTGGACTCCAGTCTGAAAATATTCCCTCTACCACCAACCTCTGTCTTCTATGAGATAGAAAGAAGTCTCACAACACCAGCTTAAAGTCCAACATGTTTATTTGTAGCAAATGCCATAAACTTCTGGAACACATTATTCCATCGTCAAGTGAGTGGGAATAGTTACACATCCATATATACATCAACTGCTCCAGCTTCATCTACACACTTAGTTCAAAGAATTTAATCAAATTTATGAGGCAAGATTTACCCCTCATGAATTTGTGCTGACTATCCCTGATTAAACTCCGTCTTTCCAAATGATCATTAATTTTATCCCTCAGGACATTTTCCATTAACTTACTGACCACCAAAGTGAGACTAACTGGCCTATAATTACCAAGATCATTTCTACTTCCTTTCTTGAAGAGAGGAACAACATTCTCCAACTCCAGTCCTCTGGTACAATCCCCGGGGACAGTGAGGACCTAAGATCCGAAGTTAAGCCTCCGCAACCTCATCCCTTATCTCCCAAAGTATCCTCAGATTTAACCCATCTGGCCCAGGGAACTTATCGACCCCCAGGTTTTTCTCTCAGAACATCTATCTCCTCCATCCTATCAGCCTGTATCACACTCTCATCCTCAAAAACACGCTCCCTCTCCTTAGTGAACACTGAAGAAAAGCGGGGGAGTTTGGGCCTAAATTTATCGTGAGACAAGCTTTGATCAGATGAAGACATTGGTGAGTGAGTCTTGTGAGCTGTAAAGAAACAATTCAATTTTGAATTCAGAAGAAAAAATGCTGGAAAATTTTGGCAGGTCAGGGCAGCACCTGTAAGGACAGAAAAGATCTGATGTTTTGAATCCAGACGACCCTCTGTGAGATAAGATCATCCAGACTCGAAATGTCAGCTCTTTTCTCTCCTTACAGATGCTGCCAGACCTGCTGAGATTTTCCAGCATTTTCTCTTTGGGTTTCAGATTTCAGCATCCACAGTAGTTTGCTTTTATCCAGCCGTAACTTTGAATTTATGCTTTCACCCTCTGTTTCCCTGAAAATTGCGACGATGACAGGAACAAAACAACAATCACTCGGCGGTATTTAATCCTATTTTCCTCGACTATGTGAAAGCTGTAGTTTGTATTGAAAATACAATTTCAATCATTCATTTCTCTCCATGCCCTCGGCAACATGCTTTCACTTCGCTCTGGGTGAGTTCTCTAACGCTGCCTAATGTGCATCAAACACACCACTGAATGCATCAGCAAAAATTTACTATGATTAATGGAGTTTTTATTTTTCTCTCTCCAGATTTCTCGTCTCATCTCTCCTCTCCTGAAATCACTACTCCGTGGAGTTGTATAATTCCACAGGGGACGTAACTCACCGAAACCCCATTTGTGTAGCCAATTTCATGCTCCGAGTATTGATATTGTTGGCAGATAGATCTACCATGTGGATAGAAACGTCATTGATGAGCCTCATCATGTTTTGAGCTTGATATCTGCACATATGCTTCCACAAGAGCTAAGACCTGATTAAAATTTCCAACCAGTCTGCTTTCTCCATAGGTGGTAAATTCTTACGTTTCCAACAGTTTTGATTTTATTTTTCAGACTTCCCTGCAAGAGCCGCTGACAAAATATTAGGAGAGAGGAATTAATTTCCCATCCGCTCCCCATTCCCTACCTGGCGATACCAGAGTTCATCCAATTAGTCAACCGTACTGAAATCGATCAGTTTTGAGATACAGATACACCGTTGAAAGCGTCCTTTCTGGGTGTATCACAGCTTGGTATGGCTCCTGCCCTGACCAAAACCACAAGAAACCACAAAGGGATTGTTTATGAACGTAGCCCAGTACATTATGCAAACCAGCCCCTCGTCCTTTGACTCCGTCTACACTTCCTGCTGCCTCAAAAAAATAGCCAGCATATTTAGGGACTCCGTGCACCCTGTAAATTCTTTCTTCCAGCCTCTTCTGTCAGAAAAGGATACAAAAGTCTGAGGTCACATAGCAGCTGACTCAAGATTAGCTTCTTTCCTGCCGCCATCAGACTTTTGAATGGACTTACCTCATATTAAGTTGATCTTTCTCTACACTTTAACTATAACTGTAGCACTATGTTCTGCACCCTCTCCTTTCCTTCTCTCCTACATACTCTATGAACAGACATTTAGCTTGGAGACTTGCTGTGTGTTTGTGTAATGTAATAAAACATCTTTTGTTTTTGGAATAAGCTTTATGTCCTTTATAGCATTCACGTTGTTGGAGTCTGCATGTTCTCCCCGTGTCTGCTTGGGTTTCCTCCGGGTGCTCTGATTTCCTCCCATAGTCTGAAAGACGTGCTGGTTAGGTACATTGACCTGAACAGGCTCCAGACCGTGGTGACTGGGGGAATTTCACAGTAACTTCATTGGAGTGTTAATGTAAGCCTTACTTGTGACTAACAAATAAAATAAAACTGATGCATAAAGAGTTGCCCGTACCACTGATGTGGGCACTTATGCCACAGGTCACAAAGCTGCTTAAGAAATACATTCAATTGCATACTGTACACAGTAAGTTATTCCACAAGAGTATTCACAGTCTGTATCCAGCTTGCTCACGGCTACTGAATTATTAGTGAATGTATTGAATTATTAGTAGAGAAAAAATGAACTGCATGCTAAGCCTTTGCTATTTCCCACTAGTCTCCATATGAGACTTTTCTCGAATGATCTGCTGTCGACTCCACCCTGCATCCTTCCACAATTCCAAATTCCAGAAGTCCTAACGGCTGCTGAAGCTATTGTGTTGATGCGAAAAAATACAGTAAACCTCACTCTGACCTCACTTGTCACAGCATCTTCGACACTTAATTGCAACAGTCCTGGAGCAAAGTCACATTGGAAAACCTGCCATCGTAATGGAGCATGGTTTAATTGTGATAAGGAGATGCTGGCATCAGGCTGGGCTGGGCACCAGGGGAAGTCTCAACACACCAGGTTAAAGTCCAACAGGTTTAATCTTGTAGCACAAGCTTTGGTAGCACTGCTCCTTCATCAAGTGAGCCATTCATCTGATGAAGAAGCAGTGCTCCAAAAGCTTGCGATTCCAAATAAACCCGTTAGAACTCCAACCTAGTGTTTTGAGACTTCTTATTATGGTTTAATTAGTAATGGGTTGAAGGGTTATGGGGAGTAGGAAAATGGGGATGAGGAGCATATCAGGCATGATAGAATGGCGGAGCGGACTCGGTGGGCTGATTGGCCTAATTCTGCTCCTATATCTTATGAGGTTTATCTTGCCAATTGGGATGAACTGGGCCATTGGGAAGGGCTGCATTCGCTGGCAGACTGAGGCTCTTGTTTAAGTCAATCCATTTCTGAGTGCCTCTGGACTCGGGAGTGTATAAGATCTCTTAATAGGCTGGTTAAGCAAGGCACATTGAGTGGTCTGTACAATTGTCAGCCAATTGTCACTAATGGGACGTACAGCTGTGAACAGAACAGTGTGAAAACACTGAGCTTTATCTACACTGCTGCATTTCCATTTTATAATTTAGCAACATCAAACTGTCCCCTGCTGACTTGGCAGAAGCTGTTGCCAAAGCAGATGGCGTCGGAACCACCAAACACTGACCTCACAACCTTGACATCAATTTGTTGCCTCATTCCCTCTGCAAACAAAGACTAAGCACCTCGGATGGGCAGTAACACCCCTTAACATCTAAAATACATTCAATTGTGATTTGCTTTTTCGCAACAGCACTGGTTGGCACCTCAGAAAGGCCAGCGTTATTTAAAAAAAATAGTTCAGAGGAGGGAAAAAGCAGTGGTACTCCACATAGACTTTACTGTAAATACAATCTAGGAAGGAGATAAGCGATGCTGGCACTCGAGTGGAGAAGGAGATTAAACTCTTAGCAATTAGAAATGAGGGCAGGTGGCAGCAAAATGGATTTGCTCCACAACTGCATATAATCTCTACTTCTCATTAGCAGGGATTGCACATCACATTTCATGTAAACAATGCTTTAAATTACTTTCTTTTCCAAAAAAAAAACTTCTGCTCCTAAAGGTGAAAACCCAAAATAATTTTATTTGATGACTGGCTGATGCACTGGTTTGCAAAGTTCATTTTACACTCCAGTAGCTTGCAAAGCACTCTTTAACACTTAATGAATAGCATCTATCTTTAGCTGAATGTCTGCCTGATCCTGCAGCTGCTTTAATTGTGTACAAGGACTTGGCTGTAGTTGCTGCCCTGTGCTATGGTTACCAGTATGCCTTATTTAAATGGGCACAGATTATCTGCATTATTGAAAGCTGTTCTTTGCCTCTGATAGTATTGTTTAACAGCAAATGTTTGCATTTAGAAGGGTTTGCACACTAGAGAATCAGATCTTATGTAATTCATGCACGGTGGCACAGTGGTTAGCACTACTGCCTCATGGTGCCAGGGGCTCGGGTTCAATTCCCGGTTTGGATCACTGCCTGTGTGGAGTCTGTATGTTCTCCCCGTATCTGTGCGGATTTCCTCTGCGTGCTCCAGTTTCCTCCCACTGTCTGAAAGATGTGCTGGTTAGCTGCATTGGCCATACTAAACTCCCCTTCAGTGTATCCGAACAGGCACCGGAGTGTGGCAACTAGAGAATTTTCACAGTAACTTCATTGCAATGTTAACGTAAGCCTACTTGTGTCACCAATAAATAAATCTTAAATCTTGTGGTAGTATTCCCTACTCTAACTTTAATTCTGCAGGCATAATGTTTCTCCCAAGCTCTTTTTCTCCCAACAGAACAATCCTCCAAAACTCTGAATACACAATATACAATATATGAAGTGGTCTGCATTATTATCTGCAAAATGCATGTATGTAATGCAAGATAAATAAATCCCTAAATTGTACTTTTCCCGGTTAGGTATATCCTCCTGTGCTTTCATAAGAATCTGCACAGTAGGTGACATTAATGTTCAGAAAGTATCAGAAACACTTGTTTCCAAAGAGTACTGAGAGTACATGTTTGCTAAATGAATGTTAGCACTTTGGATGCGATGAAGGAACATAATGATTCACTTATTATAATTCCTCAATGGGTTCTCTGTGAAACAAGATTGAAAGATGTAATTTTGCATACTGTGCATACAAAAGCAGAGCTAATGTCTTGTGACTTCAGTGCCAGTATCTTTAGGATCATAGAATCCTATAGTGCAGGAGGAGGCCATTCAGTCCATCGAGTCTGCACTGACATTCCACCCAGACCCTATTCCCACAACCCCATGTATTTACCCTAACCAGCCCCCTGACATTAAGGGGCAATTTTAGTCTAACCAATTCACTTAACACACACACCTGTGGGAGGAAACCTGAGCACCTGGAGGAAACCCACGCAGACATGGGGAGAATTTGCAAACTCTGCAAAGGCAGTGATCCAAGCTGGGAATCAAACCCGGGCCCCTGGAGCTGTGAGACAGAAGTGCTAACTACTGTGCTACCCTGCCGTCCACTAGGGACCAAAAAAGTTGAAATTTCTGGAGATGATTCTGAGAAATCATTTTGAGATTGTAACAATTGATCAACATGGCACTGTCAACATAGTTCATCTTTGGTTTAAACTTTGTAAAATATTGATTTGATTTATTATTGTCACATATTGTACTGGGATACAGTGTAAAATATTATTTCTTGTGCACTATACAAAGCATACCATTCATTAAGCACATAGGAGAAACAAAAAAGTATAGGGTGCAGAATATGGTTTTGCAATTACAGAGAGGTTGAAGTAAAAGGTCAGCTTAATATATGATAAGTTCATTCAAAAGTCTGATGGCAGCAGGGAAGAAATTGTTCTGAGTTGATTGGTAGGTATTTTCAGATGTTTGTATCTTTTTCCCAACGGAAGAAGGTGGAAGAGAGAATGTCCAGGATGTGAGGTCCTTCATTACACTGGCTGCTTTTCCGAGGCAACAGGAAGTGTAGACAGGGGCTTGTTTGCGTGATGGGCTGGATTACTTTCACAAGACTAATTTCTTGTGGTCTTAGTCAGAGCAGGAGACATACCAAGCCAAGATACATCTGGAAAGTTTCATCTATAAAAATTGATAAGAGTTGTTGTGGACATGCTGAATTTCCTCAGCCTTCTGAGAAAGTAGAGGCGTTGGTGAGTTTTCTTAACTGGTGTCAGCACGGAGAGACCAGGACAGATTGGTGGTGATCTGAATGTCTTGTAACTTGAAGCTCTTGACCAATTCTACTTCAGCACTGTTGGTGCAGACAGAGGCATGTTCTCCATTACCTGAAGTCGATGACTATCTTTTTCATTTTGCTAAAATTACAGCTGACGCCCATTTCTCACTTGTGGCATAATTCCCCACTAACACTCAATCACATGTTGAAATGAATGTCGTTTTCCCTCACTTCTTGTCTAGCAACTTGAGATTGTTATTGTCTCTACTATCTCTGAAATTTCTGGCAGTAAAAACAAATTAAATGTAATTCTCAACTTTTCCTTTAAGAGCAGTAATGTAAGTGAGCTTCGGGTAGTTGCATGAATAGTGTTTTTATAAGGTGCCAGAAAGCTGTTCACATGACGTGATAATGAACCTTGCTGTCTTGAAGCTTTTAAAGAATGTTGTCTGTTGGATTGTCTGAATCTTTCAGCTAATCCATCGGTTGATGGATGATCGGGTGAGGATTTTATATGCTGAATATCATTTACTCTGAGATAATCCTCAAACTCTTGTGTATTAAACTGCGAATTATTATTACCAACAATCTGTTCCAATTGAAATTTGCAAAAATTTCAAGTTTTTCAATGCCTGGTTCAGATATAGTTAATCTCATGATAATTTCTGGCCACTTTGAGTGTGCATCAATTATTACTAAGAGCACGTAGCCCTCAAACGGACCAGCAAAATCTACACGCATTGTTGCCATGGCATTTTAAGCCACTCCCAAAGATGCTGATGTATTTCTTATTTGTGCGCAGGATTGACACTGTCCTACATTTTCTTCAATCTATGCATCCAGACCTGACCAACAAATAACTACATGCTAATTCCTTCATCCAATCTGTAGCAAGCTGTCCTTCATCTAGTTGTTTAAGAATCCTTGCACACAGGCTAGGAGGAATGATCACTTGGATTCCCCACAATAGACACTCAACTTGGATGGTCAAGTCAAGCTTTCTTGATACATATGTGTTGAAATCAGGACGTGGACAATACATTTCAGCTATCGTTCCTTTCAATAACATGTCCATTGCCTCTCACACATCACAGGACCATTTCTGGTGAGTCTCTGAACTGAGAAGCCATCACAGGCAACTGATCTACTTGCAAAAAATAAAGAATATTAACAAAGCTAGTTGCTAATAGTCAGTAGGTAGAGGTAAGCATGATAATGCATCAGCGTTACCATGGCACTGTGATTGACAATAGTTTATATTGTAGGAGTGTGTAGGCAAGATCAGTGACCATCTTTGTAACTGGCTTGCAACTAATGAAGTTATGCCTTTACATGGTCGAAAAATAGTCAATGATCAATAAATAATATAAAATGAAAACCATATAAATCATGATAAAATCTTTGTATATCAAAAACTACACGCAATGCTTCTTTTTCTAGCTGGTCACAGTCAGATTCAACACTTGTCAGAGTATACAAAGCAGAAGCTATTGGTGGTTCTTCTCCTGGAGGCATAATGTGTGAAATAATTGTTCCTACTCCATAAGGACGCAGGAATGGCAGCTTCAGATTAAAATGAGCTAATGCTTCAGACTTCTGCCAAGCATCTGTGACATCCTTTCGTGCTTTCTCACATTCTGTTGTCCAGTGCTATGACTGTTTCACGCATTGTAAATTATGCAATGGCTTCAACAATGTAGCTAAGTTGGGAACAAATTTGCCATAATACCTTACTAATCCTAGAAAGGACCTCAACTGCGATATATTCATGAGAAGTGGTGCTTCTAAAATTGCTTCTATCTTTTTAGGTGCTTTATGTAAGTCTTTACTATCAATAACATGACCCAAATACTGGGCTAATGTCTGGAAAAAGTCACACTTGTCTTTCTTGAGACTCAGAGATTCAGGTTTTAAACAAAATAAAAGACAGCAAGATGCCATTTTTGTGAAGCTGATGGCAACGCGGCGCATCTTGAAGAATAACATTTGGATTTCAATGTTTCGTGAGGTACTTCCCTTTGCCTGAAGTATAACAGTGTTATCCTCAGTCTTATCTTGACAACAAATTCTGACCCAAAATATCACAAGGTTTATGGTGCCATATCACATAAAGAAAAGCCACTTTCTTTTTGACCAAATGTGCATTAGAATAATTTTTGCTACTCAGGGTCATACTTTTGACAGAAGTGGAGGTTTTCCATAGAGGAATCGCTCAATATATGTTTGTTATAGAGGAGACTACATTGCGAACAGAGATTATAAGAAACTAAATTGAAAGAAGTGCAAGTAAATCAGTGATTCACCTGAAAGGAATGTTTGGGACCACAAGCAATGGCAAAGGGAGGAGGTAAAAAGACAGATGTTGCATCCCCTTTGCAGATTACAAGGGCGAACTAAGACTGATTGCAATAGGGATGAAGGACTTCAGTTACGTAGAGAGATTTGAGAAATTATTTAACACTCTGGCCTTCAATCACTTCCAGTACAGGAGGTGGCGGCCCTGTGGTATTGTCACTGGGGTAATAATCCAGACACCCAGGGTAATGCTCTGGGGGCCCAGGTTCGAATCCCATCAAGTGATCGTGAAATATGAATTCAATATAAATCTGGAATTAAAAGTCAAATGATGACAATGAAAATATTGCTGATCGTCATAAAAACCCAAAACTAATTCCACAGGCTCATTGCTCTTTGGGTGGAGAAATGTCTCTTCCTGCCTGTCTTAAAAGCTCTAAGCTGAATCCTCAGACTGTGACCTCTGGTTCTGGACTCCCCAGCACCAGGAATATTCTCCCTGCACCTACCCTGTCTAGTCCTCTTAGAATTTCATATGTCTTATTAACTCTCTCCTATTACTTTACCAAAGAACTCGATGTAGTTAGTCAAACATGATATACCTTTAATAAACCTGTTGACTTTCACTTAGTAGCTTTCCAAATGCCAGTTAAATCTTACTTCAGATCCTTTTCTTTGATAGACTGAATGAACACAAATACAAAATTATCAACAGTGAATTTACCTTGATGACATTTATATCTATGACATTTGATGACATTTGTTCATTATAGGAAACTGTGACCCTGCTCTTTCCCCCTCCCTCTTCCACCTTTTCCTGTTGAAGGTTGTAAAACAACTTGGAAATGTGAATTGGCCAAACACTTGAGTGAATTTCTCCAACCAGCTCTGAGTGAGCTTTCCATGTACTATAAACAGTGAAGGCATGGTCTACATATTGACTGAAATGATATATCCACGTGCTTGTTCGACATTGTGAGCCTATTCACCAACATGACACTCAAGGGAGCCAAGACCATTTGTGTAGCATCATTATATCATGGCTATTTAGACATGTCTCCATGTTTTTAATCTATATTCATTGAACTGAGAAATTTAGCAACTTGAACAGTTGAGTTCAGTTATCGAAACGTAAAGAATGGGAGCAGAAGGAGGCCTGCTCCACCATTCACTGTGATCATGGCTGACCTGTTAATTTGGTGCCATGTTGCCACTCTCTCCCCTTACGCCTTGACCCACTTTAATGTCTAGAAATCTATCAATTATTTTCTTAAATATATTCTGTAACTTGGTCGCCATGGCTTTATGTGTAGAGAATTCCAGATGTTCACCACCCTCAATCCTGATATTTCTCCTTATTTTGGTTTTAAGTGGCACACCCTGTATCCTAAGAAAATGACTCCCTTTTCATGTCCAATCCACCTAAGCTGCACATCTTTGGACTGTTGGAAGAAACTGGAGCATCCGGAGGAATCCCAGGCAGACAGGAGAAATATGCAAGCTCCACATAGACAGTGATACAGATCAAGAATCGAACCCGGGTCTCTGGCGCTGTGAGGCAGCAGTGCTAACCACTGTGCCACGATGGTGCCCATGCCTCAAGCCAGGGCAGTTGATAGGATTTTGCAAGCCCAGGCCAAATGGTGGGAGTTACAAATAATGCGACATGAACCCAAGATCCTGGTTGAAGTTGTCTTTGTGTATGTGGAACTTGGCTATTGGTTTCTGCTCGTTGATTCTGCACTGTCTTATGTTTTGAAGACTACCTTGGAGAATGTTTACCCGAAGATCAGAGGCTGCATGCCTGTGTCTGATGAAGTATTTCCTGACAGGAAGGGAACATTCCTGCCTGGCAATTGCTGTGTGGTGTCCATTCATCCGTTGTTGTAGCGTTTGCATAGTTTTGCCAATGTACCATGCCTCAGGACATCCTTTTGTGCAGTATTTGTGGTAGAAATATTAGCTGAGTCACATGAGTATGTGCCATTTATAACATGAATGGTACTCACCACTAATAGAATGTTGCCGTCCAGCCAAAAAGAGCTTCTGTCTACCATACAGATGAGTAATCAGTGCCAGTGCAACGCCTGGTACATAGGCTGTATGTCCCGATAATTATATTAAACAGCACATCTCTTTAGCTGTTTACAACAGGCAGAGAACTGACGGTACTCAAACAGTCCAACCTTGCAAAACTCAGAACATGATGTCCAACATCTAATGTGATTACAAGATTGGGTAACACTTACTGAACAAACACAATGTGCTAGGAATTGCACTAACTATTGGTTTAAGATTATCTGTTTACCTGCCACATAGCTCATTAACACTTGCTAGAAACTACATATGCAGGGACTTCAGACCAAAGAGATACACTCAAGCATCACACAGTGGTCTGAACGCTACCACCTCGCCCACCATGGAATCGACGTGGGCAAGAGTCTGACAAAAGAAATCTCCATTCCCTATGCAGAGATTTCCAATTTCACCTGTAAAATTTCGCATACTGTTTAATTAAACGAAACCATGGGGACAATAGCACCCTTGGCGAATACCATTCGCCATGATAATGTCTCAAATAATTCAAACCAACTTGCCAAATTATTAACACCCGTTTTCTCTAAAGTGTAAATTATAATTTCCTTTGAAATGTGGTATTCTTGTATTCACCCTGATGAGTGCAAGATGAAAAACTTTGACTGCATGTCTCTTTTTCCAGAAAACCTCAATCTGGAAACCAGAAGCTTTGGTTTTCTGTTGTTGAAGTGAGTTGGGCCAAAGAGTCTGTTTCTGTGCTGTATATCTCTGCCTGTAATCCAAGTACTATTCCCTGTTCCTAATTTATTACTGGGATATCAATAAGGTTTAAGTGAGCAAATTATGTTTGCTAAAGACCGCACACAAAAATGAACCCAAATGATGTATGTATTCTAACTCAGATAGCAGTTTAAGGCTGTAAATTGACATTCTACACACTGGTCTCTCTAGCCATACCTCAGTATAGACGAGATTATATACACGACAGATCACACAAAAAGACTATAGACTAATTGCCCAGTAAAGTTTCAAAGTTTGCTCACAACATCCTGAGATAGAATCTGGCTGTCTCCTGGATATATCTGAAGACACAAGAGTTAGGAGCAAGTGTCACTGATCAGGGAAACACATCCAACATTAACTCAGCGCGCTGCTGAGCTGACGGAGTGATGAATGAATGTGATATCGGAAGCTGTAGACAGAATATGGTATTACAGGCATGGTGACATGCAGCGAACTTAGACCCATCATCACAGCAGCTAGCATCATCTAACTCTGTTGTTGCAATGTAACACCCATTGCTTAAGAAAGACAAAAACTGAGTCCAGAATAAAACTGCCGGAACATTCTGGATAACAACATTCATGGAAATCCTTAATTCACTATCCTTCAATTCATTCTTTCCCATCATTTATCCAGAGAGGACATGGCATAATATGATAAAGGAAAGATAGTTTATAGAAAAATCCTGGGGGAAAAAAGAACAAAGTAAGGTGAGAGGATCTCAGGCAAATTATTTTGAAAGGTTTATCTTATATATGTATTATTTTTAATATTTAAAGGAAATAATTATGAATGCAATTGTTTGAAAGCTTAGATGATAATCATCATTCATCTAACATCCATGTCATTATTATTTGTACAGGAATTCCAGCAAAAGACAGCACAGTGGCACAATGGTTAACATTGCTGCCTCACAGTGCCAGGGACCCGGGTTCAATTCCTGACTTGGGTCACTGTTTGTGTGGAGTTTGCACCTTCACCCCATGTCTGTGTGGGTGTCCTTCGGGCGCTCCGATTTCCTCCCACATACTGAAAGATGCGCTGGTTTGGTGCATTGACTCAAACAGACACCAGAGTGTGGGGATGAAGGGAATTTCACAGTAACTTCATTGCAGTGTTAATGTAAGCCTACTTGTGACACTAATAAATAAACCTAAATTCTACTGTAAATTATGGAGTGAGTGATCAAGCTGTCACGTACGCCACACAACTAATATTATATATATCGAGAGAGAGTGGGATCCTCACATGCCAAAATGTGAGACATCTGCAATGTCCTTCAGCCTACAGATAAAACTTACTGCTGAGGGAAGGTAGTAAATTGAAACCACAATCAATGCTGGACTGGGATTTTCTGTGTGTCTCTCTCTCTCCCTCATTGGGATCAGGAATTCTAAACAACGGAATGTTTTTTTAAAATTTGTTCTTTCACAAGAAGTGGGCATCGCTGACTAGGCCAGTATTTAATGCCCATTCTTAATTACACTTGCGGTGATGGAGAGCTGCCTTCTTGAACTGTTGCAGTCGGTGTGGGTGTAGGTGCACCCACAATGCTGTTCCAGCATTTTGTCCCAGTGATAGTGAAGAAGCGGCGATATAGTTTCACGTCAGGATGATGTGTGGCGTGGAGGGGAACTTGCAGGTGATGACGTAACCATGCAACTTCTGCTCTTTTCCTTCTAGGTAATACAGCTTGCGGGCTTGGAAGGTGCCGTCCAAGCTGCCTTGCTGAGTTGCTGCAGAGCATCTTGTAGATGGTCCATACTGCTACTATTGTGTATCAGTGGTCAGGGGAGTGACTGATGGTGAATGAAATGCCATTCGAATTGGCTGCTTTGTCCTGGATGCTGGTAAGCTTCTTGAGCTGCATTCATCCAGGCAAGTAAGTTAAGTTTTTAGGTTTAACTATTAGTAACAAGTAAGGCTTACATTAATACTGCAATGAAATGACTGTGAAATTCCCCTCATTGCCACACTCTGGCACCTGTTCGGGTCAATATACCTAACCAGCTCATCTTTCAGACTGTGGAAAGAAGCTGGAGCACCCAGAGGAAACCCATGCAGACACAGAGAGAATGTGCAAACTCCACACAGACAGTGACCCAAGCCGGGAATTGAACCCAGGTCCCTGACGCTGTGAGGCAGCAGGGCTAACCACTGTGCCACTGTGCCACCATTCCATCACAATGCTGAATTATGCCTCGTAGATGGGGGACAGGCTTTGGGGAATCAAAAGGTGAGTTAGTGGCTTGGAATTCCCAGTCTCCAGCAAGCTCTTATAGCTACAATATTTAACTGGTAAGTCCAGTTCAGTTTCTGCACAAAATCCCAGTCCAGCATTGATTGTGGTTTCAATTTATTACATTCCCTCAGTGGTAAGTATTATCTGTGAGCTGAATATCTCATTTTGCAGATATCTCATATTCTGGCATGTGAGGATCCCATATCCTCTATATACATATATATATATATATACATAATATTAGCTATGTGACACATGACAGCTTGATTCACTCACTCCATAATTTAAAGTTTAGGTTTATTTATTAGTGTCACAAGTTGGCTTACATTAACACTGCAAAGAAGTTACTGTGAAACACCCAAGATGTTGATAGTAGGATACAGCAATGGTAATTCCATTGGTAATGGTAATGGGCAACACAACAGCTCAGTGACTATCGCTGTGCTGTGCAGATACATGGATTTGGGCCTGTGTCTGTGGGAGTTTGAACATTCTCCCCATGCTTGCGTGGGTTTTCTCCAGGTGCTCTGGTTTCCTCCCACATCCCAAAGGTGTGCTCTTAGGCTAATTGGCAAAACAAACTCCCCCTAAATTGTCTCAAATTTGGTTTTTAATCCATAGATCTGTAAACATGGACAAGGATCACGGGTAGAGGTGGGAACATCAGGGTGGCGGCACGGGCTCGTTGGGCCTAAGGGCCTGTTTCCCATGCTGTTTTGTTCTTTGTTCTTTGAATGTCAATGCAAACGGTTGGATTCTCTCTTGTGCAAAATGGCAATTTCCTGGCACTTATATGGAAAGAAATGTAATTTTCTACTTATCAGCCCAAACCTGAATACTGTCCAGGTTGTGCTGCAGATGAAATTGGATGAAATGCATGATATTGAATATTGTACAATCACCAACAAACATCTCCAATTCAAATTCAAACTGAATCCAATTTATGGTTCCCACAAGAGAGACATACACGATCCAAATTGACACGAAAAGACATTGCACCCCATCTTGGGTTTGAGGGTGGCACAGGGTCATGGTGGTTAGCGCCGCTGCCTCACAGTGCCAGGGACCCGGTTCAATTCCCGGCTTGGGTCACTGTCTGTGTGGAGTCTGCATGTTCTCCCTGTGTCTGCGTGGGTTTCCTCTGGTTGCTCCAGTTTCCTCCCCCAGATACACAAATTTGAAGGATGGGCCATGCTAAATTACTCCTTTGTGCACCAAGATATGTAGGTTATGGGGAGTAGTGGGGTAAATATGTGAGGTTACGGGGATGTGCAGGAAGGTTGGTCTGGGTAAAATGCTCTATCAGAGAGTCAGTGCAGACTCGATGGGCTGAATAACCTCCTTTTGCACTGCAGGGATTCTATCATGATCTGACTTGTCTCCCCATTTTTTGAATTTGTTCCTATAAGGCTGACAAGAAATTATGCTGGTGGAGTGGGTTAAACACCCAGTTTCAACCCAGAGTATAGACACTGAACCCCTGATTTTAATTGTTCTGTTTTCTGGATGAATCGAGCAAAGTCTGTTTATCCTTGCAGCCTTGCTTATTTTCTTGGACAGCGTTCTGAAAGCCTGAAAAACAAGAAGGGATATTTTAAAAATTTAGTCAAAAGTGCAATTATCTTAAGAGTCGCAATGCAATTAACTCAAATGCCAGTAATAATGGAAAACAAGGTCAACACATTTCACCCTTATTTCAATGGGTTTTTTTTACACAGAAATGTTAATTGAATGAAACCTCCTCTCAGCTACAATGTTAGTAAAAGTTTTTGAGAAAAAAGCCAATTACTGTCACGATGGGCCTCAATGAGCTGGATGAGGTTCTGGAGTTAACCCCTGATTAACAGAGATTCTCAGTCACCTCATCCCTTCAGCTAGGGGCACAGTGGCACAGCGGTTAGTAGCACTGTTGCCTCACAGTGTCAGGGAGCTGGGTTTAATTCCTGGCTTGGGTCACTGTCTATTTATTTATTAGTTATAAGTAGGAAGTTACTGTGAAAAGGAAGTTTTCAAGGAAGGAAGTTATTGTGAAAATCCCGTAGTTGCCACTCTCCGACGCTTTTTTGGGTACACTGAGGGAGAATTTGGCATGGCCCATGCACCTGACCAGCACGTCTTTCAGACTGCAGGAGGAAACCATCTGTGCGGAGTCTGCCTGTTCTCCACGTATCTGCCTGAATTTCCTCTGAGTGCTCTAGTTCAACTTAGTCTTAAAGCTTAACTTGGTGGCGGAGGGGAGCTATTCAGAATGACAATCCCAGAGCCCCAGGAAGAAGAAATAAAGTATCTTCATCACAACATGCACAGACTGGAAGCCAGCTGAAGGAGTAGCTTAGACATGCTGAGGCAACGCTGCATCAAGTCACTGATCGGGCTGTACAAATTATCGGTGAATGAGGCTGGGCTTTGAGCTGTAGCAAACCCTCAGGGCTTCTGATGAACTGAAGATCCACAAAAGCGAAACTGAACTCCGTGACCGTGTTATTGCTTTGTAACTGACTCCTACTTGTGTTTAATTTGCATGTAACAGCATGGATTTGCTCTTCCTAATGAAGACCATCAATTGCAAAAATACTAGATCTCCGGAGATAATTAAAGTACAGTAATACGGCACTAGAGGATTATTTCTTTTTTTTATTTTTGGCACGTGTGCAGAGATTTGGAATCTTAATCAGAGTTTACACAATATAACATTTTCATACACATAATATTTATGTATTTAGCCAATGATGATAACTCAGTACTGACATAAAGACATGAGCTGTGAAGTACTGAACAACTGTTCTAATAAATATTATCTCTCCAATGGTGCATTATATACTCTGTTTGCTTATAAGTTCTCCCCTGAGCATTTTCTACAAGCTACTGAGCACCTGAGAGCTTCACAAATGATTTGAATTTTGTTTATTCAAATATTGTTTCTGGGACCCTTCACACTTTGATTTATTTTTCATCAAAACTATAAACAAAATGTTATTTCTCTCCTTCTCACTGTCTATTGGCTGTGTTCAGTTCTATCCCAGTTTTTTAAAAAATAATCTGTTTACCCAGTTTAAAAGCAGTAAAAGGGTAAATTTCAATTGTTGTGTTGTATTTTTCTTCTACACCGATCCCAGGAGTGAGGCTTGGAGATACAATTTAGCTGCTTCAGTGCTGAAATGTAATCAACTGCTTTGCACAAGCTGTGATGGTTGTTTTGTTTTTTTCTCCTATATATTCATCTTTTCGCATTCAAATTTGTTTCTGGGTTACAGACACATTAATAACTGAGATGTTTTATGACTCTATTATAACCCGAAGATTTAACTGATCACTTTCAGTGGAATCTCTTCCTCCAGCAAGTATGGTGCTATAATATATTCCATATCGAAGGTAGTACTATCTAACTAGCAGTTGATACTTTAGACTGTCAGCGCGTTAGGGACCATTGTTTCATTCATTCGTGGGTCATGGGCATCGCTGCCTGAGCCAGCATTTATTGCCTATCCCAAGTTGCTCAAGGACAGTTAAGAGTCAATTACATTGCTGTGTCTCTGGAGTCATATGTAAGCCAGACCAGGTCAGGACAGCAGATTTCCCTCCCTACGGAACATTAGTGAACCAGATGGATTTTTATGACAATCAACAATTCATGGTCATCAGTAGATTCTCATTTCCAGATTTTTTTATTGATTTCAAATTCCACTATCTGCTGTGGCGGGATTCGAACCCGGCTCCCCAGAACATTAGCTGAGTTTCTGGGTTAATAGTCCAGCAATAATACCACTAGGCTATTGCCTCCCTGCTTTTCTAACCGATTTTGGCTGCAATTTGCTGCTCTTAAAGTTTTGAAAAATGGGCAATTACTGGGGTGAAGTTGAATTAGCATCAAGCAGAAGGAGTACTGGAATATTCTTCTCACATTCCCGAACAGCAGAGCTTTTTTTTAATTGAAGCTTTGGAATGCATTTGGTAGATTAAATCCACATTTCTGCAATGCTTGTCGAAAGAGCCTGCGTCATTTTCATTTCCAAAATGCCAGAATCAGCAATGCCGGACAGTATCAGGATCGATGGAACCAGGTGAATCATAAGCTTCAGCTCAGAGGAACAAATACAGGCCCAGAAATATGCTAATCGCTCATATCAATAAACCACTTTCATTTGTGTCATGGTCCCTGATGTATTCTCCTGTTCCCTTACGTTTTTTTGCTCTTTCATTGCAGAGTACAATGACAAAAGGGGAACTACATGTTATTCCTCACACGCTTCCCAATGTCACAGAAGTAGTTTGCTGCTTTTCGTTTGTTCAGTTGTGATTATATTGAGGACATGCCTCTGTAAACGAGCTCAGTTAAGTTCAAACATTAATGCCCACACTATATGCTCAAGAGTGGCACAGTGGTTAGCACTGTTGCCTCACAACTCCAGAATCCCGGGTGGCACAGTGGCACAGTGGTTAGCACTGCTGACTCATGGCTCCAGGATCCCTGGTTCAATTCCAGCCTTGGTTGACTGTCTGTGTAGAGTTTACATGTTCTCCCTGTGTCTGCATGGGTTTCCTTTGGGTGCTCCATTTTCCTCCCACAGTACAAAAGTTGCAAGTTAGTTTGATTGGCCATGCTAAATTGCCTCTTAAAGTCCTAAGGTGTGTAGGTTAGGGGGATCAAGTGGGGTAAATGTGTGGGTTTACATAGGGTCTGGATGAGGTGTTTTGTCAGAGAGTTGGTGCAGACTTGATAGGCTAAATGGCTTCCTTCTGCACTGTAGAGATTCTATGAGTATGTTCAACGTCTAGGCATCAAATTAATAGAGCCACAATGCATAGCTTCTGGTGCCAATGTTGAAACTTTGAATATCCCCGTGTGGCTTGCCTGTGATTTCTCTGACAGTGAATTCATTATCTTAGTCAAGTTGATAGCTGGGGATGGAGGAAGGTTCATCCATCTCCCTCACTGATCCTGATCTATTGTAAATAGTTGGAGCCTGAGAACCAAATCATGTGGTAGCCCATTGCATCTTGCCAATCATAAAACAGATCCATTTATCACAATTTTCTGCCTTCTGTCAGTTAGCCAATCTTCTGTCCAAGCTAATATATTAATATGATCTTACCTTGTATATTAACCTTCTGTGCAGCATCTTATCAAACACCTTCCTGAAATCCGGATATACTACATCTACATATTCATGAGAATTATTACATCTTTGAAGAACTATAGCAAGGGTGATATGACGGTTAGCACCACTGACTCACAGCGCCAGAGTGCCGGGTTCGAATCCTGGCTTGGGTCACTGTGTGGAATTTGTACATTTTTCCTGTGTCTGTGTGAGTTTCCTTCGGTTGCTCCAGTTTTCTTCCACAGTCCAAAGATGTGTGGGTGAGGTAGATTGGCCATGCTAAATTGATCCTTAGTGTCGGAGGGGCTAGCTAGAATAAATGTATGGGGTTATAGGGATAGGGGCTGGGTAGGATTGTGGTCAATGAAAACTTGTCAATCGAGTGGCATTCTTCTGCACTGATTCTGTGACGAATTAGTCAAATCCTTCACAAAACCACACTGACTTTGATGGATTGTGTTTTGACTTTCCAAAATGTCCCATTATTATTTCCTTAATAATGGATTCTAACAATTTTCCAACAACAGATGTTAAATTAACCGGTCTGTAGTTTCCTATTTTCTGCCTCCCTCCTTTTTGAATAAATGTTACATTAATATTTTTCCAATCCATTGGAATTTTTCTTGAATATTCTGGAATATTATAACCAATGGATCCACTATCTCTGCTATCATTTCCTTTAATATCATTGGAGGTAGACCATTGGGCCCTGGAGACTTGTCCCAATAGTTTGTCAAATTCTATTTCCCTATTGATGATGATTGTTCCAGGTCCTGCCCTATCTATTTCCTCTGCATTACCTGTTACTATTGGGATGGTTCCAGTGTCCGCCATGAAAACAGAGGCAAAATATTGATTTAGCATCTTTGCAATTTCTGTGTCTCCCACTGTTAACACCCCGATCTCATCCTGCAAGGGATCAACATTCAACTGCGCTACTCTCTTTTACATGTTTATAGAAGTTTTTACTATCATTCTTTTATTTTTGTGCTAGTTTATTTCATTATTTATCATTGCTCTTTTTATTCCTTTTTTCGTAACTCTTTGTTGATCTTTAAACATTTCCCAACCTTCCAGCCTGTCACTGGCTTTGCAATATGATTATGCCTTTGTTTTGTCTTTTTAAGTTGTCTTTAACTTTCTTGCTTTTAACCAAGGATGTCTTTCTCTCCCTTATAATTTTTCTTCCTCTATGTTAGTTGGGCGGTGTTGAATTATTTCCTTAAACAACTGCCAGACATCATCAATTACTTCCTTTTAGCCTTCTGACCCAGTCCGCTGGAGCCAAGTCTGTCCTTGTGCCTGCATTATTATCTTTGCTTAATTCTAAAATACGAGTGTGGAATTCCACTTTCTTCTCCTTAAAGTGAATTTTGAATTCTATCATACTATGATGACTCTTCCCCAGAGGATCCTTAACTATGAGATCATTAATTAATTCCTGCTCATTACACAATATCAAATCTGGAATAATGTGCTCTCTGATTGGTTCTACAGCATATTGCTCCAAGAAACAATCTCTAATATATTCAACAAACTCTCCCTCGAGGCTACCCTTAATTTGATTAATCCAGTCTATGTGCACATTAAAATTACCCATGATTATTGCTGTTCCTTTCTTATAAGCCCCCAGTTTATACTGTGCCCCACTGCAAAAATACTGTTCGGGGACCTAGAGATTATCCCATCTGGGACTTCTTTCCTTTGGCATTTCTTATTCGTATTCAGACTGATTCACATCTGCTTCTTCAGTGTATATTTCATTTTGTACGATAGCACTTCTTTCGCTAGCAAAGTTACACCCTTTTCCTTTCCAACTATCCTTCTGAAATACTGAGGACCCTGAGGGATTCAATTCCCAGACCTTGATTCCTTGTAACCATGTCTCAACAACCATCGCCAATTCATAACCATTTCCTAATGTCTCCAATTGCACTGTTAACTCTTTAATTTTGTTCTGAATGCTTCGTGCATTAAATTTGTTTTATAATTAAATTTCTTTGCTCTTGTATAGTTTGTTGTTGTAAAATGATGTTGATAGGTTCTGTCCCTTGCTTTGTTTGCTGGTAACCATCTGCCTCATCACTAACCTGCATGTATACCACCTTCTTTAACTTTGTTGTTCTAATTTTCCATGCAATGGAATCTTGCCCACCGTTAGTTAGTGTAAAGCCCTATGTACAGCCCTAGTATTATGATTTGTTGAGATTCTGGTCCCAGGTGAAGACCATCCCCATCAGAACAGTTCCCTCCTTCCTCAGCACTTCTCCATAAATTCAAACCCATTTCACCTGCATCAAACTTTACCTCTTTAATCTTATTGATCCTGTACTAGTTAGCTTGTGGCTCAGGCAGTAATTCAGCGATTATTACCTTTTTGGTTCTGCTTTTTAGTTTAGCCCCAAGCTGCTCATATTCCCTCAGCAGAATCTCTAACCTTGTTGTATCAATGTCATTGGTAGCTGCATGGACCACGATAACTGGATCTTTACTCTCCCACTCCCAAGTTCCTCTGCACTGAGAAGAGACATCCTGAATTCTGGAACTATGTAGGCAACACAGCCTATGGGACTCTCGATCTGGTCAGAGAGAACAGTATCTATACCCCAAACTTTCCTACCCCCAATTAAAACTACATTTCTCTTCTCTCCCCCCTCAATTTTGAATGGCTCCCTGTACCACAGTACTGATAATGTGTAGTTGTTGGCGTTGGACTGGGGTTGGCACTGTAAGTAGTCTCCCAACACCAGGTAATAGTCCAACAGGTTTATTTGATAGCATGAGCTTTCAGAGTGTTTCCCCTTCTTGCCTGATGAAGGTGCAACGCTCCAAAAGTTCGTGCTACCAAATAAACTTGTTGAACTTTAACCTGGTGTTGTGAGACTCCTTATAATGCTGGTGTCAATTTGCTCGCCCTCCTTACAATCACTGCTCTCATCCATGAAGGGACAAAGGATATCAAACCTATTGGACAAGGACAAGTTCTGAACCTCTTGAAACCCCACCTCCTGGCTCCCTCTACCTGCCTCATTCACAGTCCTACAGTCCCTGATCACTGGCCAAATTAAAGGTAAGGGATCTGACTACCTCCTGAAGCACATGTCCAGGTACCTCTCCCTGTCCCTGACGTGTTACAGTGTCTGGAGCTCATCAACTCTGAGCCACAGCACCAAACTTATCATGAATGTGTTCACTCAGAACTACAATGGGGAGTCAAGCAGTTCCCCCTTAATGCAGAAACACCACATCACCCGCCCTCCATCCCTATATTGTTTAATTAGGTTTTAATTTGTTTTTAATTTTCAGCCAGTTTTTAGCTTCTTGACATGTAAAATATTTCTTCTTATTCCTCTTAATCTGAAAACAATTTAGAATGGACAATTCAAAGTAGCAGCTGTTTCCCAACCAATGAAATTACCGTTTTCCTGTGATGTCAATCCTGATTATTTTTCAAACTCCGCCCACTGCCCTGAGCCTCGCGCTGTATTTATTCCTCAATCCCAGTAGAGGCCCTGAGCCTCGTGCTGTATTTATTCCTCAATCCCAGTAGAGGCCCTGGGCCTCGTGCTGTATTTACTCCTCAATCCCAGTAGAGGCCCTGGGCCTCGTGCTGTATTTACTCCTCAATCCCAGTAGAGGCCCTGGGCCTCGTGCTGTATTCACTCCTCAATCCCAGTAGAGGCCCTGGGCCTCGTGCTGTATTTACTCCTCAATCCCAGCAGAGGCCCTGAGCCTCGCGCTGTACTTATTCCTCAATCCCAGTAGAGGCCCTGGGCCTCGTGCTGTATTTATTCCTCAATCCCAGTAGAGGCCCTGAGCCTCATGCTGTATTTATTCCTCAGTCCCAGTAGAGGCCCTGGGCCTCGTGCTGTATTTATTCCTCAATCCCAGTAGAGGTCCTGAGCCTCGTGCTGTATTTATTCCTCAATCCCAGTAGAGGCCCTGAGCCTCGCACTGTATTTATTCCTCAATCCCAGTAGAGGCCCTAGGCCTCGCACTGTATTTATTCCTCAATCCCAGTAGAGGCCCTGAGCCGCGCACTGTATTTATTCAATCCCAGTAGAGGCCCTGAGCCTCGCGCTGTATTTATTCCTCAATCCCAGTAGAGGCCCTGGGCCTCGCACTGTATTTATTCCTCAATCCCAGTAGAGGCCCTGAGCCTCGCGCTGTATTTATCCTCAGTCCCAGTAGAGGCCCTGAGCCGCGCACTGTATTTATTCCTCAATCCCAGTAGAGGCCCTGAGCCTCGCGTTGTATTTATCCTCAGTCCCAGTAAAGGCCCCGAGCCTCGTGCTGTATTTATCCTCAGTCCCAGTTGAGGCCCTGAGCCTTGCGCTGTATTTATCCTCAGTCCCAGTAAAAGCCCCAGGCCTCGCACTGTATTTATCCTCAGTCTCAGTCGAGGCCCCTAAGCCTTGTGCTGGAGTTATTCTCCTCTGATTATATGAAGGAGAAAGTGTAACCAAAAAAAAACCTTTTGATACATCAGGAATAATTTATCCTACTTTGGGAATTTTTATATTATTCACATACTTTGGTCGCGAGTTTTTTTTTCCAAGTATCCATTAAAAGGAGACATTTTCACATCTCAGCTGCAGGTGGAGAGATAATTTTGCACCAACTCAAAAAAGAGCACTGATATATTTTGAATTAATTTGGGAGCTGGAGAGGCTTTTGCATTTTCTGAGGCTTTATGAAATTCATAAACCATTTACCGCAGATATCCCATTTGAAATACATATATAGATAGCTAACGCAATCAGCGCCTGTTGAATGATGAGCCCATTTCATGATCCGTACTTTCTGCTGGCAAAATTGTGCCTGTGATTCCGCAGTAAAGTACGCCAGATGCTTTTAGATAGTCTTGGTATTTGGTTTTCCATATGAAGCCTGTCACAAACACTTAGAGCCTTGGTGTATATTTTAGCATATTTCATATTGTGGAACAGGGGAAATAGGAGCAGTCGTGGATGATTGGCCACTCGAACCTTCTCCATCATTTAGCTAAATCACGGCTGAACATTTATTTTAATACCAGTTTCCCCTCACAATTCCCATATCCTTTGCTGTCTTTAATACCTAGCATCTATCAATCTGTCTTGAACATAATGACTGAGCCTCTACAGTCCTCTAGGGTAGAGAATTCAAAGATTTACCACATTCTGAGTGAAGAAATACCTCCCCTTTACAATCCAAGGTGTCCTACTCCTTATTCTGAGATACTCTAGACGCACCTCCCCCTCTCCGCCCCCCCCCATTCACTCAGGGGCAACATTTACCCACATCTACCCTGTTCAAAAATCAGCCTGATGAACATTTGTTGCACTCCCTCTATGCCAAGAGCAACCTTCTTCAGGTAAACAGACCAAAACTACACACAACCTCAAGTGTGATTAAAGTTTATTTATGAGTTACAAGTAGGCTTACATTAACAATGTAATGAATTTACTGTCAAAATCTCCTAGTCGCCACACTCCAGCCCCTGTTCGGGTATGCTGAGGGAGAATTTAGCATGAGCAATGCGTCTAACCAGCACGTCTTTTGGACTGTGGGAGGAAACCAGAGCACCTGGAGGAAACCCACACAGACACAGAGAGAATGTGTAAACTCTGCGTAGACAGTGACCCAAGTCAGGAATCAAACCTAGATCCCTGCTGCTGTGAGGCAGCCGCATTAACCCCCCATTGTGCCACCGTGGTTTCGCTAAGCTCTACACAGTTGCAAAAGTACATATTTAATCCTGCACTCAAATCCTCTTGCAGGAATAGGCAATATATCATTTACCTTCCCAACTGCTTACTCATCTTTCAGTGACTGGTGTACATGGACTTCAGTAAAATCTTTGGCAAGATGCCACATGTTAGACTGATACAAAAGGTGAAATCATACTGGATCAGAGGAGAGCTGGCAAGGTAGATACAGAACTGGCTTGCCACAGAATCTCTTCAACCTGTGCTTAATTCTCTCTCTACTCACACTGTCTGTACCTTTAAGACTTGATTAGCTGTAAAGGCTCACATTCCAATCATTATTCTGTAAATTGAGCTTGTGTTTTTATATGGCCTGTTTGTGATTAGAACTCCCACTCACTTGATGAAGGAGCAGCATTCTGAAAGTTAGTAGCTTTTGCTACCAAATAAATCCATTGGACTTTAACCTAATGTTGTGAGACTTCTTACTGTGTTGGCCAAAGAAGATAGAGAGTAGCAGTCAAGAGGTGCTTTTCTGAATGGAAAGCTGTGACAAGCGGTGTTTCACAGGGATCAATTCTAGGACCTTTGCTGTTCTAATATATAAACGATTTGCAGGGAAATGTAGATTCTCTGATTAGTAAGTTCGCAGATGACACAGAAATTGGTGGAGTTGCGAATAGTGAAGAGGATTATCAAAGAATACTGCAAAATATAGACTGATTGGAGATTTGGGCAGAGTAATGGCAGCATGAGTTTAATCCAGACAAGCGTGAGGTAGCACAGGTTGGAAGGCCCAATGCATGTACGAATTATACAGTACATGGTAGAATTCTTAGGAGTATTGACTGACAGAGAGATCTGGATGAACATGCCCACTGATCACTGAAAGTAACAGTACAGGCGGATAAGGTGATCAAGAAGGCATATGCATGCTTACCTTCATAGTTAAGGACATTGAGTATAAAAATTGTCAGGTCAGGTTGCAGATGTACAGAATCTTAGTTAGGCCTCATTTGGAATATTGTGTACAATTTTGGTTGCCACACCATGAGAAGGATGTGGATACTTTGGAGTGGGCACAGCAGATGATTACCAGGATGTTGCTTGATCTGTGGCAACTAGGGGATTTTCACAGTAATTTCATTGCAGTGTTAATGTAAGTGGACTTGTGACAATAATAAGTAAATAAACTAGCGGTAGTGGTAGAGCAATCGAGGGCAATTTTCCCTCTTTTTGCTCAGAGTCTTTGAGGCCTATTGTAGCACAGATGAGATCAGTGAACTGAGAACCTCACTGGCCAAGGGTCATATCTGTGCCATCAACTTATATGCCCTAATAGAGATAAAACACCTTTAGTTTAGTTTAAGTTTATTAGTGTCACAAATAGGCTTACATCAACACTGCAATAAAGTTACTGTGAAAATCCCTTAGTTGCCATACTCTGGCACTTGTTCGGCTACACTGAGGGCGAATTTAACATGGCCAATGCATCTAACCAGTATGTCTTTCGGAGTGTGGGAGGAAACCGGAGCACCCAGAGGAAACCCATGGAGACACAGGGAGAACATGCAAACTCTGCACAGACGGTTAGCCAAGCCAAGAATCGAACCCATACAGACACAAGGAGAGCGTGCAGACTCCACACAAGCACTGACCCAATCTGGGAATCAAATCCGGGCCCTTGGAGCTGTGAGGCAGCAATGTGAACCACTGCTCCACTGTGCTCTTCTCTATACAAGTTGTTCCTTGAGCTTAGAGTGTTGAGGGTGTGAACCAGACAGAGATGATAAAGGGAAATGTTAGAATTGATACAGAGAAGCTATTTCCTCTGGTAGGAAAGATACGTACAAGGAACACAACACTAGTGAACAAATAAATAAATAATCATTAAAATTAGAGCTAGGCTTTCCAGAGCAAAATCCAGAAGCATTACTCCTGGGAAAACTCAATGCCCATCAGTCTGTAGATGTCATGTCAATTAAAATGTATAAAGGGATAGTCTAGAAGGGCAGAATGGGTAAGCCTTGTTTCTTTGCTATTCAACCACAGTAGTGAACAACTACAGACAAGCTACTATTAGGAAAGTGCAAAATTACTTTTTTCTTTTTGAAAGCAACCACATGATTCACAACACAGGAATATTTGTGATTGGATAGGAATTCCAATCGTACAAGTGTTTAAGTGCAAAGTCCTTACACAGACCTGTAAAGCATCACAATACTGCTGTGCTTGGCATTTTCCTTTTTTTAATTTTGCAAGAATTTCCAGATAGGATCTCTCAAGGTTCTTGTCACTTGCTTAGGGCAAACACACTAACAATCTCTGAGCAACTCCAGAAAGCAGAAAGCTTTTCCTTGAAGCTGTTTTTTTGGGGGCCCGAGGGAGTTTCTGGAATTCCTGCAGGTGTCACCATGAATAATCCATAGCCTGATCAGTGTCATATTACAGGTTTGTTACCTGAAGGGCCTCTGGGCATGGGGCAGTAATGCCACTACGTGATGATGTAAAGTTGATTGAGTACAGCTGGATTTGGGGCCCCGCGAGAAACTGTGCCTATTTCATTTTGAAGTGAGTGTCGATGCCTGCGGCACATCGATGTGAACTTTATCCTGTGTCTCACCGCTGACAAGAGGGAAAGAACCTTATCAGGTCAGTGGAGGCAGCTTTGGGGGCTCGAAATATGGAACTTTTGCCTGTTGGGCTGACTCTCTAATACAGTCCTACCTACACTGGAGTTGGGTTCCATGGAAACTGGCTAGCTGTTCTATGGAGGTGGCTTGCCAATAAAGATGATAATATATGCTAATTCCTGAATCTACTGGCAATTTTCCCAATATCCCTTGGATCATGAGCCTTTGTCCTGAGGCTTTGCAATGGTCATAAACCAGAGCCATTGGATTGGGAACACTACAGGTACAGCCACAAATAATCCAGTAATGGGCCTTCCCAATCCACTCTGATGGCTCTCACTATTGTAGACAGTCTACATATTTAGATGTTCATCCCACTTCAAAGAAACCTTCTCTTCTGCAGAGCCCTTATGGTGTCTTTTCCCTGTTTCAACAGCACCCAAATCTCTTGGTGGAGCTGATGGGCACCTAAGTCCAGTGGGTGGACTTCTAGCCTTGGGCAGCCACTCATCTGCCATCCTGAATTGGACAAATAATTCCGAGGCTGCTATTTTCCAGGGAATTTAGGATTGTAAGCCTAGCCCAGTTCATCTTGCTAACCAGCCTCTTATCCATTGACTCTGCTTCAGTTCCCACGGCCTCAGAAAAGCAGCCAGCATATTTAAGGACGCCATGCACCTTCTGACATTCTCTCTTCCATCTTTTTCCATCAGGAAAAAGTTACAAATGTCTGCGATCACATACCAATGAACTCAAGAACAGTTTCAGAGAATTGAGAATCATAGAATCCCTATAGTGTAGAAAGAGGCCATTCGGCTCATTGAGTCTGCGCCAACCACAATCCCATCCAGCTCATATTCCCATAACCCCACATATTTATCCTACTAAACCCCTGATACTAAGGGTCAATTTAGCATGGCTATTTTCACCTAACTTGCACATCTTTAGATTGTGGGAAGAAACCAGAGCCTCTGGAGGCAATCCATGCAGGCACAGGGAGAAAGTACAAACTCCACACAGACAATGAGGCTGGAATCGAACCCGGGTTGCTGGTGCTGTGAAGCAGTAGTGCTAACCACTGTGGCAATATGCTGTCACATCTTTTTCCCTGCTGCCATCTGACTTTTGAATGGGCCTACTTTTTATTAAGTTGACTTTTCTCTACACTCTAGCTGTAACATTATATTTTTCACGGTCTCCTTTTCTCCTCCCCTGTATACTTTATGAATGGTATGTTTTGACTGTATAGCGTGCAAGAAATACTACTTTTCACAAAAAATATTACCTTTATCCTGTGACTGTGACGAGATGATGTCTCAAATCAGCACCTGGTCAATCGCTTCTTTTTGGAATCCTAGTGTAATTGGGAAGGTGGAAAGCAGAAAACTCTCCTTAGATATTAGGCATATTCCTTCTTCAATACTGAAAGGCTGTGCTAATTAATGAAGTACAAAATATATTTTTTATATCTGGAATGCATTGTTTAGTTGCATGGAGATGACCATTTTTTCCATATCCAAACATAACAAAGATACAGTGCTGGGACAAATCCAATGCCACGCCCAGTACAGGTATCATAATACATATGACAATAATAAATCAAATCATATCAAAATTTTGATTGTCAACTCCTCTGACCCGTGTGGGGAATAGTCCTGATTTTTTAAGGGGCATAAAACTTTGCCCAAGCTGTCAGTAGGAAAGCTAACAGATTCCAGTATGGTTTTACTGATGCATGTTCGCCTTTTAAAAACTAGTAAAATGTGTTGGCAGCACAATGTGTGCCACTCTGCTTGTATCTGATGAGTACCGACAATAAAATTTTCAATTATTAAACCAGGGAGACATATATTAACCCATTCACTTCCAGACAACAGTGCTAATCATTTTCCTACACAGAGCTTCCTTAATAGGAGAACACAATATTGGGGTAAAAAGAGAAATCAAGTCTGGGTCCCACAATAAAGATGGTCTGACTAGTCTAAAGCAGAGCAATATTAACTTTGAAACACAGGAGTGCATTTGTTCATTGAAAAGAACTTGTGTCAATTCTCAAGTTAGTGTGGCATAGAACATAGAACACTACAGCACAAACAGACCCTTCAGCCCACAAGTTGTGCCAATCATATCTATACTTACCAGGCTATAGAACTATCTGTAACTCCCAATCCCGTTAAGTCCCATGTACTCATCCAGAAGTCTCTGAAAAGACCTCAGCGAGTTCGCCTCTACTACCACTGATGGCAACCGATTCCATTCACTCACCACCCTCTGAATGAAAAACTTACCTGTAATATCTCCTCTGTACTTACCCCCCAGCACCTTAAACCTGTGTCCTCTCATAGCCACCATTTCAGCCCTGGGAAATAGCCTCCAAGAATCCACCCTATCTATTCCTCAAATGGTGGCACAATGGTGAGCATTGCTGCTTCACAGCGCTAGCAACCCAGGTTTGATTCTGGCCTCGAGTAACTATCAATGTGGAGTCTGTGCATTCTCCTTGTGTCTGTTAGTTACCTCTAGTCCTCCCACTGTCCAAAGATGTGTGGGTTGAGTGCATTGGCTATACTAAATTGCCCCTTAGTGTCAGGAGATTAAAAGCATTATGGCAACAGGGCTTGGATGGGATTGTTGTTGGTGCAGGCTCAATGGGCCGAATGTCCTCTTCCTGCACTGTAAGAATTCTATGAATATTGTGTCAAGCCCAAATCTTTCCAAAAATGTGCTTTTGACAAATCTAAGTTGGACAAAGGGATAGAAAACAATCCTGGAGTCTAATCCCTTCTGTAACAAATTGTTGAGGTCAGTTGTGCTGGAGAATAGTTTAATAGATTTAACGTGTGAAGATGTGCGGGAGCAGCTAATGAAGGAAGCGAAGCAATGCCAAGTAGTTTGCAGTCAGGAACACATTGTTCTTCAGTAGTTTGAAAGTAAAGTAACTGCTTACAAAAGATGTTACCTTTACCCTGTGGCTGGAACAAGGTGAAATCAGGACCTGGGTAATGTCTTCTTTTTGGAATTCTAATGTAATTGGAAAGGTGGAAAGCAGAACCCACTGCCACCACCCCCCCTCCCCGCCCAACCCCTTTAGAAATTGTGCATGTCCCTTCTTCAATCCTGAAAGGCTGTGCCAACTAATGAAGTACAAAATGTATTTTTTGTATCTGGAATGCATTGTTTAGTTGCATGGAGATGGCCAACATTTTCATATCAAAACATATCAAAGATACAGTTCTAGGAAAAATCCAATATCACACCCAGTACAGACGTGACGATATTAACAATTTTAAAGTTATATTTCCCTTAAATGGAGACAACAATTTTCAAGATGGTGGTTAGCACTGCTGCCTCACAACACTAGTTCAATTCCAACCTCAGGTGACTGTCTATGTGGAGTTTGCATATTCTCCCAGCTAAAATGTCAGTATGTTTACATGTCATGTGAAGGGGTGGCATAGTGGCAGAGTTGTTAGCACTGTGGCTTAACTGCACCAGGTTTGATTCCCAGCTTGGGTCACTGTCTGCATGGGTTTCCTCCAGGTGCTCCAGCTTCCTCCCACAGTCAAAAAGACATGCCGGCCATACTGAAGTCTCCCTCAGTGTACCTGGAGTGGATTTTCACAGTAACTTCATTGCAATGTTAATGTGACTAATGAATAGACTTTAAACTTTTAACTCTGAAACAGACTTGGCCAAACACAGCAGCCAACAGTTCTACAGGAAATCCAATGGATCATTATCATGTCCAGCCTCAGGTGTTTGTTTGTTAATTTGTACTTGGATTTGCTGACTAAACAGCATTTATCACTCTTATCTAATTGTCCTTGAGAAGCTGGTGTTAAGCACCTTCTTCAACCAATGCTGTCTATATGGTGTAGTTACATCCACAGTGCTGTTAGGAAGGGAGTTCCAGGATTTTGACTTTGCAACAGTGAGGGAAGGATGACATAATTCCAAGTCAGGATGCTGCGTGACTTGGAAGGGAACTTCCAATAGGTGGTGTTCCCATGTCTCTCCTGCTGTTATCCTTCCAAGTGGAAGAAGTCATGGGTTTGCTGTTGAAGGAGCTTTGGTGAGTTACTGCAGTGCATCTTGTAGATGATACATGTTGCTGCCAGTGTTCATTGGTGGTGGAGACAAGTAGAAATATTCCAATGTACTTCTGATTTTGTAGAGGATGCACAGGCTTGGGGAATCAGGAAGTGAGTTATTTGTCACAGAATTCACAGTCTATGACTGGCTCTTGTAGCCCCAGTACTTGTACGGCTAATCCAGGGAATTAATCTAATTGGCTGAAAACTGATATCTGTGAAGCTGGCGACCTCCAGAGGAGGCTGATATGGATCATTTGCTCAGTATTTCTGATTGAAGATAGTTGCAAATGCTTCAGCCATAATTGATGTTCTGGGTTCTTTTGCGAATTCTCTAATTGTCCACAATTATTCACGTCTTATTGTGACACGACTACAGAGACAAGATCAGATCTGTTGGTTGTGAGATTACTTCACTCTATCTATTACTTGTTGCTTTTGCTGTTTGTCACGCAAGTTATCCTGGGTTATAATGTCACCAGGTAAATACCCCATTTTTAGGTGCTGCTCCTGGCATGCCCTTCCTTTTTCATTGAGCCTGGGTTGATCATCAGTCTGGGTGCAATGATAGAGTGAGGGCCATGAAGTTACAGATTGCAGTGGTATACAATTGGGATGAAAGTTGATCAGAAATCCTTACCTTTTGAAACTCGCCCCGCTTCTCCTTCCTATCGCCACTTTTCCTTTTTCCATTCCTCTGACGGCATTCCCTGTCCTTTCACCCACCACCTTGGCGCCTCAAGATTTGAAAGTCTCTGACTTTGGTTAGGTAATACTTTGTTGGCACTTTTATGTTTGGTATTGACATGACAGAATACTGGGCGCCCTCCCTTGGCTACTTATTTCCACGAAAGCAGAGTGATATCAGCAGAACCCAGCTTAATTCTCACTGTGGTTTGGCAGTCCCTGTGAAAGATTGCATTGATTTAGTGTTGAGGTGACTTTCAACTAAAATAGCTTGTCCTGTGTGGATATGGACAATGGAACATTTGAAGGTGATACATTTCTAGTGCGTACAGTAATGTGTTGTGCTGATAGAAATGGAAAGCACGTAATATACGATTATTAACCGACGTGCAAATTGTGCTAGACATTTGAATGTAGTACACCACCAATCGAGATGAATTTGAATGACTTTCACAGCCATCCTTCTCCCTGGAGAGATCGCAGGCTGACCACTGCCTTTGAAATACTTGTTAATAAGCCGTCGCTCAGAGTTAATGCTGAAGAACGTTTCTCACTGAGACATGAGTTCAGCAGAAACTCTCACAACTCCAACTGAATTGAATTAAAGCAAGCTGGTAGATCGCCACTGTGATTCAGCCCATCTCACCCTCTCAGAAAACCCGCTACCCTCATGCCAAACAAACTGGCAAAGGGATTCGAGTGGAGTCAGGATTCTGAGGCGAGAGAGTTATTTTATGATGGCTCTGAGACAATAGCTTGCCGTTGGAGTTCTGGTCTGAAATAAAAATGACCAAGTGTCTCCGACCTGATGTCTGCTCCTTGGAGCACGATGAATCACCAATTTACTTCAGAATTTGACATGTTTGACTGCCCCCAACCCCACCCTGTTTGAGAATCACGGAGAGCACCCACGCCCTTCTGATTTGAAGAAAGTCAGAAAATAATCGCGTCATGTGCTGGAAGATTAAGCATCAGCAAAATGATCATTAAGATTAATTAACTTCTGAGAACTAAGTGCAAAATGATCAGTGAATCTTCCACAGACTCAGCTGCTGAACCTGGCAGAGTCAGTCACCGAGAGGGGATCAGAATTATCCTGCATACTACTTCTGAAAATTATGTTAATTTATTTGTATGACATTCTCATATTTAATATTTGAATGACATTGTTAAACCATTTACATTCTGGTGTAAAATTCAGGAATGCTACTTGATATTGCTTAAGGAATAGTGGGAGGAGGAGGTGCGGGGAGGGGAAGATGCCTCACAGCGCCAAGGATGTGTGTTCGATTCCTGGCTTGAGTCACCATTCTGTGCATCATCTGCACATTCTCCTTATGGGTTTCCTCCCACAGTTCGAAAGATGCACTGGCTAGGTGCATTACCGTGTTAAATTCTCCTTCAGTGTACTCGATCAGAGTGTGGTGTCTAAGGAATTTTCACAGCCACTTCATTACAGTGTAATGTGACACTACTTGGGACACTAATAAGTAAACTTTAAACTTTTGTTCTGAACTTTGTTGTGATCATCAATGATTCACGTAGGATGAGATTTTCCAGCTCCTCCAGCTGGTGGGGATGTTCCAGTCCCATCGGAGTCCACGGGGATTTAGATGTAAGGCCACATTCGCTGCGGGAAACCCGTCACAGCAGACTGGAAAGTCTCAACACTGGTTCCTGAATTTAGAGATATTAGTCTAATTGCTAACTCTATTCTACTTGCGTAGAATTGACAGCACAAAAAGTAATCTGTGCTGGTCTTTATTCTTCACATGAACCTCCTCTTTTCTTCTCTGTCGAATTCTATCAGCACAATTTTCCTTTTTCTCTCATGTACTTATTTAACTTCCCTTTCAAAGCATCTAGGTTATTTGACACAATTAGTCCCTGTAATGGCAGGTTCCACACTTTAATCACCTTCTGAGTAAAGAAGTTGATTCTGAATTCCTTATTGGATTTATTAGTGATGATGCAAAATGGCATCAGCTGAAGTATTGTGTTCAATTCGAGGTATATTTCAGAAAGGATGTGAAGTTATTAAAAAGGATGCAGAGAAGATTGATGTTTCCAGGGATGTGGCTCTTCAGTTATGTGAGAAGCTTGGAAGGAGATTTTGATTTGATTGATTATTGTCACATATATTATCATAGAGAGATGCATGTTATACAGACAAAGTTCATTGAGAAGGAAATGAGAGAGTGCAGAATGTAGTGTTACAGTCATAGTTAGGGTATAGCAAAAGATCAACTTAATGTGAGACAAGTCCATTCAAAAGTCTGATAGCAGCAGGGAAGAAGCTGTTCTTGAGTCAGTTGGTACATGACCTCAGACTTTTGTATCTTTTTCCCAAAGAAAGAGGACGAAAGAGAGAATACCTGGAGTGATTGGGGTCCTTAATTCTGCTGGCTGCTTTGCCAGGGCAGTGGGAAATGTAAACAGGGTGGATGGATGGAAGGCTGGTTTGGGTGATGGATTGGGCAGAGCAGGAGCCATACCAAGCTGTGATACAACCAGAAAAAGAGGAGATTTGATTGAGATGTTTAAAATCATTAGGAGTCTAAACAGAATAGATAGAGAGAAATTGTTCTCATTGGGGGGAGAGTTGAGAACCATAAGATGCAAATTTAAAGGGAATGCCAAGGAAATATGGAGCTCTGTTGCCTCTTTAAGGGACGATCCCTAAGGGCCATATGAATGGGCCAGACTTTACGCAGAGCAAGTGTGAGAAGTTGAGCCAAACAAGAGCATTGGTGGGTATCTGGGGAGGAACATCAGCTGGAGCTGGGGAACAGAGAGTTTAGTTGTGACTTTAGATCTCTCAGACCATTGTTTGTATAAATACATTTATATTGTAGGCAATAAACCCTTCTTAACTTGAAGCCACAATGAGTCACCCTCAAGTTATTACAGGAACAAAAGGCAACATGAGGGAAAACTTTGTTATGAACTAAAGGTTAATGTCATGATGATAGCTGATCGTGTGTGAGGACTTGAATATTAGACATGAGAGAATACTTGGATGAGATACTGCAAGGTACATTCTGTGCTACATCTAAGATCATCTGACCTGGGGTTTGAAAGTTAGATAGCACATTTTGAGAAATTAGCCAGTTTGGCAGATTAAATTATCTTGTTCTTGCAATAAAATCTGTGACTTCAAGTGCTGTTCTTTCAGCCTGAGATGCTACAGTTAAGATTTGTAACTCACTGTCAGAGAGTGCAGTGAAGACAGATTCTGGCTTTAAAAGGAAATTAGTTAATTATCCAAAGGAGAAAAACATTGCTGAGGGAACAGCTGAATTGCTCTTGCAATGAACTAGGATAGACATGATGGACAAATGGCCTCCTGTTTGTCTTTCTATGATGTTCTGATGATATATATTCCTGGCTCAGGGTTCTGGTCTCTTCCGTAAAGTGAAGCATGTTCTGCCTGCTCTGCTAGTGTGAAAGGCCTCAATTGGGTCAACCCTTAGTCTTCTCTTTCTCCGCATAGAAAAGTTTCCTATCGTATTCTGTCTTCCCCGATTGTTACAACTTCTGTGTTTCTTGTAAATGTGTTTTTATGTGCCTCTTCCAGTGCCCGTGTATCCTGTTGTAAAATCAATCTATTTTAACCCTTATACAGTGGACAAATAACTACGAGTAGACATCTTATTAGTACAAACAATATTTATTTAAACCCACATAATCAATAATCACCCACCCAACCAACAATAAGTTATCTTACAGGAAATACTAGAATTCAAGTACAGTACAAGACCTTGAGTTAATTTTGTTTGACTGACAAATACCCAAACAGATATTGGCCTTTATCTGTGTGCTGGCCTTGGTAATCGTCTGCATAGTCTGGTCCTCTGGTCTGGTGTGGCACTCTGGTTCTGATCTTCTTTCCTTCTCGGGTGTGTTGGCTCTGTGTCATTGTAACTTGTTTGTGGGGTCAGAGAGAGAGAGATTCCTGGTTGTGCAGCACCCTTTATATCCCGTTTGGTTTCATGCCCCTTTTTGGCCATTGCCAATCAATCGATCAGGACTTAATCACCCTGATTGATAAGAATCCAATCAGGTGCTACCACACCGATCTCTGGGTGTGTCCCCAGTGGCCATGTCTGTTGGTGTTGGAGGCACGTAGGTCACATACCTTCCTCCTAAATAAGGATTCCCGGTGCCTTTATGTCTGGCACACAACCCCAGAGTGACCAGAAAGTCTCTTTCATCCTGGAGATAGCTCATATCCTGTGTATTCACTCATCAGGGTTGCAGCCTGTTTGTCTGTCTTTAAACTGCAGCTTGTCGGTTTAATTTCTTGTCCAATTATCCCAGAGTACTTTAGAAAATACCATTTTAGGTGGTCAGTTTGGCTGCAATCCTTCCAACCTGTGAGTGTTAGGCACAGGCCTTGGAGAGGCTGATAGATTTGCTAAACAGGGGTGGGGAATACGTACAGAGGGCTACGGAGGTGCTCAATAATTTAAACCAAGTTGTCCAGGATATTTGTAAATCATTCAATAAATAATCTCATCCTCTGATTAGATCTAAAGGGATAACATTAACCAGACACAGAATACAAATGTTAAAGTGATCTAAATTGCATTAAATAAATCTGCTACACAAAAAATAATAAACAGGAATGATAGAATACTGAAATAAATGAAATAAAAAACACACAAAGTAAACTCTTTATAAATTAATTTGAAATCAAATTAAATCTATCCACTAAATTTAACCCGGATTCAAAATAGGGCCGCATGACGTACAGTGGTTAGCATTGCTGCCTCATAGCATCAGGAACATGGGTTCGATTCCCGGCTTGGTTCACTGTCTGTGCGGTGTCTGCATGTTTTCCTCGTGTCTGCGTGGGTTTCCTCCAGGTGCTCCAGTTATCTCCCATAGTCTGAAAGATGTGCAGGTTAGGTGCATTGACCCAGACAGATGCCTGAGTGTGGTGATTTTCACAGTAACTTCATTGCAGTGTTAACGTAAGCCTCACTTGTGACTAACAGATAAACTTTAAAATAATTCTACTACTTCTCGGTTTAAATTACTAAAACATAGGATTTAAACAAATAAATAAAAGCCAGAAATGCTAGTGCAACCTGCATGTTGGGATCATAAATCATCGGAGATTGTGAAAAGGGATACATCCCTAATGATATATCTACAGGGAATGCTTCTGTATTGCAACAGACTCAGAGTCCTGGAGTGAAGGGTCAGTTGGATCTGAAAGGCATGTTTTTTTAAACAAAAGATTGCACAGAAAGCAGTTAGGTGCATTGGCCATACAAAATTCTCTCTCAGTGTACCCGAATAGATTGGTTCCTCAAGCCAGATGAGTCTCTTCTGCCCCTTAAGGGGACAGCCTCTATAAGTGTGCTTGGTCTCAGTGAGGATGAGAGAAATTGTGGGGAGGACAATTGCAATGGTTCCTGGGGAACAGCGGAGCAGAGGGCAGCCCAGCAGAATAGAAATGCAGTCATTATAAGGAGAATAAATTACACCCTCTGTAGCCAACCCTGAGATCCCTGCGGGGTGTGTTACCTGCCCTGTGCTCGCATTGAGTGTAAGGACCATCTCAATGTGTTGAGAAAGAAATTTGGGAAAGAGAAGGGTAAATAGATTGGTCAAATGTTTACTGGTGCACTCAGACAGAAACAATGATAAAATTTATGGATTAAATATTTTAAAAAGCTATAACAACAGAGTTCAGATCGAACACACCCATCTAGGTACACCAGAACATAGAATCATACAATCTCTACAGTGCAGCAGGCAGCCATTCAGCCCATCAAGCCTACACCGACAACAATCCCACCCAGTTCTTATCCTTGTAACTCCATTTATTTACCCTGCTAATCCCCCAACACTAAGAGGCAATTTAGCAATCTAACCTGCACATCTTTGGATGAAGGAAATACAAAATAACTAAAAGAGTTAAACAGTCAGGATAACAAATCCCCCAAATCTCCTACACTTTCTCCCTACTTCATCCCCCTTCCTTTACTTTTTCTTTCCTGCTTCCCCTTTTCTACATTCTACCTCTGTCCCTCTCCCCTCCCCCAACATCTCCATCTATCACAGTTTACAGTTTCTCTGCTGTTTGGCTATTCACACCCTTTAGTCTCTCTATGGGCAACCATTGGGAGTCTTTCCCCTGAAGCTATGACTCATCTTTCATTCCCTCCCGCTGCATTATAAGTATCTCCCACTTTCTATGCCTTTTAACTTTGACAAAGGGTCACCTGGACTCAAAGCGACAGCTTTTTTCTCTCCTTACAAATGCTGCCAGACCTGCTGAGATTTTCCAGCATTTTCTCTTTTGGTTACAAATTGGAAATGTGTTAAACTAAACAGTGAAAAAGAAAGCATCAGGAAAGAAGCCAGGTTGGATTCTTTTCTTGAATAGGAGTGCTAAATACAAACACTCTTGGCTGCGTGGGGGTGGGATTTTCTGGCTGTACTCACCCCAAAACTGGAAAATCCCGCCAGAGGTCAACACACTTTCCATGGTTCGCCCCTCACCCGCTCCCATTCCTTTATAGAGTGGGACAAGAAGATTTGCCTCCCCCTGAGCAAAGAAAAAAATTTGTTGATTTAATGTTCAGATATAGCTCAGGAATGTTGGCCGTCACTGAGCAAGCTGCCGCAATTGTAACTGATAAATTCCAGGTCATAAGGTCTTCCGAAAGGATAGGGAAACGTGAAAAGGAAGCGAGGCAACCTTATTGATTAAAGACAGCATTACAACATTAGCAAAAGAGGAAATCAATAATGGAAATCTTTCAGCAGAAATGCTCTGGGTAGACATGAGGAGAAAGAGAGGACATAAACTGTAATGGAAGTTATCTACAGGCCTCTTGATAGGAGAGGTGAACTGGCGGAATGCATTAATTGAGAGATTAGAGGAGCTTACAGCAAAAGCACGAGTTGCTTTAATAGGAGACTTTAATTTTCATACAGATTGAAAGAGCAAAGTAGCTCATGTCAAAAAGTTAATGAATTTCTTGAGTGCATTCAAAGTAGGTGTCCGAAAATAAGAAGGGGGCAGGCCGTACGAGGTTTAACCATCAGTAATGAGTCAGACTTAGTTAATAATCCAGCTACACGGTGACAATCAACTTAAAGGGATTGTAAAGTGATTAAGTCAGATTCGAAAAGGAGAAATTTAACACAGTTACTAAGATTCTAGATTTCGGTAACTTCAATATGATGAGACGGAACTGACCAAATTTATTACAGAGTGGAACTATAGATGATGGAGATGGAAAGAATTTAGGGCTAGTGTGTACTTCTAAAGAGGCAAAAGCTCCACTTACAAAATACAACAGGGTTGACAAAAGATTTGAGCGATAAAACTGCACGCAGGAAGTAGGAGCAGAGATAGAACACACCATCTACAAGGCTGCCATATCCCTTGTATTCCCATATACCTTGATTCCCAGAGAGATATGGTGGGATGTTCCAGCCGTGCTCACCCCAAAACCAGAAAATCCCACCCCAGCTCCACGGACCTTAGCATGGCCTGCCGAATTTTCTATCATGTTTGCTATGGTTTTTAAAAGTCATTCATTCATTGGACATGGGCACCATTGGCTGGCCAGAACTTATTGCTCATCCATAGTAGCTTGAGAGCAGTCAACCACATTGTTGTGGTTCTGAAGTCACACGTAGGCCAGACCAGGTAAGGACAACAGATTTCCTTCCCTAAAAGACAATATTGAATCAGACGGGTTTATCCCGACAATCAACAATGGTTTTGTGGCCTTCAGTAGATTCTTAATTCCAGATTTTTTTATCGAATTTCACCATCTGCCGGGATTCGAACCTGGGTCCCCAGAACATTAGCTGAGTTTCTGGATTCATAGCTGAGCTATAATAAGACTAGGCCATCATCTCCCCAAGTCCCTCAAAGACTCTGTTCATCCCAGACTAAAATGATGGAGCATCCACCATCCTCCTGGGCAGAGGATTCTAAAGATTCACAACCCTTTGAGTGAGGTGAATTCCCCGAAAGGAAAAGGGATACAGCAACGCAGTATCGATCCTGTGGACCGCGATAGTTTAAAGAACAGCAAAGGAAGACCAAATAGATAGTGAGGAGAGCCTACAAAAAAGGAATACACAAAGAAACTTGGAAGATTAACAGCAAAGGGTTTTACTATTGCATTAGATGAAAAAGAACAGTGAAGAATAATAGGGAACCTTTCAAAACAGGTGGGGGTAATACTTAAAATAAAAATAAGAAAATAGCAAACTTAATAAATCTGGGCTGAATTCTGAATTGAGACAGGCATGGGGGAGGGATGGTAATATGATGGGGACAGGTAGTGGGAAGGGAGTTGAGTATCATCCCACCCCTATGGCATATTCCCAGAGGTGGGAACCTCTGCAGTGTGACTGCTCAGCAGCCAAATGGGCTATTCAAGTGCTCAATTAAGGGCCATCTCCCAGGATGGTTGGTTGCTGTGAGGGGACACCACCAAGCAAAGTCTTCCACTCCCCAGCAGTTTCCTGGAGGTGGTGGGGCAGCGGGAAAGGGGTTGTGAGGAAGGAACAGATTGGGAGTTCTCCTTAATGACTATGGAAAAAAGGCAGCAATGGCAGCCCCCACAGCTGAGTCTTCTCCTCTGACCCTGTTTATCAGGACCAATGGGATGAAGGAATACAATATCAAGGGTAGGATTCTTAGCTGTGTTGAGGAGCAGAAGGATCTTGGGGTCCGGGTCCAAAGGACTCTTAAATCGGCCTCGCAGGTGGAGGATGTGGTCAAGAAGGCATATGGTATATTGGTCTTCATTAATAGAGGGATTGAGTTTAGGAGTAGGGAGGTAATGCTGCAACTTTATAAGACCCTTGTCAGACCCCACTTGGAGTACTGTGTGCAGTTCTGGTCGCCTCACTATAGGAAGGATGTGTAAGCTATTGAGAGGATGCAGAGGAGATTTACAAGGATGTTGCCTGGATTGAAGGAGCTATGTCTCTTCTTGGAGAGACGAAGGTTGAGAGGTGACCTGATAGAGGTTTATAAATGTTGAGAGGAATAGATAGAGTGGATTCTCAGAGGCTATTTCCCAGGGCTGAAATGGTCGCTACGAGAGGATACAGATTTAAGGTGCTGGGAGGAGGAGATGTTAGAGATAAGTTTTTCACTCAGAGGGTAGTGAGTGAATGGAATCGGCTGCCGTCAGTGGTGGTAGAGGTGAACTCGCTGCGGTCTTTTAAAAGACTTCTGGATGAGTACATGAGATTAAATGGGATTGGGAGTTACAGATAGTTCTATGGTCTGGTAGGTATGGATATGATTGGCGCAACTTGTGGGCCGAAGGGCCTGTTTGTGCTGTAGTGTTCTATGTTCTATGTTCTAAACCTAGCTCATGTTCACCTCATTGCTGAGATGCCCTCTCCCTCATCCTGTAGCTTCACCTGTGATCATGGCTAGTGATGCTGCTAGTTAGTTGCTAGCTCCCTGACTGGGCAAGCATCTCTGGAAGGCAAGAGGCCATTCACAGAGGCACAGTGGTGGGAAATGCTGTTTCACAGCACCAGGGAGCCAGGTTCAATTCTAGCCTTGTGTCACTGAATGTATGGAGTTTACACATTCTCTCCTAATCTGTATGGGTTTCCTCTGGGTGCTCGGATTTCCTCCCACTGCCCAAGGATGTGTGGGTTAGGTGGATTGGGCCTACTTAAGGGCGACTCTGCGAAACAACCAGCATTTTTCTGGTGCTCGATCACATTCCGCTCAGCTAGGTCCCGGTCCCAAGCGATAGTCTCTCTGCATCAGGCTGTTAGGCCTTGGAAGTCTCACAGAGGCTCCATGTCACAAAAAGGAATGGCAGAAAGGCCATGTCTGCAGCCCAAACATCTCCTCTGGAAAGGTTTCCCGTTTGGTGGCTGGATGGGGGCTACTGATGCTGAAATTTTCATTTAAACCTTTACCTTCATAGAAGCAGCAACTACCTCTCCTGATTTTCATTTTATTTGATTTGATTCATTATTGCCACATGCATCAGTATGCAGTGAAAAGTGTTGTTACTTGTGAGCTATAAATACAAAACATACTGTTCATAGAGAAGGAAACAAGAGAGTGCTGAATGCAGTGTTACAGTCATGGCCAGGGTGTGGAGAAAGATCAACTTAGTGCAAGGTAGGTCCATTCAAAAGTCTGACAGCAGCAGGGAAGAAGCTGTTCTTGAGTTTGTACTCAAGCGATCTCAAACTTCTGTATCTTTTTCCACACTAAAGAAGCTGGAAGAGAGTTTGTCTGGAGTGTGTGAGGTCCTTAATTATGCTGGCTGCTTTTCCAAGACAGTAGGAAGTGTAGACAACGTCAATCGATCCGTGGCTGGTTTGAGTGATGGACTGGGCTTCATTCCAACTCTTTGTAGTTTCTTGCAGTCTTGGACATACCAAGCATCTGTAGAAATGGGTATGAGTCATAGCGGACATGTCGAATTTCCTCATTCTTGTGAGAAAGTATAGGCATTGGTTTCTTAACCATAGAGTGCATATGGAGAGAGCAGGACAGTTTGTTGGTGATTTGGAAACCTAAAAACTTGAAGCTCTCAACCATTTCTAGTTCATCCCCACTGATGTAGATAGGAGCATGCCCTCCACTACAATTCCTGAAATCGATGACTATCTTTGTTTTATTGACACTGAGGGAGAGTTTATTGTTACACCAGTTCACCAGATTCTCTATCTCTTTCCTGTACTGTGTCTCATCATTCTTTGGACTGGTTGCTAAGGCTCTCCAGTGCTTCCAACCCTTTGATTGGACTAGCAGCAGATGTAGCCTGGCAACTATGAAGCTGGCTCATGGGAGATCACTGAGTGATGTCAATGCCAATAAGTTTGGTTCTGACATTGGGGTCCCAGAGCCCATGGCAAAATCCATCCTGTCATAGGCAACACAGATGGCCAAGGTGATTAAGAAGGCATATGGCATACTTGACCTCATCGGCTGGGGCATTGAGTACAAGAGTTGGCAAATCATGTTGCAGCTATATAAAGCCTCGGTGAGGCCGCATTTGGAGTATTGTGTGCAGTTCTGGTCCCCACACTTCCAGAAGGATGTGGAAGCTTTGGAGAGAGTGCTAAGAAGGTTCATCTCATGTTGCCTGGAATTGAGAGTGTTGGCAATGAGGGAAGGTTGAATAAACCAGCTTTGTTTTCAGCTGGAAAGATGGAAGCTATGGGGGGGAGACATAATAAGGCCTACAAAATGGTGAGAGGCACAGACAGGGTAGATAGTCAGAGGCTTTTTCCCACAGTGGAAGCATCAATTACAAGGTTCAAGATGAGAGAGGGAAACTTTAGAAAAATGTGCAGATACGTTTTTCACGCTGAGAGTAGTGGGTGCCTGGAATGTGCTGCCAGAGGAGGTGGTGGAATAAGGCACATTCGCAACATTTAAGAGACTGTGGATGGGTACAGGAATAGGGAAGGAATAGAGGGATATGGATCGAGTAAGGGCAGAAGGTTTATTTTTAGTTTAGTTAGGGCATCATGATCAGCACGGGCTTGGAGGGCCGAATGGCCTGTTTCTGTGCTGTATTTGTCTTTGTTCTACAGCTTATAAGATAAAGTTCCCGGTAGGGGTGGCCTGCCTTAATCAGTCAGCTATCTGAATTGATTAGTTAAGCCTCCAGTTACACTCCCTAAAGATACGAGGAATTCTGAGGACTTGTTTTTAATCACATGTCGGGATATTATAGTCTTCAAGTGTTAAATGTATTGCCCTTGTGCATTGCTGCATAACCTATCGGCAGTACAGGTGCCCGCGAGATCCTTCCTGGGTGCCTGCTACAAATGTAAGCTGCCAGTGTGTGTAGTTAACCTTGGTGACAGAACAGAACCCAGCCTTTAATTCCTCTCCAGCAAGATGACAGAAACTGAGCCAGAAAACAAGAGCTCCTGATCAAGCTGAGGAGCAGGAAAATGTGTGGGTGGCTAAAGCTTTCATTGGAAGGTGTTGCTTGTCATTAATTTCATAGCTATCTCCCGTCCTCGCAATCCTTTCTTACATGTGCAAATCTTTCAGATACAATAGCAACATTCAAGATGCCTCTTGACAGATACATGAATAGGCAGGCAATAGAGTGATACAGACTGCGTAGAGGCAAAATGTCTTTAGTTTAGAAAGATGTCATGTGTCGGCAAAGGCTTGAAGGGCGAAAGGGCCTGTTCCTGCTCTGTGTTGTTTTTTGTTATTTGTTTTGTAGTAATAAAGACACTATCAGGATTGGCCCCTAGGCCCCTATTGATACTGCTCTTTGGCCAGCTGCAGTGAGGTCTGTGACATTAGTGTGCCTTTAAGAGATCTTCCTTTCTCCATCATGTTGTAAGCAGTCGTAAGCAGGCCTTTTTGACTTCAGCTGTTTTCCCATTACGGTATTGGTTTGTCTGGAGGAATCTTTTATTTAAAGTGGGGTTTGTTTATTTTTACTGGGTTGTTTGAGACTGCTTTGTTAGGAGAAAAATTGGTTGGCAGATCAGGTGACAGGAGTCCTTTTGCTTTCAGTTTGAGCTGCTGTTTAGTTGCGTTTTAGAAGGGATATTATATTGAAGAGAAGTTTCTTTCTCCATTTGTACCTGGTTTTGGAAATTCTCTGGTCATCTGAAAGCAAGGCTTTTCCTTTCAGAAAGGTGGGAATTTGCTGTTGGTAGCTTGCCTAGAATCCCTGATGTTTTGGGAAGCTGTTCTGTCTTCAGATTGTTCTGAATCTATCCAGAGAACTGCAGACTTCATCCAAACAACCCAGTTCCAGCATCATGTGAGCATTGGTCTATCTGTATTAAACCTGTTTGTTTATGGGATTGGTTTGATTGGGACAGTTCTTATATTCCTTAAGGGTTATATGGGCACATGAACAGAATGGGAATGGAGGGGTATAGAAAACTGATTTAAAATAGAGATCATGAGCCTTGGGAGTCCCTGGGAAGTGTTTAAATAGATGATGATATTGATGTACTTGTTTTTATCCTACAGGTGCTTTGGTCCACCTTGTTGTCTAACGAGGGGCATACACACGATGGGTCGTGAGAGGACTGCGCTTGGATCTTTTTCAAGAGTATCCTACTGCTTCATGTTGTTAGTGTACGCTTGTCCTGGACCATCTGATAGGCAACATGACAGCTCAGTGACTATCGCTGTGCTGTCCAGATACATGGATTTGGGCCTGTGTCTGTGGGAGTTTGCGCATTCTCCCTGTGCTTGCGTGGGTTTTCTCCGGGTGCTCCGGTTTCCTCCCACATCCCAAAGCTGTGCTCTTAGGCTAATTGGCAAAACAAATTCTCCCTAAATTGTCTCAAATTTGGTTTTTAATCCATAGATCTATAAACATGGACAGGGATCGCGGGTAGAGGTGGGAACATCGGGGTGGCGGCACGGGCTCATTGGGCCAAAGAGCCTGTTTCCCATGCTGTTTTGTTCTTTGTTCTTTGTTATACATTATTGTGGTTGTTTAGGTGCTATAATTGATAAAAATTATTGTTAATACTCTCACCACTATATTCTGCTACTATAGTGGGTGGCATGGTAACACAGTTGTTACATTGCTGCTTCACAGCGTCAGACACCCAGTTTCAGTTCTCAGCTTGGGTCACTGTCTGGGTGGAGTTTATATATTCTCCCTATGTCTGGGTGGGTTTCCTCTGAGTACTCTGGTTTCCTCCCACATTCTGAAAGATGTAATGAATAAGCACACTGACCTGAATAGATGCCTGACTGTGGTGACTAGGGGAATTTCACAGCCACTTCATTGCAGTGTTAATGTAAGCCTTACTTGTGACTAATAAATAAATAAACTTTAACTGTACAAGTTGATTATATTCTTAAATAAACTTTATTTAATAAAAGCTCCCTAGTGGGTTATTTGAATCGTACATGGAGTGAAACATGTCATGTTTATCCTAGCCAAATTTAAGATGCAAAATGTATGATCCAGGCAAGCTTCCTAAAACACTTTGGAGTTTCTGATCTGAACCATAACAGGTCTGGAAAGCGATCTCAAGGAGACTCACTCTTCCTTTTGTCTGACATCTTCTTTCTTGTGTCTGAAATTGGAAATGTGCAGCAATAAATGTTCAAATTGTGGATCTTTACGACCATTTACATCAATAAGGCAATGTCATAGTGATACTATTGCTAGAATCATAAAATCCCTTCAGGGCAGACAGAGGCCATTTGGCCTATTGAACTTGTACCAACAACAATCCTACTCAGGCATTATCTCCACAACTCTATATATTTACTCAACTAATCCCCTGACACCAAGGGGCAATTTATCATGGCCAATCGACCTAATCCTCACATCTTTGGATTGTGAAAGGAGACCGGAGCACCCAGAGGAAAACCATGCAGACACAGAGCGAATTTGCAAACTCCACACAGGAAGTGACCCAAGCTGGGAATCAAACCCAGGTCCCTTGCACTGTGAGGCAGCAGTGTTAACCACTGTGCCACTGTGCTGCCCTATTAATCCAGAAACTCAGCTAATGTTCAGCGAACCCAGGTTCGAATTCTACCATGGCAGATGGTGGAATTTGAATTCAGTAGAACTAAATATCTGTGATTAAGAATCTGTTGATGACCATGAAACCGTTGTTGATTGTCAGGAAAACTCATCTGGCTGATTAACATCCTTTTGGGAAGGAAATCCTTCCCTGGTCTGGCCCATATGTGACTCCAGAGCTTCAGCATTATTGTTGATTTTCAACTGCCCTCTGAAATTGCCTAGTAAGCCATTCAGTTCAAGAGCAATTAGGGATGGACAATAAATGCTGACCATCCAGCAACACCCATGCCCCATAGATGAATTTAAAAAAGTGTAAAATTTGGTGTTTTTTTGATTACACAGTGTTGCCCGCTATGGTTGCCTCTCACCACATGTGAATCAGCCACATGACAAATTGCTTTCAATGCTGGCTTGTGTTGCTGTGTGGCTATGAGTCTGGGTGTCACTTGCTAGTTGTCATCCATCCTTGATAGAGTAAGGGAGAATCATTACTGCTCCATGGAGGGCACATATCAATCAAAGGGACTGCTATGTTTATTGGAATATAGTTCAGTTTTTGGCTTTTTAGTGTGCTGGAAGAATTCTCAAGAGTGGTTAGTATTTCTGCCTCACAGTGCCAGGGACCCTGGTTCAATTCCCAGCTTGGGTCATTGTCTGTGCAGACTCTGCACATTCTCCTCGTGTCTACATGGGTTTCCTCTGGGTGCTCTGGTTTCCTCCCACAGTCCGAAAAACATGCTGGTTCATTGATTTGGCCGTGCTAAGTTCTCCGTCAATGTACCCTAACAGACCCCAGAGTGTGACAACTAGGGGATTTTCACAGTAACAACACTTAATGTTAATGTAAGCCAACTTGTGACACTGATAAGTAAACTTAAAAAAATTAGGAATGGTCAAAAAATGTTGGCCTAACTAGTGAAGCCCAGATCCCTTGAATCAATTTAAAAAAACTCCCTGTAGAACACTTTGTGGAGTATTGTGAAAGCAGGTCTAGCCTCAGGAAAGGCTTTTCAAAATTTCCTTGAGGGATTTAGTGACCCAGACGATATTAGCTGAAGAATTTGGTTTTGTTTAGTTGGTCATTGTTCTTTTTTAAATGGGGGGTTGCTGGGAATGGCGGTGGGCGGTGTGACCTACGTGCCTCCAGCACCTTCAGGCATGGCCTTTGGGGACACACCCAGAAATCAGTCTGGCAGCTCTTGATTGGATTCTATCAATCAGGGTGACCAAGCCCTGATTGATTGATGGGCAATAACCAAGAGGCCGTCCAAAAGGGCGCAAAATCAATGAGGGATAAAAGGTGCTGTACAGTGGAAGGATCTTTCTCTCTCACACGAACGACAACCACCAGAAACTACAACCACAAGGAAAGCCACCACACCAATGACGGAAGGAAGACCAGAGCCAGAGTATTAGACCAAACCGAAGGACCAGACCACACAGAGGATTACGGATAAACAAGCAGATAAAGGCAAATATCTGCCCGGGTACTTGCCAGTTACGCAAAAGTTAAGTCAAGGTCTAGTATTGAACTTGAACTTTAGTATTCTGTAAATGACTTATATTGAGTGTGTGGATGAATAAATATTATTGTACTAACAAGAAGTCAACTTGCAATTCTTTGTCCACCGCACAAGAGTTAGAAACGGACTGTGCGGGTGGCATAACAGGGGGGGGTATTTCACCCTCCTGTCTGCACGATATACGGCATATAACCCCTTATTCTGGGAGGGAGGACACCCCTCTTTTCTGAGGGGTTGACGGGACTTCCTTGATCAGCAGGGGGGAGAGGGGGGGTAGTCACAATTTTTGTGGTGGGGGGACGGGGACTCATGCTGAACATAACGATTAGGACAACTTGTAAAAATAGCACGCCAATCTTGATGAAAGGGGAGCTGGCTGGTTTGCCACCTGTTTTGCACAATTTTATCTGTTAAAGGTGGGTGAATGCCACCTGGGAGGTGCTTGCAGTGTCAGCTGGGTTATCACGGGCACAATCTACCACTCCTCTGGATGCCAGTGTATTCATGAACAATACACATTACAGGATCACCTAGAATAAACTCTGTAGCATATTCAATCTAGAGATTAGTTACAGTCAATAGAGAGAAATGGTTTCTAACAGCTGAAGGATCAGTAACTAGGGGTCACAAAGTGCCTGGCAAAACAATCTGTGGAAACCTCTTGATGCAAAAGTGCTTTAGATGTGGAATGCTTTCCCTGACCAGGAGCCGGAGGCCATAGCGTAAAAAGAGAATTTTATTTATTTATTGTGGGGAGTGGCTGGCTGGCCAGCATTTATTGCTCATCTCTGGCTGCCTGAGGGTATTGAAGAGTCAATCACATTGCTGTGGCTCTGGAGTCACATGTAGTCCAGATCAGGTAAGGATGACAGATTTCCTTCCCTAAAGAACATCAGTAAATCAGATGGGTTTTTCTGACAATTGACTCACGGTCATCAGCAGATCCTTGATTCCAGATATGTTTTAGTGAATTCAAATCTGCCGTGGAGGGATTTGAACCTTGATCCCCAGAACATTAGCTGAGTTTCTAAATGAATATTCTGGTGATAATACCACTAAACCATCACCTCCCCCCTAATTGGATAAGTTATTGAATGAGAAAAATTACAGGAATATGAGGAATGATTGGGGAAGTGAGACTAGCTGGATTTCTTTTCAAAGGAACCAGCATAGACTCGATGGGCCAAATGGTCTCCTTTTGTGCTGTGCTATTCTATGATTTCATGAACTGAAAACCACCAAAGCATCCCAAGTGAAAGAACACACATAGTTTGTAATCAAAGCACGATGCCAAAACCATTGAGGCATGGCGTAAGCATTGCATACCTGAGAAAACAAGAAAGGATTTCAGGCAAATTCACTGTGCTCTCTGCAAATAAATGCATAATAATAAGTAAGATCTGCTAAAGCTGGCATGCTGGATATTAACTGGGCTGTTAGCATGGAGAGACAAGGATATTCTCCTAGGGAATGTAGAAGGAGCATGAAATAAGTCAATATTTCTCATTGACCACTTCAGAGATAAGCATTTTTTTTGAGACACCAATTCAAAAGGTTTTTTTCCCACTAATAGAAGGCTCCGGGGAATCTCATATGTCAAGAGTTCTATTGTTTTATAGATAAAAAGATGCACATATAGATCTCACATAAGACAAAAATGAATTCTGTACAAAACTTTAAAGCAGCAGATGCTAGTCTCTGTTAATCTGTTAGTTTGCAGCTACACTTACTCAATACTATTTTGATTTTATTGTAATTATTCCACTTCTCCACAGTCCCTGCTAATCTTCAGGAATTTCTGGATGAGGCACTTTGTTCCCAAGTGCTACCAGCTCTCTGGCACATCTTCCAAACGATCATGCTTTATTTAGTAGGGGGGAAGGTAAGGGCAAAACTACGGGAAGTATGATGGTTAGTGGGAAGCAAAGCAATAGATTAGCGTGTGGGAAGGAGGTTTCAGCTACATGGAAAATAACGCAAGAAGTTAAAAGGAAGGAGAACTCAGAAGGTGTTATTAAGGGGGATGTTAGGATTCAAAAAGAAGGCATGAAAACCAGCATAGTTTTGTGTGGAGTTTGCACATTCTCCCCAGATCTGCGTGGGTCCTCCAGTGCTCTGGTTTCCTTCCACAGTCTAAAGATGTGCAAGTTAGATTGATTGGCAATGCTATATTGCCCCTTAGTGTTCTGGGATGCACAGGTTAGAGGGGCTAGTGGGGTAAATATTTGGAGTTATGGGATTAAGGCCTGGGTGGGATTCTTATTGGCGTAGATTCAATAGGCCAAATAGCCCTCTTCTGCAGTGTAGGGATCCTGTGATTTCTATGATAAAGTCACTTTACCTAAATATTCATAGCATTTGGAACAAGGTAAATGAGTTGACAGCACAAACCACGGTGAATGATTTAGGGGCCATTACATAGACATGGTTGCAGGGTGGTCATGACTGGGAGTTCGACATCCAGGGTTATTGGACTATTCAGAAGGACAGAAGGAAGGTAAAGGAGGTGGTATAGCTCTGATATTTAAGGAAGATCATGATGTGGAGATGCCGGCATTGGACTGGGGTAAACACAGTAAGAAGTCTCATAACACCATGTTAATCAAATAAACTGATTGGACTTAAACCTGGTGTTGTGAAACTTATTGATTTAAGGATGATATCAAGGCTGTAGTGAGTGTTCCATTTACGTGAAAATTAGAAATAGTAAGGAGAAAAAGTCACTGATAGGTGTAATCTATAGGCCACCAAATAATAACATCATGGTGGGCTGATCAATGAACAAAGAAATAACTGATGCTCATAAAATTGGTATGGCAATTATCATGGGGGATTTTAATCTACGTGTCAATTGATTGAGCCAAGTTGATCAAGGCAATCTTGAGGAGGAGTTCATAGAATGTATCCGTGATAACTTCCTCAAACAGTATGTAGTAGAACCCATGAGGGAGCAAACTATTCTAGATCTGGTCCTGTATAATGAGACAGGAATAATTAATGATCGCACAGTTAGGGATTCTCTTGGAAGGAGCGATCACAGTATGATTGAATTTACAATATAGATGCAGTGTGAGAAGGTAAAATCCAACACCAGTGTCTTGTCTTAAACAAAGTAGACCGCGATGGAATGAGGGAGGAGTTGGCTAAGGTAGATTGGGAGCAAATATTTTATGGTAGGACAATTGAGGAACAGTGGAAAACTTTCAAAGTGATCTTTCACAATGCTCAGCAACAGTATATATCAGTGATAAGGAAGAACTGTAAAAAAAAAGGATAATCAAGTATGGATATTTAAGGAAATAAAACAGGGTATCAAATTGAAAGAAAATGCATATAAATTTGCAAAGGTTAGTGGGAAACTAGAGGGAATCTTTAAAGGTCACCAGAAAGCCATGAGAAAACTATGAAGAAAAGTAAGATTATGTCTTATTTCTCTTAGACTATAAAAACAGATAGCAAAGGTTTCTACAAATACATAAATGAAAAAGGTTTCTACAAGTATATAAATGAAATGTTGGTCTTCACAGTGGAAGACACAAAAAACATGCCAAAAATTGATGATAAGAAGGCTTTGGCAGGTAAGGACTTAGAAACTATCATTATCATGAAAAAGGTAGTGTTGGGCAAGCTAATGGAATTAAAGGTAGACAAGCCCCCTGGCCCTGATGGAATACATCCTAGGATACAAAAAGAGATGATGGGGAAAATAACAAATGCAATCGTGCTAATGTACCGAAATTCACTGGACTCTGGGGCAGTTTTGGCAGATTGGAAAAAAGCAAATGTGACACCACTGTTTACAAAAAGGAGGTAACAATAGGCTGGTGAACTTGACTTTTGTAGTAGGAAAAATGCTTGAATCTATTATCAAGAAAGAAATGACAAGACATCTGGATAGAAATTGTCCTATTGGGAAGACACAGTTTATGTTGTTTTTCTGGTTAGTGATCAGTGACTAATGGTGTGCCTCTGGGATTAGTGTTGGGATCAGAATTGTTTATGATTTACATAGATGATTTGGAGTTTTGGACAAAATGTAGTGTGTCAAAGTTTGCAGATGACACTAATATGAGTATTAAAGCAAAGTGTGCAGATGACACAGAGATTTTAAACCTAGCTCGAGTGAGACCATAAAATCCTGCCCACGGCCAACGAAGATTCTGTTCTGTGAGTCTCGCCCACCCCAAAATCAGGGCGAGAAAGGTGGTAAAATTCTGGCCTGAAAATCTGTAAAGGGATAGAGATAGTATTAGTGAATTATCGAGGCTCTGGCAGATGGAGTAAATATTGGTAAATGTGAGGTCATCCATTTTGGTCGGAGTAATAGCAAAATGGACTTTTATTTAAATAGTAAAAAATTGCAGCATGCAGCTGTGCAGAGGGACCTGGGTGTCCTTGTACATGAAATTCAAAAAATTGATTTGCAGCTGCAGCAGGTAATTAAGAAAACAAATGGAATTTTGTCTTTTATTGGTAGAGGATTGGAACTTAAAAATAAAGAGGTTATGTTGCTGCTGTATAAGATGCTGGTGAGGCCACACCTGGAATACTGTGTACAGTTTTGGCCTCCTTACTTGAGGAAGGATATACTGGCACTGGAGGAGGTGCAACGTTAGGTTGATTACAGAGTTGAAAGGGTTGGTTTATGAGGAAGACTAAATAGACTGTGACTATACTCATTGGAATTCTGAAGAATGAGGGGGGATCTTTGAGAAACATATAAGAATATGAAGGGAATAGATAAGCTTGAAGTAGGGAAATTGTTTCCACTGGTGGGTGAAACTTGAACTAGGAGACATAGCCTCAAAATAAGTGGGTAGCAGATTTAGGACTAATTTGAGGAGAAACTTCTTCACCCAAAGGGTTGTGAATCTGTGGAATTCCCTGCCCACTGAAGCAGTTGAGGGTACCTTATTGAATGTTTTTAAGGCAAGGATAAATAGATTTTCGAACAGTAAAGGAATTAAGGTGAGCAGGTGGGTAAGTGGAGCTGAGTCCACAAAAAGATCAGCCATAATCTTATTGAAAGACGGAGAGGCTTGAAGGGTCAGATGGCCTACTCCTGCTCCTAGTTTTTAAGTCATTATGGTCTTACTGTTACATAGTAAGCATGGTGGAGAATGAAAATTCAGCATCACCTGTCCTTGCAAATATACATGCTTTCAGATGCTAGTTCTGGGTGTTGATCAGAAACAGGAACACTGCTGATTTAGTGCAAGGCTATTGAGGGCAACTCCAACTTATCAAAGCCAGTGCTGTGATGAATGTCAGTTGATTCAGCGCTGGGTAGGCAGCTTTACCTGACTTTGGAATATGTCATTGTAATTTCCTGTAATTTTGGTTTGATTTATTGTCACATGTATATAGGGATACAATGAAAAGTATTATACAGACAAAACATACCATTTGTAGAGCATATAGGGGAGGAGGAAAGGAAACAGTGCAGAATATAATGTTACAGTCATAGCTAGAATGTCAAGAAAGAGCAACTTTAAGTAAGGTTGGTCCATTCAAATGTCTGATAGCAGCAGGGAAGAAGCTGTTCTTGAGTCGGATTGTATGTGTTTTCAGATTTTTGTATCTTTTTCCCAACGGAAGAAGGTGGAAGAGAGTCTGTCTGGGGAACATGGGATCCTTGATTATAGAACATAGAACATAGAACAATACAGCACAGAACAGGCCCTTCGGCCTTCGATGTTGTGCCGACCAAAATAAAAAGCAATGCCCCTCCTAACTAAACCCTTCCCTTCTCTTCCATATACTTATCAACTAACCTCTTAAACGCCACCAAACTTGGCGCATCTACAACAGCTGCAGGCAGGGCCTTCCACTCCCTAATCACTCTTTGAGTAAAGAACCTCCCTCTGATATCCGTCCTATAACTCATACCCCTTAATTTAAAGTTGTGTCCCCTCGTTCTAGCTTTTTCCATCCTAGGAAAAAGGCTATCACTGTCCACCCTATCCAAACCTCTAATTATCTTATATGTTTCAATAAGATCCCCCCTTATGCTGGCTGTTTTTCCAAGATAGTGGGAAGTGTAAATGGAGTCAATAGATGAGATGGTTTGCATGGACTGGGCTATGTTCATAAACCTTTGTAGATTCTTGCAGTCTTGGGCAGAGCAGGAGACATACCAAGCTGTGATACAATCTGAAAGGATGCTTTTTATCCTGCATCTGTAAAGGTTGGTGAGAGTTGTAGCAGATATGCCAAATTTCCTTAGCCTCCTGAGAAAGTGGAGACATTGGTGCGCTTTCTCAACTATATCTTCGGCATGAAGGAACTAGGACAGGTGATCTCAACACCTAAAAACTTGAAGGTCTCGATCATTTCCATTTCATCTCTATTGGTGTAGACAGGGGCATGTCCTCCACTATGCTTCCTGATGATTGAGGAAGGGGAGGGGGGGAAATCTGAGCAACAGGGGAAAAGTGAACATCTGATCAGGTCATCATTGTAATATTTCAAAAAGCCAATTAAGGAAGGATCAGACTGAAGCTAATTGTTTACATTTACTTACAGAGTTAAATGTGACAAGCTTACATTTCCTAACTCAATGCATCAAAGTCTCAGTGAGTGTTTCTTTATCTCTGCTCCAGCGAAACTCTATTTAATGTTCCGCCTGTGTATAATTAACCACAACTGATTTACAATTAATGCTTATTCCTTGGAAAATCATTGCTTCCCCATCATTTGCTGCCAATCCCAATTTGCTGCTCCTAAAAGTTCTAGAGAGGTAGAGGAAAGGATTGCAAAGTCGATCCTGGACAGGAGTGAAAGTAATAGGGTAATTATTATGGGGGACTTTAACTTTACTAATATTGATTGGAATAGCTATAGCTCTAGCTTGTTAGATGGGTCAGTTTTTATGCAAAGTGTGCAGGAAGGTTTTTTGACTCAGTATGTAGATAGGCCAACTAGAGGTGAGGCTACATTGGATTTGGTGCTGGGCAGTGAGCCAGACCAGGTGTTGGAAGTTGGTGAACATTTTGGTGATAGTGACCACAATTCAGTTACGTTCACCTTAGTGATGGATAGGGATAGGCATGAAGCTGGGGCAGTAGTTATAGCTGGGGGAATGGTAATTATGAGGCCATAAGGAGGGAATTAGGGTGCATAGGTTGGACTAGGAAACTACAGGGACTGGGCACATCTGAAATGTGGAGTTTATTCAAGGAGCAGCTACTGCGAGTCCTTGATAAGTATGTCCCTGTCAGGCAAGGAGGAAATGATCGAGTAAGGGAACCATCGTGTACTAAAAAAGTTAATTCGCTGGTTAAAAGGAAAAAGGCTTATGTCAGGCTGAAGCTTGAAGGCTCAGTTAGTGCACTGGATAGCTATAGATTAGCCAGGAGGGAGCTAAAGAGTGAGTTGAGGAGAGCTAAAAGGGGGCACGAGATAGGATCAAGGAGAATCCTAAAGCTTTCTTTAGATATGTTAAGAATAGAAGATTGGTTAGGGCAAGATTAGGGCCAGTCATAGACAGCAGTGGGAAGTTGTGCGTGGGGCCTGAAGAGATTGGAGAGGCACTGAACAAATATTTCTCTTCGGTATTCACGCAGGGAGATGTAAATGTAGTTGTGGAGAACACTGGGATACAGGTTGCAAACTGGAAAGTATTGAAGTAGATAAGGAGGATGTGCTAGATATTCTTGAGGGTTTGAAGTTAGATAAGTCCCCTGGGCCGGACGGGATTTACCCTAGGATTCTCTGGGAGGCAAGAGAGGAGATTGCAGAGCCTCTGGCTCTGATTTTCAGGTCGTCGTTGGTTACGGGTGTGGTTCCGGAGGACTGGAGGATAGCGAATGTGGTCTCATTGTTCAAGAAGGGGAAGAGAGACCTTCCAGGGAATTATAGGCCAGTGAGTCTTACTTCTGTTGTGGGCAAAGTATTGGAGAGAATTATTAGGGATAGGATTTATAGTTATTTAGAGAGAAATGAATTGATTGGGGATAGTCAGCATGGTTTTGTGAAGGTAGGTCGTGCCTTACTAACCTTATTGAGTTTTTTGAAAAAGTGACCAAAGAGGTGGATGGGGGTAAGGCAGTTGATGTGGTATATATGGACTTTAGTAAGGCGTTCGATAAGGTGCCCATGGAAGGCTTCTGCAGAAAATGCAGATGTATGGGATTGAGGGTGATTTAGCTAATTGGATTAGGAATTGGCTAGCTGATAGAAGACAGAGGGTGGTGGTTGATGGAAATTATTCATCGTGGAGTTCAGTTACAAGTGGTGTACCTCAGGGATCTGTTTTGGGGCCCCTGCTGTTTGTATTTTTTATAAATGATCTGGATGAGGGTATTGAAGGATGGATTAGTAAATTTGCGGATGACACCAAAGTCGGAGGAGTGGTAGATAGTGAAGAGGGGTGTTATAGTTTGCAGAGAGACTTGGACAAGTTGCAGAGCTGGGCTGAGAGGTAGCAAATGGAGTTTAATGCGGAAAAGTGTGAGGTAATTCACTTTGGCAGCAATAACAAATGTGTAGAGTATAGGGCTAATGGTAGGACTCTTAATAGTGTTGAAGAACAGAGGGATCTTGATGTATATGTGCATAGATTCCTGAAAGTTGGCAATCAAGTCGATAAGGTTGTTAAGAAGGCATACGGAGTCTTAGCTTTTATTGGTAGGGTGATTGAATTTTGGAGCCGCAACGTCATGTTGCAACTGTACAAAACTCTAGTGCGGCTGCACTTGGAGTATTGTGTGCAGTTCTGGTCCCTGCATTATAAGAAAGATGTGGAGGCATTGGAGATGGTACAGAGGAGGTTTACCAGGATGTTGCCTCGTATGGAGGGCAGGTCTTATGAAGAGAGGCTGAGGGATTTGAGGTTGTTTTCGTTAGAAAGAAGGCGGCTAAGAGGAGACCTTATTGAAACATATAAGATAATTAGAGGTTTAGATAGCGTGGACAGTGATAGCCTTTTTCCTAGGATGGAGAAAGCTAGCACGAGGGGACATAGCTTTAAATTAAGGGGTGGTGGTTATAGGACGGATGTAGAGGTAGGTTCTTTACCCAGAGGGTGGTAAGGGTATGGAATGCCCTGTCTGCTGCAGTTGTAGATGCGCCAAGTTTGGGGGCATTTAAGAGGTCAGTGGATAGGTTTATGGATGAAAAGGAAATGGTTTAGGTTAGAGGGTCATTGCTTTTTCTTAATTGGTCGGCGCAACATCGAAGACCGAAGGGCCTGTTCTGCGCTGTAGTTTTCTATGTTCTATGTTCTAATCCAGTTATCAGGTTTTCATTTTCTGCTTCTATTGGCATTGTGAAACTGATTGGTCCAGAACTGTATCCCTTCTTTTCAGTTGCTGGCCAGTTTTCAGCAGTAATACTCCTGTTTTATAAACACATTGCTTTCCAATTTGGTACTGAGTAGGGGGCTATGTGATCAACCCCCTAGTCCAGCTGCTGCCTTTGAGATGATGTATTAAACTGACAGCTTAGGGAATGGAAACGACTGCATTCCATAATTTGAAGATGACTCGGGAGGACCAAGGTGGAACTTTCACGTCCCCCTCACCTTGGAATCACAGCAGGTGGGACAGAAAATTTGATGGACAATGTGAAGGTCCACTGACCTTGGGACAGAATCTTGGATCGCGTGTGACTGGAAAATCCCACCCCTTGTGTTCATGCCAACATTTATCCCTTAACAAACATCGCTAAAGCAATTGGACGCACAAATTCCCCTGTGGCCATTTGTTGACTGTGCCTCCAATATGGTGGATAGATAACCACCACCCATTAGAAGCTGAGCATGGGAGACCCACCATATCGGTGCAGGCGACAAAATAGGAATGTGGTGCCTATTTGGGGCCCCTGTGTAGATTGGTTTGCTCTCCTAGCCTTCCAAGCAGCCTACAAAGCAATGCCTTACAGGCCAACACAAAGGGATGTTTTAAAACTATATATCAACCAGAATGTGGAATGGAAGGAGAAGGGCCACATGATATTAGACTTCCTTGGTTGTCATGGATGTCTTTGATCACCATCACCTTCTCCAGTCATCACCGCCTTTCACAATGGTCACTGCTTTTCCCAACTGCTGCTACTTATGTTCTCATGTTTGGCATGGTGGCACAGTGGTGAGCACTGCTGCCTCACAGCGCCAGGGATCTGGATTCGATTCCCAGCTTGTGTGACTGTCTGTGCGGAGTCTGCATGTTCTTTCCGTGTTTGTATGGGCTTCCTCCGGCTGCTCCGGTTCCCTCCCACAAAAGACGTGCTGGTTAGGTGCGTTAGCCATGCTAAATTTTCCTTCAGTGTACCCGAGTAGGTACCAGAATGTGGCAATTAGGGGATTGTTGCAGTAACTTTGTTGCAGTGTGACACTGATAAATACACTTTAAACTTACCCAGTCAATTCCAGACCCTGGCTCTATTCAAGTCTGTCAATCTGGCCCTACGATCTTCTCTTGAATTGATCATACTGTCTCCATGTCAACCGCTTGTGTCCTCCCCCTTGGCTTCAATTGCCCCGTCTCCCCATCCAACAACCCCCGCTCCCTCCCTTCGCGCACACACATCGAGTGTCATGATGCTGGGCATCGGATCCCCGTCACTGGCACGCTGCCAGTGGATGCCTGTTCGCCGTCTGCAGTTCCTGGTCTAATTTAAATGAAGCTCCAGTCTCGCTATCAGCTGAATCAAGGAGCTACTTATTTAGGTTAGTGAATTTCTGCCTCATTATTTCTTGATTTACCTGATTGCTGTTTGCCAGAGCTTGCTGTATGCAAATTGGCTGCTGCACTGCCGACATTTCACAGAGACTACACTTCAAAGCACTCAGTTTGCTGCAAAACCCTTTGGGTTGACCAGAGGTCATGAGAAGTGCCTTATCAATGCAAATTTATTCCTTATTTGAATTTGCTCTAATTTTGCTTGCAGTTCCATTAAATCAGGCATTGTGAAGTGTGTGATTTTTCTCTAGTAATGGCAATGTGGCCAAAGCTATAAGACAAGGAGAGAAAGGAGATTTATAAAGAGGGGGAAAAAAAAATCTCTGTTATTTAAGATATTTAAATTGCCTTTAACTTTCATGAATAATTATAAATTAATGTCGAGCCTTTACGCTACACTGTGCACAGTTGTTACATGTCCTCAATGTTCAAAGAGATAATTTGTTAAAGACAAATTCATATTAATAATTAACTGCTCTGTTCGACTTTAAAAAAGAAATGAGATTGGCTGAGTGGACAGATAGCAATTGCTGAATTAAACTCAGTGAACTGCAAAGTCCTTGATTACACTTAGAAAATAAAGCGGATTAAAGGTTTACTTTAGTTTTCTCCCCCTCTAGGTCAGGTGCAATCGGGTAGTTTCCAATGGTTCGGTCTTTGATTATTTGTGCCTGTTGACTTTTCTTTGTTCTGTTCGTCAAGCCTGGGTGCAGTTACAGAGAAAAGGAGCTAAGGTGGAACAAGGAAGTGTGAGCATGATGGAACAGGCATTTTGAAAGCATAGAACATAGAACATTACAGCGCAGAACAGGCCCTTCGGCCTTCGTTGTTGCGCTGACCAACATAACAGCATTGTCAACATAACTCCTGTTCAGAGATAAATACTGTTGTGTCATCTCTACATATCTATGAATACACACACACACACACACACACACACACACATTCCTGTTTCTATCTGTCCCCTACACATTGAGTATCTCAAGATGTGTACAGTGCACCAACATAGTCTGGAATTTTACTGTCTCGCCTGCCGCAGGAATCGGACTGGGCGAGGGGCAGACCATGGAACGGTCCGTTGACCTTGGGTGGGATTTTCCAGTCTTGGGAATAACACAGCCGGAAAATGCTGCCCATATGCCTAAGTTGAAATCTGTAACTGGAGGATTTTTTAACTTTTCAGTTTTTTTGGACAGGAACAGCACCACATGAGGCTTCTTCACTGTTACCCAGATAGATAGCTCTGCACTCACCTGGATCCATTCTTAACCAAACTGTTATAGCCAAGGAATCACCACTGATGCTTTCTCTTCCCATTCCTACATCGTTACCTCTGGTGTCCCCCAAGGGTTTATCCTTCCCTCTCATTTCTCATCAATATGCTGCCTCCACATTCCTCCAGCTCACAGGAGTTGCAGATTAAATGATCCATCCATCTGTAACAGCCTTCTACTCTGACGCTAATCCCTGACAGTCAGAGTTCCTTGCCTCTGTGCTCTTGTTCCTTTTCTCCTCACACTTCTGCCCGAGTGTGCCGTTCAAATCTTGCAGCAATCATCCTCCCCACTCCTCCCATTGAGAGAGTCTTCAGGCCTCGTGAAGCATCCCTTTCCTCGGAGCCCTACTCTGTTCTTGTAGCCTGGCCTGTCATGGAACCCCATCCAAGAGCCTCGTGGTTGCCCCATGCTCTGTATTCACCTCCTCTCATCTACTTTCCCGCTCCCACTCTGGAAGTGCAGTCTCTCAGTGGCAATGTGTACACAAGCCCAGTAAGAAGGTTATGGGGAGCCTCATCCATGTGCCAGCTGCCAGACCCTGACATAAAGGGAAGGTAAGTTCTGTGAGTAACCCTTTCCCCGCAAGATGTTGATACTGAGTAACCCTACCCTCGAGATGGTGATGCTGGTTCATGTGCTTATCAGAGTCCAGAGTCAGTGTCCAGTGAGGAGTTCTTTCAAGTGGGCAGCACTTGTCAGGTAGGACTGCATAGTGTGTGGGGGTGATTTGAGTGGTGGGAGGGGGTTGGAGAATGCCCCACTTTTCTGAGGTGTTGGTGGTGCTCCTGTGGACCCTGGAGGTCCAGCACACCACGTCCCCGCTGGTGGGTAGTATCGGTGAAACCAGCCTGACACTGTGCTCGCTGACGGGCTGGGTGAATGGCGGGAGGCTGGTGAATTTCAAGTCCGTCAATGACATTCAAACTGGTGAGTTTCTGCAATTATCGGTTTGCTGCCTGGTCTGGGCAGGAACCCTATTGGGAGTGGTGGGACGGCCAATCCCAATAGCCCTCATCTGTGTCGCGCCATTCCCAATATCCCCTCCTATGTGTCGGGAATCCAGATTTTTGGTCGCACCCCACTCACTGAGGGATCGAGATTCCCATTGGCCATCTGAGAGGGTCAGAAATCACCTCCATACTGTTAAAACTGTCCAGAAGGCCAAAGGATTGAGTCATGTGACTCAGCCCACTATGAGTAACCTGCAACTTAATAATGAGTTTCTGTGCTTCTGTCTAGAATCCATTTTTCCCTCTTAGGAGAGACAACATGGCTATTAACATATCATCCATTACAATGAGTTTCAATCTGCTCTTTCTGATAGTTCAGGTTGGGGAGCCAGTTTGTCGGTATCTACTCTGCTTTCATTGATTACAAGGGGTCATTACAATGTGGTGTGAGATTCCACAGGCTGAGTGTGGAATGCTTTTGTTCTTGTAACTGCTGTTGGCAGCTTCCAGAACACAAGACCAATCCTGTGGTAATGTGACTTGTGGCAGCCATCTTTTTTGGGTTCAGTAGAAAGTCCATTTTAAAAATAGCAAAAATACTGATAATATTTCGATATAGCATGGTGGCACAACGGTTAGCGCTACTGCTTCACAATGCCAGGTTTGATTCCTGTCTTGGGTGGCTGTCTGTGTGGAATCTGCACATTCTCACCTTGTCTACCTGGGTTTCCTCTGGGTGCTCTGGTTTCCTCCCACAATCCAAAAATGTGTGGGTTAGGTTGTTTGGCCATGCTAAATTGCCCGTTAGTGTTTGGAGGATTGGTAGGGTAAATATGTGGTGTCATGAGGACAGGACATGGGTGGGATTGTTGTCAGTGCAGGCTCGACGGGCTGAATGGTCTCCTTCTGCACCGTGGGTATTTTTTGATTCTATGATTTGAATTTCTTTTCACGTCTTATTGACCTCACATTGGTAATGGTTGGGGGCTCTTTAAAGGCCCTGCTGTCGCACTTGACCCAAAAATGATCTTCTGATCACATATCCACACCATCATTAAGACTGCCAGTTTCCAGTTCTGTAACATTGCCCATTTCACCCCTCTCTCATCTGTCACTCAAACCCTCATTAATGTTTTGTCACTTCCACAGCTGATTGTTCTGATGGATTCCTAGATAGTTTCCCATGTGCTACTCTCTATAATATAAGGCCACCCAAATCTCTGCTGTCCATGTCAAAATTATTCCAAGTCTGGTTCACCAACCACCCCTGGTCTCACTGACCTACATTGGTATGGGAACTTTGATATGGAAACAACAAATGGAACATTGGCTTCTGATTAAGCAACACTTCAACATTAAAATTCTCATCCAGATTTTCAAATGTGTGTGTGGCAATGTCTCTCCCCACCTTTGTAATCTCCTCCAGCTCTTCAATCTCCCAAGCTATCTGCACTCCTCCAATTCCCACCTCTTGGGTTTTAATCACTGACTCACACTAATAGTGTGGCTTCAACTCCCAAAGCCCTAAGCATTGAAATTCCCTCCTTAAATATCTTCTATCCTTCTTTCCTCCTTTAGGACATCCTCAAAACCTACCTCTTTGGCCACGTTTTTGACCATCTACCCAGTAAGACCATAAGACTCAGGAGCAATGCCCTTCAAGCCTGCTCCTCCATTCAATAAGCTTCTGGCTGATGCAGTTTTGGTTTCAACTCCACTTTCCTGTTTGTCCCCTGTAACTCTTGATTCTCAGTTGTCCATCAAAAAATCTAACTCTGCCTTGAATGAATTCAATGAGCCAGCCTCAGTGGGATAGTGGTATTGTCACTGAACTAGTAATCCAGAGACCCCAAGTAATGCTACGGGGACCTGGGTTCAAATCCCACCATGACAGATGATGAATTCAATAAGAATATGGAGTTAAAAGTCCACTGATGACCGTGAAACCATTGTCAATTGTTGGAAAAGCCCAAGTGGTTTACTAATGTTCTTTAAGGAAGAGAAATCTGCCATCCTTACCTGGTCTGGCCTACATGTCACTCCAGATCCACTGCAATGTGGTTGACTGGTAATTGCCCTCGGGGATGGGCAATAAATGCTGGCCTAGCCAGCAATTCACATCCCATGAACAAATAAAAACTCCTGTGGAAAAAAGATTTCTGATGTCAAGTTTAATTTTATTATGTTTTAGTGAAGTGTCTTGGGACATTTTGGAAACTGAAGGTGATATATGAATGTAAGTTGGTCTTGGAGCATTAGAACTTCACACTATTCCTAAAAGGAATGCCTGATTTTTGTTCTGTTGCTTTTGGAGGGACCATTGTATTTACCCTCAAATTTCTTCCTGATATACACTTCCACTCACGTGGTCCTTCCCGGAGGGAGTTGGCAATGAATAATATCTATCAGTCAGTAAGAAAATGAAAGGCAGTGTTCCATAGCCATTTATTCAGCAAATATGTTCAGGTTTCACTGGCTCATTGGAAAACAGCAATGGATGCTTAATTCACTATGACACTGCATGAAAGGCGCCGGGGAAATGTGTCATTTGCTGTAAGTTTTCAGAAAAATGAATTTTCAGTCTCAGTCGAGTCCCTCGCGGGTTTGAGTTGAGCAGAAAACAATCCTACGTTTCACACCTCATTTGAATCTCTCATTGACCCAGGACCGAGACTGTTTGAGATGAGAACCTTCAGGTGAAGCGCTCATTTTAAGGGAGCAAGAATGTGTCAGGTCCTGCGGAAACCTGAAGTCACCCTGTTGCCAGCTGATACGCAATCGTCGAGTCAGTGTGGGAGGATTGCAGGGGAATAATCAGGTCTGCACAATGGTTTGAGAAACAGAATTAGATTCACAGCACTTGCCGGACAGAAAGCGATTTGAATCAGGCAAGTGCACCAGTGCCCCTTCTCAGGCCCCCGTCCGCATTGGTGATGGTTCAACTCCCAGTGAAAACCACCTGACACCATTTTTTTCACCGCCAGCACCACATTTACACAATGCAAGAGGCCATTAAAATCATCCCTTTCTTCCCGTTTTCTCTTCTTCGCTCATTATTTTACTCTTCTTCTGACGCTCAGATGGTGCAGTGGCTCAGTGGTTAGAAATTCTGCCTCACAATACTAGAGACCCAGGTTTGATTCCTGGCTTGGATAAAGTATGCGCATTCTCCTCATGTTTGCGTAGGTTTACTCTGGGTGCTCCAGTTTCCTCCCACAGTCCAAAGGTGTGCAGGTTATGTTGATAGGCCATATCTGAAATTATTCCTTAGTGTCCTGAGGTGCGTAGGTTAGCGGGATTAGTGGGTAAATATGTAGGTATATGGAGGGTAGGGCCTGGGTGGGATTGTAGCTGGTGCAGATTCAATGGGCCAAATGGCCTTTTTCTGCACTGTGGGTTTCTATGGTTTGTCAATTTCCCAACAGCAATTTTTTTTTTGTGATTTTCTTTCTAATCAAAAGTCTGCTTGGTTAAGATCAATTTGTGTTATATAAACATCCTCCAACAGGAAAATGGTTGTGAAACAACCCATAAGCATAAGTCTATGACATGGAACAAATAAACTCATTATGATCCGAAGAATGCCATTGCACCAGAGTAAGCAGCATGCGCTGTGACTCAGTTAAAATTAAACAGTAATTATCTCCAAGTACAAGATAGTCTCAGTCCCAGATGTCACTGGGTTTTTCTTTGCCTGTTGTCAATTTGACACAACTACAAAAGAACTGAAGTCTAAATTGTTGCTTCAAAAGAAATTCGGCTTCATCACGTTACTTATAATTAAGAACGCATACAAAATCCAGCACTCACAAAGCAGTCTCCTCTACGTTGGGGAGACCAAAAGCAGACTGGGTGACTGCTTTGAGGAACATCTCCACGTTGTCTGTGAACATGATCCTGAGTTCTCATTGCCTCATTTTCCACTTTGCTCCAACGCTTGTCCTTCTGCAGTGTTCTAGTGAAACTCAATAGAATCATACAGTGTAGGAGGAGATCATTTGGCCCATTTAGTCTGCACTGACCACAATCCCATCCAGACCCTATACCCATAACACCACATATTAACCCTGCAAACTCCCTGACACTAGGATCAATTCATCATGACCAATCAACCTAACCCACACATCTGGTTATGGTTCCTTTATTGTGGAGTCCAATAGGCATAGACAAAGGTCATAGGTAGGAGAGGGCACTCACAATGTTAAAATGATGGTGTGGGCTCGTTGGGCTCTAGGGCCTGTTTCCTGTGCAGTGTTGTTCTTTGTTCGTTGTTCTATCTTTAGAGTGTGGGAGGAAACCGGAGCAGCCAGACCTTGCAGACATGGGGAAAACGTGCAAACTTCACACAGAAATAAACCCAGGTCCCTGGTGCCATGAGGCAGCAGTGCTAACCACTGTGCCGTCGTGCCATCAATGCAAGCTCAAAGAAAAGCAACTTATCTTTTAACTGGACACTTTATGTGCTTCTGAACTCAATACAGTGCAACAATTTTAGATAATAACTTCTACTTTTTGTTTTTGCAGGATTGTTTATCTCTTTTGTTTCTTTCTTAATCTTTTTACTTTGTGTTTGGAATGCAGCTGTCCTGCCATTCACACCTCATCTAGGCACATCTTTTATTTTTTGACTTTTCCCATTATCGCTTCCTTTGCGCCTGATTAACTGACAAAAACCGTTTGTCAGTTAATCTCTCCAGTCCTCCATCCTATCACAAACATACCCTTTCATTCTTCTTATTCTCCTCCCTCTCAAAGAAACTTCATGGGAGGTTAGTTGAGAAGGTCAAGGCTAATGGGATACAAGGACAGGTAGCTAGATGGATAAGTAACTGGCTTAGTAATAGGAGACAGAGAGTAATAGTGGAAGGGTGTTGTTCTAGCTGGAGGTTGGTCACTAGTGGTGTGCCGCAGGGCTCGGTACTGGGTCCTCTTCTATTTGTAATATATATAAATGACTTGGAAGAGGGAGTAAGTGGAGTGATCAGCAAGTTTGCAAATGATACAAAGATGGCTGGACTTGCGGATAGTGAGGAGCATTGTCAGGCGATGCAGCAGGACATAGATAGGCTGGTAGCTTGGGCAGACAGATGGCAGATGGAATTCAATCCTGATAAATGTGAGGTGATGCATTTCGGGAGAAAGAATGTAGGGGGGAGGTATATGATAAAGGATAGACCTATTAAGAGTATAGAAACGCAGAGGGACCTGGGGGTGCAGGTGAACAAGTCTCTAAAGGTGGCAGAGCAAGTGGAGAAGGTTGTGAAGAAAGCATATAGTATGCTAGCCTTTATAGAAAGGGGTATAGAGTACAAGAGCTGGCCTTTAATGTTGCAGTTGTATAAAATGCTGGTTAGACCTCATTTGGAATACTGCGTCCAGGTCTGGTCGCCTTACTACCAGAAGGACGTGGAGACTCTGGAGAGAGTGCAGAGGAGGTTTACCAGGATGCTGCCTGTATGGAAGGTCTGAGTTACGAAGAGAGGTTAGGCAAATTGGGACTGTTTTCCTTAGAAAGACGTAGACTTAGAGGAGATCTAATAGAGGTGTACAAGATTATGAAGGGGATAGATAGAGTAAACAGGGTTAAGCTTTTTCCTAGGATGGACTCAAATAGCATGAGGGGTCACAGGCTTAGGGTGAGGGGGATAAGGTATAATTTGGATGCTAGAGGGAGTTTTTTCACATAGAGGGTGGTGGGAGTATGGAATGCGCTGCCAAGTAAAGTGGTGGAGGCAGGTACTCTGGAGTTATTTAAGAAATACTTAGATGGGCACATGAACAGAATGGGAATGGAGGGGTATATAAAACTGATTTAAAATAGGGATCATGAGCCTTGGGAGTCACTGGGAAGTGTGTAAATAGATGATGATATTGATGTACTTGTTTTTATCCTACAGGTGCTTTGGCCCCCTTGTTGTCTAACGAGAGTCATACACGCGATGGGTCGTGAGAGGACTGCTCTTGGATTTTTTTCGAGAGTATCCTAGTGCTTCACGTCGTTAGTGTACGCTTGACCTGGGCCATTTGATTGTTCTTTGTTCTTTGTCTTTTGGACTGTGGGAGAAAAACTAAAGCACCCAGAGGAAACATATCAGCACAGACAGTTTACAGATTGCTGATTAGAATGCGAATCCTTACATCTAACCTGCAATCTGTCAATCTTCAACCTAACCAGCAATCTGTAAACTGTCTGTGCTGATATGTGTGCTATTGTAGACCAGAACACCTCATTCGCCTGACGAAGGCACAAAGGCCAAAAGCTAGCAAGTTTACTATCAAATAAATCAGTCGGATTTAAAATTGGTGTTGTCAGACCTCTTACTGAGTTTACCCCAGTCCAACGCCGGCATCTCTACACCGGAACCTCCAGCCAGTGCAGGCATCATCCCTGTTTCTAGTCTGTCCAGCCATCCATCAGAGGCGATGCCGCCCCCCACCCCCCCTCAAAAATTCGAAGTGTCGAATTCGAAGTAAAAACTGGAGTAAAGCATTGTAGCATTTCTGTACTAGCATTTCATACGAGTCATTTCTGCACTTGGCATCATGTGTTCAGTTGATGGCCGGATCTCAGATGTTTTAAATCTACACATTCATCAGATGAGTGATGAAGGAGCAGAATTCCAAAAGCTCATGCGAGCAAACAATCCTGTTGGACTTTAATCTGGTGTTGTGAGACTACTTATTGTGCCGGCCCCAGTCCAACACCAGCAACTCCACATCATAAGTTAGAGGCATTAGCTAGGTAAATATGTAGGGTTGCAAGAGTGGGTCGCTGGGTGGGATTGTAGTTGGTGCAGGTTGATGGGCTGAATGGCTTCCTTCTGCACTGTAGGGATTCAATGATTCTGGAGATATATAAAATATAGGATCATATAAAAATAGCATAAACTGCAAGATCAAGACTGCTTGTCGCAAAGCAGAGTATAATTAGAAAAATGATTAATCCATGTGTAATTATGACTAGGTTGTATTTTAAATAATCTGTGGCCAAATGGACAGGAATTAACATGACACTGTGCCAACATATGCATATTGACAATATTTCATTGGTTAGTGGATGGAGAAATAAACTCAAGGCCAAATTAAAAATGAAAAGAATAAGCCTGGAAACAAGAGCCCAGTAAGAATTGTTAGATATGACAAATTTACACAAATGGGCCATCCTTCAAGTATTTGTTCATTATTCAATTTGATAGATGCATTCGCAGTGCATTGAAACACTTGATTATCCCTGACATTGGATTAGTTATATTATTGCAATATTCATGTTTATTTCAGTATCACACTGTGAACTGAAAAACCACTAAAAATGGTTTTGAATGCTAATAGGCAGTGCTTAATTCAGAGCGATGTGATTAATACATGCTGAACTTGCTATCCAGCCTGATGGTTAAGAAATTATCATTTTTAAAGCCTTGCATTAAAGTAAGCATTAATCAAACATCAGCAGCTGATAGTATTGTTTCCTGGGGCTGGGAGCTTCCTGACAGACTGAAGTTCTGCTTCTTGTTGTTTGCATGAGAGTCATTTTGGGTAACATCTCAGGATTGATGTCTCAGGGGCTGCAAGAAAGATTTGCGCGGCAGGATCAATTTAACATTTGAAAAACTAAACTGAGTGAAATGTTGAATAAGGGTATTATTTTCCTCGATATAAAGGCTATATTTAAGGTGAGCCTTCTTTCATTTTTCCTCCATTTCAAAGTTGTGGCCTCTGCACTTATTTTCACTTCTTCTGAAACTAGATGCTGAAATGGACTCTGCAGGGTACAGTGGCTTCGTGGCTTTAGTGGAGTGAGACGCTCTGGTTATGAAACTCAGACCATTCCTATAGAATGCTGATTTTTAAAAATTCATTCATGGAGCATGGACGTTGTTAGCTGGCCAGCATTTATTGCCCATCCTTAGTTGCCTGAGGGCAGTTGAAATCCAAAGAAGATTGGAGCAGGAGGAGGCCATTCACCTACTCCACCATTCATCATAATCATGGCTGATTGTCCAACTCAGTGATTTAATCCGGCTTTCTCCCTTTGATCCCATTTACCCCAAGTGTTGTATCCATTCTTGAATACATTCAATGTTTTGGCATCAACTACTTCTTGTGGTAATCAATTCCACAGGCTCATCACTTTTTGGGTGAAGAAATATCTTCACATCTTCGGCCTAAATTGTCTACCCCAAATCCTCAGGCTTTGACCCCTGGTTCTGGACACAGCTACCATTGGGAACATCCTCCTTGCCTAACCCTATTAGAATTTTATAATGTCTCAACCACATTGCTATGGCTCTGGAGTCACATGTAGGCCAGACTGGGTAAGGACAGCAGTTTTTCTTCCATAAAGGACGTGTGATTTTTTGACAATTGACAATAGTTTCATGTAGATTCTTAATTCTAGATATTTTTTATTGAATTCAAATTCCACCATCTGCCATGGCGGGATTCGAACTTAGGTTCCCAGAACATTAACTGAGTTCTTGAATTAATAATTGAGCGATAATACTACTAGGCCATTATCTCTCCCAAAGCAGTACTTAATTCAGTGTAATGAGATTAATGAGTTTCTAATTACAAATTAATTGAATGAGTGCATCCTGATCTGTGTTTCGGTAAATTTCGACATCTTTCCAAACTGCATTGAAATACATCACCACAAAATGTCTTTGCATCAAACTGTAACTTGCTGCTGGTTCCATAGTTAAGTTCATTGCTTTAAGTAAGGATGGGCCCTATTGATAGAAAGGTCTTAGCTTTGGTCCCCAGGTTAACAATATGGAATCTTCCAACAGGGAAGGAGGCCGTTCAATCTTTTGTGTTTGCTATTTGATCTAGATTTGATTTGATTTATTATTGTCACATGTATTAGTATATAGTGAAAAGTATTGTTTCTTGTGCGCCATACAGACAGAGCATACCGTTCATAGAGAAGGAAACGAGAGAGTGCAGAATGTAGTGTTACAGCCATAGCTAGGGTGCAGAGGAAGATCAACTTAGTGCGAGGTAGGTCCATTCAAAAGTCTGACGGCAGCAGGGAAGAAGCTGTTCTTGAGTTGGTTGGTACATGACCTTAGACTTTTGTATCTTTTTCCCAACGAAAGAAGATGGAATAGAGAATGTTCTGGGGTGTGTGGGATCCTTAATTATACTGGCTGCTTTGCTGAGGCAGCGGGAAGTGTAGATAGAGTCAATAGATAGGAGGCTGGTTTCCATGATAGATTGGGCTACATTCACGATCTTTTGTAGTTACTTATGGTCTTGGACAGAGCAGAACACATACTAAGCTGTGACATAACCAGAAAGAATGCTTCCTATGGTGCCCCTGTAAAAATTGGTGAGAGTCGTAGCTGACATGCCAAATTTCCTTAGTTGTCTGAGAAAATAGGGGCATTGGTGAGCTTTCTTAACTATTGTGTTGGCTTGGGGAGACCAGGCCAGCGTGTTGGTGATCTGCACAGCTAAAAACTTGATGCTCTCGACCCTTTCTATTTCATCCCCATTGATATAAATAGGGTCATGTTCTCCTTTACGCTTCCTGAAATCGATGACAATCTCCTTCATTTTGTCATTGAGGGAGAGATTATTGTTGCTGCACCAGTTCACTAGGTTCCCTATATCATTCCTGTACTCTGTCTTGTCATTGTTTGAGATCCAACCCACTACAGTGATGCTGTTAGCAAACTTGAACATTGAATTGTATGGGAATTTGGCCACAAGGTCATAGGTGTTGTCAACCAACAGAATTATCAAATAATAGAATCCCGACTGTGCAGGAGGACACCATTCGGCCCATTGAACCTGCACTGACAAAAAAAATCCCCCTAGGCCCTATATTGATCCCCGTAGCCCCACATATTGACTCTGATAATTCTCCTGATACTAAGGGGACAATTTAGCATAGCCAATCAACCTAATATGCAGATCTGTGGAATGAAACAGAGCACCCAGAGGAAACCTACACAGACATGGGGAGAATGCACAGTCTTCACGCAGACTGTAATCAAACCTGGGCGCTGAGCTAATCATTGTGCCACTGTGCCATGCATCTGTGTCTCATCTCACAGCCCTGCCTGGTCAGATCATGGGAAAAGGATTTGAACAAAAACCTCAGTGCCTGGACCTGTTGAACGAAGTTTTAAAGCTTTTTTAAAAGAAGGCCAAACAGTACTCCTAATCTTGACCATTATCCAGTGACTTCTGATAAAATATGACATGAAAATGGGGTCAGGGTTCTGAAGATGGGTACAGAAAAGATTTACCAGAATGCCGCTTGGCATGGAGGGCCTAACTCATGAGGAGAGGTTGGAAAAACTTGGTTTGCTCTTCCTGGATCAATAAAGGTTAAGGGGCAATCTGATAGAAGTCTACAAGATTATGAGAGGCATGGATAGAATGGATAATCAGAAGCTTCTTCCCCAGGGTGGAAGAGTCAATTACTAGGGGGCACAGGTTTAAGGTGCGAGGGGCAAAGTTTAAAGAAGATGTATGAGGCAATTTTTTTGCAGACAGGGTGGTGAGTCCCTGGAACTTGCTGCCATAGGAGGTAGTGGAAGCAGATACAATGGTGACTTTTAAGGGGCGTCTTAACAAATACTTGAATAGAATGGGAAAAGAGGGATATGGTCCCTGGAAGGGTAGGGGCTTTAGTTCAGAAGGCTGAAGGGCCTGTTCCTATGCTGTAATTTTCTTTGATGTTATTCCAGCTTCACGATATCCAGACAGGAAGAATGTGGAACCAGACAGCAGAGAACAACTGACAGCGATGGGATCCTATTCCCCAATAGGATTCATGAATTCGCAGCGATAAAGAAGAGCAAAAGAGGCTAAAAAAAAATTATCTCTTTTTAACAGTTCTGATGAATGGTGAGACTTTTGGATTATGCAGTCTGTTCCATATAACTCCTATGTTCTGCCTCTCATCCAGTCATGATTAGTCTGCCTGCATGGCTTTTTGGCATTCTGCTTCTGAAGCTAGTGGGTCAATTTGGTTTTCATTTAGCCTCAAAATGTAATTTCCAGTTTCACAGATTGAATTCTGCCTTAATCTAGGCACTGATCCTTACTAATCATTTCTTTCCTCTGCTCCACAGCTGCTGCCTTCATGGTGACACCACCGTGCAGTGGAGATTCTCATACAACAAACTGACTGGTTCAATACAAATCTCTGTCTCTGCCGCTTCCCTGAACACAGTGCTCTCTGTGATTGTGGGACAGTACAGGACACAGACATCTCTGAGCACTGCATCAGTTCCTTGACTGACCCATTAGAATAGCATTGAACTCATTTACAGAGGGATATCTCCCTCACCACATACGGTGAGCCCATAGAATCATAGAATCGTAAAATTCCAACAGTACAAAAGGAAGCCATTCGGCCTATCAAGTGTGTATCAACCACAATACCACCCATACCCTATTCCTGTAACCCCAAACATTTACCCTTCTAATCCCCCTGACACTCGGGCCAATCAACCTAACCTGAATGTCTTTGGCTCTTCAGTTTGAGTGTAGTGTATGTCTGTGCATGTTTATTGTGTATATGTATATATAGTATTCTTTTGTGGGATGTGGGTATCACTAGCAAAGTCAGCATTTTCTGCCCATCCCTCATGGCTCTTGAACTCAATATCTTGCTAGGCCATAGCAGACAGTTAAGAGTCAACCACTTTGCTGTGGATCTGGTGTTAGACAGGTAGGCCAGCTAGGTAAGGGTGGAAGATTTCCTTCCCTAACTGATGCTAATGAACCAGATGCATTTTTACAAAAAGTGATGACTGTTTCATGATTGTAATTACTGAAGATAGCTTTCAATTCCAGATTTTATTAATTGAATTTAAATTCCACCAGCTGCTGCGGTGGCTTTTAAACTCAAGTCTCCAGAGCATTAGTCTGAGCTTCTGGATTTCTAGTCTAGGGATATAACCACTGCACAATTTGCCCTCATGATATGTATTTGTGTGTATATATGTGTATAGGTGTGTCTCTGTGCATGGACACATCATAGAATCACAGAGTCCTACATTGCAGAAGGAGGCCATTCGGTCCATCGAGTCTGCACCGACCGCAATCCTGCACGTGCCCTATCTCCATAATCCCATGCATTTACCCTAACTCATCCCCTTGAAACCAAGGGGCAATTTAGCATTTCCAATCAATTTAGCATGGCTAACCCGCACATTTTTGGAATCAATGTAGGTATATGTGTTTGTGCGGGCATGTACATGTGTGCTTGTTTCTATGTGATTACGCACATATATGAGTTCATGTCTCGTAAACAATATGCATCTCTTTCCTTGATTGTCAAGTTGAATAGCACATCTGAGAACAAAAAAGGAATCCAATGGATTGCAAAATGGTTATGCAACCCATCAAAAACTATCGTTTGCATAAATTACACATTTTCCCCATGTCTGCTTGGGTTTCCTCTGGGTGCTTTGGTTTTTCTCCCACAGTCCGAAAGACATGTTGGTTAAGTACATTGGCTATGCTAAATTCTCGCTCAATGTATCTGGACAGGCACCAGGATGTGGTGATGAAGGGATTTTCACAGTAACTTCACTGCAGTATTAATGTAAGCCTACTTGTGACACTCATAAATAAGCAAATACAGAAGACAATGAGGGATGTTGGTCTTGATTGCAAGAGGATTTGAATACAGAAATAAATTGTTGATTCAATTGTATTGAACCTTGGCTGAACACATCTGGAGTACTATGTAGAGGTCCCCTTACCTTATGAAATTAGATTTAACGAAATGTGGGCGGGAATTTCCCACGGGAAATTGCTGTGGGCAGACAATACAAAGCTCCATTGACCTCGGCAGGGATTCTCTGGTTTTGAGGTGACTGTGGCCGGAGAATCCTGCCCTCAATCTATTTCTTTTCATAGAATCCTGCAGTGCAGAAGGAGGCCATTTGGCCCATCGAGTCAGCACCGATCACAGTCTCACCCATATCCACATAGCCTAATGCATTTACCCTAGTACTCCGCTGAGACTAAGGGGCAATTTAGTATGGCTAATTCAACTAACCCTTACATCTTTGGACTGTGGGAGGAAACTGGAGCACCCAGAGGAAATCCATTGCAGACACAGGGAGAATGTGCAAACTCCACAAGACAATGACCTTAGTTGAAGGGTCAGTCACGTGGAGATAAAAGTGCAAGGTGAGGGGCAAGAGGTTGAGGGAGGATGTGAGGAAAAACTTTTTCACCCAGAAGGTGTGATGATCTGGATTGCGCTGCCTGGGAGGGTGATACATGCGGGTTGTCTCACATCCTTCAAAAAGTATCTGGATGAGCACTTGGCACATTGTAACATTTGGGCTGTGGGCAGATGGGATTAGGTGGGAGTTCAGGTGTTTCTAATCTGTCAGTGTAGACTCGATGGGCTGAATGGCCTCTTCTCTATTCTATGATTCTATGATTCATGGCAAAATGAAAGAAATGTGAACTGAGACCCATTGAATAAGTACATGAACTGCTTAGCATAAAAGCATGGAGAGTGGCTCTTGGCCTTGGTGCAGAAAGGGAGCACAAACTGACCTGCTTCTTATTGCAGGCTGGTCAACTCATCTGTTAGTGAGAAGTCTCACAACACCAGGTTAAAGTCCAACAGGTTTATTTGGTAGTAAACGCCACTAGCTTTCGGAACGCTGTTCCTTCATCAGGTGAGTGGGGAATTCTAACTCTTCTGTTACCAGTGAGTGAAGAAGCACAGCATTTGAAAGTTGTAACGGATTCAAAACAAAGAGTAATTTTTGGATTTGGTATTAAAGTTAAATAATTTATTTTTATGTCTTCACTCTGAAACAGATTTGAAGAAATGTGATCTCTTTCTCTGTTGGAAAGCTGCTCGCGTGACTTGCTGATGCTCCCTGGACTAGAATCGCCTGTGGTGCCCTCAACAGACAAACCCAAGTCAGCAAATTAAAATAGAGTGTGTGTCTCCTGCGATATGTGAGGGCCGGATTATTGCACTTCAAGGTAAACCCCTATCCCCCAGCTACATCTACCAACAGTAATTTCTCTTTGAGCTGAGGTGAGATAACCCTGATCTTTAGTACTCATTTTGTCAAGTCCATCTTTCCTCAGGCCCCCCTTCCAGTATTTCTACTTTACATTGACTGCATTGTAGGAGTAAAAACTTTTGGTTTGGATTCTATTTCCCCCGAGTATCTATTAGCTAAAACAAAACAAAAACTTCTTACCCTTACATAGAACATAAAACAATACAGCACAAACAGGCCCTTCGGCCCACGAGTTGCGCCGATCACATCTACCAATCCACAGATCTATCCATAGCCCCCTATCCTATTCTTTTCCATATACTCATCCAGAAGTCTCTTAAAAGACCCCAGTGAGTTTGCCTCAACAACCTCCAACAGCAGTCGGTTCCATTCACTCACCACCCTCTGAGTGAAAAACCTACCCCTGACATCTCCTTTGTATTTGCTTTCCTGCACCTTAAATCTGTGTCCTCTCGTAGTGATCATTTCAGCTCGGGGAAATAGTCTCTGAGAGTCCACCCTATCTATCCTTCTCAACATTTTATAAACCTCTATCAGGTTGCCTCTCAACATACGTCTCTCCAGTGAGGAGAGTCCCAGCTCCCTCAACCTATCTTCATAAGGCCTGCCTTCCAATCCAGGCAGCATCCTTGTAAATCTCCTCTGAACTCTCTCAATAGCCTCTACATCCTTCCTATAATGAGGTGACCAGAACTGCGCACAATACTCCAACTGGGGTCTGACAAGAGTCTTATAGAGCTGCATCATTACTTCCTGACTCCTAAACTCTATTCCTTGATTAATGAAGGCCAGTACACCGTACGCCTTCTTGACCACTTCCTCCACCTGCAAGGCCGATTTAAGAGTCCTGTGGACCCGGACCCCGAGATCCTTCTGCTCTACAACACAGCTAAGACTCCTACCCCTTATATTGTACTCCTTCATCCATTATTCCTGCCAAAATGGACCACTACACATTTATCTGTGTTGAAGTCCGTCTGCCACTTCTCCGCCCAGTCTTGCATCCTGTCTATGTCCCGCTGCAACTTTTGGCATCCCTCCAGACCATCCACAACACCACCAATCTTTGTATCGTCGGCGAATTTGCTAACCCATCCCTCCACTTGCTCATCCAGGTCATTTATGAAAATGACAAACAGCAGGGATCCCAGAACAGATCCCTGGGGCACTCCACTGCTCTTTGAGTAACATTAATCCTTACACTGCCCCAGAACACACCCCTGGGCAACTGCGATCACTCTATTGCAGCACTGACCCTTCCAGCTCTGAATCATAGAATTCCTACAGTGCAGAAGGAGGCCATTCAGCCCATTGAGTTTGTACCGACCACAAGCCCACCTAAGCCCTATTCTCACAACCACACACATTTATCCTATTAATTCCCCCTGACTCCAAGGGTCAATTCAGCATGGCTAATCCATCTAACCTGAACATCTTTGGAGTGTGGGAGGAAACCGGAACATCCAGAGGAAACCCACGCAGTCACGGGGAGAAAGTGCAAACTCCATACAGTGACGCGAGCTGGAATTGAACACTGGTCCCTGGCACTGTGAGGCAGCGGTTCTAATCACGGTGCCACCGTGCTGCTCTCTGAGGGGGGAAACTATAGCTCCTTGCCCATCTTCAGATCCTCCTGTGGATTTTCTGGCTGTTATTATCAAGTGAAGAATCAGCCATTAAGTACTGGTTAGAGAATGGCCAAAAGTATTGCCCTTACAGAGACCAGATGAAAGAGGCTTTCATGCAACCTGTCCACGCTGGACTTGAACCTTGGTCCCGTTACATAGAAACGCAAATTCCTTTTAAAAAAGAATGAACTTATTTTTAAAAAAGTTGCTGTGTGTCAATTTTTCCTGAAAAGTAGGTTCAAGGTGTGTGTCTATGCAGCTGGAATGTTAATGTCACTCTGACTGCAGTGTGTTCAGCTGGGAGCGGATGTGAAGAGAAAATTGTAACTCTGTCCATTCACTAGCCTGACCTTTCCTGACAACCTCCGCCTACATTCTATTCCTGAAACACACAGTGCGTTCTCAAGAACTGACCTTTGAGATGTAATGTCATCCACGGAGGCTCTGTCCTACATTCTTCCAGGTCAACTGAGCATGATGTAGTAATAAGATCACTAACTGATAACTGGTAGTTAACAGCTTCTACAGTGCCTGAGTGTTGACAGCATTAATTAAAATGAGTATTTTTTTAGAAACCTTGTTTTGGAATGGTGCTGAATGCATGAAATTGCAATCAGCGGTGCAGACTTCAGTGTTGAGAGGGCCCTCTGCCCTGCGTGGGAAGTGAAATAGGCTTCTCCAGAGATTATCTTGGAATTGGAGAGGATAAGGAGGCACTGGGGTAAGAATGTGAACTTTTGCCCAGTAAGTGGAAAACAAAAAACAATGTTTTCCCATTTTCTTTTGATATCCGTCACTGGCATCCATCCATCAGTGCAAGACCCTGGACATACAGCCAATCAAACCTGTCAGGGATGGGGTAACTGCATATGCTGATGGCCGCACAAGCCAATCTGTGAGAAGCAGGTTCTGCAGCATGTACTACATATGAAGTTGTTCTTAGGGATTGGCGTAGGTTGTTGCTTTTGGCATTGGCACCAATTGCCAAGCTGCTTTTGCCACTGTTTGGTGTGGTGACACACACACACCAGTCCCCAGGCGAAATCCACTGATGAAGTTTGGTACGGCTCCTGCTCTGTCCAAGACCACGGGAGACTACAAAGGATCATGAACAAAGCCCAATCCATCATGCAAACCAGCCTCTCTGGGTGGCACAGTGGCACAATGGTTAATGCTACTGGGGCTGCGTTCGATTCCCAGCTTAGGTCACTGGAGTCTGTGTGGAATCTGCATGTCCTCCCCGTCTCTGCATGGGTTTCTTCCGGGTGCTCCGGTTTCCTCCCACAGGCCGAAAGACGTGTTGGTCAGGTGCATTGGCTTTGCTAAATTCGCCCAAACAGGTGCTGGAGTGCTGCAATCAGGGGATTTTCACACTAGCTTCAATGTAGTGTTAATGTGACCCTATCTGTGACACTAATAAATAAGCTTTAAACTTTAAAACATCCATTGACTCTGACTACACTTTCCGCTGCCTCAAAAAGCAGCCAGCATAATCAAGGACCCTCACGCACCCGAACATTCTCTCTTCCACCTTCTTTTGTCGGGATAAAGATACAAGAATTTGAGGGCGTGTACCAAGAACAGCTTCTTCCCTGCTGCTGTCAGACTTTTGAATAGGCCTAACTCAGATTGAGTTGATCTTTCTCTACACCTTAGCTATGACTGTTACACTACATTTTGCACCCTCTCATTTACTTCTCTATGCATGGTATGCTTTGTCTGTATCGCGCACGAGGAACGATACTTTTCATTGTACACAGGACAATAATAACCAAATCAAGTTACCATTTCCCTCTGTCGTTAGCCAGTTTCTCCCTGGTGCAAGAATCGATGTTTAGGGCCTTCATGTCATGTTTGTAAACATCCCTGAAGTGGAACTTACTGGTGTCTGATTCTGGCTATTTTGACATGTAGAAAATCCTTAGGCATGCAACCTAACATTCTTTGGGGTGCAGGGCAAGCCAGCATAGCTGCCTCTGCTTGATGAGTGGCAAAACTTGGAAGATCTGATTGTGACAGGACTGCCTTATAAAACATGAACAAACTATGGCTATAAAGAGAGAAAGTTCAAAAAACTTTCATTGTTGCTCTTTACAGCCTATTCTCTACCATTTCTTTTCCTTTTCTGGGTGGCACAGTAGGTTAGCCCTGCTGCCTGATAGCACCAGGGACCTAGGTTCAATTCTCAGCTTGAGTCACTCTCTGAGTGGAGTTTGCACCTTCTCCCCATGTCTGCGGGGGTGGGATTGTTGTCAGTGCAGGCTCGATGAGCAAATAGAACATAGAACATTACAGTATGGGCCCTTCAGCCCTCGATGTTGCGCTGACCTGAGAAACCAATCTAAAGCCCACGGGACCTGCTCTATTCCAATATCATCCATGTGTTTATCCAATGATCATTTAAATGCCTTTATATTGGCAAGTTCACTACTGCTAAGGCAGGGCATCCCACACCTTTACTACTCTCTGAGTAAAGAAACTACCTCTGCATTCAGGTTAATACAGTCCCGTACCTGTCACACCTCAATTTCAAGTTATGTCCCCTTGGGCTAGTGATGAAATGTTCTTCTTCTGTACTGTAGGATACCATGATTCTATGAACTAGGAAGAAGTCATTCAGCACATTGAGAATGTACCACCTATAATCCCACCTAGGCCCTATCCCCATAACTCCATGCATTTACCCAAGCTAGTCCCCCTGATGCTAAGGGACAATTTAGCATGGCCAATCCACCTAACCCGCACATCTTTGGACAATGGGAGGAAACCCACACAAACACGGGATGAATGTACAGAGTCCACACACACAGTGACCCAAGTTGGGATTCGAACCTGGGCCCTTGACGTTGTGAGGCAGCAGTGCTAACCACTGTGCCACTATACTGTCTATGGTTATAGGGATACAGTTTCCAAGGGGCCCTCCCTGGTTGCAACCTCCTGCCAGGAAGCCTATCAATCACTTGTCGGGGAATAGACCTGTGCGTGTTCATCAGCATCTTCAACCAGGAGACAAAAAAAGGAGAGACAGCGTGCATCAAAATGTAATCCATGGTAATTGTTGCAAAACTAATCCGCAAGCACCAGGTCATCATTCTCACTGTCACAAAAGAATGAAAAAATGATTGAAAAAAAGCAAACTTAAATAACCCTGAACTGACGGCTGGGTCCTGGAGAGAGGAGAAAAGCAGAGGAAAAAAATCAATTTGTCTTTGCATTCTGTGAAGAAAATAGCACATGGTGAAATGCAACAGGCATGCAGTTATTTAAGAAATTGTGCAATGCATTGCTCATGTGCAAACTGGCAAGTACATCCAGCAACCTGCTGAATGCTAACTAGCCAGGGATTTATACAATGACATATAGTTTGCCACTGGTTAATCCTAATGTGCCATCTTCCAGAAAGAAATCTTCAATCTCTCTCCGCTGGAGTTCACCATCGTAACACCCCCAATTAGAATATAGATCTGCCTGCTTTTCCCAACAGTTCCCTGCTTGTAGCTATACCTCTCGCAGCATCATCTGTTAGGTGTCCCTTGACAGCTTAATGGCTATTTGTGTGCATTAAGTCTGGTGACTGTCAGGAGAACAGTATTTGCAAACTGCTATTTTGTGTAAAAGCTCTTGCTTTTCATTGAGCCAGCATTTTTGCACTTTATGTGCCGAGTTTCCAAAGAGTTTCCTTCTCACCTGCTTTCCTGGGCATGCACGGTAATGGGCGGTACGGTGGCACAGCTGCTACCTCACAGCTCCGGAGACCCGGGTTCGATTACTGGTATTGGGTGACTGTCTTGTGAAGTTTGCACATTCTCCCCATGTCTGCGTGGGTTTCCACTGGGTGCTCAGGTTCCCTCCCACACTCCAAAGGGTGAAACATAAAAAAAGGTGCCATTCGGCCCTTCGAGTCTGCTACACCATTCAATATGATCATGGCTGATCAAGAACTTTCAATATCCCAGTCCTGCTTTCTCTCCATACCCCTAGATCCCTTTAGCCACAAAGGCCACATCCAGTTCCCTATTGGACATATCCAATGAATGGGCCCCAACAGCTTTCTGAGGTAGAGAATTTCACAGGTTCACAACTCTCTGAGTGAAAAAGTTCTTCCCCATCTCAATTTTGTATGGCTTAACGCCGTATTCTTAGACTGCGATCCCTAATTCTGGACTTCCCCAACACTGGGAACATTCTTCCCGCATCTAGCCTGTCCTGTCCCATCAGGATTTTGTACATTTCTATGAGATCCTCTCTCATTCTTCTAAATTCCAATGGGTGCAGGTCCAGTCAATCCAGCCCCTCTTCATAGATCTTCAGGGTTAGGTTGATTGACCATGACAAATTGTCTCTTAGTGTCAGGAGGATTAGCAGGGCAGATAGGGCCTGGGTGGGATTGTTGTCAATGAAGGCTTGTTGGGACAAATAGCCTCTTTCTGCACTCCAGGGATCCTATGATTCCATTGCCCCTTAGATAGTTTGCCCAAGTCACTAGCGAGCCTGCACAGCTAGTAAATGCTCCAGGCTAATCAACTATGGGAAGCCTCACAGCTTGTTCCCACTGGATTTCCTCGTGAGTGTGCTTCCAGGCTGGGGTCAGAGGATCTAAAATCAAGACCCTGGCAGCCTTTGTTGCATCCAGCAAGAGGTAAACAGATGCCACACCTCATACTAATGGTTATAGCTGTCTGTAATATCTGGACTTGCCTACCATAGTATTCAGAACTTAAACAGGAAAGGTTATATTATCTGTATCACTTTGTATTTATTTATATCAACAAACAAAAGCTACTGGCAACATTATTCTGGAAAGTATCCAAAAACCAGCCCCAATTATCTACGCTCCTTGCAAGGTTGATACCATTGCCAGGAATAAGGCAATGTTTTGTGTAGTTCTGGCTATCTCATTTTATTCCGTAACTCTACCACTCTACACTATTCTAAAACAATAAATCTAAATTCCTATTTAAACACGTAATGGTTCAGGGAACCTGACTAGAAAAGAATGTAGTTTATAACAGAGTGCAAAGTAAAGCCTCTACCATGATGTATGCACACTAGTCCCTGCCTGGGACTACAGTTCAGCAGACCCAGTCCTGGATCTGCCTTATAAAAAGTTCAGGTAATGAGTTCCAGCCGTACAGAGCACTGCCTGTTACCAGGGGAACTCATACTTAATGAGCCCCAGAGGAGATCAGTCCATGATTCCCCATGGATCTTGTGGGGGTTATCTCAATACACATAATTCAAAGCAAAATCACACAAAATGTATCTGAATTCTCTTCCCCAGAATGTTATCTGTTCTGCTAGCCCAGATGGGAAAAATCTCTTCCCATTCCAGCTAGTTCAGGTACAACTGTCATTCTGTGTGAAGTTCTTTAAAGGTCACCACAGTCAAGAATCAGAAATGTCACCAACCTATGACAGACTGCTTTGTTGCAGTACGTAAATCTCTCTGTTTGTTGATTAGACATTGACCTTTGCTTCAGGAGTCAAAACGTCTTTTTGTGATAAATTATTGTTGGTGCTGGAATCTGAAACTAAAAACAGGAAATGCTGGAAAACCTCAAGAGGCCTGACAGCATTTGTGGAGAGAGAATAGAGCTAATGGCTGGAATTCTCCACCATTTGCACCCCACTGCCGTTGCCAGCGAGCATGGAGAATTTGGCATTCAGCCAAATCTCCGTTCACTGCAGCGAGACTGGAAAATCCCAGTCATAGAACCCGGCCCAACTTTTCAAGTCTGGATGACCCTTCACGAGAGCTTTAATGAAGGGGCATCCAGGGTCAAAAAATGTTAGTGCTGGTCTCTCTGCCCAGTGTTTTGTGATGTTCTGAGAGCTCTTATGGATCCCTCACCACTGATACTAAAGATTGAGCTGATCTATGTTGAGATAAATAAATCAAGGGGAAGATTCCTGGAGTACAGGATATGTAACAGCTTGTTAATTGAGGGTAAGTGCATGATCATTGTGATAAGAACTTTGGAATGTAACAGAACAAATGCCTCTGTGACTAAATTGAGGCCAAAATGTTGTGTGATTTCAAGATGAAATTTGATATATCTCTCGGGACTCAAGGGATGTAGGGGTACGGGGGGGGGGGGGGGGGGAGATGATGGGATTTGATGATCAGTCATGATCATAATTTTTTTTAAGTTCATTTGTGGGACATGGGCGTTGCTGGCTAGCCAGCATTTATTGCCCGTCCCTAATAACCCTAGGGCAATTGAGAGTCAACCACGCTGCTGTGACTCTGGAGTCACATGTAGGCCAGACCAGGTAAGGACGGCAGATTTCCTTCCCTGAGGACATTGGTGAACCAGATGGGCTTTTTCAACGATTGACAATGTTTCATGGTCATCAGTATATTCTTAATTCCAGATATTTCTTCTATTGAATTCAAGTTCCGCCATCTGCAGTGACAGGATTCGAACCCAGAACATGAGCTAAGTTTCTGGATTAATAGTCTCTTGATAATACCATTAATCCATCGCCTCTCTTTTAATGTACAAGGAATAGAGGAATATGGACCAAGGACAGGCAGAAGGGATTCATTTAATTTGGTGTCATGTTCAGCATAATACTGTGGGCCAAAGGGCCTGTTCCTGCACTGTACTGTTCTATGTTCTATAAATCTGGTGTGATTATGTTGGATTAAAAAATGGGAAGAAAAAAATACATGAGGAGCAATGGCAGGGTTTGAACCCTGGTCCCCAGAACATTAGCTAGGTTTCAGGATTAATAGTCTAGCGATAATAATAGCAGGCAATAAGTGATGGAACAGGCTCAAGTGGCCAAGCAGCCTATTCCTTTTTTTCGAGTTTCTATTTTCTAAGCTCGCTAACTGTAAGCTGAGATCTCCCACAGCCTCTGCATCGTTGTGAATGTGCATCATCTGGGAATAGTAGATCCCCAGATACAAATCTGGGGACAATTCTGATCTTGTGAGAAAGAACAGGCATCAGCGAATCAGCCTCACGTACCTCCTTCATTTTTACTTCCATCGTAGACTGCACCACTACTGCTTAAAGTCAGGACTACGCCTCTGTCCCAGGACTTCTCACATTCCTGGCTCAGAATCAGCGTCTCCGAACTTCCCTCTGGTATCCATCGGCAGCGGAACTGGAAAATGTAGATAGGAACAATGATTGGCAGGAGCATCTTCAGGCAGCTAAGCTATTCACGAGAAAAGTAAATTTAATTTAGCTGAGGACCTTGTAGCCTGCAGGGGTCTCAGGTAAATTAACTTGTAGTCAGTTCAATTGCACACATCTGCCAGTGTGTCAGATAAGGATGTTATCCACATTTTCTTATAAAATTAACATTAGCCTGGAGGTGAATCACATAACTGATGACATTACAAGGATTTTATCGGTCTGCGAGCAGCAGCTGAAAGGAACCATTGGCTTAGAATTAAATATTCCCAAGCTCGTGCCACAGATATTGCAGGAGATGTCCAAGAGTGTTGCATTGCAGTTCAGTGTCTGGATTTATAACACATGCCAAGCAAACACCAAGAAGGGCCTAATAGAGATTAGAATGGGATAGGAGGGGAGATATGGATCAGAAAATTGGAAATGGGAAGGAAAACATGATACACAATGGAGAAATGGGTATCTGAAGGGGTAATTTACACCAACAGTATGGATATCGGCGAGGCAATATACACCAACAATGTGGATATCTGAGGGGGTAATATACACCAATAGTGTAGATAGGTGAGGAGGTAATATATACCAATAATGTAGATATAATGTAGATGGTAACATACATGATGTAGAGATGCCGGCGTTGGACTGGAGTAAACTCAGTAAAGTTTGACAACACCAATTTTAAATCCAACCGGTAACATACACCAACTATGTGGATATCTGGGGAGGTAATACAAACCAACCATGTGGATATCTAAGAGGGTAATATATACCAACCATGTGGATATCTGAGGGGATAATATATATTTAAATGTGGATATCAGAGGGGATAATATACACCAACCATGTGGAGATATCTGAGGGGGTAATATACACCAACAACATGTGTATTGACGAGGAGCAGGGAGCAGCATAACATAAATACAATACATTATGGGCCATAGTTCCTACTCATGTTGTGAAGTCATGGCCTGTCGGAATTACAAGAGTTTAAAATGTACCTTATTGCAATGGAAAATATTATTAAAACTCCACTGCTGGCTGGAGCTGCTCAGAACCCGCAGTGAAAGAACCCCTTAGACCACATCGTGGTGCAACTCCCGTCAACTCCGCAACATCTCAGCACCCGTTTTTACAGCGCCATAAACTCCACCACCCCCTCCCCTTAATAACACTTGTGCTGTACTCATAGTACATGGACTTCAATGGTTCAAGAAGGCATCTCACCACCACTTTCTTGAGAGCAATTAGGATTGGGTAATAAATGCTGGCTCAAATCCCATAACCGGATTTAAAAACAAAGCTGTTCCGCTATTTTTCTCACTCCGAATGGGCGGATTGTGCCCATTGGATTAAGTGCCATAGTTGGAATTTGCAATCTGGTTCTATTTCCTTAGGCTATTGGTCACGTCGGGTAGGAGGATGTGTTAGTTAATATAAAATAGATGCTTATGTTTAACTATATGATTGATGTCAATAAATTAATTTATTACAGGTGGCTTCGTGCAGAAAATGTACTTTGGTGCAGGGAAATGTTGGCAAAAAAAAATTTCTATCGAAAGGACATTCAAGCCAGCAGCTCACATTATCACATTCACTGATTTTAGGCTGGAAATTCAGAGCTTATGAAGATTTGATTTTTTTTCCCTTTTTGCAGACCATAATCTATTCTGTATGCTGCGCTCTGCTGTGAAGCATTGAGGTGGCCCATTAGTCATCCTGTGTGTCTGGCTCTGCAAAATGCAATACTCCAAAGCAGGATAAGCAGCAATAAATTATGTCATGTTTTAAATCTGTGCAATAAGAAAGAGGATAGATGACCTGACAATGACCTCGTGTGTAAGGGATTCAGTAAAACCCAAAGTAACAGTCCACATTCTGTCAAATCCGTTCTGACAACACTGACAGCTCTGGCCAGAGTGTAAACTAATAAAGTTACAAATGTGCGCTCAGCTTTAATCAACAGTGGAGGACTCACGGTTCCCAGGCTCACTGCCTCTCTCCAGGCTTCATTTTCATATACATATACACTTTGGTGCATTTAGACGCATCTAAATAGCCTCTCCATTTTGTTTAAAGCAAATTAAATAAATTCTGTTTTGAACAGCTGCACATTTTAAAGCTGCTGAATGCCCTTTGTACAGCAATTAAACTCTTCAAAATACATGCTCAAATATTCTTAAACGCACACTCCACTTCAGTCAAGGATTTGTAACAGCCACTACTGTCCCTTTGCTTATCGATCTTCTCAAATATTTCTCTTTGGTCATAGGAACGTAGAAACTGGAAGCAGGAGTAGGCCATTCGACCTACCTCCATCATTCAGTATGAGCATGGCTGATTACCGGGGTTTGGGGGGGGATGGAATTTTTCCTGCCCCCCCACCTCCCCCACCCCGGACGTGCTTCATGATGGCGGAAATCGGCCTACCAACGTCTGGCACTAGGATCTTCTGGTCCTGCGGCTTTCAATAGGATTTCTCATTGAACCCACCTTACACTGCCGAGGAACTCAAGGTGGGGTTTTGCCGTTGGCGGGACTGGAAGATCCCCCCTGGCGAGATTGGCTGGAAAATTCCGGCCTCTATCCCAATGCCATATTCCTGCTTTCTCCCCTTACTCCCTGATATCATTAAAATCTAAACAATGATTCATCTCTTTCCTGAACACATTGAATGATTGAGTCTCATAATTGGGACCTACTTGCTGTTTTTAAAGGCTCCTGAGTCAACCTGACCCAGTGAAAATCCAGATGGAGAATGGAAGATGTGCAAAGCCAGTGCACACAGGGAAATAACAGTTTTCATAGAATCATAGAATCCCTAAAGTGCAGAAGGAGGCCATTTGGCCCAATGAGCATGAATCAACAATAATCCCACCCAGGCCCTATCTCATAACCCCACATAATTATCCTGCTAATCTCCCTGACATAAGGGCCAATTTAGCATGGCCAGTCGACCTAACCGCACACCTTTGGTGTGTAGGAAGAAACCGGAGCACCCGAAGGAAATCCATGCAGACAGGGGGTGATATTTTCTGGTCTCGCTTCAATGAAACCAGAAAATCCTACCTGAGGTCAACTGACATTTCTGTTGTCCACCCCTCGCCTGCTCTGATTCCGCAGCGGGCGGGGTGGTAGAATTCCAGTGAGGGAGAACAAAGTAAAGTTTATTTATTAGTCACAAGTAAGGCTTACATTAACACTGCGGTTAAGTTAATGTGGAATTCCCTTAGCCATCACCGTTGGGCACCAGTTCAAGTCAATGCACCTAACTGTCTTTCAGACTGTGGGAGGAAACTGGAACATCGAGAACAAACCCACACAGACACAAGGAAAATGTGCAGACTTCACACAGACAATGACCCGAGGTTGGAATCGAACCCGGGTCTCTGGTGCTGTGAGGCAGTGGTACTAACCACTGTGCTACTGTGTCACCCTATTCATGATCCTCATGGTAGTGAAGGACTTATATGCTGCTCTTCTCTCAATTCAGATTCCAGGAGTTATGTGTTTGTGAATCAGTTCCTGATGTTAATGCTACAAATTGTCTTTCACAGATTGACAGCAGACTTATAGTCCTGAATACAGAAAAAAAAGAATTGCATATTGTAAATCCTGAAAGTATGCATGAAAGACTTTTGAAATCGAATTTTGAGGAAGATCAATATTAAAGCAGCTTTAGGGCTAATCTACCAACAATTATTTCCTCACTTCTTCACACCTGTTATTTTGTTGACCTGAAGGTTTATTACTGAATCGAATCTAACTGTATACCAACTCTTGAATCCACAATTATATCCATTCGCCATTCCCAACCAGTGTTGGCTAAACTTGAAATATTTATTTATTCATGGGGTGTGACTGCCACTGACATGACCAGCTTTAATTGCCAGTTCCTAAGGTGAGCCACCCTCTTGTACTGCAGTTGTCCATGTGGGGGTCAGTGAATCCAGAGTACAAAGATCAAAGATAAAGGAAAGTACAGCACAAGAATAGGCCCTTCAGCCCTTCAAGCCTGTGCTAATCATAATGCCTGCCTAAAATAAAACCGTATGCACTTACGGAGACTTCCATTCCCATCCTATTCATGTAGTTACCCGTTAAATGCCCCTATTGTACCTGCTCCCACCACCTCTCCAGGCAGCACATTCCAGACATTCACCACCTTCTGTGTAAAAACACTTGCCTCGTACACCTCCTCTAAACTTTTTCCCATGCACTGTAAACATATGTCCCCTAGTACTTGGCTTTTCTACCTGAGGAAAGAGCTTCTGACTATCCACTCTGTCCATGCCACTCAGTACTGCTGGGTGAAGTGTTCCAAGATTCTGACCCAGCGTTGATGACGAACCCTGATATAGTGCCAAGTTGGAGCATTGTGTGACTTGGATGCAAAGGGTTTTACCATGCTGCCCTTATTCCTCTATGCAGTAAAAGTCATGGACTGGGGAACTGTCCTATCTCAAAAGCTTTGATGAAATGCTGTAGTGCATCTTGCAGATTTTTCACACTGCCAACATGGTACGCCAATGATGTTTAAGGTGGTGAATGGATCGTCTTTTTTTCATTCATTAGTGGGACATAGGCATTGTTGGCTGGCCATCATTCATTGCTCTTTCTAGTTGCCAGAGGGCATTTGAGAATCATGCACATAGATGTGGCTTTGGAGTCATGTATAGGCCAGTCAAGGATAGTAAATTTCCTTCCAAAAAGAACGAGATGGGTTTTTCTGAGAATGGTTTCATTGTCAATAATAGGTACTTAATTCCAGATTTTTTTTTTGGAATTCAAATTCCACCATCTAACATTGTAGGACTTGAACAGAGTCCCCAGAACATTAGCTGAGTTTCTGCATCAATAGTCTAGCAATCAAACGACTGGACCATTGCCTCCCCATGTGTTCTGGCTGATGTTGAGTTTCTTGAGTACCAGTTTTATTGGAGTTGCACTCAGCAAATGGACAATATTCCTTCACACTCCTGAGGTGTGCTTTGTAGATTTTTTTTAGGGAGTCAGAGTGTGAGTTACCCACCATAGGTCTTTGGTCTGCTCTTGTGCTCACATTATTTTTGTGGCTGGCCCAGAAAAATTTCTGTCAATGGTGAGTCACAGGATGTTGATAACGGGGAAGCTGGTCATCGTAATGCTGTTAAGAGGAGATGGTTGGGCTCCCTCATGTTGGAATTGGTCATTGCCTGATACTTGTGGTGGTAGGAATTTTACATGCCACCTATCAGCCAAACCTTAGTGTTGTCCAGCCTTGCTGCATGTGGGCACGGACTGCATCAGGATCTGAGGAAATGGAACTGAATCATCAGCTGACCTTAGGGCTCTGGCGTGGGATTCAAAACCACAACATTCTAGTTCAGAGCTCCACTTTGAGTCATGGCTAATTGTTATTAGCACCAGCATAATCTCCAATAGTACATGAAGCATAATTACAGAAGTTTGTTTTCACGTTCATTGCCTTGATATTTTTTATTATCTCTTCTTATACCTCAATGTTACTTGTCCATGGCTTTTGACAGTGTCACCAGCTGAGCTGATGTTAATTTTGAGTATAAATAAGACATTGAGGCTGAATGTACGTATTGAAAGAGGGTTTGTGGGGAAATTTACAAGATAAGTACAGGAAACTGACAGAAGCTGTATTGAAATTGCATTTCCTCACATGCCACATTGCGAAAATAATTTAAATTCGAACATACACTGCTTCCAAATTTTTCATTAACAGGAAACTAACTCAGGTGCTGGAAATATGAACTGAAAACATAATGGCACAAAACCCCATTGGCATATGAAAAGACTACAGTAAAATTAAAATTTCTGCTGTAGACCCTGGCACAGATCTGAGTGTTTTCTCCCACACACTGCTGCTGCATTCATCTTTAAGGTTACTAGTCTAATTTTCTCTCTGACTCTTCCTTTGTGGGAGCAGCAGCTTATTGATACCTCTTGTCCATTGCCACATTATGTGCAGGAATCTAGATATGCTATTTGACTTTGTCACAATGAGAACACTTGATGAAGGAGTAGTGCTCTGAAAGCTCGTGATATCAAATAAACCTGCTGGACTTTAACATGGTGTTGTGAGACTTCGTACAATTGGGTCTGATTGGGTCCCAGGTGAAAGAGGCAAATAGGAACAGTTTCTGACTGGCCAGATATTGGATGATGTGGAGATTTGGCTGACAGCATTCTCCAAGGTGGCCTTCACAACACACGATGATGCAAAGTCTCTGAGCAGAGACTGATAGTCAAGTTTCGCACACGTGAGGACAGTGTCAATTGGGATCTGGGGTTCATGTCACACTATCTATAATCCCATTAATTGTCTGGGCTTGCAAAATCTCACTAATTGTCATATTTGGAGACAATATGTGCCTTTTTAGCCTGTGCTTAACCCTCATTCTGTTCAAATTATCTGTAACTTTAAAATTTGATTATCTGTAAAGATGTGCATTCCAACCATTATTTTGTAAATTGAGTTTGTGTCTTTATGTGCCCTGTTTGTGAACAGAACTTCCATTTACCTGACAAAGGAGCAGCACTCCAAAAGCTAGTGGCTTTTGCTACCAAATAAACCTGTTGTACTTTAATAGGTGTTGTGAGATTTCTTACTGCAGATATTGGATATCAGCACTGACAACTTGCCAGATTTTTGTTTAATTCACATGCTCAACATGTTCATTATATCATTCTTATTGGCACTAATCATCAATTTGCTAATTCAGAATAACCCTGAGACCTTCTGTGACTGTGTGGTTCAGTCACACACTGACAATGATCAGAATACATAAAAACTCAGCCAAAGTAGCAACAATGCTGGCAATATGTAATTGGTGTAAACTCGTGGGCTACAATGTGTTACTGTCCAATACACATCAAGGACTGTTTTGCTTGGTCATTGCTACAAATATTGCCACAAATTGGAGCGGTGTGTTGACACAGTAATGAGTACCTCTGCCTCACAGCATCAGCGACTTGGGTTTGATTCCCACTTGAGTCACTATCTGTGCGGAGTCTGCATGATTTCTGTGTGGATTTCCTCTGGCTGTTCTGGTTTCTTTCCACAGTCCAAAACACATGCTGGTTAGGTTGGCCATGCTAAATTCTCTCTCAGTGTACCCAAACAGGAGTGTAGCGACTGGGGGATTTTCACAGAAACCTTGTTGCAGCGTTAATGTAAGCCCATTTACGACACTGATAAATAAACTCAAATTCTACACCTATGCCACAACCCATCTCTTTTCCTTATTATTTCTCACTTAAACACACAGATTGCAACCTCAACATCCAATAGGGCCTTGAGTTGAGCTTCCAAAATTATTTCCCCTCCTTTTTGAGGACTTACTACCTCCAGTTCCATGACATTGTCCCCCCACATGCTGCAAAGCTCATTCATTCATCATAGAAACATAGAAGATAGGAACAGAAGGAGGCCATTTGGCCCTTTGAGCTTGTTCTGCCATTCATTACGATCATGGCTGATCGTCCAACTCAATAACCTAATCCTGCTTTTTCCCCATAACCTTTGATTCCCATTCGCCCCAAGTTCTATATCCAGCTGCCTCTTGGATTCATTCAACTGTCATCTTCAAATCCACCAATTAAAATGCTCTTCCCACCCTCACCACTCTCAATAATCATAAGGTCGCCTAGAATTCCATTGTTAATCACTTCTATTATTGACAATATTGGCTGCTGATTTCTAAGTCTTTCCCATTTAAAAGCCTGAATTTTTGCTGTGGAAGGTTGGCTTAGAAGCTCATTAAAAATGGCAGATAGGTCCCAATTCCAGGATTGCTGACCTCAGGCTCCAAGTCTTCCATTTTCAGGAGTGCTAGTTAAAGTTCGGATGATGAGCCCATCTATTGCATCCCTGGCCTGGCTGGCCCCCTTTGAGGGGATTGGCATCCTTCACTTTTCATGGTGTTGGAACAAAAAAAACAATACAGCCCAGGAACAGGTCCTTTGGCTCACCAATCCTATGCCAACCCATGACGCCTTTAAAAACTTAAGGTTTTTTTGCTTCTATGTGGTCCATATCCTTCAGTTCCCTTCATATTCATATATCTAAGCTAGGTTTGGGCCAGTTTGTCCAAAGAGTTCACGACACCTGAGATGTGTTGTGAACTGCAGATTGCATGAGGAAAGTTTTGAAAGGTATGTTCAAAACCTCTTCCTCATACCCTTCCCCAGCATCCACCTACCCCAATAGCCCCTCATGGCCACCCATATCAAGTCACTTCCATGCTTATTCACCCACTATACGCTGTGTAGAGGCAATGTGATAGTAGGTTGTCCAAATAAAAAGCTTGCAAAAACAAGATTCTTAACTGTCATTACTTTCTACTTTCTGAAAAAAGATCTCATTTTACTATACAAGCCAATAAAAATATCAATTATCCAGACACATTAAAGTATCGATATTAGAAACTGTAAGCATCTGAATATTCTTGATCATGCGAACATTGTGCAATTGACAGAAGCGAATAGAGAACCAGAGCTGTCAATCAAGAAATGATTTCCCTGGAACTCCAACCATAATCCCGAACTCTCCATAATCTGACTGATCTTGTATGCTCCCCTCACAGACAAGAAGGGCCAAATGGCCTGTTTCTGAGCTGTAATTTTCTATTTCTCTATAGGAGCTGGAGTAGGCCATTTGGCCCTTCGATCCAGCTCTACCATTCATCATGATCATGGTTGATCATCCAACTCAATAACTTGATCCTGCTTTCTCCCCATAATCTTTGATCTCATTTGCCCCAAAGTACTGTATCTAACCATTTTTTGAATACAATCAATGTTTTGGCATTAACTACTTCCTGTGATAATGAACCCCACAGGCTCACCACACTTTGAGTGAAGAAATGTCTCCTCACTTCTGTCCTAAATGGTCTACTTTGAATCCTCAGACTGTGATCCCCTGGTTCTGGACTCCCCCACCATCGGGAATATCCTCCCTGCATGTACGCTATCTGGTCCTGTTAGAATTTTATACACCTCTATGAGATTCCCCCTCATTTGTCTGAACTCCTGCAAAAATAATCCTAACCTAGTCAGTCTTTCCTCACACTTTAGTCCTGCCATCTCTGGAATCAGCCTGGTAAACCTTTTTCTGCATTTCATGGAAAGCAAGAACATCCTTCTTCAGAAAATGAAACCAAAACGGCACACAATACTCTAGGTGTGGCCTCACCAAGGTCCTGTGTAATTGCAACAACACATCTTTGTTCCTGTACTCAAAACCTCTCGCAAGGAAGGCCAACGTACCATTTGCCTTCTTTACCATCTGCTGCATCTGCTTACCTTCAATGCCTGGTGCACAAGAATATCTAGGTCTCACTGCACATTCCCCTCTCCCAATTTACAGCCATTCAGATTGTAATGTACAGTAAAACACCACCCTAAAACATAGTTAACCATTGAGAAGAAGATAATTGAGATTTCAGTGATTGCAGAAAGGCATGTTTGAGTTATGTCACAATTAATGTTTCCTCCATATATTATAGAGACAAAAAGGACAGAGAACCTTCCCCCTATCTATTTTTGTAACTGTTTTCACTGTTGTAGTATGGACCAATATTTTGGTGAGAGAAGTTCTGGAATACTATGTGCAGTTTTGGACTCCACTGTTAAGAAAGTAAATTTTTGCGTTGATGGTACAAAGGAGTTTCATTAGATTGGTACCATAGAATTCCTCCTGTGCATAAAGAGACCATTTGGCCTATTGAGTCTGCATCGATTCTCTGAAGGAGCATCTTACCCAGGCCCATCACTCTGCTCAATCCCCTTAACCCTATGCATTTACCACAGTAATCCCCCTAACCTACACATTTTCCTTCATTGGCAGCACAATGTAAACCTCCTCTGGACTCTCTCCAAGGCCATCACATCCTTCCTTAAATATGGGACCCAAAACTGTTCACAACACTCCAAATGGAGTCTGACCTGAGCTTTACACAGCCTCAGAAGTAGATTCCTGCTGTTGTATTCTAGCCCTCTCCATATGAATGCCAATTGCCAACTTAACCTGCTCATTAAGAGAATCTTGAACAATGACCCAAGTCCCTTTGTATTTCTGATTTCCTAAGCATTTTCCTATTGAGAAAATAGGCTATGTCTCCATTCCTCCTTCCAAAGTGCATAACCTCACACTTTGCCACGTTATATTCCATCTGCCCCTCCTTTGCCCACTCTAACCTGTCCAAGTGCTTCTGCAGCCCTTTGCTTCCTCAATACTACCTGTCCCTGTAAATATCTTTGTACCATCTACAAACTTAGCAACAATGCCTTCAATTCTTTCCTCCAAATCATTAATGTATATTGTGAAAAGTCGTAGTCCCAGCACTGACCCCTGAGGCACACCACTAGTTACTGGCTATCATCCTGAGAAAGACCCCTTTATCCCCACTCTCTACCTTCTGCCAGTTAGCCAATCCTCTCTCCAGGCCAGGATCTTACCCTTAACACCATGGGCACCTAACTTATTTAATGGTCTCCTATGCAACACCTTGTCAAAGGCCTTCTGGAAATCTAAATAAATCATAACTACTAGTTCCTCTTTATCTAACTTCTTTGTTACCACCTCAAAATACTCTAACAGATTTGTCAGACATGACTGCCCCTTGATGAAGCTGTGCTAACTCAATCCCATTTTATCATGTACTTCCAAGTACTCTGCGATCTCACCATTAATAATGAACTCTAAAATCTTGCCAATGACCAAAATTAGGCTAACTGGCCTATAATATCTTATCTGCTGCCTCCCTTCCTTCTTAAACAATGGTATTACATCTGCTACTTTCCAGGCCTCTGATACCCTCCCTGCCTCCAATAATTCGTGAAAGATCATCGCCAATGTCTCCACAATTTCCTCTGCCATCTCTTTAAGAACCTGGAGTGTCGTCTCTCCGGTCCAGCTAATTTATCCACCTTCAGACCTTTCCACTTCCCCAGAACCTTCTCCTTATGATGGCCACTACATTCACCTGTGTCTCCTGACTCTCCTGGAGCTCTAGCATCCCATTGCTGTTTTTCACTGTGAAGACTGATGCAAAGTAATTATTCAATTCCTCTGCCATTGCTTTGTTTCCTATTATTACTTCTCCAGCTTCATTTTCCAGTGGTTCAATGGCTATTTTTGCCTCTCCCTTACCTTTTAAATATTGAAAAAACTTTCCTATCTTTTTTTATATTACTAGCTAACTCACACTCATATTTCATCTTCTCCCCCCTTATTGCTTTTTTAGTTGTCCTGTGCACGCTTTTGAAAGCTTCCCAAATTTCTGGCTTTCCGCTAATCCTTGCCACCTTGTATGCTTTTTCTTTCATGCTGTCCTTGACTTTCCTTATCAGCCATGGATGCCTTATCCTCCCCTTAGCATGCCTCCTCCTTCTTGGGATAAATTTCTGTTGTGCCTCCCGAATACAGTCTCAGGAAGGGAAACTGTCCCGAGTTTCTCTCATGTTCTAATATCAATGCTTTGTTAGGGAAAGATAGTTGATAGCAAAAACAAGATCGATTGAATTCCCCTCGAGGCCCACTTACCAGCCATCGATGAACCCAGTCTGATTTGTTACCATGCAAAATATACACACTGTCTTCTGAATCAATTCTGAGATGAAAATGCATTTTGTCTTTGGGTAAATCAGGATGGTACAATGTCAAAATTAGAATACTTGATGGACAATTTTGAATGGGTGATAATGTAGAGGAGCTGATTGCTAACTCATTAGTCTGATTTAAATACAAATGAAAGTCAGGTGGCTTCAATAATGGCTCTGCCAGTTTACACTCAACTGCTGAAAGTGAAGATTAATCAGCATATTTATGAGACAAAATACCAGAGAGAATTGCACAGAGAATGGTAATTTCTATATAGTTAGAAATCTACTGGAAAGGCTGACAGGTCGCCGTAAACTAGGGATGGCGTTGTGGCACAGACGTTAGCTCTGCGGCCTCGCAATGCCAGGGATCCAGGTTCAATTCCTGGCTTGGGTCACTGTCTCTGCAGAGTCTGCATGTTCTCCTCGTGTCTGTGTGGGTTTCCTCTGATTTCCTCCCACAGTCCAAATGATATGCTGGTTAGGTAGATTGGCCATGCTAAATTCTCCTCAAGTTTTAGATTTTTTAAATTTATTGGTCATACGTAGGCTTGCATTAACGCTGCAATGTGAAAATCCTCTAGTTGCCACACTCCGGTGCCTGTCTAGACAGCACTCAGTGAACTTAGCTTGGCCAATGCACCTAACCAGCATGTCTTTCTGACTGTGGGAGGAAACTAGAGCACTCGGAGGAAACCCATGCAGACAGGGGGAGAATGTGCAGGCTCTGCACAGACAGTGACCCAAGCCGGGAATCAAACCCGGAGCCATGGCACTGTGAGGCAGCAGTACTAATCACTGCACCACCGTGCTGCTGACAGGAGCCAGAGTGTGGCGACGAGGGGATTTTCACAGTGACTTCATTGCAGTGTGAATATAAGCCTAGCTGTGACACTAATAAATAAAATTTAAACTGTGCCGAAATTTGTCAGTCATTTTCAACACTGTTGCTGGTAGTTTGACCAAAAGTCACACACTGGAATTTTCCTGTACAGCTCGCCACTGGATTTGGAGTGGCCGGTGGGGGAGGGGTGGAATCATACGAAGGTGCATTGACCTCCGGTGGGATGTTTTGGGATCTGGGGCGAGCATGACTGGAAAATCCTGCCCATAATGCAGATCGTTTGAGCGCGGAACACACATACCACAGCATTACAACTCAGTATGTCCCAGAAGAGGGGACAATAAATATGCTATACAAGGCTTTACAAAATACAGCCCATTCTTATGGTTAGGCTGCTGGATTTTGCTCCCCTGACTCCTTTCCTGTTGCACTTGGTGCTGCGTGGCTGTTCATCCATTATAGATGGAACATTGTCGCTTCCCGAGGCAGCTGCAGTAATGAATGTGATGCGAGGTGAGGAATGATCAGAATGCGGAAAATTATCCCAGCCCCCCCCAAGCTAAATAAATGATGGTAATTATAGGCAGTGGGGGCAGGTTTCTTCCACGTGTACACTGTGTGAGGAAAATACGGATCTCTTTATGTTCAACAAAAGATTGATTTTGTAAATGCTTTGAATACAGTTAAATTTAGTCCCCCCCTCCCCCATCCCCAATTCAAATAAATGTCTCTAATGTGAACAGCAGGAAGATAACTTGTTTGCAAAGTGCCCACTTGAGGTTATTTGGGCCGTGACAGTAATACATTTGGAACAGATATAACTGGAAATGGTATTAAAGTAGGAAAGTATCAGGAATTTACGCACTTAGAGTTTTGCTATTATTGTATTGTTTGTTTAACCTCCTGATGCACATGCCGTTAGTTCGGTGAGATGACAGGAGTTGACCTACTTTAGGTATTTTGCAGCGTGATCAGTAACTGCGAGGTGTATAATGCTGGCCTGAGTTCTGTTCAAATTGTTTTGTAGAAGGTTACTGCTGCTTTACCAAAGGCTGATGTTGTTATTTCGAGTAACGGTAAAAAAAACTGAACACTGGAAAACAGAAAATGTTGGAAATGTACAAGTCAATCAGCACATGGAAACATAGAAACTGGAAGTTGAAGTAGGCCATTCAGCCCTTCGAGCGTGCTCCGCCCTTCATCATGATTATGGCTGATCATCAAATTCAATATCCAGATACCCCACTACACTCCACCCCTCCCATATCTCTTGATCCCTTTAGCCTCAAGTGCTATATCTAATTTCTTCTTGAAATCACACAACAAAGGGCAGCAAGTGGCATATTGGTTAGCACTGCTTCCTCACAGCACCAGGAACCTGGGTTCAATCCCACCTTTGGTTGACTGTGTAGAGTCTGCATGCTCTCCCTGTGTCTGTGTGGGTTTCCTCCAGGATTTAATGGGAGTGAGGGCTATAGATAGACCTGGTAGGTAGGGATATGATGGTGCTACTTGTGGGCCGAAGGGCCTATTTGTGCTGTGGTGTTCTATGTTCTATGTACTCTAGTTTCCTCCCACAGTCCAAAGGTATGCAGATTAGGTTGATTAGCCATGCTCAATTGCTCCTCAATGTCAGGGGATCAGCAGTGTAATTATCATTACATGGGATTACGGGGATAGGGATGGGATTGTTGTCGGTGCAAACTTGATGGGCTGAATGGCCTCCTTTTGCACTATACAGATTCTATCATTCTAAATAATGAAGTAAAAAGATAGGTTAACCTTCACCTATCTCTACCTGACTGTCTTTCACATTGAAAGACCACAGGTCTGACCTGGTACTCCCATTGTTTCACTCTCTCCTTGGCTAACGAATTATTTTTCATTCCTATCTCAACTCCATCTTACCTCCCCTTATCTAGCTTCTATCTGCAACCCCCTCCCAATATCTGCAACGGCCTAATTCTGTTCTTGTATCTTATGGTCTAATGATCTATGGTAACCCACATGGCCCTTGCATCGTCTGCTTTTTTGTGAGAGAAAACAATGGCCTAATGGTATTATCGCTGGACAATTAATCCAGAAACTCAACTAATGTTCTGAGGACCTGGGCTCGAATCCTGTCATGGCAAATGTGGAATTTGAATTTAATTAAAAAATAACTGGAGTTAAGAACTGATGACCATGAAACCAGCATCTATTGTCAGAAAAATCCCTCTTGTTAACTAATGTCTTTTAGGGAAGGAAATCTGTCATCCTTATCTGGTCTGACCTTAATGTGATTCCAGAGCCACAGCAATGTGGCTGACTCTCAACTGCCCTCTGAAATGGCGTAGCAAGCCACTCAGTAAGGGCAACAAGGGATGGGCAATAAATGCCAGCGGGCCAGCGATGCCTACATCCCACAAATGAATAAAAAATGTCATAACATCGGCTAGGATTTCTATGATGGTGGGATTTCACTTTCCAACATCTGAAGAATCAGTGGGTAGCACATTCAAGTGGTTGTTCCAGAGTAATATTGAGGGAGTGCTACACTATTAGAGGTACTGCATTTCAATTTTACAGTCAGACTGTGTCTGTCCTCACAAACAGATATAAAAAAATACCAGCGAATTATTTGAAGCAGTGTGGGGGAATTTCATGAGATGTTTATTCCATTGAGAACCCCCTCTCCCACAAATATGGTAACCTCATTGAATCATTGGCAGGGCATGGGGACAATTGAGTGGGGAAATCCTGCTGGCGTGAAAACAGATTTAGGATTTCCTCTCTGGTCTCTGCCCACGCCACCATTCCCATCTGCTGAAAATGGGGGCAGATTTTCCTTCAATGTATTTGTTTTATAGTTTTCACAGGATGTGGGCATAAATATCAAGGCTGACATTTATTGCCAATTCCTAATTACTATTGAAAAGGTGGTTATGGTGAGCTACCTTCTAGAACTGCGGCAGCCCACTGACATAGATACGACCGCAGTGCTGTTAGGAAGGGAGTTCCAGGATTTTGACCCGATGATGTTAAAGGGACCATGATGAAGTTTCAAGTCAGGATGGTTTGGCGGGGATCATGCAGGGGATTGTGTTCTCAGGCGTCTGCTGTCTTTATCCTTGTTTGAGGTTGTGGGTTTAGAAGGTGCCATTGAATGATCCTTGGTAAACTCCTGCAGGGCATCTTGTAGATCATACACACTGCTGCAACTGTGCGTGATGGAACTTAATGGAAAGTTGTTGTTGGTTAAGACGTAAAAAATATTAAAACAAGAATGATTCAATGATAAGACTTGACTGTATAAATAGAATGTAGAATGTTACTGATAACAAATCCATATGGGGGCAAGTTGGATGGATCTATTGTGGGAGCACGGTGGCACAGCGGTTAGCACTAATGCCTCATAGCCCCAAGGAACCGGGTTCAACTCCTTGCTTGGGTCACTGTCTGTTCGGAAGCTATACATTGTCTACGTGGATTTCCTCCCAGAGCCCGAAAGACGTGTTGGTTAGGATGCCATGCTAAATTCTTCCTCAGTGTATCTGAACAGGTGCCAGAGTGTGGCGACTGGGGGACTTTCACAGTAACTTTATTGCAGTGTTAATGTAAGCCAACTTGTGACACTAACAAATAAACTGAAACTTTAAACTTGGAATAATAAATGAAATATGTGTGAAATGAATGCTTTATTAGAGAAGTCTTCTCTAATAAAGACTGAATATTTCCAAATTCAATTAATCTGACTTAGGAATATATAAAATATGCAAAGTTCAATAATGTATGACTTACGAAGGCACTAAATAGTTGAAAATTTCCATCTTTTTAATTGGCGAATCTGTTTAAAAGAATTGAGGATAAAACCCATTCAGGGTAATTATGTGGTGGTAATAACTGGTTACAATTTCATTTCGTGTTGTGTAAAGCAGCAGTGACTGAGAAGCAACACTTTCGCTCAATGACCAGGAGGTATATTAATTGTGACTTGGCATTTACTTATCAACTTGTTTGTTAAAAGTTGTAAAGATGAAGCTGGCCTTGCTAGCACTATGAAACAGGCACATGCCAAATGGCTGATGGTGGCACAGTGGTTAGCACTGCTGCCTCATGGTGCCAGGGACCCTGATTCAATTCCCAGTTTGGGTCACTGTCTGTGTGGAGTTGGCATGTTCTCCCCACTGTTTGCATGGGTTTGCTCCGGGTGCTCTGACTTCCTCCCACAGTCCAAAGATGTGTTGTTAGGTGGATTGATCATGCTAAATCGCCGCTTCGTGTCAGGGAGTTAGTTAGGGTAAATGTATGGCATTGTGGGGATAAGTCTTGTGGTTAGTGCAGACTTGATGGGCTGAATGGCCTCCTTCTGCACTGTAGGATTCTATCGTTCTGAATGTCCCCAATGATGGGTAAGTCCAGAATGAGAGGGTCATAGTTTGAGGATAAAGGATAAAACTTTTAGGACTGAGGTGAGGAGAAATTTCTTCACTCAGAAGGTGGTGAATGTGTGGGATTCATGACCACAGAATGTAGTTGAGATCAAAATGTTGTGTGATTTCAAGAAGAAATCAGATGAGGTTTTGGGGCTAAAGGATGCAAGGGATATGGGAGGTAGGGGGATTCAGGATATTGAATTGGATGATCAGGCACAATCAAAATGAATGGTGGAGCAAGCTCAAAAGGCTGAATGGCCCACTCTTGCTTCTATTTTCTGAGTTTCTATTTTTGACCTCTCTCCACTGATGTTCACAGAACGATAGTTCAGGCTCTTTATGAAGACTCTCCTGCTGTGACTTGGTTTCAAGTTAAAAACCTTCGCAGTATTTTCCAAATCAATGGAACATAAATGACTGATGCGGCTTCTGGTTCAATATCAAGTTATTTTTCCTTGCTGCGGTGTACTAATTTCATTCCCCTATCATATAAGTGTATTGTCAGCTTGGCTAATTGGTAAAAGCTTGTGGTAATGACTTAAAATTTACAAACTGGACTGATATTCCTATCCAGAATTGGATGCATACTGCTTTGTTAGAGCTTCTAGTTTTTAAATCAGACACTAAACTCAGTCCACACTGGCTTGTACAGGATGTTGTCAATATTCCTTTTTGTAAAGAAGACCAAGGAGTGTGAGCCAATGTTCACCCTTCAATCAATATTGCACAAACAGACTGACTCAGTCATCACAGAGCTGTTTGAGAGACTCCACTCTGTGCAAAACAACAGTGATTACACTCCCAAGGTTAACAATTGAGACGCATAGGGGGAGGTGACAGGTGCTACATAAATGAAAGCATTTATTAAAATCGCAAGGTTCAAAGTCATCAAAGCTTCCTTGCTTTCATTCCCGCTATAAATTAATTATAAAACACACTGCTTCTGCAGGATTTTGTGTGTTGCTGGGCAACAGAGTGCTATTATTATGGAGCCTGAGCTTTGTGTTAAAGGGATTTTTTTTGTGTCAATTATTTTGTTCATCAAGCTGTGTATTGTGAAGAATGAAACACTTTCTATTTTAAAAATTCACTGCCTGCATCAAGCGTTCTCAGATTAGGTGCAAAATAAAACTCGATATCTGTTTAGCCCAACACTGGGCTTTAACCAAATTACAGATGTGAGGCTCCAACAGCATCAGCGAGACATATTTCTATCCCTCTTTTTTTATTTTTTTAAAAAAGGTGAAACTGCCAATTAGTGCTTTACGATATTTCTCACTAGTATCTGCCAAGCTCATCTCATGTTGGACCCTTCCAGGCAACGGGGGGGAGCTGGAAGAGAATGTGTATGTGTGATGTATACTTCAGTGGATTGAAATCGTAACCCAGGTTCAGCATCTGACCCGGATAGTCCTGCTAAGATTAAATGGAGAATGATCACAGAGATTGCTTTGTGAGGGACCATTGACTTTTGACACATGTTTCCCTGTTGTCCGCTAGCCCAGTAATTGAGATTTCTTTTTAACTATCAGCATGTCTTGCCCTCATCTGTCTTCAGTTATCCCCGACATTACTTTAATTATAGAATATGTAGCTTGCCCCGATTCTCAGGTTACAGAAAACACAATCTCTGTGATGTAGGTGGAATATCTTCTGCACAAGATGTGTGGGTTTGACGCTGACTTTGAAAGTGTAAGGAAGTGCGAAGACGGGAAGATCACTCTATCCATCTTTCTTCTGATCATGTAGGATGGGAGCGATTCTCTCCAAAAAAATGAGTGCCCAACAGACAGGGAAACAGGAAGTTTTGCCACTCGTTTTCCGGTCACATTTTGTTTCATGAATCTCTGGCACTCTGAGTTCCATAGAATGCCTCAGGGGGATTCCTCAGGGGGATTCGTGCTGGTAAATGGAGGGAGGAGGAGGCACCTCACTGCAGAGGCTGACAGCATACTGCTGAGTGGGCCACTGCGCGTGCGCCAATCTATCAGTGGGGAGACTAGCACATGCAGACTGGCCCTTCCATTGCCGGCCTCCTAATCACCTGCCTTCTCCCCTGATGGCCGGCCTCCCAATTTCTTTCCAAGCCCCACACCATGTGCAGCTGCCTGGTTGCACAACAGTCCCCCCAACCCACACCACTGATCTGCGCCACCCCCCCCCCCCACACAGTGTGTCCTACACACAAGTAGGCCTGCACTTTTAGACTCCTCCCCTTGGTGCAGCCCCGTGCTTGGTGGGAACTGCCAGGGTGCCAGGCTGGCACTGCCCAAGAGACATCTCCCCTGATCTCCAGGGAAGGTCCTGAATGCCCTTTGTCCCTACCAGTAGGATGATCACGCCGGGTCCCTGTTGATGGGGACCAGTTGCAATCCCCACAGATGGGAGCCTCTCTTGGGGAGAGGCTTTGGAGTGGGGGTGGGGGGGGACACACACTAGCGAACCCAAAGACTACTGTCCTAGGCTCACTAATCATATTGAAATTATCAATATCATCATCAGCCTTGCATGATATGGGCGTATATTCTTCAAGCTTTTACTTCACTACATTTCCATAAAAATGTTGGTTAAAGTGAGCAGAGAGATTCTTGTACCTTTTGAAATGTCACGTCATGTTCAAAAACCACTGGAGCAAACCTTTAACATTTCAGAAATCTTATTTTTTTCTTCTGGAGCAGGTAGTGTAAACTTAAGTAAAATATATTGGGCAGTTTTTTTTCCCATAATTTGCCGGAGTGTCAGATTGACTGAAAGTCAGTGTGGATAGCTCCAGATGCACTGCCGAGTTTTCGCGTCTGATTTTATGCCGCAGTGACAAAAAAGATAGGGCAGGGGCCATGGTCAATGCATGGTCAGCTTGATGGGACTAGTTTAGATAGAGTCGGCAAGGCCGGTTCCACAGCGACTGGAGCAGCAGCCTGAAAGCCCCCCCACTATCAGTCCTGAGTTGGAACCCGATGGTGCCCCGTTGGGTCAAATGGCCCCCTTCTACACTGTAGTGATTCTATGATTCTAAAGCTTTTGGGGCTGCTAAGGCTAGGACCCCAGGCCTGGTACAAGCCAACTTTGGGGTGGCATGGTGGCAGAGTGGTTAGCATGCTGCCTCACCGTGCCAGAGACTTTGGTTCAATTCCAGCCTTTGGTCATTGTCTGTATGGAGTTTGCATGCTCTCCCTGTGTTTGCATGGGTTTCCTCCCACAGTCTAAAGATGTGTGGGTTAAGTTGATTGGCCATGCTAAATTGACCCTCGTGTCAGGAATATTAGCAGGGAAAATGGTTGCAGGAATAGGGCCTGGCTGGGATTGTGGTCAGTGCAGACTCAATGGGACTAATGGCTTCCTTCTGCAATGTAGGAATTCTATGATTCTATGGCTAGGGCTACTGGGGGGACTTTAAACTAGAAAGGTTAGGGGGAGGGAATAGTGATGTGGAGACTGGGAGCAAGGAAGTTAGCTCCCAGGTAGGGAAGGACTCTAGGCAGGATGAGAGGCAGGTTAGACGAGTGGGGGAGAAGGGAAATGTCCAGTCTGAGGGACTGAGCTGTGTCTATTTTAATGCCAGGAGTGTAGTAAATAAGGTGGATGAACTTAGGGCGTGGATTGCTGCTTGGGATTGTGATGTGGTGGCCATTACAGAGACTTGGATGTCTCAGGGACAGGACTGGGTACTACAGGTCCCGGGATTCAGATCCTTCAGGAAGGACAGGGAGGGAGGCAAAAGAGGTGGTGGAGTGGCACTGTTGATCAGGGACAGTGTCATGGCTGCAGAGAAGGTGGATACCGAGGAGGGAATGTCTACGGAGTCTCTGTGGGTGGAAGTTAGGAATAGCAAAGGGTCGGTGACGTTGCTGGGTGTATTCTATAGGCCGCCCAATAGTGACAGGGAAGTTGAGGTGCAGATAGGGAAACAGATACTGGAGAGATGTAGAAATAACAGAGTTGTTGTGATGGGAGACTTCAATTTCCCAAACATCGACTGGAATATCCCAAGGGTAAGGGGTTTGGATGGGGAGGAGTTTGTTAGGTGTGTTCAGGAGGGTTTCCTGACACAGCACGTGGACAAGCCTACGAGAGGAGAGGCTGTACTGGACCTGGTACTAGCTAATGAACCAGGACAGGTGATGGATCTCTCGGTAGGAGAGCATCTTGGGGATGGAGATCATAATTCTATCTCCTTCACCCTTGCATTGGAAAAGGATAGGATCAGGCAGGCTAGGAAGGTGTTTGTCTGGAATAAGGGGAAATATGAAGACATCAGGCAGATGTTGGGGCGAATAAACTGGAAGGAGGTGTTCTTGGGGAAAAGCACAGAAGGAAGGTGGCAGATATTCAAGGAATGCTTGTCTGGAGCTTTGCACGACAACGTTCCGGTGAGACAAGGAGGTTTTGGTAGGACAGGGGAACCGTGGTGCACGAAGGCTGTGGTGAACGTAGTCAGGAAGAAAAGAAAGGTGTATAAAAGGTTCAAAAAGCTAGGAGATGTTGGGGATCTAGAGAAGTATAAGGCTTATAGAAGAGAGCTTAAAAAGGAAATTAGGAGAGCCAGAAGGGGTTATGAGAAGGCCTTGGCTTGTAGGATTAAGGAGAATCCCAAGGCCTTCTACAAATATGTGAAAAGTAAAAGGATGAGAAGAGAAGGGATAGGACCTATAAAAGGTGAAGGGGGAAAAGTCTGTATGGAACCGGAAGAAATGGCAGAGGTGCTTAATGAGTACTTTGCCTCAGTATTCACGGTGGAAAGTGATCTGGGAGGATGCACTACAAGTTTGCGGCAGACTGAAAAGATTGAGTATGTAGATATTAAGGAAGCGGATGTGTTAGAACTTTTAAATGCTATCAAGATAGACAAGTCTCCGGGACCAGATGGGATGTACCCCAGGTTATTGTGGGAGGTGAGGGATGTCATTGCAGAGCCCCTGGTGATGATCTTTGCGTCGTCGATGGAGACGGGAGAGGTTCCGGAGGATTGGAGGATTGCGGATGTGGTCCCTATTTTCAAGAAAGGGAACAGGGATAGTCCTGGAAATTACCGACCGGTGAGTCTGACCTCAGTGGTTGGTAAGCTGATGGAGAGGCTTCTGAGGGACAAGATTTACGAGCATTTGGAGAAGTTTAGGTTGATTAGAAATAGTCAGCATGGTTTTGTAAAAGGCAGGTCGTGCTTTACGAGCTTAATTGAGTTCTTCGAAAATGTGACTGAACACATTGACAAAGGAAGAGCAGTGGACGTGGTGTACATAGACTTCAGCAAGGCATTTGACAAGGTCCCCCATGCAAGACTTCTTGAGAAGGTGAGAGGCCATGGGATCCAAAGGGCTTTGGCCTTGTGGATCCAGAACTGGCTTGCCTGCAGAAGGCAGAGGGTGGTTGTGGATGGCTCTTTTTCTGCATGGAGGTCGGTCACCAGTGGAGTGCCCCAGGGATCTGTTCTAGGACCCTTGCTGTTTGTCATTTTCATAAATGACCTGGATGAGGAAGTGGAGGGATGGGTGAGTAAGTTCGCCGATGACACGAAGGTCGGTGGTGTTGTGGATGATCTGGAGGGATGTCAGAAGTTGCAGCATGACATCGACAGGATGCAAGACTGGGCGGAGAAGTGGCAGATGGACTTCAACGCGGATAAATGTGTTGTGGTCCATTTTGGCAGATCCAACGGGATGAATGAGTACACTATCAAAGGTAGGAGTCTTAGCTGTGTGGAAGAGCAGAGGGATCTTGGGGTCCGGGTCCATAAGACTCTCAAATCAGCCTCCCAGGCGGAGGATGTGGTTAGGAAAGCTTACGGTGTACTGGCCTTCATTCATCGAGGGATTGAGTTCAGGAGTCAGGAAGTAATGCTGCAGCTTTATAGGACCCTTGTCAGACCACACTTGGAGTACTGTGCGCAGTTCTGGTCGCCTCACTATAGGAAGGACGTGGAAGCTATTGAAAGGGTGCAGAGGAGATTTACAAGGATGTTGCCTGGATTGGGAGGCATGCCTTATGAAGACAGGTTGAGGGAGCTGGGACTGTTCTCCCTGGAGAGACGAAGGTTGAGAGGCGACCTGATAGAGGTTTACAAGATGTTGAGAGGAATAGATAGGGTGGACTCTCAGAGACTATTTCCCAGGGCTGAAATGGTCGCGACGAGAGGGCACAGATTTAAGGTGCAGGGAAGCAAGTACAGAGGGGATGCTAGGGGAAAGTTTTTCACTCAGAGGGTGGTGAGTGAATGGAATCGGCTGCCGTCGGTGGTGGTCGAGGCGAACTCGCTGGGGTCTTTTAAAAGACTTCTGGATGAGTATATGGGATCCAATGGGATTGGGGGTTATAGATAGGTCTATGGCTGGGTAGGTTTTGATGTGTTCGGCCCAACTTGTGGGCCGAAGGGCCTGTTTGTGCTGTAGTGTTCTATGTTCTATGATTCAAATGGTAATTAAGAATCAATTAATATCTAGGTTACACTTGGATCCCCTCCCCCTCACTTCATGCCCTGTTAAGAAATTATGAGGTATATTAATTAGCATGCTGCGATAATGCAACATTTGCAAAAAGCCCACCCGGAAGTATAATTATTGGATTCAGAATTTAATAAGTCTGAATATTGATGGCAAATCTTGAATATTCACATTGGGATTTAGTGGATAACTTTAACATGAAAACAGTAGGGCCAGTCTGATCTTTAATATCCCTATTTTCCCATTCTAAAGTCTTAGTGCGGGGTTTTGTAAATTGGAAATACATTAAAGAGCGTTTAATGAAGGATATTTAAACATTTAAAGTAACGAGGTTTTAATGGAAAGCTATAGATTTCAGAGGCAAGGTGATTCGATTTAATAAATCAAAGTGATGTCTAACTGATAATTTAGCGTATTGAGATTTAACGCTTGAATACCTGAGAGTAGAAGATTATGAAAAAGAATGACAATGTGAGTGATCTGTTCTGTTTGGATAGTTCAGTTGGTTTTGCCAGTCTCTAGAAACCTGAGGTTTACCAACTGGAATCTCTTATCTGTGTTGAGTCACTCAAGTGTGGACATCGGATTAGGACGTGATTAGACTGTGCTGAGATGCGCCTGCTTTTCTGCTATCACTCACCATATTGGTTCAAACATGAAGCACGGCTACTGAAATGATATAAAAGGCATTTCAGTATCTATGGAACATGGCAGGGATTGAAGAAAGGAAATGATGAATCAAATGGTAAAGCGGGGAATGGTTCCAAATGAATGCAACGAGTCTTGCTTTAGACTGCAACATCGGGCATTGTGTTTGTCTAAAGGATGAGAGAACCAGGCTCAGTGATTGACAAGCTATTACTATTACACTACTGCTCTGTGAACTGCTATTGATAAGTGAGAGAAGTTATTTTCTTTTAAACGCCAGAAGCTGTTCTTGCAGTAATAATTGTTTTGCTGTTGAGAGCAGGAACTGCAGAGAGATTTCTGGTTTATTAATTAATAATCCCAAAGGATTATTGAATTAATTTGCAGCAATGAAACTGGTTTCCATTGTCTTTTATTATAAAATGAATGTTCAACATCAGCGAAACCAAATTGAAAAGTCTATTCTCCTAACTTTGTTCAATTTTGGGACGGCATGGTGGCACAGTGATTCGCACAGCCCAAGGGATCCGGATTCGATTCTGGCCTCAGGTCACTATCTGTGTGGATTTTTCACTTTCTCCCACAGTCCTTAGTGGGTTAGTTGGATTAGCCATGCTAAATTGACCCACATGTCAGGAGATTAGCACTGTAAATGTGCGAGGTTACGGGAATAGTCTGGATGGGACTATTGTTGGTGCAGACTCGACGGGCTGAATGGCCTCCTTCTGTGCTGTAGAGATTCTATGACTGAGGGCAAAGAGGTCTATTTTGAAAAATCTACAATTAAATGATACTACAATTTAAAACACTGTTGCAGCTGAGTAAACCTCTCAGATTCTCTCTCCAGAGAAGCATGTCGGTTTTCTGTTCAGATCTCATGGCACTGCCAAAAAATTCAGGGGGGGCTGCTTTCACACCCTTTGGGAAAAGCCTCAACATTCCAGCAATACCCAGCTGCATTGACACTGGAGCACCATCTCCAAAGTGTGCCCTGATCAGCACATGTATCAACCTCCCCCTGACCCCATCTTGGAGATCTCAGGGGCTCCCACCCTATGCCCCCATTGGAGTTGGCACTTCTCTGCACTTTTGTGGATTGACCAGGCTAGATTGTCCCTAAAAGTCCACAGATGCGTAGGTCAGGTTGATTAGTGCACAGGATTATGGGTGGTGTGGGAATGGGCAGGAGAAAGATTTTCTTTTGGAGAGTCGGTGCGAACATGATGGGCCGAATGGCTTCCTTTTACCCTGCAGGCATTCTATGATTGTGTAGGATTCTATGGTCTGTGCTGTATTAACCGGTCCAAGATCTCTGGCTTCTGATCACTGTCTAGTGACTCCATCTTCACCCAATGCATACGTGAATATTGGGTGACAATAGGCAGTGATTCTTCCTCCTGGGGAATAACCTACTGGCTCAACAGGAATGATGGTGACACTGACGATAACTAAAAGGGAAATGCAATTGGCATTTAACTCATGCTGTACCTGTCCTGAAATGTTTCAGTGCTGCTAAAACAGCCAAATCTTGCAAAACTTGTTGTCAAGATTTTCAGTGATTTATTCAGGTGTAGTTGATCTCACTGACAATAACTTCGGGCTACTTTGTGAATGTATGACTAAGAACATGTAAACCTCAAATGGATCAGAGAGATTTACATGCAATCGTTACCATGGCATTTTTGGCAAAAGTGGTGTATTTCTTATTTGTGCATAGGATTGACACTGTCCCACTTTTTCTTCAATCTGAACATCCAGATCCAGCCATCAAAAATAACTATGTGCTAATTCCTTCAGTCGGACTATCCCAGGATGTCCTTCATATGGCAGAACCTTTAAGAATATTAATAGGCAAAGGGATCTGGATATACAGGTACACAGGTCATTGAAAGTAGCAATGCAGGTAGAGAAGGTAGTCAGGAAGGAATATGGCATGCTTGCCTTCATCGACTGGGGTATTGAATTTAAAAATTGGCAAGTCATGTTGCAGCTTTACAGAACTTTAGTTAAGCCGCACTTGGAATATAGTGTTCAATTTTGGTTGCCATACTACTAGAATGATGTGGAGGCTTTGGGGAGAGTACAGGAAAGATTTACGAGGGTGTTGCCTGAAATGGAGGACATTAGCAATGAGGAGAGATTGGAGAAACTTGGTTTGTTCTCACTGGAGTGACAGAGGTTGAAGGGAGACCTGATAGATGTCTACAAGATTATGAGAGGCATGGATAGAGTGGATAGTCAGAAGCTGGCTCAATGGTTGATGCATTCCAGCTATTGTTCCTGTCAATAACATATCATCCACATCACGGATCATTTCTAGTATGACTCTGAACTTGAGAAATTGTCACAGCAAAATGATCTACTGGCAAGTAAAGAATATTAGCAAAGCTAGTTAGTGGTATCTACTCAATAAGTAGAAGTAAGTGTGATAATACATCAACATTAGCATGGTGCTCTGACTGATGATATTTTATATTGTAGCAGTGTGCAGATAAGATCAGTGGCCATCTTTGTAATCGATGGCAGCTAACAATGATATGTCTTTATACCAGCCAAAGTTAAGGATTGATGATCAGCCAATAATGTGAAATGATGACCATATAGCTAATGATGAAAGCTTCGTACATCAAAAATTATATTCAAGGCTTCGTTTTCTAGTTGGGCACTATTAGATTCAACACTACTCAGAGTACACAAAGCAAAGGCTCTTGATCATTCTTCTCCCAAAGGCATAATATATATAATGACTTCTATAAGATGAAGCAGTGCAAGCAAGCAGTGATGGTAGCTTTGGATTAAATTGAACCAGTGCTTTTGACTTCTGCAGTTCATCTTCGACATCCTTGTATTGTTTCTCATATTCTGTTGTCCAATCCCATGACTGTTTCACACAAAATAAATTACGCAATGTCTTCAGTAATGTAGCTAAGATAGGAACAAATTTGCCGTAATAATTTACTAATCAGAGAATCATAGATTCACAGAAATCATAGATTCACAAAAATCCTAAATGCAGAAGGAGGCCATTTGGCCCATCGAGTCTGCACCAACCATAAACCTATCTAAGCCCTACCCCTATATCCCTACATATTTACCCCCTTACCCTCTAACCTACACATCTCACGGCTCTAAGGGGTAATTTTTAGCATGGCCAATCAACTTAACTCACAGATTTTTGGACTGTGGGAGGAAAGCGGAGCACCTGGAGGAAACCCATACAGTCACGAGAAGAATGTGCAAACTCCACACAGACAGTGACCAAGCCTAGAATCGCTCCCAGGTCTCTGGAGTTGTGAAGCAGCAATGCTAACCATTGTGCTACCGTGCCACCCTCTAATCCCAGAAAAGACTTCAAATGTATCACAATTGTCAGATGTGGTGTTATTCAAATAGGATTAATCTTTTTAGGTGCTCTATGTAGCCTTTTACTATCCATAACATGTTGCAAATATGAGATTGATGTCTGGAAAAACACACACTTTTCTTTCTTGACATACAAACCATGTGCTCAAAAGTATTCCAGTGTTGCTTCTAAATTATTCAAGAGCTCCTTATCACTGGAATCTGTAATTAGAATATCATCCAGGTAACATTGTGCATCAGATGGACCACTTAAATCTGATTCACCAATCTTTTACACCAAAAAAACCTTTATGAGTAACAATGGTTGACATTCACCTGGAAAAATGCAAGTGAAAGTTCAATCTTCCTGAATTTCTGCTCACCTGATAACTCAACAGACAAACCTTCAATTAAAGGAAGTGGATATTGATTAGCGCACAATACTGGATTTGTAATTGTTTTAATATCATCACAAATATGAACTGAACCATTGATTTCAGGTGAGGTATGATGGAGGTAGCACATTCATGCATTGTAGCTGGTTCTACTACACCAGTATTAACACCCCTTACCCTGCATGGGCTAAAAAGTGCCTCTACATTGACCACTGTCAATATCATAACATGCAAATTTCCGAATGGCATCCTGAAAGAAAGATGAATTCTATTTCACATTCAAGTGTCTTTTTTTAGCAATTCTGAACTCTGCTTAAGCAAACTGTTTCTCCTGGAGTTGATTAGTAATAGGTGATAAGAAGTGACTCACAAGGAACCAGTTCCCACTATGACTCCAGCACTCTGACCACTGTGCCACCATTCTGTGAAATGCATTGGCATGCTTTTCTTAGTTAAAGCCACTCTATAAACAATCTTTTTTAAAAAACTTCGCTCATGGGATGAGGGCATTGCTGGCCACACCAAAATTTATTGCCCATCCCTAGTTGCCCTTGAAAGGTTGGTGCCTTCTTGAACTACAGGACTTCCTGTGGGGTGTATGTACACCCGAGGTACGGTTTTTGTTGTAAAAGATTGATGAATCAGATTTAAGTGCGGTTAGGAATGGATATCCAGGATTTTGACACCGACAGTGAAAGAATGGTGAAATAGTTCCAAGTCAGGATGATGAGTTTCTCGGAGGGGAACTTTCAGATGGGTGATGTTCCCATATACCTGCTGCCCTTGTCTATCTAGATGATCTGGGTTTGGAAGGGGTCGTCTAAGGGACATTGGTAAGTTCCTGCCATTGTTTGTGTTGTGGTGCTGAGGGGAACATTGGACCTGACGTGAAAAGCAAAACCCTGAATGAGGTTAGTCAGCATTCAAAAGATAAAGATTCGATTAATGGTAGAAAATGAAGGATTTCTCTGTCCCTTGCCTTCCTTGTATTCAGATTTTTAATAATTTGAGTGATCAAGGATATTGGATATTAATAGCTCCTAAACCACAATAATGTAAATGAAAGATGTTTTCTTTCACATAATGCAATTAGCAGGAAATATTATAGGCTTTGCAAAATGGATTCAAGCTTCATATAATTGCAGGCTATATATTAAAGCATGCTCCTCACTCAATAAAAGAAACAATTATTTTTTAGTGCTTCAATCTTTTTTCTGCAATGCATAAAAACCACCTCATCTATATCTTTCCAGCGAAATCCCAAAGGGTTATATTCCTGTCATTTGAAGTGATGACAATACCAGTGACAATGATTAGTAGTAAGGTGGTCAGACAACATACAGTTGTCACAGTGGCTGCCTTACAGTGCCAGGGATCTGTCTTCAATTTCCAGCTTAGGTCACTGTCTGTGTGAAGTCTGATATTTTTCCCCTTGTCTGCTTGGGTTTCTTCCGGGTGCTCCTGTTTTCTCTCACAGTCCAAAGATGCATAGGTTAAGTGGATTGACCATGCTAAATTGTTCCTTATCCTCAGAGAACTAGCTAAGGTAAATGCACGATGTCATAGCGATAGCGTCTGGGGTGGGACTATGGTTGTGCTGGTTAAGTGCATTAGCCATGCTAACTTCTCCTTCAGTGTACCCAAACAGCTGCTGGAGTGTGGTGACCAGGGAATTTTCACAATTGATTCATTGCAGCATTAACATAAACCAATTTGTGACACTAATAAATAAACTAAGAAATAGCTAAAAGAAACTGGAAATTGCGGAAAAATCTATAACAATAAATTTCAAATGGTAACACTTACTGATGCAACATAGCACAAAATATATGGGGTGAATCTTCCTTGTCTGCTAATATTTATGAAAAGCTAGTGTGAATATCTTGCAGCTCCCCACTTCAACTGGTGTTTACCATTTTTTCATGAATATGAGTGAATGGAATCTGTGAACAGAGCAGTGAATGTTTGCATGATTAGTACAAATATTTCATAGGTTTATATAGTATTCATCTGTCTACCATTTTAACAAAGATAAATCTGTTCAAATCTATTCAGGAGACAGGTAAAGGATATGTTTGACATTGGCAAACTAATATTGCAAAGATCAAATTCTCATCTGCAACACTGCAGACATGTTCAAGGTAATGTGGTTTTTAGTTATTGGTAAAAAAAATCAACGCTGACCAGGATGCAGGAGAAAATGTCTCATTCAAAAAGTGCCATTGAGTTTCTTACATTTGCCTGAAAAATAAGATGGGTCATTCGTTTAACCCTCATTTGAAAGACTGTGGATGAAATATTTTCAAAATAATTCTAAGTATTAAACTTTCTGAGCGAGGTAAGTAACATGAATTTTCTGCATTCTTTGCAAAACAAGAGCCGTCATACGATTCTCACCAGTAGATGGATGGAGCCACCCATCTGGTCCGCGAAGCTGGCTGCTGAGCTCCTGGAGTGCCATTGCACTGGTTCCCTGATCTCTCAGTATATCTCTCTCAATCCCCACCACCCCCCCCACCCACCGCCCCCACGGATAGCGGGACTCCCTGCCAAAATTCCTTGTGCCGGAATTCCTCCCGCCTCCCGCCAACCCCCTGGACATTGAACCCCTCCCCATTCCTCTCTCCCTGCCATCACCGCCAGTCCAGACATCACCCCTCCATCCTTCCTTCTCCCCCTCCCTCCCTGCCACCTGATTGCTGCTTCTGCAGAATCCAAATTTTCGCCTCTTGCCCCATCTTACTGTCTCGCCACACTGACCGACTGGCACGGTGAGCTGGTAAGATTGCCCCCTGTACCACTGACAGTGTAGCACCTCCTCAGCACCACAGTATAATTGCCGAGATATTGAGATAATGTTCATAAAAGATTCAGGAAAGGGATTAGGTTTCCTAATTAGGATTAGGAAAGGGATAATTGGTCCCAAGGATTGCAGTGCCTGATTATCCCACACCTGTTCGTGGCATTGTGGCTAACATGAAGATTTTGCTAATTCGAGTGATTATGGCAGGCAGCCAGTACTAAATGCACTGCTGAATGACTACAAGCCTCAGCAGAGGCCCCAGGCTTTTGTGAGATGAACACCACTTAAAGCTAAAGTGTACAACTTAAACCAGATTGGACTTTTTAGAGGCAAGGTGCATTCTAGCTGGAGCAGGGAATGGAAAGTGCTGGGGAAGAGCATATGAGCAGCTTTCTCTTTGGTGATCACCCACTAATGATATGATTGTCCACCTGAGAAACTCCATGTCACTGGTCAAGGCTTCGGCAGTCCTCCGGTGTTTTGAATCATGATCGTAGAGTCATCTTTCACTGTACATTTGGCAGGTGCCCCTGTAAGGTGGGATTGCTCCGAGGAGCCGAGGGCAGCATGGTGGCACAATGGTTAGCACTGCTGCCTCACAGCACCAGGGACCTGGGGTCACTGTCTGTGTGGAATTTGCACTTTCTTCTCATGTCTGTGTGGATTTCTTCTGGATGCTCTGATTTCCTCTCATAATCCAAAGATATGCGGGTTAGGTAGTTTGGCTATGTTAAATTGCCTCTTAGTGTCAGGGGGACTAGGTAGGGTAAATGCATGGGGATAGCGCCTGGGTAGGATTGCGGTCAGCGCAGGTTCGATGGGCCAAATGATCTCTCCTGCACTACAGAATTCTATGATCTGACATTCGTTTTCAGGTTCCTTATCCAGACCCCCAGTATATTGGGTATCCTTGAAGAATGGTGTTCCTTTAATTAGGGGATTCTTTCAGGTAGGCCTTTTCTGAGCAAGGAGTTAATACCTATGTTGCATTTCATGTGGTAAGTCTTAAGGGTGAATTTGAAGCATTTTCTTTGTCCTCCTTTTCTTAAGCTGGGCGAAGAAGATTTGCTTTGGCAGTCAGGAATCTGATATCCTAAGGATGTAGCCAGTCCAGTAGAGTTGGTTTTGGATTATTCTGGTCTGGATGTGGTATCCTTGGCTCCTTCAAGGACACCAGTATTAGTATGGTTATTCTCCCAGCTGATGCACAGAGTCCATCTCCAACAGTGTTGGTGCGAGAAACTAGTACTCAAAGCCGTTTCCAGAATCTCATATCTGTGCAGTAATCTGCTTTTCAACAGTTCACTCCAAGGCCACCTGCAACCTCCCTCACTGAACCTCAGCAGTCTTCCATTAGCCATACTGTGGCCGTTCGGGCAGGATGGTGTAGAGGTGATGTTAGTGTACCTTTAAGAGAGCTTTAATATAAAAATCATGTTCTCTCAGCTCTCAGCTCACAGTTTTCATATTGTAGACAAACTGGATGCTCCCTTTGCTCTTTTATTGCTACTTTGCTGGGGTTGTTTATTTTTACTTTGGGGTTTTTTTATGACTCTGTATTGTTAGGAGAAGAAAGAAAACTCGTTGGCAGGTTAGCTAACAAAGAAGTTCTTTCATTGTCAATTCTGAGCTGCAGTTTAGTTTTAGAAGGGCCAGCAAGCTAAAAAGAAGTGTTTTCTCTCTCTCCCTGCTTTATTTGGAAATTCTGCTGATGATCTTAAAGGTTTTGCCTTTGTGAAGGAAAAATTCTGCTGCTTTTGGGAAGTTGCTTTGTGTTCAAATAGCTTGAAGTGAATCCAAAGAATGGCAGGCTTCAATCAAAGGACTCAATTTTCATTACAGCAGTACACTGTGCTATATTGAAACTGTTAAAAGGGTTTTATCTATGGAAAGGGTTTAAGTTTGATTGGAGCACAGTAGATATCTTTGTTAAGGCTATACATTACAGTGGTTGTTTTGTTACTTGTTTGTAATTGATGAAAGTTCTTGCTAATTTTCTTATTGTAGATATTAACTATTTTCTTAAATAAACTTTGTTTGATAAATGCTCCTTTTGAATTACACTTGAAATGAAACATATGCTTATCCTGGACAAATTCAAGATGCAAAACTAATAATTCAGGTGGACTTCAGAAAATACTTTGGAGTTTCTAACCTGAAGTATAACACAGGGAGCAGGGAATCCAAAAGAAAGCACTAAGAGAATGCACAAGGGTTATTAGATGAATTTTGTATGGTTTGTTGTAACGTTGGCATGAAATGTTTAGTGTGTGATGGCTTTTATTTTAACATTGAAGCCAATCGGACAAAGCGACAGTCTATAACTGAGGGATAGTGATGTGTCTGACTGCTGTACCATGATGATTTGCGATGTGTTCAGTGAAATGACCAGTGACTCACTGTACTTCACATGCTCTCTATTCTAAAAGAGGCTTGTGCCACAGAGCCTGATCCTGAGTGATTGAGCGCAGAGATTAATTGCAGCCGAACATTACGAAACCTCAACGCGGTGTTTGTCCTACTTCAATGGCAGTGTTAAATTTTGAAGATCTGTGTTTTCTGTTGACTGACCACTGGGATAATCGAGATTCTGTGAATAGTGGCACTTAGGTGATGCTGTTATCGTAATATGTGGGTCTGCACCTGAGAACCGTCGCCTGTTCCAACAGAAGCTGTTCGCTGCATGGTAAAAATTATACTGGCAGCAACTTTGAAATCTAAAAGGCCCAGTGTGCCTTTTCAATCGCTGTCAGTTTGAAATTACTGCTTGCGCCTTCTCTTTATCAGTTCATAGAAAAGTGGTTTGAAATTTTCCACAGTGCAGCATAAACCAGCTCCTTCTCTCTTTTCATTGCCATAAAGCGGTTGGCTGTGGATAACAGTCTCAATGAGCCAGTATCACAGTTATCAGCCTTGGGGCAACACGTTTGAACAGAAAGGTTTGTTTTTATTAAGTGGGTAATATCGAGTGCAGCTCTGTAATGAGCTTCATGGTGCCTTACTCAGTATATTAAAAGCTTCCTTTTATTTTTAAACGCTTCCCGATACAGGGCTATCAATTGTGTCTGGAAAGCAGAGACCTCCTCCCTCCTATTGTATGTGGTGATTTACAGACTGGCTCACACAGATTATTTTGGCTTCAAACTCTTGGATGTTGCCAGAGACTAATGGGATATGTGGGTTTTTAGTCGTATTTCCCTCCTCTCTGCCACTCTGGTTTTCATTTTGCGTTGAACAGTCATGAGAAGGCACCAATTGCATAGAATGGCCCAATGGAGGATGTCAGAAGTAGAGACTTGCTCACGATAATGAGTGATGTTAATGCTGGAAGATGCTATTTTGGGTGAACAGTGTTCACATTAAATATTGGGAAAAATCAATTTCAGGAAACATCAGTGTTCCATATTTCTTATACAGAGAAAACATGTTGCTGACCGATGCAGTATTCAAATTCCACTCCAGGATTTGTTTGTCATGGATAAACTTAGTGTTGGAAATCCAGCTTACACCAGGTCAGGTCCTTAGTCCTGATAAATGGAAAGGTTCACGGCAGGAAGGTTTTTTTTTGAAAGTTAATTTATTAATGTCACAATTAGGCTCACATAAACACTGTAATGAAGTTATGGCAAAAATCCCCTAGTCACCACGCTCTGGTGCCTATTTGGATACACAGAGGGAGAATTTAGCATGGCAAATGCATCTAAACAGCACATCTTTTGAACTATGATAGGAAACAGGAGCATCTGGAGGAAACCCACGCAGATATGTGGAGAACATGCAAAACTCTGCACAGACAGTCACCCAAGCTGGGAATCGAACCTGGGTCCCTGGCGCTGTGAGGCAGCTGTGCTAATGACTGTACCACCTTGCTGCCAATAAGGGATGGGCAATAAATACTGGCCGAGCCAGCAACGCCCACCTTCCATGAACAAATAAAAAACATTACGTATTTTCAGCCCTTCTGCTCTCATTTCTTTGAATCTCCTGAATTGCTCAGACTTGGTAAATGCACTGCATTTGGTTTCTGCAAATCTCACCTCACCTGCACCCAAGCCAAATGCCCAAAGTCACACCATGCTGGTCTTTTATCTAAGAACATTGACATTGCTTCCAATCCCTGGTGTATCCCTCATTAAGCTGTGCATAAAATGCAAATTAACCATCTTTAATTATATAAATGAGAGCTAGGAAAGTCTTTCTTTACAGCCAGAGGCAACAGATCTTTTTGCTTCTGCGCTCTGTACGCTCGTAAGATATTTTAATTTGGAATATGCAAACCACAAGCTGATAATGAGTCACAGGAGAGTAATTAAATAGCAGTCAGGCAAATGTCTCAAGTGCGTAAAATATCATCATTAGCTTTATAATAGACTGGTGACTAGGTAGAAAAACTTACCCTAAACTTTTCACTGTGGTACCCTCCTCATAATGCCTGAAAGTTTTGCATTTACATCAAAGTTATGAAGGCAGTAGGAGCAAGTATCAAACATAGAAATGTAGAAACTAAAGCAGAATTGGGACATGGTCCTTTTATCCTGCTCTGTCATCCATCTTGATCATGGCTGATCATCGAATTCAATTGCTTCATTCCCCCCTTCCTCTCGTATCCCTTGATCCCCTTCGCTTCCTACCTGCTAGCCAGCTTTCTATTCATCTCAAGACATTACCTGCAATCCCGTATGCTTTAACTTTACATAGTAGTCTGTTATGTGAGACCTTATTGAAAATCTTCTAAAAGTCTAAATAAACCACATTCACTGGTTCTCTTCAGTCAACTCTATTAATTACTTCCTCAAAAAATTCCAGCAGATTCGTCAAGCACGATTTCCCTATTGTAAATCCATGCTGATTTTGTCTGACTTCCAAATGCTGAATTATGAAATCGTCTCCAGCAACTTAGCCTCACTGTTCTATAGTTCCCTGTTTTCTCTCTACCTCCTTTTTTGAATAGCAGGTTTACATTAGTTAACTTCTAATCTGCAGGAGCTTTTCCAGAATCCAAAGACTTTTGGAAAATAGCCACTAATGGATCTACTATTTCCAGGGCCACTTTCTTAAGTGATCTGGAATAAAGATTATCGGGACTTGGAGATTTATCCATCTTCAATCTCATCAATTTCCCCAAAACCATTTCTCTACTACTGCTGATTTCCTTCAGCTCCTGACTAAAACATGTTTCTCTTAGCCCTTCTGGCACATTATTCATGTCCTCTTTTCTGAAGACTGAAGCAAAGTTCAAATTTAATTCCTCAACTATTTCTTTATTCCCTGTTATGAATTCTCCTGTTTCTGACTGTAAGGAGCCTACACTCGTTTTTGTCAATCTTTTTTCTTTTTATGTATCTATAAAAACTTTTACAGTCAGTTTTCATGTTCCCTGCTGGCTTACCTTCATGCTCCATTTTCCCCTTCTTAATCAATCCCTTGGTCATCCTTTGCTGAATTTTAAACTTCTCCCAGTCCTCTTTTCCTTGCTAATTTGTATGCTTCTTTGTTGAATCTGATACTATCTCTAATTTCCCTTGTAAGCCATGTTTTGGCCACAATTCCCTTACCACTCTTGCACCAAACAAATATAAACAACTTCTGGAGTTTATAGATTCATTCTTGAAATACTTGCCATTGCCTGTCCACTGTCTTTCCTTTCAGTAATATTTCCCAGTCCATCATGGCCAATTCATGCCTCGTATCATCAGAATTATCTTTATTGAGAATCAGGACCTTGGCCCATTATCAACTTGACAAAGAATTCTACCATATTATGGTCACTTGTTCCCAAAGGTTCTTTCACGACTAGATTGCCAACTCATCCTTTCTCATTGCACCACTGCCAGTCCAAGAAGGCCTGCTGACCCCTTGTTGATTCCTCAACATATTTCTCCAAAAAACCATCCTTATACACTCCAGAAATTTCTCCTCTATTGTATTGCGACTAATTTGACTCTCCCATTCTATATGCAGATTAAAGTCTCCCATAATCACAGATGTTCCTTTAACATATACATCTCTGATTTCCTGTCTAATGCTTTCCCTTGGAGAATCACTGCAGTTTGATGGTCTGTGTACTACTCCCATCTTGTTGCTTCTTAACTCGACCCATGCTGATTCCTCATCATTCATGCTAATATCTTTCCTCAACAGCGAATCAATATCATCTTTAATCAACTTTCCATCTGGCCTTCCTAAACACTGAATATCCCTCAATGTTTATTTCCCGTCCTTGCTCATCTTGGTGCCATGTCTCTTTAATGCCAACTGTATTATACCTCTATATAACTATGTGTGCAACTAATTTATTCATTTTGTTTTGAATGCTCTGAGCTTTCAGGTACAAAATCTTAAATTGGGCACTTTTAATGTTTCTTTTTCCTTTCCTACTTGCTTTTTGGTCCTTATCTGACTCTGGCCCTTGATTTCTCTGCCAATCACTTTCCTTATTCTCCTTACTGTCTTTTCCTCTTGTTCTTAATTCCCCCTGCTCTGAATCCTTGCAAAGGCTCCCACTCCCCTGCCAAAATTAGCTTAAACCTTTCCCAACCACTTTAGTAAGTACCCCTCCTAAGGACATCAGGAGGAATCTAGAACAAAGGGGCACAGTTCAAAATAAAGGGTCTCTGATTCAAGATGGGGATGAGGAGGAATTTTTTCATCAGGGCGTCATTAATCTTTGGAATTCTCTTCCATAGAAAGCTGTGGAGACTGTGGGCGGAATTTTATTGACTTGCTGACGGAGGTTCATACAACCCTGCCCGAGACCAATGAAGAATGCCGTTCTCCCACTTTTACTATACCCGGAATCACGGTGGCTATGCTGGTAAAATTCCAGCCTGGGTATTTGAATATACTCAAGGTCAAGTTTGATGGATTGTTCACTGACAAAAGGAATTAAGTGTTACGGGGGACTGACAGGAAAGTGGAGTTCAGGCAATGATCTAACTGAATAATGGCACACATTTAATTTCATACCCCAATGACCTGGGACTGAGATGATTGTCATCCTGCAGCCGCCAATATCTTCTTTTGTGCTTGATATGACTCTCTTTAGTGGCAAAGTATTCCTCCGATAACACACTGCACGAAATGTTGCTTTGCTGTTTAGGGCAGTCACTCTCACCTCAGTTCTGGAATTCTCCTCGTCTCATTATTGGTTGTAAAGTAAAGTTTGTGCATTAGTCACAAGTTGGCTTACATTAACACTGCAATGAAGTTATGGTGAAAAGCCCCTACTCACCACACTCCGGCGCCTGTTCAGGAACACTGAGGGAGAGTGTAGCATGGCCAATGCACCTAACCAGCACATCTTTCGGAATTTGGGATGAAACCAAAGCACCTGGAGGAAACCTGTGCAGACATGGGGAGAATGTGCAGAGTCCGCACAAACAGTGACCCAAGTCAGGAATTGAACCAGGGTCCCTGGCGCTGTGAGGCAGCAGTGCTAACCACTGTGCCACGCTATGGGGTCTCGTGTGGAGGTTTACAGCTATCCTTTAACAATAACAACAACAGCAGAATTTGGATTTATATTGTGTCGTTAAAGTAGTAAAAAATCCAAAGGGGTTTCATGGGAATAAACGCAAATTATGTTTGACATTGAACTATGTAGGGATATTGACCCATCTCACATGAATATATCTCTTCAAGCCTTTAAATTAAAGGTTCAACTTATTTCATTTGCATCAAGCACAGCGTGTTTAAGAACCTGCAATCTGGAAGATTTTCAGTCTTTCTTGTGGCTTAACCTTTTCCCAAAAAAATGCATTTAAAGAAAAAAAAAAGCAAAAGGCAAAATACTGCTGGAATCTGAAACAAAACAAAAAATGCTGAAAAATCTAAGCAGGTCTGACAGCGTCAGTGGAGAGAGATGAGAGCCAACATTTCATTGCTGGGACAGCTCCGGTGGCATAGTGGTTAGCATACTACCTCACAGTGCCAGGGACTTGGGTTCGATTCTCAGCTAGGGTCACTATTTGTGTGGAGTCTACAAGTTCTCCCTGTGTCTGCTGGAAAATCTCAGCAGGTCTGGCAGCATCTGTAAGGACAGAAAAGAATTGATATTGTGAGTCCAGAAGACTCTTGGTCAAAGTGAAAAGGCATGGAAAGTGGGCGATAATTGCACTGTAGGATGAGGGAATGGAAGCTGAGCCACAAACACAAAAATACAAGGAAAGGTTGCTAATGGCAGTCCATAGAGAGAATAGAAGATGTACCTTGTGGGTTTCAATCGGGTGCTCCACTTTCATCCCACAGTCTGAAAGATGTGCTGGTTAGGTGCACTGGTCATTTTAAAATTCTCTCTCAGTGTACCCGTACAGGTGCCAGAGTGTGGCAACTGGGCGATTTTCACAGCAACTTCATTGCAGTGTCAAAGTAAGCCTACATGTGAGACTAATAAATAAACTTTAAACATTGGCTCTATTCTCTCTCCATAGATGCTGATAGTTGCTGAGATTTTGCAGCAGCTTGTGTTGAAGAACGTAAAGGTCTCTTTTGCCATATCACAACTAGTGACTGCATTTCAAAGATAATTCATTAATGTACAGTACTGTGGGACATCCTGGGCTTGTGAAAAGTGCTATAAAAATCCAAGGACTTCCTTTATGTTTGTCCACAATACAACAGAGTCAGCACTTCCAACACAATGTATTTGCTGCAAGGTGCAGTGAGATGGGAAAGTGCAATATCAATTCAAGTTCTCTCTCTTTAACTGGGGTAAAAGATGGACCTTGTATCTCAGCTGGATGTTGCTTCTTTTAGTATCGCAATGTGTGAGCCCACAGGGGTAGAAATAATTTAAAACAAAGGATAGAGAAAGGAAGGAATTAAAAACAGGAAATCGTTGCAAAGCACAACCCCGAGCCATTCATTACTAAAAGTTTTGTCAGTTTCATTGTCTGGAAAATCAAAGATTTCCAACATCATTTTAGTGCCTCCACTATTTTCAGGAGCTGATTTACAAACCTCACAGTAGGTGCGGAACCATCCAAATTGCATTTTAGGTCATTTGTTGAGAAACATTTAGTTGTCAAGAAACTCAACAATTTAATGTTAAGATAAAGCTGCTGTATTTGAATTAATGTCTGTGTTTACTTGCAGTTTGTATGATCCACGCGTAGGCTTATCCTATGAATGTGCTTAATCCGTGACAATTACAAATTGGTTTTGGTGCATATTCATGAGGTACGGTTCTGGCTGAAATAAACTTGTGAAGGGAACAATACCTAAAAGCTTCTGGAAGAAAAAGGAAAATATTCAGGTATTTTGCCAAACGTATGATCCAGTAATAAATCTGCAACTGTAAAATGAAATTTGAATATAGGTTAAAGAGGATTTTAAATGTTTGACTCTAATAAATCCCAATGTCTAATGCTGTAATTCTTGTCTGGAATTACTTGGGCTCACAAACAAATCCAATTGTGTTATATCCACTTTCTCAACTAGAAGACTGGATTGAAAAATATGTTCTGTCAAATTCATTTTGACTTCTCACTCAAGCATCAGAATGTGGAATCTCATGGAGTCATAGTCATAAAGGTATACAGCACAGGAAAAGGCCCTTCAACCCATCTTTCGTGTGCTGGTCAAAGACAAACCATCCAACTGTTCTAATTCCATTTTCCTGCTCCTGGCCCATAGCCTTGTATCTCAAGTGCACATCTAAACACTTCTTATATGTTATGAGGGTCTGTGCCTCTGCTCACGCAGTGAGTTCCAGACTTCCACTATGCTCTGATGGAAAGGTTTTCCTCACATCCCCTTTAAACCTCCTGCCCCTTAACTTAAATCTATATCCCCTAATCATTTGCCCCTTCACCAAGAGGAAAAGTTTCTTCCTGTCCCCCTCAGTCTCCTTTGCTCCAAGGAAAACAACCCCAGCCTATCCAATCTCTTGTTGTAACTAAAACTCTCCAGCCCAATCAATACCTGGTAAATACCTGGCTCGTTGGGCCGAAGGGCCTGTTTCCCGTGCTGTTTTGTTCTTTGTTCTAAATCTCCTCTGCGCCTTTTCCAATGCTATTACATCCCTCCTACAATGTGGATTTGAGATCTGCACACACAGTACCATAGCTGTGGCCAAACTAACATGTTATATGGTTCTGGCATCACCTCCCTGTTCTTAAACACTATGCCTTGGCTAGTAAAGGCAGGTATACCATTTGTCTTCTTAACTACTTTATCCACCAGTCCTGCTATTTTAATACACTCGAGTGAGTGCCTTATCCGAGTCTTTACGTCGCTCGTCGACGGTTTGGTCTACCACTAGCAGAACCCCGACCAGGGTCTATTTGATCTTAATTTGTGGCTCGTGTGTTGGATTCCCTGCTAAGATGTTATTAGCTGGGATATGAGCTGGGATCTAAGCTAAGATTTTATAGCTAGCTCAATTTACCGTCATCCCTGATGTTAATGGGCATTTTAGTGAGCCTTTTGTCGGTACTGGGTGCTCGGCTCTCTTGCATGAGGGAGGGAATTTAGAATTTGGGGGATATTTAGGCCGAATTAAGGGGAGCCAGATTAGGTGACGTGACAATTTTGTCATAGCCAATTAACCTAGTTAGCATGTTTTTGGGGATGTGGGAGGAAACCGGAGTACCCAGGGAAAACCCACGCAAACATGGGGAGAATGTGCAAACTCCCCCAGCCACAGGTCAAGGTCGAGAGTCGACCCTGGGCCCTTGTAGCTGGCCAGCCAGAAGTGCTAATCACTGGGCTGACGTGCTGCCCATACGTCAGTACCGCAACACCTTGGGTGGAAATTGGTGCCGTTATTATCTTTCGCCAACATCTGGTAGTGATCATCAGAGAGAAGACGGGGCACTACGTCGCTTCTCCGTGTCACACAAGGTTCGATTCATTCGTCTTACCCTCTGTACCGATTGTGTGGGTAGGAGGTCGCAGGTGCTTCTACTACCTAGATAGGCGTGACCGCATCCGCCAGCGAATCACCAACTATCCCCGGGACAAGCCGGAACCTGTCGAGATAAAACTTTTTTCTTTCACCGATTACCGGGTTTATAGGTATAGAAGCGTGTTGGCTGTTCTCGGCCAGTCAAATTCCCTTCAGGACCATCACCTGCCAGCTTGAAGGCCTGAATCCCCTGCAGGGCCATCGGTAAGGACTGACTCACTGTGGTCTAGAACGTCAAGAATACCACACTACGCAACACACATCACAGTCCATTCCAGCGATACCACTCCTGGCTGGCAGTCCGGTGGTAGTGGTCGTGGACCTAGCATGCATCGCCCCCGCTATTTGTTTCTCAGCCAGTCACGGAATACCCTCTCTTGTGCCCAAGGAGACGATACCAGGTGGCTCCCGCGGAAGGGATTGACTCACTGTGTGGTAGAAACCAGAAGACCCGACCAGCTACTGGGATTGGCTCTCAAATCACCTTTATTTCGGCATTAGCCAATCCACCCACCTGTCTGTAACTGCAGCCTGACTCACGGGCATCCAGACATACAACTACCTCTGCGTCGATTTCTGGGACAGCTGCTTTAGCCATCACCGCGATGGAGTAGCAGTGATGTTGCCCGCCTTAAAGGACTGATGTACATACACACCAGGGTCCCTCTGATCCTCAGCGTTTGCCAGGCTCTTTCTGTTCATCACGTATTTCCTTGCCTTGTCTGTCCTGCCCAAGTGTATCATCTCACACTTATTCCGGATTCAATTCCATTTGCCATTGATCAGCCTGTCTGACCACCTTGTCTATATCCTTCTGAGATTTGAGACTCATCTCCTCACTATTTACTACCCAACAAATTTTTGTACTACCTGCGAACTCACTGATCACCCCAACTGCATTCAATTCTAAGATTTTTATATGAATCACAAACAGCAAGGGCCCCAATACTGATCCCTTTGGACCCTACTGGACACTATCTTCCAGTTGAAGGAACACTCCTCGATCATCACCTTCTGCGTTCTGCCACTCAGCCAATTCTGGATCCAATTTGCCAAATTTCCTTGGGTCCCATAGGCTCTTACTTTTGTTATCAGTCTCCCAGTGGAGCTTTATCAAAACTCTTGCCAAGAAGTCCAATGTGTGGGGTTAGAGGGATAGTGCAGGGAGAGAACCTGGGTAAGCCACTCTGTCAGAGAGTCAGTGCAGACTCAATGGGCCAAATGGCCTCTTTCTGCACTGTCGAGATTTTAAATGCTCATTTACCCACAAGGTTAGCTCAAAACTCAAAAGGACCGCACTACAATGCGGGAAGAAGTTGAATGATCTACATCAAACTGCAAAGGTGAGTACCCACCTGCCTTTCCCTGCGGCATCTGAGAATTGTGCGCACCAACTACAGCGATTCCCCTCTCTCATCCAGTGTGGGATTGTTAATGAAGGGAGTTCCGTGGGATGCGTCAGCAGTTTGTGCTCATTCAGACTGGGAAGAGAGAAGGCCCTTGGAGCACTCACACACCCAATGAGTGAGCAGAGTTCAGAGAGGGCTGGCAACACAGCAGTGCCAGATAGTGACTGGGATGCTATGGAGATACGTAGGATCGAGATAGGCTTGGTACTTGGATTAGCATTAAGTCAAAGCCTTGTTGCTGTTACATGACGAAAAGAGGACTGAGTACTCTTAACAATTAGGTGCCTGAGAGTGACATGGTCGGAGATAACAGGGACCGTTTAAAATGCACCACTAATCATCTAAGGCAGCCCCAACTGGTGGGGCAGAAGGCGGGGGCGGTGGGGGAGTTGGGGGGTGGAACTCAGCACCAGAGAATGATGATGAACTGGAATGTGCTGACTGGGAGGGTGGTAGAGACATGGTGCCTCGTACCCTTTAAATAGTATGTGGATGAGGCTTGGTGCACCATAACGTTCAGGGCAATGAGCCAAGTGCTGGCAAATGGGATAGGTGGGAGTTCAGGTATCGGTGCAGACTTGATGGACCGAAGGGCCTCTTCTGCGCCGGGCGATTCTATGATTTTACGCCGGGTGATATGGAATTTGTCGGTCAGCAGTTTGAGAGATGATGGTGCTGCAATTTAAAACACCTCCAAGTAGACTTAGGGAACATGAGCGAACTCACTTGTGGAGCCCTCCAGATGTTAATTAACAGCTGGGAGGACTTGGCCGCCGGTCAGTTTTCAGAAATCATTGGAAGCCTCCACGCCCAAAATGTTGACCTGTTTCTCTCCTTTCAGACGCTTGACGGACTTGCTGTGCATCTGGAGTGTTTGCATTCCACGTTTCCAGCGTCGGAAGGCTTCTCCTTTCATCTTTTCAAGTGAAGCTGTTCGGATTGTTCCTGGAGGAAAGATAAAATCCTTTTAAAGATGGCATAAAGATTTTTTCATGTGGACTTTATAGAGCTTCAGCCCGAGAAACATAAACTGATTGTGCCACTTTTATATTATTTATCGCCCTTTTGTTGCTAATGATGTTTTCTTTTTATTTATTTTGTGCATTGAAAGGGATTTTGAAGGTGCCATCCAGCTGAATTTACATAATGAGACTTCAGATATATTCAGGCAGCAGCAGTTTATGTCACTGCTGTTTTATTTATGGCTCTTTTGCTCGCACTGTATTTTCTTTGCATAGAGATGGAATTTTAAAAAGGATGTGAAGTTTCCTTCAGGAAGAATTTGCATTCGCCGTCAGAAAATGCACGCAAGTACGAACATATTGCATCCTTAATGTTATTGGCCCCCGGCCGGCACTGAGAGTTGGTTCACAGTATCCACAGCAATTTGCTGATACTTGGCTCAGCACCTTGCTGCTGACTCACTGGGCTCCAAATAACACTCAAATTCTGGTCCCCCCACGTAAGCATCCAATCATGAAGACCAGGTTTCTGCCCTCAAGTAGCCAGAGACGCGTTTTAATCTGATGCAAAAGAAACACGTTCAATTTTTTCATTACTTCAAGTTCAGAGTTGAATAATTCGATCGGGAGCAGGACAGGAATTTGACTGGGTTTTCCTATCTCCACTTCTCCCCATGTGTTTCTTTCCTTCCATGTTTTAAACCAAGGTAATCATGTCATGGTCCATGATATTGTGCTTGAACATGACACCCAATTAAACTAATTCCTTCTGCCTTCCCTTAGTCCATATCTCTCAATTACTTGCACCTTAAGGGGGAGGTGATGGTCTATTAATCCAGGAACTCAGCTAATGTTCTGGAGACCCGGGTTCGAATCCCACTGTGGCAAATGGTGAAATTTGAATTCAATAAAAGAAGCTAGAATTAAGAATCATTGATGACCATGAAACTTTGGTTGATTGTTGGAAAAACCCATTTGGTTTGTTATTGCCCTTTAGGAAAGAATTCTGCTGTCCTTACCTGGTCTGGCCTACATGTGACTCTAGAGCCACAGCAATGTGGCTAACTCTCAGTTGCCCTCTGAACAAGGGCAACGAAGGATGGGCAATAAATACTGGCCAGCCAACAATGCCCATGTTCCAAGAATTAAAATAAATTTATGTGCCTTTCTAAAAGCTCCTATTATATCTATTGTGAGGATAGTCAGGCTAGAAGACATGGTGAATAGAGTAGGCAACTACCCTCAGCGTCAGGACAATCACGGCTGGGATGGAAGTTAGGAAATGGCAAATCCTCTTTCATGTTACACTCTATCCCTTAGCACAAAACACGGAAACTATACTCAACACTGCTGAGGGAATTGGACAAACTTAGAAGATCACAATTCTAATCTTATCTCATTCGGCTAGTTTTAATTTCAAATTAGTACTTAAATTACTTTTCTTTACCTCATTAATGTTTCAGCATTATATGTTAGGGATGGGAATTCACAATATTGATTCATTTCTGATTTGCAAAATCCAATCTAAGGGCTGAGTTATTAAAGCAAACAAGGGGACTATTTATTCTTGAAGAAAGAGCTTTCTACTTTGTCTCACTCCTCCAGTCTTTCCCTATTGTCCTGCAAATTTTCCTTTTTGGTAGCAGAGATGGCTTGGCACTTCCAAAAAAAAAGTCTATTTTATTTATTTACTAGTGTCACAAGTAGGTTTATATTAATGCTGCAATGAAGTTACTGTGAAAATACACATTCTGGCACCTGTTTGGGCACACTGAGGAGAATTTAACATGGCCAATGCGCCTAACCAGCATGTCTTTCAAACTGTGGGAGGAAACCGGAACACCTAGAGGAAACTCCACACAGACACGGGGAGAATGTGCAAACTCCACACAGACAATGACACAAGTTGGGAATTGAATCTGGGTTTCTGTGAGGCAGCAATGCTAACTGCTGTACCACTGTGCTGCCTCAGTTGAGGAAGTTGTCAGGATTCTCATGGGGAAATGGGGAGGACAGGGGCTCCACCAAGGGCTGGACATGGAGAACAGGCTGTTCTTAATACAACACTGGAATCATTCACAGTGGAGGTGTGATAGTCTCCTCATTTTCCAGGAGGTCAGGGGCCCTCCTGTTTTGTAGGTGCTGACCCAACGCTGGCCCCACCCTTCCCCCCCCCCCCTTCCCCCACTCCTCCCTGACAATATTTTGCTATCTGAGTTGAGATGTTGAGCTTAACTGTGCCAGGCTGCACAGCTGAGCTTGGGTCATGTTGCTACCTGGTTGGAGAACTATTCCAAGCAGCTTATAGGGAGCAGGGATTCAGATTGATTTGCTTCCAGTCTCTAGCCCGAGGACACTAAAACTAAAATGTTGGGCACCTTTTTTGTTTCGCACCAGTGCTGAGGTAAAAATCACAATAAACATTTCCCAGAGATTGTGATCGAAGACTTCTGACGGCCTGAAAACCGAACATTGGTAACGAATACCAAATTGGCCAGGGCTGACAGATATGGGATTGGTTCTCCATGTCTGCAGTGGGTCAGATGGGAGATGGAGTCAGCAGGAGTACACAACATTATTGACAGAGGCACGAAGCGAGCTGTCTCCATTGCTTTCTGTCATGGTTATCTGTCACTTCCTTACTCATCGAAGACCCCGATGCTTCAGTGGGCAAATATGCTGGAAGGTCTGTTCCTGAGGCAGGAGTACCAGAAGGGGACAGATTTGTGCTGATATTTTATGACTTCATCGCTGCAAGGAGCCTCACTGCTCAAATGATAAGGAAAGAAAAGTCCTGACCTACTGTAATTGTTTTAAAAAAAATCTACAGATGTTTATCAAAGGCATGATACTTCCCCTGCCAAATTGCACAGGAACACATATAGAACACAGAACATTACAACGCAGTACAGGCCCTTCGGCCCTCGATGTTGTGCCAACCAGTGGAACGAATCTAATGAGCCTCTAACCTAAACTATTCCAATGTTATCCATATGCCTATCCACCGACCATTTGAATGCCCTTAAAGTTGGCGAGTCCACAACTGCTGCAGGCAGGGCAACTCTCACCAGTTCTTACAAATGCAACATAGAAAGCATTTTTTCTGGTTCTATCACAGTTTGGTATGGCTCCTGCTCTGTCCAAGACTGCAAGAAACTACAAATGGTTGTGAATGTAGCCCAGCCCACCATGCAAATCAGCTTCCCATCCATTGACACCATCTACACTTCCTGCTGCCTTGGAAAAGTAGCCAGCATAATCAAGGAGCCCACAGATCCCTGACATTCTCTCCTCCACTTTCTTCCATTGGGAAAAAGATACAGAAGCCTGAGGTAATATATCAACCAACTGAAGAACAGTTTCTTCCCTCCTGCCTTCAGACTTTTGAATGGACTCTACCATATATTAAGTTGCTCTTCCTCTACACCCTAACTATGACTGTAATACTACATTTTGCAACTTCTCTTTTCCTTGTCCCCTATGTACTCCATGAATTGTGTGCTTTGTCTGTTTAGCAGGCAAGAAACAATCCTTTCCATTGTAGTCCAATACATGTGACAATGATAAAATCAAAACCAAATCAACTAAGATTTGCATGGGGAGAAACACTTTGCTGTGGACCAAGTGACTGTACCTTCAGGAGAGAATGAATTGGGAAGAGCTATTCTACACTCTACTATTCCTTGTTGTGCAACCACAGTGAAATGTCATTTGCCCTTACAGTCAGAAGACTCTGCTCTCAACACTCACACCTGATTTGAATGTACAACCCAATCGGTGGCACAGTGATTAGTACTGCTGCCTAACAGTACCATGGGCCCAGGTTCGATTCCCGGTCTGCATGGAGTCGGCACATTTTCACTGTGTCTGCATGGGTTTCCTCCCACAGCCTGAAAGCCATGTTGTTAGATGCATTGGTAATGCTAAATTCTCCCACAGTCTACCCAAACAGGTGCCGGAGTGTGGCGACTAGAGGATATTTACAGCAACTTCATTGCAGCGTTAACGTAAGCCTATTTGTGACTAATAAACAAATAAACTTAATAAACTAAAATGTAATGCTCCAGCACAGGACTGAAGTAAAGTGCTTGGATTGGAAATTAAACTGAATCACAGGATCACAGAATGCTACAGTGCAGAAGAGACCCTTCGGCCCATTGATCTGCACTTATACATGAAATGCTCTGATCTGTCACCTAATTCCGCTTGCTGGCAATTGGCCCATAGCCATGAATGTTATGATGTGCCAAGGGCTCATCCAGATATTTTTTAAGTCCGGTTTAAGATGATGTTAAAAATCACATGAGGAAGAAAAGTGTAAGGAATTCTCCTTAGTCCTGGCCAACCGACTTTGTTCAACAAACACCTCCAAAAACAGCTTAACTGCTCAACTATCTCATTGTTGTCTTTGGAATCTTGCTATGTGTAAAATGGTTAACATATTTGCCTTTGCAACAATTGCTGCATCATCTCCAAGTCATTCACCAGCAGCGCTAAGTAAACTTATTCAAAGAATGATAAGGTGCTCTACATTGTTAAGTCTTTCCTTGATGAAATAATGGCAGGGAGAGCATTGCTTCTTTGCAGATAGACCTCTGTACAAAGCTTTGCAGGACTGCACCATAGGTGACACCACAGGCAGCAGTAACCAAGGCAACACCCTGAGAAGTCGCGCTGGCAGTCCCCGGTTACCACTTCTAGCTGAGATTTACAATGAAAATGTTGCTTTACTCCCACAAGAATTTTCACTTCTCCCACATTGTCAGAATTGCCTGCCTCTAAGCAAAATACCAGGATTACTTCTGGGAGTCATTTCTTAATAATAGGGCTCAGAAACAATTATTTCACTATGGTTTTGGGTGGCACGGTGGCACAGTGTTAGCACGGCTGCCTCACAGTGCCAGGGACTCAGGTTTGATTCTGGCCTTGAGTGGCTGTATGAAGATTGCACATTCTCCCTGTGTCTGCGTGAGTTTGTTCCAGGTGATCTAGTTTCCTTCCACAGCCCCGTTGGGTTGGCCATTCTAAATGCATGGGATTATGGGGTTAGGACAAAGGGGATGGATTAAATGGGATGCACTTTTGGGGAGTCAGTGCAGACTTGAATGGCCTCTTTCTGCATCGTAGAGATTCTATGCTTCTTGTGTTTTATGTTTTGAAATGATTTGACTTTCCTATCTTGAGCTGCATATCAGTTTTTGTTTAGTTTGTAGCAGCTTTGGTTTAGTTTGACTTAACCCTGTGTCAGAAGGTTGTAGGTGCAATTGCTCCATTGACATTGCCATCGATGTAGCGCTGAGGGAATGCTGGATTGTTGGAAGCGCTGACTGTGGTTCATAGGATGTATACAGTGCAGAAGAAGGCAACTCGGCCCATTGAGACAGCACTGACCCTCTGAAAGAGCATTCCAGCCAAGCCCATTTCCCTGCTTCACTCCCAGTGAGGCTTCAACTGATCATCCAACTTGGAGAAACATTCCAACCTGGAGGACACTTGGGGAAAACGTTAAACACAAGTTTCTGTTCAGGTGAACGTAAATCATCTCATAGCATTATTCAGAGAATTTCTCCAGCATGTCAATGTTTTTCCTTTGACTAACATCAACATAAAATAGATCTTCATTTCTGGTCATGGGATCTTGCTGTGTGCAATTTGACTGCCCCCTTTCCTACAATACAACAGTAACTAGACTTCAAAAGCTACTTCATTGACTGTAAAGTGCTTTGGCTTGTCTTATGGTTGTGACATGAACGATATAAGTGCAATTTTTTTTCTTTTAACACGTAACGGAGAGCAAGTAGCCACAGAATCAAAAGGCCAGAATTGTCTTCATTGACTTATGCTGAAATTATGTTCAATTTCTGTGTGTTGCTACTTCAATTTCGCAATGGGTCCACAGCATGATTTGTTTGCAGATGTGCCAATGCATAAAAAAACCAATGTCGCTTAATGTATTTCCAACAGTAAGGATGATAGCAAATGGGTTGCTGTCTCCTGCCAAGGTAAGTCAATCTCCAAGCCTCAGGCATCTATTACTCTACTTCCCTCTTACATTGTGATGTCCACTGTGGAGGATGCTCCAATTGCTTAGTCTTTCTGAACACATGGGTTGGGACAGAGTTTCAAGAGACTGAAAGCGTGAAAAATGGCAGGACTTTGGTCAAACGTAATGCAGGCTCTTGTGCAGATGTCAAACTCCAGACATAGAATTCTCCTGCCCTGCCCACCATGGGAATTGTTCTGGGGGGGACATGGACAATGCAAAGGCCCATTGACCTCAGAAGGGATTTTCCGCCTTTGGGATGAGTGCGGTCTGAAAATCCCACGACAGAAGACTGAATATCAGATGACTTTGGGTTGGGCTTCACCTAAGTTTACAGCTGTAACCATTGCATTACGGACACAAAAGTAAGAAGTCTCACAACGCCAGGTTAAAGTCCAAAGGTTTATTTGGTAGCACAAGCCACAAGCTTTTGGAGCACTGCTCTGGGAGAACTGTTCATAAACACTGCAAATTTAGATACAAACTCAATTTACAAAATAATGGTTGGAATGTGAGTCTTTACAGGTAATCAAGTCTTAAAGGTACAGACAGTGTGAATGGAGAGAGGGTTAAGCACAGGTTAAAGAGATATGTATTGTCTCCAGACAGGACAATTAGTGAGATTTTGCAAGCCCAGGCAAGTTGTGGGGGTTGCAGATAGTTTGACATGAACCCATGATCTGATTGAGGCCAGCCTCATGTGTGAGGAACTTGGCTATCAGTTTCTGCTCAGTGATTCTGCATTTTCGTGTGTCGTGAAGGCTACCTTGGAGAATGCTTACCTGAAGATCAGAGGCTGAATGCCCGTGACCTCTGAAGTGTTCCCCAAAAGAAAGAGAACACTCCTGCCAAGTGATTGTCTAGCAATGTTCATTCATCTGTTGTTGTAGTATCTGCATGGTCTCCCCAGTGTACCATGTCTCAGGACATCCTTTCCTGCAGTGTATCAGGTAGACAACATTGGCCGAGTTGCATAGACCTGGTAGATGGTGTTCTGATGTGAGATGATAGCATCTGTGTCGATGATCTGGCTGTCTTGTAGAGGTTCCTGTGGCAGGGTTGTGTGGTGTCATTGTTCACCTGAAGGCTGGGTAGTTTGCTCTAGACAATGGTCTGTTTGAGGTTATCCAGTTGTTTGAAAGCAAGAAGTGGCGATGTGAGGATGGCCTTGGCAAGATGTTCATCTTCATCGATGACATGTTGAAGGCTCTGGAGAAAATATTGTAATTTCTCCGCTCTGGGGAAATACTGAACAACGAGGAATACTCTGTCACCTTGTTTTCTGAGGAGGTCAGTGTGGTTTTTTTGCTGTAGTGTTCAATGAGGGCTTGTCCATAGGGAGTGGCTCCTTTAACACATTTAGGGTGGAAGCTGGGGAATTGGAGCATTGTGAGGTTATCAGTGGGCTTGCGGTACAATGAAGTGCTGAGGTGACTGTCCTTGATGGAGATGCGTGCATCCAAGAATGCAACCGATTCCAGAGAGTAGTCCATGATGAGTTTGATGGTGGCTTGGAACTTGTTGATGTCATCATATAATTGCTTCAGTGATTGTTCGCCATGAGTCCAAAGAAGAAAACGTCATCGATGTATCAAGTGTATAGCATTAATTGAATGTCCTGTGCGATGAAGAGATCTCGTTTGAACCTGTGCATGAAGATGTTGGCATATTGAGGTGCGAATTTGGTCCCCATGGCTGTTCTGTGTGTCTGGATGAAGAACAGGTTGTTGAAGATGAAGACATTGTGGTACAGGATGAAGTGGATAACTTGTAAAATTGCACCTGGAGATTGGCAGTTGTCGACGTTGAGTACTGAGGCAGTTGCAGCAATGCCATCATTGTGGGGATATTGGTGTAGAGTGCCGAGGCATCCATTGTGATGAGGAGTGTCCCTGGTTTTGTAGGAAGTCCGTAATATCGCGACAAAAGCTAGGGTTCTTTGTACAATGCATTTCAGGATCCCCTCAACATAGCCGGAGAGGTTGGCATAGATGGTCCCATTGCCTGATATGATGGGACAGCCAAGTGTGTTGGCCTTGTGTATCTTCAGGAGATAGTAGAGAGTCTAATGCGAGGAGTACATGGGATGAGAACATGGAGGCTGCTGTGAAGTTCTGGATCGAAGACCTTGATCAGTCTGTTAAGTTGATGGGTGTGTTCTTTGGTCAGATCTGCAGGTAACTATCTGTAGTGTTCCTCGTTGTTCAGCTGTCAGTACACTTCTTTGCAGTAACTGTTCTGTTCAGTATGATGATGGCCCTTTCCTTTGTCTGCTGGTTTGATGACAGTGTTGCTGTTCCAATCATTATCTTGTAAGTTGAGTTTGTGTTTACAGATGCCCTGTTTGTGAACAGAACTCCCACTTATCTTATGAAGGGGCAGTACTCCAAAAGCTTGTGCTACCAAATAAACCTGTTGGACTTGAACCTGGTGTTGTGAGACTTCTTACTGTGCTTACTCCAGTCCAACGGTGGCATCTCCACATCATTACTGACACAAATGCAGGGAATTTGAGTAAGCTGCTCTTTTGTTTGAACTATGGACTTATGTTACCGAGTGGCATCGTGGTTCGACAAATAAATCACAGGCAAGGTGCAGCAGGAAATTTAGCATAAATCTGGTGTAAATCCACAAAGTTCAAGTTTTTTCAGTTCAATTCAACATTGCAACACATTTACTGTACAGTGACTTTAAAAACGATGAGGAGACTCCAGATTGAGTGCTGGTGGTATCATAAACCTTAAAATTGTCCATAGATATCAGCCTTTATATTCTACTGAATGTGACACATGATTTAAGAACATGGACTGCACAAAGCTTTATTCCACTGACATTAAAACTGCATCAGCCCTCAAGGGAAAGCATAACTCCAAGAAGCAAACTGCTTACAGAGAATATTAAATGCCAGTGCTCCAGATCTCTGTCCTATTTGAGGTCTTTGCTCCTCCACACAGCTCCCTGCATGTCTTATTCTGCTGCCCAGCTCCTGACTGCATTCCAGCTCTTTCAGTCTCTCTCTCTTTCATGAGAATCCTTATACTCAGAGGTAGGTGCTGTCAATTAGTTATACTAGGGCCTGAATTTAAGCTCCCAGGGCAAATTCTGAAGCAGGGTGAAGGAGGAAGGGTGGGTGGAGGGGGGTATACAATTGCATGGATGGGATTCCCTCTGGGATCCTGTCGCCCAAACCCAGACATCAATTCACGATGGGACGGACAGGGTCTTGGGTGGGAAATTTGCACTATCCCCTATTAATGCTCTTAAATATCCACTTTACGATCATTTTATGGCCACAGTAGGGCTTTTTCCCATCCAGCCTTAATTTTAGGTTGGCAATGTGGGTCAGAGTAAAGTGGAAAATTCAAATGAATGAATCGAAGCAGGGTTTTTAACACCACAAGTTGAGAGGGCCCTATCACTTTGATGATGTGTCTTTCTATTATTGTTGGTGTGTGGGAATGGATTTTTCCATTCATCTGCTTGCTTTGATTTAATTTGATTTATTATTGTCACGTGTATTAGCATATAGTGAAAAGTATTGTTTCTTGTGCGCTACATAGACAAAGCATATCAGAGGCAAGGAATAGAAAGAGTGCAGAATTTGGTGTTACAATCACAGCTAGGGCGTAGAGAAATGGCAATTTAATATGAGGTAAGTCTATTCAAAAGTTTGATGGCAGCAGGGAAGAAGCTGTTCTTGAGTCAATTGGTATGTGTCCTCAGAGTCTTGGACAGAGCAGGAGCCATACCAAGCTGTGATACAATCAGAAAGAATGCTTTTAATGGTGCATCTATAAAAGTTGGTGAGGGTTGTAGCTGACATACTAAATTTCTTTAGTCTCCTGAGAAAGTGGAGGTGTTAGTGAGGTTTCGTAACTATAGTGTTGGCACAGGGAGACCAGGACAGGTTGTTGGTGATCTGGATACTTAGAAACCTGAAATTCTCAACTATTCCACTTCATCCTTGTAGACAGGAGCATGTTCTCTACTATACTTCCTGAAGTAATGACAATGTCCTTCATTTTGTTGACATTGAGGGAGAGATTATTGTCATTGCTCCAGTTCACCAGATTCTCTATCACTTTCCTGTACTCCGTTTTGTCATAGTTTGAGATCCAACCCACTACGATGGTATCTACAACTACTGGAGTTGGAGGGGAATTTGGCCACACAGTTATAGGTGTATAAGGAGTATAGTATAAGGAGTATAGTAAGGGGCTGAGGATATTTCTAGGATTATTAGAATTCTAAGTGTAAATGAAATAATGACGACAAGCTATTCTGGTGTGATCCTGCCTTCCTCAGTCTTCAGTTTATGTATTACTGTCATAAGGAAGCTTACATTAACATTGCAGTGAAGTTACCATGAAAATACCCGAATCCCCACACTCCGGCACCTATTCGGGTACACTGAGGGAGAATTTAGCATGGCCATTGCACCTAATCAGCACGTCTTTCAGACTGTGGGAGGAAACCAGAGCACCTGGAGGAAACGCTTGCACCCCCGGGGAGAACGTGCAAACTCTACACAGACAGTGACTGAAGCCAGGAATCGAACACGGATCTCTGGCGCTGTGAGGCAGCAGTAAGTGCCACAATGTCATGGGAAATTGGTGAATCTCAATGGGGATATAATGACAATAAGGACCACATCTTCTGAAGAACACTCTGAAGTTGTCAGACTCCACTGATGTGATCCCCATCAAACCTCGCTGGGCGTTACCCTGAGATGGTATTTGGTAACATAAGATGAAAAGCGATTTTAATCAAAATAATCCTAATTGTCCCTATTTGCAGTGAATGTCCTGCACTGTATTATAAAAACAAATTCTGCATCTCCTTGACAATTGGGTGCAACAACCCACTTGCAAATGAACTGCAAAAATCCCGAATGTATCTTTCTGAATGAACAACACCTATGAATATAGTAAAGGTGCAAGTAGGCATTGTCAGACCTCAATATCTCCCCCATATCACGAAGAAAGCCTGCAAAATCCTTTCAAATATGTTATCTAATTATAGTCCAAGCCTGCTGCCAAGTATCTGCTAACTCGGAGCATAGGGCAGGAGGGAAACTTATCATACAGCTTTCCTCATTATTTTCCACCTCTAATGCTCCTAATCAGTGGAAAATGAAACTATTTTTCTACAGGAAAGGTTATGAAACACACTGACGTCAAATATATCCTACCCCCAGACAACAAAAGGTGTGGAAGTGAGGGAAGACTTTGAAATCCATCTTTAAAATTTTAGTCTCATTAAAGGGTTTTCAAGAAGGCAGAAGTGGAAGGTTTGACAGGTTTTTACTCTGAATGGTTCTCACACACATTAATTTTCCCTCATTAAACAAAGATATTTTGTAAGTCACCTGCTGTATAAAAACTCTCCGTGTGAAATGCTTTTTGCAAAATCTCAGATTGTTGGTATTTTGTGTGTGATTAATGTTTGTAAAACAGACAGTTTCTTTTTGTTAAGTCTTGCACTGCCTTTGCATCTCTCAGACTTGTGCAACCATTTTTCTTTTAATTATATGTAGAGATGCCCCTGGTTTCCTGTTCTCTCGCACCCTGGGCACTTTTACCTGATGTCTCATATTGCAGCTGATGTAGACTGACAAAAAAATAGGTCTCTAATGAAGTCTTAGGGGGGAAGGAATGAAACTGTACCTTGTGCAACTGGGTTTTGTGACTGCAGCAAATAAACCTTGCACTGACTTTCTGCATCTCTAATATGTTTCAAATTATAATCCATGTTTTGTTTATCTCAGAACATTAGCATTTGAGAACGCAGCACATTTATTTCTCAGTTCTCAGAATCCCTACATTGCAGAAGGAAAGCATTTAGTCCATCAAGCCTGCACCAATTCCTATCCCCATATGTTTGCCGCACTAGTCTTCCTAACCTATACATCTTGGGACACTTAAGGGGCAATTTAGTATGGCCTAACCCTTTGGAGTGTGGAAGGAAATTGTGGGAAGGAAACCCACGCAGATAGAGGCAGAAAGTGCAGACTTTCCTGAGGCAGGAATTGAACCCAGGTCCCTATCACTGTGAGGCAGCAGTGCTAACCACTGTGCCACTTTCAGAGAGCTTTGACCAAAGGTCATCACAGTTAAAATGTTAGCTCTATTCTTGCTCAACGGGCTCTGTGGGATCTGCTGAGATTTTTCAGCATGTTTTGTCTTTATTTCTGAGTAGTTTACTTGTTGCAGTTCGCCCTGTGAATCAGACTCAATGGCTGCCACATTTTCTCGATTCCTCCTCTGACTATCTGCTTTTTTAAAGGCAATTTCAGCTTTAATAAAGAAAAGCACAGCCGTCAAGTTGTGCACAGCAAACTCCCACCAAAGGGCACGCAGGTGAACAGTCAGCCAATGTGTATGTTGCTGCGAGCCTGACTTACATCCTGGCTTCAATTGGAGCCCAGGGTTTTTCTTCTTCCCCAGACCTCACACATGCAAGACACAGAACGGGGCAAGGTCACAAGTCTGGAATATGCTAGCATGAGATAAAATTAATTGGTCCAGGCTCATTTTTAATACGATCAAATGATTCAGCTAGACCATTAATAAAACATTCGGAATCCATTTAGCTGTTGCTAAGCAGTTAATCAAAATCTCCTATGCGGCTGAGATTGAGAGGCAAAACAATATACCTTTAGACAGTTCAAAAGCATTATAACTGTGTGGAGTCATTGAATAGATTTATTTCCTTTGCAATAGGAATTTGACTGTGTTGTAATTTTAAATTTGCTGTGCCACAGTGAACCATTGTGAACAGTGGGATGTTGTGCATTCTCACTCGAACGGTGGAATAATTTTTTTTAATGTTTAATAGTTGCTGTGCATTTGGCCTGTGGAGTCAATTTTAGTGATGGGATGCTCTTGCAAATCTCCTGCTGTTCTCTCTTGGAGATGCAGACTGCTCCGAAGAGGTACAGATCCATATACTTCAGTGCCTGTGTTTACGTGCCTGATTTTGAGAGAGGCTATTTGACAAGGGAGTGGGGGAGGGAGTCAGGGCTATGCCTTAATTTTACTCTCTCCAAATGTCCACACAAAGACAGTTTGCAGCAAGGATTGCAGAATAACAAATGGAAAGAGGCTGGATGATGTGGGCAGCATGGTGGCACAGTGGTTAGCACTGCTGCCTCATAGTGCCAAGGACCTGAGTTTGATTCCCAGCTTGGGTCACTTTCTGTATGGAGTTTGCACATTCTCCCTGTGGTATGCGTGGCTCCACTCCGGGTGATCCAATTTCCTTCCACACACGGGTTAGGTGGATTGGCCATGCTAAATTGCCCTTAGTGTCAGGGGGACTAGTTAGGATAAATGCATGGGATTATGGGGATAGGGCTTGGGTGGGATTGTGGTCAGTGCAGATTTGAGGGGTCGAATTGCCTACTCTGCACTGTAAGACTCTATGATTCAGAAATGGTAGCACCACACCACTGTCCCAGATGGATCAGCTAACTTCTGAACTTTTGTCCCTTCTACCCAATGGATAGGTATTGGCTGCAGTTACCTACTAGACAATCAGGAAAATTTACTACCTGACAGGGTGGCGCAGTGGTTAGGACTCAGGTTCAATTCCCAACTTGAGTCACTGCCAGTCTGTACGTTCTCCCCTTGTCTGTGTGGGTTTCTTCTGAATGCTCCAGTTTCCTCCCACAGACTGAAAGACATATTGATTGGGTGTATTGACCATGCTAAATTCTCCTGTGGTGTACCCAAATAGGCAGTGGAGTGTGGCAATTAGGGGATTTTCACAGTAACTTCATTGCAGTGTGAATGTAAATCTGCTTGTTACACTAATAAATAAACTTTATATCAAGGGTGAAATATCTAATCTGATTTTTTTTTATCAACATATATCTATTATAAGCACTCTCAATATTTGCAGAATGATTTAAGCTAATATGTGCACATCAGTGAAACACTGACCAGGAAATGTATTTTTAATGATGCTTGTTGAGGTATAACTATTGGCTTGTGAAATGTGATAAAGAGGATATTTATGATGATGAAAGAAGCAAGACCTCAGTTAAATATCTCAACCCCATCTATTGCCAGTATGATATCAGACAAATGTCCTGCTTGTTCATTTGCATTGGTTCTCTATCCCCCAGTGCATTCCATTTTAAATCCTTGCACACTTTTTCATGTCCCTCCATATCCTCTCTCCACTCTATCCCTGCAGTTTGCATCAACCTTGTAACTTCACCTTACACAGAGATTGTAGAGATGGCAGATCCAATTGTGGATTTTAAAAGGTAATCGGAGAAGTATTTAAGGGTGGCAGAGTAAAATTAGAATCATAGAATCCTATAGTGCAGAAAGAGATCATTCAGCCATTGAGTCTGTACCGACAGCAATTCCACCCAGGCCTTATCCCCATAACACCATGCACTTACCCCAGCTAGTCTCTGACACAAAAGAGCAATTTGGTATGGCCAATCTAGCCAACGTGCACATTTTTAGACTGTGGGAGGAAACCAGAACACCAGAGGAAACCCACACAGACATAGGGAGAAGGGAGGAATGTGCAGTCTCTGCATAAAGAGTGACCCAAGCCGGGAATTGAACTTTGGTCCCTGGCACTGTGAGACAGCAGTGCTAACCATTGTGCGACTGTGTAGTCCCAGCTAGCTGAGTTGACCTTGCAGAAACACAGCAATTACATGATTATGCCAAATGACCAGCATCTGTGCTGTAACCATTCTACTAATCTATTCAATGATTCTGTGATTCTGATTGCAAAATCTTCTCAAAACTCTTTTCTAACTCAGTGAATATTTCCTGTTTTATCTTGATTTCATAAAATGTCTTGGGACAATTATTATAATAGAGCTATCTAAACCCAAGTTGCTGTTACTGAATGCATGTGCTCTCGGTTTTGAACTCAATTTTCTGGCACACTTGCTATTTGTTGAAGGCTGGGGAAGGTGGTGACACAGTGTGATTGTCACTGGACTAGTAGTAATACAGAGGCCCAGGGTAATGCTCGGAAGACCTGCTTTGAATCCCACCATGGCAAATGGTGGAATTTAAAATATCTGGAATTAAAAAATTCTAATAATTGTGCAACATTTTGGTCTCATTTACTTTCAGCGTTAGTGAATTCCATTCTCTGGATGAGGAAATTTCTCTTCACCTCAGTTCTAAAAGGTTTATCAGTTACCTATAAACTATGACCTCTAGTCTGGACTCCTTTACCATCGAGAACTCTGAAACTCTGAACCTGTCTAATGCTGTTAGAATTTTGTAAGTTCAGTAAGATCCCCTCTTACTCTCTTATACTCTAGTGGATATAATCCTAAGTCACTATCTCTCCTCATATGATAGCCTGGTAGACCTTTGCTGCACTCCCTCTATAGCAAGGATATCCTTCCTCAGATCAGGATACCCAAACTGCACACAATACTCCAGGTATGGTCCTATATATTTGCAGTGACACTTCCTTATTCTATACTCAGGTCTTTTCGCTATGAAAGCCAACATAGCATTTGCCTCCTTTACTGCCTGTTTGTGCGCTTACTTTCAGAGACTGATGCTTGAGGATATCGAGGTCTCGCTAAGTATCCACCTCTTCCAATTTACACCCATTCATTCACTGACTGCAGCAATTCAAGAATCATAGAAACCATACAGTGCAGAAGCAAGCCATTCAGCCCACCAAGTCTGCACTGACTCTCCGATGGAGAAGGCAGTTTACCATCACCTTCTCAAGAGAAACGAGTGATCGGGTAATAAATGCTGTTTAAGACCGTAATGACCACCTTCCTTAAATAATTAAAAAAAGAGCATCTTTGCCTTCCCTCTTTGATGCCACATTTAGCATTTTTCTCCAAACTGAGATGAATTTTGGCTGTTCAACCAATTGTGCAGCTACATGACATGCACATCTCCCCTTTTCCCTCCCACCCACCCCTCACTGCCTATCTGCATCTCCTTCTGATGAACCCTCAAAAGTTTCAGTCTTTAAGTATGATACGTGGTGTCAGGTGTGCAAAGCTGCCTTATGCTCGAAGACAAATGTCATAAGCTGCCATGCATCTCCATACATGACATCATTGGTGGACCTTTCCAGAATTGGATTCACGCTACTCAAGTGAATTTAACAGTAGCTCTTCTGAAATTCTCACTGATGGGAATCTGAATGACTTCTATAATGAATTGAAGTAATTTATTATTGTCACATTTATTGGGATGCAGTGAAATTTTTGTTCCTTGCACACATTGAGTATATAGGGGAAAAGTAAAGGAGAGGGTACAGAATATAATGTTGCAGAAATAGATGTGATGAAAAAAAAGATCAGCTTAATATGTGATAGGACCATTCAAAAGTCTGATGGCAGCAGGGAAGAAGCTGCTCTTGGTATGTGATCTCAGACTATTTTATCTTTATCCTGATGGAAAAAGGTGGATGAGAGTATTCTCAGGGTGCCTGGGAACCTCGATAATGTTGGCTGCTTTTCCGAGGCACGAGAAGTATAGTTGGAGTCAGTGTACAGTGTCAGTGGAGTCAGCGGCTTCGCGTGGTGGACTGGGAAAACTGATAAGTAAACTGATCATGTTTTGAGACAGTGCCAGAATTTTACTGCCTTGCCCAGCCAAGGCTCAAAAGATCCCTCCCAAGGCCCATGGAGTATGCAATTCCGGGGTAGGCGTGCAGGTAAAATTCCGGCAAGGATATCTATACCTCAGCCTTGGTCCAATCTTACAGTTAAGACTCCAACAATTGAAAGAGGAAATTCATGCCTCATAACCTGGGAGGGGGAGGGAGGCGATTTACTTCAACTTAGAGACAAAGGATTATATGTTCACTAATTGCACAATTATCGGCAAGGATTCTTTGAATTAAGTACTATGATTGTTACGGAAGTATCTTGATATTGTGAGTCTTGAACAAATTGTCCTAAACATAAGCTTAAAGCAATACAATGAAAAGGGAAGCACATAAATATGTGTCAAGTCAACCAGCATCTGAAAGGGAGAGATAGATGAATAACTTGTGCACTCAAACTGATGGGATGCTGAGCCTTGCAGCCTTCTCCATCTGCATTTTTAATCAGCTGCTGTGCAGTCCTCTGTGAAGTGATTGGACATGCTTGCTGGGATAATTACTGCTCAGCAAAGTTATGTGTTTTGGCTATGTTGTGATTTTGCAGTTGAACAATCCTTAGATTTCTAATTACGGATCCGAATCTGTAAGATACAGTTCATCAGGCCAGCTATGTTCAACAGACCTGAAAATCCTCTTCAAAGAAATAGTCAAAAGCACAGCTCCATAATAGCCTTGTATTAAGGCCTATAATTGAAAATCATAACCCGCTGCACTGTAGATTTAAAATAATGCACATCATTCAGATATCTTGGTTATTAAATGCATGCTGGGTACAGTAATGTAGTCATTATGGTCCTAGAATAATAACACATAGTATACGAGCTCAAATCAGTAAAACTGCAAAATTGAAATCACACCTAACATGAGCAAATGACCTCAATTAAACACCAGATTATTGTAAAACCCAGCCAATTCACAAATGCCCTTTGGGAATTGGGAAGTATCTCGACTTCCCACTCTCCGTGGTTAACTCGCTTGCGAAGCAATTGTCAGAGAGACAGGGCATCTGGGAGTGAGCAGCAAATTTGACCTTAGTGACGTTGAACAAGCCCTGAAAGCCTTTGGTTCAGCATCTGCTCTGTCTGGTCTCAGCCAGGAATGGAGCTGCAAATGATCCCAGTGCCCTTCGATTAGGGAATGGGCCAGAGAAAATACTGACCCTAATTTCTACCCTGTTACTTCTAGAAAGAGTCCGCAAGTGGAAATGAAGTGAGGTTAATGTTGAGTTTATTGTAATGCCTCAATGATTGAATAGCTTGCCTTCGAGGAGGCCGATCTGTATTGCAAAAACATCTCTGCTGAAAATACATTTTTATTTTGCTTGTGTATTCAGATTCTTGTAGAAAATTAAGTTAGAAGCAACTATTATTAATGCAAGTTAAGAAAAGTTTAATGGATTGATATGCAGAAAGAATCAAAGAATCCCTACAGTGTAGAAGGAGGCCATTTGTACCGAATCTAAAATGGAGTATCTTATGCGGGCCCTATCTCTGTAACACCACATATTTATCCCCCTAATCATTTTAACTTACACATCTTGCGACACTAAGGGACAATTTAGCATGACCCATCCACCTTACTTGCAAATCATTGAATCTCTATAGTGTATAAGGAGGCTATTTGGCCATTGAGCCAGCAATCCCAGTCAGGCCTCTCCCCAGCAACGACACATGTCCACTCTGCCAATCTCCCTGACACTAAGGGGTAATTGAACAATCTTTGGACTGTGTGAGGAAATCGGAGCACTCAGAGGAAACCCACCCAGACACACCAAGAACATGCAAACTGTACTCATCACCCGAGGCCAGAATCAAACTCAGGTCATTGGCGCGAAGAGGCAACAGTGCTAACCATTGTGCCAAGGTGCCGCATGGAACACAATACCTTTACACCAAAATTGCAGTGCTGCCTGGAAACAAATTTGATTGTGTGACCTGGATTTTGCGACCATTTGCAAAGTGACATTGCCCGCCGATGAAAATGAAGAATAATGCCCACAGAAATACGGTGCCTATGGTAATGATCCATGGAAGGAGCCAATCACGTTGAAGTATTCACTCAGGTTGTTAAAAACACTTAAAATTCATTACATTTAAATAAATAAAGTAGATTTAATTTATAAAAATACAATAATAAATACATTTGAATTAAAAGAATTTAAATTTTCAAATGGTGAAATAAATGATTCTCATTGGATTAAGGTAGAAGCCAAAATAAAGATAATCAATTTGTTTAAAGAAGTTTAAGTAGGTTATTTCTTTAAAATATAAGAGTGGAGCTATTTCTCCATTATAATAATGGAGAAATGTGGCATTTCACAAATGTTCAGGATCAGGAAAAGTGTTTAGCATTAACCCTGAAATTAGAGGCTGTTGGGTTTTTGAATATGTTCAAAGCTGAGTTAGACTCACAGAGTCACAGAGGTTTACGGCATGGAAACAGGCCCTTTGCCCAAATTTGTCCATGCCACCCTTTCTTTTTTAAACCCCTAAGCTAATCCTAATTGTCGGCGTTTGACCTGTATCCTTCTATCCCATCATATACATGTAATTATCTAATTTTAAAAGCAAAAATTGTACCTGCCTCTACAACTATTTCTGGCAGCTTGTTCCAGATACTCACCACCCTCTGTGTGAAAAAAATTGCACTCCCCAAACACTTTTGTATCTCTCCCCTCTCACCTTAAACCTATGCCTTCTAGTTTTAGATTCCCCTATCTCTGGGAAAAGACTATTGAGCTGATCTGTGCCCCTCATTATTTTATAGAGCTCTATAAGATTACCCCTCAGCCTTCTATGCTCCCGAGAAAAAAGTCCCAGTCTATCCAGCCTCTCCTTATAACTCAATCCATCCTAGTAAATCTTTTCTGCACTGTTTCTAGTTTAATAGTATCCTTTCTATAATGGGGTGACCAGAATTGTGCATGATATTCCAAGGGTGGCCTTACCAATGCCTTGTATAACTTTAACAAGACATTCCAACTCCTGTATTCAAGTTAAATAGATTTTTGACTGGCTTTTCTTTTGACCTTAGTTTTCTTTAGCACGTCATTGAAAACCTGATTACACATCATCCACGGTGACACAGTGGTTAGTACTGCTGCCCCACAGTGTCAGGGACCCGGACTCGATTCCTGCCTTGAGTCACTGACTGTGAGGGGCCTGTATATTCTTCCTGTATCTGCATCGATTTCCTCCAAATGCTCCGGTTTTCTTCCACTGTCTGAAAGATATGCTGGTTAGGTGCAACGACCATGTAAACTTTCCCTCAGTATACCTGAACAAGTGCCGGAGTGTGGCAATTAGGCGATTTTCACAGTAACTTCATTGCTGTGTCAATGTGAGCCTACTTGTGGCACTAAACTTCAAAAAAATTCAAAATATCTAAAAAAAATTAATTCAACAGGATGTTCTCTTTTACAATGCCCTTATAGTGAGATTAACAGCGCCAAAGTGAATGTCCACTTCCACTGGCGTAACACAGCAGTTTTGCAAGGGAGAATTGATTGACTGGCAGCAGTTTTTGGATTCATGTGTTTAATTGCATTTGCTGATTTCCCAAGTTGCTGTTAATGTCATTGGCACTGATTATAGACAATTTTACCATCGTTAGCAGGGACAATCTGGGCCGATTTATATTCTGGGGCTCCCCACAATGAGCAAAACTGTTTTGTTTTTTTTGGTTCTGTACATCGCTGTGTTATCTGACTGTATGTGACAGACACCCGTAATTCATTCTACAGCACAAATCCATTCAAGTCATCAACAGAAGATATTCTGTGACTCTTGAAGTTCAGATGGTGTCAGGTAGAATCTCTCATTGGTTCAATGACTTGCATTTCCGATGTTAGTGCTTGAATGTTCAAAACCGTAGAATGAGGCAAAACTATTGAGCCGATTCAGATCGATGCTCAATATCCAGTTTCCAGTGGCATACCACTTACACTTGTACGTAATGCAGAGGGCACCAGGTTCAGTCAAGTGCTCCAGATGTTACCACCTTACATTTCAGACATATCTCTATCCATTACCCGGGGCAGCATGACAAATTATATCGAAGAGGGTCAGCATCCTCAGAGGGCCTTGACACATCTGTCCACTTGTAAGACCAGATATGAGTGTGGAAAACAAGAAAACAGAACCTGTGGCTCGATAGGGTGGAGCAAGTCAAAAATGATGGATGGTTGCAATAGCATCTGAAAGCTTTCCTTTGACCTGGAGCTCATTTAGAATGTATAACAAGATGAGGCCATCATGGAGTCTCAGCGGGTGCGTGTCTATTGGGACCAGCTGATGTTTGAGCACACAGCAAAAATAAGATGGGATCTTCATCTTGAACAAATGATCTTCATTAATGTGGAACTGTTGGTAATTACATCCTTACTTAGAAGGAAGTGCCTCCTTGGACCTGTCCCAGGATGTATCAGTTACCTTCCAGTTAGTGTTTTTTTTGAAGTTTTGGGATTTTTTTTTACACTTCCTTATTGACATTTGTATTATGTAATGAGGTCACCAATCTAATCACCTTGGTGAACGTTGTGGAACAGCATGGAGGAGTTTCATCACCAACTCGAGAAGGTGGTGATGTTTTGTGAATTTGACTCATTTTCAAAAGTCAGAAGGATCACCAGTAATTTTCTATTGAAACACACTAGCCAATAGTTTGGCACAGAATGGCAATGGAAATCATGCAAAGCACAAAGAAAATTGCAGCACAGGAAAGGGCCCTTCGCTCCCCCCCCCCCCCCCACCAAAAGCCTGCACCGACCATGCTGCTCATATGAACTAAAACCCCCTTTCCTTCCGAGGACCATTTCCCTCTCTTCCCATTCTATTCGTGTATTTGTCCAGATGCCCCTTAAAAGTCACTATCTTATCTGCTTCCGCTACTGCCCCGTCAGTGAGTTCCAGAATCGCATAACTCTCTACGTAAAAATCCACCATCAATACTAAAGCAAGATGCTCTAGACACTGGGGATTTAGGCTGGAATTAGTCGGTCTCACACGCTCCATCACCATGGCTCGTGAGAATGGGAAACTTGGCGCGCAGCCAAATCTCTGTTCACAGCGGCGGGGCTGGAGAATCCCAGTGTCCGGAGAGGTTGAAGAATTGCAGATGTATATTCTAAGCTTCTTGATTTTACTATGACTTTCAAGACCTCTTCCGATTCTGCAAATAGCACTCCAGAACAGGCTATTGTAGATCAGAAAAAATCTAGCACTTTCAAATGTGCATTATTGATGCCAAATAGACAAATAAATGGCAGTTAGAAGAAATATGTTTGGTAAGACTGGTGTGAAGATTGAAGTAGATGGTATCATGCTGGAATAAATAGATAAGCTTGTCTATTCAGGGGAATTTCTTATTGAGGATGGTAGGTGCAATGCTGAAGTCAGAAGAAGGATTGAGATAACCACAAGTAATACTGTGAAGATAAAAGATGTATTAATAACAAAAAAAAACTCAAGCTTGTAACAAGGAGAAAATAGTTAAAATACTACGTTCTGTCCACTTTGCTGTCTGCTTGAGAATTCTGGACAATAAGTAAAAATCTGCAGGTGAAAATAGAGGCCTTTGAAATGCTAAGCGGTTTGCTTAAAATTCCATGAGGCAAATGAAGAGATGCTTGAAATTGCAAGAACGAAATAGATTCTTAAAAGGTGCCTTTTTTTTATTTGTTCAGTGGATGTAGGCATTGCTGGATAGGCCAGCATTTATTGCCAAATTGGGCAGCACAGTGGCACAGTGGTTAGCACTGCTGCCTCACAGTGTTAGGGTCCCAAGTTCAGTTCCGGCTTCGGGTTACTGTCTATGTGGAGTTAGCATGTTCTCTCCATGTCTGCATGGGTTTCCTCGGGGTGCTCCGGTTTCCTCCCACAGCCCAAATATGTGCAGGTTAGGTTGATTGGCCATGTTAAGTTGATTCTAGTATCTGGGCAATTATTAGGGTAAATGCGTGGGGCAACGGAAATAAGGCCAGGGTGGGAATGTGGTCAGTACAGATTTGATGAACTGAATTACCTCCTTTTGCACTGTAGGTAGTCTATGACATCCTTAATTGCCTTTGAATAGTGTGGTTTGCTGGACCATTTCAGAGGTCATTTAATGGCATTACTGTGGATTTAGAGTTATATGTAGGCCAGACCAGGTAAGGAGGGCAGATTTCCTTCCCTAAAGGATATTAGTGAGCGAGCTGGGTTTTTACAACAATCGATAATGGTTTCGTGATTGTCTTTTTTAAAATTTTGTGGCACGGTGGCACAGTAGTTAGCACTGCTGCCTCACAGCGCCAGAGACCCAGGTTCAGTCACTGCCTGTGTGGAGTTTGCACTTTCTCCCCGTGTCTGTGTGGGTTTCCTATGGGTGCTCCAGTTTCCTTCCATAATGTAAAGATGTGCGGGTTAGGTTGATTGGCCTTGCTAAATTATCCCTACTGTCAGGAGAATTAGCAGGGTAAATGCATGGGTTTACAGGAATCAGGTGGGTTTGGGGTCACTACAGACTCGATGAGCCGAATGGCCTCCTTCTGCACTGTAGGGAGTCTTTTTTTTTATCGAATTCAAATTTCATCACCTGCTGGGGTGGGATTCAAACCCAGATTCTCCAAACATCACTCTGAGTCTCTGGGTTACGAGTCCAGTGACAATTCCGTTACCTCCCCAGTTTCTGCCTCCAGGGAAGACAATGTTATAATTTCTGATCTCCACAGCACTGAAACTTGGAGGCACCCCAAAGATGCACTGGGGGACCCACCTTGCTCCCCCCAACCCCTGCAGGACCCCATGAAAGGATGGCACAGCAATTGCCCAAGAAGTTCAAAGTTCTATTGGTCAATTGCCCTGCACAGAGAACCATCCCACGCACTGATTCAAATCACAGGCATCAAATGGTTCCTAGTCTACAACAAAATTATTACCCGGGAAATATTAGAGGAATTAATACCACTTCTAACTCCTGGATAACAAGAGAACCGATCTCTCCATTGACTACTCCACACCCTAAACACAGAGCCAGGGACCAAGTTGGGCTGAAAGGTCTGCTTCTATGCTGTAAGCCTCTATGACTCAATGATTACTCCACATGCCCCCAACTCTATGGACCTTACGAGTGCTGTCTCAAACCCAAACCCCTTCCTCTTGAAAATAATGTGAAGGGACAGCATGAAGAGGGCTTGACTTGGGCATAGTTGGATGTGGGATTTCACAGAACGGTTACACAATAGGTGTGCAAGGATGGAGCATGGCAGGATGAGTGTGACACACCGTGACAGCGGGTCTCCTGCTAAGAGCAGCAGCAAGCAGTAGCTGGAAATCTGAAATAAAAAGGAGAATGCTGGAAATACTCAGTAAGTCAGGGAGAATCGGTGTACAGAAAATCAGAAACTTCGTCCTAGTTAGAACAGAGAAAGTAAATTTCTTGCCCCTTCAGCCAAACTCAACTCCAATGGCCTATCATGCCCGCTGTGTCAAATGATGCCTCTCCATCCATCTCTTGTTGCAATAGCTGCCCCCCTCCACTGTGAAAATGTGAGGTAATGTGATTTGGAAGGTCTACTGCAGAAGGAAAGATGCAGTAAATGGTTGAGCCCTTAGAAATATTAACATACAGAGGCATTCAGGAGATTAGACTCACAGTTCCTTGAAGGTGGGAACTGCAGTGGAAAAGCTGGTCGAGAAGATGTATGGCATGCTGGCCTTCTTTGGTCAAGGAATTGGAAAATCATGTTGCAGCTGTATAAGACTTTGGTTAGGCTGCATTTGGAGTATTGTATACAATTCTGGTTGCCACTCTACCGGAAGGATGTTGACGCATTGGAAAGGATGCAGAAAAGATTTACCATCATGTTGTCTGGTTTGGACTATGAAGAAACATTGAACAGACTTGGATTGTATTCACTGGGGCGCTGGAGAATGAAGGGTTACCTGATAGATATTTACAAGATTGTGAAAGGCTTGAATAAAATGGGTAGTCATTTTCCCAGATTGAAGACTCAATTACTCGGACACCCAGATTGAAAGTGAGAGGGGGAAATGTTTAAAAGAGATCTAAGGGGCAGGTTTTTCATGCAGAGAGTGTGAAAACTGTTAAAGGAAGTGATGGAAGTAGATTCTATATCAACATTCAAGAAGCATCTGGATAGATATATGAATAGTCAGGAAATAGAGGGATATGAACTACATAGAGGCAAGAAAATATTAGATTACAGAGGTTGGGTTTGTCAGGCTTATTCCTGTGCTGTTCTTTGTTCTTTGTTGTTTGCAAAACATTGCTTGATAAATGAGTCTCATTCTCTAACATCTGTGGTCAATGCCAGAATCTTTATTTACGCAATGTTAAGAGGTTTCAAGGGCTTGCAGTTTCTGTTATTGATAATTTAGAGGTTCTGTATCAGTCTCCACCTTTTAGGATCCCTACAGTGCCCAAGGAGGCCATCTGGCCCATTGAATTTGCACCGACTCTCTGACAAAGCATGGATGATTGACACTGTTGTTATCCTGTAATGAAATCACTTTCTCTTTAAGTGTTACATAATGAATGAATGAATTTTTAAAGGTATTTTTTACACTTGCAATTGTCCCTACATTGTTCAATGGTTCTACACAATGTACAGAAGATGAGCGGGCATTTTCCTTCATTCTCTTAATATCCAAAAATCTGTTGGCCTTAGTCTTGAACACAAAGAATCTCCCCAGAAATATTTACAAAAAATCCATATAATTTGGAAGTGGGACATATCTGTCAAACAGTTATTAATAGGAGTAACCCAATCTCTGGCTGCTGGTAATGACCCAGGCTACTAGAATGTTGCTCCAGTGGTTTGTAATGCTGTGTGAAATTCCCTATTGAATTGCAATTGAGTAAAGCCTGAGAGAGAGGATGAAAAATTGTTGAGCCGGGTGGGTGAAAATGGAATAGGGTTAATGGGGGCACAGTGTTTTGTCCAATTAAGCTGAATATCACTCAGTAAAGCCATTAGAGCTCTGGTCAACGTTAAGGTGCTAATGATCAACATTAAAAGATTCCTTAATGGCCTCTTCCTGGTGCAGAGGGAGGTGATTAATGTTCAAGATTACATCCTCTTGGATTTGCCTACTGACACACTTAGAATTATTGTTGTCTCTCATTTTGCAGTGATAGCCTTTTTTTTAACCTCTTCTGATTGCAATTAAATCACACAGTCTCTCCGAATTGTCTGTAGACTGAACTCAACATGTACCACAAAGGGTTTCAGTGCATTAATAAGCAGTTATGGCAGTGAGCCTATCATTTTCCGTTCCCTTTCAATTGAGTTCCCGCATTAGACACGTAGGAGCGCAGGAGAATGTCAGCCGTTTTCTGATAACGTCAGGCAGCTTTTGACAGTTGGCGAGGAAGTGAAATGTGATTAAGGAGAAATGAATTGACGTTACATTGCCAGCTACAGCGAGAACGAACTATCCCCCCAGTATTATCTCACTAAACAGCCGACAGGTACTGAAAAGAATCCGTGCCGCTGTTGCAATAAGAGTGAGAAAAAAATCATTCTTCACAATAAGCATCTTACAAAGCACTCCTTCGCAAATGGCCCCTTCTTTGTGGAGGTTGGGTCACAGATTGGTTTCATCATTGGTAGGCATTCTGACCAATGAGCTTTGTCCATTTTTGAAACGAGACAGCGGATTTGAATCCGTACGATGACAAAAGTACTTGCACTTTCAATGGAATTAGAGAGCTCACTTTTATTATAGCTAGTGGTCTGAAACATCGCCTACAATACACATTGCAGCTTGTGGGTATTCCCTGATTTAAAACCTGGAGAATTCTACATCTATCTGAATGAAAATGTCTTCTCTATGTAATGTTATGGACATGAAAAAGAATGGGTATGCTTATAACTCATTTACGAGTTTCAAGAACAGGTTAGGTTGATTGGCCATGCTAAATTGACATTTACTATCATGGAGATTAGCTGGATAAATATGTGGGATTATAGGGAAAGGATCTGGGTGGGACTGTTGTCAGTGCAGGTTCAATGGGCTGAATGGCTGCACTGTAGGGATTGTCTATGAACTCCATTGCAGTTAATGTTTAATATTGTTATTCCTGGTAAACACATATTGCGAAGTTTGTTTGCTTAATTATTAGTGTCTCAAGTAGACTGATATTAACACTGCAACGAAGTTACTGTGAAAATCCCCTAGTTGCCACATTCCAGTGACTGTTCAGGTATTGAGGGAGAATTCAGCACAGCCAGTGCACCTAACCAGCACATGTTTCAGACTGTGGGAGGAAACCAGAGCACTCGGAGGAAACACATGCAGAAATGGGGAGAATGTGCAGACTCTACACAGACAGTGACCCAAGGTAGGAATTGAACCTGGGTCCCTGTGAGGCAGCAGTGCTAACTACTGTGCCGCTGTGCTTGCCCACTAAACACTTAGCCATTTTATTTGATTACCGTCAAATGTTGTGTGAGAACTGTTAAGTGTTTGCTAAGTTTAATAACCTCAAAGTCTCAGAAGGCCAGATCCTCTTTCCCCATTATGGTTTGGAGTCAAACTCGAGCAGCATGACACTGCTTTCATTTTGATCTTGTCCCAATTCTGATTTGGATACAGGGAGCTGACCTGTTCACTCTGAGTGCTTCCTGACATTTCCTGCTGTTAAATTCATTTTCTGAAGGTTAGCTGCAGAGCTGTGATCCTATCATTTCCCTGGGTCTGCGTGTCTGCAGGAGGATTATAGATCTTACGTATCTGTTATAGCGCAAAGGAAAGAGAGGCTTGCATTTTTTCAGTGCTTTTCACAATCACTGGAGATCGTAAAGTGCTTTACAGCCAATGAAATATTTTAAGTTTATTTATTAGTTTCACAAGTAGGCTTACATTAACACTGCAATGAAGTTACTGTGAAAATCCTCTAGTTGTCATACTACAGTGCTGTTCGGATATGTTGGCCATGCTAAATTCTCCCTCAGTGCTCCCAATCAGCAAACTTTTCGGACTGTGGGAGGAAACCAGAGCACCCAGAGGAAACCCAGCGATTCCCAGCTTGGGTCACTGTCTGTGCGGTATTTGTACATTCTCCCTGTATCTGGGAAACTGGGATTGCTGCAGTTTCCTCCCACTGTCCAAAAATTTGAGGGTTAAGTGAATTGGTCATGCTAAATTGCCTCTTAGTGTCAGGGGAACTAGCTAGGGTAAATGCATGAGGTTACGGGAATAGGGCCTGTGGTCAGTGCAGACTTGATGGGCTGAGTGGCCTCCTTCTGTATTGTAGGGATTCTATTCAAATACAGGAGTGTTTCTTTGAAGGACAAGAGCAGCAGAATTTTTCTTCTTAGTCTAACATCATCTCAACTTGGAAATCCATTGTTGTTCTTTCATCATTGCTGTGCCAAGTAACATTTTGCGAATATATTCATTCTCCACAAATTATATCTTCACATACAAAACTATTCATTGTCAACATCTTTGGGATTACTATTGACCAGAATCTCAGCTGGGTTCACCACATAAACACAATGGCTACAAGGGCAGGTCAGAGGCTGAGAATGCTGCGGTGAGTAACTCACCTCCTGGCTCCCCAAAATCTGTTCACCATCTACAAAGGCACAAGTCAGGAGTGTGATGGAATACTCCCCACTTGCCTGGATGGATGCAGCTCCAATAACACTCAAGAAACTTCACACCATTCACGATAAAGCAGCCTGCTTGATTAGCACCATATCCACAAACAGCCATTCCCTCTACCACCGATGCTCAGTAACAGCAGTGTGTACTATCTACAAGATGCACTGCAGCAATTCACCAAAGATCCTTAGACAGCACCTTCCAAACCCATGATTACTTCTACCTAGGAGGACAAGGGCAGCAGATACATGGGAACACCACTACCTGCAAGTTCCTCTCCAAGCCACTCTCCATCCTAACTTGGAAATATATCATTGTTCCTTTGCAGTCGCTGGATCAAAGTCCTGGAATTCCATCGCCATTGTGGATCAACCCACAGGATGCGGATTGCAGAGATTCAAGAAGGTGGCTCACCACCACCATCTTCTCAAGGGCAACAGGGATAAGCAATGAATGCTGACCAGCCAGCGACACCCATGCCCCACACTTGAATAAAATAAAACATGAAGTCCAGCAGTTCAAGAAGAGGACCCACTAGAAATTTCTCAGGGGTGACAGTGATGGGTAATAAATACTGGCCTCGTCCTTATCCTGAGAATGAGGCTAAATTTAATGGCTGACAGAGTGGAGGAGAGCAGACTGAAAACATTAATCACCAATTCCACTCCAGCCTAAGTACTTCCATTTCATAGCTGGCATTTAATTTCCTCATACATTACTGTCTTATCATTTCTCAACTTGAACAGGTTATTGTGCATCACCTTTTGCTGCGCTGTAATATTTTTGCACTGAAATAAAAGCAAAATGCTGGAAAACTGAAATGAAAACAGAAGATGCTGGAAAAGCTCAGCAGGTCTGGCAGCATCTGTGGAGAAAGAAACAGAGTTAACGTTCTGAGTCCTATGGAGGTTTTCCAGCATTTTTCTCTTTCTACCTTGATTATATTTTGCACAACTACTTTATGAGTGTATTGGTTTCTTTCTAAAGTGTTAAGGCTGCCTTTTAAAAAAAAGGAAGCATCAAAGTTAAAGGTATACTGTATAGAAACATAGAAACTAGAAGCAGGAGTAGGCCTTTCAGCCCTTCGAACCTGCTCCGTCATTTATTTTGATCATGGTTAATCATCAAATTCAATACCCTGACCCTGCCTTCCTCCCCATATCCCTTTAGCCCCAAAAGCTATATCTAATTCCTTTTTGAAATCACATATTTTGCCCTTAACTATTTTTTGTGGTAGTGAATTCCACACAGTCACCACCCTCTGGGTGAAGAAATTTCTCCTCATGTCAGTCCTAAAAGATTTATCCCTTTTCCTCAAACTACGATTCCTAGTTCTGGATTCCCCCGCCATTGGGAACATTCTTTCTGGATCTACCCTATCTAACCGTATGAGAATTTTATAAGTTTCTGCGAGATCCTATCTTGCTCCTCCAAATTCCAGTGAATATAATCCTAACCCACTTAATCTTTCAACATATGATAGATCTGCCATCCCAGGAATCAGCCTGCTAAATCTTCACTGCACTCCCTCAATAGCAAGGACAATCTTCCTCGTAAAAAGACACCAAAATTGCACACAAGACTCCAGGCATGGCCTCACCATCGCCCTACGTAATTGCAGCTAATTCCTATACTCATATTCTCTCACTATGAAGGGCAGCATACTATTTGCATGCCATTTATAATCTTGTTCATGTTGTACAGTAAACCTTACAAAATAAAACAAGCCATTTGTAAATACACATGCTGAATGATTTTGATTCATGGCTTTAAAATGCTATTTTTGAATTCTGCATTGCTTAGGAGTATCATCTAACTTCACCACCAAGTTATGGTCAGCCTCCTCTTTTGAACCAAGTCCGATCTTACTCTCAGTTGAATGCTGCACAGGTGGCATGGTGACACAGTGGTTGGCACATCTACGTCACAACTCCAGGGACCTGGGTTCGATTCCCAGCTTAGTTCATTGTCTATGTGGAGCTTGCATGTTCTCCCCGTGTCTACATGGGTTTCCTCCGGGTGCTCTCGTTTCCTCCCACAGTCCAAAGATGTTAGTTTGATTCTCCATGCTGAATTGCCCAAAGTGCCCTGGGATGTGTAGCTTAGAGGGATTAGTGGGTAAATGTGAGTGGTTGTAAGAATAGAGTCTTGGCGGGATTGTGTTCGGTGTAGAATCGATGGGCTGAACAAAATAAAAGCAAATTACTGTGGATGCTGGAATCTGAAACCAAAAGAGAAAATGCCGGAAAATTTCAGCAGGTCTGCAGCATCTGTAGGATGAGAAAAAAGAGCTGATGTTTCAAGTCCAGAAGATGCTTTGTCAAAATTACAAGGCATGGAGAGTGAGAGATATTTGTACTGCAGGGTGAAAGAATGGAAGATGAGTCATAGCTACAGAAACCAGGGAAAAAGGCTGCAAATAGCTGTCCGCAGAAAGAATAAAGGGTGTGAATAGTCAAAGAGCAGAGAAGCCGAAATGAGAAGGTAAACCGTGGCAGATGAAGATGGGGAGGGGGAAGGGAATGGATGAGACACAGGGTAAAATTCAGAAAAGGGGGGAAAAAAAGTAAGGGAAGAGGGATGTAGAGAGAAAGAGTGGCTGGGGAGAAAAACAAAGGGAGACAATAACGAAATAAAAGGTAGAGAACGATATAAAATTAAATAAAATAGAATGAAAACAAAGGGGTTGAAGTGGGGTAGAGTTAATCATCTGAAATTGTTGAATTCGATGTCGACACCACAAGGTTGTAAAGTGCATCGCCAGAAGATGAGATGCTGTTCCTCCAGTTTGTGTTGAGCTTCACTGGAACATTGCAGCAGGCCAGGGACAGGCATGTGGGTATGGGAGCAGGATCGTGTGTTAAAATGGCAAGCAACCGGGAAGTCAGAGCCCTGATTCTGCACAGATCGAAGCGATCACCCAGATCTACGCTTAATCTGTCCGATATAGAGGAGACCATATTGGGAACAGCGAATGCAATTGACCAAATTGAAAGAGGTGCAAGTGTAACGCTACTTAGCCTGGAATTAATGTTTTCAACCTTGGATGGTAAGCATAGAAGAGGTAAAATGACAGATGTCACACCTTCTGCGAGTGCATGGGAAGGTGCTATGAGTGATGGGAGAGGTGTTGGGTATAGTGGAGGATTGGACTAGGTTATCCCTGAAGGAATGGTCTCTGTGGAATGCTGACGGAGGGAATGAAGGGAAGCTGGAGTTGGCAAAAATGCAGGGGATTATGCTTTGCATGCGGAAGGTGACAGGGTGAAATGTGAGAACAAGGGGAACTCTATCCTTGTTCTGGCAGGGAGGGGAGGGTGTGAATGCTGTGGTGCAAGAAATGGGCCGCACACTGTTGATGGCCCTGTCAACAATTGTGGGTGAGAATCCATGATTGAGGAAAAAGGAGCACATATTAGAAGCACCACTTTGGAAAATGGCACAATCAGAACAAATGTGACAGAAGCGAAGGTGCTGAGAGGAAGGGATGGAGTCCTTATAGGATGTGGGATGTGAAAACTTGTAGTCCAGATCGCTGTGGGAATCAGTGGGCTTATAATGGACCTCGATCTTCCAAATCTTGAAACATTCATCAACTTTGCTTCCAGTTTCCATCCCACCATTGCCTTCAGCTGGTCCCTTCTCTTCCTTGATCTTTCTGTCTCCATCTCCGGCAATAGATTATCTCCAATATCCATTACAAGCCCACTGATTCCTCATCCACAATTCTCACCCGAGCCCTCAATAGCGTGCAGTCCATTTCCCGCGCCATGACCCTTATGCCCTCCCCTCCCTCCCAGAACAAGGATAAAGCCCCCCTTGTTCTCACATTTTAGCCCACCAGTCTCTGCATGCAAAAAATTATCCGCCTCCGTTTTCACCAACTCCAGCATGATATTACCACCGAACACATCTTCCCTTCACTCCCTCCGCATTCCACAGAGACTGTTCCCTCTGGGATAACCTAGTCCACACCTGCTCGATACCCAACACCTCTCCTAGGGTCATTCCTAGCACCTTCTCATGCACTCGCAGAAGGTATAACACCAGTTCCTTTACCTTTTCTAAGCTTATTAAGCAAGATCCAAAACATTAATTCCAGGTTAAGCAGCGTTACACTTGCACCTCTTTCAATTTGGTGTATTGCATTCGCTGCTCCCAATGTGGTCTCCTCTATATTAGAGAGATTAAGCGTAGATTGGAAGATCACTTTGCTGAGCACCTTTGGTTTGTGCGCAGTTCAGGGCCCTGACCTTCCGGTTGCCATTTTAACACACGATCCTGCTCCCATACCCACATGCCTGTCCCTGGCCTGCTGCAATGTTCCAGTGAAGCTCAACACAAACTGGAGGAACAGCATCTCATCTTCTGGCGATGCACTTTACAGCTTTCCAGTTTCAACATTGAATTCAATAATTCCAGCTGATTAGTTCCAACCCACCTCCACCCCTTTGTTTTCATTCTATTTTATTTAACTTTATATTGTTCTCTACCTTTTATTTTGTTATTGTCTTTCTTTGCTTTTCTTGCCCGTCCCCACTCTTTCTCCTGACTTTATTCCCCTCCTCTGACCTTTTCTCCCCCTTTGCTTCCCCTTTTCTAAATTTCACTTGCGTCTCATCCATTCCCTCTCCCCCCACATTTTCACCTGTCACAGTTTACTCTCTGATTTCAGCTTCTCTGCCCTTTGGCCATTCAAATCCTTTATTCTTTCTATACACTGCAATTAACAGCCTTTTCCCCTAGTTTCTGTGGCTATGACTCATTTTTCATTCCCTCACCCTGTAGTAAAAATATCGTCCACTTTCTATGCCTTATAGCTTTGACAAAGGGTCATCTGGTCTCAAAATGTCAACTCCTTTCCCTCCTTACAGATGTTGTCCAGAGCTGCTGAGATTTTCCAGCATTTTACCTCTCAATGGGCCTAAGGCCCTTCTTCTACACTGTAAAGTTTCTATGATTCCTTGGGTGAACTAGGCACCCGAGCTAAGCTGCTCTGTCCCTGCAAGATGAGTTAGATTAAAATTGGTGGAAAACTGTAGTTTAATGGATGAGGCTCATGCAAATAAAATATGATTAAAAAAACAGATGCGGAGAGTTTGAAGCAAGACCAGAAACTCTCAGCAGGTCAGGGAAACCGTGGCCAGAACAGGCTTGAGTGCGGATCCTTTCTGTGTTTAGAATGAAGGCCCATGACTGAAATGTTAACTCATCTGTATTTCCCATAGATGCTTGCTGGCCTGGCATGTGTTTCCAGCGTTCTTGCCTATATAATACTGACTCACTGAGAACCGCACCAAAGTGGTACATTGTTCTGAATGAATAACCGCCTGACTTACAAGTGGGAAGGAAATGCCACAACTGGCATCTGATAGAGCACCCTCCAAATGAATATACTGGAGCCCCTTCAGTCGAAAAGAAATACTCATTTAACTGTAGTTATTTCCGCTGAAGGATGAGGTAGTTTATCAAACTGAGCAACTGATTACCAAGCGTCAAACTGCAATGCTAATGCATCATGCACAGATAGCTGAAGAAGATAAAACCTGCCCCGTTTCGTGTGTTTTTTGATGTTTAAATTTATTTTTTAATGTCACAAGTAGGCTTACATTAACACTGCAATGAAGTCACTGTGGAAGTGCCCTAGTTGCCACACTTCAGTGCCTGTTTGGATACACTGAGGGAGAATTTAGCATGGCCAATGCACCTAACCAGCACGTCTTTCAGACTGTGAGAGGAAACCAGAGCACCTGGAGGAAACCCATGCAGACACAGGGAGAACGTGCAGACTCTGCACAGACCCAAGCCAGGGATCGAATCCAGGTCTCTGTCACTGTGAGGCAGCAGTGCTAACCACTGCTCCACCATGCCTAACCACAAATAAAAATAAAAGAGCTGGGTTTTTGAGATGATCACAGTAAGAAGTCTCATAACACCAGGTTAAAGTCCAGACAGTTCTTACTGTGTTTACCCTAGACCAACGCCGGCATCTCCACATCACGACTTTTTGAGATGAGCCATTTGTTGATGGGTTTTTTTGTGGTATTTTGCCGAGAGGATGAGGGATCTTGCCTATTGATGAAATGGACACTGACCCAACCTTCCCTCCCGATGCAGAACCCTCAAATGTCCATTTGCGCTGGGGGGAGTTTTAACCGGGCATGGGGTTGGGTACGGGTAGGGAATTAAATCAAGAAGGATTCTAAATGCATCAGGAAGCCTGGATTTCACTGAGGTGGGACAAGGGCAGACTGCTAACCAACCCCTGGGTGGTGGGTTGACACTTGAAATATATTGGTGAAGTTGAGCAGCCTCTGATTTTTCACTGGGGGCCGAATTTCTTGGGCCTTAGGAAACCCTAAGGCTGAAGCAAAGCGAAGATAGTTTCAGGGAAAAAGTGATTGTCTTTACAGTGAAGCTTATCGACCAAGAGCAGTAGGCGTCCTGCCCCCTGCACCCCCAAGCACCCTCTTCTCCCCCCTGCATCTGATAACACCTCACCCTACAGAATCAAATTCTTAAGCCCAGTTTGGACCTCTCTAGTAGCAACAGGGAGGCACTGCAGCCTAGTGTGGAGTGCTGGCGACTGATTAGAACTTATCATAGCCAAAGGCACATGCTTTGGAGGTAAACCCTGCATTTATATTTGATTTGATTTATTATTGTCACATGTATTAACATACAGCGAAAAGTATTGCTTCTTGTGTGTTATACAGATAAAGCATATTGTTCCCAAAAAAGGAAACAAGAGATTGCAAAATGTAGTTTATAGTCATAGTTAGGATGCAGAGAATGATCAACTTAATGCTTATTTAGTCCATTCAAGAGTATGACAGCATCAGGGAAGAAGCTATTCTTGAGTCAGTCGGTACATGACCTCAAGTTTTTGTATCTTCTTCCCAACGGAAGAAGGTGGCAGAGAGAATGTTTGGAGTGCATAGGAATCCTTAATTCTGCTGGATGCTTTGCAGAGGCAGAGGGAAGTGAAGACAGTGTCAATGGATGGGAGGCTGGTTTGCGAGATGGATTGGGCTACATGCACAACCTTTTGTATTACTGTGCAGTCTCGGACAGAGCAGGAGCTATTTACAACCAGAAGGAATGCTTTCTATGTTTCATGTTTAAAAGTTGTTGAGAGTTGTAGCACCTACGGATAGCTCAAAATGTTTTTCAGCCAGTTTTTCAGGTCCAGAGTTGTTGTTTTGTAGTAAACAGCTGATGGTACAGTGGTTAGCACTTCTGCCTCTCAGCACCAGAGACCTGGGATCAGTTCTAGCCTCAAGTGACAGTCAGTGTGTTCTCTCCTTGTGCCTGTGTGAGTTTCCTTGGGTTGCTCTGATTTCCTCCCACAATCTCAAGATGTGTAGGTTGGGTGGATTAGTTGACGTGAATGCACAGGTCATGGGGATGGGGATGGGGAAGTGGGGGTGGCTAGCTGGGTAAGACGCTCTTTGGAGAGTTGGCGCTGATTTGATGGGCAGAATGGCCTCCTTCTGCAGCTTAGGGATTCTATGATTATATGGGAACATGGCAGTCAGATTGGGCACAGCAAGCTCCCGCAAACAACAAGGTGATAATGAACAGCTCATTCGTTATTTGTACAATATTGATTAAGGGACAAGTATAAAATTGTAGAATCCCTGCAGTGCAGAAGGAGAAAATTTGGCCCATTGAGCATGCACTGAACACAATCCCACCCAGGCCTTGTTCCTGTAATCCCACAAATCTAATATCCCTGACATTAAGGGTCAATTAAAACTGGCCAACCTGCCTAACCAACGCATTGGACTGTGGGAGGAAACCCACGCAGACATGGGGAGAACTTGACCCAAGCTGGGAATTGAACCTGGATCCCTGGCCCTGTGAGGCAGTGGTGCTAACCACTGTGCCACCATGCCACCCAAATACACCAGAGATGACTCATTGGGTCTTCAATAAAACTGTGTCCTGTTTTCATATATCCCCCTCAGGCGGATGGGGCTTAAGTTAAGAAGCTCAGCTGAAAGCTAACACTTCTGACACTGTAGCACTAACTCAATGCTGCGCTGGTGTGTGATCTTGATTTCTGCTCTCAGATCTGGACTGTGGTTTAGTGCGAACAACATGGTGATCCATTCCTATTGGAGGACAAGTGGGAACCATGTGCCAATTCCTTGGGGGAGATCCGATGTGGTTTAAGTGTCCTCAGGCACTAAATTGGCCATCTTTAGGCCTTCAATGCTATCAAACCTTGGTGGGGGCAGAAATCCCGCCCCTTAAAGTTGCTGGCCAATCAGAGGCCTGCAGCTCCACAGCGCCATCAGGAATTGTGGTGGCCACTGAAATTGCTCTAAAGCCTAACCTGAGAATGGATCCCTAGACCCAGGTGAGTGGGGCAAGAGAGAGGTTTCAAGGGTGGGCACTGATGGATAGAGGGTGGGGGCAGCAGGGTTGGAAGCAAGGCTTTGGTGGACCTCTTTCCCGGCTCCTAGCTGAATAATGCCTTCCATCTAGAGCTCTCCATCCCTTCCCTTCACATATTACTTCTCCTCTCTCCTGCCTCTGCTTCACCCATCTGCGCCCCAAGCGGGTCTGTGACTGCAGGTCCCATTAGTGAGAAGATGTTTTCTGTTCAAAGGTTTTTCTAAACCATATCACACTTTACAAAGGTCCTGCTCTCTCCTGACTGAAAGAACATGTGTGAGCTTCCTCAATGACATGAGCTTCCATTATTGCAGCAGTAAAAGAAACTCAAAAGCACCTCACCTGAAAGTTGTTGGTGATCCCTTTATAATTAGTAGATAAATTTAAAGGCAAGGTGGCACAGTGGTTAGCCAGCGACTCAGGTTCAAACCTGTGGAGTTTGCACATTCTCCCTGTGTCTGTGTGGGTTTCCTCCAGAGGCTCCAGTTTCCTCCCACAGTCCAAGATGTGAAGGTAAGGTTGAATACTCATACAAAATTGCCCCTTTTTATCAAGGGAATTAGCAGGGTAAATGTGTGGAGTTATGGGGCTAGGGCCTGGGTGGTATTGTATGTGCAGACTCGATGGGCTGAGTGGCCTCTTTCTGCTCTGTAGGGATTTTTTGTTTCTACGATCATCCTGGTGTCAGGTTGGGATGAGGAAGGGAATGAGCAATGGAGTTTTTGCAGTTTGGGAGTGGTTAATAGAGGGTGTTCACAGTGGTTAGCCAATGACCCAGGAGAGGATTAGACAGGCAGCTTGGGCGAGAAATCAGGTTTAGCTTCATAAGAGTGTTCACTCTACACAACCAACTGAATAAAGGAAATCTCAATTGATACCTTATCTGTAACTGTAATGCTATATTCTGCATTCTATCCTTTTCTTGTCCTCTGTGTATTCTATGAATGGTATATTTTGCCTGTATAGCACACAAGAAACAATATTTGTGACTATATCCCAGTACATGTGACAATAATAAGTCAAATCTAACCAAAATGCTGTCCTTGCTGGTGATGGTCCCAAGAAAGAGAAATGGGCTGAATGTTTCCCTTCTGTGCTGTGGTGGCACAGTGGTTAGCACTGCTGCCTCATAGCGCCAGGGACCTGGGTTTGATTCCTGGCTTGGGTCATTGTCTGTGTGGAGTCTGCACATTTTCCACTTGTCTGCGTGGATTTGCTCCATTTCTTTCCCACGGTCCGAAAGATGTGCTGGTTAGGTGCATTGGCCATGCTAAATTCTCCCTCAGTGTACCCGAACAGGCACCAGAGTGTGGAGACTAAGGGATTTTTACAGTAACTTCATTGCAGTGTTAATGTAAGTCTAACTTTCATTAACTTGATATCAGGATAGGAGATGATGTTTATGCCCCAGTGTCTCCTTGAACCAGCTGCTTCCAGTTTCCCTCTCCCAAGCACAACAAACTGGTGTTGAAACAAGCACGTGAGCAGCTCTTGGGTTATAAAGTTAAAAGGGATTGTTTTAGAGTTATTTAATTTGCCAATCACAGGCACAATTGTTGCTGCTCCAAATTAGTTCCAAGCCATTAGCAGAAGTAATAATAACCTTATAATCACAGCATTTTCATATCTTCTCCCACTCAGAATGTGACTTCAATGTCAGTGATGGCAACTCAGTAGCGGGAGAAACGCGCTGCTTGTTTATTGGTGTCATCAGGTGACTAGTTGCTTGACTATTGAATGCCATTTGTTATAATTACCAATTTATTAAAAAAAATATAAATCCCCAGAGAGCAACACAAGAATCACAAATTCATTTTAGATTTAAAAAGAATACAGGGTACATAATTCATGAAACACATTATTACACACGGGAGAAAAACATTTCCGTGATAAATGGGACAGAATGGAAATAGTTTTTGGTTTCCATGGAGGTAAATGATGTAGTAGGACTATCATTTACTGGGTAATAGAATAGGTTCTGGTTGACTGTAACTCTTTCCACTGCAGCACACAGATTGGGTTTTACTGTAACACCCGACTATTATTTAACTGTAATCGAAAAGTAGGCTTTTGCATTGAGCCAGTGTAATAAATGTCTTCCTATCAAAGGTCATGAACAGAGTGAAAGGTTTTTTCCAATTTGCAATCAAGAAACGAGTGAGAATATTGCTGGTTGTCTGATTCGGTCACTGCCTGACTGTACGGTGTTAGTGTTTGTGGATCAAGCAATTCGTTTTACTGTCAACGGTTTACGCCGGTTCCAACTTTTATATTTGAAAGTGATTGTAACCTTGGGATTGTCCAGCGGGCCTCTTGGTTAGACAGAAACACAGGTTCAGAGGATCCTGCATGTCTTATTTTACAGCCTTTCATTTTCATGGCTGGTATGTTGATAGCATCTTGAACAGGCGCCTGATTGATGTGTTGTGAGATGCAGGGCAGGTTAGCACTGCTGCCTCACAGCATCAGGGACCCTGGTTCGATTCCTGGCTTGGGTCACTGTCTATGCAGAGTTTGCATGTTCTCCTCTTGTCTGCATGGGTTTCCTCCTACAGTCTGAAAGATGTACTGGTTAGGGGTACTGAAACGAACAGGCACTGCAGTGTGGCAACGAGCGGAGTTTCACAGTAACGTCATTGCAGTGTTAATGCAAACTTTACTTGTGACTAATAAATAAACTTTAATGTTGCTAGGTGTCCAGGTCACCAACAACCTGTCCTGTTCCCTCCACACTAACGCTGATTTAATAAAGCCCCCCAAAACCTCCACATTCTCAGGAGGCTAAGGAAATTTGGCATGTCCGCTATGACTCTCACCAATTTTTACAGACGCACGATAGAAAGTATTCTTTCTGGATGTATCACAGCTTGATATGGCTCCTGCTCTGACCAAGACCACAGAAAAACTACAAAGTGTTTTGAACATAACCCAATCCATCACTCAAACCAGCCACCCATCCATTGATTCCTTCTTCACTTCCCATTACCTTGGAAAAGCAGCCCGGACATTCTCTCTTCCACCTTCTTCTGTCTGGAAAAAGATATCAAAATCTGAGATCTTGTATCAGGTGACCTCAGGTTAACAAGCGGACTTGGCCTAATCTTAATTCACCCCATTCTGACAGGCCACGTGGGGTTTAAAATCGAGACAGGATGATCAGACACTGCAGGGGAATGCAGAAACCAATAAGGCAGCTTTGGACATGGGGAAGAGAAGCATGCTACTGTTTCTCAAAAGCTGGCAATTTGTTTTCCAGTGCCCCAGGCCAGTTACCAAATGAAAATTGCTCACCGTGATTTAACTTTTCATTTGAAACAGTTGTCGGCCGACCCGCTTCACTAGCTTCTGAAAATATATTTTCTGGGGAACGTTTGATTTACAACCAGCGTACAAGCAGGTTATGTCGCCTATGTCCTCCTGTTTACTGACCCACAGTTACATTTTTACTATGGCATAAGGGGAGGTAGAAAGCACAATATTAAACGTATCTATCTACCAAAGTATCCAGTCAGATTCAACCTTTTCCCCAGATACTTCCTTTCCTTGCCAGGGATGATGAAGATGTTAGAATCCCTGTTGTGTTTATAAATCTGTGTTGTATTCTATGGGGTTCCATAGCCCCTGTAATTGTTCCCTTGAACTCTTTGTCATTAATTACAGACAATAGTGTCCTCTATCATGTGTCCATTATAGTTTAGATTTACTACCATTTTTGAGAAGAATAAGCAATGCATTAAACAAATTTATCTATCAAAATATCCATCCAAGTTCAGCTTAATCGATATTGTTTCATTTCTCTGGTTCCTCTCTCAAACAAATCACTCCAACATGGATATCCGCATTCACAGGAAAGGTATCCATATTTGCTGAGGCATCAAGGCAGCAGTGGTGAGCACTGCTGCCTCACAGCACTAGGGACCGGGTTCAATTCCAGCCTCGGGGATTGTCACAGTAACTTCAGTGCTGTGTTAATGTAAGCCTAGTTGTGACAATAAAAGATAAACTTATTGAACTTAAAACTGTTTATGTGGAGTCTGCATATTCTCCCCGTGTCTGCATGGGTTCCCTCTCACAGTCTAAAACAAAAATGTGCGGGTTAGGTTGACTTGTATGGAAGTAGTCTCAATGTCTCCCACAACACTCAGGAGTGGCTGATTTTGCATTGAAAGTTGTGACATTGGATATTTGGCACTGAATTATGATTGGGTCCAAAAGTGGAGCTGGTCATTTTCTCTATGCTGGAAAGAACGGGTCATAAGCTCTGAGCGAGCGCTGGATTTCTCGGTATTCCTTGACATTAATCTCAGGCTTTCTGGCAGGCACCAAGCATTTCACTATGTTCATCAATATTCTATACCCTGGCCACTGAAATTTGAGTCTTCTGCAGCAGAAATTGTACAAACCTGCCATCCAGGAAGTTGGTACCTGCCTGTCTGCCCCCTTCCCTGTCTGAAGACCATTCTTTCCTGGTGGGTCTCATGTGCACGATCTGCTGCTATCCTCTAAATTATGTACAATATGCATGTCTGAGATAGTGGCTGAATGATGATGCATTTGGGGCAGCAAATGATTAGCACTGCTGCCTCTCAATGCTAAGGTTCTAGGTTCAATTCTGGCCTCGAGTGACTGTCTGCAGAATTTGCACATTCTCCCCTTGTCTGTGTCAGTTTCCTCCAGGTACTCTGGTTTCCTCCCACCGTCCAGAGATGTGCAGGTTGGGTGGATTGGCCATGCTAAATAAAGAACAAAGAACAACACAGCACAGGAAACAGGCCCTTCAGCCCAACAAACCTGCGCCGCCATTTTAACATTCTGTGAGTGCGTCATCTACCTTCTTCTACCTATGACTTTTGTCTACGCCAGATTAAGGGAGGTCGAATTTAGGGGCATGTTGTTAACACCAATCAGCGTAGTGTCAGGGGCACTAGTTAGGGTAAATGCATGAGGTTTTGGAAATAGGACCTAGGTGGTATTGTGTTTGGCATAGACTCGATGGGCTGAATGGTCTCCTTCCGCACTGTAGGATTCTATGAACTCGATCATCACAATCATCTTGTTGGTTCTCTACTATCTGACCAGGCTAAGTTTATTCGGTGTCTGAAAAGGGGTAAGATCATAGTGCAGGTAGATGTGGGTGAAAGATGTATGTTTATACTACTTGTAGCTTAAAAATCAGAAGAAAGAGTGGAAAGAGAGAGTTGGGATAGGAAAAGATGGATTAAGTTTGACGATACCTTTGATGGTTTAAGCCCCACATTGTCACCAATTACATCACAGCAATGTCCAATGCCATCTCCCCCATGGGATCAGAACATGCAGAGATTCCTGCTCCCCTTCTGGTTGGTCCTGCTGCTTCTATTTATATAGGACCTTGTTTTTCAAGAGAGAGAGCAAGGTGTCAGTGAGTGTTGTGTGATTGTTTTGGTGATACAGCTGGCAATGTTGGGGGGTGTGAGATGTGGGAGTGAGGTTTGCAGCAGTGAGAGGGTTCAATGAAGCCGATGAATGTGGGCTATGAGTCCTGATTGCTGGGGATTGTTCTTCGCGGAGTGATGGGGATGTGGTGAATTAAGTAGTCTCTGAGGCTGCAGTTGGTAAGAGATAGAATTTGAAGATGTGTTGACTGATTTTGACCACTCATGTGAGGTCATTGAACTCCTTAATGCATTCGAAACATAGAAATTAGAAGCAGGAGTAGGCCATTCAGCCCTTTGAGTCTGCTCTGCCATTCGTTGTGATCATGGCTAATCATCAAATTTATATCCTGATTCCCCTTCCCCACCCCCATGTCCCTTGAGCCCTTTAGCTTCAAGGACTACATCTAACTTATTCTTGAAATCAGGCAATATTTTGACCTCAACGACATTCTGTGGTAGTGAATTGTACACATTCACCACCCTCTGGGTGAAGAAGCGTCTCCTCACCTTAGTTCAACCAGGCCTATGCCTGACATGGACATCCATGGCTCCCATTGCCATCTGAATGCGTGCCTTGTGGCTCTCTTGCCAACACAGGGCATCTCTCTTCCTTTCCAGCTCCTTCAGTGCAAATTTTAAAAAATCACGCTGTTCTACTATTTTTCCGTACTTCCCAGCTTAGAGTCACTTTTTTGACTGATCCCATCATCTGCTCGGGCCACAAGGCAGCTCCCTTTAAGGGCTAGAATCTATCCTTTATGAGGTGGGGAGGGATGAGCTTTAAGTGGGGCTGTGTACTGATGATATTAGTCTCTTGCTGATGCCTCCAGCCGATCAACAACATTGTTAACAGTGGCTGGAAGCTGAAATTATTGAAATGAGTTGGCCTGTTTCCTGCATCGCAATCAATGGGCGCAGGTTAATCTTGCATCATGATCCCCACGCCCATGTTTTTGTGTCCTTTACAATTGAATGCACTCAGTAGCTCAAAGGGATGAGTAAGCTTACTCTCCCAATTAGGCTACAATAATAACCATCCAAAGCAAATGCATGAATAGATATTTCAGCCAAGTGTGTGCAAATTGATTTTAGTTAGCTAAAATAATAATGGCTGTTCTGATAAAAGCCGTGGATTCTTTATGTCAGTTAAAGAACATTCTTTTTAATTAAATGCTTGAATCCTGATTGTGCAGGAGGATAATAATTACAGGCTTGCTGCACGCGAGTGGTTGCATCGTGCTTGTCCTTTTATGCACGTAACAAAATGGTTGGGAATGTTGAAGCCAGGAGTATAAAGTGGGCGTAGTTAACTCTGCAGTTTAATAACTGGAAGATTTGCTGGAAGTTCCGGGCTTAAGTACCTGTACCTTCTCCTATCCCTTCCAATGCAGCAATCCTCAAACCCCAACAAGGCACTGACTTACATTAAACATTTAAAAAATGGGGAAGGGGATTGTTGAGGGTCAGTGTAGAAAACATGCTTGTCGTCAGCACTCAATGTAGAGTCTGGTTAAGTAGAACCAAAGATAAACATTTACGTACAGACAATTTCTCAGAAACGCTCTCGTTGGGGATGGCATGGCGGCACAGTGGTTAGCAATATTGCGTCACAGCGCCAGGAACCTGGGTTCGATTCCCAGCTTGGGTAACTCTCTGCATGATGCTGCATGTTCCCCCTGTGTCTGCATGGGTTTCCACCAGATGCTTCCACAGTCCAAAGATGTGCAGGTTAGATGGAATGGCCATGCTAAGTTGTCTTTTGTAGGATAAATGTGTGGGATAATGGGGATAAGACCTGGATAAAATGCTCTATTGGAGAGTTGATGCAGCTTGATGGGTCAAATGGCATCCTTCTGCACTGTAGGGGTTCAAAATTCTAAGCAGAATATATTTTTGGAATAAATCAGCCATAATTATAACACATTTGATAATATAAACAAAATTACAAAAATATTCTTTTGACCTTTATTAATTGATGTGATATTCTAATCTTGCTCCACAGGCAGCCATCTCAGGGAAAGGTTTTTCTTTGTTATGATTCTACAATAGGCAAATGACTGAGTCAACCATTAATGGGAAAGTGTTGTCATCTACCCCAGTACCCGGTGAGTGTAAATGAGAATGGTAATTGAAAATGATGTGCTGGAGCTTATGAGCCAAGATGACTTACAGTTTAAGCTTTCAAGTTACAGGACTGTAATTTTCATTAATCCACAGCGATGGGTATTGTTGACAAGGTTAGTACATCTTGCCTACCCAAGCTTAAGAATGCTAGATAAAGCTGGAGCCTGTGAAAATAATAAAACAACAGAACTTAAGAGTCTGTGTATGAATGCCAGTAGCATCGACAGTTCAAATAGAAATATATATAATATGACCTGATAGACATTATAGAGATATGGTGGCAAGGTGACCAACGCTGGGTGCTGATTTCAGGGGCACCAGACATTTGAAAAAACCAGAAAGCTAGGAAAGGATAATGAGGTTGCTACATTAATTAAGGATAACATAAATGCCATAGTGAGAGATGACCTTACCTCTATAGATTAATATGATTGTAGAAGTAGATTGGTTAGTGATAAGGGATAACAAAGGGAAGAAGTCAATTGTGGCAGTAGTTTATAGATCTTTGATCAGTGGTGATGTTGTAGAAAGGAGTATAAAATAAACACGATAAAGTATAATTCTCGACAACTAGCAATATTATAGTTCCAATTTAAAGCAATATCCTCATAGACATACATGCGTCTTCAAAATTTCACGGTGTCTTTTGACATCTCTGAACAGAGATTCAGACAGACACCTGTCTTTGGACTCTTATATATCCAAAGAAAGACCACTTCAAAACAGCAGAATTTCAGACAAAAATACTTTGTTCCTGGCAGATTCCGGTCTCCAACTCCTGACAAAGAAGAGGTGACAGAGAAAGCAACCTCTCTCTAACGTTCCTGACAGCAGACTAACTTCTTGTCTTTGTGTAAGCCTAGCTCCACTCAGTCACCAGTTTTTTTATCCTGTTAATCAACTCAATGAAGCCCTACTCTGCAAAATCCCAGGGGGCAGCACAAAATAACCAAACACTGCATTAGTCCAGATTAAAAGGAATGTTCTAACAATTAGGACCAATAATGCTGCTGTAGTAACATCGCAGTGCTGCTGGATGCTGACAAAGTGTTCCAAGTGCATAGAACTGCTATGACAGATCCTGCACAAGAAACATGACACAAATGCTTTTCTCAAAGGCACAGCATCGTCATACACAGTTAAAAAATAACCAGTCCAGATCCAGTGTGGCTGACTTTGGGCTGCCTTCTGAAATGGCAAGGTATAACTCCGATATCAGAGGGATGTTTTTTATGCAGAGGGTGGTGGGGGCCTGGAATGCACTGCCAGGTAGGGTGATGGTGGCAGGCATGCTGGCATTGTTTAAGAATTACCTGGATGGACACATGAGCATTCTGGGAGTGGAGGGACACAAACGAATGGTCTAGTTGGTCCAATGTGTTGCACAGGCTTGGAGGGCTGAAACACAAAGTTTCTGGGCTGTACTGTTCTTCATTCTTCCATTTAAGATAGATATAAGGAAAGTTTTTGTTTCTCTCAGAGGATTGTAAAATTCTTTTCTCCTGTGAGCAGTGGAGGCTGGGTTATTGAATATTTTTGAGGCTGAGTTAGATAGATTATTGATTGTCAAGGGAGTTAAGGGGATAGGCAGAAAAGTGGAGTTGAAGCCACAGTCAGGTGAGTTATGATCTTATCAAATGAAAGAGCAGACTCATGGGGCCGAATGGCCTACTTCTAATTCGTACCTGTGAGCATATCCTGGCTTGCCCTCTTGTTGACGGCTGAGTGGCTTACTAGGACATTTCAAAAGACAACCCAAAGTCAGCTGCTGGATCTGGCGACATATGGGGACCAGACTGGCTCATGGCCACAGATTTCTTTCCCAAAAGGGCTTGAGTGAATCAGATAAATTCTTTATTATCCAGTACTTAAACAGTCCCCATTTTATTCCAAATTTATTTAACTGAATTTAATCTCCCTAGCAGCTGTGATGAGATTTGAGCTCATTTGAATTCATGCATTTGGATCATTAGTCCAGGCTTCTGCCTTACTAGTTCCAGTTACATAAACACTATGCTACCATTTGCATAACAAGAAGTGTGTTATAATGGGGTTTTGAATTCTGACTCTGAAAGATTAAGGTCTGGGATGTAACTCAAAACCCATCACATCCCCCTCTCTATTCACTTAGCTTTAACTACTTTGAATACATTTTGAACTAATGAGAATGTTGTCTTTACTCCCCTCATTTGAGCTTGTATTAGGCTGAGGCTTGCTGGTTAACATAGGATGGCAAGTCTGTCATATGAGGAAAGATCAAGTCTGTTAGGTTTGTATTTATTAGAGCTTAGATGAGGGGAGCCCAGAGAAACTTCTAAAATTCTAACAGGGTAGCACAGTAGCACAGTGGTTAGCACCGCTGCTTCACAGCTCCAGGGTCCTGGGTTCAATTCATGGCTTGGGTCACTATCTGTGTGGAGTTTGCACATTCTCCTTGTGTCTCCGTGGATTTCCTCCCACAGTCCAAAGATATGCAGGTTAGGTTGATTGGCCATGCTAAAAAATTGCCCCTTAGTGTCCAGGAATGCATAGGTTAGAGGGATTTTTGGGTATAATATGTAGCAATATGGGGATAGGCCCTGGGGTGGGATTCTGTTTGGTGCAGACTTGATGAGCCGAAGGGCCTCTTTCTGCACTATAGGGGTTCTATGATTCAGAAAGAGTATGTCTGTTGGTGGGGGAGTCCAGAACAACAGGTGAACCTTTTAGGACTGAGGTGAGGAGAAATTTCTTCATCCAGAGGGTGGTGATTGTGTGAAGTACACTGCCACAGAAAGTAGTTGGCAAATCACTGTGTGATTACAAGAAACTCGTGGGTCTAAAGGGGAAGGGAAGGTTACGATGTTGAATTTGATGATCAACTGTGATCAAGATGAATGGTGGAGCAGGCTCAAAGGATGGTTAGTACTGCTGCCTCCCAGTGTCAGAGGCCTGGGATCAATTCCCAGCTTGGATCACTGTCTGAGTGGAATTTGCTCATTTTCCCCATGTCAGCATGAGTTTCCTCCAGGTTCTCCAGTTTCCTTCCACAGCCCCAAAGACATGCTGGTTAGGTGCATTGGCCATGCTAAATTCTCCCTCAATGCACCCGAACAGGCGCCAGAGTGTGGCAACTTGGGGATTTTCTCAGTAACTTCACTGCAGTGTTAATATAAACCTACTTGTGACAGTAATAAATAAACTTTAAAAACTAAAAAAAATCACTTCTGGGCGACAGTTTGACATTCTTGCACGAAGGAGAAAAAAACAGTCAATGAACAAAGACAAGTACAGCACAGGAACAGGCCTCTGGGCCCTTCAAGCCTGTCCTGTTCATGATGCCCTAACTTGTGACAATAATAAATAAATGGTCTACTCCTGCTTTTATTTTCTTTATAATATCAAATGTGGTTCTACAAATGTTGATCGCTCCTAGGCACCATGCACAAGTGGGTTTTTTGTGTGTATACAAATGCAGGAGCAGAAACCCAAACAAACTTCTTTCTTCCTGAACTTGGCAATGCTGAGGCCAATTGTATCATCCTTATTATCGCCTTGGCTGCGTTGTGGAATGTAACACAGTCTGGAAACTGAGGCTGGGATCAGTTGGAGCTCAGTCTCTCTCTGTACTGTGCACTTACCAGCTGTGTTATTAGCACATAAACACCAAAGTGTCAGCCTTGTCTTCATTCTCAGTGTAGTTTTTTCTGTGATATTCACAGCATCACAATATGAAGGTGTGATTAAAGTTGCAACTTTGAGAATAATTTGACACATTCGTTCCTGAGCCCAAAAGCGAACAAAAGAAAATCTTTGTCCTCCACAATCAAAATGATTGCTCTCTCAGTAAAAAAAAATTCCTTTTTGCGAAACAAAACAGAAAAACAATCTCAGAATGTCACTAATCAGGATGAAAGGAGTCACCTGAGTGTTAAAGGGGAGTTGGAAGTTGTTATTATCTCTGCAGAAACCAGTAATTTCTAATATAATATTTGAATTCCCTGTCACTAACGGGAAGAAATTGCACAAGATTTCAAGTTTTAAGACTTTAAATGTAACAAACAAGTTAAAAGCAAGATTGGATAAATACTGTAGGTTGCTTATACCCTAAACCTGAAAAACCCTCATTACTGCTTTAATGCAACCATAACCTCATGCCACTTTATGTAGTACTCATGGAATTACAGTCCTTACGGGACACAATCCACAGTCACTCCCAGTTTACAATGTGTCCAAGTTTTTTTTTATTCATTCATGGGACATGGGCATCACTGGCTGGTGAACATTTATAGTCCTTGTCGTGGTTCCCCAGGACGACAACTGATTTTAGCCGATTGGAACAGAGAGTCTGAGTCATAATCCTCCAAGCCGTAGACTTTATTCTCTAGCACAAGACAATAAAGCCGGGATGTCCGGAACAATCCAATGAACCATCTGCTTACAGTCTTTTTATACACATTGCAGCTCCATACCTCAAGATTCTTATCTTACTTTTAAGATTCGACCTTGTTTAGCCACCATTGTTTCTGGGTTGACCCTTTATCTACCTTGTTTGAGATTGGTCACTCATTGGTGCATCTCTTTGCTTCTTGAAACCATCGTAGTTACGACCTTTGCCCTTATCTAGACAATTCTGCTTATACAATAATCGTGGTTTAGCTAACTCAGGCCGAATAGTGACGAATAGTGAAGAAAAACATGCTTACTTTATTCTCCTTTTTGCTACAGTCACATATTAAGTTGGACGACTGGACAGTGTCCATTGTTCTCCCGAGTGGCTACTTGTTTACATTCATTAACGAATGATTACTATACTAACTACGTTGGGTAACATACATTGATTTGATTAATCACGCTGGTCTCATCACATCTCACATTTTGAACCCGCTTCATCATATACATTTTAATTACGAGTTTCAGAGCAAATTATCTTACATGTCATCATATGCATTTTAATTACGAGTTTCAGAGCAAATTCTCTTACATCCTTCCCTAGTTGCCCTTGTGAAGGGCTAGTGAGTTCCCTTCTTGAACCGCCGCAGTCCATGTGCTGTGGGTTGACCCACAATGCCGTTAGGGAGGGAATTCCAGGATTTCGATCCAGCGACTGTGAAGGAATGGCGCTTATAATTCCAAGTCAGAATGGTGAGTGGCTTGGAGAGGAACTTGCAAGGTAGTGATATTTCCATGTATCTGCTGCTTTTATCTTTCTACATGGAAGTTGGCATGGGTATGCTCCTTGTTACTGACACTGAAGGTACAATTTTACTGCCCCACCTGCCATGGGAATCATAGTGGGTGGGACATGGACCATGCAGAGGTTCATTGACCTTGGGTGGGATTTTCCAGCTTTAGGATGAGTGTGGCCGGAAAATCCTGCTCTGAATGAACTGATGTAGAAATACTGATGTTGGGATAAACACAGTAAAAAGTCTCACAACATCAGGTTAAGTCCAACAGATTTATTGGGTAACAAATGCCATTAGCTTTTGGAGCGATGCTCCTTCATCAGGCAAGTGGGAATTCTGTTCACAAACAGGACATATAAAGACACAAGACATATAAAGTGTCTTTATATGCCCTGTTTGTGAGCAGAACTCCCACTTACCTGATGAAGGAGCAGCGTTCCGAAAGCTAGTGGCGTTTGCTACCAAAAAAACCTGTTGGACTTTAACATGGTGTTGTGAGATTTCTTACTAAATGAACTGCACATTTCTCAGTTGGACATTCACTCAGGCCTAGTTTTATTTTAAATTCATTTGTCGCTGGCTGGCCAGCATTTATTACTTATCCCTCATTGCCCAAGGACAGTTGAGAGTCAATCACATTGCTGTGGCTTTGGAGTCACATGTAGGTCTGACCAGAAAAGGACAGCAGATTTCCTTTCCTAAAGGACATTAGTGAATCAAATGGGTTTTTCCGACAATCGACAATGGTTTCATGGTAATGAATAGATTCTTAATTCCAGATTTGTTTTATTGATTTCAAATTCCAACATTTTCTATGGCGGGATTCGAACCTGGATTCTCAGAAAATTAGCTGAGTTTCTGCATTAACAGTCCAGTGATGGTGCCAATAGACCATCACTAGTGCATAGCACTATGACTGTGTTCTGTTCAGTGTGGCAGCGTTGCAGGTAGTGATGCCAAATCACCTTTTAGCACACTAGCTGAGATAAAGTGGCTAAATTAAAAAGCCCTGACAACTTTAATAGGAGTGAAGGTAAATGGGTATTGCCAATATGCACAATAGATTGGCAGAGTTCAAACGGGTTTGGGAGTAGCTGGGTGAGTTGGAATAGGGAAGGTGGTTGTGTGTAGAAGTGATTTCAATTATCCTAACTTTTCCTGGGTAATTACTCTGCTGAGAGATTCAGAAGGATGCAACTTCTCCAATTTAAATTGGAGTTTTAGGTGGTTCCAGATGCAGGGTAATTGCCGATCTGAAGATTAAACATCTTGGGAAATTCCCATCCAGTCTGCCCCTGGATACCTCTGGGGAATGGGTGTGGGCGAGCTAGTGTGAATTTGGGGCATGGTCCCTTGTACACCTTTAAGGATACCTGGGGTACCAACTCCCCACCATCAGACACACCATCTTCACCCCAAAACCAGGGAATGAAGGTTTTGGGCCAGGATATTGATAGTGGTTATCACTGCTACCCTATAGCACCAGAGATGTGTCTTTGTGTCCTGGCTTGGGTCACTATCTGTGCGGAGTCTGCACATTCTCCTCGTGTCTACATGGGTTTCCTTCGGGTGCTCCAGTTTCCTCCCACAGTCCTGGTTAGGTGCATTGGCCAAGCTAAATTCTCCCCAGTGTACCTGAATAAGTGCCTGAGTGTCGCAATTCGGGGATTTTTCACAATAACATCATTGCAGTGTTAATGTAAGTCTATTTGTGACACCAATAAATAAACTTAATTTAATGCCTGAACTACAAGGCAGCACCTCAGACAGTACTGCACCAGAATATTAGCCAAGATTTGTACTCAGATTCCTTAAGTGAAATGCGAACAAACAAGCTTTGGCTTGAAAGCAAGGCAATTACCCACGGAGTCACAACCATTGTACGGTCTAATGCAAGTGGGAATACTGTGCGATACCCAATTACAAGGAGAAATATCACACTGGTTATATTTATTACTCATTTTTCACGGAACTAGGTGAAACAGTTATGGAAATCTATGGTGTAGATCAAGTTGAAGTTGAAGTTTACTTATGAGTCACAATAGGCTTACATTAACTCTGCAATGAAGTTACTGTGAAATTTCCCTAGTCGTCACACTCTGGCACTTGTTCGGATACACTGAGGAAGAATTTAGCAAGGCCGATCCGTCTAAGTTGCACACCTTTGAACTGTGGGAGGAAATTGGAGCACCCAGAGGAAACCCACACAGATATGGGAAGAATATGCAAACGCCCCACACTGATGGTGACCCAAGCTGAGAATTGAACCTGGGTTCCTGGCGCTGTGAGGCAGCAGGGCTAACCACTCTGTGCCACTATTCCATCCCATGGGATGATAACGCCATTGGCCAATTGGGAATTTCCATTAGAATCTGTCAATTGTTTCCTAATGATTGATTGACTTTTTCCAAATGCCATTCTATTTCAACAGGAACAGATTGTATTCAACTAACAGGCTGGATTTTGCCAAAATACTCAGTCAGCACTGCAGATTAAAACTTATATCACATTCAGTCAGAAAGGAGAAGTTCTGGTTGTTGAAGTTTGTGCATGAATGGCTAAGAGCCCGTTACGTCACTGCAGCGTGTGCTATTTTCATACAGATGAGAATCCATTTATTTTGAAAGGGTGGAATTTGCATAAATATAAAATGTCTGGGAATGTAGTGTCAGCATTTTTGAACAGAGTTGATGGGAATTTCTACTCAATAATGTCAAAGGCATTTTGTAATTTCTGAAGATATTTGGACAGAACCAACATGACACATGCAAATGAGCAGAAAATGGAGAATCAAGAAATATAAATTTTTGAAATAGCTCCCCCCCCCCCCCAGAGTCTAATGGGTTTTTTCTGGGTGCTCTGGTTTGCTCCGACAGTCCAAAGATATGTGGGTTAGGTGGATTGGCCACCCTAAATTGTCCCTTAATGTCAGGGGGGCTAGCTAGGGTAAATGCATGGAGGAATGGCTATAGAGCCTGGGTGGGATTGTTGTTGGTACAAGCTTGATGGGCCAAATGGCTTTCATCTGCACTGTAGAGATTCTATGATTCTACGAAATACTATTCCCTTAAAATTGCTGCAACGTAAGTAACAACATTGTCGCTCAGTGCTTATTATCATATTGAAGGCTGAGAAAGCAAAAGTGAAAATTACTGGAGCTCACTCGATCTATAAGAGCAATTCAGCCCCTGGGGGAGGTGCTGTCACAGTACATACTCGCCAACCACTGGATAAAATGAGACAGGAAACCCCGTAGGTGAGATCATTTGACTCAAGTCTATTATCAAGTTTTATTCAAATCACTCGGACAAAGCGAATAATAAACCAACTTCCAGTCCTTCAACCAGGACATAGTGACACTTTGCGATGAGGGGGATGCGATTGTACCAGCTCATCCCGCCAGTTGATTGGTGAGGTGAGCTGGTAAGATTGGGCGAAATTGGGGTTTATGTCCTTTTTTTTGCCGCTTGCGACCTTACTGGCTCTGTTTCACCAATAAAATCGGCTTCGCATTTGGAAAGGGCATGAAGCCGATCTGAATATTCAGATTGATCAGAATTTTCTTTTCCCACCCACCACAAGCATCATAGCGGACGGGGGCTGGGGGAGGACCATGCAAAGTCACTGACCTCGGGTGGGATTTTCTGGTTTTGTGTTGAATGTGGCCAGAAGGGTGGCACAGTGGCTACCACTGCTGCCTCACAGTGCCAGGGACCCGGGTTCAATTCCCGGCTTGGGTCACTGTCTGTGCAGAGTTTGCACATTCTCCCAGTGTCTGAGTGGGTTTCCTTCAGTTTCCTCCCACAATCTGAAAGATGTGTGGTTTGGTGCTTCGGCTGTGCTAAATTCTCCCTCTCTGTACCTAGACAGGTGCTGGACTGTGGCGACTAGGTGATTTCCATAATAACTTTGTTGCAGTGTTAATGTAAGCCTACTTGTGACACTAAATAAATAAGCTAAATAAGAATAATCCTGCTCATGATTACCATGGTGGCAATCTTGACTTTATGTGATAGTGTGTGATGGATGGTAGAGAATTGGCTACCTACATCGCCTTGATTTATATTACAATTACTGAGATAAAGCTGGAGGGGCAAATTCATGATTGGGTGATGAACAAGTACTGTGATTGTACAGTACTAGTGGGACAATGAGAAAGATGATGAAGAAGCAGGGTTATATTTTATCAGAGTGCAGCTAGTTGATGTTGCCAAGGGACAACATATAGATGAAGAAAAGAGATTAGGGATGGAAGGACATTGAAAGTAAAATGAGGTGTTATGGCAGGAAGAGAAGAGATTACTAAAGATTCTCTAGCTCCGACTGGGCTACAGGTACGTGTTTTGTTACAACTAAGCTGGTGTTAACGTCAAACAAACCAGATCACAAATTGAAATCTGTTTCGGGTGATTGTAATTTTTTTTGTATTGTGGAAACGAGGATGGATGTCTATTCAACATTTTTTCTGAATTCCTCCACAACAATAAGTCCCCTCACATTGGTTACTAATTTCAATTCTTAAAATTATTGATCCCGTCGTGTTTCTTTTGCACTTGTAAAGTCCCTAATTATCTGATTAAGTTTCTCTCTTGTTTTTGTAAAGCAGAGGTGAATTCCCCTCTGAGAACTAAAACCAAAACATGCAAAGAGGAGGACGTCGCCACATAATCTGTGTGTGAAATGGTGTGACCTGCTCTTCAGCAACTTCTAGTGGTTAAATAGAAGAATAAATCCCCAACACTCACTCTAAAATCAACATGTAATAATTTATTTATCTAGCTAACGGTGAACAAATTAACTAAATTATTAGCAAACTGGATAAATCCTTCTAACTATTAACTATTCCCAAATAAACAAGATTCTAATAGCATGCTGTTCAAATAAATACAATTCTCACTCATTAACAAAAATAGAATTTAGTCACTCTCTCAATTACAACCATAAGTTGTATCTTCCAGAATATTCTGGGCCTTTTCTGTTGAGTCTTCTTTCTTCTTTGATACCTTTGCTATCCGGATGGTGCTTTCTCTAAGACATAGATGAAGCTATGAGACCCAGTGATTCTCGTTTTCTGTCTCCCTCTTGGGGGAGAGAGAATTGAGAGCTGTCAGCTATTCGCTCTGGCAGGTGACAGTTGCTCTCCCCCTTTGTCCCACTAGCTCCTTTTTTTATACCTGTGATGACATGTCAATATTTCCCACAGTAGGATTGGTCCTAGGTTATCAAAACCATCTGATTCAAATTTAATAGATTCTTGGTATCTAAGTGCCTGATTCAAATTGATTGGCTAAATTGAAAAGCCTGTTTTCTTGGTAAAAACTGCTGCTTTGCCTTTCATTACTAATGTTTCAGTTTGGGCTTTCTGTGTACTTGTACTTTTTTAACTCTGTAAGCACAGAAAAAGCATCACCTTTCAAAGGGGCCTTGCATTGCTTTCTCTTCTGGCATTTTACAATTTTACCATTCTTATGAACACCAGATTCTATCTTCCTACCTCCCAATTTACAACTACTCTACCCAACTTCACAACACCTAATCTGCACATCTCTGGATTGCTTCAAAAAGTTATTAGTGTCAGAAACCAACTTACATTAGCACTGCATTGAAGTTATTATGAAAATCACCTAGTCGCCACACTCCAGTACCTGTTCAGGTACAATGAGGAGGAATTTAGCATGACCAATGCATGTAAGCAGCATGTCTTTTGGACTGTGGGAGGAAACTGGAGCATCCAGAGGAAACCCGAGCATCCAGAGGAAACCCATGCAGCCACGAGGAGAACGTGCAAACTCCATATAGACAGTGACCCAAGCTGGAATGGAACCCAAGTCCCTTTCTCTATGAGGCAGCAGTGCTAACCATTGTGCCACCGTGCCAACCATGTCCTCATCCCGTACAAAACCTACTCTTCGGCTGAATGTCACTCTGTGTAAATCTTGTAAAGTTAAATTATTAACCAGTTGAAAAAAATGTTCCCAGCATGTGCAACTCAAGGTTACCTCGCTTGTGACTTAACTTTGGTGACATTATCTGAAATATTGCACTGTGGTCAATAGACTATACAGCAAGAATCAGGGACAAGGTTGCAGCAAAACTAATTAAAACATGTTTCATAATTAACTGCTGATTAATTAAATAATGTTAAAATCTTGGTCATGAATAATGGATTATAATTAACGAACACTCTTGAGCACTTTACCCTTTCAGCTGCACTACCTTTACACAATTTTGTCTCACAATACAACTGAGATGATAGGAGACATTTGCAGGATTGTTCAAGCAGTTTGAGAATGACAGTCAAAGCCCACAGAAAGAGATTTTCCATTTCTTTGTTTGAATTATGTAATCCGCAATTCAAATTTCATTCTGAAGACACGCTAGCCTATGTTATGAAATCATAGAATCCCTACAGCACAGAAGGAGGCCATTCAGCCCATTGTGCCTGCACCGACAAAGATCCTACCCAGGCCTCTCCCCCTAACCCCACATATTTACCCTGCTAATCCCCCTGACACTGAGGGGCAATTTAGAATGGCCAATCAACCTAACCTGCATATCTTTGAACTGTGGGAGGAGACCGCAGCAACTGAAGGAAACCCATACAGATACGGGGAGAATGCGCATACTCCACACAAACACTGACCCAAGACTGGAATCGAACCTGGAACGCTGGTGCTATGAGGCAGCAGTGCTAACCACAGTGCCACTGTGCCACCCAAGTGCAACCATGCCACCCTTACCTTTGAGTATGTACAGAAATCAGTTTGTTTTGATGTTACACCAGGCTCAAATTACTGTGATTTTCTACTTGACACCACCATGGGAACATCATCACTATGAGGCCCACAGTGCATAAATAAGTATCATCTTCTAACCATGGGTAAGAAATGTGGTCTTGCCAGCACCACTCACATCTGTACAACAAATGAAAAGAAACAAGAAGCCTCAGGAGTTGAAATCTGACACTGCCCATTGTTAAATTCCTGGGCAATCTTGATATTTAAGCAGGAAAACTGGATATATCCTGAACTAGGAAATGAGAGAGTGTTGGTGGGGGCAATGCTCCAGAAAAATTTAACATCCCCAAACTCAATGTTCATCATCAACATTCACCAATGCTGTGGCCAAGTCTTCTTCTGTGGATTTGCAGTAGCATACTGCAAACCTCTTAAAATCCATAGAATTCCTTCAGTGCAAAAGGAGGCCATTTGGCCCATCAATTCTGCACTGACTCTTTGAAGAGCATGCATTGCCTTCTATCACTTCTCCATCTCCTTTCCTCACCATGTTTTGGGAAAATTCCAGTTAGTGTGGGATAGGGGCTTTAATAATACATACTCCTTATTTACTCCAGTTGGCTCCCTCTCATGTGGGAGTTGGGGAAGGTGGAACACCTCTCCCACCTCTGGGAGTGAGATTGGTGCTAGTGAACTAGTCAACTGGTGCGACATTCTGAATCCACCCCTTCACTCTGCACCCTCCCGCCCTGTCTCCAGTTGTTTTGAAAACTCCTGCCCAAGTCTTCCTTTGGTCACATCATATCTGATAGGCAGCTTTGTTAGCAAACGGTGGCACAGTGGTTAGCACTGCTGCCTCACAGCCTGGGTTCGATTCCCGTCTTGGGTCACTGGTGTGGAATCTGCACTTTCTCCCCGTGTCTGCATGGGTTTCTTCCTGGTGCTCCAGTTTCCTTGCACAATCTGAAAGATGTGCTGGTTAGGTCGTGCTAAATTCTCCCTCAGTGTACCCAAACAATGTGGCGACTAAGGGATTTTCGCTTCCAAAATCCTGTATCCAGGAAGTCAATTCTGTCTCTTCAGTTCAAAACTCAATTCGGCTTTTTTTTATGAGTTTGGACATTTTATTCATCTTTATTTTATATTCATAATATTTTTCAGGCTGAATCATTGCTGAACATTGTGGCTGATCCCATCAGGCCCCGGTATCGGAGAGGTCATTATTTTTATTTCTAACTGGATTGATGTGAAGTGCTCGAACTTCTCTTATTGGAACTATCACAATGGATTAGTGCAGAGCGTCTTGGATAATGAAGGGCAGGTTTAAGCTGTCCCCAGTCATCCGAATCAGGCGTAAGTGACAGTTGACAGGCTCGCAAATGACACAAATATGGAAAGATGTCCTCATCAGGCAGTTTATGCATTTGATTGGAGGTTGAGTCAGTGATGTTGTAAGAAGGAGTTTATGTTCTCGATTGCTGACTTAAGTGATGGAGATGCAATATTCGATAATTTAGCAGGGAAATTAAATTCCCAAGCCTCTCGATCTGTCAAAATGAAATCAGTGAATAATCTTGATACAGTGACAATGACGAGCTGGCCACAATGTGACGATTCTTGGTTCACTTGCTCCCTTATTCCGCACTACAAAGCAATGATAAAAGCTAGCGCAATGTCAGCCAACAGTAACTTTTGTAATGACGCTAAGCCGATGCTATCGTCGTAAGTCAGTCTTATCTCACTCCCAAGTTCTGTCAGTACATTCTTACAGGATTAGCCTGGCTTTGTCACACTGGCCAACACCGGATAATCAGCTGTTAAATCCCCTGGCGGTTTGATCTCACGCTGGTTGAGTGTACATATCACCGCACCGCATTCTGGAGTATCAGCGTTTTCACAAACCAAACCCTGGATCTTTAAAGAACTGAACAATTCTTTTTATCGAATGGTAGAAATATATACAGCCGGCAGGTCTCAGTTGATGGGTAAGGAAGGAGAACAAAAAGGCATAATTTTAAAATTTGATCGAGCCAATTTGGGAATGAAAGTGGAACCACTTTTTCACAGAGAGTAGTAGACATGTGAAATTTCCTTTTCTGAGTGAGCTGTGGATGCTGTGAGAATAGGACTTTTCATTCTGAGAGAGTCCCTTTATTAGGTCGGCAGGAAAATGGCTTTGAAGGACATTTTCACTGATCTAATTGACTGGTGATGAGGTTCTGAGCAGCTGAATTGCTTCTTGTTCTTCCTAATACTCCAATTGCAATCTCCATCTCCCACCCCAATCACCAACCCCCTGTAATCTAGAGTGTATTCCAACAATCCTAGATCAACACTGTGCTGCTTTCCTTGGATTTAGCTTTCTGTGTAAGAGACATGTTCAATGGGTGGTATCTGGGAAAGAGATAAAACAATGAGTAAGTGAGCTTTACATGGAAGCATAGAAACATAGAAGATAGAAACAGATGAAGGCCATTTGGCCCTTCAAGCTTGCTCTACCAGTCAACACAATCATGGCAAATCATCCAACTCAATAGCCTAATCCTGCTTTCTCCCCATTACCTTCGATCCCATTCACCCCAAATGCTATATCCAGTCGCCTCTTGAATACATTCAAAGTTTTGGCACCAACTACTTTCTGTGGTAACAGGCTCACCATTCTAAATACTTTTTGTGCAGGTGAATGGGAATGCCATTGACATTGAGATAGCATTTGACCGAATGTAGTTCCAAGGAGTTCCAGCAAAACTTAAATCAGTAAGTATTAAGAGAAAGATGTCAATTGGTTGCAATCAAGGGACATCAAGCAAAAAAGTTTTCACTGGTGTTAAGACTTAGGTCAGAATATCCAAAATGTTTTGTGAAGTTATCCTAAAAAACCGAAGTTTTACATTTGATTTTGGCATTGGTGAGTATAAGGTGTTTCATTCCAGATATGATTCAAGTGATTCAGCAGAAAGCTTCTATAACAAAAAGAATTATCATAACCTTTACCAATTACAAGACTTAAACATGACACAGTATATTTCTTAAAAACTAGCTATCTCTATTGTTCCGATTTAAAATAATATCCTGTAGAAATACACCTTTTGTCAGAATTAATTAGCACAAAGCAAATATGCTTAAATGATGCCAGGTTTTTAGCACTTTAATGCTTCTGGACAAAAGTCCAGGCAGCAATTTTCAGAGAAGGATATGTCCTCAAAACAGCAAAACTTAAGAGAGGTAAACATAGTCTCTGGCAGCTTCCAGTCCCCCACATCAGAGAGGGGTAAGGAGACTCTGCTATTCCACAACTCCATACTTAGCCTCTAAGTTTAAATACACTCTGAGAAGAACCCAGTAACCCATTATATGACTCTATCTGTCAATCAACCCAATGAAGCCCCACTCTGCAAAATCCCGGGGTAAACAGCAGAATAGCATTAGTTCAGATTAAAACCAGCATTCTCACCATTAGAAGCAATCAACTTGCTGCATCAGCAATACAGAATGTCAATAGACCCTCCACCTTTGATTGCATGAAGAACTGCTGCAACAGATCCTGCACAAGGAGCTGGCACACATACATTTCTTGAAAGCACAGTATCATCACACTAGTTGAAGTCAATGGGCATCAGGACAAAACCTTTCACTGTCTGGAGTCAAACCAAGTGCAAAGGAAGAAGAGACCAACCTGCTTTAGAAAAGGATTGTTCTACCAGGAGTTCTTCAAGGTGGTGTCACAGCCCAATATTCTTCAACTGCATCATTGATTACATTCCCTACATCATAAGGTCAGAAGTGGGAATATTGCAGAGTATACAGAGCCATTCACAACTCCCCAGATATTGAAGTAGTCTGTGCCTTCATACTGCAAGATTTGGTAAAAAATCAGGCTTGGGGAGATAAGCAACAGTTAACTTTTATACTTGGCACAGTGGTTAGCATGACTGCCTCACAGTGCTGGGTTTGATTCCCAGCTTGGTTCACTGTCTGTGCAGAGACTGCACATTCTCCCCATGTCTGCGTGGGTTTCCTCCAGGTGTTCCGGTTTCTTATCACAGTCCAAAGATATGTTGGTTTGGTTTTTAGAAGTTTATTTATTAGTGTCACAAATAGCCTTACATTAACACTGCAGTGAAGTTACTATGAAAATTCCCTAGTCCCCACACTCCAGCGCCTATTCGGGTACACAGAGGGAGAATTTACCATGACCGATGCACCTAACCTGCACATCTTTTAGACTGTGAGAGGGAAACGGAGCACATGGAGGAAACCCACACAGAGATGGGGAGAATATGCAGACTCCACACAGACAGTGACTCAAGCTGGGAATCGAATCCAAGTCCTTGGCACTGTGAGGAAGCAGTGCTAATCATTTTGCCACTATGCCACTCATGTCCTTGCCCTGCACAAAGCCTCCTCTTTCATTGAATGTGACTCTGTGTAAATCTTACAAGGTTAAATTATGAACTGGTTGAAAAAAATGTTCCTTGCATGTGCAACTCAAGGTTACCTGATCTGTGATTTAACTCTGGTGACGTTATATTCCATGATGGTCAATAAAGTATGCAACAAGATGCAAGGGCAAGGTTGCAGAAAAACTAATTAAAACATGTTTCATAATTAACTAACAAGCTGGTAATTGCACCCAGGCTTCTGGCATTGTGAGGCAGCAGTGCTAACTGCTGCTCTGGTGCATTGGCCATGCTAACTTCTCCCTTAGTGCATGTGAATAGGTGCCAGAATGTGACGACTAGGGGATTTTCACAGTAGCGTCATTATAGTTTTAATATCAGCTTATTTATGGCCTTAATAATATGTTTTAAAACTTTAAACACAAGGGTCAGGCAATGACCATCTCCAACAAGAAAGAATCGAACTATCTCTCCTTGACAATCATGTGTGATGTGGAGATGTCGGTATTGGACTGGGGTAGGCACAGTAAATAGTCTTACAACACCAGGTTAAAGTTCAACAACTTTATTTGGTATTGTGAGCTTTTGGAGTGCTGTCCCTTCATGAGGTGACTCACCTGATGAAGGGGCAGTGCTCCAAAAGCTTGTGCTACCAAATAAATCTGCTGGACTTTAACCTGGTGTTATCAACAGCACGACAACTGTTGTATCACCACCCACCAACATCCTGGAGTATTCCACTGATCAATGACTTAACTGTATAAATGTTGTGACTGCAAGAGCAGGTCGGGAGCTGGGAATTCTTTGCCATGCAGCTTAACTCCTGACTCCACAAAGCCTGTTCACACCTACAAGTTCTGACGCAATGCCCTGCTTATGATTCCAGGAAACATGATACTATCCAGAGCGGAGCAGCCTGCTTGATCAACACACATTAAACATTCACTCCCTTCACATCAACACACGTACGGTCCTGTGTCAAAGGGTCGAAAATCAGATGGTTGACAACCTCTTTCTGGTAACAGTACAGCCACAAAATCTGTATGTTTCTAATAAGGTCAGTGAGTGGGCTAATTTTGTCAGAAATCAGGTTATCTGTTCCCTTGATTGCACTGTACATGAACAGACTACTGTTTAAATTATTCAACACACTCAGATTGCCAAATGTCAACTTGCTTGTTTCTGAGTTTATCATTCAGGAGACATTCCCTTGACTCAGCATGAATTTGTTGTACACATGATAAGTCGATCAGCCCAGACTGGATGTTATATATGTTCTCTCAGAGCAACAGTTCAAAACTCAAAAGAGAAAATGCTAGAAAATCTCAGCAGGTCTGGCAGCCTCTGTAAGGAGCGAAAAGGGCTGACGTTTCAAGTCCAGCTGATCCTGTGTTGAAACTGGAAGGCGTAGAAAGTGGGAGATATTTATACTGTGGGCTGAGGGAATGGAAGGCGAGTCATAACCACAAAAATGAGGGGAAAGGCTGCTAGTGGCAGTCCAGAGAGAGAATGGAAGGTGTGAATGGCCAAACGGTAGAGAAATTGAAATCAGAGGATAAACTGTGACAGATGAAGATATGGGGGGGAGCAGGGAGATGGGTGGGAGAGAGGTGAAATTGAGAAGAAGGGGGAACTCAGTTCAAAACTCAGGTTGACCAGCGCAACTTGATCTTGGGCATTGCAAATCATAGAATCCTGAGGCTGGAATCGAACCTGGTTCCCTGGCGTTGTGAGACAGCAGTGCTAACCACTGTGTCAAATTGATGTGAATTTCTTGAAAACCCTTTGGGTCTCTGATAATTCTTCCAAGTCAATTTTAAAACCCTGTTTTCAAATCAAATTTTGTGAGCCCAGGCTGGCATCTAAGCCACCATCTCAAATTTAACTTGTCAGAATATTGTTGACTCCACTGTCTGTAAAACCAAGGGGAAGATGCACAATGAATACTCCTATTAATTCAATCCTTTGCTGGTGATCAGTGTTGTGTAAAGAAAAAGACTTGTTTTTTGCACACAGTGACTTCCGTAACTCAGGACACCGGAAAATGCTTTGGAGTCTGTGAAACACTCTTGAACTGTAGTCACTGTTGGAAAATGGAAAATACAAATAGCTGAATGTGGCAGGGCAGCTTGAGTGGTTGAAATGGTGTACAGGATCATGACTTTTATAAATACAGCTGCGGCACTGGTATCTATCTGTCAGTGTGGAAAATTGCCCAGGACAAATCCAATTACTGCCCCAACAGCCAGCTCTTGATCGCCACTAACATGATGGAAGGTGTCATCAGCAATCCGGTTAAAAGGCACTTACTCAGCAACAGCCTGCTTGCTGGGTTCTGCCAGGGCCACTCAGCTCCTGAACGCATTGCGGCAGTGGTGCAAACATGAGGTGAGGTAAGAGTGACCACCTTGACATCAAGAATTTGACCGAGTGTGGCATCAAGGAGACTGATCGGAACGGAAGTTAAAGTTAATGAGGGAGATGTTTGCTGATGGTTGCACCAAGCTCAACACCATTCCTGAAATCTCTGATACTGAAACTGTCCATGTCCAAATGCAGGAAGACCTGGGACATATTCAGGCTTGGATAGCTTTGATTCCAGCCTTGCATCACTGTCTGGGTGACGTTTATATATTCTCCCCATGTCTGCATTGGTTTCTTCCAGGCGCTCTGGTTTCCTCCCACAGTCCAAAAATGAAGAAGCAAGTGAGATTTGTGCTAAATAAGTGCCAGGCAATGACCATCTCCAATAAGAGAGAATCTAACCATCTCCCCATAACATTGATTAATATTGCCATTGCTGAATCCCCCACTATCAATATCCTTGAGGTTACCAATGACCAGAAAGTGAATTGGACCAGCCACATAAATACTATGGCTAAAAAACAATTGGCTATAATTAGGCCAGTAGGCTGATGAATGGCAGATGGAGTTTAATTTAGATAATTGCGAGGTGATGCATTTTGGTAGATTGAACCAGAGCAGGACTTATTCAGTTACTAGTAGGGCATTAGGGAGAGTTACAGAACAAAGAGATCTCAGGGTACAAGTTCATAGCTCCTTGAAAGTGGAGTCACAGGTGGACTAAGTGGTGAAGAAGGCATTCGACATACTTGGTTTCATCGGTCAGAATATTGAATACAGGGGTTGGAATGTCTTGTTGAAGTTGTACAAGGCATTGGTAAGGCCACACTTGAAATACTGTGTGCAATTCCGGTCACCCTATTATAGAAAGGATATTATTAAACTAGAAAGAGTGCAGAAAGATTTACTAGGATGCTACTGGGACTTAATGGTTTGAGTTGTCAGTAGAGGCCGAATAGACTGGGACTTTTGTCTCTGGAGCATAGGAGGGATGACCTAATAGCAGTCTATAACATAAGGAGAAGCATAGACAAGGTAGATAGTCAATATCTTTTCCCAAAAGTAGGGAAGTCTAAAACTTGACAGCATAGGTTTAAGGTGAGAGGGGAGAGATACAAAAGTTCTCGGAGGTGCAATTTTTTCACACAGGGGGTTGTGACTGTCCGAAACAAGCTGCCAGAGATAGTACTAGAGGTGGGTACAATTTTATCTTTTAAAAAGCATTTAGGTAGTTAAATGAGTAAGATGGGTATATAGGATATGGGCTAAATGTGGACAATTGGGATTAGCTTAATGGGTTTAAAAAAGAAGGGCGGCATGGACAGATAGGACCATAGGGCCTGTTTCCATGCTATAAACCTCTATGACTCTATGACTCTAAGAGTAGGTCAGGAGCTGGGAAATTTGTGGTGAATAACACTTCCTGATTCCCCAAAGACTGTCTACCACCTACAAGGCAAAGTCAGGAATGTGATGGAATAGCCTCCACTTGTTTTAATGAGTGCTGCTCTAACCTCACTCAAGAACCTTGACACCATCCAAGACAAAACAGCAAGCTTGATTGGCACTCCATCCATCACCTTAACTATTTAAAAGAAGACCCACGCCAAATTATCAAGGCTCCTTTGACAGCATCTTTCAAACCTGTGACTTTTGCCATTTGCGAAGACAAGGGAAGCAGACAAATGGGAACACTGCCACCTACAACGTCCCTTCCAAGCCACTCAGCATCTTGTATGGGAACCATATTGTCATTCCCTATCGCTGGATCAACAACCTGAAGCTTCCTTCAGCATTAACTGAGGCCCATGGACTGCAGCGGTTCAAGAAAGCAGCACACGATCACCTCTTCAAGGGCAACTAAGGATGAGCAATAAATGTTGGCTTTGCCAGGGAAGCTCACATCCTCTCGCTGAGAAACTGCAGACACTCCAGACTTTGTTTCGTTAGCAGACCTATAATTGTACTGTCAAGAGAATCATTTTTTCCTTCTCAAGCGACTGTTTAATTGACTCTTCCTATCTCTTTTTGTTCTTATGCACTACATATATATTATTAAAATAGTTCATCAGTCTCATGTTATTCTTTATTACATTCTGAATATTCTATTTCAAATAAGGGATTTGTGAGAAAACTCACAATTAACATACCTGTAATTGCTACAACATAATCAACGTACACAACTACTTTCATTAATATAGCATCCTTAACTTGGCACCAAGGCACAAAAGCAAGTATTTGGATAGGGGTCAAATGTTTGGTTCAAGAGGGTTAAGTTTTCGGGAGCATCCTAAAAAAGGAAAGATAGGGAGGTAGGGAGGAGAAGAGGGGAGGGGGTCAGAGGCAGAGAGGGGGAGAACGAGAGAGAAAGAGAGGGAGAGACAGAAAGGGAGAGAGGGAAAGAGGGAGAGAGGCGGAGAGGGGAGAATGGGAGAGGGGATGAGGAAGAAGGGAGGGGGGGAGAGCGGGAGGAGGGGGATGGTGGTGGTGGATGGAGAGAGGAAGAGAGGAGGAGAAGAGAAGAGGGAGAGAGGAGGAGAGATGGAGAGGTGGAGAGAGGGGTGAGGTAGAGATGGGGAGAGGGGGAGAAGTGGAGAGAGAGAGGGAAAGTCTTATGAGAAAAGGCTGAGGGACTTGAGGCTGTTTTCGTTAGAGAGAAGGTTAAGAGGTGACTTAATAGAGGTATATAAGATGATCAGAGGATTAGATAGGGTGGACAATGAGAGCCTTTTTCCTTGGATAGAGATGGTTAACACGAAGGAACATAGCTTTAAATTGAAGGGTGATAGATATAGAACAGATGTCAGAGGTAGGTTCTTTACTCAGTGAGTAGTAAGAGTACAGAATGCCCTGCCTGCAACAGTAGCAGATTCACCAACACTGAGGGCATTTAAATGGTCATTGGATGATTTAAATGGACAATATTGGAATAATGTAGATTAGATGGGCTTTAGATTGGTTTCACAGATTGACGCAACATCAAGGGCCAAAGGGCCTGTATTGCACAGTAATGTTCTATGTTCTATGGTCTCGGGCTGAAAGGGGGAGAGGGGAGGAAGGGAAAAGGGGCAGAGTGGAAGAGGGAGGAGGAGGGGAGGGGAAGGGGGAGAGAGGGAGAAGAGGGGAGCAGAAGTGGATACGGGAGAAGGAGAGATGGTGAGAGCTGGAGAGGGGGAGAAATGGAGGAGTGGATGGGGAGACGGAGAGCAGGAATGGGACAGAGCGGGAGAGAGGAAGAAGGGGAGGGGGGAGAAGAGAGAGGGAAGAAGAGGAGAAGTGGAAAGAGGGGGAGGGGGAGAGCAGGAGTTGGACAGAGTGGGAGAGAGGAAGAAGGGGAGGGGGCAGAGTGGAGGGAGGGAAGAAGGGGAGGGGGAGAGCAGGAGTGGGACAGAACAAGAGAGAGGAAGAGGGGGAGAAGGGGGAGGGGTGAATGGTTAGTGAGGTAGCATGTGGGAAGGAATTTTGGATGATGAAATTGTTGGGTGACAGTGTGTAACTCAGTACTATTTTGGCAATGCACTTAAAAAATAAGAGCTGTTCTTTGAGTTTAATGTGGCATTTCTGTTTTCAAGATTGTTTGCTCCGGGCATTTACTTTTGGCATTTGCTGCCATCTCATGAGTAGTGGGTATGCCCAAGTACTGTTCTTGGCACTTCAATCTGAAACCGGTTTGTCTCTTGAACAGAATGATCGGGACCATCAACAGAACAGGCTCAGTTTAGAAAAAGAATCATTATCATTTCCTCTAATTCTTCTAACAGGTGAAGAAAATTATTATTAATCCTTAGATAGAGATGACGCAGATAGCTAATCTCAGGAATGACTGCAGGGCACTAAGTAGAAATCATACCCATTGACACAGTTTTTAAAAATTCATTTACAGGATGTGGGTGCAGCTGGCTGGGGCAGTTTTATTGCCTTCTTCTGGTTGGCCTTGAGAAGGTGATGGTGAGCTGCCTTCTTGAACTGTTGTTATTTCTGAGGTGTAGGCATACCTATCATACAGTTAGGGTGGGAGCTCCAGGATTTTGACCCAATGACAGTGAAGGAGCAGCGGATTTATTTCTCAGTCAGGATAGTGAGTGACTTGGAGGGGAATCTCCAGCTGGTGATGATGGTGATCACAGGAATCTGCTGCCCCCGTCCTCCCAGATCAGGCTTTTCCAGATTTTTTGAACCATGCAAAAGGCTCACACTGTCCACCCTACCTAATCCTCTGATCATCTGATATACCCCTATTCAGTCACCTCTTAACCTTCTCTTTAGTGAAAACAGCCTCCCCAGCCCATCAGGAAACTCCAAACATTTTCAAAACATCAACAGTCCTTTTTGTCACAAAATGGGTGTGAACACGGAATTCAAATGTAAACAAGTCTTTTCCAGCTATATCTCCATATATATTAGGAATCAGGACAAGGCACATAGTCACACATACATTCACACACTATATACCCCATCACATTAACACCCTCTGGCCAAGTCACTGTCCCATGGCCCCTGAACACTATTCCCTGGAAGTAATACACGCTTCAGGAATGAGTGATATATAAACATTTCTTATTAAAAATTTAAGTCTCATATTTTGTCACTTTTAATGGGGAGGAGTGATTTTAGAAAGCTAATATTCATACCAGACACATGGATATCTCTCCCTCACACTCACCCTCTCTCTCCCTCACACTCATACAACTCTCCCTCATATTCATCCTCTCCCTCACAATCACACAACTCATTGCTCCTTCACATACATTTACTCCTCTCTTACACACACTCACCCCTCTCTCACACACACTCACTGCTCTCTCACACACACACGCTCCCCTCTTTCACATACAGCTCTCACTCACGCACACTCACCACCTCTCTCATACATACACACACCCCTCTCTCACACACACTCACCACCCTCTCTCACACAAACACTTACCCCATCTCACACGCACACATCCCTCCACACACAAACACACAGGTGCACATGCACACACACATCCTTCCACACACACATCCCTCCACACACACACACACACACACACTCTCTCTCTCTCTCACACGCACTCACTCCCCTCTCTCACACACACTCACCCTCTTTCACACACACTGGACCCCTTTCTCTCACACACATTCACCTCCCCCACACACACTCACTCCCCTCTCTCACACACACTCACCTCTTTCTCTCATATCTGAATGGGCAGCCTTTAATTGGGGAAGCAGATCTGCTTCTCACGGATCCTCTGTATTCTGCAGACCCCAGTTTGAGAACCCCTGTTCTGGACGGTCGTGGTTGTGGACTGAGAAGTTGGTGTCGAATTGACATTAGAAGGTGATTAGAATTCAGGGTGGTAGGGATTAGCACGGCTGCCTTACAGCACCAGGGAACTGGGTTTGATTCCTGGCTTGGGTCACTGTATGTGTGGAGTTTGCTCAGGGTGCTCTGGTTTCCTCCCAGAGGTCGAAAGATGTGCTAGTTAGGTGCATTTGCCATGCTAAATTCTCCCTTAGTGTACCCGAACAGGTGGCGGAGTGTGGCGACTAGGGGATTTTCACTTAGAGGAACATGTCTGTTCCTCTTGGCTCCAAATTCGAGCTAGGTTTATATTTTATATTTATTCATGGATTGTCATGTTGCTCTCAAAACTAACATTTACTGTCCATCCCTAATGCCCTTGAAGAGGTGGTTCTCAACACTTTCCAGAACTTTTGCAGTCCAAGTGATATGGGTTAACCCAGTGGACCATTAGGAAGCACGTTCCAGGATTTTGACTCAGTGAAAGTAAAGGAACGGCAAATATATTTCCAAATCAGAATAATATGTGATTTGGAGGGAAATTTACACGTTGCAGTTTTTCATGCTTCTACTGCCCTTGTTCATCTTGACGGTGGAGGCTGCACGTTTGCTGTCAAAGGACACTTGGAAAATAGTTGAAACATATTTTGAGTGTTGGATAAACTCAGTTTGTTAGCACAGGAATGACAGAGGTTGAGGGGTTACCTGATACTAGTCTACAAGATTATAAGCGGCATGGACAGAGTGGAAAGCCAGATGCTCTTTCCTAGGGTGGAAAAGTCAAGTACTAGGAGACATAGGTTTAAGACGCCTGGGGAAAAGTTTAGAGGAGATGTGCGAGGCGAGTTTGTTACACAGAAGGTGGTGAATTTGTGGAACACTGTGCCCAGGGAGGTGGTGGGAGCAGGTATGATTGTGGCATTTAAGGGGCAATTGGATGAATACTTGAATAGAATGGGAATGAAAGGATACAGACTCTGTCAGGGCAAACTGTTCTAGTTTAGGCAGGCATCGCGATCAGCGCGGACTTGGCAGCTGAAGAGCCTGTTCCTATGCTTTGCCCTTTGTTGTTCTTTGCATATCTTATAGCTGGTACACGTTGTTGCCACAGTGTGCCAGTGAAGGTGGGAATGAAGGTTTAAGGTGGTGCCAATCAAGTGGGCTGCTTTGTTCTGGGTGGTGTTAAGCTTCCTGAATGTTGTTGGAGCTGCACTCATCCAGGCAAATAGAGGGTATTTCATCTCTGCACACATAATGTATCTCCTCTTGCCAATTATCTCCACCTCCCAACATAACATCCCCAAGTAAGACATAATTCTCTCATCCTGCTTGTGGTCAAGGCCTCCATTTCTTTGCTAGGAGCCTGGGTAATAAACCTGTTTGCAAACACTTTATCCACGGTTTCTCAGCATTCAAAGAGCCTGTTACCTGGTGGATTTCCTCCAATTAAGAGTTCTTCTGTTCCGTCCTGGGAAAAGTTGGAAAGTTGTAATCCTCACACTTGAAATTATCAATAAGCTCGACTTGAGGACGCAGTGAACTGTCTGGTATTATCTGTCCAGTAAATCTGCTCAGCGGAGCATTAAATTGTTAACAAAGGACTTTTGGCTCAAAGACACAAGAAATGCTACCAGCGATCTTTTGAAGTTTTCTCTGCATTAAATAACGTCCCAGGCAAGATTCTTGTCAAATGCAAAGACAACATTGATTTTGTAGATGGAGAAAACCAAAAAATTAACTGTCAAAAACTTGTTATTTAACAGGTTACAAAATGGCTCACTAATTCTAAAAATATGACCACTTTCGCAAGCGTGACAGCAGCTTGCTGTTTGGATGTGAGTAATGAAGTTACGGAAATTGTTCCTTTGCACTCTACGCATTTAATTGGGTGTCAGGAAGTGTCATCTTATTGTCACAGTGGCGACACTAATTAGTCTTTCTGAAGAAGAAATGCTATGTGTCTTGTCTGACCTTTAAATAATACTATTTAATTAATAATTTCGCTGTTGGGGAGCTGTACTGGGGAATGACAGAATGATAATCAGGAGCAAAAATAGAGGATTCGCACTTGAGACTGATCAGATAAAATCAACTATGATACATCTTCATTACGCTTGGAAGAATAATTATGTTAAGGCTGTGCAGTCTGAATGTTAAGATTGGTTAAAACATCTTAGTGCTCCTTCATCTTAAAGACAATCTTCTCCAAATAGGTAAGAGAACAGAGAAAGAAATCATTGTTAAAGGAATAAATTATGCAGCACTGTGATGACATTAATTGTATCACATCACTTACAATTCAGCTATATTTAGTTGACGGTGGCATTAATATTAAAAGGACTTGAAAATTGGCAGCAGTTTCTCAAGAATTTAAAATGCCCGAATTAAATTTCTGCACTGGCATTTCACTAACTTTCGTTTCAGCGATGTATGTGGGCCGATGGATGGCTTAGTGTGGCACAGTAGCACAGTGGTGGTCAGAACTGTTGTCTCACAGTGCCAGGGACCCAGGTTCAATACCCGGCTTGAGTCACTGTCTGTGCGGAGTCTGCACAGCCTCCCCTCATATCAAGGGTGCTCTGGTTTCCTCCCACAGTCCAAAAGACATGCCAGTTAGGTGCATTGGCCATGTTAAATTCTCCCTCAGTGTACCCGAATAGGTGCCAGAGTTTGGGATTAGGGGATTTTCACAGTACCTTAATTGCAGTGTTAATGTAAGTCTAGAGGTTTCATTAATAAATAAATGAATGGCTAGCCTGACAGGCAAATTGCCTGGTCCGCTTAACTCATTAAGCAAAATTCTGACCAACACGACTCCCTCAATCAACAAGATTAAAAAAAAACAAGAAACACAGATTAATCTGGCTATCTACTTTATCAGTATTTGGGAAGTCTTGCTTTTTAAAAACTGACCACCAGTTTTCTCTGCAGAACAACAACCCTCGCCACACTTCAAACTAATTAATTGAATAAGTGTTCCGTGAGTGCAAGTCTTACTCCATTTTCTTTTTCAACTTATTGTTATTTTGGGAAGCATATTATCGACGAAAGCTAATTTGACTGAAGTGACAGCCCATCGGTATTACACAGTCATAAGGGAGGTTCTTGCTCAATAAATCATTGCTTGGAATAAATGAGGATGTTATTAGCCAATCTGTCCACTACTTACCTCACGGTAAACTCATTAGCATCAAAATCCTGTTAGACAAAACTGGTGTTGTAATCAGAGGTCACGTAACATCCTGGTTATGTCTCTATCTGTCCATCTGGAAGGATACATAGCAAATGTTTCCAAGGCATGATTCTATCCTTGATCTTAAAGCCATACTTCACATTAGATGGAGGAAATGCTTTGTTGGTCTTAAGAAGGAAAAGAAGCCTCATTTGTTATGTTCTAAATACTACCTTATACTTTCATTCCAGAGGAGGCAATGGCCTAGTGGAATTATTGCTAGACTATTAAACCAGAAACTCAGCTAATGTTGTGGGGAATTGGGTTCAAATCTCATCTGGATGGTGGAATTTGTATTCAATAAAAAATACATAGAATTATGAATCTACTAATGACAATGAAACAATTGTTGGAAAAATCCACCTAGTTCACTAATGTTCTTCAGGAAAGGAAATCTGCCATCCTTACCTGGTTTGATCTAATGTGATTCCAGAGCCATAGCAATGTGGTTGACTGTCAACTGCCCTCTGAAATGGCCAAACAAGACACTCAGTTCAAGAGCAGCTTAGAATGGGCAATAAATGCTGGCTAGCCAGTGATGCCCAGGACCCACGAATGAATAAAAAAAAAATTGATTGCATAACCTTAATCATAGGCAGAGGATCCAACACTTGGGTTTTGCCAAGGATGAAAACCTTAATCATCTGGAAATCCCTGCTGCCCCACTCTGCTGGTGGTGGTGTAGGTGTGGCTGAGTGGTATCTCTGTCTACTCTTTACCATAAATGAGATCGCCTGCTTGGCCAGAGTAGGCTGCCAGCATCTGAAAAGATGCATCAGCAATGTCATCTTGGCCCAAGTTAACTGCATTCCCCAACAACTATCGACACATTGCACCTCCCCCGACCCTCCCCAATCCCCTGCACTCTTTGAAGGAGGATTTTTGCCATGCCAAACTGAATAAATGCTCCCACAGCCCAAATAGGCTGAAGAAAATACATTTTTACAGCGCCTGCCTTTCACTGAGGTTAGAAGAAATAGGTAGATACATTTCAAGAGGGCAATAGATGTATTTCTAATTAAAAGAGGGATAAGGAGAGATGGGGAACAGGTGGGGAGGTTGATTTTAGACCAAGGAAAGACCAGCCATGATCTGATTGAATGCTGGGGCAGGCTCGAAGGACAGAATTAGCCAGTTTCTACACCTAATTTCTAGATTCTTAAAAAGTAATTAACTTCCTTTGATAGCTGATGATCTTTTGCTACCAATGATCTTGGGTCTTTAGGAGGCAGCAGAGAGACTCATTCCAGTTTTCACTGAATTCTATTGAGATCACTCAAAGCAAGAATTTCCCTAGATGTACTGATCCCGTTCAAGGGGCACCAAGGAGAATGCTAGGGGCACAGAGAAATGCAGCTCGGAGCCGGGGATGAGAGGCTCCGTTCCACTGTGCCACCTGTGTTCCCTGGCCACTTATGCCCTGCCACCATTGCCAGTGAGAACAGAGAATTTGGCACTCAGTCAAGTCTCCGTTCACTGTGGCAGGGCTGGAGAATCCAGCTGCGGGTGAGGTTGGAGAATCTGACCAAAAATAGAACTTAATCTGTACAAGAAAGTAGTCCAAAGTCAACAGAGAAGGGGCGAAGAATGAGTTTTATCAGACCATCTCATTCTGTTAAAGTCTATGCGGCACAGTGGTTAGCACTGCTACATCAAAGCACCAGGGACCCGGGTTTGATTCCCAGCTTGGGTCACTGTGTTTGTGTCTATGTGGGTTTCCTCCAGGTGCTCTGGTTTATACCCACAGTCCAAAGATGTTCAGGTTAGGTGGGTTGGCCATGCTAAATTGCCCCTTAGTGTCAGAGGAGCTACAGGGTAAGTGTGTGAGGCTGTGAGGATAGGGACTGGGTGGGATTGTGGTCAGTGCAGACTCATTGAACCAAATGGTCTCCTAATGCACTCCAGCGATTCTATGAAAAAAAATTATCCTGACTCAAAAAGTGAATGGACTTTACCCCATATCCAAAGCTAAGTTTTCAAATTAAGCGAATGGTGGTGAAATTGCAGAAGAATAGGTTTTTGCCAACCATAATGTTTATCATGAACTAAGAATGAACCAAACTGTCAAATTATGGACTTGTGAGAATGGTTTTACAAAAACATCACAAACATATACTCACATCCGGTTGAGCCTGTCTCATACCTGAATGCAGTTTTTGCATTTGTACACACTGTTTCAACATCTCCTACAGTACTTTTCCTCAACTCTTTCATGGTGAATGATGCTGAGGTGCTTTTCGTGCCCTATATAGGTTCTAAAACTACTGTGGTTGGACTTCACTTTAATTTACAAAAAGCTCATTCATTAGGGCATAGTGTGAAAAGTGAAGAAAAGACTATTAAAAATTGTCCTGAAACAGCAACTTTAATTATTTTAAGTGGGGTTATGTCTGCTTGTCAGTTTGGTTACCCTGAAATTTCTTAGTCTAATGAAGCAAGCCTACATAGTTCTGTTTCTAGGTCAAGATTAACTGCTCCTGTTAATCAATTGCTATTCCCAGGTATTCGCAGACCCATAATAACTTACTGAAAATGTTAAGGGCTAACAAAAAGGATATTCAGTTTGAGTTCTCTGTCTATACACTGCATGATTGTAGTTTATGAATATGTATAAAGTTAAAACTGATTTTGCAAATCTTTTACTGCACCTGTACTCAAGAGATGGTGAGTTAAGTTCACATTAGTGAACAGCGTGTGATTCTAATTGTGAAAATACGCAGTAGAAGCAGTATGTACTACCTACAAGAAGCACTGCAGAAATTCACCAAAGACCTGTGCCTCAGGCATCAGTGCTGGGTCTATTATTATTCATCATTTATATTAATGATTTGGATGAGGATACAGGAGGCCTGGTTAGTAAATTTGCAGATGATGCTAAGATTGCTGGCATAGTGGACAGTGAAGAAGGTTATTGAAGATTGCAATGGGATCTTGATTAATTAGGCTGATGAATGGCAGATGGAGTTTAATTTAGATAAATGTGAGGTGATGAATTTTGGTAGATTGAACCAGTGCAGGAGTGCTGCCAAAGTGGCAGCAGTGTGTATCATCAAGAAGTTAATGGTAGGGTGTTGGAGAGAGTTGTAGAACAAAGAGCTCTAAGGGTACAGGTTCATAGCTCTGTAAAAGTGGAGTCACGGGTGGACAGAGTGGTGAAGAAGGCATTCAGCATGCTTGGTTTCATTGGTCAGAACATTGAATACAGGAGTTGGGACATCTTGTTGAAGTTGTACAACACATTGGTAAGGCTACACTTGGAATACTGTGTGTAGTTCTGGTTATCCTATTATAAAAAGGATATTATTAAAGTAAAAAGACTGCAGAAAAAATTTATTCGGATGCTACTGGAACTTACTGGGATGGTTTGAGATATAAGGAAAGACTGGATAGATTGGGACTTTTTTCTCTGGAGCATAGGAGGCTTAGGGGTAATCTTTTAGAGATCTATAAAATAATGAGAAGCATAGCTCAGCTAAATAGTCAACATCTTTTCCCAAAGGTAGGGGAGTCTAAAACTAGAGGGCATAGGTTTAAGTTGAGAAGGGAGAGATACAAGAAGGCCCAGAGGGGCATTTCTTTCGCACAGAGATTGGCAAATGCCTGGAACAAGCTGCCAGACGTAATAGAGGAGGCAGATACAATTTTGTTTTTTAAAAAGCATTTAGACAGTTACATGAGTAAGATGGGTGTAGAAGAATTTGGGCCAAACCTGGCCAACTGGAACTAGCTTATTGGTGAAAAAAAAGGTTGGAATGAGCAAATTGGGCTGAAGTGTCTTTACCATGCTGTAAGCCTCTATGACTCTATCTTTAGACTTTCTAAACTCAAAACCACTTCTATCTAGAAAGTCAAGGGCAATAGACACATGGGAACAGCACCCGCCTCCAAATTCCCCTCCAAACTACCCACCACCCTGACTTGGAAATATATCGCTGTTCCTTCGCAGTTACTGGGTCCTAGAATTCCCTCCCTGACAGCATTGTGGGTCAACCCACAGCATGTGGACTGCAGCATTCCAAGAAGGTGGCTTACCATCACCTTCTTAAGGGTAACTGGGTATGGGCAATAAATTGGTTTATTTATTAGCATCACAAGTAGGGTTATATTAACACTGCAATGAAGTTAAATGCTGGCCAACAGGCGATGCCCATGTCCCACAAATGAATAAATTAAAAAAAAATGTGAAGGAACACAATTCAACATCTTAAAACCTGCATTCCTCCTTTCTGTCTCTCTCTTTCTCTCTCATGAATTGTCTTTTGCGATTTTCAATCAACAGTGAAATGTAAGAATGTGTCATGGGAATTACGTCCTGAAAGCAATCTACTTGAATAAGCAAGAACAAGAAAAAGGTTAACCAGGTAGGGGAAGGATTTGTGCTCGATCCCAATGTTCAATTGATAAAACACAGGAATGATGTATTGCCTTTGTTCTCCCTTTGTTTTCTTGAACTGTTTGAACTCTTGGCTCAGCCCCATTCATTCTCAAGTTGATCGACGTCTACTCAGACATATTTGCAGCAAATAGCATGATTCTTACTTGGGAAAAGGATATTTATACAGTTAGACATGATAGTATTGCTCCTGTCCTATATTGCAGTGATCATGGATTTGGAAGGTACTGTCTAAGGAATCTTGGTAACAGTAATGTTTAAATCATTGACAGTCACAGGTGAGTGTCTCAAATCTAGTCAAAATATCCAAGTCCTTTGTATGATATTCTCAGTAAGAAGTCTCACAACACCAGGTTTAAGTCCAATCAGTTTATTTGATAATAATCCCACAATCTTTCGGAAATGGTGTTCCTTCATCAGGAAACTATGTTTACCCCAGTCCAACGCCAGCATCTCTACATTACGATGTTCTCCGCAGAGAAATGTAGAGCATCAATTCCTCTATGTAGAGTAAGTCAAGAGAAGCTCAAGGGACATGGTTAATTTTTGAAATTACTGAATGCCAGAATATTGAGAGAAAACCAGAACGCTTTTAAAATCAGTGGGGTAAAAATCGTCTGAACAAGAAAATGATACTTAGGAGAAGCAGCAGCATAACACTGCTCCTTAAGCAGCTGCATCTTTAGCCTGTTCAAATTTAACTTTAAGGGCGGCATTGTGGCACAGTGGTATGGTAACTGATCCCAGCTTTAGACACTGCTGAGACACCCTCTGCCAGTGGATGGGGGAACAAAAATCCCACCCTACATTTCTATTGAATACCTATAAATAACTTCATGGTTGATGTCTAAAACTTCCTAAACTGGACAAAGACCCTTTACAAATAGCTGAAGCTTTGTTCGTTTGTGATCCTCAAACAATAAGTGCTTATGTCAGAGTTCAGCAAAAACTCGTTATCTCTAAAATGATCTGAACTTGCCTTTGTGGGCTGCAGAGAGCAGATCAAATAGAATTATACAAAGGTCATCTACACTTCATAGTCCAGGCCTGGCCAAGTAGAGATGATTTGGCTGCTAGAACAAAGGAACCCACAACTTCCCTTTCAAGACTTAATATTTGGAGCATACACAATCTTAGGGACCCAGACAAGGGATTAGGCACACTTCATGAATGGAGAGGTGGGAGTCAAGAATCCCCAGCTGATGTAACCTGTAATATTGCCTTGCTGTACTGAGAAACCTCAGTCCACCATTCTCCCATCTATCTAACAGAAGCGTAGAAAAGGAATTTGGCCCAGGTTAAATTCTTGACCCCATCTACAGTGTTCCAACTGGAACATCTGCCCCCATCTCCTACAAGACAGATTCATCTCTGCATTCATGGAAGACAACTGAACTGGAAAAGTATATTATTCAGCATCACCTTTCAACCTACCAATTCCTGTGAAGGAATACCTCATTGGATTTTGATTTTGGATGAACATGAAATAATAATATTCTTTTCATGGGCCTTAGCCCTACAAATCTTTCTTTCGCGATTCCCCTTTTGCAATATGAGTGCATAGGGAGCTGTGTAGTGAGTCCACTCCTGTGTTTGAGGGTATATAAATAAACCAACCCTCTGATTTCATCCTTGCTTGAGTTTGTTGTGGGATTATTGATAGAAAAATGGATCATACCCAAGGTGAAGGGATGGGAAACATTTGCATGGATTTAAATTGAATCAATGAACTGTCTTCCCAACTTTATTAGCATTCCCCTTTTTATCACCGCATTTGTCAATCTGGAACTGTGCCATAATGGACCTGCTAAATAAAATTCTGAATTGGACGCTCCACCTACTGAAGAATGAGTTCAGAGCTTCTAACGGCTCTCTGACTCAGATCATTGGTGGGGAGGAGGAGGGAGGTGGGTCAGATCATTCGCTGATTGGGAGGGGGAGGGGAGTGAGGCCAGATCATTGTCTGGTTGGAGGGCGAGGAAGAGCGGGTCAGATGTATCTCTGAGTGGGGGGGGGGAGGCTGATCATTGTCTGTTCGTGTGGGGGGAGGGCTGATCTGGTGGGGAGGGAGGAGGGGACAAGTGATATCTTGTTCTGGGAAGGATGAGTGAGGCAAGATCATTGTATGGGAGCGGGAGGAGGGAGGCAGGTAAGATGTATCTCTGGTGTGGTGGCGGGGGGTGTGTTGGGTAGGCCGAATCGCTCACTGGTGGGGTGTCCTCCGTCTCCTCATCAAAACAAAGTGTATGATTTTCCAATACTCAGTATTTGAGTGAAATTACTGTTACAGCATGAAGTTGCCACAATAATATATTAGACTCTTCAAATTAGCAGAAGGAATAGTAATGCCCTGTGACACATGTTGCTGATTGCAGAAGTACTATGTGGGTCTCGGTGAGATCCTCCCTGGTGAGGGAGCTGGGGGGAGGGATGAGGTGGTCTGCAGCCACTCTGCAGGCATTTGATGGGGGAGGGAGGGGGGCAAGTGTGGAGATTGGTCTGGGTGGTGGGAGGTGGATAAGGAGGGCAGTGATGTGTGTGAGTAGTCGGGGGAGAAATAATGGGGGGCAGAGATATCTGTGAGGGACCATCATTCCCGCTTTTCACTCCCAGGTCGCTTTCTCTGCTTTCTGCAGCCCAGGAGTGATCTCAGCGGACCCACCGTCACATATAAAGGGGAAAGCAAATCAAAACAATTTTGGTTGATTGATGAGCAGTGAGAAAAGAAATTAGGGCTGCTGGGTGGCATGACGGCATAGTAGTTAGCATTTCTGCTTCACAGCTCCAGAGTCCTGCGTTCGATTCCCGTCTCGGGTCACCCTCTATGTGGAGTTTGCAATATCTCCTCGTGTCTGTGTGGGCTTCCTCTGGGTGCTCCAGTTTCCTCCCATAGTCCAAAAATGTGTGGGTTAGGTTGATTGACCATGCCAAGAAATTGCCCCTTAGTGCCCTGGGATGTGTATGTTAGAGGGATCAGTGTGTATAATATATTGGGATATGGGGGTAGGGCCTGGGTGGAATTGTGTTCAGTGCAGACTTGATGCATTAAAGGACCTCCTGCTGCACTGTAGGGTTCTATATTTCTGTGATAAATTAACCCCATTCTGTTCTGTAATATCAACAGAGATTGGCAATCAAAGAATGCTATCAAGCAGATCTTCTTCCCAATAAGGTTGTAGAAATTTGAAACTTGCTCTCCAGAGAAGTTGTCAATTAACAATTTCAAAACTGAACTGTGATCTGTCACCCTATTGTAAGTTCCAAGTCGGTGCATGAGGCTCGGATTGAACAAAACCCCATTTAAACAATTGAAGCAGCAATAAACAAATGTTAGGCAGACAGCCAGAGCCACAATGAAATCAAAAGCTGGCTTATAAACTGCAGGTAACATCAGTAAAAAAATACATTTCTTAAAGGCACAGTAGCGTCACAAAACCAAAATGGAAATAGAATGGAGTGATCGTCAAAATCGACATCAAACATGTTGGAGCAGTTCCTTTATTCAAACTACCAACGATACTCTGAAAATGATGTAGAAGTATTTTGAAGAGTTTTGGGATGACTAACATGATTTAAAAGTTATCATAGTAAGACTGCAGAAAATCTGACAGCTAGGAAAATGTAACTTTTATATTGAGGCAGGAATGTCATGTATCTGTGTGAATGTGCCTCTTTACTGAAGTCTTCTCACTGTGGATCCAGTCCACATGGTGATACTGTCTCCTCATCAGAACAAAGTGTATAATTTTCCAATACTCAGTATTTGAGTGAAATTATTGTTACAGCATGAAGTTGCCACAATAATATATTAGACTCTTCAAATTAGCAGCAGGAATAGTAATGCCCTGTGACACGTGTTGCTGATTGCAGAAGTATTATGTGGATCTCGGTGAGATCCTCCTGGGCAATGTACTTTTGATTTATTTAGTGGAGATATTGTGCAGAATCTTGAGGCCGGGCTCTCTGTGACTGAGGATGGCGGGATGGCCTCAAATTGAGAGGAGTTTGAAAAGACGTGAATTCCACCGATGAGATCCTGTTGTCAGGTTTTGAGCTAACTTCACCAATGGAGTAATTTGTACACACCAGGAAAAGGCAGGAACTTAAACTGAATCCATCAGCATATCATTTATCCGTGGCACGGTGACACAGTTGTTAGCACTGCTGCATTACAATGCCAGGAATCTGGGTTCAATTCCAGCCTCGGGTCACTGTCTCTGTGGAGTTTGCACATTCTCCCTTGTGGGTTTCCTCGTGGTGCTCCGGTTTCCTTCCGCATTCCAAAGACATGCGGGTTATGTTGATTGGCCATGATAAATTGACCCTAGTGTCAGGGAATTAGCAGGTGGTATTGCAGGAATAGAGCTTAGGTAGGATTGTGGTTAGTGCAGACTCGATGGGCTGAATGGCCTCCTTCTGCACTGTAGGGATTCTACGATTCGATTCTATAGATTGTACTATTAGCGAGCACTCACTGTAGATACTAAGGCTGCACTAAATATTCAGCTGATTCCACTGTGCATTTACAACAGCTCTACACAAGCGTGAACTAAGCGCTGTCACTTCTGATGAGGATGTCAGAGACTAGCATTGAGGCAGCAATGTCCTGGCTTCTGGCATTCTTTCGAGTGCTGGTTCCCTGGGACATCCCAGCATCTGCCTGCTGTGGATCTTCACCAGTGAGTGAATCAGAAGCCTGCTTACTTAGTGAACCCACCGAGGTGTGACTATCTGCGCTGGTGCTGAGTGAGAGTGACTGCTCTGATGTCTTTTCAGTGGTGGGGTCCAAGAAGTCTCCCTTGGAGCTGCTCATGTCTGGAGGGTCTGGTGGGGTACGAGGACGGTCTGGGCTGCTTGACTAATTTCCTTAAAGAGAAGGGAGATGACATGAGTCCATTACAGGGGGATAAAGGAGAAAACATTGATTCCCCATCGGCCATCAAACATATTTTATGACTCACCTGTCTCTTACGTCTGAGCTTCTGGGGATCTTCCGTGAATGTCTGTATAAGCTATGTATGTTTACTGATGTCTCTTTTTTTACATCTATAGGTGATTGGTCTGCCTTGTTGGCCAACAAGGGGCATACACGCAGTGGGTCGTGTGAGGGCTGCTCTTGGATGTTGCTTTGAGAGTTGCCTAGTGCTTCACGTTGTTAGTATACACTTAAACTGGACCAACTGACAGGCAACACAACAGCTCAGTGACTATCACTGTTTGCTGTGCAGGTATAGGAACCTGGGTTGGACCTCCAACCTGGGTCGGTGTCTGTGGGAGTTTGCACATTCTCCCCTTGCTTGCGTGGGTTTTCTCCGGGTGCTCCTGTTTACTCCCACTCTCCAAAAACGTGCTTTTAGGCTGATTGGTGTTAACAAATTGTCCCTAATTTAGACTCCTTTAATCTGGCACACATATAATTCTCTAAATTTGCACCCCTTTATTGTGGATTCCAAGAGGCGTAGACAAAAGTCATAGGTAGAAGAAGGATTGGAATGAGGCACCGCTGAGTGTTAAAACGGGCGGCACGGACTTATAGGGCCAAAGAACCTGTTTCCTGTGCTGTGTTGTTCTTTGTTCTTTGTTCTATGTGTTTCTTTGTGTGCACGCAGGTGTGTGTCTGTGTGCACATGTGTGGTTTTTGTGTGCATATGTGTGTGTTTGTGTGCACGTGTGTATGTGCATGTGTGTGTCTGTGTGTGTGCGTGCGTGTGTGTGTGTGTGGCTTTGTGTGCATGCATGTGTGTGTCTGTGTATGCATGTGTGTATGTACATGTATGTGCGTGCATGTGTGTGTGTGTTTGTGTGTGTGAATGTCAGTGTGTGTGTGCGTGTGTATTCACGCGTGCGTGTCTTTGTGTCCATGCATGTGTGCGTCTGTGTGCATGTGTGTGTGTGCATGTGTCTCCGTGCATATGTGTGTCTGTGCATGCATGAAACTGTGTGCCTGTGTGTGCATGCATGTGTGTGTGTGTACATGCGTGTGTATGTGTGTGTGTGTGGTTGGGAGGTATAGTATTTGGAGGGAGAAAAGAAGGAGCAATTTACTGTAAAACATCTTTTCAGAATAAAGGCAAGAAGGAGCATCAATATGTCTTTAATTGCAGTATAAGTATTGAGGAAGATCCTTCCTTGTTTCGAGCATTTCTGGGAATGATTCTTCCTGTAGTAAATTATTTACAGCCTTTCCCAATCTGAAGAGAGAAGTCGATCTACCTTTTCAATAAATGCTCACAGTTCCTGTCCAAAGACATCACTACGAAGAACAGAAACGTTACATTGGGTTTGGCAGATACAATTTTGCAATGACTTTCCTTCTATAAACCAAATTACACTCCCAAATCAACACTACAATGCATCTTCTCGCAATTAGAGTTCTTTTGACTGATATGACTGTTGTCAAATTGTAATGTTGCTATTGGAGGACTATTATTTGTTTCAGAATAACAAAATAGTGGCGATAATCAAAGGTGCCAATTGTGTATATTCTATTCTTTTCCTTTTCTGTTCTGTACAGAGAGCAATTCATCTTTCCCTTTGGTCATCTCAGTAAAATCAGCAAATCAAAAGGGCTTAATCTCTTTCTGTCAAACCTTTTATGTGTGACATATTGCACTGCTGCTTTCACGCCAATTGGAATATTGAAATGGGGAAAGATTTCCTGAGGTTGCTCGGTGGGTAGACTCCCCAGTCTCCATGGAAACTACCCATTTGGTTGACAAGATTTTTCTGAGAACCCTTAGCATTGTTCCTGAGAGCCTTGGAGAATGTGGCTGAAAATCCGAGTTAGCAGGAATGAATGAAGAATTAAGTGGGGAAGCGAGACAAGTGGCAAAGAGGCAGAAAATAAGAAAACATCAAAGGCATGGTGGGGAAAGTCAGGTGGATAATTGAAACTGGGAAAGGGCAGAGAAATTGCAGCGAGAAATGATCAATATAAAACAACAGGATGGAAATCAGTGAGGGAATAAACTGTCGTTCTAAAAGTTTAACCCATGGTAACACAGTTTAAATTATAGGAACAAGGAAACACCATATGATCCAATACTTCCAGGTTTTATCATTTATTTTCCATAAGTGCAGAGAGCCGTTACTAAATTGGGAAGGGTGCAGAGGAGGTTTACCAGGATGTTGCCTGGTATGATGGGCAGGTCATATGAGGAAAGGCTAAGGGATTTGAAGTTATTTTCATTAGAGAGAAGAAGGCTAAGAGGTGACTTAATTGAGACATATAAGATGATCAAAGGATTAGATAGGGTGGATAGTGAGAGCCTTTTTCCTCAGATGGAAATGGATAACACGAGGGGACACAGCTTTAAATTAAGGGGTAGTAGTTATTGGACAGATGCTAGAGGCGGGTTCTTTACTCAGAGCGTAGTAAGGGCATGGAATGTCCTGCCCTGTCTCATTGAGTCCACACGGGTTCAGTTGTGGACTCGTCAAGTTTAAGGGTGTTCAAATGGGCAGTGGATAGGCTTTGGGATAGCATTGGAATAGTTTAGGATAGAGGGTCATAAAATTGGTTACATTGGTCGGCGCAACATCGAGGGCCAAGGGCCTGTACTGCACTGTAATGTTCTATGTTCTATGTTCTAAATCCAATAGGGAATTTAGGGAAATTCCTTTATCTGGAGTGTGGTTAGAATGTGGAACTCACTCCCTCAAGGATTAGTATGGATGCATTTCAGAGGAAACCAGGTGGACATGGAAAGGATGTAGGAATAGAAAGTTATGCTGACACTCGTTGTAGGGGAAGGTAGTTGAAACAGATATGATAGCGACTTTTAAGGGGCATCTTGACAAATACATGAATAGGATGAGAATAGAGGGATACTGTCCCTGGAAGGGTAGGGAATTTTAATTCAGTGGGCCAGCATGCTCAATGCAGGCTTAGAGGGCTGAAGAGCCTGTTAACGTGCTGCAATTTTCTTTGTTTTTTATTCAGTTAGATGAAGAGGACTGAAGGCTTCTTTACTACCTAAACACTGGCACAGATTATTCAAGCTGAGTAGCCCCTTTCTGTGCTGTACATCCCTAAATAACAGTGTTTTCACCACACCTATTGATCCTTATTTTCTCCAGAAACAAATCTTTTTGCCCTTTTTGCTCATTCACACCTTTGCTTTGCCTGGTGGCACAGTGGTTAGCACTGCTCCCTCACAGCACCACAAATTGTAGTTCAGTTCCATCCTTGGGTATCTGACTGTGCAGAGTTTGCACGATCCCCACGTGTCTGCGTGGGTTTCCTCCAGGTGGTCTGGTTTCATTCCACAGTCCAAACATGTGTGAGTTAGGTTGAGTGATGCCTTAGGGTCAGGGGGATTAGCAGGGTAAATACATGAGGCTACAGGGACAGACTCTGGGTGAGATTATGGTCGATGCAGACTCAATGGGCCAAATGACCTCTTCTGCACTGCAGGGATTCTATGAATTGGCAGGGTTAGTTTTATTCCATATGTTTCTTAGCGTTTGTGTGAAATATTTTTTAGTTGCATTGACTACTTGTTCCCATTTCCCTCATTTTATTTAACATATCCACACCAGTTCAAGTTTATAACGTGTCCTTGTTAAATACCCCAGGAAAACTTGATGCCTTTTGAAAAAGAACAAATCTGCAGCTTCTGGGGAGCATCAACAGCATACTGAACACCTTTCCAATCATCTCAGGTTCAGCATCTTGTTCAAAACACTGCGGGTGCTGGAACCTGAAACAAAAGCAGAAAAATGCTGGAAAATCTCAGCAGCTCTGACAGCATCTGTGGGGAGAGAAAAGAGCCAATGTTTCAAGTCTGGATGATCCTTTGTCAGAGCTGAGAGGAAAGAGAGTCAGTAGAGATTTATACTATAAGGGTAGGAAGGATGGTGGAATTGGACAAAGGGGTTGTAATTTTTTTATTTCAAAAATACACATTATTCATAAATACTCTAAAATAAACAGAAATGACATTTCCAATCATCACAAACAGTGCAAAAACAGTCATATTTACAATTTCCTTAACTTCAATATTTTACAGTGCTCAGTTCCAAGACATTACAGTTCAGTTCTTCAACAAACGATATACATTCATCACACTTCACTGTGTGCTGTTTTTACAGAGTTGCACACAGCTACGCACAGGGTTTTTTAAAGCTAGGGGTTTGCCTTGGCTGAAAGGTTTTATGTACAGCATGGGGTTAGATACAGAATAAAGCTCCCTCGACACTGCCTCACCATCAAACACTCATGAGCATGCAGAAAGCATGAAGGCCTAACACATTCTGATCATTTAATGGAAGCTTCTAATACCTTCCCAGCCTTCTGCATGCTTGTTTACATCTCTTTTGTCCAATTCCCACCCTCCCTACCTTCATAGTTTAAATCACAGCTTACTGTGGCTGCTGCTCTGACCAAGGCTGCAAAGAGCTACAAAAGATTGTGAATGCAGCCCAACCCGTCATGCAAACCAGCCTTCCATCCATTGACTCTGTCTACACTTTCCTCTGCCTCGGCAAAGCAGCCAGCATAATTAAGGACCTCACGTGCCCCTGGACATTCTCTCTTCCACCTTCCTTCATCAGGAAAAAGATATGAAAGTCTGAGGTCACATACCAACCAATGCAAGAATAGCTTCTTCCTTGCTGCCATCAGACTGTTGAATGAATCTACCTTACACTAAGTTGATCTTTCTCAACATCCTAGCTGTGATTGTAACACTACATTCTGCACTCTTTCATTTCTTTCTCTATGAATGTTATGCTTTGTTTATATCTCACTCAAGAAATAATAACTTTTCAATGTATGCCAATACATATGACAACAATAAATTAAATCAAAATGAAATTAAATCAAATCAAATCAAAGATTCAAAAGGATGGCTAAGTTCTCTCTCCACAGATGCTGTCAGACTTTCTGAAATTTTTCAGCATTTTTCTGTTTTTGTTGCGAGATTTCTTTGCCACCTTCAGTTGTCATTGTTTATGAATTTGTGTGATGTGAATTCTTTTGCTTGATCTTTTTCTTTCATCTCAATAATCTTCAACGTGCAAAACTTACAGTGAGTGGAGAATATGCTGAGATGCACACAGAGTAAACCTGTTAAACAGCATAACTCACCCCCACACCTCCTTAAACAGTATAAAATCCATCAAACCTCCCCCTCTCTTTAGTTCTGAAGAAGTTGAAATGTAAACTTGGTAAGTCTCTCCACAGATGCTCTGATAAGTTTTTCCAAGTTTTTCTGTTTTTATTACAGACTTCATAGAAAGCCTGCAGTGTGGAAGGAGGCCATTTGGTCCATCAAGTCTGTACTGAATACAATCCCATCCAGGTCGTATTCCCGTAACCCCACACATTTACCCTGCTAATCCCCCTGATACTAGTGTCAATTTAGCATGGCCAGTCAGCCTGGCCCACGCATCTTTGGTGAAAACTGGAGCACCCAGAGGAAACCCACGTAGACACAGTGAGAATATGCAAACTTCATATACAGAGTGATCAAGGGTGGAATTGAACTTGAGACCCTCGCTGCTGTGAGACAGCGGGGCTAACAACTGTGCCACTGTGCTATTTTATTTCTATCTGAGTAAAGCCTGCAGTTTCCAATTTGCAAGCAAAGGGATTAACTGGAAATGAAGTTGCTGTTTAATTTTCTACTTGTGCAGTTTAAGTTGAAGTTGTTTCTGGAGATTCCTAGCAGTAGTTACAGTGCCATTTATGGAGACAGTATGAGATAAGGGGTTGCTTTATTCAGAGTTTGTAGCTTGGGGGCAATTAGGGAGGCTACATGTTCATTGCACTGTGGTCAGGATTGGGGCAAATCACTTTTCGTTTTATAACATGTATTGTCAAGCAGGGTACTTCATTTTGAGTAGGGGTCGGGAATTACAAGGCTACATATAAGTCAGGGGTAGCAGTCGTTATCACTGCTGCTTTACAGTGCCAGAGATGCAAGTTCGATTCCCGGCTTGGGATATTGTATGTGTTCTCCCCGTGTCTGTGTGGGTCCTCCAGGTGAGTCCAAAGATGTGCGGGTTAGGTGGGTGGGCCAGGCTAAATTACCCCTTAATTTCAGGGGGACTAGCAGGGTAAATGCATGGGGCTGTGTAGGATTGTGGTCAGTGCAGAGTCAATGGGCCGAATGGCCTCCTTCTTCACTGTAGGGATTCTATGATTCCATGAAAGGTTATCGGAGGAAGGCAGGCATGTTTTTTTTCATTCATTTGTAGGATATCTCTGGCTGGCCTGCATTTATTGCCCTTCCCCAGTTACCCGAGGGCAGTTGAGAGTCAACTGTATTGCTGTGGTTCTGGAATCACATGTAGGCCAGACCAGGTAAAGAAGGCAGATTTCCTTCCCTAAAGAATATTATTGAACCAGATGGATTTGTCTGACAATCGACAATGGTTTCATGGTCATCAGGGGATTTTAAATTTTTTTAATTGAAATTCAGATTCCACTACCATGGCAGGATTCGAACTGAAGTCCCCAGGATATTGTCATCAAACCTGCCGACAAAGGAGGTGCTGCTGTCATCTGATGCACTGACCTCTACCTTGCAGAGGCTGAGTGCCAACTCTCAAATACTTCCTCCTATCTCCCCAGACCATGACCGCTCCTCTGAACATTGAGCCATTATCTCCAACACCATCACTAACCTCATTTCCTCTGGATGCTTTCTCCTCATAGCTTCCAACCTCAGTATCCCAATGCCGGACAGCATGCTTCTACCTACTTTCCAAAATCGATGAAAAGTACTGTTCTGGTAGGCCCATTCTGTCAGCATGCTTTTGCCCCGCTGAACTTATTTCCTGTTATCTTGACTCTATCCTCACTCCCCTGGTCCATTCCCTCCCCACCTACATCTGAAATTCCTTTGATGCCCTGCATTATATTGACAGCTTCCATTTTGCAGGCCCCAACCATCTTGTATTCAAGATGTGCAAACTTTCTACACTTCCATCCCACACCACAGTCTGAGAACTCTTTGCTTCTTCCTTAAAAAGAGGCCTGAACACTTCTCATCCATCATCACTCTTCCCCAACTGGCTGAATACGTTCTATTTCTCAACAACAATTCATTCTACTTTCTCCAAATCAAAGGAGTAGCAATAGGTCCTCGCTATGCTTGTCTTTTTATGGGGTATGTGAAACATTCCTTGTTTCAGGCCTACCCAGATCCCCTCCCACAATTCCTATACCAGTACATTGATGACTGTTTTGGTGCCACTTCATGCTCCCGTTCAAACTTTGAAAAATTCATCAACTTCACTTCCAGTTTGCATCCTTCCATCTCAGATACTTCACTTCTCTTCCTTGATCTTTCTGTCTCCATTTAGAACATAGAACATAGAACATAGAACAATACAGCACAGAACAGGCCCTTCGGCCTTCGATGTTGTGCCGACCAAAATAAAAAGCAATGCCCCTCCAAACTAAACCATTCCCTTCTCTTCCATATACTTATCAACTAACCTCTTAAACGCCACCAAACTTGGCGCATCTACAACAGCTGCAGGCAGGGCATTCCACTCCCTAATCACTCTTTGAGTAAAGAACCTACCTCTGATATCCGTCCTATAACTCATACCCCTTAATTTAAAGCTGTGTCCCCTCGTGCTAGCTTTCTCCATCCTAGGAAAAAGGCTATCACTGTCCACCCTATCTAAACCTCTAATCATCTTATATGTTTCAATAAGATCCCCTCTTAGCCGCCTCCTTTCTAACGAAAACAACCTCAAATCCTTCAACCTCTCTTCATAGGACCTGCCCTCCATACCAGGCAACATCCTGGTAAACCTCCTCTGTACCCTCTCCAATGCCTCCACATCTTTCTTATAATGTGGCGACCAGAACTGCACACAATACTCCAAGTGCGGCCGCACTAGAGTTTTGTACAGCTGCAACATGATGCTGCGGCTCCTAAATTCAATCCCCCTACCAATAAAAGCTAAGACTCCATAAGCCTTCTTAACAACTTTATCCACTTGACTGCCTACTTTCAGGGATCTATTGACACATACACCAAGATCCTTCTGTTCCTCAACACTATTAAGAGCCCTACCATTAGCCCTATACTCTACACATTTATTGTTCCTGCCAAAGTGCATTACCTCACACTTTTCCACATTAAACTCCATTTGCCACCTCTCGGCCCAGCTCTGCAACTTGTCCAAGTCACTCTGTAAACTATAACACCCCTCTTCACTATCTACCACTCCACCGACTTTAGTGTCATCTGCAAATTTACTAATCCATCCTTCAATACCCTCATCCAGATCATTTATAAAAATTACAAACAGCAGGGGCCCCAAAACAGACCCCTGAGGCACACCACTTGTCACCGAACTCCACGATGAATATCTCCCATCAACCACCACCCTCTGTCTTCTATCTGCCAGCCAATTTCTAATCCAATTAGCTAAATCACCCTCTATTCCACACATCTGCATTTTCTGTAGAAGTCTTCCATGGGCAATTTCTGGCAATAAATTATCTACCAATATCCATTACAGGCCCACTGACTCCCACAGCTATCTGGACTACAGCAGTTCACACCCTACATCCTGTAAGGACTCCATCCCTTTTTCTCAGCTCCTTCACCTCCGTTACATTTGTTCCGATGATGCCACTTTCCAAAGTAATGCTTCTAATACGTGTGCCTTTTTCCTGCACCATGGATTCCCATTTACAGTTGTCGCCAGAGCCCTGAACAGCACGCAGTCCATTTCCCATGCCACAACCCTTACCTCCTCCCCGCCCTCCAGAACCTTCTCACCCTGCCAGCCTCTGCATGCAAAGCATAATCCTCCACCATTTTCGCCAACTCCAGCGTGATGCCACCACCAAACACATCTTCCCTTCAGTCCCTCTCTACAGCATTTCACAGACACCGTTCCTTCTGGAATAAACTAGTCCAATCCTCCACTACACCCAACATCTCTCTGAAAGTTGGCACCCAGGTTGATAAAGTTGTTAAGAAGGCGTACGGTGTGTTAGCTTTTATTGGTAGAGGGGTTGAATTTAGGAGCCGTGAGGTTATGTTACAACTGTACAAAACTCTGGTGCGGCCGCACTTGGAGTATTACGTACAGTTCTGGTCGCCGCATTATAAGAAAGATGTGGAAGCATTGGAAAGGGTGCAGAGGAGGTTTACCAGGATGTTGCCTGGTATGGTGGGAAGGCCTTATGAGGAAAGGCTGAGGGACCTGAGGTTATTTTCATTAGAGAGAAGAAGGTTACGCGGTGACCTAATTGAGGCGTATAAGATGATCAAAGGACTGGATAGGGTGGATAGTGAGAGCCTTTTTCCTCGGATGGTGATGACCAACACGAGGGGACATAACTTTAAATTAAGAGGTGGTAGTTATAGGACGGATGTCAGAGGCAGGTTCTTTACACAGAGGGTGGTGAGGGCGTGGAATGCCCTGCCTGCAGCAGTTGTGGACTCGCCTACTTTGGGGGCATTCAAATGTTCGGTGGATAGGCATATGGATGATATTGGAATAGTTTAGGTTAGAGGGTCCACTGGCCGGCGCAACATCGAGGGCCGAAGGGCCTGTACTGCGCTGTAATGTTCTATGTTCTATTACTCACGGCACCTTCCCATGCACTCACAGAAGGTGTAACACCTGTCCCTTTACCTCTTCTTTGCTCAACATCCGAAGTCCCGGTTAAGTTGCAATACACTTGTACCTCTTTCAATCTGGTGTATTGCATTCGCTGCTTCCAATGTGGTCTCCTCTATATCAGAGAGACAAAGCGTAGTCTGGAAGATCACTTTGCTGAGTACCTCCAGTCTGTGCACAATCAGAATCTTGACCTTTCAGTTGCTTGCCATTTTAACACACAATCCTCCTCCCATGCCCACGTGTCTGTCCCTGGCCTGCTGCAATGTTCCAGTGAAGCTCAACACAAACTGGAAGAACAGCATCTCATCTTCCAGCTCATCATTTTACAGCCTTCCAGTCTCAACATTGAATTCAACAACTTCAGTTGATTTGCTCTACCCCACCTTGACCCCTTGATTTTCATTTTATTTAATTTTTTTACTGTTCTCCATCTTTTTTTTATTGCCTTTCTTCTTTTTCTTCCCCCCACTCTTTTCTCCCTTCTTTATTCCCCTTTCCTTGCCTTTTCTCCTCCTTTGCTTCCTCTTTTCCTAAAATTTTTCTAAATTTTACTTCTTGGCCACCCATTCCATCCCTCCATCTCCCAACATCTGGTCACGCCTTACCCTCTGATGTCAGCTTCCCTGCTGTTCAGCCATTCACACCCTTTATTCTCTCTATGGACTGCCATTAGCAGCCTTTTCCCCTGTTTCTGTGGCTATGACTCATTCCCTCGCCCCACAGTATAAATATCTCCCACCTTCTGTGCCTTTAGTTTTGACAAAGGGTCACCTGGACTCAAAACGTCAGCTCTTTTCTCTTCTCACAGATGCTGCCAGACCTGCTGAGATTTTTCAGCACTCTCTCTTTTGGTTCTCAGAACGCTAGCTGAGTTTCTAGATTAATAGCCTAGCAATGATATCACTAGGCAATTGCTCCCAGAGGCATAATAGTTGGCCTTCATTGCGAAATGTTTTTGAGTACAGGAGCAGGGATGTGTTGCAATTATACAGGGCCGTGGTGAGGTCATACTGTGTGCAGTTTTGGTCTCCTTTTCTGAGGAAGGTTAGCCTTGTTCTCGAAGGAGAGCAGCGAAGGTTCACCAGGCTGATTGCAGGGATGGTGGGACTGATGAATGCAGAGAGATTAACTAAGTTAGAGTAGTTTTTTCTGGAGTTCAGACAAATGAGGGGGCATCTCATAAAGACTTATAAAATTCTGACAAGACTAGACATGAAAATGTAGGGAGGATGTTCCCTATGGTGTGGGAGTCCAGAACTAGAGGTTACAGTCTGAGGGTCCAGGGTAGATCATTTAGGAAGGAGATGAGGAGACATTTCTTCACCCAACGAGTGGTGAGCCTGTGGAAGTCATGGGCACAAGAAGTAGTTGATGCCAAAACATTGAATAGATTTAAGAGGTAGTTAGACATAGCACAGGGGGCAAATGGGGTCAAAGGTTATGAGGAGAAAGCAAGATTAGCCTATTGAGTTGGGCAATAGGCCATGATCATAATGAACGGTGGAGCAGGTTTGAAGGGTATGATCTCCTCCTGCTCCTATCTTTTATTTTTCTGTGAAACTCACTCTTAACGCACATTTTCTTCTGGGAAAATTCTTTTCGTGTAGCACTGCTTTGTTGAGCACACCATTTTCCTGGAATGTACGCAGCACATTTACTGTGTAATAGAGTTACTGTGCCATTGATCTCGAGGTTAGTCCTCTGCTTGTTTCTTGTTTTGAACTTATGGCTTTGTGGTAGTCCATGATCTTCTAGCTCTTGCCTCGATTTTCTGCAATCATGTTTGATTTTATATTCTGGTGTTTATCAAAGAAGCTAGCAGTTCCTGCTGAGGCTGCTTTCTGATGTTCCCAGCAGAGCATGGCTTAACCACAGTGTAACATGTAAGACTGGGTTAAAGGTGTGGCCCAGGCATCTAGCCAGTTGTGATTTATCTTGGTATTATAGCTGCTTAGGCTCTGCTTGGCAGCTTGCTGGAGCTTGATAATGCATTTGGCCAGGAAAAGGCCCAATGGACTTTTTATATGGTTGCACAGGAGACAAATCATTTACATATTAGCACTGAACCAACAAAACGAACATGCTGTGAAAAGCTTAATTCACATTTTTAACCAATTTACATACAGCTAATATAAATAGATGGCAGACTTGCGGGTATAACATACCTTTTAAAGGATGCTTGATTCTAGAATAAATTGCAACAGAACTGATTTTTAAATGGATAAGTGCTCCTGATATTTTTAAAATTTTTTAAAGGGTTTTCATAGAATCCTACAGTGCAAAAGGAGGCCATTTGGTCCCTCGAGTCTGTACCAACTCTCTGGCAGAGCATTTTACTTGGTATCCTTGTAACCCCACACACTTGCCCACTAATTCCCCCTAACCTACATATCTTGAGATACCTCGGGGTAATGTAGTATGGCCAATCCAAATAATACACGCATCTTTGGACTGTGGGAGGAAATCAGAAGAAACCATGCAGATACATAGATAACATGCAAACTTCACACAGACAGTGACCCAAAGTTGGAATTGAACCTGCATCCCCGGCGCTGTGAGGCAGTAGTACCAACCACTGTACTGCCATCCCTCCTCCCTCAGTGAATACATAGCGATGGGTTTTCACGTTGCAATGCAATGTGGTACTTTGCCCATGCTAATTTCCCCCTCAGTGTACCCGAACAGGCACTGGAGTGTGGTGACAAAGAGAATTTCACAATAACTTCATTGCAGTGCAAATATCAATCTACTTGAGAGACTAATAATTAAATAAACAAACTTCACAATATGTGTTTCACCAGGAATAGCAATAATCCACAATTTATTCCAAATGAGTGCCGATATGTTTTTGGGATTTTAAGAAACTCGAGAACAGTTAAGTTCAGGAGTTACCTGACAGCTTGTTGAGCGAGGTGAAGTGTCAACAATTTGAAATACCCACACTGAGGCTAAGTGTGATGAAGATTTGTCTGTTTTACTCTGTAGCTCAATCATCCCTAGTTGCTTGGAGTGCCTCCATTGTCTTCCCCAGGGCACTTACACAGGAGGTGCACAATGAGGGCAGTTGACAGTCACCTGAATTTATAGAGTTCAACCCAAGTTGCAAAGCGGCTATTAGACAGTCCGCAGGGAAATGGGGCTGAAGGTGATGCAGTGCTTTGGGAATCTTGAGTTGAATGACAGCAAACTAAAGCAATGATTACTTTGGCTGAATAATAAATAATTTGTTAATAATTGATGTCACCAGAGGCCTCGCACTTTGTAAATGAACAGATTGGGCTTCTTCTGACAAGGAAGTGCATTTTATTTGCTTCAGCTCTAAACGAGTATTGAAGATTTTGTGACCTATTGCATTCGACCAGCTGTGCAGAGCAGATTGGCGTTTTAATTATTATTCAAATCTTTCCTGCCGTTTCTGTTCAGTCTTTTCCAAGTAGATTCTTGTTTCTAACTAGAAATTAAAGTTGGGTGGTACACCATGTGCCGATGATGATGTGGACCTTTTACTGAGCATTAACCATTTCTTTAATGGACTTGGCACATTACAGGTTTTAAAGCAGTAATAACTAATGTTTTCTCCTGTAACAACAGACATTGGGTGGAATTTTATCTGCCTGTCTGCTTGTGGTTTGTATGATCCTGCCCGAGGCCAACAAAGAATGCTGTTCTCCGGGCCTCACCCACCCTTGGAATTAAGGCGGGAGTGCCAGTAGAATTCAGACCATTGGATCAGAAGAGGAGGGATTCGAACAGTATGTATGGCCAGAGCTCCCAGATCAATGTTTGTTGACCTAGTTGGGGTGTTGCAGGAAGTGGGGTGGTCGTCTGATTTCTCGTCCCATAAGACCACAGCAGCTGCAGTAGGCTGTTCAGCCCATTGAATCTTTGCTGCCATTCAATGAGTTCGCAACTGATTTGATATGTTAATCTTCAACTTCACTTTGCTGCCTGACCCCTCACTGATTAAAAATCTATTTCAGTCTTAAACATACTCAGCCTCTGCAGCCCTGTACAGTAAAGAATTCTACAGATTCACTACCCTCTGAGAGAAGAAATTACTCCTTATCTCTCTGACTTCAACAAGTGATCCCTTACTCTGAAACTAAGCCCTCTGGTCCTAGACTCTCCTAAGAGAAAGCAACTTCTCAGCATCTACTCCATGAATCCTTGAGAATCCTATCTGTTTTAATAAAGTTGCCTCTTATTCATCTAAACTCCAATGATGATAGGCCCAAGCTACTCAACCTCTCCTCATAAGAAAATCCCTCCATACCCAGGATCAATTTAGTGATCCTTCTCTGGACTGCCTCCAATGCCAGTATATTTTTAATAGAATATAGAACAAAGAAACAGTATAGCACACAGGCCCTTTGGTCCTCAACATTGTGCCAAGCTATGTCTGAACCCAAGATCAATCTATTCCACTCCCTATCATTCTGATGTGTTCCATGTGCCTATCTAGTAACTGTTTGAAAATTCCTAAATGCCCAACTCTACTATCACAGCGGACAGTCCATTCCACACCTCAACCATTCTCTGAATCTACCTCGGACATCCCTCCTATATTTCCTACTATGAACCTTATAGTTATGCCGCCTAGTAACAGCTGTATCCACCCAAGGAAATAGTCTCTGAATGTCGACTCTATCCCCCTCATCATCTTACAAACTTCTATTAAGTTGCCTCTCATCCTCCTCTGCTCTAAAGAGAAAATTCTCAGCTCCCTCAACCTTTCTTCACAAGATCTACCCTTCAAACCAAGCAGCGTCCTGGTAAATCTCCTCTGCACTCTCTCTAATGCTTCCACATCCTTCTTATAATGAGGTGACCAGAACTGCACATAATATTCCAAATGTGGTCTCACCAAGGTCCTGTACAATTCAGCATAACCCCACAGCTCTTAAACTCAAACCCCCTGTTAATAAACACTAACACACTATAAGCCTTCTTCATGGCTCTATCCACTTGAGTGGCAACCTTCAGAGATCTGTGGATATGAATCCCAAGAATCTCTCTGTTCCTCCACATTCCTCAGATCACTGCCGTTGACCCTTTAATCTGCAGTCTGCTTTCAAGTTGTTCCTACCGAAATGAATCACCTCACACTTATCAGAGTTAAACTCCATGTGCCAATTTTCAGCCCAGCTCTGCATCCTACCAATGTCTCTTTGCAGCCTACGGGAACCCACCACCTCATCCACTACTCCAGCAATCTTGGTATCATCAGCAAATTTACTGACCCATCCTTCAGCCTCCTCTTCCAGGTCATTAATAAAAATCACAGTAGCAGAGGATCCAGCACTGATCCCTGTGATGCACCGCTAGTAACTGGCCTCCAGTCTGAAAATTTTCCCTCCACCACCACTGTCTGTCTTCTATGAGACAGCCAATTACTTATCCAATCAGCCAAATTTCCTTCTATCCCACACCTCCTTACCTTTCTTGAGGTAAAGGACCGAAACCGTTCACAGTATTCCAGGTGTGGTCTAACTAGTGCCTTACTAGTTGCTTAAACTGTACTAAACCAGCCTTGTGTAAGCAATTCTTTGTGATTTTTATACTCCATTCCCTTTGAAATAAAGGCGAACATTCCATTTGCCTTCCCAATTACCTGATGAATTTGCAAGCTAGATTTTTGTTCTTTATGCACAGGGACCATAATCTTCCTCAGTATTGCCATTTTCTGCAGTCTTTCTCCATTTAAATAACAGTTGGCTCCTTTTTTCTTCCTATCAAAGTGAATAATCCACAATTTCCTGGTTATATTCCATCTGCCAAATTTTTGCCCACTCACTTAACCTTTCTCTGACCCTCTGTTGACTCATCCTCACCATCTGCCTTCCCTATTTTTGTGTCAAGCTTGGCAATAGCACATTGGATTCCCTTGTCCAAGTCATTAACAATCATAGAGGAAAGTCTTACCACAGGAAAGGTTTGTACAAATATGGGTAAAACAAAATTCTTGTTCACATGCAGTTGGGATGGGAGATGCTCAGTGTAACAGCTCTCACTGACTGAACATGGTCTCACCTTATAGACAGTGTTTACATACAATTTCTATCAGTTGTCGTTGCACAGTGAGCACCAAGAACAGAAATTTAAATGGTGGCCATGTTTACGTGGGCAGCTACTTGGTCTAGGAAACTGATGAGTAGCTCCAGCTTGACACTTTGCCGCAGGCCTGCCATCTGCTGCCTCACTCAGCCAAATCCACGATGCATTGCCAAAAAGCAATCAGCTTCTCAGATTCCTCTTGTCAGGTGCCTTGGAGCACTTGATTGTTTTTGGGAGGCTGCCTTCACAGGGCCAAAGAGGACAAGGACATCATCCCTCTTCTTCAGTCAGTGCAATTTCGTGTGTCTTTTCTCTTCCCTTTTTTCCTGCAAAACTCTGAGGTTATGTCTGATTTGATTTGATTTATTATTGTCACATGTATTAGTATACAATGAAAAGTATTGTTTCTTTCATGCGATACAGACAAAGCATACCATTCATAAAGAAGGAAACAAGAGAGTGCAGAATGCAGTGTTACAGTCATAGCTAACATGGCGAGAAAGATCAACTTAGTGCGAGGAACATCTATTCAAAAGTCAGACAGCAACAGGGAAGGAGTGGTTCTTTGGTCTTTTGGTATGTGACCTCAGACTTTTGTATCTTTTTCCCGATGAAAGAAGATGGAAGAGCGAATATCCTGGAAAACTATAGATTAGCTATAGATTAGTCAGGAGGGAGCTAAAGAGTGAGTTGAGAAGAGCTAAAAGAGGACACAAGAAGACTTTGGCTGATAGGATCAAGGAGAATCCTAAAGCTTTCTTTAGATATGTTAAGAATAGAAGATTGGTAGGGCAAGATTAGGGCCAGTCAGAGACAGTAGTGGGAAGTTATGCGTGGAGCCTGAAGAGATTGGAGAGGCACTGAACAAATATTTCTCTTCGGTATTCACGCAGAGAGATGTAAATGTAGTTGTGGAGAACACTGGGATACAGGGTTGCAAACTGGAAAGTATTGAAGTAGATAAAGAGGATGTGCTAGATATTCTTGAGGGTTTGAAGTTAGATAAGTCCCCTGGGCTGGACGGGATTTACCCTAGGATTCTCTGGGAGGCAAGAGAGGCGATTGCAGAGCCGCTGGCTCTGATTTTCAGGTCGTCGTTGGTTATGGGTATAGTGCCGGAAGACTGGAGGATAGCAAATATGGTCCCATTGTTCAAGAAGGGGAATAGAGACTTTCCTGAAAATTATAGACCAGTGAGTGTTACTTCTGTTGTGGGCAAAGTATTGGAAAGAATTATTAGGAATAGGATTTATAGTTATTTTGAGAGAAATGAATTGATTGGGGATAGTCAGCATGGTTTTGAGAAGGGTAGGTCGTACTTTACTAACCTTATTGAGTTTTTTGAAAAAGTGACCAAAGAGGTGGATGGGGGTAAGGCAGTTGACGTGGTATATATGGACTTTAGTAAGGTGTTTGATAAGGTTCCCCATAGAAGGCTTGTGCAGAAAATGCAGATGTATGGGATAGAGGGTGATTTAGCTAATTGGATCAGGAATTGGCTAGCTGATAGAAGACAGAGGGCGGTGGTTGATGGAAATTATTCATCATGGAGTTCGTTTACAAATGGTGTGCCTCAGGGATCTGTTTTGGGGCCCCTGCTGTTTGTTATTTTTATAAATGATCTGGATGAGGGTATAGAAGGATGGATTAGTAAATTTGTGGATGACACCAAAGTCGGAGGAGTGGTAGATAGTGAAGAGGGGTGTTATAGCTTGCAGAGAGACTTGGACAAGTTGCAGAGCTGGGCCGAGAGGTGGCAAATAGAGTTCAATGCGGAAAAGTGTGAGGTAATTCACTTTGGCAGGAATAACAAATGTGTAGAGTGTAGGGCTAATGGTGGAACTCTTAATAGTGTTGATGAACAGAGGGATCTTGGTGTATATGTGCATAGATCCCTGAAAGTTGGCAATCAAGTCAATAAGGTTGTTAAGAAGGCATACGGAATCTTGGCTTTTATTGGAAGGGGTATTGAATTTCGGAGCCACAACGTCATGTTGCAACTGTACAAAACTCTCGTTCGGCCGCACTTGGAGTATTGTGTGAAGTTCTGGTCCCCACATTATAAGAAAGATGTGGAGGCATTGGAGAAGGTGCAGAGGAGGTTTACCAGGATATTGCCTGGTATGGAAGGCAGGTCTTATGAAGAGAAGCTGAGGGATTTGAGGTTGTTTCCGTTAGAAAGAAGGCAGCTAAGAGGAGACCTTATTGAAACATATAAGATGATTAGAGGTTTAGATAGAAAAAGACAATGATAGTCTTTTTCCTGGGATGGAGAAAGCTAGCATGAGGGGACATAGCTTTAAATTAAGGGGTGGTAGTTACAGGACGGATGTCAGAGGTAGGTTCTTTACCCAGAGGGTGGTAAGAGAATGGAATTCCCTGCCTGCTGCAGTTGTAGATGCGCCAAGTTTGGGGGTGTTTAAGAGGTCAGTAGATAAGTTTATGGATGAAAAGGGAATGGTTTAGGTTAGAAGGTCATTGCTTTTTCTTAATTGGTCGGCGCAACATCGAAGGCCGAAGAGCCTGTTCTGCGCTGTAATGTTCTATGTTCTATAATATCCGGAGTGTGTGGGGAGTTTAATTATGTTGGCTGCTTTGCTGAGGCAGTGGGAAGTGTAGTCAGTCAATGAATGGTACCAACTCATTCATGAACAGCTTCTTCCATCAGATTTTTGAATGGACATTCCATGCATTAAGTTGATCTTTTGCTACATCCTAGCTATGACTAACATTATATTCTGCATCTTCTTCTTTTCCTTATGCGTTCTAAAGATGTAATTCTTTGTTCGTATAGTGCACAAGAAACAATACTTTGCACTGTATTAAATATATGTGACAATAATAAATCAAGTCAAATCAAATCATTTGGCTTGTGAATCTGAGCCAAGTGGTTTTGGTGAAAATCTGGCTCGTTACTGTTCGGGATAGGATAGAAGGAGTGGTAACTGATGGATTCACTGATCACAGAACTGCTCCCAAACCCATCAGCAATCATGCTAAGAGCTTCCTTCCAATGAGACAAGACTGAAAAGACATTAGATGAAGCTTGTTTTCTTGAAAAGGGAAGGTGCTGTGGTGAATTCTGGAGCATTTAAAAAATGTATTTACAGGATGAGGGTATAAATGCTGACCAGCATTTATTGCCAACACTATTTGCCCTTGACAACGTGGTGATGAGCTGCCTTCTTTAACTGCTGAGAGATAATGGTATACCCATAGTGCTGCTAGAGAGGGAATTCCATGATTTTGACCCAGTGACAGTGAAGGAGCAGTGATACATTTCTAAGTTGTGATGGTGAGTGATTTGGAGAGGAATCTCCATGTGGTGCTAATCCCAGGTATCTGTTGTTATTGTCCTTAGTGGCCATAGGTTTAGAAAGTGTTGCCTAAGGAGTCTTGGTGAATTCCTACATTATATCCTGTGGGTGGTACATACAGCTGTCACTGAACATTGGTGGTGGAGATATTGAATGTTTATGGAAGGGCTGCTGATCACATGATGTGCTTTGTTCCGGATGGTGTCGAGATTCTTCAGTTTTGTTGAAGTTGCACTCACTCAGGTAAATATGCAGTATCCCATTACACTCGACTTGCCTCTTGGAGATGATGGATAGACTTAGGTGAGTTATCCATCTATTTCAGGTCAATGGTAGCACCCAGAAGGTTGATAGTGGGGGAATCAGTGAAGATAATACATTGAATGTCAAGGGGCAATGGTTATATTGTCCTACTGGAGATGGTCATTACCTGACTCTTGTGTAGCACAATTGTTACTTGCCACATATCAGCTCAAGCCTAGATATTGTACTGATCTTGTTTCATTCGGACATAGACTGCAAATGAGGATCACAAATGGTGCTGAATGGTGAAAAAAACATTACCCTGAGGAACTCTGAAAGATGTGTCGGTTAGGTGCATCGGCCATGCTAATTTCTCCCTCAGTGTAACCTGAACAGGCAATGGAGTGTGCCAACGAGGGGATTTTTACAGTAACTTCATTGCAGTGTTAATGTAAACCAAGTTGTTACACTGTAAATAAACTTTGCAGCGATGTCCTGGAACTAAGATGATTGACCTCCAACCACCCCAACCATCTTCCTTTGTACCAGGAAAGACTCCAACCAGTAGATGGGTTTCTCTTTGATTGCCATTGACTCCAGCTTTACTCGGGCTTCTTGCTGCCAGGCTCATTCAAATGTTACCTTGATGTCAAGGACAGTAAACTTTCACCTCACCTCTGGCATTCAGATCTTTTGTCCATGTTTGAACCAAGGCTGGAATGTGTTCAGAAGCACAGTAAACCTAGCAGAATCCAAACTGAGCAGGTTACTGCTGAGTAAATGCTGTCTGATAGCAGTGCTGATGACCCTGTCCATCACTTCAGTGGTAATCGAGAGGAGATTGAATGAGCAGTAATTGACCAGGTTGGATTTTTTTCTGTTTCTTGTGTGTGGGGCATACCTGAGCAATTTTCCACATTGCTGGGTAGATACCAGTATTGATGCAGCAAATGTTGTATTTTATCTTTTTAAATTAATTTGTGGTTCAATCTAGACACTGAAATGTTGAAAAGAAAAATGAAGATCTTTTTGATCTTAGCTTCAGAGAACCCAGGCAATGTGAAGTATACATCTCCACCTGGCAGCTGTGCATATTCATGACAAATTAAACAGACCTGAGCGGCTGCTTTTTTAAAAACAGAGAAATAACTTGATGTCAAACCATAAAGGGGGAATACACAACTCTCTTAGATAAGTCAGGCTTGATTTGGCTAAGTTCCTTTTGCTGATGTACATTTTGCATTTGATCTGTCAACTGCACTGGGAGTAAGTCACTCCTGATAAGAGTTTCATTTTATATGGGGTATCAAACAGAGACACATAACTGGGTCAGTACTTGAAGTTCTTCTTCTCACAGATTCATTGGTAGAAACCTTCCATTTCCACTCGCTCTGGGAACCATGGTATCCCATAATTTGGCAAGTCGTGATAAAGTGGTTCACCAATGGTAGATTAAACTGCGATCTTACAGACCATTCACACCCGTTGCAGTGAAGTCAGAGAATTTGGCACCCAGCCAAATCCCCGTTCACTGTGGTGGGCTGGGAAAATCCCGTTGGCGTGAGCGATGGTAAGATTCCACTTTTGGAATTTTGTTCTCTGAACTTTCAGTTGGGTGAAAAGCAAGCTGAACTTCCTGACAAGCAATGTCGGCAACCCCATTTGCATGGTGGCATGGTGGCACAATGCAGGGATCCAAGTTCGATTCCTATCTTGGGTCACTGTCTCTGTAAAGTTTGCATCATGTCCCTGTGTTTGTGTGGGTTTCCCCCACACTCCAAAGATGTGTGTTTAAGGTTGATTTGGCCATGCTGAATTGCCCCTTAGTGTCAGGAGGTTAGTAGGGTGAACAGGTATAGTTATGGAGATAGGGGTGGAATTGTGGTTGGTGTACTCTTGATGGGTCGAATGACTTTCTTCTGCACTCTAGGGATTCTATGATTAGCATCTCACGACTGTTCATTAAAGGACAATCTCGCTGGAATTTTTTCCCTCTCGGAATTAAGATCCCACTAGTGGGTTATTTGAATGTTCAGTTTTACAACTGTATATAAGTGACATGCATCTGGCGAGTTTCATTTCATCCATGACTTTGAGGTCAATGAGCATTACCCTTGTCTTCTATCCCCCTCAGCATCTTATAAACTTCTATTAAGTTGCCTTTAATCCTCCTCTGCTCTAAAGAGAAAAGCCCCAGCTCTGTCAATCTCTCCTTATAAGACCTACCCTCCAAACCAGGCAGTATCCCAGTAAATATCCTCTGCACTCTCTCCAATGTTTCCACATCTTTATAGTGAGGTGACTAGAATTGCACACAATATTCCAAATGTGGTCTCATCAATGTCCTGTACAGTTGCAGCATAACTCTATGGCTCTTAAACTCAAACCCCTGTTAATAAACACTAATTCTGAAAGGAATTGTCCTGTTTTCTTTTTAACTATGGCCTTGCTGCCTTATGACTTCCTTTCAACAGAGAGAGAGAGAGAGAGAGAGAGGGAGAGAGAGACCTTTTTACCTGCAAGCATAGCAATGCCTAATGGATGTTCTTCAGCTGTGACCTTCGCAATAGAGCTACACCAGCACACAAAGACCAGGGCTGCAGTTGGTTTTTAACTCCCATTTTTGTGTATTCCCAGAATTAGAAAAATACAAACATACATTTTGCCTAGACCTGCTTTCTCTCAACTCACTGTCCACAGGAAATGATTTCTTCAGAGATTAGTAATGGTAATTAGCCTCTATTATCTATACAGAAGATCACCGTTCAGTTTTTGCATCAAATCTCTTCATTTTACATTGTGTCATTCCAATTGAATTATCTCTGTCTCAAAAAGATGTAACATTTCATTCTGTCTAAGCAAATTGGTCAAGTATAATCCAGTGAGAAGTCTGACAACATCAGGTTTGAGTCCAACCGATTTATTTGATAGTAAACTCATAAGCTTTGATAGTAAACTCACAAGCTTTACTATCAAATAAATCAGTTGGACTTAAACCTGGTGTAGTCAGGCTTCTTACTGTGCTTACCTCAGTCCAACGCTGACATCTCCACATCAAGTGTAATCCACACAGGGATTCTAGTGAGTGAGAAGGATGAAACTTTACAGTGTCAGCCAAGCTTTTGTATGGGTGTCCTTTTTTTCAAAAAACACATGTTGTATTTAAAAGTTCAATATGCCACTCAGTATTTCAGGGCCATAATCCATTGTCATGACACAACAGCGTTACAGACATGCTTGAAGCTACCATCCAAGTAGACAGCAGAGTCTATTGACAAGCAATCAGCTGGATATTTCTTGAATGAATATTTGATACATCAGCCTTCTGAGCTGCAGCTACTGCCTCCGAATAAATGTTTGCATTTGACTCTGACTTTGTTCTCAGGCTTACACCTTCCTTCTCCCTGATTTGACCTTTTTGTATTGCAAAGTTGTAGAGATGCAAATGAGACTTTACTGTAAGCCACTTTAAGTTTAGTTATTAGTGTCACAAGTAGGCTTACATTAACACTGCAATGAATTTACTATGAAAATCCTCTAGTCGCCACACTTAGCACCTATTTGGGTACACTGAAGGAGAATTTAACACGGCCAATGCATTTACCCAGCACATCATTGGACTGTGGGAGGAAACCTATGCAGACACAGGGAGACTGTGCAGGCTCCACACAGACAGTGACCCAACCTGGGAATCGAACCTGGATTCTTAGCATTGTGAGGCAGCAGTGCTAACCATTGTGCCACCGTACCGCCCCAGATATCTCAGTTTCTCGCATTTACGTATCTTTTCTCCCTCCTGATTTATTATGCGGGGAAATCAACAATGAATCACTAACTGTGATTATTGTAGAGAATGTTTGCCTTGGGAATGTACACTCCAGGCACTTGGAAACAATTTATTAATGCATTAAGGTTATCAGGAGCAGTACAAATAGAAGGCAATTTGTGGTGTTTGCTGAGGCCGAGCCTTGCAGAAAAAGGGCAAAAGGCCAAAAAGGAGATAAGTAATGTAACTAGACTGATTATTGATAGCTACTTAAGTTGGTGCTTTTTTTTCATTACAGCACAGTTCACCCTGATTAATGGGATGCGTCTGTGTCACAACAGAGGGTTCGAATATCTTTGAATTTCCATTATGGTCCTGACAATTCTTTTATTGTTGCTCTTCTGGCAATTGATCCCGGGCTGAATTGATCCTGATATAGAATTAATTGCGAGTGCGCGAAAGCCAATATTCTATCATCCCTCGGTGCAAACGGGGAGAATGAAAAACACAGCTGTCAACATCGTACTACTGGGGGTGTTCCACAATGTAAACTGCATATCAACATCACTGTGCCAGTGCCTCAGCTTCAGAGCCTTCATTGTTGAATCTGAACGAAAGCTTCAAGTAGATTAAAGTACTGTAATATCGGGAGTTAGTCTAGATACTAATCCAGATCGATGAACAGTCACGGCCTGTTTCAAGAATGCTTGTCTCCTTTGGCTCATGAGACCTCTTTCTGATTGATCTTTAGTCAGAGCAGACTTTTGAAGTGTGAAGTAAATTCTTAGTGCATTCACGCCACAGTGAAGGCACGGTGGCAGGGTAATCACTGGCTCAGTCTTATTGGGAAAGAAAATAGCAGTATCAAAAACAAAGCCGCCAGCACTTTTGGCACAATGAGTTACTGGTATTACCAGCGCATGTCTAATACTGCTTTCATGTTAGGCTGCAGGAAAACAGAGCTTGACTTAGAATCGAACCCTGACAGTGCAGAAGAGTCATAGAATCATAGAGGGTTACAGCGTGGAAAAAGACCTTCCGGCCCAACTCGTCCATCCCACCCTTTTTTTAAAATCCCTAAGCTGGTCCCAATTACCCGCATTTGGCCCATATTCCTCTATACCCATCTCACACATGAAACTGTCTACATGTTTTTTAAAATTGCACCCACCCCTACTATTACCTTTGCCAGCTTGTTCCAGACACTCACTACCCTCTGAGTGAAAAAAAATGCCCCTCTGTTCACTTCTGTATTTCTCCCCTCTCACCTTAAACCTATGCTATCTAGAAGGAGGCCATTTGGTCCATCCAGTTTGCATGGACAACAATGCCACGCAGGCTCTATCCCTGTGACTCCACTTACTTACCCTCCTAATTCCCCTGACATTAAAAGGCAACTTAGCATGGCTAATCAACCTAACCCACACATCATTGGAGTGGGGGAGGACTGATGTAGAGATGCCGGCATTGGACTGGGGTAAACACAATAAGAAGTCTCACAACACCAGGTTTAAGTCCGACCAGTTTATTTGATAGTAATCCCACAAGCTTTCGGAAATGGAGTTCCTTTGTCAGGTGTGTGAAAGGTTCTGATTCGAGATGGGCGTATAAAGGCACACACAGTTTACAGAATACTGATTAGAATGCAAGTCTTTACAGCTAACCTGCTATTCAAGTCTTAAAGACGCAGACAATGTGAGTAGAGATAGCATTAGCATAGGTTAAAGAGATGTGTATTATCTCCAGATAGGACAATAAGTGAGATTTTACAAGCCAATCTTGTGGGATTACTATCAAATAAACTGGTTGGATTTAAATCTGGTGTTGTGAGACTTCTTACTGTGTGGGAGGAAACCAGAGCACCTAGAGGAAACCCACAGATTCATGAATGTGTAAACGCCACACAGTCACCTGAGGTTGGAATTGAACCTGGGTCCCTGATGTTGTGAGACAGTTGCGCTTACCACTGTGCCACTGTATCTTTTTGAAACAAATGACCTACAAGTGCTGTTGTTCCTATATTTGTCTGCCCGGTGCTGATGGTGCATCTCATTTTTTAATGCTGTGAACAGCGCATCTCAATGCCTATGAAAATTCAGGCAGTGAAAGATGTTGGTATTCCCTTACCTATGTGGGCGAGCATTGTCAAAGGAGTGCCCCAAAGCATCTGCTTCACCCAGGTGAATTCGCCCACTGTCATTCTGAGGGCTGGATAACTCAGGGATGTGCTGCATTGGTTTTGAGATTGAAAGCTCTCGAACCACTTGCCAAGTAAATTTTAATCTAGTGGTTATGTTTTATTGAATTTATTTGCTTATATTATTTAGCTACGCTGTGCATCATGAAGAAAATTATACTGACAGGAATAACTGGGGAATCGGGAAATTTGAGACATATGTAAGAAGAATAATCTAGTAATCAAGGGGAACTTTAATTTTCATGTAGACTGAACAATTTTTCACTAACAGTGTGGCAGAGGAGTTGTAGAGTTTATAGCATGGAAACAGGCCCTTCAGCCCAACTTGTCCATGCTGTTCTTTTTTTTAAACCCCCAAGCTAATCCCAATTGCTCGCATTTGGCCCACGTTCCTTTATATCCATCGTACCCATGTAACTATCTAAATGCCTTTTAAAAAATAAAATAGTACCTGTCTCTAGTACTACCTCTGATAGCTTATTCCCAGACACTCACCACCCTTTGTGTGAAAAAATTGCCCCTTTGGACCCTTTTGTATCTCTCCCCTCTCACCTTAAACCTATGTCCTCTAATTTTTAGATTCCCCTACTTTTGGGAAAGGTATTGACTATCTAGCTGATCTATGTCTTTCATTATTTTATAGACCTCTATAAGGTCACCCTTCAGCCTCCTATATTCCAGAGAAAAAAGTCCCAGTCTAACCAACCTTTTCTTATAACTCAAATGATCAGGTCTCGGTAGCATCCTCGTAAATCTTTGCTGCAGTTTTTGTGGTTTAATAATATCTATCTATAATAGGGTGAGCTCATAGAACAAACACAAGACAGCTTTCTTGATAAGTAAGTCAAGGAACCAAGTAGAGTCTATTTAACATCTAATCTTATGCAGTGAGAAAGGGATAATTAGACAATAGTGCTCATCACATGATAGAATTTTCTACTGAATTTGAGAGTAATATAGTTGGGACCAAAATTAACACCTTAGATTTGAACCAAGCAAACTAGGTAGGGGTGAGGGGTGAGTTGGCTAAAGTAGGTTAAGAAACTAAATCTAAAGGTATGATTGGTAGATAATTTAATAGATTGGTAGATGATTGGGGAGGCACAATAGCGCAGTGGTTAACACTGCTGCCTCATAGGGTTAAGTTACCTCAAGGGGTTTGACTGGGTACATGCTGGAAGAGTGCTTCGCTGGCTGTCGAGTCTAGAACACAATGTTACAGTCTCATAAAAAGAGGTCATCCACCCAGCTTGAGAGGAGGAGGATTTTCTTCTAACAGAGGGTTGAGAATCTTTGAAGTTCTCTATCACATTAGTCCTCACCTCAACATACATACAGCTGGACCCAAGCCTCTTTGTTCATGAGGTTGAACCTCCTCACATTTCCATTTTTGACCACATGACTGATAGTTAATGTAATGCCACATATTACAGTAACACTTAACAAATATTGTTCATCCAATCATTCAAAACATTCCAATACTCTCACTCATCAAGTCAATACTTTTCATTGTCACACACAACGGGCTCTAATCATAGACAAGACTGGTGAATCCTGTTCAATGTCTCTTCTTTCTGTCCTTGTAGAAAAAGAGAACACAGAACACCAGGGAGAGGTGGGAAACAGAGGGGTCTCTCCTTCAATTCAGACAGCCTGGAGATCAGCTGAACCTTAGCACTTCTGGCCTTTAGAGATGGAGAGATGGTGATCTCCCGTCCAACCTGGTGACAGAATGAAATAGCATCCAGCTACATGGCATACAACACTCACTCAAATTGGCATGAAGTCAGAAATATGATCACTTTGCTAACTTTATTTCCTTTCACTCTGTCAGTTCAATGTCATTTGTCTTCCGCAGGCTTTCCAAGTGTCCCACAGGAGGTGTACAAGCAGAGGATAGAGAGTTCACTATGGAGATCAATCACTCTCAGGATACACCATGGCAAACCTTTTGCAAAGATTTCACCATCTCAGATATTCACATGCTTCAGTGAGATTGCCAAGGTAGATAGTTGCTTATGACAGGATTGTGAGCAGACCAGACAGAGACCCCAATGGAGAGGAGGACATAGACTGAGCTGAGCTGAGCTGGATGCAAAGGCTGAGCTTTGAGGACCATTGATGGAGATCACAATTCCAGAGTAGCAACATGTGATTTTTTTTCAGCCTTTCCAGTGGCACTGTGTGCATTAGCTACAAGATTGGAGACACATCTCAACTATAAATGCATGATCTTAGGCTTACATCAATGGAATAAAATAGCTGCACACTTTATCAACACTCCCTCCATCACCTCAAACACTCACTCCCTCCATCACCTCAAACACTCACTCCCTCCATCACCTCAAACACTCACTCCCTCCATCACCTCAAACATTCACTCCCTCCATCACCTCAAACACTCACTCCCTCCATCACCTCAAACACTCACTCCCTCCATCACGTCAAACACTCATTCCCTCCATCACCTCAAACACTCACTCCCTCCATCACCTCAAACATTCACTCCCTCCATCACCTCAAACATTCACTCCCTCCATCACCTCAAACACTCACTCCCTCCATCACTTCAAAAGCTCATTCCCCCCATAACATCAAACAATCACTCCCTCCATCACCTCAAACACTCACTCCCTCCATCACTCCAAACACTCACTCCCTCCATCACCTCAAATATTTACTCCGTCCATCACCTCAAACATTTGCTCCCTCCATCACCTCAAATATTTACTCCCTCCATCACCTCAAACACTCATTCCTTCCATCATCTCAAACACTCCCTCTCTTTAAACACTCACTCCATCTTGAACATTTGGGTAGCACGGTGATTAGCATTGCTGCCTCACAGGGCCAAGGGCCTGGGTTGAATTCCCGGCTTGGGTCACTACCTATGCGGATTTTCACATCCTCCTTGAGCCTGCATGTGTTTCCTCCGGGTTTTTTGGTTTCCTCCCACAGTCTGAAAGACCTGCCGGTTAGGTGCACTCGCCATGGGAAATTCTTCCTCAGTGCATCCAAGCAGGGCCAGAGTGTAGCGACTGGAGGACTTTCACAGTCACTTCATTGCAGTGATAATGTAAGCCTACTCATGACACTAATAAAGAAACTTAAAACTTTCCCTGCATCATCTCAAACATTGACTCCCTCCACCACTGGCATATGGTGTGTACCTTCTGTGAGATGCCCTATGGCGATTTGTCAAGCTGAGTGTGCCAGCACCTACTGACACACAACCTTATCCAGATGGGAATTAATGGGCATCATCAAATGAAAATTGCCCTCCAAGTTCCAGACCTCCCTAAGCTGGCCTATCACTGTCGCTAGGTCAAAAACCTGGGAATTCCTTCCTAATAGCATTGTGGATGCACCTACACCCTATGGGCAGTGGCAACTTGCCACCACTTTCCTCAGTGAGGGATGGGCAGGTGTTGATCTTGCCAGCAATGCCAAAGGCTCCTGGAAGTATAAAGAAAAGGCACTCGGGGAGTAATGGACTGCAGCAGCTCCTGTTTGTGCTGTCCGTGGTTACACTGCTCCTGTTCTCCTTGGCTCTGCCTTCCAAGTAAAGCTGGAAACAGCTTTTATGCTTAGCTGAGGGTTGGCAGATGGAACGTGCAGATCAGATGTACAAAATTCAGAAGTAATAGAAATGATCTTGAAATCAGAGAAAACACATTCTTGGAAAAAAATGCCTTCCATTCAGTCAATGAGGCATGAGCACTTACTGGATTTTCTTCTGCCTTAATTCCTGCTGTCTCCTCATCTTGCTTCCACTGGTTGGTTCCAGGAAGACTGAGAAACTGGTTCACTTTCAGATAGAGTTGGGAATCCCCATTAAAACAGCTGCTCGTTGCCTCAAAGGATACTTAAATTGGTGACCTATCTCTCTCACGGAGCTATCTCCCAGCCAGATGGACATGCTGTAATTAAAAGTGCAAGTCAGAGAGTTCCAGCCTGCATCCCAAGGTGCTTTTAGTCTCAGTTCTTTTCACCTGCTTCCATTCCCACTCACTCTGATGGTTAAAACTATTCCCCTTTGGTCTTATTGCCATGACACTAATTTAAAAGGACTTGCAGGTAATATAATTGGAGCTTTCTGAAGGTAGAATAAGCTAAAGATGGTTTTACATTGTGCCTCCTTTGCTTGGGGTATTGTTACATAATGACAACTGAACGGCCTGGTAGCTAGTAGTTAGCACTGCTGCCTCATGGTGCCAGGGACTTGGGTTCGATTCCTGGCTTGGATCACTGTCTATGTGGAATCTGCACATTGTCCCCATATCTATGTGCTCCAGGTACTCCAGTTTTCTCCCCACAGTCAGAAAGATGTGCTGGTTAAGTGCATTAGCCATGCTAAATTCCCCCTCAGTGTACCTGAACAGTGTGGCAACTAGGGGATTTTCACAGTAACTTCATTGCAGTGTCAATGTAAGCTTACTTGTTACATAAATAATAAATAATAAACAACAGCTGGCCCATTAACAGAACTGTCTCCCAATGACAGAATTGTAAAAAGGATAATTTTCTTCAGGAGAACAGCGACAAATCTCAGCAATGAAAATTTAGAGAACAGATGCTTGAGCACACTCTGCCACACTCCAAACTAAACACGCGCCACCTTCCAAAGTGCCTCTGGAGTTCAGCACATCACAGGCATTTGTGTTTGTCTCATTAAACTTGCAGTTGAACCCTCTCGCTCGTGTACAGTAAAGGAGCTATGTCAGTTTGGGAAAATGAAAGAGCTGTGATGACTGGTGTAAGAACAGATAACAGAGGCCTTACTGCAGTTCACAATGAAGCGTTTTATTTTCTGACATTGTAAATCCTTGCACTTACAAGTATCATAAAAGATCATGTCGTGTGGAAATGATTTGAGACAAGTTTCCTGCCTGTTATCACCTCTAGGGTGTATGAAGCAGCTGATTCGTGTTGGTTGAGCAGTCTGTGTTTTACTATCCGGAAATTCCTGTGTGCAAAACAAACATCAAGTATTAATTTTTCTTTTTGAGTGATCAACAGGAAAGCATCCAGTGCGGCAACCAAGTTTGAATTTGTTTATTAGTGTCATAAGTAGGCTTACATTAACACTGCAATGAAGTGACTATGAAAATACCCTAGCTTCTGCACTCCTTCACGCTGTTCGGATGAGAGAGAATTTAGCATGACCAATGCAGCTAACTAATATATCTTTCAGACTGTGGGAGGAAACCGAAGCGATCCCACGCAGACAACATGCAAACTCCGCACAGTCAGTGACCCAAGTCGGGTATTGAACCCACGTCTCTGGAACTGTGAAGGGTGGTGAATCTTTGGAATTCTCTGCTTGATGAAGTGGTGGAGGCTTCCTCGCTAAATATGTTCAAGTCATGAGTGGATAGGTTTTTGACTGACAAGGGAATTAAGAGTTACAGGGAGAAAGTGGGAAAATGGTACTGAGCCACTGCAGATCAGCCATGATCTTATTGAACAGCTGGGCAGGCTCGAGGGGCTGTAAGGCCTACTCCTGCTTCGGTTTCTTATGTTCTTATGTGAGGCAGCAGTGCTAACCACTGTGCCACCACACCGGCCCAGCCATCGCCATTATCAGCAAGTTCCTTGTTTTCTTCAATGTAAAACTTGCAAAATATTTTCTTCTGTATTACATTTCAGGAGAGATACAAATTAGCTGAGGTCAGTTTAAGGAGGCAGCTCTTTTCCCAGGTTGGATATCTACATAGTTCTGAGGCTGTCAACTCCAGGATCAAATCCAGATTTAAAATAAAACATTAATTAAACAAGAACAGAAAATCCTGGAAAATTCCAGCAGGTCTAGCACAGCACCTGTGAAGAAAGAAACATAGTTAGCATCTCAAATCCATGTGACTCTTCAGAAATGTGTCAGATTTTATACCGTTTAAGTGGGGTTAGAGCAGCTAGAATAGTACAGAAGGTCAATGATTGGCAGGGCCTAGCAGAGATTGCAACAAATATGCCTAGGTCCCCTTCTCACACCTTTTTGTCCATTCCATCAACAACTGTATTGTGCTATTTTATGCTCTTATCTGGGCCTGAAAGAATTAATCCATTTTGCTTCCAATATCTACCCTTCTCTCACCTTCACATGGTCCAACCCCAATACTTCCCTTCCCTTTCTTGATGTCCCTGTCTCCATTTCCGGTGGTAGACTGACCACCAACGTTCATTATAAACCCACTGACTCCCACAGCTACCTGAACTGCAGCTCCTCACACCCACTTCCTGTAGGAACTCCATCCCATTCTCTCAGTTTCCCCACCTCCACTGTATCTGTGCCGATGATGCCACATTCAAGAATGGTGCTCCTGACATGGCTGCTTTTTTTTTTAACTGAGATTTCCCCCACCATCTGGTTGACAGGACACTCAACTGGATTCAACCCATTTCCCTCACCTTTTCCCTCATTCCTTCCCCTCCCTCGCAGAAGAATGGTAAGGTTCCCCTTGTCCTCACTTTTTACCCCAACAGCCTCTGCACTCAAAGGATCATCCTCCGCCATTCCCACCAATTCCAACATGATCCCATCACTAAATACATCTTATCCTCAGCATTTCCCAGGGACTATTCCCTCTATGACACGCTGGTCTACTCCTCCATCCTGCCCATCATCTCATTCCCTTCCAATGGCTCCTTTGCTTGCAGCCGCAGAAGGAGAAATGCCTTCCCTTTTCCCTCCTCAGCATTCAAGGCTCAAAACTCTTCTTTCAGGTGAAGCAACATTTCATTTATGTTCTCTTCAATTTGGTCTTTAATTTGGTTCTTTGGTGAGGACATAGTTGGAGTATTGTGCGCAGTTTGGGGAACCCTCTTACAGGAAAGACATTGATAAATTGGAAAGAGTGCAGAGAAGATTTACAAGGATTTTGCCAGGATTAATGGGTCCATGTTATAGGGAGTGGTTGGCAAGGCCAGTAGTAGAATGAGAGGTGACATTATTGAGGTGTATAAAATCATGAGAGGCATAGATAAGTTGAATGTACATAGGCTTTGGGGGTGGCACAGTGGCATTGTGGTTAGCACTGCTGCCTCACAGTGCCAAAGACCCGGGTTCAATTCCAGCCTCGGTGACTGTGTGGAGTTTGCACATTCTTCCCATGTCTGCTTGGGTTTCCCCCAGGTATTCTGGTTTCCTCCCACAGTCCAAAAATATGCAGGTTAGATGGATTGGCCATGCTAAATTGCCAGGGGATGAGAAGGGTAAACACATGGGGTTACTGGGTGGGATTGTGATCAGTGTAGACTTGAATGGGCTGAATGGCCTTACTTCTGCATTGTAGAGATTATATGATTCTTTTTCCCCAGGAGAGGGAAATTGAGAACTAGAAGGCAAAGGTTTAAGGTGAGAGGGAAAGATTTAAAGGGACTCAAGGGGCAACTTATTCATGCAGAGGACAGTCTGTATATGGAATGAGCTACTAGAGAAAGTGATTGAGGCAGATTGAATAGCAACATTTAAAAAGCATTTGGATAAGTACATGGATGGGAAATGATTAGAGGGATATGGGGCAAACGCAGGCAGTATGGACAGTAAATAGTGGGTCTAAATGAGGATTAGGAATCAGCGCAGGCTCGGAGGGACCTATTCCTCTGCTGTATTGTTCTTTGATAGACCAAGTGCAAATTATTTCCTGGATGGAGGAGGTAAACTGGGCTAAGTGGCTATCTTCTACATTTTAACAATAAAGGTAAAGCTGGCCATTTTGCATGGTTCAGATACGGGTGAGTTTGACCTGCTGGGTGTGGGGCCAAAAGTTCACAAACAGGAACGGTTTACTGACGGCCTGATAAATTTATACCGATAGTCAGCAGCCCTCAATCTCAAATCCAACCAAAATTTCATTGTGAATTCTGGTCTTTAATTAAAGCTTAATAGAAGTAAAATGTTGCAGTGGCTGGAATCTGAAACAGAGATAGGAAATGCTGGAAGAACGGAACTGATCTGGCAGAATCTGTGGAACAGGAAACAGAATTAACGTGTTAATTCTGAATGACATTTGTTCAGAGCTAAAGAGAGAGAGAGAAATGTGTGGAAGCATGAGAGGGGGTGGAGCAGCTAGAACAGAGAGGAAGGTCAGCGATTGATGGGAAGTGAGAGAAATTGAAACAAAGATGTGTGTGTGATGGGTCAGAGGAAGCATCAATGGCAGGAGAAGCGGTATAAAGATAAGATTCAGAATGTGTTAACGGGAGAATAAAGGTCAGCATTCAGTGAAAGTAAAAATTAGACACAAGTGACAGGTGGTCCAGTGGGGAAGGGTTTTTTTTGCATTGGGGCAAGAAAATATTTGTGTTATATAAAAAAAGTCAAGATGGAGGAGAAAGGTCAACGACTAAAATTGTTGAATTCAGTATTGAGCACTGAAGGTTGTAATGAGCCGGAAGACAAAATTCTGCTCCTCCAGTTTACATCGGATTTCAGTGGAATATTGCAGTAGGCCATTGATGGACATGTGGGCATGAGGGCAAGAAGCTGAATTAAAATGGAAAGCTGTAGGAAGGTTAGGATCATGCTTGTGGGCTGAGTAAAGGTGTTCCGCAAAGTAATTACCCAGTCTATATTTGGTCTCCCCAATGTAGAGTCGATGTAGGCAAGTACAGTACAGTAGAGTCATCGAGCAATACAGCACAGAAACAGGCCCGTCAGCCCAACTGGTCCATGCCAACCATGGTGCCGTCCCAGCTACTATCCTTCTGTACAACCATTCATAAGTCTATCAAAAAATGCTCTGAATGTGCCTGCTTCTTTTACCTCCACTGGCAGTGCATTCTAGACACCCATCACCTTCTGGTGAAAAGCTTTCCTTGCCTGTCTCTCCTAAACTTTTCTTCTCTCATCTTGAACCTGTGCCCTCTTGTAGTTGATCTTTGTGTGGTGCAAAGCAATGCCATGCATGCCAGTAACCTGGGATCTGTAAATAGTTAAAAATTAACTGAGAGAGATTCGGGATAATCACATAAATCTCACGATCTTATCATTGAACCAGCAGAGCAAACATCCAAATAACAATAGTTATCACGTTGTGATTTGACACAATAATTCTTTGAGGAACAAGAATCAATCTTGTTGGGAATGTATGGCATTTTTATCAACCTAGGGTGGCTGCTCAACATGGTGGCGCAGTGATTGGCACTGCCGCCTCACAGTGCCAGGAACCCATGTGTGATTCCTGGCTTGGGACACTATGTGGAGTCTGCACATTGTCCCTGTGTCCACATGGGTTTCTTCCAGATGCGCTGGTTTTCTCCTAAAGTCTGAATGACATACTGGTTAGGTGCATTGGCTGTGCTAAGTTCTCTCTCAGTGTCCCCGAACAGTGTGGCGACTAGGGGATTTTCACAGTAATTTCATTGCAGTGTTCATGTAAGCCTAATGTGACTAATAAATAACTTAACTTAACTTTATGTTTTAATGAAAAACATGTGCTTTTGATGTTTGAGAATTTGGAATTTTGCTGAATGATATCCAAAAGTTCAAACGAGCAAAGCTGAAACAGTTAAATCCTGAAAAAAGTAAAGGTTAATTTATCATTCATATGTAGGCTTACATTAACACTGCAATGAAATTACTGTGAAAATCCCCCTAGTCACCACATTCCGGCACCTGTTTGGGTACAGTGAGGGAGAATTTAGCAGGGCCAATGCATCTAACCAGCATGTCTTTCGGACTGTGGGAGGAAACCAGAGCATCTGGAGGAAACCTACACAGACACAAGGAGAATATTCAAACTCCACACAGACAACGACCCCAAGAAGGGTTGATATAAAGTTTTCCACAACCAGGATTGAAGTTGCCCCTGCAATCTGCTCACGATCAAATAGAAATTTCATCACAAATGTTTCGCTGCTAAATGCGAACTTTCAGATCGTGGCTCTGTTTGCATTTTCACACAGAAAGACAGATACAAATATTAATCCGAGGCAATTTGGCATCCCTTGTTACATACTGATGTGCTTAATTTTAAATAGCTGATGAAATCTCTCATTAAAAATACATTCTGATAAAACTTCAATTTCATCTTTGTGATTGGGCACCGTGACCTTTTTAGCTATTGGTACAGTGAACTCAACTGTTTAAACATGCGTCAAAATGGAAGGATTGGAATTTAAGGCACATTAGAGATTGTCTAAGAGGGGCCTGAACAACATTTTACTTTATCCGAAAAGGATGGAACATATTCCTGGATTTATCCCTTTTATGGTTAGCCTTAGTTTGAACTGATATATGCACAATTTATGTTAACGTTCACTTCTACACAGGTGTAGCTCACAGTACTAGAAAACATGACAGTCATGTTATAAGCACAGCTTGGCTATGCTCATAGAGTCTCTATAAAGAACAAAGAGCAAAGAAAATTACAGCACAGGAACAGGCCCTTCGGTCCTCCAAGTCTGTGCCGACCATCCTGCCTGACTGAACTAAGATCTCCTAGCTTCCATATCCCTCTATTCCCATCCTATTCATGTGTCTGGCCAGATGTCCCTTAAAACCCACTATCGTAGCTGCATTCACTACCTACGCCGGCAGCGAGTTCCAGGCACCCACCACCCTCTGTGTAAAACATTTGCCTACACTATAGTGCAGAAGGAGGCCATTCAGCCTTCGAATCTTTTATGACAACAATCCCAATCAGGTTCTTATCCCTGTAACCCCATATATTTACTCAGTTGATCCCATATTACCAAAGGGTAACTTACTATGGCCAATCTACCTCACTACACATCTTCAGACTGTGAGAGGAGACCAGAGCAGCCGGAGGAAACCCAGGCAGACACGTGTTAACTCAGCACAGATGGTCACTCAAGGCCAGAATTAATCCTGGGTCCCGGGCACTGTGAGGCAGCAGTGCTAACCACTGTACCACCGTGCGGCCCCTCTGGCTGTGCACTGCTCATTAGCCTTATCTATCCTCATTCTTGTTCATTGTGTAGAAACACATTTGTTGCTATCTATCCAACTGAGCCAGCCTAGATAGGAACATGAGCTCAGGCAGGAGCCTGTGATAAAGAATAAATGAAAGGACGCATTAACTGTCTTTTCTGGAATAATAAATTGATTTGCATATGTAAAAGTAAGCCATTACAGGGCTTTAATTAAGCAGTAATTAATGAAGAGCTAATTTATTGTTGATCTTATCACTCCAGAGACTCTCACTATATAAAACCAAGTTGACAATTAAGATGGACCCATGTGTGCCAAAAATCTAGATGATTATCCACCTTGTCATTTATTATGATTACATTTTTGGATGAGTTTGTTATCTATTTTTAGTGCTGGTTTTCACACACGAGCAATGGTTCTTTGTCAGTCAAAATGCTCCCTTATTTTACCTCATAGTGGTCTATTTTAAGGTTTTGTTGTACGTATATTAAAGTCTGTGAAAATGACTACTATTAATAAATCCACGGAAAAGGCAAATTATTAAGGAACACACTAAGGGGCATGGGTTTGAGGTGTGAGGGGCAAGGAGTGTGTAAATTGTCGATGATATTGATGTATGTGTTTTATCCTACAGGTACTTCGGTCCGCCTTGGTGTCTAACAAGGGGCATACACGCGATGGGTCATGAGAGGGCTGCTCTTGGATTTTTCGAGAGTATCCTAGTGCTTCACGTTGTTAGTGTACGCTTAATCTGGACCATTTGATGGGCAACACGACAGCTCAGTGACTATCGCTGTGCTGTGCAGATACATGGATTTGGGCCTGTGTCTGTGGGAGTTTGCGCATTCTCCCCATGCTTGCATGGGTTTTCTCCGGGTGCTCTGGTTTCCTCCCACATCCCAAAGATGTGCTCTTAGGCTAATTGGCAGAACAAATTCTCCCTAAATTGTCTCAAATTTGGTTTCAATGCATAGATCTATAAACATAGACAGGGATCATGGGTAAACGTGGGAACATCGGGGTGGCGGCGCGGGCTCGTTGGGCCGAAGGGCCTGTTTCCTGTGCTGTTTTGTTCTTTGCTCTTTGTTTAATGAAGGTGTATGAGGCAAGTGTTTTACATAGAGGGCGGGAACTCACTGCCGGGGGGAGATGGTGGAAGCAGATACAGTAGTGATTTTTAAGGAGCATCTTGACAGATACATGAAAAGGATGGGAATAGAGGGATATGGTCCCTGGGAGGATAGAGGGTTTTAGGTCAGATAGGCAGCACAATTAGTACAGGTTTGAGGGCCAATGGGCCTGTTCCTATGCTATAATTTTTTTTGCTCTTTATTCTAAAGCAACAGTTCCAAATGAAAATAACAATCTAAATAAATGACTGATAGAAGCGGGATAAGTTTGTCAAATATTTGACTATGTTTCTCAATGCTCAATGCTACGCTGAAGGAACAATCATGTTCAGAATGCATCATCCACAGTTAAAACATACGGTCTCTAGGTCAGCAGGTCAGACATTGAAAATCAACTTTAATCATATTTTACTTCCCTATGAAAAAGGAATCATTGTATTAATATGCAAGAAGGAACGAGGAAGTGCTTATGTCTTTTTACTGAGGTTCTTTGCAAAAATGCAAAACAGTGCAAAAAGTCAGAAGAATTGCTCATCACTGAAGCATCAAATTGGCTCTCTTTTTGGTTGTAAGTAGCTCGTGCTTGTGGGTTATGTCTCCACTCATTACTGATATTAGGTACACTGCCTCGCTGAAATATGTCCCTGAAAATCGCCATCAAATAATGCAGACATGCCACATTCTTCCAAGAGGCACGGAAGTGATTGCACAGAGCTGACATTTCATGCCTGGGAACACACAAATATATCTGTGCAAGAAAAGGCCATTAAACCCAATAAGCATCTTTTTTAAGAGATCTATCCACCTCCCCATCTATGACAGTGGCGATACAAATAGATAAAACCATAAAAAAACCCCTCTGACATTGATCACATTCAGGCAGACATGGAGGGAAAGAGAATAAAGAGAAAGAGAGAAAAACGTGGATGGGATTTTCTGGACCTGGCAAATTCCACCCAAAAATTAAGGAAATGTGGCTTTCTCTCTGAATTTTCCCTCCACCTGAGATGAAGGAGACGATGGCCTAGTGGTGTTATCGCTAGACTGTTCATCCAGAATCTGGGCACATGGGTTCGAATCCTGTCATGGCAGATGGTGGAAATTGAATTCAATAAAAAAAGTCCGGAATTAAGAATCTACTGATGACCATGAAACCGTTTTCGATTGTTGTAAAAATCTGTCTGGTTCGCTAATGTTCTTTAGGGAAGGAAATCTGCCATTCTTACCTGGTCTGGCCTACATGTGACTCCAGAGACAAAGCAATGTGGTTGACTCTCAACTTTCCTTGGCAGCGAGGGATGGGCAATAAGTGATGACCAGCCAGTGACACCCACATCCTGCAAATTAATAAAAACATACGTCCTGCCTGAAAAATCCCACCCACAGAGACAATTAACGAGGTGCCATTGAAATGTAGGAATGGTATATGCCAGGTGATGTGGCACCAGGGACTTGGGTCGCTGTCTGTGTAGAGTTTGCATGTATTTCCCATGTCTGCATAAGTTTCCTCCGGGTGCTCCAGTTTCCTCCCACAGTCCAAAAGATGTGCTGGTTAGCTGTATTGGCTATGCTAAATTCTCCCTTAGTATACTAGTACAGGTGCCAGAATGTGGTGACAAAGGGATTTTCAACTGGGGAGTTATTATAAACCCTACTGGAGTGAAAAAGTCCTGGTGGGGATGGGGTTGGGGGTAGTAGAGAGGCTAGTGGGCCCAGAGACTTGAGTCCCAAGCCCATTAGTCATATGTAAAGTATATTAAAATTCTACTTTAAATGACTTTTACAGCTGTGCAGCGGTACAGAGCTGACAGCACCAGAAATCCGGCACTCACAGAGGCTATGACGCGCAGCGGAGAACCCATTAAAACAACCTCTGCTTGGGCAGTCCAGAGGGCTGGGAGAATTACTCTAGCACACCTTTCAGCTTCAGGACATCACTGCAGGAGATCCTCAAGGCAGTGCCCTAGGCCCTATCACACCCAACTGCTTCATCAATCACCTTCCTTTCATCGTACGAAGTGGGGGTGTTTGCTGATGACTGCACCATGTTCAGTGACATTCACCACCCCTCAGATACATGTTCTGAACTAACTTGATCCCGACTGGCATCCTGGACAATTGGGATTGGAGGGTTTGGGAAGCAGAATGATTCTGATTAGGCCTTTCTCTGCATCTTATTAACGTGACACAAGTTAGTTTCATGCTGGCCTCTGGCACATAGAAAACATTCTTTCCGGATGTATCACAGCTTGGTGTGGCTCCTGCTCCACCCAAGATCACATGAAACTACAAAAGATCATGAACGAAGCCCAGTCCATTATGCAAACCAACCTCCCCATCCACTGACTCTGTCTATATTCCCCGCTGCCTTGGAAAAGCAGCCAGCATAATCAAGGGCCCACGTACTCCTTACATTCCCTCTTCCACCTTCATTTGTTGGGGAAAAGATACAAAAATCTGAGGTCACATACCAACCGACTCAAGAACAGTTTCTTCCCTGCTGCGTTTGAATGGACCTACCTTTCTTTAAACCCTAGCTATGACTATAACACTACGTTCTGCACTCTCTCCTTTCCTTATCTATGAACGGTATGCTTTGTCTGTTTGAAGTGCTAGAAACAATACTTTTCACTCTATACTAATATATGTGACAATAATAAATCAAATCAAAGAATTGTGATCCATTATAGTGGGTTGGAATGGGAAATTATTCCGTCTGTTTTATTCTGGTGGGAAATTGATTTTTGTGTTCCCATCGTACTACACCACCCCACTACCCCCCCCCTCCACCCACCACCCACTGTTCAACTCACTGGAGGAACTGAAACCTTCCACCCAGTATTCCACAAGAGCTGTGTTTCAATTCAAAAAGTTTCAATCAACTTAAAATGATATTCAAGGCCAATTTTCTGAGTTCATTGTCGTGTAAAGATATCTTTCTTCAAATCCACGCATCCCCAAAATAAGCTCACCTTTGTAAGTCCACACTGTACCTTCACTTCTAAAGAAATATTGTGCACTTTATTCTAACTGCATTCCCATTAATATTTTATATCTCCTAAAGTAAAACCTAGTTTGCAGCCTCATCAACCTGAGATGCAGTATTTAATCTTCTGTGAACATTTAGTCACAAGTCCCTCGGCTCTTCCACAACGCTGAGCTGAACTATAGTCAGAATATTATTCACACAGTTTTTTCAGATTCTCTGGCAATAAACCTGAAATAAAACATAAAATCATAGAATCCTACAGTGCAGAAGGAGGCCATTTGGCCCATCGAGTTTGCATCGACCACAATCCCATCCAGGCCCTATTCCTGTGACCCCACACATTCACCTAGCTAGTTACCCTGACACCAAGGGGTAATTTAGCATGGCCAATCAAACTAACTTGCACATCTTTGGATGTGGGAGGAAACCAGAGCACCTGGAGGAAACCCAGACAGATACGGGGAGAAGGTGCAACTTCACAGAGACAGTGACCCGAGGCTGGAATCAAACCTGAGTCTCTGGCATTATGAGACATCTATAATTGGGATTCTCAGGAGCTATCAACTTACCTTCAATGTTGATCGCCTCATGTTTGTAGAATGGGAAAGATCATGTTGCATTAGTTCTGCTGAGCTATATTCTTAACCTCCAACTAATTTGCTTTGTTCCAATAACATTTAATCTGTGCCTCCAACTATTTGTTTTTATTCATTCATGGGACATGGATGTCGCTGGTTGGCCAGCATTCATTGCCCATCCCTAGTTGACTGAGGGCAGATGAGAGTCAACCACATTGCTCTGGAGTCACACGTATGCCAGACCAGGTAAGGATGGCAGATTTCCTTCCCTAAAAGAACCGGATGGATTTTTCCGACAGTCGACAGCAGTTTCATGGTCATCAGTAGATGAACAACAAATTTACTTACGTCCCTGAAACAAACACAGGAACAAAAAGCAAGAGATGGGGCTGCCCCCTCTCCCTCATCCACACCCTCCTAGTTTCTCTGGAAGTTCGGTTGTGAGGGACTGCAGTGAAATGTTGTTTCCTACAAACTGGAGGAAGAGTCTAGACTCTCACCAAGCAAGCTTGAATGATAAGAGCCAAAGAAATGAACAGTTGGCACCTGGTCTCTTATGCTGGGATATGGTACCCCAAAACCTTAAATGAGCTTCTGAGGGCAGAAAAGGTGACACACTTCCAACCTTCAGCTGCCAAGCCCATGCATGCTGTCTTCCTCAGCATTCTCCTACTAGGTACACCTCAGAACACAGCACAGCTCCATTCATTCCTCCTTAGAAATCTTCCCACATCCCTATCTGACCACTTTTTACCCTGGCTAATCCACTTAACCTGCACATCTTTAGACATTAAGGGAAATTTAGCATGGCCAATCCATCTAAGCTGCACGTCTTTGGAGAGTGGGAGGAAACCGGAATACCCAGAGGAAATCTATGCAGATAGTGGGGGTGGGGCAGGGGGGTAGTTTTGCGAACATGCAGACTTCGCAAACCCAAGACCAGAATTGAACCTGGGTCCCTGTCACTATGTCATCCTATACTCCATCGTATCTCAACCATGACAAAGCTTAACACCAGCTAGGACAAAGCAGCTGTTTGACTGGTCCTTTGAACATTCACTTCTCCCATCACTGGTACACAGCAGAAGTAATGTGAACTATCATAAAGATACACTGAAACAACTCTGCAAAGCCCTTTTGGCTACAACTTCCACCTGACGAAATCTGGAATCATGGGTTAAATCAACAATTAATTGATTCTTGAAGTATTTCAATGACAGATCCGTGGGAGTTTCCTCGTTCATGTCCAAACACGTGTTGGCAATGCTTTGAAATGGACAGGTTCATAGAGTCATAGAATCATACAGTGCAAAAGGAGGCCATTAGGCCCATCAGCTCTGCACTAACCCCAACCAAAAGGTGCTCCCAATCAATGCCCAGTCTGCCATTGGGACCCGACTCCTTGACAATTTTTGACATCAAAAAATATGGTGGGAAAAGTCAGCAGTGAGTTACCTTCCACTTTTCCCACCTGAATTGACCCTTAGTCAAAGAAATAAAAAAAAATTGTGCCCATTATCTCTGATTTTCCTTATGAATAAAAAGCAGGTAATGAAAGACACATGAGAGTGAGTCTCCCCATTCTGCCCATCATGGGAATCAGACCGGGCGAGGGGCGGACCATGGAAAGGTCCATTGACCTCGGGTGGGATTTTCTGTTTTTGGGGCGACTCGGCCGGAAAATCTTGCCTACAGTATTTTTTGTATTGAGAGGGTCGAGGCACAGAGAGCCGGGAAATTAAAGACTCACTTTAACACAAGTACATTTTCTCATTAACAACAGAAATAAGCACTTCCAATAAAACTTAATGAAAAATGTGACTTGAAGGCATTAGTGCTTTCCGAATAATTTTAAAGAATTTTCCATAGAATTGTCAAGTCAAGCAATACGACTCCGAGGAAGCCTTTCTAATAATTCCAAATTAGTGGGAGAAATTCCTTCGAGGCCTGCAGTTTTTATTCAATGAGCCAAGTTACTAAGTGTCACCGAGTATTTACAACACAGGAATAAGCCTTTCAATATAATAGACCAATACAGGACTTTATGTCCCATTTGAGTCTCTTCCCATTCTTCCTCTAACCGTGCCAGCATATCCTATTCCTTCTCCCCTCACCCACTTATCTAACTTCCCTTGAATGCTTCCAGAATATTCACCTCAACTACTCCTGTAATTGAGTTCCCCATTCCAAATAGTGTCTGGGTAAATTTTCTCGAGAAATATCGATGCCCTTTTAAATGTAGTTTTAGTTTATTAGCGTCACAAGTAGGCTGACATTAAGACTGCAATTGAGTTACTGTGAAACTCACCTAGTCACCACACTCCGATGCCTGTTTGGGTACACCAAGAGAGAATTTAGCATGGCCAGTGCACCTAACCAGCCCATCTTTAGGACTGTGGGAGGAATTTGGACCACCCAGAAGAAATTCACACAACCAGAGGGAGAATGTGCAAAATCTATTCAGACAGTGACCCAAGCTGGGAATTGAACCCGGGTCCCTGATGCTGTGAGGCAGCAGTGCTAACCACTGTGCTATCGTGCCACCCCATGAGCCCTGGGTCTGATCTCATTTGAAAGTGGAAGCATCTTTGCTATATTTACCCTAGCAATCCCTTCTATAATCTTAAACGTCACCTCTTCATTCTTCTATCTTTCAATAGAGGAGAATACTGGTCTGCCTGAGCTTACAACAATTAAGTTTGGATGTTATTCCAGTAAACCCTTTTTCCACCTGCTGCAATGAATCTGGAGAGTGGGGTATTATTCAGCCTGCTGTAGTGAGTTGCTTAGGTTGCTGGTGAAGAGTTTTAATGTGCTGAAAGTCACAGGATGCCAGCTTAATGCACTGACTTCCGCATTTAAGAGCATTTAAGGATATTAAGTAGTGTGTGTGAGCAATCCCCTCAGGAAAGGTCAGTTATTCGATATGGATTTCATCAATTCTACATATGGTCACTTGCATTGTGTGCTGGCCATTAATGAGGACCTGTTTGTACACCTTTGGTTGAAATGTTTCAGGCAGATAGATGCACTTTCCATGAATGAAGATATCACCACAAATGCTTATGACACAATGCCATTCATTCTTGAGATGAACTCTTCTAATCTCTCTTCAAGAGTACACAATGCAGCTGAAACACTTGACAAAACATTGTCCATTGCTCCTGTTACAGAGGTAACCACCACTGCCCCTGCCTCCACTGACTCACTTCTAATGTGTGGAGTTGTTTAGGGGAGGCGATGGCCCAGTGGTATCATCAATAGACTATTAAGCTAGAAGCTCAGCTAATTGTTTTGGGGACCTGGTTCAAATCCAGCCACAGCAGATGGTGAAATTTGAATTCAGTAAAATAATCTGGAATTAAGAATCGACTGATGATAATGAAAACATTGTCAATAATGGAAAAATCCATTTGGTTCACAGTCTGAGGATTCAGGGTAAACTACTTAGGACGGAATTGAGGAGATATTTATTCACCCAAAGACTAGTAAGCCTATGGAATTTGTTACCACAGGAAGTAGTTGATACCAAAACATTGAACGTATTCAAGAAGCGGCTAGCTATAGCACTTGGGGCAAATGAGGTAAAGGTTATGAGGAAGCATAGAACATAGAACACAGAACACTACAGCACAAACAGGCCCTTCGGCCCACAAGTTGCGCCGATCACATCTATACCTACCAAGCCATAGACCTATCTATAACCCCCAATTCCATTAGATCCCATATACTCATCGAATAGCAGGATAAGACTATTGAGTTGGGCAATCAGCCATGATCGTAATGAATGGTGGAGCAGGCTCGAAGGGCCAAATGGTCTCTGCCTGCTCCTATCTTTTATGTTTCTTTGTTAATGTCCTATAAGGAAGGAAACATGCCATCCTTATCTGGTCTGACCTACATGTGACTCCAGAGGCACAGCAATGTGGTTGATTCTTAACTGCCCACTGAATAAGGGCAATTACGGATGGATAATAAATGCTGGCCAGTCAGCAATGCCCATGTCTCACGAATGAATAAATAAAGATCACCAGATTAAAACTGTAATTCCTTATCAGTCTAACCGAGCTGTGAGTATTTGAGCCGCAGCATGCTCTGTATGACGGTGCACACACAGAATGAATGGCTTCCCCTGTGGAGGTGCTGTGGTCCTGCTAGATCATTTCCTATGGGAAGGCTTGAATGCTTTGTGAAGATTAAAGTCATGAATTAGAAATGCCATGGTAAGAATGTTTTATACAATCATTATGCACATTTCTCTAGCTGCCGGCATCAGGTCAACATGAGTGAGCGTTGTACGTCTTGTGGCTATGTGATAATTCATTCTGTCATCAGGTAGCTGGGAGACCCCATTTCCGATGCCAAGCAAGTTGAGATTCTGCAGATCTCCAGCATGCTCTCCACATATGTTAATAGTGTGATTGAAAGAGGATTGATTCCAGTTCCCTATCTCTACCAGAAATTCTGTGTTCCATTGCCCTGAAAACGTGGCACGGTGGCACAACAGTGAGCACTGCTGCCTTACAGCATGAGGGGCCCAGCTTCCATTCCATCCTTGGGTGACTGTCTTTGTAGAGTTTGCACATTCTTCCCATGTCTACGTGGGTTTCCTCCAGGTGTTCCGGTTTCCCCTTTAACTCCAAAGATGAGCAGGTTAGATGTATTGGCCATGCTCAATTACCCTTTAGTGTCCAAAGATGTATAGATTAGATGAATTAGCCAAGTTATTGGAGAAAAGGGGACTGGTTCATGTGATCTAGTAGCTAAGGGAGAATAACGGTGGGAAATCTCCTCTGTGACAGGTTGTAGCATTTGCACCACTTTCCTCTGGAACTGATATCAACACTGAGAACCATTTTGTTGGCTCTTTCATGGTGAATAACTCTGCATTGAATCGATCTCTTTCCTTACCTTTGGAATAAAAAGATGCAGAATTTTCCTGAGCGTATCTAAGCATATTGCATTTATGTTTGGACTCATTGTCACATCATGTTATTCTTCTGTGCTCTCAGTCCTGTAAATAACTTTGGAAATTCTGCCCTGAAGTTCCCAGTTGACCTTCACAATTCAAAGAAAATATAGAAACCCCTACAGTGCAGAAAGAGGCCATTTGGCCCATTGCGTCTGCACCAACCACAATCCCACCCAGGCCCTACTCATATATCCTTGCGTATTTACCCACTATGTTGGCCATACATGCGACACCCACGTCCCACAAATGAACTTAAAAAAGGATTTTGTAACCCAAAGGTTGCATCTCAGGAGCCTGGTTCACAACTCACAATTTAGTAAGTCCTAAAGTTGTGTGTGAGGAGGGTTGGGTGGAGCATAAATGCTGGCTTGTAGATCACTTAGGCCAACTGACCCTCCTTCCGTGTCAGAAGTTTAAAAAGCTAAAAAATATATATAAGCAATGTTACACATGGTAAAAGCATTCAACGTGGTCAAATCTCTCAGACAGAGAAAATAAATAATGGCAAATGTCAAGCTAATTCTATAGAGAATCCGCAGGCTTTATAATCCATGCTTTTATCTGACACTAACTGCTTTTAACTAACTTTAGTTTCAAAATGTTCAGCTCCAATGACAGTCGTGAGTGGAAGATGGTGCCATTGCCTTAATGCATTACACAGCAGCAAGGCATTGCAATCAATAACCCAGTTCCTTCCAGATAAAGCTATCTCATCTTATTTGTTGTTATCACTAGCTTTTAGAAGTGAATTACATAAGAAGAGAAATGGTTTTCAGATGGTCAGCAGGATGTCAGTAAAGCAATCTATACACTGTGAAAATCAATGCTGTTCTTTAACTGTTTGCTTTCTCCTCCTCCTCCTCAGTACTTTACTTTGGTTCAGGAAGACCAAATTACAAATGAAGAGAATGTTGGGTTAACATCACCTTCCCTAATAGATAACAGATATCAGGGACAAATTGCTATCAGCAATTTCCTGCCTGTTGACCACAATGAAGATGGATGAAGAACAGAAATTCAGGAAAAATAGCGATTTTTAAATTATTCAGGGGATGTGGATCACTGTCTAAGTCAGCATTTACTGTCCATCCTTAATTGCCCTTGAGAAAGTGATAGTGGCTGTCTTCTTTAACGCTACAATCCATGTGGTAAAGATACATCCACAGTGCTGTTAGAAAGAAAATTGCAGGATTTTGACAGTGAAGGGACAGCGACATATTTCCAAGTCAGGAAAGTGAGTGACTTAGAGAGGATCTTCTGGGTTAGTGATGGTGTTCCCATGTATCTTCTGCCCTTGTTTTTCTAGATGGTAGTGATTGTAGGTTTGGAAGTTGTGGGGATGTTCACTGATGATTGCACAATGTTCAGCACCATTCACAACTCCTCAGGTACTGGAGATGCCCATGTCCAAATGCAACAAAACTTGAATAACATCTAGGCTTGGGCTAATAAGCGGAAAGTAACATATGCCAGAAAGTAACATCGCCACACAAATGCCAGGCAATGACCAGCTCCAACAATCAAAAGTCTAACCATCACCCCCATAATATTCAATGGCATCACGAGCAATGAACCCTCCCCCCCCCAACCCTCATTATCGATACTCTGGGGGTTACCGTTGGCAAGCCACTGAACTGGGTTGTCATATAAATATTGTGTCTCCAAGAGCAGGTCAGAAGTTAGGAATCCTGTAGTGAGTAACTCACTGCCTTACCCCACAAAGCCTGTTTACTATCTGCAAGGCACAGGTCGGCAGTATGATGGAATGCTGCCCACTTGCATGGATTAGTGCAACTCCACCAACACTCAAAACACTTGACAGCACGGAGAGTGGAGACAATGGTATAATGGTTTCTTTTCACTGGATTAGTAATCCAGGAACCCAAAGCTCACTGCCGCCTTCTGAAAAGCAAATAAGGATGGTGTATAAATGCTGGCTTAGTTAGTCACACACAATCCCATAAATAAATAAGGTTATTTCAGGATAATCTTTGCTTGATCACATTGTTGATGACTCCTTCCATCAAATTTCTGGCAATTAAAAGTACACTGATAAGGCAATAATTAACCTGATTGAATTTGCCTTTTCTGTGGACAATTTCACCTATTGATGGGTAGAATCATAGAATCTCATTTGGTCCAACGAATCTGCACCGATTCTCCCACGGAGCATCTTACCCAGGCCCCATCCCTGTAATCCATACCTTTGGTCCCTAAGAGGTAATTCAGCATGGTCAGTCCACCTAACCTGCATACCTTTGGACTCATGCCAGTGTTGTAGCCGTACTGGAAGAGTTTGGTCGATGTCCAGCTAATGCAACTTTTACAGATGTACCATAGAATCTTTCTGGTTGTATCACAGCTTGGTATGGCTCCTGCTGTGCCCAAGATCACAAGAAACTACAAAAAGCTGTGAATGTTGCCCAATGCATCATGCAAACTAACCTCCCATCCATCAACTCTGTCTACACTTCCTGCTGCCTCAGCAAAGAAGCCAGCATAATTAAGGACACTATGCATCCCAGACATTCTTTCTTCCACCTTCTTCCATTGGGAAAAAAATGCAAAAGTCTGAGATCACATGCCAACAGATTAAAAAACAACTTCTTCCCTGCTGCCATTAGGTTTTTAAAAAGGCTTATCATATATTGAACTTATCTTTCTCTACGCCCTAGTTATTACAGTAACACTATATTCTATACCCTCAAATCAAATCAAAAAGATTTTCCCTTCAGCTTGACTTCCTAGATGTTGTCAGGGCCCATAGGCTTTGTGACATTTAATACCTCAGCTGCTTATTGATAGCATATGGAGTGAATCAAATTGGCATCTGTGAGAGGGGGGGCGTTTGGGAGCAGGCTGGGATGGATCATCTTCTCAGCAATTCTGGCTGAAACTGATTGCAAATGCTTTATCTTCATCTTTTGCACTAATATTCTGCGTTCCCTTCATTGAGCATGGGGATGATTTTGGAGTTTTCTCCTCGAGTCTATCGTTCAATTGTACACAACTATTCTTGATTGGTTGTGTCAAGTGTTCATCTGATCCTACGCTGTGGTATCTCTCTATCGCATACATCCTCACTGCTTAGCATTCACATAATCCTGTGTTGTAACTTTGCCAGGCTGGCACTTCATTTTGTCTCCCATGTACATTCTAGTCCCCTGGTTACCTTCAGTGATACACACATGTAGGAGTGCTCATTAAACCACTCGTAGGTGTACTCCATAGAATCCTACAGTGCAGAAGGAGGCCACTCAGCCCATTGAGCCTGCACCTTAACTCTCCAAAAATAATCAGCAGGATATTCCTTTGCCATTGGATGACTTGATGCCATGAGACCTCATGGCGCCTGAGGTCCATGATGAGGACTCCCAGAGTCATTGTTACATTTGCTGGGTCAGTACTACTTGGTTAGATAGGATATACCCAGCAATAGTGCTGGTGGTGCCTGGATTACTAGTTATAAGGTATGATTCCATGAGTATGATTCTGTCAGCTTGTTGCTTACTCATCAATAGGATAACTCTCCTAATTTTGACACAAGTCTTCAGAGTTCATGATGCCAAGTTGATTGGATTGTTGCATGTTTATAGTTTCTATTGCCTGGATTGAACATAGAAACATAGAAAATCTACAGCACAATGCAGGCTCTTCGGCCCACAAAGTTGTGTCAAACATAGAACATAGAACATAGAACATTACAGCGCAGTACAGGCCCTTCAGACCTCGATGTTGCTCCGGCCAGTGGACGCTCTAACCTAAACTATTCCAATATTATCCATATGCCTATCCACCGACCATTTGAATGCCCCCAAAGTAGGCGAGTCCACAACTGCTGCAGGTAGGGCATTCCACGGTCTCACCACCCTCTGTGTAAAGAACCTGCCTCTGACATCCGTCCTATAACTACCACTTCTTAATTTAAAGTTATGTCCCCTCGTGTTGGTCATCACCATCCGAGGAAAAAGGCTCTCACTGTCCACCCTATCTAGTCCTTTGATCATCTTATACGCCTCAATTAGGTCACCGCGTAACCTTCTTCTCTCTAATGAAAATAACCTCAGGTCCCTCAGCCTTTCCTCATAAGGCCTTCCCACCATACCAGGCAACATCCTGGTAAACCTCCTCTGCACCCTTTCCAATGCTTCCACATCTTTCTTATAATGCGGCGACCAGAACTGTACGCAATACTCCAAGTGCGGCCGCACCAGAGTTTTGTACAGTTGTAACATAACCTCACGGCTCCTAAATTCAATCCCTCTACCAATAAAAGCTAACACACCGTACGCCTTCTTAACAACTTTATCAACCTGGGTGCCAACTTTCAAAGAGCCATGTACTTGTACCCCAAGATCCCTCTGCTCGACAACACTATTAAGGGTCCTTCCATTAGCCCTATATTTCATATGCCTGTTATTCCTACCAAAGTGAATCACCTCACACTTATCCGTATTGAATTCCATTTGCCACCTCACGGCCCAGCTCTGCAACCTATCTATGTCCCTCTGCAAACTGTAACATCCATCCTCGCTGTCTACAACTCCCCCCACTTTGGTATCGTCAGCAAATTTACTAATCCAACCCTCTACACCCTCATCTAGGTCATTTATAAAAATGACAAACAGCAGTGGCCCCAAAACAGATCCTTGAGATACACCACTTGTAACTGCACTCCAGGTTGAATATTTCCCATCAACCACCACCCTCTGTCTTCTATCAGCTAGCCAATTCCTAATCCAGACTGCTAAATCACCTTCAATCCCATGCATCTGCACTTTCTGCAGTAGCCTACCATGGGGAACCTTATCAAACGCTTTGCTAAAATCCATATACACTACATCAACTGCCTTACCCTTATCTACCTCTTTGGTCACCTCCTCAAAAAACTCAATAAGGTTTGTGAGGCACGACCTACCCTTCACAAAACCGTGCTGACTATCCCTAATCAATTTATTTCTCTCTAGATGCTTATAAATCCTATCCCTTATAATTCTTTCCAAGACCTTGCCCACAACAGAAGTCAGGCTCACCGGTCTATAATTTCCAGGATGGTCCCTACTCCTCTTTTTGAACAAAGGGACAACATTTGCCATCCTCCAGTCTTCCGGCACTATACCTGTAGCCAACGACGACATGAAGATCAAAGCCAAAGGTTCTGCAATCTCGTCTCTAGCCTCCCAGAGAATCCTAGGGTAAGTCCCATCTGGCCCAGGGGACTTATCAATTTTCATACCCTCAAGATTCGCTAACACCTCCTCCTTATGAATTTCAATCCTGCCCAGTCTACAACCTGGTATCACAGTATTCTCCCCGACAACATTGTCTTTCTCCTGCGTGAATACTGACAAAAAATACTCATTCAGTGTCTCTCCTATCTCCTCAGGCTCCACGCACAACTTCCCACTGCTATCTCTGACTGGCCCTAATCTTGCCCTAACCAATCCTTTATTATTTATGTACCTGTAAAAAGCTTTAGGATTCTCCTTAATCCTATCCGCCAAAGCCTTCTCGTGTCCTCTTCTAGCTCTTCTCAACTCCCTCTTTAGCTCCTTCCTGGCTAATTTATAGCTCTCCAGTGCCCTAACTGAGCCTTCACGTCTCATCATTATATAAGTCTCCTTCTTCCTCTTCACCAGAGATTCAACTTCCCTAGATTCAACATGTAATCCTAGTAATCTTAGAGATTACTAGGCTTACCTATAACCCTCTATTTTGTAATCTAAAAGTCTCTTAAAAGACTATCGAATCTGCCTCCACCGCCATTGCTGGCGGCCCATTCCATGCATCCACCACCCTCTGAGTGAAAAATTTACTTCTGACATCTCCTCTGTACCTACTCCCCAGCACCCTAAACCTGTGTCCTCTTGTGGTAACCATTCCAGTCCTGGGAAAAAGTCTCTGTCTATCCACTCGATCAATACCTCTCAACACCTTATACACCTTTATTAGGTCATCCCTCATCCTTTGTCTCTCCAAGGACAAAAGACTGAGCTCCCTCAACTTATCCTCATAAGGCATGCTCTCCAATCCAGGCAACATCCTTTTCTATGGCTTCCACATCCTTCCTGTAATGAGGCGACCAGAACTGAGCACAGTACTCCAAATGGGGTCTGACCAGGGTCCTATATAGCTGCAACATTATCTCTCGACTCCTAAACTCAATTCCTTGATTGATGAAGGCCAGTACACCATAATCCTTCTTAACTGCAACTTCAACCTGTGCAGCTGCTTTGAGCATCCTATGAACTTGGTTACTATTTTATTCTTATTGAGCTTTTCTGTAATTGTTAGACATAACTGAGTGACTTTTCAGGCTATTTCAGAGGGTGCTTAAGAATCAACTGCATTATTATGAGGCTGGAATTCTACATGGGCCAGACCACATAAGGATGACAGATTTCCTCCCCCAAAGGACATTAATGAGCCAAATAGGTTTTTTTTAACCACAACTTCTAGTTCCATGATCATTATTAATGAGAATAGAATTTTATTCCAGGTTTATCAATTAATTTAGTTTAAATCCCCCAGCTGTCTGGTGGGGTTTGAACTCACGACTCCAGAGCACTAGCCCAGGTCTCGGGCTTACCAGTCCAGTATGATTACCACCATTCTCCCCTCCCCGAAACCAAAGCTCTTCATTACGGGGACAAGTGCGGAAATTAATTTCTCACATTAAATAAGGATTTATGAGGCTGGCAAGCCTGAGTTCCTTTGGTGGCTCAGTGGAGAAAATAATTAATATGCCGCTGTTGGTTCCTGCTTCAAAGTAGAAGCCAAAAGATGGATTGCTAGCTGCAAGAGAGTGAAGCTTGGGAGTTGAGGTAAGCGTTGGAATTTAACAGAATAAATCTTAATCTCTTTGCCTTCTTAAAACTAGAACAAATTGCTAGTGATTGAAGGGTAGATATTTAAGTATCTTACCGGCCTAAGGAGAATAGAAACAAATTCTCTTGATAGGAGAAACCAGCAGAGTTAACTTGAGCAGCAGTTAAATGAATTGGTTAAACTATTTGTAAAATAGGAGAGGCAGAGACAGTCAGCGGAATGATGGCACAATGGTTAGCACTGCTACCTCATCGTGCCAGGGACCCGGGTTTGATTCCTGGCTTGAGTCTCTGTCTGTGCGGAGTCTGCATAACCTTCTTGTGTCTGTGTGGATTTCCTCTGTGTGCCCTAGTTTCCTCTCATAGTCCAAAGGCGTGCTGGTTAGGTGCATTGAATATGCTAAATTCTCCCTCAATGTATCCAAGCAGGCACCAGAGTGTGGCAACTAGAGGATTTGCACAGTAACTTCAATGCAGTGTTAATGTAAGCATGCTTGTGACTAAGATTAAATAAATTTTAAAACTTATAAAAACAAGACCAAGGGTGTTAATCAGCATGAAGTGTTAGCTGCAGAGAGTGGATATTGGGAGTTCAAGTAGGTGTGGGAGTTAAGAAATTGAATCTTAATTTCTTTGCCTTCTCAAAATCTATCACAAGTTGCTGGCAATTGTCGATTAGACATTCAACTATGTTCCAGATCCAAGGAGAGTCAAAACAAGCCCTCCTAATGGTTACTAAAAAAAAATGAAAAGTACAAAGATAAATTATGAAATAAATCTGTTGCGAAATATAAAAATGGATAGCAAATGATTCTGTAAGTATATAATAAAGAAGAGAGTAGCTAAAGTCAATATCCTTAGAAGATAAGATTGGGGAGTTAATATTGGGAGACACAGAAATGGCAGAGACAATAAATCAATATTTTTTTTGGTTTTCATAGTGAAGGACATTAGGATCATTCCAATAGTATCGAGTAATGCAGAGGTTATAGAAAGGTAGAAACTTAAAACAATCACCATCACTGCGAAAAAAGTACAGAACGTGCTTTTGAGATTAAAGGCAGCCAAGTCCCCAGGGCTTGATGGCCTACACACTTGGGTCTAAAAGGAAGTGGCAGCAGATGTAATGGAGGAATTGATTATAATATTCCAAAATTCCTTGAAATCTAGAAAGGTTCCAGTGGATTGGAAAAAGTCTAATGTAATGTTCCTGTTTAAAGAGGGAGAAAGTGAGAAAGTAGGAACCTATAGTTCAGTTAGTTTAACATTGTCATTGGATAATTGTTAGAATCCATTATTAAAGATATAGTAATGGGACATTTTTGGGTGGCATGATGGCATGGTGGTTAGCACTGCTGCCTTGCAGTGCCAGGACCCAGGTTCAATTCCAGCCTTGGGTGACTGCCAGCGTGGAGTTTGCACATTCTCCCCCTGTCTGCGTGTGTTTCCACTGGATGTTCCAGTTTCCTCCTACAGTCTAAAGATGTGCAGGTTAAGTGAATTCGCCACGCTACATTGCCCCTTAGTATCCCAAGATGTGTACGTAGATCATTGGGATTAACAGGATAAATATGTGGAGTTATAGGGATAGGACCTGCGTAAGGTGCTCTGTTGGAGAGTCAGTGCAGACTTTAAGGGCTGAATGGCCTTCTTCTGCACTGTAGAGGTTCTGTGATTCCACGCAAGAATAAATAGAAATGTTCTTATGCCTCACTTGGTGCGTGAGCAAATCAGGAAAATGTGATCATTCTCAGTGAAAAGTGGATGTTTTATTATCAAACCATTGCACTGAATTATTGATCCTTTCTGGAACCTGCCAAGTTTTCACGTTCACTATAGAACTGAAAATTAGGCAGAAGTAGAAACGGGTGATTTGCCTTACACAAACTGTTATATCAGCGACTGGAAGTCCTGTTAAAGTATTTCACCATATGGCTGCAAAAGACTACTTCCATTCTCTACACTGTTTTCTCCCTGAATAACAGGATTATATCATATCATAGAATCCCTACAGTGTAGAGGAGGCCAATTGGCCCATCTACCCTGCACTGACAACAGTCCCACCCAGGTCCTAAGCTCGTAACTTCACATATTTATCCTGCTAGTTCCCTTGACACTAAGGACACGCCAATCAACAACCTGCACATCTTTGGACTGTGGGAGGAAACCAAAGCACTCGGAGGAAACCCATGCAGACACGGGCAGAATGTGCAGTCTCCAACAGACAATGACCTGAAGCTGGAATTGAAGATTGGCACTGTGAGGCAAAAGTGCTAATCACTGTGTCACCGTGCTGCTCATTTGTCAGTCTACCTTGGAGAAGGTGACCACCTCCGGCAACTCTGCTACCAGACCCTAACAGCAACAGCCAAATATTTGCAACTCGGTGGCAATTCGAAAAGTGCAGATTCTGTCTTTCACCTCAGATAAGCAAAGGCCCACCTTGTTTAAATTGATGCTGCAAATAAATTGGGAGGCAGGTTGAAGCCACTACACTTCTCCTGTAATCTGCTCTCCTGCAGTATGTGTACCAAGCCTTCACCCCAGTTCAGCTTCGGCGGGATGTCTTTCCCTTTTAAGGATGTCTGCAAGTCCGGCTCCTCACTCAGTCAGTACCACTGAACACACTATTCTCACATTATTGTGGAACTGCTGATATTATGATTCCATCAAGACCAACCAAGAAGTCAAAACGTAACAGCATAAGTGTTAATTCCTGTGACACGGGCATTAAAATCTTAAATAAAAGTGTTGCCTTTACAATTTGACATTGACGTATTAGATCAGTAATGCAACGTCAGTAGGGTGTTTGTGCTGTAAACTGGGAGCCTGGGCAGACCATGGCTAAGAATTAGGCTCTGTTAGAATTATAAAATGGTACAGCACAGAGGAATGCTATTTGGCACATCATGCCGGTGCCTGTTTTACAGGTGTAAATGTGTGTAATGTGGGCAAATTTCGGAGATGATTATCTTGGTGCCAAAGGAAGTCCTAAAAGATCTCAGACACTATCTTCAGTTGGCATCTTTTCCTGCATTTTTGGAGACCAGCTGAACTAGACATTAGGCTACTTTCATATAGAAATGAGGGATCTTGTGTCTGTTTTAGGTCAACACAAAAAAACTTGAAGGAACTCGGCCTCCTCCGATCTGGATCCATATGATGTTCGTGGCACAATGGGACATGCCGTTTCCTGTACTCACCTAATGAAGGAGCAGCACTCCAAAAGCTTGTGCTACTAAATAAACCTATTAGGTTTTAACCTGGTGTTATGAGGCTACTTACTGTGCCCAGCCCAGTCCAACGCTGGTATCTCCACAGCATCACTCTTGGACAAGCAAGTAGGATTGAAATTATTTTCTTCAATAGGGATGAAGTTTGATGGATGTGAGACTCTCCCAGCTACGATGCGTAAGGCCTGAGGCCTTGTATTTCAGGGACATTGCTGCTATTTGTATGTCAATTATTTGCAACCTAACATTGTGACCTGTGTTCATGACCTACCTGAAGCAGGCACGAAGAGTTGTATTAATACAGAAAGCTAAGAGAAGCATTTGGAAAAAGAGTTCAGTTTATTTTTATATTGATACTTTTAAAAGGAATGAGCATTTGATAAATTTACATCCATGGTTTCTACAATTGAATTAACCTGTTCCAGTTCTTTGAGCAGAATATGGTTGAGTTTACAGCCCGAGCTGGTCCCAACAGCACCTTTGATACTCTGTGTCAATGGGAGTGCTGGCCTCTTCCTCTATGTTTCAGCAAAGTTTAATCAATGAATGAAATGGAACAGCTCACATCACTTAAAATGAGATCCAATCCAGGCCATTTGCCAGCAAAGGCACGTAACACTGTCAGTAAAGACAAATGAGATAGTTATAGGCCAGTGGAGCACAACTGGAAATGTTTCCAGCAATTTTCCTACAGTAAAGGAAGACCTTGGCTGTACTTTCCGGATGCTTTACCAGGAATGCATGGTGCCACTAACTACTTAACCACTCTGCACTCATAGGCGCCAGACTCTGCAACGCACAAATACACACGGGATCAAAACGGAAAAAAATATTGCCAAAGGTTTATTACAATTTGCAGATTTGTCTGACAGTCCATTGACTTCGTCTACACTTACTGCTGCCTCGAAAAAGCAGCCAGCATAATCAAGGACCACATGAATCCTGGATATATTCTCTTCCACCTTCTTCTATCAGGAAAAGGATACACAAATTCTGATATCCCGTACCAACCGACTCAAGAACAGCTTCTTCATCAGACTTTAGAATGAATCTACCTTATATTAAGTTGATCTTTCTCTGCACTTTAGCTATGACTATAACACTGCATTCTGTACTCTTTCCTTTCCTTCTCCCCATGTACTCTATGAACAGCATGCTTTGTCTGTATAGAGTTCAAGAAATAATACTTTTCACTGCATTCCAATACATATGACAATAACATGTGATGAGATTTTATGGCCGCACTCAACCCAAAACTGGAAAATCCCATCCAGGGTCAATATTTCCATTGTCTGCCCCTCACTCACACAGAGGGACAGCAGAACTCTGGTGAATAAATCAAAATTAAAAATCAACATTTCATTTATTATAAATACTTCATTGTATTATAAAGCAATATAATTATCTAGGGTGACAGGTCATAGTCTTAGGATAAGGGGTAGCAAATGTAAAATGGAGTTGAGTAGAAACTAGTTCTCCCAAAGGTCATGAATCTATAGAATTCGCTACCCCAAAGTGTGGTGAATACTGGGGCAACGAGTAAATTTAAGGAGGAATTAGACAGATTTTTAATTGGTAATGGGTTACAGGGTTATTTGGAGAAGGCAGCAAAATAGGGATGAGGAGCATATCAGCCATGATCGAATGGTGGAGCAGGCTTGATGGGCTAAATGGCCTAATTCTGCTCCTATATCTTATGAACTTATGAACTCGTGTTTGACGATAATCATCATTTCATGAAATAAAGTATCTTTTACTCATCTGAGTTGATAAGGAGAGAAACTCTGTGGGAGGGTCAGTGAATGATGGAAAATTTGGACTGTTAGATTATACTGGGATATTGAGATTGATGGTTATGAAATCTTACCAAATATCAGTTAGGATCTCCACCATGGTTACTTTCTAGTCAGTGAGACATGAATTTATATAAAGCAGCTGGACTGAGTGGGGCTGAATGATTTTAAGAGCTGGAATAACAAATGTCAGGATATACACTGATCATGGGATTGTAAATTTAAAAGGAATTTTTAATGGAGAAGCGTCTTCCCTCTATCTGGACAGAGTCAGGATGTTTGGAAACTTAGCGCGTTGGGGCCCTCGCTGCTGAGGACAATATTCAGATGTTGTCAAAGGACGCTGTGTCTACAAAAGCAGGACACATTCAAAGCAGCCAACTGCCACCCTGTCAATCACTTGCCATCATCAGGGAAGGTCATTGACAGTGCTATCAAGCAGTTTTACTCAGCAATAGCCTGCTCACTGATGCCCCAGGCCACTCGGCTCCTGACCTCATTACAGTCTAGGCCCAAACAGAGACAAAAGAGTTGAACTCAGGAAGTGAGGTGAGAGTGACCTTCCTTAACATCAAGGCAACATTTGACTGAGTGCGACACAGAAGAGTCCCAGCAAAGCTGAAGTCAATAGGAATTGGGGGGAAAAGCTCTTCACGGTTTGCAATAATACCTAGCATAAGGGAAGATGGCTGTGATTGTTGAAAGTCAGTTATCTCAGTCCCAGGATATCACTGCAGCAATTTTTCAGAGTAGCGACCTAAGCCCAACCATCTTGAGCTGCTTCATTTTTTTCCCCCAAAATACACTTTATGCATAAAATATCTGAAAAAAAAGACAAAACTTTTAAAATGGCCATCATAAAAAGTGCAATAATTTTCAAGTTTTTACATACCTCATCTAGAGCTGCTTCATCAATGACCTTCACTTCATCATCAGGTCAGAAGTGGGGATGCTCTCTGGTGTTCTCCTTGGTTGTCTATGTGGAGTTTGCACATTCTCCCCTTGTCTGTGTAGGTCTGCAGGTGCTCCAGTTTCCTCCCACAGTCCAAAGAAATGTAGATTAAGTGGATTAGCCATGATAAATGGGTGAGGTTATGGGAATAGGGCAGGAGGTGTGTGCCTGGATAAGATATGCTTTTGGGAGAGTTGGTGCAGACTTGATGGGCTGAATGGCCTCCTTCTGTACTACAGAGATCCTATAGATCTATAATCACCTCTCCATGATATTCAATGGCATTACTATTGCTGGATCTCCCACCAGGAAAATTCTGAGAATCAGCACTGAGCAGGAACCTAACTGGTTAACTTAATGACAATAACGTCTCCCTCAATGTCAACAAAATGAAGGAGATACTCCTTTAAATGAACCAACTTCAGTCAGAGTAGTGGAGAACATGTTCATGTCTACATCAATGTGGATAAAATGTAATTTATTGAGAGCTTCAAGTTTCTAACTGTCCAGATCACTAACAACTTGTCCTAGTCCCTACATGGTGACTCTATAATCAAGAAAGTCCACCAATGCCTCTACTTTCTCAGGAGGATAAGGAAATTTGACGTGTCCACTGAGGCTTTCACCAGCTTTTACAGACAAACCACAGAAAGCATTCTTTCTGGTTGTATCACAGCTTGGTATGGCTCCTGCTCTGTCCAAGGCCACAAGAAACCACAAAGGGTTGTGATCAAAGTCTAGTCCATCACACAAACCAGCGTCCCATTCATTGACTCTGTCTACACTTCCTGCTGCTTTGGTAAAGTAACCATAATCAAGGACCCCACACCCTGGATAATTCTCTTCTACCTTCTTCTGCTCAGAAAAGATATAAAAGTCTGAGATCATGTACCAATCAACTCAAGAACAGCTTCTTCCCTGCTGCCATTAGACCCTTGAATGGACCTACCTTGTATTAAGTTCATCTTTCGTTACACCGTAACTATGACTACACAGACACTACATTCTGCACTCTCTCATTCCTTTCTCTATGTAGGGTGTCTGCATAGCATGCAAGAAACAATACTTTTTACTGCATATTAATATATGTGACAATAATAAATCAAATCAAAACAAAGTGAAAAAACATTATCATCAATCCCTGTCTGCACAAATCCATTAACAGCATATCAAATAATTGAATATCACAGCTGCTGGAGACCCCCAAATTTCCTCACTCCATTGAATGATAGGATTAGGTATAGATATAGATACAGAGGTTTTTGTTTAAATCCCAAAGCTAGTCTCAATTGCTTGCATTTGGACCATATCCCTCTTTACCCATCGAATTCATGTAACTCTCTAAATGCTTTTTAAAAGACAAAATTGTACCTGTCTCTACTACTATTTCTGGCAACTTTTTCCAGACACTCACCATCCTCTGTGTGAAAAAAATGCCCCTCTGGACACTTTTGTATCTGTCTCCTCTTATCTTAAACCTATGCCTTCTAGTTTTAGATACCCCTACCTTTGGGAAAAGATATTGACTATCTAGCTGATCTATGCCTCTCGAAAGAGGGGCATATATCAGCAAGGTAGTCAATATTCTAGAAAGAGAAAGAGCTAAAGCAAATCTTCAGCACTTCACCTTAGTTCACAAGTGAGTTCCCAAAATTGTGAAGTGTCTGAAAAAAATTGATAGCTTTTCAGGAGACCGAGAACAATATCTTTGCGGAAGAAAGGGAAGCTTGTCAGCAGTAAGAACTGAGGTTATGATATGTTCCAGTGGTCAGATTAAGAGAGAGGGCATCTCAGCAACATAAAGTATGATAGATTTTGACTTTGTGCAACCGTACAAAATGGATGACAAAGATTCACTCTAACACAAGCATCTCATTAAATACATTCAAACATATAACAGCCCGAGGCACAAGAAACGTCTTTCAAAAACCCCAAAATAAGCAAAAAATTATAAAGCATCAGTAGAACAATTTATCATTGAAAGAAATTAAGCAAATGAAGCCACAAATAAACCCCCGCACCCTCCTCCCCAGTACATACATTAATGAACTCACATAACTCATTGTGGCTCATCATTTACTTTTATGCACTATTATCCTCTTTGCCTCCTGAAGAAATAATTTGTGCAATGTGTAAGCATTAAGTCCTAAATACATCCAATTTCTTAATCCTCAAAATACTTCCTTCCTTTATTTCTTCTAATTGTCTAACTAGAAGAACATTATTACAAGAACCCCACCAGATATGAAATTATGAATCTATTAATAACAGTGAAACCATTGTCTATTGTCGGAAAAACTTAGCTGATTCACTAATGTCCTTCAGGAAAGGAAATCTACTATCCTTATCTGGTTTGGCCTACATGTAACTCCAGAGCCACAGCAGTGTGATTGATTCTTAATTGCCCATGAAGGTCAACTGGGCAATAAATGCTGGCCAGCCAGTGACACCCATGTTCCATAAATGGATAATAAAAAAAAGGGTGGTATAGGTAAGTGTGGGATGAAGTTGGTGCTAAGATTGAATATATTATGAATTACTCTACATGTTAGTCACTAACTATTAGCCTTAGGCTACAGTTAATAATAGAAATACTCATATCTGAGTGATTCTTCGAAGAAGAGATTCTTCTTACACTTCATAACCAATAGGTTCCAAAAAGACCTTGTTTTCTGATAAGGAAAGAGGCATTTTAGCACATATTACAAGAGATTTATTCTTAGATTTAAAGAAGATATGAGCAGGAGGAGGCCATTTGGCCCTTTGAGCCTGCTCTGCCATTCATTACAATCATGGCTGATCATCCAACTCAGTAGCCTAATCTGGCATCTTCCCAAAACCTTTGATCCATTTCGCTCCAAGTGCTATAGTCAGCTACATATTGAATACACTCAATGTTTTGGCATCAATTATTCCCTGTGACAATGAATTGCACAATCTTACCACTCTTAGAGTCATAGAATCATAGAGATTTACAGAATGGAAACAGACCTTTCCATCTAACTTGTCCATGCCAGCTCTTTATTTTAAATTCGTAAACTAGTCCCAATTGCCTGCATTTGGCCCATATCTCTCTGTACCTATCTTACCCATGTAACTGTCTAAACGCTTTTTAAAAGACAAAATTATATCCACATCTACTACTAACTCTGGCAGCTTGTTCCAGATACACACCACCTTCTGTGTGAAAACTTGTTCCACTGTTCTGTAATGTAACCCCCAGATGTTCCATTGTTGTCTAATGTAACCCCTACATGCTTCACTTGTCTCTAATGTAACTCCTACATGTTCCACTGTTCTCTAATGTAACTCCATGTGTTCCACAGATCTGTAATATAACCCCTACATGATTTGCCATTCTATATAGTAAACTTTAAATGTTCCATTGTTTTCTAATGTAATTCATACATATTTTGCTGTTCTATATTGTAACCCCTACATATTTCACTGTTCTCTAATTTAACCCTTTCATGTTTCACTGTTCTGTAATGTAACCTACATGTTTTGTTGTACTATACTGTAACCCCTGCATTTTTTGCTGTTCGATATTGTAACCCTATATGTTTCACAGTTCCCAACATACATTTTCCACACATCAATGTGGGCACTGTATTTCCTAGATATCTCTGTGTTTCTTATGATGTTGTCTCTCGATAGTCCATTGTTCCACTGTAATTTCCATGTGCCCTACTATTTCCAATGCCTTTATATATCTTAGTATTTTCTACTACATCTATTCGATATGTCATGCTGCTTTTTACCTTTACAGAATGGTGTATTGTCTATGTCTTAGCACAGTTGAGAGGAGTATTCTGACCCAGTGAGATAGCTGTCAGAAACATAAAAACATAGAAGCCCTACATCACAGAAAGAGGCCATTCATCCCATTGAATTTGCATCGACTGCAATCCCACCCAGGCCCTACCCCCATACATTTACCCACAAATTCCTCTAATCTATGCATCTCAGGCCACCAAGGGCAATTTTAGCACTGGGCTTCAGTGAAGATGTTGAAGCAAAGTTTTAGCCTGCGTGCTCCCGTGTTTCGGACAGGTCTCCTGGGATGAATCTATAATTTTAAGAAGAGCAGGAGTCTTTCCTCTTGTCTTAGCCAGCAGTTATTCCTGAACTGACCCTACCAAAGTCAAATGACATTTATTATGTTGCTAGGATCTGTCTGCACACGAAACAGTTGCTGGTTTTTTGATGATGTGACAATGGTCACCTAACATCACTTGTACATGAAGTGTTTTGACACAATCACCTAGCTTATCCACTGAAACCTTCGCTACTCTCTGCAGTGTGCCCTCCATTTAATCTCACCCTGCTCACCTCACCCTCTTAGTTTTCTCAGCTGGTGTGTCTGCTTTCTGAACACGGCTCCTGTTTATACCAGTTTTGCTGAACTATGTTAACAGGAATTGGAAAAGTAGGGAAAGGAAAATCTTGGCTATTTCAAGTGTTTAGCATTAGAATTAATTTTAGTCCAAATTAAAAATGTAACCTTGACTCACAGGGGGTCTGACAGAGCATGGAGTGGAGACAACCCACAGATTTCTTTCTTAATTTAACGTAATTAGTTTTGCAGTCTGAACACTCTCTTTAGGCAAACTTAAATTAGATTCGAATACTTTGGTGCAATGCAGATTTAAATATGGAAGTCATCACACGGCTTATCACTTAGAAATAAATCAATCAGCTAGTGAGGACAAATTGAAGAAAGGCTGCAGACTTTGTCCTTTCCTTTTCGCTGCAGGTAATGATTCTGGTGATTTTTGACACTGATTTCTGCAGTGTGAAATACTGCGATTTATAACATAAAAATCATATGGGATCTACACAGATGAATTGGTAATGAGGTGTGAAACAAATACCACTTAGTTAATTCATTACAAAATATAAAACCATATCCAAGGTCTTCTGTTTATTCCATTCATTCTGATTTGGTTTTGAAGGGTGGCTGTTTCTGATGATCCTCCATCCTCTGACATCTTGGCCGACAGTGTCAGCTTTGCTTGGTACACACTACCAAGTGGGCAGCACAGTGGCACAGTGGGTTAGCATTGCTGCCTCATGGTGCCAGGGACCTGGGGTCAATTCCTGATTTGGGTCATTGTCTGTATGGAGTTTGCATGTTCTCCCTGTGTCAGCATTCCGGGTGCTCCGGTTTCCTCCTACAATCTAAAGACGTGCAGGTTAGGTGGATTGGCCATGCTCAATTGCCCCTTAGTGTCAGGGGGACTAAATAGAGTAAATGCATGAAGTTATGGGGATAGGTTATGGTTGATATTGCTGTTGGTGCAGATTGGCTTCCTTCTGCATGATAGGGATTCTACAAGAGAAGGAAAGGGTGCAACATGTAATGTTACAGAGATAGCTAGGGTGTAGAAAAAAATCAACTTAATATTTGGTAGGTCTATTCAAAAGTCTGATGGCAATGGGGAAGAAGCAGTTCTTGAATTAGTTGGTACGTGACATCAGATTTTTCATAAAATTACAGAATCCTACAGTGCAGAAGGAGATCATTTGTCCCATTGAGTCTTCACTGATCACAATCCCATGCATATCCCCATAACCACATGCACTTATCATAGCCAGTCCCCCGACACTGAGGGTAATTCAGCCTGGTCAATTCATCTAACCTGCATATCTTTGGACAATTGCACTACAATTGATCATTAGTTCTTGATGGGATAAAGCGGATCAATGGGCAAGAAACCAGAGACCTAGAGGAATCCCATGCAGACACGGGCCCAAGCTGGGAATCGAACTCCGGTCCCTGGCACTGTGAGGCAGCAGTGATAATCACTCTGCCACTGTGCTGTTCCTTTTGTATCTTCACACCTCCTATTTTATGTATCTTATGTCAGCTATGCCAAGGCATGGCACATTCATGCCCGTTGATTCACTTTATACCATCTAAAAGTAGTGAACCCTGTAGAGCAATTGTGGACAGCCATACAGCTTGCCAGGAGTTTGAGTGCAGCCTTTGAGTCTTGTTCATGGTACAGAAAGCCAGAGGAATCACACCACTACTGAGTTCATTCTGTGTCCAGCAACCTGTTACTAGATGGTGATGTCAGGATGAGCTGCTATATTTTCTACCAGGAGCAACCAAGTGCACTTGGATCAGGATGCTACAGTTCTTGGCTCAAACAGCATAAGCCAGTGCATACTGGGTCTGAAAGTGCAAAGAGACATCGGTGTTCAGTGTCAGAGCACATATGGGAGAGTCTGCTTCTTGCGATTGATTTTTTGGCTCTTATCTGCTTTGCTCCTAACTAATAGATCATTTTTTTTGTTTTCTGGTCCTCGGGCGAGGGCAGCTGGAAAAACCCTGCCCAATGAGTTTGGCTGGCTTCCGTATTGCTTGGTTACTTCCTGCGGTGAGGAAGGAGAATCAAGAGCAAAATCAAAAAATGCAGAGGAAGAAGAAATAGACAAAAGAGAAAAATCAATGATGAGGGCAAAATGGTAAAAGAGAGTTGGGAGCTGAGTTATTCACAGAAAGGAGGATTCATTTGCAATAAGGTAATAGCAGTTTCAAAAAAATATCTTGTTTAAAATTCATTCGTGGGATATGGGAGTCAGTGGCCAGAATTTATTACCCATCCCTAATTGCCTGAGGGCAGTTGAGAGTCAATCACGTTGCTATGGTTCTGGAGTCACATGTGGGCCAATCTAGATAAGGCAGCAGATTTCTTTCCCTAAAGGACATCAATGAATCAGATGGGTTTTTCAGACAATCGACAATGGTGTCATGGTCATCAGTAGATTCTTAATTGCAGATTTGTTTTTATTGAATTCAAATTCCATCATCTGCCGTGGCAGGATTCGAATCTGAATCCCCAGAACATTAGCTGAGTTTCTGGATTAATGGTCAAGTGATAATACCACCAGGCTATCACCTCTGCCTGTTAACAGATATTATGAAACTTGCCATCCCTCTTCTGGGACAAAACGTTCTGGTAGGTTTTACTACCACCTTTTAAATCTGAAGCAAGCCTTGAAAACACTGAGGCAGGTACTCAGACAAGCATTACATAAGAATGATGCAGGGGGTGGAATTCTCTCGACCTGCCCACCATGGAAATTGTAACTGGCTGAACACTGACCATGCAAAGGTGTGTTGACCTCCTGCGGGATTTTCTGGTTCTCGGGTGAGGCAGCTGGAAAAACCCTGCCCAATGACTTTGGCTGGCTTCAGTATTGCTTGGTTACTTGCAAAAAAATGGAATTCTCAGATAACGAAGATTGAAAGAATGCATGAAAAATCTGCAGATGTCTTATTTGCTGGGTTTAAACACCGAGAGGAGATGATCAGATGTGTTTAATGTCTGTAACTCAGCAGGAGAACTGTGAGAGCAAGAAATTGCTGCTTTTCAGATCTGTGTGTTCAAGTGAGTCTATCAGTCTGACACTGGATGAATGCAAAGATATTAATGATATTGCTCAGCTTTGCATTAATAAGGTTTGTTGTGTTGACAATGAGTTGAATGTGACAGAGGAATCTTAAGTTCGCTTGGGAGTACACATACGATAACATGGCTCAGTATTCTTCAAGGCATTTACTGCTTATTTTAAAGATCACAAGTTATCTTTGGGAAAAGTTGTATTCATTACAAGAAATGGATGTCCCTTCATAACAGGAATACACCACGGATTGTAGCTTTTTTGAATGTCTGTGTGCCTAACGTATTTGCTGTGCATTGCATAATACACCAAGAAGTACGCTTTGATTTGATTTAATTTATTATTGTCACATGTATTAGCACACAATGAAAAGTATTGTTTCTTGCACGCTATACAGACAAAGCATACTGTTCATACAAAAGGAAAGGAGAGAGTGCAGAATGTAGTGTTACAGTCATAGCTAGGATGTAGAGATAGAGCAACTTAAAGCGAGGTAGGTCCATTCAAAAATCTGATGACAGCAGGGAAGAAGCTGTTCTTGAGTTGGCTGGTACATGATCTCAGGTTTTTGTATCTTTTTCCTGATGGAAGAAGGTGGAAGAGAGTATGTCTGAGGTGCGTAGGGTCCTTAATTACGCAGGATACTTTTCTGAGGCAGTGAGAAGTGAAGACAGAATCAATGGATGGAAGGCTGGTTTGAGTAATGGACTGAGCTACATTCATGACCTTTTGTAATTTCTTGTGGTCTTGAGCAGAGCAGGAGCCATACCAAGCTATGATACATCCAGAAAAGATACTTTCTATGATACAGCTGTAAAAATTGGTGAGATATGCTGAATTTCCTTAGACTTCTGAGAATGTAGAGGCATTGCTGGGCTTTCTTAACTATAATGTCAACATGGGGGTTCAGGACAGATCTCTACATTAAACTGACAAGAGAAATAAATTGAAAGCAGTAATGGATAAAATAGCACAGATTGTTAATTTCATACATGCTCACCCCCGTGCATCACTGTCATTTTGAGGAACTTGTGGACCAAACTGAAAGAGAATATGGAGAGAATATGTTGTACAAACTGAAGTGCACCGGTTAAGTCATGGTAAAGTATTGGACTGTTTGTTCCTTATTTATTATTGTAAGCTTACAAGTAAGCTTACATTGCAATGAAGTTACTATGTCATCTGAATCCGTCATAGCAGGGGAGAAATCACCTCTTGCCCACACTAATTGTTAGTGTGAGGAAATTCACACTGCACCTGCAGTTCATATCCACTCTGTTATCTTCTTGTAACTACACTCCCCAAATTTGAAAAGAATACTGGAAAACCACTCTGATCAAGGAAGTAAATATGACCCATCAGTACATGTACAAGCGGTCTATACTGGTAGAACAAATTGAGAGCCACTTTTCTTCCCTGAATGACCTGAAGCCTTTCCTCACATTGCTCTCAAATTCATTTGAATTTGGTCTGAGAAAATGTGGCTCAGTATGTCAAAGGCTTGCGTTTGATAAAAGGAGGTTTGAAGGAGAATTCCCTCATGAAGTTGAAATTAACCAGCGAAAGAGGAAAATGTGCAAGAATTTTGGTTGAATTACCCTGATCCAGTTCTCCAGCATTGCAATGCTGATGTCAATGTTTGGATCAACATACACATTTGAGTAGACTTTTTCTGCTAAAGAGCACATCTAATGCAAGAAGCGCAGCAGACTGATAGCTGGAAACCTCAGTGCTGAACTGCAAAGTTCTGCACATCACAGACATCTAACCTAAGAAAACTTGTGGAGGATGGATCCAACCAGAAATCATGTTAATAATGTAACCATGAATATTATACTTGTTTTTTGACATTTGAAGTGGATGACAGTTCTATTAACACACAAATGTTCATTTAAGCATGTTCTGTAACTGGTTATGAAATATTTGGTATGTAATAAATATATTACATCTTATTGGAGAACATGGCCCTGTCTATATCAATGGGGATGAAGTAGAAAGAGTGAAGAGCTTCAAGTTTTTAGGTGTCCAGATCACCAATACCTGTCCTGGTCCTCCCATACTCAGACTATCGTTAAGAAAGCCCACCAATCCCTTTACTTTCTTAGAAGACTAAGGAAATTTGGCATGTCAGCTATGATTCTCACCAACTTTAACAGATGCACCATAGGAGCATTCTTTCTGGTTGTATCACAGCTTGGTATTGTTCCTGCTCTGCCCAAGACCACAAGAAACTATAAGAAGTTGTGAATGTAGCCCAATCCATCACGCAAACCAGCCTCCCATCCATTGACTCTGTCTACACTTTCCGCTGCCTCGGAAAAGCAGGCAGCATAATTAAGGACCCATGCACCCGGACTTTCTCTCTTCCACTTTCTTCCTTTGGGAAAAAGATACAAAAGTTCACATACCAACAGGCTCAAGAGCAGCTTCTTCCCTGCTGCTGTCAACTTTTGAATGGACTTACGTTGCATTAAGTTGATCTTTCTCTACACCCTAGCTATAGCTGTAACACCATATTCTGCACTGCCTCATTTCCTTCTCTATGAATTTTTTTTTTACCTGTAGAGTGTGCAAGAAACAGTACTTTTCACTGTATGCTAATACATGTGACAATAATAAATCGAATCAAATCAAATCATGGACAATTTCACTCTTGCAGCTCATGGATATGATGGAGGGCCACTCATACAGCCCATTCACTAGTCTAGGTTGCCCATTACTGCTATAGTGTTGAGTGTATATAGATGTCGATAAAAAAACTTTAACAAAGTAATTCATTTATTTTTTTCTCTAAGAAAAGTAATTTCATTACAAGCTAACAAAAGTGCCAATCATTTAGACCCTTTAAATATCAATAAAATAACCACAACCCCTTGAAACTACTTAACTTGTATAAACAAACATTGTGAAATTGATGGCAGAGATCAAAGGACTTGAACCTGATAATCAGAGAACAATTTATCTGTGGTTCAGGTGCTTTAGTATTGAATAGTCAAGCAGATTGAAGGGATCTTTGCTACTCCTGCGTATAATTCTTTTGATCTTATGTGTCCTGGTTTCTGAATACACCATTTGCAGGATACTTCATCACACTGCCACCCATATTGATCTTTCACCAGCCACACCCACAATTTTTTGGTTCTTTGCTGCTACTGCTGTTCTTCGACCGAACCACTCAGGCTAGTGGTTGCAAGAATTAGCACCCATTGGTAAGAAGACTCAGAGATCCTGGAAGTCTATAAATGTTTCTATAAAGCCAAACAACTTGTGCCAAAGAGACAATGTGAATAAGCTAGTTACCTTAGCCAATTCTGCACTCCCCATCTGTTCTCCTGGATTCTGTTAAGCTGGTTGCAGGAGCCCCAACTCCATCAAAGAATTCTATTTGAATATTTAACAAATACAGTTGCCTAATATGGGTGCAAGTCTGGACTCCTGAGTCCTAACTAAAGGGAAGATAGGGTTTGATTTGATTTGATTTGACTTATGTCTTGGCATACAGTGAAAAGTATTGTTTTTTGCTATACACTATACAGACAACGCATTCCGTTCATAGAGAAGGAAAGGAAAGGGTACAGAATGCAGTGTTACAATCATAGCTAGGGTGTCGAGAAAGATCAACTTAGCGTGATGTAAGTCCAGTCAAAAGTCTGATGGCAGCAGAAAAGGAGTTGTTTTTGAATCGTGACCTCAGACTTTTGTATCTTTTTTCTGACAGGAGAAGGTGGAAGAGAGAATGCCCGGAGTGCACGGGGTCCTGAATTATGCTGGCTGCAACATATTAGCCTATACCAACCAGGTAGAACAAAGAACAGTAAGTACAGGAACAGACTCTTCAGCCTACTAAGACTGCACTGATACATGACGCATTTCTAGGCTGAAGACCTGTTGCCCCTGTTTGTGGTCCATATCCCTCTATTCCCTGTCTATTCATGTATCTGTCAAGGTGCCTCTTAAACATTACTGTTGTATCTGCTTCCTCTGGCAGTACATTCCAGGCACTTACCACCTTTACTTCTCATATCTCCTTTAAACTTTTGCCGTTTTATTTAAACCTATGTCCTCTAACAACTAACATTTCTCCCTTGGGAAAAAAGACTCCGATTATCCATTCTATCCATTCCTTTCATAATTTTGTAAACTTCGATCAGGTTGTCCCTCAGCCTCTGACATTGAAATGAAAACAATTCAAGTTTGTCCAATTTTTTCTCGTAGCTAAAACCTTTTCTGTTTCCTGTCCACTGTCTCGACATCCAACCGGTAGTGTCGTGACAGGAACTGTGCACAACATTCCAAATGCGGCTAAACTGAAGTTCCATCCACTGGCAACATGACTTGTCAATTTTTATACTCTATGCCCTGAGTGATGCCCCAAGTATGCCATAAGCCTTCTTGACCACCTTTTCTATCTGTGTCACCACTTTCGAAGAACTGTGGACCTGTATGCCACAATCCCTCTCTACATTAATGCTTCTAAGTGTTCTGGCATTTACTGTATACTTACCATCCTGCATTAGATTTTCCAGAATGCATCATCTCGCATTTGTCAGGATAAAATTTTATCTGCCATTTCTCTGCCCAAGTCTCCAGCCTAACTATATCCTGCTCTATCCTCTGGAAATGCTCTTTGCTTGGTGGAAGGTATTGCACCATCATTTGAACAGTCACAAAGCCCAGCTAACACAGGTTAAACCAGCCCAATCTATGGCTATCTATTGTACAGCACCACTGGAATTGCTTAAACTTTCTATTTTTCTCTACTTTGAAATCTGGAACATGGAAGATAGTCTTATGTGTTCCAGGGCCTTTGATGTTTTAGTTATATCCTGAGCTACTGTGGGATTTGAACATGATTTACCCTGACTAGCTGTTTAAGTGGCTTCTTCACTTCTTTTAAATTGTTTAAATCTCCTCGTGATGAAGTGGTTCAGGTAGTTGGCAGTGGTTATTTCATTTTCCCAAGGAAGCAGGCAAAATTAATTAATTGAAGCTTCTCTCATAAAATATCCCCCCAGAGACGACTCCGCAGAGAGCTGTCTTTGATTCGACAGCAGATTTACGGGAGCAATCTCCTTGGCATTGTAAGGTCACTTTTTACGACGGGTTTGGACAGATTTAACTTGGTATTTAATGGCCAAATGCCCACATCATAAACTAGTTATATTTCAGCACTAAAAAGCAATTAATGCCTGGGAAAGACCGGGGCGACTATTACAGAAATAAGAATGTCATACTTGGCAGTCAGTTAAGGTTCACGTTAAGGCAAATATTGGAATTGGACAGAGAGGGTTTTGTATTTTATGGTGCTGTAATGAACTTAATCTGGAATGTAGTGAAACCTCTCACCTGCTAACCAAATAAATCCCCAAGAGCAAGCCTGTGCATTCAATAAACGGCAATGCTTTTATTTATTCATCCATGGGATATGGGCGCTCCTGGTTAGCCAGCATTTATTGCCCATCCCCAGTTGCCCTTGAACTGAATGGCTTGCTAGGTTATTTCAGAGGCCATTTAAGAGTCAACCATATTGCTGTGGATCTGGATTCACATGTAGGCCAGACCAGGTAAGGATGGCAGATTTCCCTGCCTGAAGGACAAGAGTGAACTAGTTGGATTTTTATGGCAGTGTTAGCTTCATGGTTACTGAGACTATCTTCCATATTCCAGATTTAGAAACAAAGGAACAGAGAAACTAGAAGCTGAAATAGACCATTGGGCTTTTCGAGCCTGCTCCACCATTCATTCTGATTATGGCTGGTCGTCAAAATTAATATCCAGAACCCACTAACCTCCCACGTCCATTGATCCCTTTTGCCCCAAGAGCTATACCTAACTTCTCATTGAAATAACTTGACATTTTGGCCTCAACTACATTCTGTTGTAGTGAATTCCACACATTCATTATTGTCCGGGTGAAGAAATTTTTCCTCATCTTTATAATAAGGTTTACCCCTTATCCTCAAACTATGATCTCTAGTTCTGGACTCCCCCACCATCAGGAGCATTCTTTCTGTTCTACTCTGTCTAACGCTGGTAAGAAGTCTCACAATACCAGATTAAAGTCCAACAGGTTTATTTGGTAGCATGAGCTTTCAGAGCACTGCCCCTTCATCAGGTTGTAATAAAAGATCCATATTCCTTTACTTAAACCTTCTCTCTACAAAGGCCAACGTACCATTTGCCTTCTTTGTTGCCTGCTATGTCTGGGCGCTTACTTTCAGCAACTGATGCACTGAGTAACCACATCTCTCAATTTACACCTCCCAATTTACACTCCTTCCACTATATAGACAAGGGGTGGTATTTTCCAGCCTCACCCGCCACGGGAATTGTAGCGATCAGGGATGGACCATGAAAAGATCTGTTGACCTCATGTGAGATTTTCCTTTCATGGAGTGAGCTGGGCAGGAAAATAACGCCCTCGATGGGCAGAGTTACCTGATGTTATGAGGATCATCCCTTTTTTTCCCATTAAAAAACATGGACATTGCAGATTATCCAAGTTAACCATGCTGCTTGAGAAAGTGAGAGCTCGATGTGGTTCCATCAGGAGCATGTCCCGGAAAACGTCTGAACAGTTTTAATCGTATGAGCACGCATCCAGTTTTTGGATGGGCTTTCCCAATAGGCGAGTCTCCATGTCTTCAGCTCCCATTCGGAAAGTTGGACCAGTAGTGTAATCTCTTGGTTTGATTGCTATTCCCTGGGCTTCCTCTGCTCAATCAGCTCCCAACAACATTTCAACTATAACTCATGGAGGGCACGGATTGTAAAATCAACATATATTTCAAATAAATGCCATGTCCCCACTGAGAAATATTGAGCTAAAAGTAAAATGGTAACAGTTCAGCTGCTTCAGCTGAAGTACTTTGAAGTGCTTTAGGGAATAATAAATAGCTGAAGGTAATAAATAAAGATAACTTTGTGACTGTTTAAATTATTGCCTTTGTTCCTCATGCACTTTCATTTATTTTGGGCACATATTACCCACCCTATCCCAGTTCGTTCTGTTCTCCTGCCGCCCCACCGCCCATGCTAGCCCCCACCTCCTCCCCCTCCCCTTTACCCTGACCATCTGCTGCTTCTTTCTAATTATTAATTTCTGCTTTGTCATTATTTCTCTTTTTTATTGTTCCCCAGTTTCTCATTCTCTTCCTCTCTATATCTCTGTGCGCTTCATTCCAAGACTCTGTTCTATTTTGCAACATTTTGTCATGTTTTTTCTTCCTCCTATTTTCTTCTATTCTCAGGAGCATTGATCTGCCTCCGACCCCTCTTCCTCCTCCTCCAAAAAATAACCCCTCTCATGTGTCAGCCAAGCTGGTGAGTGTAAAGCAGGCTGTTCAGCGGTGAGGAACATCATGGCTCAGATTGATCCTGCTTTGACCAACCGGTTTCTACAAAATCTGAGAACACATGCCAACCAACTCAAGAACAACTTCTTTCCAGCTGCCATCAGACTTTGAATGGAGTTATTTGTGACTGCAATATAGTGTTATCATCACAGATAGGGTGCAGAAAAGGATCAACTTAATATATGGTAGATCCATTCAGAAGTCTGATGACAGCAGGGAAGAAGTTCTTGAGTTGGTTGGTACGTGACTTCAGACTTTTGTATCTTTTTCCCAATGGTAGAAATGGAAAATAGTGTGTCTGAGGTGCGAGGGGTGCTTGATTATGCTTTTCTGAAGCAGCATTGGAGTCAATGGGTGGGAGACTGATTTGCACAATGGACTGGGCTTTGTTCACAAAGTTTCTTTTCGTCTTAGTCAGAACAGGAACCATACCAAGCTGTGATACCAGAAAGGATGCTTTCTATGATGCAGCTGTAAAAATTGGTGAGAGTTGTAGTGGACATGCTGGATTTCCTTAGTCTTCTGAGAAAGTAGAGACATTTGTGAGCTTTTTTAACTATAATGTTGGCTTGGAGGGACCAGGATTGGTTGTTGGTAATATGGACACCTGAAAACTTGAAACTCTTGTCAAAGAGAGATAGGGAAACAGAGAGCTTTAGGGAGATAATTCCAGAGCTCGAGGCACATAGCTGAAGGCATGGATGCTAATTGGGAACAACAAAAAATACAGGACTTTTCCTTGTCTCTTTTGACCCTTGTCACATGAGAGATATCTTTTAGAACAGAGCCTCTGGACACCCAGACAAACAGTGCTTTGTTACATCCTTTTAATGCTGAAAAATATATTTTTCCCCGGCTCTAATTCTGATCGTATGATATTTAACCTAATCTTTGTCAGCCACTCTCCTTCCAAAATTGATCAGTCAAATTTATAATTACCTCACATTCTATTGTGCTGCCAGCCCTTACTTCATTGATGGTTGGTCTTCCGAACATGTTCTGACCTTTGCCTGGGGTATGACTGCCTTTCTTCACATTTTCACTCACTTAGCCCAGTTCAAGCCTTCTTGTTCCTTTCATCATCCCATATTGGGATGGGACATTTTCTTAGCCACGTTAAACTCCTAAACAGTAGAGCAGCTAAAGTACATTATGAGTCTTGCCTCACACAGGACGGTAGTTCACCAATCCTTCTCTGCAAGCCAGTTTTTTTTAAGTCAGTCAGAGCTCTATATGATGGGAAGCGGAGAGAGAATTTCCAATCAAACCCAATGGGAAGAACACACAACTGTATTGGTTTTCTGATTAACATTAATGAAACATCAAAATGGATAAATATAGAATGGGGATCCAATCCAATCTCATCAGTTCCTAGCGGAGATTACATTACAGTCATCTCCAATGTTTAACTGAAAAATTTTTGTGTGAATTTTCACCATTTTTCACAATTTGGGGAAAAATCTAGGACAATTCTAGGAAAGAATAGTCCAATATTTACACAAATACAAAAGGTAATCCACAAAAGATCAATAACTTTGTTAATCTCTATTGTGAGTCTTGCAACTCCAGGATTTATCCTCCAATCCTCGAGAGTTTTTACAGCTAAACAACAGATCTGAATTTTCTTTTTATTTCTTTGAAAATGCTGAACAGTTGAAACACAGGAGTGTTTTGCCAGGGGGCATGTGGAGAGTTAATGTGGCTCTTGCAAAGCATATATCTACGCTAAGCCGTGTATATGTCAAGGATTTGCTTAGTCCCATTAACTATATCGAGAGTTTTGTCTTTATCTGATGTCCAACTCTGGATAGGCTTGGTTTGAATCTTCCTCTGTCTGCTCAGTCTCACAGTAAGACCATAAGACATAGGAGCAAAATTAGGTCACTCGGCCCATTGAGTTTGATCCACCATTCAATCAAGGCTGATATTTTTTCATCCCTATTTTCCTGCCTTGTCCCATACCTCTGAACCCCTTATTAATCAAGAATCTACCTTTCTCTGTCTTAAAGACCCTGAATGACCTGGGCTTCATAACTTTCTGCGGCAAAGGGTTCCACAGATTAATCACTCTCCGGCTGAAGAAATTCCTCCTCATCTCTGTTTTAAAGGGTCATCCCTTTTGCCTGAGATTGTGCCCTCTAGTTTGAGTTTTTCCTTCTAGTGGAAACATCTTCTCCACGTCCGCTGTGTCCAGGCCTTGCAGTTCCCTGTAAGTTTTAATAAAATCCCCCCTCATCCTTCTAAACTCACCAGCTGTAAGTGCCCTGAAGTCCATTATCCTGCCAGACTGATCTTCAAAAGACTCTTAAAAGTTTTGTTTGGCATTATCTCTGAGAAAATATTGATGGGTTATTCCAGTTAAACAGATTGGGGTGACTAAGAGGTACAAATTTAAATTTTTAAGAATAGGAATTGACTGGAATGGAGAGTGATGATTATCTTCACACCTTCAAGATGGCATTCGTAGAGCTAGGTTACACCATAGAATCCCTACAATACAGAGGAGACCATTCGCCAATTGAGCCTGCACCGTCTCTCTGACGGAGCAATTTAATCAGGCCCAAAGCCCCCCACCCTGTCTTATCCCCATAACCCCATGCATTTACCCTACTAATCATCCTAACATAACATCCTAGGACTCTAAGTGGCAATTTTACATGGCGAATGTAATGTGCATCTTTGGACTGTGAGAGGAAACCAAAGCACCCGGAAGAGTCCCACGAGACATGGGGAGAATGTGCAAACTCCACACAGTCACCCAAAGCTGGAATCAAGCTCGGATCCCTGGCCTATGAAGCAGCAGTTCCCTTCATATCAAAGATAAGTGGATTCGTTGATAGCACTTTGTCCAAGTGATTTCCTGGATAGTGCAATTTTGCGGAGTATTTTCCCATTATTGGCTCCAGAGATTTCTCTTTATTTTGCTTCTCACAGGACGTGGCTGTGACATTGAAATGTGGAGGTGGGGGAATCAGAAAGTATCTAACCATGATGTTCTAGACACCATGAGAGTGAACAAACATGGCGTGCAGGATGGTCCTTTCCCCCCTGCCTTTTTTTGTCCTTTCATACAACTGCTTGAGGAGTGGTGTTGTCAGTAGGCTGGTGAAAAATCTAAGCTATTTATTTTGCATCACATATTGAACAAAACAACAGTAACTATTTGTACATATTTTATCAAACAGCTCACAAGCTCAATCAGAGCAGCTCATTCAGGACAGGCAAAAAATAAGAGTCCATTTAAGCTCTGTAAAAACCATATTGTCTGTGAATCAAACAAACCATTAGGTGTTTGAGGTTTTGACATTCATTTCAATTCCATCTCTGTCTCACATTGTAAGTTTCTTAATTGTTTTTTTTAAGGCATTTTGAAGCTCTCGATATTTTGATTTTGGATTCTTAGACATGGTCACTGATTTCTGATTAACGCTTTTTTTTATTCATTCGTGGTACATGAATGTTGGTGGTTGGCCAGTATTTGTTGCCCATCCCTAGTTCCCCTTCAGAAGTTGATGGCCAGCTGCTTTCTTGAAATGCTGCTTCACTCAGTGCTAATTTCAATTTCTGAACCCTTTACATTGACCAGGAAGATATAATTCTTGCCTAGTGAAAGTAGATTTGGATATTTTTGACTAATTTCCGAAGGTTACTAATGTGTTTTTTTAAGTTTAAATTTAAGTGTATTTATTAGAGTCACAAGTTGGCTTATATTGACACTGCAATGAAGTGAAAATCCCCTAGTTGCAATTCTCCGTTTCTGTTCGGGTACACTGAGAGAGACTTTATCATGGCTAATGCACCTTTTGGACTGTGAGAGGAAACCGGAGCACCCGGAGGAAACCCTCGCAAGTGAGGGTAGAACATGCAGACTGCACAAAGACAGTAACCCAAGCTGGGAATTGAACCTGGGTCCCCGACATTGTGAAGTAACAGCACTAACCACTGTGCCACTGTGCCACCTTGAATGAAGTCTTATAGTAATAAGGAAATTATATACATGGAAACGGATTTCAATCTGCCATAATGTGCAGTATGCAAAATACTAATTAGTTCAGTAATTTTTTAGAAAAGCTGTATTAATTATATCCATCTGGCTTTATGAATATTCTGTCATTTGCAATGGGAAATATAACCGCAAAAAGTAATTACACTGTTCTCTGACTCTGCCAAAAAGGAAATTTTATCTGCTGCCTGTTTCAATTTACTTGGAGAGTTCACCTTTCCTGTTTCTATTATTAAGTACATTGTAAGTGTCATGTCACATTTAAGATCCTTCTTTCATGTTTCTGCAGAGAAAAATAAATTCCATTCACAGTCTTACTTTGTACGGCTTCAATAATTTTTCCATAATAACTGTGCTCGTCTCTAATTGTGGTGTCAGTGGCGTGACTGTGAAGAATTAAGGCATAGAAAGGGCCATTTAGCTCTAAGCAAAATAAACTTCAGGGTGATGACACTGAATGGCAGGATTACTGATTAGATACTTTACCTCAGTTTTCAACGACGAGGTTCATAAAGAAGATATGGCAACAGCCCAGAGGAATCTCGCAAGAGTTCCGATAGAAAGAAATAAGCTCTAATCTAAGGAGATTTTCATTGTAACTTCATTGCAGTTTTAATGTACACCTACTTATGACGCTAAGAAGTAATCTCAACTGAAACAAACTAAGCTAAACTAGTCAAACTTAAAGAGGCGAAATTCCAGGGTCGAGTTGGATTGCAGAGACACTAATAACCATGTAATGAAAAAAAAGGAAAGAAACACTTGCAAATATTTTAAAATGTGAGATGGACTTATCCAGGGAATGATGGACCATGTAACTTATTATTAATAGCAGGAAAGGTAATCTAAACCTTTGATAAAACTCCTAGAACAAAACGTTCAGAAATTAAATATATAATAAAAATAATCAATTTGGATTTCTGAAAGGTTATGTTTCATAGAAATATAGTGCAGAAACATAGAAGCCATTCCACCTAATTGAGTCTGCACCAACAACAATCCTACCCAGGCCTTAACCCTGTGTATTTATTCTAATAATCTCCCTGACACGAAGGGACAGTTTTACATGGCCAGTCAATCTAACCTGCTCATCTTTGGAGTGTGGGAAGAAACCCGAGCACCCAGAGGAAACCCATGCAGACACAGGGAGAGTGTGCAAACTTCACACAGGCAATGACACGAGGCTGGAATTGAACCTGGATCCTGGTGCTGCGAGGCAGCAGTGCTAACCACTGTGCCACTATGCCACACATATTTCCCCAACTTTATTGACCTCTTTGAAGAAATTAACTGAAGAACGTTGGCAAAGACAGATGTGGTTTAAATGGACTTTTGGAAGATCTTTGATTAGGAGACTTGAGACGAAGTTTAGGGTGTATGGAGTCAGAGTCTAGTGGCAGAATTAATTGAAAACAGATCAAAACAGAATACAGAGGCTCATATTTAGTAGATTTAAATAAATAATTTACAAAAAATGTCTTTCCATATATTTATGAGAATGTGGAATTTACTGGTATATTGGAGCGATGACAGATTGCAATATTGCTGGACTAATATTTGGCAGCACAGTGGTTAGCATTGCTGCCTCACAGCTCCAGGGACCTGGATTCATTCTGGCATCACGTGACTGTGTGGAGTTTGCATGTTCTCCTCGTGTCTGCATAGCTTTCCCCTTGGTGCTGTGGTTTTCTTCCTCAGTTCAAAGATGTGTAGGTTGGGTGGATTGGCCATGCTAAATTGTCCCTTAGTGTGAGTGAGATTGGCAGGGGTAAATATGTCGGGTTATGGGGATAGGGCTTGGATGAGACTGTTGTGCATGCAGACTGTTGGGCGAAGTAGGCTTCCTTCTGCACTGTAAGGATTCCTTACTCCTATATGATTCCAGTAGTGCAGACTAACAGTTAGGGGAATGGGTTCAAATCCCATCATAACAGTTGATGGAATTTAACGTAATTCATAAATCTGAAATATAAAAGCTAGTAATGGTAGTCATGAAAAAGAAGTCTGGCTTATTTCTCTTCTTCGAGTAAGGAAATCTGCCATCCTTACCTGGTCTGGCTCCAGATCCACAGCAATGTGGTTGAAGCTTAACTGCCCTCTGAAATGGCTTAGCGACCCATTCAATTCAAGGGGCAATTAATGAGAGACAACAAATAATAGTTTCCCTAGCCCACACCCCAGGGAAGAATACATTTATTTTAAAGATGAATTGATGCTGAAGCCATTGCATCTTGCAGTGAACAAGAGGGTGAAGGAAATTGGGGGGGAGAGGCATTAGAATGGAACAGGCTTATGAGGAATACAAACATTAGTTTGGCACTAATTTCCACTCTGCAGATTCCATGGAATTCATCCTAATTTTATACGAAAGAAGAACTTCAGAACATTGAAATATTTTATTGATGCAGTAAAGCCAATCTACTGAACTTCTTGTGAATAACATCTTTGTATGCAATTAATACATTTTACACCTTCAGCATTTTGTGCAGAAAAGGATTTTAATGCAATTTTTCCCCAGGTTATGCAGCTCTGTGAGAATAAATGGGCTCTGCTTCTAGTTCCCTGCTGTTGAACCAGTGAGGTTCGCGCCTTCTGCGTTTCACCAGATCTGGAACCCTGGTGCCATTCCAGATGGTGAGCAGAGGCTCAAGACAAGCTGAATGATGCCTGTAACTCATTACTGAATAATGGAGCTGCCTCTGAATCCAGGTCCAAACTGGCACTTGGGTTTATAAAGATAAGAAAAGACAAAGAGATTCCAGCCTTGAGGCAGCATCATTGTTTTATATATCATAACCTCCCCTAAGCCACTGAGAGTCTTGACATATGACAAGTTCGTCTTTATTATAAATCTGGGAAGCCAACAGATTGTTGCTTCCAGTGCCGTCAGTAACAGAAAAATACTTATCGTGTAAAGTAAACAGGAAAACACTGCAAATGCTGAGAATCTGATTGTGAGAAAGCAAATGCCAGCTAGCAGTGTGCAACTCAGCAGGTTACATGTGCAAGGAGAAGAAATGATATTCATCAAAACTGAAAACTCATCTGCACTGCACAGCTGATCAAGAATTACTCATAGAATCATAAGTACAGAAGGAGGCCATTCAGCCCTTCAAGCCATCTGCACCGGCCACAATCACACCCAGGACTCATTTCCATATATTAACCCTGTTAATCCCCCTGACACTGAGGGTGAATTTAGCATGGCCAATCAACCTAACCTGCACTTCTTTGGAAACTGGAGCACTCAGAGGAAACCCATGCAAACATAGGGAAAATGTGCAAAATCCACACATATAGTATCCCAAACCAGGAATTGAACCCAGGTCCCTAAGCAGTGCTAACCACTGTGCCACCATGCCACCCCTTGTCTTGAATCATTCACATGACGTGATGTGTGTGTGACAATGTGCATTTGCAAATTTTATCATTTAGTAAGCACAATGATGAATTTTCCAGGCATCATGGAGATTCCTCGCTGCATTCCTGCCTCTGAGAGTCTTCCTTGTGTTCAGTTGAGATATGAGTTGCCTTCTTGCTCCAGGGAGAGAGACAACTGACTATGGCAGTTAAAGCCCCACTGAGTTGGCAGTGGGACTTTACCGGTGCATTCTGGGAGAAGCCAGACGAGCCATATCTACAAAGCAGTGAGAAGCAGAAGATCTGGTATCTCGGAGTGGTTAATGTTTCCCTCCCTCCCTCCTCCTCTATCCAAAAAAAAGAGGCATGATGTGGAGATACCAGCATTGGACTGGGGTAAACACAGTAAGAAGTCTTATAACACCAGGTTAAAGTCCAACAGGTTTATTTTATAGTAAACACCACAAGCTTTCAGAGCGCTGTTCCTTCGTCAGGTGAGTGGAAAGAAAAGAAAAAGAGGCCACAGTGAGAAGGTAAAAGCAAAGGTAAGACTTTTATGAATTTTCTTAAAATAATTTAATTGGTGCTTGAATGGTCGGTCAGTGGAGTTAAATGGTGCAGATGTGGGACATCCGTGACACCTCCAGCGTCTGGGATGACTACGTCTGCAGGAAGTGCACCAATTGCAGCTCCTTACAGATCGCATAGATAGATTGGAGCAGCAGTTGGATGCACTTAGGAGCATGGAGGTGGTGGAAAGCATTATAGATAGAAACTTTAGAGATATGGTCACACTCAAGGTGCAGGCAGATAAATGGGTGACCACTAGAAGGGGCAGGTAGTCAGTGCAGGTGTCCCCTGTGGTATAACAAATATACCATTTTGGATACTCATGGGGGAGATGGCCTATCAGGGATAAAAACAGCAGCAGCCAAAGCAGTGGAATCAAGGCTGGCTCTGTTATTGAGCAGGGAGGGTCAAAGAGGACTAAAGCAATAGTTATAGGGGACTCTATAGTTAAGGGCACAGATAGGCTTCTCTGTGGATATGAAAGTGACTCCAGGATGGTATGTTACCTCCTGGTGCCAGAGTTCTGTATGTCTCTTATATTGACTGGGACTCACTTACTGTTGTTTATCAATACCCATGGCCAAACCTTGCTGATGTTCACAGTGAGGGGATCTTATGGTCCTCCCAAAGGAAAGGAAACCCCTGGCATGGGTTTCCTGTCAGTAAGGGGTGCATTCAATGGGAAATCCCTTTGGGAATGGCAGGACCATAAGGTCTTGCTGCCAGTGAGTGTGTGTTGTTTTCCAATACTGTAAAACATGCTCTATGGCCGCAGGATAGGCCGTTGGGTGGGTGCAGCCAGTAAGATGATGGGAGAGCCAAGAAACCGGGGTAGTGTCTGAGTTTTTTCCTCTCGTAATCTGACCAGCACCGTATATCTGGTGAAATCAACTCACAGCTCATGAGGCTGATCTCAATACCAACATTCGACTTACAGTTGAATTTACGTATTACAAGTAAAGCCAGGACTTGTAGGCTCACTTGTCTCTGTGGCCTTGCCTGTGAAGATTTGCTCTAGCGATGATCATATATGGTGGCCATTTATGGGGACCTGGCATGATGACCTTGCTGGTGAGACTGGGTGCAGAGGGGACGATTCCACTTGTGCAGTGCCAGCCTGGCATCCTGGCACTGCCAGCCTGGCAGATTGACAGTGCTCACCAGACACCAGGAAGTGCCGAGGGATAGTATCAGAGGGTGGCAGGGTCTATGGGGATGGGATAGAGCCTGAGGGTGGGCTGGGCTGATTGGGGGACACACACTGTACAACAGGGAATGGGGGGGGGGTGATGCAAAACGCTGCATGCTCTGCAATTGACGATCGTCCTTTGAGGGAGTGGGATTTGCTCATGGAGTCCCGTGATGGTGGGGGGAGAGAATTTGTACAAGGTGGGGAATCAGATAGAACATGTGGGATGGGGTGAATGATCAGTCTGTGCCGTGAGGAGAGGGGATTGGCTGCAGAAGCCAGTGGTAGCTGGGGGTGGCAGTGACTGACAGAGTTCCGCTTTCACAGAGCACAGAAATCGGAGCATGCGCAAGGGTGCCCTCTGCTGCTATCTGCTGGCTTTCGGTGAGCTTCAGTCTGGCCACTCCCTCCTCCTGCTACAAGAACACGATTTTGCTTCATTTTTTGACAGAGTGAGGCATGATTCCATTTTCAACTCACCCAAAAAAACAAGCGATTGTCTCCTATTCTCACTCTCATTTGGCAATTAGAATTTTTTCGGTAAGATCACCCCTATGTATTTAACAGCAGAGAACAGGAAAAGGGGAGAACATGAATCAGTTTGTGATTGCATCGAGATGTTGAAATGTTTTAAAATTCAATTATTAGTGTCACAAGTAGGCATATATTAACATCTCAATGAAGTTATTGTGGAAGCTCCCTAGTGGCCACACTCTGGTACCTGTTCGGTTACACTGAGGGAAAATTTAACATGGCCACTGCACCTAACCAGCAAGTCTTTTGGATTGTGGGAGGAAGCTGGAGTGCTCGGAGGAATCCCACATGGACACAGGCACATTGTGCAAACTCCACACAGACAGTGACCCAAGCTGGGAATCGAATCTGGACCCTTGGCACTGTGAGGCAGCAGTCTGATCCTCATGAGTTTGAGCAAGTGAAGGGTGATCTAATCAGCAAAATGATTGTCTTTGGAACAAGAAATACTTCTGTGAGAGCACATCTGTTGAGAAAAGTATTACGGCTTTTGACGTATGCAGCAGTTCTGAAGTGATTGATCATCAGCTGAAGAATATTAATGGGAGAGCAAGGCTTTGCGTTACATGGAGAGGTAGGTCAGGCCTTCCAAGCACAATGCAACAGAGAGAAGGAAGACTATTTACTGAAGGGCCAGCAACAAGATCAAGGCCAGATACTGATTGTAAATATTGAGGAGGGCAGCATACAAAAGGAAGCATGTCCTGTGTGGGCAAAGCTCTGAGTGCAACCATAGCCACTAAGCAGGTGTACAAGATTATGAACAGTATAGATAGAGTCAACAGTGGTAAGCTTCTTCCTAGCTTGGAATCGCACGAGGGGTCATGGGCTGAGGGTGAGGGGGGTAAGGTATAATTTGGATGCTAGAGGGAGTTATTTGACACAGAGGGTGGTGGGGATATGGAACGCATTGCCAAGTAAAGTGGTGGAGGCAGGCACTCTGGAGTTATTTAAGAGATACTTAGATGGGCGCATGAGCAGAATAGGGATGGAGCAATATAGAAGACTGATTTAAAATAGGGGTCATGAACCTTGGGACATCCCTGGGAATTACATAAGTTGTGCATGATATTGATGTATTTCCCTTTTATCCTACAGGTACTTCGGTCTGCCTTGTTGTCCAACAAGGGGCATACACGTGATGGGTCATGAGAGGGCTGCTCTTGGATTTTGAGAGTATCCTAGTGCTTCATGTCATTAGTGTATGCTTGAACTGGACCAGTTGATAGGCAACACGACAGCTCAGTGCCTATCACGGTTGCTGTGCAGATACGTGGATTTGAGCCGGCACCTGTGGGAGTTTGCGCATTCTCCCCGTGCTTGTGTGGGTTTTCTCCAGGTGCTCCGTTTTCCTCCCACACCCCAAAGGTGTGCTCTTAGGCTGATTGGCAAAACAAATTCCCCCAAAATTGTCTCGCTAATTTGGTTCCAATGCAGATTTCTATAAACAAAGGAGGGGTCATGGGTGGAAGTGAGAACGTCGAGGTGGCAGCACGGACTCGTTGGGCCGAAGGGCCTGTTTCCCGTGCTGTGTTGTTCTTAGTTCTTTGTTCTCAGCTCTGCTAAAACAAGTCAAATGCTAGGAATGGAAATGCTCCATGTTTCAAAGCTGTGCTGTTTAGGATTGCACCAAGCAATTTACTGCTGAAGAGAATAAAACTGTTGCTGTGATATCAGCTGTCTCCTCCTCTCGCCCATTCCAACCTGTCCCTTCCAAATGTGTTGCACTCCCTTTGTTACCTAACCTGCTGACAAGGGTGGTGCTGCCATTACGTAGTATGTTGATTTCTATGTTGCAGACGCTTCACAGAATCCAGGATTGGCCTTTTAGTCTGTTGGATATGCACTAACTCTCCATCTGACCATTACAATGTTCTCCCATTCTCCTGCCTTTTCCCAAACACTGCTTCTCTTCAATTCACCATCTAATGTCCCCCTTGAATGCCTCAATTGAACCTGCCTCCACCACACTTGCAGGCAGTGCATTCCAAGCCTGAACCACTTTATGATGCATAATCTTTATAATCTGTATACAGTTATGATGATAAATGAGAATGAAAGCGCACTGTTTTATAGTCAAATTTTTTGGCTGCAATTTTCCAGCACAGATTGTTAGAGCAGAATGGGTTTGGAGAATCATGGGATGTTCAGCATGGTCAATGGAGGTGGAAAATCCTGTTGTGATCTTCCCAGCCATCATTTCCGGATGTAATCTGATTCCCTCTCTTACTGGGCAGGAAGCAGGTTAGCATTTTTAAATATGCTGAGTGTGTTTGAAGCCAGGTTTTCCCTGCTCATAGGATTTTCTGATCCTTGTGCCTGGCAGGAACCCAGTGAGAATCACTATGAGACATACCAGAGGGGGCACGGAGGCCATGAAAGCTCCTGAGTGGTCGAAGACATAGCTGGGCAGTGCCACCAGTTACGAGAACATAACATATTTAGAAGTTAGGGATTTGTGTTTGAGACCAATGTGATTTGATAAGATTAATAAAAAGCAAAAAATGTTGGAAATTACACATAAAATACTGCATAAGGAAGCAGATGGCATTATGGTTAGCATAGCTTCTTCAAAGAACCGGAGACCCAGGTTTGATTTGCAACTTGGGTCACTGTCTGTGTGGAGTTTGCACTTTCTCCCCGAGTCTGCATGGGTTACCTCTGGGTGCTTCGGTTTCCTCTACAATCTGAAAGACGTGCTGGTTAGGTGCATTGGCCATGCTAAATTCTCCCTTACTGTATTCAAACAGGTGCAAGAGTGTGGCAATTAGGGGTTTTTCACAGTAAATTCATTGCGGTGTAAATATAAGCCTACTTGAGACACTAATAAATAAATTTTAACCTTTAAACTCAGCAAGACTACCACTATCAATAGTGAGGACCAGTAAGCTCAGGTTTCAGATCTAATCCTTCCTCTGAACTGGGAAAAAAATTAAACATGAATAATATTGATAATGAAACGAAACTAAAGGAAGTAAATGGGGAAAAGAGCACAAGAGAGAAGGTTTCTGATTTATTTATTCATGCAATATGGGCATCGCTGGCTGGCCAGCATTTATTGCCCATCACTAGTTGCCCTTGTTCAGAAGGAGAGTCAACCACATTGCTGTGGCTCTGGAGTCACACGCAGGCCAGAGCAGATAAGGATGACAGATTTCCTTCCCTGAAGAACATTAATGAACGAGATGGGGTTTTCCCGACAATCAACAACGGCTTCATGGTCATCAGCAGATTCTTAATTCCAAATATTTTTTATTGAATTCAAATTCCACCATTTACCTTGGTGGGATTCAAACCCAGGTTCTCAGAATTCCTGGATCAATAGTCTAGTGACAGTACCGCTAAGCCCACGTGCAGTGATCAACGAAAAGTTTTAAGAGAAAACAGGAGAGGCCATTTCTCTCATCAAGTCTGAGGAATCACTGGGTGAGACATTGAGTAAATTAATCTAGTGGGATCATTCAACAATTATGATAGACTTTGCTGTTCGAACATTTCGCACACATGCCATCTGTCACTATTGAATGCGGATAATCAGTTTATTCAAATCATGGTGCCTCACTGACAGTATTGAAAATTCCAGCATTGTATTCAGTTAGTCAGATAATCCTCTTTTATGTGTTATTCGCAAGGACAGCTTGCGATATGTTTCTAACAGCATTCTAACCCTAAGAACCGTGCCTGCTGCTCCCCAATTGCAGCTGTGTTCAACTGGATGCCAGATACTTCATCCATTCTCTGTACGGATAAATAAAAACTCCCAGATGTCCCATTCACTCCCATAACATAAACATGTTATTGGCTTCTACAGGACAAGCTGCTGCCCTGGAGTGCAATAGATAATATTACTGCACGGTCTCTTTCTGTCAACATGAACAGAAAAAGTAAGTTTGGCATGTTAGCTATGACTCTCACCAACTCTTACAGGTGCACCATAAAAAGCATTCTTTCTGATTATATCACAGCTTGGTATGGCTCCTGCTCTGCCCAAGACCGCAAGGAACTACAGAAGGTCGTGAATGCAGCCTAATCCATCACACAAATCAGCTTCCTGTCCATTGATTCTGTCTACACTTCCTGCTGCTTTGGAAAAGCAGCCAGCAAAATTAAGGACACCTTGCACCTTAGACAGTCTCTCTTCCATCTTCCTCCATTGGGAAAAAGATACAAAAGTCTGAGGACATGTAGCAACCAATTCAAAAACAGCTTCTTCCTTGCTGCCATCAGACTTTTGAATGAATCTACCTTGCATTAAGTTGATCTTTCTCTACACCCTAGCTATGTTTGTAACACTACATTCTGCACTATCTCATTTCCTTCTCTATGTACAATATGCTTTGCATGTATAGAGTGCAAGAAACAATACTTTTCACTGTATAGTAATACGTGGGGCAACAATAAATCCAATCAATCTAAGAGGTGTCATCTCTTCCATATTCATATGTGACAACTAGCATTGCATAAAGATGTGTGAGTTAGATGGATTGACCAGGATAAATTGTCCATTGGTGTCAGGGGGATAAGCAGGGTAAATATATGGGGTTACAGGAACAGTGTCTGGGTGGAACCATTGTCCATGTAGGTTCAATGAGCTGATTGGCCTCCTTCTGCTCTGTAGGGATTCTATCATTCTGTAATGCCAAATGGTATGGATGTTCTTTGTTTCTGAGGTAGTTGAGTATTACAGCTGCATTCTGGGCGTGAGTTATTCCCCTTTTAAAGGAAGGGTCACAATCAGATGCCTCCTGTGTTTATCAGGATTATAGTTGAAGAAATCAAGCAGTAAATTCAATAAGGAAATCAGGAGCAATTTGATTGCCCAGAATGATCACAATACATGACCACAAGGAGAATTTGGAGTTAATGATTCACCTTTCAAACGATTGCAATGCGTGAGCTGTAGGTATACCCACAATGCTATTAGGGAGGAAATTCCAGCATTTTGAATCAACGACAGTGAACGAATGCTGATAAATTGCCAAATTAGGATAGTGTATGGCTTTGAAGGGAACTTGTTATTGGTGATGTTTCCACGCATCTGCTGTCTTTCTTTTTTTGCATGGTCAATGTCACGGGTTTGGAAAGTGCTGTTGAAGTGGCCTTGGTTTCACAGTAAATCAATAAATTATAAAAATTAAAAATAGAATCCACCTCCTCTTGAATTCAAAGGTAAACTCATCACTAAATCTCCAATTATCAAGGAGGTTACTACTGAGCAGAAATTTAACTGGATCAGCCATGGCTAGTGTCTTGTTAAGGAGTTTATTAATTTGATTAATAGTTTCTCAGAAGAGTGTAAAGACTCACATATTAACAGTGATGTTGGACTGATGAGTTAGGAGCTGAACATCTGTACTATTACATTGTGAATGGGGGGGGTGGTGCATGTTTATACTGTGAAGTTCTTCACCACTAACTGTGGCTACAAGAGCAGATCAGAGGCTGGTAAATCTGCGGGAAGTAACATATCTCGTTTCTCCCCAAAGACTGTCTACAATCTATGAGGAAGAAGTCAAGCGCGTGATGGAATACTCTCCACTTACCTGGATGAGTTCAGCTCTAACAACACACAAGAAGCTCAACATCATACAGGACAGAACAGCTCACTTCACTGGCAACATTGAATGTTTGACAACATTCATTCACTCCTCCAATGAAGTTACCATGGCAGCAGTACGTACCATTAACAAGATGCAGTGCCTGAGTTCACCAAGGCTCTTTCGACATCACTTTCCAAGTCCATGACATTGGCCACCTGGAATGATAAGAACAGCAGATGCATGGAAACACCACCACCAACAAATTTTTATCTAGACCACATACTATCCTGATTTGGAAATATATCACCATTTATTCATTGTCATTTTTTCAAAATGTTGGAGCTCCCTCCCTAACAGCACAATGGATATACCTACACCCCATGAACTACAGTAATTCAAAAGATGGTTCATCACCTCCGTCTCAAAAGGAATAGGGATAGGCAACATGTATATCCTATCAATGATATTAAGACGTTGGAACAAAATGAGAAGTAAAGAAGAGATTAGCAGTCTAGGAACCCCGATCATAGCCACACCGAATTGCAAAGCAGATTCCCTAAATTTGCAACCATTTATTGTGGAGTCCACTAGAGTTAGACAAAAGTCATAGGTAAAAGAAAGATTTGAATAAGGCACTCACTGAGTGTTAAAATGGAGAGCACAGGCTTGTAGGGCCAAAGGGCCTGTTTCCTGTGCTGTTCTTTGTTCTTTGTTCAGAACCTTCTCAGAAGAATCAACAAGTGGGAAGAAAGAAGGCAGAAGAAGCCTGTTTGTGTCAGACCCCATTGGTTCTACTTTAAACTAGGAAAAAAACTTACAAGTCTTGAGTGATACTTATTTGCTTCATAGCGATAAAACCTATGTTTTGGGAAAGCTATATTCTCAGAGTTTAGGGAAGTAGATAGATTTAGATTAGGGAGTACTTTAAGCATATTGTCTGGGGAGCCATTATTTTAGCTCATTGTAAATGTTGTTCTTTGCCTTTGCCTTTCTTGTTCTGTGTTTTAAAATTTACCAAATGTTTTATTATTTGAATAGTTTACAACACGACTGATCCTTTCCTCAATGGATTTCATCCCTTTTTCTCATAATTTTTCCAAATCACAGAAGTAAATAGTTAAGAACAAATGCTCCAAGTTTCCTTTCTGGGATTTGGGATGCTCTTACACCAAACATCAGCAGGGGTTGCAGAGCAATGAATACAAAATATGGTGACATAGTGATTAATATTGCTGCGTCACAGTGCCAGAGACCCGGGTTTGATTCCTGGCTTGGGCCGCTGTTGAGTGGAATCTGTACAGTCTCCCCATGTTTGCATGGGTTTCCTCTGGGTGGCATGGTTTCTTCCCATAGTCCAAAAGACCTGCTAGTTAGGTGGATTGGTCATGCAAAATTCTCCCTCAGTGTACCCAAACAGGCACCAGAGTGTGGTGACGAGAGGATTTTCACAGCAATTTCATTGCAATATTGATGTAAACCCATTTGTAATGATAAATAAATAAACTTCAAAACACAACTTTTTTTTTCCTCTTTCCACCCCTTGTCATTCCCTAGGTCAGAAAAACCCACCTAATTGTTATTAGAAATAAAATTGTTGTTAAAATGAAAGCACCCAGCCTCATTAAAATATTAAAATGACCCACCCAGTTCCTGGATATAGATGCTTTTCAAACCCACATCACTCTGATGTGAAAAGGGTAAGTAGGCAGACTGGAGGATGGCTAAATTCCTACTCCAGACTTTTACAATCATGAGGTTGAAAAGATTATTATATTTGGGGACTGTAGCTTTAGATTGAGGGTAAATGAAAGGGGTTACATGGTCTGTTCGGAGGTCTGTTGTTAGGGATCAAAAGGAAGTTTAGAAAATTGTCTCAAAGTCCCAAACTTCCAGAAAGAAATTGGGTCATAAACAACTGCACTGTAAATGATCCAGTTAATTCTAATACTCAAATGCATGGTTAACATGTTTTACATTGCCATTGGAAAGAAGGCACAGAAAGCCATTTTTGTGATCAGGTTGCAGGCTTCCCTACAACTCAAAGAATATCACAGACAGACAGCAAATGTTTTGTGTGATCAGTTGAAAGAAAGGTTATTTGGCTCTGCATGCTCCAGCAGGTAGGTGCAAGAGGAAGATTGTCACTATTTAAAAAGATACCTCCTACCGATTCTAAGAATTCCAGAAGATTTGGCTGGGAATGGCCAGGGAAAAGAAGAACTATTGGAACAGGCTTTACTGGTGGTGGATTTATTAAAGTCTCTGAAAACTGAAGAAAATGGCTGGAGACAGTCACTTGAAGCTGGCACTCAGTGAAGCAAGGAAACGGGACCAATTAGGAGATAAGAGCAAATGGGATTCTTTACAAAAAAGGACTGCAATGTGCTCGAGACTGATAGGTATAAAAGAAGAATGCTCTTCTCTGTAGTTTAAATTATAAACTGCACTAAAAAAAGAAAGTAATGTTTAGCCAATAGTGCTTTTAGTCATTCCTTTCAGCCATCCGTTTGATCAATTGTCAAGTTCCAATCATTTTTTTTAAGTTGTAGGTTTGGAGGTTTAATTGGTAGAATGTAGACAGTATTGTGGCAGAGTGGAGGCAGGATGGTGGCACAGTGGTTAGCACTGCTGCCTCACAGGGACCTGGGTTCAATTCCGATCTTGGGTCACTGTCTGTATAGAGTTTGCACATTCTCCCTGTGTTTGCATGGGTTTCCTCTGGTGCTCCGCTTTCCTCCCGCAGTCCAAAGGTATGAAAGTTAGGTTGATTGGCCGTGTTAAGCTGATCTTTAGTGTCAGTGGGTTTAGCGAGATAAATAGTGCGGTTACAGGGAATGGTCCGGGCCTCTTTCTGCACTATATGTATTCTATATTTGTAACAAAAGCCTTTCAACTTTCTACCTGAACTAAACCCATCCATTATGGAGTTAAAGTCACCTCCAATGGATAGTGAATCCTTAAAGGCAGATGTAAATAAAAGATGCCCCACGAATTCAATTCTTTAATGAGAGAAGCTGATTACAATGAAACCTCCCGGTCCCCATACAAACTGAACTATATAACAGAAATCTCATATCAGTTCATTGGAAGTGGAATGAACAATGGGACTGAGGCAGCAGGTGTAGAAATGTCAGTGTTTTTACAACAAAATAAATTACATGGCAGGCATGAGTATCACTCGAAGATTGTTTGTTTCCCGTATTAGCCACTTATTGCCACAACTGCAGCCAGCTTGCAGCAGATACGTTACTGCAGCACCACCAGTATCAGCGATACTGCGAAGTCTCTATTTTCAACAAGCGAATGTTAACAACTGCGCAGCTGCATTTATATAGCGAGCTGGCATTGCATTTCACAGCGCCGCGTTACCACGAAGGAGAGCAATAAAGTGAAAAGATAGATAGCAGGTGAAACTTTCCCATGATTTGTCAGAATTTCTCATGTCTCAGCAGATGCACTGCCAAGTTTCCAGATGAGATTTTGAAACAGCCTGAAAAAAATTGGGTAAGGGGATCAGGGAGCTATGTGGGGCAAGGCTTGTTCCAAAGATCTCGGGTCCATTTAAAAGGGCATCCTAAATTAGCACTGATTTTAAACTCCCTCAACACCCCTCCCCTCACATCTCACATAAAAATATTGGGATTCTTATCTGCAATTATTGGTGCTCTTGCCCCCCACCACAGCAGTATTTCCATCACCGCTCACCCCCTCACATCACGTCTCTCACTCAATGCAAGATCTCCCCCCTCAATGACCGCATCCCCTCAATGCCTGCTCCCCATCTTGTGCCAATGCCCCAGTTCACTACACTTCTCCCCATCATTGCCTCTGCTCAGAACTCTTTCCCCTCTCACATCACATATAACAGGAACACCCCCCGCCACCCCCCCATTCCCCCAAGTTGGGCTCCCCGGGTGGCACTGCTGCCTCACAGCACCGCTGCCTCACAGCACCAGGGAGCCAGGTTCGATTCCCGGTTTGGATCACTGTTTGACCTGAGTCTGCACATTCTCCCTGTGTCTGCGAGGGTTTCCTCCAGGTGCTTAGGTTTCCTCCCTCAGTCCAAAGGACATGCCGGTTAGATGCATTGGCCATGCTAAATCTTTCCTCGGTGTACCCAAAAAGGTGCAGGAGTGTGGTGACTGGGGAATTTTCACAGTAACTTCATTGCAGTGTTAATGTAAGCCTGCTTGTGACACTAATAAATAAATTTTAACTTTAACAGAGGCCTGCCCTGGCATGGTCTCCGGCATAGGTTACAAAGGCCAGATTGATGGTGCCAATTTGTACCAGGGGACATGGAGTGTTCCTATCTCCCCGTTGGCCAAACTTACATTGGTGTCCTTGGCAAGATTTCCCCCAACTGCTTTACAGTAAAATACAAACAAAATAATTGTGATCTCACCAGTGACAATCTTAGTTCCTAACTCTCAGAGTATTTTGCACTCTTGTTGCTATTTGTGATGACGGTAGGTACAAAATTGTCCCAGCTTTTCCAGAAGTGTACAGGAAGGTGTATTAATAAAAAGCAGTTCACGCTTGACTGATATTTTTGAATTTTCTGATGAAACAACAGAGAAGATTGATGAAGTGAAAGAAATGTACATGAAGAAAATTGTTGAAAAAGACTGGTTAAAATAGTTGGTTCACATGGAACAAAGTCAGCACGACTTGGATTAAAAAAAATTGCCTCAAGCACAGAAAACATTGACTGATGGGAAATGATCACTTTTCAGGCTGGAGGATGGTAGACAGATTTGCAAGTATGGCAGGTTGTGGAGTTGGTGGGATAGGGTAGAGGTTGGTCAGAAGGCAGAGAAGTCTAAAGTCCCTTTATGGGCATAGAGTGCCCAATTCAACCTCACCAGAATAGTATTGTGAATAAAGTTTGAAAGGTGCCTCTCATTGGAATATAGAAATTAAAAGCACAAGTAGGCAATTTGGCCCTTCGAGCCTGCTATGCCATTTAGTCAGATCATAGCTGATCATCCTGGATCGTAATCCACCTCTCAACCTGTTCCCTATGTCCCCTTATCTCTTTTTTATCACAAATATATCTATCACCATCTTGAAACCAATTGACGATTCAAACTCCACCATGCTATGGGATAGCAAATTCCACAAATTCCCCACCCTCTACAAGAAGAGTTCCTCCTCATCTTAGTTTTAAACCTACTGTCTTTCAATCTGTGACCTTTGGTTCAAGATTGCCCCATAAGAGGAAACATTTGGTCTACATTTACTTTATCAATTCCTCTCTGGACTCCTTCTGCCCTTCCCTTCATTTGACCTGGCAGGAAAGCCACAATAAAATCCCTCCGCTCAATGACAGATCAGAACGGCCGTAGGCTTTTCATAGAAACATAGAAACTGAAGATAGGAATTGAAGGAGGCCTTTTGGCCCTTCGAGCTGTTCCGTCATTCATCACGATCATGGTTGATCATCCAACTCAGTAGCCTAATCCTGTTTTCTCCCCAGAACTTTTGATCTCGTTCAGCCCAAGTGCTATATCTAGCTGGCTCTTGAATATATTCAATGTTTTGGCATCAACTACTTCCTGTAGCCATGAATTCCACAGGCTCACACTCTTAGGGTGAAGAAACATCCATCTCCTTCTAAATGGTCTACCCCAAATCCTCAGACTGTGACCCTTGATTCTTGACACTTCCCTCCCATTTGGAACATCCTTCCTACATCTAACCTGTCTCACTCTGTTCGAATTTTATAAATCTATAAGATTCCACACCCCATTAATTTGAACTCCAGTGAAAACAATCTTAACCTCATCAATCTTTCCTCATACATCAGTAACGCCATCCCCTTAATCAGCCTGGTAAACTCTCGCTGCACACCCTCAAGAGCAAAAACATCCTTCCTCAGAAAAAGAGACCGAAACTGCGCATGATATTCTAGGTGTGGCCTCACCAAGGCCTTGTATAATTGCAACAACACATCCCTGCTCCTGAACTCAAAGCTTCTCACAACGAAGGCCAACATACCATTTGCCTTCTTTATCATATCACAGGAGGTGTACCTATGTTTCGAAAGAAAGGCCTCCCTGGTTTCAGACAGATGACCTTCTTGTCTGTTCGGAGATACAATGCAGTGAAATCTGTCACGGCCAGACGGAGATTATTGGGAATTAAAATGTGAGAAATGCTCTTGCTCCTTCTGCTGACTTTCAGTCAGCTTTCCATTTGTACCCTGTTTGACCCCCAGCTGTGTTTTCAGCTCCAGTCAGCTGCCAAGAATTTTGCTACTTAAGATTCTCACTGTTTAATCTCAATTCCTTCAATTTGAACTGCTTTCCTGCCTGTCTGGTTTCAACTGGGGCAAAATGGAGTAAAATTGTCCCTTTTCCCCTTTGAAAGGGAAGGAGAATGAGAATTTGTTTTATGGTAACTGTATGACGCCGAAATATAAATGCAAGTTATTGTCGTCTTCTGTATCTCACACTCACTTACACACCAGTCAGACCGACTTTTTATCTAAACACAAAATTCACTTATTTATAGATAGCCAATTGAGATTTGATTGAATGGCAACAGGAAAAGCAAGAACATTTCTGGCATTTAAGCCTTAATAGTCCTTACCTCCTAATAGTCAATTTTGCAGCATTGTTCTTAAGCAGGCGATAAATCATGTTCGTTGGCAAGAAAGCGTGTTTGAGAAGGAAACTGTGCCTAGCTGTTGCCAGGGTGCAATCTGATGTTGCAAAGACAATTAAAGGATAACGTTTTGCATCCACAGGGACACTGCAATCTGGCAAGCCAAGCACACTGGGAGCTTTCCTATTTTTAAGTATCAGGTCTAAATGAACTGAAAGGAATTATAGATGTTTTAAAAAAGATCTAAATAAGCTGAAAGGAATATGGCTATTTCAAAGCGGAGCTGCTGAAGGAAAACTCTAAACAGAGTATGCTGAAAGTGAATTAGCCAGTGTGTCAGCTTCTGTGAAAAAAAGAGTTAATATTTTAGGCTTTAGGTAGATAGGTTCTTGATTGGTAAAGAGAATTAAGGTTTACAGGGAAAAAGTGGAAGAATGGGGTTGAGAAACTCACCAGCCATGATTGAATCATGGAGCAGACAGAATGGACAGAATGGCCTAATTCTGCCCCTATATCTCATGCTGGTATGGTCTTATGGCCTTTATGTTTTAAGGTACTTATGAGAGGCATGGACAGAGTGGATATCCTTTCCTTGGCTGGAAAAGTCAAGTACTAGTGGACGTAGGTTTAAGATAAATGGGAAAAGTTTAGAGGAGATGTGCGAGGCAAGTTTTTTTACACAGAGGGTGGTGAATGTGTTGCCCGGGGAGGTGGAGGGAGCAGGTACAATAATGGCATTTAAGGGACAATTAGACAAATACATGAATAGGATGGGAATGGAAGGATACAAACTCTGTAAGTGCAAAAGGCTTCAGTTTAGGCAAGCATCATGATCAATGCTGGCTTGGAAGGCCAAAGGACTTGTTCATTTGCTATACTGTTCTTTGTACTTTGTTCTTTGTACTACAATGTGATAAGTCATTCCACACCCCTTTGTGCTCTATTAATCCCAGCCTGCTTAAATTCTTCAGTTTGCACATCACTTGCCAACTGGTAGCAGGTGAATTGGTCTGTTCTCAGGCCAGTTGGGCAAAGCTATCAATGTCCCATAATATAAAAGCAAAATATTGTGAATGCTGGAATATGAAACAAAAACAGAAAAATCCCAGCAGGTTGACAGCATCTGTGGAGAGAGAATAGAGCCAACGTTTCAAGTCTTAATGACCCTTCATCAGAACTCCATCAGCTCTCATCTAGACTTGAAATGTTGGCTCTATTCACTCCCCACAGATACTGTCAGACCTGCTGACAGCATCTTTTTGGCATTTATATAGCAAGTTGGCATTGTATTTTACAGTGCTGCATTACCACAAAGGAGAGCAATAAAGTGAAAAAATAGATAGCACGTGAAACTTGTCATTTTCTGTCGATGTCCCATAACTTGATTTTTCTTCTAAAGCCAGGAGAACTTTGATACCTCCTCAAATAACATGGGGGCAATTTTACCAGCTCCCAGTCAATAGTTGAAAAGAAAAAGCCAGATATGATTCTCGCCAGTTGGGGGAGGGCGCAGAGTCTAATCTCACCAGGAAGTCAGCTATTAAGCTCTGGGGGCACCCTAACCTCTCAATACCACAATGTACGTAATTTATGGGGAAATCTCCTGTGTCACACGCACACACCCCCACCCCCTTCTCCCCCAGCCATCGAAACCCGCCATCAATTGCACTGTTTCAGTCTCCCCAATGAACCCCCCTAGTCCATTCCTCCCCCTCAATAGAGTGAGGAGGGTTGAGCCTGACAGCAGGGACGGAGGTGGGAAATTTTGTAAGGGGGAGGTGCAGGGAAGAGGAGAATTTTGCAATTTTGCATTGGAGGATCCATCAACCAGGGCAGTGATCGGTGTGTGAGGGGTAATTGGCTGGGATGACAATCGGCCATGGTAGTTTTCGGGAGAGGGGGGTAAATAGGCTGTGGTGGGCTGGGAGTCGTGTGTGAACCCAGAACAGTGCAATTGATGACAGGTCCCAATGCTTGTGAGGGTGGGGTGTGTGAGACAAGAGATCTCCCCGTAAACTATGTATACAATGGTACTGGAAAATTGGGGCACCTGTGCAATGGTATCTCTAGAGTTCAGCAGCTAGCTTCCTGGTGAGGTTAGACTCTGCACCCTCCCCTAACTGGCAAGAAACACATCTGGCTTTTTCTTTTCAACCAAGTGCCATGTGAATATGGCTGGGAGCTTGCCTGTAAAATGGATATAATTCTCTCTCCTTTTCATGCTCATTCGGCACTTGGAATTTTTTTGGTAAGATCGCTTCCTAAAAGAATTGACAATATTCTGCAGGTGAAATAATGTAGTCACAGCCATGAAATGTGGCTGAAAACTCAGTTGAGGGTCAATGTGGGATCATTTGTATGATTTGCTTCAGTTAAAATAATTAATTTTAAGGTATTTCTGCCTAGGTAACTATGTTAAAGCTAACTTGGCCACATTTTGAAACTCAGCTGGGAATTCTGAGATGATTTAGAAATTTATTCCATTTGAAAATGAGATGTTATCAGAAATGGTGTTTGTCATAAACAAGCTTTTCACAGTCACATGGCTGACAATTGTTTATGTGAGTTGAAGGCTATTTGTTCCCAGCTCTTTCATAACACAGCTAAGAAGTCATATATTGTAAGTAACAGCTATCTATTTAATACAATTGAATCCTCTACAAGTTCAAGGTCAAATCTGCACCGGGACCAACTTTTGATCCGCACCCACCCGCCCCTTTTCCCCCCACTCTTTCTCTCTCTCACTTTTTCTGAAACTGTCTCTCCAGTAAATCGGTCTCTTTCATTTTTGTGGGGTTTTAATTTTAAATGATGGTCAATAAAAGAGTTTCGGGGGAGGAATCGACTAGGTGGGATCGTTGGGGAGCCTGAAACAGTGCAATTGATGATGGGTTTCGATGGCTGGGGGAGGAGGGGGTGGGGGTGGGTGCGTGTGACACAGGAGATTTCCCCATAAATTATGTACACTGTGGTACTGAGAGGTTAGGGTGCCCCTAGAGCTTAATAGCTGACTTCCTGGTGAGATTAGACTCTGCACCCTCCCCCAACTGGCGAGAATCACATCTGGCTTTTTCTTTTCTACTGTCGACTGGGAGCTAGTAAAATTGCCCTCACATTATTTGAGGAAGTATCAAAGTTCTCTGGTTTTTCCTATGTCTATTCTAAGAAGAGAACAGACCCGGGGTGGCACGGTGGTTAGCACTGCTGCCTCACAGTGCCAAGGACCTGAGTTCAATTCCCAGCTTGGGTCACCATCTGTGTCAAGTTTGCACATTCACCCTGTGTCTGTGTGGGTTTCCTCTGGGTGCTCTGGTTTCCTCCCACAGTCTGAAAGACGTATAAGTTAGGTACAATGGCCATGCTAAATTCTCCCTCAGTGTATCTGAAGAAGTGCCAGAGTGTGGCGACTAGGGGATTTTCACAGTAACTGCATTGCAGTATTAGTATAAGCCTACTTGTGACTAATAAATAAGCTTTACAGTCAGACAGGATTAGACTGAGTTGGCAGAGGCTTGGAGCTGCTTGTTAACACTTTTCTGCATTGCTGCATTGGAGAAAATTTCAGTTTGCCCTAGACTCAGTGTCATGTGTATGGCCAGTAATGAGAATTCCACCAGGGCTATTTGTTTTTGACTCTGAAGCAACAAAAGAGAAATAAAAGTTCACAATACCGAGAAATGTTTCGCGGGGCTAATATGGACCCTGTTCAGACAGTTAAATGCTGGCTAATGCAGCACTGAAGCCAGCTGCAGAGGTGATGAACCCATTCATTTTAAACCAGTTGACTGCCATCTAATAATGAGTTTTTAATTTGTTGGAACATGGCTAACATTGACATTAAGAATCAGCCACACAGATTAGGTTTGGAGTGACATGAAACTCTGGCTGTGTTTGAGAGTGAGAGCTTTCCTTTTCTGTCTGGGTTTTTATGGCAATCTAGCATTGTTCGTTGGCAGGTTTCTGGTTCCAATCCAGAAGCTGCCAGATTTATTGAATTCAATTCTACAACCAAAGCCGTGTTTTCAGTGTGGCTGATTGAGTAACATAACCACAAGGCAGCCATACTCCTGAAAATGCATTAAACTGCACAGTAAAAATAGATCAGAGAAAATTGAAACTCAGCGTGAATTTCTCAATTGCTTATTTATACTCCGTACTATCTCTGTTAAGCTGTGTTTCTGTGGGTGAAATGCTCTCTTTAGAGGTTGCCTTTATCAGATTCATTTCTTAATAATAAAGTTTAAAAAAAATACATGAAGGCAAATCAAAATACTCTCAAGTATGATTTGCTGTTGTGCCAGAATAGTTTGATTTGATTATTTTATTATTGTCACATATATGAGCATACAGTGAAAAGAAGTGTTTCTTGTGCGCTATACAGACAAAACACACCATACATAAAGAAGGAGAGAGTGCAGAATGTAATGTTACATCATAGCTAATGTGTAGAGAAAGATCAACTTAGTATGAGGTAGGTCCATTCAAAAGTCTGACGGAGAAGAAGCTGCTCTTGAGTTGGTTGATACATGATTTCAGACTTTTGTATCTTTTTCCCAATGGAAGAATGTAGAAGACACACTGTCTGGGATGCTTGGGTTCTTAATTATGCTGGCTGCTTTTCCAAGGCAGTGGGAAGGGCAGGCAATGGATGGGAAGCTGGTTTGTGTGATGGATTGGGCTACATTCACGATCTTTTGTAGTTCCTTGGGGTCTTGGGCAGAGCAGGAGCCATACCAAGCTGTGATACGACCAGAAAGAATGCTTTCTATGGTACATCTGTAAAAGTTGGTGAGAGCCATGTTGGACATGTCAAATTTCCTTAGTTTTCTGAGAAAGTAAAGGTGTTGGTGGGCTTTCTTAACTATAGTGTAAGTATGGTAGACCAGGACAGGTTGTTGGTGATCTGAAACCTGAAAACATAGAACATAGAACATAGAACATTACAGCACAGAACAGGCCCTTCGGCCTTCGATGTTGTGCCGACCAAAATAAAAAGCATTGCCCCTCCAAACTAAACCATTCCCTTCTCTTCCATATACTTATCAATTAACCTCTTAAACGCCACCAAACTTGGCGCATCTACAACAGCTGCAGGCAGGGCATTCCACTCCCTAATCACTCTTTGAGTAAAGAACCTACCTCTGATATCCGTCCTATAACTCATACCCCTTAATTTAAAGCTGTGTCCCCTCGTGCTAGCTTTCTCCATCCTAGGAAAAAGGCTATCACTGTCCACCCTATCTAAACCTCTAATCATCTTATATGCTTCAATAAGATCCCCTCTTAGCCGCCTCCTTTCTAACGAAAACAACCTCAAATCCTTCAGCCTCTCTTCATAGGACCTGCCCTCCATACCAGGCAACATCCTGGTAAACCTCCTCTGTACCCTCTCCAATGCCTCCACATCTTTCTTATAATGTGGGGACCAGAACTGCACACAATACTCCAAGTGCGGCCGCACTAGAGTTTTGTACAGTTGCAACATGATGCTGCGGCTCCTAAATTCAATCCCCCTACCAATAAAAGCTAAGACTCCATATGCCTTCTTAACAACTTTATCCACTTGACTGCCTACTTTCAGGGATCTATTGACACATACACCAAGATCCTTCTGTTCCTCAACACTATTAAGAGCCCTACCATTAGCCCTATACTCTACACATTTATTGTTCCTGCCAAAGTGCATTACCTCACACTTTTCCACATTAAACTCCATTTGCCACCTCTCGGCCCAGCTCTGCAACTTGTCCAAGTCACTCTGTAAACTATAACACCCCTCTTCACTATCTACCACTCCACCGACTTTAGTGTGGAGAGCTTCAAACCTGAAGCTCTTGACCATTTCTACTTTGTCTCCATTGATGTAGACAGGGGCATGTTCTCTACTAGTTAATTGTAGATGTGTTCATAAAATCATAGAATCCTACTTGGCAGAAGGAGGCCATTTGACCCATTGGGTCTACCCTGACCACAATCCTACCCAGTCCTATCCCCAGAATGACATGCATTTACTCTAGCTGGTCCCCCTGACAGTAAGGGGCAATTTAGCATGGCCAATCCTCCTAACCTGCACATCTTTGGAGTGTGGGAGGAAACTGGAGTACCTGAGAGATACCCATAGAGGCATGGGGAAAATGTGCAAACTCTACACAGACCAAGTCAGGAATTGAACCTGGGGCCCCAGTGCTGTGAGGCAACAACACTAACCACTATGCCACTGTGCCGCCCTTCATGTGTATATTGCTACAGCCTGTACATGGGAAGTGACATGTTGGTAGCATGGGGGAATTCCTCAATACAACCACATACTCAGCATATAGGAGCTGTTAATGGAACTCTAAGCAAACTGGATAAGTGGGCGGTGGCACAGTGGTTAGCACTGCTGCCTCACAGCATCCGGGACCATCCGGGTGCTCTGGTTTCCTCGCACACTCCAAAGATGTGCAAGTTAGGTTGATTGGCCAGGCTAAATTTGCCCCTCAGTGTCAGAGGGGCTAGCAGGATAAATAAGTGGAGTCACAGGGATAGGGCTAGGGTATGGATTGTGGTTGGTGTAGGCCTGATGGGCCAAATGGCCTTCTTCTGCGTTGTAGGATTCTATGATTCCAAGTTGTTCATCCCTTCCCATCAATGCCATGCAACCCAGTGATTTTACATTAATCATATCTGTTTGTGGTGAGGTTTCAGTAACAGAACATCCAGAAATTCATTCTTTTGCAATCAGCTGCGTGGGTGTTGTCTGAACTCTGGAGGATGCATATCACATCTGTCTTTTCTGCAGTACATTAGTAATCCTGTTAAAGGAGCCTGCCCAGGAGACTTCACCGGACTTCAACCCACTCCATTCTCACAAGGCTGCTTGAATTGCTGTCTGCTCAGCTCAAGCCGATTGAAAGGCAGAAATCTTTTGGAAATGTAATAGATGCAGAATGCTGGTCCCCACTGGGAATTGGTCCATTAATTGCTAGAAGATCAACATCGCCTTACAAGGCCAGATACGGCTGGATGTTTCTGAAGTGCTCTCGTAAATCATGGAATCATAGAATCCCGACAGTGCAGAAAGATACTCATCGAGCCTGCACTAGCAACAATCCTACCCTAGCCCTATCCCTGTAACTCCACTTATTTATCCTGCCAGTCCCCCTGACCCTAAGGTACAAATTTAGCATGGGCAATCAACCTAACCTGCACATCTTTGGAGTGTGGGAGGAACCCTGAGCATCTGTGAGGAAACCCATGCAGACATTGGGAGAATGTGCAAATTCCACGTAGACAATCTCCCCAAGCTGGAATTGAATCCAGGTCCCTAGCGTTGTGAGGCAGCAGTGCTAATCACTGTGCCGCTAATGCTGAGATGATCTTTCATTGAGGTGACCTGGACTCTGCCATTTGGATGGGGTCCATGGTCCATGGTTGGCGCAACATCGAAGGCCGAAGGGCCTGTTCTGTGCTGTAATGTTCTACGTTCTATGTTCTATGTTCTTATGCTGGAACAGTCTGAGGCTCCACTCTGCAACGCTGGTATTAGTAAATTCCAGCACTTCAGGCCCAAAGCAATCTTATTTTTGGAAGGAGACAGACGCTTACCTTATCCGAGCATGTACTTTAAGCCTAGCCTTCTGCTCTTTCCCCATTGGGCTTTGATACTTTCCCTTCAGTCTTTATACAAATCTGCCTTGAATATTCTGATTATACTTGGCTTCATAGTTACTTTGAAATATTTTAATGAATGAGAAAATTCCTTCTGCCTCTGATATAAATGTCGTATCTGGTTCCCTTGTTACTCATAACCCGGCCACTGGAAATAATCCTCCAGCACTTGCTCTGTTTGTGTTTTACAATTGTGAACAATCTGATTAGTTTCCACCCAGTCAAAACCTTCCCTACCTCGCTGAATGACTGTTATGGCAGTCTGATTTTTCAGAGAATTACTGGGTGAATTGGACACTTTAGTCTTGCCAAGTCTTCTGCTGTCAAAAGGTTCGCTCTCCACTGAGAGCCAAATTCAGCTTGAATGATCGATAGACAAGGGTTTCAGCCATTCAGAGAATCATAGAATCCTTGCAGTGTAGAAGGAGGCCATTCAACCATCGAGACTACATCAACAGCAATCCCTCTCCCTCTAATCTCACATAGTTACATTGCTAGTCCCCCTGACTCAAAGGGGCAATTTAGCATGGCCAATCTACCTAACCCATCTTTGGACTGTAGGAGGAATCTGGAACACCCCGGAGGAAACCCACACAGACAAGAGGAGAATGTGCATAGACTCCACACAGACAATTCACTCAAAACCCAAATTGAATCCAGGTCCCTGTTGCTGTGAGGCAGCTGTGTCACCCCATCTGTAGATGTCTCCCATTAGGTCTATCTTCCTCTACATCTTAGCTGTGACTGTTACATTACATTCTGTACTCTCTCCATTCCTTCTCTATGAAGGAAGTGTAGGAGACATTGGGGTGATCTTATAGAGGTGTATAAAATAATGAGGGACACAGATCAGCTAGATAGTCAACATCTTTTCCCAAAGGTAGGGGAGTCTAAAACTAGAGGGCATACGTTAAAGGTGAGAGGGGCAAAATACAGAAGGATCCAGAGGAGCAATTGTTTCACACAGAGGTGGTGAATGTCTGGATAAAGCTGCCAGAGATAGTAGTAGAGGCAGGTACAATTTTGTCTTTGAAAAAGCATTTAGATGGTTACATGGATAAGATGGGTATAGAGGGAACTGGGCCAAACGCAGGCAATTGGGACTAGCATAGTGGTTAAAAAAGAAGGTGGCGATATTAAGTTGGGCCAAAGGGCATCTTTCCATGCCATAAATCTCTTTGACTCTGTGACTATGACTCCATGAACAGAATGCTGTGTCTGTATAGCATGCAAGAAACAATAATTTTCGCTGTATATTAACACATGTTGTAATGTCCCTAGTCTTTGAAGGACCAGGCCTGAGTGTGCTGCAAGGTGTGTTTTGTGGTCAAGCTTGCTCATCTTTGCAAAGAGAGATGAACTCTTTTTGACAATTATCCATGCTTCAATGTAAGGAGATTGGATGGAAGGGGATGGGGGGTAAATTAGGACTGGCATTTTTCCAACCTGATGATTTGTGATATCATCAAATAATTGAATGTGGCAGATAACTCTCAATCTGCTTGGGAGGCGCTCCAAACCTCTGAAATGTTCCAGGGTATCAGAGAATGGAACTTAGATACAGATAACATTTGACTGGAAGCAAGAAACTGCACGTTCTTGTCTGTGCCTATTGCTACCAGCTGTATCTTTCTGCGCTCCTATCACATGAGTTGCAGTTCAGTGATCCCAGATTTGCAAACTCTTCCACGCATTCCCCAGTTTCACCTGGAATCTCCAGAATAAAGGGAGATGAATTAAAGTTGGTGAGTGATTGGACTTCTGTTTTCTTCCAGTTACAACCATGTAAAATTGATGGGAAGGAGGAGATTAGCTGACACATGAAGCCTGCCTAAGATCACAGTATTGCGATGGACACTTGCACCCACTCAAACCACATACTTGCCACTTCCCACAGCCATACAATACTCAGCAGAGGAAACAAAGAGAAGCCTCTTTGTCATAAGCGAAAAAAAACTTTGTTAACCTCCCATTTGATCCCCTCAGTGATGGAAACCAATCCAGAAGTCCAAGTCATCCATTGCAACACTTGCCTTCTACATCTTCTACAAAGATGCTCATTCACCAGTTTAAGGGAAATGCAACATATTCATTTACAGGTTAAAACTATACAGAGGCATCAGTTCCCAAGATGAATTTATTTTTATTCATTCATGGAGCATGGGCATCACTGGCTGACCAGCATTCATTGCCTATCCCTAGTTGGGCAGTTGAGAGTCAACCACAATTCTGGAGTTATATGTAGGCCAGACCAGGTAACGACAGCAAATTTCCTTCCCTAAAGGACATTGGTGAACCGGATGCTTTTTTTCCAACCATTGGCAATGGTTCATGGTCAACAGTAGATTCTCAATTCCAGATTTACTTTATAGAATTCCAATTCCACCATCTGCCATGGCTGGATTCGAACCCAGGTCCCCAGAACATGAGCTGAGTTTCTGGATTAATAGCTTAGCGATAATACCACTAGGCCATCACCTCATTATGACTCTGAGTACAGAAGCCCATGCATACCAGAGTGATCCCCACCTGCTCCCCGATTGGTTCCCCAGGTCATGTGATCCTTAAGCTGCAGCTTAAGGGGCAATTACCAAACCTTCATTTGTGAGACCAATCTGAGGATCTAAGGGCGAGATTCTTTGATCCCTCAACTGCGTGTTTCCCACTGGTGGGTGGTGGCGCATTGTTTGCTCACTGCGGGATTCCGCCACTATTGATGGGAATTCCATTGACAGCAACAGGACCAGAGAATCCCACAGTCCGCATATAATACCGACCATTAATGTCAATTCCCACTGACATCATCACAATCCAGCAGGAAACACACGGATGGAGGTGTACTGCCTCTGGCATGAATGGCTGGAGGATTCCAGCCTAAGCGTCCTGCTATAACTATATTGTCTAACCCCTAGTGTCATCCCACCAAATTTATTTTCATGAATATGTTTTCTTTAACACTGTGAGCAATACTGCACAAAGTTTTCCAGACACAATCTAACCATGGCAGTGTACAATTTCACCACCATCTCCATGTGTTTATGTCCATAGGTAATATGCACAATATCATTTCCCTTTATAGTGAAATGGAATGAAATCGGTTTTAAATTTCTCCTCGCTGTGTTAAATAGGGGTCGGTACTAAATTATCCTTTACATTCTTCTAGGCATTTCATTTGTGCACAAGCAATTTATAATAGCACTGACAGGTGCAATTACTCTCCATGAATGCGTACATTGTGCCACAGATTTTCTTACTTCTTTATAGATCCCTACCTTGAAAGAATTACATCTTGTTCTTCGTATAAATTAATTTACAGAACACCAGCTCAGCCTTTCTCTGTTTGGGAATCATAGCACACAATACATTTTAACAAAGAATTGTCAGGGAAAGATGCTTTTCCGCTGGTTGTGTTTTGGGAAGGCACCCACAAAGTATTTGTCAGAATTTCTGATGGTTAATGTCCATTACAAATATTATTCTCAACATAACCAACATGTATCGTCACGCGTTGTGGCAGATGTAAAGCTATTCTCATCCTCTTCCCTGCAGCCTGAGTTGACATTAATCAGAGTAGCATCAAAACAGGATATTCATTTCCTTCTCACAAATACTGATGTATATCTGCCTCTGCTGTCTGGTTTCCAGGTTTTTAATGTGCTAGCGTATCGCAGTGAAGCAGCAAAAACACTGGCTTCTTTGACCAAGGGCAGTTGAAGGTTTAAATTTTGGGATTAGAAAACAAGACCATAGGACTTAGGAGCAGAATTAGGCCATTCGGCCCATCACGTCTGCCTTATCATTCAATAATGGATGATAAGTTTCTCAATCTCATTTTCCTGCCTTTTCCCTGTAACCTTTGATCCCTTTTCCAATCAAGAATCTATCTATTTCTGTCTTAAATGTACTCAATGACCTGGCCTCCACAGCCTTCTGTGGCAATCAATTCCATAGATTCATCACCCTCTGGCTGAAGAAATTCCTCTTCGTGTCACTTCTAAAAGATTGTTCCTTTATTCCGAGGCTGTGCTCTCAGACCTTAATCTCTCCTACTAATAGAAACATTTTTTCCTCGTCCAGTCTATCCGGGTCTTTCAGCATTTTGTAAGTTTCAATGAGATTTCCTCCCAAATTCTTCTAAGCTCCATCAAGTACAAACCCAGACTCCTCAAACTCTCCTCATATGTCTTTCCTTCCCAGGATCAATCCCATGAACCTCCTCTGGACCCGCTCCAGGATCAGCACATCCTTCCTTCAGTATGAGACCCAAAATTTCCCACAGTACTCCAAATGTGTTCTGACAGAGCCTTATAAAGACTCAGCAATACGTATCATGGTTCTGGACTTTCACAAAACATTAACACTCCTGCCTCACAGCACTAGGGTTTGCTTCCTGGCTTGGGTCACTGTCTGTACAGAGTCTGCACGTTCTCCATGTGTCTGCATGGGTTTCCTCCTATAGTCCGAAAGACACGCTGGTTAGATGCATTGGCCATGCTAAATTCCCTCTCAGTGTACCTGAACAAGTGCCAGAGTGTGGCGGCTAAGGGATTTTCACAGTAACTTCATTGCAGTGTTAATGTAAGCCTACTTGTGACATGAATAAATAAACCTTAAAAACTATCCAACAGAATTTGTGGATCCTAAATACAGGCTCACATTTTGCTGCATAATTATCCTGATGCTGTGTGCGTGTTTTGGTTTAGAGAAGAAAGCACATTTTTTTCTATCCAAAACACAGATAGACACACGGAACATTCGAACATACTAGGCAATTCCATGGTAAATCCTTTACAATTTTTTGAAAGAGCAATTAAAACCAAACTCTCGCTTAAAAAAACATTGACTAAGAAGTTATTTTAGGAATTGAGGTGGGAGACAAAAAAAATTGTGAAAGTCAGATGCGTGTGCCGAGACAGACCTGACACACTATTTACACCTTGCGTGGCCAATTTGATGGGTGATTTTTTTTTTGTTTCTCATGCTGTTGTGTCTGCCTGCAATCTGCATCGTTCGGTTACTGTTAAGATTCTATCAACCCATGGCAGCAGTAGAAATACTCTGCTTTTCTGTGTTGTAGCTATTTTCTGTCAAGACAAGATGAGCAATCGACAGTGTCCAGAAGAGCAGCTTATCTTGACCTCCGACAATAACACTGAAGCCAAGAGAAAAGGAACAAATGCAGAATTCTAGAATATAAGAAACATGAAAAAAAGGCAAAAAGAAGACGATTCAAGTAATCAGTTTAGATAATTTATTGCTACTTGTGGGTTGCGTTCAGCCCAGCTGGAATTCTTGTTCTGATTTTTAAGATTAACTTGGCAACCAGGGATGTTCAATGTGACAATTATTTTTCATTCAGTCACCAGGCATCGATGTCTCGCCAACATTTATTTGCCAAGGGCAGTTGAGAGTCAACCACCTTGCAGTGACTCTGGAGTCACGTGTAGGCCAGAACAGGTAAGGATGGCAGATTTCCTTCCCTAAAGGACATTAGTGAACCAGATTGGTTTTTGCAACAATCGACAATGGTTTCATGGTCATCAGTAGATTCTCAATTCCAGACATTTTCTATTTTATTCAAATTCCCCCATCTGCAGTGGCGGCATTTGAAGCAGGGATTTCTGGATCAATAGTCTAGCAATAATATCACTTGGGCCATCGCCTCCCCATAATTCCTCAATGGATGGTCAACACGGAAAGAGGAAAGGAAAAATGCACATGGAAACAATCAGTGCCACACTACAAGAAGGTTGTGAACACATTGGACAGAGTGCTGAAGAGATTTTCGAGACTGGTTCCTGGGATGAGAAACTTCAGTGATGAGGATAGATTGGAGAAGATTGATTCTTCTCAGAGGGAAGAAGGCTGAGAGGAATTTGATGTACTGTGTTGGGCTCTATGGGATCAAGCCCTTTCATAATATGTTAAAATATGAAAACGTATCATTTTTGCACCCTATTTTGCTGACACAAATCCTATATTTGGCCTTTTGTGAGAATTAGCAGACATGACTGATGGAATCAGTATCCAGAGCTAATGAGGCCACTAGATCATAGCCCTTATTTTAAACTGTGTCCCCTTATTCTACAGTGGGATTTTTCAGCCATGCTTGCTCCAAGACTGAAAAATCCCTTTCAAGGTCAATAATCCTTTGCTTGCTCTGTTTTCTGTCTGTTACGATTCCCGCAGCAAGGGGGATGGGAAAATTCATCTTCTAGTTTCTACCAAAAAGGAGATAAATCCTCTCAGTGTCTACTCTGATAAGCCCCCCAAGGATCCTGCATGATTCAATCAAAATTGCCTCTCGATCTTCTAATCTCCAATGAATACAGATTCATAAAATAACCTCTTCATCCCAAGAATCAGTTAAGTAAACCTTCTCTGAGCTGCTGCTAATGTAATTCGGTTTTTTCTTAAATAAGGAGACCAAAACTGTACTCCCTTCTCTCAATTTGGTTTCACCAATACCTTATACAACTGCACTGAAACATCACTATTTTTATATTCCATTTCCCTTCAAGTAAACCCCGACATTCCAATTGCTTTCCTAATCATTTAATGTACTCAAACACTAACTTTTTGTAATTCATGTAGTGGGATATCTAGGTCCCTCCGTACCTCAGTGTTCTGCAATCTCTTTCCATTTAGATAACGCGCAGTTTTTCTACTCTTGCTGCCAGAATGGGCAAGTCCACATTTTCCCATTTTATTCTCCATCGGTCAAATTTTTGCTCATACCTAACATATTGTACCACAGTAGTGGGGGTGAGCAAACTGTGGCTGGGGGACCACATGCAGCCCATCTAGATTCTGGGTATGGCTCATGAGACATTTTGTTGACCATGGCCTATGCTTAGGGTTGCCATATTCTGCTGGTTTCTGTCTTTTTCTTATTGGTTTGACCGAAGTGATTCATACGTAAAGCAAGCTCAAGTGAAATGAGGTGTGTGCTGATTACACACATCATTAACAATGAGAGCCATGTGCTCCCTCTGTGTCCAAATCATAAATATTTCTTTCATTTTTACCATTTGAAGTTGATGTCAGTTCTATTAATACAAGAATGAATAAGCAATTTCCATAACTCATTGTGGAATATGTAGTGTGTTAAATGCATTGAATTTTATTCCATGGTCATTGTTAGTGGACAAGCCTAGTTTCAATCTTGCGAGCCACTGAGTTGAAGGGAGGCCAATCATGCAGCCTTCTCACGAGCCTACTTTGCCAATCGCTGCTATATCTGCTTGCAGAGTTCTTGGATAGGCTCTTCCAGTTGCGATAACCCCAAAACCAGAAAATCCTAGTGCTTTGCCTGGTCTGGCAAATTGTAGCAGGCAGGGTGGTAAAATTTGGCTTTTATGTCTTCTTCACATCTTACTTTCTAACCTATCTTCGTGTTATCAGCAAATTTCCCAACTATATAATTGGTCCCTTCATCCAAATCACCAATATAGGTTGTAAATAGTTGGGGCCCAGTACTGATCCCTCCACCCAACTTGCCAACACAAAAATGATCGATTTATGCCTACTCTCAGTTTCCTATTCATTAACCAATTCTCTATCCAGGTTATCATGTTACTCCATACACCATGAGCTTTCCCCTTTATTGATTTGCCTCCTAGCTAACTCTGTGATGTGGAGGCAATCTCAACTAAGATCAATTCAATAGATCGGTTCAGACGAGGAGGTCTGACAGTTCATTTAATCTTATCCTTTCAGAATACCTGCCCTGCACTCTTCCTGTTACAGCTTTTAAGATTCACTTAAACAGGCACTTTAATATCTTATCTGATGAATGATATCTCTGACAGTGCAGCAGTGACTCGGTATAATACTGTCAGACTAGAAAATGTACTCCGATCCTCTTACAGACCTTGACATCTTCTGAGCTGAAGGAAAGAACTCCACTGGCTGAGTAAGACCGACTCAATACAAAAATAATCTTCTAAACAAGCAGCAACATGTTTTATGCTAATCTTAAACATAGAATATAAAAAGAGAATGTCACAGTCAGCCATCAAAATATGATTTATATTCCACTTGTACAGCTGACTTTGTAATTTGCAGTTTGTTGCCAATCCAGTCAATCTCACTTTAGAAATTGTATTTCACAGCTAGCGGTGGCTGAGCTCAATCTAATTTACATACAGAAGACGTTATGTTAAGCACATCACACAGATCGGGTCAGAGACTAAGCTACACGGAAGCTGGTGGTGAGGGGGTAGGGTGGAATGAGGAAAGAAAGGAGGCATGTACTGACAAAGTACCGTGCTTTGGGGGCTTAACAAGCCCATTACAAACTCTCAGAGCTATTTGTATATGAGATTCTCACTCTCCAGTGGATGAATACTGCCTTCGCACACAAATTTGCAGTTTACACAAGAGAAATAAAAACACTTACTTTAGAATCCTGGCATGGTTAGCCACCTTGGGTGCCATTGTTTTTGATGGGTGGCACAGTGATTAGCACTGCTGCTTCACAGTGCCAGGGACCTGCGTTCAATTCTTGGCTTGGGCCGCTGCTTGTGTGGAGTTTGCATGGTTTCCTCGTGTCTGCGTGGGTTTCCTCCGGGTGCTCTGGTTTCCTCCCACAGTCTGAAAGACATATTGGTTAGGTGGATTGACCCAAACGAGCGCCAGAATGTGGCAACTAGGGGAATTTCACAATAACTTAATTGCAGGGTTAATGTAAGCTTTACTTGTAATTAATAAATAAACCTTTACTTTAGCACTGCCGCCGCACAGCGCCATGGACCTGGGTTCAATTCAAGCCTTGGGCCACTGTCTGATTCCAACCTTGGGTCACTGTCTGTTTGGTGTTTGCACGTTCTCCCCATGTCTGCGTGGGTTTCCTCTGGGTGCCCCAGTTTCCTCCCAGTTCATAGATGTGCAGGTTAGGTGGATTGGCCATGCTAAGTTATTCCTTAGTATCAGGAGAAATAATGGGGTAAATATGAGGAGATTACAGGGATAGGTTGTCAGTGCAGGCTCAATGGGTCGAATGACTTCCTTCTGCACTGTAGGGACTCTACATTCCATGATACAAAAGAGGCAAGAGTGATTAAATAGGTCGGACGCTGCACAGCTTAAGTCGAAGAAGTCTTGAGAATAGGTCCATAATTGGACACGAGTTATGCAAGATTATTTATTTTGAGTGATTCTTCTGAGTGTGTACAATTTCATGCCAAATGAGTCCCACTGTTAAAACTAATTGAGTGTGGTAGAGTTGAAGAAAGCAAGGTGAGACTGAGCCTGGATCTCCCAGGAGATGAATGGAACAACACTGATATTTGTTGCTGCTTCACTGCAGCTAACATTGTCATTCACCCTAAGAGCAATTCATTTCCTACAAGCCTCTGAATAAGCCTTATGTCGTTTTCGGAAAAAAAGGAAGCGCAATCCCACCTACCAGAATGCAATAGCGTACTGAATGATGGAGAGATACTGAAACTTGCTTTCCTCTGACCAATCTTCTGACTGACAATCTGTCATCCATTGACCATGAAACTAATTGTGGTTTGCATCTTAGCATGCACAGTGCAGAAGGAGGCCATTCAGCCCATCGAGTCTGACCAATCATAATCCCACCAAAGATCACTCCCACAACCCCATGCATTTACCCTAGCCTGTCCCTGCCCTACCCTACCCTGGCCCTAATGGGCAATTTAGCATGGCCAATCCACTTAAACTGCATATGTTTGCACTGTGGGAGGAAACCAGAGCATCCAGAGGGAACTCATGCAAACACGGAGAGAATATTATTGTCTATTTGACAATAAATCTATAAATCTTTGATTTATTATTGTCACGTGTTAGTATACAGTGAAAAGCATTGTTTCTATCACACTGTATAGAATATGTAAACTCCACACAGGCATTGACCCAAGCTAGGAATTAAGCCCAAGTCCCTGGCGCTGTGAGGCAGCAGTGCTAACCCTTGTGTCACCGTGTGGGACTGATCTCTTATTTATTTTGCTTTGGTTGGTGAGCCGTATGATTCAGTTCAAGCTGATTGAAAAGAGGTCTCAGTTTGGAATTGGCCAGGATCAGTCAATGGGATTTTTAGATTATTAAGGACCTTTGCGCATAAATAGGGAACAGTTCCAGAGTCAGCCCTAACCCAGGGTTAATGAATGATCACACCTGCTGCTTTCTTGTCATTTTTCATCCTTACCTAATAAATATCAAAGAGGAGATATGGGATTAGGTTATCCAGTGACAGAACCATGGCACAGTTGTTAGCACCGCTGCCTCGCAGTGCCAGGGTCTCAGGTTCGATTCCTGGCTTTGCTCACTATCTGTGCGGAGTCTGCACATTTTTCCCATGTAGGTTTTCTCCGGATGCTCCAGCTTCCTCCCAGAGGTGTGCTGGTGAGGCACATTGGCCATGCTAAATTCTCACTCCGTGCATCTGAACAGACGCTGGAGTGTGGCGACTGGGGGATTTTCGCAGTAATTTCATTTTCTAGTGTTAATGTAAGCCTACTTGTGAAACTAATAAATAAATCTTAAAGAGTAGGTTCTGAACAACAAGAGAAAGCAGGAGCAAAAGGCCTGCCGAGGTGGAATTTAATCATTCCCTCCTGAATCGGCGCTTAGCTCATGCATCCACTTTACACATGTCACGCATGATCCTCGGCCTAACCCCGAACGAATGCCCCTGCGGCCCTCCCGCAGCAGGTTTCACCTTGCCAGATGTTCAACCCATTTGCCTCAATTCCTGATCACACAGCCGCTCTGATTACCACATCAAAATCAGGGCACCTTTTTATACTTTCTACTCATGTTGCTAAATGGCGAGAGGCTGTCGCTGAAACCTGAAGCCAAATAAATTGCTCTGAAGTTGAATTAAAATGCAGGGCGCAGTGCCTGGGCACAGTCAGAAATATCAATGTTATCCCATTCATTCACTGGGAACATACAGGCTCCACTGCACCTTGCTTTACCAAACTTATCACACTCAATTAGTTTTAACTGTGGAACTTATTTGGCATGAAATTGTATATACACACATAAAGATCACTGGAAAATCCATTCATATTTATTCTCTGTCAACACTCGGGCTGCTGGTGTTTACTGACCCGCAAATTGAATATCGCTGTCTATTGTTTGGGAAATGGCAGTTTAACTTCCTATAGGCAGTTAGGAAGTGCACACTCGTTACCAGATTCATGTTTTCCATTGTACTGGTGTAGCCAAGATAACCATTGAGTGACAACATCTGATTGAGTCTCTGGGATGTCACAGTGGCACTGTGGTTAGCACTGATGTCTCACAGCGCCAGGGGCCCCGATTCAATTCCAACCTCGGATCACTGTCTGTGTGGAGTTTGCACATTCTCCCCGTTTCTGTGTGGGTTTCCTCCTGGTGCTCCAGTTTCCTCCCATACTCTAAAGATGTGCAGGTTAAAATGGATTGGCCAGGTGAATTCACACTCAATGTTCAAAGTGGTATAAGTTAGGGGGATTAGTGGGCTAAATATATAGGTTTATGGAATCGGTCTGGGTAAGCTGCTCTTTCAGAGAGATAGTGCAGATTTGATGGGCCGAATGACCTTCTCTCTACACCCTAGCTATGATATGGAGATGCCACCATTGGGTTGGATGGGGTATGGTTAGAAGTCTCACAACACCAGGTTAAAGTCCAACAGATTTATTTGGAATCATGAGCTTTCAGAACACTGCTCCTTTCTCAGGTGAATCCTTATTTGATGAAGGTGCAGTGTTCCGAAAGCTCATGATTCCAAATAAACCTGTTAGACTTTAACCTGGTGTTGTGACAGTTCTTACCATACTCTAGCTATGATGGTAACATTATATTCTGTGCCTCCTCCTTTCCTTCTCTATGAATGATATGCTTTGTCTGTATAGCGTGCAAGAAACAATACTTTCCACTGTATGCTAATACATGTGACAGTAATAAATCAAATCAAATGAAGAGATTCTATGATATCTGTCCTCCCCAGAACCAGCTTTACGCTTTCTGTTCCCAGCTTCTACATTCTCTGATCCCAGCCTTTACCCTCATAGATCCCAGCCTGTGCCTTCTCGATCCTGTACTCCAACTTTTTTAAGGATTGGAATCCATCCTCCCTAATTATTAAATTATTTGGTAATTGATTACGTGTGTCTGTGCATTGTTGATAGCTCATTGCGTATGATTAGTTAAGCCTAAGGTCACTTAGAAAAAGGAAGAGGCAAGCTGTTGTCAATGTAAGAGAACAGACATCTTAAAGCATTGAATAAAATTTCTGATATACACATGGAATCTGGCATATCATCCCTGCATACCTCCATAGCAGAAAGCACAACACTGATTCCAGATTCTACCCTCCTCAATCCCTGCCTCCATCCTCCCAATCCTTTATGGCAATTAGCACTCGATTACATCTGTAATGCCCAACAGTTTCAGTCAGTTTGTTTCAGTCAGGCCCTTGGACAGTCACCTAAGCCAATGCAGTGATGCAATGATTAACCTTGAGCTGTACTCCTTCTACATTGTCCATCATTGCACCCACTTTATACAGAGCAGAACAAGACCCAATATCTTCCTCACTGTCGCTAATATTGTGAAGTTGGGTGCGGTAATTGTAGATTAGGAGATAGCAAGTTAAAGGGTGGTGCTTCTTCTTGCTTAGAGATTTAAAATACAAGTACACAGAGAGCCCAAACTGAAACATTAGTATCGAAAGACCAAGCAGCAGCTTTTATCAAAACAGGCTTTTGAATTTAGCCAATCAGTTTGAATAAGGCACAGAGACACCAAAAAATGATTAAATTTAAATCTGATGGCTTTGACAACTTAGGACCAATCCTGTTGTGGGAAATATTGATATGTCATCACGGGTATAAAAGAAGGGGCAATGGGAGAAAGGGGAAGAGCAACTGCCACCTGCCAGAGCTAACACCTCTCAACTCTCGAGAGAGTTGCTGACTCTCATAGCTACCTCTATATCTTAGAGAAAGCATTAACTAGATAACAGACATACCTAAGAAGAGAGATGTTCCAGACAGAAGAATAAATAGAGAAGTTCCAGAATATTCTAGAAGGCGCAAAATTTGGTTGTAATTTAGAAAGTGACTAAATTCTATTTTGTTAATGAGTGGAATTGTATTTATTGGAATAGCATATCATTAGAATCTTGTTTTATTTGGGAATAGTTAATAATTAGAAGCAATTTATTCAGTTTGTTAATAGCTTAGTTAATTTGTTAACTGTTAGTTAGAACATAGAACATAGAACATAGAACATTACAGCACAGAACAGGCCCTTCAGCCTTCGATGTTGTGCCGACCAAAATAAAAAGCAATGCCCCTCCAAACTAAACCATTCCCTTCTCTTCCATATACTTATCAATTAACCTCTTAAACGCCACCAAACTTGGCGCATCTACAACAGCTGCAGGCAGGGCATTCCACTCCCTAATCACTCTTTGAGTAAAGAACCTACCTCTGATATCCGTTAGGTAAATAAATCGCCATGTGTTGATTTTAGAGTGAGTATCAGGGATTTACTTTTTATTTAACCACTAGAAGTTGCTGAAGAACGGGTTACACACTTCACACATATAGATTATAGAGTGAGGTACTCCAGTTTGTATGTTTCAGTGTTCGTTCTCAGAGGAGGGGGGATCAACCTTTGCTTTATAACATGGAACACACAAACTACTTATTTTTTTACCACCGGTAAATGTCACTGAAGTAGAAATGCGTATGGGACTATATTCCATCTCAGGCTCATTTCTGAGTTATTTGTTTGTGTGTATGTATGGCACAGAAGACCTGAGGAGTGACAGACTAATATCCATTGTGGGTTGCAGGTGTACCTGGAGATTAATGGCACAGTTGGGTTAATGGGATCATGGCTTAGTGGGAAATTATTTTTCCAAGCCCTCCTGCAAAGACATTTGGCCCCAAATCAACAAAATTGAAGAGTCTAATGCCTTCATTCAGACTTCCAAAATGCCTAAACAATGGGCTCCACAAATTTAGCAATTTTTGCATTGATCTGATCAATTTATTATCAACTTATTTGAATAAGTTGATACATTTTGCCCCCAATATATGTCTGAAAATTGGGTGCAAGGTACACAAATTTATACCACAGTCTTTAAGTGTAAATGGCTACAGTATTTACTCTCTGCTGATGAGCTGAGTAGCTCTTACAGTGAGTCAGCACAGAAAGATCAAATGGCCTCCTTTGGTGCTGTAACCCTTCTATGATTTTATCATTCCACCATTATTTACTGGCTTAGAAAATGGTTTGTTTCCAAAATGATTTTGGTGTGCTGCATATTTACACCTAGCTCAAGGGGAATGAGTCTTTTGGGTCTTGATTGTTTAATAACAATCAGTTGCAACAACAACAACTGATATTTTTATAATACCTTGAATGTGGTAAAACATCCCAAGGCACCATGCAAATACAAATCACATAAGGAAGCATTTGGACAGCTGAACAAAAGTCTGGTCAGAGAAGTGTCCTGAATGAGGATTTGATTTGATTTGATTTATTATTATCACATGTATTAGTATAGAGTGAAAAATGTTGTTTCTTGTATGTTATACAGTCAAAGCATACCATACATAGAGAAGGAAAGGAGAAGGTGCAGAATGTACTGTTACAATCATAGCTAGGGTGTGGAGAAAGATCAACTTAATGCAAGGTAGGTCCGTTCAAAAGTTTGATGGCAGCAGGGAAGAAGCTGTTCTTGAGTTGGTTCATACATGACTTCAGACTTTTATATCTTTTTCCTGATGGCAGAAGCTGGAGGAGAGAATGTCCGGGGTGCAGGAGTCCTTAATAATGCTGGCTGCTTTTCCAGGAAGTGTAGACAGAGTCAATGGATGGGAAATTGGTTTGTACGATGGATTGGGCTACATTCATGACTTTGTGTAGTTTCTTGCCGCCTTGGTCAGAGCAGGAGTCATCCCAAGCTGTGATACAACCAGAAAAGATGCTTCACTGGTGCATCTGTAAGAGTTGGTGAGATTCGTAGCAGCCAGGCCAAACTTCCTTAGCCTCCTGAGAAAGTTGAGGTGTAGAGAGTCAAAGAGGTCGAAGACGGGAATTCCGGTGCCATGGGCATGAAGTGACGGCCGCCTGGTGCATTGATTAAAAATGGGGATGCCAAAATTGGAGTACAGTACTGTCAACTAGCTGTCAGGGTAAAGAAATTGATGGAGGTGGGTTTGGGGAAGAGAGGTTATGCATCCTGGTTGCAATGCAGGCTGCTTGGCACCAAGTGTTTAAGAAGAATTTGGGGGATAATTGGGGCAGGATGGGAGGATGCTAGTGGGTGTGAGTGAAACAGTTGACTCTGCACAGCTCGGGTATTTAATATGGAGCAGGGAAGAGTGCCTATCACTATTTATAATGCATGCAGTTTAAATTGTTCCCTGAGTTAAAAACGAGAATAAACATATTATGTTAAATCTATCAGGCAGCTCACAGTGACCTTTCTGTACCAACTGAAATGTATATTTTCAGACAGAGTGACATTTTGGGTCAGGGATTTTTTTGTTCTCTTTAACTCGTTGAAAGGTTAGAATCACTGACTGCGCAAGAATGAAAAAAAACACAATTCTCTGAACAAAATAAGAAATGAAAGGATGTGGGACAGGTGAACGGTATAAAGAGATGAAACATGGGGATATGGAGCGATTCCATTCGCAATGTTTAAAAGGTTGTAAAGTCTCCCAGATTCAATATAACCCTTCCAGTGGAATTGAACTCACTGTAGATCATTTGCGATTGTCTACAATTTGGACAGGATCAGCTATTGGCACTGTTTACAAAGCAGACCATTTAAATTGCGCTTGAGTTGAGAGGTAAACGAAATGTGTTGAATTAATACCATCAGGAATCTCACACTGACCTTTGGGTGTCAGATGAAACATACATTTTTTTTAGACACATTGACATTTGGGAAGTTTTTTTTTGAAAAGCTCATTTAAGGAGTCAGAGGGAGGAACAACTACTTGCAGCACAAAACAGAACATTTGCTTTTGTCCCCAACCTCCCCAACTATAATTGCCCACCACTGCACCAGTTTACAAACACCACCCTTCTACCCCCTCCCCCACTCTGACTGACCAAACAGGTGGATCAAGCCCCCACAATGTACACTGCTAGCATTGAAAACTTGCAGGCTACTGGTATTTATTTCCTATAAGCACACAGGGGTAAAAAGATAATAGGAGGAACTTCCCCATCCCGCTTGTCACAGGAACCATAGCGGGCGGGGGGGGAGAAGCCATACAAAAATCCGTTGATCTTGGGCAGGATTTTCTGGTTTTTGGGGTGAATGTAGCTGAAAAATCCTGCATGAGATGTCTCATTTTCAGGCTCAGATGCTGAGTGAATAGTATCTGAACCAACCTTTCAGAATCACAGTTGCCCCGTCCCCTCTCCCCACTCCCCTGCAGCGTGTTTTCTGACAGCAGAGGTAGCTTGCTTGTGTGATCTTCTGGTCCCATTGAAGTCTCAGCCATTTTGCATAGTTTGAGAATTTTGACGTCAGGGATCTCGCCATGGGATTAGGGAGTGCGGGAGAAGGGATGGGGGGGTGGCGAGGGGGCACCTTTGGCGGGTCTGGAAGATCCTGTCGGTAGCAGGGTCTGGAAAATTCCCGGGCTAAATTTGAAATTTTTACAGTAAGGTTGTCTGTGTTGCTGAGTTGGAGTCGTTTGAGTAACTCCTTGAAGCTGCAAGTTTCAAACACTTTGAACTTTATTGTAACAAATTTATAGTTATGAGAACTATACACTCTTACACCAGCTCCTTTCCAGTATGCTTTCCTGAACTCTCTTGGATTTACATGTGCAAGTAGAACATAGTACAGTACAGGTCCTTCGACCCTCGATGTTGTGCCAAGCTATGTCTGAATCCAGGATCAAGCTATCCCATTCTCTATCATTCTGGTGTGTTCCATGTGCCTATACAATAATCACTTGAAAGTTCCTAAAATGTCCGACTCCACTATCGCAACAGTGCATTCCACACTCCAACCACTCTCTGAATAAAGAATCTATCTTGGACATCCCTCCTATATCTCCCACCACGAACCTTAAAGTTATGCCCCCTATTAACAGCTACACTCAACCGAGGAAATAATCCCTTTCTATGATGACAGCACAGATTATTTCAGTTAATCCTTTATGGGAATTAGTCTAACAAACTCCCTTATACAACATTTCTCCCAAAAAGGCCAAAGATAGGTTACATATTTATAATACTGCAAGTTAAAAGGGCTAAGCTAGCCTGACTAATTATTGAAGACATTGATGTTGTTTCACTTTACACACAATAACTTTCTGAATCTCAGGGAGTACAAACTAAGACAGTTCAATTGCTAAGAAGCATAGAGGCTCTACATTCTAATCAACTTTGACTGGAATCATTGCACTGGCTTGGGGATGTGCAGTGTCTCTCATTTTCAACTCTGATTCTGACTTTAAGCAAAGGTGTGGTCGTGTGACATATCAGTGTCCTATATTTACTAGCAATCAACAAATTATATGTGATTAATTGGTTAATATGCTTCAATTGGTTAGTAACTACACACAAGAAAACTACAGAATAATTATTAATCCTAAACTTTTCTACAATGTCTTGAATGGCCATGTGGCTGCTAATGCTTCCTTTTCGATTACTTTTTAACATCAGTTAAACATTTGGGTTACTGAGCCTCAATCAGTGGTGCTAGTCACAACATGCTCATATCTCAAATAAGCTTCACAGGCAGAAGCCCCTTCACCGAAATCCCTTTATTTACAAGTCTGACAATAGCATGTAGAGTGATTTCAATTATAGGCTGCATTAGGAGTCCCAGAGGAATTGACATGCCTGGTTAAGTACAAAGAGAGAGGCTCCCTGATTGGCCCATCAATTTGACCCTTAATCAGGGAGTCCATATTCTAACAGGCCAGCTTGATTAACATCGTTACAATAAGTACACCCTGTATCTGTTCATGAATGCAACATGTAACAGATACCTTTCTATTTTTTTTGTATCTCAAAAAGTATTGCACCCAATTCTGTAGTTCAAAACTTATTTAGTGTCATAAGTAGGCTTACATTGACACTGTAATGAAACTATTGTGAAAATCTGTGTAAATAGAAGATGTCTGCAACTATGATTGTGGCTAACTCCAGATTGTAATGCATTAATATCTCTGGTGGCTTCAAATATTCCTTAATTTTTTTCTGAATGATTTCTGATGTGCTTTTTCCAAACACAATTCACTGTCTTATCATAACAACTGCCGTAAAGGCTTGTTGCACTTTGTTAAGTATTTTTTCAGAAACGTCACTTGATTCACCATTCCCATGAACCTTTGTAATTCTGTTGTACTCCTTGGAGCTGGAAATTATTTTATAGTTCTGGGCTTTATCGTAGTAATTCCTGATATGTTCATGGTGGTCCATAACTTCACCCTATGACAGAAAGCCATTAGCTGCCAGAAAAAAGGAGAATTCCTTGCAAAGTTATCTGCACTGAAAAATTGTGATCTAACTCTGGATGCGAGCAGACTTTTGCCTTCAACAGGGCAATCACTGCAGGCCTCAGTGCGGCATAGGGAAACTCCAGCCACATCCCTTATGATGGAGGCAGATTGGGGGTGTTTATTCAGATCATGTTTTAACACAGCAATTTTAAAGTGGAAGCAGAGAGATCAAAAGGATTCTCTACAGTTATAAAGATACGTTGAAGTTTCTTTTATCATTTATTAATGCCTTTTTTTAATGCAATTAATTTTATTATTGGGTTACAAAGTGTTATTTTCAATTTTATTTTTATGATAGCAGATGAGTATAATTAATATGAATAAGTGAGTATAGGTTTTATTATTTGTTTAAATCTGTGCAACTACTCTTTAAAACTGTATTATATTATTATATAACTTTATTTGTGGCATGCTTAAAAGTATTCGTATGTTTTAATTTACAAAATAGAAACTGAAAATGTAACCGGGAAGAGGAAAAGTTGGAATTTCTCAGACCTTGATTTGGATACCATATTGTGTGAGGTTGAGCAAAGGGGAGTTCACATTTTGGCCATGGAAAATCTAAATCTGTTTATCATTAGTATTCTTCTGCCTTGTTTATTTTAAGCATGGTAGCACAGTGATTAGCACTGCTGCCTCACAATGCCAGGGACCTGGGTTCAATTCCCGGCTTGGGTCACTGGCTGTGTGAAATTTGCATGTACCCTCCGTGTCTGCGTGGGTTTCCTCTGGGTGCTCCAGTTTCCTTTCACAATCCAAAAGACATGCCGGTTAGGTGCATTGGCTGTGCTAAATTCTCCCTCAATGTACACGAGCAGGTGCCCATGTGTGATGATTAGGGGATTTTCACAGTAACTTCATTGCAGTGTTAATATAAGCCTATTTACTGCACTAATAAATAAACTTTAAACTTCAATTATGTTATTCATTCAGTATTATCACATTTAAATATGTTATGATATTTCAGTGAAGCATTTGTAGAATTTTGTAAAGTTTAATCGAAAATATTTGTGAAGAGAAACAATAGCATAACCATCAAACTTTGATACCATGTTAACAATTAACTAAACTTTTAACTTAAGGAGCTGCAGTGGAGCATTTCATTTACTTACCTCATCTTTTCTAAATTCCTTGCAATAAAATATATCTTATCAGTAATTCTTCAAAATTTTAGCACAGTAAGTCATAGAGGTTATAGCATGGAAACAGGCCTTTCATCCCAGCTTGTCCATGGTTCTGTTGTCTTTCTGTAAATGAGGACATGGGACGGAAGGATGTAAGGAGGAAATGGCAGGGAGAAATGAGAGGGGAAAGGAGGAGCGAGGAAAGGACGGGAGGACAAAGGGAAAGAAGGATAAGGGGAGGGGAAATGAGTGGAAGTCAGGAGATGGATAGGTGAGGGGAGGGTTTGAACATATTAATAATACATTTTGTACAGAGTCTGACTCTTGTCCCATGATCTCTGCACTTGTGTCAAAGCTTCAAAAGAACTTCAATGATTTTCAGAGGCCAAGCTCAATGTACCAGCGACAGCAGAACATAGCTCCTGATTTTCAAGCAGCACTGGATTCTGCAACAGCTATCAGACTGATAGTTCACATCAGCTTACAGGAGGCTTACATATGTCATCTTAAGGATTACATTTTCCTAAAACATTTGAAATAGCCAAGTTGCATATTTCCTGCTGTAAGTCTTGAACTCGTATCATCTTACATTTTAAGAGGCTTCTAAGGATCAACTTGGCATTAGGGAGAGTCTTAAAATTGGGATAAACAGCACTGCTTAAAATACATATGAAATCCAAATGAACTTTAGCTGACATTTATTCCAGACAATTCAAACCCACTTTGTTACGAATGAAAGTATTTTTTAACAGTATGTCATGACAAAGTTGTAAAAATAATCTTTCTTTCCCTCTCTGTTAATTACATAATTTTAAATATCTCTTAAACATATTTACAAAAAAATGAACCTGTCTGTAGAATGTCTGCTGCCTCTGCTCGCTACAGCTACAACTAAAACATGCAAGTAAATGTTCACCCATCGTTGGGATGAGTAAGCAAAATTAGGGCTATCCCGTCACCTTTCTTTCAGGCATTTCAGCTCAGCACTTCAACCCTGGCAGCTATAAAAATAAACTCAACCCCAGGCTTGAATTTAGCGAGCTTTCATTGTGCATGTCAATCCATAGGGACTTCTGTATTGTCCTGAACTGCACGTGTGGTATATAATCTCTGTATACCAGGACTCTGCATGGAAGCTTTGGGCCTATGTGACTAAGAAATCTGATTGTTGCCTTTGAAGACTCACACTCAGTGTTGAGTGTCAATCCGGCCCCCTGTAATTTTCTCAACAACGCACTCACTCTCATGTCAGGCTCAGCTCGAATGGACCCGTGTGTCAACACGATACCCATGTGGCAAACAACTCCGTGTAAGTCCTTTGACCTTGTTCTTTGAAAGGACTCTGGTGCTGATGTTAGTTCAAAGGGTAAGGTGTTAAAACAGAATTTTCCAAATGGTAAGAAGTCTTGCAACATCAGCTTAAAGTCCAACAGATTTATTTGGAACCATGAGCTTTTGGAGCACTGCTTCTTCATCAAGTGACTCACCTGACAAAGGAGCGGTGTTCTGAAAACTCGTGATTCCAAATAAACCTGTTGAACTTTAATCTGGTGTTGTAAGACTTCTTACTGTGCCCACCCCAGTCCAGCGCCGGCATCTCCACATCACGGTTTCCAAATGGTACTATGGAAGTAGTGTGAAGCTTGGGCTTTTTTTCTACCAGAGTTCATTGTTAGTGTCTAATTTAGAGAATATTCCCTAATTTAGCTAAATGCTCAACTGCCAATATTATTGGATGAACATCTGTTTTCAAAACTCTATTGAGCTGTGAAATCAACACATTTTAATTGCAAAGTTTCCCCTGGAACCAGTAGCAACATTGAACACCAATTCATTGACTCTTTTATAGTGAGATAATTCCTTATATCACAGAATCACTTATGGTGCAGAGGCCATTTGGCCCATCATAGTAAGAATCATAGAAACCCTACAGTGCGTAAAGAGGCCATTCAGTCTATTAAGTCTGTACAGGCAACAATCCCACCAAAGCCCTGTAACCGCACATGTTTACCCTGCTAATCCCCCTAACATACATATCCTGGGACACTAAGGGGCAATTTAACATGGCCAATCAACCTAATCTGCACATCATTTGGACTGTGGGAGGAAACCGGAGCACCCAGAGGAAAACCACGTTAATACAGGGAGAATGTGCAGGCTCCACACAGACAGTGACCCAAGCAGGGAATCGAACCTGTGTCCATGGTGCTGTGAGGCAGTAGTGCTAGCCACTGTGCCCACCACCCCCCCACAACACCCCCTTTGGAGAATTGGGCAGGCTTCATAATGCCCATATCTTCCATCCTTTTAAGCTTGATTTCCATCTTCTGATGAAGGGCGTAAGTTTTCGGCCGGTCCCAAACAAATGTGGGCTTTGCCTCCTGATAGATTTTAGCTTTAGCTCCCTATTCTAATTCCATTCTAATTAATCTCTAAAGACTTCTGAGTATAATTATGAATAGCACCTGAAGCCGCCCATCTCTCAGGTTTATTATTTCCAGCCTGTTAAGACATATCTGTTTCAGTCATTCACGCCCCACTAAACAAGGTCAATAATCCTATATCACCCACACTGGTCGTTTTGCCACTTGGTTCCGATGTGCCACTTTTATTGTTGTTGCAGCTAAATTCTGCAGTGTCTCTCCAGTATATGGGGACAACACGACACCTAATACATTTAGTCGGAATGGTTGGAGTCCCTTTTGTAAATAACAACATGTCTGTTTGACTATGATTATGGCAGCCATCTCTGCATCCATTTCTATTTTGACTGCTTTGCCATTTACCATAATGTAATCTCTACTGGGGGCACTTTGTTTAGTCGGAGTTAGTTTAGGGTGAATGATTCAGATCCCTTGCTGGGACCCTCGTCAAGATTGTTGACAGGGGATTAAGCTAACAGCCACTGGTTTTTGTTGCTTGTACTGACTGTTTTGATTGCTTTGTTCTGCACCATAACTTGCAGAGTTAAGAAAGACCTTTCTTGTTACACTTTAAATACGCATAAGGGAGTGAATCGCTGACCTTGCCATATGTAGATTGTACCAGTCCCAGAGAATAGTGTGCAGGCCAAATAATCCAATTTGTACCTGGTGCCCAAATACTTGCAATAGCTTGCAAGTCTCCTGGCCCCTTCCTAACGGCACAAATTGGATCGTGCTCAGAAAGGCTCAAGGCCGTTGAGCATACCACCCATTGGGAAGGCTCCGATGCCCTGATGTTGGTGACCTCTTGTCGAGGAGCAGGACTGGGGAACATGCTGCTGATGAGGGCAAGTCCCAATTTCCATTGGGGTGAGGGAAGGGGTCTCCCAGTTTACTGCGAGATTGAGATGCCCTTGCACTGAAGGTGGGCTCACTAGTATGTTTAGGTCACCCCCCTCCCGCACCACCCCATCCCACCTAATACTGGTGAAAAACTCCCAACTCTCCAGAAAAGTGACAGAGTGTTGGAGGATTGTGGTGCAGTGCGCGCCTGAGAGACCGACGCAGATCACTCCATTATTCTCATCGTTACGACACTTTGAAAATTTTTGGGAGGATTCCACCCATGCTTCATGAATCGACAAATGTCTTGGGATTTGCTCTTCCCTGTACTGAAAACACATTTCAGCCTTCGCCATCAGTCTGTGAAACTCTCTTCCCCAGAGAGTCTGGGTCATTGGATTTATTCAAGGCGAGTTTGAATCAGAGAGACAAAGTGAGGGCTGACAGCAAGGTCTAGCTGGCACCACAACCACATCAACAATGAATTCTCAAATGGTAAATCAGGATTGAAGGGCTGAGTGGCCTACTCCTGTTCACTGGCAGCACAGTGGCAAAGTGGTTAGTATTGCTGCCTCACAGTGCTAAGGACCTGGGTTTGATTCCTGGTTTGGATCATTGTCTATGCGGACGCACTCCCCGTGTCCGCATGGGTTTCCTCTGAATGAATCATAGAATCTCTATAATACCGAAGGAGGCCATTTGGCCCATCATGTCTGTACCAAGCACAATCCCACGCAACTCCTATTCCCATAACCCCATCCTGCTAGTCCCCTGTCACCAGGGTCAATTTATCATGGCCAATCAACTTAACCTGTACATATTTGGACATGGGAAGAAACTCACCGGTTGCTCCTGCTCCCCTGTCACAATCCGAAAGATGTGCTAGTCAGGTGCATTAACCATGCTAAATTCTCCCTCAGTGTACCCAAACAGGCGCTTGAGTGTGGTGACTGGGGGATTTTCACAGTAACTTAATTGCAGTGTTAATGTAAATCCACTTGTGACACTAAGAAATAAACTTTAAAGTCCCATGTTCCTCACAGAAACCCTGTGAGCAGAAAGAGGTCCTTTGGCCCATCGAGTCTGCACTGACCACCATCCTAGCCAGGCCCTACCCCCATATCCCTGCATATTTTACCAGCTAATCCCTCTAACCTAAGCATCCTAATATACTAAGGGGCAATGTTAGCATGGCCAATCAACCTAACCTGCACATTTTTGGACTGTGAAGAAAACCAGAGCATCCAGAGGAAACCCACACAGACATGAAGAGAATGTGCAAACTCCACACAGACAGTGACCCAAGCCAGGAATTGAACCAGGCTCCCTGGAGATGTGAAGCAGCAGTGTTAACCAAAGTGCTATCGTGCTGTCCTATGTCACTTTCCTTAAATGAAGACAGATTTCTAACCTTCCTCACTTCTACTTGTTTCACAGAAAGTTGCATTGCTCCATTACACACTCAGAACACGACAAGGTTGCAAATTTAAAATGTTGTGACATTAACAAAGGATGGCGAATTGCTCAAGGAATTTTCCTCTGTGGGATATCTTTTTCAAATATCAATTAGCAAAGAATTCCAAAATGTTTTGCTGAGAGCAGTGTCACGCAGGTAGTTGCGTTACTATAATAACACTTTCTGTTGTGGTAAGAAGTTCCATTATTGTAACAGTTCCCCTTCATGCAGTTATATTTGCAGTTTATTTAATTAATACAGCAATATTGACACTGGACTTGAAATACAGATGGCTTTTAGAATGTTATGACATTAAGCGCATCAAGGCCAGTTTTTATAATGTAATTACTGTTCATTGCCAAACAGATAAAACACAGCAGTGCCAGCTTTTTTTTCCACAAACTTTCACAGCCTCCCACACATGATGCTATTTCTTTAAATTCTGTAACAGGATGTGGCCAAGCTCGCAAGGCCAGCATTTGTTGCTCATCCCTAATTACCCTTGAAAAAGTGTTGGTGAGCTTTCTTTATTTCTTCATGAATAAACTCTTGATTTCAACGTCTGACTCTTACAGGTTTTAGAATGGGGAATATGGATGCAGCCCATTCATAGAACTATACGTCTTCCGTAATGCCCAAATCTTTCTAGCATGAAAAGCTTGATTTCCACCTTCTGATGAATCATAGAAATCAATTCCCATTCCCCATAAGTCACTAACACCATTCCCTTAAATTTACTTACAGGTTGAGAGGTTCTCCAACTTCCAAAGGAAGATCCCGCCTTGGCAGTGACCCAAAGGAGCTCTCCATATGGATCTGGCCAGCAGTTCATCTGCACTGCAAGGACAGAGAAAATATCTACTTACCGGCTTTCAACCCATCCTCACTGGAGCATGGTCTATACACCCTGCAACTTCTGATCCCAAACTGCAGCCTGAATGTGAACCCCAGAACGCCTGATTGCGCAGACCCACATCTACGCAATCTAGGAATTGTAAACAAGGCAACAAATCCTCCATTTAAGAATGCCCATCAACACTTCTACTTTCTCAGATGACTAAGGAAATTTGGCATATTTGCTCCAACTTTTATTGATACACCATAAAAAGTATTCTTTCTGATTGTACCACATCTTGGTATGGCTCCTGTTCTACCTAAGTCCACAAGAAACTACAAAGGGTTGTGAATGAAGCCCAGTCCATTACTCAAACCAGCCTCCCATCTATTGAGTCTGACTATACTTCCTGCTACGTAGGAAAAGCAGCAGCATAATCAAGGACTGCACACACCCCAGACGTATTCTCTTTCACCTTCTTCTGTCAGGAAAAAGATACAAAAATCTCAGGATACGTACCAACCAACTCATGCAGCTTCTTCCTTACTGCTGTCAAACTTTTGAATGGACTTACGAATGGCATTAAATTGGTCTTTCTCTACACTCTAGTTATGACTGTAACATTACATTCTGCACACTCCCTTTTCCTTCTCTGTGAACTGTATGCTTTGTCTGTGTAGCATGCAAGAAATAATACTTTTCACTGTATATAAATATATGTGACAATGATAAATCAAATCAAATTCTTACAGTGCAGAAAGAGGTCATTTTGCCCATTGAATCTGCACTGACTCTTCAACAGAGTGTCGCATCTTGTCCTATTCCCGTAACCCCAAGTATTTATCCTACTAATCCCCCTAACTTACGTATTTAGGGATACTAAAGGGCAATTTAACAGGGCCAATTCATCTAATCTGCACATCTCTGGACCGTGGGAGGAGCCCCACACACACAATGGAAGAATTTGGAAACTCCACATAAAGGGTCCCCCAAGGCTGGAATTGAACCCAGGTCCCTGGTGCTGTGAGGCAGCAGTGCTAACCACTGTGCCACTATGCTACCCTAGGGAATAAAGTACTGGACAGGCCTGAAAACAATGTCGGCATTGCCTCTTGATCTAGATAGAGTTTAGGTCTAGTTCCCACTAGAAATTCTAATTCAATAAGAGAAACCAGACTGGCACAGTGCTGAGTGGTGTAATATTAAAATAAGCAGAATGTAATGGAATCAAGTACACAAAAATAAGCTGTACAGAATCAGAAAGCGCTGAGTTATTGATATCAACATTACAATTGGAGATGACATTGAAATGCTTTTCTCTTCAGGAATTCATCTAATTCCCTATTAGAGGCCGTGATTGAATTTGCTTCTACCACACTCCTTCAACCCATTCCCTGACCTAACCACTCACTGTGTAAACATTTCCCACGTGTTGACAATGATTCCTTTGCCATTCACCTTAGATTAATATCCTCTGGTTTTTCAGCCTCCTGTGCCGATAGGAACGGTTTCTCCCTCTTTTTCCAGCAGGTATCGTGAGTGGCAGATTGGCCTCTGCACCGTGCTCACTGTGAGAGGCTGCAGATTCACAGCGCAAGATCAGGAGGTTGAAGTGACAGAGTTTGTAAGGAGTACGGGCAGTGAATGTCCCAGGCTTCTGCCTGCTCTTGAGGAGATGGGTAGACCTTCTTTTGTTAGAGATCATCGCTGTGTAGAGGGAGCACTGCTTCCCTCTTTCCAACTCACGCCTTGATATTACCCAAGTCTTGTTGCATGTGAGTGTGAATCATAGAATCATAGAATCCCTACAGTACAGAAGGAGACTCTTTGGCCCATCAAGTCTGCACTGCTTCTCCAACAGCCTTGTTATTTGAATTCTGAAATCATGGAATAGGATGTCGCTGGTGGTCAGATGCACGTTATTCCCAGCTGCTGCATTGGCAAAACCTTCAGATTCTGAGATATGGGAATATTGTTCATTACCTTCCTGCTCCTTTGACAATCTGGACCTTGGCTTTCTTCCCACGGGACACCCATTGTATAGCAATGCAATTTCCTGCTCCCATCCTCGGAATCCACCTGCCTTTCCTAATTGGACAGTAAATCTGGGAGGGAGTTGGGACATATAATTGATTCTGATGTTGGGTTCCTCCCCCAGTATTCAAGTTTAGCTGTTTCCTGATGGTTCGTCACACTGTTATATATTAAGGATGGGATCTGGCATGCCTTTTTGACCACTTTCCCAACCTGCCCTACAACCTTTGAAGATTTCTGAACATACATTCCTCAGGTCTTTATGGGCAGCACTGTGGTGAGCACTGCTGCCTCACAGTGCCAAGGACCTGGGTTCAATACCAGCCTTGGGTCACTGCTTGTGTGGAGTTTGCACATTCTCCCCATGCCTGTGTGGGTTTCCTCCGGCGCTCCAGTTTCCTTCCACAGTCCAAACATGTGCAGGTTAGTTGGATTGGCCATGCTAAATTGACCATAGTGTCAGAGGAATTAACTAGGGTAAATATGTGGGATTACAGGAAAGAGTTCTCTCTTTCTGCATCCCCTTTTACATAGAGTCACAGATTTCCTACAGTGCAGAGAAAGGCCATTCAGTGCATCAAGTCTGCATCAACAACAATCCCATCCAGGCCTGCATTTACCTGATTAATCATCCTGACACTAAGGGGCAATTTAGTATGGTCAATTAACTTAATCTTTGGACTGTGGGAGGAAACAGGAGCACCTGGAGGAAATCCATGCAGACATGGGGAGAACAGACAAATTCCATGCAGAGACTGACCCAAGCCGGGAATTGAACCTGGATCTCTGTCACTGTGAGGCAGCAGTGTTAACCACTATGTCACAGTGCCTTCATTACCTAAAGAATAGTGAATGGAGTTGGACACTAAGGCTGTATAAGGCTCTGGTCAGACCCCATTTGGAATATTGTGAGCAGTTTTGGGCCCTGTACCTAAGGAAGGATGTGCTGGCCTTGGAGGGGGAGCGCAGGATGTTCACAAGAATGATCCCAGGAACGAAGGGTTTGTCATATGAAGAGCAGTTGAAAAATCTGGGTCTATATTTGATGGAGTTTAGAAAGAAGAGGGGGAATCTAATTGAAACTTATAGAATACTGAGAAGCCTGGATAGAGTGGATGTGGAGTGGATAATTCCATTAGTGGGAGAGGCTGGAGGTTGAGATCACATCCTCAGAGTGAAAAGACTCTCCTTTAAAACTGAGATGAGAAGGAATTTCTTCTGCCAGAAGGTGGTAAATGTGGCTGTGGAGGCCAGGTCATTAGAGTCTTTAAGATAGATATGGATAGGTTCTTGATCAATAAGGGGATCAAGGCTTACGGGGAAAAGGCAGGAGAATGGGGATGAGAATCATATCAGCCATGATTGAATGACAGAGCAGACTTGATGGGCCAAATGACTTAATTTGGCTCCTGTATTTTATGGAGTCATCAGCTGATGGCCCCACTTCTGACCTCAAGATGAACAAAGCAGAGTCATCCATTAGCTTCAAGCTGGTCAACGGAGCCTGGGCCTAACCAGAAAATAAGATGCATCACCTTCCTCATTGGTCAGATTTAATTTGAGTTTATGCAGAGAACTCCTTTTTTTGTCCAGGTGTTTTAAAGTCTATCTTTGCACATTCCTTCACTTTCCTTGCATGCTTGTTTATTTCTCTCAAAGTTGCCCCTTTGTGGTGACAGATTTAATGTACCACTACTTAATTAATCTTGTCTCTTTGGCCCGTAATTTAACAATCCATCTGCCTCGGTTGAGATTTGAGATATTTTAAGGTCTGCATTCCAGATGGATACCTGCTTACCGTTCCCATGTGAACAGCAGCTTCTATTCCAATTAATAGTTTCATTCATGAATACATTGAGGACAGGAGTCTGTTGTAGTTGGTGTTAAAACTAACCCACATGCGACTCACTTGAGCAGCTCACACCTTGGTTGGAATTGAATGCTCCATTCCAGGAGAGGGGGGAGGTGTTTGAAGTGGGGGGGTAATTAATTGAATGTCTGGAGTGGCATCACTGCCACTTTTTCACTTTGTCTAAATAATCCAGGGTGGATGGCCTCATAGTTGACCTTGCTAGACTGTGACAATTGAGGCCTTGAAGTGGGCAATTAGCAATTTGTTGGTGGTGGGTTTGCCTCATTCAAAGGCATTCAGTACCTGATTGATGAACCCAGATCTGGGTAGGAAGCTTTGCCAGGTGCCTGCCCTTGTAGCTGTATGCCCTCCCTGTAACCACCGCCTCTGATCCCCATCCTATCATTACTCTATGCTGTAAGCCTCTATGACTCTATCATGGTTAAGATGGCTATAGAGAGATACGGGCCAAATGCAGGCAACTGGGACAAGCTTAGGGATTAAAAAATGAGGCGGCATGGACAAGTTGGGTTGAAGGACCTGTTTCCATGCTGCAAACCTCTATGACTCTCTACTGATGCTCCTGTGAACCTTGCCTCCAAGTTACTGTAGTTACTGACAGTTGCCATTGCTCTCCCAGATGCGCTGCAGTGCTTATCAGGCAAGATTTATGTCTCTAGGGTCCTTTATAATTTATTCATTCATTGGACATGGGCATCACTAGCTGGCCAGCATTTATTGCCCATCCTAGTCACCCTTGAAACTGAGTGGCTATTTCAAAGGCAGTTGCTCTGGAATCGCATATCGGCCAAACCAGAAAGGGCAGCAGGTTTCCTTTCTTAAAGTTGAGTTGTCTGGACAAATAGTCTAGTGAAAGGCAATGCCCTAATGGTATCGTTAAACAATTAATCCAGAAACTCAACTAAAGTTTTGGGGACCCAGGTTCGAATCCCACCATGGCAAATGGTGGAATTTGAATTCAGTAAAAGATATCTGTATGACCATGAAACCATTGTCGAAAAAATTCATCTGGTTCGCTGACACTCTTTAGGGAAGGAAATCTGCCATTTTTACCTGGTCTGGCCTACATGAGAATCCAGAGGCACAGCAATGTGGTTGATTCTGAAGTGCCCTCAGGCAACTAGGGTTGGGAGGGCGGGGGCAATAAATGCTGGCCAGCCAGCAATGCCAATGTCCCATGAATTATTTTTAAAAATTACAACTCGGCCACCAGAAACCACCTTTATTCTTAGGAAGGCTCATCATTGCCCAACTTAAAAGTTAAAGTTTATTTGTTAGTCGCAAGTAAGGTTTACATCAACACTGCAACGAAGATTACTGTGAAATTCCCCCAGTCGCCACAATCCAGCGCCTGTTCAGGTCAATGCATCCAACCAGCACCTCTTTCAGAATGAGGGAGGAGAGGAACACCCGGTGGAAACCCACGCAGACACAGGGAGAATGTGCAGACTCCACAAAGACAGTGACCCAAACCAGGAATCAAACCCGGGTTGCTGGTGCTGAGAGGCAGCAGTGCAAACCACTGTGCTGTTTGATGTGCAGTTTATTATGGCAGACCTTCCCAAAGCCTTCCTAGATTTCCTGTGAGACTCTCCTTGAATTTCCAGCCAATGGACCAGACACCTATTGCCTCCATTAAATGCTCTTCTTTTACATTCCATTACATGCGTTTTCAGAACAATCACTTGCTGCCATGTAAATATTGCTTTCTTTTCATTGTTATTTAACTACTTTGTAAAACTGTAGTGAGGTTTTACATCTAGCCCTGGGGACTTGACTCCAAAGCAATCAATCTGAGCCTCTTATTTTAAAGGAATTGTCCCCTTTGTCTTGGCATTCTCTTTTTCTTTTGATTTCTGTGACACCAACGTCGACCAAATGCGCTTTCAGAACAATCACTTGCTGCCATGTAAATATTGCTTTTTTTTCATTGTTCTTTAACTACCTTGTAAAACTGTAGTGAGGTTTTACATCTAGCCCTGGGGACTTGATGCTTTCATTTCAACATATGCGTTTTTTTTCTCCAGCGTTTCCTGGCTGGAAAAATAATTGTAGCGATATAGTTTGGCTGTTTTCTTTTCTGTTCTGCACTTTTCTCTGCTACCTCACTCCTCTGTTTGAGCCTTGCAGCTAATTATCAACTTTACCTATTTGAATTGTTAAAGAAAAGCTTTCCTTCAGATTTTAAAGATAGAGATATGGCAGAATATTCAAGAACTGTGGTTAACTGAGGAAAGACCCATTTCCTCAATTTTCTTTTTTAATAGACAGGGAGAAAGAGACAGGGAGAGAGAGAGAGAGAGAGACAAAGAGAGAGAGAGAATCATATATCAAAATTTTCCAGCCCTTCCGCTGGCAGGATCTTCCAGTCCCGCTGATAATGATGCCTCCGCCGCAGGTTCACCGGTAGAGGAGGGTGTGAGGCATGCAAAATCCTATAGACATTTTCCAATCCCGCCAATGGGCAATGGTGGGGCTGCCTCTGCTGATGGAAAATACGCTGTGGAAGGGCTGGAAAATCTCAGCCGCTGGCTGGTTCCAGCACAGGAGGAGACCATTCACCCTATTGGGTGTGTGCTGGCCCTCTGACAGAACAGTGGTGGCCTTTGAAGCCACGACTCCAAAGCAATCAATCTGAGCCTCTCATTTTAAAGGAATTGTCCCCTTTGTCTTGGCATTCTCTTTTTCTTTTGATTTCTGTGACACACCCTCCCCTGACTCTCCGTCCGATTTCTGGTTTTTAAAGTCTGAGCGTTATTTGTGATGGTTCAATTCCAGTGAAGATCAGGCAATTCTCCTGTCAATTGCTGCCTGAGTAACTGGGATAGATTTTTACACATGTCATTCGCTTGATTCTCCACTCGCTGCTGGAGAAATCATCAATCTCTGGAATGCAGTACTTTGCTGGAGAATTAATCCTGCTTTCATTGGGAGATTTTGCTGTAGTTTTGGTTATGAGTTCTCTTTGCTATATCCTGCAGGAACTCTGTTTAAACAGACTCTGTTTTATGAGTAAATAGACTTGGTTGTAAAATATAGTGTGAACTGCAAATCCTGTCATAAATCCTTACCTGCCTTCAGCTCACCAGCTGACGTGTTAGTGTTAATATTCACTTTGTTCAGTTTTCTCCCACTTTGATGTCTTTCCTACACTGATGGATTGGGCACAATGGTTAGCACTGCTGCCTCACAGATCCAGGTTCGATTCCTGGCTGGGGTCACTGTCTGTGTGGAGTCTGCACATTCTCCCCGTATCTTGCTCTGGTTTCCTCCCACAGTCCGAACGACGTGCTGGTGAGATGCATTGGTCATGCTAAATTCTCCCTCAATGCATCCAAACAGGCGCCGGAGTGTGGCAACTAGGGGATTTTCGCAGTAACTTAATTGCAGTGTTAATGAGAGCCTATTTGTGACACTAATAAATAGATTTTTTTTTAATCTGTTTTGTTTAGCCTGTGTTTTTATCCAAGAAGAACCATGTTGATTGCCGTGAAGATGATGCTGTGCAGTGCTTGATTATCCATATGGATCAATACACGGTCAACGTGGAGCGGTGTGCTGAGGAATTGGGTTGGATTTACACAGAGTCTCCATGAATCTTTAAAGATGGGACCCGATTCTGGGATTCCTGGTGCCCTGAATTTGCATCAGGGTGGGGTAAAGGTACGGGTGGGTCATTGTATGTCATGAACCCACACGCTGTATTCTCGATCTGGCTGGGTCCATTACTGTGATAGGTATCTCCTAGCTCACCCCATACTGTGCCGTGACTTCACCGGAGGTATCTGCCAGTTCATTTTATCCCTCTTCCAAGTTGGACTCTAACTCTTAAATAAAGCTGTGTAGAGCTGTTTCGGTGGCATCTTGTGTCTTGTTTGTACCACTTTCTAAATTTAACACTTTCTAAATTTAAGAGTGATTAGTCATTAATGAGAGGTAAGGTCTCCTGCACTGCGACCCAAAGAGCTGGTGTAAAAAACTGGCTACCTCTCAGCCACTTAATCCTTCGAGGACCATTAACTGACTTGTTGCAAGGCTTCAACTCCCCACCCCCACCCACCCCGCCCCTAAGATGGGAGGAAGTCCCACCCCAGAGAACTGCAGACTAATCTGATTGATTGGCAGCTCTGTAGCCCCAGCAACTTGTGACATGAATGAATAAACAATCTTTAAAACTAGATTGAGAATATTCTAATCAGTTATGCAGAAGGTGCAAAATACATTTCTTTGAATAATACCAAACCTGAGAGATTATAATCATCATAAAACAAAAATGAAACAGCCTGTCACTCATTTCTGTGGAATGAAGAATACTCAAGGGATGACCTATTAGAAGTCTTCAAGGTCATGAGGTGGATTGATAGGTGGATGTAGGGAAGATGCTTCCACTTGTTGATGACACAGAGGCAGATGTTACTAATCGTCCATTGGCAGATTTACAGAGAGGACTCATTCGGAAAAGGCCCCTGAGTCTAAGTTCCAGAGCCCAGGGCCAGGTAAGTGCAGCAGGAAGTGAGCACTGGGGCGGGGGGTGGGGGGTGGGGTTGGAGAAAGGGGGTTGAGGTCATGATGGGGCACTATGGAGTGTCTAATGTGGAAAAGAGGGCCCTTGAGGGAGGCAGCCCACCCTTTCCTACTTCAAGCCCAACAAAGGTATCCTGCTGTTCTTCCCCTCTGCCCTCAGGATGATAAGTGACCCTTAAATAGTCATTAATCGGCTATTTCAGGGCATTTGAGGCAAAGATGTGCAGGGTGTTCTAGACCTTGGTCACACCCCAGCAAAACTGAGAACTTGGACAAGTTGCAGAGCTGGGCCGAGAGGTGGCAAATGGAGTTTAATGTGGAAAAGTGTGAGGTAATGCACTATGGCAGAAATAATAAATGTGTAGAGTATAGGGCAAATGGTAGGATTCTTAGTAGTCTGGATGAACAGAGGGATCTTGGTGTGTATGTGCATAGATCCCTGAAAGTAGGCAGTCAAGTCGAGAAGGTTGTTAAGAAGGCATATGGAGTCTTAGCTTTTATTGGTAGGGGATTGAATTTCGGAGCCGCAACGTCATGTTGCAACTGTACAAAACTCTAGTGCGGCCGCACTTGGAGTATTGTGTGCAGTTCTGGTCCCCACATTATAAGAAAGATGTGGAGGCATTGGAGAGGGTACAGAGGAGGTTTACCAGGATGTTGCCTGGTATGGAGGGCAGGTCTTATGAAGAGAGGCTGAGGGATTTGAGGTTGTTTTCGTTAGAAAGGAGGCGGCTAAGAGGGGACCTAATCGAAACATATAAGATGATTAGAGGTTTAGATAGGGTGGACAGTGATAGCCTTTTTCCTAGGATGGAGAAAGCTAGCACGAGGGGACACAGCTTTAAATTAAGGGGTGATAGTTATAGGACGGATATCAGAGGTAGGTTCTTTACCCAAAGGGTGGTTCGGGAGTGGAATGCCCTGCCTGCAGCAGTTGTAGATGCGCCAAGTTTGGTGGCGTTTAAGAGGTTAGTTGATAAGTATATGGAAGAGAAGGGAATGGTTTAGTTTGGAGGGGCATTGCTTTTTATATTGGTCATCGCAACATCGAAGGCCGAAGGGCCTGTTCTGTGCTGTAATGTTCTATGTTCTATGTTCTAGGTTAGGGGCTGTAAACTGGAACCTGGGGAACTTGATCATGAGTCCTCTCTGTAAATCTGCCAATGGATGATTAGTAACGTCTGCCTCTGTGTCAACTACAAGTGGAAATATCTTCACTACTTCCACCCTATCAATCCATCTCATGACCTTGAAGACTTCTAATAGGTCATTCCTTGAGTATTCTTCATTCCACAGAAATGAGTGACAGGTTGTTTAATTTTTTTTACGATGAGTATAACCTCTCAGATTTTGTAATATTCAAAAAAATGTATTTTGCACCTTCTGCATAACTGATTAAAATATTCTCAGTCTCGTTTTAAAGTTTGTTTGTCTAATCGTGTCACAAGTAGGCTTACATTAACACTGCATTGAAGCTACTGTGAAAATCCCTTAGTTGCTACACTCCGGCACCTGTTTGGGTACCCAGAGGAATAATTTAGCATAGCCAATGCATCTAACCAGTATGCCTGTGAGAGGAAACCGGAGCACCTGGAGGAAACCCACACAGACACAGGGAAAACATACAGACTCCGCACAGTCACCCAAGTTGGAAATCAAACCCGGATCCCTGGTGCTGTGAGGTAGCAGTGCTAACCATCATGCCACCCATAACCAGTTTCATTTAGACTCATTTACAGAAAGGATGAGCAGTGGTTGTCCCAGCACCGATCCCTGTGACACAACTATTGCTAGCCTGCATTCGCATCTTTACCCACTGCTTTCTGTGCTTTGTATCTGAAGCAGATCAGCACGAACTCTGCTGCTTGAAGTCTAACACCACAGGCTCTGACCTCTGTCTAATGTGGCACCTTATCTTTGGAAATCGCTCAATCTTCAGTTTACTGCGTTAGCGTTGACTTCCTTTTCCAATGGCTTCTTCAGATCATTAAATAAGCTTGGTCAAGCATGACTGTCTATTTTAGGATCTGGATATGGTCCCAACTCCCGGAGAGGAATCATCGCCAGAGGAATGCAACATTAAACTGCCTTTGCGTTCAACTTTTTACACAAGCTCCAGTGTCAGCAGAGGGCTGTATACCGGGGAGAATGGGGGAATAGTCTGGGCTTCTTTGCAACACTACTCATCCAATCAGTACCATTGTTCCACCTGCAACCTGACCATGTAATGAAACCTTGAATGCAGCAGTTTATAACCGGGCTGCTCTGGGGAAAGAGTGTGCTGGAGAGGATTCCTACTGTAACAGCACACTGCTGCCACCTTGTGACCAAAGGCCCACCCTGGGCATTGAAATCACGAACAATTAAACTCTGCTTCCATCTCCCCCGCCGCCCCCCCCTGCCCCGTCCCACCCCCTGTCTGACTCTACTTAACAGTTTCTTTCTTAGTGTCGCTAGTAGGCTTAAGTTAACACTGCAAAAAAGTTACTGTGACAACGCTTCACTAAACAAAATTCATCTGCCCTATCGTAGCAGGCAGAAATGCTTTATCTTTGAACAGCGATCCACTCCTGTTTTGTCTTGCACTATTAGTGAAGTTATTTTCACCCCCCTGCTGCCCTAATCAGGTTCATTCATGTCATACACGCCTCAAATGGGATCGCTGTTCTCAAGCCTCTGCTCCTTCTCATTCTCTTTTCGATTTTTTTCTCTCTCCTATGCATAGGTCGAGTGCTTCAAGTTTCTAGGTGTCCAGATCACCAACAGCCTGTCCTCGTTCCCTCCATTCTGAGACTATAGTTAAGACAGCCCACCAATGCCTCTACTTAGTCTCAGAAGACTAAGGGAGTTTGGCATGTCAGTTACAACTCCCGCCAAATGCACCATAGAAAGCATTTTTCTGGTCGTATCACAGCTTGGTATGACTCCTGCTCTGCCCAAGACCACAAAGAGCTACAAAGCACCATGAACAGAGCTCAGTCCGTCACATAAACCAACCTCTCACCCATTGACTCCATTGACAATTCCTTATGTTTCGGAGAAGCAGTCAAAATAATCAATGATCCCACGTACTCCGGACATTCTCTCTTCCGCCTTCTTCCGTTGGGAAAAAGATACAAAAATCTGAGGTCATGAAACGATCGATCACGAACAGCTTCTTCCCTGCTGCCATCAGACTTTTGAGCGGACCAACCTTGTATTAATTGATCTTTCTCTACAACCTAGCTATGACTATAACATTACATCCTGCACTCCCTCCTTTCCTTCATCCTTCTGTCTTCTGTGAATGATATGTTTTGTGTAGATCTCAAGAAATAATTTTTTCACTGTATCCCAATTCACGCAAAAATAATAAATCAAAATCATATTTTGCTAGCAAAAAATGAACAGATTAAAACATTTGACACAACCTCCATGAATGACAAATCCAGAATGGCACAGGTTACACCATGCAAAACACGAGTAATTACACAGAATCATACTGCTCCAAAGAAGGCCATTCTGCCTGATATTTGTGTGCTAACTCTTTGAAAGAACCCTTTAGTCCCGCTCGTTCCCCTGAAATCACTGTATCCAATTTGGATTTTAATTTCCAAGTATCTATCGAATTCACTTTCATGAGTTATTATTATATCTGCTTTCAAAACTGTTTGAGCAGAAAATTCCAGATTGGAGCAACAGATTGTGGACAAAATATATGTCCTCGCTTCCTTTTTAGCCAATTTTTAAAAATCCTGTCCTCTGGTCAACCTGCCTGTTGTAGAAAGAACATTTAATTTCATGAATCTTGTGCTTTAGGAATATAATTTTTTGGGAACTGAATTATTGAGTATAAGATTCAGAAGTTTCAGAATTGGAGCCTGTAAGTCTGGCCAAATTGCAGTTGTCCCTCATCAGACTAATAAATTATTCATGGATTTTCCCAGACCAAAGAAAGATAGGATGGAATTGATAAACAAGGGAAGATCATAAAGTTCCCATATACTTTTCCCATATAATGGCGTGTTTTGGAAGATAAAGATACTTAAATCCCAAACAACATTTCAGCAACAACTTGAGTTTATATAGCGCCTTTAATGAAGAAAATTGTCCCAAGTTGTTCCACACAAGTGTCTCAAAAAATGAACTTTGAAAACAGGAAGAAAGTTTGAGGGTTGAAGAGGTGAGTGTGCAATCTCACGGAGATGGAGAGGCAGGGAGGTATGGCTACCAAATGAGATCATGCAGAAATTATTCGATAGTTGCTGTGGTTTCCAGTAAGTTATATTTTTGTTTAATCTACTGTTCTGTGAAAACAATGCAGTAAGTTCAAACAGTGCTCCTGTTCCATATTGGGGCTGTGCGGTGGTACAGTGATTCACGCTGCTGCCTCACAGCACCAAGGATCCAGGTTCGATTCCCGGCTTGAGTCACCATCTGGGTGGAATTTGTACGTTCTTTCATGTCTGTGTCGGTTCCACCAGGTCTTCTGGTTTTCTCCCGCACTCCAAGTATGTGTGGGGTAGGTGGATTGGCCATGCTAAATTGTCCCATGTGTCAGGGGGGAGCAGCTAGGGGAAATGTGTGGGTTATGGGAATAAAGGTCTGGATGGGATGGTGTTTGGTGCAGACTAAGTGGGTCAAATAGCCTGCTTCTTCACTGTAGGGATTCTATGACTCTATGAATGCAGAGGAAGGGTCAAAGGGGAGATGATGGCCTCATGGTATTATTGCTAGACTATTAATCCAGAAGCTCAACTAATGTTTTGGAGATCTGGTTCAAATCCCACGTGGTGTATGGATGCAATTTGAATTCAGTGAAAAATATCTGGAATTAAGAATCTACTGATGACCATGAAATCATTGTCGAATGTCAGAAAAATCTGTCTGGTTCACTAATGTCCTTTAGCAGGGGAAATCTCTTGCTCTTACAGGGCACTAGATCATGGCTGGGGTGAGAAGAACTTCCAGATTGAAGATGGGGTGAGCAGAATTAATGTTTAAATTCTATTTATTAGTGTCACAAGTATACTTACATTAAGATTACAGTGAAGTTACTGTGAAAATCCTCTCATTGCCATACTCTGGTTGCCTGTTCGGGGACACTGAGGGAGAATTTAGCATGGTCAATGTGCCTAACCAGCACATCCTTCAGACTGTGGGAGGAAACCTATGCAGACATGGGGAAAATGTGCAGACTCCACACTGATGGTTACCAAAGCTGGGAATCAAACTTGGATTCCTGGCACTGTAAGGCAGCAGTGCTAACCACTCTGCCCCTGTGACTGTAGTAGATTGAAGCTGGGGTGATGGAATCTGTACCAGATTGAAGATGGGGTGGGGGGAATGGAGTAGTCAAGGTGCTGTATTGCCAATTTATATGTTCAGTGTGTAGAGCAAGAAAGAGAGAGGAGAGTAGATGGATAGTGAAAGAACCATATTCCACACATTCTCTGGTCCCTTTTGGCATACATCTTAATATCTTCTTGCAAACCCTGGAGAATGAGAACGTCTCTCTCTCCATCTGAGAGCCACTGAATTGAATAAGAGTGGGGTCAAATGAGAGCCATTCCATTTAGCTGGACAGCAACGGAGTGGTGTCAGAAGAGGGTGGTTCAGTCAACTTCCGAGGAATCGGGGAAGGAGAGAACGTATGGATGAAAGAAAAGAAGTTGAGGGGATATGAAACAGGGTGGGAGAATGGGATTGGAACTATTTATTCACAAAGATGGTAAATGTACAGTTGAGCTATATAGAAAGCTGAATGGAAAAATGGAAAGATAATGCATTATGAACAAAATGGGTTTAGTTTTAAGATACAGCAATGCACTAAAGAACATTGCAAGGGAAAAGAGATGGGGTTAAGACAGAGGGTTGAGGGTTAGGACAAGAATTAATCTGTAATTCCAGCTGCAATTGATCATACCATGTTTAAGACTTCCTTTATATAAATATCTGTAAGTGCCTTGGAAGATGCATGGTGGGTGTACCCCCTTTAATGTATGGGGGAGGATTTGTAACATAATATTTGGCAAACAAAATAAATAAACCAAACAACTAGTCCATTTCCTTTTGGTTAGTGTTGCTGTTTTAGACTATCCTGTACTCAGTTAGTATTATCCTCTTGGTATGTTGCCCAATATCTATAATTTAACAAGCAGCGAAGAGTAATAAAGCTTGTGAATTCGAAACAGATTGACTCTTCTGCACCAATTTTAGCTTTCCTCACAGAAAATCATTACCTGGAACCCCGAGGGCATGGGCTACTCCGACTAGTCCACATAAATGCAAGTTCAAGCACAGAATTGATCTTGTGTCGACAGTTTAATCCGCTTTATCTGATATACACAGCCTACAATGTGCCAGTTAGTCAAAGCACTGGAAACTTTTGCTGCATTCGAGTTATCAGGCAGTTCCATGTCGCTGTGAGTTGTCTTTCTTCTGGATGGAGATGGTAATACACTTATGATTGTATCTCACAACCTTATAGGTCAGGTTCAAATCTGTTCCACCTTCCCAACTTCACAATGGGATTTCTAAATATTAACACACTCCTGAGATGATTACATTCCTCAAACATTCTTTCTGGGATCAGAATATAATATGGCCTATGCTTACTCCGCAAATTAAGAGGAATTAAGAGATAATTAAACAACTAATTTATTAGTGTCACAAGGAGGCTTCCATTAACACTGCAATGAAGTTTCTGTGAAAATCCCCTAGTCGCCACACTCCTGCACCTATTCAGGTACACTGAGGGAGAATTTAGCACGGCCAATGCACCTAACCAGCATATATTTCGGACTGTGGGAGGAAACCAGAGCACCTTGAGGAAACCCATGCAGACATGGGGAGAACATGGAGACTCTGAGTCATAATTGAACACAGATCCTGATGCTGTGAGTCTGTAACGCTAACCACTGCGTCACCCTGTCACCTATAGATGGGACAGGCATGCACGGGGTAAACAACTGCGCAATACCTCTACCAGTCGGATCTAAGCATAGCGAAATTAACAATGCAAGGACATAGAAAGAAAATGTAGAGTGAGTGAATGCAGTTTCAAATCCAGTATAAAATGAGAAAAAAAAAGAGGGAAAGAAAGATTGGATCGAGAGAGAGAGACGGAAAAAAGAGACAGAAGGGAAAACTAAAATAAACTTTTGCTTTCAAATTTAACATTGCTTAAATCCACAACAAGCAAAACTTGAAGCAATGAAAGTCCACACTTACAATAATTAATTTGCAAAACCCAAGAGATTCTTTCGCAGCAATTTACACTGATCACAATATTAGTACTTAGACTGAAATGACCACAACTTAAATTTCTTTAATGAGTTCAGTTTGCATCTGCCTTGCAAATACAACAACTCGGTCTGTTTAATGGTGAGTCAGACCAGTGAGATGTCAGAATATGAGATATGTACATCTCAGTCAGCAACCTTTAGATTTCTGAGTTTAATCGTATAACCTGCCTCTTGCCTGAAGGCGCTGTCCCATTTGTGCAGATGTAATGATGAGTGCCATTAGTCTCATTTCCAGTTTGACAGTTAATGTTCGATCCTGATGTGTTAACCCTTCAGTCACTAAGTTATCACAGTGCCAAATCTCTTTATTATCTCCAAAAACCTGCTGCCATAGATTGTAATGCGTTAACCCTCGCATTAAATATGTGAAGCAGAAGATAACAAATTAAGAACGTCCAACGCTGAACATCTCTTAATTTGTATTTGATTCTGTGGGAACCATCACAATGAAAAGAATGGGATGCAGTTAATTAAGTACAGAACTATTGCATTTTTTGAATATTCATGATGTTTCGCAGAGAAAGATATCACGTCCCCGCTGTTTGTGGCCTTGTTAATAGGGTTGTGATTATTCATTAAATTTAACCTTTGAAGTTTAGGTGGATTTGTCATGTTAAATTATTCCTTTGAGTCCCAAGATGTGTAGGTTTGGGAGATTAGTAGAATAAATAAAATTAAAGTTAGAAGTTAAAGTTTATATGTTAATGTCACAAGTAGGCTTACATTAACACTGCAATGAAGTTACTGTGAAGATCCTTGAATTGTCATACCCGGCGCCTGTTCAGGTACACTGAGGGAGAATTGAGCATGACCAATGTGCTGAACCAGCATGGTTTTTGGACTGTGGGAAGAAACCTACGCAGACATAAGGAGAATGGAATACGGCGACTCGGGGATTTTCACAGTAACATGATTGCAGTGTTAATGTAAGTCTACTTGTGGTACTAATAATAATAAAATGGAGCCCTAACCAATGGTTTATTAAATTTTGAGCATGATCTTTGCTGTTATATTCTATTCCTTCCTTCTAAACCTAAGAGAGCAAATGTTACTTAACCACATCGTCAACTTGCCCTGTCACCTTTAAGAACTTGTGCATGAGGAGCTGTCTCTCTGCACACCAGGATGTTTAAAAACCAGGCTCTTTACCATGTGACTACATCACTCCATTTATTGTTTAAATTGTTACTTGCAATGGGATGTTGCTTGTATGGAGCTTGTATGATCTTGTCATATTCACAGAGGTGGGGCTGAAAAACTGTCTCTCCGTGTTTCTTGCAACTTTATCCTGTGTAATGCTTGCTAAATTTATCCAGTTTTTGATACTTTACTTACTTGAAGTGAGGAAGAAGGTGAAATGATTGGGTGTGGGCTCATAATGAGGGACATCATCGAAATGGGCAGCAAAGCTTGGTATATTTCCACTGAATCTATTTTCTCTTCCTCCAGCATCAGACCTCCAGTAGATCAGAAGTGATAAGGTCGATCTGATCTGGGATTTTAAGTTTAAGTTTATTCATTGGTGCGAAAAGTAGGCTTATAGTAACACTGCAATGAAGTTACTGTATAAACCCCCTAATCATCGCACCCCTGTTTGGGTACACTGAGAGAAAATTTAGCATGGCCAATGCACTTAACTAGCTTTCAGACTGTGAGAGGAAACCGGAGCACCCAGAGGAAACCCACGCAGATATGGGGAGAATGTGCAGACTCTGTACAGACAAGTTAGGAATCAAACATAAGTCCCTGGGGCTGTGAGGCATCAGTGCTAACCACTGTGCCAACATGCGACTCTGAACTTAACATCCACTGGTCAAAATGAGAGATTTACTCTATAATAATTCTCGATCTGTTGGTTTTCCTCAATGTACAAAACCTACTTCATGCTTATCTGTGTGAATCATGCTACTTCCATTGGCACAGCCTAATGTATCTTGTCTTCTATTTGTGCTTGTTTTGGCATGTGTAATACGGTTGGCAGCAGCAACCCCTGTCTGAACAGTGCCAACCAGCCATTGTGCCATCTGTGAAAAAAAACAGCTGTGCCCAATTTATTAATATCTCATTCATGCCATCTGTATTCACACTGCTGCACTGTAACGGATGTGGCATTTCTACATTGTTAAAGTTGCTGCCTTAAAAGAGGGCCTAACAAAAAAGGACCTGCCCTGAAATCTGATGGGATGGGACCAGCTGCCTATTTTATACCCAGTATCTGAGTCCAATGGAAGATAATTAAGAAATAAGGTCAAAGTATGGGACATCCAGGGATGAGCAGCAGAATGGACAGCTGGTTGGCTGTGAGGCAGAAAGTTTGGGATAATGATTGGCTGCTCGAAGGGTCAGAAGGTGGCAAATGGGATTCCAGAAGGATCAGCGACATATTAATGTTGTCCACAATTTATATTAATGATCTAGATTTTGGAAGCAAAAACACCATTTTCAATTTTTTGGGTGACAACAGATTGGGAGGAAATATTCATCCTGAGAAAGACAGCAACAAGTTCCAAGAAGGCTTTAATAAACACGCATAATGCACAAATAATTGGAAAAAGAAGTCATCATGACAAATAAAAGTTTTACATTTTGATAAGAAAAATAAGAAGGGCACATATTGGCAAATGTGAATCTTGGCTATGAGGAGAAGTTGAATAAACTAAGATTATTTTCACTGGAAAGGCTGAGAGGCTGAGGGGAAACCTGATTGACAGAGATCTACAAAATGATGAGATGCTCGGACAAATGGGCTGACAAATGCAGATGGAGTTTGATTTAGATAAATGCAAGGTAAAGCATTTTGGTAAATTGAACTCAGGTTAATGGTAGGACGTTAGGGAGGGTTACAGAACAAAGAGATCTAGGGATACAGGTTCAGTCACAGGTGGACAGAGTGGTGAAGAAGGCATTCAGCATGCTTGGTTCCATCGGTCAAAACATTGAATACAGGAGTTCGGACGTCTTGTTGAAGTTGAACAAGACATTGATATGGCCACACTTGGAATACTGTGTGCAATTCTGGTCACCCTATTATAGAAAGGATATTATTAAACTAGAAAGAGTGTAGAAAAGGCTTGCTCAGATGCTACCGGGACTTGATGGATTGAGTTATAAAGAGAGGTTGAATAGACTGGGACTTTTATCTCTGGACCATAGGAGGCTGAGGGGTGAGCTTACAGAGAATGTATAAAATAATGAGGTCTAAAAAAAATGAGTGACATAGACAAGGTAGATAGTCAATATCTTTTCCCAAAGGTAGGGGAGTCTCAAACTCGAGGGCATAGGTTCAAGATGAGAGGGGAGACATACAAAAGTGTCCAAAAGGGGCAATTTTTTCACACAGAGGGAAGTTGCCAGAGTAGTAGAGGTGGGTACAATTTTATCTTTTAAAAAGCATTTAGTTAGTTACATAGGTACGATGTATATAGAGGGATATGAGCTAAATGTAGGCAATTGGAATTAGCTTAGGGGTTTTAAAAAAAGGGGAGGCATGGACAAGTTGTTTCCATGCTGTAAACATCTATGACTCTATGACAGACAGGGTGGCTAGTCGGAGGCTTTTTTCCCAGGGCGGGAGTGTCAATTACAAGGGGGCACACATTCAAGTTGAGGAGGGAAGTTTTAAGGAAGACGTGCAGGGAAAGTTTTTAAGGCAACTAGTGGTGGGTGCCTGGAACGTGCTGCCAGAAGATGTGATGGAAGCAGACACATGAGCAACATTTACCAGAGAACTGGATGGGTACATGAATAGAGAGGGAATAGCAGGATATGGACTGAGTAAGGGCAGAAGGTTTTCTTAGTTTAGATAGGGCATCAAGATCACCACAGCCTTCGAGGGCTGAAGAGCTTGTTTCTATGCTGTTTTTGTTTGTCCTTTGTTCTTAAATGAAGTGGAAAAACAAAGGAACTTGAGAGTATAAATACACAAATCACTAAAAGTAGGTAATAAATTAATATGGCCAAAACATTTACAAAGGTTTATCTCTAAATGGATAGAATTGAAAGTGGAGAAGTTATATCAAACTCGTATTGAAATATGGTTATACTACATTTGGAGTATTGCCTATTGTCCTTGTTACCACATTGTAAAAAAGAGACAGGTACGTAGTGAGGGAGCTATAAAGATTTACAGGGACAATACCAGAAATGTGAGGTTATAGCTTTCTAGGTTATAACTATCAGATGAACAGGTTCGGTCTCTTTTCAACAGAAAAGGAAAGGCTGAAGGTGACCTCATAGACATTCTTAAACATTTTCATCAGGTGAATTCAAAATAACTATTTTTTTCTACTGATTGGATATGGGTATGTAGGAATCATACAGTACGCATGGAAGAATTATACAGTAAATGGTAGAACCCTTAGGAGTATTGATAGGCAGAAAGATCTGAGTGTAAATGCCTACCGATCACTGAAAGTGGCAATGCAGGTGCATAAGGTGTTCAAGAAGGCATACGGCATGCTTGCCTTCATTAGTCGGCACATTGAGTATCAAAATTGGCATTCTGCAGATGTACAGAACCATATTTAGGCCTCATTTAGAATAGAACATAGAACACTACAGCACACGCAGGCCCTTTAGCTCACAAGTTGCGCTGATCATATCCCTACCTACCAGGCATACCTATAACCCTCAATCCCATTAAATCCCATGTACTCATCCAGAAGTCTTTTCAAAGACCCCAATGAGTTTACCTCCTCCATCACTGATGGCAGCCAATTGTACTCACTCATCACCCTCTGAATGAAAAACTTACCCCTGAAATCTCCTCTATACCTACTCCATTATTAACATTGCCAATGCATTTAACCCACACATGTGAATATTGAGTACAATTCTGGTTGCCACACTACCAGGGGGACGTGGATGCTTTGGAGAGCGTGCAGAAGAGGGTTATCAGGGTGTTCCCTGATCTGGAGGGTATTCGCTGTGAAGAGAGTTTAGATAAACTCAGTTTGTTCTCATTGAAATGACAGAGGTTGAGGGGTGACTTGATAAAAGTTTATGAGATTATGAATGGCATGGATAGAATGAATAGCCAGATGCTCTTTCCTGGGGTAGAGAAGTCAAGTAATAGGGGACACAAGTTTAAGGTGTGTGGGGAAAAGCTTGGAAGAAATGTGCGAGGCAAGTTTTTTACTCGGAGTAGTGAAAGTCTGGAGTGTGCTGCCCAGTGAGGTGGTGGAGGCAGGTATGATAGTGGCATTTAAGGTACAACTAGATGAAGACGTGAATAGGATGGGAATGAAAGGATACCGAAGGGCCGAAGGGCCTGTTCTGTGCTGTAATGATCTATGATACGGACTCCATAACTGCATGAGGCTCTAATTTAGGCAGGCATCATGATCAGTGCAGGCTTGGAGGGCCGAAGGGCCTGTTCCTGTGCTATACTGATCTTTGTTCTTTTAAATCCAATAGCAAATTCAGAAGATACATCTTTCCCCTGAGAATGATGAGATTGTGGGACCACAAGGAGTGCAGATGCTTTGAGGGGAAGGCTAGAGCATATGAAAAAGGCAGGAATAGAGGGTGTAGAGATTTAAATGAGGAAAGAAGAGAGGAGATTCAGACGGAGTTTAAAGAGCACCATTTCTTTGCCGTGAATGCAGTGAAATATTGGACACGTTGAGTGGCCAGTCTAATCCCACCAGTTTCCCAATGGGCAGGTCAGGTGGAAATTAGTCAAGAGGAAAAGAGAAATACAGCAACACCAGCTCAGCCAGCAAGCACCAGAAGACAGTGAAAGATGTAGGGAGACAAGAAAGGTAACATGACAGAAGTATTATGACTGAAGAATTATTTCTAAATCTTCATGGCAAACCAGACAACATCAACATTGATCAAGTGCCAACAGACAAAGCAAATGTCATCTTTCAGAAGTCAAACTGTAAAGTATAGCAATCCACAGTGATACATCCAATGAGGATTAACAATGGACTGACAGAAGCATCGATTAAAATGAGCAAGAATCTAAAAAGACAATATAGGGGGCATGGTGTCCCAATATGGGTGGCATGGTGGCATAACGGTTAGCACTGCTGCCTTACAGCTCCAGAGACCTGAATTCGATTCCTGGCTTGGGTGACTGTCTGTGCAAAGTTTGCACATCTTTCCTGTTTTTGTGTGGGTTTCCTCCGGATGCTCTGGTTTCCTCCCACACACCAAAGATGTGTGGGTTAAATGCATTGGCAATGTTAAATTGCCTCTTAGTGTCCTGGAGCGCATAGGTTAGAGGGATTAGTGGGATTACAGGGATAAGACTGAGGTGGGATTGTTGTCAATGCAGACTCGATGGGCTGAATGGCCTCCTTTTGCACTGTATGGTTTGTAAGCCACAACTTTCTTTGTGCACATTTTGTATTCAGATGTCAGTCACATAGGGACAGGTCGATAATGAAGTGAAGGATAAGTGGAGAGTGGGAGAATGGCAGGGATATTAATCATGTATTTTCCATCAGTGTCCACAATCAGAGTGGAAGCTTGGATTGTGTGGTCAAAGCGGTCAAAGTGAAATACTACTAAAGCATTTATTCAAAATTATGGTTAAAAAAATGAGGAGAGCAGCAAATGTGAGCTAAAGGAATGAAAGCTTGTGTGCGTGAATGTCAGCTAAGAACAGGAGTGATCTCAGCTGTTGTGTTCTCAATGGTTGAACATTCATTGGAAATTATTGTCAGAGTTTAAAACTCGAGCTCCTTGACACATCTGCACACTGTCCTTATTGAGGATGTTTAAATTAGCTTCTCTGATTAACATGGTCATTACTTTTTTGGGTAATTAAATTTTTAAATATGCTTAACTTGGAGAGTATCTCAGAGCCCTTGCAATTCCTTTGGGACTGATGGCACAACGCTGGAAAACACTGTAAGAAGTCTCACAACACCATAGAATATAGAACGTAGAACTTTAAAGCGCAGTACAGGCCCTTCGGCCCTCGATGTTGCGCCGCCCAATGTAACCAATTTTATGACCCTCTATCCTAAACTATTCCAATGCTATCCATATTTCTATCCACTGCCCATTTGAATGCCCTTAAACTTGATGAGTCCACAACTGCTGCAGGCAGGACATTCCACGCCCTTACTACCCTCTGAGTAAAGAACCCACCTCTAGCATACGTCCTATAACTACCAACCCTTAATTTAAAGCTATGTCCCCTCATGCTATCCATCTCCATCCGAGAAAAAAGGCTCTCACTGTCCACTCTATCTAACCCTCTGATCATCTTATATGTCTCAATTAAGTCACCTCTTGGCCTTCTTCTCTCTAATGAAAATAACTTCAAGTCCCTTAGCCTTTCCTCATAAGACCTACCCATCATACCAGGCAACATCCTGGTAAACCTCTAACCCAGTGTTTACCCTAATCCAACACCGACATCTCCACATCATGACACTGCTGGGAAGGCAGGATTAACCTACTCCACCAATATGAAGGGGCAATTAAGGAGTGGGCAATCAAGATCTGTGACATGGGTGTTTGAGGGAGTGCGGTCTCCAATGTAATTTTTAAAGTTGGGAATCCAGTAGTGTCCATTACCCCATTTTCCCTACTCCACCACTACCCAGTTTATGTGTCATGGCAGAAGGAACTCCCAGCCTCAATGTTCAGCTGACAAATGAAGACAGCCAAATTTATTGTTTTTATGATTATTTATCAGTGTTACAAGTAGGCTTGCATTAACACTGCATTGTTAATGTGAAAATCCCCTAGTCACCATACTCCAGTGCCTGTTTTGGTACGTTGAGGTAGAAGTGAGCATAGCCATCATACCTAACCAGCGCATCGTTTGGAGTGTGGGAGGAAACCGGGGCACCTGGAGGAAACCCACACAGACACAGGGAGAATGTGCAGACTCTGCACAGGCAATGACCCAAACTGAGAATTGAACCCGGGTCCGTGGCTCTGTGAGGCTGCAATGCTAACCATTGTGTCGCTGTATCAGCCCATTGGCTGAGATACTGGGAGAGAAGCATTGTCTCTGAAACTGTTCCACAGCAGAAGTGAAGCCCTTCATGACAGACAGGAAATTTTGCACAATACAGATGAAGGTGTAAATAAATAGAAGTCATCATATGGGTGATTTTCAAACTACTTTTGTCAGCGTGGTATAAATGATCATCTGTTAGCTTTTAATCAATTTGTCTTCTTCAAATATTAACTCCAAATGTTACATTGCGACGTTTGTTCATTGCAAATTTTGAGTGAATGCTCAACAAATTTTAAGTTGGCATTCCTCATTGTAAGTTTCAATATATAAAGTCAGTATGCCAAAAGGCAAACATTATCCCCTTTCTGCACACATGCAAATATCATGCCCTGCTCATTGTTGCTGGGGCAACAGTAGAGTGTGAATATGACAGTGTCTGTCTGAGTCTGAGACTTGTTGTAGGCCATCTCCCCATCAGCCTGAGGTCCCAGTGGACTGCTTGCTGGATCCCTATTCACCAGCTGAAGGTCAGAATGTTGGTGTTGGCAAGGCTGCAGGAACTGTCTATCTGTACTTCTCCTCGGAACGATAATGAGTTACCTTCGACTGAACCGCTGCAGCTTGTGCATTGAAAACATTTCCACAATGCTACTCGGTAGAGCACTCAGCAACTTTGAATAGAAAAAAAATTAAGGAACGGCGATGAATTTTCAAGTCATGATAGTGTGTGACATAGAGAATGATGATGTCCCCACATGTCTGCTGGCCTTGTCTCCCTAGGCAGTGGAAGTTGTTGCAGTGCATCCTATAGATGCTACAAACTGTACACTAATGATGGAGGGGGTGAATTTTTAATTATTAAAGGTGAGATTGCGATGAATGTTCTAAAACATAGTAATTATAAATAATTATTCATTAGTATTCTATGCTGAAGGGTATGAATTCTGCTGGAGAACAGAGGCATTGAGTGTCTTTATTTTTTCATTAAATAAAAAACAAATACTCAGTGGATCCAACAACATTTATCGAGAGCGAAACCAAATTGATGTTTCAGATCAGTGACCTTTATTAGCAACTGGACAAACTTAGAAGTTTTGAATAAACATATAAATTCGGAGCAGAAATAAGTAATTCAACCCTTTGAGCCTGCTCCGCCATTCAATCAGATCCTGGCTGATCTCTCCTGATCTCAAATCCATCTCCCTATTTGTTCCCTTTAACTCATTTTTTAAATCAGAAATATATCTACCTCCTTCTGGAAACTATTTGATGATTCTGACTCCACTGAGCAACAGGGTAGCAAGTTCCACAAATTCCCCACCCTCTGCAAGAATTAGTTCCTCCTCATTTCAGTTTTAAATCTACTGGCTCTTAACCTATATCCTTGACCTCTTGTTCAAGATTGCCCCACAAGGGGGAACATTTGGTCTACATTTACTCTATCAATCCCTTTTAATGTTTTATATACTTTGTCCATATCCCCTCTCACCTTTCTAAACTCCAGCGAGTATAAGCCCCAAACCATTTAATCTCTCCTCATGCATTAACCCTTTCATCCCTGGAGCAAATCTGGTGGACTGAGCAAATGAAAGGGTGATAGAACATAGAACATAGAACAATACAGCACAGAACAGGCCCTTCGGCCTTCGATGTTGTGCCGACCAAAATAAAAAGCAATGCCCCTCCTAACTAAACCATTCCCTTCTCATCCATATACTTATCAACTAACCTCTTAAACGCCACCAAACTTGGAGCATCTACAACAGCTGCAGGCAGGGCATTCCACTCCCTAATCACTCTTTGAGTAAAGAACCTACCTCTGATATCCGTCCTATAACTCATACCCCTTAATTAAAGCTGTGTCCCCTAGTGCTAGCTTTCTCCATCCTAGGAAAAAGGCTATCACTGTCCACCCTATCTAAACCTCTAATCATCTTATATGCTTCAATAAGATCCCTCTTAGCCGCCTCCTTTCTAACGAAAACAACCTCAAATCCTTCAACCTCTCCTCATAGGACCTGCCCTCCATACCAGGCAACATCCTGGTAAACCTCCTCTGTACCCTCTCCAAATGCCTCCACATCTTTCTTATAATGTGGCGACCAGAACTGCACACAATACTCCAAGTGCGGCCGCACTAGAGTTTTGTACAGTTGCAACATGATGCTGCGGCTCCTAAATTCAATCCCCCTACCAATAAAAGCTAAGAATCCATATGCCTTCTTAACAACTTTATCCACTTGACTGCCTACTTTCAGGGATCTATTGACACATACACCAAGATCCTTCTGTTCCTCAACATATTAAGAGCCCTACCATTAGCCCTATACTCTACACATTTATTGTTCCTGCCAAAGTGCATTACCTCACACTTTTCCACATTAAACTCCATTTGCCACCTCTCGGCCCAGCTCTGCAACTTGTCCAAGTCACTCTGTAAACTAAACACCCCTCTTCACTATCTACCACACCACCAACTTTAGTATCATCTGCAAATTTACTGATCCATCCCTCAATACCCTCATCCAGATCATTTATAAAAATCACAAACAGCAGGGGCCCCAAAACAGACCCCTGAGGCACACCACTCGTCACCAAACTCCACGATGAATATCTCCCATCAACCACCACCCTCTGTCTTCTATGATGTAGAGATGCCGGCGTTGGACTGGGGTAAACTCAGTAAAGTTTTGCAACACCGATTTAAAATCCAACCAATTTATTTGATAGTAAATCCACGAGCTTTCGACACTATGTTGTGCCTTCGTCAGGCAAATGCAGTGACACTGCATTTGCCTGACGAAGGCACAACATAGTGTCGAAAGCTCGTGGATTTACTATCAAATAAATTGGTTGGATTTTAAATTGGTGTTGCAAAACTTTACCAAATGAAAGGGGGCAGAGTGAGAAGAGGAACAAAAGGGAAGGCTTATGATAGAATGGACAGCGGGGAAGATTAATGGTGAGAGGTTTGGTGGTGTTAGACAGAAGTGGCAGAGGGATGGGGTGCAGGGTAAAGGGACAAGATAAGGAGCAAAATATGTGTCCAAAGAAAGTGTGAATGGCAGATCCCTTGAATCAAAAGCAAAAGAAAGAAGAGAGAAACAGGAGAGACAAAAGAAACCAGGAAATAAAATGGAGGCCAGAGGTTACAATCTAAAATTTTTGAACATCATGTTGAGTCTAATAGGCTGTAAGATTTTTTTTAAAGTTTATTTATTGTTGACACAAATTAACACTACAATTAAATGTGAAAATCCCCTAGTTGCCACACTCCAGAGTCTGTTCAGGTACACTGAGAGAGAATTTAGCATGGTCACTGCACTTAACCAACAGGTCCTTTGGGCTATGGGAGGAAACTAGAGCAAACCCACGCAGGGAGAATGTGCAAGCTCCACACAGACAGTGACCCAAGCTGGGAATTGAACCTGGGTCCCAAGCGTTGTGAGGCAGCAGTGCCAATATCTGTGCCACTGGATATCTGATGGAATGTGCACACTCTCTTATACACAGTCTGTCCATTTGCTGGCAGTTGTTGTAAAAACTACTGTGATTAAAATTCAGCTGTAAAATGAGCTGAATTGTTTTGTTGGAGAATTGAGTGTCCATACCCATTGTCCAGAACAATTAACCATAATTTCCAATCTATGCTGAAGGAACTGATTCAGTCAGGCTGGCAGCATAGGTGCAAAAAAACCCTAAACTTTACCACATATATAGGATAGAAGAAAATATAAGAAGTTGAGCTCCTCCGGACTGTTCAGTAGCCCCTCACAATGCTTCTGGTGGTACAGTGATTAGCACTGCTGCCTCATAGCACCAGGGACCTGGGTTCGATTCCCGGCTTGGGTCATTGCCTGTGTGGAGTTTGCACACTCTCCCCATGTCTGCGTGAGTTTCTAGCGGGTGCTCTGGTTTCCTCCCACAATCCGAAAGGCATGCTGACTAGATGTATTGGACATGCTAAATTCTCCCTCAGTGTAACCGAACAGTTTCAGAGTGTGGGGATGAGGGGATTTTCTCTGTAACTTCATTGCACTGTTAATGTAAGCCTACTTGTGACACTAATAAATAGACTTTAACTTTATTTACTCTACTAATCTCGTTAACCTACACATCTTAGGACACAAAGGGACAAATTAACTTAACCAATCCATCCAAACTGCACATCTTTGGAATATGGGAGCAAACCGGAGCGAACCCAGAGAAAACCCACGCCCACATGGGAAGAATATGCAAACTCCACACAGTGACCCAAGCACAACAGAACCTGGTTCCCTGGCGCTGTGAGGCAGCAGTGTTAACCACTGTTCCACTGTGCTTCCCAGACTAAATACTTTTAGTCCCCAAATCTCCATTGTCACGATAACAATGTTACATAGAAATATAGAAAAACTACAGCACAATACAGGTCCTTCAGCACACAAAGTTGTGCTGAACATATCCCTCCTTAAGAGATTACTAGGCTTACCTATAGCCCTCTATCTTACTAAGTTCCATGTACTTATCTAAAAATCTCATTAAAAAGACCCTATCAAATTCGCCTCCCCCACAGTTGCTGGCAGCCCATCCCACTCACCCACCACCCTCTGACTGAAAAACCTACCCCTGACGTCTCCTCTGTACCTCCTCCCCAGCATCTTAAACCTATATCCTGTTGTGGCAACCATGTCAGCCCTGGGAAAAAGCCTCTGACTATCCATTTGATCAATACCTCTCAACACCTTATACACTTCTGTCGGATCACCCCTCATCCTTCATCTCTCCAAGGAGAAAAGGCCGAGCTCCCTCAACCTATCCTTATAAGGCATGCTCCCTAATCCAGGCAACATTCTTGTAAATCTCCTCTGCACCCTTTCTATGGCTTCCACATCCTTCCTGTAATGAGGTGACCAGAACTGAGCACAGTACTCCAAGTGGGATCTGACCAGAGTCCTATATTGCTGCAACATTATCTCTCGACTCCTAAACTCAATTCCTCGATTGATGAAGGCCAGTACACCATAATCCTTCTTAACCACAACTTCAACCTGTGCAGCTGCTTTGAGTGTTCTATGAAATTGGATCCCAAGATCTTCTGATCCTCCATACTGCCAAGAGTTCTACCATTAATATTATATTCTACCATCCTATTTGACCTTCCAAAATGAACCATTTCATACTTATCTGTGTTGAACTCCATCTGCCACTTCTCCGCCCAGTCTTACATCTTATCAATACTTCTGACATCCCTCCACACTATCTATAACACCTCCAATCTTTACAATATATCAGTGAGAGAAAGTGTAATAAGTCCTCGGAGGCAGAAGTCCTTTCACCAAAATTCCTTTACTTACACTTTTGACAACAGCATACAGAGTGCTTTCAGTCAGCTATTTGCACTCGGAGTGCCAGAGGAACTGACACTCCTGCTTAGGTACAAAGCAAGAAGCCTCCTGATTGGTCTATTAGTTTTGCCCTTAATCAGGGAGTTCAAATTCTAACAATCCTACCTCCATTGCCTGGTTAATGTCATTACAGAAAGGAAATTAAGAAGTGGCAGACCTGAAGCTTGAAATGTAGAATGTACGGCACAGCTGTATGGCACACGATGGTGTCACAAAATATGTTAAAACTCACTGTCAGCCAGCACTCGAGTTTTACTGCAGAATTACTAAGTGATGGTATGGCTGCTTCCTTCAAGGTCTTTCACACTGTTCCAGTCTGAAGCCAGAGTCAGACTCTGGGGTTCTACTAAACTTTAGTGTCACTATAAAATGAGAACCCCATCATTGCAATATTTAAACAGATTCTGCAAAATGTAAACATTACTGAAAACATTCACATGGCCTTAAAACTTGAGAATGAATACATTTTTCACATTGACATCACAACATATCAATGAGTTCGTCTTGTTTATGTCAAAGCTATTATTTTCAAAATAATATAGCGAATGCCTGCTGCTCGAATGCTAATTCAGGAAACAAAGAACAATACAGCACAGGAAGAAGACTTTCTGCCCATCTAACTTGTTCCAATCACATTGTTCTATCCAGACCAACCGCCTGTATTCCTCTATATGTTCAGGTATCTATCCAGGCAAGCCTTATATGTTACTAATGTGCCTTAATTGCCTCACTTGGCAGTGCATTCCAGACCTCCACCACCCTCTGTGTAAAAAGCTTCCTCCACACATCTCTAATGAACCTTTCCCCTCTTACCTTGAACTTGTATCCTCTTGTAATTGTCATTCTGCCCAGAAAAAAGCTTCCCTGTTGTTTCCGATGGCAATTTCTTGTTCCTCTATAAAGCTGGCAATAATTTTGAGTAATAAATTTGAATAGTTTAACAAGCTAGAAGTTGGATTGCTTACCACCCTTTTCCAATATCTTCAACCATGGAAATAGCAGCATTTAATATATGTCTTGATGGAATCACTGAATCTTGGAACCAAACAGTGGCCCATAATTTTCACAGTGAAAAGTGCAGCAATATTTGGAGTGGAGATATTGCAGCCAAAACATTAGAGAAACCCAATTAATTGAACCTTGACTGTGTTAACTCTGTATGGTTTTTGCATGCAAGTGTACGTACATCACATAAAATGTGAAAGTGCAAGTGCATTTGTTTTATCTACCTGAAGTTTATTTGTTAGTGTCATAAGTAGGTTTACATTAACATTGCAATGAAGTTCTGGGGAAATCCCCTAGTTGCCACACTCCAGCGCCTGTTCGGGTACACTGAGGGAGAATTTAGCTAATGCAACAAAGCAGCATGTCTTTCAGACTGTGGGAGGAAATCGGAGATGTGGAGGAAACCTATGCAGACACAGGGAGAACATGCAGAATCCACACAGCCTATGACTCAAGCTGGAATTGATCCCAGGTCCCTGGTGCTGTAAGGCAACAGTGCTAACCACTGTGTCACTAGTAACTTTACTGAACAGTTATCCATGATTTATTTTTTCTCCTGCATCAGCTGCCACCATCAGGTTATCCAGGAATAACGTCTGAGGAACACGTTAATTATTCGCGGGGGATATGCATCTTTATCGGTACAATAAGACCTTTGTCAACTGTCAGAAGGTGAGGCAGTCATTTAGAGCATTTTTCAGAATGAAACACCATTAAGAGAGATGTTATTCCCAATTCTCTCCTGACTAAGTTCTACAAAATGAGAAAGAAAGTTTACAGCCTGCAGACAGAGAGGCCTCCTCCCAGTATGGTAAGAACACAAGCTGGTAACTACTTAATAAAATAAATGCCTGCCTGTTTCACAGGTAACATAACTTTTAGCTTCTGACACCTACAAAGGGCAAACGGCTTAGAGCAGTCACTGCTCAGCTGAATTACACCCCACAACACTCCTAGCCAGCTATTATTCTCCGGTATATATAACCAGAATTCTTCTAACACAGAACTGTGTGACAGCGATTTAATTTCCACTCCCGAGATTGGCTATAACTCACTTCTATAGTGTAGAGTTCTCACTGGTAAAAATAAATGAATGAATAAATAAAACTGGGGCGCACTCTACTGTGAAGAATCTTCCATCTTTCTGTTGTTAAAAAGAAATCTTTTGGAAATAAGAGTGAGAGTAATTTAAACCAATAACGCTGAATATCAATGTGCTTAAACTCGATTTGCAAGTCATTTTGAAATAACTTCATTAGCTCCATATTAAAAAAAAGACACAATGCAACGTTAATGAATGATTGCTGTCACTTCTTTGGAACTTGTTGCATCTCATTCTTTTAGGTGGCACTCATGGAGTTTGCCATATGCCAAACAGAACCTCAACCATTAATTCACATTGGATGATCTCTTGCTTACATATGGTATACTCATTGGATTACATTGTGGTCACGCTATTTATCCTTAACAGAGAATAGCTATAGGGAAATAGTGGATTACGAAAAACAAAGTTCTTAATCAATGCTGCAGAATTTAGCTTACCTGGATGGTGGCAAGTGGGCTTAAACTTACTTGACAAGCAGTTTAAAAGTTTTATGTTTATTTATTAAAGTTTATTTATTAGCCACAAGTAGACTGACATTAATACTGCAGTGAAGTTACTGTGAAAATTCCCTAGTTGTCACTCTCCAGCATCTGTTCGGGTACACTGAGGACAGATTTAGCATGGTCAATGTGCCAAATCAGCATATCTTTCAGATTGTAGGAGGAAACCGGAGCACACGGAGGAAGCACACAGAGACATGGGCAAAATGTGCAGACTCAGCATAGACAGTGACCCGAGCCATTAAACTTGTGTCTCTGCAACTGTGTGGCAGCAGTGCGAACCACTGCATCACCGTGCCACCCATGCCAACATGTCACCCATAGTATCACAAGGAGGTTTACATTAACACTGTAGTGATGTTACTGTGAAAATTCCCTTGTCGCCACAGCCTGGCGCTTGTTCAGGTACAGTGAGGGAGGATTTAGCCCAGTCAATGCATTTAATCAGCATGCCTTTCTTTCTTGCAGATATTCATTATAGTTCTAAGTCTTTAACATTTTGAGGGGTCTTTTTGCACTCAAGACAAGTGACGCCGTTGCTAACACTGCAATAATGTTAAAAAATCAAACAGCCATTTATCTATATATGTTAACCCACAATTAGGGTATTGCATTCAATTCTGGTCATCACATTACAGGAGGGATGTGGGGGCTTTGCAGAGGATGCAGAGAGGTTTACCAGGATGCTGCTTGGATTAGAGGGTATGAGCCAGAGGGAGAGGCTGAATTATCTAAGGCTGTTTTCTCTGGAGCAGCGGAGGCTGAGGGGAGACCTGATAGAGGTGTATAAAATTATGTGAGGCATAGTCAGTCAGAATCTTTATCCCAGAGTTGAAATGTCTAATACTAGGGGGCATGCACTTACAACGAGAGATGAAAAATTCAACAGAGATGCCAGGGGTAAGATTTTAGCATAGAGAATAATGTGTCTGGAATGCACTGCCAGAGGTGGTGGTGGAGACAGATGCGACAGGGACTTTTAAGAGGTTTTTTAATAACCAAATGAATATGCAAGGAATAGAGAGATATGCACCAAGGGCAGACAGAAGGGATTAGTTTAATTTGGTGCCATATTTGGCACAATATTGTGGATTGAAAGATCTGTTCCTGAGCTATACTGTTCTATGTTTTATGTTCATTCCCAGGTTAGGTAAAGAGCACAGTCAGGAAAAGCTCATTCTGTTCCTCCCCAACCTCAACAAAATTTAACAAATCAATTTGCACAGCATTTCCTAGTTTATGTGCATTCCTTCTGCTCTACTTTTTAACTTGTTGAGGCCAGTCACGACTCACGTATTGTATGTATGTATACAGCTAGAAGAGGACACGAGAAGACTTTGGCGGATAGGATTAAGGAGAATCCTAAAGCTTTTTACAGGTATATAAATAATAAAAGATTGGTTAGGGCAAGATTAGGGCCAGTCAGAGATAGCAGTGGGAAGTTGTGCGTGGAGCCTGAGGAGATAGGAGAGGCACTGAATGAGTATTTTTCGTCAGTATTCACGCAGGAGAAAGACAATGTTGTCGGGGAGAATACTGCGATACCAGGTTGAAGACTGGGCAGGATTGAGGTTCATAAGGAGGAGGTATTAGCGAATCTTGAGGGTATGAAAATTGATAAGTCCCCTGGGCCAGATGGGATTTACCCTAGGATTCTCTGGGAGGCTAGAGAGGAGATTGCAGAACCTTTGGCTTTGATCTTCATGTCGTCGTTGGCTACAGGTGTAGTGCCAGAAGACTGGAGGATGGCAAATGTTGTCCCTTTGTTCAAAAAGAGGAGTAGGGACCATCCTGGAAATTATAGACTGGTGAGCCTGACTTCTGTTGTGGCAAAGTCTTGGAAAGAATTATAAGGGATAGGATTTATAAGCATCTAGAGAGAAATAAATTGATTAGGGATAGTCAGCACGGTTTTGTGAAGGGTAGGTTATGCCTCACAAACCTTATTGAGTTTTTTGAGGAGGTGACCAAAAAGGTAGATAAGGGTAAGGCAGTTGATGTTGTGTATATGGATTTTAGCAAAGCGTTTGATAATGTTCCCCATGGTGGTACTGCAGAAAGTGCAAATGCATGGGATTGAAGGTGATTTAGCAGTTTGGATTAGGAATTGGCTAGCTGATAGAAGACAGAGGGTGGTGGTTGATGGGAAATATTCAACCTGGAGTGCAGTTACAAGTGGTGTACTTCAAGGATCTGTTTTGGGGCCACTGCTGTTCGTCATTTTTATAAATGACCTAGATGAAGGTGTAGAGGGTTGGATTAGTAAATTTGCTGACGATACCAAAGTGGGGGGAGTTGTAGACAGTGAGGATAGATGTTACAGTTTGCAGAGGGACATAGATAGGTTGCAGAGCTGGGCCGTGAGGTGGCAAATGGAATTCAATATGGATAAGTGTGAGGTGATTCACTTTGGTAGGAATAACAGGCATATGAAATATAGGGCTAATGGAAGGACCCTTAATAGTGTTGTCGAGCAGAGGGATCTTGGGGTACAAGTACATAGCTCTTTGAAAGTTGGCACCCAGGTTGATAAAGTTGTTAAGAAGGCGTACGGTGTGTTAGCTTTTATTGGTAGAGGGATTGAATTTAGGAGCCGTGAGGTTATGTTACAACTGTACAAAACTCTGGTGCGGCCGCACTTGGAGTATTGCGTACAGTTCTGGTCGCCGCATTATAAGAAAGATGTGGAAGCATTGGAAAGGGTGCAGAGGAGGTTTACCAGGATGTTGCCTGGTATGGTGGGAAGGCCTTATGAGGAAAGGCTGAGGGACCTGAGGTTATTTTCATTAGAGAGAAGAAGGTTACGCGATGACCTATTTGAGGCGTATAAGATGATCAAAAGACTGGATAGGGTGGATAGTGAGAGCCTTTTTCCTCGGATGGTGATGACCAACACGAGGGGACATAACTTTAAATTAAGAGGTGGTAGTTATAGGACGGATGTCAGAGGCAGGTTCTTCACACAGAGGGTGGTGAGGGCGTGGAATGCCCTGCCTGCAGCAGTTGTGGACTCGCCTACTTTGGGGGCATTCAAATGTTCGGTGGATAGGCATATGGATGATATTGGAATAGTTTAGGTTAGAGGGTCCACTGGCCGGCGCAACATCGAGGGCCGAAGGGCCTGTACTGCGCTGTAATGTTCTATGTTCTATGTAAGGTAGTTCTGTAATTTGTGGTAACAAATGAATAATTGAAAATTAGCAGAGACTACCATGAAAAAGTTTTCATCTTGGTGCTGTCAGTGGACAAATCAGGGTCAGTGTTTTTGCTGTCTGCATCCAGTAAGAAATAAATTAAAGTGGCCCAAACTCATTTCATGTGGGAAAACTGCCAACAGTAAGCAGGAGCTTTCACCTGATCAATCTAAGAAAGGTTCACATGTCACGTCAGTGAGGCATTTTTCTTTCTGACAAATTGTTTATTGGATTCTGCCTTGCTGTTAATATCACACACAGGGTTAAGGCCAGCTTCTGCTGATTGGTTCTGTAAGCAACAGAGACTATGACTGTTGCGGGATACCACAATATCCAGTCTGAATTGAACCGATTGGCTAATTTCCCTGTTAGTCACACCATGAGCCTACACCATTACAAATAGAATTCCCGCAGTGCAGAAGGAGAGCATTCGGCCCATCGAGTCTGCACTGACCATTATCCCACCCAGGACTTATCCCCCCCAATCCCATGTATTTACCCTGCTAATCCCCTTAACGCAATGGAGCAATTTACTATGGCCAATCAACTTAACCCGCACATCTTTAGACTGTGAGAAGAAACTGGAGCAAACACCACGTAGACACAGGGAAAAAGTGCAAACTCCACACAGTCACCTGAGACTGGAATCGAACTGAGTCCCTGACACTGTGAGACAGCAGTGCTAAACAGTATGCCACCGACTAGACACTAAATATATTGATCTTGCAAGTAAATGGGAAGCAGATTCATTCATAACTTTCAAAGGGGCATTAGATTACAAACAACAAAGAACAACACAGCACAGGAAACAGGCCCTTTGGCCTTACAAGCCCGCGCCGCCATTTTAACATACAGTAAGTGCTCTCAAATGCCTATGACCTTTGTCTACGCCTACTGGACTCCACAATAAAGGTGTGCAAATTTAGAGAATTATAACCAGATTGAGGGATTCCTAATTTAGGGACAATTTGTTAACATCAATCAGCTTAAGAGCACGTTTTTGGAGTGTGGGAGGAAACCAGAGCACCCAGAGAAAACCCATGCAAGCACAGGGAGAATGTGCAAACTCCCACAGACACTGGTCCAAATCCATGTATTTGCACAGCAAACAGTGAAAGTCACTGAGCTGTCATGAGATGGGGGTGTCACTGGCTCGGCTAGCGTTTATTCCCCACCCCTAATTACCCTTGAGAAAATGGTGGTGAACTGCCTTCTTGAAGTGCCGTAGTCCATGTGATGTAGGGCATACACACAGAATGGTTAAAGAAGCAGCTCCAGGGTTTTGATCCAGCCACAATTACCATCACGTTATATCCAGATTTGGGACTGATTTGAGAAATAACTTCTTCACCCAAAGGATATGAATTTGTGGAATTCCCAGTGAAGCAGTTGAGGTTACCTCAATGAATGTTTTTAAGGCAGGAATAGATACATTTTTGAACAGTAAAGGAATTAAGGGTTATGGTAAGTGGGTGGGTAAGTGGAGCTGAGTCCACAATAAGATCAGCCATGACCTTATCGAATGATGAAGGAGGCTTGAGGAACCAAATGACCTATACCTGCTCCTTCTATCGGCCAGACCAGGTAAAGTTGGCAGATTTTCTTTCCTAAAGAGAATTAATGAGTCCAATGGGATTACCTTCTTTGCTTTCTGCTAATTAACCAATCCTCTATCCATGCTAATACATTATCCACATCACCGTGCACTTTCATCTTAAGCAACAGTCTTTAGTGTGGAAATCCAGATACACCACATCCACAGGTCCCCATTATCCACTGCACATATAATGTTCTCATGTTACATGTGATTCAAGCAATGTGGTTGGCTCTTAACTGCCCTCAGGAAACTAGGGGTGGGCAATAAGTGTTGGCCAACCAGTGATGCCCATGTCTCACGAATGAATAAATAAAAGTTTGCAAGAGTGCTGAAGAAGAATGCGGGGATTATGGTTAACTTGCTTCTAATTCAGGCAACACGTGAAAAACTTCATGCATGGCAGGGAGAAATCCCTTAAAAGGAAGGTACATTTTTGTTGGCGCAGGTAATAGAAGTCATTAGAAGTGATTTTGTTTCTAAAATTGATTCATTCATTGGCTACAGACTTCACTGGCTAGGCCAGCACCTATTACTTATTCGAGAATGCCCTTGAGGAAGTGGTAGTGAGCTGCCTTCTTGAACTGCTGCTGTTCCTGAAGTGTAGAAACACCAACAGTGTTTCGGTATTTCCAGGATTTTAGGAGGTATTTAGGATTCCAGGAAGTATTTCCAGGATTTTAATCCAGTGATGGTGAAGGAACAGTAACACATTTCTTAATCAGCTTATGAATGACTTGGGGGGAATTTCCAGATGTTTGTATTCCCAGGTGTCTGGTGTTCTTGATCTTTGAAGTGGTAGCAATCGTGTGTTTGGAAGGTACTTTGAAGGAACCTTGGGGAGTGCATCCTTTAGATTATAGGAGCTGTCACTGTGCGTCAGTGGTGGAAGGAGTGAACTCTGAAGATAGGGTGCCAATTAAGCAGGCTGCTTTGTCCTGAATGGTGCTGAGCTCCTTGATTGTTGATGGTGGCCAAGCCTTGGGGAGTCAGGAGGCAATTTGCTTGCCATGAGCTTCCTAGCCTGTGATCTATTCTTGTATCCACTGTACTTGGATGGCTGGTCTTGTTGATTTTATGATCAACAAGAAACCTATAGGATGTTGATAGTGGGAGATTCAATAATGGTAATGCCATTGAATGTCAAGGGGAGATTGTTTAATTCTCATTAGTCATTATATGCCACTAATATTACTTGCCACTTATCAACCCAAGCCTGGATACTGTCTGGCTGTACTGCATATGGACATGGACTGCTTTTGATATGAAATAGACACATGAAATGCACAAAATGATAAGCAGATTGTAAGATTTTACGACGGTGCACTAAAGGTATTTGGTATAGAAGATGGAAGGGTATGAAGTTATTAACTACTCATAGGAGGCTACAATATCCTGAAGATAACTTTGTAAAGGCACTACAACCAAATAACTAGCAAATGGCAGGGGTTTAGCCAGAAGATCTGGATACCCTGCTGTTCAAACCATTGACCTCATTAGAGGGGTAAAATTCAGTGAACGTATCAAATTCCACATCCCACCAACTGTGCCAATAGCCTCACACACTGCTCAATATCTCCTTCACTCTTCTAGCAAAACTCTATCGATCATGATTCATAATGTTCAGTTTCACTGCTCTGATTCATGAGCTGCAAATAGTCTAATAGGGGAGGCACGGTGGCATAGTGTTTAGCACTCCTGTTTCACAACAACAGGAACCTGGGTTTGATTCCCATCTTGGGTCACTGTTTGGGTGGAGTTTGCACATTCTCCCTATGTCTACGTATGTTTCCTCTGGGTCCTCCCACAATCCAAAGCTGGACCGTGTGCATTTGGTGGATTGGTTATGCTAAATTGCTCCTTTGTGTCAGAGGGACTAGTTGGGGTAAATGGAGATAGTGCCTGGGTGGGATTGTGATAGATGCAGATTTGATGGACTGAATGGCCCCCTTCTGCACTGTAGGATTTGATGATTCTAGGATTCTTTGATCATGTACTTCCTCCTTCACCACCCTCCTCCCCTCACTACATCCTTTAAGATGCCCAAGAACCGCAGCCAAGTCCATAAGCTCATAAGACATAGGAGCAAAATTAGGCCACTTGGTTTATCAAATCTGCTCTACCATTCAATCATGGCTGATTTTTTTCTCATCCCCACTCTCCTGACTTTTCCCCATAACCCCGATTCCCTTATCAATCAGGAACCTATCTATCTCAATGACCTGGCCTCCACAGCCTTCTGAAGCAAAGAGTTCCACAGATTCACCACTCTCTGGCTGAAGAAATTCCTCCTCATCTCTATTTTAAAGGATTATCCCGATAGCCTGAGGTTGTGCCCTTTGGTTCTAGATTTCTACTAGTGAAAACATCCTCTCCATGGCAATTCTATCCAGGCCTCGTAGTATCCTATAAGTTTCGGTAAGATCCCCCTCATCCTTCTAAACTCCAAGGAGTGCCGACAAAGAGTCCTCAACCGAGTCATGCAGTAGTGGAAGCGATGGAGATGAAGGAGCAGGAAAATGAAGAAGAAAGAACACGGGCCTTCTTCCTAACACTTGGAGCCACCAGTTCAGATACTGTATGTACTTTAGACTAGAGAATTAGGAAAATAGAAAATGCTGAAATACTCAGTGGGTCAGGCAGCTACTATGGAGAAAGAAATGAAGTTGACATTTCAGGTCAATCTCTTATCAAAAGGCACCTATATTAACCCTTCCCCAACTCTATCAGAATTTTATAACATAAAAACAGCTCCAATCCCAAATTTTCCACATGCTTCCAGTTAAGTGTTTATACATTGACAAAAATCAAGAATTCATAGCAGTCAGAATGAGATCTTGGTGAAATGCTTGCCAAATGAAGAGAGAGATGTGACCTTCAGCCTTTCACTCTATTTTATCAGAGACTTTTATTTAGGAATCTTTCACAGATTAAACTGAAATTACTTTCGCAAAAGCCTGAGAGTTTGTGTCTGTATTCAAAGGACAAACTGTGCCTGTTGCCAACCTTACTGAATGCACACAGAGGTCTGAGAACAAAGATTCTTTCACTGGTCTGAAGGGCCCCTTTCAGAAATACCTGGACTGATGCATGCAGACACGATCAAATCACAAGGTCTTAGGACTTATGTGTTTATATATAGACAATTTGCAGCTTACATAAGTTCTAGTTTGGACAATGTCCCATCAACAAACCTTAAAGAAGTTTGATCTTCAGCTGGAACTTGCTTTTTTAGCGTGTAAGTACTGCATGTACAGATAGATACCAGCATCAATGCACAGACTGACCCTTCATGTACTGGCCCTACTCCAACACATTTCCATTTTCATAGAATCCTACAGTGCTGAAAGAGGTCATTCAGCCCATCGAATCTGCACTGACCACAATCCCACCCCGGCTCTTTCCCCATAATCCCATACATTTACCCTAACTAAACTTCCTGATGCTGGGGGCCAATCTACCTAACCCATACATTTTTTTGCACAGTGGGGAGAAACCAGAGCACCCCGAGGAAACCCACAGGGAGACACAGGAAGAATGTACACATTCCATACAGGCGATGACCCATGCTGGGAATTGAACCTGGATTCCTGGCACTGTGAAGCAGCAGTGACGAACACTGTGCCGCCCATGGGTGGGTGATCTTGAAGGGTGAACTATGAATATTTATCATGCAGATTTGATTAAAATATTTGTTGAAGGTTCTGTGCTTAACCTATGGAATGTCATCTTTCCATGGAAAGGAAAATGGGTTGTATTATCACATTCAGCAGGGTTTGATGCTTGGCATCAAATTGACTAGTATTAAGCACCTTTCCACTGACTTTAACATCAAGCGCTTTCAAGATTTCTCCAATCATTCAGAGATGCAATGTAGTCAATCCTCATTTAATATTCGGGTTGAGTTCTTCAAATCTGCAACTTTAAGCAAAATGTTACCTGAATCAGATTTTATCACAAGAATTAATGTATTAGCTTATTTATGTATTAGTCACATTAACACTGCAATGAAGTTACTGTGAAAATCCGCTAGTTACCACACGAAAGCACCTGTTCAGATACTGAGGGAGGACTTAGTATGGTTGATGCACCTAACCAGCACGTCCTTCAGACTGTGGGAGGAAATGGAGCACCCAGAAGAAACCCACACAGACATGGAGAGAAATATGCAGACTTTCACAGACAGCGACCCAAGCTGGGAATTGAACCTAGGTCCCCAGCACTGTGAGGCAGTAGTGCTAACCACTGTGCTACCATGCCACCCAACATGTGCTGTATATCAATAAGCTGCCTGGATCTTAATTTTCAGAGTACTTCTATTCTCTGCTAGTTTGATATTTTTGCTCCAGTTATCCTTGATCCAACTGACATCAATTACAACAAAATGATGGCTTGTTTTCTGCTTTAGACTCATTCTCAACATTTTCTGATGTGGAGAGTATTTCAGATGCAGTATGGAAAAAGGTTCCAGTTTAATAGAAAAATGGGAATCATCTCTGGTATCCAGGCCAATAATAGTTCCTCACTCAACATCACAAAAACAAACTGTATGGCCATTATCACCTTGCTGTTTGTGAGAACTTGCTTTGTGTAAACTGCTACTACAACAATTACATTTGAAAGTACTTACTTGGTTGTAAAGTGCTTTGAAATATCTAGCAGTAATGAAAGGTGTAAATCTTTATTTTCTGCTTGCGCAAGCTGACTTCAAGGTTTTAATAGAAGTCTGGCTCGGAAAGCCACAAGCATTTCAATCAATCAGGTTAGATCCCATTTGGAATATTGTGAGCAGTTTTGGGCCACATACCTAAGGAATGATGTACTGGCCTTGAAAGGGGTCCAGAGGAGGTTCGTAAGAATGATTCCAGGAATGAAGAACTTGTTGCACGAGAAGCAGTTAAGGAGTCTGGGTCTATACTTGATGGAGTTCAAGAGGATGGGGGGGGGGGGGATCTATTTGAAACTTAGAATACTGAGAGAGACCTAGATAGAGTGGACATGGAGAGGATGTTTCCATTAGTGGGGGAGATTACAATTCGAGCGCACAAACTCAGAGTGAAGGGACACTTCTTTAAAACTGAGATGAGGAGGAATTTCTTCAGCCAGCGGGTGGTGAATCTGTGAAACTCATTGCCACAGAAGATTGTGGAAACTAGATCACTGAGTGTCTTTAAGGCAAAGATAGGTAATTCTTGAGCAATAAGGGGGATCAATGGTTATGGGAAGAAGGAAGAAGAATGGGGATGAGAAGCATATCAGCTATGACTGAATGGCAGAGCAGGTTTGATGGGCCAGATGGCTTCAATATCTTGTGGTGTAAACTGAAACTCCATTGCAGGATTTACAGAATAGTGTGCAAAACCACCAAATTTCCAATGCAATTTCTATTCCAATAAGTCAATCAGACAGATTAAGGCCACAGTGGTGTCAGTCCAGGACACTACACGCTTACAAATTAAACACATTAACTGATAATTTGTGACAGCTTTAACTTCTTGGCTGGTCATTCAATAAATGCATTGAACAAAATCAAGCCCACAACAAACTAATGCTCGAATATCTTCAATACACCAAGCGACACAGACAGATCTCATTTTTCAACACATTTTTATTTAAAATTAAAAATGCTTGGAAGAATAAGTTAACTTTGTCCTCCAAAGGCAGATTGTGCACAGTACACTGTACTGTGGCCACAGTTGTCAATATTTTAGCTTCACTGAGCATATCTGTTCTGGATATTTATCGCTGGTTTAACACTGTTAACTACCAGGAGATTTAATTTTTCAAACAGTACAATTTTGAGTTGTGTGTAGAGGTAAAAAAAAACAAGACATAAGGAAAACAATATTTGTAACACTGGACCATCCTTTAAAAACTCTTCTAGCTTGGTGATGCCAAAATTGCAACGCAAATTCTTTTCTTCCAAAAAAAAAAGGTGGACTGTCAAATGAAAAGCTCAAATTAAAGGAAGCGTAAGTATAAGGCACCCGTCTCTTCCACACTACCAGAAAGACGTGGAAACTTGGAGAGGAAGTTGCGAGAAAAGTTTACCAGGGTGTTGCCTGGACTGGAGGTTTTTGGGTATGAGGAACTGTATGAGGGACAGCAATGGTGGTACGGTGGTTATTACTGCTGCCTCATTCTGTGAGGGACTCGGGTTCAATTCTGGCCTCAGGTCACTGTTTGTGCAGAGATTTAATTTTTCAAACAGTACAATTTTGTGTTGTGTGTAGAGGTTAAAAAAAACAAGACATAAGAAAAACAATATTCTTCGGGTGCTGAGGTTTCCTCCCACAGTCCAAAGATGTCCAGATGAGATGCATTAGCTATGGTAAATTGCCCCTTTGCATCAGGGAAATTCGCAGGGTAATACAGGGATGGGTGGGATTGCTGCTAGTGCAGGTTTGATGATATGAATGGCCTCTTTCTGCATTGCAGGGATTCTATGGAAAGGTTGGGTAAACTTGCAGATTTTTTTTTCATTGGAAAGATGGAAGCTGAGGGGAGACCTGATAGAAATCTACAAAATTAAGAGAGGGGTAGATAGTCAGAGGCTTTCTCTCAGGGTGGAAGGGTTGACCACAAGAGGGGATAGGTTTGAGGTCAAAGTGGGAAGTTTAGGGGAGACGTACAGGGAAAATTTTTCACACAGAAATTGGTGGGTGCCTGGAACGTGCAGCCAGAGGAGGAGGTGGAAGCAGGCACTTTGCAACATTCAGGGTGTAGCCTGACAGACACATGAATGGGGGCAAACAGAGGGATAGAAGCCATGTATCGGCACAGGCTTGGTGGGATACAGAGCCTGTTCCTGTGCTGTATTGTTCTTTGTGTGCACACTCAGCAGGTCTCTCTACTTAAGGTCTCATACCCTATGCAGGTTGGTATTTGATTTAAGTCAGCATGTTCCTCTGATCATGGTGCTGTGAAGCTTATCTGTTGCTGCTGAATTGCATGGAGTTGATCTGTTTTATATGTCAACATTGTGAGCATCCTTCATGTGTCCAAGAATAAGTAATAAGCTAGCATGTAAATGGTATAAAATACTTTTATGCAGTTTGTAGACAAATGGTGTTTTTCAGCAGACTTGTTTGCGTAACGTAAGACTTGTACAACTTCCTTCCTTTGGAAACCCTTCCACAAGTTCCATTCAACAGCAAGAGGTGGATTCTTAAACACCATGATGGAACACTCCTGCCAAGTATGCCTTCTGAATGATACTTGCCTTTAATGCAAATAGTCATTCAAATTTATTAGAAATGTGATTTAAAAAAAAAGGCTATTTTCTAGATCATCACAAGGAAATTCAAGCATTTGTTTCAAAAGTATCGGTAGAAACTCATCTTAAATGACAACACAATATTGGATCAGCCACTTGATACTCAGATAGCATCTGATATTCACCTCTAAAGCTCAATGGAATTTCATATCAGATGCAGTAGCTGGAATTCTCCGGCCGTTCACGCTCGCCACTACCAGCGAGGACGGAGGAATTGGTACTCAGCAAAATTTCGATAGAAAATCCACTGATGTGAATGGCAGGAGAATCTCGCCCAATATGTAATGAGTGACTGATCTGATGAGGGCTGCCTTGCGTTTCCATCAGAGACAAATTCCTACACCATTATATCTTGATGTGAAGATGCTGGCGTTGGACTGGGGTAGGCACAATAAAAAGTCTCACAACACCAGATTAAAGTCCAAGAGGTGTATCTGGAATCACGAGCTTTTGAAACACTGCTCTTTCCTCACCTGATGAAGGAGCAGCTCTCTGAAAGCTTGTGATTCCAGGTAAATCTGTTGGACTTCAACCTGATGTTGTGAGATGTCTTACTGTTCCCATTATATCTTGAAGTAGAGGTCAGAAGTTTCAACAGATAAGCCTCTAGTCATTATCCTTTTGTGTTCATTTGGGTGCACAGACATCAGAGTTCTATGGATCAACAAAAGACACTGCAATGTATCGTGTTCCATTTGTAGTTGGAAGCCCTTCGTGGAGATGAGTTAATCTTCCTGGGTGTATGAAACTCCAGCCTTTCCTAGGGGACTCGATAAGGCAGTTATATCGATGGAATTTGCAACCTCCACCCTGTAACGAGAAAAGGATTTTTTTTACATTTCCGAGCAGCTAGAATTAATTTCAGTGTTCAGTATTGAAAGAAAAGATTATTGCTGGATTTGTGTGTTAAGTGTCTACATACATATGCTCAGAAGAATCTGTGCTTTCATTTTTTTCAATGACTGTCATACATTTGTAGTAAAATATGACCATTTGTATAGTGGACATAATGCATGAAATCTATCTCTATAACTAAAATAAATATGTAACATTGAAGTAAACACTTTTATGAGGATCAACTTTGTCCCAAAACAAGCAAAGGTAAACCATGTTGGAATATGAATTATGTTACAGATCCCAGAAGAATTAAGTTGTGTTTATGCATGTTAGGAATAAGATATAGTTTTAATTTAGTTTTTTTATTTGTCGGATAAAAAGTTGAAACCTGGGTCTAGCTTCATGTTACAGTGGGGACAACAAGTCGAGAGCTGTTTGTACAACTTGCATTTTAATGAGATTTTATGACCCTTGAAGTAGTTCAAAATAAAATCAAAGTTTATTTATTAGTCACAAGTAAGGCAATTAACACTGCAATGAAGTTACTGTGAAATTCACTTAGTGGCCACAGTCCAGCGCCTGTTCGGGTCAATGCATCTAACCAGCACGTCTTTCAGAATGTGGGAGAAAGTGGGCCACTAGGAGGAACCCACGCAGGCACAGGGAAAAACTGCAGATTCTGCACAGACAGCGACCCAGAATCAAACCTGGATCCCTAGCTCTGTGAAGCAGAAGTGCTAATCACTGCACTACCATGGGGAAGTTCAGAGAAAAAAGAGAAAAAAATTGCTATTGCCTAGCAACAAAGGCCAAGAAAGAAGGTCCCATGTAAATAGATCAGTGATTTTTAGTTCAGTTAGTGATTATGCTGTAAGGTGAAGACAGCAATTTACGTTTCTCATTTCCTGAACCAACTAGCAGATTGCTAAGAAAAATAAGTCTAAAAATCTTAGATGAGTCGCTGTAGAGTTAAAGTAATAGTAAAAGAGTTCAGCATCTCAATAGAGATACCAAGTTTTCAGCAGTGGAGTGGGAGGGGGAACTGCAGGGAGCAGGTCCTAAAGTAAAGGAGTTGGCAAATCATGTTGCAGGTATATAAAACCTTGGTTCGGCCACACTTGGAATATTGTGTGCAGTGCTGGTCACCACACTATCAGAAGAATGTGGAAGCTTTGAAGACAATGCAAAGAAGGTTCACCCAGGGTGTTGCTTGATCTCAAAGGTGTTGACTATGAGGACAGGCTGAGTAAACTAGGATTGTTTTCACTGGAAAGACAGAGGCTGAGGGGAGACCTGATAGACATGTACAAAATTATGAGAGGCATAGTCAGGGTGGATAGTCAGAGACTTTTCTAAGGGTTAATTATATGGAGGCACAGGTTCAAGGTGAGGAGGGGGGGAGTTTAAATGAGATGTGCAGGTGACGTTTTTCACACAGAGAGTGGTAGATGCCTGGAACACCCTGTCAGAAAAGGTGGTGGAAGCAGGCACATTAACAATATTTAAGAGGCACCTAGATGGGTACATGAACAGAGAGGAAAGGGAGAGATAGGGACTGAGTAAGTACAGGAGGTTTTTAGTTAGGCATTATGATTGGTATGGACATGGAGGGTTGCAGGGTCTGTTTCTAAAATGCACTTTGTTCTAAAGGAAAAAGAAGAAAGGTCCTATGAAGACCTTTTCTGCATTATGTCAAAGGAAAGGAACAGAAATCTGGAAAAGATCCTGTTAAATCAAGGCATGAGTGAGTAGCAAAGGTTCCAGATTTAAAGAAAGGAGACGATTTGAAGCAAACCAGAGCACTTGGAGGGAACCCATGCAGATAAAAGGAGAATGTGCAAACTCCACACAGACGTCCAAGGCTGGAACTGAACTCTAGCGCTGTGTGGTAACAATGCCAACCATTGTGCCACCATGGTTAAGTTAGCTGTTGTTGGCAGCAGAGCAAGTTATCTGGATAGGGTCTGAAGGCTTTAATGGTTGCTTACACTTTATATATTAGCAAATAATGCCAAGAGTCTTCAGCATTCTTCAGGGATGATGAATAAAATCTGTAGTGGCATAGAAGATATATGGATAATGTTAATCAGGAAATTCTAACTGCTGTCACTAGTGATCTTCTGCAGCATTGTGTATGGGGGGGAGGGGGGAGAGGCTTTTTCACCATCTGCTTCCAAAGGCAGCAGCCTGTTAATTGATGCAGTAATTAACAATTTAGCTATTTATTACTAATTTCTGTTATTGGACAATATCTATGACATAGGATCTTCACTTCTGTTATTTCAGTATCATTTTACACAGTCAAGCTGACACTAGACAGACCGGGGGCAATTTTAACCAAACATCTCCTTTATAAAAGGACAGTAAAGATGTAAAATGGGTGTTCCATCCAAACCAGTCAGTTTTGACTGAACAGGTTGGGTTAAAAATTACTGGCCAGTATAGTTCAGTTTCTGATCGGTGGTAACTCCAGGATGTTGCTCATGGGAGATTCAGTGATGGTAATAGCATTGAATGACAAAGAGTAATGACTAGATCTTGCTGGAGATGGTCACTGCCTGTGTCGTGAATACTCCATCAAATGCTACCATGATATCAAGGGCAGTCATTCTCAATTCACCCCGCGAATTCAGCTCTTTTGTCCATGTTTGAACCAAGGCTGCTATGAGATCAGCAGCTGAGTGACCCTGGTGAAACCCAAACTGAGCGTTCATGAGCAGGTTATGGCTGATTAAGTTCCACTTGATAGCACTGTGATGACCACTTGCAACACCTACTGATGATCGAGAGGCTAAATGGGTGTTAACTGGCTGGGTTGGATTTGTCCTGTTTCGTGTCTACAGGACACTCCTGGACAAATTTCCATATTGTGGTTCAGATGCCAATGTTGTAACTGTATTGGAAAAACTTGGCTAGGGGCACAGCAAGTTCTGGAGCACAAGTACTATTGTTGGAATGCTGTCAATATCCAGTACCACCAACCATTTCCTGATACATGTGGAGTGAATTGAATTGTTTGAAAACTGACATTTGCGATGCTGGGATCCTCTGGCAGAGGCCGATTTAATATTATCCGTTCTGTACTTCCAGCTGAAGATTTCTGCAAATGCTTCAGCCTTTTCTTTCACACTAATGTGCTGGGCTCCACCTTCATTGAGGATAGAAATATTTGAGGAATCTCGTCCTGTAGTAGTTGTTTAATTGGCCATCACTGTTCATAGCTAAATGTGGCAGGACTGCAGATAAGTCTTTGGTTGTGGGATAGCTTAGTTCTATTACTTGCTGTTTGATACCCAAGTACCCTGTGTTGTAGCTTCATCAGGTTGTCCCCTCATTTTTTTTTTACGTAAGCCTCGTTCAGCTTCTGGGAGCCCCTTCTGCACTGAACCAGAGTTGACCTCTTGGCTAATGGCAATAATAGAATGGGGGATATGCTGGACCATGAGGTTACAGATTATGGTTGAGTCCAACTCTCTTGCTGATGATGGCCCACAGTGTCTCATGAATGCCCGGTCTTAAGTTGCTAGAAATCTATCCTATTCAGCACGATGGTAGTGCACAATGGTAGTGAGGATATCTTCATGATGAAGATGAAATTTAGTCTCCACAAGAACTGAGTGGTGGTTACTCCTACCGATACTATCATAGACAGATGCATCTGCAATGGGCAGATTGGTGAGAGCGAGGTCGAGGTCAAGTGTGATTTTCTCTCTTGTTGATTCCCTCACTGCCTGCTGCAGTCCCAGTCTAGCAGTTATGTCCTTAAGGACCCAGTCAACTCAATCTATGATGGTACTACTGAGCCACTCTTGGACACTAAAGTTCCCCACCCAGAGTGCACTCTGCACACTTACCATTCTAAATGCTTCCTCCAAGTGGTGTTCAAAATTGGAAATGACTGATTCATCAGCTTGGGGGCGCGGTGCGCGGCAACAGTACATTGTACTCAGCAGGAGGTTTCCTTGCCAATGTAACTTCATGCCTTCCTACTCTTGTGGTCAATTCCCCTCACAAACAATAATATTCTATTCGCTTTCCTAATTTCTTGCTGTACCTGTATACTTGCCTTTTGTGAATCATGCACTCGGACACCCAGATCCCTCTGCACCTTGAAGCTTTGTAACCTCTCACCATTTAGATAATAAACATTTTTATTCTTCCTGCCATATTGACAATTTCACACATTCCCACTACATACTAGTACATCTGCCAGGTTTTTGCCCACTCATTTGACCTATCCTCTTTGTAGCCTCCTATTTTTGTGTCGGTAGCCAATTTAGCAACCATATCGTCAGTCCCTTCATCCAAGTTATTTATATAAATGACTCCAGTGGCACACCATTCATTGCATTCTGCCAACCAAGAAAAAAAATTATACCAACTCTGATTTTTGTCAGCTAGCCAACTTTCAATCTGTGCCAATATGTTACCCTCCACACCACGAGCTATTATTTTCTGCGATAGCCTTTCATGTGGCAGTAGCCAAATGCCATCTGGAAATCCAAAAATACCCCTTGGAACCTGCCCCAAATCTAGGGAATTCTGGCAAATTAAAACTAACACCATCGCAATAACCACTTCTTTCAGAAAAAGCAAAGCAGTAAGTCAGATCATGTAGTGTAGATTTTCTGAGGAGGAGAGATATTGATGAATGAAATTTGTTTTGACTGTTAGGAGGGTAGTTTTCCTGTCTCACCCGCAATGGGAATTGTAGTGGGCGAGGGTGGAGTGTGCAGACCACACAAAGGTCTGTTGACCTTGGCTGGGATGTTCCGGTTTTGGGGCAAGTGCGTCTGGAAAATCCTACCCTTGCTCTTTGTGTTCAATTACTCTCTGCAAAACATAAATTGTTAAAATGAAGCTAAAACCCATCTCAAATAGGAGTGTGAAATGAGGCAAACCCAATTGACTGCCACAAGATTTTACAATAATGAAGGATATTTCATTAGTGGGTTCAGCTCATCGATTTTAGTGTGAGCCGATTGGGACCTTGGAGAGTATGGGGAGAAATAAAACCACACAGCTCATTAGATGATGAATCCTTCTAACCATGCAGCAACAAAACTTATAATGAATGTTGACTAAATCAAGATATTGGGTCATAATGCATTAACATAATAAACACGATTATATTTTGCCTTACAGCCAGACCTTGCACGTTGATGTTCTGTTCTGACAGGGGCATTCTTTTATTAAGGTCCAGTTACCTCTGGGTCTTGTGCACCACATCCTAGTGTCCCCGAGATCGCGATTGTCTGACTGGCAACTCCCCAAGCATTCCCAAGCCTCCATGCCCCGGGACCCCAGCCAATTACCTTGTAGGTAACTGGGGGGGGGTGATGGGTGGTGGCACGGTGGCATAGTAATTAGCACTACTGCTTTACAGTGCCAGGGACCCAGATTCGATTCCCTGGGTGACAGCCTGTGCGGGATTTGCATGTTCTTCCTGTGTTTGCGTGGGTTTCCTCCTGATGCTCTGGCTTCCTCCCAAAGTCATGCTGATTAGGCGCAGTGCCCATGCTAAATTCTCCCTCAATGTACCCGAACAGGTGCCAGAGTGTGGCAACTTCGGGATTTTCACATTAACTTTATTGCAATGTTAATGTAAGCCTACTTGTGACACTAATAAATAAACGTAAAACTTGTCCTCCAGGTCCCAGAATTTAAGCTCAGGAAGCTTTGTGCAGTACCTCTTCTGGCCACGGCTGAGCTATTGCTGGAGGGGTTGGCGAGTTGCCGACTACTCTATTTGGCAGGCAGCTCTCTGAGGTGGAAGTTCTTCCCCAGTGAGGAGTGTGCAAGTCGTGCCTAATGCCAATCGCTGCTTGATAGAACATAATACAGCAGCGGGGATACTGTAATTGGCCCTCCAAACTGGCCCCTGCCATCCTAAAAATACAAGCCCAAGGCTGCTGAAGGAACTGGAGGGAATCAGTGAGGGTGGAAGAGGTGACAGAGGTGGAGGGAAGTGTTGGATAGTAAATGGTGCATGAACACTATATCCAGATTCCTTTCAGTATGCTAAAAATCAGCTTAAAAAAATTCAACTCAACTCCTACTCTGACTTTTTATAAACATTGGGTAGACTGAAAGTGGAAACCTAAATGCATTTAAACTTAAGACTTTTAATGAAACTTCAAGTGGAAAGACAAGGTGCTGGAATATAATAATACAAAGAACATGTTTAACCCACCTGATAATCTATTCCTTTATTGTTTAAGGCAATGTTTATCGTGAACGTAGAGGAATCGTGATGAGGTCTTAGAGAAGCTTGTCTTTCTGGTGTATACTTTACAACAAAGTTCAGCATGGCAAAGCCCTGGAAAGAAAATAAACCAACAACGTTCAAAACTATCGAGTTGCTTCATTGTTTTTGTGGCAGTGTGCTCTTGGAGTACTCATTAGTTCAAGCGTTGGATTAGTTCACAGAAACATAGAAAAACTACAGCACAATACAGACTCTTCAGTCCACAAAGTTGTGTCAAACATGTCCTTACCTTAGAGATTACTAGGCTTACCTATAACCCTCGATCTTATTGAGTTCATGTACTTATCTAAAAGTCTCTTAAAAGACCCTATTCAATCCACCTCCACCACCGTTGCCAGCAGCCCATTCTACACACCCACAATCTCTGAGTGAAAAATTTGCCCCGATGTCTTCTCTGTACTCAATCCCCTGCACCTTAAACCTGTATCCTGTTGTGGTAACCATTCCAGACCTGGGAAAAAGCCTCTGACTATCCACTCGATCAATACCTCTCAACAACTTATACACTCTATCAAGGCATCCCTCATCCTTTGTCTCTCCAAAGAGAAAAAACCAAGCTTCCTCAACCTATCCTCATTAGACATGCTCCCCAATGCAGGCAACATCCTTGTAAATCTCCTTCTTTTCTATGGCTTCCACATCCTTCCTGTAATGAGGCTACCAGAACTGAGCACAGTACTCCAAATGGGTCTGACCCGGGTCCTACATAGCTGCAACATTATCTCTTGACTCCTAAAGTCAATTCCTCGATTGACGAAGGCCAGTATTCCACTTGCCTTCTTCACCATAGTTCTGTTGGCTAGACAGCAAGTTCATGCAAAGTGATGCTAACAGTGCGGGTTCAGTTCCCGTACCGACTGAGTTCATCCATAATGGCCCTGGGCTGAATATCGTTTCCCTCCCCGCAACCAAGTTCGCTACAGGAATCATAGCTGGGTGATTTTCTGGTTTTGGGGCTACCCTGGTTTGAAAATCTCACCTCCACTGCCCTTGTCTTCTCAACCTCGCCCTTTGCCTGAGATGTGGCGACCCTCAGATTAAATCAGCTCTCTCTCTTAAGAGCAGCCTGTGACCGTGGCGACATTTCATTTTAATTTTCTCTCATTAATTGCCTTTCAGCAACTGGTTTTCACCAAATAAAATTGTTAGTTTTGTTTAAACCTCTCACTTGCTGAAAATACATTTTAACAGACTGTCAAAACCCACAAGACTGTAAGTTAAACATTAAAAATGTGATATTCTGATGAGCACTATTTTATCTGAATGTATAATTAAAAACAGCCACTGGTTCAGACATTATAATAACCAACTGGACAATCCAGCCAATTGTACATCGTTGTTAGGTTGTTGCCAGCCTGTCTCCTTTCAGTCAAATTTATAAGTCTGTTGACAGTCTTTACTCAGCTAAATGTTTGTTGGGGAATATATGAACAAACATGTGGAAACATTTTTGTCAGTTCCAGTAATAAAGAATTATTAGTTGCAGGGAACCAAAATTGGCAGAGCCAATCACCTCAGTAAAAGCTTCCAAAATTTGCAACTATCGAAAAAATGTTGTTTGAAGTCTTTCTGGCTTCTGTGTTTGATATTCCCCTTGTAGCTGGAAGCATTTGCAGATATCAGCAGCACCCCCCATAACTTTATTTTCTTTCCTCTTCCTGCAAAAAGAAATGCCGATGGCTACTGCCCTACTGTCCACTGGTATGATTTAAATTAGAGGCTCACAGGGAAAGCATAGATTCTGTTCTTTTCCTATCACTTGTGAATATAGTTGTGAACGTAGTCCAGTCCATGAATGCAAACCAGCCTTCCATCCATCAGCCCCGTCCACACTTCACGCTGTCTTGGAATCAAAGACTCCATGTACCCCGGACATTCTCTCTTCCACCTTCTTCCGTCAGGTATAAAAGTCTGAGCTCACATACCTGCCGACTCAAAAGCAGCTTCTTTTCTGCTGTCTTCAGACTTTTGAATGAACCTACCTTAAATTAAGTTGATTTTTCTCTACACCCTAGCTATGACTCTGACACTATATTTTGCACCCTCTCCTTTCCTAGTCCTTGTTACAAACATAATGTTTTGTCTGCATAGCGCAAAAAAAAACAGTACTTTTCACTGTGTCCCAATATATTAAATTTAAAATAGGCATCATGAGCCTTGGGAGTTCCCTGGGAAGTGTGTAAATTGTTGATGGCATTGATGTATTTGTTTTATCCTACAGGTACTTCAGTCCGCCTTTTCTAATAAGGGACATGCAATGGTTCGTGAGAAGGCTGCTCTTGGATTTTTCGAGAGTAGTGTAGTGCTTCATGTCGTTAGTGTGTACGCTTGACCTGGACCAGTTGATGGGCAACACGACTATTTCTGTGTTGTGCAGATACATGGATTTGGGCCTGTGTCTGTGGGAATTTGCACATTCTCCCCATGCTTGTGTGGGTTTTCTCTGGGTGCTCTGGTTTCCTCCCACACCCCAAAGATGTGCTCTTAGGCTGATTGGCAGAACAAATTCTCCCTAAATTGTCCCAAATTTGGTTCAAATACATAGATCTTTTAACATAGACAGGGATGACAGGGATCATGGGTAGAAGCGGGAACATCGAGGTGGCGGCACGGGCTCATTGGACGGAAGGGCCTGTTTCCCATGCTGTTTTGTTCTTTGTTCATGTGACAATAATAAATCAAATCACTTCATGGCTGGAGTTTTCCAGGTACCTTCACCCCACTTACCAACAACAGGTTCGCCTAACCATTTAAGTTTCCATTCATAAAGGCAGGACTGGAAAGTCTCATCGACGTGAAGGGCTGAAAAGTTGTGGCCCAGGATGCAAGTTGTTACAGCATTCCAGAAAAAGTAACATAGATGGAGCCATCATGGAAATATGACTGGACTCAGAATCCAGAAGCTCAGGCTCATTGCCTGGGGTCGTGGGGATAATCTCGCTATGGCAGCTGGTGGAATTTAAATTGAATTACTATATCCGGAAAATAAAGCAAGTCTCAGTAACGAGGCTCCCAATGAAACTATCACCAATTGTCATTCACTAACATGCTTCGGAATGGAAATCTGCTATCCCTTTCTGCCATAGCCTACACATGACTCCACATCCAGGGAACATGGTCGACTCTTAACTTCCCTCTAAAAAGGGGCCAGCAGTCCAGGACATTTAGGAACAAATGTCAGCGACACCTATATCCCATAAAAGAATAAAAAGACTCGTTGGCCTAGGTAATACCTCCACTTGCTCTCCTTTTGAGTCTAACACCTCCCTTTGTACTTTATCCTTTCTAAATGTACAATGGCAAACTTGCTTTATTCATTTGGGGAATTTAATGTTTTGCTGGACTAGTTCGTGTTTGGATCAAGTTTTTTTTAATATTTGTGGGCCATTTATTGCCCCTCTCTATTTGCCTGAGAGCAGTTGATAGTCAACCACAATGCTGGCTCTAGATTTACATGTAGGCCAGCAAATTTCCCTTTCTGAACTACATTACTTCCGAGATCATGTATTCCTACAGTGCAGGAAGAGGCCCTTTGGCCCATCGAGTCTGCACTGACCACAAACCCACCCAGGCTCTACCCCAATATCCCTCCATAGTTTACCCACTAATCTCTCTAACCTACGCATCCCAGGACACTAAGGGCAATTTTAGCATGGCCAAACAACCTAACCTGCACATCTAGTCAATCAGATGGGGTGTTCTCAACAATTGTGGTCATCAGTAGATTCTTAATTTCCAATTTTTTTTATTGAATTCAATTCCACCATCTGCCGTGGCAGGATTCAAACCTGGGTCCCCAGAACATTAGCTGAGTTTTTGGATTAATACTCTAACGATAATACCACTAGGCCATTGCCTCTCCCAGAGTTCAATATAAGACCGTGGTATCAAACATCTAAATGAAAGCAATCTAGAATTACCAGCATTAAAGAGACAACTGAGCTCCATTTCTTCAATGGAAAACACTTTTCATTTACACTAATCTACATAGTCAAAAGCGTAAACAATTACTAATTAATTGATTGATCAGTACCATGGGTACCCTGAGTAACTCTCCTCAGTGTTCACCTACACATTAAACAGCTGAGCAACTGATTAATGGGTTTAACCTCTTCCCATGAGTGTTCTCACTCACCTGTTTAACAGCCAGCTACACATCAGAGTGACAGGAGTTAGAACGTGCAAATGAAAAGAATCGCTTTCAGAAGAATAATTATTCTTAGCAGCCTGATGGGATAGAGAATTTGGGGAGTACAGTGGGGTGGACAGGCTGAGTAGCTGGTGATAAATGCTTTTGGTTAGTGGGACAGTTATTAAGTGATCATCAGGATTCATTGATATTGTAATGTCTACAGTTAGCTAAGTTGTAACAGAGGCAATGGGCTTTGAACAATGGCATCGCTAGTAAATATTAGTACAATCCAATGCCATTAATTAAACAATTACATTTATGTGATTTTGAAATTTAGATTTTGATTGTGATCAGTTATTCTAGATTCCACTATTCCAAAACACTGAGGAATTTGTGAAATGTGCTGTAATACCTGCTATTTCTGACAATATCTGGCTGACAATGGCTGGCGGCACAATGGCACAGTGATGAGCACTTCTGCCTCACAGCACCAGGTTCAATTCTGGCCTTGGATGACTGGGTGGAGCTTGTACCTTCTCCCCAGGTCTTCATGCGTTTCCTCCCACAATTGGAAGATGCACAGTTAAGGTTAAATGGTCTTGCTAATTTGACCATTAATTTGTGTTGTAGTGTTCTAAGTTCTATAGAGGGTGCAGAGAAGGTTTACCAGGATATTGCCTGGTATGGAGGGAAGGTCTTATGAAGAAAAGCTGAGGGATTTGAGGTTATTTTCATTAGAGAGAAGGCGGCTAAGAGGTGACCTTATTGAGGCATATAAGATGATCAGAGGATTAGACAGGGTGGACAGTGATAGCCTTTTTCCTTGGATGGAGAAGGCTAGCACGAGGGGACATAGCTTTAAATTAAGGGGTGGTAGTTATAGGACTGATGTCAGAGGTAGGTTCTTTACCCAGAGGGTGGTAAGAGTATGGAATGCCCTACCTGCAGCAATTGTAGATGCGCCAAGTTTGGGGACGTTTAAGTGGTCAGTGGATAGGTTTATGGATGAAAAAGGAATGGTTTAGGTTAGAGGGTCATTGCTTTTTCTCCATTGGTCGGCACAACATTGAGGGCTGAAGGGCCTGTACTGCACTGTAGTGTTCTATGTTCTATTTGTGTCAGGAGGATTAGCAGGGTAAATATGTGGGGTTGTGGGGATAGGGCCTGGGGGGATTGCTGTTGGTGCAGACACAAGGGATCAAATGGCCTCCTTCTCCACTGTAGGGATTCTATGATTCAATACTTTACCAGCCAGTGTGACTGAATAAGTGGCCACACCTGACAAGTGTCAATGAGCACCTGGAATACACTGACTGACTGGGTCTGTAAGATGTTAAGAAAATTACACTCTAGAATATGACAAATAAGAGAAAGCTTTAGCTGAAATTGACCTTATTCATCAGCTCCTTCCACTGTAGCACCGCACAAAGATTCAGCATGTGACATTTTTGTTCTGCTTGATTTAACTGAGGGGCAAAAACCTGCTCTCGTCTCAAGCTACAACTCAATGACACTTGTGAAAGAAGGCCGTACCTTAGTGTGATAACCAGAGAAAAGCTTTAATGCCACCGGTGCAATGTACTCCCGAATGAAATGCAGCCACACCTGGTCCAGTCCAACCTGGGTCATGTGAATGTCGTCAGTGGGAACATTTTCATACCCACCGACTAGCCGCTTGTCCTAAAACAGAACGGAGGAGTTAGTGGGCTGGGATCTTGCAGTTTGAGAGAAGCTAAAACACAGACAGGGACAGGGATGCAAAGACACCACGATCCCCGTGTTCCTGATTCAATTCAGTTCAAAATAAATCCTCAGTATAAATCAGCAATTTCTACAATGATATAAAGGCAAATTACTGCTGGATGCTGGAATCTGAAATAGAAACAAAAAATGTTGCATTATCTCAGTAGGCTTGACAGTGTCTAGGGAGAGAGAATAAGCCAACGTTTTGGCTGGAATTTTAACACCCAGAATTGGGACGGATGAGGCTCGCAGAATGGAATTCTCTGTTGGCCTCAGGGATGATTTTACGAGCTTCGCCCTAGTGGCGTTGTAAAATATCAGCCATCAAATCTGGATGACCTTCCATCAGGGCTGCAATTTCTACAATGGATAAAAGCAAATTACCGTGGATGCTGGTATCTAAAACCAAAAGAGAAAATGCTGAAAAATCTCAGCAGGTCTGGCAGCATCTGTAAGGAGGGAAAAGAGCTGACATTTTGAGTCCAGATGATTCTTTGTCAAAGCTTTGATAAAGGGTCATCTGGACTTGAAACATCAGCTCTTTTCTCCCTTTGCAGATGATGCCACATCTGCTGAGATTTTCCAGCATTTTCTCTTTTAGTTGCAAATTTCTACAATCTTGCTTTCACTTTTTACCATCATGCCACATTTATGTGGCACCTTTAATGGACTGAAATGTCCCACGTAACTTCACAGGGGTAATGAGAGAACAAAATTTGACACTAAGCCAAGATACTGCACAAAAGAACATAAGTCTAGTTAAAGAGGCAGGTTTTAAGATGGAGAAAGATGCAGGGTGGCAGAGAGCTTTAGTGAAGAAAGCTTTATATCTTGAGCTCATATGAATGAGTGACCGTACTGTAAAATGAACAAGACATAAGTTTTAAAGTTTTTAACATTCATTGATTAGTGTCACAATTAGGCTTACACTAACATTGCAATGAAGTTACCATGAAAATCCCCTAGTCGCCACATTCCGGCGCCTGTTTAGGTACACTGAGAGAGAGAATTTAGCATGGCCAATTCGCCTAACCAGCATGTCTTTCACATTGTGGGGGGGAACCCATGCAGACACGAGCAGAACGTGCAGACTCCACATAAACAGCTGGGGATCATCTATCCCTGTGAGGCAGCAGTGCTAATCATTGTGCCACCATACTGCCCCAACCACGTGTAGGGGAGTAATGAAAGGATTCAACAATAAAGAAACTAGAAAATAGAAGCAAAAACTATCTACTTTTTAAAAATACATAAATGAAATGGGTGACAGAGTAAGACAGTGCAGCCTACTGGAACTAATGCACGCCAATCCAAGGCTTCACCTCATTCTTTCCACCAGACCAGATACCATAGTGCTCCATTTCCTCCACAAGTTGATCACAGGTTGTCTCTGAAAATATGGGGAACCAGAAGACATCTGGGCAAGGCTGCCAAAAAGAGAAAGAAAGTCTGTATTAAATAGCTGGAGTGGGAGTACAGGTTGTATTTCTAACTGTGGATGGGGAAACAAAACTATAGCAATCAAAATGACATGGCAATTAAGTGCGGCAGTTAACGGTTATAATCAGATCTGCAGGAGTGAATTATTGCCCTGAGCTCACTGCTGATCATGTCATTTTTATATTACTGTAATGTCCGGATATTATTTTAAAATAATTTGATCCCTGACTGAAATCCAGCAGAGGTCCTAAGCATGGTGGTGATTTGACTTGATTTGATTTAATTTATTATTGTCACACGTATTAATATGCAGTGTAAACTATTGTTTCTTGCACAAAGCATACCTTTCATAGAGAAGGAAACAAGAGAGTGCAGAATGTAGTGTTACAGACATCGCCAGAGTCTAGAGAAAGATCAATTCAGTGCGAGGTAGGTCCATTCAAAAGTCTGATGGCAGCAGGGAAGAAGCTGTTCTTGAGTCGGTTGGTACGTGACCTCAGATCTTTTTCCCAATGGAAGAGAAAATGTCTGGGGTCCTTAATTATGCTTGTTGCTTTTCTAAGGCAGCGGGAAATATAGACAGAGCCCATGGATGGGAGGCTGGTTTGAGTGATGGATTGGGCTATATTCACAACCTTTTGTAGTTTCTTGATGTGCGAAGCTAATTAAAGGGGTAATGTTTCTTGTGTTTTTAAAACCATTGTACAATGACATACTGTGCAAGATCTTCAAACAGGCTTTATTTCCTCCTCCCTGCCCCCACCTGGCACACTTTTCTTTATTGAATATTTAACTGTGAATATCAAGTAACTTTGGATATGCAGCAAGATTATACTGATAAATAATGGACCTGTGGAGTGGGATCTTCAGATCCAGTGCTCCTGCTACACATTAGAAGCATGGATTTAAAAAAAAATCCTTCTGATCACCATATTATAGGAAGGATGTGATTGCACTGGAAGGGGTGCGTTAGAGATTTAGATTGCGTTGCTGCCTGGGATGGAACATTTAAGTTAAGAAGAGAGGTTGGATAAGCTTGTGTTGTTTTCATTGGAGCAGAGAAGATTGAGGGGAGACCTGCTCGAGGTGTACGTGATTATGAGAAACATGGACAGAGTGGAGAAGATGGAGCTGTTCCTCTTCATTGAGGGGTCAGTCATGAGGGACATAGGTTCAAGTTGAGAGGCAGGAAGTTTAGGGGGGATGTCAGGGTGCTGATGGTCTGGAATGTGCTGTCTGGGAGGGTGATACAGGTGGATTGCCTCACATCCTTTAAGAAGTACTTGGATGAGCAATTGCCACGTCATAACATTCAGGGTTAAGGGCTAAGTAATGGCAGATGGGATTATGTAGGAGTTCAGGTGACTTGATGGGCCAAAGGGCCTCTTCTGCTTTGTATGATTCTATGATGGGATGTGGGTTTCTTTAACTTGGACTGCATGCATTTCCCATCTCTAATTGCTCTTGAGAAGATGGGGTAATGAGCTGCCTTCTTGAATTGCTGCAGTCCATGAGATGTAGGTACACCCATAGTGCTGTTAAGAAGGGAGTTCCAGGATTTTTCACCCAGCGATAGTGAAGAAACAGTGATATATTTCCAAGTCAGGATGGTGAGTGACTTGAAGGGGATCTTGGAGGGTGGTGTTCCCAACGTATCTGCTCCCTCTGTCCTTCCAGATGGTAGCAGTTGTGGATTTAGAAGGTGTTATTATAAAGATCCCTGGTGAGTTCCCACAGTGCGTCTTTAGAGATGGTACACACTGTCACCAACTTTGCATCAGGATGGAGAGGTTGAATGCTTGTGGAAGAGATGCCAATCAAATGGGCTGCTTTTTTCTGGATGGTATGAAGCATTTTTGCATATTGTTGGAGCTGCATTCATCCAGGCAAGTGGAGAATATTCCATTACATACCTGATTGAAACTTGTAGATTGTGAACAGACTTTGGGGAGGCTCGAAGTGAGTTACTCATTACAGGATTTCTAGCCTCCAGCCTGCTCTTGTAGCCACAGTAGTTATCCGGCTAGTCCTGTTCAATTTGTAGTCAATAGCAACATCAAAGATGTTGATGCTGGGGAATCAGCGATGATGATACCATCGAATGTTAGATGGAGATGGTCATTGGCTGGCATTTATGTGGCGTGAATGTTAATTGTCACTTGTCAGCCTGAGACTGGCTATTACGCAGGTCTTGCTGCATTTGGACATGGACTGCCTCAGATCTGAGGAGTCGTGAATGGTGTTGAATATTGTGTAGTCATCAGCGAACATCCCTAATTCTGAAGGAAGGAAGGTCATTGCTGAAGCAGTTGAAGATGTTTGTGCCTGGGACATCACCCTGAGGAACTTCTGCACTGATGCCCTGGAGCTGAGATAATCCACCTTCAACCACAACAACCATCTTCCTTTGTGCCAGGTATGATTCCAGTCAGAGGAGAGTTTTCCTTCGATTCCCTTGGACCCCAGCTTTTTCGGGCTCCTTGATGCCACACTCGATCAAATACTGTCATGATATCATCATCACCTCACCCCTCGAGTTCAGTTCTTTTGTCTATGTTTGAACCAAGGCTGTAATGAGTTTGGGAGCTGAGTGACCTTGGTGGAATCCAAACTTGGTGTCAGTGAGCTGATTATTACTGAGTAAGTGCTACCTGATGGCCCCTTCCATCATGGTACTGATGAGCTGGCAATTGGCACAGATAATGAAATTGTGGGCCTAAAGTCTTATATTAGACAATAAATTGATTTTAAATTAACTTAATTATTCAGTAATTAAATAGAAAATTTTACAATATGCAATCTAGGAGCATTGAAATGTAAAATCCCACCCTTAGGATCTTCGCTGCAGCATCACAATGAATGTGAAATGCAAGAAACAAAGAAAATTACAGCACAGAACCAGGCTGTTTGACCCTCCAAGCCTGCACCATGTGAACTAAAACCCCCTTCCTTCTGAGGATCATATTTCTCTATTCCCGTCCTATTCATGTATTTGTCCAGATGCCTCTTAAAACTTACGATTGTATCTGCTTCCACTACCTCTCCTGGCAATGAGTTCCAGGCACCCACCACCCTCTGTGTAAAAAACTTGCCTTGTATATCTCCTTTAAACCTTATCCCTTACACCTTAAACCTGTGCCCTCCTAGTAATTAATTTCTCCACCCTGGGAAGAAGCTTCTGACTATCCATTCTGTTCATTCCTCTAATAATCCTATAGACTTCTATCAGATCACCCCTCAGGCTCCACAGAGAACAAATCAAGTTTCTCCAACCTCTCCTCATTACTAATACCCTTCATACCAGGCAACATCCTGATAAATCTTTTCTGAACCCTCTCCAAAGCCTCCACATCCTTCTGGTGGTGGTTGACTATGAGCATATCATTTGTGAGAACTACACGGCCAGATTAAAAAACTTGTGTAGTGTGGTACTGCAGATATACTGGTGTGTTTGGAATATATTCTACACTGTGGAATGGGCCTTGTGTGTTAATGTATACAGATAAACTCACAGCTGGTTCAGCAAATGGAAAAATTTGAACAGTTTTCAATGATAACTATAAGGGGATCTGTAAGGAACAGCAAATGTTTGAGTGGACATAGACATACCTCTTCAACCACATTCCCTGTAAAGATCTGGGAATAGTCTGGATGAATGTACTTTTCCTTCCAATCCTGCAAAACAAAAATTGTATTAGTCAGGAACAACTGAAAAATGAAGCCAATGCATTTGAACAGCACGGACACACACAGCAGGCCCTTCCTTCAATCCCTTCTCCCCAGAGTTTAGTGCTTGGTCTGTGTCAGGCTCCTGACCAGGATTTAACACCCAGCTGAAACACAGCACTCCAGCTTCCATCAAAACCTCAGAGGAAAGCAAACTGAATGATGAGGAACCCTTTATAATAACAGCATGAACCAGAAATGCAACCACACACAAAGAACTGGGAGGACTGTCAGAAAGAGGATGCAACCATCAGAAGTAATTCCGTTTTTTCTAATACCTGAAAAGACTCACATTCCAACCATTATCTGTGTCTCTGTTTATATAAGTCGTGTTTGTGAAACTGACCTCTCCACTAACCTGATAAAGAAGCAGCTCTGCTCCGAAAACTCGTGATACCAAATTAATCCGTTGGACCTGATATTGTGAGACTTCTTACTGTGCCCACCCCAGTCCAATGCCAGCAACTCCATGCAATCATTTGGAGTAGAGCAGCAATAAGCCATGCTAGAATAACTTCTAGGGATGGGTGCTGAATGAAGTGAAAACTACACATTGTTAACCTTTTCCTTCCCGGAAGCTACTCCTGTAGGTGAACCTTTACTTGCTGCTTGTCCCACCATTTTAACGGTGAATGGATGGTAAGGAGCTGTTAACCTGGGCACTGGAATCTGGCCTGAAGCTATTTTAAATCCTGGTCTTCATGAACATTTCTTTCTCCAAGAATGACTGGGTAGCAGCAGTCTCTCATCATTGCTTACCGACATGTGATAGCTGGCAGGGTCAACCCCTTGTATTCTGGAAAATGCAGTGATATGCAAGGGAGGGGTGTAGTAGAGGGCGGAATCTGGTTTCGGGCTGGCTTTTGCTTTCTTTGGGAAGGCTGAAGGAGCGCTTCTGCTCTCAACTTCAAAAAAGGGAATGGAAAGCACATTGGCTGGGATTTTCCCAGCCTGCTGTGTTGTCTGGGAGGTGGCGGGATGGGTGGTGGTGGTGGTGGTGATTCGGGAAGCTAGTGATCGGGAGGGAGATTGAGGACAACATCAGGAGTTTAGCAATTGGGAGGCAGGTGAATGGAAGGGAGCCACTGCACACGCATCAATCTCTCCACTGACTGATCAGTGCACGCACAGTGGCCCACTCAGCACTATGCTGCTGGCCTCTCATAAGATTTAGGAGAGAATTAGGCCATACGGCCCATCAAGTCTGGGATGAGGAAGGGCTGATACCCTGCCTCCACTTTCCTGCGTGAATCTTCCTCTGAGGCACTCAACATTGCACAGGGTGTCGAAGATTTGTTGAACTAACTGTGCCCAAAAGATGGGCACTTCATTTTTTTTGGGGAGAATCCCGGCCATATTCTTTCTGCCTCCTTTGGGACTGACTCTCTTTTGTCCAGAGTGTTCTGGAGAGGGGGAACCCATAGCATCGATGCGTACTAAATTTACGGTCAAATTTCAATGGTATTATCAGGATACAATATGTACATGTGAGAAAGGATCACATTGGCTTTGAATAGGTGCTTGCTGAGGGAGGAAAGGGCAGGGGGATCATGGTGGCAAGAGGGCAGAGGCATTTTAATTGCTTATGTGCTTGATCTTTGATGGGCAGTAGGGTTCAAAGTCCTGCAGTGTCATCATACAATTTTTGCTTCAGTTTTGAAGAGGTCACACAAGTAGACAGGATAGTAAAGATGGCATATGGCATGCTTGCCTTCATTGGTTACGGCATTGAATGTAATCATTAGGATATCACACTGCAGTTTTACAAAACCTTGATTAGGCTGTGTATTGTGTTCAGTTCTGATCACCACTTTACAGGAACGATACAGAGGCTTTGGAAAGGGTGCAGAAGAGATTTACCAGGGTGCTGCCTGGAATAGAGGGTATAAGCTGTAAGGAGAGAATCATAGAATCCTACAGTGCAGAAACAGTCCCTTCGGCCCATTGAGTCTGCATTGACCACAATCTCACCCAGGCTCTATCCCCATATCCCTACACATTTACCCACTGATCCTCTAACCTACACACTCCAGGACACTAAGGGGCAATTTTAGCATGGCCAATCAACCCAACCTGCACATCTTTGGACCGTGAGAGGAAACCGGACCACCTGGAGGAAATCTACGCAAACATGAGAAGAATGTGCAAACTCGGCACAGACAGTGACCTGAGCCAGGATTCGAACCGAGGTCCCTGGAGCTGTGAAGCAGCCATTCTAACCACTGTGCTACTGTGCCGCCCTGAGGCTGGACAAACTGGGGCTGTTTTCTCTGGAGCGGCAGAGGCTGAGGGAGGACCTGATAGAAGTCTATCAAATCATTAGAGTATACATAGGATTGACAGTCAGAATCTTTTTCCCAGATTTGCAATGTCGAATACTAGGGGGTACGCACTTAAGGTGAGAGGGGCAAAATTTAAAGGAGATGTGAGGGGCAAATTTTTTTTTTTACACAGAGAATGGTAGGTATCTGGAATACAGTGCCATGGAGGGTGGTGGAGGCAGATATAACGTGGGCATTTAAGGGGCTTTTAGTTAAGCATGAATACGCAAGTAATAGAGGGATATGGATCAAGGGCCTGTTCTTGTGTCGTAATGTTCTATGTTTAATGTGCAGTACCACCCCCAGCTATATAAATGCAAGCTGATGTTTTTGCATCATTAGCATATTCCTCAAAGGATTCAAATGCTGTGCAAGGACATAAAAGATAATGTGCAGCATGAAACACAAGCACTTTCATTTGAATTACTTTTTAACTTCACAATTTTTCCCGTTTCCTTTCTCTTGCAGCAAGGCCCCATAGGACAGCAAATTAATTGGTCGTGGAGCTCACAAACGTTAACATTACAGCTTCACATCTGGCTCTCCCACCCTTTTGTTATGAAGACATTTCTGTTCCCTCTGCGCTACACCACAATTGCTGATTAAGTGCAGCACATCAAGCCAAGCCTGTTTGTACTAAAAGGGGCCTGTTGCAAATTACAACTAGCACAAATGATAAAAGGGAGAAATAAGGAAAAGAAATTGGTCTCAAAATGAAGTGGAAGCTCATGACTTAACCGTTGTATCAAACAAATGCATATTGAATGAAATTCTTTGTGGAAATAAAACTTCTGCATATTTATAACAGCATATTAGATGCTGGGAAACTGTATGGAAATGTTGGCAACTCATAGAGGTTTACAGCATGGAAACAAGCCCTTCAGCCCAACTTGTCCATGCTGCCCAGTTTTTACCACTAAGCTAGACCCAGTTGCCTGCATTTGGCTCATATCCCTCTATACTTTTTCAGCATTTTCTGGTTTATTCCAGACTTCCAGCATTTGCAATATTTTGCTCTTAGAATAGAAATTTTAATTTGCACTTTGTGGTAGTGAGATTATTATTGAAACATAAGGGGGGAAACTATTTTTAAATTGTGCTAAATTTGAAAGTAAAGCAAGTATTGTCTTAAATGTTTGGTGTGAATTGAACATCACAGGAACATAAGAATTAGGAGCGAGAGCAGGCAATTTACCCCATTGAGCCTACTCCACCATTTAACATGCCAGAGTCATAGAGGTTTACAGCATGGAAATAGGCCCTTCAGCCCAACTTACTCATACTGTCCTTTTTTTTTAACCACTAAACTAATCCCAGTTGTCCACGTTTGGCCTATATCCCTCAAGACCCACCATACCTATGTAACTGTCTAAATGCTTTTTTAAAAGACAAAATTATACCCACCTCTACTACTACTCTGGCAGCTTGTTCCAGACACCTACCACCCTCTGAAAAAAATTGCCCCTCTGGACCCTTTTGTATCTCTCCTCTCTCATCTTAAATCCTAATGGTAATAATTAATGAAAAAAAAAATCACAAAACATGATTTTAGCAGCTACTACATGGGGTTTAATCCCATTCAATACACTAATTCCTGACACTGATTGTCCAGCTGTATTTGTGCACATATACACTTGTGCATTAGCATTCAGTTCATACTGCATTCAGCAAGTACATGCAGTTTCTGCCACCACTGATGGTGTGGTATGCCTTCATCAGCCATTAAGAAGTCTGCCAACACCAGGTTTAAGTCCAACTGATTTATTTGATAGTAAACTCACAAGCTTTCCCTCTTCGTCAGATGAATGAAGAGTACTGGCTTCAGATAAAGCAGTGATCTGTAAACTATCTGTGCTGTTATATGTTCAGTCTGAGGCCAGAATCCTCCATTCACCTGACTAAGAGGGAAACCTAAAATTTTGTGAGTTTACTATCAAATAAATCGGTTGGAATTAAACCTGGTGTTGTCAGACTTCTTACTGTGTTTACCCCAGTCCAACGCCGGTATCTCCACTTCATCAGCCAGTGCCAGTACTGCCTTGTGCCTTTGCACTGTGATGCCTTTACACACCGACAATTGGCAGCCGCTCTCTCTGGCTCTGGGCAGCTGTGCCCTGGTTGCTCTGCCTCCACTTTTTGCTGCTTATAGCTTGGAGAAGCCATCCAATCTTCCACTGCCCCAATTCTTGGCGACAACCTAGTGGTATCATCACTAGACTAATAATCCAGAAACTCAGCTAATGATCTGGGGTCCTGGGTTTGAATCCCGCCACAGCAGTTTGTGAAATGTGAATTCAACAAAACAAAATCTGGAATTAAGAGTCTACGGAAGACCTTGAAACTATTGTTAATTGTGGTAAAAAAATGTTTTCTTTATTCGGTCTGGCCTACATGTGGTTCCAGAGCCACAGCAATGCAATTGCCTCTCAACTGCAACTAGGGATGTGGCATCTGTGTCCCACAAATGAATCAAAAAAACCTTCCTCTGCACTCTTTGCTATTCAGTATTCTGCACTCTGGTCATAACCAGTTGCAGTCTGTCAGGATCTATCTTGCTTACTTTGACTCCACATCTCGCTTTGTAACCAAACAGACCTTCCTCCTTCACAATCTTTCTCCTGGATTTGTGCCATTTTTGATGCAGTAGCTGTCTAGGACATCATTGGCATTGGTGTTACGGGCACTGTAAGTACATGTGTAGAGAGTGAACCTTCTGCAGTTGCAGCTTCGTACAGTAACAGTTAGAGGCACCTCCTCAATGCCCCTCACCAAAATTCTTCTGGAAATACAAAAAAAAATCAACTTGCTGTAAGTTGCATATTAAAAACAAAGCAAAACTCGCATGGTGACAGTGGGAGCTTTTAAACAAAGTTTAATTCTTTATCCATGAGGAAAAGTTGATTGCAACTATTAGAACCCCATTTTCTGGGAGGTGGGGGCAAACTTGTAACCATTATTGAGTTTAAAGGGAGATTAGAATTCCACCTTGCAACTGCTAAAAGTAACCTGCATATTTAAAATTAATTATTACATCTTGTAAGTGTCAATTACAAGGGACACAAAAGCTTGTGATTGTAAATAAACCTGTGGGACACTAACCTGGTGTTGTGAGACTTCTTACTGTGCCCCACCCCAGTCCAATGCCAGCATCTCCACATTATAATTACAAGGGAGCACAGGTTCAAGATAAGGAGGGAATGCTTAAGGGAGATATGTGACGGGAAATTTTTTACGCAGAGAGTCGTGGGTGCCTGGAATGCTGTGCCAGAGGTGGTGATGGAAGCAGGCACATCTGGATGGCTACATGAATAGGGAGGGAATTGAGGAATACAATCTGAATGTTTCTTTCAAGTTTTGTTAGGGCATCAGGAATGGCATGCACCTGAAGGGCCGAAGGGCCTGTTTCCATGATGTACCTTTTATTCTTTGTTTCTGCTCCCATGCAGTAATATTTTTCAGCACTTAAAAAGCACCTGTAAATATGTAGTTTTGTTTCCGCCATGAGCTTTGTTTAATAGGCATTGGTCTGAAATAAAGATCAAGGCTGGGATGTGCCGACTGCTTCCCCCCAGAGAGGGTTTTCTGCTCACCTTTCCTTCTGTCTCACCAAAGCTAATGGCTATTTGCATTGCTTTACGGTTACGCCGCTGGGGAACACTCTTGGGGGGCTGGGGGTCATCCGTAGCAGGACCAGAAGTTTCATCCACGGGAAGGGCTGGAATATTCAGCCGGAAGTCATGAACTTCCACTTGACCTTCGGAAATATTTGCCTTAAAAATAACATTTCAATAAAACTCACGGCATTTCAATTGCTTATAGGCGTGGTTTCTGATAGATTGGGAAGGTTCACCATTCGGCAATTTTTGCAGTATACAAAATGCAAATCTTTCTTTTCTTCCATTTTATATTGAAAGGAAACTCTGGTTCTGAGCTCAGTTGTCTCCTATTCTCCTTATTAATACTAAACGTTTCTGCTGTAAGCATAAAGAGACTAATATAACTCTAATCAATAGAATTACATATGAATGTATAGGATATAATACTATACAGAGAGCAGGGTGGCACAGAGGCACAGTAGTTAACACTGCTGTGTCACAGCGCCAGTGACGCTGGTTGAATATCGACTTTGGGTGATTGTGTGGAATTTGCACATTCCCCCCATGTCTGCATAGGTTTCCTCTGGTGCTCCGGTTTCTTCACACATGCCAAAAATGTGCAAGTTAGGTTGATTAGCCATGGTAAATTGCCTCTTGGTGTCAGAGTACATATATGGGGCTACGGGGATAGGGCCTGGGTGGGGTTGTTGTTGGGTGCAAACTCAATGGGCCAAATGGTCTCCTTTTACATTGTAGGGATTCTATGATTTAAGAATCAGGGTGGAGACCTCAACTTTCAAATCTCCCTCAGTAATGTCTTTTAATAGTTTTTGGTAGCTTTGTAATCACAGAAGCTCATTTATTTTATTTATCAGTGTCACAAGCAGGCTTACGTTAACACTGCAATGAAGTTACAGATAAAATCCCTTAGTTGCCATACTCTTGCGCCTGTTCGGGCACACTGAGGGGGAATTTAGCATGGCCAATATACCTAACCAGCACGTCTTTCAAGCTGTGGAACAAAATCCACAACACCCGGAGAAACTCACGCAGATACGGGGAGAACGTGCAGATTTCACATAGACGGTGACCCAAGCCGTGAATTGAACCCGGGTCCCTGGCAATGTGAGGCAGCAGTGGAAACCATTGTGCCATTTGAGCAATCCTTATAGCATAGAAGGCTGGCATTCACTCCATCATTTTTATGCTGGTTCAGAATAAGCTGTCAAATTAGTCCTGCTCTCTTGCCCTCTTTCTTATCCCTTCAATTCCGTACCCCCCCCCCCCCCCAACCATTATGTACTTATCCAACTTTCTTTTAAACGTTACAACCAAATCTATTTCCACAACCCTTTCAGGCAATACAATCCAGATCACATGTTACATAAGAGAAATCCTCATCTTGTTTTGTCAATTGCCTCAAGTCTGTCTCCCTTGCATAATGCATATGTTAAAACTATTTTCTCTTCTTAAGAGAGAAAATTACCAGACTCTATTTCATCAGAAATGTAATTACAAACATTATTTTACCCATTGGCTTTCACCTGCCTGTGAAAATGATGCATGCGTCCATTTTATTATCCCTTTCATTCATTGCCGGTTGGCAAAAATGCAGCATTTAATGTGGTACATAAAATAAACAACAGTCAACAAAAAGCCCAGTGAATCATAAAACATGTCTCACACTTCATCATTAACACCACCAGATTATTGTAAAGGAAATGCATTTTAGTCAGTTTCATAGTTGATAAAAAGATCGAGAAGAGTGTTGAGCTATCTGTGAAATAAACACTTCCTTTTAGAGTATGAAACCTTGGTCTTTAAATGCTTAATGTTTCTATCCCATATATCCTCACAATGTGCAAGATTTTTCAGAACGATGTTTACAACTTTTCTCAATCTAAGTGAGGTGTGCATTCTATATCCTAATCTACACCAGTGTGCCAAAACATGAAATAAATACATCCAGTGACTGGTTGGTCTGTTACACATTACATAGTGGATGAACAGCCTTGAAAATTATACCAAATGACAAAACATCTATATCATTGATCATTTCTACAATAAGTAGTCTCACAACACCAGATTAAATTCCAAGAGGTTTATTTGGAATCACGGGCTTTCGGAGCACTGCTCCTTCATCAGGTGATTGGAGGTAGGTTCACAAACACAGCAATAAACAAAGATACAGTTACAAGATAATTACATTCTGGAATGTTGAGAATGATTGGACTGTGATTCTTTACAGGTAGTCAAGTCTTTACAGGTACAAACAGTGTGCATGGAGAGAGAGATAATTACTGGTTAAAGATGTGTGAATTGTCCCAAGCCAACACCACTTCATTTCTACAATAGGGAAGTGCAAGTAAAACCAAAATCCAGTAACAATCCTGAATTCTTTACTCTGTCACTGTAGTCCAGAGACCCAAGTAATGCTCCAGAGACTGGGTTTCGAATCCCATCACGGAGAATGGTGAAATTTGATTTCAATAAAAAAAAACTAATCGAGTTAAAAGTCTAATAATGACCATGAATGGATGGTCGAAGTGGAGTTTAGAAGGATGTGTTGGCAATCAGATTGATACGTAGAGAATACTGAAAGGCCTGAAGATGTCTCCATTAGTAGGAGAGACTTGGATCTTGAGGACACAACCTCAGAGTTAAGGGACAACTCTTCAGAACTGAGATGAGGAGGAATTTCTTCAGCCAGAGGGTGGTGAATCTGTGGAACTCATTGCCATGTGAGGCTGTAGAGGCTGGGTCATTGGAATATTTAAGACAGGCATAGATAGCTTCTTGATTGGTAAAGGAATCAAAGGTTACGGGGACAGGGGGGAGAATGGGGTTGAAAAACATATCAGTCATGATGAATAAAGGAGCAGCTTCGATGGGCCGAATGGCCTAATTATGCTTCTAACTACAATGATCTTATCGAGTAGGAAGACTGTGCAGTCGCAGCAAGGTTTACAGGCACCATAATCAGCACTATTATCAAAATAACCACTTAGGTTAAGCAGTCATTATTGGTCAAATCAGGTGTTACAAGGCATTTATATAACTCTAGGTTCAAATAATTAGAGTGTTGTTCTCAATGCAGTGTGATTATTTCTGAAGGTGTCAAGTTTACTCACTGCCTTAGTATAGCTCATCATTTGCACAACACACTCATGTTACAGGTTGTACATGTTAAATAATGCATTGTGATTAATGTATTTTCTCAAATAATTGAATAAATGAAAACTTTGCAACAGAACATAATTGATTACCTGAAGCGAGTTAAGTGTAGATAATTTGTTAATGTTTGGAATAAGAACATTATTTTTTTTAAAAAAATCGGATTTCAAAATGCACACATCAGATTCAGAACTTCATTAACAATTTTAAAATACTCACCAGTGGGTTGTCAAAGATTTCCCATAGGTCAGCGTGCATGTGTGAGGCATTGTAATTTTCTGTTGGAAGAAGCCGTCCAAATTCATGCTGGTTGCTAACGTACATGAAAATGCCCTATATATCAAAATTTTAAAAATTACTATTTAAAACTGACGATGACTGCAAAAGAAAAATGAAAACTGAAACAGTCAAAAAAAACCTGAAACGTCCTACACATTTCTTGAATGAGTGTCTGTGTTCCGACAATTAAAGGTCGGTGTTAATGTGACGACTTGTGTGAAAGGCTACGTGGCAGACAGACACTGTAGAATTACAGAGAGAAAATGAAAGACTTCTCTCAATCTCCAGAGCACTCAATAATTGTACAAATTTGATCAAGAGAATTCTTGCAAGAGATTGCAGTCACACTCCTGACCACCCCTCCCCACAGCATCTCCCTAAGGTTGTGGTACGAGTCAATTCCGGAAGGGATGAATGCAGGTAAGGGTCAGCCTGTCAAATGCAGCTGCAAAGTGCCTTTTGTAAAGAATTTCCTTACTCCATTAAATTTGAAGCTTGATCTGACTTTCAAACAGAAGATGGTGCTGGCTAAGAATGCCTAACCAGTTAGTGCTTGCTCTTCAAATATCATTTCACGCATAGGAAATAATCCTTTGTGCACTAGGTACAATTTCACGTACAGCAGACTCTGAGCGTGGAATAGCGATGTTATTTTCAAGGGAACCTGATCTCCGAGATGTTGCCTTAAATTCCTGCTTCAATCTACCTGAAATAAACAATGCTATTCAACCTGTTTTAAATAATTAAAACACATTAGCCATAATTGGACATCGCAATCAGCTTTCTGGTTTGAAGAATAGTGATATTTATAATTTTTTTTAGAAAAAGGCCACGTTTTGATCTTTTGAATTACTTCTTTGCTATAGAATGACAGAAGATCAAAATATAAACTAATGCAAACATAACATAAATACCCACACATTAGCTTAAAACAATTTCAACCCAGATAGATAGTTCATCAAAATATTTTCCATCTTTACAAAATACGAGACATATGGATTAAGTCCAAAAGCACTGAGCATCCTTGCACATCCCAATACACTGAAATCGCATTGTATACATTTAACAGAGCTTTAGTTTATCTGGGTAACCAAATACTGCAACCTCTGCATCCATCTTTGTAGCAAGATGGTGCAAGGTTAGATTTCGGATGTGATTTGTTAAAAACCTGCTTGTTTTGACTAGGGAAGTATTCATGGAACAGATCCCTTGAACTGATGGAGATCTATCAATTGATAAGCCAACAAAAGATGCCGTTTATTGCTCAGAGCCTTACCCCGCTGAGTAGAAGAATACTTTAGGTGGCATGACTCTGACTGGATAAATATAAGGGGGTCTCAAACCTACTGCATTCTTGAGATAAAAAAATTTAAAAGAATTAACTTAATTTCTCAATAAATAAAAAAAATACAAACCTTAATTTCATATTTAAAAAGAAAGTGCCATTGGTGAAATTACACAGGGATGTCCTTTAGTAAGATCAAAGTCATCTTTTCACAAGTGGTCACAGGGAATTTATAACCAATCAGTTGACCTTCATTGACTTGGCTTTTTGTTCTTTGGTTTTACGTCCATTAAAACAGATAGCAAAGGTTTCAGGCTGGGGCAAAATCACAGGCCGGCGAGTGCAGTGAACAAAGAACGTCACAGAAGATGAAAACATTTCTCATCTCATCAAGGTTTACAGCATGGGAAGAGGCTCTTTGGCCCAATTTGTCCACGTTGCTGAGATTTTACCACTAAGCTAGTGCCTGAATTTGGCCCATGTCCCTCTATACCCATCTTACCCATGTAACTGTCTAAATTCTTTTCAAAAGACAAAACTGTACCCGCTGGCAGCTCATTCCAGACACTCGCCACCCTACGAGTGAAAAAATTGCCCCTCCTGACCCTTTGTATCTTTCCCTGTTGCACTTTTTTTTTGGCATGATGCAAGGTTCGGCAGAATTCTTGCATCCTCAATTAGAAAAATGTATCTATTAAAGGGGAAGCACGTTAATGGTGCATTAACATTAGTTCAAATATCCTACCCATTTAAAGCACAGCTTCACAGAATAACAGAATCCCTACAGTAAAGAAGGAGGCCATTTGGCCCATCAAGTCTGTACCAATCACAATCCCATTCAGGTCCCATCCCCGTAATCCTACACATTTACCTTGCTAATTCCCCTGACAGTATGATCAATTTAGCATGGCCAATCCACCTAAACTGTACATCTTTAGATAGTGGGGGGATACTGGAGCACCTGGAGGAAACCTATGCTGACACAGGGAGAATGTGCAAACTCCACACAGACAGTGACCCGAGGCCAGAATTGAACCCGGGTCCCTGACTCTGTGAGGCATTTAACCACCTGCCACCATGTTTTATGATTGTGTCAACTGATTTTATTCCCAAATGCAACATGCTTGCCATAGGGAGGACCAGGTCCAGTGCCACGCTGCCGACATATTGCAAATGGAAGAGAATATGCCCTCGTCCCCTTACTGGTTTAATGTGTACACTATGTCATTTGATAATGGAACAAATTTATTAATGCTGTGCGGTGAACAGGTAGTATATAACTGAACCAATTTTTGATTCTATGTTATGGGATGGAGGTTCAAAACTAATAATTAAGAGAGCATCTAAATAGCAGCAGCAGGGAACATGGAGGATGGGTGGGGGGTGGAAATTTGGTAGAATTACCAGGATTTGCAAACATTTTTGAATAGAAATCTTTCTCATTCTGCTCTGTTGTGATAGAAAATGTGAAATGCAGCAGAAGTTGCCATCAGACTTTTTAATAGACCTACCTTATCTTGATTCTTCGCTACACCTTAACTATGACTGCTAAACTATTTTCTGCATCCTCTCCTTTCCTCCTCTATGAATGGTATACTTTTCCAACTCTTTAAGAACTGAATGAAGGACCTCATAACTAGGTTGTCTTTTAATCATGTAACATAATTCCTTTCCTGGTATGAGAAAATCTTTCTGCAAACCACCAATTACCCTCTAAATTTGAAAATTCATTTGAACATCGAATAACTAGAAAGAAACAACAGGATTGATGTACTAAGATTCTGCTATCATGCCTGTTTCCAATTCAGGCTTAATAAATCACAGTATGCTATACTAGTTTCCTTATTATTTATACTGCAGATAAAATACCATCTACAATGGGAAAACTGTGATAAATGAACCTTGCTCTCACTGACAAGACTTCTATTCAAATACTTTCTCTTTTTGAACCGCAGTGTTTATAAATGTGCTTGTTTTTACAGGTTCAAGCTATATTAAATATACAAGCTTTCACTTTTTCTTTTCTAACTGCTGTGTTTGTAAACATTCTTATTCTTAACTGAATTGTTTATAAACAGGCTTGTTCTTTGATGTGAAGATCTTGGCTGAGTGTTTCTTTCTCCATGATGAGACTTCTTCAACCAACCATAGCATTTTTGCACTGGAGGTAGCTTTCAGCTATAGAAGAGGCTGGTACCAGTTCCTTTGTGGCAGTGACATCCTGGCAGTGACCACAGCTTGCCACGCTAGAGTGTCTGAGGGCACTGCAAGCTTGACACTGCCAAGGGATCTGACGGAAGATGGGCCTGAGTGAGAGGTTAAAGGGAAGGGTGGAGGCTTTGCTTTCCCATTTTCAGAGTGCCTCTCTTGTTGGGATGGGGATCAGCCTTCCTTCCAACTGGACAGGGAGGGGAGAGGGGGTGCGTTCGGGTCAGGTCACCCGCATTCCTGGGTGGTGTTGGAAGAGGAGTGGGGGGGGGGGGGGGCATGAGGAAGGATGTGATGTAAACATTTACTGGTGGGAGTGTGGTTCCCCCTCTACAGGAAGGGTTGGGGTGCTCCCCTTGCCTGCTGTGGGAGACAGGGGTGGAGGGAATGTGATTGGGGTGCCTTTTAAAAATGGTCACCTGATCTCTATGAAGCCAGGTTGGACGGTGTGTTTTACACTCTGTATACATTTACGTTGTAAAAGTATTGAATTCCATAATGCCATAATCTAGGTGGTGCAGCAATGCTCAATACATGTCCAACAGACTTAGGGAGAGGGAGATTTTTCAACTCTAGACAGACATCGTTGCAGGCATGATGGGCAAATTTGAAGAACTGTGAAAAGCCAACAGCTCTCCAAGTTTTCCTATTCCACCCACGATGATATCCACAATGTCAGGGCTGGGAATCGTGCCCAGGATACGAGATAGTTGGAAGTTTTGGTCTTCCTAACTTGTGGAATAAGAACATAGAACAATACAGCACAAACAGGCCCTTCGGCCCACGAGTTGCGCCGATCACATCTACCAATCCACAGACCTACCTATAACCCCCTATCCTATTCTTTTCCATATACTCATCCAGAAGTCTTTTAAAAGACCCCAGTGAGTTTGCCTCAACAACCTCCGACGGCAGTCGGTTCCATTCACTCACCACCCTCTGAGTGAAAAAGCTACCCCTGACATCTCCTACGTATTTGCTTCCCTGCGGAAGCTGGGAAGCCTGCTTAAATCTGTGTCCTCTCGTAGTGACCATTTCAGCTCGGGGAAATAGTCTCTGAGAGTCAAGCCCGACTATTTATGTAAAGTTTTCCAACCCTAAGTCTGAAGCCCTTTCAGAAAACAAAATAGCAAGGAATATTTTTATTTATTCTTCTATGTTCAGTATCCACCTACTGTTCAGTTTTAAACTAGTCAAATCTTCCCCTGTTTATTTAATAAGGCATAATATTCAAGCATTCTCCATGTAGTTCTAAACTCCAGCTCACTTGCATGACGAGAGCAATGTCCCAGGGCTTGTCATGGTACACTCACAAGATCTTCTTTAATGATAGAACAGCTTGGGATCCTGGAGCTTCTCGAGTGTTTCAAAGTCTTCCGCACTTGAAGATAAATCACGCTGCCCAAGAATTTGTTACTGATCCACTATATCCCAGCATCCCACACAGGATATACACACGGTCTTCTTCATTGATGGGATTAAGTGACAGCATTCCAGAATGTTCTTCTCTTTATTCTCACTGCAAGAATATTCAAGAGGCTTAACACCCTTCAGGACAAAGCAGCTGGATTTATTGACCAGGCCATCTCTTATCTCCAACTTTGACTCTAGTGTGTATGATCTATAGCATCCACAGTAAGTGCACACCAAATAACATCTCCCAAACCTGCAATTGTTACCATCTAGAAGGACAAAAACAGTAGCCACATGGAAAGATCTGAGCGAGTTGGGGATGCTCCACCATTAAGTACATTTAGGGCTGAGACAAATAGATTTCTGGCATGTCAGGGAATTGAGGAAAGTGGGGAGTGGGCAGGAAACTGGGGTAAAGCCAAAGATCCGCCTTAATTGCAGTCAATGATGGGAGTAGGTCAACTCTTGCTCCTACTTTTGATATTCCTTATCTAATCACCAACCCCAAATTCTCCTTCAAATCACACACTATCCTGATTTGAACACATATCAGCATTCCTTCATTTCTGTTAGATCAAAACTCTGCAAGTCCAACCTAACCGATCGGTGGGAACATGTCCAATGTGGCTCAAGAAGGTGGCTCTCCACCAGATTTTCAAAGGCAGCTACGGATGGCAATAAATGCTGCCTTGCCAAAAATACCCAGCAGGAAGTTCTGAAAAAGTTATTTCTCGCTTGTGGGTTAGACACAACCTCAATACTGCCTGCTGTGCAACTCCAACTTTGAATCACGCAGAGCATTGTACCAGCACGCCCCACGGCGTGTCAAGGTCACCACAGTTGCAATCTGGTCGGATTCCAAGACTCTCCGATGTGCATTCTATTCACTGCGCACTACCACAGACAACATGGCTATTCTAATCATTCACTTAACAAAACAGAGCAAAGCACGGTAAAATCAAAGACATTTGCCCTCTTCAAAAGAAGTGTGACTCCTATTAAACTGTAATTTTTGAGGAAAATTTGTAAGGCAGTCATTAAATTCAAATGACTTTTTTTCTGCCTTCTGTGCCTGCCCAACCAATTATCCAAGTAATAATGGAGCAATTATCACACTGACAATGGACAACAGAAAAAATACGTTCACACAAGTACAGCACTCACACAAGTGCAGGATTTAAACACAGACTTCATACAGCTGAAAAAATCTCATTGGATAAAGCAACATTACAAGAGTTTCTTTTTTAAATGTAGGAAACAAGCATAAACCTTTGGGGGCTTGAACATATGGCAACTCTCCGGAGTAGGGGAGCCTTTTTCCTTTTCTATTTTCTAAAATAAAGGAGAAGCACTGGGTAAGATTCATTACTTTGTTTAAAATAAAATGTCTGGAATATATATTCGGAGGACAGAGACAAGAGAAAACATCAGAGATTTACTTGACCAGCTTGAGTCACGTGATGCTGACAAAGCTTGCCTGGCTAACGTCAACAGGCAATTGCATGACAAAAGCTACGGAAAACAAGTGGCAGACAACAACCTGCTCAGTCAACATTAAAACAAAAAAGAAAATACACGGCGCAGCCCTGTCAGTTGATTGTTGCAACATAAACGGGGCCAGTTAGTAATGCAGGAATAGGGTTAGGGTCAATACATGCAAAGAAGGGTTAGTCAAAGGCAGTGCAGTTCAACACCAGCCACGTAATCCCACTGGCACAGGAATACGGTGCACGCAGATACACAGAACAAAACAAACCGCTTCCAGTCATGGGGTCAAAACCGAAAAAAAGATGAAAGACGAATTGTCAAAGAGACAACAGATACATCTTAAACAGAAACAGGAATATCGTGCCTGATAGGGAACAGCATGTGCACATACAGTCAGTGCCACATCAATGGCAATAGAGTACTTGCCAACTCTCTTGATTTGAGGTCAGTAGACTTTCCTCCCACCTATTTGCTCATCAATGAAAATGGTGAAATCTGCTCATCTCATTTCCAATTCAAACAATTGTCATAATAAACACGGTGAACAATGAAAAGCTCACAGTATTGCTTTGTTAACAGTCGATAAATGTAAGAAATAGCAATAATAAAAAAAGAACGAAGCCTACGCAGAGCTTTGACAGGTTTCTTACAGGAGTCTCAGGACTCTGAACATGTGAGGCAGTTCCTTTTGCTTTTCTTCTTTGGAATTTGATATTACACCATCCTTTCCGTCTTCATATCAGGGTCCAGATGGAATGGAACAGGAAATGGCTTGAACTAATGAACCTGCTCGCCAATATAAACTTACAGACCAACAGTCTACAAATCTCTTAAATATTATTTAATTTGAAGTCATTCCCCATCCACAGCTGTGAGAAGTCCCCATTGGCTAACTCAAATAAACAGAAAAGTTGGCAAGTTTTTATGAGAAATAAGTTTTTTTTTACCTTTTCGAGAAATGTAGGAACAATATTGCAACAAAAATAATTTACAATATTTAACATAAATTATCCAATAGTTTTCCCCAATACTGCCTCACAATATTCAACAAAGAAATGAAAGAGTATTTTTCCATACTACATTTATATCATGTGCATTTGTGAGACACTACATTAAAACAGTGACCCCACCTCATTGAAACATGCATTAAGAGACTCATTCAAAGCAATTAATCTAAGGGCTGATTTCCCCTAAAGGGTTCTATGCATTGCTACAACCGGTAATCCATTAAAATTGTTGTAGCACATTGCGAGTGTAATTAAATTACTAATTTAATGAATTTACTTCAGTCTGATCTTATAATTGACATTGAATGGAATATTTCATTTGCTAATTCTTCAGCATATTGCCATGCTTGCCTAAACCCCTCATTGAGATTGATTCTTGTACAAAAATCTTCCCAGAATTAAAAATAAAGAGAAGATTATTGCCAAAATGAAATATAGCAAATCTCTTACCTTTTCCCTGAGATTTCTGCAAAGTGACATATCAGAATCCATTGCATCCTGCTTAAAATAGTTTTTCTCTTTTAGGTCAGTTCTCAAGGAGGCTCCTTTGATAAGGTACACGTGCGCTATGTAGGGAACATTCCACACACCTCTACACAAAGAATGTGAAAATCACTACCATTTCTAAATAAATGTCTTCAGGTCAAACATGGCGTGCAACAAAACAATTCGTATGGTATTTAGAGATAGTCCTAAACACAGAAAGCCATTCAGTCAAAAATGTTCCAGTCAACAGAATTCCATACATCCTGATCAGAAAAGTAGATACTCCAGTGGCACATTTCACGTCAACTGTCTTGCATTAAGAATGAGGCTCCCCGATGGTCATAGATCCTGTTCCGAAACAACTTGTAGCACTTATACTATACAAGTCTATTGTGTCAGGAGCTCAGACACATTGGGTGTCATTTTATGGCCTCGTTCGGGCCAGACAGAAATTCCTGCCAGAGGTCAATGGTGATTTTTGTTGTCGGATTCTTGCCCGTTTCAATTCATTGGTGGGCGCGGTGATGGAGTTCCAGCCATTGGACAGGGTTTTATAGCCTCGCTCATCCTGAAACCATAAAATTCTGCCCGAGGTCAACAGACCATTCCTAAGTCCTCCATTCCCATGGTTGGCGGAGTGGTAAAATTCTGGCCATTACTTTTTACTTGTTTATATGTCAATATTAAGCAATACAACTCCAAAGAATGGGGCTAGATGGATTGAGCATCTTAGATTGTCTCTTAGTGTCACGGGGATTAGCAGGGTAAATATGTGGGGACAGGCCTAGGTGGGATTGTTGTCAGTGCAGGCTTGATGGGCTGAATGGCCTCTTACTGCACTGTAGAGATTCTATGATTCTAACCTTTCTTTAAATACAAGGTTAAAATTATTAATTAGCAGATCAGGCAGCATCTGTGGAGAGAGAAACAGAATTATCATTTCAGTTTGAAGAGAAAGTTAGAGGTGAACCAAGTTTTAAAAAGTACAGAAGCAGGGAAAAGGAAGAGGGGGAAAGAGCAGGAGGGAAAATCTGTGATAGGTTGGAAGCTAGAAGAGTTTGAATAGCAAAAGGCATGATATGGAAAGGCAAAAGGAGATGTAATGGCATAATCAATCAAGAGATGGATGCCAGTTAACTGAGAATACAAAAGCAGAAACATCAACATCTGCCATCCAAAAGCATTTTTAAAGAAACCCAATAATGAGGGGAAAATAATGAGGGCACAGGTTATTATCTGAAATTGTGCAACTCAGTTTTGTATCTGGAAGGTTTTATAAAGTCTAAGCAAAAGATGTGGTGCTATTTGTCAGAATGGAAGCTTGAGGAACAGCACTCCATCTCACAATTGAGCATTTTATACACTTGGACAATTTCAGATCATAATCTCTGCTCCAATTCTTCTGAGTTATTCCTGTTTCAGGTGACAACTGTTGATAATACTGCTTCTGTCATGTATTCTTCTCCCCAGATCATTTATTTCTTGACTTGTCCATTTACCATCTCCTTTTGACATTCCCCATCAACCCTTTAATCCTTCCAAGTTCCAGCCTATCATAGGTCTCCCTTTTGGTTCTCCTCCACCTTTGTGTGTGAAAACTGCTAAATCTCTAACCTCTCCCAGTTCTGACAGAAGATCATTGACCTGTGATGTTAACTGTTTCCCTTCCTACGGACACAACATGACTGAGTATTTCAGTATTTTCTGCCTTTATTTCAGTCTTCCAGCATGTGCAGTATTTTGCTTTTAGGATTGAAATTTTAATTTGCACGACATGATAACGAGATTACTATCGCAATATAAAAGGGGAAACAATTTTTAAATCATGTGATATTTGGACAAAAAACAAGTATTATCTTCAATGTATTATCTGACTTGAAAACTGTAGGAATAGAACATAGAACATAGAACATTACAGCACAGAACAGGCCCTTCGGCCTTCGATGTTGCGCTGACCAATATAAAAAGCAATGCCCCTCCAAACTAAACCATTCCCTTCTCTTCCATATACTTATCAACTAACCTCTTAAACGCCACCAAACTTGGCGCATCTACAACGGCTGCAGGCAGGGCATTCCACTCCCTAATCACTCTTTGAGTAAAGAACCTACCTCTGATATCCGTCCTATAACTCATACCCCTTAATTTAAAGCTGTGTCCCCTCGTGCTAGCTTTCTCCATCCTAGGAAAAAGGGCTATCACTGTCCACCCTATCTAAACCTCTAATCATCTTATATGTTCCGATTAGGTCCCCTCTTAGCTGCCTCCTTTCTAACGAAAACAACCTCAAATCCCTCAGCCTCTTTTCATAAGACCTGCCCTCCATACCAGGCAACATCCTGGTAAACCTCCTCTGTACCCTCTCCAATGCCTCCACAATAAAGGAATTAGAAGCAAGAATAGGCAATTCAACCTCTCGAGCCCGCTCCACCATTCAATACGTCATGGATTCATTGAGGTTTACAGCATGGAAACAGGCCCTTCGGCCCAACTTGTACATGCTGCTCTCTTTTTAAACCATTAAACTAGTCCCAATTGCCTGCATTTGACCCATATCCCTCTATACCCATCTTACCCATGTAATTGTCTAAATGCTTTTTAAAAGACAAAATTGTATCTGCCTCTACTCCTACCTCTGGCAGCTTGTTTCAGACAGTATGTGTGAAAAAAAATGCCTTTTCTGGACACTTTTGTATCTCTCCCCTCTCACCTTAAACCTACGCCCTCAAGTTTTAGACTCCTCTACTTTTGGGAAAAGATGTTGACTACCTGCTTTTTTATGTCCCTCATTATTTTATAGACCCCAAAAAGGTCACCCCTAAGCCTACTACACTCCCAGTCTAACCTGCCTGTTATAATTCAGACAATCAAACCCTGGTAGAATCCTAGTAGATCTTTTCTCCACTCTTTCTAGTTTCATAATATCCTTTCTATAATAGTGTGACCAGTACTGTACAGAGCATTCAAGCGTGGCCTTACCAATGTCTTGTACAACTTCAACAGGACATCCCGACTCCTGTATTCAATATTCTGACCAATGAAACCAAGCATGCTGAATGTCTTTGACAAAGGGTAATCTGCATTTGAAACATTAGCTCTTTTCTCTCCTTGCAGATGCCGCCAGACCTGCTGAGATTTTCTAGTGTTTTCTCTTTTGGTTTCAGATTCCAGCATCTGCAGTAATTTGCTTTAATGCCAAATGTCTTCTTCACCATCCTGCCCAATTGTGACTCAACTTTCAAGGAGCTATGAACCTGTATCCCTAGATCTCTTTGTTCTGTAATTGTCCCCAGCACCCTACCATTAACTGAGTAAACCCTGCCTTGGTTCAATCTACCAGCCATGTCATGATTGACTTACATCTATATTACTGAGGACATAAGGTATAATGGATATTATACTCTGCGGTATTCACGCAGAGTGCTGGAAATGTAGCTGTGGAGAGCACTGAGGTACAGGGTTGCAAATTGGGGAGTATTGTAGTAGATAGGGAGGATGTGTTAGAAATTCTCGAGGGTTTGAAGTTGGATAAGTCCCCTGGGCGGACGGGATTTACCCTAGGATTCTCTGGGAGGCAAGAGAGGAGATTGCAGAGCCTCTGGCTCTGATCTTCAGGTCCTCGTTGGTTACGGGTGTGGTTCCGGAGGAATGGAGGATAGCGAATGTGGTCCCATTGTTTAAGAAGGGGAAGAGAGACCTTCCTGGGAATTATAGGACAGTGAGTCTTACTTCTGTGGTGGGCAAGGTATTGGAGAGAATTATTAGGGATAGGATTTATAGTTATTTAGAGAGAAATGAATTGATTGGGGATAGTCAGCATGGTTTCGTGAAGGGTAGGTCATGCCTTACTAACATCATTGAGTTTTTTGAGAAAGTGACCAGAGAGGTGGATGGGGGTAAGGCGGTTGATGTATATATGGACTTTAGTAAGGCTTTTGATAAGGTGGCCCATGGAAGACTTCTACAGAAAATGCAGATGTGTGGAATAGAGGGTGATTTAGCTAATTGGATAGAAATTGGCTGGCAGATAGAAGACAGAGGGTGGTGGTTGATGGGAGATATTCATCGTGGAGTTCGGTGACAAGTGGTGTGCCTCAGGGGTCTGTTTTGGGGCCCCTGCTGTTGTAATTTTTATAAATGATCTGGATGAGGGTATTGAAGGATGGATTAGTAAATTTGCAGATGACACTAAAGTCGGTGGAGTGGTAGATAGTGAAGAGGGGTGTTATAGTTTGCAGAGGGACTTGGACAAGTTGCAGAGCTGGGGCGAGAGGTGGCAAATGGAGTTTAATGTGGAAAAGTGTGAGGTAATGCACTTTGGCAGGAACAATAAATGTGTAGAGTATAGGGCTAATGGTAGGGCTCTTAATAGTGTTTGAGGAACAGAAGGATCTTGGTGTATGTGTCAATAGATCCCTGAAAGTAGGCAGTCAAGTGGATAAAGTTGTTAAGAAGGCATATGGAGTCTTAGCTTTTATTGGTAGGGGGATTGAATTAGGAGCCGCAGCATCATGTTGCAACTGTACAAAACTCTAGTGCGGCCGCACTTGGAGTATTGTGTGCAGTTCTGGTCGCCACATTATAAGAAAGATGTGGAGGCATTGGAGAGGGTACAGAGGCGGTTTACTAGGATGTTGCCTGGTATGGAGGGCAGGTCCTATGAAGAGAGGTTGAAGGATTTGAGGTTGTTTTCGTTAGAAAGGAGGCGGCTAAGGGGGGATCTTATTGAAACATATAAGATGATTAGAGGTTTGGATATGGTGGACAGTGATAGCCTTTTTCCTAGGATGGAAAAAGCTAGCACGAGGGGACACAACTTTAAATTAAGGGGTATGAGTTATAGGACGGATATCAGAGGTAGGTTCTTTACTCAAAGAGTGATTAGGGAGTGGAATGCCCTGCCTGCAGCTGTTGTAGATGCGCCAAGTTGGTGGCGTTTAAGAGGTTAGTTGATAAGTATATGGATGAGAAGGGAATGGTTTAGTTAGGAGGGGCATTGCTTTTTATTTTGGTCGGCACAACATCGAAGGCCGAAGGGCCTGTTCTGTGCTGTATTGTTCTATGTTCTATGGATACAGTGATGGTCATCTTCTAAGATTCTATAGACTCTGGAAGAATTCCTACATGTTGGAGGGTAGCTAGTACAACCCCAATATTTCAAAAAGGAGGTAAAGAGAAATGAAGGTTCAAAGTTACGGCAATGGAGGGTTATTCAGTAAATCCCGTTGAAAACTGTATGGGGATGAGGGATGAGAGATGAGAACAGGAAGAGTGATGCTCTTTGTGACAAAACATCATGCTGCCTATTGCTATCACAATTGGAAAACAGCCACCAGGGCCAAGTAACAGTCATTAGGCACAGCCAACTATAGGCCGCATAGGAGGTGAGCAGACTGGGCAACAGAACACACAACAATTTCACTTGTATTAGTCTTTAAAATAATATTTCTGCATTCCATTTGAACATGTAGGCAATTCAAATATTTTCTATTCTGAATTGTTATGTTAACATCTCTCATTTTTGCAATGTCACAATGTAGTTTAGAGATCTGACCACTAGGTGATGCTTCCGAGCAATTTCCTAAAGTCACTCCTCCAAATTTGCACCAGATGTTACGTTCCTCTGGCCGATGGATGTGAAGACGCAGAAGGACAAGTAAAATCTGGCAGGTGGCACCCTGCCATTTATCCACCCTCACCCAACCTGTCTAGAAATATCATGGGGGTGGAGGGGGGAGGGGAACTGGAAGTGGAGAACTTACTCACCTTTAGACCAATGATAAATTATTGGTCACTTAAGGGTCTCATTTGCTGCTGCCAATATTTCACCTGTGGCAGACAGGAGATGCGTGAGGCAGGTCACACGGGAAGCCTAGCACTTTCAGCTAGCAGTGGACGAGGGGAGGAACACAAAGGCGGTACGGTGGTACAGTGGTTAGTATGGCTATCTCACGGCTCCACATTCAATTCTGGCCTTGGGTGACTGACTATGTGGAGTTTGCACATTCTCCTCGCCTTCTGCATGGGTCTCTTCTAGATGCTCTGGCTTCCTCCCACAATCTAAAGATGTGCAGGTTAATTGGATTGGCCGTGCTAAATTGCCTTTTAATGTCACAAGATGTGTGGGTTGGGTGGATTAGTCACGAGAAATGTGAGGGGTTCCAGGAAAATGGAAGGTCAGGGGTCAGGGGGCTAAAATAATTACTCTGTCGGAGAATCGGTACAGACTTGATGGGCCGAATGGTCTGTTCCGGCCTCTTGAACTACCTACCATCCTAGTGCCATTCTTGCTGAGACGCCAAACCCCAGCTCCTTGGTAGAATTTCCATAGTCCCACTGGGGCTGCTCAGAGCAGAGACCTGTTAGCCATCCAATTAACCATTAGCCCCTCTAAAGGTAGAACTTCCTTCTGTGATAGGGTGGAAGTCTTGCCTTCAAGCAAAGAATTTGTGGGACAGCCTTGGGGATCATGGACAGACTCCTCACGACATTTTAACCAGGATGGGCAGGGACCGTGACATTTCGTGAAGTCCAGCCTTATGTTTTAGTTACATCGGCCACTATACTCATTAACTGATAACTTAAAGCAACACTTCAAACAAAGTTTAAACAGCTTTTCTTACAGGATGACAATGAAAAAAAACTCACACTCGATTTCCTTCAACAATATCAACATAATCCTCGGAGCGTGCGTAGTAACCATCCGGAGTTAACGCACCCCAAAAATTGGACCACAGCTTTTTATACTGGGTGATCATTGGTGCAATTATCCTCCTATTAACATCAGAGAGAAATGATGATTAACCAAAAAAAAATCACTTTGCAATCAATTTAGTTAAACATTTGACAGTTTGGGGGTGGAGGGAGACTTTGCTGTCCTGTGCCCCCCCCCCCCCGCCCACCCTTCCACAGAACTGGTCGCAGCACAGTAACAAGTACTGCTGCCTCCCAGCTCCAGGGGCTTGGGTTCGATTCCCAGCTCGGGTCACGGTCTATGTGGAGTCTGCACATTCTCCTCGTGTTTTCATGGGTTTCCTCCAGGTGCTCCGGTTTCCTCCCACAGTGTGTGGGTTAGTTTGATTGGCCATGCTAAAATTGCCCCTTAGTGTCCTGGGATGTGTGGGTCAGAGGGATTAGTGGGTAAAATATGTAGGGTAATGGGGGTAGGGCCTGGGTGGGATTGTGGTAGGTGTAGACCGAATGGCCTCTTTCTGCACTGTAGGGTTCTATGGTCCACTGATCTCGGGCAGGATTGTCTGGTTTTAAAAACTCACTTTCCTCTTTTGCAGATTTATCCATCGCCTGATGGTGCTAATAATGCCAAGGTCGAAGGTTTGATCTCCATACTAGCCAGTCATCATTATGGGTAGCACGGTGGCACAGTGGTTAGCACCGCTGCCTCACAACACCAGGGACCCAGGTTTGATCCCCTGTTTGGGTCACTGTTTGTGCAGAGTCTGCAAGTTCCCTTCGTGTCTGCTTGGGTTTCTTCTGGATGCTCCGGTTTCCTCCCACCACAGTCCAAAGACATATGAGTTAGGTGCATTGGCCATGTTCAGTTGCCCCTTCGTGTCCTGGAATGCGTAGTTTAGCAAGATAAATAGGTGGGATTATAGGAACAGGGCAGGATTGGTGCAGACTCGATGGGCTGAATGACCTCCTTTTGCACTAAAGGTTTTCCATTAAATCCCATTACGACCCTCTTACGAGTTTTCGCAGTCATAACAGAACTTATGCTCATATAAAACGGATGCTGAGAATCTCACCCTAGAGCCATGAAGAAGAATTTTACAGGCTTGAAATGCCAATTATACTTTCTCCCTCTACCGATACTGCCAGACTTGCTGAGTTTTTCCCTAATCTTGTTTCAGATTCCAGCATCCGCAATATTTAACTTTTGTCCCACTGCACTGAATTTGACTGACTAATTCAAAACAGCTCTTGTGCAAGGCAATGTGGAGAGTCCGGTTCAACATTTCAATATTCTGCACTTAATTTCATGAGCATTTTTACAACACAACTTTATTGTACCTCAGGGGGTCTGTAAATTAAATCAACATTTAAAAAAGCCCTAGTTGATTGCCTAAGCTTTTTAAATGCTTATTGCATTGAAATATAATATGTTCACTGAGGCAAAAGCCCCTTTCACTAAAATCTGTTTATTTACAATTCCGATAGCAGTACACAGAGTCCCGGTAGTCAGCAGGATACCTTTGGGAGTGCCAGAGGAATTGACACATCTGGTTATATACAAAGTAAGGTGTTCCCTGACTGGCCCATCAATTGGCCCCTTAAGGGAGTTTTATTCCAATAGACCAACCTCAATGGCCTGATTAAAGTCATTACAATAATATAGCCATTAGCTTAATTAAAAGACATTGATCTTGTCAGTGTAGCTTCAATTAAATGCATTCCCTATTCAATTTCAAATCTTGCCAATCGTTGTGTTCGGGTCTACTGAACTATTGAAAAGTTGGCATTTCAAATGGATGGGAGTAAGTGTAGCCAAACTGGTAATAATTCTGCTCAGTTCACACACCTGGGACACGGAATTTTAGTTCATTCAACAGAGTTCACAAGTTTATTAATTAGCACCACAAGTAGGCCTACATTAACAGTGTAAGCAGTCCCACAACACCAGGTTAAAGTCCAACAGTTTTCTATGGTAGCACGAGCTTTTTGAAGCATTGCTCCTTCATCAGGTGAGTCAACATTAACACTACAGTGAAGTTACTGTGAAAATTACTTTGTCGCCACAATCCAGCACCTTTTCGGGTATACTAAGGGAGAATTTAGCATGGACAATACACTTAGCCAACTCTTTTAGAGTGTGGGAGGAAACCTGGAAGGAACCCACACAGACACAGGAAGAACGTGCAGACTCTGCACAGACAGTGACTCATGCCAGGAATTGAACCCAGGTACTTGATGCTGTGAGGCAGCAGTGCTAAACACAGTGCCATCGTACTGCCTTTACTCCAGGAGTAAGGAAACCCAAAGTGTTTGGTGTCCACTGGGTGGAACATGTAAATTAACTGAAGAGATCTCTCGCAAAGGAAGAAAAGTCTTTAGGCAGATGGAAAATGCAATGCATTGAAAATGGTCACACCAGGTTTTCATCCTGCTTCACATTTGATCAGAAGCATGAAAAAAATGGGATGAATTTGTACAAATTCAAAGAGATTAATGTGCATTGAAGAGAATGCTGGTCTGAGTTTAAAACTTAGACTCTTTTCTGACTGGCTGGAACAAGTAAATCGCCAAATGCTACATGGCAAATATTTGATAATCTATAGGGAAAGTGAGCCACGGCAAACTGGATTTTTTTTAATTTATTCATGGCACATGGACATCGCTGGCTGGCCAGCATTTATTGTCCATCCCTAATTGCCCTTGAACTGAATGGCCATTTCAGAGGGCAGTTAAAAGTCAACCACAATGCTGTGGCTCTGGAGTCACATGTAGGCCAGACCAAGTAAGGACGGCAGCTTTGGTTCCCTACAAGAACATTAGTGAATCAGATGGGTTTTTCTGACAATCAACAATAGTTTCATGGTCGTCAGTAGATTCTTAATTCCATATTTTTTTGATTGAATTCAAATTCCACCACTGGCCGTGGCAGGATTCAAACTCAGCTCCCCAAAACATCAGCTGAGTTTCGAAATAAATAGTCTCAGTGATAATATCATAAGCCATTGTCTCTGCCAAAAAGACTAACAAAACAAAAGATGTATTTTGAAATAACTTTCTGAAAATCGGTAGCCATTTAAACTAAGAGTGAACAAAGGAACAAGAGTAAGCCATTCAGCCCCTTAACCTTGTTGTGCCATTTTATACCTCTGACACATTTGTCCACTTTGTTTCCATGTTCCTTGATTTCCCGACTAGCAAAAATCAATCTCTCTCTTAAAAGTTTCAAATGATCCAGTTTTTAGAACTTTTTGGGCGGCATTCCAGGCTTCCACTGAATTCTGTGCGAAAGCTGCTGCCTGATTTCAATGTCAGATCAGTTTTAAGATTACACCTCCTCATTCTGAGATTCCCGCACCAGAGGAAATAGTTTCTTTCCACTGAAGCTACAGAAATGTTTTTCTGTTTAAACAGCTGTTACATCAGCCCTCAGCTATGTAAACCCAAATCCCTTTACTCCTCCACTGCTGCTGGTCCCTCGCCATTGAATAAATATTCTGATTTGACTTTCTCTAAGGGAAGGGGTGCAGGAAAGCTTCCTGGGAATGTTTCCAGGGATGAGGTGTTCCAGTTTCGATTGGAGAAGCTGGGGCTGATCTCCTTGAGGAAGACTATATTACGAGGAAATTCAATCGAAGTGTTCAGAACGATGAGGGGTCTGGACTGAATATATGGAGAGAAAATATTTTCATGGGGGAAAAGGACCAAGCAGCAGAGGGTTCCGATTTGAAGTGCCTGCCAAATGAAGCAACAAGTCTTTTTTAACAATGATTTGTTAGGATCTGGAATGCACTGCCTGGGAGTGCAGATTCAATTAAGATCTTCAAAGAGAATTGGATAATTAAGGGAAGAGAAAAAATTGATGCGTTACAGGGAAAAGGGTAAGGAAATGGTTGTAGATGGAACTGCTCGTTCTGAGAGCCAGCATGGACATGACTGGTCGAATGGCCTCCTTGTGGGCTGTAATCATTCCATGATTCCATTTCTATCTCACAATTTTCTTTTCTCTTTGAAGATAGGAGTACGAGGAGGCCATTCGAGCCTTCCATCATTCATCACAATCATGGCTGGTCATCCAACTCAATAGCCTAATCCTGCTTTCTCCCCACAATCTTTGATTCCATTTGCCTATATCCAGCTGCCTCATGAATACATTCAATTTTGGCATCAACTGCTTCCTGTGGTCAGGAATTCCACAGGCTCACCACTCTTTGGGTGAAGAAATGTCTCCTTACCTCTGTACTAAATGATCTATCCCAAATCCTCAGACTGTGACCACTGGCTCTGGATTCCTCCACCATCGGGAACATCCTTCCTGCATGTATTCTGTCTAATCCTATTAGAATTTTGTCAGTCTCTATCACATGCCCCCTCATTCGTCTGTACTCCAGTGGAAACAATTCTAACCCAGTCAATCTCTGCTCATATATTAGTCCCACCATGTCCGGAATCAGCCTGGTAAACCTTTGCGGTACTCCCTCGAGAGCAAGAACATCCAAAAAGGAGACCAAAACTGCATACAATATTCTGGGTGTGGCCTCACCAAGGCCTTGTGTTGCAACAACACATCTCTGCTCCTGTGCTCAAAATCTCTCCCAGTAAAGGCCAACATACCATTTGCCTTCTTTACCGTTTGCTGCACCTGCATGCTTACAAGTTTGACCTGCTGAGAAATCGGTGACTGTTCTCACGCTTGGATTGCAATTCAGAAACGCAGTTCTGGATTTGACAGCATCCTTGGGTTCTCACATCTAAACGGGACACTGATCATTGTGGCTTCATACCTACTGCTCAAATAGTGAGACATAGTTAATATAAAGACTTGACGCGGGATCAAGGAAGCTCAAGTGAAGGACTTTATTTTAATTGTTTCCACTCACAAGGAGGTGATGGCCTAGTGGCATTATCACCCGACTATTAATCCAGAAAATCTGCTCATATTTTGGGGACCCGGTTTGAATCTGCCATGCCAGAGGGTGGAATTTGAATTCAATAAAAAAAATTTGGAATTAAGAATCTATTAATGACCTAGAAACCATTGTCAGAAAAGCCCATCTGGTTCATTAATGTCCTTTAAGGAACTAAATCTGCTGTCTTACCTGGTGTGGCCTAAATATGACTCCAGAACCACAGCAATGTGGTTGACTCTTAACTGCCCTCTGAATGAATGAAAAAACCTTCCTGGTAAATGTTGGGGAGAATCAGTGGGATAGTTAAAAATCAGCTTTTGAGTGTTTGATCAGTCTTGACTGATTATTGACACTTTTTTTCTGTAATTAAGGGACTTTTCTGTAATTAATGAATCACAACATGATAAACTGCTTATGGCACAAGTACCATTTTTTGACTCAATCGTTCCAGGTTTGGATCACAATTTCACAGACGTGGCTACAAAAAGATAATTTTTTTTTTGAAACTAATGTTTAATGGCCAATGGGATCAAAGGTTATGGGGAGAAAGCAGGTCAGGCAATTGAGTTGAACGATCAACCATGATCATAATGAATGGGGTAGCAGATTCAAACGGTCAAATGGCCTCCTCCTACTTTGATCTTTTATGCTTCTGCTAGGATTGATTGTGAAGATGTTACCTTATTTCCACTCAGCAGCCCATGGGTAGAAAAAAAAGTACAAGTTTTACAGTGAATCCACCTTAACCAGCACGCGACTGACAATTAATCTGTAAACTTGTTACCTGTTTTGCTCAATTAAAAGCTTCAGTGTATCTGGGTTTGTCAATACAACATCCGCATCAAGATTGAAGTAATAATCACATCCTGGATTTTGGCGACAGTAATCCCTAGGTTGGGAATACAAGAGGACAGTATGAGACAGTAAAATTATACTTCTCTTGTAGCCACAAAACTGACTTACTTTAAAATCACTGTCCTTAGTAATGGAAATGATCATAACCTTCTCTTTTTTTCCACACTGAGAATATGCTGAAGTCATTATGTTTATTTTGGCAAGTTTAAAAATAGAAGAAAAAGGACTCTCAAACTTCCACCAAAAACCTTTGAAGGAAATCTGCTCGCCTGATGCTTTTGTACTTCCTTCTTTGAAAAGCGCAAATATTTTGATGACTTGCTGGTCGGTCAGCTCTCAATCAGACTGTCTGCTAGTTAGGAAAGGGAATAAAGATGTTTTGAAGAGGTCCATCCATCAAATTCAAGGCTATCTACATGTTCCCAGTATTTTCTGGGATTCCTAGCCACTGCCAAGGCACCTCTGCTTCCTTTCCCGTTAAAATTGAGGCTGACGTTTCCCAAAGGTTAGTTTTGGGTTTGTGCCGTTTTGGATGTAGGCCGTGTTCTCTGGTTCCAGAGAAGCTTGCTGTGGTCTCTGTGATAATGCCCCACTCTAATTCTGGCCACTTTGTAAGATTGGCAGAGCAGACTTGAAGGGTCAAATGGCCTCTTCCTGCTCCTACCCTCTATGTTTCTATGTGACACACATTAACACGAATGGGTCTGTGCTATCACTTCCACCCGAACAGCAACAACCAAGGGCGGCACAATGGTTAGCACTGCTGCCTCCCAGCGCCAGGAACCCCAGGTTCGATTCCAGCCTCGGGTCACTGTGTGTGTGGAGTTTGCACATTCTCCCCATGTCTAAATGGGCTTGTCCAGTTTTCTCCCACATTCCAAAGATGTGGTTGATTGGCCATGCTAAGTTGACCCTTGTGTCAGGGGATCAGCAAGGTCAATATGTGGGGTTACAGGAATAGGGCTTGGCGGGATTATTGTCGGTGCAAAGCTGATGGGCTGAATGGCCTCCTTCTGCACTGTGGGATTCTATGTTACACATTGGCACGAATGGGTCTGTATTATCACTGCCATCTGAACAGCAACAACAAACCCAGTGCTGTCAGTAGTACACAGTTAGTTTCTAACTTAAAAAAATAATGGTAATTTTATGTCTGCCATTTAAAAACTAACAAGAGGAGAAACATATCAAAATGACAATGGCGGAAGTCAAGAGCAAGGGTCAGTTTTTTGAGGATATTCTGTTCATCCTCCAAAATAGCAAATAGAACCCCATTCCAGAATTCCCATTTCCATCCCCTATGCCTCCCAGTTTTTTTTTGCCATGGGTGAAGGGGGCAGGCAGTGGGCATTCCCAATCTGGAATCAAGCTGTTCCAATTTAGCCATGGATACAGTTTTTGAAAGCAGAAACTCACATTCCCATATTCCTGGCATCACCTTCACCCAGGATTTCCTCTGGACCCACAAACTTCACTTGGAGTTCACCTTTGTGCTTCTTCCAGAACTGGTGCAGATGTTTCTCGTGGTAAACTTCCTGGAGGAGAACAGAGTTTAAGGAGCAGAATTAATGGCTTGTATTTTGCAATCAGCGGTGAATGCATGACATGCTGAACAGCTACTGAGAGACTTCAATTGTGTGGGAAAGAGAGGCTATGAGGGAACCCTCTACAGTTGACCTGAGACAGTTGTTAATGGGTGAGCAGCCAATCAGTCCGAGGAGTTCTGACTGGCCCAGGGAATTTCAACAGGCCTTTAAAGAAGGCTCGGGGAGGCAAGCAAGAATGTGTTATATGTCTGACAGAAATTCTGACATATCCTTGCATCTTCCCGCTTTTCCCAAGGGTAGTTCAGGTAGGAAAATTCAGCCCAGAGTCTGAACCTGCCCGTGCCAAATGCAACATTTAATCCAATGTGAAATCCACCCTCATATATTTCAATGGCAAATCAATTGGTGAGGTACAGGCACAGCAAATCTTGTGAATGAGGGGGAAACATTACAAACCAGACAAACCTTCCTGATTCCCCTGTGTTTTATTGTGTGTGAGTAGGCATTGCAAGTTGTTGTATCATTTATTCCATTATCATGCCAATCGCTGATCACCTCATTGTCACTGTTACAGCAAAACCTAGGACAATGTTGAAATCACTGGACATAAAAAATGGGAACAAAAAAGATGTTATGGGTGGTGAGTTAGCTTCCTCCGTAAGTGGGGAGTCCAGAATTAGGGGTCACATTTTAAGGATAAGAGGTAAACATTTTAGGACTGAGGTGAGGAGAAATTTTTTCACCCAGAGAATGGTGAATCTGTAGAATTCACTACCACAGGAAGTAGCTGAGGCCAAGAAGGAATGAGATATAGCTCTTGGGGCTAAAAGGAGCGAGAGAAATGGGTGGTGGGGGGAAGGATGGTGAGATCAGGATATTGAATTTCATGATCACATTGAATGGTGGAGCAGGGTCAAAGGGTCGAATGGCCTATTCCTGCTTCTAATTTCTATGTTTCCACATTTTATTATTTTATTCTTAAAAAAAACGAACCCATTGACTTTTCTTTTATTCATGGATGGAACATGGGCATCGCTGGCTGGCCAGCATTTATCGCCCATTCCTAGTTGCCTTTGTGTGTGTGTGTGTGGGGGGGAGGTGGTCGGTGAGGGGTAACCACATTGCTGTGGCTCTGGAATCACATGTGGGCTGGACCAGATCAGGACGGCAGATTTCCTTCCCTAAAGGACATTAGTGAAGCAGATGCGTTTTTCTGACCATCAGCAATGGTTTCATCGTCATCAGTAGATTCTGAATTCAGATCATTTTTTTATCGAATTCAAATTCCACCCACTGCCATGGCGGGATTCGAACCCGGGTCCCCAGAACATCAGCTGAGTTTCTGGATTCATAGTCTAAGGAGAATGCCACGAGACCTTCGACTCCCCAAACCAAACTGCAGGCTATATTATATTTATTATTATTCCCACTTAATCTACGCTGGGGAGTTTAGAGAATCAGAGAAGTGCACATCCACAAAGGAAAAACTCACTTTGTTGTGAATAAAGAAAGTGAGCTTCTTCCTCGGATAATTGAGGGTCAGAAGCCTTTCCAAAAACTCTGGAAGAAAAGGTGTTGGCTTTTCAATGAATATGCCGACAGTCACGCTGGGGTATTCCTGAAAGACAAATACACTGGATCAAATTAGTTATAATAAAACCTCTTTTGTTAAACCTAGACAGAGAACAATCAAATTACACAACATCATCAGGAGGTACTTTAACCTCACTGAATCTTTAATCCAATAGACAGCATTCACTTTCACACATAGCAAAATGGACTGCATTTCTAAATGAAAATTGAAACTTCCTATTAATCTTTCTACAAAACAGCAAGGAAACAAACACAACAATTTCCTTTCCAGGATGCAACAGCCTTGTTTTATTTCTTGGTCTTGGACAGAAATTTGCTCAACAGTCAGCTCAGTCTCAATAAAGCAATGGCTTCTTCAAGATAATCCAAACAAGTAAAGGAATACAGTTGAGGAAAACAGAAATAGTTACATGGTACATAGCAGAACTTTAAGGCAGATAGGTTTGCAGGTATTAGTCACCATGAAGTGCCATGATGTCTTTTCCACTCTCACCCTCTTTTCTCCTGCCCCCACCGCAAATTTACGAGCAGCAGGCAAGATGTGTTTGGTAGCCCGTTTTCCCTGGAGCCAATTGAGACCCTTAAATGACCAATTAGTGGTAACTTAAGGGCACTTACTGCCTCCATTGCTATTTCCATGTGGACTGAAGCAGGCATCAGATCGGAAACCCAGCACAATCCCAAGCATTAAGCTCCAAACACCCCCACTTTCCTTCTACTTCCCTATCCTGTCCACTCTGGGTCCCAATCCCTTTTGCTAGGGTCTTCAGCCTGGCCCAGGTCATACCCAGCTCCCCATCGCAGATTTAACTTACATCTAATACTGGTAGGGAACATGGTGTGGCATCGCCTGCAGTCCCAGCAATGGCCACCATACCCAATGACATTGTTGGAACCAAAGTGCTGCTGTTGATCTCATTGGTTGTATTTGGACCCTGGATCAGAGTCCCAAATTACATCAGGAAGCCAGACTGATCCCCAAATATCTTTCTATTTAGGCATGAATCTGAAGATAGAATGTTTAGTGTTAGATTTTTTAAAAATTAATTTATCAGTGTCACAAGTAGGCTTGCATTAATATTATAATGAAGTTGAAAGTGCCCTGCTCGCCACACTTGGGCGCCTGTTTGGATACATTGAGGGAGAATTTAGCATGGCCAATGCACTTAATCAGCATATCTTTTGGACTGTGGGAAGAAACCTGAGCACCCGGAGGAAACCCATGCAGACACAGGGAGAATGTGCAGACTCCGCGCAGACAGCGACCCAAGCCAGAAATCAAACCCGAGTCCCTGGTGTTGTGACACAGCAGTGCTAACCACTGTGCCACGATCCAAACAAACAATATTCTTCTTAAAAACTCAAAAACCATATGAGTACAAACTGCCTTGAACTTTTCACAGAAAGATTTTGAGAAGACAGCAGCTTACAGATATCTGTCTTTAAACAAACCCTAGCCAGAACTCTGAGCATTTTTTCTGTCTGCTACATACCTAACTCCTCCCATTAACCACATTCTCACATGACCCTGTCAATCCAAATTCACGTTCTGTTCCATTAATCAAAATCCCATATGACCTTTTATTTTTGTAACCAAAAGTTCATTAGTTCTCTCCTAAATAAATACCACACAGCTCAACTTAATAATTATCCTGCTTTCCCAGCATCTGAGCTGCCAGGCATACTGACTATCTGTAGGAAAAAACTGAATTTTAAAACAAACCCCTTCAACATAAAAAAATGATATTCGTATTTATAGCAATAGCATGCAGTGGGCAGCTTTTGAAGTTGGATCTTCCTTGCCAGTTACAGGCAGAAATCTCAAGGTAAATGACATCACAACTGACATTAAATTGCTACAGGGCCATGGGACTGGGGAGGAGCGGCAGACATGCTTGTGCCACTGCTTGATGAACATAAAATCCAGCCCAGTGAGCTGGCGGTTCACAATGAAGGAACACTCTTACAAGGTTACAATTGATCATTGGCCAGTCTAGCCCACCATCACAACTGGGTTTAAATCATTTGCACTTGTTTACCATCTCAGAAATCTTGGAATATTAGTAAAATATTAATTACTGATTCGGAACATTCAACATGTAAAATAACAATAATTTGTATTACACCATCTTTAACATTCTCAAAGCATCAATCAGAGATGGACAATAAATACAACCTTGCTATCCATCGTAACATCATAAATACCTATAAAGAGGTTAAAAAAATGCCAACTATGTAGAGTTTGAGAGCTTTAAAATGAAATTGAAGAACTGGCAATGGTGTCCCAGAATGGGGTAGAGACTAGTCAGAAAGTAATCATTTCCTATATAGAATCCTACAGTGCAGGAGGTCTTTCAGCCTATCGATTCTGTACGAACCACAATCCCATCCAGCCTCTATCCCCATTGCCCCATGGATTTACCCTACTAATGCCCCTGACACTAAGGGGCAATTTAGCATGGCCAATCAATCTAACCCACACATCTTTGGATTTTTGGAGGAAACTGGGGCACTCCAGGAAACCAGGGCACTCCAGGAAACCCACGCAGACACGGGGAGTATGTGCAGACTCCACACGGACAGTGACCTAAGGTGGGAATTGAAGTTCGATTCTCGGTGCTGTGGGACAGCAGTGCTCACCACTGTGCCACCATGCACATTCCCATCATCCATCCTTTTCAAACCTACCAAGTTATTGCTCTCTCCCTTCAACACCATCTGGTTCCAGTCTCCAAGCGATGCTGCAACCTAGCCAGCATCTCAAATCCCAAAGTAGCTAAATATTCTAAAGTTCCATAAATCTCTTCTTCATCGCTCAACATTGAGAGCCCCTTGTCAATAATTATAAAACTCAACACTGCTCAGAATCTTCAAAGATCCTTTTATGTTATATATTATAGCTTTTGCTATCCAAAGACCCAAGAATCTCATTGCTCATAAATCACAGAACTATCTTCATACTTCAGTACTCCAGCTGTTCTTCTTGGTTTTGCCAGACTTAAGGAGCAGATGAATATGTTCTTCAAAGTTCCAAGATCCCACTGCCAAAGGTTATCCATATGGATTTTCAGACCATCCATCTTAGACTGAGCTGTTCTGGCAGAAACATAAGGGACATCACTAACATAGTTAAAGAGGGGATAGGTTTGGGGTTAGGGGCCAAAGGAATTCTGGTACCAATTAACACCGCTACAGCAATCTTTTCACAAATCTGTACAATGAGGTGTCAATTTGCAGTTCTACTTAGAAAGAGGTTCTGAAGCTTCAGTCAGGCAAAGCTGCAAGAGGCCAGGTGGCTAAGAATATTGTACAGCATTAATGCCAACAGCATGGGTTCAAATACCTTACTGGCTAACCAGGTTCTTGGGATCTACCTTCACACCTTTCACCATAATCATATCATGGCATAAGCCATGATCAGCAACCCTCGGTGAGCTGAAGTTCATAAGTTCACAAGATATTAAGCCATTTGACACATCAAATTTGCTCCGCTATTTGATCATGGATAATATGCTCCTCGTCCCCATTTTCCTACCTTCTCCCCATACTCCTTTAACTCATGACCAGTTAAAAATCTGTCTACTCCTGCTTAAGTTTACTCACTGCCCCAGCATCCACCTCACTTTGGGGTAGCAAATTCCACAAGTAATTTCTCCTCAATTCCGATTTAAATTTGCTACCCTTATCCTACGACTGTGACCTCTCGTCCTGGAGTGCCCCACAAGAGGAAGCACCCACTCCACATCCACTTTATCCATATATTTTATCATCTTGCTACACCTCAATTAGATCTCCCTTGATTCTTCTAAATTCTAGAGATTATAGGCTTCAACTTTCAATCTCTTTTCATACGACAAACGCCCTCATCTCTTAGATCAATTTAGTGAATGGTGAAAGTAGAGAAACACCTTAGTCATCCATTGCAGATGCCAAGCAAACTGGATATCTTGGAGCCTCCTTGTTTCCAGGATCATGAGGAGCTGGGGGTGTTGGAGCAGCAGAAAGCAACAAGTTCCTTTGCTTAGGTTTAGATGGAAAATGTGTGGTCTCTGATATCACTTATAACACGGATAAAATCCAACAACCAGAAGTTTACCGCTGAAACTTGAATGTTGTTTTTATTCATTCACTCCTTTTTTGGGACTTTTGAGCCTTTAAGACTTCTTGAAGTGTAACTGCTTGTTGGCTGGTTTGTCATAAATTTCATCTCTCCACTCCATAGCCCTGTATCAGTCGAAGATCCCAGTGGATTCGACCTTAGAACAGACATCCCAACTCCCTAAAGGGCACCAAGACAGGAAAATCGATGCCTGCTGGTTTCAGCAATTTTACCAATAAGATTTTTGTTCAGGATAAAATGAGGCTTTCATTTTCACAAACCATTCAGGGACACAAAGCTGAATTAAAGATATGGCAAAACACTGCAGTGCATATCTCTAACTGAGAAGTCTTGGAGGAAAAGTCAGTGAGGAAAAGTGGATCATTTTAGTCACAGGTTGACAAAATGCAGATGTTCACACTTTTCTGACCTTCATCCCTCATACTTCCCTCCCGGCCCCCACCCCAGATACCAGTAATTCATTTTGTGGTCAGCTTCCGGCTTCAGTTATTACCTCATGGGCCTTGATCTCAACAAAGGCAAGAATAAAATTTTCCTACAAAAAGTGTTTTGAAATTAATACAAGCTGAAGCTTGGTTTCGTCAGCCACATCTTTACACAGTTTCGTCAGAGTTCAGCTGCATTCTATCTGAGCAGAAACCGGATATAAGTTTAAATTTATTTACTCGTGTCACAAGCAGGCTTACATTAACACTGTAATGAAGTTACTGTGAAAATCCCCTCATCACTACACTCTGGTGCCTGTTCAGGTACATTGAGGGAAAATTTAGCATGGCCAATGCACCTAACTAGTACCTCTTTTGGAATGTGGGAGGAAACCCACACAGACATGGGGAGAATGTGCAGACTCCACATAGACAATGACCCAAACTGGAAATCAAACCCAGTCCCGGTGCTGTGAGGCAGAAATGCTAACCATTGTGCCACTATGTCACCCCCAATGTAGTTAGCAATGGATTTTAATCTTTTCTTAAAAAGAGAGGTTAAACTGCACAGCTTTCTGGATACTGGTATATCTCTTTCCACACGAAAAGAAATGCATACGTCATGCAGGTCAAGTAACTGATTGTTTTACATTATAAAATCTGAGTAACCTCACAACCATGTGCAATTTCTCTCGCAATCAACAACAGCCTGAAATAGAAAGGCTTTGTCAGTACATTTTCCAAGCACTGCATCCTTAAAACCATTCAAACTACTCAGCAGAGATTTTGAGATAATGTTCCTCATACAATTGCAATCTGTTTTATTTGACTAACAGCTCATGTGAAATATCAAGCAGTGAGGGGTCACGTCACAAATGAGCTTTGAGGAATGAGAACCCTCTACGACCCAGCGTTCAAAAGGAAGCACATTTTTCCACTTGCACTGTTCGACAGTTCAACAGGTCAAGAGCGAGATGCATTCCCAAGTTTTTGCTGCAATTCTTCACGCTGCTGTCACAACACTGCCCTCACTCTACTTTAACACCCAATCCTCTACATACTTGGCCTCAAATCTATCACCTTAATCCCAGTGGAAATAATAACACCTTAACACTAATCACTGGTTTGGAGAAGCTCGTCAGTACATTTATATCCAGCAATGCTGCTGACAGATATTGAAAGCAAATGTACATATTATAGTGTAGAAATGGTTATTCTGATGCCAGCATGTTTTGCACCTGATTACTGATTAATGGGAAGACTTTCTGATCTCAGTACTGGTGCTCAGGATCAGTGAACCGAGTTTTAGGCAATTAGACTAGACAGGAACAAACACAAATCCTTACCCATCCCCTAGCCGGTGCAAACAGCCCTCATTCCGTGCCAGCTTTCAGTTCTGGGGTTGGGATTCAACTTTACGCTGCAGGTTTACCAATGGAGGTGCTGGGTGGACTTTTACAGTCTCCCCTGAGATCAGGATTTTCCAGTCCCGCTGGATATTTGAATGACTCGCGGCATTTCCCAGTCCCATCCCCACTGTGGCAGGGCTGTAAAATTCCACCCACAGTGTGGATTACACGCCGAAGCTTAAAGGATCGCAATTGAGATAATGGTTGCACCAGGACACAATGTTTGGAGGGAGTGCCGAAAAACTCAAACCCTATTTGATACATAACAAGGTGTGTGTTTCTCTTGACATGCCAGGGTCACACTATTTAGTGTCTTGTGTTGCCAAAGTCAATATTGCGTTCACTACCAATAGGCACTGAATATAAATGAAAAGAGATTTTTTGACATCATCCCTTCCACTTTCTCTGAACATTTTAATTTGATTTGATTTGATTTATTATTGTCACATGTACTAAAGATACAGTGAAAAGTATTGTTTCTTGTGTGCTACACAGACAAAACATACTGTTCATAGAGAAGGAAATGAGACAGTGCAGAATATAATGTTACAGTTATAGCTAGGGTGTAGAGAAAGATCCACTTAATGCAAGGTAAGTCCATTCGAAAGTCTGACAGCAGCAGGGAAAAAGCTGTACTTGAATCAGTTGGTACGCAACCTCAGACTTTTGTATCTTTTTCCCAAAGGGAGAAGATGGAAGAGAGAATGTCCAGGGTGTGTGGGATCCTTAATTATGCTGGCTGCTTTGCCAAGGCAGCAGGAAGTGTAGATAGAGTCAATGGACTGGAGGCTGGTTTGCATGATGGATTGGGCTACATTCATGACCTTTTGTAGTTTCTTGCTGTCTTGGGCAGAGCAGGAGCCATACTAAGCTGTGATGTAATCAGAAAGAATTTTTTCCATGGTGTATCTATAAAAGTTGGTGAGAGTCATAGCTGACAAGCCAAATTTCCTTAGTCTTCTGAGAAAGTAGAGAAATTGGCGGGCTTTCTTAACTATAGTGTCAGCATCGGGGGACTATAGGCCAGGTTGTTGGTGATCTGGACAACTAAAAACTCGAAGCTTGTGACCCTTTCTACTTTGTCCCCATTGATGCAGACAGGGGCATGTCAATGATTTCTAAAATTCAATGATCATTGCAGTTACTGTGGTGACATAGGTGGATGTGGAATATGTTAGACTGTGGGCAGCAAGGTGTGGCACAGTGGTTAGCACTGCTGCCTCACAATGCCAGGGACCCAGGTTTGGGCAGAGTCTGCAAATTCTCCCCATATCAGTGTGGTTTCCTCCGGGTGATCTTGTTTCCTCTCACAGTCTGAAAGACATACTGGTTAGGTGCATTGGCCATGCAAAATTCTCCCTCAGTGTACCCGAACAGCCGCTTGAGTGTGGTGACTAGGGGATTTTCACAAATATTTCACATTAGTGTTCACGTCAGCCTACTTGTAAGGCTGGTAAATAAATAAAACGTCCTTGCAGCTTCGAAAAAACAATCAAGTGCTTTGTTGGCTGGAGTAGAAATAAAGGTGCAGATTATTTTTCTACCTTCTCCTGAAGAACAACATAAAGGAATAAGGAGGCATAAAGGAGAACATGTCCCTGTCTATATAAACAGGGACGAAGCAGAAAGGGTCAAGAGCTTCAAATTGTTAGATAAATAAACACAGAAACAATACTTTTCACTGTGTGTTAATACATGTGAGAATAATAAATCAAATCTAATAAGGAATGATACAAGGTGTACAGAACAATATAACTGTGTGTGTTTATTTACTCTCCATTCCGGTCATCTTTGAGTTTCCTCATGGGACTCCAAAGATCACCAACAATTATAGAATCATATAGTCCCTGCAAAATAGGAGGAGGCTGTTTGGCCCATCGAGCCAGCACCATCAATATCCCACCCAGGGTCTTATCCCTGTAACCTCATGTATTCACCCTGCGAATTTCCCTTGACACAAGGGGCAATTTAGCACAGCCAATCAACTTATCTTTGGACTAAGGGAGGAAACCGGAGCACCCAGAGAAAATTCACACATATATAGGGAAAACGTGCAAACTTCACATAGACAGTTACCCAGGGCCAGCATTGAAATTGGGTCCGTAGCTAACCCAAATGTACCACCGTGCCACCCAATTTGTGACGTGAACATGATCAACTTTCTCCTTACAAGGATGGCTGAATTGTTGACTGCGTGTTATTTCTTAAAATTCAAAACACAATTGATGGAACCCTACCACCTCACTCGCCACAGAATCGGAGCGGGTGAGGGTCCGGCAACAAAAATCTCTGTGGACCTCGGGCAGGAATTTCTGGTCTTCCCTGAGCAAGGCCATAAAATCCTGCCCAATGAATGCTTGCAACGAATGTACAATTCCTATTCTCTATTTGCTGCTTGAATTTATTGACTGTCTATTGACCCGAGTGACTGACCATGTGGAATTTGTATGTTCTCCCTGTCTCTGCGTGGGTTTCCTCTGGGTGCTCTGGTTTTCTCCCACAGCCCAAAGATATGCAAGTTAGATTGACTGGCCATGCTAAATTGCCCCTTAATGTCAGGGTAAATTAGCAGGGTAAATACATGGGATTACAGGGACAATGGATGGGATTGTTGCAATTGAATTTAAAAACTAGCTTGAAGAAAATCTGCGGTACGGCTGCTTACTTTATGGAAAATGGCACAGATCCAGTTTCTACCTTAGATGAACTTCAATGATTACAAGTTCACTTAGAAGCATTTTGTACAAGAATTACAAGCATTTTAAACAGAGGGACAATTAAACAAACCAAAATCCCACACTATCACACACTTATATGGACGTTGCAAACTGAAAATGTAACATTAGAACAAGCTCTAACATATGGAGCTGCTGTTAGGTTTGACACTCCTTTGCTGGAAGGATAACAAAGCTCATGCTTGCACTGATGTTTCAGAAATAGCATAATCTACATTGCAAGCCTACCAACTGTTTTTCCAATTCCCCCATCTTTAGTAGGTACTTACACTAATCCCCTGGGATAACTAGCTTCAGACTTCTAACAGACAGATCTGGCACAATATCTACTAGGCAGATTAAAAAACAATTATCTTCAAGCATTCAAAATGATATATTTACGTGCTGTACATACACCAAACTAACCTAAATCAGAAGTTTCTCTGAATTCCCTGTTTAAAAACAGGGAATAAGTTGCAGTTAGGTACTGCAATGTTAATTATAATTTCCGACTCCCACTACCCGAGTGACTTGCTCGGCTATTTCAGAGGGTAGTTAAGAGCCAAGCATGTTAGCCAGGAGCCATTTATAGGCTAAAAAGTGTAAGGGCAGGAGGTCTGCTTCACTTCAAACTAGCCTCCCATCCACTGACATACACCTCCTGCTGCCTTGGCAAAGCAGCCAGCATAATTCAGGACCTCACGCACCCCGTACATTCTCTCTTCCACCTTCTTCCTTTGGGAAGAAGGTACAAAAAGTCTGATGTCATGCAACAACAGACTCAAGAATAGCTTCTTTCCTGCCGCCATCAGACTATGAATGGACCTACCTTGCACTTTGACTTTCTCTACACCCTAGCTATGTCTATAACATTACATTCTGCACTCTCTCATTTCCTTTCCTATGAATGGCATGCTTTGTTTGTATAGTGCACAAGAAACAAAATTTTTCATTTTATGCTAATACATGTGACAATAATAAATCAAATCAAAATTATGAATCAGTGGGAATTTAATGACAATCTAAAACCTTTATAATCTGCAGATAGAACAGGAAGAAAAGAAAAATATTCAAATGGAGAGCGATTGCAGAACGCAGCTATGCAGATGGATCTGGGAGCTCTTGTACATGTAACATAAGTTATGCTTAAGTAGTAAATCATTAGAAAGGTAAATTCAATGTTCGCCTTTATTGCAGAGGGCAAAAGGTAAGATGACTCCTTAAATGGTAATGGGAGGCAGGGTGGGAGGGGGGAGATGGTTGATGGATGGTACAAGGCTGCAGGATAGGAAAGTGGTTAGCATTGCTGCCTCACAATGACAGGGCCCAGGTTCAATTCCTGGCTTGGGTCACTGTCTGTGCAGAGTCTGCATTTTTTCCCTGTCTCTTCGTGGGTTTCCTTCGAGTGCTTTGGTTTCCTCCCACAGTCCAAAAGATGTCTTCATTAGATGCATTGACCATGCTAAATTTTCCCTCAGTGTACCCGAACAGGTGCCGGAGTGTGGCAACTGGAAGATCTTCACAGTAGCTTCATTGTAGTGTTAATGTAAGCCTAGTTGTGACACTAATAAATAAATTTTAACTTTAAAAACTTGACGAGACTGCAGCTTTCTTATTTAGGGAGGAATATGTGAGCAGCTGAGGGAAGTTTTGCAAAGATGATTCCTGGGATGAAGGAGGTTGTCCAATGATGAAGTGTTCAGGTCAGGCTGAAACTCACTGGGAATTTAGAAGAATGAGCTGTGATTGTATTGAAGAACATATTTCCTAAACGCTTGACAGGGTCTATATTAGGAGGTTGTTTTCTTGATGGATGAAATATTGGAGCACTCGAAAAATATTGCTAATTGTGCTGTTTAATAGTTGGAAACCATTCTACTGTAAAATGAATATTAAAATTTGTTTTCGTCCAAGTTGGAAAATATTTTAACTATATTTTGCTCAGTCATAGCATTATTTTTGTCAATCGTACATTGAATATCATTGGAACAAAATCTTCACATGGGGTATAGAATCATAGAATCCTATAGTGCAGAAGGATTCGACCCATCAAGTCTGTACTGACCACATTACCACCCAGGCCTTATCTCCATAAGCCCATGCATTTACCCTGCTAGTCCCCCTGACACTAAGGGGCAACTTAGCATCTTTGCAGTGTGGGAGGAATCTAGAGCATTCAGAGGAAAATTCACAGACACAGGCAGAATGTGCAAACTCCACAGAAATAGCGACCCAAGCTGGTATGATCGTCCTGAGGTTGCTAAATCTCACGGTGACATAACTTGTTAGCACCGCTGCCTCACAGCCCCCGGGAGCCGGGTTCGATTCCTGGCTTGAGTTACTGTCTGCGCAGAGTCTGCATATTCTCACCATGTCTGCGTGGGTTCCCCTGGGCGCTTCGGTTTCCTCCCACAGTCTGAAAGATGTGCTGGTTTGTTCATAGAATCCCTACAGTGCAGAAAGAGGCCATTTGGCCCATCAAGTCTGCACCAACCACAATCTCACCCAGGCCATACTCCATATTCCTACATATTTACCCGCTTATCTTGCTACCATTCTCTGCAGTGGCCGCGCTAAATTTTCCCTCAGTGTACCCAAATATGCTGTGGTGACTAGGGGCTTTTCACAATAACTTCACTTCAGTGTTAATGTACGCCTATTTGTGACATTAATAAATAAACTTTAAAACTGTAAATCATACATTGCTGTACTTTGGCTTCTCTGGAGCAAGTTAAAGTGGAGAGTAAAATCAATCAGAAACTCACATCCAGCGTTGAGAGATCCAGCAGATCTTCATCACAAACCGTACAGCCAGTTTCAGCAGTCCAGGCATCAGGAACATAGTTTCCAAGATAATTCAGCAGGTGCTAAGTAATGAGCAAAAAAAAAAACAGACACAGAGGCAGCAGTACATTAAACCAACGGAAAGATTCAATTCTCCAGAACAAAAGAAACTATTCAACGTGCAGAATTAAAATTCACTCTATTTACAAAATGGAACATTGGCACTGAAACCATTTGATTCTGCATTTTATGCACAATTACTGACTTTAGTACTTAAATCCAAGCAAAATACACCAATCCCGATTTAGACCATTTAGTTGGCCTCTAGGACAAAGCCAAACTTTGTACATGTGGCAGTCTTGGTCTTCAGTACAGGCTGCATGACCGCTTTTGGCATCAGGCCTGAACTTAGTTTAGGGGAAGAGCAAGAGAAGAAATCTACTGGAGTTTGGGGCACACTGAGCAACTCCTACCTTCTTTGATGGATGCCAGATAAAGAAAGGCTCATTTTGGTTACACTGAGGCCCCTCTTCTCCAATGTTGTCAAGACTACCAGCACTTCATATCTTGGCTAATATTTGGAGAAGAGGTACATGTGGCTGCTGCCATTTGAAGAACTAAGAAAACTAACATGCCTCAAAACCAAAGAAAACTTTAAAAAAATAAACAATGTTCATTTTTAAACATTACCTTGGGTATATGGATATTGACATGAATAGAATCCCTACATGCAGAATGAGGCCATGTAACCCATCATACCTGCATCGACTCTCACTGATAGAGTACCTTGTCCAGATTCTCTTCCTCTATCCCCTTAACTCCATGCATTTACCACAGCTAATCCATCTAAGCTACACATCTCAGTTCAATAAATGGCAATTTAGCATGGCCAATCCACCTAACTTGCACATTTTTGGGTTGTGGGAGGAAACCAGAGCATTGAAAGGAAATACACACAGACATGGGGAGAATGTGCAAACTCCAAATAGACAGTCATCCAACGCCAGAATCGAATCGAGTGCCTGGCACTGTGAGACAGCTATGCTCACCAATGTGCCACTGGGCCACCCATTATTTATAGTATTAGATCAGTAGGATGTATGTAATTAGCAAAGAGACCATTGTCTGGAATTTTCAAGATTGGCTGAGATTAGAATGAAGATTCTAGTCAGCAGGCCCAGATAAACAGGATGAAAGCCAGGAATGGTCAATTATGTTCTTTGTTGGAAGCTTTGCTGAGGTTAAAATAGGAAATGGAGAGAACCCTGTGAGAATTCAGACTCCGGGTGAAAAAGCATACAAAAATCAAAACTGAAAAAATGAAAGCAAACAATCCTAAATAGCTACACTTCAGATGACAAAAATCTGGGCCCACACAGTACGCTGTTCAAGGATCTCTGGATGATATATCTCCATCTTCAATCAATCCAACAAGACACACATTGATCAGAGCGAACTGTTAATATGAACAGAGGAGGCAGACATTGAGAACAAAATGGTGAGATGTTGGCTTTTGCTATTCTCCAATGTCAGACGTGACATGCTGCTTTATTCCCTGGCATGTGGAACAGGGAGTAAGTGAGCACAGGAGTGAGATAATGATGATTCATCCCATTATTCTCCCACACCTCTTCAGAGATCGGAGTGCTACAGGCAAAACTTTGGCAATCCTTTGGTGCTTGCCTCGGGAATTGTGAAAATGCTGGTTATATCAAAGCTTCTTATGGCTCCTGCTCTGACCAAAACCAAGAAACTACAAAGGGTTGTGATCGAAGCCCAGTCCTTCATACAAATCAGCCTCCCATCCATTGATTCTGTCAACACTTCCTGCTGCTTTGGAAAAGCAGCCAGAATAATTGTAATAAGTCCTCGGAGGCAGAAGTCCCTTCACCAAAATCCCTGTATTTACAAGTCTGACAACAGCGTACAGACGTGGGGAGGATGTGCAATCTCCAAATGGATAGTCATCCAAGGCAAGTTAGCAGTCTACACTAGGAGTCCCAGAGGAACTGACACTCCTGGTTAGGTACAAAGCATGAGGAACCCTGATTGGCCCATCAAGTTGGCCCTTAATCAGAGAGATCATATTTTACAGGCCCACCTCCATTGCATCCTGGGCATTCTGTCTTTCACCTTCCTCCGTTGGGAAAAAGAGACAAAAGTCTGAGGTCACGGACCAAACAACTCAAAAACTGTTCCTTCCCAAAAGTTGTCAGACTTTTGAATGGGCCTACATTATATCTTTTCTACACCCTAGCTACGATGCACAGTCACTATATCCTGCACTCTCTCCTTTCCTTCTCTACGGTATGCTTTATCTGTATGCTGCACAAGAAGCAATTACTTTACATTACATCCTAATACATGTGATAATAATAAATCAAATCAAATCAAAATAAAGTACAGGAAAAGGTAAGCAGATAGGCCAGATGCTCCCATCTGGATATTTAACAGTAAACTTCCATACTTTGGTCTGTTTATTGCCGTGGATTAGTACAGGCAACGAGTCGAATATTATATTCCTGGTTCTGACCCTTGTAGGTTCAAACTGCAACTCAACTTCATCTGCAAAGAAAGGAGATTCAGAGGAAAGTTGATGAGAAAAAGGCCAATATTATTGGAGATTGCATACATTTTCAATATGTAATCAGGAAGGTTATGATGGTTAAATAAGCATTAAAGCTGCTGGAGTGAGAGACCATACGGTCCATCTATCTTGGTCTTCTCTATTCAGTCACAGAAAGAAACTAAGTGGCTTATTCTGTCTGTACTGACTCTGAAGGAGGCAGCAATTAATCCCACTCTCTTCTCCCCACAGTCTTCAATCATTTCCGCTTCACGTAGTGATTGAATTCCTTTTTGAAACTGAATGTTGAACATGCGTCCACCAGACTTTACCAAAATGCCTTCCAGATCATTGTGATTCACTTGGCCTTTTGGATTACTAGACAGTAACAAAATCACTACATTACACACTATTCAAATATTCTCATAAAAAACCCAACTGGTTTAGTCATGGTATTAAATACTAGACAAAACTAGCACTTTAAACATCTTGGTGCTATTATTTACATAGAATCTGCAATGAGCCAAGAATTATTCCAAATTTATCATCCGAAAACCCATGACTTTTCAGAATCCTAGCAGCTATGACATTTTGATGTGTGTAAGCAAATCTAGTTTATTAATCTCTCTGAAAATCAGTGAGGCATTTTTTTTCACTTTGAGGTTAAGTTACACAATTATGCGTTTTGTCATACTGGTTATTTAATGTTTAATTTTCTCCCACCCCATAATATTACTGAGACCATTATAAACCTATTTATCATTCCTCTACCAGTACATTAACCCATGTACAGCAAGAGGAACTGCACTAAACCAAATCTCCTTAGATTTGCAAAAACACACAATTTCAGGAAATCACGTCGTTTGGCAAATCTGACAACTTTTAAGCCAAAAACCAAAGCAAAAGTTGAATGTGACAAATTTTGTAATTTGTTTTTGTGACACAAAGAATGCTGCACTTCACCAAGGTTAAAGAGTATTGCAGTTAGAGACACACGTCTTTTAGATGAAAGACATTATTACAAACAGCATTTGTTTCTTCTGGACAATTTCCATTTTATATCTTGTCATGTCCACTCAAGGGATGTGAATGTTGCGAGCATTTATTTCTAGTCCCTATTTTGTTTACTAATGGCACATTAACACAGGCTTGTATTAACACTGCAATGAAGTCACTGTGAAAATCCCCTAATCGCACACTCTGGCATCTACTCGGGTACACTGAAGGAGAATTTAGCATGGCCAATGCACCTAACTAGCACATTTTTTGGACTTTGGAAGGAAGCCGATGCACCCAGAGGAAACCCATGCAGACATGGGGAGAATGTGCAAGCTCTGCACAAAAAGTGACTCAAGCTGGGAATCAAACCAGGGTCCCTGGCGCTGTGAGGCAGCACTGCTACCCACTGTGCCATCCCTTCAGAAGTCTTCTTGAACTGCTGTTTTCTAGGTGGTGCAGGTCAACCCACGGTGTTGTTAGAAAAGGAGTTCCTGGACTTTGATTCAAAAATGGTGAAGGAACACTGATATAATTCTCACCAGGATTCTGTATGGCTTGGAGAGGATCTTGTAGATGGTGGTATTCACATATATCTGCTGCCATTGTCCTTCTACGTGGTAAAAGTCAAGACTTTGGAAGGTGCTGTCAAAAGAGCTTGGTGAGCTGCTGCAGTGCATCTTGTAAATGGTATACACTACTGCAGGTCTATGTCTGTGGTGGAGGGAGTGAACATTTAAGGTGGTCAATGGGAGCCAACCAAATGGACCATCTTCTCCTGGATGTTATTGGTCTTCTTGCATTCCTGGAGCTGCATTCATTCAGGCAACCGGGGAGCATTCCATTACATACCTGATGTGTGCCTTGTAGTCAGGTTCTGGTGAGTTAAGAGGTTAACCTGCTCTTGTAGCCAGTTTTTATATGACTGGCCCAGTTAAGTTTCTGGTCAATGGCAACCTCCAAGATGTTGATAGTGGAGATTTGGTCAAGACCAAAGTAGACCAAGTAGAATGATGATTAAGTGATTTTGTTTGGAGAAACCTGGCACTTGAGGTGCGAATGTTACTTGCCACTTGTCAGCCGAAGCTGAAATATTAGCCAGGTCTTGCTGCATGCAGACATGATCAGCTTGATACTTCAGGAGCTATGAATGGAACTGAATATCATCAGCGTACATTCACAAATCTCGACCTTGTGATGGAGAGAAAGTCATTCATGAAAATTCCTGGGCTTAGGATACTGCCCTGAGGTAGTAATATCCACTGGCCTCCAATCATTAGCTTCCTTTGTGTGAGGTGTGACTCTAATGAGTGCAGACTTTTCCCTCTGATTTCCATTGACTTCAATTTCACCTAGCCTGTTGACACCACAATTGGTCAAACAATGCCCTGATGTTCCAGGGCAGTAGCACTCACTGCACCTCTTGAATTCAATATTTTTGTCCATAGTGTGCATGGCGGTGACCCAGGCTGAGAAGTTGGAGGTGAGTCTTCCTGGGATACTACGAGTGGACTCAAACAGTCATCAGACATCAGTTACCGTAGGTCAAGGCTACCAGCCTCATGGGGCAGCATGTCCTCAGAGCTGCCAGTCGATAAGAGATGGTTGGTAATTCTCTAGTCCCAGTGCACCTCTGGAAGGTTGGCCACTGAAAGGACATGAGGGCAATCCCTGATATGGAGTCAAGGCGGAGGAAATACTGTGTGTTAACTAAAATACTAGCAGAAATGGCGGCATAAGGGCTGAGGGTCATCTATTATCAACACGGATAAGATATCAACTTGATATCAACAAGTGATGGGCGCAGTACCTGTTGTCATCCTACCTAATTTTACATCTCCTTTCCCCACCCTCCATATTATCAGTTATTTCTGTGCAGGGTATAAAATAGGAGACCATCTTTTCACCAAAGTTGGAATGAAGTCTGGAACTGAGTAGCCTGAACGGCAACTTAAGTATCAGCTGTTGATGAGTAGGTGCTGCGGGAACTCGCTGCCGGGGAGGTAATGGAAGCAGATATGATAGTGACATTTAAGGGCCGTCTTGACAAATACACAAATAGGGTAGGAATGGAGGGATACAGTCTCTGAAAGAGTAGTGGGTTTTAGTTCAGTCAGGCAGCATGGTCAGTATGGGTTTGGAGGGCCGAAGGGCCTGGTGCATTATTGTAATTTGCTTCATTTTCCATGTCAACAGATCTCTTCCACCACTTCCTTGTTGTCTGAAAACAGGCTGATAGGCCAAAAATTGGCTGGGTTGGATTTGTCCTGTTTTGTTCCACTGTGGACAGGTCATACCTGCTAGATCATATTTAAATCTCTTAATTTGCAAGAATGATTTTATCAAGCAAGGACAAAGAATTTGTTTAGTTTTCCTTTTTCAAACAACAGCATTCTTCTGTTCCAACACTGCACCTCCCTCAAATATATTAGGGGAGATGATGGCCTAGTGGTATTATCACAAGACTATTAATCCAGAAACTCAGTAAATGTTCTGGGGACCCGGGTTCGAATCCTACCAAGGCAGATAGTGGGCTTTGAAATCAATAAAAAGTAACTTGAATCTCCTGATGACCATGAAACCATCATTGGAAAAACCCATCTGGTCTTTTAGGAAGGAAATTTGCCACCCTTACCTGACCTACATGTGACTCCAGAGCCATAGCAATGTGGTTGACTCTCAACCGCCCTCTGAAATGGTCTAGCAAGCCACCAGCTTCAAGAGCAACTAAGGATGGGCAATAAATCTGGCCAGGTAGAGGCGCCCATGTCCACAAATTAATTTTAAAAAATCTAAGAGATCAGGGCAAAAATCTATTAAGGGGTTTGTTCAATTTTAGCTACTCACAGCAACCCTTGAAGTTGTTGCAGCACAGTTTTCTAACCTTTTCATGACCTCTAACTGACAACCAAGTAAGTCAGTGTCAGGAAACTGAGGTAGTTTTAACTCATCTATATCTATATTTGTGGATATTAGAGGAGATAGATTTAAGTCAGTTCAATTTTGCATTTCTATATTTGAAAGGATTAATGACTTTAGTTGGGTTTAGATGCATGCGTGGGAATGAGAGGGTACAGCGTGAAAGCAAATGGACTGAAAAGAAAACTAGCTTGCTGCTTCGCAATCAGGGGTCATCTTAGAACAGAAAGAACTTGTGAGTTGGTTGAAAGTTAGAACTAGGAAAAACTGAACAGAGAGAGCTGCAGAGACCAGGAACAAAGAAACAAAGAACAAAATGTTGAACAACAAGATGTCTAGGAGAATTCAAGTGAAAAACAAACTAAGAAATTGTTCTCAGTTAAAGTGATCATAGCAAGAACCAGATTTAAAGTCAACTGAGTGAGAGGCCAGCCATTCAAGGTAAATCAAAAGCTTATTGACATCTTAATAAAGCCTGTGAAACAATAATGTTCTATTGGCATGATTGGGCATCTGAGAGATTGTTTGGAAGTTTGAATGCAATCAAAGGCTGAAAGGAGAGACTAAAATCTGGAAGAGGATCCTCGGTGAAAACATTTGAGAGAAAACATTGATTGGGAGAAGATTCAAAGATATGTTTTTTCGAGAGTGGAGTTTGGAAACAGTCATATCGAATTCTAGTTGACTTAGAGTATGACAAGCACCTGGGGGAGATTTGATGAGAAATACAGTGCATTTGTATTGTCTGGCATCTATCACACGTTTCAGAATGTGGTTTATATGGACTGTGTACTTACTGAGAACATTAGAATTTAAGATATCTTTTGTAACTTCTGTAATCCTTACAAATCTGTGCACATCTACAAAGATATAGCTGGGATGAATGTGATAGTTAACATTTTATGTTTAATAAATATTTTATTCTTTTGTTAAAAGATAACTGGCAGCCCTAATTCTGTCAATCCAGATCACTATACAAGTTCTGATTTATTGAATTGAGCTTCCATCCTGGAATCTGACTGTCCGGTAACGACATTAGCTGGGATCAGAACATCAGTTATAATTTTTTTACCACGCGATGTAATCAAAGTTAGCTCAGTTTGAATAGAAACTGAGCCCAGAAATAAATCTATGACAAATTTACTCTGACACTATACTTAAGAAAGGACAACACTTCTACTTTCTCAGAAGATTAAGGAAATTTGGCATGTCAGCTATGACTCTCACCAACTTTTACAGATACATCATAGAAAGCATATTTTCTGGTTGTATCACAGCTTGGTATGGCTTTGCTCTGTCCAAGACTGCAAGGAACTACAAAAGATTGTGAATGTAGCCCAATCTACCACATAAACCAGTTTCCCATCCATTGACTCTGACTACACATCCTGCTACCTTGGCAAAGCAGCCAGCATAATTAAGGACGCGTGTCATCCTGGACATTCTCTCTTCCATCTTCTTCCATCAGGAAAAAAATACAAATGTTTGAGGTCACATACCAACTGACTCAAGAACAGCTCCTTCCCTGTTGCTGTCAGACTTTTGAATGGACTTACCTTGCCATAAGTTGATCTTTCTCTACACCCTAGCTATGCCTGTAAGACTACATTCTGCACTCTCTCATTTCCTTCTCTATGAATGGTACGTTTTGTCTGTACAGTGGGCAAGAAACAATACATTTCACTATATGTTAATCCATGAGACAATAATAAATGAAATCAAATTAAAGTTGCTTAAGTTAAAAAGAACCAAAGAGAACAAGTCATCAATAAGTTTAAAAAAAATCACTACATAACCACTAAAAGGGGAAATGATTGCATTTTTTAAATGTGTCTTTTCATGGGATATGAATGTTACAACATTTATTGACCATCCTTAACTACCCCCAAGAACTGCTGCAATCCATGGTCAATTATAAAACACAGTTTATTAAAACGAGCTTCAAATCATTTTAGTAACTTCACCTGATTACTGAGAACATAAATGTACTGCTATGGTTCTTGGGTAAGTGTTAAATGGCAGAGAAACACAACAGGAACATACTGATGTTTCAATACTCGCAGCTCACAAACGTGCAGCACTGATTCCCCAGCAGAAAGTCAGAGCTTACCTACAGCCCCATTCAAGTTTTGGAAAATTTTACTTTTGTGATCCAGAGTTATGTTGAGAGAAAGCTAGAAGAATACAAAAAAAGGAAATTAGTCTTAAAAGAATATCATGCACCAAAACCATTCTGACAAATGCTTTTCAGTGTCTTGAAAATCACCTGAAGAGCAACCAACTGTTATGGAGCTATCATTAACACAAAACAATGAGGTAATTTGGAACTTTACGCCCTCATCACCTCGTTCTCATAATTTACTTACTCGTTGCAAAGTATCCACGTAGATTTTAGTGTAGAAGAGCTGATCATCATCGTTATCTTGCAGATGCCATTTCTCTACAATGCGATTTAGGGAAGAAGCATAACCAATGATACCTGGAAAAAAAAAAGTTACAATGATGGCAGCACAACGTCGTAAACGGAAATAAAGTAGTCAAAAAAAAGGGGTCTATAGTTTTGTACAAAACAGCTGAGAATCTACATGATGGAAATGGGACAATATCATTTTATTGACCTACTTGTAAAATTGTGTACCCAGAAGCTGTACGGCTAAAAATGTTATGTACCCTCAATTTGCATTCTTTTTTTCAGATGTGATCGGGCAATTTCTTCAAACACCATGTCTGATCACCACACTGTTCTAAGCGACTCATAACTTGTATGTAACCATACTTCACTCATGGAATTTTGTTGGAGAAATTACCCTAGCTTTTATCAGAAGATGTTGCTACATTTTCAGACAGCAATTTTGCTTGCTGTAATCCATGGATATTCTCTTTAAGTAGACACTGTAGACTGTTGTAGTATGCTATCTGAGCACCATGGCTGGGATTTTCCAGTCCCGCTCGTGATGGATTCGGAAATTTCTCCTCAATGAATCTTTGGCTGCTCCATCGAAACCTGCCTGCGGAGAGTTCCACTAAATTTGCGAATTAATGGACTTCACACACTGCTTGCTGTGAGTCTTGCTGAAGTCCTTCTGCACTGCCAACTCAATGGCTGATAGAATGCTGTAATTAGACACACTGCAGTTTTGTTGTGGGTTGTAGCACCCCAATGGTTTCATGAATAAATTTAATAAACATTTATTTATTAGTTACAAGTCGGCTTACATTAAGACTGCAATGAAGTTACTGTGAAAATCCCTTAGTTACCACACTTCGCCGCCTGTTCGGATACACAGAGAGAATTTAGCATGGCCAGTACACCTAACTGGGACATTTTTCAGACTGAGAGGGGAAACCAGAACACCCGGAGGAAACGCATGCAGACATGGGGAGAATGTGCAGACTCTGCACAGTGACCCAAAATGGGAATCGAATCCAGGTCCCTGGTGCTGTGAGGCAGCAGTGCTAACTAAAATGCGTGCAATTACTCAACTACATAATCCATGAGATGCCAGGTTAAAAATTAGTGTCTGTGAATTGGCTGATCTCAGCACGGACAATGTTTGGGACACTGCAATTGAATTTAGATGTGAGCTTCTCTGAGATAATAGCATCTTGTCTTTGCATCAGGTAACTTTCTATTTAAACTTTACACCAGGAACTCGGCATGTTTATTGTGCTTCCACTCCTTACCACAACTCCTCATAAAAGTTTACCTGAGCAAGACTCTTTTCAATGCACATGACAGTACTTTGAAAAGACTATTAAAAGAATTTCTACAAAATACAACAAATAGAGTTTGCAGAATCTCTACAGTGCAGGAAGAGACCATCAGCCCATCAAGCCAGCACTGGCAAAAAAACTCACCCAAGCCCTATCCACGTAACCCCACGTATTTACCCTGCCAATCGCCCTGACAATAAGGGCAATTTGTTGGCATGGGGAGCCCACCTAACTAGCACAACTTTGGACTGTGGGAGAAAACCAGGGCACCCAGAGGAAACACGTGCAGACATACAGATACCATGCAAACTCCACATGGACAATCACCCAAGGCCAGAATTGAACCCAGGTCCCTGGTGCTATGAGGCAGCAGCGCTAACCACTGTGCCACACTACATCTCCTCAAGAGAAATGCAGTGAATGCAGGATGGTTACATACAAATTATTTGCGTAAAATTGATTCACTTAGAGCAGAGCTGTTGTGTGCAGGCATGATTTAAAAAGAAACTGTCCAATCATTTACATTCAGGTTGGCAATCGAGGCAATGGGGAGTTTCAGGCAACATACAGCTGCAGTGACCCATTCAACACACTGCCACTGTATGATCAGAAAGCTACACAGTGGCTGCAAAGTGTTACTCTGGAATATAGACAGCTTATCTTGTACACTGTTAACCATTGGCTTTATTGCTGCAGACATTATATACTGTCAGCTGTTTGCCATATTTATAGAGGCGGATTGTAAATGCTCCTGTCTGAGTGGGAAATCAAGGCTACTGGCTTTTAGTTACTCAAATGTCGAGCTGATCATTTTAATGAGGGGTAAATTTTTGAGCAAGATATTAAGAATGTTAAGATGAATAAACATTGGCATTTTATCACTTTGTGCTAATAGAAATCAAAGCACTGCACAAATCGAAATTGAAACATCTTGTTTGAATTAATTGTAATGAGACTGTATCACACTGTGATTGGAGTTGCTCTGCCTGGGCCCTGGCATTTAATTTTATGAAATTTGCCCACATCTCCATACGATCTGGAATGTCTGCAGCAACTTCTCTCTGTAAGGTTTTGCGAGGTGCTGAGTAAAAGCTCATACTGAAGCTTCGGAATCATGCCAAAGATCTGAGATACAGCGTAGGCCAGCAGCTGGGCTAAATCACTTGAAAGAAACATGAAGGATTTGCAGCATCTCAGTCGTAACAGTGACTCCAGTAAGGCAGCGAGCACTGCTTCTAATCTCCTCGCTTTTCTCTGTTTTTTTTTAAGAATTAGAAGTCTGTTTCACGGGGCAGCATGGTGGCACAGTGGTTAGTGCCACACAGTGCCAAGGATCCAAATTTGATGAGTCTGTCTGTGTAGAACATTCATATTCTTCCCGTGTCTGCGTGGGTTTCCTTTGAGTGCTCGGTTTCCCTCCACAGTCTGAAAGACATGCTGGTTAGGTGCATTGGTCATGCTAAATTCTCCCTCAGTGTACCCGAACAGGGGCTGGACTGTGACAACTTGGGGATTTTCACAGTAATGCTATTACAGGGTTAATGTAAGCCAACTTATGACACTAATTAATAAACTTAAAAGGCGGCATCCTCTTTTGCTGGTCAGTTTTGTAGGAACAAAGGCCCTGTTTCACTGGCATACCTACTGGACATTAGGGAGAGAGAGATTCGCAGTACAGCATTCTCCGTTCGGCTGGATGCAATCTTACAAGTCTCGGACGAGCGTATTGATAAAATTCCAGCCAAAGTCACATTCGTGACATATTCCCTGCTTAGGATGGTGCCCTTCCCAGGATCTCGTTCTGACGTGGAATCATTCAGGTGCACACTGCAATCTCTGAGACAATGCGTACAGTAAATATGGCTACCTTACTAATGACAACTAAGAACAGCAAGCATCTGTCCTAAAAAAAACATTATTGGAGGCTCAAAATGATTAAATAGATCCCTTAGTCCTTTAGGTGTGCCTAGTTAAAATAGAGAGAGACATTATTCTGAAAACACAGTTAAATTAGTGTTGATGGGAGCAGGAAATTATAAAACGACAGACTAAATGTACAGTCAAATAGTCATCACGTTTCTGGGCAAATAATCCATAATACTAGAATTCAAATCCCATTAAATTAAGTTTTAAAAGAAAGGAAATATAAAACTCATGTCAAGAAAAGTAGCCATGAAGCTGTCAGATTGTTGGAAGAATCTAAAATGAAACTAAAATACCGCAGATGCTGAAAATCTGAAATAATGTTTGCCGGCCAAACATAGCAGGTCTGGCAGTGTCCATGGAGAGATTTAAACTTTTGACTCTGTATGACTTTATGGACAGAATTTTCCCATCCCGCCCGCCACAGGAATCATAGTGAGCGGGACACGGACCTTGCAAAGGTCCACTGACTTCGGGCCGGATTTTCCAGCTTTGGGAAATTCCATCCTATAAAACTATCTGATTGTCCTTTTGGGAAGAAGCTTTGCCAAACATCCTATAGTAAGTTCATGCCTTACAATGAGTGCTGTTCACTCTTAGTTCCTCTGTAATGTGGCTGAGAAAGGCACTCTTCTGTATGAAAACACAGGCTGCAGTTGTTCGAAAAAATGATTCACCATCATCTACTCAGGGAAACAAAGGGTGCTTTTAATTTTTTTAAAATTCAGGTATCAGTATTGATATAGTTGGCATTTCATAGAACCCCTACAGTGCAGGAGGTCGTCATTTGGCCCATCAAATCTGCACCGACCACAAACCCACCCAGTCCCTATTCCCGTGACCCCACATATTTACCTACTAATCCCCTGACACTAAGGGGCAATATAGCACAGCCAATCTATCGAACCGGCATATCTTTGGACTGTGGGAGGAAACCAGAGCACCCAGAGGAAACCTATGCTGACATGGGCAAAAGTGCAAAGTCCACACAGATAGTGGCCTGAGGCAGGAATTGAACCCGGGTCCCTGGTGCTATGAAGCAGCAATGCTAACCATTGTGCCACTGCGCTGTTTGTGCCTGCCATTGAACTGAATGGCTCACTAGGCTATTTCAGAGAGTGGTTAAGAGTCAACCACTTTGAAATGAGTCTTCATATAGTCAGCCTGGTTAAGGATGGCAGATTTCCTTCAGCAAAGCACATTAGTGGATGAAATGATTTTTACAACAATCAATAATGACTATGGAAGCCAGTTTTCCATTCCAGATTTTACTGAGTTACCTTCTATTCCACCAGCTGCAATGATGGGATTTGAACCCATGTCCCAAACTCACTAACCTGGGACTCTGGATTAGGGATGCCATGGTGACACAGTGGTTAGCACTACTGCCTGCCAGTGCCAAGGACGTAGCTTCAAATCTGGCCTCGGATTAGTGCCCGTGTGTGGAGTTGCATATTCTCACTGTGTCCGCGTGGGTTTCCTCCAGGTGCTCTGGTTTCCTCCACAGTCCAAAGAAGTGTAGATTTTGTTGATTACTATGGTAAATTGCCCATTAGTGTGAAACGAGCTTAGCAAGGTAAATACATGGGGTTATGGGGGAATAGAGCTGGGCAGGATTGTGGTCAGTGCAGTCTCGATGGGCTAAACGACCTTCTTCCGCACTGCAGGGATTCTCTGATTACGAGTCAAGTGACATGACAATTAGGCCACTGGTCTCCATCTTCCCCACCACTGAGAGAATTCCACGGAATCAGGGAAGCAATGGGGCACTCGATTCTCCACTACCCATCCCTACCTCACAATCCTCCAGCACACTCTGTGTCCCACCATTGAATTCACCCCATGCATTAACAAGTTTGTTACTAAGCGCGGAATACAATGTGTAAGCAGGCCTAAGGTGAGAATGCCTTCTCTGACAAAGGTGCTGATGACAGTAAAGCAGATATCTGATGGTTTAGAAGCTGTCAACCCGGCTAATTACATTTATAGTGAATGAAAGCCATTGTGAAGGCAACAAAATTGTGGACTCTAACAGGTCACTATGACAACAGTAACAATGATTAGAAAGGACTTGGAGGAGTTAAGCTCATTCTTTTGACTCCACGTTGTTATTCTGATATTATTTTTATTTATCTTTTATATATTATGATTTAGTTGTGATATACATAGATTAAAAGTAGAAATAGTACAAGAATTGAGAGTGAGGCAGTGTGTTATAGTGAGATCATTACTGGGACCACCTGATAGATTGTAGGGTAACAACTCAAGGGAATTTCATGTGCCTTTCTTTTTTATTCTTTCACAGGGTGTGGATGCTGCCAGCCAGTCCAGCAATTAATGCCCATTCCAAATTGCCCAGGAACAAGTGATGCAGGGCTGTCTTCTCAAATTGCTGAGTTCACGCAGTGCAGGAACATCCATAGTGCTATCACAGAATTCCAGGGTTTTGATAGCGAAGGAACGGTGCGTGGCTTGAAGGAAAATTTGCAGATGGTCATGAATTTATGCCCTTCCTAAGTTCAGAAGACATAGGAGTCAAACTCGGTCATTCAGCCCATTGAGTCTGCTCTGCTTTCTGATCCTTTCATAAGATGTTCACACATAAGTCACTGTGCCTGTCTTTGATCAAGAAAATCAGAGGGTATTTCCATCCTACATGCTGTCCTACAATAATGTCTTCTTCATCATTGAATTGACTGCATCTTTTGATTATGCAAAAATTATCATAAAAGGCCATTTGGCTTATCGAGTCACAAGTTCATAAGGTATAGAAGCAGAATTAAGCCATTCAGCCCTTCGAGTCTGCTCTGCCATTCATTCATGGCTGATTTCTCCTCACTCCTATTTTCCTGCCTTCTCCCCATAACCCTTCAACACATTACCAATTAAAAATCTGCCTACCTCCTCTTTAAATGTATTCACTGTCCCAGCACCCACTGAAATTTGCAGTAGTGAACTCCACAGATTCACAACTCTTTGGGAGAAGTAGTTTCTCCTCAACTCTGTTTTGTTTTCTTTCTCTTATCCTAAGACTATGACCTCTCATCCTAGAATGCCCCACAAGAGGAAAGCATCCGGTCTTCATCTACTTTATCCACACGTTTTATCATCTCGTATACCTCAATGTGATCTCCCCTTATTCTTCTAAACTGCAGAGAGTTTAGGCCCTTCTCTTTCTTGGTTGCAAATGTTACATATTTGGAAAATGCTGTTGAAGGAACTTTGGTGAGTTGCTGCAGTGCGTTATATAGATGCTGCTATGCATCAATAATGGAACAAATGGATGTTTAAGGTGATGGATGGGGTGCCAATTATGTGGCTGCTTTGTGCTGGATGCTTGAAGTTTGAACTGGATAGTTTCAAGCTTCTTTAAATTCATCTGGACAAGTGGAGAGTATTCCATCAAGACTTGGGCCTTGCAGATGGTGGCTAGACTTAGGGAAGTCAGGAAGTGAGCTACTGTCCACAGAATTTCCAGTCTCTAACTTGCTATTGTAACCATTGTACTTAAATGGCCAGCTCAGTTCAGTTTCTGGTCAGTAGTAACCCTTGGGATATTCATTGTGGGCAAGTTCAGCCAAAGTGTTGTCATTTAACGTTATGGGGGATGATTAAGATACTCTCTTGTTGAACATGGTCTTTGCCTGGTTGTAAATTGCAAGTTACATTTGTCCACACATCTGCCCAAGCCTGAATGTTGCCCAGGTTCTGCTGCATCTAGAAAAGTCATGAGTGATGCTGAACACTGGGCAAACATCCCCACATTTGGAGGAAAGGTTTCTGATAAAGATGAAGATGGTGGGGCCTACAATAGTACCTGAGGAACTCCTGCAGTGATGTTCTGGATTGAGATAATTGACCTCCAACAACCACAAGCATCTTCACCCGTGCTAGGTATAATTCCAACCTGTGGAGAGCTTCCCATTGACTCCAGTTTTGCCACGACGCAGTCAAATACTGCTTTGATGTCAAAAGCAGTCATTCTCACTTCACCTCTTAAGGTTAGCTGTTTAGTCCATGTTTGGGCCAAGACTATTAAGAGGTCAAGAGCTGAGTGGCTTCGAGGAACCCATACAGAGCAGTGACCAGGCTATTGCTTGATAACACAGGGTTTAGAACATAGAACATAGAACAATACAGCACAAACAGGCTCTTCGTCCCACAAGTTGCGCCGATCACATCTACCAATCCACAGACCTATCTATAACCCCCTATCCTATTCTTTTCCATATACTCATCTAGAAGTCTCTTAAAAGACCCCCGTGCATTTGCCTCAACAACCTCCGACAGCAGTCGGTTTCATTCACTCACCACCCTCTGAGTGAAAAACCTATCCCTGACATCTCCTTTGTATTTGCTTCCCTGCACCTTAAATCTGTGTCCTCTCGTAGTGACCATTTCAGCTCAGGGAAATAGTCTCTGAGAGTCCACCCTATCTATCCCTCTCAACATTTTATAAACCTCTATCAGGTCGCCTCTCAACCTACGTCTCTCCAGTGAGAAGAGTCCCAGCTCCCTCAACCTATCTTCATAAGGCCTGCCTCCCAATCCAGGCAGCATCCTTGTAAATCTCCTCTGAACCCTCTCAATAGCCTCTACATCCTTCCTATAATGAGGCGACCAGAACTGCGCACAATACTCCAACTGGGGTCTGACAAGAGTCTTATAGAGCTGCATCATTACATCCTGACTCCTAAACTCTATTCCTTGATTAATGAAGGCCAGTACACCGTACGCCTTCTTGACCACTTCCTCCACCTGCGAGGCCGATTTAAGAGTCCTATGGACCTGGACCCCGAGATCCTTCTGCTCTACAACACAGCTAAGACTCCTACCCCTTATATTGTACTCCTTCATCTCACTATTCCTGCCAAAATGGACCACTACACATTTATCTGCGTTGAAGTCCATCTGCCACTTCTCCGCCCAGTCTTGCATCCTGTCTATGTCCTGCTGCAACTTCTGGCATCCCTCCAGACCATCCACAACACCACCGATCTTTGTATCGTCGGCGAACTTGCTACCCCATCCCTCCACTTCCTCATCCAGGTCATTTATGAAAATGACAAACAGCAGGGGTCCCAGAACAGATCCCTGGGCACTCCACTGGTTACCGACCTCCATGCAGAACAAGACCCATCCACAACCACTCTCTGCCTTCTGCCAACAAGCCAGTTCTGGATCCACGAGGCCAAAGCCCCTTGGATCCCATGCCCTCTCACCTTCTCCAGAAGCCTTGCATGGGGGACCTTATCAAACGCCTTGCTAAAGTCCATGTACACTACGTCCACTGCCCTTCCTTCATCAATGTGTTCAGTCACATTTTCGAAGAACTCGACTAGGGTCGTAAGGCATGACCTGCCCTTGACAAAACCATGCTGACTATTTCTAATCAGTCCAAACTGCTCCAAATGTTCATATATCTTATCCCTCAGAAGCCTCTCCATCAGCTTACCAACCACTGAAGTCAAACTCACTGGTCAGTAATTTCCTGGACTATCCCTGTTCCCTTTCTTAAAGATAGGAACCACATCCGCAATCCTCCGGAACCTCTCCCGTTTCCACGGACGACGCAAAGATCATTGCCAGGGGTTGCTCTCTTTGAGAATGCTTCCATGTGACTGACGGCTTTAACCTGCTTGATTATATCATAGCTGCTCGACACAGCAAAATCCTCTTGACTTAGTGCCAGTTCAAACTAATTTCAGGAAAGGGAAGATCCACCATGGAGAGATCACTAGAGCTTTATCGGGAGCATTCTTCAAAGTCAGTGACAAAGCTTCGTTCCCCTAGAAAACCAACTGGATGGCATTCACTTCAATCATAATCTTGTGTCAAAGCACAATCAGCTGTCCTATTTATTTCTGTCACAAGTAGGCTTACATTAACACTGCAATAAAGTTACTGTGAAAATCCCCTAGTCACCATAGTTTGGCACACTGAGGGAGAATTTAGCATTGCAAATGCATCTAACCAGCATGTCTATCGGACTGTGAGCGGAAATTGGAAAGAATGTGCAAACTCCACACAGATAGTGACACAAGCTGGGAATTGAACCCAGGTCCCTAGCACTGAGAAGCAATAGTACTAACCACTGTGCCACCATGCCTCAGGTGTTCTCTTTTGAAAGTGGATTGGGAGAGAGAGGATGGAAAGAAGTCCTGTGAGACAATCTTCCTTCTTCACTCCAGCTCATTATTTTGCTCCCAGTAAGCCAGGCATCTGCATGGATGTGGCTTGTTCTCAGGTTTAAATCAATGCTTTTCTTCAACAACCTACTGGAATACATTCACGTCATCAGTTTGCTTTTGACCTACTGCCTCCTGATAGTAACATTTCAATCAACAACCAACAGCATTTCACGCAGAGTAAGAGAAGGAATTATCCAAAGTTGGGCCTCAATTTTTACATTAAAAGTATACTTATGATATATTTTCAGGAAAAAAGTTAGACATTTTACTGCACAAAAACATTCAGCATTTTCATATCACTGCAAAAACAATGCATTCAGTCAGATGTGGCTGCTGTTATTAACTTTGTCTTCGAAAACTTCTATTATTCCATTTGAAACAGCAGAATTCCTTAAAGCCACTGGGATTCTCCAGTACAGGGAAACATTTTTCACAAACCTTTGGCCATCACTTGGTTTTTTTCTATTTGTTCAATTTTTAGGCCAAAGAAGCGTAAAGTAACATAATGTTCGCTTTTGCTTTAGAGCCGCTCTTACCTCCTGAGTTAAGGAATCGTTTGCCACTGCGAACATTGGGATACTTGTCGGCGAGCCGGTTATCTGGCCAAATGAGTCCTTCAGCAGCGAATACCACCTTGTGATTGAACTGCTGGAACTTACTCAGCAACTCTTCCGGACTACCAGCAAAGAGGACATCATAACTGGAAAACACAATGAGAGAGGTTCTCATTAACACTCTCGAGCGGACACACATGTACATTTTACGTCTTACCAAGTCCCTACGATTCCAACAATAGGACTCAACAAGAGCCATACACCTTTGCATGATTTTGCGCTCCCAAATGATAAGAAAAGAGACCATCAAACTCAAATGTTTCTCTACATATTTCTGTAGTTTATAAATGAGTACAGGTGGCACAGTAGCCTCACAGCGCCAGGGATCTGTGTTCGATCCCAGCCTTGGAATCTGTCGATGTGGGATTTGCACGTTCTTCCCATGTTTGCTTTGGTATCCTCCGGATGCTCCAGTTTCCTCCCACAGTCCAAAGAAATGCGGGTTAGGTTGACTGATCATGATAAATTGTCACTTAGTTTCAGAGGGATCAGCAGGATAAACGCGTGGGGTTAAAGGGGTAGGGCGAAGGTGGGATTGTTGTTGGTACAGGCTTGATGGGTTGAACGGCCTTCTTCTGCATTTGGATTCTATGATTCCAAATGAACTTCAAGTTAAAACTCAGAGAGATGAGACAGGGGGAAAGGTCATTTTCAGCTGTTCAATGATATCTAATTGCCACTTATTTCGGGAGGTTGTGTGATGCCTTTTCTGAACTGGCAAACTAAAGGCCATTGTAAAAAGTCCAATGAAACACTGTTAAAATCTCAGTAGGGGCAAGTATCAGTATTATTCATTTGTTTTTCAAAATCTGAAAACTCAAGTATTCACTAAAAGAATGAAGGAACATGGTGCACAGTTTAAAATGAAAGAATATTACTCCATAAAAAAATCAAACATGAATTTTCATAACTACTTCCAACTAGGATGAGATGACTAAGTTAAAGATGTTAAAAGGAAAATTAAAACAAATAGTTATACTTTGAATAAGACTTGTCAACTCAAAATGCCTTCTACACCCATTGACTAATACCAATAACTCATGGTACTGATCAGAATTTGGTATATTAACACTTTGAGTACTGTTTCAATGATTCATATGAAGGATCGAGATTTCTTGGGCCTATTGCTTACATCCAGCAAGACTGCATTCAAATCTCCAACTGTCCCATGGTTGCAGTCTGTTAGTTCAACAAAAGCATCACTAAAGCATAGTATCTCAGATCAGAGCTTTTCTGTTTCTATTATTCTCCAATTCTAGAGTCTTGCATACAAAATTCTTTGTCCCTCTCTCTCTCTCTCTCCTCAGTCTGGCTATCCTGAAAGTTCAGCTATTTGGTTTCCTTCAGTTCTAAATTCTTTTAGCCAACACGTAGAATTTCAATTGAGCCCTCTGTGCTAGGGATAATTCCCGCACCAAGCTTGCTCTAAACTAAAATCCATTAATCTGCTTGAAACAGAGCCAAACTCCCAATAATTGCTTCTGGTTGACCCTTTTTCTGTTGTTATCTCCCAGGTAACTTGGTCACCTGATCAGTTACTAGAAAGAAACAAGATAACTTCAAGAGAAATCCTTTTCAGAAAAATCTGGTTCTTAAAGGGACCCTCACCCCAACATAAAACACAGTTAGAAACATAGGAAAAAAAAGGAAGCCATTCGGGCCTTCGAGCCAGCTCCACCATTCATCACAATCATGGCTGATTGTCCAATTCAGGTAGGTTATTCAACTCCCCCACCCTTCCCCACGCAAGAGCATATGGGCCATCACAACTGGGTTCACTTTTTCCAGGGCTGTTTACTCTGTCAAACGCTGCCATATGCCAAGGATAATAAATGTCACCACATTTCTGTACTTCAGCAGAATGTGGAGTCCACTGATTAGAGTAGTATTTATCACCTATCCCTAATTATCCTTGAGGAAAAGAAGCCACCTTCCTGCCAACTGAATGGCTCACTGGGCTGTTTCAGAGTGGGTGCCTCACAGAAGCAGGGGCCTAGGTTCACTTTCGGCCCCAGGTGATTGTGTGGAGTTCACACATTCTCCCCCAGCAGGGTTTCCTCCGGGTGCTCCAGTTTCCTCCCGCAGTTCAAAGATGTGCAGGTTAAGTGGATTAGCCGTATCAAATTACCCCTTAGAGTCCTAAGGTGTGTAGGTTAGGGGAATTAGAGGGGTAAATATGTGGGGTCGGGGAGTCAGGGCTTCGTAAGATGTTCTGTCAGAGAATTTGTGCAGACTCAATGGGCTGAATGGCCTCCTGCTGCACTTTATGGATTTTATGATTCTATGACAGTTTTAATCTATTTCCCCACTCTGTAAATTAATGGCTTAATAACATGGACAAAAATAATATTTCAGTATTTTAACCACTCAGTGAAACTTATTCGTTCTTCTGATGCAGTAAAAACGTGATCACGGTCAATCTCGTACAATGTGCCTACAGTGACTTCTGGATGGCACAAAGGCATGCAGTGCGCACTAAGCACGCAGTGTACACTAACCACATTGTCACCATCAAGCTATGCACATAGGGATTGTTGGATTGTCCTATAACAGTGCAGCCAGTTCTCTGCAGCACAAGCTGCACACGGTAAAACCGGGTGTTTGCTTAACACGTGCAGCAGAGACCCTGGCTGCAATGTGAAGGCAACGTTAATCAGTGAAAACAAATGAACAAACCAGGGCCTTGCTGTTTTTTTATGGCACGGCGCCAACGCAACAACTGTTAGAGGGAGTGGCACAGATCATTTTTATCATTTCCATAACTTGTGCTGTAACATTCGAAAAAGGGCAAACTGCAAATGTGATTTATTTAGAAAAACAGAAATGTTGGCTACATATTCCTACAATTTTCCATGTTAAGACAAGAGAAGGTTCCCAAAGAGTTTTCAACAGCATTTTGTTCATGCTCCTGTACAGCAATGTACAGTGTTCTTTGAGGATAATGTATGAAACTCCAGTTACATTTCCTTTAGTTGAACGTGTTGTATATTCAGCATAACAGAATAGAGTATGTAACCAACGTTTTAGAGTATGTACATTTACAGACAATTAAACAATTCTTCCTACGTTCCATTCCTCAACTTTCAATGCAAAAGAACAGAATCCCTAGAGTACAGAAGGAGGCCATTCAGCTCATCGAGGTTGTACCAAACAAAATCCAACACAGGTCCTCGTCCCATAACCCTCACTTACCGTGCTAATCCCTCTAATACAAAGGGCAATTTAACATGGCCAATCAACTTAACCTGCATATCTTTCAGACTGTGGGAGGAAACTGGAGCACCCGGAGGAAACTCACACAGACATGGGTGAATGTGCAAACTCCACACACACAGTAACCTGAGGCCGGGATTGAATCTGGATCCCTGGCACACTGAGGCAGCAGTGCTAAACTCTGCACCACCATACTGTCCAAGAACTGGAAGAACGTCCAAAATAGTGATTGGACCCTAAAACAAACCTGCAGATACTTGGTGTTTTATAACCGTGACTTTCACACACAACAGGAACATCTGTCAAAAACTTTTGTACAAATTTAACTTGTGATTCCACCTACTCCTTCCACTGCTAACTGAAAAAATCTTGTTATTCTGTTATGTACAAGCAGTTTCCTGGAGCAATCTTAAACATCCAGAATGTACTTCATCTGCATATTTCACAAAATAATTGGCACATTTGAATGCCTCGGATAAAATCTGGTTACAGGTAATGAGTCATCTTCATTTTCTTCAGAAGTAGTTATGCTGCGGATCAGGAAAGGAATGTTACAGCTTGGCAACATTTCCCATCCTTTCAGTAAATCCTTTGCCCCTTCCATTGTCCAAATCACTCTGGATTTTGAAATGATTTCTCATTAGTGTTGCAAGTCCATATGTCAGTGGTTTGTCATTAAAATGGGAGCAATTCTGTGTTATAAATATTCTGCAAATTGAGAAAATGAACAAAGAACAAAACAGCATGGGAAACAGGCCCTTCGGCCCAACAAGCCCATGCCGCCTCCCCGATGTTCCCACCTCTACCCACGATCCCTGTCCATGTTTATAGATCTATGGATTAAAAACCAAATTTGAGACAATTTAGGGAGAATTTGTTTTGCCAATTAGCCTAAGAGCACATCTTTGGGATGTGGGAGGAAACCGGAGCACCCGGAGAAAACCCACGCAAGCATGGGGAGAATGCGCAAACTCCCACAGACACAGGCCCAAATCCATGTATCTGCACAGCACAGCGATAGTCACTGAGCTGTCGCGTTGCCCATCAAATGGTCCAGGTCAAGCGTACACTAACGACGTGAAGCATTAGGATACTCTCGAAAAAAAATCCAAGAGCAGCCCTCTCACGACCCATCGCGTGTATGCCCCTTGTTAGACAACAAGGTGGACCAAAGCACCTGTAGGATAAAAACAAGTACATCAATATCATCATTTATTTACACACTTCCCAGGGACTCCCAAGGCTCATGATCCCTATTTTAAATCAGTTTTCTATACCCCTCCATTCCCATTCTGTTCATGTACCCATCTAAGTATTTCTTAAATAACTCCAGAGTACCTGCCTCCACCACTTTACTTGGCAGCGCATTCCATACCCCCACCACCCTCTGTGTGAAAAAACTCCCTCTAGCATCCAAATTATACTTTACCCCCCTCACCCTAAGCCCGTGACCCCTCGTGCTATTTGAGTCCATCCTAGGAAAAAGCTTAACCTTGTTTACTCTATCTATACCCCTCATAATCTTGTACACCTCTATTAGATCTCCTCTAAGTCTACGTCTTTCTAAGGAAAACAGTCCCAATTTGCCTAACCTCTCCTCGTAACTCAGACCTTCCATACCAGGCAGCATCCTGGTAAACCTCCTCTGCACTCTCTCCAGAGTCTCCACGTCCTTCCGGTAGTAAGGGGACCAGAACTGGACGCAGTATTCCAAATGAGGTCTAACCAACGTTTTATACAACTGCAACATTAAAGGCCAGCTCTTGTACTCTATACCCCTTCCTATAAAGGCTAGCATACTATATGCTTTCTTCACAACCTTCTCCACTTGCTCTGCCACCTTCAGAGACTTGTTCACCTGCACCCCCAGGTCCCTCTGCGTTTCTATACTCTTAATAGGTCTACCCTTTATCATATACCTCCCCCCTACATTCTTTCTCCCAAATGCATCACCTCACATTTATCAGGATTGAATTCCATCTGCCATCTATCTGCCCAAGCTACCAGCCTATCTATGTCCTGCTGCATCACCTGACAATGCTCCTCACTATCCGCAAGTCCAGCCATCTTTGTATCGTCTGCAAACTTGCTGATCACTCCACTTACTCCCTCTTCCAAGTCATTTATATATATTACAAATAGAAGAGGTCCCAGTACCGAGCCCTGTGGCACACCAGTAGTGACCGACCTCCAGCTAGAAAAACACCCTTCCACTGTTACTCTCTGTCTCCTATTACTAAGCTAGTTACTTATCCATCTAGCTACCTGTCCTTGTATCCCATGAGCCTTGACTTTCTCAACTAACCTCCCACGAGGGACTTTGTCAAACGCCTTACTAAAATCCATATAGATGACATCAACGGCTCGCCCTTCGTCCACCGTTTTTGTGACCTCCTCAAAAAATTCTACCAGATTTGTAAGGCTTCCCCTTAATAAATCCATGCTGCGTATCCCTAATCAGATCGCAACGCTCTAAGTGCCTATACATCCTATCTCTAAGAATCCCCTCCAACAGCTTCCCTACCACTGACGTCAAACTCACTGGCCTATAATTCCCAGGGTTATCCCTAATGATGCAGTTTAAAACAAATAACGTTTTTGTGAAGACTACTGCATGGCATAAAATAGGCTTTAAAGTCAGACTTTATAGATGTTTACTTTATACTTGCAGCTTCAACACTTAAAAATCTGATTTCTTGAATTAATGTTTGTGACGTGACTTATACTGGCAAGGCTGGTATTAATTGCTCATTCCATGTTGCCTCTGGCAACCTGATGCCGCAAGATCTCAGCATGTTGTTATACTGCGCTCTCCGTTGCCCCTTCTGTTGGGGAGGTGTGAAATAACGTTTGCACAATAATGGCTGCCTGCAGTTGACCATGTGGGAGCGACACGGTGGCATAGTGGTTAGCATTGCTGCCTCTCAGCTCCAAGCACCACGGTTCGATGCCAGGCTTCAGTCACAGTCTGAGTGGAGTTTGCACATTCTTCCAGTGTCAGCATTGGTTTCCTCCAAGTGCTCTGTTTTCCTCCCGCAGTCCAAAGATCACAGCGTCACTAGAGTGCGGAAGGAAGCCATTCAGCCTGTTGAGTCTGCACTGACTACAATTCCACACAGTCCCTATACCTGTAATCCCATATATTTACTCCGCCGATCCTCTCACACTAGAATCAATTTAGCATGGCCAATCAACCTAACCTTCTCACCTTTGGAATTGAACCTGGGTCCCTGATGCTGAGAGACTGCAATGCAAACCATTTTACCAGCACTTCCTAGTGGCATGCAATCAAATTCCACTTTAATATCAAGGCTGGTCTTGCTTCACCTCCAGAATTCAACCTGGGCCCACCTTTGGATCAAAGCCTGGGGCTGACTGGGCCTATATGAGCCCAAACACACTGCTGAGTGCTAATGATGAAAGGCTGCTTCAAACCATTAATGATGGCATCTTGTGTGACTTTGCTGATGATTGGGAGGAAGCTGAGGGGTAATTTTATTTGTTCTATATTCAGTGAACAAGGAAGACTTGGATACTCTGTTTTCATTAACCACAAATTAATTTTCGGAGCAAAGGAACAGGAATAACCCCTCAAGCTAGTCCCACAAAACAATTAGAATGTGGCTGATTTCTATCATAGACTAATTTAAGGCATAGAACTGGATACACAATCCCTACAGTGCAGAAGGAGGCCATTCAGTTCATCGAGTCTGCACTGACAACAATCTCATGTAGGCACTATCCTCTTAACTCCACAGATTTACTCCACTGACCCTTCTAACCTATGCAGCCCAGGACACTAAGGGCAATTTAGTATGGCCAATCAACCTAACCCGCATATCTGTGGGCTGAGATGGGAAATTGGAGTACCTGAAGGAAACCTATGCAGGCATGGGGGGAATGTGCAAATTCCACACAGACAGTGACCAGAGGCCGGAATTGAACCCAGGTCTCTCGCACTGTGAGAGGCAGCTGTGCTAACCACTGTGCCATCATGCTGTTCAAATGAGCCGCCTCGATTTTATAACACTGAATCCCCTCGCTGAACAAAATTCCAATAATCTCAGTTTAGTTGACCTCGAACCGCAATAACTTTTGAGGGCAGAGAGGGACAGATTTCCATTGCAATCCGTGTGAACAACTATTTCCTGACATCACCCTCGAAAGACCTTGCTTTGAATTGTAAGGTTATGCTCCGCCGTTCTGAACTCCCCACTTAAGGATAACAGCTCAGTAATTAGAAACTGATAGACAGGGCAGCAGCGAAAGGCTTGAAGGCATTTTCCAAGACAGCAATTAGCCAAGCTGTTCGGAGTGTCAGAGTTCACTGGAAATAAGAAGACTTTCACTGAAATAAATTGTCTGCTCCCTTAACGTCAGCCAGCTATCAGGCAAGTCAAGACTCCAACTTGAGACTGCAGCATCGCACCGAGATTACAATCTGCCAGCTTTACTTTTTAAGAACAGTAACATTAAGCAAAAATGCTCTGCCTCTTACTATTAGGATAAAACAGAACACTGCAAGGTGCCAGAAGGTCATTTTGTTTTTTTTTAAAAAGAGATTGAGTTCACAAAAAAGATAGGGGTCAGTCAATGACATGTTCTAATATATCCTGAGAAAATGTGAGCTGCTTTTTATTTTAAAGTGTAAGCACTTGGGTTCCACATCTGAGTGGTTTATCACATTTATCCAGCAAGTTTTGAAAAGTCTTTCATGGGATGTGGATGTTGCAATTGGGAGTAAGTTTGTTCCCATCTCTCATCACCTTTGAACTGAATGGCTTGCCACTTAGGAGGGCAAGTCAAAAGTCAATCACATTATGTTAAGGTCATATGTAAGATAGACTTCCCTCCCCCTGCCAGGTAGAGATTGCAGATTTTCTTCCCTAAAAGACATCAGTGAAACAGATAGGATTTTACAATAACCAGTGATAATTTCGTGGTCACTATCTCATGTTACTAAGCCATAAAGGTAATTATCCACAAGGAAGGCCATTTGACCATATTCTTCCAATCTAGGAAGATCCTAAAGTCTCCCCAGTTCAACATCCAACTATATCTTAAATGATTCTGGAAGTTTCCACTTCCACCTGGAATTGCATTCCCTGTGTTCTTCATTTGTGTGAAGAATAAATCGGTTGGGCTGAAAGTTATGTAGAGACATATTCATAGAATCAAAGGAACACAGGAATTAGGAGCACGACTAGGGAATTCAGCCCTATGAGCCCACTCCATCATTCTATATAATCATGGCTGAGTTCCACCTCATACAAACTTCACTTCCCTGCCTTTTCCCCATAGCCCATTGTCCTGCTTTTGATCAAATATTTATCGATCTCTTTCTTGCATCCATTGATTGATTCTGCATCCTCTTCACACTTCAGCCTGCACCATAGAAAGCATTCTTTCTGATTGTATCACAGTTCAGTATGGCTGCTGCCCTGCCCAAGACCGCAAGGAACTACAAAGGTTCATGAATGTAGCGCAGTCCAGCATTCAAACCAGCCTCCCATTTACTGTTTCTGCCTGCACTTCTTACTGCCTCAGAAAAGCAGCCAGCATAATCAAGGACGCAGCCTAGACATTCTCTCTTCCACCTTCTTCCGTCGGGAAAAAGATATAAAAGTCTGATGTCACACACCAACCGAATCAAGAACAGCTTCTTCCCTGCTGCTGTTAGACTTTTGAATGGACCTACCTTGCATTAAGGTCATATTTCTCTACATCCTAGCTATGATTGTAACACTACATTCTGCACTCTCTCCTTTCCTTCCCTATGTGCTGTATGCTTTGTCTATATAGCATGCAAGAAACAGTACTTTTCATTGTACAGTAACACATGTGACAATAATAATTCAAATCAGTGAGTTCCATAGATCCACAACCCTCTGGGAGAAGTAGCTTCTCCTTATTTTTTTCTGTGCGGTTAAGAGGATAGATATGGTGGGGGGGGTGGGAGGGTACTGGATAAACTGCTTTGTCAGAGAGTCAGTGCAGGCCCAATGGGCCGAATAACCTCATGTACATTGTAAGGATAAGTTTTTATGACAATCAAACGATGCTTTCACCATCACCGTCACTGAGGGTAGCTTACAATTCCAGATTTTATTAAATGAATTGAAATTCCACCAGCTGCCATGGTAGGATTTGAACCCACAGCCCCAACTGGATTACTAGTCCACTGACATTACCTCTATGCCACCATCTCCCCATAGCTCATTGCTTTCTCCAATGTACAGAATGAAGGTAGCACATTTTAACTCTAGCACTATACACAGCAACAGCAATCTTGGCTAGCAGCAGAAAGAGAAACAGCCAAAGCAGTTGTCTGTTTGCAGGAGAGTCTTACTGGATATATACGTGTGTGTATCTGGATATCTGTTATGTATAAAACCATGATGATTGCAGACTCCCCGAGGGCCGAACAGCCTGCTTGCATTCACAGTGAAGCTTCATATGAATAAGCAGCACGTAGGCAAGGATGGCCTATTCCAGAATAACGACATCCCTGGGAACAACTGCTGACTGAAGAAAACAGGTGAGGAAAAAATGCTTTACTTTATCTTTTTTATTTTGAGAAACAAATCATTTTTAAACCTGACTGATGTTTTTCAGTCGAGCTAATATAATCAAACAGGTGAGAGATAAAGAGAGGTGCGTGAGAAGTCTCTCGCAGAAATGCAGGGATGGGAATGGAAGATAACAGGAGCCTAAACTGACAAGGATCAGACGTTCTACTTAAATCCTGAAAGCTGAAATACAACAGCCTTATATGGCCGCTGCTTACTCACTTTCAAATGCTTATATAGAGGTTTTTTGCATTACATTTTCACCCCCGTAGATAAGAAAAATTGCTCTTCAAGTTTTAAGTCCTACATTTTTCAAGATTACTGAACATTTGCTCGCTGACAGCACAGAGGGATCCAGCTGCGACATGTTTCTGAGTTTAACTTTCATAATCAGGAGGTCACTGCACCATATGATTGCTTTTCTCTGTGTTGCAAGCCACAAGGCAGATGCTAAGCAGAAGCAACTTTCTTTCTCCCTCCCTCAGAGGCTGAAATATTGAGCCCTCCCTAGGCTGACGTTTCATAGCTCAACCAAATCAATTCTGCAACAGTTACTAGTGTAAGCAGAAGTCACGGAGAAAACTGCTTGCCCATTTACCGGTCTGCAGCATAAGAGTTAAGGATTGGAAAAGAGTCTCATTCTGAAAAAGTGGAGAACAGTGATAAATCTGTTTAAAGAGTTTTGTTTATTGGATTTTAGTTTTAATTGGAACACATTAGAGATATTTATTATGAGTTATACATTACAGTGGTTGTTTTGTTTCTTGTTTGTAATTGATAAAAGTCTTGTTAATTTTCTTACTATACACGGTCACTATATTGTTAAATAAACTTTGTTTGATAAAAGTTTCCTACTATGTTATTTGAATCACACATGAAGTGAAACATTTCATGCTTATCTTAGCTAAATTCAAGATGCAAAACTTATGATTCAGACAGGTTTTATAAACCACCTTGGAGTTTCTGACTTGAACCATACCACTGGAAATACTCAGGCAATCTGGCAGCATCTGTGAAGAGAAAAACATGAGTTAATGTTTCAAGTCAAAGAGGGGTGATTTTACCGGCTTGGCCCAATGGTCGATTGGTGTGGCAAGCTGGTAAGATTGGGCAAGAGGCGAAAAATCAGGTTTGCACCCAGTTTCTCATCTCTTGCAATGTTACCAGCACCAAATTGCTAGCAAAATCAACTTTGAGTCCATCTCCCAGCATGATGATCTCCCTTGAGATCAGTAGCCGGCTTCCTGGCAAGAACAGGCTCTTCCCCCTTCCCCTGCTGGCAAGAATCACATCTGGGCTCTTCCTTTTCTGGAGGGTTGGGGGAGACAATCTCTGAGCTTCAATGTCTTCTGACAGCTGCCATCAGGATTTGTCCTGAAAATTCCAATATCATGGTTCATTAGCTGTGCTCCTGTTGACCTATTTATTTGTGAGTATCACAAGTTGGTTTACATTAACACTACGACAAATACTTTAGCTGCCACATTCTGGCACCTGCTCGGATACACTAAGGGAGAATTTAGCATGGCCAATGCAAGTAAGCAGCATGTCTTTCACACTTGGGTGGAAACCAGAGGATCTGAAGAAAACCTACACAGACAAGGGCAAAACGTACAGACTCTGCACAGTGACCCAAGCTGGGTATCAAACCCAGGTCGCTGATACTGTAAACCAGCAGTGCTACCCATTGTGCCACCATCCACTTACCTTCCTACACTGCACCCAACCAGAAAAGTGCAGGGCCAACCATGAAGCAGGGCAGTGGACCTCAAAAACAACTCTTGTCATTTGACCATACACAGTTCTTTTTTTATTGCTCCACTCACCAATGACTCAAGTGGAGGCCGTTTTGCAGGCTCCTTGCTGGGCACCATGGTCTCCATGCATCTCCAGTACCCTCAGCTCCACTCCAGAAATTGGCATGGAGTATGATAATTTATTCAAATTAGAACTTACATCCAATTAATAGACATGGGACTGAAATCTCTAGGCCCACTAGCCAGCAGAGTTTACAATAGCTCTTCACTTGCAGGGAGCTGGCGGCCTGACTCTGTTGAAGGGGGACCATCGGTGCCCCCAGGAAGTCAGGGGCAGTGCCAGCCTGGTCCCCTGCCATTTCCCAAGGGAAAAATGGCAATGCATTGAGGGCATTTTGGCATTGCCCACCAGGCATGGGACAGTCCCAAGGGGTCTTGAGGCTTCTGAGGCAATTGGTAGGAGTAGGGGTCCCACTACCACTCTGCACAGAGGGAGGATGGCCAGCAATTGGGGCTAAGCATTGGGTGGGTGGTGGTGGGTGGGTGGGTGGTGGGTGGGGGGGTGTTGGGAAAGGGGATATTGGGGCTGCATTGCGGAGGTAGAGGGGGAAGAGATCGAGGTGGGCTGGGCTGAGCGGGATTCAAGGATGGCCCGGACACGAAAGGGGGCCAGCAATCAAGCTGACCAGCAATCTAGAGGCCAGCAATATGGGGGTAGTGCACACTTGGTGCTGACAGATTGACCATTCGCAGTGGCCTGCTCAGCACTTGTTGCCAGCCTCTCCCATTGATTTTTAGTCAGAGTCATGCTATTGCACTCTGCAGTGCACAGAATGTGGGAAACTCACTCCAGTAATCAGCACAGTACAGGCCCTTCAGCCCTCGATGTTGTGCCGAGCTATGTCCAAAACCAAGATCATGCTATCTCACTCCCTATCATTCTGGTGCGCTCCATGTGCCTATCCAATAACTGCTTGAAAGTTCCTAAAGTGGCCGACTCCACTATCACGGTAGGCAGTCTATTCCATACTCTAAGCATTCTCTGAGTAAAGAACCTACTTCGGACATCCATCTCTATGTCTCCCACCATGAGCCTCATAGTCCAACCGAGGAAATAGTCTCTAAACGTCCACTCTACCTATCCCCCTCATCATATTATAAACCTCCATTAAGTTGCCACTCATCCTCCTCCGTTCTAAAGAGAAAAGCCCGAGCTCCCTCAACTTTTCCTCATAAGACCTATCCTCCAAACCAGACAACATCCTGGTAAATCTCCTCTGCACTCTTTCCAATGATTCCACATCCTTCTTATAATGAGGTGACCAGAACTGCACACAATATTCCAAATGTTGTCTCACCAAGGTCCTATACAGTTGCAGCATAACCCCGTGGCTCTTAAACTCTGACCCCCATTAATAAACACTAACACACTAAGGCCTTTTTCATGGCTCTATCCACTTGAGTGGCAATCTTTAGAGATCTGTGGAAATGAACCCCAAGATCTCTCCGTTCCTCCACATTCCTCAGAATCCTGCTGTTGACCCTGTAATCTGCATTCAAATTTGACCTATCAAAATGAATCACCTTACACTTATTAGGGTTAAACTCCATCTGCCATTTTTTTGCCCAGCTCTGCATCTTATCAATGTCCCTTTGCACCTGCAAGAGCCCTCCAACTCATTCACTACTCCACCAATCTTGGTGTCACTAGCAAATTTACTGACCCACCCTTCAGCCCACTTCTCCAAGTCATAGGTAAAAATCACAAATAGCAGAGGACCCAGCACTGATCCCTGTGGTACACCGCTGGTAACTGGTCTCCAGTCTGAAAATTTCCCTTGCACCACCCTCTGTCTTGTATGAGATAGCCAGTTACTTGTCCAATCGGCCAAATTTCTCTCTGAGCATCTCTCAGGCATTCAAAAACAATAATCAACCTCATCTGCTTGTTCAGCTGCAATTTGCATCATACATGTACCTAAAAAATCACAAGCAAATTCAGCAAAACTGAGCTGATAGCATTCTAATAGCACGGTGCACAATGGGCGGCACGGTAGCACAGTGGTTAGCGCTACTGCTTCACAGCTCCAGGGATCTGTTTGATTCCTGGCTCAGGTCTGTGTGGAGTTTGCACATTCTCTTCATGTCTGTGTGGATTTTCTCCAGGTGCTCTGATTTCCTCCCACAGTCCAAAAAATGTGCGGGTTAAGTTGATTGGCGATGCTAAAATTGCCCCTTAATGTCCTGAGGTGCATAGGTTAGAGGGATTAGTGGCCAAAACATGTAGGGATATGGGGGATAGGGCCTGGGTAGGATTGTGTTCGGTGCAGACTCGATGGGCTGAAAGGTCTCTTTTTGTACTGTAAGGTTTCTATGCTTACTTTAGTGAAAGATTTCATAAAGTATCCAGTCCAATGTGACTTTTTCAGAATAAGCAGAATAGAGTTCCAAGGAAGTTATATTGGATTCATCATATTAACTCTCATCTCCCTCTCTCTCCTCAGAGATGCTTCAAGAAGCCAGCTCACTATCATCTTTCCAAGTACAGTTAAGAGCTGCGTAACAAATTTTTGACCAAGCCAGCAATCCAGAGTCCTATTAACAGATACATCATTCCCCACCATGTGCGACTCATGACAAGCAGCAGCGAGACAAGGGCACTGGTATTAGCGGAATTCCATTCTGATGCCAGTGCCTTCAGTGGAAAGAATTGCACAATAGAAATAGCAGTTCAGAGCGGGTGGAAGGTCATTTCGTTCACCAGAATTGTCAGGGCATTTAAGTTTCCTGGCCCTCAGGAATCCAACTGGAATGCGAAGTAACAGGTCACACAAAAGCAGTCAGGGTTACTCAAAAGTTTCGTGCGATCTCCGCATTGTTCCAAGATTTCTGCTTCAAAAACAGGAGCCCAAAACAGCCTCGGATTCTTTACGATTCAGCAAACTCATTTTCTTTGGCAAGCTAAGCAGACGTTTGTTAAGTTGAGCAGACACCGGTTGCTCATTTTCTCCCTGTCTGAGAAATTTGCTTCAGGGAGTGACAGGAGGTGGCCAAAAGCAAAATGTAAACTTAACAAGAAAGGAGGAAGAGTGCAGCAACGTAGCGTTATCAGCCTTTTCTGTTTTTTTTATATTTCAGTTCTCCAGAATTCACATTACTTTGCTTCTCGTACTTGGCTAATTCCCAGCCACACTTCAGGCATGTTATTTTGAAATTTGAGCTGCGCAGGTCCAGATGACTGTGGAATTCACCCTAGGCAGGGGCTGAGCATGAGATAAGAAGTCACTGGCCTGACTATTCTCTCCCCACTCACTTCTTCCCTGTACTATCCGTGTAAAATAAGGATTGGGAATTTGATTCTTGGAACTGTTTGGTGCCAATGGGGAAACGTTTCGCAATTTCAATTGGACAACAAAAGGATGCAAATACAAGGTTCCCCTTTTTGGATGTCTTTGGAATGCAATGTCCTAAATCCTCCCGATACTACGTCAGAAAATCGAATCTCTGGACCAGGGAACCCCCGCTTCAGAAATAATTTCCCACTCTGCAAACCCGAGGAAAAGGTGTTTCTAGATAGTGAAAAGGACAATGATGGATATCCCAGGATTTCAGAGACAGAGTGGAGAGAAAGGGGTGACCATCTGCAGGGAGAGCATGGATGACATAGGACTGGCAAGCGCAGGGGACTATCCAACAGATGTGTGGCATTGAACAGTGGGACAATTGCAACGTCTCAGGATCGTAGAATCCCTATGGTGCAGAATAAGGCCATTCAGCCCATCGAGCCTGCACGGCAACAATCCCATCCAGACCCTATCCTACTAACCCCACAATTTTACTTTGCTAATCCCCCTGACACCAAGAGGCAAATTAGCACTTTTAATTCACCTAACAACACATCTTTGGAATGTGGGAGGAAACGGGAGCACCTGGAGGAAACCCACACCAACACAGGGAGAACGTGCAAACTCCACACAGAAAGGCCGGAATCAAACCTGGGTCCCTGGTGCTGTGAGGCAGCAGTGCTAACCACCATGCCATCATATCACCCTGAACAGTCTTCAGCAATGCTGCTGTAGAGCAAGGGACAAGTGGATGGTGAAGGAATTGCCTATAACAGAGTGGTTTTAATCATTGAATCCCTACAGTACAGAAGGAGGCCATTCGACTATGGAGTCTGCACCAACAACAATCTCGCCTAGGTCCCTATCCCTTTAAGCCCAAGCCTAACTCAACTAATCCCCCTGACACCAAGGAGCAATTTGGCATGACCAGGCAGTCTAATCAGCATATCTTTGGAGTGTGGGAGGAAACCAGAGGAAAGCATGCAGACGTGGGGAGAATGTGCAAACTCCACACAGACAGTGATCTGAGGCTGGAATTGAACACAGGTTCCTGGCTCTGAGAGGCAGCAGTGCTAACCTTGGAATCTTTCAGAGGAAGATTACCAATTGTTTCTTGGCAGCCATGGCTGGGATTGCTGTTTGGTCTGATGTCTCCCTGACAGGATGGAAGATGTCATTAAACAAATGGAAAAACCATTGGAAAGGGAGGTGAGTGATCAAGGTTGTGGTCCATGTTGGACTCAGTCTCAAAGGTAGAATTATGTTTCAGATCCTGCATGATTGCTAAAAACTGCTTCTCATATATGAGTTATGATGATATATGCATCATTGTCATTCATTGTTCATCCCCAGTTTTCCTGAATCGTCTTAGGGAAGTGATGGCCTAGTGGTATTGTTGCTAGACTATTAATTCAGAAACTCAGCTAATGTTCTGGAGACCCGGGTTCAAATCCCACTATGGCAGATGATAGGATTTAAATTCAATAAAAATATCTGGAATCAAGAATTTACAGATGACTCTGAAACCATTATTGATATTTGGGAAAAGCTCATCAGGTTCACTAATGTATATCTATTAATGTCACAAATAGGATTATATCAACACACAAAACTACTGTGAAAATCCCCCTAGTCGCCACACTCCAGTGCCTGTTCGGGTACATGAAGGGAGAACTTAGCATGGCCAATGCACTTAACCAGCACATCTTTCAGAAACCAGAGCACCAGGAGGAAACCAACACAGATAAGTGGAGAATGCGCAAAGTTTGCGCAGTGATCTCAGCCAGCTTGGGTGCTTGGTACGAAGAGGCAAATGTCCTTTAGGGAAGGAAATCTGCTATCCTTACTTGTTCTGGCCTACATGTGATTCCAGAGATATAGTAATATGGTTGACTTTAAAATGCCTTCTGAAATGATCTAGCAAGCCACTCAGTTTCAAAGGCAACTAGGGCTGGACACACATATCCAATGAATGAATAAAAAAAAGCCACAGTTCATAAGGTATGCATAGAACCCCTGCAGTACAGAAGGAGGCCATTCACCTCACTGAGTCTGCCCTGACTGCAATTCCACCCAGGCCCTATCCCCATAACCCCATGCATTTACCCTAGCTAGCCCCCTGACACGAAGGGGCAATTGAGCATGGCCAATAAACCCAGCCAGCATATCTTTCAGACTGTGGGAAGAATCTGGCACACTCGGATGAAACTCATGCAGAAATGGGGAGAATGTGCAAACTCCGCACAGACAGTGACCCAAGCCAGGAATCAAAACCAGGATGCTGGCGCTGTGAGGCAGCAATGCTAACAACTGTGCCACCATGCCGTCTTTAGAATGATTTGATAAAGCAAGTGGTTTGTCAGCAAATTTCAGCAGGCAGATAAGACATATTGGCAATGGAACCAGTAACACACACATACAGCTGGCCGATTTTCTTATTTGAAAGGACTTTAGGGAATCAAATGTGACTGCAATCTGCAGCTTTAATGTCACATTAGCTACCTTTTCACTTCCAGTTATTTTCCAGATGGAATTCAGATTTGCTGTTGGGAATTTCACTCATATTCCCTGAAAAACAAGATACTGCAAATAATGAAAATCTGAACAAAGAGCAGAATGGACAAGAAAAACCTCAACAGATGAGATTGCAACTGGAGAGAGAGTTAACATTTCAGGTTAATGACCATCTGAGCTGTTCTAGTGAAAGGTTACTTTCCTGAAAATTTAACTTTATTTTTCTTTCCAGATTACCAGTCAGTTAACATAACGATGGCACTACCTTGCTCTAGAATCACGGATAATACAGAAGAATCTCAAAATTTCCGGGAATCTTAGAAAATTTCAAGGTAAATCCTAAAACTTGGGGTTTTGATTAGAATTTTGGTAATGCTGAACAAGAAATTGCAAAGATGTAATTAAAACTAGTGTTTTCTTCTCCAATCACTCATTCTGATAATTTTTATTGATACATTCCTTCAATATTATATTTAGAAGGACAAAAAAGGAGACCACATTATCCTTTATAATTTTTCTGAAGTATCATTTATTAGCAGCACTGTCCATGCCAATCATTTTACAGACATACTCTATTTAGAACCAATTTTTTTTATTTTGATTTATTGTCAGGTGCATTGGGTATACAGTGAAAAGTACTGCTTCTAGCATGCTATACAGATAAAGCATACCATAAATAGAAAAGGAAACAGAGTGCAGAATGTAGCATTATACTCATCATTAGGTTATAGAGGAAGATCAACTTAGTGTGAGGTTGGTCCATTCAAAAGTCTGATGGTAGCAGGGAAATTGTTGTTCTGAAGTCAGTTGATACATGACCTCAGACTTTTATATCTTCTGCTGATGGAAGAAGGTGGAAGAGAGCATGTCCGGGGTGCACGGGGTCCTTAATTATGCTGGCTGCTTTGCTGAGGCAGCCAGAAGTGAGTCAATGGACGGGAGGCTGGTTTGCGTGATGGATTGGGCTGCGTTCACAATCTTTTGTAGTTTTTTTGCAGTCTTGGTCAGAGCAGGAGCCGTAACAAGCTGGGATACAACCAGAAAGAATGCTTTCTATGGTGCATTTGTAAAACGTTGGTGAATCGTAACTGACAAAACCTCTCCTTTTAGTTTTTAGTTGAAAGATGGTTGGCAGTGCTAGTGAGCGTCATTGATTAAGAGAAGGAAAATGAACAGGAGAGTGCAGTCAAAACTATGCTTCATTCTGGTTGTTGAGGACATTGATCAAATGCTCAGCTTTTCCAGTGAAAGAGAAAGCGAGGCCAGCTAATCAGGGAAATCCTCAATATCCATCTTGGTGCTGCATTTTTCATACTTAAAATCATAGAATCCTTACAGTGCAGAAGAAGGCTATTTGGCCCATTGAGCGTGCACTGACTCGTCATCTTACCCAGGCCCTATTCCTGTAATCCTACATATTTACCCCACTAATTCCCCTAACTTATACATCTTAGGACACTAAGGGACCATTTTACATGGCCAATTCACCTAATCTGCACATCTTTGAACTGCAGGAGGAAACCGGAGTGCCTGGAGAAAACTCATGCAGACACGAGGAGAATGTGCAAAGTTCAGATATAGTCACCCAGGGTTCCTGCTCTGACCAAGACTGCCAGAAACTACAAAAGGTCGTGAGGCAGAAGTGCTAACCATTGTGTCACCGTGCTACCCGTGAGAACTCCAGTGCAAGATGAAAATCATGTCCCTTAATCACTTTGCAAGTTTATTGAGTGAATTTCATCTTTGGATTTCAATCTTATAACCCAGTACTAGGTGAGACCAGATCCCAGTCTCTGGTAATTCTGCCGAGCTCAGCAATGCAGGTTTCATTAATTAGCTACAGTATCTCTAGTTTGGTAATGAGTTGCTAAGAAACAGATCAAATTGCCCGACCATCTCTTCTGAAAGTAGGTCAGTTATAAGTCCTCGGAGGCACAAGTCCCTTCACCAACAGCATTCAGAGTGCTTTCAGTTAGCAGCCTACACTCAGAGTCCCAGAGGAACTGATGCGCCTGGTTACGCCCAAAGCAAGAGGCTTCCTGACTGGCCCATCAATTTGGCCCTTAATCAGGGACTTCCTGTTCTAACAGGCCCACCTCCATTGCCTGATTAAAGTCGTTCCAAGGACAGAATTGGATTCAGGCTGTCACTATTTCTCCTCGACAAAACTTACAAGCTCCATCGCGGACAGCGAAATGCTGCCCCACATTCAGAGGTCAGCATAAAACACGACCACATCAGTGATGGCAGAATGGAAGCAAAATAAAGCTGCATCGGCTTTGATTCACAATGCTTTCAGATCATACAAGGATGGTATTTTAATTTCTCAAATTCATCTTTGTGGCTTTCCTCTGCAATGGTGAGCGACTGAATGCATCTAACAGACAACCTAGTGCCAAACTGCAGCTGGAACCAGTGATTTACATACTGTGGCACGTTACAATTAGGACAGGTTTGGAACACAGCGCTGACACGTAAGCAGGGAGTAAACCGAGTTGATTTCTCTGGAGCGAAGACAAAAACTTGGACGTTGCCAGCATAACCGAGCGTGTACATAATTGAAGTGTGAACTAAGCTTGCATTTAATTGAGCTGTTAACAAGAACACTTTGTACATCTGGAGTTCCTTTGTGTACACTTGAAGAGTTCATATTTCACCAGAGCCGACAAATGTCTCCAGAATTAGAAAGCATAATGGAAGAGCAATTGTACTTTGAACATTTCCAAGGCAGACAGATCAGATCAAATCAAACCTGGCTCTCTAGATGAACAAACCAGAATGAACTGATTAATAGAAAATTAACAGGGTAAAATTCCTGTGGGGTTTCTTAATCGCCCGCTGTAGTTTTGGCAACGCTTAGCAGAAAAGCAGAGCAAATAAGGACCAACTCCTGTGGAAATTACTGGAATTTTTTTTTTAACATTATAGGTATCACATTTTAAAATTTGTTTAATGCCAGGGTAAAAAATTATAACTTTTAGAATGGGCTGGCATGATGGTTAGCACTATTGCCTCACAGCACCGGGGCCTGGGTCACTGTCTTTGTGGAGTCTGCACATTCTCCCCATCAGTTAACCTCCGTGCACTGGTTTCCTCTGAGTTCAAAGACATGCAGGTTAAGTGGATTGGATATGCTAAATTGACCCTACATATTTACCCATGGTTAATCCATCTAACCTATACCCGTGATGTATAGGTTAGATGGATTAACCATACACAATCCCCTGGGGCTGTTCCCCTCCAAAACAAATTTTCTGTCCTGGAGGCTACAGTTGAGGAAGAATCAACTGGAGATGGCCAAAGGGAGCAGGTCTCTGGGGGTGAGCCAGCTGAGAATGTTCAGGTGGGTAGGGGGAATAAGAGATTGGGCCTGGTAATTGGAGACTCCATAGTTAGGGGGACAGATAGGAGAGTAAATAGTAATAAAAGGGACTCAGGGCTGGTGTGTTGCCTCCCAGGGGCCGGGGTCCAGGATGTCGCAGAGCAGGTTTTTAAGATTCTTAAGGGAGAGGGGAGTCAGCCCCAAGTCATAGTTCATGTATGGACACATGATGTAGGTAGGACAAGGGAAGGGGATATTAAACAGAAATTTATGGAGTTGGGGTGGAAGCTTAGGGCCAAAACAGACAGAGTGGTTATCTCTGGACTCATGCCTGTGCCACGGGATAGTTTAGAGAAGAACAGAGAGAGGGAATGTTTAAACTCGTGGCTGCGGGGATGGTGCAGGAGGGAGGAGTTCAGGTTCCTGAACAATTGGGACTCATTCTGGGATAGGTGGGACCTCTACAAGAGAGATGGTCTACACCTGAACCAGAGGGGAACTAACATCTTGGTCACTATCACCAAAATGTTCACCAACCTCCAAGCCTAACACCTGGTCTGGCTCATTGCCCAGCACCAAATCCAATGTAGCCTCACCTCTAGTTGGCCTATCTACATACTGAGTCGAAAAACCTTCCTGCACACTTTGAACAAAAACTGACCCCTCTAACGAGCTAGAGCTATAGCTATTCCAATCAATATTAGTAAAGTTAAAGTCCCCCATAACAATTACCCTATTACTTTCACTCCTGTCCAGGATTGACTTTGCAATCCTTTCCTCTACCTCTCTAGAACTTTTAGGAGGTCTATAAAAGACTCCCAACAGGGTGACCACCTCCATTGCCTGATTAAAGTCGTTCCAAGGACAGAATTGGATTCAGGCTGTCACTATTTCTCCTCGACAAAACTTACAAGCTCCATCGCGGACAGCGAAATGCTGCCCCACATTCAGAGGTCAGCATAAAACACGACCACATCAGTGATGGCAGAATGGAAGCAAAATAAAGCTGCATCGGCTTTGATTCACAATGCTTTCAGATCATACAAGGATGGTATTTTAATTTCTCAAATTCATCTTTGTGGCTTTCCTCTGCAATGGTGAGCGACTGAATGCATCTAACAGACAAGTAAAGCATATAAAGTATACGCATTTCAAACCATGCCCTACTCCACCCGTACTCCAATTACCAGGCCCAATCGCTTATTCCCCCTACCCACCTGAGCATTCTCAGCTGGCTCACCCCCAGAGACCTGCTCCCTTTGGCCATCTCCAGTTGATTCTTCCTCAACTGTAGCCTCCAGGACAGAAAATTTGTTTTGGAGGGGAACAGCCCCAGGGGATTGTGTATGGTTAATCCATCTAACCTATACATCACAGGTATAGGTTAGATGGATTAACCATGGGTAAATATGTAGGGTCAATTTAACATATCCAATCCACTTAACCTGCACGTCTTTGAACTCAGAGGAAACCAGTGCACGGAGGTTAACTGATGGGGAGAATGTGCAGACTCCACAAAGACAGTGACCCAGGCCCCGGTGCTGTGAGGCAATAGTGCTAACCATCATGCCAGCCCATTCTAAAAGTTATAATTTTTTACCCTGGCATTAAACAGTCTTTAATGCATATACTTTAATGCAAGAAGTATTCGCAACAAGGTGGAGGAACTTGCAGCTTGGACCAGTACCTGGAACTTCGATGTTGTGGCCATTTCAGAGACTTGGGTAGAGCAGGGACAGGAATGGATGTTGCAGGTTCCGGGGTTCAAATGCTTTAGTCGGAGTAGAGAAGGAGGTAGAAGGGGGGGAGGAGTGGCATTATTAGTCAAAGACTGTATCACGGTGACAGAAAAGAAGTTTGATGAGGACTTGTCTGTTGAGGTAGTATGGGCTGAGATTAGAAACAGGAGAGGAGAGGTCACCCTGTTGGGAGTCTTTTATAGACCTCCTAAAAGTTCTAGAGAGGTAGAGGAAAGGATTGCAAAGTCAATCCTGGACAGGAGTGAAAGTAATAGGGTAATTGTTATGGGGGACTTTAACTTTACTAATATTGATTGGAATAGCTATAGCTCTAGCTCGTTAGAGGGGTCAGTTTTTGTACAAAGTGTGCAGGAAGGTTTTTTGACTCAGTATGTAGATAGGCCAACTAGAGGTGAGGCTACATTGGATTTGGTGCTGGGCAATGAGCCAGACCAGGTGTTAGGCTTGGAGGTTGGTGAACATTTTGGTGATAGTGACCACAATTCGGTTACGTTCACCTTAGTGATGGATAGGGATAGGCATGAAGCTGGGGGCAGTAGTTATAGCTGGGGGAAGGGTAATTATGAGGCCATAAGGAGAGAATTAGGGTGCATAGGTTGGACTAGGAAACTACAGGGACTGGGAACATCTGAAATGTGGAGCTTATTCAAGGAGCAGCTGCTGCGAGTCCTTGATAAGTATGTCCCTGTCAGGCAAGGAGGAAATGATCGAGTAAGAGAACCTTGGTGTACGAAAAAAGTTGATTTGCTGGTTAAAAGGAAAAAGGAGGCTTATGTCAGGATGAGGCTTGAAGGCTCGGTTAGTGCAATGGATAGCTATAGATTAGCCAGGAGGGAGCTAAAGAGTGAGTTGAGGAGAGCTAAGAGGGGACAGAGAAGACTTTGGCTGATAGGATTAAGGAGAATCCTAAAGCTTTCTTTAGATATGTTAAGAATAGAAGATTGGTTAGGGCAAGATTAGGGCCAGTCATAGACAGCAGTGGGAAGTTGTGCGTGGAGCCTGAAGAGATTGGAGAGGCACTGAACAAATATTTCTCTTCGGTATTCACGCAGGGAGATGTAAATGTAGTTGTGGAGAACACTGAGGTACAGGGTTGCAAACTGGAAAGTATTGAAGTAGATAGGGAGGATGTGCTAGATATTCTTGAGGGTTTGAAGTTAGATAAGTCCCCTGGGCCGGACGGGATTTACCCTAGGATTCTCTGGGAGGCAAGAGAGGCGATTGCAGAGCCTCTGGCTCTGATCTTCAGGTCGTCGTTGGTTACGGGTATAGTTCCGGAAGACTGGAGGATAGCGAATGTGGTCCCATTGTTCAAGAAGGGGAAGAGAGACCTTCCAGGGAATTATAGGCCAGTGAGTCTTACTTCTGTTGTGGGCAAAGTATTGGAGAGAATTATTAGGGATAGGATTTATAGTTATTTAGAGAGAAATGAATTGATTGGGGATAGTCAGCATGGTTTTGTGAAGGGTAGGTCGTGCCTTACTAACCTTATTGAGTTTTTTGAAAAAGTGACCAAAGAGGTGGATGGGGGTAAGGCAGTTGATGTGGTATATATGGACTTTAGTAAGGCGTTCGATAAGGTGGCCCATGGAAGGCTTCTGCAGAAAATGCAGATGTATGGGATAGAGGGTGATTTAGCTAATTGGATTAGGAATTGGCTAGCAGATAGAAGACAGAGGGTGGTGGTTGATGGGAGATATTCATCGTGGAGTTCGGTTACAAGTGGTGTACCTCAGGGGTCTGTTTTGGGGCCCCTGCTGTTTGTAATTTTTATAAATGATCTGGATGAGGGTATTGAAGGATGGATTAGTAAATTTGCAGATGACACTAAAGTCGGTGGAGTGGTAGATAGTGAAGAGGGGTGTTATAGTTTGCAGAGAGACTTGGACAAGTTGCAGAGCTGGGCCGAGAGGTGGCAAATGGAGTTTAATGTGGAAAAGTGTGAGGTAATGCACTTTGGCAGGAATAATAAATGTGTAGAGTATAGGGCTAATGGTAGGATTCTTAATAGTGTTGATGAACAGAGGGATCTTGGTGTATATGTGCATAGATCCCTGAAAGTAGGCAGTCAAGTCGATAAGGTTGTTAAGAAGGCATATGGAGTCTTAGCTTTTATTGGTAGGGGGATTAAATTTCAGAGCCGCAACGTCATGTTGCAACTGTACAAAACTCTAGTGCGGCCGCACTTGGAGTATTGTGTGCAGTTCTGGTCCCCACATTATAAGAAAGATGTGGAGGCATTGGAGAGGGTACAGAGGAGGTCTACCAGGATGTTGCCTGGTATGGAGGGCAGGTCTTATGAAGAGAGGCTGAGGGATTTGAGGTTGTTTTCGTTAGAAAGGAGGCGGCTAAGAGGGGACCTTATCGAAACATATAAGATGATTAGAGGTTTAGATAGGGTGGACAGTGATAGCCTTTTTCCTAGGATGGAGAAAGCTAGCACGAGGGGACACAGCTTTAAATTAAGGGGTGATAGTTATAGGACGGATATCAGAGGTAGGTTCTTTACCCAGAGGGTGGTTAGGGAGTGGAATGCCCTTCCTGCGGCAGTTGTAGATGCGCCAAGTTTGGTGGCGTTTAAGAGGTTAGTTGATAAGTTTATGGAAGAGAAGGGAATGGTTTAGTTTGGAGGGTCATTGCTTTTTTCATAATTGGTCGGTGCAACATCGAAGGCCGAAGGGCCTGTTCTGCGCTGTAATGTTCTATGTTCTATACACCTGTGATGTATAGGTTAGATGGATTAACCATGAATAAATGTGTGGGGTTACAGAGGTAGGGCAGTGGAAAGGGGCTGGGAGGGATACTGGGGTAGAGAGTTGGTACACACTCAATGGGCCAAATGGCCTCCTTCTGCACTGTGGGAACACTATGAATTTTTTTTTTTAATTTTAATGCACTTTGCTCATATTGGGTAGAGCAACATGAGGCTGACTCCTGGGGTCAGAAGGCATCGTTATGAGGAATGAATAGATAAGAGAATCTTACTGAGATGTGTTAACAAAGGAAACATGAAACAATATTTTCAGATATGGTAAAGTATTAAGATGAATGGATCCAGGTTCACAGTAAAGGATGGATTTATACAGAGAAGAATGAAGTAATTCTCAATGAATTGGCAGCAAGTTTACTTCAAGACACCACAAAAAGCTCATCCAAAGATTTTAGTGGGAATGTGATGGAAAGATCTGTAGGCCAGAAGGACAAGGTTAAATGAACTGAATTGACTGTACAAATCTATGTATTACGGGCAGAGCTAGACCATTCAGCCCTTCAAATCTGCTTCACCGTTTGACAAGATCACAGCCGATCTGCTGTGTTTTGAATTCCACCTCTGCCCTCCCCACTCCTACTCACTTTGTCCAATAGAAAAGCCCAGCTTGCAAATCAAGTGACACATGATCAAAAAAGTATAATATTGCTGATATCTTCTTGACATTGGCCAGAAGTTTATCGCCCCACCCGCCACGGAAATCATAACAGGCGAGGGGCAGGCCAAGGAAAGGTCCGTTGACCTCGGGTGGGATTTTATGGTTTCAGGACTAGTAAAGCCGTAAAATCTTGCCCATTATAAACAGTATACATATGGATTATTACATATCCTTGGGTGAGGCGATGGCCCAGTAGTATTATCAGTTGACTATAAATCCAGAAACTCTGCTAATGTTCTGGGGCCACAGATTCAAATCCTGCCACAGCAGGTGGTGGAGCTTGAATTCAATAAAAATAAATCTGGAATTAAGAATCTACTGATGACCATGAAACCGCTGTTGATTGTCAGAAAAACACATCTGGTTCACTAATCATAGAAACTCTACAGTACAGAAGAAGGCCATTTGGCCCATCATGTCACTCTGTAAACTAAAACACCCCTCTTCACTATCTACCACACCACCAACTTTAGTATCATCTGCAAATTTACTGATCCATCCCTCAATACCCTCATCCAGATCATTTATAAAAATTACAAACAGCAGGGGCCCCAAAACAGACCCCTGAGGCACACCACTCGTCACAGAAGTCACAGAGTGACTTCTGTGGTGGGCAAGGTATTGGAGAGAATTATTAGGGATAGGATTTATAGTTATTTAGAGAGAAATGAATTGATTGGGGATAGTCAGCATGGTTTCGTGAAGGGTAGGTCATGCCTTACTAACCTCATTGAGTTTTTTGAGAAAGTGACCAGAGAGGTGGATGGGGGTAAGGCGGTTGATGTAGTATATATGGACTTTAGTAAGGCTTTTGATAAGGTGGCCCATGGAAGACTTCTACAGAAAATGCAGATGTGTGGAATAGAGGGTGATTTAGCTAATTGGATTAGAAATTGGCTGGCAGATAGAAGACAGAGGGTGGTGGTTGATGGGAGATATTCATCGTGGAGTTCGGTGACGAGTGGTGTGCCTCAGGGGTCTGTTTTGGGGCCCCTGCTGTTTGTAATTTTTATAAATGATCTGGATGAGGGTATTGAGGGATGGATCAGTAAATTTGCAGATGACACTAAAGTTGGTGGAGTGGTAGATAGTGAAGAGGGGTGTTATAGTTTACAGAGTGACTTGGACAAGTTGCAGAGCTGGGCCGAGAGGTGGCAAATGGAGTTTAATGTGGAAAAGTGTGAGGTAATGCACTTTGGCAGGAACAATAAATGTGTAGAGTATAGGGCTAATGGTAGGGCTCTTAATAGTGTTGAGGAACAGAAGGATCTTGGTGTATGTGTCAATAGATCCCTGAAAGTAGGCAGTCAAGTGGATAAAGTTGTTAAGAAGGCTTATGGAGTCTTAGCTTTTATTGGTAGGGGGATTGAATTTAGGAGCCGCAGCATCATGTTGCAGCTGTACAAAACTCTAGTGCGGCCGCACTTGGAGTATTGTGTGCAGTTCTGGTCGCCACATTATAAGAAAGATGTGGAGGCATTGGAGAGGGTACAGAGGAGGTTTACTAGGATGTTGCCTGGTATGGAGGGCAGGTCCTATGAAGAGAGGTTGAAGGATTTGAGGTTGTTTTCGTTAGAAAGGAGGCGGCTAAGAGGGGATCTTATTGAAGCATATAAGATGATTAGAGGTTTGGATAGGGTGGACAGTGATAGCCTTTTTCCTAGGATGGAGAAAGCTAGCACGAGGGGACACAACTTTAAATTAAGGGGTATGAGTTATAGGACGGATATCAGAGGTAGGTTCTTTACTCAAAGAGTGATTAGGGAGTGGAATGCCCTGCCTGCAGCTGTTGTAGATGCGCCAAGTTTGGTGGCGTTTAAGAGGTTAGTTGATAAGTATATGGAAGAGAAGGGAATGGTTTAGTTTGGAGGGGCATTGCTTTTTATTTTGGTCGGCACAACATCGAAGGCCGAAGGGCCTGTTCTGTGCTGTATTGTTCTATGTTCTATGTTCTATGTCTGCCCCAACAACAATCCCACCCAGATCCTGTCTCTACAATCCATATATTTGCCCTCTGTTCCCTCTAACTTATGCATTCCTGGACACTAAGGGGCAATTTATCTCCTTTACAGAAGGAAATCTGCCTTTCTTCCCTGGTCTGGCCTACTTGTGACTCCAGACTCAGGCAAAATGGTTGACCCTCATCTGCCCTCTGAAATGGCCTAGCAGTCTATTTGGTTCAAGGACAACTAGGGATGGGCCATTGATGTCCATGCCCCACGAACAAAGAAGGGAGGTCAGAGGTAACTCAAAAATGACATCAATTAGGTCACACAGCCTCATGTCAGATCCAGCGCAAAATGACTTTGAAAGAAAACTACTAATGCGAAGCAGAAATATGAGGCACACTAACTGACTGAGGTTAAAGGAGCATGACTTAAAATGGGATAACTTAAAAGAGGGAAATATTGTAAAACATATTTCTACATGGCATCAATCAGTTTGGACATGCATATTGATTTTAGAAGTTGATTGATATTATCATTTAACTGCTTAATCATTCAATTCCCAAAATACAATACAAAATACAATTCCCAAAAGATGCAATCATAGGACAACATGGCAATTCAGAACAGCAACCATTGTTTGACATCTTCTCACCCCATCTCCAAAGACATACTTTGAACTGTTCAAACAGTCACAGTTCTCTTCGGCTTGTCCTCTAAAGCACTAGAAGTCAAAAAGTTTGCTCGAATGTCACCAATAGCTTCTGAATCTAAAAAAAGAGTTTATTCAGGTTTTTGAACAATTCTCATGGGGTTCGATTCCCAGCTTGGGTCATTGTCAGTGCAGATTCTGCAAGTTCTCCCTGTGTCTGTGGGGGTGTTTCCTGGCTGCTCCGGTTTCCTCCCACAGTTCAAAAGATGTGCTGGTTAGGTGCATTGACCTGAACAGGTGTTGAAATGTGGCGACTAGGGGACTTTCATAATAACTTCATTGCTGTATCAATGCAAGCCTACTTGCGACACCGATTAAAAAAAAACTTTATAAACTTTTTAGAAAAAGCTCCCTGTCAGTTTTCAAGGGAAGCATATTCATTATACGCCTACACCAAGTGAGAATTCAAGGGAATAGCACTCAAAGAAATAGTCAACATCTGGGACTTATCCACAGAGTGACTGCAAAAAATAGCATCGAGAAAATGGGCACAAAGGTGATAATTAACACACTAAAAATGGTATTTAAACCTTCTGATGTTCAGTGCTACCTCAAAATAAAGCCACAGAAAGTTAGTTATGGAAAGAAGAATCAGTTTAGTGAGTATTTTAAGATGTCGAAACCTGTTGACACAGATGGGATGAAGATTTCCTTCTTTAGTTAGCTGGTTGATGTGTAAATCAAACATGCAATTCAATCTTTGCCACTTTATCCTGGATAATTCAGATATGCTACAGGTAATCAAAAGTTTAAAGTTAGTTTATTTATTAGTGTCTCAAGTAGGCTTACATTAACATTGCAATGAAGTTACTGTGAAAATCCCCTAGTTGCCACACTCCTATTCGGGTTCAGTGAGGGTGAATTTGGTATAGCCAATGCATCTAACCAGCACATCTTTTGATTCCAGTTTAATAAAGGAGATATGACTCCTGCGAGTTCATTAACTATCTTCATATCTTTGAGCCAATTCCACGTACTATTCGCCATCAACACCCAGCGCCATCTGTAGCCCCCCTTATATATTAATGACTTCTATTGAATAATTGGCATCACATTAGGACTTAATTGGAAGGTCTGTTAACCCCTTCCTAACAAGTAAGGGGAAATCCAAGTACTCGAAGGAAATCCATGCAGAGATGAGGAGAAAGTGCAAACTCTGCACAGACGGTGAGCCAAACTGGGAATCGAACCGAGGTCCCTGGTGCTGTAAGGCAGCAGTGCTAACCACTGTGCCATTGTGACCCCTCCAATCATGACAGTGAGAGCTGCAAGCAACTTCAACATGAAAACAACTGGAGCTAACCATCTGCATTCACTGGATCACCCCATCCCCCATTGCACAAAATTGTTCACCCGACTGCGACTGAACAACGTGCTTTTCCAGTCAATCAAGATAGCTAAGAATAAAGCTTCAAGCACTGTACCTGTCCGTGAATAACACAACCAGATCATCACGATCGGCATAATTTTTCATCTCTTCCTTCAGTAATCGCACTTTCTGTCCTCCGCCAATCGAGTGAGGTATATTTCCTCCTCGCCATTCCTCCTCTGTGCCAAGTACCTGCATGGAAGAGGAAATCCATTTTGAAACCACAAGGCAGCAAAGAGTCTAGACAGGAGAAAAAGCATTTCCTTGCTGAATCTTATTGTCTGCTTCTCATTGTTTTCACCGACACCAAACATTGCTGGGACAATAGCCCAAGGTGGAAATGGACAATGATATACTGGGATTGGAGAGGAGGTACTTGAGGCACAAAGCTGTCCCAAAATTCAACAGCATTCAAACAGCAAATTGCCAACTTCCAGCGACCAAGTTATGCTGTTCTGTGGGCTGTTATATAGCCTGCATTTATCTCTGAGGTGAACTGTTTGTTGAATAGTATCACTTAGCAAACCTTTAAAACTCAATTGTGAAACAATTTTTCTTAAAAGATTGACTTGAGCTTTGTTTGTCCAGACAATTGTGATGTCTATTGCAGTGCCTGCAATATTTAACTTTCACTGGGGTAAATATGCTGTCCTTAACCCTGAACCTTAGCTAATTGGATTAGAAATTGGCTGGCAGATAGAAGACAGAGGGTGGTGGTTGATGGGAGATTTTCATCGTGGAGTTCGGTGGCGAGTGGTGTGCCTCAGGGGTCTGTTTTGGGGCCCCTGCTGTTTGTAATTTTTATAAATGATCTGGATGAGGGTATTGAGGGATGGATCAGTAAATTTGCAGATGATACTAAAGTTGGTGGTGTGGTAGATAGTGAAGAGGGGTGTTTTAGTTTACAGAGTGACTTGGACAAGTTGCAGAGCTGGGCCGAGAGGTGGCAAATGGAGTTTAATGTGGAAAAGTGTGAGGTAATGCACTTTGGCAGGAACAATAAATGTGTAGAGTATAGGGCTAATGGTAGGGCTCTTAATAGTGTTGAGGAACAGAGGGATCTTGGTGTATGTGTCAATAGATCCCTGAAAGTAGGCAGTCAAGTGGATAAGGTTGTTAAGAAGGCATATGGAGTCTTAGCTTTTATTGGTAGGGGGATTGAATTTCGGAGCCGCAGCATCATGTTGCAACTGTACAAAACTCTAGTGCGGCCGCACTTGGAGTATTGTGTGCAGTTCTGGTCCCCACATTATAAGAAAGATGTGGAGGCATTGGAGAGGGTACAGAGGAGGTTTACTAGGATGTTGCCTGGTATGGAGGGCAGGTCCTATGAAGAGAGGTTGAAGGATTTGAGGTTGTTTTCGTTAGAAAGGAGGCGGCTAAGAGGGGATCTTATTGAAGCATATAAGATGATTAGAGGTTTAGATAGGGTGGACAGTGATAGCCTTTTTCCTGGGATGGAGAAAGCTAGCACGAGGGGACACAGCTTTAAATTAAGGGGTGTGAGTTATAGGACGGATATCAGAGGTAGGTTCTTTACTCAAAGAGTGATTAGGGAGTGGAATGCCCTGCCTGCAGCTGTTGTGGATGCGCCAAGTTTGGTGGCGTTTGAGAGGTTAGTTGATAAGTATATGGATGAGAAGGGAATGGTTTAGTTAGGAGGGGCATTGCTTTTTATTTTGGTCGGCACAACATCGAAGGCCGAAGGGCCTGTTCTGTGCTGTATTGTTCTATGTTCTATGTTCTATGAACCCATGAAGAGTTTTTTGTCAGATGCAAGAGATTTTTCCTGCAAGCTAAACAGAACAGAAATGAAAATTGGAGCTGGGAAATGAAAAGTATGCAGCTACAGAGGGGATAATGGGATTAATAACAAGGTGGCATACAGAGTAAAGAGGAGACAGAAGAAAAGGCAACACTCTCTATTAATTTGAAGTTTGCTCATCTTTTCCTAAGTCCAATTAAGCATGTTCCTCTAAAGTTGTCACAGGTACATGTGCAAAATACAGGCTGGTATGGTGATTCTTTTTGGCACGACAAACTTGAATGCGGAATACAGGGTCAATGGCAGGGTTTTGAGGAAGAACGGGCCCTTTCTCCATAACCCTGCTTACTTACCCAGCTAATCCACCTGCCCCTAAGGAGGAATTTAGCATAGCCAATCAATCTAACCTGTGCATCTTTGTGGGAGGAAACTGGAGCATCAGGAGGAAACTCATGCAGACACAGGGAGAGAGTGCAGACTCCACACAGACAGGGATCCAAGCTATGAATCGAATCCAAATCCCTTGTGCTGTAAGCCAGCAGTGCTAACCACTGTGCCAGTCACAAAGAGATCAGAGATACCTTTATCTTTGACAGATATGATGGGAGTAGCAAAGCCTCTGGAATAATATATGGTCAAGGGGGTGCCACTGAAAACTGGTCAACAAATATTAGGAAACTTCTTTGTAAACCACTTTGCAAGTAGACAGCATTAGACTGTTAATCCAGAAACGCAGCTAATGTTCTGGAGATCTGTGTTTGAACGCCCCCAAGGCAGATAATTTTGAAATTTGAATTCAATTTTTAAAAATCTGGAATTAAGAATCAACTGATGACCATAAAACCAGTGTTGAATGTTGGAAGATCCCACCTGGTTCATCAATGTCCTTTAGGGAAGGAAATCTGCTGTCCCTATCTGGTCTGGCCTATATATAACTGCAGAACCACAGCAAAGTGGTTGACTGTCAGGCAACTAGAAATGGGCAATAAATGCTGGCCAACCAGTGATGCCCTTGTCCCATCAGTGAATTAAATAAAGTGCCTACCTTGACCGTGTAGTTGAGATGTTTTGCTGTTTGCATAAAGCGCTTGAAGCCATCTGTTTCTTCTGTTGCTACGGTGAGCACTAAGAGATTTTCTGAAATGAAAACATTTAGCAGATCAGAAATCTGATGTGAGGAGGAGCAGAAGCAATGTATCCAGCTAACCAAATTCAAAGAGGAAATATGCAGTCAACAAACATCGAGCCAGTCGGCATTCAACTCAGCATCAGAACGTCATCATTAGCAGTGAAGTATTTCACATAAGTCGGTACTCTGAAAAATAAGACTTTTCAGAACAATTCCTAGTTCTGGATTTACCAAAAAGAATATTAACCGTGGCTTAGTCGACAGAATTTGTGCCTCTGAGTCAGAAAGTTATGGTTCAAGACCTATTGTAGTGTTGCTCACAAAAATAAATCTTGGTCAACACTCAGGTACAGCACTGAGGGAGTGATGTGCTGTCAAGAATTCTGTCTTTCAAATGAGCAATTAAACTGAGTGGATCGACAAAGCATTTCTTGAAGCAGAGCTGGGTGCTACACCCTCCTAATGATTGTCAACATTTAGCTCTCAATCAATATCACTAAAACAGATTATCTTGTCATCATCACAGCGTGGTTTGTGGGAATTTGTTGTGTGGGAACTGACCATTACCTTATATTATCGTTAGACCTAATATTCTGGGGATCCAGGTTTGAATCCCACCGTGGCAGATGATGGAATTTGAATTCAACAAAAAATAAAAATCTGGAATTAGGAATCTGCTGATGACCATGAAACTATTGTTAATTGTCGGAAAAACCCATCTGGTTTATTAATGTCCTTTTGGAAAGGAATCTGCCATCCTTACCCAGTCTGGCCTACACATGACTCCAAAGCCATAGCAATGTGGTTGACTCTCAACTGCCCTCGGGCAACTAGGGAAGGGCAATAAATGCTGACCAGCCAACGACACATCATATCACATGAATAATGTTTTAAAAATATAATAGTAGGACAAAGCCCTTCAGGACATCTGGAGATTATGAAGAGCGCCAAATAAATTGAAGTCTTTCTCGTTCAATACAAAATTATTGATAAGTTTGTGAGAAAATTTTACAAAGTAACGAGGCTGCAATTTCTAATTCCTCAAGTCTTTCTATACAAATACACATACTTGGATTTGACAGTTCGCAACAACATTTCATAGTTTGTGCGTTATTCCTTTCCTATTTAACAGTATCAGCAACTCTGATAAAGCGATATTATATGAACATATTATCTGATAACATTCCTAGCTATAACTGTGCTGGGGAGGAGCATACGGATAACTGCATCATCTGTCATTAAGTGCTCTCAAGAAGACCGCAATCTTTGAAAAGTACTTAAATTCAATCATCAGATACTTACAGTGTCATGATGAAAAACAATGTTAGTTTATTAATATTGGTGAGAAACTAAAATGTTTATTTGGAAATCATACAGTCAACTCTGAATGAGAAACACTGCAACAGACCAAGCACAGAGAAGACAGCATGAGAGCAAGGTGGAGAATCAAAACCACAGGCCACAGGAAGGACCAGGGTCATGCCTGCCAATAGAACAGAGGTGTTCCCCAAGCAGTCACCCAAACTGTATTTGCTTTCCCCTATGTACAGGGGATCATATTGTGAGCAACAAACTCTAAACTAGATTGGAAGAAGTGTGTTTGCGGCCTTAGGATATTGAAAAGGGAAGTAAATGGGCAGATGTTATATCTCTTGTACGTATATGGGATGATGCAGTGGGAAGTGGATGGGCTGTTGGGAGTGATGGAAGAGTGGACCAGGATGTCATAGAAGGAACAGTCCCTTCAGAGTACTGAAAGGGGAAGGGAACCAGCCTCCCATCCCACTACCTCAGCAGAGCAGCCAACATAATTAAGGACCCCATGCACCCTGGACACTCTCTCTTCCATCGGGAAAAAGATACAAAAGTCTGAGGTTATGTACCAACCGACTCAAGAACGGCTTCTTCCTGCTGCCATCAAACTTTTGAATGGACTTACCTTGCATTAAGTTGATCTTTCTCTACACCCTAGCTATGACTGTAACACCACATTCTGCACACCCTCCTTCTCTGTCAACAGTATGCTTTGTCTGTATAGTGCGCAAGAAATAATACTTTAATTGTATCCTAATATATGTGACAATAATCAAATCAAAGAAAGTGTTTGGTGGTGGCAGAAAAGGTCTTTGTATAGAGAGGCTGTTACGTGTGAAGAGGAGAAGAAAGGAAACTCTAATATCCGAGGAAACGGGAAGGCGGTTGGGCAGAAGTGTGGGAAATGTGGCCAGATTTGTAATTTCATGGTATACGTGGCAGTAAATTTGATGAAACATCATTTCTGAGCAGGTTCTTTACAGTCTTCAGGATTCAACAATGAATTTGACAATTTTTGTTCATAATCTCTTGTTCTTTTATTTTGCTTCCTATTCCTGACACATTTTGATTTTTCTCCCTTGTTGTCAGCCCCATACCTGTAGCGGGCACGTTTTTTTTTCTCTTCTTGCCCCATCACCATTCCTTTTGGTCACAGAAGACTCTTTATTCAATATTTCCTGCCTTCAACCCTGTCACAGACCTTCCTTTGTTCCTTGCCCCACTTGCTCAGAAGCTTGCAACAACTCTTAACATGTCCCTGTTCTGACGCAAAGTTTGTGACTTGAAACATTAATTCTGTTTCTCTCTGCAAAGATACTGCCAGACTTACTGTGTATTTCCAGTATTTTATGATTTTTTTTTCAAATTTCCAGCAGCTACGGTGTTCTGCTTTTCATACAGTCAGCCTTGACAGGTGTGACATCTTTTAAGCTTACGAGTGTCACAAGTAGGTTTACATTAACACTGCAATGAAGTTACTGTGAAAATCTTCTAGTTGCCACACTCCTGTTTGGATACTTTAGGAGACTTTAGCATGGCAATGCACCTAACCAGCATGCCTTTCCAATTGTGGGAGGCAACCCATGCAGACATACAAGAATATGCAGACTCTGCACAGGCAGTGGCCCAAGCTGAGGACTGAACCTGGGTCCCTGATGTGGTGAGGCAGTAGTGTTAATATAAAATCCCTACAGTGCAGGAGGTTGGCATTTGGCCCATTGAGAGTGCATTAACCACAATCCTATCCAGAGCCTATTCCCATAGCCCCATATATTTACCCTGCTAGTCCCCTGACACTAAGGGGCAATTTAGCATGGCCAATCAACTAACTTGCACATCTATGGGCTGTGGGAGGAAACCCATGCAAACATGGGCAGAACATGCAGACTATCCAGACAGTGACCTGAGCTGGGAACAGAACCCGGGTCCCTGGTGCGGTGAGACAGCAGTGCTAACACTGTGCCACTGTCAGATGGATCTACCATTACTTCAAAGCTACCCTATGTCGCAAACACAAAGTCAGCATTATGAAATCTGCAACGAAACTCAAAGACAGTTCTAAGTACACGATATTTGCTGATACAAAATATCAAAACAGTCCAAGCATTGTCCCTTTGTTGTGAAGGTACTCATTCTGTTATATGGTTTTTATATTATTGGTGCAGGCTCTCAGTATTGAAGCATCACACCATTGGGTTTGCACTGAACATACCTGTTTGTGTGAAAAATTGCTAAGTTCTTTTGAAAATCCCATCAAGAAGTAGCAAGAAAAAATGCTGGTTTTCACATCTGGTGGGGTAACCAGGAGCTTTCCTGCAACGTGCAGTTTGCTCAGAACAAAGAGCCGTCTCAATCCCTGCTCGAGGGATCAGATTTGCTGATACAGAAAGCTTCTCAAGACTAAACAAACAGGATTTTCCTTGTCAGAAATGGGATCTTTGGATTACAGAAACTTCCCTACGGACTCTGTAAACAACCAAGGATTGTTATTCGGCCCGTTACAGATTTTCTCATTGCGTTTAGAATCCATATTGTTGTTTTTTTTTTAAACTGCATTCCTTTTTTTGTAATTCTTATAATTTAATTGTTAACGGGGGTATCGCTTCCTTTGGACAAGTAAATCCAGGAGATAAAATCTGCTGATTGCAGGAAAGTTTAGGAGATTATTCTGAGATGTTAAATCTGGTATGTAAATTTGAGAGCGTTGTAATTGTTAATTGCTTAAGTAGGTGCCTCTGGTATGGGCAGAGTGTAGAGAACAAATTGCTTCTGGAAAGGAGATAGAAGAGGACTTTAGCCCCTCAACAACTTCATCTGTCACAACATTGAGTACAGGAGTTGGGATGTTAGGTTACAACTGTCCACGACATTGGTAAGGCCACATCTGGAATTCAGGTTGCCCTGATTTAGAAAGGATGTTATTAAACTGGAAAGGGAGCAAACAAAGGATTTATCAGGAAAGTTTTGAATCACAAAGAGAGTCTGGACAGACTGGGACTTTTTCCACTGGAGCATAGGAAGATGAGGGGTAGTGTGAAAGCTATTCATAAAATCATGAAGGGCATAGATAAAGTGAATAGCCAAGGTCTTTTCCTCAGGGTAGGGGAATCCAAAACGAGAAGGCATAGGTTTAAGGTGAGAGGGAAAGATTTAAAAGGGACCTGAGGGGCAACGTTTTCACAAAGGGTGAAGCATGTATAGAATGAGCTGCCAGGGGAGGTGATAGAGGTAGGTACAATTACAACATTTAAAAGACATTTAAACAGTTACGTGGATGAGAAAGGTTTAAAGGGATAGAGATCAAATGCAGGCAAATAGAAGTAATTCAGTATTGGAAACCTGATCAGTATGGACGAGTTGGGCTGAAGGGCCTGTTACTGCCCTGTATATCTCTATGATGGCTTCTGGCAGATTATTCCAAAAATATATAAATTTGGCTGGTACAAAACATAAGTTACATGTAATTGAGGCTTTTGAAAGCGTAAAAGACCTTGACCAAGTAGATGCTGATGAACCATTGACTCTGTCTACACTTCCCTCTGCCTCAGCAAAGCAACCAGCATAATTAAGGACCCCCATATAACCTGAACATTCTCTCTTCCACCATCTTCCGTCGGGAAAAAAATACAAAAGTCTGAAGTCATGTACCAACCGAATCAAGAACAGCTTCTTTCCTGCTGTTGTCAGACTTTCGATTGGACCTACTTTGCATTAAGTTGGTCTTTCTCTACATTCTAGCTATGACTATAACACTACATTCTCTACTGTCTCATTGCATTCTCTATGAGCAGTATGCTTTGTATAACGTGCAAAAAACAATACCTGTCATTGTATACTAATACATAGGACAATAATAAATCAAATCAAAAAATCAATTTTCTCTGGAGGGGAGTACAGAAGTGGAGATGCCAGCATTGGACTGGGGTGTGCATAGTAAAAAGGCTCACGACACCAGGTTAAAGTCCAATAGATTTATTTGGCAGCACAGCTTTTGGAATACTGCTCCTTCATCTCCTGATGAAAGGGCACTCTCTGAAAGCTTGTGCTGCCAAATAAGCCTTTTGGACTTTAATTTGATGTTGTGAGACTTCTTACTGGGAATACAGAACACAGAGGCCATAATCTTAAAACTAGAGTTCAACCACTTAGGAATGAAATCTTTCACAAGAGGGGCAATGGCAAAAGTGAATAACAAGGACCGATGAGAAATTCAGTCATGATCTAATTGAAGAGCAGAGCAGCTTTGCGGAGTTGAATAGCTGATTGATGTTCCTCTGATATCTCAAACCAAAAGAAAAGCGTCCATAATTAAGGAAAGCCAAAGGCCTTTGATGGTGTTTTTGCGAGATTGATGTACTCCAATTTCAAACCTTTATCTGCTTTTCAATGCTTGCTGACTTTGTTTTTGTGCCAAATAAACGATTCCCAAATTCAAAACAAAACCGTAACGGTGAGCTCAGCTTCAGTAAAACATAAATATCAACGTTTTCACTTTCAATCGCCAGATGCTCAATTCATCCACTACTCCAGAAATAGAACATTACTCTGAAGAATTGCAGATGGCCAAAACTCTTGAAGTACACTGCAATGATTCAAATCATCAATCACCTGTTCAAAGCAGTTCCACAAAACATGGGCTTAATAAACCCAGCACTTGCCTTGTGCTTCTATTCAGCCACACACAGCATCACGGAGGCACAGTGGTTAGCACTACTGCCTCACAGTGCCAGGGATCCGGGTTCGATTCTAGGCTTGGGTCACTATCTGGGTGGACTCTACATGTTCATCCGGTGTTCCAGGATGGACAGGATGTCAGAAAAGATGAGATGGGTGTTGGTCATGCTCACGATTGCCCGCCTGGAGGCCAGCGCTGCTCTGAGTCGAGCCCAGTAAACGTCTTTCACAATCTCTAGGGTCTGCATGTAATTGTGCTCGCTGGACAAGATCTCTGGTTAATTGTGTCCATCTCTCCACAAATCCACCATCTGGCCATCCGTTATAGAAGGCTGTGTGGATTTTTTCCAGGTGCTCCGGTTTCCTTCCAGAGTCCAAAAGCTATCCTGGCTGGGTGCATTGGACCGATTCTCCTAATAATGCAGGATCGTAAAACTAATCCCACAGCAAACACAAATGACCCCACTTAAGCAATAAAAGGACAATTTCAGTCAAGTCCGCAACAATGACATCACTGAAGCTGTAAGCTAAGAAACCACTCAGATGATGAGAGCTGTAGAAATCATGATTTAGAAAAAAAACTCTCTTAAAAGTACATTAATGCCACACAAGATGAGCAGAGCTTTGAGTTCAGAGAGATTTGGTGTACAAGTCCTTGAATTACAAAAGGCAGATACGTCAAGTACTTAGGAAAGCTAATAGAACGTTATCATTTATTGCGAGGGAAGCTGAATTTCAAAGTGAGGAGGATATGCTTCAGTTGTACGAGGTTCTAGTGGAATCACATTTGGAGCACCATGTACAGCACTGGTCACCTTTTTAAGGAAGATTGTAAATGCATTGCAAGATTCAGACGTTTAACAGAGTTGGAATGGTGGGGTGTGTTCTGAGGAAAGGTTGAACAGGTTAGGCTTGTATCAATCAGAATTTAGAAGAGTTAGAGGCACCTTGATTGTGATCTTGACAGGCTGGATGTGGGGAGGATGTTTCCTCTTGGGGGAGAACCTAGAACTAAGGGCTCACTGTTTAAAAATAAGCGGTTGCCATTCAAAATGGAGACGGAGCAGAAGAAGTTTCACTCAAGAGCGTTGAGAGTCTTTGGAATTCTCTTTCTGAATATGTGGCGGAAATGGAGCCTTTGAACATTTTTAAGCTTGAGATAGATCGGTTCTTGTGAAGAGGAGGGGATGATAGGTTCTCAGGGTGGGCAAGATGCAGATTTGAGATTACAATCAGAGCGGCCGTGATCTTATTAAATGTGGAGCAGGTTTGAGGGGCCGAAGGATCTACTCGTGCTTCTTGTTCATGTGTTCGCACGCATTAAAACACTAAAATGCTGCTGGTCATTCTGATGGCATGATCCAGCTCCATTCACATATTAGGAAGTTGTGTGCTTGAACATGCAGCCTCTCTGCTCAGCCATAACCATGAGCATTTCAGGTCATGATACAGGATGCCATTCCCAAGCACTGGCATCACTTATCTGGAAAAGCACTGAACCTTTTGTTAAAAAGATTTAAAAAAAAGGTGAGAGGGGAAAGACAGAGAGGGAATTTACATCAGTGTGCAAATGTATCTACATTTGCACTACATTTTCTTCTACAGAAAATGCAGATGTGTGGAATAGAGGGTGATTTAGCTAATTGGATTAGGAATTGGCTGGCAGATAGAAGACAGAGGGTGGTGGTTGATGGGAGATATTCATCGTGGAGTTCGGTGACGAGTGGTGTGCCCCAGGGGTCTGTTTTGGGGCCCCTGCTGTTTGTAATTTTTATAAATGATCTGGATGAGGGTATTGAGGGATTGATCAGTAAATTTGCAGATGATACTAAAGTTGGTGGTGTGGTAGATAGTGAAGAGGGGTGTTTTAGTTTACAGAGTGACTTGGACAAGTTGCAGAGCTGGGCCGAGAGGTGGCAAATGGAGTTTAATGTGGAAAAGTGTCAGGTAATGCACTTTGGCAGGAACAATAAATGTGTAGAGTATAGGGCTAATGGTAGGGCTCTTAATAGTGTTGAGGAACATAAGGATCTTGGTGTATGTGTCAATAGATCCCTGAAAGTAGGCAGTCAAGTGGATAAAGTTGTTAAGAAGGCATATGGAGTCTTAGCTTTTATTGGTAGGGGGATTGAATTTCGGAGCCCAGCATCATGTTGCAACTGTACAAAACTCTAGTGCGGCCGCACTTGGAGTATTGTGTGCAGTTCTGGTCGCCCCATTATAAGAAAGATGTGGAGGCATTGGAGAGGGTACAGAGGAGGTTTACTAGGATGTTGCCTGGTATGGAGGGCAGGTCCTATGAAGAGAGGTTGAAGGATTTGAGTTGTTTTCGTTAGAAAGGAGGCGGCTAAGAGGGGATCTTATTGAAGCATATAAGATGATTAGAGGTTTAGATAGGGTGGACAGTGATAGCCCTTTTTCCTAGGATGGAGAAAGCTAGCACGAGGGGACACAGCTTTAAATTAAGGGTATGAGTTATAGGACGGATATCAGAGGTAGGTTCTTTACTCAAAGAGTGATTAGGGAGTGGAATGCCCTGCCTGCAGCTGTTGTAGATGCGCCAAGTTTGGTGGCGTTTAAGAGGTTAGTTGATAATTATATGGATGAGAAGGGAATGGTTTAGTTAGGAGGGGCATTGCTTTTTATTTTGGTCGGCACAACATCGAAGGCCGAAGGGCCTGTTCTGTGCTGTATTGTTCTATGTTCTATGTTCTATGTTCTATGTATGGAACAGGAAGGATGTGGAGATGCTGGCATTGCCTCTCTGTGCCTAGTCTCACAATACTAGCTTAAAGTCCAACAGATTTATTTGGTAGCACAAGCTTTTGGAGCATTGCTCCTTTATTCAGATATTTAACAATCATTTCCAAGATTTTCACTTTTGCAGCAAATGTAAACCAGAAAAAATGCTCTCTCAAAAGAGCAATTTTGTCATTTGGAAAGATAAACTTAATTATTTATTCATGGAATGTGGGCATCACTGGCTGGGCCAGCATTTATTGCCCTTCTACAATTGCCTTCGAAGTGAGAGGCTTGTGAGGCCACTTCAGAAGGCTTCTAACAATCATTGAATCTCTACAGTATAGGAAGAGGCAATTCGGCCCATCGAGACTGCACTGACAACAATCCCACCCAGGCCCTTTCCCTGGAATCCCACATATTTACCCTGCTAATCTCTGTGGCACTAAGGAGCAATTTAGCCTGGCCAAACCACCTAACCACACATCTTTCGACTGAATTATTGTGAATCTGGAGTCACATGTATTAGATCAGGTAAGGATGATAGATTTCCTTCCTTCAAGGACATTAGTGAGCAGAATGGCTTTTTTTTTAAGAACAATCAACAATGATTAAATGGTCATCATTAGATGGATTTATATCAAGTCTATCACATTCACTGAATACTGTTTTGGGCCAAAGCTGGAAATAAAATCACTATTTATTAGCATCACAAGTAGGCTTATATCAACACAGGAACGAAGTTACTGTGAAAATCCTCTAATCACCATACTCTGATGCTTGTTTGGACACACTAAGAGAAAGTTTAGCAATGGCATGGCACATCCTTCAGACCATGGGAGAAAGCTTGAGCATCCGGTGGAAACCCATGCAGACACAGAGAGAAAACGTGCAAACTCCACACAAACAGAGACCCAAGCTAGGAGTCGAACCCGGTTCCCTGGAGCTGTGAGGCAGCAGTATTAACCACTGTGCTGCCTTAAATCGATCACTATGTTGGTGGTTGGTAGCATTTTTAGGTATTGAAGCTTTCCTTCTTCTCCAGCAATCAATGAGTCATCTCCTTTGCTGAGAAAAGCTCCACGCTTTAGCTCATGTGTTGAATTTGACATGGAGGCAAGACACCTCCGACCCGCTAATTGCTTTCATTCACTTACATTATTGGCTTTTTTTCAATTCAAGAAAATTCCAGCTGTGCACACACAGGACACGTATGAGCCACCTTCAACTTTCCTCAGGGAATAAACGATTTCCATCCCACTGAGAAATCATTACAGAAAGAACTGGGAGTATTTCGAAGGCCAGTCCACTAACAGATTGCCTGGAACTACAAGTCGACATGCTTCAGTCTTTCAAAATAAATGTATGATTTTGTTTCAAATCCAAATGCCTTCATTACCTTCCTAACATAAACTATGCAGCAGTCAGGCAGTATTTCAGTGTCTCGGAATGGGTTTACAGATGGCCCATTGAGAAAGGGTTTAATTCCAGACAGAGGAGAACTTTCTTTCCACCATCCAGTAAACAAATGTACATTTCAGACAGACCACATTCACCAAAGGTCTGCCAGAATGAATCTAATGGAACCACAGATCAGGACAAGCTTGTATTCAACTTTATTGCTGCAGCCTTTCCTCAGTAACAGTGAGCCAACCAGGACATTCATGCAGGAGAATTCTGACTCGCTCAGAATTAATTCACCTTCAGAGTTAGAAATCTGGTCGTATGGAACTCTTTACATGCGCAATAGATTGAGAAACAGCCAACTTGAGTGCTCAAATCTCTTAACACAATAGTCGGAAAAAAGAGAAAAGTTTGAAGGCGCATAACCAACCGACACAAGAGCAGCTTCTTTCCTGCTGCCATCATTCAGGGCCAGCACGGTGGCACAGTGGTTAACACTGCTGTCTCACAGCGCCAGGGATCTGGATTCGATCCCCAGCCTGGGCCACTGTCTGTGGAGTTTGCACATTCTCCCTGTATCTGCATGGGTTTCGCTTGGATGGTCCAGTTTCCTCCCACAGTCCAAAAGACCATGCTGTTTGGCTGTATTAACCTGAACACACACCAGAATGTTGTCCCCTTCTCTTCACAGTAACTTTATTGCCGTGTTAATGTAAGCCTTATTTGTGACTAATAAATAAACTTTACTCTTGAATGTACCAATCTAGCATTAAGTTGATCTTTCTCTACACCTAGCTATGGCTGTAAAATTATATTCTGCACCCTCGTTTCCTTCTCTATATATGGTATGCTTTGTCTATATAGTGCGCAAGAAACATTACTTTTCACTGTGTGTTAATACAAAAATGACAAAAATAAGTCAAATCAAATCAAAATCAAAAGTCTGAAGATAGTCACTGAAAGAAATGAGGATAATGATATGGCAATGAATGACCATTAACGACTCCTGGCTCAAATAGAAACAGAAAATATTGGGAAAAAAATCCAGCAGTTCTGGCAGCATCTGTGGAGAGAGAAACAGAGTTAATCCTGACTGTTCACACCCCATCGCTGCTGCCAGCAAGAATGGCTCTCTGCCACATCTCCATTTACTGCAGCAATGCCAGAGAATCACAGCTGTGGGCGGTCAGAGAATTCCAGCCAACATCTTGTGTCTGTAACTCCTTGGTTTAAGTTTGACAAATGTTAAATCAGTGCAACGGTGAGAGGCCAAGTCACATTCTGGAGCATTGTTTATACTCCAAACTTTTCCTCAGGTTTGTTGTCTCAGCTGTGCGACCTCTGTTCAGACAAATTATCCTAAACGGGGTACGTACCCTGCAACAGGCCAGGTTTAAAAAGAAACCTTTGACAACTGCCAACCTGAATTACTGGATCAAAGATGATGCATTCAAAAGCCTTAGTTTGAAGACAGGGAGAAAATAAAAGGATGGAAGGAAATCAAAATTAAATGTAGAGAACATCACCCAAGGCTTTCAAACCACAACTTAAAAACCGCTTATTTTGTCACCCTCAATAATCTGTGCCACAATTTAAGTTTCCTTAATTTCCTTTTAGGGGCCACAAGGCATTTTCATAGAATCCCTACAACGCAGGAGGCCATTTGGCCCATCGAGTCTGCACTGGCCACAATTCCACTCAGGCCACACCCTCTCAACCACACTTATTTACCTTGTTAGTCCCTCTGGCACAAAGGGGCAATCTGCACATCTTTTGGAATTTGGGAGGGAGCTGGAACACCCGGAAGGAACAAATGCTGACGTGGGGTGAACGTGCAACCTCCACACAGACAGTGACCCAAGCCAGGAATCGAACCCAGGTCCCTGGCGCTGTGAGGCAGCAGTGCTAACTTCTGTTCTTTTAATAGAATACAAGTTAATGTAATTAAAATAGCGAGAAGATCAGGAAAGAAACGCTGGTTTTATCCTTGTCATTATAAAAAACATTTGTGTTTTTTTTAAAAAATAAGGTAATCAGAGTGTTTGATAAACCTCTTCCTCACCGTTACGAATGAACATGTGATAGAGGCAGGAGTACGTCATTTAGTTCCAAGAACTTGCTCTGCCATTCATTCAGATCATGACTAATGTAACAATGACACTTCGATGCCAGCTGTAAACAACCTCAAGAGACAGTTCTGATCCCATCCTTCTGCTCATGGAAACCTTCAGAAGTGTCACCAAACAAAATCAACACAGTTTGTTGTTTGTAAGATATCAAAGGCCACCATTCTGCTTTGGCTGCGGTAAGTTGGGTTCTCCAACTTTCCATCTTCCCAACACCTACCACCACCTCACCCTGGCCCCCACAGCCACCCCACAACCCCATCCCTGCCAACCATCCGCTCTGCCAAATTCAAGAAATCTTTGTTTGGAGCAGCACAGTAGCTCAGTGATTAGCACTGCTGCCTCTCAGTGCCAGGGATCCAGGTTCAATTCCTGGCTTGGGTTGCTGTCTGTGCCTGCGTGGGTTTCCTCTGGGTGCTCCAGTTTCGTCCCACAGTCAGAAAGATATTCTGGTCAGATGCATCGGCCGTGCTAAATTCACCCTCAGTACTTTTTCTGTAAACTTTTCCTCAGGTTTGTTGTCTCAGCTGTGCGACCTCTGTTCAGACAAATTATCCTAAACGGGGTACGTACCCTGCAACAGGCCAGGTTTAAAAAGAAACCTTTGACAACTGCCAACCTGAATTACTGGATCAAAGATGATGCATTCAAAAGCCTTAGTTTGAAGACAGGGAGAAAATAAAAGGATGGAAGGAAATCAAAATTAAATGTAGAGAGCATCACCCCAGGCTTTCAAACCACAACTTAAAAACCGCTTATTTTGTCACCCTCAATAATCTGTGCCACAATTTATTATCACAAATAGGCTTGCATTGACACTGCAATGAAGTCACAGTGAAAATCCCCCTAGTCGTCACGCTCGTTTCCTTCTCTATATATGGTATGCTTTGTCTATATACTGCGCAAGAAACATTACCGCCCACAGCTGTGATTCTCTGGCATTGCTGCAGTAAATGGAGATGTGGCAGAGAGCCATTCTTGCTGGCAGCAGCGATGGGGCGTGAACAGTCAGGATTAACTCTGTTTCTCTCTCCACAGATGCTGCCAGAACTGCTGGATTTTTTTCCCAATATTTTCTGTTTCTATTTGAGCCGGAAGTCGTTAATGGTCATTCATTGCCATATCATTATCCTCATTTCTTTCAGTGACTATCTTCAGACTTTTGATTTTGATTTGATTTGACTTATTTTTGTCATTTTTGTATTAACACACAGTGAAAAGTAATGTTTCTTGCGCACTATATAGACAAAGCATACCATATATAGAGAAGGAAACGAGCGTGACGACTAGGGGGATTTTCACTGTGACTTCATTGCAGTGTCAATGCAAGCCTATTTGTGATAATAATAAAAGATAAACTTTACTTAGTCCAAAACAAGTTCACGATTATAAACTTTTGACTGTGCTAGCCACATGTCATCATCTCCAAGGTCAAGGGCCCATCGTAATAGTGGCTTGTGATTTAATGAAGAATATTGATTTAATTTGTTTTTGATTGAAACATTGCTTTAATTTTTATTCTTTATTCTTTGTGTGATATAGGTTTCACTGCCATAGCCAGCATTCCTTGCCCATCTCTAATTACCCTCGAATTGAGTGGCTTGATGGGTTATTGAGCTCAACTAAGAGTTAACCACCTTGCTATAGATCAGGAATCACATGTAAGACTAGGTAAGAATGGCAGATTTCTAAATCTAAAGTTTTAATGACAATCAATGCTAGTTTCAGGTCCACAATTATTGAGACCAGCTTTCAAATCCAGACTTTTAATTGAATTTAAATTCCACCCACTGCCATAGTGAGATTTGAACCTGTATCCCCCAAGGATTAGCCTGGACCCCTAGATTACTACTCCTGTGATGTTATCACTGTGCTACCAACTCTCCACTGTGTTTGATCAATGGAAGAAATGTTCAGCATTAACAAAAGCAGTAGCACTGGAATAGGGACTGGATACATTTCTGTTAAATAAGCAGCATCTAGAAATACCATGACCAAACATGGGCAGGTACAACCCTTCACGAGGTCAATCCATTTGCAAATCCAAACATTTTCTGGACTCTTGTACTTGCCACATCTGCCACGTCAAGAAGGAAGCTCAAATCCAAATTTAAAGCCACGTAAATGATAGTTTGCTTAATCTCAGGAAACTATGTCACTTGCGCAAAAATGCTTCCTGCTCATCTTATTTCTAAAAAAAACTACAATAATTAACGCCTTCAATAGTGAAAACTCACTTGCTCCAACAAGTAAAGCCAAGAGAGCAGTAAAGTCTTTTAATGCCAACAAGCCAAGTAATTTCATGAATTTATGAGTCCCATTTTAGCAAAGCTATTCAACAGAAAGAATGAGATCTTTCAATTTTACCTGTCAAAGCTTTTCCTTCTAATGTGTAACCAGCATTTGCAATAGAGCCATTGAACCTGTACAGTGCAGAAAGAGGCCATTTGGCCCATCAAGTCTGTACTGATTCCCTGACAGAGCATCTTATTCAAACCCACCCTCTCCCTATCCCCATCCATTTGCCATTGCTAATCCCCTAACCAACACATCTTAGGATACTAAAAAGGGAATTTATCCACCTAACTCGCACATCTTTGGACTGTGGGAGGAAACTGGAGCACCCGGAGGAAACCCACACCGACACAGGGAGAATGTGCACAATCCACACAAACAGTGACCCGAACGGGGAATTGATCCTAGTTCCCTGGAATTGTGAGGCAGCAGCGCTAACCAGTGTGCCACTGGGCTGCACTAGATGGTGAAATTTGAATTCAACAACAAAAAAATCTGAAAAAAAGAATCTACTAATGGCTATGAAACCCTTGTTGATTGCCAAAAAAATCCATCTGGCTCACTAATGTCCTTTAGGGAAGGAAATCTGCCATCCTTACCTGATTTGGCTTACATGTGATTCCAGAGTCACAGTAATGTGGTTGATTCTCAACTGTGTTCTGAAATGACCCAGCAAGCCACTCAGTTCATGGGCAACTATAAATGTTGGCCAGCCAGCGATGCCTATGTTCCACAAATCAATAAAAAAAATGTGCAAACTCCACAGAGTCACCCAAAGCCGGAACCGAACCTGGATCCTTGGTGTCATAATGCAGCAGTATATAAAAAATACTATTCAAAAGGAGGAAGAACAATATAAGGTGCTACAAGATGTTGAAATGAAGTAAGGCTAATGGATGGAAAATACCAAGGTGAGACCTGGTAATGATAGTAATTGGATGAGGAATTGCTGGAAGCTACAAATTGGGCACTGAACAAAGAGGAGAAATTAAAAATCATCACCTCTGAGCTAACTTTAGTCAGATTCAGCCAATCAATAACTATTGCTTGTTTTCTCTCTGAAAATTAAAATCCAATATTCCATTGGCTTTTTTCGTAAAATAAAAACTCTCATCAACTTGAGTTGCTGCCTTTCATGCCTTGTAAAGCAAGCAACAAAATCTCTCTTGTCTCTCCGCAGCACAGAATTCAATTCTAATCAGGGCATAATTACTATTATTTTGAATGAAAATGTATCAACTTGCACACTACTACCATCTAGAAGGACAAATGCAGAAGATATCTGGGAACACCATCACTTGGAGGTTTCCCTCCAAATCATACGTCATCCTGAACTTGGAAATATATCACTGTTCCTTCATTGTTGCTGGGTCAAAATCCTGGAACTCCCTCCCTAACAGCACTGTGGATGCACCCACAACACCACACAACCCTGCCGCAGCAATCTCTGCAAGACATGCCGGATCGTCGACACGGATGCCATCATCTCACATGAGAACACCATCCACCAGTACATGGCACATACTCTTGTAACTCGGCCAACATTGTCTATGTGATATGCTGCAAGAAAGGATGTCTGAGGCATGCTACATTGGGGAGACCATGCAGACACTATGTCTGAATGAACACTGCTCGACAATCAACAGGCAGGAGTATTCTCTTTCTATTGGGGAACACTTCAGTGGCCATGAGCATTCTGCCTCTGATCTTTAGGTAAGCTTTATCCAAATTAGTCTTCTTGACACACGACAGCGCAGAGTTGCTAAGCAGAGACTGATAGCCAAGCTCTGCACACAAGGACAATCTCAACCAGGATCTTGAGTTCATATCACACTATCTGTAACCCTCACGACTTGCAAAATCTCACTAACTCTCCCGGCTGGAGACAATACACATCTCTTTAACCTGTGCTTAACCTCTCACCACTCACATTGTATGTACCTTTAAGACTTGATTACCTGTAAAGACTCCTATTCCAACCATTATTTTGTAAATTGAGTTTGTGTCTTTACATGCTCTGTTTGTGAGCAGAACTCCCACTCACCTGATGAAGGAACTGCGCTCTGAAAGCTAGTGATACCAAATACACTGATGAACTTTAACATGGTGTTGTGAGACTTTTTACTGTGCATATCTCAGTCCAATGTCGGCATCTCCACGTTATGTACCTATACGTCAGTGACTGCAGCAGTTCAAGGCAGCAAATCATCACCATTTTCTCAAGGGGAATTAGGGATGGGCAATAAATGCTGGCCTGGCCAGCGATGCCCACATCCAGTAAATTAATATAAAAATATATCGAGTTCCATCTACCATGTTTCGAACACATTCATTTTTCCAACATTATTCTGAACTCCCCATCGGTTTTTTATAGCAATAACTATACTGTACCCCATTTCCACACTTTAATAGCCTTTTAATCAGTTGCATATACAATGCATAGAAATGGTCCCAGAACTGAACACTGTGACCCCATTATTACCCCCTCTAACTACTCTGAAAATTGCTCTCAACTCTTACTTTCTAATCTCTCCCTTCTTAATTCAGGTCATTATCATTTTCTAATTCTATAACTCTCCTCTTGTGACCTTCTAATAGATTTTTTTTAAATTTGGTTTCTTACTATTGATTTAATTCCATTTTATTCACTTGTGAGACATGAGCATCACTGGCTGGCCAGCATTTATTGCCCATCCCTAGTTGCCAGAGGTCAGTTAAGAGTCAACCACATTGCTGTGGCTCTGGAGTCACAAGTAAGCCAGATCGGGTAAGGACGGCAGATTTCCTTCCCAAAGGACATTCATGAACCAGGTGGGGTTTTCCAACAATTGACAATGGTTTCATGGTCATCAGTCAATTCTTACTTCCAGATATTTTTTATGGAATTCAAATTCCATCACCTGCGGTGACAGGATTCGAACCCAAGTCCCTGGGAATTACTTGAGTTTCTGGATGAATAGCCTAATACTACTAGCCCAACACTTCCTCATACATCATTTTGAGTGATTTCCTATGTGATATATTGTCCAAGTTAAACTTCACAGCAATTGCATCCACTATATTTCACCAGCTACTTTGTCTGCTCCTTCTTCAAAGGATTCTGCGGCTTTTCCAAACACAATTTGTACTTTCGAAATTCAGGCTTGCTCCTTCTAACATGGTAATTTTAGTTCTAATTACACTCCAAAGTATTTTTTATTGCAGATGTAAATTTAAATGACTTGTAATTAACAGATTAGTTTTGTCTGCCTTTTCAAAAATAGCTACTATTTTTGGCCATGTCTTCTGCTGTGCATTTACACAATGTAGAATCCTCAAGTATAATTTCTAGGACTGTCACAATTTCTTTCCAGCACCCTTTCAGCAGCCTCTCTAATCAGGGAATCTCCACCCCGCTCTCACCCCTTCCCCCAAACACTCCCGTTCCCCGCCCCCCCACCACCACTACGTCTTGTTCCTTCCCCCATCCCACCCTTCCTCACATCCCGTTCTCCCACCCCATCACTTTCCCGTGGGGTAGATTCAATGAGAAACCCCATCGACAGTAGCATGACCTTCTGATATTTGCTGGATTTCTTTAATTAACCCACTATTGCTCAAAGTGACGATTACATTGTCCTAAATTAATGTTTCTAGAAGCCTCCCCACGATCAAAGATAAACTGGCTGACCAGTAGTTTTTGGACTTAGCTTTTTTGACCAAAAGGCAAATTTTAAAACCACCACTGGTTCGAAGGAAAATCAGAAAATGATGGCCAGCGTGTCAATAATTCCCACTCTCACTTTCCTTAGTATCCGTGGATCAACTTTAACCACAGCTAACATATCCAATACTACTTCCTTATCGATTCTGATGCCCTTCTGGTGTCTGACCCATCTCTCCTTTCACCATATCCTGCACAGCAACTTTTTCCTTGGTAAAGACAGAATGGAAGCTGTCAGCAGTTCTCACTTGGAAGGAACAGAAAGATCCTAATATATGAAAATATGTAAGAAATGAGTGGATCGACTTTTAAAAAATTTATTCATGGGGTGTGGGCATCGCCGGCTAGGTCAGCATTTATTGCACATCCCGGAGGGTATTCAAGAGTCAATTATGTTGCTGTGGATCTGAAGTCACGTGTAGGCCAGATCAGGAAAGGATGGGAGATTTCCTTCCCTAAAGGACACGAGTGAGCCAGATAGATTTTTACAAGAATGGTTTCATGGTCATTTTAATGACTTCATTCAGGCCACTGAGTTTGCCCTATTAGAGTATAAAGTCCCTGAGCAAGGATCCAATTGACAAGCCAACCAAGAAATCTTTGTCTCGTACTTAACCGTTCCTCTAACACCCCTGGTGATAGACTGCTAACTACTAGCACTCTATGTACTGCTGTTATAGTTGTAAATAAAGGGATTTTGGTGAAGGGAATTCTGTCTCCACAGACTTATTGCAGTCATCATTACCATGGCGGGATTCAAACCCAGGTTCCTAATGCATTACCCTGGATTTCTACATTACTAGCCGAATGACAATACCACTGCGAGACTCCCTCCCTCCTGGGGGGAATCATACATTGATTATAGAACAGGATCTTCTGCCTCTCTGGAACTGATGGTTGCTCCGTTGTTAGAAATGCAATAGGCTGCACAGACCTCCACTTCGACCAGCAGGCGCTAAAAAACTATGCCAAGCCACAATTTGATGGGTGAACAATGAGTTCTCTCAGTGTTCTGACCAACGCACTGCCTCAATCAGCAACATCTAATTAACTGATCATTATGCTGTTTGTTGGGTGTTGTCATGTTCAAATTACCTGCCCATGTTATAATACCTCCCATTCAAAGAAAAATTCATGGTACTTATTTTCACACTGTGTTAATATTGGGGAGAGAAATCACTTCTTGCAATAAATTACTTTTGCAGTATAGTGATTTGTTTGAACAAATGTGGTAGCTATTTTGCACCATAATGGCAAAAATAATAAACTGAATCCACACAGTCCGCAGTGGCGACGTAGAGTCTATCATTCACCCACACTATTCAAAGCCACAGAGCAAACTCTGATCTGATTCTCAGGATCTCCGTACATCCAGGTCCCAGCCACCACCAATTAGTTTGGTTACCAACAACTTCAGACACTTGGCCATTTTGGTTCTAAGACCATTTTCTCTTCAACCAAATTGGACAATATGAGTTTACCCAGGGATTCATGGGTTGGCAGGGGTGGGTGAAGCGTTGGGGCCGTGAGGCGGCGGCGGGGGGGTGGGGGGGGGGGGGGGATGGTGGAGAGATAGGGTCCATGATGTGGCCATATGGTAGGATTCTCTGCATAAACTAAAGTTCCTCAACAAGTCCACACGTTCCAATAGAAGATTGACATCCCTCCAACCAATCAAAAACCTCATTATTATACAGCCGTTCACTGATCAACATTACTGACCAATGGTAGGGCAGCTGGGATCCATGTCTCCTGGTTGGAAGGTGTGCAGCCATTAATAGTTAGGGTATTTATTCAGGGGTTAGATTTTGTGAACTTGAGACTCTTCTGAAATCACCGTTTACTTGGGGGAAAAGTATTCAGAAACCTGCGATTTGTGCTCATCCTACTTTAAGGCCACATGGATCACCACAATAAGGATAATGACAGAACATCTAGCACTTTCCTCAAGTAATGCAAAGGAGTGGCCACAAGGAAACTGCCACATCTAAAATCATCAACTAACAGCATAGCGAAAGGTTCTATGGAAGAGTTATCCAATTAATTTCTCTCCCCAGCTCTTTTCCTGGGTGGCACAGCAGTTAGCATCACTGCCTCACAGTGCCAGGGACATGGGTTCAATTCCTGCCTCAGGTTCCTGTCTGTGTGGAGTTTGCATATTCTCCCCATATCTGTGTAGGTTTTCTCCCACACTCCAAAGATGCGCAGCTTAGGTTGATTGGCCATGCTAAATTACCCCTTAGTGTCCAGCAGGGTAAATACACGGGATTACAGAGATAGGGCCTGGGTGGGATTGTCATTGATGCAAACTCAATGGGCTGAATGGCCTCCTTCTCTACGGTAGGGATTCTCTTCTGAGAATCTGCAAGCTTTATTCTGTCAAATATTTAGCCAATTCCTTTTTAAATGTTGCGATTAAATCTGCATCTATCACCCTTTCAGTCAGTGAATTCCAGATATAACAAGGCGTAAACACATGGTATACAGTTTGCTTATATGTGTCAGCTCTGATTCTTTTGCCAATTATTTGAAATCTAGGTCGTCTAGTCATTAGACCTCTCATTATTGGCAACGGTTTCCCCCTATTCATCCTAGTGAAACTGCTTCATGGCTGTTAACACCCGACCACCATTTGCTGTCTGGAATCTGGCAGCCCATTCTCCTGTGGCTGCGGCCATTTTATACTGTCCAGCTCAATTTCCTGGTTCTGAAGTGGGACTCTTCACTAAGTTCTCAGAGCTTATTTTGAAAGTCATGGAAGGTATTACAAATATCTGAGTCATTCCTTTTTGTGATAACATTTTTCGAGAGGAATATTTTGGATCGTAAGCCCTTTAAAAGAAAAAGGAGTATGTTGCCAAATGCAAAAAAAAAAATTGGCTTTTCAAATTGGGAATTGGTTCAAGCCACAGTAAAATTTGACTTTTTTTTCCTCCTTTACCCAAACAGACAAATCCCAAGATCAAACAGCTCCATGTACATTAGAATTCCTTTGAGAATGTTGATGACATACTGTTTATAATGAAAGATACCTCATATTGGTAACCACATTGATTACCCCCTGTGCGATCAGAACATTTGTCTCTCCAAGTTAATTAATTGAAAGAAAAAAACCCCATACAAATAAAAATAACTTTGAGAGAGTTTATCTCTTTTGCCCTGTTCACTGAACACTAGCTGCATTCGGTCACCATGTACAAGATGCCTGCAACAGAATAATGTGTTACTGTAATGACATTACTGGAACTATACTTACACTGTGTAAAATCCTGCTATGGCACTCATTCCAGACATAAGGGTTCTGCATTTCTATTTTCAACCCGTAAATAAACATGTTGTGATTTGCTAAGGCTGGAGGCCAGCAAAACCTCATTAAAAACAGGACATCCAGCCTTGACATATTCTGGGTAAAGAGAAATTGGCCTTAACGCCTTTCACGTCTGCAGGATTGTCCCCAATTAAAGAATTCTTGTTGAACTGCAGTCAGTGTCATTGCAGATAAAGTTTATTTATTAGTATCACAAGCAGACTTGCATTAATACTGAAATGAAGTTATTGTAAAATTGCCTCACTCCAGCGCCTGTTCAGGTACACTAAGGGAAAATTTAGCACGACCAAAGCACCTAACCAGCATTAGCCAAAAGACGTGACACTGATAAATAAACTTTAGAACTTTAACCAGCATGTCTTTTGGATTGTGGAAGGAACACAGTAAGAGGTCTGACAACACCAATTTTAAATCCAACCGATTTATTTGATAGTAAACTTTGATAGTAACGCTTTTGTAGCCTTCCTCAGGCAAAGGAAGGAAACCAGATCTTCTGGAGGAAACTCACGCAGACACTGCATAGACAGTGGTTGATCAGGACACTGAATTCACTGGTCTTCCAACTACCACACAGGATCTTTTATGAACTGTGGTTAAACTCTGGTTTACTACCCTGACTTTTGGGAATGGAAACTGTGACCCATACACCAGTATCCCAGTTGTTGAGTTTCTCAAACAGGTCCAACACCACATGTTAATGCAATTTGCTACTGTTTCCGTCCTGAAAATACAACACTCTAAGTACTGTACCAATGTTTCAGTTTAGACCAGGCTTCAAGTCATAGTGGGGCAAAAAGCCACAATATCTCGATACACTGTTATGAGCGCTATCACTGAGCTAAAAGGGACACAGATTCTCTCAGTTGCAGCAGAAAAGTTATGAATTGCAACACATGTTGTCCAGTATCAAAAGGACAACCTCTTTTGATTGTCATTCTAATCCCTGCGGTCATTTTTGGAACAAAAAATGACTAGATTGCCATGATGTAAAAAGGATGTACAATTACTTAAAAGAGCTGCAATTTCTTCTTTAAACCATTCCTCTCAGCATGATTCTGTTGTGATGTATTACATTAAGAAGTCTCACAGTACCAGTCCAACAGGTTTATTTGTAGCACAAGCTTTCAGAGTCTCGCTCCTTCTTCAAGTGTGTCATATATTTTACATAATAGAAAACATGCAGGAATTAAATGTGTAAAACCTCAAAATTAATGTTGGTGATAAAAATGGACAAATGCCAACCTGGTTCTGTGCTATTCAATGCCAATGTGAACATGAACTTTAAATCGGATGATGCCTTTGCTAACTGAGGAAATATCGAATAAAGTGTTAATCTGTGAATATCAACAGTACCTTCCAGGATAATATGTGTCAGCAGCCAAGCTTTGTTCCCTTTGGGGCCCTGAGATGAGTATCAAATGTTTAAATAAATAATATCTTTCCCGGGATAAAATGTCCAAATTTTCCTCTCATTCATGAGATTGTGAAGGTACTGGAGCGAATGTTCCTACAGGAAAAGCTCCCAAACTTACTTCATGTTTATTGAACAGACAAATCTGAGAACTGCAAACATTTCACCCAATTCACTGTTTGAACAATGACCAAGCAAGAACTGTCCTGTACGCATAACTGGCTACTCCCTTGCCTCCTGAATTCAAATCAAAGAAGCTCCCAGGACCACCATGCCACTGATTATTGCCCCAGATCCTGTGATCACTTAACCAGGCAGCATGGTGGCACAGCGATTAGCACTGCTGCCTCACAACGCCAGGGACCTGGGTTCAATCCCAGCTTTTGGGTCACTATCTATGCAGAGTCTGCACATTCTCCATGTGTCTGCACACATTTCATCTGGGTATTCTGGTTTCCTCCCACAGCTTGAAAGACGTGTGCCCAGCATAGCTTCTAATTCTATCTTTTACTCTCGTTCTATGCTACTAAAACTTCATTCTACCTCCTTTAAACTCTCTAACAATGCTTTAATGCAATTTCTTACAGATTTGGCAATACTTTCTGCTGCTTCAGCAAAGCGGCCAGCATAATTAAGAGCCTCAAGTGCCCCAGACATTCTCTCTTCCACCAGGAAAGAGATACAAAAGCCTGAGGTCATGTACCAATCAACTCAAGAACAGCTTCTTCCCTGCTGCCATCAGACTTTTGAATGGACTTACCTTGCATTACGTTGATTTTTCTCTACACCCTAGCTATGACTGCAACAATAAATTCTGCACTCTCATTTCCTTTTCTATGAATGGTATGCTTTGTCTGTGTAGCGTGCAAGAAAAAATACTTTTCACTGTACATTAATACATGTGACAATAATAAATCAAATCAAATAAGTGTACCCACTCAGGCAGCAGAGTATGGCGGCGGGGGGATTTTCACAATAATTTCATTGCAGTGTTAATTAAACCTACTTATGACACAAATAAAACTAACCTGTCCCCCAACAGCAGAATGCTAAGTCGCAGTAATCTCTCCTGGCTTTGCTAAAAAATGATGGTGAGGTCATGCAATATCCCCATAACGGAGATCTGGGCATTGCAAAGACCAGGGTACTCAGCTGACTAAATTGGAACTGGGAGAGATGCAAGATTATTTTTAATTGGCTGCCTCTATCCTATTAGTTAAAGATGTTTTTTTGGCATCAGCAGATCACAAAGAAGAAGAAAATATTAAGAATAAAAATTGATTCCCTTGAATCAGTTTCTGTTATACAGTTATTTCCACAACAGGAAGGTATACTTGAAAGAAATGTATCTATTACAACCATAGCTACAGTAGGGATAAAACACGAGCTCACCAAGGCAAAATTCTTGAACGCATTAACCAGAAGCTTGAAGCAGCTTGGCAAAATAACACATGGACTTCCAATGCAGAAATCATGTTTGAACAGTTGTGAGCAGCAAGTCTTCAACAACAATGCCAGCTGTTACTGAAACAGCAAATTCTTTTCTCACAGTCAAAATACACAAACCTGTTGAACAGACTGGTCAGTAAAGAGGGGGATGGAAAGGAAAATGGGGGCTGGTGGAGAGAATGGGTCAAATAACTGGGATAGGGAAAAAAAAATCTCTTTGAATTGCAATCTCAATTTCTTGGGACTGTGGCAAAATATTCTCCATTGCACAGGGAATGTGTGGCCCAGTTAGAACAATTCTTTAATACAGTTTTTTTTTTCAAATTACAAGAGGTGAAACTGGTTTGCTGTTGAATCTGAAAATTTCCATGTACCAACTGTCTCACGAACAGCTTCTTCCCTGCTGCCATCAGACTTTTGAGTGGACCTACCTCGCATTAAGTTGATCTTTCTCGACACCTTAGTTACGACTGTAATGCGACATTCTGCACCCTGTCTTTTCCTTCCTCCTATGTACTCTATAAACGGTATGCTTTGTCTCTATAGTGCACATGAAATAATACTTTTCACCAATACGTGACAATAATAAATCAAATCAAAAAACTGAAAAAGAGGATTTTAGATATTAATGAATTGACGAGACAGTTTTAATATTCTTCTATTGTTTCACTGGAATCAAGGTATTTTTGATTTTAAATTTCAGATATTCTTAGACATGCTAAAAGTGCATACATGACTTTGAATTCGGAATCACAATAAAATATGAGCTTTCCTACAGAGCATCTGCAATTCAATAGTGCTTCATTGGTAATAAAGCACATTGGAACATTTTGGATCATGAAAGGTGCTATCACAAGAGTCTTTTGTTTTGATAGATCTGTAAATATTCTGTGGTTCAGCTTAGTCGGAATGTTCTGCATTCAAGTGCCACAACAGACCTTAAATCCATTTATGTTTACTGCTCTGAAATTGGCCAGCTGCTTGCTAGTGCAAACTAAAGTTATCTCCATGCAGAAATTTCATCCAACTACTTCCCTCTCTTTGTGACGATTTTAAACTGAAGGCCCCCGGCATCATTAAATAGCCTTTCCGCTATCATTCCAACAAAAGCCCTCAAAATTTTAAAAACAATTGAAGAGGTTGGGATTTTCAACTTCGAGGCGGGTAGCAGGGCTTGGGAAAATTCCCAGCTCAGCCCGCCCATCTAGGGAGACAATGTCAGAAAAGACAGAGGACTGGAATTCTCTAGCTGTTCATGTCGGTGGGATTTCCTCATCCAACTGCAGTGAATGGAGGTGTAGGTGCCTGCCAAATTCTCCATCCTCGCTTGAAACAACAGCAGGGTACAAACAGCTAAATTCCGTCTGACCAAAATTCTCATTTGGTGGGGGAAGGTCCATTGTGAAATTGGGCTGAGCAACCTGTAAAAAAAGAAGTTTGGAGACAGCCACAGAGGTCAAGTGCTGCTTTTGGAAAAGGTCCATCTTGGTGCTGTGTGGCTTTATCCCTGTTATAAAGAAAAAGGAGCATTGCCCACTGATCCCGTACATTCCCATGCCCCATTTATGCTCTCCCTTTGGCCAACGATTCCCCTCCCTGTACTCCCACCACCAAGCCATGGCACTTAAATGCACATTCATCTATCATTCATGTTAAAGAACCAACAAATCCTACAGTGACAATAGGATATAGAAAAAAAATTCAAGGAATTCAAGGAATAACCTTCTACTCCTTTTACCAAAGGCAAATAGAAGTGTCCATCGTCAAAACGTTTAAAGTATCCATAGCAGAGACTGTAATCATTTGAAACTTCAATGTTGTGTTTCTGCAATTGACAGAAGAAATCAGAGATCCAGTGCTGTCAATCAAGTAATGTTTTCCCTGGAATGCAGCAGTTTCTGCACTCAAATGAATTTCTAGACTCTTAGCCAAGCCTCATTACGTATTCTTGTTGGATGGGGGAGGGGTTGGGATAGCATATAGTGACATGCATAGGGCATGAGGAGGACCTTTGAAACTTAATCTTTCAAAAGTTTTTCTCATGTAGACGACAGTTTGTAATACCACTTTGAGATGCCATGAAACATGATGCTTTGAAAAGCTCGAATCCATGAAAATTGCAGAGAAGTGAAGTTTAAAGTTCATTTATGAAAGTCACAAGCAGACTTAGATGAACACTGCAATGAAGTTACTTTGAAATTGCCTAATCTTCACACTCTGCTGCCTGTTCAGGTGCAGTGAGGGAGAATTGAGCACGGCCAAAGCATCTAAACAACACGTCTTTCCGGCTGTGGGAGGAAACCGCAGCACCCGGAGGAAAGCCTCACAGACATGGGGAGAACTCCACAGAGATAGGGGCCCAAGCTAGGAATCGAACCTTGCTCCCTGACACTGTGAGGCAGCAGTGCTGACCATGTGCTACAGTACTGCCTTTAGAACATACCCATGCCTGCAATGGAACCAGCCAGGTTTAGGAGTCCAGGGTTCAAGCTCACAACCCAAAGCAGGCCACATCCCGAAAATGAGAAACCCCGTGAGTGGGGTCAGGAATCTCAGAATCACATCCTGACTGCCATTTCCAATCCTCCTCAGAATCTGCTTCACACTACGAAAATCTAACAAAATCTCCAAGTCTTCTCTGCTGAACTGGAAGTAGTCCCATTATTTCAATTTGCCCTTCTCCTCTCTGGCATTATTTTGTCAAAGGCATTACCCTATCAAATCTACTACCAAAATTTTTTGAAAAGTTATTTTCATAATAAGACTTCCAAAAATGGAAAGATCACATTTTAACACTACTTTAAAAACAAGAGTTTTTGTTGATGTAGCACCTTTAGACACATTACAGGAAAGTAGTTGAACAGCTTTTGATTCAAAGTTACATAAAGAGATACTGGGATGGACATACTATGACAAAAAGACTAGAGTTTAAAGAATGTCCTAAATAAGAAGAGAGGTAGACTAGTGAGAAGGGAATTCCAGTGGTTGAGCCTGATTAAACTAAAATCTCACTCCCCAGTGATGGGGCACAGGAAGTCAGGGATCTATAAGTTGGCATAGTTGGAGGAAATTAAAGTTGTTGGTGGGTTAAGGAAAATCCAGAGAAACATTTTTGATTTATTATTATCGCACGTATTGGTATACCATGAACAGTATTGTTTCTTGCACACTATACAAAGTATATCATTCATAGAGAAGGAAAAGGAGAGTGTGTAGAATGTAGTGTTACAGTCATAGCTTGGGTGTAGAGAAAGCTCAACTTAATGTGAGGTAGGTCCATTCAAAAATCTGATGGCAGCAGGGAGGAAGCTTTTCTTGAGTAAGTTGGTATGTGACTTCACACTTTATTTTCTTTTTCCCAATGGAAAAAGATGGAAGACAGTATGTCCGGGGTACGTGGAGTCCTTAGTTATACTGGTTGCTTTTCCGAGGCAGTTAGAAATGTAGACAGTGTCAATGAATGAGAGGCTAGTTTGAGTTATGGACTGGGCTTTGGTCACAACTCTTTGCGGTTTTTTGCAGTCTTGGACAGAGCAAGCACCATAACAAGCTATCATACAATCAGAAATAATGTATTCCATAATGTAGCTGTAAAAGTTGATGAGAGTCATAGTGGCATACCAAATTTTCTTCATCTTCTGAGAAAGTGGAGGTGTTAGTGGGCTTCCTTAACTATAGTGTGGGCGTGGGGGAACCAGGACAGGTTGTTGGTGATCTGGACATTTAAAAATTTGAAGGTCTCGACCATTTTGATTTCACCCCCATTGATGTAAACGGAGCATGTTCTCCTTTACACTTCCCGAAATGGATGACAATCTCCTTTGTTTTGTTGACATTGAGGGAGAGATTATTGTTGCTACACCAGTTCACCAGATTTTCTATCTCTTTCCTCTTTAGTATGAAGTCCTAAATTCTTTGCCCTTAAATTCTAAGTCCCCAGTTGTAAAATTGAAACAGTACTACACAACCTAAGTCAACACTTCAAGTTTAGCGCAACATTCTTGGAGGTTCTGACTTTCACTTGGCGCACTAGTTTGCCTGGTATATGGTGCATGTTCAGGATTCCCTGGCACAATGTGAAGTACTGGGTGCTCTCCCAATGTCATGGCCAACATCTCTCAATCAAAATGATCATGAAACCTCCCATGTTAAGTTTAAGCTTATTTATTAGTCACAAGTAAGCTTACATTAACATTACAATGAAGTTACTGTGACTATCTCTTAGTTGCCACACTTCATGCCTGTTCGGGTACAGTAAGGGAGAATATAGTATGGCCTATGAATATAACCAGCACGTCTTTGGCACTGTGGGAGGAAACCAGAGCACTTAGAGGAAACTCATGCAAATACGGGGAGAATGTGCAAACTCGGCACAGACAGAGACCTAATTGAATTGAACCCATGTCCTTGGCACTGTGAGGCAGCACTGCTAACCATTGTGCCACCATGCCATCCAATGTTGACAAATACTCACTCACTTGTGAGATCTTTTTCTGTAAAGTGACTACCATAGCTGTCTACACAATATATAAAAAGCAATCTATCAGTTGTGAAGCCGTTTGGGTATTCATAAGAACATGATGAGACCTTTTTATTAATACAAGTGTTAATGAATTCTGGAAGGCAAAACATTTAAAAAAAGGTAAAGTCACCCTGTCTCTTTTCTCTGTGTCAAAGACACACACATATTTTGAAGAATGCTGTTGTGTTGTGAAAATCAGGACTTGCAGGATGTGAATATTGTAGCCAGCCCTTCAGCAAGAACATATTCAGCTTTATAGAAGCAACATATAAAGTTCAGGTGACAATACTGACAAAAGGGGGCTGTTAATAATAGGCTTTAATCAGAAATTGGCCAAGTTTTACCTCCCAACATTCCACAGGACATTGGAACTGGATTGTAAAAAAAAGCCTTGAAGCAAAAGCATGCTGCCGATATCCCAGCGGTTAGCACAGCTGCCTCACAGTGCTAGAGACCCGAGTTCAATTCCAATGTCAGGTGACTGTGTGGAGTTTGCATGTTCTCCTTGTGTCTGCATGGATTTTGTCCCACAGCACAAATATATTGAATTAGGTGGATCGGCCATAGTAAGCTGACCTTCAGCGGGAATAAGGCCTGGATGGGATCATTGTCAGTACAGACTCGATGGGCCGAATGGCCTTTTTCAGCACTGTAGGGATTCTATGAAAACCCAGAGCCAGTGGAATGGTTTCTTGGTTATATTGGTCTGAAAATGCCAGAGGTAATCGATATGATCATTTGTCTTGACTACTGAACTTCTGTGGCCAAACAACAGAATTGAAAACAGCATTTAAAAGCCAATAACTGAGGGTTCCAGGATGTTCACATCTCTTGGAAATGCTAATCTCAAACACTGTTACATTGAAGTGAAAATCATTCACCAATCTGATGACGCTGAGAAGCCTGAATATTCCCCATTGAAACACTCCTAAATGTTAGTGGACTGATCATGAACCCACTACATGGGGTTGTTCTAGGATCTAAGAAATTATTATCAAGTGCAAGAGAAGCTTTCTATCAATTATTGTCATGGCTCTGATTCTTGAACTGAAAAAGATCTGTGTTTTTGATTTGATTTATTATACAGTAAAAAGTGTTGTTTCTTGCATGCTATACAGACAAAACATGCCGTTCACAGAGAAGATGCAGAACGTAGTGTTATTATGCCAGGGCATAAAGAAAGGTCAACTTAATGCAAAGTAGGTCCATTCAAAAATCTGACAACAGCAGGAAAGAAGCTGTTCTTCAGTCAGTTGGTACGTGACCTTAGGCTTTTGCATCTTCTTACTCGATAGAAGAAAGTGGAAGAGAGTATGTTAGTTAAATTATTAATCACAAGTAAGCTTACATTAACACTGCAATAAAGTTACTGTGAAAATCCCCTAGTCACCACACTCCAGCACTTGTTCAGGTACACTGAGGGAGAATTTAGCATGGCCAATACACCTAACCTTGGGACTGTGGGAAGAAAGCAGAGCACCCAGAGGAAACCCACACAAACACGGCGAAAATGTGCAAACTCCAGACAGATTGAGACCCAAACCGGGAATCACCACAGGTCCCGGGTGCTGTGAGCAGCAGTGCTAACCACTGTGCCACTGTGTTGCTCTATCCAGGGCGCATCGCATCTTCAATTATGCTGGCTGCTTTGCCAAGGCAGCAGGAAGTGTAGAAGGAGTCAATGGATGGGAGGCTGGACTGGGATTCATTTACGACCTGGAAAGAGAAGAACTGATTGTAATGTTAACCGTGGGCAGAACTGATCATCAGCCTTGAGTTTACTTCCATTATTTTATATTTGGAGCTGAATTTAAAAAAAAGGATGATAATAAAGTGATAAATCAATCCTGCCCATTGTAAATTTGCTTTAAATTATGATTATAACTGTTCAGCCATCCTCACTATCAAAAATAATCATAGGAAGTTCTTGCTCCCAAATTGATCCCACTGACACATACAACTTCTCCTAACATTTGAAGCCATCTGGAAAGTAGGTTTTATTGAGAGAGAAAGAAAATGTGTCTGGTTACTTCAGAACAAAAATATTGCCTTGGGGGGCAACATTGGCCAGAACACTACTTATTTAGTATTGGCATCATATACAGATGTGAATACTTGTTGGCAAGTAGCATTGCAGGAATGCAGCCAACCCAAGTCAAACATTTGATTCATGGAATATTTACAGTCTCATTAAAAAGGGAAGTGACTGTTGTCAAACAAAGTCTTTTCAGATTAAAGTCAGGTACTTGGCTGAGGAAGACTTTGACCTATCTCCTCAGCTTGTCCCCTGGGGTGAATGGCAATGGCAGCCACTGACAAAATCTACCAAGCAAATAGAATAGATGAAGAACCCAGCAAGCAATGAGCCAAGGACCTGTCTTCAGGCAGAGAACATATTCCATGAACTTCAAGGTTTGAAGGAATACCAGGCTGGATTTTGCAGTGCCAACAATGTGAAACCAGGCAACACGGTGCACAGTGGTTAGCACTGCTGCCATACGGCACCAGGGGCCAGGGACCTGGGTTCGATTCCTGGCTTGGGTCATTATCTGTGTGGAGTCTGCACGTTCTCCCCATGTCTGCATGGGTTTCCCCTGGTTTCCTCCTACAATCTGAAAGATGTGCTGATTTGATGTATTGGCCATGCTAAATTCTTCCTCAGTGTACCCCAACAGGCAATTAGGGGGATTTTCATGGAAGCTTCATTGCAGCGTTAGTGTAAACCTATTTACGAGACTAATAAACAAATTAAACTTTAAATCATTGGAGCACACTGCCATTGCAGCAGTGAATCTGACAGCAACGTGAGGAGTTTTTACCCATGCAGGATGATGGGGAAATCTAGAAACTACTATCAGTGAATTGACACTTCTCTCGTGTGCACACTGCTGAGATTCCCCCACTCCCTCCACGTACAGCAACCCAACACTGCCCCCCCCCTTAAAATGCAATCAATTGGAAATCTATAAATTATCAACCACACCCCAAAAACTCTTGAAAAGCTCTTCCACCACTTTCCTTTGTCTTTTAGTTTCTTCAAAAGCTATTTGCTGTTCTTAAAAAGATCAGCAGGAGCAACAAACGTTAAATATCAGCCTCCAAGCCACAACACTCCAATGCATTTTCAAAGTTCACATTAACGACAGTAAAATAATACTATTTTAAAGCGAGATGATCTTTGCATTTTATTATCAGTGTAAAGAGAACTTGTGCGAGAGGGTAGAAAATATCTCAAATGTTGGCACAGTGTCAAAGATATTTGGGTGATGATGGAACTTAACAGGGTTTAAACAAAGCACAGCTAAGTTGTCAGATCAGTCAACCAATAATATGGCGGGGTCACTGTGCCATTGCGTGCTACGCTGCTCATTTCTCAGAGCAATGTTTTGAAATTTGGTGACCATAAATAAATGTTTTCCTTTCTCTAAACAGTTTATTATTCTGCTAATCCATTTTCCACTCACCATACTAGCTGTAAAAAAAAGACTGCTGAATCCTGGCACTTGTTCAAGTCTCATTTCTGCTGAATTGAAGGCAGCCCCCACGCCCCACCCCCTCCCAGCCATCCCAAAGCCTGTACGTGCGAACTATGTTACTTACTTTGTTAGAGTTACAGATTATCAACTGGTGGCAAAGCATCCACAATGTAAGTTGTGGAAACGTCTGTGGAAGTTGCGGAAAGGTTACTGTGGTGGGACAATTCGAGGAACTAATGCACTACATCCAACAGTAAAACCATGGTATTAATAAATCAATCTGAAAATAGGAAGAGGAGGTGAAACAGTCAAATCTTAAGATCCTGAGGGTATTATCAGGATGGATGTGGAGGGAATATTTCCTCTGTCAGAGAATCTAGAACTAGGGGTCACTGTCTAAAAATAAGGGTCGCTCATTTAAGACGGAGACAAGGGGAAATTCTTTCTTTCAGAGGTCGTGAATGCTTGGAACCTTTTCGTCAAAAATCAGTGGAAGTAGACTTTAATTATTTTTATGGCAGACCTGGATAGATTCTTGATTAACAAGGGGGCGAAAGGTTATCAGTGGTAGGGAGAAATGTGAGGTTGAGGTTACACTCAGATAAGCCATGATTTTGTTGAATGATAGAACAGGCTCAAGGTGTTGAGCGGCCTACTTCTGCTCTTAATTCACATGTTTGTATGTTCTATATCCATTTCCGTTGCATTTAAAAACAGATGCACTCAGTTCACTCATTGGTATTACAAGTAGACTTACATGATCTTATTAAGATTAGCCATGGTCTTATTGAATGGTGGAGTAGGCTCGAGATTCAGATGGCTTATTCCCGCTCCTAATGTACTTATGAACACTGCAGTAAAGTTTCTGTATGTAATAAGTCCATGAAAGTGAAAGCCCCATCATTAAAGTTCCTTTATTTACAAAATCCTACCATTACATACAGAGTGCTCACAGTGTTTTGTCTGCATCAATACTGGACTGACACTATTTAAATACAGGATATTTGGCCCCTGATTAGGCCATCAATTAGCTCTCAATCAGGGAGTTCATAATCAAGCAGGACAACTCAATTGCATGATTAAAGTCATCACACTTTGAAAATCCCCTAGTCGCCACATTCTGGCGCCTGTTTGGGTACACAGAGGGAGAATATAGCTTGGCCGATGCACCTAAGCAGCACGTTTTCCTGACTGTAGGAAGAAGAAATGGGAGCACCCAGAGGAAACTCACGTAGACACGGGTAGAATGTGCAGATCCCACACAGACAGTGATCGAAGCTGGGGATCTAATTCGGGTCACTGGCGTTGTGAGGCAGCAGTTCTAAATGCTGTGCCACTATGCCGCCCATGTTTCATTTTTAAAGAAACTTATTTCTCATTACCACTCACCAGAAACTCATTCCTTCCTTTCCGCCCATGAAGACAAGGTTAATCAAAGCTGTAAAGATTTATCATTCTGCATCACAGAACTGCAGCAAGTGCTGACACTGATGGAGTGGGACGTGGTGATGAGTTTTGTCTCGTTGGTCACATGCTGTGCACCAGGAGTCTTGTGGAGCACTATTAAAGTTTAAATCCACCTTTCCCTTCATTTGCACATATTTCAAGCTGTTGATGTTAGTATATTTTGGCAAACTAACTTAAGAATTTGTTTGCTAATTCATCAGCAATGTTCTATTTAGCACATTTCGAAACTTCAGAATCACAAAACTCTGGTAGGACAAGCCAGCAGGGCCCAGGGGCTGTGCATCGATGGTTGTGAAGTCAGGTACATGTTAAAAAAGTGAACATGTTCACACCTTGATATGATGCTTGTCAAAGTTTGCGTTCAAAGTAATGTTTACAATGTAGGAATTCTTTGAACTACTTCACACAGGCAACATAAAAGAAAGATCATTTGTATTGAACAGAGCAACCTTTACATCCTCTGGGTCTCCCATAGTGACATATCCAACCAATCTAGGGTAATAGGAACATAGGAATTAGTAGCCAAAGTAGATAAATTCAGCCCTTTCAGCCTGCTTCCCCATTCAATCAGATCATGGCTGATCTCTCCCTGATTTCAAATCCACCTCCCCACATCCCTCTTTTTATTAGAAATATGTCCATCTCCCTCTTGAGACCATTAAACGATTCAGACTCTACCACACTATGGGGCACTGAGTTCCACAAACTCGTCATCCTTGGCGAATAGTTGTTCCTCCTCATCCCAGGCAATTATGAGGCAATATGAGACTTCTTAGAGCAGAGAAGGTGAAGGTACATTTCAAAGCATTGTTCAAAATCAAAATGCTTCCACTGGAAGGATGCTCAGCATATTGTTCTGATAGAAGAGAAAGTTTGTCATAATGAGGCCATGTTGAGCATACTTTGTCAGAGGACATTTATACTAGCTTCTGCTTGATGTTTCCTCTCCAAACATCAAGAGTCGCGACGGAATCTGGCATTAAAGTCCCCAAAAAGGATGACCATTTTTTTCCTTTTGCGGTGGCAGTAAGGACTTCATCAAGATCAGAGTAGAATTTTTCCTGAACATCTTGGTCAGTGTCAAGGGTGGAGCAGTGATGACAATAGCATATTTATTATGATACAGGTACAGGTGAAATATCATGGGCCTTTCATTGATATACTTTGGGAGTCGGACAGTGTAACCCAAGATCCTGGTGGGGATTCTCTACCCCTGTTTTCGACAGGCAAGAACACTGACAGAGGCAGAGAATCCAAATGACACAACAACAATTTCTTTCCTCCTGCCATCAGACTTTTGAATGGACCTACCTTGCTTTAAATTCATCTTTCTCTACACCCTAGCTATGACTGTAATGTTACATCCTGCACCTTCTTCTTTCCTTCTCTATGAATGGTATGCTCTCTCAGTATAGCATGCAAAAAATAATACTTTTCACTGCGTACTAATACACGCGACAATAATAAATCAAATGGTTTTTATACCTGCGGAATTCCCATTCCATTTGTCCCCAGACCCCGTCAATGATATCATGAGGGAAAGGTTGGAAATCTGTTAGCCTTCATTAACATATCATTAGCGGGTCCCACTTCATCTCCTCCCAAATTAGGGTTTCCACATGCTCCCCGCAACGCTCCGTATAATGTCACATTGGCAGGGTTTACAAGGGCCCCTGGCACATGGGGACCTAGTGAAAAGAACCCACAGGAGGCACACAGTTAGTACAGCCCCAGAGGGAGGATTGTGCCTGGAATGAACCATGATGTGGAGATGCTGGCGTGGGACTGGGGTAAACACAACAAGAAGTCTCACAACACCAGGTTAAAGGCCAATCTTTGGACTTTAACCTAATGTTGTGAGGCTTCTTACTGGAAAGAACCAGGCCAGTGTAAGGCGCTGCCAAGGGGCGGTTAGGGTTGTCACAGTGGGGGGAGGGGAGGGGGGCAGAATCCATGGTGGAGGACTGTGGAAGGGGGAGTTCCCCATATCCTTGTGGGTGGATCTTTTCCTCACACTTTGTTTTAAGATTAGGACTCCTTTTCTCTTGCAGGCTGACATTACTGGTGGGGCAGGCTCATTCTGAGCGTCTTCCACCAATGTGGCAGTGTGGGACCCACCCACAGCAATGTTTGTACTTAAGTGGCAAAACAATATGGCAGGAAGAGGCAGCAGTGAATCCAGTGAGCTATACACCACTTTTTCTACCTCAGTTGACACACAGTTGAAAAATGATAAATTTCAGATGGCAAGGACATCTGACAAGCACTCAGGCAAAACTTTTGAGAATAATCTACAATGGAGTGGACGCTGTTCAAATGGCAGAAAAGCATGAACCTGTCAGGCGTTGCTTTTTCAAGTCTCAAATGGCCAACATCGTAGGTGAGAACAAGGGAAATACTTGAGGGAGGCAATGGCTTAGTGCTATTATCACTAGACTATTAATCCAGAAACTAATATTCTGGGGACCCAAGTTCGAATCCCGCTACGGCAAAAATCAATACAAAAATTCTAGAACTAAGGATGTACTGATGACCATGAAACCATTGTCAATTGCCAGAATAACTCATCACTAATGCTCTTTAGGGAAGGGTAATCTGCTGTCCTTACCTGACCTGGCCTCCATGTGATTCCAGAGCCACAGGGATATGTTTCAACTGCCCTCGGGCACCTTGGGAAAGACAATAATTGCTGGCCAGCCAGTGGCATCCATAAGTAAATAAATTCATAAAAGTATATTGATTGAGCAGAAGGGTGTGAGGTGCGCTAATTGAGTTCCTTAAGTGGCCAATTAGTGTCCACTTAAGCACCTCATCCCAACACGTTGGTGCTTAATCAGCAGTGGGCAGAGGTTTCAAGACAAATACACCCTGTTGGATTTGCCTGTGGCCTCCCACAGGCAAAATAAGACCAGGAGACTTCATTAGTCTGTATTTACATTAGAATAACCAGCCCTTTGTACAAGGAAATCTTCATCTCACCCAGGAACCAATCCAGCTCTTCCTCAAAGCAGAACTGCAAGTCATCTTTCACCGCATGAGTCAGAAATTCGATCAGCTGATCCACTATTCTCTATGGGAGAGCCATGTACCCACTAACCTTGTTCAGCCTTTGTGTAATTTGTTAGCACAGCTGAAATAATTGGTTCACAACCACAATCTAACTTCTTCAATTTTATAAAACTGGATCATGTCACATCCAGAAAGAGTAATTTTGGAAAAGTTACTTCAGCTCTGGGGTAATAAGACTTATACTTTCTTGCCCTGAGTGATAATACAGATAATAATTTGACAGGTCAAAGATATTTGAATGTTAATTGCGTTAAGAATGAAAAGTATAAATCCTGTATTGAGTCTCAAATTTAACACATAGGGGCTACACGGTGGCACAGTGGTTCCTGGCTTGGGTCACTGTCTGCGTGGAGTTTGCACATCCTTCCTGCGTCTGCATGGGTTTCCTCCAGGTGCTCCGGTTTCCTCCCACAGTCCAAAGATGCACGGGTGAGACAGATTAGCCATTCTAAGTTACCCCTTAGCATCAGGGGGACTAGCTAGGGTAAATGTATGGGATTATGGGGATAGGGCCTGGGTGGGATTGTGGATGGTGCAGACTCAATGGGCTGAATGACCTCCTCCTGCATTGTAGGTTCTATGATATTCTATTCTATCTGAGTGCCACAATCCATGATTGACATAATTTCAAGTTTTTCTAAGATCACAGGTCGTTTCACTCACATCATCGCCTCAAAGCTCTTCCCAATTTATGCTGCTGAGACTTTTATTAGGTTTTCCAGGACTTCAGTGGATAAGATTCAGTAAATCTTCAGTGAATATTGTGAATTTGGAAATTCAGATTTTGCTTGCTATACTTTTTGACATTGCAGCACACTTCTGGATATCTCTGGTACAGTACTGACAATGAGTTAGTGGGCTTACTGAGTTACACTGGGTGGGAGTCCATATTGACCACAGGGATTTTTCCCGCTGTTTGAACCGGCACGGCTGATGGCACCACTGAAAGGAGTGTTTGCTGCCTGTAAAGCATCCAAAAAATGGCCAAGGCTCTTCGGAAGGTCCTGGCCAAAGACAATGAAGGATGGGATAGGCGTCGGGGTAGCCGACTAGAGGGAATTCTGTGTGTCATAAGGTAGGGCAGGGGCTGACCATGAGCCTTCTCCCTGCCCCTCTCCACCCCAAAATTAAACCTGGTGAGGGGGCTGTCCCATCCTTACCCTCCCAACAGAGCAAAACATTGTTCAGGTTTTATTTCCCTAATTGGAATGGAATTTGGTCTTGCTTTGCCTCTTCTACATGACTTCTAACATATTGGATATTCACAAGACATTACAGGATATAAATGCAAGGCCTTTCTTTCTTTCTTAATCAATTTATGGAGAGGTGATAGCCTAAGTAGTATTGTCATTAGACTATTAATCCAGAAACTCAGCTAATGTTCTGAGGACCCGGGTTCAAACCCTGCCGCAACGGATGGTGGAATTTGAATTCAATTAAAAAAAGAATCTGGGATGAAGAATTACCATGAAACCTTGGAAAAATCCATTTGGCTCATTAGTGTCCTTTAGGGAAATCTGTTGTCCTTTCCTGGTCTGGTCTACATGTAATTCCAGAGCCACAGCAACGTGGGTGGCTCTCAACTGCCTCCTGAAATAGTCTGACAAGCCACTTAGTTTGAGGGTAACTAGGAATGGGCAATAAATGTTGGCCAGCCAGCGCCACCCATATCCCACATATGAATTTAAAGAATTTGAAAGTTTTGTGAGCGATTCCAAAGTATGTTTGAGAAGGAGTTTCTTTGGAAAACCAATAATCTCACACAAGCACTGGTTTGACATTCTTAGAAAATTAGTCTTCCTTCCCCCTTCTTGAGTGAGTGAATCATTCAATCCTGACACTGAAATTCCAGTTAAGTTCATTCAGATGTCTCAAAGAGATTGCTGTGTTTGGCATCAATTCCCTCTTAGATAGAAGTGCTGATTCCAGTTAATCAGGATAAATGCAATACAAGTCAAAGAGAAAACTGAAGGTGAGCTAAAGCTTCTTCACACGTTGCCATTCAGCCAAAACCAAGTTATGCTCTTGCCTGAGAAACTAGCCAGTTTTCTCAAAACCACAAGTTGTTTATAATCAAAGACAATGGAATTTAAGGTTATCTAATTTTTTTTTATTCATTCATTGGCATCGCTGGCTGGCCAGCATTTATTGCCCCTCCCTAATCGCCCTCAAACTGAGTGACTTATTAGGCCATTTCAGAAGGCAGTTGAGGCCAACCACGTTGCCGTGGCTCTGGAATTACACGTAGGCCAGACCAGGAAAGGGCAACAGATTTCCCTCCCTAGTCACCCTCCTTGAATTGAGTGGCTTAATAGGCCATTTCAGTGAGCAGTTGAGAATCAACCACACTGCTGTGGCTCTGGAGTCACATGTAGGCCAGACCAGGTAAGGTCAGCAGATTTCCTTCCCTAAAGGACATTAGGGAACCAGATGAGTTTTTCTGACAATGGACAATAGTTTCACAGTGACCAAGAGATTCTTAATTCCAGATTATTTTTCACTGTATTCAAATTTCACCAGCTGCCGTGATGGGATTCGAACCCGACTCCCCAGAACGTTAGCTGAGTTTCTGGATGAACAGTCTAGCCAAAATATCACTCGGTCATCACCTATCAATAATTCAATTCTTGTTTTCTTTAATCAGATTCCCACTCCCTAACAACTTAACCGATGTTTTAAACAATGCTATACATTTTTAAAAATAGTTTTGTGGATTTAAAAAAATCCACCTTCCTTCACCCTTTGCTCACACTTCAGAGGTTCTAGTTGCCTGCAAGAATAAAGGAAGACTCATTATTCTGAAAGCATCAGTGAAACAAAATTTCATGCGTCAAACTTTAGTTTGAACTATCCAATGCAATCTGGCTAACACAGACAAATGTTCTTTTGGGAATACCATGGAATTCCAAAGATAATAGAGAGGGATTGGTTTAGGAAAAGTTTTTTGCACTATCTGATAAACAATACTGACAGCTACAGATACTACTTCAGCCTGTTGTCTGCTTACCGTTCATGCTTCGATGCTGGGTGTCATCTTACCGACCTTACACCCCCAAGTATTCTTCGGTGCAGCCACATCTGACATACACCCACATCTGTATCCCATAAATCAGTAGAGCACAAAAGCAGTGACTCCATTTGTCCTATTGTGGATTATGTAACACAAATGAGAAGGCTTCATTCCCAGCTTACTGACTGATTTTCTGTCAAAAATAGTTTCCCCACCTCACAGCAACCCAGCGTCGATTCTTTACTGATCAATCATGTATCTTGAGAGAAAATGTTAAACTTTCACTGGGATCCATTAATTGCAAGAAAGAGCTTTGAAAATAATTCTGTTTCTCCTGTGACCTAAATTCTATTAAGTGTTCTTGGAAGTGTTAGGAATGGATTGAGGATTAAATCACATCAAACAGCGGTCACAATATGACCATCAATCCCAGGCATGTAGATGTTTTGCTTCAGGGAGAGGAGTGTATTATAGGTAATAAGCTTATTGGCAACAGGGATACATTACTCAGTGGCATATTGGACTCAACTTGTTGAATATCTGTCATCACTATTTCTCAGACTTCATGCTCAGCCTTGCCATCACCTCAGCTTTAAATCTGTGTTGAATAAGCATATTCTTATCCTGTGGGCCTCTCTTGATGCTTTCCTTAAGTTCCGCAACAAAATGCCCAAATCTCACTCAGCTACCGACACATCATTACAAATCACATTGATTCAGAATCTCCCAACTCCTCAAATTTAAAATTCTCCCCTAATGTTTAAATCCATTCATGCTCTTTCTCCGCATCTTCTCCAGCCCGACAATGCCCTCCAAGATTCTCCATTGTTTCTACTCTAGTTTCTCCTTTTTAATTCATTCGTGGGACATGGGCATCACTGGCTGGCCAGCATTTATTGCCCACCCTTAGTTATGTGTAGGCTTTGGAGGGCAGTTGAAATTCAACCACATTGCTGCGGCTCTGGAGTCACACGTAGGTCAGACAGCGCAAGGACATTAGTGAACAAGATGGGTTTTTCCAACAACCAACAATGATTTCATGCACGTCGGTAGATTCTTAATTCCAGATTTTTTAAAACTGAATTCAAACTCCACCAGCTGCCATGATGGGATTTGAAGCCAGGTCCTCAGAACGTTAGCTGGGTTTCTGGATTAATAGTCTAGCGATAATACCACTAGGCCATCACCACCAACCCTCCCATTATCTCTTCTTCTGCATCTACCTCAACATTGGTGACCATGTCTTCAGCCCCCAGATCCCACGCTTATGGAATTCTCTCTCTGAACTTGCTCGTGTTTTCAACTCGCACTCATTCTCCACTCTTAAAACACACCTCTTTTGCCAAGTTTGAGAACACCCCTTCTCATCACTTTTGCCTGGGCACACCAGCCATTTCCTTCCTGACTGTTGTTGTACGAAATGTACTGGGAGTTATTTCTACAATAAACCTGCTGAATAAATGCAACTTTACTATTGAATAATACAAGTTTTATTTTGAACTAGTTTCCAAAATTATTATTTTTTTTAATTTTATCATTTTATTTATTTTGTTCAATTTTAGTTCTATTCATTTCAATACATTATTTTCTATTCAGTAGCAAATATTCTCAAATTTAAGTATGGTACAGGATAAATGCATGATAATGTTTCTTTTATGATTTCATTTACGGATGTGGATGTTGTTAGCAAGGCAACCATTATTGCCCATCCCTTGTTGCCCTTCAGAAAATGGCGGTCAACTGCCTTCTTGAAATGCCGCGCTGTTCCTGACATGTACGTACATGCACAGTTCTATTAGGGATGGAATTCCAGCGACAGTGAAGGAACGATGATATATTTCCAAATCAGGATGATGAGTGACTTTGAGGGGAACGACCAGATGGTGCTGTTCCCCTGTATCTACTGCTCTGTCCTTCTAGGTGGAAGTGGTCATGGGTTTGGACTATGATGACTTCTTGCAGTATATCTTATAGATGGTACATGCGGCTGCCATTGTTCTTCATTGAATTAAATGTTTGTCAAAGGGGGCTAATTTATTGTGAATGGTGTTAACCTCCCTGAGTGTTGTTTGATAACGACTGAGTAACATACCTCTTCCCATTCCCTATTGCAACAGCATAACATCCACCAAGAGTGAATCTGTACTTCACTATCAAATTACTTCCAAATTTCTACTGTTGGAAGGACGGAATAGTGGCACAGTAATTAGCACTGTTATCTCTCAGTACCGTGACCTGGATTCAGTTCCAGTCTCGGCTCACTGTTGTGTGGAGTTTGCACATTCTCCCCATGTCTGTATGGGTCTCCTCTGGATGCTCTCGTTTCCTCCCACAATCCAAAGATGTACAGGTTAGGTTGATTGGCCGTGGTAAATTTCCCCTTAGTGTCAGGGGGACTAGCAGGATAAATACGTTGGGCTATGGGGTTTGGGACTAGGTGGGACTGTGGTCAGTGCAGATTCGATAGGCCGAATGGTCTCCTTCTGCACTGTAGGGATTCTATGACTCTAATGAGGATTACTCACATTGAGTTATTGATAGCAACAGAAATGCCTTCCATCCTGTTATTCTGGGCTAAATTTAAAAGCATAAAAGGTGTTCAGTTTGTACAATGAATAAAGAGTTACTTGTATCCATCCTGCTTAGTGGAATTTTGTGGGTCACACTAACAAACCAAAAGCATTACCAGTACTTCAGAGACAGAAATGAAGTGCTGGAGACAAGAGCAGGATTCATTATAGAGACAAGGGTGGGAAAATCAGAGACATCCCTTCTCTTTATCAGCCTTCCTATTCTTCAGCTACCACACGTTACCTTTTCATATCCCTCTCCCTTCCTACAGACACCTATCACCATTCCTTTTCACCAACTCTCATATCTTTCTCTTAACCCTTCCCCTTACTGAGCTTTCATTAACTCACTGCGTTCTATTCAGACCAGAATCCTCAACAAAAACCACCATAAAAGTAAACATCCTATTTGTGGATCTTTGCTGGACATAAACTGGCTGTCATGTCTCCCTAAATTACAAGAGTAATTACTATTTAAAATAATTTATTGGTTGCAAAACAAGATCACTGGATATAATCAAAGATACTCTTGCGTTTACAAATGTGAAGCAGAAAGCATTACTTTATTAGCACTGATAAAGGTGGCTTTTGAACAGATTTGCAAATAAATATTCAAAAATAACACTTCAAATGTTTTTGCAAGTAGACAACTCAAATATCTGAGCTAAGGATCTGAAGGGCACTACATAAAATTTTATTTGTTTTGGATAATCAAAAAGGATTACAGGTGGCACAGTGACACAGTGGTTAGCACTGCCGCTTCAGTGCCAGAGACCCAGGTTCTAATCTGGTCTCGGGTCTGTGTGTCTGTGTCTATGTGTGTAATCTGCACGTTCTCCTCATATCTGTATGGGTTTCCTCTGGCTGCCCCAGTTTCTTTCCCCACTCCAAAGATGTGCAAGTTAGGTGGACTAGTCATGCTATTTTACTCCTTAATGTCCCAAGATGTGTGGATTAGTTATGGTAAATAGTTTACAAAGATAGATGGAGTGGGAGGCTGTGTAAGATGCTCTGTCAGAGAGATGATGCAGATCTGATGGGCCAAATGGCCTCCTTCTGCACTGTAAAGCTTCTATAAAATATGTAAAGACATTGAAATCACTTGCAACAATGACATATCATGGCTAGAGAATCGATACAACCATTAATTAGCTCTTAGAGCATAACAATCCGTGTCCTCTGCACTCCCTGCCTTAAAAGAGCCACATCACAACAATGAGTTTATTTATTAGTGTCAGAAGTAGGCTTACATTAACACTGCAATGAAGCTACTGTGAAAATCCCATAATCACCATATTCCGGCATTTGTTTGGATACATTGAGCAAGATTTTAGAATGATTCAGTGCATTGTGCAATGAATGGTTTCCTCCCACTTCTTTCAGACTGTGGGAGGAGACTGGAGCATCCGGAGGAAACCCAGGCAGACACGGGGAGAATGGGCAGATTCCACACAGACAATAACCCAAGATAGGAATTGAACCCGAGTCTCTAGTGCTGTGAGGCAATAGTGCTAATCACTGTGCCATGGTGCCATCCTAGAGGAGTATATTTTTGTCCATCACCCATACTAAGATCAGGAATCAATAACATATTCAAGAGATGGTGACCACAAATCCATCTCCTACTATCCTGAGACATAAATATGTCAACACTTAAAACAGAAAGATAACTCAGCCTTTTTTTGTGGGCGGGGGTTGCAGGGGTGGGGGGGGGGGGAAGAAATAGTTACACCATAACTTGCATTTTTTGACATCATGACAGTGAAACTACTTTTGTAGAGTTTCATCGGGGAGTAAGATAGCTTTGGGCAATATCTAAAGTCCATATACAGTGTAAATACTGACACTGACATGTTTCATTGAAACGAGATAAAACAGTTGGCATTGTTTTCCAACACAGTCTCACAAATAAATACTTGGAAAATGAGAAAGGAACTCAAAGCATTTAGCAGAATTACGTGCTGCTTTGCATGCAGACAGCTCAAATGCTCATCATTTCCACGATGAAGTCTGGACACTTGAATAAACACCCATGATTAAAACTAATGATCAGAGCAGATTTTACCACACTTCATTAGGCACTAACGTGCAAACTAATAACACTAGGTGCATTTATTTCAGGTGAGACATACTTGTACGTTAGAAGGACATAAAGGACAGCTTTGTGTGCCTCCCAATGGCACAATTCCTTCCTCTATCTACATGAACATTCACAGTGGGTGAGGACAGTTTCCACATCAAGAGTTTCTTAACTTTTTTGCTGCTTAAGAAGGACAGAGCCTTAAGTCAGTCGTGAAAAAGAGTGGAGGCAGCCCCCTGCTAATGCATCAAAACACAACTTTGGAAACAACAAATACAATATTCAAAAACCATATTAGCAAAGGGGGAGGAACAAGTAAATAAAACTAACAAAACCACCCATCCTTCAATTTTCTCACAACTTCTAACCATTTGGAAACATCAATATTATGAAACTTAACTCACAAAATCAATCAACACTAGTACAATACAATGAAGCCTAGCACAGACAGAACTGTTTTAAACTAATCCAAGGTGGGATCGACAATTTACAGATTTCACACGGACACAAACTTGTGAAGGAGGATTGGAGTGGTTCTATAATGATGAAAAGGGATAGAGAAACTGTTGCTCACCGTTAGGGATGGGCGGCTGATCTGAAGCTGCTGAGACCAGGGTAATGAGCAGGAATGTGTGGAGGGGGAGAATGAGGTGCCTGAGGCGGTGCACAGCCATCTCCATCAGCTCCAGCGACAGACTGAGACACACAGACACAGAGACACACACAGACTGACCCACCCAGAGCGCGCTCTCGCGAGATCAAGCGGGCACGCGCCTCCGAAAGAGTGAACAAAGTTTGGAAAAAGTTGTGTGTGTGTGTGTGTGTGGCTGGGAAAGTTAGCACAGCCCAGCCTGTATTCTATCCAATCTCCAGACTGCAGCCGCTTCTGTCTCTCACTCTCCTTATATGTATTTATATGTAGATATTTGTGTGTGTGTGTGGCCGGAAAATCTACCAGCGATCTATCTAAAGATCTAATAATGTTCAAGCTACTGAAACTCCTCTGTGTCTCTGTCTCTCTATATATTTATATATAAAACTATAAAACATATATATGTGTATATGTTTTGTGTGTGCGTGTTTTTTTAAAATAAACAAAAGTTTGGCTCGAAGGATGGCTTTCAATAGATCGCAGCCAGATAGCTGCTCTGCTACTTACGAAACTCTGAGCCAGAATCCAAATTCTGAAAAGGACACGGGGAAGGAGGGAGGAACTTTACCTGACTGACAGTTCCACTCACTCACTTGTTAAGCCAGCCTTCCCAGTCCCACTTACGCCGAATCTCTTCTGGGAAGTGTTTGCTTTTGTCTAAATTAATGCTGATTCTAGCCCAAATCCCAGAAAGAGAATTTTAAAAATTAAACATCCCTGTGGAGATAAGTCAAACTTTTGAAATACTTGCTAGGAAGTAAATCGGCATTGATTGCTGAGACTTTTCGGTCTCTGGTGAGATCTACATTAACTTTTTTTTCTTGTGAATGCACTATTCTGATTAAAGTTCCCCAGCCCTGAACTATTATCTTCTAAATGACTTCTATTGGCTTGAATTTTGAAGTCTTTTCAGTTTGACTCTGGGGGTCTCAGGAAGCAGTACGACTCGCTATGATGAATTTGCGTCAGGTAACATGGTGGCATTGCAAACTTGCCAGTACTTTTTGATATTATTGCAACTAAAATAAAGTTGGAGAGAGGACTTCTGACTGATTTTTCACTTCTGTTTGTTTCTCCTAAGCATTCCATTCCCCTACCCCCCCCCCCTCATAACAAGGAGATAACAAGTCAGCTTGAACTGTAAATCTATCTTTATTCAGATGATGAGAGGACTCTTACTATTTTCAGCTTTTCCTGTGTTTATTTGTCAACTGGTTCTATCCTGTGTTATTTTTGAAGTGCATATTTGGCATCAATGCAGCATTATCTTGGTTAAGGGCCCAATGCTAAAAGTTATGGCATGGATTGGGCAACTGCACACTGAAAGGGTGCAGAATATAGCATTACAGTCAACACTAGGGTGTACAGAAAGATCAACATCATGGAAGGTAGGTCCATTCAGAAGTCTGATGTCACAGGGAAGAAGTTGTTCTTGAGTTGTTTGGTAAGTGATCTCAGACTTTGGTGTTTTTTTTTTCCTGATGGAAGAAGATGGAAGAGAGTGTGAGAAGGATGTGTGGGGTCCTTGATTATATTAGCTACTTTCCCGAGGCAGTGGGAAGTATAGACAGAGTCAATGAGTGGGAGGCTGGTTTGCATGATGCACTGGACTTTGTCCATGATCCTTTGTAGTTTCTTGCGGTTTTGGACAGAGCAGGAGCCATACCAAGCTGTGATACATTTGGAAAGTAAGCTTTCAATCATGCGTCTGTAAAAGTTGGTGAGATATTAAATTTGCTTAGTCTTCTGAGAAAATAGAGATGGGCTTTCTTAACTATAATATCCACATGCAAGGACCAGGACAGGTTGTTGATGACCTGAACACTAAAACTTGAAGCTCTCAACCATTTCCACTTCATCCCCATTGACATAAACAGGGGCATGTCTGCCACTACTCTTCCTGAAGTCAATATTTATAAAGTCAAAAATAAATCCTGGCAGTACTTTGCACTGTCATTTATATATCTTTTTTAATCACTAAGAGAGATAGCTATCTGCAGCTTTTGATCATTGAATATTGCCTTTTGAATCAGTGGCCGATAACCATGCATTTGGGTTTGAATGTATATTCCTAGATTTCAAAGCACCACAGCACTCACTTGCCTATATTGATGGAATAATGGAGCTACATTTTGTCACAACGATGGAGAAAAACCTTGAATTAAATATCAACGTATTGAACTTTGAAATAAGACATGTGGTTTTAAAAATGGACATACAAGCTAAAAAAAAGTTGAGGATGTAAATCCTGAAAATATAAATGCAGTCACTGTTTGAACTGCCCACTTGTGTGGCTATACCAAGAGAGAGACAATGGAATATACATTTGAAAAGAAGAAATCATACAAACATGAACTGCCATCTCCTGTGGAGATAATGGGAGCTGATTATCATCTCAACAGGAATTACACCTATAAGTTATATCCTAGACTGGTTTCAACTTCCTATAACAAATAAGAGACTGGGATGAAAAGCCAGCTGCAAAATTTGGTGAGCGAGGACTAATGCTGGTTGCATCAGAGTGGGTGATACTGAAACAAAAAGACACCTCAGTCTGCACTGCTCCAGTTAAAATACAAATCTCTCTCCCTCTCCAATTGCTGAAGCAAGCCAAGCCAACAAAAGGCACAGCTGAAAAGGAAGCAGAACAACTTCTCAAATAACCTGCAGGACTCTGGAATCTCAAAACCAACTACTCAACTGCTGATGTCAGTGCTACTGGAATCACACATCAAAAACAGCCACAACTTTTCACAATTTATTCTTTGTGGGAAAGTCAAACACTGATTGTACTTTTTTTTAATTTTTGGACTCACTTCTCATTTCTATTCTATGTTAATATGTGTGCGTGTGTTTTATTATATTCCTCATGTTTAGTAACTAATAAACAAATAAACTTTAATTTTAAACTCACGTTTTTCTTAACTCAAGGAAGCCTGGTTAAACTAGCTTCTTTTAAAACATGAGTAGAATCCATACAGTGCAGAAGAAACCATTCGGCCCATTGAGTCTGCACTACGCTCTGACAGAGTGACTCATCCAGGCCCTCTCTCCCACCCTATCCTGAAATCCCATACACTTCCCATGACCAATCCAACTAATCTGGACATCTTTGGAGTGTAGGAGGAAACTGGACCACCCAGAGGAAACCTACGCAGACACGGGGAGAATGTGCAGACTTCCCACTGACAGTTGCCCAAGGCTAGAATTGAATGCAGGTCCCTGATGCTGTGAGGCAGCAGTGCTAATCACTGTGTCATCATGCCGTCTCTGGCGGCCAAATATATTGGGTCTAGGAAAAGTTACCTACAAGGGGACGGGTCCATTTTGAAGTAATCTTGTTGCAACAAACCAAGGGCTTTGAATGAAAAGAGCCAGTACTCCTCCTCACCTGGGGGCATTACAATTTTGGGGTATCCCATCTGGGAATTAATACATTGGAGCTTGTACTGAGATAACTCACACAGAGATCATCAAATGTGGGGCCATGGCCCAGGGATCTGTTGTAACAGTTTACCCCTCTTGCTGCAGAATAAAAGTCTTAATAATTCCCTGTGAGGATTGTTGTCTCTCTTGATTCTGATTTGCTCTATTTTAGTTTGGGAACTAGAATGAGAACAGAGAAGTTAAGTAATCATTGCCAGCAGAAAAGAATCAGCCAAATTTCTTTGGCAGAAAATCTCAACAATGGTTAAGATGAAGCTTGGTTGGCAGTGAGAAGGGCCCTCCCTGTCAAATCCTTCCTAAGTGCCCAGAACCATAGAAAGCATTCTTTCTGGTTGTATTACAGCTTGGTATGGCTTCTGCTCTGTCCAAGACCACAAGAAACTACAAAGGCTCGTGAATGAAGCCCAATCCATCACTCAAACCAGCCTCCCATCCATAGACACTATTGACACTTCCTGCTGCCTCAGAAAAGCAGCCAACATAATTAAGGACCCCACGCATCCCAAGTATACTTCCTTCCACCCTTTTCCAGCGGGAAAAAGATAAAATAGTCTGAGATCATGTGCCAACCAACTCTGGAACAGCTTCTTCCCTGCTACCATCAGACTTCTGAATGGACCTACCTCGCATAAGACCATAAAACATAGGAGCAGAATTAGGCCGCTCAGCCCAACAGGTCTGCTCTGTCATTCAATCATGGCTGATATTTTTCTCATCCCTATTCTCCTGCCTTTTCCCCAAAACTCCTGATCTCCTTATTAATCAAGAACCTGTCTATCTCTATCTTAAAGACACTCAATGACCTGGCCTCCACAGTGTTCTACAACAAAGAGTGCGACAGATTTACCACTCAAATTAAGTTGATCTTTCTCTACACCCTAGCTATGATTGTAGCATTAAATTCTGCACCATCTCCTTTCCTTCCCTATGAATGGTATGCTCTATCTGTATAGCACACAAGAAACAATGCTTTTCATTGTGCACTAATGCATGTGACAATAATGAATCAAATCAAATCAAATCAAATCTCACTCAGTGTGCACAGCGCTCCCAAGATGGCTATGCTATGCAAGAGATTGCTATCCACATTGCTGGAATGTATCTATGGAAAGAAGATCCGGAGAGAGATGCAGTGGTTTTTGTCTCAATGTGGGACTGTGCACTCTCAGAGTTCGTTAGGTTTGTTAACCCAATCAAGCCCCTCAATCTACTATGGCTAAAAGGCCTCATTGGGGCGACCATTCCCCATTGTACATCTGTGACCTTAACCTCAAGTTTTAGTGTGTCCCTCAGGAGGTTATCCCACATCATGGAACATCTCAGAATGAGGCTGGAAAATGCTCTTTAGTCTGATCAAAACTTGCTGGTCTGTCAGTGAGAAGAGTTGTCCTTGATTGTACAAAATGATGGGAAGCTTCATAGAATCCCTGTAGTGCAGAAAGAAGCCATTTTGCCCCCCAGATCTGCACCAGCCACAACCCAGACCCTATTCCTGTAACCCCACATGTTTACCCTGCTCATCCCCCGGCACAGGGGTCAGTTGAGCATGGCCAATCCACCTAACCCACACATCTTTGGACTGTGAAAAGAAACCAGGGCACCGGAGGAAACCCACACTGGCAGGGAGAGAATGTGCAAACTCCGCACAAACTGTATTAGAGTTAGAATTGAACCTGGGTTCCTGGCGCTGAGAGGGAGCTGTGCTAACCATTGTGCCATCATGCCGCCCCCTTGGATAGAACGGATGGTCAGAGTCTTTTTCCCAAGGTAGACATGTGAATTACCAGGGGATGTAGGTTTAAAGTAAAAGGGGGGACATTTAAAGGGGATGTGAGGAGCAAAGTTTTTACACAGAGGGTGGCAAGTGGCAGGAAATTCAGGGATGGTAGACGCAAGTGCAATAACAATTTTTAAAAGGCATCTTGACAGATAAAATGGGGAATAGAGGGATATGGACTGGCTAGAGGTGAAAAGATTTTAGTTTAGAAAGGCACCATGTGTCAGCACAGGTTGGGTGGGCTGAAGGGCCTGTTGCTATACTGCTCTTTGTTCTCTGAATCTTGCAGACTGGCACATTCCAAGATCTGGGACCATCTCCTGAGGGGCACACGAAAAGTTGGGCTTAAGGTCGCAGATTTGCAATGGGGAGAGGTCAGTTCTATGAGGTCTTTCAGCCTTGAAACAGTGTAAAACCTCTCAGCTCCACACCCAACACAGAATGCATATTGTAAAACTCAAGAGCATTGCAATTGTATTGGTGCAGTTCCAGGTGGAACATATTGTCTGAATAGGATATATTGGCCTCGGAGGGAGCACAGAGAAGGTTCACCAGGCTGATACTGGACTTGAGGGGGTTAGCTTATGAGGAGAGATTAAATAGACTGGGCCTGTACTCGTTGGAGTTTAGAAGGCTGAGAGGGCGTCTTATAGAGATATACAAGATAATGAAGGGGCTGCATAGGGTAGAGGTAGAGAGATTCTTTCCGTTTAGAAAGGAAACCAGAACTAGAGGACACACTGTCAAAATAAGTGGAGGGGGGGGGAGCAGTTTAGAACAGAGTTGAGAAGAAATTTCTTCACTCAGAGGGTGATGAACTTCTGGAATTCTCTACTCATTGAAGTGGTGGAGGCTACTTCGTTGAATATGTTTAAGTCACGGGTAGATAGATTTCTGACCAATAAGGGAATTAAGGGTTATGGAGAGCAGGCGGGTAAGTGGAACTGATCCACTTCAGATCAGCCATGATCTTATTGAATGGCGGGGCAGGCTCGAGGGGCTAGATGGCCTACTCCTGCTCCTATTTCTTATGTTCTTATGAAGAGAAGTTACATCTTATTGCATTTTCTGCAATATTCAATTTGAAATATTTTATGATGTCTACTGTAAATGTTACAAATAAAGTATATTTTTGAGAAAATAATGTTTATCCTGAGGCATCTCGGAATTCATCATGTTGCATGGAGAAATTTATTGCAATGTTTTTACCATGTTTTTTTTTTATAAGTAAATTATAATTTTGGAATCGGAATTCAGAGATCCCTGTTGTCACTGGCTTCTTCGCTTTTTTCTCTCTCTTTCTTTCCCTCTCTTCCTCACCATTAATTGTTACTTTGTATTCCATTTCATTAACTTAAACTCTCAGCCCACAAAACCATATCGTAATCGATCAATCGCAGAAATCCCAAGCAGATTGTTGAAATGAGATCTAATCTCACAGGGCCTGCTGTTATAAAGAAGGATATTAGCATCCCAACATTTTCTGAACATCTTCTCATTATTATTTTAGCCGAGGCACTAACTTGTTTATTACAGGTCTTTGGAAGGAGCTATGCAAGATTACACAATTTTTCCAGCAATAGACATTCCATATAAATTAATGTTTATGTTTAGATTCAAAGGTATAGTGAGCACATCATGCATCGATCCCAGAATAAACATGATCTGGCTATCACAGATATCCATATATCATTCCGTACTAACTACACAATCCTCAGTGCACATCAACTTACCCAAGATCTTTTCTCATCCAGCTGATTTACCGTCACAGGCTTTGCAGGTTCTTCTCTCCCTGCTGCTGCCACCAATTTGTGATTCCTGTGATTATTTTGTAGTAAGAAATCTCACAACACCAGGTTAGAGTCCAACCAGTTTATTTGATCGTAATCTCACAAGCTTTTGGAAACAGTGTTCCTTCGTCAGGTGTGTGGAAGATTCTACATTATTATTTTGCAGAGCAGACATTAATTGTGTCTCCAGTGTATTCTTTATTTATTTATTCGTCACAAGTAGGCTTATATTAACACTGCAATGAAGGTACTGTGAGAATCCCCGAGTCGCTACACTCTGGCTCCTGTTTGGGTACGCTGAGGGAGAATTTAGCATGGCCAATATACCTAACCATCTTCTGGACTGTGGAAGGAATTGGAACACCCTGAGGAAACCCACACAGACACAGAGAGCACATGCAGACTCCTCAATCCAGTGATCCAAGCCAGGAATCGGACCCAGATCTCTGACGTTGTGAGACAACAGTGCTAACCACTGTGCCACACTGTAATCACTTCATCTACAATATCCCCATATTTCTGCTTTATTAATCCCGTCCTTTGTACATCATTGGGGAATGGAGTATCACTGAAAAGAGCTGCTTTGTCCTCGATGGTGTTAGGTTTTTTGAATGTTGCTAGAAGTCCACTCTTCCAGGCAAGTAAGAATTATTCCATCACACTCCCGGCTTGTGCCTTTTAGATGATGGATAGGCTTTGGGGGGTTAGAAGGTGAGTTACTCACCTCAGAATTCCCAGCAGCTGACTTGCTGTGGTAGCTCTACTGTTTATACGGCTGATCCACTTTAGTTCCTGGTCAATGGTAACCCCAGAATGTGATTCAGCAATGGTAATGCCATTGAATAATGTGGGGAAATGTTTAGATTCTCTCTGGTTGTCATTGCTTGGCACTTGTGTGATGTGAATATAGCTTCTTCATCAGCCCAAGCTTGAATGTAGTCCAGGTCTTGTTGCATATGGATACAGATTGCTTTAATATCTGAGGAGTGCAAATGATACTGAGCATTGTGGAATAACCAAAAAATAGCTCCACTTCTGACTTCATGATGGAGTGAAAATTATTGATGAAGTAGCTGAAGATGATTGGTCCTGCAGCAATGTACTGGGACTGAAATGATGGACTGCAGATAGGCAACAAATAGCTTCCTTTGTGCTAGGTATGAAACCAATCTGTGGAACACTTCCCCTGACACCAATTGACCAATTTTTCCAGGGCTCTTTGATGCCAAATGACAACAAGTGCTGCCTTGATGTCAAAGGCAATCACTCTCAACTCACCTTTTGAGTTCAGCTTTTTTGCCTATGTTTGGATGAATACTGTAATAAACTCAGGGGTTGAGTGGCCCTGGTAGCACTCAAAATGAGCATCAGGTTACTGCAGAGTAAATGCTGCTTGATAGCACTGTCAGATACACTGTCTATCACTCTGGCGTTGATCACTAGATGACAGATTGGATGGTAATTGGTCAGATTCCACTTGTCCTTCTTTTTGTGGACGGGGTAATTTTTCACAGAATCAGTTAGATGCCAGTGCTGGATAGGAACAGCTTGGCAAAGGCGTGGCTATTTCTGGAGCACACTGAGGGTAATCTTACTAAAAAGACTTTCACTGCTGGAACGAGCACGAAAATAGGAGAGAATTGCACCCCCATGCACGGGAAGATCTGCCACTCTCCCCACTACACCCAGACAACACACCCATGTCCCCAATCGCCAGCCTGAACATCACCGTTGCCCCTCCACCCTGGTTGCCCAACTCCCCTGGTTGCCATCCAAGTAGATCATTGCCTCCAATCTCACAAGCCAATTGCCATCCCTGATCCTCCCTCCCTCCCCTCCACCTACCCCATCCCGCAATTTCCTTGAAATTATATAATGAATATTTAAATCAACCTCGCTTCCTTCAAGGCAGAACAGGGCCAGTCACATCATGGGAGGTGAAAAACTGGGCGCAAGCCGGAAAGTTCACATCACAAGTCTTTCTGGGAATTTTAGGAAACATAATCTTTGCAGTATCCACTACTTTCAACCATTTCTTAATATCACTTGGAGTGAATAGAGTTGGATGGAGAGTTGCATCTGTGCCGCTGAGTACCATAAGAATAGGCCAAGCTGGAACATCCACTTGGCAGTTCTGGCTGCAGTTTGTTGCAAACATTTCTGTCTTGTCTTTTCCACTCATCTGTTGGGTTCCCCCATCACATAGGATAGGGATATTTGCAGAACTTCTTCCTGCAGTTAGTTGTTTAATTGTCCACCACCATTCATGACTGGCTGTGCAAGGGTTGCCAGGGTTGCAGAACTCAGATCTGTTCAATCTGCAGTAGGATTGCTTAATTCTGTCCAGTGCATGCAACTTCCACTATTTGGCACACAAGTCGTCCTATTTGTGGTGTCACCAAGATGATGCCTGGCTTTTAGATATGCCAAGAGCTGCACTCTTCATTGAACCAGTGTTGAGTCTCTGGCTCGGTGGTAATGGTAGAATGCAGAACATGCCAATCCATAATGTTAGAGATTATGATTGAATACAATCCTGCTGTCTATGATGGTCACAGTAAGAAGTCTAACAACACCAGGTCAAAATCCAATCAGTCTATTTAATAGTGAACCCACAACCTGGTGTTGTGAGATTTTTTACTGAGTTTATCCCAATCCAATGCCAACATCTCCACATCATGTCTATGATGGTCCACAGTGCTTCATGAATGCCCATGTTAAAGATCTTAAATCAATTGCTGCATGAAAGTTGCCTTTTCCAGCACAGGCGTTTTCCAAAGATTATGGTGCATGGTGGCACAGTAGTTAGTTAGCACTGCTACCCCACAGCGCCAGGATCCCAGGTTCAGTTCCGGCTTCGGGTCACTGTTTGTTCTCCCTACGTCTGCGCATGTTTTCTCCGAGTGCTCTGGTTTTCTCTCACAGTACAAAGATGTGTGGGTTAGATTGATTGGCCATTCCAGTTGATCAGCAGGATAAATATGTAGGGTTACGGGAATAGGGCCTGGATGGGACTGTTGTTGGTGCATTCGACTTGATGGGTCAAATGGCCCCTGTCTGCACTGTAGGGATTCTATGTTCCTGAGGGATTCTATGATCATTAACTAGATGGTGAACTGTCTGTCTGGTTCAAAATTATAATCTCTTATCTGGCTAACAACTCTCCAGATAAGATGCAAGAATCGTTACATTTCTGTGGCCATTGAGTAAAGGGAATTGAAAACATTCTTAAGAAAGCAGACAGAAAATTGTAGATATGCTCAGCATGTCAGCGACATCTTTGGAGATAGGGGAAGACTTAATGCTTCAATTAATGCCCTTTCGTATCAGATTGTTTTGGAAAATTAAAACCTTGAGAAATTGTTGGCTATTTGCACTTACTTATTGCCGAAAGAACATGTTATATAGATATCTCGGAAAATTACCATCTTTGTGGGATTTGTCTGTTTTGTTGTTCTTCAAATTTAACGTTAATCAGATGTTTTAAACTCAGGCCTTTTTCTGTGAATGTCTACTTTTTTTTTATTCATCCATGGGACATGGCTGGGCAGCATTTATTGTTCAAACGTAGTTGTCCAAAGGCAATTGAGAGTTGATCAAATTGCTGTGGCTCTGGAATCACATGTAGGCCAGACTAGGTAAGAATGGCAGATTTCCTTCCCTAATGGACACTAATGAATCAGATGGATTTTTCCGACAATTGACAATGGTTTCACGGTCATCAGTGGATTCTTAATTTCAGACATTTTTTATTGAACTCAAATTCCACCATCTGCCATGGTGGGATTTGAATGCAGCTCCCCATAACATCAGGTTGAGTTTCTGGATTAGAACATAGAACATCGAACATAGAAAAACTACAGCATAAATAGGCCCTTCGGCCCACAAGTTGCACCATTGATATCCTTACCTACTAGGTTTACCTACATAACCCTCAATTCTATTAAGTCCCATGTACTCATCCAGAAGTCTCTTGAAAGACCGGATCAAATTTGCCTCCACCATCACTGATGGCAGCCAATTCCACTCACCCACCACCCTCTGAGTGAAAAACTTACTCCTGATATCTCCTCTGTACCTATCCCCCTTAAACCTGTGTCCTCTTTTAGCAACCATTCTAGCCCTTGGAAAAAGCCTCTGAGAATTCACCTGATCTATACCTCTCAACATCTTATACACTTCTATCCGTTCACCTCTCATCCTTCGGCTCTCTAAGGAGAAAAGACCGAGCTCCTTCAAACTATCCTCATAAGGCATGCCACCTAATCCAGGCAACATCCTTGTAAATCTCCTCTGCACCCTTCCAATAGCTGTAAGACACAACCAGAACTGAGCACAGTATTCCAAGAGATTAATATTATAGCAATAACACAGTAGGCCATCATCTCCCCATAAGAGAAAATAGTTAAATGTAGCCTGCAAAAGTTTCAAAAGCAACTATCACGTTTGACCAATTTCACGGACTTCTTTGAGGAGAAAACACATATGGATGAGGGAGATAGAATAGATATAGGATACATAAAAAGTCATGCAACAGGGGAGGTTGGTGCAGTAATTTCAAGGATATTGGAATAGGAGAAAGATAGCAAACTGGATTTAATATTAATTAGAAGATATAAAGCAGAGAATAATAATGTCTGTTTGGAGTTTGCACATTCTCCCCATGTTTGCGTGGGTTTCCTCCTGGTGCTCAGTTTCCTTCTACAGTTCAACGATGCACGGGTCAGGTTGATCGGCCATGTTAAATTGCCACTTAGTATCGGGGATTATCAGGGTAAATACATGGGGTTATAGGGATAGGGCCCCTGGCGATGGAATTATTGTTGCTGCAGGCTCAATGGGCCAAATGATCTCCTTCTGCACTGTAGGGATTCTAAGCATTAAGGGTGACTTCTCTAAATGCCTGGAAGTGTGGAGTGATGTCCCACAAGAATTAGTTCTAGAGTAACTTCTGTTCATCAACTAGATCACTGCTTTGGATAAAGACCGAGTGGGAACGAATGTCGGAATTTGAAGTTGATAGCAAAATGGGAGGTATAGGTAATTAATTTCAGAAGAGCAAAGGGAACTCAAAGACAAGTGAATATTACAAATGGGATTAAATGTCAGTAAGTGCGAAATGATGGATTTTGTTCAGGGAAATCATTACAAGAGTAATTATGTTCTGAATGGAAGTGGATTTATGGAGTAAAGTGAAAGAGACGGGGGACTTTTCTTCTTCAAGTTACTAATGAATCTGCTTCCACCACCCTTTCAGTACATTCCAGATCGCAATAGTGTGCTGCATAAAAACATTTCCTCTCATGTTCCTTCATCAAAATAATTATATTAACATTCTTTTATTAAGTTTAATTCAACTCAGAAAGGGTTGAATCTGCATCCTGCAGCTTCACAGAATGTGGATTAGGATCAGAAGACTTTTCTCCTTATCGCTCCCTTGTTGACCTTCTGCCAATGGAAACTTGTTTACTCTGTCAAAGCAAGTCAATAAGAATTTTGGGCAACTCCGTTAAATCTCCTCTTAAGCTCACCTGCTCCTTGGACAATCCCAGCTTCTTATCTTGGTGAGCATTTGCAAAGATTATAGGATGCCATAATGTGAATTATTGGCTCTTTTCCCAATGCACAGCCTGTCTAGTCTGCGACAAACAGTAGGGGCTGGGTCCACTCAACAAATGGTTTAATTTGAAGATCAAACAACACATCTGTACTCATTCCTGTCTCCTGTATTCTTGCCAGCAAAAATCTTGGCTGATCTCCACCGTTGAAATTATTACTGCACAGTTTATGAAAAAAAGTCAACTCAGTTCGGTTGATATAATCTTCAGCTGACTCTGCAGGTTGTGGTTTCATGGGTCTAAATAGAACCAAAGTGCAGAATTTCAGCTGACTTCTTTTGATCTGATTTGATTTGATTTATTATTGCCACATGCATTAGTATACAGTGAAAAGTATTGTTTCTTGAGTGCTGTACAGATAAAGCATACCATACATACAGAAGGAAATGAGAGACTGCAGAATGTAGTGTTACAATCATAGCTAGGGCATAGAGAAAAGTCAACTTAATGTAAGATAGGTCCATTCAAAAGTCTGACAGCAGCAGGGAAGAAGCCATTATGGAGTCAGTTGGTACGTGACCTCGGACTTCTGTATCTTTTTCCCAATGGAAGAAGGTGGAAGAGAGTTTGTCCGGAGTACGTGGGGTCTTTTTTTATACTGGCTGCTTTTCTAAGGCAGCGAGGAGTGTAGGCAGTGTCAATGAATGGGAAGCTGGTTTGAGTGATGGACTGAGCTTCATTCACAACCATTTGTAAATCCTTGCGGTCTTAGGCAGAGCAGGGGCCATACCAAGTTGTGAAACCAACCAGAAAGAATGCTTTCTATGGTGCATCTGTAAAGGTTGGTCAGAACTGTAGCAGACATGCCAAATTTCCTTAGTTTTCTTACAAAGTAGAGGAGGTGTGGGCTATCTTAACGATAGTGTTGGCATTGAGAGAATAGGACAAGTTGTTGGTGATCTGAACACCTAAAAACTTAAAGCTCTTGACCATTTTTACTTCATCCCCATTTTTGTAGACAAAGGCATGCCCTCCACTGTGCTCCCTGAAGTTAATGACTATCTCCTTCATTTTGTTGACACTGAGGGAGAGATTATTGCCTGATCCACACATGGGGACACTACACTGCCTTCATTCACACAAAGCATTGAACTTTTTTTATATTTGTTGATGGACTTTGAGTGTGGCTCTGGAGTCACATGTAAGCTAGATTGGGTAAGGAAAGCAGATTTCTGTCCCTGAAAGACATCAATGAATCAGATAGGCTTTTACCACAATCATTGCATGGTCATCATTAGACTTTTAATTCCAGATTTTTGCTGAATTCAAGTTTCACCATCTGCCTTGGTGGGATTCAAACCTGGGTCCCTGCAATATTATTTGAGGTCTCTGGATTATTAATCCCTTGACAGTACCACTACACCACTTCTTCAGGTAAATGCTAAAGATCCCATGGTGCTTTTCAATGAAGAACTATTCCCAGCACCCAAAAGAGCATTCATTTTTCAATCAATATCATCAAAAAGCAAATTCATTGATTGTGCATCTCATTGTTGTTTGTGAGATCTTGCTGCGCACAAAATTCTTAGAATTGTTTTCGTGCACAGCAAGTCACAGCGCTTTAAAGAAATTCATACATGAAATGCAACATTGCTCTTTAAACCAGCTGTTTCCAGAATGAATCATAAAATCCCTACAGTACAGAAGGAGGATAACAATCCCACCGTATCCCAGTAACCCCACATATTCACCCTGCTAATCCCCTGAAACTTGTGTCAATTTAGTATGGCCAATCAACCTGACCTGCATATCATTGGACCTTGGGAGGAAACCAGAGCATCTGGAGAAACTCCCTGCACACATGGGGAGAATGTGCAAACTCCACACAAACAGTGATCTAACCTGGGAATCGAGCCTATGTCCCTGACGCTGTGAGACATCAGTGCTAACTACTGTGTCACTGTGCCGCATGAGATTAAGGCTTGACCTATTTTCCCTTTATTGTATCTCAGAGCACCTATAAAACATTTCTTACCACACAGGCTGAGATCAGTTAACCCACCACAACAGTGATTGAACCTGCTGTATTTTATTCTTTCTGGTACCACAGAGTCATCAACAGTATTATGAGACCCAACTTAATTTATTGATCTCAATGAGGGCTGTGATCTCCAAATATAAAGGGTTAAAAGTGGTGAGTGTATCACTTAAACTCCAGTGGAAAATAATTTGTGTCCTTTGATTTTCTTGGTCAACTCATTCATGTTTCTTTGGGAGCAGTAATTGGTGGAAAACCCATGCCAGATGGGAGTAATGTTCTGCGGTACGTGGGAATTAGACAGAAGTCTTTAAAAGGGCAGTGATCACAGACGATATCAGTAACAGAGTTGGGGAGCAGGGGTAAATAAAATTCTTATCAGAAAAACATTGAATGGTATTGAACTTCACTTGATGTCTCGTTATCATTGATGTGCCATTTTATAACAATACTTAAGTAAAGAAAATTTGGCAGAGGCAGACAATGAAGGAAAAAGGGCACGGCACATAGCCAGTGAAAAAGGATGCTAATTTTCTTAAGCAGTATTGGGTGTTGTTAGCAGAAAATTCACCAAGAATTGCTTATGCCAATGGAAGAACTGAAATTGATTTAAAAATTAAAGTTTTATTTAGTCACATGTCAGTTTACATTAACACTGCAACAAAGCCACTGTGAAAATCCCCTCTATGCTGCCACCTCTATGGTGGCTACAGAGGGATATGGGTCAAACGCAGGTAACTGGGACTAGCTTAGCGGTTAAAAATAAAGGATGACATGAACAAGAAGGGCCAAAAGGCCTGTTTTCATACTGTAAACCTCTATGACTCTATGGCTGCATGACTCTCTCCTCCCTCCCCTTCTTCATTCAGCACTGAATGCACAACATTTAGAAAGCTTTTCTGCATTAGTACAGGGTGATACTGCCCCAATATTACTCCAGTAATCCTCTCACACTTTGCAGACAAATCTCCACTGCTGGTCACCACCTTATTTAGTCAATCCTGTTGCAGGACAAGGTGGTACAAAATGCTCATGAGAGGCAAGCCAATAGAATGGATATCGCAAACTTCCAACAGTTCATTCCCAAGAGGAGAATGCCATCAAGCTTAGGCTTGCAGTTAGTGATGGTGAGGTCAGGGTCAGTGTGAGGTCAGGGACTGAAAGTCTAAACTGATTTCCCATGAAACACTATAAAGTCACAATCTCCCAATACTTTCTCTACAATTTAAATGACAGATGGATAGTGTTCTTTATTGGAGCATCACTGCTGTAGCTAGGAGCACAGAAGGATGAAGTTTAAATTTAATTTTATTTACTAATGTCACAAGTAATCTTATATTAACACTGCAATGAAATTATTGTGAAAATCTCCCAGTCGCCACCGTCGGGCGCCTGTTTGGGTACACTGAGGAAAAATTTGGCATGGCCAATGCACCTAACCAACACATCTTTTTGACTGGGGGAGAAAACCAGACCACCTGGAGGAAACCCACACAGACACAGGGAGAATGTGCAGACTGTGCACAGATAGTGACCCAAGCCAGGAATCAAAGCTAAGTCCCTGGCACTGTGACGCAGCAGTGCTAACCATTCTGTCACCACACCTACCATGAAAGGCATGCTAATTCCATTTTCCTGCACTTGTACCATATCCTTGAATATTATCACCATTATCTGTTATTGGGCTCTTTCAGTTTGAGCCCAGATTGAATTAGCTTCCAGCAAATGAAATATTCACTAAGTGGCTGACTTTATAGTTTTTGACAGACCATCTGGTAAGTGTACATGCATTAATTACACCTGAAATGTCAATAAGGTCATTGCCCATTTGGAAACATTAATTCAATTCGATTGTGTTGTCCAAATATTTGAGCGCTTGCATCAACAGCACTTTCTATTACTCATCCTCGGAAACAAACCAACAAATTATCTTTACAAAAGCATGGTGCAGCAATCGCATTTGTCTTCAAAGAAGCCTGATTTAATTATCTTTTCAATTCATTGTTCACCATTATAGCCCACATATCGCTAAGCTTTGCTGAGATAACATATCCTCCAATTCAAAAACACACCAATATCTGCTGGAGGCTAAAGGTCATCCTGTTCAAGTGCAAAACATCACGGTGGCACAGTAGTTAGCACTGCTGTTTCATAATGTTGGGGACCCAAGTTCGAATCCGCCCTCGAGTGTTTGTCTATGTGGAGTTTGCATGTTCTCCCCATGTCTGTTTGGGTTTTCCCCAGGTTCTCTGGTTTTCTCCACAAGCAATATTAGGTGGATTGGCTGTGCAAAATTGCCCCTTATTCCCCCAAAATGTCTAGATTAGGTGGGATTAGCCATGGTAAATGTGCAGGGTTACGGGGATAGGGTGGGGGAGAGAGCCTAGGAGAGATACTCTGTCAGAGAGCCTGTGCTGAGTGTCTGTGTTGGCGTTTATAGCTAAAGGAATAGAATATAAAGGTAAGAAAATATTGTTGCAACTACACAAGGCATAGATAAGGCTGCACCTGGAGAATTTTACATAGCTTTGATCCCTTATTTGAGGAAAGATGTAGTGGCATTGGAGGCAGTTCAGAGGAGGTTCACTAGATTGATTCCAGAGATGAAGGGTTTGTCGTATGAAGAGAGATTGAACAGTTCAGACCTACATTCTCTGGAAATTAGAAGAATCAGGGAGATCAAATTGACATATACAGGATGATAAAAGGTATGGATAAAGGAAAGGTGAAGTGGATGCTTCTTTTTGTGGTGCATCCTAGGATGAGAGGTCATAATCTTAAGATAAGGGGTAGCAAATTTAAAAGAGAATTGAGGAGAAAGTACTTCACCCAAAGGATTGTGAACTTGTGGAATTCAGTATTCCAAAGTGCAAGTGGGGCAATTTAAGGAGGAGTTAGATAGATTTTTAATCAATAATGGGTTGCAGGGTTATGGGCAGAAGGCAGAAAAATTTGGGATGAGGAGCATATCAGCCATGATTGAATGGCGGAGCAGACTCGATGGACAGAATGGCTTAATTCTGATCTTATATCTTATGAACTTATGACTCGATGGGCCAAATGGCCTCTTTCTGCATTGTAGGGATCCTATAATAATTTTATCTATGATAATCAAAAGATGCAGTCAATTTAGGGATGATGAAGACTGTTTTTAAGAGACTATTTTAGGAGAGCATGTAGGATGGAAATACCTCATGATTTTCTTGATGAAAGACATGCACAGTGACTTAAGTGTGAACATCTTAAGAAAGGGAAGTTTAGAGAGATAATTAATAATGTATGTTTCTGTGACACAAACCAGCTATTGAGTAAAAATAGATCAGACACCAGAAGCCTTTGCTGTTCAATTTGCACTTTGCTGTTTAAAAGACAAGTATTTATTTAATGGGTAAAAATGCAGCTAATAGGCATAAATTAAGAACTCTGGTTCTTAGCCTGTTAAATGGTTTAGGGTCAGAATAGTTGTCGTATAATGGGTCAATAGCTACTTTGCTAACAGCTAAAAGGCATCATCAATCATGCCAGTTCACATGTGACACAAAGGGAGAGATAGGGTCCTGGAAGAAGCCTTGTGGTTTTCGATCCCTGTATATAGCTGTCTATAGTTAATGAATGTTTGATGTTTCTTAAAGAATTTGGGTGAAATTATCCTATTTTGAGACAAAGGCTGGAATTCTTCACTGTTGTATGCATCCTTCCACGCGCCCCCTCCCCCCCAGCTTACCTCCCCCCCCACCACCACCCCTGCCTCCCCGCACCCCCCGCCCCAACCTCTCCATCACTTCTAGCAAGAACAGAGAATTTGGCGCTCAGCCAAATATTCATTCACAGCAGGCAGACTGGAGAATTCCAACCGCAAGTGTGGTTAGAAAATGCAGCTCTAACTGCAATAGCGGGCGTCTCCAGTCGTGCCTGTTCTGCCGACCAGAATTGCGGGATCCTCAGGATTCTGTGCTTGGAGCCTCATTAAATATGTATCCTGTGAGTTCCTTTCTGATTGTGCTGGCAGGTGAATAGTCTGTTTGCATTTATTTAAGAGTCATTGTTTACTTTAGCCAAGAGCAAAATGTTGCAAAGCGTCATGGTAAAGGGCGTTAGGACAAGGCTATATTCTAAGGGAATACTGAATACTGTGCGTGTGTGTGTGTGTGTGTGTGTGTGTGTGTGTGTGTGTGTGTGTGTGTGTGTGAGAGAGAGATTGTTGTTATTGTGGTAATTGATATTTCGGGTTGGAGGTGGCATCTCTTTCTCCCGTTACAAAGCAAGTTTGTTTTTATTCATTCATGGGACACAGATGTTGCTGGCTGGCCAGCACTTATTACCCTTTTCTAGTTGCCATTCAGTGAACTGAGTGGCTTGCTCAACCATTTCAGAGGGCAGTTGAGAGTCAACCACATTTCCATGACTCTGGAGCCACATGTAGACCAGACAGGTAAGGATGGCAGATTTCCTCCCCTAAAGGACATTAGCGAACCAGGTAGATTTTTCCGACAATCAACAATGGTTTCATGGTCAGCTGTAGATTCTTAATTCCAGATTTGTTTTTCCCCGTTGATGGTACTACTGGAAACAAAGGTCCCAGATTGGAACCCTGTCTCAATGGACTATAACTTTTACCTTGTCTTCAGAAACTTGAATGCACAGAGGAGACTGACAATTAATTTTTTTAACAAAAAGAATAAAATATTTATTGACCATGAAAAGAATTCAGCCTTCCCATCTATTGCTTCACAAATGTACACAGATTTTTTATGATAACACAAGATACAGAAGATATCTTATACTCTAATGTTCTTAGTAAGTTCACTGTCCCTGCAAACCAATAGAGTCATCCACCACCCTCAAAACCAAGTGGCAGATACCACCCAATTGAATTCCCATAGATTTCTCCTTAAACCCTCCCCTCTGATGACTATCACACTTTGAGCCAACTGGTTTCACTGGACTCTGGCTTCCACACATGTGTTTCCTAATCTCCGCTCTTGACAAACACACTTCAGGATCGCCTTCTATATAATGTTTTCGTCTGCTGTTTTCAGCAAGGATCCACCTCCAGAATTTCCAACTTGCCTCTCAGTATTCCTCTGTCTTGAATTGCCATGTGCATTCACGCTTCTGCATAATTTCTCAGGCAGCCAACCACACCAATAGAATTGATTTACAGGCTGTGCTAAGATGTCACCAAACTTTTTATTTACTTCTGATGTCTGATTCCACACTTTAAATCTCATTCTTGCAACCGTCTCTTTAACTCAGAACATTTTCTCTACCTTTTACTTGAATTCTCCTGAACAGGACCTTGTTCAACTTTTTGTTCTTCGTTCCTTTTAACTTAACAGTCTTTCAGAGATATTCTGTTTGCCCCAACTCCCTGGTTCCTGGACTTCATTTTGTTAATGCAGCTCCTTTGTTAAGTCTAGTTGCCCTGGGTCCAGCTTACAACTGAATTCAAAAGGCATTTCTAATTTAAATGGACTCTGGTTTCCAAGCAATGGTCAGTGATTTCCTAAAGTCTGTTTGCTTTTCATATCATAAACTCTTGAATTACAATACAGACACAATTTGACATGAAACCAAAATGCTCATAGATTCAATCACCTTTGTTTAATGTGAACCTAGTAAGACGTTTCACATCAGTTGACTTACTTGATTAAGAGGAAAAGCCCCAAAAGCTAGTGGCATTTGCTATCAAATAAACCTGTTGGACTTTACTCTGGTGTTGTGAGACTTCTTACTGTGTTTACCGCAATCCAACACTGGAATCTCCACATCATAACATGAATCTAACTGGGGTTTTAGCTTTCTTTACACAAACACAAAATTAAACTCTATGCATTATTTCTAATATCCAGCAAAACAATCATTGGGCACTAAAAGCCACCTTTGGGTGGGATTCTCCAGCCATTCATGCCAATAGGATTCTCCTGTCCTCCTGCAATGAACAGAGATTTGACTGGGCTCTCTCTCTCTGGGAGTGTGGCAGGGTATGAAAGACCAGGAAATTCCAGCCTCTGTTTCCAGACACTTCCTCACTCACCTTCCCTCACTCTGTCATGGTTCGTACAACTGAGGTTTACCTCAGAGAGGTAGAGATGCCGGCGTTGGACTGGGGTAAACTCAGTAAAGTTTGACAACACCAATTTTAAATCCAACTGATTTATTTGATAGTAAATCCATGAACTTTCGGCCTTTGTGGCACTCATTCGCCTGACGAAGGCCACAAAGGCTAAAAGCTCGTGGATTTACTATCAAATAAATCGGTTGGATTTAAAATTGGTGTTGTCAAACTTTACTGAGTTTACCTCAGAAACCCAGTGAGTTACTTCACTTTGGATCTTCTTCAGTTCTTGTAATTATGTGTCTTAATATGCTCCCCAGCTCTCTCTGGTAATGGAGACATCATCAGTTGCCTTCCCACCTTTAACTGCCCCTTCCTCTTACCATTGGTCACTCAGCATGTTAATCATCATGGAGCCCAACCTTCCAAAAGCTTTTCAATGTGACACAGTTTTGGCTTTTGAAAAACTCGTCAGTCTATCCTTCAATAACGTCTGTGGTCCAGCTCAGTTCTTAATCATAGAATCACACAATTCCCACAATGTTAAAGGAGGACATTTGGTTCATCAGTCTGCCCCAATGGCATTGGCCAGCCCATCTGCACTGGCTCTCCTACAGGCCATCCCACTCAGACCTTAACCCCCTAACCCCATGTATTTACCCAATTAATTTCCCTAACCTATACATCTCGAGACGCTAAGAAGCAACTTACCAAGGCCAATGCACCTAACCTGCACATCTTTGGACTGTGGGAGGAAACCGGAGCACCCGGAGGAAACCCGTGCAGACACAGAGAGAGCATGCAAGCTCCACATAGGCAATCACCCAAGGCTGGGTCCTTGGCACTGTGAGGCATCAGTGCTAACTACTGTGCCACCTATCTGCTTATTCTGGGTGCCCTTTCCTTCTTCATGTCTCTCTAACCATAGGGAGGAAACAGGGAGGAAATTGAGGTAGGCAATGTCACCCCATTATGCCCGGTTCATGTTCATGTGATTAGAATGCTTGCCCTGCTGTGCATTCCTGTATACAAAGCAGATGAAAATGAGTCACTTTAACTTAAGTTGCAGCCCAAGGCGAAAGAATAGATCTGTGCATGAAGGGATGGTGTAGGAAAATCGTGACTTATTTGGGAATTTTTTCAAAAAACAATTGCACCACATAATGCAATGGACTAACTACTGAAAAATTTAGAAATATGTTTTGAGACAACTGATACCTACACTTAAATTGGAAGCTTCTTTGCTCTTTTTGATTTGATTCAATTTATTATTGTCACATGTATTATTAAGGAACAAGTGTTGCTTCTTTTGTGCTATACAGGCAAAGCATACCATTCATAGAGTACTTAAGGGAGAAGGAAAGGAGAGCTTGCAGAATATAGGGCAGGATTTTATGGGTTTGCTCAAATGAAATTGGAAATTCCTGCCTGAAGTCAATGAATATTTTCATTGTCTGCCCTTCACCTGCTCCAATTCTGTGGCAGGCAAGGCAGTAGAATTCCAGCGATTGTGTTACAGTCATAGCTGGGGTGTAGAGACAGATCAACCTCACATGAGATAGGCCCATTCAAAAGTCTGATGGCAGCAGGGAACAAGATGTACTTAAGTTGTATGCTCAGACTTTTGTGTTTTTTCCCAATGGAAGAAGTTGGGAGAGGGAATATACGGGGTGCGTGGGGTCCTCGATTATGCTGGCTGCTTTGCCGAGGCAGCAGGAATTGTAGGCAAAGTCAATATGCTGAGTAGTCAATCAATTATTGGGAACTACTATTGAAGGCGTAGGTGATAGGAGGATGGCTGAGTTGAATGCCAGGGACCCGGATTCAATTCCCATCTTAGGTCACTGTCTTTGTGAAATTTGCACGTTCTCCCCATTTCAGCATGGGTTTCTTCCGGATGCCCCGGTTTCCTCCCACAATTTGAAAGATGTGCTAGTTAGGTGCATTGACCCAAGCAGGGACTGGATTGTGACGAATGGGGGAATTTCACAGCAACTTCATTGAATTGTTAATGCAAGCCTTACTTGTGACTAATAAATAAATAAGCAATACAATGAGAAAAATGTAACACTAATCATTCAAACTGGATTGAGGGTAGTTGAGTCCAATTGAAAGTCCAATTCTCCAGAGGTTCCATATAATGCAGATCAACAAAATAATAATTTAAGCATGATAGCAGGTAAAATATGATTATTTCTTCATGGGCAGTAATTTTTGAAAATTATAAAGGGCTAATACAGCATGGCATTGAAAGCAGCAGCACAGTGCTATATTAGATTGGTTCTTGCGATGAGAAGTTTGTTCTGTGATGAGAGGCTGAGTAAATTGAGTTTATATTCTCTGGAGTTTAGAAGAATGGGAGGTGGGCTTATTTAAAAGTCTGATGGTACTATGTTTCAAAGAGCTGGAGTTCAATTTAAAAAGCGTAAAATGGAGTGAAAGATGGAATGAGAGGGTATGTTGGGGATAGCTTGCAAGAAGTTGCTTTGCTCCAGCACCATTCTTTTTTCAATACTTCCATTAACTCCTGGTCTGGCAAAGCCTAAAGCTCTCACCCTTATTTCCAAATCCCTCCACTGCCTCATCTTGAGATCTTGAGCACAAATTTACATTTTGCTTCTTAAGTTACTAGCAAATTTAATGCCAGGTGCATACACTTCTTCAAAGAATCAAGAATCACGGTGGCACAGTGGTTAGCGCTGCTGCCTCACGGGACCTAAGTTCGATTCCCAACTTGGGTCATTCTCTGTATGGAGTTTGTACATTCTCCTTGTGTGTTTCTTCTGCTTTCGTCCCACAGTGCAAAGATGTGCAGGTTAGATGGATTGACCATGCTAAATTACCCTTTAGTGTAGGGGGATGAGTTAGAGTAGATGTATGAGGATTGGGCGTGAGTGGAATTGTGGTCGGTGCAGACTTGATGGGCTGACTGGCCTCCTTCTGCACTGTACGATTCTATGAAAAGCATTTCTTTTCTTTGCAATATCCTGAGGGTGTATTCTACTCATGATAATAAAATGGATTAACAAATAGACAGAATATTTACATTTCTGCAAAGAGAGTAGGGTTCTGTATAGGAGCAGACCCTCTGAGAGTCCCAATGCAACACATCTGAAAACAGTGAGACACATTAGGGTGCGTACAACAATCCGTGATGTCATTAAATGAACATTACATGGTTTATCATAATTATCTACATGTGGCAGAACCTCTGATGAGTGAACTCCCCACATGAATGCACTTGTGCTACATGCGCTTTTTTTTAATGTATGCATTACCAATCAATTTCAGAATAGAAAATTCTAACTTTATTGTTTTATTCTCTTCCTTTTTTTAATCCTTCCTCAGCATACACCAGTCGAGCCTTAAGCGGCTTCTGTAGCAAGGTAGACTTCAACATCTGTTACACTCATGTACTCAATGTCTGCCTTCAATTAAGGTAATGGAATCCTGGTGGTAACTCTGGAGTGTTCCTGTAAGATAGCTGAAGTCAATCTGCTGTTATGTTTGACTAAAACAAGCAAGCAATCTGTGTTGTTATCCAGATATAATAACTTGTCCTTAAAAAGAGTGTGAGATTAATACAGCCTTTGGCCATTATAAGTCCAAATGTAATAGGCACCGAGTGGAAACGTCTTCCTGTAAACTACAATGCAAGCTGTTAAGGCCAGCCAGAGCCCTTTTGCTTGGCTAATAGGAATATCTGATGAAAGCTATATCGCTTGACTTGATTTCTGAGTGATTTGTCACACACGATTTGTCCTAATGAGTCTCCTCTGTCACTCACTGATGTCCGCTATAAACAGATGTTTTGCCTAAATGCTAATCCATATTCTGCATTTTGTGAAGTTAACCCTCTATGAGCTGGATATAACTTAATTAATATGACATGATATAAATTACTTGGAACAAAAGAGCGACATGAGGAAAATGTTTTTATCTTTTATCCAGTGCCTTGTTAAAAACTGGAAGGTGCTGCCTGAAATGCTTGTGCCACGCCCGGCAACATACTTAGCAACAGCTATCAGAGGAGTGATAAAAGCAAATTATTGCGGACAAAACAAAAGAGAAAATGCTCAAAAATCTCACAGGTCTGACATCATCTGTAAGGAGAAAAAGAGGTAATATTTCGAGTCTTTGACAAAGGTAAATCTGGACTCGAAACATCAGCCATTTTCTCTCCTTACAGATGCTGCCAGACTTGCTGAGATTCCCTAGCATTTTCTCTTTCAAATGGCACTGATCATTTTTATGAGCTTTTTCAAGATTTGCGGCATAGTGTTTAAAAGGAAAATAAGATAGGGCAAACAGCAAACACAGCAAATGTGATTTTGTTTTTACAAGAAGGGAATATTGGCTGATTTGCTACATTCTTCTAACATTTTCCATTTTAAGACAATTTGCTAATGCCCCTGTAAAGCAGCCAATGCAGAGTATTCTCTGTGGATAGTGCGAGAGACTCCAGCTGGTGTACAGAAACCCACAGTTACATTTCCTTTGGGCTGCTACACTGAACATGTACTGTATGAAGACAGACAATTAGATACTTCTTCCCAAAATGGATCTTCTCTAACTTTTAAAAAGAAAGTAGGAAGAATTCATGATATAGTCAGATAGTAACTTGAAAAAGGAACTGGATTTATATTCGGTTGGGTTTGGAAAGGAACAAAGTGGCAGCTCTATATAGGAAGAGAATGGCAGTGGGTCTACTTGGCTAACTACTCCAAAGAGTATAAGCGACAATGCAATGGAAGGTGGCCCGGTGTCACAGTAGTTAGCGCTGCTGCCTCACAGTGCCAGAAGTGTATGCACCTGGCATTAAATTTGCTAGTAACTTAAGAAGCAAAATGTAAATTTGTGCTCAAGATCTCAAGATGAGGCAGTGGAGGGATTTGGAAATAAGGGTGAGAGCTTTAGGCTGTGCCAGACCAGGAGTTAATGGAAGTATTGAAAAAAGAATGGTGCTGGAGCGAAGCGACTTCTTGCAAGCTATCCCCAACATACCCTCTCATTCCATCTTTCAATTCCAGCCTCAGGTCACACTCTGTGAGGAGTTTGCATGTTCTCCCTGTGTCTGCGAGGGTTTCCTACAGATACTGTGGTTTTCTCCCACCATCCAAAGATGTGTGGGTTAGGTTGATTAGCCAGTGCTAAATTGGACCTGCTTGTCTGGGGGATTGGATCTAAAACAAATGGGATTATGGGGAAAGGGCCTGGGTGTTACTTTTGTCAGTGCACGGTCAATGGACTGAATGGCCTCCTTCTGTACTGAATGATTCTATGATTTGCCCTGGATCAGATAATTACAAATCTCAAATGTTTATGAGAATTTGGTGAATAATATTGGTTTTGGGCCCCTCCACCATTTCCTGTAAGAATAATGTGGGAGTGTTGCTGTGATTATCCCTTTAAAATCAATGGAAAATTGTCCCTGGGATTTTCTAGTAAGTACTGCCTGCACTCAGGGGTTTTTGCTGGAATACAAATGTTGCCATTAGAAATCTGAGGCAATATCCAGAACCTTAGCAAACAAAGTTCACACAATAATAATTTATCTCTCCCTGTCACGAAGGGCTAAGGAAATTTGGTGTGTCAGCTATGACTCTCATCAAATTTTACAGATACGCCATAGAAAGCATCCTTTTTGGATGTATCATAGTTTGGTATGGCTCCTACTCTGTCCAAGACCTCAATAAACTACAAAGGGTTGTGAATGAAGAGCAGTCTATCATGCAAAGCAGCTTCCCATCCACTGCCTTCACTTCCCACTGCCTCAAAAAAGCAGCCAGTATAATCTAGGCCTCCATGCACCTTGGGCATTCTCTCTCCCACCTTCTTTAGGTGGGAGAAAGGTACAAAAGTCTGAGATAATGCTCCGACCGAGCTTCTTCTTGCTGCTGTCAGACTTTGGAATGGGCCTAACTTACAGTAAACTGATCTTTCTCTACACCCTAGCTATAACTTAACACTATATTCTGCACTCTCTCCTTTCCTTCTCTATGAATGGTATGCTTTGTCTGTGTAGCATGCAAGAAACAATGCTTTTCACTCTATATTAATATATGTGACAATAACAAATCCAATCAAATTATAGTCTAGCGTATCGTTTCCACTTTGGCAAGGGTACATCTTATTCCTCATTATTACCATTGCTCAGTGAAAGTAATGGTAACACCATGTTATAGGCTGGACTGAGGGAATGTGTGTATGCTTAGCCCTGTTTACTTCAGTCAGTGCAAAGACTTCATATTAAGATATTTCTACCTGTCCACAATTATATTTAAATGCTAGAGTGTAGGGGGTAACTAACTCTGTAAGCTGAACAATTGTAACTAACTTGACTACCTGTAAAATCTGAAGGCATGACTGAATGATGTGCGGGGTTGTATTAGGCTAATAAAAACATAACCATAGATTTAAAAATACCACCATAACACTAACTTTTGAATGAACTATTTGGATTATGGGAACATTAGCCAGTCAGGGCTGTTGCCATAGAATTCAGCTCTGCATATTTAACAAATCTAAAACACGTATTTTGAATTTACAAGATGGATGTTCTTTGCTTTTGGTTACATTTTGTGAAACTTGAGTCGGTGAAAAAATACAGGAAGAGGGAAGGAACGATGGGTTCACTGAAAGTAGAAATGCTATCAGCAGTGGTCAGGAACGAGATGGCTACTAATACTAACCTTATGAATACATAGTTGTATTCATAAATTGTATCCGAGGGATAAGCAGATGGCGAGCAGGCGTGAGGAACCTCTCAGGGTCGGACGAGAGTCACATGGGTTCAAATCAGTGGGAATCATTCTCCCATTTCACTGTTCAGCGTCCCATATTGCTGGGCAACAAAAGAGAAGCAACGCCCATAATTTAATAACAAATGAAATCCCATTAAGTCACAATGTGTATTGTTATTGGCTAGAGATAATGACAGGATAATTATTGACTGATTTATATTAATGCTTACTGGATAATGCCCTCCGGAAAGGTGAGCAATATGATTTTGGAAATGTATAATTGCCTTCACAGGGGTATTTCCCTTCAGACTGATATCTGGCTGTCTGTGTTCTTTACTTTGAATGCAGGGCTTCCTAGTATCATTCTCCTACTCGATCGTTTGATTAAATAAAGTTATGTTTTTTAACATCAGTGCACTGCATTTTTGAGTTTGCACATTTTCCTCGTGTCTGCATGGGTTTCCTTCTGGTACACCAGTTTCCTCCCACAGTCCAAAGATGTGCAGGTTAGGTTGATTGGCCATATCTAAAATTGCCCTTAGTGTCCTGAGATGCATAGGTTCAAGGGATTAGTGGGTAAATATGTAGAGATATGGGGATAGGGCCTGGGTGGGATTGTGATAGGTGCAGACTCGATGGGCCAAATGGCCTCTTTCTGTGCTGTAGGATTTCTACATTTCTATGTTTCTAGCCTTGAGAGGAAACCCCATCTACAACAGGCAAGCTAAAAACTGACTACATTCCTAAAAGATAAGCAACGCAGGGAAACAACAGTTTCCCATTATAGCACCTGCAAGGATTGTTTTCTAGATGGAGACATCATGCGAAAAACACTTCCAATAACGAGATAAGGGTTGAAATATATTTTAATTTTAGAGTGTGTGAATTCAGTTCAGTTCTTAGATCCCACTCATTTCAGAACATGTTTTTTTTCTGGTAGAGGGCCTGGTCCAAATGCCATTCTCCAAGTTCGTTTTTTGTTTCTGACATGTTAATTCTTTATGTTCTTTTCAATAAAAGAAAACCATTTCAAAACTTGTATCAGTCCTGTCCTCTCATCTCTGCAAATAAATGAATGGACTCAACAGGGACTAAAGTCTGCTTGCTGAAACAATATCGAAAGACGGCAATATTACAGACAATATCTCTGATTTGCTATTCTTCCAATTGTTTTCAATGCAATAAGTAATGAAAAGTGTGTGAGTAAATCTTACAGATTATTATGCCTCTCTACCATCCAGTATCAGCTGATGAATGACATTTATTGAAATGCCGTGTAAGAATGCTATTGCCTTCCTTTGACAGAGAGCGCTGCACTTCTTGCTAAGCTGCTTTGCTTCATTGGGATTGTCTGGTCCCAAGTCCCAGCATGAGACTGTGACAAGATTAATGTGGTCATGATGTGTACAAATGGCACTCATAATCTCACCCAGTGAATCAGGCAGCATCAACCTTAAAAACAACGATCTTGCAGATGTTGTTCATGCTTCAAGTGTATCTCAGGATTGGAGGCACTGTGCAAAGCATTATGCAAGAATAATTTTAATTGCCACTGTTTTGTCTGATTTACCGCATGCTATCAATTGTGAGGTTAGTTACCTAATGCTGCTGCTGCAGGGATGAAGTCTCCTGAATGTAAAACAATTGCCCCACAAAAAAATGATAATATAAAACAAAGAACAAAGAAAATCACAGCACGGGAATAGGTCCTTTGGCCCTCCAAGCCTTGCTGTCTGACTCAACTAAAACTTCCTATTCTTCCAGTGACTATATCCCTTAATTCCCATCCTTTTCATGTATTTGTCAAGCCTTTACATATGCCGAGACTTTTAATCATCTGTCCTAATACCTCCTTTAGCTTAATGTCAATACTTTCTGTTTAAGCTCCTGTGAAGTTTCTCAGAGACTTTTTCTAATGGTAAAGATGTTATGTAAAAGCAAGTTGTTGTTGTAAGTTTGATCTCCTCCGATGCTAGGCTCATACTGCAAGTGCTGGGTTAATATCAGAGCCTGTCTTCGAGGGATCTCGAAAATTCAAATAGATAGTTAAGCAGATGTTCAAGGCGCAGTTAACCTGTATCTGAATGCCAATTTTTAATATTAGATATTTCCCAACAAAACAATTCTATTTTTACTGGACAAGAAATGTCAGCTTTGTGTCTGAGTTCAGTCTTTATGCAGAGATTTATAGTGTGATTAACATGATTAGGTCCTCCAACTCAATTTTTAAGTTTGCTGATGACATCACCGTAGTGGGTTGGATCTCAAATGATGAGACAGAGTACAGGAATGAGATAGAGAATCTGGTGAACTGGTGCAGTGACAATAATCTCTCCCTCAACGTCAACAAAATGAAGGAGATTGTCATCAACTTCAGGAAGTGTAAAAGAGAACATACCCCTGTCTACATCAACAGGAATGAAGTAGAAAGAATCGAGAACTTCAAGTTTTTGGGTGTCCAGATCAGCAATAACCCGTCCTGATCCCTCAGTTGACACTATAGATAAGAAAGCCCATCAATGCTTCTACTTTCTCAGAAGACGAAGGAAACTTGGCATATCAGCTACGACTCTCAACAACTTTCACAGGTGCACCACAGAAAACATTATTTCTGGTTGTATCACAGCTTGGTATGGCTCCTGCTCTGCCCAAGACTGCAAGAAACTACAAAAGGTTATGAATGTAGCCCAATCCATTACACAAACCAGCCTCCCATCGATTGACTGTCTATACTTCCTGCTGCCTTGGCATAATCAAGGACTGCACGCATCCTGGACATTCTTGCTTCCACCTTCAATTGGGGAAAAGACACAAAAGACTGAGGTCACGTACCAACTGACTCAGAAACAGCTTCTTTCCTGCTGCCATCAGACTTTTGAATGGACCTACCCTGCATTAAGTTGATCTTTCCTCTACACCTTAGCTATCACTATAGCACCACGTTCTCACTCTCTCTACGAATTACATGCTTTGTATAGCCCACAAGAAACAATACTACAATACTTTTCACTCTATGATAACACACGTGACAATAATAAATCAAATCAAATTTACTCCCATGAGACTGTAAATAAAATGCAAGACACTTGTAGCATATATATATAATGTATAATATGGAGAATAATATATAAAGATCGAATTATGATCTGTGAACATGATCAACCAAAGACATGCTGAATTTTTATTTGCAGTTGTACTAAGGAGGAGCGCCTCAGGCTAAAGACTGAGCTCTTGTTTTGGAATCACAATACAATAAATTTGATTACAGATTTGAGCAGCTAGTTTTGCTTATATGTATGTGTGATACTGGGAAAGACACTTAAAGGTGAAGTGGCCTGAGTATCCATTTAAACTGGACATGTGCAGGGGATGTTTTCCACACAGAGAGTGGTGGGTCCTTCCAGAGGAGGTGGTGGAAGCAGGTAGTTCAGCGATACTTGGAAGGCATCTGGACGGGTGAATGAATAGGGAGGGAATAGAGGGCGTGTTATGGACGAAATTTTTTTTTTGCCCTACTGGCCTAACATTTAGAATTAATCTGAAATATCAGCGCTGCTCCAGAGTTCTGTAGCCACATGGTTATTAAAACTTCCACGGATTGTAAAGCTTCAAATCAGTCTCTTGGTTTTTTTTGAGGAAGAGAGAACTGGAGGAAAACAAAAGTAGTTTTACTGAAAAGGCAGCTTGTGCAACACAACATTTTTACAAAAATGAAACTGAAAAAAAATAATGCCACCCCCAACCTTAATAATTGGTGAATAAAGTTTGCTGCAGTGTGTTTGCTGAATTGATGCCAGGAAGAAATGGAGGTTTCACAAACTAAGAGGCTTTATTAAAGAGATGTGCTGAGCACAGGCTGTAAACCAACTCTGCAAATTGCCAGTGACGTCACTTTGGATGATATAATGCATGCATTATCTTAAAGTTCAGCTTAATGCTGTCAGTAAGAAACTATTATAAAAATTATAAATACACAACTGACACGGTGGCACAGTGTTTAGCATTGCTGCTCCACAGTGCCTGGAACCCAGGTTCGATTCTTGGGTCACTGTTTGTGCGGCGATGGCACCTTCTCCCATTTGTGTGGGTTTCCTCTTGGTGCTCCAGTATCCACCTACAGTCCAAAAGACATGCTGCTTAGGTGCATTGGCCATGCTAAATTCTCCCTCAGCATACCTGAACAGACACCAGAGTGTGGCAACTTGGAGATTTTCATAGAGTCTACAGTACAGGAGGAGGCCATTTGGCCCATTGAGCTTGCACCAACAACAATCCCAGCCAGGTCTTATCCCTTGTACTCCATACATTTACCTGTTATTCCCCTTGACACTGAGGAGCAACTTAACAAGGCCAATCCACCTAACTCACACATCTTTGGCATATGGGAGGAAACTGGAGCACATGGAGGAAACCCATCCAGACACAGGGAGAATGTGCAAACTTCACACCATCACTCAAAGCCGGAATTGAATCCAGGTCGCTGGCGCCATGAGGTAGTAGTGCTAACCACCGTGTCACCTCAGTTCATAGATTTTCACAGCAACTTGAGAGAAGTGTTAATGTATGCCTACTAACAAATGAAAACTAAAAAAGAAATATGCAACTTACAGAGACTTGCTGAAATGTGTGCACATTTCTGTTTGCCACTGCAGGTTTTGCTTCTTTCAATGATTTCCAGTGTTTTGATACTGAATATTTGAAGCATGTGGAGATGGTGTGAGAGGCAGGCAAACCCATAATTTCCTCACCACTATCTGCATGCTGATCTGCTGCAATGGCCCTGCCTCAGGATAGCTCTCACCGAGGCTGAACTAAAAGCTGGAGGTTTGCCTGCATCAGGTAGTCACTTAGATCATTGTGCATTCAGCTGAATTGTCCGTTAAACGCTGCAGGAAATTCAGGATTCTGTTTCTTCATTACAATCTGCTCCCTCTTGCCACTTCCCACCCCACTAAAGTCCCTCTGGATTAAAATTCAGCCCCTGGTCTCTTTCTGAATACAAATCAAACGGATTGTTCCCTTCTCAGATCTGTAATGGGGCACATTGTAGCGGTGCACTCATCTTCACTTTAAGATTTGCACTGATCCAATAAGTGCTTCTGCCCCACTGGGTTACCTTTGTGGCTATGGTCACTTGAATTCACTCCCACAAGATGTTGAAAACATGATGCCTAAAGGCTTTGCTTGCTGGAAATGTAGGCAAAGCATATCATTATATGTAAGTAGACAATCTCTTCATCCTGCAAATGGCAACATTTGCTGAAAGTAGTAATTGCCTGTTGGTCCTCCCAGAGTCGGCCAGAGAGTGAGACTTTTTCCTAACAATTCCAATAGTCTAACCATGCATCCACTCATTCCACAAATAGGCAACTTTCAGGCCTACTAGATTGCAGGAATTACATTGAAAATACCAGATTTTTTTTTTTTACAGACCTTGGCTGCCAAAGTGATGGGTGGCACAATGGCACAGTGGATAGCACTGCTGCCTCACAGTGCCAGGGACCCTTGTTTGATTCCTGGCTTAGACTACTGTCTGTATAGAGTCTGCACATTCTCGCTATGTCTGCATGGGTTTCCTGCGGGTGCTCGGGTTTCCTCCTACAGTCTGAAAGACGTGCTGGTTAGGTGCGTTGGCCATGCTAAATTCTCCCTCAGTGTACCCAAATAGGCACCTGCGTGTAGCGACTCGGGGATTTTCACAGTAACTTCATTACAGTGTGAATGTAAGCCTACTTGTGACTAATAAATAAGAACAAAGAACAAAAGGGCAAAGAAAATTACAGCACTGTAATAGACTCTTCAGCTCTCCAAGCCTTCATCGACCATGCTGCGTGGCTTAACTAAAACCCCCTACTCTTCCAGGGACCATAGCCCTCTATTCCCATCCTATTCATGTATTTATCAAGATGTCCTTAAATTCAGGACCAGATCTGCTTCCATTACCTTCCCTGGCAAAGAGTTCCAGGCACCCACGTCTCTTTGTGTAAAAAAATCTGCCTCGTACATCTTTAATAAACTTATTAAACAGTCCTGAATGTGCAAAAATTACACTTGACAACCAATTTAAGATTATCAGTAAGGCTTGCGGTGTGCTGGAATCTACAAATGTTCACATACCGAACAACAGTCCTATGCAGACAGCAAAAACATGTTAACTTCAAGCTTTTCCCAAGGATTGGTGACTAAGGACTTGTCACAAACAATATGACTTCATTTACTAGCTGAGGTGCTATTCCATGCTTATACACTGTCCATGCTCCAAGATGAATTCCCCTCACATGACCTCTTAAGTAACCGCTCCATTGCGTCATCCCATGAGCGCTCGGTCTACAATGGTTGTAAAACAAACATCTGTGAAATCTATTACCATGTGATTCCCTCAGTAAAGGCTGCCCAGTTGTTACAGATTGCTGTTTCTTGAATGAGATTATTGTGTTTTTGTGGGATTTGAGCCTGATGCTAAGAGGGATTAGAGCAGTGAATCAATATTATATATTGGCAGAGGAACGTTTCAATGTTACTAAAGCACACTGGGAAGTAATCTCCATTCTCCTGAATTCATTCTGCTTCCTCTCCAGCCCTTGAGACTGGACCTGTGCTCTCCAGAGTTCAGGAGAATAAGCGGTGATCTCATTGAAACTTATAAAATCTAAGAGGCTGGGCAATTGTAGTTGCAGGAAACATTGGCTTGGAAGGGAGACATGTCTAGAACCAGGGCACTTGGCCTCTGAATAAGAGGCAGGCTATTTAGGGCAGACATGAGGTGGAATTTCTTCACTCAGAGGGTTGTAAATCTTTTGAATCCTCCATGGAGGCTCAGCCTCTGAAAATAATCATACAATCATAGAATCACTACAATACAGAAGGGGGCCAATGGGCACATCGAGTCTGCACCGACCATAATTCCACCCAGACCCTATCCCTATAACCTAACGTATTTACCTTGCTAATCCTTCTGATGTTAAGGGACAATTTAGCATGGGCAATCAACTGCACATCTTTGGAGTGTGGAAGGAAACCAGGGCACCCGGAGGAAGCCCGCACAGACACAGGGCCAACATGAAAACTCAACATGTGACCATGGTAGGAATGGAACCCAGGTCCCTGGCGCTGTGAGGCAGTAGTGCTAACCACAGTGTCATCATGCCGCCATTCAAGAGAGAGGGAGGGTGGAAAAATCAGGCATATTTCTGGTGATGAATTGATTCTGGGGTTTACTTGAAGCAGAGCATTCACTTATCTGTGTCAAGAAAAGAAGGGCTGATGGTGGTGGTGGGGGGAGGGGGCGGTGGAGGGTGAGATCCCACCATGAGAATTTCCTGAGTTCAGATTAGCACTGCCTTGTGATGAAGACAATTGGAATGGCGGAACTAGGTCTCACCTGAGAGGGAGGGTGTGAGCCTTGGCCTGTGTTCTGACCCGGATTATCATTGGTTGTCCACCTCTATTTGTCCTTGAACTGAATGGCTTTCAAGACCATTTCAGTGTCAACCACGTTGCCGTGCATTTGGAATTACATGCAAATCAGATTCCCTCCCTTGGTGGGTTTGAACAACGATCGATGGTAGTTTGATGGTCATTATTCCATTTTTTATTAATTGAACTCAAACTCCACCAGCTGCCGTGGTTGGGATTTGAACCCATGTTGCCAGAGCATTAGCCTCTGAATTACTAGTCCGCTGATCTTACCACCATTTCCCCGTGGGTCTTGCCAAAGGCTTCCCAGTGAGTGGCTTTCCATTTTATTGATCTCACCAGATCCCTCAGTTGGATGTTCAAGTGGTGTAACAAGTGTCGGTTACTGGTACACTAATTGGGTGAATTCCCTTGACCCAGGTACATGGACTGACGTAGGTTTGGAAGTCATCAGTGAGAGCCTTCCACACTTTCATTAAGTTGAATAGTCCAATCTAGCCACCTCCAATGGCCCTGATATTTTCTGGAGTGGGGTTACGGAGTGGGGCAAGGGGATAGGAGTAATCAATAGTGGGGAAACCTGACGTGAGTGCAATGTGGCGGGGCGGTGTGGGGAGTGGGGAGGTGATGTTTAAGGGCATGGGAGTGTGATTGGTAAAGCATGGTTGGAAGAGTCCAGGCATCCACCACACTCTTGGGTAGTGAATACCACAGAAGCTCCACCCTTTGAGAGAAATATTTTCTCCTCATCTCTGTTTCAAACCTGCCACCCCTTATCCTAAATCTATGACCCCTTGTCCTAGATTGCCCCATAAGAGGAAATATTTGCTCTATGTCGATACCTGTCAATACCTTATATCATTTTATAGACATCGATTAGATCTCCTCTCCTTCTTCCAAGCTTTAGAGAGTGTATGTCTAAACACTTCAATTATTCTCTATTCCTGAAGACCACATTATTAGCACATCACCCTCAAGCTGACCTCTAACTATTAAATAAATTATTAAATAAATATCTCACATACAGAACTGATATACAAAGACACGTATATAAGGCCTGAAACAGTACTTTACACGCAATAGCAGTGAGTAAAATAACTATTACTGTCATCCGAGTGGAGCACACTCCAGTATTCACTTTAGTTTCTGTTTCATTGAAGGCCGCTCTAGCGTTTGAACCCTTCTTGTTTTCCTGCTACACCCCTTTCCTTCCTTCTCTCGTTCTCTCCAATTCTCCTTGTTCTCTCTTTTCCTCCTCCTCTCCCTCTCCTTTCCTTTGTCAGCTTTATCTTCTATAGAACTCAGACTTCAATGGGTTTGTTAATCTTCAAACTACCTGGAAGGTATGATCATTGCTTAATGTTTCTTATTTCCAAGTTAAATGACACTGAAATGAATGTTGTTTGCACCTCTCACATGAAGCCTTCCTCGATTAATTAACACATCAATATTATCTGGAAGTCAAGGATGTAATTATGATGCTTTGTCTAATAGTTTGCTCTCCCATCTCCATTTTAATTGATTGCCAAGCACAAAGGATGGAACTTCAAAGAATTGCCAGTGAAAGGCAGAGATCAAAGAGAACATCTTCCCCTAAAATTATAAATAATTCATAATTGGTGGTCAATAGTGGGATTCATTCAGAATATCTGCAGAAATGAGGTCCAGTGAAGTGGGAAAGGTAACCAGAGTTTCTTCAAAGATTCCAGGACAGAGGCTTATTTATCCATATTTTCAAGCATCCCTACAGTGCAACAAGAGGCCATACAGCCCATTGAGCCTGCACCAGCAACAATTCTATCCAGGTCCTATCCCCCTAACCCCATGTATTTATCTTGTTAATCCTACACATCTTGGGACACTAAGGGGCAATTTAGCATTGCCAATCAACCTAACCCTCACATCTTTGGACTGTGGGAGGAAAACATTCGCAGGAGAATAAGCAAACTACACACTGACAGTCACCCGAGGCTGGAATTGAACTGGAGTCCCTGTTGTTATGAGGCAGCAATGCTAACCACTGTGCTATCATGCTCCCTTGATTTGTTGATCTTTTAGCTACTGCTCCAGTGGTGGGCCAGGCTGGCTCACTCTGCTGCTAAAGCCTGAATCTCTACCATGCAAAAGCTACATCAACCCTACTCCCCTATCCCCAACTCTTCCACTCCCTCCCCCAGCTGTCCCCAACCTTTTGGGCATCTCAGTTTAACTGCTTCTGGGAGAGATACTGCCCAATCATATGTGAACAAACTGATTCTGGGGATAGAATGGGGGTGGGTCCATATAACTATGCAGCATACAGAGTTATAAGGGCACACAGACAAGAGTTGGAGGTTCCAGGGGAAGATATTTAATATAATTGAACGTAAATTTGGCTTAGGGTAGTACGGCAAACTGGAACCTCAGCAGCCTGTTTACGCTGCACACAACCTCCTCTTCTATACTGTGAAGAATGATTGCAAGTGGCAGGAACGTTTAGCGCTGTACGTTTCCTGGAATGTGTGACTGGCTTCTCCAATCCAGCAAAATCACAATTGCTTGTCGAGTGCTGTGTGACCAATTGTTGAGTAATGAGTTGGCAAAGAATGCCCTCGCAACTTCTCATTGCAGCTCTCCCTCAGGGCTCCCCATTTGTCAGTGCCAAAGATGGTTACTGGCCTAGCCTCCTGAGACAATTCAACATTGGTATCTGTTGGAGGGTGTGGGAACGGGGGGACGGGGGAGGGGGATGGTCAATAGGATTGCAAGGGGGGAGGGCCAGTGGTTGGTGGAGGGAGGAAGTTTCCTCCAAAATATGCCACAAAGAAAATCTGTCTTGTTGATTTGGTGCTGAGGGAAAAGTATTGGTTTGGAAAGTGAGGAGAACTCCCCTGGTCTTCTTCGAAATAATGGCATGGTGCCTTTTGCGATCACTGGGTGCAGCACAGTGGCACAGTGGTTAGCACTGCTGTCCACAGTTCAATTCCCAGCTCGATGACACTCACTGGAATTCTGCCACCTTGCCTGTCATGGATTCAGAGTAGGCAAGGAACAGACAATGGAAATGCCTGCTAACCTCAGGTGGTAATTTCTGGTTCCACTCATACAAGTCTATGCTTTAAAGTTTATTTATTAGTGTCACAAGTAGGATTACATTAATTCTGCAATGAAGTTACTGTGAAGATCCCCTAGTTGCCACACTCCAGTGCCTGTTTGGGTGCATTGAGAGAGAATTTAGCATGGCCACTTCACCTAACCAGCATGTCTTTCGGAACGTGGGAGGAAACTGGAGCACCCAGAGGAAACCTAAGCAAACACAAGGAAAACATGCAAACTCCAAACAGACAGTGACCCAAGCTGGGAACCAAACCCAGGTCTCTGGCACTGTGAGGCTCTGACTTCTTACTGTGAAGCAGCAGTGCTAACCACTGTGCCATCGTGCTGCCCTCTCCCAGTTCACCCAATGTCGGCGTGGGATTCCTCCAGTGCCCCAGTTTCCTCTCAGTGCAAACGAATTGCTGGTTAGGTATATTGGCCATGCTAAATTCGCCCTTAGTATATCTGAACATTGAGGCTACTGGGGGGATTTTCACAGTAACTTCATTGCAGTGTTAACGTAAGCCTACTAGTGACTAATAAATAAATTTAAACTGAGAGGACAGAGAAGACCTCACTTTTAATATCTCATCCAAGGTACAACAGTGCTAACAGTACAGCAATCCCTCAATGTTGCCATGAAACGTCAGCACATTAATGCCAAAGAATCAGCAGAAGTCCCAACTAATTAGTACAGCGATGGCATTTTAGTGGCAAATTCTAGACTCCTTCTGCCAACCCACCTCTGCAGTTCTCCAGTGCTGGGTTGTAAAAGCCTTTAAAACAACTGCAACTTGTTATTCTGCTATGGCTTTGGGAAGAAAAGCCTGTAATGATAGCTCCAAGTTGAGCCAGTGATGTGAGACTTTAAATTTTGACAGAGAGGATCAGTCTTGATAAAAATGATGCCACGTGGAAGTTTCCTCCTGCTCCGACCGATACAAAGAAGATTTTCATTGGTTGACGGAGCCAGGTTGTTTACGCTGTAACTCCTCAAAGAATATCAACATCAGGATAGCAGCAGAATGCACAGCATGCTCTGAGAATCTGCAGAGCCTGTTTTCAGATTTGGTTCTGAATGGCGAGTTTCACCAGCACTATCTGCCACTCTCCTGCTGCTTAACCAGGTGGTGCCTTTACTCCAACTGTCAGAGAAATATATCTTTAAAAAAAATAAAGGGGGCTATAGGACTACACAGTAGGTTGTAAACTGTTTACATTACAGCTGTTGTTCAATGAATCGGTCCCCGTTTACATTCTAGATAATATTTGACATTGATATCTTATCATTTGAACTTGATAATGTAACTTTTCCATGTAATTCTTGTTAAGAACATACCAATGTATCTATATTCATGTTATTTGGACCTTTTAATAACCAAATTGTTAAGAGAATGAGGCAGAGAATTAAATCTGCTACACTACGGGCAGCTCTTGTCATAGTGGTTAGCACTGCCACCTCACAGCACTAGGGATCTGGGTTCGATTCTCAGCTTGGGCCACTGTCTGCGGAATTTGCACATTATCTGCGTGGTTTTTCTCTGGGTGCTCCTGTTTGCGCCCACAATCCAAAGGTGTGTAGGATTGGTAGATTGGCCATGCTAAATTGCCCCTGAGTGTCAGGGGGATGAACTAGGATAAATACATGGGGTAATGGGGATGGAGCTTGGTTGGGATTGTGGTCGATGCATTTGATAGGCTAAATGGCCTCCTTCTGCAACGTAAGATTATTTGATTTACTATTGTCACATGTATTGGGATACAGTGAAAACTATTGTTTCTTGCATGCTATACAGACAAAGCATACCATTTATGGAGTACATAGGAGAGAAGGAAAGGAGAGGGTGCAGAATATAGGGTTACAATCACAGCTAGGGTGTAGAGAAAGTTCTATTTAAATGACAGATGGCAGTAGGGAAGAAGCTGTTCTTGAGCTGGTTGGTATGTGATGTCAGAATTTTGTATCTTCCTTCTCATGGAAGAAGATGGAAGACAATATGTCCGAGATGCCTGGGGTTCTTGGTTATGCTGGCTGCTGTCCTGAGGCAGCAGGAAGTATAGGCAGACTCAATGGATGATTTGCATGATGGACTGGGCTGCATTCACACTTGTCATAGTTATATAAGAAATAGGAGATAAAATAATCCACTTGATCCTTAAAACCTGCTCCATCATTCAATAGATCATAGCTGCTTCTTTTTATCTTCACTGCACCTCCCGGATGATCCCCATATCCCTTAATTTCCTTAGTCCCCAGAGATATATTCACCTCAGGGATTGAATCTTTTCAACAACTGAACATCCCCACTTCTCTGGGGCAAAGGATTCCAAAGATGTACAACTATTTTGAATGACTTCTCAGTCCTAAATAGCCCAATACTTTATTCTGAAGCTGAGATCTCTTGTTCTAGATTCTCCAGCGAGATAAATCATACCCTCTATCATGCCAAACCCCTTAAGAATTTTGAGCAAGATTTCCTAGCGTCCAAGTCAGGAATTCCCAATGATGTCACCCCATGACAGTGAGAAACCTGTGGAAGAGGTTATACAGGTGATGGGACCGGAAAATTCCAATCTTTCCATTTCACATTATTTCACTACTTATTTGTCAATACGCTTGGGATATATGGGCACAGCCTACTCTATATCTCCCTTAGGACAGAGGAACCTGGAAGATAGGAGCAGCAGGTGGTTTTTCAGCCCTTCCAGCTTTCTCTACCATTCATCACAATCAATGTTGATCGCTAAACTCAATAGCCTAATCCTGCTTTTTCCCCATAACCTTTGATCCCATTCCTATATCTCAAGTGCTATATCTAGCCGCCTCTTGAATACATTCTATGTTTTGTCATCAACTATCTCCTATGGTAATGAATTGCACAGACTTACCACTTTTTGGGTGAAGAAATGTCTCCTTATGTCCGTCCTAAATGGTCTACCCTGAATCCCCAAACTGTGATCCTTGCTTCTGGACTTCACCACCATTGAGAACATCCCTCCTGCATCTACCCTGTTTAGTGCTGTTAGAATTTTACACGTCTCTATGAGATTCCACCCCTCATTCATCTGAACTCCAGAGAAAACAATTCTAACCTAATCAATTTCTCCTCATACATCGGTTCCACCACCTTTAGAATCACCATGTTAAATCTTTGTTGCACTCCTTTGAGGACAAGAACATAGAACATAGAACATTACAGCACAGAACAGGCCCTTCGGCCTTCGATGTTGTGCCGACCAAAATAAAAAGCAATGCCCCTCCAAACTAAACCATTCCCTTCCCTTCCATATACTTATCAATTAACCTCTTAAACGCCACCAAACTTGGCGCATCTACAACAGCTGCAGGCAGGGCATTCCACTCCCTAATACTCTTTGAGTAAAGAACCTACCTCTGATATCCGTCCTATAACTCATACCCCTTAATTTAAAGCTGTGTCCCCTCGTGCTAGCTTTCTCCATCCTAGAAAAAGGCTATCACTGTCCACCCTATCTAAACCTCTAATCATCTTATATGTTTCAATAAGGTCTCCTCTTAGCCGCCTTCTTTCTAACAAAAACAACCTCAAATCCCTCAGCCTCTCTTCATAAGACCTGCCCTCCATACCAAGCAACATCCTGGTAAACTTCCTCTGTACCCTCTCCAATATCTCCACATCTTTCTTATAATGTGGGGACCAGAACTGCACACAATACTCCAAGTGCGGCCGCACTAGAGTTTTGTACAGTTCCAACATGATGCTGCGGCTCCTAAATTCAATCCCCCTACCAATAAAAGCTAAGACTCCATAAGCCTTCTTAACCACTTTATCCACTTGACTGCCTCCTTTCAGGGATCTATTGACACATACACCAAGATCCTTCTGTTCATCAACACTATTAAGAGCCCTACCATTAGCCCTATACTCTACACATTTATTGTTCCTGCCAAAGTGCATTACCTCACACTTTTCCACATTAAACTCCATTTGCCACCTCTCGGCCCAGCTCTGCAACTTGTCCAAGTCACTCTGTAAACTATAACACCCCTCTTCACTATCTCCCACTCCACCGACTTTAGTGTCATCTGCAAATTTACTGATCCATCCCTCAATACCCTCATCCAGATCATTTATAAAAATTACAAACAGCAGGGGCCCCAAAACAGACCCTTGAGGCACACCACTCGTCACCGAACTCCATGATGAATATCTTCCATCAACCACCACCCTCTGTCTTCTATCTGCCAGCCAATTCCTAATCCAATTAGCTAAATCACCCTCTATTCCACACATCTGCATTTTCTGTAGAAGTCTTCCATGGGCACCTTATCAAACGCCTTACTAAAGTCCATATATACTACATCAACCGCCTTACCCCCATCCACCTCTCTGGTCACTTTCTCAAAAAAACTCAATGAGGTTAGTAAGGCATGACCTACCCTTCACAAAACCATGCTGACTATCCCCAATCAATTCATTTCTCTCTAAATAACTATAAATCCTATCCCTAATAATTCTCTCCAATACCTTGCCAACAACAGAAGTAAGACTCACTGGCCTATAATTCCCTGGAAGGTCTCTCTTCCCCTTCTTAAACAATGGGACCACATTCGCTATCCTCCAGTCCCCCGGAACCACACCCGTAACCAACGAGGACCTGAAGATCAGAGCCAGAGGCTCCGCAATCTCCTCTCTTGCCTCCCAGAGAATCCTAGGGTAAATCCCGTCCGGCCCAGGGGACTTATCCAACTTCAAACCCTCGAGAATTTCTAACACATCCTCCCTATCTACTATAATACTTCCCAATTTGCAACCCTGTACCTCAGTGATCTCCATAGCTACATTTCCAGCACTCTGCGTGAATACCGAAGAGAAATATTTATTCAGTGCCTCATCCTGCCATAGAAAAGGAGATCAAAACTGCATACAATACTTTAGATTTGGCTTCACCATGGCTCTGTACAATTGCAACAACACATCCCTGATCATGTACTCGAAACCTCTTGCAATGAAGGTCAACATGCCATTTGCTTTCTTTACCATCTGCTATATCTGCATACTTACCTTCAGTGACTGGTGCATAAGGACACTCAGGTCCCACTGCACACTTCCTTCTCCCAGTTTACAGCCATTCAGGTAGTAATCTGCCTTCTTGTTTTTGCTTTCAAAGTGAAGAGCTTTACATTTATCCAAATTATACTGCATCTGCATTGATTTGCCCACTTGCCCAACCTGTACAGATCATTCTGAAAGACTTCTGCATCCACCTCACAGTTCACCCTCCCACCCAACTTGATACCATCTGCAAACATTGAGATGTTACATTTTGTTCTCTCATCCAAATCATTAATATGTATTGTGAATAGCTGGGGTCCCAGCATCGATCCGTGCAGCACCCCACTAGTTATTGCCTGACAATTTAAAAAGCGCTGATTAAGTTCTACTCTTTGTTTCCTCTCTGCCAACCAGTTTTCTATCCATCTCACTACACTTGCATGAATCCCATGCACTTTTATCTTGTATAATAATCTCTTCTGCGGAACTTTGTCAAACACTTTCTGAAATATACAACATCGACTTTCGACATTCCAACAGATTTGTCAAGCATTATTTCCCCTTCATAAATCCACGCTGACTCTGTCCGATCCTGCCACTGCTTTCTAAATGCTCCACTATAAAGTCCTTGATAACGAATTCAAGAATTTTCCCCACCACTGATGTTTAGTTTACTGGTCTATAATTTCCTGTTTTCCCTCTACCTCGCTTTTTGAATATTGGAGTGACATTAGCTATCCTCTGATCTTCAATCTGGGACTGTTCCCGAGTCTATAGAATCCTGGAAGAACACCATCAATGCATCCATTATTTCTAGAGCCACTTTCTTAAGTACTCTAGGATGTAGATTACCAGATCCAGGGATTTATCCACGTTCAATCCCATTAATTTTCCCAGCACCACTTCTCTCCTAATATTTGTCTCCCTCAGTTCTTCCCTCTCACTAAATCTTGCACTCTTCAACATTTCTGGTATCTGATTTGTGTCCTGTTTTGTGAAGAGAGAATCAAAGTATGTTCAGCCAGTTCTTTGTCCCCTATTATACATTCTTCCGTATTTCTCAGTAGGGGACATACATTTGTATTCAGGCATCTTCACAAACATCTTTCTTTTCACATATCGATAGAAACTCTTAGTATCAGTTTTTATGTTCCCTGCAAGCTTATTTTGTATTTTCCCCTTCTTAATCAATTCCTGGTCCTTCTTTGCTGAATTCTAAACTGCTCCCAGTCTTCAGACCTATTATTTTTCTTGGCCAATCTGCATGCTTCTTCCTTGGATCAGATACTCTCTCTAATTTCCCTTGTAAGCCAAGGATTGGCCCTCTTACTTATTTTGTGCCAGACAGGAATAAACAGTTGCTGCAGTTCTCTGTGCATTCCTTGAATGTTTGCCATTGCCTACCCACTGTCATTGCTTTAAGTAACTCTCCCCAATCTATCAATGCCAATTCACACCTCATATCCTGATAGTTTCCTTTATTAAGATTCAGCACCTATTCTCCAAATCAACTACTTCATTCCCCATCTTGATAAAAAATTCTATGATGCTATGGTTGCTCACTCCGAGGGGTCTTGTACTGTGAGATTGATAATGATTTCTTTCTCATTACTCAGTACCCAGTGTAGGATGACCTGCTCTCTAGTTCGTTCCTCTGCATATTGGTCAATAAAACCATCCCGCATACACTTGAGAAATTCCTCCTCTACGGCATTCTGGACAATCCCATCATTATAGTAACGTATCCAGTGAATCTTGCTTGCACTTCCTCCAAGGGAAGTATATCCTTACTTAAATAAAGGCACTGGAACTGTGCACAATGCTTCAAAAGTGTCTTCACCTTTTCCCTATTGGGTGTGTGGAATTTCTTCTCCAAACCCTCTGTGCGCTATTGCTGAAGATTTATCCTCTGACCTTTGCTATCATTTTTTTGGTATCCAAATGGCTCTTTTGTGTCTCTCTGTTCCAATCTTTTGCCGGCTATAGACCGCATCCAATTTGTTTCATAGAAATTTCAGCACGGTCAAAGACATCAACATTGCTGCTATTTCTAGCTTCTCTGTGGTGCATCTAGCAAGGAATACCTAAAATGATTCATTGTCTGACCAGTACCCTTTACTCACCTCTGGGTTTGCAACACTTTCCTCAATCTCCTTCAGCACAAAATGCCCTTTTCATAATTTTGGGCATTTTACCATCCTGCATTCCCCCCCCCACCCAACATTTTCATTATGTTGGAATTGAGAACTGTAGCATTGTTTCCTCGGCTTCCTTCCAAGGCTTCCACACGTATGGTCAGGAGCAGATATATGATACTTACTGTTTCATCATTTTCTTAGCATTGGGAACTCTATGACTGAAAAATTTGATTCCATTGCACTGGTAGTTTCAAAGTAAGTGATGCCAGTTTTTAAAGTGTTTGCTTCTCTCCCTTCCATTTCCTGCACAACCCAGACTGAATGCCACCTTGTTGAAGGAATTAGTGCAGGCATTAGGATGATGCGCCAATGGTTCAGATGGATCTTTGTTAGTATTTCATGCTGATTTCAGCGAACTTCCTCTTTACTAAACATGCACAACTGAACCTGTGTTCAACAGCACAAGGGAATTCCCCACCCATCCTGCATGCACACCAGTGAGATTTAAGGAGATTGCCACTAATTTGCAGATGAAGTTTTGATTACTTCCCACTGACTCTTGCTGAGTTTGGGAGAGGACTGGCTCACCGAAGATTGATGCGAACTTCAGGGGTTAGTGCTCCTTGAGAGAAAGGCATTGGTTGCTGCCGGAAGGTTTCTGGGCCAGACTATTCGCTGGCATTTTAGGTTGAGCCATAAGTGAAGGATGGAATAGAGGCAGCAAAGAAAACACAGAAGGAGGAGCAGGAAGATGAAAGGAGACCTTACCCACCTGGAGCCTTCAGGAAATATCTCTTCCATCTTTATCAATATCAAGATCAGTGAGAAGTTAATGTTGCAATTGGTAGAATAAAGCACAAGGAGATGATTTCACTGACCTTAACCACACGTGTGAGATCATTAAGCTTCTTACGGCACTACATTCTGGTTCTCAAGCGTAGACCGTTGGTATTTACTGTGATGGTGACCAATGACCAATAACTTCTCAGTTCTAGCCTGGAGAACTTCTAAGCAGAGAGCCTCCCTTTTCCTGTCCTCCTTCCGATCAAAGCTTCCCACGTAACATCCAGGAACCTTATAGCACAGATCTTTGCTATTTCCGTTGCTTCCGCTTAGCCTTCCACTCTTCAAGCAATTTCAGCTCCTGCTGTAGCCAGCAGGCACCCCCCTTTTAAGTGGGGAAAATAGGTTATAAGAAGTGCAGGCAAGCTTTTAATCATGTTGACCCTCCACAAATGTGGGAACCCTGCTGAAGTGGGCAGTCACTCAAAGTGTTTTCAGTGCTAGGGTGTATGCAACCATCAATACAGGACATATCCTTGTCCACATTGAAGTAGAAATGATTGAGAGCTTCGAGTTTTTAGCTGTCCAGTTCAACAACAACCTGTCTTGTCATGTCGACACTATAGTTAAGAAAGCCGACCAATGCCTCTACTTTCTCAGAAGACTAAGGAAATTTGGCATGTCCAAAGCAGCTCTCACCAACCTTTACCATAAAAAACATTTTTTTCTGGTTGTATCACAGCTTGGTATTGCTCCTGCTCTGCCCAAGACCGTAAGAAACTACAAAGAGTCGTGAACAAAACCCAGTCCATCACTCAAACCAGCTTTCCATCTATTGACGTTGTCTGCACTTCCCGCTGTCTCGGCAAAGCAGCCAGCATAATTAAGGACCCCATGTGCCCTAGCCATTCTTTCTCCCATCTTCTTCTATCGGGGACAAAAATCTGAGGACATGAACCAACCAACTCAAGGACAGCATCTTACCTGCTGCCATCAGAGCTTTGACTAGATATAACTAACATTAAGTTGATCTTTCTCTGCACCCTAGCTTTGACTGTGACATTACATTCTGCACTCTCTCCTTTCCTTCTCTATGAACAGTATTCTTTGTCTGAATAACATGCAAGAAACAATACTTTTCACTGTATTGTACTGTATCAATTCACTGTATCAATGTATCACTGTGACAATAATAAATCAAATCAAATCAAGTTATATGGAGCAATCATTTGTTGGAAAAATATCTCAAATAACTCGCTAAATTTCTGCAACATTCCTTCATGCACAGGTCTATTTTTTTGCCTTGGGCTGCAACTTAAGGTAAAGTGACTGATTTTCATCTGCTTTGTGTGCAGGAATGCACAGCAGGGCAAGCATTTTAATCATATGAACATGAACCAAGAATAATAGAGTGACACCACTGACCTCAATTTCCGCCCCATGGTTAGAGAGAAGCAAAGAGCATTCAGAAAGAGCAGAAAGGTGACACGGTGGTACAGTAGTTAGACTGCTGCCTCAAAAAGCCAGGGACTTGTGTTCAATCCCAGCCTAGGGTCACTGTCTGTGTGGAGTTCTCACTCTCCCTGTATCTGCATAGGTTTCCTCCAGATGCTCCAATTACTTCCCACGGATCAAAGATGTGCAGGTTAGGTTCATTGGCCATGGTAAATCGCCCCTTAGTGTCCCGAGATGTTAGGTAGATTAGAGGGGATCAGTGGAGTAAATACATGTAGTTACGGGGATAGGGCCTTGATCTGTAAAAGCTGGTTGGGGTAGCAAATTCTATAGTCTAGCCAATCTTGGGTTAAAGAGTCCCTCGTGGAGCCTTCATTGAATTTATTGATGATGGTCATACTTTATAGACCCCCTAATTAGAGTGAATGATCATTCCACATGAATCTTATTGTTTCTTTCATAGCTTTAAACACCTCGATTGATTATATATCTTTCGTGACAGAGCTTTCCACATCTACACGATCTTGTTTTATGGAGGAAGCTGGTTTATTGCTCTCAGCTGGATGAGTTCTGTTTGATTCTCTCCTAGTTGCCCTTGCTAGATTTAGATAGTTATCCAGATGTTCCAGCACAGAAATAAGCCCAACTATTCTAGACTCCCCCTTATGTAACCCTAGGATGGCAGGGCGGCACAGTGGCTAGCACTGCTGCCTTACAGCACCAGGGATTGAGGTGCAATTCTGGCCTCGGGTCATTGTCTGTGCAGAGTCTGCATGTTCTCCCCTTGTCTGCGTAGGTTTCCTCTAGGTGCTTCAGTATCCTGTCACAGTCCAAAGATGTGCAGATTAGGTTGATTGGCCACGCTAAATTGTCCATTAGTGTTAGATGAATTAGCTGGGGTAAATACATGGAGTTGTGGGAGTGGGATCCGGGTGGGATTGTGATCAGTGCTGACTCAATGGGCCAAATGGCCTCCTTCAGCACTATATAGATTCTATGGTGCTATCACCAAATCCCTTTTCTTCTTCCTCCTAAATTTATTAAATGGCTTCCCTTTTAATGCTGTCCTCCTCAACTTCTCATTGATTTGATTTGATTTGATTTGATTTATTATTGTCACGTATTAGTAATGAGTGAAAAACATTGTTTCTTGCATACTATACAGACAAAGCATTGATAGAGAGGGAAAGGACATAGAGAAGGAAAGGAGAGGGTGCAGAATACACTGTTATATACATAGCTAGGGTTTAGAGAAAGATCAACTTAACATAAAGTGGACCCAATAAAAATCTGATGGTAGCAGGGAAGAAACTGTTTTTGAGTCAGTTGGTATATGACTTTAGACTTCTTTATCTTTTTCCCAATGGGAGAAGGTGGAAGAGAATATGTCTGGGGTGCATGTGCTCCATAATTATGCTGGCTGCCTTCTTGAGGCCGTGGGAAGTGCAGACAGTGTCAATGGATGGAAGGCTGGTTTGAGTGATGGACTGGGATTCGTTCACAACACTTTGTAGTATCTTGCAGTCTTGGGCAGAACAGGAGCCATATCAAGCTGTGATACAACCAGAAAGAGTGCTTTCTATGGCTCATCTGTAAAAGTCGGTGAGAGTCATAGCGAACGTGCCAAATTTACTTAGTTTTTTTGAGAAAGTAGAGTTTTGGTGGACTATCTTAACTATATTCCAGTTAGTGTCTGGTGGACTTCCTCCAAGATCATCTCATTAAGGTACATCACCAAAAACTCAGTGCAATATTTTAAATGCAGAAAACATTCTGCATTGTTTTCATTAGAGAGAAGAAGGTTAAGAGGTGACCTAATTGAGGCATACAAGATGACCAGAGGATTAGATAGGGTGGACAGTGAGACCCTTTTTCCTCAGATGGTGATGGCTAACGTAAAGCGACATAGCTTTAAGTTAAGGGGTGGTAGTTATAGGACGAATGTCAGAGGGAGGTTCTTTACTCAGAGGGTAGTAAAGGCATGGAATGCCCTGCCTGCAGCAGTTGGAGACTCACCAACTTTATGGGTGTTCAAATGGTCAGTGGATAGGCATATGGATAACATTGGAATAGATTAGGTTAGAGAGTCATTAGATTCATTCCATTGGCCGGTGCAACATCGAGGGCTGAAGGGCCTGTATTGCGCTGTAATGTTCTATGTTCTAACAGTATTCTGTATAATTGCAGCAGGAGCGTAGCATTGTGATACAGTGGCACAGTGGCATAATGATTTACACTGCTGCCTTCAGTTTGGATCACTGTCTGTGTGGAATCTGCACATTCTCCTTGTATCTGTGTGGATTTCCCCTGGGTGCTCTGGCTCCCTCCCACAGCCCAAAAGACGTGCTGCTTAGATGCTTTGGTCATGCTAAATTCTCCCTCAGTGTAACCGAACAGATGCCGGAGTGTGGCAACTAGGGGATTTTCACAGTGTGATGTGATGCTAATAAATAAACTTGTGTTTCTTTCCAATTGTATTCCATACCTCATGCGAAGTAATCAGCATCTTATTAGGTTTTGTGCCCATGTTTCACATCCACAAGTTAGCTTTTAATAACTTATATATGTGGACCTTTAGACCTTTCTGTTCACCTTCAGCCATTGGTGATTCTTCATATAGATTCTATTCTCATTTAATGCCCAAAGTCTATTACTTTACACTTGTAACCCTATACCACCACTATTTTATCTATTCCTTCAATCCAGCCGTGTTCTCCTTCAATTTTTCATTCGTTTGCTCACAATTTAATCTACCTCATGGCTTCATATCATCTTCAAAACTTGTGCAGAATCTTTCTCTGCTCCAGTTCAGTTAGCTATTTATATAAGAAACCAATTACAAGTCAGAATTGCTGGCAAAGGAGCTTATCTACCGACTGGGCTGATTCAGCTCCCCATCAGAATGTTATTTAGGTTACATTTCTTTTTCCGAATGCTTAATTACGATTGTGAGTATTTCCTGGGCGGCACAATGGGTTAGCACTGCTGCCTCACAGGGCCATAGACCCAGGTTAAATCCCATCTTAGGTCACTGTCAATGCAGTCTGCACGTTTTCCCCATGTTGGTGTGGGTTTTTCTCCAGTTTCCTCCCACTGTCTGAAAGACGTGCTGGTTTGGAACACTGGTCATGCTAAATTCTCCCTCAGTGTACCCGATCAAGTGCCGGAGTGTGGTGACCTAGGGGATTTTCACAGTAACTTCATTGCAGTGTTAATGTAAGCCTACTTGTGCCACTAATAAGCTAAAAAAAACTAATTCTCTGCACCCATCCTCCCTCTCCATTGTTTTAATTTGATCTCTCCTATCCATTAATTCCTCCTGCACCATATACAGTGATTAATAATGCCAGCTCTGAATAATAGACAGGTCTTTGGCTGAAAACTTCTTCAGTTCATTTGCATTCAGCTCAGGGTCTCCTGCAATACTTTCGGTGAAATCATCTGCCTAATTGAACTAACAGCAAAAAATAGAATCAGCTCATTGTGAAACATGGAATGCACAGCGAACAACTTTGCCCCAAGCAAGCAGCTATCACCTTTCTTCCTCCTGCAAGAAGGTGCTGGATATACATTCCTTTATTTAATTCACATTTTGTTTAAAGTTCTGGGATGTAAGAAAGAGAAGCTTCCCCTGCAGTAACTATTGCTGGTGGAGAATAATAACCTTCTCTGGATGGTGATGAATCATGATGTGGAGGTGCCGGCGTTGAACTGGGATAAACACAGTAAGAAGTTTCACACCACCAGGTCAAAATCCAACCAGTTTATTTGATAGTAAACGCCACAAGCTTTTGGAAACGCTGTTCCTTCGTCTTTCTACGCACCTGACGAAAGCTTGTGAGTTTACTATCAAATAAACTGGACTTTAACCTAGTGTTGTGAGACTTCTTACTGGTGAAGAATCATCCAGACTCAGAATGTTGGGACCTTACCTTAATAAGAAGGTTCACTAGGCTGACACTGGAAATGAGAGCGTTGGATTATGAGAGATTAAATAGGCTAAGTTTCTATTCATTGGAGTTTAGAAGGCTGAGAGGGGACCTTATAGAGACATACAAGATAATGAAGGGGATGGATAGGGTGGAGGTTGAGACACTCTTCCCGCTTAGCAAAGATAGCAAGACTAGAGGGCACAGCCTCAAGATTAGGGGGGAGCGGTTCAGATCAGAGTTGAGGAGGAATTTCTTCATGCAAAGGATGGTGAATCTTTGGAATTCTCTGCCTGTTGAAGTGGTGGAGGCTTCCTCGCTGAATATATTTAAGTCAAGAGTGGATAGGTTTTTGATTGACAAGGGAATTAAGGGTTATGGGGAGAAAGCAGGAAAGTGGTGCTGAACCACTACAGATCAGCCATGATCTGATTGAATGGTGGGGCAGGCTCGAGGGGCTGGATGGCTGACTCCTGCTCCTATTTCTTATGTTCTTACCAAAATTTGCCAAAGTTGTCAGTTCTGTTGAGGGAATTGATGTGAGGCTGTCCAGCTCCTGTGGTCAGACTCCTTTCCCAAGTCTTGTCACAGTAACATTAAAAAAATGAGAGGCTGGGGTGGGGGGAGGGCGTCATCACTGGGTGGAAGGTGGTGGGGGAGGCATTCGAGGGGGAGGGGCAGGGACACTGTGAGTCAAAAGGGGATCCCAATCACAAAGACAAATAAATTCTGCTCCCCTTCACCGTGGAGGTATCTCAGCTTCATCTCCCTCTCCCCCCCACTACACTACTCCTGTCCCATGATCACAGTTGGCATTTCCATCCCCCTCCCCCCCACGATCACCGCATCCCCTCCCTGCCCCCGTATCATCGTCAGCATCCCCATCCCCCCTCCCCTACGATTATCATCAGCACTCCCTTCCACCCACAACCCCCACGATTATTGCCAGCATCCACCCCTGCCCCACCAATCCCCATCCCATTGCCCAATCATTGTTGGCATCACCTTTGCCCTAAATGTCCACTCCCCTGCCACACAATGATAGAGTCCCCTCAGGGTTCGCCCCAAGCTCTGCCCCCTGATATAGCTGGCACTGCCATGGTGACGCCATTGCCCTCTCACCCAGGAGCTATACTGCCCTTTATGCCCCCAGGGGAATCCAACCCTACTCCACGCAGACAAGTTCACACTTGTCTGTGAACAGATAAGTTCACAGCATTCACAACAGGGAATTGTTGTGAATTCCATCCACTGGCTCCATTCTCTCTCCGCGGATGCTGTCAGAGCTGCTGTGATTTTCCAGCATTTTCTGTTTTTATTTTGGATTCTAGCATCCACAGTATTTTGCTTTTATTTTAAGAGAATAATGATTTCTTTGTTCCCCCTTTACCCACGCTAAATTCCCCACCTCAGAAACCAGAAGACAATGCATAGAAAATACAAACCAGCTGGGTCATAATGATAATTTGCATTTGTATGACGCCTCTTGTAACCTCACAATGTCCGAAAGCATTTCATAGCCAATGAAATATGTGTGAAGTGTAGTCAATTTGTGCTGAGGAAGATTCCACGAATCAAATGATATATTTGGATCTTTCGGTTGTGTGGAAGAAAGGAATCCAAGTCCAATTGTGAAGATTAAGGATTGCATAATGAAACATGGCTGATGAAGGGGATCCTATGTTTGGTCCACAACATTACATTAACTCTTACAATCAATACATGTACTTGTCTTGATGAACATGCATGTAGTGATACTGAGCTCAACTGATCTGGGAGGGCTATGGTGTAATCCTGTATCTGTGTCAACCAGTGTTCAGGCACCCCTATTGAACATCTTTATCCCCATTTTTTTTAATCGATAATGATCTTGAGTTGAAGTTTTGAAGTTTATTAATGTTACAAATAGGTTTCCATTAACACAGTGATGAAGTTGCTGTGACAATTCCCAAACCTGTTCGGGTGCACTGGGGAAGAATTTAGCATGGGAAATGCACTTATCCAGTACACCTTTCTGTGAGAGGAAACCGGAGCACCCGGAGGAAACCCATGCAGGCACGGGGAGAATATGCAGACTCCGCACAGACAGTGACCCAAGCCAGGGATCATATCTGGGTTCCTGGCACTGTGAAGAAGCAGTGCTAACTACTGTGCCACTATGCTGTCTGATGGAATGAGAAAGATAGAAAGACTTGCATTTACATAGCCCTATACAGTTAATGAAATGTATTATTGCTCCCACAAACAGGCAATGACGAGACAATCTGTTTTTTGTAATGTTTATTGAGGGATAAATATTGGCTAGGGCACCAGGCATAACTCTCCTGTTCTTCTCAAAATTGTGGCATAGAATATTTTTGCACCTTGCCAAACAGATAGGTTTTGCCTTTGTTTAATGTTTCACCTGAATGGTGGCATAGCCAAAAGAGCAACATTCCCTCAGTTCCCTTTTGGAACATTTACCCTGGCCTGGGACTTGAGCCTAGAATCTTGTGACTTAGAAGCAAGAGCAAGCCAGCTAGGTCACAAATAACAGTAAGGTACAATGGAAAATTGCGTAAAAAGACCTACATAATTGGGTTAAAATTCCACAGTTTTGCATATTTACAGGGGCTGGAATTGCCGTAACAATGATAATCCAGTAACTTAACAGTAGGTGGCTTACACAGGAGTCAAAGGTCATAGCCAAATTAGTTCCACACAATTTCTTCTGATGGCTGTTGTGTGTATTTAAACATTAAAATCAGCTCACTGCCTCTTGAGAACTTTCAGTCTCATAGAATCATAGAATTCCTTCATTTTTGACACATGTATACAGTGAAAAGTATTGTTTCTTGTGTGCTGTGCAGACAAAGCAAACAGAAGGAAAGGAGAGGGTGCAGAATGTTATGTTATAGTCATAGCTAGGGTGTAGAGAAAGATCAACTTAATATAAGGCAGAGAAGATGGCAGCAGGAAAGATGCTGTTCTTGAGTCCGTTGGTATGTGACCTCAGACTTTTGCATCTTTTTCCCAAGCGAAGAAAGTGGAAGAGACAATGAAGAGTGCATGGGGTCCTTAATTATACTGGCTGCATTTTTGGAAAGGTTATCTCTGTAATTTATCATATCACAGGAAATTAAAACTATCCTTCCATTAATGGCCACCAGAGGGAATCAGTATGCTTTTTAAATCTATGTTTTACGATATACTATCAGACCATAAACAATTGTCTCTCTCCCCAATGGGGAGAAATATCTATGATTCTTTGTGAACTATGGCTAATTACTTACTTACCTGATCTTTTATATGAGCGAATCCTCGATCATCTGCTATTAATTAGAGTTGCCGTCATCATAGAATCATGGAGTGCAGAAGAGGCCCTTTGGCCCATTGCCTGTGAACTAACATGTGAGAAACACCTGATCTCCCACCTAATCCCATTTACCAACAGTTTAATCGTGGCGATATTTTTCAAGGCAAGTTGCTGAACGTGTGAACTGATAAGGACAGGGCTGGAGAAAATCAGGGAAAGTTACTGTCCATCCCATTAACCAAACATTTGGAAGGATTGGGGGATAAACAGTAACATGACCGAGAATGAGAGCGTTCTATTAGTATGAGTGAATTCAAAGTCAACTCAAATACAAAGGGAAATAAGGGAAGAAGTCTCACAACACCGGGTTCAAGTCCAACAGGTTTATTTGGTAGCACGAACTTTCAGAGCTACCAAAGCTCCTTCACTCACCTGATGAAGGAGCAGAGCTCTGAAAGTTCGTGCTACCAAATAAACCTGTTGGACTTTAACCTGGTGTTGTGAGACTTCTTACTGTGCCCCACCCCAGTCCAATGCCAGCATCTCCACATCAAGAGAAATAAAGGGAGGGAAAGAAAGATTCTATTCAGTGAGGAAGTAAGAGTCAGAAAAGAAGACACTGAAAAAAAAGTTTAAAATTTTATGTTTTAAGAATCTCTAATAACAATTAAAACCTTTCTGGAATGACACCTCACAATTGCAAGATTTAATTACGCTGTGAGGGAAGTTCTTTGGCAATAATTAGTAATCTTCCCATGTTATCCCATAGATAGTGAAGAGGGGTGTAGATAGTGAAGAGGGGTGTTATAGTTTACAGAGTGACTTGGACAAGTTGCAGAGCTGGGCCGAGAGGTGGCAAATGGAGTTTAATGTGGAAAAGTGTGAGGTAATGCACTTTGGCAGGAACAATAAATGTGTAGAGTATAGGGCTAATGGTAGGGCTCTTAATAGTGTTGAGGAACAGAAGGATCTTGGTGTATGTGTCAATAGATCCCTGAAAGTAGGCAGTCAAGTGGATAAAGTTGTTAAGAAGGCATATGGAGTCTTAGCTTTTATTGGTAGGGGGATTGAATTTAGGAGCCGCAGCATCATGTTGCAACTGTACAAAACTCTAGTGCGGCCGCACTTGGAGTATTGTGTGCAGTTCTGGTCGCCACATTATAAGAAAGATGTGGAGGCATTGGAGAGGGTACAGAGGAGGTTTACCAGGATGTTGCCTGGTATGGAGGGCAGGTCCTATGAAGAGAGGTTGAAGGATTTGAGGTTGTTTTCGTTAGAAAGGAGGCGGCTAAGAGGGGATCTTATTGAAGCATATAAGATGATTAGAGGTTTAGATAGGGTGGACAGTGATAGCCTTTTTCCTAGGATGGAGAAAGCTAGCACGAGGGGACACAGCTTTAAATTAAGGGGTATGAGTTATAGGACGGATATCAGAGGTAGGTTCTTTACTCAAAGAGTGATTAGGGAGTGGAATGCCCTGCCTGCAGCTGTTGTAGATGCGCCAAGTTTGGTGGCGTTTAAGAGGTTAATTGATAAGTATATGGAAGAGAAGGGAATGGTTTAGTTTGGAGGGGCATTGCTTTTTATTTTGGTCGGCACAACATCGAAGGCCGAAGGGCCTGTTCTGTGCTGTATTGTTCTATGTTCTATGTTCTATGTTAAAAGGACACTTAGACTCAAATGGCCAAGATTTGACTTTCTGCGGTGAGTCTAACTCGCATCTGCCACGCAAAATACACCAGCTTGTCAGCTACAGTGTAACAGCGAGGCAGACAGTGAGAGGCTTCTTTCGCAAAGCTAACAATGGAGCAGTACAACTGGGATTTGGGCATTGCTGGTTGGCCAGCATTTATTGCCCATCGCTAGTTGCCCAAGGAAGGTTGAGATTCAATCACATTGCTGTGGATCTGGAGTCACATGTTGGCCAGTCCAGGTATGGATGGCACATTTCCTTCTGTAATGGACGTTAGCGAACCAGACGGGTTTCTCTGATAATCGACAATTAGTTCATGGTCATCAGGTAACTTCTTTTATTGAATTCAAATTCCACCATTTGCCGTGGTGGGATTCAAACCTAGGTCCCCAGAACATTAGCTGAGTTGCTGAATTAATAGTCTAGTGATAATACCACTAGGCCATCACCTCCGTTGAGACAATGACCAACCCAACCAGAGAGAGATAGAGTCTAACCACATCTCCTCAACATTCTACAACATTACCATAATTTAATCCATGAAACATAAATGTGTAGTCTGAATTGTCATGATTGTTTGAATTTTGGCATTCTTGTGTCTGTCCTGATGAATACAAGATTTGATCTGATTTGATTTATTATTATCACATGCATTAGTGTACAATGAAAAATATTATTCTCGTGCACTATGCAGACAAAGCATATAGAGAAGAGAAGGAGAGTGTGCAGAATGTAGTATTACAGTCATAGCTAGAGTGTAAAGAATGGTCAACTTAATGTGAGGGAGGTCCATTCAAAAGTCTGACAGCAGCAGGGAAGACACTGTTCTTGAGTCAGTTAGTACATGACCTCAGACTTTTATATGTTTTTCCAGGCGGAAAGAGAATGTCCAGGGTTCTTGCAATCCTTAATTATGCTGGCTGCGAAGTGTAGACAGACTCAATGGATGGGAGGCTGGTTTGCATGATGGACTGGGCTACATTCACAACCTTTTGTAGTTTCTTGCAGTCTTGGGGAGCAGGAGCCATACCAAGCTGTGATACAACCAGAAAGAATGCTGAAAGATGAAAAGCCTCAGCAACATGTCTCTCTTTTCAGTGTATTCATGTGCTGAATACATGCTAGAGTGTGCAATGGTTGCTCTCCTGCAATCAATTTGAAGAAACTACAAGGGAATGAAATCTAGAGTATCCAGATCAATTCTCAAGCTAGAATCAGTGACCCTTCCCTCCTGGAACCCAAGATTACCTTTGTCCAAATACAAAATCAACACCAAAATGACCATGTTATTATCTTTCAGTTCAAATGCTTAAACACTGCTCACTTCACTCCCACCTCACCGGTCCACCAGCCCCTTGGTCTCTCTTGGTGGTCTCAAAGAGGAAACAGAAAGATTGATGAAACTGGAATAGACAGAATTACCAAATTTCTCAAGAAAGGGGAGGCTGACATTTTATGGATCATACAGGCCCCATTTGATGCAGAGGGTATGACAATTCTCACTTGCAACTGCACAGTAGCAAGATCTCACTTCTGTGGAAACCAGTTGAATGTGGCATTCCAGTGATTACATACTGTTATTTTGAACGTTAGACAATCAATGCAAACAGCCAAACAGCTACACATTGAACCCACGTAGAAGCCCGTATGATATAGGAGCAGAATTAAACCATTCAGCCCATCCAGTCTGCTTTGCATGCTCAGCAGTGAGTGGCAAAGTCATTGGAAACACCTTCCACATTTCACATTTTAATCACAAGTATACCTAACAGAATGGACATGCCAGAATTTTGGGCAGGGCTATAAAATGCAGCAAACTGTTTGAAATCCCATTGACTTAGGCAGAGCTGTAAAATCCCGCAGGTGTAAAATTCCACCGCAAGGGTAAATTTTCCACAGGGATTGTCTTATGAATCTGCTCCTGATTAGAGGCCGAGCTGTGGAAAAGCGGAACAAACAATAGGGGTGAAATTTGTCTAGGATGGGGACATTAATCAGGTAGAACATCTGGCGCTCATTATAATTCATCTTTGAAATTCCATTTCATTGATCTCGGGGAAGGATAGCAGATGTGTCTTGGTTTAATTTATGATTGCCACATGTATTGGGATACAGTGAGAAGTATGCTGGCTGTACAGATAAAGTATACCCTTCATAGAGTGCATGGGGAGAAGGAAAGCAGAGGGGGCAGAATATAGTGTTGCAGTAGTAGCTAGGGTGTAGAGAAAGATCAATTCAATTTGTGGCAGGTCCATTCAAAAGTCTGATGGCAGCAGGAAAATAACTGTTCTTGAGTTGGCTGGTACATGATCTCAGACTTTTGTATCTTTTTCTCAATGGAAGATTGTGGAAGAGAGAATGTTCAGGGTGAGTGGGGTCCTTGATTATTCTGACTGCTTTTCTGAGCAGTAAGAAGTGTAGACAGAGTCAATGGATTGGAGGCTGGTTTGCATGGTGGGCTATGCAAACCACACAACCCTTTGTGGTTTTTTGCGGTCTTGGTCAGAGAAGGAGCCATACCAAGCCACTAAGACATGCCAAGTGTGTGTCCAATGGTTCCTCGCCTCATCCATTCCATTGTGGGATTAGATGAGACACCGCTCAATGTAGCAGGTCAGTAATTCTGAAGTGCTTAGCCCATTTCCTGAGTCATCAAAGCCTCTCTTACAAGGCTGAAGTTAATTGTGGGACAAAATTTGCCTGAATGGTTATCTGTCCAACACCTCACACAGTCCAGGACAAAGCAGCCTGCTTAATCTGAAACTTGACAATTAGTAGCTTAAATAATCCACCCTTGGCACCATGGCTGCTATGTTTTTTAAATTCTTTCATTTGATTTCCAAGCTAGCTTTTGTTGTCCATCCCTAATTGCGTTTGAACTGAGTGACCATTTCAGAGGGCAATTCAGTGTCAAACACAATACTGTGGGTCTGGATTCACATGAGGCCATATTGAGTAAGGATGGCAGAATATTTTCCTTCAAAGAGCAGTCGTGAACTAGATGAGTTTTTACAACAATCGATATTAGTTTCATGGTCACCATTCCTGAGATTAGATTTCAATTCCAGATTGTTTTTTAATTAATCAAATGAATTCAAATTCTACCAGCTCTCATGGAGGGATTCGAACCTGTGTCCCCGGGATGTAAGCCTATGACTTACTAGTTCTGTGACCATATCACTACGCCATCATCTTCCCTTAGCTATGTGTGTAACCCAGTCCATCACGCAAACCAGCTTCCATCCATTGACTTCATCTACACTTGCTGCTGTCTCGGTAAAGCAGCCAGCGTAATCGAGGACACCATGCACCCGGGCATCCTTAATCTTACCTTTTTCTATCAGGAAAAAGATACAAAAGTCTGAGGTCACATACTGATAGTCTCAAGAACAGCTTCTTCCCTGCTGCCATCAAACCTTTGAATGGATCTACCTTGTATTAAGTTGATCTTTCTCTACATCCTAACGACGACCATAACACTACATTCTGCACCCTCTCCTTTCCTTCTCTCCATGTACTCGATGAATGGTATGCTTTGTCTGCAAAACACTCAAGAACCAATACTTTTCACTGAAGTCCAATACATGTGACAATAATAAATCAAATCAAATATTTACTATTCAAATGTTGCACTGCAGCAACTCAGTGAACTTCTTCAGCAGCACCTTCCAAACTCATAACCCATGATCAGGATTTTATAATTGGGGATTGGGTATGTAAAATTGAATTAACTGATGTTGGGTTTCTTCCTGATGTCATTGTACACGGGTGTGCAAATTGGAAGGATAGTTGCCGACAATTAGAGGGCCAATTAAGGCTTTTACTCAATGAAAACACAAGTTATTTCACATCTCCTGGATGTCTTTCAGCTCATCACACAGGCAAAATAGATGGGAGCTAATCCTTATCCATGGATTTGTTAAAAGGCCAGTGGAGCAGCAGCACTTTCTGTGTAACTGTGATTGCATCGTTGAGTGGGTACAGAGTTTTGTAGCATTTCATTAGCTTTTCAAGCCTGCTTTTCAGTATTTCAGGACTTTATCTTTCCTGGAAGATTTTGCTGAGGACTGCAGCACAGTAATCCCTCATTTGCAAGGCACTGGTTTTTTGTACCTTATCCAGTCGGGCTGGTGTACCATGCTGCTGGGACCTCCTCTGAAGAGGAAGAGAAGGGCAGGAGGATGAGGAGGCAGCATGCCAGCCAGAGAATTTTAAGAAGTGAGGCATAGGTTCAGTTGTGTACAGCCGAACGGGAGTTCAAGATTGGAGGGTTTACGAAGATGCCATTACCCGATGGCTAAAGCTTACAGGTAACGCTTCAAATATCTAAGGTCCATTGTCACATTAGTCTCTGCCCCTCCAGGGACACAGTGACAGCAATATGTCACATATGTCCAGAAATCACCTCTAACCCCAATGACAAACATACCATAGCAGTGGGTCTGCAGATCTCAGTGGTTCTCAAGTTCTATGTATCCAGTTCTTTTCAGTGCTTGGTGGACAATCTGTGTGAGTGTGGCGTCTCTCAATCAGCTACACACAGCTCATAGCTGATGTCATCTCTTTACATATCCATATGTTTAACCACTAGTGGCATGGTGACGCGGTGGTTAGCATTGCTCACACCAGGGTTCAATTCTGTGTCTATGGGAGTTTGCGTGTTCTCCCCATGTCTGCATGAGTTTCCTCTGGGTGCTCCAGATTCCTCCTGTGGTCCAAAGATATGCGGTTTAGGTGGATTGAACATGCTAAATTGACCCTAGTGTCAGGGGATTAACAGGGTAAATATGTGGGGTTACGGGAATAGAACGTGGATGGGATTGTGATTGGTGCAGACTCAACGGGCCAAATGACCTCCTTCTGCACTGAAGAGATTTTATGATTCTATGAGACCTGGGTTTGATTCTCAGTTTGGGTCACTGTCTGTTGGAGTTGGCTCATTCTCCTTGTGTTTGTGTGGGTTTCCTCTGGGTGCTCCAGTTTTCTCCCACAGTCTGAAAGACATGCTGGTTAGGTGCATTGACCAGAACAAGCGTCGGAGTATGGTGACTAGGGGAATTTCACAGTAACTTCAATGCAGTGTTAATGTAAGCCTACTTGTGACTAATAAATAAACTTGACTTTAACAGGCAGATGGGGTGAAGCAGGCAGTGACAGGATGACACTTTGTTCTGATGGCTGGCTTCCTCTCCACCCAGAGTGTAATAGGTTGTACTCATCTGGTGCCAGCAGCTGAGCCGAAGTGGTGGACTGTTTGGCGGAGACAGGAACATTATACCCTGCTTTGTGGTGGTGCTAACATCAGGATATATCAAAGATATAGCCAAATGTTACAAAAAGTACATGAAGTGGGCTATGTAGCATGACCAGTTAAGAAGATGGAATATGTGTGAATGTGCTGGTTCCACTGTCAACACAAGGCTTCATTACATTTTTATTACATTTTATACCACCTCCGTGGTGAAAGATAATTGTCCTAAGAGATTGTAAGTCACTGAGGAGTACCAGTTAGTTGTTGCCTTTGCTGGGTGCATTGGTTCAGTGGGTAAAAACTGTCATCAACAACATTATGCAACACCCAGGGGCATTGGGAAGGACTAATAATTGGCCCAAATCTATCTTTGTTTGCAGCAGAGGAACCTTACTGATGTCCCAGTACAGTGCCCGATCGTACATTTCCAACATTATGTTGTCAGGTGCAGCATGGACCCGGTGGGTGGCTCTCGGACTCAATGGCTCCATAGTCAGAGAGACTGTAACAGTTCCGGCTTAGATACAGAAATTTTCTGTGAAGATTGAGTCAACAGTGAGCTGCATAAAAGGGTGGCAGGGCACAGATTACTTCTTATCTGTTCCCACAAATTATCTCACTTGCACTGACTTCTCCACCCTAAACCCATGTCCCCAGACATTCTCATGGAGACCATGTCATATTTGACCTTACTGACTTGCCCTCTCCCAATCTCCAGCCCCCAAACTCTCTGCGATCTCAGCGCCCCTCCATCTCTGGCCTCTTAAGCAACATTGATTTGAACTGGAGGATGTGCTTTCAACTGCCTATGTAACATGCTGTGGGATTCACTTCCTCAACTTTCCTGCCGCTCTACCTCTCTCTTTACACCTGGAAACCCATCCTCTTCACCAAAAGTTTGAAAATATTCCATTGATGCATTTTGGGAGCTCAAACTATCTTAAAGGTGACAAAAATTGAAAAGTTTCTGTTGCTGCTCTTGGGGAGCATCCAAACAGCAGACGGAAAGGCTGGTGAAAGCACTGGACATATTGCTTTCAGAATAACTGAATCATAGAACCATAGAATCCCTAAATTGCAGCAAGAGGCCATTTGGCCCATTGAGCCTGACTGATTCTCTGAAAGAGCATCCTTTCCCTCTGGTCTATCCCCATGCTGGAATAATAACTAAAGTAAATGTATGGAGATAGGGCTTGGGTGGGACTGCAGTCTGTGCAGACTTGATGGGCTGAATGGCCTCGTTCTGCACTGTGGGATTCTATGATCTATAATAAAGCTGCACATTTTGGAACACTAAGCATCAATTTAGCATGGCCAATCCATCTAACCTGCTCATATTTGGACTGTGGGATGAAATCAGGGCATCTGGGGGAAACCCACCCAATCACCAGATAATGTGCAAACTCCACAGAGTCACCCAAAGCCTAAATCAAACCCAGGTCTCTGGCACTATGAGGAAGCATTGCTCATCACTGTGCCACAGCGCTGCCCATAAGTTCCAATGGTGACCAGTTCAGTACGGCATTTGCGGAGTTCAGAGGGCAAATTGCTCACTTTGCTCCACCAATGGGTCATAGATGACCCACGAGGATCAAAAAAAAAAGTCAGGTGGCAAATGTTACAAACAACATCAGCCTGCACCTGTATCCCACTGCTATCTTTAAATATTTGGAACTGAACAGTTCATTCATAGTTAAACCTCAATTAAAAGTTAACACATTATTATCTCTGTGCTCAGTAAATCTCTCTGCAATCGTCTACAACAAATCTCAGTGCACTTTGTCACAATTAAAGTTGAATAAAATGCCAATATATTGAATGCCTTTACCATTTAGCGAGCAGTGAAATATATTGCTCTCTGCGGGAAGATGGGAGAAGTTATAATGAATGAGAAGTGTGAGGCGTAGAGCCTGTCACCTTCCCAACTCCCTCAACTAAGTCTAATTCATTTAAGAGACTGACTAGGCCAGCGATGGGTATTGCCCATCCCTAGTTACCCTTGAAAAGGTGGTGGACAGCTTTGGCGAGTCAAAGGGTGAGTTATATGCCACAGGATTCCTAGCCTCTGACCAGCTCTTGTAGCCATAGTATTTATATGGCTAGTCCAGATCAGTTTCTGGTCAGTGGTAATTCCCAAGCTGTTTAAAGTGAAGGATTCAATGATGGCAATGCCATTGAATTCCATATAGTCAAAGAGATTTACAACATGGAAACAGACCCTTCGGTCCAACTTGTCCATGATTTTTTTTAAATCCCTAAGCTAATTCCAATTGCCTGAATTTGGCCCATATCCCTCGATACCCATCATACAATTTAAATGCTTTTTAAAAGACAAAATTGTACTTGCCTCTACTACTACCTCTGACAGCTTGTTCCAGACACTCACCACCTTCTGTGTGAAAAAATTGCCCCTCTGGACACTTTCATATCTCCCTTCTCACCTTAAACCTATGCCCTCTAGTTTTAGTCTCTCCTACCTTTGGGAAGAGGTATTGACAATCTAGCTGATATGTGCCCCTCATTATTTCATAGACCTCTATAAGATCATCCCTCACCTTCTATGCTCCAGAGAAAAAGGTCCCAGTCTATCCAGTCTCTCCTTGTAACTCAAACCGTCAAGTCCCGATAGTATCCTAGTAAATCTTTTCTGCACTCTTTCTAGTTTAATAATATCCTTTCTATAAAAGGATGACCAGAACTGTACACAGTATTCCAAGTGTGGCCTTACCAATGACAAGACATCCCAACTCCTGTATTCAATGTTTTGACCAATGAAACCAAGCATGCTGAATGCCTTTTTCATCACTCTGTCCATCTGTGACTCCACTTTCAAGGAGCTATAAATATATACCCCTAGATTTCTTTGCTCTGTAACTTTCTCCAGTGTCCTACCATTAACTGACTAAGTCCTTCTCTGGTTCAATCTACCAAAATGCATCATCTTGCATTTATCTAAATTAAACTCCATCTGCCATTTGTCAGCCCACTCACCCAAATGATCAAAATCCCACTGCAATCGGAGATAACTTTCTTCACTCTCCATTATGCAACCCGTCTTGGTGTCATTTCAAACTTACTAACCACGCCTTCTATATTCTAGTCCAAATCATTAATATAAATGACAAATAACATGGACCAGCACTGATCCCTGAGGCACACCTCCAAGGTCACAGGCCTCCAGTTTGAAAAACAACCCTCTATAACCACCATCTGGCTTCTGTCAAGAAGCCAATTTTATATCTATTTAGGTACCTCATCCTGGATCCCATGATATTTAATTTTATGCAACAGCCTACCATTCGGTATCTTCTCAAAGGTCTTGCTAAAGTCCACTTGACAACGTCTACTGCACTGCCCTCATCTACCTTCTTGATTACCCCTTCAAAAACTCAATCAAATTTGTGAGACATGATTTTCCACTCACAAAGCCACGCTGACTGTCCCTAATCAGTCCTTGCATCTCTAAATGCCTGTCGATCGTGTCTCTCAAAATACGTTCCAACAACTTACCCATCACCTGTGTCCTGTAGCTCCTGCAGCCCTTTTTAAACAAAGGCACAACAATTGCCACTCTCCAACCTTCAGGCACCTCACCTGTGACTATCGATGATTTAAATATCTTGGTTAGGGGACCCGCAATTTCCCCCCCAGCTTCCCATAACATCCTGGGATATACTTCATCAGGTCCTTGGAATTTATCTACTTTGATCTGCTTTAAGACTTTCAGCATCTCTTTCTCTGTAATATTTACACTCCTCAACACATCATTATTTATTTCCCTAACACCCATGCTTTCGTCAACAGTAAATACTGATGAAAAATATTCATTTAGGATCTCACCCATCTCTTGTGGATCTGCACATAGATGATCTTGTTGATCCTTAAGGGATCCCACTCTCTCCCTTGTTACCTTTTTGCCCTTTATATATTTGTAGAAGATCTTTGGATTCTCCTTTGCCTTAACTGTCAAAACTATCTTGTGCCCCCTTTTCACCCTCCTGATTGCTCTCTTAACTCGATTCCTATACCCCCCTCTCCTTTTCAAGGGATTCACTACATCGGCCTCTATATCCTGAGTCATCTAGGATTCCTTACTTCTACCAGCCTTAGCCTTCACTCGAAGAGGAATGTGCTTACCCTGAACCCTGGTTAACACACTTTTGAAAGCCTGCCACTTAACAGACATCCCTTTGCCTTCCCACAGACTCCCCGAATTAACTTTTGAAAGTTGCTGCTGATACCATCAAAATTAGCCTGGCCTCAATTTAGATCTTTAACTTTTGGGCCAGATCTTCATTCTCTGTAACTACCTTAAAACTATCAAAGGGCAATTATGTTCAGTTGAAGATGTTCATTAATCGACACTTGTGTGATGTGATTGTTAATTGCCACATGTCAGCTCAAGCCTGAATGGCTTTTCTATCCCTAACACCCTGAAAACTGGGGTAAACCTGGGTCGTTGCCGGTATCTCCACATCCTGAAAGCCGACATTGATACTTGCCTTTCTCAATATATTCATTGTTTTTCTTGCGAGTAAAATTCTTGATGAATTCTGTTAAGGAGAATGGGGTCAGTTGAGTGACAGTATATGGAAGTAGAGTTCCAAGGATCCTTGCCAACACGGAGGCACAACGGTTAGCACTGTTATCTCCCAGCACTAGAGGTCTGGGTTCGATTCCAGCCTTGGATGGCTGTCTGTGTGGAGTTTCTACGTTCTCCCCATGTCTGCATGGATTTTCTCTGGCTGCTCCTCTTTCCTCTCACAGAAAGGTACGCAGGTAAGTGAATTGGTCATGATGCATGCAGGAGGTTATGGCGATAGACCAGAGGAGGGGTTGGGCCTGGGTAAGATATTCTTATAGAGAGTTGGTGCGGACAGGATAGGCCAAATAGTCTCATTTTGCATTGCACTGTCCTACAGACTTTTGGAAATATTCATTTGATTTATGTGATTTTTATGGCTCTGTTGCCTCATTGCCTATTTTAGAAGTACTCAAATAGTTTTAAAATATGTATTTAATCAGTCAGATTTTAGGAATGATGGAATTTTTATTTTACATTATTTGTGATTGATTTCTATATTATTTTAATGAATAAGCACCCACAATGAATTTCCAAATTAACATTAGAACTGGAATTCAATTGAACTGAATTAATATAGAAAAAAAGATTTCATGAAGATTTCAAAGAAACATAGAGAAATTACGCATAAATGAAAGTTCTTTAACCCAAAATACCTTTACTGGATGAAAAGGGTTACCAGCTTTTCCCAATTTCAGGCTCTTGATATGAATTCTCATGGTTTGCAGCATCTCAACAGCATTTTCAGATATATTTTCAAAAGATGTGTTAAAGATATCCTGCCTCTTCCATCCTTTCAAGTGGTGTATTCCAGATTCCCACTATACCCCAGGCGAAATCATTTCTCCTAAACACTCTTTCACTCTTCTACTAGTCACATTAAATCTATTGTCCCTGATTGTTGACTATTTTATTTTATTCATTTGTGGGACATGGGTGTCGCTGAATGGCCAACATTTATTGCCCATCCCTAGTTGCCCTTGAGAGTCAACTACATTGCTGTGGCTCTGGAGTCACACCAGGTAGGGATGGCAGATTTCCTTCCCTGAAGGACGTTAGTGAACCAGGTGGGTTTTTTTTCCGACAATGGCTTCATAATCATCAGTAGGTTCTTAATTCCAGATTTTTTTTTATTGAATTCAAATTCCACCAGCTGCCGTGGCCAAACCCGATTCACCAGAACGTTTGCTGAGTTTCTGGATTAATAGTCTAGTGTTAATATCACTAGGCCATCACTTCCCCAAGGGGAACTAAGTCCCTCTTATCCATCCTATCTACATTCTGCATAAATTTCAACACTTCATTTGACTTGCCCGCCACTTTCTTCTTTTCTAAAGAAAACAACTCCAGCCTTTGCAATATTTCCTCACTGCTAAAATTCTCCAGTCCTGGCAACATTCCTGTAAATCTCCTCTGTGTTCTCTCTAATGTGATTATATCCTTCTTGTAGTGTGGTGACCAAACTACACTGCACCCTATCTGCGGTCTAACTAGGTTTTTATACAGCTTCAGCATCTGCTCTGTTATTCTGTGCCTCAGCTAATAAAGGACCATATCCTCTCTGCAGCTATTGTTGGCTCCGGCTGACCCTCCAATCAAGGATCCGATCTACTCAGGAGTTGTGAGCTTCTGCCATGGATCATCATGCGATTGAAGAGGTCAATTCTTGATCCACAGGGAATGATATCCCATGAGGTAGTGAGATCGGAATGTGGGAATTGCTTCTTTTTCTGTCCTTTAGTGAGACTACTCTGCCTCATCATTAAGATGTTTAATTGCCCACTTAACTGCCAGTTAAGGCACTAGGGCAAGAAGATTGTCGAAGGGTCTTCCCCCACATTCTTAATGGGGTTGGATGTAGGAAAGTCCCCACCTATTACCCTCTTACTGATTCAATAAGCCCAGCCACCAAATTCCCAACTAGAGAGGGCATTAAATTCTACCTTCAGTAACTGAAATCGCAGAAGTGTAAGGCGCAAATTTCTCCAGGAACTTTGGTATCTTTTTGCTAATAAACACATTGAGGTTTTGTGTACTAGCTTTCCAAGATTATTCTGAAATCTCCAGGAATTAAAGTTTAATATCTTGTTTACTTCTGTGATCAAGCTTTACTATTTATAGCTAACAACTAAATTACAATTAGTTGTAATAACTAAATAATAACTAATGGTGTTTGACTGGGTATGTTGGTTGGAGACAATGTGATGGAACTTTTTTTTATTCATTCATGGGACATGGGCATCGCTGGCTAGCCAGCATTTATTGCCCATCCCTAGTTACCCTTGAGAAGGCGGTGGTGAGCTGCCTTCTTGAATCGCTGCAGTCCATGTACTGTGGGTTGACCAACAATGCCATGAGGAAGGGAATTCCATGATTTTGACCTAGCAACTGTGAAAGAATGGCGATATGTTTCCAAGTCGGGATGGAGAATGGCTTGGAGGGAAAATTGCTGGTGTTGGTGTTCCTGTGTATCTGCTCCCTTGCCTTTCTAGGTAGAAGTGTTTGTGGGTTTGGAAGGTGCTATCTAAGGACTTTTGGTGAGTTGTCCCCAGGAATGTTTCCAGGAACTGGAGCTGTCAACAATAATTGGGTAAACACAGTAAGAAATCTCACAACACCAGGTTAAAGTCCAACAGATCTATTTGGTAGCAAATGCCTCTAGCTTTCGGGGCTTTAGTAATTTAACAATAATCTAACAATAATTGGGGCAGGGATTCATCTTAGATGTTAACAAAAGTGACATTTGGGCTTAGGTCACCTGTTGGAAGGCCTGTTTGATCTTCAACTTCATTGAGGTGATTAGAGTGGAATGTTGGCTAATACAATGCTACCTGTTCTATGCATGGCTCATGATCAAGTTCTATGCCAATATTTTGTGCTGGTGATATGACCATATGGCAGTGTGTAAGTGTAACAATTTGCAGGAAGGGAAGCTGCTAAAACATTACTGACAACATACACTTGCTGGCTCAGTGCTGTTGATAATAAATCAGTATGCAAGAAGGCAGAAAACATCACCTTGATAGTGGGATGTCTCCCATGAAGGGAGCATTTATTTCTTGAATCATTGTCTAATAACCCACCGGGTTTATTCACTATCAGAGATCATTTGAATCCACCCAGATACCTTCACTTGGTCAATTGTAACAGCCCTTGTGTAGAATAATTATGAAATTACTACAGGTTGAGTATTTTTTATCTGTAAAGCTAAACACATCCGAAAAGTGCACCTTCCTAGAATCTTGCCGATTAGCACGGGAGATCCCTGGTCCCAGGCGATACAACCCGAACCAACGTGAACCTCACCGACTGCGCCCGGCCCACGTTGTGGGAAGTCTAGTTGTTCATTTGCACTGTTCACCTTGTGAATTTTCTGGTGAATGTGTTAAAATGACCATGGTCGTAATTTGCAGATTCCCCAGCGTCCGATTTTGATGCGGTGGGGAATCCTTCAGGAAGTCCTCCTGCAAAAGTTTACTTGACAATTGCCCAGAAATGTTAACTTCCTCTGCACAATCATGATGGGCTTGGACTCATTTGATAGAAGCGATTTAAATCACTAACTCTGGTCGGTTCTGCTAGTTTTGCCCTGGTAGTTACTCTGAAAGAGTTAGAAGGGGAAAAAAGAACACTTCTATTTAAAACTAGACCCAGCCTTGCACAGGAAACCTCTCAACACAATAGGGAAACTCCCCAGAGGACTCACAACAATACCCATCCCCTCCCCCCATCCCCACCCTGCCTTACCATCCCTCTGGCTCTGACACCCTGTCAATACTGCATTGAACTCTCCCCTCCCTTCAGCTCCAAACCCTCACCCTCAGTCTCTGCTCCAATCTTCCAAGAGTTAGTGCAGACTTGAATGGTCTCCCTATGCACAGCAGGGATTCTATGATTCTATGACCAGGAATGTATTCAAATTGTCAAGGTTAAAAATAAGAAAGGCATGAATGAGGGTTTCAGCAGCAGATGAGATGACTTGGTGGATTATAATTGAAGTCACTTTCTTATTAACCCCAGTTAAGGCATACCTTTCTGATGATCCCTTTCAATTATGTTGAGAAAGACAAGTTTGAAAGATGCTAAATGGGTCTGATAGATTGAGACTAAAAAGATGGAGCCCGCTTAGTATCTTGCCATTCTTCAGATGGTCTCTTTAACAAGTTACAGACAGATTAGACTATCCAAGATATTATTAGTGTCTGGTAACCAGCCTTCAGTAATATATAGCCACCCCACCAAAGAGGGTATAGATTTGGGTTTTTGACTTAACAGTACAAAAAAACTGTATGTAAGACAAAATAAATTCTTATGTATATATATGTTTATTAAAGAAAACATGCAATTCACAGTGAGAAAAAAAACAGATAATTGCAACGTTAAAAAATTCTGTGAAAAGAGAGAAAATGCAATCTTACTTCTAATAGAGAATCCAGCTTTTAAATTCAAATTATTATCACAGTAAAATATTTTAAGTAAAATATCCATCGATTATCAAAGTAGCATTTACCTTAATACCTGAGTAAAGACTACAAAGTTAGCAAGATGATTCTGTCCCAGTTAAGGAAAGGACATCACATGGCCTAATAATCTAATAATTATACCTTTACCATGAGATGTTCAAGTGAGTTAAGCGTAGTGAAAAATCCAATGTATTCTCTCAATATTTATGGTCTTCCTTGGGGTTATATAACTAATTTCTTAAATGTAGGGCTGGTACTTTGGATTGTGATCAGCCTATTCTCTTTTTGGTCCAAATATGGCTTGCTTCGTTATTAACTTCTAAGAATATCCAGCCCTCTTTAAATTCTAGGAAAGAAACTATGAATTTTTAAATCATGCCTGGGCCTAACTGATTCTAGTGAAGCTAAACTTGGGCTTGTGATGGTCAATTTTCCATTAATCATGTCTCATCCCCACCTATCCTATGTTGCAGCATGAACTTTGGAGCTTCTGTCAAACATTCGAAATAAAAACTAGTTGGCATTTGTGGTTTCAGCTTAGACTGGATGTGTGGAGAGACCAAATTAAATGCAAATTCTTTGGATGTGGAAATGGAAATTGACCACGTTAATAATTGCAAAAATATAAAGGCTATCCTCTGCTCTGCATTGTGACTGAATGAAGAACCCAGGCAGGGCTACTGATTTTTCTCTGGAAATATAATAGCTATAATAAAAACATAAAACCTACCATATTTATCAATTTATAAACATCTCTCGTTAGTGGCTGAATAAAATTTGTGGACAAAGTTATTATGATACACAGTTAACTGTGTACTATTAAAATACACTATTAAAGCATTTTGGATTCAACAAAAGGTTGATGTTAATAAAACCAATTCTGTCGTTCTGGGGCGGGATTTCCCCAACTCCCCCTCCCAACCCCCAACAGTGTGATTGGAAGATCCTGCTGGTGTGAAACGCTGGAAAGTTTTGCCCCGATCGTGAACTGTGCTTGCATTATATATTATTATTTAAAAATATACAGTATTCCAAAATGAAGAGTGCTGATAGAAAATATATATCATAACCCTAACCCTAACAGATTGATCTGATGACTGGTATTTTGGTGATGTCTCTGTCTTTTGTCTGGAAGAGCTGAGAATAGGAATATTCGCCTGTTAATACACCCGCTGCCACAGGAAGAATTCAAGGGCATGTTTTTAGCTCATTTAAGGAAAGGACATCACATGGCCTAATAATCAAATAATTATACCTTTACCATGAGATGTTCAAGTGAGTTAAGCCTAGTGAAAAATCCAATGTATTCTCTCAATATTTATGGTCTTCCTTGGGGTTACATAACTAATTTCTTAAATGTAGGGCTGGTACTTTGGATTGTGATCAGCCTATTCCTAAGTACAGGAATATTCGCCTGTTAATACACCCGCTGCCACAGGAAGAATTCAAGGGCATGTTTTTAGCTCACTTACTCCTGCAGCAGGGCAATGCCCAGTCGGTGCACACCTCTGAATAAACGTGCACAGTAAACCCATGGTGCAGATTACTCGTCTTTGTTAACTTAAATCTATTTAAATTAATGAACAGAAAAATTGGTTGGCCGTGTGCAGGAAAAAAATAGTCCCCCAGAGATTAGCAGTTTCCATAAAATTAGAGGAATTCTCAGCATCAGTCGGAAATGTCACAGCCACGGGGAAGTCCGGTAGAATCAGAACTCAGCTGCATCAGTCAATAATAACAATTTGATCTCTTCTTGTAAAAAAAAGTTGGTATTTCTAAAAGCCACAAAGTACGAGGATAATCCCTAGGGGAGGTGAAAGTGTGCAGACGACCTTTGCAACCTGGTTCAATCTCTGTAAATAAAGTAACAAAGAAAGATATTCACACTGGGGTCGTGCATTGAGAAAGCTCAAGTGTGGTAAATAAGGCGAAGCAGGGAGTGCACATCTACTTACAGCAGAGGTAGTTTCAGTTCTTTGTTCAGTTGTTTTTCTCAAAGAACAGATAATCCTGAAAAAAAAAACAATTTGGTAAATGTAACTGACTTCAATACGTATAAACATACATATGAACAGGTGCATTAGGAGCAGAGGTGGGCCACTGAAGGTGATTTAGCAGTTTGGATCAGGAATTGGCTAGCTGATAGAAGACAGAGGGTGGTGGTTGATGGGAAATATTCAACCTGGAGTGCAGTTACAAGTGGTGTACCTCAAGGATCTGTTTTGGGGCCACTGCTGTTTGTCATTTTTATAAATGACCTAGATGAGGGTGTAGAGGGTTGGATTAGTAAATTTGCTGATGATACCAAAGTGGGGGGAGTTGTAGACAGCGAGGATGGATGTTACAGTTTGCAGAGGGACATAGATAGGTTGCAGAGCTGGGCCGTGAGGTGGCAAATGGAATTCAATACGGATAAGTGTGAGGTGATTCACTTTGGTAGGAATAACAGGCATACATATATATATATATATATATATAGGGCTAATGGAAGGACCCTTAATAGCGTTGTCGAGCAGAGGGATCTTGGGGTACAAGTATATAGCTCTTTGAAAGTTGGCACCCAGGTTGATAAAGTTGTTAAGAAGGCGTACGGTGTGTTAGCTTTTATTGGTAGAGGGATTGAATTTAGGAGCCATGAGGTTATGTTACAACTGTACAAAACTCTGGTGCGGCCGCACTTGGAGTATTGCGTACAGTTCTGGTCGCCGCATTATAAGAAAGATGTGGAAGCATTGGAAAGGGTGCAGAGGAGGTTTACCAGGATGTTGCCTGGTATGGTGGGAAGGCCTTATGAGGAAAGGCTGAGGGACCTGAGGTTATTTTCATTAGAGAGAAGAAGGTTACGCGGTGACCTAATTGAGGCGTATAAGATGATCAAGGGATTGGATAGGGTGGATAGTGAGAGCCTTTTTCCTCGGATGGTGATGACCAACACGAGGGGACATAACTTTAAATTAAGAGGTGGTAGTTATAGGACGGATGTCAGAGGCAGGTTCTTTACACAGAGGGTGGTGAGGGCGTGGAATGCCCTGCCTGCAGCAGTTGTGGACTCGCCTACTTTGGGGGCATTCAAATGTTCGGTGGATAGGCATATGGATGATATTGGAATAGTTTAGGTTAGAGGGTCCACTGGCCGGCGCAACATCGAGGGCCGAAGGGCCTGTACTGCGCTGTAATGTTCTATGTTCTACTTGAAGTTAACTTATTAGTGTCACAAGTAAGCTTACATTAACACTGCAATAAAGTTCCTGTGAAAATCCTTGAGTTGTTTACACTCTGGTGCCTATTAGGGTACACTGAGGGAGAATTTAGCATGGCCAATGTACCTGAGCAGCACATCTTTCGGACTGAGGGAGGAAACCTGAGCACTCGGACAAAATCCGTGCAGACGTAGGGAAAATGTGCTGACTCTGCACAGGGGCTTTACTGCTGCCTCACAAGGCCAGGGACCCACGTCCCATTCCTGGCTTGGGTCAGTGTCCGTGCGGAGCTTGTATATTCTCCCTGTGTCTGCGTGGGCTTCTTCCGGGTCCTCCAGTTTCCTCCCACAGTCTGAAGATGTATGGGTTTGGTGGATTGGCCATGTTAAATTGCCGTGGAGTCTAGTGAGGGTAAATACATGGGTTATGGGGACTAGGCCTGGATGGGATTGTAGTTGGTGCAGATTAGATGGGCCAAATGGCCTCTTTCTGCACTGTAGGATTCTATTATTTATGTCCCAAGCCAGAATCGAACCTGAGCCCCTGGTGTTGTGAGACAGCAGTGCTAACCACTGTGTCACCATGCTGCCATTCAAGCTGGCTCCACCACTCAATAAGATTGTGGTCAACCTGACTGTAACCTCAACCCGATAACTTTTCATCCCCTTGTTAAACAAGAATCTAACCAGCTCTGCCCTAAAAGTATTCAAAGACTCAGCTTCCGGTGCTTTCTGAGAGAAAGAGAATTCTCCTCATCTCTGCCCTAAATGGAGGATCCCTTATTTTTACACAATGTATTAGATTCTCTCACAAGAAGAAACATCCTCTCCACATCCACCCCGTCTATACTCCCTCAGGATCTTATATGAATTGCTGTGCATTCTGAAGCAAAATTATTGTGGAAGCACTGCTGCAAAAAGTCCAGGTTAATCTGCATTGTGTGTACATCACAGCTACTTAATCTGCTGAACGAGGTAATAAATCACTGCTGTGACCTTGGCGTTCTTCATTAACCAAAAGAAATTGAATGAGAACTCTGGATATAATTCATAGAAACGGTTACATTCTTCAATTCTGACTATTGTCATTTCATAGATGTCATTCCAATGTTTGCAATAGAACTGAAGGCATATTGCTTCTTGAAGCATTTGATTTATAGGTGCACTTATTCATAACCTTCAATCTTTCCTTAACCACATATTTGTCCAGCTCCCTTTAATTGAGTTAATCAAAAATGAAGGGAGTGACCTAGTGGTATTATCGCTGGACTATCAATTAGAAACTCAGATCATGTTCAGAGGATTTGGGTTCAAATCCCACTGCGGCAGCTGGTGGAATTTGAATTCAATAAGGAATACCTAGAATGAAAGGTCTAATGATGACCATGAAACCATTGTTGGTTGTTGGGGAAACTCAGCTGGTTCACTATTGTTTTTCAGGGAAGGAAATATGCCATTCTTACCTGGTCTGGCCTACAATTGATTCCAGAGACACAGCAATGTAGTTGATTCTCAAGTTCCCTTGGACAACTAGAGATGGGCAAATATACTAACCAGCCAGTGATTTCCGTATCCCATGAATAAATATGAAAATAAATAGCCTTAGCCTTTTTTCTAACACTGTATTCAGAAGATCTGCTGTGGAGGATGGGGGTTATCTACCAACCGTGACTCCTTTGCAAGCCCTCTCGCCTTGGGATCAAAAGGTTACGAGTTCAGTTCATACCCATTGATCTGAATTTTCTGACCAGCTCCCCAACAGAATTTAATGGCCATGACTGAGGGCAATTGGACAGCCAGTGGTAACTATGCTGAGGCGATTCCTGGAGCTCCAACCTAATTACACTCCAAACAGGCACTTTCCCTGCCTTCTAATAGCATTCCCGGGGCCTGTCGGATATGGATCCTGCCTGTGAGTGGCGTTGGCCAATCGAATGGCTGGCACCTCTTCAATCCCAGCATTCTCAGTGTCCATTGCTGGGAGTACAGGAGGCCATGTCCAGAGGCAGCCATGGGAGACACAAGGCTACGGGGAGGCTCTGCTGGGACCAGCAGAGGAAGGAGACAGCGTTTGTATGAAGAGCCACTAGCAGAGCCCACCATTACACACAGAGTGGCCAAAGAGAAGGTCCCCAATACTACTGCTTTCCTGCTCCTAACTTAATGAGTGGGGCACTCGGCAGTGGGGATTAGCCACACTCTATAATTCACTATTAGCTATGTGGAGGCTGATATTAGGCATTTCTTACAGAAATTTTGCTTATGGATTATCCTCAAAGTGGAGTCAATGGCCTAGTGACAGTATCACCAGATTATCAATTCAGAAACTCAGCTAATCTTCTGGGGATTCGGGTTTGAATTCCGCCATGACAAATGGTGGAATTTGAATTTTATAAAACCTGGAATTAAGAATCTACCATGAAATCATTGTTGATTGTCAGAAAAACCCATCTGGTTTATTGACGTCCTTTAGGGAAGGGAATTTGCTGTCCTTACCCAGTTTGGCCTACATTGTGACTCTAGAACCACAGCAATGCCGTTGACTCTCAACTACACTCCAAGATGGCCTGGTCAGATTTTCAGTTCAAGGGCAATTAGGGATGGGCAACAAATGCTGATGCCTACATCCCATGAACAAATATTTAAAAAAAAGGCTTTTGATTTCAGAACAAGCACTACTGCATATTTTATATAGACTGTTGGTTTAGTATATAAAAGATGAGGAAATCAGGAACATGAACACATCATTATTAGGATCCCCTGCAAAGAAGCACATGTGGGCTTGCAACAGTTTCAGAAAAGTATGAAGTAGCTGTTATGAAAACATTTCAAAATGGTTAGGAGAAGCAGTTAAACCACTCACTGGATGATGGCCGATTTGAGGCCAAAGTTAATGAACCATTATGTAGAGTGTTGAGTTACAGCGCAACCTCTGATGGCAAATTGAATATAACTTAATTGTTGACAACACCACACATTGCTGTGTCGCATTTAAACTGTTTCAGCTCCTTGTGGAGAGCATCCTGTTTAGACTACAAAGCAATTTCCCTGGGCAGCATGGTGGCACGCTAATTAACACTGTTGCTTCACAGTGCCAGGAACCTGGGTTCAATTCCGATCTTGGGTCACTGTTTGTGTAGAGTTTGCACATTTGCTCTGGTTTCCTCCAAAGATGTGCCAGTTAGGTTGATTGGCCATGCTAAATTGCCTCTTAGTGTCAGGGGTATTAGCAGGGTAAGTATGTGGGGTTATGGGTATAGGATCTGGGTGGGATTATGGTTGGCGCAGACTTGATGGGCTAAATGGCCTCCTTCTGCAATGTAGGGATTCTATGTTTCTCTGATAGTACCCAGTTTCCCCTCTCTCTCAGCTTGTCCCATTGCTGAAATCCTTGTCTATGTTTTTGTGATCTCTGTATTTGACTGTTCCAGTGGGCTCTGAGCTCCATCTCTCGCTAAATCTGAGTAGCTTCTAAACTCTGCTGCCTGTTTCTGGATTTGAGCTAAGTCCTGTCTCTGTCACCTCTTCCACATCCCGGCTCCCCGGCACTCACTGACCTACATCTGTACCTAGCAACAAAGTTCAAATTCTCTCACTGTTGTTTTCAACTCCCTCCATGGTGTCACCCCTTCCCCATCTCTGCAGCCTCTCCCAATCCTACGACCCTCTGAGACCTCTGTGCTCCGTGCATTCTTCCCTGATTTGACATGAAAGTTTCATCAGAGCTGCTTGGAGTCTGAGTTTCAGAATTACCTCTTTTACCTCCCCATGCCTCGCTACCTCTTTCTTCTCATTTTTGATGCTATGAACATGTGAATTAGAAGCAGGCCAGTCAGCTCCTACTCTGCCATTCAATAAGAACATGGCTGACCTAATTGTGACCTCAACTCCACATTCTGCTTGTCCCCAATAGCCTTTAACTCCCTTGTTAGTCAAGAATATATTTATTTCTGACTAAAAATATTCAGTGTTCCTGCCTCTACTGCTGTCTGGGGAAGGCAGAGACTCACAATCCTCTGCCAGGAAAGAAATCTCCTTATCTCCACCTTTAAAGGTGGAAGGGTGGGGGGGGGGGGGGGGGTGTTGATGGAATCCTTATTTTTAAAATGTGTCAGCCAGTTCTAGTGCTTAAAATCTACCTCCTTGAGCTGTTCTAACCTCGCTTCAATTGTCTTAGCGTCAATGTTTGCCTGATACCTCACCTGGGAAATGACTTGGGATGTTTTTCACATGAAAAGCACTACGTATATGGAAGCTGCTCTTGTTCCTGCAGCACCAGATTTCCACATAAACAACTGCACATTTGAAAGCGTGCACGTGCACAGTTGTTTTGAAGACGCAAATAATGCCGATTGACTGGGATCCACTACAGTCACCGCAGCTACAAAAGGCAGAAGAGCTGCTTATTGAGGGTAAGTAGGAGCTCCAACCACTCAGTTGTGGTCAACTGGATGGAGGCATCCATTTTGGCTGGAATGGCTTCATGTTGCTGGCAGTGTTGCTGCCATGATGTGGAGATGCCGGCGTTGGACTGGGTTAAACACAATAAGAAGTCTCACAACACCAGGTTAAAGTCCAACAGGTTTACTTGGTAGCAAATGCCACTAGTTTTTGGAGCGCTGTTCCCTAATTCCAAATTGTTTAAATGGAATTCAAATTACTTGGGGTGACATTTTTAGTTTTAGCTAGACTTTCCCATTTTTACACTCCTTTGAAGGCCGACATTCTATGCTTTCTCCATTCCCTGCTAAAATTGCATGTTTGCTTTTTGTGATTTATGCATGAAGACTCCCAAATTACTCTGAGCTGCGGTGCAGTTCTGGAGTGAACAGCTTATGTCGTTTTAGCAGGAGGGGATTTCAGTAACTACTGACTCAGAGATGAAAGCGCTATCGCTGATCCAAGGTTGTGTGGTGGAATAATAGTACTCCTTCCTCTGGACTAGAAGCTCCAACTTCAAATTCCACTTCAGGATTGACAGAAGGTGTGTACGCGCTTATATGGCCAGATCATTCCTACAATGCCTAATGGTGGAGCAGGAAAGAGTGGCAGGGTTCCCAAATCAGCCACACTGCAGAAGGCAACAGCCAACCACTGCAGTGCTTTACCAAATATCATCAAGCACCAATCCAAAAATGTATTTATTTGTCACAAGTAGGCTTACATTCACACTGCAACTGTGAAAATCCCCTAGTCACCACAGTCCGGCCCAGCTCGGGTACACTGAGAGAGAATTTAGCATGGCCAACACCTCTTTGGACTGTGGAGGGAAACCAGAGCACCTGGAGGAACACCATGCAGACATGGGGAGAATGTGCAAACTCCACATAGACCCAAGCCAGGAATTGAACCCGGGTCCCTGGCGCTGTGAGGCAGCAACACTAACCACTGTGTCACTGTGCCGGCCAATGGAAGAATGCAATGGAAGACCATGTTCACCAACAACCTCCAAAAGAAAGAGAAGCCAATTTAGGGAACGCTGCTTCTGAAACATAGCAAAATTATAAACATGGGTGGCGTGGTGGCACAGTAGTTAGCACTGCTGCCTCACACTGCCAGGATCCAATTCTGACTTCAGGTCACTGTCTGTGCAGAGTCTGCACATTCTCCCCTTGTCTGTCTGGGTTTCCTCCGTGTGCTGCAGTTTCTTGCCACAGTCCAAAGATGTGCAGGTCAGGTGGGTTGACCATTCTAAGTTGCTCCTGAGTGTCCCAAAATGTATAGGTTAGGGGGATTAACGTGGTGAATATGCAGGGTTACAGAGATAGGATGGGGTGAGGGGGGGAATTGGTACTTGGATGAGATACCGTCAGAGAATCGTGGCAGACTCAATGGGCCAAATGGCTTCCTTCTGCACTGTAGGGATTCTATGAAAGTTCTATTCTGTGAGTATGGAACAGGATTTTATTCTGTAGAGTGACAAGATAAATCTACATTTGGGGTTTATTATATTGACTCATTGTTGCTGTGGTTGTGGCTTAAAGGGTTTTTTTAGATATGTTTATTGAAAATGTTTATATAGCAAACACACACAGATACAGATCCACACAGTGCTCATGTATACATTCCAATGTGACTGGGCACTGGGGCACTGGTACCCTAACATCCATCCTCCTCAAATTCTATCTTACCGCACCGCTAATGATGGTGATAACATAAAAACAAAAATAAAGGATTTTTTAAAAAGTGAGCAACAACTTTGTGAAATTAGACTGCGTTCAACTAAAGACGAGGAAAAAGAGGTGATATTCTGGGGCATGTAAGAATTTAGCTTTCACGTACACTAATGCACAGACTGAACCAAAGTCCCAAGCTGAAATGACGTGTAAAATAAAGAATCCTCAGCAACAGTGGCTTTGAGAAATGGCACAGATAGTCCTGGCATCCCAGCAAAACATTGACATTCATGCTGTGGTTATAAAAAACCTGTCTTCCATTAAATTAACAAGATCGTAATGAAACAATCCAAGAGATTGATTTAGTACGACAGCGGTTTTAATCACAACAGAATCTCTGAAAGACAGTCCGCTCTCCCTATTTCCAGTCCACTCACAGTGTCATTTTTTAATGATGCATGTAGTTAGTCACATTAGAATTCCACAGAATTATACTAATTAGAGGCAGGCTGAGACTCGATCCAAGTGACGGAACAAATTACTTCCACAAAATGGTCTTTTTTTTGATCCCAGCCTGCATATCTTTATACGAGGGAAATGCGTTGAATAATAGAATGAGTCTTTTTGACAATTTCCTCTCTAGTTAAAGTTAAAGTTCATTTATTAGTCACAAGTCAACTTACTGTCACACTGCAATGAAGCTACTGGGAACATCTCCTAGTTGCTGCATTCCAGTGCCTGTTCGGGTAAACTGAAGAATTTAGCATGACCAATATACTGAACCTGCACATCTTTTCACTGTGTGAGGAAACGGAGCACGCAGAGGAAACCTACACTTTCATGGGGAGAACATGCAAACTCCACACTGATAGTCATCCAAGGTTGGAATCGAACTTGGGTTCCTGGCTCTGTGAGGCAGCAGTGCTAACCACTGTGCCACCATGTTACCCATAGATCCCTGAGTTCCTCATTGAGGAACTGAACTCTAGTTTCCTGCGTGACAGGCAGGGATACTAACCATGACAGTAATGAGGGGCTCCAAATACAATGGCACCCAACTGGGGCCTGAATCCACAATCCTGAGATTAAGGGCGGGATCTCTTGGCCACATTCGTCCCAAAACCGGAAAATCCTGCCCCAGGTCAATGGATCTTTGCATGATCTGCACCCCAGCCCGTTCCAATTTCCATGGTGGATGGGACAAGACAATTCCCCACTGAGCAAATCTCATGCTTCTACCAACAGAGCTAACCAAACAGCCGATGTTTGCAAAATTCAAAACATAGTGTACAACATTAGATGTGACTCTATGGTTGGGAGGCATGCTGGTAAAGTGTTAGCACTGCTGCCTCATAGTGCCAGGGACCCAGGTTCAATTCCTGGCTTGGGTCACTGTCTGTCTGGAGTTTGCGCATTCTCTCTGTATCTGCTTGGGTTTCCTCCAGGTACTCCAGTTTTCTTCCACAGTCAGAAAGATGTGTTGGGCACATTGGCCATGCTAAATTCTCCCTCAGTGTACCTGAACAGACCCCAGAGTGAAGCGATGAGGAGATTTTCACAGTAATTTCACTGCAGTGTTAATGTAAGCCTACAAATAAATAAACTTGCTAAGCAATCTTGAATGCACTAAAAATTATACTGACATCCAATTTAAGATTATCAGTCGAGTTTGCAGTGTGCTAGAATCTACAAATATTCACATATAGAACCTTATCCTTTGCAGACAGGAAGAACATGTCCACTCATTGCTTTTAGAACTGAACAGAAGTTTGGGAACAGCCATTCTCTGGTTCATTCCTTTTGGCAATACCTCGACCGATCACAGAATCACAGCCGTTTGGCCCATTTGACAGGATTTTACAACCTTGCTTAGGCGTGACCGGAAATTCCTGCCTGAGGTCAACCGAGATTTCTGTTATCAGACCTTTGCCCGCTCCGATTCTGTGGCGGGCAAGGTGGTAGAATTCTGGCCTTCATATCTGCACAACTCTTAAAATGAGCATTCTGACTTAATACCATTCTCCAGACATTTTCCTGTACTCTTGCACATTGTTATTATTCAAGTAACCACCTCACGTTCCATCGAATGCCCCAAGTGAACCTGCCAACTCCGCACTTCCAGACCAAACCACTTGCTGCGTGAAGAAGGTTTTTTTCACATCAAATTTTCATCTTTTGCCAATCACATATATCGGTGCCTTCTCATTCTTGATATTATTATGAAAGTGAACAGTTTGTCCCCACCTACTCTGTCCAGCTCCCACATGGTTTTGAACATCTCTATTAAATCTTTTCTTAGCCTTCTCCTCTTCAAGGAGAACAGTGCATACTTCTCCAACCTCTCTTTATAGCTGAAGTTTCTCAGCCCTGGAAACATCCTTGTAAACCTCTTCTGCACTCTCTCCAACATTAAATCATATCCTCCCAGTAGTGTGGCGCCCACAACTGCACACAACACTCCAGCTGAGACCTAGTCCTGTATAAGTTCAAAATAGCCTCTTTGCTGTTGTATTCTATTCTTATTAATAGAGCGCAGAATACTATACACTTTATTAACTGCTCTCTCCAACTGTCTTGTTACTTTAATGATCAATGCAGAAATACACCCAGGTCCCTCTGCTGCTGCGCCTCCTGAAGAATTTTATTCTTAATTTTATACTGTTTTTCCTTGTGCTTCCTACTAAAATGCATCACCTCACACTTCTTTGCATTGAACTTTACTTCCCAATGGCTGGCAGTAAGAGTGGGAAATTATACTTGATGTGGAGTAACATCACTCAAACTATAAACCTTTGGTGACAGACTAATGTGCTAGCCCAGGAAAAATTAGCAACAGAGTCTGTTTTAGTGCATCACTCGGTGCAGGAAAAGAAAAGAGAGTGTAAATCATGAACAAAGAACATTATAGCATAGGAACAGCATAGGCCCTCCAAACCTGCACTGATCATGCTGCCTGACTGAACGAAAACCCCCTATCCTTCTAGGACCATATCCCTCTACTTTTGTCAAGACATCCCTTAAAAGTCACTATCGTATCTGTTTCCACTATCTCCTCTGACAGTGAGTTCCAGGCACCAACCACTCTGAGTAAAAAACTTGCCTCGTACATCTCCTTTAAACTTTGCTCCTCACAACTTAAACAAATGCCCCCTTGTAATTGACTCTTCCATCCTGGAAGAAAGCTTCTGACTATCCAATCTGTCCATGTCCCTCATAATCCTGTAGATTTCTAACAGATCGCCCCTCAACCTCTATCATTTCAATGAGAACAAACCCTTCAACCTCTCCTCATAGCTAATGCCCTCTGTACCAGGCAACATCCTGGTAAAGCTTTTCTGTACCCTCTGCAAAGTCTCCACATCCTTCTGATAGTGTGGCAGCTGGAATTGAACACTATATGGATATATGGTCAAAAGTCACTGGGTCAAATGTGATACAAAGTTGAGAACTGTCTGGTTCAGTTTTGGACAGTTGCCTGGGACAGTAACAGAGCTGACGGGTATGGAATAGATTAAAGACAATGGTTTCCAAGGCAGCCGGCAGCACTAATTAATACTTACAATTAGAAAGCAGGCACCTAGCATAACGGCTTTCATCTTAACATCTAGATCCATGGGGAACTGGATCCCAAAGTTATCCGCATCTGTGAATGTTTCTCTCACGAGTCCAGTCCACTGCTTTGTGATTGTCCCAACTGTTTCAGTCTCATCAAGATTGGTCACCTGTAACAAGATAAGAAATGTTATATGTAAATATACTGGAGTTATCATCTGGCACGATACTGACCCCTTATGCGGGCATTACCTCAAGATTCTCCACATCCTAAATAAGAAGGAAGAAATAGGAGCAGGAATAGGCCATACAGCCTCATCCCTGGCAGGATAGGCCAAGTAACCTTCGGCACTGCTCTGCTACTCGATAAGATCGTGGCTGATCTTCTAACTATTGGGAATCAAACTGAGCCGAAGGGGTCAGAATCTTTCATCCTGGAATCTACGTTCAGCGGTGGGCAGAGAAGTGGTAATAATTTCATCTCAGTGGAGACTGACTGCATGCGATCCTGGGACATTTAGGCCAGTAAATATGCATCCACCAGGAGCTTGTTGATCCGTGTGACAGGGCCAGGCAGGAAATTGCCATCGCAACCATCAGGGTTCGTAGCTGCAGATGCCTTATTTGATGGTAACCCATCAGCAAGCATCATCCCTGTGCTCACCAACTCTGCCACCCTTCTCCACTAACACTTCCTTCCTTCTTTGGTCATCCAACTCATAGTGGCACTGTCCTGGTCTCAAGAAGAGGTTGGCACTTACAGATGATCCCCATAGAGAACAATGCAATGGCAACTCACTATTCATCATGGAAGAAATGTACCTCACCAGGCACACACCACTATGTGCAAACATAAAAATGAACTCTATTCTCTTGCTGGATGGAAACATAAGTTGCCATGGGGAAATTATTTGTGGTGGAGGGGTCCTTTAATGAACATACATGTCTTGCTAAAGCATGCAAAAGACCTTTCTGATATTATTCACCAGGGAGCTTCACCCACCTAACCCATTTTTATATCCCTGAGAACTTTATTCCTAAAACCCATTTGGTTCACTGTTGTCCTTTAGATCAGAAAATTTGCCATCCTTACCTTGTTTGCCCTGTGACTCCAGACCCATAGCTTCTCAACTGCCCTCTGAAATGGCCTGACAAACCACTCAATTTCAAGGACCAGCCAGAGACACCCATGCCCCATGAATGAATGAGGAAAAAATTCATTCAGCCCGCCACCACTGGGGAACTATTCACGGCCTCATGTCAAGTTGCCCATCCGGCCCACGGCTGATAGGACAAGATAACTTCACTCATGATCATGGTCACTGAAGTGCACTCTCAGTGAACAAAGAATAAGGAATGTACAGCACAGGAACAGGCCCTTCGGCCCTCCAAGCCCATGCTGTTCATAATGCCTGTCTAAAGTAAATACTTTCTGCCCTTAGTCTGTATCCCTCTATTCCCTCCCTATTCATGTACCCATCCTCATGTCTCTTAAATGTGTCTGCTTCCATCACCTCCTCTGGCAGGCACTCACCACTCTCTGTGTGAAAAATTTTCCCCTCATACCTCCCTTAAACTTCTCCCCTCTCACCTTGAACTGACTGTATACAGCTCTGGCCAACTTATTATAGAAAGTATATTATTAAACTGGAAAGGGTGCAGAAAAGGTTTACTAGGATGCTACCAGGACTTGATGGTTTAAGTTATAAGGAGAGGCTGGATAGACGGGGATTTTTTTCTCTGGAGCGTAGAAGGTTAAGGGATGATCTTATAGAGGCCTATAAAATAATGAGGGGCATCGATCTGCTAGATAGTCAATATCTTTTCCCAAAGATAGGGGAGGCTAAAATTAGAGGGCATAGATGAGACGGTGAGATTCAAAAGGGTCCAGAAGGGCAATATTTTTACATAGAGGGTGGTGAGTATCTGGAACAAGCTGCCAGAGGAAGTAGTAGAGGCGGGTACAATTTTGTGTTTTTCATAGTTTATAACAGTTTCATACGTAAGATGAGTATAGAGGGATATAGGCCAAACATGGGCAATTAGGACTAACTTAGTTGTTAAAAAAAAAGTGGCAAGCACAAATTGGGCTGAAGGGGCTACTTTTCATGCTATAAATCCCTATGTCTCTAAGACAATTCTACTCTCTGAATATTCACCCTGTCTATCCTCTTTCCATTTACCCAGATTCATTTGCTAAAACCCTGATTCACAAATAGATTGCAACAGGAGGAATTCACTTGAAAAGTACGTCAGAAAAATAAGTTGAAAGGTTTCCCCATGGGCCAAGTGGAAAAAGGCTACCTGTATATCCGCAAAACTGACTATAACTTTCATATAGAACGGAGGACTGAAGAACGCATTGTGTTTAAAACTAAAGTACCTTGATCTCAATATCGCTGCAACAGTTGCAGACACAGCAAGGGCCAATAATCTTCAAAACAGGCTCCTTCTTCTCGTTTTGAATGGTGAATTTTGGCAGACAAATGTCCCATGTTTCGATGACATATCCGACTGGCTGACCAGGTGGTGCCATTACTTCCAACTGTGAAAGAAGGAAAAATATAATCCTCAGTGTTGTGAACAAGCATCTTCAGAGGAATTCACTCATCAAGCTGGGGGAGGAAGATCGATAAACAAACCTGGGACAACTTGTTTCAAGACCAAGTGACATCACCTTCGGACAATAGAAAAGGAGAGAGAGAGAGAAAGTGAGAGAGAGAGGACAGAGAGAGAGAGAGAGAGAGACACCCTGAAACAGAGTGAGAGTGAGAAACAGGGAGAGATAGAGCGAGACAAAGAAAGAGAGCAAGACAAGACACATAGAGAGAGGACCACACATAACCAGAGAAACACACAGACGCAGAGAAAAACACAAGGAGATAGAGCGAGAGACAGAGAGAGACATAGAGTGAGAGAGGAGGGGAGAGAAGCACATGCACAGACCCAGAGAAATACACCTTTTTTTTTTGCTTCCCCCAATTGTGCTGGCTCTGTTTTGTTGGCTATGTCGGTTTGTGCCCTTGAACGTTAATTTAGATGTCATTAATGAGTTGTGGTTGATGTTGTCCAGATTCACCTCTACTACCTTGCCATTCAAGATTCCACCAGCGGAGACCAGACCTGATGGCCCCACCCCGGGGGTTGGGGGAGGGGGGGGGGGTACTGGAATTCATAGAAGCCTCCTCCTCCCCAATATTTGGGTAGGGCCGGACAGTGTGCATGAATCAGTACCTACCTGGCAACCTGGCAGTGCCCACCAAGCACTCTGGCACTGCCCACTGAGCACCATAAATGTACCAGAGCAGTGCCAAGGGGGTTGGAGCCTGTGGGGTGAAGCTACGACAGAGAGGGGAGAGAAGGGAGTTCTGCAGGGGTGGGGATCAGGGAGGGAGGGAGAGAGAAAAATCTCCAGGGATAGCGATAGAGCTGAGAGGGAGGGAATTTTGCAGGGATAGCAACGGGGATGAGAGGGAGACAACTCTGCCAGGCTGGTGATTGGGATGGGAAGGAGGAATGGAACTCTGCAGATCGGGGGGGGGTTTGATATCCGTGGGTGTATAGGGAGGGGTGGCAGCAGGAGATCGCCCATACACTGGGAGATTAGGCACCTGCAGCGTGGCGCCCCAAGAGCTCAGTAGCCGGCTTCCCGGCAAGCTCTTGCTCCACCACCCCATACACTTGTTGGCAGGAATCGTATCCTGGCACTTTTTTTTTGCATCAAGTGTCATAAGATACAGTTCACCCAAAAAAAACTGGCACTATTCTTTTCTGTTTTGTGCAGCACTTACAATGTTTTTCACAAGATCACGCTCTAAGTTTTTGAGCGAAAGCATATGAAATGAACTGGGTTAAAAATATTTAATGATGTTATCAAACTACCACAGGTGAAAAAGAAAAGTCACTGACCTCCTGCAAACAGCATGGACAGCAGCAGCCAGTACACTTCAGGGGCCGGTACAAACTCATCACTTCTTGTCCCAAGTTGTCAATAATCTTCATGTCAAAGGACCGCATGTTCCCACAGCAATTCCGGTTACAAAAGTCATTTTCTTCAGCGGCAAAGTAGACCAGCTGTCCGAGACTGTTCTTGATTTGATATTTGTTATTGGTCTCAAATCCAGTTAAGACTAAAATCAACAGAGTGATAAAAACATTAGTGAATTAGAGCAAAGTGCGTTGCCTTCAAAACATGCCAGTAAATAAAGATCTGAAATTGAGGAAGTTAGGGAGAAACTCAGCCCAGACAAAAGGGGGTAAGGTGATTCAAATCATCAGAGAATCCTACAGTGCAGAGGGAGACCATTCGGCCCACCGACCACAATCCCATCTCAGCCCTATACCCATAACTCCATGCATTTACCCTGCTAGTCCCCCTGACACTAAAGGGCAATTTGGCGTGGCCAACCCACCTAACCCACACATCCTTGGAGTGTAGGGAGAAAGCGAAGCATCCAGAGGGAACCCACGCAGATGTGAGGAGAATGTGCAGACTCCACACAGGCAACGACCTAAGCCAGGAATTGAACCCAGTTCCCTGGAAGGCAGCAGTGCTGAGCTATGCTTAGGTGACACAGTTTCAAAAGCCCATAGATTTAAGCATGTTGTTGAAAAGTAGAAGAAAAGAGATCATTTGGATGACTCTGATATTAGGATGATTCCAGCTTTGGGATGGCACAGTGGCATAGGGGGACACGGTGCACACTGGTTAGCACTGCTGCCACAGAGTGCCAGGGACCTGGATTCAATTCCTGGCTTGGGTCATTGCCTGTGTAGAATTTGCACATTCTCTCCATGTCCACATGGGTTTCCTCCAGGTGCTCCAGTTTCTTTCCACAGTCCGAAAAACATGCCGATTAGGTGCATTCATCCAAACAGGCACCAGAATGTGGCGCTAGGGGAATTTCACAGTAACTTCATTGCAGTGTTAATGTAAATCTTACTTGTGATTACTAAATCAACTTTAACTTTATGAGGTGAGACATGAGGAACTGAAATTCTCCACTGCTTCACGCCCTGGCAGTGGAAATGGAGAATTTGGCGCTTAGCTAAATTTCCGTTCACTGCAACGGGACTGGAGAATCCCAGCTGCGTGGAAAGTCGGAGAATCCCTGCCGCGGACAAGGTCGGAGAATCCAATCCGAGGTACAGTAACCATTTCCATTGCAGCAGGAAATGGAGCAAAGAGCAGATTCACAATCACGGTAAGGGTTTTTATGCAGTGGGTAGGGAAGGATCTGTTCCACTGGTTACAGAGGCAACGACATGAGGTTAATAATTTGCAAATCATGACTTTAAGGTAAGATTACACAAGATTTCTCGATGCATTTTTTGAAGATTTGTTGAAGCATAAAATACTTTGCTGCAGGGAGCTGCTGGATCAGAGACCATGGAAGGGATAAATAGGTTAAGACTGGAAATAGAGGAATGCATTAATGGAGAGATAAAGATAGACGGTCAACTGGACTCATTTATGATAACCCTTAAAAAGAACTGGAGCAGATGCAGTCAATCAACTTCTCTCATCTGGTGCTGGAAACACCCCCTTTTCTATTACAGTTTAATTGGAGCCCCTTTATCAGCCATACAACCTCAAGCAATCATACAATGGTTAGTACTGCTACCTCACAGAGCCAGGGACCTGCTATCTGCGAGCAGTTTGAACTATCCTATCTGTGTGAACTTCCTTCAGGTGCTCCGCTTCCTTCCCACAGTCTGGAAGACCATGCTGCTGAGATGCATTGGCCATGCTGAATTCTCCCTCAGTGTACCCGAACAGGAGTGTGGCAACTTAGAGGATTTTCACAGTAACTTCATTGCAATGTTAATGTAAGCCTACTGATAAACAGCTGTCCGTTAAAACTGCTGTCCACATTTTAGAGGCAGTATCAGTATGAAAAAAGTGGAATAAATATTCCCAATGGTGAAATAAAAAACACAAAGGGTGGGATTTTACAGCCTTGCTCATCCCAAAACCATAAAATCCTGCCCAAGATCAATAGATTTTTCCATGTTCCACCTCTCACCGTGCTCCAATTCCCATGGTGGGTGGGGTGGTAAAATTCCAGTTAATGTATAGGCAGCTATCATATCACCTGAAGGGAATAGCAACATCCAGGCACTCAAAGGAGCAGCAAGAGTTACAAACTCTCAATGCAGGTCAGCCTGAATTCCTTCTCGAAGATTAGTGGTTAGTGAGATTATTTTCTGCTACTCTAAGTTTGGACAATGAATTCCACCTCACACATGTGAACAATAAGCCCTGTCTGAATATGAGAAATTGAAACGCTGCTACACGTATTGGAAATACAAATCTCTGCCTGCTTTTGCCCACTTATTAGAATTACAATTTATCTCTTACCCATTCAGAATTCTACTGTGTGCAAGACTTCGATTGAGCACTGCAGCACATAGAAATCTGCTTTCACAGAAACACTTGTCATAGGTAGAGGGAAAAATAACTGGGCATTGAGCTGTATTGATTAGTGCAAATGTGTTCTAAGAATGTAGTTTATAAATGTATTTTTTATTATTTTTATTCATTTGTGCAACATGGGAATCACTGGCTGGCCAGTGTTTATTATCCATCCCCGGTTGCCCTTGAGAAATGATGGTGATCTGCCTTCTTAGAAAACTTTCTTTCCGATTGTATCACAGCTTGGTATAGCTCCTATTCTGCCCAAGACCGCAAGAAATGACAAAGGGTCTGTTTCTGCACTGTAGGGTTCTATGATTCTATGAAAAGCTCGTGAATGTACCCTAATCCATCATGCTAACCAGCCTCCCATTCATTGACACTATCTAACCTTCCACCAGCCAGCATAACTAAGGACCCCACATACCTCGTACATTCTCTCTTCCACCTTCTTCTGTTAGGAAAAAGATACAAAAGTCTGAAGTCACGTACTGACCGACTCAAGAACAGCTTCTTCCCTGCTGCCATCAGACTCTTGAACGGATTTTCCTTGCATTAAGTTGATGTTTCACTACACCCTAGGTATGATTGTAACACTACATTCACGAGCTTTTCATAGAATCATAGAATCCTACAGTGCAGAAACAGACCCTTTGTCATTTCTTGCGGTCTTAGGCAGAATAGGAGCTATACCAAGCTGTGATACAATTGGAAAGAAAGTTTCCTAAGAAGGCAGATCACCATCATTTCTCAAGGGCAACCGGGGATGGACAACAAACACTGGCCAGCCAGTGATTCCCAAAATGCACAAATGAATAAAAACAATAAAAAATACATTTATAAACTACATTCTTAGAACACATTTGCACTAATCCAGCTCTTGTTTCCTTCTCTATGAACAGTATGCTTTGTCAGCATAGCGCACAAGAAGCAATATTTTTCACTATACACTAATACATGTGACAATAATAAATCAAATGGAATCAAAGCCTTGAACCATTGCAGTCCACGTGCTGTGGGCTGACCCGCAATGCCGTCAGAATGGGAATTCCAGGATTTTGACCTAAGTGACTGCGAAGGAATGGCAATATATTTCCAAGTCAGGACGGTGAGTGGCTTGGAGGGGAACGTGATTTACAGCAACCAACATGTGAGAAGGATTGTGATCTTAACAGACAGATCACGACTTGAGGTTGTAGCGTTTGATCTGCTCAGTAAGATCAGCTGGAGCTTGGCAAAATGCCAGGAAAATAAGGCAGAATACAAAGCAGATTCACTCTCGTCCCAAGCTGACTTCACACCCCAGCCCCCAACAGCAACTTACCTTCCAACAGCTCCACCTGCTGGTGAACCAGAAGTTGGTCGATCTGCGACAGAAACAGAATTTTCATAAAGAAACAAATTGTTGAGGAAAACTGCACAAAAAGGTACAATCCATCATTTTAGCCAGAACAACATCATTTAGCAATTTTTGGCCAGTTGGAGCATTGGGTATTGGAATGTAAGAACTAGGAGCAGGAGCAGGCGATCTGGCCCTTGAGCCTGCTCCGCCACTCAATAAGATCATGGCTGATCCTTTCATGAACTCAGCTCCACTTATCAGCCCACTCACTCTTAACCCTTGATTACTTCATGGTTCATAAATGCATCTATCCTTGCCTTAAAAACATTCAACGAGGTAGCCTTAACTACTTCACTAGACAGGGAATTCCACAGATTTACAACGCTTTGTGTGAAGAGTTCCTCTCTAACTCAGTCTAAATCTCTATACATCTCTATAAATACAATTGATTCATTCTAATTATATTGACACTCACTTCATGCACCTGCATTAATTGTGGCCAGATTAGATGTTCAGTCTCTAAAATTGCAAATGGCAATTTTCAGATTTTCGTTATTCTGAACTGAAAACCTAACTTGTGGATTAAACTTTCAAAGGCTTTCAAGAAGACCGTAAAGAATCTTGACATCGACAGCAACTTGTGTTCACATAAACCTTTAATCTTGTAAATAGAACCAAATTCGAGCCTTCACTTTAACTTAAGTGTTGAATAGTAGAGGACAGCAATGTTCATAGTGGGTTTGCTGAGTTTTTCTGTTGAGGGTCCACCCCATTCATTCCTTAAAGCTGAAGTTCCTAAGATTATCCTTGTCAAAGTACCAGAAGAATTGCCACAGTAATTGGATGTATTACAATCAATAATAGTTTCATGGTCATCAGTTCCAGATATTTTTATTGAATTCAAACTCCACCATCTGCCCTGGTGGGATTTGAACCCGGATCCCCAGAACATTAGCTGAGTTTCTGGATTAATAGTGTAGCAATAATACCACTAGGCCATCACCCTCCCCTGCTGGGTTTGTCCTGTGAGGATTGTTACTTTCCCTCCCTGAACCTCTCACCATCTCTAGCTCACTCTCCTCCTCTAAGACATTCCTGAAAATCCACCACATTTCTTCTGCTGTTATTTAAGTTAGAAGGTGAGAGATGAAGGAACAGAATGGTGAAGCGACATGAACTGCCAAATGAGCCATTGATCCATCTATTTATAATGTTGTTACCTCTTTGTTCAAGCTTTCTGTCACATATTCTGATATCTTCTCATAAGACTAGTGCTAAATTTGCCTGATAATGCCACCCTCCCCCCAACAAAGTTATTATGATGCTAAAGGTACTTTTCAAATGCAGATTGTTGCTGTTATTCTTTACAGACAATTTTGAAAGCCTTATCATAGAATCACAGAAGGAGGGCATTCGGCCCATTGAGTGCACTGACCACAATCCCATCCAGGCCCTATTTCCACATATTTTCCCAGCAAATCCTGCTGGCACTAGGGTCAATTTAGCATGGCCAGTCAACCTAACCTGCTGGGAAGAAGCCAGAGTACCAGACGGAAACTGGAGAGAATGTGCAGACTCTGCACAAACAATGACCCGGGGCTGGAATTGAACCCGGGTCCCTGGCGCTGTGAGGCGGCAGTGCTAACCACTGTGCCACTGTGTATTGCACCCCAATATGACAGATGTGGAAAATGCTTGTCACTTTTACGGAACTGCGACCTCAGCTTCCTGTAATGACTATCAGCTCACATCATTAGAACTGGGATATTCTGATAAAGAAATATGATAAATATGATGAACAGACTGTATAAATAATGGATGGGCAATGATAAGAAAGAGAACATTCCTGTCAGTTGTTAAGACCTACATTAACAGGGGATAACAGGGTTTCTTTAAACTTCTTCGAGAATTCTCCAGTTGTGGTTCTGACACACAGCAAAATACAATTAATAACAGCCACTGGTACTGCTACAAATCAGTGACAGTAAATTCCCTTCTGCTCTAGCTATCCTCCATCTTTTAGATTTATTTTATAAACCCAGTACCCCCAGAGGACCATGATGTGGAGATACCAATGTTGGACTGGGGTGCGCACAATAAGGAGTCTCGCAACATCAGGTTAAAGTCCAACAGGTTTATTGGGAATCGCGAGCTTTCGGAGTGTCGCTCCTTCATCAGGTGAAGAAGCAGCATCACCTGATGAAAGGACAACACTCCGAAAGCTCGTGATTCCAAATAAACCTGCCGGACTTTAGCCTGATGTTGCGAGATATCTTACTGTGTCCGCGCCAGGGGATGTAAGGGACAATGTTCCACATTCTAATAGCCCAGTGTCACCAAGAGTGTCCCAATGAGTTCAAGCTTTTAACTTAATTAAATTCTCTGCACCGATGTTAAAGCAAATAGACCTGCTGAACATAAGGTGGACACAAGAGCTGATCAAATCACATCGATGGTTCAGTCATGTCTTGTAGGTGAACTAACATTCTTCGAAATACTGAATGCATCATTTATGCTATAGCTAACTGAGCACAAGTTCCTGCTAGATTAACAATGCACGCTTTCTGTCCAGGGATATCATCAAGCTTTTCACTTACCTGTGAAAGATACTCCAGGCCCGGTGGGCAATTTGGGATCGCACTGGGCATTGGCATCAGCTGAAGACCACCCTGTTCTTTCTGCCCTGGGGGAGCTTGATTGGCGTAGGCTCCAGAAGGGTAGGCCCCAGCAGGTACTGCCCCTGGAGGGTAGGCCCCTGGGGGATAGGCCCCAGGAGGGCAGGCTCCAGGAGGGTAGGCCCCAGGAGGATAGGCACCAGGGGGACAGGTACCAGGGGGATAGGCACCAGGGGGATAGATGACAGGCGGACAAGTACCAGGAGGATAGACACCAGGAGGATAGGCACCAGGTTGTAAGGCAATAGGCTGCTGTGTTCCAGGCGGTGGTTGTGTCTCAGCTGACTGAGGATTAGTTGCTAAAAAACATAACATTCAAAACTCAGCAAATACATGAATACCCTCAGAAATCAAACCTTACCACTTCCATAAGAACAATCAATTGACCACATAAAAAGCCTTATCAACCCAGCAAACACCCTAATTGCATTCACCGTTCCTTTGATGAAGAATCATATTGTATTTGAAGAATTAGCTTTGTTTCTCTCTCCACAGATGTTGCTTGATTATTTCCAACACTTCCCACTTTCATTTATTTCTCTCTATTTTAATCACGTTCCAACTTCAGATTTTGGATGTGCACATATGCACATGTGTGTATGCACACATGCGTGTTCCATGCGTGTGTCTGTGCGCATTCAAGTGTGTATGCACATGTGTGTGTTGCTCAGGGCTTCTGCTAATGTGTATAAGATCAGTGCTTGAGAAACTAAGGAGTGAGGACAGTATGGTGGCATAGCGGTTAGTACTACTACCTGAGACGGCACCTAGGTTCGAGTCCCGACTTGGGTCACTGTCTGTTTGGGGTTTTCACATGTCTGCGTGGGTTGACAATGGGCGCTCCAGTTTCCTCTCACAATCCAAAGGTATGCAGGTTAGGTGGATTGGCCACGCTAAATTGCCCCTTAGCATCAGGGGACTGGCCAGGGTAAATGCATGTTATGGGTATACAGCCTGGGTGCGATTGTGGCCGGTACAGATTCAATGGGCTGAATGGCCTCCTTCTGCACCGTAGGATTCTATGTCTAACAGCACAATAGGGCAGTGATTTTAAAATTTTAGGAATTTTTAACATAAAAGGGTTTATTTGGACAGGAAGTAAAGGCAGGGTAACTGGGGGAAGAGGGGAGTTCCAGGGTCAGAGTAATTCAAAAAGGAAATGTATGCAGTGTTAATTCTGTCAAATGTTACGTGACTTCTCTGTGTGAGCCAGCAGGTGGAAGTGTTTCACTCAAATAGTCAAGTGATCCTAGTGTAAGGATTCTCTAAGCACGTCCATAGCTAGCAGGGTCCAGGTATACTGGTTTTTCCAGTGCTTCTGCTAGGTTCATGCAAAGTGTTATGCAGAGTCCAGCACAACCATGGTGCAGAGTAGGATCCACTGGATTAGAGACACATACAAGTATCAAGTCACCCCCTACTGTATCTTTGAGGAAACTGTCCATCTCCCTTCCTCATTCCCCTGGCGTTTTTACATTATGAAGTTGGTATATTTACAGGTTGTATTAAACTGCAATAGGGCAAGGAATCCTAGTTGGCTGCAGGTAAATACATAGAACATAGAACATAGAACATTACAGCGCAGAACAGGCCCTTCGGCCTTCGATGTTGCGCCGACCAATTAGGAAAAAGCAATGACCCTCTAACCTAAACCATTCCCTTTTCGTCCATAAACTTATCTACTAACCTCTTAAACGCCACCAAACTTGGCGCATCTACAACTGCAGCAGGCAGGGCATTCCATACCCTTACCACCCTCTGGGTAAAGAACCTACCTCTGACATCCATTCTATAACTACCACCCCTTAATTTAAAGCTATGTCCCCTCAGAATACAGAATGATGCTGCACCAAATATTAAACATGCAAAGCAAATTTAATGCAGACAGATATTAAATGTCATGCATAAGAAGAAAAAATGAGCAATGAACCACTCCATGAATGATGTTGCAAAATGTCTCACAATGCCAGGTTAAAAGCCAACAGGTTTATTTGGAATCTCGAGCTTTCAGAGTACTGCTCCTTCATCAATGAGTGGAGAGGTAGGTTTCACAAACATGGCATAAAGATAGAGATACAGTCGCAAGATAATGGTTGGAATCTTGCAATTATATCTTTGGCTATACATGCCGTGTTTGTGAAACTTTTCTCTTCACTCACCTGATGAAGGAGCAGTGCTCTGAAAGCTCATGATTCCAAATAAACCTGTTGGACTTTACCTCGGTGTTGTGAGACTTCTTACTGTGGCCACCCCAATCCAACTCCATCATTTCCATGTCATGAACGATGTTGCAAATGCAAATGAAGAAACTGACAAGAGCCCCAGAAGCCTCAGTAAACTTGATGTGTAATATGTCTAACCAATACAGAGCAACGGTCAGCAAAGAACAGAAGGCAATAGGAGCTCTTGTCCTGATCCTTTGGAACAGTGTATATGTCTGGATGAAGGTGTCATTGTAATTAAGGATAGGTGTTGTTCAATCAGTTGATAAAGATACATTTCTGTGGCTGTGTATTCCAGCTTCATGTAACCCAACAATCTCGACTGCTATGGTACAATGCTTCCTTTACAATCGCAGTGGAAAGCAGAAAGAAAATGAATATTTCCTGAATGGAGCCCATTCTGAATTAAACTGCAGCTACAACTTCTACATTGACAGACCTATTCTGTTGGAAAATCAAAGATGAATGCTCAGATTTTTACAGGTATCAAGGTAGAATTTGATTTGAGCACATTTCCTATGACTCAGCAGTGACTATATTTTAGAAACAATTCATTCAATGGAAGCGCTTCAAAACTTTCTGGAGTGACAGAAGGTGCTACAGAAACCGAAGTCTTTCTTTCAGAATAAGTGTGACAATACTGTGTCTTTAAAAATTGTGTTGAGCTATGTCCTTGTGCAGGATCTGTTGCAGCAGTTTTTTTATGCATTCTGAGCCGCAGTGTCTACCAGCATGCTATACTATTGTTGCAGCAGCCTAATTGTTTCTAATGGCTAGAATGTTGGTTTTAATCTGAATTAATGCTGTTCTGCTGTTTTCCTCTGGGATTTTGCAGTGTGGGGCTTCATTGAGATGATTGGTAGATATGGTTGTGCGATGGGGAAGCTGGGCTTTTCATAGAATATTCAAGATTAGATGCTGCTTGTGAAGTTAAGACAGAATCTCTCTCTTTCTCCCCCTCTGAAGTTGGAGACTGGAATCTGCCAGGAGATAAGTATCTCTTTTGGAGATTCTGCTGTATGGGAATTGTTGCTTTGGAAGCTAACTTGGGAATAGCATGGCGGTAGAGCGGTTAACACTACCGCTTCACAGTGCCAGGGACTCGGTTCAATTCCAGCTTAGGTCATTCTCTGTGGAGCTTATCATTGTCCTGCCGGGTGCTCCATTTTCCAGCCACACTCCAAAGGTATTAAGTTAGGTTGATTGGCCATGCTAAAATTGACCCTAGTGTCAGGGGGATTAGCAGGGTAAATATATGGGTTTATGGGAATGTGAGGGTGCTGGGTGGGATTATGGTCAGTGCAGATTTGATGAGCTGAATGGTGTCCTTCTGCACTGTAGGGATTCTATGATTCTAAGCTGTGGAGGGAGAGGTATCCTTTTCTGTCTCTGGGGTCTGAAGACTGGGAACTGCCCAGAGGCTGGGTTACTCCTCTGAGTTTATGCTGTTTTGAGAATATATCCTTCTCTGAAAATTGCTGCCTGGACCTCTCTCCAGATGTGATAAGCTGAAAATCAGGCATCATAAAAGCATACTTGTTTTTCTGCTAATTCTAAAGAAGGCTGTATGTCTAGTACTTTAAACTGTCACAACAGAGATAGCTAGTTGTTAAGAAATATACTATGTCACATTTAAATCTTGTAATTGGTAAAAGTTATGCCAATTTTTTTTTTGTTATATTTGAATTGGAGAGACTGCAGAAGAGATTTACAATGATATTGCCAGAACTCAAGCGGTTGAGTTATAGGGAGAGATTGGACAGGTTACGACTGCTTTTTTTGGAGCATTAGGAGTTTGAGGGATGATCTTACAGAAGTGCATAAGATCATGAGAGGCAGGAATAGGTGAAGGCACTCAGTCCTTTTCCCAAGGTTGGGGAATTGAGAACTAGAGGGCTTGGTTTAAATTAAGAGGGGAAAGAATAAATGGGAACCTGAGGTGCAACTTCTTCACACAAAGAGTGGTACACGTGTGGAATGAGCTGCGGAGGAAGTTATTGAGACAGGGACATTGACAACATTTAAAAGCATTTGGACAGATACATAGATGGGAAAGGTTTAGACGGATATAGGCAAAATGTGGGCAAATGGGGCTAGCTTAGATGGGCATTTTGGTCAGCATGGACCAGTTTAGGCTGAAGGGCCTGTTTGCATGCCATAGATTCCATGAACTGTGTTCCTAAATAAACTTTGTTTGATAAAAGCTTCTCAGTGGGTCATTGGAATCATACCTGGAGTCAAACACTTTATGCTCACCCTAATGCCAAAATCAAATGTAAAAGTTAGGATCTACGCTAACTTCCCAAAACACTTAGCGTTTCTGGCCTTGGATATTAACACTGGTTTGATCAGGCAGCAAGCATGCTAACTGAGAGATCTGAAGCTAAGCCCAATATCACATTTCAACCATTTAGGTGAGTGGTCAGTAACTGCTGTGCCTCAACAGGTTATCCCAGCAATTTGGCTGGCTTTAGGGGCTTAATTCAAAGGGTTGTTGGATGGATTGGGCAGTATGCCATTGATGGTCAGGGGCTGACCATTGTGGGTTAGGGAATTATCTGGCATGGGGGAAGGAACACACCATGAAGCAAGGAGGTAGGGCAGCCTAGTGGGGCACAAACTAAGTATAGTCAGGAAATTGAATGCACTGCACCAAATAACACTGGAGCATTAAATGCCATCACATTATACACCCAAAGTAATATAAAAAAAAGATACCAGCTGCTCATATTTATATGGAGTCATAGAGCTTTACAGCACAGAAAGAGTCTCTTTGGCCCATTGTGACTGCACCAACCATTAGGCACACTTAGCTATTCCAATCCCAATTTCCAGCACTTGATCCGTGGCCTTGTACACTATAGTGTTTCAAGTACTCATCTAAATACTTCTTGAACGTTGTGAAAAACTGGATGAAGAATAGTTCCTCAAACCTCCTTTAAATCCCCTGCCCCTTAACCTTAAATCTATGCCCTCTGGTTATTGACCCCTCTACTAAGGGGAAAAGTTCTTTCCTAATTACCCATTCTATGTCCCTTATAATTTTGTACAACTCAATCAGGTCCTTCCCTTCAGCCTTCTCTGCTATCATTTAAGAATTACCTGAATAGTCACATGAGCAGACTGGGAATGGAGGGATACAAGCGAATGGTTTAGTTGGACCGATGAGCGGCACAGACTTGGAGGGCAGAAGGGCCTGTTTCCTGTGTTGTACTGTTCTTTGTTCTTTGTGCTCTAAGGAAAACAATTCCAACCTAAACAGCCTCTCTTTATAGCTGAAATGTTCCAGCCCAGGCAATATTGTGGTGAATCTCCTTTGCACCCTCTATAGGGCAATCACATCCTTCCTCTAGTGTAGCAACCAGAACTGTACACAGTATTCAAACTGTGGCTTAACAAGGGTTTCATACAGATCTTCCCTGCTCTTACTTTTTATGTAGAAACCTGGGCTGGCATTTAACATTAATCTTTCCTTTCCAACAAACCTAAAGTCTGTATTCTAACAACTAGTTTGCATCTAATGTTTCAATGGCACATCTTTGAACTTCAGCACAATGGATGAAAATGACATTTAAGTTTTGAAATGACACACTGAGATAGAAATCCATTGTGGACGGTGCTGGAAGACAGGTGGAATTGCAGTCATGGCATATTATATAACACATATCATATTCACTTCCCTTACACTGGGTGGGGAGTATAAAAGACATACCATACAATGCAGTTCATTTTGTACCAATGCAAGAAGAATTATTATCCGATTAAATTTACCATGGAAGGGAACTCACAGGTTGCAATTACAGGAAATAAACCTGTCTGTTTTGCAGAAGAGCCCTTATCCAAAACATCACACTATCTTTTCTTGCCCCCCGGTGTTGCTGTGCATGTTCAACATATGCTGCTTTTGTCAAAATAATAAATTAATCGGGGCTTCATTGTTTTAGCAACGAGTGGGTTGAATTGGTTTGTAAACTCTTTCTTACCTGGGTCAGCCATCACTCAACGTGCTTTCTTTCACAGTGGTCAGCTAAAGAAAGGAAACAAAATAGGAGCATTACTACAAACTGGTTTCTCATCTTATCCCTTTGAGCGATCAGATTTTCTTTTCTACGTGAGAATAAGCTCTTTGGAAAACACCTCTACTTTCTCAGAAGACTAAGGAAATTCGGCATGCCAGCTACCACTCTCACTAACTTCTACAGATGCATCATAGGAAGCATTCTTTCTGGTTGTATCACAGCTTGGTATGGCTCCTGCTCTGCCCAAGACCGCAAGAAATTACAAAATGTAGCCCAATCCATCACACAAACCAGCCTCCCGTCCACTGACTCTGTCTACACTTCCTGCCGCCTTGCAAAGCAGCCAGTAGAATTAAGGACCTCATATGCATTCTCCCTTCCACTTCTTCCATTGGGAAAAAGTTGCAAAAGCCTAAGATCAAGAACCAACTGACGCGAGGACAGCTTCTTCCCTGTTGCTGTCAGACTTTTGAATAGACTTATCTTGCATTAAGTTGATCTTTCTCTACACCCTAGCTATCACTGTAAAACTACATTCTGCACTCTCTCATTTCCTTATCTATGCATGTTAAGTTTTGTCTGTATAGCAGGCAAGAAATAATACTTTTCACTGTACGTTATCCATATGACAAGAATAAATCAAAGGAAGATCAAGCAAATCTCTAGCTATTGGCAATCCCTCATGTCGAGGCTGATTCTTTCTCGCAGGTTGCTGGGTGAAATTCAGTGGAGAATATTCCCTTTCTGTCTACCATGGGATTTGTAGTGAGTGGAGAGTGGGCGATTTTGATTCGATTTGCTTGATTATTGTCACATATATTAATCTACAGTGAAAAGTATTGTCTCTTGTGCGCTATATAGGCAAAGCATACCGTTCATAGAGAAGGAAAGGAGAGAATGCAGAATGCAGTGTTAGAGTCATAGTTGGGGTGTAGAGAAAGGTCAATTCAATGCGAGGTAGGTCCATTCACAAATCTGATGGCAGCAGGGAAGAAGCTGTTCTTCAGATGGTTGGTACGTGATGTTAGACTTTTGTATTTTTTCTCCGATGGAAGAAGACAGAATGTCTAGGGTGCGTGGGATCCTTGATTATGCTGGGTTGTTAAGTATGTTCAAGGTTGTAGTTATGCTGGGTTGTTAAGTACGTTCAAGGTTGAGATAGACAGATTTTTTATCCATAAGAGAATCAAGGGTTATAGAGCTAAGGTTGGATTTGAGGATTATATCAGATCACTTATGATCTCATTGAATGGCGGGAAAGGTGAAAGAGGGAATGTCCTGGGTGCACTGGGGTCCTTGATTACGCTGGCTGCTTTTCTGAAGCAGTGTTAAGTGTAAACAGTGTCAATAAATGGGAGACTGGTTTGAGCGTTGGACTGGGATTCGTTCACAGCCCTTTGTAATTTCTTGTGGTTTTGGACAGAGCAGAAGCCAGACCAAGCTGTGATACAACCAGAAAGGATGCTCTCTGTGGTGCATCTGTAAAGATGTGAGACATAGCAGATATTTCTTTTGTCTACAAAGAAAGAGGAGGCATTGGTGGATTTTCTTAACTACAGCATCTGCACGGAGGGACCAGGATAGGCTCATCTAAGGACCCATTGAACTCAGTTAGGATTTTCTGGTTTTGGGGCAAGCTCAGCCAGAAAATCCTGCCCTCAGTGTCGGCTCTGAGTTTGCAGATGGTTTATGCATTCTCTCGTGATCTTACAGATTCTCCCTGAGTTAGGCTTGGGATTGTCAACTGCTTGGGTGTAGGGGTACTGGCAGTTTGCTGGCAGGGATAACACAGGTACAGGCCCTTCGGCCCTTCCAAGCCTGCACCAACCATGCTGCCTGACTGAACTAAAACCCCTTCCAGGGACCATATCCCTCTATTCCCATCCTATTCATAGATTTGTTAAGATGCCTGATAGCTACCTTCTGCTTCCATCTCCCCACCATTCTCTCTCAGTAACTACTCCTGCCGATCACGCAGGTCTTGGGAACATTTTTGATGATATGTCACCATTTTGGCCACAAAGGGACATCTGCCTCCCATTATATTCATGTGAATAGGGCAGACTTTCTGCTGTGAGAAAAGGGGTAGAATTCCTGGGCACTCATCATCCCACCAGTGAACACATGTCTCTGAAACCCACTGTCAGTTAATGATCAGTCGAGCCTTGGTTGGCAGTGGGTGAACCAGGGAAGGTGGAGAATGGACTGGGAAGAGCTCGCTCACCATCGAGAGCAGAATGCTGCTTTCACACACCACTCAGATCCCACTCAACGCCAATTCTACTTGTCCACTGGGAACCTTAGTTAACTGTCAGAGTGGTGACACAGTGGTTAGCACTGCTACCTCACGGTGCCAGGGACCTGAGTTCGATTCCTGGCTTGGTTCGCTATCTGTACGGAGTCTGCACATTCTCCCTATGTCTGCATGGGTTCCTTATTACTGCTCCGGTTTCCTCCCACAGTCCAAAAGGTGCACTGGCCATGGTAAATTCTCCTTCAGTGTACCTGCAGGTGCCAGAGCGTGGGAACTAGGGAGTTTCACAGTAACTTCATTGCACTGTTAATGTAAGACTATTGTGATGCTAATGAATAAATTTCTCCAGTCTGTTCAGCTAATACATTCTATGAAAACAATTTCTTCATAATAACCTTAACAAACAATGTTACAAGTACTTAGGAATACTCCATTGTCTATCTTAAGTATCTCTGGCTCCTGAACCCAGAATCATCTGGTTGTGTGCCCAAAATGGGATCCACCTGCATCGAAGTCATTGGCTTGAAGCTTGAGAAGCAAGAGCCTCAGGCATGTGTCAGAATTTTTTAACCTGGGACGCAATGGCATTGACATGTGCGAGGGGATGACTGATAGAGAATCTGATTCAAAAAGCAGAGATATTCCAGGAGCTGTGGAAGAGAATCATAGAACCCTACAGAGCAGGAAGAGGCCCTTCAACCCATCAAGTCTGCACTGAACACAGTCCATCCAGGCCCTACCCCATATCTCTACATATTATACCCACCGGTCCCTCTAATCTATGCATCCCTGGACACTAAGTGGCAATTTCTTAGCCTGGCCAATCAACCTAACTCACAAATCTTTGGACTGTGGGAGGAAACTGGAATACCCAGAGGAAACCCACGCAGACATGAGGAGAATGTGCAGCCTCCACACAGACTGTGACCCGAGCTGGGAAGCGAACACAGAACCCTGGAGCTGTGAAGCAGCAGTGCTAACCACTGTGCTACGGTGCCGTCCACTGGAATGATGTACACATGCTGGCAAAGCCTCCTTCCTTCATAGATCAGTGTCATGTATATCACCTTGACGATGTCTGGTTTGCCTTGCTGTTGCCTCAGGCTGCCTGGCTGAGGTCTACCCTCCTCAGCCCTGGACTGAGATCGAGAAACCGGTTGCTTTTTCTGCAAAAACACAGCAGGAGATCTTTGCCTTGGCTGCTGCCTCACTACCTCAGAGTCACCTCAATGGCTTCCGATCAGTGTTTTCCCCCACTCTATGGGGGCTTGACCAATCAGAGTCTGATGCCACTCTGCATTGCCTGCTGACAGGTTCAACAAATACAAATGGGCCTACCAGCAATCACAGAGCTATCAGGCTCTTGGATTGGTGTCCAAGAACTGCCCACAGATACCGGCCAGCATGTGCCACCCCCATTGGTTGGGGAATCTCTGCTATGATCGAGGTGGACAACTCCCTGCCAAGACAATGTTGGGAAGTGGCGGGGAAGAAACTTACTGTGAGGTAGACTTTCCACTCGTAAGAATACCTGCACAGGCCTGTTTATGGATGCTAAACTTTCTCAAACCCTCTGGGCATTCGGCAAGTGGTGATGAGAAAGGATCGCCATATCAGAGAGTTTCTTGTCACAACTGGACACAAAGAAAGGAATTATGATTAACTGCTCCACTCTTAACTGAGGCAGAAGGGGAGTTTGGTGTCGGTTGCCATATTTTGAGCTGTTCCCTTCAGGATTAATTCCGCTCACCTTACTGAGGGAAGGGGCTACATCAGATACAGTAAAAATAGTCTTCCTCACTCCCAAGCCTGTTCTAAAGCTGTATCTCGCAGGATAATCCAGCAGTGGTCAAAAACCAGAAAAACAAAATGCTACGGATAGCAAGCACGTTGCAAAGTTTCTCAATCACATTTGGAATGACAGAGGGTGAGGGGCGACCAGATTGAGGTTTAAAAGATTATAAGCAACATGGACAGAATGGATAGCCAGATGCTCTTTCCTAGGGTAGAAAAGTGCCAGGGAAAGTAGGTTTAAGGTACGTGGGGAAAAGTTTAGAGGAGGCAAGTTTTTTTACACAAAGGGTGCTGAGTGTCTGGAATGTGCTGCCCAGGGAGGTGATGGGAGCAGGTATGATAGTGGCATTTAAGGGGCAGCTAGACAAATACATGAATAGGATGGAAATGGAAGGATACGGACTCCATAACTGCACACGGTTTTAATTTAGGCAGGCATCATGATTGACACAGACTTGGTGGGCCGAAGAGCCTGTTCCTGTGCTGTACTGTTCTTTGTTCTTTGAATGATGGCTCCGAATAATGTAACTCCCTAATTTACTTCGAACTCCAGACTGCATATACAACTCGATCAACTGCAAAAATGCTATGCCGTGACTACTAAATGGCAAGGGTGACTGAATAAACAATGTTTCCCTCCACCATTTTACAAGAACATAACTTAATCTCAGTGCAAATACTCCGGAATAGTTTCTTTCTACTTCAATTGCTTGATTTATAGGTCAGAATTTCCTGATCTTTCCCGATAACAATAGTGTGACACCCGGGGATACACAACAAATAATCCCACCTGGTTACAAAACATGCATAGCAATTGCCTGCAGTCACTGACTCCTGGCATCACCTGAGCAGCATGTGATTAAAGTTCACACTTATTTCCAGCCACTCTTTTCCCTGTAACCCTTTCAGTCTCAGGTGTAGTTAAATTCAAAACAGAAGCAAGATGCCGAGCAAGTTGGTGTGCTGCAATGAAAACAGAAAATACTGGAAATACTCAGCGGATCTAGCAGCTCCTGTGGAATGGTATAAATGTTTTTAGTCAATGGTCTGAGCACAAGAAATAGAATCACTACCAGACCCTTCAAACCTGCCCTGCCATTCAACACTATCATGGCTAAGCTATACTGGCCTCAATTCCCTTTTTGTGTCATTTCCCCAGAGCCCTCTATTTCTCAATCTATCAAATACCTATCCACCTCCACTTTGAATACATCTAATGATTCAGCCTCCAGTATCCTTCGGGGCACAGAATTCCAGAGATTCACCATCCTCTGAGAGGAGATATTTCTACACACCTCAGTTTTAAATTACTGGCGCTTTATCTTGTATCAATGTCCCCTTGTTCGAGACTCCCTCACTCGTATAAATATCTCACCATCGACCCTGTCAAGTCCCACCCGTGTCTTATATGTCGGAATAAAGTCATTCCTTGCAGTATTCTAAACTCCAAGGAATACAGGCCAGACTATTTAGTCTCTCTTGATAGGACAACTCTCATTCCATAGCCTGGTGAATCTCCTTTGGACTGACTCCAATGTTACTATATCCTTTATCAAATAAGGGGACCAGAACAGTACACAATATTCCAGGTGAGGCATCACCAACATCTTGTAACACTGCAACAAAACTTCCCTATTTTTAATTTCCAATCCCATTGCAATATAGGTCAAAATGCCATTTGCCTTCTTCAATACTTTGTTGGACCTGCTTGCTAGTTTTTTGTGATTGATGCGCTGGAACACCTAGATCCCTCTGTATTTCACTCAGCTGCAGTAACTCTCCATTTAGATGATAATCTGCCTTTTCATTCCTCCTGCCAAAGTGCATGACCTCACACTTACCCACTCCATCGATTTCTTATCAATTTGCCCACCTCGTTCAGCAGAGCTCCCACATTTACCTTAGCTGCCCACTTCCTGCTTATAGGGGAGGCACAATAACACGGTGCTTCACCGTGCTAGGGACCCGGATTCGATTCCCTGCTTGGGTTGTTGTCTGTGTGAAGTTTGCATGTTCTCCCCATGTCTGTGTGGGTTTCCTCCTGGTGCTCCAGTTTCCTTCCACATCTTGAAAGACGTGCTGATTAAGTACATTGACCTGAACTAGCGCCAGATTATGGCAAATAGGGGAATTTCACAGTAACTTCATTGCAGTGTTAATGTAAGCCTTACTTGTGACTAAAAAATAAACTTTACTTTACTTTTACTTTATATATCCATAGAAAGAAGCGTATCCAGGTGATTTCTCAAGTCATAGAGAGTACTCTGAGACCATCAAGGAGAGTCTGAGGTTATGGCTATAGCAGAACCTTCACTGCACAGGAATACAGGAAAGTCAGGGATGGAGGTGTAACCAGATACCCCACTTCCAAAGATACGTAAACTACTCCCTCCTCTTTTTGAAATATATTCACAAAAATACAAAGAATTGAGTGAACTTTAAGTTATTCGCAATCCTTTCCCATCACATAGTTTTGAGTTGCAGTGACTGTATTTCAGATTGTAAAAGCACCTGGAGACTTTTCGAGTTCATGAAGAGGTGTGACTTTCAGGGACGTGACTTTTTCTCACATGCCAAAATCATTCAGGCTCTGAGTGACAGAGTAGGGCAGCTTATAGCTTACACTTGGGCAATTTCATCTGGCTTCGCAACACGCACAATTCAATGGCCAATGGAAACATAAGTCGAGTATATGTACACTTCAAACGGTTGGGAGTGATGTACAAGAAAATACAAGATGCACTAATCCATGTTGGCATCAGTAAGGCCACAGCTGCAGTATTATGTGCAGTTCTGGTGTCCTTATCTGAGAGAAGGATGTTCTTACTGTAGACACAGTGCAGCAAAGGTTTACCAGGCTAATTCCCGGGATGGCAGGTCTGAGATGTGTGGAGAGATAAAGTCAGTTAGGATTATATTCACTGGAGTTTAGAAGAATGAGAGAGGATCTCACAGAAACTTTAAAATTCTAATAGGGTTAGACAGGGTAGATTCAGAAAGAATTTTCACAGTGGTTGTGGAGTCCAGAACTAGGGGATCATAGTTTGAGGATAAAGGGTAAATCTTTTAGAACTGAGACAAGGAGAAATTTCTTCACCCAGGGGATGGTAAAGGTGTGGAATTCACTCCCACTGATTGGGGTCAAAACGTTGTCTGATTTCAAGAAAAAAATCTTGGGGTTAAAAGGGATCAAGGGAAATGGGGGGTAAGAGAGGATCAGGATATTGAATTTAATGATTGGCAATGATCAAAATGAATAGTGGAGCAGCTGTGAAGGGCTGAATGGCTTACTTCTAGTTCCTATGTAACACTTGGGTTACCAACTGCGACGAAATGTGTTGCTGATGTGGTTTTATCATTTGTTTTCCCTTTTGTTTGGTCAATATTTGGCTGACACATTGTGGCACTTTGCCTTCCCATGCTGATTTGAATCTGCTGCTCAGATTCCACCAGACCTCTGACCACCTCTCAACAATAGCTCTTGCTCCATCAAGAACCCGTGAGTACTTTCAGCTCCAGCCCTTTGAGCATCCACCCCACCCATCCCAGCCTTCATCCCTCTAATAGAGAATATATCTTAATTTTCATAGGCTCAAGCTGTGGTATTCCCTTCTTAAGCCATTCTATATCTCCAGCCTCCAATCTTTGACCATGTTTTTGGGCTCCCAACCTGTCTCAGTGTCAATCTACGCCTGACTCACCTGGGATGAAGCAGTTAGAAGGCTTTCCTATGTTAATGTCACTGTTATGAGTGCCTGTTGTTCATAGAATCTCCACAGTGCAGAAGGAGGCCACTCATCCCACTGAACCTGCACAGACAACAGTCCCATCCAGGCCTTGTGCCTATAACCCCATGTTTTTACCCTGTTAATTCCCTGAAACTAAGAGACAATTTAGCACGGACAATCAACCTAAGCCACACATCTTTGGAGTGTGGGAGGAAACCCACGCAGACCAGGGGAAAATATGCAAACTGCACACAGACAGTGAACCGAGGCTGCAATTGAACTCGGGTCCTTGGTGCTGTGAGGCAGTCATGCTAACCATGTGGCTGTAGAAGTTATAGAATCTGATTGTCACTGCACCCCACCCTTCCACCTGCCAAACAAACCAAATATGAGCAGGCAGAACCTGAACACTTCAGCATCCCTTCCATCTCGCCCTCCGTCCCCCCCCACTACCCCCCCAAACACACACACACACACACACACACACAATCAACTTGGATTGATTGGCAATTGACTTAACAAAACAATAAAAATCAATCGTATTAGAGGCTGAATTATGCATTGTTTGCCAGATGCCAAGTTTTTTTTGTGAATCATGACCATGAGTATGATTGCAAAACAGTACACTACGCCACCGATGTACATATAGATTGTAGATCTTCCAGTTCTGAAACCATGCCAGGATTTATCTGAACCTATTTCAGTGCAATTTCAGGAAAATCTACAACTGACTTGATCTTCGCAGCCTGACAGCATCGAGGGGAATGCTGTGAACAAAAGAGATTATTACATGTTGTCTTCAACAATCTGGTCATGACATTGGTCCATGTGAGCAGAGGCAGTCTGTTTAAATTGTCTCGTGATAACCACTCTGCCTAATTCTGGCCTCTTGTGTATTCTCAATTTTAATTGTTCTACCATTTCGATCAGTTGCCTCAGCCCCAGTGTCTAGAAGCCACTGCCTACACCTCAACAGAAGCTTTCTTCATTTAATACACACTACCTCTTTGAACAATGACCTAATATCTCTTGAGATGGCTTGGCATCATCATTTGCGTTATAATGTTCCTGTGAAACACAGTGGCCTGTTTCATGGTGCTAAAGGTGTTATTTATATGTAAGTTGTTACTCTTACTGTTTGCAAAATAAATCAGCTTAATCATGTGCCTCAGAGCTCCTCTCACTTAAAGTATTTGTCAATCTGCCTTTTATTCAAACAAAATGCATCCTCTAGCCCCACACTTCAAAACATCAATTCACACTCTTTCACTTCTCCCAGAAGTATCACAACTTGGTATGGCTCTTATTCTGACCAAGACTGCAAAAATCTACAAAGGATCATGAATGCTGCTAAATGCATCATGCAAACCAGCCACCCATCCATTGACTCTGTCTACACTTCCCGCTGCCTTGGGAAAGCAACCAGTATAATCAAGGACCCCATGCATTCCGACATACTCTCTTCCACCTTCTTCCATTGGGAAAAAAATTCAAAAGTCTAAACTCACATGCTAATACACTCAAGAACAGCTTCTTCCTGCTGTCATTGGCTTTTGAATGGATCTATCATGTATTAAGCTGATCTTTCTCTACACCCTAGCTATGACTGTAACACTACATCCTGCACCTTCTTTCCTTCTCCCTATGTACTCTACAAATGGTATGCTTTGTATGAATAGCACAGAAGTCTCAATACTTCTCACTGTGAGCAAATATAGAACCATAGAACCATAGAAAATTAGGGTCAAAAACAGGCCTCTTGGCTCTTCTTGTCTGTGCTAAACCATTTTTTGCCTTGTCCCACTGACCTGCACTTGGACCATATCCCTCCACACTCCTCTCATCCACGTACCTGAACAAGTTTTTCTTAAATGTCAAAAGTGACCCCGCATTTACCACTTTATCCAGCAGCTCATTCCACACTCCCACCACTCTCTGCGTGAAGAAGCGCCCCCAGTATTCTTTCCCTAATTTTCTCCTTTTACCCTTAACCCATGCCCTCTGATTTTTTTCTCCCCTAGCCTCAGAGGAAAAAGCCTGCTTGCATTCACTCTATCTATACTCGTCAAAATCTTATAACCTCAATCAAATCTCCTCTCATTCTTCTACACTCCAGGGAATAAAGTCCTAACCTATGTGTGACAATAATGAATCAAATCAAATGTAGCAATCCAATGTAGCATTCAAATCTTAGGCTACATTTTCTGCTCTGAGATGGATCTCAAAGCCGTAACCTACTGAATGGGAAATAACAGCAGGACCATGTTCACACACAATACTAACCTTAACAATATCTGTTAAAGTGCCACACTTCTACAGAATATCCAGGATAATATGTACAGGTGAAGGTACATACATGCATGCGTCTGAATGTAACAGCTATACGGGCACTACAACCTATGGAATCAGGCTGATTAAATCAAAATTTAAATTTTGGTGGAATTGAAAGGACTGACAAACCCAATTTTTGGACGAAATTCTCCAACCGCACGTGTCAGAAGACTGGAAGTTCCCACAGGTGTTCAATGGACCTTAGAATGTCCGGCAAATTTTCTGACCTGCCTACTATGATTGCCACAATGGATGGGCTGGGATATTTCCAGCTACTGTATTTGACAGCAGCACAAAACATCATCCTTTATCCAACACATTATAATTTGTCACATGTACCACAAACTTTAAGCCCTGATGCTGTACCAATATTACAATATGCATTAGGCTTGAACAACCCTTTCGTGAATCATTGGACGAGATTTACTGATCCAAATGTGATTATCTGAAGGTCAAACAATGAAGATCAGTTTTAAATGAATGGAAATCCAATTGCGATTTCTGTCTACCATGCCCCTACCAGTGCTAATTCCATTTTCCTAATCCTATTTTCCTATTCTTTTCCATGCTCATCTTATGTTCCTACTATTTTCCAATGCCCTTTAATATTTGCCTCCACATGCTTATCCAAACTCCTGCTTAAATGTTGTGTTCCCTTGCCAGCATCTGATCAGATGCATTGTGCAAACAAATTCTGAGTATTCTGCTCTTTACACTTCAGTACTACTGTATGTTTATGGCTCATGTTAACAATTCACCAAATGTGCTTGCACTGTTTACTGTCATCATCTTTACTAATTAGATAACTCCTGAAGTATACTGCGATGGATAAAGCACAAATGCTCCATGCCTCTCATTAGAACAGAATTGTCATGTGCATTGTATTTTCTACTTGTCATAAGAATGTCGTAAAATCCCTATAATGCAGAAGAGGCCATGCAGCCCATACAATCCACACTAACTTTCTGACAGACTATCTTATCCAGGCCCTTTCCCCTGCACTATCCCCATAATCCCACACCTTTACCATGGCTAATCCATGTTACCTACCCAATCTTGAGACACAAAGGGTTAATTTTAGCATGACCAATCCACCTAACCTGCACATCTTAGGGCTCTGGGATCACTTGGAGGAAACCCACACAGACAGGGACAGAATGTGCAAACTTCACACAGACAGTCATCCAGGCCGGAATTGAACCCAGGTTGTTGGAACTGTGAGACAGCAGTGCTACCGTGCCACCCTTTCTAAGTAACCACACACATTGTACTCAGTTTCCATCCTGTTTAAAAAAGAATGCTTTGAACCCGAAGCCAAACAGTTCCAATTCAACTCTTCCATAAGACAGCAGCCCATATCATTCACTTTGAATTCACTGTAGTAGGGATTTTAATTGTGACAGGACAAAGGCCTGTTGCATGCACACACAAGTCTGAGAATGAGGAGGAATTTCTTCACTCAGAGGGTGGTAAATCTTTAGAACCCCACAGGGCTGTGGAAGCTCAATAATTGAGTGTGTTTCATACAGAGATCGAACATTCCTGGGCACTAACGGCATCAAGGTTATAGTGGGACATAGCAGCATTGTGGGAGATGATCAGCCATGATCAAATTGAATGATAGAGCAGACGTAATGAGCTGAATAGCCTACTCCTGTTCCTATGTTCCTGCATGTCAAACGTATGCATAAACATAATTTTACACAGTACTAATAGGGCACTTTTTATATGCCTGGTATGGTGAAATCATTTATACTATGTTTGTAATATTATAGGTAGGATTTTCCAGCTACACTTGCATGAAAACTGGAAAATCCTGCCTGAGGTCAATGGATCTTTCCATGGTCTAACCTATGATTCTCATGGCGGGTGGAATGGGAAAATTCCCCCCTCCATCTTACACTGATTTACTAGAGATTGAGATGTTACGCACTGTCTATGCAACAAATGGTTAGAATTTAGAATGCCCTTCCTGATAGGGTAGTGGAAATAGATTCAATTGTAACTCTCAAAAGGGAAATAGGTAAGTACTTGGAAGATAAAATCATTGCAGGGCTATTGCAAAAGAGGAGGGGGGCAGGTAAGAAGTGGGAACAACTCATGTGCTCTTCCAAAGAACTGACACAGATATAATGGGCTGAATGGCCTCCTTCTCTGCTGCATGATTCTATGATTGTATACTCAGTCCAATAATAGAAGTCTCTATATTTTGAAATAGGACTAATCAGGCAGCAGCAGGTCCCTACAACCTGACCACACACTATGCAGGTTAAGTGTAACTTTTATTTTAGAATCCCTATAGTGCAGAAGAGGTCCATTTGACCCATCAAATCTGCACAGCTACAAGCCTACGCAGCCCCTATCCCTGTAAGCCCATGCATTATCCCAGCTAATTCCCCTGACACCAACTAGTATGGCCAATCAATCTAACCTGCGCATCTTTGGACCGCGGAAAGAAACTGGAACACCCAGAGGAAACCCACGCAGACACAGGGAGAACGTGCAGGCTCCATACAGACAACGACTCAAGCATGGAATCGAACCTGGGCTCTGGTGCTGTGAGACTGCAGTGCTGACCACTACGCCAACATGCCGCCCATCCTTTCTGGATGGGAAAGCTCTTTAAAAAGCAAATTCATCAGTTAACATGACGGTAAAATTCAGTAGATGTACTAGTCACGAGTAGGCTTATGTTAACACTGCAATGAAGTTACTGTGGAAGTCCCAAGTCACCACACTCTGGTGCCTGTTTGAATATATGAAGGAGAATTTAATATGGCCAATGCCCCTAACCAGCACATATTTCAGACAATGGAAGAAAACCAGATCACCCGGAGGAAACACATGCAGATATGGGGAGAACGTGCAAACTCTGCACAGAGAGTGACTCAAGCCAGGAATCAAACCTGGGTCCCTGGTACTGTGAGGCAGCAGTGCTAACCACTGTGCCACTGTGCCATCCTAAAAGTGTTTTGAACATTTTATAATTGGCCATATGAGTATTAATTGTGGCTCCTTGATAGTATTGCCACCAGATGCTTTTTGTTCAAGCCCTAATTAAGGGATGTCAAATCAAAATCTAGGCTGACATTGTTGAAGCTTACTTCAAACGCGACACTTAACTGAGCTCCCATCTGCAATCTCAGGACTTCAAATATCCCATGGCACTGTTTTGAAGAAGAGCAAAGGAATTTTTCATGATGTATGGGCCAATATTTATCCCTCAACCAACATCACAGGAAAACAATAAAACATCTCATCAGAATCTCGTTGCTGTTTGTGGTATCTGCCACCCAGCAAATTGGCTGACAACCTTTTTACAACAGTGACTACACTTCTAAAGTACTTTATTTCTTTAAAGTATTGTAGTTTATTATAGTTATACTCATCTTGAAAGCCAAATCAAACATATTCAAATTATATGGATTAAAGGATGACAAATTCTGCAGTTATATTGATAAGCGTACTTGAATATGCAACGTTAAACACTGGCAGTGGTTTGCTTTGGCAAACAATTTATAATTCAGTGAGGTGGAGATGGGTCAGAGTAGGAGGTGGCTCTGCTGGAGAGTTGGTGCAGATGCAATGGCCTCCTTCTACACTATAGGGATTTTATGATTCTAAGTGTTGGGTAAACCATAGGTTGAAAGAAAGACAAAATGTGTGTAGACTACAAATGATGCTGCGTCCCAATCTCATGCATGTTCAGCACTTCAAAGTTTTTGGTAAGATTGCTCCCTCAGTCTATTTATCTAATTAACTTTAACCAGGTCTCCCCTCGTACCTATGTAATTGACTTCATTTACAATTGGAATGTGTCATTTTCAAACTTAACGTGGAATTGAATTGGGTGTGGGGGGAGAGGGGTGCTTAAAGCTACTCCCACCTGTGTTTTCTAAGTTTTGTTATCACAAATTTCCACCCACGCTGTTCAAACCTTGATAACCTTGTATCTTGAAATTATGGTGGGCAGGGGGGTGAAATATGCAAAGATCTCTTGACCTCAGGGGAGATTTTCAGGTCTTGGAGTGAATGTGGTTGGAAAATCTCACCCAATCTCTCTATAATGGTGATTAGATCTACTTCATTTACCTCTATTTCTGCCACTAATTCATCTATCTTATCGCAGAGGTTTGTGCATTCAGATAAAGAATTTTTAATTTCAATTCCTTTATAGAAAACTATAGCTCAGAAACAGGCCTTTTAGCCCTTCTTGTTTGTGCCAAACCATTTTTTGCCTAGTCCCACTGTACTGTACTTGGACCATATCCCTCCACACCCCTCTCATCCATGTACCCGTTCAAGTTTTTCATAAATGTTAAAAGTGACCCTGCATTTACCACTTTATCCGGCAGCTCATTCTTCACTCCCACCACCCCCTGCATGAAAAATCCCTCCCTAATATTCCCTTTAAACTTTTCTCCTTTCACCCTTAACCCATGCCGTCCGGTTTTTTCCTCCTCTAGCCTCAATGGAAAAAGCCTGCTTGCATTCACTCTATCTATACCCATCAAAATCTTATACACCTCTATCAAATCTCCCCTCATTCTTCTACGCTCCAGGAATAAAGTCCTAACCTATTCAATCTCTCTCTGTAACTCAACTTCTCAAGTCCCGGCAACATCTTTGTGAACCTCCTCCGCACTCTTTCAACCTTATTTACATCCTTCCTATCTAATTATGTCTAATTCCTGCAATAACCTTAGTTGTGAATGTATAATTATTATTAAACACTTTGACCCTTTCTGTCCCACTCTGCTTGTCTTTACTCACATCACTATATTGTCAGGGTTACTTGACCTTCTCTTTGGATTTCTCCCTTCACTTGAACCTTTTCCTCCTTCTGTTAGTTTCCAAGGTTCTGCCAAGCATGTCACTGGTCAGGGACAGGAGGATGTGGCGGAGGATCAGGCAGCTATGAGGACCCAACATGTTATGATGGAGGGAGTTTCCACCCTGACTTTGCCGACAATACTTGGCGCAAGTCATGTCAGATGCCACGTTGGTGAGGGTATGAGTGCATTCACAATGAATGAGCAGGAATGCCATTATATCAGTCAAAGTGCATCACTGATGTGACACCAGCATAGTATTTTTGGCTTCAGTTCTCCACTTAACTATCTCACAACTCAGCAAGTGTTCTCAACAGTAAGGACACAAACCGATACACTGAAATAAATCTGAAACTTTTGCTGTAATTTCACATCCTTTTGATTTGATTTATTATTGATTTATTATTGTTTATTATTGGGATATCTCTATTGGGATAGAGTGAAAAATATTGTTTCTTTCACACAATATGAAGCATTCCATTCGTTGAGAAGAAAAGGAGAGGGCACAGGATGTAGTGTTACAGTCACAGCGAGGCTGCAGAGAAAGATCAACTTCATATGAGGTAGGTCCATTCAAAACTCTGATGGCAGTAAGGAAGAAGCTTGGCACATTCAATTTCCATTTTTAAAAGCCTATAGGGAATGGTGTTGTAAGTACTGGGTGAAGTTTTGCTTACTTTAAGGTTTTGCACAAACCAGCTGCTCCCGGGCACACATGCAGTAGTAGGCAGTCCCCTTGGCACATGTCTTGGAATCTGAACAGACGCTACGCACAGCAGGACAAGCACCAAGAGGACTAAGGTAAAAACAATGAGGCCATATCCACCCAAATTGGTTAGGGAACAATTTTCTGCTAGAACATCACTGGGGAACAACATGTCAAACGTTAACACTTCCATAAGGAAGCAGTCACTGAAATCGACCTCAACTGCAACTTGTGCTCTGGGTGCTCCGGTTTCCTCCGGTTTCCTGCTGGAAAGATTTGTTGACCCGAACAGGTGCCGGACTGTGGCAACTAGGGGAATTTCACTATAACTTCATTGCAGTATTAATGTGGGCTACTTACGACTAATGAATAAACTCTACTGTGATTCTATCAGTCCTCTGCAGCAGCTGTTGGGTGGGATTTTCTGCTTCCCCACACCCCTGCTTCCCTACCCATCCCCACCCCAGCAACCTAAACACACCGCACCCCCCCCCCCTCCACCCCACCTGCCCCACCAGCATTTTGAGCAGGTGGAGGTGAGTCGATGTTGGCTGGCAGGGAAATTTCCGGTTCCCCCATTATTAAGTGGTTTACATTATTTGCACCCTCTGCTACCAGGAAATGCATGGTGAGGGGGGAGGAGGGGGGCACTGTCAGCGGGACCAGAAAGTCCCGGCAGTGGGAATGGCTAGAAAATCCACCCCTTGTCCTCTGGCAAGCTGGCATCTGCGCTAACCATTCCCCATGCCATGGCTGCAGTCTACTGATGTCCAATAGCTGAACCCATGTACATACTGCTTCCACTGTCTCTTGCCAATCATCTGTCGCCTGATATGGGGCAGCATGATGGCACAGTGGTTAGCACTGCTGCCCCCCCACCCTCCAGCGCCAGGGATCTGTGTTCAATTCCGGCTTCAGGCCACTGTCTGTGTGAAGTTTGCACATTCTCTCCTTAAGACTGTGGTTTTGGAAGATCTTCAACATATCGCCTTCCAAGGCATTCCCTTAAAGCTGTGGTGATATTACTGTAGTTGTGGAAGAAGCTACACACAAATCTGATCGGAAAAAAGGAAGTAATTCTAATGAAATTTCTAAAATTCCAGACTTGACAGTCCATAGTACTGTGCAATTATGCCTACAGCCCAAAGTGTGATTATTTTATAATGCTAAAGCTTATTTATGAGACTTTGAATTTCACATGTCAAATTTCCTCCAGGTGCTCTGGTTTCCTCCTACAGCCCAAAGATGTGCAGGTTAGATTGATTAGCCACGATAAATTAACCCTAGTGTTAGGGGGATTAACAAGGTAATATGCGGAGTTGTGGGAATAGAACCTGAGTAGGATTGTGGTCGGTGCAGACCCAGTGAGCTGAATGGCCTCCTTCTGCACTGTAGGGATTCTATGATTCTATGACTAAGTTACCCTACTTGACTCTGAAAGGAGGAAGGCACAAAGTCTGCTTAGACCATTTGGAGCTATAACCATAGGTTTGTTGGGATGAAAGGAAAGTGGGACAAGAAGGATTTGAGAGGCCTTCATTTTCCAAAATTTCTGCCTGTTTGTTTGCTGTGTCCTTAGAAATGCAATCCCCGCAGCAGGGGTCCAGACACGTAGCTATACCTATCCTTCTCTATTTTAAACTACTGCTTTCCAGTGGACACCTTATCCAGTAAGAGAGAAGGAAAAGTGTCAGAAATTGTCCTGTAATCTGCAAGTTCTGAGACACGGATGTGAAGTTTATATCAACGCCAAACGTGAGGTGACGGAGAGAAGGCTGTGATTGTTAATTATGAGTCCTGATTAGGGATTATTGAAGTATCAGTATCACAAGTGACCTTACATTACCACTGCAGTGAAGTTACTGTGAAAATCCCTGAGTTGCCACACTCCAGCAACACTGAGGGGGAATTTAGCATGGCCAATGCACCTAATCAGCATGTCTTTCAGACTGTGGGAGGAAACCAGGGCACCTGGAGGAAACCCATGCAAACTCCACACAGTCACTGAGGCCAAAATTGAACCCAGGCGGGCAGGGGGGGGGGGGGGGGGAGGGGGGGTGTAGTTTTGGGGGGGGGGAGGGTTATTGTGTTTAGCATTCTCTAAATCAGATGGTTAAAGTTTGAACTTCACTCTATGAACTTCAGTGCAGTGATTCCACATATAGCTCATTCCTCCGAACTGGAAGGTACTTAAAATGAATAATCCAATCATTTTAATTTTTGGTTCTAATTTTTGATTTTGCTGTGTTAATCATCAGGTTAATTTAAACTACTGGGAATTCATATTTTGTACAGCAGGAAATTCACATTCTCAGTGTGAGAAATAGCATCATGCTGAAAACGATGATGAAATGAGCTCCAGCTGCCCGTTTAGGGAGATATAAACTTGATGAAGAGCAGGCAGTTCTCCTAGTGTCCTGGAAACATTCCTCTCTTAATACTAATTTTAAAAAATGCTGTCAATTGTTGGACAAATTATCTCCTGAAGTTGATGATGAGGAATAGAAATGGCATTCCAGAAGTAATTAATTAAATTGTGTTTTATTTCTTTATTGTCTTTTTTTTTAGTTTTCTTCCCTTCCACTCTTTCTCCCTATTTAATCCCCGCTTTTCTTAGCTCTTTTCCCCCTTTGTTTCCTTTTTACCCTTTTTTCTCAATTTTACCTCTCTCCCACTCATCTCCCCTCTTCCCTCCACATCTTCATCTGTTACAGTTTTCCCTCTGATTTCACTTTCTCTGCTGTTTGGCCGTTCACACTTTCTATCCTCTCCATGGACTGTCATTAATACTTCTTAGCCTTTCCCCTTATTATTGTGGCTATGACTCATCTTTCCATTCCCTTGCCAGATAGTATAAACATCTCCCACTTTCTGTGCCTTTTAGCTTTGACAAAGAGTCTTCTAAACATGAAACATCAGCTCTTTTCTCTCTTTATAGATGCTGCTAGAACTGCTGAGATTATCCAGCATTTTCTCTTTTAATTTTGGAAGAACTGGATAAGGCACTAAATAAATGTAGTTTCATTCTTCATAATACTGAATAAGGATATTGTTTAGAAATAATTTAATCTTAATTGATGCCTTTAAAGTTTCCAATCCCATGCCACGATATATAATAATTAATAGGTATGTAACTTGAAGATATTTCAAATATTACTTTAAAATAAGACCAAAGAACTGAAAGTTATATAATCTTGTAAACAACAGATTTATTGCAGTTGGTGTGGCTATATTTTTATTTTCCCATTCTCTGTTAGTTTTTGAAATTCCTTTGTGAGACATGGGCATTGTTGGCTGGCTGGCATTTATTTCCCATTCCTACTTGCCCTTGAAACTGAGTGACTTGCTCAGCTATTTGAGAGGGCAGTTGAGAGTTAATCACATTGCTGTTGCTCCTGAGTCACATGTAGGCCAGACCAGTTAAGGATGGCAGATTTCCTTCCCTAAAGGACATCAGTGAACGAAGTGGGTTTTCCCGACAATTGACAATCATGCTCACTTGTAGATTCTTAATTTCAGATTTTTATTATTGAATTCAAATTCCATCATTTGAGCTTCAAACTCATAGAATATTAGCTGAGTTTCTGGATTAATAGTTTAATGATTGTGACGTTAGTGAACTTTTAAGATATGTCTTTTTAAAATCATGCTCACAGCCTTATTTGATGTAGCTGCTGCTGAGCATTCTACGAGGAGTCTTTTTATTGCTCCTTAAGTGGTTTAAATGAGGGTTAGAACATAGAACATAGAACAGTACAGCACAGTACAGGTCCTTTGGCCCTTGATGTTGTTGTGAGCTATGTCCGAACCCAAGATCAAGCTATCCCACTCCCTATCATTCTGGTGTGCTCCATGTGCCTATCCAATAACCACTTGGAAGTTCCTAAAGTGTCCGATTCCACTATCACAGCAGGTAGTCCATTCCACACCCCAACCATTCTCTGAGTAAAGAACCTACCTTGAACATCCCTCTTATATTTCCCTCCATGAACTTTATAGTTATGCCCCCTTGTAACAGCTACATCCACCTGAGGAAATGTCTATCCCCCTCATCATCTTTATTTTTACTTTGGGAAGTAGTTTTATGATCCTGCATTGTCAGGAGGAAGAATGTTTGTAGGCCATTTGACATTAGCTCTCTCATTTTCAGTTCTGAGCTACTGGTTTTGGGTTTTAGAAGGAACATCAAGCTGGAAAGAACTCTCTCTCTCTCTCTCTCTCTCCTTAGTTTTTGGAAATTCTGCTGTTTAGATGAAAACCTTCCTGGAGTTGAAAATCTCCTAGTTGTGGCTTGACCAGAGGTTTCTTCCTGATTTCTGGAAAGCTGTTCTGACTTCAAACTGTTCTGAGTGTGAGCATTAGTCTTTGCTGTGTGAAACCTGTGAAAAGATTTTTGTCTCAAGGAAGTTGTGGTTTTGATTGGAACATCTTAGATATATTTGTTCAGGGTAACACTTTATTGCGGGTGTTTTGTTTTTGCTTATAATTGATTTAAAAAAAATGTGCTAATTTTCTTTCCAAAAACATTAACTAAAGTCTTAAATAAACTTTGTTTGATGAAACAAAGATTCACTTTCAAGGATGGCATGATAGCACAGTAGTTAGCACTGCTGCCTCATGGTGCCAGGGGACCCAGGTTCAATTCCTGGCTTGGGTCACTGTCTATGTGGAGTCTGCACATTCTCCCTGCGTCTGCATGGGTTTCCTCTGGGTACTCCAATTTCCTCCCACAGTCCAAAGGTGTGTGGGTTAGGTGGACTCGCCATGCTAACTTAACCCTTGTGTCAGGAGGGATTAGCTGAGTAAATGTGTGGAGTTATGGATGTAGGGCCTGGGTGGGATTATGGTTGGTGCAGACTCGATGGGCTGAATGGCCTCCTTCTGCACTGGAAGGTATTCTGTGAAAGCTCCATAGTGGGTCATTTGAGTCATACCTGAGATGAAACATACCACACTTATCCTAGACCAATTCAAATGCAACCTTATGTTCCAGACTGGCTCCATAAAACACTTTGGAGTTCCTGACCTGGGCTATGCATCACCTTCCCAATAGTTTAGCCAATATATTGTCTCTCTTTCTCGAACGGAGGAAGATGCCGATGGCTAATTGCTTGTTGCTACCTGAAATCTATCAAATGTGTAATGGTTAATATTCACTGATGGAGACCTGTGCTATCGTTTAATATTCTGAACCATGATATAATGAAATCTTTATTCCACCACTTTCCAATGTTAGGGAGGGTCAATAGTGAGCACTTAAGCTAACCAGTCGCCCAAAATACAATGGTAAGAATTTTCTGTTTGATCTATGGGCTAGAACATTGACAGGAAGAGACATTATTCTTTTAGATTCACCAGTGGGAGTTTTATAGGGTGGCAACACCAAGAACAACTTCTGTAGTGAAAGCTCCAAAATAGAACAATGTGGTTACCAATCATTACAAACTTCACAAGAAAGCAGGGCCCTATATAGTAGCCTCCATTTCCACATTATATTTATAAGCCTACGAAAAGACTCCAAAGTTGTGCATTGTTAGAAGATGCATTACAGGCAATTAGCACACATCACAGAAGTTGTTATTGCATTTCAGACTTATTTCTTGCTGGAAAATTCAATCAACTTTTTTAAAATTCAGTTTCTGGGATGTATCTGTTGCTGGCTGGGCCAGCATGATTTGCCTATCCCTAACTGTTCTCTATTTCAGAGAGCAAGGGAAAAAGATACAAAAGCCTGAGGTCACATATCAACTAACTTAAGAATAGTTTTTTACAAGGATGTTGCCTGGATTGGGAGGCATGCCTTATGAAGATAGGTTGAGGGAGCTAGGTCTCTTCTCCCTGGAGAGATGAAGGTTGAGAGGCGACCTGATAGAGGTTTATAAAATGTTGAGAGGTATAGATAGGGTGGATTCTCGGAGGCCATTTCCCAGGTCTGAAATGGTCGCTGCGAAAGGATGCAGGTTTAAGGGAGCAGGTACAGAGGAGATGTTAGAGGTAAGTTTTTCACTCAGAGATGGTGAGTGAGTGGAATTGGCTGCCGTTGATGGTAGTAGAGGTGAACTTGCTGGAGTCTTTTAAGAGACTTCTGGATGAGTACATGGGATTTAGTGGGATTAAGAGTTATAGATAGGCCTGCTAGGTATGGACATGATTAGCGCAACTTGTGGGCCGAAGGCCCTGTTTGTGCTGTAGTGTTTTATGTTCTATGTTTAATAGTTTCTTCCCTGCTCCCATCAGACTTTTGGGTGGACCTACCTTGCCCTTAATTGGTCTTTCTCTACATCCTAGCGATGTCTGTAACACTACATTCTGCACTCTCTCCTTTCTTTCTGTTTGAATGGAATGCTTTGTCTGTATAGCGTGCAAGAAACAATACTTTTCACTGTATAGTAATACATGTGACAAAATAATAAATCAAATCAAATTCATACTGTTTTGGATCTGGGGTCACATGTAGGCCAGGTCAGGTAAGGATGGCAGGTTTACTTCCTGAATTTCCTGAGTAGATGTGGTTTTACAACAATCAACAATGGTTGCATGATCATCAGTAGATCCTAATTCCAATTTTCATTGAATTCAAATTTCACCATCTGTCATGCTAATAGTCAAACCCGGATCCCCAGAGTAATACCCTTGGTCTCTAGACTATTAGACCAGTGACAATACACTACACCACTGCCTCTCCACCAAGCATATTCCAGTTTCTGCATATTTTAAATGCATGCCCCCTTGGTCCAAACCAATCTGTCACACTGCAGGAACCTATCACTAGGTATACAATGCAGCTGTTTCTTTGTTTTAGAGACCGCTATAGGGTGTCCTTTCAGTCTACTGTTCTCTGAGGTAAATAGTCACAACTCTTGGAATACTGTGTGCAATTCTGGTCACCCTATTATAGAAAGGGTATTATTAAACTAGAAAGAGTGCAGCAAAGATTTACTAGGATGCTACCCGGACTTGATGGATTGAGTTATGAGAGGCTGGACAGACTGGGACCTTTTTCTCTGAGGCGTAAGAGGCTGAGGGGGTGACCTTATAGAGGTCTATAAAATAATGAGGGGCGCAGATCAGCTAAATAGTCAATATCTTTTCCCAAAAGTAGATGAGTCTAAAACTAGAGGGCATAGGTTTAAAGTGAGAGGGAGATATACAGAAGTGTCCTGAGGGGCAATTTTTTCACAAAGAGGGTGTGAGTTCCTAGAACAAGCTGCCAGAGGTAGTAGTAGAGGCGGGTACAATTTTGTCTTTTAAAAATCATTTAGATAGTTATATGGGTATAGAGGGATAGGGGCTGAATGCAATTGGGACTAGCTTAGGGGTTTTAAAAAAAGAAAGGACGGCATGAGCAAGTTGGGCTATATAACTCTTTAAAGCCCACCTAAGTAGTTGATGTGCTTTAAACTAGAAGTAATTTTTACTGCACCCTTCTTCTAGAAATCTTTGCATGTTGACTATATCAATCCATTTGTTTACATTAGACTTAGTTACAATTAACTCGAATACACATTAATATCCTACCTCATTGTTGACTGAGGTGAGGCCAAACAGGAAATGCTGCATTCATTTAATCAGGTAATTAATATTTTAGGTGAAACAACATATTGCCATATTCAATGACAGTTTGCAATGCATAATAATTCAAAGTGCGGTGCTAGCATACGTTTAAGAGATTTTTTATTTTAAAATCATGGTCTCTACAGCTCTCACTGTCAGTGTTTTCTCAGCTCATATCCTTAGCTGATGTCATTATGGCACCAGTTTTCTGAAGATTTTCTTAATTGCTGCTTAAAGTGGTGTTTGTTTATTTTTATCAGGATGTTTATAACTCTGCATTATCAGGAGAAAAACTGGGGTTGATAGGTTAGGTGACAGGAGTTTTTTTGTTTTCAGTTTGGAGCCTCAGGTTTGAGTTTTAGTTTTAGAAGGGGCAGCAAGCTGAAAAAATAGTTTCTCTCTCTCTCTTTTTGGAAATTCTGCTGGTCACCTGAAAGGTTTTGGCTTTCTGAAGAAGATGTCTGATGTTTGCACTGTGCCTAGAGTGTCTGGTGTTTTGAGAATCTTTGATTCATTATTGTAACATGTATTAACATACAGTGAAAAATATTGTTTCTTGCACGGTCTACAGACAAATTACCACTAATAGTTAAGGAAACGAGAGAGTGCAGAATGTAATATTACAGTCATAGCTAGGATGTAGAGAAAGATCAATTTAATGCAAGGTGAGTCCATTCAAAAATCTGACAGCAGCAGGGAAGAAGCAGTTCTTGAGTTGGTTGATACGTGACCTCAGACTTTTGTATCTTTTTCCCAAGGAAAGAAGATGGAAGAGAGAATGTCCGGAGTGCATGGGGTCCTTAATTATGCTGGCTGCTTTGCCGAGGTAGCAGGACATGTAGACAGAATAAATGGATGGGAGGCTGGCTGGCGTGATGGATTGAGCTGCATTCATGATCTTTTGTAGTTCCTTGTGGTCTTGGGCAGAGCAAAAGCCATACCAAGCTGTGACACAACCAGAAAGAGTGCTTTCTATGGTGCATCTGTAAAGGTTGGTGAGATTCATAGCTGACATGCTAAATTTCCTTCATTTCTAAGAAAGTAGAGGCATTGATGGGCTTTCTTAACTATAGTGTCAGCATGATGAGACTAGGACAGATTGTTGGCAATCTGAACACCTAAAAATTTGAAGCTCTCAACCCTTTCTACTTCATCCCCATTGATATATGCAGGGCATGTTCTCCTTTAAGTTTCCTGAAGTCGATGACAATTTCCTTTGTTTTGTTGACATTGAGGGAGAAATTATTGTTGCCGCACCAGTTCACCAAATTCTCTGTTCTGACTGTTCTGAATCTCTCCAGAGAACTGCAGACTTCATCCAAAGGACTCAATTCCAGTATCACATGAGCATTAGTCTATGCTGTATTAAACCTGTTTGAAGGATCTTGTTTATAGGATTGGTTTGATGGGAACAGCTCCTACATTCGTTAAGAGGTATGTACAATTGTCATTGTTTTGGTGCTTTTTTGTAATTGATAGAAGTTATTGCTAATAGTCTTATTGTACATGTTAACTATATTCCTAAACAAACTTTGTTTGATAAAAGTTTCCTGGTTACTCATTTGAATCACATCTGAAGTGAAATCTTTCATGCTTATCCTACCCAAATTCAAGAGGCAAAACTTATTTTCAGGATGGGCTTCATAAAACACTGTGGAGTTTCTGATCTGAACTATAACAAAAGCTTTTAAAAAAATCTTTCCAAAAACTGGGCTTGACTTATATAAGAGTTTTGCCAAACCAAACAGCAATAAGAAATGTAAATACTCAGACATGTCTCAGCTGGGAGGCACAGAGAAATTGTACATGTGGGAAGATGGCAAAGCCAAAGTCTAATGTGTTTGCAGGGGAGGAAGACTTTCAATATTTTTTTTGATGTATTCCATTCCTTCTAATGCTGAACAATAATTCGGAAATAAAATAAATCACTACCACCCTTCCAATTTTATCCAGCAAAGGACATAAAGAAAGCCAAAAAAATGAAATCCTGTTGCAAAAATTTGAATTTTTTCCTCCTTCTTTATTAAAATATATCAACAAAAAACATTTTCAGCAATCTGACTAATTACAAACAGAACTCCATGTTCCTGCTTTATAATCAGTTGCAGTCGTGCACATTCAGTCTTCAGTCAACATAAAAAGGACTCATAATATCCCTACAGTGCGGAATGAGGCCAGTCAGCCTATTGAGACTGCCCGGACAACGATCCCACTCAGGCCCTATCCTCCTGCATTTGCCCCGCTGATCCCCTGATAATAAGAGGCAAATTAGCATAGCTAATCCATCTAACCCACCCACACATTTTTGGATTGTGGGAGGAAACCAGAGCACCTGGAGGAAACCTGGGTTAACATGGGGAGAACTCCGCACAGTCACCCAAGGCCAGAATTGAACTTGGGTCCCCGGCACTGTGAGGCGGCAATGCGAACCTCTGTGCCATTGTGCCATCCCTCATTGATTAATATGACCAAAGACTGTTTTAAGACATGTATTAAAATTCAAGTCCAATTGCCTTTGAGGTGTTTTTATTGGAAGCATTCCCTATTATTGCCACATAGGCTGCAGCAATCCGAGAAGGCTGCTAATTTCTATTGTCTCAAGGGAAGTTAGCAACGGTAAATAAACATGGGTCTTTGTCATGATGCCCATATCCTGAGAGTTATTTTTTTAAAAATTCCTTCCTGTTGAAGAAGTCGAGTGATCTTTCCACAGAGCTCGCAAACCAATGTTGATGCCATTGATTAAACCCTGGACGTTTGCAGGGTGGGGTTTGTTTGGCAGGGGGGAGGTATGGAGGGGGGTATGGTGGGGAGCAAGGGGATGCTGGTGGAGGGTCCGTAATCCTAGACTGTAATAATTGGTAGACCTTTTGCGGCTGCCACTTTGTTATGGTAAAACAATATTAAACCTGAAAAACCTGTCAAGTTAGCTGCCTGGACTGAAAAACATTCACAAAAACTTTCAAACATGTACAGTTTTACCTTCAAATGTTGGGATCTGAATGAAGGGAGATGTATGCTTTCGATAGAGGGACTGTACCCGACCTGGGGGTTCTTGACTCCAAATGAGTGCTTTGAAACTGAAGATTGTTCCATTTCCCAACAGCAACGTCCTATTGGCCAACAACTTGGCAATTAATTTATAAATTGTGTTGGGAAGTTAATGATATCTTGCTCCTTATGTGTTCTAATCATTCTATGGCTTTGCGGTTATTAATGTTGAAATTATCTACTAAAGCTCTCATGTGTCAGATCTACAAGTCCCCTTCAATTAGCGCTTTGCATTAATTTTAAATCAAACGGTGATATCCAGCATCAAGGCAGCAATAGTTCTAAGGCCGTAAGATGCAGGTGCAGAGGTAGGCCAGAGGTAGGCAGCACGGTGGCACAGTGGTTAGCACTGTTGCTTCATTGTGCCGGGTTCAATTCCTGGCTTGGGTCACTGTCTGTGTGGAGTTTGCACATTCTGTCTGCGTGCATTTCCTCCGGTTTCCTCCCAGATTCTGAAAGACGCACTGGTTAGATGGATTGACCCAAACAGAATGCGACAGCTAGGGGAATTTCACAATAACTTCATTGCAGTGTTAATGTGAGCCTTACTTGTGACTGATAAATAAAATTAAAAGATGTGCGGATTAGGTTATTTGGCCATGCTAAATTAATCTGAATGTTAGGGGGACTATAGAGAATTTGGCATGTCAACTATGACTCTAACCAACTTTTACAGGTGCACCATAGAAAGCATTCTTTTTGGTTGTATCACAGCTTGATATGGCTCCTGCTCTACCAAAGATTGCAAAGAATTACAAAAAGTTGTGAACGTAGCCCAATCCATCACGTAAACCAACTTCCCATTCATTGACTCTGTCTACACTTTCTGCTGCCTTGGCAAAGCAGCCAGCATAATTAAGGACCCCACGCACCCGGACATTTTCTCTTCCCCTTTCTTCCATCGGGAAAAAGGTACAAAAGTCTGAGGTTACGTTCCAACAGACTCAAGAACAGCTTCTTCCCTGCTCCCGTCAGGCTTTTAAATGGACCTACATCACATTAGGTTTATCTTTCTTGACACCCTAGTTATCTCAGTAATGCAACTTTCTGCACCCTCTTTTTCCTTCCCTTTATATAAGGTATATTTTTCTGCATGGTGCACAATAAACAATACTTTTTATAATATACCGATACATGTGACAATGATAAATCAAATGAAATCAAATGTCTGCAGTAAAGAATTCTACAAATTCACTACCCTCTGAGAGAAGAAATTCCTTCTCATTGCTGCCTCATATGGATGACCCCTTACTTTGAGATTACGCACTCTGGTCTAGGCTCTCTCACGTGGACGTAATCCCTCAGCATCTACTCTATCAGCAGCAACACCCCCCACCCCCGGCCTCCCAACCAAAGAATCCTTTATATCTCAATAAGGTCACCTCTCGTCCTTCTTATCTCCACTGAGTACTGCCCATACTCCTTAGCCTCTCCTCATAGGATAATTCCTTTATTCTCGGGATCAAGCCAGACCACAGGCTGGCAACCAAATAGTTAACATCTAGTTCCCTGTCGCACAGTAATTAAATTACTGTCAATACAAGGACATTAACATGTTAGGTATCACCCTGAACTCAGATCCTTCATCGGAAGGCTAATGAAAAATGCATAAACTTGGAACATTAGCTAATTTTCTCTGACCTGCAAAATGTTTCCAGCATTTTCTGTTTTGTATCAGATTCCCGTCATTTGTGCTTTTTTATTTGCCATTCATTCAAGTATAACTCTGCAGAGCTGTGCAGACACTTGGAATTGGGCCGGTGTCTGTGGGAGTTTGCGCGTTCTCCCCGTGGTTGCGTGGGTTTTCTCCGGGCGCTCTGGTTTCCTCCCACAACCCAAAAATTCGCTCTTAGGCTGATTGGGAAACAAATTGTCCCTATAGTGAGAGTCTTCCATATTAGGAATAACCTAAATTTAGAATAGGATAATGGAATTGCTACTATATAGTTATGATGGCGGCGCGGGCTCGTTGGGCCGAAGGGCCTGTTTCCCGTGCTGTGTTGCTCTTAAAAAAAAACTGGAAGGTCAGAACAGAGCCAAAGTCGTAAATTAATTTGGATGTACATCAGGGAGAAGATCATACCAGATTGAAGGTCCTGCATATTGAGACTGGAGCTGCCACTGTCCTATTCGCTTGTAACTGCTTCCTTAAAATGGGATACTGATCTCTCTGCTTATTAACACTCCTGAAAAAACTCTCTCGTAACCATGATTCTAACTATTTCTCCCAAACCCTGCTACCACTCATTATCAGCACCTGCCAGGTGAAGCACATTTCCACATAAAAGAAATACAGTCAACAACAATGACAACAGATTGCAATTACACAGCACCTTTTCTGGGAGGGAGATGTTCCAGGGTTTTTCATGAGGGTGTAAGTGAAACTAAATTGTTATTAAGCCCAAGAAGAAGGGAGTTCAGATTTGAGTTGTACTCAAACTATTCTAGGAAGTAAATATACTCTGCATTTTGCATTAATTTCTCTTAATGGCAAGAAATGACATTTTGCAATCCAGTCAGTGCAAGGGCAATTAGGGACGTGCAATAAATGACTCATCTAATGACGCCCACATACCATGTATGGACGTAGAGACATTGAGCAATATAGCACGGGAACAGGTCCTTTGGCCCAACTTGTCCATGTCGATCTTGGTGCCCTTCCAGCTAGTCCTAATTGCCTTTTGCTCAAATCCCCCCAAATACCTTCCCATCCAAGTACAGATCTAAATGCTTATTAAATGTTGCTATTGTATCTGCCTCCACCACTTTCTCTGGCAGCTCATTCCATACATGCAACACTCTCTGCATGAAGAAGTTACCCTTCCAGTCTCTTTTAAATCTTTCCCCTCTCACCATAAACCTATGCCCTCTCGTTTTCAATTCTCCTTCCCTGGGAAAAAAACTTTAGGCAGGATTTTCCAGTTGCGCTTGCCCCAAGATTGCAAAATCCCATTCGAGGTCAACAGACCTTTGCATGTTCTATGTCCCACCCACTACAGTTCCTGTGGCAGGTGGGATGGAAAAATTCCACTCTATGTGCATTCATCCTTTCTATGCTCCTTATGATTTTATACTCTTCAATAAGCTCATTTTCTTACATTCCAAGGATTAAAGTCCTAGCCTAGCTAACCGCTCCCTATAATTCAGGTCCACTCTCCTGGCAACATCCTTGTAAATCTTCTCCGCATCCTTTCCGGTTTATCAATATCTTTCCTATATCAGGGTTCCCCAAACTATACACAATACTCCAAGTACGCTCTCACCAACCACTTATACAACTGTAATGTAATTTCCCAAATCCTATACTCAATATTCTGACTGATGAAGGCAGTGTGCTAAATGCCTTCTTCACCACTCTGTCAATCTGTGACACCACTTTCAACAAACTATGTACTTGTTCTCCTAGGTCCCTCTGGTCTTCAATGGTCCCCAGCGCCCTACATTCACTGTATAAGTCCTACCCTGGCTTGACTTTCCAAAATGCAACACCTCACACTTATACTGAAATGTATTTGCCAATCCTTGGGCCACTTTCACATGAAAGAATAGAATCAAATCTCTACACTGCAGGAGGAGGCCTTTCAGCCCATAGAGTCTGCAGTGACCACGATCTCACCCGCAGGCCATATCTCCACAATCCTACTTGTTTACCACCTAACCTCCGACAATCATGGCCAATCAACCTAACCTGCACATCTTTGGAGTGTGGGAGGAAACTGGAGCACCTGGACGAAACCCATGCAGACATGGGGAGAACGTGCAAACTCCACACAAACAGTGATCCAAGCTGGGAATTGAACCTGGGTCTCTGCAGCTGTGAGGTAGCAGTACTAAGCACTGTTCCATTGTGTCACCCAAAGGAATTTAAAAAAATTTTTTTACCAGTATACCGTTCAGTTGTTCTCTGAAGACAGGCTGAGTAAATTGGGCCGACATTCACTGAAGTTTAGAAGAATAAGAGGCAATCTCATTGAAATGGACCACATTTTGAAGGGGCTTGAAATAGACATGGAGAGATTGGTTCTCCTAGTTGGGGAAGCTAAATCATGAGATACAGGTTCAGGTTAAGGGTCCAATCATTTAGAACTGAGGCAAGGAAAAATTATTTCAATCAAAGCATTATGAATCATTGGAATTTTCTACCACAGAGAATTGTGGATGTGCAATGGCTGAACTTGTGGGTTTTACACAAAATGAAAAGCTGTGGTTTGCACATGGAGATTCAAACTAACAACAATAGATTTTATTGAAGAGCTGCTCTCTTGTACTTCACGGAGTACAAACTGAAAGTAAAACAGCAGCCTATGCAAACACTGTACTAACATCACCATCAAATTATATGATCAGCTTCTAAAGCAATCTGCAACCATTTTAAAAGTATAATAACACGCTCCATCACTATTTGTTCTCTCGGGTAATTAAGAGAAATGGAGAGCGGACTGAAAATTGAAGTTAAAACCCAAGATTAGCCATGATTGTGTTGAATGGTGGAGCAGGGTCAGAGGATGTCTATTCCTGCTCCTGTTTTATGTTCTATGTTCTATGTTCTATTTCTGCTCTTTCTGCATCTCCATTCAGTTGGTAAAATTGAACCTCATGTATTCAGAGCATCAATCTGGACCTCAATATTATTACTCCAGTAACATTAGTACTAAGAAAACACTTCAAAAAGTAAATTATTGACCAAGAAATACAAAAGAATCCAAGGATATGAAGGGACTGACATCAAGTCAAATCCTTCCCATTATTTTACAGGTGCTTCACACAGATTCTGGATGGTAGGGGGGCGGTGTTGTAGGTTTGAAAACTTGCTGCATTGTATACTGTAAATGATGCAGGAAAACTTTGAAGAACAAATGCACTGATGTCTTTGAGATCCAGAGGAGAAATATCCTGTACACTCCGAGAAATGTGCCTAACATTGAGTACAGATTGAAAATATCACACACAAAATGGAGTTCAGACGTCAAACTGAATGTTGGGAATGCTGGAAGGGAGCAGCACAGTGGCACAGAATTTAGCACTGCTGCCTCACAGCACCAGGGAACCGGGTTCAATTCCAGACTTGGGTGACTGTGTGAAGTTTGCATATTCTCCCTGCATCTGCGTGGGTTTCTTCCCGGTGCTTAGTTTCCTCCCACTGTCCAAAGATATGCAAGTTAGGGCCATATTAAATTGCTCTTTAGTGTCAGGAGGACTAGTTTGAGTGAATGCATTCTGTTATGTGGATAGGGCCTGGGTGAGATTGTAGTCAATGCAGACTTGGTGGGCTGAATGGCGTCCTTTTGCACTGTAGGAATCTATGTTTGTAAGTGCTGGGAAGCAACTAATTCAAAGCATCAAGTTATAAATATTTGACCAATATCTGGTGTTAACATAATTAAGCCCATCTAGTTTAATTACCAGTTACTTGCAAGGACAGAGAGACAATAGTTGGAAGTTAACTTGAATTTACATTGGCCAGTTACAGACAGGGATATATTTATAATTAGCTACACGAGTGTCTGTGGTTAAGAAAGTTTAAGGCAGCCACTTTGCTCAGCTATCATTGCTGCTAGTCAGATGGGTTCAGCTGGAATTGAAGGTCAACATGGGACTGATAACATGAATATCTGTGGTCCAGAGAACACTCAGGGGCACGGCAGCACAGCAACATGGTGGCACAGTGGTTAGCATTGCTTAGTCACAGTGCCAGGGATTCGGGTTCAATTTCAGCTCGGGTAACTGTTTGTGTGGAGTCTGCATGTTCTCTCCATGTCTCCGTGGGTTTCCTCCAAGTCCTCCGATATCCTCTGAAAAATGTGCGGGCTAGGTTGATTGATCATGCTAAATTGTCTCTTTCATGTCAGGAGAATTAGGAGACTAAATATGTGGAGTTACAGGGATAGGTCAGGACTTGAATGGGATTGTCATTGGTTCAGGCTCGATCAAGATTGATTTAACCATGCTGCTCATAGCGACAAGGCTGCACATGCTCTGTGGGTGGATTTATATTTAGCAGAGCCTTGCTAGCTTAGAATCCGAAGGCTGATGCCTTGGACATGCACACAATGACCAGTGCTTCTTCAAATATGTCTGTTAGAATAACTGGTGAACAATCACCTTGTTGAAATCCAACATTATCTCTTGTCCAAATGCAAGATGGTAAATATTGCAAATCCGCAATTTCCAGAAAAAGTAACACACTGCCCAGACCAAAATGTATGATTCCAAACAGCTAAGAATGATTGGGAGTCCAGGAAAATTCATCTTGTTTTAAAGAAATACCACTCCCACTGTTCACTCCCAGAACATGTCAAACTACTTTACAAATATAAACAGGGGCCCATTTTCCTCATAATATGACTGAGCCTTCAATTTGCCAATATAGCCATTATAATTGCATCATAAAAAATGGCATCAGTGCCTTTGGACTCACTCCACTGAGATTTGAAATTTGAACTTCACTTGTTCCAGCCTGAATGCTGGGGTCTCCTATGTGGAATGCTATGGTGCAGAAGGAGGCCATTTGGCCCATTGAGTCTGCACTGACCACAATCCCATCCAGGCCCTATCCCCATTGCCCATGCATTTACCCTACTTAGTTCCTCTAAAATGAAAAAGAAATTTAGCATGGCCAATCTACCTAAACCGCACTTCTTTGGAATGTGGAGGAAACCGGAGTACTCAGAGGAAACTCAGGCAGACATGGGGAGAACATGCAGACCCTGCATAGACAGTGACCCAACGAATCCAGGTAAGACATGGCAGAAACAAAACACTCTCAAGTATATTCTGTTTGCAGAACATATGAAACTACTTTACAAACATGCACAGAAGCCCATTTTCCTCAGGATATAACAATGCCAATGCCAAGAGCGAGCTTGACATTTCCTTGAATGGCAAGAGGCTGAACATGTTTATCTGGGTGTTCCCCTTGATAAACACTAACAGATAAAAACATCTGAGCAAGACTGCAGCTAAGACCAAAACACAAAACAACCTCCTCAGTAAACTTGTTGCCTCTTTATGGGATGCAGCTGCTCAAACATTAAAGACCTCCACTCCTGCCGCTGGCTATTCCACTGCAGGGTGCTGTGCAGCAGCATGGTACAACTCATCCCACACCAATCTTACAGATATAGAGGCAGCACAGTAGCTCACACTGCTGCCTCACAGCACCAGGGACCTGCGTTTGATTTCTGGCTCAGATGACTGCACGGAGTTTGCACATTCTTCCCTATGTCTGCGTGGGTTTCCTCCGGGTATTCTGGTTTTCTCCCACACTCCAAATATGTGTGGGTTAGATTGAACCTTAGTGTCAGAGTGACTAGTTAGGGTAAATGCATGGGGTTACGGGGATAAGGCCTGGGTGGAAGTGTATTTGGTGCAGGCTTAATGGGCCGAATGGCTTCCTTCTGCACTGCATGATTCTATGAACCTTACCAATTCCACTGCTGCTGGCCTCCCATCGCACTAAGCTGCTAAAACCACCATGTCAAGGAATAACAGCAGTGGCCCCGTGGCAGTGAAACCGATACACTGCTACTAAAAACCGCTTCCTTATCATGGATCACACAGTCTGCCCACCCATCCTCGACAGCTGAGAATCTTTCTGTAAAGGCAGCACAAATTCCAGGAAATATACAAATCAAAAATAAGGTCAAGTCACCACAGTCCCAGATGACCATAGGTTCCTCCCCCTCTTGAAGCAGGGAGTTGACTGATGATGATTTAACTTGAGCTCACTTCAGGCAAGGGGCAAGTAAGTGTAATGAATCATGAATAAAATCAATTGATAACAAGAATTGAATCCAATCTATTGGCATCGCTCTGTAACACTCACCAGCAATCCAGACAACTGAGTTATACCTACCCTTCCTTGCAGGGGCCCCCGACAGTAATTCAATTCCACAATGATGTTGTGCATAGAACGTCCTGCCTGCTTAAACCGGTTGAATTTTGCCTGCCACTCTCTGTAGAGAAAGGATGGCTAACATTCAGCTACAGAGCCAGAATCCTCTGGCAAAAATTAAAGCAGAATTGTCAACAGGACTGTGATGACTCCCCTGACCTAAGGAGGGGTCCGTTCCAGATAAGAGCCCCTCATGCCCACCCCCAACTCCTTCCCCAGCTGACTCCGCAGTCAGAGTAAGAAATCTCCCAACACCAGGTTAAAGCCCAACATTTGTTATTTGTTAGCAAAAGCTTTCGGGAGTGTCGCTTCTTCTTCAGGTGAAGGAGCGGTACTCCGTAAGCTTGTGCTACCAAATCAACCTGTTGCAAATAAGCCTGTTATTGTGTGTCTTCTTACTGTGTAGTCCAATGTCGGCAACTCCACATCATGCCCACAGTCAGAGCCAGTGGTGCGGTGGAGGGGGTGGGTGGGGCAAGGACCAGCTACTGGCAGCATGGGATGGGTCCCCTTGACTATCATGGAACAGCCCAGTGCTTGTATTTGAATTTAATTTAAATCTGTGCTTAATTTAATTCTGTGCCCCTTTTTGCTTTCGTGATACCCTCGGGTTTGGTGTTTGCTTTATGGAAACTTATTTCAGTGTAGAAACTATTCTGCACTTTGTGGCCCTCTCCTGTCCACTGGGGGTCCAGTGACATGGCACAACGTATTTCACTGCATCTGCCTTGCACACTCACTTATAACACACACAAATCTTGAATTATTTTAAAGGCTAACAGCACTAAAAGCCAGTTTATGAGTTAGACTTAACTATAACATATCACCACCAATTGTAATAATTGAAATCTGATTGCTGCTACAATTAATGCAGATTCATAGGATCAGAGAATCCTTACAATACAGAAGAGGTCATTTGGCCCATTGAGTCGGCACCAACTACCTGACAGAGTATCTTATCCAGGTCCATGGCCTATCCTATCCCTGTACATTTACCATGGCTAATCCATCTAACCTACAACTTGGTTAGATTCGATTTATTGCCACCGATATTAGTATACAGTGAAAAATATTATTTTTTACACGCAATATAGACAAAGCATACTGTTCATAGAGAAGGAAAGGAGAGAGTGCAGAATGTCATAGCTAGGGTGTAGAGAAAGATCAACTTAATGCGAGGTAAGTCTATTCAAAAATTTGATGGCAGCAGGGAAAAGCTGTTTTTGCGTCAGTTGGTACGTGATCTCAGACTTTTGTATCTTTTTCTCAACAGAAGAAAGTAGACGAGAGTATATCTGGGAGTGTGTGGGTCCTTAATTATGCCGACTACTTTCTGAGGCAGTGGGAAGTTCAAATAGTGTCAACGGGTGGGAAGCTGGTTTGTGTGATGGACTGGGTTTCATTCATGACACTTTGTAGTTTCTTGCAGTCTTGAGCACAGCAGGAGCCATACTACGCTTTGATACAAAGAGAAAGAATGTTTTCTATGACGCATCTGTAAAAGTTGACGAGAGTCGCAGCTGATTTGCCAAATTTCCTTCATGTTCTGAGAAAGTAGAGGCGTTGGTGGGCTTTCTTAACTACAGTGTAAGCATAGGAGGATCAGGAGGGGGGGATTTGAAAATCTAAATACTGAAAAAAAATTGAAGCTCACAACCATTTCAACTTCATCCCCATTGATGTAGACAGAGGCATGTTCTCCCTTACACTTCCTGAAGTCGATGACAATCTCCTTCATTTTGTTGTCACTAAGGGAGAGATTATTGTTGCCACACCAGTTCAGCAGATTCTCTATCTCATTCCTGTACTCTGTCTCATCATTGTTTGAGATTTGATCCACTGTGGTGGTGTTGTCAGCAAACTTGAAAATCAAGTTCGAGGAGAATTTGGCCACACAGTCATAGGTGTATAAGGGCTGTAGTGAGGAGCTGAGAACGCAACCTTGTGGGGTACTGGTGTTAAGGTTGATTGTGGAGGATGTGTTGTTGCCTATCCTTACTAACTGCGGTCTGTGGATTAGGAAATTCAGGATCAGTGCAAAGGGAGAGGCAGAGCCCCTGGCCATGGAGTTGGGGGATGAGTTTTGTGGGAATAATGGTGTTGAAGGCTGAGTTGTAGTTGATAAATAGGAGCCTGACATAGGTTTCTTTGTTACCTATTTATTCCAGGGTCGAGTCCACGGCTAGGAAGATAGTGTTTGCAGTGGACCTGTTGCAGTGATAGGTGAACTGTAGTGGATCCAGGCAAGCTGGAGGCTGAAATTGATTTGTGCCATAACTAACCTTTTGAAACACTTCATAATGATGAATGTCAGAGCTACCGAGCGGTACTCATTAACGCACACTACTTGGCTTTTCTTTGGCTCCTGGATGATTGTTGCATTCTTGAAGCAGGGAGGGACCTCAGATTGTTATAAAGAGAGGTTGGAGATGTCTACGAATACCAATTGATCAGCGCAGGATCTGAATACACACCCAGGTACCCCATTTGGTCCAGTCACTTTCTACAGATTGAGCTTTGAGAAAACTGCCCTGACATGTGCAACCTAGTTCATCCGAGGCCTTAGGGTGGAGGGTGTGCTGTCGCTGACCTCTTGCTCAAAACGGGCATAGAATGCACTGAGCTCATCAGAGAGGGGTGCATTGGAGACAGGGATTTTACATGCCTTCATCTTGCAACCTGTTACATTTTGCTGACCTTGCTATAGTTAGTCAGTGTGGCTAGCTTGGGACTCTAGCTTGGTTCAGTACTGTCTTTGGGCATCTTATGTTATATCTGGCTTTCTTGAATAGATCAGTGTCGTCTAACTTGAACACCTCAGACCCGCATTTCTGCAAGCAGTGGATGTCCCATATTTTCTGTTGGGAAACATGCGGATTTGGGATAATTCAGCACAGCCAATCAACCTAACGTGCATGACTTTAGACTATGGGAGGAAACCAGAACACCCGGAGAAAATCCACACAGAGCTGGGGAGAACACAGACTCCGCATAGACAGTAACCCAATCTGAGAATTGAACCAGGAACACTGAAGCTGTAAGGGAGCAGTGCTAACCACAGTGCCACCACGCTACCCATTTGTTTACTGAGTGTGTTGAAAATGTTGCTATTTATATTGTTAGATGATCCAGAATGCGTGTATTTAAATTAACATACTGCTTATCTGCGGGACATTTAACTTGTAGCTTTTGCTGGTGGTAAATTGTTGCTGGATTTTGCTACCTTCTTCTATGATGGTTTGGAAAGACTTTCGTTGAGTTTAAGTTTATTTAATAGTGTCACAAGTCAGTTTACATTAACACTGTAATGAAGTTACTGTAAAAATCCCCTAGTCGTCACACTGGATCCCCACACATAGAACATAGAACATCACAGCGCAGTACAGGCCCTTCGGCCCTCGATGTTGCATTGGCCAGCGGACCCTCTAACCTAAACTATTCCAATATCATCCATATGCCTATCCACCGAACATCTGAATGCCCCCAAAGTAGGCGAGTCCACAACTGCTGCAGGCAGGGCATTCCACACTCTCACCACCCTCTGTGTAAAGAACCTGCCTCTGACATCCGTCCTATAACTACCACCTCTTAATTTAAAGTTATGTCCCCTCGTGTTGGTCATCACCATCCGAGGAAAAAGGCTCTCACTATCCACCCTATCCAGTCCTTTGATCATCTTATACGCCTCAATTAGGTCACCGCGTAACCTTCTTCTCTCTAATGAAAATAACCTCAGGTCCCTCAGCCTTTCCTCATAAGGCCTTCCCACCATACCAGGCAACATCCTGGTAAACCTCCTCTGCACCCTTTCCAATGCTTCCACATCTTTCTTATAATGCGGCGACCAGAACTGTACGCAATACTCCAAGTGCGGCCGCACCAGAGTTTTGTACAGTTGTAACATAACCTCACGGCTCCTAAATTCAATCCCTCTACCAATAAAAGCTAACACACCGTACGCCTTCTTAACAACTTTATCAACCTGGGTGCCAACTTTCAAAGAGCTATGTACTTTTCCTAGGATGGAAAGCTAGCACGAGGGGACACAACTTTAAATTAAGGGGTATGAGTTATAGGACGGATATCAGAGGTAGGTTCTTTACTCAAAGAGTGATTAGGGAGTGGAATGCCCTGCCTGCAGCTGTTGTAGATGCGCCAAGTTTGGTGGCGTTTAAGAGGTTAGTTGATAAGTATATGGATGAGAAGGGATGGTTTAGTTAGGAGGGGCATTGCTTTTTATTTTGGTCGGCACAACATCGAAGGCCGAAGGGCCTGTTCTGTGCTGTATTGTTCTATGTTCTATGTACTTGTACCCCATGATCCCTCTGCTCGACAACACTATTAAGGGTCCTTCCATTAGCCCTATATTTCATATGCCTGTTATTCCTACCAAAGTGAATCACCTCACACTTATCCGTATTGAATTCCATTTGCCACCTCACGGCCCAGCTCTGCAACCTATCTATGTCCCTCTGCAAACTGTAACATCCATCCTCGCTATCTACAACTCCCCCCACTTTGGTATCGTCAGCAAATTTACTAATTTGCAGACGATACCAAAGACATGGGGAGAACATGCAGACATGGGAACACAGACATGGGGAGAACTCTGCACAGACAGTGACCTAATCCAGGAATCGAACCAGGCTCCCAGATGCTATGAAGCAGTACTGTTAACCACTATACCACTGTGCCCCTCAGCTTACAGGGTGTGAAAGGTGGGCCAGAACTCTACTGTTTCGCTTGCCATGCAATCGGACTGGGCAAGGGTCTGACAATGCAAATCTCTATTGGCCTTGGGTGGGAATTTCCAATTTTGCTCGAGCGAGACCATAAAATCCTGCCCATAGTATCAGATTCAGCCAGAACTTTTTTTATTCATTTGTAGTAACGGGCATCACTGGCATTTATTTTCCAGCTCTAGTTGCCCGAGGGCAGTTGAGAGTTAACCACATTGCTGTGACTCTGGAGTCATTTGTAGGCCAGACCAAGTAGGTACGGCAGATTTCCTTCCATAAAGGATATTAGTGAATCAGACAGGTTTGGCTGACAATCTGATTAAAGTACGCCAGTTTGAAAATCTCGACTCAAGAATCATTCATTTGAAACCTAAACCATGGCGATAAAACATCAGGCGGTTCCCAGTGAGCAGCTGAGTAAGAATTTTAAGGAATTCATGGAATCATAGAATCCTTACAGTGCACAAGGACACCTTTCAGCCTATCAATTCTGCACCGATCAGAACCTCACTCAAACTCTATTCCTGTAACCCCTCATATTTACCCTGCTAATCCCCCTTGCACTAGTATTAATTTAGCATGGCTAATCAACCTAACCCACACATCATTGGAATGTGGAAGGAAACCAGAGTGCCCAGAGGAAACTCACACAAGCACAGGGAGAACGTGTAAACTCCACACAGGCAGTGACACCATCTGGGAATCGAATCCAGGTCCATGGAGCTGGAATTGAACCGGATTTGTAGAGCTGTGAGGCAGTGGTGCTAACCACTATGCCACTGTGCCAACCTTTGCTAACATGCCGTCCTTGTCTAGTTCTTTGGTATGTCTTTGTCAAGCTAATAAATGGAGCCTTGCCAGTGCAACATGTCTTCTGAGAAGAAAACATTGACTGTTGTACACACATGATCGAGATGTTTCTGTCATAAGAGTTTCCGTGAAGAATTAAAGAGACTTGAAAATGTAAGCACTAGCAACAAATAATTTCAAAGAAAGGGTGTAATAAATTAAGGACCTTAATCCTTCGCTGCCTCTTCTTAACTCGTCCTTTTAATACTGTCCACAGTAAATTGGTCCATCAATCACAGTGCTATTTAAAGTCAGAGTTACAATGGAAATAGCCACCAAAGTTCCTCCCATTCATGCAACAAGTTTTAACTATTTATTTTGGCCAGAAACTGGCATTCAGCTAAATAAAAGTGAAATGGAAAGGAACAGAACAACAATCATTTTGATGAAGTAATTTCCTTCCTTAACAAAAAAACAATTAAATCCTGCTCAGATGCTCAGTTAACCTACTCAGATAGAAAAGTGTGATATAAGGTAGTGGCAACTGTTTTGAGTCATAGAGTTATAGAGGTTTACATCATGGAAACAGGCCCTTCAGCCCCACTTGTCCGTGCTGCTCTTTTTTTAACCGCTATGTTCACCACAATTGCCCGCATTTGGCTCATATCCCTCTATACCCATCTTACCCATGTAAATAGAGATTTTAGCCCCACAAAGAATACAATGGGTGAGATTTTCTGGTCCCACTCCCCACCAGAGGGCCAAGGTCGACAGACCTTTGGTTTGCCTGTCACAGTTACCGGGGTGATTCCTAAGGTAGGCGGAACTGGAAAATTTCAGCTAATGAGGGAAGCAAATGCCAAGTGTCTGCAGCGATTTTAACTGTGCAACAACAACTTGCATTTATATATAGCACTTATATAGCACCTATAACGTAGTAATACGTCCCAAGATGCCTCATGGGAGTACCATCAAACAAAATTTGACACTGAGCCACAAAAGGCAATGTTACAACTGACGAGAGAAAGCTTGGCCAATCATTATAAGAAGAATCTTCAGTGAGGAAAGAGAAATTGAAAGATGGAACGTTTAGGGCCTTAGCAGCTGGTGTGATTAAAAATGGGGATGCATAAAAGGCCAGAACTGGAGAAGTGAAAATATCTGACAGGATTGCAGTCTGGAGGAAAGTAGAGAAATAAGCAATCCTCAAATGAGGCCTCAGATACATACCTGAAGTGGACAGTTTCACAAATTTCCTTTATTAAATTTAAAATTGCTACCATTGAAATTCATGCCTGGATTCAAAACTTGCCCTGCCAATTCAACAAAGTCAAATCTAATTGGATGGTGCTTTATCCCTTCATTAGGTCACCTAATGAATATTCATTTTGGTATAACGTTGAGTTTTTCATGTCCAATTCTTCGGACAGGAGGTGTCACAACAGGGTGGATGCTTTCTCCTGTCTCCAGAATTCTCCTTTTGCCTGAACTTCTCCACCTGACAGCTTAGCTCTATTCATTAGGAACAGTTAGAATGGTTTCAGCTGTTTCAATTCCTCAGCTCACCTCATTCACTCAAGTTATCTCCCTCTGGACAAATGTGAGGTAATGCATTTTGGAAGGTCGAATGCAAATGGGAAATATACAGTAAATGGCAGAACCCTTAAGAATATTGATAGACAAAGGGATCTGGGTGTATAGGTCACTGATGAAGTGTAGGTGGAGAAGTTAGTCAAGAAGGCATACGGTATGCTTGCTTTCATTGGCTGGGGCATTGAGTTTAAAAATTGGCAAGTCATGTTGCAGCTTTATAGAACCTTAGTTAGGCCCCACTTGGAATAGAGCATTCAATTCTGGTTGCCACACTACCAGAAGGATGTGGAGGCTTTGAAAAGGGTACAGAAAATACTTACCAGGATGTTGTCTGGTAAGAAAGGCATTAGCTATGAGGACAGGTTGGAGAAACTTGGTTTGTTCTCACTGGAACAAAGGTTGAGGGATGACCTGATAGAAGTCTGCAAGATTATGAGAGGTCTGGACAGAATGGATAGTCAGAAGCATTTTCCCAGGGTGGAAAGTCAATTACTGGCAGGGGGGCAGGGCACAAGTTTAAAGTGAGAGAGGTAAGATTTAAAGGAGATGTACGAGGCAGGTTTTTTACACAGAGCAGTGGGTGCCTGGAACTCATTGCCAGGGGAGGTAGCAGAAGCGGATATGGTACTGACTTTTAAGGTGCGTTTTAACAAATACATGAATAGGAAGGGAATAGAGGGATATGGTCCCTAGAAGGATGGGGGTTTTAGTTAAATTGAGCAGCCTGGTTGGTGCAGGCTTGGAAGGCCGAAGGGCCTATTCCTGTGCTGTAATTTTCTTTATCCTTTGTTCTATGTTGTTCTCTGAATAGGGTGGTTGGTGGCACAGTAGTGAACATTGTTGACTCACAGCACCAGGGACCCGGGTTCAATTCCCAGCTTGGGTCACTGTCTATGTGAAGTTTGCACATTATCCCCTGCATGGGATTTCTCTGGATGCTCTGATTTCCTCCCATAGTCCAAAGATTTGCAGGTTAGGTTGGATGGCTGTACTAAATTGAAGGGTAAATAAGGAGAGTTATGGGGATAGGTCTAGGTGAGATTGTGGTCAAAGCAGTCTCAATAGGCTAAACGACATCCTCCTGCACTGTAGATTCCAGTGAACACTATTCTTCAAGGGATCCTTCCTACCACTCCTAGACTTTGATCCGTCCATTGAATATCATGATATTGATTTAAGGGCTGTCACTGTCACTTTCGCATCAGCAGATTTTTCATTCATGGCCTCCAACCTCATAATTCCCCAAGACAGCTTCTACATCCTTCCCAAGATCCACAAACAAGACTGCTCTGGTAGCTCCATTCTCTCAGCCCGTATCTGACCCACTGAATCGATTTCATCCTATAACAAGTCCACTTTATCTCCTTCATCCAGTTTCCACCTACATCCACAGCTCTTTTAATGTCCTCTCTGCCGCCAGAATGGTTTCCACTTTTCCATCCCTCACTACCTTCTTTTCATTAAGATTGTCCAATCCCTCTCTACACCTTCATCACCTGCCAGGACAGCTTGAGGGTTCTCCACTTCTGCACCCCCCCCCCCCCCCCCACCACCCCCACACATCCCACCCGAGGACAGCTCCAAGCAGTCTCCATCCACCATCTCCTCCAACTTACTAATCATCCTCACCTTGAACACTTCTCCTCTGGCTCCGCTCACTTCCTCTAAATAAAAGGCGTTGCAATGGGGACACACACGGGTGCTAGCTTTTTTTGTTGTGTGGGATATGTAGGACATTTTTTGTTCCTGTCCTTTTTTTTGTCTTTTTTTTCACCTCTTTTCGATACATTGATAGCCGGACCACTGTCATTTCCTGCTCTTTCACCAACTTTGCTTCTAATTTCCATTTTTGCCTCAACTTTGTATCATCAACACCACTTCCCTTCCCTTCCTTGACTTCTCTGCCTCCATTTCTGGGCTATTGACTAAGATACCCCAATGGTCTACTGATTTCTTTTGCTATCCCGATTACTTTCTCCCACTCTGTTTCCTATTAGAAATTCTCCCAGTTCCTCTGTCCCCATCACTGATGATGCCATTATTGCCTCTGTAATGTTTTCAACTTACCTTAACAAAGCATTCCCCTCCACAGCGATTGACAGAAGCCTCAAATATATTCATCAATTTCACATCCTTCCGCTTTCACCCTTTGCCACCCTTCCAGAACTGCAACAGTGTTCTCCTTGGCTTCACCTTGCTTTATTCTACTTATTAGTGTCACAAGGAAGCTTAGTTAACACTGCAATAAAGTTACTGTGAAAATCCCTAGCCATCACACTCAGCACCTGCTCGGGTACACTGAGGGAGAATTTAGCACGCCCAAGGCATCTAACCAGTACGTCTTCCCGACTTTGGGAGGCAACAGGAGCACTCGGAGGAAACCCACACAGACATGGAGAAAATGTGCAGATTACAGACACACAGTGGCCCAAGCCGAGAATCAGACCCAGGTCCCTGGTGCTGTGAGGCAGCAGTATTAACTACTGTGCCACCATACCACCCACACAGTCCCCTGGGGTAATATTGTGGTAATGTTTACTGATCCAGCAATCAGAGGTTGAGGCTAATTCTCTGATGACATGGTTTCCAATCTCAAGACAATAGCTGGTGGAATCTGCATCCAACTAGGACAGTAAATCTATACATTTAATTAAGCAAATACCTCCAATATGAGACCTTAAGAATACCTTCCCTTTCTTTTTTAGCATTCTAATAGGACCTTTCTCTCCACAACAACTCTGGTTCATTTCTCAATCAAGCAAATCTGCCCTTTTATCTCCTCCCTTCCCACTGTGCAAGGCCTCAAACACTCTTTCCGGTGAATCAGTGATTAACTTGTACTTATTTCAGTTTAATCTACAATGTTTGCTGCTCATAATGCCATTTCTGCTGCATTGGGAGAATAAACACAGATTGAGTGATCATTTTAGTGGAACACCCTTTGTCTGGACTGAACTTCTGGGCATCTATCAGCCACCCTACTCCCACTTTCACCTCTTTGTCCTTGACTTGTTACAGTCTTCAATGAAACTCAATATAAACTCAATGAACTACACCCCACCTTTTGATGAGGAACCTTCCAACTTTATGGATTCAACAGTAATTTCAACAAGTTCAGATTGTAATTTCTGCAAGTGAGTGATGAGGTGAGTGAGTAATGGGAGTGAATGAGAAATGAGAGTGAGTAAATGTGGAATAAGAGTGAGCATGTAAGATGAGAGTGTGCGTGTGTGGGAGAGAAGAGTGACTGTGTGTTTGCATGAGGAATGAGAATGAGTGAGCATGTATGAGACATAATAGTGAGTGAGAGCTGAGTGCGTGAGTGAATGAGTGAGTGAATGAGTGAGTGAATTGAGAATGTATAAGAGACCGAGGGTGTGGCTGAGTGTGTGTGAGATGAGAGAATGAGTGCGCGAGGGATGAGAGTGAGTGGGAGTGAGTGAATAAGAGAAAGTGAGTGTGAATGTGAGAGTGAGTGTGTGTGAGATGAGGCTGTGTTTGAGAGATGAGAAAATGAGTGTGTGAGAGATAGATGAGTGAGTCTGGGAGAGAGGTGAGAGAGTGGGAGAAATAAGTGTGTGTGTCTGTGTCTGAGAGGAGTGAGTGCACGTGTGTATGCGTGTCTGTGTCTGAGAGAGAGATAAGAGTGTGTCACTAGAATTCTACCACCTTGCCCGCCACAGAGTCACAGCGGGCGAAGGACGGACAATGGAAATATCTATTGATCTTGGATGGAAATTTCCAGTCTCACTCAAGCACAGCCGTAAAATTCCACCATGTGTGTGAGAAAGGGGTATGTGAGTTTGTGTCTGAGACAGGTGAGAGAGCGTTTGTGTGAGAAATAGGTGTGTGTATGTGTGTGTGTGTGTCTGAGAGAGTGGTGAGAGAGTGTGTGTGTGTGTGTGTGTGTTTGTGTGTCTGAGAGAGAGGTGAGTGTGCAATTGTCTAACAGAGAGGTGAGTGTGTCTTTGTGTGAGTCTGAGACAGGTGAGTGTGCCAGTGTGTACAATGTGAGAAATCAGCATTTCAACAGCACTCTTCCTATTTTGAAACAACTGAACAGCAAAAATTCTCGCATAAAAATGACCAAAAGTTAAGAATTAAGAACTTTTAAAAATTCGAGTAAATGTATATTTCTGAAATAAAAAAAAGACTTTGACAAATGAAGTTTTTCTATGTTTGTATCCATTGTGATTTGTTTTGTGGTTTAACTCTTCAACACAATAAGAATGTTCCTCAGGGCTTCCTTCCATATTCTTGGGAGATCAAATGGGCTCCATGCTGGAAAAATTTGGGAAATCAAAGAAATACGGCTGCATCAGTACAGTTCTGTGCTGCCTCTTATAGAGCTAAATTGAGTTAAACATTTGAATTGCCTTGATTGTCCCAGGGAGCAGGATGAGGTTAACCAGTTCTGAAGCTAGTTAGATTATGCAAAGGAGTTTCCAAACCTAGTATAAGTATTGAACAGATATTATTTCTTCCTGTTTTTCAAACTTGGCTTTGAGAGTTTCAAGTTATGGCAAAAAAGGCATTTCCCCAGAAACCCACTCTAATTTCAATAGGATTAACCTTTGATTTTGCCAGGATTATTCAGCAATGCACAAAATAAATATTAATTAAATTTAACATATTTATCACTAATTGAAGAGCAATTTTGATTGCGATCCAATTCTTTTTTCCCGAACATTTTCCTTTTAGGATGTCAGGAGATGACAGACTGGTTTTATTGCTAGGCTATTAATCCAGAAATTCAACTGATGTTCTGGGGTCGAATCCTGGTGAGGATGGGATCTGAATTCAATAGAAAATATCATAAATTGAGAATCTACTAATGACCATGAAACCATTGTTGGAAAAACCTACCTGAGTTCACTAATGCCCTTTAGGGAAGGAAATTTGCTATCCTTATCTGGTCGGGTACGCATGTGGCTCCAGAGTCATAGCAATGTGGTTAACTCTCAACTGCCCTCCACGGGCAATCAGTGATGGGCAATAAATGCTGGCCAGCCATGTGTAAGTGTGTGTGTCTGAGAGAGAAGTGAGAGTATCTGTATATCTGAGAGAAAGGTGTGTGTGTGTGCATGTGTGTGTTGAGAGAGAGCTCGAGTGTGTGTGTGTGTGTGTCTGTCTGAGAGAGGTGAGTATGAGTGTGTGTCTGAGAGAGAGGTGAGTGTGTGGTGAGTTTTGAGAGAGGTGAGTGTGTGTTTGTGCGTCTGAGAGATAAGAGTGTGTGTGTCTGACAGAGAAGCGACAGTGTCTGTATACCTGCGAAAGAAGTGAGTGTGTGTGTGTTGAGAGAGAGCTGAGTGTGTATGTGCCTGAGAAGTGAGAGTGTGTGTGTATCTGAGAGAGGTGAGAGTGTGTGCGTGTGCGTGTGTCTGAGAGGTGAGAGTGTGTGCATGTGTCTGAGAGGTGAGAGTGTGTGTGTGTGTGTGTCTGAGAGAGAGGTGTGTGTGTGTGTGTGTGTGTGTGTGTGTGTGTGTGGTGTGTGTGTGTGTGTGTGTGTGTGTGTGTGTGTGTGTTTGACAGAGAGATGTGTTGTGTGTGTGTGTGTGTTTGTGTCTGAGAGAGAGGCGTGTGTGTGTGTGTTTGAGAGAGAGATGTGTTGTGTGTGAGTCTGAGACAGCTGAGTGTGCAAGTGTGTACAATGTGAGAAACCACAGATGAATAAAATAAAAGCAATCTAGGCAAATCAGGATAATGCCATCCCAATGATTGTAAACTATACAACAGTAATATAACAGTAATACAATATGTAAACTATACACAGCCCATTCGAATTATCTGAGGCATCTCCCTTTCAGTTTCATTTCCAGTCCTTAATGCAAATTATACAGGAACTTTTAATTGAAGCACAGATCTGCTGAGTTTATTAGTTTCATTCACAATTTCTTAAGTGCAGCTTTTCATTGAAGGACTATTAAATCAGATTCTTTCATTGTTCAAACATGCATAAAAAGGATTGACTGAATGAGCATGTAACTGTGTTGGTGATTATTTTCAGTTTTAATTTCCGTGTCTCAAGTGCTCTACTCTGAAATCTCCTTCAACAACAAGCATCCTCATTTCCTCTACCCTCTTCCTGAGCAAAAGTTGTCAACCTTCCCACATCACTAAGCAGTCTACCAGAATGGGGCAAGGATCTCTTGGACATTCCTGACTATATAGTCTAAACGTTGTGCTTCAAATTTCCAACCAAAATGCCCCTACTTCTTTTGTAATGTTGACACATGAGGGTTGGGCAATAAATGCTGGACACAGCTGACACTATTATATGCTGTTAGCTTCACAAGTTCGATATCTGATCTGTGCTACGTTAGACAATTTCTATCCAAAATATAATGGGCAGTTTAATATCCCTGCATGAGGAAATTAGAAATCAAATTGAATTCAGGTATTCTGCTCCATAACAGCTTTAAACATCTGTAGCGCGGTCAGGTTTGTATTCTGCCGTAATGTCATTGCATATTATCTGGGCTCCTATGTAAATAGATATCATTCAGAAATCAATCTAAATAGGTATTAAGTGCATTGTGGCACAATGGTTTGCACAGCTGCCTCACAATGCAGGGGACCCAAATTTGATTCTCAGCCTTGGGTCACTGTCTGTGTGGAGTTTGCACATTCTCCCTGTGCCTGTGTTGGTTTCCTCCGGATGCTCCATTTACCTCGCACAGTCCAAAAAATGTTCGGGTTAGGTATACTGGCCTGGTAAATTCTCCCTCAATGTATCCGAACAGGTGCTAGAGTGTGGTGAGGATTTTCATAATAACTTCATTGCAGTGTCAATGTAAGTCTGCGACAATAAACTTAAAAAGAACATCTGTGACATCTGTGCTGTATGAGTCACTGTCTGTACAAAGTGATCATAAGGTATAGGAGCAAAACTAGGCCACTTGACCCTTTGAATCTGCTCTATCGTTACTGAGATCGTAACTGATCTGATGTGATAATCCTCAACTCCACTCTCCCACCTTATCCCCATAATCTTTTATTCCCTTACTGATTAAAAATCTGTCTATCTCATGCTTAACGAGCCAGTATCTATGGCTCTTCAGACTCACGTACAGCCAAACAAACAGAAAATAGTCTGTTGTGAAAAACAGTATTTTTAATAAATGAAACACGTTAATAAAATTAACATTGCTGGTGGAAGCAGGAAAAGCACATTTAAGAAAGTGATTATTATGCACCCAATAGATGTTGAGTTTGGCAATATCTTTTCACATGTTTTCTGTGGTCGTTGAGAAATACATAGAGGAATGAACTTAAGTAATATTCTCATCACACAGATTGACAAATATTCACTTATTAAAATCAAAGAATGCAAATTAAAAAAAAGTTTGTAGGAACTAAAGCTACCACCATTACAAGCCCATGCTGTAACTCCATCTTAGTGAACACTTAACCCTACATTAGTATAGCACTCATATTGCACACTCAAGCCATCATTACAATGTGCTGTTAAAGACTAAATGCGGCTCAATGCTGTTGCATGAAGGCCTCGATCTCATGCATGAGTTATTCTTCCCTAATAATAAGTCGCTTGCATGAGGTAGGACTCCAAAGAGCACAACATTTTGCATTGGTGTGTCAATAGCACAGCAGGAGAGAAAGGGTACAGAATCATAGAATCCCTACAGTGCAGAAGGAGGCCATTTGGCTCATTGAGACTGGACCTACAACAATCAGACCCTCTTCCTGTAATCCCACATATTTATCCCACTAATCCCTCTAACCGACACACTCTGGGACACTAAGAGGCAATTTAGTATTAGCAACGCATCTAACACACACATCTTTGGACTGTGGGAGGAAACCAGAACACCCGGAGGAAACCCAGACAACCACAAGGAGAATGTGCAAACTCCACACAGTGACCCACACTGGGAATCGAACCCAGGTCCCTGCAGCTGTGAGGCAGCAGTGCTAATCACTATACAAAAGGAGAGATGATGGAAACACAATTAAAGAGAAAGCTCCTCAAATAACCTTTTAACAGTTGAAAAGATGAGGTGAGGGTGTGAATTTACATATGTGAAGGGCTTCAGTAATAGCTGCCAACAGCCAAACAGTAGGATTGCAGAACATGTTGGTATGGAGACAGACTGAATGTGTGTAGCTGAATCATAGAATCCCAACAGAACAGTCCATCAAACCCACTCTGACAACAATTCGGCACCAACCCTCTCCCGGTAACCCCTCCGTACTTACCCTGCTAATCCTCCTGATCCTAAGAGGCAATTTACCATGGCCAATTCACCAATCCACCAAACCCACACACATCTTTAGACTGTGAGAGAAAACTGGAGCACCCAGAGGAAACCCATGCAGACACTAGTGGAATGTGCAAACTGCACACAGACACACGCAGTCACTTGAATCTAGGATTGAACCCGAGTTCCTGGCGCCATGAGGCAGCAGTGCTAACTACTGTGGCACCCAGATGGATTGGAGAGAAGATGAGTATTTTAAACTAAAATCACAAGACTGCCCAGACTTAGACAAATAGCAATCGCTTCTATTTAGCTGTAATGCAATAGTCTATTAGTTTCCTGCAGACTTTTTGGTTGGTAATTTCAACAGGAAATACCCTATTTTTCACCACAATTACCAAAACTAAATTCTCAAAAATATTTCCCAACGCGGACTAGTTATGCAAAAAGACAGGTATTCTGCTCCTGTGTTCATTGCATTATTGTTTTCCCCCTTCTATTCAAGCCAACGCTGTACGTTCTTCGGAACTGAGACTGATAGTAGATTACTATTCGCGTTGAAACTGTCTCTGGCTGGGGAGTTTTCCCTTGTCCCCCGAACCAGCAATTGCCTTTTTTTAAACACAAAATCGGTGATCATTTGTGACCCAGCGAGTCCACGCAGCAAGAGATACATCCTGCCTTGAGTTAGCCCCGGGGACAAAGCGATCAATTATTGTTTGATTGAGAAGTGTCTCCCTTACCTGACGCCGGGGTTTGCCACTCTCACTGTCACTGCTTCCGAATCTTTCTCTGCGTAAGAAAGCAGTGGGGATCAGGGACAGATCTTAACGCTGTGCAGGCAGTCTCCGAGATGGGCGGTGCTGGAATGATGATGATGACGATGAAGGCGATATTGCCATGGGGAGAGAGGATGATTCTCACATGAGGAAGTCAACATGAACCTCAGATTTCAAGTGTCACGTTTCGTTTCATTGAAATGACGCTACCGCCCAGAGTAAACCATGAACCATTCAAATAGCAAAGCCTTTTGTTTATCTCCTCCCCCACCTTCTCCTTTCTGAAAGAAACAGAGACAATGCCAGGAATACACAACAGGTCGCGCAGGGAAAATATAAAGTCAAGTTTGAGGCTACCAATCCCACAGAACATTAATGGGAAATTCTTCGAGGGTAAAATATCCTGTGTGAAATTGTGAGGGGCCAAAGATTCAGCTCCTGAAGATGGAATTGTAACCAGACTGGCAAAGGAAACTAATTTTTGGTCATCTTTTGAATCAGACGAACGTTTAAAATTTATTCATTAGTGTCACTAGACTTACATTAACATTGTAATGAAATTAATCCCCTAGTCGCCACATTCCAGCGCCTGTTTGGGTACATTGAGGGAGAATTTACATGGCCAATGCATCTATCTTCTGGACTGAGAGGAAACTGGAGCGCCCAAAGAAAACCCACATAGACATTGGGCAAACATGCAGACTCCATTCAGACTGGAAATCAAACTGGGATACAGTAGTGCTGTGAGGCAGCAGTGCTAACCACTGTATCACTGTGCTACCGGGTTGAGGAATCGGAAACATGAGCAAGTGGTTTACTCAGGCTGGGGTCGGGTGGCACAGTGGCACAGTAGTTAACACTGCTGTCACACAGCGCCAGGGAACCGGGTTCGATTCTTGGCATGGATCACTGCCAGTGTGGAGTTTACATGTTCTCCTCATGTCTGCGTGGGTTTCCTCCAGGTGCTCCAGTTTCCTCCCACAGTCCAAAGAAGTGTGGGTTAGGTGGATTGGCCATGCTGAATTGTCCCTTAGTGTTAGGGGGGACTAGCTAGGGTAAATGTATGGTGTTATGGGGATAGTGCCTGGGTGGGATTGTTGTTGGTGCAACTCAATGGACTGAATGGCCTCCTGCTGGAGGATTTTATGGTTCAGTGAGTAAAGGGTGGAAATTTTTTAAAAATTCCTCACAGGGCAAAGAGAACAACAGATGTTTTAGGCACAGAAAATGAGTTAGTGTATGCTTGACCTGGACCATCTGATGGGCAACACGACAGCTCAGTGACTATCGCTGTGCTGTGCAGATACATGGATTTGGGCCTGTGCCTGTGGGAGTTTGCGCATTCTCCCCGTGCTTGTGTGAGTTTTCTCCAGGAGCTCCGGTTTCCTCCCACATCCCAAAGATGTGCTCTTAGGCTAATTGGCAAAACAAATTTCCCTAAATTGTCTCAAATTTGGTTTTTAATCCATAGATCTATAAACATGGACAGGGATCACGGGTAGAGGTGGGAACATCGGGGTGGCAGCACGGGCTCGTTGGGCTGAAGGGCCTGTTTCCCGTGCTGTTTTGTTCTTTGATCTTTGTTCTTTAAGGAGATGGAACAAATGTTAAACTTTAGCAGGTGTGAAATGCCATAAGTGAAATTGTGAAGGGATCATATTGAAAGAGGAAATGTTCAGACCCTGAAGGTGGAATTGCAAATAGAGTAGCAAAGGAAACTCATTTCTGGTCATTTATTGAATCAGATGAATGTTCAGCTAATCACTAAGGACAAAATGAAACTTCAGGATGACACAAATAGCTTTCAGATATTGTAGAATCATAAAATGCCCTTCAGTGCAAAAGGTGACCACTCAATCCATCAAATCTGCATGAACAGGGTTCCATTCCAGCCTCAGATGTCTGTTTGCATGTTGTCTCCATGTCTGCATGGGTTTCCTCTGGGTGCTCCAATTTCCTCCCATACTCCAAAGATGTACGGATTAGGCTGACTGGCCATATTAAAATTGTCAACCCATTCCCTATCTCCATAACATCGCATATTTGCCCTATTTGTTCTCCTGACACCAAGAGGCTAATCTGTACATCTTTGGAGTCTGGGAGGAAACTGGAGCACCTTGAAGAAACCAATGCAGACATGGAGAGAACATGCAGACAGACATCTTTGGCCATTGTCTATGTGGAGTTTGCACATTCTCCACATATCTGCGTGGATGTCCTCTAGGTGCTCTGATTTCCTCCTGCAGCCCAAAGATGTCGGGGGGAGTTTTCCTGTCCCATGGGAATCATAGCAGGTGGGCGGGGGGTGTGGGGGGAGGGAGAAGACCATATAAAGGTCCATTGACCTTGGGCAGGATTCTCTGGTTTTTGGGTGAAAGAGGCTGGAGATCCCATTCGTGAATTGGTCAAGCTACAATGCACTTTAGTGTCAAGGCAGTGTCAGGGTGATTGGCTGTGTAAATACATGGGGTTACAAGGACATGGCCTGGGTGGGATTTTTGTCAGTGCAGGCTCAATGGGCTGAATGGCCTCCCCCTGCACTGTAGGATTCTATGATTCTAATGCTGTCTCCACTACACTGGAGAGACCAAATATAGAGTGGCAGATAGCTTTGAGGGAGACTATTGCTCAGTTCATAAGCTTCCACTCACTTCCTATTTTAATTCTCCTCCACACTCTGACCTCTGCTCTCAGCTGCCCATGCTATTCCAATGTTTCACTGAGGCAGCCTTCAGCCTTCCCAACTTGACATTGAGTTCAACAATCTCAGACCATAACTACAGATTCTATTATTTGACAGTAGATTTTTGATAATGATTCTGCTAATCTGGGTGGTACAGTAGCACAGTGATTAGAACTGCTGCCTCACAGCACCAAGGATCCGGGTTCAATTCCCAGCTTGGGTCCCTGTCTGCCCAGAATCTGCACATTCTCCACGTGTCTGTTTGGGTTTCTTCTGGGTGCTCCAGTTTCCTCCCACAGTCCGAAAGATGTGCTGGTTAGGTGCATTGGCTGTGCTAAATTCTTCCTCACTGTACCCGAACAAGTACCAGAGTGTGGCGACTAGGTGGTTTTCACAGTGACTTCATTGCAGTGTTAATGTAAGCCTACTTGTGACACGAGTAAACTAAGTTTAAATTTTAACTGCTGTAATTTGCACTTTTTGTTCCTTTACTTCACTCATTTCCACTCCCTTTACATCATCATCACGTTTGTCATTTAATCTCTCTTGTCTACCACTTTATCATACACTTCTGTTTTTGCTCTTTGCAGCACTCCTCAGCTCCCCAATTACCCTCCTCCATATTTGTTTAAACATGCTAAATCTATAAGATTGTCTAAATCTGATGAAAAGTTACAGAAAGAAAATTCTAACTCTCTTTCTCTCACCACAGATGCTGCTTAACCATTGAATATTTCTATCATGTTTTTGTGTATATTATTCATAACTCTTGACAGCCTTTTGCCATGAACAAATTTAGGTGTACCCTTTTATTTGACCATATATTACACCTGCATGTGGATTTGTGTCATGTCAGAGTGGGTGACTCAAGGTTTTGTGTATTTAAAAATGATGAAAGTTATTTTGTTTCTGAAAGGTGTGACATCTCAATTACACAATCACAAACAAATCTTTTTCTTTTCATTCAATGAAAAGAATTCATTGAATTCTTTTGTACATACAAAAGAATGTACAATATAGCTTGGTCTGCATTTGTTGTCCATTCTTGATTACCTTTGTTGGCCATTCAAGAGTCAGCACATCTCGAGTGACATGTAAGTCAGATCCAGTAAGGATGGCAGATTTCCTTCCCTGAGGGTCCTTACTGAATTAGATGGGTTTTTATAACAATCAACAGTAGTTTCAGGGTCATTAAGTTTTGTTTTACTGGATTCAAATGTCACCTTCTGGCAATATCCAGTTTCAATGCTATTATACCACTGCACCCACCTCCCTATAATTATATACAAACAAAGATAAAGCAGTAAGTATAAAATGATATTCAACTCAGTCTCTATTCCTATGCAGGCCTGATGTTTCTTAGTTGAGTTGATGCATTGGTTGGAGTGATGGCTTTGGAAAAAGCAGATTTCTTGGTAGCTGCAAAGATTCTTGTAGTTGATCTTTCCAGAAGCGGATTTCTCAAGGCAACCTGAAAGTGTAACAGATTAGAGGAGAGAGGGCTTATTATTATTCTTTCTAAATATCGCAGTTGGATATTTTGACTGCATAGACAATTGCCGGTCTGATGGCTTGCAGGAGTCCCTCTTCCTGATGAAATTCTCTTGAAAAGGCCTGGACGTCAGTCTGAATTTCTGCCACATGTCTACTTTAATGACTTCAATCAGGTCATTGGTACATGAACTCCCTGTCAATTAATGCAGCAATCAGGGAGTCTTTTCCTTGTTATTAGTTCCTCTAGCACTCCTGAAGGTAGACTGCTGATTGATAGCACTCTGTTGTACTGCTGTTGGAAATGTAAATAAAGGGGTTTTGGTGAAAAGACTTCTGCCTGCAAAGACTTATTACGTTTAACAGTGAACAAAGGTGGCATATCATGTGACCTCATGAAAGATCGAGTCATGATCCAACTAAGGTATTGTGATAACTGAATAAACAGCTTGGATCCTTTTCCTATCTATGGTTATAGTAAACCCGAGGCCTTTATTTGAAAGACACCAGCATATTATAATAAAGGTGATGATGGGATTTTATCTACCTTTGGTTCTGACAAAGATTCAGTCAATATCAGAAAGAGTGCCTTTTGTGTTCTCTCTGAAGCTACAAAAGAAAATCTGATAGCTCTTGGAAGCCATCTTGATTTTCAGTCTTTTAAAATGCAGGTTTTCAACAATAAAGGCTGGAATTTTTGGCTATTCCCACTGGCAGGATCTTGCAATCTCACCAATAGTGAACTCCCAGCAGTGAACACCCTGGCAGAGGATGCATACAATGGGAAACACAGTTCATAGCAGTGGACCTGAAGATCCTGCCATTGGCCAATGTGGGCTGCCTCTGCTGCTGTGGAACACGCCATGGGGTGTGCATGGAAAATTCAGCCTATACTTCCTAAAGAGTCACAATATTGTCAGACCAGTACGGAGTGATGTTTCATAAGTTGTACGACAGGTATGTAATATGATACAAGAAATGGTATTTGTACGTACTGATGATTTGCTTTATTTAATATAGATAGATTCTAAGAACTGCTGCTTGTTGTCCAAAGCTGAACTCGAATGCCAGAAGACAACTTTGTCCTGTTGCCAGATTGTGGAACAATCATCAATCTATACACAATGTTCTATCTCAGCAATGTAAGTCATCTCCAGAATGATTTGAATTGATTTATTATTGTCACATTGATTGGCACACAGTGAAAAGCATTATACAGACAAAACATACCATTCATACAGTCATAGCTAGGGTGTAGAGAAAGATCAACTTAATTCAAAGTAGATCCATTCAAAAGTCTAATGGCAGCAGGGAAGAAGCTGTTCTTGAGTCAGTTGGTGTGTAACCTCAGATTTTTGTATGTTTTTCCTGACGGAAGGTATATGGGGTCTTTAATTATTCTGACTGCTTTGCCGAGGCAACAGGAAGTGTAGACAGAGTCAAAGAATGTAAGGCTGGTTTGTGATGGACTGGGCTTCGTTCACCACCCTTCGTAGTTTCTTGGGGTCTTGGGCAGAGCAGGAGCCATTCCAAGCTGTGATACAATCAGAAAGAATGCTTTCTATTGTGCATCTGTAAAAGTTGGTGAGAATCATAGTGACATGCCAAGACGTGATATTAATGGCTTGGTTGAATGGGCAGAAAATTGGCAAATAGAATTCAATCCGTGAAAGTGTGAGACTGGAGAGGGCAAATAAAGCAAAGGACCACTCATTAAATGGGAGGGCATGGAAAGGATTGTGGAATTGAGACACTTTGGTGTGCATATCCACAGGTGGAAGCACCGGTGGATAAGGTGACAAAAGAAAGAAGATGGAATGCTTTATTGGATGAGGGTATTGAATACAAAAGCAGGATTATAATGATGAAAATGTATAAAATGCTTGTTAAGCCACAGTGGGAATTTTTCTTTTAGTTTTATTCATCACAACAGAAAGGACATAATTGTTCTGGAGAGAGTACAGATATTCACAGGAATGTTGCCAGAATTTAAAAATTTGCGGCTGTGAGGAGAGCTTGAATAGACTCGGGTTGTTTTCCTTAGAACAGAGGAGGCTAAGAGGTGACCAAATTGAATCATAGAAACATAGAAGACAGGAGCAGGAGGAGACCATTTGGCCCTTTGAGGCTGTTCCCCATTCTTCATAATCATGGCTGATCAACTGACTCAATAACATAATCCTCCCCATAATCTTTGATCCCATTTGCCCCAAGTGCTAGACCTAGCTACCTCTTGAATAAATTCACTGTTTTGGTATCAACTACCATTTGATAATGAATTCCACAGGCTCATCATTCTTTGTGTGAAGAAAATCTCCTCATCTCTGTTCTAAATGGTCTAGGCCGAATCCTCAGACTATGACCCCTTGGTTCTGGACTTCCCCATCAACGGGAACATCCTCTCTGCATTTATCCTGCCCAATCCTATTAGAATTTTATATGTCTCTATGAGATCCCCCATCAATCGTCTGAACTCCAGCAAAAACAATTCTAACCTAGTCAATCTCTCCTGCCATCCCTAGAATCAGCCCAATAAACCTTTGCTGCACTCCCTTGAGAGCAAGAACATTCTTTCTCAGAAAAGGAGACCAAAACTGCGCACAATATTCCAGATGTAGCCTCACCATGGCTTTACATAATTGCAACAACACATCCCTGCTCCTGTACTCGAAACTTCTCGCAATGAAGACCAATGTGAAGGCCATTATTTACCGTCTGCTGCACCTGCATGCTTACCTTCAGTGATTGGTGCACAAGGACACCAATATCCCTCTCCGCTCTCCCAATTTACAGCCAATCAGATAGTAATCTGCCTTCTTGTTTTTGCTTCCAAAGTGAAGAATCTTACACTTATCCAAGTTAAATTGCATCTGCATTGATTTGCCCACTCACCCAATCTGTCCAGATCATGCTGAAGGATCTCTGAATCCTGAGACAGTAATTTTAAAAGCTCCTCCCCACCATAACTGTTCATACCCATTTTGTTTTCAACCTGCCAGGGCCCGGTGCTTTAGATAAGCACCATTAGCAACAATCATGTGCAGCAAAAACTCAGCTGAGCAGGAGCTTCAATGTGTAATGTTTATCACATCAGTAATCTATTCATTAATCCTCTATAACATTGCACTTTTCAAGAAAAGAAAGATTGATGTGAGGATGAGGAGAAGAAAGGAGAAGGTTCAAGTTTGTTACCATTATAGTGGGTCTTAGACGGAGTTGTTTGTGGTCTGCATTTACAGACACTGCAAGAGGCAAAGCTGTTGGGAAATGCTACTTTTTATTTAAGGTAATTGCTAACTATACAATTAGTAGGCTTACAACTAGTCTGCAAATGGAACTATTTCACTACATGTTATTGTTATGTGATTTTGTGTCACAATTGACATAAATTATATATTTATATGTGTAACATTAACTCTTTATATCACATAGAGCAGAATGGACAGAAGAAAAGGGAGCAAGAGAGCACAAAGAGAAGAGAGAAAGTATGCAAAGAGGTGTCAGAAGGCAGATGAGGAAGAGAGGAGATGATTGGGGAAGAGTTAGCAGGGAATGTAAATGTGAATGAAGAGGATGAGGAAGAAGAATGCAGGGAAAGAGTAAAAGAGAAAACAAAACGAAAGAGAAGGACTGGGTTGGGAGAAGAGAGAAAGGGAGTGATAAGGAGAAAAAGAGTAAGAATAATGTAACATTGAAGAGAGGATGTGAAGAAGAAGGTCAGAATGGAAGGATAGGGAGAGTAAGAGGAGAGGCAGATTGATGAAAATGATGAGAGAAGGAGAGAAATTGGAAGAGGAAAGTGGATGAGAGAATAATCATACAAAATCTGAAAGGCCTGGGTATAGTAGAGAGGAAAGACTTGATTCCCCTTAGAATCGGTTACCAAGGGGCACAGATTTAAGGTGATTGGGAGAAAGATTAGAGGGGACATGAAGAAAAGCATTTTCATCCAGAGAGTGGTGGACGACTGGAATTCACTGCCTCAGTCGGTGTTTGAGACTGAAATGCTTAACTCATTTGAAAGATACCTAGACATGCATGTGCATAGCTGTAACCAGCGAGGTTATGGATCAAAAGGAGTGGTTAGTTTTTTTCTCTTTTTGTGGGGCTGGTGCAGCCATGACCACTGGAATTCTCCTATCCTATCTGCCATGGAATCGGAGAGGACAAGGGATGGACAACGGAAAAGTCTGTTGATTCGGGTGGGAATTTCCAGTCTCGCTTGAGCAAGGTTGTAAAATCCCACTCAGAGCGTTGAATAGTTTTTTTCCCATGTCATAATATTTGTATGGTTCTGTGAAATCAGCTTCATACAGGGAATAACGGGTAGACATCTCAACTGGGTTGTCCAAAATTAACACTCAGCTGTAGGAAAGTTAATCACTTTGACAGAACTTTTGCTGAAACAAATAGTGGCAAGTGCAGAACAGATGAACTCGAAGGTGCCGAATATCAATAACATCTGAGGGAGATTACTTTGTGAATTAATTGATGTTATAGAAAGAGTTCTGATTTGTGATTTATAGAATCATAGAATACCTACATTACAGAAGGAGGCCATTCAGCCCATTGAGCCTGCACTGGCAACGATCCCACCCTATCCCTGTAACCCCACACATTTATCGTGCAAATCCCCCAAAACTAGGGCCAATTTAGCCTGGCCAATCAACTATCCTAAGGCAGCACGATAGCACAGTGGTTAGCACTGCTGCTTCACAGCTCCAGAGACCTGGGTTCGATTCCCGGCTCAGGTCACTCTCTGTGTGAAGTTTGACATTCTCCTCGTGCCTGTGTGAGTTTCCTCCCACAGCCCAAAGATGTGTGGGTTAGGTTGATTGGCCATGTTAAAATTGTCCCTTAGTGTCCTGAGATGCGTAGGTTAGAGGGATTAGTGGTAAAATATGTATGGATATGGGGGTAGGGCCTGGGTGGGATTGTGGTCAGTACAGACTCAATGGGCCGAATGGCCACTTTCCGCACTGTAGGGTTTCTGTGATCCTACAAACCCACACATCTTCAAACTATGGAACGAAACTGGAGCACCTGGAGGAAACCCATGCAGACATGAGGAGAACATGCAAACTCCATGCAGTTACCTAAGCTGGGAATTGAACCTAGGTCCCTGCCACTGTGAGGCAGCAGTGTTACCCACCATGCCATCATGCCATCCCATTGTGACCCCCTAATGCTTTACTGACATACAATCAATGTAATGGCAAAAATCAACTCTGGGTCATTTATCTTATCCAGCATAAAATTGACGTTTGATCTCTGAATCTCATGTTGTATTTTACTCTGCCTGAAAATCACTGCACTGGATGATGTTTGCCGACAGCTAGTTATCAAGGATGCTGACCTGAAACAGATACAACTGGACTGCAGCCAGACAAAGGTAAAGTATGCTTTGCTGATCAGCTCACCTGGGTTCTGCTGCAGAAGACTTGAGTGAGGACCTGGATGCAGAGGAATGCTGATGGGTCACCAAGATGTTGAGAGTATTGATCTGCCAAGCAATCTCCTGTTACTCTTCAGCAGTGTGGAAGAATTAGTTTTCAAGCTGGTGGAAGGTTTCGGAGCTTTATTTCTTCCTGCAGCCTGTGCTGCGTATCCCTGTCATGATTTTTAGAGATGCTGTTGTTGGACTGGAATGGGCACAGTAAGAAGTCTCACAATACCAGATTAAATTCCAACAAATTTATTTGGAATCACAAGTCTTTGTCTATATATGCTGTGTTTGTGAATCCTATCTCTCCACTCACCTGGTGAAAGCCCGTAATACTAAATAAACTTGTTGGTGGCATGGTAGCACAGTGGTTAGCACTGCTGCCTTACAGCACCAGGGACCTGGGTTCGATTCCTGGCTTGGGTCACTGAGTGCAGTTTGCACATTCACCCCATGTCTGCGTGGGTTTTTCCCAGGTGCTCCGGTTTTCTCCCACGTTCTGAAAGATGTGCTGGTTATGTGCATTGACCCGAACAGGCACCAGGCTGTGGCGACTAGTGGAATTTCATTGCATTTCATAGTAATTGATTGAATTTCATAGGTAACTTCATTGCAGTGTTAATGTAAGCCTTACTTGCGACTAATAAATAAACTTTAACCTGATGTTGTGAGACTTCTTACTGTGCTCTCCCTGTCACTTTGTAGACCCAGAGACACTGTCACTGCAGTTGCCATTCCCGTAAAGCCTCAGTGTGGGCAGATCACCCAATCCTCTGTACCCTCCCTTCCAAGAGGATGCGAGGATTCTGGTCTCGGGCAAATGCAGGGACTTAACCACAAGTCTTCCAAAAACATTCTGGAGCACCTCCTAACACTGCAAGAAGGAGACAATGCTTAAAAATGCATCTTGCTGCAATTTGGGTGCCAGGCCATATAGGAAGCATGGCCCATCTTGCAGAAGAATGATTATTGTTCGCAGAATGATCTACATAGTTTCGCCAGAATTAGTACTGCAGAAATAAGGGGTCTTGCTGGACCGTGTGATGCCAGTTGCATTAATTCAAGGACTTATGACCATTACTGCGTACACTCCTAGGTACATCTAACTTACCTCATAGAATATGGATGGGCTGCTGGAATAAGGCACCCGGCAACAGTGGCATGTCCCATACCTTTGCATTGTGTTTGGTGAAGACAGCTTTGTAAATGGATACACTCTTCCATGGTTCCGAGGACTGCCTCACATAGGTGTCACTGGACAAGGGACTTGATGCATTTTTAAATCATCTTTTTACCTCTTCAGAGGTGAAGAGAATATTTTTCTTGCAGAGTGTTGTACACGTCTCTGCCTCAGAGAACAGTTGGAAGAGAAGAGTCACTGAATATTTTTAGGGTGGAGTCAGATAGGTTCTTGTCAGGCAAAGGAATCCCAGGTTATTGGAGATAGATAAGGAATTTGGAACTCGAGACACAAACAGATAAGCCATGATCCCACTGAATAGCAGCCCAGGCTGGAGGAGTCAAATGGCTGACTCCAGCTCCTATTGCGCATGTTCACATTTCAGTAAGAACATTACTGTGAGTTGATTCTTGAATTTGCTGCCTTCACTGTAATGAATGATGAGTCAGATTTTCCTCTGGAAGCAGCCAAGCCAGTTTCACTTACCTGACAGTTCAAGCAGAAACATGGAGTTACACAACTGCAGGATGTCTGCCAATAGATCAATTTGATTTTTAAATCCATTGCTGATGTTGAAATAGGGTCAATTGCATAAATGGGCCACCCACTCATTCTATACCATTGAAGAAAGGAAAGGACTTGCATCAATATCGCATTTTTCATGATCTCAGGAACTTCAAGGAGATAGATTTTCCAGTCCCACCCACAGCAGAAATCAAAGAACAATCTCTCTGGCAGCACATTCCAGGCACCCTTGTGTGAAAAACTACACCCGCACATCTCCCTTAAACTTCCCCTCTCTCATCTTGAACTCGTGCCCTCTTGTAATTGACACTTCCGCCCTGAGAAAAAAGCTTCTGATTATCCACCCTGCCTGTGCCTCTCAAAATTTTGTAGACATTGATCAGGTCTCCCCTCTGTCTTTCCAGTGCAAACAATCCTAGTTTATTCAACTTTCCCTTATTGCCAACACCCTCAAGACCAGGCAACATCCTGGTGAACCTTCTTTGCACTCTGTCCAAAGCTTCCATGTCTTTCTGGTAGTGCGGTGGCCAGAACTGCATGCAAAACTCCATATGCAGTCTACCCAAGGTTTCATATAGCTGCAACATGATTTCACAACTCTTGTACTCAATGCCTTGGCAGAAGACAAATGTGTCATATGCCTTCTTCATCACCTTGGCCACCTATATTGCCACTTTTAGGAAACTGTGGATCTGCATGCCCAGCTCACTCTATGTTAATATTCCTAAGTGTTCCGCCATTTACAGTATAATTCACACTTAAATTTGATCTTCCAAAATGCAACAACTTGCATTTGTCCAGATTAAATTCCATCTGCCATTTCTGTGCGCAAGCCTCCAATCTATCTATAATCCTGTTGTACACGCTGACAATCATGGCACTAGTAGCAATTTCACCAATAGGTATGTCAGCTTACTAATCAGACCACCCACATTTTCTTCCAGAGCATTTATATATACTCCAAACAATAGAGGTCCCCACAAGACACCACTAGCAACAAATCTCCTTTCTAAAAAATACCCTTCCACTGCCACTTACTGTCTCCTATAACCAATGTAGCAACCCTGCCACAGCAACCTTTGCAAAATGTGCCAGATCATTGACATGGATGCCATTATCTCACGTGAGAACACAATCCATCAGACACATGGTACATACACTTGCTACTTGGCCAACATTATCTACGTATGCTGCAGGAAAGGATGTCCCGACGCATGGTTCATTGGCAAGACCATGCAGACATTATGACAATGGACAAACGAACACCACTGGACAACCACCAGGCAGAAGTGTTCCCTGATAGAAAGGGAACACTTCAGTAGTCAAGGGCATTCAGCCTCTGATCTTTGGGTAAGCATTCTCCAAGGGGACCTTCACAACACATGACAACGCAGAATCGCTGGGCAGAAACTGATAGCCAAGTTCTGCATGCATGAAGATGGCCTCAACTGGGATCTTGGGTTTATGTCGTACTATCCCACGACTTGTCTGGGCTTGCAAAATCTCACAAACTGTCCTGGCTGGAGACAATACGTACCTCTTTAACCTGTGCACTCTCTCCATTCACATTGTCTGTACCTTTAAGACTTCATTACCTGTAAAGATTTGCATTCCAACCATTCTGTTGTAAATTGAGTTTATGTCTATGCATGTCTTGCTTGTGAACACAGCTCCTCACTCACCGAAGGAAGGAGCAGCATTCCAAAAGCTTGTGCTACCAAATAAACCTGCTGGACCTGATGTTAACCTGATGTTGTGAGATTCCTTCCTTTGCCTAACCGCAGTCCAACAGCGGCATCTCCACATTATCCTATAACCAAGCCAGTTCTGTATCTATCTAGCCAGCCCATCCCGAATCCCATGTGATTTTTGTTTTTGTACCAGTCTACCATATGAGATCTTGTCAAATGCCTTACTAAAGTCCATATAAACTACATCGACAGCTTCATTGCGGGCGGGATGAACAATTTGACGGACCATTGAAAGGTCCATTGACCTCAGACAAGAATTTCTGTTCTGAGTTTTCCAGCCATTGGAAATACATTTACAGTGAAAAGAAACCTGGTTTTGTATATAGCCAGGTCTCATAAATAGAATGAGACACTGATTAGATAATTTGTTTTTGTAATGTGAACCAAGACACCAAAGACAAATCCTCTGCAAATAATATAAAAATTGGGGAAGTAGCAGATAGTAAGAGGATTGTGAGAGGATACAGCAGGATATAAATTAGCTGGATACCTGGGCCGAAAGACGGCAGATGGAATTTAACCCGGACAAATGTGAAGTGATGAGACTTGGAAGATCTACTGCAGAAGGAAAGTATACTGTAAATTGTAGAGCCCTTAGAAATATTAGCATACAAAGAGATCCAAGCATGCAGATTCACAATTCCCTGAATATGGCATCTCAAGTAGGTAAGGTCGTCAATAAGATATGCTGGCCTTTGTCGGTCAGGGCATTGAGTATAGGAACTGGAAAATTGTGTTGTGGCTGCATAAGACTTTGGTTCAGCTGCATTTGGAGTATTATGTATAATTCTGATCACCGCACTACTGGAAAGTTATTGATGCATTGGAAAGGTGCAGAAAGGATTTACCAGAATGTTGCCTGGTTTAGGGAATACAGATTATGAAGGAAGGTTGAACAAACTTGGATTGTTTTCCCTGGAGCATAAGAGGATGAGGGGTTTACAAGATTATGAGAGGCTTGGGATTCTCTAGACCTGCTGCTGTCAATGAAATTTCCCACTGAATTCACCCTATGCTGGCAGAAAATCAGTGGGCAGGGGTGTGCTGACGGTGGGACTGGAGAATCCCACTGGCATAAGCAGCTGACGAATCTTGGCCAACACTTCCTACTGTAAAGTGCTGAGGAAATTCACCATTCAGGTATCAGCCTGGGTTTTTATGCTCAAATTTTTGCAGTAGGATTTGAACCTGCAACCTTCTGCCTCGAATTGAAGAATGTTACCAAGCACTGACCTCCAACTGAAATCAATCATGGTCTCCCCTGAAAATTTTCTTTGAGAGCAGCCAGTAATGTGGGATAACACCACTGGAGGCTGGGTTTCTAAGGCCAAAGACAAGAATATTTTATAACGTAGTGAGCTCTTCTGATTCCACCTTCTTGATGGTAATCAGTGACTTTGAGATTGATTGCTATTGGACATAGCACTATGGGCCCAACTTGTCCTCCTGCTAATCCTTTGCAACTTGTGGACAGATTTTCCATCAGCTTCCAGAGAGCTAGAACTGACATGATCTAAGACACCTGATATATCACCAGCTTCACCCCCTCCACTGCAGACAAATGCTCACTCCCACTTCCTGAGGAATTTGGCTGCAGGAATGGACGGAGATGGGGGTCAGTCATGTACAGATGATGCAATTTCCAGGCCAGAAGAGCAGAGGACCAGCAAGGCCCTTGATTCTTTTAAATTCTAGATCATTGTTCCCATTGCTATTATTTGTCAATCATAGCCTGTGATAGTAATGGAACCAAAGCAGTTGCTGTGCAATTTCCCTTCCATGTCACCGCAATATTTGGTGTCAGATGGTTCCTATTTCATTCCCATAGGCACAGAACATAAAGCCTTTCATCCATGCAAGACAGGAAAAGGATGTTGATCTCTCCAACTCTTTTGAAAGATGTGAATGTACAAGTTTATGTTCTTTTATTCAGTTATTCAGTGTGAAGGGTGCAAACCTGATAAGTTGAAAGGATAAAAAGGCACATATTTAGATTTTCAAATGATATAAAGATAGGCATTCTTGTAAGCAATCAGATGGAAGCATAAAATGAGAAGAGATGGAAATGAATTAAGTAAATGGGCATTTAACCAAGTTAACCTTGTTAACTCACAGCCATTGCCATCTGGAGGGACAAGAGCAGTAAATGCCTTGGTACACCAACACCTGGAAATTCCCCTCCAAGTCACTCGACATTCCGACTTGGAAATGTATCGCCGATCCTTCACTGTCACTGGGTTGGAATCCTGTGATTTCCTTCCTAACTACACTGTGGCTATACCTACATCTCAGGGAACTCAGCAATTCAAGAAGGCAGCTCAACACTACCTTCTCAAGGGCAACTAAATATGGGCAATAATTGCTGGCCTAGCCAAGGAAGGCCCACATCACGTAAATGAATTTTAAAAGAACAGGGACAAATGGATTGCAATGCAGACAGCTATGAGACCATCCACTTTGGACCTCAGAAAGATAGAACAGGGCATCTTCTGAATGGTGAAAAGCTCGAAGCAATGGACATCCAAAGCATAGAGGTCCAAACATAGAGATCATTAAAATGCCACAAAAGATAGCCCAAATAATCAAAAGGTTAATGAAATTCTGGCCTCTACAGCCAAAGGACAAGAATACATGAAGCCATGCTCCAGCCACACCAAGTTCTGTACCTGAATTAGTGCAATGAGTTCTGGTCTCACACTGTGGGAAAATAACCACCCTTGGAAGGAGTGCAGTGTAGATTTACTGGGGATATCTAGGCCAGAACATTTGGCCATTCATTGCTGATGGGATATTCTGGTGCCACCAATACTACATCCTTGCTGCTGGTTTCCCAGAGGCAAGGGCTGCGTTCCATGGGAAACTTCATTGACAACAGCCGGACCAGAAGATCTGGCCATCCACCAATGGCAGGTGAGCTCTGCTGTCATGAAACATGTCGCGGGTTGGATGAGAAATCCCTCCTCCGAGATTCAAGGTGTTAAATTATAGGGAGAATTAACACAAACTAAAGTTGTGAACACTGGTATGTTTAAGGACTGATTGTAACTTGCACTTTGAAAGATCAGTGGTTACAGATCAACACCCCATCATGCAGTCTGCCTGTGTACTGTTCTATAAATGGGTGGCACATTTATAATCATCCGATTCTTGTCACCACCCAGTGTGAAAGTGACCTCCATTGTCTTGAAAAAAGAATGTGTCTGGAAGAAAAGCTCATCTTTTTAGCGAAGGGACAGAAACTGTTATAAGCTTATTTTTGCCTCAACAGTGCATCAAGGCGAAACATTTCAACGTGAGGTAAACAATGAAAAGCATTCTTCAAACACAGCTTGTATATAAAAATCTGTATATCCCTTTCAGTTACTAGCAAAACAATCACTTGGTTACGGAGTATACATGAGTTCATTTGTATAAGAGCTTAAACTGTTGTACTCTTGCCAACTCCAGATTTATTCTGTCTTCTAGGCTGTTCTGCACCTTGGGTGTAAATTGAGAGAGATGGTTACTCAGCAAGACCTTGGTGTCCTCTTGCATCAGTCACTGAAAGTAAATGGGCAGTAAAGAAGGCAAATAGTATATTGGCCTTCATAGCAAGAGAATTTGAGTAGAGGGATAAGGATGTTTTACTGCAGTTGTATGAGGCCACATCTGTAGTATTGCGTGCAGTTTTGGATGACCTTGTGATGGTGGGAGTGCAACGAAGGTTTACCAGACGGATTCCTGGGATGGCAGGACAGTCATATGAGGAGAGACTAAGTTGGTTAGGATTATATTCACTGGAGTTCAGAAGAGTGGAAGGGGATTTCACAGAAGCGAAAATTTTAACAGGGTTAGATAGGATAAATTCAAAAAGAATATTCCCAATTGGCGTGGGGGGGAGGCAGTGGGGAGTCCAGAATTAGGAGGTCATAGTTTGAGGATAAAGAGTAAGTCTTTTAAAACTGAAATGAAGAGAAATTTCTTCACCCAGAGGAAAGTGAATGTGTGGAATTCACTGCCACAGAATGTAGCTGAGGCCAGGACGTTTAATTTCAAGAAGAAATTAAATAAAGCTCCAGGCTAAAGGGATCAAGGGATATGGGGAAAAGGAGAAAATCAGGATATTGAATTAGCTGATCAGCCAGCAGGGTGGGAGAGTGGAATGGACTATCCTGCTTCTAGTTTCTAGTTCCTATGCCAATATTGCACTTTTATTGCCCACATGTCATTTTCACAAAACCATCAGTGTGTGAAAAGAGGAAGGTACAAAATGAGGAAGTAGAGGGGAAATTCAATGTCAGCACGCTGCAAGGTTGTGAAGTTTGGCTGGTGGTGTGGCATAACACTACCCATGTTCTTTTTTAAAGTTTTTATTTATTAGTGTCACAAGTGGCACAGTGGGTATTGCACGGTGGCACAACGTAGCACTGCCTCACAGTTCCAGGGATCTGGGTTCGATTTGTGCTAAGGTCACTGTCTATATAGAGTTTGCCCATTCTCCCTGTGTCTGTGTGGGTTTCCTCTGGATGCTCTGGTTCCTTCCCACAGTCAAAGATGTGCAGGTTAAGTTGATTGACCATGATAAATTGCCCTTTAGTTTCCCGGGATGCGTATGTCAGAGGAATTAGTAGAGTAAATATGTGGGGCTATGGCGAAAGACCTTGGGTAGGATTATTGTCAGTGCAGACTTGATTGGCCCAACAGCCAACTGTTTAGCGATTCTAAACAGGCTTCTATTAACACTGCAATGAAGATACTGTAAAAATCCCCTAATTGCCACATTCCGATGCTTGTTTGCATACACTGAGGCAGAATTTAGCACGGTCAATGCACCTAACCAACATGCCTTTTGGGCTGTGGGAAGAAACTGAAGCACCTGGCAGAAACCCATGCAGATACGGGGAGAAAATGTAGACTCGAGTGAGCCGAGCTGGGAATTGAACCTGGGTCCCTTGCGCTGTGAGGCAGCAATACTAACCATTGTGCCACTATACAAAGTTCACTCACAATATTTAAGGGTTACCACCTTTTGAGTGACAGAACTGTTGGCTTCTTTCAGCTTCTTGACTAACAAATCAAAGCAGGCGTAGGCAACTCCTCTTAAACATGAGCATCAGGTACCAGTGGAGAAAGATGTGACACTTCCCATGAGAATGGGAAATGGATACTGCGAAAGCCAGGAGTCACAGGAGAAAAGAAGGCGGAGTCATTGATGCTATTTGATCTGTTGCTTTGCTGTGGAAACATTTTTCACCTACTAGATGTACTTTTGGAATGGATGAGTCAGAGTAATGAAGAAATAGCCCTTTATTTAAATTGCAGCTGATGTAATAATTCCTGCTGTACGCAATTCTATTCTAATATTACCAATGAGGATCTTTTAAGACATCAGGCCAAAAATTCCATTGTCAGCGTTTGGGCGTAGGGAATGATGGGTGAAATTTAGTGCCCTCTGCCTGAGCAGGTTTGGAGCTTTGGGGCATTTAATTGGGTATGAACATGGCAGGGGTCAACCGAGCTGCCTTTGAACTCTGTCTCTACCTGGGAATGTGATCTTTCCGTGCTGCCACAAACCAAGTCCTTTAAATGGGTATTTAAATTTAATTAGCAGCAGGGGTAGGAGGGGCATTTGCCACACAGGGAGTACAAAAAACAGGCTTCCAGGATGGGGAGGTCCCTCATTCAGAGGCACTCTAATGCCTGACTGAGGGACTTGCCGTCGGGAATGAGGGTTCTGCTGACAGCCCACCTACCCTCTGCTGTGTCCATGTCCCCAAACCTGAATTACATGCTGCTGCCCTATCCCACCCCTACAACACCCCGACCCCACTCATCTGGGGTTGAGAGAGCTCTGTTGAGTTCAGGTGTGCTGTGCTGTGGACGCCTCAGACATGGACCTCAACACAATGGCAAAGTGATTAACATTGCTGCCTCACAGCGCCAGAGACTTGGGTTCAATTCAGGCCCTGAGTCACTGTCAGTGTGGAGCTTGCATGCTCTTCCTGTGTCTGTGTGAGTTTCCTCCGGGTGGTCAGGTTTCCTCCCACAGCCCAAAGATGTGCTTTTTAAGTTATTGGCCACGCTAAATTGACCTTAATGTCAGGGGAATTAGCAGGGTAAATATATAGAGGATACAAGAATAGGGCCTGGGTGGGATTGTTGTTGGTGCAGACAAGATGGGCTGAATGACCTCCTTCTACCTGTAGAAATTCAGTGATTCTATGATAGTTCTAGGCTAAGGGATAGGAGGTTCAGAGGGGATTTGAGAAAAATCTTCTTCACTCAGATGGTGGTGGGAATCTGCCTGGAAAGGTAATAGAGGCTGTACATCATACAACCTTTAAAATATATTTTGATGAGACTTGACATATCAAAGCATTCATGGATATTGGACAAGTGTGGGAAAATGGGATTAGTACACCTTTAGTGTTAGTTATTGTCAGTGCAGACTTGATGGGCTGAAGGGTCTTTTCTGCTCTGTATAACTCGATGACTCTATGGGATGAACTTTACTGTCCTATTCACCATGGGAATTGTAGCAGGCAAGACATGGACCATGCAAAAGTCGATTGACCTCAGGCGGGATTTTCTGGATTTGGGATGAGTGTGGCTGGAAAATCTCACCCTATCACTCTGTGAGACAACGGGGAGGATTTTCCAGTGTGATCTCACCATGGCTTCCCTAGCAACGCAGGGTGTGAACAATGAGAATTCCCACTAACAGCTGCTTTGATGAGACATTCCTGCCATGGGTCAATGGCAGGCTGCATTTCCGTCTCCCAAAAAAACACACTAAGAAGTCTGACAACACCAAATTTAAGTCCATCCGATTTATTTGATAGTAAACTCACAAGCTTTCAGGGTTTGTCCCCTCGTCAGGTGAATGGAGAGTTCCACTCAACAGAACTCTCTATTCATCTGATGAGGGGACAAACCTTGAAAGCTTATGAGTTTACTATCAAATAAATCGGTTGGACTTAAACCTCGTTTGTCAGACTTCTTAGTGTGTTTACCCCGGTCTAATGTTTGCATCTCCACATAATGATTTCTACTGATGCCCAAAAAACACACTATAGGCTAGGCAGAAAATCCCAGATACCTCCTGAAGCTCCCAGGGAGGATGTGGGAAGGTCTGTCTCTCATGTGGCAAAAGGCATGGTGCAAAGATGGCCCTCTCCCCTGCCACTCTCCATCTCTCTTGTCTCTCTCCATCTTTCTTGCCTCTCTCCATCTCTCCTGTCCCTTTCCATCTCTCCTGCCTCTCTCCATCTCTCTACTTCTTTTCATCTCCCCTGTGACTCTCCATCTCTACTGTCTCCCTCCATCTTTCCTATCTCTCTCTATCTCCCCTGCCTCCCCCTATCTCCCTTGCCTCACTCTACTCCCCTGCCTCAGTCTATTTCCCCCGCCTCTGTCCATCTCATGGAGATGCTCGTATTGGACTGGACTGGGCACTGTCAGTCCTGGTCGCCTCATAACAGAAAGGATGTAGAAGCCATAGAAAGAATGCAGAGGGTAAATACAAAGATATTGCCTGTATTGGGTGGCATGCCTTATGGTTGAGAGAGCTTGGACTTTTCTCCCTGGAGAGTCGAAGGATGAGGGGTGACCTGATAGAGGTATATAAGATTATGAGGTATTGATCGAGTGGATTCTCAGAGGCTTTTCTCCAGGGCTGAAATGGCTGCCAAAAGAGGACACAGGTTGAGGGTGCTGGGGAGTAGTACAGAGGAGATGTCAGGAGTAAGTTTTTCACTCAGACAGTGGTGGGTGCATAGAATTGGCTGCGGGCGTTGGTGGTGAAGGTGGATTCGATAGGGTCTTTTAAGAGAGTTTTGGATAAGTGCATGGAACTTAGTAAGATAGAGGATTATAGTTCTGCGTAACTGGTAGGGACATGTTCAGTGCAACTTGTGGGCTGAAGAGTCTGTTTGTGCTGTAGTTTTTTAATGTTTCTATGTTTCTAGAAATCTCACAACACCAGGTTAAAGTCCAACAAGTTTATTTGGTAGCACAAGCTTTTAGAGCATTTCTCCTTCTGCAGGTGACTGAAGAGTTGTTTTCACAAACAGGGCATAGAAACAGACTCAATTTACAAGATAATTGTTGGAATGCGAGTCTTCACAGGTTTACAGATGCTATGACAAGAGAATAATGAATACTGCTTAACAATCAATAGGCAGGAATGTTCTCTTCCAGTTGGGAACACTTCAGCAGTCAAGGGCATTCAGCCTCTGATCTTCAGATAAACATTCTCCAAGGCAGCCTTCATGACACATGACAACACAAAATCACTGAGCAGAAACTGATAGCCAAGTTCCGCACACATAAGGAAGGTCTCCACCGGGATCTTGGGTTCATGTCACATTATCTGTAATCCCCATGACTTGCTTGGGCTTGCAAAATCTCACTTACTATCCTGGCTGGAGACAATACACATCTCTTTAACCTGTGCTTAACCTTCTCTCCACTCGCATTGTCTGTACCTGTAAAGACTTGATTATTTGTAAAGACTTGCATTCTAACCATTTTCTTGTAAATTGAGTTTGTGTCTATATATATCCTGTTTGTGAACCCAGCTTTTCACTCACCTAAAGAAGGAGAAATGCTTTAAAAGCTTGTGCTGCCAAATAAACCTGTTGGACTTTAACCTGGTGTTGTGAGACTTCTTTCCGTCCATCTTCTCTGCTTCTCTCCATTTCCCCTGTCTCTCTCCATCTCCCCCACCTCTCCATCGCCCCCACCTCTCTCCATCTCTCCTGCCTCTGCCCAGCTCCCCCACCTCTCTCCATCTCCCCCACCTCTTTCCATCTCTCCTGCCTCTGTCCAGCTCCCTGCCATGCCCCAGTCCCAGGCACACTGTGACTGGCACCATCATACCTGCTGCAACTTTTGTGCTGATAGATTATCAAATCCTCTGCCCTTCCTGTGAGGATGCAGCAATGCCCTCCGTCCAATCCCAGAACTCAGTCCGAGCACTAGCTTCAAAAACATTCCACAGTACAATTTGCAATGGCTGATGTTTAAAAGTGCACCATCCCTGCAAAGAGAGCGTCTGACCCTTTGAGTGATACAAATAACCAGAACCCTAATTAGGCTCATGTGGTTCAAATTTGATGATGGACATGGTCCCAGCTAGTAGAAATGTGTAATGATATTGTGCATTCAGTTGCTTCCCCCTGCAGGAGATGCCTACCTGATGTCATTTCTTAACCTGGTTTGTGCCATGTGAGCATGCCAGAGGTATGTGGTGCCTCAACTTGTACCCCCAGGAGGATGATTGGGCAGCACTATAGTGGAATGGAACCTATGGACCCCATTTCCATCAACAGGGACAAAGTAGGAATGGTCAAAAGCTTTATGTTTTTAAATCATCAACAACTTGTCTTGGTCCCCCTATGCCGACACTATTATTAAGAAAGCCCACCAACACTTCTACTTCCTCAAAAGACTAAGGAAATTTGCATGTCAGCTATGACTGTCACCAAGATTTGCAGATGCACTATAGAAAGCATTTTTTCTGGTTGTATCACAGCTTGGTATGGCTCCTGCTCTGCCCAAGACCGCAGGGAACTCCAAAAGGTCATGAACGAAGTCCAATCCATCACTCAAACCACTTCTCACCCCTTGAAACTGTTTCCATTTCCTGTTGCCTCAGAAAGGTAGCCAGTATAATTAAGGGCCACATGCACCCTGGACATTCTTTCTTCCATCTTCTTCCATCGGGAAAAAGATACAAAAGCCTGAGGATATATACCAACCGACTCAAGAACAGCTTCTTCCCTGCTGCTGTCAGATTTTTGAATGGACCTACCTCACATTAAATTGATCTTTCTCTTCACTCTAGCTATGACATTATATTCTGCACCTTCTCCTTTCCTCCTCTATGATTGCTATGTTTTGTCTGTATAGCGCACAAGAAACAATACTTTTCACTGTATGTTAATACATGTGACAATAATAAATCAAATCAAATCACTGTTGCTGTGGTTGGCCCTTCAAGTGAGGAGGTCATGAGGTCTGGGCAACCAGAAGGCACTTAGCAAGGGGAATCTCTCCAGGATAGAAGAGTTCTCCTCATGCAGAATTCATTGAATTAGCTGCGAGAGTGCGGCTCATGTGACTTTCTTGTAAATAAAGGTTGACTGAACAAGTTTCCAAAAGTACATCTATGATTGATCAAAATTTCATAGCATAAACGTCCCACTTTTTAAAATATATTCTCTCATGGGATGCGGTTAGACTGGACTAGCATTTACTTCCCAATTGAGAAGTTGGCAGGAGAGTTTATGCCCAACAAGGCAGAGATTTAAGGGAGTTATAGTAGAAATCGGCTGAACGATTTAAGCAACCTAGAGCAATTACAAATTAATAAATTCTTTTATTCTCTATTCATTTATGGGTGTTGCTGGCTGGTGAACATTTATTGCCCATCCCTAGTTGTCTGAGGGCAGTTGAGAGTCAACCAAATTGCTGTGGCTCTGGAGTCATGTTTAGTGTCAATAGAATAGGCCAGACCAGATAAGATTTCCTTCCCTAAAGGACACTAATCAACCAGGTGGATTTTTCCGACAATCGATAATGGATTCATAATCATCGGTAGATTCTTAATTCCAAATTGAATTCAAATTCCACCATCTGCCATGACGATATTTAAAGCTAGACAACATTGCTGAGTTTCTGGATGAATGATCAAATCATAATATCACTAGGCCATTGCCTCTCCTTCCATTTCAGGGGAATAGATCATGATCTCACAGTACACAGCTTTCATCTAGTTTGTGTCTTTAATCTTTATTTCTTTGAGAAAGCTTCAAAATCAATATAACTTCATGCCATTCAGTATCGATAGAGAGACAAATAATTTCTCACAAATGCAATAGGAATCCCAATTTTCACCAATCACGTTTCAATTAAAATTGGGGTTTCACCCATGCAGTGAGTTACCATCAGAGTGACGATTCTTAAAATAGAGAGGACTGTCTAATTTTTTTTACTACTTTCTAGTAGTGTTTATTCATCTAATGAACAAAGCTCCCAACATCCCAACCATTAGACTTACAGTATTGGCTTCTGAACAACGAAAGCTATTATCAGTGTTTCAATAATACCATTATATTAGGGAGAACAATGTTGAGGTTTGTTGGCATGTTTTTAAACTGCAAACATGAAATTGGTTTGCATTTTTGAAAGTCTTGGATTAAACAAGTATTTTTCAAAATGATCCATTTCAAACAAGTACATCACATGCTTTTTTTCATTCTTGAATCCTTCAGCAGGTCACTGTTAGAATAAGGTCTTTAAGTTAGTTTTCACCTCCAGTTTTCCCGAAATCTGTACATTTCAGGAGAATCTAGACAAGCATGATAGAGATCAGATTTGAGGATTACGATGATAGAAGCTTATTTCATTCGTGGGAGTAGGGCGTCGCTGGCTGGCCAGTATTTATTGCCTAGCCCTAATTGCCCAAGGGCAGGTGACTGTCAACCATACAGACACATAGAAATATTGAGCAATACAGCACAGTACAGATTCTCTGGCCCTTCTTGTTGTGACGATCTATGTCCAAACCCAAGATCAAGCTTCCAAACCCAAGATCAAACTTCCAAACCCAAGATCAAGCTTATAAGCCAAGAACAAGAACCTTGCTGTGGCTCTGGAGTCGCACGTAGGCCAGACTGGGTCCTGGGTAAGGATGGCAGACTTCTTTCCCTGAAGGACATTGGTGAACCAGATAGGTTTTCCCGACATTTGGTAATGGTTTCATGGTTATCAGTAGATTCCAGATATTTTAATGAATTCAAATTCCACCATCTGCCGTGGCAGAATTCGAAGCCGGCTCCCCAGAACATGAACTGAGTTTCTGGATTAACAGTTGTGCAATAATACCACAAGGCCACTGCCTCCCCAAGATTTAGATGAGGAAAGATGGGAAGAGGCTCGTGTGAAACATAAACTCCGACATGGACTAGTGAGGCTGAATGTTTGTGTGTTGTATAAACCATACACAATGCCACTTGAAAGCCCCAACTTTGACCTGCTTCAACTACCCATCTGTTGTTAAGCAGCATTGGTGAATGAAAGACCAATTTTTTCCACCTCTTTTATCCCTGGTAGCGATCTCCAGCAGTAGAATGGACTCACAACTAACCGTCAGTGGGATTTCTTGGTCCCGTCCAGATTTTGCAGAGTTTGCCTGCCCTATTCCATGAAACCCATCTGGGGTTTGGGGGAAGATGGGGCGGGGGGCGTGAGGGGTGTGGGTAGTGGGGGGTGGGGGTTTCAGTGGAGCTGGAATATTCCACCAGATATCCAACAGGGAAAAGCAATCATATCCAACATTTTTTTTTAACCTTAAAAATCTTTATTTGTTTGTGTATCTATCCATTTCTCTCACCAGTTATGGGGGAGACTGTGGGGGGATGGTGTGTGGGTCATTATTTCAGGTGTGTTTATATGTTTTTTTGGTTGAGCCTTTTTCACCCATTAAAATAAAGCATGACCATGCTGGGGAATGGGACAAATTCTTTGTCCTTATGCACACAGAATCAGACAGTGTCGAACGTGCTGCTCAATTTAGATTGCAGACGTAAGCTCCTTTTACATGGCTATATTAATATACTTCCATCCTCAATGAACTGAAGTGGGTCTTCATTTCTGCCACCAGAAAACTCAAGGGGTTCCCAAATTAAAGTCATTCCAATGGAAATCTGTGTCCTGGGTAAGTATGCTGCAAATACAGGTTCATCTGGAAGTGGCAGCACAGTGGTAAAGTGGTTAGCACTGCTGCCTCATAGTGCCAGAGAACTCCAGGTTCAATTCCAGCCTCGAGTCACCATCTGTGTGGAGTTTGCACTTTCTCCCCGTATCAATGTGAGTTTCCTCCGGGTGCTCTGGTTTTCTCCCACATTTCAAAGATTGGTTAGATTAATTGGCCATGCTAAACTGATGGTGGAGTAGCAGAATAAACATTTGGGGTTATAAGAATAGGGCCTGGGTTGGATTGTGGTCAGTACAGGATCGATGGGCCAAATAGCCTCCTTCTGTGCTGTAGGGATTTAATGATTTTGTGAAGTATCCAATTTGAGTAAAGACCTTTTGAATGAAGCAAAAAGAGCAGGACGGAACTTTAACTGAAGAGACAAAGCATGAAACACTTTGCCCAACCCTGTGCTTTGTTCTCTGTTTCTTTAGAAATATTATTTTGCAGAAAGGAATTGTTAATATTAAGGAAGTAAGTTTGCCTGGAGCTGGCCAGTAAGCTTGACGCAGAGAATGCATATCACCTGTAAAATTAAAGGTTAGTCAGCAGCCACACAACTGCCACTTTTAAAAGACTTGAGCTTGTAACTATGCCTCAAGACACAAGTATCAAATAATTGGCCCCTCTGTGTAGAATTTCTTCTTTCAGCATTTGTAAATGGACCAAAACCAACTTTAAAATAACCGAAGAATGAATTTAAGTCATGAGCTTCAAGAATGCATATACAGGACTCTCCAACAACTCTGGTTATAATTTCTGTACCTATTTTTTTCCAGGCAGCAGGTTCTGGTGCTATTTTTATGATTGATATTCTGGATCCAGTATCGCTTGTTCCAATGGCATCCTTCTTTTGCCTTGCACCATTACCTCTTTAGTGATCTATTAGTGTCACGAGTAGGCTGATATCAATACTGTAATGAAGTTATTGTGAAACTTCCTTAGTTGCCACACTCCAGTGCCTGTTTGGGTACACCGAGGGATAATTCAACATGGCCAATGCACCTAATCAGCACACCTTTCAGGCTGCAAGAGGAAACTAGAGCACCCGGAGGAACCCCACACAGACACAGGGAGAACATGCAGATCCTGTGCAGACAGTGACCCGGGCTGGGAATTGAGTCCCAATACCTGGCGCTATGAGCCAGCTGCTGGGGTTTTCCAGTCCCGCTGCAGTCAGTGGAGTTTTGGCTGTGCGCCAAAACTGTAGAGGTGGGTGGGGGTGGGAAGAGAGGTGTGGGGGGGATGAGGAACGCATGAGACAGGAGAACCTCGGTTGAAATCTCTCTTTTGTCTGCCACCTTTTCACAGACCTACCCTTGTGTTTTTTCTGTCTCTCCCCTTTCTTTTCCCCAACCCTATATTTTCTGAAGAAACGATTGTGGCATCAATTACTTCCAATTCTAACAAAAGGTATTCAAGCTCAACCTCAAACGAATGAGAACATTCATATCTGAGTGCATGGCAGTATAGGTTCAAGGGGCCAAGTGGCCTACTTCTAGTTTTCAATTGTACGTCCTGCACATATAGTATGTCTGTTACATTAACTTGTTATCTCTCCACAGATGTTCCTGACACATTGAGTAATTCCAGCATTTTATGATTTTTATTTAAAAATATATACACTTGCATTCCGTGGTGCAGTTTCAAGATCTATTGCATGTGTACCCGAGAGGAAAATTATTGCATATACTTTCTCTCTGCAACTGCCCCTAAACCACCCTCTATCCTAGCGACCCCCTCCCAGGGCTATTCTCCCCCCCCATCCATGCCCCACCGCCATTGTAGTTCTTTCTCTGTTCTTCCTTCAGTGCCTTCTTCTCCCCCACAACTTCAGCATGGTCAAACTTCACTTTAGCAGGTATCAAATCCAAAGATCATTATTGTAAGCAATGTCCTCCAGGAACTGCAGATTCCTCAGTAATGGGAAAAAGAAAGCTTCAAAATGGCTTCACATTGTACTTGAGCCTGTGAATTCAATTACAAAAGTTATTGCGTGCAATTGGAACACGGTTATGATGAATTAATTCCAGTCAAATTCTGTGCAGGGAAGAGAGGAGGACTTACTCCTGTGCTTACTCACTTAGACCTTTCTCTGTCCACCACATCCCAGCCATCTGCTTCTCATCGCCGTGAGCTTTCAAAGTACATATAATCCTGCAAATGAACAGTTTCATTTAGCATCCATGTGGACAGCACTTGTGATGTAGGAAAACATCCAAATGTACTTCACATAAGAATCATCAGATAAAAGCCTGACGCTGATTCAAAGAAGAAGAAAGGAGGGAAAGGAAGCTGAATCCTGGAATAGATCTGCAGGAATTAGATGGGGGGGAGGATGTTGGGAGTTCTAGAAAGACTGGGGTCCAGATAACTGACAGTAGGGCTGCCAAAAGTTGAGGCAACTAGAACAAAGAAGAACAAAGACGAATACAGCACTGGAACAGGCCCTTTGGCCCAACAAGCTTGCATCAATCACTTTGCCCTACCTAGACCAACTGCCTGCATCTCTCTATTCACAGCCTGTTCATGTGCCTAGCCAGATATAATGCCGCTAACGTATCTGCCTCAACCATCTCGCATAGTAGTGCATTCCAGGACCCTACCATCCTCTGTGTAACAAAAAACTTCCCCCGCACATCTCCACTGATCCTTCTCCCCACCTTATCCTAAACTTGGGCCCCTTGTGATTGTCATTCCTGCCCTGGGGAAAAAGCTTCCAACTACTCACTTTACCCATGCTCCTCATCATTTTATAAACTTCTGTCAGGTCGCCGCCTCAACCTCCTTCTTTCCAGTGAGGACAATCCCATTTTATTTAGTTGAGTTCTTTCACTTTGGGTGGGATTCTCCTGTTGCACACAGAGACGAGACTGGAATTCCTACCCGAGACCGGGGAATGGTCCGTCTAGTATTCTAGAACATAGAACATAGAACATTACAGCGCAGAACAGGCCCTTCGGCCCTCAATGTTGCGCCGACCAATTAAGAAAAAGCAATGACCCTCTAACCTAAACTATTCCCTTTTCATCCATAAACCTATCCACTGACCTCTTAAACGCCCCCAAACTTGGCGCATCTACAACTGCAGCAGGCAAGGCATTCCATACCCTTACCACCCTCTGGGTGAAGAACTTACCTCTGACATCCATCCTATAACTACCACCCCTTAATTTAAAGCTATGTCCCCTTGTGTTAGCTTTCTCCATCTGAGGAAAAAGGCTATCACTGTCCACCCTATCTAAACCTCTAATCATCTTATATGTTTCAATAAGGTCTTCTCTCAGCCGCCTTCTTCCTAATGAATACAACCTCAAATCCCTCAGCCTCTCCTCATAAGAACTGCCCTCCATACCAGGCAACATCCTGGTAAACCTCTCCTGCACCCTCTCCAATGCCTCCACATCTTTCTTATAATGTGGGGACCAGAATTGTACACAGAACTGTTCTGTCTCACTCACTACAATTCCTGCAACAGGTGAGACAGGAGAATTTTGGCCTTTGTTCTTAGCATGGGCCACCAGAAATTGTTTAGAAGCTGGAGGTTATAATTGCTGTTTACCTCTTTCCCAGAAGTCTGAGATAGAAATATCATTTGAAGGCATTAATGATAGGTCCAAGGCATTGTCTCCTTAGAAATGTTGAAACTGATACTTTATCTTCAACCTTAATTCTGTAATTGAAGTTGTTTCCTTTTTAGCTAAGGACTTTAGCGACTCCGATGGGTTTCTATTACAATGCTTTCATGATCACCATGACTCACACTAGCTTTCAGTTGCAGACTTATTAATCAACTTAAATCTTACCTACTGCCAAAGGGCGGCACGGTGGCAACAGTGGTTAACACTGCTGATTCACAAGTTTCGGTTCCCATTTTTAGGTCGCTGTCAGTGTGGAGTTTGCACATTCTCCCTGAGTCTGCATGGGTTTCCTCTGGAATCCTCCCACAGCCCAAAGATATGCAGGTTAGGTGGATTGGCTGTGCCAAATTGCCTCTTAGTGTCAGGTGGACGAGCTAGAGTAAATGCATGGGGTTATGAGAATAGGGCCCAGGTGAGCTTGTGGTCGGTGCAGACTCAATGGGCTGAATGGCCTCCTTCTGCACTGTAGATTCTAAAGGTAGGATTTTAACCCATGTTCCCAGAGTGTTCACCTGTTCTCTTGGATTACTAGCCCAGTGACACCACCATTACGTCACCATTGTACAGAACATTAGTTAAATATTTTTCTAGGTTGATCATGAAAGTGAGGCATAAACCCTGGTTTTGTCCTGGGTTGGGTGGGAATAGGCAGGAAGCAGTGGTAAACTCTCGATGGTTCCTCGTGCCATGAAGTTGAGGTTGACCTGGTGGGGAAAATCGCAATGGCAGTCCCATTGCTAAAATAGCATTTGGTCCAGAATTATACTCTTGAAGTTTGATCTATTAATGAGGCCCCTCTTTGCCACCTATCATGTGTGCTTTTCAGTAGCTTAGAATCATAGAATCCTATAGTGCAGAAGGAGGCCATTTGGCCCATCGAGTCTGCACCGACAACAGTGTGACCCAGGCTTTATCCCCATAATCTCATGTATTTACTTGCTACTTCCCATGACACTAAGGGTCAATTTGGCTTGGCCAATTCACTAACTCCCACATTTTTGGACTGTGGGAGGAAACCGGAACACTTCAATGGAAACCCACACAGATATAGGGGGAATGTGCAGAGTCCACACACGGGCACCCAAGCCAGGAATTGAACTTGGGTCCCTGATGCTGTCAGGCAGCAGTGTTCAAACTTAACGAAGATTGGGTTTAAAAAGAAGGCTATGATGCACCATTAAGTTCTCTGAGCAACATAAACTGCCTGACATCATGGAAACAAGCAGGTAGTGTTACCATCTCCCCTGTATAAATATTCTCATGGCAGAACTCTATTTCCTCTTTTGGATCTAAGTCTCTCTCAGGAGCTGCCTTATTGTGTCCACTTTGTCTTCCTACTCCCCGGACTAATCCTATTCTCCTGTTTTTTCCTCAACGGTCTTTGTATTATTCTTCTTCTTCTTCAACTTATGGACTTATATCTTTCCTTAATGCTGCAGCCAATTTAACAATGATCACCACATGTGATAAAAACATTTCTTGTGATAATTGCATGGGAAGGAATTTATTTAACTTCCCTTTTTATTCACAAATTGCTTATTTTTAACTCAGTTTTGTACATAGTTGGTGTGGTGGCTGTGTCTTTTATCTCTGGGTTCAAATCTTTGATGATTGGATGGCCAGGGAAAGAGTTTTTGTAATATGCTAAAACAGGTGGTAAATCCTGCAACAGCAGCTTCTAAAAGACATATGAGTGGGATTTTATGGCTTTGTTCGAGTGAGACTGGAAATTCCTGCCTCAGGTCAACGGAGATTTCTGTTCTTGAACCTTTGCCCGTGTCGATTCCATGTTGGATGAGGTAGTAGAGTTCCAGCTATTACCTGAAGGACACATATTAACAGAAAATAGTCCATCTATGTTTAATCCTACAGTTTCCGAAGAAAATATATTTTCAATACTTTTACTCAATTTTCTTACAATCATCTTAATTTGCGAAGATACCAATGGCTGATCTCTTTTTATAATTCAGGATCTCTCAGCTCTGCTAGCAAGCTAAATAAACAGTCACATATTTCACTAAAACCTTCATACTTACAATTAAAAAACAGGCACCCAACAGAGTGGCTTTAAGCTTTACATCCAATGTCACTGGAAAATTGATCTCAAAGTTATCTACATCTGTGAGAACTTCAGTAAGAAATCCACTCCAGTTCTTTACTATTTTTCCAATTGTTTGAGATTCACTCAGGTTTTTAATCTGCAATAAAACAGCAAACATTGAAACAATGCATGATCTCCCTTGGCACCCCTTCCATAAACATTCACTCCCCTCATTCACTCTCTCTGCCCAGTGGTGTTCGTCTATAGTTTGTGCTACAGGAACTCACCAAGGTTCCTTTAGACAGGAGCCTCCAAATCCATCTCGAAGAATAACAACGCCATACAAGGGGACACTACTACCTGGAAGTTCTCCTCCAAGTCACTCACCATCCTGACTTGGAAATATCTCGCCATTTCTTCACTGTTGCTGGGTCAAAATACTGGGACATCCTCCGAATAGCACCTGAACTGCAATGGGTTCAAGAAGGCAAATTGCACATCATCTTCTCAAGGGCAATTGGGAATGGACAATAAACATTATTTATTGTTATTTATTCAGTTACTAGTGATGTACCGCAAGGATATGTTTTGGGGCCACTGCTGTTTGTCATTTTTATAAATGACCTGGATGAGGGCCTAGAAGAATGGGTTAGCAAATTTGCAGATGACATGAAAGTCGGTGGAGTCATGGACATTGTGGAAGGCTGTTACAGGTTACAGAGGGACATAAAGAAGCTGCAGAGCTGGACTGAGAGGTGGCAAATGGAGCTTAGTGCAGAAAAGTGTGAGGTGATTCATTTTAGAAGAAGTAACAGGAATACAGGGTACTGGGCTAATGGTACGACACTTGGTAATCTGGATGAGCAGAGAGATCTCGGTGTCCATGTACATAGATCCCAGGAAGTTGGCACCCAGGTTGATAGGGTTGTTAAGAAGGCGTACTGTGTGTTAGCTTTTATTGGTAGAGGGATTGAGTTTCGGAGCCATGAAGCCATGTTGCAGCTGTACAAAACACTTGGAGTATTGCATCGCCACTGCATTATAGGAAGGATGCGGAAGCATTGGAAAGGTTGCAGAGATTTAGCAGGATGTTGTCTGATATGGTGGAAAGGTCTTATGAGGAAAGTTTGAGGCACTTGAGGCTGTTCTTGTTAGAGAGAAGAAGGTTAAGAGGTGATTTAATAAAGGCATATAAGATGATCAGAGGATTAGATAGAGTGGAAAGTGAGAGCCTTTTTCCTCAGATGGTGATGGCTAGCACGAGGGGACATAGCTTTAAACAGATATGGGACAGATGTCAGAGATAGGTTCTTTATTCAGAGAGTAGTGAGGGCATGGAATGCCCCTGCCTGCAGCCGGTAGTGGACTTGCCAACATTAAGGGCATTTAAATGGTCATTGGATAAACAAGGTCATTGGATGATATTGGAATATTGTAGGCTAGATTGGGTTTCACAGGTCAGCACAACATCGAGGGCCGAAGGGCCTGTACTGCGCTCTAATATTTTACGTTGGCCTTGTCAGCAGCAAACACATCCTGGAAAAGAGTAAAAGATCTATTCAAGTTGAAAAGAAAAACTTGCATTTGTTTTATGTCTACACAATGTTCCAAAATGCTTCACAGCCAATCAAATATTTTTGAAGTACAATCACTGCTGTGGTGTTGGCTGCTGCAGAGGCCAAGCTGCATGTAACAAGGCGTCTTAAAGAATGAACTGAGCTCATGGTTTTGTGGTAAGTTTATTTATTGATGTCTCCAGTAGGCTTACATTAACATTACTGTGAAAATCCCCTAGTTACCACATGTGGTGTCCATTCAGGTACATTGAGGGAGAATTAGCACAGATAAAGCACCGAACCAGTACGTCTTTTGAATTATGGGAGGAAACTGAAGCGTCCAGAGGAAATGCATGCAGACACAGGGAGAACATGTAGACTCCACACAGACAGTGATCCAAGCCAGGAATCAAACCTGGGTCCCTCGCACTGAGAGGCAGCAATGTTAACCACTGTGTCACCGTACTGCTATAACATTCCATCTCAGAGACAGCAAATATAGAGTCCGTGTGCCACTCCAGACAGCCTCACCTAGTCATTGGAGGGGGGAGGCTTTTCATTCTGGGTTGAGGCCTGGTAGAGGATGTTTGTGCCCAATAAGAGAAGGTACTTCCTTCCCTCACCCGCCCTCCAGCATGGATAGCTGCATCTTTCTGCATCTGCTTGAAAGCATCGGGCAAAAGATACCACAATGATAAAAGAGGTTAAAAACAACATGAAGCCGTCTTAACTCCTCTCTGCAGTAAATGATCCAAGATCCTCATGACTTAGTTAGAACCTGCCTGGCAGCAAGACGAAATCAGGTAATTGGCAAAAGGAAACTTGAGACAGGATGAAAAAAAATGTGGCATTGCGAATTATCTGGAATGCGCTGTCTGAAAGAGTAATGATGTGATATTTCAGCTTGGATCTCAAATTTATGTGTATAAGAACATAAGAAAATAAGAACTAGGACCAGGGATTGGCCATCTAACCCCTTGAGCCTGCTCTGCCATTCAATAAGATCATGGCTGATCTTTTTGTGGACTAGCTCCACTTATCTGCTGGCTCACCGTACCCCTTAACTCCTTTACTGTTCAAAAATCTATCCATCCTTGCCTTAAAAACATTCAATGAGGTAGCCTCAACTGCTTCACTGCGCAGGGCATTCCGCAGATTCACAATCCTTTGCATGAAGAAGTTCCTCCTCAACTTAGTCCGAAATCTGCTTCCCCTTAATTTGAGGCAATGCCCCTAGTTCTAGTTTTATCCGTCAGTGGAAACAACTTTCCTGCTTCTATCTTATCTATTCCCTTCATAATCTTGTATGTTTCTATAAGATCTCCCCTCACTCCTCTGAATTCCAATGAGTATAGCCCCAGTCCACTCAGTCCCTCCTCATAAACCAACCCTCTCAACCCTGGAATCAACCTAGTGAATCTCCTCTGCACCCCCTCCAGTACCAATATATCTTTTCTCAAGTAAGGAAACTAAAACTGTACATAGTACTTCAGGTGTGGCCTCACCAGCACCTTATACAGCTGCAACATAACTTCGCTGTTTTTAAACTCCATCCCTCAAGCAACAAAGGCCAAAATTCCATTTGCCTTCTTAATTACCTGCTGCACTTGCAAACCAAATCCTTGCGATTCCTGCACGAGGACACCTAGGTGCCTTTACACAGCAGTATGCTGCAATTTTTTACCATTTAAATAATTGTCCATTTTGCTGTTATTCTTACTAAAATGAATGATTTCACATTTACCAACATTGTACTCCCATCTGCCAGACCTTCACCCACTCACTTTGACTATCTATATCCCTTTGCAGACTTTCAGTGTCCTCTGCACTCTTTGCTCAGCCTTTATTTTGCTATCCAAAATATGATTAAACCATGATGGATAATCAGTACTTTTTACTTCCTGCTTTCCTGTCTAGTAAATCATCCTAGTAAATCTTTTCTGCACTCTTTCTAGTTTAATAATATCTTTTCTATAATAGGGTGACGAGAATTGCACACTGTATTCCAAGTGTGGCCTTATTAATGTCTTGTACAACTTCAACAAGACATTCCAACTCCTGTATTCAATGTTCTGACTGATGAAACCAAACATATCGAATGCCTTTTTCATCACTCTGTCCACCTGTAACTCCATTTTCAAGGGGCTATGAATATGTGCCCCTAGATCTCTTTGTTTTGTTACTCTCCCCAACACCCTACCATTAACTGAGTAAGTCCTGCCCTGGTTCAATCTACCAAAATGCATCACCTCACATTAGTCTAAATTAAACACCATCTGCCATTCGTCAGCCCACTGGCCCAATTGATCAAGATCCCGTTGCAATTGGAGATAACTTTCTTCAATGTCCCCTGTGCCACCAATCTTGGTGTCATCTGCAAACTTACTAACCATGTCTTCTATATTCTCATCCAAATTGTTAATATAAATGACAAGTAACAGTGGACCTAGGACTGATCCCTGAGGCACACTGCTGGTCATAGGCCTGCAGTTTGAAAAACAACCCTCTACAACCACCTTTTGATTTCCATCAAGAAGCCAATTTTGTATCCATTTAGATATCTCATTCTGGATCCTGTGAGATTTAATCTTATGCAACAACTTACCATGCAATGTCTTGTCAAAGGCCTTACTTAAGTTCATTTGACAACATCTACCGCACTGTCCTTATCTACCTTCTTGGTTAGCTCTTCAAAAAATGCAATCAAATTTATGAGGCAAGACTTTCCACTCACAAAGCCATGCTGACTGTCCTTACATCTCTAAATCCTGTCGACCCTGTCTGTCAAGGTACCTTCCAACAATTTACCCACCTCAGATGTGAGGCTCATTGGCCTTTAGTTCCCAGGCTTTTCCCTGCAGCCCATTTTAAACAAAGGCACAACATTTGCTACTCTCCAATCTTCAGGCATCTCACTCGTGACTATCGATGATTCAAATATCTCGGCTAGGGGACCCACAATTTCCTCCCTAGCCTCCCACAGTGCCCTGGGATACACTTCATCAGATCCCGGGGATTTATGAGTCCACATTTCTTTAGGGCAGCACGGGCACAGTGCTGCCTCACAATAGCAGGGATCTGGGTTCGATTCCTGGCTTGGTTACTGTCGGAATCTGCACATTGTCTCTGTGTCTGCATGGGTTTCCTTGGGTTCTCCAGTTTCCTCCCACAGTCCGAAAGACATGCTGGTTAGGTGCATTGGCCATGATAAATTCTCCCTCAGTATGCCTGAATAGGTGTCGAGTATGGGGAATAGGGGATTTTCACAGTAATTTCATTGCAGTGTTAATATAAGTCTTGTCGTGACACTAATAAATAAAAGCTAAAAACTCTAAACAACCAAGGGAGCACCTACAATCAGAAGCCATTCATACACTTGACTCTTTTTCTTACCATCAAAAGCTTAATGCAAATGAGATCACTTATGAAGGTGCATCTATTACTGATATTTCATTTGCCAATTAGAAATGCAGTCAGCCACATCTAAATTCTTAAATAGAAGTGGCTGCCGACCAACGTATTCAAAGTTTCAAGCTATGCCCATTGCTTCCAAAAATATACCACTCACATAGCTAACATTCCAATCGATGTGTGCTCTGCCTAAAGCCAGCCCCTCGGCTCAGTATCTGCTGTCACTTTGTCGTGAGACATTTCCCTTGGTAGATTTTGTCAGGAATGGTTTGTGGGATTTTAGGCAGGATTCTATCTTAGAGGCACTCAGTCATAACCTGAGCCTTAATGCAACTCGCAAGAAGAGGGCAAACAGAAAAGGTCTCCAATCGACCTCAGCCAGAATGGGAACGTAATTACCCTGAACCACACTCTAACCACTGTCACATCCATTATAAATAATTAGAGAGGCAAATCATTGATGGTGATTATGAAAACAAGCTGTTTATTTGGCACCACAAGCTGAAATGTCACTGATGACCAATTTCAACCCAAATGGCTCTGTTCTGAATTTCTGGGGGCTTTGAAGATGAGATACAAATGAGAGCAAAGAACAGTGCAGTATAGGAACAGGCCTTTGGCCTTCCAAGTCTGTGCCAATACATTGTTTCAATTCCTCTGTTCACCTCCTGTTCATGTGTCTATAAAATACACCTTGAACATTGCCAACGTGATCTCGACTGGTGGTGCACTCCAAACATCCACCACCCTTCTTGACTTCTTGCCTTAACAGAAGAATCCATCTTTGACCTACAATAGTTTGTGCTGCAGATATTGCAGAGTTGTTAAAGTAGTCATTCGTTTTGACCCAAACTATTTCAACAAAGCTTTTGCGCATAGGTTGCTGTAATCTCTATTGACAATTCCCATGCACTGAACTAGATGTGTTGCTACGTACAACCATGTGAGAAGTCATTGCAACATAGTCATTTTTCTGAAGTCATGCAATTCCAAATATCCAAATCATGAGTCATAATCATGTGACTCTCCCTCTATGAACAGGCAAGAATCTGTTCACTTGATGAGCCAAAGACAGAACAGTTAAGGAATTATGGTACAACTCAGAAATTGCTGTTGGCTACTCAGTGGCTAACATTTCTGCCTTACATTTTCAATTTCTGGCTTGGATGACTGGGTGAAGTCTGCACATTCTCCACATGTCTGTATGGGTTTCCTCTGGGTACTCTGGTTTCTGCCCACATTCCGAAAGACATGCTGGTTAGATGTATTGGCCATGTTAAATTCTCCCTCACTGTATCCGAACAGGAGTTTGACAACTTGGGGATTTTCACAATAACTTCATTGCAATGTTAATGTAAGCCTACTTGTGACACTAATAAATAAATTTAAAATTTTAAAACATTTTAACTTTGTTCTGGCTAACATTTATTACCTGATGAAAACAGATTGAAGTGATGTTAATCCGAACTTCTCAGAAGAAACTGGGCAGGTGGTCTCTTAGTCACCAGGAGCTGGAGGGTTAATATGTAGACCTACATATTAGGATTAGGATTAGAGTTAACCTGTCCAACCTGCTCAAGGTTGGTGAGGCGCTTTTTATCTGATTTATATTGGATGTTGATCTTCCTGATTAGCTGCTGTCTCCAGAAAGTCCTGTTTAACATCAACAAGATGCTTGAAATGAGTGAGAAGTTGTGGAAATATTGAGTGTGTTGGGTATTAGACCATAGGAGCTTAAGATATGAGGGCTGAAGTAGGCAATTTGGCCTATCAAGCCTGTTCCACCAGTCAATGAGATCATGATTGTTCTGACATGATAATCCTCAACTCCACTTTCCCACCTAATCCCCATAACCCTTGATCCCCTTACTGATTAAATATCTGTCTATCTCAACCTTGAACATGCTTAATGAATCATCCTCTGCAGTTTTTTTTTGTTTTTATTCCAATTCAATCAAATCAAGTTCAGTTCAGAGTCTCAACAAGTTGAAGCATTTCTGATCCAAGCTGACAAGACAGGGCTCTCACCCCCTGTCTTAGGCTTGATCTACATGTTCCAAGCTAATTGGAGTAGGCATAGCTCCTCCTCCAAGGCTTGATCTAATTTTCTTCTTAGCCAAAAGGCCGAGATGCCACATTTAAAAATTGCTTCAGATGAAACTAAAATGCAACCTAATGACTTCAACTGTTGATACTACACTTGATCTTAGCCAAAAGGCCAAGAAATCATAAGAATTCCATAGCTTCACTACCCTCTGAGAGAATAAATTCCTCCTTATCTCTGTCTTAAAAAGGTCACCCCTTACTCTGAGATAATGCCTCTGGCCCTATTCTCCCTGACAAGGGGAAACAACTTCTTAGCATCTATCGTGACAACTTCCTGAGAATCCAATATTTCTCAATAAGGTTTAATCTTTTTCATCTGAACTCCAATGAGTTCCGGCCCAACTTATTCAACCTCTCCTCATAAGAAAATCTCCCTGTATCCAGGATGAGCCTAGTGAATTTTCTCTGGACTGCCTCCAATTCTGAAATATCTTCCCTTCAGTAAGAGAAACAAAACTGTTACCTATATTCCAGTGTGTTCTCGTTTGTTATATGGCCTTCTCTCATTTCTCTTTCTAGGTCCTACCATAGTGATTATACTTCAAAACCTTTTTACTGGATGTGAAGAGCTCTTCGACATCCTTTGACCATAAAAATCCAAGTGTTTTCTTTCTTTTAGTGTTTACGAAACTGACTTGCAATACTCTGCACATTCTCCCTGTGTCTACATGGGTTTCCTCTCTGGGCTCCGGTTTCCTCCCACAGTCTGAAAGTTGTGCTGGTTAGGTGCATTGGCCATGCTAAAGTCTACCTCAATGTATCCATACAGGTGTCAAAGTGTGATGACTAGGGGATTTTCATTTTCACAGTAACTTCATTGCAGTGTTAATGTAAGCCCTACTTGTGACACTAATAAATAAACATTAAACAAAATTTTGCAATTGACAAACAGCAGTATTATAATTACATGCAACATATCTTTCTTCAATGTTGAGTAGACGGCAACATCTAAGTTTAAAGTTTATTTATGAAAATCACACGTAGGCTTACATTAACACTATAATGAAGTGACTATGAAAGTCCCCTAATCGCCGCACTCTGGCGCCAATAATTAAATGCAATATTTTCATTTGTTGCATCCATCTAGAATAGGTTCGTTTTTATTGGGAGGAATGAGGAATAATGCCGAGGTATAACTTATATGTGAATAGTTGAATGATGATTATTCTATTTTACTGATTCCATGCTTTTGTTGCAATTCCACAGAAAAGCCTATTTCAATCTCTCCAGACACACTTACATTACTCAGCACTTTCTGCTTTTAATTCAGATCTCTTGCACCTGCAGTATTTTGCTTTTGGTTTATTTGTACCAGTTGAACCAATGTAAAAAAACATACCTCTGGCATGTTGTAAAGGGCATACCTTAAAGATAATTGAACGACTGCAGCTAGTCAAACAGTATGGACCACGGATCTTCAAAACTACGTTTCTGTTTTCATCTTGGATAATGAATTTCGGCAAGCATGGGTGCCACAGTTGGGTAACATATCCTATGGGTTTACCAGGTGGTGCTTGCATCTCCAACTGTGAATAAGCAAAGAAAATAAAACTAAGTCATACAATCAGTAACATTTCAATACTGGAATTTTTATCCATGGTAAGTAAGCAGCTTCTAGCTCAGAAACGTGCTGAAAATATGCTGTGCCAGGAAGATGGCACTGGAAGCAACTTCTTGCGAGCTGTACCCAGCGTATCCTTTAATTCCATCTTTTAGTCATGTTCTACGCTTCTAAAACTCTATTCTAACTCTTTTAAACTGTCTATCTTTCTGTGCACCCTTCCTATGACTGTAACAAAATATTCTGCACCCTCTCCTTTCCCTCTCTATGAATCTTTTGCTTTGCCTGTATAGGACAAGAAACAATGCTTTGCACTGTGTACTAATATGTGTAACAGTAATAAATCAAACTAAATCAAAAGATTCACAAGCATGGTCCAAGGGTGAGGAACTTCATGATAGTAGATTGGAGAAGTTAGGTTTCTTTCCCTTGGAGAAGGAAAGACTGAGAGGAGTTTGAAGGGGGTTTTCAAAACCTGGAGGAGTCTGAACAGAGCAGCTAAGGGAAAATTGTTTCTACTCATGAAATGATCAAGAATGAGAGGACACAGATTTAGAGAAATTTGTAAAAGAAGCGGAAGAAACAGGAGGAGGAATTCCTTCACACCACGAGTGTTTAGGGCTTGAAATGTACTAAATGTAAGTGTGGTGTAGGTAGATTCAACTGAAGCATTCAAAAGAAAATTGGGCTGTCATCTGGGAATGATAATGAGAGAAAGCGGGGCGAACGGTGCTCAGTATGAGAGCTGTTGCAGACATGATGGGCCAAATGGCCTTCTAGTGTGCCATGACAATTCCGTGATTGTGTGAATTCTCCATCATTGAAACTCCCAACCACAACCTGGACATTTTCAGGCAGTGTCATAGCGGTATTGCCACTGGATTAGTAATCCAGGCAGCCCGGACAAGGTTGGCAGATGGTGAAATTTGAATTCAATGAAAACCTGGAATTAAAAGTGTAATGATGACTATGACACCAAAAACCCATTGTAAAGACCTGTCTGGTTCACTAACACCCTTTAGGGAAGGAAATCTGTTGTCCTTTCCTGGTCTGGCTTACATGTGATTCCAGATCCACAATAGTGTGATTGACTCTCAAATGCCCTTTGAAATCCCATGGTGCCGTAGCGTGGTGACTTCGTGCAAACTGTGCCCGGCACACCCTCTAACTCTATCTTTTACTCTTGTTCTATGCTTCTAAAACTCTATGACAGTGATACTACATTCTGCAGCCTCTTCTTCCCATCGCTGTGTCCGGTTTGCTTTGTCTGTATTGCACGCAAGAAACAATGCTTTTCACTGTATACTAATACATATGACAATAATTTTTTTTTTAAGAGCATCACAGCACGGGAAACAGGCCCTTCGGCCCAACGAGCCCGCACCACCGTCATAACTATATAGTAGCAATTCCATTATCCTATTATAGATTTAGGTTATTCCTAATATGGAAGACTCTCACTATAGGGACAATTTGTTTCCCAATCAGCCTAAAAGCGAATTTTTGGGTTGTGGGAGGAAACCGGAGTGTCCGGAGAAAACCCACGCAACCACGGGGAGAACGTGCAAACTCCCGCAGACACTGGCCCAATTCCAAGTGTCTGCACAGCCACATCGATAGTCTCTGAGCTGTCATGGTGCCCTTCAGATGGTCCACATAAAGCACTCATTTACGACATGAAGTACCAGGCAATCCATGAATCAACATCCAAGAGCTGTATTCGCACCACCTGCCGAATGCATGCTCAATGTTGGTCAAATATGGACCGAATTACCTGTGGAAAAAAAGCCATAGTTAAACAGTCCTACTATATCCCTCTATCTGCATACCGCTCATATGGCTGTCCAAGAGACCCTTAAACAGCCCTAGCGTGCCTGCTCCCACCACCTTACTCGGCAGTGCATTCCACACCCCCACTACCCTTTGTGTGAAAAACTGCCCTCTAATATTCGTCTTATACATAGCCCCCTTCACTCTATGGCCATGAACCCTTGTCCTATCCATTTCTGAAGGTGGAAAAAGTTTACCTCCATTTACTCTATCTATACCCCTTATAATCTTATACACCTCTATTAGATCCCCTCTAAGCCGACGTCTTTCAAGGGAAAACAACCCCAGTCTATTTAATCGTTCCTCATAAGACAGTCCTTCTATACCAGGCAGCATCCTGGTAAACCTCCTCTGCACTCTCTCCAAGGACTCCACATCCTTCCGATAGTACGGCGACCAGAACTGGACGCAGTATTCCAAGTGAGGCCTAACCAACGTTCTATACAATTGCAACATCAAACTCCTACCCTTGTATTCTATACCCTTTTCTATGAAAGCTAACATACTATACGCTTTCTTTATCACCTTCTCCACCTATGAAGACACCTTCAGAGACTTGTGAACCCGCACCCCCAAGTCTCTCTGCGTCTCTATGCTCCGTATAGTTTTACCTTTTATCCTATAACTCTCTTCTACATTTTTCCGGCCAAAATGCATCACCTCGCATTTATCCGGATTAAATTCCATTTGCCATCTATCTGCCCAGTCTACCAACCTATCTATGTCCTGTTGTAAATCAAATCAAACCAAATTAAGAAATATAAGGCAGTTAGAGATCGGAAATAAATGCTGGCTCAGCCAGCAAAGTCCGCATCCCATAAATTAATTTTAAAATTTGTTCTGTTGACAGGAATATGAGGATTATTCACTCCATGACGTGTTGAGATGCACAAATATCAACAAATAATTATTAGCTTAATATACAGTTCCTTAGTTCGGAGTAAGTCCAATCTCAATCATTGCCAAATAAACATCAACGTTCACCAGCATTATGTAAATTCTTCATAGTACAAAATTGTTTGCACTTTATATGATTCATAAGGAACAAGTTGGGACAGGAAGTCAAATTTTATTTACAGTTAAGAAGAGAAAGAAAATGCACTAATGGCTTCTCATTGACTTCTGGGAGTACATAACAGCAATTAAGTTTTAATTGAATTGAATGTAATCTTATTTGTATCAGTTGGATCTTGTGGGATTAAAGTGGAAGATTTGTTTAACCACAGACTTGTGTTATCAGCAGAGTTATATATTGTATGTCACACAGTAAATTCCCCTAAAGTGAAGTAGGCATTCCCTCAATTACTGTTAAATGGTACATACTAACGTTTATAATATAAAGAACAAAGAACAAAACAGCACGGGAAACAGGCTGTTCGGCCCAACGAGCCCAAGCCGCCAACCCGATGTTCCCACCTCTACCTGCGATCCCTGTTCATGTTTATAGATCTATGGATTAAAAACCAAATTTGACACAATTTAGGGAGAATTTGTTTTGCCAATTAGCCTAAGAGCACATCTTTGGGATGTGGGAGGAAACCGGAGCACCTGGAGAAAACCCACACAAGCACGGAGAGAATGCGCAAACTCCCACAGACACAGGCCCAAATCCATGTATCTGCACAGCACAGCGATAGTCACTGAGCTGTCGTGTTGCCCATCAAATGGTCCAGGTCAAGCGTACACTAACAATGTGTAGCACTGGGATACTCTCAAAAAAAATCCAAGAGCAGCCCTCTCACGACCCATCGCGTGTATGTCCCTTGTTAGACAACAAGGTGGACCAAAGCACCTATAGGATAAAAACAAGTACATCAATATCATCATCTATTTACACACTTCCCAGGGACTCCCAAGGCTCATGATCCCTATTTTAAATCAGTTTTCTATACCCCTCCATTCCCATTCTGTAGTTTCAGTACTTAATGCTATTTGTCACTAATCTGCTTACCTGTCTTTGATTAATATCAGGTTCATGCTTCCAATACAATTTTGTGCCATCAACAAACTCAAACATCCTCGACCGTAAACTTTGATCTGCTGTAGGCTAGAACTCATCACAATCAGCCCACAATTTGGAACAGAGCCCAGATCCAACGGACGGGATATTATGGCCTTGCTTGTCCCAAAACTGTAAAATCCCATCCGAATTCAACGGATCTTTCCACTGTCTGCCTTTCGCCCACTCCAGTTCCTGTGGTGGAGGAGGGCAGTAAAATTCCGGCCAGTGTCTTTCCACATAACAACCACAAAACTTTCCTACCTCCTACAGTTCCTATGTCCTCCTGACCCATTGCTTAACTTTTAAAACGTGAATAGTTATCAGTTTGGAATTCTCTGGAACTAAAACTTTTCCTTTAAAATGGGCACTGATCGACTGCAAAAGGTGGCTGCTGTCAGCGAACATGACCCTCTATCTGTGGATTCCAAATAATCTGCCGTATTGTCTCGAAAGGACAAAAGGACATTCCAGGCTAATGCGGTGTAAATGTTCATATCCTGACAGCATCCGTCCTGCATTCCTGACTTGAACCAAGACAGTAATTGTTTAAAAGAGGGTGGATGTCTCCAAGTACAAAGACCCAGGATTTTAGCAAATTAACTTAAATCCCTTGCCTTTTTTTTTGAAGAGAGCTGTGAAGGAAAAACACTGTAAGTGCTGTCTGCAAAACAACTCAGAACAACTATAGAAACAGTAGCTGCAGATGAGGCAACAACATATACACCTTGAATAAAAGCAGAGAAAACGAAAAACACTCAGCAGATTTGACAGCATCTGTGGAGAGAGAAACAGAGTTAACGCATTGACTCTTCAGAGCTTTGAAGGACCAAATGGAAAGATGCTTTAAGTGCTGTCTCTAAAGGATGTCGGCATTCCGGCATTTATTGCCCATTCCAAATTTTGCCTTTGAACTGAGCTGGCCATTCCAATGGCAATTAACAGTCAACCACATCGCTGTACACTCAGCACTGTGTATAGACCAGATAAAAACATTGGTGAACCAGATGGTGACAACAATGGCTTTTAATTCCAAATTTTTTTATTGAATTCAAATTTCATCATCTGCTGTGATGGAATTTGAACCCAGGTGCCGGAAGCAATTACTTATCCAGCAATAATTCCACTGCGCCACAGACTCCCGATGAGACTTCCAAACTATTCCTTTTCAATCCACCTCCAAACCACCCTCTTGGGACTACAAGTGATTATCTTTGTGATCTGCTAAAAATCCATCTCTTCAAGGGAATCCTGCAATAACTCTGAGTGGCACTGCGGTACATGGTTAGCACTGCTGCCTCACAGCACCAGGGACCCGGGTTCAATCCCAACCTCAGGTCACTGCCTGTGTGGAGTTTGCACATTCTCCCTGTGTCTGTGTGAGTTTCTTCTGGTGCTCTGGTTTCCTCCAACACTCCAAAAATGGGTGGGTTAGGTTGATTGGCCATGTTAAATTGCACCTTAGTGTCAGGGGGACTAGATAAGGTCAATACTTGAGAGTTACAGAGATAGAGCCTGAGTGGGATCGTTGTTGGTGCGCGCTCAATGGTCTGAATAACCTTCTTCTGCACTGCAGGAATTCTACGATTCTTTGATTCCAGCTATTGGATCCACCTAGACCACACTTCAGGAATGAAAATGTCTTCTTCAGATGATGCTTTCTTTCAAGGTGAGGCAAACACATGACTTCTGAATTATTATTTTGTTTAGAACTTGTAAAATTGCACTATTCTCTCTTTTTTCCTGTGTGTGTGTGTGTGTGTGTGTGTGTGTGTGTGTGTGTGTGTGTGTGTGTGTGTGTGTGTGTGTGTGTGTGTGTGAGTTTTTGACATTTCTTCTGTCTCAATGCATGAGTAAACAATCTTTATTTCAACCAATGAAAGCTTGCTGCTGGTTATACAAATTAACTGCATACTCAGGGGTGAAGGAATACACACATTTTCCTCTTCAAGAACATTGTCATAGACTCCTTGCAATGCAAGAGGAGGCCATTTGGTCCATCAAATTTACACCAACAACAATCACACTCTATCCCAAAAACGCATGTATTTATTCTGCTAATCCCACTGACAGCAGGGGGAATTTAGCACGGCCAATCAACCTAACCTGCATACCTTTGGTATGTGGGAGGTGGATGGGAAACTGAAGCACCTGGAGGAAACCCATGCAAACATGAGGAAAATGTGCAGACTCCAGACAGACAGTTGTCCAAGGCCGGAAATGAATATGGATCCTTGGCGCTGCGAGGCTGCAGTGCTAACCACTGTGCCACTGTCATTGTACACAATAGGGGAAGGGAACTGGGTTTCAGTTCAATCTCTTCCTTGTCCATAACAGGATACTCCTGGACTATCATTAGAATTCCACTGAGCCATGGCTGTGCTAACTGATATCTATACCATTTGAGAATTAATGCAAATTTAATATCAGTCTTAGGAATGCTCCATTAAGAAAAATGAACAGGAAATCAATTGCAAGCAAATTAATTAGTCCTCAACTGTCGGTTTACATGCCTTCTGAAAGAAGATTTAAAAAAACATAGAACATAGAACATTACAGCACAGAACAGGCCCTTCAGTCTTCGATCTTGCGCCGACCAATTAAGAAAAAGCAATGACCCTCTAACCTAAGCCATTCCCTTTTCATCCATAAACCTATACACGGACCTCTTAAACGCCCCCAAACTTGTCGCATCTACAACTGCTGCAGGCAGGGCATTCCATACCCTTACCACCCTCTGGGTAAAGAACATACCTCTGACATCTGTCCTATAACTACCACCCCTTAATTTAAAGCTATGTCCCCTTGTGCTAGCCTTCTCCATCTGAGGAAAAAGGCTACCACTGTCCACCCTGTCTAATCCTCTGATCATCTTATATGCCTCAATAAGGTCACCTCTTAGCCGCCTTCTCTCTAATGAAAATAACCTCAAATCCCTCAGCCTTTCCTCATAAGACCTTCCCTCCATACCAGGCAACATCCTGGTAAACCTCCTCTGCACCCTCTCCAATACCTCCACATCTTTCTTATAATGTGGGGATCAGAACTGTACACAATACTCCAAGTGCGGCCGCACCAGAGTTTTGTACAGTTGCAACATGACATTGCGGCTCCAAAACTCAATCCCCCTACCAATAAAAGCCAAGACTCCGTATGCGTTCTTAACAACCTTATCGAGTTGAGTGCCAACTTTCAGGGATCTATGCACATATACACCAAGATCCCTCTATTCGTCAACACTATTAAGAGTCCTACCATTAGTCCTATACTCTATACATTTGTTATTCCTGCCAAAGTGAATCACCTCACAGTTTTCCGCATTAAACTCCATTTGCCTCCACCTCTTGGCCCAGCTCTGCAACTTGTCCAAGTCTCTCTGCAAACTATAACACCCCTCTTCACTATCTACAACTCCTCCAACTTTGGTGTCGTCAGCAAATTTAGTAATCCATCCTTCTATACCCTCATCCACATCATTTATAAAAATTGGCAGAGGCCCCAAAACAGATCCCTGAGGTACACCACTTGTAACCGACCTCCATGATGAATAATTTCCATCAACCACCACCCTCTGTCTTCTATTAGCTAGCCAATTCCTAATCCAATTAGCTAAATTACCCTCAATCCCATACATCTGCAGAAGCCTTCCATGGGGAACCTTATCGAACACCTTACTAAAGTCCATATATATCACGTCAACCGCCTCACCCTTATCCACCTCTTTGGTCACCTTTTCAAAAAACTCAATAAGGTTTGTGAGGCACGACCTACCCTTCACAAAACCATGCTGACTATCTCCAATCAATTCATTTCTCTCTAAATGAATTAATGTTTACTAATAATTCTTTCCAAAACTTTGCCCACAACAGAAGTAAGGCTCACCGGTCTATAATTCCCAGGATAGTCTCTATTCCCCTTCTTGAACAATGGGACAACATTTGCTATCCTCCAGTCTTCCGGCACTATACCTGTAACTAACGACGACCTGAAGATCAGAGCCAAAGGCTCTGCAATCACCTCTCTTGCCTCCCAGAGAATCCGAGGGTAAATCCCGTCTGGCCCAGGGGACTTATCTATTTTCATACCCTCAAGAATATCTAACATCTCTAAAACATGCCTTACTTTTTCAGGTCTTTATTACTTCATCTCAGAGTGGTGCGTGGAACATAAGGAAGGATGTGCTGGCCTTGGAAGGTGTCCAGAGGAGGTTCAGAAGAATGTTCCCAGGAATGAAGAGTTTGTTATATGGGGAGCAGCTGAGGAGTGTGGGTCAATACTCAATGAGTTTAAAAGGATGAAGTGGGGATCTAATTGAAACTTCCAGAATACTGACAGGCCTAGATAGAGTGGATGTGGAGGGACGTTTCCAGTAGTGGGAGTGGCTAGAATTTGAAGGCACAACCTCAGAGTGAAGGGGCATTTCTGTAAGATTGAGATGAGGAGGAAGTTCTTCAGCCAGAGGGTGGTGAATCTGTGGAACGCATTGCTAAAGAGGGCTGTGGAGGCCAAGTTGTTGACAGAGATTGATAAATTCTTGATCAATAAAGGGATCAAGAATTACAAGGAGAAAGCAGGAAAATGGGAATGAGAATCATATCAGCCATGATTGAATAGCAAAGTGGACTCGATAGGCTGAATGGCCTAATTCTGTTCCTATGTCTTATGGTCCTATGGCTTAATGTGATTTGGAGTTCCACTAATTCAATAGGATGGGTATTAGTGATACACACATATAAATAAAGATTGCCCTCCTTGTGTACAGATATGATCAGATCCCCACAATTCTAACCACAGAGAGCTGGAAGTCATGATCCCCAAGTACTTTTGTGGCATAAGTAGGAACCAAGAATCATGGCCTTTTATATTAAACAAACTGATTAAGGTCATAAAAATCACAAGTGGGTATTGAGAACATCAAGATCACAGCACCAATGTCTTGGGACCTCTGCTTGTTACCGTTATACAATTGAAACAATTCCCATGTACCATGATCTCTTTATTATTTAGCCAATTATTAATCAGTAAACATTAATCATTCCTCAAAACATCCCTAGAGTAGCATGAGTCTAGTTATGAAATTCTTCCCATTGAATCCCGGCTTGGATCACTGTCTTTGTGGAGTTTGCACATTCTACCCGTGTTTGCATGGGTTTCCTCAGGGTCCCCCAGTTTCCTCCTAGATTCCAAAGATGTTAGGCAAATCAGGCATAATAAATTGCCCTTTAGTATCAGAGGGAATAGGTAGGGTAAATGCATGAGGATAGGGTAAGATGCTTAGCCGGTGCAGGTGTGGTTGTGGTCTGTGCAAACTTGATGGGCCAAATGGCCTCATTCTGCACTGCACTGTGATTCTATGACCTTGTACTTGGTTTCAGGAGTGGGACTTGAACCCACAACCCTGGAGGCAAGGGTTCTGCGAGTAAGGCACAGTGGAGCACAGTAGAAAAGCAGGCTATAAACTGGACACAATGGATAGAAAAAGGGCATTAGGATTCAAACAGTGGAGAGATATCAATGACACATTGATCAGTCAAGGGCAGGAACACTTTATGAAGTGTAGCTGATGAAACAGAAAGGATTGAGAGTTCCAAATTTTAAGTGGCAGCTTGGTATGGCCCCTGCTCTGCCTAAGACCACAATCTACAAAAGGTCGTGAACATAGCCCAATCCATCATGAAAACCAGCCTCCCTTCCATTGAGACTTCACTGCTGCCCTCAGAAAAGTAGCCAGGATAATCAAGAACTTCACACACCCTAGACCTTCTCTCTTCCACCTTCTTCCATCGCGGTAATGATACAAAAGTTGGAGGGCACTTACCAACCACCTCAAGAATAGTTTCTTTCTATGTTGCTATCAGATTGTTAAGTGGATCTACTTTATGTTAAGTTGATCTTCCTCTACACCCTAGCTATGACTGTAACACTATATCCGGTGCCCTCTCCTTCCCTTCCCTACGTACATTCTGTTTTGTCTGTTTCCCACTACATGTGACAATAATAAATCAAATTAACATTTAATTTGTAATTTCATAAGAAGTGATTAAAGAAAAGATGATTCCCCACTGTCTTTTCAATCAATCACTAACCTTTTGCAAACAGCATGGACACCAGCAGCTGGTACATCGCTTCGGCCGTCTTATGTGGATTACTTCTGTCCCCAAATTGTCCACGATGGTAATTTTGAAAGATCGTCGTGGACCACAGAAAAATTTGCAGCAGCGGTTAGAGATTTCAGTAGCAAAGTAGATCTGTTGGCCAGTCTTGTTCTTGACTTCATATTTGTTGTTCAATTCAAATCCCAGCACAGCTGAAAGCAAAGACATTTGAAGCAATTGCTAAAAGATGTGTGCTACGAAGGAATCACGCCCCTGGAATATTGCAGCAGTCATTTTTGGAATCCTTTCAGGAGTTCAGAGACCTTTACGTCATTTGGGTCCCATTAATAAGAGATTAAGGAAGGCCAACAAATCAATATTTTATTCCTCTTATAAGAGGTGATGAACTAGTGACACTTTCACTGGGCTATTAATTCAGAAACTCAGCTAATGTTCTGGGGCCCAGGGTTCGAATCCTATCATGGCAGATGGTGGAATTTGAATGCAATGTGTAAAATCTACAATTAAGAATCTATTCATAGAATATGCATGAATTCAGCGCATCGAGTCTGCACCAATAACAATTTCATCCAGACCCTATCCCCATAACCCTACATATTTACCCACTAATCCCTCTAACTCATGCATTCCGGGACAATTTAGCATGGCCAATCAACCTAACCTGAATATCTTTGGACTATGGGAGGAATCCACAGCACTTGGAGGAAACCCATGCAGACACGGGGAGAATGTGCAAACTCTGCACAGACAGTGACCTCAGCCGGGAATTGAACCAGTTCCCTGGAGCTGTGAAATAGCAGTGCTAACCACCGTGCCACTGTGTCATCCTCCTACTGATGATCATAAAACCATTGTCAATTGTCAGAAAAGCCCATCTGGTTCATTAGTGATTCACTGATAGATTAGTGATATCTGCTGTCCTTCCCTAGTATGGCCTATATGTGATTTCAGAGTCATAGCAATGTGATTGACTTTTAACTGCTCTCTGAAATGACCTGGCAAGCCACTCAATTCAAGGGCAACTAAGGATGGGCTATAAGTGTTGGCCGGCCAGTGATGCCCATGTCCCATGAGTAAATTAAAAAAAAATGGATGATGGGTCAGGTTATTGAGAGCATTCAGGATGGAACAGAGGGAGCAAGTGCCCAAAAAATAACCAAATGCAAAAAAAAATCCCTTCTGTTCCCCTTTTCCCTCATTCTTTGGTAACTTAAGCAGATTTCCAATACCTTGGTTTATTATTCATTTGATAGCCTAACAATTGAGGGATATCACTGCAGAACCTATTCACCCTCCCTGATAGGCTCACATGCAAGACTTCCACATTGAGCTTTGGCTGATCTTCCTCCCCTTTTGATTCCAGGAGCATGAATAACAATTGTCTGTGTCCTGGCATTGTCCTGCCCAAAACCACTCTTGCCTTTCCTTGAGCACAGTTTTCCACATGTGCCATTAATAGTATATGAGTTTCAACTTCGCTGCAGGTAACGCAGTAATGACCAACATTTCTGACCAACACGTTTTTCCCCAGCTAACTCTGATGCCAGTCGGAATAAGCTATCATTAATGTTCCACAATTGGTGAGTGGACAAGTGAGCAAGCTGGTGACATTTCTAATCACTGCCCATTTTGTTCTTATACTCTTCACTGGGATAAGAATCCTTGCTGCTACTGAATAACAATTGCAACACAGGGCAAACAATATGAATATTGGGTGAAACACTCATTTCATAGATGGGATGAACTGCAACTTTCATGTCATTTATCTCAATGAAAATGGTGGTAAGGCAATGAAAATTGGGGAGACACTAGGTCAGCATGCGTGAGTTTTGGTAAAGTTACAAATAGTTGCATTGAGACATAGTCTCATTGGAACATATCAGATTCTTAAGGGACTTGACAAGGTAAACACTGAGAAGATGTTTCCCCTAATGGGAGAGTCAGAGACTAAAGAAATTTCTTCTCTCGGAGGGTTGGGAGCCTTTGGAGCTTCTCGCCATGGAGAGCTGAGTTCTTGGCCAAAATGTTTCAACCATTGACACCAACAGAATTTTCCCATCTCGCTGCAGTGAGTGGAGATTTGACTGGGTCCCAAATTCTCTGACCCCGCTGCAGTGGGAGAATGGCGTGAATGACTAATAAGACTGCACCCCTTGTGCACATTTAAGGCCAAGGTAGAAACATTGTTATTCAACAAGGGTATCAAGAGTTACATGGGAAAGGGCAAGAAAGTGAATATGAGGCATATCAGATCATCCAAGATGCTCTGGATTGGTGGAGCAGGTTTGAGGAGCCGAATGTCCTTACGTTCTATTGGTCTTACCACAGATTTTCCCATCAATATAGTATATTTAAAGCTGATTTAAAAAGTGCCTGTTTGCGTCCTCAAAACAGCTAACAACATTTCTCAGAGTAGATAACAGTGAATGGTGTTATTTAGGAAACTATCACACATATTGTGCTAGCACTGTGTAACAAATTACACTGAAGGGAGCCTACCATTCTGTCTTTTCTTTGGTGTTGACTGGGGAAGAAATGTGCAAAGTTCTGGGATGGGATGTCTATGATGCATAGGATTTTCGTACCCTTACTGAAAGCTCTTACTGACAGAAACTGTTTCAGCTTTTGGAGAGTGAAAGAAAAACATACGTACAATTCAAACTAGAACTGAGGTTGATGTGTTGATGTTAACTCGCACACATTGACAATCACTTACCTTCCATTAACTCCAACTTCTGACGAATCAGAAGACAATCTGCCTGTGAAACAACAGAGATTAACTGATTTTCTATTATTTTTCACATGTACACATTGCTGCCAGGGTGGTAGGTTGTTTCTGGGAGATACTACTTTATTAAACATTGTTTTTTTGTTTTTTAAGTTGTATGAAATCAAGGCAGGGCTTACTCATTTGATGGTAGAGCATTGGGGAGAGTTATTGAACAAGGAAATCTAGGGGTACACTTTCATAGTTCCTTGGAAGTGGAGTCACTGGTGGACAAAGTAGTGAAGAAGGTTTCTTTGATCAGAGTATTGAATACAGGAGTTGGGACATCTTGTTGAAGTTATATAAGACAATTGATAAGGCCACTCTTGGAATGTTGTGTCCAGTTCTGGTCATCCCTGTTATAGAAAGGATATTATTAAACTAGAAAGCGTGCAGAGAAGATTTACGAGGACACTTCCGGGACTTGATGATTTGTATTAGAAGGAGAGGCTGGATAGAATGGAACTTTTATCCTGGTGTGCAGGAAACTTAGAGGTGATCTTATAGAGGTCTGTAAAATAATAAGCGGCATAGATCAGTGAGAAAGTTAACATCTTTTCCCAAAAGTTGGGGAGTCTCAGTTGAAAGGGCATAGATTTAAGGTGAGAGGGGAGAGATGCAAAAGTATCCAGAGGGGCAACTTTTTCACACAAAGAATGGTGAGTATCTGGAATAAGTACCAGAGGTAGTAGTAGGGGCGGGTACAATTTTGTCTTTTAAAAAGCATTTAGACAATTACATGGGTAAGATAGATATAGAGGGATATGGGCCAAACATGGACAATTGGGACTGGCTTAGTGGTTAAAAAAAAGGGTGGCATGGACAACTTGGACTGCCAGGCCTGTTTCCATGCTGTGAACCTACTTCTATGACTCTATGACTATATCTTTCATGCTTTGCATCTTATGCGAGATTGTTTTGCATGTTTGATAGATAATGGTTGCAATAATCCAGCATTAGATTCTGCTCTCTATAAGCCACCTTGTCAACATAAAACCACACTGGCATCTTTGTGTCTTCTCCTATTTGTAAACAACAAAGCTGCAGTGAAAGGAGACACTGTGGGGAGATCTTTCCCGTCCTGCCTGCCATAGGAAGCGAAATGGACGGTGGAAGCGGACATTGCAAAGGTCCATTGACCTCAGGTGGGATTTTCTGGTTTTGGGATGAGGGCGGTGAGGAAATCCCACTCTGTTTGTTCATTTCATTCCTTTCAGTTTGCAGTGGGGCTGCTCTTGAGGACAAAACAGAGTGTGGGGATTTACCAGCTGTGCTCGCCCCCAATGCCAGAAACTGCACTGCCCCCCCCCCACTTGAGGTCAACGTCCTTTGCATGGTCCACCGAATTTTCTGTCTCGTCTATTACGATTGCTATGGTGGGCTGGACAGGAAAATTCCACCCAGAATGTTTGATTGGCATCCCATTCCCTTCTTTAAACATTCATTCCTTCCACTTCTGTGCGTACAGTGCATCCATCTGCAACCTCACTATAGCAATGTACCAACGCTCCTTCAATGGCACCTCCCAATCCCACAATCTCTTGCCATCTAGAACAGCGAGGACAGCAAGTACATGGGCACACCATCACTACGGCAAGTTCCCCTCCAAATCACACCCCATCCTGACTTGGGACTACATTACATTTCTAAACTGTCAAAACCGTGGAACTGCCTTCCCAACAGCATTGTGGGCTCGCCTGGTCTACAGTGGTTCAAGACAGTTGCTCACCACCACACTCCAGGGCAATTAGGGATGGGCACTAAATGCTGGCCCAGCCAGTGATGGCTGCATCCCAGGAGTGAAGAATAAGATGGCAGAGGTTGCTGGAAGCACAGACAGAGCTTTGGGACACACACGCCATGTGATTTTCCATCTGTTACCAAGCACAGGAGGAAAATCCTAAGGAAATATCCTACATTTCTTGTTTAGTGGTCCTGTTGAGGAAGGATCCATATTATGGGCACAATTTTGTGCAATTCCTGATACCCATCTAATATTGATGCAAGAACAACATCTTCTACCTGCGATCAAAAACTCAAACGTGAGTAGGCATTCTAACAAACTTGTACAGTGACTGGATCCCATGCTAAATTCTCCCTCAGTGTATCTGAACAGGTGTGGAGCGTGGTCACTATGGGATTTTCACAGTAATTTCATTGCAATGATAATGTAAAGCCTACTTGTGATACTTATAAATAAAGTTTAAAAAACTTTACGATTAATGATGCGTCAAGAATTATACCCAAATCCTAGTTGTTTTCCTCCTGTGCCAGGATTGACCTTGTCTAAGATCAGGGAGTCTCCTGGTGAGGAGCTGATGTATAAATGTACTATGGGTGGCATAGTGGTTAGCACTGCTGCCTCACAGCACTAGGGACCCGGGTTCAATTCTGGCCTCAGGTCACTGTGTGAAGTTTTTCCCTGTGTCTATGTGCGTTTCCACTGGCCGCTCCAGTTTCCTCCCACAGTCCAAGATGTGGGGGTTAGATTGATTGATCATGCTAAATTGAACCTAGTGTAAATAAGTGGGGTTACAAGAATAGGGGTTGGGTGAGATTGCGATCAGTGCAGATTTGAAGTGCCAAATGACCTCCTGCACTGCGGGGATTCTATGATTGTAAAGTGAATGTGATTTGCAGATGTGCAGGAATGAAGCTTCTGATTCCCATCCCATTAATGTTAATGCTGTTTTATAATTTCCAATCCAGCATCCTTGTGAGGGCCAGTCATTATTGGAAGCATTTGCTTAGGCAACCAGTTTTCTCATATCCCTTGGAGATGATGGCCTCGTGGCATTATCATTAGATTATTAATCCAGAAACTCAACTAATGTTCTGGAGACACAGATTCGAATCCCACCACGGCAGATGGTAGAATTTGAATTCAACAAAAATAATCTACAATTAAGTATCTACTAATGATCATAAAAACCATTGTCAATTGTCAAGAAAACCCATCTGGTTCACTAATGCCCCTTAGGGAAGGAAATCTGCCATCCTTACCTGATGTGGTCTACACGTAACTCCAGAGCCACAGCAATGTGGTTGACCCTCAGTTGCCCTCAGGCAACTCGGGATGGGCAATAAATACTGGCCAACCAATGGCACCCATGTCCCATGAATGGATAAATAAAAAAACTATGCTAAGAGAGAGCAAAGAACTCTGACGAGGTGCTCTGAGATGGCACCTGGTACCATCTGTTCTCTAGATGGCAAAGTTGGTATCAATTGTTAATTCTGACCTGTGAGGATAGCCTCCAAGTGTTAGCAGTCTTCCAGGGAAATGCTTTGGCAGAACGGAAGGTGCGTGATAGGGATTCAACTGCCTACTGTATGGTCTCCCTAACCTTTCTATTTATTGGTGGAAAGTTAGGGAAATGAATGTATCATGCTTTCATACCCCTGTCAACAGTTAAAATGAGCAATTGGTCAAGTAGCTTTTGTACCTCTAGAAGATACTCCAGTCCTGGTGGGCAGTTTACACCAAACGGCGATTGTGATACATTCGCCATCACGGGTTGCCCTCGTAGGAGTTGAAGGCCGGGAAGTTTGACGAGGAAGAGTGCCGGGCCAGCTGGATTGAAGCAGAATTCCTGAAGTTATCGTAGTTGATTTTTATCACTGGAGAACACATTAATCTTTATGCAGTCCAAATATTACCTGAGAGAAAAGGAGTCATGAATGCCCAAATTTTCAATGATTAGAAAAAGGATTGAAGAGTAGGCATATAAAAGCAATGGCAAAGATTGAGTGGGGGTGGAGCGGGGGTGGGGGGTGGGGGGGGGGGAGTGGGTGGTGGGGGGCAGCGGGGTGGGGAAGAAGGGTTGCAACTGCCTCTCCAGCCCCCCCCCATTTTGCTCCCACTAGCTTCCCATCCCATGGGAGCTTCTCTTCCCATGAAGAGAACCGCTTCAGTGAGTGGGCAAGCTGAAGGTGGGAAGAGCCAGCACTGATTACAACACAGCGCATTCAAGGCCAGCACTAATATTTAAGTAATCTAACACAAACATGTTTATCTAGTGTTTGAGACAAATCCTCCAGGGAACGTACAGCATCTGTGTTCTGCCGCACAACAGTTCTGTTTATAAAAAAAAACAATAAAGACATTAAACAAGTCGCTCTGATCAGCTGCAGCTGGATTTGTTCTTTTTAGTGTTACTAAATGGAAGTCCAGTGACAACAATCAAAATATGTTATTACAGATAGATATACAGAAATATTAACAAAAACATATTGTGCAACAAATATGCCAGTCTTAACTTCCCAAATCCTGCTCCATAAATACACAAAAAATGCTTTTTCAATTATGTCCCAGCTTTGGAAATGAACTTGGAGATCCAGTTCCCATGCCTCACCACACCAGGTTAAAGTCCAACAGGTTTATCTGGAATCGCAAGCTTTCAGAGTGCTGCTCCTTTACCAGGTGAGTGACTTTGTATTTTAAACCGGCATTGTGAGGTTTGTTACTCAGTCCGTCCCAGTCCAATGCATCTTCGCATCATTGTTCCCATGCGCCTGCTGCCCTTGCCCTTAAAGGTCCCTCCATGCCAACGTGACAGTTAAGAAAGCCCACCAATGCCTTCTCAGAAGACAAAGGAAATTTGAAATGTCCATGACAGCCCTCACCAACTTTTACAGATGCACCCTAGAAAGCATTCTTTCTAGTTGTATTACTGCTTGGTATAGTTCCTGTTCTGCCCAAGACTGCAAACAACTACAAAGAATGATGAACAAAGCCCAATCCATCACTCAAACTAGCCTCCTACACATTGACACTGTCTACACTTCCTGCTGCCTTGGCAAAGTAGCCAGCTTAATTAAGGACCCCAAGGATCTTGGACATTCTCTCTTCCACCTCCTTCTGTTGGGAAAAAGATATAGAAGTCTGATGACATGTATCAATCGACTCATAAAAACCGTACAGTACAGAAAGAGGCCATTTGGCCCATCGAATCTGCACCAACTACAATCCCACTCAAACCCTACCTCCTTATCCCTACGTATTTACCCATTAATCCCTCTAACCTATTCATCTCAGGATACTATGGGGCAGTTTTACCATGGCCAATCAACCTAAACCACACATCTTTGGAATGTGGGAGAAAATCAGAACACCTGCACAGGCACGGGGAGAATGTGCAAACTCCACACAGACAGTGACCCAAGCTGGGAATCAAACCCAGGTCTCTGGAGCTGTGAAGCAGCTGTGTTAACCACCGTGCTACCATGCCGATTCAAGAACAGCTTCTTCCCTGCTGCAATCAACTTTTAAATGGACCTACCTTGTATTAAGTTGATCTTTCTCTGCTCCCTAGCTATGACTGTAACCTACATTCTGCACTCTCACCTTTCCTTTTCTATGAACAGTACGCTTTATCTGTATCGTGCGCAAGAAACAATATTTTTCATTGTATACCAATACATGTGACAATAATAAGTCAAATCAAATCAAATGAAAATACTGACTGAAACCTGATGGTTGCCTTGTTATTGAAATGAAGACATTGGATAGAAGAGGAATGAATGGCAGGGATGGCACATGCTATTCCACTCAACATCTCCCAATATATGATTTGCAAATTACTGCCCAAACATTGCAGAACTCAACAAAAACAAAATCTTTTTTGGAATGTGAGCACTGTGGGCAAGACTCATGTATTGCCCATCCCTAATAGCTCTTGAGAAGCTGATAGTGATTTGCTTGCTTGAAGCTTTGCGGCCTATTTGGTGTGAGTCCTGTTAGGTTGTGGCATCATCAATAGGTCTCAGGCTTTGCCAGGAATAAAGGGTATCTATTGATAAGAGAAGTTTGTTACAGGAGGGGTTGCAGCTCTCGGCCACCTTAGAGCAGAACTCCAGTCCTTGCATGTTTACGACATGGCATCTCGAGGATTCTGCCTGAGGGAGGACTCCACCCTCATTTGCGATCACTCACTCTCCGGGCCTGATTTTACCACTGGGCTCGAAAACTTGGTAAAGTTGGGCATGAGGTGATTAATGCCATCTATGCCCACGTGCGCGCAGATGCCCACTTTACCAAGACCCGAAAATGGCCGCGCCAGAAATGGGCACAATGGTGATTTCAATGCATTTGCATACATTTAAATTGCCAGCACTTCCCCCTTTATCGTTGCCTTTGCACGAAACATATATGATCCGCAAAGATCCGATTCGGGCGCTCCAGCTTCTGAAACGGTAAGTTCCGAGTGTCTGGCAGTTCTCTAAGTCAGATCGGTGGTTGGGGAAGTTGAGGGCGGGGAGGGGGGGGTGGTGGGGAGAGGTGGTGGGGCTGATGGAGGGAGGCCTGATCGTTATCTCATGGGATGAGGAAGGAGGGAGGTGGATCAGATGTAGCTCTGGTGCAGGTGGGAGTGGTGGGGTGGCAGGGAGGGATGCCGATTCTTTCCCTGCTTGCAGGGAGGGGGATAGAAAGAGGCAGAAGGCCCAATCATTCTTTAATGGTGGAGGGACCCGGGTTCAATTCCTGACTTGGGTCACCATCTGTGTGGCGTTTGCACATTCTCCCTGAGTCCGCGTGTGTTTCTTCCAGGTGCTCCCACAGTCTGAAAGACGTGTTGGTTAGGTGCATTGGCCATGCTAAAATCTCCTCAGTGTACCCGAACAGGTGCCTGACTGTGGAGACTGGGGGATTTTCACAGTATCTTCATTGCGCTGCAAACATAAGTTTACTTGTGACTAATTATTAAATTCAAACTCTTGTTAGGGGTTATGGGTTTTAAACAAAAAGGATATATATGGTTTGTACATGTCGATTCAAACTAACAACAACAAGGTTTACTGAAAAAGCTTTGACCTAAGAAAAGCTCAGTGGGTCTGGCGGCAACTGTGGAGAGAAATAGTTAACATTTCCTGTTGCAAAAACCTTTCTTCAAAAAAGCCGGAGATCAAAAGCTGGCATCATCCACACCGCAAACTGCCGGCTTCAAGTGGAGAGGATCTCCAAGAAGATCGCGCATATCAACGCAGATGTCATGTTTCTACAAAGATGCAAGAAAGCAGACAAGCGTAGTGTGTGTTATAAGTTCATGATCTATAGTCCTTTCCCAACATTTTCACTTGAGGTTTCCAGCATTGGCAATAATTTGTGTTTGTATTATTGTAAAGACTGAAGTCAAATTGATGAGATTTCTCTTTACATTCTCTGGATTATTAATCCAGGAATTATATCCTCCATATTCCTCATGGACACACACACACACACACACACTCCCAAACGATAAAGTCAAAGTGAAAATAACAATTAAGTACCTTCTATATCCAAATTATCAAAGATAGGAAGTAGGAATCAAGGACATTAAACATCAATAAAAAAAAATACAATAGTAAATGACATCAAAGTGTTAGTTCAAGGTAACTTACAAATGTATTGGCATGAAGCCCTGCTTAACTGGCAGTAACTGTTCACTCACCTGAGGAAGGAGCAGCACTTCTGAAAGCTCGTGATTCCAAATAAACCTGTTGGACTTTAATCTGCTGCTGTGAGACTTCTAACTGGCGGTTTAACTGACTTATTTAGAATGCTGAACTGGAACAGTTCAAAACCTGTGACTGGTATGGAATGTGTTCTCTGTAGAACATTGATATCGACACTGTCCAATGTGAATAAATGCAGCAATAATTGCAACGCGGAAGCTGTAGCTCACACTTTCAAAGCTGGTCTGTGCAGATTTAGTTGACCCTGATACTCAGGGTAATAGTTGGCTGGTAGTATCCTGGGTGAGTGAACATTAGTGTTAACCAGAGCCCACTTAACAGTGATCATAGTCTGGTCTACAACTGCTGGGAAGTTGCGGATGTCAGTGTTGTATTGGTATTGTCACTGCATCAGTAACCCATAGTAATGCTCTTGAGGCCAGGGTTCGAACTCCACCACGGCAGATGGTGAAATTTCAATTCAGTAAAAATCTGGAATTAAAAGTCTGATGAAACCATTGTCAATTGTCGGAAAAGTCCATCTAGTTCATTAATGTCCTTGAGGGAGGGAAATCTGTCGTCCTTACTTGGTCTGGCCTACGTGTGACTCCAGATCCACAGCATTGTGCTTGACTGTTAAACACCCTCAGTGATGGGCAACAGCTGCTGGTCCAGCCAATGTTGCCCACATCCTCAGAACAGGTAAAAAAATGAAGTGTTGGTAGAATTAAGTTTGACCTTGATTGCTTCTACCATTGAATAGTTAATGTTGGGGGTGGGCTAGGAAGGGATTTAGGTTTTCCTGCACCTGAACTTGGGTTAATTCTGTGGCTCAGCTATAGGGAATAAAGAGACTGGTTATGGGCGGAAGGAAAGATTTGGTGATCTCATCAGAGCACTGATCCAGTGATATAATTTTCAATAATTTACACAAATATTTCTGCTGGTGGAAAAATTGTGTTCACTTGGCAGGAAGTTCGGTAACCAAGGGAAACAGATTTGAGGTCATTGGCAAAAGAATCAGAAGTGGATATGGGGAAATTGGCTTTTACCTGCATGTTGTTATGAGCTGGAATGCATTAGCTAAAAGAATGGAGGAAGCAGATTCAATTGCAGATTTTTAAAAGGATAGGTTGGTGAAAAGGAATTCATTCCAAAGCTATATGTAAAGCATGTGGCTGAGGAGTGGAGAGGGTGGAAACTAATCGCATTGTCCCACACAATGAACCAAATATCTTCCTTCTGTGATGCGAAGTTCCTTTTGCTATCTGCACATGGGAACATGGGCAAAACTGATAAAGGCCAGCATTCCTCCTGATGAGTTCTTTGTTGACATACCTTTCACATTGCCCAACCTTTCAGTATGTTTTTGTATAGAATGGGAGATGATGTCCTTAGTGGTATTATCACTAGAGAATTAATCCAGAAATTTAGCTAATGTTCTGGTGACCTGCTTTCAAATCCCACCATGGTGGAATTTGAATGCAACAAAAAATATCTGGAGTTAAAAATCTACTGATTGCCGATTGTCCGAAAAACTCATTTGGTTCATCAATATCCTTGGGGGAAGGAAATCTGCTATCCTTACCTGACCTGGCTTACATGTGATTCCAGAGCCACAGCAATGTGATTGACTCTCAGCTGCTCTCTGAAATGGTCGAGCCACTCAGTAGTATCAGCGATTCAAGAAGGCAGCTCACCGCCACCTTCTCAAGGGCAACATGGGACGGGCAATAAATCGAGACCATCAAACAACACCTATGCTCCACGAATGATTTGAATAAATGTTGGAATTTAGGACCAAATTTCAGGGAATTCTCTTGATGCCAACACTATAGTTAACTTCTACTTTCTCAGAACACTAAGGAAATTTGGCATGCCTGCTACGACTCTCACCAACTTTTACAGATGCACCATAGAAAGTATTCTTTCTGGTTGTATTACAGTTTGGCACGGCTCCTGCTCTACCCAATACTGCGAGAAATTACAAAACATTGTGAACGTAGCCCAATCCATCACACAATCCACCAAATCTGTCAACAATTCCCGCTGCCTCAGCAAAGCAGCCAGCATAATTAAAGACTCCACGCACCCTGCTCAGTCACTCTTCCACTTTCTTCTGTCGGGAAAACAATACAAAAGTCTGAGGTCACATATCAACAAACTCAAGAACAGCTTCTTTCCTGCTGCCATCAATGGACCTATCTCATGTTAACTTGATCTTTCCCTACGCCCTAGCTATGAATATAACACTAAATTCTGGACTCTCTCCTTTCCTTTTCTATGAACTGTATGCTCTGCCTGTACACAAGAAATAGTATTTTTTTCACTGTATACCAAAACATGTGACAATAATAAATCAAATCAAAATCGCAATATTTAGTTTGGGAATAAATCCTCAATGTCACACATTTTGAAGACTCTTTGACTTAATGCAGTGAGTTCTGTCACTATACAATATGATTGGTGGCATGGTGACACAATGGTTAGTATTGCTGACTCACAGTGCTAGGATCTCGGATTCAAATCCTGGCTTGGGCTACTGTCTGTGTGGAGTTTGCACATTCTCCCTGTGTCTGTATGGGTTTCGTCCAGGTGCTCCAGTTTCTTCCCACATTCCAAAGATGTGCAGATTAGGTGGATTGACCATGCTGAATTGCCCTTTAGTGTTGTGGGTGGGAGCAGTTAGCTCAGGTAAATGCATGGGGTTATGAGGGTAGGGCCTGGGTGGGATAATGGTCAGTGCAGTTTCAATGGATTGAAAGGCCTCCTTCTGCACTGTAGAGATTCTAAGATTCTTTTATCCATTTCTATTGATGATACTCCAAAGTTTGTCTATAAGAGGGCAAAAACGGTGTGTGGATCTGTGTGAATCTAAGAGGGAATTCAGGAAAAATGTCCTCACTTGAAGATGGCATTGGCTATTGTGCAAGTGAATAGAATAGTTACATTAAAGCAGAAACTAGGGGGAAAAGGGAATGAATGAACCTGATTGTAGCTTTAAATGAGGAAAGTTGAGATGAAGTTTGTGTGCAATATGAACACTAACACAGGCTGGTTGGGCCAAACAGTCTGTTTCTCTGCAGTACATCTTAAATAATATTTTGCCCATCTCTAATTGCCCTTGAGACAGTGGTGATGCCTCACCACCTTGAAACAGAGTAGTCCATTGAGTGTTGGTGCATCCACAGTTATGTGAAGGAGGGTATTTTAGGATTTTGATCCAGTGACAGTGAGGGAATGACAATATTGTTCCAGGTCAGGATGGTGAGTGGCTTGGAGGGGAACTTACAGATGGTGGTGTTCACATGTGTCTGCTGCCCTTTGTCCTTCCAGGGTGCAGGAGTTAAAACTTTGGAAGGTGCTATCTAAGGAGCCTTGATGGTCTTTGTAGAACAGCTTTTAGATGATACACACTGTTGCCACAATGTATTGGTGGAGAAGGGAGCGAATGTTTGTGAATTGGATGCCAATCAAATAGGTTATTTTGTGTTGGATGGTGTCAAACTCCTTGAGTGTTGTTGGAAATACAATGATCCAGGCAAGTGGAGAGTATTCCATCACACTTCTGACTTGAGCCTTGTAGATGGTGGACAGGCTTTAGGGAGCCAGGAGTTGAGTTACCCACTGCAGGAATCTGACCAGCTCCTGTTAGTACATGACTGGTTCGGTTTTTTTGTCGATGGTAACCCCCTGGATGTTGACAGTGGGGGATTCAGCAACAGTAATGCCATTGGATATCAAGGGGAAATGTTTAGATTCTCTCTTTGTTAGAGAGGGTTAGAGTGTGAAATGTAAATTATGTGGAGTCCATTAAGAGTCACCATTTTTACTGTCCAAATAGTACCAGGAAAATAAATTGAACAATTTCCCATAGTCAGCTAGTTTTCCCTCAACGAAGAACAAAAAGTGCTGGAAAAGCTTAGCAGGCCTGACAGCAAATGTAGAGAGAGAGCAGAGCCAACAATTCGAATCAGAATGATCCTTCATCAGGGCTGAAATCAGAGAAAATCTGACCAAATTTATACTATGAGACTGTGGGGATGCTATAATTGATAGGAATGGCAAAAAGGCAGATGGTGAAATTGCACAGGATCAGAGGACAGCTGACAAGATAGATACCGAACTGGCTTGGTCGTAAAAGGCAGCAGTGGAACGGTGCATTTCTGAATGAAGGGCTGTGATCAGTGGCATTCTTCAGGGACCAGTGTTTGGATCTCTGCTGTTTGTAATATATAAATTTGATTTGGAGGAAAATATAACTGATGTGATTAGTAGGTTTGTGAATGACACAAAGGTTGGTAGAATTGAGGATAGTGATGACGATCGTTAATGGATATAGCAGGATATATATCGGTTGGAGACTTGGACGGAGAGATGGCAGATGGAGTTTAATTCGGACAAATGTGAGGTAATGCATTTTGGAAGTCTAATATAGATGGGGAATACATAGTAAATGGCAGAATCCTTAAGAGTATTGATAAATAGGCAGAGGGATCTGGTTATTTAGGTACACAGGTCACTAAAGTGGCAATGCAGCTAGAGAAGGTAATTGAGAAGGCATGTGGCATGCTTGCCTTCATTGACTGAGGCATTGAGTTTAAAAATTGGCAAGTCATGTTGCAGATTTATAGAACGTTAGTTAAGCCACACTTGGAAGATAGTGTTCAATTCTGCTTGCCACACTGCCAAGCTGATGCAGAGGCTTTAAAGAGAGTACAGAAAATACTTAACAGCATGTTGTCTGCTATGGAGGGCATTAGCTATGAGAAGAGGTTGGAAAACTTGGTTCGTTCTCACTGGAACGACAGAGGTTGAGAAGCGACCTGATAGAAGTCCACAAGATTATGAGGGGAATGGATGGAGTGGATAGTCAGAAGTTTTTCCCCAGGGCAGAAGATCCAATTACTGGGGGATATAGGTTTAAGTTGCGAGGGGCAAGGTTTAAAGGAGATATGCAAGGCAAGTTTTTTATATTGAGATTGTTGGATCCTGAAACCCGCTAGTGGGAGGAGTAATGGAAGTGGCTTTTAAGGAGTGACTTGACAAATACATGAGTAGAATGGGAATAGAAGGATACAGTCCCCGGAAGTGTCGGGGGTTTAAGTTCAGATAGGCAGCATGGTCAGTGCAGACTTGGAAGGCTAAAGATCCTGTTCCTGTGCTGCAATTTTCTTTGTTCATTGGAACATGGCACACGGAAGCACAGTGGTTAGCATTGCTGCCTCACAGCACCAGGGACCTGGGTTCAATTCCCAGTTAAGGTCATGCAGACGTATTCCCTCTGTGCCTGCCTGGGTTTCCTCTTGATGTTCCGATTTCCTTTCACAGTAAAAAAGACATGATGGTTAGGTGCATTGGTCATGCTAAATTCTCCCTCAGCATACCTGAACAGGTGCTGGACTGGGTGATTTTCACAGTGACTTCATTGCAGTGTTAATGTACGTCTATTGGTGACATTAATAAACAAGTGTCAACTTTAAATGGTGACATTAAAGGCTGAGAATGGTGCTAAGAGTGTCCATTACGAGATCCGTATGGCAGAACAAAGTGTAGGAATGCGGTGGTTGGCCCTAGTGGAGTGGGGGAGGATGGAAACAAGATGGAAAGCGAGATTTTAGAAATAGAGAAATAAAAATAAGGATATAACGTAATTAAAAATAGGAAAAATTTTAATGTCACCATTTAAAGTTGACACTTGTTTATTAATGTCACCAATAGATGTACATTGTACAAGTGTACAAATGTACAAGTACATTTGTTTTCGTTAGAAAGGAGGCAGCTAAGAGGAGACCTTATCGAAACATATAAGATGATTAGAGGTTTAGATAGGGTGGACAGTGATAGCCTTTTTTCTAGGATGGAGAAAGCTAGCACGAGGGGACACAGCTTTAAATTAAGGGGTGATAGTTATAGGACGGATATCAGAGGTAGGTTCTTTACCCAGAGTGTGGTTAGGGAGTGGAATGCCCTGCCTGCGGCAGTTGTAGATGCGCCAAGTTTGGTGGCGTTTAAGAGGTTAGTTGATAAGGTTATGGAAGAGAAGGGAATGGTTTAGTTTGGAGGGTCATTGCTTTTTTTTCATAATTGGTTGGCGCAACATAGAAGGCCGAAGGGCCTGTTCTGCACTGTAATGTTCTATGTTCTATTAACACTGCAATGAAGTCACTGTGAAAATCACCCAGTCCAGCACCTGTTCAGGTACGCTGAGGGAGAATTTAGCATGACCAATGCACCTATCTTTAAGAAAGGGAACAGGGATAGTCCAGGAAATTACCGACCGGTGAGTTTGACTTCAGTGGTTGGTAAGCTGATGGAGAGGCTTCTAAGGGATAAGATATATGAACATTTGGAGAAGTTTGGACTGATTAGAAATAGTCAGCATGGTTTTGTCAAAGGCAGGTCATGCCTTACGAGCCTAGTTGAGTTCTTCGAAAATGTGACTGAACACATTGATGAAGGAAGGGCGGTGGACTTGGTGTATATGGACTTTAGTAAGGCGTTTGATAAGGTCCCACATGCAAGGCTTCTGGAGAAGGTGAGAGGACATGGGATCCAAGGGGCTTTGGCCTCATGGATCCAGAACTGGCTTGCCGGCAGAAGGCAGAGAATGGTTGTGGATGGGTCTTGTTCTGCATGGAGGTCGGTAACCAGTGGAGTGCCCCAGGGATCTGTTCTGGGACCCCTGCTGTTTGTCATTTTCATAAATGACCTGGATGAGGAAGTAGAGGGATGGGTTAGCAAGTTCGCTGACGATACAAAGATCGGTGGTGTTGTGGATGGTCTGGAGGGATGCCAAAAGTTGCAGCGGGACATAGACAGGATGCAAGACTGGGTGGAGAAGTAGCAGATGGACTTCAACGCAGACAAATGTGTAGTGGTCCAATTGGCAGGAATAATGGGATGAAGAAATACAATATAAAGGGTAGGAGTCTTAGCTGTGTTGTAGAGCAGAAGGATCTTGGGGTCTGGGTCCATAGGACTCTTAAATTGGCCTCGCAGGTGGAGGAAGTGGTCAAGAAGGCATATGGTGTACTGGCCTTCATTGATCGAGGAATAGAGTTTAGGAGTCAGGAGGTAATGATGCAGCTCTATAAGACTCTTGTCAGACCCCAGTTGGAGTATTGTGCGCAGTTCTGGTGGCCTCACTATAGGAAGGATGTAGAGGCTATTGAGACAGTGCAGAGGAGATTTACAAGGATGCTGCCTGGATTGGGAGACAGGCCTTATGAAGATAGGTTGAGGGAGCTGGGACTCTTCTCACTGGAGAGATGTAGGTTGAGAGGCGACCTGATAGAGGTTTATAAAATGTTGAGAGGAATTGATAGGGTGGACTCTCAGAGACTATTTCCCCAAGCTGAAATGGTCACTACGAGAGGACACAGATTTAAGGTGCAGGGAAGCAAATACAAAGGAGATGTAGGGGTAGGTTTTTCACTCAGAGGGTGGTGAGTGAATGGAACCGACTGCCGTCGGAAGTTGTTGAGGCAAACTTACTGGGGTCTTTTAAGAGTCTTCTGAATGAGTATATGGAAAAGAATAGGATAGGGGGTTATAGATAGGTCTGTGGATTGGCAGATGTGATCGGCACAACTCGTGGGCCGAAGGGCCTGTTTGTGCTGTATTGTTCTATGTTCTATGTTCTATGTTCCCTCAATGACTGCCAATGGTTCAGTCACTGTACAATACTTCCTCTGTCACAAGTTATGCTGAATAGAATGCCAGTGTTTTCTCAAGGGAGGTTTTCGCTTCAGCGGGCCAGGTTGTTTTCTCCTTTCTAACATCAGCTGCTTCTGTATTTGAGTCGGGTCAGGTTATTCTCCAGGGGCTTGAGATTTATACACCAATGAAACGTTACATGACTCTTCTCTTCAGCGCTGCACAATACTCAAGCCAGTTCCTCTCAGTCGCCGCTCTCTGGGCTTTGAGCTTGTGTGTGTCATTCACGCTGTTCAACAGTCGCTTCGTATCTGCCAATACTGCGCTCTGCAGTGGGAAATGGAGTCTGGGTTTCCCCTGGCAACAGCAGAAGCTCATTCTCCACCTGTCGCTCTCAATCGGCCCCCTCCATCCAATGAGGATCTGACAGAATGTCTGTCTGACCAGCTGAAGCCTTGCTCTTTTTGCATTCCTGCCACATTGTGGTGACGCGGACCAGTGTTGATCTCACAGAAACCCATGCAGATTTGATATACTCCACTAACCTGCTCAAATCCAGCCTCTTGTTACAGAGGTTCAGACAGTTTGGATGCATATTTGAGAACTGGTGGAGAAACAAGTGAGCCATCCATGAATATAGATGGAGAATTATACAGAAGCACTGACATCGGTACCCGTGTTCTCAACAGGTCTTCTTGTCAGATGTTCACTAATTCATTTCACGTGAGAGAGCATCAGGGAGAAGGAGATAAAGAAATCGTAGAATACCTGCAGTACAGAAGAAGGCGATTTAGCCCATCAAGCCTACCCCGACAACAATGCCATCCATGCCCAATCCCTTAACCCCAATCCCCCTGACACTAAGAGTCAATTTTGCATAGTCAATCAACCCAACCCGCACATCTTTGGACTATGGGAGGAAACTAGGCAAACACAGGGAGAATGTGCAAAATCCACACAAAAAAAAAATCACCCAAGGCTGGATTGAACCTGGATCCCTGGTGCTGTGACACAGCAGTGCTAACCACCTTACCACTATACTGCCCAAATAGCTCGTGCTGTCACGGACCATAAAAACATGAGAGCACAGAAGGACACCACTTGTCACAGAATCATAGCATCCCTGCAGTGTACAAGGAAGCCATTCAGTACATCGAGACACCTCTGGCTCTCTGGCACAGCATCTTACCCAGGTTCATACCTCCTACCCTATCCCTGGAACCCTATGTATTTACCCCCACTCATCCCCCAAATGTTCACTTCTTTGACCTCTAAGGGGCAATTTAGCATGGCTAATCCACCTAACCTACCCATCTTTAGTCTGTACGACAAAACTGAAGCACTTGGAGGAAATCCAAGCAATGGGGAGAATGTGCAAACTCCAGACAGATAGTCGCCTGAGGCCGGAATTGAACCTGGGTCCCTGGCTCTGTGAGACAGCAGTGCTAACCACTGTGCCACTACTCCACCCTTGCAAATCCTCTGAATGTCCCATAGTACTTCCCACTTTTCAAGAGGAGTTGTGGGCAAACATGGTTGCCAATTGTGCACAGCAAGGGGAGGCGATGGCCGAGTGGCATTATCTCAAGATTAGTAATCCAGAAACTCGACTCTGGGACTGGGTTCAAATCCTGCCACAGCAGGTAGTGGAATTTGAATTCAATAAAAAATACTTGTTATTGAGAATCTATTGATGGTCATGAAATCACTGACAATTGTTGGAAAAACCCATCTGCTTCACTAAAGTCCTGCAGGGAAGGAAATCTGCCATCCTTACTTGGTCTGGTCTACATGCGACTCCAAAACCACAGCAATGTTTCAACTGCCCTCTGAAATGGCCCAGCCAGCCCCCCAGTTGTATTAATCACTACAAAGTCAAGGGTAATTTGGGATCAGCAATAAATACTGGCCAGCCAGCGATGCGCATGCCCCACAAATGAATGAAAAGAAGCTCTCACAAACTGCAATAGGATTAATGATCACCTATCTTGTTTTGATTGAGAGTTGGTTGAGAGAGAAACCTTGGTTGGAATGCTTTCGTTGCGTTTTTTTTGATGTCCTACTATGTCATCTTAGAATCACAGAATCTCTACACTGCACAAGAGAATGTTCAGTCCATGAAATCTGCAACAATTCTCCAACAGAGTATCTTACCCAACCCCTCTTCCCCCTATCCCAGCACAATGGTGGCACAGTGATTAGCACTGCTGCCTCACAGCAACAGGGACCCGGGTTCGATTCTTGGCTTGGGATCACGGTCTGTGTGGAGTCTGCATTTTCACCTTGTGTCTGCGTGATTTTACTCTGGGCACTCTATTTTCTCCCACAGTCCGAAAGGTTCGTTGGTTAGGTGTATTGACCATGCTGAATTGCCCTTTAGGATCAAAGGGATTAGCAGTATAAATCAGTGTGGTAATGGAGATTAGGGGAATGTTGACACTGTAGGCTCAATGGGCTGAATGGCCTCCTTCTGCACTGTAGGGATTCTATGATGTAGAAAATAGCAGTAGAAGCGTGTGTTTCTGAATGGAGAATGGTGACAAGTGGCATTTCTCAGGGACAGCGCTGGGGCTTTTTGCTGTTTTATATATATAAATGATTTGGAAGAAAATGTAACTGGTTTGATTAGTAAGTTCGCAGATGATATTAAGGTTGGTGGATTTGCAGCTAGCAACGAGGATTATCAGAGACCACTGCAAGATATGAATTGAAGACTTGGGCAGAGAGATGGCAAATGGAGTTTAGTCTGGACAAATGTGAGCTAATGCATTTGGGAAGGACTAATATAGATTGGCAATATACGGTAAACGGCAGAAGAGTATTGATTGGCAAAGGGATCTGGGTGTACAAGTACATGGGACACTGAAAGTGGCAATGCAGGTGGAAGAGGTAGTCAAGAAGGCATACGGCATGCATGCCTTCATCAGCCAGGGCATTGAGTTTAAAAATTGGCAAGTCATGCTGCAACTTTTATAGAACTTACGTCAGGCCACACTTGGATTATAATGTTCAATTTTAGTCGCCACACTACCAGAAGGATGTGGAAGCTTTAAAGATGATACAAAGAAGATTTACCAGGATGCTGCCTGGTATGGAGGGCATTAGCTATGAAGAGAGGTTGAAGAAACCTGATTTGTTCTCACTGGGATGATGGAGGTTGAAGGGTGACCTGATAGAAGTCTGCAAGATTATGAGAGGCATGGACAGGGTGAATAGTCAGAAGCTTTTTCCCAGGATGGAAGAGTCAATTACCGAGGGGCACAGGTCTAAGGTGTCAGGAGCAATGTTTAAAGGAGATGTACCAGGCAGATTCTTTACGCAGAAGATGACAGGGAAAGTCATGGAATTGATATGGTGTTGACTTTTAAGGGCCATCTTGGCAAATACATGAATAGGATGGGAACAGAGAGATATGGTCCCCGGAATGATAATGGGTTTTAGTTAAATTGAGCAACAAGCTGAAGGGCCTGTTTCTGTGCTATAATTTTCTTTGTTCTTTGTATCCCTGAATCCACACAAATTTACCTTGGCTAATCCATTCAACCTCCATATCCTGAGATACTAAGGGACAATTTAGCATCACCAAATCATCTAACTTGCATAGCTTTGGATCTTTGGATGTGATTCTTTGTATCCATTTTCTACGGCTGTCGGGGCTTTGGTTTATTGTTTTGTGTGAATATTGGGAGCCTCTCATGGAGTATATTATGTGCTGTGTTTCCTGGCAGTGGAATTTGAAGAACTCACAATCTTCTCGGAAGAGTGCCACTGTGGAACAAGGACTTCCAGTTAAGATCTGGGACAGATAATACATAATATAATCCATCATATATAACCCACCACACCTCCTCTATGATCATCCTCAATAATAGTGCTCTCAAAGGTATATCCTCAGCCCTCTATTATACTCCTTATACACCTATAACTGTGGCCAAATTCCCCTCCAACTCAATTTTCAAATTTGCTGATGACACCGACATCGTGGGTCCAATCTCAAACAATGATGAGATGGAGTACAGGAAAGAGGTAGAGAATCTAATGAACTGATGTGATGATAATAATTTCTCCCCCAATGTCAACAAAATGAATGAGATATTCATAGGCTTCAGGAAGCATAAAGGAGAACATGTCCTTGTCCACATCAATGGGGATGAAGTAGAAATGGTTGAGAGTTTCAAGTTTTGAGGTGTTCAGATCATCAACAACCTGTTCTGTCTCTCCATCCCAACACTATAGTTAAGAAAGCCCACTAACACTTCTACTTTCTTAGAAAACTAAGGAAATTTGGCATTGTACTTTGGCTCTCAGCAACTTTTACAGATGCACCCTGGAAAGTATTTTTTCTGGTTGTTTCACAGCTTGGCCTGGCTCCTGCTCTATCCAAGACTGCAAAAAACTACAAAAGGTCATGAATGAAGCCCAGTCCATCACTCAAACCAGCCTTCCACCCATTGGCTCTGTCTACACTTCCCACTGCCTTGGAAAAGCAGCCAGCATAATCAAGGATCTCATGCACACTGGGCATACTCTCTTATACCTTCTTCACTTGGGAAAAAGATACAAAAGACTGAAGTCATGTACCAACCGACTCAAGAACAGCTTCTTCCCCGTTGCTGTCAGACTTTTGAGTGGACCATTCCATTAAGCTGATCTTTTTCTACAACCCAGTTATGACTGTGACACCACATTCTGCGCTCTCTCCTTTCCTTCTCTATGTACAGTATGCTTTATATAGCATGCAAGAAACAATATTTTTCACTGTATACTAATACGTGACAATAGTAAATCAAATCATTAGACCTGATTTCCAACAATGTGGATATGATAGCACTCAAGGGAGTACAAAAGTGGTTCATCAAGATATTGCTTGCGATGGAGCATTTGAGCTGTAAGGAGAGATTGACTAAGCTTGTATTGTTTTCTTTGGATTGGAGAAGTGGACATGATTGAGATGTATAAGATTATGAGGGTTAGGGACAGACTGAGGATGGAATTCCCCTTGGATGCTAGCTGTAGGGTAAGGGGATTCAAATGGCATTTGAGAAAAATCCTTTTCACTCAGATGGTTGTGGGAATCTGGAATACAAAGGAAAGGAGCCAAGGCTGGAAACATTACACTTTTTAAAATATGTTTGGGATGAGAACTTGAAATTTCAATATTCAAGGATAGGGGACAAATCTGGGATTAAAGATCGACTAATGACCATGAAGCCATTGTCAAGTGTCAGAAAAATCCATCTGGTTCACTGATGTCCTGTTGGAAAGAAAATCTACGATTCTTATCTGGTCTGGCCTACACGTGACCCCAGAGCTAATGCAGTGTGGTTGACTCTCAACTGCCCTCATAGAACATAGAACATAGAACATTACAGCGCAGTACAGGCCCTTCGGCCCTCAATGTTGCGCCGGCCAGTGGACCCTCTAACCTAAACTATTCCACTATCATCCATATGCCTATCCACCGAACATTTGAATGCCCCCAAAGTAGGCGAGTCCACAAATGCTGCAGGCAGGGCATTCCATGCTCTCACCACCCTCTGTGTAAAGAACCTGCCTCTGACATCCGTCCTATAACTACCACCTCTTAATTTAAAGTTATGTCCCCTCGTGTTGGTCATCACCATCCGAGGAAAAAGGCTCTCACTATCCACCCTATCCAATCCCTTGATCATCTTATACGCCTCACTTAGGTCACCGCGTAACCTTCTTCTCTCTAATGAAAATAACCTCAGGTCCCTCAGCCTTTCCTCATAAGGCCTCCCCACCATACCAGGCAACATCCTGGTAAACCTCCTCTGCACCCTTTCCAATGCTTCCACATCTTTCTTATAATGCGGCGACCAGAACTGTACGCAATACTCCGAGTGCGGCCGCACCAGAGTTTTGTACAGTTGTAAAATAACCTCACGGCTCCTAAATTCAATCCTTCTACCAATAAAAGCTAACACACTGTACACCTTCTTAACAACTTTATCAACCTGGGTGCCAACTTTCAAAGAGCTATGTACTTGTACCCCAAGATCCCTCTGCTCGACAACACTATTAAGGGTCCTTCCACTAGCCCTATATTTCATATGCCTGTTATTCCTACCAAAGTGAATCACCTCACACTTATCCGTATTGAATTCCATTTGCCACCTCACGGCCCAGCTCTGCAACCTATCTATGTCCCTCTGCAAACTGTAAATCCATCCTCGCTATCTACAACTCCCCTCACTTTGGTATCGTCAGCAAATTTACTAATCCAACCCTCTACACCCTCATCTAGGTCATTTATAAAAATGACAAACAGCAGTGGCGCTAAAACAGATCCTTGAGGTACACCACTTGTAACTGCACTCCAGGTTGAATATTTCCCATCAACCACCACCCTCTGTCTTCTATCAGCTAGCCAATTCCTAATCCAAACTGCTAAATCACCTTCAAGTGATTGAAGTGGCCTAGCAAGCCACTCAGTTTCAAGCATAACTAGACATGGGCAATTAATGCTGGGCAGTGAAACCCATGTCCCACAACAGGAAAATGGAGTTTGCACACACCTTCAGCGTTAGTTATTGTCAATGCAGAACAAATGGGCTGAAGGGCCTTTTCTGTACAGTATAACTCTCTGACGTCTGACCTGAGATATTAGCCCATCCTCCACTCTCTCATAGAAACATAGAAACATAGAACAGTACAGCACAATGCAAGTCCTTTGGCCCTCTATGTTGTGCCCATCCTTATCCAAACCCAAGATCAAGCTATCCCACTCCCTATCATTCTGGTGTTCTCCATGTGCCTATCCAATAACTGCTTGAAAGTTCCTGAAGTGTCTGGCTCCATTATCACAGTAGGCAGTGCATTCCACACCCCAACAACTCTCTGAGTAAAGGACCCACCTCAACATCCCTCCTCTCTCTTCCATCATGAACCTTATAGTTATCCCTCTCTAGTAACAGCTGCATCCAGCAGAGGAAATAGTCTCTGCGCGTCCACTCTATCTATCCCCCTCACTTTATTAACCTATTGCATTCCATCAAGTGTTTTATCCTTTCATTGAAAATTCAGGAACAAATCCTCAGATTTCTCTAATCTTGAAAACTGGGCAGCAGAATGCTGCAGATGCTTGAAATCTCAAATGGAAACAGAGAAAATGTTGAAAGTGCTCAGCACATTTGGTAGCTGCAATAGAGAGGAACGGAGTTAACATTTCGAATGAAAGAATATCAACTAAAACATACACTCCAATTCTCTCCACAGATGCTGCCTGACCTGTTGAGTATCTGCAGCATTGTGCGCTTCTATTTGCTCTCACTTAGCCTCCTAACTATTTGTTAAGGCCTTAATGAGATAAATAATCTGAAAATATGTTTTTTTTGGTGAGGTTTGTTGAAGGATAAATATTGGATAGGACACTGGGGAGGAATCCCTTTCTCAGGTGATGTTTTACACTCACCTGGGAGAGCAGATGGGGCCTTGGTTCAGTTTCACCTGAAAGATGCCACCTCTGGCAACACTGCACCCTCTCAGTCCAGCACTGGAATGGCATTGTAGAATTTGCACCTGAGTTTATGCATGTGGTTGATGAACCAACAATTTTTGGACTTGTAAAGACTAAGCACTGAGCCACACTTGATGCCAAAACTTTAAAAGTAGGGGTACCCATATTATGAAATACCCACAAATGATCATAGTTTTAAGTGTCCAGATCATCAACAACATGTCGTGGTCACCCCATGCTGAGTGAAGAAAGCCCACCAATGCCTCTACTTTCTCAGAAGATGAAGGAAATTTGGCATCTCACCAACTTTTAAGATGCACCACAGAAAGCATTCTTTCTGGTTGTACCACAGCTTGGTATGGCTCCTGCTCTGCCCAAGACCACAAGGAACTACAAAAAGTCATGAATGTAACTCAATACATCATGCAAGCCAACCTCCCATCCATTGACTCTGTCTACACTTCCCGCTGCCTCAGCAAAGCAACCAGCATAATTAAGAACCCTACAAACCTATGACATTCTCTCTTCCATCTTCTTCCTTCAGGAAAATGACACAAAAGTCTGAGGTCACGTATCAACCAACTCAAGAACAGCTTCTTCCCAGCTGCTGTCAGATTTTTGAGTGGACTTACCTTGGATTAAGATGATCTTTCTCTATACCCTCGCTATGACTGTAAATGCTACGTTGTGCATTCTCTCATTTCCTTCTCTATGAACAGTATGCTTTGTCTGTATAGCACGCAAGAAACAATAATTTTCACTGTATATTAATGTATGTGACAATAATAAATGAAATCAAATCATAGAATCCCTACAGTGCAGAAGGAGGCCATTTTGGCCCATCCAGTTTGCACCAACAACAATCCCCAAAATTGCACATATTTACCCTGTTAATCCCTTTAACATACATATTCTGGGACACTAAGGAGCAATTCAGCATGGCCAATCACCCTAACCTATACATCTTTGGAGTGTGGGAGGAAACTGGAGCACCCAGAGGGAACTCATGCAGGCAAGGAGAGAACATGCAAACTCCACATAGACAGTGACCCAAGCCAGAAATCAAATCCAGGTCCCTGGTGTTGTGAGTCTGCAGTGCGAACCATTGTGCCACTGTGCCACCCCAACTTTGCTACTGTGCAGCCCCATTTGACTGTGTGCAATTTTGGTCACCCTATTATAGAAAGGATTTTATTAAACTAGAGAGAGTGCAGAAAAAATTTGCTAGAATGTTATAAGGATTTGATGGTTTGAATCATAAGGAGATGCTGGAAAAGCTGGGGCATTTTTCTCAGGATTGTAGGAGACTTAGAGATCTATAAAATAATGAGGGTCAACATCTTTTTCCAAATATAGGGGAGTTTAAAATTAGAGAGCATAGGTTTAAGGTGAGAGGGGAGAGTTACAAAAGGGTCCAGAGGGACATTTTTTTCACATAGAGATGGTAAATGTCTGGAATGAGCTGCCAGAGATAGTAGTAGATGTGGGTATAATTTTGTCTTTTAAAAAGCATTTAGACAATTACACGGTTAACATGAGATATGGGCCAAACGCAGGCAACTGGGGCTAGGTAAGTGGTTAGAAAAAAGGGCAGCGAGGACAAGTTTGGGTCCAAGGGCCTGTTTCCATGTTGTACCATAAAAATCTAGATTTTTCTTGACTCTTCCCTGCAACTAAATTCACTGCCTTAGTGCCTTCTGAACACGAGTGTAAATACATTTGAGCTACAGATTCCCTCTAGTGAATATTTCTTCATCTCTGTGAATCTCTTTTTGCCCAGTGCTCAGTCATCAGCTCCTGACTTCCTCTTTGGCTTAGAGCCACAGACATAAAAGCGCACTGATCAGGAAACTGGCAGAGCTACAACATGGATACTATTGCAACCTGTACAGGTCCACGTCTGCCAACAAGCAACACCAGTACATTATTGTCCTTTCTCATGCCACACAAGGCTATGCTTGCACCTCCTCCAATTACCTGCTGAAATTAACAGCAGCACATGAGTCAGACACTGTTATGAGATGCAGTGATGGACATTATGATATGAAATATATTATACATTAGCCCCTTTGTGACTGAAAATTTGGAACGATTACCCGCAGTATCTAATGGAGATTTATTAAATTGTATGTTGACACTAGATACTTTGAGTGCAGGGTAATCTATTAGGAACTATCACATGGCATGTAATAATGGCAGGCTAGAGTGATTACAGGATCATGAATACAGTTATATACTGGAGTGCTTCAGTTACACAAGGTTATCTGTATGTATCCTGCACAAAACACTCAAATACAATCATGTTTGCAAACAGCAGGCAAAAAAAAGGAGGAAATATAATTTGAATGGATTATTTAGTCATCAGTTTCACCATTATTTTTTACTTTAACTTTTTCACCTCTTGGCATTGCGATTCCCTTTATTTGGAGGGGAGTGAGAGAAGTAATTGTATCTCAGGAATGCTGTCACAGGTCCAAACTGTTACAGATCCTGCCAACTGAAGGCACGTTTACTTTCTCAGAGCGATTCTGGAGCACAATGGCGGAGGAGATTAAAGGAGTTTTCCTCAAGCCCGCAAGACCCGGCAAAAATAAAAGCCAATTGCTCCCATCGCTAATGTGACTATGAGCAAATTGGTTGCTGTGTCTGCCTACAAACCAACAGCAATTAAACATCAAAATAATTCTATGGCTGCCATTGGGACATCTTGCTACAGGAACATAGCAATTAGGAGCAGAAGTAGGCAATTCAACTCAGGATTTTCACAGTAATTTTTAAAAATTTATTGGTGGGACATGGGCTTCGCTGGCTGGCCAACATTTATTGCCCATCCCTAGTTGCCCTTGTTCAGAGGGCAGTTGAGAGTCAACCCACATTGCTGTGGCTCTGGAGTCACATGTAGGCCAGACCAGGTAAGGACGGCAGATTTCCTTCCCTAAAGGACATCAGCGAACCAGGTGGGTTTTTCTGACAATTGACAATGGTTTCACGGTCTTCAGTAGATTCGTATTACCAGGTTTTTTAAAATTGGATACAAATTCCACCATCTGCTCTGGCAGGATTCGAACCCAGGTCCCCAGAATATTAGCTGGGCTTTTGATTAATAGGCCAGTGATAATACCGCTAGGCCATCACCTTTCCTGAATTGCAATGTTAATGTCAGTGTTCTTAAGACTAATAAATAAACTTTACTTTCTTTGAGCCTGCTTCACCATTCAATCAGATTGTGGCTAATCTCTTCATGGTCTCAAATCCACCTTTCTCCTTGTTACCCATATCTCTTTAAACTTTTAGTTTTATCAAAAATATACCTATCTCCTTTTTGAAACCATTCAATGATTCTGATTCCACTGCACAATGGGGCAATGAGTTCCACAAATTTATCACCCTGTGTGGGAAGTAGCCCCTCCTCATCTCAGTTTTAAACCTACCATGTCTCAACCTATACCCCTGGCCTTTTGTTTGAGATTGACCCACAAGGGGGAACATTTGGTCTACATTTACTCCATCAATCCCTTTCAATGTTTTACATACTTTGATCAAATCCCTTCTCATCCTTCTAAACTCCAGCGAGTATAAGCCCAAACTGTTTTAAACACACAAACTCTGGTCCAAAGATGTGTGGGTTAGGTTGATTGGCCACACTAAATTAACCCTGTGTCAGGGGGACGTACAGGGTAATTATGAGAGGTTTTGTGGGAATGGGGCCAGGGTGTGATTGCTGTTAGTGCAGACTCGATGGGCTGCATGGCCTCCTTCTGCATTGTAAGGATTCTATGATTCTTTATATTTTAGCAGAAAAGGTCACTGAATAGATTTTTAATGCAAATTATTGCGGGCGTCAGTGGCAAAGGAAACATTTCATATCAAGCCCTAATTGTCCTTGAGAGGAATGTGTTGGAATACTCCACGCTTGCCTGGATGCTCCAGGGCATTCAAAAAGCTCGACACCATCCAGGACAAAGAAGCCAGGTTCTTCAGCACTCCAATCACTGTCCAAAGCATCCATTCTAACTGCTGCTAAGGATAGAGTTCCTGGATGTTGACTCAGTGACTATATGAAAGAGCAGCAATTTAATTCTAAGTCAGGATGGTGCGTGAGTTGGAGGGAAACTGCAGGTAGTGATGATCCTGTGCAACTTCTGCTCTTGCTTTGATTTATTTGATTTGATTTATTGTTGTCACATGTATTGGTACACAATGAAAAGTATTGTTTCTTGCGCACTGTGCAATCAAAACATACCATTCATAGAGAAGGAAAGGAGCAAGTGCTAAATGTAGTGTTACATTCATAGCTAGGGTATAGAGAAAGATCAACTTAATGCGAGGTAGGTCCATTCAAAAGTCTGACGACAGCAGCCAAGAAACTGATCACGAGTTGGGTGGTACGTGACCTCAGACTTTTGTAACTTTTTCCCGACGGAAGCAAGTGGAAGAGAGAAAGTCCAGGGTGCGTGTGTTTCTTGATTATGCTGGCTGCTTTGCCAAGGCAGAGGACAGAGTCAATGGATGGGAGGCTGGTTTGCATGATGGGCTGGGCTCCACTCATGATCTTTTGTAGTTTCTTGTGGTCTTGGGCAGGACAGGAGCCGTACCAAGCTGTGATATGTCAGAAAGAACACTTCCTATGTTGCATCTGTAAAAGTTGGTGAGAGTCATAGCTGACAATTCAAATTTCCTTAGCTGTCTGAGAAAGTACAGATGCTGTTGGGCTTTCTTGACTATAGTGTCCACATGGAAGGGCCAGGACAGGTTGTTATCCTAAAAACTTGTCCATTAAAGTGGTAAATGTTGCAGGTTTAGAATGTACTGTCAAAGGAACTTTGGTGAATGCAAGTTGTAGTTGGTATACACTGCTGCCATTGTATTCTGGTGGTGGAAAGACTTAATGTTTCGGGTGGTAGACGGAGTGCTGATGAACCTGGCTTCTTTATCCTGAATGGTGTTGAGCTTTTTGAATGATGTGGGAGCTGCATTCATCCAGGCTAGCGTAGAGTATTTCACTACATTCCTAGCTGGAATTTTCTAAATGGTTGGCAGGTTTTGTGGAGTCAGGAGTTTCACTGCAGAATTCCCAGCCCCAGACCTGCTTGTGATATCTAAAGCATTTGTCCAATTAGTCCAGTTACATGGAAAAGTAGTAGGAGGAGTCGGCCAGTTGGCTCTTTGGGCCTTCACTGTATTCAACATGCTCATGGCTGATCGTGTACCTCAATGCCAAACTCCCATAGTCTGCACCATTAGAGTCCCTAAATCCATCCATTTTGTCCTTAAATACATCCAGTTATTTGGCCTCCATAATCTTCTATCATGGAGAATTCCATAGATTTGTGATCTCTGGAATGGTGAACACAATTAGTGAAAACATTTCCTCTCATCTCAGTCATAAATGGTTTACCTAATCCAAGGAAGGATGTACTGGCCTTGGAAAGGGTGCAGAGGAGGTTCATAAGAATGATCCCTGGAATGAAGAGTGTGTCATATGAGGGATGGTTGAGGACTCTGGGTCTGTACTCATTGTAGTTTAGAAGGTGGGATCTTATTGAAACTTAGAGGATATTGCGAGGCCTGGATAGAGTGGATGTGGAGAGGGTGTTTCCACTAGTAGAAAAAACTAGAACCAGAAGGCACAACCTCAGGCTAAAGGGACAATCTTTTAAAACAGAAATGAGGAGGAATTTCTTCAGCCAGAGAATGGTGAATCTGTGGAACTCTTTGCTGCAGAGAACTGTGGAGGTTAGGTCATTGAGTGTCTTTAAGGCAGAGATAGATAGGTTCTTGATGAATAAGGGGATCAGGGATTATGGGGAAAAGGCAGGAGAATGGGCATGGAAAAATATTAGCCACAATTAAAGGGCGGAGCAGACTTGATGGGCCGAGTGTTTTATAGTTTTTATGGTCTTACCCTATACCCTGATCAATGGTGACTCTCTGGATATTTATGGTGGGGAATTCAGCAATAGTAGATTTGGCACAGTGGCAAGCACAGTTGCCTCACAGTGCCCGGAACCTGGGTTCAATTCCGGTCCTAGCTGACTATCTGTGTGAAGTTTGCACGTTATCCCCGTGTCTGTGCGTGTTTCCTCCAGATCTGGAATACATTATTACTGTTGGATGAATTGTCACTGCCCACAATGTATTCAATGTTCTCAGTATGTTGATACTGTGCCTTGAAGAATTATATGTATATCATGTTGCTTGCAAGGGGTGAAACGCGTAACAGCAAAACCACCATGAACTGTTTCAGAGACGGTTAAACTAAAGTGGAAGCTTTTTTAAAATTAGTTGGTGGGACATGGGCGTTGCTGGCTGGCCACCATTTATTGCCCACCTCTAGTTGCTCAGAGACAGTTGAGAGTCTGGAGTCACAAGGGGATGGCAGATTTCCTTCCCTAAAGTGAACTAGATGGGATTTTCCAACAATTGTTTCATGGTCATCAATAGATTCTTAATTGCAGGTATTTTCATTGATTTCAAATTCCAACAAGTTTCAGTAAGATCTCCCCCCCTCCTTCTAAACTCCAACGAGTACAGACCCAGACTCCTCAACCATTCCTCATGTGACACAGTCTTCACTCCAGAGATCATTCTTGTGAACCCATCCGGTTCACTTTCCGTGGTGGGATTCGAACCCAGATCCCGGGAACATTAGCTGAGCTTCTGGATAAATAACGATTCGTAATACCACAAGGCCATCGCCTTATCCTTGGTGGAATCTGTCCTCGAAGAAGCACTACATTGCATTGCAGAATCATTCACAGTTTTCTTCCACTTTTGACCCGGAGAAACACACATTTTATTACTTTTGCTGTGGCCAGATTGATCATCCTTCAGGAATTTGTTCCTTTTCCACCTGGGAGCAGGGAGCCAGTCAGCCGTGAGGATGCTATTGTTGAGGACGACTCGGGAATTATGGAACGAGTGCATCCAGTGGAGTTGACAGCCTGATGGGCCAAGCATGATTATTCCGGTCACCGGCTCACTTGCTTGGGATTGAACCAGTTAACAAGTCGTTAAGTAACTTCAGTCATCACAGGGACAGGGATGCAATCTACATGACAACACTGCCATCTGCTGATCAGAGCCAGAAGCACAACACAGCTAGAAACAGAACCCAGCCAGAGCTCGAATTGCTGAGTTACTTTTGATGGACTCAGTAATAAGGCTCACCACACAGGTTAAAGTCCAACAGGTTTATTTGGTAGCAAATGCCACTAGCTTTCGGGGCTCTGCTCTTTCATCAGGTGTTTGTTACCAAATAAACCCATTGGACTTTAATCTGGTATTGTGAGACTTCTTACCCCAGTTCAACTCTGGCATCTCCACATCATTACTTTTGGTGGTACAGTTAGAAATAGAACATAGAACATTACAGCGCAGAACAGGCCCTTCGGCCCGCGATGTTGCGCCGACCAATTAAGAAAAAGCAATGATCCTCTAACCTAAGCCATTCCTTTTTCATCCATAAATTTATCTACTAACCTCTTAAACGCCACCAAACTTGGCGCATCCACAACTGCAGCAGGCAGGGCATTCCATACCCTTACCACCCTCTGGGTAAAGAACCTACCTCTGACATCCGTCCTATAACTACCACCCCTTAATTTAAAGCTGTGTCCCCTCGTGCTAGCTTTCTCCATCCTCGGAAAAAGGCTATCACTGTCCACCCTATCTAAACCTCTAATCATCTTATATGTTTCAATAAGGTACCCTCTTAGCCGCCTCCTTTCTAACAAAAACAACCTCAAATCCCTCAGCCTCTCTTCATAAGACCTGCCCTCCATACCAGGCAACATCCTGGTAAAATCCAGGTAAATACAGAAAGATCAAAACTACATGGCAATGAGGAAGTCCATTCAGCCCATTGTGTCCGGACTGTCTCAGAAAGGCTATCTAGCCTAATCCTACCTTCAAGCTCTCATTCCCAGCTATAGCTTCAAGTGCACATCTGAATGATTTTTAAATGCATTGAGTATTTCAGCCTCAACTAACCTTCACACGCAATGAGTTCCTGATCCTAACACTCTCTCAAGGTTAAAAAAATGAACTCACTCCTCGCTTCCCCTGTAATACTGCTAGCAATTACTTTAATCAATGCCTCCAGCTACTGGCCTGTGCTAATGCTAACAGATCCTTCAGCCAGGCCCCTCATACATGTTGAAAACAGTCCTTTTTTTCCAAAAAGAAAGCCAATTATTGGCTTTTTTTGGTACCTAGGAAATGTGTCTTAAGGTGCCTTGTAGCAAAACGTCTTCTGCATTACACATTTTGATTTTTCTAAGAAGTAGTTTCCTGACAGTTGTGGAATTTACATCTGTAAAAGTCCGTCAGTGCAAATCAACAATCAGTGGTGCCCAAGGTCTAGTGCTAGCAGATTCCCTGTTTGCTTTACATGGGATTCCCTAAGGCACGAACTGCAGTCAATGAGCGTAAAGCAAAACAGAGTTTGAAGGTAGCTATAAGGTGCCTTGAAATGAAATCTTCAGATACTTAGTGAATCTGAAAGTTCACTAGTTGGAGACCTCCAAAGACAGATGCTGGAATTTTACTGGCACGCCCCACCCTGGAATTGAGGCAGGCGAGGCTCACATTCTTCATTGGCATTGGGCAGTATCTTCTGAGCCTTAGGCGGATGAGGTGGTAAAATTCCGGCAAGAGAATGTGAGACAGTAAGAATTTACAGCCGTTAATAGCATTTGAACAGTTATTTGCAAAGCCTAGAGTGTTGTGTATTGCAGTTGGGTGGCAGGAATCAGGGAACTATAGACCAGGGAGCCGAACCTTAGCAGCACTGCAAAAATTGCTGGTGTCCATTAACAAAGAGTTCATATCTTTGCATTTGGAAGACAATGATATAATCAGACAAAGTCAACATGGATTTACAAAAGGGAAATCATACTTGACGAATCTATTGGAACTTTTTTCAGGATGTAACCAGTAGAATTAACTGAGGAGAACAAGTGGGTATAGTTTATTTAGATTTTCAAATGACTTTCGACAAGTTCTTACAACAAACAACTCTGTAAAGATGGAATTACAGGTGAGATGGATTAAAAGCTGGTTAGCAGATAGGAAGCAAAGAGTTGGTGTAAATGTATCTTTTTCTGATTGGCAGGCAGAGACTTGTGGGGTTCAACAAGTATCCGTGCTAGGACTCCATCTGTTCACATTATATATTAACAATTTGGAAGAGGGAACTGAATATATTACCTCTAAATTTGCAGATAATACAAAGTTGGTTGGGGGGGTGAGCTGTTGAGAGGATGCAAAGATGTTTCAGTTTGATTTGGACAGGCTGAGTGTGTGGGCATCTGCCATGTATAATATAGATAAATGTGAGGACATCCACTTTGGCGGCAATAGTAGAAAGACAGGTTATTTCTTAAATGGGTGTAAACTGAGACAGATGGATACTCAATAAATCCTTGGAATCTTTGTGCATCAGTCACCAAAAGTAAGCGTGTAGGTACAACAAGCAGTAAAGAAGGCAAATGGTATGTTGACTTCCGTAGGAAAAGGTTTTGAGTTTTGGGATAAGGATGTTTTGCTGCAATTGTATAAGGTGTTGGTGAGGCCGCATCTGGAGTATTGTGTGCAATTTTGGTCTCCTTATAGAACCCCACAGTGCAGAAAGAGGCCCTTCAGCCCATCCAGTCTGCACCAACCACAATCTCATTTGGCCCTACCCTCATACCCCTACGTATTTTGTTATTCCGCTAACCTAAACATTGTAATACACTAAGGGACAATTTTTAGCATGGCCAAACAATCTAACGCACATCTTTTGGATGGTGGGAGGAAACTGGAGCATCTGGAGGAAACCCATGCAGACACGAAAAGAATGTGCAAACTCCACACATACAGTGACCTGAGTCGGGAATCGAACCCCCAGGTCTCTGGGAGCTGTGAAACAGCAGTGCTAAGCACTGTGCTATTGTATCATGCAATCTTTATCTGAGGCAGAATGTCCTTGCTGTAGAAGAAGTATAGCGAATATTTACCAGGTTGATTCCTGGGATGGCAGGACTGTCATATGAGGAGAGACTAAGTCAATTAAGATTATATTCATTGCAATTTAGAAGAGTGAGAGGGGATCTCATAGAAACTTATAAAATTCTAACAGGATGAGACAAGGTAGATTCAGAAAGAATGCTCCTGATGGTGGGAGAGTTGAGAACTAGAGGGGGTTCATAGATTGAAGATAAGGGGTAAACCTAGAACTGAGATGAGGGAAAATTTCTTCACCCAGAGGGTGGTCAATGGATGGAATTCACTACCACAGAATGTAGTTGAGGCCAAAACATTGTCTGATTTCAAGAAAGAATTAGATATAGCTCTGGGGCTAAAGGGATCAAGGGATATCGGGGAAGGGAGGAAGCAGGATATTGAATTTGATCATCAGCCACGATCAAAATGAATTGTGGGCTAGGCTCGGAGGGCTGAATGTCCCATTCCTGCTCTTAGTTTCTATGGGGGTGATTCTGCCAAAAGTGTTGAATTGGTGGGAAAACTGTTTTAGATCACAACTGTTTTCTCAGTTCAACTTCACACTCGAATGTCTGCAATCTGAGCACTACAGAGTCCCATGTGGGAATCTCATTAAAAACCCACGTGGGGGAATTGGGGGGGAGGTTGGGGCCTGTTCGCACTGGAGTCTGATAGTGCTGGGACTCTGTGCATGCACAGTGATCTCGATCTGTCAGACTCCCCATTTGCTGGCCAGCTCGATCGCTCCCCGCTCCTGGACCGCACAGTGCTCCCCCTCTAGAATGCACACAGTCCAATTGCAGCCTCCACTGCAATTCTGGGACCATCCCTGACCCTACCCCGACCCGGAGCGCCCCGATATACAGCCCACCCACTTCCCACCCTCCCCCTCCCCCCCATCTCCCAAAATAGTGGCAACCCTTTCCCATTCCTCTCTCCTTTGCAGATTCCCCCATCCCCATTGACACTCCCCCAACAGGAGTCATGCCCCTCCCCCACCCTGGCAGACCACTACCCCCCCTTTCCCCTCGCTCACCCCAATCACTGGCTTCCCTCCAGCCCAGATCAACCCTGTCAGCAGAGGGCAGCAGGACCCCCACCAATCGCCCCCTCGGCTTCGTCCACAATAGACTGTGCCATCTTGACACTGCCTGAGGCCCAATGGGCAGTGCCAAGGTGCCCCCTTGGCATGGCCACTTTGTTTCTTGAGCACTGTTAGGGTGCCCACATCCAGGGGAAGTGGATACCTTGCTGGCCCCGATTACACCACCCCCACCCCCATTCATACAGGTGGGGTCTCTCTTTAGCTCCTCCACTGTAGGGAGGTACTCCAAACCACACCCGAATGAAATTCTCTTGACGGGATGGGAGATTCTATCGGGGGACCGGCAAGTTCCCGATAGTGACATTGGAAACGTATTTAAATTACGTTAAAAAAAAGATTACAAATGACTTACCTGCGTTCCCGCTGGTTTCCAGCACAATCTGGCCTTTGACTGCTCTCCGACTCTGGGAGATGCGGATGCGCTCCTGGCACATGCATAAACCTCGGAAAAATATTGCAATGGGAGAATCGCCTCCTGTGTTTGTACGAATCTGTGGAAACATGTTGTGAATGCATGAAGCTTTAGTGAGTCTATCTCACCTGTTAGCTGTTTTTTCATAAAATTGCCAGAATGCAAATCTCTGCCTGAAAGATGCTCTCTCACAACGATACCGTTCCCTCGAAACAGTGAATGTTGGCAATGAGCACTTGCTTTTGATCAATGAAGCAATCCAATGATTAGAACATGCAGCTGCAGCTCACTCAGCAAGGAATCATCTCAAATGCAGCCTCAGTCCCTCAGGGGAGAGACAAATATAATTACGCCCCATTATACGCAACAACATTTTCGTAATGATTCCCCCAGTTTACAAACCAAACGTGTGTTATCTGTTAAGTAGCGTCAAATTTAGCTGGATGTGATTTATTTTTATTTATTCGTGGGACATGAGCATTGCTGGGTGACCAACACTTATTGTCCAGCCCTAGTTACCCTTGGAACTGAAAGTCTTGCCAGGCCATTTCGGAGGGCAGTTCAGAGTCGACCACGTTGCTGTGGCTCTAGAGTCACAGACCAGGTAAGGACGGCAGATTTCCTTCCCTGAAGGACACTGGTGAACCAGACGGGTTTTTCTGACAATCGATGATGTTTTCATAGCCATCAGAAGATTCTTAATTTCAGATATTTTTTATTAAATAAAAAATGTAATAATTTTTAATAAATTAAGTTTAAATTTAATAATACCGGCACGGTAGCACAGTGGTTAACACTGGGGACCTGGTTTCAATAAACTCCACTGTCAGTGTGGAGTTTGCACGTTCTCCTCGTGTCTTCACGGGTTTCCTCCAGGTGCTCCGGTTTCCTCCCACAGTCCAAAAACGTGCGGATTAGGTTGTTTGGCCGCGCTAAAATTGTTCCTTAATCGTCCCCGAGATGCGTAGATTAGAGGGATTAGCAGATAAAATATGTAGCGATATGGGGATAGGGCCTGGATGGGATTGTGGTCGGTGCCGACTCGATGGGCCAAAAGGCCTCTTTCTGCACTATCGGGTTCTATGATCTATGATTCTATGATCTATAAATTCAAATTCCACCGTCTGCTTATTGCAGGATTCATATCCAGAACATTAGCTGAGTTTCTGGATTAATAGTCTGACGATAATACCACTAGCCCATCACTTCTCCACAACTGGAGATAGCGCACCCAGGATTTAACATCTGGTATACAATTTGATACCATCAGGATGACAGTTGTGAGCTGAGTAGTTCTCTAACCTCGGGTATAAGAAGGTTCAACTCCCGCTATGAAAAACTGAAGCATAGAATCTAGGCTGGAATCTTACTGTAGTATTGAGGAAGTGCTGCACTGCTGGTGGAGCTTTCTTTTGCTGCCTGCTCTCACGGATGAAGATGAAAGATTCCATGACACCATTTCAAAGAAGAACAGAAGATGGAAGCAAAATACTGCAGATACTGGAACCTGAAGCAAAAACAGAAAATACTGGAAAATCTCCCTCAAAGGGTCATCCTGACTTCACAGATGCTGCCAGACCTGCTGAGATTTTCCAGCATTATTTGTCATGAGTTTTCCAAGATTTTTGTGGCCAATGTTTATCCCTCAGTCAAGGAGACAAAAGAACCTTCTGCTCACTAGTTCATTGGCTGGAATTTTACCATCCAGCCTGCCACGGGAATCGGAGGGTGAGGGGCGGACCATGGAAAGTCCATTTACTTCGGGTGGGACTTTTCATTTTCAGGATGTAGGAGCCCCATTGTTTGTGGGGCTTTGGGGTACAAAGAATAAAGAAAATTACAGCATAGGAGCAGGCCCTTCGGCCCTCCAAGCCTGCACTGACCATGCTACCTGATGCTAACTAAACCCTAAAATCCCTATCCATCTGGGAACTACATCCCTCCATTCCCATCCTACTCATGCATTTGTCAAGACATCCCTCAAAAATAACTTCCGCATCTGCTTCCAGTGCCTCCCCCAGCAGTGAGTTCCAGGCATCCATCACCCTCTGTGTAAAAAATCTGTCTCGTACATTTATACCCCCTGTAATTGACTCTTCATCCTAGAAAAAAGCTTCTGACTATCCACTCTGTCTGTGCCTCTCATAATCTTGTAGACTTCTATCAGGCCTCTCAACCTTTGTTGTTTCAATGAGAACAAACCAAGTTTCTCCAACTTCTCCCCATAGCTAATGCCCTCCATAACAGGCAACATCCTGGTAAATGTTTACTATACCCTCTCCAAAGCCTTCACATCCTTCTGATAGTGTGGCGACCAGAATTGAACACTATATTCTAAGTGCGGTCTAACTAAGGCTCTATGAAGCTGCAACACTATTTGCCAATTTTTAAACTCAATACCCTGGCCAATGAAAGCAAGCATGCTGAATGCCTTCTTGACTACCTTCTCCACCTGCAATGTCACTTTCAGGGATCTGTGTACCTGTATACCCAGATCCCTTTGCCTACCAATAACTTTAAAGGTTCTGCATTCACTATATATTTCTTATCTGTATTAGGCCTTCCAAAACATATTACCTCACAGTTGTCTGGATTAAACTCCATCTGCCATCTCTCTGCCCAAATTTCAAACTGATCCATATCCTGCTGTCTCCCCTGATGGTCCTCATCACTATCGACAAATCCATCAATCTTTATGTCGTTCGCTAACTTACGAATCAAACCAGTTACATTTTCCTCCAAATCATTTATATATATTACAAACAGCAAAGGTCCCAGCACTGACCCCTGAGGAACGCACTTGTCACAGCCCTCCATTCAGAAATGTGCCCTTGCACTGCTACCCTCTGTCTTCTATGACTGAGCCAGGTTTATATCCATCTTGCCAGCTCACCTCTGATCCCATGCAACTTCACCTTCTGCACCAGTCTACCATGAGGGACTTTGTCAAAGGCCTTACTGAAGTCCATGTAAACAACATCCACTGCCTTACCCTCATCAATCACCTTTGTCACTTCCTCGAAAAACTTGATCAACTTTAAGAGACATGACCTCTCCTTCATGAAACCATGTTGCTTCTCATTAATTGGTCCACTTATTTCCAAGTGGGAATAAACCCTTTCTTGAAGAATCCTCTCCAATAATTTCCCTGTCACTGATGTAAGACACACCAGCCTATAATTTTACCTGGATTTTCATGCTTCTGTTCTTAAACAAAGGAACAACATTGGCTGTCCTCCAATTCTCTGTAGCTAGTGAGAATACATTGAACCTGGTGTTATGATATGTCTTACTGTGACTTTGTAGTCAGTGAGGATACAAAGATTTCTCTCAAGACCCCAGCAATTTCCTCTTTTGCCCCTCTCAGTATTCTGGGGTATATCCCATCAGACCCTGGGAACTTGTCTACCTTAGTGTTTCTCAAGAACCTCAATACCTCCAGTTTTTTGATCTCAACATGACTCAAACTTTCTACACATCCTTTCCCAGATTCATTATCCACCATTTGGTGAATACTGATGCAAAATACTCATTTACCCCACCTATTTCCTCTGGCTCCACGCATAGATTCCCTCCCTTGTCCTTGTATGGGTCAACCTTTTCCCTAGCTACCTCTTGCTCTTTGTATATTTATAAAAAAACTTAGCATTTTCCTTAATCCTGCTGGCCAATGTTTTTCTGTGATCCCTTTTAGCCCTCTTTACTCCTTGCTTAAGTTTCTTTCTACTTTCCTTGTATTCCACACCTACTTCATGTGTTCCCAACCTCCTTGCTTTGGTATTTTATAAAAGTCAGCTGCTGTGTTTCCTGCATTATAACAGTGACTACACTTCAAAGAACTTCATTGGGCATTCAACACTTTGAGATGCCCTAAGGTAATAAAAAGTACAACATAAATGCAAACCTTTTGTTTTGTGTGAACAACTCTTTACCAACATATGGTAGCTGGCTTTACACCAGAATAGGACACGGAATTCATGAACAAAACAGACATTTTCATCTTGCGCTCACCTGGATAGTTCCCAAGAGTACCAAATGTAATTGGGATTGGTGTGGGAGGGGAGGGGGGAGGGGCCCTCAATTGGCTTGGGTGGCAGGGGAATGAAGGGATAAGGCGGTCAGTAATGTCGTGGGAGTGGGCCAGTGGGGATCATTAGCTGGCCCGCTAGTGATGTGGCAGGGGAACTGCATTCTATCATTTGTTTTCTGCGCATGCATGTTTGAAGGCACTGATCGGAGCTGCAAGATTTTGGGTGCGTTTCGCTCCGACCATAGGCTTCTACAGCGCAATTCAGAATCGCTGATTTTTTTTAGGCAGAGTACAAACGGTGGTGTCTGAGAACGGCTCTAAAAGTCAGATCTGAAATACAACTGTGATTCCCCTGAATGTGACATTTTTATGATTTGTCCTGATGAGTGCGAGATGAAAAACTTCAACAAAAAAGTCAATTTTTTTTAGCAATAGCCTGAATTTCATCTACCACTGTACAATTAATCATAATTCTATTTGCTGACACTAGCTTGTGTTTTAGAAGTTACCAGACGCTGCATAACGTTCTCCATGTATTCTAAAAGATGCAAAGTGAGTGAATGTGATCTTTATATCTCCTGATGAGTTTGGACATTACCAATCGATTGATTCCTTGGCCTTTCCTTGTCCAGTCACTGGAATATGTTTCCACTTTCTAATCTGGCTGAAGAGTTGTAAGTTGGTCGACCTTCATTGAAGTTGCCAAATTTCCATTGTAACTGAGTTCCTTGGGGATAAAAATGGACAGTTTTGACCACATGGCTTGACAACACAGTGCAGCAAGGTCACACAATGGTTAGCACTGCTGCCTCACAGTGTCAGCGGTAGGGGTTCAGCTTGGGTCACTGTCTGCTTGCAATTTGCATGTTTTCCTTTGCGTGGCTTTCCTCTGTGTGCTCCGGTTCCCCCCCACAATCCCAAGATGTGTGGGTTAGGCGGATTGGCCATGCTAAATTGCCCCTTAGAATCCTATTTTACCATTTTGATTCTAAGTGCTGAGTGGACTTGAAGCTGGGAGTGTTTCAGATCCGACCTTTTGACCTGTTCTCAGGCGCCCCCATATGCACTCTGCCCGAAAAAATATCAGCGATTCCAAATCACGCTGCAGAAGCCTGAGGGCGGGGCTTAATGCAACCAAAATCCTGCAGCTCCGATCAGTGCCTTTAACTTCACATGCGCAGAAGACAAATGATAGAATGCGGTTCTCCGCCACATCTCTCCCAGTGTGGAGGTGCCAGCGTTAGACTGGGGTAAAAACAGAAAGAAGTTTCACAGCACCAACTTATTTGTTTTAGAACATACTGTCCCTTTGTCAGGCACCCACCTAATCCGCTTGTCATCAGCAAATTTAATAACCACACCTTCAGACCCTTCAGCCAAGTCATTTATATCAATTGTAAAAAGTTGAGGCCCCAGTCCTGATCCCTGTGGCACACTACTTGTTGCATTCTGTCAACTAGAAAAAGGCCCATTTATGTCAATTCTGATTCCTGGTGGCTAACAATCTTCAATCCATGCCAACATGTCACCCTTTACACTGTGAGTTTTATTTTACATAATAACCTTTGAAGTAGCACTTTATCAAATGCTTTTTGGAAGTCTAATTACAGTACATCCACTGCTTTGCCTTTATAGTCATAGCACAAGTGACTCTGATAAATTGATTAAACATGATTTCTCTTTCACAAAACCATGTTGACTCTGCCTGATAGTCTCAAACTTTTCCAAGTGTCACGCTGTAATACCTTTAATAACGTAATGAAGAGCTGCAGCCTCTGGCCAGCAGCTTTTGGAGATGGCTCATCCATCTTTAAGGCCCGAGAAACTCTGGGTATTTGATTGGCTTGTAATTGCTTTGGATACCCAAGAATTTCCTCGGTGTGATTTTTACCTGCTCTCCAGCTGGTAGACAGGATCACTGGTGTGTCCAACGAATCCAGGCCAATATTTCTACATGTTGGGAGGCTGTAAATATAACTTAGTCACTACAGTAATTTCCAGAGAAACCTCTTGTAATAAAGCTTCTTCAGAAGGTTGAACACATTACCACAAGAAATAGTTGAGGTAATAGCAAAGTTGCATTTAACAAATCAGTAGATAAAGAAGTGAGGAGCAAGCCTTAAAAAAAAGATAAGTTTATATATGGTCAGAAGAAAGGTGGGGGAGGAGGTATGCATAAACTACATGATCAGTTATACCAAACACTGTATCTCAGCACCGATAGCCTTGCCTTCTGATTACGCACTCACTACTCCGCAAAAGGGAGACAATGCAGGATTCCAACCCCATAGCATTGATTAACATCAAAAAACACCACCTACTAAATGAAAAAATTGGATATCCTGTCACCAGAAAATCGTAATTCTGACAACAGTTGGTGCATTACATAACATGAAAAGCCCTATCACTATATAACAGCCTTGCCTTAGACTCACAACAAGCATCACCATAGGTGATCTTCCAATAATATATTCAACGTTTTGCCTCTAGTTAGCACTTCCAATAATTCACCCCCTGTGGTATTTTGCACATTTCATGTTGTTATTGCATTTTTTTTATTTATTTGTGGGACACAGGCATTGCTGGCTGGCCAGCTTTTATTGTTCCTCCCTAGTTGCCCTTGTCTTCTTGAATTGCTGCATTCTATGTGCTATAGGTTGACCCACAATGCTGTTAGGGAGGGTATTTTGACCCAACAACTGTGAAGGAATGGTGATATAGTTCCAAGTCAGGATGGTGAATGGCTTGGAGGGGAACTTACAGGTGGTGCTGTTCCCATGTATCTGCTGCCCTTGACCTTCTAGATGGAAGTGGTTGTGAATTTAGAAGGTGCTGTCTAAGGATCTCTGGTGAATTGACACAGTGCATTTTGTAGATAGTTCACACTGCTGCTACTGGGCATAGCTATGGAGGGAATGGATGTTTGCCAATCAAGCAAGTTGCTTTGCCCTAGATAATGTCTAACTTCTTGAGTGATGTTGGAGCTGCATCAGTGAGGTATTGAAAGTGCTGGGTGGAGCTTAAGAAAGCAATTAGGAATGCAAAGATGAGAAATCTCTGGCTGGTAAAAGTAGGAATATTCTGTAAGTATATTAATGGGAAGTGGTTAATCAGGGAAAGTGCTGAGTCTATTAGGAGACCAAAGGGGATGTCTGTGGGTGGAGCTAGAGGACATTGATAGAGCGTTGAATAAATACTTCACATCCATCTTCTCCCAAGAGAATGAGGATGATAATATAGAAACCAAGGAGAGAGACTGTGATGTTCTTGAGATACTTGACATTACAGTAGCAGCAGTGTGTACTGTGTACAAGATGCACTGCAGCAATTTACCAAAAGCCCTCAGACAGCATCTTCCAAACCACTTCCATCTAGAAGGACAAGGACAGCAGATAAATGGGAACAACTGCAAATTTCCCTCCAAACCACTCATCACCCTGACTTGAAAATATATCACTGTTCCTTCACATTTGCTATGTCAAAATCCTGGAATTCCATCCCTAATAGCATTGTGGGTCAACCCACAGAACATAGACTGCAGCGATTCAAAAAGACAGCTCATCACGACCAATCTCTTAAGGGCAACTAGGGATAGGCAATAAATGCTGGCCAGCCAGCGACGTCCATGTCTTATGAATGAATTTTTAAAAAAACAAGGTAATTGAAGCATTGGCAGCTTTGGAAGTGCATAAACCCCCAGTCCAGGTGAATCGGAACTCTCCTTATATAGTTTAAATGGATTTCAGCAAAGTCTTTGACGAGTTCTCACATGGGAGATTTGTAAAGAAGGTAAATTCACATAGAATACAGGTTAATTTGATAAAGTGGATTCAAAATTGGCTCAAATGTCAAAGACAGAGGGTGTTGACAGCAGGTGCTTTATATTAAGAAGCCAGTGTCCAGTAGTGTACCAAATGGATCTGTATTGGCCTCATTTATTTATCATTTATACAAATGACATTGATGACTATGTAAGGAGTAGGATTAGTAAGTTTGCAGATAACACAAATATTGAATGGGTAGTTTAATAGTGAAGCGGAGTGTCTTGGGCTACGAGAAGATATATAGACAGAACGGTCAAATTGACAGATAAGTGGCAGATGGAATTTAACCGTGAAAAGTGTGGGTGATGCACTTTTTGACTTGATTTGATTTGATTTATTATTGTCACATGTATTAGTACACAGTAAAAGTATTGTTTCTTGGGTGACATACAGACAGCACATATTGTTCATAGAGAAGGAAAGGAGAGGGTGCAGAATGTAGTGTTACAGTTATAGCTAGGGTGTAGAGAAATATTAACTTAATATGAGGTAGGTCCATTTAAAAATCTAGTGGCAGCAGGGAAGAAGCTATTCTTGAGTTGGTTGCTATGTGACCTCAGACTTTTGTATCTCTTTCTCCATGGAAGATGGTCGAAAAGAGTATGTCCAGGATATGTGGGGTTCTTGATTATGCTGGTTGCTTTCCAAGACAGAAGTGAAGACAGAGTCAGTGGACAGGAGGCTGGTTTGCATGATGGACTGGACTTTATTCATGACCATTTGTAATTTCTTGCGGTCTTGGGCAGAGCAGGAGCCATACCAAGCTGTGATACAACCAGAAAGAATGCTTTCTATGGTGCATCTGTAAAGATTGTTGAGAGTCATAGTGAACATGCCAAATTTAGAACATAGAACATAGAACATAGAACACTACAGCACAGAACAGGCCCTTCGGCCTTCAATGTTGCGCCGACCAATATAAAAAGCAATGCCCCTCCAAACTAAATCATTCCCTTCTCTTCCATATACTTATCAACTAACCTCTTAAACGCCACCAAACTTGGCGCATCTACAACTGCTGCAGGCAGGGCATTCCACTCCCGAACCACCCTTTGGGTAAAGAACCTGCCTCTGATATCCGTCCTATAACTATCACCCCTTAATTTAAAGCTGTGTCCCCTCGTGCTAGCTTTCTCCATCCTAGGAAAAAGGCTATCACTGTCCACCCTATCTAAACCTCTAATCATCTTATATGTTTCGATAAGGTCCCCTCTTAGCCGCCTCCTTTCTAACGAAAACAACCTCAAATCCCTCAGCCTCTCTTCATAAGACCTGCCCTCCATACCAGGCAACATCCTGGTAAACCTCCTCTGTACCCTCTCCAATGCCTCCACATCTTTCTTATAATGTGGGGACCAGAACTGCACACAATACTCCAAGTGCGGCCGCACTAGAGTTTTGTACAGTTGCAACATGACGTTGCGGCTCCGAAATTCAATCCCTCTACCAATAAAAGCCAAGACTCCATATGCCTTCCTAACAACCTTCTCAACTTGACTGCCTACTTTCAGGGATCTATGCACATACACACCAAGATCCCTCTGTTCATCAAGACTACTAAGAATCCTACCATTAGCCCTATACTCTACACATTTATTATTTCTGCCATAGTGCATTACCTCACACTTTTCACATTAAACTCCATTTGCCACCTCTCGGCCCAGCTCTGCAACTTGTCCAAGTCCCTCTGCAAACTATAACACCCCTCTTCACTATCTACTTAATTTTAGTTATCCACTTAGTTATCCACTTAAATTTACTTAGTTTTCTGAGAAAGTAGAGGAGTTGGCAGACTTTATTAATTATCGAGTCAGATGGGGAGGTGCTTGGAAGGAATAATTTGACAAGAAAATGCTTAATGAATGGTAGGACACTAGGAAGTTCTGTGGAACAAAAGGACATTGATGTGTTGGTCCAGAAATCTCTGAAAGAGGAAGGGCGTATTGTAGGCTGATGAAAAAAGCATGTGGGACACTTGCCTTTGTCAATTGAGGCACAAATACAAAAGTAGGGAAGCCATGTTCAAGTTGTATACAACTTTAGTGAGGCTGCAGCTACTAGTGCAGTTCTGATGTAATTGTACGGGAGATGGTGCAGAGGAGATTCACCAGCTTGCTGCCTGGGATGGAACATTTAAGTTATGAAGAGAGGTTGCGTAGGCTTGTGTTGTTTTCACTCGAGAAGAGAAGAGTAAGGGATGACCTGATCAAGATTTACCAGCTTTTGAGGAGGATATAGGGTTTAGAATCATTGAATCATACAATCCCTATAGTATGGAAGAAGACCGTTCAACCAATCGAGTCTGAACCGACAATAATCCTACGCAGGTCCTATTTTCATAACCCCATATATTTACCGTGCTAATCCCTCTGACATTAAGGAGCAATTTAGCATAGCCAATCAACCTAATCTGCACATCGTTGGACCGTGGGAGGAAACCAGAGCATCCGGAGGAAGTTCACACAGGCATAGAACATAGACCACTACAGCACAAACAGGCCCTTCGGCCCAAGAGTTGTGCCGATCACATCTATACCTACCAAACCACAGACCTATCTGTAAACCCCTACTCCATTAGTTCCCATATACTCATCTAGAAGTCTTTTAAAAGACCTCAGCGAGTTTGCCTCTACCACCACCGACGGCAGCCGATTCCATTCACTCACCATCCTTTGAGTGAAAAACTTACCCCTAACATCCTCTCTGTATTTGCTTCCCTGCACCTTAAATCTGTGTCCTCTCGTAGCGACCATTTCAGCCCAGGGAAATAGCCTCTGAGAATCCACCCTATCTATCCCTCTCAACATTTTATAAACCTCTATCAGGTCGCCTCTCAACCTATGTCTCTCCAGGGAGAAGAGTCCCAGCTCCCTCAACCTGTCTTCATAAGGCATGCCTCCCAATCCAGGCAACATCCTTGTAAATCTCCTCTGCACTCTTTCAATAGCTTCCACGTCCTTCCTATAGTGAGGTGACCAGAACTGCGCACAATACTCCAAGTGGGGTCTGACAAGGGTCTTATAAAGTTGCAGCATTACCTCCCGACTCCTAAACTCAATCCCTCAATTAATGAAGGCCAGTACACCATATGCCTTCTTGACCACATCCTCCACCTGTGAGGCCAATTTAAGAGTCCTATGGACCCGGACCCCAAGATCCTTCTGCTCTACAACACAGCTAAGACTCCTACCCTTGATATTGTACTCCTTCATCCCATTATTTCTGCCAAAATGGACCACTACACATTTATCTGCATTGAAATCCGTCTGCCACTTCTCCGCACAGTCTTGCATCCTGTCTATGTCCCGCTGCAACTTTTGACATCCCTCCAGACCATCCACAACACCACCGACCTTTGTAATGTCAGCGAACTTACTAACCCATTCCTCCACTTCCTCATCCAAGTCATTTATGAAAATGACAAACAGCAAGAACAGCTGGGGCACTCCACTAGTGACCGACCTCCATGCAGAAAAAGACTCATCCACAACCACTCTTTGCCTTCTGCTGGCAAGCCAGTTCTGGATCCACAAGGCCAAAACCCCTTGGATCCCATGCCCTCTCACCTTCTCAAGAAGCCTTATCAAACGCCTTGCTGAAGTCAATGTATACCACATCCACTGCTCTTCCTTTGTCAATGTGTTCAGTCACATTTTCGAAGAACTCAACTAAGCTCGTAAGGCACGACCTGCCCTTGACAAAACATGGGGAGAAAATACAAACTCCTCACAGATAGTGACTCAAGGCTGAAATGAACCGGATCCCTGGCGATGTGGGGAAGCAGTGCTAACCACTGCACTGCCATATTTGAATCACTAAGAGTTCAGATGGGACCTGAAAGAAATGGCTTCAGTCCTTTCAATACTTAATTGGAGGAAATTTCTGTTCCCCCAGCACTGGGAGTCAAATAGCCAGTGTGATAATTTAGTGACAGTGGAGGAGTCAGGAGAGGTGGTGATGAGGTGGACTGTCAAAGTATACTTTTAGGATAAGTGAATTGACAGGTGGTATAAACATGAAGTTCTCATAATTCCTTAGAAAGCATTAAAAAAATCTACTGTAATAATGTTTACTCAATGGACGTTTGTGCATTAGTGGGGAGGTTTGGGTAAGGTCTGAAGGACATGTCCATGGATCCCCTGCTGAATGGCTTGTGGCAAATGACTCCTCTAGAGTTCAATTAAGATGTCAACTCTGTGCCATTAACTCATCCCCCCATCCTGAACAAATCACAGTCCTTACAAATTATTCTATCACACAACAACTGCAAATTCAATTTTCTTTAAATAACTAATTCTAGGTTTTGCTAAGACATAATGAATAAAATATTAACATCCTATGCCAGTGGCTCATTTAAATGAATCTGTGTTGCAATTTCATTATAATAGATGTTGAAGCAAAAAGCGTGGGAGTAAGACATCCACCTGTCACATGAATAACATAAATCTGCTTCATAATATTCATGCGGACAGCACAACCCATTGGAGAATTTATTTCCTACTGGTTCGAAAAAAGGTTAATCTCTGGGAGAGGGAATGATTTTCAGGTCGAAACTGGTTCTGGGTTTTGGCACAGAATGCAGAGAGAAGGGATGGGCCATTTTTTATTCGCCAGACTCTTTATTTGGAATTCAATTATGGTCAGCACAATAATATACAGCGTTGGTCATGTTACAGGCGGTCAATGCTATTCCAACTATCATCTATTGCTCAAAAGGTGAATGTGGGTGTGTGAGGGGGAAGATGAGTGTGAGTGTGTGAGAGGGAAGTGAGTGCATGTGAAGGAGGCGAATGTGTGTGAGGGAGATGACTGTTTGTGAGGGAGGTGAGTGTGTGAGAGGGAGGTAAGTATATGTGAGGGAGGTGAGTTTGTAAGAGGGAGGTGAGTGTGTGAGAGAGAGATGAGTGTGTAAGAGAGAGGTGAGTGTGTGAGAGAGAGATGAGTGTGTGAGAGAGAGGTGAGTGTGTGAGAGAGAGATGAGTGTGTGAGAGAGAGGTGAGTGTGTGAGAGAGATGAGTGTGTGAGAGGGAGGTAAGTGTATGTGAGGGAGGTGAGTGTGTGAGAGAGAGATGAGTGTGTAAGAGAGAGGTGAGTGTGTGAGAGAGATGAGTGTGTGAGAGGGAGGTGAGTGTGTAAGAGGGAGGTGAGTGTGTGAGAGAGAGATGGGTGTGTGAGAGAGAGGTGGATGTGTGAAAGGCAGGAAAGTGTGTCAGAGGGAATTAGGTGTGAGAGGGAAGTGAGTGTAAGTGTGTAAGAGGAAGGTGAGTGTGTGAGAAAGAGGTGAGTGTGTGAGAGGGAGGTCAGTGTGTGAGAGGGAAGTGAGTGTGTGAGAGGGAGGTGAGTGTGTGAGAAGGAGTTGGGTATGTGAGTGGGAAGTGAGTGTGTGAGAGGGAGTTGGGTATGTGAGAGGGAGGTGAGTGTGTGACAGGGAGGTGAGTGTGTAAGAGGGAGATGGGTGTGCGAGAGGGAAGTGAATGTAAGTATGTAAGAGAGAGATGAATATGTGAGAGAGAGGTGGATGTGTGAGAGGGAGGTGAGTGTGAAACAGGGGGGTGAGTGTGTGAGAGAGAGATGGGTGTGTGAGAGGGAGATGAGTGTGTGAGAGGGAGATGGGTGTGCGAAAGGGAAGTGAATGTAAGTATGTAAGAGAGAGATGAATACGTGAGAGAGAGGTGGATGTGTGAGAGGGAGGTGAGTGTGAGAGAGGGGGGTGAGTGTAGGTGTGTGAGAGGAAGGTGAGAGTGTGAGGAGGTGAATGTGAGTGTGTGGGAAGGAGGTGAGTGTGTCAGAGGGAGGTGAGTGTAGCCAAAGACAATGGCCAATAAGTTCTGGTCACTTCTACTGGTGGCCCTTTCCTGCTGCTCGTTCCCTGTGAAGGACAACATAGGGCCAATGGTAAGACACCTCCGCTGGTGCTAAGTTGGCCGCGAGGGTACAGGCAGGGGTGGGGATTCTTGTCAATAGCTTCAATCTTCTCAAGATTTAGCTGGAGGAAATTTCTGTGCATCCAAAAACAGTGTGAAATGGGTAAAAACTAAAAACAACGGAGGGATGAGAGAAATGGTTGCTGAAGTATTGTCATAAATGATCGTAATGGTGTTTAACATAAAAACACAGCATCCAGGAACTTCCAAACAGGGAATAAATATATACAACAGCGTACAGGGATAAATGGCACAAGACTGCCTGAAGAGCCATCTCTCTCTGGATGCCAGTGAGACATGGGGGCGGGTTTTCCCATTCTTCCTGCCACAGGAATCAGAGCCAGAGAGAGACAGATCATGGAAAGGTTTATTGACCTCGGGTGAGATTTTACGGTTTCGTGGCAAAAGTACTGGAAAATCCTGCCCCCGATCTGACATCACTGATGAGGTGTATTAATCCTTTCCCCTGCATTGGTGATGTGCAGCCGAGGATCATCAGGGAATATATGGAAGCTGATGTGTTTTCAGGTGGCATCGCTGAGGGGTACATGTCGATGAGATGAATGGGGGTTTGAGTAAATTGGAAAACCCATCAGCAGGCACATTCAAAACCAACTCAGTTTGCCCATAAAATACTGCAGATAGAAACCAGCTCAGATTTCCTGGTTCCCAATGGGGGAGAACAAATCTCGGCATTGCAAATTGTTAGTCCACATTTACATTGCAAAGATCAGGGCTTCAGTGGAAAGATCAAACATACTCAAGTTTATTGTTTTATTGTGATGGTTTGTGTGTAAGATTGCCCATCAAACTAACACTGTCAGCAGAACAGTCACTGTATAAACATGTGAGCCTCTAGGAGAAGCTTTATGGTACCATCTGTGCCTGATCTAAGCAAAGTAAACCTCACTGATATTTAACATGCTCCTCAAAGCGCTTTCACACGGGAGATTTTTATCATTGTGGGAGGAGATGATTTTGCTCAGATGCATTTCAATTTGCAGAGCACTGTTTGCCCTCTCACATCCTTTCCAGTCTGGCTGATATGAAAAAGGTGGATTTTTATTTATTTGTGGGACATGGGCATCACTGGCTGGCCAGCATTTATTGCCCATCCCTAGTTGCCCAAGGACAGTTGAGAGTCAACCACATTGCTCTGGAATCACATGTAAGCTAGCCTGGGAAAGGAAGGCAGATCTCCTTCCCTAAAGGGCATTAGTGAACCAGATGGGCTTTTATGGCAATTGACAATAGTTTCATGGTCATCAGTCCATTCTTAATTCCAGGTTTTTTTTATTGATTTCAATTCCCACCCTCTGCTGTGGCGGGATTCGATCCCCAAAACATTAGCTGAGTTTCTGGATTAATAGTCCAGCGATTATACACAGGGCCATCGCCTCCTTGGGGCTGCACTGGCAGGAGAGTAGGGCATTGGTGCCGGGGAGGGGCATTGGTGGGGCAAGGGGAAATACTCCTATGAGTTTTGTATTCCAAAGAGCTGTTTCAAAGCAGCTTTGTTTGCTTCTGCCACGTTAGGGCCCTGACATAACAACGCAAGGTGATCAAACAAAGATCTGGCAGAAACACAACAAATTGAATATTATTCCTGCTTCTGAGTGCGAAAGGAAGCGCCCACTCATATGAACAGAAACAAGATAACAGGAATTAAGGCAGAGAGAAGATGTAAATAATATATGCTTTCTTTCTAAGCAGTGAATGATCCAATTTTATGTTTGGAGACACCAACACTTGAAACAAAACATTTTCTTCCACTTTTGGAACTCAGTGCCAAGAATTTGCTTAGACAGGGGGAGGAAAGAGTTCTCCTGGTTTTGTGTAAATTGGCATCTTAAACATAGTGGGAGGACTTCCTCTGATTACTATTTTCAGCAAAACTGCAAACTCAACTCTCTTCAAAGAACTGTATGTTGGAAATCTGCTGCTTCACCTGCCTCAGAATTGGAGCGAGTGAGGGGCCAACATTGGAAATGTCTGTTGATCTCAGGTGAGAGTTTCTGGTCTCGCTTGAACAATGCAGGGAGGATGTTCCCAAATGTGGTGTAGTTCAGAACCGGGATCATAATCGGAGGACCTGGAGTACAAAGAACAAAGAACAAAACAGCACGGGAAACAGGCCCTTCGGCTCAACGAGCCCGCGCCGCCACCCCGATATTCCCACTGCTACCCGTGATCCCTTTCCATGTTTATAGATCTATGGATTAAAAAACAAATTTGAGACAATTTAGGGAGAATTTGTTTTGCCAATTAGCCTAAGAGCACATCTTTGGGATGTGGGAGGAAACCTGGAGAAAACCCACGCAAGCACGGGGAGAATGCGCAAACTCCCACAGACACAGGCCCAAATCCATGTATCTGCACAGCACAGCGATAGTCACTGAGCTGTCGTGTTGCCCATCAAATGGTCCAGGTCAAGCGTACACTAACGACGTGAAGCACTAGGATACTCTCGAAAAAAAATCCAAGAGCAGCCCTCTCACGACCCATCGCGTGTATGCCCCTCGTTAGAGAACAAGGTGGACCAAAGCACCTGTAGGATAAAAACAAGTACATCAATATCATCATCTATTTACACACTTCCCAGGGACTCCCAAGGCTCATGATCCCTATTTTAAATCAGTTTTCTATACCCCTCCATTCCCATTCTGTTCATGTGCCCATCTAAGTATTTCTTAAATAACTCCAGAGTGCCTGCCTCCACCACTTTACTTGGCAGCGCATTCCATACCCCCACCACCCTCTGTGTGAAAAAACTCCCTCTAGCATCCAAATTATACCTTACCCCCCTCACCCTAAGCCTGTGACCCCTCGTGCTATTCGAGTCCATCCTAGGAAAAAAGTCCATCTTTCAAAACTCAGCCTTCCATACCAGGCAGCATCCTGGTAAACCTCCTCTGCACTCTCTCCAGAGTCTCCACGTCCTTCCGGTAGTAAGGCGACCAGAACTGGACGCAGTATTCCAAATGACGTCTAACCAACGTTTTATACAACTGCAACATTAAAGGCCAGCTCTTGTACTCTATACCCCTTCCTATACTATATGCTTTCTTCACAACCTTCTCCACTTTCTCTGCCACCTTCAGAGACTTGTTCACCTGCACCCCCAGGTCCCTCTGCATTTCTATATTCTTAATAGGTCTACTCTTTATCATGTACCTCCCCCCTACATTCTTTCTCCCAAAATGCATCACTTCACATTTATCAGGATTGAATTCCATCTACCATCTATCTGCCCAAACTACCAGCCTATCTATGTCCTGCTGCATCACCTGACAATGCTCCTCACTATCCGCAAGTCCAGCCATCTTTGTATTGTCTGCAAACTTGCTGATCACTCCACTTACTCCCTCTTCCAAGTCATTTATATATATTACAAATAGAAAAGGTCCCAGTACCAAGCCATGTGGCACACCACTAGTGACCAACCTCCAGCTAGAAAAACACCCTTCCACTATTACTCTCTGTCTCCTATTACTAAGCTAGTTACTTATCCATCTAGCTACCTGTCCTTGTATCCCATGAGCCTTGACCTTCTCAACTAACCTCCCATGAGGGACTTTGTCAAATGCCTTATTAAAATCCATATAGACGGCATCAATGGCTCGCCCTTCGTCCACCGTTTTCGTCACCTCCTCAAAAAATTCTACCAGATTTGTAAGGCATGACCTCCCCTTACCAAATCCATGCTGCATATCCTTAATCAGATCACAACATTCTAAGTGCCTATACATCCTATCTCTAAGAATCCCCTCCAACAGCTTCCCTACCACTGACGTCAAACTCATCAGCCTATAATTCCCAGGGTTATCCCTACTACCCTTTTTAAACAACGGTACAATATTAGCTATTCTCCAGGCCTCCAAAGAAGAGACAAAGATTTGTGTCAGAGGCCCAGCAATTTCACCTCGCACCTCCCTAAGCAGCCTGGGATAAATGCCATCAGGCCCTGGAGATTTATCAGTTTTATTGCTACCTAGAAACTCTAACACTTCCTCCCTTGGTATGGATATTTCCCTCAACTGGTCCACAGCTCCCTCAGAGACAGGACCTGTCAACAAGCCCCTCTCCTTTGTGAATACCGACGCAAAGTATTCATTCAGGATCTCTGCCATTCCCTCGGGCTCTAAGCACAGTTCCCCTCCTCTGTCCCTAAGAGGTCCGATTTTTCCTCTAACCATTTATTTATTCCTAACATAGGAGTAAAAAGCCTTTGGATTTTCCTTAATCCTATCTGCCAAAATCATTTCATGCCCCCTTTTTGCCTTTCTAACTCCCTGTTTGAGCTCCCTCCTACTCTCTCTATATTCCTCCAACGCTGTCTCCATTCCCAGCTGCTTTGACCTATTATACGCCTCTCTTTTCTTCCTAACCAAGTCCTCAATATCCCTAATAATTCACAGCTTTCTAATCCTAGCTTTCCCATCTTTCCTCTTAGCCGGCACATATCTAACTTGCAACATTTTCAGTATTCCCTTGAAAGAGTCCCACATGCCTTGCGTGGACTTACCCTCGAACAACATTCCCAATCAGTTTCCATAAGTTCCTGCCTAATCCAACCATAGTTAGCCTTCCCCCAATTCAGCGCCCTGCCCCTAGGGCAACAAGCATCCTTTTCCATCTGTATCCTAAAGTGGATAGAATTGTGGTCACTGTTAGCCACATGTTCCCCTACTACAGCATCAACCACCTACCCTTTAGGGTGGAGGTGAGGAGATATAACTTCGTCCAAATGGTGGTAAGTCAGTGGAATTCATTACCACAGGAAGTAGTTGTTTTCAAAACATTGAATGTATTCAACAGGTCACTGGATACAGCACTTGGAGTGAATGGGATCAAAAGTTTTGGGGAGAAAGCAGGATTAGACTATTGAGTTGGATGAACACCCATGATTCTAATGAGTGGCGGAACAGGTTCGAAGGGCCGAATGGCCTCTTCCTCATAGAATCCACAGAATCATAGAATCACTACAGTGCAAAAGGAGGCCATTCAACTGGCAACAATCCAACAAAAGCCCTACCCCCTTAATCCCATGTATTTACCCTCCTAATCCCCCTGACATTAAGGGTTAATTTAGCATGACCAATCCAGCTAAACCGTACATCTTTGGACTGTGGGAGGAAACTGGAGCACCCGGAGGAAACCCATGCAGATATGGGAAGAACATGCAGACTCCACACTGACAGTGACCGAAGTCCAGAATTGAACATTGGCGCTGTGAAGTAGCAATGCTCACGCTGTGCCACCCTTCTGCTCCTAACTTCTATGTTTCTATGATTCTCAAAAGTGATGGTGCAAAAGTGGAGAATGTCTCATCCTGTAACTGGTCTCACTGAACCTTGATTGATTATTTTTCACAGATGATAACTCAATGGTTACGCAGCATAGGGATTACCATCTTACACGGTCAATTTGAGTATGGCATGTTGATGTTTACCTTTGAATTTCATTCCTTTCTAGTTATTTAATCCATTTTCTTGAAAAAATTAAATGACCCAGTGCTATCTGTGTTTTTTTTTATCCCTTGCAACTTGTCCATGACAGAAAGAAAGTCGCTCAAAATTGTTTCACTTGAAGCTTGATAAGTTCGCGCTTAAAGCCATTTATTCTGCACTCAGACTTATGTATAAGAACATAAGAAATTGGAGCAGAAGTAGGCCATCTAGCCCTTCGAACCTGCCACACCATTCAATAAGATCATGGCTGATCTGAAATGGATCAGTTCCACTTACCCGCTTGCTCCCCGTAACCCTTAATTCCCTTATCGATCAGAAATCTATCTATCCATGACTTAAACATATTCAACAAGATAGCCTCCACCACTTCAATGGGTAGAGAATTCCAGAGATTTACTACCCTCTGAGAGAAGAATTTTCTCCTCAGCTCTGCTCCAAACTGCTCCTCCCCACCTCGCGCCTCCCACCCCTCCCTTCCCCCCCTTATTTTGAGGCTATGCCCTCTAGTTCTGGTTTCCTTTCTAAGTGGAAAATATCTCTCTATCTCTACCCTATGTAGCCCTTTCATTATCTTATATGTCTTTATAAGATCCACCCTCAGCCTTCTAAACTCCAATGAGTACAGGCCCAATCTACTCAATCTCTCCTTATAAGCTAACCCGCTCAACTCCGGTATCAACCTGGCGAACCTTCTCTGTATTCCCTCCAAGGCCAATATATCCTTTCGCAAATGCGACAACCAAAACTGCATACAGTACTCCAGTTGCGGCCTCACCAGTGCTTTGTACAGTTGCAGCAAGAGTGCCTTAATAGCTTGCAGGTATGTCAACCAATCCTGTTATCTATTTGGTGACATTTTTAACTGACTTCTTAAAAATCATATTCAGGGTCACCAGTCTTCTGATATCTTAGCTTTTATGTTAAAGAATGAGATTATGAAGATGATAGAAGTCATCCAGATATTGAAGATAGTCTGTAAATGTAATACCTCAGTGAAGTCACCGTGAAGGTCTCTGAGTTGCCACACTCCAGTGCCTGTTTGGGTACATGAAGGAAGAATTTAGTGTGGCCAATGCAACTAAGCAGCACATCTTTCAGACTGTGAGAGGAAACCGGAGCACCCAGGGGAAACCCACACAGATGTGGGGAGAACGGGCAGACTCTTCACAGTGACCCAAACTGGGAAGCAAATCCAGATCTCTGCCACCGTGAGACAGCAGTACTAAACACTGCGCCATTGTGCCGCCTTAGAGGCTGTCACACTTTTCTCACACTTGTGTATCAACTTATTCTATTTTAATTTCCTATCTTTCCACATTTATAATGGAAACCACCCATGTAAACATGTCGTGCTGTAATTACATCCTGACAATGAAATTAAGGTGGGAACACCGTTTGAGTCTGCTTTCCAAATTACCATACATTATGCTATGTAACTAAAAATAATAATATAAATTAAAATAACTAATTTTAACGCTGCAAAGGTCCCAAAACGGCATCCAAAGATATACTGACCAATCACGTGAGATTTGTCCATTGGTGCACTCATATTAAAAGTGTAATTTTTTTTACCTGTGGTGAACAGGTATGCCTGCAGATGGTGGTGTGATTGACATGTGTTAAATGACTGTCCTCTCTTGTTGGGTCCAAAGTCTAAAATTGTCACTGCCTTTTGGATTTGCAGCTCAGCATGCACCTTTATCACAAAGGTTAATAGGTACTGTAGAAGTCCTGGGTTCCCAAACACTGACAATGAGGACTTGTAACGAACAATACTTTATTCATCAACAGAACAGCTACTCTATGATTGCATTCTGCCCACACTCCAGCGAGATCCCATGCTTCCAATATGTGACCCTTTTTGTAGCCACATCATTACATGATTCATGATGCCGCAGGAGTGAGGCGACTTCTTGTGAGTTGTCCCCGGCTTGCCCTCTAATTCAATCTTTCACTTTCTTTCTATGCTCTTCAAACTCTTATAAACTCTTTAACCATGCTCTTTTTAAACTGACCTTTCTCTACACTTGAACTATGACTACATTCTGTATCCTCTCCTTTTCTTCTTTCCCACATACTCTATGAATGGTATGCTTTGTCTGTATGGTGTGCAAGAAACAATACCTTTCACTGTCTCCCAATTCATATGATATTAATAAGTGAAATCAAATCAAAACGTGACAACTCGGTCTCCACCTTTCCTATTTCCTAGTGGCACTGAGATGTACATTCTGCACCCTCTCCTTTCCTTCTCCCCCATGTACTCTATGAATGGTATGTTTTTATCTGTACGGCGTGCAAGTCAATAAATCAAATCAAATCAAAACGTGACAACTCGGTCTCCATCTTTCCTGTTCCCTGGTGGCACTGAGATGTAGCAGTGTGCACAAACAGAAACGGCATACAAACCATTTTGTGACAGACAAGTGGAACAGGCAAACAATACATATGTAATTACACTGGCAAGACATGGACTAATCTGGTAAATAGCCCATTGTATTCACCCCCACTCTTTTTCATCATGTAACAATGAGATTCAAAGCCAGTTGCAGACTAAATAGTAACATAGTCTTGGAACCATGTATTCAGTTTGCTTAGAACTCATAGCATGTAGTTATGCGCAGGCTGGTGTACTTAGCATAAAAGATCTGGGATGTTCTGTTAATGAAATCTGTGTGCTGACCTCACCATGTTAACCTCTGGAAGAGTCTGCATGTCCACTGGTGTAAGGGGCTAGTGTCATGGGCTGGATGACAGAGCGTTCTGCATTTGGTGCTGGTTCTGATACCGGAAGGAGGTGATGGTGCTCTTATATATAGTGGGCACCATCTGAGTTTACTACAAAACTGTTTGCCTGTGTACCACTGGCAACTGATCTTGGTCATGAATGGTTGGGATCCTGATTCATAGAATCCCTACAGTGCAGAAGGAGGCCATTCAGCCCATTGAGTCTACACCGATCACAATCCCACCCAGGCCCTATCGCCAGAACCTCACACATTTACCCTGTAAATCTCCTGACATTGGGGTCAACTTAGAATGGCCAATCAACTCAATCTGCACATTTTTATACTTTGGGAGGAAACCGGAGTGCGCAGAGGAAACCCACACAAACACAAGGAGAACATGCAAACGCCACATAGACTGTGACCTGAGCCAGAATTGAATCTGGACCCCTGGCACTGGGAGGCAGCAGTGCCAACACTGTATCCACTGTGCCACCCAACAATGGCACAGTGATTGTTTGGTCTAGTTGAAAAGTGTCAAGCATGTGGGAACATTAATCGTAGTGCATTTTCAAATGGCATCGCACGAGGGCATCATTCACATTGGTTTCATGTTTGGGCTGAAGCAGCGCCTTGGCAGTAAGAATCATGGTTCTGGTGTGCCTGGAAAAGAGTCACTGCGCTGACAAGGACGTGTCATAGCAGATTTTGCAGACTTGAAGGGGTTTGGTAGAACATACTGCCCTTTGAACCAGTTGTGGATATAGGGGGTTGCTTGTGAAAGTCCCATGTGTGTGCAAACTCAGAAAATTCAGTGGCGATGCATTGGCAAGTTTCTGTGGGGTGCCATGTGTGGCAAAGTGTCTCTTGAGCTTAATGATGACTGTGTTATTCATCACATTTGGCAGGCAATCCAATTCAAGTCACCCGGACTATGATTTGACTGAGACTAAGTGCTGTTTGCCTTTTCACTTGGAATTATTAGCTGTTGCGGTTGACCATGAGAGGCCCAGGGCCTCACATAGATGCAGTGATTCTTTCGCTTGATGTGGCTTAAGCACATTTCATCTGGAAATGTCCCTTTCTACATTGACATATCTGGTAGGCCAGTACAGTGATTCCTTGGCCGTACATCTGGTTGCTTCCAGCCCAGGATTCCCCTGGTGATCTTGTTAGGTGTAGTACCTCTGAAGGGAAGAAGGGATGATGAATCAGTGGCTGTGCAGTATTTACCTGTCCTGTATAGTTAGTTCATCTCTGATGGTGAAGAATGTGTGGAACTCATGGGGAAGCTCCCTTGACAACACTGGGCAACCCTCACAATGATGTTGTGCAATTGTCCACGTGCAATGTCCAGGCATCCAGGTTCCTGGATTCCATGAGAGGGCAGCACATCCATTATTATGATGTCTGTGTTTTTCTCTTGATCTGCCTGGTCTATACTGGGGAGGAAAGCACTGGACGGGGCATTGGTCAAGTGCAGCTCCTTATCAAATTTGTATCTCAGATTGTAATGTTGCAGGTTCAGTGTTATGCATTGCTCTGTGCAGACGCAATGTAAAGAGACTTTTTGAAGATATTTATGAGCAAATAATGATCTGTTCCAATAATTACAGTATGACCATATATGAATATCTGACAGGTGGTAGGTAGAGTGAAGAGCTCCTTTTTAATCAATGGATAACAAACCTTAGTGTCAGCGAGGGCCATTGAAGCAAAGGCTATTAGTCTAACATTCTGGATGCAGACAGCTCCAAGTACATGCTGGGTTTGATCTGATTTGATTTGACTTCTTATTGTCACATGTATTAATGTACAACAAAAAGTATTGTTTCTTGTGCGTTATACAGACAAAGCATACTGTTCATAGAGAAAGAAATGAGAGGGTGCAGCATGTAGTGTTAAAGTCATAGCTAAGGTGTAGAGAAAGATCAACTTAATGCAAGGTGCGTCCATTCAAAAGTCTGATGGCAGCAGGGAAGAAGCTATTCTTGAGTCAGTTGGTATGTGAACTCAGACTTTTGTATGTTTTTCCTGCTGGAAGAAGGTGGAAGAGGGAATGTCCGGAGATGTCTGCTGATATAAGTAGGAATGTGGAATGTCAAAGTACTGTCGCACCAATGAGCTGAGTGTCTATTTAAGTCTGTTGAAGACCATTGTGTGGTGCTCCAGCCAGCACCATTCAACAACATAGTGCAGAAGTTGACAAAGAGGTCCAGTAATCTCACTGTGACATGGAAAGAGCTCTGGAAGATAATTTATCATACCAGGATAGCACAGTAGGGTGTGCTTGGCAACAGGAATAGCCATCTGTCATATAGCCATTGTCTTGTCTAGATAAGGCTTTACACCATTGGATGTGAGTAGCTTGCCCATGTAAGGAGTCTGGTTGTCCCTGAATCTGATTCGCAAGGTCAAGCTTCAGCTATATGTTCCTGATTCTGTCGAGGATGAGATGATTATATTCATCATGTTCTTATGGCCACAAAACATCGACTCTGATTTTGCAGGTTTGGCCTGCAAAGAGTGCTTAAATACCTCTCTGAGAGTGGAGACGTCACAGGGCATCCAAATGATGTCTACTGACGGGAGTCATGAATATGATTAATTTTAATGATTCTTTATGTGGCGGAATCTGCCAGAACCTGCATTTTATAGAATCCCTACAGTGCAGAAGAAGACCATTCGGCCCATCAAGTCTGCACCAACCACAAACCAACCAGGCCCTATTCCCTATTCTACATCAGGAATACTGAGCAAATAACAGTGGACATGTCTACCACTCCCTGTTCAATTATGATAAAGTCTGAGCAGCATGTTGTTTAAGAGCACTGGATCAATACGTACCCTGACCCTATCATCTTTCTTTACTGCAGCCACTATTGCTGAAACCATTCTGTGGTCTTGTCTATAGGAGTTATGACACTCAGTGCTGTAACTCAATGCAGCTCATTGACTATTTTCTGCTCCATGGCTATTGGTTCTCTTTTAATAGCATAAACTGTTGATAGTACCAAGTCATTGCGCCTCATGTGGTCTCATCATAACTTACCAATGAAGATACAATTGAAGAGGTCTTTGTACTCTATTGTCTCTGGAATTGTAAAGTATCTCTGTACGTTCGGACCGAATTGGATGAGACCCAATGTGATGTTGTTCTGAAGATTTAACAATGACCTTAAGATCTGATCAACTACAAGAAACATAATCTGACCCATGTGCAGTGAAGATTGGCTAAACTCAGTGTGAGTGGTATGTCCATGAGGCCCAGCTGAATACTGGGGTCTGATGCTGTATATGGGTCTAATTCCCATAAGATTTGGTTGGGAAATAGGTTACAACTTCTCCAGTGTCAATCTTTATCTTCAGCCCGGTGTTGCTGCAAATCATGTTGAGGGTGATGAAGATCTCACCCTCTTCTGCGACGGTGTCGACACTCTCACGACAGAGTACTGGAGGCTCAGTGGTTTTGCTGCTTTGCCCAAGCTCCAGATCGTTCACCTTGCTTACGCTCCAAACCTTGGTCTGACTGGCTGCAATGTGACTGGTGGCAAAGGAAGCTTGCTGTGGTTTCAATCTGCAACATTTTGCAGAATGACCCACTTACCACTTCTATTGCAATACATGAAACATGTTGTTCTATTCTGAGGGTAATGAGCACCACAGTTAAAGCAGGATATGCTCTTTTTCTGATTGTTTAACATGGAGATGCAATGGTTGAGTAGCGTTAAATCTTTTTCTTACAAGAAAAGTTTATGGACAAGATCACTATGGACCCCGCCGATTATTCAATCCCTGACCAATTCACCAGTCAAGGGTGCCAAATGCACACTAAGATTTTCAAGGTTGATGTATAAGATTGTATTGATACATCTGCTCTTTGCTTGGTGAATTGAAATGTGCTTGTCCAGTTCTATTTTTTTTACTCAAAGCCAAATTTTCTCAAACTTATTTCGAATTATGTTGGGATCTTCTTTCTCTTTTTTCATTTGGCAAACAAAATTCCTGACGGTCTCGAGGCCAGCTAAGTTCAGTAAGATGACCCTTTTTGTAGCCACGTTATGAGATCATCACATGACCACATGATCCACAGTTTGATCTAATCGGAAATTTCCAATGTTGAGGCAAAAGTTAAGTTTTATGAGGAAATTAAGAATCATTGAAGCCAAAAAATTCCATTCCCAAAGTGATGTGAACATGAACAATGGTTTCTGGTCCTCACACTTGTTGTCCTCTGTGGGAATGTGGATGTTTATTTATTAGTGTCTCCAGTATGCTCACATTAACACTGAAATGAAGTTACTGTGAAAATCCCCTTGTCGCCACACTTCGGCACCTGTTCCGGCACACTGAGGGAGAATTTAGCAATGCAACTAACCAGAACGTCTTTCAGACTGTGGGAGGAAACCAGAGCACCCAGAAGAAATCCGCGTAGACACAGGAAGAATGTGCAAACTCCACGCAGACAGTCACCCAAGGTGAGAATGAAACCCAACTTTTTGGCACTGTGAAGCATTAGTGTTAACCACTTTGCCATATGCTGCCCCATTAGTACTCCCAAAGCCTCAACTAAGCTTGCTTGTCTCTGAGATAGTTCTGCTTACTCTTCCCCTTCTTATTTTGTATAAAATCTGCCCTTTTTTAACAGAGGCAACAAAGAATAGAAGATAATAACAACTTATCTTCATCAGTCATCAAATGACACTGCTCAGGAGAAGATTTATCAGCCTGCGATAAGTCCTCCCCTCACAATTTTTTCATTCATTATTCACCTCCTCTCTTTTCTGTTTGTCTGTCACTTTTTCTTCTCTTCCAACCTGCTCAACATCACGAAATTGACTGGTAAATTATTGAAAATGCTATGTCATATCACCTTTACATCCGGAAGTCCTTTTGCCAAAAGTACAGTGAAGAGTACAGTACAGAACAGGCTCTACGGGCCCAATAATTCTGTACAACACATGATGCCTTTCTTGAACTAAAGACCATGTGCCTCTACACTGTCAGTATTCCTCAAGTCATGTATCTGTCAAGATGCCTCTTAAACTTTGAATCCTGACAGTGCACAAGGAAGCCATTTGGTCCAGCGAGCCTGCATCCACCACATTCCTACTCAGGTCCTATCACCATAAGTCCTTCATTTACTCTAGCTAGTCCCTCTGACACTAAGGGGCAATTTAACGTGGCCAATCTAGCTAACCTATACATCTTTGGACTGGGGGAGGAAACCAGAGGACCCGGAGGAAACACATGTAGACACAGGGAGAATATGCAAACTCCACACAGACAGTAACCCAAGCCAGGGATTGAACCTGGCTCTCTGGTGCTGTGAGGCAGCCATGATAACATTGTGCCACTGTGCATTACGTGTGGGATGAATGTTGACCAAAACACTGAATCTTAGTTGGATTTATTTGCATTCACTTGAATGAACCTCTATTTAATGTGTTATCTAAACATTGCCATTGTATCTGCTTCCATCAGCTCCTCTGTAGTGAGCACTTACAACTCTGCGTGTAAATAATTTGCCTCTCACATCTCTTAACTTTTTCTTTTTTACCTTAAACCTATATCCCCTGGTAATTGACATTTCTACCATGGAAAAAACACTCCAACTATCCATTCTTCTCATGCTTTGCATAAGCTCAGAGACTTTTAGTGTTAACCCCATGTAAGTGCCAACATTTCCTCCCATCTCACTCTGAATGCAATGACCTCAATTCTAATGGCTTGACCACACAATCTATGCTGATACTCTGAAGTAGCAGTGAGGGATTTCTCCACTGTTGACCGTGTCTTCTTGTAGATGACACAATAAGCAGAGGTTCATTCAGGTGAATACAAATAAATCCAACTAAGAACAAGACACGTTCCAAGTGTGTTAGACAACATTCATCCCACAACTAATACAACTGAAGGCCTGAGCAACATGCTGCTGATTCAGAGATGTAAGTGGACCATAAGGATTTGAGTATAGGGATAGGAATGTTTTGCTGCCATTGGATAGGGCCTCACTTAGAATATCGTGTCCAGTTTTAGTGTTCTTACTGGAGGCAGGATGTCTTTGCTATGAAGAGATTTCAGTGAAGGTTTACTGGGTTGATTCCTGGAATAGCAGGTCTGTCATTTGAAGTAAGACTAAATTAGTTAGGACTATATTGACTCGAATTTAGAAGAGAGGGGATCTCATAGAAACATAGAGCATAGAACACTACAGCACAAACAGTCCCTTCAGCCCATGAGTTGCGCCGATCACATCTATACCTACCAAGCCATAGACCTATCTATAACCTCTTATCCCATTAGTTCCCATGTACTCATCCAGAAGTCTTTTAAAATATCCCAGCGAGTTCGCCTCTACCACCACCAACGGCAGCTGATTCCATTCACTCACCACCCTCTGAAGTGAAAAACTTACCCCTAACATCTCCTCTGTATTTGCTTCCCTGCACTTTAAATCTGTGTCCTCTTGTAGCTACCATTTCAGCCCTGGGAAATAGCCTCTAAGAATCCACCCTATCTATTCCTCTCAACATTTTATAAACCTCTATCAGGTCGCCTCTCAACCTTCGTCTCTCCAGGGAGAAGAGTCCCAGCTCCCTCAACCTATCTTCATAAGGCATACCTCCCAATCCAGGCAACATCCTTGTAAATCTGCTCTGCACTCTTTCAAAAGCTTCCACATCCTTCCTATAGTGAGGCGACCAGAACTGCGCGCAGTATTCCAAGTGGGATACATATAAAATTTTAATGAGGTTAGGCAGAATAGATTCAAAAGGAATGTTGTGAATAGTGGGGGATTCCAGAGCTAGAGGTCATAGGGGAAGATAAGTGGTGAACCTTTTAGAACTGAGGCAAGGAGAAATTTCTCCACCCGGAGGCGAGAATGTATGGAACTCACTGCCACAGAATGTAGTTGAGGCCAAAATGTTGTCTGATTTCAAGAAGAAATTAGATATAGCTCTTGGGGCTAAAGGGATATGGGAGGAAGGGGTGAGTAGGATATTGAATTTGAAGATCAGCTATGATTGCAATGAACAATGGAGCAGACTTGAAGGGCCAAATGGCCTATTCCTGCCTGCTTCTAGCTTCTATGTTTCTGCAAGATTTATTTTTGTAATTTCATTCATAGGATATTTGTGATGCTGGCCAGGCCAGCATTTATTACCAATCCCTAATTGCTCTTGAGAAGGTGGTGGTGAGCTGTCTTCATGAAGCGCTGCAGTTCATGTTTAAAACTAATTCAAGTGCACAGTTCCATTAATGTTTTGAACTGGAGGATCAGAGAGTTTGTGTGCAAGAGAATAAAAACGGTGGTTTTGTTGAGCAGGGGTGGGTTCCCAAAATTAGCATTGAGTTGCATTCTCAATGTGAAATTTTAATGGGACACCCTAGCGCTAGATGTGACTGAGGACTGTTTGGTACTCTCAATGAAGGGCAATGGAAAAATACTTAGCATTTTCCAGCTGTGTTATCCTTCACTATAATGAGCACTTTAAAACAAAGAGTGACGAGCCTCTTTGTAACAACCTTAGACATTGTATAAATTTTGTGTAAAATTATCCAGCGAACAGCGGGAAGATTTCTTGCGGATTGATTTTATTTTTTTGGATGCTCTATTGTTCTGACAATCAAAATGAGGGCCTCCAAGAATGAAACATTGCTGTCACTTCCTGTCCAAGTAGTAACCATTTTTATATCAGATACAGCAGGTACCTGGAGCTGTAAGTACCAACAATGAACTCCTACGTTCAGACTCAAAAGATCATTTATGCAAGTTATTTGACTTGAAATTACTGAACTAAATGCCACATTTTGGAAATGTGGATAAATGAAAAAAAGATCACCATGTTCAACATATTATGCAAATGCCCCTTACTTCATACAGTCATAGAGCTTTACAGCACAGAGAAAGGCCCTTCGATCCATTACATCTATGCCAGCCATTGAGCACTTATCTATTCTACTCCAACTTTCCAGCACTTGTTCTATAGTCTTGTACGCTTTGGTGTTTCAAGTGCTCATTTAAAACATTTCATAACTTTGGTCAAGGTTCACCACCCTTTCATACCGTGAGTTCCAGATTCCTACCCAAACTCAGTGAAAAAAGCAAAATACTGAAGATGCTGGAATTGGAAACAAAAACAGAAAAGACTGGAAAATCTCAGCAAGTCTGACAGCATCTATGGGGAGAGAATAGAAGTGGAGACTGTAAGAAGTCTCACAACACCAGGTTAAAGTCCAACAGCTTTATTTGATAGTAAACACCACAAGCTTTTGGAGTGCTTGCTGCTCCTTCATCAGGTGAGTAACTCCTATGGATACTCCGAATTCTTCCCACAGAGTGAAAGACATGCTGGTTAGGTGCATTGGCCGTGCTAACTTCTCCCTCCGAGTGTGGTGATTAGGGGCTTTTCACAGTAACTTTATTGCAGTTTAATGTAAGCTACATATGATACTAATAATAATAAATAAATCATAATTTTATACACTTCGTTCAGGTTCCTTCTCAGTCTTTTCTGCTCTAATATCAGTGTATTAGAAAATACCTCAGTACATTACAAACTGCACTGATTTCTTTTCTGTCATGAAATGCAATCAGAGAAATGTAATATATCAGAGACTGCAAATATAAAATAATCTTACCAGAGCATCCAATTATGTCTTTTAGCTCAGATAGCACGGTGGCACAATGGTCAGCACTGCTGCCTCACAACGCCGGGGACCCAGATTCAATCCCAGACTTGGGTAACTGTATGAAGTTTGCACATTTTCCCCATATCTGTATGGATTTCCTCCAGGTGCACCAGTTTCCTTCCACACTCCATGGATGTGCAGGTTAAGTGACCTGGTCATGTTAAATTACTTCTTCGTGTCCCAAGATGTGCAGGTTAGGGGAATCAGCAGGGCAAAAATGTGGGGTTATGGGAATAGGGTCTGGGTAAGATGCTCTGACGGACAGTTGGTGCAGTATTGATAGGTTGAAGGACCTGCTACTGCACTTAGAGATTTTACAACTCTGTGACTAATATATAAAACAATGGATTCATTCCAGTGAATTGATGTCCATGACACAACTGGGGAGTCCAGAGGGGATGCACGTAAACTACAACAGAAAATGGTCGAGTGGCTTCGTGAAGACTTTTTGAATGTCTAACTCTAATTTAAAAGGGTAGATTTTTAACTTGCCACCCACTTGAGAAGATAGCACTGCAGATCGGATCGTGGAATCCATACATTTTTGATCTCAATACATTTGAATGGAAAACTGGACAAGCTTTGTAATATATGTTGTGATAGAATTTCACCTCACAAGAAAAGAATTCAAAGAAAACTGATTTGGGCAATGAATAACTCTTTGAGATGGGGGTTGGGCCTCAAGCCCACTTCAGGCCTTACCTATCATAGAAATAGAATCATAAAAACATACAGGGCAGAAAGAGACCATTCGACCCCTCGAGTCCATAGCAACCACATCCCACCCAGGCCCTATCCCCATATCCTTAAAAAGGATACTAACTCCAAATAGTTGCAATAATCTGCATCTCAAAGACGAGCAAGGGACTTAATTGTATAGTCTTTTGAACTTTTAATTGGACTCTTAACTTTCTTACTTCTGAGATCTGTGTGAGCATCCAATTGGCATGTGTGTACGTGTGGCACATGTATGTATGTGTTTGTGCATATGTACTCATGTATAGTGCTTTTGTTTTAAAGTTTATTTATTAGTGTCACAAGTAGGAGTGGTGGAAGGTATGAACGATGGAAATTCCAGTTGACAGAAGCGTGACCGAAAGCTTCAGGCCAATGGCAGATCATCTCCACTAGTGTAAAACACGCCACGCGGCAGGGGTATAGAAAGTCCCGCCCAATACTTAACTGTCATGACAAATATGAACAGGAGGAGGTCATTCAGCTCCTTAGGTCTAGTTCAGACACTCAAATATGTCACAACTAATCCATAACAACTCCATTTTCCCACCTTGGTTCCATAACTCCTGATGTTCTTGTCTAACAATAAATTGGAAGATTTCAAAAAATGGATGCTGCCAAATTTCGAGACACAATCTCAAGTCTTAAATTTAAAATTATCAGTTGACCCCCAGCCTCTGCAATGGTTTGGGAGAAAGCAGCTCCCGGATTCCCACTATAAGTGTATTTTTCAGCAGTAATTGCCGGTTATGAGCGGGCTTTATATAATCCTTACAATGCAGAAGGGGGCTGTAATAAGTCTCTGGAGGCACCTTTCACCAAAATCCCTTTATTTACAAATCTAACACAGAGTGTTCGCAGTCAGCAGTCTACCTTCCGGAGTGCCAGAGGAACTAACACTCCCCGTTAAGTGCAAGCCAAAGAATCCCTGATCTGCCCATTAATTGGATCCTTAATCAGGGAGTTCATACTCCAATCGGCCAGTCTCAATGGCCTGATTGAAGTCATCACAGAGGCCATTCAGCCCATCATGTCTACAACAAATCCCTGACAGAACATCCCACTCAGGCCCTATCACTGTAACCCCATGTATTTACCTTGCTAACCTACACATCTTGGGACACCAAGGGACAATTTAGCATGGCTAATTCACCTAACCTGCACTTTGGGAGGGAACCAGAGCACGCAGAGGAAACCCATGCAGACACGAGGAGAATGTGCTGACTCTACACAGTCTACCGAGGCTAGAATCGAACTCTATTCCCCGGCGCTGTGAGGCAGCAGTGCTAACAACTGCATCACTGTGTGCTTTGACTGATTCTTACGGAATCTATCAGAAAGACACTGAGACAAATTACAACATCCCACTGCTACTTTGAATTATTTGACTCAACCTGGCATTTCTCTGGCCTACCCGACACAACAGCACACTATCCCCGTGGGTGGTCTTTCAAAAGGGGTTTGTGAAGTGTGCTGGTGAAGCTTTTCAGAGGACCAGTGCACAATGCCAGCAAGTGACAGGATGCTGTTCAATCTCAGAGTCCTCGACTTCAGCTCGATCACTGCAGGAAAGGAACGCGCAAACCACTTCCCTACGGGGAAGAAAATACCAGAGAGAGAAACATTGCAAGCCAATGTAGTGCATGTCCTGGCAGCCGATTCAGTACAGCATCAGCAAAGGCCTTCCTGCAGTGAGCATGCTGCTTAAGAAGACCAGGCAAGATGATACTCCGGTCAGAATCAAAAACCTTACTCTGGACAGACAGCAATGAAAGGAATGGGCTGTCTCATGTGTGACTAAACCGCAGGAGACTTTAAGTAACAAACTAGCAATTAGGATCCATCAAAAGTGGATGCCCAAGAAAAGTATAATTTGAGTACCAGGCAACATGATCAGAAACAGACCCACTGTGCTGTAATCTGTGTGCTGTACTGTAAAGCCAACTGCAGGAGGTCCCATAATCCAAGCTAACCAGCGGTATTCTACATTGATGATCAATATTTTGATGGTCTGGCAAAGCATGCCAGTATTTTTAGGCAATTTCAGAGACTAATGTCATTGGCCACAACTGATATTAAACAGTAATAACCAGGAAATTAATTCAAGACCTTTTATCCAATTGTAACCATTTCTGTAAAATATGATAAACATCTGTATACAGAGAAGAGGCCATCTGACCCCTCAAACCTGCTCCACCATCTAATAAGATCATGGTTGATCTAATTGTAACGTCAATCCCACATTCCTGCCTGCCCCCGCTAAGTTTTAGCCTCCTTTGTTTACTGGCAGTAGAGTGGCACAGTGGTTGGCATTGCTGCTTCACAGCACCAGGGACCCAGGTTCGATTCCGGCCTTGGTTACTGTCTGTGTAGAGTTTGTACATTCTCCCCTTGTCCGCATGGGTTTCCCCCGGGTGCTCTAGTTTCCTTTCACAGTCCAAAGATGTACGTGTTAGGTTGATTGGTCATTCTAAAATTGACCCTAGTGTTGGTTAGGGGTTTAATAGGGTATATGTATGGGATTATGGGAATAGGGCCTGGGTGGGATTATAGAGTGTGCAGACTTGATGGGCTGAATGGCCTCCTTCTATAATGTTGGGATTCTATGATTAAGAATCTATCCGGTTCTGCCTTAAAATTATTCAAAGACTGCTTCCACTGCCCCTTGAGGAAAAGAGTTTCAAAGACTTACAAATGTCTGACAGATAAAAATTCTCCTCACCTCTGTCTTAAATTGAGAGAAATCTTATTTTTAGAAACAGTTAGTTCTTAGTTCTAGATTCTCGTGCAAGAGGAAACATCCTGTCTACACCCACCCTGTCAAGACACCTCTGGGTCTTGTGTTCAGCAATCATCAACTAAATCACAGGCTCCTGAACTAGGGAGAACTGGGGGGGAAGAGGGCAAAAACTCAAGACAGTTTGGCAAATGGTTTAATTTTGAATGGTGTTGTGTAATTCCCAGTACAACAATGAAGCCAAAGCTCTATTAAAACTGCATGTGGAAGAAGCAGTACGGAATCATACTTACTCAGGTGTCAACATGGCCAATAAAATTGATAATTTACTACTTGCCTCATAGTTGAAATAGAATACTGTTAAAAGCTTAATGTCCTGATGTTATTGTGGAATTTACTTGCTGGTGATCTCTATCAATTGAATAGGTACATTAATATCAAAATAAAACATAGCTTGTCGCACCCGGGTAAGGAGCAGTCAGCTGGCTTCCCTTTCATTTAGCCCTTAGTCAACCACAACAAAGGTTTTAAAATGTGCATTTGCACCATAAATGTCTTTTCCAATCCGATGTACTTAATTGTTAATAAAAACCAATCAAATCTGACTTTGGCATGAAAGAAAAAGGTTTGTTAGTTATCAAACCTGAGAAAATACAATGAAGACACAATCACACGCACATCACACACACACACATACACGTACACACACACATACGTGTACACCACACATACACACACACACACGCACACATACACATACTCATACACACACACGCACACACACACACGCGCGCATGCACACACACACACACATACACAGAAATGCACAGCACCCATGTGCACACATGCTCCAGTTTCCTCCCACTGACTGAAAGACGTGTTGGTTAGTGGCATTGGCCATGCTAAATTCTCCCTCAGTGTACCCGAACAAATGCTAGAGTGTGGCGACTAAGGATTTTCACAGTAACTTCTTTGCAATGTTAAGGTAAGCAGGAAACCCCTGGCAGGAGCTCGCCGTTGGTGGGAATATATGATCCCATTGGTGGAAATGGCTGGAAAATTTTGCCCATGGAGTAGAGATTAGCTATAATGACCGAGTGAAATGTATACCCTGAATAGATGCCACAGTATGGTGAAAAAATTAAGAGCCTAAGGTTTCTAGGTGTCTCAATCACAGAAACCTGTCCTGGTCCCTCTATACTGATGTCCATCAATGCCTCTACTTTCACAGAAGGCTAAGGAAATTGTGCATGTCCGCTACAACTCTCACCAACTTGTACAGATACATCATTCTTTTACGTTGTATCTCAGCTTGGTATAGCTTCTGCTCTGTCTGAAACCCAGAACATCACACAAACCAGCCTCCCATTCATTGACTCTGTCTGCACTTCCCGCTGTCTCAGAAAAGCCGCTAGTATAATCAAGGACCCCTGTCATCCCGGGCATTCTCTCTTCCACTTTCTTCCGTCTGGCAAAAGATGCAAAAGTCACGTACCAACCAACTCAAGAACAGCTTCATCCCTGCTGCCCTCATACTTTTGAATGGACCTACCCTGCATTAACTTGAGCTTTCTCAACACCCTAGCTATGACTGTAACACCACATTCTGCACCGCCTCCTTTCCTTTTCTATGAAAGGTATGCTTTTTCTGTGAAGCGTGCAAGAAAAAGTACTTTCACTTTATACTAATACTTGTGACAATGATAAATCAAAAGAAGGGTGTGGTACAAGAGGCTGGATGACACCCACTGAGCCTTATTTAAACCAGACTCAGAAACACCGTGAGAGAAAATTGGTTGGGGAGGGGGAAGGGGCAGTTTGCAGAGAATCGTTTCAAAGCCAAGTCATTCTTGTACACCAAAAATGGTTATTTTTAATATGTGTGTGTTTCTCCTGGCTGAATCTATTTTTCTGATGGGGAGGGGGTTGGGGAAAGAGTATTTGCTTAAACAGCAGAACACCGAGGAAGTCGCATTCAGCGGCATTGGGAAGGGGTTACTGAGTGTGACAGCGAAGAGGAAAAGTGGATTAATGTCAGGTACAGTTCGTCATTAACGCACGAGTGCCTCGGCGATCATTTCAATTCAGCTCCCTCGCACTGTTTGGTTTAAAACAGATTCACATCAGTGCTCCCTCCCTCAACAACCCCCCTCCCCGTCCGCCCACCACCCCTTAAAGATGTCATCATCACTCACTGTTTAAGCAAAGACATTCAAAACGTGACAAGAGGTGATCAGAAATGAACAAACAATGGCTAGGACTGTGAAAACAAGCATTTCCACTGGATTTAAAGCGCTCAGAAAATATTAATATTGATCGTAATTCTTTCTAACCTTTTTTTTTAAAGAAAACACATAATGAGGTCCTGGTAGTGAGATTTATTCTTTAATAATCAGAAAAATGCATAAGAAATTTAAGTGAGGAGTTATTGCATCTACAAATTGGCTCCAGATGTCAGTGTTAACGTGTAGGCCCTGTGGTTATGTGTTCAAATATTCCAGAAATGGAATTGTGTCTGTGTGGTGTGTGTCACATGTTACCGGCAGAAAGTATAATTGATATTCAGTAATAGTAATTACCCTGGTAATTGCTCAGTGAGGGAAAATACGAGCAATCTTTAATCTCAATAAAGCGCTTCGCTCGGGAAACAGTCCATGAAACTCTGACAGAAATAAGAGACTTGGGTTTGTTTTAAAGCAGGTTCGCAGATGCAAAAGCTTCTACAAGCATCACTAAATCATACATCAGTAAAACAAGCACATCTTGCCGGTGACACTCTCCTGCTATTCCGACGCAATTTCCATGTGGAATAGAACTGCTCTTGTGTTTTTCTTTCAGTCGGATTAAAGCCTTGTATCACCACTGCTATCTTGAGGAACGGCTGCAGCTAAATATAAACAGCTTCAAGCTGCCAACACAACTAGTCACCTGGGGGACTAACTATAATTATACTGGAACCAATCCAAACCAGCTACTCTGTTTGTGATCGCTGCTTCTATGAAACGTACAGACAGCTATTTGCTGTCTTTGGGAATTGCTTTTAATATTCAGTAGAATATCAGCATCGCTTTCAACTATGAGCGTCCATTAGGATAGGCAAGACACTCTCAAATAGCCAGATGCTCTTAAGATGACATTACACATCACTCTAGCCCAGCGAAGAACATTTGTATGTATTTTTTTTCTCTCTCTCCCTTTGCCCCAATTAATGTATGCAAGGCTCCTCCCTTAATCGTTTCACATAACAACTGTCTCTACCCATTAATTTTTCAACTTTAATGCGAGAGTGTGGCAGAATCTTTGCCCAGATGCCTCACTAAACAAAATTAGATTGTGGTAGGGCTTGAAATGAAGGCATCACAACAGGTCCATGGGGCTCATTAGGCACAGGAAATGAAGTTACAGTAAATTGTATTCCACAGTAATGGACTAAAGAATTGTAGAAAACTGTACAGACAGCACAATGTGCGAGTCGGGCTCATATTTTATACAATGTGTGCAATGTGTTTTAATGGCTTATGTTCGAACATTCTACCATGCATTACTGCCTCCTTTCTGAGTGGACTATTAGACGGGATGCAGTTTTAGATATATAGCACTTTATTTTAAAGAAGAAATAACCTGTCAGGACGCGGCGCTGTCTTTTGCTTTTCCCTCTATCGGTGAACATGTGGTGATGAAAGACAATGGGAAAATAATATAATTACCACTTTTGAGTGGGACTATTATAACATTTTATCATTCAGTCTTTGATCACAAGAGAGAGCTATCTCCTTTGACAAGGAACAGCAGTTATTCTTAGCTAATTGTATTAATTCTGATTCCACTCCCTAGCCCCCAGTGTTTTAGTATTGCTGACCCTGCCCTCCCCCCCACCCTCAACACACACACACACACACACACACAATCTCCAAAGCCTATTTTTGGGTATTACTCTCAAATTGAGGAGATTGGTGAATGATCTGCCTTACGGATTCAGTCGCTGATATAGTAGAACTGTCAATTGTGAGTTAAGGAAGAAATGTGCTGTTGGATTCACAGTCTGATTCTACCCTACGTGTCCGAAAGCTCACTCCCTCACTTCCCCAAACCTAGTTAAGTTCTAACACTTTGTTATTGATGACTGGCAAGTGAATCGTAGAATCACACAGTGCAGAAGGAGGCCATTCAGCCCATCAAGTTTGCAGCAACCACAATCCCACGCAAGCCCTACCCTTACAACATGCATTTACCCTAGTTGGTCCCTCTGATACTAAGGGGCAATTTAGCGTGGCCAATCCACCCAACCTGCACAGTTGACCAAGTGCCTGACCATTTTATTGTGATGGACCATGGCCAGTGGCAGAGTCTTGCTGGACCTTGTCCCACACATAACGAGGGGAAGTAGGTCGCAAAGGGTGGCAGGGTGGATAGCACTGCTGCCTCACAGCATCGGGGGTCCAGATTTGCATCTTGGCGTGGGTCATTGTCTGTCTGTACATTCTCTCTGTGTCTGCATGGGTTTCCTCCCGTTTATCTGGTTCCTCCCACAATCCGAAAGATGTACTGGTTAGGTACGTTGGCCAAGCTAAATTCTCCTTCAGTGTAGCAGTACCAGCGTGAAGGGACTAGGGGATTTTCATAATATGTTCACTGCAGTGTTAATGTAAGCCTATTTGTGGCACTAATAAAAAAATGGCGCCAGGACAATCCAAAGTCCTTTCTGTTCAATGAAGTACTTTTGAAATGTAATCAGTACTGTGATGTCAGTAATGTGGTAGCCAATTTACACATGACCAGATAATCATTTTGGAAAATAAAACAAAGGTACTCGAATTTATTTGTTCACCAGGACCTTTTACTGAAATGCTGTTGGGCAATAGACAGAAGCTTCCGGAAAGTGCGATATATCCAATTATGTTGGATTTGTGTTTATTCCTGGATATTCTGGCCATCCTTCTGAGACAAGGAACTTTGTCACATCCCGAAAAAAGCTGATGACATCAGGGATGGGCTTCTGAACAACTCTGGGGGCAATAACCTCCCCCCACTATGCCGGAAATGTCAGTACTCTGAATAAGTAGGAAACTGATGAAATACTGAGGACCCTTAGTGAAAAGTGACAAGGAACAGAGACACCATGTCTTCATTTGAACTATCAGACTCTCAAACTATAGAGTTCCTGCTCATTAGCTTTGAAAATGTCTCAGTCACAGTCATTTACCTGGTTCCCCCGATACCATCTTCTGCACTGTCGGGTCTTGGCTTTAGGTTCTTACCTTAAGGCATTTGAGAGTAATCTTTATGCTTCTTGCAACTAATGGACAGAAAATTGTTGAGTGTAGAATTTCTCAGTGTGTACTCCAAGTGTGCAGCAGGAGTGGAGAAGCAGATTAACCCTGTAGTGCACTATTGCTCTGTTTGCCAACTTACACATGACAAATATCCATTTCAGTAAGTACACAAAAATATCGCTATAAAATTCACAAAATTTATCATTTTTGTCATTTGATATTGTTATAAATAAAAATCCTCAAAAAAACATGAAAAATGAAGCATATGTGAAGCTAATTGACATGAACATTGTAGTTTGATGTTCTCATAGCTCAAGAGAGGACAACATGTCTCTGTCCCTTATCGCTTTCACTAAAAGCCTTCAATATTTAGTCAGTTTCCTACTTATTCAGAGAACTGGCATTTCTGGTACTCAAAGATATATCCCTGGCAAGCACCTGAAGAGCTTGAATGGGCACTATGTAGTGCCACATGTGCAATTATAGAACAAAGAACAAAACAGCACGGGAAACAGGCCCTTTGGCCCAACGAGCCCACGCCGCCATCCCGATGTTCCCACCTCTACCCGCGATCCCTGTCCATGTTTGTAGATCTGTGGATTAAAACCAAATTTGAGACAATTTAGGGACAATTTGTTTTGCCAATTAGCCTAAGAGCACATCTTTGGGATGTGGGAGGAAAGCGGAGCACCCAAGAAAACCCATGCAAGCACGGGGAGAATGCGCAAACTCCTACAGACACAGGCCCAAATCCATGTATCTGCACAGCACAGCGATAGTCACTGAGCTGTCGTGTTGCCCATCAAATGGTCCAGGTCAAGTGTACACTAATGACGTGAAGCACTAGGATACTCTCGAAAAAAATCCAAGAGCAGCCCTCTCACGACCCATCGCGTGTATGCCCCTCGTTAGACAACAAGGTGGACCAAAGCACCTGTAGGATAAAAACAAGTACATCAATATCATCATCTATTTACACACTTCCCAGGGACTCCCAAGGCTCATGATCCCTATTTTAAATCAGTTTTCTATACCCCTCCATTCCTATTCTGTTCATGTGCCCATCTAACTATTTCTTAAATAACTCCAGAGTACCTGCCTCCACCACTTTACTTGGCAGCGCATTCCATACCCCCACCACCCTCTGTGTGAAAAAACTCCCTCTAGCATCCAAATTATACCCTACCTCTCTCACCCTAAGCCCGTGACCCCTCGTGCTATTCGAGTCCATCCTAGGAATCTTGCTTACCTATTGTATAAGAAACAAGGCACCAATTGCTCATCAGGATTGTGTAGGCAAGTCATGCCATCACTTATTAAGTCTATACACATCGGAACAGTCATACATAAATATAAAGCTTGAAAATATCAGAGCTGTGTGCATGCTCTGTTCAAAGCAAAAGTGACACTAAGACCAGATCACTTGACACATTTCCCTTCTAATAATGTCATCACAATCCATGATAATATCCCACTAAAAGTACATTACAATACCAACAAACACAAGCAATGTGTAAATGATAAAATCGGTCAACAAACGTGCAGGGAATATCTTTCTTCTGAAACAAAAAATGTAAGTGAGTAAAATGGCTCTTGATCTGGGGCTGCGAAACAAATTGCTGCTGAGATGCTCTTGACTTCATTGTGCTCAGGTGAAGTTGGTGCAAGTGCCGGAATTTCTATACTGGCTGAGGTTATTCATGAAGGCCCTATCTTCTCAACCTTGCCTCTTGCCTGAGGTGTGGTGATCCTCAGGTTAAAATCACTATCCATCAGCTTTCCCCCTCAAAAGGGGGATCAGTCTATGGTTGTCTGGGACTCTGGTGACTTTACCTTCTGCAACTTTGCAGCTTGGTCTTTTGAGTTGCAGTAGGTGCTTGAAGGTTTCTGCTGACCCCTGAGAGGTTGGAGAATTACATTAAGTTTCACAATTTGCAGTGCCAATTGCTAAACAACATGAGTGGTAATGCAGTGGTATTATCATTGGGCTATTAATCCAGTTAGCCAGGCTAATGCTCAGGGGACCTGGGATTGAATCCCACAGTGGCAGAGGCTGGAATTTGAATTCAGTAAAAAAGCTGGAATTAAAAGTCTAATGGTGACCATGAAACCACTGTCAATTGTTATAAAATCCCATTTGGTTCACTTGCTTCAGTGAAGGAAATCTGCCATCCTTACCTGGTCTGGCCACCATGTGACTCCAGACCCTATGGTTGACTTTACTGCTCTCTGAAATAACCACGCAAGCCACTCAGTTCAAAAACAGGAATAAGCAGCAACACCTCATTCTCTGTTGAAGCATCGACTGCAAGTGAGGACATTTTTACCAACACCTGTGGTTAGAATCTGAATCCTACTTCTCTGAAAGAAACATTTCAAGACTTTTTAATAGACTAAGACTTTGAAATAACTTCAAGGAAGGCATTTAAAACATTAAAGGCAATTTCACCCAGCAAGAGAGAATTGTTAAAAGCAAATCACTGCAGATGCTGGAATCTGAAACCAAAAAAGAAAATGCTGGAAAATCTCAGCAGGTCTGGCAGCTTCTGCAAAGAGAGGAAAGAGCTGATGCTTCGAGTCCAGATGATGTTTGAGAATTGTCCCCTTCCTCCTCCAACCAAATGAGTAAACTAATTTTTTGAGACACTCTGGGGCAGATCAGTCATTAATAGTGGCTGATGGTACAATTAAGTTCTAGACAGTTTGATGAAGGAAGAAGTATTATTAGGGGATATTAGTGGGGTTTGTGAATCTATTCCCTAGTCTAAAGTTGACTGATAAAGTGACTTAGTTAGTGGAATTGTTATTATGGCAATCAACGGACAGCATAGTAGCATATTAGTTAACACTGCTGCTTCACAACTCCAGAGACTCGGGATCGATTCCTGGCTTGGGTCACTGCCTGTGTGGAGTTTGCACGTTCTCCTTAAGTCTGTGTGAGTTTCCTCTGAGTGCTCCGATTTCCTCCCGCAGTCCAAAGCTGTGCAGGTTAGGTTATTGCCATGCTAAAATTGCCCCTTAATGTCCAGAGATGGATAGGTTAGAGGGATTATTAGGACAATGTGAAGGGATATGGGGGTAGGGTCTGGGTGGGATTGCGGTCAGTGCAGACTCAATGTGCAGAATAACCTCTTTCTATACTGTAGGGTTTCTAAGTTCCTTCTTTACCTGTTGAAGGGGTAGATTTTCTTTTGGGTAATGATTTGGCCAACACAGATGATAAATTATGACTGTGTTGCAGCGGGCATCTGATCATATTTATTCTTCCAACTTCATAAAAATTACTGTGGTCAAGCACAAGAAGCTTTTTGCCGATAATGAAAAATTGGAAGAAAATCTGATTCACATAGGGAACCAACGTTCAGGCATGAAAGATGAGTTTGCCGGAGCTGAGAGTGGGTTGAGTCAGAGGGTCAGGTCGGGAGTGGTGGGATGGATTGGGTCTGAGGTCATTCAAAGAGAAGAGGGAAGTACTGGAAGATTACTTTGTGGGGGAGGGTGATTTGATTTGATTAGATTTATTATTATCACATGTATTAACTTATAGTAAAAAGTGTTGTTTCTTGCACACTATACAGACAAAGCATACCATTCATAGTGAAGGAAACCAGAGGATGCAGAATGTCATAGCTAGGGTGTAGAGAAAGATCAGCTTAATGTAAGTCCATTCAAAATCTGACACTAGCAGGAAAGAAGCTGTTCTTGAGTGGGTTAGAACATGACCTTAGACTTTTGTACCTTTCTCCCAATGGAAGAAGATGGAAGAGAGAATGTCCAGAGTGTATGGGGTCCTTAAGTATGCTGGCTGCTTTGCCAAGGCAGTAGGAAGTGTAGACAGTGTCAATAGGTGGGAAACTGGTTTGCATGATGGACTGGGCTACATTCATGATCTTTTGTAGTTCCTTATGGTCTTGGATAGACCAAGCAATGATGCAGCCAGAAAGAATGCTTTCTGTGGTGCATCTGTAAAAGTTGGTGATAGTCCTTGTTGACATGCCAAATTTCCTTAGTCTTTGATAAAATAGAGACGTTGGTGACTTTTTAACTATAGTGTTGACATAGGGGGACCAGGAAAGGTTGTTGGTGACCTCAAGTATAGATTCATCCAGATCTTCCAGGACGGAGGGCATGCTGTTGCTGACCTCTTACTCAAAGCAGGTGTAGAATGCATTGAGCCCATCAGGGAAGCGTGCATTGGAGTAGGTGATTTTGCGTGCCTTCACCTTGTAGTCTATGTCTTGTAGACCTTGCCATAGTTGGCGAGGGGTCGATTTGGCTAGCCTGGGACTCTAGGTTTGTCCAGTACTGTCACTGACCTATGTAAGAAAGCCAGGTAAGATCTGAGGAGCTCCATCAAAGATGTCAAAAGACAGTACCGGGGCACAGCCTTGTGATCTAATTTGCCAAAGTGTGGATGGGCAATGAAGCGATAGACATGTTTGATACTTGTGTAGCTGTGGCCTAGGATGTTTGGGTCTTTGGTGGAACAGGAGACGTGTTCCTGGTAACTTGGTAGTACGCTCTTGAGCTTGGCCTGGTGTGGAGGTTATACTGTGTGTGCCATGGGGTCAAGCCCCCTTAGAGGCGTGGTCTGGCAGATTAAAATAGTTACATTGAAGTTAGAAATAGTTTTACATTTCCTAACATTTTCAGAGGTAACAATTGAGGTAACACTGGCAGAACCATCCAAAGTTATCATTTGAAATATCTTTATCAGACTGTTCCCAGTTCCAGCACAATTGTCCAGGGGATGTTAGAGTTTTTGGACAATAGGTCGGTAAGTTCTTACCTGGGATTCCTCAGTGCAACTCTGGGATACCCCCCAAATCCAACACTGGGGAACCAAGAAACCACAGGCCAATAATTATTGCTGAACTAAAAAATATGGCTAAAGATATCTTACTGCTATTATTCTATTAAAAATGGTGCAGGAGAAATGGCGGATTCTGAGCTATGATAATTGGTGTTTCAATTCTTCTATTTCCACCTGTTATCCATATTGGGTATTGTTTTGGTGAAACCTTTGTAAGTTTATAATATGATATGTGTAATTGTGGAATAAAACAGAAAGTTTAATGCTGCAACTTTATAAGATCTTTGTCAGATTCTGCTTGGAGTACTGTGCACAGTTCTGATCCCACTTGGAGTACTGTGTGCAGTTCTAGTCACCTTACTATAGGAAAGATGTGAAAGCTATTGGGAGGGTGCAGAGGAGATTTACAAGGATGTTGCCTGGATTGGAAGGCATGCCTTATGAGAATAGGTTGAGGGAGCTGGGACTCTTCTCCCTGGAGAGACGAAGATTGAGAGGCGACCTGATAGAGGTTTATAAGATGTTGAGAGCTATAGACTCTCGGAGGCTCGGAGGTGGATTCTCGGAGGCTGTTTCCCAGGGCTGAAATAGTCACTACAAGAGGACACAGGTTTAAGGTGCTGGGAAGCAGGTACAGAGGAGATGTCAGGGGTAAGTTTTTCACTCAGAGGATGGTAAGTGAGTGGAATCGGCTGCCGTCGGTGGTAGTAGAGGCGAACTCGCTGGGGTCTTTTAAGAGATTTAATGAGATTTGAGTTATAGATAGGCCTGGTAGATTTTGGATATGATTGGCGCAACTTGTGGGCCAAAATGCCTGTTTGTGCTGTAGTGTTCTATGTTCTATATGTGCTATGTTTATCTGCATTGTATGTAATAAGCTATTGGAAGTTTATTGTGCAACGTGCTGTGTTTGCCATTGTTTGCCTGTTAGTTCACAAGTACCACATGTTAACCCTGAATAAATATTGTACATTGTTTTATCTTTCTGACCTTGTATAGTAAAGTTCACATTTGTTTGATCAAAACCCATGGAAACTTGTAGTTTCATTCATAGAGCAAATGTTGTTCATCTCAACATTTGTTTATTCTTAAATGAAGTAAGTCCCTAATCGAATCTGATCAATAATTTTGTGGCTCTGGCCAAGAACGATAATAGAAGTGATTATCTTAAAGAAAAAGCATGATGGTATGGCAGGGAATTAGAATCATGGAAAAATCATAGAACCCCTACAGTACAGAAGGAGACCATTCAACCCATCGAGCCTGTACTGACCACAATCCCATCCAGGCCCTATTCCTATAACTGCATGTATTAACTCTGCTAATCCCCTAACACTAATGCTCAACTTAGCATGGCCAATCAACCTAACCTGCATATCTTTGGTCTGTGGGAGGAAACAGGAGTACCCAGAGGAAACACATGCAGATATGGGGACAATGTGCAAATTCCACTCAGATGGTAACCCAGAATTGAACCCAAGTCCCTGGAACTGTGAGGCATCAGCGCTAACAACTGTGCCACTTGCTGCCCTTGAATTCTTCAAGAATCCAGATCCAGTGGAGGATTGTGGGGCAAAAGGAAGAGGGTTGAATAAGAGCTTCAAATAATAGGAATGATCAACTTTGTAGGGTTATTCAATTCATATTGGACCCCAAATCAGGACACTCGGAAATTATTTTTCTTAATATAAAGTCAATGGTAATGACATTTGTGAGAGATTTATGACAGGCAGCTGATCCAATATTACCCATTTTACACTATTGAAAAATGTTCACATACATATAGATGCAGCTCCCTTTCTAACATATAATGGCGTTTGGTTTCAATCTTAAAGTAGTTGATTTCCGCAGACAGTTTCACAGGTCTAGGGAGAAATGGCTTAAATTGTTAAAGTTTTCAGGTTAATGAATCTCATTTTAAACAATTGGTAAACACTCCTGGGGACACAATATCATTAATGTGACACCCCATCTGATAGAATTTATGTAGGACAAGTACACTGATAAGTTAGTTAATTAAAGGTAATGCACCTTTTTATACATTATAGAACAGTACAGGACAACAGAGGCCCTTCAGTCCTTGATGTTACGCCTTCTTTTTAAAAGCTGCCTATTTTAATTCAACAATCAATAAATAGCCAAAAATTATGTGCGTTCATTGGCGGTTGCTAAGCAGTTATTGTCTAACCAGTCGGAACAAAGAACCATAGCTAGATTTAGAATAACTTTCAGGAATGAAATGAAGGCCTCTCAGTTTGCTAAAAATATGATTTTTAAAAAATTCAGATCGGGTATAGCATTCTTGTATAAGCAGGGACTTGCTCTTGTTGGACAAAAATGATGTAGTCAAATTATCTAAGTGTTATTGGCGTGTGATTTGCTTTCCCTGCTCACTGTTAAATCTGATGAATTGCCATGATGCGGAGATACTGGCATTGGACTTGAGTGAGCATGGTAAGAAGTCTCACAACACCAGGTTAAAGTCCAACAGGATTGTTTGGAATCACAAACTTTCGGAGTGCTGCTTCTTCCTCAGGTGAGTGGAGAAGTGGGTTTACAAATACGACAGATATTAACAGAGGCACAATTGCAAGATAATGGTTGGAATGCAAGCCTTTACAGATAATCAAGTCTTTCTGGGTGTAGACAGTGTGAGAGGGGTAGTCACAGGTTACAAGGGTGTGAATTGTCTCTAGCCAGGACAGTTAGTAGGGTTTTGCAAGCCCCGGCCAAATGGTGGGGGTAACACAAAGTATGACAAGAATCCAAGATCCTGATTGAGGCTGTCTTCATGTGTGTGGAATACGGCTATTAGTTTCTATTCCGTGATTCTGTGTTACCATGTGTCGTGAAGGCCGCCTTGAAGATTAGAGATGAATGCCCTTGATTACTGAAGTGTCCCCTGACAGGGAGGGAACACTCCTGCCTGGTGATTGTCGTGCAGACTCCATTCATCGGTTGTCATAGCATCTGCATGATCTCACTGATGTACTACTGTGCCACAGTGCTGCTTGAATCACTACTGCAAAACGGATGCGAGTGTGAAGCCATACTACGAGGAAGACAGAATCTGCAGCTTACGCATAATTTGCCCACTATTGGTCTGAGACCCAATGCAGGCAAGCTCAGTAAACATACATGCAATACAGAGTCATCCATGCCCTCAGAGATTCCTAGTGTTTATTGATATGTTCAAGACACATTGCGTGAGAGGACACTGGAAACGCCAACACAGAAAGCAACGGCTGGGAAAAATGGTTCAATGTCAAAAGTGGCCACAACCAGAAGCCAAACAGCTACAGTATACAATCAATCAAGGGCACCTGAATGAAATGTCTAGCTTTACTACATGGCCAGATGATAATAACAAGACATCAATACACAAAGTGAGCATCAAAGAATATATTGGGAGCACAGTGTTTCTAACAGTGGCCTTATCCACTAGATTATACTCCCATGGACGTAGGGGCAGTGCAAATTGTGTGCTAAAATAAATAAATACCAGTGTTGGTACAAACATTCTACTTCACACACTGAAATTATGTACCCACCAAAATGGCAAGTGATAATTTAACTAAAGTCATTTCATCCCTGGAATGCATTATACTCTGCAATAACTCACCCTGGTCACCCCAGATATTACATATTGTGGAGACCACTTGTCCAGCTTCCACAGGCATATCAGCGTGCAGGGATTGAACCCTGGGTACCAACTACAACAACTTGAAAGCAAGAGAACACAAGGACACCCCAATCACATCTTTGTACCCGAAGAGGTTTAATAGGTTTGGAAGTTTCAAGGATAATGCAGTATTCCATCTCTGTGCAAATGTCACTCCATCCTCAATCCAAACCATAAGAGCAACATTCACACCCAGCACAAGACAAAAGCTGAACGGAGAAGATGGAGAAAGATGACATTCATCCAAAAAGTCCAACAATACACAGATTAGCTTAGCTGCATCACGAACACTGTTAAGGAAGTTGGCTTTATGTGAGTTTGTTTAGACCCAAAACATCTGACTGCAGCTCCAAAACAATGCTGCTATAAAACTGTCACACTTGAATAGCTGAACATCAATCTGTAAATGTCAAATTCTGCTCTCAACTCATCTGTTAGAATGACTACAGGTCAGGATACCTCCATAAGCCAACCCAGGAGATAACAACATTTTGGACCTCTTTTGGGAGAAACTGGTTCCAAAGGATACCATTTGGATTTTCCATAAACCAGGATATTTTCTAATAACATGTGAACAAGATTACATGAGAGATCCCAGGATATAACATCGCCATTGTTGGCACAGCAAAACAGCATCATCCAAACTTGCACCGTCTGAAGGAAACTGCATGCAATGGAGATCTATGTTTAATAGTCAGGTTGGCACAGTGGCACAGTTGTTAGCACTGTTGTTTCACAGCATCAGGACCTGGGTTGATTCTCAGCTTAGGTCACTGTCAGTATGGAGTCTATACATTCTCCCTGTGTCTCCATGGCTTTCCTCCAGGTGCTGCAGTTTCTTCCCACACTCCAAAGATATGCAGGTTAGATGGATTGTCCATGTTAAATTTCCCCTTAATAGCGGGTGGACTAGCTAGGATAAATACTTCTATTTTCTCAGAAAACTAAGGAAATTTGTCATGTCAGCTACAACTCTTACCAACTTTTACATAATCACAATAGAAGGCATTCTTTCTGGTTGTATCACAGCTTGGCGTGGCTCCTGCTCTGCCCAAAATCTCAAGGAACTACAAAACATCATGAATGTAGCCCAGCCCATCACACAAACTAGCCTCCCATTCATTGACTTGAAATGTTCAGTGTATCTAAACAGGCGGCGGAGTGTGGTGACTTGGGGATGGGTCACAGTAACGTCATTGCAGTGTTAATGCAAACCTACCTGTGACACCAATAAATAAATTTTACAACTTCAAGAATTAAATATCCTGACTTCTTTTGCAGCTCTTCAAATTTGTTCCCTGAGTTGCAGTACCTTAAGTGGCCACAGTCATAGCTCCTGCAATGATGGTGCTGTCGAGCTCAATTCATGAAACAGTGATCTTTCACATGGAAATGGACTGCAGACTTCCAAAGGTAAATTAAACAGAGGAAAAAGACTTTTTGAAATGTTCTTCTAGCTGTTAGAAATGGTTGAGAATTGTTACAAGATGGTCTGTTCTTCCTTGGCCCAGTGTGCAGTTTTTATCAAACCCTCACCCTCAACCCCCTGAAGGGATAGTAAGCAATATTCATAAATACTTATAGCTTTTGGAATTCCTATAATGCAGAAGGAAGCCATTTGGCCCATCAAATTTGCACCAACAGAGTATCCCAAAAAGGCCCTATCCTCTTAGCTCCAAGTATTTATCCTGCTAATCTCCCTAATCAATCTTGGGACACTAATGGACAAATGAGCACGGCCAATCTACCTAACCTGCACATCTTTAGACAATAGGAGGAAATTGGAGCAGCCAGAGGAAATCCATTCACACACAGGGAGAACATGCAAACTCCACACGACAATCACCCAGGTTGGAATTGAACCCTGGTCTCTGACACTGTGTGGCAGCAGTGCTAACCACTGTAACACCGTACTGTCCTTGTTGCAAAAAACAATGCTGAAGTTTGCTGTAAAAGCTAAGAGAGGCAGAAAAGCATGGTTCTCCTGATGGGAAATGGCATTCTTAATCCTTGGAGTTTGCTGTGTAAAAGCAGGCAAAACAAATTAATCGTATGACGATGTCAACATCTAGACAAGACCCATGTGGCGCATTGATTACAAGTTGGCACCAGTGTCTGGTTCCTTCAATAAGTTTTCCTTGGAAGTTGCTGATGACTGGCCTGCCACTGTTATCTCCAGTGCCAGTTTCTTGAGGAGTCTCAGTGGTGCTGATTCTTGTCCCCAAGTTATTTTGAACTTTTGGAAGTTCAAACTTCCTTTGGAACTTATAGGAGGACTGTTTAAATACTTTAATTGTTTCCACAGGCTGTTCAGTCCACCTTGTTGACCAACAAGGTGCATGCATTCGGCAGGTCGTGTGAGGGCTGCTCCTGGATGTTACTTCAGGAGTAGCCTAGTGCTTCACGTCGTTAGTGTATGCTTAAACTGGACCATCAGATGGGCAACATGACAGCTCAGAGACTATCGCTGTTGCTGTGCAGACACATGGATTTGGGCCTGCGTCTGCGGGAGTTTGCGCGTTCTCCCCGTGGTTGCGTGGGTTTTCTCCGGGTGCTCCGGTTTCCTCCCACATCCCAAAAATGTGCTCTTAGGCTGATTGGGTAACAAATTGTCCCTATATTGGTCTCTATATGTCATTAAGACGTTAGGACGGCGGCGCAGGCTCGTTGGGCCGAAGGGCTTGTTTCCCGTGCTGTGTTGTTCTTTGTTCTTTGTTCTTTTGGATCATCTGTGCATGATGCTATGGGGGGTAGTGGAAGTGGATATAGTAGTGGCTTTTAAGGAGCATCTTGACAAATACTTGAGTAGGATGGGAATAGAGGGAGATGGAAGGGTAGGGGGTTTTTGTTAAATCGGGCAGCATGGTCAGTGCAGGCTTGGAGGGCCAAAGGGCCTGTTCCTCTGCTACAGTTTTCCTTGTCTTTGTTCTTTGATGCAACACCTCGACATTCACCGCCAACAACACGAATCCCTCGTATAGAGCAGGCTGCATTCAGAGTTGTGCAGATTGGACATTTTCCCTTGTGTGTCACGCAGACGTACCTGAACTGGAAAAGATAGGCTGGAGAATCACGTGAATTAGGCATTGAACTAATGGCATGCATTGTCACTGCTGGAGAACGTGCTGTTTCATACAGCCAGCATGCAGCAGAAATGAAATCTTGCTGAATTCATCAGAATGTAATTTCTTGGACCAAAATAACACAATACAAATGCGCAAAAATTCACTTTGCCGAGGACGCCCTTCACTGGATTCAATTCAAATAATTATACATTGATGTGTGTGCCATTAAACAAAGACATCAGTTCTGTAAAAAAAAAGAACTCATTTTGCCTTTGTGGCTACCTATAAAAATGCTCTTGCCCCCTTAACGATACTCCTTCAGAAAAACCCTTTATTTATTAGTGCAAGAAAAACAAATCGATGCACCCCACACTGTCGATGTCAGTATAGTAGATATTTAACCAATACCTAGCTTGATTGTAAAAGACCATTACCTCACGTTCATTGCTGGAGAATATTATGCTTTGTTACACAAACATTAATGTTTCATGAATGAATGGTTTTGGTCAACTCGATAAATCTTTACAAATGTATTTTTTGCACTCTACCCCCTTCAGGGTTTGTGAAGAAAGCCATTCCAACAGTGGCCTCTAATATGTCCCAGTTTGATAACCTGTAATGGGTGTATATCAGCTCTGTTTGCGAGTCAAAAAAATAGATAGCTTTCATCAAGAGTGAATACTCGGGAGTGAAATTTCACCATGCTCTCGTTCTGTGAGAGGAAGTGTCACCAGACTCCAAAAAACTACTGTTGCTGTTGACACCATTGTTCGGTCATTGTAGAGAAATAGCACATCACACTCGGAGCCATGCTCACTCTGCCATTGGTTGACCTCGGATTAGAAGGCCTGCTGTCAGCGACTGCTAAATACTGGTATGGTTTCAAATACCTGTTCCATCTTTCAGTACCCAAGCATGTTCCATCCCTGATACCTGTCAAGCTTGTGTAAGTTGTTAAAAAGATAGTTACAGAAATATTTCAAGGAACTGTTTTGGCTCACACCATAACACTGGACTGGCCACAACTGGCCTACTTTCTCAAAAGATGAAAAAATTTGGCACGTCAGCTATGAGACTTACCAACTTTTACTGATGCACCATGGAAAACATTCTTTTTGGTTGTATCACCGCTTGGTATGGCTCCTGTTTTGCCCAAGACCGCAGGGAACTACAAGAGGTCATGAATGTAGTCCAATCCATCATACAAAGCATCCATTGCCCTGTCTAGGCTTCCTGCTGCCTTGGTAAAGCATCCAGCATAATCAAGGACCCCATATTCTCTCTTCCACCTTCTTCCTTCAGGAAAAAGATACAAAATTCTGAAGTCATGGACCAACCGAATCAAGAACAGCTTCTTCCCTGCTCCCACCAGACTTTTGCATGGATTTATCTTGCATTAAGTTGATCTTTCGCTACGCCCTAGCTATGATTGTAACATGCATTCTGCACTCCCTCATTCCCTTCTCTATGAATGGTATGTTTTGTCCATATGACTTGCATGAAAGAATACTTTTCACTATAATACTAATATGTGTGACGTTTGGGGCGTTTGGGAAGTAAGAACAATTGATTTGCTCAGATGGAGCAATGACCGTTCACCTGCAAGATGAAATAAAATTTGACCAGCTGTTGTGCAGGGTAATGGTGTGAGGAAATCTAACCATCACTGCTTGATGGCAACACCATCACTCAATCCCCCACTATCAACATCCCGAGGCTTATCATAAAAATACTGTGATAGGTCAGAGGTTGGGAATCTGGGAGCATATAACTCACCTTGTATCTTCCTAGGGGAGGCAATGGTCTGGTGGTAATACCATGAGACTATTAAGCCAGAATCTCAGCTCATATTCTCGGGACCTGGGTTCGAATCCCACCAAAGCAGGTGGTGGAATTTGATTTCAGATAAAAAATATCTGGCATTAAGGGTCTACTGATGACAGTGAAACCATTATGATTGTTGGAAAAACCCATCTGGTTCACTATTGCCCTTTAGGGAAGAAAATCTGCTGTCCTTACCTGGTCTGGCCTACATGTGACTCCAGAACCATAGCAATGTGGTTGGCTCTCAATTGCCCTCAGACCACTAAGGATGGGCAACAAATGCTGGCCAGCCAATGCCATTCATGTTCTATGAATGAATAAAAAAAAGAGGCATAAGTCATGAGTGTGATGAATTACTCTTACCCTGCCTGGATGAATGCAGCTCCAGCAACACTCAATCAGCTTGACAGCATCCAGGACAAAGAAACCTGCTTGACTGATGCCTCATCCACAGATATTCACTCCCTTCACCACGACAAAGAGTGGCACCAGTATGTACCCTTCATAAGATGCACTGTAGCAACCCCTCAAGGCTCCTTTGGCAGCACCTTCCAAACGCATGACTCCTACTGCCTGGAGGACAAGCCAGCAGAAACTTGGGAACACCACCACTTCAAAGTTCCCCTCCAGGTCACTCACTATCCTGACTTGGAAATATATCACTGTGCCTTCATTGTTGCTGGATTAAAATCCTGGGAGTGTTTAACAGCACTGTGGATGCAGCTCCATCACAGGGGTTGCAGTGGTTCAAAGCACTTTACCACCAGCTACTCCAGGACAATTCAGGATGGACAATAAATGCTGACACAGCCAGTGCTACCTCTGTCTTATAAATGAACAACAACAAAAAAGACACTGGAAATCACAGAATTCACTTTTTTTTTCATTATTGGCACCACATTTCCAACCAGGTGTCCTTTGGGGGATGCATCCTGGATACCAGGTAGGGAAATGCTCCTTGCACCCAACTTCCACAATTATACAGTTAATTAGCCATCTCAAACTATCAGGGACGTGCTGCCCTGAGCTTCATTCATTTGTCACCAGTCTCCCCCTCCCCAGCCTCCACCACTTCTACCTATCTCTCCTTCACCCCCAACTCTCAGGATATATCTGAAATTGCCTTCAACTTTTGAAAAAGGCTGAAATAAATGTTTGCCCCCATAATGCAGGCATTTACCTTTAAGTGTAAGCCATTTCATTTTCAGATGCTGCCAAGAAATATTCCTTGTGCATAATTAAGGACCTCATGCACCCCGGACTCTTCCACTTTTTTCCGTTGGGAAAAGGATACAAAAGTCTGAGGTCCCATACCAACAGATTCAAGAACAGCTTCTTCCCTGCTGCTGTCAGATTTTTGAATGGACCTACCTCGCATTAAGTTGATCTTTCTCTACACTCTGGCTATGACTGCAACACTGCATTCTACACTCTCTCCTTTCCTTCTCCATGAACGGTATGCTTTGTCTGTAGAGCGCGCAAGAAACAATACTTTTCACTGTATGCTAATGCATGTGACTAATAATAAATCAAATCAAAATCAAATCAAATTTGCCTTGTTCTCTGCACAAAAGGTATTTCTGCACCAGCAGCTATTCATAAATATCAAATTCAGCTGCAGAGGGCATTTTGAGACAATCCCTATCATAGAACATAGAACACTACAGCACAAACAGGCCCTTCAGCCCATAAGTTGCACCGATCATACCATTCCTTCTAGGCCATAGAACTATCTGTAACTCCCAATCCCATTTAACGCCATGCACTCATCCAGAAATCTTTTAAAAGACCCCAGCGAGTTTGCCTCCACCACTACTGACGGCAGCCAATTCCATTCACTCACCACCCTCTTAGTGAAAAACTTACCCCTAACGTCTCCTCTGTACTTGCTGCCCTGCACCTTAAACTTGTGTCCTCTCATAACGACCATTTCAGCTCTGGGAAATAGCCTCCGGGAATCCACCCCATGTATTCCTCTCAACATTTTATAAACCTCTATCAGGTCGCCTCTCAACCTTCGTCTCTCCAGGGAGAAGAGACCTACTCCCTCAACCTATCTTCAGAGAGCATGCCCCCAATCCATGTAACATTCTTGTAAATCTCCTCTGCACCCTCTCAATAGCTTCCACATCCTTCCTATAGTGAGGTGACCAGAACTGCACACAATACTCCAAGTGGGGTCTGACAAGGGTCTTATAAAGTTGCAGCATTACCTCCTGACTCCTAAACTCAATCCCTCGCTTAATGAAGGCCAATACACCATATGCCTTCTTGACTACATCCTCCACCTGTGATGCCAATTTAAGAGTCCTATAGACTCGGACCTCAAGTTCCTTCTGCTCCTCAACACTGCTAAGACTCCTACCCTTGATATTGAACTCCTTCATCCCATTGCTCTTGCCAAAATGGACTATCACACATTTATCTGCGTTGAAGTCCATCTGCCACTTCTCCGCCCATTCTTGCATCCTATCTATGTCTTGCTGCAGTTTCTGACATCCCTCCAGACTATCCACAACACCACCAACCTTCGTATCATTGGCAAACTTATTAACCCATCCCTCCACTTCCTCATCCAGGTCATTTATGAAAATAACAAACAGCAAGGGTCCTAGAACAGATCCCTGGGGCACTCTACTGATGACCGATCTCCATGCAGAAAAAGAACCTGCCACAACCACTCTCTGCCTTCTGCAGGCAAGCCAGTTCTGGATCCACAAGGCCAAAGCTCCTTGGATCCCATGCCCTCTCACCTTCTCAAGAAGGTCTCATGGTATGGTTTGAACCAGTGACACGGTACAAATATCATGAATGGGATTTTCTGCCCGTATTTGCCCCAAAACCAGAAGATTCCACCCAAGATCAATGGACCTTTGGATGGCCCACATCTCCAGTCCACTACAATTCCCGTGGCGGTGGAACAGGAAAATTTCCCCCCAATATTTGGATTTCAGATCTGTTATTCAGTGCTCCGTACAGGCCGAGAGAACCACCAGCTTTCAGGTCTACGGAGCTTGGCAGTTGGGAGTTGTACGAAAAGATCACATAGTGACATGTTTATGAGCCCTTGTAGGCAGACTTACAAAAGTTGCTCAGTATAATAACTTCAGGAGTTGGCTGTAAAAGAACAGTGCTTTATTGTACAAAATAAAGTAAAGCCACAAGCTTGTGGCGAATGCAAACAGTTCCTAACAGGACAATACAACAATGAACCTGCTTTGTAAAGGGCTTTGGATATGTGTTCTACCTTGAAAAGTAATTACCAGAGGAGTTTGTATTCAATGAGTCCTACATGGAGGTCAACCAATGATTCCCTAGTGGTCCTGGGAGTTATCACACTCAACAACTGTCCTGACACAATTGACATTGCATTGCAGGTCCTAGTTTCCCAAAGGAGTCATCTTTGCATAACGTTCATATTGTTATGCGTCAGTTTTAAAAAGAAGACTTTTCTATCTTGTAAGAGCCTGGAAACTAATTTGGGTAGATGAAGTTTACATACAGATTAACCATGACCCTAGTGATTGGCAGAACAGGCATAAGGGTCTTAAAATGCTACTCATATTCCAATTCCCCCTGGCAGAATGAACATACAATCTTCTATGAGATGAAGGATAATTGACATGAGCCTATGGCACTTTGTAAGATTTTCACTGTCGACATCTTTTACTCTGTATTGACGATATTAAAATCCTTTTAAAAACAGAATCATCATTTCAGTATCCCTTTAAGAGGAGTGTCACCAGGATGGATGGTTATAAAGTAATGGTTACAGGGTGGATAGTTAGAGGGCAATGCTTACAGGGCAAATAGTTGTAGGATAATGGTTAAGGATGGATGGTTACAGGATGATGGTTACAGGGTAACGGTTACAGATAATGGTTACAAGGTGAATGATTACAGGATGGATAGTTACGGGGTAATGATTAAGGACAGATGGTTACAGAGTAATGGTTACAGGGTGGATGGTTACAGGGTAATGATTATAGGTTGGATGGTAAATGGATAATGGTTACAGGATAATGATTGCAGGATGGATGGTTACACGGTGGATGTTTACAGGGTGGTGGTTACAGGGTGGATGGTTATAGGGTAGTGGTTACAGGCTGGATGCTTACAGGGTAATGGTTATAGAGTGGGTGTTTACAGGCTGGATGGTCACAGAGTTAGATAGTTACAGGCTGGATAGTTACAGGCTGGATGGTTACAGACCAGATGGTTACAGGCTGGATGGTTACAAGATAGATGGTTACAGGATAATAGTTACAGGGTGGATGGTTACAGGGTGGATGGTTACAGGATGGATGGTTAGGCCAGTTGGTTACAGGATGTATGGTCACAGGCTGGATGATTATAGGATGGATGGTTACAGGGTAATCGTTACAGGATAATGGTTACAGGCTGGATGGTTACAGGTCGGACGATTACAGGCCGGATGGTTACAGGATGGATGGTTACAGGCTGGATGGTTGCAGGATGGATGGTTACAGGGTAATGGTTACAGGGTGATGGTTACATGCCAGATGGTTACAAGCTGGATGGTTACATGCCAGATGGTTACAGGATGGATGATTACAGGATGGATGGTTACAGGATGGATGGTAATGCCTCTGAAAGTGTTGAGAAGCTGACAGCAGTCATCGGAAAATTTGCTTTTCCAGCTGCTAAATCGGCTTTGGACATTACGGCTGTTAACTGATATTCTGTGTGGTGAACTCATTGCAACTGCTAAGCACGATCAGTCAAGCAGAAAATCAGCAATTAAAGCTACAATGAAGGGGCAGAAGAAGCTAAAAACAAGCCCAGAAATCATTTAGTGCTACAACTTTGGAATGCTAAACATGTTGTATTTGGAAGCTCTGGCTGGGATACTGTGCAGCAATGCTTTGTCTCATCTCTGCTGCGGGCAGTGCTCTGGAATGAGTGTGGCCTGATTTTTAAAATTATTATAATTCATTGCTAATGACTGGGAGGCAATCAGAGGAAAGCTGGAGATTTGTAAACAATCGGCCTGATAGGGAGAAGGAGATCTATGGATGTTTCTTCGGGATGGGTATCAAGGGACAGGGAGCAAAAGAAGAGAACTGAAAATGAGCTCATTGCAGTTCTCACTGTAAATGGGAAATGATAGCAGAAGGAACATGGTCCTCATTTGCATAGTATTTATGTGTGAGTACCATGAATGTCCCCTACAGAATCAATGGCTTCACCTGTTGGGTCAGCAAAGTGATCCCCAGCAGTTTTCTCACCGAGTCTATCCTCAATCTAATCTGATGCCAGAGCACTTTAGCTTATATGCCCTTGTCATATCAAATATCACCATAAAATCAAACTATACCCATTCTCCCCCTGTCATCCACCTTCTGTCATCCACCCTGTACTTATTCACTCTGCACCTTTCACCCTGTACCCAGTCACTCTGCACCTTTCACCCTGTACCCATTCACCCTGTACCCATTCACTCTATACCCATTCACCCTGTACCCATTCACTCTATACCCATTCACCCTGTACCCATTCACCCTGTACCCATTCACTCTATACCCATTCACCCTGTACCCATTCACCCTGTACCCATTCACTCTATACCCATTCACCCTGTACCCATTCACTCTATACCCATTCACCCTGTACCCATCCATCTTGTACTCATTCACCCTGTACCTATTCACTCTGTACCCATTCACCCTAACTTCATTGCAGTATTAATGTAAGCTTACTTGTGACACTAATGAATAAACTTTAACCCCATTCATCTTGTTCCCCTCTACTCATTCATTCTGTATCTATCCACCCTGTGCCCATTCACCCTGTACCCATGCATTTTGTGCCCTTCCACCCTGTACTCCTTCATCCTGTAACCATTCACTCTTGGCCCATTCACCTTGTACCCATTAACCCTACACTCATTTATCTATTTCATATCCATTGACCTTATACCCATTTACGCTATACCCACCAAACCCATAGCCATTCACCTCGTACCCATTCATCTTGTATCTATTCACTCTGTATCCTGTGCCCAGTCACTTTGTGCTGTATGGACAGTGTAAAGAGGACAAAAAAATCAGATAAAACTCGATCAATGTCCTTGTAGAGAGATGGTGGTGTATTTGTACCTGCCAGCCTAATTCTCTAGGGTTATGGAATCAAATCCCCATGGCAGCTGGTGGGATTTTAATTCAATTGATACACCTGGATTGTAAAGTTGCCCACAGCAATGTGACTGATTCTTAATGGTCCTCAATTTAAGGGCAATTTGGGATGGGGGCTAATGTAAACAAAGAACAAACAAAATTACAGCACTGGAACAGGACCTTCGGCCCTCCAAGCCTGCACTGACTGCTGCCCGACTTAATTAAAACCCCCTACGCTTCGAGAGAACATATCCCTGTATTCCCATCTTATTCATGTGCTTATCAAGACATCCCTTAAAGGTCACTACCATATCTGCTTCCACCACTCCCTTGGCAATAAGTTCCAGGTCCCCACCACTCTCTAATTAAAAAATCTGCCTCTTACATCTCTTTTAAAACTTGCCCCTCGCACTTTAAATCTATGCCTCTGAGTAATTGATTCTTCCACCCTGGGAAAAAGCTTCTGACTATCCACTCTGTCCATGCCTTTCATAATCTTGTAGACTGCTTTCAGGTCTCCCCTCAATCTTGTTGTTCCAGTAAGGGAAAACCCAAGAGTAACAAAGAAGGTCAACAATAACGTTCAAATGAAAAGTATTTGTAGCCAGGAATAGTGGTAGACAAGAGGATTGGGAAGCTTTTAGGATCCAGCAGCAAAAGGCTAAAAGCTTATAAGAAGGGAGAAAATGAATTTTGAGACAAAACTTGTAGCATAAAGCCAACGATATGAGTTTCTATGGATATTTAAATAAGAAGCAAGCGGCTAAGCTAAATGTGGGACCTCAACTGATTGAGGCTGGTGAATTGATAATAACAAACAAAAAAATTGGTGAACATGCTAAATAGGTTTTTTTACATCAGTCTTCTCCATAGAAGACATTGCAAATATCCTTAAGATATCAGATAGGCTGATTTCAAATAACATGGTGGATCTTGCAAAAATCCCAATCACAAGGGATAGAATATCAGAGAATCTCAATGTGCTAAAGGTGGACAAGTTATCAGGACCTGATGAATTGCATGCTAGGGTTTTAATGGAAGCGGCTGTAGGGATAGTGGATGCATTGGCTGAAATTTTTTTTAAATGTTAAATTCCAGGAGGGTGCCAGAAGTTTGCGAAAATAGCTATTCATTTCGGGAAGCTGAATGTAATCAAAACCATGGTTTTATGAAAGGTAAATCATCTTGGACAAATTTGCTCGAATTCTTTGAGGATGTAACAGAATGAGGATAAAGGAGGACTTGTAGATATAATGTATTTAGATTTCCAAAAGGCATAAGAGACTGGTGCACAAAGTAAAAGCCCATGGAATTGGAGAAAGTGTGTTAGCATGGATTGTGAACTGACTGCCATGTAGAAAACAGAGTGTTGGAATAAATGGGTCCTTTTCAGAGTGGGAAAATGTAATTAGTGGAGTACCACAGGGATCAGTTCTCGGCCCACTATTGTTCACTATTTACATAATGACCTGGAGGAAGGTACAGAACATAAAGTTTCCAAATTTTCCATTGATGCTGGGAGAGGTGGAGGGCAGGTTGCAATGGGGATATCGTGATTCTACAACAGAATATAGATAGATTGGGTGACTGCGCGAAAACTTGGCAAATAGAGTTTACTTAGGGATTTGTGAGGTCATGCACCTTGGTAGGAGGAATCAAAAGGCAGAATATTATCTAAATGGAGAGAGAGAGAGACTGCGGGTGAACAAAGTGCAGACAATGTTAGGTGTTCTGACACATGAATCACAAAAAGCCAGCAGGCAGATCCAACAAAGCATTCAAGAAGGCAAACAGAATTTTGAATATATGGCAAAAGGGTTGGAGTTTAAAAATAGGGAGGTTTTGTTGCAATGGTACAAAGTGTTGGTGAGGCCTCAAGTGGAATATTGTGTACGGTGTTGGCCTCCTTACCTGATAAAGGATATAGTAACAGAGGAGGCAATCTGAAGGGATTCACCAGGCTAATTCCTGGGATGGAGGATTGTCTTATCAGAGACTAAGTAGTCTGGGCCTGCATTCCTTGGAGTTTAGAAGAGTGAGGGGTAACCTTAGTCAAACATATAAAACCTGGATGGGGCTTGACAGGGTAGATAGTGAGATGCTTTTATGAGTAGGAGAGTGTTGAACAAGGGGATATTGCTACAAGATAAAGGGCCAGTCATTTATAACTGAGGCACGCAGATATATCTTCTCTCAGAGGGCAATGAATCTCTGGAATTCTCTGCCCAAAGGGTAATGGAAGCTGGATCATTAGAGGCATTCAAAGTGGAGGTGGGTAGATCAAGGAATAGAGGAGAGGGCTCTGGAGAAATGGCACAGAAAAGGAATTGAAGCCAGTATAAATCAGCCATAATTGTACTGAATGACAGGGCAGGTTTGAGAACCAGATGGTCCAGTCCTGCTTCTATTTCTTGTGACCTTTTCCAGTGACAGCTACATCCCATGAAGGTATTAAAAAGAGAGATTGTGCATATTGTTCCAGCAGGAATTTTAGGCCTGCCTTAATTGGCATCGCTCAAAAGAAGCCTCACTAGTCTTTCCAACTCTTTATGATGAAGTTGGGTGGATCTGGACCAGGAGGAAGTTGGCAACAGTCAAGCTGCCCACACTCCTCTGCTTTAGCACTCAAATGGTAATTCCCCCCTCAGAGCTGTTTCTCACTGGCAGCAAGCTGGAGTATTCCGTCTGCTGCCCTGAAAATTATCCTCAAGTGTTCACACGCACCATTGTGAAATTGCAAATGTCTTGGAAATGGGCCTCAGCCTCATTAACAGTCAAACTCCCTGGACCCTTGTTGATCACAATCTCTACTCTTGTCTCTTTGAGTTCCAGAAATGGGGCTTATGTTTTTTACAGTTTTTTAAACAGCTTGATATGATCTGTCAGAAAATTGATTTGATTTCTATGAAAATGTTTGGCTATCCTTTCTCTCAAAACATACTGTGAACCGAATTTGTATTTCCTGAGGATCTGACAACATACTGGGATGAGGCCGCAGACTCGCCAAATCTCACCCTTTTTTCACTAGTTTCGGGTTAAGATGTAATTGTTTGTTATTGGTCTCACTGTGAAGTAAGCGAACACATGTACATCAGCTTGTTATTTTTCCTCAAGGGTCTGCTGTAAAATCCTGATCCTGCCAGCACATTAAAGTTGAATGTTGTCGGGGTCTCAGACCCGTTCTACCTCCAAAGGCCTCACTGGAATTCAAAAGAAAGAATACACATGAAAACATGCTTCTGATTTTCCCCTCTTATATAGAATCATCATAGAATCTGCAGTGCAGAAGGAGGCCATTTGATCCATTCAGCCAACTCCGATCCAGGTCCTAATCCCATCCAGGTCCTAATCCCATAACCCCACATATACAAAGAAAATAGGACTAAGAAAATTACAGCACAGGAACAAGCCCTTCAGCTCTCCAAGCCATGCTGCTTGACTGAACTAAAACCCCCAACCCTTCCTCAGACCATATTCCTCCATTCGCATCTCATTCATGTATTTGTCATGACGCACCTTAAAATATTTACCCTCCTGACATTCAGGGGCAATTTTATTAATGCCAAGCAAACTAACCCACACATCTTTGGACTATGGGAGGAAGCCAAAGCACCTGGAGGAAACCCATGCAGAGATGGGGAGAATGTGCTAACTTCGCACAGTCATTGACCCAAGCTGGGAATCGAACCCAGGTTCCTGATGCTGTAACACAGCAGTCCTGACCATTCTGCCACCCCCTCAACAACATTATAGAACAGCACTGGGGATGATGAAGTGCAGAGAGACAAATCTTTGTTACGAGATCACTGCTCCATTGAGCAAGAATGAAAGCTGGCTTGAGTTCAATGGCTCAGGTGGAAACAAAAATTGGCGCATGATTGCGAAGCTTATTTCAATGCTGTAATGCTCTACAATTCTATTGGGGAGTTAGCACAGCAAAAATAATTACTCTAGATACCTAGTGTGGCAAAAAGCAAAATACCAGTACAGATTAGCAAACTGGGGGAGGCATCCCTTTTTATTGATCATAAAATACGGGAGCTGAATTTTACAAGATGACATATCATGCACCCAGCAGACACCTCCCCGCTCCTCCCTTCAACCACCTCCACGGGCACAGTCCTCTGTCACAACCAGTAGAAAGCTCAGTTGGTAGCTCACCAACTCACCAGCTTGAAAATGGGTTACCCCACTGGGCCAGCCCTAACCAGTTGAGGAGTGTCCCGTGAAGTATCAAGCTGTTAGTGCCTCCCCTCACCAGTTTCTCTTACGCGGCACACCATTTCCCTCATGGACAGGAAATCATTCTGCTATACCCCTTCCCCAACCCCAAGGTGCTGGCCAATTTGAATGGAGAGCAGCAGTGTGGTCCCAAAAGTGCCAGAATGCAATAGTGGCTGCTGTTGGTATGACAAGTGGGTTCTGGCAGGAGCATGGATACAGGGTTTAGGTAAACTGGGTATAAAGACAATAGTACAAGAAGTTAATACTTGACTCCCTAAAGCCTATCAACTGTCCACAAGGCATAAGCCAGCAAGGTGATGGAATATTCTTTACTTGCCTGGTAAAGGGCAACTTCAACAACATTCAGGAAACTTTGAGATCATCCAGGACAAAACAATCCATTGGATTGGCACCCTCTTCACCACCATCAACAACCATTGACACACAATCGCTGCCATTTGTACCATCTGCAAGGTGGACTGCAGAATTGCAGGAATACCGAGACTCCTTTGACAGCACCTTCTAAACCTGTGGCTTCTATCACTGAGGACAGCAGACACATGGAGACTCCACTCCCTGAAAGTACTCCTCCAGCACACGCCATCCCGACTTTGAAATATATCACTGTTCCTTCACTGCCTAAGAGCACTGGGCGTGTACCTACATCACATGGACTGCAATGTTTTAAGAAGGCAGCTCACCATCAACTTCTTTAGGGCAAATAGGAACAGGCCGGTCTAGCTAATGATGCCCACATCCCACGAAGGAATAAATGAAAAGAACAATCGCATAAAAATCTCCATTGCTGATCAAGCTATGTAATGCCATAGGTTGAAAGGGATTGATAATCTTTACTGTTCTTGCATTGTGAGATTTATGGGCTGTGCGTTTCTCACATATTTTATTTTATATATACAATAGATCATGATGTATAAGTTGACCTTTGAAACTTTAAAAAAAATCCTTTCAAAAATAGGAATCGACATGCACACCGATCATAAAATGTAAATTTCTGGTGTTGATGTATGACGTTTAGTTTATTCGGTGTGGGCATGTCTTAAATTGCTGCACATTCCTTGACAAGATGGGCCATTTTGCCTGCTTCATCCCTTGGGCCAATTTATAAGACGTGCATAACTCTGAGCATGCATTTCTGAGCTGAAAAAATGAGGCCAACTCCCAGTGTGGGGATAGCCTTGGGATCCACCTTTACTGCAGAGCAATTGTAGGAGTGGTGAGGTGGATGGGATCTTTGGGTGGCATGGTGACAAAATGGTTTGCATTGTTGCCTCAAAATTCCAAGGACCCCAATTCGATTCCTGGCTTGGGTAACTGTCTGAGTGCAGTTTGCACATTCTCCCCGTTCTGCGTGGATGCTCGGATTTCTTCTCACAGTCCAAAGATGTGTGGGTTACGTTGATTGGCCATACTAAACTGACCCAAGTTTCAGGGGGATTCACAGGGTAAATATGTGGGGTCACGGGGAAAGGCTGGGATTGTCGTCAGTGCGGCCTCGATGGGCTGAATGGCCTCCTTCTGTACTGTAGGGATTCTATGATTCTACGATCGCACATTGGGTACAGAACTGAATATTCATTTGGTGCCAAAAATCTGGAGTTTCTTTCTACACAGGGCTAACTTACATACCGTGATCTACACTACGAATCTGTAATCTTGCTGTAGGCAAACAATTTGATGAAGCTGCAGGTCATACACCCTTAAATTTACGAAGTAAATCCTGTTTTATAGGCTCCAGGGCAAAGGTGAAACCATTTTCACTACGGTGGTATTTAAGAAGAAACAATATTGTTACATAATGTGTGCATTATTCTGAATTTATGCATTTAATCTTGGGGTTTAAATGAAGGAGATAAATCAGGAATGTTACATAAATTTGAATCTTCCAATTGGACTTCTGCAGTTTAATTTATGGAAGTGTTACCCAATACTAGTAGGTCTGATGACTTTACCACTTACAAATATAATAAATTAGAAATAACTCAAAATTTTTAATATTCCCCTCATCAAAATTTCAAATCAGGCTTTGTATTCCAAGCCAATAAAAGTTCAATTGCTTTCTTTTTCAGTCCCATACTACATTGGACTGACTGTCACTGTGATGACACATGTCCACTCTAATCTGCACATGGTTACAAGCGTGCTGAAATACGTCTCTTCTCTTACCATGCAGAGATCAGAGCAGACGTTCATTATCGCAGTCAATCCAAACATTAGCACTTGATCCTTCCTTTGCAGCCGACTACATTGAAAACCCCAGCAAACCCTCTGCAAAGGGAATCTGACGGTGGAAATGCACTGCCAACAGCCAGGTTGCTAAGTAGCTGCGCTGGCTAGTTACCAGTCGCGATGAGGAATGCTTAACCCAAATTAAAAACATACGGGAATAGTGCCTTTCACGTCGCAAAACATCTTCAGTCTTTCATGGGTGTGCAATCTCAGAAAGCGCTGACGCCCAGTCACATCAGAAGATATTCAGAAAATGAGGGGTAGAAAGTATCTCTGAATTGAGTCATTTGCACTGATGGTTGGGAACAAGAGGGCAGAATTGGAGCAGCACTGAGTTGACTTTTGAACTTACATTTATGTAGCACCGTTCACAAACTGAAGATGTACCAAAGTAACTTACAGCCAATTAAGTTCTTTTGAAATGAAGTCATTATTTAATGTAGGATTTAAAATAGGCTGCCAATTTGCTGTGGTGCAAAATGGTTAGCAGCCATTAGCACTGTTGCCTCATTGAGCCAGAGACACGGGTTCAATTCCACCTCGGGTAACTGTCTGTGTGGAGTTTGCACGTTCTCCCCTTGTCTGTGTGGGTTTCCTCTAGGTGCCCCAGTTTCTTCCCATAGTCCAATAATGTGTGGGTTAGGTGGATTGGCCATGCTGAATTGCCCCTTAGTATCAAGGGTAAATGCATAGGGGATAGGACTTGGGTGGGATTGTTGTTAGTGCAGGCTCGATGGGCTAAATGGTCTCCTCTATACTGCAGGGATTCTAATATTCTAAAATCTTCCCCAATCATTTTCTTATGTAATGCCTTTAGTCGAATAATATGCAATTTAATACAGAAAGGATAAGCATGCAGCTAAAATGAATTATTTTATAGGGGAGAGGCATGTTTGTACGCTGGTACACAATCCTGTGATATGTCATAAACTTGAATTCCCCATTGACCAGATACTCAGCTGTGTCACCAGTATAGTTATAGATCAGAGGTTGGGTGCATGAATTCAGGAAGACATCAATGCTGTTACGCTCCCACATTTCTCAGGAGATGGTTCACCAGCAGTATTGGGATAGACCTGAGAACAGTAGATCGTGAGCTTTCAATTACAATGGATGCCAGGAAGAACCTGTTGGAAAGCTATACCAAGAATTGAAGATTGAATGCTTGGGCTTTGAGACATTGATGTCAGAACCAAAATGGGATGCTGAGCCCATGTGTGCCCGTGCTGAGACTGGCATTGTAACCTTTCTGGTGGGCAGCCTCCTAACTGACCATCTCCACATTTACCATTGCATTGAAGATAGCCAGCAGTCTCTTGATGTTGTTAGCCCAATCAAAGAATCCATCTGAAAGCTTGCAAGCCCACCAGGAGATTTGGCAATGACTGGGACAATTTGGAGGTTGCAAGGATACCTTAACATCCTCAGAAGCATACCTTTAAACGAATAATTCTGAGGCTCAAACCCTTGGGCCATGTGCATTATTTAAGCTGTGAGTGCAGTTCATGACCCTGTCACTGGGGATTGAATCAACTGCCCTGAAAGTCATCTAGGCTGCCTTTATTGAACTGGGTGAGGAACACTCATGCCAATGGCTAAATGCCAGCCAAAGCACAAAATCACCTTTAACTGGAGCCTCATGATATTAAGTAGATGTGTGACTCCACTTCCCATAACACCCTGATTAATATTTCCCAACAGTAGGAATTCATCCTGACAAGCTCCCTACCCCCTCACCCCACGCCCACCACTACTGGCTGGGAAATGCCAGCTCCTTGTATCACCATCGCCCCACCTTTGGAAAATTGTGGAATTGCTCAATGCATTTGACCAAACGTAATGACCAACAGCTCAGCCAGCTGCTTTCAACAATAGCAACTATGTTTGCTGATTAATTGTTAGAAATCCTTGATAGGAAAGGGAATTTATTCTGGGATTTAGTCCTTCACTCATTCAAAAGAAGAATGGACATGGGCCTCAAAGTTATAATTCTTCTGGAACTTTTATTTTTGAGCACTGAAGAAGGCAAGGATAGGAATAGGAAGGGAGAAGGCTTATCTTCTTAAAATACCCTGACAATGCAATCAATGTTAAGCATATTTATTTCAAAGCAATTGACAGAATCAATGCATATATTTAATCAGAGGGGTTCCAGGCCTGGCACAAACCTCTCACACTTAGCATTGGTACTTCATTATTTCATTTGAATCCTGTCTGTCTGTCTTTTAATCCATCCATTTATCTATCTATCTAATTATCTGTCTATGTATCTATCTGTCTGTCTGTCTATCTATCTCTCTCTCTATCTATTCTATCTCTCTGCTTGTCTATCTATCTACCTATCTATCTATCTGTCTGTCCTTCTATCTGTCTGTCTGTCTGTCTGTCTATCTATCTATCCATCTGTCTGTCTGTTCTATCTGTCTATCTATCTATCTGTCCATCTTGTCTATCTATCTGTCTGTCTCTCTGTCTGTCTATCTATCTGTCTATCTATCCATCTATCTGTCTATCTCTCTAACCACCCATTATATATACAATATGATGTAACATAATATAGTTAGTTCCTTTTTCCTAATGAAAAGCAGGACACTTAGCAGCAGTTTGCAATCAGGCGTTTTGTAGCCTGATTGTGAGACCTGCAGGGACACAGAAATGTCAGCCTGCCTGATTTCCGAGCTCAGAAATGGATCATATGAGTGATTACATGAGTATAACTCCAAAAGGAATTTAGCAGTGGAAGATTTGGCAGGCCAATTGGAAAAATTATCGCAGGCTCAGAAAAAAGCTGATAACGACGTCAAACGCAGCATGCGCAGTTATTAGAGGATTTTAAAATAATAACTCTCAAATCTTTATTCATTTTAAATTAATTTCCCTGATGATAATATTAAACACTTTCCAGACTCTTTAGGTTAGAGCAAAAAAAAATGCCACGACTTAAAGTGAAAACCTTTTAAACTCTGAAATGTCTTTGCGCCTTTACTTAACTGTGGTTTGAAAGTCAGATTGCTGGAAGCAGTCAGTCCTTTCTCCAATACTTTGATTCGATTTCGTGTTGAGACACGACGTGCAAAACATGAAACACAAAAATAAATTACATTAAAAGGGTCAAACTCGCTTTCATCGCTGTTTACTCAGCAGTGCTTTCATGAGTACATCTGCTTTTAAAAGAAAACAAAAATCAGACTTTCTTTCAGCACCTGCCCTGAAAATCAGGCAGAAGGGAAGTCACTGAAGGATCTTCTCAGGACTCATGGAAAGCCATCGTAACAGATTTCTTGTCTTGAACAGTTCAAAGGGTCCATTTTCCATCTGTGTTTGGTGAAGGGTGCAGAAACCACGGGGCCATCTGCAAATCCAGCTCCATCACTAACACTTGCAATAACAAAGGTGTTATTTTTCAAAGCTGTGCTTTCCCTCCCTCCCGCCCCTCCTGCGGTGGCAATGCGGATATGGTTCAGAGAAGGTGGGAAACTTCTAAGCAGATAGTTTGCTCCAGGACTTTCGCCTCCATCAGGGGGTTCTTTGAGGATGTCAGGGCTGTGGCCTGTACAACATGGGTTACTGCGAGCAGAGACCAGGCATATTTGATGAGGCATGAAAAACGAGAATTCTCTTCATCATTCTTCTTGGAAAGCTGCTGTGAGAGGAAGGCACTGTGGAAATGAAAAGACAGCATGCAATTTAGAGTCAAGTGTCTAGGTGGCACTGTGGGTCCATATATTTTACTATTGCTGAACTAACTGTGCTCGCATTCTCTGCAGATCCAGCCAGGCTTTAGTATCTTCCCCTCTGTTCCCTTTCGCTCACTGCCATCTTTATCTCTGACACCAACTTACTCAGGTCTGCCACAGCTGCTATGTTGCCCTGAAGTGCTGTTACCCAATCCATCGCCATCTTCCCCTTTGCTCTCTACACATTTCAGGGAGAAAAAAAAACAGTTCAACATTTTCAAATCACTGTAAAAATCTGTAATACTGACTTCGGTAACACTGAAGTCCCATTTTAACTTTTACAGTTTGGACTGGTTTTACTGGTACCCTTCATTTCCAAGTTTTACTGATTTTTCCTTTGATGTTATTCATTAGTCTGTAGTACTGTGTACAGTACGGGGGTTACACAGGAACATAGAAAATAGGACAGGAGGAGGCTATTCGGTACTTTGAACCTGCTCCATCATTCATTCTGATCATGGCTGATCATCCAACTCAATAGCCTTATTTCGCCTTCCTTATTTAGTCATAGAGTCCCAACAATTGCAGAATTGATTCATTGATTTATTATTTTCACGTATATTAACATACAGTGAAAAGTATTGTTTCTTGTGTGCTATGCAGACAAAGCATACTGTTCATAGAGAAGGAAATGAGAATGCATAGAATGTACTGTTATAGTCATAGGTAGGGTGTAGAGAAAGATCAACTTAATGAGAGGTAAGTCCATCCAAAAGCCTGACAGAGCTGTTCTTGAGTCGGTGCATACATGACCTCAGATTTCTGTATCTTTTTCCTGATGGAAGAAGATGGAAGAGAGAATGTCCGAGGTGCATGGGGTCCTTAAATACGCTGGCTGCTTTGCTGAGAAAGCGGGAAGTCCAGATAGTGTTAATAGACGGGAGGCTGGTTTGGCTGATGGATTGAGCTTCATTCATGACCTTTTGTAGTTCCTTGCAGTCTTGGGCAGAGCAGAATTCATACCAAACTGGGATACAACCAGAAAGAATGCTTTCTATGATGCATCTGTAAAAGATGGTGAGAACCTTAGCTGACATGCAAAATTTCCTTAGCCATCTGACAGAGATGTTGGTAAGCTTTCTTAACTATAGTGTCAGCGTGGAGGGACCAGGACAGGTTGTTGGTGATCTGGACACCTAAAAACTTGAAACTCTGGCCCATTGATCCTGCACTGACAACAATCCTACCCAAGGCCCATTCCCATAGTCCCATATATTTACTCTGCTAGTCCCCCGATACTAACGGGCAACTTAGCATGGCCAATCAACCTAACCTGCACATCTTTGGATTGTGAGGGGAAACTGGAGCACTCAGAGGAAACCCACACAGACACTGGGAGAATGTGCAAACTCCACATAGACAGTACCCTGTCTGTGGCTGAAATTGAACGTGGAGCTGTGCTGTCCTAAGAATGTAAATGCATTGGGAGCAATTCAGAGGAGGTTTACTAGATCAATACCTGAATGTTGGCTTATAAGGAAAGGCTGGATAGGCTAGGCCTGTATTCTCTGTAGTTTACAGAGTAAAAGGTGACTTGATTGAAACAGATAAGATTCTGAGGCGTCTTGACAAGGGGCATATGGAGAAGGTGTTGCCCTTGTGGGAGAATCTAGAACTAGGGGGTTATCATTTCAAAATAATGGGTCATCCATTTAAAATGAAAGTGAGCGAGAATTGGTTTTCTCTCAAAGGATTATGTGTCTTTGAAATCCTCTTCCTCAAAAAGCATTGGAAACAGAGTCTCTGAATATTGTTAAGGGAAGGATGGATAGATTCTTTTATAGAAAGGAGCAGGAGAAGCTATCAGAGATAGATCTGGAGTGGAGGTGACATTCAGATCAGTCAAGATCTTATTGAATGACAGAACAGGTTTGAGGGGCCGAGTGGCCTACTCCTGCTCCTAATTGGTATTTTGGTGTGCAATCTTCAGAACCGGGAGAAACCATCATTCAGTGTGTTAGCCACATTCACTAGGGTGTTCAAAATAGATGTATTCAACATCTCCTTTTAGTGTCTCCCCTCACAGACTGAAATTATACAAAGTGGTTTAATGCTTTCACATTTCACAAAACCTTGCCACCACAAGTGTATACTGGGAAATCATGACCTGATTCCCATGGTGGCATGGTGGCACAGTGGTTAACACTGCTGCCTCACAGCACCATGGACCTGGGTTTGATTCCTGGGTTGGGTCACTATCTGTGCTGAGTCTGCACATTCTCCTTGTGTCTGTGTGGGTTTCCTCCGGCTGCTCTGGTTTCCTTCTACAGTCTGAAAAATGTGTTGGTTAGGTACAGTGGCCATGCTAAATTCTCCCTCAGTGTACCCAAACAGGTGTTGGAATGTGGTGTCTCGGGGATCTTCACAGTAACCCCATTGCAGTGTTAATATCAGCCTACTTGTGACACTAAAAAAAACTTAAAATATGTTATTCTTTCTTTTACGTTTACTTCAAGTAAAATGACGATGACCTGGCAGCTTCATCTGAACCATCAGTGAGTTAGAGACTGGTATGACAGGCAAAGCCATTGATTTGGCACTTCCACTGATAAATGGAATCGAGGTACGCAAACAATCAAAGCATAGCAAAAAATCCTGGAGATCCTGTATTTAAGAACAATAGTCGATAAGGGTGCCATAGTCCCAGATGACCACCCTTTAGGGGAGAGAGCTGACTGGTGGAACCAAACATTCAGCCAAAAACTGCATTATTTTTATCCATGACTATTTCATCCAATTCCCTTCTCTTGCTTTCTCCCTGTGCAATTTATTGTGCCTCTTTTGCAAGCAACAATCAGGATCCCATTTAGAAGCAAAGGACCACCACACCTCAAGGGGCAATGTGGAGAAAGTGGCACCTTTATGGATAACCTCAGCTGGTTCAGGAATTGAATCTGTGTTGTTGGCCTCACTCTCCATTACAAGACAGTTGTCCAGCCAACTGAGCTAACCAACACTCACTGGAGTTCCCATTACCTTTTGGTGATAGACTTACATCTCATCCAAACACCCTTTCTATCGATTTGAATGGAAAAGTAAATTGAGCAAGTGGCAAAGCGAATATCACTGGTTGAAACACCTTCCACCGCAGTCATCCCGTGCCCCCGTTCCACACAATCACATCCCCCCCCCCCGCCCAACAACATCCTACTTACAAAGATTAAAGTTACCTCCTTTCAGTCAATATAAATGGATGGAAAATAGGAATGGGACCTTCAGATGTGAATAAGAATCTTGAAATTCCATGTAATAAAAATGGAATTGATATTATTCAGCCCCTGATGATAGCTTCACTATCTGTAGCTGATGTGAATCAGCAAGGCCAAATGCAGCGTGCCTGTGCAGGAGAAAATAGCAATGCAAAAAAAAAATTATTTGTTCAAGGTACCCTGCAGATGAATGAAGGAGCAGAAGACTAATAAGCAAATGAATTAACATAACATTCTTTTAATTATATGCTACCCTCCTGCCTTATAAAGTGTCCAAGTGAATGCTGTAATTCGCGAGATTCAATTGAATATTCTTGGAAAAACAATCATCTCTAACCCATTTGTAAAGTAAGCCACCAGTTATTTTAATCAATGGATTAGTGTACTTCTGATAAAATGGAAGGCTCAAAATGTCTATTCCAATTTTTTGTCTGAAGCAACATTCACAAAGCAATTAGATTACCCATGTTCTTGGTAATTCACAACTGTCACCCCATGACGTCTATAAAACAATTTAACAATTTGAACATCAAATCTACTGGGGAAGGGGTAGAAATTTGGTACATTTTAATGAGGCGAATGCATACCTGAAAATCTTTTCTTTACCAGGATTTAGCTCACACTCATCATTTACAATTTATCACGCTCTGATTTCCATCCCGATGGACATGCGAGCTTAAATTATACATTAAAATTCTAATTTGCCATTTTTGCAGCAAAACGGTGTAACTCTTCAAAGTCCTCGCAGCACTGGTAGCGATGAAACTGGTTCTCCCACAGACGCAGTCATGCCAATCCATCAGCCACAGACTAAAGTCTAATCCCAAAATGGTACCGTGCAGGGTTTTCTCACTGCGCTCGCCCCAAAACCAGAAAATCCCGTCTGAGGTCAAAGGACCTTTGTATGGTCCACCTAACACCTCCCCCACTACCCCCTCCCCTCCACTTACGACAATTTCTGTGGCAGGCAGAACATGACGACTCCCCCCACCATGTGACTGTTGCGATCCCCATGAAGATTCATAAATCAAAATATTCACATTTGCCGAATGACCTCCAAATGCAGAAATTACCATCAAAAAGATTTCACCACTTCCAGCTTTAACGTGAATCGGAATCAATGACAATTAAACACAATGGAGTTCTGCATTTTTTTTTGTCTGAGTGCATCTCTCCAATTCACTTGGGGGGCTCTGGAGCTGATTTATCTGCTCGCCATTAGCTGTTGGGTTTCAAGATTCAGGCGTTATGTTTATACACTGGTGAAACACACTTATATCACTCTCTCCAGCCTACTTATCTTTCCAAGGCTGTAGAGGGTGTCAGCAAACCAGAGGCAAAAGGCTAGCAGCTTCAAGAAGAAGCCTGCACCCTTTTTTCAACCAGCAGATCCTCAAGGTCTTCATTCAAGGAGTCCAGGTACAGAGGCATGTTCCCTACTCCAGAGCTGGCTTGAGGAAGCTCAGTGACCTCGCCTCTCCTGTCTGAGAGGCCAGTGATCAGGAGGTAAGCAGGACTGGCAACTGTGCCAGAAGCACTAGGCAGTGCAGGAAGCTGATGAATGATCTCATCTGCTCCACAAGGGTAAATTCCCTCTCAATTCCATCCAGTTTCAATGTCACAGTGTGGCATCATCTACTCAAGCAGCAACTCTTTTCATGGAGCTCTCACATCCATTAGTCAAGGATACATACTGACACTCGTGGACATTTTTACATCATCACCATCCCATTTTGTTCATACTCCATCCTCTGTTCCTTCTGGGGAGACCTTACCATTCTCACAGAAATGCATTTCACCTAACCTCTGCTCCAGCCCTCTTATTAGATATTTCTTTTGTCTTCATACAGGGCAAGCTAGTATTAAACAATGAGCTCAGACCGGGGGGGGGGGGGGGGGGGGGGGAGGCAGGGACCATTGCCCTCTGAGGACTCAGTAAGAAGTCTCGCAACACCAGGTTAAAGTGCAACAGGTTTATTTGGAATCACGAGCATTCAGAGCACTGCTCCTTCCTCAGACTCCCCAGGTGAGCGGAGAAATGCTTTGAAAGCTTCCAAATAAACCTGTTGAACTTTAATCGGGTGTTGTTAGACTTCTTACTGTGCCCAACCCTGTCCAATGCCTGTATCTCCACATCATAGAATTTGAGGAGGATGCGGCCAAGGGAGGATAGACAGGCTGATGCAGTGATATGGAAGATTGGCCTCTCCCAACAACCGAGTATGGATCTCAGCTCCATCACTTCATCAAAGCCTGGTGATCGCAGTGAGTTAAATGCGTTCTGAAATAGCTTCTGATCATTCATGAAAACTCTCCTTTATATTTTGCAGTTCAAGGCCATCAATATAGGTGAGGCACATCTGAAGAAAGGGTTGAAGCTGAGGGGACTCAGGAAGCACCATTACAGTACTTACCCTTCACCAGCACAAAGACACATGCCTCAGTGGGGTGCAGCTCTAGCTTAGACCCAGGTTCATTTCCTGGAGAACACTGCACAGACACATCCCTGCTGCAATTGGACACAGGGACCTCTACACCCCAGTTAGAAACTATGTGTGCCATTACATCCAGAGGTGACCCCCCCATACTCGCGATGAGAGCCTCACATGCACCGACCCAACTTCCGTCCCCCCCCGGCATTTTGTCTTCTTTATCTACAGGCTGCATGTGCCCTCAGTGAGGATCACCATTCACTCTGCAACGTAGAACAAAGCACGCCAAGCCCAGTGACAAGCCTAACTGTTCTGCGCACTAAGCGATGCATTTTCATGCACACAGCCCTGGCCTCTCCTTGCACAGGGGTACACCGTGCTTCCAACGATTGCCCCTGCTGCATGTCTGTTGCCCTGCTGCACTGTCCCCTCTCTCTGATTTCTGACTGTCTGGTCCACACAACCCTTGGACTGCCTGTCATCTGTGACTGCTTTGTATTACGCAGCAAGAATGTCTGCTCTCTGTGACTCCTGTCTGTCAGCCCTGAATCAAAATGGGAAACTTTGACATTGTTCTCATTCCCAAGGGCAGCAGTGGTCAACCCAAACTACTTCACCTCTGACTCCTGAGTTATCCATCCCTCATCCCATATTCTGGAGTTGGTGTGCATCCTCTTCCAGTAAACAATATGGCTTCCCTTTGACCCTCTTGTTTTCATGCAGCCTTGTTGGGGATCAGTTCCCCAACTCCCACTCTTCCCGCAACCTTCTATTGTTTGTCATCCTCGTTCACCCACTTGCTCTCTGCCTGCCATCATGTCCTCTTGTTCTTCTCCACTGACACCCACCTCCCAGCACTTGCAGACCACTCCTTCCATATTGCTATCCCCAATTGTCTTTGTCAGAATTTTTAGTTCACACCCTAACCCCGAGTTGAAGTTTGATTCATTGAAGTGCAGGCTGCACAAGTTTTGCAGCAAAGTGCTATCCAGATATATGATGGTGTGTGGCACTAGGGGCAGAGGACCTTTGCAGCCCCCAACTCCATGTGCAGAACTGATCCACATCAGTGATACTGGGAGGGTCCATTGCTGTTTGTTAAGCCAGCTTGGCATGAAACTGCAGAACAAGGACTGGTCTACCCCAAACAGAATGGCATTTAGCACATCAGGAGTTTGATTTGATTTGATTTGATTTATTATTGTCACACATATTGGGACATGGTGAAAAGTATTGATTCTTGCATTGCACATGCAGAAGGAAAGGAAAGGGTTCAGAATGTAGTGTTACAATCATAGCTAGGGTTTAGAGAAAGATCCACTTAATATAAGGTATCTCCCATTAAAAGTCTGATGGCAGCGGGGAAGAAGCTGCTCTTCAGTTGGTTGGCACGTGACCTCAGACTTCTGTATCTTTTTCCTGACAGAAGAAGTTGGAAGAGACTATGTCCAAGATGGATGGGAGGCTGGTTTACGTATTGGATTAGGCTACATTCACTGTGGAAGTAGATTACGTATGTTGGACTCACCTCAAAATCTCAAGTGAACTGCAGTCCACCTTATGCCCCCCATTCTTTTTCAGATTGGTTTGAAACTGATTTCCCCTAATGATGTGCTCGCAGCAATTATCTCAGAGTAATCAACTATTGACCCCAATGAGGAGGAATCCCGATAAGGAGGAAAGACTCTAAAGGGAGAAAGAACCTGCCATGGATAACTATGGAAGTTGTTTTTTATCCAATCATGGGATATAGGCGTCGTTAGCTAGGCCTGTATTTATTGCCCATCCCAGTTGCCCGTGAGAAGCTGATGATGAGCTGCCTTCTTGAATCGCTGCGGTCCATGTTCTATGGGTTGATCCATAATGCCATTAGGGAGGGAATTCCAATACTTTGATCCAGCAATTGTGAAGGAACAGCAATTTATATTTCCAAGTCAGGATGGTGAGTGGCTTTAAAGTAACATTTATTTATTAGTCACGAGTGGACTTGCATTAACCCTGCAATGAAGTTACTATGACATTTCCTTAGTTGCCACAATCCAATGCCTGTTCAAATCAATGCACCTAAGAGTGTGGGAAGAAACTGGGGCACGCAGAGGAAACCTACGCAGACATGGGGAAGACATGCAGCCTTCATACAGACAGTGATCCAAGATGAGAATCGAACCCAGGTCCCTGGCTCTGTGAGGCTGCAGTGCTAACCACTGTGCTACTGACTTGGAGGGAAACTTGCAGGTGCTGGTGCTGCCATGTATCTGTTGCTCCTGTCCTTGTAGCTATCTTAAGGAGAATATTAAGTTGAAAGCAGAAACAAAGGTTAGTGGTTAGGTTAGAAGACTGGGATAGAACCAGAATTCACCAAAGATGTACTAAAAAAGCATCAGGAAGGAAAAATTCAACTATAAGGGTAAACTAGCGAGAAACATAAAAACAGACAAAAAGAGCTTTTTTAGTACATTAACAGGAAGTAAAATAAAGCATTGGCCTCCTTAGAGACTGGGGGAAGTAATTATGGGGAACAAGGAAATGGCAGAGGAGTTTAATAGACACTTTGCATTCTTTATTGTAGAAGATATTACAAGCATCCCAGAAATAATAAAATACAGGTGTGGGGGGAGGGGGGGTGCGAGGAATTAAAAACAATGACCATCACCAGTGAATGAGCTTGAGGCAAACTAACAGAGTTGCAGAATAAAGGGTTGCTCATTTAAGAAACATTTGAGGAAGAAATTCTTCTCTTAAAAAGTGGGAAATCTTTGGAATTCTTTATCCCAGAAAGCTGTGGAGGCCAAGTCACAGAACCGTTTCAAGGCCGAGATCAATCGATTTTAATCAGTAGGGGAATTAAGGATTACGGAGAGAAGGAAGGAAAGTGGACTGAGTGAGTGTTAGATCAGTAACGATCTCATTATATGGTGGAGCAGGCTTGAAGGACTGCATACCTATACTAGATCCTATTTCTTATAGAATCATAGAATCTACAGTGTAGAAAGAGGCCATTTGGCCCATCGAACCTTCATGAACAACAATCCCATTCTGATAAACCCACATATTTTTCCTTCGAATCCCCCTGATATTAAGGGGTAATTTTATCATGGTCAGTCAACCTAACCTGTATACCTTTGGACCTGTGTGGAAACTAAAGCACCCAGAGGAAACCCACGCAGACACAGGGAGAATGTGCAAACTCCACATAGGGCAGTCACCCGAGGCCAAACCCGGGTCTCTGGCAGTGTAACTCCTGTGCCATTATGCTGCCCGTAAATGGGTCTGATGGTTGATTATCAGTCATATCACAATTGTCAAGCATTTGGTGTGATGATCATTCTGTGTTAGCAGAGAACAGTAACTGACACCATTTACCATGACTGTAATTTTACTTAAGATAATAGTGATGAACTGCTTCATCTTTAACACATGGATTTTGATGTCATCTGAAGCCTTTGAGATTTGCAGGAGAGGAGAGGGATTGTCAGAACAGATCTCACTTCACCGGTTGAATTTTTTTCCATAGATATTACATTTCTTTTGCTTTACGATATATGCTGGGTCTATAATTCCATTGTAACAGGCAGTGAAATTAGACCCAATACCTTATACTGTATGGAAATAATACTTCACTTCAAATATTTAAAAGAAAGAATTACTTTGGCTAATGCATGTCTTTTTGATGTTCACAATGCTGACATAAATCTTCTTCTTTTGTGGACTTTGTCCCCTTGATAAATTACCTCTGAAAATATATAGAGAGCCAAGGATATCTATTGGTCCTTGGCATCCAGGAACTAAATGGTTCAGTGCATTGGACACAGCAAAGGCTCAGGAGTTTGACAGTAATGTGGTTGTGGGAGCCAAGACTTCTCCAAGAGTGAGCATATCCTTGGCTAAGCTTTTGATTTGATTTGATTTATTATTGTCACATATTAGCATACAGTGGAAAGTATGGTAAACTGCACGCCATACAGACAAAGCATACTGTTCATAGAGAAGAAAACGAGTGAGTGCAAAATGTAATGTTATAGACATATAGCAGGGTGTAGAGAAAGATCAGCTTAATGCAAGGTAAGTCCATTCAAAAGCCTGACAGCAGAAGGAAAGTAATTGTTCTTGAATCGATTGGTGTGTGACCTCAGATTTTTGTATCTTTTTCCCAATGAAAGAAGGTGGAGGAGAGACTGTCTGGGGTGTGTGAGATCCTTAATTCTGCTGGCTGCTTTGCCGAGGCAGTGGGAAGTGTAGACAGAGTCAATGAATGGGAGGTGGTTTACGTGATGGATTGGGCTACACTCACGATCTTTTGTAGTTTTTCATGGTCTTGGGCAGAGAAGAAGCCATACCAAGCTGTGATGCAATCAAAAAGAATGCTTTCTATGATGCATCTGTAAAAGTTGATGAGTGTTATAGCTGACATGCCAAATTTCCTGAGTCTTCATTGTGCAACAATGGGGGCAATTCTTCCATTGTGACCTGCAGCTTTTCTGGAGAGTTGGGCTGGGAGATACACATCGTTGGCCTTTTTCTGGGATTTGCGCACATGTTCCTGACGCATGTGCATCTTCCAGAGCTGGAGAATAGTCCAAGTCCAGACCATGCTGAAAACTGATGGGACGACAGGTAAGTGATCTGAAGCTTTTTAAAATATGTTTTGCATGTGATTATTGGGAACATGCCAAGCCGGATAGAATTCCCCACCTCTCCAGGAGTACTGCATCCCGGTGGGGTTTAGAGCAGCTCCGCATGTTCGGAGAATTAGTGAGAGATCCTGCCAGAATGAAGGGGGGCAATCGGGGCCTCTCGGGGAGTTGTGTGGCAAGAGATAGTGCCCCCTGGGCATGGGCACTCTGGCAATGGCAGCCTATGTTCCTGGCACTGCACAAGGGGAAAGTACCTATGACCAGGGGCATTTTGGCACTGCCCACCAGCATAGGGCAATTCCAAGGGGATGTGGACTGCTGTGTGAGAGGCTAGGAGTGATCACTGAGGGTTGGGGAGTCTTGCTACCAGTTTGCATGGGGATTGGTGTGGGCTGGAGGGAGACCAGTGATCAGGGAGGGTTGAAAGAAAAGAGGGTGGTCTGCTGGGAAGTTCTACCTCCCATGGAGGGGGGAGGGGTTGCGGTAAGTTTTGGGGGGAGAGGTTTTACCAGGGTGAGGGGTTGGGGGGATCACCGCTGCCGAAGAGGGGGGTAGGCAGCACATCAGGGTGATCCGGGGCAGGGATGTTACGGGTTTGGCTTGGAAATTGCTGTGGGAGTTGCAATCAGGTCGGGGGCGGGGGGGGGGGGGAAGGTGCTGGAGGGGTAGGACAATGGGGGTCCCAGACCGGCTAGCGATTGAGCTGGTCAACAAGCTGGGAGTCTGATAGATCGAGGCCACTGCGCATGTGCAGAGTTCCAGAACTATCAAACCCCGGCGTGAATCAACCCTACCCCCTAGATTTTTAGTGAGATTCACATTGCAATTCTCCCAATGGTTCGGACTTCTCCCTGGCTGGTGGCATGAATACCATTTGCATCCATTTGCATCTCATGAATGTTCATTAAAACAGCTGCCTGCCACCATTCCACCAGGCCTTCCAATGTTACATCGTGCCGGTGTGAAATTATGCTGATCTGAAACACGATTATAAAGAGTCCCGTGCGCCAGGTGGCAGTCCATTTGCAGGAGACTTTGAGATGGGTGCAGCGAAGCTTGCCTAGCGGTGGTGCTGCACCGCTCCTGATGCTTTCTTCACCACTCTGCCAGGGCAGGACAGTCCCTGCCCTCAATCTCCATACCAAGTTGGTCTTCATGGACAGCAACGTACACTTAACAGCACTATACATTTACTACTTATGGCATTATCAGAATCTGCACCTTCCTGCGTCACTGTTGCGTCAAAGTGGTTTGTATGTTCTCGCGAGCCATCTCTTGGGTAGAGGACATTCTGGCAGGTTGCCCAAATAAGGGTCTTGATGACCCTGATGGTGAAAGCTTGTTCCGCCTTCTTCTTGAGGTTGCTTGTGTTTTGCCTCTCGGCTGCTGATAGCCTGCACTGTCGGCTGCAGGCCTGTGGGCTGGAGAGGGTGACTTGTGTGTGTTGGATTGGTGCTCGTAGATGGCACAGGGATCTTTGAACCTGCCAGCTGAAGGCGAGACCAGAGGAACAGATGCCATCCCGCCAGGATGCAATGAGATTCACATTGCAATTCTCTCGCCTGTACATAATTAATGAATTTCCAAGCGCAGAATCTAGCATGGCATCCTGCCATCTTAGCCAGAGGAGCAGGCACCACTGGAGGCAACCGTGCACCACCACACTTTGTCTCGGAAGTGAAGAATTCCACCCGGTAGATGTGACCTATTGGATAATTAAAACAAAGAGAAAATATAGCGGGCTGCAATATTAGGAATTACATCACTTGAGGTGGGATTTTGCAGCCTAGCCCATCCTGAAATTGGAAGCACCTGCCCAAAGGATCTTTCCATGATCTTCCCTTTGCCAGCTCTGGTTCCCATGGCAGGCAGGATGGCGAAGTTTACCCCATTGAGCAGAAACTTCCCATAATCTGTCAGATCTTACCACCTGTTTATGCCGCGTTCCCACTGCAGCGAAGACGGAGAATTTGGTGTACAGCCAAATCTCCGGGCACTGCAGCAGGATGGGGAAAATCCTGGCAATGGCGAACGGTGGGAAAACAGAGTATCTGTTTCGGTGAGAAAGCCGGTGCGTAGCTCTTCAGCGCTCAGTGCACAGAGAATCTGGGCATCTGGTTTGTGCCACTATTGTGGTGGTGGCGGCAGGGCCTGACAGAGCCTGCAAGGTCAACCCCATAGAGATTGGGGCGTCATCTCTGAAGGACTCTCTGATCAGCAGATAAAAATAAACTGCACTTAACCGCACCCCACTCCCCACCCCCCAGCCCATGGACATGGAGGATCTCTACATACACTGCCTGGGCATGTTCCACCCCTGCCCCAAACTGTCCCCTGCCCCACCCCCTGACCCAAACCTCCCTCCCCCCACCCATCACCACTCTTGAGGGCAGGGGGGCTATAGTTATCTTGGTGTCCCTGAAGGTGACATCTTCAAGTTTTGCAGAAGTTCTAAACCTCACTGATGTCACTTCACGATGGCAAAACAGCAATTCCCTATCTGAGGGGCATGATAGCATAGTGGTTACAGTGGCAGGGATCCAGGTTTGATTCCCTGCTTGAGTTGCTGCCTGTGTGGAGTTTGCGCGTCCTCCCTGTGTCTGCGTGGGTTTCCTCCGTGTGCTCTGACTTCCCCCCACCGTCCAAAAGATGTGCTGATTAGGTGCATTGGCTACGCTAAATTCTCCCTCAGTGCACCCAAACAGGTGCCGGAGTGTGGCAACTAGGGGATTTTCACAGTAACTCCATTGCAATGTTAATGTAAGCCTACTTGTGAGCTTACATTAAACATGTGATAGGGAAGCCCACGTATTTAGTGGTAACCTTGTTGCGTCACTGGTGAGGGGTGATGAAAATATGGAAATGAGATTTCATTGGTTAGATTCTAATTCCTGTAGAGTCATGGAATTTTCTACTAATACAGCTCTTAAACCCATGATGAACCCCAGCTTAGAATCCACCATCACTCCTGCTGTTTACGGCAGCCTCAGAATGCTTCTATTCAAATCAAATACTTCCTTACATCTCACCAGCAGACCTCGATTATTGCTTGAATATTTCAGATGTAGCAAAGGAACTGCATCTCTCCTATAGCTAAGCAGCCTGGCATTTCCACTAGGATCTGTCAGCACTAAGTCCATAGCATTTAAAGTCATTTTAGTTCCTTTGACAAATCATCTCATCACCTGCTTTCAAGCCAAGAATCGGTCTTTAAATCGCGCAGCATACCCTACTGTGGCACTTGCATGTTGCTTGATGTGCTGTCTGAGCAGACCTGCAGGAAAGTAAAGCGAACTAAAGATGTGAATACTTAAGCCATCTAACTTCCTCCACCTGCACGTAAGGGGTTTCACTCTTCGTTCTAATGGTAACTGCAGATCATTCAGAGAAGCAAATGGTTTTATGAGGCCAACAGCCCAACGCTGAAAGATGTATGTGGGAGGGCCACTGGGTATTGGCTCACCAAGGGCTGTGCTGAAGATATATGTGTGTGTCTTTTTTATTGTCTTTTGTTGAACAGATTTTAAGCAGGATTATGGACTTCCTCAGGCCATGTCTGAATGCGTGAAACTTGCAAATTCATTGTAACAAAAATATTACATTGTGCATGTGAGTGACAATACTAATAGACAAAGTCAAGGTCCAATCTTTGTAGCAGCCTTGACTCAGCAGGAACCCACTTCAGTTGGTACTTATAGACTCCACATGAAAGCCACTTAGTTCCCCCATTAATTTAGGTTCAATTAGAGTCAAAGAAAGTTGCAAGCAAGTTTATCACCATTTCAGTGGGCAATGTTCACTTACATAATGGGGTTGTGTGATTTGGGTTAATGCCCAGAGTTAACTTATAAAATTCTAACAGGGTTAGACACGGTAGATTCAGAAAGTATGTTCCCGATGGTGGGAGAGTCCAGAACTAGGGATCATAGATTGAGAGTAAAGGGTAAACCATTTAGAACTGAGGCAAGGAAAAATTCCTTCCCCGAGGGGAATTCCCTATCATTGAATGTAGCTGAGGCCAAAATGTTGTCTGATTTCAAGAAGAAATCAGATATAGCTCTTTAGGTTAAAGAGATTTAGGGATAGGGAGGAAAGGCAGGTTCAGGATATTGATTCGTTGATCAGCCATGATCAAAATGAATGGTGGGGCATACTCGAAGAGCCAAATGGCCAATAATTGCTTCTGGTTTCTATGTTTGTATCTGTTCTTCGAGTGGCATGGTGGCACAGTGCTTAGCCCTGCTGCCTTACAGTGCCAGGGACCCAGTTTCGATTCCAGCCTTGATTGACAATCTGTGTGGAGTTTGCACATTCTCTCCATATCTGCGTAGGTTTCCTCACACGCTCCAAGAATTGCAGATCAGGTAGATTGGCTATGCTGAATTGCCCCAAAGCTGTGTAGGTTAGATGTATTAGCTATGGGAAATGTGTGAGATTATGGAGATAAGTTGGATGGGAGGGACTGGATGAGATGCACCTTCAGAGGATCATGCAAACCTGATGGGCTGACTGGCCTCTTTCTGCGCTGTAGGAATTCTATGGATCTTCACATCCTTTCACCCAATTTAAGCATATCTGATTCCACAGTGGAAAACCTCTGCAGACACTTTGAAGGGAACATTCTGCCCTCATTTTTGACATGCACGAGTGAAAATTCCAATTGGAATCTCCAAATGGCTTTTATGATTTCCCTTTCTGATTGTCCCAACCCCTGCCAATGATGTAATGGGAGGATCCCACAATTAAAGGTCATTTTAATATCATCAGCTGACTCCCCTGTTCTATTGTCCCCCAATATTAGGAATACCAATCCCCCCACCCCCCACCCACCTCCAACACCCCACATCTTGTTGGTGGGATTTACAACAGTTTTTTACAAACAGAAATCTGGCAAGGAGTACCCACTGGGGCGCACAGGTATGTACAACCCCCAGGAGAGAGCAGTGCCCCAGGCAGTGTTATGGAAGGGGGAGGGCATTTTAATAGTGAGGTCCATTGGGTATGGGGAATCCTTGGGTGTGAGGCCATTTGCATGGATGAGAGGAGTGGATTCCACATGTCCATGGCAAGGAGCCTTTTCTTTTTATTTGATTTATTATTGTCTCATGTATTGGGGTACAGTGAAAAGTATTGTTTCTTACGAGCTATACGGACAAAATGTACCATACGTAGAGAAGGAAAGGAGGATGCAGAATGTACTGTTACGATCATAGCTTGAGTGTAGAGAAAATTCAAGTTAATATGAGGTAAGTCCATTCAAAAGTTTGATAGCAGCAGGGAAGAAGCTGTTCTTGAGTTGATTGATACGTGACCTCAGACTTTTGTATCTTTTCCCTGATGGAAAAATATGAAAGAGAATATGTCTGGGGTGCATGGGGTCCTTAATTATGCTGACTACTGTTCCAAGGCAGCGGGAAGTTTAAACAGAGTCAATGGATGGGAAACTGGTCTGCGCGATGGACTGGACTATGTTCACAATACTTTATAGTTTCTTGCGGTCTTGGACAGAAGAGGAACCATACCAAGCTGTGTTAGATCCAGAAAGAATGCTTTCTATGGTGCAAGTATAAAAGTTGGTGAGAGTCATAATGGACCTGCTGAATTTCCTTAGCCTTCTGAGAAAGTAGAGGCGTAAGTGGGCTTTCTTACATGTTGAGAGTCCAGGACAGATTGTTGATGATCTGGATACCTATGGAAACTTGAAGTTCATGAGCATTTCCATCTCATCACCTTTGATGTAGACAGGGACAGGTCTTCCACTACACTTACTGAAATCGATGACTATCTCCTCATTTTACTGACATTGAGGCAAAGTATTGTCATCATATCATTTCACCATCTCTTTCCTGTACTCTGTCTCATTATTGTTTTTTTCACTTATTCAAGGGATGTGGGCATTGTTGGGTCAACACACATTGCCTATCTTTAATTTCCCTTGAAGGGTCAGTTAAGAGTCAGTAACATGGCTGTGGATCTGGAGTCACGTATAGGCCAGATTGGGTAAGGATGGCAGATTTCCTTCCCTAAAGGACATTAGTGAACCAGATGGATTTTCAAGACAATGGTTTCATCATCATTTTAATTCCGGATTTTTATTGAATTCAAATTTCACTAAATACTGTAGTGGGATTCGAACCTGGGTCCCCAGCACATTATCCAGGTCTCTGCATTACTAGTGCAGTGAAAATATCATTATACCACTGTCTCCATCTAATCTGACCCACTACAATGATGTGACCAGCAAACTTGAAAATCGAGTTGGAGGGGAATTTGGCCACAGAGTGCTAAGTGTATAAGGAGTATAGTAAGGGGCTGAAGACACAGCCTTATAGGGTATCGGTGTTGAGGATGACTGTGGAGGAAGTCTTCATGCCTATCCTTACTGACTGCAATCTGTAGGTTAAGAAGTCTAGGATCCAGTCGCACAGGGAGGAATCAAGCCTCAAGCCACAGAGTTTGGAGATGTATTTTGTTGAGATAATGGTGTTGAAGATTGAGTTGTAGCCAATAAATAGGAATCTGACAGGAGTGTCAGCATTTTTATCTTGTTTTAGAGTTGCCCTAATTTTTTGAAGGCTGCCTTCTTGGTGGAGTGCACTCATTCAGAGCCCACTCTGCCAGCAGGATACCAGTTCCAGGATTTATTCTGACCAAGGCCGGAATTCTATCACCTTGCCCGTCCAGAATCGGAAGGGGCGAGGGTCCAATAATGGGAAATCTCTATTGACCTTGAGCGGGGATTTCTGGTCTTACCTAAGCGAGGCCCTAAAAGCCTGCCCATAGTGTCAAAAATGTGCAGGAAATTGCAGCAGTGGAGGAGGGGGCTACACACCCCTGTACCGAGTTGACAGCAAGTTAAAAAAAAAGTAAAATTCCTCCCTCTATGTTCCAGTAGCTGCTGAGGGAGACTGGAAGAATTGTCTGCCTTAATGGTGACTGAATGATGGAAAAGGAGAAATAAAAAAATTGATGAAATGATTGATACATTCTATGTGATGATGGTAATTTTGCATCACTGCAGCACTAATTCTACTAGTGCTTAAATAAATCAGGCATGAAAGTGATATTCCAGTGAGTTCACACAGAGGTATGGTGCCTGTATCATACCACTGAACTGATTTTGCCCTCAAGAATGATGATGCCACTTTCAACGTTGGTACTGCAATATTCTGCCCTAGGGCTGGGATTTTACTGGTCACAGGGTCATGGTCTGGGACGCAAATTGGCTGAAAAGATCGTTCCTGGTGTTGGGCTGTGTGCTGGAGAGAGTGATTGCCAAATAGAGCAGCCATTTTGACTAATTAGAGGCCTAATCATAGAATCTCTACAGTGCAGAAGGAGGCCATTTGGCCCATTGAATCATCACTGAGATTCTCCGAAACATCATCTTATCCAGGCCCTTTCCCCATATCCCCACACATTTACCCTGCTAATCCCCCTAATTGTCACATCTTTCAACACTGAGGGGCAATTAAGCATGGCCAATCCACCTGACCTATAAATCTTTGGGTTGTGGGAAGAAACCCATGCAGACAAGGGGAGAATGTGCAAACTCCACACAGACAGCCAGCAAAGGCTGGAATTGAACAAGGGTCACTCGGACTGTGAGGTAGCAGTGCTAACCATTGTGCCACAGTGCCACCATAATAAAAGGTATTTTCCCAGGAAATTGACGTTTAGTGGGGCAACAGCCTGATGCATGAGGGGGACTTCCTTAGGTTCTGAGGTGTCTCTTCTCCATTTGGGATGAAATAACACCTTCAGCAACCAAATCTTTTTAATTCAGTTCCCTTCTTGAAGCGCCTCCACATTGAGGTGGCCTTGTAGGGGATGCATGGTGACACAGTGATTAGCACTACTGCCTCACAGCACCAGGGACCTGGGTTTGACTGCCTACTTGGGTGACTGTGCGGAGTCTACATGTTCTCCCTAAGTCTGTGTGGGTTTTCTCCGGGTGCTGCAGTTTCCTCCCACAGTCCGAAGATTGGCAGGTTAGGTGGATTGGCCATGCTCAATTGCCTCTGAGTGTCAGGAGGATTAGCAGGGTAAATCCCCAAGGGATAAGGCCTGGGTAAGATTATTGCTAGTACAAGTTTGATGGACTGAATGGGCTCCTTCTGCGTTATGATTCTCTGCCTAACTATCCCAGTAACACTGCTGAGGCTCTGGAGCTGCCTATCCTTTATTGCGTAGCCTGGCACCAGAAATTCAAGGACTGCCTCTGTGATAATTTTTGACCATCAGTGTTTGCTTATTCCAAAATTCCAAAATTGGAATTTGCTCCCTCTGAGAAAATCCCAACTGTTAGATTACATTTGATTTCCAAGCTAAAGAAACCTGAAGACAGAATATTTGACTCCAAGGCATTCTTATGTCTTTTAGCAAGAGTGGCCTCCTGCTAGTCCTAACTTATATGGTGTTTTGATGGATTCCTGCCTGACATTGAAGTTAAGAGTGTAGGGAGTATCGAGCAAAGGAGAGTTCAGGCAACAATTAGTTCAATAGGATTGACCAAATGGCAGAGCAGGCTCAAGGGGGCTTAAATGGCCTATTCCTGCTTCATTGTCACATTCTGACTTGGAAGTATATCGTCATTCCTTTGCAGTAACTGGGTTAAAATTCTGGAACTCCCTCCCGGACCGCACTGTGGATGTACCTAGACCATCAGAACTGCAGTGCTTCAAGAAGGCACTCATTACCACCTTCTCAAAGGCAATGAGAGATGACCAATAAATGCGGGCACAGCCAGCGACACCCACATCCTGTAAACGAATTTTTAAAAATTCATATGGATGCAATCACTAACCATCTACACTGCCCCAAGCTTTCTGGCCCAAGTACAAGAACTGACTCATCTCAACCAATCCCATTTGTTCCAAAATCCAGATGGAATGTTTTATGGTTGTGGGGATAAGGCAGGGGAGTGGGATTAGGTAGGATGTTCTTTCAGCAAGCCAGTGCAGACTTGCTATTCCAAGTGCACCATAAAGATTCTGTGACTGTATAAATATGATGAGTTTTCAAATAGACTTAACTGCTGCCCTCACTGAATGTAAATTTGCTTGTGCTTGTTTGTGGGAAATGTAGAAAATAGCAGGAGTTGGCTATTCAGCCCCTCGAGCCTGCAACACCATTCAATGTGATCAGAGTTGATCATGCACTTTCAGTATCCCGTTCTCGCTTTCTCTCCATGTCCTTTGATCCCTTTAGGCACAGAGGTCCCTCTTGACCATATCTAATGAATGGGCCCCAACAGCTTTCTGTAGCAGAGAATGCCACAGGTTCACAACTCAATGAGTGAAGAAGTTCTTCCTTGTCTCAATCCTGAATGGCTTACTCCTTATTCTTAGACTGTGACCCAACATTGGGAACATTCTTCCTGCATCTAGTCCAATCCCATCAGGATTTTGTATGTTTCTATGAGATTCCCTCTCATTCTTCTAAATTCTAGTGAGTACAAGCCCAGTCGATCCAATCTTCTTCAAACGTCAGTCCTGCCATTCCAGGAATCCGTCTGGTGAACCTTCGCTGGACTTCCTCAATAGCAAGAATGTCCTTCTTCATTCTAGGAGAGCAAAACTGCAAACAATGCTCAAGGTGTGACTTCACCAAGACCTGTATAACTGCAGCAAGACATCCTTACTCCTATATTCAAATCCTCTTGCTATGAAGGCCAGCATATCATTAGCTTTCCTGACCGCATGCTGTATCTGCACGCCAACCTTCAGCGATTATTCCACTGTGACACTTAGATCTTCTTGCACTTCCCCTTTTCCTAAACTGCCACCATTCAGATAATATCTTCCCTCATTTTCTTGCCACCATTTGGGAAAAAAAGATTATTATCTGAATGGTGGAAGAGGACAGAAACCCTGAGGAACTTGGCATCAAGAGAAGTTCACTTATAAATTCCAGAAACATAGGCAAATCAAATCCCTTGTATTCCTAATTCATTGCCTGGGCTAATAGACTGTCAGATTGGGATGTCTCAAAGGTCATCGGCTGATGCTGTCCAGAAATCAGCAACTCTACTTGTTGCCCATATTTATTAGTTTTTGCTTTTCAATTTTGATTCCTTAGTTTTGTTTTATTCTTTCATGGAACGGCAAGTCCAGTATTTATTGACCTCAAACTGTGTGAAAGAGTCAACCATGTTGCTATGGGTCTGGAGTCACAAGTAAGGCAGGCCAAGTAAGAACAACAGATTTCCTGCTTCAAAAAGACAACAATGGGCCAGTTCAGGTTTTGTAATTCCAGATTTTTACGCTTGTAATTGTTATATTTGCAATTTCAAATTTTTATTGAATTCAAATTTCGCCTTGGTAGGACTCGAAGCCAGATAACCAGAATGTCGCTTTTGGGTTATTAGTTTAGTGGCAATACCACAACATAATCACCTTCCCCCTTGGGACAGCGTTGCCTTTATGCGATAGTGTACGGTGGGTGATGGTGAGTAAACATTGGCTGGTTGATTGGAGCATTATCGAGTGGGCCTCCGCTGACTTTATTGTAATGTACAAAGTCAAAATGAGCCCTCCCTGCCCCTAATCCTTGTCCTGGAGGAGGAGTCTGAAGTCCACTTTCATCATCTGTGGCCAAACAACTATGGTAAGATGGCAGACATTTAAAAAGTTTATTTATTACAAAAGGTTGCTGCAAAAGACTAAGGTACATGGAATTGGGGGTAAAGTATTAGCGTGGATTAAGGATTGGCTGTCTAACAGGAAGCAGAGAGTTGGAATAAATGGGTGTTGATGACTAATGGCACGCCACAGGGCTAGAGCCTCAACTGTTTACCACATGCATAGATGATCTGGAGGAAAGGACCGAGTGTAGGGTAACAAAGTTTGCTGATGACACAAAGATGAGTGGGAAAGCGAATTGCATGAAGGGTGTGGAAAGTCTGCAGGGAGATTTGGATAGACTGAGTGAATGGGCGAGGATCTGGCAGATGGAGCATGACGTTGGCAAGTGTGAAGTTATCTACTTTGGAAGGAATAATAGTAAAATGGAGTATTATTTAAATGGTGAAAAACTATAACATGCTATTGTGCAGAGGGACCTGGGAGTCCTTGTACATGAATCGCAAAAACTCAGTTTGCAGGTGCAGTAGGTGATCAAGAAGGCAAATGGTTTATTGCGAGAGGGATGGAGAATAAAAGCAGGGAAGTCTTGCTGCAATTGTACAAGGTACTGGTGAGGCTGCAACAGGAGTACTGTGTGCAATTTTAGTCCCCTTATTTGCAAAAGGATATATTGGCCTTGGAGAGACTGCGGAGTAGGTTCACCAGGTTGATACTGGAGATGAGTGGGTTAGCTTATGAGGAGAGATTGAGTAGATTGGGCCTTTACTCATTGCAGTTTAGAAGGCTGAGGGGGGATCTTACAGAGACATGTAAGATAATGAAGGGGCTAAACAGGGTAGAGGCAGAGAGATTATTTCCACTTAGAAACAAAACAAGAACTAGAGGGCACAGCCTCAAAATAAGGGGGAGTCAATTTAGAACTGAATTGAGGATGAACTTCTCTCAAAGAATAGTGAATCTTTGGAATTCTCTGTCCATTGAAACAGTGAAACAGTCCACTCTTTCAATGGACAGAGAATTCCAAAGATTCACTATGATTCAGCCATGATCATATTGAATGGTGAGGCAGGCTCGAGAGGCAAGCTGGCCTACTCCTGCTCCTATTTCTTATGTTCTTATGTATTAGTGTCACAAGTAGGCTTACGTTAACACTGTAATCAAGTTAGTGTGAAAATCCCAACGTTGCCACACTCCAGTGCCTTTTCAGGTACTCTGAGGGAAGATTTAGCCTGGCAAATAAACAAAGCACAGATTTCAGATGTGGGAGGAAACTGGAGTACAAGAGGAAACCCACGCAAAACAGAAGAACATGCACACTCCACACACACTGTGACCCAAGCTGGGAATTGAACCCGGATTCCTGGTGCTGTGAGGCAGCAGTGCTAACCACTGTGCCATCGTGCCACATAGGTATCAGGTAAGAAAATAAAACTGTACAATCTCCAGACAATGAAACTGTACAATCTCCAGATCTCCTACTGTAAATTCAGCACGGAAACAGTAAATCCTGGAGCAACGTTGTTAATGGCCATTGACACACAGATACAGGAGTTCCGCCAGTTTCTCGCTGAATTTATGGTGTGAGATTGGGAGAATCGGCACCGAATTTTACGGCTCGGGGTGTTTAAAGTATTAAAAGCCTTAAACACAGACTGTTTCAATTCACTGCCAAAATGCTATCTGTCTCAGCTTTCCACCATGGAGGAAGGCAAAACGTTAAGCAAGAAATGAAAGACGTCCTTTAAAACTTAAAAAGACTGAATAACCACATTTTAGTAAGGAATCTATTACTTGTCACATTTTATAAAGTGTGCAGTGAATTATTTAAGTGGAAACTTATTTTATGTGAAACTATTTTTCCCTGGAGCGATGTCCTTATATCCCCTATATATACTCATGAGTATAAGTGTCATTTTTTGGGGGAAAAGTTTCCTTTTCATTGGGATTATTCATAACATCTTGAACGTTTTGACACAAGAATATTTTATTTCTGCTCTTGGCACTTCTTCAAATCTTTGTGTAGAAATTTTCCCACAAGGAATACGCGTTTAAAAGCTGCATACTTGTTTATTAACTGCAGCTGAAGTGTTTTAATAATCTAACGTATGTTATACAATAGATATTATACCAACAATGGATATTATACCATTATTGCTGAATAACTGACTGGAAACAAATCTAAAGCTTTTACATGAAAGTTTGATTTCGTATTTTGTGCGAAAGAATGGAAAGGGGGTGAGCACTTCTCCCACCAAAGCCCTCTTGATCGTGCCTTTCCTGCACCCAGAAAGGCAGAAAGATTCAAGTTTTTTTTAAATATTCCTTTAAGAGAAATGGGCATTGCTGGCTGGCCAGTATTTATTACCCATCTATAATTGCCTGAGGGTAGTTGAGAGTCAACCACATTGCCATGGCTCTGGAGTCACATGTTAGCTGGACCAGGTAAGGATGGCAGATTTCTTTCCCTAAAGGGAACCGTTTTTCCAACGGGGTTTTCCAACAATCGACAATATCTCATGGTCATCAGTAGATTCTTAATTCCACCATCGGCTGCGGCAGGATTCGAATGCAGGTCACCAGAACATTAGCTGAGGTACGGGATTCATAGCCTAGTGATGATACCACCATGCCATCGCCTCCCCATAGGTGAATTAAATGAATATTTGGGTGTTGTGTTCGATTTAGCCTTTGAACGAAATGCACCATATGGCAGAATGCCGAAGGAAAGCCTAAGATCCATATGCCCTCACGTCAAATATCATTATCTGGGCCTGGAAATCTGTGTTGTGCTTTCGTCGCTGTGTTTCACCATTCCTTGTCTACTGGCAAAATGACTGCAGTGAAAGAAACACATACAAAATATCGATAAATAATAAGGACCAGATTAGAAGTTCCAACAGTGATGATTTCCTTTAATCAAATGTGAGAAGATCTTCTGCGTTGATATTTCTAGCGAGATTCCCAATGTGTTCTTTTGCACACTATTATGACTTGGCTGGAAGTACTGGAGGAAAGCTTCCTGCATCTGTTTATAGAATTATAAAGTAACAGATTTTGGCAAATCACTCATTTCAACAAATGTTGCGCTCTCTCTTGATACATATATATGCTTAAAGGTTTTTCTTTATTTCTGACTGCACAATGCACACAGTTTCCTGTTGCAGTATCAGCTGGTTTCTCTGACAATGCCAAATTCTGTCACATTAGCTATTTCAGGAGATGTTAACCTGCTGTCTGTGACATGGAATTGCGGACACTGTACCTTACTAAAGCCTTCTAAAGCCCCAAACTCAAAACATTGTTGGTCAGAATGCTGCCAGTTGCTTCTGGCATGGTCTATACAGTACGTGCTGACTAACAAACTGTTAACTTCAGCCCGTGAGCGTGGCAGAGACATACAGAATGGGTGAATCCTGACCTCAAACGACTTCTAACATCCACTTGATGCACAATCTGATATTCTGAACCGTGCATGTCCAGTTAAGACCCTGAACTGATCATGCGATTTAATAGACTAACCATCCAACTTGCAGCTGAGATGATTTTGACTTTCTTAGCTAATGGAGAGCTAGTGGACTAATTCTATTTTATGATATTGGAAGAGTCTTGCAAGCATTTTGGATTTTCAAGGGTGAATCTTGAGGAGGTCCAGATTCATAGAATCATAGAAACCCTACAGTGCAGAAAGAGGCCCATTGAGTCTGCACCGATCACAATCCCACCCAGACCCTACCCCAAATCCCTACGCATTTACCCAGTAATCCCTCTAACCTATGCATCTCAGGACACAGGACACTTTGTTCTTTGTATTTAGCATGGCTCAACCAAACTAACCCGCACACATTTGAACTGTGGGAGGAAACTGGAGCACCCAGAGGAAACCCATGTAAGCACGAGGGAAATGTAGAAACTCCACACAGACAGTGACTCGAGCCCAGAATCGAACAAGATCCCTGGAGCTGTGAAACAGCTGTGCTAACCACTGTGCTACCATGCCACGGAATCATAGATTCAAGAATCCCTACAATGCAGAAGGAGGTCATTCGACCCATTGAGTCTGCACCGATAACAATTCCACCCAGGCCCTATCCCCATAACCCCACATATTTACCCAACGAATCCCCCTGACACTAAAGGGCAACTTAGCATGGCAATCAATCTAACCCATATATCTTTGGATTGTGGGAGGAAATCGAAGTAGGAAGACTCAGGAGAAAGTCTGCTTTAGCCATGAGGATCATAGTTGCAGTTCATCGTTATTTGCAGTGTTATTGCAGAAGGAGCAGAGAGGGGAACGGGTGCACAGAAGGAAGAGGAGGAAAACTCCCAATAGACAACCACACCCATCAATGGTCTTCAAAGACTTCACTGATCTCTACCTCAGCTTACAGGAATGTGTGAATCACCTGCATCTTAACAAGGAGATGGTCACTGAAATGGGTCACCTCCTGCAACCCAATCTGCCTCTTACAGCAGGTTGAAGATTGCACTGCCATGGGTCATCAAGGTCACCATTGCACTAAATTTCAACACTAGTGAACACTTCTAAGTGCGAGAGGGCAACATTAGTGACATTCATGGCTCAGGGCGAGATGATGGCCCACTAGGACATCATTAGAAATCCAGAAACTCAGCTAATGTTCTGGGGACTTGGGTTTGAATCCCACCAGAGCAGATTGTTGGAATTTAAATTCAATAAAAATACCTGGAACTATGAAACTATTAATGACCGTGAAACCATTGTCGATTGTAGGAAAAACCCATTTGGTTCAGTAATGTCCTTTGGGGAATCTGCCATTCTTACCTGGTCTGCCCGAAATATGACACCAGAACCACAGCAATGTGATTGACTCTCAACTGCTCTAGGGCAACTATGCTTAGGCAATAAATGCTGGCCAGCCAGTGACGCCCATGTCCCATGAATGAATAAAAAAAAATGTCCATCACTGCATAGGGGAGGTTAAAAAAAGGAGCATTTTAGCTTTCACACTAACCAGAGAGAGGGAGGAGTGTATGTAGATTTGCCAAACTGAATGGATTTCCAAGGTGCAATTAGTCCATACAAAGCCTCTATGATTCCCATACTTTAACATGAAAATACTTTGCAATCACAATGGACTAACACTTGATTAATGTCCTGTCAGTTTGCAACAATGCTTAGAAAATTCTCAGAATAAATATTTACTATACTGGCAGCAAGCGTGACCAGTTCACCTTGTGGTAATCAGTAAACCCACTATCTTTTCCCAGCACAAGACACTTTGTTAATGGCTTCCTTTTGCTGACACTTCGGCAGAGCTAATTCAAAGAAACTTGACCTTATCATAGAATCCTTGTAGTGCAGGAGAAAGCCATTCAGCCCATCAGGTCTGCTCTGACTACAATCCCACCCAGGCCCTGTTCTTGTTACGCCTTATATTTACTCCACCAATCCCCCTGACACTAGGGTCAATTTAGCATGGCCAATCAAACTAACCTGCACATGAATGGGCTATGGGAGGAAACCGAAGCACCCAGAGGAAATCCACGCAGACACAGGGAGAATGTGCAAGCTCCACACAGACAGTGACCCACAGGCGGAATTGATCCCACTGTGAGGCAGCCATGCTAACCATTGTGCCACCACGCCGCCATGTATTTCATGTAAAATGTTTCTTTCTTTCTAGTTCAATCTTTTATTATTTCTATCTCAATGGAATTGAATTTTGTTTTCATCAATTGATAAGAATAACAGAAGGCACGGTTGATGTTTGAAAAATGTTGTGACAAATGAATATGCAGATTTGAACAGGTTTAGCAGTACTGTAAACACAGAGCTGGAGGAGATGATTACCAAATTAACAAGCAAAGTTCAAAATGCTTTTGGCCACCTCTGCTTCTTTGTCTCAGTTTCTGTATTTGTTTGATTGTGCTTTTAGCTGGAGATGTTTCGATATTAAAGGTGCTACAAACATGGCATGGTGGCACAGTGGTTACAGTGCCTCACAGCACCAGGAACCGGGTTAAATTCCCGGCTTGGGTCACGGTCTTCGTGGAGTTTGCAAATTCTCGCTATATCTGTGTGGGTTTCCTCCGGGTGCTCCAATTTCCCTTAATACCAAATTGTCCCTTAATACCAGGGGGACCAGCAGGATAAATAGGGTCTTATGGGAATAGGGTCTTGTTGGGATTGTGGTTGGTGCAGAGTTGATGGGCCGAATGGCCTCCTTCTGCACTGTAAGGTTTGTGTAACATGTTAATTGTTGACCAGAAGAAAATCCTAAATTTTCAGTCAAAAAGTTCAATGCCATTGATGCCTTTTTGAAAGAAAGAAGTAAATAAAATTCTGACTAGGAATGATTGTAAAATTAATCCCCATGCAGGCTATAGTGTCATTCACTCCAAGTTGAATAATAGGAAACTGAAGTGTACATAGGTATTTGAAGCTGCTATTTGATTTACCTTTGGTTATAAAGCATGCTGGAGGACAATGTACCCACTCAATGGAAGTAATGGGTTTACTGGGTCAAATTAACCCATCTTGCCCCATGGGCCTCGAAGCTTTCACAAATGCTATTAATTGGCTGGCTAAATTTTAGGTGAAGACAACATCTTTCTGATGGGGCTGCAGTGGGGCCCTTTGGTGAGTTAAGTTTGAGGAAAGTCTTCCTGTCGGCCTCAACCAGCACTGAGAAGCATTGTAGTGATACTGGTGGAAGGACAGCATAGGAGGGCCTTCCATGGACAACTCCACTCCAATCGGCCAGCGCAATGAACCGTGATGGCCACTTCAGCGTGAGTTTTTCTTGTCGAAAATCTTTGATCTGGCTTCAAATTATTGAAAGAAAGTCCGGGGCGCACAATGGCACCACTATGTTCGCCAACACATCATCGCACGTTTATTTTAATAGTTTTCTAAAGTGTCCTTTTAAAAACATCAAAACCATGTTCAGAAATGTACGCATATGCAATATCTTGTAGAAACGTGAGCTTTGAAAACATGACGTTATAAAGGCTTACATTGTACAATGAAATTTTTATGATTTTTCTGCTGCTTGTTTGTTCTGTTCCACTATTAACGTTTATTGTAGCCAAATGTCTGGCTGCCTGTGGAGTATAGATTAAGGAAAGTTATACTAATGTGCTTAGCACACAGCATTGCTGTGCTGATTCATGATGCCTCTGTGAATAGGTACGAAAGAATGTGTTTCCAATAAGAAACTCTGTACCTTACCGTTACTCGAGACTGACAGAGCTCTTTCTTTTTGTTGTTTCTTGTGTTTTTTTTTGAAACTCCCCAAATCCTCTTCATCTTGTCACATTCCGGGGGAGGCAGATGTTTTGCAACAGGGTTGGTTACAAATGATGGATGTAATTGTCATGCTTTGCCGAGGTCAGAGCAGAACAATTCGGCGAAATAAAAAGATGGATTTTTATTTTATAAATCTAATCCATTTATCATTTCGGCAATTCGACCCCCGGTTTCCTCTGTAATAACACACTTTAAAGGGACTACCTGCTGTGTTCATTCCTGCACACCCCAATGGACATTAAATACCATGTTGTTAATAACCGCTCCTAAAATGTTCTGTCATTTGTGTACATTCGCAATTTAAAGTGAAAATCAGTGCGTTATTTTCCCCCCCAAATATATTGTGAAGTAAATACTACCCTTGAGTTGCCAAGAAAAAACTGCGTTCAATCTGCCTGATCAGCTTCATACTTGAAAGCTTTTAAAACATGCTTTGTTCTTGGGGAGGATGCAGTGGTGATGGTGGAGTGAGGGGTGGGGGGAGACAGTAGCATGTTAGCATAAATATGTTTCAGTGTCAAATCTTACCCAATTATCAATGTAAACATTTATAGAGGACAAAACAGTAAAATAAAAGCAGGTTACCTTGCCTAACATTAATGGCAACATTTAAGTTTATTTACTAGTGTCACAAGTAGGCTTACATGAACACTGCAATGAAGTTACTGTGAAAATCCCAGAGTCGTCATGCACCGGCGCCTGTTCGGGGCCCCGAGGGAGAATTTAATGTGGCCAATGCACCTTACCAGCATGTTTTTTGGACTGTGGGAGGAAACTGGAGCACCCTGGAGGAAACCCAAATGGGTAGTTTGTGCAGACTCCACTCAGTCAGTGACCCAAACCAGGAATTGAACCCGGCCTCTGGTGCTGTTAGGCAACAGTGCCAATCACTGTGCCACCCCTCATCGATATGAACTATAACTGCAAATCTCTACGTTGGCTGGCATGCTTCCGACAGTTTTCAAATTCATGATATGTGACAGCCAATTTCCAGAAATTAAGTAGCTGTTGCAATTGTTGGCAAGAAGGTGCTTCAATATGTACACATCTCTCTGTCTCTCTCTGTTTTGATGTGTCCCGGGATTTCTTCTTGCTGCTACTTACTGCTTTGAAAGGAAGAGCATGCAGTTGATTTTGTCACCATTTTGTAAGGTGAAATCTAAGAGCTCTCAAAGACTTACTCGAGGAGACCTGCAGGTATAAGTTGAACCTGATAGCAGGATAGAAGTTTGATTTCAATATGAAGATGAAATGGGCATGTATGTGTATTACACCTTGTGTGATATCCTTTTGGGCAAAGTAGATAGGGGGAGACTGTGCCTAGCCAGGGATGCATCGAGAACGAGAAGACACAGATTTAAAGTCATTTGTAAAAAAAGCAAAAGGGATATATGTTAAAACATCTCCAGGCAGTGAGTGGCTAAGGTGTGGAGTGTGCTGCATAAGAGATTCAATCAGAGTATTCAAAAGGGAATTACACTGTTATATGAAAAGGGAGAATATGAAGGGTTACTTTTGATTTGATTTGATTTATTATTGTCACATGTATTGTTATACAGTAAGAAGTTTTGTTTCTTGTGCGCCATATAAAGCATAACGTTCATAAAGAAGAAGCGGAGAGAGTGAAGAATGTAATATTACAGTCATAGCTAGGGAATAGAGAAAGATCAACTCAATATAAGATAGGACTATTCAAAAGTCTGATGTAGCAGTGGAGAAGCTGTTCTTTGAGTTATTGGCACATGATCTCTGACTTTTGTTTCCATTTCCAATGGAAGAAGGTGGAAGAGAGCATGTCCGGGGTGCGTGGGGTCCTTGATTATGCTGGTGACATTTCAAGGCAGCAAGAAGTAAAAATAGAGTTAGGGGAGTCTCAAACTGGAGGCCATAGGTTTAAGGTGAGAGAGGAGAGATACAAAAGGATCCAGAAGGGCAAGTGTTGGTGAGCTCTGGAATAAGCTATCAGAGTTAGTAGTAGAGGTAGGCACAATTTTGTCTTTTAAAAAACATTTAGAAAGTTACAGGGGTAAGTTGGATATAGAGAGATATGGGCCAAACACAGGCAATTGGGACTAGCTTAAGGGTTAAAAAAAAAAGGCCAGATGTACAAGTTGTGCTGCAGGGCCTGTTTCCATGCTGTAAACTTCTATGACTCTAATGGGAGGCTGGTTTGCATAATGAGGAGAAGAAGAGAGATTGGCACAAGATTACTTGCTCATTCAGTGCAAATGTGATAGGCTGAATGGCCTCCTTCTGTACCATGATGATTCTGGGAATTCAGATCCATTAGACTTAAAATCAGCAACACCAAGAACAATAAGTTATGTAACATCATTAATACAACAAAACGTGTCAAGTTGCTATGAGGCAGGGTATGTAAAAGGGGAGAGCCAGGACTGGGGTGGGGGAGTAGCAGCAGGGTGGAGAGAAGGGGGTGGAATCATTTTTCTTCTATCACTCAAGATTAATTTCTAAATTTGAAGGCAGACCTGACTTGGTTTTGGAAATCTCTTCCTTTCGTGAGAACTATCAAACTCATACTCCAGGAAGACATGATTACATTTTTCTTTTGCGGAGTCTGCCATGACGGTGAATGTGAGAATCAGTCCATGGCCCAGAACTTTCTTCATGCCATAAGAATGTTGCACCAAAATCTATTGTTGAGGCTTTTAAACACAAGGCAATGCACCGCTCAGTCATGGGAATTTATTATGTGCCAACATCTGCTAATGAGGTACTTCAGCACAATGCGTTCTTGCATCTGGAGTTAAAAATACATATGAAAAAATGCTTCTTACAGCCTAAGGGTGCAAAGTAGGAAGTGTGAGAAAATGGAAACCTTAAAGAATTAAAACCTTATTAAAACCTTCAGAAATCTGGATAAGTGTTCAGATTTCGGTCCACATGCACCTTTTGTTCTGTCTCGATTATCATAGTTACCAGGGTACGTAACCAAGCACATTTATTAAACTCATTCCAACCAATAGGAGAGAGTTGGATGCTGCACATGGCTTGTTATTCAGATTTATATCCTCTCATTGGCTGGCTGGCTGCTGGTACTCAACATGACTTCTGGATGGGTTTACTGGGCAACAGATACAGGGAGCTTAATATATCTTCCAGTCGAACTGTGTATCTGAAAAGGTTTTGAACAAGAGAGTTTTTCATTGGTGAATTATATTTATGGGAGTGTTTCTTCAAACAATATAGTTCAATGTGAAAAGTGGACGATTTTCCTCAGTCATTCTTGCAGGGGTTGATTGTGATTAAAAGCTCGCTAAAGGTGAATGTCTCTATATATCTAGATATGTATTGAGCTCTCTTATTCAGCCATTTAAAAGGTGTGACCTCTGCCTTTCTGTTTCCCCTGCCACTCCTTACAGATGGTAGTTATGATGTGGAGATGCCGGCGTTGAACTAGGATAAACATAGTAAGAAGTCTCACAACACCAGGTTAAAGTCCAACAGGTTTATTTGGTAGCAAATTCCACTAGCTTTTGGAGTGCTGTTCTTTCATCAGGTGAGTGCGAGTTCTATTCACAAACTCAATTTACAAAATAATGATTGGAATGCGAGTCTTTGCAGGTAATCAAGGCTTGAAGATACAGACAATGAGAGCGGAGAGAGCATTAAGCACAGGTTAAAGAGTGTGTATTGTCTTGTCCTGTCCTTCCTGGAGACAATACGCATCTCTTTAACCTGTACTTAATGCTCTCTCCACTCTCATTGTCTGTATCGTTAAGACTTGATTACCCGTAAAGACTTGCATTTCAATTATTTTATAAATTGAGTTTGTGTCTTTATATGCCCTGAACCCCCACCCACTGATGAAGGGTCAGCACTCCAAAAGCTAATGGATCTTGCTACCAAACAAAACTGTTGGACTTTAACTTGGTGTTGTGAGACTTCTTATTCCTTACAGAATTAGTAATGAAGTGAGAAATAGTTTTGGAACTTCCTAAACTGGGAGTTTCTGCTTGATACACATGAGGAAAATTGAATAAGGTTGATGACTGAGTGCAGGAATTGTACAGCAGAATTAAGCCATACTTGCTCAGAGTGATGGAGGTAGCATGCTAACTTCATAGACTTTGCAAGTTTAAATTACAGTTGTGCTCTGCCCAGGCCTAGCATTCTTGGGTCACTGTCTGTGAAGAGTCTGCATGTTCTCCTCATGTCTGCCTGGGTTTTCTTTGGGGCTCTGGTTTCCTCCCACAGCCCAAAGATGTGCAGACTAAATTGATTGACCATGGTTAATAGCCCCTTAGTGTCACAAAATATTAGGCGAGATGGATGGTTAGATACACTGGCCATCCTCAGTGTATGAAACAGGCACCAGAGTGTAGTGACGAGATTTTCACAGTAACTTCATTGTAGTGTTAATGTAAACTTACTTGTGACACCAAAAAATCAACTTTAAACTTTAAAACAACTTTAAATTATGATTCCGTGAGTGGCTGCACAGTTCAACAGGATCCCAAGTTTGTGTGAGGCAAACGCCATTTAAAACTATGCCTGAGCTACCTAAACCCAGACTTCACAACTTACAAGTGAGGTGTTGCTAGATTGTTGCTAGTCCTGGAATATTTACCTGTGACAGGTACCCAAAGCACATACCACATACTCAGTGACACATTTGTCCCTCTCTCACATAGGATAAGATGCCCCAAAATCAGAGACAACCCCACCTAAGCATTGAAGGATATTCCTGGCTTCATTCTCTTTGCCTCATCTCTAGGATGAGAGGTCATAGTCTTAGGATAAGGAATAGCAAATTTAAAATGCAGTTGAGAAGAAACTACCTCTCCCAAAGGGTATTGAATCTGTGGAATTCACTACCCCAAAGTGCGGTGGATGCTGGGACAGTGAGTAAATTTAAGGAGGAGTTAGACAGATTTTTAATTGGTAATGTGTTGGAGGGTTATGGGAAAAGGCAGATAAATGGAGATGAGGAGTATATCAGCCATGATCGAATGGTAGAACAGACTTGATGAGGCGAATGGCCTAATTCTGCTCCTACATTTGATGAACTTATCTTCTGAACTTTTTTCTCATCAGCGATGTGACCAAGATGGAGGTGGTCACCAACAATGGAATGGACACCATACAAGATGATGGTACCATCCTGCAGGATCCACCTTATAATATCTCACTTTTCACTTGGTCAACATCTCTTCTGATTTACAGGCTGAAGTTTGTATAAGCATGAACCTCGAATTAATCTGACCTTTCTTTACGCGTTCCTTCCATCATATCTTAAACCCTAACCCTAACCCTGGAACTCATTGCCACAGAGAGCTGCCATTGTATATATATTTAAGGTTGAAATAGATAGATTTTTGATCAATAAAGGAATCAAACATTCGGGGGAAAGGGCAGGAAAGTGGATATGAGGAACTTCAGATCGGCCATAATCCTATCGAATGGCAGAGTAGGCTCAAGGGACTGAATAGGGAGGCAATAGCTGAGTGGTAGACCACTAATCTACAAACTCAGCTAATGTTCTGGGGACCTGGGTTCGAAACTTGCCACAGTAGATGGTGAAATTTGAATTCAATAAAAAAAACTGGAATTAAGAATCTACTGATGACTGTGAAACCATTGTCTATTGTTGGATAACCCATCTGGTTCACTAATGTCCTTTGGGGAAGGAAATCTGCTGTCCTTACCTGATCTGGCCTGCATAGAACTCCAGAGCCACAGTAATGTGGTTGACTCTCAATTGCCCTTGGGCAACTAGGTATCGGCAATAAACTGATCAGCCAGCGACACCCATGTCACATAAATGAATTAAAAAAAAATGACAGATTCCTGTTCCTATTTCATATGGTCAAGCATTGATGCCGTAACCCATAGACAAACAGGAGCAAGAGACGGATGACAAATTTGCTAGTCTCACACTTGAGTCACCAGCTCAGATGTTGGTACTTTGCATACGTTAATAAGATAGTATGAAGGCAGGGTTTGTATGGGCATGATTGGGCTGCCACTGAGCAAAGAGGAAATGATCTTATGGATACTATAGAATGGGAATCACACAACAGCTTTGCTGTAAGACATTCAGATGAGGATTTGATGGGACAACGTACAAATAAATTATAATGAGCTTGCAGATATTGATGCTCATTAATACGCAGAGCTGCCTGTCAGGAAAGTTGATGTCACTGTTAAGAACTGTGGAAGAATCTAGCTCCAATTTGGCGCTGAGCTTTATGAAGATTTTGGAAGCCATCCTTTCCAGTGGGTAGACGGTGGCCATTTCCATGAGAATGCCTGTGGGCCCAAAACGGATGTTTGCATCTGTGAATTGATATCTTTCAGCACAGGTAAAGTTTAAAGTTTATTTGTTAGTGTCACAAGTAGGTTTACATTAACATTGCAATGAAGTCACTGTAAAAATCTCCTAGTCGCCACACTCCAGCACATGTTCAGGTACACTGGGAGAGAATTTAGCATGGCCAATACACCAAACCAGCACATCTTTCGGACTGTGTGAGGAAACCGGAGCTACTGGAAGAATCCCACAGGGAGAAGGTGCAGACTTCACGCAGTGACTCAAATCGGGAATCGAACCCTGGTCCCTGGTGCTGTGAGGCAGCAGTGTTAATCCCCGTGCCACCATGCTGCCCATCTGAAACCACACATCTCAATTGTACAGTGGTTCAATTGTACAGTGGTTCACTGTACAATTGTACAGTGGTAGCTCAGACTGAGGCCGCGATAGCCTTTCTTCTTTCTGCGCCAATTTCTGCTTATTGTTCATTCAGGTGATTCCTAACTCCAGTGAATCAGCCACTGCTGGAGTCAGAGAATCCATGTGTTTCACATGGGGCATGGACCTGCTCATTTGACCAGGCAGGGTGGCTTTGTCAGAGGACCCAGTCCTGCTTTCCCACTGACATGAGCACTTAGTCTCAAAATGGTAGAATCAACCCAGCTCTGACAAAGGGTAATCCAGACTCGAAATGTTGGTTCCATTTTTTTCTCCACAGATGCTGTCTGGGCTGAAATTTTCAAGCATTTTCTGTTTCTGTTTCATATTCCAGCAACCACAATCATTTACCTTCTTTTCTTCTTGGCTGCGGCCTGACCAAATGGGTACCTCCAGCTATCACTGTTTTGTTTTCAGAATTCCAGCACTTACTGTAATTCTCATCTGGGGATTTTGAAATGCTTTGCCAATTAGGTTCTACAAAAAATTTTAAAAACCAGATGTTAATTCGATATGCGAACTTGTCATGCCCATTTCGCATTTTGCAAATAGGGTCTATTTGCGCCATATTTTCCACCAATCAAAATGCTTCAACAGAAAGATGTGCATTAATATAGCGCCTTGCACAGCTGAAAATACTGGAGCCAGTACTTTTGAAGTATTGTTGTTACGCAATATGAAGGGAAGTGATGGCGTAATGGTATTATCACTAGATTTATTAATCTACAAACTCAACTAGGTCTGGGGACCCGGTTCGAATCCCACCACAGCAGATGGTGGGATTTGAATCTCATGCAACAAATCTGGAATTAGGAGCCTATTAATGATAACTAAACAATTGTCAGAAAAACTGATGCCCTTTAGGGAAGAAAATCTGTCATCCTTACCTGGTCTGGCCTACATGTGACTCCAGGGCCACGGCAGTGTGGTTAACTCTCAATTGCCATTCAAGAGCAACTAAGAATGGGCAATAAATGTTGGTCAGCTGGAGACACCCATATCCCATGAATGAATAAAAAATAACATAGGAACTGCAGGCGGTATACTCCCACAAACAGCAATGTTTAAAGTTTATTTATTAGGGTCGCAAGTAGTCTTACATTAACACTGCAGTGAAGTTACTGTAAAAATTCCCTGCACTCCAGTGCCTGTTTGGATAAACTGAGGAAGAATTCAGCATGACCAATTCTCCTAACCAGCACGTCTTTCAGACTGTGGGAGGAAAATGGAGTACCCGGAGGAAACTCACACAAGCAAGGGGAGAAAGTGCAGACTCTGCACTTGAGAGTGACTCAAATCAAACCTCTGGTGCTGTGAGGTAGCAGTGCTAACCATTGCGCTGCCATGTATCCACCAATGTGATAATGATCAGCAACAAATAGCTAATTTATTACTTTCGCAATGTTGGTTGGTGGGGGGGGAGGCTAAAAATTTGGCCAAGGCATTTTGGTCATCTTTCCAGTGTGTAGCAGGAGGAAAACACAATTGTTAGTGCAACAGCTGCAAATCCATTCAGCCCACATTGAAATACTTCACTTTTCAGTTCATAGAAGGTGTGGGCCAGTCTACGGAAACATTGAAGATGAGTTGTGAGAAACCCGAATCACAGCAACAATGAAAAATGATCATTCAAACATGTTGAATAGTACTCAGTACTCACCCGCAATATGTTTGCCAGAACTTGCATTGTCCATATTTATCGATAACTGAGTCTCAGATTTGCTTGGGAGTATCATGACTTTTGCAGATCTGCTAAGTCCATGAATTATGAACTTTGCAAGCTTGTGAAAGAAAGAAGTGTGTAGCTCACTGAGCCTGGGGAGTTCCTACTTTTATTCCAATGCAAGAGATTCAAGGTGCTGAGTGAATGGGCAAGATCAAAGTTTTCTTAAGTTTATGTATTACTGTTACAAGTAGACTTACATTAATCCTGCGATGAGGTTACTGTGAAGATACCCTAGTCACCACACCCTGGCACCTTTTCGGGTACACTGAGGGAGAATTTAGCATGCCAATGCAGATAGCAAGTACATCTTTCGGATTGTGGAAGGAAATCTACACAAACGTGGGAGAAAGTGCAAACTCTGCACAAGCAGGGAATTGAATCTGGGTCCCTGGTGCCATGAGGCAGTAGTTGCTAACTACAATGCCACCATGCTACCCTATGATGTGCAACATTACGTTAGAACGTAAAAACATAAGAACTAGGAACTGGAGTAGATCATCTGGCCCCTCAAGCCGACTCTGCCATTCAATAAGATCATGCTTAACCTTTTCGTGGACTCAACTCCACTTATCTGCCCACTCACCATAACTATTAATTCCTTTACTGTTCAAAAGAGTATCGATCCACGCCTTAAAAACATTCAGTGAGGTAGCTTCAACTAGTTCACTGAGCAGGGAATTCCACAGATTTGGATGACGAAGTTCCTCCTCAACTCAGTCCTATATCATTCCAGAGACTTGAGAATAAAATGGAAGATGGCATTCGAGTGCACTACTTGGGGAGGGTGGGGAAGGGGTGGTGGTGGTGTTGGTGTGGCCGCATCGTTAGGGATGGAAATCTATTTGGCGAAGGTCTTGTCTTAGATGGACTTAGAAGATCTCATTGCACAACTTTGAAGAAGAACAAGAGAATACTCGCCAGTGTCTTGGGCAATATTCTTTCATCATTTACAATTATAAAACGAAAGACTATCTTGCGCTTTGCCACATGGCTATTTGCGATTTGGTTTGATTTGATTTATTATTGTTTCTTGCGCGCTATACAGACAAACCATACTGTTCACAGAGAAGGAAACGAGAGAGTGCGCAATGTTGTGTTCTAATCATAGCTATGGTATAGAGAAAAATCAATTTAAGACATGGTGAGTCCATTCAAAAGTCTGACAGCAGCAGGTAAGAATTTGTTTTTGAGTCAGTTGGTACATAACTTTAGACTTTTGTACCTTTTTCCCGTCGGAAGATGGGAGAGAGAATGCCTAGAGTGCATGGGGAACTTAATTATGCTGGCTGCTTTGCTGAGGCAGTGGGAAGTGTAGACAGAGTCAATGGATTGGAGGCTGGTTTGCATGATGGATTGGGCTACTTTCACGACTTTTTGTAGTTCTTTGTGGTTTCAGGCAGAGCAACAGCCATACCAAGCTGTGACATAACAAAAAAAAATGCTTTCTAGTGTGTGATTTGTAAAAGTTGGTAAGAGTCATAGTTGACATGACAAATTTCCGTAGCCTTCTGAGAAAGTAGAGGCATTGGTGAGCTTTCTTAAGTGTAGTGTTAGCAAGGGGGACCAGGACAGGTTATTGGCGATCTGGACACCAAAAAAGTTGAAGCTCCTTATCCTTTCTACTTCGTCCCCATTGATGTAGACAGGGGCTTGTTCTCCTTTATGCTTCCTGAAGTCAATGACAATTTCCTTCGTTTTCTGGGAGAGATTATTATTGCACACCAGTTCATTAGATTCGCTATCTCACTCCTGTACTCTGTCTCATCATTGTTTGTGATCCAACCCACTATGGTGGTGCCGTCAGCAAACTTGAAAATTGAATCGGAGGGGAATTTGGCCACGCAGTCATAGGTGTGTAAGGAATATAGTAGGGAACACAGCCTTGTGGGGCAATGGTGTTGAGGATGATTGTGGAGAATATGTTGTTGCCTACCCTTACTGATCGTGGTCTGTGAGTTAGGAAGCTCAGGATTTAGTCGCAGAGGAAGGTGCCAAGGCTCAGGTGGAACTTAGCTGTGAACAAGTTGGCAGCAATTCTTATGTTACAATGATGAGTGCATTTTATACGCCATTTCAGTGACTATAAATTGCTTGGTGATGTTCTGAGGTAATGAAAATTGATGTACCTTTCAGCCTTCCAACTGGAGATGGACAGCAATGAACAAATCTCCCATCTAGGGCAGCAAAATCTGGATTTAATTCTGCTTTGAATGAGGGAGCCCTGATGCAAACTGGAAGTTTCCCTCCAAGTCACTCACTATCCCGAATTGGAAATATGTCACCATTCCTTCGCAATCGCTGAGTCAAATTCTTGGAATTCCCTCCCTAATGGCATTGTGGGGCAACCCGCAGCATGTGGACTGCTGTGTTTCAAGAAGGCAACTCACCACCACCTTCTCAAGGGCAACTAGAGATGGGCAATAAATGCTGGCCTAGCCAGCAACACCCATCTCTCATGAATGAATAAAACAGAAGTGGTGTAAGTGTGCAGAAAGCTTAAACTTCCAAAGGCCAATTTATAGGGTGAATTGCTTTCTCTATAAAGATACCTACGCTGAAGGTTTCTTTAAAGCGCTTCCCTCTTAGAATGGATAATATCTTTTAGTCCTTTTAGTATCGGAGAAGTTTGTATATCATCGGAGAAAAGTAAACCAGGCATGTGTCTTTCAAAAGTTTTAGCTCATCAGGGATCAACATGCCACAAGGTGGCACAAAGGTAAAGAAGAGAAAATGCACACTTTGTTAAAACTGCCATTTGAAGTATTTGAGCTTTTTTTTTAATATCATTGTAAAATGAATTGATTTTGCTGGCTGTGATTCTCTTCCTTTCCCAGCAGCAATTCCCCGGCACTGCAATTAACGGGCTTGCTCTGAGTGAAAGCGTACATTTAATGTGCCATTCAACCAATCATAACTTTTCTTCATCACAGCACGGTATCCAATGCAGTTGCATATTGAAGTGGTTGTGTTTAAAAAGATATTTAATCACTTGGCCCCTCCGAGAGTCTTCCAGCCTCCATACAGCAGTTGCTCAGTGGTGCAGGGAACCTGAGGAGACAGCGCACATTTTATAAAAATCCATTATAGGGGACCCAAGTGTCGCTGGCTGGGCCAGCACTTATTAACCATTACTAACTGCCCACCATTTGAGTGTCAACCACATTGCTATGGCTCTGGAGTCACATGTAGGCCAGGCTGGATAAGGACAGCGGATTTCCTTCCCTAAAGGACATTAGTCCTGGTGGCTGTTGGGAAATGATGTAGAGATGCCAGCGTTGGACTGGAGTAAACTCAGTAAGAGATCTGACAACACCAATTTTAAATCCAACTGATTTATTTGATAGTAAACCTGCTAGCTTTTGGCCTTTGTGCCTTTGTCAGGCGAATGAGTGTTCTGGTCTGCAATAGCACACATATCAGCATAGACAGTTTACAGATTGCTGGTTAGAATGTGAATCCTTACACCTAACCTGCTATTCAAGTCTTAAAGTGGCTAACAACGTGAGTGGAAGGAGAACTGAGCACAGGTTAGAGAGATGTGTATTGTCTCCAGACAGCACAGTAAGTGAGGTTTTTTGCTAACCCAGGCAAGTCATGGACATTACAGACAGTGTGACATGAAGCCAAGATCCCTGTTAAGACCGTCCTCATGTGTGCGGAACTTGGCTATCAGTCTCTGCTCAGCGGCTCTGTGTTGTCGTGTGTCGTGAAGGCCCCCTTGAAGAACGTTTACCCGAAGGTCGGAGGTCAAATGCCCATTGGGAAGTCAGAAAGCCAAAGATTACAGCAGTACATTTAAAATATTGACTCATGGGATATGAGTATTGTTGGCTGGCCAACATTTATTGCCCATCCCTGGTTGCCCTTGGAGAGCAGTTGAGAGTCAACCACATTGCTGTGGCTCTGGAGTCACATGTAGGTCAGACCAGCAGATTTCCTTCCCTGGAGGACAAATAGTGAACTAGATGTGATTTTTCCAACAATTGACATGGGTTTCATAGTCATCAGTAAATTTGTAATTCCAGATATCTTTTATTGAATTCAAATTTCACTGTGTGCTCTGGCAGGCTTCAAACCAGGGTCCCCAGAATATTAGCTGAGTTTCCTGGATCAATAGTTGAGTAATAAAACCACTAGGCCATCGCCTTTCCTTGGATGGATTGCTTGCATGTGAAGGTGCAACACCTGAGGGACTCTCTGAGAGTTGATCCCCCAGTTCGGGGCCACATTTTTTGACAATAGTCATATTTTCTGAAAAGAGGGGCTTGCTTCCCCAATTCCCAAAGAGTCAGTGGGGAGCGCAGAGAACCCCATAGCCATTTTGTATTTGAACAAGCATCGGTTGGCCGCAGCCGGGATTTCTATCTCTCACTTGGGAGGATGCCCAACCTTGGTGAGAAGCCAAGCAACCTGATTAGCTCGCTAGTCCATCAGGCAATGAGAGCTGAATTGGACAGGTAAGGAGGTTCATTCAGACTCAGGACCCTCAAGCTGGAAGCTGAAACCAAAATTGTGTGTTAAGAGGTTCTAGGGTCGGGAAAGTAGATGGGGGGGAGCATGAAGGGGCCAATTGGGGTGTTGCAGGAGAGGATGTGGAGGTTTGAAGGCCACCAAACTTTAACATCTCTGATGGAGTGAGACTCAGTAAGAGGTCTCACAATACCAGGTTAAAGTCCAACAAGTTTATTTGATAGTAAACCCAATAGCTTTCGGGGTTTGCCCCTTCGTCAGGTGAGTGGAGAATGAGACTTCCCAGGCCCATTGATTATCGGCACCTCCTACCCCACAAGTTCAGTTCCCCCCCACCATATTAACAATTGAGGTTAGACGGGCAATGGTCCTTAAATGATTATTAATTGACCACTTACGAGTCAGTCTCAGCTGGGTTAGGGGCAGTGTTTCTATCCGAGGCTTTGCCCACCCCAGTATAAACTCATTGTATTGCCAGCCAGGTGGAAACCCAGAGGGAATCGCTTTCCTTCAATTTCATGCTCATCCTTCAATTCAAAACTAGTGGGGGAGTGTAAAATTCTGCTTTTGTGATAACATTTGCGGTGTTGTAAAAGCCTGACTGGTGATAGCTGAGCCTTTTCGGGTGTAAATATCAGATTGTCCAGCTGTTTTTGGGAAAAGTGCTCGGAGGTGAGTGGTGAGAGCTCAAAGCAGCCCTGAAAGTGGACTAAACTGGCTGCGTTCACCAATTGGTGGCCAATTCTTCACTGAATCTCTCTCTGCTCATTTCACTCATCCAGACTCCAGGGGCGGCCTGGTGGCTCAATGGTTAGCACTGCTACCTCACAGCACCAGGGACCTGGGTTCAATTCCCACCTTGGATCACTGTCTGTACGGAGTTTGCACATTCTCCTCGTGTCTGCATGTTTTCTCCAGATGCTCTAGTTCCCTTCCACAGTCAAAAAGATGTGTCAGTTAAGTGCACTGGTCATGCTGAATTCTCTTTTGGTGTACCTGGACAAGTGCCAGAGTGTGACGGCTCGGTAGCACGGTGCTTACAGCGCTAGGGACCTGAGTTCGATTCCTGACTTGGGTCACTGTCTCTGCGGAGTTTTCACGTTCTCCCCATGTCTGTGTGAGTTTCCTCTGGGTGCTCTAGTTTCCTCCCACAGTCTGAAAGATGTGCTGGTTAGCTGTATTGGCCATGCCAAATTATCCCTCAATGTACCTGAATAGACGGAGGAGTGTGGCGACTGGGGAATTTTCACAGTAACTTCATTGCAGTGTTAATGTAAGCCTACTTGTGACACTATTAAATAAATTTTTAAAAAAGATTTCATTACACAATTGGATATATAGCAATGTGTGCAAACTGTCCTCGCCTCCCCTGCCTGCTGAAAGTACAGAATAAGCAGTCAAGACAATTGGTACCATTATGTTTCAGCCTCCGAGTACAGATTGTGTCTCCTTTTCTCTTAATTTCACAATTCCTTGGTGGTGGAGCAGACAAAATACAGCTTCTTCAGAGAAGAGAAGGAACAGAGGAGATTTGATGGAGATGTTCAAAATCACGAGGGGATTTGGACACAGCAGATCAAAAGGAACTGTTCCCATTGATGATACAAATTTCAGATGATTACCAAAATAAATATGTTTATTTATCAGTGTCACAAGTCAGTTCACATTAACACTGCAGTGAAGCTATTGTGAAAACCCCCTAGCCACCACACTCCACTGCTTGTTTGGGTATATTGAGGGAGAATTTAGCATGGTCAATGCACCTAACCAGCATGTCTGTGGGAGGAAACCAGAGGAAGCCCACGCAGAGGAGAAGGTACAGACTTTGCACAGACAGTGACCCAAGCTGGGAATCGAATCCAGGTTCTTAATGCTGTCAGACGGCAGTGCTAACCACTGCGCCACCGTGCTGCCCAAAAAGAACAATATTGAATGAGAAAAAGGTTTTTTTAAAGCAGGGGTTGGTTAGAATCTGGATGGCAATGTCTGGCAGTGTGCTGGAGGCAATTTCAATTGAAACTTTCAAAAGGTGATAGGATAAGCATCTAAAGACAAAAAAAAAATTGAAGGAGAGCAGGGGAAAGGTAGTGGAATGGGACTAACTAAATGGTACAGAGAGATAGCCCAGAAGAAATGGACTGAATTTTGTACTATTCCACTTGTATGATTTTTATGATTGACAACACTGATACAATGACCTGGGAATTTGAAAATGACAAACTGTTTTTCAGGTACAAAAGGCACATTTGCCTTGATCACAGGAGTGTTATAACACTGGAAGAGGCCATTCAATTCATCTTGTCTGCATCAACTCTCTGAATCAAGAATGCATTCTGTGCCATTCTCCCTTCTCCCTGTAACCTTGACATTCATTTTTTTTCAGATGTAATCCAATTGTCTCTTCAATCCTTTGATTGAACCTACCAGACTGTTGGCAGCAGATGTTAGCCACTCGCTTCATGAGAAAGTTTCTCCCCATATTTCATGGTTAGCACTACTGCCTCACAGCGCCAGGGACCTGGGTTCGATTCTCGGCTTGGGTCACTGTCTGTGTGCAGTTTGTACATTCTCCCTATATTTGCGTAGGTTTCCTCCAGGTGCTTGCGTTTCTTCCCACAGTCCAAAAATGTGTGAGTTAGGTGGATTAGCTGTGTTAAATTGCCTCTTAATGTCGGGCGACTAGCTAGGCTAAATGCATAGGGTTATGGGAATAGGCCATAGTTAGGACAGTGGTCAGTGCAGACTCGATGAGCCAAATGGCCTCCTGCTGCACTGTAGTATTCTATGATTTAATTATTTCTTTTGCTAATTACTGTCCATCAGTATCCTCTCTTTCTCAATCCATCTACCATCTACTCTGCCCACACCTCTCATATTTTTTTCTTAGCTATGTCTTCTCCAAGGAAAACAGCCCCAATTTCTCCAAACTTTCTCCAGAACTGAAAACCCACATCCCTAGAACCAATAGAATCATAGAATCCTTCAGTGCAGAACAAGGCCATTCAGCCCGTTGAATCTGCACTGACCACAATCCTACTCAAACCCTTATCCCCTAACCCCATATGTTTACCCGAGCTAATCCCCTGACTAAGGGGAAATATAGCATCGCCAATCCATCTATCCTGCACATCTTTGGACTGTGGGAGGAAACCAGAGCACCCAAAGAAAACCCATGCATTCTTATGAATTTTTTCTGCACTGTCCTCACATCTTTCCCAGAGTGTAGTGTCCAGACTGTAATACTCTGGTTGAGGCCGAGCCATTACTTTATATAAGTTGAATATATATTCCTTGTTCTTGTACTCATTGGGTGGAACTTTTCAATAATGTGTCAAAGTCTCAGGCTCACATTGCTTACTGGCATGTCTCTCTCCAAACGCATTGCCGAGTTTTACTGTTGCAGCTGTATAACAGTGCTGTTGAGGTCACGCCTGGAGTACTGTGCACAGTTTTGCTCTCCTTTCTTGAGAAAAGGTTTACTGGCACTGGACACGTCGCAGAGAAAATTCACTAGGTTGACTTCGGAGTTGAGAGGTTGGTTTATAAGAGAGATTGAGCAGACTGGAACCATACTCATTGGAATTCAGAAGAATGAGAAGAAGTCTTAATGAAACATATAAGATTATGAAGGGAAGATAGAAGCAGGGAAGTTGTTTCCACTGTCAGGTGAAACTAGAACTAGGGGCTGTGGTCTTGACATAAGGGAGAGCAGATTTAGGGCTGTTTTGACAGAAAGGTTTGAGAATCTGTGGAATTTCCTGCCCAGTGAAGCAGTGGATGTTACCTCATTGAACGTTCTTAAGGCAAGAATAGATAAATTTTTAAACAGTAAAGGACTTAAGGGTTATGGTGAGCGGGTGAGTAAATGGAACTGAGTCCATGAAAAGATCAGTCATGATCTTATTGAATGGTGGAGCAGGCTCAAGGGGCCATATGGCTTACTCCTGCTCCTAATTCTTATGTTCTTATGTTCTCAAATCAGACCTTGAGTCACTCTGAAACAAAACACGAGAGTTGTGTAGTTTAAACAATCAGCCTGGCAGGATGTGGTGGGGCTGAGTGTGCTGGGGAGGGGAAGGTGGGCTCCATGAGGATCAGAACGCCATCTTTAAAGGGCACCCTGATTAGTGCTGAAGTTAAACCATTCCCCTTGCCCAGATAAAACCTGATCAGGATGGACAGGTATGGATAGAGTGTATGTTCATTAAATGCTGCAAATGTGTCACCCATCAGACTGGTAAAAGCAGACAAAGTGGCATCAAGAGTTTGCAGCTGAACCAAGTGTTAGGCTCTTTGCATGTGTGCCAGGGATTCAGCATGAGCCTTGCTCATGCCGAAACCATAAAATCCCGCCTGAAGTCAACAGACCTTCCCATGTTCACTTCGCCCACTCCAATTCCCATGCCAGAGTACTGGTAAAATTCCAGTGAATGTGTGCAGGGATCCTGATGGGTTCAGAGGCCATGCATGATCACAAAGGACTACAGAATCAGTGGAGTGCTCTCAATTTTCCTTGCATTTACGTGAACCCTTTCTAATACCTTGATGAAAGTAGCTTTTAGCTTTAGTGTTTCAGATGCAGTTCTTTCATTCAGAGTTTGGACAAATTCTTTGACAGCTCTCAGGTTTTGAACCTTCATCCGAAACACTCCTTATAGCAATTATGTCCGGATCATTACTGGAGCTGGCGTTTGCTGGAAATGTATCTCGTGTTTCTAGCCACCACCAGCACCTCTCCTATTTCTGTAGGATTGGAAAGCGACTGACTTGCAGTCTGTAAATTATAATCTGCATCTGGTATGAGTTGTTTCAACAAAGATGGTTGTTTAAGGGTTAAAGCAGGTTTTAACATTTTCGGTGCCGCATTGTTCTAATGTGAATTTAACAGAGGCACGCAGCTTGCACTTAGAGCACTTCTTCCAAGCAACTTAATTCTTGCACGCAGCATAATGCTACAACTGATGTAAAATCAACTGTTAACCATTCAAATACAAAGATCTGCACTTATGCACATGCATATCACCTGTCAGAAAAGAAGTGCCAATAACTGTTGGAGTAACAGACTTTCAGTCAATACTTATTTTTAACAAACTCAATACAATTAGCTGATGTTAATGCCAGATTATTCTCGGTGTGCTAGTTAAGGACAGCTGGCTTCACTAACATTGACCTCCCTGCAGTGTGCTCTGCCGGGGTTCCAACACGTTACTGTGATTCCTGCCCTCTGACCCAATCAGGGCTTCCGCCCTCCCTCCTTACCCCGTGCTGCCACACAAGTAATGAACTTTGCACATGACTTAAAGATGTCAGCATGGAGCAAGTTTCAGGCCCCACTGTGAAAAGCTCCATTGTTTCTCTCTTTTTGATTGACCCTTTGTAGCTCTGTACTCCAAAATCAATATGGTTACCTAGGAACCATCTTTTATTAATATCTCCCAGAACACTGCTGCCTAAATACCTTTAGTCTTCCAAAATGACTTCAATTAATAATCATAATGCTATTCAATATTGCCTGAAAAAAGTATCTCACTGCAAATTCCCTTGATGGAAATTGCTGTCATTACTCAAACTGTTGGGGTAAAAACATCTTTCACCAAATTACCAATGGCTTAATTTTTAAATCACATATTTTATACCTGGTTCACATTTATACCTGTCCATAATCAAAACGGACATTTTAAAATATATTTCATAGACATTATATTGCCACACTGAGGTATTGACTGGGTGCTTATTTCCAGAATAAATTTCAAAGGCAAGGCTTATGTGTAGTAAGTTAGCTGTTGATCACACTGGACACGTATCATTGGGCTAAACTCTATTCTAATGTTTGCATGCAATTTCTATGTTCTGTGTTGTGTTTTGACACCTTGGGACTCATTCAGACCTTGGTCAATAGTGTAAAATGGGTAATTTAGAATCAGCTATGTTTTACTACATCCCTCACCATTTTCATTTTGTTTGATGTCAATCCCTGCCAGGCATTTAAGAGGCAGCTGGTCTGACGTCAACTGTTTCAACACGAGCACCCAAGCACAAAATTAACCCCCTTAAATAAGCTGTTGAATTTTTTCAAATGAATCCTTTCTTTGGTGGTACTGATGGTCTGTAACTTCCTCAGAGTGGCACTTGTTATGTATGCGAGGCCTAACCTTTTTGAAAGGATGGGTGAGGTGACCCGTCTGACCTGATTGGGAAGCTTGTCAATGGCTGGAGTGCAAGGAGTGCAGTTCATCAATTAACCCCATTGTTCTGTGGCTCGGGTCACTGTGCAGAGTCTGCATGTTCTCCCTGTGTCTGCATGGAGATTCCCTGGATCCTCCGGTTTCCTCCCACAGTCCAAAAGATGTGCTGATTTGATGCACTGGCTGTGCTAAATTCTCTCTCAGTGTTCTTGAACAGGCATTGGGGAGTTTCACTTTAAACTTCATTGCAGTGTTAATGTAACCATACTTGTGACTAATAAATAAACTTGGCTTTCCATTCTGTGTGACTTGTTTGGAGTTAAGCTCCTGGTAGCCTCACATTTAATAGCACTGATAGGCCCTAACTTCAGTAAGAAGTCTCACAACACCAGGTTAAACAGGTTTATTTGGTAGCACAAGCCACTAGCTTTCAGAGCGCTGCTCCTTTGTCAGATAAGTGGGAGTTCTGTTCACAATCAGGGCATATAACGACACAAACTCAATTTACAAAATAATGGTTGGAAGGCTAGTCTTTACAGCTAATCAAGTCTTAAAGATATAGACAATGTGAGTGGAGAGAGGATTAAGCACAGGTTAAAGAGATGTATGTTGTCTCCAGCCAGGACAGTCAGTGAGATTTTAGTGAGATAGTGAGTTAATGAGTTAGTGAGATCATGAGTTTGTGAGATAGCAAAATCTCACCAATTGTCCTGGCTGCAAACAATACACATCTCTTTAACTTATGCTTGGCCCTCTCTCAACTCACATTGTCTGTACCTTCAAGATTTGATTACCTCTAAAGACTCGCATTCCAACCATTATTTTGTAAATTGAATTTGTATGCCCTATTTGTGATCAGAGCTCCCACTCACCTGATGAAAGATCAGTGCTCCAAAAGCTAGTGTCTTGTGCTACCAAGTAAACCTGTTGGACTTTAATCTGATGTTGTGAGACTTCTTACTGTATTTACAATCCAGTGCTGGCGTCTCCACATCAGGGCCCTAACTTCCTCAGAGTGGCAATCAAAAGCGGATAATGATCCAGGGCTGGGTGAGATTCAAAAAGCAAAGTGCAAATTGATCAGAGAGAAGGAGGACATACCTCATTTTAACAGAAATAATTGCAGTAAAACAGGTGAGTTTAAAAGTCCCTAAGAAAGGTGGAAGATAAGTTCGAAAGGAAGTGAATGTAATGTGAATCTACAAGATTATGAGATGCACGGACAGAATGGAGAGTCAGAAGCTTTTCTCCCAGGTGGAAGAGTCAATTACTTGAGGTCATAAGTTCAAGGTACAAGAGACAATGTTTAAAGGAGATGTACAAGGCAGGTTTTTTACATCGCTGCTGAGGGAGGTGGTGGAAACAGATAAGATAGTGACTTTTGAGGAGAGACTTGACAAACACATGAATAGGATGGGAATTGAGGAATATGGCCCCTGAAAAGGCAGAAGGTTTTAGTTCAGTAGGCAGCATGATCTATGCAAGCTCGGAAGGCTGAAGGGCCTGTTCCTGTGCTGTAATTTTTTTTGTCCTTTGCTCTTTGTGATGATTTGGACGTCAGTGGTGGGGCAGGGAGATCCAGGCATGGAATGGGGAGTTGGACATCGGGTGGAGGGTTGGATTCAATGTCAGGTGAGCGCAGTTGGGTCAGGTTGGGTGGTCAGTTGTTTGGAGCGGTGGAGTGGGATGTCAAGCCAGTATGCGTTCAGGTCTAGCTGGGAGTCAAAGGGATTCAGACGAGTGGGCAGGGAAGTCAGGTTTGGTAGGGGGTTTCAAGAATGTGAGGGAGGGATGGTGAGTACCATGGGTAGATGAGGTGTTTAGTTGGCAGAAGGAGTAGGGGATGTCAGTTGTGTGGTTGCGGGGGATATCCTGCATAGCGTGAATCTTTTTTCCTTCTAACACTTTCAGAGCAACTATGAGGGTAAAACTGGCTAAATCCTCCAAAGTCAGCGATTAACATCTCTTGGTCGGATGGTTCCCAGCCCTGCGCAATTGTCCAGGGAAGTCAGAGCTTTAGGACAAGTGCCGGGTAAACTCTTACATGAGAACTTCTGAGAGGCATTTCCTAATTGCTTTCTCAAGGTCCACTCTGAGGTTTCTATACTTTAATAATATGTCCTTTGCGAGCTATGAATTAACAACCTTAGTACTTGGATTGCAGTGCTTTACTCCTTATATACCCATGAATCTGTGGCCCAAATTACCCCCCAATGCAATTTTCAAATTTGCTGACGACAGCACTATAGTGAGTTGAATCTTAAACAATGATGAGACAGAGTACAAGAATGAGATAGAGAATTTGGTGAACTGGTGTGGTGACAATAATTTCTTCCTCAATGTTAGCAAAATGAAGAAGGTTGTAATTGACTTCAGGAAGCATAAGTGAGAATATGTCCCTGTCTACGTCAACGGGGATGAAGTAGAAAGGGTCAAGAGCATCAAGGTTTTAGTGTTCAGATCACCAACAACCTGCTCTGGTTCCCCCATATCGAGACTATAGTTAAGAAAGCCAACCAATGCTTCTACTTTCTCAGAAGAATAAAGAAATTTGGCATGTCAGCTATGACTATCATCAATTTTTACTGATGCACCATAGAAAGCATTCCTTCTCGTTGTATCACAGCTTTGTATGGCTCCTGCTGTGAACAACACTGCAAGAGACTACAAAAAGTCACGAATGTAGCCCAATCCATCATGGAAACCAGCCTCCCGTCCACTGACTGTTTACATTTCTATGGCAAAACAGTCAGCATAGTTTATAACCCCATCCACTCTAGACATTCTCTCTTCCACCTTCTAGCAGATAGAAGACAGAGGGTGGTGGTTGATGGGAGATATTCATCGTGGAGTTCGGTTACAAGTGGTGTACCTCAGGGATCTGTTTTGGGGCCCCTGCTGTTTGTAATTTTTATAAATGATCTGGATGAGGGTATTGAAGGATGGATTAATAAATTTGCGGATGACACCAAAGTCGGAGGAGTGGTAGATAGTGAAGAGGAGTGTTCTAGTTTGCAGGGAGACTTGGACAAGTTGCAGAGCTGGGCCGAGAGGTGGCAAATGGAGTTTAATGTCGAAAAGTGTGGGGTAATTCACTTTGGCAGGAATAACAAATGTGTCGAGTATAGGGCTAATGGTAGGACTCTTAATAGTGTTGATGAACAGAGGGATCTTGGTGTATGTGTGCATAGATCCCTGAAAGTTGGCAATCAAGTCGATAAGGTTGTTAAGAAGGCATATGGAGTCTTAGCTTTTATTGGTAGGGGGATTGAATTTCGGAGCCGCAACGTCATGTTGCAACTGTACAAAACTCTAGTGCGGCCGCACTTGGAGTATTGTGTACAGTTCTGGTCCCCGCATTATAAGAAAGATGTGGAGACATTGGAGAGGGTACAGAGGAGGTTTACCAGGATGTTGCCTGGTATGGAGGGCAGGTCTTATGAAGAGAGGCTGAGGGATTTGAGGTTGTTTTCGTTAGAAAGAAGGCGGCTAAGAGGAGACCTTATTGAAACATATAAGATGATTAGAGGTTTAGATAGGGTGGACAGTGATAGCCTTTTTCCTAGGATGGAGAAAGCTAGCACGAGGGGACATAGCTTTAAATTAAGGGGTGGTGGTTTTAGGACAGATGTCAGAGGTAGGTTCTTTACCCAGAGGGTGGTAAGGGTATGGAATGCCTTGCCTGCGTCAGTTGTAGATGAGCCAAGTTTGGTGGCGTTTAAGAGGTTAGTAGATAAGTTTATGGATGAAAAAGGAATGGTTTAGGTTAGAGGGTCACTGCTTGTTCCTAATTGGTTGGCGCAACATCGAGGACCGAAGGGCCTGTTCTGCGCTACAATGTTCTATGTTCCATGTTCTATGTGCTTCTGTTGGGAAAATATATAAAAGTCTGAGGTCACATCCCAACCAACTTAAGAGCAGCTTCTTTCACGCTGCCATCAGACTTTTGAATGGTCCTATCATCCATCAAGTTGATCTTTCTCTACACCTTAGCTATGACTGTAATACTACATTCTGCACTCTCACTTTTATTCTCTACGAATGGTATGCTTTGTCTATATAGTGCACAAGAAACAATACTTTTCGCTATATGCCAATACATGTGACAATAATAAATCAAATCAAATCAATTTAATGAGCCATATTGATGCTAAAATCATGTTATTGACCGTGTTAGTTCTTTTGTATTCAGGATGAATGAGGCCATCATGAGTTGCAGGAATTCTTTCCTGATTTTTGCACTCAGTGTTCCATAATATTGATGGGTAGCATGGTGGTAAAGTAGTTAGCACTGCTGCCTCACAGCGCCAGGGATCTGGGTTTGATTCCGGCCTTGGATAACTGTCCGTGCTGACACTGCACATTCTCCCCATGTCTCTGTGGGTTTCCCCTAGGTAATCTGGTCTTCTCCCAAAGATGTGCATGTCAGATGAACTGCCCATGCTAAATTACCCATTGGGTCCAGGGGATTAGCAGGGTAAAAATTTAGAGTTAAGGGGATAGGGACTGGGTGGCACTGTTATTCACGTAAGCACATTGGGCTGAATGTCCTCCTTTTGCACAGTAGAGATCCTATGACTGGATTCCCAGTGTATCTTTGGGAAACCCCCCAAATCTGATGCTGAAGAGCTAGGAAGTTTGCAGGTCATTGTCAATACAAGTAATTGAACCATTTTGGTACATTGAGGGAGCCAGGTCTCTTCTCCCTAGAGAGATGAAGGTTGAGAGGCGACCTGATAGAGGTTTATAAAATGTTGAGAGGAATAGATAGTGTGGATTCTCAGAGGCTATTTCCCAGAGCTGAAGACACAGGTTTAAGGTGCCGGGCAGCAAGTACAGAGGAGATTTAGAGGTAAGTTTTTCACTCAGAGGATGGTGAGTGAGTGAAATCGGCTGCCATAGGTGGTGGTGGAGGCGAACTCGCTGGGGTCTTTTAAAAGACTTCTGGATAAGTACATGGGATTAAATGGGATTGGGAGTTACAGATAGTTCTATGGCCTAGTAAATATGGGTGTGATCGCCGCAACTTGTGGGGTGAAGGGCCTGTTTGTACTGTAGTGTTCTATGTTCTATATAAAGGTATACAAGGGCTACTCTTCATTGTGCTAGAAATTGATGTCAGTGTAAAAAGCTACTGTTGTTGTCTGCATTGTCATGCTCAACCAGGAAAGACCTCATCTTTATTTTAAAATATTTTACATGCTTTATATGAGCTTCATTGGCCTTGTTTACTTCCTAAGAACTTGGTCATACACAGATGTGCAGTTCTTATCTTTTGCACTATACTTAGACAGAAGATAAGATCAATGTTATCATTATTCAGTTATACAAGGAGTTGAGTTTTCAGTATTGACCATCAATGAAGGAAATGGCTAAGCGAGATGAATGATTAGGGATCACGTCAGAATCGATGAGTTCCTCTCAGTCAATCAGTAGGCTGTTTTTCCATTGTCCTCAGTAAAGAACTGGGTCACAGACTGAGATAGAACACAATTTGCAGTGATTTCCTCATCACCCCTATCATTGAGAAAGCCCACCAACACCTCTACTTTCTCAGGAGATGACAGAAATTTACCATAGAAAGCATTCTTTCTGCTTGTATCACATCTTGGTATGGCTCCTGCTCTGACCAAGACCACAAGAAACTACTAAGGATTGTGAATGAAGCCCAGTCCATCACGCAAACCAGCCTCCCATCCATCAACTCTGTCTACACTTCATGTTGCCTTGGAAAAACAGCTAGCGTAATAAAGGAAGCCACGCACCCCAGACATTGCCCCTTCCACTTCTTCCATCGGGAATAAGATACAAAAGTCTGTAATCACATACCAACCAAATCAAGGACAGCTTCTTCCCTGCTGCCATCAGATTTTTGAATGGTCCTATCATATATCAAGATCTTTCTCTACACCCTAGATATGACTGTAAAACTACATTTTGCATCTTCTGTTTCATTCTCTATGAACATTGTGCTTTGTCTGTGTAGCACACAAGTAACAATATTTTTCACTGTATACTCATATATGTGACTATAAAATATCAAACTAATATACCTGTAAAAATTTCCTCTACTCCAGGACGAAGCAAGCCACTTGATAAGCGCCCCTTCCACAAGCATTCATACCCTCCACCACTGATAGACAAGATTCGCAATAGCTATTCACCAAGCTCCTTAGCCAGCACCTTCCAAATCCACAACCATTACCATCTAGAAGGACAGGAGCAGCAGACACAAGGGAATATCACTACCTGCAAGTTCCTCTGCAAGCCACTTACTATCTTGACTTGGAAATATATCATCCTTCCTTCTCTGTCTCTGGGTCAAAATCCTGGAACTCCCTCACAACACTATGAGTATAGCTACACCATATAGAACATAGAACACTACAGCACAAACAGGCCCTTCGGCCTACGAGTTGCACCGATCACATCTATATCTACCAATCCACAGACCTATCTATAACCCCCTATCCCATTCGTTTCCATATACTCATCCAGAAGTCTTTTAAAAGACCCCAGCGAGTTTGCCTCAACAACCTCCGACGGCAGTCGGTTCCATTCACTCACCACCCTCTGAGTGAAAAACCTACCCCTGACATCTCCTTTGTATTTGCTTCCCTGCACCTTAAATCTGTGTCCTCTCGTAGTGACCATTTCAGCTCGGGGAAATAGTCTCTGAGAATCCACCCTATCTATTCCTCTCAACATTTTATAAACCTCTATCAGGTCGCCTCTCAACCTACGTCTCTCCAGTGAGAAGAGTCCCAGCTCCCTCAACCTATCTTCATAAGGCCTGCCTCCCAATCCAGGCAGCATCCTTGTAAATCTCCTCTGTACTCTCTCAATAGCCTCTACATCCTTCCTATAGTGAGGTGATCAGAACTGCGCACAATACTCCAAGTGGGGTCTGACAAGGGTCTTATAGAGCTGTATCATTACCTCCTGACTCCTAAACTCTATTCCTCGATTAATGAAGGCCAGTACACCATACGCCTTCTTGACTACTTCCTCCACCTGCGAGGCTGATTTATGAGTCCTATGGACCCGGACCCCGAGATCCTTCTGTTCTACAACACAGCTAAGACTCCTACCCCTTATGGTTCAAGAAGACAGATTACCACCACATAGAATCACATAGAATCCCTAGAGTACAGAAGGAGGCCTTTCAGCCCATCGAGTCTGCACTGACCACAACCACACCAAGGACCTATCCCTATATTCCTTTTTTACCCTACTAACAGCCCTGACACTAGGGTCAATTTAAGATTGACAATCCACCTAACCTGCACATCTTTGGATTGCTGGAGGAAACCTGGAGAAAATCCATGCAGACACAGAGAGAAAATGCAAACTCCACACAGACAATGACCCAAGGCTGGAATTGAACCCGAGTCCCTGGCGCTGTGAGACAGCAGTGCTAACCACTGTGCCACCCTAAAGGCAATTCTCAAGGACAATTAGGGACGGGCAATAAATGCTGGCCTAGTCTGCAATGCCCACATCCTGTAAATGAATTTTGAAAGATGTTGTGATAGTTATCCAATATATACTGCAGATCAGCTGCCCCTGTAGTTTCTATACCAGGTAGCCAAAACATAAAGCTACTTTATAAAAGCAAAATACTGTGGATGCTGGAATCTGAAAAAAAATAGTAAATGCTGGAAAATCTCAGTAGACCTGACAGTATCTGTGGAGAGAGAATAGAGCCAATGTTTCGAGTCTGGATGACCTTTTATCAGAGCTACTTTTATGTGTGGACAGTTAAGTTGAAAATCTACCCTATTTTCTGCGCAGTGTTCTGATAATCCACACACTACAACTTGGTTCCCTTTCTTGTTGCCTCCCTCATGAACAAGAGAGGTCTGTGAATTGCCCAGTACACACATGAGGCAAGACTTGTGGTGGCTGCCTGTCATAAACTGGGCTGTGAGTTGATCACCTGTTAAAGAGGTTGAGGGTCGATGCCAATGAGAACCACGAGGTTCTGTAATAAGCAGCAGATCCTCAATATTATTTCATGCTGTTATTATGCAACCAATGATAACATTGGGATCCATTATAATCTAACCAGTAGTAACATTGACATTGCTAACAAGACATTGGTAAAGCCACACTTGGAATATTGTGCACAGTTCTGTCCACCCTATTATAGAAAGGATATTATTAAACTAGAAAGAGTGCAGAAAAGATTTACTAGGAAGCTACCGGGGCTTGATTGTTTGAGTTATAAGGAGATGCTGGATAGATTGGGACTTTTTCTCTGGAGCGTCGGAGGGCTGAGGGGTGAACTTATAGAGCTTAAAAAATAATGAGGGGCATAGCTCAGCTATCTATCTTTTCCCAAAGATAGGGGAGTCTAAAACTAGAGGGCATAGGTTTAAGGTGGGAGGGCAGAGATACAAAAGTATCCAGGGGGGGCAATTTTTTTCACACAGAGGGTGGTGAGTGTCTGGAATAAGTTGCCAGAGTTAGTAGTAAACACAGATGCGATTTTGTTTTTTTAAAAGCATTTAGACAGTTACGCGGGTAAGATGTGTATCGAGGGATATGGGCCAAATGCAGGAATTGGGAGTAGAATAGGGGTTAAAAAAAAAGAGTGGCATGGACAAGTTGGGCTGAAGAGCCTATTTCCATGCTGTAAACCTCTATGCCTCTATAACATGCTATAAGGGTCAGCTGACCAGGTGGACAATATAACCAATGGCAAAAGGATGTAGTGGTCAGCTGACCCACTGTATTGCAGTTTCTTTATTAAACCTTTTTTCTTTAATTTACTTTGTGAAGGCAATTCTTTTATTGCTTGCAACTGAAGTATCCTTACTTCCAATTGAACACATGTTTAGGTAGGAAAATGAAAGTCAACCATATCATTTTATGTGTAGACGGCCCTCTTTCATTTGATTGATTATTGTCACATTTATTGGGATGTAGGGAAAAGTATTGTTTCTTGTGCACTGTATCGACAAAACATGCCATTCATAGAGTACACAGGGGAGAAGGAATGAATAGGGAGCAGCATATAATGTTGCAGTTATAGATAGGGCAAAGAGAAAGATTAGCTTAATATATAGTAAGTCCATTAAAAAGTCTGACAGCAGCAGGGCAGAAGATGTTCTTGAGTTGGTTGGTACATGTTTTCAAACTTTGTATCATTTTCCCGACAGAAGAGGAAAACTATATGTCGGAGTGCGTGGGGTCCTTGGTTATGCTGGCTGCTTCTCCAAGGCAGCCTTAGCTAACCACCATATTTAATTATAACTTACTTTTTGATTGTGTGAATCATAGACTCCCTACTGTGCAGAAGAAGGCCATTCAGCCCATTAAGCCTGCACCAACAACAATCTCACCCAGGTTTTATCGCCTTAGCCCCATATTCTTAACATGCTGAACCCCCTGACACTAAGGGGCAATTTAGCATGGCCAATAAATCTAACCCGCACATCTTTGGACTGTGAGAGGAAAACAGAGCACTCAGAGAAAACCCATGCAGACATGGAGAGAATGTGCAAACTCTACACAGATAGTTACCTGAGGCCAGAATTGAACCTGGGTCTCTGATGCTCTAGACAGCAGTGCTAACCACTATGCCACTGCTGCCCTGAATCTGCCTGTATATATCTAAGACCATTATTTAAGAGGAAGATTAATTTAGTTCCACGCACAATTTGTTTTTTGTACTTGTAACTTCTGATCAAACTTATCCTTTATTTTATAGCTTTCTAGGAAATAGTAATTGTGAATAAATAAATGGAGTTTATTAAATGACGTGGCAGTGGTTAGCACTGCCGCCTTACAGCACCAGGGACCAAGGTTCGATTCCAGGGTTGGGCGATTGTATATGTGAAGCTTGCACATTCTCATCAAGTCTGTCTTGGTTTCCTCCAGGTACTCCAGTTTCCTCCCACAGTCCAAAGATGAGCAGATTAAGCAGATTGCCCGTGTTAAATTTCCACTTGGTGTCGGGGGATTAGCAGGGTAAAAATGCATGGTGTTTGGGAGCAGGGCCTGGGAGGATTGTGTTCAGTGCAGACTCAATGGGCTGAATGCCTCCTTCTGTACTGTCGGATTCTATGATTCTGTGAAACTGCTGAGGGTTTAACTTTGTATTGACAGATACAGGAGTACCTGAAAGAGTGGAAGTTTTTGGTATACACAACAGTTTAATACAAATTTCGGATTAACTGGCAAATGATCAGCTGAATTAAATTGCAATCAATTTTAATCACAAAATCACAAATGACAAAGATCCCAATAGAATAGAAGGAGGCCATTCGGCCCATTGAGTCTGTACCAATCACAATTCTGCCCAGGCACTATTCCCATAACCCTCCTGATATGAGGGTCAACTTAACATGGCCAATCAACCTATACCTCATGTCCTTGGACTGTATGAGGAAACCAGAACACCCAGAGGAAACCAATGTAGACATGGGGAGAATTAGAAACTCTACATATACAGTGACTCAAGGCTGGAATCGAACCCAGGTCCCCAGCACTGTGAGTCAGCAGTGCTGATCACTTTGCCACCTTGATGTATGGGTTAGGTACATTGGCCATGCTAAATTGCCCCTTAGTGTCAGAGGGACTAGTGAGGGTAAATACATGGGATTATGGGGTTAGGGGCTGGGTGGGATTGTGGTCAGCATAGATTCGATGGGCCAAATGGCCTCTTTATACGCTGTAGGATTCAATGACTGGACTAATTTCAATGTCAATCCAGCAAAGTCATTAATCTGAAAAATACAGCATGTTTTTTTCTTAGCTGAACATGACGTGATGTAGATTTCTTGTCAGCCCAGCCAACCTCAAGGGTTATACGAAGGATCCAATTTGTGTGTGTTTAAATGAAAATAAATTGAAATGCGTGACTCTATATTCAAATGGTGCTGATAACACAAGTTGACAAGTGAATAAAAAGCAGAGCAGAAGGATCATAAATGTTGCTATTTTATTCCTTGAACGTTCAACTGATGAACAGTCGGGTGTGATCTGATGTGTAGCCAAGCCCCATTTCTATTAGTTCTCTGGCTTTTCGCATAATGGCACATAACATTTATGAGTACCTTTCTTTTGTTCTGGGAGACAAGTTTTTGTCCCTTTAATCTCCCCTCTTGCCTTCTCACATTCTAAAGGAGCCCGATTCCTGCTGGTAGGCCCTTAGGAAGTCTCCCACTGGGACTTTTACACTGCCAGGTGTCATGACTTCCACATTGAACTGAGAAACACTAAGTATTACCTGTCAGAGGGAACATTTGCATTATGGCCTTTGCTTCCGAATCAAAGGGGAATACAAGATGTCAAAGACTTGTACCTAATGGTGACTAAGCAGTTCGTGTATTTTAGCATTTCTGCCTTGACTTTCAGGCTGCTTGCATTGGCCTCCTGTAGGTAGGCCTAATAATTTCAACTCAAGAGCCGGGATCTTTCCACACCTTTTTATGATAAAAGGTGGGATTGGCCATTGTCTCTGATTGTCCATCAGGTCTAATCCCTTCTCTGCATGAAGCATTTTAGCATAATTGCAGTGAAAGGATCTGAAATGTGCATTGTGCTGTTTTAAAATGACCCAGTCCGTTCTTGATAAAAAAAGATGGTCTTATTTAATGCATTAATTCAGTAGTTGCATGTTTCTTCAAAGAAAAATACATTAAGCCAGTAGCCTTTTCATCCTTTGTAGTATATCAGATGCTGCTGCTTCACTCACTAAGCTCCAAGTGGCCTTGTAATGTGCACCATTAGTATTAACTCGCATCAAAAGACTTGCAACTAATACCAGGCACTGGTACAATGGAAACTTTTAGCTCTTCCTATCCTGCTGTTTTCCAGAAAATGTCACGTGAACAGAGGATTTATTTTTTTTAATATCAGTATTTCAAGAAATAAGAAAGTGGAGTTCATACAGAGTCTACATGCGCGATAAGTTTTGCCCATTCTTCTCTTTACAGATTCTGAATTTTCCACATCAAGGGATATGTTATGGAAATTTCGGGATTTTCTAACCTCCAATTTTCCCTCCTCTCTTCAATAAACTGATGCACGCTCTCAAGTCACCCCACCCCCACCCAATACCAGCATCTTACCCAATCTCCCATTTTCCATATTTATTTATTAGTGTCACAAGTAGATTTACATTAACAGTGCAATGACATCATTGAGAAAAGCCTCTCGTCACCAAACTCCAGTGCCTGTTCGAGTACACCGAGGGAGAATTTATCATGGCCAATGCACCTAACCAAAGTGTCTTTCGGAATGTGGGAAGACACCCGAGTGCATGAAGAAAACCCACAGAGATATGGGGAGAATGTGCAGATTCCGCACAGGCAGTGACCTGAGGCCAAGGATTGAACCTGGGTTCCTGGCACTGTGAGTTGGCAGTGCTAGCCACTGTGCCACCCTTGATATGTCACCCTTGATGGCAAATATTGAACTGTATGTCCATGAGGACTACCATCTCAACTCATTTCTATCCACAATCAATGATTTCACATGCGCATAAGACATAGCAATATGGGTAAGCCACTCGGTCCCCTGACCTGCTCGATCATATAATAACATAGTGTAATTCCTATGTATGTATTATCTGATATTGTTGTTGATGTTCTTGTCTTTAGTACTGTTCCTATGTGCTTTGTATAGCAATAAAGGTAAATAAATGAAAAGATCATGGTTTTTAACCTCAACTTCACAGTTGCACCTACCCCAATAACATTTCACCCCCTTGCTTGCCAAGGGATGGCAGGATGGCACACTGTTTAGCACTGCTGCCTTGCAATATCAGGGACTTGGGTTCAATTCCAGCCTTGGGTCGCTGCCTTTGTGGAGTTTGCACATTCTTCCTGTGTCTGCTCTGGTTTCCTCTTACAGTCCAAAAACGTACAGGTTAGGTTGATTGGCTATGCTAAATTGCCCCTTAGTATCAGGGAATGGGCAGGGTAAATATGTGGGTTTATGGGAATGGGACCTGGGTAGGATTATAATCAGTGCATACTCAATGCGCCAAATGGCCTCCTTCTGCACTGTATAGATTCTATAATCTAAAGAATCTATGTCTACCATAAAGATATTCAAGAACTCTCAGCCACCTTTTGAGAAAGAGAGTTGCAAAGTTTCACAGCTTTCTGAGACAAATCAATTCCTGTTCAAAAAAGTGACCCTTTATTTTGAAACAGATTGGCGGAGAACCAGGAACTCAGATTCACTGATAAATAAACTTACAATTGGTGATAATAGACCAGGAATCTTGAGTGATATTCCTTTCTCCCTCCTCTCTACCCACACCCAACAAACAACCTACCATCACCCTGCCCCTATCTGGGAAAGTCATTGTCAATTCTGAGATCAAATAATTCATCATCAGCCAGGAATCAAAGCTGTACATGTTCAGTTTATGTAGCTTGTTTTTACAACTTATAGTAGAAACAAAAAACTATGGAGTACTAAGGTGCTGGTATTTTCCAACCTCTCTCATGGCTGGGGTTCTCCAGTCCCTCTGCTGTGAACAGAGATTTGACTGAGTGCCAGACTTTCCATTCTCACTGGCAGCGGTAGCAGGGCATGCAAGACCAGAGATTTCCAGTCTTGATTACATGTTGCAGTGTGGGATTGCAGGATGTATGTTGTCTTTTGTGATGTTTGATCTGATTTGATTTATTATTGTCACATGTATTAGCATACAGTGAAAGTAGTATTTCTTGCGCACTATACAGACATACTCCCAATTATCCCCAATAGCCCATTATAGCTCCAATTCCAATATGCTATCAATGCATGCCCACCTATACCTTCAATCACCTCCACAGCCTTCTATAGCTCATATTCAAACTTCACGCCAACTCATGTCCACCTACCACCTTTTGCCCTGACATGTTACTTGCCATCTCATCCAGCACCCAGCATGGGTAGTCCTCAAGAGCCATGGTAAGATGAAATTAGATAAAGTTCTAAGTATCAATGTACAGACTTTACTATATGAAAAATATTTCATTGATAAAAGCCCATTTAACACATTTAAACTCCTTCAAGTACTTAATCCCATTTATAACAGGCATTTTCTTCAAGTAATCATTTGTATTCATGGCTGACATCAACACTTCAAAGAAGCTAATCCCTTTTATGTCTCTCTGAGGTGTCAATCAAATTGTGAAGTTACATGCCCCTACTGTAGTATCGATAGGTTGTGGAAGCAATCACGCAGTACTACTTCTGTAACAATAGATCTCAGGCTTATGTTAACAAACTGCTAATTAAATTGTAAGGACTATTTTTTTCAACTGCAGGCTGGATATTTTCTTCCCAAAATTTAAATGACTTCATGGCTTGAAGGTCCAAATGATTTATCCACTTTTTGTGTATATTCATGGCTACTCTTAATCATCTCAAAGGGGAATATAAGCTTCCCAAAATGGTACCTTACCTCTGCAAACCTTTCCCTGAATTGTCTGAAGCCCACAAGCCATGGATCATTGGAAAATGAGGCTGGAGAAGTAATAATAGGAAACAAAGCAATGGCAGAGGAACTGAATAATTATCTTGCATCAGTCTTCACAATGGAAGACACCAGTGGGATGCCACAGCTCCAGATAAGTCAGGGGTCACTGGTACATGTAGCAGCCATCACTAAAGAGAAGGTTCTGGGGAAACTAAAAGGTCTGAAGGTGAATAAATAATCTGTACCAGATGGACTACACCTCAGTATTTTAAAAGAGATAGCCAAGGAAATTGTGGAGACATTGGTGGAAATCTTTCAGGAATCACTGAAAACAGGGAAGGTACCAGAGGACTGGAAAGCAGTGAATGTAACACCGCTGTTTAAGAAGGGAGGGAGGCAACAGAAGGGAAATTATAGGTTGGTTAGCCTGACTTTGATCATTAGCAAGATTTTAGACTCTATTATTAAAGGTAAGAAAAAGGAGGGCACAACTTGACGCTAAACTCTTTTAAAATAGAGATGAGGAGGAATTCTTCAGCCAGAGAGTGTTAAATCTATAGAATTCTTTGCTGCAAAAGGCGAGGTCATTGAGTGACTTTATGACAGAGATGGGTTCCTGGTTAATAAGGGAATCAGGGATTATGGGGAAAAGGCAGGAGAATGGGGATGAGAAAAATATCAGCCATGAGTGAAAGACAGAGCAGACTCTATGGGCCAAGTGGCCTAATTCTGCTCCTATGTCTTATGGTCTTATGGTCTCTTCATTTTCTATCTTTCTTGCCCAATCTCTGTTTCTTCTTGGGTATCTATTTGAAACAGGAAAAGCCCCTGAGCTGCTTCCAAAAATCTCAGAGGACATTTCGCTTTTGCTAACTTTTAACCATGTGAAAAGTACTATATTCTATCCTTTCAACCATATTCTATTTTTTTGCATCTATTTGTGGGCAGCATGGTGGCACAGTGGTTAGCACTGCTGCCTCACAGCACTAGGGATCTGGGGTTCAAGTTTGGCCTTGGATGACTGTGTGGAGCTTGCACGTTCTCTCCGTATCTGCATGGGTTTTCTCCAGGTGCTCAGGTTTCCTCCCACAGTCCAAAAATGTGCAGGTTAGGTGGATTGGCCATGATAACTTGTCACTTAGTATCCCCAAAATGTGTAAATTAGATGGATTGACCATGTTAAGTGTGTGAGATTACAGGGATGGCGGGGGGGGGGAGGGGGGGGGGGGGGGGGGTGTGTGGCGGGGGAGGTGCATGATGTGGGTGAGGGGAGAGGGCCTGGTTAAGATACTCTGTCAGAGAGTCTGTGTAGACACTATGGTCCAAATGGCCTCTTCTGCACTGCAGGGATTCTATGAACAAACTGTGGATTACTGTGCCTGCTTGAAATCCATTTGTCACGTATTTGCCCATTGTTTTAATCAATCAATATCTATTTGTAATTTCATATTTCCATCTACTGTTCAAATAAAATTTAAATTAATCCAGTCCAACTGGGGCATGTGAGAATGTGGAAACATCACACACTCTACCTTTCTGTCCCTTTACATTGTGATCATGGTCCGAACATCACTAGTAACTGTCCTACTTGCATCAAAAAGTGGCTGATATTCTGGCTGTAATTCTCTGGCTATTTACATTTCATTGTTGCTGCCAGAGAGGACGGAGAATTTGGCGCTCAGCCAAATTTTCATTCACTGCAGCCGAACGGGAGAACCCCGCTGATGAGGACGGCCTGAGAAACTTAACTCCTGTTTCAGGCAGCTATTCTGGTGTTTAACCTTAGGCCGCTTTTGAATGCAGTGTCCAGAACTTCAGTATTAATGAAGTTAAAACCGTCAAGACCCATTATTATGCACCATATCTGTGAAAGTCCAACACATGGGCTGGAATTTGACCATCCCGTGCCTACCACAGGAATCAGAGCGGGAGAGGATCGGATTTTCCAGTTTCGGGACGAGCGAGGCCATAAAATCCCACCCATGCACTTGAACAAATCTTGATAACTGATCGCAGGATTCTGCGAAGAATCGTTCAACAAGTGATGTTTTACAATTCCAGGATCACAAATCGCGGTGAATGATAATTGAACCCTTCTCAAGATCAGTATTTACTAACACTATGTATCATATCTTCTTCATAGTGAACTAGAACGTACATCCTTGCCTAATCAGTATATAGTAACTTACATAGAACATAGAACATTACAGTGGCCATAAGAAGAAGGTCCTTTCTGTAATCTATCAAGTGGTATTCCAGGAAGGCAGCCTTGCTCCATTCGAACTTCATTTTCATTTCAATATAAAAATTAGCTTTATATTAACAAATATAATGAGCCTGGGTAAATCATTTGGCTCTCCTGCACGTGCTGACAGAGTTTGACAGTGGAGCCCGCAGCACCATATGTTATATTGACAGTCAGTCAGTCTTTTACTACATGTTACATAATTAACAATCTGATGTCAAATGTCGTGTCCCTAGAAAATGTCACCATTAGCTCTTCAGTACATTCCGAACAGTATCGATGATATTTACAACATTTCTCTGAACAAAATGTCATACCTTATGTTTTAATCACTAATTGACTTCATCATCCCTTGAGGAGCAGTGGCATTAACCTTCTGAACTAACGAGACCCAAAGGGACAATCTGCTTGTCCGTTTTGCAAGTTTTTCTTTGCTGCAGTAGGTAAAAGTCCAGTCCCCACCTTCGGGAAAATCAACAAATCCAATAGCTGAAACCTTTTACCGTTGCTGATTTCCTTCCTCCAATATGAAATGTGGCACAGTGGTTAGCACTGCTGCCTCACAGTGCCAGGAACCCGGGTTCGATCCTTGGTTTGGGTCGCTCTCTATGCAGAGTATGCATGCTTTTAAAACTTTAAAACATTTTGATTGAGTTTTTGAGTGGCCCAGATATTCTGGGAATTATTTGTGAGTGCCTCTCTGTGATTGATTGAACTGTTTGAAGCAATGCCGGCAAGTTTCCCCAAACTCCACAGTCCATGTAGAATTCTTGCCTGATCAATATGCCTTCTATTGCAATTTGTGCTCTCCTGCATATACTTGGGTTGTGGTCCTGTAGATGGTATGGCAAGGCCCATATGGGGCAACTAAAATGTGTATTTTATTTATTAATGTCGCAAGAAGGCTTACATTATCACTGTAATGAAATTGCTATGAAAATCTCCTAGTCGCCACACTCCGGCACCTGTTTGGGTACACAGAGGGAGAGTTTATCATAGCCCATGTACCTAACCAGGATGTCTTTTGGACTGTGGGAGAAAACTGGAACACCCAGAGGAAACCCACACAGACAGGAGGAGAACAAGCAGACTCCGCGCTGACAGAGACCCAAGCCAGGAATCGAGCCCAGTTCCCTGGTGCTAACCAATGCTACTGTGCTACCTCATTTTGACCGAAGTGTGAGATTGAACAGTTGTTGTATGGTGTTGTTAATTCAACAATAACGCAAAGATTCTGAAAGGTATGACAAAACTGTGGGTTTAATGTTCCCCACTTGTCTGCGCACAGCCAGTCTCCTGAGTATCATCCATTCCCACTGCCTCATATTACCCAGCTGAGCAGCTTCCAGAGTAACACTCTGCTTTTGTCTCAATGGCCTGGTTCCAAGATAATTCACTCTGCCATCACTTTTTGACCTAGAAAGGCAAGAAAGAGGCGGCACAGTGGCAAAGTGATTAGCACTGCTGCCTCATAACACCAGAGATCCAAGTCTGATTCCTGTATTGGATTATTGTCTGCGCAGAGTCTTCATGTTCTCCCAGTGTCTGCGTGTATTTCCTTCGGGCACTCCAGTTTCCTCACACAGTCCAGTAGACGTGTTGGTTAGGGTTCATTGGCCATGCTAAATTCTCCCTCAGTGTACCCAAACAGGCGCTGGAGTATGGTGACCAGGGGACTTCCACGGTAACTTCATTGTAGTGTTAAAGTAAGCTGACTTGTGACTAATAAACAAACTTTAAAGTCTTATAGTAGCTCCTGGGAGCTTAAGGTCATCATCTGCATCTATGGTTCCCTACTGCCACTTTGATCAGATAGATTCATGAATGCCATTCATGAATACACAGCACACAGTGTTAATGCCGTATTTCAACTGCCAAGATCTAAGGACTCATCCCTTAGCATTATTTGGCTAGAGTCTCAAAGGCAATGACTATATTCACCGTATTGCCTTCCAAAGCACCATAATTATAGAAGCCTGGGATAAAGAAGGACCCAAGAAACAGAGGGATTAGCATGAAGAGCAGCAGCAACAATCTGTCCTGGTTCCCCCATGCCGACACTGTAGTTAAGAATGCCCACCAACGCCTCTACATTCTCAGAAGACTAAGGAAATTTGGCATGTCAGTTACGACTCTCACCAACTTTTACAGATGCACCATAGAAAGCATTCTTTCTGGTCGTATCACAGGTTGGTATGATTCTTGCTCTGCCTAAGCCCGCAAAGAACTACAAAAGATCGTGAATATAGCCCAATCCATCTCGCAAACCAGCCTCCCCTCCATTGACTCTGTCTACACTTCCTGCTACCTCGGCAAAGCAGCCAGCATAATTAAGGACCCCTCCCACACACCAGACATTCTCTCTTCCATTTTCTTCCTTTGGGAAAAAGATACACAAGTCTGAGCTCACGTATCAACCAATTTAAGAACAACTTCTTCCCTGCCATCAGACTTTTGAAAGACTTATCTTGCATTAAGTTGATCTTTCTCTACATCCTATGACTAACATTACATTCTGCATTCTCTAATTTCCTTTTCTTTGAACAGTATGTTTTGTCTGCATAGCGTGCAAGAAACAATACTTTTCAGTGTAAAAACATGTGACAATAATAAATCAAATCAAATCAAATCATAATAAAGCAGAGAATATTCTACCAGTTACGACATGGGGCTGTGGGAATAGGTCCTGTATGGGAATGTGATTGGTGCAGACTCGATAGACCAAATGACTTCCTTCTACACTGTCGGATTCTAGGATTCTCTAAGGCATTCTTCAAAATGACAGACTTCTCCTTAACTTTCATATTTGTCTTAACAGTTATACAATATCCACATAAAATATCATCTACACTTTGTGCAAAGAATAAGTCGTAAAAATGGCTATTTAGATCACTCAATAAAAGTACCTTTCCTCACAATTCCTAGAATGGCTTGGTAACACAACACTAGAGACTTGGCCTCCATTTCTGACTTGGGTCACAGTGTGTGCAGAGTGTGCATGTTCTCCCCGTCTCATAGAACATAGAACATTACAGCGCAGAACAGGCCCTTTGGCCTTCGATGTTGCGCCGACCATTATAGAAAAGCAATGACCCTCCAAACTAAACCATTCCCTTCTCTTCCATAAACTTATCAACTAACCTCTTAAACGCCACCAAACTTGGCGCATCTACAACTGCTGCAGGCAGGGCATTCCACTCCCGAACCACCCTTTGGGTAAAGAACCTAACTCTGATATCCGTCCTATAACTATCACCCCTTAATTTAAAGCTGTGTCCCCTCATGCTAGCTTTCTCCATCCTAGGAAAAAGGCTATCACTGTCCACCCTATCTAAACCTCTAATCATCTTATATGCTTCGATAAGGTCTCTGCGTGGGTTTCCTCTGGATGCTCTGATTTCCTCCCACAGTCTGAAAGATGTGCTGGTTAAGGTGCATTGGCCATTCTAAATTCTCCTTCAGTATACCCAAGCAGGTACCAGAGTGTGGTGACTAGGGGATTTCACTGTAACTGCATGGCAGTGTTAATGTCAGCCTTCCTCTAACTAATAAATTAACAATCGAGATACTTTTAACTTCCCAAGACCTAACTTCCAGTAGGCTGGAGTAGGTGAGTTAAAATGGAATGCTGGACTTATCCAATCTTTTTGTACAGGAATCAAGGACATCCATCCACTAATCAAGGGAAGATGCTTCAAATATACTCCCAGGAGGCCATCTTAACCTGAAGATGGCAGAATCTGGAGTGATTTTGTTTTATACAGGTTTCAGGAGAGGTTGCGCTGAGCCAGGAGAAGCCAAAGTGCAGAGAGCGAGTGACAGGAGAGAACAAGAGGGTGGATAGACTTTCACGAGTAAATGGCAGGGACATAGGTAGAATGCCATCCAGTAAATTGCTTTAAAGGCATAATGCCACTCTCGAGTCATTTCCGGGAAGATTGGGTGCAGGGCTGAGCACCCATCTGCCTACAAGCAGTGTAAGTTCATTCAGGTGATTAAAAGGCAAATGAAAGCCATTGATTAGAGGCTGACTGGAATTTTCCAGCCAACCTGTGAGACCAACACCCGCTCCAGAGTCCACGGATTAAGCAGAAGAGACCTAGAAAGTGGCAGCCCAACAGTGGTGTTGGAGGGGTGGGATGGTACGGGGAAAATATTCCAGGATGCCTCCTCATGCAGCTATTTTTAATTTCAAACTGTTGAAAATGCCGAGAGAGAGAGGGAGGTAAGTTGAGCCGGAAGAGCCCTCTCAGACTGTTACCTGGATCAGAAAGCTGCAGTGGATCCTGTGCTGGAGGATGTCCAATTGGCCTTCTACCTTCCTCAGAAAATGGAGGAAATTTGGTATGTCCATCACAACTCTTTCCAACTTTTACAGATGCGCCATAGAAAGCGTTCTTCCTGGTTGTAAAGCAGCTTGGTATGGCTCCTGCTCTGCCCAAGACCGCAAAATGCTATTAAGCATCATGAATGTAGCCCAATCCATCATGCAATCCAGCCTCTCATTGATTGTTCTGTCTACACTTCCTGCTGCCTTGGAAAAGCAGTCAGCATAATTGAGGACCCCAACATTCTAGATTCATCCTCTTCCACCTTCTTCCCATTGGGAAAAAGATACAAAAATCTGAGAACATGTATAGAACATAGAACATAGAACATTACAGCACAGAACAGGCCCTTCGGCCTTCGATGTTGTGCCGACCAAAATAAAAAGCAATGCCCCTCCAAACTAAACCATTCCCTTCTCTTCCATATACTTATCAATTAACCTCTTAAACGCCACCAAACTTGGCGCATCTACAACAGCTGCAGGCAGGGCATTCCACTCCCTAATCACTCTTTGAGTAAAGAACCTACCTCTGATATCCGTCCTATAACTCATACCCCTTAATTTAAAGCTGTGTCCCCTCGTGCTAGCTTTCTCCATCCTAGGAAAAAGGCTATCACTGTCCACCCTATCTAAACCTCTAATCATCTTATATGCTTCAATAAGATCCCCTCTTAGCCGCCTCCTTTCTAACGAAAACAACCTCAAATCCTTCAACCTCTCTTCATAGGACCTGCCCTCCATACCAGGCAACATCCTGGTAAACCTCCTCTGTACCCTCTCCAATGCCTCCACATCTTTCTTATAATGTGGGGACCAGAACTGCACACAATACTCCAAGTGCGGCCGCACTAGAGTTTTGTACAGTTGCAACATGATGCTGCGGCTCCTAAATTCAATCCCCCTACCAATAAAAGCTAAGACTCCATATGCCTTCTTAACAACTTTATCCACTTGACTGCCTACTTTCAGGGATCTATTGACACATACACCAAGATCCTTCTGTTCCTCAACACTATTAAGAGCCCTACCATTAGCCCTATACTCTACACATTTATTGTTCCTGCCAAAGTGCATTACCTCACACTTTTCCACATTAAACTCCATTTGCCACCTCTCGGCCCAGCTCTGCAACTTGTCCAAGTCACTCTGTAAACTATAACACCCCTCTTCACTATCTACCACTCCACCGACTTTAGTGTCATCTGCAAATTTACTGATCCATCCCTCAATACCCTCATCCAGATCATTTATAAAAATTACAAACAGCAGGGGCCCCAAAACAGACCCCTGAGACACACCACTTGTCACCGAACCACTTGTATGAACCAATTCAACAACTGCTTCTTCTCTGCTGCCACCAGACTTTGGAATGGACTTACTTCACATTAAATTAATCTTTCTCAAAACCATATCTATGACGGGGAGGAGTGTGGATTGTGCAATTGATCAAGATGTCATAGACAAAAAGACAAAGGTGAATATAGAGGCTGAGAATGGTCCATTATTCCTTTATACCTCTGTATTGCCGTTTACACATTTTGATCTCTTAATAGATGCTATTAGCAGCATTCTCTGGCTTTCTAAATCTCCGAATTAAAGCTGGGGTTGAACTCAACTCTCCCAGAATCATGGTGGTGACAAGATCAGAAACTATTTTACCAGGGCCTGTCATGACTTTGTTTATCCTTGTGAAAGTCTTCATTGTGGTCTTCCCTGTGTTAGCGTATCTGCATGCTGTTTAAGCTAGCTCTTAAATATTCTGGACTAAATTTACCTCCTAACTATGTCTCAGGTTAAAAAAACACAATATCTTTGAAAATTATTTTGGATTTAAAAAAGTAATTTAACTAACAGATGCAAAACAGGTCCAAGTTTATTTATTAGTGTCACAAGTAGCACTGCAATAAAGTTATTGTGAAAATTCTCTCATAATCATACTCTAGCACTTGTTCAGGTACACTGAGGGAGAATTTAGCATGGCCGATGCATCTAACCAGCATGTCTTTTGAACTGTGGAAGGAAACTGGAGAACCCACAGAGGAAACCCATGCAGACATGGGGAGAATGTGCAGACTCCTCACAGAAAGTGACCCAAGCTGGGAATCAAACCAGGTCCCTGGCACTGTGAGGCAGCAGCACTAACCACTGTGCCACCCTAGTCAGGGAATAACATCAGTGTGGCAATGTATCATCCTCACTTTGCAAATCTACTCAAACTTCTGCAGAAGTTCTCATTTTGAATCTTATATAGTTAGCAGAAGAAAACCAATGACTGGGGACGCTGTGATGAAAGGGCAGATTTCCAAGAATACTGGAGGAATTAAATTTTGCCTTTATGTTTGTTTGTCCACATTGCTGAAGAATTTATAGCTTGGATAGACTTTTACATCTGATGCAATAAATCTTTATCCCAAAAGTTTTTTTGACATTTTACCACAGTATTGTATAATTCCACATCAATAGAAGTAAAGATATTTCAACAAATGAATAACTGTTTTAACAGGCCAGGAAGAACCCTCCCTTTGAGAGTAGCAGTAATATAGTAAAATTCATCTCTCTTCCGTGGTCCCTCTCTCCTAAGTAGGTTCCTTGATTGTACGAAGGGGAAATCAGCCATAATATACTTCCTGTTTAGAGGAAGATACAATATATAATATGAATAGCTGACTGGCCCATGACCTTATTCTTGGAGAAAAATTTCTGGTGGTAATCTGAAGCAGGCCCAGTGCTCTTGATTGAAAGGACATGTGTGAGGGTTGGGTGTATCACCGTGTCACACTACACAAAGCTGTAACAGTGTTGTTGATGTAATTCAGCAAAATAAATGCATGAAAGAACCATGTTGATCCATAATATTTGATTTGATTTATTACTGTCGCATGTATTAACATACAGTGAAAAATATTGTTTCTTCTGTGCTACACAAACTATATCATTCATAGAGAAGGAAAGGAAAAGGTGCAGAATGTAGTGTTACAGTCATAATTAGGCTATAGAGAAAGATCAACTTACTGTGAAGCATATGTGAGGAAATGTATGCCAATGTGTGTACATATATTAAGAACATTTAATCAAGTTAGCATGTTTACTGTGATATTTGTTTGATTCACTCACTCATTTCATCAGCAATTTTTTGCCCATCCATAATTCCTAGAATAGAATCCTTACAGTGCAGAAGGAAGCCATTCAGTCTATCCAACATGCACTGACAACAATCTCACCTAATCTCTACGAGATCCCCGTAATCTCGCATATTTATCCTATTAATCCCCCTGACAGTAAGGAAGAATTTAGCACAGTCAATCCACCTAACCTGAACAGCTTTGGACTGTTGAAGGAAACCAGAACTTCCGGAGGAAACCCATGCAGACATGGGGAGAACGTGCAAACTACGGACAGACAGCGATCCATGACCAGAATTGAATCCCTGGAGCTTAGAGGCAGCAGCGCTAACAACTGTGCCACTGTGCTACCCATAATTATTGCTGAGGCAGTTGCAGTCTGCCTGGTGAAGATATTCCAATGCTAGTGTTAGCTAAGAAGTTCTAGAATTCTCACCCAACAATGATGAAGGTCCAGTGGCACATGTCCAAGTTAGAATGATGTGCGTCTTGGAGTTGGCAGTCTTCCTTTGCACCCGCTACCCTTGGATTGGGAAGTCTTGACTTGCTCTGGATATATTCTGATGCAATGAAATACTGTAACCAGTGTGGCACTGTTAGAACTAGGAGGTGATGACCAAATGGTATTATCGCTAGACTATCAATCCAGAAACTTAGTTAATGTTCTGGAGACCTGGGCTTACATCCCACCACAGCAGATGGTGGAATTAAAATTCAATAAAAATTATCTGGAATTAAGAAGACACAGATGATCATGAAACCATTATCAATCACCAGAAAACCCATTTTGTTCATTAATTTCCTTTCTGAAAGGAAATTTGCTGTTCTTACCTGGTCTGGCCTACATGTGACTCCAGACCCACAGCAATGTGGTTGACTCTCAGTTGCCCGTGGGCAATAAATGCTGGTCAATTGTTTAAAGTTTATTTGTTAGTGTCACAAGCAGGCTTACATGAACACTGCAATGTGGTTACTGTGAAAATCGCCACACTCCAGCGCTTGTTTGAATACATTGAGAGAGAATTTAGCATGGCCAATGCACTTAACCTCCACGTCTTTTGTATTATGAGAGGAAATCAGAGCACCTGGAAGAAACCAATACAGATGCAGAGAGAGTGTGAAGATAGTGACACAAGCTGTGAATTGAATTGAACCTAGTCCCTGGCACTATCAGGCAACACTGCTAGCCACGGTGCACCGATTGTTGTACAAACCCATCTGGTTTACTAATGTCCTTTAATGTTACAGGAGTTAGCATAACATGCAACTAAAAACAACTAATTAATCAAGATGGGCTAATTTACAGTGAATATTGTGTAAAAAAAAAGTACAAACACCTGAAGTTACAAAGGTACAGTTTGCATAGAAACACATATAACCACTGTGAGAGAATTTGAACATGCATTTTCTGAAAACCATATTGTATTCTGTTTTAAAGTACACACATTGGCTAGTGACACTCTAAGGTATGATAAGGTACAGCTGAGCAAGAAGAACCATATTCTTACTGAGTGAAGCAAAATGAGCTCACATATCAGTGTCAGCTGGAGTGAGTACAAGCCTCCCAGACAGTAGAATGAATAGAATAATTCAATTTTCCTGATAAGGAGATGCTAAGTAATCAGTGGGAAAAGAACTTTCAAACTCTACAGACTTACATTTGGGGTTGCTAGGAGACAATGGACAAGAACTTTCAGACTCTATAAACCTGTGTATTCTCATGCTGTGAAGATGCCTGTGTTGAATTGCAGTAAACACAGTAAGAAACCTCACAACACCAAGTTAAAGTCCAACAAGTTTATTTGGTAGGAAATCCACTAGCTTTTGGAATGCTTCTCTTTCATCAGGTAAGCGGGAGTTCTGTTCACAAATAGGGCATATAAAGACACAAACTCAATTTACAAAATAATGGTTGGAATGTGAATCTTTACAGATAATCAAGTCTTAAAGGTACAGACAGTGAGAGTGGAAAGAGGGTTAAGCACAGGTTAAAGAGATGTGTATTGTCTCCAGCCAGGACAGTTAGTGAGATTTTGCAAATCCAGGCAAGTCGTGGAGAGTTACAGATAGTGTGACATGAACCCGAGATCCCTGTTGAGGCTATCCTCATGTGTGTGGAACTTGGCTATCTGTCTCTGCTCAGCAATTCTGCGTTGTCATGCAAATCCATTAGTCGCCACACTCCGGTGCCTGTTCGGATATACTGATGGAGAATTTAGCATGGCCAATACACCTAACTAGCATGTCTTTTGTACTATGAGAGTGAAAAGAAGAAATCAGAGCACCCCGAGGAAACCTATGCAGATGCAAGGAGAATGTACAGGCTTCATACAAACAGCGACACAAGCTGTGAATCGAACCCGACAATGACAATGCAGAATCACTGGCCTACATGTGATTCCAGATCCACAGTAATGTTAATCACATGTTAATGCCCTGAGGAATGGATGATAACTGCTGGCCCAGGCAGCAATACCCACATCCCATCAACAAATGGAAAAAACATTCGACTGTGAGTTCCACTCCTTAGAAGTTCGGGCCCACTTTATTTTGCAGCAGGAACAGTTCTGATGAAACTAGACAAAGGCATTTAGGTAAATAATGAAGCGAATGTGAATGCTTTGAAAAAGATTAATATTTTAGAAACAGAGTACTATCAATTTTTCAGTTTATTTATTATTCACATATGATTTAGTGGTTAGGATTCTTGGTTGTCACTCAGGTGTCCCGGGTTCGATTTCCAGCATGGGAATGAACATTTTTGCAGGCTCGGAGTGCCAAAGGGTCTTTTCCTGTGCTTGTAATTTTGTTCTTATTGTCACAATGAGGCTTACATTAACACTACAATGAAGGTACTGTGAAAATCCCCTGGTTGCCACATACAACCCGAGCGCCTGCTCGGGTACACAGAGGGAGAATTTTAGTATGACCAATCCACCTAACCAGCATGCCTTTCAGACTGTGGGAGGAAACTCATGCACACATGGGGGGAAACATGCAGAATCTGCTCAGACAGTGATGCAAGTCGGATATCAAACCCAGATCTCTGGAGCTGTGAGGCAGCAGTGCTAACCACTGTGCCACTCTGCCACCCAGCATGGTGGGCAAGTGTCACTGAATGGATTAAGTGCAACATCACATTCCTATCAATTGTAAACATAAAACACAATATATTTAGTAATACAGCTTTTTGAATGAATAGGGAGGGCATCGAACTATACCGGAACAATTCCATCCAATGAATCAACATCACAAATTGCTGAAGTGACAACGAGAATTATGATGAGAATCAAAAATTTTTTATTCCTCCCACCTCTCGCTTCAAGTCACCTGCAAGTTGACTGATAGGAGCCGGAATTCTGAGTTGTAAAACTGATGAATGTTGTCGATATTGCTGCACAAAACTTGCTTCTCTGGGGGGCATTTTATCTTTATGCTGTCTATATTTAAATCGTAAATTAACGCTTCCACTTTAAAAATAACCTTAGCCCTATTATGCACAATCATTGTGCAAATCTAACTTCGAGTTTTGTGCAAAAATTCTGAGGTAATAGACTAGGCAAATTTTCTTATGTGTCCAGTGTACATGAACATAGCAGTGAGAGACCGACAACAGATATCTTTAATAGCTTACTGCAACTAGGGGCTGTTCCCTATATCTGGCAGGATGTTGAGACAATTCCAACTTTTTAAAAAGGTGATAACAACAACAACTTGCATTTATATAGTACCTTTAGTGCGATACAATGTCCCAAGGTGCTTCACAGGAAGATTATAAAATTAAATATGGCACTGAGCAACACATTGGACAAAATTTTACCACCTTGCCCCCAGTGGGAAACGGAGCAGGTGAAGGGTGGACAATGGGAAGATCTGGTGAACTCAGAGGGGATTTTACGGCTTCGGGACTAGTGAGTCTGTAAAATCCCGCCCAATGGCTTGGTCAAAGGGATGGGTTTTCAAGTTTAAAGTTTATTAATGTCACACTTAGGCTTACGTTAACCCAGCAATGAAGTTAAAGTGAAAATCTCCTAGTCACCACACTCCGGCACCTGCTTGGGAACACTAAGAAAGAATTTAGCATGGCTATGGAAGGTTACCTTCCTAAATTAGGCTTCCTTGCACATTATTCGCACTTTGACAGTAGCTCAGCATGATCTAATTTCTAAGCCCAGATATATGAACTCATGTTTGATCAATGGCTCTTTTGACATAGAGGAATGCCAATGCAGCCAATCTAGGATACATGGACAACAAAAACCTGTATTTATATAGCAATTTTGACATGGCAAAATGTTCCAAATATCTTCATAGCATCATTATCAAATGGAATAGAACATGGAGCCATACACGGAGATCGGTGACCTTAAACCTTGATCAAAAAGGTAGGTTAATTGGAGCATTTTAGAAGAAGCTGTATAGAAGGGGAAGGAGGTGGAGCGAAGGGAACCCAGAGCATAGGACCCAGGTAGCTGAAGGTATGGCCACCAATAATAGAGCAATTTAAATCAGGATGCCCAGGAAGGCAAGATTGGAGAATCATACAGATCTCTGAGGGTTGTAGGGAAGAAATGACAGAGATAGGGAGGGGACGTCCATGAATGGATTTGAAAATAAGAGTACTAGTTTTATAAATTTGAAGTGTTACCAAACTGGGAGCCAATGTAGGTCAGCATTCACTGGGGAAGATGGGTCAAATAATCATCTGGTTTTCCAGCTTCACGGCCCTCATGACATTTTATAAGATTCAGGAATTGCGTTTGGATATAAACATTTTTTCTCAGTCAAAAACTTGACTGAACATTATTATGGTTCCCTGTGGAAACAATGGTTAGCATTGCTGCCTTACAGTGGCAGAGACCCAGATTCGATGAATTGGCCAGGCTAAATTCTCCCTTGGGGTATTTTCACAGTGACTTCATTGCAATGTGAATTTAAGTCTATTTGTGACTAATAAATAAACTTTATTTTAGTCAAATTTGTTAAATGACCCCTCAATGGAGAAATTAGCAGCAAGATTTCACTTCTTGTCACTTTTACTGTAACACAGATCAGATTCGATGTAATTGAATGATGAATTAACAGGCAAATTGCAGTCAGTACAAACTGTAAATTACTCATGGAATAGCAGACACAATAGAACATATCCTGAGATTAAAAGCTTTCAAATTACTCCCCACATATTCAACCTCTTTTGAAGTTGTCCTTTTGATAGGTCAGAGTCAGAATGTCCCGGCCATTTACGCAGGCAGGATTGTCTAGTCCCACTGTAGTGAATGGAGATTTGGCTGTGCACCAAATTCTCTGTCCTTGCTTGCAGCAGCAGTGCGACATGAATGGCTAACCCATTTCTGGGGCATTGTTCGGTGTAATTTCCTGCTGAGTTTTCTACATTATACAAGATTACACGATAAAGATAACCCATTATCTACAAAGCACTATGAACACCTTAGACCCAGCACCAAACCGATGATCTACAAAAGATTATTGATACACGCCTGCCTATAAGGATCAGAGATATAGACTATGTACAACAGGCACCTCAAAACCCTGGAGAAATATCACTGTCTCTGCAAAATCCTGCAAATCCATAGTCAGGATAAATGCATCAACATCAATGTTTTCACTCATGCCACCATCCCCAGCATCAAAGCATTGACCATATTTAATCAGCTCTGCTGGGAGGGCTACATTATCTGCACGTCTGACACAAGACTCCTGAAACAACTTCTCTTCTTAGAGATTTGACATAACAAGCAAACCCCAGGATGGCAGAGGAAATGCTTCAAGGGCGCTTTTGAAACCCCCTTGAAAAAGTGCAACATCCCCATCCCTAATTCAAATCTGCCCAAAGCAGAGGAAAGGCATCCTGGAAAGAGATGAGCACCTTGAGTTTCATTGCCAAGAACAAGTTGAAGCTAGGTGTCGATAGCAAAAGGGGCATGCTGGCAATCTGGGCACCTCACCCATCTGCTCTTCCAACCACCATCCGTCCCACCTGTGACACAGTCTGTGTCATAGACTGTGGAATCCTCAGAACTCACTCTTAATGTGGAAGCAAGTCCTCCTCGAGGAATTGCCAAAGAGAGAGAAAACACTTTGCAGTGTCCTTAGCATGTGGGAAGTATTGTATGAAGGTATCGTTTCCTCGACATGACTATTGTGCAATTCCTTATGTACACAGCTGTTCAACTATAAACCCATAGAAGAAGCTAAGCTAAAGCTTTTGAAGGCTCCCACATACAACAAGTGAAATGATTTAGTAGAAGGGAATCTTAGCAGCATGAGGACATGGAAATGTTTTTATACTTCCATGACTGGAACCTGTTTCCCACTGATATCTGAAAACAGCATTTTCTGTTGTGTCTTAGACCAATGTTCGAATGTGTACAGACATTAGCCGTGAATGAGTATGCCTGCTTTCTCCTGTGCAGTTCAATGGTCGAGAGTCTTGAATTGGTCCTAAAGAGTGAACATGAAGGAGTGAAGGGAAGAGGCTTCCACTGAAGGAAGTATTTTAAGAATATAGGCTGACATTATGGTGCAGCACTGTGTGTGCACTGAGTGTGCGCATTGAATGTTTGTGCTGTGTTGTGCACTGTGTATGCAATGAGTGTGTGCATTGAGTGTGTACACAGAGTGTGTGTGCTGTGTTGTGCACTGAGTGTGTGCAGTGAATGTGTGCAGTGAGTGTGTGCATTGAGTGTGTGCATTGAGTGCGTGTGCTGTTGTGCACTGAGTGTACACAATGAGTATATGCAGTGAATGTATTCACTGAGTGTGTGCACTGAGTGTGTGCACTGAATATGTGCACTGTGTGTGCTGAATGTGTGCACTAACTGTACGTGCTGAGTGTGTGCACTCAGTATATGTGCACCAAGTGTATGTGCACTGAGTTTGATTTGATTTATTGTTGTTACACATATTGGGATACATGAAAAGTATTGTTTCTTGCACACTATACAGATTAAGCTACCACTCAGAGTACATGACAGAGAAGGAAAGGAGAGAGTGCAGAATGTAGTGTTACTTTCATAGCTCGGGTGTAAAGAAAGATTAGCTGAATATATGGTAGGTCCATTCAAAGGTCTGAGGGACGATTCTTGAGTTGATTGGTACGTGTTTTCAGACTTTTGTGTTTTGTTTTGGACAGAAGAAGGTGGAAGAGAGAATGTCTGGGGTGTGTTGGACCCCTGATTATGCTGGATGCTTTCCCGAGTCGGCAGGAATGGAAGGGAGGCTGATTTGTGTGATGGATCGGACTCTGTTCACAGCCCTTTGTAGTTTCTTGCGGTCTTCGTCAGAGATTTGAGAAAAAAAATGGAGATCATTTCTTCAGTATGAGATTTAAAAGCTCAACTGTTGGATTTGAGAATTTCAGCAGAGAGCAAATCTCAATCTCCTCTCAGCTCAGCTCAGCTAATTCACAAAGCCAGTTAATCAGGTGTGCAAAGTAAGATACATGGTACAAAATATTGAATTCTTTGCCTGGGTAAACTCTTTACGGAGAATAGGAATGCTTGATGTAATAACGCAGTACATGATCCTTGCTTAAGTCACTGACATGTCTTTATCTCCTCCTTTCACTTACCTGTGGGATAAAATCATGCTGGGCTTTTGGAACGCTTAGCAAATTTGCATGAAGTTGCTTTGAAGTTATAATGCTTTGGTCGGAAATTCTGTTAGCTGCAGCATAGACTGAGATATTAACCGGCTTTAGGTAAACAGGCTGACACTTGTGTTAAATCAGACACCAGGATTTCATACAAATCTGTGAAGTATTAAGTGTTGGTGTGCTGATACCTCAATGTAGGTTCGATATAAAGGTGTTATTAATACTTAGGGTACGGAATTATCGCACAGACTGCGCACTTTGGGCAATCACAAACCTATAAATTCAGAGGTAATAGGACAGGAGTAGCCTGCACACCTGGATACGTGCTTTGAGGTAGTGATGTGTCTCTCAGAAAGTTCAGCTGAAGTAATATTTTCAGGACTGATGATCACTGACATAAATATTATTGAATAAACAGTGCAGCAGTCTCTGACTCCACATGGCAATATGGAAAGAAAGGACAAGAAGTTCCTTTCAGAGCTTCAGAACATTGTTATACGTCTGCAGAGGCAGAAGTCCCTTCACTAAAATCCCTTTATTCACAAACTTTAACAGCAGTACACTGAGTGCCTGCAGTCCGCAGTCTACCTCCAATTAAATACAAGACAAAGACTCCTTGATTGACCCATCAATTGGATCCTTAATTGATGATACCTTGTGTTGGGATCCCTAATCAAGGAAACTCTTTTTTTCCCCAAGCAAATAAACAAAATCAAACTAACTTAGGGACAACTTCAAAAGGGGCAGCTCCCTAAAAGGAGGGGAACCACCTGCAACAAAAAACAAAGTGGAAAGCAAGCTTAAAGCATCAAATTACAATGTGATTAAAGAAGTCAATAACACACTCCTGTCACTGTGGTGCCCAGCAGGCATGGAAGGCATCAACAGTGCCATTGGACACCTCATGCTCCCTTTATAGGGACATCCTGCTGTGAATATAGCCATGCTAGAGGGGCAGACAGTCAGGTTGGATGACCCCCTTGATCGTCTGCTGCCTGTAAACGGTCACGTCTTGCTAGCCCCCCCCCAACTCCACCTCCACACCGGGTCCCCATAGATCAGGAGCATGGGACTGAAGTGCAAACAAAACTGTTACTAAAGGGTATAACTATAAGGTTCATGGTGGGAGATGTAGGAGGGATGTCCCAGGTAGATTCTTCACTCAGAGAGTGGTTGGGGCATGGAATACTTTATCTGCTGTGATAATGGAGTCGGACACTTTAGGAACTTTCAAGCTGTTATTGGATAGGCATATGGAGCACACCAGAATGATAGGAAGTGGGGTAGCTTGATCTTGGGTTTAGACAGAGCTCAGCACAGCATCGAAGGCCAAAAGGCCTGTACAGTGCTGTACTGTTCTATATTCTATGTTCTAAAACTTCAATGCAAGTTTTTTTTTAGAAAATTGGAAAGGTTATGCAGCCTACAACACATAATGTAGACGTGGTCCATGGACTCCACAAGGTTGCAAAAGGGGCACGCTTGAGAGCCTGTGAACTGTTACAACCTATGACTGTATGATACTGTTGTATGCAACACCTTCCATGCCAAGTCCCCAACATAGTGGGGAAGACCCCTCTGTAGAAGGGCCTCCACTGGGGGCATCCGCTACCCGGAATCAACAAGGCTTGCCAAGATGTATTTGGGCGATAGGTGAGGACATGGCAGTAGAAGGTGTGCAGCACCAGTCTGTATACGAAACGCCTCCGTGTAGTAGCAAAGGACACAGAGGACATTTCCACAAGGCAGCTCAAGCGGTGAGGTGCCTGACTTGGGAGAGGAGGGGAGGGGTCTAGACTTAGGGCCAATGTGAAATTCCATCCAAGCAGGAGAATGCTCGGGTGGGATCCCACCGCATAGTTGCGCCTGCTTGAGATCCTTAATCGGGTAGTTCATATTGCAATAGGCTAACCTCAGTGGTCTGATTGAAGACATTACAGATATCCCAAAGCACTTTATAATCAGTGAGGACCCTTTTAAAGTGTAGTCACTGTCCTAATGCAAGAAACACGGCAGCTATGTTGTGCACAGCACAATCCCACAAACAGCAATGAAAAATAACCAGATAGTTTCTTACTGATGTTGATTGAAGGACAAATATTGATCAGAATACTTTGGTTAATACTCAACATTCTCTGCAAAGTAGAATGCATAGGCTCCTTATTCAGCATCTTCCAAATCCACAACCACTACCCTCTAAGTTAAAAGGACAAGCGCAACTGATCCCCTCCAAGCAACTCACCATTCTGACTTGGAAATATTTCCTGTTCCTTCACTGCCACTGGGTCAAAATCAAAGAACTCCCTCCCTAACAATATTGTGGGTGTGCTTACAGCATAGGACTGTAGCAGTTTGAAAAGGCAGCTCAACACTGCCTTCTGATGAGCAATTAGGGATGGGCAATAAATGCTGGCCTAGCCAGTGAAACACACATAGAGTGAATGAATAAAGGAAAACTGTTTTGCAGTGAGTCTACTGCAGGGAGTTTGATTTTATCTTCATTCAGACAGAGGCAGGCAAGTGTGAAACATATATGGCATGATGTTCTAGTTCTTCATGCTAGTGGGATCTTTTGGCTCCATTGATAGCATATCCCTGCTTTGTATTTCCTGGCAGCAAGAAAGGTGCCACAGGAAGACCAGAAAATCCCAGCAATGCAGTGCAGAAGATTTTCAGCCCCATGAATCGTAACTCTTGTGTCTCGTTTGAATCTGATCGTCTGATTGTTGACTTAATGGTAAAGACACCCAATCCTTTGTTATATGCCCATTGACCCTTCGAGAATCTCAGGAAAGACTACATTTCCTTCTATTTGGATACATCTGAAAATTGTCTGCAAGTACAAGAGGAGTAGAGTGAATCATAACTCCCACGGTTCTCAGCGCTTTGGGAAAGAATGAGATCAAAGTGGTGGAAAGAAACCCGATTCAACAGTTTAGAGGAAACCAAATTCATTTATTTACAGGACAAAATTATCCAGGGGCATTACAGCTTCCCGGTGCAATCAGTTCCTGAGATGACTCTGAGTACAGGACCCCACTTTTACCAGGGTGATCCCTCATCCTGCTCCCCAAATGTTTCCCTGGATTATGTGATCCTTATTCTGCAGATTGATCCTTAAAGGGACAACCACCACAGGTGGACATCTCAGCAATGGAAGAGGCTTATCAGCCTTTAAGATGACCATGATCATGGAGGAGGTGGCAGAGATTTTAAGTTCCAAAGTTGTAGACCCTCGGACCTTGATCCAGTGTGGGAAGCACTTACTTGGCATAACACTACTGGCAAGATTAAACAAAGATTTTAACTTCTGCATCTTTCTGAAGAATACATGGAGCAGTCTTTCACAATTGTTCCTGGAATTCTGATCCATTTTCTCCCCTCTATCATCATCCATCAGAACGGCATTCCACACCAACCCTTATCCTATCTGGAATTAACAATTTATTGATGACAATGAAATCATTGTTGATTGTTGTAAAAATCCATCTGGTTCACTAATATTCTTTAGGAAGGAAATCTACTGTCCTTACCTGGTCTGGTTTACATGTGACTCCAGAGCCAAGCAATGTAGTTGACTCTCACCTGCCCTTGAACAACTAGGGCAATAAAGCCAGCCAGCAATGCCCATGTCTCATGAATGAACAAAAAAAACATTTCTTTGATCAAAATGCGCGATCAGTTTCCTTTTCGGTATTCGTCAACAATTCCTGTTCACATGTAGTAACATTTACTATTTGTTTCTTTACTCCTTCTTCACTTCACACTCCAGCCACTTGCTTTCCATTCCATTCTCTCAGCCAGCTTATATTCTGTTTTTGCTCCTTAATGCACAATGCAAGCAGACATCTCACTTCTCCACGTTCTCCATTAATGGCAACAACTTGCATTTATATAGCACCTATCCTCAGGGCATTTCAAAGGACTGAAATCTATCAGAATTTGAAACTGAAGATATGGAAATATTAAGGCAGATGACCAAAAGCTTGGTCAAAGGTCGTATCTTTAAGGAGAATGGTGAGGTAGAGAGGTTTCAGGAAATTTTAATTGCTTGGGGTCTCAGCGACAAAATACACAGGCACTAATGATGGGCTGACTGAACTCAGGGATTGTGTCAGAATTGGGGGAATGTAATTATCATGGATGGAGGAGGTTATAGAGATAAGGAGGGACATGACAGTGGAGAGATTTGAAAGCAAGAATGAGGATTTTAAACTCATCCAAGATCCAGCAAGCAAAGAATGTAATATTATTCTTTCATTGTATGGGGGTAACCCTGGTAAGACCAGCATTTGTTGCCCCTCCCTAATTGCCCTTGAACTGAGAGATCTACGAGGCCGTTTCAGCATCAACTGGAGTCTCATGTAGGCCAAACCAGGTAAGGATGGCAGTTTCCCTTCCCTAAAGGGACAGTAGTGAACCAGATGGGTTGCTATGACAATCAATAATGGTTTCGTGATCACCATTACTGAGACAAGCTTTAGATTCCAGACTTCTAGAATTTAGAATTTCATAGAATTTATAGCTGCCTTGGTGGGATTTGAGGAATGGTCTGGGCCTACTGATTACGAGTTAAGTGACATTTCTATTACACTGCTATCTGCCCTGAGTGATGAGTGAAAGGGATTTTGTGTGCGTTAGGATACTGACAGCAGTATTTTAGATGAATTGAAGTTTATGGAGTGTAGAAGATGGGAATTGAGCCAGCTGTGTGGGGAGAGTATAGAGTATATAGTATAGTCCAGATGTTACAAAGGCATGACTGAGAGCTTCAACAGCTGAAGTTGGAACAAAGTCAGGCAATGTTACAGAAGTGGAAATAGGCAGTCTTACTGCTGGCACCAATGTGTGTAGTCAGGGACTCATCCCTGGATCAAGCATGACACTACAAACAGTCTGGTTCAGTCTCAGACAGTTGCCAGGGAGAGCAGCCTATGCAGTTGCTAGGAAATGGAATTTGTGGTGGAAACCAAAGATGTATGGGCAGAGTTCTCCCGTTGCAATCGCCACAGGAATCATAGCAGATGGGGCATGGACTATTTAAAAGATCATTAACCTCAGGTGAGATTTTCCAGTCTTTGGATGAGCGCAGTGTAAAAATCCCACCTGTAATGGCTTTGGTTTCCCCGATTTTCTTTTGGAAGAATTTTTCTGTTTATGCATTTTGATGTCAGAAAAACAGTACGGAAGTTCAGAGACAGTGAAGGGGTAGAGGGAGACAGGAATGATGTAGAGCTGGGTGCTATCAGCGTACATATGAAACCCAGCACTTTTCTGATAATGTAAATGAGAAAGAACAAAGAACAAAGAAAATTATAGCACAGGAACAAAACCTTCGGCCCTCCAAGCTTGCACCGACCATGCTGTCCAATTTAACTAAAACCCCCGATCCTTCCAAGGACAATACCCCTCTATTCCTATCCTATTCGTGTATTTGTCAAAATGCCTCTTAAAAGTCATTACAGTAGCCGCTTGCACTACTCCTCCAGCAACAGGTTCCAAGCATCCACCAGTCTCTGTGTAAAAAATCTGCCTCATACATCTCCTTTATACCTTGCCCTTTACACCTTAAACCTATGCTCCCTAGTAATTGGCTCTTCTACCCTGGGAAAAAGCTTTTGACTATCCACTCTATCCATGCCTCTCATAATCTTGTAGACTCCTATTATGACTCCACTTAATCTCTATCACTCCACTGAGAACAAACCAAGTTTTTCCAACCTCTTCTCATAGTTAATGCCCTCCATATCGGGCAAAATCTTAGTAAATCATTTCTGTATCCTCTCACATTGGTGCCAGCAGTAAGACTGCCTATTTCCACTTCTGTAACATAGCCTTCACATCCTGTCAGTGTGGCAACCAAAATTGAACGTTATATCCCAAGTGCGGCCTAACTAAGGTTCTATAAAGCTGCAACATGACTCGCCAATTTTTAAACTCAATACCCTGGCTGATGAAGGCAAAAATGCCATATGCCTTCTTGACTACCTTCTCCACATGCATTGCCACTTACAGTGACTTGTGTACCTGTACACTGAAATCCCTTTGTCTATCAATACTCTTAAGGGTTTTGCCATTTACTGTACATTTCTTATCTGTATTAAACCTTCAAAAATGCAATACCTCACATTTGTTCAGATTAAACTCCATCTGCCATCTCTCCACCCAAGTCTCCAACTGATCTATATCGGCTGTATCCTCTGATGGTCCTCATCGCTATCTGCAAATCCACCAACTTTTGTGTCATCCACAAACTTACTAATCAAATCAATTATATTTTCCTCCAAATTACATATACGTGTATATATATATATATATATAGAGGATAAATCCTTGGAGAATACCAGAGATAACTGTACATGAGCAGAAAGAGGAGCCATTTCAAGTGAGTCTTTAGTGAAGACTGGATTGATAGAAATGGAATCAAGTAAATGCAGAACTATTCAGTTGGATTATAGTGAAGAGATGTTGGAGGAGGATGGGAGTGTGGTTAACCACGGCAATATTTAGAGATAGGTTGAGAAGGATGAGAAGTAACGGCTGACTATCTTCTCAATCACATGAGATATTATTTGTCCCATTCCATGACCTCAGGACCTGATTGAAGGGATTAAACATGGAGTTGCAAGGAAGTTAGTCATGGATTTCAGAGTCAAAGTTTCATTCGGAGAATTTGGAGAAACAAGGGATGTTGAATCAAAGGTCATAGCATTCCCTACAGTGCAGAAGGAGGCCATTCAGCCCATTGAACCTGCACCGACAACAATCCCGCTCAGACTCTATCCCCATAACCCAACATATTTATTCTGCTAGACCTGCTGGTACAAAGGGGAATTCAGCATGGCCAATCAACCTAACCCGCACATCTTTGGAATGTGAGAGGAAACTGGAGCACCAGAAGGAGACCCACGCAGATATGGGGAGAACGTTAAGACTCCACACAGATAGTGACACAAGACTGGAATTGAACTCAGTTGCTAACCACTGTGTTACCATGGCGTCCATATAAAGATAGGGCTGTAATTTGCAAGGACAAAGAATCAAGGTTTTTTTTAGGAGCAGGGTAATTCAAAGGGAAGAAAGCCAACACTTGAAGAGAGAAAATCATTAACAAATCAGCAAATATGGGGCCAGGAAAGGGAGTTGGCTGTTTCTTTGAGACTGGATTGAAGGAGCTGGAGCAGGAGACGCTCACTAACACTGCAGGAGAAAACAGGCAACACACCAGGGAGACAAGTGGGACTGGGAAGAAGAAAGCCAACACCTTAGTTAAACTGAAGCTCATACAGGAAGAGGGAAGATGTCCTGGAATAACTGCGCACATCAGGGAACATGTGTTAAGGAACATATTGACCAGAGTTCTTACCTCTTGTACTCGATTTGGGATTGATATCCCAAAAAGGCAGATATTTGGCCAGTTTGCTTCCATCAAGCCGCATGCTGATCTGTGTGATATGCAACTGTCCAGATTTTTTGGGACCATTGTCCTTACCCTCTTCCTTCTAGATCGTTCTCAACAAACACACCACTCTGGAAGAAAGCTTCAAGTGATGGCATCAAACGCCAACTGGTTAATGAGATACCCTTATAATCGTAGAATCCGTACAGTACAGAAGGAGGCCATTCAGCCTGTTGAATCTGCACTGACCACAATCCCACCCAGGCTTATTCCTTGAACCCCACACATTTATCCTGCTAATCTCTAGGGTAATTTAGCATGCAGAATCACCCCAACACATGCATCTTTGGACTGTGGGAGGAAACCAGAGTACCTGGAGGAAACCCAGGTGTAGAATATGCAAAGTCCACACAGGCAGTGGCCGAGGCTGGAATTGAACTTGGGTCCCCGGCATTGTGAGGCAGCAATGTTAAACACTGTGCCACATGCCACGCAATGTTTAGCACCAGATTTAATTTACGAACGGATGACAGGAGTGTGGAGGAATATGATTCAAGTGCAGGTCAGTGGGACTAGGCAAAAAACGGTTCGGCACAGGCAAGAAGGGCCAAAGGGCCTGTTTCTGAGCTGTAATTTTCGATGGTTCTATGGAATGAAAATGTCAGTAGTGGGTTTCTGGTGCAAATGGGGTGGGGGTCAGGAGGAATAAGTGGGCCAGCATGGGGGAGCGACTATTTTCATCTAGCCCTTGAAAGAAATTATGGTTAAAAGGAACAGAAACTGCTCCACAAGCGTGGGTGTCAAAACACATATCGCCACGAGCAAACTCAAATACATAGGAGCATAAATCTTAAGAGTAAATCTGACAACAACAATAAGGGTTAGCAAAGGCGAGTAATAGGGCTCTCCTGCCAATGTGACAATCACAATGTGGCTGAATAAGTTTTCCGAGCCTGATAAATATCAGGGTGTCTCTGAATGAAAGACATCATCCAAAGTGTAACCACAGCCATATAATGGAGCCCCTACTGAGGCACATGTTTATCTATTGTGTTAAAGAAACAATGTTCTCCAAAAGAGGCCAGCCAGAAGCAAGAGTCTTACTGCGAGAACTGATAAAGTTTCCTTTGCTAATGCTAAAATTATATTATGTTAAGAAACACTGGTATTGTAATGTCACCTACAAGTGTGGCTGTTCGGATACATGTCACAATGGGACACAACTGACGGTAGATGTGACAAGTCAAACAGTTTTTTGCATTCTGGAGAGAGCTGTTTGCTTTCTTGTGTGCAGATGGCAGTCAGTTAAAAATGAGGCAATGGGTTTATTAAAGGAAATCATAGAATCATAGTGGGGGCAGTGGCAAAGTGGAATCATCACTAGATAATCCAGAACACAGTACGGCACTGGCGACGTGTAGCACAGTGGTTAGCATTTCTGCGTCACAATGTGAGGGACCTGGTTTCAATTCCTGGCTTGGATCACTGTCTGCACATTTTCCACGTGTCTGCATGGGTTTCCTCTGGATGCTCTGGTTTCCTCCCACATTCTGAAAGATGTGTCGATTAGGTGCATTAACCTGAAAATGCTCTGGAGTGTGGCGGCTAGGGGAATTACACAATAAATTAATTGCAGTGTTAATATAAACCTCATTTGTGACTAATACTTTAACTTTAGAAACTCAGCTAATATTCTGGAGACCTGGGTTCGAATCCCAGTTTGGTAGACAGTGGAATTTGAATTCAATAAAAAATATCTGGAATTAAGCATCTGCTAATGGCCCTGAATTGATTGTCGCAAAAACCCATCTGGTTCACTAATGTTCTTTAGGGAACGAAATCTGCCGTCCTTACCTAGTTTGGACTACATGTGACTCCAGAGCTACAAGCCATAAGACCATGAAACATTGGAGTAGAATTAGGCCACTCAGTCCATCGAGTCTGTTCAACAATCAATTATGGCTGCCTTTTGTTCTCATCCCCATTCTCTACCTTTTCCTCATAACGCCTGATCTCCTTATCAATCAAGAACCCATCTATCTTTGTCCTAAAGACACTCAATGACCTGGCCTCCACAGCCTTCTGCGGTAAAGATTTCAACAGATTCACTACTCTCTGGCTGAAGAAATTCTTCCTCAACTCTGTTTTAAAAGATCGTCCCTTCAGCCTGAGGTTTTCCGACTCGTGGAAACATCCTTTCCACGTCCACTGTATGCAGTTTCAGTAAGATCCCTCCTCATCCTTCTAAACTCCCAACAAGTACAGATCCAGGGTCCTCAACTGTTCCTCACACGACAAGTTCTTCATTGCAGAGGTCATTCATGTGAACCTCTTCTGAACTCTTTCCAAGGCCAATACATCCTTCCTTAGATATGGGGCCCAAAACTGCTCACAAATGGGGTCTGATCATCCTCAGAAGTATATCCCTGCTCTTATATTCTGATCCTCTTGACATGAATACTAACATTGTATTTGACTTCTTAACTGCTAACTGAACTTGCACGCTCATCTTAAGAGAATCTTGAACAATGACTCCCAAGTCCCTTTGAGTTTCTGATTTCTTAAGCATAGAAAATAGTCTATGCCTTCTTCCAAAGTGCATAACCTCACACTTTTCCACCTTATATTCCATTTGCCACTTCTTTGCCTGCTCTCCTAACTTGTCCAAGCCTTTCTGCAGTGCTCCTGCTTCCTCAATACTACCTGTCCCTCTACATATCTTTGTATCATCTGCAAACTTAGTAATAGTGCCTTCAGCAATGTGGTTGACTCACAAATGCCCACTGAAATTAAGGAATGAGCAATGAACATGGGCTCAGCCAGTGTCAAAGAACAAAGAACAAACAACAAAACAGCACGGGAAACAGGCCCTTTGGGCCAACGAGCCCGCGCCGCCATCCCGATGTTCCCACTTCTAACTGTGATCCCTGTCTATGTTTATAGATCTATGGACTGAAACCAAATTTGAGACAATTTAGGGAGAATTTGTTTTGCCAATTAGCCTAAGACCACATCTTTGGGATGTGGGAGGAAACCGGAGCTCCCGGAGAAAACCCACGCAAGCACGGGGAGAATGCGCAAACTCCCACAGACACAGGCCCAAATCCATGTATCTGCACAGCACAGCAATAGTCACTGAGCTGTCGTGTTGCCCATCAAATAGTCCAAGTCAAGCGTACACTAACGATGTGAAGCACTAGGATACTCTCGAAAAATCCAAGAGCAGTCCTCTCACAACTCATCGTGTGTATGCCTCTTGATAGATAACAAGGCAGACTAAAGCACCTATAGGATAAAAACAAATACATCAATATCATCGTCTATTTACGCACTTCCCAGGGACTCCCAAGGCTCATGATCCCTATTTTAAATCAGTTTTCTATACCCCTCCATTCCCATTCTGTTCATGTGCCCATCTAAGTATTTCTTAAATAACTCCAGAGTACCTGCCTCCACCACTTTACTTGGCAGTGCATTCCATACCCTCACCACCCTCTGTTTGATAAAACTCCCTCTAGCATCCAAATTATACTTTACCCCCCTCACCCTAAGCCCGTGACCCCTCATGCTATTTGAGTCCGTCCTAGGAAAAATCTTAACCCTGTTAACTCTATCTATTCCCCTCATAATCTTGTAACCTCTATTAGATCTCCCCTAAGTCCACGTCTTTCTAAGGAAAACAGCCCCAATTTGCCTAACCTCTTCTCGTAACTCAGACCTTCCATACCAGGCAGCATCCTGGTAAACCTCCTCTGCACTCTTTCCAGAGTCTCCACGTCCTTCCGGTAGTAAGGCGACCAGAACTGGACGCAGTATTCCAAATGAGGTCTAACCAACGTTTTATTCAACTGCAACAATAAAGGCCAGTTGTCGTCCACTTCCCATATAAAAAAATAAAAGAATAGAACCCCTACAATGTAGAAGGTGATCATATGGCCCACTGAGCCAGCACTGATAATAGTCCCACGCAGGTCTTATCTCACAACCTCTAGTACTTAGCTTGCAAATCCCACTGATACTAAGGGTCAATTTTACACAGCCTATCAACCTAACCCCACACATCTTTGGAATTTGGGAGGAAACCGAAGCACCCGGAGGAATCCCATGCAGACATGGGGAGAATGTACAAACTCCGCACAATCACTTGAGATGTTTAGTGTTGTAAGGCAGCAACACTAACCACTGTGTCATTCCTCAGAACAGCATCTCCCAATCAAGACATTCAACCCTGAAGCAAATATTCCCTGAACAGCACTGCATACATCAAGCTTGCAACTGAAATAACTTTTCATTATATTTGTGTTGTGAGCCTGACATAATCAAGGTTGTGTTGTCGAGGGTGGAGGGAAGATTAAATTAAACGTTTGTAGTTTTTCCCTTACTTCTGTAATTGGCACAGTTTTAGAAAAAAGACATGCGAAACTCAAGAGTGAGTGGTTGATTTAGATGTAACATTAGCAAGCTTTTGTGGGTTTAAATAGTTATTTAAATTAGTTATTTATTTAAAGAATTATTAAGTCACTCATTCAAACTGAAAATCCAAACATTACCCAGAACTCTACCATCTCATCCACCACAGAATCGGAACCCTACCCGATGCCATGCATCCAAAGATAGAATTTGAACTAGTAAGATTTGTAGATACAGGAATCTTAGAATCTGTCACTGCTCGTGACTGGGCAACCCCTATTGTGCCTGTAATGAAGCAGGATGGGGCATATATATTTGCTGAAGTTTCAAAACAATAATCAATTCAATTCTGTGTGTGGATTAATCTCTTTGATTGAGAATTTGTTTGCCAGCCTAGCAGGAGGACAGAAGTCCAGCAAAATTTACCTATCACAACTCTACCTGCAGATGAATGTTACAGCTGAATCTCAATTCCTGCTCACCGTTATAACAGATAAAGGCCCATTCCGCTAGAAGAGGTTATCTTTTGGGGTAACATCCACATCTTTATTTCAATGATCTGTGAACCAGATCTTGAGTGGTCTGCAAGGGATGCGATATTACGTTATTGTTACATATTGATCACTGGTACCAATGAACAGGAAAATCTACGTAACCAAGAAGCCACATTGAAACACTTTCAGATGCATTGTCTACATGTCAGAAATAATAAGTGTGGCTTCTTTCAAATGTCATTACAATACTTAGGCTTTATAATCAATAGCAAGGGTTTACACAAGGCACGTCAGAGGTTGAAAGCTATCATAGAGGCCCACGAATGCAACACAGTTAAGGTCATTCCTTGGGTTAATTAATTATTATGGCAAATTTGTTTCAAAACTATTTAAAGTTATTAAACTATTGCATAATTTGTTGTGCATGAAAAAGCATGGCAATGGACTCCAGTGTGCAAAAAAGTATTTCACTCATTTAAAGAAGTCCTGAAGAAGTATTGGTATATATCAACAACTGGCCTGTGATGCTTTCCCTTATGGAGTTGGAATGGTGGTATCAGACATACTACCATCAGAAGAAGAAAGACCAATAACTTTCACGTTGAATCAGATCTGGAGGCACGGTAGCACAGTGGCTAGCACCGCTGCCTCACATTACCAGGGACTTGTGTTCGATTCTGGCCTCGGGTCGCTGTCTTTGTGGAGTTTACACATTCTTCCTGTGTCTGCATGGGTTTCCTCTGGGTGCTCTGGTTTCCTTGCACAGTCCAAAGATTTGTGTGTTAGGTTGATTGGCCATACTAAATTGACTCTAGTGTCAGGGGATTAGCAGGGTGTTATAAGATATTGTAGGGCCTGGATGGGATTATGGTCAGTTCAGACTTGATGAACTGAATGGCCTCCTTCTGTACTGTAGGGATTATATGATTCTATAAGAAGAAAGCATTATCTCTGGTGTGTGGAAATTTCACCAATACCTCTATGGTCATCATTTCACATTGCTGTTGGACCAGTATCATTTTGGGTTGCAAAATGATATTCCATCTCTTGCAGTGAGCAGACTTCACAAAAGTGATTAGTATTATCCAGACATTCCTATGAGATCAAGACCTATCAGTCAGAGACTCCTGTATGTGCTGGTGCATTGCCACGATTGCCTTTGCCTACTGCTCAAGTACCACCAGGGAGTGTTTACAATTTCTTCTACTTTTCACACACAGAACATGTCCCAGTGACAGCAACTCAAGACCAAAGGTAGACCAAGAATGATCCTGTGATAGGGAAGATACTGGAAATGACATTGAATGGGAGGTTAGCTGGAATGCAGCCCAAATTAAAGACTTATGTTTCCTGAAAACTCGACAGTATCTGTAACCACAATAAAAATCCAGAATGATCCCCACGTGGGATTCTCTTCATGCTTCTGACCTCAGGGGATTTCCCCCCTCCTGACTAATCACCCCTCCCCACCGTATTCCCCACCCTCCAAACTACCATGGGCTTCTCCCAGTCTCCCACCTAAATGGGTCCACTAGCCCCCACCCCCACTCCTGACCCCCAAGGGCCTGTCTCTCACCCTGAGCCGAAGCAACATCCTGACCGTACTGCACTATCTTTTCCAAGCCAACCTGTTTGAAATGATCCCTCTGCCAAACCTGGCTGAATAACCTCTCCATGAGCGGCCTCCCCCCACCCTGATCAGTAGACCTGCACCCTCTTAGCCGACCTGAACCCATGACCCGGATAGATCACCTCCACGACCCATCTGAGATCTGCTGCCTAATCCTGGATCACACCCACCTGAGCTGACCTAACCTCTGTTCCTAATCCACAAACCCTCTGATGCCGATTCCTCCACTGCCAATCTCCAATTCCCCCCCAACATCTGAATTCTCACCCAGATCATATCCATTTCCCTTCGACACTTACCTTCTCTCCTCCATGCCAGTCTTAATCAGACTTTCAAGCTTATCTGCTTTAGGGCTGCTAGTGCAATAGAAAAGAGAATGTCTCCTCCCTCATTTCATGGATTTTAGAAAGCATATAGTGGAGAACATGCACCTGTTTACATCAATGGGGATGAAGTAGAAATGATCGAGAGCTTCAGGTTTTTAGGTGTCCAGATTTCCAAAAACCTTCCCTGATCCCTCCATGTTGATACTATAGTTAAGAAAGCCGATAAGCATCTCTATTCTGTCAGAAGATTAAAGAAATTTGGCATGTCTGCTACAACTCTCACCAACTTTTACAGATCCATGATAGAAAGCATCCTTTCTGGTTGTATCACAGCTTGGTATGGCTCCTGCTCTGCTCAAGATTGCAATAAACTATGATGGGTTGTGAGTGTAGCTCAGTCCATCAATCAAACCAGTCTCCCATTCATTGGTTCTATCTACAATTCCCATTGCCTCAGAGAAGCAGCCAACTTAATCAGGGGATCCCAAGCACCTCAGACATTCTCTCTTCCACCTTCTTCCTACAGGAAAAAGATACAAAAATATGATGTCATAAACCATCTGACTCAAGAACGAGTTCTTCCCTGCTGCTGTTAGTCTTTTGAATGGACCTACTTGCATTGATCTTTCTCTACCTCTTTGCCATGATGTAGCACTACATTCTGCAGTCTCTCCTTTCTTTCTCTATGCTTTGTTTGTATCTGCACAAGAGACAATATTTTTCAATATATACTAATACATGTGTCAATAATAAACCAAATCCAATCAAAATTTCTTAGACTTTGACACTGAGACATCTGCACTCCCTGAATCTCGCCTGGTCTGAGTTGGCAAGATAGATAAGGAAGGAATCCGGTTTGGGTAAATGGTTATGAAGTGGCCTTGATTGCTACTCAAAGAAAGTCATAGCCCGTGGAGACTGGACTTGTGTTTTGGGTAAATCGCCAAGCAACAGTAAGTGTGAATTCCACAGATAGTACTTGCTCTTGATCTGTCCATTTCAGGAGAAAGCCTCTGAGTGTAATGGAATTAGAAACTCTCCGGGAGCTCCGGATCATGTGTGTTGAAGATGTCACCTGATGCTTAGTGGCCATCTTTTATCAGTTCATTAGTGTTCATCTTAAATAGAAGGCAGTTCCAGAAACTTCTTTCTGAACACGGAATCCATGGACGCAATTTTCTCAGCCTGTTGCACTACTATATTTGGAAGGCCAGGAAATTTCAGTGGGACCCAAAAAAATCAGATTTGCACCAGGCCATTTTTATGATCTGCTCAGCCTCATGTTCAGGAAAGATGCAAGGCTGATTTAAGTATTTATAACATCATTTATATCTGTTCAGTGAACTCCAGATGCCAGTGTCCAGTCTCACTTAAGTTTCTGATCTCACCAGTGAATGTTTCTACCAGCAACAGGGAGCGGAGGAACCGGATGCTATTGAGGCTCCCTGGGTCATCAGGACAAAGGGAGGCAGGGAGGTGGTGCAGCCTGGGACCCTGGCAGTGCCAGCCTGGCACCCCAGCACTCTCCACTGGGCACCCTACTGCCAAAAAAAAGACAGAAGCTGATATGTTACAACAGCCCTGTGGGCAACAGAGATTTCTGTTCTGCGTGCCGTGCCTGCCCTGATTCCCGGAAGGGCATGTTGGTAAAATTCTGCCCAGAGCATGGGAAAATTGCATGTGGAAGCTAGCTGGAAAAACTGGAGTGAAACTCTCCAGTTTTCAGATACTTGTGACACTTGGAATTTTTGGCATGTGGAATTCAGCCCCATGTTTAAAGTTCTGAACATGTTATGCCTTTGCTGGTGTGACAGAGAATGAATAATATTAGTCCCAGGAATGAGAAGTCTCACATTGGAGAAACCTCACTGAATTCATTGCTGGTGGTTTATATTCCCATGTTCCATCGATTATTTTCCAGAAGTTGAAAGGAAGACTGAGAGCTGAACAAAACACTTGAGCCTATCTACCTTGTTAAACTCATCACAATTCAGACCACACTGTACCACATTCCATTCTGCAGTTGTGCTTTCATGTCTAAGAGATGCTAATTTGCCTAATTTGATCCACTCTCATTTTATCATGCTACGTTAATCAGTGATCTGTACCGGTGTTACTCAAGGTTCAAAGTAGATGACTGTGAAAGTGTTTTATTTTGGACAATAGTGAAATTTTTGGTTTGTATTATTTATTCCATTTTCTTCAGGTATGTCTTCAGGCAAGATATGAAACAATGGAATCCATTTCCTTTTACCATATTTTATTCAACGTTCAAATGCATCTGTGTGTCTGATTCTATGACTCACCACAGTGAGTGAGAACATAAGAGAAAGTTAGCTGTCCAGGGGTCATCTCCCAATATCAGTAACAGTTTAGAAGCCTTGGATGTGACGAGCTCAAATTTACTTGTGTTTTTTTATTCATTTATGGGACTTTTGTGTTGCTGGCTGGCCAACATTTATTGTCCATTCCTAGTTGCACTTAGTGGGCAGTTGAGAGTCAACCACAATGCTGTGGCTTTGGAGTCACATATAAGCCAGACCAGGTAAAGATTTCCTTCCCTAAAGGATATTAGTGAACCAGATGTGATTTTCTGACAATCAACAATGATTTCACTAGGTTCTTAATTCCAGAGGTTTTTTATTGAATTCAAATTTTTGATTTGATTTGATTTATTATTGTACATGCGAATGAAAATCATTGCTTCTTGCATACTATACGGACAAAGCATTTGTAGAGAAGGAAAGGAGAGAGTGCAGAATGCAATGTTACTGTCATAGCTAGGGTGTAGAGGAAGATCAACTTAATATAAGAAAGGTATATTTAAAAGTCTGAAAGCAACAGGGAAAAGAATTAATAAGAATTAGAGTAGAGTTTTAAATGCATTGAACAAGAGTAAAAGAATTAGAAGGTATGCTGGACACAGCTTACAAGAGGTCACCTCACTCTAGCACCATCTTGGAATTTTAAAAAAATCCACTATCTGCTGTTTCCAGTCCCCAGGAAGTAAGTTGAGTTTTGGGTTTAATAGTCTCACAATAATACCACTAGCCTATCACCTTCCCACATGGACATCAATCTATTTTAAACCTCTGAGAGTGACGAAACAACATATATATTTCTAACTGGATATAGTCGTATGAGTGACTTCACTGACCAGGGTGGAAAAGCTGGACAGATCCCTTCAGGACAGCCTTATCCTTCTCCAGGACTCAACCATGAACAAAGTTAATGGCCCCAATTTCCTACTGGAATCTGTCCAGGAGAAGTTCAGGGGCGTCAGTCAAAGGCAAAACTGACAGATTTGGCAGTAACTCGGAGTCACCTCCACCAAATGAAATTTTGGGGGAAAAAAAGGGACTCTCGTTTTCAAAACGAGTTGGATATATATCATGGTTCAGTATTAACTGAAAGACTTTTCCTCACAAAGCATCTGCATCAGACAAAAACCACAAAGGTCTCACCTGTTTTTTCTTATTTACACACCTTTTTGGAGTTATTCTAACATCTATAAGCATCTGTGCCAGCGAGTTCTAGCTAGAATGATGATTTGAGGAACCAAAGCGGGGTTGATTACTAATACCCAATGGGGCTGATCTGCTGTGATATTGCATCTTGTCAATGCATGGATTTACAGATATAATTCAGTGTGGAGAGGAGGTGAAGTGACTCAATAATAATTGCATACTATTCCCAGCAGGGTTGAAATAATTATAAATATTATGCACTGGATTAATTATGAGATGCAATCAATTATTTGTTGCAAAACTTGACATTTTAATTGTTCTCCTCTCTTAATTTTAAAAAAGATTCCCATTTCTACATTTTTTTTAGATTACCAACGTAAAAGGAAATAGTAGATTGCAGCTGTTGGTAGGTCAGTGGTGCTAATTATGCACAAAATGGTGAAGTGGCACAATATTCATTAAGGATATTGATGGTAGACCAACTGGAGGGGTAACGATTTTGTACGTGTATGTGTGTGTGAGTGTGCGCTGAAATAGTGGCTATCTGAAGGCAATACGCGAACAAAAAAGGGAAATGAACGGGGGACAGTGGAAAGTTGGACATCTGGCCATTAACAGTTCTGTAGCATCTCATTGAATTTGATCTCAGAGGATGTGAAAAGAGCGAGGTCTGCTTGAAGGGAAGGGACACTGTTGTACGCTATTGGCAGCATCTGTTTCGGTTGACTTTTTTTTCCCACCCTAATTTAAGCAACCTGAACAAATGTGCGAACGTGAGTCTTTCGGATGTGCACAAAATATGCTTAGGCAATGACGTTAGTTGTTCGGCTGCTGCAATAATAGTTCGAACGGGCTGCAAGTGTTGATTTGGGCAAATGTTCTGTGGATCGAGATCCTGACAGCAGTAATGCCGTTTGAGCGTTCCCCACTGGATGGCAGTAGAATGCTATAGCCAGCTGACCAGTTTGATGGCTCTGCCCCCCTGCACCGTGTGGCAAACTTCAATGATATTCCACCACCCCCCACCCCCCCCCCCCTTCCTTGGAGTGCACCATAGAATTCCGCAATCAAATCTGTGAAGTCGTGCGATGGGGAGCGGCACGGTTCAAGAAAGGAACAACAAGAGGAAAAGTAACTGCATTTCTGTGGCTGCGTTTGGAGGCCAAACTGCACGTCTCGCCGATGTTTGAATACAAGGGCAGGAAGTCAAAGCGTTGGAGCTGTAATTATAAATGCGCCAGCAGCAAATGCTTTGCAGGACCCTCTTGGTATTTTGGTTCGGGAAAAACAAGGGGGCAATCAGAAATGTAACCCGAAACACGAAATTGTGGTCCCATTGTATGCAGTGGGAGCAAAGCAAAATCCCTGTGTTCACCCAATGAATATGTAAGACCCATGAGACAACCAACGAGTTTAGAACATTCATCATCCACTCCCAATCACATAATTTATTTTAGTTGTTTGCACAGGAATACTTACACGGATCAAAATCAAACTAAGCACAACCGCACAGCTCTCGAGATTAGATGGAAAGGTTGCCATTTTGTTTGATTTATATTGCAACGGGCTTTTTTCAAGGGAGAATTACAGCTTCTCGCTGTGACCTGATATTGTTATCAACAGGTACGCATACCAAATTATCAGCAGCAATGAACCCATTGAGATCCAGTAAGATGGTGAACCGTGTTTCTTTACTAGCCTGAGGTGGATTCCCTCATTAAGAATTTAAAGGTTTACTACAGTGAATAGCCTCAAAGACACTTTTAATAATTTGGGTGTATATTGTTTTTTAGGTAGATGAACAGCTCATGACTGAAGTTTAGCCTGTTTTATTTTGGGTGGAATTACAGAAATGGTGGAATATTTAAATTTATTAATTTGTTATAAAATCAACTTTTCTTCATCTTACAAAGCGTATTCGTTAATATTATTCCACAAAATGATCGTTGTCTGGTCCACGTGTAAAAATAAAAGATTATATGAGCTCTGCTCACTTGACTAAGAGTGCAGGCATATCTGGCAAGCTTGACATTTCTATTTATCTTCACAACAGGTGGGGGAAGATGAAAATAAAGTTTATTGTTGTTGACTCTGTCAGCTTCAATCAAGAAAAGTAGTCAAAGTAGAGGAGTATATCTTTAGACATTTACAGCGTTCATCAGCTTTACTGGAAGTCATTTAATTTCAACTCTGCTTATTACTGGTAATTTCAGATTAAGCCAGTTCCATGAAAGGCTTTTATTCATGCAGCACAGTGGTTAGCACTGCTGCCTCACAACGTTAGGGACCCATGTTCAATTCTCAGCTAGGGTCACTATCTGTATGGAGTCTGCACGTTCTCCCTGTGTCTGCGTGGGTTTCCTCCAAAAGACATTCTGATCAGATGCTTTGGCTGTGCTAAATTCTCCCTCAGTGTACCCAAACAGGTAAGTGTGGTGACTAAGGGATTTTCACTGCAGTATTAATGTAAGTCTATTTGTGAATTAACAAATACACTTAAAGTTAGGTTTTGGGTGATGTAATAAAACACACTTTTTTTTTAAGCAACACAGCACGGGAAACAGGCCCTTCGGCCCAACGAGCCCGCGCTGCCGTCATACTATATAGTAGCAAATACATTATCCTATTTTAATATTCCTATATAATAATATATATATTATTTCTAATATGGAAAATTTTCACCATAGGGACAATTTGTTTCCCAATCAGCCTAAGAGTGAATTTTTGGGTTGTGGGAGGAAACCGGAGTGCCCGGAGAAAACCCACGCAACCACGGGGAGAACGCGCAAACTCCGCAGACACCGGCCCAATTCCAAGTGTCTGCACAGCCACATCGATAGTCTCTGAGCTGTCATGGTGCCCTTCAGATGGTCCACATAAAGCACTCATTTACGACATGAGGTACCAGGCAACCCATGAATCAACATCCAAGAGCTGTACCCGCACCACCTGCCGAATGCATGCTCAATGTTGGTCAAGTATGGACCGAATTACCTGTGGAAAAAAGCCGTAGTTAAACAGTCCTAATATATCCCTCTATCTGCATACTGCTCATGTGGCTGTCCAAGAGACCCTTAAACAGCCCCAGCGTGCCTGCTCCCACCACCTTACTCGGCAGTGCATTCCACACCCCCACTACCCTTTGTGTGAAAAACTGCCCTCTAATATTCGTCCTATACATAGCCCCCCTCACCCTATGGCCATGACCCCTCGTCCTATCCATTTCTAAAGGTGGAAAAAGTTTACCTCCATTTACTCTATCTATACCCCTTATAACCTTTTCTGGTGTTAACAAATGATGGTCAACAAAGACAAGCAAAAATAAAACTTGCATTTGTATCGCACCTTTCATAGCCTAGGTTTATTCTGAAACATTTCACAATTAATGAAGTACTTTTGATCAAGAATAAGTTTATTTGTGCTCAACGTACAACAGGTTATTTTCCCTAACTAGAATTATTGACAATTTTTGAGCTAAGTATTGGAGATCCTAAAATCCCAAAGCCATAGAACTTGAATGAGTAGAAACAGCCAATTTTTTATTCATTAATAAAATGTGGGCAGACTATCTTTGCTAGCATTTATTGCTGGTCCCTAGTTGCCTTTGAAAAGATGGTGGTGAGCTGCCTTCTTAGATCGCTGGAGCCCATATGATGTAAATGTTCCCTCCGTGCTGTTAGAGAGGGACTTCCAGCAACTTGAGCCAATGACAGTGAAGGAACAGGGATAGATTTCCAAGTTAGGATGGTATATAACTTGGAGCGGACCTTCCAGGAAGGCTGTGATGCTGTTGTGTGTCTACTGTCCTTGTTCTTTTAGATAGTGGAGGCCGCAGGTTTGGGAGGTACTGCTGAAAGGGGATTGGCAGTGCTGCTGCATCTTGTATATTGTGCACAATGCACCAGTGGTGATAGAAGTGAAAATTTAAGCTGGATGTCAGTCAAACAGCCGGCTTTATCCTGATGTCAAACATCTTGAGCGTTGTGGGAGCTGCGTTCATTGAGACATGTGGGGAATATTCCATCATACTTCTGATATACACCTTGTGGACTGGTTTTGGGGAGTCAGGGGATGGAGTACTTGCTGAGGAATGTCCAAACTCTGATCTGCTGTTGCAATCATAGTGATTTTATGTGGGTAGTGTGGTGGTTAGGACTGCTGCTTCATAGTGTCAGGGATCCAAGTTCAATCCCAGTCTTAGGACTCTGTATGGGGTCTGCACGTTCTCCCTGTGTCTGCGTGGCTTTCTCCAGATGCTGCAGTTTCCTCCCACAAATCAAAAATGTACAGTTTAAGTTCATTGACTATGCTAAATTGTCACTGAGTATCAAGGAGATTCACAGTAAGAAGTCTTACAACACCAGGTTAAAGTCCAACAGGTTTATTTGGTAGCAAATACTACCAGCTTTCAGGGCTCTAAGCTAGTGGCGTTAGCTACCAAATAAACCTGTTAGACATTAACCTAGTGTTGTGAGACTTACTCTGTTTACCCCAGTCCAATGCCAGTATCTGCACATCATGCTTAGCAAGGAGATTAGCAGAGTAGATGCTTGGAGTTACAGGGATAAGGCTGAGTGGGATTGTTGTCAGCATCGGCCTGATGGGCTGAATGGCTTCTTTCTGCACTGTTGAGATTCTATATGGCTGATCCATTTAAATTTCTGGTCAATGGTAATCTGCAGGAGGTTGCTGGTGGGGGCATGAGCAATGGAGGATGAATTTTAAGGAGAGTTGTTCCCTCGTATTGGAGATGATCATCGCTCTGTCCTTGTGTGGCATGAATGTTACTTGCTATCTATCCGTCCAAGTCTACATATTGTGTAGGTCTTGCATTATCCGAAGAGTTACAAATGGTTCCAAACACAGTGCAATCATCAGCAAATGGAAGGAAGGTGATTGATGAAGCGGCTGAAGATGGTTGGGATCTGGGACACTAATGCTGAGGAACTCCTACAGTAATGTCTTGAAGCTGAGATGATTGGCCTCCCAACAACCACAGCTATCTCATTGTGTATTAAATATGACTGCAAATACTGACAACAGCAATAAAACTTTATGTATAACCTGTGGCAGAGAATGAACCAGATATTGTCATTTGCATTTTTGGGTATTCTTGGCACAAACATATAAAATAAATTGCAAGATTACCAAACAAGACTCTGGAGCTGAACAAATATAGTGATAGCTGAAAGTTTTAAGCTGCTAACAGTTGTCTCAAACTTACTTCTGCCTTTGTATAGATAAGAACTAAACACTTTTTATATTTAAAAAGAAAGTTCTTCTACCCTCCATCTATTATAATGTTACCATTTCAATACCAGAGTTTGATTCCATGCTAACACTCTTTGTTTAATCATGGCACTAACTTCCATTCTTTTCCTCATCTGCTCCTACTAATGGCACAGGAATCATGGGGAGGAAAGGCAGCAGTATTCATGCATAGAAACTGTAGTCATTTTAGTTTACTTTATTAATGACATAAGTCAGCTTGCATTAACACTATAATGAAGTTACTGTGAAAATCCCAAGTTGCCACACTCCAGTGCTTGTTTGGGTACTTTGAGGGACAATTTAGCATGGCCAATGCACCTACCCAGCATGTCTTTCAGACTGTGTGAGGAAACCAGAGGAAACTCAGGTAGACACAGGAAGAATGTCAGTGTGAAATCTGCACAATGACCCAAGCTGAGAATTGGAGCCAGGTTCCTGGCACTGTGATGCAGCAATACTAACCGTTGTGCCACTGTGCCACCCCATTCCTGTCATGAATTCCTTAACGCATGACCATCAATACTTCAGCACACAACGTGAGGAGTTTCTGTTTCAATTTTATGGATCAGCTTCAGCCAATAAAGTTACCATAAATGGCAAAGTGCTGCAACTTGAAAAATGACATGAAGGAGATGAAGTAGGGTATGGATTTTGTATTACTGGACTGCAGACTGTGTATCAATTACAGCATAAGTACATACATATCAAAGAAAGCAGCAGGTAACTCAGTTAGTGGAAATCACACATAAAAAAAGGAAATATGTTGAGAACATTAAACTAAATTATATTACCCACCATTATCTCCTTCACAGTGGCTCCTGTGATAGAGCGCTGAGCTCCCATCTTATGGATGTGCTTAGTCAAGTGTCTGACTTGGCAAACGTTGCAAACTTTGATGTCTTGGTTGAATGTTTTAAGGAGATCACGCTACCGGACTGCAACCAAGGGCGCATAGTGACAAACCTATCTATGTGTCTATTTCAGCATTTTCCCTTTTGAAGGGAGATACAATGGATTATTGTGGTACATATGTTGTGATCACAATTTTGGTTAACTTTTTCTCTGTGTTACTCATGCCAACTCACTGTTTCTCTCATTATCAGGTTAATCAAAGAAGCAGATGAACCTGAGATTTCATCTGGGTTTAGATTTAATGCTTTCACAATTCTGTTTTTGTTTGATGTCATTTGGAAATCTGGTTTGAATAACACAAGTGACAGTGCTCAATATTCCATCTTTCATCGTTGCAATTTCTGTATCCTCTACTCGTTAGCATTCAACATGATTTGTGCAGTCCCATGAAGACTTGTGAAGAGGAGATAAAGATTTTATAGACAGATATATATTGGCCATGCTAAATTGCAGCTTTCTATCAGGGGGGCTAGCTAGGGTAAATGTATGGGGTTATGAGGATAGGACCTGGGTGGGAATGTGGTTAGTGCATAACCGATGGGTCAAACGGGCTCTTATTGCACTATAAGATTCTTTATAGATAGGCTCAGAGAAATCGGCCAAAATTTGGCAAGATGGAGTTTGATGTGGATAAGTGTGAGATTATCCATTTTAGTTGAAAAAAATGGAAAGGCAAACTATTATCTAAATAGAAAGCACATACAAAATATGTCTGGTAGATGGATCAGGGTATCTTTGTTCATGAATCATGGTAAAGTCAGTGTGCAGGTACAGCATGTAATAAAAAGGGCAAATGGAATGTTAGCATTTATTGCAAAAGGATTGGAGTATAGGAGTAGAGAGGAATGATATGGTGGTATTGGAGACAGTTTAAAAGAGGTTCACTAGATTGATTCCGGGGATGAATGGGTTGACATATGAGGAGAGATTGAACAGTTTTGGGCTTATAGTTTGGAGTTTAGGAGGATGGGAGGGGATTGGATTGAGGTATATGAAATTTTAAAAGGAATTGATAGAGTTCATCAAGATCAAATGTTTCCTTTTATGTAGCAATCTGGGTCAAGAGGACACAGGTATTTGCTGAGAAGCGGTAGATTTAAAGCTGAGATGAGGAGGAACTATTTCCCGCAGAGATTGGTGAATGTTTGAAATCCACTGTCCCATAGCGCGGTGGAGTCGGAATCATTAAATGGTTTCAAGAAGGGATAGATATACTTCTGATAAAAGAAATGGGCTAAAGGGATCTGAGGAGGAGGTTGGTGGATGGATTTGAGACCGGGGGAGATCAGCAATGATCTGATTGAATGGCAGAGCAGGCTCAGAGGGCAGAATTACCTACTTCTGCTTCTAATTCCTATGTTCCAATGTTGGTATAAAGCCAGTGATGCATCTATCCTCTTTCTAATTCCACCTTCAGTTACGTAGTGAAGCGATTGTCTCAATCTATCTCTATTGAGTAGATAAATGGTGACGGATTATTTTTAAGCAGAAGGATCTCAATAACCCACAAACCTACAAAAAGCTTACTTTGAGTTGTAAATGCTGTGTTCAGCAGTTGGTTCACTTCAGGCTGGAAATGATTAGGGCAGACTGTTCTTTTGGTTCCATGGCACCTTCATGAAGGTATTTTGCTTCAGAACTATGGCTTTAGCAGATGGAAATCTCTGACTGTTTTCATCAAATTAGCAATATGTAACTGTGGTGAACTTTCAGAATGCAGACCACACTACACAGTTTCTGCAAATCATTTACTGAAGTCAAATATTGGAAGCTTAGTCTGATTGTATAGCCAATTATTTAAACCTCTTTTCAAATTCATTTAGATAAAGGAACACAACTGAGCTCACAAAGATCTTTATGTTAGTTGAAATAAAGAACAAAAAATGCAGGAGAAACTCAGCAGGTCTGGCAGTGTCTGTGGAGAGAAGAACAGAGTTAATGAAGGAAATTTTCCTGTTCCATCCTCTATGGGAATTAGGTGGACCAAGGGCAGACCATGGGAAAGTCTGTTGACCTTGGGATTTTCCAGTTTTGGGCAAGCATAGCTGGAAAATCCCACTGATGTTTGGACTCTGTACCAGACACGAACACTGGGATTTTATGGCCTCGCTCGTGTGAGACCAGAAATTCCCACCCAAGGTCAACAGACATTTCCGTTGTCGAACCTTTGCCCGCTCCGATTCCGTGACAGGTGAGATAGAACATAGAACATTACAGCGCAGAACAGGCCCTTTGGCCTTCGATGTTGCGCCGACCAATTAAGAAAAAGCAATGACCCTTTAACCTAAACCATTCCCTTTTCATCCATAAACTTATCTACTAACCTCTTAAACGCCACCAAACTTGACGCATCTACAACTGCAGCAGGCAGGGCATTCCATACCCTTACCACCCTCTGGGTAAAGAACCTATCTCTGACATCCGTCCTATAACTACCACCCCTTAATTTAAAGCTATGTCCCCTCGTGCTAGCTTTCTCCATCATAGGAAAAAGGCTATCACTGTCCACCCTATCTAAACCTCTAATCATCTTATATGTTTCGATTAGGTCCCCTCTTAGCCGCCTCCTTTCTAACGAAAACAACCTCAAATCCCTCAGCCTCTCTTCATAAGACCTGCCCTCCATACCAGGCAACATCCTGGTAAACCTCCTCTGTACCCTCTCAATGCCTCCACATCTTTCTTATAATGTGGGGACCAGAACTGCACACAATACTCCAAGTGCGGCCGCACTAGAGTTTTGTACAGTTGCAACATGACGTTGCGGCTCCGAAATTCAATCCCCCGACCAATAAAAGCTAAGACTCCATATGCCTTCTTAACAACCTTATCGACTTGATTGCCAACTTTCAGGGATCCATGCACATATACACCAAGATCCCTCTGTTCATCAACACTATTAAGAGTCCTACCATTAGCCCTATACTCTACACATTTGTTATTCCTGCCAAAGTGAATTACCTCACACTTTTCCACAGTAAACTCCATTTGCCACCTCTCGGCCCAGCTCTGCAACTTGTCCAAGTCTCTCTGCAAACTATAACACCCCTCTTCACTATCTACCACTCCACCGACTTTAGTGTCATCTGCAAATTTACTAATCCATCCTTCAATACCCGCATCCAGATCATTTATAAAAATTACAAACAGCAGGGGCCCCAAAACAGACCCCTGAGGTACACCACTTGTAAACGAACTCCACGATGAATATCTCCCATCAACCACCACCCTCTGTCTTCTATCCGCTAGCCAATTCCTAATCCAATTAGCTAAATCACCTTCAATCCCATACATCTGCATTTTCTGCAGAAGCCTTCCATGGGCCACCTTATCGAACGCCTTACTAAAGTCCATATATACCACATCAACTGCCTTACCCCCATCCACCTCTTGGTCACTTTTTCAAAAAACTCAATAAGGTTAGTAAGGCACGACCTACCCTTCACAAAACCATGCTGACTATCCCCAATCAATTCATTTCTCTTTAAATAACTATAAATCCTATCCCTAATAATTCTTTCCAATACTTTGCCCACAACAGAAGTAAGACTCACTGGTCTATAATTCCCAGGAAAGTCTCTATTCCCCTTCTTGAACAATGGGACAACATTCGCTATCCTCCAGTCTTCAGGCACTATATCTGTAACCAACGACGACCTGAAGATCAGAGCCAGAGGCTCTGCAATCGCCTCTCTCGCCTCCCAGAGAATCCTAGGGTAAATCCCATCCGGCCAAGGGGACTTATCTAACTTCAAACCTTCAAGAGTATCTAGCACATCCTCCTTATCTACTTCAATACTTTCTAGTTTACAACCCTGTATCCCAGTGGTCTCCACAACTACATTTACATCTCCCTGTGTGAATACCGAAGAGAAATATTTGTTCAGTGCCTCTCCAATCTCTTCAGGCTCCACGCAGAACTTCCCACTGCTGTCTCTGACTGGCCCTAATCTTGCCCTAGATGGTAGAGTTCCAGCCATTAATTCCAGTGGAGAGATTGTCGAAGCTCCTAGTTGGTTTCATTGAGGTGGAGATAGATTTGGTGGAGATGTTCAAAATCATGGAGGATGTATGTTGGTTAAATAAGAGGAAACTTCTAATAATGGAAGGATTAGGAACCTAAGGATAGAGATTTAGGATGATTATCAAAAGAAACAGAGGTGAGATGAGGAAATTTTTATGCAGTGAATTTTCATCCGGAATGTCTGTCTGAAAGGGACCATTCAAATGGATAAATACTTGAAGGAAAGGAAAAAATTTCAGAGCCAAGGAAAAAGAGCAGGGAATTGGGATTAATTAAATACCATTCTCAAAATGTCAGCCTAGGTCCAATATGTTGAATGCTGGTTTTGTGTTATATTATTTTGTAATCCTAACTTTAGTGAGGAGGCTTTAGAATTGTAAGTGAGCAGTATGGCGAAGAGACTGGTGCTTGTATTGCTACTGAATGGCATCTTCTCTCCATACACCTAGAATCATATGTATGGCAATATATTATTCATAAAATTGCAGTAACTGCTTAAGTGATTTAACTCTTGACATATACCAAGTAGTTACTTGAAGATACATAAAAGTAAAGGTAGTGGGGCCTGTTGCTGGCATTTCTATTTCATTGTCAATGGTTGCTTCCATAAAGCTTAAGATCAGTTAGAACAAACCCTGGTGCAACCTTCCCTGGTGAATCTGACACTCTTCAGCTAGCTTCATTATGCCCAGACAGCACTTGCTGCAGTTTAGGACTACCCTTCTCTTCCTTCTCCATTGTGACTCTACATTGGCCATTGCAAATATCACTGCTGGTCAGATGATTTTCATATTAATCTCATTCCCAGTTTGCCTGTAATTTGTTATTCTTCATTATCATGATTTCTTATTTATGCCATGTCTGAGTTATTGAAAACAGCCTCTCAGCGTCTTGTGTATCTACAAAATTCTGTACGTGTTACTTATTCATTTGACTGAACAAAGTCCTCATGGATTCATCTGCAATGTTAGCTGCATCTCACTTAGTAGCACCCTTATCTCAAGATCATAAGATTCTGGGTGCAAGTCAAGCTTCAGGAGTAGAATTTGATGACCATTACCGTAATGAGTTTGGTAGTGGTGGGAGTAGGGTAGGGAGTATTTAAATCAGAGGAATGGTAATGGGCAGGGACCCTGCCACTTTCCCACCACTGTCCCAATTAAGCCTGTGGCAGCCTTCCCATTCTGTCACCAATTGTAGCCCTTGAGTGGATAATTAATGCCTGCCTCAGGAATCAAGAAAGAGAACAAGTCCATTATCCTTTCCGCTGATCCCCTTCCCCACCTTTAATGCTCCCAGCCTGTGAAGCCCCCCCCCCCCCCCCCCCATTCCCTCCACTCATCACCCATGTACCTGGTCCATCGGTAATCCATCGTCTCAGATGGATGCAGTAACAGGAGCAGCCTCCACCTTCCTGGTGGCACTGCTGAGCAATGAAAAGCTGCCAGCCTCTGATTGGTCAGCAGCTCTCGACAGGTAGGGACTTCTGCCCCCAAGGTCCTGTATCCCTGTGGTAGGACTGCCGGTGCCCAGTTAAATGGCTGAATGAAGAACACTTAAATCCTTAGGTCTTCTCAAAAAAAAGGTAAAGTGGGGCTCCCACCAGCTCCCCAGTTATCAGGGAAGATCCTTATTTCCTCCATTAAATACCAACTCAGGTCTTGAGTAAAGAAACTCAAGACTTTCACTCCAGTGAGACACTGAGGGAGTGCTGCAATGCTGGAAGTGCTGTTTTTCAGATGAGGCATTAAACTAAGTTTCTATATGGTCCCTTGTGTAGCTGTAAAAGATCCCATGACACTTTTGTGAAAAACAGTGGCAGAACTTTCCTTGGTACCCTGATCAATATTTATTACTTAATCAACATTGCTATTTGTGGAAGTTTCCTGCACGCAAATTGGCTGACATGTTTCCAACATTACAACAGTGACTACACTTCAAAAGTACGTCATTGGGTATAAACTCTCTGTCATACATCTACTTTCTCAGGAGGCTAAGGAAATTCAGCATGTCCATTAAAACTTCCATCAATATTTACAAGTGCTCTGTAGAAAGCATCTTTTTCAGATGTATTACAGTATGGCCCCTGATCTGACCAAGACAGCAAGAAACTACAAAGGGTTGTGAATGTAGCCCAATCCATCACTCAATCAGTCTCCCATCCATTGACTCCATCTACATTTCCTGCTGCCTGGAAAAATAGCCAGCATAATCAAGGGCCCCATACAATGCTATCTTTCAGTTTCCAGTGGGGAAAAGATACAAAAGTCTGAGATCATGTACCAACTGACTGAAGAACAGTTTCTTCCCTGCTGCCATTAGACTTTTGAATGGACCTATCTTATATTAAGTTGATCTTTGTCAACACAGTAGCTGTGACTGTAACACTATATCCCGCACTCTCTCCTTTCATTCTCCTTGATGTTCTCTATGTATAGTATGTTTTGTCTGTATAGTGTGCAAGAAACAATACTTTGCACGGTATCCCGGTACATGTGACAATAAAAATCAAATTAAATCAAAAAGGTGTGTCAAAAGGACATACAGGTTGATTATCAATCATTAGCTCTGTCTTGAACACTTCTTCTATGGCCATCAAATCCCGAAGTGGGATTTAAACCCAGAGTTTCTGCCTCAGAGGTAAACATGCTGATACTTCACCACAAGTCTGGTCATAAACCCAATTTACTTAGTCTCTCATCATATGACAACCCTCATATCTCAGGAAGAAATCTCATTAACCTTTTGCTGTACTGCCTTCCATGGTGGAGATGGTACTTTAAACATGGAGACCAAAATTGCTCACCATATTCCAGATACAGGCTGGAATTCTCCAGCCATTCATGCCAGCAGGATTCTCTGGTTTCCCAATAATGTGGGGTGACATCAGTGGGAATTTCCATTGACAGCAGTGGGATCAGAAAATTCTATGGCTAGCAAACAATGTGCCGCCTCCTGCTAGCAGGAAGCACCCCGTTGGGAAGCCAGAAAATCTTGCCCATTATCTCTCCAAAACTTCATTTAATTGCAGTAAGACTTTCTTATTTGATGTATCCCTTATTCTTAAGGGGTACATCAAACCCCTTGTAATAAGCCTTATTGCTTGCTGCATCTTCATGCTAACTTTGTATTCTTTTTACTAGTGCACCCTCAAGTCTCTCTGAATATTGTTATTTAGAATGTTCACATCCTTTAAATCTGATGTGGGGATGCTGGTGTTGGACTGGGATAGGCACAGTAAGAAGTCTCACAACACCAGGTTAAAGTCCAATAGGTTTATTTGGTGTCACGAGCTTTCAGAGTCACCTGAGGAAAGAGGAGTGCTCTGAAATCTTGTGATTCCAAATAAACTTGTTGACGTTTAACCTGATGTTGTAAGACTTCTTACTGTGCCCTATAAAAAATTTGCTTCCTGTCCATTAACCTATCCTCTATCTGTGCCAATAATATTAGCTCAACTCCATGCAGTCATATTTTGCACATTAGCATTTTGTGTGGCATCTTATCAAACGCCTTTTAGAAATTCAAGTAAGTTACTTCAACTGATTCCCCTTTATCTACATGTCTATTTCCTCCATTCATTATAATCCAAGGTTAAAAAGGCTATCAAATTCCCAGAAACCCTTTGGCATACAATCTAGGATTCTAAATGGGCTGGTTATTATTCCCCAAACTTCCTAGGATTTTAGAGTGGCCCGAGAGGATTGAAAATTAACAAATGTCAGGTTGATTAGCCATGCTAAATTGTCCCTTAGTGTCAGGGGGCTAGCTAGGGGGGGTTATAGGGATAGGACCTGGATGGGATAGTGGTGAGTGTAGACTTGATAGGCCATGTTGCCTCATTATGCATTGCAGAGATTTTATGATTCTATGTAACACCAATTTGTCAAACATGATTTCTTTTATGAAACCATGTTCACTTTGTCTGATCTTAATATAAATTACTTATTGCATTTCTACCCTTCCCTAAAAAGAGATTCAAATAATTTCCTGATTCCTGATATCAGGTTAACTGGCCTGTAGTTCCCTATTTTCTGACCCTATTCTTATTTCAGTATCAAAGTTACATTTGTTGATTTTCAATCAAGTGGGCTGCTTTGTCCTGAATTAAGCCCAGCTTCTTGCATGTTGCTGCACCCACCCAGGCAAGTGGAGAATATTCCATCACACTTTTGACTAGTGCCTTTTAGATGGTGGATAGGCTTTGGGAAGCCAGGAAGTGATTTACCTGCTGCAGGATTCCTAGCCTTTGATATGTTCTGTAGCCATAATATTTATATGGCTAGTCTGGTTCAGTTTCTAGTCAATTGCAATGCCCAGGATGTTGACAGTGGAGAGATTCAGTAATGGTAATGCCATTGAATGTCAAAAGGCGATGGTTCAATTCTCTCTTGTTAATGATGGTCATTGCCTGGCACTTGTGTCATGCAAATGTTAACTTAACACTTGTCAGCCAAAGCCTGGACAATGTCCAGCTCTTGCTGCATTTAGATTAGGCTGCTTCAGTGTCTAGGGAGTCGTGAACGGTTCTGAAAATTATGCAAACATCTACAAATGTCCTCACTTCTGACTTTTGATGGAATGAAGATCATTGATTAATCAGTTGAAAGTAGGACTCTATCCTGAAGAACTCCTATTGTGATGTCCTGGTACTAAGATAATTGACCTCCAACCATTAAAGTCATCTTCATTTGTGCCTAATGAATGGGTTTTCCCCCGATTCCCATTGACTCCAGTCTTGCCACGGCTCCTTAATGCAACAGTCGGTCAAATGCTACCTTGATATTAAAGGTAGTCACTCTGACCTCAGCTCTGGAATTAAGCTCTTTTGTCCAGGTTTGAACCAAAGCTATAATGAGGTCACGAGCTGAAAGACACTGGCGGAACCCAGTGGAACATTAGTGAGCAGGTTATTTTTAAGCGAGTGCCTCGTGATCTCTTGATTGCACTGTTTATGACTCTTCTCCATCACTTTACTGATGATCAAGACTAGTCTGATGGGGCAGTAATTGGATTTGTCCTGTTTTTTGAGTACAGGGTGTACCTGGACACTTTTCCCCATGATGGAAAGATGCTGGTGTTATAGCTGTACTGGAACAGCTTGGCAAGGGGTGTGTGGCAGTTTCTGGAGCATAGGTCTACAGTATATTGCTGAAATATCGTCTGGGTCCATAGCCTTTGCAGTATCTAATGCTTTCAGCCATTTGTCAATTCACATGGAATGAATCAATTTGGTTGAAGACTGGCATCTGTGAGGCTGTGACGGATTGCTCAGCATTTTTGACTGAAGATTGTTGCAAATCTTTTGCAGCAGAACCATGGAATGGGGTTTAAACTCACAACCTTATGACTCCAAGCTGATCCAAACAGCTAATAATAATAGGGCGCATCAGAAAATCAGGTGCACAGACCTAAAAAGAAACCAACTCAATATTCCTTCCTGTAAGTTAATCGTAGCTTCAAACTGCTTGACTTAGAAAAGTTTACTCAGAATAGGAAATCCAGAAGCTTCAACCCTAGTAAAGTTTCTCCTTGTGCATTCTTACAAACTTTTATTTCAGTGCTTTTGGTCTTAGAAAACATTATAGAACATAGAACATAGAACATTACAGCGCAGAACAGGCCCTTCGGCCTTCGATGTTGCGCCGACCGTTCTAAAAAGCAATGCCCCTCCAAACTAAACCATTCCCTTCTCTTCCATAAACTTATCAACTAACCTCTTAAACGCCACCAAACTTGGCGCATCTACAACTGCCGCAGGCAGGGCATTCCACTCCCTAACCACCCTCTGGGTAAAGAACCTACCTCTGATATCCGTCCTATAACTATCACCCCTTAATTTAAAGCTGTGTCCCCTCGTGCTAGCTTTCTCCATCCTAGGAAAAAGGCTATCACTGTCCACCCTATCTAAACCTCTAATCATCTTATATGTTTCAATAAGGTCTCCTCTTAGCCGCCTCCTTTCTAACGAAAACAACCTCAAATCCCTCAGCCTCTCTTCATAAGACCTGCCCTCCATACCAGGCAACATCCTGGTAAACCTCCTCTGTACCCTCTCCAATGCCTCCACATCTTTCTTATAATGTGGGGACCAGAACTGCACACAATACTCCAAGTGCGGCCGCACTAGAATTTTGTACAGTTGCAACATGACGTTGCGGCTCTGAAATTCAATCCCCCTACCAATAAAAGCTAAGACTCCATATGCCTTCTTAACAACCTTATCGACTTGACTGCTTACTTTCAGGGATAAGTGTCCCATAATGAATGTTGAGTAAATTCTGAAAAATGTCCTTGAACTGAACCTATCCGAGAGATGAAAAGCGATGCCACCACATTGTTCCTTTAAACTTGTTCATAGGGTTACAGCACCTTGTAGGAATGGTGAGCCATAAAGTTGCCTGCAGCGTTGCCTTTGTGACTCAGGACAGAAATACCCTATAAACTGCTTTGACAATCTTACACAATATGGAGCCCAGCTGTCAAACTGACTGCTGGGTGATGAATAGTTAATACAGGCTTCCAAACGTTGAATACAGCCTTTTAAGCAATTAAGTCATAAAGTCATTATCCTTGGCTCGGACCCAAGGAGGAAAGCACTTAGTGATTTGTAAATTGGTTAAAGCCCCTCAAATTTGTGTGGGTCCCTTTGGTAAGGCTCAAAGTTAAAGGTTGTAAAAGTGGAATCAACCCCTCTGGAGATGCATGTTTCAGTACTGACTTAATGGGGCTGATCAACATAGCAAGAGGCAAGACCCTCAGACTCATGGGCCACTTATAACCAGAGTTTATCTTTGCTAGAAGTAGCAATCTATCATAGCCAATGTTAATTGGAACACTTTTATTCCTCCCATTCTTCCGAAAGGATCTTTACTTTTCAGGGATGAGAAGAATACTTAACACTATAATTTATCTTTTGAGGACAGACTGAGAATTTAGAATTTTGTCAGCACATTGCAGAAAAAAGTTAGGGCTGTCATTGTTAGCAGCATGGTGACACGATGGTTAGCACTGCTGCTGCACAATGTCAGGCGCCTAGATTCGATTCCTGGCTTGGATCACTGTCTGTGTGGATTCTGAACCTTCTCCCCGTGTCGGCGTGGGGTTTTCCTCTCGGTAGTCTGGTTTCCTCCCAGGGTCCTAAAGACGTGCTGCTTAGGTGCATTGGCCATGCTAAATTCTCCCTCCGTGTAACTGAACAGGTGCCAGAATGTTACGACTAGGGGATTTTCACAGTAGCTTCATTGCAGTGTTAATGTAAGCCTGTTTGTGATGGGAATAAAAAGAAACTTAAAAAAAACATAAACTTAAAAATCTTATATCATCCCAGTTCAAGAATGGCGAAAGGAAGTCAGCTCGATGCCCCTTAGGTTGACAGTTATTTTGATTTGAATTGAAGGTACAGAAAAACAAATAATCCCAACATGATAGGCTTTCTCCATTCAACAGCCAGGAAGCTGATGTTTGTATCCCAAGGAAGGAGGAAGATTGATCCAGTGATCCATAATAAAGAGATTGTACAAGCTCAATAACACTTTTAGACTTGAATTTTTAAAAATATTAGTTATTCATAGCTGCTTGTTTCTCAAAGCAGTTACTCAAAGTAATATAACTAAGTTATAACCTCAGTCACTGTTCATTTCTCTAGTTGGTACCCAACATCTGTTCATGCTTATTCTGTTAAGTAAATCTGCAGGGTAGCACAGGGGCAGTACAGTGGCACAGTGGTCAACGCTGGTGCCTCACAGCTCTGGGACGCGGGTTCAAATCCATCCTTGGGTGATCAACCGCGTAGAGTCTGCACACTCTCCCCTTATTTGCTTAGGCTTCCTCTAGCAGTTCCAGGTGTTGCCTGGTATGGAGGGCAGGTCTTATGAGGAGAGGCTGAGGGATTTGAGGTTGTTTTCGTTAGAAAGGAGGAGGCTAAGAGGGGACCTGATCGAAACATATAAGATGATTAGAGGTTTAGATAGGGTGGACAGTGATAGCCTTTTTCCTAGGATGGAAAAAGCTAGCACGAGGGGACACAGCTTTAAATTAAGGGGTGATAGTTATAGGACGGATATCAGAGGCAGGTTAGATTGATTGGTCGTGCTAAATTACCCTTTAGTATTAGGGGCATTAAGGGGGTAAATTTGTGGATGGGGAGTGACTTATAGGACTGTGCTAATGCCCCTGATTATATCAGAGTCATAGACTCTTACAATACAGCAAGAGGTCATAAAACCAAAGAACTGCAGAATGCCTACATCAAGTTTGTGCCAACTCTCTGAAAGAGCATCTTAACCAGGCCCACCACCCTATCCTGGCAACACTGAGCATTTATCATGACCAATTCAGCTAACCTGCACATCTTGGGACTGTTAGAGGAAACCAGAACATGTGGAGGAAATCAACGCAGACAAGGGGAGAATGTGCAAATTCCACGCAGAGTCAGTCAAGGCTGGAATTGAACCCAGGTCCCTGGCGCTGCAAGGTAGCAATACTAATCACTGTGCCACCATATTGCCTATAGTGTCCATGCCAACCATCAAACACCCATGTAGCCAAATCCCATTTTCCAGTACATGGTCTGTAGCCTTGTTTGCTGTGGCATTTCAAGCCCTCATCTAAATGTTTCTTAAATGTTGTGAGGGTTCCTGCCTCATTTCAGGCAGTGGGTTCCAGGTTCCCACCACCCTCTGGATGAAAAAAGGTTTTCCTAATCTATGCTCTCTGGTTATTGACCCCTCTACTGGGGGAAAGGTTTTTTCCATCTATCCTATTTATATCCCTCATAATTTTGATCATCTCATCATGCTCACCATAGCCTTCTCTGCTCTCAGGAAAACAACCCCAGTCTAACCATCTCTCTTCATAAGTGAAATTCTCCAGCCCAATCAAGATCTTGATGGATCTTCCCAAAGTGCACAAAACTATGAGGAGCATAGATAAGAAAGAACTTTTCCCTTCGTCGAGGGGTCAATAACCAGGAGCATTGATTTCTGGGTCAGTATCCCATTTGCCTTCTTGGCCACCTTATCTACATATCCAGCTGCCTTCAGGAATCTTTAGATATGCACCCAATGTCCCTTTGATCCTCTACACTTCCTGGCATCCTATCATTCATTGTGGATTCCCTTGCCTTGTTCATCCTCCCACAGTGCATCACCTTAAACTTTTCAGGGTTAAATTGCATTTGTCACTGTTTTGCCCATCCAACCAGCCCGGGATATATTGTCCTATTACATTATAAAAACGGAGATGTAAGAAAAACTGAATAGGCCTGGCAGTACCTGTGGAGAGAGAAACAGAGTTCACATTTTGATTCTGTACGACTATTCTTCGGAGCTAAAGAGTAGGAGAAATATGATGGATTTGATGTTAAAAGGGGGGTGGAGAAGGTGGAGCAAAATAAAAGGTCAGGGGCAGGTGGGAACTCAAGAGAGATTTGACAATGATGTCATGAACACAAGACAAAGGGGATGTTAAAGGCTAAGGAAGGTTCTGATAGTGACATAAAGGTAAGAGAGCAGAATATGTTAACAGCAGAACAAGGTCAGTGTCCTATGAAAGCAAACAAGTGATAGGAAGGATGTTCCTTATGATGGGTGTGTCAGAACCACGTGTCAAAGCCTAAGCATTCGAGGTAGACCATTTAGGACAGGGATAAGACAACATTTCTTCATCCAAAGCACTCTTTGAGTGACCCTGTGGAATTCATTACTACAGAAAGTAGTTGATGCCAAAACATTGAATGCATTCAAGAGATGGCGAGATGGAGCACATGGTGAATGGGATCAAAGTTCATGGAGAGAAAGCAAGATTAGGCTTTTGAATTGGACGATCAGTCATGATCATGACGAATAGCGTGCAGGCTCGAAGGGCCAAATGGCCTCACTCTGCTCTTATCATCTATGTTTCTATGATCCTGCCAGGATGAATTTGGGAAAAATAGGGGTCAAGATGGAGAAGAGAGTTCATGATCTGAAGTTGTTGGACTCAATGTTAAGTGAAGAAAGCTTTCAGGTCCCTAATTGGAAAATGATGAGCTGTCCTACGGTTGGGCTTCTGTGGAGCACTGCAATAGGCCAAGGATAGACGTGTGGTCATGAGAGCAAGATGATGATGATGTTATTTAAGTCAGGCTATGGAATGCACCTGTGGAGCAAGAGGAGGTACAGAGGCAGATTTTTGAACTTAGAAGACACAAACACATTGTGGAAACAATAGCCATCAAAGTATCTCACCAGAATAAGAGACTTAACATAAGCAATTGAATAAAGAAATAGTACTGGAGAAATTAAGTTGTGACAAATTCTGTGAATCTGACTAATTGCATTCAAGAGTTTTAAAAGAAGTAGCTACAATGGATGCATTGATATTGATCTTCCAGAACATCATAGATTCTAGAACAGACCCAAGAATTGCAAGATAATAATATTAAAAAAATGCAACATGCTATAATCTATGTATCATTAGCATTGCAATGATTAGGACATAGAATTATAAATCATCACAGAACTATGAATTGGAAGTTGGGTTTGACAAATCTATTAGAAATTTTTTGAGAATGTAACTAATGTGACATGAATGTGGTGTATTTGGCATTTCAAAAAACATTTGATGAAGTACCACACAACAGGTTTATTTCACAAAACTGTGAGACATAAGATTGAATTTAATGTATTAGATGGATTGAGAATTATTGGTTAATGACACATTGGTCTCAGAAAACAGAGAGCAGGAATAAATGGGTCATTTTAAGGTTGAGAGGTTGGAAGTAGCAGGGTACTGTAAGGATCAACTCTTGGGCTTCAGCCATATATAATGTATATCAATGACTCAGATGAGGATACTGAGTGTAACTTACCCACATTTGCTGACTCATACAAAGTTTGATGGTAATGCGGGTGGTGAAAAGGATACAGTTGCAGAGGGAACTAGACAGGTTGAGTGAGTGTGCAAGAGCATGGCAAATTAAATACACTGCCAGAAAGTGTGAAGTTATCCACCTGGATGGAAAAATATAAAAGCAGAATTTTTTTGAGTGGTGAGAAACTGGAAAATATTTGCATTCAGAGGAGCCTAAGTGTCCCTGTATGACACATTGTCACAAACATGTGGCTATGATGTTATAGATTTTATTAAACAAGCTATTCTTTCTTTTAAATCGACACAAGGAGCATTAAAATGATGACCAAAAGTCACCTGACCTTTAAAACTGCAATGATTGTTAAATTTCTAGAACATAGTAGGAGAATTGCAAACTCAGGCATGTGAAAAGAAGCACACTGGATGAAATGGTCCTGTCTACATCAAAAGGGATGAAGTGGAAATGGTCAAGAGCTTCAAATTTCAAGGTGTCCAGATCACCAACAACCTGTCCTGGTCTCTCCACACTATTGCTATAGTTAAGAAAGCCTACCAATGCCTCTATTTTCTCAGAAGCTTAAGGAAATTTGGCATGTCAACTATGACTCTCATCAACTTTTACAAGACACCATTGAAAATACCCATTCTTGATCTATCATAGCTTGGTATGGCTCCTGCTTTAGCCAAGACCTCAAGAAACTACACAGGGTTGTGAACACAGCCCAGTATATCATGCAAACCAGCCTTCCATCCATTGACTCTGTTTACACTTCTAGCTGCCTTGGAAAAGCAACCAGCATAATCAAGGTCCTTATGTGCTCCGAATATTCTGTCTTCCACCTTGTTCCATCAGGAAAATTATACAAAAGTCTTAGGTCATGTACCAACAGACTCAAGAACAACTTCTTCCCTGCTGCCATCAGACTTTTGAATGGATCTACTTTAAATTAAGTTAATCTTTCTCAACAGCATAGCTATGATTGTAACATATTCTGCACCCTTCCTTTTTAATAATAAAAATAATAAATCAAATCAAATTAAAATTATCAATTCTCCAGATTCACTTTTGATAGGACCAATGGTCATGTTGCTAACTCATTCCTTTTTTGATTAGCTATAGAAACTTTTACCATCTGTTTTTATACTTCTGGCTAGCTTTCTGTCATACTGTAATTTACCTTTTTTTCAGTTATCCTTTGTTGTACCTTATATTCTGCCTTATTTTCTGACTGCCACATGTCGTCACACAATCACATACTTTTTCTTTAAGTTTGATGCTATTTATAACCTTTCTAATTAACCACTGATGGTATGCCCATCCATTGGATATTTTCTTACTCATTGGGATATATCCATTCCACACATTCTGAAATACTCCCTTTACACATTTGCCACTATCTCTATCGACCTTTCCCTTAATCTAATTTGCCAATTCATTTTAGCCAGCTCTGCTTCATGTCCTCATAATTGTTTTTTAGGGCAGTGGCACAGTGGTTAGCATTACTGCCTCACAGCACTAAGGATCTGGGTTTGATTGCAACCTCAGGTCACTGTTTGTGTGATGTCTGCACATTCTCCTCATCTCTGCATGGATTTCCTCTGCGTATTCAAGTTTCCTCCCACAGTCTGAAAGACATGCTGCTTAGGTGCTTTGGTCATGCCAAATTCTCCTCAGTGTACCCAAACAGGCACCTGAGTTCGCAACTAGGAGATTTTTCATTACTTTATTGCCATATTAATGTAAGTCTATTTGCGATACTAATAAAATAAACTTAAAGTGACTTTTTGCCTTTACCATTTCTCACTTCTATCCAAACCATTTCTACATCCTGGTTTCCTGAACTTAGTTTTACCCTCACTGTCATCAACTTTTACAAGACACCATTGAAAATAGATCCACCCTTCCATCTTTTTCTTGATTCCTGTCCTTCAAAAATATTCTGTATGCTTCAATATCCAGGCCTCAAATAATGACCATCAAATCATACATAATTATTTCCATGTGCACTCCAGGTTCACCTGTTTTGTTTTGAATGCTATGTGTGTTCAGGTACAGAGCTTTTAGTTTTATCCTTTTATTATTTTTATAACCTCCAGTCTCATCTGTTGATTCACTGTCAGATTTGCGCTCTCCATCCCTTCCTGTCATGGTCTATTTTATTTTATTTCCCGTGATAATACCTTTACCTTCTGCCTTATCTCTGCCCTTTGGTTACCATGATCCCTTACCCCCACTACTTAGTTTCAAACTCTCTCGATTTCCCTCACTGGTCCCAGGAATGTTTGGGTGTAGACTGTTTCAACAGTATATATCCTACTTTCCCCAGTAACGGTGCTGTAACATTTGTTATCTTGTCTTACACCAATTTTAAAGTAACAGATTAACAAATCTTAAGCAGGAGCAAAGTTTTGAAGATTTTTTTCTCTTTTCTATAGGGAGGTGGATATTTGGAACCTTGTGTCAAACAGTAGGGTTAAAGGTACTTAGGGTAAGTACCAATTTAAATACCCTGTGGAGCATATTGTTTGCTAGAATTATGAAAATGTCATCTGTTGAATGCACCTGGTTAGGGCTATGTAATGGAGGTAATAATGTCAGATTAATATCCTGGAGTTTTGTTACATTACTTGAGGGATTGAGAGAGAATTTTTTTTCTACCAAGTTTTATATTCTTAAAATTTTCACATGGCTTCCCCAAGGAGATTACATAAGTCAGGTAGAATTCAGACCCACATGAAGCATGTATGTTCCGTGGATGGATTCAACTGGTGGTTTCGACTGTTGCCTTTACCCCATTCCATATTTTTAACAAATTGGCAGTCAGCTAAATATATGAAGTTAAAAGAGCAGCGAGTTGCACTGGCCAGTATCATATTGCCATTCACGGAGGCTGGCTGGTTGTGAAATAGTGGCCACATTTCTTAGATTGCAACCGTGGCCACACTCCATAAAATACTTCATTAGTTTAGAAGTGTTTTAGAACGTCCTGAGGTCATTGAATGGCTAGATATTATTGCAAATAATTTTCTTTTACTCCACAGTGGGGCTTGCAGAACTTGCACGGGGTAAAGGCCAAACATAACAAGCACAATATTAATTATCTGTTAGCGGATTGTGTAACTTTAATTCTCCTTTAGCTGAGAATTAAAGGGGATTCTCTCCTTCAGCCCCCGTGACATTAGAACAACTTCATTAACTTGGTCCTTCCAGCTTTCACACATTGGAGAATTTCTTTCAATGCAGCAGCAAGTCACCGCAAATGATGTCTCTACTACTTAAGGTATGTGGGGGTGGGGGGGGGGGTGGGGTGGGGGTGGGGGTGGGGGGGGGGGTAACATAATGGCGAATTACTCGCCGAGCATGTGCTCCTTGTAATTGCAGTGCTTAAAATCTATGGCATTAGTCCCATAAACTAACTAATAAAACTCTTTTGCACATAAACACACTAAAGATGAATGCAAACTAGGAGTGGCTGCTGTGCCAATAATACACAAACCATTAACTATAATCAGGGCTTCAGTTTATAGCATGTACCATCTGTGTGTGACAGGCAGACAATTCTGAATATATTAAATACTTTCTTAACGGTGTCACTTGCTCCATGTTTTTGCAATACATGTATCAAAACCACATGTTTGAGAATCAGAATCTGGCAGAAGGCCACGCTAGCATTGTCCTTTTGCCTTCTCTTTGGTTAGATTTTGACTATTGTGTACCAGATAATTTGAACTACATAAAATGCTGGTGTATCGTCTGTTCTATGTAATGAAACACTTTGCTGAGACTAATTTAAATTCCATATTTTCTGCCTGTATAAGATTTAGTGTGCAGCTCATTGGAACATAGCAACTGAGCATTGTTCTTTGTTAAGTTGTGGATTTAGTGTCATACTGCCAGAAATATGCAGAGTAGCAAAGTTTAAAGTCATAAAATCTTAACATGGGTTGCGTGAAATTCTTTTTGCAAGGTTTTAATGGAAGTAGATCATTTAATGGGCTAAAACCACTGCATCAAGCAATTGACGCGACTCAAGGAACTAATTACTCTGATAATTCTCTTGTGTGAAATGTGCAGTTTTCAGGCATGAAGAAGATAAAAAATGGGGGAAGTAGAAGTGAAGGAAGATTATCTGTGCCAACAGCAGATATGGTGTTTATCACTGTTGGACAACCTAGGTTAATGAGTGGGCCACATGAATGAACCTCCTTCATCTCAATGGGCAGCAAGATTGAAATTATTACGACTTTGAATGAAATTAAATACATCGAATGCACTCTGAATATTTTGAAACGAGTGATAGAAAACACGTAATCATTCATGTAGTAATAGAACTGTATCCAACTTCAAATGGTAAAAACGCAAGAGCACAGTTCTCACTGTCAATGTTGTATTTAATCAGAACACACCCAACTTCACTTGCCCTTGCTTTACATACATATTGCTTCAGTCATTCCGATAGGGAAAAAAAAACATGTGGACAGATGGGAGACACAGTAGCACAGCACCAGGGACCTGGGTTCAATCCCTGGCTAGGGTCATTATTTGTGCGGAGTCTGCATGTTCTCCCTGTGTCTGCATGGGTTTCCTCTAGATGCTCTGGTTTCCTCCCACGGTCCGAAAGACATGATGATTGGGTGCACTGGCTGTGTTAAATTCTCCCTCAGTGTACCCCAACAGGTGCCGGAGTGTGGCGACTAGGGAATTTGCACAGTAGCATAAAGTAATTTCAAAGTTTTAACAAGAAATGAGGAAAACTTGCAATCATTACTCTGTGAGGTGAATACCTGGTTAGGGTTTTATCGTAATATGTAATTAAAAACAAAGCAAGCTTGTGTTATATAACTTTATACTTTAACCTTCTAATTACTTCAGATTTGATTTGATTTGATTTATTATTGCCACATGTATTGGGAAGCATTGTTTCTTACACACTGTACAGACAAAGTATAACATTCACAGACTATTGGGGAAAATGGAAAGGAGACAGTGTAGAATGCAATGTTACAGTTATAGTTTAGGTGTAGAGGTCAGTCTATTCAAAAGTCTGATGGCAGCGGGGAAAAAGCTATTCTTTAGTCGGTTGTTACATGACTGTCAGACTTTTGTATATTTTTGCCGATGGAAGAAGGTGGAAGAGGTGCATGGGGTCCTTGGTTGTGCTACTTTTCCAAGGCATCGAGAAATATAAATGAAGTCAGTGGATAGGAAGCTGGTTTGTGTGTTGGACTGGGCTGTGTTCACGTTTAGAGCGAAGGAGCACAGTAGATCCACGTTATATTCACACATCTGCTAAAGCGAGCTAATTGTTTCACACAGCTCTACTGGGTATTTTCACAAGACTGAGTTTACAAAACTGCTGGAACCCCAGCAACATATTCTTTCAAAATCCATAAGATATATTGTCGCGACCATGTAAAAAGTGTTTCCACAAAGTAGCCTGTAAGCTAGGGATTTTTCTGTATGTATGTAGTCCTATCTTTTAGTTCATGAATAGTTTAATTTAAAGATAACCCAGCAGGCAAGCTTTAGTACTGCTAAAGAAAGGCACACATTGTTGAAGTTTTTCATCTTGCACTTCTCAGGATGATTTGCAAGAATAACAAAGGGAAAAGGAATAGCAGCTTTAACTTTAAGAGAAGAGAGTGCTGATTGATTTGCTAATAGACTCTGATTGGCATGGGTATTGCTATGGAGAATGCAACAGTTAACTGATGACTGACAGTTAACTGCCAAGTTTTGGTTAAATGCAAATCAGGCAGGTTGACTCTGATTGATCAAGCTATTGCACTGGACAATGAACCAGGCAATGGCTCTCTCCTATTTTGCTTTGATGAAACAGGGATTTGTGTATGAATATGTGTAGCTTCCGGCAAGCATAAGTCCGCCATACCAGAAATCTTGAATGAGTTGTCAGTGTAATTCATAGCACACTCAGGGTTGTTTAAGAGATGTTGTCCAATCATGGGATCACATCTAATCTTGGTCTCTGTTGCCATGGTTTTGTGGCCATGTTTTCCAGGAGTGCAAATGGCAATGAGGACGCAAAATCTAGCGAGACTTAGAAAACGAGAAACCCGCCAGTGAGATCTTATTTTCTGACTATCCCTGCCATGTCTTCTCTCCAGCCCTGATAACGATGTAATGAGGTTGCCAAATTTCAATAATTTAATTAAATATAATTAAATTATCATATAATTAAAGTATTTCCCACCATATCGTTCCCCCCAGCTTCCCCCACCTCGCCCTCACATTGGTGAAGATTACACCAGCTTTTACAAAACATGAATCAGGTAAATGATTCCTTCTGGAGGCACACATTCAAACTTAGCGCCTGGCAGGAAATGAACCTGCCTGGGCAGTACCTTATCACTGCCCCATAGCATGATGCCAAGGTGCAGTACCAAGGGGCCCCTTGGGGAGCTCCAGTAGGGAGGTTCCACTGGGGGTGGGTGTTGCCTTTGTGCATGTTGGGGGATAGTCCCCCTATCTGTAGGGGATTTTCAATTGTGCTTGCGTGTTGGAGGGGGTGCCATTATCAGTGTGAGGGGTGGGTTTTTTTTAATTGTCCTTCAGAAAGGGTGACTGCTCTCTGTAGACCAGGCGCAATGGCTCTATTAGACCCTGCCACACCAGCATGATGGTGTGAGCCATTTCGGTAGATTTTTCGAGAACAGATTGTCACAAAGTACGACGAGGAAAGCCGACAGTGCAGCCGGTGAGCTGAATGCCAGTTTTCTTACCTTAGCCAGCACTCAGTACAAATAATGGAAAATCAGCTCAGTGTTTTGAGTTTTGCAAGCAGGCGTTTGTTGAGTACAGCTTGTTGTGAACAGCGGGGAGGGACATGCTGTTTGATACAATTCACCAGACATTGGGCCATATGGCCTACATGCCTAGCATCTCACTGGCACTGAAATTCATATACTACGTGAATCATTTGTGTGATAGGCTGATTGGCTTGACTGCAGCATCCTGTTTATGGTGCATGCCACTCATTGTTACCGCAGAGCGGCAGTGGGAAACAACTTGCTTCACCTGTTGCTTAAATGTTTGAGATACGTTATCCTTCCAGGGGTAATATGAGGTAAACTGGGCACTTTCAGCATCAAAATTGGCAGCCTTAGGTCAATTCATGAGCTTGTGTGATATATAATGAGCAGTGACCTGATCAGGAATGGCATTAACGCAAAAAGGTGGCCTGGGGCATAGTTCCATCCATTAGGGGGAATTTTCTTGTCTCGCCCACCATGGGAATCGTAGTGGGTGGGATTGAGTGGGTCAGACCATGTAAAGGTCCAGGATTTTCCAATTTTGAAGTGAACATGGTTGGAAAATCCCACCTATTTCTTTTTAACCAAGGTAATTAATCTTTTAAATGTCTTAATCATTAACTTGAATCTTTCCTTTCCTCCCAGAAATATGAAGGTAGGAAAGAGTTCTTCACACCTTGAAGGAGGCCATAGTGAGTTTCTGTTTATCCTTGGGGAAATGTAAATTGAATTTCAAATGTCTTCACATGTCTGGATATGCCTACCAGCAATCCAACCGTAATTTTCTTGAAGTTTGACCACAATGCAGTTGAAAAGATCAGGTATCCATTGAAAAGAAAGTTTAATTTTTTCACAAAATCTATATCACCACTACACGTTCATGACACTGTGTGGGATAGCATGGTTAGCACTGCGGCCTCACAGCGCCAAAGTCTCATGTTCAATCCTGGCCTTGGACAACTATCTGTCTGGAGTTTGCACATTCTCTCCACCTCTATGTGGGTTTCCTCTGGGCCCTCTAATTCCCTTCTGCAGTCCAAAGATGTCCAATTTGGGTGGGGTGGCTGTACCAAATTGCCCCTTAATGTCCCAAGATGCTTAAGTTAGGGAAATTAGCGGGGTAAATGTGCGGGATAAATTACAGGGAAAAGGCCTGAGTAAGATGCTCTGGTGGAGAGTCGATGCAGACTCTAGGGACCAAATAGCTTCTTTCTGCTCTGTAGATATTCTTTGACTCTATAATTCTTGTGCATTGCCTTGAGACATTTCACTTCTTCAAAGGCACTGTATGGGATAATAGAATGATAAGGCACAGGCAGCCATTTGGTCCATCATGCCTTTTCCATCTCTGGCTGAGCTATTTAATTAATCCCATTCCTCTGTTTTTCTCCCATTTTTTTCCTCTTTGCTGGTTGTTGATGAGCTGATTGGGCAGGAATAATGAGAACAACTGGGCAAATTTTTCTTGATGGTTGAGAGGGAAAATGTTGGGGAGAAGGGATAGCAATGCATAAATGTCCATATCATGGAAGGAGAAAGGAGGCTACTTCAGAATCTGATAGAAATGTAATAGGTGTGATTTGTGATTACATCTTTCTCCAGTGACCTAGGTTGCACAGACAGTTGGGTTGTGTGGCAGATAGTAGCCCTAGGGAGAATATTCATGCTCTTTTGAAACACACTTCATTAATGCGGCAGGTTTATGCTGCTTGGCCGATACATTTACATGAAAAAAATCCTCTCTGATGTGCAGCCCGCTAGCAAAATAACTAAAAGCCTTTTTATTTTCAAGGGTATGAATGAACCTCTGAAGAAGACAGCTTACAGCTGCACATTGTATTCAGTGTAAGAGTGGTGAAGAAAGGCTTCACTAGGCTTCCTTCGTGCATCCCCCAAGGTTCAGCCAAGTACAAAATTCCTCTGACCCTCTCGCATGCACAATAAAAGTTTTACAATCACAGTCTGTTTCTACTCCATTTCGATATAGTAAGGCTTGACAGATTAATATTAAGTCTCATTTGTAATGCATACCTTTCTCCAGATACACTGTGTAAGGTATATGGTGACAGAAAGCGAGGTGTTAATAGGTTCCTGACAAATTTGCCTTGGGAACAGAAATGGAAATATCTAGAGCAAGTTACATGTGGAGGCCACCTTGTGCGGAGAATAAAAGAACACGCGCATGTTTTAATAATGCATTTAAATAAGGTATTTGTGAACATTAGGTAAGGAATGGAAAACAGAGGGTCCATGGGTATCACCATCAAACATTTTCGGATGTGGGGTTTGACGAAGGACATAGAAGCCATCATACTGAATTTCACCCAGTCCTGCTCGACCATACTAAGTATAGATTATGTAACTTCCACACACTGACATGCTGCATCCTTAAATCTGACCCAGTTCCTGATGTGAGCCGCTTTTTCAGTCTTTCAAATGAGCGCTAGTGGCATTTTCTGATTGGTCTTTTCAGCATAGACGAGTGGTGACGGGGGGTGGGGAGAGTGCAAGGAAGCCTCTGGCTATCCCATAAAGAGTCCCATAATTTACACTGAAGAGTCATGTAACATTACCACTGCTGCCTGACAGCACCGGCACAACGGAATACGTTGGGCAAGGGAGAGGAGAGTTTAAAAACAGCTCAGGAACCTGGCAGCACCATCAGCAGAACACTTTGGACGATAGAGAGAGAGAGCAGGGTTTAAAATCAGCGTGGGATTATCTCCAACAGCAGAGTCCACATTCTGAAAGAAAAATCCAAGGTCTAGTATCACAGGGGCAAGCAGGTAAGTGATTGACTTGCTGGCATGTTTTCTTTTTTGAGTTTAAGTTGTATATTAGTGTCACAAGTAGGCTTATGCCAACATGGCAATGAAGTTAGTGTGAAAATTCCCTTTTGATTTGATTTGATTTGATTTATTATTGTCATTGAAAATTATTGTTTCTTGCGCACTATACAGCCAAAACGTACCACTCATAGAGAAGGAAACGAGAGAGTCAGAATGTAGTGTCATAGCTAGGGTGTAGTGAAAGATCCACTTAATGCAAGGTAAGTCCATTCGAAAGTCTGACAGCAGCAGCCAAGAAGCTGTTCTTGAACCAGTTGGTACGTGACCTCGGACTTCTGTATTTTTTTCTGAAGGAAGAAGGTGGAAGAGAGAATGTCTGGGGTGCATGAGGTCCTTAGTTATGCTGGCTGCTTTGCCGAGGCAGCGGGAAGTGTAAACAGAGTTAATGGATGGGCGGTCAGTTTGAATGACAGATTGGGCTACATTCACAACCTTTTGTAGTTCCTTGCGGTCTTGGGCAGAGCAGGAACCATACCAAACTGTGATACAACCAGAAAGAATGTTTTCTATGATGCATCGGTAAAAGTTGGTGAGAGCCATAGATGACATGCCAAAATTCCTTAGTCTTCTGAGAAAGTAGCAGCATTGGTGAATTTAACTATAGTGTCAGCACGTGGGGACCAATTGTTGGTGATTTGAACACCTAAAAACTTGAAGCTTTTGACACTTTCTACTTTGTTCCCATTAATGTTCTCCTTTACGCTTCCCGAAGTCGATGACAATCTCCTTCATTTTGTTGATGTTGAGAGAGAGAGATTGTTGTTGCTGCACCAGTTCACCAGTTTCTCTATGTTATTCCTGTACTCTGTCTCATCATTGTTTGAGATACAACCCACTAAGGTGGTGTCATAAGCAAACTTGAAAATTGACTTGGAGGGGAATTTGGCCGCACAGTCATAGGTGTATAGAACATAGAACATAGAACATTACAGCGCAGTACAGGCCCTTCGGCCCTCGACATTGTGCCAACCAGTGGAATCAATGTAATGACCCTCCAACCTAAACTATTCCAATGTTATCCATATGCCTATCCACTGACCATTTGAACGCCCTCAAAGTTGGCGAGTCCACAACTGCTGCAGATAGGACATTCAACGCCCTTACTACTCTCTGAGTAAAGAACCTATCTCTGACATCCATCCTATAACTACCACCCCTTAATTTAAAGCTCTCGTGTTCGCCATCACCATCCGAGGAAAAAGGCTCTCACTGTCCACCCTATCTAACCTTCTGATCATCTTGTATGCTTCAATTAAGTCACCTCTTAACCTTCTTCTCTCTAACGAAAATAACCTCAAGTCCCTCAGCCTTTCCTCATAAGACCTTCCCACCATACCAGGCAACATCCTGGTAAATCTCCTCTGCACCCTTTCCAATGCCTCCACACCTTTCTTATAATGTGGCGACCAAAACTATACGCAAACTCCAAGTGTGGCTGCACCAGAGTTTTGTATAGTTGCAACATGATCTCAGAGCTCCGAAATTCAATCTCTCTACTAATAAAAGCTAACACACCGTACGCCTTCTTAACAACCTTATCAACCTAGGTGCCAAGTTTCAGGGAGCTATGCACATGTATACTGAGATCTGTCTGCTGGTCAACACTATTAAGAGTCCTACCATTAGCCCTACAAGGCTATAAGGAGTATAGTAGGGAACACAGCCTTGTGGGGCACCGGTGTTGAGGATGATCATGGAGGAGGTGCTGTTGCCTATTCTTACTAATTGTGTCTGTGAGGTTGGAAGTTCAGGATCCAGTCACAAAGGGAGGTGCCAAGACTCCGGCCATGGAGTATGGAAATGAGTTTCGCCACACATCCTATGTAAGATCAAAAAGTTTGATGCATGGCTCTGACATTGATGTTGGAGAAATGTGTGTCAATTCATAGGGCATTGGCACCGATACTGAGGAAAGAGAGAGTTGTGGCATTGAGATAACCTTGCCCTGGGCTGGGCTTATACTGTGTTCTGGAGAGTTGTGTAACTAAGGTGGCAGAAAGGGCTTTAATCAAAATAAGGGTGGGATATGAGGATGGTGCTGAGGGTGTGGGAGGTGTTGTGGAGTAGAGATAGGTAGGAAAGTGTGTATCCTGTGAGAAGAGGTGTGGTGAAGAAGTGAAGTCAATTGACAAAGGCTGAAGCAAGGCTGATTCAAGAATATTTGATATTACAGGAGATCAGGAAGGTGGGAAATTGTGGTGAACATCGTAGCTGACATGCCAACTTTCCTTTGTCTTATTATTAGCTCTGTTTATTAAGGTTAAGGTTTGAACTATAGAACCATAGCATCTTCAAAACGTTACAGCACAGAAGGAGATCATTCAGCCTATTTTGTCTATGCCAGCCTGAGGATATCCAGGCTCCCTTTCTAATCCCACCTTCCAGCACTTGGCCCATAATCCTGTTGTTTCCATCATTTAAGGCGCAGATCCAGGTACTTTTTTTATCTGCCTCCACTACCAATTGGGGTACTCACCACCCTTAGCATAAAAACGTTCTTCCTCATGTTCCCTCTATACCTACTATTCTATTGATTCTATGTCTCATGGTTCTTAGAGTGAGAGATGACCCTTAATTCAGAAGATAATGAAGCAGAATCAATTTGGGTAGAGGTACCTTTGTAGCAAAGGTATAGAACATAGAACATTACAGCGCAGTACAGGCCCTTCGGCCCTCGATGTTGCGCCGACCAATGGAGAAAAAGCAATGACCCTCTAACCTAAACCAATCCATTTTCATCCATAAATCTATCCACTGACTACTTAAACACCCCCAAACTTGGCGCATCTACAACTGCAGCAGGCAGGGCATTCCATACCCTCACCACCCTCTGGGTAAAGAACCTACCTCTGACATCTGTCCTATAACTACCACCCCTTAATTTAAAGCTATGTCCTCTCGTGCTAGTCTTCTCCATCCGAGGAAAAAGGCTATCACTGTCCACCCTGTCTAATCCTCTGATCATCTTATATGCCTCAATAAGGTCACCTCTTAGCCACCTTCTCTCTAATGAAAATAGCCTCAAATATATCTTACTTCAACCCAACACCTGGTTTGTTACAAATGCTGCACACATTTGTGTAAAGAACCTTTAATTCTGTCTTACTGCTTCTCAAACTGGAGAAGTTTGTAAGCCCCCTAACAGTTCGTACATTGTAGGACAGGATATACAGGAATAAATAATGGATGTTTGTAAGGAATGTAATATTTATTCAGATTGGATGAATGAGATTGACAAAGGTAGCTTGAAAACTGAATTCTTAGAGTGAATGCAGAATAATTTCTTATAGCAGTACAATCTAGCTGCAAATAGGGAGCAGGCAATTTTAGACTTAGTAATGTGCTATGAAACCAGGTTAGTTAATGATCTCCTGGTATAGGAGCCTCTAGGCATCAGTAATCATAACATGATGGAATTTCACATTCTGTGTGAGGGTGAGAAGTGTGTGTCTAAGACTAGTGTCTTAAAAACTCAAATAAAGGCAGATACAATGAAATTAGTTAGCTAAAATGAGCTGGAATCTTTTTTATAGATATGATAGTAAAGGCATAATTACAAGATTTTCTTAATTCCCAGTAAAGACACATTCCATTAGAAAAGTAAGAATGCATGGGAAGAATGCACCCTCTACGGCTAATTGAGGAAGTTAAGGATAGTGACAAATTAAAAGAAAAAGCATACAAAATTGTGAAGATTACACAACTGTAAGCCAGAGGATTTGAGGGTCTAGAAACTACAAATAATAATTAAGAGAAAATTAGAGTATAAGAAAGCTAGCTAGAAAGTTAAAAAATGTAGAGTAAGAGTTTCTATAGTATTTATAAAGGAAAAGAATAGCTAAAGTGATCTTGGTCCCTCAGAGTGAGATTGGGATATTAATAATGGGAAACAAATAGCCAAAGGATTGAGCAGATATTTTGGACGGGATTTTACCATCTCGCTCATCCTGAAACTGGAAAATCCTGCTCAAAATCAACAGACCTTCCCATGCCTGCCCCTCGCCCGCTCCGATTCCCATGGTGAGCAGGACAGCAAAATTCCAGCCCTTGTATCTGTTTTCACTGAAAGTAGAGAATACAGAAAACATCCAAAAAGTACTTAAAAATCAAGAGTTACAAAGGGAAAACACAAAACAATAACAATCATTAAGGAAAAGGTACTAATAGGACTGTTAGAACTTAAGGCTGGTTTAATCCCCTGGACCTAATGGCCTGCATCCTAGCTTTTAAAAGAAGTGGCTGTAAGATAGTTGACGTATTGGTTGTTCATCTTCCTAAATTACCTACATCCTGGAAAGGTTCCAGCAGTTTGGAAAATTGCAAAGGAGGGAGTCAGAAAGCAAGTAATAATATTTCACTTAGCCTAACATCTGTTACAGGGAAAATGTAGAATTCATCATTAAGGAGGTTATAGCAGGACATTTATAACATCATAATACAAACAGATAGAGTTAACTTAGTTTAATGAAAGGGAAATTGTGTATGACTAATCTATTAAAGGTCTTTAAATAAGGTAGGTAAAGGGTGGTGCACTTGAACTTCCAAATTTGGTAAGATGACACATCAGGTTACTTCACAAAATAAGAGCTCATGCAGTAGGCAATACATAACAGCGTGGATAGAGGGCTGGTTAGCTAACAGGAAACAGAGAGTAGAGATAAAAAAGGTCATTTTCTGGCTGGCAAGCTGTAACTAGTGGAGTGTCACCCTCTCCACATCATGACTAGTGGATTGCCACAGGGATCAGTGTTGGGGCCTCAGCTATTTGTAATCTATGTTAATGATCAGGAAGAAGGGATTGAGTGTAGAGTCACAAAATTTCCTGATGACACAATGATAGGCAGGGATTAAGATGTGAAGAGGGCAAAAAGACTATATCTACTGAAGGGATTCAGACAGGTCATATGAGTGGACAAAAATTGACGGATCGAATATAACATGAGAAAATGTAAACTTATTCACTTTGGCTGGAAGAGTATCAAAGTAGCATATTATTTAAATGGGGAAAAATGCAGAATCTATAGTATACAGGAATCTGACTGATCTCGTATATGAATCGCAAAATGTTGAGATGCAGATACAGCAGGTAATTAGTAGGGAGGTGTTGCCATTGTTGTACAGCGCCTTAGTAAGACTGCATCTGGAGTGCTGTGCGTAGTTTGGTCTCCATATATAAGATAGAATCATTGAATCTATGGTGCAAAAGGAGGCCATTTGGCCCATTGAGTTTGTACTGACAAGAATCCCACCCAGGTCTTGTCCTATCCCTGTAATTCTACATATTTACTGTCTTAATACTCCTGACATTAAGAGGCAATTTATCATGGCTAATCAACCCAATCCACACATATTTGGACTGTGAGATGAAACCGGAACACCCAGAAGAAACCCACACAGTCACAGGGAGAATGTGTAAACTCCACACAGACAGTTATCTGAGGCTGGAATTGAACCTGGGTTCCTGGTGCTGTGAGGCACCGGTGCTAACCAGTGTACTACCGTGCTATCCTATATAAAGATATAATTGCATTAGAAGCAGTTCATAGAACATTCACTTGGCTGTTTCCTGGGATGAAGAGGTTGCCTTATGTGGAAATTGAGTAGGTTGGGTCAATACTTATTAGAGTTTAGAAAATGAGGAATAATATTACTGAAACTTTTAAGATCCTGAGGGGACTTGACAGGGTGGAGACTGAAAGAATAATTCCTTTTTCTAAGGGAACATAGAACTGGGGGACATAGTTTAAAACTAGGGGTTCCCTCATTTAAGATTGAGATGAGGAGAATATTTATCTCCTGGAGGGCTGTGAATCTGTGGAATTCTTTGCACCAGAAAGCAGTGGAGGGTGTGTTACTGAGCTTATTCAAGGCCAAGTTAGATAGATTTTTAACCAAAAAGGGAGTCAAGGGGCAGGATTTTCTGACCACACACAGGTCAACAGGCCTTTAAATAGTCCACCAAAGTTTGTGCCCTACCTACTATGATTCCCACAGTGGATGGGATGGGAAAATTCTGCCTAAGGATATTGGAGGGCAGAGAGGAAATTAGAACTGAGACCACAACCAGATCACTTGGTATATTGAATGGTGGAATGGCCTACTCCTGCTCTGAGGTTTTGTGTTTTATTGAGGTCAGTAAGCTCAGCACAGATCAAAGTTTGAAACTGAGTAACTCTTACTTTGTTTTCTCTATTAATACTGAGTCAGATGATGGAACTTTGATTTTTGCTTTCAAATTCACAGGTTTTGAGTTTGAACCCTTTCCATCTTATTGGACATAGGTGTTATGCCAGACCCCAGTCAAATGGGAAATGCACATCCTCGATTAAAAGTTTTCTCAATGTGTGGCATTGTTGCTGCAAGTTTAGCAATAAGCAATGATTATTCTTAAATTCTATGGTCAAAGTAAGTTTCCCATCAAAACTCTCACAAGTTGTCACAAAAGAGATTATTGCAAAGTCACAAGAGTGGAGATAGCAACAGTATTCATTTTTTTTGCTAAGTATATGTTAACAACATACTGTCCATGATCCTTAGGTAATATTACATTCTGCTCCCTCTCCTTTCCTTCTGAGTGACGAATATGTTTTGCCTATCGAGCACAAGAAACAATATTTTTCATTGTATACTAATACATGAGACAATAATAAATCAAGTAGAAGAGGTTTATTTAGAATCATGAGCTTTCAGAACGCTGCTCTTTCGTCAGCTGAATCGACTCACCTGATGAAGGAGTAGAGCTCTCAGAGCTCCTGATTCCAAATAAACCTGTTGGACTTTAGCCTGGTGTTGCGAGACTTCTTATTGTGCCCACCCCAGTCCAATGCCGGCATCTCCACATCATAATAAATCAAATCAAATTAAGGAAAACTGTCCATTATTAATGAGGCTTCATAAACAATTCAAGAGTTATGTTCCAAGTTGGGTTACACTGTTTACCTGGAAGGCTTATGCTTGAATATCTGGGGTTGAAAATTCTGGTAGGTTGCTGCATTTTTTCAGTACTTCCCGTGCAGTTTAGTTTAACTCGCACAAAGGATCACAAAATTTTAAGTACAGGTTTTTCATCATCTTTTATTTCATTTTGGAAACATTGGGTTAGAAGCTGGCTCCTATCTGGCTATGCACCTCATCAAACTAACCGCTATTTTGAGCCTCTGCTCATTCTGTCCTTGATGTAGAGATGCTGGCGTTGGACTGGGGTAGTAAGAACTCAGTAAGAGTCCTTCAGCAGGCCTTTAAAGAGGATCTCAAAATCATACATTTGTTCAGCACACAGTATAAAAGCTTTTAAATTTAGGGAGGCAGTGGTGTAGCGGTATTGTCACTGGACTATTAATCCAGAGATCTGGGATCCAGGTTCAAATCCCACCAGGACAGACAGTGATACTTAATTCAATAAAAAACTGGAATTAAAAGTCTAATGATCACCAGAGAGACGTTGTCGATTGTTGTAAAAATCCATCTGGTTCACTCATTTAGCAAAGAAAATCTGCCATCCTGACCCAGTCTAGCCTCCATGTGACTCCAGACCCACAGCAATGTGACTGTCTCTCAAATGCCCTCTGAAATTGAGGGTAATTAGGAATAGGCAATAAATACTAGGCCCAGCCAGTAGCGCCAACTTCCCGCAGATAAATAATAAAACAAATTACACTTATTTCAGTTCAATAAGTAGCTGACTGCTGCACAATATATTTAGTGAATAGTTCTGTGTTCTTTTTGTTCTTTTTCATTTGTTTTAATATCGACACATTCACAGGTGTCAAGTAGTTACTTTGATAGAAGTACTTATATTTTGTGATAAACCATTTCAGCTTTATTAATCAAACAGCAGATTACCATTTTGCACTTAAATATATCAAAGAATATTCTAATGGAATTTTTTTTGTGAAAAGCACCTTCCAAAACCCTGCCTTATTGCACTGGTTCATGATTTGTTTTGGCATTCTCTCAAAAAAAAACTTAAGTCACCAATTTGCAGGAAAATAGGAGTAATCCCTGCTGTTTTTCTCACCATGATTTCCAGAATGAATCTCTGACACTCTGCATCACAGAGTACCCGAGTGGGATTCCTTCTGCAAGCCAGGGGATGGGACCTATTCCCACTGCACAGGCTGAAAGCATAGCACTGAGCATAGAACATAGAAATAGAACATTACAGCGCAGTACAGGCCCTTCGGCCCTCGATGTTGCACCGACCAATGTAACCAATTTTATGACCCTCTAACCTAAACCTAAACTATTCCAATGCTATCCATATGCCTATCCACTGCCCATTTGAACGCCCTTAAACTTGATGAGTCCACAACTGCTGCAAGCAGGGCATTCCATGCCCTTACTACCCTCTGAGTAAAGAACCCACCTCTAGCATCTGTCCTTAAACTATCACCCCTTAATTTAAAGCTATGTCCCCTCGTGTTATCCATCTCCATCCGAGGAAAAAGGCTCTCACTATCCACCCTATCTAACCCTCTGATCATCTTATATGTCTCAATTAAGTCACCTCTTAGCCTTCTTTAATGAAAATAACTTCAAGTCCCTCAGCCTTTCCTCATAAGACCTACCCATCATACCAGGGAACATCCTGGTAAACCTCCTCTGCACCCTTTCCAATGCCTCCATATCTTTCTTATAATGTGGTGACCAAAACTGTACACAATACTCCAAGTGTGGCCGCACCAGAGTTTTGTACAGTTGCAACATAACATCTCAGCTCTGAAATTCAATCCCTCTACCAATAAATGCTAACACACTATACACCTTCTTAACAACCTTATCAACTTGAGTACCAACTTTCAGAGATCTATGCACTTATACACCGAGATCTCTCTGCTCATCTATACTACTAAGAGTCCTACTGCGCATGTGCCAATCTGTAAGTGCCTACATCAATGCATGTGCAGTGACCCTTTATTGTCAGCCTCCTGCTTGCTAATCTTCCTGATCGTTCTGCAACCTCCCATCGCTGGCCTTGCAGATTACCCCCAACTCTTGAGAATAAATATTTCTCTTCGGTATTCACGCAGAGTGCTGGAAATGTAGCTATGGAGAGCACTGAGGTACAGGGTTGCAAATTGGGGAGTATTGTAGTGGATAGGGAGGATGTGTTAGAAATTCTCGAGGGTTTGAAGTTGGATAAGTCCCCTGGGCCGGACGGGATTTACCCTAGGATTCTCTGGGAGGCAAGAGAGGAGATTGCAGAGCCTCTGGCTCTGATCTTCAGGTCCTCGTTGGTTACGGGTGTGGTTCCGGAGGACTGGAGGATAGCGAATGTGGTCCCATTGTTTAAGAAGGGGAAGAGAGACCTTCCAGGGAATTATAGGCCAGTGAGTCTTACTTCTGATGTGGGCAAGGTATTGGAGAGAATTATTAGGGATAGGATTTATAGTTATTTAGAGAGAAATGAATTGATTGGGGATAGTCAGCATGGTTTCGTGAAGGGTAGGTCATGCCTTACTAACCTCATTGAGTTTTTTGAGAAAGTGACCAGAGAGGTGGATGGGGGTAAGGCGTTTGATGTAGTATATATGGACTTTAGTAAGGCGTTTGATAAGGTGGCCCATGGAAGACTTCTACAGAAAATGCAGATGTGTGGAATAGAGGGTGATTTAGCTAATTGGATAGGAATTGGCTGGCAGATAGAAGACAGAGGGTGGTGGTTGATGGGAGATATTCATCGTGGAGTTCGGTGACGAGTGGTGTGCCTCAGGGGTCTTTTTGGGGCCCCTGCTGTTTGTAATTTTTATAAATGATCTGGATGAGGGTATTGAGGGATGGATCAGTAAATTTGCAGATGATACTAAAGTTGGTGGTGTGGTAGATAGTGAAGAGGGGTGTTTTAGTTTACAGAGTGACTTGGACAAGTTGCAGAGCTGGGCCGAGAGGTGGCAAATGGAGTTTAATGTGGAAAAGTGTGAGGTAATGCACTTTGTCAGGAACAATAAATGTGTAGAGTATAGGGCTAATGGTAGGGCTCTTAATAGTGTTGAGGAACAGAAGGATCTTGGTGTATGTGTCAATAGATCCCTGAAAGTAGGCAGTCAAGTGGATAAAGTTGTTAAGAAGGCATATGGAGTCTTAGCTTTTATTGGTAGGGGGATTGAATTTAGGAGCCGCAGCATCATGTTGCAACTGTACAAAACTCTAGTGCGGCCGCACTTGGAGTATTGTGTGCAGTTCTGGTCCCCACATTATAAGAAAGATGTGGAGGCATTGGAGAGGGTACAGAGGAGGTTTACCAGGATGTTGCCTGGTATGGGAGGGCAGGTCTTATGAAGAGAGGCTGAGGGATTTGAGGTTGTTTTCGTTAGAAAGGAGGCGGCTAAGAGGAGACCTTATTGAAACATATAAGATGATTAGAGGTTTAGATAGGGTGGACAGTGATAGCCTTTTTCCTAGGATGGAGAAAGCTAGCACTAGGGGACACAGCTTTAAATTAAGGGGTATGAGTTATAGGACGGATATCAGAGGTAGGTTCTTTACTCAAAGAGTGATTAGGGAGTGGAATGCCCTGCCTGCAGCTGTTGTAGATGCGCCAAGTTTGGTGGCGTTTAAGAGGTTAATTGATAAGTATATGGAAGAGAAGGGAATGGTTTAGTTTGGAGGGGCATTGCTTTTTATTTTGGTCGGCACAACATCGAAGGCCGAAGGGCCTGTTCTGTGCTGTATTGTTCTATGTTCTATGTTCTATGTTCTTGATGGCTGGCCTCCTAGACCTCCCTGGGGCAAGTCCCAATGTTTCCTCCATCCCGATTTCCACAAGCCCCAATCTCTCAATATCTCCCTACTGTCAGCCTGACTCTATTCTGCCAACAGTCCTAACCACCATCCCCTCCCCCCCCCCCCCCCCCCCCCCCCCCCCCCCACCCCCTCCACTCCCAACCCTCCACCGCCACCCTCCCTGCTCTCCTGGCAGTCCTGGCCCACACCTCCCAGCAATCCTGCCCCCAACCCAGACTACCAGCCCTTAACTTTGTCTTCTCTCCCTCTACCTGAGATGAGATAGACAGAATGGCCTACCTCAATTATTGCTCCCCAATAGGCTCCTCCCTTGCAGGCATTGCTTCCTTGGCACCACCTGACGCTCAATGGCAATGCAAAGGTGCCTGGTGCGCGGTATTAGTTTGCACCTTGGGCAGTGCCAACGGGTATCCCTCTTAGCCATGATCTCTTGGATTGTCTCAATGGCCTCTGTTCCCCCCAACCTGTTTTCCGTAGCTGGGGAGCAGTAGTAAACCCTGCTGGATTGTGCCTCTCCTGGCAGAGATGGGTGAAAATGCTTGAAGGCCTGAGGACTTCAGTCTCTGGCCAACTAATGGTATTGAAATCGTGATTTCTGTATGGTAATCAGTTCCTCATTGATTTCAGAGTGGGAGCTGATTACTCTGGAAATCTTAGCTGTGGAGATTCATGGAGGCCACGGTGCCTAGCGGGAAGCCCCTGAAACGGCTCCCCTTGATGTTTCCCAGTCTTTTACACTTCTCGAGTTGGTCAGCAGGCTGGGAGAATTCTCCCCTTGATGTCTGTTGATTTGCGAGGAGATTTTGGCAAGAACCCAAGGGCTACATTTAAAAAATCATGTACCTTTTTCCCAAATTGCACCTGACTCTTTGGCCAGAATTTTACCGGCCCGCCCACCACGAGAATCGGAGTGGGTGCGGAGCAGACTATGGAAAGGCCTGTTAACCATAGGCAGGACTTTACAGTTTCGGGATGAGCGAAACCTTAAAATCCCGACCGATAGAAATTCCTGGCCCTGAAATAATACAAACCATGAGGAATAAAATTTAAACTGCCTTCTTTACCTATTCTTGGTTGGTAAGTAAAGGGCAACAGCTGACCGAACACAGTCGATAAAAACACATTGATTTTTGTTATAAAAACAGAAAATGCTGGAAAATCTCAGCTGATCTGACAGTATCTATGGAGAGAGAATAGAGCCAATCTTTCAAGTCTATTTGATTCTCAAAGGGAATTCCAGACTAGAAAGATTGGCTCTATTCAGCTCTGGTGAAAGATCATTAGAGCAATCGGAGACCTGATAGACGCACATAAAATTGAGAGGCATAGATCGGGTTGACAGGAAGTATCTTTTTCCTGGGTTGAAATGTCTAATACAAGGGGACATTCACTTAAAGCAAGAGCAGATAAGTTCAAAGGAGATGTGAGGGGCAAGTTTTTTGGTAAAGATTTGGAATATGCTGCCAAGAGTTATGATGATGGAGATAGGTGTTTTAGATAAGCACATGAATATGCAAGGAATAGAGGGATATGGACCAAGAGATTAGTTTAATTTGGCATCATGTTTGGCACAATACTGTGCGCCGAAGAACCTGTTCCTGTCCTGTTTTATCCTGATTTATTTTGATTTGATTTATTATTGTCACATGTATTAACATACAATGAAAACTATTGTTTCTTATGTGCCGTAGAGACATAACATACCGCTCACAGAGATGAAAATGAGAAAGTGAAGAATGTAGTGTTACGTTCATACCTAGGGTGCAGAGAAAGATCAACTTAATGCAAGGTAAGTGCATTCAAAAGTCTGACAGGAGCAGGGAAGAAGCTGTTCTTGAGGCAGTTGGTATGTGACCTCAGACTTTGGTATCTTTCTCCCGATGGAAGAAGAATGTCCAGGTGCATGAGGTCCTTAATTATGCTGGCTACTTTGCTGAGGCAGCAAGAAGTGTAGACAGAGTCAATGTTGGTAGTCAGTTTGCGTAATGGATTGGACCATTTATAGTTCCTTGAAGTCTTGGGAAGAGCAGGAGCCATACCAAGCTGTGATACAACCAGGAAGAATACTTTCTATGGTGCATCTGTAAAAGTTGGTGAAAGTCGTTACTGACATGGCAAATTTCCTTAGTCTTCTGAAAATGTAGATGTTTTGATGAGCTTTCTCAACTAAAATGCTGGCATGGGGGGACCAATTCTATGTTCTATGACCATTCAGTCACTTAGTCACTCAGGACTTTAATCAGCATCAATCTAAGAACAGAGTCCTTTCTCACCAGGGGCTGACAGCCAAGCCAAACACTGAAAGGAAAGAATAGCCTGTACTAAAGTTACAACCCAGTCACAATGAGAAATGGAAGCTGGGATTCTCCTGTCTCAATGTACCCCACCACTGTTGCCAGCCAGAATGGAGAATCTGACACTCCACCAAAATGTCATTCACTGCAGCAAGGCTGGAGAATCCCAGCCATGGGCAATGCTGGAAAATTCTGGCCTCAGGCAGTATCTGCCAATGCAGGAATGGACAAGAAGAATGGGAAGACAAAAAGAACCACCAAAATTAAAATGGTGGATACTTTCTAACAGAAAAACCAACTTATTCAATTTAGATAGAAACAGCAATTGGAAACCTTGATTCACTGCAATGGGACTGGAGAATCCTACCTGCAGATGAGATTGGAGAATTCCAGCCACTATATTAGTAACTCAATGATCAATGGGAATCTTCTGATTTATATTTGTTTAATTTTTCTTCCCTCTTTCCGATTTCGCTGTGTACTAACATTAATCAGATTGTTAGCCATCATGTCTTGTGAATAGTTACGAGAAGATGCACTTGGGTAGCTTTGGGTAAGTTTGGAGTGGCACGGTGGCAGCACTGCTGCCTCACAGAGCCAGGGATCAGGGTTTAATTCCAGCCTCGGGTTACTATCTGTGTGAAGTTTGCATATTCTCCCCATGTTTGCATGGGTTTCTTCCAGGTGCTCTGGTTTCCTCCCACAATTCAAAAGTGTGTGGGTTAGGTTGATTGGCCATGTTAAATTGATTCTCATGTCAAGTGGATTAGCAGCGTAAATACATGGTTTTAAGGAGATAAAGCCTGGGATTGTGATGGGGGCAGACTTGATGGGCCACATGGCCTCCTTCTGCAGTGCAGAGATTCTGTGATTCTATGGTCTTTCCTTCCATGTTGGTAATGACTAACCTGCTCTGGGATTTCATCAGAGAGACACAATTAAGAACAGTAACACACAACCATTCAAATTGAAAACTTACCACAAAGGAGATCCTACTGCATTATGCCAACCCATATTAATAAATTTTCCATATTTTCAGTAATGTAGGAATTAATTATTCACAGGTGCTGGATAGACACTTGAAATGCTTATTTTTGTGTGATAAACAACCTTCTATTGTATTAACCAAATATTACAAAGTTACCACCCTTAAATATATCAGGAAATTTTTCAAAAGTAATTTCTTTTAAAATTATATGTGAAGACACTGCCCAGTTGCAGTGGTGCATGGAATATTTTCCATTCAGCAAAATATAAATGAGTAAGTGAGTGAAAACATGGAGGATATTAAAGAAGGGTTGTAGAGATAAGCCAGGGAACTGGTGACCTGCGAGTCTCACATCAATGATGGGGAAGAAAATGAAAGAATCTATCTCCTCATGGTGAGGCAAGACTTGATCAGGAATAGTTGGCATGGCTTCATCAGAGAGAGGTCATGCCGAACAAGTTTGATTCAGTTTTTTGAGGAGTAACCAGGTGTGTAGATGAGGGCAATGCAGTTTGTGCAGTTTATACGGATTTCAGCAAAGCCTTTAGCAAGGTCCCACATCGGAGATATTCAAAGAAGGCAAATACATTTCAGATGCAGATTAATTTGACAAAGTGAATTCAAAATTGGATGAGTTTTGGGAGACAAAGAGTGGTGACAGAAGGCTGCTTTACTCACTGGAAGCCAGTGTCCAGTGGTGTACCACTGTGCTGGGTCCCCTATTGTTTATCATTTATTTAAACAACATAGATGACAGTGTGGGGTATAGAATTAGTAAATTTGTGGATGACACAAAAATTGGCTAGATGGTTAACATTTAGGTTGAATTTTTTGGGCTACAAAAAGATTTAGATGGGATGGTCAAATAATGAGTGGCATTGGAATTTAACTCTGAAAAGTGTGAGGAGTTTGGAACCTTTGGAACTTTGGAAGGAGTAATTTAACAGGGATGTATTCAATGAACGTCATGACACCAGGAAGTTCTGAGGAACAAAGTAACCTTGGCATGTTTGTCCATAAATCTCTGAAGATAGAATAGCATATAATTGCAGTGGTGAAAAGGGCATATGGGATATGTGCTTTTATCAATTGAGGCAGAGATTACAAAAAGTCATGTTGCAGTTGTAAGTAACTTTGATGAGGCCACAGCTGGAGGCTGTGTGTAGTTCTGGTCATTGCATTATCAGAAGGATGTGACTACATTGTGGAGGGGGTGCAGAGGAGATTCACCAGGATGCAACCTGCGATGGATCATTTAAGCTGCGAAGAGAGGTTGGATAGCTTGGGTTATTTCCATTGGAACAGGGAAGACTGAGGCGGGGACCTGATTGAGGTGTACATGATTATGAGAGGCATGGACAAGGTGAACAGGGAGCAGTCTGTTTGCCTTAGTTGAAGGAGTCACAAGGAGACACAAGTTCAAGGTGAGGGGCAGGAGTTCAGGGTGGCATGTGAGGAAAAACTTTTTTACCCCAGAGGGTGGTGACGGTCTGGAATGTGCTACCTTGAAGGGTGATAGAGTCAGATTGCCTTAATCCTTTAAAAATTCCCTAGATAAGCATTTGACACATTATAACATTCAAGGCTATGGGCCAAGTGCTGGTAAATGACATTAGGTAGATAGGTCAGGTATTTCTTATGTGTCAGTGCAGACTCGATGGGCTGAAGGGCCTCTTCTGCACTATGTGATTCTGTGATAGGAATCTCCCATTTCATATGAAGATAAAACGCTACCCAAGTTTCTTCAATTTCAATTTTAAAATTATTTAAATCTTCAATAATTTGGAGTTGTCATTTGTTTTGACACTATCCATCAAATGTGTATTGCTGATTTTCTCAAATTATAGCAGCACAGCATTTTCACTGATATTTTACAATTTTCTTAGAAGCTTCCTTCATAACCATTGACGTCTTATTTGTTAAAACAGAAGGTAAACCAGTAAAAATAGTAGGTTTAAAAGCTGCTTTCAAGGATTCAAACATATATTTAAGCTGAGCTAATGGTGTGCCGTATAAAATGCCTTTCTCAATTATAATGATTAGTTGGCAGTACCAAAATGATTGTATAGGTGTGACATTCTGACCAAGCTCACCCAAGATCAGAAAAACTCCGGTTGAGGTCAATGGACCTTTGCATGGTCCTGACCTGCCCACTACGATTCTTGTGGTGGGCAGGAGAGGATAATTCCACCTTATGACTGTAAAAGAAAAACAAAAGCATAAGGCTGTCTGTTTATCTGGGCTTTGTTATGTACGATGGGGCATAGCCCCTTTAAGGGGATGGATCAGGTGATCTGAGGTGTGGGATGAGCAGTTGGGCAATGGGTCAGTCAATGTTTGTAGTGTGGAGCAAGTAGACTGAATAAAGACCTGATTTCCCTGACTTCTGGCTGTGGAGTAGTTATTGAGGAGGTCCCTTAGTCCTCAGAGATCCAACAGGCTTCATAATTGATAATAAATATAATAATTATTGAAAAGTTAACATTTCATTATTCCCTTCCTTATTTTGATGAAGGGCCACATTTAAAGCGCTAGACACTCTCCCATCTTCAGATGCTGCCTGACCTGCTGTGTATTTATCATATTACTTTAGATTTCTGACAATCGCAGTTTGCCTTTCTCTGTCGGTTTGTGTTGTGTTGCTGCCGAGTGGATATGTATTTTCTGCAAAACCTTTCAAAATTAAGGGTCTTCTTTCCAACGGTTGATAAATATTCCTCTCTTAATCTTTTCTAAGCGAGGGCGTCTGGTGGGTGTTTCAAGTGATAAATGATGTCCTCCCAGTTCGTCGCGAAAGCTCCTGTTCGCACAAAACAGGGCTCTTAATTTTATTTTGTGACAAAACAGCAGCCCTAATCCTTCGAAATCAATTATCAGCCTTTTATTTCAGGTAGATCTATTTGTAGATGATGCTTTAATGCTGCCCCTTTTGATGCACAGTGGGAGTACAGTGCTGGAGAGAACTGCTTTCTTTCTCTGTATTCTTCAGGTGGCCTATTGGAGAGATTGCATGACATCACTGGCAAAGCTGTGAATATAATGTAAAGGTCATTTGCTGCATTGATCTGAGGTCCTGATAAAACCTAAGCATTATGATCCATTCTTCGAGTGTTTTATACACTCTAGGCGGTGGAACCCATTTACAAATGGCGCTTTCATTGTCTTCCCATTCAGTCACAATGATAACTGGATTTGCACTTTGATGTCAAGCTTAGCACAAAACACTAAGGAGTTTCTGACCTTTATTTAGTGCAGATTAAATCTATATTCGGTGGTTAGGAAGCAACAATGGGAAGTACATCCTCTGATTTACAGCAAACTGGCAATTCTCTTGCATGTTGGGGCATCAGTTTATCAGCAATATCCCAAAATCACAGTGAACTTTTTAAATAAGGTATTATTGCTTCTTGGAGATAAAAGAAATTAACTAAAAATTCTCAAAGTCTCAAATCAGAGCAGAGAAATCATGAACTGATTTCCAGCTATTCAGCCTGAATCCATAACCTGGGCAAGAAAGAAACTAGCCAAATCCAACCAACTCTGAGTAATGATACATTAAACTTTTGGAAAGTGTTTACTGATAAAGGAAACTCCTATTAAAGTTTATTTATTTATTAGTGTCACAAATAGATTTACATTAACACTGCAATTAAGTTACTGTGAAATTCCCTGTTCAGTTATACAGACAGCGAATTTAGCGTGGCCAATGCACTAAACCAGCACTGTGGGAGGAAACTGCAGCACTCAGCAGAAGCCCACGCAGACACAGGGAGAATGTGCAGACTCCACACAGACAGTGACCCAAGCCGGGAATCAAACTGGGGTCCATGGCGTTGAGAGGCAGCAGTGCTAACCACTGTGCCACCGTGCCCATCCCGTGGCAGATGAGAGGAGAACCTGATCGAAGTATATAGAGTACTAAAAGGGATTGACAAAGTAAATGTGGACCAAATGTCTCACCTTGTGAAGCAATCTAGGTTGAGAGGCAGTAGATTTAAAACTGAGATGAGGTGGATATACATCTCACAGGTGAATTTCTGGAACTCACTGCCATTGCACAGAGAAATATGAATGATTAAGTCATTTCAGAAATGAGATAAATATAGTTTAAAAAATGAGTTAAAGTGATATGAGGAACAGGGAGGGAGATTAATTTAAAATCAGGCATTCTGATAATATTCTGATAGTGACAAAAGCCAAGATTCGAATCCATGTCCCTGGAGCTGTGAGACAGCAGTGCTAACCATTGTGCCACTGCTTTACTTGTCAGAATGCATAACTTTTGCAGATTGAGTCCTGTGGTCCAATGAATTCATCCTTGTTGTCTGCAACTCCCAAATCTTCTGTATTGAGTTGATTTTTGCTTTTGATTTGATTTAATTTATTCTTGTACATATTGGGATACAGTGAAATGTATTGTTTCTTATGCACCATACAGATAAAACAGACCATTCGTAGAGTACATAGGGCAGAAGGAAAGATACAGAATATAGTGTTACAGTCACAGCTAGGGTGTAGAGAAAGATCAGCTTAATACATGGTAGGTCCTTTCAAAAGCCTGATGGCAGCAGGAAGAAGTGTTCTTGAATTGGTTGGTACGTGACCTCAAATTTTGTATCTTTTTCTCAATGGAAGAAGGTGGAAGAGAGTACATCCGGGATGTGTGGGGTCCTTGTTTGTGCTGGCTGCTTTTGCAAGGCAGCAGGAAGTGTAGGTGGAGTCAATCAGAGGGAAGCTGGTTTGCGTGATTGATTGGGCTGCGTACACATTCCTTTGAAGTTTCTTGCGGTCATGGTCTGAATTGGAGCCATACCAAGCTGTGATACATTCGGAAAAGTATGCTTTCTATGGTGCATGTGTAAAAGTTGGTGAGAGTCGTAGCAGGTATGCTGAATTTCCTGAGACAGTGATGGATATAAACTGGGAAATGGCATACTTCCAATATTCCCATAACAACATCAAGCATTGCAGTTCTGGAAATCGACATGTTGGACATGGAGCAAAGGTTCGTCCGACACACACTCCTAGTCAGAGACTAGAATCTCTCTCTATTCTAGCCCAAGGATGTGAGCAAACACTAACATCAGAAAAGTACCGTCCACTTAACCTGGATTACATTTTTTATTTAAGACTTCTTTTGATCAGCAAGCCATGGATTCCCTTTGTTAAATTGTTAAGACAATACCCAAACGGTGTCAAATTGTAGGCAATTCTGCATTGCTCTTCCTGGCACATATCTGCAAGGATGTGTTGGAGCTAATTTTGTGGTAATATGTTTGATATATTTGCCAGATCCTATTTTGTGGATTAAATGACTTTTTTTATCACTTGTTACCGCACTGAATTATGCTGCACAGTGGGTATCACACTGATTCTAATTCAACCCAAATATAGTCCGCAATGTTCTGCACAACTTTCTAAACTGCTCGAGGCTTAAACAAACAAATCCACAACAACACCTTGATCTCGTTACAGCTCTGTAACCATCTGGCTTCACCTTTACTGTAAGTAGGCTCCGATTCTATATCGAGTGCCTAAAGAGTACATCACACAATGACACAAAGTTGTGTCGGGTGATTTACACATTTGCTGCAAATTGTTTTCTGCAGGAGAGTGGAATTGCCTCGTGTTATGCATTTTCTGTGACAATCAGGAAGGAGCCAGAACGGTGGGATTCTGAATACTTAAAGGTTCCATTTGTCTGATCTGTAAGAGAATCGAATTCGGCCTGCAGTTTTATGTAAATTTTGGTTGTGCCTCAGAGAAAAAAATAGTGAGGCTTGCAAAGAACTTCGCATTACTGAGACTGAGGTGTGAGACTTAATATTAGTTAGCCAGCTGTACCAGGGATGAGGTGTGAATCCCTGCCTCTAGGAGCTCTCTGATCATATTGCCCTAGATATCACACCGAACAGTACCTGGAAGGAGACGCAAATCGCTGTTGACTCTACATTCTTCCCTTCTTTTATTTATTTTTCACCACAAATTCTTTCATTGATGCCAATTTTTGTTCGCTTGCTTCTTGCTTCCCTCCTGAAATCAATGCCTCTTTATTGATGTACAGCTCTGAGGTATTTTAACTAAGGTTAGCCGGGGGACTCCGGTGGCACAGTGGTCAGCACTGCTGCCTCACCAGTGTCAGGGACCAGGGTTCGATTCCTGACTTGGGTCACTGGGTCCCTGTGGAGTTTGCACATTGTCTGAGTGGATTTCCTCCAGATGCTCTGGTTTCTTCCCACAGTCTGAAAGACATGCTGCTCAGATGCATTGACTATGCTAAATTTTCCTTCAGTGTACCCGAACAGGTGCCAGAGAGTGGTATCTAGTGGATTTTCACAGTAACTTCATCACAGTGTTAATGTAAGCCTACTTGTGACACTAATAAATAAACTTTAAACCTTTTGCACCATGTTGCTTGGCTATTCCACCATACAAGGCATCACTTATTGCCCCTTCCCGTATTCTGCCATCCACATGGGTGTATGTTCGGCATGGACAATTCAATTCAGGAGCAGGATGAGGAAGAACAACCAACTCCAGAATCAATGTCCCCTCTGCTGCTTTGATTGAGATCATTAACTCAGCACAAAGTAAAGTTGGCACAGAGCTTTGATCCCCCAGTTGATTTACCTGCAAGATGGGCCGTGCTCCCAAGGTCTCATACAGGTGATGAGAAACAAAAACAGAAAATGCTAGAAAAACTCAGTAGACCTGACAGCATTTGTGGAGAAAGAATAGAAATAAAAACCTTCAAGCCTGGATGACCCTTTAGATTGCGAGGAAGTCCAAGCCAACAAGATTCCATCTTATAGTATAATTTGACTATATTTTTGGTGCATTTCTTTTACAGGCTTGGTGATCACCATCACTTGAGAGGACAGGAAATGTAAGGTTTGGGAGTGGTTAAAGTGTGACGACATCTCAAATGGGAAGCAATGTGTTTAGGTGGAGTCATTGAGTTATAGAAGTTTATAGCATAGAAACAGGCCTTTCGGTCTAACGTGCCCACACCGCTCTTTAACCACTCAGCTAGTCCCAATCGCCCGCATTTGGCCCATATCTCTACATCTTATCCATGTAATTGTCTAAATGCTTTGTAAAAGACAAAATTATACCGGCCTCCACTACAACCTCAGGCAACTCGTTCCAAACACTCACCATCCTCTGTGTGAAAAAATTGCCCCTTTGGACCCTTTTGCCCTTTTGGACCCTTCTGTTCGAAGAACATCAAAGAAGATGGTTGGAGGAGCAAAAAGTAAACCCAAAGATTCAATTGGCTGAGCTGGAGCTGAGAAAAGCAGCACTGAGAGGATTATTTCTAATAGAATGCATGAACTGGGAGAAAAAACAATGCAGCCCACCAACACCTCTACTCTCCCAAAAGACTAAGGAAATTTGGCATGTCAGCTACGACTCTCACCAACTTTTACCAATGCACCATAGAAAGTATTCTTTCTGGTTGTATCACAGCTTGGGTGTGGCTCCTGCTCTGCCTAAGACTGCAAGAAACTACAAAAGGTCATGAATGTAGCTCAGTCCATCATGCAAATCAGCCTCCCATCCATTGACTCTGTCTACACTTCCTGCTATCTTGGCAAAGCAGCCAGCATAATAAGGACTGCACGCACCCAGGATACTACTCTGTTCCACCTTCTTCTGTCAGGAAAAAGATACCAAAGTCTGAGGAAACATACCAAGAATAGCTTCTTCCCTGATGCTGTCAGGCTTTCGATTGGACTTACCTTGCACTAAATTAATCTTTCTTTACATCCCTAGCTATGACTGTAATACAACATTGTGCACCCTTTCCTTTCCTTCTCTATGTACGGTATGCTTTGTCTGTATAGCATGCAAGAAACATTACTTTTCACTGGTACTACATGTGACAAAAATAAATCAAATCACAAACATCTGTAAAATCACAGAAGCAAAGATTCAGAGTGGAGGACATGTGCTATTCAATTAGTGGTGCCCAGTTGAAACTAATGAAATGTAGGTACCTTGCTTGCACCAACAGTGAGACTGTAGCATGTCATCAGTAATAGAGGGGGGCTTTTCTGGACTTGTCTGTCACCAGGAACATTCAGTCTGCTGAATGTCAATGGCACAATCTTACTGGTCACTCCTGCCACACAAAGTCAGTGAATTTGGCGTCCACCCAAATCTCCATTCACTGCAGCAGGATGGGAAAATCCTGCCAGGCCGAATGGCTGTAATGTTCTGGTCCATGGATCTTTGGCTGGCTTGCTCACTGTCCCATGACAAGCCATACCCACAATGGAGCTGGATAATTCCAGCTTCGGTTTACCTGAAGTTAATATGAAATACTGTAGGTGCTGGAGACCTGAAATATAACCAAAAGTGCTGGAAAATCTCAGTTTGGCAGTATCTGTGGACAGAGAAGCAGAGTTAATAGGGATGATTTTCAGACTTCTCTTGCTGGTGTGATCTTCTGGTCCCGTCGATGGTAAACCGCTGCCGTGGGTTTCCCAGTGTGTGGCATGCACTGACAGGACAGAGTGGACCTCCTAAAATCCCCTCTTGGGAGAGATGGTGAAGTAGTGGAAATATCACTGGGCAAGTAATCCAGAGGCCCAGGTTAATGGAGACATGGGTTCAAATTTCACCATGGCAGCCGGAGGAATTCAAATTCAATGAAATAAATCTGGGACGTAAAGCTAGCCTCAGTAATAATGATCATTAAGTGGTGATCAACTGTAGTAAAAACCCATTTGGTTCACTAATACCCTTTTAGGGAGAGAAATCCTTACCTGATCTGCCTGACATTTGACTCCAGATCCAGAGTAATATGTTTGACTTTTAACTGCCCTCTGAAACGACCTAACTAACCAAGGGCAATTAGGGAAGCTCAACAAAGGGATAGGATGTCAGCAAGAGCAATATCTCATGATGAAATAAATTGTAAAAAGCCTCACAAGGTAATGTTTAACATAGAGTTGATCACCAAATACAAACCATCACACAAAATGGAACGGTACCAGAATGTTCGTATAGTGTGCTAAGGGATGGTTACGTGGTTGTTTATATTGGAGCTCAAAAGGCTGCTGGCTTGAGAATCCTACAGAGGGACATAGAAAATAGAAGCAGGAATAAACCATTCTGCCCATCGAGTCTGCTCCATTCATTTTGATCATGGCTGATAATCAAAATTAATATCTTGATCCGCCCTCTTGATCACTTTAGCCTCAAAAGATACATCTAATTTCTTCAAATCACACACATGGCCTCAACTACCCATGCTGACATTATAGTTAAGAAAGCTAAAAGCCTCTACTTTCTCAGAAGGCTAAGGAAATTTGATATATCCACTAAAACGCTCACCAACTTTTACAGGCACACCATAGAAAGCATTCTTTCCGGTTGTATCACAGCTTGGTATGGCTCCTGCTCTGCCCAAGTCTGCAAGAAACTACAAAACTTCGTGAACGAAGCCCAGTCCATCACTCAAATCAGCTGCCCATCCACTGACATTTCCCATTGCCTTGGAAAAGCATACTTAAGGATGCTGCACATTCCAGACATACTCTCTTCCACCTTTTTCCATTGGGAAAAAGATACAGAAGTCTGAGGACACAGGCAACACGATGGCACAGTGGTTAGCACTGTTGCCTCACAGCGCCAGAGAACAGGGTTCAATTCCCAGCTTGGATCATTGTCTGTGCAGGGTCTGCACATTCTCCCTATGTCTGCGTGGGTTTCACTGTAAGAAACCTGACAACATCAGGTTTAAGTCTAACTGATTTATTTGATAGTAAACTCACAAGCTTTTGGGGTTTGCCCCTTCGTCAGGTGAATGAAGAGTTCTGGCCATGACATGTGTCTGACATCCGTGGGTTTCCTCAGGGTGCTCCGGCCTCCTCCCACAGTTCAAAAGATGTTCTGATCTGGTTAGTTGCATTGGCCATGCTAAATTCTCCATCAATCCCGAACAAGCGCTGGAGTGTGGCAACTAGGAGACTTTCACAGTACCTTCATTGCAGTATTAATGTAAGCCTACTTGTGACACTAAGAACTAAACTTTAAAAAAAAGACTCAAAAACAGCTTTTTCCTCCTGCCATGAATGGGACCTACCTCATGTTAAGTTTATCATTCTCTACCTCCCTGTTATGACTATAACACTACATTCTGCGCTTTCTTCTTTCTGTCTCTGTGAGTGGTATGCTATGTCTGTATAGCGCACAAGAAACAATGCTTTTCACTGCACACTAATACATATGACAAAAATAAATCAAATCAAATCAGATTCTTTGGGAGCGAATTCCACAGATTCACCAGTCTTTGCAGAAGAAATTTCTCCTCACCTCAGTCCTCAAACTATGACCCTGAGTTCAGGCCTCCCCCACCATTGAGTAAACTCTTTCTGAATCTACCTTATCTAATCCTGTTAAAATTTTATAAGGTTCTATGAGATTTCCTCTCACTCTCCTAAACTCCAATGAATACAATCCTAACTGACTTAATCTCTCCTCATATGACAGACATGCCATCCCATGAGTCATTCCTTGGATCAGCTTTAATTAATTCTCCTTCCTCCCCTTCCACCCAGGAAAGGCTGCAAACTAGCCTTCCAGCATTTTTGACTGCATGTGTTCTCCTCTATGAAGGCCAATAATGTGCAGCACACTGTGAGCGCAGATAATCTTGCATTCTTCTTAAGGATGCAGAATAGAATGCCACAGAATTTGTCTAGACAGCTGAATTACTACTTTAAGCTGCCAATGATATGTTAGTGGGGAATTTGGATGGAAACACATGACTTTCATTGTACTTTTCTCACTTTTAATTTGGCTTGCTTACTGGTATATTAGTATGTGTTGTCTGTTGTGAAATTCTGGTATCACAGTCACCTGATGAAGGAGCCACACTCCAAAGATTGTGGTACTAAATAAACCTGTTAGATTTTAACCTGGTGTTGTGAGACTTCTTAATGTGTCCACCTCAGTCCAATGCCGGCATCTCCACGTCGTGAAATTTTGAGCTATTGCTGGGTGATCTTCAATCACCTTCATTATGCTTCTGGGGTCATTGAACACCGCTGGAGTGCTAACAATCTGGAACCATTAGAATTGCTACGTATTGGGTTGTCAAGTGCTCGGATGGTTATGAGAATGGAATTGCAGGGTATATAGGATCTGACCATGAAAGCTACTATAAATATGTGAAGATAAAATGATTAGTAAAGACAAATATAGATCCCTGACAGTCAAAAATTATAATGGGGAACAAAAAAAACAGAAGAATTGAATAGGTACTTTGGTTCTTCTTCACAAAAGAGATTACATACAACACCTAAAAAGGATCTAGTGAGAGAGTGGTATGGAAGGAAATCAGTGTTAGCGAGAAAATGGTGCTGGGGAAATGAATGAGGTTAAAGGCTGACAAAACACCAGGGCCTGATAATCCACATGCAGAGTATTAATGGGAAATAGCCCAGGAAAAATTAGATGACTTGATAGTCATCTTTCAAAATTCAACAGACACTGGAGCAGTTCTTACAGATGAGTGGGTGGTAAATGTAATCACACTATTTAGAAAAGGGAGGAGAGAAAGAAAGAAAGAATTATAGGCTACTTAACCTGGCATCAGTAGTGAGGAAGATTCTGGAGTCTATTATAAAAGACGCGATAACAGGACATTTGGAAAGTATTAGTGAGGTTGGACAAAGCCTGCATGTGTTTATGAAAGGCTTAATCAATCATTTGAAAATTTTGGAAGACAGAATAGATACGAGGGAACCAGGGGATGTGATGTATTTGAACTTTCAAGAAAGCTTTTTATAAGGTCCATCATAACAGCTTAAATGGCAAAATTAAAACACAAAGACAAGGAGTAATATATTGGCATGGATTGAGAATTGTTGAAAGACAAGAAACGGAGGATGGAATAAATCAGTCTTTTTCCGAGTGTCAGGCAGTAGCTAGTGGGATAACATAGCAGTCGAAACTTGGGTTGTAGCTGTTCGCATTATATATAAGTGATTAAATGTAACATTTGCAAGTTTGCTGACAACACAAATCTGGGCAGAATTGTGAGTTGTGAGGAGGAGGCAAGGGGGCTTCAAAGTGATTTAAACAAATGGAGTGAGTGGGTAAGCATATGGCAAATGTGATACAATGCGGTTAAATATGAAGTTATACACTTTGGTGTGAGAAACAGAAAGGGAGAGTATTATTTTAATATGATATATTGGTAAGTGTGAATGTACAGATGGATCTGGGTATTCTTGTGCACCAGTTAATGAAATTGGAGAGGCAAGTGCAGCAAGCAATTTTGGAAGGCAAATTTGATCTTCATTACAAAAGAATTTGAGTTTGTAAGTAGGAATGTCTTACTGCAGTTGTACAGGCTCTTGCTGAGACCACACAGGAATATTGTGTGCAGTTTTGCACACCATACCTCAGGAATGGTATACTTGCCACAGAGGGATTGCAGTGGAGGTTCACTGGGCTGCTACTAGGATTGACTTATGAGGAGGAACTGGTTCAACTGAACTTATATTCAATGGAATTTGGAAGGTAAGAGGAGATGTAATTGAAACATATCAAATTTTACCAGGGTTGGACAGACTAGATATAGAGAGGATTTTTTCCCTTGTTGGGGAATCTAGGACCACGAGGCACAATCTGAGGATATGGGACAGACCATTTAAGATTGAGATGAGGAAAGATTTCTTCACTCAAAGGGTAGTGAACCAATAGAATTCTCTACTACAGAAGCCTGTGGAAGCAATGTCACTGAATGTACTCAAGAAAGAAATACCTTTGATTTTCAAGGGGCATGGAGAGAAAGCAGGGATATTGCACTGAGATCAATCGTGATCCTACTGGATGGCAGAGCAGGCTCAAAGGACTGAATGGCCTTGTCCTGCTCTGCGTTTCCATGTGTCATTAAAAGTTTTTTTTACTTTTAAACTTTATTTAGTAGTGTCACAAATAGGCTTACATAAACACTGCAATGAAGTTACTGTGAAAATCCCCTAGTCTCCATACTCCAGCACCTGTTTGGATACACTGAGGAAGAGTTTAACATGTCTTTCAGACTGTGGGAAGAAACCAGAGAAAACCCACACAGACATGGGGAGAATGTGCAGACTCAGCATAGGTAGTGACCCAAGCAGGGAATTGAACCAGGTCCCTGATGCTGTGAGGCAGCAGTGCTAACCACTGTGCCACTGTGCTGCCCCATTAGTGATGATCAGTAGTTTTAAGAACCCTGCAGTTGTGTTGACATTTAATATGTTCCTTTCTTTCCATGTTGCTCCTAGAAAGCAAGGTTACATGACCTGAGTGATGTATCAGTTTGATTGATGCAGCAAATTCCTCTAGTGGTGGCTCAGGCAAGCCAGGGACATAAAGACTCAATGATGGTGACTCTGAAGGCAGAAGACAAATTTGTCTCTGTTCTCGTACAACTGCCAAACTCTTATAAATGTCACAAATAGGTGACAATCTTTCTTGAGTACATTCAGTGACATTGCTTCCACAGGCTTCTGTAGTAGAGAATTCTATTTGTTCACTACCCTTTGAGTGAAGAAACCTTTCCTCATCTCAATCTTAAATGGTTTGTCCCATATCCTCAGATTGTGCCTCGTGGTCCTAGATTCCCCAACCAGGGAAGAAATCCTCTCTATATCTAGTCTGTCCAACCCCGTAAAATTTGATATGTTTCAATTACATCTCTTATCACCTTCCAAATTCCATTGAATCAGTTGAACCAGTCCCTCCTCATAAGTCAATCCCAGTAGCAGCCCAGTGAACCTCCACTGCAATCCCTCTGTGGCAAGTATACCATTCCTGAGGTAGGGAGAGCAAAACTGCACACAATATTCCTGTGTGGTCTCAGCAAGAGCCTGTACAACTGCAGTAAGACATTCCTACTTACGAACTCAAATCCTTTTGTAATGAAGATCAAATTTGCCTTCCAAAATTGCTGAACACACTGGAATGGCTAGTAGCACCAAAGGCTGATATAGTTATGTTTGGGTCAATTATTGTAGTCCCTGAGATGCCTGTAGATTGGTGCCCAATGCTTGAAATACAAGTGCAGTGAGTCATTCTCCTTCAGGATCTTGTTTTCTTCCAATGACTCTAAGAAGATGATTAGCAGTGCTGACGGATTACTGACACTGAACATTAGGTTTTGCAGTTGCTGGGTAGAATAGGTAAGAGGAAGAAGAGTTTGTTGAATGTCCGCTCCAGTGGATTGCTAAATATAGAAAGTTAGCAGAAAGTTAGCAGAGAAAAAAATAAATGAATTAGCCATAATGCACCAAGTTTGGATGGCAACTCAAAACAGCAGGGTAAGTCCAACTCTTCAGAATTAGTTGACTTTGCTATAAGTAGTGCTGCTGAGGAATGAACAATCTGAAAACCCCCCAGCGCTTTAAACAGGCATTCTCATAAAGCTGTACAAAAGAGCACTGGGAATTGAATATCATTTCCATCTGTATAATTGTCCCCGAGTTGATGAGGCCAAAGGATTCTGGTATTGCAAATCAAGTGGCAGTCACAGTGGAATGTAGACAGTGCTTGGACCTATACCTCCCAATTCCGTGAGCTTTATGCATTTATGGCCGGAATTTTACTGGCACACCCACCCCGATTCCGGAGGCAGGCAAGGCTAAGAGAGTTTGCCTCAGGCGGGATTGTACGAACCACGGGTGAACATGCCGGTAAAATTCCACCCTGTGTCTCAAGAGCGATGTCAGGTAATTGGCTCTTTGGGACTTCCATCACCTGAATGCCTCAGCAACACACTTACCTTGGTGGGGCAGATGATGCTATTCATCCATTCCCTGCGCTGGAGGTCCTGGGTACTAGCCATCCTGGAGGTTTCCTCACATACAGGATTGGTGCAATGGCTGAGCCTGTTCCTGGACAGACTCCCTTCTCTGGTCTCCACTGCATTGAGCAGAACTTCCAGGAGTGCCTCACTGACTCTGCGGGGGGGACAAAGCTCCCTGGGATCGATGGGCCGTCTCCTTCTTCCATTGTGGCTATGTTGATCTTTTAAATATTATGTCTGGGCATAATGGATAGCCATGTGCCATCCAGCCAACTATGCTGTGTAAAACATTGAGAAACCCTTACTGGAGAATTGATGAGGCTGGCTTTGTAATACAATGCAAATTCCCACCAGTCTCCATGATGGAAAATACTCCCGATCTAGTCTTAGAATGGAAAATTCTATTATTTGTACATGAATCATAGAAACACACTGGTACAGGAAGGAATTAGGAAGGCAATTAGACATGATAGCTTTCATCACTGAAGAATTGGGATATCAGAATAAAATAAGTCTGACTCCATTTTCATTGGGCATTGGTGAGGATATCTGAAGTATTGCCCACAGTTTGTCTCCTGGTCAAAGAAAGGACATACTAACCCCACAAAAAATACAGCAAGGATTCATTAAATTACTTCCTGGAATGAGGAGATTGAGGATTGAATAGATGAAGTTTCTTTTTTGCATTTAGAAGAATGAAAGATGATTTAACTAACTTACACAATGGTTAAAGAACCTTGACAGTATAAGTGCTGGGAATATTTTTCCCATGACTGACAAATTCAGAACACAAGATCATAGTCTAAAAGTAAGAGGTTGACCATTTAGGATTGAAATAAGAAAGAATTTCTTCACTCAAATTGTTGTGAACCTCAGGACTTTCAACCCCAAGAGATGTGGATGCTCAATCATTGAATATATTGAGGATAGAGGCTAGTAGATTACTAAGGGAATTGAGGTTTATATGCATAGTGCATGAAGATGGAGTCGAAGTAGCAGGTAAGCCATGATCATAGCATACAACTGCCTGCCAGTGACTATCTCCAACCATAGAAAATCCAACATCCCCCTTGAGGTTTAATGGCCTTACTATTGCTAAATCCTCCACTACCAACATCCTGGGGGTTACTATTGACCAAAGACAGAGCTGAACGCCATTTAAATACAAGCACAGGTCAAAAGTTGGGAATTCCACAGTGAGTAATAACTCTCCTGTTTTTCCAAGGCCTATCCACCATCTGCAAGGCACAAGTCAGGAGTGTGATGGAATGCTCTTCAATTGCCTGGATGAGCGAAGCTCTGAAAAAACTTAAGAAGCTCAGCACCATCCAAGCAAGTAGAAAGTAGATTGCCTGATTGCATCCCTTCTACCACCTCAAATGCTTCCTCCCTCCAGCATTGGCACACAGTGGCAGCAGTGTGTACCAACTTCAAGACTTATTCATTCTAGAAGGATAAGGGTAGCAGATGGAAACAACACCACCTGCAATATCCTTTCCAAGCCATGCATAATCCACTGGATTTGGAACTATTCCTTCACTGTTGCTATGTCAAAATCCCGGATCACAACCACCCTCCCCCCGCCCTCTCAGCAACACTGTGGGTGTATCTACATACATGGACTGCAGTAGCTCAAGAATATGGCTCACCAGCACCTTCTCAAGGACAATGATGAATGGCAACAAATGCTCGCCTATCCAGTGACACCCACATCAGTTTGAAAGATTTCAAAAAAAAGACCCTGTTGAATGGAGGAACAGGTTCGAAGGACCATCTCCACTTCCTGTTTCTTATATTCTTCTGACTCATGTGTTACCAAATCAGCAATAAAATAATCTTTCTATATTAACATCAAATAAAATAGTTCTATGTACTCTGTATGATCTGAACAAAAAATACTTTCTCTTGAAGTAATTGTACATCAAGTTAAGCTCTGAACTAATCAGGACTCAGACATTGTTGCATTTTATTGATTTAATCAAAGTGCTATTCTGTTCCATTTGAGGAATTAATTGATTATTTTAATCTTTATTAATCATTAATCTAAAGCACCGGATCAATTTTCAATGTATGAATCCACATGATTTGATGCTCAGCAGAACAGTCACTGCAAAAGCAAATTGCATTTATATAGCACTTCTTGTATACACACTAATAATCCAGAAACCCAGGGTAACCCTCTGCAACCCAGGTTCCAATCCCACTAGGGCAGATGGTGAAAATTGAATTCAATAAACACCTGGAATATAAAGTCTACTTATGACCATCAAACCATTGTTGATTGTTGTAAAAGCCTATCTGGTTCACTGTCCTTCAGGGAAGGAAAGCTGCTGTCCTTACCCGGTCTGGCCTACATATGATTCTGGACCTACAGCAATGAGGTTGATTCTTAATGCCTTCAGAGATGGGCAATAAATGCTGGCCCAGCCAGCAATGTCCACATTCCATGAACAATTTTTTAAAAAGTGCGTTGCGATCACAGGAGTCTTCAATGACTGGGATTATTTTGTTGAGCGATGTGACAAGATGTTTTTTTAAATATATCTTTTTTGTTACTCATCATGATGCTTTGAGTTCTCAGGAGGTGATCATTTCGATCATTTTGTGAGTCATCCCAAGCCCAGGTAAGGGCGCAATGCCCAGGATAACAAGCCATTGCAAAAAGACAAACCAGCAAATTTACAGCAGGAATCACGGAGGAGCTGGAACCTCTCTTGAGAGCCAAAGGCTGGTTACAGGTAGAGGAGGATCCTTGTGAAGAAAATTTATGTTTTCTTAACAGCATACATGAAGAAGGCAACACTTCTCCATTTTCTTTTCCATCTTCATATTCTTCATTACTGATGGAGAATGAAAATGAGAGCCGTATGAACATACAAATTAGGAGCAGGAATCGACCATTTGGTCTCTTGAATGTGTTCTACTATTCAACAGAATCATTGATCATCTGATTGTGACCTCTAATCAATTTCCTTCCCATTATTTTGACTTCCTTGTCTAATCCAGCCTCAAGAATGTTCAACAACCCAGTCTCCACTACTCTCTGAGGAAAAGAGTTCCAAAGACTCATGATTCTGTGAGAAAAATTCTCCTCATTTCCATGTTAAATAGGAGATCCCTTCTCCCATCTAGTTCTTGTCCCTCCCACAAGTGGAAACATCCTTTCAATATCCATCCTGTCAAATCCCTTCAGGATCTTCTATCTCTCAGTAAGATCACCTCTTATTCTTCTAGATTCCAATCGATGCAGAGCAAATCTATCCAAATCTTCCGCATAGGATAATCTCCCCTCCCTCTCCACATTCCTGCAGTTTAAAGAGTTAGCAGATGGATATGCTAATCATAGAATCCTACAATGCAGAGGAGGCCATTCAGCCCATCGAGTCTGCACTGACCACAATCCCATCCCGGCTCTATCATCACAACTCCATGCATTTACCCAAGCTACACCCCCAAACACTAAGAGGCAATTTAGCATGGCTAATCCACCTAACCTGCACATCTTTGGACTGTGGGAGGAAACTGGGGCACCCAGAAGAAACTCACACAGACACGGGAAGAACGTACAAACTCCACAGAGACAGTGACCCATGCCGGGAATTGAATCCAAGCCCCTGGCGCTGCGAGGCAGCAGTGCTAACCACCTTGCCACCATGTGTGATGTTGATAATGATGTGCCACTGATATCAATCAGTTGTGTTATATTCTCAACAAAGGTTGAAATCATGCCTGGAGCTAAGTGCCTATCCTATAACCTGTTTAGATGTAGTATTAATAAACAGGTTACAGAGGTACTAGAGAATGGCCACAATGTATTTCAAATTCAAGTCTTCTGACCAAGGTAGAAATAAACACATTGTGGCAATTCCATGAATCAGTAGTCTGATGAAGTTGTCTTCTTTCTTAAATAAGAGAGTCAAACTGTGCGCAGTATGTTGACTTGTTTTGATTTGATTTATTATTGTCACATGTATTAGTATACAGGGAAAAGTATTGTCTCTTGCATGTCATACAGACAAAGCATAGAATTCATAGAGAAGGAAATGAAAGCATACAGAATATACTGTTACATTCATAGTTACGGTGCAAAGAAAGATCAACTTAATACAAGGTTAGTCCATTCAAACATCTGACAGCAGCAGGGAAGAAGCTATTCTTGAGTTAGTTGGTATGTGACCTCAGACTTTTGTATCTTTTTCCCAACGCAGGAAGGTGGAAGAGAGAATACCTAGGGTGCGTGGGGTCCTTCATTATGTTGGCTGCTTTGCCGAGGCAGCAAGAAATGTAGGCAGAGTCAGTGGATGGGAGGTTGGTTTGTGTGATTCATTAGGCTACATTCATGATGTTTTCTAGTTCCTTTTGATCTTGGACAGAGCAGGAGCCAAAAAAAGTTGTGACGCAACCAGAAACAAAGAATGCTTTCTTAGGTGCATCTATGCTAGTTGATGAGGTAACATACCAAATTTCTAGACATAGGGATTTTCCAGACGTAGGAATTTTCTAAAATCCCCACCGTCCCCAGGGCGTGTTTTGGTTGGTGGAGACAGTGGGAGTGGCGGCAGGACCATCCATTCTCACTGCTGCCAACAGAGTTTCCCATGTTCGTGCCCTGCACTGCCAAGGAACTCATTGGCAGATTGCCATTGGTGGGACCAGAAGATCCCGCTGGCAGGCACGGCTGGAAAACCCTGCCTGTGGTCTCATCACTGTAGCAAAAAATCCGTACTTTTATCTACTATTCCCCTTGCAATAAACAACAATATTCCTCTTGTCCTTCTGAGAAATCAAAGAGCAAATTTAAGACTACAAGGCATGCAGAAATGAACTGAGAATTTGTGCTTTGCCAGTCACTGCCACATTCTCAGTGTCCTTACAAACAACGATGAGACACAATACAGGAAGGAAATAGAGATCTGATGAAGTGCTGCAATGACAATAATCTCTCCCTCAATGTCAGTAAAATGAAGAAGGTGTTCATCAACATCAGGAAGCGTAGTGGAGGACATGCCCCATGTCTATATCAATGGGAATGAAATGGAGAAGGTCAAGAGTTTCTCTAGATTCTAGGTGTTTGGATGACCAACAATTTGCCCTGATCCCTCCTCGCCGACATTACAGTTAAGAAAACTTACCAATGCCTCTACTTTCTCAGAAGGCTAAGGAAATTCTGCATATCCACTACGACTCTCACCAATTTTTACAGACGCTCCATAGAAAACATCCTTTCCAGATGCATCACAGCTTGATATGGCTCCTGCTCTTACCAAGACTGCAAGAAATTACAAGTTGTGAACAAAGCCCAGTCCACCGTGCAAACCAACCTCCCATTCATTGATTCTCATTGACTTCCCACTAGCTCAAGAAAGTAGCCAACATAATAAAGGTTCTCATGCACCCTGGATATATTCTCTTTCATTGGGAAAAAGACACAAAAGTCTAAGGTCACATACCAACAGACTCAAGGACAGCTTCTTCCCACTTGCCATCAGACTTTTGAATTGACTTACTTTATGTTAAGCTGATGTTTCTCTGTACCCTAGCTACAATTGCAACACTATCATCTGGACCCTATCCTTTCTTCTCTCCTGTGTACTCTCTGAACGTTAAGTTTTGTTTGTATACTATACAAGAAACAATATTTTTCACTGTATCCCAATACATGACAATAATAAATTGATTCAATGCAATTCAATACAATGAAGCAATTACTTTCAAATCACCTACTCCTTTACCATCCACTAATTGAGAGGTAACCTGTCAGGATTTGCTTTTCATCTCTTACACCTCATTGCTGTTTTAATAACTGGTAAACCTAGGAGGGAACAAATCAGTAAGTACTTGGTCACCTCCTGTGAAAGTTGAAAGTGACTTTTTTCCCTTTTTGTGACATATTTACTTTGGTTTTTACTTTTTTATATGGGCTAAGAAATGAAGAGAAAAGAGACCCTTTGATTCATGGCATCAGTTCAATTACTGTAACCAGTCTGATTCATACATCAGTTCAGTAAATGCACCCAGTGAAACGATACCAAAAAAAGGTTGAATATAATTTTCTCATGGCAGGTTAATGACTTGGGCTGTTGGTTCTGTAGGAGATGGTGCAAATACTTTAATAATTGGCTCCAATTTATGTGAAGTGAAAGGGAAGGGGAGAATATACGATTCCTTCAGGCAGAGCAGTTAATGGTCAGGATGCAACCAGAGTCATCTGAAGTATTTCGAAGTGCCCAGGTTGTGTCTTTCGTTGCAAATGAAATTCATGCTGTGCAGAATCGGCTTTTCACACTTCAAGAGTAATTCTGCCCCTTGAGTTAAAATTGCCGATATTAAAGCAAAAACATATAACTCTATGGAAAATACTTGCAAGCAATCCATTTTTGCTCCTTGAGGTCTTAGGCATTTTTTTGAAGTTTAAATGCACGCCACTTGAAATAGTGACACTTCCTCTGCTAACAAATTCTTATAAGATGAATTTAATGGTAGGATTAGTAAAAGAAATCAACAATTCACCATTTTTTTTACAAATGAACCAATAAAAGCATCCTTTCCAGATGTATCATAGTTTGGTATGGCTCCTGCTATGACCAGAACATAAAAAACTATGTAGTCCAGTCCATCATACAAACCAGTTCCTCATTCATTGGCTCTGTCTACACTTCCCGCTGCCTCAGAAAAATGGTCAGCATAATCAAGGACACCATGCGCCCTGGACATTCCCTCTTCTATCTTCTTCCATCTGGAAAAAAATACATAAGCCTGAGGACATGAACCAACTGCCTCAAGAACAGCTTCTTCCCTGCTGCCAACAGATTTTTGAATGGCCCTACCTTATATTAAGTTGATTTTTCTCTACACCCTAGCTATGACTGTAACATTTTGCATTCCCTTGTTTCCTTCTCCCCTGTGTATTCTATGAATGGTAGGCTTTGTCTGTATAGCGCGCAAGAAACAGTACTTTTCAATAAATCCCAATGCATGTGGCAATAATAAGTCAAATCAAATCAATTGGAATATACCTGAAACATTGCTCATTTCACCTTCCCCATTATCAGAATTACCCCATTGCTCAATATGAGTAATAAATGTTCCAGCTTTGTGGTGGTCAGAAGAGAACAGCAACTTCTCTTTTGACTATCTGTAAATCCCAGCTTAGACACAGAACATGGAGGTAGTAAAGGATGTACATCAAAGTACAGAATCCACAATGAAAATGAATGAATACATTTAGACCATAAGACATAGGAGCAGAATTAGGCCACTTGGCCCATCGAGTCTGCACCACCATTCAATCATGGTTGATATTTTTCTCATCTCCATTCTCCTGCCTTTTCCCCATAACTCCTGATCCCCTTATTAATCAAGAACCCATTGTTCTCTGTCTTAAAGACACTCAATGATTTGGCATCCACAGCCTTCTGTGATAAAGAATTCCACAGATTTATCACTCTCTGTTTGAAGAAATTCCTCCTCATATCTGTTTTAAAGAATTATCCCTCTAACTTGAGGTTGGACCCTGTGGTTCGAATTTTTCCTACTAATAGAAACACCCTTCCCACATTCGCTCTGTCCAGACCTCACAGTATCCTGTAAGTTTCAATGAAATCTCCCCTCATCCTTCTAAATTCCAATGAGTACAGACCTAGAGTCCTCAACGGTTCCTTTCCAGAAACAAATTATTTCTGTGACTAACAAAACTCTACTTTTAAAAACATGCCTGTTGTCTGAGAGAAGTTCTTTTTTAAAGCACATCGCTCTGGGAAGGGCAGCATGTTCTGCACTGTCAGAAGTACTCTCTGATTAGCTACAGATTGCAATGCGCTTTTTTAAGAAAGGCATGGTTGCTGTCTTAGTACCTGAGCCAACTTAGTCATCACTTAACACTTCTAAGAGTATGTAATTTAGCCCATTACTATTTGTGGGACCATGTTGTGCACTGAAGAATGTGAAATGGTAGCACGTTAGATTCAGCAAAACCTCAAAATGATAAAGTTGCTGAGGATGGGTCTGGATGGGATTGTGTCCATGCAGGCTGGATGGACCAAATGGCCTCTTTCTGTACTGTAGGGATTCTGTGATTCTAATTTCACATCAATATGGACCCATGACTCGTCTTTTGTATTCAGAGTAATCCTGTAAGACTTGTACATAACAACTAATTCCACAAGATTCCACAAGGGTCCTGCAGTGCTTGAACCACTACAGAGTCATAAAGTCATAGAGGTTTACAGCATGGAAACAGGCCCTTCAGCCCAACTTGTCCATACTGCCCTTTTTTATTAACCAAGTAACTGGCTTGGTAATAGGAGACGGAGAGTAATAGTGGAAGGGTGTTTCTTTAGCTGGATTTCGATCACTAGTGGTGTGCCACAGGGCTCAGTACTGGGACCTCTTCTATTTGTAATATATATAAATGACTTGGAAGAGGGAGTAAGTGGAGTGATCAGCAAGTTTGCAGACGATACAAAGATGGCTGGACTTGCGAGATAGTGAGAAGCATTGTCAGGCGATGCAGCAGACATAGATAGGCTGGTAGCTTGGGCAGACAGATGGCAGATGGAATTCAATCCTGATAAATGTAAGGTGATGCATTTCAGGAGAAAGAATGTAGTGGGGAGGTATATGATAAAGGGTAGACCTATTAAGAGTATAGAAACGCAGAGGGACCTGGGAGTGCAGGTGAACAAGTCTCTGAAGGTGGCAGAGCAAGTGGAGAAGGTTGTGAAGAAAGCATATAGTATGCTAGTCTTTATAGGAAGGGGTATAGAGTACAAGAGCTGCCTTTAATATTGCAGTTGTATAAAACGCTGGTTAGACCTCATTTGGAATACTGCTCCAGTTCTGGTAGCCTTACTACCGGAAGGACGTGGAGACTCTGGAGAGAGTGCAGAGGAGGTTTACCAGGATGCTACCTGGTATGGAAGGTCTGAGTTATGAGGAGAGAATAGGCAAATTGGGACCGTTTTCTTTAGAAAGACGTAGACTTAGAGGAGATCTAATATAGGTGTACAAGATTATGAAGGGAATAGATAGAGTAAACAGGGTTAAGCTTTTTCCTAGGATGGACTCAAATAGCATGAGGGGTCATGGGCTTAGGGTGAGGGGGGGTAACATATAATTTGGATGCTAGAGGGAGTTTTTTCACACAGAGGGTGGTGGGGGTATGGAATGCACTGCCAAGTAAAGTGGTGGAGGCAGGTACTCTGGAGTTAGTTAAGAAATACTTAGATGGGCACATGAACAGAATGGGTATGGAGGGGTATAGAAAACTGATTTAAAATAGGGATCATGAGCCTTGGGAGTCCTTGGGAAGTGTGTAAATAGATGATGATATTGATGTACTTGTTTTTATCCTACAGGTGCTTTGGTCCACCTTGTTGTCTAACGAGGGGCATACACGCGATGGGTCGTGAGAGGGCTGCTCTTGGATCTTTTTCGAGAGTATCCTAGTGCTTCACATCGTTAGTGTACGCTTGACCTGGACCATTTGATGGGCAACACGACAGCTCAGTGACTATCGCTGTGCTGTGCAGATACATGGATTTAGGCCTGTGTCTGTGGGAGTTTGCGCATTCTCCCCGTGCTTGCGTGGGTTTTCTCCGGGCGCTCCGGTTTCCTCCCACATCCCAAAGATGTGATCTTACGCTAATTGGCAAAACAAATTCTCCCTAAATTGTCTCAAATTTGGTTTTAATCCATAGATCTATAAACATGGACAGGGATTGCAGGTAGAGGTGGGAACATCGGGGTGGCGGCGTGGGCTCGTTGGGCCAAAGGGCCTATTTCCCGTGCTGTTTTGTTCTTTGTTCTTTGTTCTTTATTAAGCTGGTCCCAATTGCTGGCATTTGGTACATATCTTTCTGTACCCATCTTGCCCATGTAACTGTCTAAATGCTTTTTAAAAAACAAAATTGTACTCATGCCTACTACTTCTCTGGCAACTTATTCCAACACTTACCATCTCTGTGTGATATATTGCCTTTCTGGACCCTTTTATATCTTTCCTCTCTCACCTTAATCCTATGCCCTCTAGTTTTAGACTCCTCTACCTTTGGGAAAAGATGTTGATACCTAGCTGATCAATGCCTCTCATTATTTTATTGACCTCTATAAGATTACCCATAAGTCTCCGATACTCCAGAGAATAAAGTCCAGTCTATCCAGCCTCTCCTTATAACTCAAACCATCACGTCCTGGTTGCATCCAAGTACCTCTTTTCTGCACTCTTTCTAGTTTAATAACATCTTTTCTAAAATAGGGTGAACAGAACTGGACACAGTATTCCAAGTGTGTCCTTACCAATGTCTTGTACAACTTCAAAAGGACCTCCCGACTCCTGTATGCAATACAATTCACTAACCGTTTACAATTTGCATTTATTATTTGGATTTTGGAATCAAAATCACTTTCATCTCCCTTGCACAATGTGCTTCGCAGATGTGAGAGGTGGTGCGCCATTTGCTGATAGCAGTATCTTATGGTCCCGGAATTGCCAAGGGGTTTCCTGTTGAACGTACACTTTGGTGCCGGGCAAACCATGGCAGGATGCACCATCGGCAGGACCATAAGATCCCGTCGGCATCAATGGCAGCAATGTTTTGATAATAAATTCCAGATTTGCAGAAAATATCAATTCTGGTGGGAATAGTCAATATCGAGGAGGAGAAATTGCTGGGACATGAATAAACTTTATATCCCCAGCAATGGGAAGATGATTGGCAAGTGAAGCTCTTCATTCTCAGACTGTGTCCTCTAGTTCTGAATTCACCAATCATAGAAGCATTCTAATCACATCCTCCCTGGCACGATATGTGAGAATTTTGTAAGTTTCAATGAAATCATCCCTCATTCATCCAAAGTCTCAAGGTTACCTGCCCAGTTTCCACAATCTTCCTTCACAAGGCAATCCCAACATCCCAGGAATCAGTCTGCACCTGCCATGGGACTTAATCCACAATGATTTTGATTTGGTTATATTTATTATTGTCACAAATATTTGTACACAGAGAAAAGTATTGTTTCTTGTGCACTATATAGACAAAGGATACCGTACATCAAGAAGGAAACAAGAGAGTGCAGAATGTAGTATTATAGTCATCGCAAGGTTGTAGAAAAAGATCAACTTAATACAAGGTAGCTCCCATCAAAAGTCTGATGGCAGCAGAGAAGAAGATGTTGAGCCAGGGCAGGGCTTCATCAGTTAATGATAGGGTGTTGAGGAAAGTTATAAAACAAAGAGATCTCGGAATACATTTTCCTTAAAAGTGGAGTCACAGGTGGACAGAATGGTGAAGAAGGCATTCGGTATGCTTGGGTTTCATCGGTCAGAACATTAAATACAGGAGTTGGGATGCTTTGTTGAAGTTGTACAAGACATTGGTAAGTCCACACTTGGAATACTGTGTGCAATTCTGGTCACCCTATTATAGAAAGGATATTATTAAACTAGAAAGAGTACAGAAAAAAATTATAGGATACTTTCAAGACTCAAAGGGTTGAGTTATAAGCAGAGGCTGAATAGACTAGGACTTCTTTCTCTGGAGCATAAAAGGAGGGGGTGGCTTTATAGAGGTCTATAAAATAATGAAGAGCATAGATTCAGCTAGATCATCAATATTTATTCCTAAAGGTAGGGGAATCTAAAACTAGAGGGCATAGGTTTAAGGTGAGAGGGGAGAGATACAAAGATGTCTAGAGGGGCAGGTGAATGTCTGGAGATAGTAGTAGAGGTAGGTGCAATTTTATCTTTTAAAAAAGCATTTAGATAGTTATATGGGTACAATGGTTTTGGAGGGATATGGACCAAATGAAAGCAATTGGGATTAGCTTAGGGGTTTTAAAAAAAAGGGCGACATGGACAAGTTGGGCTGAAGGGTCTATTTCCATGCTGTATATCTCTATGCTGTATGACTATAACTCTATGCTCTTGAGTCAGTTGGTACACGATCTCAGATTTTTGTATCTTTTATTGACAGAAGAAAGCGAAAGAGAGAATTTCTGGGGTGTGTGGGGTCCTTGATTATGCTGGCTGCTTTGCCGAGGCAGCAAGAAGTGTAGACAGAGTCAACGGATGGGAGGCTGATTTGTGTAATGGACTGGATTTATTTCCGATCCTTTGCAGTTTCTTGGGGAGAATTTCACCCCATTCTCTGTAATGAAAATTAAATTGTACTAAGTGACCTCTGTTTGTGCCTTCAAATCATCTACCTTGATAAGAAGGCTTTGTGCATTCAGATAGACCATCTTTAATGTTGACTTTTTAGCATTATTTCATATTCTGAACTAATTCAATGCTGGCTTTTGATATCTGCCTTCTAACCACTTATTACTTCAAGCATTCGGCTTTGATGAACAGGGGATAGAATTAAAAAGTAAGAGAAGCTATGCTAAATCAGTTTGACAGATCACCAGAACCATTGTGCAGCTTTGTTTACCATATTATATAAAGGATATAGAGGCACTAGAGAGAAGATTTACAAGGATGATATGCATGTGTATACATATCAGGAAAGGATTAATAGTCTGGATAGCTTTTCTCTTGAAAAAAAGAGGGTGGGGGGATTCATCTGATAGATGCATTTATAATTATGATAAAATGGATACAGAATGTTTCCTCTTGCATGAAAGAGTCTAATTTCAGATCATCAATATAAGATAATCACCAAGCTATCCAGATAATCACCAAGAAATCAGATAGAAAGTTTAGAGAATATGGAACTTTCCAATGTAGTGAGTGGTCAAAGTGAATACTATTGATACATTTGAGAGGAAATTTGAGAAAAAAATGAGGGAGAAATGATTAGGAAGTACAATGATAGGTTGGGAAGACCTTAGATGGGAGGAAGCTTGAATGGGGTATTAAGATGGGCAGAGACTGGCTGTGGGAAACGGGCTGTTGCTGCACCAATATCCAATGTGTTTCTATGTAAAACATAAATTATCTATGCCCTGCTTCTTTTGGAGCAGCAGCAATTAGGATTAACTGAACCTGTCTCGTCTATATGATATTCGATTTGCTTTGATTTGATTTGATTTATTGTGGTCCCATGTTCTGAGGTGCAGTGAAATGTATTGTTTTGCGTGTTATCCATATAAATCGTACCATACATATCTCACAAAGAGTCGCTAAGCTCTGGCGCTATCTTGAAGCATGGATAAGGTCGATCCATAGTGAGATCAGTAACAGAACCCGATTCTCCCTCTACTTCGTGTGTTATGTGCAAATGTGAATAGAGTATTATTTTCCAGATACTCAAAAAAGATGGGAAATGGATAATAGAGACATTAAGATATATATTTATAGATATAGGGGTGATTCTCCAAAAAATGTTCCAAGTGTTGAATTTGCCTGAAAAAAGGTGTAAATCATGATTGTTTTCTCAGTGGGTGTTCAGACTCGAATCTCCCACACTCTGTGCACTGCAAAGGTCACAATCGTGAAATCATTAAAAGCTCGGAGGGAGTGGGGCCTATTCACATGGGAGTCTGAGAGTACGTAGAGTTCAGGAACTCTGCACATGCACAGTGGCTTGAACTGTCAACCTCCCATTTGCTGGCCCAGGCCATTCCCAGGCCAGCTCTGACCTCCCTCTCCAATCAAGGAGCGCTCTGAACTCCAGCTGTGCCAGACCCCCAGCAGCGATGAACCCCCACCCGTCACCCTGGCAGATATCCCCACCCCAAGGGAGACAGACCCCCTGGTAGACAACACTCCAACAACCCACTCAATTGTTGGCCTCCCCTCCAGCCCCAATTGAGCCAAATGGCAGAGTCGCAGCAGGACCCTTCCATTGCCATCGATCACCCCTAGGCCCCATCATCAGCTGAGCCCGGCCCATAGGCACTGCCCCTATGCCCCATTCCTTCTAGGCACTACCCAAAACCTGGTGGGTTTGCTAAGGTTTCCCTGGGCATGGGCACTTTGTCCCTGGGGCACTGCCAGGGTGCTCATGCCCATGGGGCACCACCTCCCTGCCACACAACCCTGTGGGGAGACCCAATTGCCCCCTCTTCATTCCCACGGGGCCTGTCACTAGTTCTGCAAAAGTGAGGAGCTACTCTAAATCACCAGAGTGAAATTGTATTGGCAGAATGGGAGATGCGATCACAGAATTCAGTCCCAAGCATATAAGCATATGCAAATAATATTAAAAATAGTTATGCAAATAATCATTAATATTTGCATATTAATCATATGCAAATGGCGCTAAAAAGTTATTTACCTGCTGTTCCCACCAGTGTACAGTGTGGTCTCAACTGTGCTGGATTTCCGTCACTGCGAAATGCATATGCGTTGGGAACACATATGTGAATCTCATAAATCGGCGCATGTGTGACCCTCCTGGCACAACCTACCAAAGGATTAATGGATCAGAATGGGAGAATAGAGCTTATTCAGGACCTAGAGATCAATCTGTGGGGGGAGCCAGAGGAAATTGGTCGAGTGTTAAATGATTTTTAAAAAATCTTTATTCCAATCCAATCAAGTCAAATTAAAGCTAATTCAGAATCCCAACAAGTTGGGACATTCCTGATCCAAGCTGACAAGACAGGGCTCTCACCACCTGTCTTGGGCTTGATCTACATGACCCAAGCTGATTGGAGTAGGTGTAGCTCCTCCTCCAAAGCTTGATCTTATTTGCATCTTAACCAAAAGACCGCGATGCCGCTTTAAAAAATTGCTTCAAATAAAGCTGAAATGAAACCTAATGGCTTCAACCAAGTGCAGCATGTCAATACTATTCTTGATCTTAGCCAAAAAGCTATAGAAATAATCCCTAAGGTAGAGTGTTAAAAGAATATTTCAAATCCACCTTCACCAAAGAGAACAAGTTTATGAAGGTATGGCACTCAGGAAGAGAGACTGCAAGGTTCTTGAACAACTTCACATCAGGAGTGACAAGGTATTGTGGACAAATCTCCATGTACAAATGAATTGTATCCTAGGCAGTGTGGGAGGTAAGGGAAGAGTTTACAATGGCTCTGACCCAAATTTTTAATGCCTCTTTGTCCATGGGGGAGGTGCAAGATCACTGGAGATTAGTAATAAGGTAGGGAACTACAAACCAGTGAGTCAGTGGCAGAGAAACTATTGGAGAGCATCTAGAGCATCTATCTCCACTTGGAGAGATAAAGCTTCATCAGCATGGTTTCATCAGAGAGAGGTCATGTGTAACAAAACTTGACTGGATATTTTGAAATGACCATGTGTGTAGGTGAGGATAGTACAGTTGACATAGTCTATATGGATTTCAGCAAAGCTTTCAACAAGTTCCCACATGGGACACATTTAAAGAAGGCAAATGCACAATGAATACAGGGCAATCTGATAAGGAGTCAGAAGATAATGACAGAAAACTGCTACAGTGACAGGAAGCCAGTGTCCAATGGCATATCACAGGGATCTGTGCTTTGTCCCCTACTATTCATTATTTATATAAACAAAATAGGTGGCTATGTGGGGGGTACCATTGGCAAATGTGTGGAAGACACGAAAATTGGTTGGGTGATTAACAGGAAGTTTGAGTATTTTGTGTTACGGAATTTTGATGGAATTTTCAAATGGGCACATAGAACAAAGAACAAACAAAGAACAAAGAACAATACAATACAGGAACAGGCCCTTTGGCTGTCCAAGCCTGCACCGATCATGTGTTCCTAACTAGATAAGGGCAGATAGAACTTAATCCTGAAAAGTGTGAGATGATATGCTTTGGAAGGAATAATTTGACAAGGAAATATTCAAAGAATAGCTTGTCACTGGGAAGTTCTAAGGAACAAAGGGACCTTGACATGTTTGTCCATAGATTTAAGAAGATGGAAGGGCATACTTGCCTTTATCAGTCAGAGCATAGATTTTAAATGCAGGGAAGTTATGTTGGAGTTGTGGAGAACTTTATGCTGTATGCTGTTCTGTTTGTCACATTATCAGAAGGATGTGACTGCACTGGAGGGGTTGCAGAGAAGATTCACCAAGATGTTTCCTAAGATTTAACATTTAAGTCATGAAAAGAGGTTGGATAGGCTTGGGTTATTTTCACTGAAGCAGAGAAGACTGTGGGATGACCTGATTGAAATGAACAAGATTATGATGAACACGGACAGGGTGAACAGGGAGTAGCCGTTCCCCTTAATGGAAGAGTCGGTCACGAGGGGCATAAGTTCAAGGTGAGGGGCAGGAGGTTTAAGTGGAATGTGAGGAAAATCTTTTCACCCAGAGGGTGGTGGAATGTGTTGTTTGGTAGAGATGGGTTGCTTCATATTCAAAAGCAACTGGATGAGCACTTGGCATGTCATAATACTGAAAGCTATGGACAAAGTGCTGGTGAGTGGGATTAGTTCGGTAGGTCAGGTGTTTCTCACCTGTTGGTGTTGACCCGATGGGCCAAAGGGCCTCTTCTGCATCGTGTGATTTTTTTGATTCTCTGGTGTCAATCTGCAGCACAGAAGTAACTTATGCAGCTTGACTTTGGCTCCTGATGAAGGATCCAAGGAGCAGCATCACCAATATCAACATCACCTAGGGAAGCTGCTTTCTCCTCAGTCACAGCCTTCCCTACAGGAAAATGAACAAAGAGAGAAGAAGGTATTACCTCCAGTACATGGTATACAGATAGAGGGTAGCCTTTAGTTTATTTATTAGTGTGACGAGTAGGCTTACATTAACACTGGAATGAAGTTACAGTGACAATCCCCTCCGGTGCCTGTTTGGATTACATTGAGGGAGAATTTAGCACGGCCGCTGCATTTAATCAGCACATCTTTCGGATTCTGGGAAGAAACTGGAGCACCCGGAGGAAACCCATACAGACACGGGAAGAACACGCAAACTCCGCACAGACAGTGACGCAAGACAGGAATCGAACCCGTGTCCCTGGCGCTATGAGGCGGCAGTGCTAACCACTGTACTACCATGCCTCCTCCCTCAACTGGTGGGATTAATTATGCCTTGTGAGGCTTAGCTTTATGTGAAAGGTCAGTGTTGACATCTGCAGTCAGCTGGAACATGACCGGTGATGTCAACAATTCTGTTGTTGCTGTTAAAATGTAAAAATCTGGTCATCGATTGTAAGGCACTTTGGGATGTCTAATGGTGGTAAAAAAAACAGTATATAAATGCAAGTCTCTCTGTTTCTTAGACTGTACCTATGAGGAAATCTCCTTCTCGGACCTACTTGTGGTCCCAGCAATAACCATTGCTGATTTCAAACGTTGTTGGGACGAGCCAGCTACTGGCCAGCAACATTTGAGGGCAGGGCTTTCTTCCCCAGGGAGAAGTGCCATAATTAACATGTTAAAGCCACCCCAGTGCAGCTTTTTTTAAAAGTTGTTCAGCTTGTAAAATCGTGGAATCCCTACAGTATAGGAGGAGGCCATTCGGCCCACTGAAGCTGCATCGACTGCAATCCCTATTCCCATAACCCCATGTATTTGCCCTGCTAAACCCCCTAACACAAAAGGACAATTCAGCATGGCCAATCCATGGTACGTCTTTGGACTGTGGGAAGAAACCAAAGCATTCGGAGGAATCCCATGCAGACACAGGAAAAACGGGCAACTCCACGCAAACAATAATCCAAGTCCGGAATTCACTCCGGATCTATGGCGCTGTGAGGCAGCAGTGCACAGCAGCACAGTGGTTAGCACTGCTGTCTCACAGTGCTAGCGACCCAAGCTCGATTTCTGGCTTGGGTCACTATCTGTGTGGAGCCTGCACATTCTCCTTGTGCCTGCAGGAGTTCTCTCAGGATGCTCCGGTTTCTGCCCACAGTCCAAAAAATGTATCGGTTAGGTGTCGGCCGTGCTAAGCTCTCACTCAGTGCACCCGAACAGGTTTGGCCACTAGGGGATTTTCACAGTAACTTCACTGCAGCGTTAATGTAAACCACTTGTGACATTAGTAAATAAACTTAACCGTTTTGCCACTGCGCTATCCTTTGTGACCAATTTTTCTCTCAAAGTGTTGTGAGAAAAACATTGGGTGATATGGTAGAAGGCAGGAGAGATTAAACGACGACAGTTTTTTTTAAAGTTAAGTGGCAAATATAAGAATAAGTACCAATAAATCCAATTGGGAATTCAGGAGAGAGTTCTTCACACAGGGTGGTGAGGATATGGAAACTACAAGTAATTGAGATGATTAGCGTCGATGCTTTGAAGGGGAAGTCAGCTAACTACATAATAGAATAAGGAATAGAAAGATATATTGACAGGGAAGCTTGTGTGGACCACGAACAGCAGTGAGGACTGACTGGCCTGTTTTTGTGCCGTACCCACTGAGCTTTATTTCCCATTGAAGTTGAAAGATTGGCATGAGTCTGCGTGGTTATTCATATGATTATCAGTTCTGCACAACATGTGCTCTGTAGCCTTGTTTATGCTGTCAACTTGAGATCAGTCAGAATCTGGTATGCATTCAACTCTGGAGTGGAACTAGTGGAATAAACGCTGCTTCACTGTGTGCTACAGAATTGGATTGGCAGATAATGCCAACCTCTCGATGGCTTTCATGCCAATAAGACTCTAGAGGTGTATCAGCGTAAATCTAGAATCTGCATCCCAACTACTATCGCTATTGCCTGGCAACACAAGGTGATTGGAATTGTGCCTGACACTGGCATCTGTCCATCATCGCACCATTATGTTTGATCAGAGCTGCCTCACTGTGCCTGTAGTGTAAACAGGGCATGTTCTTTTCATTAATCTCAAGATTATTTAGAGTCCTGCTGAATACCAGTAAAAAATGTCACATTAATAATATTGGCATTGATGACAGCCGCAATTCACTTGAACAGGTAAAGTGTGATCGAGTGTTAGGTCAGTTCAGATAACAAGTCTCTGGAATGTTAGATATTGGAATGTTAACTTAAAACAAGATTCTGAACATCATAACTACAAGAAAATCACAGCAATGCTAAGCTCAAACCTCTCTTGATTCTACGATCATGATCTAAGCCACAGGTGTCATTATTGGGAAATTACAGGAGTTTGAACATGATGCAAATCCGACCTGATTTCTTCTCAGTTCATAGTCGACGCTTCACCAATTTGATGATCTTTCTAATAACATTGCATGGAAGACTCGGTGACAGTAAAATAACCGAGCACGATATAAATATTTTTGTGTTAGAATTTATGTGAATGTTTTAATGACATACAACAATTTGCATTCCATTGCAGATTGCAGAAATACACCATTTTCAGTCAGCACAATGACACAGTGGTTAGCACTGCTGCCTCACAGCGCCAGGGAACCAAGTTTGATTTCCAACTTGGGTCATTGTCTGTGTGGAGTTTGCACATTCGCCCCATGCCTGGATGGGTTTCCTCTGGGTGTTTTGGTTTCCTCCCACCGTCTGAAACTTGTGCTGGTTAGGCGCATTGACCTGAAAAGGCACTGGAGTGTGGTGACTTGGGGAATTTCACAGTAACTTCATGTAAGCTGACTTGTGACTATTGAATAAACTTTAAAACTTTATTTTGTAGAGGAACATTGTAGTCATTACATTACCCATTCTCACAGATATAAAGCAAATGCTTAGAATGGACTGGGCAAACCCAAATCTATTCCTTGCTTGCTCCAAAAGCCACATTCAAATTCCAATTGACTCCAATTTAAGATCCTCACAAGGGAGACAAACATTGCACCCCATCTTATCATAGAATCATAGAACCCTACAATGCAGAAAGAGGCCCTTCGGCCCATCAAGTTTGCACCAAACACATTCCCACCCAGGCCATATCCCCAAATCAGACCCAGTAAGCCCTCTAACCTACGCATCCCTGGACGCTAAGGAGCAATTTCATGGCATGGCCAAACAACCTAACCTGCACATCTTGAACTGTGGGAGGAAACCGGAATACTCGGAGGAAACCCACGCAGACACGAGGAGAGTGTGCAAACTCCACACAGACCCAAGCCAGGAATTGAACCCAGGATCCTGGAGCTGTAGAGCAGCAGTACTAACCATTGTGCTACCGCTTGGGCCTTGATGTGATGCTTGACTTTGGCCATGCTACATCAGGAATTCATTTGATCCTTAATCTGCAGTGATTGTCAGAGATATACCTCATCAGCATACAGCACTGGAAGCCAGTTAGTTGTGACACTACTAGGTAAAAGGTCGCATGTGAGACCTGATGAAAGGGCAATGCTCCGAAAGTTCGTGCTACCAAATAAACCCGTTGGACTTTAACCTGGTGTTGTGAGACTTCTTATTGTGGGTAATGGTGTTCAATATCAGTCACTGCATGTAATAGGCAGTCAAACCTGTGGGACTCTGGAACTCAGTGCCTGAAAAGATGATGGAAATAATGACCCTGATAATTTATAAGAAGTATTTAGGTGTGCACTTGTGTACCAAGACATGCAAGCATACAAGGCCCAAGTGCTGGAAAATGGAATTCCAGTAGTTAGGTGTTTTGTTTTAATAGGTGCAGACACAATGGGCCAAAGGACCTTCTCTGTGCTGTAGATCTCTCTAATTCTTTGATAATTGATATCTTATGTTTTGAACTGCTACCTGAGTCAAATCTTTACCCTCGTAACTTAAAAGCACCTTTCCAAAGTGGTGCTGTGTGAGTGGGTGGGAGGTGGTGTTCCGGGGGAGTTCATGTTTAGTAAGTGGATGCATTCTCTGGTGGCTCAGATGCCCTACATTGGCAGAAACATTCATCAGGATTGGTAAGAGAGTATCCCAGTGGGAGCTCTAAACCCACAGAATTTTCAAGCCCCACAATTTTACTCATTCAATCGAAGACCTGTGGATTTGTCTAAAATTGATTAAAGAAAATGGGCAGTATACCAACAACAACATGCATTTGTCAAGCACTCTTAAAGTAATTTAAAGTAACTTTAAATGCTAGCACGAGGGGACACAACTTTAAATTAAGGGGTATGAGTTATAGGACGGATATCAGAGGTAGGTTCTTTACTCAAAGAGTGATTAGGGAGTGGAATGCCCTGCCTGCAGCTGTTGTAGATGCGCCAAGTTTGGTGGCGTTTAAGAGGTTAGTTGATAAGTATATGGAAGAGAAGGGAATGGTTTAGTTTGGAGGGGCATTGCTTTTTATTTTGGTCGGCACAACATCGAAGGCCGAAGGGCCTGTTCTGTGCTGTATTGTTCTATGTTCTATGTTCTATTAATAGCCACAAGATATCTCACAGGAGTATTATCGAGAAAACATCAAGGCAGAAGGACAGATGACCAAATGCCTAGATGAAGAGGTAGGTTTTAAACAGCCCTTCAGTTGAGGGAAGCCGGAGTGGCAGAGAGGCAAAGAGAAGTTTGGGATTAGGGCCTATTTGTTCTCCTGAGAAACCCAGTGGTGGGTGATAGCTGTTGTAATCCTTGTGGCAATTGTCTTATCACGATATATACCACAGTGACAGGTGGTGAAGGGATGGGGACTTACTGAGAATTACTAATCAGTAGACAGCTTTGTCCTGGATGGCATCAAACGTAGGTGTTACTGTGGCTGTTCCCAGCTGATTGACTTGAGCCTTGAAGATGACAGATCATGAATATTTACTAAGATGTCTCTACTTGCTTACTCTAAGCAGAAGCAAAGCGTTTCTGTGTTTTGAAAACAACTAGCACAGGTCTTTTTAAATTACAAATGCAAAAATGAGCAATTCAATAATGTACAGCATTTTACAGTGGCCTGCATAATTCTTCTTTCACACCAGTACGTTATACTTGACATTGTTTGCTCCCTGCTGATTTTACAGTTCCTTTTCAGCTCTAATACCTGTTACATTACAATGAGGAAAGAATCCAGTTTGGGATGCAGAACACACTCCGTGGAGGTGTGTGTGAGAAAAATGTTCTAGATGGAATGTGTGACTTATAAAGCTTCATGCATTGTTAACTGTAGCCATATGTTTATTGTCAGCCAGGTGTCTGACTCTTTGCCAATGCCTAAACCAAATGACTCACAGTGTTCCCTGAAGCACACAGCTTCTCCCTTAACTAGAACCTGAGAAACTTGGCACACATTTGTGAAATTTAGAGTAAGTGCTATGTTTATGTGATGGCCTATGCCTGGAAGTCAGGGGGGCATAGTGACACAGTGGTCAGCATTGTTGCCTGACAGTCCCCAGTTTGATTCCCAGCCTGGGTCACAGCTTGTACGGAATCTGCACATTCTCCTCATGCCTGCGAAATTTTCCCCCCAGTGCTCCAGTTTCCTCCCACAGTCCATAAGACGTGCTGGTTTGGTGCATTGGCCATGCTAAATTCCCCCTCAATTTACCCGACCAGGTGCCAGAGTGTGACAACTAGGGGACTTTCACATTAACTTTACTGCAGTGTTAATGTAAGTCTACCTGTGACACTGATAAATTAACTTGAACTTTAAAATTAACCAGCCTGAAAGTGCAATTAATCAGTTGCCCAGTCATCCAAACTGGGCTCTATCGAAAGGATCCCAACTGTCTGAACTAAATACACTATCTACAAATATCTCTCTTGTTCTGTCATCAGATGATGCAACATGTTTGGCCAATGTACCAAAGCACATTAAAGACACTTAGAATAAAATATCATGAGGGTCCCCACCTTGTTTTCAATGTCACTTGCTTTACTAAATTTAACACTTGGAGCATTTTTCATTCAAAGTGGTCACGTGAGACAAGGCCACAAATTCTGTCTTTCGCTCTTTCCGGTTCAGGATATGTGAAGGATTAGGTAAGAAATACTAGTTATTTTCATTTGAAATTAAGATATGGCAGTTCCTTTCACCAGAAAATGTAGATTCTCGTACAGCCTTTCAAGCAAGCACAATTCATAAACACAGGAAGGACTAAGCCCTTCTCCTTGGGGGAAAAGGACAGCTCCTCTTCTACACTATCTTGTTCAACTATCACACATGGTCCTCTTAAAAATCCTTCCAAGCTGGGATGTTTCATGCTTTCTTCTTGTTTGTGAACACTATATTTAGATACATATAACATTATAATAGTTCAGGATTTGTTTATTGATTCTTCCAGTTTTATCTTTTAACTCAGTATTTTTATACTGTTATAACATAATCAGTGAAAGTGGGCAGTGGGGGAGGTCCCCCATTGGCCAGTGATGAGGTATTCCAGATGCAAGACTAAGGAGGTTTGGCTTGTCAGCTACGACTCTTTCCAACTTTTACAGGTGCACCATAGAAAGCATTTTTCCGGTTGCATCACGGCTTGGTATCGCTCCTGCTAGGCCCTGGATTGCAAAGAACTGCAAAAGGTTGCGAATGTAGCCCAATCCATCACGCAAACCAGCCTCTCACCCGTTGACTCTGTCTACACTTGCCGCTGCTTCAGCAAAGCAGGCAACATGATTAAGGAGCCCATGCACCCCAGGCATTCTCTCTTCCACTTTCTTCCATTGGGACAAAGATACAAAAGTCTAAGGTCATGCACTAGCCTACTCAAGAACAATTTCTTCCTTGCTGCCATCAGATTTTTGAATGAACTTATCTTGCATTAAATTGACCTTTCTCCACACCCTAGCTATGACTGTAACATTACATTCTGCACTCTCTCCTTTCCTTCTCTATGAACAGTAAGTTTTGTCTGCATAGCGTGCAAGAAATAATGCTTTTTACTATATGCTAATACATGTGATGATGATAAATCAAATCGATCACAGTTGTTAATGGGATTTTCCATTGTTTGCGATCCTTGATCCTGGGAAAACGCAGTGAACAGTCGGAATAATCCATCCATAGAGTTTTACAGCATAGCCAGAGGCCCTTTGATCCATTGTGTCTGCAAGCCATCAAGCACCTAGCTATTCTAATCCCATTTTTCATTATTTGGTTCCTAACCTTGTATGCTATGGTGTTTCAAGTGCTTATCTAAATGCTTCTTAAGTGTAATGAGTGTCCTTGTCTTTATCGCCCTTTCAGGCAGTGAGTCCCAGATCCACACCGTTTTAGAATCACAGAATACCTTCAGGAGACCATTTGGCCTATCAAGCCAGCACCAATAACAATCCCACCCTATTAATCCCCCTGACATCTCCCTAATACTAAAGAACAATTTAGCATAACCAATCAACCTAACTCGCATATCTTTGGAGTGTGGGAGGAAACTAGAGCACTTGGAGGAAACCCATGCAGACATGAAAATATGCAAACTCCACACAAACAATGACCCGAGGCAGAAATTGAACCCGGGCCTCTGGCACTGTGAGGCAGCAGTGCTAACAACTGTGCTACCATGCCTCGCCTCTGGGCAAAAATAATTTTTCCTCAACTCCCTTCTAAATCTCCTGCCCCTTACCTTGAAACTATGCCCCCTGGTAATTAACCTCTCTACTAAGGGGAAATAGTTGCTTTCTATCTACCTTGTGTCCCTTACAATTTTGCACACCTCAATCAGATTTCCCCTCAGCCTTCTCTGCTCTAAGGAGAACTTGCTGATGCATTTTCTTCCATGCATGCTGATAGGCAGTCCAGACCATTCTGCACTCTGATTTTAAATCAGTGATCTTTCTTTTTGTGTTCATAATGTTAACTAAGGTCCTTTCCTTTACTACATCCATCCTTTACTCCCCGAACAGCAGTTATACATAAGCCAAAATTCTTTGATCTATGCTTCCTGATGGCAGGCTTTCAGTTGTGCCTCCCTTTCCCTCTCTCTCTCTCTTCCAATTCAGTGCCTGTTCTTTTCGCACATACTTGTGAAGTATCCTAGGATATTTTTCTTTGTTGAATTACATGCAAAGGTTTTCCTAGTGAGAGGGGCACATTCAATGGGAAATCCCATTGACAACAATAGGATCTGTCACCCTTGACTCCTAATATTGTTGAACAGTCAGAGTGAAGCCCCCCCACACAAAGTAGATGGCTCTCCCCACCCCACGGCAATTTAATGTTGGAGTTAAAGCTGCCAGGTTTCTCACATGGCACAGGCACCCCCATGGTCTGAAAGATACCAGCAGCGGTAAGATGAGGCTCTTATAAGTGGCTATTTATTGGACCCTTTCCCATACCCAAGGGTAGGTGGGCCACTACTCAATACCTCTCCTGTCCCTGTAAAATTTCAGGCAGGTCAAGGGTGGGTGAGTGGGTCAGCCGCAGAGAAGCATCTGCCCTTTCTGCCTTCCAACCTGCCATCAGGAAGCATAGAATCCGACCCTTGGAATTAACCACACAAAAAAAGATACTTTAGCTTGACTGGTTTAATTCCTCATGGGTCTTTTCATGATCCTCTTCATCTAACCACTTCCTGTATCCTTGACATACTTAACTTAGCTTCTGCAGTTAAAGTCTCTCCCTTATTCTCCTTAAACTGCTAATCATTCTTTGGGTAAACACATTTCTCCTGAATTCCTCACCAAATTTATCAGTGACTATCTACCACTCCAGATATCTAGTTTTGAAATACTCAACTGACTTCCCACTGCCTTGGCAAAGCAACCAGCATTAATTAAGCACCCCACGCATTCCGGACATTCTCTCTTCCACCTTCTTCCATTGGGAAAAGGATACATAAGATTCAGGTCATGTATCAACTGACTCAAGAACAGCTTCTTCCCTGCTGCCGTCAGACTTTTGAATGGACCTACCTCGCACTCAGTTGATCTTTCTTTACATCCCATGACTATAATACTACACCCTGCACTCTCTCCTTTCTTTCCCTATGAACAGTATGCTTTCTCAAGGCATGGTGGCGCTGTAGTCAGCACTGCTGCCTCACAGTGCCAGAGACCTGGGTTCAATTCCAATCTCAGGTCACTGTTTGCATGCAGTTTGCACATTCTCCCTGTGTCTGAGTGGTTTCCCTCCGGGTGCTCTGATTTCCTCCCATCATCCAAAAATGTGTGGATTAGGTCGATTGGCTATGTGTCAGGGGGATTAGCAATGTAATTATGTGGGTTATGGGAGTAGGAACTGGGTGGGATTGTGGTCAGTGCAGACTCAATGGGCCGAATGGCCTCCTTCTGCATTGTAGAGATTCTATGATTCTGCACAGCATGCAAGAAACAATACGTTTCACTGTATACTAACACAAGCGACAGTCATAAATCAAATCAAATTTAATTTAAAAGAAATCAGTTCGAAACATGTACTCCACATCTTTTAACATTTGTTATTGCTTGTTACAGCTATACAAATAAAAGTTTCTGTCCCTAGGTGAATCATGCTTGTGGTGCACTCCTAGCCTGGAAGATGCCAGGTGCAACGTCCAACCTGCAGTGAGCTAGCTGACCTTAACAGAGGCAGCTTTGATGGTGCTGCGATTGCCCTCAGGAATTCTGGACTCAGCAGCCAGAATTCCTGCTCCCGAGCACTAACCTAGTGATCCTGAGGAAAACTGCAAGGATAAAACTTGGACTCCACTGTGACGTCCCTTATGTTGAGTAAGACTGCCAGTACACATTGTTTCAGCTCTGATATGAAGAATGACTTCTCGGTCAAGGTTGCTGGCACCCACTATACTCTACTCTGGCTTGAGTCACCACATTTTGAGTTTAGAACTGTTGAGGATTTTTTTGATGTACAAAGAATAAAAGATATGGGGAATCTTTTTCAAAAATCTCATCTTCAGACTGATTCCTGGGATGGTAGGTCTGCCATGTGAGGAGAGGCTAGTCAGTTGGAATTTTATTCATTGGAGTTTAGCAGAATGAGGGGGAATCTCATATAAACTTATAAAAAGTCAACAGTTGGGTAAGGTGTATTCAGAAAGAATGTTCCCGATGGTGGGGGAATCCAAAACCAGGGATCATAGTTTGAGGATAAGGGACAAACCTTTTAGGATTGAAGTGAGGAGAAACTTCTTCACCCAGGGAATGGGGAATATGTGGAATTCACTACCAGACAAAGTAGTTGAATCCAAAACATTACACGTTTCCAAGAAGAAATTCGGTAGTGCTTTTGAAGCTAAAGGGATGAAAGGGTATGGGGTGAAAGGAGGATCAGGATATTAAATTTGATGATCAGCCATGATCAAAAGGAATGGCGGAGCAGGCTGAAAAGGCTGAATGGCCTATTCTTGCTTCTGGTTTTTACATTTCTATGCTAAATTCCTCGGTCATTAAAGCTTCATTTTGAACCTGGAATCAGAATCAATCAGAAGGTGGCTAACAACTCATTCAAAGAATTATTAATTTGGAAAAATATTGTGTTGCAAAGAAATGGTGCGATAGAACAACTCATAGGTTATTGCGAGGATGTTTCCACTAGTTGGAAAAACTAGAACCACAGGGTACAACCTCAGGCTAAAGGGATGATTCTTTAAAGCAGAAATGAGGAGGAATTTCTTCAACCAGAGAGTGGTGATTAAGTGGAACTCTTTACCGCAGAAGGCTGTGGAGTCAGGTCATTGAGTGTCTTTAAGACAGAGAAAGATAGGTTCTTGATTAATGAGGAGATTGGGGGTTAAAATCATAGAAACCCTACAACATTCGGCCCATCGAGTCTGCACCAACCACAATCCCACCAAAGCCCTACCCCCGTATCCCTACATATTTACCCACTAATCCCTCTAACCTATACATCTCAGGACACTGAGGGCAATTTCAGCATAGCCAATCGACCTAACTCGCCCATCTTTGGACTGTGGGACAAAACAAGAGCACCCAGAGGAAGCTCACGCAGACGCGAGGAGAATGTGCAAACTCCGTACATAGTCAGTGACCCAAGCCAGAAATCGAATCTAGGTCCCTGGAGCTGTGTAGCAGCAATGCTAACCACTGTGCTACAATGCCAGGTTATAGGAAAAAGGCAGGAGAGTTGGGGGTGAGAAAAAATTGGCCATGATTGAATGGCGGAGCAGACACGATGGACTGAGGCCTAATTCTGCTCCTATGTCTTATGGTCTTATTAACAAAGAAGAAAGAAAATTGCAGCACAGGAACAGGCCCTTTGGCTCTCCAAGCCTGCACCGACCATGCTGCCCATCTGAACTAAAACCTCTTACCCTTCCACGGACCATAAACCTCTATTCCCATCCTATTCATGTATTTGGTCCCTTAAAAGCCGTCAGATGTGGCGAAATATTAAAAATAAAACAATGCAGGTGAGGTAATATTACCTTGATCAATCAAAATTCAGAAGGCTGGATCCTTTCCAAACATTGTTACGCAACATTCAGAAAAAAAAAATCTCTCGTTTCACTGAACCTTAAGATGAATCCCCTAGATGCAGGCAAGTGATGAAAAATAACCACCTTTTTTTTCCCAAAAAACAAGCAGCTTGCATTTCTAGCTGTGTCGTATCAGCCTCTTGTACCTAACCGCACAACATATTTCTTTTCCACAGGAGGTAGCTATGACAAATTAGAAGTCCAACATTTTTCTGATGGTGCAAAGCCTCCAGCTGTCACTAGGGAGATACTGATCAGATTTCTTAGCTCCATGGTCCCGTGGCACCACAATGAGTTCCATATGGTCATCCAAATGCTTCACCTGTATCTGGTCACACTTCCAGTCAGAGTTTTTATCAAATTTATTTGATCAAATCCTCAACTTCCTTCGTGGAGTGGTGGGCCGTCAAAGGTGATGTTTGGGTTTTTAATGACTTTTTCTTTCATGTTCTCTCTGCTTAGTAATTCGAAGGATACCTCCCTTCAGATGGAAACACTGAGCTTCTTTTCAAGACTACAAAATGTAGCTTTTTCCGGTGCAATCACTTTAAGATCTTTTACTCGGTCACTTAAGCTCCATACAATGTATCATTCGTCCAAACCATAAGGCTAACACTGCTACAAGACCTCTGTTAAAGTTATTGCGAAGGAGGCTCCCATAAATGTGTAAGGTTCAGTCATTCACGTATCTCTTCCTAAGGCTGGAAGTTCTGGGCATTTCCATCATTTAAAGGGGCCCTCATAATCCAAGAACTGTACTCCCTGGGGAGGCATTGCAATAAATCTATCCATTGGTACATGGCCCGCTGCTTTGAAGTATCACTTGCTGCATCACCTTGGCATATTGCACCTGATCATGATGTGGAGATGCTGGCGTTGGACTGGGATAAACGCAGTAAGAAGTCTTATAATACCAGGTGAAAGTCCAATTTGATAGTAAACCCACAAGCTTTCAAGATTTGGCCCATTGGGCAAGCTTGTGGATTTACTATCAAATAAACCTGTTGGACTTTATCCTGCTGTTGTGAGACTTCTTACAACATTGCACCTGATCAGCATTGATTTTTCTCTGTGTTCTCTTCTGGCCTGACTTCTGCTGGGAACTTGATTCCCAGATACCAGCCAGCCATCCTTCAGCAAGTGGCCCTTCATCACAGACAAGTAGTTAACACTGCCAGAAGCTTGTTAACCATGAGTGTGTTGGAATTGAGCCTGATCACTGCTCTCAGCTAATACAAGATGGTGCCAGAGCAAGATGATTTCTTGCATGCTGCACCCAGCATATCTTCAAATTCTACCTTTTACTCTCATTCTACACTTCTAAAACTTCATTCTAATTCTATTCAACTCTCCAATGATATCCTAATTCGATTTCTTACAGGTTTGATGCACTCTAGACATTCTTTCTTCCATCTTCTTCCATTGGGAAAAAGATACAAATATTTGAGGTCACACACCAACCAGCTCAAGAACAATTTCTTTGCTGCTGTCAGACTTTTGAGCGGATCTACCTCGCCCTAAGCTGATCTTTCTGTGCACCCTAGCTATGACTGTAACTACATTCTGCACCCTGTCTTTTCCTGCTCTTTGTACGGTATGCTTTGTCTGTATAGTGCCCCAGAAACAATACTTTTTACTGTATACTAATATATATGAGAATATTAAATACTCCCACCACACACACACACACACACACACACAATCTCCACACTCACTCACTCAGCCTGTAAGTGCCGAGGTAAAGTGTGAGCGTTTTAGCCACAGCTCCAGCTGAATAATAGCCAACTCAGCTCAAAGTGAGGATTGAACTTGCAGCTCTCATTGATAATGTGCCTCGGTGTTTCTCTGGCTAGTCTACCTATCCTTTAGGCTTGGAGGAAATTTCTAATCAACAATAAGAACAAAGAAATGATTCTGTATCATTTCAAATCAGGAATCTTTTACCATGTATTCTGATAATGGTGGGTAATAGCATTGCAGTTTTGTTCAATTATATTCACAAGTCTTACTGGTTATTACACACGGCCAGGATAAATCTGGTCAAGCAATTAATCAGCAATTCAGCTTAATATTAGCGAAGACATTGCCTTTAAGAGATAGTACTGGTGCTGTGCTGAATAAATCTTAATGTCAGATGCGCATTTGCCAGATGAAATGGCTGACACTGGTCTTAGACACAGTCCTTCAACTCTGGAGATCTATGTCTAAAGGTAGTTTAGGAATGAATGATGAAGGTTATTTCTCATTAATCGCAGTTAAGGTCACAAATGAGTGTCTTCTAAAACTTCCATTCGAAGCTTTCCAAGGGTATGCATTGCAAAACTATTTTAATTCCTCCAGCCTCATAACCTTTCCCTCCCTGAGCTTTCCAAAGAAATTCACGATGTATGGAAATATGAAGTTATACACTGACGGAACTGCTTTAGGACATGTTTCACGATGAATAATCAAACACTCTGAAGGTTTCGCATGCTCTTTCCACAAAAAGTAAGTTAGTTTAATAAAAGGCAGATGCAGCTGTGAAATCTTTACTCTGCCGAAACTTCTTACACCAGCCTTCAATCTATTTCTATCTGAGTCTGAGCCACTAAGACGAAACAGCCAAGGACGTTTGACAGTAAGTACATACTTCTGGAGTCAGTTCTATCACTGGCATTTTAAACACACCAAGTGTTAATCCTTAGCTGTTCATACCCTATTAAAGACCATGTCAAGTAAGTATTAAACTTTAAACATTTTGAAGAGGCAGTCCATAAGGATACATGTAAAAAAAAATTACAGATCATCAAATAACATAACACAGAAGGAAGCCATTTGGCCCATTGTTCCTGCACCATAACTTTGAAAGGATTATCCAACTATTTCCTTTTGCCCTTTTCCCATTATACAAACCTTTCCTCTTCAATTATGTATCCAATTCCCATGTGAAAACTGCCATTAAATCAGTTTCCATCATCCTTCAGGCAGTCAATTGCAGATCATACCAACTTCCTACATAGAAAAAAAAATCCCTTCTATTTTATTTTAAAGTTTAGGTATTAGTGTCATAAGTAGGCTGACATTAACACTACAATAAAGCTACAGTGAAATTCCCCTAGTCGCCACACTCCGGTGCCTGTTCGGGTACACAGAAGGAGAATTCAGCATGGCCAATGCACCTAACCAGCACCTTTTTCAGACTGAGGGAGAAAACCAGAGCACTCGAGGAAACCCACACAAACACAGGGAGGACATGCAGACTCAGCACAGACAGTGATCCAAGGCTGGGAATTGAACCCGTGTCCCTGGTACCATGAGGCAGCAATGTTAATCACTGTGCCATTGTTTGTTGAGTCTAATTCGTCTGCTTGCCAATGCTTCTGACAATGGAAATAACTTTTCCTTATTTATTTAATCAAATCCTGAAGGATTTTGACCACCTTCATTAAATTTATTATTAATCTTCTTTGTTCCCGGGAGAACAATCCCAGATTCTTTTGTGCAATCACGTAACTAAATTCCTGCAAGCCGGGGAGAGTGCCTGACTCTCTGCTCTGCACCTCTCAAAGACCTTGGCAGCCCTCCTAAAATGTGGTGTACAGAATTGCTCACAACACTACTCCAGTTTATACATATCCAATGACACAGTGATTAGCACTGCCACCTCACAGCACTGGGGAACAGGTTCGATTTCAGTCTCGGGTCACTGCCTGTGCAGAGTCTGCACGTTCTCCCCGTGCCTGTGTGGGTTTCCTCCGGGTGCTCCACTTTCCTCCCACAGTCTGAAAGATGTGCTAGTTAGGTGCATTGGCCATGCTAAATTCTCCCTCAGTGCCTGAACAGGTGCCAGAGTGTGGCAATGTGGGGGATTTTCACAATAACTTAATTGCGGTGATAATATAAGCCTACTTGTGATACGAATAAATAAATTTGAGCTTTATAGCTTTCAGCACCATGTGTTGAATTTTTACATCTGAATCAAGTGCGTATATTTGGAAAATTTTCTGACTTCCCAAAGGTGACTCGGGAGGAAACTTCCCTGAATGTGTTCTGGAGTCAGGCCAGCCGCCCTGGAAACAGTGCAGAGGCAGTCACTGGAACTCTGGAGCACTGAGGTGGATTGGTTAAAAGACCTGAGTCGGTGCTGTGGGTCTTCGTTCTAGTTATAATAAGAATAGTAAAGCTTAGAGCTCATACCAGCTCAAGCCATACACTTCTCATGTGTCATCTATGCCACCTCGTCCTCTCTTCACCCAATCCCATGGACGTCCTGTCTTTCATGTTACCCTGTGCCCCTCTGCCCAACTGAATGTTTCCAATGGTTTCCATGCCAACTTGATGCCAACTCATGCTAACCCATGCCCTTTACCCACCACACCCTTTCCTCCCATGCCAACTCAAATGGTAACCATCATGGATTGAACTCAGGAACTATGCTGAGATGAAATAAAATGTACTTCTATGCATTGATGGCAGACTTCATGATATTAAAAAAAAACACTCCCATTGTTAAAAACTGATTCAATATGCACAAATTCCTTCAACTGATTCAATATGCACAAATTCCTTAATCCCTTATAAGAACAAACATTTGTACTCATGGCTCCACATCAAAGACAACTTGTTGCTTTATAACCACTTGTAGCTGCCAATCAATCTATGGAATTTGTCTGAGAATTTTATCCCCATTGTGATAGTGATATGCTGTAGAAGCAGTCAAGCAACTCTATACCCATAGATTCATAAAGGTTTTCAGCATGGAAACAGGCCTTTTGGCTCAACTTGTCCATCCCGCACTTTTTAAAAACTACTAAGGTGTCCCAATTGCCCGTATTTGGCCGATATCTCTCGATACCCATCCTACCATCATAACTATCTAAATGCTTTTTAAAAGACAAAATTATACCTGCCTCTTTTAGTATCCCTGGCAACTTGTTCCAGACATTCTCCATCCTCTGTATGAAAAACTATCCCTCCACCCTTTTGTATTTCTCTGCTTTCAACTTAAAACTGTGTCCTCTAGTTTTAGATTCCCTAGGTTTTGGAGAAGACATTGACTATCTAGCTGATCTATGCCCCTCATTATTTCACAGACCTCTATAAAATCACCCCTAAGCCTCCTACCCTCCAGGGAAAAGATGTCCTAGTCTATCCAGCCTTTCCTTATAACTCAAAGCTCAAACTTATGTCAACAGACTTCTCTTAAAATTGCAAGCGCTGATTTTTTTTTCAATTACAGACTTTCTTTTCCTCAAAATTTAAAGCCCAAGGATTTAAATGATTTGACAGCTTGATAGATCCAGAGACCTCATTCATCTTAAATGCACATTTATGTCTACTCTTAGATATCACAAAATGGTACCCAAACCTCTTCAAAGAATTCTGACAGGTTTAGATCTTTTCCTCAGATTGATAAATCCCACAAGCTTCAGAAGCCTCACTGAAGCAGACTGAACAAAGAACAATGAAAATTATAGATAGGAACAGGCCTTCCGGCCTTCTCTCCTGCACCAACCATGCTGCCTTATTTAACTAAAACCCTCTACCATTTCGCGGATCATGAGCCTCTATTCCTATCCTATTCATGTATTTGTCAAGACGCATCTTAAAAGTCACTACCCGTATCCGCTTCCACTACCTCCCCCAGCAATGCATTCCAGGTACCCACTACTCTCTGTGTAAAAAATATGCCTTGTACATCTCTTATAAACCTTGCTCCTCACGTCTTCAACCTGTGCCCACTCGTAACTGCTCCTAACTGAAAGCGGCTTCACTTTTAAATGTTCTTCTGCTTGAATAAAAAAACGCACATGAACTCCCCAGTGAAAATTCTGGGTGCTAATTCATGGGTGCGATGACTCAGTCTGGTTAAGCTTTGGATGCACAATGGTGTTTAGAAAGCCAAGGGTCCTGTGCACCTTTTCCTCAACAGCTTTCTCAAATTTTCTACTATTGTCAGAGACTCCTGTCCTCCAGACTGACGGGCAGAATCTTGTGGAGATCTTGGCTCACTTGCTCAGTAGCCGACAAGAGCCTTGCATTGCCTCTTTTTGACAAGACCTGCTGCATCTTGTTCCACTCATGCAGTTGAGAGGCCAAGGATCAAGGACCCTTGGGATAGAAGCCCTGCCTGCCTAAATCTGCAGGCCAAGCAGAGGCCTGCACCTCTACTGAACAGCTGCAGAACTGAAGAAGCAGCAGTGGTTGCTGATAGAATACTCTCCCAACACTGGTTGTGTTGCTAGATCACAGACCAAAGTAATGGTAGAAAGGTGGTGGTGGGGGAGTCACAGTGAGTGATTGCTGCAGGAGAAGATCAGCAACAACAGTATAGGATGATTCTCATTGGGCCCCACCATCCCAATGGCGGGTCTGATGTTCAGGCACTGTGTAGTTTCGAACAAGCTCCATCCCTCTCACAATGAAAATTCCATTTGCTTTCTTAATTACCTGCTGACCTGCATATTGACTTTTTGTGATTCACGCACAAGGACACCCAGGTCCCTCTACACAGCATCATGCTACAATTTTTTACCATTTAAATAATCATCTATTTTGCTGTTATTCCTTCCAAAATGGATGTTTTCACATTTACCAACAAAGTACTCCATCTGCTAGACCTTTGCCCACTCACTTAAACAATCTATATCTCTTTGCAGACTTTCAGTGTCTTCTGCACACCTTACTCTTCCACTCATCTTAGCCTCATCTGCGAATGTTGACACAGTACACCTGATTCCCAACCCCAAATCATCTATGTAAGTTGTAAAGAATTGCAGTCCCAACCCTGATCCCTGAGGCATACCACCAGTCACTGATCACCAACCAGAAAAACACTTATTTACCTCCATTCTTTGCTTTCTGTTAATTAACCAATCCTCTATCTGTGCTAACACATTACTCATAATGCCATGCACCTTTATCTTATGCAGCAGTTTTTAGTGTGGCATCTTGACAAACGCTTTACAGAAACCCAGATACATCGCATCCACTGGTTTCCCATTGACCACAGGGCTCATAATGTCCTCAAAGAATTCCACTAAATTAGTTAAACATGACATGCCTTTCATAAATCTATGCTATGTTTTCCTGATGCAACAATTTATATCCAGATGTCTTGCTACTTCTTCCTTGATGATAGATTCAAGCATTTTCCCCACTACAGAAGTTAAATTAACTGGCCTGTAGTTACCCTTTTGTCTACCTCCTTTTTTAAACAACGGTGTCACATTTGCTGTTTTCCAATCTATGGGAATCACCTCAGAGGCCAGCAAACTTTGGTAAATTACCATGAGTGCATTTGTCATTTCCTCCGCCATCTTTTTTAGTATCCTGAGACCCATTCCATCATGATCAGGAGACTTGTCTATCTTTAGCCTCATTAGCTTATCTAACACTGCTTCTTCAGTGATAATAATTGTTTCTGAGTTCACATCTGCCATATCCTTCTTATCATCAATTAGACGAGACATAATCAGTGTGACAAGCAGGAAAGCAGTGGCATTCCCACCAACCATCCCTGCACCCAATGCCCCCACTACCAATCTTACTACAGGGAAGGCACAAGATTCAACACCATGTTTTTCCTTCTGCACCCTCTTTACAGATGCACCATTGAAAACATTCTTTCTTGTTGCATCACAGCTTGCTTTGGTTCCTGCAAGGAACTCAAATGGTCATGAATGTAGCCCAATCCATCATGACAGCCAGCCTCCCATTCATTGACTCTGTCCACGCTTCCCGCTGTCTCGGCGAAGCAACCGGCATAATTAAGGACATTCTCTCTTTCATCTTCTTCCATCAGAAAAAGGTCATGTACCAACCAACTTAAGAACAACTTCTTCCCTGAGACTGCCAGACTTTTGAATGGACCTCCCTCGCATTAAGCTGGTCTTTCTCTACACCCTAGCTATGACTATAACACTACATTCTGCACTCTCTCATTTCCTTCTCTATAAAAGGTATGCTTTGTCTGCATAGCACGCAAGAAATAATACTTTTCACAGTGACAATAAATCAAATCAAATCAAAATCAAATCATTAAACTCATAACATGTTGGTTATTATTAATGAATTAATGTTTGATGAATTATGCATTTTAATACCAGCTTTAGATTTTTTTAAATTTTCTGAAGATCATTTAAGAAAGAAATATTGGTCAGAAAACCAGGTAATGAAACATCAGCTGACCTTTTACAGGGTGAGGAAAGATATCCTATCATTAATTAAACTTTGTTCCATTTTATTTGTAATCTTAAGAACATAGAACATAGAACAATACAGCACAAACAGGCCCTTCGGTCCACGAGTTGCGCAGATCACATCTATCAATCCACAGACCTATCTATAACCCCCTATCCTATTCTTTTCCATATACTCATCCAGAAGTCTCTTAAAAGAACCAAGTGAGTTTGCCTCAACAACCTCCGGCAGTCGGTTCCATTCATTTACCACCCTCTGAGTGAAAAACCTACCCCTGACATCTCCTTTGTGTTTGCTTCCCTGCACCTTAAATCTGTGTCCTCTCGTAGTGACCATCTTGAAAAAATTTGTTCCGTAGAATTGTGCGACACTGGCAAAGTTGTATTTATTTTTCAATCATAACTACATTGAGAAAGTGCGGATCTCAATAATTCAAGGAGAAAGTATCTTCTCCTTGAATTACTGAAGCCGTTATGTTAAGTAAAAGAATTTGACCTAATAACACTGAAGAAATGCTGATATAGCCATGAGTCAAGTGATGAGAGTGACAAGTGTTGTCATCAACAGCTTAAGTCACTGTACCTTTTCCCACCCCTTCCAATGCTCCAGACCCCACACCTCAACAGGTCACTGGCTTAAGTTAAATATTTAAAGAATGGAGAATGGGATTACTGAGGGTCAGTGTTGAAAACATGTGTGTTGTCAGCGCTCAGTGTAGAATCTGCTCAAGTAGAACGAAAGGTTAACTTTAACATGTAGTCAATTTTCAGAATTCTCTTTCATTAAGAATGGTGTGGCAGCACAGTGGTTAGCACTGCTGCCTCACAGTGCCACAGACCTGGGTTCAATTCCCAACTTGGGTCACAGTCTGTGCGAAATTTGCATGTTCTCCCTGTGTCTGCATGGGCTTCTCCAGGTGATCCAGTTTTCTCCCATAGTCTGAAAGAAGGTCAGCCATGCTAAATTCACCCTCAGTGTACTCGAACAAGTGCCAGAGTGTGGCAATTTTCACAGTAATTTCATTGCAGTGTTAGTATAAGCCTACTTGTAGCACCAACAAATATACTTAAACAAGGCAGCATTTGACCAATGATATCACAAAGAAGCCATAGTAAAATTGGAAACAATGCCAATTAAGGGAAAAACTAGTCACAAGATAGATAGTCCAAAGGAAGAAGGTTGTTATTGGAGGGAAATCAATTCAGCCCAGCATGTCCCTGCAGAGGTTCCCCACAGCAATGTCCTGGACCAACAATTTTCAGCTGCTTCATCAATGCACTTCCCTCCATCAAAGATCTGAAATGGGATGTTTGCTGCTGATTGCACACATTCAGTATGCTTGGCAATCCCTTAGAAAATGAACCAGTTTGTGCCTGTATGCATCAAGTCCTGGATAACACTTGAGCTTGGGCTGGTAAATGGCTTGTGACATTCATGCCACACAAGGACCAGGCACTAACAATCTCCAGTAAGAGTGTCAAAGTACCTCCACATGACATTGAATTACCATTGTTGAACTCAGCCCATCACTGTCCTGCAGTCACCACTGGCTAATCACAATAGCTACATAAACAGGTTGAGCTAAATTTTTCCAAAAAATGGCAGAATGTTGTCTCCAGTGAGGAAACCTCACAGAGTTTCTCACCAGAGAAACAGGTCAGTTTTCTCTGCAAATCTTGCGATAATTTGCAAAAAGAAAATCAAGAGGCTATGTTTCATGCTGTCATGCAAGGGCTCGTGTGTGGGGGGAGGGAAGGTGAGGCCTCATAGCACTGGCAAAATGCAGCTGCACAGAGATTGTTGCATCAATTTAACAGCTTCCCTGATCACAGCCTAAGTAAATCTCTCACTCCTCAATGAATCACCCCATCCCAACCCCCAACCCCAGTGAAACACCCACTAGGGCCCATCCATTGACCGAAGTCGGTACGCCCATGGTGCAGAGTTATTCCGAACATAACTGCAAATTGACACAATGAAGAGAGGCTTAACAATAAATGTACAAACTGTTCCACATTCAGTCCATTCCTTGTTATGTTGAACAAGGAATATAAAAATGCACTATTAGCAATAAATGGAGGGTTTTTTGTGCATTTTTTGTACTTCTTACTATTTTAGATTATGATGGGGGGGAAGAATGTTACATTCATTATTTTTGTCCTTGTGGTCAGTTCTAAAATTTAGATTGAGGTGCACTGCTTCTGTCTAACATCATAAGATAGGGCATTTGAAATAAAACAATAGCATTCTCAGATCAATATGTAGAGAATGTAGGTACAAATTATGTCTCACCCTCCTGATATCGCCCAGAGAATTACAGATTAATAAACACAAAGCTAACAATGTCATTTAACGATAACACAAAGACTGGTACAGTGGTAATTGCAAATGCCTTTCTAATTGCAGTTGCATTTGTGCTTATCATGTTTTCAGGCAAGATTTCCCATGTCTTATGCAGAGCAAAATCATGAAAAACAAATATACAATTTTGCTATCAATAGTGAACAGAAAACCATTTACATACTCCCTGTCCTGTATCAAATAAAATATAGTTGTACCCTGCATGTAAACCATAGCGAACATGGCAACACGATGGTTAGCACTGCTGCCTCACAGCGCCAGAGACGCAGTTTCATTTTTGGCCTCAGGTCACTGCCTGAGTAAAGTTTGCACATTCTCCCCATGTCTGCATGGGTTTCGTCCACATACTCCAGTTTCCTCCCACAGTCCAAAGATGTGCGGGTTAGGTTGATTGGCCATGCTAAATTGACCCAAACATTGGGGGATTAATAGGGTAAATATGTGGGGTTATGTGAAAAAGGCCTGGGTGGGATTGTGCGGTCAATGCAGATTAGATGGGCCAAATGGCCTTCTTCTGCGCTGTACAGATTCTAGAATATAGATAACAAAGAGGAGAAAATGCCTGCATTTCTGTTGTCCTCTCTGTGGTGCGCTTATGTTAACCATATTTTAGGACATACTACATAAGGTGTAAATAAACGAAAACAGGACAGATTTCTCCAACTGTGCTTTGGAAATTTCACAGTCACATTGTTGGAATATGGAATTTTAAGGCAAAATATTGAGGATCCTGGAATCTGAAACAAAAACAGAAAATCCCAGAGGGCTCTGATGAAGGGTCATTCAGATTGGGAACTTTGGCTCTATTCTCGCTCCACAGATGCTGCCAGACCAATTAGGTTTCTTCAGCAGTTCCTGTTTCTGATGTGGGATTTTAGTCTATTGCTTTCACTGACCCATTCCAAAAATAAAACCAAAGATATAAGATGCAGAGAAATTTTTGGCAAATCACAAAGCATTTGGGGAGAAGAGGAGTTACTGGAGGGGAATAATTTCCTCCCCACACCACCGGCTAATGTGGCCAACCATTCAAATGTCCATTGACTTTGGCAGACCAGAAGATCTCATGAGCAAGAGAGACCGGAAAATTTCAGCCAACATTTCAAGCGTGGGATTCTTCTGAGTGTTCCAATTTCCTCCCACAGTCCAAAGATGTGGGATCTAGGTGGATTGGCTATGCTTAATTTCCCCTTAGTGTCAGGGGCATAAGCTACATTAAATGCATGGGGTTATGGAGATAGGGCCTGGGTGGGAATATGGTCGGTGCAGACTCAAGGAGCCAGATGGCCTCCTTCTGCACGATAGGATTCTATGAAAATTATGATGTGGACTTGCTGGCTTTGGACTGGGGTAGGCACAGTAAGCAGCCTCACAACACCAGGTTAAAGTCCAACTGGTTTATTTGGTAGCACAAGTTTTCAGAGCGTATGTCCTTCATCAGGTGAGTGCAGAATTTGTTTCACAAATAGGGCATATATAGGCACAAACTTAATTACAAGATTATGGTTGGAATGTGAATCTTAACAAGTAACCAAAGCTTTACAGGTGCAGACAATGCAAATGGAGAAAAGGTTACCATCCACTAGGTACACAGTACACACTCTTGCGACTCAGCCAACATTGTCTACCTGATACACTGCAGGAAAGGATGTGCTGAGGCACGGTACATTGGTGAGACTAAGTAAATGCTATGACAGTGAATGAATGGACAGAGCTTGACAATCACCAGGCAGGAGTGTTCCTTTCCTGTCAACGGCATTCAGCCTCTTTTCTTTGGGTAAGTGTTCTACAAGGCTGCCTTCAAGACACACAACAATGCAAAATTGCCGAGCAGAAACCAACAGCCAAACTCTGCACATATGAGGATGGCTCCACCGAGATTTTGGGTTCATGTCACACTGTCTGTAATCCTCACAACTTGTCCAGGCTTGAAAAATCTCACTAACTATCCTGGCTTGAGACAATTCACACCTCTTTAACCTATGCTTAACCCTCTCTCTACTTGCATTATCTTCATCTATAAAGACTTGATTGCCTGTTGAAACTCTCATTCCAACCATTATCTTGTAATTGAGTTTGGGTCTATATAAGCCCTGTTTGTGAACCAAATCCTGCACTCACCTGATGAAGGAGCAGCACTCCGAAAGCTCATGCTACCAAATAAATCTGTTGGATTTAACCTGGTGTTAAGAAAATTATGAGGGAAGAGATTGGGCAGGACAAAATTGTCTTCCTTGGTGAGAATTCCATAACTAGGAGACATAAATTCAGGGTAAGTGGGTGTAGAAGGGGCATGATAAAGAACTTCTTATATGCAGAAGGTGGTGGGTGTCTGAAATTCATTGCCCGAACTGGTGGTAAGGCAGAAACCGCAAACTCTTTTAAAAACTACCTGGATCTACAACTGGTGGACAGCCTCTGAATCACCCACCCTGCCATTACCACATCATTTTCTCATTCCAGGTGCCATATCTAAACTGCAGCGATGCACGTGATTCCCAGTGTTTGCAGCCCAGGACTGCTGCAGTAAGACATGACCACAAAAGCTAAAAAGAGTTGAATGCAACACCGATTGGAGGCTTGCTGTAATGTCCTCTACCCTGCCCTGGTTGCAAGTATTCCAGCAATCTCACCACTCTAGCTCAAAAGGTAGTCATGATGTGGACTGCGATAGGCACAGTAAGAAATCTCACAACACCAGGTTAAAGTCCAACAGGTTTATTTGGCAGCACAAATTTTCAGAGAGCTATTCCTTCATCAGGTGAGTGAGGATTTGTGTTCACAAACAGGGCATATACAGACACAAATTCAATTTACAAAATAATGGTTGGAATGCGAGTCTTTACAGGTAATCACGCCTTAAGGGCACAAACAATGTGAGTGGAGAGAGTGTTAATCACAGGTTAAAGACATATGTATTGACTTTAGCTAGGACAGTTAATGAGATTTTGCAAGCCCAGGCAAGTCGTAGGGGGTTAACCTGTTGGACTGTAACCTGGTGTTGTGAGACTGCAAGAGGTAATGGCAGTAGTGGTCAGGGCTAACGCTGTACAGTAGTGGTTGGACATCCAGTATGGAAAGAAAGATAAATGAACTCATCTCTGCAGCAAGGAGAGGTTGCCAGGGTGAATTAACTATCTCATCACTTTTAATTCTAACGTTCAGTGGCCCATCATGTATTCACTGGTATCTCACTCACTGCTAGCTCAGAGGACACCACTCAGCAGCACAGTGATTAGCAATGCTGGCTTTCACAGGGACCTGGATTCAATTCCAGCCTCAGGTCAATGCCTGAAAACACTGTGGCATTTACATGTTATCCCTGTGTCTGTGTAGGTATCCTCCAGGTGTTCTGGCTTCCTTCCATAGTCCATGTGTGGATTAGGTTGATTGACCCTAGTGTTGGCGGATTAACAGAGTAAATACGTGGGGTTACAACAATAGGGCTGGGTGGGATTGTGGTCAGTGTAGACTCAACGGGCTGAGTGGTCTCCTGCACTGTAGGAATTCTATGATTCTATGATTCACTCACTCTCTCACGTATACATATCTCTTAACTTTCCACCTGCCTGCAACTTCTCTGGAAGCTGCTTCCTCAGTCCTCTTCACCTTGGTCTACTTGCACAGATCAACATCTGCCCCCACCCCTGGGATGCCCCCATTTCCCAAGCAAGCTCTGGTTCTGCAGTCACTGAAAAACCAACCCTTCCCTCACCTCTCGACTTTACTGCTGTTTCTGTAGGTAGAGATCTGACTTTGAGCCTCCCTAAAAGTGATGTGGAGCAGCAAGCGAAGCAAGTAGGCAAATAAACCTCACAAAGCCGAGCCAAGTGCAGGTGAGCATTGTTCATGTATTGTGGAACACATTGACGTAAGCTCATGATCCAGTGTGGGCAGGATGAATCTGGAAGACAGGGCTGATAATGAGATGATAAAGAATTGAAATTAGCTCCCAGGAATGCAGGAATGGGAAACGGGGGCCACCATTGATGGGTAGAGTGAATAATCACAAACTGATTTTATTATGACATGAAACTGATTTTTTGCAATCTCTTGATACTTTTTGTTCCTGCCCTTTAATGAATACATGTGAGCAGAAAATCCCACTCTTTGAGACCCAAAAAGAATTTTAAAAAACATTTTGGGGGTGACATGGTGGCATAAAGGTTATCACTGCTGCCTCACAACCCCTTATTGTCGGGGACTAGCTAGGGTAAGTGCATGGGGTTATGGGGATAAGGCCTGGGTGAGATTGTGGTTAGTGCAGACTCAATGGGCTGAATGGCCTCCTTCTGCACTGTAGGGATTCTATGATCTGTTCATGCTACACTCCAGTGCAGCGAAGTCTGAGAATTGGGCGGTCAGCCAAATCTCTGTTCACTGCAGCGGGATGGGAAAATCCCGGCAGCGTGAGTGGTGATATGATCCCAGCCTCCGCCTTTTATTAAAAAGAATACTGATATGTTGAAGACCAATAGCCAGCATGTGTTCATGTTATTATGTGAAATTAGTAATGGGTTGGCAGCATTCAACCTGCTAAGCATTGAAAATATGAACACTTGGGAGGATGTTATTCTTGGATCAGAATTCCGTGTCTGAGTGTTGTGCCTTCATCAAATGTTTCATCTAACAACAGGGACTTGGAATAGATGTTGTGTATTGGAAGCTCCACTTGGATCTGTATACTTATCACATCCAAACTATGTTAGAAAATGGACGTGCAGGATTCAGCAAGAATAAATATTTAATTTGAATGCTGCAAAGGTCTGTAAGCAATGAAGGCTTTATAGCAGGTGGGAACTAATTTGAGTTCTCAGTGTTCAACATAGGTTTTAAAGGTTCACTGATTTGATATGGATCGCTTGCCGGAATATTTTTTTGAAGTCGCTCTTTTTATAAAACATTCTTCAAACTCAGTGATTAAGAAACACACAACTCATTTCCTCTGCCCGACCCATGCTCCCAGCCAAGGGTGAATTTACCCACTCTGTCAAAACTGAAACATTCTTTGTTTATGACGGATAGTTTGTGGGCAATGTGACAAATAGCAGGGAAAATGTAGTTTTATTGTAGGTAAATGGAAGACAGCATGTTTAGGGAGCAAAAATAAAGAATGAATATATAGAATCATGGTGTCGTACAATTCAGAAGAGGCCCTTTGGCCCATCGAGTCTGCGAGAAACATCTGAATCCTAAGTAATCTCATTTGTCAGCACTTGACCCATAGTCTTGAATGTTATGACATGCCAAGTACTCATCCAGGTAGTTTTTAAAGGATGAGTCAACACACCTCCACTATCCTCCCAGGTAGTGAATTTTAGACTGTCCTGGGTAAAAAAAAGCTTTTTCCCACATCCCCTCTAAGCCTCCCGCCTTTCACCCTGAACCTACATCCTCTTATGACTGACCTCCAACTAAGACAAACAGCTGCTCTCTATCCACTCTTGTACACCTCAATCAGATCAACCCCTCAGGCTTCTCTGCTCCAATGAAAACACCCCAATCCTATTCAATCTCTCTTTTGTTTAAATGTTTCATCCCAGGCAGCACCCTGGGGAATCTCCTCTGAACTCCTCAGAACTACATACTGTGCTCTAGCTATGGCCTCACCAAAGTTCTATACAACACTAACACAACGTTCCTGCTTTTGCAAGCTGCACACACAGTGAAAAATGATGATAAATGTGAATGAATAGAGGGACCAAAGGGTTTGGATACATAATTCTCTGAAGTCCAGAGGAAAAAAAAATCGATATAATGGCTGATGGAATTGGGGGTTTCACAAAGAACAGCACAAAAATAATGAACTTAAAATAAAGAACTTATGATATAAAATATTGGAGCACAGTTGCCTGTGTACACATTTTTGGTAAAGAAGATTAAAATCACATGACATTTTCATTGCAGTTTCACCATGTTGATGCCAGGGATGGAAATTTACGGCTGCAAGGAGTGATTTGAGTTTTTGAGCCAGAATACTGGGCTGCACAGCTAACTAGGCCAGTGTCAGGTCAACACTAAACCAGTCCCACTGTCACATGTAACCTCAGAAATTTATAGGTGCCAATTAGCTGTCATTTGCTAATTTCAATTTTCCTGAAGATAAGAATTATTTAATAGAACCATAGAATCCATATAGTGTAGAAGGAGGGCATTCGGCCCATCGAACCTGCAACAACAACAATCCAATTCAGGCCCTATAGCTGTAACTCCAAATATTTACCCTCTAGTCTCCTGACACTAAGGGACAAAGATGTATGGGTTGGGTGGATTGGTCATGCTGAATTGCCTCTTGGTGTCAGGGCGACTAGCTTGGGTAGGTGCATGAAGTTGTGGAGGTGAGTTCTGGGTGGAATCATGGTTGGTGAATCTCGATGGGCCGAATGGCCTCCTTCTGCACTGTAGGGATTCTATGATTATATGATTCTATGAATTTTGCATAGTCAATCAAGCCAACCCGCACATCTTAATTTGATTTGATTTATTATTGTCACATATATTAGTATACAGTGAAAAGTATTGTTTCTTGTTCACAAAGCATATCACTTATAGTGAAAGAAAGGAGAGGGTGCAGAATGTATTGTCACAGTATTAGCGAGGGTGTAGCAAAAGATCAACTTATTATGATGAGATTATAATAGAATTTAATGGCAGAGCAGACTCGATGGGCTGAATGACCTAATTCTGCTGATATATCTTATGACCTTATGGTAATAGAGCGTTTTTGGGGAGTTTGAAAGAGGTAGGATAAAGTTTTAGAAGCACTGAATGAGAGTAAAAGATAGAATTGGAAGGTAGGCTGGGCGTAGCTTGCAAGAGGAACCTTTGGAGGAAACCAAAGCACCTGGAGGAAGCCCATACCCAGGCACGGGGAGAATGTGCAAACTCCATACAGGCAGTGACCCAAGGCTGGACTTGAACCCTGGCTCTTTGAGCTGTGATGATGTACAGATGCCGGCGTTGAACTGGGGTAAACACAGTAAAAAGTCTGACAACACCAGGTTTAAATCCAACAGATTTATTTGATAGTTTACTAGTTTGTGAGTTTACTATCAAATAAATTGGTTAGATTTAAACCTGGTGTTGTCAGACTTTTTACTCCTTTGAGCTGCGAGGCAGCAGTGCTAACCACTGTGCCGCTATGTTACCCTGGCAAGGTTCTATACAAGTCCAAATTCATCTCTTCTTTCTCCTCCATTCATTTTTCCTATTCCAGGCAGTTAGGTTATGACAAACAGATAGTGGACCTAGTACTGTAGTAACCTCTACCTTTAACTACATTGCAGTTCACAGTTTATTAAAATTGGAATGGAATATTCAGAAAAGCACTGCAGTAATTTATTTATGTTGAAAAAAAGACTCAAATAGGCCACATTGTAACACACAGTTCCTTTAACCTATGTGACAGCATTTTGTAAAACCTTAGGTCACAGAATCAGCATCATTACTTATGGAAAGCATAAACTATGATAAAATTTATGGCATTCTGAAAAAGAGGGTAAGCATGTCTGTGGTTCGCAAGAAGGCAGCATGTGTCCTAAAATCAGAGATAAACCAGACACATCTAGGTCATCCATCTGAGTGAACAGAATATTTTATGCAAGTTGATAAAAGACAATGGCAATGAGGACACTGAGAAACAGAAACCACGCAAATAAAGATGGACCTATTGACTGGCCACAAACAAACAACAAGGCAAATCATAAAGTGTGTGTATTTTCCTAATCTGTACATCTTAAACAGCAATGAAAATGCATTTCAAGAGCATTACCCTTTCTCCTCCACACAAAAAAAACAGTCCTTGTCCCTTTTGACATTGCTGAGTTCAGTCATAAGCAATTTCTCAAATCCCAAACGGGCAAAACACGGTTCTGGAAGATCATTGATCAAATAAAATGCCTTTATTAATAACTGAGTTAACACCAGTGATATCTGGCCTCAGAACCACATGCCTTAGAAACAGATTAATTCCCTTAGTACTGAGCTTTAAGCTGTCGTGAATAAGTCAGTGATCACATTTGGATGATGAAAAAGAAAATCATGATTTAGATGTGCATTGTTTTGAAAAGGATTCGAAAAAGGATGCAAATCTAAATAAGATTGCTACTGTCTGATAGGACAGAAAGCACTCTGATTCTCACTTTACCTGCATGGTTGCAAGGGGCAGCACGGTGGCACAGTGGTTAGCACAGTGCCAGGAACTGGGGTCAATTGCAGCCTCGGATCACCGTTTACGTGGAGTCTGCATGTTCTTCTCATGCCTGCATGGGTTTCCTCCAAGTGCTCCGGTTTCCTCCCACAATCCAAAGATGCACGGGTTAGATTGATTGACCGTGCTAAATGGATCCTGAGTAAATGTGTAGGATTATGGGAATAGGACCTGGATGGTATTGTGGTCGGTACAGACTTGATGGGCCGAATAGCCTCCTTCTATACTGTAGGAATTCTATGATTCTATTCTGTGAGAGAGTACAGCATGTTTTGGAAATTTTGGTTGGATGTGAAATGATTTCTTGGAGCAGAGATGCTGGAATGATTAGAGTGGAAGCATCACGTTAAGTGCTTTTGAAATGAAAAGGACAAAGGAAGAGTGCGGGAAACATGTTCTGCACAGTACCTTAGCTCAGAAGAGTACATTACGGAAGGACAAGACAGGAAGACAGAGGAGAATGTCTTGTTAATTGGAAGGGTAAGAAGTTAACAAACAAAAAAAACAGGAGAAACATGAATTGCAATATGTTACACAGAATAGCGAAAAATTACAATGAGGAATTACAGTTTATTTTGGTAAAATACACACAGAGGATTGCTATGATAGTTGGAGAGGAATTATAATCTCCCTGCGTGACAGGTATTACAGTGATCTACAGTTTTTGTAATCTGTGTATATGAACTGCTCTGACCCTTTCCATTATTAATGGATTAGCACAGATACTTTATAATTAAACTCAGAAAGTATGAATTGATGTCATCTACTCAGTATGGCGGCTTGGCATTTTGTGCCAAAGCACCTGTTGTTCAACTGAGAAGCAGCTGATATCATTATCCACTCAGCCGGACTGCACAGGTTCCCGCTGGTTCAAGATTGTCCAAGGGGTTACGCACAGACTGTAATCAAGAACAACGCAAAGGGTACAAATGACGAAGGTAACTATTAATGTGATAACATTCAGATACATCCCTTTAATTAAATACCAATGTACCTCATTTTTAAGCCTTGTTTCTCGGTATTGTCCTTATTTAGCCAAGTCACTATCTTGAAGTTTATCTGTCTTCATTTAAAACTGCTGCTTTGATGTAGGGGAATTCAAATCTTAAAGGTCCGTGTTTTATGAAGGAAAGCTGAACGCATTTTTTTTGACAGATCCAAAGGCTTTGCATTATAATAGTCATAAGCAAATTACCCAGTGGTCATAACAGTGCAATTTATGCTGCATTGTCTTTTTATCAGTAGTTGTAAGCACAACAGCTACAGCAGAGTTAAAAAAAAGTTACCTTGCGGAAATGAAAATGAATTGCATTCGCAAAATGATTTTTAAGAATTTTCTTTTTAGCAGTGGATATTATTTGACGCAGCAATTCCAAGATGCAAAAAGCATTCACCTCGTAATATGGGGGCAGCATCTTGGTTAGCACTAACCATGCTAAAATTCTCCCTAAATGATGCCAGAGTGTAGCGACTGTGGGATTTTGCAGTGTTAGTAACTCTAATCGATAAGAATGCGACTTGTGACTCTAATCAATGAGTGAACAGATGATGTGACTCGAATCAATAAGTTAACAGATGATGTTCTTTAAAAATACAAGTTAGCCTTTAAAAGTCCAGATGATCAGCAACTGTATGGAAATTGGACCAGAACATACAGGCTAACTATGAGATGACCCATTTCCACAATCCTGGGTGGTAGCTTGCCAGTCACATTTCAAAAGGTAACTCATTTTGCAATGATTATTTCGAACACCCAAACTATCCTGAAGTATGAAACCTTGGCTACTGTATGCTACCACTTAGTTTGAAAATGAGCTCATCAAGAAAAAATGCATTCTTACACCATCATCTGAAATAGTTTAATATTTACAATCAAGGAAATTTAATTGATCATGAAGCAGATGTTGAGGAGCAAGCATTTATCTTAGGAACTATCAAACACTAGAGACCACCAAAAACATTGCTGAATAAAACTAACCCACCTCTTTCATGAACAAAATGTTGCAAAGCTTGCTCAGTGTGCAATCTGAGGAGGGAGGCATCATTTGACAGAATGAATTTTTATACTACAAGAAGCATTATAACTTAAACTTTTCAAAGCTATGGGGAGGAATGGGGTGGACGGGGAGGGGGGAGAGGGCAAGGAGTTGGATTTTGTGCCCATGATTGCTGTGATTGCAAATGGCAACATGGACACAAACTCCCCAGAACTGGAATACAGGAATATTGCCTGATTTTCCCTGACCATTCCTGCCCCCACTCCCACACCACCTCACACACCTCCCCATCGCTTCTCACCATGACCGTGATATAATGATGTCCCCTCTCAGGAAGATCTGAATGCATTTAAAGATAATTAGTGGGATGCCCCACCATATTGTTACCCCCCTTCCTCCTCCACTTTGGAATTCTTCTCTCGCAGACGTGATGTTGGCGAGTTTTACAATTGGTTTATAAAAACATGAATCAGTCAAAGGAAATTGCCCAGGGGGCACACAGATTAATCTACCCCCTGGGTGAAGAGAGACATGACAATGCCCATGGCACAGACCCCTGGCACTTCTCCATGACACTGCTTTTCTGGCAGTGCTCTTGGCACTTCCCCATGGCACTGTCCACTGGCACCTGTTCCCTTCACACTGCTCCCGTTCATAGCCCCTAGTGCTTACCCATGGCACTGGTCTCCTGGATCTGCCCCTCAGCATTTGCCAACAACAATACTATGGTGTCTGAGTGCCACAGAGTAAGTGGAGGGGTGCTGTCTTAGGAGTTCCTTAGCTGTGGGTGAGTTTTTCCCTGTATCTGTTGGGGAGAGGTTCCCTATGTTGTGGGGGAAGGGTTTGAATTTGTGCATGTGGAGGGGGTTGTCTCCGCGTACATGGGTGTGGAGGTGGTTCTTTTCCTAATCAAACCAATTAGAAGGATGCTCTATACTCAAGATTCCCAGCAATGTGGCTTCTTCTGGTATCCCACCTTCACACCTTCTCCATCTTCCCCCAGTGTGCTGGTGTGGGTCATGACTGCCGATTTCATTTGTGGCAGCTGCTGGTTATTGGGATGCACAGCCGGTGAACTGGATGCCAGTTTTCCCACCTCAGCCAGCACTCTGTGCAAATAAAAACAAGAAAATTCCACTCAATGGTTCACCATTGCGCAGAAAACAAAGTTAAACCAATGATCAATAATAATAAGAATAAGACATGATATGCAGACAAGATGCATTGGCCATGTTAAATTCTCCCTCAGTGTATCCGAACAGACACTGGAGTGTGGCAACTTGGGGATTTTCACAGTAACTTCATTGCAGTGTTAATGTAAGACTGCTTGCGGTTAAAAAATAAATTTAACTTTTTTTAAAATTAAAAAACAGTGTTTCAATTTTACTTTGGATATCTTCAGCATGAGATTTGACTTTTTAAACAGGATTACTTCAGAAAGGAAGCCAACAACTATATAGGGTGGAATTCTCCCACTGCACCCACCATGGGAATTTGTAGCAGATGGGGCAGGACTACATAAAGGTCTATTGACCTCGGATGGGATTTTCTAGTCTTGGGGCAAGTGCTGCCGGAAAATCCCATCCATTATCTCAAACAAAAGGGAGCATGGAAAATGCATTTCTCATTATTATTTGGAAAAAGTTGTGGTAATGAGGAAGGTAATGTGAGAACTGTTTCTGCTCACATACAACTAGCAAACCATAATGCTTAATAGATGTCTTGTTATGTTCACCGTAAGCTTACATGTTGTTAGCACTGCAGGTTGCTAAACTGTGTACATATGCAGCAGATATTCTATTGCTATATGAGCAGGCAAGTTCATTATATCATTCACAGGTACTTGATATACAGAGGAAGAACATTTTGGAAACATATTCCAAGGGCACCAATTGTAACTGGTAATTCGCAAGGAACTGCCAAAGCCACAAAGGCTGTCAGTAATACAGTCACCATTCAAATCACCTCAATCCAATTCATTGTTCATATCTACATTTCACTATATTATTCACATATTGGAGGACGTAGCCACAAACACCTTGAGACTGAACATCATGTGACTCAATGCAGACGCATGATATAACAGGCTTATTTCCCCTTAGAGAAAATACCTTATCAGCTCATCATTGTTAGATGTCACACTAAAGATGAAGGGAAAGGGGTGCTTGTGGTATTGTCACTTTGGTACAGTAATTCTCTGAGGACCCAAGTTCAAATCCCACCACAGTGGATTCAATAAAAATCTGGAATTAAACGTTTAATCGACCACTGATGCAAAAACTTATCTGGTTCACTAATCTCCATTAGGGAAGGAAATCTGCCATTCTTACCTTGTCTGGCCTACATGTGACTCTGGACCCACTTAATGTTCAGATAAAAGCAAATTACTGTGGATGCTGGAATCTGAAACCAAAAGAGAAAATGCTGGGAAATTTCCATCAATCTTTGTCAAAGCTTTGACAAATGGTCCTTTGGACTCAAAACGTCGGCTCTTTTCTCTCCTTATAGATGCTGCCAGACCTGCTGAGATTTTCTAGCATTTTCCCTTTCCACTTAACTGTTCTCTGAAATGGTCCAACAAGTCACTCCCAGTTCAAGGGCAATTAGGTATGGGCAACAAATGGTCTTTGCCAGCGATGCTCACATCTCATGTAAGAAATTTTAAAAGGTTTCTGAATTCTGAATGCAGAAAAGCTTGCATGAGCTATACTTTAGTAATATGGTCACCATGCAAAGTGTGTGGTTAGCCACAGACTTTTTAATCTCCCAGTCTTGAATATACTTAATGCCCCAGCCTCCACAATCCTCTGCAGTTAAGGAAAAACTGTGTCTCAGCATTTACTTTGCCAAGACTCCTGAGAAATCTATGGCATGATCTTACCTGCCACAGCCTCGCTGCAGCGGAGTCAGAGAATTTGATAGTAAACCAAATCTCCGTTCTCTGTGGTGGGATGGGAAGATCCCACTGGTGTGAACTGTGGTAAGATTCCGGCCTATATGTCTAAATAGGTTGCCTCTCATTCTTCTAAACTTCAATGAGTACAGGCCCAGACTACTCAATATCTCCTCATTAGAAAATCCCTCCATATCTCGGATCAACCAAGTGAACCTTCTCTGAATGCCTCCAATGCTGATATACCTTTCCTTAGATAAAATGCCAAAAGCTGTTCATCGTATTCCAGGTGTGTCCTAACTGGTGTCTTGGATTATGTTAGCAAGGCTTCCCTGTCTTTATACTCCGGTCCCTTTGAAATAAAGGCCAACATTCCTTTTGCCTTCCCAGTTGCTGCTGAACTTGCACGCTTGTGATTTATGCACTAGAACCCACAAATCCCTCTGTGCTGCAGCTTTCTGCAGGCTTTCTCCATTTAAATAATATTCAGCTCCTTTATTCTTCCTACCAAAGTGTGTAACTTCACATTTTGTTAACTTATATTCCATCCGCCAAGTTTTTGCCAATTCACTTCACCTGTCTATATCCCTCTGTAGACTGGAGGATGTCTCCCCATTCAGCCTGCCATGGAAATCATAGCGTACGGGACACCGACCATAGAAAGGATTTTGGGCAGAATTTTCTGCCCTTGGGGCGAGCGTGGCCGGAAAATCCCACCACATGCCTTCCTATTCATTTTTGTGTCGTCCGTTAATTTGGCAATAATATATTCACTTCCCTTGTTTAAATCATTAATATGTGGGATTGGAGGGCATTAAAGAGACAGAGACAGGCAGAGTCATGGAGGGATTTGAAAACAAAGGTCAGAATTTTAAAGACAAAGTGTTGCTTAATCAGAAGCCAACATAAGTCAATGGGTCAACAAGATTTGTTGTAATTTAAGAAAGGGGCAATGGAGTTTTAGATGATCTTATCTCTGGTGAAGGTAGAATGTGAGAAAGTATTCAGGAATGCATGAAAATGGTCTGGTCTGGAGGTGACAAAGGCATAAGTGAGGGTTTCAGTAGCAAATGAGCTGAGATTGGGTGAGAAATGGAAGTGGCAATTTGTGAAATTGGTGTTTGCAAGCTCCTTTCTGAATTGAATGTGATGCTAAGGTGGCACACAGTTTGGTTTAATCACAAACTGTTGTCAGGGAGAGAAATTGAATCACTCATTGAGAAATAGAATTTGGAACAGAATCAAAGACATAGGAACATAAGAATTAGGAGCAAGAGTAGGAAATTCAACCTTTCGAGCCTCCCCTGCCAATCTATATGATTATGACTAATTTCCATCTCATCCTAACTCTCACCAATTCTACTGATGTACCATAGAAAACATTCTTTCTGGTTGTATCACAACTTGGTATGACTCCTGCTCTGTCCAAGACCACAAAGGATTATGAACGAAGCCCAGCCTAGCACCCAAACCAGCCTCCCATACTATACTTTCCATTGCCTTGGAAAAACAGCCAGCTTAATCAAGGACCTCAAGCACCCCAGACATTGTCTCTTCCACCAAAGATACAAAAGTCTGAGGACACGTACAAACTGACTCAAGAACAGCTTCTTCCCTGCTGCCATCAGACTTTTTAATGGACCTCCTTGCATTAAATTGATCTTTCTCTAAACCCTAGCTATGACTGTAACAATGCTTTCATTATATTCTCTTTTCTTTCTGTCTCTATGTATGGTATGGTTTATCTGTGTAATGTACAAGAAACTTTTCACTGTATACTCATACATGTGACAATAATAAATTCATTTAATTTGATTTGATTTATTATTGTCACATGTATTAACATATAATGAAAAGTATTGTTTCTTGCACGCTATGCAAATAAAACATATTGGTCATACAGAAGAAAATGAGAGAATGTAGAAAGTAATGTTACAGTCATAGCTAGGGTGTAAAGAAAGATCAACTTAATGCAAGGTAAGTCCATTCAGAAGTTTGACAGCAACAGGGAAGAAGCTGTTCTTGAGTCAGTTGGTATTTGACCTTAGACTTTTGTATCTTTTTCTTGAAGAAAGAAAGTGGAACAGAAAATGTCCAGGATGTGTGGGGTTCTTAATCCCAAAGACATTGGGAGGCTGGTTTGTGTGATGGATTGGGCTACATTCATGGCCTTTTGTAGTTTCTTATGGTCCTGGCCATACCAAGCTGCAATACAATCAAAAAGAATGCTTTCTACGGTGCATCTGTAAAAGTTGGTGAGAGTCGTAGCTGGTATGCCAAATTTCCTTAGTCTTCTGAGAAAGTAGAGGTGTTGATGGACTTTCTTAACTATAGTGTCAACATAGGGGGGACCAAGACAATTTGTTGGTCACCTGGGCACCTAAAAACTTGAAGCTCTCTTGATCCTTTCCGCTCCATTCCCTTTGATGTAGACAGGGACATGTTCTCCTCTATGCTTCCTTCATTTTGTTGACGTTGAGGGAGAGATAATTGTTGCCACACCATTTCACCAGATTCTCTATCTCATTCCTGTACTCTGTTATTGTTTGAGATCTGACCTACTACAGTGGTGACGTCAGCAAACTTGAAAATCGAATTGGAGGGGATTCTGGCCACACAGTCATAGGTGTATAAGGAGTATAGTAGGGGGCTGAGAACACAGCCTTGTGGAGAATTGGTGTTGAGGATGATCATGGAGGAGGATTGTTGCCTATCCTTATTGATTATAGTCTGTGAATTAAGACGTACAGGATCCAGTCGTGGAAGGAGGTGCTGAGGCCAAACCACAGAGTTTGGAGATGAGTTTTATGGGAATAGTAGTGTTGAAGGCTGAGCTGTACTCAATAAACAGGAGTCTGACATAGATATCCTCGTTATCAAGGTGTTTCAGGGTTGCATGCAGGGCTAGGGAAATGGCGCCTGCTGCGGACCTGTTATGGTGGTAGACAAACTGTAGCGGATCCAGCTAATTCGGGTGGCTGGAATTGATTCATCCATAGCTAATACATTTAACAATAATAAATCAAATTAAATAACCCTACTTCCCTGCCTTTTCCATATAGCCCTCTATCCTGCCTTTAGTCAAATATTTATCAATCTCTTTTTTGAATCCATTGACAATAGCTTCAGTCTTCCAGTGGGAGATATGGGGAAACAGTGGTTAGCATTGCTGTCTCACAGCATCAGGGACAATGGATTCAATTCCAGTCTTGGCGACTGTATGAAGTTTGCATGTTTCTCCTGTATGTCCTCTCGTTGCTCTTGTTTCCTCCCACACTCGAAAGAAGTGCAGGCTAGGTAGAATGGTTATGCTACATTGCCCCTGAGTGTCCCAAAATGTTTGGATTAGCAGTGAATTGCATTGGGATGCCCATTTAGTGCATACACCTCACTGCTTCTTTTCAAATGATGCCCGATATAGAACTGGTTTAGGTCTTCTGCCAATATGGACTGATGCACGGAATAATCACTCTATGAATACCAAGACCTAGAGGATAGGGCCTGAGTGAAGTGCAGAGAGTCGGTGCAGAGTCAATGGGCTGAATGGGCTCCTTCTGCACTGTAAAAATACGATGAAAATTTGCTTTTCACCCACAGAATATTTTAAATCAGTTACATTTTCTGTCCTAAAAGGGAACGGATCATGTTAAGCACGGTTCCTTACGCACATAGTAAGTGGAATTTTACCAGCACATCAGCATCACCCGAGGCTCATGGAGAATGCCGTTTTCCAAGCATTACTCGCCCCTGGGATCGGGGCAGGCGTGTCGGTAAAATTCCAGCCAATGTTCCTGTTGGTATTAAACAGCATTGCTGTGAGCAACAAAGTGAAAGGAACTACTAAAAGTTAACATCAGATGTCCAAATGATATTTGAGAACTCATTGCTGTATCTCAGCCTTCTGTCTATGTACAAAAACGAATGAGTTACTTTGTCCGCAGTCACATTATTTACGCTTGAATATTTTCAGTTGGCTTCAAAGATTAAAGGTGATCGAGGAGGCCAGTTTTTTTTTTCTGGAGCGAGTTCTGCGAGAAAAGGTGACAGCTGCTGTTCTGCTCCTTCTCTGTAGGATTTTGGCAAAATCTACCCGGACGTAGATTCCCTTGTATCCTGCACCACTTCAAGGGCATTTTGAGCGCCATCAGGCTGTTCAACTCTGTAGCCAGCATTGCCAAAGCACACATCTGTTCTTTGGACAGGTTAGACTAATACAAAAAAAAGCAGGAAATGCTGGGAACACGCAGCAGTTCTGGCAGCATCTATGGAGAGAGAAACAGAAATCGCATATTCTTGACTTGAAAACTTTGGGATGAATTTTAGAGTCCGGATTGGGGGTGTTGAGGAAGGGGTCGGGGTGTTGAGGATGGTGGGGAGGGGGCATTGCTCATCTCACTTGGCAGAAGAGAAAGTCGACAGCTTGCTGACTTTGGTGGCCCCGCAGCAAGAACATACAAAACAAGAGCAGAGGGAAAGCGCATGACCTGTCGAGGCTTTTCAACAATTCAATACAATCAACGCTGATCCTGGGTGTCAAATCCAGCAATTGAGTCATTCCAACAACAGCAGCAGCCACTGCTGAGATGAAAAGGGAGTCTTGAGAAGGAAGAACGTAGATGTCGAAGCGAACGCTAAGCCTGAGGTCAGGAAGGGATCAAAGAGACTTGTGAAGCGAGGAGAAGAGAGTTTGGATTCATGAAAGGAGTCTTCAACATTGATTCTGGACAGCAGAAATTTTCATAGCATCAGGTCAAATATAGGCAACTAAACCTTCTGCTTATTACCATCGACTGCACCCCCCTCATCTGATGAAGCAGTACTCAGGTTGAACACCAACTGGAAGAAGCTAAAGGATAGAAACCATACAATGAACTTAGAAAATGAATCATCAAACAGTAGTAACAGAGGGCAGACAGTAATCAAACCCATATTAATTATTCCAATAAATTTTACCATTTGTTTTTATAAATATATGCTTTACTATGTAAAGAGTGGGAGAAAGACCATACTCACTAATTAGTTTTGAAAGACCAAAGGGAAGAGCAGTGGAAATTGATTTATTTATTAATTGATGAAATGGAATAGAGATGAAAAATTTAGCATTAGTTCAGTTTGATCAGAAGATGGCATGTCAAAAAATGTGATCTCATGTAATCATTTATGATGATTAATTGGAGAAGAGGAAATGCAAAGGTTGTGGGGAAATGAGTCATTTGTATGTCCATTTACTGTGGGAATGGAATCCCTCTCTATACAAAGAACAAAGATCAAAGAACAAAGAATGTTTCTATGATCCATGAGAGGGCAACACGATGGCACAGTGGTTAGCACTGCTGCCTCACAGTGCCAGGAACCCTTCAATTCCTGGTTTGGGTCGCTGTATGTGCAGAGTCTGCATGTTCTCCCCATGTCTGCATGGGTTTCTTTTGGGTGCGCCAGTTTCCTCCCACAGTCCAAAAATGTGCAGGTTAGGTGGATTGGCCATGCTAAATTGCCCTTTAGTATTAGGGGGACTAGCTGGGGTAAATGCATGTGGTTATGGGGAAAGTATCTGGGTGGGATTGTGGTTGGTGTGGACTCGATGGGTCAAATGGCCTCGTTCTGCACTGTTGGATTATATGTCTTAATTGTAGTGAAGTATCTAAACAATCTATTATTTTATTGAACAAGGTGAGGAGAATGTGAGACACAGAAAGGATTTACATACTGGTTAATGCTCAGGGGTAATTTAATGTGAAGGGATACTTTTTTTTAGTTCTTTATTGTAGGTAATTGGAGAAATAACACATTTATGAAATAAGACAATGCATGCAATGGTAACAGGGAAATGCACTTATTGACAAAGTCATTGATGGAATTGCCTGAAAATGTCAGTAGAGTCCCTGAGTATAAAGAAGTAATGACAACAGTGTAGAAATTGTCAGTTAGGCCCGAGCTAGATTATTTGGACATCCTGTCATAGAAATTAAGGCCAGAATTCTCCGACCTCGCCTGCGCCTGGGGTTCTCTGGTCCTGTTGCAGTAGAATGGAGATTTGGCTGAGCACCAAATTCTCCATTCTCACTGGCAGCGGTGGTGGGGAGAATGAGATTGGAAAATCCCAACCATGGACAGCGTGCCAAATTTTACCAAAATGATAGCAGTGGGGTAGAAACCTACAGATACAAGGAACAAGATGTAATGCTAAGATTATTTTCAATAATCCAATGATCCCAATGGCCTACGGCCTTGCAGGTTATATCACTTCAGATAGAAATCCAGGTTCTTTATAAATGAGTTGAGTATTTCAGTCTCAATGACCAGCTCAGGCACTGAATTCCAGATACCCATTAGCCATTTGGTGAAAAACATTTACCTCATGCCCCTCTAATCCTTTTAGCAATCACCTTAAATCCATGTCCCCGGTAATTCACCCCTCAGCCCGGGTAAACAAGTCTTTCCTCTCTACCTCTTCTAGACCCATCATGATTTTGTACAATTCAATTTGGTCACCCTGTAGCTTTCTCTGTTCGAAGGAAAATATGGTGTGGAGATGCTGGCATTGGACTGAGGTAAACACAGTAAGAAGTGTTAGAACACCAGGTTAAAGTCCAAAGTTTATTTGGTAGCAAATAGTGGCTTTTGCTACCAAATAAACTTCTAGGACCTTAATCTGCTCTTGTGAAACTCTTTATGAAGGAGAACAACCCTAGCTTATCCAATCTTTCCTCATAGCTGCAAATTTCAAGCTTGGGCTTCTGAACTCTGCCCAGGAGTAGTGCCTAGACAATGCCACGAGTGCCCAGGTGGTGCCCAGTGGTGTCCAGGTAGTTTCACAAGGGGGCTGCCCATGGTGGGATTGCAAGAAGTGTTCTAGCGTTAGCTGGTTTGCTCACTGTGTGCTGGGGTGACCTTAAGAAGTGGCATTGTGATCATTCTCTTTCCAATATACCAGTGTCGTGGGCTGTCTCACGAGCAATATATTGTTGGACCCAATCCTTTCAGGTTTTTTTTCAAAGTCACCGAATATTTGGCACAGAAACCCACCATTGCTGCTGACAGCTTCAGTGTTGCTTTTCCCACCTACCATTTGCTGATTTCTGGGAAAATCTGCCCCAAATCTGGATTTGCGTCATTGGGCTTGTTACATGCTGACTAAAAAGTTGTCTTGAATGTAGTTTAAGAATTTTGTGCCTCTGCGTCCTTCATACTGTTTACATCCTAATTAATAATGGAGTAGCAGAAGTCTCCAACTATCACTGCTTTTTTGGTTTTGCATTAGAAAGATGCTTATATATTTGCTCTTCCAACTCCCTTCCACTATTTTGGGATTTATAATACATTCTGAGCAGTGTTGCTACCCTTCTTTACACATGGCCTCATTTGATGCATTATACACACTGGCACAGTGTTCAGCACTGTTGCCACACAGTGCTGGGATCTGGATTCGATTCCCAGCTGAGATCACTGTCTGTGTGAAGACTGCATGTTCTCCCTGTGTCTGTGCAGGTTTCCTTAAAGAATGCTCCTGTTTCCTTCCATAGTCTGAAAGATGTGCTGGTTAGGTGCATTGGCGATGTTAAATTCTCCATCAGTGTACCTGAACAGGCCCTGGAATATGGTGACTAGGGGATTTTTTACAGTAACTTCATTGCAATGTTAATGTGAGCCTACTTATGACACTAATAAATAATTTCATTAATTATAATCAATCGATTCTTGAATGAATAATGTTATATCATTTTTATCCTCCTTTCTATCCTGCCTGAAAACTCCACTCTGGGTACTTAAGCTGCAATCTTCCCACCTTTTGAAGCCAACTTTCCATTACAGCAATATGTTATTTTGCCTCATGCCAATCCCTATCCTCAGATCATTAGCTGTTCTCCTTGAGAGTGGCACAGTGGCACAATGGTTAGCACCACTGCCTCACAGCGGTAGGGACCTGGGTTCAATTCCTGGCTTGGGTCACTACCTGTGTGGAGTTTGCACATTCACTGTGTGTCAGTGTGGGTTTTCTTCAGGTACTCCGGTTTCCTCCCACACTCTGAAAGACATGCTGTTAGCTGTATTGACCCGAGCAGGTGCCGGAGTGTGACGACTGGGGGATTTTCACAATAGCTTCATCGCAGTATTACTGTAAGCCTTATTTGTGACTAATGAGTAAATTTTTATTTTGTGTTTTGCGAAAAATATTGTAACACTGCCAAATCCCTGTGCTGTAAATATTTTAACCTGTGCTTCTTATATCTTTCAGACTTTCTCGCTAAGTTTCTATGCTTATGGCCCTCAATTTCTATCCCCCTGGCAATCTGGGTAAACACCGTGCCTCCAACCTCTTCAGTAGCACTAAGAAAGTAACCCAGTGAAGATTTGTCCCAATCTTGTTTAGGTATATGAAATCCAACTTGTATCGGTCCTACCCACTCCTGAACTTATCCCAGTGCCTCAAAAGTCCCTGCTTCCTACACCAGTAATCTAGCCACATGTTTCCTCATTCAGTTCTCCTATTTCTATACTTACTTCTGCGTGGGACTGGGAGTAATCTTAAGATTACTGCTTAAGAGATCTTGCTTCTCAATCTCTTTTCATCAAATTCTTTATTAAAAGGAGTATCTTCAAGAACTCACTCTCGAGCTGGGCGTAAGGGAACACAGATCTTTATTACAGTCTTACTCATCTCATACTCCAAATGACAACTGCCCACTCAGAATGGCCCTCAGGCAAATCACCCCAATGCTCTGGGTCACCTGACCTGTTCTCTTAAAGGGGCAGTGCCCCAACATACGCAATGCTTTCCTAGCTCCTTGACAACTGTTTTCAGGACCTTGTTTCCTTTCCTACCTAAGTCATTGTTATCCACGTGGACTGCACCCTCTGGCTGATCACCGCCCTCCCTCCAGAACAATGTTTGCAGTCGCTCAGTGACATCCTTGGCACTGACACTAGAGATGCAACTTAACACGTTGGAGGCATGTCCTCGGCCACAGAAACACTGCCTGTTCCTCTGACTAAAAAGTTGCCCTGTCATGGGTTACTCTTCCATTCTTCTTCCTCTCCTCCGTACAACAGTGACACCACAAACTTGGCTCTAACTGCACTCCTCTGAGGAATCAAAGCCCCCCTTCTCAGTATCCAAAACCGAAAACTGATTAATGAGCATGGGGCTTTGGGAATCCTACACTACCTGCCTAGTTCTCTTGGACTACCTAACTGTCATCCATTTCCTATCTGCCTCCAACTCTTCAAAACCCCTTAACAGTAAGCACCATATTTTATATATAAAGCCAAAAGAAAAGAGGAATCCTCCTATGGTGTTCGCAAGGTAAATTGCGGTCTTCGTGGTTCCCTACCTAAATCTCCACAATTAGCACCATCCACTCCACCACTCCTTCCCCCATCATCCCTTTACCTTTGCACTTCTCCAGACCTATCCTGCTGTATGTTTATTGCCCATTGCTCATGGGCAGCTTGGGTAATGAGACCCAATTTCTTCTTTCAGAGGGTGAAGAATTTTCAGAATTCTCTACCGCAGGTGGCAGAGAAGTGTCAGTCATTGAATAAGTTCAAGCAGAGATTGATAGATTTCGAGACATTGAAAATATCAAAGGATATAGGGATTGTGCAACAAAATGGCTTTGAGATTGAAGAAAAGCTAGGATCTGGTTAAATGGCAATGCAGTTTTGATGGGTTGAATGGCCTACTCCTTGCTCCTCTTTTCTCTGTTCCTGAACTCAAGTTCAGTCTGCAAGGCCAGGCAGACAGAGCAGCCAATTTCTACAAACTTTTCCTCCCTCACCGCCACATATATCAGTATGACAAGGAACAGTGAGACAACCAGACCTGTGAGGAACAGTGTACAGAGAAGAGGATAAATAGGAAGCCAGGCTCAGGGCCTTCACTTACCTCCAGGAGCAGAGGCAGTCAGACCTGCAAGGGTCACACTGAACAGAGGACAGGATAGAGAAACAGTTTTGGGGCCTCTACCAGAGCTGAATTTGAAAAGTGATCAGGAGTGACATTACAGGAAAATAATAATTTCATTGATTGGTAAATTTCTGCTAATTTGTATTCTAAGTTGCTTTCAGATTGAACAGAACAAGGAGAAATATTTTATGGTCAAGAAGCTAAAATACAGTTCAAAATTTAGAAAAAAAGAAATTAAAAACTAGTTAAATAAAATAGGAATGAAGAGCCAGGTGTGTGCTGTACCTGTATGATATGGGAGCTGGTGAACCCTATTGTGATTCCTACTGAACATGTGTGTAGTCAGTGTTTGTTGCTTGAGGAACTTTGCCTCAGAAATGATGAGCTGGAGGCTGAGCTCCAGACACTGTGACACATCAGAAAGGGGGAGAGGTACCTGGACACTATGTTTCAGGAGGCATTCACATCTCTTAGATTAACTACCTTGCATTCGGCCAGTGGTCAGGGACACGAGGGTGTGACTGTGAGTGAGGCAGTTCGAGGGATCCAGAAGGTAGGGTTGCAGGAAATTCTGTCCTTGTCCTTGTCCCCCTCAGGTTTGACATTCTTGCTCCTTGTGTGGACGAAAGTGGGGACTGTTGGGAGGATGAGCAAACTAACCTTAGCACCATGGTACAGGAAGCCATTCAAGTGGGGGAAGACAGAAGAGAAATGTAGTCATACTCACATGGTAGCATAGTGGTTAGCACTGCTGTATCACAATGCCGGGAATCTGGGTTTGGGTCACTGGTTGAGCAGACATTTTTCCTGTGTCTGCGTGGGTTTCCTCCCTGTGCTCCTGTTTCCTTCCATAGTCCGAAAGACATGCCGGTTAGGTGCATTGGCCATGCTAAATTCTTCCTCAGTGTATCCAAATAGATGCTGGAGTGTGATGACTAGGGGATTTTCAGAGTAACTTCATTGCAGTGTTAATGTAAGCCTACTTGTGACGAATAAGTAAACTTTACTTTTAGTGTGGTTAGGAGCGTGGATATTGTTCCCTGTGTTCAGGATCAGGAGTTCCATATTGCCTATCTGGTGCCAATATTCTGGATATTTCAACTGGGCAGCGAAGGAACTTGGGGAGGGAGGGGAAAGATCCATGTATTCTGGAGTTAACGTTTCAGGTGTAAAACCATTCAGCATTTTGCTGTTTTCATTTCTGATTTCTAACATTATAGCTGTGTTAGTTTAGTTCCTCATAATTGTACTTCTTTTTCTGTGACCAGGTCAGCATCTGGCTTTCTACTAAAGAGACACAAATGCCAACATTGTACAAAATTAGAGCTTTTTATTTCAGTTCAGGCAAGAACAGTACAGAGATATATTATTATCTGTTCCTACTTACCTCCCAGGAATTCTTATGGCGCAGTGGGTAGCTTGTGAGTCAGAAGCATCAGGTTCGAATCCCATCTTTGGACTTGAAGGCCAAGAAGATTGTGTTGATAATGTGGCTAAGCAGTTTGAGTAGCAATCTGTAACTCCTTCCAACAACCGCCAATCGCAGGTGGGAAAAGTGAGAGAGACGCCTGGTCAGTTGGGCAATAGAAAGAAAGATGACACATCTACCATCATCCAATTCCTACAGTGCAGAAGGAAGCCATTTGGCCCATTGAGTCTGAGCTGACAACAATTCCTCCCAGACCCCATCCCTGCAACCCTACATATATTAACCCTGCTTGTCCCTCTGACAGTAAGGGATAATTTAGCATGGCCAATCCACCTAATCCACACATTTCTGGACTGTGAGAGGAAATTGGAGCACTCAGAGAAAACTCACGCAGACATGGGGAGAATGTTTAAACTCCATGTGTAAACCAGCAGCATGGTACCATAATGGTTAGCACTTCTGCTTCACAGCTCCAGGGACCTGAGTTTGATTCTCGGTTGGGTCACTGTTTGTATGGAGTTTGCACAGTCTCCTCATGTCTGTGTGGGTTTCCCCTGGGTGCTCCGGTTTCCTCCCACAGTCCAAAAATGTGGGGTTAGGTTGATTGGCCGTGCTAAATATTTCCCCTTAATGTCCTGAGATGCGTAGGTTAGAGGAATTAGTGGGTAAAATATGTAGGGAGATGAGGATAGGGCCTGGATGGGATTGTTATCGGTGCAGACTTAATGGGCCGAAGGGCCTCTTTCTGTACTGTAGGATTCTATGATTCTATGATATGATTGATTCCATACAGACAGCAACCTGAGGCCGGAATTGAACCGGGTCTTGAACCAATGTGCCATCGTGCCTCCCTCAGCATCATTATCACTAACTCCAGACAACAACATGTATGTAAAAAAGTATGTTGCCACAGCAACCCTCCTCTTCCTGAGTGATCTGTGACCCACCGCCACCACTTACTTTCAAACAGTTTTTGTTTGGACTGGTGTAAGATTGATATAATCATGATGCAGCTAAGCATTCTCTACGACTGCAAGACATTTTCATTGGTTCCCTGAAAAACATCAGCCAAAATTCTCTGGCCATTCATGCCGTGCCGCCTTTGCTATTACCGAGGACGCAGAATTTGGAACTCAGCCAAATCTCCGTTCACTGCGGAGGGACTGGAGAATCTCACTGGTGTGAGCGGCTGGAAAATTCACAGCACTGTGGTTAGTACTCCTGCCTCACCGCAGCAGGGTCCCAGGTTCAATTCTGACCTTGGGTCACTGTCCGTGCAGAGTCAGCACGTTCTCCCTGTGTCTGCGTGGGTTTCCTCCGGGTGCTCCAGTTCTCTCCCACAATCCAAAGATGTGCAGGTTAGGTTGATTAGCCGTGTAAATTGACCCTTAATGTCAAAGTGATTCGTAGGGTTGATGTGTGAGGTTGTGGGTACAGAGCTGGGGTGAGATTCTGGTTGGTGCAGACCAATAGGCTGAATGGCCTCCTTCTGCACTTTAGGGATTCTATGGATTCTATGACGGATTGAGAATTGACAATTTCTAGTATTCATGGATGAATTGCCACTGCTTTAATGCTGGGTAATAAATGCTGCCCTTAAACTGATGTTTACATTGTATGCGTGAACAAAAAAGACGAGGCATGATCTTATGAAAAAAAAAATTCAAGGTGCCAAACGAGTGAGAAAATGGAGAGAAGAGTGCTGCTTTTTGGCATGCTTGAGTTGCAATCTTATGGCACTTAGTGCAAAAAAACTGCTGTGATGCAACGAGGATGGGGCAGCTGCGGGGGTTGCGAGGGCGGGGGTGGGGGTGGTGATGGCAGCTCAATATAGTGAACGGATACTTGGCCCCCAACCATAGGGGCTACAATGGCCTCCAATCACCCTCACGATGCTGTTCCAGACTCACTAATGACCTGCTTTGTGTGCTATTAATATTGACATCGGCTTTCTGGGGCATGATTCCGACTTTGCCGGCACGGTGGCACAGTGGTTAGCACTGCTGCCTCACAGCGCTAGGGACCTGGGTTCGACTTCCAGTTGGGTCGCTGTCCATGTGGAGTCTGCGCGTTCTCCCCATGTCTGCATGGGTTTCCTCCAGGTGCTCCGGTTTCCTCTCGCAGTCCGAAAATCTGCGGGTTATGTGAACTGGCTATGCTAAATAACCTCTTAGTGTCGGGGGACTAGCTAGGGTAAGTACATAGGGTTTTGGAGATAGGGCCCGGGTGAGATTCTGGTTGGTGCAGAATTGATGGGCCGAGTGGCCTTCTTCTGCACTGTAGGGATTCCATGGATTCTATAAAACTGGACTGATACGATTGACAGAGGCAAGTAATGGGTCATCCCCCAACGATGGGTGTGAAGAGGCCATTAGATCGTGTCCAAAGAATTTCAACTTCTCTTAGTTGTATGCATGTGTGTGTGTGCGTGTGTGCATGTGCGTGTGCGTGTGTGCACGTGTGCGTGTGTGTGTGTGCATGTGTGCATGTGTGCGCGTGTGCATGTGCACGTGTGCGTGTGTGTATGTTGCAGGGAGAGGTTGGCAGTGGGGGAATGAAAGTAACTAAGTAAGTAATAAGAGTTTTTTTTTGTGCAAGTATAAATTGCATAACTCGCCCACACCAAGTGGCGCGGAGGACAATTTCTAACTGTGGCAGTGGCCTTTAATCTCTCCGATTCAGATAGGAAAACAACTCAGTGGAGGAAGACAAGACATTTTCATGCTTATTTTAAAAAATGAAAAAACCTCACATAAATAAATAGGACGCAACCGCATCAGATTTGAAAAGGAACATGGCATTATTGTCCCATAAAATCAGGTAACAGCCCATAAAGTACGCCACGGCTGGAAAGCTTTTGCTGCATTGACCTGACAGGCTTCTTAGTCTATAAACTGTGGGCTGGTAATATATTCCGGTTCCTGATATATTTATGTATTTGTTTAAGAATCATTAAATAAATGTCATTTTCTTTGCTCCGGCATCAGTTATTACACACTGGTTTTACTTACTGCACTCTGTATGACTCCCTCGAGTCTTTTTCACTGCACAAGAGTGAACACATTCCTCACTTATGGTCAGTGGGATGTGGTTAATTTGAAATCACTTAAACTATTATATCTGTCAAGCACAGTTATTTTATTTTCAATTCACATCAATGTTTCAAGAGGCACGTTTGGTTACTGGGTCAAACTGGCAGTTTAATTTCACCCCGCTTTCAGCAGCGAGGCATTTCATCTTTCTCTTTTATTTAGACACTGCTGTGAAAAGTTACTCATTCTCTATGCAAGCATTCATTTCAGTTGAAGCACAGCCTTAAATGTTAGCCGTGCAACAATCTTACAAATTGCTCCTTTCCTAAAAAAAATGCTTGTCGCACCTGACACAATTTTTCTTTTCAAAACAGCAACCAGTGATTCTTTTGTGGCACTTTTGTGAATCAACCTTCTTACCCAGCACGCGTTCAAATATAGATATTGCTTACTTTCTTTCCCTCACCCCCACCCACCTCCCCATCCCATTCAAAAAGAAATTCCTTCCGCCTAAGAACCAATGCTCCACCTGAGAGGAAGGCCCTAAAAAACTTGCTGCTAGCTTTTAGCTAAACTGCTGTGCTGTCAGTTGCTAGAAGATGTCTGCTGACTTCTGTCCTCCACCACCAACACCCCCCCATCCCTCCCTGAACCATTCTTCCCTACTTCCACCGATACCTCCCCCCCCCCCCCCCACTTCCCCCTCTAACCTTCCCTCCCTGTGAAGAACTGAGTGCCTCAGATCTGTACCGCACCTCTCCGTGACAGGCCAGCCAAGAACAGAAGGGGACTGCAGTGCGAGTCACGGCACGGGTCCATGTCCAAACAGCTGGTGGCGTGTTGCTTTCCATGTGGGTTCACCTTGTGACATAAAATCATTGTATGGAAAAAAAAACACATACTTTTGCCTTCTGTCAAAGTTCCTAGCTCAGCCGACACACAATATCCACACATGATGGGTTTAAAAATAGTTATGCTTTGTGTGTAACCTGTAGTAATGTAATAATACTCCACTGATGTACAATGCACTTATCACTAAATCCTTATTGCATTATCCCTGCATATGCAATTCACTTGTAAACATATCCAAATGTTCTTGTACATTCTGCAACAATAATAATTAAATATTGTGCAATATTCTAATATAATAGTGTTATTTCTTTACTCATTTATGGGATGTACATTGCTCCTGGCTAGGCTAGTATTTTTTACCCATCACTATTTATCTTTTTTAAGGTGGTGCTGAGCTGTCTTCTTGATGCGTTGCTGTCCATCTGGTGTAGGTACATCAACCGTGCTGTTAGGGGATGGAGATTCAGGATTTTGGTGATGAAAGAGGTTGATGTTTGTCTTGGAGGGGAACTTGAAGGTGGCAGAGTTCCCAGTTGCCTGCTCTCTTATTCTTTAAGAGATAGAGCTCATGAGTTTGGAAGGTGCTGCCAATGGAGTCTTAGTGTGTCATTGCAGAGGTATCTGCTGACTTCCCTTCTCCGCCATCCTCCCTATTCTTCCCCATCCCTCCCTGCAATGTCTGAAGACACTGAAGACATAATGCATTGGTATGGAGAGAGTGTATTAAGCTGGTGGATACATTATCAATCAAATGGGCTGCTTTCTCCTGGATAATGTTGAGCTTCTTAGGTGTTGGTGGAACTGAATTCATCCAGGTGAATGGAGAATATTCCATCACACACTCCTGATGTGTGCATTATAGATGGTTAACAGGTTCTAGGGAGTCAGGAAGTAAGTCACTCACTACATAATTTCCAGATTCTGATCTGCTCTGTGAGCCACAGTATTTATATAGTTGGATCAGTAAAGTTTCTAATCAGTGGTAACACCCAAAATATTAATCATGAGGTTGCAATACTGTTGATTGTCAAGGAAAGGTAGTTAGATATTTTCTTATTCAAGATAGAATCATAGCAGAAGGAGGCCAGTTGGCCCATCGAGTCTACACTGACAAAAGTCCTGCCCAGGCCCTATCTCCATAACCTCATATATTTATCACCCTGAGGCCCCTGACATTAAGGTGCAATTTAGCAAGGATAATCAATGTAACCCACACATCTTTGGACTGGACGTGGGAGAGGAAACCAGAGCACCTGGAAAAATCACACAGAGCCATGGAGAAAATGTGTAAACTCTGCAAAGACAGTTACCGAGACCGGGATTGAACCCAGGTCCCTGGCACTGTGAGTGCTAACCACTATATGCTGCCCTCATGGCTTGCCACTTTAGGGCTATGTGTTTTACTTGGCAATGATCGACCAAAGCCTGAACGTTGTCCCAATCTTGCTGTGTAAGGACATGGTTTGTTTCAGTCTTTGAGGATATGAGAATGGAGCTGAACATCCCTGTTGTGCAATCAGCAGCAGACTTACCTGTGTCTGATATTATGATGGATGGAAGATCTTGATGAAGCAGCTGAAGATGGTTGGGCCTAAGACGCTGAACTGAGGAACTCGTGCAATGATGTCCTGCGACTGAGATGATTGACCTCCAACAACTACCAGCAGTCTTTGTGCCAGGAATGACTCTAACCTTTGGAGATTTTCCCTCCTGATTCTCATTGACTTCAGTTCTGCTAGGGCTCCATGATGCTAATCACTCTGTCACTTCACTCTGGCATTCAACTTTTCAGCCCACATTTGCATCCGGATGTCACAAACTGAGTGGTCCTGTGGAGTTTAAACTGAACATTAATAAGCAGACTATCGACAATTAAATACCACTTAAAAGCATGATCGATAACACCTCTTATCACTTTACAATGAAGACTGAGGAACAGGAATTGGCTGCACTGGATTTTCCTGCTTCTTATGGACATTAAATCCCTAACCAATGTTCCATGTTATGGTTGTAGGCTAGAGGTCACGGAAGACAAATCTTCAACACTAGAGCCAGGATGTTGTTGGGGTCCATTACTTTTCCAGTGTTCAGTGAAGTCAGCTAATTCAGAATATCACATTTTTTTTATTCATTTATGGGACATGGGCATTGCTGGCTTGATATAGAGATGCCGGTGTTGGACTGGGGTAAACACAGTAAGAAGTCTGACAACACCAGGTTTAAATCCAACGGATTTATTTGATAGTAAACTCACAAGCTTTCGACCCTATGGTCTTTGTCAGGTGAATGAGGTGTTCTCAAACAGCACATACAACAGCACAGACAGTTTACAGATTACTGATTAGAATGCAAATTTTTACACCTAACCTGCTAGTCAAGTCTTAAAGTGGCTAACAATGTGAGTGGAAGGAGCACTGAGCACAGGTTAGAGAGATGTGTATTGTCTCCAGACAGCACAGTAAGTGAGGTTTTTTGCTAACTCAGGCAAGTCATGGGGGTTACAGATAGTGTGACATAAAGCCAAGATCCCTGTTAAGACCGTCCTCATGTGTGCAGAACTTGGCTATCAGTTTCCCCCAATATCTCCCCAATATACCATGTTTTGAGGCATCCTTTCTTAGAACATATTAGGTAGACAACGTTGGCCAAGTTGCAAGTGTATGTACCGTGCACCTGGTGAATGGTATTCTCACATTTGATGATGTCATCCATGTCGATGATCCGGCATGTCTTGCAGAGGTTGCTGTGGCAGGGTTGTGTGGTATTGTGGTCACTATTCTCCTGAAGGCTGGGTAGTTTGCTGCGAACAATGGTCTGTTTGAATTGCGCGATTGTCTGAAGGCAAAAAGTGGAGGTGTGGAGATAGCCTGGCGAGATGTTCATCATCATCAATGATATGTTGAAGACATTCACCTGTCGAAGACCAGAGGCTCGAAAGCTTGTGAGTTTATCAAATAAATCAGTTGGATTTGAACCTGGTGTTGTCAGATTTCTTATATCACTGGATGGCCAGCATTTGTTTCTTGTCCCTAACTGCCCTTGAGAAGGTGGTGGTGATTCTTAACCCACAATGCTGTTCGGAAGGGAAGGCGACTGTGAAGGAATAGCGATATATTTCCAAGTCATGATAGTGAATGGCTTGGAGCGGAATTTGCAGGTGATGATGTTCCCATTTATCTGTTGCCCTTGTCCTTCTAGATGGGAGTGGTCATGCGTTTGGAAGGTACTGCCTGAGGATCTTTGGTAAGTTGTTGCAATGCATCTTGTAGATAGCACACACTGCTGTTATTGAGCGTCGGTGGTGGAGGGATCGAGGGTTTGTAAATATAATGCCAATCAAGTGGGCTGCTTTGTCCTGATGATGTCAAGCCACTTGAGTGTTGTTGGAGCTGCACCCATTCAGGCAAGTAGGGAGTATTCCATCACATTGTTGACTTGTGCCTTGTTTATGATGGAGAGGTTCTGGGGAGTCAGGAGATGAGTTACTCACCACAATATTCCTGACATGCTCTTGTAGCCACTGTGTTTATGTGGTGAGTCCAGTTGAGTTCTAGTCAATGGTAACCCCAAGGATGTTGACAGTGAGGGGCTCAGTGATGGTAGCGTGATTGAATGTCAAGGGGCAGTGGTTAGAGTATCTCTTATGGGTGATGGTCATTGCCTGGCATTTGTGTGGGTGCAAATGTTACTTGCCACTTGTCAGTCCAAGCCTGGATATTATCCATATCTTATTGTATTTAAATATGGACTGCTTCAGTATCTGAGGAGTCATGAAAGATGCTGAACATTATGCAATCATGGAGTCAATCAAATTAATTGAAAACTGGCAGCTGGGATGATGGTGACCTAAATAGTATCCAAGATGGATCATCATTCTCTCAGTATTTCAGGCTAAAGGTGGCTTGCAAATGCATCAGGTGTTGCCATTTGCATTTATGTGCTGCCATCACTGGGAATGGGGATATTTGTGAAGCCTTTTCCTCAATTGTTTAAGTGTCCACAACCGTTCATGAGTGGCTGGGACAGGATTGTAGAACTTTGATTTGCTTTGCTGTTTGTAGGCTCTATTATCCCTGTTCCTCCCACTGTTTATCGTGCACATAGCTTTATAGGTCAGCAGCTTACATTCAGACTGATCCTGGTGTTGCTCCAGGTATGCTATCCAATAATTTCCCATCATATCCAGGTTGGGATCCTGGCTTGGTGGTAGTGGTAGATTGGGGATATTGAGATTACACAGTGTGTACTATGACCTGTTACTACTAATGTTCCACAGTGCCTCACACATTCAGCATTGCGGTTAGGAAATGTTCAATGATCTGACAAGGGCAGGGAAGGCAAGAGACTTTTACCTGCAGCTTTACAAAACATGCGCCTCCACACCACTCACCCACAGTGTGCTCCAGGCTCCCTGGTCAGCTATCTGCATTTTCCCAAAATGCACAATTACCCGTCACCCCACCCTATGGGTGTACATATCCCTTCTTGAAGAATCCTACCCACATACTGCCTTTGAAAGCATGTCTGTGATTTGGGAGTTTGCAAGCAGCATCTGTCATGAATTTTATTTATACTCAGCCGGTCAATTAGTGGTTATCTCTGTAGTTATAGATTCAGAGAATCCCTGCAATAGAGAACAAGGCCATTCGGCCCATTGAGTCTGCATCGACTGCAATCACACCCAGGCCCTATTCCTGTAACCTCACTCTGCTAATAACTCTGATACTAAGGGGCAAATTAGCATGGCCAATAAACCTAAGCCACATTTTTTTTTATTCATTCATAGGACGTGAGCATCGGTGGCTGGCTAGCGTTTATTGCCCATCCCTAGTTGACTTTGCAGGATAGTTGAGAATCAACCACATTGCTGTGGCTCTGGAATCACATGTAGGCCAGACCAGGTAAGGATTTATAAATCTTACCAGGTAAGATTTCCTTCCCTAAAGGATATTAGTAAACCAGATGAGTTTTTTTTTACAACAATCAACAATGGTTTCATGATCATCAATAGTTACAAATTAATTCCACATTTTTTAAACAATTGAATTCAAATTTCACCATCTGCCATTGTGGGATTCGAACCTGGGTCCCCAGAGCATTAGCTGAATTTCTGGATTAATAATCCAGTGATATTACCACTAGGCCGTTGTCTTCCTGAAGCATGAGAGTAAACTAGAGCACTGAAAGGAAACCCATGCAGACATAGCGAGAACATGCAAACTCCACACAGACTGTGACTCGAGGCCAGAATTGAACCTGGGTCGCTGGTGCTGTGAGGCAACAGTGCTAACCACTGCACCATGTGCTTCCCATAATGAAGGAGGGAAAATCTACTGATGGTGTGCTTTTGATATATCTGACCTCTGACTCCCATGGAGAGGACTCAGTAAGAATCTGGCAACACCAATTTTAAATCCAACCGATTTATTTGATAGTAAATCTGCGAGCTTTCGACTTTCGTCTTCGTCAGGCAAACACAGTGTTCTGGTCTGCAATAGCACACATATCAGCACAGACAGTCACAGATTGCTGATTAGAATGTGAATCCTTACACCTAACCTGCTATTCGAGTCTTAAAATGGCTAACAATGTGAGTGAAGGGAACCCTGAGCATTGGTTAGAGAGATGTGTATTGTCTCCAGACAGCACAGTAAGTGAGGTTTTTTGCTAACCCAGGCAAGTCATGGGGATTACAGATAGTGTGACATGAAGCCAAGATCCCTGTTAAGACCATCCTCATGTGTGCGGAACATATCCCATGGAGAGGAACATCGGAACTTCTGGGAAGGCCACAGTTAAGATATTGGAAATGGAAAAGGGGGAACTATCAGTTGAAGGTTCTTGTCACATTCTGCGGCACTGCGTTCTTTTCCTCAATTCTCCTCTAAAACAATATTTCCAGCAGCTTCAAATACGGGCCACCCCTTGTTGTGAGTATGACCATGCACTCCTTTCCTTTTGTCCCGAATCACAACTCAGAGAATCAATAGAAAATCAGGCAGAGCAGCCAGGCCTTCACCTTCACCAATGCAGCATCCCATAAACTACCATGAACCCTCTCCCTGTGAAGCATCAGCCAAGAAATAAAGAGCTCAGAGCCTTCACACGAGAAAGCAGCTCGAGGTCATGCATCAAGTCCGCCTTGATGAAGTACGAAGATGCAGCGATTGATTTTTCTGAATGAAGGGATCAGGCAGCATTTACCCTTGATTGAAGATCCTGAACCTCCCCATCTCACAACATTTAAAAGAATCAGGCTTATGCGCAGCCCTGCAGACAGTCTCCCCTAGGGTACCAGAGGAATTCTGTATTCAAATGCCCATTCATAATAATGCATTAATACAGTACCGAGCACAGAAGACTCTTTGTACGTATTGCACCACATCATAACAGGGCAGGAACTTAACATTTAATGCATAACATCTCCATGATATCCACAGTACATTTTATATCACAAAGTATTGCCAGATTCAGCACTGGATAAATGTTCCATTTTAAAATTCAGTACATATCGTGTTACTACAATTTTTGAATGCTAATGACTGGCTAAAATGGTATATTTGGTGGTAATGTGTTAAACCGATCCTGGAGTTTATGAACTGGTGTTAATCCTGTCGAAAATAGACTCAATGCCTGAACTTCCATTATCCTCAGGGCAGTAAGTCAGCATAAAAATTACCGATACTCGGATATAGGCTCCTTGATGTTTTGTTTGAATTAGAGGAACACTTCAAAACCTTAACGAGGTCGATATCATGTGTAGAAAACTGGATAAAAGGAATAATTCTATAAACAAAATCAGATAAGGAGAAAGGGTTCAGTGCGCGCAGAAATACTGTGTTAATGAAAAAAAACTGAAATTCAAATACTATGAAGTCCTTGGGTTGCCTTTGATTTTCTTTGTGTGAAGAGTTCTTCGTTATTTAGTAATCAATAAAAAAAATGTAGACCAAAAAAATCAGGGTAGCTGGAAAAGAGGAGAGAAAGGAATAATTCAGATACATTTGTAACCCTTACAATTTGGTGCAATTTGCGGAAAAACAACTTCATCCACTTTAAATACTAATCGCCGGAATTAAGCAACTGCTAGAATCTGTTCCTCAGTTAGTTTTCGGACACATATGGATCAAAACTGAGTGTTTTTTTTGTTGTTTCTTTCTCTGTAACTACCTTTTAGCTGCCGTTGAAAGCTTAATTTTACTACAGTGATCCTTCGCCTGTTGCCCAACCCCCACCCTGTGCACTCACATGCCACACTTCTGGTCGGGTTGCTTTCTGTCAAGGAGGTCATGCCATTTCTTCATCATTTAACCTTGATTTGAAGAGCCCTCCATCACTGGTTGTAGTTGGCTGTGACCACTGCCAAATTTCTGTGCCTACAGCTACATCAGGTTGTGAGTTTAATAAGAGTAATTTATTATTAGTGTCATTGGTAATGACCTATTTACACTTTACGATGGTGGGGGAAAATATGACAAATAGGAAATATTGTCATTTTCCCTTATTTTTTGTTAAGGAAACAGCAATGGTGGTTACCAGTCTGTTACTTAGTGAGCATTAGCGACATAACTGACACTGAACTTCTCTTGACGTCTGAATCAGTTGAAGAGGACCACAATTATGCTGAGAGCAAACAGCCTCGTGGAAAAAAAAGATTGATTGCGACTTGTTTTCAGCGGCAACAGTGGCTGTCAGTCATCATTGACAATAAATGTTCAGCTTCCTTCACGGGAATGGTCCATTCCTGAAGAAATTTAATGATTACTCAAGGACCATTGGACTGAAGGCACATTCATCACAATCACCATCAGAACAGTGTTCATCTCTCACAGCTATTGCTCTGTTCCTTCCGGAGGGCAAGATTTTCAGGCGTGGGACAGGATTGTTGGACTGGGACAGGTTTTCCTGCCTATCAATTTCATTTACTCAGAAGTAATTAATTGTCAGGAGGGGGGGATTTCATTTTAACCGAAGTCTCTTCACTCCCAACTCAAGGTGCAAAACTATTGAGTGGGTTCCACTGCCTGATGTTACTTTCCATTTTCCTTCACCAGGTAGACAAGCTGCCTATCCATGAGTGAGAAGTTGAGAAGTTGTAATGTTCAGAAACCTAAAACCTGTCACCTCTGAAGCTACCGTCCTTACAATGCTGCACAGCAATATTATACAACCCTGCATTACAGAAGGCAGACGTTTGGCCTATCAAGCCTGCACAGACTCACCCAAGCCTTATCAGGGTTGGGACCACAATTGTTTATGATTTACATAGATGATTTGGAGTTGAGGGGAAGTGTAATGTGTTAAAATTCACAGATGACATGAAGATGAGTGGTAGAACAAAGTGTGCAGAGGATGCTGAAAGTCTGTAAAGGTATTTTACGTGAATGGGTGGGGATCTAGTAGATGGGGTACAATGTTGGTAAATGTGAGGTCATCCATTTTGATAGGAATAACAGCAAAATGGACTATTATTTAAATGGTAAAAAATTGCACTATGCTGGCGTGCAGAAGGACCTGGGTGTCCTTGTGCAAGAATCACAAGGAGTTGGTTTGCAGGTGCAGCAGGTAATTAAGAAGGCAAGTGGAATTTTATCTTTCATTGCTAGAAGGATTGAGTTTAAAAATAGTGAGGTTATGTTGCTGCTGTATAAGGTGCTGGTGAGGCCACATCTGGAGTATTGTGTACAGTTTTGGTCCCTTACTTAGAAACGATATAATGGCACTAGAGAAGGTGTAGAGCAGATGAACTGGGTTGATCCTGGAGTTGAGAGAGTTAGCTTATGAGGAGAGACTACTGGGGCTATACTTGTTGGAATTCAGAAAAATGAGGGGAGACCTTATAGAAACACATAAGATTATGAAGGAAATAAATAAGACAGAAGTAGGGAAGTTATTTCCACTGGCAGATGAAACTAGAACTAGGAGGCACGGCCTCAAAATAAGGGGAAGTAGATTTAGGACTGAGCTGAGGAGGAACTTCTTCTCACCGAGGGTTGTGAATCTGTGGAATTCCCTGCCCGGTGAATGTTTTTAAGGAAAGGATAAATTTTTGAACAGTAAAGCAATTAAAGGTTATGGTGAGCGGGCACATAGTGGAGCTGAGTCCATGAAAAGATCAGCAGTGGTCTTATTGAATGGCGGAGCAGGCTCGAAGGTCCGGGTGGCCTATTCCTGCTCCTACTTCTTATGTTCTTAAGTTCTACTCCCAAAACCCCATGCATTTATTCTAGCTAGTCCCCCTCACACTAAGGGGAAATTTAGCATGACCAATCCACCTAACCTGAACAACTTTGGACTGTGGAAAGAAACCAAAAACACGCAGAGGAAGCCCACTCAGACAAGGGGAGAAAATACAAAGTTCGCACAGACAAGCCGGGAGTCGAATCCTACACAAATGAAGCTGAGATCCAGAGTACCCAGGGTCTTGTCCCAGATTCCAGTCCTCACCTGATCCTCTCACTAAAACTGCAAAATTCACCAAAGATCCTCAGCTAGCCACTTCCAAACACAGGACCGCTTTCATCTAGAACAAGGGCAGCAGATACACTGGAACACCACCAGCTGCACTCACCATCTTGACTTGGAAATATATTGTCGTTCCTTCACAGTCACTGAGTAAAAATCCTGGAATTCCCTCCCGAACGACATTGTGGATCAACCCTCGCATGCGGATGGTAGCGTTTCAAAAAGGCAGCTCACCACCACTGCCTTGTCAGGGCAACTAGGAATGGGCAATAAATGCTGACCTAGCCAGTGATACCCATGTTCCACGAATGAATTAAAAAGGCTAATTTCTATTCCAGTGCTGCTGGAACATTGGCTCCACTCCAGGCCCAGAACACGTCACCCACACTGACAAATTAATGCAGCACCTCAAGAGAGTGCCAGCATTTAACTATTCTGGTGAATCAGGTGTACTTTAAATGCCTCATACCACTCCGCAAAGAATAATAGAGTTCTCCCGATAGTCTGGTCAATATTTTTCCTGTAATTAATACAACGATTTGTGAGATCTTGCTGTGTGAAAGGTGACAGCTGTGTTTGCCTGCATATCAATAGCCATCTCACTTCAAAGTACCTCATTGTGTGTGAGAGATGAGACTAGGCGTTAAAATATTCAAAGTCTTTGCTTTCATTTTCTATCCTACGGTGAGCTAAATATTTAACAATATTAATAGGAATAATGATGCAGCCATGCATAGGTATTGATATGCAGGATCAGAAGCTTATGCACCTGGTGAAGTCAGGCATGGCAAGCCACTGAACAAAACACCTGGGGGTGGAGGTCAAAGTTGAGGTCTTGGCCCGGATTATCTTAAAGAGGCCGTGATATTTTTACTTGAAGCCCTGGTACAAAAAAAGCGGCTTCTGAGTTTGTTGGGGAATAGGGCAGAGCGTGAAACAGGCTGTCAGCTGGTTTGCATGGTGGTGACCTGAGATGAATTTGTATCCTGAAGGAATAAGCTGTGTATGAGCCCCTCTATATAATAGCTTGAAGGCCTTGTTAGGTGATGTGTACCACAAAGCGTGCAACAGCGTCAAGGATCTGTACATTGAAAAAAACTGCACAAATCTGAAGGGAGACATATCCCAGGGTTTATATTTAGTTCAGGTGTTGCTGTTGAAGATCTTGTTGCTGTTGGGTGGCACAGTGGTCCCGAGTTTGATTCCCAGGTCATTTCTGTGCGGAGTCTGCACGTTCTCCCCATGTCAGCGTGAGTTTCCTCCAGTTTCCTGCCAAAAGACGTGGTGGTTAGGTGCATTGGCTATGCTCGGTGTACCCGAACAGGTGCCTGAGCACGATGACTAGGGGATTTTCACAGTAACTTCATTGCAGTGTTAAGCCTACTTGTGACACTAATTAATAAACTAACATTAGAAAAACGAAAAACATGACCGCAATTCTCTGACCGCTCACAGCTGGGATTATCTGGTCCCGTCGCTGTGAACTGAAGTTTGGCTGAGCCCCAAATTCTCTGCCGTAGTGGGGAGTGCGAGACTGGAAAATTCTGACACTTGTCTCCTTGGGATTCGCCACAGGTGGAACCAACAGTCATTTCATCTCTAACCGAATCTTCAAACGGAGGCTTCCTGAGAAATCTCCTGCCTGCCTGCTAAGAAATTCTACTACTTTTCAGGGTGATGATGGATGCACAATGCTATGGGAAGCTAACATTTCCCTGCGAAAGCAAAGATACTCTCCCCGTTTGACATGGCAACATCTGATATTTCTGGGTGGGATCTCAATTTTTCAACTGTGAAGTCTGGGACAATTCAATAAGAATCAAGAGTGTATTATAGTGTGTCAGCACATCAAATAACACTAAACACTCCAAGATTAAAACTGAAGTTGTTTCAGGTTCCACAATATTACCTAACAACTATTTGCTCTATTTCCTGATTTTAACCTCTCGCACCTGGAATATAGTACGTTGTGATGTCAGCCTGCAAACATAACTGTATCAACACATGTATATTGAACAAATGCCATGTTGGAATATGTCTACTTATTTATTAGTGTAACAAGTAGACTTACATTAACATTGCAATGAAGATACTGTGAAAATCTCCGAGTCGCCACACTCCGGTGCCTGTTCAGGTACACTGAGGGAGAATTCAATATTGTCAATGCACCTAATCAGCAGGTCTTTCAAACTGTGGGAAGAAGTTGGAGCATTTGGAGAAAACCTACGCAGTCAGGGGGGAGAACATACACATGGCGCACAGACAGTGCAATTGAATTCAGGTCCCTGGTGCTATGAGGCAGCAGTGCCAACCACTGTGTCACTGTGCCCAATGTTACTAAGTCCAAACATAATTGAGGGATCTATACAGCATCATAAACTGTGAGAATGTAACACCATGTGATTCACAAATAGCCTTTGTAAACCTTATAGACTAGAATTCCCCAACTTGAGTATTATAACATTTTAGCATCAAGAATAACTGCAGCAATGCTTTGATTTGATATTTGATTTGATTTATTATTGTTCCATGTGAAAAGTATTGTTTCTTGCATTATACAAACAAAGCATACTGTTCGGAGTGAAGGAAAGAAGGGAGTGCAAAATGTAGTGTTACAGTCATAGCTAGGGTGCGGAGAAAGATCAACTTAGTGTGGAGTAAATCCATTCAAATGTCTGATGGCAGCAGAGAAGAAGCCAAAGAATAACTGCCCGAAATACTGTCCCTTCTTGGGGGCAGAATTCCAGCAGGGATAGCAGCTGGCTAATTCCTGGTGTGGAGGAGGGAGGGGGTGCTGCCTCTGGTCCCATTCCCCTGGAGTTAGGCGAAAACCATGAGGCCAAGTCAAAAGGCAACAGCTCTGGCCCAGGGCACTTCTGGTCACGCAATATGGCAATCTGCATTTCTAACCTCCTGTTGACTGATTATTCTGCAAGTGGATTCTTAGGCTAGGTTTCAGTGGAAAGTGGTGCTCTTATCTCTGAGAGAAATATTTATTTTACAGATTGTCATAAATATCTACACTTTTATTGTTCTGTAGCATCTCCTCCCCACCCAGCATTAATTGATTTGATTTGATTTATGACTGTCACATATATTAGTATTATTTCTTGTGCGCTATACAAAGCATACTGTTCATAGAGAAGGAAAGGAGAGAGTGTGCAGAATGTAGTGTTACAGTCATAGAGTTTAAACGAGTTAGAACGACGTTACAAGCACTGAACGTAAGTACTAGATAGAATTAGATGAGATGCTGGGCACAGTTTGCAGGAAGTCGCCTCACTCCACCATGTTGAGCAAAAAAAAAACTGTAAGAATGTCTTTATCATCCAATAAAGATTAGCATTTTCTTGAATTTGGGCACGTCCATGTCTTAATTCTTGACTGCTTTCTCCTTCTGCTGTAGTTCTCTCTTTTGTAGCTGTGTTTACTGCTCTCTTTCTGACTTATTGTGGCTGCTTTGCTGTCTCCTTTTCAAGTCACTATCTCCTTTTCTCTGGCTGCCCTGAGTAATTTTTCCATTTTTGTTTATTCCAAGTCGTTAATTTAAATGCCCATGCCTTCGATTCTTCACCCCAGCCTAATCACCACCAGTTCCCCCCCACACACCACCACCATCATGGTGGCATAGTGGTTAGCACTGCTGCCGCATAGCACCTGAGACTTTGTTCAATTCATTCCTGGCTTGGGTCACTGTCTGTGGAGTGTCTGCATGTTCACTCTATGTCTACTTGTTTCCTCTGGATGATCTGGTTTCCTCCCACAGTCCAAACAATGTGCTGGTTAAGTGCATTGGCTGTGCTAAACTCCACTTCAGTGTGCCCGAATATGCACTGGAGTATGGTGACCAAGGGATTTTCGCAGTAACTGCATTGCAGTGTTAATGTAAGCCTACTTGTGACACCAATAAATAAATTTGAACAGTGCTTTCTCATTATTCATCCAGGCTGTTGACCATTTTCCATGGCGAGCAATCCCCCCCAGAAATCCTAAAGGCTGAAGGCAAGTGAAAACTGGAGTAAATCCCTTTATTTTCAGTGGGAGTTTAAAAATGAACCTCCCACACTCTGGGCACTGCAGAGTGCTCAAGTGTAAATCACACTGGAAATCAGTGGATGGGACCTATTCCCACTGCAGAGGCTGGCAGCACAGCACTGAGTGGGCCACTACGCATATGCCAATCTGTCAGTGCTGAGAGTGACGCAAGTGCAGTGGCTCCTGTCTGCCAACATCCTGATTGCTGGTAAGTCCCGTATGATGCCCACATCACCGGCCTTTCATTCTCCCATGGCCCAATCACTGGCCCTCCCCAACTACGTCTGGGCTCAGCCATGAACCTTCTCACCCCCGACGCTCCCTGCCTCAACCCCTCTAGCAAGCTACCATGCTCCCACCCCATCCTGCCCCAATCGCTGGCCTTCTTCCCTCCATCCCTCCCTCACCGATCCAGTCTGCAGAGTAGCAGGGGGACGCCACCACCCCTGCTGATCACCCTGTCCCTGAGCCATCAGGCCTTGCCCTCTATGCACTATCCCATCCTTTATGGGCAGTGCCAAGGACGCCCCCTGAGTATTGGTACATTGCCCCTTGGGCAGTGCCAGGGACACAAACTAGCACTGCCAAAATGCCAATGCCCAAGAGGCACCCCCCCACCACCCAACTCTCTGGGAATCCCTGATTGCCCTCCCTCCCCCCTTCACTCCAGTGGGGTTAGACCGCTAGCTCCTGAAAGTGAGATGCTACTCTAAATCCTGTTGGAGTGAACCACTCTGGTGGGAAAAGGGAAATGCTAGCATGTCGGGAAACTTCAGTCCTGGACCCATTAATCATATTTAAATTGTATTAAGAACCTCCCCTGCATACCTAATGCAGCTCCGTGCCTATCTCTAATGCAGAAATGATGGCACCAGAAATCTGTTGCTGGGAGAATGGTGCGGAATCAGATGTCCAGCGTGGTTCTGGCCCCAATCAAATCATGCTTATGGCCTACATTGTTGGTCCTCTGGGTTGATTTGAAGTAACATGTTTTCTTTTGGCAAGATACTTGCTCAGAGACACTCCCAATAAATAATGCTACTGGAGGGCCCTACAGAAATAAAAATTCATTCTCCTTGGATCAGGCTGTTATCAGGGTCATTGGTCCGCAATGGTGCCAACATTAATTTGCTTTAAATTGAGTAATTTTTTTTCTCTTCCATCAAAAGGAGGTTACTTTGAACTTGAAGCATGACCCAACACTTTGCTTTCCCTTAAGAGTTTTGAGGAAGTAAAACAGCAATCTTAAGACCATAAGACATAGGAGCAGAAGTTGGCCATTCAGCCCATCGAGTCTGCTCCATCATCCAATGAGATCACGATAAGTCAAGAATAACTGTATCAATGCTAAAGAATAACAGCCAAAAATTCTGTTCCTTCTTGAAGGCAGAATTCCAGCATGGATAGCAGATGGCCCATTCCTGGTGATAGGGGCCTGCCTATGGTCCCATTCCTGTGGATTTAGGCTAAGACTATGAGGCCAACTCATAAGGCAACAGTTCTGGCCCACAGCACTTCTGGTCACGCAATATGCAATCTGCATTTCTAACCTCCTGTTGACTGATTATTCTGCAAGTAGATCCTTAGGCTGGGTTTCAGTGAAAATTTGTGCTCTCACCATCTGATATGATAATCCTCAACACCACTTTCCTCACTTAATCCCTTTCTGATTAAAAAATCTGTCCATTTTAGCCTCTTAACTGTGTTTCCGGATGTTCGTATCATGTGACAGCATAACCATCACATAAACTGTGGACGGCATGGTGGCACAATGGCTAGCAGTGCTGCCTGACGATGCCAGGAATTTGGATTCAAATCCCATCTTGAGTGACTGTCTATGCGGAGTTGGCACGTTCTCTACATTTTCTCTGGGTGCTCCAGTGTCCTTCCACAGTTCAAAAGACATTCTAGGTACATTGGCCGTGCTAAATTCTCCCTCAGTGTACCTGAACAGGTGCCGGAGTGTGGCGACTAGAAGATCTTCACAATAACTTCATTGCAGTGTTGATGTAAGCCTACTTGTGATGCTAGTAAATAAACAAAAAAACTTAAACTGTAACAGCTAAATTCTCTAGTGTGGACTAACATTGCCCATGAAACATTCTGATTTTTAGATATATTTTTTGTTAATGATACTTATATGTTTTTTTTTCCTCTGCTCTGTTTACAATGCCATCGCCCTAGCGTGACCAATTGACATTATCTGGCTTTGCGTTGTTCAGGAATTAATCAAAAATTCTCTTATATCACTAGCGTGGGATTCGGGGAAGTAGGTGAAAGGACTCTCTATGTGTTTTTATCTGTCTTTTTGATTTGAGTTTCCCTGACTAAGCTCCAAAGTGACTTCCACAATTCAAAATTTCATATGGCTGTGTAACCTAAAATGAATTTTACGGAACTAAAGCTAGACTTGGTTAACAGTACCCAGAGTGACCAAGAAATACGTTGCAACTCCCACCCTCATAATAACTTAAGATAAAAGCAAATTACTGCAGATGAGAATCAGAGGAGAAAATGCTGGAAAATCTCAGCAGGTCTGGCAGCATATGTAAAGAGAGATGGGGCCATGAACCCAAAGGGTCATCTGGACTCGAAACATCAGCTCTTTTCTCTCCTTATTGATGCTGCCAGACCTGCTGACATTTTCCAGCATTCTCTCTTTTGACCTCGTAATAACTTAAATGTCTCCCTGTGATCTTGTAGCCCAGCAGATCTTGCGGTAGAGGTAGACATTTCAAAGCCGGTTCATTTCAAATATTTCAATCATTTCTCACTCTAAGCTCATATTTTTAGAATTTTTAAAAAAATGTTTGCATCATGAACTGTTGCATTGTGTACTAACATTCTATTTTTCTTACAATCCGAACTATTCATATTCACCAGTAACATCCTTATATCACCTTCATTCACACCATATTTTTAAGCAACTTATGATTTATTTCCGTTATAAGCCAGTTTCATTTGGCAATAATTCTCCTCCCACCCCAACCTACCCCCACCTTGCAATGTGAAAAATATTAGAAGCTTGCAATGCAACTATCAAAAAGAATCAAATGGTTGCACATGTAGGATTGACATCAATTGATGGGAATCTGCATTTAATCTATATTTTAATTTAGTTGTCTTTGTTCTCACTACTAATATAAATAAAGAATTTCACTCCAGTGAAAGAAAAAACATGTAGTTGTGTAACTTCTTTCAAGGGCTCAATATATCCCCCAAAGCGTTTCATCGCAAATAGCTTGCTTTTGAAGTGCAGTGGCTGCTGTTAAGTAGTTTGTACACGGTGGTACAATGGCTAGCACAGCTGCCTCACAGCGCCAGGGACCCAGGTTCAATTTCCAGCTTGGGTCACGCCTCTCTGTGCAGAATCTGTGCTATCTTCCCTGCCTCTGCATGGGTTTCCTCCCACAGTCCAAAAGAAATGCAGGTCAGATGCATTGGTCATGATAAATTCTTCCTCAGTGCACCCAAACAAGCTCCAGAATGTAGCAACTAGGCAGTTTTCACAGCAACTTCATTGCAGTGTTAATGCAAACCTACTTTTGAAACTAAGGAATAAACAAAAAACATAAGTACTGCACTGGAGTTGAAGTCGAGAATATGGGGTGAAATCATAAAAACATAACATATGAAGAGACCATGGCTGATTGTCCAACTCAATAGCGTAATCCTGCTTTCTCCGCATAACCTTTGATCCCAATCGCCCCAAGTGCTATATCTTGAATGCATTCAATGTTTTGGCATCAACTGCTTCCTATGGTAATGAATTCCACAGGCTCACCATTCTTTGGGTGAAAAAAATGTCTTCTCATCTTTGTCCCGAATCCTCAGACTGTGACCCCTGGTTCTGGACACTTCTACCATCAGAAACATCCTTCCTGCATCTACCCTGTCTAGTCCTGTTAGAATTTTATAAATCTCTGTCAGATTTCCCCGTCATTTGTCTGAACTCCAGCGAAAACAATCCTAATGTAATCAATCTCTCCTCGTACATCAGTCTCAGAGCGAGGCTTTAGCCCACAATTTTCTGATTCAGTTAAGAGTACTATCACTGAGCCAATGCCAATACTTGAGCACTCTTGCATCTTAAGGATCTTCCAAAGCATTTTACAGCTAATAAATCGCTGACTGTTGTCTCACAGAGAAACACAGCAGGGAACTTTCACGCAGTACGATCTCACAAAAAGGAATAAAATTAATGACCTATCAAGTTGTATTTGGAATTTTTTAACTGAAGAGCTAAACATTGGCCAGGGAATCAACTTTGCTTTTCTTCAATAAGTGCCATGTAATCATATCAACATTACAAAAACATGAATGAGGAATAGTTTTGTAGGACAATTTGGCAGTTGTTTTATAGAAGTTTGACAAGGCAATATCCATTTTAACCCTTCAGCGTTCAATTTCTTCATGCAAAACCATGTGCTCCAGTTTCCTCCCACAGTCCCAAGATGTTAGGGTTAGGTTGACTGGTCACGCTAAATTACCCCTTCATGTCCAAAGACAAGTAGGTCGAGGGGATTAGCGGGGTTAATTTGTGAGGTTAAGGGGATAGGCCAGGGATAGGCCTGGATAAGATGTTGCCTAGATTGGGTGACATGCCTTATGAGGATAGGTTGAGGGAGCTAGGTCTTTTCTTCCTGGAGAGACGAAGATTGAGAGGCGACCTGATAGAGGTTTATAAAATGTTGAGAGGAATAGATAGAGCGGATTCTCGGAGGCCATTTCCCAGGACTGAAATTGTCGCTATGAGAGGACATAGGTTTAAGGTGCTGGGGGGCAAGTACGGAGGAGATGTTAGGAGTAAGTTTTTCACTCAGAAGGCGGTGAGTGAGTGGAATTGGCTGCCATCAGTGGTGGTGAAGGCGAACTCGCTGGGGTCTTTTAAAAGACTTCTGGATGAGTACATGGGATTTAATGGGATTGAGAGTTATGGATAGGCCTGGTAGATATGGACATGATTGAAGCAACTTGTGGGCCGAAGGCCAGTTTGTGCTGTAGTGTTCTATGCTCTGTGTGCTATCAGAGAGATAGTCCTGACTTGATGGGCCAAATGGCTTCCTTTTGCATTGCAGGGATTCTATGAAATCCTCTAACAAAAGGCATTCATCTCATCTTGAGCAATCGCAACTGAGATTTCACCAAATCCTTTTGACTGAAAGTTCTTTGAATGCAGTTCAAATAAAAGTGTTGGATGATTTAATTTTAATTGGGTAGTTCTTCATTTCAGGGTTTCCAGAATCCTGTGCACCAAATATCTCTGATTGCTCGCTATTGATTCCAAATGTAAAGCCACAGATTTAATCAGCTTTTAATGTAGCTAATCTTGGTTACTAATTTATGGTTGTTTTTCAGTCATAAAAATATTCCAGTGATCTTTGAAGGATTACATAGAATATAGAACATATAACAGTACAGCACAGTACAGGCCCTTCAACCCTCCATGTTGTGCTTGGCTACGTCCAAACCCAAGATCAAGTTATTCCACTCCTTATCATTCTGGGATGCTCCATGTGCCTATCCAATAACCGCTTGAAGGTTCCTAAAGTGTCTGACTCCACTATAACAGCAGGTAGTGTATTCCAACCCCAAAATGCCCTCTATATTTTTTCAGGAGTCAAAGGAAATCTGCATGTCCGCTGCAACTCTCACCAACTTTTACAGATGCACCATGAGAAACGTCCTTTCTGGTTGTATTCCAGCTTGGTATGGCTCCTGCTGTGCCCAAGACCGCAATAAACTACAAAAAGGTCATGAACAAAGCCCAGACCATCGTATAAACCAATCTCTGATCCATTGATTCTATGTGTACTTCACGCTGCCTAGGAAACGCAACAGCATAATCAAGAACTCCATGCACCCCGGACATACTTTCATCCATCTTCTTCTGTTAGGAAAAAGACACATAAGTCTGAGGTCACATACCAACCAACTCAAGAACAGCTTCTTCCCTGTTGCTGTCAGAATTTTGAATGGACTTACCTAGTATTAAGTTGATCTTTCTCTACTCCCTGGCTATGACGGTAACACTACATTCTGCACCCTCTCCTTTCTTTCTCTATGAATGGTATGCTTTGTCTGTGTAGCGTGCAAGAAGCAATATTTTTCACTTTATACCAATATATGTGACAAATACATCAAATCAAATCCCTAGAGCAGGAATTTACCTGCCTTAAGTTGAGACCTATCAAATTCCAGAAAGGCACATGTGGATCATTTTCTGAGATGGTCCTTCTTATCTGTGGACTCTCGGGATTTGGTTAAATGACAGACAGTGACCATACTGTGGTTAATACTTGTTTAATAATATTACATCTAAACAGGTTACAGAGTAGGTAAGTTGCTCCCAGATAAAGTATTCCAACCCATCTCTCTTTGTAGTGCAACAGATGACTGACTGATGTCAGCAATACATCATCATCTACGTCATAAATTTGCATATCCCATCTGTTAGCCCTTTATGCTACAGATCCCATGAAGGAGGCTTGAGAAACTTTGCCAGTGCTTGGAGTGCAGGATTCTGGTCGTGGTCTCCTCAGCATCGCTCTGCTATCTGACAATGTGTGGCAGATGAAAATTGGGTCCTCCATGTCTGAATAACACGAAAACTATGAAAAAGTGATTGTGATCTGCTGAACAGAATCCTAATAACAGCTATTGCCTTCACCAGGCATTGACACCAAAATGTTTAGTGCTGGTGCAAAGACCAAACTGTTAACCTCGTGTAGCCCTGAGTGAACACTGATTTCACATCTTGATGCTTTACGTGTGGAGCAATGACTTGATGGAGGTCACAATGTCACATTAGTGGCATGTCAATTAATTTTTAGGCCTGAATTTTCCACTAGTCCTCACCTTTCTTATCTGTGGACTCTCAGGACTTGATTATGCGACAAACAGTGCCCATACTCTGGTTCTTGCTTCATGCTTGCTTATTAATATCATGTTGTAACAGATTATAGAATGGGCATGTTGCTCCCAGGCATGGTATTCCAACGTCTCTCACTAGCCGCCACATCCAGCAGGTTTGGAAGTGGGGGATAGAGTAAAATTCCTTTCAGGTTCTTCCTCATAAAATCCCAACAGTGCAGAAGGAGGTCATTCAGCCCATCGAGTCTGTATCGACCACAATCCCACCCAGACCCTTTTCTTGTAACCCCCACATTTACCCTGCTAATGCCCCCTGCCACTGGTCAGCTTGGCATGGTCAATCAACTTAACATGCACATATTTGGATTGTGGGAGGAAACCGAGGCACCCTGAGGAAACCCACGCTGCTGGCTTCCCACCAACTCCAACTTCTCCATAATTTTACACCAGGGACAGTGAGGTCTTGAATGGGCTGCACATCTTTGCCCCAGTTGAAGATCATAAGCGGCCAGTTTTTGACCACTTAGGGGCTACTTGCCATCCAGTTTCCATTTTTAGGCTAGAGGAAAAAGTTTTTTGAATATAGGGAAGCCAGTAAATGATCAGATTCAAGCTTCAAGGGCAAGTTGTGGAAGAGGTGGGTGGGGAATTGGGAGTGGGAAAGATATGTTGGGATATTCTTCATCCTTTAACTTTGGCAACCCAGCAACCACAGGTCCTTCTCCCCCTCCTCCACCCGCCATGGCCTCTTCCTCAACACCCCATTTCCTCACTGTCCAATCCCCAGATCTCCCCTGTCCTATCCAGAAACCCCCAACAGCATCTCTTCCTGGAATCTCAGCATTTAGGCTCCATGGGTTGTGTGCAGCCAATACTGCTTCTGCACTGCATGAGCTAAAGAGCTATCAACCAATCAGATTGGCTGGCAGCTGTCTAAGGCAGGACCTTCTCCAGAGTGAGGATCAGAGGGCCTATCTGAAGCCACTTAATTTTCCTTGCCAAGTGAAATGGGACAGTTATTGGCACGGATTTGCTTCCCACCAACTCTTCCGACGGGGGGTCAGGAAATCCTGCCAGCTAAAAATCCTGGCTTAACATTGGCAGAACATCGAATACAGCAGTTGGGATGCCTAGTTGAAGTTGTACCAGACATTGTAAGGCCACGCTTGGAATACTGTGTATAGTTCTGGGTCAGCCTATTATAGAAAGGATATTATTAAACTAGAAAAAGAGCAGAAGAGATTTACTAGGATGCTACCGTGACTTGATAGTTTGAGTTATAAGGAGAGCCTTAATAGGCTGGGACTTTTCTCTTTGGAGCATAAAAGGCTGAGGGGCACAGGTCAGTTAGAAAGTCAATATCTTTTCCCAAAGATAGGGGAGTCTAAAACTAGAGGACATAGGTTAAACGTGAGAGGGGAGAGATACTAAAGTGTCCAGAGAGGCAATTTTTTCACACAGAAGGTAGTGAGTATCTGGAACAAGTTGCCAGGGGTCATAGTAGAGGCAGGTATAATTTTGTCTTTTAAAATGTGTTTGGACAGTTACATGAGTAAGATGGGTATAGAAGGACAGGGGCCAAACACGGACAATTGGGGCTAGTTTAATGATTAAAAAGAAAGGGACAAAGTGGGGTGAAAGGCCTGTTTCCATGCTGTAAACCTCTATGACTCTAATAGTCATTGATAGAAGATTAAAGGCTGTATGCCTGCAATTGTCTGTCCTGTGCTTCGAACAAGTGCCACGGGCACACACAAACATATAAAAATATTGGTCCATTAAGCAGACTCCACGCTCACACAATCAAGCCTCTCATCCATCGACTCTGTCTACACTTCCCTCTGTTTGGTAAAGCAGCCAGCTTAATTAAGGACCCCATAAACCCTAGATGATATCTGTATCTTTCCACCTTCTTGCATCAGTAAAAAGATACAAAAGAAGTTAATGCATACATTATTCTCAGCATCGACCTTTTAAATTTGGCTTGTTGGTTTATCAAATAGATCAAAACTGCTCTGTGTCCTTTGCACTTTATCTTTTCTGTCCTTGGGAATGTTATCTAGTGGTTTGATAACTGAATCCACAGCCTGAGAATTCCCTGTGGACATCTTTGCAATGCATATCTGGTCAAAATTGCCATCGTTCTTCAAGGCCAAATGACTGAAACTCTCAGATACAGTTCTCTACTTCTTCATTCTACCAATTTTCTCAGTCGAGTGCTCTGAAATTATATCACACATTGCTCCAGGAGATTACCAACCGACTCAAGAACAGCTTCTTCTCTGCTACCATTGGATGTTTGAATGGACCTACCTCACACTAAGTTGATCTTTCTCTATGTCCTAGCTATGACTGAAACATTACATTCTGCACTCTCTCATTTCTTTCTTTATGAACAGTATGCTTTATATGTATAGCATGCAAGACACAATACTTTTCACTGTATATGAATATACGTAACAATAATAAATCAAATCAAAATCATGGTCCTAGAACATCATGGAATCCTTACAGTGCAGAAGGAGGCCATTTGGCCCATCAAGCCCGCACCAACAACAAACCTACTCAGGCCCTATCCCCATAACCCCACAAATTTACCCTGCTAGTCTCCTGAGGGGCAATTTACCATGGCCAATCCATCTAACCACACATCTTTGCAGAAATCCAGAGCACGCAGAAAAAACCCATGCAGACATGAAGAATGGTGTGCAAACTTCGCACAAAGAACAAAGAACAAAACAACACAGGAAACAGGCCCTTCGGCCCAACAAGCCCGCGCCACCACCTCGATGTTCCCACTTCTTCACGCGATCCCTGTCCATGTTTTTAGATCGATGGATTAAAAACCAAATTTGAGACAATTTAGGGAGAATTTGTTTTGCCAATTAGCCTAAGAGCACATCTTTGGGATGTGGGAGGAAACCGGAGCTTCCCGGAGAAAACCCACGCAAGCACGGGGAGAATGCGCAAACTCCCACAGACACAGGCCCAAATCCATGTATCTGCACAGCACAGCAATAGTCACTGAGCTGTCGTGTTGCCCATCAGATGGTCAGGTCAAGCATACACTAACAACGTGAAGCACTAGGATACTCTCGAAAAAGATCCAAGAGCAGTCCTCTCATGACCCATCGCGTGTATGCCCCTCGTTAGACAACAAGGTGGACCAAAGCACCTGTAGGATAAAAACAAAGTACATCAATATCATCATCTATTTACACACTTCCCAGGGACTCCCAAGGCTCATGATCCCTATTTTAAATCAGTTTTCTATACCCCCTCCATTCCCATTCTGTTCATGTGCCCATCTAAGTATTTCTTAAATATCTCCAGAGTACCTGCCTCAACCACTTTACTTGGTAGCGCATTCCATACCCCCACCACCCTCTGTGTGAAAAAACTCCCTCTAGCATCCAAATTATACCTTACCCCCCGCACCCTAAGCCCGTGACCCCTCGTGCTATTCGAGTCCATCCTAGGAAAAAGCTTAACCCTGTTTACTCTATCTATACCCCTCATAATCTTGTACACCTCTATTAGATCTCCTCTAAGTCTACGTCTTTCTAAGGCAAACAGTCCCAATTTGCCTAACCTCTCCTCGTAACTCAGACCTTCCATACCAGGCAGCATCCTGGTAAACCTCCTCTGCACTCTTCCAGAGTCTCCACGTCCTTCTGGTAGTAAGGTGACCAGAACTGGACGCAGTATTCCAAATGAGGTCTAACCAGCGTTTTATACAACTGCAACATTAAAGGCCAGCTCTTGTACTCTATACCCCTTCCTATAAAGGCTAACATACTATATGCTTTCTTCACAACCTTCTCCACTTGCTCTGCTACCTTCAGAGACTTGTTCACCTGCACCCCCAGGTCCCTCTGCGTTTCTATACTCTTAATAGGTCTACCCTTTATCATGTACCTCCCCCCTACATTCTTTCTCCCGAAATGCATCACCTCACATTTATCAGGATTGAATTCCATCTGCCATCTGTCTGCCCAAGCTACCAGCCTATCTATGTCCTGCTGCATCGCCTGACAATGCTCCTCACTATCCGTCACCACACAGACAATGACCTGGGGCCAGAATTGAACCCAGGTCCCTGGCGCTATGAAGTAGTTGCGCTAACCACTGTGCCACTGTGTCATGACAAGACACTTGTGATATCCCCAACATGGGGGAGGTGATGGTCTAGTGGTATCATCACTACACTATTAATCCAGAAACTCAGCTAATATTCTGGGAATCCGGGTTCGAATCCTACCACAACATGTGGTGGAATTTGAATTCAATTAAAAAAAAATTGGAATTAAGAATCTACTGCTGACCATGAAACTGTGATTGTCAGAAAAAACCCATCTGGTTCACTAACGTCCTTTAGGGAAGGAAATCTGCCGTCCTTACCTGGTCTGGCCCACACGTGATTCTAGAGCCACAGAAATGTGGTTGACTCTCAACTTTGTGGGCAACTAAGCATGTTCAATAAATGCTGGCCAGCCAGTGACACCCATGTCCCACAAATAAATTAAAAAATAACTCCTTCTTGCAACCACATGATAGTCCAAACAAAACAGCAACAAAAAAAAGGGCCAGTAAGGGAAAAATACAGATCGGTCACTGAGGTACAGAAATGTAATAACTGGATGTGGGTCAGTGAGCTTTTCATGTATTGCTTGTATTAAGCCATAAAGATGGCAGGTTTAACTGCTATTGACCTACTTACCAAACCAGACATCAAAAAAAAGTGATACTTCCCACCATACACCAAAACCCCCATTATGTGGAGTTTATCTCTCTACTCGGAGACCTTGACTCCAGACTGCAGTGCATGGTGGAGTTGCTAAGTACCTCTTCAAACAATGCAGCAGAGTCTGCACTGTAGAGGCCGAGCATTGGTTGACACCGTAGGAAAGCTTAGGGATTGCCCGTCCTGTCATTAGACACTTAATGAAGCCCACCCAATACATGCATCTAAATGGTTAATTAACTCAGGCTGCAACACAAACAAGTCATTTCTGCTATTTCCCTAACAAGAAAAAAGCTTTCATTTCAGTAATTGAAAGGCAGCTTGCAAGTGGGCAAAAAAATTGAACACAATTGGAAAAAATGGAAGGATTCTTTTCCCTCTCTCTCTCTCTGGTTCTGAACAGAGGGGGTTGCTGAACTGCTGCAACACCAAGAATTCCAAGCCGACATCAAAGGAACAGAATCAGCTGAAATGACAGCAGCAGCTGCAGCATCTGCCTTTAAATTAGGCTGTGGCTCAAAGACTGGACTCAGCTGTTAAGCAGCATAAAGACCCAGGAGGAAGGCAGTGCAAGAAATGAGTTTGCTCTCCACCACGGCACATCAAAGTGGATGCCCAGAATCTGGAGCCGTAAATACGTGCACACAGCAAGCGCCCACGTGCTGTCTAATTGCAAAAGAGGCGTGAAACTTCATAAAAATCTTTTTTTTTTGCATTGTGTCCAATTTCAAGAGCATCTTATGTGCATGCCAGTGTGTGTGTACGTTTGTGTGTGTGTGTGTGTGTGAGAGACATAAATGTATATAGGGCTGATTAGAGCTTTGCTTTGTAATGGAACCGAGTAGCAACTTCAAAAGATGTTCTGTTTTGAAGTCATCAAAGATTTCAGAAACCTACCAATCCTTCAAGACTGATACGAAGGGCAGCTCCGCAACTGTAGTTAATCCTGATGGTTAAAACAAAAACCGCCCCAAAACAGAAATTCACAGTGACATTGAAAATCAGGAGTTTTTATTTCAAAAACAGAGTGGCCAAAAAGGTTTCATTGCAAAATTTGTGGGTAATATTTTGTATTCATCCCGCTGGATGAATGATATACAGCTATGCCAGCTGAATCTTTTAATAATTGAATATTCTATTAATAATTGAAATATTAGGATATTAAACCACTGCAAAAATTATACATTTCATGGTGAAAGAATCCCATTCGTTCAACTAATACAACCTTTACGAACGGCACAGTGGCGCAGTGGTTTGCACTGCTGCCTCACAGTGTCAGGCATCCGGGTTCAATTCCAGCCCTGGGTCACTGTCTGTGTGGAGTTTGCACATTTTCCCTGTGTCTGCATGGGTTTCCTTTCACAGTCCAAAGATATGCTGGTTAGATTGATTGGCCATGCTAAATTGACAGTCGTGCCAGGTGCATAAGCAGGGTAAATGTGTGGGGTTATGGAAATAAGGGCTGGGTGGCCACTGCCGATTCAATGGGCCGAATGGCCTCCTTCTGCACTGTAGGGATTTATGATTTCATGAACCTTCTGGTGAATCTGTCATTGGTTTCATTATAATTATGCATTTGGATGTGCTCATAAATGCCATGTTTACATTCCTTCCATCTGCCCACCATTCAACTCCAGCCTCCACTCAACGCCCCCTCCCATAAGACACACACTCACACACACACACGCACACAATCTACTTTTTACTATAGTGGAATCTTACACTCTTCGGATTTTCTGGTCTCAGTGCAATGAATGGAGATTTGGCCAGATTCTCCATCCTCGTTTGCAGCAACAGAAGGGTGTGAAAGGCTGGTAAGATTGTGCCCTATGTATTTTAGTCCTATCGAATAATTTTGAAAAAAATGCCCTTTTTTCAGTAAGTGTCTTGAAACCAGACCTCTTTGAGAAACCTTCCAGAAAGATAGAAATTGCATAGAATCATAGAATCCTACTGTGCAGAAAGAGACCATTCAAGCAATCAAGCTTGCACTGACCATATCCCACCCAGGTTCTATCCTTCTAACATCACATATTTATTCCACTATTCCTCAAACCTACACATCTTTGAACACCCTGTAACCCCCACATATTTACCCCAATAATCCGACTAATCTACAAACATTGGGAGAGTAAGGGTCAATTTAGCATGACCAATCAACCTAACTTGCACATCATTGGACTGTGGCAGGAAGCCAGAACACCCAGAAGAAGCCCATGAAGATCTAGCCAGAATGTGCAAACTCCACACAGTCACTCAAGCCTGGAATTTAACCTGGGTTCCTTTTGCAGTAAGGCAGCAATGCTAACCACTGTGCTACAGTGTTACTCTGCATTGTGTTTCCTGATTTCCATTCCCTATAACCAGATTGGCATGAAGTTGGCAACAGCAACAAATTCAAATTTGACAGGTTCCTGTTCACTAAGTGTTTTCCTTAAACTCATGGGCTATCAAAATGCAAAAACCTGCAGAGCCTGTTACCAAGGCAACACAGATGTTTTGCTCTCTGCAACAAATATTGCCATCTTTATACGGTTGCACCCCTGTGTGTATTTAAAACATTTCGACAAATCAGCTTATCAAAGTGCACTGTTGTTCTCCTTCTAGTATTTTACTTTCTTTACAAACATTCTTTACAACTTTACAAACTCAATTTCACAAAACTGCGCCACATTCCATCATCATTAACTGGTCCAAAGAGCTACCTTTCACCTGGAGTCACAATTATTATATTGCTAACCAATTTTTAATTGACAGCTTTTGAGGAACTGTATCTTGTGCTCCTATTTTTGTCTTCATTCATTTTTGTTTAAACAGTGAATGCTGATGGCATCATCACATTGATTCACCTTGCGGGGGTGGGGTGGGGGGCGCGGGGTGGTGGTGGGTGGGACTGGAATTTACCCAGACAGCTAAAATGACACAACACCAGTGCACTCTGGGTTAGCTTATCCTTTTCTAAGATTGTCCCCCTTGCATCACAGATCCACCCAATGGCGCTATTATTGTTCACTGTTTGAGACAAGGATCGCTAGTTGGGCAATATCTGGCTTTTCTGAAATGCACTGACCACTTCACAAGTGGGCAAGTCATGGGGGTTACAGGTAGTAACTCAGCAGTCACAGACCTTCAGCCTCAGATCTTCAGGTAAGTGTTCTCCAAGGCTGCCTTCATGACATGCAACAATGCAGAATACTTGTAAAATTCTGTTAAAGTTGTAACGGAAAAAGTATGTGACTAGCCTAGCTGTAAACCTGACCATTCTAACTATAGGGTGGTGTGGTGGCGTGGTGGTTAGCACTGCTACCTCACAACTCCAGGGACCAGGGTTTGATTCCCAGTTTGGGAATGTGGAGTCTGCATGTTTTGCATGGGTTTCTTCTGGGTGCACTTGTTTCCTCCCACAATCCAAAGATGTATGGGTTAGGTGCATTGGCTGTACCAACTTACTCCTTAATGTCTTGGGATGCATAGGTTAGAGGTAAATAATGAGGTAAAAATATGGGAGAATAAGACGTAGATGAGATTGCTGTCAGTGCAGACTTGATAGGCTGAATGGCCTCCTTCTGCACTTTCGGGTTTCTATTATATTCGGCCCAACTTGTCCATGCTGCCTTTTTTTTAAAAACCCTTAAGCTAATCCCAATTGCCTACATTTGGCCCATATCCCTCTATAGCCATCGTACCCATATAACCATCTAAATGTTTTTAAAAGATAAAATTGTACCACCTCTACTGCTACTTCTGGCAGCTTGTTCCAGACACTCACCACCTCTATGTGAAATAATTGCCTCTCTCACCTTACACCTATGCCCTCTAGTTTTAGAATTCCCTACCTTTGGGAAAAGATCTTGACCAGCTCCTTGTCTATGTCTCTCATTATTTTATAGACCTCTATAAGGTCATCCTCAGCCTCCTACACTCCAGAGAAAAAAATCCCAGTCTATTCAGCCTCTTATAACTCAATACATGAAGTCCCAGTAGCATCTAGTAAATTTTTTTAGGACTCTTTCTGGTTTAATAATATCCTTTCTATAATAGAGTGACCAGAGTTGCACACAGTATTCCAAGTGTGGCCTTACCAATGTCTTGTACAACCTCAACAAGACATCTCAACTGCTATATTCAATGTTCTGACCAATGAAATCAAGCATGTCAAATGCCTTCTTCACCATTCTGTCCACCTATGACTCCACGGAGTTATGAACATGCACCCCTAGATCTCTTTGTTCTGTAACTCTCTCCAGTGCCCAACTATTAACTGAATAAGTCCTGCCTTGGTTCAATCTACCAAAATGCATTGCTTCACATTTGTCAAAATTAAACTCTATCAGCCCATTTGTCCAATTGATCAAGATCCCATTGCAATTGGAGATTATCTTTCTCCATAGATGCTATAAGACCTGCTGAGATTTTCCAACATTTTCTGTTTTTATTTCAGATTCCAGCATCCGCAATATTTTGCTTTTGCGTTAAAGTGTTCTGGTACTCTTGAGACTGGGGTTGGTTATTAATTGAACATACAAATTAGAGGCAGGAATAGGCCACTCGGTGTCTCGTGCCTGTTCTGCCATTCGATAAGATCATGGCTGACCTGATTGTAACCTAACCCCACATTCCTGCCTACCCTCCATAACCTTCCACCCCCTTCTAAAAGATGTGCTGGTTAGGTGCATTGGCCGTGCTAAATTCTCCCTCAGTGTACCCGAACAGGTGCTGGAGTGTGGTGATATGGGGATTTGCATAGTAACTTCATTGCTGCATTAATGTAAGCCTACTTGCGACACTAATAAATAAACTTTAAACCCTTGTTATTCAAGAAGCCATCCAGCTCTGCGTTAAAAAATATTCGAAACTCTCCTTCTAGTGCCCTTTGAGGGAGGGAATTCCAGAGTCAAGGTCCTCTGAGCAAAAAAGAAAAAATTCTCCTCGTCTCTGTTTCAAACAGTGACCCCCTAGATCCAGATTCCTCAACAAGAGGAAACATTTTTGATTTGGTTTGATTTATTATTGCCACACTGTATTAACATACAGTGAAAAGTATTGTTTCTTTCGCGCTTTACAGACAAAGCATACTGTTCATAGAGAAGGAAACGAGAGAGTGCAGAATGTAGCTTTACAGTCATAGTTGGAGTGCAGAGAAAAATCAATTTAATACGAGGTAGGTCCATTCAAACGTTTGACAGCAGCATGAAAGAAGCTGTTTTTGAGTCGGTTGGTACATGACCTCAGACTTTTGTTTCTTTTTCCTGACGGAAGAAGGTAGAAAGAGAAACATGCTCTCCGCATCCACCCTGTCAATACGCCTTGCAATCTTTCTCTTAGCACGCGCCTGTTGGGAGAGAGTATTGTTGAGTTGTAACACACAGCTGAGAAAGCATGCACTCAATCCTTTTTCATCCAATCTTGCATTCCCTGCAATGTGTGCACACATGAGGAGTCGATCACAATGCATTCGGCCTGCTGAAGAAACTTGATGTAAGGATCTAAGAACTGCATCAGATTAAAGATTTGGGTAATGGCAGCTAGGCATTGCAGGTTAACTGCCCGTTAAGCATATACAGAGATATTCCATTCATTCACTTGTGAAAAGTCCTTAGAAGTGTTTGCGCACAAGCCAAGCCTCATTGGCAACTGCTGCCTCTTGTACATCCTCATCTCTTTTCCTCATCTTCGTTTTGCTGGGGTGAAACATCTCAGTGTGCACATTATATGGTCACAGATAATGCAGCCAATCTTGAAAATGCATTCAGAAGCATTTAACGCAGTAGAGAAAGAAGGACTTGCATCTATATAACATCTTATCATCAGGGTACCTAACAGTATTCTATAATAAAAAGGGTTATTTTGTCATTGTTGTTAAGAGAATTCGTATATGGTAGATCCCACAAATGATACAGTCTGTTTTGATTGACTGAAGGATCTATAGGACACTGGAAAAACTCTAAAGCTCTTAGAAACCTGGAATCATAGAATGCCTACAGTGCAGAAGGGAGCCATTTGGTCTACTGAGCCAGCACCGACCACAATACCATTCAGGCCCTATCCTTATTTCCACCCATCACCACCACCACCCGTGTTTAACCTGTTAATTTCCCTGGCACTAAGGGACAATTTAGCATGGCCAATCATCCTAACCCTCACATCTTTGGAGCGCGAGAGCACCCGAAGTAAACCCATGCAGACCCGGGGAGCATGTGCAAACTCCACACTGTCACCCAAGACTGAAATTGCACCTGGATCCCTGGCGCTGTGAGGCAGCAGCGCTGATCATTGAATAGCATCGTGGGGATCTTTCACAGCAGCCTAAGCAGACAGATGTGAGCTTCCTTTAACATTTCACCCCTGACACTGAAACATTTCTGAAGTGAAATCGCAGCCCTAGATAATGGGGGTGCAAATCCCAAATGGAACTTGCACCCACCAAGCTGACTCAGATGTGACTGTGCTACCAACTCAACCGAGCTGTCATCCATCTCAAATTGCTTAATGAGACAAAATAGCTCCTTCATTCGAATCCATGTTGTTTGCCTTGTGATATTAATCCTTCAACACAACACAGGGGTTCCTTAGTCATTGTATAAACAGCAATATGATCATCTGTTTTTGGTGATATGGATGAAGAATATTTGCGTTCTTTTGCTCTGCTTCATAAAATGCCATCAGATTTTTAATATCCATCTGTAGGCGCAGGTCAGGCCTTAATTTAACATCTCATCCAAAAGGTGACACCTCCAACGGTGCAGCACTTCCTCAGTACTGCTCTGAAGTGACAGCCTAGTTTACGTGCTAAATCTCTGGAATAGGATTAAGCCCACAAGCCGTCTGGCTCAGATGTGAAAGTAAACACTGAGTCAAGGCTAACATCTAACCAGCAATCTTCCCTGAATTGATAATACATGTATTGAAGTATTCAAATGGATGAATATCAGAGCCTAGCATTGAAAATATCTCCACAAAGATAGAGTGATAGAGTGAATGCAAGCAGGCTTTTTCCACTGAAGCTAGGGGAAAACAAACTAGAGAACATGGGTTAGGTGTGAAGAGGGAAAAGCTTGAAGGGAATATTAGAGGGGGGTTCTTCATACAGAGAGTGGTGGGAATGCGGAATGAGCTGCTAGATAAATGGTAAATGCAGGCTCACTTTTAACATTTAAGAAAAGCTTGGACAGGTACATGGATAAGAGGGGTGTGGAGGATATAGTCCAATTGCAGGTCAGTAGGACTAGGCAGAAAAATGGTTCGGCACAGCCAAAAAAGGCCAAAAGGCCTGTTTCTGCACTGTAGTATTCTATGGTTCTATGGTTCTAAAGCATGATTGAGGAGATGGTCACTGTGTTACTGAATGAATCGTAGGAAATTATAGAATCATAGAGTCCGACAGTGGAGAAGGAGGCCATTCGACGCATCACATCTGCACCGACCAGAATCCCATCCAGGCCTAATCCCCTAAACCTCATGTTTCTACCATAGGTAGACCTCCTGATGCTAAGGAACAATTTAGCATTGCCAGTCCAGCTAACCTACACATCTTTGGACTGTGGGAGGAAACCAGATCACCTAGAGGAAACCCACGCAGCCACGGGGCAAATGTGCAGATTCTGCGCAGACAGTGACCTGAAGTAGGAATCAAACCCGGATCTCTGGCGCTGTGAGGCAACAGTCCTTACCACTGTGCCACCGTGCCGTCCCATGTAACAATATTAAAATTTGCAGTTCTTCACATTCCAATCTGACAATTATTAATAATTTAGGAAGTGCAGTGTTTTCCTCTTACAACTACAGAATTAATTTTAATTGCATAGTCATAAATAGTTGAATAAAGGTTTGCTTGTTGAAGGTAATGGTGTGGCAGTTGATGCAAGTTTCAAATTCCGCACCTTTGTTTGGAAATTGATCTATGTCCTCACTCCATGGAGGTGCAATGACGGGTGATGGATTCAATGGGAAACACCAAAGCCAAGCGGCAGGATTAGATGATCCTACCGATAATGGCGTGTCTCTTGCCACCAAGAACCAAACCATGGGAGGCAGGAAGGAGGGGGGGGCAAAGGTTTTGCTCCCTTCGCCAACACCCCGCACCCCCCCACCCCTCAACCCCATACATTTGGACAATGTCCTCCAGCTTCATTGTGGCTTGTTGTTTTTGGAAGCTGGCTCGTGCTGTTTGAAAGGGTGGTGGAAGTGGATTTAGTAGTAACTTTCAAAAGGGAATCAGATAAATGTCTGGGACCAGTGGGGGTGGTTTGGGACTGCAGGTCCATAGGAAAGGCACAGGAAGTGGAAGTAATCATATAGCTTTCAAAGATCCAGCATGGGTGCAGTGGACTGAATGGTCTCCCTGTGTGCTGGAAGATTCAATTCTTTGCTCACTATCAAGATAAGAACTTTCAGTTACTCTTATCCTGACCCTTTGGGATTTTTGCCCCAAACCTTTTGACTTCTTACCTCTCTATTGCTTCAAAAGCTTCTGAGAACGTATGTATTTTGCTATGCCTTTTGATCATTCTCCCTTTAATATTTAGATCTCTTGTTCAGCATCTTCCTCTTCCACGCAAATGACTCCGAGACTTTTTACACATGTGGATGAGTATAATTCCAAATTGTTGTTGTTATTGGGTTACACAATTCATTCCTGCCACCCATTCCTGCCACCCGATTTGTGTAGGTATCATATGTCAACAAGACTCTTCAGTGCACTCTCTGATTTGACCATGTATTAATAATTAACTCATCAAATGTTATGAAGAGAGATTGGACAGGTTTGGAACAGGGAAGATTGAAGGGAGACCTGATTGAGGTGTATAAGATTATGAGAGACATGGTCAGTGTGGATAAGGAGCAGCTGTTCCCTTAGTTGAAGGGTCAATCACAAGGGGACATAGATTCAAATGAGGGACAACATCAATCACGATGGTGGAAGAAACTCGATGGGCTGAGTGGCCTAATTCTGCTCCTATGTCTTATGGTCTAATGGGAGGTTTAAGGAGGACATGAGGAAAAACTTTTTTACCCAGAGGATAGTGATAGTCTGGAATGCACTGCCTGGAAGGATAGTAGAGGCAAGATGCCTCCATCCATTAAAAAGTATCTGGATGAGCACTTGGCACATGATAGCATTCACAGCTATAGACCAGGTGCTGACAAATGGGATTAGGTAAGAGTTCAGGTATTTCTCGTGTGTTGGTGCAGACTCGATGGGCCAAAGGGCCTCCTCTGTATTGTGTGATTCTATGATTCAACAAAATGCTTATTCTCCTGGTGTAATTCCCAGGATTTCATACAATTACTGTACAATTTAGCTCCACAATTATTTTGTAATTGTCTCAACTTACAATTATGATAAAGAATATCATTAATGGGTCAAAGGTTTTATGTTATTTTAATTCTTTCATTGACTTGGCCATTTATTGGCATCCCTAATTATCTTTGATGGGGTGTTCTATCTGGAGACACATGTAGACCAGACCAGGTAAGAATGGCAGATTTCCTTCCCAAAAGGGCATTTGGAAACTAAATGGGCTTTTACATCATTAAACTTTAAACTGGATTAGATTTTTTTTACTGAATTCAGATTTCAACATCCTCCATGGTAGGATTTGAAATTCAGACCCAATTACCCTGGGTCTCTGGGTTATTAGCCATGCCACTGCTTCATTTGCTGCTGAGGATTCAGATAGAAGTAATATTGAGGGATAATATTAGCTTTGGAGGAATCAGATTGTGTTTTTAGTTATTAGTGACACAAATAAGCGTTCATTAACAATGCAATGAAGTTACTGTGAAAATACCCTGGTCATCACACTCTGGTGCCTGTTCAGGTACTCTGAAGGAGAATTTAATGCAGCCAATCTGCCTAACCAGAACATTCTTTGGACTGTGGGAGGAAATTGGAGCACCTGGAGGAAACCCATGCAGACACAGGGTTAACGTGCAGAATCTGCACAGACAGTGACTCAAGTCAGGAATTGAACCTGGATTCCTGGCATTGTGAGGTAGCCAACCATTGTGCAACTGTGCCGCCCACAATAATTTAGTATCTCTGATTTTACACTTTCCCCAGAAGTTAAAAAGGCTCTCTTTGACCTTTTCCTTCCTCAGGGTCATGCCGCCATCTCAATTTCTTGATGTGATGCTACTCATAACTTGCTGCTCACCAATTTGAGTCCTTCCACATCTATCAAAAATGGCCTGATGTACGATGCAGACACCATATTTAATTTACAGAGATAAATATTGCAAAAAAGCGCAGGTGGGCAGATCCCTGATTTGCAATTGTTACAACGAGTATTTTCAAATCTATTCACCTTCAGAGTTAGGTTTAGAAGAGTCGGCCCCTTGTTTGTAAGGATTTACAGGGGCTGCATTATATGTGAATGAAGTTCTTCAATGCAGTCTCTGGTTTGACCATGTATTAATGATGAGATTAATAATTAACTCATCAAATGCTTATACTCCTGGGGATTTCATTAACATTTGACTGTGTATTAAACAGTTTTATTGTATCTTTTTTCACAAATCTAATTAACACTGTATCCCTTTGAACAGATTTCAAGTTGCCACATGCATTAAACCATGTTCTAACAGGCCTTTTGGGACAGAACCACATTAAGATCAATAGTGACTGCTATTAGGAGCAACAAGTGCTCGAATATTGTCCTGAGAGTTAGTGGAGTGCTTGGCGATATCTAATTATGGTGATAATAACATAAGAAGAATTGGATTGAGAAAAGGCTATTTGGTTGATCAAGCTTGTTCTCTCCTTGTACAATATACCCTAACTTACGCTTTATTCATTAACCTCCTGTGGGAAAGTACTGCATAAACACTAATCCCCTGAAAACTGTTGTGCAAAATGCAGAATATTCATGCGCTCTCACACTTAAGTTGTTTAAACCTAGCTCTGTTCTCCCATTGATATTACAGGATTATTGCTAGACTATTAATCCAGAAACTCAGCTATATTCTACGGATCCAGATTCAAATTCCCGTTATAATAGAAGGTGGAATTTGAATTCAATAAAATATATTTGGGATTAAGAATCTACTGATGATCATTGTCAGAAAAAAACCATCTGGTTCGCTCATATCCTTTTGGGAAGGAAATCTGCCATCTTACCTGGTCTGGCCTACATGTGGCTTAAAGTCACAGTAATGTGGTTGACTTTCAATTGCCCTCTGAAATGGCCTAGAAAGCTACTCAGTTGTATCAACCCACAGCATGTGGACTGCAGAGTTTCAAGCAGAGTTTCAGTAAGGTAAGGGCAATAAATGCTGGCCAATCAGCCATGAATGAATTAGAAAAAAAACTTTGGCATTTAATGGTAGCTTAGAAACAATAAAGGAACATTTTACTCTGTTTGAACATAGAACATAGAACATAGAACAATACAGTACAAACAGGCCCTTCGGCCCACGAGTTGCGCCGATCACATCTACCAATCCACAGACCTATCTATAACCTATTCGTTTCCATATACTCATCCAGAAGTCTCTTAAAAGACCTCAGTGAGTTTGCCTCAACAACCTCCGACGGCAGTCGGTTCCATTCACTCACCACCCTCTGAGTGAAAAACCTACCCCTGACATTTCCTTTGTATTTGCTTCCCTGCACCTTAAATCTGTGTCCTCTCGTAGTGACCATTTCAGCTCGGGGAAATAGTCTCTGAGAGTCCACCCTATCTATCCCTCTCAACATTTTATAAACCTCTATCAGGTCGCCTCTCAACCTACGTCACTCCAGTGAGAAGAGTCCCAGCTCCCTCAACCTATCTTCATAAGGCCTGCCTCCCAATCCAGGCAGCATCCTTGTAAATCTCCTCTGAACTCTCTCAATAGCCTCTACATCCTTCCTATAATGAGGCGACCAGAACTGCGCACAATACTCCAACTGGAGTCTGACAAGAGTCTTATAGAGCTGCATCATTACCTCCTGACTCCTGAGCTCTATTCCTTGATTACTGAGGCCAGTACACCGTATGCCTTCTTGACCACTTCCTCCACCTGCGAGGCCGATTTAAGAGTCCTATGGACCCGGACCCCAAGATCCTTCTGCTCTACAACACAGCTAAGACTCCTACCCCTTATATTGTACTCCTTCATTCCATTATTACTGCCAAAATGGACCACTACACAGTTATCTGCGTTGAAGTCCATCTGCCACTTCTCCGCCCAGTCTTGCATCCTGTCTATGTCCCGCTGCAACTTTTGGCATCCCTCCAGACCATCCACAACACCACCGATCTTTGTATCGTCGGCGAAATTGCTAACCCATCCCTCCACTTCCTCATCCAGGTCATTTATGAAAATGACAAACAGCAGGGGTCCCAGAACAGATCCCTGGGGCACTCCACTGTTTACTGACTTCCATGCAGAACAAGACCCATCCACAACCACTCTCTGCCTTCTGCCGGCAAGCCAGTTCTGGATCCACGAGGCCAAAGCCCCTTGGACCCCATGCCCTCTCACCTTTTCCAGAAGCCTTGCATGTGGGACCTTATCAAACACCTTACTAAAGTCCATGTACTCTACTTTGAATGTGTTCCATGCGGTGTGATCATCTGACATATCGCCACATGGGTCAGGGTGAGGATGTTGGATTTAGATGGATCAAGTTCGTTGGTGATGTTTTCTGCCTTTTAGAATCCTCCAACATGTTGGCACCTAATGCTGTTTTCAATGTTTAGCAAAGTACCAGAAGGAGGTTAGGTTGTATTGTAACCACTAGTTCCTTCAAAAAATCCAAATCTCCATCAGAGGTGAAGAAAAATCCAGAAAAAGGACACATATTTCTTTGCACTTTGATATTTGAGCAGTAAAGTGTGGAAGTGCAGAGCTAGAGCCTTCGCAATTCTCACTCTACTTCCGCTATGTCCAGGTTTTTGCATCTATCTTCTGCGCACGGTGACACAATGGTTAGTACTGCTGCCTTGCAGCATCAGGGACCCGGTTTGACTCCAGGCTTGGGTCACTGTCTGTGTGGAGTCTGCATGTTCTCCCTGTGTCTGCATGGGTTCCCTCCAGATGCTCCGTTTCTTCCCACAGTCAAAAAGAAGTGCTAGTTAGGTGCATTGGCCAGGATAAATTCTCCCCCAGTGTACCTGAACAGGCATTGGAGTGTGATGACTAGGGGATTTTCCCAGTAACTTATATAAGAACATAAAAACATAAGAAATAGGAGTAGGAATAGGCCATCTAGACCCTCGAGCATGCCATTCAATAACATTGTGGCTGATCTGAAGTGGATCAGTTCCACTTACCCGCCTGCTCCCCATAGCCCTTAATTCCCTTATTGATCAGAAATCTATCTAACGGTGACTTAAACATATTCAACGAGGTAGCCTCCATCAATTCAATGGGCAGAGAATTCCAGAGATTTACTACTCTCTGAGAAAAGAAATTCATCCTCAATTTTGTTCTAAACTGCACCTCGCTTCCCCCCCCCCCACTTATTTTGTGATTGTGCCCTCTAGTTCTAGTTTCCTTTCTAAGTGGAAAGAATCTCTCTACCTCTACCCTATCTAGTCCCTTCATTATCTTATATGTATCCATACCACCGTCCCCTCAACCTTCTAAACTCCAACGAGTACAGGCCCAATCTACTCAATCTCTCTTCATTGCAGTGTTTATGTAAACTCACTTATGACACTGATAAATAAACATTAAAACAGGCCTGAGTATTGTGTATTCATTTTTTTGATATAGATGTTGTCTTGATTTCTTTTTTAATACTTAGTAATAACTTATTAATATTGTTATAGTTTAGCAGAAGCCTTTCCATGAGACTGACATTGCATTCAGTCAGAACAGAACTGAAAACAGAGTTCAGAGTTTCACACACATTCTTCAATCCCCACTTCTACCCTGAAAATCATAATGACTTAAAGCTCAAGAAAGTCCTTTAGTCTGAAAGGATGGTGTTGGCATCTCACGATGAGCTCCACATTTTAAAATTGAACAGTAAAAATATTTTTTGAAAAATTCTTTGATTTTGTAACCTAATTATCTTGTCATTTCCTTGGGAATTAGTTTCTTTTTCATTGATGGGTTGTGGTTGTTATGGCTGTTACTGGCAAGAGAGGTCTTTCTTGTTCATCCCTAATTTGCCTTGAAAAGGTGAGAGTGAGCCATCTTCTTGAACTGTTATAGTCCATGTGGAATAGATCCACCCACAATGTTCTTACAGAGGGAGTTTGAGCAAGTGTCAATGAAGGAACAATGATAGAAGCAAGGATAGTACACCACTTCACAGAATGATAGAGTCCTTCAATGCAGAAGGAGGCCATTTGGCCTATTGAGTCTGCATTGACCACAATCTCACCGAGGCCCTATTCCCACAGCCCCATGCATTTACCCTACTTCGTCCCTTTGACACTAAGGGACAATTTAGCATGGCCAATCCACCGAATCTGCACATCTTTGGACTGTGGGAGGAAACTGGAGCACCCGGAGGAAACCCCATGCAGAAACAGGGAGAACATGCAAACCCCAACCAGACAGTAACCCAAGCTGGGAATTGAACCTGGATCCCTGGCGCTGGGAGACAGCAGTGCTAACCACTGTGCCACTGTGCCGCCCTCTTACTGTACCGTCATTTACAGAGAAAATAGAAGCAGTCTGCTCAACCATTATTGTGATCATGGCTAATCATCAAATTCAATATACTGATCCCACACCTTCCTCCCATATCCCTTGATCCCTTTCGCCCCAAGAGCAATATCAAAATCCTTTTGAAATGACGCAATGTTTTGGCCTCAACTACTTTCTGTAGTGGTGAATGCCACAGATTCATCCATCTCCAGTTGAAGAAATTTCCCTAAAGATGTTATCATTAGGAACATCTTTTCTGAATAGAGAGATATAGTCCCTGGAAGGATATGAGGCTTTAATTCAGTTGGGCAGCATGGTCAATTCAGGTTCAGAGGGCCATAGGGCTTTTCCCGCGCTTTAATTTTCATTGTACTTTGTTCTTAGATGTCACAAATGAATACTTTGCAATCATCAGCCAACAACTACACTTCAGACTTTATGACTGAGGGAAGGTTATTGATAAGCTGTTGAAAATGGTTAGACTTGGGGCATTGCCCTGAGGAACATCTGCAGTGACGTCCTGGGCTGAGATGATCGATCTCTAATAACCCTGACCATTTTCCTTTATGCTTGGTATAACTCTGACCATGGGAAGTTCCCTCCTGATTCCCACTGGCATTTGTTTTATACGGACTCCTTGATATCACATTGTCAGTCAATGTCAAAGGCACTCTTACTTCTCATGCTTGAACCAAGACTGTAATGAAATCTGAAGCTAAGTGGAGTTGAACGTCAGTGAACAGATTGGTAGTTGGTGGTAAGTATTGTTTAATAGCACTGTTGATGACATCCTCTATCGCTTTGCTGGTGATTGAGAATGAATTGATAGGGCAGTAATTGGCTGGATCCAATTTGTCCTCCTTTTATTGATCAGGACATAGGTGGCAATTTTCTACTTTATGCTAGTGTTGTAGCTTGACTGGAACAGCTTGATTAGAGGCACGGAGCACAAATCAGTACTGTAACTGGGATGTGTCAGGGTCTACATCTTTTACTGTATCCGGTACATTCAACCATTTCATGATATCATGCTGAATAAATCAATTTGACTGAAGATCCACAACTGTGATTGTAGGGTCCTCAGGAGAAAGAGGAGATGAATCATCCATTCCCCACTTATGCCTGAAGATTGTTGCAAATGTGTTGTCTTTTATGCTCATGTGGTGTGCCCTGCCATCATTCAGGGTGGGGATGTTCAAGTAGCCTCCTCTTCCAGTTAGGTGTTTAATCCTCTCCCGGCATTCCTGACTGGATGCAGTTCTGCAAAGCTTTGATCTGATCCATTAGTTGTGGGACCACTTAGCTCAGTTTGCATGCTGCTTCTGCTGTTTAGCAGGTATGTAGTCCTGTGTTCTAACCTCAACAGGTTGACAGCTTATTTTTTATTCATGCCTATTGTGTTGCTCCTGGCAACCCTGTCTGCACTTCTCATTGAACCGGGGTTGATCTGCTGGTTTGAGAATAATGAGAGAGTGCCAGGCTATAAGCTTACAGATTTTAACAGAATATAAATCTGTTGCTACTAATGACCTACGCCAGCCCAGGTTTGATTTGCTCGAATTGTTCTAAATCTAGCCCACTTATCGTGATGGTGATGCCACACAACATGATGCTCAATTTGATTTAAAATAAATATTCATGGGATGTGGGCATCGCTGGCTGGCCACCATTTATTGCCCATCTCTGAGGGCAGTTAAGAGTCAACTATACTGCTGTGACTCTGGAGTTACACGTAGGCCAGACCAGGTAAGGGCTTCAGTTTTCCTACCTTAAAGGGTAAAAGTAAAAGTAAAGTTTACTTTTCAGTCACAAGTAAAGCTTACATTAACACTGCAATGAAGTTACTGTGAAATTCCCCTAGCCGCCACACTCTGGCACCTGTTCGGGTCAATGTGTCTTTCAGACGGTGGAAGGAAACCGGAGCACCCAGAAGAAACTCACACAGACACGGGGAGAAGGTGCAAACTCCACACAGACAGTGACCCAAGCTGGAAATTGAACCCGTGTCCTCGATACTGTGAAGCAGCAGTACTAACCATTGTGCCACCATGCCACCCAAACATCAATGGCAGGAGTGGCACATGAGTGAACTAGATGATTTTTTTTTGACAATCTACAATGATCTCATAGTCATCAATAGATTATAATTTCAGATTTGTTTTAATTGAATTCACATTCCATCATCTGCCATGATGGGATTTGAACCCAAAGTACTGATTCATCAGCTGAGGGAGGGCAATAGGTGATCATCAGCAAGGGTTTTCCTTACCTATGTTTGACTTGATGTAATGAGACTTCATAAAGTCCGGAATTAATTACCCCCTCCAGAGTCAACTTTTGCTGGGTGTGCCAAGTGGCGTAGATCATATCCAGGGATGGTAATGGAGGAGTCTGGTATACTGGCTGTGAGTTCTGTGGGAATGGCTTTGTCAGGCTGTTGTTTGTTAGTCTGTGTCCCAATTTGGACACGTGTCACCACATGCTCAGGATGACGAATTTACAGGATCGATCGACTGGATGTACCATTTGTGGGGTCCGGTACCGATAGGTGTTGGATTGACCATTTGGTTCCATTCATCTTGGACAATTTCACTGCACATCAACACAACTGAAGGGTTTGTTCAGTGATTGCTGTGGGGCTGGAGTCACATAGGACTTAGACCAGGTGATGATTGCAATCTTAAAGGGCATTAGTGAACTGGAGATGTTTTTAATGACAATCTGTTAATTTCAAGGTTACCATTATTGATACGAGATTTATTTAACTGACCTATGGTTGGATGTGAACTTGTGTCTCCAGATTATTAGTCCAGAGGTTGAATTTTTCTAGCTACTAGAAATAGACTGGCAGGCCGAAGAGGTAGGGGAACTAATAAAATGGTCAGGGTAAGTGAGTGGAGTGCCAGCGTCTTCCCTCGAAATGTCATTTTACCAGGTGGGGAAGGCTGAGGGTGGCTTGGCATCCTGAGGGCAGCTGAACCACTGAAGTGGTCAGTTCCAGGCCTCCTCCTGAGTCAAACTGAAATGCCAAACCCATTTTCCAACGCAGAATAGAAGTAAGTTGGGTTGTAAGGCCCGTCTAATTTGTGGTTTCAGAGAAGCTTCTAATCATGATTCCTCTCTTCTATCTCCTGCTGGTTCAATATCCTGATATTCATCCCTACCCAAACTCTTCCCCTCGAATGAGGACAAATTGAATTAGTCAAACTTCTCCTCAGAACAGATCTCTGAAAGTGTAACACAGGTGGTCAAGGTGCTCGAAAAGGCATACAGCATGCTTGCCTTCATCGGCTGGGACATTGGGCATAAAGGTTGGCAAGTTATGTTACAGCTTATGAAACATTTGATCGGCTGCATTTGAAATATTTGCGTGTAACTCTAGTTACCACACTACCAGAAGGTGTGGATGCTTTGCAGAGGATGCAAAGAAGGTCTACCAGGATGTTGCCTGGTCTGGAGGGTTTAGGTATGAGGAGAGGTCAGATAAACTCGGATATTTCTCACTGGAAAGACAAAGGCTAAGAGGAGACCTGATGGAAGTAAAGAAAATTATGAGAAGCATTGATAGGGTGGATAGTCAGAGGCATTTTTCCAGGTAGAAAGGTTGACTACAAGGGCTCACAGGTTCAAGGTAAGATGTGTGGGGGAAGTTTTTCACACAGAGGGTTGTGGGTGCCTGGAACACACTGCCAGTGGATGTGGTGGAAGCAGGCATGGTATCTTGCTGGACACATGACCAAGAAGCAAAGAGAAGGATAGAAACCGTATGTCAGTGTAGGCTTGGTGGGTTAAAGGGCCTGTTCTTGTGCTGCATTGCTCTTTGTTCTTTGACTCAAAATCCTGACCTTTGCTTCTTTTGTGTTCTTTTGTCAAGCCCACCTCTCACCCCACTTCCCCCTATTCTTAAAAGGACAAGTGAACATAAAATGGTCTCGTGCAGAAGAATTCTCTGCTACTAATGTAGGTTTTCTTGGTAAAATACCCAAGGGGAAAAGTTATTTTCTCTGAGTTGATAGAATGCTCTAAATAACTGCATATTGAAAGCATCTGCGCTGAATGATCTGGGAAGATCTGCCTCAGTTTAAGTAGCAGAAGAGAAAATTCCTGATTAAAAGCCTTTTGAGCAGAGAACACATTATTTGAGCACTTGGAAAAGATTCATTTAAAAATGTAATTCTCCTTTGTTATTGTTTTGTTTTTGTTTATTTTCAATTTATACGAAGAAATGAATCTGTATTTATATAGCACCACTCATAACATCAGAGCCAATGCTCCTGATAGCTAATGAAATAATTTCGAAGTATGTTTCCTGTTGTGGGAGGTCTTGTGACGCATGGATAGCATCACCACTGCTAGCCCAGAAGCTCTGGGTTCAGTTTCACTTCAGGACTTGATGGCCATGGAAGATGTGATCGGAACATTTGATTATGAACTTGTAAATCCTTCCAACTTGCCTGATAGTGGAGATAAGAGAATTTCTGGTCAGATGTACTATAGAAAGCACCGGCGAAACACTGCAGTACTTTGCTCAGTGTAAGCGTGGGGCAGTCTAATGGAAATCCATGGCTGCTAATGCCCCTCATGGTACCTGTTGTAATGTAAGGAGATGCAACAGCCAGTTTTCACACATCAAGTTCGCACAAGTAGCAACGAGATACTGCGCAAACAAACTATTTTATTCATATTGCATAGAAGTTGTGTGCTGACTAGCTGATGGTCAACACGACAGTTCAGTGACTATCGCTACGCTGTGCAGATACATGGATTTGGGCCTGTGTCTGTGGGAGTTTGCGCATTCTCCCTGTGCTTGCATGGGTTTTCTCCAGGTGCTCCGGTTTCCTCCCACACCCCAAAGATGTGTTCTTAGGCTGACTGGCAGAACAATTTCTCCCTAAGTTGTCTCAAATTTGGTTCTAATGCATAGATCTATAAACATAGACAGGGATGACAGGGATCATGGGTAGAAGTGGGAACATGGAGGTGGCGGTGTGGGCTTGTTGGGCTGAAGGGCCTCTTTCCCGTGCTGTTTTGTTCTTTGTTCTTTGACACTGCTCCTTGGGAATAATAAGAAGTCTCACAAAACAGGTTTGAAGTCCAACAGCTTTATTTGGTAGCACAAGCCACTAGCTTTCAGAGCACTGCCTCTTTGTCAGGTGATTGGGAGTTCTATTCACAAACAGGGTATATAAAGACACAAACTCAATTTACAAAATAATGATCGGAATGTGAATATTTAATCAAGTTTTAAAAGTATAAACAATGTGAGTGGGGAGAATGTTAAGCACAGTCTAAAGAGATGTGTATTGTCTTCAGGCAGGACAGTTAGTCAGATTTTGCAAGCCCAGGCAAGTCATTATGGGGATTACAGATAGTGTGACATAAACCCAAGATCCCTGTTGAGATTGCCTTCATGTGTGTGGAAAGGCTGAGGGACTTGAGGTTATTTTCGTTAGAGAGAAGAAGGTTAAAAGGTGATCTAATTGAGGCATACAAGATGATCAGAGGGTTAGATAAGGTGGACAATGAGAGCCTTTTTCCTCGGATGATGATGACTAATATGAGGGGACATAGCTTTAAATTAAAGGGTGGTAATTATAGGATGGATATCAGAGATAGCTTCTTTACTCAGAGGATAGTAAGGGTGCGGAATGCCCTACCTGCAACAGTTGTGGACTCGCTAACTTTAAGGGTGTTCAAATGGTCAGTGGATCGGCATATGGATAACATTGGAATAGTTTAGGTTTGAGGGTCATTAGATTGGTTCCATTGGTCAGCGCAATATCGAAGGCCGAAGGGCCTATACTGCGCTGTAATGTTCTATGTTCTATCTGTAATCCCCATTATGACTTGCCTGGGTTTGCAAAATCTCACAAACTGTCTTGGCTAAAGACAATTCACATCTCTTTAACCTGTGTTTAATACTCTCTCCACTCACATTGCCTCTACCTTTAAAACTTGATTAGCTGTAAAGATTTGCTTGCCAACCATTATTCTGTAAATTGATTTTGTGTCTTTATATGCCCTGTTTGCGATTAGAATTCCCATTCATCTGATGAAGTTGCAGCGCTCTGAAAGCTAGTGGCTTTTGCTACCAAATAAACCTGTTGGACTTAAATCTAGTGTTGTGAGACTTCTTACAGTGTTTACCTGACAGTCCAGCGCTGGCATCTCCACATCATGACAGCCTTGGGAATAGTGCCATGGGATCTTTCACATTCACCTGAGAAGATAGATAAGGCATTGATTTAATGTCCCATTCAAAGAGTAATATATCCAACAGGGCATTATTTCCTCTCCACTGCGATGAAGTGTCAGCCTAAATAATCTCTGGAGCGATACTTAAACTTAATTCACTTAAAGATGGCTGCACTACCACTGAGCCAAGGCTTACACCTTGGATAAGTTAAGGCCTAAGCAAGTTAGTTAAAATAAATCTTATCATTAGCACTGTATGCCACAAAAATATCCCAGTTGTCGCTGTGGGGATTGGTTTCAGTTCTGAGTACCTTGGGTACTCATGCTGCTGACCTCTGCCCTTTACTCTGCAGTTCTGGATCTGCGAATGGCTGAACACCAGGGGCAAAGGACAAAGGTTAATGATATTTGTACACAAACCTTGCCTTACTGGGAAAATGGTCTCTGTTGCAAAGAGATGTGAATTTCTTCATAGGAGTTCTTTGTTAGATGGTGGCATTCTTCCATAACCAACACACTCCGGCTCCCCCCCCCCACCCCCACCCCTACCCCGGCCCCCTCCCCGACACACTTGCCACTCCATCAACACACCATCCCTTCAACATACTATCCCCACACTTCATCCTTCATCCCCCATTACCCACAAATATTTGTCTCCTCAAACAGTGGTGATGAACATCAGGGCATGATTCTATCAAGTCTGGGATGGGTAATAATTGGCCAAGTAATGCTTAAATCCAAAAAATTATTAGCAGAAATGTCTAGAGCCCTTATACTGAAGATTAATATATTAATTTATCATGGGGTTATCCACAGTATGAGGCCAAACACTTCCCCAGCTGATATCCACAGGAAGGTTTCGGGGAGAAGACAGGATAACGGCACTCAGTAAATTGTTAATTCAGAGCACCAGAGCAGACATGATATCTTTTCCCTTCCTGCTAATATTCTCCACCAACTCTAACTGTTCCACAGCTATCTCATGTTCAAATGAACATGAATTAGTTGCTGGCGGGATTTTTGCCCTCAATCGGAAGGGAAGTCTTGTCTGAGAGACCTGATAGTCAATCTTTCTTCCACCTTCTTCTGTTGGGAAAAAGATGCAGAAGTCTGAGGTCACGTGCGAACCGATGCTGGAACAGCTTCTTCCCTGCTGTTGTCAGACTTTTGAATGGACTTACCTTGCAATAAGTTGGTCCCTTTCTACACCCTAGCTATGACTGTAACACAACATTCTGCACTCTCTCCTATCTTTGTCTATGAACGATATATTTTGTCTGCACAAAAGGCAAGAAGCAATACTTTTCACTGTATGCTAATACATGTGACAATATTAAATCAAATCAAAATCAAATCTTATTGACTGTTGGATCTCTCATCCCTGCAGTGACAGGGGTGCAATAGATAGGGGAGGAATGGCTTCAAATGCCAGAACCAAATTCCTGGGATCAGACAGCAAGAGAGGCTGAGGGCAGGGAAGTTCTGAGTGACTGGGGTGATGTGGGGGGAGGGGGAGAGGGTGGTGAGTGGGTTTTGGGATTTCAGGGGAGGGACAGGGAGTGGAGGAAGCTCCAACAATTCACCAGGCCTTGAGAGTGAGGGGGAAGGCACCCAAAATCGGACGGAGGCTTCTGAGGAAGGGGCCATCCCCATCCTACCACCCCACCCCACCCACTCCCCCCCATCCAAAAATATACACCTCTTCCATTTTAGGCTCCCCCCATGCCATCTCCCAGTCAATCTAAAAATTGAGGCTGGGTGGGAAACAGCCAATAACAAAGGTCCTCGATTGGGACAAGGGCAAGTAGTCCTTTTGAGGCCTTACCTGCCCCGACTTAAAATCTCTGCGAGGGGTGAGATGAGCGGGAACACAGAGGGAATCCCATTTCACATTCCTCCCTCCCCTCTCCCCCACCCGGCCTAAAAACCCCTCGGCAGCGGAGTATGATATTTGGCTGTGGGATTGAATGGCTTCCTTCTGCGCTGTAACAATTCTCTGCTTCTGCGATTCCATGTGCCGTTTCATTCAAAGGCCCCTGGAAGGCAATCAGAAGCAGGAAACCCTGCCTTAATTGTTTCTCTTCATAGCCCAGCCTCGCTACGGTTAATTATATTGCTTCCTATGTCTGTCACTCATCCCAATTCATTCATACAGCATGCTTCTTGTTTGTGGGTGAATTTCAATCCTGGACCACTGTTGCAAATTCTGCTTTTGGATCGGAATTCCTGGATTTGAAAACATCCTTCAGATCAAAAGCTGTTGCTCCTTAGGTTCCTTTTATGAGTTTTAAGATAATTGGGTAAAAAGCCATGGGGGAGATGAGGAGAATTTCTTTACACTGTGAGTGTGATCTGGAATGCACTTCCTGAAAGGGTGCTGAAAGCAAACTCTGTAATAGCTTTCAGAAAAGAATTGGAAATATGCTTGAAAAAGAAAACTTCAGAAGATGATGGGAAAAGAATGGGAATAATCGGGTAGCTCTTGTAAAGAGTCACAGAGCCGGGAAAATTTCCTCCCCCCACCTTCCTGTGGCATGTTCTGCAGCAGTGGAGGCAGCCCCTCACTGGCCAGGGGTAGAGTCTTCCAGTCCCGCCGCTGTTGAAGCATTTCCCCTTGTTTGTACCCTGAAAAACCCACCCATGGGTCGAATAACTCCCTTCTGTGTTGTGATTCCCTGAATGGTGAAAGTCTGAAATATTTACTTCATTTTTCAGACTTCTCAATGCTATAAAGCACTGCTGCCTCACAGCGCCAGGGACCCAAGTTTGATCCCCGGCTTGGGTCACTGTCTGTGTGGAGACTACACATTCTCACTGAGTCTGCATGGGTTTCCTGCGGGTGCTCCAGTTTCCTCCCACAGTTTGAAAGGTGTGCTGGCCATGCTAAATTCTCCCTCAGTGTACCCGAACAGGCGCCGGAGCATGCTGAGTCGGGATTTTCACTTTATTGCAGTGTCAATGCAAGCTTACTTGTGACACTAATAAATAAACTAACTTTTCAATGATTTGAGATTTTCCAGTGTACCTGCTCCAAGAATGGAAATTCCTAGCCGAGGTCAACAGAGCTTTCTATGGTCCATTTAATTACCATCCTGCCTGCAACAATTCCCACAGTAGGATTTGCGGAGGTGATATTGGATAGCAGCGGAATCCTCCGATCCCTCCAGCGTCAGTGACTTTTTTCTGCTGCTCACACCAACTGCTGCCAACGAACCCACAAGTGGGGTGGTTGCCATCTGTGGGAACCAAAGACCTGGTCAGCGGAAAATGCACAAAAATTTCATAGTTTTCCATGAAAGGAAAGGATTACAGACCTTCCAATTAAGTCCAAATGTAATGTCAATTATGCAACAGAAGTCACTGATATGTAAAGGGGCTTAGGTGGCATTGGGCATTGGTGGAGAATTGTATGTGGAATTGGAGCAAAGGTAGTTTACGAAGAAGCAGAACTCATGTCTTCTTTACTAAACTGCAACTGAGAGACCCAAACATTCCTATGTCATTAAAATAGTTTAAACTCAATCAAGGGGTGAACAGCTTGGCATAAGGAGTGTGAAAATAAAGCAAATTAACACAAATGATACATGTCACATTTCTTTATAGAGTGGTCAGATGTGTGGAATCATATGAAAATCCAGGGGAGGAAATCTGCCATCCTTACCTTGTCTGGCTGATACGCAACTTCAGACTCACAGCAACGAGTCCTCTGAAATGACAAGGCCAAGCCCCTCTGTTCAAGAGCAACTTGGGATGGGCAACAGATGTTGGCCTCTTCAGTGATGCCCACATCCCATGAGAAAAACAAAGGAGATCTCTAAATTATTGATCAATATCTAAAAAATTTGCTTGTGGTCTGATTCTGAATTCTGAAGATAGCAAAATGAGAAAAGAGCCCCCGCTGTGCCCCCTCCCCCCCCTCCAACCGCCACACCATCACCACGGGAATTGGAGTGAACAAGAGGTGGACAATGGGGATGTCTGTTGACCTTGGGCAGGAATTTCCAGGCTCGCCTGAGCGTGGCTGTAAAATGTCTTTGCCAAGTGTCATAGAAGAAAAGAGAAAAAACGTTACAAATCTGTCGACACGGTGGGATTGTTTGGCCCTTAGTGCAGGGTGGAAATCAGGTAACAGCAAATCAGTGCCCTATTTCACAATTGCATGGAAAGAAAATTCACAATGTTTGAACAAACTGCCAAATCTTTATCAACAACAACGTGTATTTATGTGGTATCTTTAATGCAATAAAACATCTCAAGAGCTTCACAGGAGAGCTATAAAGTAAAATTTAACATCATTCCACATAAGGCCCACATATTTTATGCTCGGCAATAAAAATTAAACTGACTCCCAGGGAGTTTTAATGCTTTTTTTTCATTTCTGGGATCTAATCCATAATCCGGCTCAAACCAATGATGCTAACATTTCTGCTCTCTCTACACCCCTCTGAAATTAAATACATCTGAACAATTTCAACCTAGTTTTTTAATGGATGCCTGATCTCAGTTTCTGATGTGTGCTAGGCTAGAAGAGGCATAAAGTTGTCCCGCAGTCCTGCTTGGAAGGGCTGCAAGGATGGTAGATGTGGGAAATGGCAATGTTACATCAGTTCAGGAGTAGGTACATATCTGAGGTTTCAGGGGATGCACATTATTAGTGCAGCTAATAATGAACTATGATCAGACAGAGGACGAGATTACACCATTGCACTGGGGGATGTGCTGACGCCTGTGATGGTGGTTTGCCTAAGCTAGGGTTGAGTAAAGGATCAGAGTGACCAATGAGGTTAAACATAGAAACATAGTAGATAGGAGCAGGAGAAGGCCAACTGGCCCTTCGAGCCTGCTCTGCCATTCATCACAATCATGTGGCTGTGGAGGTCATGGAAGGCGGGTACAATTTTGTCTTTTAAAAAGCATTTAGGCAATTTCATGGGTAAGATGATTATACAGGGATATGAGCCAAACATGGGCAATTGGGACGAGCTTAGTGGTTAAAAAAATGGGTGGCATGGACAAGTTGGGCCGAAGGACCTGTTTCCATGACGTAAACCTCCGACTCCATGACTCTTGGCTGATCGTCCAATTCAATAGCTTAATCTTGCTTTCTCCCCACAACCTTTGATCCCATTCGCCCCAAGCTGAGGCTTACCCTCCCCCCTCCCCCCCACCCCCGATGCAATGTTTTAAAGCCATCTCGGCCTTTTGGGTGGAGTGTTAGATCAAGCCCAGGAGGGGGTGCAATGCCCCATCTTGCCAGCTCGGATCTTGTTCGTTCGAACCAGAGATGGGATACAATGTCTTGTCTTGTCCGCTTGGATCTGGTTTGCCCCTCATGGTGTGGGGTGGGGAGGGCGGGGGGGGGGGCGGAGGGAGGTGGTCCACGATTGGACTAGATTTGAAACTGGCTTTTTTTTTATGAGAATTAAAGTACCGGGAGGTACCAAAATAAAAAGAAACATTACGAGCGCAGCGTGTTTACTCTGCATCTAATATGCTGCTGCATTTGAGTTAGGAGAGCTCGATGCTGACACTCAGAAGAGAGAAAAGAAAGTTCTGTTCCGCGACGTGGGCACTTCTCAGCTTGATGAGCATGAAATTTGCCACAAAAAGTGACACATTGCTATTGGTAACACCTCAGACTATTCCAGGCTGTTCCCATAGTGCTGAAAATGGCATAAACAGCCTGTGGATTGTCACAGTGGCTTTGAAACGATTACCTGCTGGAAGTTAACCAGCAGGAATTTAATTATACAGGACTATGTCACCAATGAAATTCAAGGTTTTTAAGCGCTTCTACTGAGATGTGTTATGACTGAGGTTCAATGTGTCAGGCCTGGGCAATGAACACTGCAATAACAATGAATACCTTTGTTCAAAAAACCTGAGTGACAATTAAACGGCCAATCAAAAGGAGGTTCTGCTTTTAATTTTTTAAAAAAGGTGGCGTTCCTGCAGTTCTGAATATTAGATACTTGTTTCTTTTTTTTAATGCGTCTCCTTAGTTCGCTTGCTGTCATTTTCCACGATACATTTTCCTCTTCCAATGGTCTTTCACGGGTATTTGTGCCAATTTGAGCCTCTTTCTTCCTCTCTCTCTCTCTCTTCTCAATACTCAGATGAACGGAAGCAAGCACATCCCGGGGATTCTGAATCCCAATCTCGGATTCACAGATGTAACACTGTTTGGCAGATTTCTGAATTGTGAGCTCCAATCCAGATTTGTATCAGTGAAGTCTGTTAATACCGTAGCTTTAGGTGTTACTTGTCATGATTCCTACCGCTGTACTTATGTAAAACAAGCAGAATGTGGTATCTAAATTGATCTGAACTCAGGAGAGAGGTACACAAGTTATTTTAACTCCCCTCCGTTCTTCTCTGCATGGATATTGGCTATCTCAGCTTCTGAAACTTTATCACTGATATCTTATGGCTAATTATTTGGAGGGACTCAACTCAACTGTCCTGTTTGTCATCTAGGTATCAATAGAATGGATCTGTAATGCTCGCCTTAATGATATTTCTGATTTGGGAATTCACAATGGAGGATATATTGGGTCTGAATAAGCATTCTGGCACTTCTTAAAATAGAGTACTAATGTTCCAATGTATAACAGCACCGTTCTTATTTCTTAGCAACTCCAAATCCACATTCATTGATTTATGTGGCTATTTTCAGACCACAGATTTTCTTAATGTTTTTTATAACTTGTGATTGTTCTGCTTTAAATCTCTATTTCATAGAATCATTGTAGCGCGGAAGAAAGCCATTCAGCCCATTGAGTCTGCACTGACCACATCCCACCCAGGCTCTATTCCTGTAAACCCATGCATTTACCTTGATAGTTTCCTGACACAACAGTCAATTTAGCATGGCCAATCAACCTAACCCACACATTTTTCAGATGGCGGGAAGAAACTGGAGAAAACCCATGCAGACACGGGAGAACATGCAAACTCCATGCAGACACAATAAGAAGTTTTACAGCACCAAGTTTATGTCCAACAGGTTTATTTGGAATCATAAGCTTTCAGAGCGTTGCATGGATAATTGGGTGATTGTTCATGCAATCACCCTAGGCCGGAATCAAACCCAGGTCCTTGGCGTCGAGAGGCAGCAATGCTAACCACTATGCCACCTTGTCACTCAGAATGCCTCTACAAATGGTAGGTGCCATTTCTTTCATTTTTAAAGTGTAGTGGAAGACTTTTCCAAAAGAAGGTTGTTATACAAATGCAAGTTATTGTTCCTAAACATCAGGTAGAACTCTAATCTTCATAACTTTATAGTTTATCCTCTCCACAAAATTTGAGAAGACATAGAGTGAAAGAAAAACCTGCAACAATCTCTTCTCTGCAATGTCTTGAGTGAGGAATTGTCTTTGGTTTTGGGAGTTGGTTGGTGTTCATAATGAGTGGTTTACAATTGGGTCTGGGTGAATACCAAGTGGTCCAAGTGCTATTGTTATCAATCATAGAATTGTAAATTGTTGTCTCAATTTCCTTTTGCATCCACTGAACTGAATTCCTAAACTAAGCATGATTTGCAAGGACAAAATGAAAATCGCCATAATTCTTGAGGACCATGGACTGCTCTCTCTCTTTCCAGAGAGAGCTGATTAATGGTGATTTAAACTGAGGATCACCACACCTCAGGGTGAGAGATCAGGTTGAGAAGGCAGGGCCTTCATGGATAATTGCAGCTGGTACAGGAATCGAACTCGCGCTGTTGGCTGTGCTCCATGGAACAAACCAGCCATCCAGCCAAATCAGCTAACCAGCTCCGACATGGAGATGCCGGCGTTGGACTGTGCTAAACATAGTAAGAAGCCTCAGAACACACCAGGTTAAAGTCCAACAGGTTTATTTGATAGCACAAGCCACAAGCTTTCTTTTTGTGAACAGAACTCCCACTTACCTGATGAAGGAGCAGCATTCCAAAAGTTCGTGGCTTGTGCTACCAAATAAACCTGTTGGACTTTAATCTGGTGTTGTGAGATTTCTTACGAACCAACCCCGACAGAGAACTGCTTCAATCAATGACTATTACTGAGTTCCAATATTGGTGGTACAGCCTTCGTATGATCTTGGCCTTTTAATCATAGAATCCTGCAACGCTGAAATAGACCATTCAGCCCATCGAGCCTGCAACAAAAACAATCCCACCCAGGTCTGATCCCCATAACCCCACATAATTACCTCGCTAATCCTCCTGTCACTAAGGCACAATTTAACATGGCCAATCAACTTAACTTACATAGTTTTGGACCTTGGGAGGAAACTCGAGCACACAGAGGAAACGCATGCAGACATAGGGCGAACGTGAAACTCCAAGTAGGCAATCATCCAAAGCTGGAATTTAGGTTTATAGGTTTATAAGATGTTGAGAGGAATAGATATGGTGGATTCTCGGAGGCTGTTTCCCAGGGCTGAAATGGTCGCTACGAGAGGACACAGGTTTAAGGTGCTGGGGGACAAATACAGCGGAAATGTTAGAGGTAAGTTTTTCACTCAGACGGTGGTGAGTGAATGGAATCGGCTGCCGTCAGTGGTGGTAGAGACGAACTCGCAGGGGTTTTTTAAGAGACTTCTGGATGAGTACATGGGATTTAATGGGATTGGAAGTTACAGATAGTTCTATGGCCTGGTAAGTATAGGCATGATACAACTTGTGGGCCGAAGGGCCTGATTGCGCTGTAGTGTTCTACGTTCTATGAACCTGGGCCTCTGGCGCTGTGAGGCAGCAATGCTAACCACTGCGCCACAGTGTCACCCATAAATCCTCTGCAAAGGGTAAGTACCCATTCCTCTCTTCCTTTTTAAAGTGTCATGGAAGATATTTTCACAAGAAGTTTGTTGTATAAATACAAGTTATTGTTCGTAAACATCAGTCATTCCAGTTATGCCGTACTGGTTGTCAACATTGCTGTCAGCTTTTGACAACAGCAGAATGGAGCAGGATACTGTCATTCATGTCAAAAAATGCACAGAGCATCACAGTGATCAGGTGATCTGAACAAGATACTTCATTCTTGGCTTTGTCATCTAATCATAGTGAAGGAATTTATGCTCATCCTTGACATAGTGTAACAGCCATGGCTCAGCTAGTCACATCTTGTCTCTGAGTCAGAGGCTTTTGGATTCAAGTCTCACTCTAGAGATTTGAGAACAACCATCTCAGCCAACACAATGCTGCCACGATATGAGAAGCTCTGCATTTCAGACCAGCATTGAAAAAAGACTTTGTCCGCTCTCTTGGCTGGATATTAGAGATCCCATGGGACTATTTTGAAGGGGCTCTCCCTCGTGTCCTGGTTCATATCCTTCAATCATCATCATTGAAACATCATCGGATCACTTTCAACTCATTCTATATGGGAAACAAGCTGTACGTAAATTGGCTCCCGTGTTTCCTACGTTGCAACAATGACATTGCTGCAAAAAAGTGCGATACTGGCTCTAAAATGTTTTGCAGCATCCTAAGAATGTGAGAGACATTATATGTGGGAGTGAATATACATCATAAGAGGCACAGTGGTTAGCACTGCTGCCTCACAGCACCAGGAACACAGGTTCGATTCCTGGCTTGGGTCACTGACTGTGTGGAGTCTGCACATTCTCACCGTGTCTGCATGGGTTTCCTTCCGGTGCTCTGGTTTCCTCCCATGGTCTGAAATATGTGTGGGTTAGGTGCATTGGCCATGCTAAATTTCCCCTCAGTGTACCCGACCAGGCGTCGGAGTGTGACAACTAGGAGATTTTCACTTACACTTCATTGCATATTAATGTAAGTCTGTTTCTGACACTAATAGGGGATTTTCACAGTAGCTTCATTGCAATGTCACTGTAAGCCTACTGTGACACTAAGAAATAAACTTTAAACTTTAATTAAATAAATTTTAAAAATGAATGCAAATCTTTGCTTTAATCATATTGTTTTAAAAATACAGGTTTGCAATTAAAAGTCAGAAAGATCAGTGGCAAACTGTATTGAGAGAGCAAGATGGAGAGAGTTCAATGCTAATACATCCAAGTAAGTAGTCTATTAGTGGGAAAACTATTGCTGTGGTGTTATAACCAGAGGAAGGTTGTCTCAATAAGATACTACAAGTTTCTCATTACTGATAGAAGGCCAAGCTATTTTGCAACTTGCATGAATACTTGACAAGTCCTTATCAACTGGGGTAATAATAATTCACTGTATACTTGTAATAAATATTCCAGAATGTTCTTTGATTTTAGCGAGAGTTGCGAATTCTGGTTGGGAATGTTTCTGGAGGTTTCACCATGTGATCTCCAATTTCCCAAACTAGCTATTTCTCTCCATCTCTAATATCTTTTTCATGAATAAACAGAAGTGTACAAATAAAACAAAGGATTTATTTTAGATATTAGAAGGATTTATTTTTTTAACCACCCACTCCAATGAATTTTTTCCCAAGTTGCTCGCAGAGGTATTTGGGGGAATGATCTTTAATTTGCCAGTGACTCCATGACAGCACCACAGGTACTTCGATCCACCTTGTTGCCCAACAAGGGGCATACACGTGGTGAGTCGTGCTCTCGGATGTTTCAAGAGTATCCTAGTGCTTCACGTCGTTAGTGTACGCTTAAACTGGACCAACTGATGGACAATACGATAGCTCAGTGACTATCACTATTGCTATGCAGATACATGGATTTGGGCCAGTATCTGTGGAGGGTTTGTGCCTTCTCCCCATGATTGCATGTGTTTTCTCCGGGTGCTCCGGTTTCCTCCCACATCCCAAAGATGTGCTCTTAAGCTGATTGGTGTAACAAATTGTCCCTAAATTGTCTCCCCTCAATCTTGTTTCCAATGTGGATTTCCATAAGCATAGACAAGGGTCATGGATGGAAGAGAGAACTCACACTGTTAAAACGACGGCATGGGCTCGTTGGGCCAAAGGGCCTGTTTCCAGTGCTGTGTTATTCTTTGTTCTTTGACAAACCCTGGAAGGGCCAACCTGCAATGTAGTTGGTAACCCACAATGTGGGATTCTCTGATCTTATCCATACTTGCCCCGCTGCCAGTTAGAACGGGGAACTTGACGCTCAGCCGAGACTTCATTCACTGCAGTGACGCTGGAGAACCCTAGCCATTGGGGGGGAATCAGAGGTTTTTGGTGGAATTTTATCTGTGTGGCTGAAACACTGACCATAATCTTATCACCATTCACACTGGCAGGATTTTTCAAACCCGCCACAGTGAAAGGAGATTTGCTAGATTATCCATCATGGCTGCAGTGGAACAGCCAATACGATCGCGCCCACTGTCTTGAGTATCATTGTTTCTCATCATTTTTCATTATTTTATAAATGTTGAAACCTCATGTATTGTTTCTGTCACCACACAGGATATTATAATGCAGTAACTGACTTCACGGTATTAACTCAGCTACTTGTAACGACGAATTTCTTTCTCGCAATCCCTCCTGATAACTGTCCACGGTGGCACAGTGGTTAGCACTTCTGTCTCACAGCACCAGGGATCTGGGTTCGATTTCTGGTTTGGGTCACTGTTTGTGTGGAGTCTGCACATTCTCCCCGTATCTGCATGGGTTTCTTCCAGATGCTCCAGTTTCCTCCCACAGTCCGAAAGACATGTTGTCTGGGTGCATTGGCCGTGCTAAATTCTCCCTCAGTGTACCCGAACAGGTGTCAGAATGTGGCGACTCATTCATTTTCATTGTGCAAGCCTATTTGTGGCACTAATTAAAAAATAAAATAGCCAGTGGTAGGTTCATAACTGTGGCCTGACATGACTCACAATCCAAATTACCTTGCATGCACAGTGGGGGTATCTAACACTGTATATTTCTTCTGATAGTGTGGACTGCAATGAAAATCCTTGTGTATGGGGAAATTGCTGGACATTCTATGGCAAGAAAATATCCTTTTTCGTAATTCAAAGAAAAGCCACTAGGGGTCATGCATAAGTAAGTCTCATCCAGCCGAACAAGTGATACACTCTGTGATGCCACTGATGACTCTACCCACTGCAGATACACAAACACATTTGATTTGGCACAGTAACCTTTAACCTGTTGTACAATGAAACCCTTTTTCAACTCTTAACAACACCACATCTCTTCTTTCATGCAACAATTGTCAAAAATTAGGAAAAAACAATTTCCAATAAATGCTGTGGGTAAATATAACAATGTAGAAATTTCTCCTGGTAATATCAGCTGGAAAAGGTTTCAGATGTTCAATTACATTCTTCTGTCCACTATTTTAAAGAGGCAATAACTTCCGAATAAACATATATTTTACATATATATAGATAAATATGTGTATATAGATATAAATCATTTAATGCTTTACTGAGAATAGTGCAAAGTTTATTTATTATCATCACGAGTAGGCTTACATTAATATTACAATGAAGTTACTGTGAAGACCCACTAGTTGCCACATTCTGGCACCTGTTCAGGTACACTGAGGGAATATATAGCATGGCCAATGCACCTAACCAGCACATGTTTCGGACTGTGGGAGGAAACCGGAGCACCCTGGAGGGAATCCACGCAGATAGAGGGAGAACGTGCAGACTCCACACACAGACAGTGGCCCAAGGTCAGAATTGAATCCGGGTCCCTGACGCAGTGAGGCAGCAGTGCTAAGCACTGTGCCACCATGCCACCCTAGTGGACAAAGGAATGCCGTCTGAGAGACTGAATTCACTAATATTGGCAGCAGTGATTTTGAGACTTGAAGTGTGAATGGTTTACAAAACGGTGAGATGTTTTAGGTTTAATAGAGTCTGTGTTCTGGTGACCCTGTTAAATTATTCATCCTGTTTTTAATTTCCAAAAGATTAGCAATACACCTCTGAATTTGTCAGAATGATCACAATCCACCTTGGAATGATTTAGTGTTTTCATTTCATGTTTGTACCGATTTGAACATCCTGGCTCATCCCTCCCCCCAGCACATACAGCTTTGGTATTATTCCTCAAGCCAAAACAATTATCAAATCTCTGGTTGTTCGTACCATATCCAAAATCCCCCACAGTTAAACACCACATTAATGTGAGAACCCTATCAAACAAATGTCACTGATAGTCATTCTATTTTGTCGTCATGCATTTAATTTCTGCTTATTCACTACTAAGGCAGCATTGAAAATAATTAGATAGATGGCTCTTCAGTTGGTGAATTATAACAAAATCTGTAAAAGTAACAGTCGGGGCTCATTTAGACTCTTCAGCTGTAGTGCTTCCTATTGCAGGAGTGTGGATCCATTTTGATCTCTTTAATATTCATGACTCACTAACAAGCCAACCGCAAGTGATAATGCTTTGATGACAATTTAGGAATGGGGAATGCAAGAGAACTTGATTAACAATATACTAATCATCGCTACCATTGACCTGATTCAAGAATCTTTTAAATTCTCGCATTCACATTCCCTATACCGCAGATGATTGCATTGCCTGACTGCGCTTTTAACCTGGGGATAAAAAGCCCCAATGTGCTACTAACACAATTTCAGACATCTTTACTGAGAGGGGGAGGGGTGTGCCGGAATATGTCTTGACACCAAATTTGTTAATATTAACAGAATTACCAGGGGAGCTGACCAATCGCGTTCCAAGGAAACATGAAGAGGCATATCTTATATGTTCTGTCATAAAGCACGCCAATTACATTAAGACTGTGAAAGTGATAGTGATTTCAGCGCAAGTGAATACATCTCGACATCTTGAATTTACTACAAGCTATTCAGATGTGATCACGAGCAGATCAGCACGGCTAAATAAAACAATTACAATTCCAAGTTTCTGTGTCACAGAGCTTTCCAATTCTGTTACAAATTGTGAAACAGCTCCTGAAATTTTGCCCCTGTCCAACCAAACTTATTTCTTCCCATTATCACCTCTATTTCTTTTCTCCTTTAGTCCAGTTTTGCTAGTATCTAAATTTCAGCTCTTCCAATACACTCCAACAATTCAGTTTGTCGGTTTCCTGGCTCAAACTGCCTCTCCTTCACTATGGATGTCTGACCCCTCTAACTCCCACCAGGACAGTCTGGTTGCTTCTTTCTTGAATGGAGACCCAACCAGTCCCCATTCACCACCCTGCACCTCCAACTGGCTCAACCTGTTCTCACATGGCACGATTTCTCCGCTATAGGGAGGCAGTGGTGTCTTGGTATTATCATTGCACTAGTAATCCAGAGACTCAGGGTAATTCTTTGGGAACCCGTGGTTCAAATCCCACCATGGAAGATGGTGAAATTTGAAATCAATAAAAATCTGGAATTAAAAATCTATTGATTGTCATAAAAACTCATATGGTTCAATAATATACTTTAAGAATGAAATCTGCCATCTTTCCCTGGTCTAGCCTACATGTGACTCCAAGTTGACTCTGAAATGCCCTTAGCGAGGATGGGCAATAAAAATCCTGGCCCAGCTGTTTATGCCCACATCCCCTAAACAAATAAAAGAAACCTTACTTACTCCAAACAAATGGCATAGCGGTTAGCACCACAGCACTGGGATTTTGGTTCAATTCCGACCTTTGGTCATTGTCTGTATGGAGTTTGCACATGCTTCCGATGGCTGCATGGGTTTCCTCCCCCTGTCCAAAGATGTGCAGGTTAGGTGGATTGGCCAAGTTAAATTGATCCTAATGTCAGGGGGATTAGCAGGGTAAATATGTGGGGTTACGGGGATAGGGCCTGGCTGGGATTGTGTCGATGCAGACTCGATGGGCTGAATGCCTCCTTCTGCACTGTAGGAATTCTATGCTTCTATGAAACCGTGTTGCTCTGAATACCCGCATTGATCCTTTTGTGGGATATGCGGAATATCCTTTCTTCCAGTCCAATCCAGTCCTCTCTCACATCTTTGGTCTGGTACATTGATGAGTGTTAGTGCTCTCACCCTGAACTGGATAATTTCATTACTGTTCTGCCCTTCTCTCACCTTCACCTGATCTAATTCTCTGACTTTTTAATTTGCTTTCTGGACTTCTCTGTCTCCATCTCTGTAGATCGGTTATTAATTAATATTCACTACAAGCCCACTGATCCTGGCGGATAACTTGACTACACATTTTCACATCTCCATTCTTGTGAGGACTCTGTTCCATTTTCTCAATCTCCCTGTCTCCATGGCATCTGTTTGAATGATACAATGTTCCACATCAGTGCTTCCGACTTCCTCCCACAATGGTGAACGGGACTCTTGAAAGTATCTGACCCATTTCTCAAACTTCTGCCTTGTTCCTTCTCTTCCCTCCCAGAATCACATTCGGGCTTCCCTTGTCCTCACATTCCACCCCATCAGCCTCCAGATTCAATGGATTTATGTTCGCTGTTCCAACATCTCCAGTATTCTGCCACCAGGAAACATATCTTCCCCTCTCCCCTTCTTTCAACATTTCCTCCGTAACATCTTGGTCCACTCTTGGTCACTCCAACATTCCTTCCCTTTCCTACAACATCTTTCCAAGGAACCACAGGAGATGCAACTTCTGTCCTTTCATCTCACCGTCTAAGATCCCAAACATTCCTCCTGATGAACCAGCAATTTACTTGTACTTCTTTCAATTTAGTATACTGTACTCGTTGATCACAATGTGGTCTCCTCTTCGCTAGAGAGATGGAGTGTAGATATGGTGACTGCTTTGCAAAATGTTTCCATTCAATCCGTGTACCATTTTGATTCTCCACCTGGTTCCCACTCTAACCTAGAGTCAAAGGGTCATAAAGGCATACAACATAGAAAAGGCCATTTGGCCCATCGAATCTGCACTAACAATAACTACTAATGGCACGTTAATCCCATTTTCCTGTACTTAAAGTAAAAGGAAAGTTTGTTTATTAGTGTCACAAGAAAACTTACACGAATAGTTCAATGAAATTACTGTGAAAATGTCCTAGTCACCACACTCTGGCACCTGTTCGAGTACACTGAGGGAGAATTTGGCATGGCCATTGCATCTAACCAACACGTCTTTTGGACTGTGGGAGGAAACCATTCAAACAGCAACCCAAGCCAGGAATCGAATCCGGGTCCCTGACGCTGTGAGGCAGCAGTGCTAACCACTGTACCACCTGTCCATTATCCTACTATGTTATATATACCTTTCTGTCCTTGGCTTGCTGCAGTTTTCTAATGAAATCTAACACAGCCCAAAGAAGAGCTTCATATCTTTTGACTCAACACTCTACAACCTGAACTCAACCCTGGGTTCAACAATTTAAGATTAGAATCTCTGCCGCCATCTCATTTTATCTATTTCTGCTTTTTGGGTCTTGTTTCATTTTTTTTCTTTATTCCTTCATATCGCATTCAGAGAGCTGCCAGGTACCCTTTCATATCTGACCTGGACATATCTTTTATTTCTTGATGATATCTGTGCCACTCTTCTTGATTTTGTAGTATGAAAATCTTTTGCTAATTAACCTGCTTTGACTCCCACCCTGTCACAGATATTCCCATTTGTTCTTCCTTCTCCTACTTCTTCTACTGGCTCAAAATTTATTACGCTTCTATATATTTTCAGTTCTGTCGAAAGTTTTTGACCTAAAACGTTTAACGTTGTTGTTCTCCAAAGGTGTTCCATGACCTGTTGAGTTATCTTGTCTCTAAAATGATGTTGTTGGGCGCTAGTATCCAAACATCCAGCACATGAGATTCCTCCTTCTGCTACTTTCTTCAGGGAATAATAAATAAATTAATGCCTGTTGACAACTCACAGAGGGAGGAATTTCATACAGTCATAGTCATGGATAAAAACCCTGGAATTATACACAGAAATATTGGACTTTAAATGGTACTGAAAACGATTTAGGGCTTAGATAAAACAATTTCTGCAGGAACATCTGAAACTCTTTCTCTGACTGTAAAACTCAATCAGCCAGGGGAAGGGTTGCAGATTGGCACAATTGCACAAGAGTGAATTCAATGCATTCCAAGACCTATTTTGAACAAAAGTCAATGAGAGCACACACTTTACCCCGGATGCCTTGGATAAACCTGCATCACAGTAACTTCATTACAGTGTGAATGTAAGCCTACTTGTGACTAATAAATGAATAAACTTTTTACCTGTATCCAATGTTACCAGAGCAGACTTCATGAACATCAACCCGCAGAAAGTGAGTACCCAGATCCTGCACAGAGCAGCTTGCAGGGGTATTCACAGACATCTTCAATCTCTCTTAATCTGAGGTCTCTATCTGCTTCAAAAGGATGACCATCATTTTGATACCAAGGAAAAGCCTGGCAGCACACATTAATGACTGTCATCTAATGGCTCTGACATCCATCATTATGAAGTGCTTTGAAAGCTTAGTCATGGCACAAATCAATTCCAGCCTCCTGGGCTGCCTGAATCTGCTACAGTTTGCCTACTGCTGCAGCAAGTCTGAAGCTGATGCGATCTCCTTGGCCCTACACTCAACTGTGGAACGCTTAGATACAAAGGCATCTTTCTCCAACTCCTATTTATCAACTGCAACTCAGCCTTCCGATGAACTCATCTCCAAACTCCACGGCCTAGAATTCAGCTCCTCCGCCTGTGACTGAATCCTAAATTTCTTAACCCATTCAATAAGGATAGGCAACAATACTTCCTCTACGATCATCCTCAACACCAATGCCCCACAAGGCTGTGTTCTCAGCTCCCTACCGTACTCTTTATACACCTATGACAGTGCACCCAAATTTCCCTTCAACTTGATTTTCAAGTTTGCTGATGACACCAACGTAGTGGATCAGATCTCAAACAATGATGAGATGGAATACAGGAAAGAAATAGAAAATTTGGTGAACTTGTGTGATGACAATAATCTCTCCCTCAATGTCAACAAAACAGAGGAGATAGAACATAGAACATAGAACATAGAACAATACAGCACAGAACAGGCCCTTCGGCCTTCGATGTTGTGCCGACCAAAATAAAAAGCAATGCCCCTCCTAACTAAACCATTCCCTTCTCTTCCATATACTTATCAACTAACCTCTTAAACGCCACCAAACTTGGCGCATCTACAACAGCTGCAGGCAGGGCATTCCACTCCCTAATCACTCTTTGAGTAAAGAACCTACCTCTGATATCCGTCCTATAACTCATACCCCTTAATTTAAAGTTGTGTCCCCTCGTGCTAGCTTTCTCCATCCTAGGAAAAAGGCTATCACTGTCCACCCTATCCAAACCTCTAATTATCTTATATGCTTCAATAAGATCCCCCCTTAGCCGCCTCCTTTCTAACGAAAACAACCTCAAATCCTTCAACCTCTCTTCATAGATATTCATCAACTTCAGGAAACATAGTAGAGAAATGCCTCTGTCTACACCAATGGGGACAAAGTAGAAATGGCTGAGAGCTTCATGTTTCTAGGTGTCCAGATCACCAACAACCTGTCCCAGTTCCACCATGCTGCGCTATAGTTAAGAAAGTCCACCAACAGAGGACTAAGGAAATTTGGCATGTTAGCTATGATTCTCACCAACTTTTACAAATGTATCATGGAAAGCATTCTTTCTGATTCTTTCACAGCTTGGTATGACTTCTGCTCTGTCCAAGATTGCAAGGAACTATGAAGGGTTATGAATGATGCATAGTCCATCACTTAAACCAGCCTCCCATCCATTGACACTGTCTATATTTTCCGCTATCTTGATAAAGCAGCTCTCATAATTAAGAACCTCACACAGCCCCAACATCCTGTCTTCCACCTTCTTCTGTTGGGGAAAAAATACAAAAGTCTCAGGACACATATCAACCGACTCAAGAACAGTTCCTTCCCTGCTCCCGTCAGATTCTTGAATGGACCGATCTTGCATTAAGTTGAGCTTTCTCTACATCCTAGCCACGACTGTAACACTACACTTTGCACCCTCTCCTTTCCCATTATCTATGAGCGGTATGTTTTTTCTGTATAGTGCACGGGAAACAATACTTTTCACTGCATGTTAATACATGTGGCAATAATAAATCAAACTAAATCATAGCTGGAAAAGAAGAACTGTATTGAATCACAGAACACGGGAACCATAAAGATACAACTATTCACCAGCAGAAGTCAGCTACTACAACTAATCTGTAGCATCCGCAATAGGTCATCGTCTATTCCTGACAATTCAAGGATTGTTCTGCGTATTTTTTATTTGTATGTGCTTACGATTGGACTCAATTATTACTTCTAATCCACCTGAAGGTAAATGCATGTCTTTGATCATTTTCTTCTTTTCTTTTTAGTCGTTAGCAAACTTACTCCACTTTAACACAACAAAACCTGTTTAAATTAGCTCCTCTTTAAACATAACTATAGAGTCTGGAAATGGTTTCCGAGGGAAAGGGAATCATGTTATATTGAACCTTTGCTGTTACCAGCTGAGGATGAGTTGAATAAAGACAAGAAATCAGTCACCCCCTCCTCATCGCGTCTGTACAATTTTGGGGCAATCCCAGACATATGGCGACAAATCAAAGATTCTCGCTCAGATCAACAACTTTTGGGGAACCACACCTGGTGGCTGGCTGTAACAATGCCAATGTTTAAAATAATCAGAACCTGGTATTTGGGATGGCACGATGGCACAGTGATTAGCACTGTTGACTCATAGACCCGGGTTCAATTCTGACTCAGGTCACTGTCTGTGTGGAGTTTGCATGTTCTCCTCGTGTCTGCATGGGTTTCCTCAGGCTGCTCCAGTTTCCTCCCACACTCCAAACATGTGGGGGTTAGGTTGATTGGCCATGCTAAATTGCCCCTTAGTGTCACTCATTCCTGGTTTCAGTGTCAGATTAAAACAATGGGTTCTGAATTTCCAAGCAGCCAATTAAGAGTGAAGATGTGACCCAGTTTCCCTTTGCAAACCACCATTGAATCAATCTGTCATCTGGTTGTAGATTCACTGATTTTCATAATTATTTCCAGTGACATCTCTACAAAGGGCAGAGGCAAATCTTTTTAACTTTAATTGTTCACGTTGCACTTGTTGATCAATGTCAAAATCACCACTCAGCTGCAGAGTGAGCTGAGTCTGCACCTTCTCCCTGTGTCCCTGTGGGTTTCCTCTGGGTGCTTTGGTTTCCTCCCAAGTCCTAAAAACTGGGTAAATACATGGGGTTAAGGGGATAGAGTCTGGATGAGATTGTTGTCAGTGCAGGCTCAATGGTTTGATTAGTCTCCTTCTACACTGTGGACAGCACGTTAGCACAGTGGTTAGCACTGCTGCTTCATGCCACCAGGGACCTGGGTTCGATTGCCAGCTTGGGCCAGTGTCTGTGTGGAGTCTGCATGTTCTTCCAGAGTCTGCGTAGATTTTCTCCAGGTGCTCTAGTTTCCTCCCACATTCTGAAAGACGTTAAGTGCATTGACCCAACAGCTGCCAGATTGTGGCGGCTAAGGGAATTTCAGAGTAACTTCGTTGCAGTGTTAATGCAAGACTTACTTGTGACTAATGAATAACTGTAGGGATTCTATGATTGGGTCACTGGATAATTTCCGATCACAAACTTTCCAAAACACAAAATGAGTTTTACTGAGTTTTTAATAAGCAGTAATTCTACACTGTGGAGTAATAATGGTTTTTGTGACATCGGTTTCAGTCGGATACATATTAGGCAGCTTCTGAATAGGTTGACTATCATTGAAGGCAAAAATTTACCTAACCCACCCTCCTTTTTACTTCCACAGAATGACATCCTTATTGCATGTCATATGCTTCTCATTCTGTGCCAAGAAACCAGCATGCACTGTCATTGAAAGCTGTAGAAAGGAAGAAAGGCTTGCATTGATATAGCACTTTCTGCAACCTCGGGATGTTCCAAAATGCTTTGCAGCTATTTTTGGAGCATAGTCACTGCACCAATGAGAAGGACAGGGGTTGAGAAAATATTACTCTTCCAGGTAACATTAAAAAGAATAATGTCATTCATGGCAAATGGTTCATTCCCCGCATTCATTTACTTTCAGGGATAGCTGCACCTTTGCATAATTTATTTTGATTAATTCCCATTTTATCCAATCAGCGCAAACTGAAGTGAACTAAAACGATAAATAAACAGAACGCTTGACACTGAACGCTGCAACTTACAAATTCATGTTGGTGTTCTTTTTCAGTCTAAGCCAGTGCATTAATTGAAATGTCGCTCGGGACTGTATTGAATTAGTACACATTCAAGCATTGCCCAGATTGATGGGGTGAAAGTTTTCCTTTCCCTGCAGGCTACAGGGATCCTACATGAAATAATGGTGGGGCGCTTCAACCCAGTCACTAAATGGCAAAGATCCACAATGCAAAGGTAATTAGAATTTGCCATGAATTGACATTGAATTAGTAATCTCACTCAGTTCTGGTTTCAGTGTCAGGTTAAAACAATAGGTTCTGAATTTCCAAGCAGCCAATTAAGAGTGAAGATGTGACCCAGTTTCCCTTTGCAAACCACCATTGAATCGCTCTGTCATCTGGTTGTGGACTGACTGATTTTCATGATTACTCACAGCAACGTCTTCAAAGGGCAGAAGCAAGTTTTTTTAACTTTAATTGTTTACGTTGCACTTATCGATCAGATTCAGAATCACCACTCAGCTTCAATCGTGTTGAAGCTGCACATTCTCTCTGTGTCTGTGTGGGTTTCCACAGGGTGCTCCAGCTTCCTCCCACAGTCCAAAAGATGATGATTAGGCGGATTGGCCATGCTAAGTTCTCCCTCAGTGTACCTGAACAGGTGTCAGAGTGTGGTGACTAGGGGATTTTCACAGTAACTTCACTGCAGTGTTAATGTAGCTTCCTTGTGACACTAATAAATAAACTATAAATTGTAGAGGAAAAAAACTTGTGTGAAAAAATTTAAAGGGGCTGAGAGAATCAAAAAGGCAAGTCACAATTGACTGGGGAAATCTGAAAACTTATTGATGAGCTTCAGAAAGCACAGCAGCTCATTGGCTCATGTAGCAAAACACTGTGTGAAGGAATCTAAATGTGGTGGACAAAATATAGAGAAGGACAACTGTAAGGAACCAATGATGAAGCAGCCTTACACCTAATTGATCTGATGCTTGCTGAGGTTGAGGTAATACTGCATGTTGTACAAGTCAACCAAGCATTCACATCATTGTAACAATATAAAGATTTACCACTACTTCTTCATAAGAACAATGGAACAGGAGATCATTCAACTCCTCAAAGTTGTCCATCATAGTTAATTTATATCTTAACTACATGTGCCCATTGTTGTTCTGTAACCCTCAAAAACCTTGCCCATCAAAATTATCTATCGATCTGAGTTTTGACAGTTTCAGTTGATACCCAGTCTCAGTATCTTTCTGGTGGAAAGAGCTCCTGTTTCCCCTACTCTTTGTGGGAAGAATTGTTTCCTGATACCACCGTTGAAAGGTCTGCTTCTAATTTACTGGAAGCCCCTTGTTTTGGGATTTGTAACCGGTGTAAATTGTCTGTTTCTATGCACGCAATCAATCTTTCAATCATCTTAAATGTCTCAATGAGATCACCTCCTGATCTTCTACACTCAAAGGAATGCAAGTTTGATCTATGGAATCTAAACCCGATTGACCACACACCTGCTAAATTTGCGCCAATCGCAGAAGAGCATCCCCTACCCATATTTGCAATGACATTTAGTCATGCCAACCATCCAATATGCCCTCTAATTTTGCCAATTCAGAAGGCTTGGAGGTACTCAAGCAGAATGCTGCATGATCAGTGTGGTCGCACCAGTCAGCGATCATCATGGAGGCCGGGGTGAGCGAGGCTCCTAAAATCCTGTCTGAGCCAATACAGAATTCCATTCCACAGCCTCAGCTGCCCCGGGTGTGCTGATAAAATTCCAGGCAGCCATCCAAAGCTGGAATTGAACCTGTGACCCTGGTACTGTGAGATAGTAGTGCTAACCACTGTACCACTGAGTTGCCCTATATTCATCTGCAAACATAGTGTATCTTCTCCACAATATTCTTTCCTACCTATATTTGTGTTGTCTACTGATTTAGCTGCCGTATCTTCTCTCATTTCAGTCATTGATGTAATTACTAAAAGGTCGTGATCCCAGAACAGACCCCTGAGGTCTCCACTTTTAGTCTGACAACACTAGGTTTAAGTCCAACCGATTTGTTTGATAGTAAATTCACAAGCTTTCAGGATTTTCCGCTTCGTCAGGTGAATGGAGAGTTCTCGCCTCAGACAGAGCATATAACGGCACAGACAGTTTACAGATTACTGATTAGAATGCAAGTCTTTACAACAACTTGCTATTCAAGTCTTGAAGAGGCTGACAATGTGAGTGGAAAGAGAATTGAGCACAGATGTGTATTGTCTCCAGACAGTACAGTAACTGAGATTTAGCAAACCCAGGCAAGTCCTGGGGGTTACAGAAAGTGCAACATGAACCCAAGATCCCAGTTGGGGCCGTCCTTATATGTGCAGAACTTGGCTATCAGTCTCTGCTCAGTGACTCTGAGCTGTCGTGTATCATGAAGGCTGCCCTGGAGAATGCTTACCCAGAGGTCAGAGGCCAAATGCCCATGACCACTGAAGTATTTGCCAACAGGAAGGAAACAGTCTTGCCTGGTGATTGTCGAGCGATGTTCATTCATCCGTTGTCGTAGCATCTGCATGGTCTGTCCAATGTACCATGCTTCTGGGCATTCTTTCCTGCATCCTTCCCTTACCCCAGTCCATCACCGGCATCTCCACATCATGGCTCCACTTGTCACATGGAACGCGCTGCCAAGTAAAGTGGTGGAGGCAGGCACTCTGGATTTATTTAAGAGATACTTAGATGGGCACATGAACAGAATGGGAATGGAGGGATATAGAAACCTGATTTAAAATCAGCATCATGAGCCATGGGAGTACCCTGGGAAGTGTGTAAATTGTTTATGATATTGTTGTATTTGTTTTATCCTACCGGTACTTTGGTCTGCCTTGTCTAACAAAGGGCATACACGTGATGGTTCGTGAGAGGGCTGCTCTTGGATTTTTCAAGAGTATCCTAGTGCTTCACGTTGTTAGTGTACACTTGACCTGAACCATTTGATGGGCAACACGACAGTTCAGTGACTATTGCTGTGCTATGCAGATACATGGATTTGGGCCTGTGTCTGTGGGAGTTTGCGCATTCTCCCCATGCTTGCGTGGGTTTTCTCTGGGTGCTTTGGTTTCCTCCCACATCTCAAAGATGTGCTCTTAGGTTGATTGACAGAACAAATTCTCCCTAAATTGTCTCAAATTTGGTTCTATTGCATAGATCTATAAACATAGACAGGGATGACAGGGATCATGGGTAGAAGTGGGAACATTGAGGTGGCGATGCAGGCTTGTTGGGCCGAAGGGCCTGTTTCCCGTGCTGTTTTATTCTTTTTTTTTGTTGTTGTTATCCTGCCAATCGGGGAAGCAGCTCTGAGCAAACCGAAGAAGCTGTAGGCTGATAAGTCTTCAGGTTTTGATGGACTTCATCCATCCTTAGAAAAGGTGGCTAATGAGGTATTAGATAAATCAGTATGAATTTTCCAAAATAAGTTAGATCCATTTATGCATACTCTGTTTTCTAACTGTTTTCCAACCAGTCTTCAATCCAGGCTAATACATTGCCCCCTTCACCTTAAGCTTTCATTTTTTTGCAATAATCCTTCTTGTGGAATCAAATGCCATCTAGAAATCTAAATGCAGTACATCTACAGGGTCCTCTCCAATGCATGTTATCCTTTCAAAGAAGTCTATTAAATTGGTTAAATATGATTTCCATTTTGTAAAACCATGCTGACTCTTCCCAATTATCTTGAGATTGTCTAAGTATCTAACTATAACCTCTTTAATGATCGATTCTAACACCTTCCCCACGATAGGCATCAAACTACCTGGTCTTTACGCTTCCTGCTTTTTGCCTCCCTTCCTTATTGAATAGAGGAGCTATATTTTCTACTTTGCAGGTTAGGAATAATGGGCTGATAGGACCTTTCCAGAATCTAATGTGTTTTGGAAAATTGATACTGACTCATCTAACACCTCGTTCGCCACCTCTTCTAAGTCCCTGGGATCAAGGCCTAAAGATTTCTCAGCCCACAGCTTCTTCAGTTTGCTCAGAGCTGCTTCCTTTGTGATTGTGATTTCACCAAGTCTCTCTTTCCCCTCCACCTCCTGAATAATAGCTATTACTGGAATGTTTCTTACATCCTCAGGAGTGAATACAAAAGCAAAATGTCTGCTCATTCCGTTAGCCATTTCTTTCTTACCTACCATTAACCCACAATTCTCACTCTCCAAAGGACTTCATTTATTCTTTTCTATTTAAGAATCTGCACAAATCCTTACTATCCAATTTTACATCTCTAGCTAGCTTCCTCTTGTGCTTTTTCTTTCTCCTAGTTAACCTTTTAGTTATTCTCTATCATTCTTTATATTCTGACCGATCAATTGACCTGTTACTGATTTTTGCACAGGTGCACGTTTTTTTTCCTTAAGTTTGATACTTAACTGCTTTAGTTAATGGATGATGGCTTGTCCCTTCAGGATGTTTTTTTTACCCAACGTATAAAATTTATTCTGTGTATTCTGCAATATCCCCATGATAATCTGGAACTGCTTCTCTCTGAGCTATCTATAGCCTAGTATGACAGTTCACTTCACTTACCTCAGGGTACACACCTGCATAGTTGCCCTTATTTAAGTTTAAAATGCTTAAATAACATTGGCTATGAACAGATCAGGCCCCCTTTTTAAAGAGTGCCCAAATTCAAAGATAAACAAACCCCCACAGACGCTGAACCCTCCCTCCACCATGTACATGCAACCACTCTCGCCCGAGGACACAGGCCCTCTTTCCCTATGAACAAAGGAGCCCTTCACTCCTCAGAGAACTCCCCTCCCACCGACAGGGCACCACCCCATCCCTTGGTCACAGAAACTCACTATCCTCCACTTCTAGGGAATCCTATCCTCACTCCGAATCTTCCCAATGATAACCTCCTGGTAAAACCTGGGGACATTATTAGCATGTAATGTCATCAGTCAGTGTCATGAGTCAATGCCAGGGGACAATGTCTGGGCATTGCCAGAGTACTACCCGTGGGCCGTGCTTGGTGGCTGTGTTCATCAGTTTCCCGTTTTACAAAACTTGCTGTAATCACCACACTGATGGCGGGTTTGGGGGTTGGCTTCCTTATGTGTGGGGATAATACAGCATAAAGGCTTGCTGAGTAGATCATCGAACCACAGAAGCTCTACAGTATGGAAGGAGGCCATTTGGCCCATAAAGTCTGTACTGAGCACAATCCCACCCAGGCCCTATTTTCGTAACCCCACATATTTACCTGCTAAACCTTCCTGACTCTAAAGGGCAATTTAGCATGGCCAATCAACCTAACCCACACATCTTTGGACTGTAGGAAGAAACTGGAACACGGGGAGTATAAAGTAAAGTCGAAGTCAAAGTTTATTTATTAGTCACAAGTAGACTTACATTAACACTGCAATGAAGTTACTGTGAAATTGCCCTAGTCGCCACACTCCGGTGCTAGTTCAAGTCAATGCACCTGAACAGAATGTGCAAACTCTACACAAACGGTGACCCGGGGTCAATATTGAACCTGAGTCCTTGGCGCTGTGTGCCACCGTGCTAGGAATGTAAATATGGATGTAAATATATGCCAATTACTTCCCAAAATTTACAGTGGGAATCTCACCATTACATCATTAGTGGAAGTGGGGACATTTCAGTGTGAAATCCCACCGGTTTAAAAGTTGATTTGAGGACTCCCTCTGGATTCCCCACTCTGTCTGCTTTTCGTGCCTGCTGAAAATGGAAGAGGAAAATACCCCTCTACATTTATATATCTATACCCTGTTTCCACTTTACAATAGCACACTAATGAACCATTGGTCATTACTGATTGTCACATTGCTTTATGTTCCTCCTTTCACAACCTTGGAAGGGCAAATTACTTCTCAGATATAAGTACAAAAGTGTTTTTTGAGAATGTAGATGTTGTAATATCTTGGGAAATATACTACAGTGACACTGAAGCAAGATTTTACAAAAATCTGTTCGGTGCAAATAGGGTTTCACGCCTTGGCTTAGGAATCATTCCCCAATTTATAGTATTGCTCCTATGGGAAAACTGGTTCTGACTTATGACGCTTCAACTTACAATGCGGTTTTTAGAAAATAATTGTGTCGTAACCCGAGGAACATGTGTAATGGCTTTCATGTACATAGGAGGATTTATCTCTATAAAACAGGGTGGAATTTTACTGGCATGTCCATCTGAGATCTGTACCATCCTTCCCGAGGCCAATGGAAAACGCTGTTGTCCAAGTTTCGCCTGGCTCCAGAATCAGAGCAGGCATGCCAGTAAAATTCCAGACTGTGCTATCTTATAACATTTTCAGCAATGTTTGAAGTTCTGAAGATTTTCAAAGAAACCCTGGTTTTAATCTAGGAAGTTCTGTCTGTCCTGATAACTTGATTGCCTTAGGGTTCGTCCAGATTTCGGGTGCGTGGTTCGCATTCTGCAGTCAGTCTCTTTATTCTTCAATCACTTTTTGCATTCAAACCAGCCTAGCTAAAATCTTAACACTGAATCTTTGACCCTTAAAATTATTAAGAGGGCAGAATTAAGTTTTTGACAAAATTTAGATCTGAATTATTGCTTATTTCTTAATCTAGATGGAATTCTAAAGTTGTATTCCAGAAATGTAGTCCAGGAATCCAGACAGTTATTAGCACTGCTGCCTCACAGTGCCAGTGTCCCAGGTTCAATTCCAGCCTCGTGCCACTGTTTGTGTGGAATTTGCACATTCTCATTGTGTCCGTGTGGGTTTTGTCCAGGTGCATGGTTTCCTCCCACAGTCCAAAGATGTACAGGTTAGGTTGATTGGCCATGCTAAATTGACCCTACTGTCAGCGGGATTAGTAGGGTGAATGCATGAGGTTACAGAAATAGAGCCTGAGTGGATTGTGGTTGGTACAAACTCAATGGGCCAAATGGCCTCCTTCTATTCTGTAGGAATTCTATGATTCTATGATGATTCTATGAAATTACTGCTTGTGGTCTTGATATGTTTCTATGACATTCCTGTGTCCGTTATTTTAACACAAGCATCAATCAGTTTATTTTTCATGCCTCCATTAAAATAGCAGGCCATGTAATTGTATGCTATGCCTTGTAATTGTATTAAGCATTCACTTGCTAATATCACAGATAGAAATTCCTTAGTTTGCATCCACTGATATTTAATGGACACATTTCACTTGATAAACTAAAACTGTGCTATCAGCATACATGTGAGTTCGGCTGGCTGCACACAGACAGAAAGCCATTAATATAGACAAGAAAAGTAAAAGGTCCCAGTATTGAGCCCTGGGGATACACACATCCATATCCAACGTTGTCTGATATATAGACACCAATTGAAATCGGTCCATTAAGTAAAGCTTGAAATGGCGAAGTATTGCAACTGTTAAAATTTAACTTAGCTAGTCTATTGAGAAGAATGGCATGATTCTAGAGCCTGAGAAAGGAAACCCATGACACGATTTGATTTAGAATATCACATGGCCTTTTTAAAACAGAGAAATATGTTCTATAAACTGTCCTGCAGAGGTTCCGGCAATATGTTACAAAGGTGTTGATGAAACATTTCATTGGAATGAAATCACAAATATTCAGACACATTGCCTAATAATGGCTGTTACTCTTCACAAAACCTGTAAATTGCCTGGAAATTACACACATATATTCATTTATGGAATATGGGCATCGCTGACTGGGCCAGTATTTATTGCTCAATGCTAATTACTCTCCATTTCAGACAGCACTTGAGAGTTAACTGCATTGCTGTGTCTCTGGAATCACATGTAGACAAGATCAGATAAAGATGGCAGATTTCCTTCCCTAAAGGACATTAGTGAATAAGATGGGCTTTTACGACAATCTATTCATGGTCGTCAGCAGATTTTTTAATTCCAGATTTTTATTGAATTCACATATCACCATCTGCCATGGTGGGATTTGAACCCACATCCCCAGATCTTGCCTGGGCTCCCTGGATTACTAATCCAATGACAATACCACCACCCCATGGCCTCCCCATGAAACTTGGAGGAGAGGAGATTATGCCTCGTAAGCACTGGATACTTCTGCTCAACAAGCAATTCACAAGTTTGAGCATTTAACTTTCTCTGAGTGAAGTCAACCTCGATATGACTAATTAATAATAACTGTTTGCTCTTTGTCATCTTTTTACTTTCTGGCATATTGTCAGCATGGGAAACTATTGTCAAAAGATGCCATGATTTTGTGACCATTCAAAACTCAGTTTGTTTTGCTGTCCTTTTCCTCCTATATGTTATTTATGATTATTGAAACCTGCTTGTGCAAGTTGGCTGTTTTCTCCTATTTTATGTTGCTGTCTCCAATTTCCATCCATTGCAAAGTCCTGATGTACTGTTAACAATGACATAAAACCATTAGACAATAAGATATTGTGCCATTTGGCCCAACACGGCTGCTTCACCAATCGATTATAGTTGATGAGTTTCTCAATCTCATTCTCCTGCTTTTTCCCCATAACCTGTGATTCCCTTACCAATCAAGAACTTCTCTCTCTCTCTCTTAAACACACTCACTGACCTGACCTCCACAGACTCACCTTCTTCAAATTCCTCCTCCGATTAAGTGTTGGAGTGTGGTGACCAGGGGATTTTCAAATCTACTTGTGACACTAATAATTAAATAAATTGTCATCTTAGTTCTAAAGATCGTTACTCTGAGACTGCGCCCTTGGGTCTTAGTTTCTCCTACTAATTGATTTTGTTGTAACACGAGCAGCAATGAGAATGGTTCAGACACATTACCCAACAGTGCATTGGACACTGATTCAGAGAATCCCTACAGTGCAGAAGGAGACCATTCTACTCATCGAGCCTATACTGACAACAATCCCACCCAGCCCCTTTTCCCTGTCATCACATGTAGTTACCCTGCTAATTCTCCTAACCTACAGATCTTGGGCACTAAGAACATAGAACATAGATCATAGAACATTACAGCACAGAACAGGCCCTTCGGCCTTCGATGTTGCGCCGACCAATATAAAAAGCAATGCCCCTCCAAACTAAACCATTCCCTTCTCTTCCATATACTTATCAACTAACCTCTTAAACGCCAAACTTGGCGCATCTACAACTGCTGCAGGCAGGGCATTCCACTCCCGAACCACCCTTTGGGTAAAGAACCTACCTCTGATATCCATCCTATAATTATCACCCCTTAATTTAAAGCTGTGTCCCCTCGTGCTAGCTTTCTCCATCCTAGGAAAAAGGCTATCACTGTCCACCCTATCTAAACCTCTAATCATCTTATATGTTTCGATTAGGTCCCCTCTTAGCCGCCTCCTTTCTAACGAAAACAACATCAAATCCCTCAGCCTCTCTTCATAAGACCTGCCCTCCATACCAGGCAACATCCTGGTAAACCTCCTCTGTACCCTCTCCAATGCCTCCGCATCTTTCTTATAATGCGGGACCAGAACTGCACACAATACTCCAAGTGCTGCCGCACTAGAGTTTTGTACAGTTGCAACATGACGTTGCGGCTCCGAAATTCAATCCCCCTACCAATAAAGCTAAGACTCCATATGCCTTCTTAACAACCTTCTCGACTTGACTGCCTACTTTCAGGGATCTATGCACATACACACCAAGATCCCTCTGTTCGTCAAGACTACTAAGAATCCTACCATTAGCCCTATACTCTACACATTTATTATTCCTGCCAAAGTGCATTACCTCACACTTTTCCACATTAAACTCCATTTGCCACCTCTCGGCCCAGCTCTGCAACTTGTCCAAGTCTCTCTGCAAACTATAACACCCCTCTTCACTATCTACCACTCCTCCGACTTTGGTGTCATCTGCAAATTTACTAATCCATCCTTCAATACCCTCATCCAGATCATTTGTAAAAATTACAAACAGCAGGGGCCCCAAAACAGACCCCTGAGGTACACCACTTGTCACCGAACTCCAAGATGAATATCTCCCATCAACCACCACCCTCTGTCTTCTATCTGCTAGCCAATTCCTATCCCAATTAGCTAAATCACCCTCTATCCCATACATCTGCATTTTCTGCAGAAGTCTTCCATGGGCCACCTTATCAAACGCCTTACTAAAGTCCATATATACCACATCAACCGCCTTACCCCCATCCACCTCTTTAGTCACTTTTTCAAAAACTCAATGAGGTTAGTAAGGCACGACCTACCCTTCACAAAACCATGCTGACTATCCCCAATCAATTCATTTCTCTCTAAATAACTATAAATCCTATCCCTAATAATTCTCTCCAATACTTTGCCCACAACAGAAGTAAGACTCACTGGCCTATAATTCCCTGGAAGGTCTCTCTTCCTAAGGAACAATTTAGCATGGCCAATCAACCTAATTTGCACATTTTCAGGCTGTGGGAGGAAAACGGAGCACCCGGAAGGAATCCACACAGACACGAGGAGGATGTGCAAACTCCAGACAGATAGTCACCCGAGGTCGGAATTGAATCCAGGTCCCTGGTGCTGTGAGGCAGCAGGGCCAACCACTGTGCCACCATGCTGCCCCTACCCTTCAATGGTAGTGTTCAAAACTGGGTAAATACTTGAAAGTTAAAAAATTCCAGGGATATGGGGAAAGAACCAGGAAGTGAGACTAATGGGATGGCTTTTCAAAAGAGCCAGGTCAGACTGGATGTGGTCAATCTCCTATCCTTCCATCTTTTAATGGAATGGGTTTCCTACATGCTGTAGAATGCTATTATTAAATTGACTCATCTTTAAAGAACTTTTTAAGTTAGAAACATATTATAAACTGCCTCAGGGGGTGGTGAGGAATAAAAAGATTGCAACTTTAGGCAGTGGTTAAAATAAAGATGCAAACAAATTTTAAAAATTGAATCATTGAATCCCAGAAGAAGGCCATTTGGCCCCTCAAGCCTGCATCAAACCCATCCAGGCCCCATCCCCTTAACACCCTCCATATTTAACACGCCAATCCCCCTTACACTCAATTCTAGACATTGCTAACTACCTGTGCCAACATCCTTCCCTCATCTCTAAATTTTGCTGACTACCTGTCCCATCACCATCCCCTCACGCTCATCCTTAAATAGTGCTGATGACCTGTCCCAAGCTCTCTATCTCACCCTTTTCTCCAGGTGTTGCTGACTGCCAGCCCTAGGTTCCTCCTCATCCTCCAAGTGCTGCTAATTACCTGGTCTGCAGCGCTCCTCTTGCCTGTTCCTCTCACTCGGGCATTTGACATTTCAACTGAACTGCATAAAAAGGATCATCAGTCCAAACTAAGCAGCCATTCAATTTATATGCCACAATCACATTGTAAAAATATTTAAAGTATGCTCATAAAGTATGATGCAGACCAACTTTCTAGACATCTTATATACTGGTTAGCTTAAATGGCTAAGGTAAAATTCTCCCTCAGTGTACCCAACCAGGTGACGACTTGGGAATTTTCACAGTGACTAATGTAAGCTGCAGTGTTAATGTAAGCTTATTTGTGACACTAATAAATAAATTTTAAACTTTTCCCAGCATCAGAATCACATAGTTGAGCCGAAATAGTTAACTGATCAGAAAGCTTTTCACTTAATGAAACACTGAGTACTAATAATCATAAGGGCCCGGGAGTGAAAGGTGATAGGGGATTGGGGGGAAGTCTTTGTCCGTAGAGTTAGAAAGAATGCTTGCCCTCAGTTGAGGAGTCAAAGGATATACACTTTTAGAATGCATTCTTCAAGGGAACAATGATCAGGAACACAAATCACATCATCACAATGTGCAAATGGGTTTCTGCATAAAGTTGAAATGACAGATAAATGGGAAGACTCCACTATATGCATCTGCAACACAATGTAAAAAGTTTGTCATGATGTGTAGGAAACTGTGCAGAATGTAATAGTGATGTGGAAATGCTGGCGTTGGACTGGGGTAAACACAGTAAGAAGCCTGACAATATCAGGTTTAAGTCCAACCGATTTATTTGATAATAAACTCGTAAGCATTCGGGGTTTGCCCCTTCGTCAGGTGACTTCTTACAGAATGTAACAGTACAGGAGATATCCATGAAGCAACATATCAAGAAAGGATTCCAAGGACATTCACAACTCATAGAAGAAAGTTCCAAGGATGGGGGTAACTTCTGTGAACAAAGAAAATTACAGCACAGGAACAAGCCCTTCGGCTCTTCAAACCTGCATTGACTATGCTGCCTGTTTGAACTAAAATCTCCCACCCTTCCAGGTACCATATCCATCTATTCCCATCTTAGTCATGTATTTATCCAGACATCCCTTAGAAGTCAATATCATGTGTGCTTCCACTACCTCCCCCAGCAGCAAGTTCCAGTCACCCACCACCCTCTGTGTAAAGAACTTGCCTCACGCATCTCTTTGCCCCTTGCATCCTAAGCCTATTCCCCCTAGTAATTGACTCTTCAACCCTGAGAAAAAGCTTCTGACTATCCATTGTGACAGCAGTTTCTATTGCCTCTGCAGGTGCTCTAACACCACACTTTTCCAGGACTTTCATAACTGAATGAGGATGATTGAGCCCATTGTCACATTGACCTGTAACACCTTGAGTCTGTGCCCAGAATCAGTGAGTGTGTCACATGGAAAAGTCACAGATGTCACTGGGCCTTCTATTAGTGGCAATGAATTTAGGCACTGTGTAAGGCCAGCATATGACAGAGCTTCACATGTAAGACTGACATGCCTTAACATAGCAAGATAAAGAAAATTTGAAATGGAGCCCACAGCAATAGCGGCTTCATGGAAAAGAGAATCATCAAATCCCTCAAGTTAAAGTTTATTTATTAGTGTCACAAGTAAGGCTTACATTAACACTGAAATAAAGTAATTGTGAATTTTTTCTAGTCGCCACACTCTGGTGCCTTTTCGGCTCAATGCACCTAACCAGCACGTCTTTCAGAATGTGTGAGGAAACCAGAGCACCCAGAGGAAACCCACTCAGACATGGGGAGACTGTGCAAATTCCACACAGTGACCCAAGCTGGGAATTGAACCCGGCCCTAACCGTTGTGCTACCATGCTGTCCCTACTCATAGACTCCAGTGGAGAAAGTTCCAGCCATCCATCTCCCAGAGATCACCGTTTAAAGGTAAGCAGTGAGAAACTTCAGTTAGAAAGATTCTAAGCTCATGGGAAGAAGTTATTATACCTTGTCTTTGAAATTGGCAGCATGTGGGAAAATCTAATGAAACATAGAATTAGTTTGACTGCGTAGGTTTCAGGGTTCATTTTTTCAGATGTATTTGACTGGAAGACTAAGACAATGAAATATGAAAGTGTGAGATCTGACAAATAGAAGGAAAGTGAAATGTTTTTGAGAGATCATTTCTTCACATGGGAGCTAGGGCTATGGGATTGACTAGTCAGAAGCAAAGACTTTTCTCATTGAAATGAATGGCCAATACGATGCTGGCTCTTGCCTCTGACTGCATGAGGACAAATACCTCGTGGCTCCTGCTCTCATTCCTGTGTAACTTTACCCAACTGTGTAAATATAAGGGGTCACCCATTTAAGATGGAGGCGAGGCAATATATTTTCTCTCCAAGGGTTGTGAGTCTTTGGAACTCTCTTCCTGGAAAGGTGGTGGAAGCAGAGGCTGGAATTTTCCAGCAGTTCTCGCTGGCAGAATTTTCTGGTGCTTTTGTTGGCACACCCCTCTCCTCCACTGTTTTCCTGGTGTATTGCGGGGGTCCAGTGAATGGGAAAGCCCATTGACAGTGGCAAGGCCAGAAGACCCCACCACTGATGGATGGTACACTACCATGAGAAACAGCTAACAAGGAGACCAGAAAATCCCACCTAGAGTCTCTGAGTATTTTTAAGCCAGAGATGGATACATTCTTGGTAAGGAAAAGGGGCGATAGATTATTGGGAGTAGGCAGACTGCAGATCTGAGATGATTATTAGACCAGCCATGATCTTATTAAATGTTAGAGGGGCTGAACTGGCGGCTTCTGCTCCTGAAGACTTAAGGTCATCTTCCTCTCCATCCTTACATTTTTTAATTTCAGGAGGTAGTAATCCTTTCTCACTAGGCCTCATTACAGGATTCCTCCAAATGTGTCCAGGTACCTAAAATAAGATTCTGGTTTTCTCTATTACCTTTGTTGTCCCAGGGCCTCTTATTGTTGTTCTCTTGCACTACCTGCGGATGATATTCCGGAGTTATTAGCCATGATCGGGTACAAAAATTGCCTATAATGAAGCAAGATCTGGATAACATTCACACTGTTACATGGTTAGGAACTTTTCTGATACAAATGCCAGGCAATCAACATCTCCAACAAGAGAGGACCTAACCATCTGCTCCTTGAGATTCATTAGCTTTGCTGAAATGTCCACTTCCTGATGGGTTTCCACTGCGCTGAAATTTATCTGGATCAGCCACATAAATATAGTGGCTGCAAGAGCAGGTCAGAAACTGGCAATTCTGCAACGAGTAACTCACATGCTGATTCATCAAATCCTGTTACCATTTGAAAAGCACAAGTCAAGAAGGTGATGGAATACGCTCCACTTGAATGGGTAAGTGCTGCTCCGACAACACTCAAGAAGCTCAACGTTATGCATGACAAATTAGACTGCTTGATTGACATCCTATCTCCCACCTTAAGCATTTGTTCCTCCAACATGGATGCAAAGTGGCAGCAGTGTGTACCACATACAAGATTCACTGCAGCAACTTGTCAAACATCTCCCAACAGCACCTTTCAAACCCACAACCGTGACCATCTAGGAAGACAAAGGCAGGAGGCATAGGGGAACATCACAAGTTCCACTCCAAACCATACAATTTTGTGAGTGGGGACTTCATTTTCTGTCTCCTCCCTCCCAGCGCTGCATGTTTTCCATCGTTGACTGGTGGTGGGATTTTCCCGTCCTGCTGGTGTCTACAACGTGGTTTGCCCATTCCACAACCGAGAAACCCACCGAGTGGAGGGGGAGGAGGGGACCCTAGAAGATCCTGCTGGAGGGATGAATCAAACAATCCTGTCCTGAGACTCCTGTGCTGAAGGAGTCTACCATAAAGTCAAGATCGAGAAAAGGAAAGTAACGCTGTGATTGATGCCAACACCAGACACTGGAGGGACAGTGCAGATGGAGCTGAGTGAATGGTCTAACACAGATACCAGCATTGTCTGTTCAGCTTTGTGGGAGTCAGGAGTGAAAACTTACTGCTCTAAAGGGGCGGCGGCTTTCTTAATTTTCACAGTGTGTGAGCACAAAGCACTGAAACCAATATTGAATGAGGAAGCATTCCAAATGATGAACGAGGAATATTAAATGAAGTAAGACTGCTTGCTAGGATTCCACTTTTGATCTGGTCTATTTTTAAGAAGCAAGAAGTAATTTGATGCAGTCATACACATGACTGATTTCTCTTTTCAATAATTAATAAGCAGCCTGGAATGATTCATTTGTAAATAGTGCTAATTTTACATCTCCCTAAATTCAGGCAGGATAGTGCTTTTGTCATTGCCAGTTATTAAACATCAAATACCTTTGATGATGTCTGTGACTTTTGACTGGACTCCACCATCCATTAAGGTACTATTGTTTTTTTAAAGAGCATCGTTATAACATCGGCTGCATCTCCCAACCTGTAATGACTTTAATCAGGCAACTGAGGCGGGCCTGTTAAAATATGAACTCTCTGACTAAGGGCCAAATTGATGGGTCAATCAGGGATCCTCTCACTTTGTTCTTATCCAGGAATCCAGGAGTGTCAGTTTCTCTGAGACTCCGAGTGTCGACTGTGAACTGAAAACATGCCATATGTTGTTGTCAGACTTGTAAATAAAAGAATTTTGATGAAGGGACTTCTGCCTCCGAGGACTTATTACACAGTCTAAGCAGAAAGGTTGAAGTTTTTTTGTCCGCATGAGTGACTTTTATGTGTTTGTCCTTGAAGGGATGAAATCTGCCATCCTTACCTGGTCTGGCTCATATATGATTCCTGATTGGGGAAGCAGCGACATAGCGGTATTGTCACTGGACAAGTAATCCAGAGACCCAGGTTCGAATCCCACCATGGCAATTGGTGAAATTTGAATCTAGAAAAATCTGGAAGTAGAAGTCTGATGATAACTCTGAAACCATTATCAATTGTCGTAACAACCCATCTGATTCACTAATATCCTTTTAGGACTAAATCTGCCTTCCTTACCTAGCCTGGTCTACATGTGACTTCAGATCCACAGCTCCACAGCAATGTGATTGACCCTTAAATCGCCTCCGAAATGGCCTAACAAGGGCAACTAATAATGGGCAATAAATGCTGATCTAGCCAGTGCAGCTCAGATCCGATGAATGAAAAAATATCACGTGATATTTGGAGTCGCAGTTAAAGGTGATTTCCCCATTAAATGCTTCTGGTGAGTACATTTCGGGGAATGCAGGCCATGGATTCTTGTAGCCAAAATCTTGATTTACTGACCTTTCATTCAAATGGATAGAAAATCTATACCAAATGAACAATAGCATCATGATTGGGGACTCACTTTAGGAACCATTTTTGCTAGGAATTCCCAATTTGGTAATTGAATCTGTAAATCTAATTCCCGCATATTTTGTCTGCTGGAGTTAACAAGACTCGGTGTTCCTAATTAGGATTTATCCACCACTGAGGAAGCAACAATAAGGATATCCATTTCCGAACCACTTAATTCAAACAGAACATACCTAGGGGATGACATGGCGGCACAATGGTTAGCACTGCTGCCTCCCAGCGTCAGGGACCAGATTTGATACCGGCTTGGGTCATTGTCTGTGTATGCACATTCTCCCCATGTCTGCAGGGTTTCCTCCGGGTGCTGCACGTTCCTTCCACAGTCTGAAAAACATGCTAGTTAGGCACATTGACCATGCTAAATTCTCCCTCATTGACCCAAACAGCACCAGAGTGTGGGAACTAGGAATTTTCACAATAACTTCATTGCAATATTAATGTAAATCTACCTGTGACTAATAAATAAACTTTAAACTTTAGTTTAATATGTTATCAGAATGGTTGTCTTTAAAGATTACGTTATATACATTTAAGTCTAGGAATTACAGAACAATATTTGTGTCTATGTTTATATGTATGGATCTATATGTTTGGATGTGGGAGTTTAACAGTAACTTAATTACAGTATTAATATAAGCTTACTTGTTCATTAATAAAGAAAATTTAAACTTTAACCTTTATTCATTCTATCTATCTACCTATCTATCTATCTGTCTGTCTATCTGTTTATCGATCTACCTGTCTGTCTGCCTGTCTCTCTATCTGTCTATCTATCTTTCGATCTATCCCGCTATCTACCGATCGATATATATCTACCTGTTCGTGCATATATAAATATGATATACATAATATTAACATATTTATACACACACACACACACACACACACACACACACACACACACACACACATATATATATATAGATTGACATTTGCTGAAAATCTCCCATGTTCTACGCCATGCCACTGCTGCCAGTGAGAATGGAGAATTTATCGCTTAGTCGAATCTACATTTACAGCAGTGGGACAGGAAAATTCCGGCCTCAGGCAAGGTGGGAGAATCTGGCCTATTATGTGTCACTTTGTAAATGTGATGCTGACTATCACTTTTTATAAGTTGTAAGACTGAGATACAGACACTTGCAATAAAATGTACAGTCTGGCGCTTTTTTTATTCACCAGACATCAGAAACTTAGCATAAATAAGTGTCAGAAACAGTGCATCTGAATATCCTCACTTGAAAGATTAAAAACATTGCTCCACACTTCCAAAGTTTGGAACAAATTACACCTGGATTATGAAAGCATAGTCATTTACTGCTGTATAGTCAGTCACTCATGTTTTCAATTCATCATACGTAATTGCCAGAAAACACAATACAGCATGTTTTTCACCAAGATGCTTGTTACTTTTTATGTGGGCAAAAAACAAGAAAAGCAAAAGGATGCATCACATAATGAAATTAATTCTTAAATAAAGTGTACTTTGGTAGCCTTGAAAGAGCTATGGTGCACGATTCCAATTGAGAGAATGCTGCCGAAAGTAGATAATCAGTCTGAATTGAAAGCTAAGAACCTGTCTCTATAGGGATGGCTGATTAATTGCAAATATGTGGAAATTATTTCCAAGCCTCCTTTGTTATAGCTTTGATATCGACTCTCTTGGTGAAAAAAAGTTTTATGTTTTTTCCCCATTAATTTGAGCTGTCAGGATTAAAGGAATTGTTGTTTATGTTGTGAGTATGTTTGCAGCATCTGTATGAACCCACCATACACCTTCGAGCAAAAATGAGCTTTGAATACAGTGAAATGAAATTTTTAAAAGTGAGAACTCACAGATTCCTACAGTGCAGAAGGAGGTAATTCAGCCTGTTGAGTCTCCATCTACTCTCTGACAGAGCATCTCACCAAAGCACCAAACGTAGCCCCAAATATTAACCCGCTAATCCCCATAACCTACACATTCTGCAACACTGAAGGACAATTTATCATCCCCAGTCAACCTAATCTGCGCATTTTTGAAGTGTGGGAGGAAACTGGTGCACCCGGAGGAAACACTTGTAGGATGTGCAAACTCCACACAGACAGTCACCCGAGGCTGGAATTGAACCTGTATCCCTGGTGCTGTGAGGCAGCAGTGCTAACCATCAGAGAAGTTTTTTTTTAAATTATGTCTGAACTGTTCAAAGACACAGGAGTATTTTATCTATTACTTAGAGGATTAAATCAAAGCATTTACTTAGTTAAATGTCAGTGTTTTTTGGGCTCTGAAAGATAAGGTTGCTTTTCAAGATTTGTAATTAAAAGTTCATCAGCATTTGGGTTTCCTGCAACTTCATTGAACTGAGAGGAATTTGGAAAATTCAATCCTTGAGGATTATCATGGGCTATAAAGCAAACATGCAATGCAAACATTTGTGTCAATGGGAATATTTCCTGAAGCTCCTATTCATGGAAGGCGCAGTGGCACAGTGGTTAGCCCAGCAGCCTAACAGTACCAGAGACCTAGGTTTGAATCCTAGCCTGGGTCATTGCCTGTGTAGAGTTTGCACATTCTCCCCGTGTCTGCATGGGTTTTCTCCGGGTGCTCCAGTTTCTGCTCACAGTCCAAAGATGTGTGGGTTAGGTTGATTGGCCATGCTAAATTGCCACTTAGTGTCAGGAGACTAGCCAGGGTGAACAGGTGGGCCTTTGGAATAGGGCCTGGCTGGGATTGTAGTCAGTGCACACTCGATGGGCTGAGTGGCCTCCTTCTACACCATAGGGATTTTATGATCCTAGTGGGGCACAGGATCAGTGCGTTTCCCTCAATCATTGCCAAAACATCTTTTTTTTTATATTAACTAACCACATTTTCATTAGTTACACTGCAGGTTAAACATAAAGTCATACAATGCAGAAAAGGCCATTCTGCCCATTGAGTCTGCACCAACAATGACTACCACTAAAGGCACACTAATCCTATTTTCCTGCACTTGTGCCCTATTCTTGAACGTTATATGACATTTCAACTGTACATCCAAATATTTTGTAAGCTTTCTGACCTCCACTATCTTTTCTGGTAGCGATTTCCAGATTACCACCACACTCTGAGTGAAAAAACATGTTCCCAAATCCCCTCAGAGTCTCCTGTCTCTTACAGTGGAAATATGCCCCCATGTGACGAACCTCTCAGCCTAGTGGACTGAGTCACGAGCTGAATATAGTAATATATGAACTAAGAGTGAGGATGCATCATACGGTCCATCGAGTCTAATCTGCCATTCAATCAGATCATGGCTGATCTTTGGCTTCAACTCCAGGCGTACCTGATTGCCTGAGAAATCAAAAATCGTAAATGATTGCTCTTTAACCTGAGAATGTGCCCTCATGTTCTAGATTCTCCAGTCAGGATAAACAGTGTCTACTCTGTCAAACCCTTTCATTACTTTGTACGTTTCAACAAAGTCACCTCTTACTTTTCGAAACTCCAGAGAATATTCACCCAATTTACTCAGCCTGTCATCATAGGCCACCATATCATCCCAGGGACTAACGTAATGAGCTACTGCCTCCGATGCAAATGTTTCCTTAACTGTGGCAAAGCCCATCTCTGCAATTCCTGACTTCAGTCTGCATTTGGCGGTTGACTCCTCAGTCACCCATTTCATCTGGTGAATGTGCATTTAGAACCGCACAAAGAATTGCAGCCCCATTCCCAGTTGTCTCCCATCATGAATAAACATTTCAATTCACAGGACCCCCATAGCATTTTAATGAATTACTGAGCAAGGTGTCTGGCCCAAGAATCTGAGTAAAATGCTGCGGTGAAGAGTAAGAGGCTGTCAATGTAAACCCAGGAGTAGCAAAGAAAGCATGGACTCTGTTGTGTTAGGCTCTATCTGAAAATAGCGCCAAGCCTATATACTTCCCTCCATCCATCCAAAAACACCTTAGCTGAAGCTCCCCTCTGAGTAAGCCACTTAATTCAACAAACCATTGCTAATTCAATGTGAAAATCCATCATTGGGTAATTGGATAATATCTAAAGGGAAAAGAAAAATTGCAAGGCTTCAGCAAAAAAGAGGATGGCTGGGACTAGCTGAGTTGATCTTATTGGGTGAGGTAGCACATTGATGACAGGCCGAATGGCCGGGTTCTGTTCCTGTAGCCATTCCATGATTATGCTCTCAGGTAAAAAGGGATGGACAATAAATGCAGCTTTGTCAGCCTTATCCATATTCCAAGAACAAATAAAAATAACTTGTAGATATATGATGCCCTTAACATTGGAAAGAAAAATTAAGGGTTCCGCTAGCCTTTGACTTGGAGAGACCAAAAAGAATAAAGCCGACAAGTACTGTGTGCAACAATGCCATCTGAATACTGAATGTGTGATTTCCCAAAGGGTGAAAATTTGGGGCATGTCTTTCAACCCACACTCACCAGGTCCCTGTTAGTGCTAGTTAATTCCCAATGGCATGTTGACTAAAATTCTCATGCCAATCAGAATTTTAAAAACTAAATAAATATGGGCGGCATGGTGGCACAGTGTTTCGCACTGCTGCCTCATACCACTAGGGTCATGGGTTTAATTCCTGGCTTAGGTCACACACTGTGCAGAGTTTGCATGTTCTCTCTGTGTCTGCGAGGGTTTTATCTGGGTGTTCCAGTTTCCTCCCACAGTCTGAAAAATGTGCTGGGTAGATGCATTGATCCTGCTTAATTCTCTCTCAGTGTACCTGAACAGGCACTGGAGCACGGCAACTAGGGGAACTTCACAGTAAATTCATTGCAGTGCTAATGTAAGCCTGCTTATGACACTAATGAATAAAGTTAAACTTTAGTGGAATGAACTTCTGCTAATGCAGGGGACAGAGTAATGCTGTACAAAAATACGAATTGCTTGCAAGCCAGAATCGTGTGCAATTGTGACATGTGTTGTTGATCTGAGAAATATAATGTGAGATGGAATGAGGCAAATATAAAGTAGATACTTGAAGATCGTATCGTCTGATCCAACTTGGAGCAACTTGCACTCTCATTCATCCTGAAACTGCAAGATCCTGCCCAGGGTCAATAAACCTTCCCACATTCTGCCCTTCACCTGCTCCGATTCCTATGGTGAGGGGGGCAGTAAACTTCTGGCCTACGTGTTTTGTGTATTTTTTTTAAATAGATAAAGTATGGCTAGTAGACTGGCTGAATAGATCTGTTATTGCCATAAAATAAATCCAATTCCAGGAACTCGATGGGCAAGTGTTACACCACATTATTACTTAATGCATCCCTGCTGTTAGAGATTGATTAATGGCTGCATTTCTCAAGCACTTACAGGGTTTATGATACTGGCAATAGTGATCAGTGCATGTATTTTTAATACTGTTTGTTTAGAGGGAATGATTGTTCGCTTGCCAGAGGATTATTCCAATTCAGAGTCTTCCACCTTAGTGAGAAGTTGACATGAATAAAATAGTCAGTTTGTCCTTACTAAATAATTCATCGTTTTTCTTTAGCTTTTCATTAATACAAATTAAAAGACATTAAAATGTCACAATAATTCAAGTTAACCGAGCTGCGGAAAAGCCTGCCAGGCACGAGGTAAGCTTGTTGTCGCTTCGGTGTATTCTGGAATAGTTCATTCCACCTGTTCAACTTCTCCTCTTGTCTCAAAGAGGAGCCAGCTCATCCTGAGTTACAAGAACACAAGTGGTCAAGGTGGCACAGTGGTTAGCACTGTTGCCTTACAGCGCCAGGGTTCCTGGTTCACTTTCCGGCTTGAATCACTGTCTGTGCGGAGTCTGCATGTTCTCTCCATGTCTATCTGGGTTTCCTCCAGGTGCTCCAGTTTCCTCCCACAGTCCGAAAGATGTGTTGCTTCGGTGGATTGGCCATGCTAAATTCTCTCTCAGTGTAGCCGAACAGGCACCGGAGTGTGGTGACTGGGAGATTTTCACAGTAACTTCATTGCAGTGTTAATGGAATTCTACTTGTGATGCTAATTTTAAAAAATTAAAAATGCCCATGCTCGTGAGGCTAAACAGCCAGCATCTGCGCGATGTTCAACAGTGAATAATGTTGAAGTGGCAAGACAAAGGAGTTTAAGGATGTTCTGGAAGGTTGAAAACTCCACCAGCAAGTAAGGCATGTTCCAGGAGGGGGCGGAGCAGGGGTAAGATGAACAGGATGCTCGAGTTGGATCATTGAGCATCAATGTGATGGAAAATCCCATGTGCCTGTCACTTAATAACAAGAACAATTAAAATTCTAAGGTAGTTCACTGTGAGGAAACCTCCAGATGATTAAAACACTTGTCTGCCATTTGTGGATTAATCATCTCTCAATATTCATAATTACCTCAGTGAGAAGTTACTCACATTGTGTCAGAAATGAAGCTAACATGGAACATGTAAATTTAAAGATATACCAGCCTGTTTATTAAGACAACTCTCTGGCAAGTGTTCTAAGGCAGCTACCAGTTTGCTGTGAGAAGGTAGTGTGTTTTCTCAACGCTCTAGGTGTTGTTCTTGCTTCTTGTTTATGCAATTCATTTTGTGTGCAATGATACCACTACCTTCAGCAGCAAGCTCTTCTAACCAAAAAGTTTTTTAAAAAATATGCATATAGGCCAGAATTTTACCACCCCGCCTGCCATAGGAATCAGTGCAAGTGAAGAGCGAACACTAGCAAGGTCTGTCAATCTCAAGTGGAGTTTTACAGTTTCGGGACCAGCGAGGCTATAAAATACCACTCCCCAGCGTTTGTTTAATGTTGGAAAAAGAGTGAGTTGATTCATATAGGATCTTTTATGATCTCCGGATCTTCCAAAGTGCTATTCAGCCAAAAGAAAAGCTTTAAACTTGATTACTGTTATTATTAAGAAATGTGGCAGACAATAGGTTTCCACAACGTGATCATGACCAGGCAATATTAATAATATTCAGTAATATTAATTAAGTAATAATTTCAATAATATTAATTAAGGGACAAATATTAGCCAGCGAAGGTAAAATCACCATTGTTCTAGATGACCATAGGCACTCACTGGAGGTAATTTAACTTGAGAATCACCACATCTCAGGCAAAAGGCATAGTTGAGAAGCTGGTACTTTCATGAAAACTTCAGCCAGTACAAGAATTGAACTCACGCTGTTAGCATTGCTCAATATCTCTAACCAGCTGTCTAGCCAATTGAGCTAAACCAACCCCCATAATGCTAGCCAATGCATTTAGGATAACTCCCCTGTTCCACAAAACGATTAGCTGTGGCTCACTTTCAGCCGTGGAAGAACGTATGCATGGAGTTTGTACCTTCCATCCATTTCTACATGGGTTTCTTCCACGTGCTCTGGTTTCCAAAGATGTGTCGGTTAGATGGATTGGCCATGATCAATGCACAAGGTGATGGAGTTAGGATGGGAGATTAGGCCCAAGTAGGGTGCTCTTTTGGAAGTTTGGTGCAGACTCAATGGGCTGAATGCCCTCTTCTGCAGTGTAGAGATTCTGCTCTGGAATCTTTAACATCCGCCTGAGAGGAGAAGAACTACTTTTATAAGAACCACAATTCTTCAGAAATCTGAGAAAGCCTGGGTGAACAGAACTGGTGGTTGCATCACTGTTACTGGGCCAGGAGCTTTGGGTTCAAGTACCAGTTTGGGCCAGGGAAGTTGTGTTCATGATTGACAAAACTTTTTGATTACTGGTCATAGAGTCATAGAGGCTTACAACATTTAATCAGGCCTTTCAGCCCAACTTGTCCATGCTGCCCTTATTTTTTTTTAAACCTCTAAACTAATCCCAATTGCGCACATTTGGCCCATATCCCTCTAAAAATAGCTACATAGATATCCATATAGCTATCTAAATGATTTTTAAAAGATAAAATTTTACTCGCCTCTACTACTAACTTTGGCAGCTTGTTCCAGATACTCACCACCCTCTGTAAAAAAAATTGCTCTGCTGGAGACTTTTGTATTTTCCCCTCTCACTTTAAATCTATTTTTAGATTTCCATCTAGTTTTAGGCTCTCCTACCTTTGGGAAAAGATATTGACTAGCTACCTTGTCTATACCCCTCATTATTTTATAGAGCTCCATAAGGTTACGCCCTCAGCCTCGTACGCTCCAGAGAAAAAAGTCCCAGGCTATTTAGCTCTCCTTATAACTCAATCTATCAAGTCCCAGTAGCATTCTAGTAAATCTTTTTTGCATTCTTTCTAGTTTAATAATATACTTTCTATAATAGGATGACCAAAATTGCACATAGTATTCCAAGTGTGGCCTTACCAATGTCTTATATAACTTCAATAAGATGTCTCAATTCCTATATTCAATGTTCTGACCAATGAAACCAAGCATGCTAAATGCCTTCTTCACCACTTTGTTCATCTGTGACTCCACTTTCAAGGAGCTATGAACATGTATGTCTAGATCTCTTTGTCCTATAACTCTCCCCAATGCACTAACATCAACTGAGTAAGTCCTGCCCTGGTTCAATCTATCAAAATGCATTACTTCACATTTGTCTAAATTAAACTCCATCTGCCATTCGTCAGCCTACTGGTCTAATTAATTAAGATCCACTGCAATTGGAGCTAACCTTCTTCATTGTCCACCATGCCACCAATCTTGGTGTCACCTGCAAACTGACTACTCATGCCACCTATATTCTTATCCAAATCATTAATATAAATGACAAAAAACAGTGGGCCAACACTGATCCCTGAGGCACACTGCTGGTCATAGGCCTCCAATTTGAAAAACAATTTTCTACAACCACCCTCTGGCTTTTGTCAAGAAGCCAATTTTGTATCCATTTAGATACCTCACCATGGGTCCCATGAGATTTAATTTTATGTGACAACCTACCACGCAGTATCTTGTCAAAGGCAGTATCTTGTTAAAGTCCATGTAGACAACATCAACTGCACTGCCCTCCATCCATCTTCTTGGTTACCCCTTCAAAAAAAATCAATCAAATTTGTGAGACATAATTTTCCACTCACAAAGCCATGATGACTGTCCCTAATCAGTCCTTGCATCTCTAAATGCCTGAAGATCCTGTCTCTCAAAATACCTTCCAACAATTTACCCACCACAGATGTGAGGTTCAGTGGCCTGTAGTTCCAAGTCTTTTCCCTTTTTAAACCAAGGCACAACATTTACCACTCTCCAATCTTCGGTCTATAAATCCTTCCAATGTGCCTGATGGCGATGGCAGTTCTCTGCTCAGCCAAGCTGTAGAAAGTAACAGTAAACCATGCAGTGCTTTGCCAAGCACAAGAATGGACCAATCCAATAGAAGTCCATAGTTGCCAATACCTTCTTAGGACATGATGCTTGAAACAGGAAGGTGAACAGAAGGTAGAAGCTGATTATCACATTTTTCCTAGAATACACTGAATAAATGAGATGTACTAAAATGATGCTGCTATTATATTGCTGACTATAATCATAGAATTGCTACAGTGCAGTCATTTGGCCCATCTGCCCTACAGCAACAACAATCTCACCCAGGCCCTTTCCTGTAACCCCACAAATGTACCTAATCTCTAACCTTGTGACTCCCACATATTTACCTCTGATACTAAAGGGGGAGTTTTCCTGGCCCTGGCAAAGGTCTGTTGACCTCAGGCCAGATTTTACAGCCTTGCTCACTGGACAAACCAGAAAATCCCACCTATAAACTTTAGCACAGCCATACAACCTAACCTGCACATTTTTGGACTGTGGAAGGAAACCAGAGCACCCGGAGGAAACCCACGCAGATCTGGAGAGAATGTTCAAATCCACACAGATACCCAAGGCTGGAATTGAATCCTGGATACCTGACTCTGTGAGGCAGCAATGCTAACCACTGTGCTCCCTGTATTGTTTAGCTTACAGCTTTATAGCTTATTTTTGCATTGAAGTGAAGTACTTCTGAATGTGTTGCAAGGTAAAATTCAGAGTAAGACATAGTCTAGTGATCTGCACTCTAAACACATTAATCTAAGATTGAGGTCCCCCTAGACTGCTTGAAATTTGGACTTGCTCAAGTATAACCACAGTTCTCAGATGAGATGCTGTGTCATGTTCAGCACCTTTAAGTTATGAAACACATTCCAGTAAGAGTTATATCATTTGTAGTCCTAAAGATTTTATAAAAAATCAACAAAACCACCTGAACATTTTAGGAATTTGTTCTCCAATGTTAAATAAGAAATGTAAGCTCCTGGCTGACCCCTCTCTCTCAACATTGAAAGTTAATAGCTCGAGAAGCAAGCGTAGAGTTAGTCTCGGTGTAAGCTGAAGTTGCCAGTGTACTGTGATTTGCATTTGAACTTTGTAGGCACTTGTCTGAGACCAATACCTGGATGTTTTATAATACTCTAATGCTAATTTTGCCTGATGATATTTTTGACTTGCTGAATTAAACACTAATGGATACATTCAAAACTAATACTGTTGGAAGAAATGCATATTCTTGGCACTACTCCATAAAACATAGATTGGCAAAAGTTATTGGGGAAGTTTAATTACTCAATTATTGTAGGGCAATTGTAACCTACACCTACTAACTTGCAAAGCATTCTAAAAATCTGCACTTCGCAGTTCTCAATTAGAAATGAAAAACCATCTAATCAAATACTCAAGCACTTGGTTATTGATTGCAGGTTACCAGCCAATGACACCATTGAATAGTTCTTAGCCAAACAGAAAATTGGAAAAGCCTGAGAGCTTTGGCAGTGGTGTGAAATGATATACTAAAGCATAGTTGTCCACTTATGCAAATAAGAAATGTTAACATGAACTCAAAACAAGTCTTGTTTAATTCATCCTTACGAACAAAATCCTTACAATATGTCCCTAGGTTGATTAGCAGCCAGGATTGTGGTTGTGACCCATAAGTGTAGAAGGATCAAGAGATTTCAGAGCATCAGTACTGAGTTGCATCCAGGGTGCAATCATTTATATTAGTTTCCTAGAATGAGAAGGACAAGCTGAGCTTTCCATGAACTACTGTTGGAAAATGTGCCCTTTTGGACATTTAGTGAGCAGATGTTGGGCTTAACTCAACTCTGGCAACTCCAGCTGGTGGTGGCTCGGGGGGTAAAACTGTTGTTTTTCATTTTGTTCCTTTATTCTATGTCCTCTCTTTCCACTCTCAACATTAACTGTCTCCTGCCATTATTTGGAGGGTAATTGAAACCCTAGGAAGGGAATTTTCCCACTCCACCCACCACGGGAATCGTAGCGGGGGAAGAGTGGACCGTACAAAAATCTGTTGACCTTGGGAGACTTTTTCTGGTTTTAGGGTGAGAATAATCAGAAAATCCTGCCCCTCCCCACCGTGTATGATTGAGGGACACAATATTGGGAAGGGGGAGGGGGTACTGCAGGAGATCACCCCTCTCTAATTTCTTGTGATTCCCCTTCCCCACACCTTTTTATTTGACCCATTAGCACTGTGGTTACCACTGCCACTTTATAGCACCAGGGACTCAGGTTCGATTTCTGGTTTGGGTCACTGTGGAGTTTGCATGTTCTCACTGTGTCTGTGTGGGTTTCCTCCAGGTGCTCCGGTTTCCTCCCACTGTCTAAAAGACATGCTGGTTTGTTGCATTGATCCGAACAGGCACTGGACTGTGGTGACTAGGGGAATTTCACAGTAACCTCATGTTAATATAAGCCTTACTTGTGACTAATAAATAAACTTTACCTTAGTTTATTTTCAGTTGCCCAGAATCACAAAATTGTTACAATGCAGAATAGGGCCATTTGGCTCTTTGTATCCACTTCGGCTCTCCAAATAAGCATAACTTAGTGCCATTCCCCTGCCTTTTCCATGTATCCCCGCACATTGTTTCTATTCAAATAGTCATCTAATTATCCTCTTGAATGCCTCAACCGAACCTGCCCCAACCACACTTCCTGGCAGTGTATTCTAAACACACCACTCATTGTGTGAAAGTCTGAATTGTATACTATATTCCAGCTGAGATCTGACTAGTATCTTATTTAATTTCAGCATAACTCCTTGCCCTTGTACTCTATGCTCCTGTTAATAAAACCCAAGCTACTGTACGCTTTATTAACTACACTCTCCATGTGCCCTGCCTGATCAATGACCATTTTCACTTGGGTGCCTGCGCCCCAGCATACCCTGATGAATTTTACCCTTGATCTAATATTGCTCTTCCATTCTCTTCCTGTCAGAATGCATCAGCTCAACATGTTCACTCTGAACTTCATCTTGATTTGATTTGCTTTGATTTATTGTGGTCACATGTGTTAGTATGCACTGAAAAATATTGTATCTTGTTTTCTGTACAGATAAAGCATACTCTTCATAGAGAAGGAAAGGGGCGGGTGCAGAATGTAATCTTACAGTCATTGCTAGGCTAGAGAAAATCAACTGAATGTGAGGTAGGTTCATTCAAAAGTCTGATGACAATAGGGATGAAGCCATTCTTGAGTCAGTTGTTACATCTCCTCAGACTTCTTTATCTTTTTCCCAATGGAAGAAGGTGGAAGAGAGAATGTCCGAGGTGCGTGGGATCGCTGATAACGCAGGCTGCTTTTCCAAGGCACTGAGAAGTATAGACAGTGTCAATGAATGGGAGGCTGCTTTTAGCAATGGACTTGGTTCCGTTCGTGACTCTTTGTAGTTTTTTGTGATCTTGGACAAAGCAGGATTCATACCAAACTGTGATACAACCAGAAAGAATTCTTTCAATGCCATATCTGTAGAGTTGGTAAGAGTCATGCCAAATTTCCTTTCTCTCCTGAAAAAGTAGAGGCATTAGTGGACTTCCTTAATTATAGTGTCCACATGGAGGGACCAGGATAGGTTGTTGGTGATTGGACACCGAAAAACTTGAAACACTTGACCATCTTCTACTTTGTCCCCATTGATGTAGACAGGGGGTGTGCCCTCACCACACTTCTTGAAGTCAATGACTTTAGCTTTGTTGAGACTAAGGGAGAGATTATTGCCACCTCACCAGTTCATCGGATTGCCTGTTTTCTGTATTGTGTCTTGTCATTGTTTGAGATCTGACCAATAATGACGGAATCATTGGCAAACTTCAAAATCGAGTTGGAGAGGAATTTGGACATACAGTCAGAGATGTATAAGGAGTATAGTAAGGGGCTGAAGATACAGCCTTGTGGAGCTGATCATGGAGGATGTGTTGTTACATATTCTTACTGACTGTGGTCTGTGGGTTAGGAAGTCTAGGATCTAGTAGAGAGGGAGAAGCTGAGCCCCAAGCCATCAAGTTTGGAGATAAGTTTCATAGGAATAATAGTGTTGAAGGCTGAGGTGTAGTCTATAAATAGGAGTCTGACATAGGTGTCCTTCTTATCTAGGTGTTCCGTGGTTGAGTGTAGGGCCAGAGAGATGACATTTGTTGTGGATCTGTTCCAGCGTTAGGCAAACAAGTGGATCCAGGTAGTCTGGGAGAATGGAATTGATCTGTGCCATGACTTACCTTTCAATGTACTTAATGACGGAGCCGTCGGACAATAGTCATTAAAGCTCACTGCCTGGTTTTTCTTTGGTATTAGGGTAATGGCCATCTTCTTGAAGCAGATAGGGATCTCAAATTGGTGTAACGGGAAGCTGAAGATGTCTGTGAATACTCCCACCAGCTGATCCATGCAGGATCTGAGTGCTCATCCAGGCACCCCATCTGGGCCAACCTTTGAGACTTTTGAGAAGGCTGTCTGTCATCAGCAATAGTGTCCTTAGATACAGCTTCATCAGGGTTTTCTGGGATGGAGGGCATGCTCTCACTGACCTCTTGCTCAAAGTGGTTGTATAATGTGTTGAGTTCTTCAGGAAAGGGTGCATTGGAGCCGTGATTTTACCTGTCTTCATCCTACAAACTGTTATGCCTTGCAGACCTTGCCGTAGTTGGCAAGAGTCCATGTGGCTATCCTAGGATTCTGGTTTGGTCTGGTACTGTCTTTTGGCATCTTTGATGAAACTCTGTGCATCATATCTGGCTTTCTTGTATAGGTCAGGGTCACCTGACTTGAATGCCTCAGACTGGACTTTGGCAAGCAGTGAATATCCCTGTTCATCGATGGTTTCCAGTTGATAAACACACAGATTTGTTTATTGGCACAGTCTTCTACAAACTTACCGATGAAGTTACTGCAGTGGCATACTCATTCAGGCTGGTTGCAGAGTTTTTAAATACTGACCGGTTCACTGACTCTAAGCAGCCCTGTAGGAGATCATCCAGTTCCTCAGAGCAATATTGTATGACTTTCTTTGACGGATTCTCCTGTTTCAGTTTTTGCTTGTAAGCTAGGAACAAGAGTATAGCCTCGTGTCTGATTTGCCAAGGTGTGAGTGGGTGATGGAGCAGTATGCATTTTGATATTTGTGTCGCAGAGGTCTAGGATGTTTGGGCTTCTGATGGAAGGAATAGAAGATGTGACATTGGTACATTAGTAGAACATTCCTGTGCTTGGCCACGATGGACAAAGCTTTGGGGTGTTTTGTCTCAAGACTATTTGTGGTGCCATATATTTCATCTAGTGTGGTCTTCATGTCAACGTGGAGTGGGATGTAAACTGTTGTCAGAACAACAGAGGTGAATTCCCACAGAAAGCAGTAGGAAGTACTCCAGTGGAAGATACTTCATCTGCCACCAATCTGTCTGCTCCACCAAACTTTCCATGTCCTTTTTAAGTTCTATATTGTCCATTTCACAGTTCATCTGCAAACTTCAGAATTATCCTCCGCACACCAATGTCTATTTAGATGATTATTATATAATTGATATAAAAAAGCAAAGGTCCCAATACAGACACTTGAGGAACACCACTACAAATCTTCCTTCACATCAAAATATATAAATTGACCATTACACTCTGCTTCCTATTCAGCTAATTTTGTATCCACATTCCTAATATCTTTTTTATTCCATGAGCTATAACTTTTCTCATAAGTCTGTTGTTTGGTACTGTATCCAATGTCCTCTGACTATCCATGTCCATGAGACTGGATTGTTCAGTATGTTGAAGGCTGCGATAGACAGATTCTTAATCAGCAAGGGAATCAACGGTTATGGGGATAAGGCGGGAAAGTAAAATTAAGAATTATCATATCATCATGATTTTATTGAATGACAGAGCAGCCCCAAAGACCAATTGGCCTGTTTCTGCTCTTCTGCCTTATGATCTGGGAAAGACTGGAAGATTAATGCCAATGCTTTTGCAATTTCCATTAACATTCCCTTCAGTACTCAGAGATGCATCCTATCTGGTCCCAGTGCCTTGCCCAATTTAAGTCTATTCAAGTCTTCTTCCTTATTGATTTTGAACCCTTCTATGGACAGAATTTCATAAAATCCCTACAGTGCAGAAGGAGGCCAGTGGAGACCACATCCCAACCGGGCCCGAACCCCATAACCCCACGCATTTATTTTAGTTAGTCCCTCTGACATTAAGGAGCAATTTAACATGGCCAGTCCATCTGACCCGCACCTCTTTGGACTGTGGGAGAAAACCAGAACATGTGGAGGAAACCCACAGAGATAATGCTAAACCCAAGGGGAGAATGTACAAACTTCACAAAGGCAATGACCCAAGTCGGGAATTGAACCCAGGTCCTGGTTTGATTCCCGACCTGGGTCATTGTATGTTTGAGGTAGCAGTGCTAATCATTTTGCCACTCCTTTTCCATCATCATAAATTGGGTATCATCTACCTTCTTAGTATGTATTGATGAAAACTATTCACTTAATACTTCAGCCATGCCCTCAGCATCCATGTGTGAATTTCTTTTAGGTCCATATTTGCCCTTATTCCTCATTTTTGCTGCTGTTTTACTCTACATATGCGTAAGAAAACTTGAGGGTTCCCCTTTATGTCTTTTCTTATAATCTCTCCTCACTTCACACATATGCCTTTTCACTCCCCTCTGAACCTTTTGTATGACTGTATTTTCTACCTGACATCAATCATAAGCATACTTTTTCTTCCTTATCTTAATTTTCATCTCCTTTTACAGCCAGGAAACACTGGATGCTGAACTTTCCCTTTTTAGGGAAAATACTTTGACTGCGTCTGGACCATTTTTGTTTTGAAGGAAGCCCATTGTTCAGCTACAGTTTTTCCCACCAACTTTTCATTCCAGTCTAAGCGGCCCAGATCCATACTTATCCCATTGAAGTCAGCTCTCCCCTAATTAATTATTCATACTGTGGATTTCTTCTTACTCTTTTCTATCATCATCGTAAACCTTATGATAAAATGATCATTGTCTCTTAAATGCCCCCACACTAACAATTGATGTACTTGGCCCACTTAATTTTCACAAACCAGGTCTAATTATGCATCCTCTGTTGCACTGGACACACATAGCTGTAGAAAACTGATTACAATCTAGAAATTTTTACCCATCTCGCCTTTGAACATTGACATTGTCCCAGTCTACATACCAGTAATTCAAGCCACCATCAAAACTACTCGCTAATACTTGCATCTGTCTGTAATTTCCCTGCAGATTTGTTCCACTTCTTTCTCACCAGTTTGCGGTCTACAGACTACACTGATCAATGGTTCTGCACCCTTTTTGTGCCTTAGTTCTAGCCAGATTGATTCTGTCCTTTAACCTTCTGGGACATCCTTTCTCTACAGCACTACAATGTTCTACTTAACCTATACCACCTATACTTCTGTGCAAAACAGAGGCTGTCAGGAATTTATGCTATTGGGGATGGCCTAATTCCCGCTGAGGTTGATCTCAGACTGAGAAGGGAGTCACTGTGCATGCACCGATCTCCGGGAAATTGATTGACACTCGTGTCCCCAAACCCCCAAGTCGCTGGCCTCCCGATTATTGGTCCTGACCTCCTCTCCCCCCACCTTTGGATGTTGCCAGCTCTGAACCACTTCCCACGTCCCCTCATGCCACCTACCCCCAACCCACACTAATCACCAGCCCAGACCTCCGAGTGCAACCCCACCACCAGCCCAGAACCCTGTTGCAAAATTCTCCTCTTCCTTCCCCTCTTATCTCCCCCAACCCCCAGTCTGATTTTGCCCCTAACTGGCCATACCCTGTGAGCCTACCCCACTTTGGCACTGCCCGGTGCCAGCTGGACATTCCACCCATGAGATCAAAGGCATTGGTGAGCCTGGATGATTGTGCCCCGGGCTCACTAAAGAGATGCAATCATGGTTTGCACGTTGTAATCAAATGTAACATAATTGAATGTGATCAAATCAAGGCTCATAACATTGAAACAAATAGCTCGTGACTGTGCAGATGCCTGTCTCAATTCCCATTTTTGGCCACTCACTGACATTTCCCAGCCCGCTATACTAATCGATCAGTACAGTGGGCCAAGAAAATCGTGCCCCATATTTCTACAACATAACCCATGCTAAATGTGGAAAGTTGAAGGCAGGAAGCTGGGGGAGGTAGGACTCTCTTTTAGAGAGTCAGTGCAGACTCAATGGGCCAAATGGATTGTAGGATTTCTATAGTAATGATCCAATTAAGTGACACTTTTGAAAGAAGATGACTTAACGCACTTTGTCCCTATCTTTAACTCATGGACTGGACTCCATTACTTGTTACAAATGAGGATTATCATGGAGATTTTTCTTCCACTCAGTTTTTTAATTGACAGGGCAACAGAGTTTTGACCTGACCCATTGGTGGTGAGTTGGCCAAAGTTTACTCATTGCATGCCGACAGCGATCTTTCAACTTTGACAGACAAACAAGGACAAGAATGTTGTGAAGTTATATATTGAGAAATACGGAAATCTCGTGCCTTTTGGTATATAACTATAGATTCTGAAACAGTTCCAGGAGGGACTCCCTGAAAACATTGACTCCATCACATGAACCTCTTGTCCAAGCCATTGAAAATGAGCCAAAGGGAAACTGTGCACTCATTGCACAAAGGATATTTTATTAGCAAATGACAATACTTAAGGACACAATAATTCAGTATAGTTGAGGCCAAAATGTTGTCTAATTTCAAGAAGAAATTAGGTATAGCTCTTGGGGCTAAAGGGATAGGGGGAGAAGGGAGATTAGGATATTGAATTCGATGAACAACCATAATGAAAATGAATGGTGGAGCAGGCTTGAAGGGCCAAATGGCCTACTTCTGCTTCTAGTTTCTATGTTTCTAATAAATCAGTTCAGGAGTATATTACGTGGCCTGACTAGCCTGTTCCACTGTTCAATACAAGCTTGGCTAATCCTAGACTTCAACTCCCCAGGTCCCCTGATTCCCTGAGAGACCAAATATCTGTCTATCTCAGCCTTAAATGTATTCAACAATGAAGCATCCACAATCCTCTGGGTAGAAAATTCCAAAGATTCACAACACTTTGAGAGGAAATGTAAAGAACATGCTAGTAAGTAAACAAAAACAGAAAGGCTCCTGGGATCCCCTATGCAAAATCTAATTTGAAACCTTGGCCTCTCATGAGATGCGCAGCAAACATTGAAAGAAATAAGAGTCTGTGTGTTTGAAAACACAGTTCTAAAATAAAATGAATTGCAGGAAGATTAACATGAGACTTTTTGATGTCTCAGTAATATTTTAATATTCTTCCCCTGAATATCTTCAATAGTTCTCCCTGCCATATGTCAATGAGTCTGCTTCCGGACCTGTTTAATTTGGAACTACAAGATACAGAAGAGGAAGTTCCTATTCTTGAATGTTCCTGCTTCCTTACGGGTTAAGTGGCTCGTGCATATGGGAGAATCAAATACTTGAATTCATTGATTCCATGCTGCAGAATGGTGTAGAATCAACTGACTGCATCACTAAATCACACTGGTAGCAAACTTGTAAAGGGTCCTCTAAATTCAAGCTCTTTTTTTTATCTTCCTGCCTTTGAAGAATCTATGGCTAGTATTGTTCTGATACTTAGGTCACTGCTCCTTCCCAATAAATAATGAGAAAGCCACAAGCTGTGGTTAAGTCTTTGATCCCTGTATGTTTTTCAGGAAAAAAAAACTTGCCTAAAATCAGCGAGTAAATAGCATGTGAGTCAGTATTTGTTCATAGTTATGGTTCTTCAGCTGTGACCTAAGCCAGAATTATTTAAATTCATCATACATATTTTATTAATAACGAAGGTGACCAGTGCAGGAGACCACCAATGCCAGATACAATTGTAGTTCAAAATGGAAAAGGCCCAATTGCATGGAAGTGAGAGATGGCGAGGGGTTGGCTAGGCAAAACAATAATGAAGGCCGACCAATGTTTTTTGAATACAAGTCAGTTTGAGACTGATGCAGACTGGGGAGAGAAATGAGCACGGGATCCTACCAGCCTTGTCCGTCTTGAGATCAAGTAGCTTTTTCAGTTCTATTTGGAGGCTTTAGAGGGGAATAATACCAGCTTTCCTAACCTTGGAACTGATTTCCCTTATTACTGGAATCTTTGCGTAAATCTCATCCACATCCTGTCTCGGACCTTCACCTGTGGTAAACGGAAATTGGACGCACAACAACTTAATAGAGACCAAACCAGGCCTTCATATGGATTCAACACATCTTTCCCATTGTTAAAGCTCAAGATCCCATCTGCTTTGCTAACTGTTCTCTCAATATTTCCTGCCATCTTGGCACATGGACCCATATGAATCTCTATCCCAATGGTCCCTCTTTCCCTGTACACTCCGTATTATGAATATTCATTGCTTTTCTCTACTTCTGCCAAAATGCATAACCTCACATTTTTCTGTATTAAGTTGCACCTGAAACTTGTCTGTCCATTCTGCTAGCCCACTTATATCGTGCTGAAGTTCATTGATATTAGCTGTTTCCTGTCCTTAAGCCAACTTTTCATTCAGGTGGACACACTGTCCCTTTAAGCTTAAGTTTATTTATTAGTATCACAATTGGCTTACATTAACACTGCAATGAAGTTACTGTGAAATTCCCCGAATCACCATACTCCAGCGTTTGTTTGGCTACACTGAGGGAGAATTGAGCACAGTCAATGCACCTAACTGGCACCTCTTTCAGAGTATGGGAAGAAACTGGAACACCTGGAGGAAACCCGCACAGACACAGGGAGAACATGCAAACTCCGCACAGAAGTGAACCAAACCAGAAGACCCTGGTGCTGTGAGGCAGCAGTGCTAACCACCGTGCTTCAATTTTGTTAATGGGCCTTTTATTGTCATTCTTTGTCAAACATTTTCTCTAAATCCATGCAGACAATATTCAAGTTCAATGGCAAGGGGAATATCTAAAAACCACTTCAGCTACTTCACAGATACATGATGCAGAAATATATTGGTGTTCCTGACTCTTAACATTGCACAATAATGTCCTAATTAACATTCATTTAAATACAGTCAACCATATTGATATTTGTGATAGTTATAGGACGGATATCAGAGGTAGGTTCTTTACCCAGAGGGTGGTTAGGGAGTGGAATGCCCTGCCTGCGGCAGTTGTAGATGCGCCAAGTTTGGTGGCGTTTAAGAAGTTAGTTGATAAGTTTATGGAAGAGAAGGGAATAGTTTAGTTTGGACGGTCATTGCTTTTTTCATAATTGGTCGGCGCAACATCGAAGGCCGAAGGGCCTGTTCTGCGCTGTAATGTTCTATGTTCTATGTTCTATATTAATTTCCAGTAGGAGACTTTGCATTTCCCTGTCCATATCCTAATTCCATTTTGCCGAATTTCTGGGATTAGTCTTACAGGTGACCTCTCCCTCTGCATTAACACCCCATCCCCAACATCGAACATACCTCTCGTCCATGTAAAGTATTCATCATACAAAAACAATCAAATTTCCAGAAAAGAGACAAACCACTTACTTTAATCGCCACCCAGAACTCTTATAATCCTCTCTCCAAACATCTTCAGAAGCTCTCCCTCTCAGCCTCTCTATTTCCATGTGTGTGGCCCTGGGGGTAAGTGCATGGGAATTTTATTGGGCTTTTTTTGCATTTCATGTTCTTAATTATGGTTGATGCGCACTCCAAATGTTTGGAGATATATTGCATCAACTCCATGGTGCTTCCCATGCAACCATTGAGAAACAACAACAAAGTTTCTGCATGAAAGGGATACCCAAAGTCCTGATAACAATACTGCCTTTACAAGTACCAAGTTTCAGACCTTCATGCTCTCCAATGGAATCAAACGCATTGAGATAGCACCCTTTCATCCCATCATTGAATAGGTTGGTATGAAGAAGCAATCTTGCAGCAACCATGGAGACCAAACCATCATGGTTTTTATTCAGCTACAGGACTACCCCTCAGACAGTGACAGCAATTGTCAATGGGATGGAGAGTTTGGACAAGATTAAGCTAATTGATCCCAAACTTGGCAGAGAGGGTGGCATCCTAACAAGAGGACCAGAAGAAGAGCTATGATTCTGTAAGAACATAAAGAATGTTCAAACCAGCCATTCAGTCCACGTGAGGAACTTTGGGGGCAGACTCAGTTGGGTCCCCAGGATCAGAAGAGGTAATATAAATCCAAATGCAGGGCCAAATTGTCAGGAAACATTTGAACCATCTCAGGAGTAGGGAGCTTGTGCGAGTGCAGGCCTCATTACCAGCCATGGGGGAAAAATCACTGCTAGCATCAACGTATGACTAGGAGTTGACTCAATGTCTGGGTGATGAGGACAAGGACTCCGAAATGGGAGCAGGAGGGACCGACATCCACACTGAAGTGAGACCTCAGGAAGATTTGGTGCTGGTGGCTTTATGGCCTTTAGAAGCGAATGTGGCCAATCTGCTTCATACCCCTTGATCTGATCTGCCTCCAATCAACCCAGGTTGATCGCTAACTGGCAGGAAAATCCCTCCTTTCCCCCATGGTGGAGTTGTTGGGGAAGAAAGACTTGAGGGGGGAAGACTATTATGATGGCTACAAGATTTCATCAGCAGATCTCCCTATGGATCTTGTAGAATATGAGCTCCATTATTAGGCAAGTTGTGGCTTCCACTCAAGCCAGCAGTACTGATACCTAACCTATAGTTGCTGAGCGGCACTTTGAGTAGGTTGTAATTTAAAAGGTGATGGTGGCGGGAGATTGGTAAGATTATTGCAACAAGTTCAATTGGTTTCTGCCGCTGCTTATGCTCCAGACAAGGTGGCATTCAGTCTACTTCATCTCACACTATCGGCAAATCCTCTGCTCCTTTCTTCTTCATGTAGATTTTTAGCTACTTCTTAAATGTATTTGGATGTTAAATTTTGTAATTGATCCAACATCTATTGGTTTTCCCCAGCTTTCCTCTTAAAATGAAAACTTATGCATGAAGAAGCAAGAGGTAACTCAGTTCAGGACTTCAGGACATCCAAATGGAGAGACACAAAATCCAGCTCCATCAAGCTGGTAGCTTCAAAACTGGTGCCCTTTCCGTGTGCGTATACTGCCTGGGTTTAGTTTAGTTTCAGAGTGGAAAGCAGGCCTTGGATTACACACTGTGAGTATATTAGCAGAAACTTCAGATTATGATGGCAATCAATGTGTAATGCTGACTTTCAATTTTGCTGCTCCAGCTAACATCATCCATCAGAGATTCTCCCTAAAACAGCAATCCCTAAAAAACCCTCCTCAAATACCTCCCCTCAGAAATACCCTCCCAGAAACACCACCCCCCCCCAGAGACATCAAACTTCCTTAAGAGACATCAAAATAAACTTCCTTAAATCACCCTCCCAGAAACAAGTCTCCCCAAGAAACAACTGCCCAGAAACACCATCCTGAAAGATCTAACCCCAGAGAACCCTCCTGAGAACCACTCTCCCAAAACACCCCCCTAGAAATACCTCCCAGGAACATCCCTCCCCAGAAAAATCTCCCAGAAGCAGCCCCTTAGAAACAACCCATCTTGAATTTGCATGTCAGCAGCAGGAAGAGCTCCACACCAGCACTATTTAAAGTAATCATCAACATTCTCATGTGCAGACTAAGGGAATTGTATGTGAGACTTGCAGCAGTGCTATGTGTGTTAAGGTGAACTGAGGTTACAAATTTAAAAGATGAGATATGCTGGAGAATTGGTAGGTGAGTTAAGAGGATAAGCAAATTAAATTAATGGTTCATTTGTACGGAAATGGCATGTGAAGATGCATTGGCTGACCTTGATCAGATGAAGTCATTAAAATGTCCTCCTGCACAACATCCAGCTCCTCAGAATCACACTGATTGCATTGATAGTGAGAGCTATTTGCTCACCCCGCCAGCTTGGTCTATGTGTGAGGTCTCCTGGTACGATTGTGGGTAAAGGATTCTCTTGGATAATGACCGGATAATCCGTTTTTCTCTGCTGATGATCGAGAGATAGCTATTGACAGCACTTCACAGCATCAGGGACCCAAGTTCGATTCCAGCTTGGGTCATTGTCTGTGTGGAGTCTGCACATTCTCTTCATGTCTGTGTGCGTTTCCTCCGGGTGCTCCAGTTTCCTCCCACAGTCCAAAGATGTGTGGGTTAGATTGATTGGCCATGCTAAAATTGCCCCTTATGCCCTGAGATGTGTAACATAGAGGGATTACTGGGTAAGTATGTAAGGATATGGTGGCAAGGCTTGGGTGGGATTATGGTTGGTGCAGATTCGATGGGCCAAATGGCTTCTTTCAGCACTGTAGGGTATCTATCTATGAAAACTGGGGATAACTCCTCTGCTATTCTACCAAAGAGAACTGTGGGATTTTGAGCAATCATCAGTGGGGGCCTATAGGGCCTCAGTTTAATATCTTACCCAAAAGGACATTACCTCTGAAAAGGCAGTACGCCCTCACTGAGAACACAACATAGATTTACATACATGAAGCTAGGAAGTGGAGCTTAAATCCACAACATTCTAACCCTTTGATAAGAGTGCTTCCAACTGAGCTAGCTACGATTGCCAGCCATTTACTTAATATATTTAATTGTATCACAAGTTACTGGGGAAGTGATGTCTTAGTGGTATTATCGTTAGACTATTAATCCAGAACTCAGCTAATGTTCTGGGGACCCAGGTTCGAATCCCGCCACAGCAGCTACTAGAATTTTATTTCAATATAAAATATCTGGAATTAAAAATCTACATGAAACACATGGTCGGAAAAACACATCTAGCTCATTAATGTCCTTTAGGGAAGGAAATCTGCCGTCCTTACCTGGTCTGGTTTACATGGGACTCCGGATCTCTATGGCAACTAGGGATGGACAATAAATGCTGACCAGCCAGCGACACCCATTATCTCTGAATGAATAAAAAAAGTAGGCTTATATTAACACTGCATTGAAGTTACTGTGAAAATTCTCTAGTCGCCACACTCTGTGCCTGTTAGCTATATTGCAAACAACAATGGTCCCAGTGCTGATCCTTGAGGAATGCAACATGTCAGACCTCCTTTCAGAAATGCATCCTTCGACTGCTACCCTCTGTCTTCTATGACCAAGCCAGTTTTATATCCTTCTTGCCAGCTCACCTCTGATCTCATGCAACTTCACCGTCTGCACCAGTCTGCCATGAGTAATCTTGTCAAAAGCCTGACAGAAGTCCACGTGGACAACATTCACTGCCTTACTCTCACCAATCATCTTTGTCACTTCTTTGAAAACTTTAATCAAGTTAGTGAGATCTGACCTCCCCTTCATAAAACCATGTTGCCTTTTACTAATACATCCACTTATTTCTAAGTGGGAGTAAATCTTGTCTCAAAGAATCCTCTTCAAAAATTTCCCTACCACTGACATAAGTTCACTGGCCTATAGTTGAATTACTCTTGCTACCCTTCTTAAACAAAGGGACAACATTGGCTATTCTCCAATCTTCTGAAACCTTCCCGGTCACCAGTGAGGGTACAAAGATTTCTTCAAGGCCCCAGCAACCTTCTCCCTTGCCTCTCTCAGTATTCTGGGGCATATCCCATCAGGCCCTGGAGACTTGTCAACCTTAATGTTTTTCAAGAACCCCAATACCTCCTCCCTTTTGATCTCAACATGACTCAAACTATCTACAAACCCTTTCCCAGACTCATCATTCACCAAGTCCTTGTTGGTGAATACTGATGTAATGTACTCATTTAATACTTTGCCTGTTTCCTCTGGCTCCATGCATAGATTCCCTCCCCTGTCTTTGAGTGGGCCAACATTCACCCTGACTACCTCTTGCTCTTTAAATATGCATAAAAAGCCTTGGGATTTTCCTTAATCCTGCTGGCCAAAGACTTTTCATAACCCCTTCGGCCCTCCTTACTCCTTGCTTAAGTTTCTTTCTACTTATGTTACACACTTGTTTTGTGTGTTCCTAGCCTTGACAAATGATTTCTTTTTCTCTTTGACTAGCCTCAAAATATCTCTTGTTATCCAAGGTTCCTGAAACTCACCATACTTATCTTTTATCCTTACAGGAATATGCCAGCCCTGAATTCCTATCAATTTACACTAGAAAGGTTCCCACATATCAGATGTCGATTTGCCCTTAAACTTCTGTCTCCACAGCTGGTGGGGGTGGGACAGGCAGAGAATCGAAAGACCCAATGACCTCTGGCTGGATTTTTTGGTTTCGGGGCAAACATGTGCGGAACATCCTGCCTGTTGATTCCATTCTCTCTCCACAAATGCTATCAGACCTGCCGAGTTACTTTACCATTTTCTGTTTTTACTTCAGATTCCAGCATCTGCAGTATTTTGCCTTGAGTTTATATATAATATCAGACCAATTTCCGTAGGACTGATGCAAATTTGTTTCTTGCAGGCAGTAAAATACCTTTATGCACCGCCTCTCTCTGGTTCACACCTCCACTATGAATAGAGTGTGTACGCACCATTCCCTACATCAACATTACAACTAATCTTTACAAATTATTTTGCTGCTCTGGATTTTGAATCTGAAGATATTGCCTTTCAAAAGGACCGGTATAAGTCATCTACAAGATGATAAAATCCTGAAGCTCGTTTTGCAAGCAAACTCGAGCAAGTGACGCACCATATGTTCTTGTTACGTATTTAATTAGAGGAGTACAGCTGATCCTAGCAGGGCCAGACTGCAATGTCTCCCTCCACATCCCTGCACCTATCTAAAATGTCAGGAATGACTTGCTGATTTTTGCAAGAATTAATGTATTAATCTGCATAAACTTAACACTTAAATCAACAAGATTTTACTCCCAAAAATGTGTACTGACGTTGCTAAATCAGGGGGAATCTTCCTCGTTTTCACAGTGTAATGAACAGAGGGAAGCTTCCCTGCAAATGGGTGGCACTTATTTCCTGTGTTACATGCACTTATATTGCAGTCAAAGTTATTGTGACTACACCTCTCTGCTTTTGGGATGAATGCAATAGATAGAGGACTTTCCAGAGAGATTTTGCTTCATTGCTTTTTCAAATTGATGGGTTTTTATTATTTATTCTTTCGCAGGATATGGACTTGGCTGGTTAAGCCAACATAGAATCCTACAGTGCAGCAAGAAACCATTTAGCCCACTTAGCATCGACCACAATCCCACCCAGGCCCTATCCCCATAACCCCATGTTTTACCCTAGCTAATTTAAACATTTCCCCCTTAACCCATGTACTCTAGTTTTTCCTTCCCCTAGCCTCAATGGAAAAAGCCTGCTTGAATTCCTTCTATCTATACCCATCATAATTTTATATATCTCTATCAAATCTCCCCTCATTCTTCTATGCTTCAGGCAATGAAGTCCTAACCTACTCAACCTTTGTCTGTATCTCAGTTTCTCAAGCCCCGGCAACGTCCTTGTAAACCGTCTCTGTACTCTTTCAAAATTATTAGTATCCTTCCTGTAATTATGTGGCCAAAACTGCACACAATACTCTAAATTCAGCCTCACCAATGTCTTATACAACCTAGCATAACATTCCAACTTTTATACTCAATATTTTGATTTATAAAGGCCGGTGTACCAAACGCACTCTTTATGACCCTATCTACCTGTGATGCCACTTTTAGGAAATTATGTGTCTGTATTCCCGGATCCCTCTGTTCTACTGCACTCTTCAGTGTCCTACCATTTACCCTGTATGCTCTACCTTGGTTTGTCCTTCCAAAGTGCACACAAGTCCTCACACTTGTCTGCATTAAACTTCAAATGCCATTTTTCAGCCCATTTTTCTAGCTGGTCCAAATCCCTCTGCAAGCTTTGAAAACCTTTCTCACTGTCCACTACACTCCCAATCTTTGTGTCTTCAGCAAATTTGCTGATCTAATCTACCACATTAGCATCTAGATCATTGATATAGATGACAAACAACAATGGGCTCACCACTGATCTCTGTGGCACACTACTAGTCACAGGCCTCCACTCAGAGAAGCAATCCTCTACTACCAGTCTCTGACTTCTTCCATTGAGCCAATGTCTAATCCAGTTTACTACCTCTCCATGCATACCTAACAACTGAACCTACCTAACTAACCTCCCATGTGAGACCTTGTCAAAAAAAATTCACATTTCTTTTGGAAACACCTCCAATGATTTGTTTTGAAAGTCTTGTCCAATGCAGATTGGCCTGGAATCATGGACACTAGACAGCGAGGTGTAACTTTGCTTATAGCCTGTGACCCTACTTCCAGCATGTTCTATCCTAATCAAAATGGAGATAGATAACTGTTTCAAGAATTATTTGTATCTTCCATCACATCGGGTTGAAATTATGCACAGGGAAATGGGAAAAGTTGTCTATGTGGCGTTTCTAAAGTTCAAAAGAAAAGCCACATTGACACTCTCACTCATACCACACACTGTACCAGATATAGTCTAGTTCCATATGGAATTTGCCCACTTAGTCTGTGGTGGAGACTTTAATGTAAATAATCTCACAACATCAGGTTAAAGTCCAAAAGGTTTATTTGGCAGCACAAGCTTTCGGAGTGTTGTCCCTTCATCATTCACCTGACGAAGGGACAATGTTCTGAAAGCTTGTGCTACCAAATAAGCCTGTTGGACATTAACCTGGTGTTGTGAAACTACTTACTGTGCCTACCCCAGTCCAACACTAGCAACTCCACATCAAGACTTTAAAGGAAATTGGAGATCTAACTGATGCAAACACTTAATGAATTTGTATCTGATAACTTTTCTCATTACTTAAGCAAAGGTCTTTACCTATGGGTTAAAAAATATTCTATTAAAACAGTGGCAAAATGAGTGTAAGTTGCACCTATACGCTAATATTGCAATAATTTCCAGAGCCAATTGATTTCTGTTGCAGGATGTTACACACACATAGATATCCCTTTATTACCCCACTTTAGCCAACTGTGAACAATGTACAGTAGATAGTGGGGCCAGAAACTGACTCATGCCAGTGTATCAAATGGGCTTGTAGCCAATCAGCAGCATCCTTTACACTGCCACTGATTATCTTTTCTTGTTTAAAGTTTACTACAAGTAGGCTTACATTAGCAGTGCAATTACGTTATTGTGGCCACACTCCGGCATCTGTTTGGGTGTACTGAGGACCAATGCCAACTAACCAAATGTTGCTTTATCCTCAATGAAAATCAAATTTGGGCAATGTGTAAAGCATTTTCTTTACACGGACAAGTTTTAGCTCCTGGATTCCAACAGGATGCTTTGTCTATGTTGCGAGAATTGGGAACTTGCTTCCTTGAAAGCAATTTATTCCTCAAATCTGTCAAAATGGACGAAACTTGCTGCTGCCAAGCTCATGATTAGCAGTTGACCAAAACCACCAATATTTATTCCAGTTAATAAGTCAGAGAGCTCAATGAGACAACGTTTAATGGACGATATGATTGCAACATGTTGGAGAATAACAACCATTAGTTGTGCAAATCTCATTGCTCATAAGGATTTGTTTTTTTTTAAATCAAATGTCTTCTGTGATCTGCCTACAGAAATATGCTTTCTTTACGCTCTTCAAAGTGGTTTGCCTGTAGGATTGCTGCAATCTGAAATTCAAATTGACTGGAGAGTACAGCTATGAGTGATTATCTTTGAGGCACTTCATAAAATTAGCTTGAAGCTTCAGACCGGGAACACAACTATAGGGTTATAGTGCACCTATCCCCAGGAGTGGGAATTACTACCTCTTTTTAAAAATCAGCTCATAGTTTTATTATGTTACCAAATCATACTATAGTGTAATCACCGAAAAAAATTTTTTTTAAAAAATCGGTCTCTTTTTCTCTTTCAAATGCTTGTGGCTGTCAATTACAATCACAGGAGAAAATGTAAGATCTGTCTAGTTCCAAGAGCCAGGCTTTCTGATGACTTTTATAAAGAAAATCAGCTGAATTTAAAATGCATCAGAGGAGCTCCAGGGGTGAACACTGACATCCAGATGATCCATTTTTTCATCTCTCAGAGGGGTGAAAATCATCGATTTGCTCTTTATAAACTAGGAATCAAATAGGCACATGGTTCTTTCTCCCTACACTTATGTTATGCTCTTTTTTGCCTTTGATATAGAGTTTTGAAATCCGATCCCTTTGATAAATCATTTTCTTTCTATCTATTTATGTACTTCTGGTAATAATCATACTTCCTGCGTATCTTTATAATAAATATCCTATGAACGGTCAAATGTTTAGCTAGCTTAATGGACATTTCTGCTCCTTTTCTGTTTTAAGTTACCTTTTTGGGGTTTTTTTCGGGGACAGAGGGAGAACTATGCAATTCTACGATGCTAATCTTGCAGCAGCCTCAGCCTATAAGCCTCTCATCCTGTTGATTACATCATTAAGCATAATCAAAAACATTTCTCTGGGATGATTTGAGCTTTATAGCAGGGATTGATTCTTTTGATCTCCATGCCATCGTTTTACGAGAGGACGCTCCTCATTTGCACTACAAATGCTTGTAAAAAATGAAATTGGTGTGCCTTTCCTCAGCCACATGTCGAAACCAAATGATTCAATTCAGCTGTTCGCCAGTCAACCCGCATCTAAAGGAAATCTGCGCTTGTTAAATCATATGCTGAAAAAATGTTCTCTTTTTTTTTAAAGAAAGTATTTGAAATCTATGGTTTCTACTTGCTCTGCCTTCATCTTCTTGAAGGGTGTGAATTCTCTGCACTAGGGTATGGCATTAAATTTCCCTGTATGATTTCCATGCAGATGTGGCAGACATTAACTACATCGAATTATTCCGGTTGGGGAGACTTTAGAACAACCACACGTGTGAACAAACAGGTACTGCACGCAACTAATCATGCCATTCTGTGATTAATTCAGAGGCTGGAGGCTAAAATCACATTCGTGTAGAAATTAAAAATAAAAGTTGCCTCCAGCTTCCTTTGCTCCAGTCTCAAAGACCATGGACCTCGCTGGGGAAACGGTTCCAAAAAAGAGAGAGCACGAGTTAGGATAAGTGAGTCCAGCAAGCCAGTCACTTATTGGAGGCGGGGGGTGGGGGTAGGTGGAAGGCTTCATAATTCAATCCAATGCTGTCCTTACCTGCACTTTCCAGCAGGATTGCCATCTGGAGTGCCAGTGCTGCCCCTCTCACTCAACCCCTGGTGACTATTCAAGGGTAATGAGGCCAATTCTAGAGTAACGTTACTTTTAGTAAGTCCTCCAGATACTGAAAATTGTATGTGTGAAAGATTTGAATGTTTCCTTTATTTGCAAAAGGTCTTTGTATTTTTGTTTTGCTCATCGTAGCCTTGATATTGCTAGTGGTGTGATATTCATAGATTGACTGTGGGTAATCCAAAGTCTGGCACTTATAAAACCTGCCACTTTGCACACTGTTTGGTCCTTTTTAGCCCATGGGCTGGAACGTGGGCTGTATCTCCATAAGGCTTGGCAACAAATGAAAAGGGAGAAGTGCTATTTTCATTAATTTGCCTTCAGCCACAATTGAAAGGCATTGAAACAGCTGAACAAATAGCAAGAAGGCTGGAACAGATGTCTACTGAGTGGAACAACTGTAGAATTAGGCATTATAGATTGAGAGGAAGGAGGTTAACTTCAAGGAACTGCTCTATGGAGAGTCTCAGGAAGAATCACAGGGCTTCTGACCACTCCTTCCTTCCCCCAGATGCCTAGGGCATAGTTGGACCTGGCAGATGCTCAAGTACAAGAGGCAGCTCAACGATCAGCTTCTCAAGCATGACTTTATGGATGGGCTGCAAATGCCAGTCTCACCAGCGATGCCCACATCCTGTGAAAGAATGCAAAGGAAGAGTCAGGGCAAGTCACCCGGATCGTGAACAAGACTAACTCACATTTGCAATCAACACCTTGAAAAATCCCAGGGGCCATCAGAATTCCAGCAAGTTGTCAGCAAAATTCTGCAGTCACCCAGTGAACATTGTCCCTTCATATGGGAACAACTTCGAAAAAATGGGGGAAGAAAAGGACTTACACTTTGCAGGGCTCAAAGCAACTTGCCGCTAATGAAATACAAAGAACAGTACAGTTCTTTGGCCCAGCAAACCTGTGCTGACACATTATGCCTTTCTAAACTAAAGACCTTTTGTCGCTATATGGTCCACATCCTTTTATCCTCTGCCTTGATGTACCTGTCAGAATGCCTCTTAAAAGTTGCTCCTGTATCTGCTTCTACCACCTCCTCCAGCAGTGCACTTCAGTTACTTATCACCCTTTGTGTAAAAAATCTGTCTTTCACGTCTCTTTTAAATTTTCCAACTTTTACCTTAAATCTGCGTTCCCTAATAATTGATGTTTCCATTCTGGGAATAGGGCTCCAACTATCCATTCTATCCATGCTTTTCATAATTTTGTCAACTTCTATCAGGTCTCTCCTCGGCCTCTGATGTACTTTGAAAGTATTAATATTATAATGTGGGAACTACCAACAACCAGTTTGATGTTTGAAGGCAGCTCACCACCACCTTTTCAAGGGCAATTAGGGATCGGCAATAAATACCAGTCTAACAGACAGTATACCCATCCCATCAACAATGAATTTTAAAAATGTACAGCAAATATCACTGCAATAATGGCCAAATAATCTGGATTTTTCCAAAAGCTGATTGAAAGATTCTCCCATCCCACAGCACTAATTTTTTTTAAATTAAAATACAGGAAAATTCCACCCTATGTGCTGAAAATGTTATCCTTATTGTTATGTTTTTCATGAACTTTTCTGATGAACAAATATGATGGCTGCTACAAGTCACCTGGTCGTAGGGTTAGTTCTTTTTTTGGGAGCTATCCCTAAGAATTTCAAGAACAAAATAAGTATTTTACAAGTTTCTGAAATTTCACTTGTACAAACTCCTTGTAATCAATAAAAGCAGAGGAAGTGCCAAAAAAACTGCCCTGGCCCAATTCTGAATTATTGCAAAAGGGAAGGATAAGAACATTGTTATTGCGTAAGAGATGCAAATAACCAATCTGCCTCTCCCTGAAGGAGGAACAATAGAATCCTAGTCAGGAGCACAAAAGAAAATGGTTGAGCTACTTTATCAATCAGAAAAAAAACACGTCACAATGCAACTTCTACCCCTGGCTTTATGGACAGTTTAACATTGCAGCTCTGGCCTCAAAGTGAGTCGACTGTCTTTTGCATCAAACTGGAGAATCAAGAAGCAGGTTCCACCAGGTTCAATGCTCCTTACTGAGATTAGAAACAGGAGAGGAGAGGTCACCCTGTTGGGAGTCTTTTATAGACCTCCTAAAAGTTCTAGAGAGGTAGAGGAAAGGATTGTAAAGTCTATCCTGGACAGGAGTGAAAGTAATAGGGTAACTGTTATGGGGGACTTTAACTTTACTAATATTGATTGGAATAGCTATAGCTCTAGCTCGTTAGAGGGGTCAGTTTTTGTACAAAGTGTGCAGGAAGGTTTTTTGACTCAGTATGTAGATAGGCCAACTAGAGGTGAGGCTACATTGGATTTGGTGCTGGGCAATGAGCCAGACCAGGTGTTAGGCTTGGAAGTTAGTGAACATTTTGGTGATAGTGACCACAATTCGGTTACGTTCACCTTAGTGATGGATAGGGATAGGCATGAAGCTGGGGGCAGTAGTTATAGCTGGGGGAAGGGTAATTATGAGGCCATCAGGAGAGAATTAGGGTGCATAGATTGGACTAGGAAACTACAGGGACTGGGAACATCTGGAATGTGGAGCTTATTCAAGGAGCAGCTGCTGCGAGTCCTTGATAAGTATGTCCCTGTCAGGCAAGGAGGAAATGGTCGAGTAAGGGAACCTTGGTGTACGAAAAAAGTTGATTTGCTGGTTAAAAGGAAAAAGGAGGCTTATGTCAGGATGAGGCTTGAAGGCTCGGTTAGTGTAATGGATAGCTATAGATTAGCCAGGAGGGAGCTAAAGAGTGAGTTGAGGAGAGCTAAGAGGGGACACGAGAAGACTTTGGCTGATAGGATTAAGGAGAATCCTAAAGCTTTCTTTAGATATGTTAAGAATAGAAGATTGGTTAGGACAAGATTAGGGCCAGTCATAGACAGCAGTGGGAAGTTGTGCGTGGAGCCTGAAGAGATTGGAGAGGCACTGAACAAATATTTCTCTTCGGTATTCACGCAGGGAGATGTAAATGTAGTTGTGGAGAACACTGAGGTACAGGGTTGCAAACTGGAAAGTATTGAAGTAGATAGGGAGGATGTGCTAGATATTCTTGAGGGTTTGAAGTTGGATAAGTCCCCTGGGCCGGACGGGATTTACCCTAGGATTCTCTGGGAGGCAAGAGAGGCGATTGCAGAGCCTCTGGCTCTGATCTTCAGGTCGTCGTTGGTTACGGGTGTGGTTCCGGAGGACTGGAGGATAGCGAATGTGGTCCCATTGTTCAAGAAGGGGAAGAGAGACCTTCCAGGGAATTATAGGCCAGTGAGTCTTACTTCTGTTGTGGGCAAAGTATTGGAGAGAATTATTAGGGATAGGATTTATAGTTATTTAGAGAGAAATGAATTGATTGGGGATAGTCAGCATGGTTTTGTGAAGGGTAGGTCGTGCCTTACTAACCTTATTGAGTTTTTTGAAAAAGTGACCAAAGAGGTGGATGGGGGTAAGGCGGTTGATGTGGTATATATAGACTTTAGTAAGGCGTTCGATAAGGTGGCCCATGGAAGACTTCTGCAGAAAATGCAGATGTATGGGATAGAGGGTGATTTAGCTAATTGGATTAGGAATTGGCTAGCAGATAGAAGACAGAGGGTGGTGGTTGATGGGAGATATTCATCGTGGAGTTCGGTTACAAGTGGTGTACCTCAGGGGTCTGTTTTGGGGCCCCTGCTGTTTGTAATTTTTATAAATGATCTGGATGAGGGTATTGAAGGATGGATTAGTAAATTTGCGGATGACACTAAAGTCGGTGGAGTGGTAGATAGTGAAGAGGGGTGTTATAGTTTGCAGAGAGACTTGGACAAGTTGCAGAGCTGGGCCGAGAGGTGGCAAATGGAGTTTAATGTGGAAAAGTGTGAGGTAATGCACTTTGGCAGGAATAATAAATGTGTAGAGTATAGGGCTAATGGTAGGATTCTTAATAGTGTTGATGAACAGAGGGATCTTGGTGTATATGTGCATAGATCCCTGAAAGTAGGCAGTCAAGTCGATAAGGTTGTTAAGAAGGCATATGGAGTCTTAGCTTTTATTGGTAGGGGGATTGAATTTCGGAGCCGCAACGTCATGTTGCAACTGTACAAAACTCTAGTGCGGCCGCACTTGGAGTATTGTGTGCAGTTCTGGTCCCCACATTATAAGAAAGATGTGGAGGCATTGGAGAGGGTACAGAGGAGGTTTACCAGGATGTTGCCTGGTATGGAGGGCAGGTCTTATGAAGAGAGGCTGAGGGATTTGAGGTTGTTTTCGTTAGAAAGGAGGCGGCTAAGAGGGGACCTTATCGAAACATATAAGATGATTAGAGGTTTAGATAGGGTGGACAGTGATAGCCTTTTTCCTAGGATGGAGAAAGCTAGCACGAGGGGACACAGCTTTAAATTAAGGGGTGATAGTTATAGGACGGATATCAGAGGTAGGTTCTTTACCCAAAGGGTGGTTAGGGAGTGGAATGCCCTGCCTGCAGCAGTTGTAGATGCGCCAAGTTTGGTGGCGTTTAAGAGGTTAGTTGATAAGTTTATGGAAGAGAAGGGAATGGTTTAGTTTGGAGGGTCATTGCTTTTTTCATAATTGGTCGGTGCAACATCGAAGGCCAAAGGGCCTGTTCTGCACTGTAATGTTCTATGTTCTATGTTCTATGTTCTTACCCACCTAGCCTGGCTCTGCTGGAAAATGTCGTATCATTTCCTACAATGTTGTAGGACCGGTTGTGAGTCAAAGTATAGCAAGTTTATTCAAAAGCTTTTGGGAGCTACATCTGGTACCTAACAGCGATTCCTCAGGCTTCCCTCTGCACACACATTAAGAACGCATATTTATACTCCCCAGTCATGTACACATCTTCTCATTCTCAGCAGGTTCCCAGGTGTGGCATGCCCTCCATCGTGGGATCATGGCTGCCTTGGCATTTCTTCATGGTTATCTCAAGGCCGCAATTGTCAGTGGTGTGATTAGCCCTTAGCTAACATACAGGCCAGCAAAACAATTTTATGTTCGTAAGTTGTATAGCATATAATATGTATAATATGTTGGTACATGACACATAGGCAGTACGTAACGAATATACATGAAAATATTATGGCATGCAAGTTTCATTATGTTAGGCAGAAGTCCACAATATTAAAGACACATAGGTGTGAGCTGGGCCAGCTACATTTCTGAACGGACTATCATAAATAAATGTACAACAGCAAGGACAGCTGCAGTCTCCTTGTCTGGGGCACACAAAACCAAATCTTGCATCTATCTGAGATACATGAAAACAAGCTGGATATAAGTTTTACAATACTTTTTACCATTCTCCAAGTATTACAATGCTCAGTAACCCATTCCCTACTGCATACAGATATGATTCAACCTTTGCATATAACTCCACCTTGGGAGATCAGCAACAATTGAAAATGGAATGCCACAATTCCCCAACTGAACTTGAGAGCATACGCAAAAAGATTCCTCACTGGGGTCTGTCCTTTGACTCTGGAACTCACATGAACTCACATTTATTTTTCTGTGATCATTGTAAACCTCCTTTTCTCTTCTGCTGCCTCCACCACCAGCAAGGTAAAATACTGCTTAATACTGCAGCATGTGGGACTCAGAATTGATTCCCAGTTTGGTTCACTGTTTGTGTAGAATCGACACTTTTTCCCTGTGTCTGCATGGGTTTGATAGTCTAAAAGACATGCTGGTTAATTGCATTGGCCATGCTTAAATTCTCCCTTAATGTGCTGGGGTGCGGTGACTAGGGGATTTTCACAGTAAGTTCATTGCAGTGTTAATGTAAGCCTATTGTGACACTAATAAATAAATTTCAAACCAACTATTTCTGTTTGTGCCCACATTGCTAACACTCCATTTTCTACATTTTGAATATGTGAAATAAACTAACCTTCTGAGTTAATTTGAACATGGGTTTGCTACGGACTATTGGTAAAGCACAATCACAAGAAAATGAAGGGTTTGGGGAAACATGCCACTGCTTACCCTTTACAATCTAATCTAATACACCTTCTGCTGATGGACTGGTAGTGGGTGAAATCGGAACAGTTAGATTGTCTCTCTCCTGTCTGTAACATCAGTCACACTGTACACATTAGAGGAAAAACTGCACCAAGTTGATGGATTGAGGATATATTTGCCATTCATTGTGATGAAGCAAAAGGCCATCAGAAGAGTGCAATCAGTGATTATCTAAAGAATTGAGCAGAAAAATATAAGACCAAATGATTTGAGCAGAAATAGTTTGGTTCAGATATATCACTCGTTGGAAAATATTTTGAATTAGAAATTGATGAGTTAACATTTCTTTTTCTTTATTTCTGCTACCACTATTACTTGCACATTGGCATTTTAATCTTCCTGACTGTCAAAGCTTTGCATCCTTATTACTGATTAGTATCTTTGGTGTTTTTAGATGTGTAGTTCTGGCATAACCAGAAAACCCCAAGAACTTGGTGGGTATAAGAAGTGGATGAGTGCTGAACTGCAAACTGTTCTGATAGTTCCAAATATGTGAATCACTGCTCCAAAATCCCAGCAATGTCTTCAATGATCATAGAATCATAGAGCCCTACAATGCAGAAAGGGGCCCTTCAATCCATCAAGTCTGCACCGACCACAATCCCACCCTGGCCCTACCCCTGTATTGCTACATATTTTACATGCTAATCCCTCTAACCTAAGCATCTTAGGACACTAAGGGCAATTTTAGCATGGCCAATCAACCTAACCTGCACATCTTTGGACTGTGGGAGGAAACCAGAGCACCCGGAGGAACCCATACAGACATGAGGAGAATGTGCAAACTCCACATAGACAGTGACCCGAGCCAGGAATCAACCCAGGTCCCTGGAGCTGTGAAGCAGCAATGCTAACCACTGTGTTACCGTGCCTATAAATAATAATTTATAGTTATAGCATGAGATTCTTTATGCAGGATTTTCCCACGTTAATGCCAGCCAGTGGTGGGCCACTTCTGCCGCCTTGAAACATAGAGTGGTGCACAGAAAATCCTGTCCATCGCACGTAAATCATTTCTAGCTGTAGTTGGCGCATTGGAACACAGAGCCATTTAGCTCCTCAAACTTCTTCCATTCTCATGCGATGATGGCTGATCTGAGGCCTAACTCAATGTGCCTCATATCCCTTGGTTGACAAACATCTATCAACTGCAGATTTTGGGTGACATAGTAACAAGTGGTTAGCACTGCTATTTCACAACACCAGGGACCCAGATTCGATTCCCGGCTTGGATGACTGTGTGGAATTTGTACATTCTCCCCGTGTCCGCATGAATTTCTTTCGGGTGTTCCGGTTTCTTCCCATATTCTGAAAGATGTGCTGGTTAGATGCATTGACCTGAACAGACACTGGAGTGTGGCGACCAGAGGAATTTCACAATAACTTCATTGCAGAGTTAATGTAAGCCTTAGTTGTGACTAATAAATAAACTTTATTTTTAGTTATTTAAAATTATGACTTGATCTAATATCAATTGCCATTTGCAGAAGAAAATTCCACACTTGTACCACCCTTTGTGGATGAAAATAGTTCTTACTTTTACTCCTGACTCTAATTTTAGACAATTGCCTCTCAGTCCTATGCTTCCCAACCAGCAGAAATAGTTTCTGTCTCTCCTGTGCGCTCCTCCACATACTTCGAAAACATCGATCAACTCGCCATTTAACCTGCTCAATTCCAAGGAACGGAATTCTAGTTTGTGTAATTTCTCTTGATAATCAAACCATTGGAATCCCAGGTATTATTCTGGTAAATATGCATTATACATTTCCTGAAATGTGGTGCCCAAAACTGCTCATAGCCCACTTATATGATTTAAGCAGGGCATTGTGCTACCTTCATTTATTTTAGTCTTTTCCATAGAAAGGCCAGCATTCCACAAGTTTTTTTTAACTATTTTCTGTACCTGTTTATGGCATAATGATCACTATATCCAACCCCTCCAAGTCTCTTTAGAATTCCATTATTCCTCAACTTTCATCAAATAATCCCTTCTACCCTTTTTAGATCCAAAATTCTCACAATTGCTTATATTGAAATCCATTTGTTTTGCACATTCTGTCAATCTATTAATATCTCTTTGTAATGTTATGCTTCCATCTACGCTACTTACAGTCATGTGTATCTTTATATCAACGGCAGTTTTGTATATCTGGCATTCTATCCCATCATCTAAGTCATGAATAAATATGATGAGTAGTTAAGACCTCAACATAGAACTCTGTAGGACACCAGTAGTCTCAGTCAGTCAATCCGAGTGTCCACTCATTATTTATTTCTCTCTGTCTCCTGCCATTCAGCCAATTTCTTAACTAGGTCAATCCTTTGTCTTCAATTCCATCGGCTTCAATGTTAGCTAACAGCTTCTAATGAGAGAGGCTATCAAAAGCTTTTTGCTTGTCCATATAAATAACATCCATAGACTTGTCCAATAATTAATTTATAGGATGACTGGCTTATCCCTGCAATCATTCTTTCATTCTTCAGATAAGGGCCAAAAAGAAGTTTGCCATTCAAATAGTTATAATTAGAGATACAACAACATATATTTATATAGCACCCTTCATGTAATAGTGTCGTGCTCTGATGAAGACTGCAAGAAACAACAAAGGGTTGTGAGCATAGTCCAGTGGTCACACAAACCAGACTTCTATCCATTGATTCCATCTACACTCTCTGCTGCCTCTGAAAAGCAGTCAGCATAACCAGGGACCCTAAGCATCCCTTATGTATTCTATGAGCAGTATGAAAATCTAACACACCATCTCTCGCTCACAAGCTCACTCAAAGAAAATATGGTTAAAGAGAGCAGTATACTTTTACAAGTTATAAACAAAGGGATAGTCCGTAAGTCATGCAATTGTGCATCTTGGTGCAAGCCTGGTGAAGAGAAGGATCTTTTCCTCTCTTGAAGTGTAGCTGGGTGTATTCAATAACCAAAGTTGTACGCCAAATTGTAGGTGTCGCTTGAAGACTCAAGAACAGCTTTGTCCCTGCTTGCATCAGAATTTTGAATGGACTTATCACATATTAAGCTGATCTTTCTCTGTATCTGCAACACTATATTATGCACCCTGACCTTTCCTTCTCCCCTACATACTCCATGAATGGTATGCTTTGTCTGTATAGCTCACAGGAAACAATGTTTTTCACTGAATCCCAATATTTGTGACAATAATAATTCAATGCAATCAATTCAAAAAAAGAGGTGGATTCTAACAGACCATCAAGTGAGTTGCTTGTTGTCTAATTACTAGAAGGTTGGTATTCTGCACTTGTGGACTTGTTGCAGTCTCTAGTCTTATGGACTAGATGCTGCTGCCTCCGCTGCAGCTGCTTCCTTGCCTTGTTGTTTGCAGAATGACTGGTTTTTCATGTTACTTAGAATAAGTAAGATTGATTAATTGAAGACAGTTTTAATTAGGTGAGAATGGATAGCAGTCATTCAGGCATTTTCACAATAAGCTGCTTTCTTTCTCCACTGCTCCCTCTTTGCTACATTTTGAGTTCAGAAACAGCAGGTTTGGGAATCCATGGTCTTTGAGTTTCAAATAATTCCACACCAAATAGGATTCCACAAATAATCTTCATCTTGGTATGTCTTTCAACTGAGAACTTTCCAGAGACTTGAGAAGCTCCAGTGTCTATGCAGAAATTGAAAAAGCACTTGACATCCAGCCACCATTTTTGTAACCTTTTAATGTCTATTTTGTAAAGAAATAAGAGTTCAAGAAAAGTCTATACTGAATACAATCCATGTTTGAAGTTATGAATATGAAATAATTTAACTGGCATGATCATTGGTATGGGACCTCTTAAGTACCAAATCTGCTCATTTAATTGGCTTTTTTGCGTGAATTAAACACATTAACGACAAAACAAAAATCTTTCCCTGCAGTAAATGTTAGGAAATAGGGGGTCAGTGAATAGTGCTCTGTAGTCCCAATATTAGAGGCCATTATCACAAATCTGGTCCGGGATTCTCCCAATCAAATTCTAAGCGCCAAATTCATGGTGTAACTCCTGCCATAATTTTTTTGCAGGATTTTCAAACTGAATCTCTCACATTCTGTGCACTGCAAATTGCTTCAGGGAGATTTATTCTGAAAATCCAGAGGTGGAGGGGTGCTCTATTACTGCTGAGCAGGGCACTGTGCATGTCAATGATGTGTCAGGGCTGATCGCTGGCCAGCCACGCAAACCTACACTGCTGTGCCTCCGACACCTTCAACCTCCAATTACTGGTCTCCCAAATGTTTCCTGATATCAGTCCCCAGTAATCCCAATCAGCCCAATCCTCTAACAGTCCCAAAAATCCCTCCCCATGCAGTTCCAACCCCACTCCTGGAGCCTCCCAACGCTGATGGCTGGTCCAAATCACCCCCTTCCCTATCTCTATCAATGCTCCCAGTGAAGAGTGGTAGCTAGAACCCGCATCCCCACCAATCACCCCCCATTGGCTTTGTCCCTGTAGGCTCTGCCCCCTGTGGCCATGCCCCTTTGACACTGTCCAGTGCCCAGGGCCCCGGAACATTAGTTGAGTTTTTGGAAGAATAGTCTCACGATAATACCACCAGGCCATCACCTTCCCCTTCAGCTGGAAGGGTAGGAGCGTTTGGCACATGGGAAACACCACAACTTGCAAGTTCCCCTCCAAGGCACCCACCAGCCTGACTTGGAAAAATAACTCTAATTGTTCACAATTTCTGGGGCAAAACCCTGGAACTCTCTCGTTAACAACACAGTGTCCCCGCACCACATTGACTGCAGCAATTCAAGAAGATGGTTCATCCTCACCTTCTCATTAGAGACAGGGCAATAAATGCTGGCTTTGCCAGCAACATCCACACCCCTTGAATGAATAAAACAAAATTGGCACGTCAAAATTCTGTGCGACTTGGCAAGCAACTTGCAGGTGATAGCGATGCTTCTATAAAGAGTCTAAAAGGCGACAGAACTGGAAGGTGTTGTTTTAGGAAACACTGTGATATCTTAACAGCTGATTGATCTGCTCTCTGCATTTCTTTGATAAAAGAGTTTGTATCCAAATTTGTGGGATCGGCATTTGGAAAAGGATTAGAAGGATATGGGCCAGACATAAGCAGTTGGGACGAGCTGGGAGGGTACTTTGGCCGACATGGACCCATCGGGCTGAAGAGTCTGTTTCCATGCTGAGTTGTTTTATGAATCTATGGATGGGATTTTCTTGCTGTGCTCACCCCTAGATCAGAAAATTCCACCCCAGGTTAACAGACCTGTAGATAGTCTGCCCCCGCTCACTACAGTTCCTGTGGCAGATGGGACGGCAAGATTTTGCCCAATGATTCTCTTTATATTTCATACCACTCTGTTCACAGTACAATTGTCCCAATTTTTTAAGATTGAAAGGTGTACAAATGGGGTACGGCCTGCTGTACAGTTCTACAAACAGGCTATTAGAGTCAAGCCATTGTCTGCAATGTATTGGGACAAATAAGGAAATCGCATCAGGAATTACTCAAGCCAAGGCCTGTTTCTTTTTACAATAATCTTCGCAAATTATACACTGTAAATGATGAAATTCTGCATTTGGCTTGACATCACATCAAAGGCAACACTGTAAAGCAATTTACATATTGCACGATTTCAAATACAGTTGGATCCTAATAAACACATAACTCGTTTGCCAAAAAAATTATATTATGCTTGGATGAGTATCATGCCTGGATCAGTATATCTATAAACTGAAGAGAAAATTAAGCCAGCCAGTAAATATTTGTACTCCAACCAATTTAATTATCAATCTGAACAAAAACAACTACAAACACCTCGCAAAAAGACTTATGCAATTTTTACATCAAAGTAATAGGACTTTTAAAATGTGTTAAATTCAACGGGATTTCACTAGGTTCAATGCGCCCAGATAACACTTGAAGCTTGAATCAGGATTTTGCATTTCAGCACTCTGCTTACATTAGTATAATAGGGGAGAATTTGGAAAATTGGAATCACATGTCTGGACCTGGTGTATATACGTATGTCTGCGGTCTACTGTATGGACATCAAAAAGTGCAAATTACATAATCCCGACAGTACAGAAGGAAGCCATTTGGCCCATTGAGTCTGCACCGACAACAGTCCCACACGGATGCAATCCTGCATATTTACCCTGCTTATCCCCCTGACACTAAGAGCACCATAACATGGCCAAACCTACATATCTTTGGAGGATGGGAACACCCAAAGGAAATTCATGCAGACACGTGGAGAATATGCAAACTCCATATACAGACAATCATCCAAGACTGGAATTGAATATGGGTCTCTGGCAGTGTGAGACAATAGTGCTAATCTCTGTGCCGCCGTGCCATCCAATACAATCTTTGGATAATAAGGGGAAACTTAGCATGGCCAATTCACCTAATCTGCACACCTTCGGAATGTGGGGGGAAACTGGAGCACCCAGAGGAAACCCACACAGACCCAGGGAGAATGTGCAGACTCCAAACAGACATTGACCCGAAGCTGGCGTTCAACCTGGGTACTTAGCACTGTGAAGCAGTAGTGCTAACCACCTTGACACTCCAATGGGGCAAATAAAATATTTTTTGAAATGTAGTCACTGTTTTAATCTAGTTCTGTGTGTGTGCATGAATGTTACTCAACAGACAACGTTCAAAACATTCTGGTTAACAGCATGAGATTTTTTGAACTGTGTGTGTCAAATAAATGCATTTCAGAATCCTATTGTAAACTAATTAACAAAGAGACTGTTATTTTTAAATCCATTCGTCAGCAAAACTGTGTCGCTTTGAAAATCTTCGCTACATTACCAGGTCTGATAATTTAAACCATTAACAAAAGCTCCCCATAAAGGAGAGGGCTGATCACGCTTTTATGCATTTTCAGTAATTTCCCAGTATGTTAATGCACCCATTTACACAACAGCTAAGTAAGTGCATTATTACAAATAATCAATGCATCCGCTTATAGGGAGCAAGGCAATCCTCCTCGGCTCTCTTTAGAGGATTTGGGATGCCCTTGATTCTGACATCGGATTAAAAGCAGCAAGGCTATCCAATCTCACTGACATGATTGTGATTTGCGATTATCATTAAATATTTCAATTGAACATGAGAATGCACCATGTCCACCAGCGCAAACCAACCCCCCCCCCGCCCCCCCCACTTCCTCTGTAACCCCCCACTCCAGACCCTGCCCCAACAATAGCACAATGTCGGGCAGGAAAGGAAGGGAAAGATTGCAAAATGCAATGATTTCCACTCACAAAAAAATAATGCTGACAACCCACTAAAGAAAAACACATAAAAGGTGTTGCTTTAAAAAGAACGAGAACTCCAGTGAGGTTGGGGGATTGGAGGCAGGGGGAGAGATATCCTCTTGTGATAATGCAGAGCAAAATTGGAAGGTTGGTTATGAAGAAAGCATTTGCAGTTCTGTTTCATAAAAAGTAGCTATTCTGTCAATGTTTTTCCTTCATTTTCTCATCAAGGTGAGTGCCAAAAAGATACAATGTGCAGATAAATCATTCACCAAACTAAAGATGGAAGGCTACCTTAACTGGTAACTGTGAGCAATGCTTCAGAAAGTACTGTGATAATTTTATGAATCTGCATTCCCTGTGGACTTTCAGCCACTACGTTTACCATGACAGAGTATCAGGCAGCATGCAACCTCCAATTTTGAAAAGCTTTGGAGGAGCACAATGTTACAAAATGACCCCCTCATAGCTCACTGAGCCTGGTATCTGCAGGATGTGGCTTTTGTCAAACTACTGGAAAGGTTTTCAGATGTCTTCTAATTAATGTAAAGAAATAAGTGACCAAAATATTGCATTTCAATTTGATTTCATTTGATGTATTGTCGCACGGACTTGTATACAGTGAAACATATTGTTTCTTGAGTGTCATACAGACAAAACATACATTCATACAGAAGGGGAAGAGAGAGTGGAGAATTTAGTGTTACAGTCATAGAATCCCTGTAGCGCAAAAGAAGGCCATTTAGCCCATCGAGTTTGCACCATCCATAAACCAACATAAGTCTTATCCCCTAATTCCAAGTATTTTATCATCCTTGTACCCCTGACACTAAGAGGAAATTTACCATGGCTAATCCACGCAACCTGCACATCTTTGGACTCTGCGAGGAAACCACAGTAGCGGAGGAGAACCAAGCAGACGCAGGGAGAATTTGCTAATTCTACACAGTCATCCGAGGCCAGAATTTAACCTGGATCCCTGTGAGACAGCAGTGTTAAATACTGTGCCGTCATGCTGCACCATCACAGCTAGGGTGCAGAGAAAGATCAAGCTACTATAAACTAAGTCCATTCAAAAGTCTGCTGGCAACAGCTGTACTTGAGCTGGTTTGTACTTGGTCTCAGATTTTTGTATCTTTTTTCTGAGAAAGAAGATGGAAGAGTCTATATTTGGGTTGTGTGGGCGCCTTGATTGTGCTATCAGCTTTTCCAAGACAGGGGGGAGTGTAGACAGAGTCATTAGGCTGGATTTTTAAGTTGTACTCATCTTAGAAGCGAAAATTTCACACGAGGTCAACAGACCTTTCCATGCTCTGTTCCTCCTCTGTTCCAATCCTCTCTGACATGTGGAATGGGAAAATTAGCCCCATGGAGGTTGGTTTGCATGATGGACTGAGCTATGTTCATGACCCTTTGTAGTTTCTTGCAGTTTTGGGCAGAGCAGGAGCCATTCCAAGCTGTGATACAACCAGAAAGAATGCATTCTGTGGCGCATCTGTAAAAGTTGGTGAGAGATAGTTGGGGCTGGGATTGGTCTGAAACCTACCTATTTACCAATGCTCTACCATTGAGATCTATTGAATTGCCTCTTACTACCCTTTGCTCTTCCCAGATTTATCCTCTGCTGCATTGTTAAAATAGGTGATGTGTCAGGGTGTAATGGAGCAAATGCCAGCTGTCACCAATCAGCCCAAAAGGTATAAAATACCCTTAAAGGTCTTTCTTATTTCAATGTGCTTGTGGTTAGAAAAGCTTTAACATTGACAATTATGGTAAAGTCACATGGCACGGCGACATCATGACTGAGACGTCAGTTTGGCCAGCAGCAGAATGTTTGCAAATTGGTCTACTGTTCTCGTGTGCGTAATTCTGGAAAGCTGCAGGCATCGCTCATGCATCCAGAAGCAATTGACCAGTCACGGTAATGCATTCAGGTTGATCTGATTCAGATGTTGGCTCAAGAGGCCTGATTTCCATGGTGATGGAGCTGAGAATTGAGTCAGCAATAAGAAAAACTTAGGGCTCACCCCAAGACCAGAAAATCCTGCTCAAAGTTAATGGATCTTTGCATGGTTAATGTCCCACCTGTTACGATTCCCATGGTGGGTGGGATAGGAAAATTCTACCCTTAGAAATTTTTGCCCTTATTTCAAATTTGCAGTGCTGATCTGAACCAACGCTATTTGCATGTAGCCTTCTCGCTGGTTGTAAAGATCTTGGGTCACAACCCCACAAGTGTCCCTTCTGAGATCAGGCTCACATTATGGATGCAATAGGAAATTTGAATTCCCTCTAACCCCTACTCATTAGTTTCGCTTACTGGTACGGATTTTAGAAGCCTTAACAAAGAACAATGAACAAAGAAAATTGCAGCACAGGCCCTTCGGCCCTCCAAGCTACACCGATCATGTTGCCCAACTGAACCCGACTTTCTGGGAACCATATCTGTCTATTCCCATCCTATTTATGTATTTACCAAGAACCCCTTAAAAGCCATGATCATATCTGCTTCATCTTCATCCGGCAGCGAGTCCCAGGCATTCACCACCCTCTGTGTAAAAAAACTTGTTTTGTACACCTCTTTTAAACCTTTCCCTTGCACCTTAAACTTATGCCCCTGAGTAATTGACTTTTCCACCCTGGGAAAAAGCTTCTATCCTGAAAATAAAGCATATGTTGATGGAGAGTTTGTGACCACTGGGGGAAGCTAGTTGCGGAGTCAAGACCACTCAGTCCTGTAAATATTGAATGTCCTGAAACTTCACAATTAGATACTGCATTGTGTTATAGATGTATTTTAACTGCAATGACTTGTCATAGGGCACTATCCTGAAAAGATAAGTTGACCATCATTTTTCAAGTATTGAGATGCATTTGCAGTACTTTTCCTATTGAAAAAAGATATGTTTATGCATTGAAATCCGAAGAATAAACAAAAGTTCAGCAATAGCCCACAATTCTAGTGTAGAATTGGCAGAATGACTACCATAGCTTCTGGCTCAAAAATAAAGTAGATAAAAATGTCAAAACATAACTTTTGAACATCAGCTTCCAGTGCACTCAAAGAACAAAAAAGATTACAGCACAGGAACAGATCCTTTGGCCTTCCAAGTTTGTACAGACCACACTGCCTGACTTAACTAAAACCCCCTATCCTTCCAGGGACCATATCCCTCCATTCCCATCCTATTCATGTATTTGTCTAAATGCCCCTTAAAACTCATTATTGTATCTGCTTCCACTACCTCCTCCTGCAGCGAGTTCCAGGCATCCATTACTCTCTCTGTAAAAGACTTGTCTCGTACATCTCCTTTAGACTTTGCCCCTTGTACCTTAAACCTGTTCTCCCGAGTAATTGACTCTTCCATCCTGGGAAAAAGCTTCTGACTGTGCACTCTGTCCATGAGTCTCATAATCTTGTAGACTCCTATCAGGTCACCTCGTAATCTCCATCGTCCCAGTGAGATCAAACCAACTTTCTCCAACTTCTCTTCATAGCTAATGCCCTCCATACCAAGCAACTGGTAACTCTTTTCTGTCCCCTCTCTACTACCTTCTGGAAGTGTAGCGACCAGAATTGAATACTATTCCAAATGCAGCCTAACAAAGGTTCTATAAAGCTGCATCATGGCTTGCTAATTTTTAAACTCAGTGCCCTGGCCAATGACGGCAAGCATGCCGTATACCTTCTTGACTAACTTTTCCACCTGTGTTGCCAGTTTCAGTGTACACCGAGAACTCTTTGTCTATCAATACTCTTAAGGGTTCTGCCATTTACAGTAAATTTCTTACCTGTTTTAGACCTTCCAAAATGCACCCTTTAAGGATCATTTGTCTAATCAATGCCTGAAGGAAGTTGTAGACCAGTTGTGCAAAAATGTCTGAAATAAGCATTAGGGTCAGAACTTTTAGGGCCTTCCTGACAGCAGGATCTCCTGGTCAATGGACATTTGAATTACTCACTGCAAGGGCAATCCTCCGCAGTGGAGCTGGATGATCCCAGCCCAGGCCTCTGACTTGAATTTGCAATATGCTTAACATAGCCCAGTTATAGAATTATAGAATGGTTACAACACAAAAGAAGGGCAATTGGCCCTCTCATCTGTATTGAACCTCTAATGAAGCAATCCATCTGGTGCTGCACTCCTGCCTTTTGCTCATAGTCCTCATAGTTTTTTTTTCCCTTTCATATAATTATCCAATTTCCTTTTGAGAGCTTTGAATAATCCAGCCAACAGATATCTGTGTGGAGTCTACATTCTTCCCATGTCTGCGTGGGTTTCTTCCAGGTGTTTCAGTTTCCTCCCACAATCCGAAAGATGTGATGGTTAGGTTGCATTGGCCATGCTAAATATTCCCTCAGTGTACCCGAGCAGATGCTTGAGTGTGGCTTCATTGCAGTATTAATGTCAGCCCACATGTGACAGTAATACATAAATTTTAAACTAAAAAAAACTTAAAGTTCTTCATCCATAGAATTATCCTCATTAATCTTTCTGCAGCCTCTCAAATGTCTCCCACATCCTTCCAAAAGGATGTTGCCCAGCATGGGACATAATTCGCAATTGATCCTGAACCAGCATTTATATAGGTTTACCTTAAGTTCCTTTATTCCTTCATATGTCCCTACTGATAAAGCCCAGGATGCCACAGGCTCGATTCACCTCTTTCTTAAACTGTCCTGCCATCTTTCGTAATTTCTGCACATATGCACCCAGATTCAGGGCAGCACGATAGCACAGTGGTTAGCACTGCTGCCTCACAGTGCCAGGGATGTGGATTCAATTCCTGGCTTGGGTCATTGTCTGTACAGAGTCAGCAAGTTCTCTGTGTAGGTTTTCTTCTACAATTCGAAAGATGTGCTCGTTAAGTTGCATTGGCCATGTAAATTCTCCCTCAGTGTACCTGAATAGGCACCAGAATGTGGTGACAAAGGGATTTTCACAGTAACTTCATTGCAGTGTTAATGTAAGGTTACTTGTGACACTAATAAATAAACTTTAAAATCCCATTGCTCCTGCTTCTGCTTTAGAATTGTACCCTTTATTTTATATTGTTTCTCTCTGCTTTCTTCCTGCCAAAATTAATTCCTTCACATGCTTCTGCATTAAATTTTATCTGCCACTTCTCCACCAATCTGCCTGTGTTTTTAATACTTTTTTTGTGGAGTCTGAACGACTAACAAATACGTTGTGCAGTTCAATGTTGGCACAAAATAAGCATGTCATGTTTGGATGCTAAGTTCCTGAGTTACATTTGGTAAGATAGCTCTCCTCATCCACCGCCTTACCTCTACAGTCCTTCCTGCCTGGGAGATCAAAAAAAAATTGTAGAACCATGGGTGGGATTCTCCAGCTACGCTCACCCTAAAACCGGAGAATCCCGCCCCAGGTCAATGGGCCTTTGTGTGGTCTCCACCTCCCCCCTTCCCACTGCCTTCTACAATTGCCTTGGAGGGCAGAATGGGAGAATCCCCCCATATATTCCTTCTCACCACAAGATCCAGTGTAAGTGCTTCAGTATTGGGGAATTAAACTCAGAGATATAAGGCCAGGATAATAAATATTGCTTGCAGATTATGGCTTCATTTTCAGTGTGAAATTAGTGAAGTTCATCTGATATAATCTTGCCTTTAATACAGAAAATATAGAAATTGGGAGTATAAAGCATTGCATCCAGGTACAAAATAATCTTAACAATTTAAAAAAACTAAGGCTGGGTTATCGGTAAATTTGGATAAAATTGTGACATTCAGCATAAACCTACAAAGTTTGCCCTTCTTGGTTTATATCCTTTAAGAATTCCTTTGATTTTTGTTTTGGGCAGTGATGTCTTTTCTTCTCTTTTTTATGTGTGTATTTAAAAACACCCTTTAAAACCTTGGTGAAAATAGCAGATGGAGCTAATGAATTTTGTGAAGCTTAATTGAACAGGAGCAAAGCTTATAATGACCACTGAAGTGAGAGTTTGGTCACAGTGGTGCTTTTCTTTTTGAAAAAAAAATCTGGTTGGCACATTGGAGGCATTTTTTGCATTCCATATGTTCTTACTGGTACTTAAGCACTGTGACTGATTGTTATTAGGGGACAGGTTTCACTGAGCATGCTTCCTCAATAAGGCCCTCAAAGAACATTCTCCATCAAAGATTTGGGACCAGCACAAGGTTAGTTTGTGTGTTCTTCATCATGGTCTGTAGATGCAGCTGTTAGGTTTTGTCATCTGAATTTATACTAAGGCTCCGCCACCCATACTGAACAAAGGAAAGCAGAATGCTCCTGGGAGAGTTGGTGTTGCACAACTTGATTGTGGTGTTAATGCAGACTGAAAATCTAACACAAAAGGTCAGCTTGGTAGAGGTTTTCAAACACTCTCGCATCGTGTTCAAAATCACAGAGGTGCAAATAATTGAGATTTAAGATGGCCCCGGAACATAGTAATTTCTTGGGAGCTGTCCCCAGCATAGTCTCTAATGCTATCTTTCATTCTCGTTCCTCATCCTCTTAAATTTTCTAACAATGTTCTATATATATCATATATATATATTAAGCGGATCTTTCTCTCCACTCTAGTTATGACTGTAACATTGTGGCAGAATTTTACCGGCACGCCAGCCCTGATTCCGAGTGCGGATGAGGCTCGGGGAATGGCATTACTCTTTGGCATCGCATGGGATCGTATAAATCTCGGGCAGACATGCTGGTAAAATTCCGCCCTTTAATCTACGTCCTTTTCTTTCCTTCTCCCCTATATATTCTATGAACGGTGTGCTTTGTCTCTATGTCGCACAAAAAACAATACTTTTCACTGTAACCCATTACATGTGACAATAACAAATCAAATCAAATCAAGGAGAGACTATTTCCACTTTCAGAGGAGTCAGAGTGAAAGGAGAAATGAGGAACATGTTTACTATGCAGCAATTTATGATGATTTGGAATGCCCTGCATGGTAAAGTTAATGTCACCATAGCCTGGATGATTTTTTGAGGTGGAGAGCTTATTGGTTCAGATTTAATCTGATCAGATTTAATCTGAGAATCACCACATATCAGCGGAAGGGTAAGTTTGAGAAAACAGGGCCTTTGTTAATGACATCAGCCAGTGCAGGATTTGAACCCATGCCATTGGCATTGCTTTTCATCATGAACTAGTGACATAGCCAACTGAGCTAATTGACTTCCTCATGTGCTACATGAAATGGTGGTGAAAGCATGTTCAATGATAATTTTCAAAGGGAATTAGATAAAGTTTTGAACATCGTTGGGGTATGGGGAAAGGGAAAGTGAAATGGAAAAATTTGATAATTCTACCAAAGGGCGAGCATTTCTTTTTTATTCATTGCATTATGGGACATAAGCATCACTGGTGGGCCAGCAATTATTGCCCATCCCTAACTGCTCTCCATTTCAGGGGACATTTAAGAGTCATTGCTGTGGATCTGGAGTCATGTTTAAGCCAAACCAGGTGACGATAGCAGACTTCCTTCTCTAAATTACAACAGTGAACCAGGTGGGTTTTTCAAAGATCAACAATGGTTTTATGGTCACCATTAGACTTGCACTATCAAACTGAAATTTCACTATCTGTGGTGGTGGGATTCCAACCCAGGTCCCCTAATATTGCCCTGGATCTCTGGATTGCTAGTCTAATGACAATACCATTGTGCCACTACCTTCTCTTGATATGCACAATGGATCAAGTGGCATTCTTTTGCGCTGTAAGATTCCACGACTACATGGTTTTACTTCAAATATAACCTGAAGTGCGGCCTTCCATCAAGTAATGACTAATATTGTGAGAAAGATTTGTATTGTATTTGTATTTAACGAGATGGCAATCTTACTTAACTTCCAGCTCCCCATAGAATCATCATAGAATCATAGAATCCCATAGCGCAGAATGAGTCCATTTGGCCCATCGAGTCTGCAGTCTCCACAATCCCACCCAGGCTTTATTCCCATAACCCCGCATATTTACACTGCTAATCTCCCTGACACATGGCCAATTCACCTGTCCTGCACATCTTTGGCCTCATTTATTACACTCAACTTTCCTTTTCACAGCAATTATTTCATGGCAATGGTCAAGATTGCAGCAATCCCAAAAATACCTGGGCTGCCATTCTAGCAATGAATGCCAGCATGTCATCAAATGCAGGCCTCCAGTGCTGAACTCCCTGAGAGATGGTGGTTTTATGGGATCTGCCATCATTTTAGATACACGCAGTGGATGCCCATTTCCCTGTGAAGTGGAAAGTCTAATGTCTGTTGCCATCTGAGAAGATTAACTTCCAGAAAGCTGTGAAAAGTGATGGGAATGCAGGTGGAAAATGCCTGCACTAAAATGTTGCTATTGAAGTTCCAAGGCAGTCTCTCTTAAGTTTATTTGTTTTCCTGTCAGTATCCGATCCAATTTAGTCAGTATTGTGGAAGAAAAACCTATCATTAGTGGATCATTCTCTGCCTAGTGTCATGTAAGTGTACCTTTAAGGAAGTTTTTTTTTTAAATCATGCAGTTTCCAGCTTGAGTGATGTCAATGGGGGTGGAGCAAGTTGTGGCAGTCAGGTGATGGGGGTTTTTCCTTTAGGCTTTTAATTTTGTTGTGTTTACAGCAAGCCAAAAAACAGTCTCTTTCTCCCCCCGTTCTAGTCTAAAAAGAAGCTGTGTTTGGGGAAACAGATTTGATTACAACCTCTTCTGAGTTTCTTCATAAGGGAATTTCAGCATTCAATCCAGGAGGTGGGATTCCTGTAACAAGTGGGCAATAAACTCATGAATGTAGCCCAATCCATCACACAAACCAGTCTCCTATCCATTGACTCTGTCTACACTTCCTACTGTCTCTGCAAAATAGCCAGCATAATTTAAGGACCCCATGCACCCCAGACATTCTCTCTTCCTTTGGGAAAAACATATAAAAGTCTGAGGTCACGTCCCAGCTGACTGAAGAACAGCTTCTTCCCTGCTGCTGTCAGACTTTTGAATGGACTTACCTTGCATTAAGTTGATCTTTCTCTACACCGTAGCTATGACTAGAATGTAACACTAAATTCTACACTCTCATTTCCTTCTGTATTAACAGTATGCTTTGTCTGTATAGCGCAGAAGAAACAATACTTTTCACTGTAAGTTAATAATGTGACAATAATAAATCAAATTAGATCAAAATCAAATTAACCCATGCTGTATTGTGCTTATTTGGAGGGCTTTGAGTATTAGACGTTGGTTTTGATTGGAACACAATCGAGATATCTCCTTAAGAGTTACATATTATTGTGGTTGTTCTGTGTCTTGTTTGTAATTGTTAAACATTCTTGATAAGTGTCTTACTATAAATGACAACAATATTCTTAATTAAACTTTGTTTTTGATAAAAGCTCCATGTGGGTCATTTGATTCACACCGGGAGTGAAACCTCTCATGCTCATCTTAACCAAATTCAATATAAATGTCAGACGAACTTCATATAACACCTTGAAGTATCCAACCTGACTTGTAACATTAGTGGCAGGAAATCTTGAACAATGTGTGCCCCCCGAATGCTTTCCCTTTAATGTTAGATCAGAGAAAATGGATTCATTGCTTATCCCTTAACATTAACAATAATATTTAAAGTATTTTTTTTTTAATTTGCTATCCTATGATTGACAATTATACTGGAGAGAGAGTTAAACTCAAAGTGCTGAGGCTATCTCCAGGAGATGGTCTTGGATAGGCTGACGTAAAAACAGAAAGTGCTGGGAATGCTCCATAGAACGGGTAGCGTCTACAAAGAGAGGAACAGAGTTTACGGATGAAATTTTATGGCTGAGTTACGATTGGGGGTGGGGGGCAGGTTCATAAAATGCTGCAGCCCAATCAAAACTTTGTTAACTTTGGAAGGAATGGAAAAAAAGGATGACAGGAGGGAGTTGTAAAGTTCCATCTTGCATTTCGAATTGAACATGGCTTTTCTTCAGAATAGAGTCAGATTTAACTCGAAGCATATAACTCCTCTTCTCTCCCCACAGAATCTGCCCAATTTGCCAAGTATCTCCAGCATTTTCGGTTTTTTATGTCACGTTTTCAGCCTCCGCGGCATTTTGCTTATGTTTTCTATGAGCTGTTGAGGTTAGTCTTGTCAGACTGTCAATCTGACTCATGATCAAAGTTGGCACTTTCTGTTTCAAGATCCACCTGAGGCTGTTTTACATCAAACATAACCACACCTGGCAAAATGGTCGCTTTCCTCTTTTATCTCAGAAAGGTGGCAATAGTTAACAGCTAACCTAAAAATAATGATGGCAATTTGATGCAACTGCATCAATGGAAATAAAAACAAGGCATTAGTCATCATAACAAAGCTTTATTTATCAGAATAATTCAGACTTAAATTCCTAGAATTGTTTGTGAGACACATCCTGGAATAGTTGAGCCACAGTAAAGAATGATCTTCGGTCAGAGCTGATTTAACAAATTCCAGCCAAAACTGTGACAAGGACTGGCAGCAGTGCCCTTTGTGAGAGTGAAGAACTAACCTGCATGTGTCATCAAAAATCTCAAAACCAAGTTTGATGAATCTGTCCAAAATATTGGCTCTATTCTCTCCCCACAGATGCTATCAGAATCACTGAGATTTTACAGCATTTTCTGTTTTTGTTTCAGATTCCAGCATTCGTAGTATTTTGCATTTATCTTGATGAATCTTTGTTAGACAAGTGCATAAAGGGTTGCAAGAGTGGGAGTTAAGATACAGACCAACCATGACTATGAATGGTGGAACAGGTTTGAGGGGCTGAATGGTTAACTACCACGACTGTGGGCATTGGACTGGGTAAAACAGGATAAAGCTCAGCTTCATAGAAACATAGAACTAAGAGCAGGATAAGGCCAATCAGCCCTTTGAGCTCTTGCTCTGCCCAAGACCACAAGGAAGAACAAAAGGTCACGAATGTAGCCCAACCCATCATGCAAACCAATCTCCCATCCATTGATTCTGACTACACTTCCCGCTGCCTTGTCAAAACAGTCAGCATAATTAAGGATTGCACACACCCTGGACATCCCCTCTTTCACCTTTTTCTGTCAGGAAAAGGATACAGAAGTTTGAGATCACATGTCAACCAACTCAAGAACAGCTTCTTCCGTGCTGCTGTCAGACTTCTGACTGGATCTATCTTGCATTAGGTTGATCTTTCTCTACATCCTAGCTATGATTGTAACATAGCCCCTTATCTTCAAACTATAACCCCTAGTTCTGTAACCCCCCAACCACTGGGAGCATTCTTTCTGAATCTACCCTGTCTAATCCTATTAGAATTTTATAAGTCTCTGTTAGATCCCTTCTCACACCTGTAAATTCCAGAGAATGTAATCCTAACCATCTTAGTCTCTCCTCACATATCAGACTACCATCCCATGAGTCAGTTTGCTAAAACTTCGTTGTACTCCCTCTAGAGCAAGGACATCTTCTTCAGACAGCAAAACTGCACACTATACTCCAGGGATAGCCTCACCTACACCCCATACAATTGCAGGTAAACATTCCTATCCCTATACTCAAATCCTCTTGCTGTGAAGGCTAACATATAATATGCCTTTTTTTTACCGCCTGCTGTATCTGCGGGCTTATTTTCAGCGACTGATGCACAAGGACACTAAAGTCTCACTGAGGATCCATCTCTCTCAATTTAACCCATTCTAATAATAATCTGTCTTCCTACTATTGCTACCAAAATAGCTAGCCTCACATTGATACTTGCCATCAAGACAATTGCATGAATAGTAGATGACTCACCAAGGAGGTCAAAGGTGCCTATGAAACTATATTTTAAGAACAATCAAAACATTCAGGCACAGAACAAAGTGGAAGAAAGATTCCTGACACACAAAATCAATTTAGCCCTTCTTATGTTGCAAGAAATGGAGAGTGTTTGGTCAATTACAAGTTGGAACAGGACGATGAACAAAGAAAATTACAGCTTCGGAACAGACCCTTCAGCCCTCCAAGGCTGCACCAACCTTGCTGCCTGTGTGAAATAAAACTCCTTATCCTTCTGGGGACCATATCCCTTATTCCTTTTCTATTCATGCATTTGTCTAGACTCAGCTTAAAGGTTATTATCATATCTGCTTCCACTACACCTCCTCAGCAGCCAGTTCCAGGCACCTACCACCCTTTATGTAAAAAACTTGCCTCGTACATCTCCCTTAAACCTTGCCCCTTGCACCTTAAATTTATGCCCCCTAGTAATTGATTCTTCCACCTGGGATAAAGCTTCTGATTATCCATTCTGTCCAGGCCCCTCATAATCTTGTAGATTTCTATCAGGTTGCCCTTCAACTTCCTTTGCTACAGTGAGAACAATCCAAGCTTGTCCAATCTTTTGTCATCGCTGATGCCCTCCATACCAGGCAACATTCTGGTAAATCTTCTCTGTACCCTCTTCAAAGCCTCCACATCCTTCTGGTAGTTTGGTGATTAGAATTGAACACTATATTCCATGTGCAACCTAACCAAGGTTCTATAAAGATGCAATGTGCTAAAAAAAAGTCAAAGAAACATGTTTGATTAATAACACCTCTGGTGGACTGCTTCTCGCACATTACAAGGGTTAGCTTCAAGTGAAGCATGGTATTGTTTATGGTGCAGTGATACACTAATCAGCAAGATAGTTTTCATGTGGAAGTCAATACTTGCATTTAGTTCTGCTACACTGAAGCCCAATTGTTTCAAAAGAATAGTTTCAAAAGAATTAATCCAAGGGGAAAAATAAACACATCAATACCTTTCAAAGACCCCTGTCATTAGAAACAAAACTATCAATGCACAAATGTTGCCATAGTCCCAAAAGCCACTTTTCTCTTTGAGAGAGAGCTAACTGGTGGTGATTTAACCAGAAGATCACCACATCTCAGGCAAGGAGCAAGGTTGAGAAGACGGGGCCTTCATGCATAACTTCAGCTGATATGGGGATCAAACCTGCTCTGTTGGCTTCACTCCGCATCATGAACCATCCAGCCAACTGAGCTAACTAATGTCCTACTGTAGGTGATATTCATACAGGAAAACATTCTGCATGGTAAGCAGGAGAGGAAAACCAAGTTAATTTGTATTTTCCCTATTCCGAAGAATTGACACCATCATCATCCCTTCCATGGCCAATACAACTTAATAATCCTATCTATATTGAAATTCCCAAGCACTTTTACAGAATAATCTTCACACAATATGTGACACCAAGCCACACAATGAGATATGAGGATAAAGGCAAACTACTGCAGATGTTGCAATCTGAAACAAAAATAGAAAATGCTGGAAAATCTCAATGGGATTGACAACATTCGTGGAGAGAAAATAGAGCCAAGTTTAGAGTCTGGATGACGCTTCATCAGAGCATATTCAGGATTGATTTTATATTCTTTCATGGGGTGTGGGTGTCATTGGCTGGCCCAGCAATTATTGCCCATCCCTTAAGTGATCTTGAGACAGTGGTGGTGAGCTGCCTTCATAAACTGCTACAGTTCACAGTGCTTTAAAAAGGGAACTCCAGATTTTCCACCTAGCAGCAGACAAGGAACGAGGATATATTTCCAAGCCAGTGTGGTGAGCAGCTTGGAGGGTAACTGATGGTGTTCCATATGTCTCTTGCCCTTGTTCTTCTCGATGGAAGGGGTCACGGGTTTGTTGTTGAATGATCCTTGGTGAGTTGCTGCAATGCATCTTGTAGATGTTAGATGGTAGCGACTGCTGCTATTGTGTGGCAGTGATGGAGGGAATGGATGTTTGTGAATATGGTGCCAATCAAGCAGGCTGCTTTGTCCTGGATGATCTTGGGCTTCTTGAGTGTTGTTGGAGCTGCACTCAGAGGGGCTTACAGCATGGAAACAAGCCATTTGGCCCAACTTGTCCATTTCAAGGCAATTAGAGCATATTCCAGCACACACCTGACTTATGCCTTGGTGGGCAGGCTTTAGGGAGTCAGGAAGAGAGTTCCTCACCACAGAATTCCTTGCCTTTAACCTGATCTGGTAGCCATAGTATTGATGAGTATTTCAGCTCAATCAGCAGGATGTTGATAGTGGGAGATTCAGTGATGGTAATACCATTGAACATCAAGGGATGATGATTGGATTCTCTGTTGTTGGAGATGGTCATTGTCCAACACTAGGTGTTGTGAATGAGAGTTTGAATAGACTGGGTCTGTACTCGTTGGAGTTTAGAAAGCTGAGAGGGGATCTTATAGAGACGTGTAAAATAATGAAGGAGCTAGATAGGGTAGAGGTAGAGAGATTTTTCTTGCTTACAAAGGATAGCAGAACTAGAGGACACAGCCTCAAAATGGGGTGGGGTGGAGTGCAGTTTAGGATGGAGTTGAGGAGGAACTTCTTCATTTAAAGGGTAATGAGTCTCTGGAATTCTCTACCCATTGAAGCGGTGGAGCCTACCTCGCTGAAGATATTTAAGTCACGGGTAGATAGGTTTCTGACAGACAAGGGAATTAATGGTTATGGGGAGAATGCGGGAAAGTGGAACTGATCCACTTCAGATCAGCCATGATCTTGTTGAATGGCGGGGCAGGCTCAAAGGGCTAGATGGACTATTACTGTTACTATTTCTAATGTTCTCATGTTCTCATGAATGTTACTTGGTATTTACCAGCCCAAAGATGATATTATCCTGGGTATTGATGTATATGGAAATTAACTTTTGTAGTATCTGAGGAGTCTCGAATGGTGCTGAACATCAACGAACATCCCCACATCTGGCATTAAATGGAAGAAAGGTCATTGATGAAGTAGTTAAGATGGTTGTGCCTATTCTGAAGAATTCCTGCAGTGATGTCCTGGGGCTAAGATCATTGACCTCCAACAACCACAATGATTTTGATTTTTGGTAGGTATGACTCCAACCAGTCGAAAGTTTTCCCCTTGGATATTGTGTGCAGTTTTGATATCCTCATTTAATGAAGATGTTCTTGCCATTGAAGGAATACAGCAAAGGTTTACCAGGCTGATTCCTCAGAAGGCAGAACTGTCATATGAGGAGAGACAAAGTCATTTGGGATTATATTCATTGGAGTTTAAAAGAGTGAGAAGGAATCTCATAGAAACTTATCACATTCTGACAGGGTTAGACAGGGTAGATTCAGAAAGAATGTTCCCAGTGGCAGGAGGTCCTGAAGTAGGGGGCCATAGTTTGAGGACTGATGTGAGGAGAAATTACTTTACTCAGAAAGTGAGGAATCTGTGGATTTTCAGCAGCTGTTAAGCTGAGACAGCAAAATCATACAATCCTGAGAGTGCAGAATAAGGCCATTTGGCCCATTGAATCCACACTGACTATCTGAAAGAGCATCTTACACAGATCCTATCCTCGTAACCCTCACATATTTACCCCTCAACTTGCACACTTTAATGGCCAATTAACCTAAACTACACATCTTTGGACTGTGGGAGGAAATCGGAGCACCTGGAGGAAACTCCCGCAGACACATAAGAGGGGAATTGAACTCATGTTCCCGGTGCTATGAGGCAGGTCTGCTAACCACTATGCCACCCAAAATGACCCAAATCTGAAAGCATTCATCCTTTAATATCACTTCTGCACATTTCTCGGTCTTAGTATTTTAATCAATTTTATTTTCTGCATAGATTCTGATGTTTCAGCATCTTTATTGTGGTTGTTGAATGAAGTGACAGTTTATTTTAGTATTAAATCTGTGTAACAATTTAGAATGAATTCTGCCTGCACTGTCTTTGCTAAAATTACTTGCAGTGTCGCACTTTTGCTGTTTAATAAACTTTGGTGCAGGTTCAAAAATTCAAAGACCATCAATTTTCATGATTCAGAACTTTTGTTTTGTAATTTCAATTTTCTCCTGTTCTTTGCACCTTTGGAGGTGCTGATTGCCACTGGAGCCCGGTTACACGGGCAGCTGGCTGTTCTGTGGTTACAGCACCTAATACTTCCCACTTGTGAAACGGCACACTGAGTGTTGGCATTCAGCACGGCCAATTCTGTTCTCACCTGATAGCCAGATTTGCTCACTTTCCAGCAGGGGTCACTGAATAGCAATGAGGAGAGGGGAGTCAAGTTGGTTCCTCTCTTCCCTACACGGGGGAGGCAATCATGTCAAATCTTATCATCTTTGCTTCCATTCCAATTAGCATCAGCTTACTTAGCACACACACACTCATGGATTAACCCCTGATCAGTATTGTTTAGTACAATGCCAAGCCCTTCATCAAGCATCAGAGGGAGCTTTTATATCGATGATCAAAATCACCTTTTATATTTTTTATTGTATATTCTGCTACTCACTTTCGGCTCTGCCTCTCGAAGTGACACACCATTCCCTGAGTGAAAAAGAACTGATTCTCAAAGCACTGACAACTACCTGATGCACAACAGCCACTGAAGCGTAAAAGAATCTTTCAAGTTGACATATCTCCATTGCTTCAGGGAAGCATGATACGCCTATTCATTTCTTCTCCTAACACTTGTCCCAGGCAGGCTGGTTGAGATAACAAATTCACAGCCAAAAAGAGTGCGACATTCATCCACATCATTCTCTTTGAATCACCATGGTGCTGACCTTTATTTAATTTTCAGTAAGTTTAAAGTTTATGTATTATAAGAAGCAAACAGACAAATTTCTAGTAAAATAAAGGGAAAGAGGGATATGAGGAAGTGGATTTTAGACCCAGGGGAGTTCAGCTATGATTTGACTGAATGGTAGAGCACGCTTGAAGGGCTGAACTTGCCTACTTCTGCTTTTAATCCCTATTAGTGTCACAGGTAGTCTTACATTAACACTACCGTGAAGTTACTGTGAAAATTGCCTAGTCACCACACTCTGGCACCTGTTAGGATACACTGAGGGAGAATTTAGCACGGCCAATGCACCTAGCCAGCATGTCTTTCAGACTGTGGGAGGAAATGGGGAAATGCACACAGAGAACATGTAGACTCTGCATAATCAGTGACCCAAGCCAGGAATTAAACCCGGGTCACTGGTGCTGGGAGGCAATGGTACTGACCACTATGCTACCATGTTTTCATTTGCACCATACATGCAATTAGAAATATAGAAAAGAGGAGCAAGAGTAGATATTTGAACCACTGAGCTTGCTTCTCCATTCAATGTGATTATGACTGATCCTCGATGTCAACACCATTCTCTCATTCTCTCTCCCATTAATCCTTGACACCTCTGGTGTCCAGAAATTTCTTTCTTAAAAATATTCAGTGATTTGACCTCCACATCATATGATTGAGAATTCTAAGGTTCACCTTCTTTGAGTGAAGAAATTTCCCCTCAGCTCGATTTGAAATAGCTTATCCTACTACCTGTGACCCCTTGTTCTAGACCCCAAGCCATGGCAAATATCCCTGCATCCAATTTACGTCACTCCGTCAGAATTCAATATGTTTCAAAGAGATCCTCTCTCATTCTTCTAAACTCCAGCGAAACAGGCCTCATCCACTCAATGTCTCCTCATATAAACTGGTGAACCTTTCCTGCACTTCCTGTATGGCAAGTACATAGTTTCATTGGTCAGGAAACCAAACATTGGACAGCGCGGTGGCACAGTGGTTAGCAGAGCTGCCTCATAGCGCCAGAGATCCAGGTTCAATTCTAGGCCTTGGGTGACTGTGTGGGTTTCCTCTGGGTGCTTTGGCTTCCTCCCATGCTTCAAAGAGTGCAGGTTGATTGGCCATGCTGGATTGCCCCTTTGTGTCAGGGGCATTTGCAGGGTAAATACATGAGGTTACAGGGATACAGCCTGAGTGGGATTGTTGTCAGTGCAGGCTCAATGTGTAGTGCAGGCCGAAGGGCCTCCTTCTGCACTGTAGGGATTTTATAATTCTATGAAAATCGCACACAATACTCCAGATGTGGTGCCACCAAGACTCTGCACAACTGTAGTAGTTCATTCTTGCTCCCTTACTCAAAATCTCTTACAGTGAAGGCCAATATACCATTCACTTTCTTAACTGCTTACTGCACCTGCATGCTTGCTTTCAATGACAGGTGTACCAGGATGCCCAGGTCCTTTTGTACATCAATAATTCCCAATCTAATAAATAATACTCTGCTCTTCTGTTTTTCCTACCAAAGTGGATAACTTTCACAATTATCCATGTTGTATTGCATCTGCTGTGCATTTATCCATTTAATAGCTTGCCTAAATTGCCTTGAAACTTCTTCAATTACATCTCACCACTCACAATCCCACCCAGCTTTGTGTCCTCAGCCAACTTGGAAATTAAGGTAACCCAGTCGCTGGTATTGGCAAGGGCAGCGTTGTGTTGGTGCCAGCCTCCTGCCTAGTTAAATGGAGGGGTGGGAGTGCTTCTGGTTACACAGTGAAAATCTGCTTGAAATCAAAGGATAAATGGAGAAACAACTGGCAGGGTTTTGTGGTTAAGGACTGGGAAGGTAAGGTAGCATGGTGTGTGAGCGAGGTTGTAATGGACTTAGATCTGGCTATGTTGCATCAGAGGGAAAATGCTTAATGTGAAACTGAAGAAGTTTGTGGGAGTTGATGGAACAGATGTTGCCAAATCTTCAGTATTGGGGCTCAATGACAATTTTTATTTGGTGGCCTCACCAGCAGAAGTTGGTTTCCCTCCAAGTCAATAGTGAGAAAAACGAATGAGATCAGGTTCATCTCAAAATACAGAGCTTTTTAAACATTCCTTGTGAAGTTCAGAAAAGTAGAAATGTCAAAAATAGTAATTAGTTTTCCTCTATCCATTGATACTACCTAAGCATTTAAACTTCCTATATCAGCCACTAGTAGGTTTACATTAACACTGCAATGAAATTAGTGTGAAATTCCCTGAGCCACCACACTTGTTCAGGTCAATCCATCCAATTAGGAAACCCAAGCACAGGACAAAACCCACACCCACACAGGGAAAACATGCAGACTCCGCATGACAGTGGCGCAAGCCAGGAATCGAACCCAGATCCCTAGCAGCAATGCTAACCATTGTGCCACCATGCCATTTCCAGCACTTCTATTTGTTTCTGTTTTCATTCTACATCACAAGACTGGATTACAGAAAGAGACACAAGAGCCTTCTGTACTGTATTATTGTGAGAAGTGCTTTTTTCTCTAGATGGGATTTGCATGAATTAACTTTGGAACTTACATGAAAAAGGTGGAGGGAGGTTTAAGAAACAATTTTGTAAAATTATGATAATAACACTCATGGCAACTCAGCTGTGGTTGTAGTTTACGGAATGTTTTGACATGCAGCTAAACCCTGGCTTACTGTAATTGGAATATTCTTTCTTTCCTGACTGGATATTTGCCTAATAGTGTGTGGTCATTTGTATAGTTAACTGCACATTAGTGTCAAGTCAGATCTAAAATATTTTCATTAAACTAATAATTTATGATAAACAGATTTTTGTTTACCAGGCGAAAATAGACTTCAATTTCCCTTAAAACTGAAGCTTATTTTCCACTTCAATTAAATATTTAAATATTTAATACTTCCCCACTGAGGTGGGAATTCGGATTGCTTAATAAAAATTAATTATCCCTCTGGCATAGAGCTTCTTCTTAAAATTATAATGAATAATCCTTTGAAATTCATTACATCTAAAGTACACATATTTAATTGCACTCATTGACACATATACCCTCAAACTGAAAAACCACCTCCCCCCAAACAGGAACATATTACTCCCTCCCAGAGATAGGCACACATAAATATACCTCTGTCTGCAAATTATTATCTGCACAAAAAATTATTACAGGTGTACCCAACCCCTGCTTCTGCGCACCAGCACACAATCATAGGTACACAAAATCCAAATGTACACGTATGTACACATATGTGCACATACAGTATTCCATGGATATAATTAAGCAAAGTCACAAGACACCCCGGCTCATTTTTTTTTCTATTCATTTATGGAACACAAACATTACAGGCTGGCCAACATTTATTGCCCATCTCTTGTTGCTCTTGGTCAGAGGGCTGGTCAGAATTAACTCTGTTGCTCTGGAGTCTCACACAGGTCACACCAAGTGAGGATGGCAGATTTCCTTCACTAAACTGTGTTAGTGAACCAGATGGGTTTTTTCCAACAAACGATAATGATTTCATGGCCGTCAGTAGATTTTTAATTCCAGATATTTTTTAACTGAATTCAAATTCCACCATCTACCATGCCATGATCCAAATCTGGGTCACCGGAACATTAGCTGAGTTTCTGGATTAATTGTCCATTGATAATAGCACCAGTCATCACTTCAGCACTTGCACAAAAATACACAAATGTGCGAATCGCCGCACTCCTGAATCTCCTGACACATGAAAAAAATAGCAGGTCGGAATGGGAGAATTGCTCCTTAAGGGGGCAATTTAGCATGGCCAATTCACCTAACCTGCACATCTTTGAACTGTGGAAGAAAACTGGGACATGCAGAAGGCCCATGCAGACATGGGGAGAAGGTGCAAACTCCACGCAGATGGTGATGACCTAAAGCCAGAATTGAACCTTGATCCTGTGAGGCAGCAGTGCTGACCACTGTGCCACAGTTCCGCCCATTTGATCAGGAAAGGCTTGTGGTAGATAACAGTAGAGAACTCATTAGTGAATTTTACAACTTACACATGGAGGAAAGGGAACAGTTCAACTGCTGTACTACAATGACAATGCTAAACATGAGATGCGGGAGCAGTTAGACTGCTGCACTACACTGACAATGCTGAGCATTGGATGGGAGGGAAGTTACACTGCAGCACCACACTGGCAAGGATAAGCATGGGATGGGGAAGCAATTGGAGTGCAAGGAAATTCTTACCTGCAGCTTTCTCAATAAATATGTAATCAAGTTCAGACTAAACTAACATTTGCTATTTATTAATGGTAATAATAATTATACAGATGCAAATTAAACTATAATAATTTCTTAACTTTCAACAAAGCTGTTTCTAAAAGGATTTAATTTTCAAGAATACTTAAAAATTAATTTTGGAATATAGTCTTTGCTAGCTAGGTCAATATTTATTGTCCATCCTTAATTGCCCCTGAGAAGGTGGTGGTGAGCTGTCTTTCAAACAATTGTAATCCCAGAAGAGTTCTGTTGGAGAGGGAGTTTAAGCATTTTGACCTAACAACTGTGAAGGAACAATGATATAGAATCATAGAATCCTACAGAACAGAAAGAGACAATTCAGCCCATCGAGTCTGGACCGAACACAATCCCACTCAAGCCCTACCCCCACATCCTCACATATTATACCCACTAATCCCTCTAAACTACACATCCCTGGACACCAAAGAGCAATTTCTTAGCAGGACCAATCAATCCAATCTACACATCTTTGGACTGTGGGAGGAAACCAGAGCACCCAGAGGAAACCTGCGCATACACGAGGAGAATGTGCAAACTCCATACAGACAGTGACCTGAGCCGGGAATCAAACCCCAGGACCCTGGAGCTCTGAAGCAGCAGTGCTGACCACTGTGCTACAGTGCTGCCCAATGTATTTCCAAGTCATGATGGTGAGTGGCTTGGAAGGAAACCTCCCCAGGATGGTGTACCCCAATACTACTTGCACTTGTCCTTCTAGATAGTAGCAGTCATTAGTTTGGAAGTCACTGGCTAAGGAGCGTTCGTGAATTCCTGCAGTGCATCTTGTATATGATACACATGTCTGTCACTGTTTAGTGGTAGTGGATGTTTATGGAAGAGGTAGCAATAAAGTCAGCTGCCCTGTCCTGGATGATATTAAGCTTCCTGAGTGTTGTTGGAGCACTCATCCAGGGCAGCAGAAAATACTCCTGACTCATGCCTTGTATATGATAAATGACTTTGGGAGAGTCAGGAAGTAAGTTACTTACCGCAGGATTGACCTGTTCTTGTAACCACAGTGTTTATATGGTGACCTCAGTTCAGTTTATGATGCTTTATGTAAGTGCGCATAAACCATCATTGTGTCCGTGGCATTTGTATCATTACTCTGATGTGAAAATATATTTGACTTGAGTGAACTGAATGTCTGGATAACCTGCTGAATTCATCCCCGACTCAGCGACAGCTAATTATAGTCCTGTCAATGAAACCAGATCAATTTCATAAAGAATCTGGAACGTGGCACCATTTAATGAGCAATGGTTCACACCTGGACAAGACTTCCCATACCCAATTAATGCATTGACAACTTGCAGTGAGATCATCCTTGAGAATATCATCCTTGGCATCCTAGCTGATGTACTAATCAAAACATATGGGCTTTGTCTCATAATCCAAATGTTATTAAAGATTATGGCAATGAAATTCCTTGAGGTGGGAGAATGGAGTGATAAGTCTTCTGACTATACAGTAATGGCAGAATTTCATATGGATTTAGAATTTTGGACACAATGATGGTTTATGCGCACTTACATAAAGCATCATAAACTGAACTGAGGTCACCATATAAACACTGTGGTTACAAGAACAGGTCAATCCTGCGGTAAGTAACTTACTTCCTGACTCTCCCAAAGTCATCTATCATATACAAGGCATGAGTCAGGAGTATTTTCTGCTGCCCTGGATGAGTGCTCCAACAACACTCAGGAAGCTTAATATCATCCAGGACAGGGCAGCTGACTTTATTGCTACCTCTTCCATAAACATCCACTACCACTAAACAGTGACAGACATGTGTATCATATACAAGATGCACTGCAGGAATTCACGAACGCTCCTTAGCCAGTGACTTCCAAACTAATGACTGCTACTATCTAGAAGGACAAGTGCAAGTAGTATGATTTTTCGAGTCTGCATCAACAACAATCCTGTCCAGCCCCTAATCCCTTTACCCTACACATTTATGCTACTAACTCCCCAACACTAATTTAGCACGGCCAACGAACCTAACCCACACATCTGTGAATCACGTACCAGCTTATAAAAAAAGGAAATTATCAAAGTAAATCAGAGAACATATCCTATGTCCTTTTTCTCTCATTCATACAAGTTGGATGCATGAGATGCCAGTTGAACCCGAGCTAGAAACCTTTGTCGATTGTCATAGAAAACCTATTTGTTTCATTAATGTCCTTTAGGAAAGGAAACCTACCGTCCTTACCTGGTCGGGCCTACATTGACTTCAGACCAGCATCAATGTGGCTGACTCTTAATGCACTCAGTTCAAAGGCTGTTAAGGATAGGCAACAAACACTGGCCTTTGAGACACATCCATATGCAATGAAAGAATTTTTAAAAACCCTACATGCAGCAAAATAAGATTTATTGATTATGGTCAAAACTATAACTCTGCTAAACAGAGGAAAGAACTATAGAAACGCAAACAAATCTCAGCCCTGACATTGTTTTAATTAGTTTGCAAAGGACAACAGAAGAGGAAAGGCACAGTTTAATTATAATTCATAGTATAAATTTCCAGCCGTCTGCCAAGGCTTAAAATAGGTGTGGTAAATTTGCATTTATATAAAAAAACCACTTGCATAATGTTGATAAAGAATGAATGAATTAATACTTTGAAATAAAGTTTATACTTTAGGGCAACATTCGCGTTGGATTGCCACTGCTGTCCAATTACTGACATGATTTTTCTTCCAATCCTGCTTCAGGCCTGAACTTCTAACTCAAGTTGGGGAAGTTCAAGGCAAGGAGAAGTTAAGCCTATGAGATAAGTGGATGGGATTAAGAGATTGGAGATGGTGGGTGGGAGGACCTTGTGGGCTTGTTGTTAGGGGCAGGGGCAATCAGGTTGGGGGTTCAGATCAAGTCTCAGGGGGGCAATTAGTGTCAGCTCAGGTCAAGGAATTTGGTGATTGTGTAAGGTTGAGTCAAATCGGTGGAGATATCGGCATGGGTTGGGATGGGTGGGAAGTGCAGATTGAGGTGGGGGAAGGTAGGGCCTTGGACATATCTGGAGATTTCCATTGACATTAGAATGTTAGTGGCTGCAGCGGAGGAGTAATTAGTCTGGAAGTGTGTGGGGAGAGGCAGGTGGGGATGGGGAGACTGGGGGGGGTGAGGGGTGCGCAGGTTCAAGGTGTATGGTCTAGGCCTTTACAATAGCTATCCAAAGCTGGAACTTAATTCCACTAACATTTCCTGAGTAACCCTGAGCGTAAACCTACTGAAAATGTCTGAAGTTTGCAATTGATATTGCATTTTCAATAGTTCCCAGCACAGGGCGATTGCCAAAAGGAAGTTTGCGTATCTGGACAATTGCCATGAAAACCCTTACTTGTAAAGTTCTGAGAGTGGTTGCCGAGTGTATCTTTGGAATACCCCCCATATCCGACACTGGGAGTTCAGAGGTTATGGCCCACTGTTGTTAAATTTGGTAGAAAACAAATATAACTGATAATCTGGAGAAATGTGAGCATTGTGATTTGCAATTCACAGTTCAACATTTGGTTTTGTGGTTTATGCCAAATTTATAATCAGTTCCCCATATCATTGAGGGGCATTCAGGATGTCAGCTTTGCCTCAGTGATTCTAATCTTTTCTCTGACCCAGGAAAGTGCTTGAAAGTCTAGAGAGACTTGACCACATAATCTAAGTTGGGTCTTTATTGCAACTCTGTGAAATGGAGCATTGTAATTAGCATCTCCAAGAAGATGACGCATATCAACACAGGCATCAAATGTAGCATTGTCAGAGGCGTTGGGTGGAATTTTGACAGAGATTGAAGAGTCCTACAGCTGGGACCATAAGCAAGTACCAACCCTCAGCCATTGGTAAACATGACAATGGGATGGCATCTTGTCACTGGAGATGGATTAACAACCTTTATCGGCACTCTATTGAGAATGGCAAACAATGTTCTGCAGCTTCCAACTCAATCAAAGGTCCAACAGTTGAGTAGCCTCAATAGTGCCACCACTAGCAATGGCCAGAACTGAGGCAGCAAGATGAAAGAGGGAGTGTCTCTATGATGAACAATCTTCAAGTGCCACTGTAATGACTCAGGAAGCTCAAATGAAAAAGAACATAGTTTATCACAGAATGCAAAGTAAAACCACTACCATGGTGCACATACACCAGTCTCAGCCTGGGACTCCATTCAGCAGGCCCAGTCCTGAGCCTTTTATAATTTTTATAAGGTAATGGGTTCCATCTGTGCAGGTCACTGCCTGTTACCAGAGGAACTCAATCTCAATGAGTCTGATGGGGAGATCAATCACTGATTCCTTATGGATCTGGGAAGGTTATCAGAGTCCAGGTAAGTTTCTTTCAGAAAGCTGAGGCCAGGAAGGGAGTCCATAGTGATTGATATTGGGATTGGGAAGATCATGACAGTCGTGGCAATCTAGCTGTAGGACCATGAAGCTTTCATTAAGGAGAGAAACTCATTGGGAGGCCATGAGGCTTCACCTGGCTCTCTGTCCACTTTTTTCTATATGTTCACAGGATGTGAGCATTGCTATTAGGCCAGCATTAATTACCCATTCCTAATTGCCCTTGAGAAGATGATGATGAGCTGCCTTCTTAAACTGCTGCAGTTGATGTGCTGTAGATACACCCAAAATGCTGTTCGGGATGGAGTTTAGCAACAGTGAAGAAACAGCAAAAAAGTCCCAAGTCAGGATAGTGTGTGGTTAGGAGGAAAACCTGAGGTGTAGGTGTTGCCATGCATCTGCTGCCTTTGGCTATCGTGGTGATAGAGTTAGAAGTGGGGCCTCATTGGAAGGTGATGGCTTCGTGATGTTATTGCTTGACTATTAATCCAAAAACTCAGTCAATGTTTTGGGGACCCAAATTCGAATCATAGCAGCTGCTGGAATTTGAATTCAATAAAAAATATCTGGAAGTAAGAATCTACTGATGACCTTAAAACAATTGTTAATTATCAGAAAAACCCATCTGGATCACTAATACTTTTGGGGAAGGAAATCTTCCATCCTTATCTGATTTGACTACATCTGACTTCAATGTGGCTAACTCTTAGCTGTCCTCCAAGGGCAATTAGGGATGGACAATAAATGCTGGCCAGCCAGCAACACCCATGTCCTACGAAGGAAAAAGGTTTGGAAGGACGTGTCAAAAGAGCCTTGGTGAGTTACTACAGTGTTTCTTATAGACAGTGCATGCTTCTGCCACTGTGCATTGGTGATAGAGGGAGTGAATATTGAAGATGGCAGATGGGATGTGAATCAAATGAATTACTTTGTCTTGGACAGTTTTGAGCTTCTTGAGTGCTATTGGAGCAGCACTCATCCAGTCAAGTGAAGGATATTCCATCAGACTCCTGACTTGTGCCTCGTGGAATATGAACAGGCTTTGGGGAAGTCATAAGTGAGTTATTTCTGTGGCGTGAGTTTCCTTTATCTCTGTCCTACTTTTTGTTGGGTCTCAATCTACTCTCTCCAATACTTTTTTACCAGTAATACAACAAGCATCAATAACATGATGTGGGCAAAAAGGCAAGCATGACTAAGTTTGAATGTTTGTCTTTAATTGGTATTTTATAAACTGAGTTTTTTAAGTTGACATACGTAAATCAAATTTAATCCCAGGAGGAATTTGAAGATCATTGGCAGAAATGCATTAATGTACCATTAATACTAATGCACCAAATTACTTTAATGTAGATTTAGTACGTCTCTTAGCTCTAACAAAAAGAGTAATTGTCCTCCCCCTTTGTGTTCATTAAAAGAAATGACTTCCTTGCATAAATGTTATTATTCCTGTGATTACGCAATAAAGTAAAATTTAAAAATTCTAATTTGAATATAATAGTTATTGAACAACAGATTCCTGAGAATGATAAAACTGCAATTCAATCAGGAGCTTCAGATCAAATTATAAATGGCAAAATTTGTTCTCTGAATTCACCTGAACCCCAGGGACTGCGGTTCAGCATTAGGTACCTCCTACGTAATGCCATCTGTAACTTTTATATAAGTCTGTAACAGGCAACTTTTAAACTGCATGTTGAGAGCATGTTGACTTCATTTGTTTTGGTTCTTGGGCACATTGTAGAAAATATATCCAATAGATTTTTCCTAATCTCAGCAAGGAGATCATGCATGTTTATCAGCGCATTGGAAACAACAAGTGTGGAATTATTTCACCTGAGACTAGGTCCATGTTGGACACGGGAATGTAGGACATTTCTTGATGTAGAGGCTAGCGGGGAAAAGATGCCATATCCCATGCCTCATTAATTAGGCCTTGTGGGTGGGACTCTTGCGCCACATTCCTTGGCAGCAAGCCTAATGGCTCCTTGTCTGCTCTTTGATCTGGATCCCATATCGAAAAGGTGCCCAACATCACTGACTCACTATTGAAAGAAGAAGGTGGACCTTCTGAGAAAGAAGATTGATCTCCAGGAATATTCTGAGGCTAGAAGATGAACCTCCTCCAGGATGCTGAATCACCTGCAGATGTCCCTCCCAACTTTCCACTGTTATGGTATTCTGTTATATTATGGTAAACCTGGTATTGTCAGACTTCTTACAGTCTGGTGTTCTGGGACCCAGGGTTGCTGGTGGCCTTTTACCTGAACTCTGGAGATAACCGCACAACATAGTTCTAGATGTGTTCTGGACTGGTATGCTTTGCTGCTGGCGAGGTGAAGAATCTGGCATGGGTAGGACGTTCCGGTCAGGCCTTCCTGTACATCCCATTAGTGGGATGCAAATCAATTTCACACTAGCCGCCAATGGGTTTTCCAAGCTGTTATGAGGGTAACCAGCTGAAGATCCAGCAAGAATTTCACATCAGCGTACAACTGAGTTTGGCACTATCACCAAATTCTCCCACCCATCCCCATCCCACCATTGGGCCCACCTGCAGGGGCATGGGAGAATTCTGCCGCAAGTGAGTGTTCAGGTTAAACAGTCTGAGAGGAAAGGGAAGATTATTGTCCTTTCCCAGCCTATATCCTAAGGACCTGCTCTGAAAAGCAGATCAAAATCAAAACAGTTCACATGATTGATTCGTGGAATGAGGGGGTTATCCTCTGAGGAAAGATTCAACAGGTTGGGACTGTATTCAGTGCTAACCACTGTGCCACCTTGCTACACATATGAATTAGAAAATCTGACAAGAATCTGTTAAATAAATGAGAAATGATTGGTGCTGCTCTTTCAAAGAACAGGTTTAGATTCTTGCAATTGCAATTTTGAAATACCTGGCCACAGCATCAAGAGAAAACTTGGGCCTCTTCAAATGGATCTCTTCTCTGAAGCCGCCAGAGAACCACTTTATTTTTTATACATCAAATGGAAATATAGAGAAGCCTTTCAAAGTTGATGGAAAAATCTGTGCAATTCAGGAAGCACTGTAAGTGCTATAAGCTGCAGAACAATGGACCGGATGTAGGAAGATGGGATTAGAACAGGCATTGGTATCTTTGGGCTGGCAGGAACAAAATAGGTCAAATGACCTTCTTCTGTGCCATACTTTCTTATAGTAGAAGATGATTTTTAGATGCATTGGTCATGCTAAATTCTCCCTCAATTTACCTGAATGGATGTCGGAGTGTTGCAATTAGTTGTGTGCTCCAAACAAAAAACAGCACTTGATGGGCAGGATTCTCCAATTTTGTTTGCCTTGCTTCAACTGGCAGTATGTGACATGAGTGTATCTTTAAGAGTTTGTTTTTAAATCATGTTCTCTGTAGCTCTCAGATTTCATTGTGGCACTGGGTTGTCCTCTTGGAGCCTTTTTATTGCTCCTTCTATATTTTGAGTAGGGTTTGCTTATTTTTACTCTGGGAATTAATTTTATGACCCTGCATTGTCAGAAGGAAGAATATTTACAGGTCAGGTGACAGGAACTCTTTCAGTTTTAGTTCTGAGCTACAGGTTTTAGTCTAGAAGTGAGTGGATATCAGACTGAAAACAAGCTCTCTCTCCTTGGTCTTGGAAAATTCTGCTGTTTAGCTGAAAGCTTTCCTGGACTAGAAGATCTGCTGTCAGTGGCTTGATGGGAGAGTCTCCCTTGTGTTCTGCAAATCTGTTCTGGCTTCAAATTTTTTTTGAGTGTTTCAAGGAAATTGCGGAATTTATCTAAAGGACTAAGTTCCAGTATCACGTGAGCATTAGTGTTTGCTGTTTTAATCTTGTGAAAAGGGTTTATTTATTTGACTGGTTTGATTGGGATAGTTCCTATATTCATTAAGGATTATACTACATCATGATGTTTGTTTTGTGTTTGTAATTGATAAAAAGTTATTGCTAATTTTCTTTCCATATGTATTAAGTATATCCTTAAATAAACTTTGTTTGAGAAAAGCTCCCTAGTGGGTCATTGGAATCATACCTGAAATAACCATATCATGCCTATCCTAGCCAAATTCAAGATGTAAAACTTATGATCCAAACAGGCTTCATAAAACACTGTGGAGAACGTTACCTGAATTGTCACACAGTGAGGACACTCAGCCAAATCCCCATTCACTGCAGCAGGACTGGAGAATCCCGGACAGGTCGGAGAATTCTGACCATTTTCTTACTTCACTGGGTTGACCAACTGTTGCGGAGAAGTATTCCATGAAAAGCTGTGCTTATTCCAAAATGGGAAGTGGAATGCCTTTAGTGGCGAAGCAGGAAGTAACTTTAAGAACCACATGTGAACAGATCACACACCCACATGCAGTGTAGCTTGGGGAGGAATCTCAAAATGCCAGGAACTATTGAACCAACGATAAAGGAGTTCACTTAGTCCATTGTCCCTATGCAGTCTCTTCGGCAGAGTTACCCCACAAGTCCCTGCTTCAGCCCTTCCTCATTCCCCAACCAATTCTTTCTATTCAAGCAGTAATCCAATTCAATTGTGAAACTTATTATTGAATCTGCTTCCACCACATTATCTGAAAGATGTTGTGGTTAGGTGCATTGTCCATACTGAATTTTCCCTCAATATACTCTGAAGAGGTGACTGAGTGTGGCGACTAGGGGGTTTTCACAGGAACTTAATTGCAGTGTTAAGATAAGCCTACTTGTAACACTAATAACTAAATTTAAACTTAAAACTTAAACACTCTTTCAGATTGTGCTTTCCGGATCACAAACTGTGATGTAAAGAAAATCGAGAAAATAAATTAAACTTCATACAAACAACTAAATATACATTATACTCAGTGTAGCATCATTTAATATTAGGCTTAAAATAAAGCATAACATGAGTAAATATTTCTCCCTACAGAACATCCATTACTGGGGAATCCAAATTGTGCTTATTACCACTATTAGTAATCATATGTATACAAGAATCAAATCCTGTTTGCCAAAGCCACTTAGATTAAGTCTATATGTTTGGCATTAGCTGTATTACTGAGCTTGCTTTGTAAAGGAAGTGGTAATGCTTGTATTTTTTTTCTGTTTGAGCAATGCATCTACTGTTGTCCACCAGTCAACTGTTCAAACAATGGATATCAATGCAGAACTGCCCAATACAACATTTGTCTTATTATAAAGAAAAAGCATATTTTAATAAGACACAGTAAAGGGTTCACACAAAAGAATTCCCAGTGTTTTAACTCCAACTAGATGTGAGTCCTTTTACTCTTTTAAGTAAGTTGTTATGTTTACTTATTGGTCACAAGTCAGCTTACATTAACGGAGCAATGAAGTTACAGCAAAAACTCCCCAGTCACCAAACTCCGGCGCCTGTTCTCAGCTGCTATCAGGTTTTGTGGTCATCTGATTTTCAGATTTGCTGGAAATCTATTCAACTCATTTGCCATACTTAGCTTCCAAACAATTCGGAAATTATTGTTGTGTATTCACGTTTGTTCATGTTGGAACAATGTCACTTTCAGAGCCCAAGCACATGGCATATTGATGATGCTGTTTTTACAGTCTATCCTGATAGCCAGTAGAGTAAACACCTTTCTAATAAAGCTGTTGTTTGTATCTTCATGGTCTGCAAGTCTATCTTTTAAAATTACCACAAAGTAAACTGACGACGAGGTCGGAATCATGCTGGCAGATTCCCAAGTACAGAGAAATTGTCAATCCGTGCTGGAGACATCTGAAAGGAATTGAGAAGATAAAAACATCGCTACACCAAAGCTGGCAATGGACGGATGCCAAATATTGGTAGCAGCTATCGAAGGAATCAAAATTCAAACAAAATCTCGAGAAAATAACATTGTAAAGAAGTTTTACTATCAATGAGAAGTGGATACATGCCATTGTATTAGCACAGACAAGACAAGTCTCCTACACCATTCTATCTTGGGATAATGTAGTATGGGGAAGACACGCTGATTAAATTTTAACAACTAGAACAACTTTGACAGAGAGAAGAGGAGGGGTTTTTGTAGCTCCACCGGCATGTGTTTCTTGCTGTGGGAGGTGCCACACCATTAACGGGGGGGCGAGTCTTCTAGTTCCACCACTGTCAGTGGGATTTTCCTTTGACTGCACTGCATGCTGCCAGGAAAATCCACGGCAATAACCTGCTGTTGGTGGGCCCAGAAGATCCCGCCATTGTGAACGATCAGAAAATTCAGGCCACAGTCAAACAAGAGTCTGCAACAAACTGTGCCAAGTGAAGAACTGGCCATTACTGAGATCCTGACAATATCGGAAACAAATGGCAAAGTCGGTATCCTAGCTGAGGACACTTTAACAGAGAGCAAACCTCCAAAGCCTACACCGACACCGATTTGAGACAATATGGATAAGGTCCAAACAAAATCAAAGTCTTAAGAGGTTGCATTCAACATGAAAGATAGACATCTGAGGTTCACTAACAACTACACAGGAATTGATATCCTCCGAAAATATCCAAAGATGTGCAGGTTAGGTGGATTGGTCATAATAACTTTCTCTTTAGTGTCAGGAGGTCCAGCTAGGGTAAATGCATGGAGATAGGGCATGGGTGGGGTTATGCTTGGTGCAGACTTGATAGGCCAAATGGCCTTTCTCTGCACTATAGGATTCCATGATTCTAGGAAGTGCCTAACTGATGCGACGTCCTTTCTCTTGCAAGCTGACCAATGGAACAGCCCAGACTATCCTCGTACCCCTGGACCCACCAGGCTCAAGCAGGTCAAAAGAAGCTTCTTCAACCCCACCATTTAAGAGGCATCACAGGTATCACCTACACACAGCACCAGTGTGGATAGTCACACCTCAGTGGGTACAATAGGTTCGCTGGCTTCTGGCTTACTCACTTGTGAGCACCTTACAGCTGAAGATCCATAGAACATAGAACATTACAGCATAAACAGGCCCTTCAGCCCACAAATTACGCTGATCATATCCATACCTACCAGGCCATAGAACTATCTATAACTCTCAATCCCATTAAATCCCATGTGCTCATCTAGAAGTCTTTTAAAAGACCCCAGTGAGTTTGCCTCTACCACCACCGATTCCAATCACTCACCACTCTCTGAGTGAAAAACTTACCCCTGACATCTCCTTACCTACCAGGCCTATCTATAACCCTCAATCCCACTAAATCCCATTCCACAGCAGACAAAGTAGGAACCTCCCAGGGAATCAGCACTCGGAGGGATGCATGAACCCAGAACTCTGCTGAGCCCTTTGCCAATGAGGTACCCCTGGGCCTGATCATCCCACAGCTGCTGAAGCAGCAAAGACAGAGTCATGAATATCAGGAAGGGATAGCTGTCTTTGCAGTCTATCTCCCAGGGGATGCTTGCAAATGTCATCTCAGATACCACGGCGTGGCATTGAACGGGTCATCTCAAGCTCAGCTTTGGGACACACCTCGGTGTAGTGGGAATATCAGAAAAATTAAAAAACCATTGGTGCTTAGTAGGCATGGATGAAGGTGCACACTAGTGTAGATAGGTCACAATTTTGTTTTCAAAGTTTGGTCACAAATTTCACTTTGTTCACCCACAGAGACTCCTCTTTGTCTGTTTGTGGTACCAAGCTTGGGGCAACCATTGCATTCACTTGGTACTTCATCCCTGCGGGTGTGAGAATGGTGCTGCCATGTCCCTCCCACCCTCTGGCTAACCCCCACTAAGGAAGGATATTCCCTCAGCTATGATTCAGACAGAAACACAGGAAGGAGGGCATGGGAAGCATTGCCTACATGCCAGCCTCCACCACCGCTTTAAAACATAGGGCACCCCAACACGAAGGAAGGTTAGCTCTCAAATTGAGCTCTCCTGACCTTAATTGGCAATTCTGGAAGCCCCACCCTTGGCCTCAAGTTGAACTTATCTGCATCCACTCCCCCCCCGAGCCACGAACACCGGGGAGGGTGCTGGTCTGAGTGCTGACCTCCAAAATTCCTCTTTGAGGTGAAGGTGCCATTTTCACTCACAAATGATCTGTTGAAAATAGCGCTGGAGTTATTGGGGGGGGGGAGGTCCTTAGTATTAAAGTATTAAAACAAGCTTAACATTAAGGGACAATTTAGTACGGCCAATCCACCTAACTTGCACATCTTTGGACTATGGGAGGAAACCAGAGCACACAGAAGAAACTCATGCTGATACGGGGAGAACGTGTAAACTCCACACAGTCACCCGCTGCTGGAATTGAACCAGGGTCCCTGGTGCTATGAGGCACCAATGTTAACCACTGTGCCACTGTGCTGCTTAAGATATAGATCTTTGAGATTTTGTAGATCTGATTAATTGCTGTATCACACCTCGATTGTAAAAGATTCCCCTTGGAAATAAGGTTGCTACAAATTCGGACACATTTACAGGCTCTGAACCTATTGTTCTAATGAGATGTCAGGTCATGAAGCTTGATACCACCATCACAGATGAGGACCCTTAACAAGACGAAACTGTATTGTACGGTAATTGTGTTCAGGTTCCAAATCATTCCAATGGCTATTTATGACTTTTGCCCCCTCATGCTTTTAAACATTTACATTCTTCATACATTATGGAATAGAATATGTATCACTGAACTGGCCATTCTGTTGGAGTTAAAGATCTATGTTCACAATGCTCATTGCAGATAGCGCATTGTGGTAAAAGATCATTTGGAAAGTTGGTAGCCTCTGAAATAATACTTGGTAATGATGTGATAATTCATGGCATCACCGTTCATGCCTTGATACTAAAAGAATAGGAAAAGATGAAGAGGTTTATATTATATAGGTTTATCATGCAATGTCTAGAATAAAGAAAGACAGAGCAGTTCATAATGTATAAATTTATACAGTAGAATAATGAAAAATTGAGAATTTATTGTGTATATAGTGCAGGATAAGAAAGATGGAGTGATTTATATTGTAAATGGAACACTTCATCACGTTTAAATTACTAGCATAGAATAAGGAAAAATGGAAAAGTTTATAGAGTGAATGTTCATATTGTATAGGAATATTGTACAGATGTTTATAGCGTACAGTGCAGCATAAGGAAGTAGGGAGAGATTTACAGTCTCTAGGTTGACACATGATAAGTTTATCATGCACAGGTTTATAGTGCACATGTTTATGTATATTGTGTATATATTTTTAGTGTATAATGCAGAATAAGGAAGATTTATAGTGTAGAGGAAGGAACGCTGGAAAGCTTTATAGTGCATAAAGTAAGAGAGAGCAGTTCACAATGTGTAGATTTTAAGGATAGAATGAGGAAAAATGGAGAGGTTTCTATTGTATAGGTTTATAATACTCAGTGTAGGATATAGAAAGATGGAGCAGATCATAATGTATAGATTTATAGTGCAGATTAAGGAAAAATTGAGCAGTTTATATTGTGTAGGTTTATAGTACTTAGTGCAGAATAGGGAAAGGTGGAGCACTTCATAATATATAGATTTATAGTGTAGAATAAGGAAAAATGGTGAGGTTTATAGTGTTGCTGACAGATGGTAGCATACGGGTGATGTAGATCTCCAATTCCACTGCCGACAGCCATGTGTTCAAAGACGGTATGTGTGACAGTGTGGAAAACACTGTGAACAGTCCCTGCAGCTTCTTGCTCTTCCTCCATGTATGACCTGGTGCTCATTCTCCCCACCTCAGAAGTACAAAGGGCTCAGTAAATCCTGTTGGAATTCATACCCTAAGCCAACTGACCGACAGCCTGCAACATCAATAACTTGCCTCTTTAATGTAGGAAAATGGCCTATGGTGCTTCACATGAGCATTTGATACTCAAACAGGGATTAGTACTTTCTCTGCGTGCTTGGTGTAGCTAAATTCTAAACTCAATCCCTACAAATGTTTTCAAGGGTTTTTGTATGCCTCATGCATAAAGAACATCCTGAATTCAGTCAGCTGGCATTCAAAATACTTTAAAGGAATTAACAAAAAAAAAGCAAGAAAAATTAAAGGCATATTATGAAAGATTCACCATTCAAAACACTTGCAAAATGATCTGAGAGAAATTTTGGATCTGGTTGTTCAAAAAAATCATCATTTTTTTTGTATAATCTTTCAATTTAATAGCTATCTCTTTCAAATCCATTTTGTAAAGTGAATTTTAACTTGGCTTCTTAAATCACATAAGTAAGAGGCTTCACAAAGCAATGTCACACTTCTTTCTCCCACTCTGGGGCTCTCCATCATACTTTGCCATTTTTTAATACTCTCATCATAAATTTAACAATCAATAACAAAGTCTTTCAAGAGATTCAAGGTAACAGTAAAATGACAGTATATCTTTTTTGGGAATTAGCCTTGTATTGGCTATTTCCCTCTTCCACCGAACACAATTACCACATATTACAGACTTGTTCTGTTAAGGGTCCTCACCTGCCAAGGTAGCACTGACCTTCCTGACCTGACATCTCATTAGAACTATAGGCTCAGAGCCTGTAAGTGCATCCTAATTTGTAGCAGGCTTACCTCTGAGGAGTTTACACCTTATAACCAAGGTGTGATACAATAGTTAATAAGACTTATGAAGTCTGAATGATCCGTATGTATGATCAACAGAAATCAAGATGATAGATTATTACAGACTACACTGATTTGATACATTAAACACACTATTCTGGTTGATTTTCATTTTTCTTAAATTTGCAATTGCACAAAGTAAATTGAATGCCTGTTTCTTGATGATTAAAAATAACTAAATATATTAAACAGCTTCATTTCAAAATTATAATTACAATAATCTTTTCCTCAACACGCTTCACTTTTTTCTTGCCGTCTTTAATTAAAATGCTCTGACGACTCAAGCTGATAGAGATTTGACAAGGATGGGAATGAGTGTTTTTAGGCTGGGGAGTCACTGTGTGACATTTGCAACACAGAAGGAGGCCATTCGGTCCATCATGTCTGCGCCGGCTCCCGGAAGAGGTACCCAGCTAGTCCCATTCTCCAGCCCTTTCCCTGTAGCCCTCTGAATTAATCACTTTCAGATATGTATCCAGCTTCTTCTGAAATCGTCAATCAAATTCGCCTCCACCTCTCTCACAGGCAGCACATTCCAAACCCCAACAGCTCTCTGACTAAAGAAGTTTCTCCTCATCTCGTTCTTAATTTGTTTGCTGGTCACTTTGAAATAGTGACTCCTAATGAAGTGAGAGTAAAGTCGGCAGGTAGCCGCCCCCCTTTAGTCCCACTACCCAAAAGTGATTCTCGGACCTACATTCCCAGCCCCAAGTCAAACTTATCTTTGCCCCTTTGGTGTGAGTTAAGTTACAAGCAGCTGAGTTCTGGATGAGGTAAAAGTTCACAGTGCAGACTATGTTGATGTTACCCTTGTTTCAGTTTTTGGAACGTGCATTTGAGCAGCTCACAGAAGGTCCACTTTGGGTCTTCTAACAATGGGAATGATTTTGAGCCCACACTCTCTATCCGCAGGAATGGCAAATTGTATTCAAAGTCAGACAAGTGCAATTTGCACCAGTGAGTTCCCGAGTTCCAATTTTACTGGCTTCTCACCGGTGGAGTGGTGTGAAACATGCTGTGGGACCACTGCAAGCTCATTTGAATATATTAGCATGTCATTAGCCAGCATGCTCTCTGGGACATACCCAAAGCCTTGCCGGATATTCAGTGGATGCCAATGTGGCATCGCGTTGGCGCCATTTACAACAGATTCACCTGATGAGAGCTGGACTTCTTCATGTCAGAGGAGGATTTTGGAGTTAGTTCTCAGACAGACAGCACTTTCTGCAATGTGCATTGTCCAAGGGGCAATAAAGAAGATATGTTTGACTTGGGGCTGGGAATGCAGGTCTGGCAATCACCATTTCGGGGAGTGAGGCCAGCAGGAGTCACTGGCAGGCCTAATTCTTATTTCATTAAGGGTCACCATTTCAAGGTGGTCACAAGAGAGCTGGGAGTGGAATGAGGAGAAACTTCTTTATTCAGAGAGCTGTTGTGGTTTGGAATGCGTTGCCTGGGAGACAGGTGGAGGCAAATGCTACAGAATGTTTCAAAAGAGAGCTGGGTACATATCTGAAAGTGATAAACTTAGAGGGCTACAGAGAAAGGGCTGGAGAATGGGACCAGTTGGGTAGTTCTTTTGGGAGCTGATGCAGATACTATAGGCTGAATGGCCGCCTTCTGTCCTGCAAAATTCTATGATTGCATGTGTGAAGAGTAACAATGAGGCATGAGTGGACAAGACCAATGTGCTGAGGGCCAGTGTGAGTGTTGACTGTTCTGCTGGAAATGTGAGGTTCCTACAGACAGAGGAACAAGTGGAGCTACAAGGTGTGTTGATCTGAGTCATGTTGTCTCGGAAAGTTGGAGTGTGAGGTATGATAGCAGGAAAAGTTGGACCACCTACCTCTCCTGAAGTTGTAGATTATCCTGTCGCTCTATCTCTAGATTGAATGGAAAACATTCCTGCTGCTGACTTTCTCTACCATGTCCAACCATGCCCGCTTGGTTCTTGGACAAGATCTCCTAACTGCAACCCTTCAGATCCTGCAAGGACTTTATCTCCAAGTAAAAGTGGAAGACCTGAGGAGCCATCTTCCCAGGTGCCAATTCCTGTGGTAATTGGAGCCTGAGAGGCCCAAGCACTGATGAGGTGTCTGAAAATTTCTGTGATTCCTTTAATCAAAATCCTTTCCTTTGACATTTGATCATGCATGTTCTTCCTAATTGGTCAGGGAGTCCAGACGATAATTGGATTGCTTTTGTAAGGATTTTAAAAAAATTGTGGGACATGGATGTCACGGCTGGCTAGCATTTATTGTCCATCCCTGGTTGCCTGAGTGCAGTTGAGAATCAACCATGTTGCTGTGGCTCTCGAGGCACATGTAGGCCAAGCCAAAAAAGGATGACAGATTTCCTGCCCTAAAGGACATTAATAAACCAAATGGGTTTTTCCAATAATCAGCAATAGTTTCAAGATTATCAGTAGATTCCTAATTCCAGGTATTGTTAATTGAATTCAAATTCCACTATCAGCTGTGGCGGGATTCGAACGCCGGTCCCTAGAAGATTAGTTGAGTTTCTGGATTAATAGTCTAACAATAATACCACTCGGCCATGACTTCCCCTAATGGTGTTGAGAGAATCCGGATTGAAAGCCGAAGACGGTGCTGCAGTACCAGCAAGGACTAAGGTGGTATGATTCTGCTCAACCTTTCAGAACAGTGGTTTCTCATCAGAACTGGTGAAACTGTTTCTCTGCTGCCAGTTGTTGTTAGATCAGCACTTTTTATTCTTATTTCAGATTTGCAGCATCTGCAGTGTATACCATTACAATCTCATTGATTTGTGAATTAAGCTACCTTCATAGAAAAACATAATTCCTGCTATGTCAATTGGCTTATTGAATGCACACCGACAACAATCCCCCCCAAATTCCCAGCTCCATAATTCCATGTATTTACGCTGCTAACCCCGCTGACTTTAAGGACAATTTAGCATGGCCATTGAACCTATCCAGCACATCTTTGAACTGTCAGAGGCAACAGGGGCACCCGGAGGAAACGCATGCAGACATGGGGAGAACATACACACAGTCACCTGAGGTTGGAATTGAACCTGGGTTCCTGGCATTGTGAGGCAGCAGTGCTAACCACTGTGCCAGTGAAGGGTTACAATAATTCATTTATTTTATTGAATAATAACAACAATTCAATTCAAACAATTAACGATAAACCTTCCTTCTGATTTGAAGAGGTTGAATCTTAACCTCTTCATCTTAATCTTGCACCTTGCTCACAACATTACTGATCCATTTTACTTACCAGCGCAAAGTGTCTCCTGACACTAATGTATCTGTAAAAATGCAGCCCATTTGATAATATAAATAGCTTCTTGTTTGAATCTGGGGCCATTCTTTGGGACATTTGATTTTGGAGCAGCAATGAGCCAGATGGCGAGTGGAATATTCTCACCAGTGATGTGAATCAGGAGTCAGATCTCTGCCAGAAGTTATCAAGAAACATTCTACCAGGACAGTGTTGCTATTTTGAGCAACACACACACACATTTGCTTATTAATTAGTAGCTTAATCTGCCTTTCTCCAGAGATCTGGAATTTGGCAGATCATTTTTGTTTAGTTACAGTTCCAAAATAAATCTCCCATTTTCAATGAGTTAAGCAGCTTTTAACTAAACATGGCCAAAAATATATGAAGGACTCCTCCCAAGGTAAACTGCCCACCAATACTCCAGTAATCCACATTCTCCAATGAAAAGTCTTTTCGAAGAGTACAAAATAACCCACACTTCTCATATGTGCTTCTCACATCCCATGGTTAAATTATGAAACAGAATACTTGCAAATCTGTTGAGATGCAAGAAAAGATTTTAAGAATATTTACTTGAATCCTACATGGATTGAGGAGGAAACTCAGTTCTAGAAGTAAGATGCACATTTATATAGCACCTTTTATGACATCAGAATATCCCAAAGCATTTCAAAGCCAATGAAGTACTTTTGAAGTCATATCACAGTTGTAATATACAAGACTATAAAGGGTTGTGAACAAAGCCCAGTGCATCATGCAAACCAGTCTCCCGTCCATTGACTCCATCTGCACTTCCCATTGCACTGGAAAAGCAGCCAGCATAATAAAGGATCCTACACACTCCGAACATTCTCTCTTCCACCTTTTACCACGGGGTAAAAGATACTCAAGTCTGAGATCACTTACCAACAGACACAGGAACAGCTTCTTTCTTGCTACCATCAGGTTTTTGAATGGATCTACCTTATAATAAGCTGACCTTTCTCGACTTTTGAGCAATGGCTGCAAAATTACATTCTACACTTTCTCATTTCCTTCTGTTTGTATACTCTATGCTTTGTCTATATAGTGCATAAGAAACAATAGTATTCACTGCACACCAATACATGTGACAATAATAAATCAAATCAAATCAAGATAGGAGCAATTTGCACAAAGAAAATTCTCAAAAATGAGATGAATGACCAGATAACCTGTTTTTGTTTTATTACTTGGATGGTGGGATAAATATTGACTAGCTCACCCAGAGTAACTCCCCTGCCTTTCAAAAATAGTGCCATGGGATCTCTTACATTCACCTGCTGGAGGCACCTCAGTTTAACATCTCATTTGAAAGAATGCACTTCTAACTATGCATTATTGCTTCAGCATTATCAATACATCATTGTGCTCAGATGGGATTTGAACCCATAGCATTCTAATTCAGAAACAAGATTGGAGAAGGTGAGATTGTTTTCCTCAGGGGAGAAGTGTTTATCATTTTGAAGGATTTTGATAAAGTAAATAGGAGGATCAATAACCATATTTAAGCAGATTGTCTATGTAATAGAAGCATCTGATGCCTGAAGGGTTAACATGAGCCTGAGCATAGTATTGCCTGCAGGATGTTTTAAGAAGATACATGACCGAGAGCGGGGGCCAGTCTAGAGGTGAGTAACAATGTGTAAGGTGAGGTGTTCTCCCCATATGTACTATATGGGCAGCACATTGCCACACTGCTTAGGCCTGCTACTGCACAGTGCCCTAGTTTGATTCCTGGCTTGGGTCACCCTGTGTCTGGAGTCTGCAGCGTCTCCCTCTGTCTGCGTGGGTTTATTCCGGGTGCTCCAGTTTCCTTCCACAGTCCGAAACATGTACTGGTTAAATGCATTGGCTATGCTAAATTCACTCATGCAGCCGAACAGGTGCCAGGGTGTGGCAACAAGGGGATTTTCACAGTAACCTCATTGCAGTGTTAATGTAAGCCTACTTGTGACACCATTGAATAAACTTTAAATACGCGTATAGCTGAGAATTGTTTGTAAAGGTTTCCTTGCAACTTACATAAGACTGTTTCATGATGTGCAAACAATAGCCTTCAAGAGTAACAACAGCAAAATATATCACGGTACCAGCAGTTCATAGAACCAGAGGAGAGTTGAAGAGAAGTGTATAAGCAGTAAGCTATTAGGATTTGGAATGCATTTCTTGGAAGCAGTTTCAGTAGCATCTTCAGAGAAATTTAGATGGCAGGTTTGATAATAAAAACTTTGGGTAATTATCAAAATGACAGAAACCCTGCAGTACAGAAAGAGGCTATTTGGTGCATCATGTCTGCACTGACCCCAATCCCACCCAGGCCCCATCCATATATCCCCACATATTTACCCACTAATCCCTCTAACCTATGCATCTCAGGACATTAAGGGCAATTTTTAGGATCAACCTAACCCACACATCTTTGGACTGTGGGAGGAAACCGGAGCACTGGAGGGAACCCATGCAGACATGAGGAGGATGTGCAAACTCGACACAGACAGTGACTCAAGCCGGGAGTTGAACTCAGTCCCTGGAGCTGTGAAGCAGCAATGCTAACCACTGTGGTACCATGCCACCCCTGTGCTACCTATCAAGATAGAGCAGAGCATTGGATTAATTGTAGCCCTTAAAAGTCAGCACAGGCATAATGTTTTGAAAAGCCACCGTCTGCACTTCATCATTCTAAGATGTCAGAAAGGAGGTTACTCCTGAAGAAGTGAGCATGCTTCAGAACATGAGGAGCAATTTTATGAAGAATGATAGGAAAATGTAATGAAGGGCAAAATTTCAGGACCTGATGGGATGCATCTTATAATCTGGAATGAGGTAACAGAGAAAATTGCAGAGAAATGATATTTCAGTTTTATATTGAGTTTAAATGTGTGCTGGAGTGTTCCTTTGAAAAATATAGTCTAGTGCTTAATATCTGTACCAGGAAAAATATGAAAGTTAGAATAAAATATGATATATCCACATAAAGAGATCAAGGGCAAATCGTTAAAAGTAATCATCATGAATTTCCCAAGGGATGGTCACACTTGGCAAATGAATTCCCTAAGGACTAACAGACTTGACAGGAATGCAATAGATATTGTGTACATGGATGTTCATAGATTCCCTGCAATGCAGAAGGAGGCCATTCGAATCTGCACCAACCAACAATCCCACTCAGTCCCTAACCCCACATACATACTTCACTGATCCCTCTAACCTATGCATCTCAAGACACTAAATGGCAATTTAGCATAGCCAATGCACCTAACTCACATATTGGATTGTGGGAGGGAACCAGAGCACCCAGAGGAAACTCACACAGACACAGAGAGAACATGCAAATTCCACACAGACAGTGACCCAAGTCAGGAATTGAACCTGTGTCCCTGGTGCTGTAAGGCAATAGTTCTAACCACTGTGCCACTGTGCAGTCTATGTTCAGAAAGGCTTTGACGAAGCATGCTCAGAAGATTATTAGGAATGATTAAGAGGTTAGAATGAAGGTGAGGATGATAAAATGTACTGAAAATTAGTACGTGTGGAGAGAACTGAGTGTAGGAGTTAAGGGTAGTGTATCTGAATGGTTGGAAGAGGGCAGTGGTGTCCCACAAGGCTCAGTTCTGAGGCCACTTCCAATCACTCTGCACATCTAAGGTTTGAATTAGGATCTAGATGGGCAACTGTCAGAATTTAGTGACATCAAAATAGGAGGTATTGTTGATTCTTTAGAAGACCACTGTAAGTTGCAAAAATAGATAGTAACAAATTAGACATGAACTAAAAATAACTAGCAGATGGAACACAATACCAGTATGTATGAGGTGCTACATTTTGGTGAAAAACATCGAGCGGTAATTATTCAGAATAGAAATAGATTCAATGTTTAGAAGAATAGAGGGATTTCAGAGTATAGGTTTTTATGATATTAAAGATAGCTTTCTGGGTTGATACGGCTGTGGGAATGCTAATAGAACTCTCAGTTTATGACAAGATAATAGCCTTGATTTTGCTGTTGTAATGATGACGACACTGTTACCGTTTGCCAACATTACTCTGTGATGCTGACAGCACCTTCTGGCATCTGTACAAGCACAGCTAAACATGGAGATCCAGAAGTTACTACTAGTGATTCCCTTCCCCTCGGCAGGGTGCATTACTGAAACCCTCGCAGATCTAGACCAGAATTCTCTAGTCGCACACGCCCTCTATCGCTGCCACTGAAAACAAAGAGTTTGCCGTTCAAAGCAGCAGGATTGGATAATCCCAGCCATAAGCAAGGTTGAACAATTCCGACGTGGACTGAGATTATGTGGATTGCCTCCGGCTGCTCTGGTTTCCTTTCACAGTCTGAAAGATCTATAGATTAGGTACATTGGCCATGCTAAATTCTCCCTCAGGTTTCAGAATATGGTGACTAGAGGATTTTCACAGTAAGTTCATTGCAGTGTTAATGTAAGCCTACTTGTGATACTGATAAATAAATTAATTAAATTAAAACTAAGATAAAAGCAAAATACTGTGGATGCTGGAGTCTGAAACGAAAACAGAAAATGCTGGAAAATCTCAGCGGGTCTGACAGCATCTGTGGAGAGAAAATAAAGGCAGCTTTTGAGTCTAGATGACCATTCATCAAAACTGGCGAAGTTCTGACAAAGGGTCATCGAGACTCAAAATATTGGCTCTATTCTGTCTTGTCAAACTGCATTATGATACAGTATGGCAGTTGCTCCATTTCTGACTGGAAAACTTTGCAGTGGGTAGTCAAAAACTGCCCAGTACATCATTAGCACCCAGCCATATAAATGGTTTGGAGGAAAATGTAACTGGTTTGATTAGTAAGTTTGCAGATGACACAAAGTTTGGTGGATTTGCAGAAAGCAATGAGGAATATTAGAGGATACAGCCAGGATATAAGTCCAGTGAAAACTTGGACAGAGAGATGGCAGATGGAGTTTAATCTAGACAAATATGAAGTAATGCATTTTGGAAGGTCTAATTCAGATAGGAAACATACAGTAAATGGTAGAACCCTTAAGAGTATTAATTGGCAAATGGGTCTGGGTATACAGATACACAGGTCACTGAAAATGGCAATGCATGTGGAGAAGGTAGTCAAGAGGGCATACAGCATGCTTGCCTTCATAGAATCTTAGCAGCTTAGTTAGGCTGCACTTGGAATATAGTGTACAATTCTGGTCACCACGCTACCAGAAGGATATGGAGGCTTTGGAAAAGGTTCAGAAAATATTTACCAGGATGTTATCTGGTATGGAGGGCATTAGCTATGAGAAGAGGTTGGAGAAACTTGGTTTGTTCTTACTGGAACGATGGAGGTTGAGGGGCGACTTGGTAGAAGTCTACATGATTATGACAGGCATGGACAGAGTGGATAGTTAGAAGCTTTTTCCCAAGATGGAAGAATAAATTACTAAGGGGCACAGGTTTAAGAGGCGAGGGACAAGGTTTAAAGGATGAGGCAGATGTTTTACATAGAGAGTAGTGGGTACCTGGAACATGTTGCTGGGGGAAATAGTGGAAGTGGATACAGGAGTCACTTTTAAGGGGCATCTTGAAAAAAAATGAATAGGATGGGAATAGAGGGATATGGTCTCCAGGAGGGAAGGGGTTTTACTTAAGTCAGGTAGCATGGTCAGAGCAAGCTTGGAGGGCCGAAGGGCCTGTTGTTTTGCTGTAATTTTCTTTTTTTTTGTTCTTTGTAACAGCCATCCAGGACATTTAACACAAACGCTATCTGCGGAGATCTTTCAGCACTACTAGAGATCACATCCATCCCAACCACCTGGGAGGTGCTACAGGTGCAGGTTCAGGAACAGCTTCTTCCCCAGAGTTGTCACCCAGCTGAACTCCTTCCTTTAACACATCACCAAGCAATGGGTATTGTGCAATATGCATGTATACACTTATTGATTGTTGGCACTGTTTTATAATGACTACTTGCATTGGCTTTTCTCTTTGTATCTTGTGAGCTGTAAGCTCACTTTTTGTTGTATTTCTTTTTGTGCACTGTACAATGACAATAAAGTTGAATTGAATTGAATTAAATTGAATAAATCTCCCTGTGACGTGTTTCTCAGAGAGAGAGGGGTCCATCATTGCCTGATGGTGGGATCTTCTGCTATTTCCCATTGAATTCATCCTGTCCTGATAGGAATGGACATGGGGAATGTGTTATCGGTAGGACCAGAATTCCTGTTGGTATAAACAGCCAGAAAGTTCCAGTCATAACCTTTAGAATTCACGAAGGTGATGAAGAGTTACTTTTCATGCTATGAAATTGCTGTTAAACTCCCACCCTGACCAGTGAAGTTATGCCTTGTTCATGAGGTTCAACTAGGTCATAATGACAAACTGAATCATAACTACTGCTGCACAACCTCTCTGATTTGGAAAATTAATTTGTGTAATGTCATTTTTTTTCCTTTTATGATAAAAAAGCTTTTAAAAGTAATATTATTTATTTAAATTTTGTTTACGACAATGAATGCAATGTGTATGTCCCGATTTTTATTTCACTCTCTGTCAGCGCATTTTATTTGCTGTCTGTAAGAATTCTTTAATGCGAATGGCTATTTGTCCTGTATGATACTGGACACCTGGAGCTTTCTTTGTGAAAGGGTGGGGCAAAGTAGTTAGACTTCTTTAGATATAAGTGGATAGTCCGTCCTTTCACATGACCATCCCTTCCAATCCTGCCCTGGTACTGAGTCACACTTGTTAATTAGTTGAATACACAAATTATCCAATTCAATTGAAGTCAATTTTGGTATACACAAAGTATGCATGACCCAATTTATATTATGGGAATATTAAGGGAAATAGGATATGACATTCAATGGCATTATCATTACTAAATCCATCACTCCCAATGTCTTCAAGGTTAGATTGATCAGAAAATTAACTGGATCTTTTAATAAATATTGTGGCTATGGGAACAGATCAGAAGCTGGGCATACTGTGCTGAATAACTCACTCACTAATTCCCCAAAGCCAGTCCACCATTTGCAAGACACTAGTCAGGAGAGTGATTGAATATTCTCCACTTGTCCGGATGAGTGCAGGTCCAACAAAGCTCAAGAATTTCTACACCATTCAGGAGAAAGCCTGCTTGACTGACATCTCACCCAACCTCTTAAATATGCGGGGGTGAGGTAAATGGGCGATCGATCGATCCGTGTGAGGGGGAAGGCTTTGTAATTAACCAGTGGAGAACCATCTGTCAGTAGGGGGTGGTGTGGGGGGGGGAATGGCCATGGAGCCACGTGATAGTGGTACACGGGCAAAGGCTAATAGCCACAAAATCCAGTGGCAGCTGGGAGAAGATACCTGACAGATTTCTGTGTTCTGTGCTATTGTGCAGATCAGAGAGATTTGAGCACGTGCAATGGTACCCTCTGCTGCAATCTGCTGGCTTTCAGTGAGCTTAGGCCCTGCCCCTCACCTCCTGCTGGCTTTACCTCTAAATGAAGTAAATTTCGATTTTTAACTCATCTAAAAATATAGCACAATCCTCCCCTGTTTTTGCATTTGTTTGGTACTTTGATCTTACCACAAAAATTCTAAATTATATTAATAAAGACCGAGCATTTTTAATTCAATCACAACATCAACAGTTCTAAGAAAAGTTTGAGTATACTGGTGGAGAATTTAGCATGGTCAAAGCACCTAACCAGCATGTCTTTCAGACTGTGAGAGGAAACCGGAGTACCCAGAGGAAACTCATGCAGGGAGAATGTGCAGACTCCGCACAGACAGTGAGCCAAGCTAGGAATCGAACCTTGATCCTTATCACTATGAGGCAGCAGTGCTAACCACTGTGCCACCATGTTACCCCTCCATGTTTGATGCCTTATCCTGAGGCTTCCACGGTGGAGGGGAAACTCCCCTCCACCGTGTCAGCAGATTGCAGCAGAGGGTACCATTGCGCATGCTCAAATCTCTCTGTTCTGTACAATGACATAAAACAAAGAGATCTGTCAGATATCTTCTCCCAGCTCCACTGGATGTTGTGGCTATTAGCCTGCACCCCTGCATCACTGTCATGTGGCTCCAGGATAAGGCATCAAGGATATGTTTGGCAGGGCATGGATCTTGCCTTCTGTCCTTGAATTATATATGGCTATTAGAATTGTTTGCTATTCCATTATATCACTTGTGTCTCTTGCTTTCTATTTTTGGTACTTGGCTATCCAGTACAAGTAGCTTCAAACAACTTTGCTTTTAGAAATTTCCTGTTTTTTTTCTCTTTCTGACTTCTAACAATTTGCATTTTATTGATTTGTTTTTAAATGCCAGTGTTAACTCTAACTTTTGTGGGAATAATCAACACCTCTTTTGCAACAGAATACTTCACAGTGTGGTCTATGTATGCTGAAAGTACAAGAGTTGAGATGCTATTCACAAACTGTTGCATTGTTTCCATTCCTCAGGGTCCAATGTCGTAACTTAAAGTCATTAATCATTTTGCTTTAAAATGGCAGCAATGCCTGGCACCCTGTGGTCCACTGCTTTTTATCTCTCCATAGCTTGACAGGCTGTTACCAATCATTACCCTTTGTTCTCTTGAGTTGGGAAGGCCCTACAAGTCACTTACTACTGAATGAATCTGGACTGTGAGATAAGCAAGATGTGGCAATTGATTAGGTCAAGCACCTTATTGACACATGCTAATGATGTGGCAAGTCAAGAACACCACATTTCCGAAATATCTAATTTGATTGAGCAGTAGGGTCAATTAGGAACCATAGAAATCTCTTATGCAGTGATTTAGCTTTTGGAATACAAGGGGCTGATTTTTTAGGATGGCGGAAACTCATCTAAAGAGTCAGCAGGGAACATACCTTCACTGACTTGGAAGGATCTGCAGTCACTTTACACACAAGTGAGCATTGATTGGCAATTGGTGGAGTTCTGTACCATTCCTGGGAGGAAGACATGCCTTGGAGAGATGCCCGCCAATCACAGTAACAGCATTGCAGTGTCCAGATGAAGAACTTTACCAGGACACCTCAGGCCATGAGCAGCATTTTCCAGTCACGCTCACCCCAAGGCTGGAAAATCTCGCTTGAGACGTTTGCGTGGTCTGTGCCAAGGGAAAATTCCACCACAAGTCCGGAAACCAGAGGAAAAGGTGTCAGGTCTCCCAGGGCGAGGATGGTGGGAAAGACCTGGGTGATAGTGGGGGGAGGGGAGAGAGGCTGTAAGGAAGATGTGAATGGTGTTCTGGAAAGGCTTACGGAAGAGGGATTACTGGAGATAACTACACCTTCAGGTGGTAGTGCCCCCAGTCAGAAAGTGTCCTCTGATAGAGGTGAATCTCCCCGTTCCTGCCTGATTTAACTTGGATTATTTCCAGCTTTCTCCCATGGATCTTGAGTCATCCTGCCAGCTTAAAAATTGAGGCTGGGTGGGAACAAAACCTTAAGGGGCCATTTAGGACTTTGGTTAGGACAAGTCTGATCTGAAGCCTTGCCTACCCCAATGTAAAATTGTTGTGAGCTTGGGGCCAGTGGGAGCCCAGAGGAAATCCTGTCTATGCAATTTCTCACTCCTACCTCTACCTTGCCTAAAAACCCTCTTGGATGGGACATGAAATTCTGGCCAAGGGAAAGTAGCAACACAGACATGAAATAACAGGAGACAGGGTTGGTGGTTAGGGAATGTTTTTTGAGCTGGGGAAAAGCTTGTGATGAAATTTCCCAAATATCAGTGTTGGGACTCTTCCTGATCTATGTAAGTTGCCTAGATCATGGTGTGCGGGGCACAATTTCAAAATTTGTGGATGATACAAAACTTGAATTATTGTGATAGTGTAGGAATAGAAAAAGACAGAGACAAGTTGGTGAAATAGTCGGACAAGTGATAAAGTTCAATGTGGAGAAATGTGAAGTGATTAATTTTGGTGGGAAGAAAATAGAAAAACAATATCAAATAAAGTATACAACTTTGAAGGGAGCGCAGTAACGAAGGCAAATGGTACGTTTGTTTTCATTGCGAGAGGATTCGAGTACCGAAGCAGGGATATCTTACTGCAATTATACAAGATTTTAGTGAGGCCACACCTGAAATAATGTGTGGCAGTTTTGGTCTCCTTATTTGAAGAAGGATTTTTCTATTATGGAGAAACAGCAGAGAAGTTTTACCAGGCTGATTCCTGGGATGGTGGGACTGACATATGAAGAGGGATTGTTTCAGTGAGGATTATATTCACTGAAATTCAGAAGAATGAAAGAGTGATCACTTAGAATCTATAAAATTCTATATGCACTTGACATGGTGGATGCAAGAAGGATATTCCCAGTGAAAAGGGATTCCAGACTGGAGATATCATCTAAGGATAAGGGGCAAACCTTTCAGGACTGAGATGAGGAGAAATGTCTTTACCCAGAGAGTGGTAAGCCTGTGGAATTTGCTACCACTGAAAACAGTTGAGGCCAAATGAAGAAGTTGGATATAACTGTTATAGAATCATAGAGGTCTCTATTTACCTGACAAAGGGTCAGAGGCCCGAAAGCTAATGGCTTTTGCTATCAAATAAACCTATTGGACTTTACCCAGGTGTTGTGATACTTCTTACTGTATAGAGTCATAAAGTCATAGAGATTTACAGCATGGAAACAGGCCTTTCGGCCTAACTGTCCGTGCCGCCTTTTTTTAAAAATCCCTAAGCTAATCCCAATTGCCCGCATTCGGTCCATATCTCTGTATACCCATCATACCCATGTAGATATCTAAATACTTTCTAAAAGACAAAAGTGTACACGCCTCTCCTACTATCTCTAGCAGCTTGTTCCAGACACTCACCACCTTCTGTGTGAAAAAATTGCTTCTCTGGATACTTTGGTACCTCTCCCCTCTCATCATAAACCTATGTCCTCTAGTTTTCAACTCCCCTACCTTTGGGAAAACATATTGACAATCCATTTGATCTTTGCCTGTCATTATTTCATCGACCCTCAGCCTGTTACACTCCAGAGAAAAAAGTCTCAGTCTATCCAACCTCTTTTATAACTCAATCCTTCAAGTCCTGGTAGCATCCCAGTAAATCTTTTCTGCACTCTTTCTAGTTTAATAATATCCTTTCTATAATAGATGACCAGAGTTAGAACATAGAACATTAGAACATTAGAACATTACAGCACAGAACAGGCCCTTCGGCCTTCGATGTTGCGCCGACCAATTATGAAAAAAAAAAGCAATGACCCTCCAAACTAAACCATTCCCTTCTCTTCCATAAACTTATCAACTAACCTCTTAAACGCCACCAAACTTGGCGCATCTACAACTGCCGCAGGCAGGGCATTCCACTCCCTAACCACCCTCTGGGTAAAGAACCTACCTCTGATATCCGTCCTATAACTATCACCCCTTAATTTAAAGCTGTGTCCCCTCGTGCTAGCTTTCTCCATCCTAGGAAAAAGGCTATCACTGTCCACCCTATCTAAACCTCTAATCATCTTATGTGTTTCAATAAGGTCTCCTCTTAGCCGCCTCCTTTCTAACGAAAACAACCTCAAATCCCTCAGCCTCTCTTCATAAGACCTGCCCTCCATACCAGGCAACATCCTGGTAAACCTCCTCTGTACCCTCTCCAATGCCTCCACATCTTTCTTATAATGTGGGGACCAGAACTGCACACAATACTCCAAGTGCGGCCGCACTAGAGTTTTGTATAGTTGCAACATGATGTTGCAGCTCCGAAATTCAATCCCCCTACCTATAAAAGCTAAGACTCCGTATGCCTTCTTGACAACCTTATCGACTTGATAAGGTTGCACACAGAATTCCAAGTGTGGCCATATCAATGTCTTGTACAACTTGAACAAGACATTCCAATTTCCGTATTCAATGTTCTGACAGATGAAACCAAGCATGCCGAATGCCTTCTTCACCTACTGTGGCGAAAGGGCATGATGGGAGAAAGGCAGGATCAAGTTATCAAGTTGGATGATCAGGACATGATCATGTGGAATGGTGGAGCAGTTTTGAAGGGCCAAATGGCCCACTCCTGCTATTACTTTCTATATTTCTGTGTTTCTATGGCCTGGTCATTTATGTAAGTCATTGAAGGTGGCAGGGCAGGTTGTGTGTATAATGCATATAGTAATCTAAATTGTATTAATGGTGGCATTGAGTACAAGAGCAAGGAAGTTATGTTGAATTGTCATTCCCTCTTTTTATAATTTTTTTAATCAATTAAAATATCATCAAACACTATCCGAAACAAAGCATTCACAACAATTTTGATCAGTATTAACAGCAAGGGTGAGAACAAAACTGAATTTAATGACTCCTTTGTGATTGACTCACAATAGGAATGTCCTCCTGGTCCCTTTCCACAATGCATATCTTTTAGATCTCATTCACAACACACACATACATATGGTTTTGTGCAGGCAGAGATTCCCCAAGCTGTGAGAAGCTTCATCATGTCTGTTGTGTCTTTAGGTGCAGTTGCATCACAAGACATCATTAGTGCACAGCAGATTAGCATTACTGCAGGACTAACTCTGTCCACTGTGAACACAGCATCTGCCTTGACTCCACAACAAAGCAGAGTGAGCCTCCTTCCTCCCTAGACTCAGGCAACACTTCCCCTTCAAATCAGATTTTCGAACTGACATTAAATTGCTATTACTGCAGTTCCTGAACTGTTGTCCACTGCATATGAAGCAAAATTGCACCTAAAAATTTGATTTGATTTGATTTATTATTGTCACACATATTAGCATACAGTGAAAAGTAATGTTTTTTGCATACTATACAAAGCATACCATTCATAGAAAAGGAAACAAGAGAGTGCAGAATGTACTGTTACAGTCATAGCTAGGATGTAGAGAAAAATGAGCTTAATGCAAGATAGGGCCATTCAAAAATCTGATGGCAGTAGGGAAGAAGCTATTCTTGAGTTGGTTGGTATGTGCTTTTGTATATTTTTCCCGATGGAAGATGATGGAAAAGAGAATGTCCGGAATGCTTGGGTCCTTAATTATGCTGCCTGCTTTGCCAAGGCAGCGGGAAGTGTTATCAGAGTCGATGAATGGGAGGCTAGTTTGTGTGATGGATTGGGCTACATTCACGACCTTTTATAGTTTCTTGCGGTCTTAGACAAAGCAGGAGTTATACCAAGCTGTGATAAAACCAGAAAAAATGATTTCTATGGTGCATCCGTAAAAGTTGGTGAGAGTCGTAGCTGACATGTCAAATATGAACATTGCATCACTTCATATGTACAATATTTAAGGTGTGCAAGTGACCTTTGATGCATCAATGGTAGAAGCAATGGAAAGTGTAAATAAGTAACAACAGGACATTATCATCCCTCCTTTCGACAAAGCTTCACAATCTAGAACTCGAGTGTCTTTTGTTTTACACAATAGCAACATTGTTCAACAAAATTTGTTTGGGTGCATACTAAGCGCGCCAGAAGGCAAAAAAAAATGTTCTGAAATAACAAACAGCTTCTTGTGAATCATTTTTGTGGTTTTGCCCTGAGTCCAAATCAGAAGAGCTCACAATGACCAAGTTTATAACATCGCTCCATGCTATGAACAACACAATTCTTCCTCCCTGGTGTCAAACTGATGCTGCAGTTCAGGTGCAAGTATTCAGAAATGTTAGTATTCTAAAAAAGAATGAATATTAATATCATTCAAAATCTTACAATGCCCTGAGCACGTCTCAGCCAGTGTAGCCATTAGTGTAATATCTAGAAGTATGGTAATCAACATCCAGACCAGACGATCGCACCAACAATAAGAAGGGCAGCATAATGCCAGGGACTTGGCTTGTTTCCAGCCTCGGGTGACTGTATAGAATTTGTATGTTCTCCTTCTATCTGCATGGATTTCCTCCAGGTACTCCAATTTCCTCCCACAGTCCGAAGATATGTAGGTTAGGTGATTGGCCGTGCAAAATTTCCCCTTAGTGTTCAAAGATGTGCAGATTAAGTATGTTAACTATGGTAAATTGACAGGTTTACAGGGAGAGGGCGAAGGTGGGCTTGCGGTAAGATAGTCCAAATGGTCTCCTTCTGCACTGTGCAGATTCTATAAACTAAATACCAGACGATTTATATTTTTTTGGCAGTTAATTCTGATAACAATCCACCCACCGGTCAGTCAGCATTTGAGAGTAGCAGAGCTGCCATCAGCACAAACACTGATTCCAATTCCTGAACACCTTCTCATGGAAGCGCAGGAAATGCAACACTTGCCATATGTTCTCTTCCCACTGTCCACATGCCCAAATACGCAATTTTTGGATCATGCAGCGATTTATTTGCAACTTATTCAAGTAAATGCACTATATTTATCATCACTGTATAGTCTGCTTTACACTTTGGAAACCAAACGCAGTTTAGTGCTCCCTTTGCTGCACACCCCTATTCAGTCCATAAGTGTGGCCCCCAATTTCCTGTCCTTTGTTATTTTAATTCTCCACCCCAGTCTCATGCTGGCTTTCCATTCTCCACACACAGCTCCAATGAAATTCAGTGCAAGCTCGAGAAACAGCAGCTCGTCTTTCAATTCACAAGAAGCAACTGGCCTGAACTTGGAGATCGCAGTCTCTATTTTCACATACAGCTGGCACTGACAATGGTTCTGCTTTGCCATTTATACCAACTCTGGTTCCATATTTTTATACATTATTGGCTCACTACCACATTATACATGGTCCCTTTCTTGCTTTTCTTCTCCCCTACCATCCTGCTCCCACTTTTCCAGATTCAGTACTTGCTGACAAACTCAAAAAATTTCTATCTCTGCAGATGCTGCCTGATATGCCAATTGTTTTCCGTGTCTTTGGGTATTTTGCTTTTGATCTATTTTTCTGATGGTGACTGAAGGGTAAATATTGGCCAGAGCATCAGAAGAGCACCACTGTTCTTCATTGAATAGTGCCACAGGATTGTCCCTGTCCAAAATACCTTGGTCAAGAGTGCAGAATATCAGCAAGAACCTTCAGAAAGTCAACCTCTCGTTATTCTTCTTTTCACAATCCTGTGAATTCCCAGAGGAACACATTTCAAGTAAAGGTCTACAGAAAGGCAAATATACACTTCCATATTTCATAACTTCCATCAGCATTGAAAAGCCATGAAGACAAGTTTCAGAAATTAAAAATGACATTGTTTGTTTTAATCTGTGAATTCGTTCAAGTAAGATTGAATAATCGAGCTGCCCATGTTTTGGACAATAAATTAATCATAATGCTTAATTTCTACTTCTGCTGGGCGCATTTTGTAATTTATCCTTCTCAATCAGGCAAAATTCCAACATTCCCACTGCCAATGTGAGTGGCCATATGGCTATTGCCCTTTTATCATTCTTCTGGCAGTAGTCTGTCACTTTCTCCTCTCACGTAAATCATGTCTGGTGGACAATCGTATCTGAACATCCATGGCAGAAATGTGCATCAAAGGACATGACATTTTACTTGAAAGCTCAGGTTTCTGTCAAGACTAATCCACCTGGACCCAGGGTTGAGATCTGTTTTTATATATTAATCTGCATTTGCTCTGTCAGCTGATGGCGACACTGTCTGCATCCCTTCCCCCTCCCCAACCCCCTGCTTCCCAAATACAGAAAAGCATATTACAGATTCCCTTTGGCATTATTTATATTTATAAAATGGTGTTTCCTGTATGTACTTCATTCATTGTTTTGAACTGTACTAATCAGGTGTCAGGGAAAAAAAAAGGAAGTGCATTATTTTATGACCGATTTCAATGCATTATTGTTGAAGAAAATGCAGATTCAAAGGGAAAGATATACATGTTTTAAAATCTGCACACTAGCCAGCTGTCCTTTGACAGGACAAAACTATTACAGCCCTGCTTCACAATCTAAGCTGATGGAAAATAAATTGGAAGACTGAAGCCTCTAAAGTAACTGGCAATGTAATAGTGTCAGCATGATTGCTGGAAGTGATGCCTCTATCCTTCCTAGCAAGCATCTTAACAGCAAGAATATCTTGTCACTCACACGATTCAAGGCCAGACGAATCAAAGCTTTCATAAAGTACACTTACTCAGTGACAAGCGGATTGAAAGAAAATACTGTTTCTTAAATTTCTGCCATCTTCTGGCAATGAAGCATTATTCTCTTCCCCTAACCCATAATTAAAAGATGGATGGATAACAACTGGGCTTCTCTGATGCCACTCCTCAGCCCTGTCTTTCTAGATTCACCAAAGTAACACAACTTGTTGTTCCCCATTCTCCCTCCTTGCCCCCAACACCCCACGCATCAGATAATGACAGGCTTCATGATGATCAAACTGAGACAGAGAATCCATTGTCTAGACAACCACAGAGTCAAAAACCCATGTTCTGCCATGATATGATATAATGTGCATTGGGCAAACCCATCCAGTGCCATGCAAGCTGCCCTGTGAATGCCAATGTAACTTCAAATGGGCTGGCCCCACACACAAAGAACATTTCCTTCTGCACTTAATTCCTTAATTACAGATTTGAACATCTTCAGCCTCATTAATTGGTAGAAAAGGGAATAGCTCTTTGATTGACAGATCATTCTTGCACTGTACAGTCTGTACAACTTGGCACTGTGCCTGGACAACCAGGATGTTTGTTTCTGCTCCATGACTTCACTAAATTTAGCCTCAGCCAGGGCTATAAGTGTCTTATTTTATTATGGGAAGTGGGAAATGTTTACAATATGTACAAGAACAAAATGCAATCAAAATTTACAATGCTCACATTCTGTTGTATTAGGAATTACTTTACACCATGTCTATTGAATCAGTCTGATTTATATTAATAGTGATAACGTGTTCCCGACCGCAGTGTTTTGCAGTCTATGTCTGAGCCTGTGCATGCCTGAGTTCTAGAAGGCTAGAATTTTAGGAATTAGAACTCAATTCTTTTTGCTTTGGGGGGGGGGGGAAATTAAAACACTGAGAGTGAATAATGTGTTCACGTAGCAATGCTTTAGGCAGCATAATGCAGTTTAGCTCGGGCAGACAGCATCACGGGTTGTTAGCTGTGTGGTTCGCCCGAGTTTTCTCATCGATGCCATTGACAAATGGCACATGGGTAAAGGCCTCCCTGCCCTCCGGGTAATTTTACATCATCTGTGTAGTGCCACTAAACAACATAATACAAAGTAAGATTTCACTTCCTGCTTGTTTTTGTATTATGATGTCCTTGTACATGAGGGAATGGGGCAGGAAAAGCTTTGAGTTTTGCTTTTCATTTAAAATACTTATCTGAAAGTGATCATTTTATAAGGCAGTTGTTTAACTTCACTAAGCAATTCTGATAATGAAATTCAAATGATTGGTACAAGTGATTTGTTCTTTGTAGTATTGTAATGATGCATGCTTATGGACTTTGTCAGAAATGCAAAGGGTTTCTCAATCAGGATAAACTGTACAGAGGCCAGCAGCACTCCCGTCTACCCTAGAGCAGCTGGCCCCAGTCCTTACATGTCTTCTACATGTTTTCTAGATGATTTCTGTCCAAGAGAGGACTCCACCCCCTGGGGTGATTATCCACTCTTGGAGCCACGTGACCCTCAAACTGCATGACAATCACCACAACCCTCCCCCTTTAATTCCTTTATACAATCTCTAGTAACTAAGTTACTCAATTCTAAACTCAAACTAAACTTTATACATATGAGTTGGACAATTAGAAATTGAAGGGTTTTTCTGTTTCTTGTTGAGCAATGCCATTCTGTCGTCTGAGATACTAACACTGGTTCAACATTAACAGGAACTGCTCTAATGTGTACCTTCTGGCACAAGCAGTTTATTAGTAGTTGCTTTCACAAAAATGCCAGTTATGTCTAGAACAGATTGATTAGGTACTTCACTGCTTACAGGTTCGAAAACATTTCTTCAGGGCAACGCTGACTGCTGGAGTGTCTCTCTCTCTCTCTCTTCATTCCTCAAGTAATCCATATGTTTATGAACAATCCATCCCTCCAGTCACAGAGACAGTAAATCCAGGGATCCAACTTGATCCACCAGCAAAGCTTCATATTATGGCTCCATGTTATGTTATGTACTTATTATGGATTTTTATTGTTGCAGTGATGATGACTCATTGAATAAGGCTTTGAAGCTTGTGTATTCAAACATTGACACTTTTATTGGTAGGCTTTAACTGTGTACAGTTCCAAATATGGTCTTGAATGGAACTCTTCCACACAGACGTATTGCTTGCCAAATTCTGTCCTAGACTATTCTCTGACCATGTGACTGCATACTTCACTTTGTGGGTGGCGTTATCACAGGTAAACCCCTTTTAGCTTCACTATTGGTTGAGTCTGTCTCTGATGAAGTGTTGATTTATTTCTATTCTGTCATTCTCTCATTGCCCTTCACTCAGTCATTTAGTGTCTTTTTGTGTCCTTCTTCTGGGATCTTTCAGTGGCCTCCTTCTGGAGTCTTCCAGTACCTTCTTTCTTGGGTCTTTCAGTGTCTTCTTTAGAGTCTTTCACTTGCTTTCTTGGGTCTCTTAGTGGTCTCATTTTGGAATATTTTATTGCCCCACTGAAGGCTTTGTTGCTCTTTCTTCAGCTCTTTATTCCTTATACTTCTTGTTGCTGGGTTAAATGTATTACCAGTTGAAATGCATTGCCTCTTTGTAGTGTCCTAACTATGTACATTGTGGGTTTTAAACTAAATGAAAAGACTTGGTTTGCACATGTAGATCCAGATTAACAACAGATCTATTGAAGGAGGACAGGCTGAAACTAAAAGCAACACCCTAATGACATCACAATCAAATCATGTGAATGGCTCTTAAAGCAAACATACAACTACTTAAATATATAAACTCTTGAAATGCATTCCTACCTTAAGATGATGACTTTTTAAAAACATACCTGTTATCTGTCGATTCTCTCTGTGAGTTTCCCATGCTTTTGAAGTTCCGGGTATGAACCTGCTGCTCTTCATCTTTTTTTAAACTTTTAAAGCTTCATTTCATTTTACTAATGGAAACCTCTCAGCAATCCCTGCAACTTCTTTTTTCTTCTTCTAGCCATTTGGAGAGTCCATTTTCCCTCTGTTTTTTGATGTGTCTATTTTTGTCAATTTCACTGGAGACCGGATCCAAGAGGCTATTTTTGAAAATGTGTTAAATTTTCTTTTAAACAGCTGAAGGAAGGCCTTTTCCCCTTTATGAAACTTCAAAATCTCATAGTCTGCAATTGTTCAGTGCAGGGACTGCTACCTAGACATCTCCCCTCCCTCGGCCAGGCGCAGCTCAGATTGAAAGCCCAGCAATCTCAGCCTTTTCATTTGCCCACACTTCTGGAACAAGTCCCACAACTCCCTGGGGCATTGTTCCCTTTTCAGCCATATTGCTGCTCCGTGTTCCCCTTTGCTTTCTCCCTTCAAAAAAAATTCTGCAGCAACTGCCTCTCCTTTCTTAAGTTCCATTTTCCCTCAAACACAAAATCATCAGTTGATATTTTGAGTCTAGATGACCCTAGATGACCCTTAAAAGGTCACCTTAAAGGGTCATCTGGACTCAGAATGTTAGCTCTTTCTCTCCTTGCAGATGCTGCCAGACCTGTTGAGATTTTCCAGCATTTTCTCATTCAGGTGAGTATTATTTTCCTTTAGACATTGATTAAAATAGGATACTCACAGGTGCCAGGCCACAGACAGTATTCTCATAATCTATCCTATTCTCATCGCCACTGTACTAACACATGCTCACAGTCTTCACCAGAAACATAAAGTGTATTTGCTAACAAGGAAAATCTGTACAGAGATTAGCATCCTACCTGCCAGTTGCCCAAGAACAACCCACCAGCAGCCCCATTCCCTCCATGTCTTCTGGATGCTTTCTGCCTGTGAGAGCTCCACTCTGTGGAGTGATTACCCACTCTTGGTCCTAATCGATCCCTCAAGCCAGATGACCCTCTTCTGCTGTTTTATTCTTAAAGGGACAATCACTACAATTACAACAAGCATATACATTATGTTCAGAATACTGACATATTCAGTTACTTAACTTGCTGCATTTAGTTTGTAATCAGTACAGTGAACATGCCTTATAAACTATTGGAGCCATGTATAACATGAATATGTGTCTTTCTCAGCACTTTATCACAAACAAAGCATGCAGATAAACTTCAGTATTGTGTGCAACATGCACCTTATGTATTTCAGTTCATGTGTGTGTCTGGACAATTTACTGTATTGCAGTGTGGACAGTACACAAAAGTTATCTTTCATAATATTGTATCTATAAAATGATATTTTTGTCTAGCAAATATAAATTAACATGCTGGTGTATGGCATTGATACCTTGGTGCAATTTAGCCTTACATTCTGCTGTTATTACAATTTGTACCTATATGTTTTATTGCACACAGGTTGGGTTACTTCCTATGTAGGTTGCATGCATGTGAGGCTTTTTGAGTAGTCAAAAGTCTCACAGCACCAGGTTAAAGTCCAACAGGTTTATTTGGTAGCACAAGCCACAAGCCACAAGCTTTTGCCCCTTCATCAAGTGAGTGGGAGTTCAGTTCACAAACACGGTATAAACTCAATTTACAAAATAATGGTTGGAATGCAAGGTTGATCTGAATGGGTTCATGATTTGTAGTCCTTTTGGCATCTTGTCTGTTCCCTTGCATCTTTATAGAAATTTGATATCTGTTTGAAATGCATGATCATCTTGGAGATCCAGCCCATGGATTCTGCAACGACGCTCTGACAGAGTACTTTACCAAGGCCCCCTCTCCTGCCCAATAATCCCACACATTCACCATAGCTAATCCCATCTAACTGACACAACTTGGGACACCAAGGGGCAATATAGCATGGCCAATCCACCTAATCAACACACTTTTGTGGAGGGAACCCACACAGACACAGAGGGGAAAATGTGCAAAACTTGACACAGTCACTCAAGGTCAGAATTGAACCTGGGTCCAGGAGCTGAGAAGCAGCAGTGCTAACCAATGGGCCACCATGCCACACCTTCAAGGTGAAGGAGAACTTAAGGTGTTAGCTATATCCTATCCATCAGAACTAAATGCTAACAGATAAGCAAGTATAAAATCATCTGGTTATATACATATCCATAGGCAGGGTTAGAATTTTATTTAATCTCCTTTGATTGAAATTTTTGCTTTATTTTGTAAATGCATGTCTAGTGGATTTGTATTTTACCGAGGAATAATGGAATGATTCAAGTTGCTCATTCAGAGGGTGTTTTTAGGGATTAACGTGCCAGGGCACAACTCCGCTACGGGCGCTCTTTCACTTGAACTCAAATGTGCAATTCATGTCTCTTGACTCATTTTGGTGGCCAGGATGGTCTTGAGTTGGAAATGTGACAATGGAGCTCAGAAAAATCAGTTACTGATATCTTAAATAGAAATCTCTCATTTCTGGGATCTTGCTCACACTTATTGTTTATATCGAGACAGTGTTTAAAGAAAAGAACAAAGAACAGCACAGCACAGGAAACAGGCCTTTCGGCCCAACAAGCCCGCACTTTAACACTCAGTGAGTGCCTTATTCAAGTCTTTCGTCGATCGTCGACATTTTTGTCTACCTCTAGTGGACTCCACAATAAAGGGGGTGCAAATATAGAGAATTATGAGTGCGCCAGATTAAGGGAGATCCAATTCAGGGACAATTTATTGACACCAATCAGCCTAAAAAGCATGTTTTTGGAATGTGGGAGGAAACCGGAGCACCCAGAGAAAACCCACACAAGCACGGGGAGAATGTGCAAACTCCCACAGACATTGACCCAAGTTGGAGATCCGACCTGGTTCCCTGTAACTTACAGCAAACAGTGATAATCACTGAGCTGACATATTGCCCGTCAATTGGTCCAGTTCAAGCGTACACTAATGGACGTGAAGCACTAGGCAACTCTCGAAGCAACATCCAAGAGCAACCCTCGCACAACCCACCACGTGTATGCCCCTTGTTGGCCAACAAGGTGGACCAAATCACCTGTTCATGTAAAAAGGAGACATCAATAAACATCAATAGACATATAACAGGCTATACAGACATTAATGGAAGATCCCCAATTGCTCCAACATAAGTGACAAGGTGAGCCTTAAAATTTTTTGGACGGCCGATGGGAATCTTTCAATTCCCAGGAACATGCTGAGGCTCTTGATCTTCAACTAGAGTTTGTCAGTGATGATCTACAAAGATCTTGTTCTTTCCTTAGCAACAGGTAGATGGAGTCACTTTTGAAAGGATTCACAAAAGGCTATCTACCTGAGGACAAACATGGTTATTGTGAGGGGTTTTTTTCTTTATATTTGCATTGGGCTGGATTTAATACAGATGGTGGGGCAGGAATCTCGTCCCCTGTCAGCAGAGCTGGCCAAAGCCCTATGTCATTTATCTCAGGCAAGATCTGGTATGTATCATGTGCCACTCAGTCATTTAGCTGGAGAGAGGTAGACCTTCCACAGCATGAAGGTCCCTGGGATGCAGTGGCTACTGCTGGTTCGATATTTCCTCCCAACTCCCCTAACCGTCACCTCCCCCGACCAGCCAACCACCTCCCTCACCTCCTCGAAGCCAGGGTCATCATGAACCCAGGTCACAGAGGGGAATCACAGATTGAAGATTGAATGGGGGGATGTCAGCAGGAGGGTGACAAATTGGCTCGCTGATATTATGTCTCTCAATCAGGCAGCAAGTGTCTTTGAACAAGGAATTCCCCCGGGAACCTGCACGCAACCTGCACTGGTTTGCTTGACATTCCACCCCACCTCCACCCCAATAGTATTCCAAGAGTGGTCTCACCAAAACCCTGAAAAATTGGCAAGACTTCTTCATTCCTGCAACCAAACTTCTTCCTGATTGCTTGCTGTACATGCATGATACATCAGTCTTTATAATGCAAACAGAAATATAAGAGGCATTGCCTAATGGCACATTTGTCCATGTTTAAATCGGCAAGTCTTACATCATAATGTACTGATAATTGCGACCTACCCGATTACTCACAATAGAATACACATAGAAACATAGGGGCAGGAGTAGGCTATTCAGCCCTTTGAGCCTGCTCTGCCATTCATTTTGATCATGGCTGATCATCAAATTCAATATTCTAATTCCCTCCTTCCTCCCATATCCCTTGATCCCTTTAGCCCCTAGAGCCACATCTAATTTCTTCTTGAAATCAGACAACATTTTGGCTTCAACTACATTCTGCGGTAATGAATTCCACACATCCAGCACCCTTTGGGTGAAGAATTTTCTCCTCAACTCAGTTCTAAAAGATTTATCCCTTATCTTCAAACTAGTTCTGGATTCCCCCACCGTTGGGAACATTCTTTCTGAATCTACCCTGTCTAGTTCTATTAAAATTTTATAAGTTTCTATAAGATTCCCTCTCACTCTTCTAAACTCCAGTGAATATAATCCTAATCGACTTAGTCTCTCCTCATTTTACAGACCCGCCATCCCAGGAATCAGCCTGGTACTCACTGGTACATTGCTGAACAAGGACATTCTTACTCAGATAAGGACACCAAAACTGCACATAATATTCCAGGTGTGGTCTCAGGAACACCCTATACAAATTGCAGCGAATAAATCATATACTGAAGCCACTGGTTAAAATAACATCACTGACTGAGTTATGAAAGCACCCATTGCTATCCTGTGGTCACTGACTTGAGACTGCGCTGGCACATGGTGGGGGTGGGGTCGATTGGGAATGGAGAGGATAATTAGCAGCATAAAATTGGGCCTATGGCAGGGGGCAATGATCTTATTGCCTACCTGCTTCTGGTGCTATTTTACCATAGAGGGTAGGTATCGGGAAAGCAACGTCCCAACCTCCTTGTTCCAACTGAGGCACTGAAGTGGCCAATTAATAGTATCTTGAGATTTTCTTCTTATCACCACTGGTATTTTCATAGCGGTGTGGGATAGTTACAACATGTGGCAAAGCCAGCACTGCAAGGGATCCTGTTATTCAAGCTCAAATGAGGTCCCCATCCAAATGGTTATTATTGACACCCCCACCTTGTTCTCAACCCATCTCTTTCCTGATGATTCCCCTCACCCCACCACGGTCTCAACGACCCTTGCTAGGACTTGCTTGACAGGCCTGAGTAAAGCCATCCCATTACTTTTGAATGTGGCTCCAAATTGCTTCTCATGGTGGACTGGCTGCAATCCCATCAGTGGCCACTACTCCCAGTGGTGCTGCTGGCACTTGACAACTGCCAACAATCCGATCGATCGCAGTTCTCAGAGGTGAGATATCTTCCTAGATGGCGGTGAAAGCCTTCAATGCACAGTCAATGCACCTAACCAGCATGTCTTTCAGACTGTGGAGGGAAGCCAGTGCAGCATAGGAAACTCACACAGACACGAGGAGAACATGCAAGCTCCACACAGACAGTGACCCATGCTGGGAATATGAACCTGGTCCCTGGTGCTGTGAGGCAGCGGTGCTAACTACCGTGCCACCATGCAGTATTGGTTTTAATAGATGTCTTTGGATGGTTATAGAGTTCAAATAATAGCAATTGAATCATTGGAACAGAATTTCAATGTCATAGATATAAAACTATAAGCAGTATTGGGTTTGATCTTATTGCACATCTTGGGGAGGAGGGGTAGAATAAAATCCTGTAAATATTATATGTATCACAGAATAAAATAGTGTGGAATTTACAGATTTACAGTCCCATCATGTGGACAAAGGGCAGGGGTGGTGATGGGAGCAGTGAGGACAGGGAATAAGATGCGCTGAGCCATTCAAAAGTCCATTGATTTCGGCATGAGTGAACAATCCTGTCAGCAGGAGTGACCGTGAACTTCTGTCCATTGCTTTTATCCCAACAGAAATAGCAAGCTGACAAAATGGAAGAGCAACATCAACAACTTCCCACTTCCATCCCTGCCCAAAGATGTGATAGTCTCAGCTGGGGATGCCAATATCTTCTTAAGGAATTTGCATTACACAATGCCTTTCCAGTTATTGCAGTGAAGTATTTATTCTGAGGTCTCACAAAGCAGTGTTCAAATCAATGTTATTGTTGAAGCAGAACTGTAGTAAAGAGATTTCAAAATAATCGACACAATATTAGTCAAGGGTTCATAAGATTAAAGAAGAAGCTATAAGGGAGTAAATTCTTTCATTGTAAAGTACTTATTTCTACATACGTCTTTGTGTTTTGTATTGGAGTCACTAATGCTGTGTTTGCACTAAAATCTTGGTGCTTGACTGCTATAAAGAGTCAGATTTTTAGCCAAGCCAGATTTGCCTATCTACACTATTGAATGGTATAGTAAATTGGCTGTCCCCAAGTTTCTTCAGTCAACTCTTTTAAATAATTATCCACTGCTACTTATACAGCTCTGGACAAGCAGCTAGGTCAACATAGAAACATAGAAAATAGAAGGCTATTCAACTCTTCAAGACTACTTCGCCATTCATCATGATCATGGGGGAAGATGATAGCCTGGTGGTATTATTGTTAATCCAGAAACTCAGCTAAAATTCTGGGGTCACAGGTTCGAATCCCGTCATGGTAGATGGTGTAATTTGAATTCATTTTTTAAAAAATCTAGAATTAAGAGTCTACTGATGATCATGAAATCATTGTCAATTGATGGAAAAATCTGTCTGGTTCACTAATATCCTTTAAGGGAGGCAATCTGCCATCTTTACACGGTTTGGCCTACATATGACTCCAGAGCCACCGCAATGTGGTTGATTCTTAGCTGCATTCTGAAATAGCCTAGCAATTCATTCAGTTTAAGGGCAACTGTGGATGGGCAATAAGTACTAGCCAGTCAGTGATGCCCATGTCCCATGAATGAATAACAAATACAACCCAACTCATTATCCTGATCCCAACTTCCCTCCATAATCTTTGATCCCCTTTGTGCTGACAGCTTCTTGAAACCTACAGGGTGGGATTTTATGGCCTCGCTTGTCCCAAAACCACAAAATCCTGTCCGAGGTCAACGGAACTTCCCATGCTTCCCGCACCCCCAAACCTCTGGTGGATTCATAACCAACCCACATGTTGAGATAGTTGAATGCCTATGAAGATCTTCTTGTTACACCATCTGGAATTTTCCAATAGGCGGGCTCCACATTGAGGCTGAAACATGGTTAGTGACAAAAGACAGCCTCCAAATGGGAGACAAGGGTAAAGAGGGAGGAGCAATTCATCCAATGAGAGACAAATTCCCCCCCCACTCCACACTCTGCATTCCATTAGGTTCCAGTTGTGGCTGTTGGTCCTGGGATTCACTGTCTTCTGTAAATTTAAAGTTTATTTCTTAGTATCATAGTAGGCGTATAATAAAACTGCAATGAAGTTACTGTGAAAATCCCCTAGTCGCCACACTCTATCACCTGTTTGGATACACTGAGGAAGAATTTAGCATTGCCAATGTACCTAACCAGCAAGCCTTTTGGACTGTGGAGGAAACTCATGCAAACACAGGGGAATGTGCATACTCTGATAGACAGTGACCCAAGCTGGGAATTGAACCTGGGTCCCTCGCTCTGTGAGGCAGCAATGCTAACCAGTGTACCACTATATTATACCATAAAGACAGATGCAAAGTATTAATTTGACAGCTTAACCATCCCCATGCGTAAATCATCTTTGGTCCCTAATTTGCCCATTCCTCCTTTGACTGTTTATTTTCTACAGATTTTGGGATTCCCTTTTATGTTGACTGTCAGTCTCTTTTCACATTCCGTCTTTGCTTTGAATCTTTTACATTCAGCCTGGTTCTTGATAATGTTTTCGATCTGACATCTTGTCACAAGCACACTTTTTTCCTCTTTTATCTTAATTTCAATCTCATTTGTTATCCAGGAGGTTCTGGCATTGTTTGTCCTACCTTTCCTTTTCGAGGGAATATATTTTGACTATGTCGAATCTATCTTTTGAAGGTAACCATAATTCAGCTGTCATTCTTCCCACCAATCTTTGATTCAGACAATGACTCAAGCAGGAATCGAACCCAGGTCCCTGGCACTTCGAGGCAGCAGCGTTAGCCACTGTGCCACCACAAATGTAGCCATTTATAAATCGCACTTTTCCTCCACGTTTCATGAACATAAAGCTCGCAATCAGTTCACCCTCTTTTCACAGGGGGAGAAAAAAGGCCCGGATTCAAATTGAATCTATTATCACCGGGTTATGCATCTATCGCACTGCACTGCAACATGCCCCATCCTCGCATTCAAATATAAAATATTAAACTTAATAACCAAAACAGCTTCTCAGGTTAACATGAATAAAACAGGTGTGAAAGACAATATATCACAAAACCAAAATACGCTGTATGAATCTTATTGTCTGCGTGATATTGAAGAGGGCAACAAAATGTCCTGCAATTTTTCATGACTAATGAAAAAGTGCTAGAAAAATCATCGCTTGGTCTTGGCGGGAGGAAGAAACACATTAGTGGCTCAAACCAGCTGCCAAATTAAGCCCTTGATTGCCTCCCTTCTCATGATAGAAACAGAAGGTGCGATTGGTGATTAGAGGAACTGTGCCCCTGATGAACAGATGTTAATAACAAAGAACATCTTAATTTTGCTAAATAGCCAAGTACAAGAGACTGGCTTTTCAGGCCGGTCTGATCATATTTATCTCGGCTAATCTTTTTTGATACATATTACACCCTCCCCCCACCGCGCCCTCCCATCCCACCCAACAGCCGCACACCCCCCATCCCCTCACTATCCCCAAGGAGCAAAACAAGATTGCTCTCCTTTTATTTCCATTCAGATTTTGAAAGCAGGGGCGTAAGTTAAGGTAAGGCACACGTTTTAAACCAGATGATTTGATGTGCACTGTCGATCCTCGGGGGGTGGGATAGCTGAATAAGCAAAGCATTAAGTTAAACGAGTGCAAAACTTTACGGAACCTGTGTGGATAGATAAAGGCGAAAGGCGCAGCGCGAGGCTTGCACGGCTCCCAGATTCTAGTTGCCCGACCGGTAACGGCCATTAACCCGCCCGCAGATGAGAAGTATCAAATCGGTCCTGAAAGACGCCAACCAGAAGTGGTGGGGCGACCAATCTAACTCTCCAGCAGGCAGGCAGGCAACATTAATTCTCCTCCTTAAAACGTGTAGAGTTTGTGTTTCAGGAGAACAGCTGTGCCTAGAAATCATACACTGCAGGAGGGCCACTTCACCAATAAGATAACGACACAATCACCAAAAATTAAGCATAACTGAACATTTTAATTTGCTGTCTGATGTAAATTGTGCTTTTTTTTTGTGCATTACTTTTGTAATCCAAGCAGCAAATTGCTCAAAATTATTCGCACATAGGGGTGTAAAATTTGGAAGTGCATTGCTTGAGCATGGTCATGTGAAACTATGACTAATGCTTGACTAGCCATCTCTTACATTAAACAATACTTCTGTTTTAATTCATCGAACCCGTGGTGCTTCCTTATGAATTGTCTCCAATAATGTGGTTTGGCTGATTGTTCACGATGATGTCATCAGTATGTGCACTTGCTATTCTCATCTTTATATCTGCTTAATACACTAACATGAATAAATCTGAAGGACATTGGTAAGGAACAGGGGCCAAAGGTTAAAGGACATGGATGAGGGGCCAGAAACCAAAGGTTAAAGGACATGGGTGAGGTGTCAGGGATCAAAGGTTAAATTAGCACTATATTTTTCAGAAATTCTTACGGGGAGATATAAATATACTTCCCATGACTCTTAAACAAGAGCAACATCAGGCCATGAACATAGGAACATAGGAATAAAGAGCCACACAATGCTTCATGCCTGCTCTGCCATTCAATCAGATCATGGCGGATTTCTTCCTGGTCAAAAATCCACCTCCCCATCTATTCCCTATCTCTCTTTAACCCTTTTTTAAAATCAGAAATATATTTATCTCTTTTTTGAAACCATTTAATGATTCTGACTCCATCGCATTATGGGACAGTGAGTTCGACAAGTTTACCACCCTCTGCGAGAAGTAACCCCTCCTCATCTCAGTTTTAAATCCACTGCCCCTCAATCTATACCTGTAATCCCTTGTTTGAGATTGTCCCACAAAGGAAAATATTAACTTTATCAATCCCTTTTAATATTTAACATGCCTTGATTAGATCCTGTCTCAACCTTCTAAACCTCTATCAATGTCAGTCCAAACTGTTTAATCTCTCCTCTCCTCCTTCATCTTGAAGTAGTGGTGTTCAAGCTTACCAGGATCCCTGAACAGACTCAGTGAAAAAAGATATTTTATGTTGATATTAGTTGATCCTTGGTCATTTTGTCAAAGATTATTTTTAATCTCCTATTCTGAAACAACCCTTTCATGATTGTGTGTACATTTGACTGCAGATGAAGTTGGTGGTATCTCAAACAATTGCTTGGTAAAACATAAGCCTTTTAAACCTTCAGGTTAGCTCCAAAATTGTGTTCCTCCTATGATAATAGTTAGCAGATATAAAGTGTTGTCTATGGTAAATAATCATATCATTCACACGTCCAGATGTCACCCAAATTATCAAAGTAAAACCATTTTTCCTTCTCAATTAAACTACATTACAATTATGAAAGACATGAACCAGGAATCATTTTATCTTCCTTTCATTCGAACAGGATACTTTCTACTCATCCAATATGATACATAAGTACATAAGAAATAAGAAATAGGAGCAGGGGTAGGCCATCTAGCCCTTTGAGCCTGCCCCACCATTCAATAAGATCATGGCTGATCTGAAGTGGATCAGTTCCACTTTCCTGCCTGTTTCCCATAACCCTTAATTCCCTGGTCTATCAGAAATCTATCTACCCGTGACTTAAATAAATTCAATGAGGTAGCCTTCACCACTTCAATGTGTAGAGAATTCCAGAGATTCACCACCCTTTGAGTGAAGAAGTTCCTCCTCAACTCTGTTCTAAACTGCACCCCCCTGCCTTATTTTGAGTCTGTGTCCTCTAGTTCTGTTTTCCTTTATAGGTGGGAAGAATCTCTCTATCTCTACCCTATCTAGCTCTTTCATTATTTTACATGTCTCTACAAGATTCCCATTCAGCCTTCTAAACTCTAACGAGTACAGGCCCAGTCTATTCAATCTCTCTTCATAAGCTAACCCCCTCATCTCTGGTGAACCTTCTTATGATACATTCAGATCATAAACAACTGCTCATTGTTTAAAGTGAAGGACACAAGCATACTCACATTTTTAAAAAAGGATGGCTATATGTTGTATCTTTTCACTGTATCATCATCATCACATAGGCGTTCCAACCTTGTACACTCCATTCTGTACTTTGTTCTTGCTTCAGTCACCATCTCAACTACAAAATATGAAATAGGAATTAAACATCTCAGACAAGAGAGCATTGAAGTCACTAGGCCACCTCAACCTCAGCTGTGGACCTTGGGGATACACCTAGACATAAATGGGAAGGTCAGAACCATTCAGAAACTGTAGGTACTTAGTGGACATGGGTGAATATGAGCACTAATATTTTCAAAGTTTGGTAATAAATTTCAATTTAACTTTAGTTGTCGCCCATAGAACCTCCACCCTGTCCATGTCTCCAAGCTTAGGGGGACCGTTACCTCATCCCTGTATAGTGGAGCTTTACCCCTCCCATTTCTCCTTGAAGGTCTGAGCACCAGGTTCACGTGTCTGTATATCTGTCATAAATGGCGCTGGTGTGATGTCACGGCAGGACCTAGCGAATATCTGGTGCGGTGGGGAGGGTGGGGAAGGAGATTCCATACACACCAATGTATTAAAATGAGCCTTCTGCAGTCCCATAGATGTTTCACAGCACTCCACTGGTGAGGAGCCAGGAAGGATCAGTCTCAGAAACTCACTGGAGCGAATCGTGCTTTCTGGATTTTGAGCATGTGCTGCTATCTTGTAGATAGAGAGTACAGGATCAAAATAGCCCACACCAAGTATAGAGCCATTTTGCACCTTGAAATGACAATCCTCACACTAAAGGTAATAATTTGAAAGCAGCCCATTGTCCTTTAATTTCTGCACATATAGCCCATGGGATAACATCACAGCACATGAGTGTTTCATAATCGCTCTTTAGTTCTTTGCAAACATTGACTTCTTAAGGAAAGAAGATGGAGGTTTCAGTAACTTGGTAGCAGAAAATTTCTACACTAAAGAAAAAAGAGACATGTTGCTGAAGCTTTATATTTTGCGCCCGACAGGACAAATGCAAGAATGCTCGGTTTCAAACGATCACAATTTATACTGCTGAACAGGTAGGTCGTATGTCCCAATGATTGGCAGCTCAAACCAAACTCCATGTTCTTCTGGCTTATTGAAACAGGAAGCATACTCAATCAACCCACAGTAAAATATTTACTGTGATATATTTTATCGATTCCACAATAGGACAGCACTTGCTGAACAATCCTGACTGCACTAAAAACTATACTAGCAGCCAATTTAAGATCGGGATGATAATCTAGCTGATTTACAATTGCTAGAAGCAACATATATTCATACACAGAGACAAAACGAAAGGCACACATTCAAGCTGAGCACCTCTTTTCAATTAACTAAGAGCTTGGGAGCCTATCATATCCTATTACTTTCTCCATGACAATCCGTCAGCCAATCAGAGCCGAAATGCAAACCAATCAGTTGCTCTTTTCTCCTGCAATACGAATTGTTTGAAGGTTTGAAATTTGGCATTCTTCCCTTAGTCCTGATGAGTGCAAAATGAAAAATTTCAGCAACATGTGGCTTGCTTTTCAGCAATGTTCAAGGGAGAGCTCCTTCACCCTTCAATAAGAAATATTGAGAAGTAGATTTGAATGACTTAAATATATTAAAAAGCTTCATTCAAAAGCACTTTTCTTTAATTCATCAAAGAAAATCTGATTATACACAAGAACTGTTCTCATATGAGACCTAGATTCAGAGAAGACGAGAATCTAGATAACTTAGACAGAATTCCGTTCACAGAAAGTTGTGCATTGTTTTTGCTTTTTGCCCCAAATCATCATATTTTGGATAATTATTGCAAAATTACCCAGTTCAAAAAACAGAAAATACAGAAGCCTTACCAAGCTGTGATACAATCAGAAAGTTGGTGAGAATCATAGCTGACATGCCAAATTTCCTTAATCTTTCCTTCAGCCCTCTACTATACTCATTATACACTGATGACTGTGTGACATTATACACTGATGACTTTTCCAATTCGATTTTCACGTTTGCTGATGACACTACTGTAGTGGGTCGAATTTCAAACAATGAAATCGCAAAGTACATAAAACAGATAAAGAATCTGGCGGACTGGTGCAGCAACAATAATCTCTCCTTCAATTTCAGCGATTGCCATCGATTTTGAGAAGCACAAAGGAGAATATAGCCCTGTCTACATCAATGGAGACTAAGTAGAAAGGGTCGAGAGCTTCAAGCTCTTAGGTGTCCAGATCACCTGTTCTCATCCATCCACACCAATATTTACGAAAGCCCACCAATGCCTCTACTTTCTCAGAACGGCTAAGCAAGTTTGGCATGTCAGCTATGACTCTCACCAATGTTTACAGATGCACCATGGAAAATATTCTTTCTGGTTATGTCACACTTTGGTGTGGCACCTGCTCTGCCCAAGACTGCAAGAAATTACAAAAGGTTATGAATGTAGTCCAGCCCATCGCACAAACCAGCCTCCCATCCATTGACTCTGTCCATACTTCCCACTGCCTCAGAAAAGCAGCCAGCGTAATTAAGGACCCCACACACTCCCAACATTCTCTCTTCCACCTTTTTCCGAACGGAAAAACATACCAAATTCTGAGTTCATGTACCAACCAACCAGCTTCTTCCCTGCAGCCGTCAGACTTTTGAATGGACCAACTTTGCATTAAGTTGATCTTTCTCTACACCCAGCTATTATTGTAACACTACATTCTGCAGTCTTTCATTTCCTTCTCTCTGAATGGTATGCTTTGTCTGTATAGTGAGCAAGAAACAATATTTTTCACTGTAATAATAAATCTAATCAACCTAAATCAAATCAAAAGAAAATAGAGTGATGGTAGGCTTTTGTTACTATAGTATTGGCATGGAAAAACCAGGACACGTTGTTGGTGACCTGAACATTAAAAAATGGGAAGCTCTCAATCCTCTCTATTTGGTCCCTGCTGATATAGAGAGGGGCATGATCTGCTCTACGCTTCCTGAAGTCGATGACCATCTCCTTTGTTTTGCTGACATTAAGAGAGAGATTATTGTTGCCACATCAATTCACCAGTTTCTCTACTTCATTCCTATACCCTGTTTCGTCATTGCTTGAGATCCAACCCATTACAGTGTGTCATCAGCAAACTTGAAAATAGAATTGTACTTGAAAATAGAACTGAAAACTGCACACCTGGTGATGTTGGCCAGCAGGAAACCAGAGGTCAGAAGTAATCCTAAGGCTACTAATCTTATTGCAGCCTGTGAAGCAATAGTGTTCTGCAGTGGTGGCTGGCTAACTGAGAGTTTAGGCGGAGCTTCAATGCATATGACAATCCAAGGCAGTGGAATAATGAGAGGAGAGATTGAAATCCTGGAAATGGACCAATGTTGAAGACACCTGAAAGGAAGCATCTTTGGGAGAAGATTCTATGTGTGACTTTGTAAGTGTGGAGTTTGGAAACACTTGTACGGAAGACAGAGTCCCAGCAGTTGAGTTGGCTCACAGTTAGTGCGACACTAACAGGCGGTTTGATTGTAAAACTACACAAGTTCAGGTTGGTGGAGTCTTATAACATCAGATGGGACATTAAGACCATTTAAACTGAAAATAGGAAGATGTGGTCCCAATTACCAAACAGCTAAACATCAAACTACATAGTTTTACAAAAACTGAAGGATGCCTCAAAACAATGACATTACTTAAGTTTTCCAGTTTAATTTAGCACAGACTTTCCTTCCTTCTTTGACAATCCCATCCACAATTGCCCCATTGACAGTTGAATTTGTCTGTCTATTTTTGTTACAACATGATTGCCACATGTTTTCAACCTAATTACTTAGTCCATATCTTAACTTTTTTTTGATGTAAGTCATAATACAATTTGGGTATTCTCTTAAACAAAATATTATTATGATGATGATAATGATTATTAACTTTGTTTTCTTCATTGGAAAACACAAAAATGTTAGGTGAAAGTTTCCACCCGCACCAGCAGTGGGGAACATGGGGGGTGCGGGCATTAAATTTGGAGTAATAGAAAAAGTTAGGTTTATGATAGCAGAAAATTTGTTTGGAATTTTGTTCTCCAGCTTTGTTGGCAGTTAAAGGCAGGTCAAGTTTTCCTCTGAATTGCCATTCATTCTGGGCCATTTGCCATTTGCTGCTCAGTTTTTACACTAAGCTTGTCCCAATTGCCTGCATTTGGCCCATTTTGCTCAATACTCATCTTATCCATGTGACTGTCTAAATGCTTTTTAAAAATTGTACCCTCCCCTACTATTACTTCTGGCAGCTTGTTCCAGACACACACCACATTCTGAGTGAAAAAAATTGCCCCTCTGGACCTTTTTGTATCTCTTCCCTCTCCCCATAAGCTTATATCCTCTAGTTTTAGACTCCCCTATCTTTGGGAAAAGATTTTTACTATCTATTTGTTCTATGCCCCTCATTATTTTACACATCTCTATAAAATCACTCCTAAGCCTCCTATGCTCCAATGGAAAAAGTCCCAGATATCCAGGCTCTCCTAAAAATGCCCTAAAAATACAACATAAACATAGAACATTACATCACAGTATAGACCCTTCGGCCCTCAATGATATTGATGTATTTGTTTTATCCGACAGGTACTTTGGTCCACCTTGTTGTCTAACGAGGGGTACACACGTGATGGGTCGTAAGAGAGCGGCTCTTGGATTTTTTTTTTCCAAGAATATCCTAGTGTTTCACGTTGTTAGTGTGCGCTTGACCTGGACTATTTTATGGGCAACACGACAGCTCAGTGACTATTGCTGTGCTGTGCAGATACATGGATTTGGGACTGTGTCTGTGGGAGTTTGCACATTCTTCCCGTGCTTGCGTGGGTTTTTTCCGGGTGCTCCGGTTTCCTCCCAAATATGTGGTCCTAGGCTGATTGGTAGAACAAATTCTCCCTAAATTGTCTCAAATTTGGTTTCAATGCATAGATCTATAAACATAGACAGGAATCAGGGGGAGAAGCGGGAACATCGAGGTGGCGGCGCAGGATCGTTGAGCCGAAGGGCCTGTTTCCCGTGCTGTTTTGTTCTTTGTTCCTTGATACAACAGGATATCAGCAGATTTGACCGCATAGAAAAATTATAATGTGCAAAAGAACTATCAGTTGCCTGTAGTTGGAACAACGTTGGGGTGTAAATTACGCCAGAACTATTTGCGGGATCTGGTATTGTAGACTCAGCATTTTAAAGATCTATTTATAGTAAACTGTTTTTACATGACAATGCAGCAAATTAATTCTCAATTTCGTTTCCTGAATTTTCTTCAATAATCTTTACACACCTGGTAAATTTAGCCTGATATGATGCTATTCAAATATCACACAAATGGTTTGTGTATTCATATCAAATTCATTTGTTCAGCATTTTTAATGATGCCAAACATAGGGGAGTCTTTCCTCCAGCCAGGTACGGAGGTCTAAAACTAAAGGGCATTGGTTTAAGGTGAGAGGAGAGCGATACAAAAGAGTCCAGAGGGGCAATTCTTTTTTATACAGAGGGTGGTGAATATCAGGAACAAGCTGCCAGAGGCAGTAGTAGAGGTGGGTACAATTTTGTCTTTTAAAAAGCATTTAGCCAGTTACATGGGTAAGATGGGTATAGAGGGGTATGGGTCAAATGCAGGCAAAGGAGACTATCTTAGTGGTAAAAACTGGATGGCATTGATAAGTTGGGCCGAACAGCCTGTTTCCATCTTGTAAATCTTTATGAATCCATGAGGCAATAATCCACTTAAACCAAATAAATGAACACATAAGCCATTTAGATCAATTATCATCTTGGAAAGATGATCACAATTCTGAGCTATGCTATATTTTTCCCTCAAGTGTCTGCTGCTTTTTAATTTCTATCTATGGCTTTTTAGTGGTTGCCAAAATGCTGCCATAATGAAGCCACACTTGACATATTTCTTGCACAAGACCCAATTCAGGCCAGGATTTCACTAGATGCTATCCCTGCCAAAAAACAAACAACTTGCTACACATCCATTCACAATCAAATTCAAAAATGTATTTAATTAAAAAATAGTGAGAGAGAGAGAACAAAAAGAGAAGAGATGCCACCTCATACAGAATACCTAAAATTTTCATACATGTCTTTTCCCTGTTCACAAAGACTTTTTTGTGATTGATTTACTTCACAATCATATTCAAAATTTCTGGATCTGTTTTCTGTCTCCTGTGGCTTTAATGACCTTGAGGACATTGAGACGCACAGTCTTCCAGAGAGCCAGGGATTTCCCCTCAGTCACACTGTGGTTAGCGCTGCTGCCTTGTAGCCCCAGAGACTCAGGTTTGATTCCCTGCTTGGGTAACTGTGCAAATTCGTCCCTGTCTGTATGGGTTTCCTGCGAGTTCTCCAGGTTACTCCCACAGTCAGAAAATGTTGTGTTGGTTAGATACAATGGTGATGCTAAATTCTTCTCAGTATACCTGAACTGGTGCCTGAATATGGTGACAGGGGGATTTTCCCAGTAACTTTGTTGCAGTGTTAACTTGTGACTACTTGTGACAGTGATACACTTTAAACTTTTTGTACACCCCTGAAGCAGGGTGATAGGTAAATAGGCATTAACCTATTGCTTTGACAAAGGGTCATCTGGATCAAAATGTCAGCTCTTTTCTCCCTTTCCAGATGCTGCCAGACCTGCTGAGATTTTCCAGCATTTTCTCTTTTGATTTTACGAGGTTAACAGATGTGTTCATATGCGTTTTGTCTAACTAATTGTGCTTCCTGGTGTCATGCAAATAGTCTCTGTGAACAATAATGGCCGCTGCATCTTCATCTTAGTCACAATACCTGTTGTGATCCAATCCCTGGATGGACACATTGCCTGTGAATGGACACTTCTTGTCAATATAAATTCCATCAATGGTCCCTCTTGAAACCCAAGCCTGCGTTATGATAGTAGCGGAGAAACTTTTCCTTGATGCCTTCACCTACAAATGCCCCCTTCTTATTCTGTAGCTGTATTCTGTAACCCAGGTTGATAAAGTTGTTAAGAAGGCGTACGGTGTGTTAGCTTTTATTGGTAGAGGGATTGAATTTAGGAGCCGTGAGGTTATGTTACAACTGTACAAAACTCTGGTGCGGCCGCACTTGGAGTATTGCGTACAGTTCTGGTCGCCGCATTATAAAAAAGATGTGGAAGCATTGGAAAGGGTGCAGAGGAGGTTTACCAGGATGTTGCCTGGTATGGTGGGAAGGCCTTATGAGGAAAGGCTGAGGGACCTTTCTATTCCTCTCAACATCTTGTAAACCTCTATCAGGTCGCCTCTCAACCTTCGTCTCTCCAGGGAGAACGGTCCCAGCTCCCTCAACCTGTCTTCACAAGGCATGCCTCCCAATCCAGGCAACATCCTGGCTTTTGGTGAGGTCTCTCGGACTCGTTGTCTACCAACTCATGCCTCAAGCCAGGGGAAGATAAAACTGTGACTGCTATGCAACTGAAGTGAATTACTTGAAATAGCCATCAATGTGCCTACAAAGGGATTAGTGCTGAGTACAACAGGAGCCAGGACTGTATAAGCACAGGTATTTGCAACTAGCCAGTATGGGCATCAAACCCCCTACCTTGGAGTCATTAGCACCATGCTCTAACTAACTGATGTATCATTCATACTTTGAGTACACGCTAGCCTCAAGATCACTCGTAGTGATAGCTACACCCATCTATTCAGATACTAGCCTCACTATAGGAAGGACGTGGAAGCTATTGAAAGGGTGCAGAGGAGATTTACAAGGATGTTGCCTGGATTGGGAGGCATGCCTTATGAAGACAGCTTGAGGGAGCTGGGACTGTGCTCCCTGGAGAGACGAAGGTTGAGAGGCGACCTGATAGAGGTTTACAAGATGTTGAGAGGAATAGATAGGGTGGACTCTCAGAGACTATTTCCCAGAGCTGAAATGGTCGCGACGAGAGGGCACAGATTTAAGGTGCAGAGAAGCAAGTACAGAGGAGATGCTAGGGGTACGTTTTTCACTCAGAGGGTGGTGAGTGAATGGAATCGGCTGCCATTGGTGGTGGTTGAGGCGAACTCGCTGGGGTCTTTTAAAAGACTTCTGGATGAGTGTATGGGATCCAATGGGATTGGGGGTTATAGATAGGTCTATGGCTGGGTAGGTTTTGATGTGTTCGGCACAACTTGTGGGCCGAAGGGCCTGTTTGTGCTGTAGTCTATGTTCTATGTGTCAAGCGTCTCTTGCAGTCTTTCTCCAAATGGTCATGACTCTGCGTAATGATGCAATACTATAGCGCAGACAATTCAATCCTTCAAATTAAAGTATCATAGTTCATACTGGGATACCCCTGCTTTTCTTGGAATGAGGAAATCAAGACTGATATAGGGAGTAGGATAGCTTGATCTTGGGTTCGGACGTAGCTCGACACAACATTGAGGGCTGAAGGGCCTGTGTTGTGCTGTACTGTTCTATAAAACTGGGAATAAGTTCTCTTCCTCCATCTCCCTCTTCACTTCCTGATAAAGCTAATTGAGTGAGACAGAGGTTGCAGCGATAGAGAAGTATCTCCAGCAAAGGGCTGCCGAGTCAGGACTTCGAAGGATAATAATGAATGCAAATAATGAAACGGGGAGACCTAAGACAAGTTACACAACTCAAGCTAGTTAAACTTTGTCATTAATAGTTGATGAGGATACAACAGCTTTAACAGTGACAGCAATAATTAGATACCAGAGAGTGTGTGTGCTTAATGACATAGCTCTATTTAAACCTCAATTAAAGAAGTGAAACTAATCATTTAAAGTTAATCTTTCATTAGTTTCTGCCAAGCATGCATGAAATGATTGAATAATCCATTATAATTATGGGATAATAAAAGGAAACTGATCAGTTGTTTTTTGCTAGACAGTTCTATTGAGCACACTGTCATCAATTTTTTAAAAAAGTATTTCATCAATTTTCCTTCCCCTTTAATTCAAATGTTCACACATGTCGGAAGTTGCTTCACATACATTGAATTACAGCAACTGTGGAAGAGTTGCGTCTGTATAATGCCCTTCTCGACCTCCAGGTAGTCCAAAGCATTTTATCATCGAATACAATAGAATCCCAAAGTGCAGAAAGAGGCTCTTTGACACACTGGATGGGATATTTCAGCCTTGCTTGGGCGAGATGGAAAATTCCCTTTGCAATCAATGGAGATTTCCATTGTTGGACCCTAGGTCGCGCCAATTTCATGGTGGGGCAAGATAGATGGGTAGAGTTCCAGCCATTGGGACTCACCAACTCTATAACAGAGCATCTTACCAAGGCTCACCAGCCCCCAATCCCCTCTCATCCTCCCATCCCCACTCCTCAGGCCTACCCCCGTACATTTATCCTTCTAATTCCCCTAACCTAAACATCTTTGGAAACTAAGGGGCAACTTGCCACCTAATCTGCACATTTTCAGACTGTGGAAGGAAACTGGAGCACCCAGAGGAAGCCCATGCATACGTGAGAGGAATGTGCAAACTTCAGTGATCTGAGGCCAAAATTCAACCCCATGTTTTCAGTACCGTGAGGCAGCAGTAATAACCACTGTGCTGCCCTGTTAGAGCAAATAAAATAGTTTTTGTAGTCACTGTGTAATGTAGAAAACACAACAGCCAGTTTGTACATGACGAGGTCCCACATCAAGCCATATGAAAATGACCAGACCATCTGTTTTTTCCTTTAGTCAAGTTAGTTGAGGAATGAACCTTGACTTGGACACAAGGGAAAACTGCCCCTCTCTTCAAAATTGTGTCACAAAAATTACATCCATCTGAGAGTGGAAACAATCATCAGATTGACGTTCCATCTGAAAGATGAAACCTCCAACACTGCAGCATTTCCTCCAGTACTCACACTAGCACAAGCAAATAGGATCTCTGTTTTGCACCTCATTAAAAGAGCAGCCAATTTAATAATGTAACTGCCCTTCAGTGCTGAACAGAAATGTTACTGTTATAGCGTCATAGGTTGGGACTTTTCTTCCTTGCCGTCTGCTGACGGCAGGAAGCGACACACTGCTCGCTCGTGGCAGGGTTTTATTATTCCATCGTTGTTAATGGGATTTCCGGTTGAACGCGTCCCTTGCTGCTGGAAGCCCACAGCAGGGACACACCGTCAATGCGACTGTATGATCCCGCCGGTTTGGACAGCAGCAAGATTTTGGCAATAAAACCATATGGCATGATCTTCTCTGCCCTTCATGCCACATTCCCATTACAGCAAGATTGAAGAACTTGGCAGCAGCTAAATCTCCGTTTGCTGCAGCAGAATGGGAAAATCCAACTGGTGTGAATGGTGATAAGATTTCACCCATAGAGTTTTGCAGCATGAAAGGAAGGCCCTCAGGCCTTGGACACCATGTCCTGTGACCAGTAGTGTGCCTCAGGGATCGGTGCTGGGTCCACTGTTATTTGTCATTTACATTAACGATTTGGATGAAAATTTAGGAGGCATAGTTAGTAAGTTTACAGATGACACAAGGATTGGTGGCATAGTGGACAGTGAAGAAAGCTAGCTAGGATTGCAATGGGATCTTGATCAATTGGGTCACTGGGCTGACAAATGGTAGATGGAGTTCAATTTAGCTGAATCCAAGGTGATGTATTTTGATAGATCGAAACAAGGCAGGATTTATTCAATTAATGGTAAGGTACTGGGGAGAGTTACAGAACAAAGAGATCTAGGGATACATGTTCATAGCTTCATGAAAGTTGAGTCACAGAATAAAGCAATGAAGAAGGCATTTGGCATGCTTGGTTTCATTCACCCTATTATAGAAAGGATATTATTAAACTAGAAAAAGTCAGATTTACTTGGATGCAACCAGGACTTATTGGTTTGAGTTATATGGACAGGCTGAATAGACTGGGACTTTTCCCCTGGACCGTCAGAGGCTTAGGGGTGATCATATAGAGGAATCTAAAACTAGAGGGCATAGGTTTAAGGTGAGAGGGGAGAGATACAAAAGAGTCCAGAAGGATAATTTATTTACACAGAGAGTGATGAGTGTATTGAGAAAGCTATCAGAGGTAGTGGTAGAGGTTGATACAATTTTGTCTTTTAAAAAACTGATTACCATGTAATCAGTTACATGGTAAGATGAATATAGAGGGACGTGGGCCAAACATGGGAAATTGGGACTAGCTTAGTGATTAAAACAAAAGGGTGGCATGGACAAGTTGTTTCCGTGCTGTAAGCCTCTATGATTCTGTCGTGTCAGTGCCGACCATGAAGGACCAATCTGTTCTGATCCTATTTTCTGACTTTGATCCACAGCACTGTATGCTATAGCATTTTAAATGTTCAGCTTAAAAGTGAATGCTTCCCTCCTTGAAGACACTTTCAGACAGTGAGTTCCAGATTCCCACCATCCTCTGAGGAAAATGGATTTTCCTCAAATTCCCTATAAATTTCCTGTCCCTTACCTTAAATCTATGTTTCCTAATTACTGACCCTTCTACTAAGGGGAACGATGCCTTCACGTCTCCCCTGTTTGTGTCAATCTATAGTCTTCTGCCTTAAATGGTTGAGAGATGACAATGGGAGGCTGACAGTACAATATTTCTCTCCTGAGCTCTCCCTACAGCCACCCACTGTCCCCCCCACCTCCTCCCACCACACACACACACACACACACACACACACACATTGCTTTCAAGCTAAAAGGAATATTAAAAAGCACCATTTAATATTCTAAAGAAATGAACATCTTTGTCATTTCACATGTTGCCGTATTTTGCCAGAATATTTCACCATTTAGAATTGTAGTTTTTTCCACTCAGAATCACAGCATGACAAAGTTCATTTCACATTGAGATATCACTGAAACAATGCAATGAAATGTAGCACAGGAGGAGAATTCCCATTACGCTCTGCCAAATAGTCATTCTGTGGGAACCTAAGATTGTGTGCTATGACTGAAATATCTATGTGAATCCAAAAGTGTGCATTGTCTCAAAACCAAAAGATGTGTATGATGAATATACTGTAAGTATGGAGCAAATGTGGTTGACCCTCTTGTGATATGAATTTTAAACAGATTTCCATTTGCTGTATTAAGCAGTATAATAATAAAGAAGAATTTTTTTTAATCACACTCAGTACAGTAAGTACTGTATTTCAGTTGCAGTGACACAAATACTCTGTTCACAAAGCTCTTAGTGATTTATAAAAGGGAATGTTTCCTGTACTTTTTATGCAAATAGATATTCTTACAAAAAGTCAGCAATTTCTGACTCAATTGTATGAAAATTGCAAAGCGTAATCATTGAAAATCCAAGCCTCAGCTTATCAGCATTTTCCTTCTGAACATAACACTTATCAGTTATGAGTCATTTGTGCTATTATTTTAGCATTCTTGGATGGAGTGTCCTCATGTTTCAATTTCTTACCTGTTAATTTAAAGCTCTTTCTCCACAATGAATCCAATGGCTTCTTTTCAGCTCCTTTAACAATTTAAGTTTAAGTTTTTAAGTTTATTTATTAGTATCACAAGTAGGCCTACAGTAACACTGCAATGAAGTCACTGTGAAAATCCCCTGAATCGCCACACTTCAGCAATTGGAAGAATTTAGAATGGCCAATGCACCTAACCAGCATACCTTTCAGACTGTGGGAGGAAACTGGAGCACCCGGTGGAAACAGGGAAAACGTGCAAATTCCACACAGACAGTGACCCAAGCCAGGTATCAAACCTGACTCCCTGGTGCTGTGAGGCAGCAGTGCTAAATACCGTGCAACCATGTCACTCCAAACTGAGTCGTTAAAAGAAAAAGAGAACACAATTTGATCAAAGTCAAGAATATTAACAATAAGTTGACAAACTTTTTTATCCTTACGGCATTGCAATTTTTGGTTTCTGGAAATAATTCCTCGATCAAGTTCAGTACTTCAATAAATGCATTCTAATTTGTTTTTAACTGAAACTCATAGGCTTATATTTTGTAAGATGGTGTGGAAATTTCAAAGAAGTAGAGGGGCCCTGTCTCACTGATTTGGCTGAAAAAAAACAGCATGGAGCAAACAAAAGGAATTGTGAAGGAATGAATGTCCCAGTCTCGTCATTGCTTCTGGGAAAATGCAAGCCACATCAAGTGATGGCACAGGTTCAAAGTCTGAACGAGGAAGGTGCTTTCCTAATGGGAGCCGGAAAAGAAATCCCATTGGCTCATCAATTGACATAATATTGCTAATTTCTCATCACAGAGCAGTTACAGAGGCATTCAAGGTAGCTGCTGCTCTTTCCGAAGAAGCCAGATGGATGGACAATGGCTATGACACCACAGTAAAAAGACAGCTGGCACTTTATTCACAGGAATCAAAAGTGAAGAAGTTGCTGAGGCCAGAAAGAGATAAAGAGTCAGAGAAATTGTCACTTGGGGGTCATAAAGTAATGAACAGTACGTTTCCAAGCCAGGCCTTTCAGTCTTACTTGGGTATTGCTTTATGTTCTGTCAATCACTGATTCAGAAGAAGATCTGGATGACATCAGACAACATTCCTGAGCAGGACACTATTACTGTTATGGGTGATGCTATTGTGAAGGGAAATCTGTAATACAGCAAAATTATGGGACCCGTCAATATAAATGAATGAGACCATCCGCAAAAACAACAGCATAAAGCATGAATACTGTTACAGCAGCTACCATCTTTATAGTATATCTTAGAATCATAGAACTAAAGACTGCTTACAGTGCAGAAGAGGCCATTTGGCCCATCTGGTCTGCATGGTCTCTGGCAAGTTATTTTACCTGAGCCCACTCCCTGCCACATCCCTGTAACCCACACATTTAAAATAGCTAATCTGTCTGACATGCACAACTTGGGATACCATGGGGCAATTTAGCATGGTCAATCCACCTCACTTGCACATCTTCATAGAATCCCCACAGTCCAGGAGGCCATTCAGCCCATCAAGCCTGCACTGGCAACAATCCTACCCAGGCACTATCCCTATAATCCAATGTATTTACCCTGCTAATTTCCCAGATAATATGGGGCAATTTAGCATGGCCATTCAACCTAACCAGCACATCTTTGGGCTATGGGAAGAAACTGGAGCACTACCCGAAGGAAACCCATGCAGACACAGGTGAGAGAACATGCAAACTACACGCTGACAGTGACTCAAACTGGGAATTGGATACAGGTCCTTGGCGCTATCAGGCAGCAGAGCTAACCACTGTGCCCCTGTATCACCCTTCTTGAACTCTTCTTTGGGACTTTTGAAGCCGAAATGTTAACTCTATTTTTTAATCTCCTCAGAAGCTGCCAGGTACGCTGAACTTTTCCAGCTCTGTCTGTTTTTATTTTAGATCTCCAATATCCACAGTATTTTGCTTTTATTTAAATGCATACTCGAACCTACAGCTATAAATTTGTCATGGGACTCAAATTGTAGCAATTTCACAAAATTAATTACTGGTATGTCCTGGGATACTAACATTGTGACTGAACATAGCTCAGTGATCACAGTAGTACAAATAAGGTTCCAAAAGATGGTTTGAAAAATTTCAGTCATATATCAACTGACATATTAATCAAATCAATCTCATCATGTTTTTTTATATAATCACTGACAGTTACAGCCAATTGTTTATTTGTTTAAAGAGTGCAGATTTTAAAAGAGTTCAGATCATAACAGTTAAGTATATCTGATCCATCCTTCAAGAGTGTTTATATCTACTCCATATATTTGCAACTCCCCCATTGTGGGCTAAGGCCGTTTACAATGACCAAAATAGGGTCTATGTAAATTGAGCAATAAAATGGGAGGGCCTTGCTAAATTTGGGTTTGTGAACCATTCTCTGCCATCTTTCCCCTTCCAGCAAAAACAGAATCTGCTGGAAATGGGGGCAGGGCTCTGCATCGAGGTCTCACCTGCCATCTTTAAAGATTTATAAAATCATCCCCACTCCATGAAAATTAAGCCTGCACCTCAAGATGGAGGTGCCGTTTTCCTTCCTTACTTGCAATTGTACACTACAACTCTTTTAGTGCTGGAGACAACTTCCTTTGGCCATTAATTGGCCAGTGCTACAAAAAAATAGCAGTAGGGTGACTCGCTCCAACATGATACAGAATAAGTCTTATTAAAAAAAAACCACACAGCAAACTAATGTAAATGATCTGTGATAAGGCGTTGTTTTTTTTTCACAAATGTCGCAGCAATCTATGTTTTTCCCAGCAAAAACCTGCTGCATCTTTGGTCTGTAATTAAATTGGAACACTGGGTTCCAACTTGCAGGAAATTGCTGTTCTGTAAGAATATTATTCACCCAACATAGTGTCACTGTCATTGGTAGGGTGGAGAGAGAGAGATGAGGGAGTAATGGATAATGACTCCCTCTAATCAGAGAAATACAGCATTTGATCAATGTAGCTACAGCTCAGCAGACATACTTGAAACCATTGGCAATTGTAGAGCCAGCTGAGATCAGGAGGTGAGATCCAGTTGGGATCAGGGTGGCACAATAGTTAGCACTGCTGCCTCACAGCGCCAGGGATCGCAGTTCAAATCTGAGCGTGGGTGACTGTCTGTTCAGAGTCTGCACATCCAACCCCCACCCCTGCCTGTCTGTGGGTTTTCTCCAGGTACTCCAGTTTCTTCCACAGCCCAAAGATATGCAGACTAGATGGATTGGCCATGCTAAATTGACCCTCAATGTGTAGTTTAGATGGATTTGCTACATCGGATCTACTGGGTTATGTGAATGGATTATGGGGGCGAGAGGTAGGCCTTGTAGGGTCAGTGCAGACTCGATGGGCCAAATGGCCTCCTTCTGACATGTAGGGATTCTATAATTCTTTTTCTGGAAGCTTGACCCTATATCACAGTGTTAAAGCACTCCACCCTCCTTTGTAGAGAGCCAATGGAGAACACCCATTTAATACCTTCAGTGAGAGGGTGAAATACCAAGTAACTCAGCTCTGCCAATATTTTCCAAAGGCTGTTGTAGCATTCTGCTCCCAATAGAATGTTGTTTGCCATTGTATAATTCACCCCCAGCGTCATAAACTTTGGCAGGATCAATGACAGGTCACGGGATGGATATATCTGAACATTTTAATGAAGTGTCTTATTCTGCATGCTTCTGAACCCACTATCTTTTGATGTCTTCTTTTAATGGTTCATTGTTGAACAATAGCATGCACAGAAGGGTCATACTTCTGTAAAACTCTCTCTGTCATCAATGATGATCCTCTCTTCCTATCAGCTAACTTATTGAATGAGATTTAATTTATTCATTGGCATGGTGATTCGCACTGCTGCCTCACAGCGCCAGGGAGCCAGGTTCAATTCTCGGCTTGGGTCGTTGTCCATGCGGAGTCTGTGTAGGGTTTTCCAGGTGCTCTGGTTTCCTCCCACGGTCTGAAAGACGCGTTGGTTAGGTGGATTAGCCATACTAAAAGTGCTAAATATGTGAATAGGCACTGGAGTATGGTGACTAGGGGATTTCCACAGTAACTTCATTGCAGTGTTAATAGAACATAGAACATAGAACATTACAGCACAGAACAGGCCCTTCAGCCCTCGATGTTGCGCCGACCAATTAAAAAACAGCAATGACCCTCTAACCTAAACCATTCCCTTTTCATCCATAAACCTATCCACGGACCTCTTAAACGCCTCCAAACTTGGCGCATCTACAACTGCAGCAGGCAGGGCATTCCATACCCTTACCACCCTCTGGGTAAAGAACCTACCTCTGACATCCGTCCTATAACTACCACCCCTTAATTTAAAGCTATGTCCCCTTGTGCTAGCTTTCTCCATCCTAGGAACAAGGCTATCACTGTCCACCCTATCTAAACCTCTAATCATCTTATATGTTTCGATCAGGTCCCCTCTTAGCCTCCTCCTTTCTAACGAAAACAACCTCAAATCCCTCAGCCTCTCCTCATAAGACCTGCTCTCCATACCAGGCAACATCCTGGTAAACCTCCTCTGCACCCTCTCCAATGCATCCACATCTTTCTTATAATGCGAGGACCAGAACTGTACACAATACTCCAAGTGCGGCCGCACCAGAATTTTGTACAGTTGCAACATGACGTTGCAGCTCTGAAATTCAATCCCCCTACCAATAAAAGCCAAGACTCCGTATGCCAGCCTAATGTAATGTCAGCCTACTTGTAACACTAATAAATAAACTTTATTTGACAATGTCGAAGGGCAAAACACTGAACAATTTTTCAAAAAGGAGAGGGATTGGAAGGATGGCTGGAATCTCACTAGCATTCGCACTGGCGGGATTTTCCCATCCCGCTGCTATGAATGAAGATTTGGCTGGCTGCCAAATTCTCCAACTTCGCTGCAGTGGGTGAGTGGCAAGAATGGTAGGTATGATCGCGCCCATTGATGGGTTTAAAAAGAAAGATAGTACATTGCAACTCCAGGGTACTTAATGTCATTGGAAAATCCATTTTACATGTAGCAGGCATGTAAAACATTCCAAAACACTCTATTTGGCACTGTCACTGAAATAACATGACTTTTAATACATGCCCATTTCTGAGTGAGGAACGATCTGCTTTCAGTTCGTGCAAAGCTTTATAGGGAACCTGATAAATGGCAGGTTATTGTCTAATTCCTGGAGCCAGCATTATAGAGGTTATAGATTCTAAAATTAAATCATACCAGTTCTATTCATATTGCAATGTAAAATAAAACCCATTACGATACTAATCAATAATTTCATACTCATTCTGAGTTTTCAACAGGCACTATTGATTTGAAATATGGAGACCATCACAATTTGCGAAGTGTATATTCAGAAAACAATCATAATTTTCTTCCTCTCTCCCAGCCAAATTTCAAGGTTGCTAAACACTACAAATGGAAAATATCTTTGGTGCAGTGTTAGCAGAGTTGAAGCTGTTGCTATGCAGTTTTTTTTTCGCTGTTGCTATGTGAAGCTACGTATGGAACCCAGCACTTAAAGTGCTTGACATTGATTCCAACAGTGTGGAATTAAACTTTGAAATTGCAACAGAAAACTCCTCAGAACTGTCAGATTTGTTTGCAGGGAAAGCTTATTCTGTCACAGAAGATAAAAATATTCATTAAAAAAAATAGCCATGATCTGTCGAAGTTTCAGCAACATCGCTTCTCTCAGCATTCTTTTTCAAATGAGGCAGGTTTTCACCCAGGTCCACAGAGTTGAACTGGCCACGTGTGAATATTTAATTATAAATGTTTAACACCCACATAAAATCAGTGCAGAACTGCTGGTTAATAGTTCGCACATGAACTTTGGCAATAGGATTGCACAACCACACCATGTGGATCAATTAGAACAGTTTAATTAGATCTAGTCACACACATTTTTTTCAACGTACATGATGAACTAAGCAAACACAAGTGACTTAAAACTCCACTGTGTTTCTATTCCTGGAACACACCCATTTAATAAATTCAGATTAAACACTGACAGGCTCCTTAACCCATCTAAAATTAACACGCTTCCTGAAGTAGCTCATGTAGGAATTTGACATAACTTGCTAACCGGTTGGTTAAAAATATCATGCTGTGGGGATTGAATTGTCTAATGCTTGGTTTAGTCTAATGCTAATGCTGATGCACTGTCTATGCAGAGACTGCATGTTCTTCCCGTGTCTGTGTGGGTTTTCTCCGGGTGCTTCAATTTCCTCTCATTGTCTGAAAGACATGCTAGTTAGGTGGGTTAGTCATGCTAAATTCTCCCTCAGTGTACCCAAACAAGCGTTGGAGCATGGCGACTGGGAGATTTTCACCATAATTTCATTGCAATGTTAATGTAAGCCCACTTGTGACTAATAAATAAATAAAACTTTATAATTAAGGGTCTGGTTTTTAACTGCTTCAGCAACATGTGGGTGAAATTTAACTCTGGCGGGAACGGAGGTGGATTTACAGAATGTAGGGCCATTTTCTCACCTTCATTTCTGGTCTCCTCACTTCCCCAGTCTCATGCCCTTCCTGACCCTGTCACCCTTGTCCCACAAAACTTTAATATTAATGTGCAGCTTCAGTCAGCACTTAGAAAGGCAAATACAATGTTAACACTTATGTCAAGAGGACTAGAATATAAGAGCAGTGATATACAGCTAAAGCTGTTTAAGGCTCCAGTCATTTGGAGTGTTCTGAGCAATTCTGGGCGCCGTACCTAAGGAAGGAAGTGCTGGCCTTGGAAAGGGTCCAGAGGAGGTTCACAAGAATGATCCCTGGAATGAAGAGCTTGTCAGATGAGTTGAGGAGTCTGTATCTGTACTCGTTGGAGTTTAGAAGGGTGAGGGGAGATCTTATTAAAACTTACAGGATATTGTAAGGCCTGGATAAAGTGGACATGGAGAGGATGGTTCCACTAGTTGGAAAAACTAGAACTAAAGGGCACAATCTCAGGCTAAAGGGATGATCCTTTAAAACAGAGATGAGGAGGAAATTCTTCAGCTAGAGACTGGTGAATCTGTGGAACTCCTGGCTGCAAAAGGCTGTGGATGTCAGATCATTGAGTGCCTTGCAGACAGACATAGATAGGTTCTTGATTAATAAAAGTTCAGGAGTTATGGGGAAAAGGGGTCTAATTCTGTTTTTATATCTTATAGTCTCATGGTCTTATGGTGTCTGTGTGGGTTTCCTCCAGATGTGCTGAATTCCTTCCACAGTTCAAAAACGTGCATGTTCAGTTGATTGTCCATGCTAAATTGACCCAAGTATCAGGGGGGTTAGCAGGGTAAGTGTGTGGGGTTCAGGGGATAGAGCCTGGGTGGAATTACAGTCGGTACACACTCAATGGGCTGAATGGCCTCCTTCTGTATTGTAGGAATTCTATGATTCAAATGAGCCTGAGTTCTCCTATGGATCTGACCTATAGGTCTTTCTGTTCTTCCGCTGTGGCTGGTGTTGGTATTGGGGCAAAAGAATAAAATAATTTACATCAATCTCCTCGAGTGATCAGCTTGAATGATACGTTTCTGTGTTCCAATAACTGGTTAACTTCTTTGACTTGACCGTGCAGTCTCATACCAGAATCCAATTAAATAATCTGATAAATGAACCAACAGCCCACTGTGCACTGACATATCAACTGGACTTCAGGTTAAAATTAGTAGGGCCAGAATGAAATGAGGAATGATTAAATAAATAATATAACACTTTGCATATACTGTTGTGTAATTCATGTCTTACGATGCATTTAATTTAATTTTTCTTTTGATCTGGTCTTGCCACATGGGAAACTAGTTTCCAATAGTGAGGCAGGTTTATGCTGGCTGTTTGATTCTGATGGTAAGGAATATCAAAAAAAGACATAATGTGTTTGCTTATTTTCGGATAAACAATGCATATATTCAAGATTTAAAATACATTTTGGGCGGAATTTTCCATGAATTATAGCAGGAAGGGGTGGGCCATGCAAAGGTCCATTAGCCTCGGGCAAGAATTTCCAGCCTTGGGGCAAATGCAACTGAAAAATCCTGCCTTTAAGTTTGATCTGCTTAAGATGCTGATGGAAATTGTACATCTGGAGGAGGTTAGCAATAATTTAATGTAACACTGCTTTGCAAACTCTTGTACAGATTTTCCAATAAACTGGGCATGACTGCTTGAAATGTTAAAATTGCACCAACAAAAGGAGCAATATAACCAGAATTACTGGGGCTGAATGGCCTCCTTTTGCACTGTAATGATTTGATGGTTCTAACATCTTCCTGATCACTTGAGGAGAATGATGTAAATTATGTTATTCTTTTGCCCCAATACCAACTCCAGACACAGTGAGTTTCCTTATCTGGCATCTGGAAGAACAGAAGGATCTATAGGTCAGATGCACAGGAAAACTGGGGCACATTTGAATTATAGAATCCCTACAATACAGAGGAAGGCCATTTAGCTCATCAAGTGTGTATTGACCACAATCCCACAGCCAATTAGGCCCTGCACATGTGCACAGGTGGTACTCCTTAAGTATAACTTTGTTAACTATTCAAAAAGCAAAAGCTATTGGGGATAAATGGGAATGTTGAACTTGAAACACAAATAGATCAGCCTTGAACTTACTGAATGACAGAGCAGGTTCGAGGGACCGAATGGCCTACTTCAGCTTCTTTTTCATCATTCATGCGAGAAAAGCTCAAGTTAGTCACTCATTGTCACAGAAGATTAGATAGAATGTGAAGGTTAGAAACTTGACCTTCAGTGCAAATGGTCTGTGCTGTGTTTGTGTTTCACATGAGCAATCTTCCAGCCACCTTCATCTCACACTATCAGCATCGAATCATAGAATCCATACAGTGATGAAGGGGCTATTCGGCCCATCAAATCTGCACCGATAACAATCCCACCCATGTCCTATCACTTAACTCCACATATTTACCCCACTAATCCCTCTAACGTACGCATCCCAGGACACTATGGACACTTTGGCATGGCCTAATTCGCACAGTTTTGGGCTTATGGATTGACCTGCCTTCTCTCAGATGCATCCAGTTAAAGTTATAGTGTGCCGGTTGACATATCATTACTGAAAGGGAAAGCTTCTCACTGTTGTTCAAAGTATTGAATATTGATGGGTAAATGTGATCAAGAAACAGTGTAAACAAGATGTAAGATTTTGGATGGAAGTTGAGGCCCCACTGAATATTTTTAATAACATAATTGTAGATCTGCTATGGCATTGTTCAAAGGACTTACTGAGACTGACTATCAACTTGTCTCCTGGATTTCAGCTGACGTTGAGAAATCAAAGTGTAAATGGAATGGTTTCTTTGATGGGCAACCAATCCATAATGCCACTTGTGTAGCTGGGCAGCCAGGTGAAAATTAGGCAACTTCTTTATAACACTGGGAGGTGTTTTACTCATAGAATCATGCAGGATAGAAGGAGGTCCTTCAGCTAGCCATGTGTCTTTGAAAGCAATGTCCAATTTAATTACACACCTCAAGTTTCTCTCCATATCCCTGCAAATGAGCACTTTTCATGTGCAAGCCTTTCGACATTTCCCGTGCAATTTTCTTCCACCGTCCTTTCAAGTAGCGTTTTTGAGAAATCTATACAAAAAGGTTTCTCCTCACTTACCCTCTATTTTTTCAGTCAATTTTGACTTCTGCATACTCAACCATAAGACCATAAGATATAGGAATAGAATTAGGCCATTCAGCCCATCACGTCAGCACCGCCATGGCTGATATAATTCTCATCCCATGCTTCTGCTTTCCCCACTAACCTTGATCCTCTTATCGATCAAGAACCTATCTATCTCTGTCTTAAAGACCTCAATAATCTGGCCTCCGTCATCCTCTGTGGCAATGATTCCAGAGATTTGCTACTTTCTTGCTGAAAAATCTCCTCCTCATCTCAGTTCTAAAGGAACATCCCTTCACTCTGAGGTTGTGCCCTTGAGTTTTAATCTTTCCCACTAGTAGAAACATCCTGTCCATGTCCACTCTATCCAGGCCTCTCAGAATTCTGTAAGTTTCAATTAGATCCCTTCTCATCCTTCTAAACTCCATTGAGAATAGACCCAGACTCCTCAATCACTCCTCATGTGACAAAATATTCATTCCTGGAATCATTCTCGTGGACTTCCTCTGGACCCCCTTCAAGGCCAGCACATCCTTCCTCAGGCATGGGGTACAAAAAGACTTATAATATTTCAAATAGGGTCTGAGCAGAGCCATGTGCCAATGGAAACAGTGGGATTGTTTTTATGGCCTCGCTTATCCCAAAACTGTAAACTCCTACCAAGGTCAACGGACATTCCGATGCTCTGCCTGTTGCCCACTCAATTCCCGTGGCAGGTGGGTCAGTAAAATTGCAGCTGATTTCTATCCCCCTGTTTTGTACATTCCCTTTACAGTTATGAATGTGTTTCTTCCCCTCTGCTCTCAAGCTTTTGAATGGACCTACCTTACATTAAGCTGATATTTCTCCACACCCTAGATATGATTGTAACACTATATCCTGCACCCTCTCTTTTCCCCCTCCCTCTGTGCTTTATGAACAGTATACTTTGTCTGTATTGTGCGCAAGAAACAATACTTTCCACTGTTTACCAATATATATGACAATAACACGTCAAATCAAATCAAATTTTCAGGTCTTTGATAGTTTCCTATATCTTTGAAAAAGGGTTCAATTAGTAATCTTCTACTCAATGCCCTTATTTAAAAAGCCAAATATCTCATTAGCTTTCTTCATCAACTTATCAGTTTACTCTGATATCTCCCAAAATTAGTAAATATGCATTACTAGGTCCTTCTCCCCTTGCATTATGCTCAAAAATTACAACTGAGATTGTATTACCACTCCATATTATTTCTCCCAAAGGACATCACTTCACACTTTGCCACATTAAATCGCATTTGTCATGCATCTGCTTGTTTCACCATTTTATGGCCTCCTGAATTCTTCCATCTATTTACTATGTGGTAACTTCAAACCTATATTCATGATCAGGTCATTTATGTACAATCAGAAAATCAAGGCTCCGAATCCCTGCGGGAACAACTCTATAGTCAGAAAAACCATTTGTTCATCAGTAGTGTTTAGAACAAAGAATAAAACAGCACAGGAAACAGGCCCTTCAGCCCAATGACCCCGCATCGCCACCCCGATGCTCCCACTTCTACCCGTGATCCCTGTCTATGTTTTTAGATCTATGGATTGAAACCAAATTTGAGACAATTTAGGGAGAATTTGTTCTGCCAGTCAACCTAACAGCTCATCTTTGGGGTGTGGGAAGAAACCGGAGCACCCAGAGAAAACCCACGCAAGCAAGGGGAGAATGCGCAAACTCCTATAGACACAGGCCCAAATCCATGTATCTGCACAGCACAGCGATAGTCACTGAGCTGTCGTGTTGCCCATCAAATGGTCCAGGTCAAGCGTACACTAATGACGTAAAGTACTAGGATACTCTTGAAAAATCCAAGAGCAGCCCTCTCACGACCCATCGCGTGTATGCCCCTTGTTAGACAACAAGGCAGACCGGGTTTCCTGGCTTTTAGTCCATTTTGTGCACAGATCACTACCCATTTTTTAATCTTATGATTGGCACTGTTGCATCATATGCCAGTGACCCAAGTTTGATTCCAGCTAGGGTCACTGTGCAGAGTTTGCACGTTCTCCTCATTTCCTCTGAGTGCTCCTACCACTGCGGTTTCCTCCCACAGTCTGAAAGATGTGCTGGTTCTCCTTCAGTGTACCTGGACTGGTGCCGGACTGTGACGACAGGGGATTTTCACAATAACTTCATTGCAGTGATAATGTAAGCTGACTTGTGACACTAATAAATAAACTTTTATACTCATGCATTTTCCTCACAGGTTTTACATCATACTTCATCAAACATCCTTTGAAATCTAATACATACAGCATATACTTCACTATCTTCTTTGATCCTTCAACTGGCTTCAATCAGAAATGATTTGCCTTTGACAAATCTTTGCCAGCTATCCTTCATTGACCCTTAGTTCACCAATTGAATATGAATTTTAATCACTATCTCTGACTCGTTTCTGAGCATTGAATTAGAATGTTTGGCCAATAGTTATCAAGTGATTATCTGGATGGAGTTTGAACATCTTGCCTGTGTCTGTGTGGGTTTCCTCCAGATGCTCTGGTTTCCTTCTACACTCCAAAGACGTGCAGGTTAGGTGGATTGGCCATGTTAAATGTCCTTTAGTGACCTAATATGTGTAGGTGAGGGAGATTAGCGGAATAAATGTGTGGGTTTACGGGGATAGGGCATTCTTGGTACAAAGTCCAGGAGTTGGAGGCAGTTCCCATTTATATGGTTTTCCAATACCGACAGGCCACAACATTCGGATCTGTAACTGGTTTAATCTGCAACAGCAACCTGGAGATGGAGAAAGCTGTCTCCAGCCTATTGACTTCTGGTACACCATGTACCCATTGCTGAGGTCGGAAAGATGTCCCCTGTGCATGTCAAGGGTGATGGCAGTCAGCTGACCTGTGTCACCGGCCCTGTTAACACAGTCTCTTAAACAGGCATAGATTAATCGGATATTGTGGGGAATCACCATGCAATTTTCAGGTTTGATTTTTCCTTTGCTGCTACAATGTTAGTGGATGTACAGTCTCCAATGTTGTTGAAGGATCTCACACAGGTTCTTCCAGTCAGAAGGGAGTGATGCAAGACATTTGTAAAAGAGTGGATTTGAAATGCCTCTGAGCAAATAAACTTGCTTTGAGTCATGGGGACTACAGATGCAGTTCTTTTTGATGGGGCACTTTGCATTGTTCCTGAATCCATTTTCCTGGCACAGTCTAACAATGTGCTGGTTAGGTGGATTGGCCACACTAAATTGCCCCTTAGATGTCCCAAGTCGTGTAGGTGAGTGGAATTAGTGGGATAATTAGTTGGGGGGGAGGGATAGGTCTAGGTAAGGTCCTCTATCGGATAGTCAGTGTAGACCTGATGGGCCGAATAGATCAGATACTATGATTCTAGAGCCGCATTTTAGGTTGAAAAATATCTGTTTTCTCCCCCAATAACAACTGCAATTCAATAGAGTTCAACGATTTCAGATCATAAAATCAATCTCGATTTTTTGGACCAGGCCTACAGGTAAAGATCCTGCTTTCTTACGTACAACTCCCAATGGCATGCACCTGAATTTCCTGGCGCACACACTCGGTGGCCCAAAATTGGATGCAGAACCCGTTCCTGGCCTCTGTTGGCCCCAGAATACAATATCCTGCTGATTAGCCATTGAGCAGCACAAAATGTTCTCTGGGAAAGGCTGAATGTTGCCATAGAGGGCAAGTAGGTGCCCTTAAGGGAACACTTATGTGCTCCCTCGATGGGGAAAGCCATTGCAGAGTTGTGAAAAATAAACACCCTGCTTAAACTATGTCTAGGCAGCACAATTGTGCACAGTTGCCAATCCTCAAACATATTTGTTCACTTCACTTTAGCCCTAACAGGTTTTGTAAAATTTAAAGTTTTTTTTAAGTTTATTTATTAGTCACAAGTAAGGCTTACATTAACACTTTAATGAAGTTACTGTGAAATTCCCCTAGCTGCCATATTCCAACACATGTTCAGGTCAATCCACCTAATGGACAGCTTCTGCATGTCCGTAATAAATATGTACCTGCCAAGCAGGGAGGAAGTGATCGAGTGAGGGAACCATGGTGTACTAGGGAAGTTGAATCTCTGGTGAAGAGGAAGAAGGAGGCTTATATAATGATGAGACGTGAAGGCTCAGTTAGGGCACTGGAGGGCTATAAATTAGCCAGGAAGGAGCTAAAGAGGGAGTTGAGAAGAGCTAGAAGAGGACACGAGAAGACTTTGGCGGATAGGATTAAGGAGAATCTTAAAGCTTTTTACAGGTATATAAATAATAAAAGATTGGTTAGGGCAAGATTAGGGCCAGTCAGAGATAGCAGTGGGAAGTTGTGCGTGGAACCTGAGGAGATAGGAGAGACACTGAATGAGTATTTTTCGTCAGTATTCATGCAGGAGAAAGACAGTGTTGTCGGGGAGAATACTGCGATACCAGGTTGTAGACTGGGTAGGATTGAGATTCATAAGGAGGAGGTGTTAGCGAATCTTGAGGGTATGGAAATTGATAAGTCCCCTGGGCCAGATGGGATTTACCCTAGGATTCTCTGGGAGGCTAGAGAGGAGATTGCAGAGCCTTTGGCTTTGATCTTCACATCGTCGTTGGCTACAGGTATAGTTCTGGAAGACTGGAGGATGGCAAATGTTGTCCCTTTGTTCAAAAAGGGGAGTAGGGACCATCCTGGAAATTATAGACCGGTAAGCCTGACTTCTGTTGTGGGCAAAGTCTTGGAAAGAATTATAAGGGATAGGATTTATAAGCATCTAGAGAGAAATAAATTGATTAGGGATAGTCAGCACGGTTTTGTGAAGGGTAGGTCGTGCCTCACAAACCTTATTGAGTTTTTTGCGGAGGTGACCAAAGAGGTAGATAAGGGTAAGGTAGTTGATGTAGTGTATATGGATTTTAGCAAAGCGTTTGATAAGGTTCCCCATGGTAGGCTACTGCAGAAAGTGCAGATGCATGGGATTGAAGGTGATGTAGCAGTTTGGATTAGGAATTGGCTAGCTGATAGAAGACAGAGGGTGGTGGTTGATGGGAAATATTCAACCTGGAGTGCATTTACAAGTGGTGTACCTCAAGGATCTGTTTTGGGGCACTGCTGTTTGTCATTTTTATAAATGACCTAGATGAGGGTGTAGAGGGTTGGATTAGTAAATTTGCTGATGATACCAAAGTGGGGGGAGTTGTAGACAGCGAGGATGGATGTTACAGTTTGCAGAGGGACATAGATAGTTGCAGAGCTGGGCCGTGAGGTGGCAAATGGAATTCAATACGGATAAGTGTGAGGTGATTCACTTTGGTAGGAATAACAGGCATATGAAATATAGGGCTAATGGAAGGACCCTTAATAGTGTTGTCGAGCAGAGGGATCTTGGGCTACAAGTACATAGCTCTTTGAAAGTTGGCACCCAGGTTGATAAAGTTGTTAAGAAGGCGTACGGTGTGTTAGCTTTTATTGGTAGAGGGATTGAATTTCGGAGCCGTGAGGTTATGTTACAACTGTACAAAACTCTGGTGCGGCCACACTTGGAGTATTGCGTACAGTTCTGGTTGCCGCATTATAAGAAAGATGTGGAAGCATTGGAAAGGGTGCAGAGGAGGTTTACCAGGATGTTGCCTGGTATGGTGGGAAGGCCTTATGAGGAAAGACTGAGGGACCTGAGGTTATTTTCATTAGAGAGAAGAAGGTTACGTGGTGACCTAATTGAGGCATATAAGATGATCAAGGGATTGGATAGGGTGGATAGTGAGAGCCTTTTCCTCGGATGGTGATGACCAACACGAGGGGACATAACTTTAAATTAAGAGGTGGTAGTTATAGGACGGTTGTCAGAGGCAGGTTCTTTACACAGAGGGTGGTGAGGGCGTGGAATGCCCTGCCTGCAGCAGTTGTGGACTCGCCTACTTTGTGGGCATTCAAATGGTCGGTGGATAGGCATATGGATGATATTGGAATAGTTTAGGTTAGAGGGTCCACTGGCCAGTGCAACATCGAGGGCCGGAGGGCCTGTACTGCGCTGTAATGTTCTATGTTCTATGTTCTATCCAACACAACATTTGGACTGTGGAAGGAAACCCACGCAGACATGGGGAGAAAATGCAAACTCCACACAGTGACCCAAGCCGGGAATCAAACCTGAGTACCTGGCGCTGTGAGGCCGCAGTGATACCATTGTGCCACCGTGCCATCCACAATGTGAAGGCTGCCTGACTGATTGGCCTGTTGCCAACCAGAGAGAAAGGACATGTAAAATTACATTCAATTGGCCACTTGATGGATAAAATTGCCCATCGTAGGGTGTGCCTTCCACTCTGGCATGAGCCCATCAACTAAAATATCGTACATGTGCATGATAACATCAGGATGTATGCCCAATTTCTGCTTCCACTATGTCAGGCATTTCTGAGGTGGGCACATACCTGAGCAATGTAAAATCCTGGCCAATCTTGTTTCTTTATTCACTCTGCCGGTTTTAGGTTTAGGAGTCACAGATTACCCAAAATAGGCTACTTGTAAATGATTTTAAGGTACTTTACTGAGATTATTGTTTACTAAGGTTATTTGGAAGCAACAGCTAAATCACATGACCTGTAAAGTTATAAGTTTACTTACTAGTGCCAGAAGTAGGCTTACAATGAAGTCACTGTGAAAATCCCCCAGTCACCACCACACTCCAGCACTTCTTCAAGTACACTAAGGGAGAATTTAACATGGCTAATACACCTAACCAGCACATCTTTGGGAGGAAACTGAAGGAAACTCACGCATGACACGTGCAAACTCCACACAAACAGTGACCCAAGCCAGGAATTGAACCAAGTTCCTGGCACTGTAAGGCAACAGTGCTAATCATAGTGCCACTCTGAAGGATGATGCAGAGTCAATCTCTACAGCATGAGGCAGCAATGTCCTACTCTCCAGCTGAAAGGTCAGGAAGCTCTTCATCCAGTTTTCTCAATCCGTCTCCATCTTCCCTGGCTTTCTGCCATCTAAAGAATTCAACTTTTTGATGAGGACTGCCCTCTATCTCCGAGTACCCATTGATATACTCGATTTCTCGGGGCTGGTTGTTTACCCTTATGTCACTCACTTGACATTCAATAGCATTACCATTGCTGAATCTTCTACTATTAACACCTTGGGGTTACCATTAACCAGAGACTGATTGGATTAGTCATGGCAGCACAGTGGCACAATGGTCAATGCTACTGCCTCACAGTGCCAGAGAACCGGGTTTGGTTCTGGTCTGAGATCACTGTGTGGAGATTGCACATTCTCCCCAGATCTACATAGGATTCCTCCAGCTGCTTTGGTTTCCTCCCACATTTCAAAGATGTTTGAGTTAGGTAGATTGTCCATGCTAAATTGCCCCTTAATGTTAGGGGTGCTAGAAAGTATAAATACGTGGGATTTTAGAGATAGGGTCAGTTTGTGGTTGGTGCAGACGCGATGGGCCAAATGGCCTCCTTTTGTATTGTAGGATTTTATGATTTATGATCTGTGAAAATGTACGGTGCTGACAAGAATAGGTCAAAAGCCAGGAATCCTGTGATGGGCAACTCATCTCCTGACTCTGCAAAGCTTCTCCACCAACCACATACCCTAATCTCTGTCTTCTGCCAGCTAGGCAATTTCTAAACTAGGTCAATCATTTAATTCCATCAGCTTTACTTTTACTGTCTCTGATGTGGAATCTTCCTGAATGCCTTCTGGAAATCTACACAACTCGACAGACTGTCCATTATCTATCACTTTAGATGCTTAGGTTTGTTAGACTTGACCTATTCTTTCTTGTCATTCCCTAATCAGCTCAAATCTCTCTGAGCACCCTGTTCCAATAAGCTGTCCACAATAGATGTTAAAATAATGTTAGCCGTCATGGATCAGCAAGTATTGAGTGGCACACAGGCTTGAAGGACTTGGTGGCTATTCCTGCTTCTATTTCTTGTGCTGTTAGACCATTAGACATAGGAACAGAATTAGGCCATTTGTTTCAAAGAGTCTGCTTCATCATTCGGTCGTGGCTGATATGATTCTCATCCCCATTCTTCTGCCTTCTCACCATAACCCTTGATTCCCCTTATTGATCAAGAACTTATCTATCTCTGTCTTAAAGACACCTAATGACTTGGCCTCCCCAGCCTTCTGCGGCAATGAGTTCCTTAGATTCACCACTCTCTGACTGGAGAAATTTCTCCTCATCTCAGTTTTAAAGCAATGTTCCTTCACTCTGAGGTTGTATCCTCGAGTTCTACCTTTCGCATTAGTGGACACATCCTCTCCACGTCCACTCAATCTCAGCTTTTCAGTATTCTGCAAGATTGAATTAGTTCATTCCTTACCCTTCTAAACTTCATCGAGTATCGATCCAGACTCCTTAACCGCTCCTCACATGACAAACCTTCATTCCTGGAATCATTCTTGTGAACCTTCTGTGTTCCCCCTCCAAAGTCAGCACATCCTTCCTTTGGTAAGCAGCTCAAAATTCTCACAATGTTCCAAATGGAGTCTGACCAGAGCCTTATACAACCTCAGGAGTAAATCCCCGCACTGAACTGAAAAAAAGAACAGGAACATTGAATTTGCTTTCCTAACTGCCGACTGAACCTGCACGTGAACCTTATGAGACTCCTGAACCAGGATTCCCAAGTCCCTTTGTGCTTTTCTGAAGCCTTTCCACATTTAGAAAATAGTCCACGACTCAGTTCTTGCTACCAAAGTGCATAACCCCACACTTTCCTACAGTGTATTCCATCTGCCACTTCTTTGCCCACTCTCCTAACCTGTCCGAGTCAGTGTAATCGATCTCTAATTTGTTGGTTTTTCTCTCGCTCTCCCACCTATCTGAAATAATGGGTGTAACTTCCCAATCTAAAGAACAATTCCAAAATTGAGGCAGCTTTGGGAGGTTATTACTAAAACAGCTGTGATGTCCTCACTTTTTTAAAACTGTGAGGTAACTAGGAATTTGGAGACTTGGGCAAATATAAGACTGTGGATATCATCACACAGAAGTATCAGGCATTCACTCACAATTACCATGTGAATCCAGTTCAGTGCAAGTTTCCAAACCCCATGACGAAAAACAATTGTTCTTTGTCTTAAAACAAATTTTGTGGTGACACAATGGTTAGCACAGCAGCCTCACAGAGCTAGGGACCTGGATTCGATTCCGGCCTCAGGTCATTGTCCGTGTGAGTCTGCATGATCTCCCCTTGTCTACGTGGGTTTCTTTCCACACTCCAAAGATGTATGGGTTAGGTTGGTGGGCCTTGCTAAATTGCCCCTTAATGTCAACAGAATTAGCAAAGGTAATTACATGAAGTTTATGGGGTTAGAGCCTGGGTGGGATTGTGGTCAGTGCAGACTCGATGGGCTGAATGGCCTCCTTCTGCACCATAGGGATACTGTGAATCTATGAAAATGTTTCAAATAAAGATGTGGCAAGAGAGAATTTGTAGAATTACTTTCAAATGGGCCTATCTTACATTAAGTTGTTCTTTCTCTACATCCGAGCTGTGACTGTAACACTACGTTCTCCACACTCTATTTTCCTTCTCTATGAACGGTTTGTACAGGGCACAAGAAACAATATTTTTCACAGTATGCTAATACATATAATAATGATAAATCAAATCAAAGAAATATGAAGGATTGAAGTAATTATGCTTGAGTAATCACCTTGCAGGAAGTATTACACCCACCCAATTTTTATTACATTTAGCTGGTGAAACAAAATCAGGTAGGTTTCTACAGTGGATAGGCAATCTCATCCAGCTGGTTGCAGCTCAGATGGTGATAATACTAATGACGAAGATATATTCTAAATGTCAATTACAAAACTGGTTGAAGAAATTTAAGTGGGCTGTTTTCAGTAGATTTGTTAAACATCATACTAATATTGGAACAGTCTTGCAACAGATATTGAATTTTCACATGGTGAAGTATTAAATGATACAAAGTTATTTACACGGCCATGTATGATCTTCTCACTGCTCTTCAAAAATATCGCTTTAGCACAATTCACTTTATTCTAGCCGTTTCTTTCATGAAGGGTAAACATTCCATAGAGTTGGTAATTTATGATGGCATTTTAAATCGGGAAAATGTTGAACACAGTATGCTGTATTAAATTAGCATGTTAATGCAGCATACTACACAAAAACAAGACTTAGTTTGTCATTAAAACGACAATTAGACCACAAAAGGACCTCTTTGATCTATACGATCAAAGGAGTTCTGATTATCTTTCCGACTCAGAAGTCACATTTTATGTCCTTTTGAAGGGGTGTCAACACCTGTTCTGAATGAACATACAATACGATACTTGTACCCTATCTTCCATTGTTCACTGTCACTCAAGGGGTTTTTAGTCCATCGAAGAGGTATCAAATGCTCATCGGGAAATAAGAACACATTCATAGCAACTGCGGTCTTTATCTGGTTTCTCTGCGAAGATTTGCATGCAAGAATCATGAAGTTTCAGCAGGGGAGGGCTCTTGCTTCTTCCAAATCCACAGGGTACAGCCACTTTCAGTGTTGCTTTCTTGGCCTGTCTCCAGTCATCTCCAGTGGGCTGCCCTTTAAAGATTGTTGCTGAAGTCACTGTCAATGGGATAGGCATCCCCCAGAGGTTGGACAGTGCAAGATCAGCCCCCAAAGAATTAAAGGCGGAGGCTTCTTACTGTCGAGATACAGTGGCCGGGATTTTATAGCTCCTCCCAACAGCAGGATATTACAGTCCCATTGAAATTTGAATGGCTCAATATGTTCACTCAGCGGATGGGAGAGGGGGAGCAGAAGGAAGCATTGTGGTGCGCCATTGATTTAGAGATTGATTTAGAGGAGGTCAAATTAGAGAGATACAAGATGATAAAATGTAGGGATAAAGCAAACATGGAATGGATGCTTCCTCTTGTGGGACATTCTAGAACAAGAAGCCATAGCCTTAGGATAAGGGGTAGCAAATTGAAAACAGAGTTGAGGAGAAACTACTTCACCCAAAGGGCTGTGAATCTGTGGAATTTGCTACTCCAAAGTGCGTTGGATGCTCGGACAGAGAGTAACTTTAAGGAGGATTTAGGCAGATTTTTCATTGTTAATGAGTCAAAGGGGTATGGGGAGAAGACAGGAAAATGAATTGAGGAGCATGTCAGATATGGTGGACTGGACTCGATGGGTCAAATGGCCTAATTCTGCTCCCATATCATGAACTTATTTGCTTCAGGTTCTTAAAGAAATACAAGTATGATCCGAAGGGTTGGTGATATTATCACTTTGGTCTCCTGGAACCAGGTAATCGGGTACCTGGTTGGTGCTGGTGAGGGTGGAGGGGTTTAAAGGAGGGAGAGTCGGAGATAGAGGGATGTGGCTCCTACTGTATGTAAGTCAGACACACTTACTAGCACAAGGTTCAATGAACCAACTGACCTTTTCCTATTGTACCCGACCCCATGTTGCAGTGGGTGGATCTTCTGTGGGACTCATTCACCCTGTCACCTGTCCAGGGATTCTGCTGCATAGAATTGACTTCGGGAGGACTGGAAGACCTCTCTAGCTGAAGGGACCAGAAAATCTTGCCCATTGTTTTTGTAATTCACTGGCCTTAGTTTCCCTCTCTTTGTTTTCCTCAGGATTGATAGTACAGACTTTTGCTACATTGAGCTAATATTCTGGAAAACCCTCCTCAACATCATTTTCCTTAAAATTCACTTGTGTCTCTAGCTTTGAAAAACATCTCAAGAATCTACTTTTTGGTCACTTCCTATAGGAGTTATAATGTTGATCAGAATTCTCAGACACTAAAACAATCCACGTCTGTAAGGAGAAAGACAGGGCAATTTGCCAATTTGAGTTGATCAGTGGTAATAATTATACCAAAACAAGTGCCAGATAATGGCCATCTTCAACAAATGACTCAACATTCTAGTAAAGTTTATTTATTTCCCTCAAGTAAGGCTTACATTAACACTGCAATGAAGTTACTGTGAAACTTAGTCACCACAGTCCGATGCTTATTCATGTCAATGTGCCAAACTAGCACATTTGTCAAAATGTGGGAGGAGACTGGAAACACATGAGACATGGGGAGAATGCGCAAATTCCACACAGACAGTGACCCAAGCTGGGAATTGAACCTAAGTTTCTGGCACTGTGAGACTTCAGCGCTAACCACTGTACTACCAGGCCGCCCCTTCTCATGATTGGGACTGCCACCACCTGCAAGTTTCCCTCCAAGCCACACACCATCCTTTCTTGAAACTACATCATTGTTTCTTCAGCATCACTGAGTGGAAACCCTGGAACTCCCATACCTGCATCAGATGGACTGAAGTGACTGAAAAAGGCAGCCCACTGACCCCTTTCAGGGGCAATTAGAAAAAGGGCAATCGATTTTGGTCTTGTCATCAACTCCGTGTTGATAAGCCGAAGCTAAAACTTTTTTTTTATCTTTGGGGTGCCATGGATAATCTCTCTATATTTCGAACAGATGCTACATTCCAGAGTTATACATGTATATTCTTCATAATTTATGAGCTATAAGTAAAGCTCTTTTCATTTTAGGAAGTATGATTGAAAGATTCACTACTCACAGGATAATTTTTGTATGTGTGAAATTTAAAAATGATAATTGAGAAGTGAGACATAAGTAAACAGCAGTGGTGCATTTTGTCACAAAATTTATATGGATATTTGCTGAAAGTACTTTTAGGAACAGTGGGCCGATAGAACAGATGAATGGCGAAGCAGTTTACAGATTATTCATGGTTAGGATCGGAGAAGCTGGCTTTGTTTTCCTTGAAGCAAAAGAGTTTAGAGCAGATTTGATAAAGAAATACAACATCTTGACAGTTTTAGATAAGGTAAGCAAAAGTCTGTGCACAATCAGGACCCTGACCTTCCAGTTGCTTGTCATTTTAATATACAATCCTACTCCCATGCCCACATATCTGTCTTGTCTTGCAGCTCAATGCAAACTGGAGGAACAACAACTCAGTATTTTACAGCCTTCCGATCTCAACGTCGAAATTCAACAACTTCGGATGATTTGCTCTACTCCACCTCGATTCCGTTGTTTTCAAACCATTTTATTAATTTGTTATTCTTCTCTACCTTTTATTTCTTTATTGTTTTTGTTCATTTTTCTTCCTAATCTTTTCCCATATTTTATGTCCCTTCCCTTATCTTTTCTCCCCCTTTGCTTCTTCTTTTCCAAATCTGTCCTATCCATTTCCCCCTCATCCTACCTCCCCCCGCAACATTTTAGCTTCTTTGCTATTTGGCCACTCACTCCCTTTATTCTCTCTGTGGACCACTATTAAATGGTTTCTCTGGTTTCTGTGGCTATAACTCATCTTTCATTCCCTCACCCTGAGTGTAAATATCTCCCACTTTCTATGCCTCTCAGCTTTGACAATGGATCATCTGAACTCAAAACATCAGCTCTTTTCTCTTCTTGCAGTTGCTGCCAGACCTGCTGAGATTTTCCAGCATTTTCTCCTTTGGTAAACAAAAGAAAAGTTGTTCCAATTTATGGATTGCATCAAAATGAGGGGCTATAGGTTTTAGGTTTCGGGCAAGAGATACAGGGAAGAACCAACTTTATGTAGTAACAGATAATGGTATGGAACTTAAGATAAAAACTAAATACTGCAGATGCTGGAATACAGTTTATCACAGAAATCGAGACACAGAGACATCAAGGAAAGAAAGAGAAGTGTCAGAGATGACAATGTGAAGCAATAGACGGATGGGAATTGGAAGAAAAATTGATAAACTTTTCCAGGTCACTATTTATACACACAAGATAAAGAGGTGCCAAGTGTTTATAGCTTTGTTATTGATCTTTGAAATACCTGATGAATTTTGCAGGGCTATAGCAATAGCAGTGTTTTCTAAAAACAAAATAATGAATGGCCATTTCAAATTCTGCACTTCACCAAAGAACCCTGGAGTAACAGAGATACTATATACGAGGGTCCATTTTTTAATTCATTTATGGGATATAAGCATCACTGGCTGGGTCAGCATTTATTACCTAGCCCTGGGGCATTTAAGAATCAAGCATATTACTGGAGCTGGAGTCACATGCAGGCCAGACTAGATAAGGATGACAGATCTCATTCCCTAAAGAACTTAGAGGCATAAGTTGGCATGTAGGCTGTGAGAGAGAGAGAGACAGAGAGAGAGACCCTATCATTGCAAAAATTAGGCCAAAATATCCGTGCAAAGTTTCTTCCATTTTCTCACTTTCTATTATTAATTTCCAGACTCACTTTAGTTACTCTTTTCTTTTTTAATTACATGTAATAACTCTTATTACTTAGTTTTATATGTCTAGTTAGCTTTCTCTCACCCTCTAATTTCTTGCACCTTATGAACCCTTTGGGAATTCTTTGCTGTTTTTAACTTTGGACCTACCAATAATCTTTGCAGAATTGTATGCTTTCTCTATCTCTTTAACTTCCTTAGTTAGCCTCTTCTTTAAGTTTTTCCTTCTCTGTCCTCATACATTTGTAACTGTCTTTGTTTATGTGTAAGACACCAGTTTTAGATCCAGGTTTCACATCCTCAAATTGAATGGGAAATTCTATCATCCTGTGATCACTCATGCCTAAAGGATTCTTTACTATTGACAATTTGCTCATCCACTCTAAGACCCTTGCTCTCATCCATTACAACCCCAAACAGTCTGGGCAATTGCAAGGGCTGTGATTACTCCTCATCTGCCTTCTTCATCTTCATACCTTGAATGAATGAGACTAGGGAATCACCCTACAAAGTTCTCCTTTCTATTGTGTGGTTACCGCAGCCTAAGCAAAACCTATCTTTGACCCACATTGGAGCTCCCAGTGAAATCCTTCTGTTGACGTATCCATCATTTCATCCTCTGTGACTGGTATGGGAAGCAGGAGGCAGGAAGGATACTCTTGCCATAGCTCAGTTAAACACCACAACAAATCCCACTGAAGTTTCCAATGGGTGCCTGACTCATGAGCAGTTCTGTTGTTTTAGCAACAGTTAAAAATTCTACCCTATATATGTAACGGGCATACTCTGAGGTGTTTCATTGGAGCTTAATGGTGTTTTAGAGAAGTATTGATGAAACATACTTAAAGAACTATTAATAAGTCAACAGTTGGAAAGGGACGATTTCTCCTTTGGTAGTTATTAGCCTCCTTCATGAATTTGAATGGTATATGTGACATTGTGGCAAGGTGGCTAGCACTGCTGCCTCATAGCACCAGGGATCAGGGTTCAATTCTGGCTTTGGGTGCCTGTACGAAAATTGCATATTTGCCCCATATCTGCGGGAATTTCTTCTGGATGCTCTGGTTTCCTCCCACAGTCCAAAGATGTGCAGGTTAGATGGATTAGCCATGCTAAATTGAAATTACACTGGGATTTTACAGCCTTGCTCTTCCCAAGACCATAAAATCCCACCCAAGATCAATGGATCTTCCCATTGTCTGGCCCTCGCCCGATTCGATTCGCATAGTGGGTGGGATGGTAAAATTCCTGTGTTAGTGTCCCAAGATGTGTTGGTTAGGTGGATTATCAGAATTAATGCCTGGGATGAGGTGGGGTGGGTGGGGAAGTGGGCCTCAGTAAGATGCCCTGTCGGAGAGTCAGTTCAGACTTGACGGGGCCAAATGACCTCCTTCTGCACTGTAGAGATTCTATGACATTATGAGATTATTGTGCATATTTACGGAAGAATCAGAAATGACGCGATGTATAATTATTTCATAATCTATACTCTTTTGTTTTCAGAGCCATTGTGCTACTTTATGATTCTTAATATTTCCTGGTAATTTTTTGTCTCTCAATCTTGCTATTTTTCTGTTATGGCTATACATAAAGTAACAATGTTGCTAGGTTAAGCTTTATGTCAGGCAACTGTTCCCTCGCATATCTTTTATGAAAATTCAATCTCGTGCCCTTGGGATTGAATATCTTTCGCATGTCAATAGCACTGATAAGATAAAGGCTGCATATTGTGTGTAAAGTGTCAAGTTTTTAGCCCCTGTGAGTTTGTACAGTAAACTGACAGCTGAGAGCTGTGCACGGATAATGCACAAGGGAGTTAACACCTCTCATGCTGTTGATAACTTCAGAGATGTGGATGCTGGTAATGTCTCCATAGTATTCTAACATCTGGACACAGCACTGGCAAGAACAACATTAGAACCATCCATTGTAGCTAAAGGTGTTCAGTTTCTGGTGTAGGTTTGAAACTTCAGAATTTCTCCAGCTCCTCTTGCCCGGAAACCGGAAAATCCTGCCTGAGGTCAACAGGCCTTTCTACGCTCTGCCCACTATGATTTCCGTGGTAGAGGAAACAGGAAAACTTGCCCCCTTGTGTGAAATTGAACCTATTGGTTCGGGGGGGGGGGGGGTGGGATCCTAAGTAGTTGGGGTGCTGAGAGGGATGAGAGTAAGGGGGTTATAGAAGAGAGTTGTAAAACACAGCGGCGTACGGGTGGGGTGGGGCATGGTTTGAGATGCGTATACTTTAATGCAAGGAGTATTCGCAATAAGGGGGAGGAACTTGCAGCTTGGACCAGTACCTGGAACTTCGATGTTGTGGCCATTTCAGAGACTTGGGTAGAGCAGGGACAGGAATGGATGTTGCAGGTTCCGGGGTACAAATGCTTTAGTCGGAGTAGAGAAGGAGGTAGAAGGGGGGGAGGAGTGGCGTTATTGGTCAAAGACTGTATCACGGTGATAGAAAAGAAGTTTGATGAGGACTTGTCTGTTGAGGTAGTATGGGCTGAGATTAGAAACAGGAGAGGAGAGGTCACCCTGTTGGGAGTCTTTTACAGACCTCCTAATAGTTCTAGAGAGGTTGAGGAAAGGATTGCGAAGTCAATTCTGATTAGGAGTGAAAGTAGTAGGGTAATTGTGATGGGGGACTTTAACTTTGCTAATATTGATTGGAATAGCTATAGCTCTAGCTCGTTAGAGGGGTCAGTTTTCGTACAGAGTGTGCAGGAAGGTTTTTTGACTCAGTATGTAGATAGGCCAACTAGAGGTGAGGCTACATTGGATTTGGTGCTGGGCAATGAGCCAGACCAGGTGTTAGGCTTGGAAGTTAGTGAACATTTTGGTGATAGTGACCACAATTCGGTTACGTTCACCTTAGTGATGGACAGGGATAGGCATGAAGCTGGGGGCAGTAGTTATAGCTGGGGGAAGGGTAATTATGAGGCCATCAGGAGAGAATTAGGGTGCATAGATTGGACTAGGAAACTACAGGGACTGGGAACATCTGGAATGTGGTGCTTATTCAAGGAGCAGCTGCTGCGAGTCCTTGATAAGTATGTCCCTGTCAGGCAGGGAGGAAATGGACGAGTAAGAGAGCCTTGGTGTACGAAAAAAGTTGATTTGCTGGTTAAGAAGAAAAAGGAGGCTTATGTCAGGATGAGGCTTGAAGGCTCAGATAGTGCAATGGATAGCTATAGATTAGCCAGGAAGGAGGTAAAAAGTGAATTGAGGAGAGCTAAGAGGGGACACGAGAAGATGTTGGCTGATAGGATTAAGGAGAATCCTAAAGCTTTCTTTCGATATGTTAAGAATAGAAGATTGGTTAGGGCAAGATTAGGGCCAGTCATAGACAGCAGTGGGAAGTTGTGCGTGGAGCCTGAAGAGATTGGTGAGGCACTGAATAAATATTTCTCTTCGGTATTCACGCAGAGTGCTGGAAATGTAGCTGTGGAGAGCACTGAGGTACAGGGTTGCAAATTGGGGAGTATTGTAGTAGATAGGGAGGATGTGTTAGAAATTCTCGAGGGTTTGAAGTTGGATAAGTCCCCTGGGCCGGACGGGATTTACCCTAGGATTCTCTGGGAGGCAAGAGAGGAGATTGCAGAGCCTCTGGCTCTGATCTTCAGGTCCTCGTTGGTTACGGGTGTGGTTCCGGAGGACTGGAGGATAGCGAATGTGGTCCCATTGTTTAAGAAGGGGAAGAGAGATCTTCCTGGGAATTATAGGCCAGTGAGTCTTACTTCTGTTGTGGGCAAGGTATTGGAGAGAATTATTAGGGATAGGATTTATAGTTATTTAGAGAGAAATGAATTGATTGGGGATAGTCAGCATGGTTTCGTGAAGGGTAGGTCATGCCTTACTAACCTCATTGAGTTTTTTGAGAAAGTGACCAGAGAGGTGGATGGGGGTAAGGCGGTTGATGTAGTATATATGGACTTTAGTAAGGCGTTTGATAAGGTGGCCCATGGAAGACTTCTACAGAAAATGCAGATGTGTGGAATAGAGGGTGATTTAGCTAATTGGATTAGGAATTGGCTGGCAGATAGAAGACAGAGGGTGGTGGTTGATGGGAGATATTCATCGTGGAGTTCGGTGACAAGTGGTGTGCCTCAGGGGTCTGTTTTGGGGCCCCTGCTGTTTGTAATTTTTATAAATGATCTGGATGAGGGTATTGAGGGATGGATCAGTAAATTTGCAGATGATACTAAAGTTGGTGGAGTGGTAGATAGTGAAGAGGGGTGTTTTAGTTTACAGAGTGACTTGGACAAGTTGCAGAGCTGGGCCGAGAGGTGGCAAATGGAGTTTAATGTGGAAAAGTGTGAGGTAATGCACTTTGGCAGGAACAATAAATGTGTAGAGTATAGGGCTAATGGTAGGGCTCTTAATAGTGTTGAGGAACAGAAGGATCTTGGTGTATGTGTCAATAGATCCCTGAAAGTAGGCAGTCAAGTGGATAAAGTTGTTAAGAAGGCATATGGAGTCTTAGCTTTTATTGGTAGGGGGATTGAATTTAGGAGCCGCAGCATCATGTTGCAACTGTACAAAACTCTAGTGCGGCCGCACTTGGAGTATTGTGTGCAGTTCTGGTCGCCACATTATAAGAAAGATGTGGAGGCATTGGAGAGGGTACAGAGGAGGTTTACCAGGATGTTGCCTGGTATGGAGGGCAGGTCCTATGAAGAGAGGTTGAAGGATTTGAGGTTGTTTTCGTTAGAAAGGAGGCGGCTAAGAGGGGATCTTATTGAAGCATATAAGATGATTAGAGGTTTAGATAGGGTGGACAGTGTTAGCCTTTTTCCTAGGATGGAGAAAGCTAGCACGAGGGGACACAGCTTTAAATTAAGGGGTATGAGTTATAGGACGGATATCAGAGGTAGGTTCTTTACTCAAAGAGTGATTAGGGAGTGGAATGCCCTGCCTGCAGCTGTTGTAGATGCGCCAAGTTTGGTGGCGTTTAAGAGGTTAGTTGATAAGTATATGGAAGAGAAGGGAATGGTTTAGTTTGGAGGGGCATTGCTTTTTATTTTGGTCGGCACAACATCGAAGGCCGAAGGGCCTGTTCTGTGCTGTATTGTTCTATGTTCTATGTTCTATGTTCTATTGAGTGTCACAAATGCAATAAATGTAGCCATATTCAAATTTACAATGACTTAAAAATCTTATGCAAATGATGTACAATTGGATCATGTTCCCAGCTATCACTCACAAATCATAGAATCACAGAATCACTGCTGTCTTACAGTGCCAGCAACCTAGGGTTCAATTCCAGCTTGGGTCACTGTCTGTGCAAAGTTTGTATGTTCTCCCCGTGTCCGTGTGGATTTCCTTTGGATGCTTCAGTTTCCTTCCACATTCCAAAGATGTGCAGTTAGGTTTATTGGCCTTGCTAAATTGACCCTTGGTGTCAGGGTAAATAGGTGGGACTAAGGGAGTAGGACCTGGGTGGGATTGTTGTTGGTGCAGGCTTGATGGGCCAAATGGCCTCTTTCTGAACTGGAGCAGTTCTATGATTCTATGAATCCCTACAGTACAGAAAGAGAACACACAAACTCTAACTTGCTAAGTTTAGTTCTTCAGTAATATTAATACACTTGCACCTAATAAATATTGTATGTTGTAATTAGTAATTTGGAGAAATAGACTGTTATGAAAAAACAATTTTATTTTTGCTTTCTTTACTTATATTTTGATCAGAACCTGGGCTGATTTTTTTCCCCCCGATATAATCCTAGGGCACTGGGGTTATTTTTAATGTACAGACAGCACCTCTGGCTGGAAGAAGCTGAATCTACTGAAAGGTGACTTGAAATCATGGCAGGAATTTTCCATCCCCTGTGGAGACAGGAATGTTTTGAGAATAGTGCTCTCCGGTGATCATAGAATAGAATATAGAATCATAGAGTGCAGAAGAGGCCTTTCAGTCCATCGAATTTGCACTGACACAAGAGAAACACCTGAATTTCCATGTAGTCCCACGTTCAAGCACTTGGCCTTGAGCCTAGATTGTTATGATGTGCCAGGGGCCCATCCAGATATGTATTAAAGGACGTGAGGCAACCCAATTTACCACCCTCCCAGGTAGCACATTCCTGACTGTCACCTTACATCTCCCAAAATCTCCTACCCCTCACCTTGAACCTATGTCACCTTGTGACTGAGGGAAACAACTGCTCCATTTTGTCCATGCCCCAACCAAGGCATTTACATTTGAATACAGCATTGCCCAGATGATGTGTCATTGCTCCAGTGATTCCAGAATGTGCTGGAATTTTCAAAGCCAGGGCAGGATAGGGTGTGGGAAATCTGCCCACTTCCAGTTAAGTGCCTGGTAAGATCATAAGCCTATAAAATGTAGGAGCAGAATTAGGCCATTTGGCCCATTGAGTCTGCTCTGCCACATGGCTGATATAATCCTTATCCCTATTCACCTGACTTCTCTCCAAAACCCTTAATGCTCTTATTGACCAAGAACCTATCTATCTGTGTCTTAAAGACTCTCAATGACCTCACCACCATAGTCTTCTGCGGCAATGAGTTCCACAGATTCACCACCCTCTGGCTGAAGAACTTCCTTCTCATCTCGGTTTTAAAGGAGTGGTCCCTTCATGCTGAGGTTGTGCCCTCGAGTTCTGGAATTTCCCATTAGTGGAAACATCCTCTTCACATCCACTCTATCGAAGCTTCTCAGTATTCCATTGACTCTGTCTACACTTCCCTCTTCCTCAGCAAAGTAGCCAGCGTGATTAAGAACCCCACACACCTCAGACACTCTCTCTTCCAACTTCTTCTGTCAGGAAAACGATACAAAAGTCTGAGGTCACATACCAACCGACCCAAGAACAACTTCTTCCCTGCTGCTGTCAGACTTTTGAATGGACTTATCTTGCATTAAGTTGATCTTTCTCTATACCCTAGCTATGACTGTAACACGACCTTCTGCACTCTCTTGTTTCCTTCTCTCTGAATGGTATGCTTTGAATAGTGCTCAAGAAACAATATTTTTCATTGTATATTAATACATGTGACAATAATGAATCAAGTCATATCAAATCAAATCATTTAGATTCCCCCTCATTCTTCAAAATTCCATCGCGTTTTGATCTAGACTCCTCAGCAGTTCTTCATACAACAAAAACTTCATTCCTGAGAACATTCTTGTGAACTTCCTCTGGACCTTCTCCGGGTTTTTAGGTATGGAGCTCAAGAAGCCTGTCAATGAACCAGGGAGAGCTGAAGGGTAATTTTCAATGCACATCATCTCACCAAATCTGGTCTGGTATGCATAGTCTGAAGCTGACAAGTTCAATGCAGGGGAGCATTAAAGTTATTATTTTTGATGATGAAAAATTTGAACCACTTGGGGCTTTTGTGTGAGATCTTTCAGTTCACCATTTGGTCATTCCTCAGTGAGGCTGCTGTTGGCCCCTTGTCTGACTCTTCTCTTCTTCAACATGATGGCAGCTCCCAAAATGGCTGCCACCTACCTCTGACAACCATGATTTGTGGACAGCTCCTGCTATTACAGTGCTCTCCTCCAGCCCAATTCGCGCATTTACATTTGAATATGGCATTGCTCAGATGTGACATTAAGCCAAGTCTCTGAAATTATCCAAGCATTGCATTCCTGACTTTGGTTTGTAATCCAGCCCATTAACTTTTCTCTGCTCTCTACAAAATACTGAAGAGATGCCGGCATTGGACTGGGGTAAACACAGTAAGAAGTCTGACAACACCAGGTTTAAGTCCATCTGATTTATTTGAAAGTAAACTCACAAGCTTTCGACCCTCTGGTCTTCGTCAGGTGAATGACGTGTTCTGGTCTCAAACAACACATAAAACAGCATAGACAGTTTACAGATTACTAATTAGAATGCGAATCTTTACACCTAACCTGCTATTCAAGTCTTAAAGTGGCTAACAATGTGAGTGGAAGGAGCACTGAGCACAGGTTAGAGAGATGTGTATTGTCTCCAGACAGCGCAGTAAGTGAGGTTTTTGCTAACCCAGACAAGTCATCTCTAACCTCATTCACCTGACGAAGACCAGAGGGTCGAAAACTTGTGAGTTTACTATCAAATAAATCGGTTGGATTTAAACCTGTGATTTTAAATCAGACTTCTTGTCAGACTTCTTACTGTCTCCACAAAATACTGCCAGACCTGACAGGTATTATTTTATTTCGGATTTCCAGCATCCCCATACTCTGCTCTTACAACAGAGACCCCACCTGAGGATATTTCTGGTCTGTGCGGCTCAGTATCCTTTGATTGCAGGGAACATGGGGACACAGGAGCAGGAGTAGGCCATTCAGTCCACCGAGTTTTTGCTGCTATTCAGTATGATCATGGCTGACCATCCACTTCAATGCTTTTTTTCCCTCACTTTCCTCATATCCCTTTACACGATTGGTGTTTAAAAATCAGTCAATTTCTGCTTTAAACACACTCAGTGACTGAGCTTCCCCAATCCTCCGTGATAAAGAATTCCAAAGATTCAAAACCCTCTGAGTAAAAACATTTCACAGAATCACAGAACTGTTACGCTGCAGGAAAAGGCCATTTTGTCCATCATATCTGCACTAGCTCTCCAAGTGAGCATCACGACTTATCCCATGTCTTTTCTCCATTCCTGCAACATTGATTCTATTCAAAAGACCCTTTTAATGCTCTCTTTAGTGTAACAATTAAACCTGTCTCCACCACATTTCCAAGCAGCTCACTCTAAATCTGAACCATTTGTGTGAAAAAGTTATTTTGCACATCACATTTGCTTCTTTTGCGAATCACTTTGAATCTGTGGCCTCTCGTCCTTGATCCTTTTCTGAGCTGGAACAATTTCTCTCTGATCTTGATCTGAAGGGGTTTCGCTCTTAGATTGAAACTGTTCTAGACTTTCCCAATGAGGGGCAATATCTTACCAGCATCATACCCTGTTCATCCCTTTAAGTGTTTTGTAGGTTTCAATGAGCTCCCCTCTTATTTGCTAAATACAATGCAATACAGTGGCACAGTGATTAGCACTGCGACCTCACAGCGTCAGGAACCTGGGTTTAATTCCAGCCTTGGATGACTGTCCATCTAACCAATACTTCTTTCGACTGTGGGAAGAAACTAGAGCACCCGAAGGAAACACACGCAGACATGGGGAGAATATGCAAACTCCACACAGACAGTGACCCAAGCTGGGAATCAGACTCGGGTTCCTGGCGCTGTGAGGCAGCAGTGCTGACCACTGTGCTGCCCTGGGTGTGGTTACATTGTGAGGGTCTGGACAAGATGGTCTCCACAAGGATGTTGCCGAGACTTGAGAACCTGAGTTACAGAGAGAGATTGAATAGGTTAGGACTTTATTCCCTGGAGTGTAGAAGAATGAGGGTAGACTTGGTAGACATGTCTAAGATTTTAATGGGTATAGATAGAGTGAATGCAAGCAGGCTTTTTCCACTGAGGCTAAAGGAGAAAAAAAACAGAAGTAATGGGTTAAGGGAGAAAAGAGGAAAGCTTAAAGGGAATATTAGGTGGCGGAGGGAGGAATTCTTCACACAGAGAGTGGTGCGAGTGTTGAATGAACTGCCAGATAAAGTGGTAAATGCGGGGTCACTTTTAACATTTAAGAAAAACTTGGACATGTTCATGGATGAGAGGGGTGTGGAAAGGTATGGTCCAAGTGCAGGTCAGTGGGACTAAGCAAAAAATGGTTCAGCACAGACAAGAAGGGCCAAAAGGCCTGTTTCTGAGTTGTAATTTTCTATTGTTCTATGATTCTAAGATCAAGCATCGGATCAAGCCCGAGATCAAATGCTATGTCTTTTCTTTCAGCTTGGATCTAGTATGCGTCTCTTGTGGGGAACACGATATGATTCAATTTGAATTTGAATTGGTTTTTGGAGAAAGCAAGGAGACGGATTAAGGGTTTGCCCCTATCCATTTCGTGCAATGGCTTTGCAACCTTAAGAAAGGAGTCAAATTAAAAAAAAAACTCACCTCATTCTGTGCCAATTCTAAATTCATAATCCTTTATGACTGACAACTCCCCCACCAACCAGAGAGAATGGATCATCTTTCCATATTCATCCACTCATAGAAACACAGAAGATGGAAGACCACTCAGCCCTTTGAATCTGTTTTCCCATTCATCACAATCATGGCTGATCTCCAACTCAATAGCTTAATCCTGCTTTCTCCCCACAACCATTGACCCATTTGTCCCAAGTGCTATCCGTAGCTGCCTCTTGAATTTATTCAATGTTTTGGCATCAACTACTTTCTGTGGTAATGACTTCCACAGGCTCACCACTCTTTGAATGAAGAAATGTCTCCTCATCCCCATCCTAAACAGTTTACCCCATCTTCTCAGGCTGTAAACCCTGGTTTTGGACACTCAAAATGCTTTCTCATATGAAGAAAATCAATTTCATTTATTTTCGCCCTTCTTTGCGTAATTGGTAACATCCCGAGAAGTGAGATATGAGGAGCAGGGAAGGGTGAGGGAGGGAGATTTCTATCCCATACTCTGAGCGTGAGTGAGCGCTGTGGTGAATGCTGTCTTCGTCACTGCCGGCTGGAGCTCTTGCATGAGTCAGGCATCGAGCCCTTTTAATATGCAAACTGTAGCTCTCTGTTTCTGCAGAAGGTATGTAATTGTATATATTTTATAAGGGCACAGAAACATAATTGTTATTTTACAACTATATGATAACACGGCGACTTTGTTGAAGGAAAATGCAAACATGAGAATTGGAATGAATAATTTATCAAGGAATAATAGACACGGTTGTAACAATCATTTCCTGCATTACTTGAGTGCTTTGATGTTTTTCTGCTGCTTCACTTTAGCCCCTAATTTAGCTGGGTTGGGCATAACCGCAGCTGTTGAAAATATTACTTTTGCCGTATTACATCTAATGAAATACTTAATGGGCGATGTTGCTATCTGTCACAGCACAAACTGCTCCAAAAGGTAGTCATCGCTTTGAAGTATCTCTGCAATTATAGGTTTTAACCTTACAGGTCAACGCTTGATTATTTACACAAAACTGACGTAATTCAGCCTCAATCCTGTGCCTTGTGTGTTTGCGAGGGCTGCATGGTCTCCAGCAGAGTGCGTTTCTGATGCTTTGTAAGATGACATTGATCTGAGCTCGATAGGGTTAGGCAACATCGCTTGGTTTTACTCCGCATTTTCTGTTGCGCTATTCTCTGGCACACAACGTTAATTAGCAAGCAGATAGCCAAATGCAAAAGAACTCAGCAGCAAGGCGAATGGGGAAAAATAATCCAAATGAGTAAAATGGAAGTAGATAATGAAAAGTGAATTGCTGGATATCTTGCAAAATAAAAATGACCCCCGATGTTTATTAGCCAGGATCAAGTCCTGACATTGTACAGCCGTGCATGAGAGTATGCTTTATGCCTTAGCACAGCTTGGTGTCTTTATCCATATGTTTTTTTATGATCGACACAAAAATATATTTTCCAGCAACTAAGACTTTTCAAATCAAATTGATAAGAAGCCAGCGGCCTAGAATGTTAACGGGTGCTTGTCAGAAATGACACTCTCAATTTGCGCTTTGCGTTCTGGCTTAGCCAAGAACCTAACCATGCAAGCAGGCGACAAAAAAAAGAGGAGAAAATACCTAGTTTGTAATCTTGAAAGACCTGCGTGCATTGTGACCATAAAAGTCACAAGTGCCAGCTCAGGTGGAAAAATGTTAGAGGGAGAAATGTATTCAATAAATAGGGAACTCAGCATGGAGCTGAAAAGTGTGTGTGTGAAACAGGTCAGAAGATTCAAATAAAGGAAATGGGAGGTAGCTGGAGCATGAGTGTACATTAAACAGTAGTGCTCATAGCTTGAAACGTAAATGTTCCTCTGGGAATTTGACTCTTGTTTATCTTGATGCTCCCGTCAGTTCACAGGCTGCAGGAAACACAATTTACCTGGTTTTCATTTCAGTTTTCTTCAATTTAATGGGCATCCCCTTTGAATGTATGACCTTTGTGCATTACATGCAGCAAGTACAATGATAAGGGGGTAAAATAATAATGATATCTTATAAATTTACTGGTTAGTGGTACCCGGCAGTACATGTGCAAAAATACTTGGATCACACTTTTTATTTACTGAAGGTTATTAGACAAAAGTAGTCATCTTTCATCTGACTCTGATGAACAATGTGAAGACCTGCATGGGAGAATGTAGCCAGAAGGAAGTTTTAACTCTGCAATGAAAATCTGACTAATATTATTTGCTGGAAAATTTAACCTAGTCATTTTGTAAGACTGGAAAATGTGCCACCTCCAATTCCTAGCGGGCAGCATGGTAGCACAGTGGGCAGCACTGCTGCCTCACAGCCTTCGGGATTTGGGTTCAATTCCCAGATTTGGTCACTGTCTGTGCAGAATCTGAATGTTCTCCCTGTGTCTGCGTGGGTTTCCTGCAAGTTCTCCAGATTCCTCCCATAGTCTGAAAGACATGCTAGTTAGGTGCATTGACCATGCTAAATTCTTCCTTAGTGTTTCTGAAAAGGTGCCAGAGTATGGTGACTAAGGGATTTTCATAGTAAGTTCATTGCAGTGTTAATGTAAGTCAACTTCTGATATTAATAAATAAACTACTATTGCACTGCAAACATCAGAGTGAGATATAAGAACTCGGAGCAGGAGTAGGCAATCTGGCCTCTCGAGCTTTCTCCACCATTCAATCATGACTGATCTTTTCATAGACTCAGCTCCACTGACATGCCTGCTCACTATAACCCTTAATTCCTTTACTGCTCAAAAATTCAGCTATCGTTGACTTGAAAACATTCAATGAGGTAGACTCAACTGCTTCACTGATTAGGAAATTCCACAGATTCACAACCCTTTGTGTGAAGAAGTTCCTCCTCAATTCAGTTCCTAATTCTGCTTCCCCTTACTCTGAGGCCATGCCCCCTAGTTCTAGTTTCACCTGCCAGGGGAAATAACTTCCCTGCTTCTATCTAATCTACTCCCTTGAACTCCCCTCATTCTTTTGGATTCCAATGAGTATAGTTCCAGTCTACTTAGTCTCTTCTCATAAGCCAATCCTCTCAACTCTGGAATCAACGTAGTAAATCTCCTCTCCACCCCCTCCAGTGCCAATATATCCTTCCTTAAGTAAGAAGATTAAAACTGTACACAGTACTCCAGTTGTGGCCTCACCAGCATCTTACATAGCTACAACATAACCTCACAGTTTTTAAACTCTGTCCCTCTTGCAATGAAAGACAAAATTTTAATTTGCCTTCTTAATTACGTGCTGTACTGTGATTCAGCATAAAGATACCCAGGTCCCCCTGCATAACAGCATGCTGAAATTTTTTACCATTTAAATAGTAGTCCATTTTGCTGTTATTTCTACCAAAATGGATGATTTCACATTTATCAACATTATTCTCCATCTGCCCTCTCACTTAGACATTGATACAAAAAGATCCATATGCAACAGTAACTTCCAGTGTATTATTACAGTAGTCTAGATCTAATAGTATAGTAGTATAGGTCAATGCACAGTGTGCATAGCTCACCTGGTTTAGATCATTTCATGACCTACATACTGAGTCGACCCTGATCTGAGAAACTTATATTGATAGTCTATTATTATCAGGAGAGCAATGAGAGAGAAGGGTAATAGTCTTGTGATATAATTGTGCGATTATTAATCCAGAAACTCAGCTAATGTCTTGGGGACCTGGATTCAAATCCAGGTAGGTGATGGAATTTGAATTCATTAAAATGTATCTGGATTTAAGAACCTACTGTTGACCATGAAACCATTGTTGATTGCCGGAAAAACCCATCTGGTTCACTAATGTCCTTTAGCATAGAAAATCTACCACCCTTAGCTAGTCTGGCTTACATTTGACTACTAAACTACAGCACTGTGGACCCTCAACTGTCCTCCGAGGGCAACTAGGGGTGGGCAATAAATACTGGTCAGCCAGCAATTGAATAAATAGAAAAACAAATGATTGGCTTCATACTGCTCGTACCTTTACCCAAATCAGATTTAAAAATACAATGAAGTGATTTGACGAATGACTCTATACTCTTAATTGCTGCTGATGTGTTAACATATTTATTAAATTGTGTAACAATTAAGTAATTGTTAATATTTTGAGATAATCTGTATGAATGTTGTAGCTATGATAAATGTTTTAACAAAATGTGATGAATTACTTCATATGACAAGCTTTATTTTTGGAATATAAATTGAATTTGAACAAATAAAGAGAAAAAGCCATTAAATTGGCACTTCAAATTTAATTAATTATGGCATTTAAAAGCATAAATAGACCACAATATTGAAATAACTCCATATTATGTCTCCTAACAGTCCACATACAAGTAATTGCTTTGAAATACAGTTATAATAAAGGAGATAATGTATCCTGTGGTTCAGCCTGAATATGGAGCCTGAACCTGGATGCTTCAGTGCATCCATGGGAGTGTTGCATTCTCAGAAGTGCCATCTTTCAGATGATGCTAAATTGAGGCTCTATCTGCATGCTCAAGTGGTCATAAAGCAATTCATGGCACAATTCAATGAAGAATTGTTTTTCTTCTTATATCTTGGTCAACATTCCTCCTTGAACCAAACCAACCAATAACCAATTAACTAGAATCATAGAATCCTACAATGCAGAAGGAGGCCATTCAGCCCTGCACTGACCACAATCCCACTCAGACCTTATCTCCATAATCATATGCATTTACCCTAGCTGGTTCCCCTGACATTAAAGGGCAATTTAGCACATCCAATCCACCTAGCCTTCACATCTTTGGACTGTGGGAAGAAACACAGAGCACCTGAAGAAAACCCCAAACAACATGGAGAGAATGTGCAAACTCCACACAGACAGTGACCCAAGACAGGAATCGAACCTGGGTCACTGGTGCTGTGAGGCAGTAGTGCTAACCACTGTGTTGCCTCTAAACTAATTGTTAATTCATTTGGTGAACATTGTTACAATTGCCAATGTAACAGTAACTGAACCTAAAAGTAATCAACCAGGGACATTATAAGGAGCCATATCAATATTGATTCACCGTTTGAATATACCTTTGCAAACATGGACGATCCCACAAATATCATGAGATGAATAGCCAGTATTGAGTAGAACAGCGGGAGAAGGACTAGCTTTTCATGGGATATTTAAAATCAGTTGAAGCTTCAGGTGTAACATATTATCCGATGGACAGCAACTCCAAACAAGTAATAATCCCTTAGTACTGTAGGAAGTGACAGTTGATAGAGGATGAAGCCAGACAATCCTGATTTAGTGGCAAGAAGACTGACAAATAAATTGAACAGATATGATTTTGGTTAAAATAATGCGCATAAAAAGTATATGAGCATGTCAATAGGTATGCTAAAATTATTACCTGGGACTTCAAGACCTTTCTTGTATTACTTTATTTAAAATGTCAGAATAAAAGTATGAATTCAGAGAATAAAAAAAGCTTAATAAATATACACCAGTGGGGAAATACCAGTAAAACTGGGAGTTATATCCTACAGATTACAATAGCAAAGTATAGCATGTCGTGGAGCACTTAGTGTAAGGTTTCAATTATCAAAGTGTTCCTATTTCTTTCCTTGGTATAAGGAATCAATTAATTTATTCTATGATGCCATGCGACATAATTCAAAATGAGGAGTAATGGAATCACCCTTTTTTCTATCACTCCCTTCTTCTATTGTTAGTACACAGGAGTTTTTTTTTTGCAAGAGGTCAAATTTTGGGCATTACCGGTACAATGTGAGTTAATTGCTGACATGAAACATTCCTGTTCAAGTAGAAAATCAGCAATTAAGGCAATAATTAAGGAGTAGAATGGACAAAATTATACCTAGAAATGATTTTTGCTTGAATTAGACTGCTTTCAATGGTGAGTATATAAGCCCAATGTTTTTTAAAGCTTAACGTTTATTTTAGGAGGCTTACATTAACACTGCAATGAAGCTACTGTGAAAATCCCCTAGTCGCCAAACTCCAGCGCCAGTTCGGGTACACTGAGGAAGAATTGAGCACAACTATTTCACCTAACCAGTACATCTTTCAGATTGTGGGAGGAAACCGGAGCACCGGAGAAAACTCACCCAGACACAAGAGCACGTGCAGACTCCGCACAGACAGTGATCCTAGTAAGGAATCGAACCCCGATCCCTGGCACGGTGAGGCGGTAATGCTGACCATTGTGCCAATGTGCCACTCATTTAAACACATCTAAAGTAAGTTTAACACCTCCTTTTCAGATAAAATATTGAAATGCTAACTTATTTTAAATTTTCTACTGCATGTGAAAATGAAGAGATCTCTAAGAAGTACTGTAAATTAATGGACAATGATAGGGATAAAATCACTGACGTAATTTTGGATTTGGCAGCAACATGTGATTATTTTTTAAATAAGCTAATAGTTGCACAGTGCTACCTTACTGCTAAATTCCTTCCCTAAGCCTTTCTGTTGCTGAAAAAAAAAACATGCTGTTGAAGTTTTTTATTTCAAACACATCAAGTCTAGATTTGATTCCTAGCTCATGTCACTGTCTGTGTGGAGTCTGCACATTTTCCCCTGTACCTTTATGGGTTTCCTCTGGTTGCTCTGTTTTTTTCCTATAGTTCAAAAGATGAGCTGGTTATGTGTGTTGGCCATGCCAAATTCTCCCTCAGTATACCTGAATAGGTGGCAGAGTGTGATGATTAGGCGATTTTCAGAGTAATTTCATTGCAGTGTTAAAGTAAGCCTATGAAACCTAAACTTTAAACAATGATTAAAATAGTGTACACCATATACTTATGGTAAACTCTGAAATTGCTTCCCTTAATCTTTCTGTCTCTGAAAAAGACACAGCCTGGTGAAGTTTTTCATCTTGAACTCATCATGTCAGATATTAGAGTGCCAAATTTCAAAAGGAAACAACAATTTATATTGCATGAGAAAATGGATGCTGATCGTTTGGCAAGTTGGTTCAGATTGATCAAAATATTGTCATGCGGAATGGGCAGTGTGCCACTGTCCCCCATGCTTTTGTTTACTCAAACCATGTGTGATGTTTGCGTAACTCATTTAATCTGTGGTGGATACCTATATAAATATACTTGCATATGAATACATGTAGCTTTAAGCAAATATAAACAAGCCACAATGCCAGCTAAACCAATAATCTTAAACTGGATGATAGCATAATTCCTAGCACACTTGTGTTTGTTCAGCAAGCGTTCCCAATCATAGAATTATAGAATCATAGAATCTCACAGTACAAAAGGACGCCCTTTGGCCCATCAAGTCTGCACTGACCACCATCTTTCATCCCTATCCCCATAACTCCATGCATTTACCCTAGCTCGTCCCTCTGACACGAAGGGACAATTTAGCATGGCCAATCCACTTAACCCAGGGAGGAAGATGGAGAATCCTGATCCAACTATGCAGTCATAGGGAGAACGTGCAAAAATCCATACAGAGAGTGACTCAAGCTGGGAATTGAAGCCAGGTCCCTGGGGCTTCCTGACAGCAGTGTTAACCATTGTGACACCCTTGTGCCACTGTGATGCCTGTCATCGTATAATCACATTTAGCATCGAACATTACGTTTCGAGTGTTGTAAGCACGGACAGTTTGAGTATGGTCAGTACCCTATCTGTGGCAAACAACCAAAGGGCATGCTGTTTGTTATGATCTGCCAGTCACAGCCTATGTACAGCCTACGTACCTGGCATTGCATCAGCACTGAAATTCATGCAACACCATATTCATTTCTGTAGGTAGCCAGAAGGTCTTTTTGGGTTGAGGACAGCATCCCGTTAATGAAAAATATCATTCCAGTAAATATTGTACAGTCGCAGTGTCAAATAACTAGCTTGACTTGTTGATACTTTTCCATTCCAGGGTAATTTGAGGGAAACAGGGCACTTCCCCAGTCTGAAAACAACATTCTATTGAGCATTCCTCAGAATGCTCAATAGAATGCGCAATTAGGTTGGCCTTTATGCCACAGGGGAGTTTCTGCTGTGCCCTATTTCGATGTCAAGCTTGCATGGTGAGCAAATGGTATGGGCCCTATTTTTAAGGTAAGGTTATCATACAGCATGTAAACTGCAGTGGAGGGGGAGTGGATTCTCCTTGCCCACCATTTCCAGGCTGGTATCACCATGGCCGAGAGAATCGGGCACCAGCTGAAAAACGGGTTCCGTGTCAATCGCTGAACCCGTTCTGAACGTCCCAGGCCGCGCTGCCAGCCCCGATCAGTTTTCAGCATGCTGGGCACCCAGAGGAGGAGGAGGACACCAGTTCCCAATGGCCATCAGGGTCACGCCTGCCTTGAATTTTTTTTACATCTGATCATTCCAGGACTCAAACAGGGATCTGTGCAGAATTTCTCAAACCTCCGAGCACAGGCGTATCCGTGAAGTGATGGATGTCGTATATGCCCGGGCATCTGATTATTTTACCTTTTACCCAGACCATTGTGCCCGGGCTGAAGGATTCTCTACTGTTGCTGGAATGCTGTAAAGCTAGGGGACAATAGATGCCACTCACGTCGCTTTGTCCCCTTACGGGGTGCCTTTCATGAACCGGAAGGGATACCACTCTATCCAGCTGGTGTACGATCACCTCCTGAACATTATGCACATCTGTGCACACTATCCTGGGAGTGTACACCATCTCTATATTCTGGGACAGTTGGAGGTATGCTTGTTGGTCACCCTCAGTCAAGGGATTGGCTGGTGGGGGGTGGGGGGGCAAGGATTACCCACTGAGGTCATGGTGGATGTCACTATCCCTTTCCCCTAAATGACAAGTGTGAAACTTCACCTATACCGACTTAGTGGCCCTTTCCTTTCATTCTCTCCCACTCCTTCTACATGTGCCCCCAGATTGCAAATCAGAGCTGCAGGCAGACTGCTGATGACCGCACCCTCTGGTCTATGATGCCTTCAGTGGGCGTCCTCTGAAGGGTCAGGACCTAGTGAGATCAGGCCAACTTTCAGGTGTCACAGGTAACACTGTGGCACCCTGTTCTGCTTGCTGCCCAGGAAAAATGTCAGTGTCAGAAAGGAGGGATTCAGAAGGGCTGTTATCAGCCTGAGTATCCACAGTTGAAGGCCCTAAGCTGGGCTCCAATATTTCCTCCTCCCTTCGGATGCTCTTTGGCCATCAGTTACCTCTTGGGACTAAGGCACAGTGAGAGTGAGTGCCAGAAGCCTCACTGTTTCCTGGCCTGCCATCGTCTGCACCATGATTCCAATGCCTTTATCTATGGTCTTTAGCAATTGGGCAATGCCGTGACAGAGCCAAGCTCTGAGGCTCATCGGCAATCTCTCTCAATGTCAGCAACATGTCCTTGTGTGACTGGACCCGGGTGCTTAGGGCTGAAGCCATGGACATCACTGAGCAGACCACAACTTGGAAATCATTTGTCATGATAAGGACATCTTAGTGCAGGCTTTCTGAGCACATTGGATGCCACTGTAGCAATGCTTGTCTGGATACCCCTGAATGCTGGCACCATCTCATGTGAGAGGAGGCTCCCAGACTCTCTCAGTTATGCCTGCATTTGTTGGAGGTCACCAACACTCCCTCCTGTAAAGTTGGGCTCTGCTTTTGCATGGTGATCGTTGCTGGGATGAATGTTTCTGAAGGTCTGACATCTGCCTTGGGGCCATCAGTTCTCGGGGAGACACCAGGCCTCTGACTGGCCACTCCCTTGGATGATCCAGCCTTCATCCATTGTGCAATAGCAGCAGTGTGGCACTCACTAGACAGTGCTCCAGAAGTTTGTCCACTAATATTTCCCCCTGAGGTGTGTGTCTCTGTGCTGGTCTTTGGTGCAGGTGACTGCTGTGATAGTGTCCTCCCCGGGGCTACGGCCCAGGGCGTTCAAAGGGGGAACACAGCAGGATGCAGCCCAGGATGGCAGAGCCTCATCTGATGGAGATCCTGTAGGTCGAAGGACATGGGGTCAGCTGATGGAGAGTCAACGGTTTGAAGGAATGATAGACTCACTTAAGACATGTCATTTGGATCATGATGTGGTACTCTGGGCTCTCACTTGCTGTAGAAAAGATTGACAGGACTGAATCGAGGAATGAGAAACTTCCACCATGTGGTTACATTCAGCAAACTGGGGCTGTTCCCCTTGGAGAAGAAAAGGTTGAGAGAAGATTTGATGGAGGTACTCAAAATCATGAGGGCTTTGGCTAGGCTAAATAGGGAAAAATTGTTCCCATTCATGGAAGGATCGACAATCCGAGGTCAGCATTTTAAGATGTCTGGCAAAAGATGCAATGACGATATGAAGAAAAACATTTCTTATTGTTTGTTATTAGGAGCTGCGATACACTGCCTGAGCCATCCATCACTTCTTTTTGGGAAAGCCTGCCAAAATTAACTGGAAATCAGGCATATAACTGGACAGCCACAGGCCTTATCCAGGACCAAGGATCTCGGGGTTGGAAGTGTTGCTCACCGAAACCTGCCAGCCAATCAGAGGCCAGAAGCACTTCATTGTTCAGCAACACCATCTCGAGAATTACGGCCAATGCAAATCCAATCTATAAAAAATGGCCACCTAATTGGGAAGGACATAGGGTGGGGGAGGTGGGGTGGGGGAACAAGTGGTGGCTGGAATCAGAATCAGAGCAAGCAACCCTGAAAATGGTTAGGTGTCTGAGTTGGGCCCAGAGAAGGTCAAGCCTCTCGGACACAGACAAGAGCGCTCCTCAGAGTTGTCGCTCCTCTGACTGCTGAAATCTGAACGCAGCACGTCTGGAGCCTTGGAGGAAACATTATTGAGTTGTCAGGAGAGTGTCAAAGCTGTAAAAGTAATCCAGTTATTAAATGATCTTTGAATGGATGTGGATTGTTCTAGTGGGCGAATTGTCATTGAAGTTTCCTCATCGAAAATGTGTTGAATTAAGTCACTGTGTGGCTTCTCAAGCACAGCGAAGGAGGTGGAATTGACTTTCCGTCACTACTTGATGCGGGTAAGATGCAGTGATTTAGGAAGCTGGCTAGACACAGTGGATGAATGAGCAACACCACTGTGACCATTACCTATCTGCCTGTCCTACTGCCACTCATTTCTGTCGTGTGTCCACACAGTGGACCCACGACCAGGTCTCTTATATATTGTAGTGGCATAAGGGTCTGAATAACATGAAGTGAGCCAGTAGGGCTGCCACTGCCACTGAGCACTGCATGTCAACGTGGAGTGACAGCTACAACATACATGGCATCAGGCATAAGTGTGGAGCCTTTCTCTTAAGTACACTGTTCAGAGTATTATTTCAATGAAGGACGGCACAGTGGCACAGTGGTTAACACTGCTGCCTCATAGCACCAGGAACCCGGATTCAATTCCTAGCCTGAATCATTGTCAGTGCGGAGTTTGCACATTCTCCCAACATCTGTGTGGGTTTCCTCCAGGTGCTCTGGTGTGCTCCACAGTCCAAAGCTGTGTGGGTTAGGTTGACTGGGCATGATAAATTGCTCCACATATTTACTGTCAGGGGGATTAGCAGGGTAAGTATGTGGGGTTACGGGAATGAGATATGGGTGGGATTGTTTTGGTGCAGGCTCAATGGGCCAAATGGCCTCCTTCTGCACTGCAGATTCTATGGACGGAATTTTATGACCTCACTTGGACAAGGCTTATAAAACCCCGCCTGATGCCAATGAAGAATGCCATTCTACGTGCTTTGCCCGCCCCAATTCTGGGGATGGGCGTGTCAATAAAATTCCGGCCTATGATTATATGAAACTTAGTGGGCCGCAAGGCTGTTGAGAAGTACAAATTACTTGTGTTTCAAATGGAAGAGGAGAAAGAGAACCCCGGAATAATTCAAGAAATGCTTGAGAACATTTGCCTGCCAAATGTTCTCAACACGCACATGTTCAACTCTGCAAAGCAAAGTTCTGATGAATCTATACAACTGTACGTGACAACTTTTAAACTCTTGGTGAAGAAATGTACATTTGGCACTATTACTGTTGGATTAATCAAGGATTGAATAGCTTATGGGGTCCATAGTTATCAAGTCTGCCAGCAACTGCTGTGAGAGAAAAATTTAACACCACAAACAGCCATTAGCATCTTCATGCTAAACAGTCTAATAAACATGATGTAGAGATGCCGGCATTGGACTGGCGTGGGCACAGCAACAAGTGTCCAAACACTAGGTTAAAGTCCAACAGATTTATTTGGAATCACAAACTCTCAGAGCGCTGCTCCTTCTTGGTATCCTGGAAGCTCGTGATTCCAAATAAAGCTGTTCGACTTTAACCTGGTGTTGTGAGACCTCGTATTGTCTGAAAAATGCAGCAAGGAGTTTAGGCAGAAAACAAAGTTTTCAAAGTACAGGACATGCCCAAGTGCAGCCATCGTTACCATCAGAAAAAAACAGCATTCTTGATCATTCTACTTGCTGCAACAAACGTGGAAAGTGGAATTATTTTGCAAAATGCTACAGATTGAAATCGCAGTAGCTTTCTTCTAACAAGTGTAACATTGCCAGTAGTCAGTCCTTCAAGGTTAGAAATACCAGAAAAGTGAATGAACCTGAGCTTCGCCAGAACACTGAGACCCCAGCAATCAAACCACTGAAACCCAGCAACTCTACTGTGAAATGTCCACACCATCACAGAAAAGGGTGAGATTTTCATCACCCTGAACATGGAGAACACAGAACTGAAGGTGAAGATAGACAAAGTATAACATATTACCCAGTCAAAAGCTACAGGTACTGTATCCATATACAGTACCAGATCTCAATAATCAGGTGGACCTTATGGCCAATAGAAGACAAATCTTCTTCTTTGAAAGTGTGGCTACACTCTAATGTACATGGGGCAGTTTCAAGTTTCATATAGTTGACCAGAACATAAGACCACTCATAGCTAATTCTTCTGGTCAGCATCAAGCTGCGGCTCATCCAACTTGCTCCAGCAGCACACGGCCCAGAAATGAGAGACAACAAATACCTCTTCAAGCATATCATTGAAAAGCTACTAGTATTATACCGCCTAAGTCTTAGGAACCTATGGACTAGATGACTCAATATCAACAAGAATTTGTACTTCAAGAAGAGTGCTAATAGCCATGAAGCAGGAAGTACTCAAAGAGCTGCATTGGATGACAGCACTGAGTATGATAACTCCTATAGGCAAGGCCACAGAATGGGTTTCAGCAATGGTGGCTACAGTAAAGAAAGATGGCAGCGTCAGGAGTTCATTGGCCCAGTGCACTTAAACAAAGCACTGTTCAGATCCCTTCACTCTCTGAAGACACTCGAACAGATGATCCCAGGTGGTGTTGTAATTGGTTGAGAAGATCCCAATCTTTTCAGCCAGTGTTCCAATGGAACAGTGGCTCAAAAGGTTGTAACATTCACATTTGGTTTAGAAAAAATTAAAGAAACAGATTCACAGAACTCTGTTTTTCACAAAATAGGATTAAACATGAAAAGTTTGTTCATAATATAATATTCCTTTACTTTCACTTATTTTCAAACATATATACTGATTTTAAGGTTAACATGGGTTACAAAGTATATCTTAAGCTATAATGATCTCAGTACACAGAGTCTCTTTAAACACACAGACTAGCTGTGGTCAGATACACTCCGCTCTGAATCTAAGCGAATATCTGTGGTTTTCTCAACGTCCCTCCCAGGTAATTCTTTTACCATGAGCCACTTTGTCTCACTTCAACTCCAGCTTGAGTTCAAATTCCACTTTCAAAGAAACACATTTTGAAACCTTCTTTTAAACAATACTGTTCCTTAACTGCTTCCGTCAAAGATTCATTCCCAGATTTTATACCTTTCCCTTCAGGATTCTTTTTCCCTTGACTGTAACACAAACTTTTCACAATTGTTTTAACTATGGATTCTCAGGCTGTTGGAGGATGGCATCAAACTTATGATTTATATTGGAAGTCTGCTTTCCCACTTCAAATCTGTTTACTACCACTAATTCCTTAACTCAGTGCACTTTGTCCACTTTTCCACTGAATTCTCTTGAAAAGTATTTTGTTCAGATTCTTGGGGCGCGATCTTACTGGCTCACCGATAAATAATTATGTATTGTAGCCTGTTCAACCTGTATGTTAGGATATGATCTGAACACAATTAATGTTCACACATACATTGTTACATCTCAGCACAACCAATTTCCCCAACTTACACAGGGAAGACCGATTGGTCACATGATAACGTGATGATTCAAGAAGTCATGTTATGGAAGCATGGGTGTTCTCCCCAGAGTGTACAAGCAGTGTATAGCGAATGAATAAAGTATTGTTTGTTCCCTTGGTTGCCAGTCATTGGAACTCCAGCACTTGTCCAAGCCTCATTATCATTAAGCTCATGAGCTGCAGATATCTAACAGGCACCCTCAGCCAGGTCACCTGAGAAGAGAATAGTAACTGCTGTTTTTTATTAAGTTTATAAAAGGGATCAACCAGGAAGGTGGGTAAGTGAGAGGTGGCTGGGATTGGAATGGTGCATATTAGTCAATGGTAAAGTTTAAAGTTTACTTATTAGTTTCTCAAATAGGCTTACATTAATACTGCAATGAAGTTACTGTGAAAATCTCTTTGTCACTGTACTCTGGTGCCTGTTCAATACACTAAGGCCAGAATTTTATTGACATGCCAGCTCCGATTCCAGGGCGGGGGCTCAGCTTGGAGAACTGTATTGTCCTTTGGCCACCGACAGATCTGGAAGAAATTTGGGTGGATGTGCCAGTTAAATTCTGTCCTAAGTAGGAATTTGGTCTCAAATCCTGTATTCAATACCCTGACCGATGAAGGCAAGTGTGCCAAATGCCTTCTTCACCACCTTGTCCACTGATGACTCATTCTTGGGAGGAAGACATGCTTTGCAGAGCTGCCCGCCAATCAGATTGGTCAGAAGTTCTCTGATTCCTGCAGCAACAGCGCTGCGGTGACTGGACGAAGAACTGTAAAACTGGAGACTTGTGGTGGGTGTAAGGGCAGTGTGAACAAAGTTCCATGCGGGGTGGGGAGAAGCTCTGGGAGGAGAGATTTCCAGAGATAATCAGGCCTTCAGGGGATGGTGCCCCCAATCAGAAGGGATCTTCTATCCTGGATTTAACTTGGATTATTTCCAACCTTCCCCCATGGATCTTTAATCATCCTGCCAGCCTAAAAATTGAGGTTACGTGGGAAATACTTTTGAGTGTACATTAATTAGCCATTTGGGGTGTCAACTGGGACAAGTCCAATCTGAAGCCGTGCCTACCCCAATGTAAAATTGCTGTGAGATTGGAGCCAGGGGGAGCCTGGAGCAAACACTGTCGGTGTAATTTCACACTCCTCCCCTCAAGTTGCCTAAAAGCCCTCTTGCAGCGGGGCATAAAATTCTGGCCAAGGGAAAGTAGCAACATGGAGATAAAATTGGCTGAATGACAGGAGGCAGAGTAGGTGGTTAATGGATGTTTTTCATGTTGGAGGAAAGTTTGTGGTGAAGTTTTCCAGGAGTCAGCATTGGGACTCTTTCTGATAAACATTAATGGCTTCGATCACAGAGTTCATTTATTAATGTCACAAGTAGGCTTACATTAACACTGAATTAAAGTTACTGTGAAAATCCAGGGCCTGTTCGGATACACTAAGGGAGAATTTAGCATGGCCAGTGCACCCAACCAGCATGTCTTTCAGACTGCAGGAAGAGACCGGAGCACCTGGAGGAAACCCATGCAGACATGTGGAGAACATGCAGACTCCACTTAGACAGTGACGCAAGCTGGGAATGAAACCCGGGTTCCTGGCACTGTGAGATAGCAATGTAACCATTGCATACAGCACCTGTAAACACCATCTGTGTTAATGTGTGCTGCCCATTCCTTCTCTAATTTCATTCCGTCAAGGACTCCAAATGAAACACGACATTAACGCTGTTCTATCTCAGTGTATTTAAACTGTTAAAATGCTCAGTGAAGGACCACTTCCAAAAGCACATATATCTGATTCTTAAAAAAAGCAAGCTGTAATGCATAAGTACAAAGTTCACTTTGCCATTAAAGTGTAATTAATTACACATGAGTACGATTAACTTATTAAAGTGACACAACATATTGGGATAGCGAGAATGTTGCAGACTGCCCTACCTTAAAGTCATGGTATTACACATAGAATTATGCAAATTAATTGACTCTTCCAATGTTGCATAAAATAATTCTACTCTGGTGCATGGTACATTAGTCCCTTCACCCAGTAAAGAAACCACATTTTCAAAGGGTGGAAAATTTGACAAGACATAGGCTGCTAGATAAAGTCCATCATTTGTGCGCACTGTTCCCCCACAACATGCTTTGCAGATGTACGGCAAAAATGCAGAACTGTAAAGAGTACCATGTCAGTTCTTTTGCATATATATGAAAAATAAATGGGGGACGGATATAAGCGGTACGTGGAATGAGTGCCCTGTCAAAGGCTGAAAAACTACTGTATGTTCTGTTACCACACGCTGAGATGAAGCTAAAATTACTGTATAAGAACACCCTGACTGATTGCTGGAACATGACACTTTTACTGAAAATAGTTGTTTACACTGCGTTTTAAAGTAAAAGAAAACAGACACAACTAATGATAACTACAATTTGTATTTATTTTTCTTCCCTTGTAAACTGAGAAGAAAGCTTGGTTTGCACTAATGCCCCTCCCATTTCCAAAAATGGATTTTTCACACTTATTAATTCCATGCGATTTGCAATTTAATTCAATGCCTTTGTGTTGCTTTGCTAAATCTACTTTCCCTACACCTCCTTTCTGGGCAAGTACACTCCAGAAAGAAATGTAAACCATCACAATGCACTTTGGGAATTGATTTTTTGGATTAAATGTTTCAATATAAGCCACGTTTCTATCTAAGTATAAGGTATTCAGTGGATAACTGACCATGGAACACCAGTTTAATGTTCTGAACACGCTGGACTGCATATGTTGTGAAGCTGTTACTGACCATGAATGATCAGGGCTAAAATATTTATCTTTTGATTTTCACTCTCACACAGGGGCATGCCTAAGTCCAGGCTACAGATCCATCAGCTAGTGTCTCCACACCCTCAGGGGATCTGCGGGGAAATTTAAGGAAATGTAGGGGAAAGGAATTAGGTTTCTCAATGATTTGGACCAGGTTGTGAGAATAAGTGATCACAAGAATTTTAAGCTCCATAGTTTCTTCTTCTGTCCTTCTTGACTTGCGATCTTTATTAACTTGTGAAAAGTAAAAAATAAAAGTTGCATTTATACAGTTTCTTTAGCGACCAGACTGTGCTTTTGAAATATGGACACTATTGGAATAAATATTCATGGCAACCAATTTGTACAGAGTAAGCTCCCAGCAGCAGTTTGATAATGACTAAATAATATGGACGATTCTCTCAAAAAAAGATTCGAAGTGTTTAATTTGTGTAAACGCTGGAGTGAATCCGGCTGTTTTTTTTTCAGCCGGAGTTTCAAAACGAATCTCCCACACTCTGTGCATTACAGAGTGCTTCAGCGTCGATCACGCTGAAAATCAATAAGGAGGGCCTATTTCTGCTGAAGAGGCCGACAGCATAGCACTGGGCAGCCAACTGCACATGCACCGATCTGTCAGCACTGAGATCGACCGTATGTGTAGTTGCCCCGCATTGCTGCCCTCCTGATCACTGATCAGTCCCATGACCCTCCTTGCTGCCCCTCCATCAACCCAATCGCTGGCCCTCTTGATCTGTCTCACTCAGCCTCGATCCCCTCCTTCTGACTTTAGCCTGCTATGATGCTCCCCGCTTCCCCCTCCCAAGACATATCTCCCAACCCAACATCACAGAGGGTCAGTGCTTAAGTCTCAGAATTGACTGAACCCAGAACCTTCTAGGTTAAAGATGAGAATGCCACATTTTGTTTCTTATTCATGGGATGTGGGTGTCGCTGAGTGGGCCAGCATTTCCCCCCCGCCTCTATCTCTAATTGTCCCTGAAATGTTGCAATTCCAGCGGGTGTTTAACAGCCTGCTGTGGATCTGTAGTCCACACACTGCTGTGGATCTGTGGTCACAGTAGGCCAGACAAGGTAAAGATGGAGGATTTTCTTCCCCAAAGGACATTAGGAAATAGATGAGTTTTACAACAATCGACAGTTGTTTCATGGACGTCATCAGCCATTTTATTCCAAATTTTATTGAACCTAAATTTCACCACCTGCTGTGGTGTAATTCATACCCAGGCTCCCAGACTATTACACTGAGTCTCTGGATTATTAGTCAAGCGACAGTGCACTGTTTGGAAGGGTGGGAGAGCCAGGTTGCCTCATAACCTTGGTTGAGCATTTGGCATGACATAATATTCAAGGCTATGGACCAAGTGCTGATAAGTGGGGTTAGATAAGGAGTGAGGTGTTTCTCACCTGTCAGTGCAGAATCAACGGGCTGAAGACTCTCTTCTACACTGTAAGATTCTGTGCACACCACAGTGCCACTATCTCTCCTAAATTGTTTTAATCAGCAAAGTACTTTTCTTGCTATGTCCTAAGAAGGGAAAAAAAAATTTCAGAAGTGGGGACAATGGGTCTAATTGGGGAAGTCTGAAAACTACTGCTGTGGGCTAGGACTGCACACTTATACATTTCATTGTTAAGACCATGTGACATACAAAGGATTCCAATGAATCTTTAGATTCTGGGATTACTGGTCATTTATTGTGATACATTAAGATATAGATTGCAAAAGGCAGTGTTCTAAGTTGTAAGCAAGGGTACCAAAGATTATTCTTATTCACTTTCAAAGCCATATTCCTTTTGGAAAATTTAAATATAATCTTAAAAATTGATAGCACCACTTTTTAGGCAGATCTGGCAATGATCCAAACTCTGGATTATAAAGGCCGTTGGATCAGACATCTCAACTAATGCTATAAAGCAAAATCCTTTGCCTTGAGTAAACACAAACTTTAACAAAATTCTATGGACGTTTCAATTTATGCAAATTGACAATCTCAGCTGAATCAGCTCTGAGGCAAGGACAAAAAACAGAAATATGAGGGTGTGGATCTGCTTACAAGTAATTTTGTAAAAATATCAACAGTAATTGGAGTTACAATCGATTCAACAATAGTGGAAAGGACTTAAAACGAACATGGGGGTTAGGAATATTGGTTGGCTGGAGGGTTGGGGTGAAGGGAGACTTAGAAACCCAAAAAGAAAGGTCAAAGAGTCAGAGCAAATTAGGGATGTGTGTAAAGCCAAGAGCTGGATGTTCTGAACTATCCTGTCATGCCTCCCCCCACACCCACCACGGTTTCTCCGCGCCAGAGGGTGCGAACAAACAGAAATGAGACTGGGAGATTCTCACCACCAGCGAATGATTGGCCATCACCACAAAAAATGCCATGGGAGCAAAGAACAAAAATCCTTGCCCAGCCAGAAAGACTCAGGAAGGGACAAAGAGTTAACAAAATACATGTATCAGTGAATATGGTTGTTATTGCAAGGAATAGAAATAAAACAATAAAGTTAAAGACTCTTTATCAGATTGTATAAAGCACCTGTAATTAGATAATTAATGATACAAATAGAAGTAAAATAATTTAGATCTATTCACCATTACAGAGATATAGTTACAAGGTGATCAAGATCTGGAAAGATAGACAGAATAGCAAAGTGGGTGGGATAATTCTCATGTAAAGAGATGCAATAAGGACATTAATGAGAAAGGATATGATCTCAGAAGACCAAGAAGTAAAAATGGTGTGAGTGGGAATTAGTAATAGCAGGAGTCAGAAAACACTGGTGCAAGTACTTCATCGGCTCCCGAACAGACTGGGCAGAGCATTACACAAACAAATCATTGGAACCTGGTAACAAAATAAACATAACAATTATAGAGGACTTTAATCTTCATATAGACAGGGACAATCAAGTTAACAAGAATGGTACAGAAAATATTTTCTGGAATGTTTTTGTGACAATTTCTTGCAATGGTACAGAGTGGAACTAATTTGGGAATAAGCTGTCTGAGCTCTGGTATTGTGTAATGAAACAAGTTAATCAGGAATGTCATGTAAAGATTCACTAGGAAATAGTGACCATAATACTATTAACAGTTCCATGTTAAGTTTGAAAGTGATATATTCCAATTGCAAGCAAAGCCAATTACATTGTTGCAAGAGGAGCACTGGCTAACATTAATGATGATATGGATGGAAAGAAATGGAGGTAAATGAGCAGTGGGAAATATTTGAAGAAACAATTCAAACTTTATCGCACAGGATTGAGAGAGATTATGTAAACATGATTGTGCTCTCTACTATCAGCTGTCAACTTTCCGGTGAGCTTATGCTCCACCCACTTCCCCTGCTACAGGAAACAAATTGTGCCTAATTTTTTGCACAGAGTGGCATAAGATTGTATTTTTATACTTGCCCAAAAAAAGTACATCTGAAATTCTCCAGTTTTCATACTTGCTCTTCACACAGAACTTTTTTCAGTAAGTTCACCCCACGTGTCTGTCTTCACAATGGCAAACACAATTTTGAGACCGGAAATTCAGAATAAACTAGAGGCTAAAATGACAGAGGAAATTAGGAAAATCAGTATCAGTAGATATCATAGAATCTCTACAGTGCAGAAGAGGCCATTTGGCCCATCGAATCTGTACTGACTCTCCAACACAGTATCTTACTTAGGCTCTAACCCCTTCTTTATTCATGTAACTATATACATTTCCATGGCTAATCCAGCTAACCTATACATTTTGGACTGTGGAAGGAAAACAGAACACTCAGAGGAAACCTCAGAACCTCAAGAATGAGATAGAGAATCTGGTGAACTGGTGTGGCAACAATAATCTCTTTCTCAATGTCAACAAATCAAAGGAGATTGTCATCGAATTTAGGAAGCATAAAGGAAACCATATCCCTGTCAATCTGGACAAAGTGGAAAGGAACAAGAGCTTCAAGTTTTTAGGTGTTCAGTTCACCAACAACCTGTCCTGGTCCCTCCATGCCGACACTATAGTTAAGAAAGCCACCAACATCTTTATTTTCTCAGAAGACTAAGGAAATTTGGCATGTCAGTTACGACTCCACCAACTTTTACAGACGCACCATAGAAAGCATTATTTCTGGTTGTATCACAACTTGGTATGGTTCCTGCTCTACCCAAGACTGCAAGGAAAAGGTCATGTATGTAACCCAATCCATCACATAAACCAGCTTCCCATCCATTGACTCTGTCTACACTTCCCATTGCTTCAAAAAGCAATCAACATAATTAAGGTTCCATGCACCCCAGATATTCTGTCTTCCACCTTCCTCCATCAAGAAAAAGATATAAAAGTCTGAAATCATGTACTAACTGACTCAAGAACAGCTTCTTCCCTATTGCTGTCTGACTATTGAGTGGACTTTCTTTAAGTTGAACTTTCTCTACAGTCTAGCTATGACTGTAACATTACATTCTGCACTTCCTCACTTCCTTCTCTATGAACGCTATGTTTTCTCTGTATAGCGTACAAGAAAAAATACTTTTCACTTTATGTTAATATGTGTGGCAATAATAAATCAAAGCAAACCTGTGCAGACATGGGAACAACTTGCAATCTGCAAAAAGACATTTAATCTAAAGCTGGAATTGAATACAGGTCCCTGGAGCTGTGAGGCAGCAGAGCTAACCACTGTGCCAATGTGCTGCCAGTCAAAATATTAGAGAAACTTAAGAGAATGAAATCCAATAAAGCCCCAAGACCTGATGGCTGCATCCTTGGATTCTAACGTAGATTGTTGCAGAGATAGTCCATGTGCCAGGCATGATTTTCAAAATTCATTTGGATCAGGAATGATCCCATGAGGCTGTGAATTGACAAATGTTACATTAACTTTGAAAAAAGGTGGGAGAGAAAAACTGAACTGTAGACCAATTAGCCCAACATCAGTTATTGGGAAAATAATGGATTCTGTTATTCAGGAAGTCTTAACAATGTACTGAGAAAATCAATGCATGATTTGAACCCGTCAACATAGTTTTATCAAAGGGAACTAGAGTTTTTTGAGGATGTAGTAAATAGGATCGATAGAGTGGAACCAGATTTACAAAAAGCATTTGAGAAGGTTCACATAAAATGTTAATGGGTAAGACAAGTGCTTATGGATTTGGTGGTAACATAACATAACATGCATAAAGGATTAGTCAACAGATAGAAAATAGAGAGCGGTCATTAACGGGTTTTTTCAAGCAATGAATAGTGGAGGCTGGCAAGGATCAGTGCTTGTGCTTCAGCTATTTACACCATTTTCACACCCTATCCCCATACCACTTGATATCTTTAATATCTAGAAATCCATTAATTTCCATCTTGAACACACTCAATGACTGAGACTCCTCAGTCCTCTGGGACATAGAGTTCCCATTGACTCAACAGCCTAAGAATGAAGAAATTCATAGAAATATAGAATCTACACAATGCAGAAGAAAGCCATTTGGCTCATTGAGCTTGCACCGACAACGATCACACCCAGGCCCTCATAGAATCATAGAATTCCTTAGGTATAAAAGGAGTCATTTGGCCCATCAAACCTGCACCAACCACAATTCCACCCAGGCCCTACCCTGTAACCCCACATATTTACCCTGCTAATCCCCCTGACACTAAGGATCAACTTATCATGTCCATCCACCTAATCAGCATATCTTTGGACTGTGGGAAGAAACTGGAACACGCAGAGGAAACCCATGCAGACACAGAGAGAATGTGCAAACTCCACACTAACAAGGATCCAAAACCAGAATTGAACCCGGAACTCTGGTGCTGTGGGGCAGCAGTGTAAACTACTATGCCACCATGCTGTCTTTCTACAGCATTTTGTGTGGCTTGCCCATCACACTGTTGGTGGGTTGCCTTTTGAGGGGCTAGAAAATCCCACCAGTGGGAAGAGCCAGAAAATCCCACTCAAAAATTTTGCTTACCCAAACAGACGCCAGAGTGTGGCGACTGGTGGGGGGTGGATTTTCACAGTAACTTTATTGCAGTGTTAGTGTAGGCCTACTTGTGACACTAATAAATAAACTTTCAAAAATAATTCATGAAATATCGCTTTCAATTGAGTCGATACTGTGGTCGGATGACTGTAAATTATAGAACATAGAACATAGAACATAGAACACTACAGCACAAACAGGCCCTTCGGCCCACAAGTTGTGCCGAACACATCAAAAACCTACCCAGCCATAGACCTATCTATAACCCCCAATCCCATTGGATCCCATATACTCATCCAGAAGTCTTTCAAAAGACCCCAGCGAGTTCGCCTCGACCACCACCGACGGCAGCCGATTCCATTCACTCACCACCCTCTGAGTGAAAAACTTTCCCCTAGCATCCCCTCTGTACTTGCTTCCCTGCACCTTAAATCTGTGCCCTCTCGTCGCGACCATTTCAGCCCTGGGAAATAGTCTCTGAGAGTCCACCCTATCTATTCCTCTCAACATCTTGTAAACCTCTATCAGGTCGCCTCTCAACCTTCGTCTCTCCAGGGAGAACAGTCCCAGCTCCCTCAACCTGTCTTCATAAGGCATGCCTCCCAATCCAGGCAACATCCTTGTAAATCTCCTCTGCACCCTTTCAATAGCTTCCACGTCCTTCCTATAGTGAGGCGACCAGAACTGCGCACAGTACTCCAAGTGTGGTCTGACAAGGGTCCTATAAAGCTGCAGCATTACCTCCTGACTCCTGAACTCAATCCCTCGATGAATGAAGGCCAGTACACCGTAAGCTTTCTTAACCACATCCTCCACCTGGGAGGCCGATTTGAGAGTCTTATGGACCCGGACCCCAAGATCCCTCTGCTCTTCCACACAGCTAAGACTCCTACCTTTGATAGTGTACTCATTCATCCCGTTGGATCTGCCAAAATGGACCACAACACATTTATCCGCGTTGAAGTCCATCTGCCACTTCTCCGCCCAGTCTTGCATCCTGTCGATGTCATGTTGCAACTTCTGACATCCCTCCAGACCATCCACAACACCACCGACCTTCGTGTCATCGGCGAACTTACTCACCCATCCCTCCACTTCCTCATCCAGGTCATTTATGAAAATGACAAACAGCAAGGGTCCTAGAACAGATCCCTGGGGCACTCCACTGGTGACCGACCTCCATGCAGAAAAAGAGCCATCCACAACCACCCTCTGCCTTCTGCAGGCAAGCCAGTTCTGGATCCACAAGGCCAAAGCCCCTTGGATCCCATGGCCTCTCACCTTCTCAAGAAGTCTTGCATGTGGGACCTTGTCAAATGCCTTGCTGAAGTCCATGTACACCACGTCCACTGCTCTTCCTTCGTCAATGTGTTCAGTCACATTTTCGAAGAACTCAATTAAGCTCGTAAGGCACGACCTGCCTTTTACAAAACCATGTTGACTATTTCTAATCAACCTAAACTTCTCCAAATGCTCGTAAATCTTGTCCCTCAGAACAATTATCTCCCCAGCCAGGTCCTAGTTTCCCAACGCTCAAAGGACCAATCTTTCATGGGTGAACATTGAAGACACTTGGAAGATGTTCTGAAGCTCTCCTTAAAGCACAGCAGTATGAACAGTAATGATTGGAGGAAATTAGTGAATCCTTTCGATCAAATGATGATGGAAACACTTGAGGAGATGTCATCCTCAAATCATAGGCCACTTGGTGACAGCATCAGAGGCATATGTTTTCACTAAAACCAGACTTAAATTCCATTCAAAAATCCTGAAACCTGTGCAGGAAATAGCTTTAAAAAATGAAAAAAAAAGCCATATTGCTGTTGGGAAATGATTCCAAGTTCAAACTGCTGCAATTTACTGTTTGCCTAAGGTGGTATAATAACACAGATGGCAGGAAGTCTCATCATCAAAGGATTTGAAGTTTGAATTCTTGATCTGCCTATCACACAAGTCATCCCATCACTCCTTAGTATGAAGCTTTGGTCTTTTGTGGATTGCTGCGCTGTGGACTGGGAGTAAAATTCATAAAGGCTGCCACATGGCACTAATGGCGGCAATAATGGATGGGTGGCACAAAGGGTGGCACAGTGGTTAGCACTGCTGCCTCACATCACCTGGGACCGGGGTTCAATTCCAGCCTCGGATGACTGTGGAGTTGGCACATTCTCCCTGTGTCTTCAGGGGTTTCCTCCGGGTGCTCTGGTTTCCTTTCATAGTCCAATGATGTGCAGGGTTAGGTGGATTGGCGATGGCAAATTGACCCTTAGTGTCAGAGAATTAGTAGGGTAAACACATGGAGTTAGGGGGGATAGGGCCTGAATGGAATTGTTGTTGGTGCAAACTTGGTGAGCCAAATGGCCTCCTTCTGCACTGTAGGGATTCTGAGGGTGGAATCATAGCAGGTGGGACACAGACCATTCAAAGGCCTGTTGACCTCGGGCATGAATTTCTGGCCTTGGGGTGTATGCAGCCCAAAAATCCAGCCCTATGATTCTGTAAAGTTGAGTTTTAAAAATCCCTTGGAATGACCTGTAATCAGATTCTCTCCAAACTAAAGAAAACAAGTGGTCACAAAAATGAAACTTCAAAAAAAAAACATTTTGCGGCTCAATAATGCAGTTCAAAGATAATTGATGAGGGAAGTGTTTATATGGACTTTAGTAAGGCATTTGACAAGTTCACACATGGCAGACTAATACAAAACCTAAAATCACATGGGATTCAGGCTCGCTAGTTAGATATAGAACTTGCTCGATTAGAGAAGACAGAGAGTAGCAGTGGAAGGGTGTTTTTCAGAATGGAAATCTGTAGACAGTGGTGTTCGTGGATGATATGTAGATTGGTGGAGTTGCTGATAGTGCCGGGATTGTCAGAGGATACAACAAGATATAGATGGATTGTAGACTTGGGCACAGAAATGGCAGATGGACTTTAATCTGGACAAATGTGAGGTTTCAGAAGCTGATAAGTTCATAATATATTGGAGCAGAATTTGATCATTTGGCCCATCGAGTCTGGTCCATCATTTGATCATGGCTGATATTCTCCTCATCCCCATTTTCCTGCCTTCTCCCCATGCCTCTTCAACCCCATTACCAATTAAAAATCTGTCTAACTCCTCCCTAAATTTACTCACTACCCCAGCATCTACCACATTTTGGGGTAGTGAATTCCACAGATTCACAACCCTTTGGGAGAAGTAGTTTCTCCTCAACTTGTTACCCCTTATCCTAAGACTTGACTATGACCTCTCGACCTAGAATGTGCCATCTGCTCCACATCTACTTTATTCTTACCTTTTATCATCTTGTATACCTCAATTTGATCTTCCCTCATTCTACCAAATTCTAATTAGTATAGGCCTAAACTGTTCAATCTCTCTTCATGACGACAAACATCCTCATCTCTGGAATCAATCTAGTGAACTTCCTTTGAATTGCCTCCAATGCCCCTACGTCTTTGCTTAAATAAGGGGATCAAAACTGTGCAAAATACTCCAGATACAGCCTTACCAATGCCTTGAATAGTCGCAATAGAGTTTCCTTATCTTTATATTCTATTCCATTATCTATAAATGCCAACATTCTATTCATTTTCTTTAACTGCTGAACCTGCATGACAGCTTTCTGTGACTCATCTCACTCACTCACTATAACTGAGTTGCATTTGCAAAATCAAATGTCTGTATGAATTATACTGTATATGGCAGAACCCTCAGGAACACTAACATGCAGAGGGATCTGTGTTCCCTTAAAGTGGCAAAATAGATGGCTGTTGTTTGTCCATCATTATCATCGATGAGGACTTTGACACCATTAGTCATTTTGAGGCTGTTTGCAGTGTGTCCGAAGATGACTGATCAGGCCAATGACGAACACCACTGTCTGCAGAATGACTTGGCACATATTGGACAGACTTGTGTAGACACTGTAGTTGCTGTGCTGGTGGCTCTGGACTTGCGCAGCTTGCACTTAAGTTGTGCTTCAGCAATAAACCTTGCTTCGTAAGCTTGACAGCCTTTGTGGATGAGGCAGCTCCAGGTAGATGCGACCACCTGGGAAACCAGTGTTTCCCAGTTGGTTGTATCTATGTCAAGTGACTTCAGGGAGGACTTTAGTGTGTTGAAATGTTTCAAAAGACACAGTCAAGGCCTCCTCTATAGATGGCTAAGGCGATTAAGAAGGCATATGGTATGCTCACCTCCATCAACTGGATGCAAGAATTAAAAAGTCATGTTGTAGCTATACAAAGCATTGGTTAGGCTGCATTTAGAGTATTCTGGTCGCCACACCAGAGGAATGTGGAAGTTTTGGAGAAGTGCAAAGAAGGTTCACAAGGATGTTGCCTGGTCTTGAGGATGTTGATTATGAAGAGAGGTTGAATAAACTAGGATTGTTTGTACTGGAAAGGTGGAGGTTGAGAGGAGACCTGATAAAAGTCCACAAAATTGTGAGAGGCATAGATAGGGTGGATAGTCAGATGCTTTTCCAAGGGTGGCAGTGTCAATTGCAAGGGGGTACAGGTTCAAGGGGGAAAGTTTAAGGGAGATGTGTAGGGAAAGTTTTTCATGCAGAAAGGGATGGGTGCCTGGAACATGCTGCCAGAGTAGATGGTGGAAGCAGGCACATTAGCAACATTTAAGAGGCATCTGAATGGATACTTGAATAGAGAGGGAATAGAGGAATAAGGGCAGGGTTTTTTTTTAGTTTAGGGCATCATAATCGGCACAGGCTTGGAGGGCCAAAGGGCCCGTTGCTGTGCTGTACTTTTCCCTGTTCTTTGCTCTATTTACATTCTTCATTCACTCAGTAATCTTGTTCAAAATATTATATTTGTCCTTTATTGTTGTGTGAGGCAGTAACATCTTTAAGAATAGAAAGTTCCTGCTGATAGCTGTTCTGGTAGGTAAAAGAGGATGTAATTATTTTGCCCACTTCTCCATGAGAGAATTATTTTTCTTCAGTCATAAATTAAAAGAAAATACAATTCATGGGAAACCAACAGTTCTGATTAGCTAATCCCTGTACGCAACTTGAATATGAAAGAAGTTTTCTGCTCTGTTGGATTACCATCTCTTCAGCAAAGAGAAATTTAATAACAATGTAGTTGAAGGAACCCAGAGGAGCACCATGCAGCTTCTGACACAAGTGCCACTGTACAGCTCAATGTGAACTACATTTCATATTGTTTTGCACTATTTCATTCTTCCCTGCACCTCGCACCGCTTGCATCCTACCCTACTGATTTACATTGCAGCCTCATCCCCACTTCATTAAGTTTAAAATGTCAGTTCTCTCCAATGCTTCATCCCAATTGATGAGTGAAATTTAAAGGCCCCCCTCTCCCCCGAACTCGACCCTACCACACCATGGGAGTGGGCTAGGTGGCTGGTCTGTTTATTTAGGTAGGAAACTATAGAGGTGGCGAGGCCATCACAACTCCCTCATAAAGCATTGGACACTAAGGTTTGAGGACTACCTCCTCCACTACCACCTCTCCCCCAACCGCCTCCCCTCCACCCCTCACCCCCACTCCTATCCCGCAATCGGTTCTCTGGCTAGCGACCACAACCATTCGTGGAATGGTGGCACAGTGGTTAGTACAGCTGCCTCGCAGCACTAGGGATCCAGGTTCAATTCCGGCCTTGGATGACTGTGTGGAGTCTGTATGTTTTCCCCATGCCTGCATGAGTTTCTTCTAGATGCTCCAGTTTCTTCCCACACTCTGAAGATGTGCAGGTTAAGTTCATTGGCCATGCTAAATGTGTGGGCTGACAGGGATATGGCAGGGGAGAGCCCTGGGTAAGATATTCTGACAGAGAGGCAGTGATTAATCAACGTGCCGAATAACCTCCTTCTGCACTACCAGAATTCTGTGAAACATTAAATTCATTAAATTGATAAACTGAAGTAATAATGTCATTTGTCTAGTAACTCAGAGGTTTAGACAGAGGCCCCAGCAGATTATGGAATTTAATCCCAATTAATTTCTTTAAAATTCTGGAAGATAAAGCTAATTTCAATAATGAAACTATCATTGATTTTTGTAAAAACCCATCTGGTTCATTAATGCCTCGTAGGGAAGAGAATCTGCTGCCCTTACTCAATCTGGTCTATGTGTGACTCCACACCCAGAGTAACGTGGTTACCTGAACTGCCTTCTGAAATGGGCATTTAGGTTTCGGCAATAAGTGCCAGCTGAACCAAGAATTGAAAATAAATCCTAGTTGTCGCCACTTTTCGCTGAGGTGTTGGAGACTTTAAGGACATTGATCAGTCCTGCAATTAAAATAGCAGCAAATAACGTCACTGGTACACGATTTATCATTGAAATTATGCCTTTCACTCCTGACTTAAATGGACTTCCTATGACTGAGTGAAGGCAAATTAAAATCCTGGCAGTCAAGAAGACAATCACTGCAAGTCAACCATCACCTACAGCATTCCCATTGGGCAGGCTAGATTTAATTAGCATGGCGACACAGTGGTTAGGACTGCTGCCTCACAGTGCCAGAGACACGGGTTCAATTCCTAGCTTGGTTTACTGTTTGTGTAGCGTTGCTTATTCTCCTCATGTCTGTGTGGGTTTCCTCTGAGTGCTCGGGTTTTTCCCACAGTCCGAAAAATGTGCTGGTTAGGTGCATTGTCCATGCTAAATTCTCTCTCAGTGTACCCGAACAGGCACTGGAGTGTAGGACTAGGGGATTTACACAGTAACTTCATTGCAGTGTTAATCTAAACTTACTTGGAACTAATAAAAAAACTTTTAAAAATTACATTGGGGAAGGGTGCCCCTATGCACAGAGGACACCTTCCAATTTAAATGCTCCCCTTCTTTCCCATCTTTCCTCATGTAGGAAATAAAACATCATTGTGATTTATCTCCTGACACATATGCTGAGTATCTAATGTTAGACTTAATGTTCTGATTTATAAAATAAATCCACTTTGATAAAAGATGAAGTGAAATGGTTCATCAGAACATAAGATATCGGATCATGAGTAGACCATACAGCTTCTCGAATCTGCTCTGAAGTTCAGTACGATATATTTTTAAAAAATCAATCATGAGACATGGACATTGGTGCCTGGGCAGCATTTATTGTCCTTCCTTAGTTACCCTTGAGAAAGTGATGGTGAGTTGCCATCTTGAAATGTTGCAGCCCACGTGCTGTGGGTTGATCCACAATGCTGTTAGGGAGGGAATTCTCGGATTTTGACCCAGCGACTGTGAAAGACCGATGATATATTTCCAAGTCAGGATAGTAAGTGGCTTGGAGGGGAATTTGCAGGTGGTGATGTTCCCATGTATCTGTTGCCTTTGTCTTTCTAGAATGAAGTGCTCCTGGGTTTGGAACATATTGTCCAAGGATCTTTGGTGAACTTCTGATCATGATTGATCTTCTGCCTGAATCTCCATGTTTCTCACTCAGTTCTTTATTCAGAGGGTAGTTCTTTATTCAGAGAGTAGTAAGGGCACGGAATGCCCTGCCTACAGCAATTGTAGACTCACCAACTTTAAGGGCGTTCAAATGGTCAGTGGATGGACATATGGATAACATTGGAATAGTTTAGGTTAGAGGGTCATTAGATTCGTTCCACTGGTCAGCGCAACATCGAGGGCCGAAGGGTCTGTACTGCGCTATAATGTTCTATGTTCCTCACATTCAGATCAAAACTCTGTCTATCTCAGCCTTAAATATATTCACCAATGGATCTTCTTCAACTTTCTGGAGTGGAGAGTTCAAAAATCTGAGTGCAAAGAATTCCCTCGCCTGTCCTAAACAATCACTCCCTTATCCTGAGAGTGCAAGCCTTGATACTGAAATCAAAACACCCATTGCAAAAACTGTAGTTGTTATGTCCAAACTAAGCAAAGGAGTGTGGAATAACAGCAAGCTGATTGAGAACGTCAAACTGTGAGTCTATCAAGCTGCTGTCCCCAATGCTCCTTTACAATTGTGAAATCAGACAATATAGGCTCAATAGAAGAAAAGACTGGACAGGTTTCAACTCAGATATCACAGATGCATCCTCATTATCGCTTGGTAGATCAAGGTCACCAAGTCAGATGTCCTGACAAGTGCCAATTCCACAAGCATTTCTTCATTGTTAAGCCAATAATGTCTGTGGTGGTTCAGCCACATGATTAACAACCACATACCCAAAGGCTTTCTGTCTGGTGAACTGGGTTATGCTCTGTTGGCCATCCTTACCCACACTACCATTACATGTGCAAGCCAAATATGAAGACAGTAGATATTGACACTGAATACTGGGAGGCAGCTACCAATGACTGTGACCTCTATGAGCCTTTTTTTTTTCTTGGGGGGGTGGGCATTAGAAGAGATGAGACAAAGCAGAAAGCTCAGCTAGCCAAGAATAAGCCTAATGGAAACAGTGACCAAGTGAATCCTCCATCTTCTCAACCCATTATCCTCATGTGCAGTAAATGCAGCACAGACCACCATGACAGACACCAGGTGATGTCTAACATAGAGTTAATCTTCAAGATGCAAATCATCATCACCACTTCTGCCCCCAAATGAGGAAATTTCTTTTCATGTCTATTCTGTGTGATGTTAGTGTACCTTTAAGAATTTTTTCAAAATCATGTTCTCTGCAGTTGTAAGCAGAACATTTCTTTTCTTTCTCATTGTTGCCAGGCCATCTGCTTGAAATACTTCTATTGCTACTTCAATGGCTTAAATGGGGTTTTGTTTATTTTTATTCTGGGATTTTTTTATGATCTTGCATTGTGAAGGGGAAGATTAATATGTCAAAGTCAGTGGTTCCTCTCCAGAAGAAAATTTAAGGATTCATTTTCATTTTTAATTTAGAAGAGGGTGAACATCAAGCTGGAAAGCAATATTTTTCTCTTTCTCTCTCTCTCTCTCCCCCTGGTTTTGGAAATTCTGCTATTAGCTGGAAGCAGAGTTCTTGGTCTTCCTAGAGTAGGTGGTGGCTGGCTTGACTAGAGTCTCCCTGGGATTTTGGAAAGGTGTTCTGACTTCAAGCTTATCTGTGCCTCAAGAGAACTGTAGCATTCAACCAAAGGATTAAATTCCAGTATCACGTGAGCGTTAGCCTTTGTTATATTAAACCTATGACAAAGGTTTTTGTTTGTGGGATTTGTTTCATTGGAAAGGTATTTCGCTGTTGAAGTTTATGCACTATCATGATTGATTTTGTTTCTTATTTGTAATTGGTAAAAGTCATTGGTAACTTCCTGTCTATACTTCTAAGTTTATTTATATACTTAAATAAACTTTGTTCAAAAAAGCTCTTTAGTGAGTCAATTGAATCATACCTGAAGTGAAACATCTCATGCTCACTCGAGCCAAATTCAAAGTGCAAAACTTATGATCCAGGCAGACTTCATAAAACACTTTGGAGTTTCTGACCTGAATTATAACACCTATCAAACTCCTTAAGAATATTTCATGTTTCAATAACATTATCATTCATTCTTGTAAACCCAGAAAGGTCTGATTTACACATTTTCTCCCCACAGGACAAGCCTCTCATCCCAGGAATCATAAAATCCCTTCAATGTAGAAGAAGGCCATTCAGCCCAATGAGCCTGCAAAGATAAAAACACCATCCAGGCTGTATCCCTGTCACTGCACAAATACACCCTGTGAATCCCTTTCACACTAAAGGCACAATTTAACATGGCCAATCTGCTTTATCCACACATCTTTGGGCTTTGGGAGGAAACTGGGGCACATGGAGGAAACACACCCAGTTACATGGAGAACATGCAAAACTCCACATAGAAAGTGACCCAAGGTTCGAATTGAACCTGTTCTTGTCACTGAACTGCCTATTGTACAAAAGTGATTGGAATCCCTTTTTAGACATTGGATGTTGGTTCAGAACAGAAGTCAGTATTGGTCTGGATTTGACTTATCTCCAAAGCAACTTACATTATGTGCTCACTCCCAGCTGCATGGTTAATTGCTTTGGAGCTCTGAGATCACCTACAGTGTCCAAAATAGAATCCATACAGTGCAGAAAGAGACCATCCAGCCCATCAAGCCTGCAACGACAACAATGCCACCTGGCCTATCTCCATAATCCCATGTATTTACCCGCCAATCCCACTGACAGTAAAGGATAATTTAGCATAACTAATCTGCCTAACCCTTACGTCTTTGGACTGTGGGAGGAAACTGGAGCACCAGGAGGAAAACCCACGTAGACACAGAGAGAACATACAAACTTACGGACAGTGACCTGAGGCCGGAATTGAACCTGAGCCCCTGGCACTGTAAGACAGTGGTGCTAACCATTGTGCTACTGTGCCACTCCTATGGGATGTGTCATCTAGCTAACTTCCTTTTGCTGATGGCCTCCAACAGGTTAGTGTTGTGTGAGTGTTCCAATAGAGTAAGGCAAAGTAATATTGTCTTTGAATAAATTGTTTGGGATGAGCATTTCACATCAAAAATACTTTTCTCTCCCTCAGTGCATATGTTTTAATGATTCTTAATTAAGCACAACAAAGAATGCTTGCTGCAAGTTATTATACAATTCTATCCAGTGCACACATGGCAGCAAAATTAGCTTGCAAGAACCAAAATGGATTATTATTACTTTAGAAATGTGTTTCCGAACAATAAAGGTAATGAGAACTTAACCATTAATGGAGCTTCATTTAAACAATACAAATGCTGAGATCGGTGATCAAAATGCTATAAAAGCATGTTTTCTTTTCTGGCTCCACTTCTGTTTGTTGTTCTCACTATTTCTATAGTCAATACACAATATCTATATTTTCCATGTATCATAAAATCATGCATGCAAAGGAGACCATTCAGTGCATTGTGCTTATGCAAGGTACAATTTTTTTCTCAGTATATTATGGCATAACTTGGGATAAGTCTTCACTTATTTTCACTTGGGTCACTGAATGTCCACATTCTTCTGGCTGCTCCGGTTTATTTCCATAATTTTAAAGACGTGCTGGTTAAGTGCATTGACCATGCTAATTTCTCCCTCAGTGTACCCGAATAAGCACCAGAATGTGGCGACCAGGAGATTTTCTTAATAACTTCATTGCAGTGTTAATGTAAGCCTACTTGTGTTAGTAATAAATAAAACTTTCTAACTAATAATTATAAAGGAGTTCAAGCAGTGCTAGGAATGACTTTATCACTTGGTATAATTTTACGTCAAAGTAATCAACAGTGTGGTAAAATTCCTGGCACACGCACAACCAGCCATCCATGACTGTCAAAGATTTATTCAATAAATTAAAGTAAATATACTTCACATTGTAAGTTCCACCATCTGCACCAACCTACCTTAGTTTAGTGGCAAATAACCAAATCAATACATACAAAAGTGAGTTTTGAATGTCAGTATCTTAAATAGTAAGAAGTCTCACAACACCAGGTTAAAGTCCAACAGGTTTATTTGGTAACACAAGCTTTTGGAGCACTGTCCCTTTAAGTGGCTATCTTAATTGGTTATAAGCATTCTAAAATATGATTTATAAAAGGATCTGTTTTTAACGTAGAAACATAGAAAATAGGAGCAGGGTTAGGCCATTCAGCACTTTGAGTCTGCTCTGCCATTCATTTTGCTCATGGCTGTTCATCAAATCCAAAATCCCAATCCTGCCTTCTCCCCACACTTAATGATGAGTAAAAATGACTTGTGAGCTACAGTGTTTAACGTGAGCTACAGTGGCTCAGTGCTTAGCGCTGACTTATTCAGTTCAAAGCAATACTGAAAGAAAACAAGTTACAACTTGCACATGTCACAAGGCTATGTCCTTTATTCTAAAAATATGAATTTTCCACTTTCAACTGCCTGGAAATGTTGCCACTTGAACTGAATCAGAGCATAAAAATGGACAGGCTCGTTCCAAGATGAAGGTGAACAAATCACCCTCTGGCAAGTGTGAAGATAGAGATATTTCCTATAATCTGAGCATCCATCAAAACACATACATGTCTCAAAATTAAAAATATGAAGTACTGGATCTTGAAGCAATGGCCGCCACAGGCAGGCACACCCAAAAACCTCTAGGAAATACGCAATGGGTGAAGTATTTCAAGGCAAGGCTGCTCTGAATGAGAGTGAGTGTAAGTAACACAGGAGTGTCAGGAGAGTCTTCAGCAGAGGAAACAACCTGAAGGCTGCTGTCTCTCTTTATCCTTCACCATCGTAAAATTTCAGGTCATCGTTATATATCACACAATAGAGTAGTACAAGCTATTTGAGTATAGCAAAAATAATAAGCCCTAATTATGAAGTATGATTTAAAAGATGAATGTTTTATTTTCTCCTGGAGCAGCACGATATACAGGGAAGGGAATGGAAATGTTGATCATTAGCCCCAAGAGTGACTATTCCCAGTGGGGAAGTGATGGCGCAGTGATATTATTGCTAGATTATTGCTTCAGAAGATCATCTAATGTTCTGGGGATCCAATTTCGAAATTCAATAACCAAAATTTGAAATTAAGAATCGTTTGATGACCATGAAACCATTGTCGATTGTCAGAAGAACCCATCTGGTCCCTTTAGGGAAGGAAATCTGCCCTCCTTCCCTGCTCTGGCTTATATGTGACTCCAGAGCCAGAGCAATGTGATTGACTCTCAACTGCCCTCGGGCAACTAGAGTGGGCAATAAATGCTGGGTAATGTCACCCATGTCCCACAAATGAATAAAAAAAATGGCAAATCAATAGCATGGGAGCATTGTGTCAGGATATCCCCTTAAGAACAGAGCAAAAAGTTGGAGATAATTTTTCCTTTCACAGAGAGAATTATTTGAACATGGATGAGGGGAGATGCACCAGTACAGGAAATGGACATGAGGCAGGGTGTAAAATAGACTGCTAATTCACTTTCGATCGCTTTGACTAATTAGCAAAGACCATTTTCACTCCCTCCCCAGAATGCTTCACACACAAATGGCTTTTCAAGAAAAGTTTTTTTTAGAAATGGAATTAGTTAAGTACTTGATTTGAGTTGATTTATTATTGTCATATGTATTAGTATACAGTGAAAGTATTGCTTCTTGTGCACTATGCGGACAAAGCATACTGTTCATAGAGAAGGCAAAGAAAGGATGCAGAATGTGGTGTTACAGTCATAGCTAAGGTTCAGAGAAGGATCAATTTAATGCGAGTTAGTTCCAATCAAAGCCTGATGGCAGCAGGGAAGAAGTCAGTTCTTGAGTCAGTTGGTACATGACCTTAGGCTTTTGAATCTTTTTCCTGACAGAGGAAGATGCATGGGGTCCTTAATTATGCTGGCTGCTTTAGCGAGGCAGCGGAAAGTGTAGTCAGAGTCAATGGATGGGAGGCTAGTTTGCATGATGGACTGGGCTTTGTTCACAATCCTCTGTAGTTCCTTGCTCTCTTGGGCAGGGCAGGGGCCATTTGTAAAGCATGACTATAAAAGGAAGCTGAGAAGATTGTGGGAATGGGATTACTATCGAAGCAGAGTTAGCAGTGGTAGTGCTCTGATGGACTGAATAGTTTCTGTATTTCAATTCTATGAAGCAATTTGAAAAAAACATGATGGTTTTGTGTGGGCTAAGATAGTCATTCAGCATCGTTCAACAGAGAGATTTCCTAAACGTGTCAGTAATTTGCCTGACAATGAGGAACAAACCCATCTTGCCTTTGTACAATTAATTACCAATCTATCTTGCTCAGAGAACAAAGTTTCTTTTTATTTGGGAATATATTCGAGCATAGTTAATAACATCTCTTCCCAATCCCATGGCCTTTATTTTCGGAGCAACTAATTAAATTTTTTGATTAAATAATTTGCAAATTACAAAAGATTCATAATTAAGAAAATTTCACATTTACAGAACTGAAGTGCCACTTAATCTCTGGATTCATGCTGTAACAATATACTATTACAGAATTGATTGCAGTTAATGGGAGGACAGTATGTGTTTCTTAATCAGGGCAATTCCTCAAATACCAATGGATTTTCCATCAATACAGATGATGCTTTGATAAATAGGAATGTAAATTTCCACTGGGGTCTCCCAATTAACAGTCAAGATGGGATTTCTTATTCATACCTTCAACATTAAATATACAATTTTCACCAGTAAGAATCTTTCAATGTTCAAATTATATCTTTTTATTGTCGGAAATATTGTGGAGGTGAAACTTGTCGTTATCGAATATCTTATGAGTGATATATTTGGTCAATAATGTGAAGAGGCAGTAGTCTATCCCCTACTATGACTAATGTACACAGTTGCCTTCCCAGGACGGAGTCAGAGGCTAGAATTTTATATTGCTTGGGTGGCCATGTGCCCTTTTTGGAATCAGTTGACACGATGCGGGCACGCATCCTACATCAATCTGCAATATTTCAGTCGATGGGTGCGCACAGGAGTCTGAAGCACGCTCACCAACAATTTAACTCATGATGGAGCAAATTAAAAGGAATTTTACTTAGCTTGTCTATCTTTTCTCAGTTGGCCATAATACCAGCCAGTGTCATGGCACTGTGGCGGAGTGGTTTGCACAGCTGCTGTCACAACGCCGGGGATCCAAGTTCTATTCCCGGTGTGGAGAATGTGTGGAGTCTGCACATTCTCCTATGTTTGAGTGTGTTTCCTCTGGGTGCTCCAGTTTCCTCCTACATTCTGAAAGACATGTCAGCTGCATTGACCATGCGACCCCATGTACACTCTGGTGTACCCAAACAGGCACCAGAGTGTGGCATCCAGGAAATTTTCACAGTAACTTCATTGCAATGTTAATGTAAGCCTAGTTGGTGACACTAATAATTGAACTTTAAACTTTAAAAATAAAAGCATCCTCTTAACTTGGTCAGGACAATGTGCCTCACAGTCCAATTCTTGATGTGATTTGATGACAAGTGCCAGGTATCTGGGAAATTTAAAGCTAGGGCAATCACTTGTGACACTGGGGGTAGATCCACACTCCTAGAAAGTGGTAGTTGATTTCTGAGTACTTGGTTTATGTTAAAAAAAATAACTATGGGCAGCTAAAAGCAGAGACCATCTTTGCACCCAAGCCGAAACAATGGGTGGAATTGGTTTAGCTTCATGAAGCAGTCCCAATAATGGGTTGTGACCAGTTATGATGGGAAAGTAGTGACCATAAATGTGTTGGTGAAACCTTTTGTCCCTGTGTCCGACTGCCAGTTCGCCTTTTACAATTTGTGAGTGTCTTCTTTTTGTGTCAGTTAATGCCCGGGAAGCGAAAGCAATTGGTCGGTCAGTGCCATCTTCCATTTTGTGTGACACGATGCTATCTATCCCAGAATGTGAAGCATCATGTGCGTGATTCTCCCAGCCTGCTGTGCTGTTCAAGTAGTGCAGTGGGCTAGGAGACATCAGCCTGTAGCAGGACTCGCGATTGGCATCTGGCCAACCCTGATTCTCCCAAGCCCCTTTTCTTGACATAATCAGCCCCACGCCGGAAATCAGCACGAGGCTAATTACAACATGGAAATTCATATTTCCATATAATTAGCAAATCTGGGATGGTGTTCCCTTGGCTCGGTAAGGTCTCTTACCACACCATGAGAGCTTTCCTTTCAGTTTCCTGAGGGGAAATATTGCCCCCACACACGTTAAAATTGTGGCCAGAATTTTACTGGCACATTCACCCCGATTCGGAAATGGGTGAGGTTCGCAGACCAGTATTCTCCGTTGGCCTTGGCTGGGATCTTATGGGCTTCTGACAGGCGTGCTGGTAAATTTCTGCCCTATCTGTCTGTTGGGATCAAAGTGAACTTGTAATTTGGATGACTGTAAAGCCAGCTTTTCAAAACCCCTTTTACAAAGAAGAACAAAAATCATTACAGCACAGGGACAGGCCCTTTGGCCCTCCAAGTCTGCATTGGCCATGCTGCCCAACTTAACTAAAGCTGCCTACTCTTCCGGGGATCATATCTCTCTATTCCCATCCTATTTATGTATTTGTCCAAACACCTCTTAAAACTCATTATCATTTCTGCTTCTACTTCCTCCCCCGGCAACAAATTCCAGGCACCCACCACCCTCTGCATAAAAAAGATTCCTAGTGAAACACCAATTTTTTTTCGAGGGCAATGCAAGAGTGCTAATAGTATTGCTGGGTTTAGCATAAAATGGCTGTGATAGTTGATAATGCCCAGAAATGATTTGAATTCTGCTATGTTTCTCGATGTAGAAATGTCTCTGATTGCTCTCACCTTGTCTTCTAAAAGATCAAGATTTTTGATGTCAACTTTAAACTCCAAACATGTGACTTCACCAGCCTGAAGTCTCTTTGACTACTTGTCTCTTTCCAGCATTATTCCAGCATCTCTAAATCTCTTCAGGGTTTCCTCCAAATTGGTCTGATGATCTTTCTGTGAAATCCCTGTCACCAGAACATCATCCAAATACATTTGCATTCCAGATTTCATGTTGTAAATTATTCGTTGGGAAATTGTACATGCAGATGATATGCCAAAAGGTAAGCCTGTGTACTGAAATAGCATCTTGTTTGTGTTAATTGTTGCATATTTTCTGGAGTCTCATTCAAGTTGTAGGTAAGCATGGGTTAAACCAAGTTCTGTATTGTGAACCCCCGTACTCCCCCCCCGCCCCGCCCCGCACCACGCCCTGCACCACACCCCCCCCACACCTGCCACCAGCTTTGCGTAAACGTCTTGGGTATTGAATGTCTGCCAAGTTCTGTCGCTAGGTTTATGGTGATCACCACAAATTATGATGGTGCAGTTTGGTTTTAGCATGTGGGCTGCCCATTCGGAGAACTGTGATTGGCCTTAAAATTCCTAATTCCTCCAAACATACCAACTCAGCCATGACTTTGTGGAGTACAGTTTATGGAATAGGCTGAATTCTAAAAAATATAGATGTGAATTTGCGGTTCACATAGATTTTGGCGTTGACCTCTTGTATTCGACTGAGTTCGTTTTGAAAAATGTCTTATCTGAATTCGTTGAAAAGTGCCATTGGAAATTTGAATCCAATCAATTTAGCTTTATCTGTCATAACCAAAACTGCCCTATGATGTTTGGCCTCTGACCTTTCATGAATATCATGGTTAATTGAGTATTTGGTATAGATATGAAACTGGTGTAGCTGTGTTGCCTGTATCTTAAGGGTTTCCACATTATAAGCGGTTAACCTGGCAGCTGTACTGCCAAACTTTAGAGATTGTGTTTCTTCTCATAAGTACTTGTAGGTTTGTTCATCCACCACTATGGCAGAAGCACCAATATTAACCTTCATGCTCAATGATCACCCATTAACTATTTAAGTGACAACTGTCTTGTTCAAGGTAACCATGTTAAGCTTAAAGGCCTCAGATTCATCTTCTGAATTTTCCTCTATGTTATTCACTGGAGTAGGATTTTTTTTTCAAAAGTGGTTGCAATCTATCTGATTTGGCACTGCAGTTGAATGTGGCCCTTCCTGTTACAATTGAAGCAAACAAAATCTTTGAAACAGTACTTGCCCTGGGGTTGATTTACTCTATACCAATAAAAATCCTCAAAACTCCTGGGATGACAGCCTGCTTTTTTTTTCCTTTTTTTTTCTATCCACTATCCACTCCTGAAATCTGTATTCAACCTTCTCTATGCTGTCACTTGAGATCCTCAACTAACAATCATTCCCTTCTAAAGTTGATTTGTCTCACCTTGTTGCATGCACAGTATTTCAAAAGTGCCTCTTTTTGGCACTTCCAGTGGCTTGCGCTAATTCTATTGCTTTGTCCAGGGAGATATTTGTTTCTGCTAATTGTTTCCTTCAGGTTATAAACACTGCAAACCAAGCGATCCCGTGACATGTCATTTGATTCAAAGCCAAATTCACAGTGCTCAGCTATTTGAAGAAATCTTGCTACAAGTGCAGAAATTATTTACCCTGGATCCCTGACGGCTAAATTGAATTTATAGTATTGCAATGTAATAGAAGGCCTGGGATTGTAGTGCTCTTTCATTTGCAACACTGAGTGATCAAACAGCTTGGTGTCTGAGCCTTTGGAGAGATTAAACATCTATTGAGATTATAAGTCCAGAGCTGCATTCAAAAAGCCAAATGACTTTTTGTTTGTCTTCCCCAGTAATCTCATAAGTAGTGAAAAAGAACTGAAGCCTCTTAATGTACTGTCACTAGTCTTCAATACCCTGGTCAAAGCATTGCATTTTCTTATTGGTGGTATTCTTCTCTCTGTACTGCAGATATATCTTCCCTTTCCTTCTCTGAAGGTCTCCAATGGCACATCCTTACACTTGAATTCTGAAGCTCCCCACTGTCATCCAATTCACTCTTGTTGCTAATGTAATAACATAAGGTATCAAAGAGGAGCCTGCTTGAATCACAAAGGTGATTTAACAGACACGAAGTAAAATTATATACAGGCCCTGCAACTACAACACAGGTCTTCACTCCTTGGCTCCTCAGACTCACATTGAGGATCTCACACTCCACGGGGTCCTGTAAATTTCTCACCATTGGTCAAGCTTTGCTTGCTTCCATGCAATAAGGCCCCAGATAGGCCACAAGTCAAAGAGGCTATGCAACCACAAATCACAAAACATTACCACACGGATTGAATGTGAGCATTTATTACAAGAGAAATGAAGTATAAAAGTAGGGAAGTCTTGCTACTCCCTAGGACACTGTTGAGGCCACACTTACACAGTTTTGTTTTCCCTACTTAAGAGGGACATACTTGCACCGGAAGCAATTTAGAGAAATCTCACACCGTTGATTCCTGGAATGAAGATGTTATCTTATGGAAAAAGGTAAAGCCATCTGGTGGGAACACCATTTTGGAATATTAGTGCCCTACAGAAATCTTGGGCACTATGAAGTCAAATTTTGCAGTCGAAACCTCCTAGCACAACTAAAAAAATCTCCTACACCAGCAGTTACTCTGAGCCTAAGCAATTATTCAATTTATAAATCTATTGATTTTGATTTTTATTCAAATTAAATGAGCTGCAATATAATTTCAAAAGATTAATGATAGAAATTTTAAATGGGGACAGATATATCTAACATTATCAACTATTGAGGAATTCTATATAATAAACTATCATTGCCATTTAGTTATTGCAAAAATCTGAAATATTCCAAACTACTACTTTTCATTCTATGCGTGAAGCTTGCCACTACCTTAAAAATTGCTACTTTAGGGAATAACTTTAATTCTAAAGACAGGATTGACAAGGTACAACATTAACTGCAGATTAATTGATCTTAATCTTTTCAAAACGTCAGCTCTTTTCTCTCCGTACAGATGCTGCCAGACCTGCTGAGATTTTCCAGCATTTTCTCTTTTGGGTTCCGATTCCACCATCTGCAGTAATTTGCTTTTATCTACTGCCTTCTTTAACACCTGCTCCACCTTCATGCTTACCTTTAACGATTGGTGCACAAGGATGCCCAGGTCCTTTAGCATAGCCAATCACTATAACCTGTGCATCTTTGGACTGTGGGAGAAAACCGGAGCAGCTGGAGGAAACCCATGCAGACAGAGGGAGAATGTACAAACTCCACACAGGCAGTGACCCAAGATTGGAATTGAATCCAGGTCCCTGGCAGTGTGAGGCAGCAGTGCTAACTGCTGTACTACCGTGCCACACTAAACTTTTCAACTTAACGTTTGGGAGTAAAATTGGGCCAAAGCTGTCCAATTTCTGATTAAATGAAAATCTGGCAACAGCAATATCACATGACCAATCAACAGCACTACGTTTATGCCCGGGTAGTGAGTTGAAGGTCTCCTCCAAAATGTTGTGCAGCTAACTAAATGATAAAAGAACACTCTTTGCATGTACTTCCTAATGTTGTTCCTCCTACACTTCAGTCTTTCTCTTTCTATTAATTCTCTTCTTCACAGACCTCCTGAACTCACGCTTGCTAATTTTCTTCCCCCGTTCCCTCACGCTTACTAGCTATCCTCTATCATAACACACGTATATGAGAAAATGACCCCAGGACTTCAATAAGTTAATTGAATCTGTGCCAGAATAAAGATAAAACCGCTGTGGGATGCAGCATCCCTACAACCTGACCCCCATTTCCATAAACCACTTGCTAGGAGGACAAACCCAACAACACAAATCATACCCAGCTGGAGATTTGTATTCCCTCGAATGCATCCAAGCCAGCTCACATCTGGTGCAGCTAATGTTTGTTGCTGTGTCAACTCATGTATAAATATGCTGCAAAATCTGGTAAGGTTGATACCTGCTACAGAAGCAACAATGCTATTTTGAAACAATACTTGCTAAATTGGTGATGATGAGGGAGTTCGCTGGTTTATTTGCCAGTCATTTGAGATGGGCACAGCAGCTCAATAAACTGTGCACATCTCTGCTCAGGCAGTATGTTAGCCCCCTGCACAAACAACATCAAGCTTGTTGGGGTACCTTCAATGCTGACAATTTGCATACATGTCAATGTATTAATGTCTTGGAAAAATGTGTGAAATAATGAGATTAATATATGTTAATTATTAATGAATCGTGCCATAAAAGGCTAAAAGTGATGTGATTATTGCACAGTGGATGAACATACTTAAAACAAAATTCCACCCTCCACTATTTCATTTTAATGTACCCAAGATACACGGGTTAATGTCTTTGTTTAAACAAAAAGTGAGGAAGGAATCCAATGCATTAAGCGCCACAGGATGAAGTCACCTTTCCTAGCTGATACATCCTTCTTGAGAAACAAAAACTCATTTCTCCGAGCTCCGTGTAAGATACCCTCCAATTGTAATTTTACCCTTATAATCAGCTTCATTCACATTCTTCTCCTGAGAAAACACCAAGCTATTAACATTCTGCATTCACCTAACGTAAATACGATTGTATTCAGCAATTTTCTACAAATCACTTTTGTAGCTTTTGTGGCTATTGCTAACACATATTTGGTAAAAAAAAATCCTTTGAATCTATAATGGTGATGCATAAAGGAAGAGTAATGAGAGAAAAATACTATTATTATTTTTTTTTGATGTTCTGATGGGAAAATGTCTCCGGCACTTATTCTGTCAATTTTAACTGGTGTTTACAATCTACCTTCAGCAATTTCTAATATTTTTCTTTTTTATGTAAAGCTCTGCATTAAGACTTATGAAACAGATAAGGCAAAATAAGAAAATTTATGACTGTGTATTGTACCACATAGCTTTAAAACAGCAGAACTCCGACAAGGTTAAACAAATCACCGTAGGAATGATCTTTTCTCCTTCTGTCGTCCACCTTAATGAATTAGTGAGTGTGAACCTTTCAGTTCGAGCTGCATCTCTTCCTAAATACCTCACCATTTAGCAGCCTAAAGGGAACCAACGCATCAGTAACACCTTCTATGCACTGTCGCGTCCCAGCTTGAACACACAAGACTCTGGAGCCTTTTGATATCATTAAAGCCAATCAAACATAAGACAGATTCACTGTCGCAGGGCTGGCTAGCCGCACCTCAATACCAAACAACATTTCAGGCACTCTGAAATGCATGTGTCACTGCTATGTGACAAATAGCATGTATTAATTAGGCACTAGACTTGGTGAGATTGCTGTTATTAACTGAGAGAAGATGGGTTGAATTTAATTGTGTGTGACATCAAAGTCAAGTGACTGATATTTCAAGCATCATTTAAAATGTTTGATATTAAAGACATTGTACTCGCATGAAGGCTGTCTAGAAATACAAAGGAAATAACGGCAAGGAAATCTTGCTGCCTTTATGTATCTTATGTTTAAAATTTGAGGCTGAATATAAATCTAACAGAGATTTGAAAAGAAACACTATATCCATGTAACTGCTTTGAGGGAATCAAAATGTCAAGCAGCAATATCAAAATAGTAAAATAAAATTAAGTTGAATTGTTTGAATGCTGACTAGAAGCTTTTAATCTTTTGAAGAATGGTTATAACCTCAATAGAAAAATGGGTAATAACGTTATACAAAACAATATCATGGCAACATCTCGCAAGGAAAGCTTTATATTACTTGCCTTTCTCATGTAATGTGTATTTACCCAAAAATCTCAGTTGTGTCATCTCTTCCTGTCATGTGATAAACACTGCAATAAAAACAAATCTTTCTATCATTTGATAAAAGTGCTAGCTCTGTTACAAGAAGTGTGGAAAATCATGAAGCATTTCGAAAGAGAAATGAGCCAATTATTGGTCAGTAATTAAATGGCATGTGTTAAATTATCACAAAATAGAGGAACAAGATTCAAAAAGGAATCTAATGGTGACCATGAAACTATTATTGATTATTGGAGAAACCCAGCTGGTCACTAAAATTCTTTAGGGAAGGAAATCTGCCGTCCTTACCCAGCCTGGTCTACATGTGATTCCAAAGCGACAGGGATGTGGTTGACTCTCAACTGCCCTCGGGCAATGGGGGATGGGCAATAAATGCTGGCCAGCCAGTGACGCCCATGTCCCACGAATGAATTAAAAAAGAACAAAAATTTTAGCAGGATTATCAGGTTATAGCATGTGGTGGAGGGAGAGAGGGGCACAACATGCCATTCCCAGGACCAAATATTCCCACTGGCATCAGCAATGGAAAATTCTAGCCATTACTCTTTGTGGGAACTAGCTGTGTAGAAATTGGTGCTGTGTTCCCAACAAAACAACAGCGACTTCAAAAGTAATTCATTCATTGTTAACTGCTTTGCAATATGCATTTAGTCATTTTATGAATGCAAATCTTTTTTTACTTTAAGATGCTCCCAAGATTCCACTTCTTTGACTCGAGGATGGAAGGGTTGCGGAGTGAGAGTGGGGCAGGGTTCAGGTAGGTTTAAAATTCCCTCCCGACGGCTGGAATTTTATCATCCCGCCCGTTACATGGGCAAGGGGCAGACCATGGAAAGGTCTGTTGACCTCAGGCAGGATTTTGCGGTTTTAGAACAAGAGAAGCCATAAAATCCCACCCTATATGTGCTGTGGGTCAGTCATAGAGAGTCGGTGCCAACTCAATAGACCAAATGGTCTCTTCTGCATTATAAGAGTTCTATGATTATGCCATGAGTCTGCACAAACTCTCTGACAGAGTGTCTTACCCAGGTCCACACCTTCTCATCCCTATAATTTCACACATCCACCTAACCTACACACAAGGAGCAATTTAGCATTATTCCTAATCCATCTAACCTGTACATCTTTAGACTGTTGGAGGAAACTGGAGAATCTGGAGGAAACCCATGCAGACAATGGGACAACGTGCAATCTTCACACAGACAGTGACTCAAGGCTGGAATTGAACCCGGGTCCCTGGCACTGTCAGGCAGCAGCACTAATCACTGTGCCACCATGCTGCCCCTAGTAGCGATGCATTGAACATTTGCCACTCATGCATGTTTAACCATTCGTGCAAACTCCAAAATCACGCACATTAATCTCAAAGCTGCAAGAGGTGAAACAATGTGATTCCAGAGGATTTGCTACTCCAAATGCCCAAATGCGGAACCAATCCAAATTTGGACTGATTTCAAATTTATTGCACATTTACATTTTACACCTATATCGTGTACACTTTGTGAGGGAACTGTTTCTTAATTCATAAATGTTTAATTAGGAGGCCAAAGCATTTTAGAAGTTAAAATGGAATGATTTTTACAAACATAAATTAACACATAGGGGGTGATTCCCCTAGCCCACTGCTTTGCTCTTGCAATGCAATTGGCTGGGGGACTCAAGAGGAGGACACTGAAGCGGGTTTCCCACTGGGTGCCATTGCCTCAGTTCATTTCCAGCAGCCAATTTCTGGCACATCGCCTTCATATCAGAAATAGGCGCAGAGCTGTGTAATGTATTCAAATGCTCATTTCATTGTAATTAGCAGGTCCAAGACTGATATCTTCTGGCCCACTCACCTCTCCTTCCCTGTCAGGAGTGTTTCACTCCAGTGAGGTTCACTATCACTTCACATTTGCGGGGAGCTGGTGGTCCAAATCCACTGGAGTGAAGTGGGGTAATGGAGACCCCCTGAAAGGTCAGGGGTGAGAGGGCATGCTCCTTGATCATTGCTGACATGTCAGTGTGCCAGCCTGGTGCCTTGGCCGTGATAAAGGGGGAGGGGGGGTGCAGCGATGGGGTCTGGTCATTTGGTCGAGGGTGTCAGCCTGCTGTGAGGCGATCAGAGCCGCGGCAAGGGTGTGGGAGATTGGCTGCTGGAGGTGGCGGAGCTGGGGGATCAAGGTGGGCTGGTGGGGTGGGTGGGCAGTCGAGGCTGGCGGGCAGTCGAGGCTGGCCTGGACACGTCAGGGGATCAGCTATTGGGAGATGATGGTCTATGTGCCAGTGATGCAGTGTCACGGGGCTGGCCAGCGATCAGGAAGCCAGCAGTGAGGGGCTACTGCACTTGCTGATCTCTGCTTTGACAGATCAAGACAAGCTCAGTGGTCCATGCAGCAAGAATGCTGGTGACCTCTCCTGAGGGAAAAGGCCTCAGCCATTGATTTTTGGACAGATTTACACTGGATTTACTCCAGTTTTTGAGCAAATTCAAGAGAATTCCAAGAAATATCTTGTTAAAAAGCAAAAACATGACTTGTCAAACTTTTTATATTTCACTTTTTAAAGTAATTATCAAGGCAAAATACAGAGGCGGTTTTCCAATGCCCTTCATCGATGTAATTCGCTGATGCCTTACCTTTCTACAGATAATATTGCAGGGGCTCAACTACAATCACAGCCATTGTGATATGGCCATGCATCACTTACTGATCTATCAACATGGCAAATACGCCCCAGAGATAAAAACTCAAAGCTTCATGACATCTCCATAGAACACTTACATTTAAAACTCAAATGAACCATAAAATCCTTACAATGCAGCAGGAGGCCATTTGGTCCATCGAATCTGCACCAACCACATTCTCACCCAGGCCTTATCCCTTTAACCCCATCTATTTACCCTGTTAGTCCACTAACTAGAAGGGTAATTTAGCATGACCAATCAACCAAACCCATAGATCTTTGGGCTGTGGAAGGAAACCAGAGCACCCGATGAAAACCCACACTGATATGGGGAGAACATGCAAAGAAATGTGTATCTCAATCGATGAATGATCTATTTTGTTCATTTTTAGCTATTTATTTGAGCTACAAGTAGGCTTACATTAATGCTGTAATGAAGTTACTGTGAAAATCCCCGAGTAGCCGCCTCACTCCAGCGCTTATTCGGGTACACTGAGGGAGAATTTAGCATGGCCAATGCATCTAACCAGCACGTCTGTGGGACAAAACCGGAGTACCCAGAGAAAATCCATGCAGACACAGGGAGAACTTGGAAGTTCCACACAATGATCCAAGCCGGAAATCAAACCGGGATCCCTGGCACAGTGAAGCAGCAGTGCTCACAACTGTGCCAGAACATGTGAGCCACACTACTTTGTAAATTGGCAATGTGCAATAAAAATCAGCTCAGCAAGTTATGTGTTCAACATGAATTAGTTTTGCATTGATGAGTATGTTTAGCAGTGTCTATACATCTAATATTCCCTAGATCGGTCACTAATTAAGACATATGGTCATGTACAGTGCCACAGTTCTGATGGCTTTAATTTATTTACGACATTTTGAATAAATTCCACCTCAAGCTGATAATTCTATCCCAGTTCTCATCAGTGCTGAACACATGGTTTGCAGATAGATTGCCCAGCCGGCTCAATAGCAGTGTTAAACTTTGAAATGACAGACTCTCCATTCAAAAGTATCGTACCCAGAGTAAAGGCAATTAGAATTTGTGGTGCCAGGAAATGAATGAAGCAAAGGGAAAATAGCACATCACTCTTCAGACATTCACCCCTAATTAATGTCTAACACAAGAACAAAAATATTGCCATTTAAAAAGCACAAAAAAATTAAAAAATTTATTGATTCCTGGCATTCAAATATTTTGTGATCTAACAAAAATCGACATCAGTACTTTTTGTTTCAGCTGAAATATAAATTTTGTTCCTATTCAGCTGCTCCATCTTTTAAGGAAAGAAAGAGTTTTCTTACAACACCAAGGAGGGAGTCACAGCATAGAATCATAGAATTCCTGCAGTGCAAGGGTGGCCATTAGATCCTTCGAATCTGTACTGAACACAATCCACCTGTGACCCTAGTGCGGTAATCTCACATATCTACCCTAGCTATTCCCACTGCACCAAGGGGCAATTATTTCATGGCCAATCAACCTAACCAGCACATCTTTGGAGTTTGGGAAGAAACTAGAGCACCCAGAGGAAACCCACACAGGCATAGAGTGGCTCCGCACAGACAATAATCCAAGCCGGGAATCGAACCCGAGTCCTCAACACTGTGAGGCAGCAGTGCTAACTGCTGTGCCACTGTGCCACCCCATATACAGCAGAGTCCTCTAGATGGGCTTGATTTCTGTCCTCCTTCAAAAACCAGAGGCGTGCTTACCCACTGTAAGGCATGGATGCTGAAGGCTTATTTCCCAGCGTGATTCTAATTTACAGTTTTACAATTTGGATAAATAATACTGGAATAGGTAATGTGCCATTTTGTGTCAACATTTCCGTTGCCATCAATTCCTAAACAATGCATATTTGAAACAGAAATGACACTTCCACGTTTCCCCTGCTGTCTGTTTTCATAACTTTCCTTTTCATTACTTTCAAAGACTCAGTGTATAAATAAGAATGAAACATCAAACTGTTTCAATCACCCGGCTACGTTTTTTTTTGCTATGAATTTATGAACTCAGATCTTCTTGTAGAGTAGCTGGTTTTGCACGTGTTTGTATATGTATGAAATGAAATAACAATGCACAGGAAATATGTCAACATGCAAATTATTTCATGCCCTAGCATTTTCTGAAAACAATTTATTTCCAATTTGTACATCCGTGCATCAGAAGATGCCGGCCGCTTCCCTATAATTTTGCACCGCTGACAACAAGCATCCATTGTGGTGCGGTGTACCTGACATCACACACCCATTCCTCTTCATTACTGACAGTCCCTCTACCTGTGCTGTCAACCCATCAAAACCTGGTGACAACTGCACTCCACTCAGGGAAACCATGGGATAAAATTAGTTGGAAACCATGAGACAAAATAATTTGTGTACATAAAACAAAAATAACGGCTGCCTAGGGAAATAAAATACAAGCTTACCTCGTGTGCAGTACACCTGAAAATGGCTAACCATCTGTTGTCCCGCACACATGCTTGCTCTCATGAATATGGGTACGCTCAGGGTGCGCACTCTGAATTTCTGCAAAAGTATATGTGAGGACAACTAATGAATTTTATAAATTATGCAAATAGGAACAGTTAATTATGTCTTACAACCAATTTAATTTCAATTAGTCATTTTACATTCCATTTCAAACAAAACTGATTAAAAAACATTATCTATATGTTGTTCTGCTGTTAATACCTACTTTAGATGGATGTTTAGTTCCCTCACTTTGCTCTTTGTCTTTTGTTCCATGACCTCTTTGTAATTTCATTTCCTCCACCCTCTGACCTTCTCTGTTTTCAAATACCTGACTCTCCCCCTGTTCAGAATAGCATAAAACCCTTCAAATTTCTACCTTTCTTCAGCTCTGGAGAAGAGTTATTTTGGACTGGAAACATTAACTTAAGCTGGGAGCTTCCGGCTCTGCTCCTGCTGGGTTTTTCAGCTCGTCATTAGGATCCTCCAATCTTGCTGAAGTCAATGGCAGCTCCGTTACTTGTCAGCCAAGCCAAATGGCGATCCCATTAACCAATGGCGACCTGTCTACACCGCTGGAAAGCCACGCCTTGTGACTGGGGGGGGTGGGACGGTTGGATGGAAAATCCTGGCCTCTGTTTCTTCCCTACAGATGCTGCCAGACCCGCTGAATTTTTCCAGAACTTCCTATTTTTAGTTCACATCTCCAGCATCTGCAGTATTTTACTTCTAACATATTTTAAGTGACGGACTCTTTAAAAATTGTGGCTGTATCAAATGTCATTTACTTCAGGTCAAATAACTGGCAATGCTTTCTGCTTTAATCATTTTGCTTATACTGAAGTATGATAATTTGATGGGAAATTTCACTGAAGGGATTTTGAAAGTTTTATAAATTGGAGCTCAATATTCACATCAAATTTATCCTTGAATTGTATTTGTATCAATCACTATTACCACCTTAGTTCACATGTAGAAAGATAAATGTTATTTCCCATACTGCTTCAGTTAAGGCAGCATCACATCAGAAATCCCACATGTAATAAAATCAATAAGTGACTTTAACAATTTGTATTCATATGGCATATTTATCATCATTTTGGTTCATAACTTCCTGGCTCCCCAGTGTTTGATTTTGGAGGTAGCCCAAAGATACACTGGGGTTTCCTCTTAGAAGTTACGAGGTAAATATCCCCTGGGCAACTGTGCTGTTGCATTAATAGACATTCTGGAAAGGTTAGTGGAAATAAATCACATCAAAATTCAGCATGGCGATGTTAAATATCTAAACTGTTTCCCACATGGAACTTTCCCCCTGATTCCCAACATCAGAGGGGACTGCCCATCCCATCAAAAACATTGCCCCATGATATTTCCCACTACTAAATCGCCAGCCACACCCACCCCCAACCTAAACTACTGACCTAGTTAAATCTCTCACCACCAACCCAATTTGATCCTACCCAAAGTCTCATCCCAAATCCAACATGACCTAGCTGGGCATATTCTCCCAACCTAACCTCTCAATCACAACTGACAGACCGACACCAGCCTCAACCTGGCTGGATCACTCCCACCAATCCGACCTGACCAGCCCGACCTGATGCCACCCACAGCATCTAATCCCTCCACTCCCCCACCATGTTGAACAACTCTCACCTCCCAATATCTAGCCCCCCAGTCCAATATCTCAATGTCTCACATTTCACCCGTTGATTTTCTACCCTACCCAATGTGCAGCACCCACCCCCGCCCTCACAACTCTCCCCTGCCAATGCCCTGATCTCCAAACTGCAACCCCATAGTACAGGAATGAGATAGAGAATCTGATGAACTGTTGTGATAACAATAACCCGTCCCTTAGTGTCCACAAAATGAAGGAGATTGTCATCAAGTTCAAGAAGCTAGTGGAGAACATGTCCTTGTCTACATCAATGGAGGCAAAGTAGAAATGGTTGAAAGCTTCAGGTTTCTAGGTGTCCAGATCACCAATAACCTGTCCTGGTTCTCTATGCCAACATTATAGTTAAGATAGCCTACCAATGCCTCATCTCAGAAGATGAAGGAAATTTAGCATATCCGCTATGACCCTCACCAATTTTTACAGACGCACCAGAGAAAGCATCACTTCTGATTGGATGACTTGATATGGCTCCTACTCTGCCATATCAAGAAACTATAAAGGGTCGTGAATGAAGCCCGGTCGATCATGCAAACCAGCCTCCCATCCATTGACTCTGTCTACACTTCCTGCTGCCTCAGAAAAGCAGGAAACATATCAAGGACCCCATGTACTTGGGACATCACTTTTCCACCTCTTCCATCAGGAAAAAGATATAAACATCTGAGGTGATGTACCAATCGACACAAGAACAAGTTCTTCCCTGCTGCCATCAGACTTTTGAATGGACTTACCTCACATTAAATATATCTTTCTCTACACCCAGCTATGACTATAACACTACATTCTGCACTCTCTCCTTTCTTTCTGAATGTACATTTTGTTTTGTCTGTATAGTGCACCAGAAACAATACTTTTCACTGTATACTGGTTCATGTGGCAATAATCAATCAAATCAAATCAAAATCAAAACCTATCCATCCTCTCCTCTGATGCCTGATGTGATGTCCAACCCTCCACCTCACTGATATCCAAGGTACTCCATGTTCAAACCTCCATCCTTCTGATATCCAACCTCCCATTCCCTTATTGTTCAACTTCCCTCACCTCACCATGTCCAACCTCCTCAAACCTTAGAAACTGTAAGGTTACAGTGAGAGGCAGCACACAGATGAAAATAAGGGAAATAGTCCAAAGATATGCAGATTAGATGGATTAGCCATGGTAACTGTATGGGTTTATGGGGATAGGGTGGAGAATAGGACCAGGGTGGAATGTTCTTTCAGAGAGTTAGTGCAGACTCAAGGGGCTGGATGGCCTCTTTCTGCACTGTAGAGGTTCTATAGTTCCATTGGGGTAAGGATAGCTCCTGGAGGAGCAGGGAGTGGGAATGGGAAGAGACACTATTGTGGGTGATTCTTTGTCTAAGGCTGAATGGATAAGACCAAGTTTTATTACTGTGGCAGGGATGAAAAACTCATTGGGGGTGAGTCATTAGCATTTTTTTTAAATGGAGAAGTGATGACAGCAAACCTGAATGAGAGTGGGACAGTAACTGAGAGGAGTGAAATGGTCACGATATTAGCAAACTTGAGAGGCAAGAAGGGGAGTTGTGTGGTCAGCAGTTTAGTAAGAATAGAAAGTGTATACTCCTGCTTGTTCCTTCAGTTGTCAGGAAAGCGGATCTCACTGGGTGCAATGCCAATACATGCGATATGATTGCAGTTCTTGTTTCTGGATTCCCATGAAGCGTTTTGGGCCATAATGTGCCTCATAATGGAACTCAGTGTGGGATTGCTATTTCGTACCCTTGACTCTTGAGATTATCAGTGAGTACTCTAACATTTGAAGTTGCAAAATATAAAGTTTCCTTTCTTTGACCACAAAAGTGATGATTTTGCAAGGCGTGGATCACCAGCCAGCAGAAAATGGGACACATATGAGGCACACTTCCTTGCCCTATCCCATGAGGCCACAGAGTTTAACTTGAAGAGGATTATTCAGTCACAATGCTGCTGTCCAAAAACAACTCTGTCCCAATGAAGATATCCAGTAACATTCACGCATGTATGGCTTATGTGAAGATTCTTGATTGGGATCTCCCTTGATGAAGCTCTCACTGTTATCCTAAAAGAAAAATAAGTCATCTTTTTGGGAGTTTTAATGCCAGTGTTGAATCACTTAAGAAACTTCAACAACATGCTGACCATCATGATATGTAGCTATTTTTAAGCCACAAAGGCCATCAATGTCCAAAGTCAAAATGGCAAAATCCTCTTTGACACAACATGGTCTTTCTCTTCTTAAGGAGGACAATGCGGGGTGGCACAGGAACGCAATGGTTAGCAATGCTGCTTCATTGTGCCAGGAACTTGAGTTTGATTCCCGACTTAGGTCACTACTTGTGTGGAATCTGCACATTCTCCCCGTGTCTGCATGAGCTCCCTCCAGGTGCTCTACTTTCCTCCCACAGTCCAAAAGATGTGCTGGTTACATGCATTGGTCATGTGAAATTCTCCCTCAGTATACCTGAACAGGCACCAGAGTGTGGCGACTAGGAGATTTTCACAGTAATTTCATTGGAGTGTTAATGTAAGTCCACTTATGACACTAATGAGTAAACTTTAAGTTATTGATCATTGCTGGGAAGATCATTGCCAACAATTCCTCAACTATAAATTTACAATGGCAGCTAATGCACTCCAGGCAATCTGACTGTACTCTGTGGTAAAGTGATGGGTGAGCTTCCATCAATTAGAGAACTGCAACAAGCAACCATTGTCACTGATTGCCTACCACTTTGTTCTTGATTAGTGCACAAGAACAATACTTTTCATTATACGTCAATGCATGTGACAATAATAAACCAAATCAAAAGTTAAAGTTAAAATTTATTTGTTAGTCACAAGTAGAGTTACATTCACACTTTTACTGTGAAAATCCCCTAGTCACACTACGGTGCCTGTTTGGATACACTGAGGGAGAATTTAGAATAGCCAATGCATCTAACCAGCACATCTGTCGGACTGTAGGATGAAACCGGAGCACGCAGAGGAATCAAAAGTAGACACAGGGGAACATGCAGATTCCACACAGCCAGTGACCCAAGCCAGGAATTGAACCTGGGTCCCTGGCACTCTGAGGCAGCAGTGTTAACCACTGTGCTACCGTGCCACCCCAAATCAAATATCTAACAGTGAACAAAATATGCTGAAAAGGGGGAATAACTCTCACTTCAAACAGAGGATGACGTTGAATGAGAGTGAATCAGCAACCCATTTTACACCTCGCCCAATTTCTTTTGTTCTCGTCAGCTGAGGAAAATGCAGTAGCGGAACCTTCAATGTGTTTCACACCTCGCCTGATTTACTTTTCCATCGTTCCAATCTGGTTCATCTGATTTCTCCCTTTCAACCAAAGAGTAATGAGGAGAGGCCATTTTAGGAAAGTCAGGTGAAGACAGCTCAAACAAGAGTGAAACATAAAAACAGATCGCCAGCAAAAGGAATCGCAAAATTGACACAGTGCTGCACATAAAAGAGTAGAAGTGTGGGTCCGGGCTTTCACACTCAGGGATATGTTAGATAGAAATATCACACAAAGTCTCAGAAAGTGGCAGATGTATTAAATTAATTCTTACATCAGTCTTCACAAATAAAGACTTTGGGCAAATTCCAGATCCAGGCAAACAGGCTTGAGAATCAATAACATATGCAAAGGTCATTAAAGCATGAGCTGTAAAGAAACTCAAAGCATTGGATGTCAAAGAGGCACCTGGACCAGATTGGATACACCCTCGAATCATCAAGAAAATAAGTGAAGCTCTGTTTAATATGAGTACCAGTTCCCTAAGCATAGGGACCATGCACAAGACTGGAAGATGGTTCATATAATCCCAGTATTCAAAAAAGTGAGCCAGGCTATAAATCATGGAATTATTAATCGGTGAGTCGGACATTGCTGAAGAGAAAAATGCTGTACAGCATTTTACAGCATGGTATCAATTTTCACTCAAAAAACGAAGAAATTAGGAACAGTTAACTTTAGCATTTGTCAGAGTTGTGGAAGGCAGTCACATGATTCCAATGATGATGCAGATGATAACATTGTAGTTTCAGAAGCTGCAAACAAGTTATGCCCCACAAACAGTCTACTAAAATTCTTAAAAAAGGCGATTGAATTAGTTCAAATGGGACATCCAATCCATTTCACATCCTTAGATTTTCAGAACACATTTGCTTAACTTTCGGTAAGACTTTAAAATGATGAACGCATGGCAAATGTGCTAGCTGAATTGTCGATTACGTGGTAACTAGGAAACAGGCAAATAAAGAGCAGAAACTTGTCCAGATCCTTTATTCAGTTGCAGTTTTTTTTTAAATTATTGTCTTAAGTAGGCTTATTTTAACGTTACAATGAAGTTACTGTGAAAATCCTCTAATCGCCGCACACTAGCACTGTTTGAGTTCACAGAGGGGGAATTTAGCATGGCCAATTCTCCTAACCAGCACATCTTTTGGACTATTGGAGGAAATTAGAGCACCCAGAGGAAACACACGTCGTAGATAGGGGGAGAACATGCAAACTCCACATGCACAGTCACTCAAGACCGGAATTGAACCCGTGTCATTGGCATTGTGAGGCAGCAGTGCTAACTACTCTGCCACTGTGCTGCCCATTCTACTATTCCTGAAGGACAATAATTCTCATTCTAAATAGTTATTGGTGAAACCAACTTATGCAATCATATGACTAACGTAAGTCTGACTGAGAAATTATGGAATCACTAGAGAACAAGGCTTTTTGGCCCATCAAGGAAGACCTCCTTCTGCACTGTAGAATTCTGTGATTCTATGATTCCATACAAAAAGAATCGTGTTATACATATAGCAATCCCAGCCAGGCCCTGTCCCCATTACCACACATATTTCACATATTTACCTTGCTAATCTCCCTGACACTAATTTAGCAGGCTAATGAACCTAACCCACACAACTTTCATCTGTGAGAAGAAACACACACAACACAGAGAGAACATGCAAACTTCACACAGGCAGTGAACCAAGGCCAGAATTGAACCCAAATCTCTGGCACTATGAGATCTCAGTTTTAGCCACTGTGCCACCGTGCCACCTTGTAGATAGGTTAAGGAATGGGAAATAGGATCCAAAGTGGCAGGTGTGAGTTAATTCATAATAATGAATTAAATATGAGTGTTTTTTGTTAAATAGTGAAAGAGAGACCTTCTTCTGCACTGTAGAATTCTGTGATTCTATGATTCGATACAAAAAGAATCGTATTATACATATATATCATATAATTAATGACCATTCACTTGAAACATCAAAGCCTTTACAAGGCATTTTAATAAAGACTGAGCTGCACATAAAGGTCATTTAATTACAAGTTGAAACAGGTTAGTTTAATCCTTCAGAAATTATATGTTATTATTTTCAGCTAGAGAGCATTTAACAAGATAAAAGGAGGTCCAAAGTATTGACTTGTGGGAATCAATTCAATAAAGAATGACAAGGATGGACCAAGAATTAAAAAAAAAGGTAATAAAGACATTCTAACAGCTTCAGTTAAGTTAGTTACCCAACTATGACCCCACACCCCACAATTAATGCTACTATATAGTATGACGGCGGTGCGGGCTCGTTGGGCCGAAGGGCCTGTTTCCCGTGCTGTGTTGCTTAAAAAAAAATTAAGACAGAGATTGATAAGTTCCTTGATTGGTAAAAGGTCAAAGGTTACAGGAAAAGGCAGGGAGAAGGGGGCTGAGATACATACCAGTCATGATCGAATGGCAAAGCTGTCTCGATGGGCCGGATGGCCTAATTTTGTTCCTATATCTTATGGCCTTATGACCTTCCTCCAAAATGCATATTTAAGAGACAGTAAGCCAAGCTGCTGGGAGACTTGCGTACACCACATTTTTGTTTGCCGGATATGAAGAGCATATTTTTTCCCCCATAAGACACAATTCCCTTGTCCAAAGAGCTGATATGAAGACTGGCATCCACTGCACACCCTAAAGGTACAAATGGGCACTGCTCTGCTGGAGATTAACCATAATCGTCTTGCTGTTTGTCCAGTTAGAGCAATTCTACCACTTTAATGCAACTTGTACGGTTAGATGAAGATGAATGGAATTAATACCAGCTGCCAGTGACTGACCAACTGACATCAAACTGTCTACTCAATCAGCAATGAGGTCAAGAATATGGCTCAATATTACCTTCTCAAGATAATTCGGTAAGGCAGTGGCATCGTGGTGACTAGTCTAATAATCCTGAAACCCAGGGAAATGGTCCAGGGACTGGGGTTTGAATCCCACCATGAGGATGGTGAAATTAGAATTCAATAAAAAAAATCTAATTGAATTAAAAATCTAAAGGAGCATTGTGGTTAGCACTGTTGCCTCAGCGCCAGGAACCTGGATCCATTCGGCCTTGGGTCACTGTCTGTGTGGAGTTTGCATGTTCTCCATATGTCTGTGTGGATTTCCTCTGGTGGCTCCAGTTTCCTCCCACAACCTAAAGATTTACGGGCTAGGTATATTGACCACGCTAAATTGCTCCTTAGTATTCCAGCATGCATAGGTTGGAGAGATTAGAGGAGTAAATATGTGGAGTTATGGGGATAAGACCTAGGTGGGATTGTTGTCAGTGCAGACTTGATGGGCCAAATGGCCTCTTTCTGCACTGTAAGAATCTACGATTTCTATGAAGGACTTTAAATCTTCTAACAATGTTAACTTGAATTTGAAAAGGTAAACCTCTTTCTGACATCCAGGTTAAATAGTGTTAACCATATATTTAATTTAGCCACTTGCTCCTAGGATGAATACATATTATTAGAGCAACACAGCACGGGAAACAGGCCCTTCGGCCCAACGAGCCCGCGCCGCTGTCATAACTATATAGTAACAATTTCATTATCCTATTCTAATTTTAGGTTATTCCTAATATGGAAGAGTCTCAATGTAGGGACAATTTGTTCCCCAATCAGCCTAAGAGCGAATTTTTGGGATGTGGGAGGAAACCGGAGCGCCCGGAGAAAACCCACGCAACCATGGGGAGAACGCGCAAACTCCCGCAGACACCGACCCAATTCCAAGTGTCTGCACAGCTACAGCGATAGTCACTGAGCTGTCATGGTGCCCTTCAGATGGTCCAGATAAGGCACTCATTTATGACATGAAGCACCAGGCAACCCATGAATCAACATCCAAGAGCTGTCCTCACACCACCTGCCGAATGCATGCTCCTTGTTGGTCAAGTTGGACCGAATTACCTGTGGAAAAAAAAAGCCATAGTTAAACAGTCCTACTATATCCCTCTATCTGCATAACGCTCATGTGGCTGTCCAAGAGACCCTTAAACAGCCCTAGCGTGCCTGCTCCCACCACCTTACTCGGCAGTGCATTCCACACCCCCACTACCCTTTGTGTGAAAAACTGCCCTCTAATATTCGTCTTATACATAGCCCCTCTCACCCTAAGGCCATGACCCCTCGTCCTATCCATTTCTGAAGGTGGAAAAAGTTTACCTCCATTTACTCTATCTATACCCCTTATAATCTTATACACCTCTATGAGATCCCCTCTAAGACGACGTCTTTCAAGGGAAAACAACCCCAGTCTATTTAATCGTTCCTCATAAGACAGTCCTTCCATACCAGGCAGCATCCTGGTAAACCTCCTCTGCACTCTCTCCAAGGACTCCAAATCCTTCCGATAGTACGGCGACCAGAACTGGACGCAGTATTCCAAGTGAGGCCTAACCAAAGTTCTATACAACTGCAACATCACACTCCTACTCTTGTATTCTATACCCTTTTCTATGAAAGCTAACATACTATACGCCTTCTTTATCACCTTCTCCACCTGTGAGGACACCTTCAGAGACTTGTGAACCTGCACCCCCAAGTCTCTCTGAGTCTCTATACTCCGAATAGTTTTACCTTTTATCCTATAACTCTCTTCCACATTTTTCCGGCCAAAATGCATCACCTCGCATTTATCCGGATTAAATTCCATTTGCCATCTATCTGCCCAGTCTACCAACCTATCTATGTCCTGTTGTATTGCCTGGCACTGCTCCTCTGTACCCGCCAATCCAAGCATCTTAGTGTCATCAGCAAATTTGCTGATCTCACCATCTACCCCAACTTCCAAGTCGTTTATGTAGACCACAAATAGAAGAGGCGACTGTGACTGATCTTGTGGCACTCCACTAGTGACAGGCTTCCAGTCGGAAAAAGAGCCTTCCACTACTACCCTCTGTCTCCTCCTCCCGAGCCAGTTCTCGACCCATCTACATACCCGGCCCTGTATCCCATGCGCCTTCACCTTCTCTATCAGTCTACCATGAGGAACCTTGTCAAACGCCTTACTGAAATCCATGTAGACGACATCAACAGCATGTCCTTCATCAACTGTTTTTGTCACTTCTTCAAAAAATTCCACTAGATTTGTAAGACAAGACTTCCCCTTGACGAAGCCATGCTGCGTATCCCTGATCAGATCGCAGCGCTCCAGATGCTCATACATCCTGTCCCTGAGGATCCTCTCCATTAGCTTACCTATAACTGAAGTCAAGCTCACCGGCCTATAGTTCCCTGGGTTATCCCTCTGACCTTTTTTAAACAACGGTACTACATTTGCTATCCTCCAGTCCTCTGGGACTTCACCTGTGTCCAAGGAAGAGACAAAGATTTGCGTCAGAGGTCCAGCTAGGTCTTCCCTCAACTCCCTTAGCAGCCTAGGGTAAATGCCATCAGGCCCCGGAGCTTTATATGTCTTTAAGCTGCCTAACAGCCCCAACAACAGGTGATGTAAATGTAGTTATGGAGAACACTGAGGTACAGGGTAGCAAACTGGAAGGTATCGAAGTAGATAGGGAGGATGTGCTAGATATTCTCGAGGGTTTGAAGTTGGATAAGTCCCCTGGGCCGGACGGGATTTACCCTAGGATTCTCTGGGAGGCAAGAGAGGAGATTGCAGAGCCTCTGGCTCTGATCTTCAGGTCGTCTGTTGGTTACGGGTGTGGTTCCGGAGGACTGGAGGATAGCGAATGTGGTCCCGTTGTTCAAGAAGGGGAAGAGAGACCTTCCAGGGAATTATAGGCCAGTGAGTCTTACTTCTGTTGTGGGCAAAGTATTGGAGAGAATAATTAGGGATAGGATTTATAGTTATTTAGAGAGTAATGAATTGATTGGAGATAGTCAGCATGGTTTTGTGAAGGGTAGGTCGTGCCTTACTAACCTCATTGAGTTTTTTGAAAAAGTGACTAAAGAGGTGGATGGGGGTAAGGCGGTTGATGTGGTATATATGGACTTTAGTAAGGCGTTTGATAAGGTGGCCCATGGAAGACTTCTGCAGAAAATGCAGATGTATGGGATAGAGGGTGATTTAGCTAATTGGGTTAAGAATTGGCTAGCAGATAGAAGACAGAGGGTGGTGGTTGATGGGAGATATTCATCTTGGAGTTCGGTGACAAGTGGCGTACCTCAGGGGTCTGTTTTGGGGCCCCTGCTGTTTGTAATTTTTATAAATGATCTGGATGAGGGTATTGAAGGATGGATTAGTAAATTTGCAGATGACACTAAAGTCGGTGGAGTGGTAGATAGTGAAGAGGGGTGTTATAGTTTGCAGAGAGACTTGGACAAGTTGCAGAGCTGGGCCGAGAGGTGGCAAATGGAGTTTAATGTGGAAAAGTGTGAGGTAATGCACTATGGCAGAAATAATAAATGTGTAGAGTATAGGGCTAATGGTAGGATTCTTAGTAGTCTTGATGAACAGAGGGATCTTGGTGTGTATGTGCATAGATCCCTGAAAGTAGGCAGTCAAGTCGAGAAGGTTGTTAAGAAGGCATATGGAGTCTTAGCTTTTATTGGTAGGGGGATTGAATTTCGGAGCCGCAACGTCATGTTGCAACTGTACAAAACTCTAGTGCGGCCGCACTTGGAGTATTGTGTGCAGTTCTGGTCCCCACATTATAAGAAAGATGTGGAGGCATTGGAGAGGGTACAGAGGAGGTTTACCAGGATGTTGCCTGGTATGGAGGGCAGGTCTTATGAGGAGAGGCTGAGGGATTTGAGGTTGTTTTCGTTAGAAAGGAGGAGGCTAAGAGGGGACCTGATCGAAACATATAAGGTGATTAGAGGTTTAGATAGGGTGGACAGTGATAGCCTTTTTCCTAGGATGGAGAAAGCTAGCACGAGGGGACACAGCTTTAAATTAAGGGGTGATAGTTATAGGACGGATATCAGAGGCAGGTTCTTTACCCAAAGGGTGGTTCGGGAGCGGAATGCCCTGCCTGCAGCAGTTGTAGATGCGCCAAGTTTGGTGGTGTTTAAGAGGTTAGTTGATAAGTATATGGAAGAGAAGGGAATGGTTTAGTTTGGAGGGGCATTGCTTTTTATATTGGTCGGCGCAACATCGAAGGCCGAAGGGCCTGTTCTGTGCTGTAATGTTCTATGTTCTATGTTCTATGTTCTAACACCTCTTTCCTCGTAATCTTTATTTCCCTCAACTGATCCTCAACTTTGTCAACATCAGCAACAGACATCTGGCCAGTCTCCTGCGTGGTCGGATGAGCAAACAAGAGGGAGTTGGAATTTAATATAGAGAAGGGTGAAGTAGTTATGCATTTGGGGAAGGACAGCAAGAAGAGGCAATATAAAATAAATGATACAATTCAAAAGTGGGCACAGAAAGAGAGGGACCTGGCTGGTTATGTGCACAAACCATTGAAAATGGCAGTGGAGAAAGTAATTAAAAACAGAGCATCCTGGGCTTTATAGATAGATAGAAGCAGAGTTCAAAAGCAAGGAGGGTCTGGTGACCTTTATAGAACATTAATCCAGTATAATCTGGACTATCCAGAAATCTACACCTTAACTTAGACACAGGTGCAGTAGTTTTGTTTTTTCCTGTTGCTGAATAAATATTGAGAAAAGTACTCTTCAGCCATCATGTAAAATCTTACATAAGGCTGGAGGTGGCACAGTGGTACAACGGTTAGTACTGTTGCTTCAAAGTGCCAAGGACCCGGGTTCGATTCCAGCTTGGGTTGCTGTCTGTGTGGAGTTTAGAAATTCTCCCCTTGTCTGTGCAGGTTTCCTCTGGGTGCTCCACTTTCCTCCCACACGTGCTGGTTAGGTTCATTGACCAAACAGATGCCAGAGTATGGCAACTAGGGGAATTTCATTGCAATATTAATGTGAGCCTTACCTGTGACAAATAAACAAACTTCCTTAGACAGACTTTTTCAGTCATTTCTGCCAGCAAGATCTTATGGACCTGCCAATGGCAACTGACATCCCCCTTCCCCCCACCTCCTCCTCCCCATACCTCCCACCTCATCCCACCTCGCCATGTATTCCTCAGCAGCAGAACATGTGAACAATGGGTAACCCCACAGATAGTGGTTGGACCAGATGATCCCGCTACCATGCAATGGTATATGATCTCACATTTTGGTTTCTTATTCCCAGTGTAAGAAGGTGGATGACAGTATGTCCGAGTATGTGGGGTCCTTGATAATGCTGGCTGCTTTTCCAAGGCAGCGGGAAGTGTAGACAGAGTCAATGGATGGGAAGCTGATTTGACTAATGGACTGGACTTCATTCATAACCCTTTGTAGTTTCTTGCGGTCTTGCACAGAGTAGGAGCTATATTAAACTGTGATACAACCAGAAAGAATGCCTTCTTTAGTGCATCTGTAGATGGAGATGAGAGCTGTAGCTGATATGCCAAATTTCCTTAGTCTCCAGAGAAAGTAAAGGAGTTGATAGGTTTTCCCAATTATAGCTTCCTCATCAAGAGACCAGAACAAGTTGTGTGTTGGGTGTATGTAGAATAAGGGAATCACGTAGTGCTGGCTTAAACCAATGCTCTAATTTCAACACCCCTTTTTTCAAATGAGCATTTTGTTCAGCAGTGACTGCTCCACCAACAGTACTAATGAAAAGGATCATCAACCATTCTCAGGTTACTTGCCAATTTATTTTTACTAGCTCTGTCTGAGTTGGTGATTTGAAGAGTTGTTTGAAGTGGCTGAAACTTGCAGGGAATTGTGCTGCATGTGGAGCAGAACTCGATTTTGACTTCAAAGGTTCTGATTAGACCACTTGCCCTGGTCAGGCGTGTTCTAGTCACCAGCTCGCTTAGCCTGCAGGATGACAAGAAGATGGGATGGAAAAGGACAAGCTACTCACAGAGGGAGGGGGAAGGCCCCCAGTGGGAAGTCACCAGCCAATAATCTTACTGACCAAAAACTAAGCCAAACACTTCAACTCCATTTTATAAGTGGCAGCTTTTCTGCAACAGATCTGCAATCTCAGAGATAGGAAATAACAATATGGCCAGTGGCTGTGGAGGTTACATTTCTGCATGTTAAGATCTTTCCAAGCTGGAGTTAACAGCATCTGGAATATAAAAGCAAATTACTGCAGATGCTGGAATCTGAAACCAAAAGAGAAAATGCTGGAAAATCTCAGCAGGTCTGGCAGCATCTGAAAGGAGAGAAAAGAGCTCATATTTCGAGTCCAGATGACCATTTGTCAAAGCAATCTAGAGGGCCAGCTTCAGACTGCACCACCTTGTCGTGGCTGGTTGCCAGCTGGACTGATTGGCTGGCAGTCAACAGTCAGGTCAAAGGCAGGATGGCAGAGATGGGCAGAAAAGTCTGTCATCCTGAGAGGTTGATGCATGTCAAAGACTTTGCCGTTCCATAAGGGCCGTGCCTCAGACACCCTGATAATCTTTTGGAAGATAAAAATTTGTACTGTAAATCTCTGCGAGCACGTGTACCCACAGCCACGATGGCAGGATTCTGAGCTTGTGTAACAACATGCTATTTCAGAACCTCTGACTGCACCTCCACCTGAACCATTCGGTGGCTTCTGCTTGTGTTGAATGGAAGCTGAAACATTGGCCATCTTCAGATGCAGCATCATGGTCAGAACTGCAATCATTCTCAAACAGTTGACCAAAACTTCCACACTACAAAACATGGACTCCAAACACAGCTCAAAGCCCTCTGTCAAGTGAAGCCAGACACCCTGATGCCCCTGGACAAATTTAACAGGCTTGCTGGCAGGTCTGCCATGCACCAAACATTTCAGTGTGCCATCATCTCTTTTCCTACATGCCACCCCATCAAAGTCATCACCCAGGCCCTCTGTAGTGAAACCCACCCACAGCTTCTTTATCCTCGGAGTTGGATTACCTTCACCACTTTCCTGACTGCATGCCATTCATACCTGCTTCCTCACCAAATGCAGATTTTGCCTCTCTGATATTGTCTAAACCTTGCACACTACTATTATGAGCTGTGGTTATGAGCTTGGGTCACAATAATTCTTCCAGCATCTCGATTCCGGTGCATGTCAGCGATCAGTACTGCTGTTTGACCAGGTGGGAATTCTTGTATATCAAAAAGGAGAAAGGCTCATGGAGAAAGGTTCCAAAGACATGCGGGTTAGGTTGATCGGCCGTGCTGAATTGACCCTAGAGTGTCAGGGGAATTAGCAGGGTAAGTATGTGGGGTTACAGGAATAGGGGCTGGGTGGGATTGTGGTTGGTGCAGATTTGGTGGGCCGAATGGGCCTCCTTCTGCGCTGCAGGATTTTATGAATCTATGATTCTGCAATATGGTTGCAGTGAAGGAAATGAGAGAAAGCAAGAGATACATGGGATGAGGATAAAGAGGAAAAGTGAGAAGGCGGGTTAGATAAGAATGTGACTTCAGCCCCATCGCTGGTCAAAAATGATGATTGGCAGAAATGTTTTGTCCACTTGGGTGAGGGCATGCAGCTGTGTTTGACCCTGCCAGTTATCTGCACTTTATTCTGCAAAAGAGAGGCAGACGTGGCAGTTAGCATTGTGCTATGTATTTGGCTGATGTGCCTGTCATAGCTGAACGATGTGTACAAGCTGAGTGATGTGTATTTGTGAGGTTTACAGCAATGCTCAGTGTGTGAGGGTGAGCGGAGGATTGAATTGTGCATTTGAGAGATTATTGGTAGGTGGGCAAAGGGGAACTGAGCGGTGTGCGAAGCAAAAAGTTCATTTTCAGGGTATAATTTTTGAAGATCCATTCACTCGTCTGATGTGAGGCCATTAAACCTCTTTTGGCAGGCTCTTAGAGCTGCAGTTAGCTACAACAGTCATGAGTTATCTACTCGCACATCCATCTCAGCGTCTGCCTCAGCCTCCATCAGAGAATATTGGGGCATGCTCTCTGGCCTGTTGTACTCTATATTCCTTCTCAGAGATACAGCCACCTGCTGCAGAAAGAGAGCTCAATCCTCCCTTTCACAAAGTGCATTCTGGCTTTAAGTAACGCAGGCTACCTTTAAGTTAGCCAAGCATGAACTCAGACCCCTTGCTGAGACATGCAGTCAAGTAAGATGCACCTGGGTTTTATATTACTGGTATCATTGAAATGATGATGATAATATTATAAATTATGACAGCACCAAATTATCACAATGAATGGACACATATTAATCACAAATTGTTCTGTTATTAGACAGTATTCAAATTTCCGCCTAGGATTTCTGCAGCCATTCCTGATTCCCAAATGTGCCAGGAACACCATGAATTTCTATTGTGTTCTTTGTTGCATCTTTTTTTGCTCCAGTTTTTGGAGTTACTGGGTCTCATAATGACTCACAAATTGGGAGGCCAAAGTTCCCATATTACACTGAGAGAAAAGCAAAATACTGCAGATGCTGGAATCTGAAACAATGCTGGAAAATCTCAGCAGGTCTGACAGCATCTGGGGAGAGAGAATAGAGCTAGCGTTTCCAATCTCAATGATTCTTCAGTCAGACCTGCTGAGATTTTGCAGCATTTTCTGTTTTTGTCTCCCACATTAAATACCTGCTGCTATTCCTGCAAGCATTTTAGTTTTGCCAATGAGGGAAAGATTGTTGTTAGTTGGTGCATGCACAGTATTGCTAATTAATTTATCTATTGAAATCTTTTGTGCCATTTATGAGTTTATTTTGCCCTCCTGTTTATAATTCTGAGGGGCCTGATTTTGCTTAAATTCTTCACTCGCATCTCTACATCAGAGAAAGAGGGGCGAATGAGAAACAAGAATGTAGAGAGATAGAAAGCATGTGGAACAGACAGACAAAGGATACGTAAAACGTACAGGAAAAGTCAAGTTGAGAAGCAGAGAATGCTGAGAGAGAAAGTTTGTAGAAAAATCATTCATCGAAGAACACAGACTGATATAGGGGCAGGAGTCTTTCATTCTGGTGTCAGCTGGATGGCAGGCATGGAGGTGGGAGTGATTTTGGCTGGTATGTGGGGTGAAGACCACATATAATCGTGTGCTGTTCAGCTTATTAAATATGCATCCTTCAGGAACTCATTGATTCTTGTTGCAGGGCAGACTTCATTACCGAGGTGGGGGGGGGGCAGGCAATGAAGGTCCAAACGCCATATTTAAAGCACGCCTAGGCAATCTGCCTTATCCCTTCCACCCATGCTTGCCCACTGCTCCACCCTCCTCACTAACCCTTCCTTGGTCATCCTGCACTGCCAGCGTCCTGGTCTCAGAAATAGGCTGGCATTTGCAGACACTCCCCAGGGAGAATAATACAACGACAACTCACCACTAATCATGGAAGAAATTTACCTCACCAAGTAACACCACTTATGTGCGGCACGGTGATACAGCGATTAGCGCTGCTGCCTCACAGCGCCAGGACTCAGGTTCAATTCCTGCCTCGGGTGGCTGTCTGTGTGTAATTTATATGTTGTCCCACTGCCTGCATGGATTTTCTCTGGGTGCTCTGATTTCCTCCTAAGATGTGTGGGTTAGGTTGATTGACCATGTTAAATTGCCCCTCGGTGTCAGGGGGAATAGCAGAATACAAACTTAATGTTAGGGGGTTGGGTTTGGGTGGGATTGTTGTTGGTGCAAGCTCGATGGGCCTAATGGCCTGCTTTGGCACTGGAAGAATTCTATGTGTAATCGTAATAGTGAACATTCTAATTTCTCACTGGTGGGGAAATTAATTCCGGCAAACTGGGGTTTTAATGAGAATGCTAACACATGCAAATGGACATTGTACGTCAGGAAACTCCACCCACCTTTCGAATCCTGGGAACTTAATCCCTTGAGGTTAATCCCTCTTTGGAAAGATGATTATTGTGCTGAAGCGAGATTAAGTTCCTCTGCCCTCCAAGCAGAGGATTCCATCCAGCGAGGGGAACAGTAATTGTTGGAAAGTAGGAGTATCCTACGAAACAGTGAAAAAAAAGTTTATTAGAATTTCAATTTTCAGAAAGAGCTGTTTTACATTTCAAAGTTTAATTGTTGTATCAGAGAACCATGACAATGGATCAACCTTTACTTTGTTTGCTTTACACAGCTGCTTATAATACATAGAAATGTAATTGCCTTTTGCATTGTTCCAGAAATTCACTATCACTGTGATCAGAATAACATCTTCAAAAATAAGCACACAATTTGCAATCAAAGTCAGGCAATTCAACAAACACATTTTGTGAACACTTCCTCTGAGTCACTCATTTTATTTGTTAAAATACTAAGGACGACCATTCCTGACCTGCTGACAAAACAGACAGGGCAGATAATAGAATCTCCAATTCCAATCACGTTGTCACATATACGTCCGCCTGACACCTTGCCGCATCTTTCTTTTTTCGAGAAATAAAATCCATTTTTACTGCAAGAAAGCACTGTGCACAGAATAAATAATAACAAATGAACAATCTCCCTGGACAGTGCTGAGGGTATCGTAAACTTCATGAGTGAAGCTTAAGATTTGTGATTGTTATCTAAGCTCCAGAGTGTCATTGCAGCCTAGTAACCACTGCCAGCGTCCATTAATTCCAAAATGGAAGCTGGAATTTTACCGCCCCACCCGCCACAGGAAGAGGCAGACAATGGAAAGTTTCATTGGCCTCGGACAGGATTTTATGGTTGCAGGACAAGCAAGGCAATAAGATCCCTCTAGTAGTGTCAACTGCACAATCTTTTTTAGTATTCTACTTGTTTTGGAGTGGTGTTGGAAGAAGGTGCTAGGTATGAGAGTCGGGAGTGGATTTTGTCCTCACTCGGGTTATTATTGCTATTCTGGGAAATGGAACAAAGTGTCACATAAGCTCTCATAACTTAGTGTAACTTTGTTAACCCAAGATTAAACTGATGTAGCAGGGATGAAACTCCCCATCTTCTTCCTGTTTATGACAAAAACAGAAAATGCTGGAAAATCTCAGTAAGTCTGAAAGCATCACTGGAGAGAAAATAGAGCTAATATTTCGAATCTGGATGAAGGGTCGAAATGTTGGCTCTACTCTCTCCCCACAGCTGCTGTCAGACCTGCTGAGATTGTCCAGCATTTTCAGTTTCTGATTCAAGTTCTATCATCCCCATTATTTTCCTCCTGTTTATGCTTCAGTGGTGTAGAGATGCAGGCATTGGACTGGGGTAAACTCAGTAAGAGGTCTGACAACACCAATTTTAAATCCAACCGATTTATTTGATAGTAAACTTGCTAGCTTTCAGCCTTTGTGCCTTTGTCAGGCGAATGAGGTGTTCCAGAACACCTCATTCACCTAACGAAGGCACAATGGCCAAAAGCTAGCAAGTTTACTATCAAATAAATCGGTTGGATTTAAAATTGGTGTTGTCAGACCTCTTACCATACTTCAGTGGATCAGAGATGGACAAATGTATGATATAATTTGATTTGATTTGATTTATTATTGTCATTGTATTAGCATACAGTGAAGAGTATTGCACACTATACAAACAAAGCATACCATTCATAGAGAAGGAAACAACTGAGTGTAGAATGTAGTGTCACAGTCATAACTAGGGGTATAGAGAAAAAGTCAACTATAAGTCTGACAGTAGCAGGGATAAAGCTCTTCTTTAGTCAGTTATTACGTGACCTTAGACTTCTGTATCTTTTTTTGGACAGAAGAAAGTGGAAGAGAAAATGTCCAAAGCGCACAGAGTCCTTGATTATGCTGACTGCTTTGCTGAGGCAGCAAGAAATGTAGAAAGAGTCAATGGATGGGAGGTTGGTTTGCATGATGAATTGGGCTACAGTCGCAATCTTTTGTAGTTTCTTGCAGTCTTGCGTAAAGCAGGAGCCATACCAAGCTGTGATACACCCAGACAGACTGCTTTTGGTGGTGCATGTGTAAAAATTGGTAAGAATCATAGCTGACATGCCAAATTTCCTTTGTCTTCTGAGAATGATGTATAAATAAGGGGAGAAATGTAATTTCCCGATATGCATGTCATCTGAGGGCGAAACTGAAGATACCTCAGTTCAGGTCAGGCATTCTCTTAACTCAGGAATGGAGCCCAGGGATAGTTTTGTAAGCTGTGAACTGTGCCATTACTATCAGAGTTATTCAACATTCAGCTGATAAAAGGTAAATTGTGTTGAAAAATGAATTGCCTGATTAACAAGTTGAAGTTGGGTTTGCCCGATGTCCATTTCAACTGGGCCTCTGGGCAGAGGTTGCAATTTTTAAAGGAATATAAAAACAGTTCGATATAGGGACAGACCTCTCCGGCATGTGGAATCCTGTCCTGCTAGAGATGCTTTTCCTTAGAAGCACTGGTAGACTCGATGTTCTGAGCAGCAGACTCTGCCCATTGACTGGGGGGATGACTGGAATTGGCGAAAGAGATAGCCATGCTTAGGAGAGGATTGAAAAATTGGCAAAACGTTCCTGTTTATTTGCTGATGTGCCATAAGTCACTATATGTTAGCGTTATTGTTGCTAACTGATCAACTGTAGAATGGATCTGGCAGCCTGTTCCTTTCATAAGTGTAGCCAGATGTCACTGATAAAGAGGCCATTGTCTTGGGGAATGGTGTGGTGATGATATATCTCCAATGCCTCCCTCATGCATCTTGTGTGCCAGTGAGTGATGGATGAGATAAAGCTAGAGTGAATGTGTTTGGTCATGAAGTTGTACAGGAAACTGACTCTTGTCTTAATAGAATGTTTGTTATGGAATGAATAACAGTGGACTTGTGATAATCTTATGAGAAGGAAATCCACTGAGTTGAAGTATAGACTTTCATATGAAATTTTTTTCTTGATGTTACTTGTCACTGATAGACTAGACTGTTCTAATGTAGATATCAAAATCAATTGGAGGGGTGGAGGGATGAGATATATGTCAACGTGAATGTGCTCACAGTAGAATTGAAGTATTGGTATGTCGCTGCAGGAATTGATAGTGAGAACATCAATAAATGTATGGAGATTGTTATTCCAACTCTATGATAAAATTAATAATTATATGTTGATTGTGAAGGTGTAAGGAACTACAATGTTTTCTCCTATCAGGTTGCCGTATAACAAAGGTATTGTTAACATATTGCAGCCAAAGCCTAGGTTAAAGACAAATTAACTGAAGTGATTAAAGATTTTAGCGAAGATTGGTGACATTGGAGATTTGTGTTCATCATGGGTTGGCAACACCCAAACTTCCCTGTTAGAAAGATATTGAGTTTAAATCCATCAGTACAAGATTGTAAATTTGATATGGGACCATTGCTGTTCTGTTTGGACAGAGTTGTTTTCTTCCGATAACTGTTTAATGATATGGCAAGCTTCTGAGATGGGAACAGTAGTGAACAATGATCCAATGTCTAAAGATAACTATTGTGTCTGATGAGTCATCATGAACCAAGAAGAGTACAACAACAATACTCAATCTCTCTCTCTCTCATGTATCATCTATTCCACAATGTCTTTTACACATTGCAGACTAATGGGAGTATGAGGGGAGGAGAAGAGTGTGGTGGATGGGAGCAGAAATAGTGGAAGAATTTCTAAGCTTCTATTAGCCCATTAAATTCAAGCCCAACAAGTCCTAGCAATAAACTCAAACTTAAAGCTTCTGGTCCACAGAGAAAGATGTTACGATTGTGCCACAAGGTTTCCTTTCAAGATTCAATACCTCTTCAACACAACACTTGTAAGAAATTTCCCAGATAATGGTGTATCAAACACCACATGTGACAAACGTCATGCCACTTCTTCTTCAGGTTTTGTTAGGACAACCCAAGATCCACAAACCAGATGTTCCATTAAGTTCTATCACATCCACAAAAAGGTTTTCAATGTACTCAACAGCTAACCAGAAATCTCTAGACACTAATAAGAAATCCTTGCACTGGATCACCAACTTTAAACATTTGATTAAGAGAATATAGCAAACCATTAACATCTCCATCTGGCAAAATGTCCTGGGGCATTTTGTCCCAGGAAACACACTACTATCTCTTCTGCAGATTTGACCAATCACAGCAAAAAAGCTAACTTATACCAACACAACAGCCTGGCCAAACAGCAGTAAGATCTTATTCACATTCTTATCCTCCACTATAAAAACATCTTGCTCCTCCCCCAGGAGATGGACATACTGTTTTTTGTCATTTTTACTCCATTCTTAAAGTTGCAAAGCCAATGCTCAGAGTGGATCAAACAGACCCAAATCCATTCCTGCTTGCTCCAAATATCAAATCCAAATTCCAATGAAATCCAATTCATGGTGCCCACAAGAGAGATAGTGGCAAATACATGTTTAGCAATTTTCATTGCTGGCAATGCTCAGCATGATGTTATTAAAAATGGCATAGGGCATAAAACATTGGAGCAGTAGTTGGCCATTTAGGCCCTCCAACCTGCTCCACTTCTCAGTTAGATCATTGCTGATCTACCTCAATGCCATGTTTCCATGCCATCTCCATATCCCTTAATGCCATTGGTGTTATATGGAAAGTAAAGAGTTCAGAGATTTGCCAGTCAACTCAGTAATATTCATACTGTGAGAACTTAGTAATGCAGCTGCACTACAATAATAAGCTGACCTTCGAGCGATATCTTTGTGTATTTTATTCCAAGAATGTTTATGCCAAGACTCACTCAGAAGTTTTTTGTACCACAATGTAAAAGAGGGAGCTTTTATCCAGGTATATTGGACTTCACCTTGGACCAGGATTGCGAACAGTGCCAGGACCACTGAAGCTCCAGACCAGCTATCATTACTGGAGTCCCCGATGGACAGAAGGCAGTGAGACATATTGCTTCTATCCCTCTTGGATTATTTATTTAAATAAATCTTTATAAAATCTAGAGATTATAATTATAGCCTATCTCTTATTTAACATTCTCACGAATCATTAAAAAATCAAAACTGAACAGGTGTCCATAAATCTTTCAATCTCCGTTTTAAATGTATTCAATGACTAAGCTTCTTCTAGGATAAAGAGTTCCTAAGATTCATTGCCTTCTCAGTGAAGACATTCTTCTTCATATCAGTCTTAAATGGCCTGTCCTTGATTCTATGTACCTTGGGTCTAGACCCTTCACCTCCCCAGCCAGGGAAAATATCCTTCTGCATTTATTTTCTCTACCCACTGTTGAATTTTGTAAGTTCAAATGAGATCACCTCTCATTCTCCTAAACACTAGAGAATACAGATCCTGTCTTTTCAATGTCACTTCATAGGACATTCCAGGAATCAGTCTGGTGAACTTCCACTGCAATTCCTCCATGGCAAGTATGTCCTTCTTTAGGCAAGGTGACCTAAACTGTACATAATATTCCAGATGAGGTCTAACCAAGGTTCTACACAATTGAAGCAATCTTCTTGTGATAAAATAGAACATAGAACATAGAACATTACAGCGCAGAACAGGCCCTTCGGCCTTCGATGTTGTGCCGACCAATTAAGAAAAAGCAATGACTCTCTAACCTAAACCATTCCCTTTTCATCCATAAATTTATCTACTAACCTCTTAAACGCCACCAAACTTGGCGCATCTACAACTGCAGCAGCCAAGGCATTCCATACCCTTACCACTCTATGGGTAAAGAACCTACCTCTGACATCTATCCTATAACTACCACCCCTTAATTTAAAGCTGTGTCCCCTCGTGCTAGCTTCCTCCATCCTTGGAAAAAGGCTATCACTGTCCAATATAGCCAATATACCATGTGCCTTTCTAATTGCTTGCTGTATCTGTATGTTATACAAATGTCAAAATACTCACACTTATCCATCATATTCAAACAGCCATGTGCTTGTCCACTCACTAAGCCTGTCTCAATCCCCTTGAAACCTCTTTGCATCCTCCTCAACTCACATTCCCACCTACTTTTGTGTCATTTGCAAACTTGGAAATATTCCATCGAGTTCCCATGTCTAAATCATTGATAAAAATTGTGAACAGCTGTGGCCTAGGCACTGATCCATCAGTCGCAGGCTGCCAACCCGAGAATGAAATATTTATTCCACTCTTTGTTTTCTGTCACCCAATCCATGTGGGAATATTTCCCCCAATCGCATATATTCTAATTTTATTTACTCACTATCTGAGTGGGTCCTTATCAAAAGCTTTCTGAAAATCCATATAAATCACATCCGCTGGTACCCCCCTTATCTACTTTGCTCACAACATCCTCAAAAAAAGTTCCACAGGTTTGTCAACCATCATCTTCCTTTCAGAAATCTATATTGACTCTGTCCAGTCAGATCATTACTTTTTTAAGGGTGGGATTTTCCATCCCTATTGCCAGTGTGATTTTCTGGGTCCCATAAAAGTCAGCCATTTGTGTCAGATCCCCAGGCTGTGCAGTGGGTAAGCCATGCAAAATCCCATAGACTTCAGCAAGACCAAAAGCTCCCGACAGCAGCCACTGGCAAGAAAATCTATCATCCAGGGGTTTATGGCAAGTGGGAGGGAGGGGGAGGGACAGGTAGCAAATCTTCTGGTTCAAGTGTCCAGTTAGTACATCATTTATAACAGATTCTAGTATTTTTCCAACTATTGACTTCAGGCAAAAAGGTCTGTACGTCCAAGTTTTCTCTCTCCCTCATAGGAGTGGGGTTATGATTGCTCCCTTTCCAAAATCTATAGGATTTTGAACGATGATCACCAATGTATGTTTCTGCAGCCAACTCTTTCAACACTCTGGATTGTAAATAATCAGGCCCAAGAAATCTTTCAGTCCTATTAATGTCTCCAATAATACTTAATAAATTTCCTTCCATTCCTCATTCCCACAAGTCCATTGGTTCGTTTCTGGGAGATTTCTTGCATTTTCCTCGATGAAGGCAGACACAAAAGTAATTATTTAGCTTCTTTGCCTTTTCACTATTCTTCATTATAAATTCCCTTTTCTCTGTCTATAATGGACCCACATTTATCCTTATTAATCGTTTCCTTTCTACAAACTTATGGAAGATCTTACAGTCCATTATTATGTTTCTTGTGAATTTACTGTCATTCTATTTTCTCTTCTTTAATAGTTTATTGACTCTTCTTTGCTGAAGTCTAAAGTTCCCTCAGTCCTCAGGCTGAATACTATTTGGGTAACTTTATATGCCTCCTACATTGACCTAATGCAATGTTCAATTTCTTTTCTCAGCGACACTGGACTCACTTTATCTGTGTTTTGTTTTTATGTTTTAAAGGAATGTTATTTGTGGTAAACAGTGTTTTTTTAAAAAAATACTAGTCAGAGCCTGTCTGCTGTTATCTTTTCATGTTTTTTCTCAATTTCCTACAAACAACTCACCTGCATACTTTCATGGTATTCTTTGTTTTGATTTAAGATATCAGTTTTAGATTGAATCACACCTTTTTCAAACTTAATAGAAAATTCAATCATATTATGGTCACTCTTCCCTCAGGATTATTTTACATCAAAATTATTAATTAACCTGCCCTTGTTGCATAACACAAGGTATGTTATGATCAGTAATATTCTGTTCACTAGTAGTTTCTCGAGAAACAACCTTGTACACATTCCAGGAATATGTTCTTCATAGCATTAGTGTACATTGGATTTACCCAGTTCATAGAGTTATAAGGTCATAGAGATTTACAACATGGAAACAGGCCCTTTGGCCCAACTTATCCATGCTGCCCTTTTTCAAACCCCTAAGCTAATCCTAATTGCCTATACTTGGTCATATTCCTCTATACCCAATGTACCCATGTAAATATCTAAACGCTTTTTAAAAGACAAAGAGGCAACTTGTCTCAGACACTCATCAGCCTCTATGTGAAAACATTGCCTCTCTGGACACTTTTCTATCTCTCCCCTCTCACCATAAATATATGCCCTCTAGTTTTAGACTCTCCTACCCTTGGGAAAAGATATTGACCTATGCCCTTCATTATTTTATAGACCTCTATAAGGTTACCCTCAGCCTCCTGCACTCCAGAGAAAAAAGTGTCAGTCTATTCAGCCTCTTCTTATAACTCAATCCAAATCCTGATGGCATCCTAGTAAATATTTTCTGCACTCCTTCTAGTTTAATAATATCCATTCCATTATAGAATGACTGCACATATTATTCCACGTGTGGCCTTACCAATGTCTTGTACTACTTCAACAAGGTATCTCAACTCCTGTATTCAATGTTCTGAACAATGAAACCAAGCATGCCGAATGCCTTCTTCACCACTCTATCCACCTGTGACTCCACTTTATGAGCAGATTGAACTCTCCCAGGCTTAGTCTTACATGCTTTTTTTCACATGTGCCTCTAATTTCTTCATTTATACCATACCCTACATTACTGCGTCGTTTGGTGATTTATAAGCAACTCCTATTGATGTTTACATAGAAACTAGAAGCAGGAGTAGGCCATTTAGCCCTTCGAGCCTGTCCTGCCGCTCATTGTGATCATGGCTAATCATCAAATTTATATCCTGTTCCCCCTTCCCTCGCATATCCCTTGATCCCTTTAACCCCAAGAGCTATATCTAATTTCTTCTTGAAATCAAGAAATATTCTGGCCTCAACTATTTTCTGTGGTAGTGAATTCCACACATTCACAATCCTCTGGGTGAAGAAATTTTACCCCACCTCAGTTCTTATCTTCAAACTATGATCCCTAGTTCTGGACTCTCCCACCATTGGGAACATTCTTTCTGAATCTACCCTGTCTAACCCTGTTAGAATTTTATAAGTTTCCATGAGATCCCCTCTCACTCTTCTAAACTCCAATGAATATAGTTCTAACAGACTTCATCTCTCCTTGTATGTCAAACCTGCCATTCCAGAAATCAGCCTGGTAAACCTTGCTGTACTTTACTGTTTTTAGCACCACCTAAACTGATCCTACATCTTGTTATTTTGATTGAAGATCCTCTTCCACTAATGCACTGATCTCACTTTTTATTATCAGTTTGACCTTGCCTCCTTTTCCTTTTTGTGCGTTCTTTGCAAATGTGGAATATCCTCAAATTATTTTCCAGGATATTTGTTGTTTTCAATTTCTTTGAAGTTGTACACAGAAATCCTTTATTGATTATTTTGCCGTTATTCTACAGAATGAATATTTATTGCAATTGAATCATAACTATGTCAGAGTTACAGTATCTACTGTAGCATTTAGTGCATGGTGAGAGATGAATTTGAACAAATTTACACACAGATTGTTCAGAAACCCACGGATTACAAGACTTTTGATTCCTGGCTCGGATCACTGTCAGTGAGAAGTCTGCATGTTCTCCTTATGTCTGCGTGGGTTTCCTCCGAGTGCTCCAGTTTCTTCCCACAGTCTAAAAGACATGCTGATTAGGTGCATTGGTCATGCTAAATTCTCCCTCAGTGTACCCAAACAGCTGCTAGAGTGTAGCAACTGGGAAGTTTTCACAGTAACTTAATTACAGTGTTAATGTAAGCCTACTTGTGACACTAATAAATAAATAACCCATAAATAAACTTACAAGAAATAGATAGTCCACCAGGGAAGGGGCCATTATGGGCCCGGTATTGGGGGATGAGCCTGGCTAGGTGGTCAATGGTTCAAGAGGAGAACAGTTTGGAAACTGTGACCACAATTCAGTGAGCTTCAAGGCCCTGATGGATAAAGATATGTGTAGTCCTCAAGTGAAGGTGCTAAATTGGGGGAAGGTTAATTACAAAAATATTAGGCAGGAACTGAAAAATGTAGATTGGGGACAGATGTTTGAGGGCAAGTCAACATTTGGCATGTGGGAAGCTTTCAAGTGTAAGTTGAAAGGAATTCAGAACCGGCACATTCCTGTCAAGATGAAGGTTAAGGATAAGTTTTGGCAACCTTGGATAATGAGAGATATTATTAGAACATAGATCATTACAGCGCAGAACAGGCCCTTTGGCCTTCGATGTTGCGCTGACCAATTATGAAAAAAGCAATGACCCTCCAAACTAAACCATTCCCTTCTCTTCCATAAACTTATCAACTAACCTCTTAAACGCCACCAAACTTGGCGCATCTACAACTGCTGCAGGCAGGGCATTCCACTCCCTAACCACCCTCTGGGTAAAGAACCTACCTCTGATATCCGTCCTATAACTATACCCCTTAATTTAAAGCTGTGTCCCCTCGTGCTAGCTTTCTCCATCCTAGGAAAAAGGCTATCACTGTCCACCCTATCTAAACCTCTAATCATCTTATATGTTTCGATAAGGTCCCCTCTTAGCCGCCTCCTTTCTAACGAAAACAACCTCAAATCCCTCAGCCTCTCCTCATAAGACCTGCCCTCCATACCAGGCAACATCCTGGTAAACCTCCTCTGTACCCTCTCCAATGCGTCCACATCTTTCTTGGGGACCAGAACTGCACACAATACTCCAAGTGCGGCCGCACTAGAGTTTTGTACAGTTGCAACATGACAAAACTTATTAGGCCAGTCAAAGAGAAAAAGGAAGCATTTGTTAAAGCTAGGAGGCTGGGAATACATGAAACAACTGTGGAATGCAAGGAAAGTAGAAAGAAACTTAAGGCAAGGTGTAAGGAAGGCCAAAGGGGGTCACAAAAAAGCATTGGCCAACAGGATTAAGGAAAATCCCAAGGCTTGTTATAGATATATAAAGAGCAAGAGGGTAGCCAAGGAGAGAGTTGGCCTACTCAAGGACAAGGGAGGGAGTCTATGCGTGGAACCAGAGGAAATGGGTGAGGTATAAAATGATAGTTTTATCACAGTATTCATCAAAGAGAAGGACATAGTGGATGATGAGTCTGGGAAAAGGTATGCAAATAGTTTGAGTCATGTTGAAATCAAAAAGAAGAGGTATTGGGGTTCTTGAGAAACATTAAGGTCGACAAGTCCCCAGGGCATGATGGGATATACCCCAGAATACTGAGAGAGGCAAAGGAGGAAATTGATGAGGCCTTGGGAGAAATCTTTGCATCCTCACTGGCTACAGGGGAAGTCCCAGAAGATTGCAAAATTGCCAATGTTGTTTTTTTGTTTAAAAAAGGTAGCAAGAGTAATCCAGGCAATTACAGGATGATAAGCCGTACATCAGTAGTAGGGAAATTATTGGAGAGGATTCTTCAAGACAGAATTTATTCCCAGAATTTATTAGGAGTGTTGATATGCAAAGGGATCTGGATGTACGGATACACAGGTCACTGAAAGTGGCAACACAGGTGGAGAAGGTAGAAAAGAAGGCATATGGCAAGCTTGCCATCATTGGCTGGGGCATTGAGATTAAAAATTGGCAAATCATGTTGCAACTTCTCAAACCTTAGTTTGGCCGTACTTGGAATATAATGTTCAATTTTGGTTGCCACACTACCAGAAAGATGTGGAGGCTTTGGAGAGGATATTGAAAATATTTACCAGGATGTTGCTTGGTATGGAGGGCATTAGCTATGAGGAGAAGTTGGAAAAACTTGGTTTGTTCTCACTGGAACAATGGACTTTGAGGGGTAACCTGATAGAAGTCTGCAAGATTATTAGGGGCATGGACAGAATGGATAGTCAGAAGCTTTTTTCCAGTTTGAAAGAGTCAATTACTAGGGGACATATGTTTAAGGTGCAAGCGGCAAGATTTAAAAGAGATGTACGAGGCAGATAGTAGTGTGTGCCCGGAACTCGCTGCCAGAGGAGGTAGTGGAAGTGGATGCAATAGTAGCTTTTAAGGGGCTTCTTAACAAATATATGAATAGAATGAGAATAAAGAGAAATGATCCCCAGAAGGGTAGGGGGTTTTAGTAAAGTTGGGCAGCATTGCCAGTGGAGGCTTGGAGGACCAAAGGGCTTGTTCCTGTTTTGTAGTTTTCTTTGTTCTTTTTTCTTAATAAGGAGGTTCAGGACTGCTAATTAATTTTGTAGAGCCTATTCCAGATACAGGTATGCAATCTGCATGACAGTCTTCAAATTGTGGAAGGCCTTGGTTAAAAATAATGAGAGCTATGCTCCCAATAAATCTGGGTACCACAGCAGCTTTGCACCTCATATTTAAATAAGCTTTAAAAGCTCATATCATTATTAAACATGCTGGATCATTCATTATTAGCATATTACATACTGTCATATTACGCATTTGGAATGATTTAGAAAGGCAAATTATATAGCATGAAATGAAATTAAAATTAAAGATATTATTAAAAGATGAACCGCAAAGACCTACGCCGTACAAAGGAATTCATGAACTTAAGCCAAATCATAGCTAATTTTATCATCAAGTTATTGAACTAATTACACTTGTGAATGGTTTGTGCTAAGTGATTTTGAGCAACGGTTCTTTTATTTTGCTTTGAGGCTGCTGTGTCATGTTATTTTAGACATTCCCCTGAATGTATACAGGGGCCACAAAGAGAAATTTAATTCTATATCATCTGGAAAAGGTTCATGCTTTACGCAGCTGGCTTTAAACCCAAAGCTAAACACCAAATGTCTGAACCAGATAGCATCAGCTGTGAAGCGCTAAATTTTACAAATTGCAATTTTAAAGCAACTTCCAAATACTTTGAGTAAATCTCGTCTCTGTTACTCTAAAGTATCTGTGGTTCTAGACAGTGGGTGTTTAGTTTTACTATTCTCTGTCTCCCTTGCCAATTGGTGAGATCAACTGTGTACAGTTTTGGTCTCCTTCCTTGAGAAATGATATACTGGCACTGGAGAATATTCACTCGGTTAATTCCATACTTGAGAGCATTGGCTTATGAAGAGACACTGAATAGACTGGGACTATACTCATTGGAATTCAAAAGAATGAACAAACATCTTATAGAAACATATAAAATAATGAAGGGAATAGATGAGATAGAAGCAGGGAGGTTATTTCCACTGACAGGTGAAACTTGATCTTGAGGGCATGGCCTCAAAATATGGGGGATTTAGGACTGAGTTGAGGAGGAACTTCTTCACAAAGGGTTGTGAATCTATGGAATTCTCTGTCCAGTGAAACAGTTAAGGCTACCTCATTGAATGTTTTTTAAGGCAAAGATAGATAAATTTTTGAATAATAAAAGAATTAAGGGTTATAGTAAGCGGGCAGTTAAGTGGAGCTGAGTCGACAAAAAGATCGCCATGATCTTATTGAATGACGGAGTCCGCTCAATGGACCAGATGGCCTACTTCTGCTCCTATTTCTTATGTTCTTAGCAGACACTGCAACAACAGATGAATGGATACCGTTTGACAATCACCTGGTAGGAGTGTTCTCTTCCTGTTGGAGAATACTTCAACAGTCAAGGGCATTCAGTCTCTGATCTTTAAGTAAGGGTTCTCCAAGGCAGCCTTCAATACATACTGAATTGCAGAAACTGATAGCTTAAGTTCCGCAGACATGAACATAGAACATAAAACATTACAGCGCAGAACAGGCCCTTCGGCCCTCGATGTTGCGCCGACCAATTAGGAACAAGCAGCGACCCTCTAACCTAAACCATTCCCTTTTCATCCATAAACTTATCTACTAACCTCTTAAACGCCACCAAACTTGGCGCATCTACAACTGACGCAGGCAAGGCATTCCATACCCTTACCACCCTCTGGGTAAAGAACCTACCTCTGACATCTGTCCTAAAACCACCACCCCTTAATTTAAAGCTATGTCTCCTCGTGCTAGCTTTCTCCATCCTGGGAAAAAGACTATCACTGTCCACCCTATCTAAACCTCTAATCATCTTACATGTTTCATGAGGATGGTCTCAAGTGGGATCTTGGGTTCATGCCACACTATCTGTAACCCCCACGACTTATCTGGGCTCGCAAATTCTCACTAACTGTTGGGCTGGAAACAATTCACACCTCTTTAACCTGTGTAAACCCTCTCTCCACTCACATTGCCTACACCTGTAAAGACTTGATTACCTGTTCAGACTCGCATTCCAACCATTACCTTGTAAATTGAGCTTGTGTCTATATATGCCCTGTTTGTGAACTCAACTCCTATTCACCTGAGGAAGGAGTAACACCCCAAAAGCTTGTGCTACTAAATAAATCTATTGGATTTTAACCTGGTGTTGTAAGACTTCTTACTGTGCCTTCTAAGCAGCCTACTTCAGCACTCAACTACCCTTGTGGCCGAGTACAATCTGCTTCCAGGATTGAAGATCGGATAAGCTTTTTTCTTGAAATTTTGCATGATTTGAAAATAAGTACCATGAAGAATAATGACTTTGGTATGACAACCATTATAGTTATACCTTAGCACTCATTAGCTCATGAATTAGGATATCCCATTCATGCAGTAAGTATTTTAAAACTGAAAAATTCTATCACATTTTTTAACAAATAATGTTGACAGCTGGTATGTTTATTTGTATGCAAATATGAAGTTTTTTTTTTATAAGCACCACCAAGGTCTGAGCACAGAATGAGGATGATGACATGCTATATGCATATATATATCAGGTTGGTTGATTGCTGATTTTCCCGCGTGAAGTCAACACCATGATATTGTAGGAATGTGGATTCTACCCCAAAGTATAAATATGTTGAAGTCTAGCACTCTTTTTTTTTAACTGTGTGGAGACTCTCTCTGGCTTCAGATAAGAAAGCAACAAAGAGGAAACAGACTGAGTTCACACATGTTTGATCACACAAACATTGGTGCGTGGTTGCTCCATGTGTTTGATGTACCAAACGGTTATAAAGGCATTCACAGCACTGTGTTGTCACTGCACAGAGCAATCAAGAAAAACGCTTTATCCTTTTAAGCCTGACTCACAAACTAAAGCCTGAAAGTAATTGCTATCCAGTAGCAATTAAAATCATGGGAATAACAGTAGATCATTCAATCCTGCTCAGCCTTTCATGGTCATGGCTGATCATAGAATCCTACAGTGCAAAAGGAGGCAATTTGGTCCATCAAGTCTGTATTGATCATAATCCTACCTAGGCCTTATCCTCATAACCCCATGCATTTACCCTAGCTAGTCCCCCTGACACTAAGGGGAAATTTAGCATGGCCAATCCCACATAATCAGCACTTTTTTCAAACCGCAGGAAGAAACCAGAGTACCCAAACGAAACCCCCGCAGACACAGGTAGAATGTGCAAACTCCACACAGACAGTGACCCAAGCCAGGAATCAAACCCACGTCCCTGGTATTGTGAGGGAGCAGTGCTAATCATTGCGCCACCATGCTGCTTGCGTGATCTGTATCACATCTCCATCTTCCTGGATACTTTTAGTAAACACAAATCAACCTCAGTCTGAAAAGCTCTAGTTTGTTGTTTCTCTACAGCCACAGACGCTCTGGGAAAGGACGATGATTTGTTTTGGAATGAAAAAGCAGAAAATGCTGGAAAATCTCAGCAGGTCTTACAGTTTCTGTGGAGAGAGAATAGAGCCAATGTTTTGAGTCTGGATGACACTTTGCCAAAGCTGCTGATAGTGTCAAGCTTTCTTCTAATTATTTCATGGTTATTTTATTGGAAAAAAAACAACTTTTTTCAGCATTCACTATTTATTTTTATTGTATGGTGCAGTTTTAAAAAAAATGATTCTTGCAGATATTTATAATGTAACAGCTAAACTTACCAATTCAAGCAAATCAGTGAATACTGACCAAAATTCTTGGAACTCTCGCCATATATCAAGGATAACATGGGGACAATTCTCCAATAAGAACCACATGTAACCAAATGTTGTTGCTACATAGAATGTGTCTAATTTACAGGGATAACAAGTTTTATTTCAAAATTACGATATTACTATTACATACTAGAACTAGGGGGCATCACCTCAAAATAATGGGGAGGAGATTTAGGACAGAGTTGAGGAAGAATTTCTTCACCCAAAAAGTTGTGAAACTTGGAATTTCCTGCCCAGTGAAGCAGTTGAAACTACCGCATTGAATGTTTTTAAAGCAAGGATAGATAAATTTTTGAACAGTAAAGGAATAATCGTGAGCGGGCAGGTAAGTGAAGCTGAGTCCATGAATAGATCAGTCATGATATTATTGAATATCAGAGCAGGCTTGAGGGGCTGAATGGCCTACTCCTGCTCCTTCTTCTTATGTTCTTATTATTGACTTCACTTCAATTATCTGTCCATCTTAAATCAGCATTTAGGTTTGTATTCTGGGCAGATTTTTTTTGTTTATTGAAGGCTTAACATAATTAATGATGCATTTGTGTTCGTTAAATGGGCATTTTTTTTAAATTATTACTCCAGAGTCAGGGTTTAGCATCTTACAAAACACAAGTTACTGAATAGATGGCTAAGATACAAATACAAACCTGAACAGCTATTGATCCACAATATTTGGAACTACTTGAAGTTTGGAAGGAAGAGATCTCATTGAAAACATGTAAGATTTTGAGCATGCTTGACAACGTAAATGCCAAGAAGTTGTTTTTTTCCATTGAGGGAATCACAAAGTTAGGTGCACTGTTAAAAAATAAGGAGTCTCCCATTTAAGGGAGGAGGAATTTCTTCTTTCAGGGCAATAGTCTTTGTGATTCTCTTCCTCATAGAGCAGTGGCAGGCTGAGTGATTGAATGCATTCAAGGGTGGGCTTGATAGATTTTTGATCTACAAAAGAGTCAAGGGATGGGATTTTCTGGCCCACTCGCCCTCAAGATTGGAAAATCCCACCTGAGATCAATGGACCTTTGCATGATCCATGTCCCATGCACTATAACTCCTGTGGTAGGCAGACAGGGAAGCGGAATTCAAGTCACAGTCAGATCAACCCTGATCTCATTGAATGGTGTTGAAGCGGGCTTGATGGGCCGAATGACCTACTCCTACTGCTTATGACCTTGTGATAACTATACTGATATCATTTGCCATTAGCTGCTTCTCTGCCAATATTTGGTTCACACTTGGTACAATACAGATATTATGCTCATGGAAGTTAAGTTCAGTCTGAGGGTGACTAGCATTTGGAAAATAACTTGGACCACCATCTTATTTACCATTAATCTATTCCGCCCTCTATGATGACAAGATGTGTTCTCTCAGCAACCAAATTCCATTTTGTGGCAACGCGAACACCAGGTGCAACCCACAAGGGCTCAGTCGTATTTTTATCTTGTAAAAGATGCTTAATGTGGTATTTTTACTTGACAAGCAGTAACAGTGAAGTGTTCAGGGGAAGCTTATTCTCATCTTTTACTTCCTTTTTTTTTACTTTTATTAAAGATCTTGTGGCGTGATATATTTTGACACAATGTTACAAAATTCTGTGCTTCCTGTGACATTGTGTCATAATAACCAATGTCTATCGCCAACCGGGTGACGTGGAAACATCCTCTTTAAGCAGAAGACAATGACATTTTAATGTGAGGGATTGGTGGCACGGTTTCCGAAATTCTTTTATTTTTGTGTCTTAGCATGACAGGATGAAGTTATCCTGCTGGTGTGATGTTTAATCAAGGAGACAGCCTCATTCAAAAGCAAGTAAAACTGAAGTGCTACATAATCTTTTTCTAATTCCTTATTTTCTACTTCAGCAACTTTGCATGCTTTTTGCATGGAAGATGTGCCGAGGGTCTGCTCCTTGTTAAGACCACAAATGTTGCAGTGATTACTGGCAGTTCGAAAATGAAAGCAAAAGTAATCCTTCGAATGGAGGGCAAATCCCTCTGTTAAAAGTTCTAATATATCATTCATATTCAACACCATCTTAAAAAAGTGTGACATTCAACAGCAACAACTGGCAGCATTAAAATAAAATTTATCGAAACGTGCTTCACAGCTCAGCAAAAGTGAAAAAACAGGCACAGTCAGGAAGAGGAAGGATGGTTGTTGGGTTTTGAGGAGCTTTTTACAGTTGGAAATTGATGTTTAAAAAACTTGGGAATTACAGAGAAGGCAGCTTTTGTTTTAGAAAAAGGTATTCCTTTCTCAGAGTTACGAAGTCAATGCACAGAAAGGATGGGGCAAATGTATAATCCATCTCCTTACTTGCTTCAAAAACCAATTCAAAATCAAATTGAATCCAATTCATTGTCCGCACAAAAATAAAGTGAGAGTAAAATTTATTTGTTAGTCACAAGCAGACTTACAGTAACACTTCAATGAAGTTACAGTGAAAATCCCTAGTCGTCACACTCCGACACCTATTCCGGTAAACTGAGGGAGAATTTAGCATGGCCAATGCGCCTAACCAGCATGTCTTTGGATGAAACCAGAGCACAAGGAAGAAACTCACACAGACCAACGGGGAGAATGTACAAATTCCACACAGATAGTCACCCCATGCCAGTATTGAACCTGGATCCCTGGCGCTAACCACCGTGCCACCCCTTAACGTGGATATTGGTCGTCCTTCGAGCTTGAATTGAACCAGCAATCTGAGGATATCAGTTTGAATCATCTACAGTTCTCCACTATATCAGTTGAACTATCAAAGGGGAAACACTATGGGACGTGCTAGGCCCAAGTTGGGAGGAGCACGTATGGCACCTGATTTTGGGCTGATCCTATGTTTGATCTGAACCAAAAACAAAATGGAAGTGGTCTTTGGCATCACAGGAAACAAGCAATAAGAAATTGGTAGCTCAGGTTACATCCTCCAGAATTTGCCAGGAGTCACCAGGAATAGAAGATCAATTTCTGGGAACTGCTGTGGGCAACTCTGGAGAAAAGTTATTGGGGCATTAAAAAAAGGATTTCTTACTTCACTATTTTCTTTGAGCTTTTCTCCTGACTAGAAATTAAGATACTGAAATAGGTTGCTTGGCTGATGATTAAGAATCATTTTTTTGCTTTCTGTAGGAAGGCAATCCATCACAAGGTTAGATGTTTGGCTGACCAAACGCTGGAGCAAGGAGATAGATCATATAATGAAAAGTCCAAGAATATATTTGCGGATTTTCATTGAATTCAAATTTCACAATCTGCTGTGTGAATCTGTCGATTATCAATCTAATGACAATATCGTTACGCCACTGGAAGCCCATCAGAGTTGGCAACTCTACATTGAAGTCACTTTATTTCATGAGCAGTGATTAGACATGATGAGTGGGATTTTACGGCATCCCTTGACCATAGGGATTCAATGATTCTATGAGCAGAAGATGTGAATTCCACAACAAGTATAGAGTATTGAATTCGAGGCATGTTACCGCAATTCTGTGCTGAATACATTGTGTCCCGAGGTCAATAGATCTTCCCATTGTCTGCCTCTTGCCTGTTCTGAATCCCATGGGTCATGTAAGAGAAAGTAATAAATCAATAATCTAATACAATACCAAGAGCTAATAATACAATAACAGATAATCCCCTTACAACAATAAGTCCATTGCAAGTTATCTTGCAACATTGCAGGGGCTTCCCCTGCCAGGACTTTCACCTTCAGGGTTACTCTTTCTGAGATCACAAATAGTTCATCCAAATACTTCCAATTCCAAATTCCGCCCCCCATGAATGAAAATGAATCAAAGGCAAGGGCAAAGGTGCCATGGCTGCATTAGTTGCCAATAGAGGCAGAGCATCGGATTGGAGTTCTCCACGTCGAATCTTATTTCTAACTCACCTCAACATGCTGAATGACAAACTGCATTCGGCAGCCAATTATTTCTCCACTCCCCCTTTCACATCAAAAATTAGCCTTGGCAGCACTCTTTTCATTTCATGTTCTACCTCTGCGACTTCAGAAAGAGGAGGCCAGCCTTCCTGAAGATGTAAAGTCACTTGATTTAATCTAGGGAGAACTAGCTCAGATATTGACACTGCTCGTATTTTCAAAGCATGCCCAAAAGAGGTGTTTTCACATTGTGAATCATTGCTTGGTCATTAATGCGCAGGATCTCGAGGCAGGAAAGATGGGATACACATGCCAGCTCTCTGGAAGGGGAAATCATGGACTAGCTCTCATTTCCTCAGATGCACACTTCAAGCACCAAGCTGCCTAAGAAGTGTTATGGACAAATGCTACAAAACTGGTCATATATGGCTCGGAGCAAGGAGGAGTTCAGCTCCAACTTGTGGACAAATCATGGAAACAAAATTGTCCAACATGGATGAAGAGGTGAGTTCCATGAACACAACACATGGCACCCACCTTGATGGCACTTTAGTTGACAGCTTCTAAAACAGTTAACATTATCATGGAAACTCAGACAGCTGCCAACTTGAGTTGGAGGCTAGGATTAATAAGGACTTCAAGATCATCTGTCATGCCCAGTAAAGCTATGTCATGTATTCAGAATTGTAGTAACATGGCCCTACTTCTACATTCTGAATCCTTTGCAGAATTCACACCTCCTACTCATAAAATCCCTATACTGCAGAAGGAGGCTATTCAGCCCATTGAGCCTGCAACTCTGACAAGAATGTCACCCAGGCCCTATCCCTATTTGTGGACTAACCCAAAATTCAAAACCTATAGGCTCTCAGAATTACTTGGCGGAATTCTCCCTTCCCGTCCGCCACCGGAATCATTGCCCACAGACTATACAAATCTCTGTTGACCTCGGAGGGATTTTTCAATCTTGGGGTGGCCAGAAAAGCCTGCCCACTGTCTCCAATTTTTAAACTTAATAAGGAGAGCTGTAGAGAAATTAATCAAGTCATCAGTGGGTGTGAATGGTAATGTATAGCAATGACTTATAACTTTAAACCATTCCGGGTGGACAATGGAAGTATTGTTCATATGGTCACCTGACCAAAACTGGATTCACCTAATGAATCTGATTTTCCCCAGAGCCAAAGAGAAATTAGTCAGTCTGCAAACCACACTGTCAGAAGTAGCAGCAGCAAGAATAGTAACCTTCATGCCTTGAAATAAGGAGGCAGCAATGCCACAAAGTCTCCAATTCTGTTTCCTCCCAAGTTTACCAATACAAGTAGTCAACCCCCTGGTGAGATGACTACAAGCAACAAATGTTGTGACTTATTGAAAACCCATCTCTTCAAGGGAATCCTACAATAACCTTGAGATACAACTCTACCTAGATTTTAGCTGCAATTCTCCCACCCACGCCTGCCACTCCTGGCCAGGAGATACATGTTTACAGCCTTAATGGGGAATTGCACATGCGTGCATTTCCGAGAACTGGCGAGCAGACGCCAATCAGACCACGCTGGAAACTGAGCAGAAGGCAGGTAAGTAATTAAAATCTTTTTAAAATCTATTTTAAATATGTAGATTTGTTAGTTATCAGGGTCTTTCAGGTCCTGATTGAATCTCCCACACCACCCAGGGGTACTTCATTTTGGCAGAGTTCAGACAAGCTCAACACATTTGGGGAGACCCTATCGAAATGGAGGGAGCGCAATCAGAGCCCCTAGGGGGCCGGGCAGGTGGGTGGTGCCCCAGGACATGGGCAACCTGGCAGTGCCCAGTGTCAAGGGGCATGGTCTATTGTAGACGGGGCCTAGAGGCAATCAGTGGGATGGGGGGGGTCCCACTACTACTCTGCAAACAGGATCGGTCTGGGATGGAGAGAGGGCAGCAATTGCGATGGGCGGGGGGTATGGTCTGCTTCGGGTGGGGAGCTGCATCTGGGGGGGAGGTCTGACCCCCCAGAGGTGTCAGCGAAGAGGATCTGCCGGAGTAAGAAGGGTGGGGGGAGCCGCCACTGCTGGGAGGGTGGGGGGGCTAGGCTTCAGGAAGCTCCAGAACACAGAGGGTCAGGGCTGGCCTTGGAATTGTTGTGGGGGCCGCAATCGGGCTATGGGGAGGTGTCGGAAGGACAGCGCTGTGTGGATCTCGAGCTGGCCAGCAATTGGGTTGGCCAGCAAATAGGAGTTTGACTGTTTGTGTGCAGAGTTCCAGAACTGTGCTGTGAATAGGCCCCACTCCCTAATGAGATTCATGACTGGGACTTCTCTATGGACAGGGTGTGAAGATTCAAGTGAGAAGCTGAACTGTCAAAACTGTCGCGAAATAGATCAATATTCCCGCCAATTTAGCACTTTTGGGAGAATCGCCCCTTTGAATCCATCTAGGCTACTCTTCAGTTAGGAAAATGTCTTCTTAGCCAGCCATGGTGCACTATTCTCTTTAACTCATTTTTCCTGAGTGTGTAGTTGTGGGTAAAAGAGGGTCTTAAGTGAACATATGAATAATCTTTATTTAAACCTAAATAGCTTGAGCTGCTTTTTCTAATTGACCAGGGGTTAAGGAACACTCAAACACTCACACCTTCCTTTTTAACAACACACTTGTTACGCACAGTAGATGGGAATTCCAGCTTTAGTTCTCTCTTATTCCTGTCAGTAACAGCATCTGCTTTCTGTTTTCATGCAATGCTAAGGGGATGCTGAGGTGTGATCCCAATACTTAGCCAGATTCAAATGATACATTGATGATTAGTCTGTAAACGGTGAACCAGCCTTTGAGAGAGTGCTAAAGGCTCCTTCCTACCCATTGATACCATAAGTTGATGGGAGAGTCTCCCAAACAGTGAATGGAACAATGTGGCAGTCCAATGTCAAGATTTATTCATAATGTTCTTGCATGTGCCCAGGATGCTGATGGAGCAGCACAAATCAACATGGCGAGCTGTTACCTTTCTGCACGAGAGGTGGTGGAGTGGCACAATTGTTTGAACCTAGCTTGGGTCACTGCGCAGGTTTCCTGTAAGTGCTCTGGTTTCCTCCCCCATGTGCCCCAGTCTGCAGAGTAGTAGGGGGACTACCCCTCTCCCCCTCCTTGATCGTCCCTTGGCCCCATTCATAATAGACCATACCCTTGGCACTGCCTGATGCACCACCCCCCTGTCTGGCCCCAATTGCCCTCCCTTCAGTCCAAAAGACTTGCTGGTTAGATGCGTTGGCCATGATAAATTTTCCCTTAGTGTACCCAAACAGGTGCCGGAGTGTGGCGACTAGAGGATTTTCATCGTAACTTCATTGCAGTGTTAATGTAAACCCTATTTGTGACACGAATAAATAAACTTTATTGGAAATAATGGTGTCCCTTTTTTGTCTGAAAAATAGGGATGGCACAATCGAATGTATAGCCCAGCATCTCTGATAGTGCAGATTTTATCCAGAATTTTACCTGTTCCTGAATCGGGGCCGGCGAGGTTTGCAGACTCCATTGGCCTCGGGAGGGGCTTTACGAGCCTTGCCCGAGCGAGGTCGTAAAATTCCAGCTTTCGCGTACAATTCATGGTGTCGGATTTAAGCCTCCCATCCCAGGCTCCAGACTGAGCCACGGCTGACACCAGACAAGCTGTGATAAATTTTCAACTAGCCTGGCTTCGCAGATTGGCTGCCTATTATAGAAACCATATGATTCTCCTTTCTAGCCGGCACTGTGAATTGAGAATTTAATACACTGTCAACGAGGGACGGATGACAATTTTCTTTGGCTCTTTTTAAACAAAAGCAAGAAATAATTCAAGCTTTTCTCCCGTCTCCCATCGCTGTAAAATAAAATAAGGTTTTGTTTCTACTTTTGTTTAGCCACCAGTAGACTGGGTGGTGAGAGCAACTATTTATTCAGCCCCTCAGCACGCTCACCTGCGCTGTGTGGCGCACCTGTCATACCCTCGCTGAGCAGAGCAGCGGACACCTTCACCCTTGACGTCTCCTACTCTTCAAACAGCTGCTGAGTGATAGGAAACATGGCTTGAGGTGAGTTAACCTTTTCTCCTCTCCGTGGGACACCACTCCCCTGCTACTCTTTTGCAATGCCCATTGATAAAAAAAAGAAACCAGCTCAAATAACTGCAGCGCTCCCACTTTAATGGTATTTAACAGAGACCGGTTTAGCCAATTACCCTGCGAATTGGCATTGCAAATATCTGTCACAAGCTGCAGTATGACTTCCCCAGCATCCTGTTTCAGCTGCTAGGGCCCTCGGTGATAATATTCAGTCCAAATACTTTCTATACAGAGAGGAATTGAAGCTTGATCTGTTATAACCCGGGATCAAAATTGCCCATCAAATCAGTGACAGATTAGTTAGGAAGAGGTATTACTCATCTACAAAGGACTCTTTCAGCTGCCCCTGATGCAGCTCGTGTGCATCTGCCGACAAGCTTTTAAATCCTTCGAGCTGTCAGTTACTGGCGTGTGACAGTGATGGTACACACAGATCATTTCGAGGTTCAGTTATAACACATGAAATTCCAAATCGGTGGCAGGAATCTGCCCTGTGATGTGCACCCCAGCACCATGGGTAGTGAGTGCCGCTCTTTCAACCCATTGATGCCATTTTAAAAGGTTTTGTTTTAATCAATCCCCTTTGTAGATTCCACCCTAAGGTGACAGCCAATGAACATTTTGTGGTGTCAGCCTTCCTCTGAATTATTTGATCCCACGCTGCCTTCAGCGAGGTACCCAACTCTGTCATGTTCTCTCCATATTTTCATTGTTTTCCCCAACTGCGCATGCTAATAGCTCTGCTCACCAACACTCTTGCATTGACAACTACAGTCTTGTTCCAATACATAGCAACAATGCATAGCTGTTAGCTATAATGCTCTCATAAAGTACAAGGATTTACATAACCCTGTACATCTGTTCATGGACACTGTATCAACTTTCACAATTCCGCTTACTATCAATAAATCTTTGTCACATTAACTGCATATCAGAAGCACATTTTCTTAATGTTTCCAACATTGGACACTACAATATTCTTGGTCTTGCTGGGCAAATGCAGAGTCTGTTGAGCTAAGGGAAAGATCAGCTTTATTGGAACATATCTTGCTGTGAGCGACATCTCAGCACAAGAGTGTGCAAGATCATGCTGCATTGCATCACTTCCTGCGAAATGTGTACTGTCTCATTAGCATATCACTTTTAGAATTAATTCCCTATACTACATCTCACCCCCAAGTCCCTGACTTCAATTTGTTTTTATATAGAGGCAACAATTGTGACATTTTAACTACCCTACCTAAATAGATTCTCAGCCCCTTTGAAAGGGATTAAAGATTTGAGTCCTGTGAGATTGCTCGCTCAAGTTTTGCTGGTTTAGAAGGAGAATTTATAGAAGACTCAAGTTGATCAATTTGGGTGTCACCCAGGTCTCTCGATGAACACAGCATCTCTGGTCTGTTCCGATTTGGTACATGATTGCTTCAACTGTGTAAAAGGTTGCTTCTGTGTGACAACTGCGTACATCTGTTCCATCTCAATGTACCATTATTCTGTCTGGATGTGATAGCAATGACATCTGCTCAGCCTCTGGTCCGTGGCAAGCTTGGATTCAGATTTAAACTGGTTCTCCTGGTTGGAGATCTGGCAAGTTTGATTATGTTTGTCACAGTTCCACATCTGGCTGGAATGCTGCTCTTCCTCCTTCTCCCTTTCCCAAATCACAAGCTCATAGGCAAATCAGGAGTAGGATTAGGAGATTTAGCCTCTTGAGTCTATTTGTACTCATGACATGCATGTGCACAGGCAAGAGGAAAGTTAAATCTTCAGCCATATTTCCGTCAGAAGTTCAATTGGTTCTATACCATTTTGGAGTTGAGTGAACCGTAGCTCAGGAGTGCAAATTGGGTGTAATTGTTCTTCAGTAATGCTTTCACTGTATGCACTCCTGTTTTAGCTTCATTGTTGACTTCATTGAGGGTGTCGTGATGACCTAATAAGATGGGGAACCATTCAATGCTGTGAACTCTTTAAAATATTTACTGGAAAAACTGAGTTCCACTGTCTGAGAATACAAGGTCTCAGGTTCCACGTGTTGCAAATATCTCTATCAGTGATGTAATTACTGCTTCAGAAAAGCGGCATGGCAGTTGTTGACTTCCAACCATCTGGAGTAGGATTCTCACTATGATTAAAAATCTTTTTCCTCTGTGCTCAAAGAGGTCCATCCCAAGATGTTCCTGTGATCTTGATGGGAAGGGAGATGACAAGAGGAGGAAGAATGTTCCTGATGTAGAGGGAATGCAGTGAAGGGTTACCAGACTGTTCCCTAGGATGGCAGGACTGTCATATGAGGAGTATTTGAGTCAGTTATGATTATATTCACAGATGTTTAAGAGAATGATGGCAGGGAGTGAGGGGGAATCTCATAGAAACTTGTAAAATGATAACAGAATAGACAGGGTGCATGCAGAAAGGGATGTTTCCGATGGTGGGAGGATCCAGAACCAGGGGCCATAGTCCAAGGATAAGGGGTGAACATTTTAGGTCAGAGATGATGAGAAATTTCTTTATCCAAAGAGTGGTAATTTCATCCAAAGTGTTAAATTTGTTTGCACAGAAAGCAGTCGAGACTAAGCTATTGTATGTTTTCAAGAAGGAGTTTGATATAGCTCTTAGAAGTGAAGGGAACCAAAACAAATGGAGTGGGGGAAGATGGGATCAGGCTAGTGAGTTGGATGATGAGCCATCATCATAATGAATGGTGGAGCAGGTTAAAAGGCACAAAGTCTCCTTCTGCTCCTATGTTCTATGTTTCAAAATATTGTTTTGTCATAATAGTTGACATAGTAGCTCATTGATGGTAGCAAAGTTGAGCAAAAACTATTTGGCTTAGGTTATAATATCCATTAATCTCTGGAGCTCAGTCGCATCATGAGGAGCGAGAAGCCCCTTGATTGTACTAAGACTCAGAGTCATAGAGGTGTACAGCATGGAAACAAGCTCTTCAGCCCAACTCGGCCATGCCACACTGTTTTTTTTTAAACACTAAGCTAATCCCAATGGCCTGTGTTTGGCCCATATCCCTCTTTGCCCTCTTTTTAAAAGACAAAATTGTACATGCTTCTACAATCACCTCTGGCAGCTTGTTCCAGATACTCACTATTCTCTATGTGAAAAAAATACCCTCTGGACCATTTTGTATCTCTCACCTGAAACCTATGCTCTCTAGTTTTAGATTCCCCTGCCTTTGGGAAAATATATTGACTATCTAGCTGATCTATTCCCTTCATTATGTTATAGACCTCTATAAGATCACCCCTAAGCCTTCTACACTCCAAAGTAAAAAGCGCCAGTCTATCCACCTTATAACTCATCCATCAAATCCCAGTTGCACCTTAGTAAATCTTTTCTGCACTCTTTCTAGTTTAATAATAATCTTTCTATGATAGGGTGACAAGCACTGTACACAGTATTCTAAGTGTGGCCTTACCAATGTCTTATACAACTTCAACAAGACATCCCAACTCCTGTATTCAATATTCTTGTCCCCTGGGGGCCAACTTGGACACCAGATGCATCCACAATATGCCTGTGATAACCTCCAGGATTTACATGAGGAATCATTGATTGACCTTAATGTATGACTCATTGAATATAAGCTCTCTGGGGATTGGTAATTAACTAACCAGGTAGAGCTCATATACTGAGCCGAATATAAAGCAGGCTTCTGAATGGCCTACTGTTGTGTTGTCCTGGTTGAGAACTGTTTGTGTTCACCACAGGCTTATGGTTTTGCTTTATTTTGTGCAATAAAGCACTGTTCTTTTACAGCCGAATCCTGGAGTTATTATAATGCCCAAGGAACTTGATAGTTGACTGTGAAAGTCCAAATTTCTAGTTGAGTGTAAGTCCTACTTCCTATCAGTTATGTAACAAAGCTTGCACTTGTGTCATGTTTTGTATGAATGGCTCTAATGAATATCCATACAGCAGACAAATCCATCAGTCCTCGAGGATACTGAATCTGGAAAATCTCTGGTTCTGATCTGGTGCCAACTGATAATTTTTTTGAAACAAAATGTACAATGAAAGTTGTGAGCAACATAGATTCTTCATTGACAGATAGCTGTCAAAAATCAATACTTACATCGAGTTTTGTGAAGGTTGAACCCTTTCCCAATTTTGCCAAGTTCTTACCCACATAGGATGAACTTGGTATTCAATCGCTTTGTCCAGTTGGGTAAGCTCCACTCAATTTGATTTGATTCATTATTGTCACATGTATTAGCATACAAGGAAAAGTATTTTTTTCTTGCGTGCTGTACAGACAAGGCAGATCATACATAGAGAAGGAAAGCAGAGGGTGCAGAATAGAAAATGGGTGCAGGAGTAGGTATTTCGGCTCTTTGAGCCTCTGTGACTATTCAATATGATCATAGCTGATCATGGACTTCCAGTATCTCACTCCTGCTTTCTCTCCATACACCTTGATCCCTTTAGCCACAAGGACCACACCCAGCTCCCTCTTGAATATATCCAATGAACTGACCCAACCATTTACTGTGGTACAGAATTCCATAGGTTCACAACTCTCTGAATAAGTTCTTCCACATCTCAGTTCTGAATGGCTTACTTCTTATTCTTAAACTGTGACCCCTGGTTTAAGAATTCCCAAATATCGGGAACATTCTTCCTACATCTAGCCTGTCCAGTCCCATCAGGTTTTATATGTTTCTATGAGATCGCTTCTCATTCTTCTAAATTTCAGTGAGTTCTTCATATGCCAGTCTAGTATTTCCAGGAATTTGTAGTGTTACTGTCATAGCTAGGCTGTCGAGAAAAATCAACTTAATATGAGGTTGTATATCCAGCATTGTATCATTGCCTGCTACGCCTGCTAATATTTTTGATTTGATTTATTATTGTCACATGTATTGGTTTACAGTGAAAAGTATTGTTTCTTGTGCACTATACAGACAAAGCATAACATTTATAATGAACGAAAGAGAGGGTGCAGAATGTAGTGTTGTAATCAAAGCTAAAATGTAGAGAAAGATCAAGTTAATATGAGGTAGGTCCATTCAAAATTCTGATGGTAGCAGGTAAGAAGCTGTTCTTGAGTTGATTGGTATGTGACCTTAGGCTTTCGTATCGTTTTCCTGGTAGAAGAAGGTATGTTCAAGGTGTGTGGGGTTCTTAATTATGTTGGCTGCTTTTCTGAGGCAGCAGGAAGTGTCGATAGAGTCAATAGATGGGAGGCTGCTTTGCATGATGGACTAGGCTTTGTTCGCAACTCCTTGGGGCCTTCTACAGAGCAGGAGTCATACCAACTGCAGCACAACCAGAAAGAATGCTTTCTATGGGGCATCTGTAAAAGTTGGTGAGAGTCGTAGCGGACATGCCAAATTTGCTTAGCCTCCTGAGAAAGTAGTTTCTGATAGTTCCATTGGGTTTTGGCACTGTGATCAACCCTAAGTAATGACATGTTGGTCCTGTGGCAAATTCAATTATACTTTGGTTCAAAATAGTGTAAATTTCCTTCATGACTTTTGGCAAAATTGGATGATGAACTTTTCTGCATGTAAATAGATATACTGGCTTCATTTCAGGATGTAAAATAATATGATATGTTGTCCTCAACTTTGCTAGTGCTATGAACAGCTGTGGAAGTTCAACTCTGGAGTTTGTGGGATATTCTCAGCTTTTTACTTGCTATAATCTGCAAATCAGATACAAGTCTGGACAGGTTTCCTGCTTAAGAATGGACAACACTGGTTCAGGATCATACAAGGTTTCAGTGAATTTTTTCTCTGTATAATGAAGGGATTATGACCTTGAGTTCTATACCTCTCGGCTTGTGTAAGATTCTACACGATAGCTGAAGAAAACTTTCCTCCAACGTCAATATCTGTCCAGCATCAGAAAGAACCAAAACTGCTGCACCTGTGTCTAACTTGAAGTGTGTCTTTTTTCCCAGGATATCAGCATGTCAGTAGCTTCTGCTTGGTTCCTGATCTCTGCAGGAAAGGCATCACAATATCACTGTTACCTTCCACTTCAGAGATCTTGTCATCTTGTGAAGGCTTCTCCTTTTGCTTACTCTGTATGAGTTGCTTGCTGTGACACAGAGCATGAAAGTGGTCTTTGGCTGAAAATGTTTCTCACCCCCATTTCTTCCCACTACACCAATCACAATTGACTGCAATAGTTAATGGATGCTCTTCCTAATTCCCTTTCCTTTATATGGACGCGTCTCCTTTTAAATTTAACATGCCCCACTGATTCCGTCATTTTTGTCATCCTGAAATCGTCGAGTGAATTTTCTTCCTGACCTCAGCTTGTTGGCCTTTAACCTTTTAAGATTAACATTTTTCGACTTCAAGTAGTTAGATGATGCTCTATCCAAGACACTGACAACAATTCTATCACTGATTAGTTCACCTTTTAAAAAGCCATGTACAGAGTTCTCTGCAAGACTAGTCAGAGCAATGATAAATGTATAAATATTTTCTTCTTGTCATGAGGTATGTTTGTTAAATTTAGTCTGCTCTGTTAATAGAATCCAAACCATTTAGGGTCAAGACCAAGACACAGAGCTTTTCATTACTGAGTTTAATAAGATTCTTTTAAGCACACAGCTCTCTCCCTCACACATCTATGTCCCAGCAGTTAGCAACGTATATGAGCTCAAAGTACTTAACTGAATAATGTCCTTCACTATGTATCTTCATAGAATCCCTACAGTGCCTGAATAAGGTATTGCCTGCAGAGGCACCCTTGCATATAACAGCGTATTGACCTGCTCACCACTTGGCTTTGCCACAAGGCCTGACACGGTCTGATATCTAGTTGATCTTCAGTGCCATTTTGGCCATGCTTCTGCCTACTTGACAATTGCAACCTACTCAAAACTTTCCAGTAATGGCAGAGACTTTTCCACACTTTTTCCTTCACTCACTACTACCAGATAATATTATTGGTCTTGTTGTGCTAATGCAAAATATTTATAGTCTGCTGAAACAAGGAAAATGCCAACTTTTTTTGGAATACATGTTACTGTGAATTAAATCTCGTGACAAAGTTGTACAAGAGAGAACAAGATCATGCAACTCGGTATCACTTCCTATGATGATGTATACTATGTCTCATTAGCATCTCACACAGTTAGAGTTAACCCATTATATTCTAGATACGTATGCCATGCTGGCAACATGATGCAGATAAAATGGTACAAGTGTCCAACTTGAAATGGATTCAAGAATGTTTCAAAATCAATCCAAGTCTCACTTACGCTCAAAGCTGACTCTAATTTGGTACTAATATCCAGGCAAGTCACAAGGTTACCCGGTGTAGTAAATGGATTTTGTTCTTACAGTTCAGATCATGATATCTTATTAGAATAGAGAGTGTTTTATTCCCCATTTCTTCTATGAATCTGTAGCTGAATTAATCTGTGACGGAAATGATGAAAGTACTCTAAATCCCCCGCACTGATGAGCAGATAAATACCTTTCTGAGCTAATTGTCTTATTTGATCATTGCTGTATTTATACTATTACCAACAACCTGTACTGATTCCCCCCTCTGCTGACACTATAGTTAAGAAAGCCCACCTATTTTCTCAGAAGACTAAGGAAATTTGGCATGTCCATTATGACTCTCACCAACTTTTACAGATGCACTATAGAAAGCATTTTTTCTGGTTGTATCACAGCTTGGTATGGCTTCTGCTCTGTCCAGGACCACAAGAAACAACAAAGGAGCATTAATGAAGCCCAGCCCATTACTCAAACCAGCCTCCCACCCATTGACACTGTCTACACATCCCGTAACCTTGAAAAAGCAGCCACATAATTAAGGACCCCAAGCATCCAGGATGTACTCTCTTCCACTTTCATCCGTTGGGAAAAGCTTACAAAAGTCTTAGGACACTTACCAACCGACCTAAGAACAGCTTCTTCCCTGCTGCTATCAAACTTTTGAATGGACCTACCTTGCATTAATTTGATCTTTCACTTCAACCTAGCTATGACCGTAACACTACATTCTGCACTCTCTCCATTTCTTCTCTATGCTTTGACTGTATAGCACGCAAGAAACAATACTTTTCACTGTATACCAATACATGCGACAATAATAAATCTAATCAAACCAAAACTATCAGCACGCACCAGCACAACATTGAAAAAATGCATCCTAATTCCATGCCTATTTCTCTTAAAAGTTGACTAAGAGTTAAGATATGTTTCCGGTTGCATTTACAAATGTCATACAAGGTATAGAAGAAGTGAAGTCTTGCTTATTGCATGTTGTATAGAAGCTTATTTCGATTGCCTCTGAGATATTGTGTGCTGTTTTGTTCCCTTACCTCAGGAAGGATATCATTTCCAGACTCCAGGAATGGTGGGAGATTGGGTAAACCCATAGAATCATAGAATCCTACAGCGCAAGAAGGATCACAATCCCACACAGGCCCTATTGCCATGCATTTACCCTAGTTAGTCCCCCTGACATTAAGGGACAATCTAATGTGGCCAATCAACTTAACACACTCTTCTTTGGACTGTAGGAGGAAACTGGAATATCTGGAGAAACACATGCAGACATGTGGAGAATATGCAAACTCCTCACAAACTGTGACCCAAGCCGGGATTTGAACCCTGGTCTCTCGCACTGTGAGACGGCATGGCTAACTGCTATGCCACCTGCATTGGCCTGCATTTCTAAGGTATCGCAGAGTGAGAAGTGATTTCTTTGAAACCTACAAAATACTTTGTGATATAGACAGGATTGATGCAGGTAAGGTGCTTCCCTAGGTTGGCAAGTTGAGAACCAGTGTCACAATTTCAAAATACAGGAAAAGCTACTTAGGAGATGAGAGAATTTTCTTTTACTCAGAGTTGTGAATCTTTTGGAATTCTCTACCCCAAAGGGCTGTGGAAGCTCAGTCATTGAGAATGTTTAATATAGAGATTGGCAGATTTCTGAGTAATGACAATCTACAGGGTTATGGGGATAGTGTGTTTAAAGGCATTGAATGTCCAATCAGTCATGATGGTATTGAACTCACCAACCAAGGGAAGCATGTTTCCTGCATCAACCCTGTCTATGCCACAAAGTATTTTGTATTGAATAGTGAAGCAGGTTTGATGGGCTGAATGGCCTACTGCTGTTCCTGTATTCCCAGGTGGGTGATGGGTGAAGAGGGTGCTTATAAAATATGTTGATATTTTTGTGATCCAGTTTTCCTCTTCTCATAGATTGTCCACATTAGTGCTGCCAATGAGCCCTTTCCTCTGGACTCAGTGTCAACATTATTCAACCCATTAGCCATCTCTAGTTCATTCTAGTCTCAAAAATGTTGTTCTTTATTCATGTGATACAAGATTAATACCACTCCAGTTGCAAATCGCAACCCATCATGAGTATACACAACCAACATTTTGATGCATTATCCTGATCAAACTGAGTGAAATAATAATTGGTTTGGTAAATATTATTAAAATAATATACAGAGGGAGTAATTCTAATTGTGGAGAATGGTTGACTTCCATTGAAGTTAGCAGGGTGGCACAGTGACATAGAAGTTAGACTGCTGCGTCACAGTGCAAAGAACCCAGGTTCCATTCCTGGCTTGGATCACTGTCTGTGTGGAGTCTACATGTTCTCCCCATGTCTGTGTGGATTTCATCTGGAACTGGTTTCCTTCCATTAGTCCAAAAGATGTGCTGGTCAGATGCAGTGGCCATGCTAAATTCTCTCTCAGTGTACCGGAGCACAGTGTGACAACTAGGGCATTTTCACAGTAACGCCATTGCAGTGTTAATGTAAACCTACACATGCCTAAAAGGAAGGAAGGAAGGAAGGAGCAACAGGTGAGGTGCCTGATGGGTGGCTTATCTGATAATGTCCAATTTACACTAAGCGGCAAGATGACACCTAAAGAGATATACTTCTGGGTAATGGCACCTTATGGAGTGGTGAGTTAGGTGGCAACTACACGAACCTCAGTCTTGCAATTTTTGCCACCCTTGGTGTGACTTTGAACTGCGTTGTAACACATTCAGAGCAATGTGTTAGACATTACATGGTGTAACAGTGAAGGTGATAGGCTGCTTGATATTATACATACCTGCAGAATTCATGCAAGACATAACAATTCAACTCGAAATATCTTCCCTGCAAGCCACCAGCACTTTAAAAATAATTAAATCGCTATGATCTTACCATCAGCAAGTACCAGCTGTAACCATGGCAACTCCCTGACCATGTTTGCCGCTGAGCACACAGGATTGCCTGCAGTCTATGAAACAATTCACTGATGCTGCACTGATCACCCTAAAATACGAGACAATCTGCAACAGACTACTGAAACTCAATTTTAACATGCTTACCCAAAACTACATGTACACAAATACTGCTTCATTATACCATCTTCCAAGACAACACACACACACACACACTCTCACTGTTCTTTCTAATAGTCAGCATATAGTCACTACATTGTCATGTTCTCTTCCTAATGGCCACCATGTACAAACTCAATTGCTAAATTGTCTTCTTAATAGCCAGAACATGCGCTTACTTTCTAACACTTCACTGCTTTTCCTAATAGCTGGCACGTACATGCAACCAGAATTGGACAATATTTCTCACAATCACCACTTACACACCCTCAGGAGCTGCAAATTTCCTCTATAGTTAGTAGTCACTATAGTCTATCGCTACCTCCCTCTCCTAATGGCTGGTTACACACACATATTTCATTGCTTCATCCACTTTCTAATAGCCAGTCTATGGGTGCATAACATCACTTCAATATCTGCCCCGCAGCAAGCTGAAGCATACACGCGTATATCCTCATTTATAGCCAGTACAGAAAACAAAACATGTTTGCACACACACCATTAGTGCGTCCTCTTGATGATATCTCCCACATGTGCATTGCCACCACTGTATCCTTGTCCTGATAAACTCACAGATACCTTGCTGCTATATTCTCATCCTAAAACAGACTCCTTCAGGCGTAAACACTCAGTTCAGGACAAACGTCAATCTTCAATTTGCAAATGCTCCAAGTTCATGCAAGGATCACAATACAAATTGGTCTTGTAACACACACTCAGGAGGATACCTAATTATTTGTTGACCACTTTGCCTGAGCCTCAGAAAATTACGGTCTTGCAATGAGTCTCAAAAAAGAGAAGGATCTTATACCAACCTAACCAACCTACCCGTGACCACAAATTCCAAGACCCTATCCTCACCATCAACAGTACACCCCTCAACCACTATCTTGAGGGGGATGTTGTTCTCACCAACAACAACACATTGGATAATAAAATTATCCAACACAGCTCAACAATTGGCAGACTCAACCACAGGTTTGGAGGGATCACGGAGCTGTCTCGAAACAAAGATCAAAGACTTCCAGGCTGTGGTTCTCACATTGCTTTTCAATGGCATTTATACCAGCATCACATAAGGTAATGACTTACAGTCAACCTTTGTTGCTTAAAGTCCATTTCAACAACAGATAGCAGGACAAAATCCCAAACACTGAAGTAACTGCAAGGTTCCACATATCTGGTATTGAGACCATGCAAGCTCAGGTTTGAGTCATAGAAGAATAGAATTATAGAATCTTTACAGAGAAGAAGGAGGCTATTCAGCCCATCAGCTCTGCACCAACCCTCCGAAAGGACCCAGTGCCTTCACTCTTCCCTATCCACATAACCGCAAGCATTTATTTACTATGGCTAATACATTTCACCTATACATTTTGGGCACTAAGGCATAATTTAACATGGCCAATCCACCTAACCTGCACACTTTTGGATGTTAGACTGTGCTTCATAGCACCAGGACTCAGGTTCAATTCCCAGCTTGGAGAGTCTGCATATTCTCCCCATGACTGCTTAGGTTTCCACCAGGTGCTCTAGTTTCTTCGCACGGCTGAAAGACATACTGGATAGGTGCATTGGCCATGCTAAATTCTCCCTCAGTGTACCCAAAGAGGCACCGAGTGTGGCAACTGGGGGACTTTCACAGCAACTTCATTGCAATTTTAATATAAGCCTGCTTGTGACACTAATAAGTAAAGTTTAAAATTGGAGCATCCAGAGGAAACCCATGCAGACACGAAGAAAATATGCAACTCCAGGTTAAGAATTGAACCTGGGTCCCTGGCCTTGTGAGACAGCAATAATAACTATAGTGCCACTGTGCCAGCTATGTGGTGCATGTGGAGAAATCCTGCATGCCAAAGATGGTATTCCACAACCAGCTGAGTGCAGGAACCCGCATCACCGAATGCTCCAAACTCGGGTACACAAACATCCTGAAAGCCACTCTCAGTGACTGTAAGTTGGACAACATATCCTGAGGAAAAGAACAGCAATCTTGGGAGTAATCAAAATGGAGAAGACTCTGTCATCAAACAACCTCAGCATCTGAGGAAAATAGAACCAGTTTCTTATAGGACAAATGAGCATGTCACAGAGTCACCCATCCAACAGTGAATTCATAAGTATTATGTGCAAACAGATCTCTAGATCCAGATTTTGTTTAACCTCATGTATAAGATGACATCAGCTGAAACTCTGAACAACTGGTCTCCTTGCTGAACACTCATCAGCTGAAGTGACAGAAGAATCCATCAAACCCCATTACTACAACAGCTCCTTCTACATTTATCATTTTGCACCAGTCTAAATGCTTACTCGTTTCTTAAAAGCCAGCTTGCATTTCCATTCTACCACTGAATCCTCTTCCATATTTAACATAATCACGACATACATTTATTCTGTCTGTGTGTCTTCCATTATTGTATATTATGATAACTATTATCATATCATTTCATGTCCTTTATAGTTAAACAGCACACACAAGCACGCATAAGGGAGGTGGTAGTTATCATAATGTCATTGGACTGGTGGTCCAGAGGCCCAGACCAGCGCGCTGGGAGATGTGAGTTTAAACCTCTTCATAATTTAAGTTCAATGAATTAATAAAACAGGAAGTAAAAAAGTTGTTTTCAGTAATGGTGACCATGAAACCATCAGAATCATTAAATCACAGAATCCCTACAATGCAGAAGGAGGTCATTCAGCCCATTGAGTCTGCATCAATAACAATCTCACCCAGGACATATCCCTGTAAACCCATATATTTACCCCACTAATCCCTCTAATCTATGCATTCCTGGTCACTAAGGGACAATTTAGCATGGCCAATCCATGGCTAATTGGATTATCATAATGGCCCATTATTGATGTCCTTCAAAGAATTAAATCTGCTGTCCTTACTCTGTCTAGCCTACTTGTGGCTCCACACCAAACAATGTGCTTGAGTCTTATCTACTCTCTGAAATGGCCTAGCAAGCTATTCTGTTATAGCAGTCCACACAAAAAAGTCAAAAAGGAATAAAACTGGACAGACAACCTGTCATTGACATAGGCACCAGAAACAATGTGGCACATGCTGCTTAATTGATCCTGCAAAGTCCTCCTTACAAATATCTGGGGACTTGTGTTAAAATGGGAAGAGCTGACCTCAAACAACATCCTAACATCATCACACTCACTTAGTCGTAGCTTACTGACAATGCTCCAGGCACCACCATCATCTTCCCTGTATATATTCTGGCCCACCAGCAGAGATAACATGTGACATTCGTGTACTTTAAGAGAATTTTTTTTACAATCATTCTCTGCAACTCTCAGTGTTGCCAAGTTGTCTATAGAAACCTTTTTACTGCTTCTTCAGTGATTTAAATGAGTCTTGTTTATTTTTACTCTCAGTTGTTTTATGACCTTACATTTTTAGGAGGAAGGTCATATATTCTGGATTTTTTTTTCTTTTCCTTTGTGAATTTGAGGTTTTGTTTTCTGTTTGGATGCAGAGTTAGTTTTAGAAGAAACATCCGACTAAAAGCAGTGACCCTCTTTTTTTCTCTCTCTCTCTCTCCTTAGTTTTGGAAATTCTGGTGGTTAGTTGAAAGCAAGGCTTCTTGCTTTCCTGAAATAGAAACTCTGCTGTTGGTGGCTTGACCAGAGGCTTTCCCTGGTGTTCTGGGAAACTGTTCAGAACTCAAACTGTTCTGAGTATATTCTGAGTATAGAAGTTACAAGGCTGAGAAGTCAGGATTTTCAATTCTCCAAACAACGGACTCAATTCCAGTGTCATGAGAGCATTAATCTTTGCCACATTGAACTAATTTAAAGGCTTTTGTGTATGGGTTTATTTGATTGAAACATTTTAGATATATTTGTTATGAGTGATGCATTATTATGGTTGTTTTGTTTTTGTTTGTAACTGATAAACATTCTTGTTATTTTTCTTACACATTAACTTGATTCTTAAATAAACTTTGTTTGATAAAACTCCCTAGTGGATCATTTGAACCATACCTGAAATGAATATCATGTTCATCCTAGCCGAATTCAAAGTGCAAAACTTTTATCCAAGCAGGTTTCATTAAATGCAGTGGAGTTTCTGATCTGAATAATAACAAATGACATAGGATGGAATGGCTGTGGGAGCCCTCAACATTGACTCAGACACCACACACTCCCTTGGCTTCAAGGCAAATATGGGCAAGGAAACCTCCTGTTGATTTCCACTGACTGCACTCTGGTCTCCCATCTTCAGCTGATAAATCAGTGCTACTCCATGTTGAACTTCTCATGGGAAAAACACTAATGGTACAGAATGTAGTCTGGAATGGGGACTTCAATGCCCATCACCATGAGTGACTTGTACGACCACTATTGACCATGCTGGCCAAATCCTGGAGGATATTATTGACAAACGAGCGGATGGTAAGGGTACAAACAGGAGGGAAAAGCATACTTGACCTCAGTATTGCCCATGTACCTATTGCAAATATCTCCATTCATGTATGTGTAGGTAGCAGTGACTGCTACACAGTCCTATTGGAGCCAAAGCCCTTTCTTCACACTGATTATAACATCCATCATGTCATTAACTGAGATAGTTTGCAAACAGATCTAGGAATTCAAAACTGGGCATCCTTGTGCTATCCCCAAATAAACCTGTTGGACTTTAATCTGGTGTTGTGAGACTTCTTACCATTCATGAAATACCATGGGCCATCATCAATGACTGAATTGTATATAAACACAATCTGTAACATAATGGCACAGCATATCCCCCACTCTACCCCAGTTCAGTGAAGAATACAGGAGGGCATACCATGAGCAGTGGTAGGAATTCCTCATAATGAGATGTCAACCTAGTGAAGCTCCAACACAGGACTACTTGCAAACCATACAGTGGAAGCAGCATGCAATAGACGGAGATAATCAATCCCATAGTTAATGGATCACAGCAAAGAGCTGTAGTCCTGCAACACCTAATTATGAATGGTAGTGGACGATTAAACAGCTAACCAGAGGAGGAAAGGATCCACAAATATCCCCTCAATTATGGAGGACCCCAGCAAATTGATATAGAAGAAAAGGCTGAAGCGTTCGCAACCACCTTCCGCCAGTAATGCCAAGCGGATGTTCCATTTGGGCCTCTTCCAGAGTCCCAGTGTTAAATATGTCAGTTCTCATACAATTCAATTACTTCCACATGGCATTAAGAAACAGCTGTTGGCACTGGATACAGAAAATATGGGTCCTGAATACATTCCAGCAATAGGACTGAAGACATATAATCCAGAACTAGACATGCCGCTAGCCAGGCTGTTCCAATACAGCTACAACGCCGGAATCTATTAGGCAATGTGGAAAATTGCCCAGGTATGTTCCGTCCACAAAATGCAGAACAATCATCAACAAATAGAAGGGATCATTGACAATCCTATCAAGCAATACTTACAAGCAAGACTAATCTAGAAGTCCTAGAAACCCTGCAGTCAAAAGGAGGCCATTCAACCCATCGAGTCTGCACCAACAATAAGTCCCCCCTCGACCCTATCGCTGTAACCCCACATATTCACCCCGCTAACTCCTCTAACCTACACATCCTGGAACCCTAAGGGGCAATTTAGCATGGTCCATGCATCTAATTCACACATCTTTGGACTGTGGGAGGAAGCCCACATTGACAAGGGGGGAATGTGCAAACTCTACACAGACAATAAGCCAAGCCAGGAATTGAACCTGGAGCTCTGAGGCAACAGTGCTAACCACTGTGCCGTTGTGCCACCCTTTGTGACACCATGCTGTCCCTAACGCACCATTGCTGAGTTTTGATTCTATCAGGGTTTCTAAGATCCTGACCTCATTATACTCTTGGTCCAAATGTGCATGAAAAAGGTGAGGTGAGAGTAACTGCCACTGACATCAAGAGCAAATGTGGCATCAAAGAGACCTTAAACTGAAGCTAGCAGAAAGGGAAATGGTTGTGGTTGTTGGAGGTCTGTCATCTCAGCCCCAGCACATTGATGGTTCCCCAAGCGAATCTTCTTCAGCTGTTTCAGCAATGATCTTCCCTCCAGCACATGGTTCCCTTATCTTTGTCCTGAAAGTGTGACCCTGAATTTAAAACAGTGACCCCAGTCTGGACTCATCCACAGGAGGAAACATCCTTTCCATGTCCACCTTGTCAAAACCATTCAGCATTTTATACACTTCAATCACAGAATCCCTACAGTGTAGAAGGAGACCACTCAGCCCATTGGGCTTGCAATGCTAACAATCCCAGCCAGGCCCTTTTCCCCCAACCCCATGAATTTACCCTGCTAATCCTCCTGACACTAAGAGAAAATTTAGCATTGCTAAATTTGCATCACCTGTGAATTCCCCTTCAAGACACATATCATTTTGATGTGGAACTAATTTGCTATTTTCTTACTATCACTCGGTCAAAGTCCTAGAACTCCTTCCGAACATCAATTTAGATGTACCTGCAACAGATGGCCAACAGCTATTCAAGAAGGTGGCTCAGCAGCATCATCACAAATGCAAATCAGGGATGAGTAACAAATACACACATTCCCATGAAAGAATATTTGACAATTACAAATTCATATCCTCCACACAAGGCTAGGTCTATTACACATGCTCGATTTCATCTAACAAAATGTTTAATATTCATTTGCTTTTCCTGACACCAACCAAAAGGTGTGCCACTGTCCTCCAGAATTCAAGTTAACTACTCAGTGTTCCAGCTATTCTCTGAGGTAAACTTCTTTAGGGATGTTTCCGTTAGCTTTTAGGCTACACAACTCTCTCGCTTTTCAGTACAGGTATCATGAATGTGGATCCCTTTGTTTGGGGTTGTTGGCAGATAACTACCTTCCTACAGATTGCTAAGCTAACTGAGGTGACTCTTTTCCGTTACAGGAATCTGTGAGGACCACTACAGATTTATTCCACCAACTGCAAGTTAGGGAAAAAAAATATAAAGCTGCTTTTCCTTCATGAAATCCAAATTGAAATGAAGCCCCACCCATGTTCCACACGTGAATGATGAAGTTAGTGTTTTCTCTGCTTGAAGTACAAGCCTAACTGACTATCATGTCCTTTTGGCTCTCTCTAACTTGTGAGATGCATTCTATACCAAAGCAAAGATGCAATCATGTTTGTCTAGATGGGCCAAGTGGCCTTGTTAAGCATTTAGGGATTTTATGGATATGGATTGGTGCATCCAAATTTAAATCAAAATGCAATCCCATTTATCAACTTGACCATCCTTCTTTGTAATCCACGTACATATGGTGTCCAGAACAGTGTACTTAACGAACAGGTTGAAAAAAGACACGTGTGGGGTTCCGAGAAGACACATATAAAGTGTAAAATTTCATCAATGATAGACTACACCGTGAGCATTACAGAGGCATAACTTTGTAGTTTAAATTCAATCTGACAAACTTCCCAACTTAAAATCTCAAAATCCACATGAATAATGAACATCTTGGATTTCACCCACAAGAATCCGTAACTTTGTGCAGCTCCAATTGATCTCAGAGCCGGAATTCTGGATCAGGCTTCCAGTAACAATAACCAGATAGTGCATTTATTGTGGCTGATCCTCAGAATAAAGCAGAGTTTTCCGGAAACTGCTGCTCAGAGAGGATTTGTGGAAAGAACAAGACAAGTTAACAATTCAGGTGTAACAATTCATCATAAATGGAAAAACAAGTTACCAATTTAAACTGTATAAAGTGGATTACAACAACAGGAAAGGAAATAATGAAAACACAAACAAGACGCAATGGCAAAAATGATCCATTCATACAAACATGCAAATAAGGAGTAGGTCTGGTCATTCAGCCCTTTGACCCTGTTCTGTCATTTAATAAGATCGCAGCTGATTTGATGGTGGCCTCAAGTCTATTTTCCTGTGTTCCCATTATATCATTTGACTCCCTTGTCAATCAAGAATCAGTCTTAAAAACATGCAATGACCCTGCTTCCATTGCCCTCTCACAAAGAGGAGTCCATGGACAGACTGAGGAAAACATTTTCCTCACCTTAATCTTAAATTTGAGACCTTTTTTTAAACAGTGTCCCCCTAATCTTAATCACTGTCATAAAGGGGAAACATTGAGTCCCCACAGGATCTTTTCAATAAGATCATCTCGCATTCTTCTAAACTCCAATCAATACAGGCCCGACCTGTCAACTTTTCCTCATAAGATAACCCCTTCATCTTACAACACCAAAACCAAAACCAGTGACGGCACGATGGTTAGCATCAGTGTTCGATTCCTGGCTTGGATCACTGTCTGTGTGAAGTCTGCATGTTCTTCCTGTGTCTGTATGGGTTTCCTCCAGGTGCTCAGGTTTCCTCCCCCAGTCCGAAAGATTGGTTAGATGGATTGGCCACGCTAAATTCTCCCAAACAGGCACCGAAGCATGGCAACTAAGAGATTTTCACAGTAACTTCGTAGCAGTATTAATGTAAGCCTACTTGTGACACAAATGCACATACTTCAAACTTAAACCACGTATAATATAGCTGTGGTAAACTCTACTACTTTTGTCTCCAGAGACAAAACAAAGGCAACAAAGTGATCACTTAATCCTCAGATGGTTCCCCCCAAGGCAGATGAGACCACCCCATGAATAGTGGTTGCTTATAGGCAGTTGCAGGAGTTGCTGTCTAACATGGAAGAAATGTTTGTGGTCCAAAGCAGTGATGTTGACGAAGATGCATAGCCAGGGTTTACAATGTGTTCGTATTTCAATCAGCCTTTCTCCATCTGCCGAGAATTTAACAACTAATTTTTAAATTGGCACATGCATACAGAGAATCGGGAACAAAACAATTGTACTCGCTTCTCCGAGGATTTATCCCTTGGTTCAGTTCTAAGCACTAATTCTTTTTCTATTCTGCCCCATAAAATGTTAAATCTGTTGATAATCCAACCTTGTAATTGCCACAATCCACTCTACATGAAGCGGCTAAGTAGAAAACAAGCTGGACTCTTGCCAGATCACTGAGGCCTGGGTGTGTGTGTGTGTGCCTGTTACTTTTTTCTTCATCAATTCTTTGGGGTTTTTTTGATGCAAGACATCCACAGAAACACCTTTGCATACTGTTCATGCGCCAATCTGTTTGAATTTTACCTTGTGCATACATGCCACATTAAACATAATCCCTTCATTTATTTTCACTCTTGCTTTTCCACTGGTGGCCCATTCACTTGATTTCTCTCCCCTCACTGAACAGACATAAGCTTGCGGCCTCTGTTTCTCAATGGTGCATTTTGAATTCAATTGTATTCAGGCTCTTCTCCACTTTTGATGGATTCATAGAATCCCTACAGTGGAGAAGGTTGTCATTTGGCCCATCGGGCCTGTACTGCCAATAATCCCCCAGGCCTTAGCCCTGTAACCCCACATATTTACCCTGCTAATCCCCTTGACACTAATGGACAATTTATCATGTCCAATCCGCCTAAATCACACATCATTGGACTGCGGGAGGAAGCCAGAGTACCCAGAGGAAACCCATGCAGACACGGGGAGAACATGTAGACTCCACAGTGCCCAAGCCAGGAATTGTACCTGGGTCCCTAGCATTGTGAGGCAATAATGCTAACCACTATGCCACCGTGCGCCCAAATTGTGACTCTTCTTTCTTACCCACTGATAGTCCAACTTCACAATTCCTCTCCCAGTGTCAGGGAGCACTGCATGATCAGCACTCTAAGAGCATGGCATACTGTAGTATATTGGTAATATTACAGGACTCCAGTAACCTGCTATGATGATCCAGGATGTGCGCAACTGTAACGTGAGGAAAACCTTTTTTCACAATGGGTGATGGCTTGGGTCTGGAATGCACAGCTTGGAAATGTGGTGAAAGCAAGTTTGATCGAGACATTGAAGAGAGCATTAGATGGTTGCTTGAATAAAAGCAATGCGCAGGAATACGGGGGAAAAGAAAGAGGAATGACCACAATATTCCTGTGGTGAGCCAGTGTGGGCAGATGTGCCAAATGGCATCCTTCAGCACAGAACAATTGTTGCGAATTGGTGAGTTATTTATTTATTTCACAGGATGTGGGCATCACTGCTAGGCCAGCATTTATTGCCCAAACCTAAATGCCCTCCATTTCATGAAGGCATTTGAGAGTCAAACACATTGCCACGAAGCTGGAGTCACTGGTAGCCCAGGCTGGGCAAGGATGGTAGATTTCCTTCTCTGAAGTACATTAGTGAACCAAATGGGTTTTTACAACAATTGACAATAGTTTCATAGTCACCATTAGACTTTTAAATCCAAATTTTTAATTAATTCAAATTTCACCACAACGTTACTCTGGTTCTGTGGATTACTAGTACATAGTATTACTATGAAAATACTTGTTACACCACTACCTTTCCAAATCGCATCACACAGTTGGGGAGTTTAAATTGAATTAATTAGATGGATCTAGAATCGAGAGTTGGAATCGATAATGAAGCTACGAGATTGTTGTAAAAGTCATCTGGTTCATGAATCTTCATTCTTTAGGAAAGGAAATCAGCTTTCCTTCCTCTGTTTGATTTAGTATACACAGCAATTTGGTTAGGTCTTCACGACAAGCCACTCAGTTCTATTCAAGAATGTGTCGGAATGGACAATGAAAGCTGGCATCCCACAAATGAATGAAAAGAAGTACTGAAGGGATCAAAATCTATTGGAATGATCGCTGTTGAACAAGGTAATGCCATTTTTTTTGTTTATATCCAATTCAATCCAATCAAAGTTCAATTCAAGGCCCCAGTTAGTGAGACATTCCCGATCCAAGCTGAAAAGATAGGCTTCCCACTTCCTGTCCTGGGCTTGATCTACATGATCCAAACTGATTGAAGCAGGCATTGCACTTCCTCCAAGGCTTGATCTTATTCGCATCTTAGACAAAAGGCCTTGATGTCGCTTTATAAAATGGTTTCAAATAAACCTCATGACTTCAACTAATTGCAGGATTCCAAAACCACACCTGATCCTTGCCAAATATTTTTGTTTTGTTCCAATTAGTCAAATCAAGTCTAATTCAGAGTCTCATCAAGTTGAGACATTTCCGATCCAAGCTGACAGGACAGGGGTTCTCACCTCCTGTCTCGGGCTTGATCTATATGATCCAAGCTGATTGGAGTAGCCATAACTCCTCCTCCAAGGATTGATCTAATTTGCATCTTAGCCAAAAGGCCAAGATTCCGCTTTAAACAATTGCTTCAAAGAAGCTAAATTGTAACCTAATGGCTTCAACCAAGCACAGCATGTCGATACTACACTTGATCTTAGCCAAAAGGCCGAGAAGCACACTGTAATTGGGATTCCTGTTACACTTATTCAGACACTGTTAATCCTAGGAAACAGATGATGACTCATACACAGCATATTACAGCTGTCCCATTTGATTACTCATATAATTGATGGCTTCCCCAAGTATTTACTATGTTTACATTCCAAATTATTACAAATTGCAGTTCTCCAAAGCTCGAGTTCAAAATAGGCTTTTTATCAAACTTTGTAATTTAGGATGAATCCTTCTACCATTTGAATTTATTCTTCCACCATCACGTAGATTTTTTTTATTCTTTTGCAAGAGGTGGGCATCATCGGGAGGGCCAGTATTTTTATTACCCATCCTTATTTGCCCTTGAGAAGATGGCAGTGAGTTGCCATCTTGATATGCTATAGCCCATGTGATGCAGGTACATCCATGGTGCTGTTACGGAGGGAATTACAGGATTTTCACCCAATGCCACTGAAGGAACGGCCATATATTTCCAAGTCAGGATGGTATGGGGTTTGGAGGGGGAAATCTGAGGTGAGTTTGTTTGCATGCATCTGCTGCCTTTGACTTTCTAGGTGGTGAAAGTTGTGAATTTAGAAGGTGCTGTCAAATATGCCTTGGTGAGTTGCTGCAGTGCACCTTGAAGATGGCACACACTGCTACTTTTGTGCATCAGTGGTAAGGAAGAGGGTATTGGGGATGATGGAAGGGATATCAGTCAAATGTGCTGCCAAATCCTGAATAGTGTTGAGCTTCTTGACTGTTGTTAGAGCTTCACTCATCCAGACAAATGGATAATATTCCATTACACATGTGTTGATACTGTGCCTTTAAAGAATATGTTTATATCATGTTTCTTGTAAGAGGTATGTTTGAAATTCAGCTTTGTGATGCAGGATAATGGTTTGACCAGGAAAATCAACTAATAGCTGGGAGTTAGTGGTTTACAGCACAGAAACAGGCTCTTTAGCCCAACTTGTCCATGCTGCCCAGTTTTAATCTCTAAGCCAGTCCCAATTGCCTGCAATTGGCCCATATCCCTCAATACCCATCTTACCCATGTAACTGTTTAAATGCTTTTTAAAAGACAAAATCCTGCCTCTATTACTACTTCTGGCAGCTCATTCCAGACACTCACCATCTTCTGAGTGAAAAAATTGCTCCTCTGATCACTATTGTATCTCTCCCCTCTCACCTTAAACTTATAACTCTAGTTATAAACCCTCAATCTTCGGGAAAAGATGTTGTTTATCTACCTGATCTATGCCACTCATTATTTTGTACACAACAATAGATTACCCCAAGTCTCCTGTGCTCCAGGGAAAAAGTCCCAATGGTGGGAGAATGAGATAAGTACTCATTTTAGACATGGAGTTTTTGTTTAAGCAGAGCTGATGCATTTATGTTTAAGGCATTCAGGGTTTCAAAGTGGAGTTTTTATTAGGTTGATTGACAAGGACTGAGGCGTGTCCTTAATGGGAGGAGTTCAGTTTGTAGGAATAGACCCAGTTTCATTTTCATTTTAAAATACCAGCAGTTGCTGCTTGGGCTTCCTGGTCTTTCTCTGTGCAAGGACATTTTGAAAGTTCCAAGCCTGGTAACCCTATGTTAAAGAAATTATGCTTGTTCTTTGCTAACTAATTATGAAGTGAGTTTTAGTCAATCAGAGAAATATTGCTTGGTGGAGCTCAGTGATAGGAAAGCAGTTAAAAATTGCATCTTATAGATAACCTATGTTGTTAAATAAAGTTTCTTTTGACAAAATCTTCCTAATTTGTCAGGAGAACCATGCCTGGAGAGAAACATCATATCCTCATATTAATGCCAAGATAGAAAATAATTGGGATCTAGTCTGACTTCATAATAGACCTTGGGGTTTCTGATCTGGTATTGTAACACACTCCTGACTTGTGCCTTGTGGACTGTGAACAGGCTTTGAGGGGCCAGTAAACTAATTACTTACTGCAGGATTCCCAACCTCTGACCAACTTGTGTAGCAAAATATTTATGAGACATGGTCCAGTTCAGTTTCTAATCAGCAGTAATTGGCCAGGAACTTGAAAGTGGGGGATTCAGAAATGACAAAGCCATTGAATGTCCTGAGGAGATTGTTAGATTCTCTTGTTAGAGATGGTCATTACCTGGCATTTGTGTGCCACAAATGTTATTTGCCACTGATCAGCCAGGTCTTGTTGTCCAAGTTTTACTGCATTTGGACACTGGCCACTTCAGTATCTGGGGTGTTTTGAATGGTGCTGACATTGGGCAGTCATCAGGAAACATCCCTATGTTTGATCTTATGATGGAGAGAAGTTAATTGATGAAGCAGCAGAAGATGTTTGGATCAAGGCCATTACTCTGAGGAACTCTTCTGGGAATATGATTGATCTCCAACAATCACAATCATCTTCCTTGGTGTCAAGTATGACTCCAACAATTGGAGAGATCCCTCCCCCCCAATTCCCATTGACTCCAATTTTGTTGGGAGAACCATGATACCACACTCAATCAAATGCAGCCTTAATGTCAAGAGCTGTCACTCTCTTGAGCTCAGCTCATTTGTCTAGTAGATCCAGAACATTTCATTACATGAGCAATCAGACAAGCATGGTGAATCATTGGTCAACATCACATCCATCCCTGTTTGGAAAACCTTCTCTAATTTACTCCGACACTTAGCCAAAAATCAAACATTTCCCGGGAATGGTAATCAGATTCTGTAAGTACGCTATGGTATGAAGGAGTCATCACAGATTTACAGAGAGTGAACGGATTTGTTCTCGTCTTTGGGATAATGATTGACATTGTTGACAATTGAAGTTCTGTAGATGCACTGAACTTCTGATAATGCAGCAGAGGTGGGAAGATTTCTACACGGAAATTAACAAATGATTATGAACAGAATTGTATTGATACATTACAGCAGCGATAAGTAGTACATTAGTGTTGTATTTCTTTTGATTTAAAATGCATATGGATGAATTGGAGGCAGAAAAAAAATAGAATTGTTGAAGCTTGCTGACAAAATGTGTGTTGGTGAAGGGAATGGCAGAGGATTGTTAAAAAAAAACAGGAAACGCAAATCAAACACATGGGATTTAGGTATGTTGGGAACATGGACTAATGAGTAGCAAAAGGTATTCAGTGGCTACAAGCTCAGTTTAATGAGACAAGGGAAGAGAAATAATTAATTGGAAAAGAAGCTAAATAGCTTTAGGCTACAGGGCATAACACAGAACAGGAATCTGGGTATTTACTGTTGATCACTTATTGAAGACAATGCAGTCTTTGGGCAGCAATGAAGAAAGTTTATCAGATCTTAAAATGCAGCCAGATCAGTTCAGCACAAATACAAGTTGGCGCTAAGTATATACAAGGCACTAGAACACATGACCATACCAATGGATGGTACATTGGGCACAGTGATTAGCACTGCTGCCTCATTGCACCAGTGAACCAGGTTCGATTCCAACCTTGGGGGATTGCCATTATGGAGACTGCACATTCTCCCCATGTCTGCATGGGTCTCCCTCCAGGTGCTTCAGTTTCCTCCCACAGCCCAAAAGATGTACAAGTTAGATTGATTAGCCATGCTAAGCTGACCCTTAGTGTCAAAGCTAAATAGATGGGGTTATGGAGATAGGGCCTGGGTGGAATTGTTATCTGTGAATGCCCAATGGGCCGATTGACCTCCCTCTGCACTGTAGGGATTCTATGATTCATAATGGAATACAGCATTCAATGTTATTTGCCGTGCTACAGAAAAACTGAAGGAAGTGCAAGAAACAAAGCTGATACTTAATTTAAGGTTCCTGAGCTGTGAGGAATGGTTAAACAGTCTGAATTGCTAACTCTGGAGAAGAGAAAGCCTGGGGAGGCATTATGCATATTCAAGAACATTAAGAAAATAGACATATTGAATCCCAATAACATGTTTGAGAGTGTCTCAAACAGGAACTAAATAATCGAGCTTAGAAAGAGAGACGGTGCCAAACCAATTTAGATGTAACTGTTCTTCAAACAGAAGGTGGTGAAGTGTGAAATTGTCATCCATGTGTCACTGGGTAACCCAGCATTTATTGCCTATTCCTAATTGCCCTGGAGAGGATGGTGGTGAGCTGCCTTCTTGAACCACTGCAGTCCATGTATTGTAAGTACAACCCATAGTGCTGTTCAGGAAGCGAGTTCTAAGATTTTCACCCAGCGACAGTGAAAGAACAGTAATATATTTCCAAGTCAGAATGACAGTGGCAATTGGAGAGGATTTTCAGGTGGTGTTCCCATGTATCTGCTGCCCTTGTCTTTCTAGATGACAGCAGTCATAGAATTGGGAGGTTCTGCCCAAGGAGCCTTGGTGAGATCCTTGCAGTGCATTATTTAGTGTGGATAAATGACTGGAAGTTTTTTTTGACATTTAAGGGAATGACTGACTGAAAGTTAATTATTTGTGGGAATACTGGATGGACTGTAAAGTCCTGCACATCCTAGCATTCCCATTGCGCACTGCATTTACTGTTTTCTATAATTCTAACAAGGTTGGACAGGGTAGATTCAGAAAGAATGTTCCCAATGGAGAAGGAGTCCAGAACCAGGGGGTCATAGTTTGAGGATAAGGGGTAAACTTTTTAGAACAGAGATAAGGAGAAATTTCTTCACCCAGAATACAGCATTCAATGTTATTTGCCGTGCTACAGAAAAACTGAAGGAAGTACAAGAATAACGCTGATACTTAATTTAAGGTGCCTGAGCTGTGAGGAATGGTTAAACAGTCTGAATTGCTAACTCTGGAGAAGAAAAAGCCTGGGGAGGCATTATGCATATTCAAGAACATTAAGAAAATAGATATATTGAATCTCAATAACATGTTTGAGAGTGTCTCAAACAGGAACTAAATACTCAAGCTTAGAAAGAGAGAAGCTGCCAAACCAATTTAGATGTAACTGTTCTTCAAACAGAAGGCGGTGAAGTGTGGAATTGTCATCCATGGAATGTGGGTGTCACTGGGTAACCCAGCATTTATTGGGTTGCTGAATGTGTGGAATTCACTACCAAAGAAATGTATGTGAGGCCAAAACGCTGTCTGATTTCGAGAAGAAATTACACATAGCTCTTGGGACTAATGGAATCAAGGGGTCATTGGTGCAGTAACAATTATCTCTCCTTCAAAATGAAGGAAGTTGTCATTAACTTCAGGAAGCATAGAGAAGAACATGTCTCTGTCTACATCAATGGGGACAAAGTAGAAAAAGTCAAGAGCTTCAAGTTTTCAGGCATCCAGATCACCAACAATTTGTCCTGTTCCCCCCATGCTGACCCTCTAGTTAGAAAACCCACTAACACCTCTACTTTATCAGAAAATTGAGGAAATCTGGCATGTCAGTTACAACTCTCATCAATTTTTAAAGATGTACCATAGAGAGCATTCTATCTGTTAGTAGCACACCTTAGTATGGCTCCTGCTCTGCCCAAGACCATAAAAAGCTAAAAGATCTCGTGAATGTATCCCAATCCATCACACAAAGCAGCCTCCCATCCACTGAGTTTGTCTTCCCGCTGCCAGCATTATTAAAGACCCCACACATCCCAGACACTCTCTCTTCCATCTTCTTCTGCCAAGAAAAAGGTACAAAAGTCTGAGGTCATATATCAACCAACTCAAGAACAGCTTCTTCCCTGCTGCCATCAGACTTTTGAATGGACCTTAAGTTGTTCTTTCTCTACACCCCAGTTATGACTGTAACACTACATTCTGCATGCTCTCATTTCCTTCTCGGTATGCCTTGTCTGTATATCGCAAGAAATAATACCTTACTTTGTATGCTAATACATGTAACAATAATAAATCAAATCGAATATAGGAGGAACGGGGGATCAGAATATTGAATTTGATGATCACTCATGATTTAGACTTGGAGGGCTGAATGGCCAACTGCTGCTTCTAGTTTCTATGTTTTATGTAACAGGATGGAAACTCTGTACTTTATTGCCTTTTATAATATTTGTTTTTAATCTTTGCTTGTAGACCCGGTGACTAGAAGAGTGTCAAATGAATCACATCTGATGCATTTATCCTTAAAAAGCAGAAAATTGAGTTCCAGGATGTAATGGCTCCAAGCTTGTTGCTGCTGCCAGCACAATGTGTAGTCAACACCAGGCCTGCTTAACATATCTGGTAAACTGATACATTTCATTCTCTGGCGGCATTCTTGCTGCTTTCTATTACGTGCAATGACAGATAAATGGACAGATTTTTATGGAATACTTCGATGTCACACTAAATGAACATTGTGAAAGAAAATCAATCAAGGTCCTAACAACATCATAAACTATGAGCTGACAGTTGGAACATAGCAGATGTCAGTGTAACTCACTGCTGCATTCAGTTACACACAACTTCTCCACACAACTGGTTATATTTTAATACTGTACTGTATGATTCCATATGAAGGATTGATTCAGCGGCATATTCAGGTGCCGTTATTCGAATTGGGATGTTAAATCTCATCAGGAGAACGCTGATGCCAACTGGAAATGATGTCACCTTGACATCCATGAAAGTAGTACTCCGGAACATATTGATTTCTACAGGGAGATAGAGTTCTGATATGTTTTTAGATAAATATATATATATATCTGCGTGTGTGTGTGTGTGTATATGAAAAATAGATAGGTATATATATATATATATATCATTACAGGAACCTTAAGACATTGATATTTCTCATACAGTCCCAATAGAAAGAGGCCATTTGGCCCACTGAGTCTGAATCTACCACAATCCCACGCAGGCCCCATTCCATAAACATACATACGTACCCTGCTAGTCCCCCTGATACTAAGTGGCAGTTTGGCATGGTCAATCAACTTAACCCACACAGCTTTGGACTATAGGAGGGAACTGAAGCACTGGGGGGAAACCCACTCAGACACGGGAACAACGTGCAAACTCCTCACGGACAGTCACCCGAGGCCAGAACTGAACCCGTGTCCCTGGCGCTGTGAGGCAGCCGTGCTAACCATTAGGCCATGTTGCCCAATGTGCCACCATGCCAAACATAGCAGCACAGTATTGAAAGTGTGACAGCGAAGACTTTACTCATTTAAAAATGAAAAGCAAGTAATTTGCTCAATGTCACAATAATATATCTCAGGGCAGCACAGTGGTTAGCATTGCAGCCTCACAATGCCAGGGACCTGGGTATGATTCCTGACTTGGGTATTGTACTTGTCCCTTAGTGTCCAAGGATGTGGAGGTTAAGGGGATTAGCGGGGTTATGGGCAATATCTGGGGAGATGGCCCTGGGCAAGATGCTCTGTCGAAGAATCAGTACAGATTCAACGGGCCGAATCACCTCCTTCTGTACTGAAGGGATTCTATGAGTCATTGAGATATACAACACAGAAAAAGACTCTTCAGCCCAACTCGTCCATGCCGACCAGGTTTCCTAAGTTGAACTGATCCCATTTGCCTGCATTTGGCCCATGTCCTTTTAAACCTTCCATTTCCATTTATTTGATAGAGTCATGGATTGGGATTTTACAGCCAAAAAATCCCATGCAGTCAACAGACCTTTGCATGGTGGGTCCCAGGCGTTATGATTCCTGTGGTGAGTGGGACAGGATAATTCCATCCATCGAATCATGATTCTATGTTTCTATAGTTCTACTGCTGCAGATCCCGCACTCCATAAGAGAACCTGGCACTTTATGAGAATCTGGCCATCTGGGTGGCTTGTGCTTCTCCGTGGCTCTAAATATTAGTTTAGCGAAAGCACTCTTGTGTCTGGGTCATCATGTCCCAAATCCAATCGCAGGGCATTAGCATTGCATGTTCTTTCAGATCAAAGGTTATGAGGGGCAGAAAGAGTTATGTGGTGTTAAGACAACATCAAATTTTCACTCAGAGGCTGGTGGGTAAGTGGAATCGGCTGCCATCGGTGGTGGTGAAGGCAAACTCGTTGGGGTCTTTTAAGAGACTTCTGGATGAGTACACGGTATTTAATGGGATTGAGGGTTATAGATAGGCTTGGTAGGTAGGGATATGATTAGCACAACTTGTGGGCCGAAGGGCCTGTTTATGCTGTAGTGTTCTATGTTCTAAATCAATCATGATGATACTGACAGGTAAAGTAAGCTTGAGGGGCCAAACGGCACACTCCTGCTAATAAAAGGGGGTGGCGCGGTGGCACAGTGGTTAGCACTGCTGCTTCACAGCGCCAGGGTTCAATTCTGACCTCTGGTGACTGTCTGTGTAGAGCCTGCACATTTGCCCCACATCTGTGTTTCCTTGCAGTGCTCTGGTTTCCTCTCTCAGTCCAAAAATGTGTGGGTTAGATGGATTGGCCATGCTAAATTGCTCCTGCGTGTGAGGGGGATTAACAAGATAAATACGTGGGGTTCCAGGGGTCGGGCCTGGGTGGGATTGTTGTTGGTGCAGGCCGAATGGTCTCCTTCTGCACTGTAGATTTCTATGATCTTTCTGTAAATAGTACTGATGTCAGATTGAGTTGATGTACGAAGCTAAATCCACAGTAACTCTTAATTTGGGGCCCAGAATGCAAATGACATGCAACCTCATTGATCTCAAGAGGCAAAGTTGAACAGGGTTGCCTGGGAAAAACCAATGTGACCATACCTAAAATCAGTCATTTGTCTTTCCTGGGAATAAAAGTGTTTTTAATTTCTCCAAAATTAAATTCTTTGCACAAGTGTATGACTTAATGGCAGCACTTAGCAAGGAAATGCGGATGACTCAGATGAGATTTTAGAGGTTCTAAGTATAGATTAATATTGCAAAGTTGAAATGAATCAGAGAGAGATTCAACAAGTTTCGTTGCTGGTGTGTAAATGCTCTGTTTAGGTTCATATGTATAGTGTTAATTGAGGCAAAATGACCTGCATTTCATCAGCATTTATGAGTATTTTATTTTGCTATATTCTAGAATGTCCTGCAGGAATTGTCGGTGGAAGCAGTTTTAGTGTTATTTTGAACATGTTATGTAATATTATATTTGGTGGTCAATACTTTGCAGGATTCTGGGAAAAAGACAAGAGAGCGAGATTGATTTAATAGATGTTTCCAACAGCTGGCACAGTCACACTGGCTCTATACTCACAGATGACCATAGGCTGCTTTTCAGAGAGAGCTGACTGGTGGTGATTTAACCTGAGGGTCACCCACACTTCAGGCAAAGGGACAAGGTTGAGAAGGCAGAGCCTTCATGGATAATCTCATGGTCGGCAATTGAACCCGTGCTGTTGGCATCATTCCGCATTATGAACCGCCCAACTGTGCGAACCAATTTCAGAATCACAGAATTCTTACAATGCAAAAGGAGGTCATTCAACCCATTGACTTTGCACTGGAAACAATGCCACCCGGACCCTATCCCTTTAACTCCATGTATGAACTCTACTGATCCCAGTGACATGAAGGGGCTATTTAACATAGCCAATCTACCTAATCTGCACTTCTTTGGACTGTGGAAAAGAACTGGAGCATTCGGAGGAAACCCATGCAGACACAGGGAGGACGTGCAAGTTCCACCTGAGCCTAGAATTGAAGCTGGGTTCCTAGTGCTGTGAAGCAACTGTGCCACCCTTCATCCAAACTGCCGCCAAGGCCAGTGAAACTCCTTTGTGTTACATCTTTGCTATACTTGCCCTCACTCAAAATGAAAAGTATTCCAAACAGCAAAAAGTTTCAGTCCTGGACAAAGTCTTGGTAATTTATCTAAAACCTGCTTTGCCCTCTCTGTAATGGTGATTACACTTGCACTTTTCTGCTGCTCTACAATGTAGTTTCAGGTTGGCATTGACACAAGAAAGAACAGCATTAAGTGTCAGATTGCGGTTTGATATTTGAGCACATGAAAGACAAACAGTGTGAACCCCCCCGTCCACCACACTCTGATTTCAGCTTGCTCCAGCTGCTTTTTAGAGCCCGTTCCACTGTGAAGTTGCATCTTTAAAGTAGCGCTGAAGTCACTTGGACCTCCCGTGAACTTTCTAAACCTTGTAAGGAATCAGACAAGGCAACTACATTCCATCATGAGAAATCAGCTGTCAAGATATCGAAGCTCTACATGTGGCTCGAAACAGCATCTCAGTGCCGGTCAGACTAGGGTCAGTGTAACAACAGATACTGTTCTCTGATCAGGAACCACAGTTTCACTGCAGTCAAAAGAATCTCAAAACAAAAATACTTTGTGAAAACAAGAGATTTTTTCCCTCATTTTTAACATAAGAAATGGCAGCAGATATGCACACTGGAAAGTATTGTTTCAAGTTTCATATTCTGACACTTATAGGCCATGTGCAAGGATAACAAATCAACTCAATAAATGTGAGAATTCATTATTTGCCCATGAAGACTTTCTCTCACTTAAATATACATTGTCTCAAAGCATTGTTGCTATTTTTCAATTGGAGAAAACTGTTCAGATATCATACATCTCAAATTGTTTTTTGTTTTCATGCACATTTCCCCAACCACGTGCGTACACTTAAGTTAGTCACATTGCACCTCATAAATGGCAGCAAATTTATCAAAAGTTTTCAGGGGAAAAGAATGGCTCAAGAGTGGCGCAGACTTCCATAGCAACAATGCACTATGAAGACTTTTGTACAGGTTTGTGGTGGGGGATGGGATATTCTCCACCTCCCACCCCCAGCACCTCCCCCACCACCACCGCCTCCCCACCCCCTGCCCCAGCTCCCCCTCCCCCTCCCCCGCCCCCACGTCATGTTGCCGCCACCTGCTGGCAGGGGTCCTTTGATGCTGCCTCCTCCGCTGTTATAAGCCAGCCTTGCCCAGCCCCCCACTACACTTTCACTCACACAAGACCAGCACAATAGCTTTCCTTTCCATCGCACAGCTGGCCACGCAGAGTTCTGCTTAAACTTGGCTCTCAGCTGTTAAACCTAAAGCTGGGGCTATAATTCTGCAGACACCTTTCTTAAACTCAACTTATGGTTCAAAATAACGGACTGTGATTCTTCCCCTCTGGCTACACTTGCTTGATTTATTTTTGGTAATGTGGAATTCTTACCATATGGAAAAACAATTCCCCCCCCCCCCCGGAACCAATCACCCACTCCCCCCTTGCTCCCCCCCCCCGCTCTTTTCTCCCTCTATGAGTCATTTCTGTGACATTAAAAGGTAATAAGTGCAGTATTATATTTTGTTTATCTTCTCTCACAATTCATGCCATCAGTTCCAGATCATGTACTCCTTAGAGAGTAGAAAAGGTAGCCAACTGTGGTGGGGAATTAATGCGTCTTCCAACTTTACTCAATCAACGTTACGTAATTTTGAAAGATTGCTTGATTATTTTTTTCCATGAGAGATGTCAAGAACTGGTTATGTTACCGTGGTTACAGGATTATTGCAAAAGGGGATATATAAAAAAAGCTATCGAAGAGAACTTAAAAATATTAAAACTTGATATTTTGCAAATGCCTTGGTGATCCTCAAAAATCATAGAACAGACGAATCGTAGAATTTCTACAGTGCAGAAGGAGGCCATTTGGCCCATTGAGTCTGTACTGACCACAAGCCCAGCCAAGCCCCATCCCCATAACCCCATGTATTTACCCTATCAATCCACCTGACACTATAGGTCAAATTAGCATGGCCAATCACCCTAACCCGCACATCTTTGGACTGTGAGAGGAAATCAGAGCATCCGGAGGAAACCCACACAGATACGGGGAAAAGATGCAAACTCCACACAGTCACCTGAGGCCAGAATTGAACCTAGGTCCCTGGTGCTGCAAGGCAGCCGTGCTAACACAGCATCACCACAACACAGCTGAAGAAAGTTGTTAAATCAGCAAAGTTGGGCTACTGAAATCAGTCTTTTATTGATGATTTGTGGTGTATTTCACTTGCAGTTATTCCTGCTATCCAGCAAATCATCACAGTCTGGATGATGCCACTTTTTAAAATCTTTTTGGGGTGGTACGGAAGCACTGCCTCACAGCAGCAGGGATCCAGGTTCAATTCCAGCATTAAGTGACGGTGTGGAGTTTGCACGTTCTCCCCCATGTCTGTGTTGGTTACCTCCAGGTGCTCTGATTTCATCCCACAATCCAAAGACGTGCACGTTAGGTTAATTGGCCTTGGTAAATTGGCCCTTAGCATCCAAATATGTGAAGGTTAGTTGATTGCATATGTAGGGTTATAAGGATAGGGTCTGGATAAGATGATCTGTCAGAGAGTTGGTGCAGACTTGATGGGCCGAATGGCCTGCTTCTGCACTGTAGGGATTCTATTTTATGACCCTGGTTTAGTTCCTTTGCTTTCCAAATAACTTAGGTCTCTTTTGACAAGGGAATTGGAAACTGTACCATTGTCATTTGCCCTACCATTGCCTCTGTGGGATAGTTTTAGCAAAAGTCATAAATGCACTTACAGAGTCATGAAAACCATGAGACGGAGAGAACATCAGAGTAAAAATTTGAATTCTTCTTTGCTTCGTGGGGTAGCGATGGGGAAGTCATCTGTCCGTCCATACACCCCATCATTGTGACTTTGACATGGACCCAAAACTGTTTCACAAGATGACGAGTCATTTGTCACACAGGGCAAGTGCGCAGCCGGTTACAACAGAACTGCAAGGTCAAGGCAGCGCTGCAGCACCTGAAAAGGTGGTCACGGATTTATAAAAGGCAGAAAATCCCTAAACAAGAGTGATCAACATATCTTTAGACTTCAGCAAGGACTGTTGAATGTAAAACACATATTTACTGACTAAAATTACCTGCATGAATTTCAGTGTTGCTTAAGGGACATTGCTGGGCATTTGTCTGCACAATAGTCACTGCATTTCAAAGTAATTCATTGTACTGAATACTCTGTAATGTTTTCACACAGTAAAAGTATGAATAAATACAATTATCTCTTCTTTTCTTTCAGACTAAGTGTGAAGTAGGATATACATACGTACAACTCAGGAGCCGGAGTAGGTCACTCAGTCCTTCAATATAATCCTAGTTTGATCTGATAGTAATCTCAAGTTCACATTCCTGCCTACACCCTGATAACTTTTCGCCCCCTTGTTAATCAGAAATCTATCTACCTCTGATTTAAAAACATTCAATCATTCTGCTTTTTTGAGGAAGAGAGTTCCAAAAACTCTCTAAAAGCAAATATTTGTCCTCATCTCTGTCTTAAATGAGTGATCCCTTATTGTTAAACAGGGGCACAACAGTAGACAATGTACTGAATCAATCTTGAAGATAGGCTGGTGTCAGCAAAAGCATAGAATCCCTATAGTGCAGAAGGAGGCCATTCAGCCCATCGAGCCTGCACCAACCACACTCCAACCAGGCCTTATCCATGTAACCTCATGTATTACCAAGCTGGTGCCTCTTGCTACTGAGGGGCAATTTAGCATGGTCAATACACCCCTAACCAGCATTTCTTTGGGTTGTGGGAGGAAACCAGAGTATCCAGAGGAAACCCAAGCAGACATGGGGAGAATGTGCAAACTCCACACAGAGTGTGACCCAAACTGGGAATCGAACTTGGGTCCCCAGCAGACGTACCTTTCAGGCCTTCCCAGAAATGAAGAGCACAGTGTCTCTTAAAGAACTCCATCAGAACACAGTGGGGTTGGGGAAGACAGGACACATCACCATTTTATGAGTTATATATGTGAGTTTAAATGTCGAGTGAAAACGTGTGAGAACGTATGAATGGACAGATGGGTGACTTAGTGGATAGTAAGGGAGGTAATTGGGTTACGGATAGGGTTGTTCAAGTGACAGGTGAATAAGGTCGCAGGTGGGAGGATAGCAAGTGGGAAGAACAGAAGGTGAGTGAGGTGGTGAATAGGTAGGGTGGCAGGTTGGTTAGATGGTAGGTGGTGAGAGTAGCAGGTAGTTGACTCAGGCAGGTGAGTGGGTACGTAGATCAGGAGGGGCCGTGTAAAGTTAAGTTGGGTCAGTTCAGGAATCGTAGTCAGGTCAGGGGCAGGAGTGTTTGATTGAGAAGTTGTGTGATCAGGAAGGTAATGTTGTGAGACTGGCCTGTTGGGTTAGGTCAGTTGGGGACTCAGTGGGGGCAGGGGTGAGTGGGAGAGGCTATGGTAGCCGGGGGTAGTCAGAGTGTCTGGGTGTGTTGGGGAGAAGATGTCAGGTGGTCAGTATGAATATTTGTAGGGACATTTCTGCAGTTACCCAGGAGTTAGACGAGGATTTTTCTAACATTAATTGGATAGCTACCAAGTAAGAACCATGGAACTTCCCAAGTCTCTGATCCAACTCAGAGCCAAAGGTATTTGTGGAGGATCATGGGGGCAAGAATATTGCCCATCACAACTTTAAACTTCTCAGGAAATTCTCATGAAAGTCAACACACCAGGACTTGCGCGGGGTCCTGACTCACATCTTGGGTCCTAGATCCAGTCTCTGATGATCTGGGGACAGGATGATCTGGGTCATTAATTCTGCCAACTTTATTTGATAGGATAGTAAGAAGGGCCAATGTGGAGTTAGCATGTCCTCAAGGATTGAATCAATGAGATTCAAGTATTATTGCCCAAAAAGGGTGTATTAATTCCACAACCGAATGAGGGCATAGAAGGATGGGTTAGTAAATTTGCAGATGACACTAAAGTCGGTGGAGTTGTGGACAGTGCGGAAGAATGTTGCAGGTTACAGAGGGACATGGGTAAGCTGCAGAGCTGGGCTGAGAGGTGGCAAATGGAGTTTAATGCTGAAAAATGTGAAGTGATTCATTTTGGAAGGCATAACAGGAATACGGAGTATTGGGCTAATGGTAAGTTACTTGGTAGTGTGGTTGAGCAGAGAGATCTTGGTGTCCATGTGCATAGATCCCTGAAAGCTGCCACCCAAGTTGAAAGGGTTGTTAAAAAGGCGTACAGTGTGTTAGGTTTTATTGGTAGAGGGATTGAGTTTCGGAGCCATGAGGTCATGTTGCAACTGTACAAAATTCTAGTGCGCCGCACTTGGAGTGTGGCATATATTTCTGGTTGCCGCATTATAGGAAGGATGTGGAAACATTGGAAAGGGTGCAGAGGAGATTTAGCAGGATGTTGCCTGGTATGGTGGGAAGATCTTATGAGGAAAGGCTGAAGGACTTGAAGCTGTTTTCGTTAGAGAAAAGAAGGTTAAGAAGTGACTTAATAGATGCATATAAGATGATCAGAGGATTAGATAGGATGGACACTATGAACCTTTCTCCTCAGATGGAGATGGCTAGCATGAGGGGCCACAGTTTTAAATTGAGGAGTGATAGATAAAGGACAGATGTCAGAGGTAGGTTCTTTACTCAATGAGTAGTAAGAGTGTAGAATGCCCTTCCTGCAACAGTAGCGGATTCACCAACATTAAGGACATTTGAATGGTCATTGGATAAACATATGGATGATATTGGAATAGTGTAGGTTGGATGGGCTTTAGATTGGTTTCACAGATCGACGCAACATCAAGAGCCGAAGTGCTTGTACTGTGCGGTAATGTTCTATGTTCCACTGATTTGAATCATAGAATTCCTTCAGTGCAGAATGAGGTCATTTGGCCCAACAAGTTGGCACTGACCACAAACCCACCCGGGCCCTATCCACATTACCCCATGCATTTACACCAGCTAGTCCCCCTGATACTAAGGGGCAATTTAGCATGGCCTATCCACCTAACCTGCACATCTTAAGACTGTGGGAGGAAACCATAGAACACAGAGGAAACCCATGCAGACACGGGGAAAATGAGCAAACTCCACACAGATAGCGACCCAAGCTGGGAATCAAACCTGGATCCCTGGCGCTTTGAGGCAACAGTGCTAAACACTGTGCCACCATGGAAAAGCTCCTTACATTGACAATACCAGAATACTATTGCTTTTCACTGAGCTAGTAATCCAGAGACTGAGGGTAATGTTTCTGGAACACAGGTTTGAATCCCACCAAAGCAGATGTTGAAATTTGAACTCAATAAAAATCTGAAATCAAGTCCAATTGTCGTAAAACCCATCTCATTCATAAATGTCCTGTAATCTTTACTGTATCATGATGTAAAGATGCCGGCATTGGACCGGGGTAAACACAGTAAGAAGACTGACAACACCAGGTTTAAGTCCAATCGAATTATTTGCTCGTAAACTCATAAGCTTTCGAGGTTATCTTCTTGGTCAGGTGAATGAGGTATTCTGGTCTCAGACAGCACATATAACAGCACAGACAGTTTACAGATTACTGACACCTTGAGTTCATTTCTCCCATGACTTGCCTGGGTTTGCAAAACCTCACTTACTGTACTGTCTGGGGACAATACACATCTCTCTAACCTGTGCTCAATGCTCCTTCCACTCACATTGTTAGCCACTTTAAGACTTGAATAGCAAGTTAGGTGTAAAGATTTGCATTCTAATCAGCAATCTATAAACAGTCTGTTCTGTTATACGTGCTGTCTGAGACCAGAACATCTCATTCACCTGACGAAGAGGATAATCTCGAAAACTTGTGAGTTTACTATCAAATAAATTGGTTGGATTTAAACCTGGTGTTGTCAGACTTCTTACTATCCTTATTGTGTCTCCAGGTTAGTCCTAAATGTGAGCTGAAATGGCCTAGCAAAACATTCAGTTCAGGGCATTTAGGGCTGGGCAATAAATGCTGATCGAGCCAGTGACGTCCAAATATAAGAAAAGAACTACTGCTGCCATTGACACAATGCACTTACAGTACCTCCCAACACAGTTAATTAATTAAAATAGAAAATAAACAAGTTATACATCCTCAGATCATCCCAAAGCACTTTATAATGAGTCCTATCGTCAAACATGGTCATCAACTTGCACACAGCCGCGTTTCACAAATGTATGAAGCATCAGGAAATCTAGTTTTGACACAGATGATCGAGAACCCCAAGAGAACAATGAAAACTCTTAACATCTATCTGAAAGGGAAAACAGGGCCTTGGTTTAACATCTCAGCTGTGTTCCCTGTAGCATTACCTTAACACATCGCTGTTGTGTTTGCTTGAACTTTGTGCTCGCAAGCTTGAACCCACGAGTCCAAGACAAGGATGCTATCACTGTACTGATAAATAAGGGAAAGTATAGCTTTATATACCAAATCTTCACAAAATGTGAATATATTTACTAATAAAGTAATTTCTAAACCAAAATACTGTAGAAATTATGCTTATCTATGAGGGACTTAGATTCTTTCCCTCAGAGATAAGTCCCAATAACTTAGGCATGAGTTGATAAAGATTACTACAGAAGTATGATGGAATTTAATAAAGTTAATGGCAAAATACTGCAGATGCTGGAATCTGAAACAGAAGTTAACTTTCCCCTCCCCAAACAAGACAATCACTTGCCAGTTGTTAGATGTTGTATGATATGTCAACAAAGAGAGGTTATGCAAAACTTCAGATAACTTAGATAGATAATTATTCTTCCAGTTTCCACTATCCATTCTCCATTGTTCCATAATTGCAGTGGTAATTAATTAATGATATCAGTCACAGAGTTATAGCTTTTAAACAATAGAGAATGATCTGGAAATTCTGTGGGGAAACTTCAGTCTCTTGTACTTACTTCAGGAGGTAAGAAATAAATAGCCGAAACCAAACATTTATATCATTCCTTCAGAGATTCTGTCCCACCATAGTATAGGCCAGTGAGTGACAAACTAAATTCTCACTGCACTCCTGCAGAAGGCCATTTGACCCATCCTGCTGGAGATGAAATCAATTCCCTCTTCTGTCGCACCCTCTGCTCCTTCAGCACGTGGGGAGGTGATGGCCTCATGGTATTATTGTTGGACAATTAATCCTGAAACTCAGCTAATGCTCTGGGGACCTGAGCAGATGGAGGAATTTGAGTTCAATAAAAAAGAAATCTGGAATTATGAATCTACTGATGACCATGAAACTACTGTCGATTGTGGGGAAAAACCTATCTGGTTCACTAATGTCCTTTAGGAAGCAAAATCTGCCATCCTAACGTGGTGTAGCTTACATGTGACTCCAGAGCCACACCAATGTGGTTGACTCTCAACAGTCCTCAGCCAACTAGGGATAGGCAATAAATACTGGCCAACCAGTGACAATCATGTCCTGCGAATGAGTAAAAAAACCTTTGGAATTCTAGAAATTGAGATTTTCCTCTTCAATGGCATCAGCACTGTGAGTGTACAGGGACGGTATTTATCATAAATGGTGGTGGGGAGGGAGTAAAAGGAACTGGCTGCTATTGCAAAACTAAAACCTATGGATTTTGTTTTTTTTTTAAAAAGAGCAGGGAATTTATAATACATGTCTTCCCTATACAGTCTGGAAGATGCCTTATTCTGTCTTATCTCAGAAGCTGAGCAAATTTAGGCTTGGTTAGTTTTTTGGATGGGAAACCGACTCTGAATATGAGGGTCATTAGAATTTACCCTGTGCTGTGCATTTGGTTAAAAGGTCAGATGGGGCTCAGTCAATCAAAAACCAGGGCGGCATGGTAGCGCAGTGGTTGGCACTGTTGCCTCACAGCATCAGGGATCTGGGTTCGATTCCTGGTTTGGGTCACTTCCTGTGCAGAGTCTGCACGTCCTCCCCTTGTCTGCATTGGTTCCCTCCCATTGTCCAAAAAACTTGCTGGTTAGGTTCATTTTCCATGTTAAATTCTCTCTCAGTGTACCCGAACAGAGGCAGGAGGGTGGAGACGGGGGGATTTTCACAGTAACTTCATTGCAGTGTTAATATCAGCCTACTTGTGACACTAATAAATAAATGTTTTAATCCAAGGGTTCAGGATTCCAGTTCCTGTATGAACGCTGCTTCTGGTTAATCATGTTCGCTCCCCATGAAATGGCAAAACTAACACAAGCACAATTATGCACAGGTGTTACCATTTCCCAAGATCAGGCATTTTCTCTCAGAGAAGGAAGGCTTCCAGATGTATGGAGGGGAGACTCAGAGACAGAGAAGTTGGAAGACATATGCCAGCTGCATGTTTGTTATGACATCTGTTTCTTTTCCTTTTCATGCTATAGAATCACACATACCTGTCAGCAAGCTACAATATGAAACATTCATGTTACTGCTTTTACTGCAAGTCACATGTGAACTTTGCTTTTCCAACATCCTATTCCAAGCTCTCATCCTCCTCCTGTAGTTTAAATACAGTGACAGAGAAGGAAGAGCAGGTAATCCACTTCAGTATGCTCAGTATTGCAAAGTATGCTGACAATTCAATTAGAAATATCTCTAATTAAAAGTGAATCAAATTAAAAGGGGGTGATATGATGACACAAAGGTTAGCACTGCTGCCTCACAGTTCGAGGGGCATGGGTTCGATCCCCGATTTGGGTCACGATCTGTTGGAGTTTTATGCATTCTCCTGTTAGATTCTTAATTGCAGTCTGTGTGGCTTTTCCTCTGGATTCTCCGGTTTCCACCCACAGTGCTGGTTAGATTTATTGGCCATGCTAAATTACTCCTTAGTGTTCCAGGATGCATGGGTAAGAGGGTAGCAGGGTAAATTTGTGCAGTTATGGGGTAAGGCCAACGTGGGATTGTTATCTGTGCAGACTGGATGGGCTGTATGTTCTCCTTCTGCATTGTAAGAATTCCATGAACGTTCCAACATGTTGATTATCATCAAAACCCATCTAGTTCACTGTACCTTTCAGGAAGTAAATCTGCTGTCCTTACTTAGTCTGCTCTGTATACTTCAATGCGGCTGATTCTTAACGGCCTAGCAAGCCATTTAGTCCAAAGGCAATTAGGAGTGAGCGATAAATGCCCATCCAGTGATGCTAGCATCCCATGAAATAATTTTTAAAAGTTCCTCTGACTCAGAGTGTGCTTCTCTGAGAGTGTTGAGCTATTGCTGTGTCACGGGGTTTTCATAATGTAGCTTGCACCACTTGGACCAGAAGAAGTATTTCCTCAGCTGAGAAAGGAGAAAGTACAGGATGAGTCTTCTAGCATGAAGAACAATACCAGAAGACTGGCACGTTACATTTGGCTAACCATAGTGAGATGAGTCAGTCGAGCAGGTACTTGTGCACCTCCTGATGGTCAACTGAAGAGCTGCACCACCAACAATCCCAGAGAGAGACAAGGCAGTCTTACACTTTCCAGCTGAGCCCAGTAAGAGAGGGGTTGTTGATGGCCTAGTGTTATTATCGCTGGTCTATTAATCCAGAAACTCAGCGAATGTTCATGGGACCCAGGTTCAAATCCAGCCATGGCAGATGGTAGAATTTGAATTCAACAATAAAATAATCTGGAATTAAGAATCTACTGACAACCTTGAAGCCATTGTTGATTGTCAGAGAAACCCATGTGGATCAATAATCCCCTTTAGGGAAGGAAATCTGCCATCCTTATCCAGTCTGGCTGACACGTGACTCCAGAGCCACAGCAATATGGTTGACTCCCAACTGCCTCTTTAACGGGGATGGGCAATAAATGTTGGCTACCTTGCCATACCCACGTCCCACGGAAGAACTAAAATTGGGTGAGAGTTAGGAAAGACACCGAGTTAATCTTGTCAATTCCTGCTGGGTGGGTTGCATTAAAGTAATCCGCTTCCCTTCTGCATGCATTATCATATGTTATTTTTACCTCTTTATCCTGAATGTAGCTGTTGTTGAAGCCACTTACCCCTTCCAGACTATTGATTCCAAACATGTGTGCAGCACTTGTTGAGACATGGAATCTAAAATAAACACCACAATATAAAAGGTTCCTCTAAATCAGCAGTTTCCTTTTCTGATAGATGGGTGATAAGTAGGTACCTGAGCAGATGGTCCATTTAAACAAAATCTCCATTAACAGCATTCTCTTTAATTGGCAAATACAGTATTGCATGTAAATACAATTTAACCAAGTGTAATATGCAAGTCTTCTGGTATTGACTTTATGCCAGAAGACTGTAGGGAAGATGCAGACACTGAGTGGGCAATTTGTTGTTATTGATTTGAGTAAATTGCCATGTTTCTCTAAAATTAGTAAGAAAATGGGTCAAATTAAGCCTGAAACACTAAAATATTTTGAGGCTGTTTTGAAGCTGAGGTAGGCAACAGTGATTGATGGACTGGGGGCATGAACCAACTACAGTTATGAATCACCAGTGGATTAATAAGTTAATAAAATGTTTCAGTACATCACTTTGGAGCGTGGTTAAATTAAGTTTTCACTTGCCAGACGCTGTTACACAAAATATAATCAGGGGAATTTAGTTTTAAAAAAAGAGTACAATATGAATGAATGAGTGGCTATAACAGGCCGCAAAGGATGAGATATGGCAGTAAACCAGAGAAAGAAACAATGAAATATTGGGGATGGGGCACAAACTCATTGATTTTACTCATATAAGCTGACAGATTTTCATCTCATCCGAAGCAGGGAAGTATCCTGCCCCAGACACATTGGCAAGGGGAATGATCTCATCTGGCGCAATATATTTTCCGACACATTCTGTACACCTCGGAAAGTATTTTTATTTCAATTATTCTGAATTTTACTTCATAGATGATACATCTTAATGAGAGGAGCATACATTGCAGGAGGTAATCAATGCAAATTATCAATAAAAAGTAACAAAAGAAATTATGTCAGACCATTACACAGCATGCGAAAATACAAATAGCCCGAGATGCTGTGTTAGCTTATTAAAGTTTTATTGAGCTTGATTGTGTATGATTTATAACTATGAATCATATTGTAAGTGCAGCATTTTACCACTGTGCAGATGTGCAATATTCCCTTACACAGCCATAATAGATTGCAAATAAAGAATGGCTTATTAAAACCATGGGGCAATACACCATATTTTTATTAGTGCTGATTGAGACTGGGAGGAGAAACTCAGAAGAATGTCGTTTGTAATATATTATCTAATACAGGGCCAAGGAGATTAGGCTAATAAAGTAATTCTATAAACTGGGTCAAGTCTGGGTAACCAATATCTGTCAGGAATGTTTATTAAATGCTTTCAATTTTTTGTTCGAAAAATAGATATAATTTTTTTTCTTCAAATACAAATGAATGGGATGCTCGGTATTTAAAAGTGAGAACCCATAGCAGCAGGAGGGATTAGATTAGTCAACTAAATATGCAAACTGGAGGGACTCCGGAGACGCGAAATTTATTACAATTTTTCACTGACTAGTTTTAATTCAATGATACATTGTGAAGCTAGGTAAGACAAATTTCAGTATATTAAGTGAAATATATTTAAATGCCCCAAAGTACAAAGAGTAACTGGGTGGTGATTGCTTTCATTTATTTATTTTATTAATGAGCTACACAATTAATTGTGAATCGTTTGGTGAAGATGATTTTTAAAAAAAAATACTTCAAGGGCAATTACAAAACCCGACATTAAAGGAAAAGCTGCAGGGGGTGTATTCTAGGAATTTTGGGTGTTCTGCCATTTTCATTGCTAACAGATGATTACAGCATTCTTCACATTTCTCCCGTTCACTGTCATGTTAACCATTATGGGAGTTAAATTGGAGATCCCAAAAAGAGGCATGGGGATTGTAATGTGTGATTAGCCCACACTTATTCAGTGTAATGAAGGGAGCAGGGCAACTGATTATAGTCAACCATTGGCTGCAATTATCAACAGAGGCACCCAATAGCATGAATTTCTAGCATTAGTTTAAAGCGATATAGCACAATTTTCCCCCCACCAAAAAAACAAAATGCCAAAATGGGCAGAAATGGGAAGATTTCCTGCTTGTTTTTTTGGGGGGCGAGCTTAGTTAAAGGAATTGCTAAAGCTCTGTACAGACAGAGTACCTCAGGGTATTTGGACCAGTGGGGCAGGGGAGAACGTACATGATCCCTCCTGGTGGGGACCACGAGGTCAGAAGCATTGACAAGATACCCCATCTCAGGCTTGCTAAAACAATGCAAGTCAGTATTTGCATATTGTAATCAGCCTTGCACTGTCCCCCGGCCCGAGCCTGATTTCATTGACAGAAATGGCTCGGAAAGATCACGACTCTGATCGTGATTCCAGCTTTTTGCCACATTTTCCAGTCTGCTTTGCTCCCTGATCAGCACAACAAGCCAGGAAAACCAGACCTGTAATGTCCAAAATGGATGGCCATGATGTGGCCATGCCAGAATTGGACTGGGATGGGCACAAGAAGAAGTTTCACAACACCAGGTTAAAGTCCCAAACGTTTACTTGGAATCAAGAGCTTTCAGAGATTGCTCTTTCCTAGATGAGTGGCTTCCTTCCAAACTATGTAATCACTCACATGATGAAGGAGCAGTGCTCCGAAAACTTTGATACCAAATAAATTTATTGGACTTCAACTTGTTGTGAGACTTCTTAAAATGGGTGGAGCAGATGCTGTGATTTTTGCTCCAAATGAAGTTGACGTGTGTAAAAGTGAAGAACAGCTGACGATAGGAGAAAGTGCACACTCAGGTTTGCAGATGTGAAGAGGTAGCAATAATGAGAGTTGCACTGTAACCTCAGCATAACTGTAAAGTTTTCCAGCCACAAAATAAAGTGGCAGTGCGAACAAAGATCAATAATAAAGGTTTAGCTTTGGAGGCTTGGATATAATGCTAGAAGCTCAATTACTTCACACGAGTGGTCAAGGTAAGTTAATGCATCTTCAAATGCCATATGGTGCCAACGGCAAATTATTCTGAGCCTCTATGCAATTTATCACAGCCTGGTTACTCACCTAACAACAATCTCTATCAGACATGACTCATATCCAACTTTTGAATGCTTTGCTTCACCTCATACACTTTGCACTGTTTCAAGTCACACACCTTGCACAAAATCCTGTTATGCATCCGTGACAGTTACAACATCCAAACATGCTATGTTGCATTCAATAACGTACTTCCTTCTCCTTCGGGAAATATGGATCCCAATTTTAAGTCACAGGAACCGACCAGAGGGAGAGACGTACCCTATATGTTCAAATCTCCATGGAGAGAACAGTGACCATTATGGAAAGTGCCATTTCTGAGGCTGTGGTCACCAGCAGAGTTGAATTCATTGAAGATGATGGCATCCTTCTCCTCAAATTCCATTTCTTCCCCACCCTATAATCTCTTCTGATTTAAATGCTACAAATGGAATAAGCATGTACTATCTCCTCTCACCACAAACTTACCTTTGAATCCCTTCCCTTTCAGTTACCCAATAGCTGCAACTCTGCCAATTGGTGGATCAAGAAGAAAGAGACAATGATGTTGAAGACAGACTATCACGCTCTTGACTACCAGCTCAGCTATTGACACAGTATCAAGGATAGCACAGTTTACTGGAATCATAAGTAGACTTACATTAACACTGTGATGAAGTCACTGTGAAAATCCCCTAATTGCCACACTCCAGCACCTGTTTGAGTGCATTGAGGGAGAATTGTGCTTGACCAATGCTTTTAACTATAACCAATGCATAGAGATATAATCTGAGGTGTTGAAACATTAGACAGGAATGGGCTGCAATCAGGGCAAGGATAGAGCAAGTGCTAGCCACCAGAGGGTTAGGTTGCATAAGTCCTGCTGCAGAAGGTCATATGAGGACTTTAGTAGTCCAGGTCGATGGAACTATACACCATAATGCTTTGGGCATTGGGAAAGATATCAAAAGCCTACATTAGATACAAGGAATATGGAAGCCACTCATTCCAGTATGCAAGTGGTGATCAGCTCCATTGGCATACTTGTGGACCCACCCATGATGCAGTACCTGATTACTAATGTCTCTTCTTCTATTGGAACACAAGCAGTAGCAGCCAAATGAATGCAGTTGTGCAGGTCAAAATCGCTGCCATTATGGCTCTGAATAATAGCATTCAAAGGGACTGCAGGATTTTAAACATTTATTCTTTCGTGGGATGTGGGCACTGCTGGCAAGTCTAGCATTTACTGCCCATGCTTAATTGCCCTTGAACTGAGTGACTCACCAGGTCACATCAGAGGGCTGTTAAGAGTCAACCACACTTCTTTGGCTCTGGAGTCACATGCAAAACAGACAAGATATGATTGGCAGATTTCTTTCCTTCACAGGCATTAGGTTTTTAAAACAATCGATGATTTTCATGGTCACCATGACTCAATTTTAATTCTAGTCTTATTTTAATTAATTGAATTTAAATTCTACCAGCTCCCATGGTGGGATTTGAATCTAGGTCCCAAAGTACTTAAACCTCTGGATTACAAGTCCAGTGATGATATTATTATCCCGTTGTCTCCCCTAAATCAGATGTCCACCAATCTGTGCAAAATATGACTCAGATGACTGAGGCACTGGCCTAGGGAGGGACAGGGGCTCCATTCAGCATTCTCAGAGTGACAACATTTGTTCTCCCACTTCAACTGCTTTGCCAGAGCCCTGGTTATTACCTGACAGTCAGCTGACACCCCCAGACTGCATTGAGATGGTTCTTGGCTTCTAATCCAAGAGCAGCATTAAGTGATTCTTGAAGTTCTTCTGTAGTCTCCCTCAGTGCATGCCAGCAATCCTCCACCAACTATGCAGCAGCAAAGGAGAGTGCAGTCTAGAACAAGCAAAAGCACAGGAAAGACAGGTTAAGTGACTGCACGACTACAGTTGGTTAAATTTAGTATCCAAAATAGCATGAGTTAATTTATACATTTTGGTTAATATATGTTTTCTTTATTGGTTTTTATGTACCTTGTCACCAAGAAGACAATGTGATAGCCAATAACGGAGGGAAGGTAAGAATTTTTAAACTGCTGGGAAATGGATTGAGATTATTGGTTTCACACCTGAATTAATAGTTCATGGGCAGTCTGGTTATATAATGGCTCTTAAGATTGCAGCCTACCCTGTTGTTTTCCCTTTTCTCCCTTCTCTTGCTCCTGACCTTCTCCTGTGATAGATGGTGCTGATCGCGCAGAATGTCAAGATTGCCCATCATGAATACTGAGACCCACTCAGCTGAATAGAGCAGGAGCCTCCAGAGAGGATCATTCGATGGCAATGTTCCTCAGGAGGACAATGGTTTGTTCTATCACACTCAGTGTGACAGTATTGCTCTCATTGAGTGCATGCTGCGCATGTGCATGGGCTCTGAAGTGGAGTCAATTGCCATGCTATCAGTAGATGGTTTTTGTTATCCTGTAGCCATCTTTGAGATCATTGTAGTGACTGGAATAAAACTGAAAATAAAAACCACTGCAGAACGAATACAGTCTTTTGTTTCCTTAGAAGCAGAGTATTGCAGAACAGAAACATTTTGTTGAAGCTTTTCATCTTGTACTGATCAGGACAATCACAAGAACACCAATGTCAGAGGAAACAGCAACATTATACGGTATGAGAAGAGAGTGTCGATTGGCTAGCAAGTGGACTCTGATTGGCACAGGCATTGCCATGGAGAATGCACTAGGTGATCATGACCTACAGTTAACTATCAGACATTGTTTGAAAATTAAATGAGGCAGCTTGAGTCTGATTGGTCAAGGCATTGTCCTGAGGAATGAACCAGCAAATGATGATCACATGTATTGTTTAATCAAAACAGGAACAATGTGTGTAGATGATCTTTATGCCTGCAGTTTTCAGCAATACATACAGGAGACTGGGCAGAGAACTACATAATGCACTACCTGTAATTACACATAACTATTGCTTGCTGCTTATGCTATTTGATATGCAAGTATTCCAATGTTGCAGCTTAACATTTTTAGGTATACCTGGTGTTGATCCTAGAATGCCCCCTTGCACTTTTCATTGAGCTAAGGTTGATCATCTGATTTGGTGGTAATGATAGAGTGGAGGATATACCTGATGATGAGGTTACAGAGAGCGAGTGGATGATATGGTTATGATGCTGCTGATGACCACAGCACCTCAAGCTTGCACAGTCTTGAGTTGCTGGATCTGTTCGAAGTCTATCCCATTTAGTACGTTGGTAGTGCCACACAACATGACAGGAGATAGCTTCAATGTGAATATTTGATTTTGTCTCCACCAGGACTGGGTGGTGGTCACTCCTACTGATTCTGTCATGCACCAATCTATCTTCAGCAATTAGGTTGATGAAAATGAAGTCATGTGTGTTTTTCCATCTTGTTGCTTCCCTCACTACCTGTCACACACCAAGTCTATGCCTTTTAGGTATCGTCCCGCTCAGTCAGTCAATGTGCTACCCAGCCACTCTTGACAACTGCCATTGAAGTCCCCCAACATAGAGTATATGCTGTGCCCTCCCCACCCTTAGTGTTGATGTTGAGGATTCGCAGGACTTCTTCCCCATTATATCCCAGTGTTACCACCCCTGCTGGTCTGTCCTGATTGTAGGGCAAGCACATGCCCAAGGATGGTGATTGAAACATGGTGCTCTTGAAGGCCTCAATCAGTCATGAATCACATTGTGATTTGCTCTGCAGATCCCGAGTACATATTAAGAGCATGCTCATTATCATGTTTACTAATAGGGCAACTGTCAAGATTCCTATTAAATGTGCCCATGTTGGACAGCTTTTTGGTACCAAAAGGATCCTCATTTCATCCAAAAATGTGGACACTACTGAACACAATTTTGGCCCTATATATTCCAATGTAACTGAACACAGTTACTATGACAAAAGAATGAATGTGTTTATCTACAGCACCATTTTGCCTGCAAGAGTACAAATAGCGTCTGGAGGAAACACACGTAGACACGGGCAGAACATGCAGACTCCGCACAGACAATGACCCACGCTGGGAATTGCACTCAGGTCCCTGGTGCTGTGAAGCAGCAGTCCTCACCATTGTGCTACCATGCCACCCACGTTAAAAGTGCTGATTCCCGACCTGCAATTTTATCCCCAGTGATAAAAATTACCAATACACGGAGTAGGGCAAAAAACCCAGAATTGGATCGTGCCTCTCCCTTCCACTCCAACTTCAAATACCTCTAGAGATCACCCAACTCCACAAAAATCTGGGCCAGGATTCATTACTGCATTTGTACTGAAAACAATATCATTTACAAGGAATTGCAAAAGAAGGCCAATTGTCGCTATTCAGATATGAGCTACGTACCATTGTATATTATCCCATTTTCCTATCCTTTCCCATCTGCTTAATGTTTTGCTTCTTTAATTAATTTGTGCGAGGACACACTTCTGTAACTACACACAATTAACGTATTCACCATCCGAATAATCTTATACACGTGAACATTCCCTTCTTTTATTTTTCTGATACCAATCTTAAATTAGTTTAGTCGGCAAACATTTTCTCATTTATCTGGTTTTCAATTAGATGCTCCCCCCCCCCTTAATATTCCAACCCAGCCACCGCCCCTACTTCCCTCCCCACCCCAACCACTCTTCTGAACCTTTCTTCTAAACTAGTGAATGCAAATCTAGCTTTCCATGCTCTTACTATAATTGTAATGGTCCCATCCCTGGCAACGTCCAAGGCAATCCTTTCTAAGATTACAATTTGTTTCTGTAATGCATTGGCCATAATTGCATCAGTACTCCAAGTGTGGAATAACAAATATCTAGCATAGATTCATCATCACTTCCTGCATTTCATATTCAATGCCCCATCACTCCAAATCCCATTTTCCCTTATGGATTTTCCAACCGCAATTTTGCTCTTAATTGTATCCGAACTTACAAATCTCTCTGTTCCTGAATTTCAGTAAAAATGCTATTACTTAAAATGCATTTCCTAATTCTCCAATGTGTTGTTATATTTATCTTCTTTGAGCAGAATTTGATATTTATCTACACAATGCCCCAAATAATCAATCTCCTGCAATCTCCGGCACTCTTGCACAGTTTACCACCATTGCTAATCTAGTATTGTCAGCATTTGATATTATTCCCTTTATACCCATGGTTAATCATTTATGGACATAAAGAACAAGAGATACATTCAAAATTAATTTAACACATGACAGAATTTGCAATATAAAACAGCTTTTAAATTAGAAGTTTGCAGCCACTGTCATCAACTTCTGCCCTTGATTGCTCAGTTGCATATGTCAATTGACTCACTTCCACTTGCTAATTGACATTTTTTACACTTCCACAGTTAAAAAGTTGCTGCAAAGAAAATAGTTTAATGCATTTGAACTGGCAGAAGGCATAGGAGCTTCTGATAAAAATAAATAGTAATGAAAGGATAACGGATAAAAAAAAGAATAAAAGTGGTATCATGTAAACAGCCCAGAGACTACTGGGACTACACCAATCACAGAATCTTTACAGCGCAGAGGGAGGCCATTCGGCCCATCAAGTCTACACTGAGCTCTGAAAGAACATTCCACCTGCTCCCACTTCCCTGCTTTATTCCCATGATCCCGTAAACTTGGAACTGATGAAGGTTTCCATGATTATGCTCTAAGGCCGGATTTTCCAGCCATTCCCACCAGCAGGAACTTCCGGTTTTGTGGAAGGCGAGGCAAATTCTGCCACAGGTTTCTCGGCAGTAGGAGGGAGGATGCATGAAGCAGGAAACCCTGTTGGCAGGACCAATGACAGGCCACCTGTACCACTGTGAAATACAGCACATATTGATTTATGCACTTACCCTCCCCAATTTCCAAATACTGTAGCCCACCCGTAGAAGAGTAGCATAAAGCTCCTTGCAGATGATTCTCCGAGCATCATTTCACAAACTTAGGATGGGATTTTCCAGACCCGCAAACCTCAGAACCAGGGATTCCTGCATCAGGACAATGGACCTTTTGCTTGTTAAATTTTCCATCAAGTTCGTGATGATTTCTGCAGCAGGTGGAACTGGAAGAATTAAGCCTTCATAATCCTGGAGTTCACTGTCAGGCGATGCAGCAGGACATAGATAGGCTGGTAGCTTGGGCAGACAGACGGCAGATGGAATTCAATCCTGATAAATGTGTGGTGATGCATTTCGGGAGAAAGAATGTAGGGGGGAGGTATATGATAAAGGGTAGACCTATTAAGAGTATAGAAACGCAGAGGGACCTGGGGATACAGGCGAACAAGTCTCTGAAGGTGGCAGAGCAATTGGAGAAGGTTGTGAAGAAAGCATATAGTATGTTAGCCTTGATAGAACATAGAACATAGAACATTACAGCACAGAACAGGCCCTTCGGCCTTCGATGTTGCGCCGACCAATATAAAAAGCAATGCCCCTCCAAACTAACCATTCCCTTCTCTTCCATATACTTATCAACTAACCTCTTAAACGCCACCAAACTTGGCGCATCTACAACTGCTGCAGGCAGGGCATTCCACTCCCGAACCACCCTTTGGGTAAAGAACCTACCTCTGATATCCGTCCTATAACTATCACCCCTTAATTTAAAGCTGTGTCCCCTCGTGCTAGCTTTCTCCATCCTAGGAAAAAGGCTATCACTGTCCACCCTATCTAAACCTCTAATCATCTTATATGCTTCAATAAGATCCCCTCTTAGCCGCCTCCTTTCTAACGAAAACAACCTCAAATCCCTCAGCCTCTCTTCATAAGACCTGCCCTCCATACCAGGCAACATCCTGGTAAACCTCCTCTGTACCCTCTCCAATGCCTCCACATCTTTCTTATAATGCGGGGACCAGAACTGCACACAATACTCCAAGTGCGGCCGCACTAGAGTTTTGTACAGTTGCAACATGATGTTGCAGCTCCGAAATTCAATCCCCTATTCAATCCCCTATTCAATGATAGGAAGGGGTATAGAGTACAAGAGCTGGCCTTTCATGTTGCAGTTGTATAAAATGCTGGTTAGACCTCATTTGGAGTACTGTGTCCAGTTCTGGTTGCCTTACTACCGGAAGGACGTGGAGACTCTGGAGAGAGTGCAGAGGAGGTTTACCAGGATGCTGCCTGGTATGGAAGGTCTGAGTTATGAGGAGAGATTAAGCAAATTGGGACTGTTTTCCTTAGAAAGACGTAGACTTAGAGGAGATCTGATAGAGATGTACAAGATTTTGAAGGGGATAGATAGAGTAAACAGGGTTAAGCTTTTTCCTAGGATGGACTCAAATAGCACGAGGGGTCACGGGCTTAGGGTGAGGGGGGTAAGGTATAATTTGGATGCTAGAGGGAGTTTTTTCACACAGAGGGTGGTGGGGGCATGGAATGCGTTGCCAAGTAAAGTGGTGGAGGCAGGTAGGCTGGAGTTATTTAAGAAATACTTAGATGGGCACCTGAACAGAATGGGTATGGAGGGGTATAGAAAATTGATTTAAAATAGGGATCATGAGCCTTGGGAGTCCCTGGGAAGTGTGTAAATAGATGATGATATTGATGTACTTGTTTTTATCCTACAGGTGCTTTGGTCCACCTTGTTGTCTAACGAGGGGCATACACGCGATGGGTCGTGAGAGGGCTGCTCTTGGATCTTTTTCAAGAGTATCCTACTGCTTCACGTTGTTAGTGTACGCTTGACCTGGACCATCTGATGGGCAACACGACAGCTCAGTGGCTATCGCTGTGCTGTGCAGATACATGGATTTGGGCCTGCGTCTGTGGGAGTTTGCACATTCTCCCCGTGCTTGCGTGGGTTTTCTCCGGGAGCTCCGGTTTCCTCCCACATCCCAAAGATGTGCTCTTAGGTTAATTGGCAAAACAAATTCTCCCTAAATTTGGTTTTTAATCCATAGATCTATAAACATGGACAGGGATCGCGGGTAGAAGTGGGAACATCGGGGTGGCGGTGTGGGCTCGTTGGGCCGAAGGGCCTGTTTCCCATGCTGTTTTGTTCTTTGTTTCTTTGTTTATTAGTGTCACAAATAGGCTTCCATTAACACAGCAATGAAGTGAAAATGTCCTGGTCACCATAGTCCAGGTTCACTGAGGAAGAATTTAGGATGGCTGCTGCACCTAACCAGCATGTATTTTGGACTGTGGGAGGAAACCAGGCCACGTAGGGGGAACCCACATAGACACAGAAAGAACATGCAGACTCCACACAGAGAAGTGACCCAAAGAGGTGACTCGGGAATCGAACCCAAGTCCCTGGTGCTGTGAGGCAGCAGTGCTAACCACTGTGCCACCATGCCACCCAGGGGAGAAAGGAAAAATCAGAGAGCAAGCCAAGTCTGATTTGTACTATGCATGCAGTAAAATCTAAATCCAACCCTTGAACCAGAGGATGATGTGCACAGGAAGAAAATAGCAGTGTAGGACAATGAAACTAAAGTCGTCTGCTCTCCAAGGTACCTGTATGTCAAAGACTGAAACACAGATTAATAGTTGAAGAAAAGCAATTTAAACCGCTCTTTCGTAAAACAGAAGATAAATAGATTTATGGATGGTTGAGAGTTTAATAAGTCTGTAATTTGCTCGAGGCGTGCTTGGATGACATCTAAACCAAGAGTAAATTGCTCACTTGCCACCAGCTATAATTTTTTATAATATGCACTATAATTTCAATAAAGCGAAAACAATAGTGACGACAGTTAAAAGCAAGGCTGAGAGACTGTGAAAGGCTCGTGTCATGCCTTTGCTGCAAAATAACACTTCAATGTGATTCACAGGTGAGTTTAATGTTGACAGAAATGAATAAAAGGATGTAACAGCAAGGAAATGTAACCAAGGGGTCCAGATGACATCATGAACTACAAAGCAGAAATAGTACTTAAAATAATTTTTAATAAATAAATCAAGTGTGACCAGTGGAGATTTTGAAATATGGAGAATGCACTTAATCCATCTGATCTATCCCTAAATATACCTTTCACAACTTTTGTTCTTGATGTTCCATTGTGTTTTGTGCCTAATTAGTATACTACTCCCCTGAGTTTCATGGCAATACTTTGTCACCCTCTGCACTGGCCGATCTGTTCCAAACATTGATCACCCTTGGGGTGGCATGGGGGCACAGTAGTTAGCATTGCTGTCACATATTATATCAAATGGCACATTACTCTGGTTTTTCGCAAAAGGCAGAGTATTGGCTGTACTCAACTAACCAGTGCTCACTAAACCCAGACCGTAATGTCTAATGTTAGATGTGATTCTACGATTGGACAATACTTGCTGAACAATACCGAGACTGTTAAGAATGATGCTAACAAACAATTTAAAATTATTTCGTAGAATTTCATAGAATCCCTCCAGTACAGAAGGAGAATCCAAAGAGCTGCTCCAAATAAATAATGTGCAAAAGGTTAACGAGGGAAAAAGTAGGGCCCCTTAAGGACCATCTATGTGTGGATTCACAAGAGATGACTGGGTTCCTAAATGAATATTTCTTTTCAGTATTTACCATTGAAAAAGGCATGGATGTTAGGGAACTAAATAGTAATATCTTGAGGAGTATATATGTTACAGAGAAAGAGGTGCTGGAAGTCTTAAAGCGCATCAAGGTAGATAAATCCCTGGGGCCTGATGAAGTGTATCCCAGGACACTGTGAAATTGCAGATTTCCTAGCAGAGAGATTTGAACAGTAAGAAGTCTCACAACACTGAGGTTAATGTCTAACAGTTTATTTGGTATCATGAGCTTTCAGAGCACTGCTGCTTCATCAGGTGAGTGGAGAATTGGGTTCACAAACACTGCAGGAAGGGGAGTTGGTTCAGAAGCTCATTACATTCCCCCTCTCCCCACAACCTGGCTTCTCTCCATATTCCCAATCATCCACTTTCTCAGCCTCCAATGGCTTTTTTTGCCCTTGATTATTGCCTTGGGTCCCCCAAAACATGTTTCTCCATCCTAGGGCTTACGTTCTGACATGTTGGAGAACCAGGGTGGCAGTGCCAGGGGGGCCTTATCAGGAACCTGGTTGGGGCATTCCCCTCATGTGTGGCAGTGGGAGGAGCGCTAAAGCTTGTGTGATGGAATGGTGCCACGATGCCTGTGAGATGTGAGTGGGGAGGACAGGGGTGGGGTGGATATGCTTATGTGGTGGGGGTCACCCAGATACTTCTGTGGTGGGGGGATGGGATTTGCTCTGATGTGTGTGGATGGGTAGGGGGACGGAAACTGGGAGAGGCAAATCTTGTGGAGGAGACGGGTGGGGCAGGTGATGGTGTGGAGGTGGAGGGAGAAATGATGCAATTTTCGTTGGGGGAGGGGAAGGCCAATACTTGTGGTTGAGGGTGGAGGAGAGCAATACTGTGTGAGGGTTGCCCGAACACTGTGTAGTGGGACCCAGGCACGGGGGGAAGAGTGCCCTGATGTTTCTGGGAGTGGATACACCATAATGCTTATGAGAAAAGCACCTGGTGCGTGTGTATGGGTGACGGGTGTCGACTGATGCTTGTAATAGTTGAGGGGATGGTGTCACTTTGATACATTGGTATCTGGAGATGGGGTGAGGGGAATTTATTTCTATTGCCACTCTTTTATAAAGGTAGTATCCTGATCTCCGTGAGGCATTTGTCACTGACTCTATCAGGCTCTGCTCTGCCAGAGTGATGGTGCAAACCACGCCCCAAGATTTTTCATTGCCCAGAGTGCAATCTGGAGAGAAACCTCAGCTGTGCCGCTGCATGTTGGTTTTCTTGCCTTAGCCAGCATTCTGTGCACTGAGGTCAAGATCCTACTCATAGTATTTTCTGTTTGTTTAAATGTTCTTCCATGTATAATAGGTTAGGTTCAACAAATAGATTTTCCTGATAACACTGTTAACTTTTGCAATAGTTTCATCCTCTTCCAGGATACAAACCTTTCTCACAAACCTCTCTTCTTTAGCAGTGCAATTTGATAGTGGCATAAGTTGCTTAGTGCATTGTAAATCACAATTCCTGAATTTCCTGTTTGATTTGGACAAATACAGGGACAGGAATATGATTTCGGCCAATCACCTGTTTAATGAGATCATGACTGATCTGTATCTTAACTTCTTGTTCATTCTGTGGTTTTTTATATTCTTCCCTATGTTGGGGACAGGCCAGAACCTCCAAGGTCTGTTATGGGGTTAAACTAGGCCCCACCCCTTTTTTGATTGTGGCATCAGGATAAGCATAAGATATCTACCTCAGGTATGATTCAATTGACCCATTAGGAAGCTTTTATCAAAACAAACTTTATTTAAGAACACAATTAGAATATAACAGAAAGAATTAGTATAACATTTATCAATTTAAATCATTAAATATGACAAGTTATAATTCCTAACAGCTAGCTATCTCTATTGTTCCAATTTAAGCAGCACCCCCTCGACTTAAATCCCTTCTTCAGAACCAGTTATTACCAAAAACAGGTATGCTTATGTGGATGCTAGATTTTCAACCTTTCAGCATTTCTGGAGAGACAGGCACCTGACTCTCATATCACAACCTCCAGAGAAAGATTCACCCCCAAACTGGAGAATCTCAAAAAAAGAGAATTATTTCCTGGCAGATTCCAGTCTCTAATTCCAGACAGAGATAGAGAGAGACACTAATCTCTAAGCGCTCCAAGTAGCATCTAAGCTTGATTTTTTTGTGTAAGCCTTGTTCCACCAAGTCATCTGATTTTTTTCAGTCATTCAACCTACTCTGCAAAACTCCAGAACACTAAAATAACAGAACAGGATTAGTTCAGATTAAAACCATCATTTTTGTAATTAAGAGCAATTATGCTGCTGCAGTAACAATACAGGCCTGTTGAATATAGACCCTATGGAATAAATTAGAACAGATTGTTGAAACAGATTTTGTACAATAAAAATTTCTTAAAGGCACAGTATCATCACATCTAACAAAACGCTATTAATCTCAGTCCTCAATTCAGCAACAGGTCTTGTCTCAACAGATTTTGTGGGAGAGACCATCAAACTTCTAACAGTGTTTGTGTCAAGTGTTTCCCAATGGAGACAGGAGATTGCTGCCAATAGTAATTGGAGGTGTCTCCATATCTGTTGGGAAGGGAAAGCGGCTTGTTGGGTAACATTGAGATCAGGGCATTCTTTAAAAACAGCACCCCAATCTCTGTGGAGTTGGCTTTGCCAGTGTCATTAGGTCCCATGAGCCCACCCCTTAAGAATGATCGTATTAAACATAATCGTCTGCTTTGCTTTTTGTCAGGTGTCAGAAGATTTGGGGTGGAATTTTATTAACCCGGACTATGCAAAGATCTGTTGACAACAGGCAGGATTTTCCAGGCCTGAGGCAAATGTAGCCAGAAAATCTCTGCTGTGTTCCTTGGAGAGAAACTCATTGTTCTTCAGTCAGAACCTGATACTTGCCTTTTTTTAGGAAAATCCTATCCAGCACTTTCAGATATTGTTGCATAACCATGCATGTGTAGTGTCTTCGAGGGGATAACTTGTGAACTGTTTGTCCACAGTTATTGTGGAGTCACATGCAAACAGGGTTGAGGGAGAACATTATCTGTAGGGCCTGTAAATACGTACAAAGTTTCTGCAAACTGCTTTCCTATAAAGGTACCAAGGATGTCTATTAGATAAGGAAAGAAGGATAAGCAAAGGCTAAGTCTTGTAATATTGCATGCTTATTTTTATTTCAGATTCGTTAGCTGGCAGCTAAGCACAGAATGGAGTCTGGTGCTATCATGGAAATAAGTCTTTTCAATGTTGTTTATTAACAGAGCCCCATCCCTGACTGATTCTCATTCATGATGAAGTTTTTTTTAATATTTGTCAAGTAAACTGCAGGTTCCCAGGAATGGTTCTGAAGTGTATCAGTGAAACCAGAATTTATTCTGTCCAAGACTATGTTATAAACATCTCTTGGCCCTTTGAGAGGTTTTCAGCATTGCATATTACTCCTGTTTGGCCAGGAATGCAGCAACAGTTTACGAGTTATTTGAGAGCACTACATTTTACAATAAACCACATTTCAGTATCCCTCAAGGATTTATTGCTCATGCAAACAGAGGAAGGGAATGCAATGATTAAAAGAGGACTAAAACAGCACAAAATGAATGCACTATTAATTAAGAAAATTAAGAATGAAATCATTTTTCTTTCCAAAATCTGTGAGCTGGAATGTTAGTACAGCTAAATGAGGAAAGACCAGGGTTGGTCTTTAGAAGCACTCATTTTTCAGGACAAGAAAATATGGGACTATTACAAGCCCAATGAACTTAAGACGACTCTATTTCCAGAGATAATGGGACTCAGAAGTTGCATTATATTTATTTTTGGCTTCAAGTCCTTTGGAAAAGAATTCTAAGGATAAATCACAAGACATATAGTAAGTACTTTGTGAAATCCTCTTTACCAATATAGAAATCTCTGGTTCAAATACATTTTGTTGCCTTGTTTATTACAATCCAGCTACAGCAAATTTCACCATCACCACAAAATACAATTACCTTCATCCCAATTCTGCTGCATGAATGAGCATACAAAGGCCTGCTCTGCTCTCAATTTAAGTGAAATCATTAAAACAGTAAGTACGTGAGACGCTGATAAAAGTAGTGACCTGAGAAAATTTTCACCAAGACATTCACAATACGTATGCTGACAGGGATATTTACTTCAGCATTCCTTGTGTAGGGCTTTGAATGGTGGAGACACAGTGGCACAGTGGTTAGCACTGCTGCCTCAGAGCACCAGGGATCCGGGTTTGATTTCTGGCTTGGGTTACTCTCTGTCTGCATGCTCTCCCCATGACTGAATGGGTTTCTTCTGAGTGCTCTGGTTCCCTCCCACAGTCCTAAAGGTGAGCTGATTAGGTGCATTGACCACATTAAATTCTATACCCAAACAGTTGCTGGAGTAGGACAGCCAGGGAATTTTCAGGGTAATATGCTATGCAAGACTTTTGGAGTTGAGCTATGAAGAGAGGCTGGGAGAGCTGGGGTTGTTTTCTTTGGAGCAGAGAAGACTGAGGAGGGACATGACTGAGCTGTACAAAATTATGAAAGACATACATAGAGTAGATAGGAAGGAACTTTTTCCTTAGGGTGACCATATCCTAGAGGAATAGATTTAAGGTAAGGAGCAGGATATTTAAAAAGATTTGAGGAAAAGCTTTTTCACTCAGAAGGTGATGGGAATCTGCAACTTATTGTCTGAAAGAGTGGTAAAGGTGGAAACATTCACAACATTTAAGAAGCATTTAGATGAACACTTGAAATGTATAGTCTTTGGACTAAGTGCTGGAAAATGGGATTAGGATAGGTGCTTAATGGCCAGTACAAACACAATGGGCCAAAGGGCCTCTTTTTGTGATGTAATGTTCTATAACTCTATGATATATTCCTCCACTATTTTACTTATTTTGCAATGAAGGACTTTCAATTTGGGACAATGGAGAAAAAATGATGATTCTTGATTATTGCCAAATTACCAATGTTAACACATTACTAATTTACCTTAAACGAATTGGGTATCCCCATTTATTTGAGGTGGGCAACTAAAGGTAAGTGTGGCTTTTGAGTAAGAAGTTACAGATTAAAATAAGCTTTAAAAAATAAGCCAATTTCTAATCATAAAATTTTGCAGTTCAAAAGCAGGCCATCTGGTCAGAGTCTGAACTGACTCTCCAAAAGAGCATCGTACCCAGAACCTATTCCTGTAACTGTACAAATTTATCCTGCTAATCCCCCTAACCTGCTCATCTTGGGACACCAAGGGGCAATTTAGCATGGCCAAACCATTTAATCTGCACATTTTTGGACTATAGGAGGAAACTGGAGCACCCAGAGGAACCACACATGGGGAGAAGGTGCAAACTTCAAAGACAATTCACAAAGTCAGATTTGAACCTGGGTCCATGGCAGTATGAGGCAGCAGTGTTAACCATTGTGCCCCTGCTCTATTCATAATAGAGGAGTGAAGATCACAAAAACAAGTGCATCATAATAAAAGGATCCTCTGCATGTTGCAATATTCCCATCCACTTATACCAGTGTCAGATACTGGCATCAGAAAATCTGCAGGTTCAAACAACTCCAATATTCTGAAACAAAATTAATTTTTTGCCCAAATATCTGTTTTTAATGCTTTGTTAATAATACGAGTCAAGACTTTGCTTTTGTACATTTTGCCTTACCAAAATGGTCAACCAAGAGACATTTTCTAAAATAATGATATTTGGAAATACAAGAAATACCAAATACACAGTTGATTGTATGATCATCCCTAATTTATCAGAAAAATTTTAATTCTCCCCTGATCCTGCAGAGGATAAATGCACAGTCTCATGAGATATTGGGCCATTTAAAGTTTTTCAAAATTTAAAGTTTATTTATTAGTTATAATTAAGGCTTACATTATACTGCAATAAAGTTGTTGTGAAATTTCCCTTGTCGTCACACTCTGGCACCGGTTCAGATCAATGCACCTAACCAGCACTTCTTTCAGACTGTGGGAGGAAACCGGAACACCTGGAGAAAACTCACACAGATACGGAGAGAACGCGCAAACTCCACACAGACAGTGACATAAGCTGGGAATCGAACCAAGGTCCCTGACACTGTGAGGCAGCACTGTGCCACCGTGCTGCCCCCGATGACACACTGACACTATTCGGTCATTGGACAGGATTTTCCAGGCACAATCGCCCCCAAGACCAGATAGTCTCGCCTTAGCTCAACAATCCATTCTGTGTCCCACCCCCTACGATTTATGTGGCAGGCGGGGGATGGAAAAGTTCTACTCAACAGTGTTCGCTGTCCTAAAGTGGATCTGTGATGGAGTGCAGAAGCTGGATGTCTCTATGCAAAGAAGGGGGTGAAGGAATATTACATGTGGGCTGGAATTTTCCAGCCATTCATGCCTCAGCACCACGACAAGTGAGGACAGAGGATTTGGCACTCAGCCATATATCTCCATGCAGTGGGAGCAGAGAAACCTGCCCAAGTGAACATCTAGAAAATTTCAGCCATGGTCAGTATCCAACTATCGCCACTCTGAACAGTATGGGAGAAAAGATAAAGGTCGGCTTAGAGAGGACTGGATCTCTGAAAATTTCATACACTGTGTATGACCCACTGGGCGGAATTTTACTGGCACGCCTGCTCGGGTTTCATATGATCCCACCCAAGGCCAACAGAGAATGCTGTTCTCTGGGCCTTGCCTGCACCCGGAATTGGGGCAGATGTGCTGGTAAAATTCCGACTATTGCATTTATATAATGCCCGCTAAGGATAAAACAGGCCAGTAGGATTTGATTTCTTTACCATTTGTCTTGCGCCAATTGCAAAGTTGGTTTTCCGAATTCTCTTGAGCCTGGAATGCTCCGCACCTCAGGTATAATCCTCCTCTCCTTCCCAAATCCAATAAACACCTCCAACTTATCACCACATGCCATGTTAGAATGAAACTGATTGAACAGCTGTAGGTAATTTTTCTAAGCTGTTGTGAGCTTCACTGGGGGGACCCAAACATAACTGGGCCCCAATAGGCCCATACATTAACCAGCCCCTGGTCCGTTGTAAAGCATGATTGTGTAAAATGCTGAAAACCAGATTGAGAAAATGAGGAAATGAAGCAGTTTGACAGTGTCAAGCTTGAAAAAGTTCCCTCAAATTTCAGGAAAATTGGAAATCCAGCAACCTGGGAGAGCTATAAAAAACAACAAGGGATACAAAGAAGTAATAAGAGGCAATGAAATGGAACGGGATGAAAAACAGTTGGGAGCGGTGTTAAAGCTAACAATTGATGTTGTATAAATATCTGGAGCACAAGAGTAGTAAGGGGGAATTTGGGCTCAGTGCAAGCAGAACTGTAATGAACAATAAGAAAATAGCAGGCTTTTTGGACAAAGTTGTCAGCCTAGATTTCTCCCTTGGGTTGGGTGCACAGAGTCAGGAAAATTCCCTCCTTGAACGCAATCTTCAGAAATGGCTGCCTGGATGTCAGGTTTTTACTCTGGCGGGGTGGGTGGGGGAGGTGGGGATGGTCAGGCCAGATTAGAAGTCGGGACCAATGACCCTGGGATGGAAGTGGATTGGGTGGAAGGCCAGCCTCAAGGCTCCAGCACTGTATCCAAAAATTTTAAACAAAGAATAAGGCAAAAGACCTCCCTCCCAGTCCTCACCCATCATATCTTCTTCCATCATACATTCCCTATGCCCTATCCATGACAGGCTATGTCATCTCATGCCCTGTATCTATTCCTAAGATATCTTATACCTCTCCATGTTAAGATGTGCCTATGTTTTCACCCTCCATGGGTCCCTTAAAGCCCCATTACTGATGTATGTACCTGTATCCATTCCATGGTCCTTTATACCCTCCATGCAAATTTAGTGTCAACCCATGTCCCCACACTTCACCCTTTGCCCTTACATCTACAGTACCAACTCATTCACTATCTGTCTTTATCAACTAGGTTAATAAGACAAGAATTATTCTTTACAACTCTCTCTTTCATAATTGCGAATTAGTATTTACATGCCATCCTTTCCTCAATACCCATGCAGAGACCAGATAAGATAAGATTCTATAAAGTAAATTCCTAAGTGTCAGTTGTGGACTTCACTACATTGAAAACAATGTGTTCATTCATAAAGAAAATATGTACAACTTTTGCATTCCTTCAGTTACATCAGGTTTTACAACAACAAGCATTTCATTCAAGTGCACAATCCCTTGGAATTCATTGTTCCACTTCAGAATTTATAACTATTTGCAGCTACCAATCAAACTATGAAATGGCAGACTCCCTACTGCGATAATGCGTCATTGTGAAATCACTCATGCAACACTAATCCAGTAATGAGGCCCTCCAGAGTATGTCAACAGACAGGATGAAAGAACCAACATCTTTTTAACACATCAGAAATGTTTTCCCCAAGATTTAAAGGGTAGGTCTTTTAAATACCTTGATACCTTGATAGCTTGACAGCTCCCTTTGATAGATGCTTTTGTCAGTTCCTCTTGACAATTTTGACAGGTGTTTTGACAGTTCTGTTGATCCCAATGATAATGATAATTAATGGATGGGATTTTATGGCCTCACTCGGGCAAGACTAGACATTCCCACCCAAGGTCAACAGAGATTTCTGTTGTTGGATCCTTGCCTGTGCCGATTCCATGGCAGGCGAGGTGATAGAGTTCCAGACAATGTGTTTATGCACTTTTCATGGACATTCATTCCCAGTTTGAATAATTTCAAAAGTATGTTACCAGGAGAAAACAGGAGCACCGGAAGAAATCCATGCACAGGGAGAATGTGTAAGCTCCACACAGACAGCGACCTACAGCTGGAATCGAACCCAGGTCCCTGATGCTGCAAGGCAATAGTGCTAACTACTGTGCCATCACACCATCAGAGTCTTAAATTGTAGCTTTGTTAGTGATAATTTCCCAGAGATCTCTGGGTTTGAAAGTTGGATTCAAAAGAATGGAAACGTCTTTCCATTGATTAAGAAGTGAGGGATTAACAAAACAGGACACTACAGGCTCATGTATTTAATGTCAGTTGTGGGATGATTAGTGAAATTCATTGTTATTGAGCATTTGGACCATTTGAACTGATGAAAGAGGCAGTTGCAAAGGATAATTCTTGTCTGACTAACCTAGTTGGTTCTTTTAGGGCATTCCTGGTGTGATGGATATGTTGCAGACAAAGGATTATTAATAAAAATAAGAAGCTTGGAATTGGAGATAACTTTCTATCATGGATTCATAACTGGTTAAGAGTTAGAATACTGCCAGCAGGGAACTTTATACTGAGTCAAGGTATATAAGAATGGTTTTCCCCAAGGATTTGTACTGAAATGCCAACTTTTCATTCTATACATCTCAATAATTCAGAAGAAGGGATGGAGAGGTGTAAATCTAAGTTTGTAGATGATACTAAGATAGGAAGCATGGTAAGTTATGCAATAGAAACCGGAAATTAAAAGTTAATATGAAATAGGTGAGTAAAGCTGCAACATTTGAAGTTCAACATGGGGATGTGTGAGGGCAGCTATTTTGGATTCAAGAGAAAGAAATTTGAACATTTTCTGAATTATACCACCCAACATCTTGTCAAATCATAATCGGAATTTTAAAAAAAACAAATTCAACCAATTTGTATCATTTTTAAATGTCAATTTAGAAAATTTAAGTGCAGATGAAAGCAGGAATGTCGGATTATGTCGGAGTCTAGAAATATAAACAATGCTTTGTTTCATTGATTCTGAAGAACTTCAAATTTTGGTACATAGAACATAGGACAAAGAACATTACAGCGCAGAACAGGCCCTTCGGCCTTCGATGTTGCGCCGACCAATTAGGAAAAAGCAATGACCCTCTAACCTAAACCATTCCCTTTTCATCCATAAACTTATCTACTAACCTCTGAAACGCCACCAAACTTGGTGCATCTACAACTGACGCAGGCAGGGCATTCCATACCTTTACCACCCTCTGGGTAAAGAACCTACCTCTGATATCCGTCCTATAACCACCACCCCTTAATTTAAAGCTATGTCTTCTCGTGCTAGCTTTCTCCATCCTAGGAAAAAGGCTATCACTGTCCACCCTATCTAAACCTCTAATCATCTTATATGTTTCAATAAGGTCTCCTCTTAGCCGCCTGCTTTCTAACGAAAACAACCTCAAATCCCTCAGCCTCTCTTCATAAGACCTGCCTTCCATACCAGGCAACATCCTGGTAAACCTCCTCTGTACCCTCTCCAATGCCTCCACATCTTTCTTATAATGCGGGGACCAGAACAGTACACAATACTCCAAGTGCAGCCGCACTAGAGTTTTGTACAGTTGCAACATGACATTGCGGCTCCGAAATTCAATCCCCCTACCAATAAAGGCCAAGACTCCGTATGCCTTCTTAACAACCTCATCAACTTGATTGCCAACTTTCAGGGATCTATGCACATATACACCAAGATCCCTCTGTTCATCAACACTATTAAGAGTTCTACCATTAGCCCTATACTCGACACATTTGTTATTCCTGCCAAAGTGAATTACCACACACTTTTCCACATTAAACTCCATTTGCCACCTCTCGGCCCAGCTCTGCAACTTGTCAAGTCTCTCTGCAAACTATAACACCCCTCTTCACTATCTACCACTCCACCGACTTTAGTGTCATCTGCAAATTTACTAATCCATCCTTCAATACCCTCATCCAGATCATTTATAAAAATTACAAATAGCAGGGGCCCCAAAACAGATCCCTGAGGTACACCGCTTGTAACCGAACTCCATGATGAATAACTTCCATCAACCACCACCATCTGTCTTCTATCTGCTAGCCAATTCCTAATCCAATTAGCTAAATCACCCTCAATCCCATACATCTGCATTTTCTGCAGAAGCCTTCCATGGGTCACCTTATCGAACGCCTTACTAAAGTCCATATATACCACATCAACTGCCTTACCCCCATCCACCTCTTTGGTCACTTTTTCAAAAAACTCAATAAGGTTAGTAAGGCACGACCTACCCTTCACAAAACCATGCTGACTATCCCCAATCAATTCATTTCTCTCTAAATAACTATAAATCCTATCCCTAATAATTCTCTCCAATACTTTGCCCACAACAGAAGTAAGACTCACCGGCCTATAATTCCCCGGAAAGTCTCTCTTCCCCTTCTTGAACAATGGGACCACATTCGCTATCCTCCAGTCTTCCGGCACTATATCTGTAACCAACGACGACCTGAAGATCAGAGCCAGAGGCTCTGCAATCACCTCTCTCGCCTCCCAGAGAATCCTAGGGTAAATCCCGTCCGGCCCAGGGGACTTATCTAACTTCAAACCCTCAAGAATATCTAGCACATCCTCCCTATCTACTTCAATACTTTCCAGTTTGCAACCCTGTACCTCAGTGTTCTCCACAACTACATTTACATCTCCCTGCGTGAATACCGAAGAGAAATATTTGTTCAGTGCCTCTCCAATCTCTTCAGGCTCCACGCACAACTTCCCACTGCTGTCTCTGACTGGCCCTAATCTTGCCCTAACCAATCTTCTATTCTTAACATATCTAAAGAAAGCTTTAGGATTCTCCTTGATCCTATCAGCCAAAGTCTTCTCGTGTCCCCTTTTAGCTCTCCTCAACTCACTCTTTAGCTCCCTCCTGGCTAATCTATAGCTATTCATTGCACTAACTGAGTCTTCAAGCCTCATCCTGACATAAGCCTCCTTTTTCCTTTTAACCAGCGAATTAACTTTTTTAGTACACCATGGTTCCCTTACTTGACCATTTCCTCCTTGCCTGACAGGGATATACTTATCAAGGACTCGCAGTAGCTGCACCTTGAATAAGCTCTAGACAAATGCAGTCCACAAATAATAAAGTTTTTTGTGGAATATTGTCTGCAGATGTTTAAAAGTGAAATTTAAATCACATAGCAATATTCAAATGCTATGGGCTGGAATTCTCCAACATCATTCCCCCTGCTACTGCTGCCCAGCGAGAATGGAAAACTTAGCGTTCAGCTAAAACTCCATCCACTGCAGCAGGACTGGAGAATCTCAGCGACGGGCGTGGTTGGAGATTTCCGGCCACATTAATTTCAACTGATAATTTATGATTTCATTATCAATGATATAATTATCCAATGGATAACTGCCACAGTATATGTAAAAAAATGCTTGGTAAATGATAAACACTAAACAATGCCTATAATATAAATAAATCAGGAAAAGTTGTTCAGAAATACACTATGCCTAAATATTTTTCAAATCAATTTTATTGGAACCTTTTGTTTCTATTCATGGGATTTGGAAGTCACTGGCAAAGAAGACAGTTGTTGCTCATCCTTAATTGCCCCTGAACTGAGTGTTTTTTTTTATTCATACATGGGACATGGGCATCACTGGCTAGCCAGCATTTATTGCCCATCCCTAGCTGTCTGAGGACAGTTGAAAGTTAACATATTGTTGTGACTCTGGAGTTACATGTCAAGTAGACCAGGTAAGGACAGCAGATTTCCTCCCCTAAAGGATGTCAGTAAACCAGATGGGTTTTTCTGACAATCAACAGTGGTTTCATAATTGATATTTTTTATTGAATGCAAATTCCACCATTTGCCATGGCAGGATTCAAAGCTGGGTCCCCTGAATATTAGCTGTGTTTCTAGATTAATTGTCTAGTAATAATATCACCAGGCCATCACCTCCCCTTCCCTCTTGTTAAACTGTTAAGAGTCAATCACATTGCTGTAAGCCAGACCAGGCAAGAATGACAGATTTCCTTCCCCAAAGGGTGTTGAGTAAATGAAATTTTTGCTGATTATTAATGGCCACTATTAATTAGGTTAATTCTCAGTTTCAGAATTATTAATCAGATTTAAATTCCACTAGCTATGGTGGGATTCGAACTTGTGTCCCCAAAGCATTAGTCTGGGCCTCTGGATTACATGTCCAGTGGCATTATCACAACACGCCCGTAACTATCAACTAATTAATTATTACAGTAGTAAGCAATATAATGGAATTGGGTGTTGGTAACACCAAGCTGGGAATAAGGGAAGAATGACAATTATTATTTGCCAACAATTTATGACATTATTTTACCACAGTTTTTTAAGTATTGCAGTTGATGAGTGACAGAACAGCCGACTAATTGTTTCAACCTCAGCTTCTGCTGCTGTTTTACTTTCTTGACTCCACATGCCCTAGACAAATGCAGTCCACAAATAATAAAGTTTTTTGTGGAATATTGTCTGCAGATGTTTAAAAGTGAAATTTAAAGGCTCGTTGGGTGTCCTATCTGATCTTGAATGTGGTTATCATCGCTGCATTTGCAACAGTTACGGATCTGGTGCAGGAAGATCAGCATTCCCTCTTGACATTCCCCCCGGCATGTGACCCTTCTTTATTTCAGCACTTCTTTAATCTGGGAGTCATGTTTGATTCATACACCTGCGAATTCATTGTCCACCCACTTCCTAACGACCCCCTCCCCCCTCCCTTTTCTCTTTATCCCCGACAACATTTGTACAACTAATATGGGCTAATTCTGCAAATATCACTTATGTAAATTGGTCTCCCAAACTGCTGCATCATTTACGTAAAGACTTCTGGTGAACTTTGAAAAATTAATGCCTTTAATTTTGGTTGATGGCAACAGCAGCAATGCTCTGTAAATTGCACTTTAATGAGATTTTGCTACAGGGGATAATCTGCTACTGACAGGGAAACATCTTGAAAACATCTGTAGACCTATAATTTCACTCCAAAGATTAGATCCCTCCACACGACTCCAGACATAGCTCCGAAGCAAAAAAAAAGAGGGGAGAGAAAGAAACTTAAGGTACTGAGAGAATATTGAACCTCAACTAAGATGAGGACAAAAAAAAAAGTTTGGCGAGAGTGTTACAAAGACAAATCAATTTGTCTAACTAATTAATGTTTGGCTTCATTTAATTAACAGAGAATAATACTTTGTACGCTGCTGTGTGTGCCTGCATATAATGAACTAAGCAGCAGTAGGTAAGAAATGCCATGGATGGATATGCCTGAGTAACACAACTCTATAGGTGCAAGATGAAAACCATTATTGCTAAAAGCTTGATATCAGACGATGTATTCAAGTAATGCAGTCATTAATATAAACCATTTTGTTGATTCCCGAACACAAACTATGTATTCACTTGTCTAACTGCTGAACTGCGCGGCTCTGGCTAGAACCAAAATGATATTGGGTTTCAGTCAAGTCGAAATGGGAAGGGAAAAGTAGAATACTAATTTTTAAAAACACACAGCCTTGCAGTAACTGCCAAATACATAGCACACCGCATTGGTTTCAACTGAGTTGGGGACTGCATCTGGTAGGCCTGAAGCAGGCCTAGACTGCTGTAAATAAGACATCACTTAGGAATCAACCCTGTGGTCCAACCTACACACACATGCTTTTTCAAACATCATTAGGCCTTCATTGTGCCAAAACCACTATGATTTGGAACAGGTTTTGGATCTCTCAGTCCCTTCGAACTGCCAGATTTTAAATCTGTTCAGTTTTAAAACTCAGTTTGTTGCACATCATTAAAATATATTACTGCTTAGAAGTTTTTAAATGCAAGATTTAAGCAATCAACGAACACAAACTGAGGTAAAGTACTTAATAATTACACTCCACCCTCATTATAACACAGTGCTTGCAAGCCAAGGTTTTTTGCATGTTATAACGAGGAATGTACTCCGGTGAATATGGTTATAATTGAATGTTCCAGTGTGTTTAATGCTGAAATTGGGGACTGAGCGCTGATTAAAGCACTTGGCTGCACCCCGTGCTTTAATCAGCTCCCTGTCCCCAATTCCGGCATTAAAAAAATGTTAGAGCGTTCAATACATCCATTAACGGACAGGATAATTTGGGAACCTGTTCTCAGAATAATGCAAATGCAGTTAAGAACTCACGTCAGGACATTGTTACATTGTAACAGTCATGATTTAGGATTTATATCTTCATCAGGCTCCAAAGTCAGCTTGCTTGACCAATCAAATGACTCCTTTCCAATAATCTATTTCCTAACTTTTAAGTAATCTTGCTGTGATAATGGGCATCGTTTAAAGTTCAATTATCAGTGTCACAAGTAGGCTTACATTAACACCACAATGAAGTTACTGTGAAAATCCCCTCGTCACCACACTCCAGCATCCGTTCGGGCATACTAAGGAAAAACTTAGTATGGCCAATATATCTAACCAGCACGTCTTTCAGACTGAGAGAGGAAACCAGAGCAAATCCACTGGGAGAATATGCAAACTTCACATAGACCCAAGCCAGGAATCGAACCCTGATCCCCGGCCACTTGTGAAAAAATTGCAAATAAGTTGTAATAAAACCTGGCCCACTGCTTGCTCCAGTTGCACAGATTGGTCTATTTAATTAGATAGTTCTTTTCATGCCGACAATTGATTGTTGAAATTGAGTACAAGATGTTTTCATGGAAACTTCTATGATTGAGATCTCATATGAAGCAATTCTATCCAGAAATATCTCAACTTTAAAACTTCCTCCCTTTTTCCCTCTATCCTTTCATTGCCTTTTCTTTCCACATCTCTGTAACTCTCACCTGAATAAGCTTTTGAGATTATTGCATTCTTTCAATTCTGGCTTCCTGCACATTCCTGATTTGTAACGTTCTGCCACTGGTAGCCATGTCTTCAGCAGCCAAAGCCCTAAACTCTGGAATTTTTTTCCTAAACCTCTCGGCTTCTCTCCTGTTTGGTCCCCCTTTAAGAACACCATCACCAAATTTGATTTATTTCCTGCTTTTAGCATAATAAACATAGCTGAGAAAAGAAACATATTGCTGAAGCTTTTTGAATTGAACTCATCAGGGCAAATGCAAGGAATCAAATTTCAAACAATTGCAACAACGTATACCACAAGTGAAGAAGTTATTGATTGGTAGGCAAGTCATCTCTGATTGACTGATGTGTTTGACCTGGTGAGCAAGGCATCAAATGATACCTTTTTTGCCTTCTTGTCATTTGACCATAACTGGCTTATTGCAAGTTTGGAAAGATATACCATTCAAAGATAATTGAATGAGTAGTTTACAATTTATCTGCTGAGATCATAAGTGAACCAATAAGACAGATTTTCTTAAGCTTAACAAAGAAAGATGCTAACTTTAATACACTTAAACACACCTAACAAAAATAATAAAAGAGTATACATATGCAGACATTTGAAATTCACACACATGCACACACACTGGCTGCCATCAGTACACACACATATATATATCTCATTGAGTACAGGAGTTGGGACATTACAGTTGTATAAGTTGCTGATGAGGACGCAGTTGAAGTATTGTGTACAGTTTTGATCACCCTGTTAGGAAAGACTGGGATGAGTACAAAGAGGATTTATGAGGATGTTATCAGAATTAATGGAACTGAGTTATAGGGAACGGTTGGCCAGGCACACACACAAGGAGTTGGCTTAATTTGATGATCAGCTATGTTCAAAATGAATGGTGGAGAAGGCTCGATGGGCCAAATGGTCTACTCCTGTTTCTGATTTCTATGTGACCTCCTCTTCCAACTGCCAGGACAATTTAACAGCTGACATTGGCTACAATTTACCAACACTGTCATGTTGAGACTCGCCACTGGAAATTCAGCGGCCATGCCAGACGTCCATTTACTTTCTGTAGGATGAGAAGAACCCGATAGTGGGTAGGGCTTGACAATCTCACCCATTGTCTATGTATTCCAAATGTGACTTGATTATCTCATGTGTGGCAGTTAACTTCACCAGAGTCCCATTATCCAAGTGATTAGCCTTTAGGGTCTGTGTCCAACAACTGAATACCTCAGATGATTGCCATAGGTGCTTTGCTAATGAGACAGGAGTTGTGAGTCCTTCGCACTCCCCTAAAGTCATTTTATGTGTTTCTACAGCACATTTTGCTGCAGCCCACCATTGGTCAATGGTGGGATCTTCCAGTCCCAATATTGTAATTGGACTTTCTTATGGTCTTCACCCTCTGCCACTAAGGAATGGTGTGGCCTGCCTAGCAGCTGTTTTTTAAGAGATTGGCATTTTAAAGCTTGGCATGTTAGCTGTTAGTTGCACTGCTGTGGGGTCACCTTTCTTGCCAGCCGGATTTGGAGGATCTTGCAAAGCTGCAACTGGTAGTACTGCTCCAGTGCTTTGAAGTGTGTGGTGTACGTTATCTAAGACTCTGATGCATCTAGAAGTGCAAGCTTCACTTTTATCTGGCAAGACATAACCTTATTGACAGGTTGAAGACCTCAGACCTCAATAGTCTTTTCCTCAGTGGGCCAAAAGTTGAATTGGCACAATGGAGGTGATGATGAACATTGTCTTCTATATCTGCCTCTGTCGAAAGGAGGTTCCCCAGATATGGAAAATAGTTCACGGCCAGGATTTTATTGTCCCTTATGCCAGGTGGGATATTATAATTCCTTCTGAAATAAATGACAATTTAAGTGGCCCACCACATCTGCCTGGAGGAAGAGACACACTGTGGTGGGATGTGAAATCATTACATTTACACTTATCCACAAACTTTATTGAAATTCCTGTCAATCAATTAACAAAAAAAAAGCACAGTGTTTTCTACAAAACATTTAGGACTTACATGAATAGGACAAATATTATATCTGCTTAAGTAATGAGATTGAAGAATCATTAGCGAATTGCAGAGTCTGAACCAAGAGTGTAATTCCAGATGTTACGTCCAATATCAGATATAGAAAGCAAAATCAAGAAAGATTAAATTAGGAGAGAGAGAGAGAAGGAGGAAGAAAGAGAGAAAGATAAAAGATAGAAAAAATAATTAAAGTAACTGAATAATTGAGACTCCACATTGGTTAAATTTAATTTTCAGTGTCAGATGTTGTTTGTTATTAATTACAATTTTTATCTCATTAAGTGGATATTTACATACAGAAATAGGAAGGCTTTTTGTGCCAATTTTAGTGCCTATCTTTGGGTGGCATAGTGTACAGTGGCTAGCACTGCTGCCTTACACTCCATGGACCCATGTTCAATTCAGGTCTTGGATCATCGTCCATGTGGAATTTGCACATTCTCCCTGTGTCTGCGTGGGTTTCCTCTGGGTGCTCTGGTTTCTTCCCACTGATCAAAGATATGAGGGTTAGGTTGATTGACACTAATAAATTGACCCTCGTGTCAGGGGATTAGCAGGATAATTATGTGGGATTATGAGAATAGGGCTTGCGTGGGATTGTGGTTGGCACAAATTTGATGGGCTGAATAACCTCTTTCTGCACTGTAGAGATTCTATGGTTCTGTCTATTCATGTGTTTCAATGGTGAATGTCTCAGAAAAATATTACTTTTATTTTACAATCCAGCTCATTATTTTCTGTCATAAGCAAAAAACGAGAGAGATAATGATTAATCCGTTTTGAGTTCCCTATGAATAGGCAAGATTTTTTGTAATTCATTTGTGGGACATGGGTGTCGCTGGCTGACCAGCATTTATTGCCTATCCCTAGTTGCTTTTTGAGAACAGTTGAGAGTCAACTACATTGCTGTGGCTCTAGACTCATATGTAGGCCAGACCAAGTAAGGATGGCAGATTCCCTTCCCTCAAGGGCATTAGTGAACCAGATGGGCTTTTCCAACAAGTTTCAGTGTCAGATGTTGTTTGTTATTCAGAGTCATCAATAGATTCTTAATTCCAGATATTTTTTTACTGAATTCAAATTCCACCATCTAAAATGGTGGGATTTTAATGCAGGTTCTCCAGAATATTAACTGAGCTTCTGGCTTAATAGGCTCACAATAATACCATTAGGCCATTACTTCCTCTGATCTTCCACTTAAGCCATATGAGTACTACTGGTAAGTACCTTCTATAAAGGGAAGATGGCTTTGTGATCGAGGTATAGACTTTCTCAACAATTTGATCCAGATAAATCAGCCATGGCTTAGTTGGTAGCACTGACATCTGAATCAGAAAGCCGTGGGTTCGGGTCTCACTCCAGACACATCAGCACAAAACCCTAGCCTACATATTTAGCCCAGTACTGAGGGGTGCCATCCTTTAAATGTGATATTAAACCAAGACCTTGCCTACTGTCTAGGTTGAATATGGAAGAGCCCACAGTCCTATTCCCAAGATGATCAGGAGAGTTATTCAGTGACCAAATCAATAGTTAGCGCTCAATCAATATCACAGAGAAACTGATTTTGTGGTCATTATCGCATTGCCATTTGTGGGAGCTTGCTTCATACAAAATAAGATGCTGTGTTTCCTACATGCCAACAATAACTATGCCTTAAAAATACCTCTAAAGAACTTTGGGATCTCCTGAGCTGAAAGGTAGCAGAGAAATACAAGTCCTGTATATAACATTGTCCCTAAATTGTTTATAATGGTGTTATAAAAGATATAACCAGTCAAAACTGAACTAGCGATTGGACTAATATTGATGTTTGAGGAAGTTATAAAGGCAGAATGGGAAGTAAAGGCATTCATAGAACATTACAGCACACTAGAGTCCCTTTGGCCCTCGATGTTGTGCTGAGCTTTGTCCAAAACCAAGATCAAGCTATACCACTCCCTATCATTCTGGTGTGCTCCATGTGCCTATCCAACATACTGCTTGAAAGATCCTAAAGTGTCTGACTCCACTATCACAGTAGCCAGTCCATTCCACAGCCCAAGCAGTCTCTGAGTAAAGAACCTACCTAGGACATCCATCCTACATCTCCCACCATGAACCTTATAGTTATGCTCCCCAGTAACAGCTACATCCACCTGAGGAAATAGTGTCTGAGTGTCTATTCTATCTATCCCCCTCATCATTTTATAAACCTCTATTAAATCACCTCTCATCCTTCTCTACTCTTAAGAGAAGAGCCCTACCTTCCTGACCAGATAGATTGCTCAGCTAATTCATTGGATGCTGGATTGCAAGGCATCATTCTAATGAGCTTAATACTATTTAGTGTGGTGAAGTTTTGGAACTCAACACTTGTGAATACTGTCTCATTATCAGATACCATGGTCGGAAATTTACCACTTTACCCGCCATAGAATTGAAGCGGCTAAGGATTTGACAATGGAAATCTCCATTGACCTCAGGTGGGAATTTCCGGTCTCATCTGAGCGAGGCTGTAAAATCCCACCATAAGGATGCAGGTCTTCCATGGGTGGAAAAATGTTAACGTAATCTTTCAAAGATAGTGTGTGATGTAGAAATTTTCACCTCAAAAACATTTATCCATTTAGGATGTGAATCAACAATGAGCAGAAACATTCTGCCCATGAATGGACAAACATAATCAATATGGATTTGTAGTGATTGCTGACCAGGCCATTCCTAAGTGTGCAATCTTTGTTGCAATTGACATTGTTTATAATGCTTGACAAAGCTCTTGCTGTCAGCATCACTGTCAGGCCATCACATAACTTCTGGCAAGTATTTTCATCTTTGAGGTGCCTGGGTGGGCGCTGTGTATTTCCATTAGAAGTTGATCTATGCTTGGCCCAGGGATGGCTATTCTTGCTCCCCACCCCCTGCACAATTATGATGCCATCCTATCAACTCAATTCATCCTTGAGGTTAACAAAGAGCTTCATTTTTTCACAAACTGGTTCATTGACCCAACCTTGAAGTATCTTGTGTCTCACTTTGGACAGAAGTGGATCCTAACTGGTCAGTATCTGATTTGCTTCACTGAGTCTAGCAACATGTCTAAGTATAGGCAGCATAGTGACATAGTGTTTAGCACTGCTGTCGCACAGAGCTAGGGATCTGGTTCAATTCTCAGCTTGAGTCACTGTCTGTGTGGAGTTTGCACATTCTCCCCGTGTCTGTATGTGTTTCCTCTAGGTGCTCCTGTTTCCTCCTACAATCCAAAAGATGTGCTGTCTAGGTGCATTGGCTATGCTAAACTCTCCCTCAGTGTACCCGGATAGATGCCGGAGAGTAGTGACTCAGGGATTTTCACAGTAACTTAATTGCAGTGTTAATGGTAGCCTACTTGTGATACTAAGAAATAAACTTTAAAATAACTGAGCACCATGAAAATTTCCTGTTTTACTGGAGCAGCTGTAACAATTTATTGTAAAGGTTGGCAGCTAAGTGCATTCACATTTGTTATGTGTGTTCCAGGTCAGTGCTTGTAGGTATATTCATAGCCGGAGAGGATTAATGCCCAATGTTAAATTCTAGTCTTGTTTGTTTATGTTCTTTATTCTATGTTCTAACATCACACCAATGCCATATGGAGGCATCATGGGTCAATACCAGTTTCTTAGAAGAGCCAAAATGTTCTAACAAGTTTGAAGAATACAGTAATTGTTTTACCCTGTTAAAAGTTTATTTCTGGAGAGCCTTCCAAAACCAACATTGGTGTTTCTTTAGCAGAATATGCAAGGGGCCCAATAACATTGACAAGTTTGGTAAATAAATTGTTCATTGTAATTTACCATTCCCAAAAATGACCTTAGCTCAGATGTGTTTTGGGGGGCTGGTTCTTCCTTTATGGCTTTGAGCATGTCTTCCATGGGGCATAATCTTTGTGTAACATTATCCCAGACAAGCCACTTCAGTGGCTTAAAAAGTACATTTCCCCTACTTGAGGTGAACTCTTGTGTCTTAAAATCTCTTCAACAACTGCTCTAAGTTTGCGGGATGCTCAATTCCTATCTATGAATTCTGGAGGACATCATCAAACTATCCCATAACTTGTGACAGCCCCTGCAGTAGGCACTCCGTTGTCCTCTGGAAAATTGCACATGCTGAAGACATGCCAAAGACAGGTTGTGGACGTTTATCATCACATAGCCTCAGGAAACTTTGTCTAATTCAAGTTGCTGATATGCATGACTCACGTCCAGTTATGTACAAGATTGATGTCCAGTCAGCTCTGTGTACATGTCATCAATCTTCAGGATTGGATATTTATCCAACTTGGCAACCCGAGTAACTGCTAACTTGTAATCATCACAAATGTGGATCATCTTGTCTGGTTTCAATTAGGATTGGTGCTGCCCATTCCAAGTACAGAACTGACTGGATAATGTTCTGTTCTTCCAATTGCTTTAATTCCATGCCTATTTTCTCTTGTAAAGCATAGAGTACTGGTCTCACCTTAAAGAATCAAAGAATTACCATTGGCTCTATGCTTGCAGTCCTTTATCTTGCCTAATTCATCCTCGAATATGCTTCCCTATTTCTATATCAGTTTGAACAGTCTTCCTTCCCACATTTGGAAAATTTCTGTCTAAATTAGTTTGATTTTCATGAAGCTAGTCTTTTGCCTGTCATTATGATGTGAGGGTTGCGCAAACTGTTGCCCATAGTCATTGCAGTGCCATTGTTACTGTCACCTATTCAGTATCAATTAGCTTGGCTGCAACTTCTCAATAGTGGAGCTCCTACTCTCAAGTATCTTTTCGAATGCTCCCCCCACTTATCACAGTAGCTGATGTCCCTGTATCAACATTTTAATCGAAAGAACTTTTCCATTTACCCAGATCATTATAGATATAGGGGCTGTCTTGCCTGGTCTTATATTAAGCAGTGAGTGAATACTTAATTGATTGATGCTAGAGTTCCACATTATGTGCCATCAGTACACAATTTAATTGGCTAATCGGAAGACTTCACTTGGCTCTGCATCCATGCTTTAGGTGGCCTCTCCTTTGACAATGAAAAGCTCAGCCTCCTTATACCTGCAGGATTCAGGGGAGTGGCAACTCCACATCACTAACATTCCACTTCAAACTTTGCTGATTGATTACCTCTTTTAAGTGTTCTTGGTTTATTTGCAGCTGAACGTGTTTCCTTCCTCATGGTTACCTCCTCAGCTTTGGCACCACTGTTGACTGCAGATTCCTACCCTAACCGATTGAATGGTGTCATTTTGCACACTCTGTCACTATTGTGCACCTTTTTCAGCATTTTCCATTGCCAGTGTTATTTCCAATGCTCATTTAAAATTTATATCACAAAGTAATTCCCATTGAATCACCTCATTATTCACCCTATAGACTAACTTGTCTCATAACATATCATTCAAGGTAGCTCCAAAATCACAACACTACAATATCTGTTTCGGTTTAGTGGTATTAGACTGAATTGTTTTGCCTGGGGCACAGTTCCTTGAATTAAATTTTAATCCCTGGAGTAAGACTGATGGTTTAAGCTGAAAATGAACTTCACTAATTCCACAAACTAAATGATTTGGAGTCAAGTGTGGTGAGGCTGTGAGATAGTAAATCAAATAATAAGTTTGGGTTCAACATGCACTCAGGAAGATTGTCTTGCACTTCACCCTCTCCCATATTTCATTTGCTTGGAAGTAATAGCCATGATGCTCTATGTATCTGTGCAGGAGTCAAATGGATCTATCCATCCAAAGAGGGCATCTTGGTAAGTCCTCTTGTCTTTTCTCAACTTCAATGTAAACTGGATACGCACAGGCAGAGGATCATTTCTTTTTATCTTCTCTATTAAATGTAAGTTGCCCATTTAGGGAAAGCACAAACTGTGTTTTTTAACAGCTCAAAACTATGCAGAGGCTTAAAGCCTTACAGCTGCATTCAACTCCCAAGATGGCTTTGAGTACAGAAACCCATGATCCCCACCCTGCTCCCCAATTGGTTCCCTATACCATGTAACCCTTACTCTGCTGATTGCTCCTTGCAGGGACAATCCCCACCGGGCCCTAAATTAAAAACAGTGGTGGAGTAAAGCATTCAACAGGGTATAGAATCAGGCTTGTAAGGGTGGGGGCTGGTGTTGGAGGATCATCAGTTAGCAGAGCAGAATCATTTTCAGTCTTCACTATCTGCAGCAAATTCATTCATTTTTCAAAAGCTATACAGTAAGAAGTCTCATAACACCAGGTTCAAGTTCAACAGGTTTATTTGGAATCATTAGCTTTCAGAGTGCTAAGTTCACAAACACAGCATATATAGACAGAGACGCAATTGCAAGATAATGGTTGGAATGCAAGTCTTTACAAGTAATCAAGTCTTTACAAGTACAGACAATGCGAGTGAACAGAGGGATAATCACAGGTTAAAGAGGTTTGAATTGTTTTAAGCCAAGACAGTTAGCATGAGGAAAACTTCAATCGGGATTTCAGGTTCATGTCACACTTCATGCAAACCCCATCATTTGGTCTGGGCTTGCAACATCCAACTAAATTCCTGACTTGAGATAATTCACACCTCTTTAGCCCTCCCTCCACTCTTATTGTCTGTACCTGTAAAGATTTGATTACCTGCAAAGATGCGCATTATCTTGAAATTGTGTCGCTGTCCATATATGCTGTGTTTGTGAACCCATCTCTCCACTCACCTGATGAAGGAGCAGTGAACTGAAAGCTCATGATTCCAAATAAACTTGTTGGACTTTAACCTGGTGTTGTGAGACTTCTTACTTTGCCCACCCCAGTCCAACACTAGCATCCCCACATCAAAAAAATATATATTGACAAGAAAATGTTTTCATGCTCTCCTTACAGCAATCCAAATGGAAACATTCATACAGCTGTTTTCAGTGTGAGGAAAACTGTTTCACTGCTAACAGTTGATGTTTTGGAAAATTTATTACCAGCAATTTCAGCATGAATTTGGCCCACTTATAAACTGACACCAAACTGTGTACAGTCAAAAATTGTGTGTTGTTTTTTTTCCCTTTTAATTGAAACAATTTTGTAGGTATGCCAGCAGATAAATAGCAGCCATCATGTAAATTCAGTTGCTAAGGAACAATCATTTTATTTATAAAGCAATCATTTAAGCAGTGAAATGGTTTCCAGTAGAGAGTTTGTCAATTATTCAATTATTACACTAGTAATGAATTTGAAAAGGGATTCAGCAAGAGAATTATAATGTTAACATAGTTTTTTTTGCCTCCAAATGTTTGTATACACACAACCAACATTCAAGTACAAAGAAAGACATTTTGGAGGTGAAATCTACTTTTAATTTTGGGCCTTTAATGGGCCTGGCACAGGAACGTACACCACTGACATTTGCCCTAACTCCTCAGTAATATTAGGCAGGTGAGCTGTCAAATTAGATACAGCTGTCAAAGGGAAGGCAATGGCCAAGCAGTATTATTATCATGAGACTATTAAACCAGAAACTCAGCTAATATTTTGGGGACCTGGCTTCAAATTCTGCCATGGCAGATAGTGGAATTTGAATTCAATAAAGAAAAATATTTGTACTTAAGAATCTACTGTTAGTCATGAAAACATTGTGGATTGTCAGAAAAAAAAAAATCATCTAGTTCACTCATGCCATTTTCAAGTATGTGACTCCAGAGCCATTGCAATGTGGCTGACTCTCAACTGTCCTTGGGGAAATAGGGATAGGCAATAAATGCTGGCCAGCCAGCGAGGCCCATGTCCATGAATTAATAAAGAAAATGTAGCACCTCAATGAGTCAAGAACAATTTTGATCAATTCTTTTCCAATTAATTCTCACAGGCTGATTTCTTTTTATGGTAGCTATCAAAGCATCTTCAGTGAATTAGACATTGCTTCTTGTGACTTTACCAAGGATTCCCATCATGTCACTCAGGTGCTGGATTTGCAGTGCATTTTGCAAGTCACAGATGAATGTGGGAGATGTGTGGGTACACAGGTGGCCTATTTCAGTCTGCCAACACAGCAACTCAACATCCAATATAATTTAAAAGCCCTTCAAACCTCATCCCTTACCACTCACCCACCCCCCTGCATTCCTATTCCTGCTGTGGATTCCTCCTTAACCAATCACCCAGTATCCATAGCCCTCAGAAGCCCCACAATAACAATAGCATTCATCATGAAATGATTTGGGGGGGGGGGGGGAAATCTAATAAAACTTTTAATTCTTAAATGTTGTCATTGATCCTGAAAAAACAAAACTCCAGCACAAACAAAATTGTAATCCTTTGCACACTTGAAGAAACCACATCAATGGCCTCTTTAAAAAAAAAATCATTTCTTCTGAGGTCAATAGACCACCTTCTGAGCTGAAGTCATGATCAGTTTTTGAAATCAAACCAAGCATATATAATGACTACAGCAATCATAGCAAAAAAGTTTCCAGCTACGTTGTCTGAAACTGATAGGACACCGTCCTATTCTATTTCCCTTTCAAATCAATGGAGGTAGAGATTTTTCTTCAAATTTTAAAAGCAGAGTCTTTTTAACAACTAGTGTTATTAGTAACTTTACATTACAACTTGAAATATGACAGTAGAGACTGATAGAATTTTAAAATTGTTTTACAACTATTTTAGAACTTTCTCAAGTGGACAAAGTACTGTAAAGCATGACAACATTTCTGCAATGGTGGTCGATGCATGGGTTAACCTAATATTAATTTATTTACTACCGGAAGGACGTGGAGATTCTGGAGAGTGCGCAGAGGAGGTTTACCAGGATGTTGCCTGGTATGGAAGGTCTGAGTTACGAGGAGAGATTAGGCAAATTGGGACTGTTTTCCTTGGAAAGACGTAGACTTAGAGAAGATCTAATATATGTGTACAAGATTATGAAGGGGATAGATAGAGTAAACAGGGTTAAGCTTTTTCCTAGGATGGACTCAAATAGCACGAGGGGTCACGGGCTTAGGGTGAGGGAGGGTAAGGTATAATTTGGATGCTAGAGGGAGTTTTTTTCCAACAGGGGGTGGTGGGGGCATGGAATGCGCTGCCAAGTAAAGTGGTGGAGGCAGGTACTCTGGAGTTATTTAAGAAATACTTAGATGGGCACATGAACGGAATGGGAATGGAGGGGTATAGAAAACTGATTTAAAATAGGGATCACGAGCCTTGGGAGTCCCTTGGAAGTGTGTAAATAGATGATGATATTGATGTATTTGTTTTCATCCTACAGGTGCTTTGGTCCATCTTGTTATCTAACGAGGGGCATACACACGATGGGTCATAAGAGGACTGCTCTTGGATCTTTCTCGAGTGTATCTTAGTGCTTCACGTCGTTAGTGTACACTTGACCTGGACCATTTGATGGGCAACACAACAGCTCAGTGACTATTGCTGTGCTGTGCAGATACATGGATTGGACCTGTGTCTGTGGGAGTTTGCGCATTCTCCCCATGCTTGCGTGGGTTTTCTCTGGGCACTCCAGTTTCCTCCCACATCCCAAAGATGTGCTGTTAGGCTTTTTGGCAAAACAAATTCTCCCTAAATTGTCTCAAATTTGGTTTTTAATCCATAGATCTATAAACATGGACAGGGATCGTGGGTAGAGGTGGGAACATCGGGTGGCAGCACGGGCTCATTGGGCCAAAGGGCCTGTTTCCTGTGCTTTTTTGTTCTTCTAATACAGTGATTTGTTTCATTAAAAACATGTGTATATTCTAATTCAAAATTTAAAAAAGGTGATGTTTGAATTCTCAAAACATTTTAAAGTTACCTTTTGGTTCTCAACTCCTTAGCAGGTTTTCCCAGAGTGGCCATGAATTCTATGAGAAGCTGTGGCTTTTTGGGGCTTCCAAAATCCACAATTTTCCGCCACTACTCACAATGTGAATACTAACGTCAGTAGATATGCTTGTGGTTTTTACACCCAGAGCTTTCCCCACCCACAAAAAGGCTATATTGAAGCAGTGTGGGGTTGGAAAGGTAGAAGAAAATTACTTTTCCAGAAAAGAAACTACGTGCAACATTTCACAATCCAATTCACATCCCTTTTTGGCCCATCGTCTTTGCTTCAAATTCCCCATCCTTTCAAATCTCCGTATAAAAGAAAAATGTTTCCTTGCCCTCTGTCCTAAGTTTCTTACATTTAATCTTATATCTATATCCATTCACTCTAATCCAACGAAATGCCCAGATCTGCAAAACATAACACATTTCAGCAAATGCGCATATTAAATAAAGAACTGGCAGTGCTAGTTAAATGTTGTACAGTTTAGTGAAAATTATTTCTCTCTTAGTTTCCACTAGGATGATAATCTGCCAGAAGAACACTGTGTCCTTTCCGACAAACAGTTTTGCTTTTAATTTAAAAAATCTTTATTAACCTTCACAAAGCCAAAACCAACATCAGCAATGCCTTAAAAATTTACATTTTGCAAAACAGAGCAAAAGGTAAAAAACCTAACCTCTTCCATTGTCACTTTTTTTCCACAGATTAGATTTTATCACAAGTTTCCATTAGTGAAGGGCAATGGCTGTAATATCTGTTAACAAACAATGTTGAGTACTTCTTTCTCAATGGCTTACTCAGTATACTCCATGTTGCTGTGAAGCAGTCTTAGGATATTTTACTACCTTAATGACACTACCTGGAATGTTGCAGCAGTTCACGGCAGTGGGATTTTCTCATCCTGTTGCCGCGAACAGAAAATTGGCTGGACACCAAATTCTCCAACTTCACTGCAGCAGGAGTGTGGCATGAACATCTGGGAAGATTGTGCCCTCAACATAAATACAAATTCACCCGTCATCCCTCTCCATTCTCAATAAGTAAACGAGATATCGGGAGCACTGAAAACCATTGCGTGCGATCTTATCTGCCGTTCATGTCCCACTCCCACTGCAATAAGGTCAGGGAATTTGGCAGGCAGCCAAACCTTTGTTCACTGCAGCAGGATGGGAAAATCCTGCCGCAATGAATGACGGTAACGTTTTGGTCATTGTCCTTAAGCCCCACTCTTAATTTCATTTCATAACTACTGAATCCATCCCTCCTCCAGCAATAGTGAAACTAAACTAAATTATTCACAACATTGATGTCATATCTGACCCCAAGATCAGCTTCCAACTATACATCCAGACCATCACCATCTCCCATTTCCAACCTTTACTGTACTTCAGCTCATCAGCTTTTGAAATCCTCATTCATGCCTTCTTTATCTCTAGACTTGCTTGTTCCAACACACTCCAGCTCACTCTCAAAATAGATCTTTCGTAAATGAATGGCCATCCAAAACTTTATTTATGTCAAGCCTCACTCATTGGATCATTTCTGTACTCAGACTCACATTAGCTTCTGTTCAAGTAATGCCTCGATTCTAAAATTCTCATTCTTGTTTTTAAATCCCCCCATGATCTTCCCCCTTGTTACCTTGGTTCTCCTCTAGCCCCTCAGTCACTGGCATATCTGTATTCATTCAACTCTAACCTGTTGAGCATTCCCTTTTTTAATTTCCCCACCGTTAGAACTATAATAATAGTTCTAAACTCTGGAATTCCCTTCCTAAATCTCTGCTTCTCTTCCTTCCCTTAAGCTGCTTCTTGAAGAACATTTTGACCATTTTGCCAATTGCCTCAAGTGACATGATGCCTAATTTTGTTTTATATTGTTCATGTTAAATACCTTGGAACATCTTATTTTGAGAGTGTGCTGCACAAGTTGTTCAACAGGATTCTGGGTGCTGCACTGTGGCAGTGACATTGGTCTTTGACAGAAGATTAAAAAAATAATGAATTGGCAGCCAAAGCACCTAGGTTTAGTTGAAATAAATGGAAAGAAAATAGGATGGGATATTGACTCCTATTGCCCAATTTGAGTTATGGTAAAAGGCAAATTAATGCCAAAGTATATGCACTATAAATATCATGATAGCACTGTGAAGTTTCATGACATCAGGTTAAAGTCCAATAGATTTATTTGGAGTCAAGAGCCTTGAGTGTTGTTCCTTCCTTGGGCGAGTGGACGCATCACTCACATGATGAAGGAGCAGCATTCCAAAAGGCTCATGATTCCTAATAAACCTGTTGCACTTTAATCTGGTGTTGTGAGAATTCTTATTGTGCCCACGCCAGTCCAACACTAGCATCTCCACATAATATGAACTTTGTTATAGTAAATTCTGAATAGTAGTTAGCCATCAAAACAATTGATCTAAACACATGCTCCTATGACTGATAATTCAAACTTTTTCTAAAATTTGAATTTAAGCATTACGCTTGTATTTATGTAGTGCTTTTCACAACCACCTAAGGTATCCTCCAGACAATGAAGTGCTTTATGAAACAGTCACTACTGTAAGACAGGAAACACAACAACTAATCTGTACTCAGCAAACTCCCACAAAGAACAATATAATGATCAGAAAATCCACCAGTCTCCACACTCTGGCACCTATTTGGGTATACTGAGAGATAATTTGGTTGGCCAAAGCACCTAACCAGAACATCTTTTGGACTGTGGACAGAAATCAAAGCACCAAGAGAAAACCCACAGACACGGAAAGAATGTGCAAACTCTGCACACAGTGATCCAAGCTAGGAATCAAATAGGTGTCCCTGGAGCTGTGAGGCAGCAGTGCAAACTACTGAGTTACTGTGCTGTCCCTGCCGTCTTTTACATCCACCTGAACAGAGAGATAGGGCCTCAGCTTAACATGTCATCTGAAATACAGAATAACAGTCCCTCAGTTATGGAAATAGAGTGCTAATCATGATTGCTGTGCTCCAACCATGGAGTGGGACTTGAACCCAGAACCTTGTAACTCCTTAACAAGTGTGCTACCCAACTGAGCCACAACAGACACAAATTACAAGTGCATAAAGTAGTACTTAATGATTGCTGTTACAAAAACAATTATTCAGCTTTTGATCTGGAACCCACGGGTGGCACTATTCGCGGATGAATGATCAAATTGTTTCTGCAACTTTCCTTCCTATTTTAACAGAAACATTGACCATTTAAAATAACATCACAAGCAAGTTGAGCATTTTTCTGCTCACCACAATGTTCACATTCATTCTTTAGTCATGAGTGCGGCAGCACTTTTAAGCAAGTCAGATGTGTTTATGACTTGTTACTGATTTGATAAAGTTCATCAGCAAACATCAGACTCACAAAAGGAGAGCAAATAAATGATGTATAAAAATAAATTAGATTTCAAGGCATCTGGTCAGATTAAGAAGAAATCATTACTTGTTCGTGTGAATATTGGAGAGGAGATAAAGGATACATAACAGGAAATAGCAGCAATGGTTTTGATCACAGCTCTGGTGAAAACGGACGTGTTTCTTATCTGTGGACGCTTGTTCTCCCAGTCCACCACAAGTCCAGTTGCTGTCCTTATATACAGTATTTTAATTTCTGTGCATTTACATCCTGATTTTCTGACAGTAATTTCCTGTTACAGGTCAGTAGTGTGATCTTTTGCAGCCAATTGGCATAAACTTTAAAACCAACCACGCATGTGTGACATACACAAGTTGAGTTCAACTGACTCTCCCATCATTAAAAACATATGGGAGTCTGTAACATGATTCTACTGCAAAGGTCCACAATTCAGCCTTCTCATGTCACTTTGGTTTGCAGGTAATCCTTCTTCCTTGCAGGACTCCATCATTCAGTCAATCTCATGTTTCCTTCTTTCAGCATTTATTAACAACCCACCTCTTGTGTTCCTCACTTCAGTTGAATGTTTGCATGCTGGGAATCTTTACTCTGGTCATTAAAATGTCTATTATCTACAGAGATAAAAAGGAGGTCCCAAGCTGAATTATTTTACTGTTGGAAGACATTCTGCCCAGTAACCCAAACCAAAACATGTCACAGAATGTAGCCAAAATTGGAAGAAATATAGACAGTTCTAACTTCTATCACTAACCAGAAAATAGATGTTAAAAAAAAACAATAATTTGCTTTACACCTCTTCCGATTCTTTTGTAAAGAAAATAAGACAAGGTGTAAAGTGGCTGTTGATCCATCATCATTTCTTTTTCACCTTGTGATAAAAATGAAAATGACTTCCAATGGATGGGAGGAAGGTTCTGTGAGGCATAAATGTGGACTGCGGGCAGCTATAGTACATAAACCTGGTGTGACTAAAATCAAGCACAAGTTTCCTTTATCAGACTGGGGTGGAAACTCAATTTGTCACCCCGGTGAACATTTCCCCACAAGAGGACACACATGTGCAGAATGTCCAACTTGGCCCTATTCATTTCAAATGCCTGTTTTTCACACCCAAGCCTTTTGATGGTCTCAGTTCCATTGACACTTGCCAAAATTTTACCAGCATGCACTCCCACTCCACTCCCACCTCCTGGAATTGGGGCAGGCAAGGCTCATAGAACGACATTCTCCATTGGCCTCAGGTGGGATCATACAAGTCTTGGGCGAATGAGGCAGTAAAAATCCGGCAACTGAGTCGCCAGCTTAATTAGTCACACATGCATATGCACACATGGAATTTTCACAGGCCAACACAATAGCCTCAAAATATCATACTAATAACATTCTAATTGCAGTACATTATGAATGTTAAGTTGATTTCAGTAGGGTTGACTTTGGTAAATTCTCAGTCTGTTGAAGACATTTGATGGCTTGTCCCAGATGAAAAGATGGCCTGCAGGGTTAGCCAAAGAGGCTGTCCTGTCTCTTTCTACTGGGCATCTTGCACCCAACAAGAGCAAAGAGCGAGGGGGGGCTTGTTGTTGTTCTTACTTCTGGTATTGAGTTTTTAACCTAATTTCCTAGGGAGTGAAAGTATAAATGTCTTGCAATTATCTCAAAACTTTGTACATATTCTGAGGTATAAACCAATGGGAGATGAGATTTTTGAATGTCTGATGAGATGTAGTAAACAGCTTCAATTGTCCTCATCAACCCAGAGGCAAGACAGATGAAATCCTTCCAAACCAATGGTTGACAAAAAGATTGAGACACACTCCTGGTCAACCATGCTTGATGTGGAGTGGCATCCCTCAGGCTACAAGCCTCTGGTGACTGGCTGGCAGCCTGTTCTGGGAATTGCTAGCTAGGGAAACAGATGAAAGTCTGCCAAAGTGCACCATCATGTGTGGGAAGAAAATTGGAATTTTCTTCTATTTCTTAAAGAAACAGATCTTCTCCAAATAGCTCATTAAGCCCGTAGCTAGTTGTAGTTTGTAGATTGTCCTCATTCTGACGTTGTGTCAGATGTTGGGACAGAATTCAAAGTAGAAGAAACAAAAAACATTGCAACAATTATAGAAAGTTAAAAGGCCAAGAGAGGGACAAAAATAAAACAATCAATTGGGGCAAAATATTAGAAAGTCTAGAATCTAATGGGATGAATGGTGGACAAGTCTCCCAAGTGAATGCATTAATTGTAAAACTCTAGTTTCTAAAAGTGTGCCAGCAGATTGGAAAATCACAAATGCAATGCCCCAATTCAAGAAAGGAGAATGTTATGACTTTGGTCAAGAACAGTAACTTCTTTTTAAGAAAATCCCTGAAATTCTACTTATCTACTGAAAAGAATGAAATTTTACTATTCAAGAGGCAAAGAAATTAATTTTTCTTAAGAAGAATTTTTTTTATTTTAAAAAATATTGAGTGGGAATATCTGGCTATTATGCTTGCCCCAAAAACCAGAAAATCCCACTTTCCATGATCTGTCCCCTGCCTGCTACGATTCCTGTGGCAGGCAGAACAAGAAAATTTGCCCCTTTTTTTTTCCAAAATTCAAGAGACGATCAGAGCAAATGTTAAATATTACCACAGCTAATCCCCATACTTTAGGCCCCAAAATTAACAAATTAAACTGAATTAGCACACAAACTGTGCCCAATTATAGTCCAACGGTAAAAGGCACACTAAAGGCAAATACAACTAGGAGAGATCCTCTGAATTGGCTCAGCAGACAATCCAACATTTGTGTCATCAATCTTAGTCACAAAGTTCTCCAGAACCTAGTCTTCCTCATGAAGAATTTCAGTTCCTCTTCTACCTGGAGTTAATCTAGTTCCCTCACTAACATCTGCACACAACTCAAGTTTCATATACAAAGTCTTTACCAAAGATAACGCACATCCGCAGAACTTTCTCAACTATGCATGCAACGGAGCATGAAGTAGATCCACCAATGTTATCTCCAAACAGTAGAAATTTCTGCACCAACTCCTTGCTTATTCTGAGTTTCTGGATTTAGCTTCTGGCTTCTTCAACCTGTCTCTACTGGAGTCATCACTCACTGCTGCATCTGAAGACTGTGTTATTTCATATGATTTCAACAAGGTTCAGTCTTTCCAGAAACTTTGTTTTCCAATCTCAGGAACTGCCTCACTTCACTTAGAGATTAAAAAGTTAGTTTTCTTTCTCAGTTTCATTTTTCAATTAACTCCTGTCTCAAAAAAATAGAAGCTGAGAAAATATGTATTAACATAAAAATTCAGAAAATGCTGCAATCCATTATTAAGGAACTAAGAGAACATTTATAAAATCATAATGCAATTAAGCAGAGTCAACAGGATTTTTTAAAAGTGAAATCATGTTTACAATGTTTATTAGAGTTCTTAGAGAATGCCGTAAGTAAAGTGGATAAGCCAGTAAATGTAATCTATTTGGATTTCCAAAAGGTATTTGATCCCCTTCAATTCAATTTTCAAGTTTGCTGATAATACCACAATAGTGGATTGGATCTCAAACAATAATGTGACAGAGTACAGGAATGAGATAGAGAATCTGGTGTGGCAATAATGTCTCCCTCAACATCAATAAAATGAAAGAGATTGTCATCGACTTCAGAAAGAATAACGGAGAATCCCTTGCCTACATCAACAGGGATGAACTAGAAAGGATCGAGGACTTCAAGTTTAGGTGCTCAGTTCACAACAATCTGTCCTGGCCCACTCTTGCCAGCATTATTGTTAAGAAAGCCCACCAACGCCTTTACTTTCAGAAGACAAAGGAAATTTGGCATGTCAGCTACAATTCTCACCAACTTTTACAGATGCACCATAGAAAGCATTCTTTCTGATTGCATCACAGCTTGGTATGCCTCCTGCTCTGCCCTAAAGTGCAAGAAACTACAAAAGGTTGTGAATGTAGCCCAATCCATCATGCAAACCAGCCTCCAGTCCATTGATGCTGTCTGCACTTCTTGCTGCCTCAGCAAAGCAGCCAACACAATTAAAGACCTCATGCACCCCAGACATTTTCTCTTCCACCTTCTTCCATCAGGGAAGAAATACAAAAGTCTGAGGTCACGTAACAATCAACTCAAGAACAGCTTTTTCCCTTCTGCTGTCAAACTTTGCATTAATGACCTTGACTGTAACACTACATTCTGCATTCTCTCATTCCCTTCTCCATGAATAGTATGCTTTGTCTGAATAGTGCACAAAAAACAATAGTTTTAACTATATGTTGATACATGTAACAATAATAAATTAAATAAAGGTGCCACATAAAAGACAAGGAAAGTGCTCATAGTGTTGGGATAATATATCAGAGTGAAAGGAGGATTTACTAACAGGAAATATAGAATTAAAATAAATGAGCCATTTTCAGGTTGGTAAACTGTAACTAGTGGGGTTCCTCAAAGATATGTGCTAAGGCTTCAACTAGTTTAATTTTATTAACATAGAGGCAAAATATTGTGGATACTGGAATCTGAAACAAAAACAGAAAATCCCGGTAAGTCTCAGTCGGTCTGACAGCATCTGTGGAAATAGAATTATGTTAATGTTTTGAGTCAGGATGACCCTTCGAGTCAAGATGATTTGTCATCTTGACTTGAAATGTTGGCTCTTCTTTCTCTGCAGATGATGTCAGACCTGCAGAGATTTTCCAGTGTTTTCTGCATATTTTATTAATATTTGGATTACTCAGGGTAGCATAGGATATACTGGTACACAATCAGACCATTCAGCTCAAAAAGCCCATGCTGATGTTTCATGCTTCAAATTAGCCATTTCCCATCTAAATCTATCTTGGTAACTATGCATTCCTTTCTCCCTCATATACTTGTCCATTCTCCTCTTAAATGAACCTATACAATTCATTTCAACCATTGTGGTATTAAATTCTATATTCTCACTGCACTTTGGGTGAAGATGTTTTCTTCTAAATTACGCATAGGATTTTTTGGTGACCATGTTACATTCATGGTCTCTTGTTATGCTTTTGGCCATAAAAGAAGACATTCTCTCAATATTCACAGTATAAAATCCATATAAAATTTCAAAAACTTCTATAAAACAATGCTCTTCTTTTCCAAGTTAGAATAGACCCAGCTTGTCAATCCTTATTTAATATGTATATAGCCACACATTTCTGTTATCATCCTTTTAAATCTTCTTTATCTTTTCCAGTATCTCTACATCCTTTTCATATGTCAACCAAAACTGCACGCAGCACACTAGATGTAGTCTCAACAAGGCTCGATGCACATTTAGCACAATATTTTTACTTTTTAATTGTCTTTCCAGCAAATCTAATGTTTGTTTTTTTTTAATGACCTTGTCAACATATGGTGCAGTTTTTTTGTGACTGATGTATTTGTACTCTGAAATCCTTTGTTCCTCTACTCACTTAGACCTACACCTTCCAAGTAGTAAGTAATCTCCCAATTACTCCTACAAAAATGAAGGGATGAGAGGACAGCGTCCATCTGTAACAAAATTTGTGACAATATGGAGATAGGTTGGGGATTAAATTGTGAAGAGGGCACAGAAAGTTTACCAAAAGGTACATAGATATGTTAAGTGAGTGGGCAAAAACTAAGTCTCATGTGGAAAATATGAGGTTATCGACCTTGGTCGGAAGAATAGAAAATCAGGCATTAATTAAGTGGAGAGACACTTTGGAATACTCTGGAACAGATCAGTGATCCTTTTACATGAGTCATGAAAAGGAGGAAAAGAAAGCCTTGACTAGATGCAGCAAATAATTAAGAAAGTACTTTGTTGTTGAGGATGGAGTGTCAAGGTGGAGGAGACTTGCTGTACAGGATACTGGGGAAATACATCTAATGTACTGTAGACAGACTAAACTATGGGCAGTTTAGTCTCCATATTTGAGAAGTTATATGCTTTTAGTGGGGACAGTTTAGAGGAAGATCACTAAGCTGATTCCTGGAATAAAGAGGTTGTCTTATTAGAAAAGGTTGAACATGTTGGGTCTATGCTCATTGGAGTTTGGAAGAATGAGAGGTGAGCTTATTGAAACATAAATGATTTTGAAGGGAAAAAAAAAATACTGCGGATGCTGGAATCTGAAACAAAAATGCTGGAAAATCTCAACAGGTCTAACAATATCTGGGGAGACTGAAGAATCAGCATTTTGAGTCAGTATGACCCATCATTGATTTTGAAGGGGCTTGGGATATATGATGGGATTCATCCTCACGGTTCATTACGTTCACCTATGTATGAACTACCAGAGACACACCAAAATAATATATTATACTCTGTCTTATCTATGGCTGATATTGTGTGACATGAATTGGCAAAATGATTGAGTGAGTTGCTCCAACCAATTCTGAATTGGTTTGCCACATTTGCAGTGAATGATTCCTTCACCTTCATGAAGGGTATACATACCCGCATGTTAAAAGCAACACCATGTCTTTGTGCTCCTTTGACACTGCGAGCCTATTCACTAATGTGCTACTCATTGAAACAGTGACATAGGGCAAGTGTCAATCTAGAAATGCTGCTATTTCTTGAACCTATATTAATTGAAGTCATGAACTTAACAATTTGCATAGTCTCATTCAGGTTTAATGATTCTATGTATGTAAATAGTATGTGTGTCATCAGATTCCCTCAAGGCCCAATTCATGCTAGCACTTCGTCAATTTCCTATCAGCCGTTAGTTGGTTATCAATGTCGTATAATTTGGATAAGTGTGAAGAAGTTATTCACTTTGGAAGCAAAAACAAGAAGGCAGATTACTACCCGAATGGCTGTAAATTGGGAGAAAGGAGTGTGCAGCTGGATTAGGTGTTCTGGTGCACCAGTCAATAAAGATAAGCATGCAAGTACAGCAGGCAGTAAAGAAGCCAAATGGCATCTTGGCCTTCATTGCAAGAGGTTTTGAGTACAGAAGCAGGGATGTCTTGTTACAACTATATAGGCTCCTGGTGAGGCCACACTTCAAGTATTGGACAGTTTTAATCTCCTTTTCTGAGGAAGGATGGTCTCGCTTTCAAGGGAGTTCAGTGAAGATTTAACAGGCTGATACCAAGGATGACGGGACTGATGTATGAGAAGAGATTGACTAGATTAGAATAGTTTTCTCTGGAGTTCAGAGGAATGAGGAAGGATCTCATGGAGACTTATAAAATTCTTACAGGTCTAAAGAGGAGAGAGGCAGGGTGGATGTTTCCAATGGTGGGGAGTTCAGAACCAGAGCTAACAGTCTGAGGATTCAGGGTAGACTATTTAGGATGGAAGTGAGGAGGCAGTTCTTCACCCAAAGAATGGTGAGCCCGTGGAATTCATTACTACAAGAATTAGTTGATGCCAAAACATTGAATGCATTCAAGAGATGGCTAAATATCATACCTGGGACAAATAGGATCAAAAGTTGTGGGGAAAAAGCAAGATTAGGCTATTGAGTTGGATGATCAGCCATGATCTTGATGAGTGGTGGAGCAGCCTTAAAGGGCCAAATGGCCTCCCCCTGCTTCTATGTGTATATCCAGGTTGATTAGGTACCAGTTTGTATTTCACATGATCCAGTGTTCATCACTATAAAAACCATGCATGTGTCAATTAGCCTTATAATTTGATGCAGGATACTAAAACAGGCCTAAGGTCCAATGGTAAATCAAAGATACAAAACAAGTTGTTCACCTCAGTTATGTTAAAATGCACAGATGGAAAATTCTGTAACAGGGGCTACTTTCCATCATAGATATTCCCTCTCTTCACTCATTCCTCTCCAAATTCTCCCAGGGAAATTAGTTCTCTGCCTTTGATTCCTTTCCACATAGGGGGGTAAGTAGGGTAAACAATTGGAAGCTTTTTTCCAGGACAGAAATGACAATTACAAAAGGGGCAAAGGTTCAAGGTAAGGAGGGAAAGGTTCAGTGGAGATGTGTGCAGGGAGTTTTTTTCCCCCCCACACAGAGGATGGTAGTGGCCTGGAACGCACTGCCCAGTGATGTGGCTGAGGCAAACACATTAGCGACATTTAAGATTATCTGGATCGACCCACGTTAGCACAATGGTTATCAGGGACTCGGGTTTGATTCTCGGCTTGGGTCACCGCCCGTATGGACTTTGCATGTCCTCTCTGTCTGCGTGGGTTTCCTCCCACATTCTGAAAGATGTCTGGTTAGGTGCATTGACCCAAACAGGCACTGGACTGTGATAACTACGGTAATTTCACAGTAACTTCATTACAATGTTAATGTAAGCCTTACTTGTGATTAATAAATGAACTTTAACTTTAAACATGAACAGATGGGAAAAGATGGATAAAGGCTGTTGGTCTGGGACAATGTGATCGCCACAGGCTTGAGGGCCGAAGGGCCTGTTCCTGTGCTTCTAACTTCCACGTTCTTTGAGTCATTTCTTATTGACCTCTTCCTCAAGGACATACCAGCAGTTTAGCACTGCTGTCTCACAGCACTAGGCATCTACGTTGGTTTTCAGCTTGGGTCAGTGTGGAGTCTGCACATTCTCCACATGTCTCTGTGGGTTTCCTCCAGGTGCTCTGGCTCCCTTCCACAGCCTGAATGGTGTGTTTATTAGGTGCATTAGCTCTGCTCAATTCTCCCTCAGGTGCATTGACCTGAACAGACAGAGTATGGTGACTAGGGGATTATCACAGTAACTTCATTGCAGTGTCAATGTAAGCCTACTTTTGATGCTAATAAACAAACTTTAAACCTTGCCTTGATCGTGATATTTTATGCAATTTCTCAAAACTGTCCCCATTTGGCAGATGGAATATTCTCAAAAGCTCAAAAATTGTCCCATTTCCAAAGTTACTTCTGTCATGACTACCTTAAATGTTCAACCCCATCACCACCATTGAACAGAGGCAGCAGACTGTATCATTTACATAAAAGATGCAATATAAAAATAGTTTTTTTCTCGACAGCCACTCCTGAGCCCATCACCTCTAACAACTAGCAGGACAAAGACGACTGCAACACCACCTACAAGTTGTACACTGTCTGAACTTGTAAATACGTTGCTGCTTCTGCATTACCGTTGGGTCAAAATGCTGGGACTCCCTCCTTGAGGGCTTTGTGTGAGAGCATCTTCACTGCACACACTGTAGCTGTTCAAGGTGATGACTCGCCAATAGCATACAGGGCAATTGAGGATGGTTAATATGTTGGTCTTGCCAGAGACACCCACAAATGAATGAAAAATCCTTGACTCAGTTGTTGGTTAAACAATAATTTTCAGAAGGAAAATGCTCCATTATGCTTTTGAAGACTGGTAATATAAAGTTAACAGTTACAGAGACAAATTGTTAGGGCGTAGTGCGTGAAAGCATTTAATCGCTTGGAAAAAAAATTAGGACAGGGATGAGTGCACCTTTACATTGCCTTGTCATTTCAACTGAATTCCTCCCAATCTGATTTTCCTGTAGTCCTTATATTGAGGCAATGCAGTGTGCATGGGCATATGACCAGGAAAATCTACCAACTTAATCCAAGTTATTAACTGTAACCTCTTTGGTATGACACCTCTGAAATGATTCTAATGGCTGCCATTCTGTTCTGAAGTATCAGTTAAATATCAATTGGGTTTCAATCAGATTTCTTTCTACTATAAAAGAAGCCTGCCTAATGCTTCAAACTTACTAGTAATTCTCTTTCGGAAAATTATTGTTTAACCAACAACTCTGTCTAGTCAAGGATTTTTAGTTCATTTGTGGTTGCCTCTGGCAAGACCAACGTTTATTTACCATACCCAATTGCCCTGGATGCTATTGGCGAGCCCAATTTGTCAAACTTTATCATCCCCTGAAAAATTATTGAACAAAGTATAGAAACATGCATCAGAATGGTACAATAGTTAGCACAGCTGCCTCTCCGTACCAGCAACACCAGTTCAATTCCTGGCTTGAATCACTGTGATGAGACTGTAAATTCTCCCTCTGTCTGCGTGGGTTTCCTCCGGGTGCTCTGGTTTCCTCCCACAATCTGAAAGACCTGCTGGTTAGATGCATTGGCCATGCTAAATTTTCCCTCAGTGTACCTGAACAGGCACCAGAGTGTGGAGACTAGAGGATTTTCACAGCAAGTTCATTTCAGTGTAAAGGTAAGCCTATTTGTTATTTAATACACGTTCCTTCCTGCTAGTGGTCTTATAAACTCTGAATAAAACAATGCTTAACATAAAGCCATTCTACTTCCAAATGTTATATTTAACTCCGGAATTTAGTTGGGGGGGGGGGGGGGAAGTGAACGACTCTCCCGTTCCAACCCACTAATATTATGGTGGGTTGGGTCAGGAGATACACACGTGCACTAATTCAAAGGATTCACATTTGCGTTCCCAATGCACACATAAATCCCACCGTAAGAAATCCCGCACAGTTCGGAGCACCCAGGAAACCGGTGGGAAGGCCAGATAAGTAATTTTAATCTATTTTCCTGGGACTGAATTCCTAGGCCCAATAGAATCATCCAGCCCACCACGAATATTTCATTCCAGCAGGATTTAATGTAGCTCTACATGTTCAGGGAGCTAGTGGGAGATTGCGCTGGAGTGAAGGAGGGGGCATTTGGGGTCCCCCCCGGGTCAGATGGTGGGTGGCAGTCCCAGCCTGTATCCCTTGGCACTATCCAAGGGACACAGCACCCATGCCCAGGGGCTCCTTGGGAAGGGGCAGTGCCAAGGGACAGGTCCATTGGGGCAGGGCTTAGTGGTGGGGCCTGATAAGGACAGGGGTTTAGTGGGCGATTGGTGGGCTGAGAGTCCTGCTGCCACTCTGCTATTTGAACTGATCTGGGGCTGGAGGGAAGCCAGCGACTGAGACAGGGTGGAGGGTGGCTCTGCCAGTATTGGGGGAGGGGGAGGGGGGGTCTGCTGCCTATGAAGGGATCTGCTGGGGTGCAGATGGTCTGCCTCCTCTGGTGGGAGGCAGGGTGGAGGGGTGCAGGGGTGGTCTGCCAGGATGATATAGGTGGAGGGCATCATCACTTTTTGGGAGCTTGAGATTGGGACGCTCAGTATGGTGGTGGTGGGGGGGGGGGGGGGTCACGGCTGTCCGGAGTGTTCCTGGGGGCCACAGTTGGACCATGTTTGGGGGCCAGAGTGACAGCACAGAGTGTCCTAGGCTAACCAGTAATTGGGCTGACCAGCAAATAAGAGGCTGACAGTGTGGGAGTTCTGCATATGCACAGAGGTCTTTTCTTGTGTGAATAGGCCCCCCCTCCAAGCTTTTAATGATGCACTCGATGTGACCTCTGCATTACACAGAGTGTGGAAGATTTGACACTGAAAAAAAAACATTAATTTACACCAGTTTTCCCACAAATTCAGCACTTGGAATTTATTTGGAAGAATGGCCTCCAAGACCTTTCTTCCAAAATAGACTTACGGCACTGTATTTTGATTTGTTGCTATTACAGGTGAAAAATGATCTCGAGTTCAGTATAAATGAACAATAACACTTAGAATCTGTTGCAAAATATGAAAACCTGCTCACTGACTTCCTCTCCAGCTGTATTTGTGTTCGATTCTCTTACTGTATTTGCAGTTCAATAATTTTGCCTTCAAACTTCTCAGGAAAAAAAGTTTGAAGTTTCCTGAAGAAGAGTTGTGTGGACCTGAAACTTTGGCCGTAACTCTATCATCTCATCCATTACGGAATCGGCACAGGAGAGAGTCTGATAACAGAGATCACTGATGATCGAGGGGGAATTTCCCTTCTCACCCAAGTGAGGTTGTAAAATCCCGCCCATTAACTGTTTCTCTCTCTACAGATGCTGCCAGACCTGCTGAGTTTTTTTCCACCATTTTCTGTTTTCCTTTCAGATTTACAGCCTCTGCAGTATTTTGCTTTTCGTATAGACAATTTCATTTTCTAAATTTTGTTTCTGAGCTTTGTATTCTGTGATGTTGCTCACTAACAGACTTCATCGGGAGCACAAAGGCTATTTATTCATAAGGAAAACTGGTACAAGGGACTGATAACCCATTCACTGCCCCAGTCCCTATATGTCTTCTGCCTGAGAGGACTCCACCCCCTTGGGTGATTACCCACTTTCGGTTCCAGTTGATTTCCCCAGCCATTCTTATGCTGTGTTGCCCGTAAGAGGACATTACTGCATATACAAATTAAAATATTACCGCTTCTAAAAACATTTCCTTGGAAATTTTCAGCAGCTGTCATCAAAATGGATTTTCCTCAGAGAATTAAGAAGTCCATATCTACCTGCAGAATATGCTGGACAACGTGTGCACTTGGACTAATAAATTGCAAATTACATTAGCACCAAACAGGTACCAGGCAACAACAATCACCAGCACCCTTGTTGTTTAACAGTATTACCATCACTGATTCTCCCACCAACATCCTGGGGATTACCATTGACTGGGGTCCTAACTAGATGAGCCACATATATATTTGGCTACAAGACAGGTCAGAGGCTAGGAACTCTGCATAAAACCCTCAACTCCTGACTCTACGAAACCAGTCGACAGCTTCCAGGTACAATTCAGAATTATGATGGAATGTTCCCAACTTGTCTGAATGAGTGCAGCTGCAACAATATTGAGGAAGTTCAACACCATTCAGTAGCCCATTTGAACCAGCAACCCATCAATCCTTTAAATATTTACCTCTGCCACTGGCACACCAGAGCTGCACAATGTGCCATCTAACTTGCCAAGGCTTCTCCAACAACACCTTCCAAATCAATGATCTCTACCACTTAAAGGAACAAGTACAGCAAGGCAATGGATGGCACAAGAGTTAGCATTGCTGCTTCACTGTGCCAGGGTCCCTGGTTTGATTCCAGCCTCGAGTCATTGTCTATGTGCATAGGGTTCCTCCGGGTGTTCCAGTTTCCTTCCACAAAGATTTGGAGGTTGATTGGCTATGCTAAATTGACCCTAGTATCAGGGGGTTAACTGGATAAATATGTGGGATTATGCCAATGGGGCCTGGGAGGGATTGTCATTAGTGCAGACTCAACAGGCCAAGGGCCTCTTCTGCACTGTGGGGATTCTATAATTACCCATTCTCGGTCCCAATTGATCTCCCAAGCCAGCTGACATTCTAATGCTTAAAAGGACAATCACCACATACGTAAAATTAAAATGTGATAGTTCCTATAAAAACACAGGAGTTGCATAGTGTGCCATCTAACCTGCCAAGGCTTCTTCAACAACATCTTCCAAATCTATGGTCTAACCACTTAAAAGAATAAATACAGCAAGGCAATGGGTGACACAGTAACACAGTGGTTAGTACTGCTGCCTCACAGTTTCAGTGACCTGACTTCAATTCCTGGCTTGTATCACACCTTACGTGGAGCCTGCATGATCTCCCTGTGTCTGAGTGTGTTCCCTCCAGCTGCTCGGTTTTCTCCCACGTTCCAAAGATGTGTGGGTTAAGTGGATTGGCCATGATAAATTGCCCCTTAGTGTCTTAAAAAGAGAGAGAGATGTGGAGAGCTGAAAAGGTTTGGGGAGGGAATTCCAGAGCATATGGTCTCAGCAGCTAAAGGCATGGAAAGCAATCATGGAGCAGTTAAAATTAGACTTGGTCAGAAGGCCAGAAATAGATGAATGCATACATCCTGGAGGAGTTCTGGGGCTGGAGGCAATTATAGAGATGGGGTGGGGGGGAGATGAGTTGGACAAGTTGGGCTGAAGGGCTTGTTTCCATGCTGTAAACCTCTAAACTGAGACGATAGGAGGATTCGAAAATGAAGGTGAGGTGTGATTTCAGAAGGAGTTCAGCAAGTATAAAAGTGATAATGAGTCAGGAAACAGGCAACTGAAGTTTCCTAGATCTCAACTTTGCAGAGGGAATATTTAATTCAGATATGAGATTGAAGCATCTCTAATGAAGCCTACTTTTGTTTTGCATCCCTAACTGAATTGGAAATGTGATGAGCGGTCTTCTTGAAATGTTGCATTCCATGTGGCATAGATACATCCGCTTTGCTGTTACAGAGGGACTCCCAGGATTTTGACCCAGTTATAGTGAAGGAGCAGCAATGTGGTTCAAAGTCAGGACAGCGTCTGACTTGGAGAGGACTTGCTGGTGGTGACCATAGAATTGTAGAATCTTAGTGCAGAAGACGACCATTCGGCCCATTGAATCTGCACTGACAACAGTCCCACTCAGGCTCTATCTCCATAATCGAGCTGAGTGTCAGGATGATTAGCAGGGTAAATACATGCGATTATGGGTCCCCTCCGAGTCAGACGCTGTCCTGACTTTGATCCATATCACTGTTCCTTCACTGTCACTGGGTCAAAATCCTGGGAATCCCTCTGTAACAGCAATGTGGATGTATCTATGCCACGTGGAATGCAACATTTCAAGAAATGCCTCAGGTGATTTTATTACATTAAAAGCACCATGAAAATATAATTAAAATATAAGTTGTAATTTGCTCTTCCATTATTTCTCTTCATCTGTATCAGTGCCAATGTTTCTGTCTGTTATTATATATAAAAAAAGTGATATGACATTTCTTACAGTTCTTTTGAAGTTGGAGTAACCTCATTTTGTCAAATTAATTTATTGATATTCTTCTGATTGAAGGGGTTAAATTATGAGGATAGTTTGTTAGATGACATTTGTACTCCCTTGAGTACAGGGGAGTAAGGGTAATCTAATTGAGGTGATTAAAATGATTAAATGATTCGAAAGGGTGAACAGAGAGAAGCATTCCCCTGATTGGAGAGACCAGACAAAGGGTCTTCATCTTGATCGTGGAATATACAAAGAATAGTGAAAAACCAATTGAACATTTTAACACAGGGTTTAACAGATTAACAGGCAAGGGTATTCAGGATTAATTGGAATTAAGGGACAGCATGGTGGCATAGTGATGAGTGGCACAGTAGTTAGCACCGCTGTTTCACAGGACCAGGGGCCTGGATTCAATTCTGGGCTTGCTCACTGTTTGTGTGGAGTTTGCACATTCTCCCCATGTCTGCGAGGGTTTCTATTGGGAGCTCCAGTTTCCTCCCACAGTCCAAAGATGCGTGGGTTGGGTGAATTGGCTGTGCTAAGTTGTCCATTAATGTCAGAGGGATGAGCAGGGTAAATGTGCAGTGCTGTGAGAATAGGGCCTGGGTGGGATTGTAGTTGGTATAGACTCAATGGTCCAACTGGCTTCCTTCATTACAGAAGGAGGCCATTTGTCCCATGGAGTCTGTACAATTTGGCTATGCTAAATTGTGCATTAGCATCAGGGGGATTAGCAGGGTAAACGTATGGTGCTATGGGAATAGGCCTGGGTGCGATTGTGGTCGGCATAGACTTGATGGGCCAAATGGCCTCCTTCAGTACTGTCAGCATTCTATAGAAGATACAGACCAGCTGTGATCTATTCGAGCAGCATAAAAGATTCAGAGAGCTGATGGCCCGTTCTTGTTTCAACATGTGAAAATTTCCATTCAGATTAAGTAGGATGATGGGACAGTTTCAGTAACGCCCACCCTGCTGGCTGAAATGGTGGAAAGTCACGCTTGTAACCCCATTAATTATACACAGATGATTATTGTGCAAAAGTATCTGGCATGTCAGGAGCCAATTCATCCACTTGCCATCAGCTAATTAGTTCGAAAGTCCAGACGCCATACTTAAATGCCACTCAAACACATACATCTCACTATCTCCAACCCACTGTCTGCAGGAGGCTGTCTGGCAACTAGAACAAGGCATGCAGCCTCAAGAAGAAGGGAGCACCTCACGTCAGGCACCCAGCCGTCTAGGCAATGATCAGAGGAGTGCAGGTACACAGGCTTGCCCTGTTTTCCAGGCTCTAGGAAGAATACCAACCTCTCATCTCCGGACTGGGAGGCAGTCGCAGAGTAGGTCAGCAGATTAATCTGAAGTGGTATTCAATGCTGGAAGATGATGAATAATCTCATCTGCTCAACTAGGATACATTCCACCAAATTCTTATCCTCACATCATGCAGTCTAATGGTTATTCTCTTCATGGATTTCACATAACCATTATTAGGGAACATACATCAATGCTCTTTCTCTGATGGAAGTTTTCATATGACCACTACCATGTTGCTGCTCACACTCCATCCTCTGGCTCTTTTGGAAACCACAAACAAGAGGACACGCATCTCACCCAGTCTCTACTCCATCCCTTCTTATCACATGTCGTTCTAGGGAAAGAGCGCAGAGCAGAGGAGAGATGGCTGACATCATTGCCCCATTAAGTTAGAGGAGGCTGCAGTGAGCTGGCTGGGGAGGACAGGGATTGTTCTCGTGGAGAAGAGGAGTTTAGCGTCCCAATCACTTCATTGCCGTTCGCAATGATTCATAAGCAGTCTTATCCAGCTCATGCTCATCAACTGAGGCTCTATTTTCTCTGTTCTTGGCATTTCAAGGCCCACAAGGCAGTCAAGCAACAATCTAAGCCCCCAGAACATGCCTAAAGAGGAAGTTCTGGAAGAACTGGCACAGAACTCACCCGTACCCTCCACCAATGTGGAGACACACACCTCAGAGGGGGCACAGTTCTAGGTAAGGCCCTGACTCACTTTTTTTAAAAGATCACTTCACTGCCAAATTCCCACAGCAGTCAGAGGCAGGGACAGCCCAGGTCTCTGGTGTAACCTTGTTGGGCTCCAAGTTCCCACTCTCTGCCTTCCATTGTTCCCCATCCTCCTCCACTTCCTTTCCTCTCTGCCTTCTATCATGTCCCTTTCACTTCTCATAGCCTTTGCCATTGTCCCTTGATATTCATCAGCCCTACCCTTCCTTTGCACCCCAACCCTTGGTTGCATTGCTCATTTGTGACAGTCTGGTTCTGCCTAAGTATTGCAGCACAGTTGTGTCCTTGTGGACAAGGGTATCAGCTGTCGTGGCACAAGACACTTGCATTCCCCAGCACTGGGCACAACACTGGACAGCATCTGAAAATAGAGACCTGCACAATTATTGCAGCACAGTGGTGTCCTTGTAGTCACTGTCAGCAAAGAGCATGTGGAGAGCAACCCTTCAGCCCCAGCAGTTTGGTGTTCATCGCAAAAACATCTGACTGGGAGGGGGGCGTTGGTAACACGGTGTTGCTTTATGTCTTCACTCTAGAAGGGTGGGGCCTGATACAGTTGGCAATCTTTATACTCAGCGCCCCAATCTATGTACAAAATAAACACCTCTCCTGCCTCACCTCTCTCAACACTTGGAATAACGCCTCAGATTCCCTTTCTTTACAAAGACTATTCCATCCTTGAGTGCTTCAGATACAAAGTCAGAATTCAGAGTGTCATAGACCTTGGTCTCCTCAATATACATGCAGGCAAGACTCTGATTGGACAGGCGATCCTTACCTCAATCACAGAGCTCATTCTCCAAGATGCCCACCTCATGGCCCTCATTCATGGCATTACAATATCCACGAACAATAAGGAGCTCCCTGCTTGCAAGCATTGGGATCACATCCCCAAAGGCATTAGGGTTACTCACCTGCCCTTCCCCTCCAAATGCAAGTGGGCATTCCCACTCACAGCCCCCCAAAGGCATCAAGGCATCACCCACCCAACAGGTATCTTGCACTGACCCTATGTTGGATCTGCAATCCTGGCACTAACAAGTTTGCACTACCAGGTTGCCAGAGGGCAATACCAGAACACTGACTGGGCTTGTTGGCATATATGACTATCAGGTTTGTGCCCTTCCTGATTGAGGGAAGTGGGGTCGAGTGCTGAAATCTCATTGGGGTAAATCCTGTTTCCAGCCTCTCAAGATGTCATTACGGGATTTGTGCCTGTTGCTCAGGCAGCCGCTAAATCATGGCCCGATATAAATGCAAATCTTCCTCTCTTTCCTTTTAATTATTTCAGAGTTACTAATGGGGAAAATACATGTTGATGAGATTACCCAAGCCAAAAACAATGCAATAGCTTTCCTGGTTGTGTGAGAAAGCACTGAGGGATTTTACTATAATGTATTTTATTGTGCTTGGTGGATCTGTTGTGTTTCTGTTCTGTGATATGGTTTCATTTGTCATTTACGTCAAAAAACATCAGAATCCGAGCAGCTGGATTATCAGGCTTTTTCCCTTCTACTTGAAAACCATATCGAGCAACAATCTCAATTTAGAACCGTGTGGTACCTTCAGCGCAAAAGCCTCTAATGTTTTTATGACAGTAACAACATGCTGGTTTTCATAATGAATTTTACTGCTCCTATAAAAAGAAAATGGTTATGAAATCAGCAGTCTTCGCTCGTGAACATAGCACAAGGAATTGTTTTAAATCACTGCAATTTGTTATTTAATATTGTCTTACACTTTAAAGATAATGTTGGATTTGCACACATGTAGAAATGAAGAAATCTAATTGTTACAGTGTAAGGGAGCATGGTTCTTGGGTTATCTTTTCCAAAAACATTTTAGCTTTGTAATAAAAATCTAAATACATTTCCAATTGTTTATATTAAAAGGGACCTCCTGGGATTGTTTTCAATTATAGTGTGAAGCTATCACTTCTTGATAATCTATTGCTGGGAGAATTTGTCAAGCTACAGTATTCATCTCGTAATGTTGTGTACCTTGTGGTCCTGTCTTTTTTTTTTTTAAATACTTTATCCAGCTGCTAAATAAGACAAATTACATACGAAACTAGAAGTGTTTCAAGTTGGGAAAATTAGTCTACAAGTCGAGCTAGAATTTAGAGATATCAGGCGCAATACTCTGGCCTACCTCCCAGTGTTTTTCCATCAGTCATTCCACCGCTGTCAATAGGAATTGGCATTCCCCAGCCCCAAGAATCGGAGGTGGGGGTGGGGGTACGCACCCCAACAGGACCAGAGAATCCCCCTGGAAAGGCCAGCCATAGAGTTTTACAGCACAAAAAGAGGCCCTTCAGCCTATTATGTCTGTGCTGGCCTACAAGCACCTATCTATTCCTATCCCATTTTCCAGTGCATGGTGGGTAGCCTTTGATGACTGGAGCATGAAGGACTTCACCCTGCCTCCTCCCTCTCCAATCAGTTCCCTCCCCATCTCACCCTTCAGCCCAAAGTTCTTTTGCATCACAGATAGTTGGAAGCTAAAGTTAGTATTGAGCTTTATGGGGCATCTGGAAATCTGGTGAATGACAAGGCCAGCCCTAATTTTTGTGGCAAGTTTAATTGGTACTTGCAGCAAAATCCAGAATTTCTTGAAACTCAGGAGGATTGATGGCGAGATCCCCATTTTTATATGAGGCCGACATCCAACATTTTGTGGTAACTCGTTACCCATAGCATGTCTCTTTCACACCACGTTTTTAGAAAACATACCAACAAGCAGCATGCATCTTAACTTGCTATTATCTCGTCAACAAATTCTGGCACAACATATACACTGCAACATATGCACGGTGTTTTATTACTAAGCATTGACTCGCACAGCCTGGGGTGAATTGCAACCTCACCTAAAATTACTTGGCTATACACATTAATTGTTAGATTTCAACCCCATTGACCCAGTAGTTGAAGAGTAATAGCATCAAATAAAACTGACACTAGCATCACTGACCAAACCCAAGATCGTTAGGCATTTTATATGAGAAGCAATTACAATTCATTGGAAATAATTTGCATTTCGCAAAGACACTGAGCACCTGGTTTAAATCCAGAATCATAGTCCAACTGCATGCCAGAGGAAAATGGAATGAAACTGCCTAAAAATGATGGTTTCACACTGCTTCAGTCTGACACTGCAAAGTGTAAATCCAGTGAGGTGTGGATTTGCTTTGTTCAATGCTCTGAGAGGAAGCCTCAAGCCTACTTGATGTTAATTTAAGTGTTGGGGAAGTTGGAAGAGGGGACTGTGGAGGGCAGGTGCTTATGGTGACTCTTCCCTTCATGTTTTCTAAACTGATAAAAAAATTTACAGGAGTTTGCAGGGAACTCTCCCAAGGCAGGATTTCAACTACGTAGGAGCCAAACAACAGCAATGCGTTAAACATAGAACCATAGATATAAAAGCAGCAATAGGCCAGTCATTCCAGCCTGCTCCTCAATTGGTCTTGATCTTGGCTGATCAAATTTAATACCCTGATCCCCCCCCTTTGCCCCAAGAGCTACATCTAATTCTTTTCTTAAAATCAGATATTTTGGCCTCAACTACTTTCCACGGTAGTGAATTCCACAGTTGCAACACTTTCTGGTGAAGAAATTTCTCCTCATCTCAGTTCTAAAACTGTCAAACTATGACTTTTAGTTCTGGTCTCACCCACCATCAGGAATATTCTTTCTGAATCTATCCCATCTAATCCTGTTAGAATTTTTTCAGCTATGGTTGTCTCACTACATGACGGTTCCTGATTAGAGGGTGCCATTAGTCTGAAGATATCTTCTGACACAACTCCTTCCTTTTCACCTGGGATTGAGTACGAGGACATTATAAATTTCCCTTCAGTCACTACACCCATCTAAAAATTGAGGCAGAGTGATAAAGACATAAAAGTCTTGATATGATTTATTTTAATGTTTTATCACATTTTCCAAATATTGAAAGTGCCATATCTACATGAAGTCAGGTCCAATAACCAAGTTTGTGCTGATTCAGATCATCTCAACTGAGGAAGATGCACCACAAAAACTGATTAGAAAGCAGAAATTCAGCTCATATCACTGAGGTAGAAATTGTACCCATGTGGACATTGGACGAACAGAGAATTGGAGTCATAGAAGGAGGCACTTTAGCCCATCAAGCCTGCACTGACAACGATCCCACTAAAGTCCCATACACTCCCAGTCCCCCTGACACTAAGGGGCAATTTATCATGGCCAAATCAACCTAACCCGTACATCATTGGAGTGTGAGAGGAAACCATGCAGATGCAGGGAGAACATACAAACTCCCACAAACAGTGACCCAAGACTTGAATTGCTAGCCACTGTACCATTGTGCTGCCCCAATTCATTCCCTTTTATGTTTCCCTTTCTATCTTCAATTTGACTTTAACTTATCCTATTTCCTTTTCAAGCCACTCCAATTGGCTAAGAGAATAGAACTACTGGCACTGTCCATTCACCAAATTCACACATGCCCCATAAAGCTCTGGCACTGTGAGGCAGCAGTGCTAAACAGTGTGCCACCATACTGCCCAAGTCGGCTGTGGTTGTGTCACTATATAATCACTTCTGCCTTGCAGATCATTCCAGGCAGGTACTGGCTTCCTGCTTCCACCTGTGGGACTGTACAACATGAGATAATACCTTCAGGAGAGGTGAATTATGAAAGTACACCAATGCACTTACTTGAAACATATGATGAAGTGGTCTCAGGAATCAGCCTAGAACTCATACACAATTGCTCAGACAAGGTATTGTTTCACTGAACCCATTGTAATCTCTTTCCATCGATCTCAGAATCAGATCTTGCCCGAGTCCTAGAATGAAACATAGATAAAACACAAAACATAGAAGATATCAAAATAAAGTCAGATATATTCTCAAATTCCAAGGATCAATGCCTATCATACATGCTCAGTTCCTTGAGTGGGAGGTGATCTCAAGTTACAAATTTTTAACAGAAGTAAGATTTTGTAGTCAGTGTATTTCATTGTTCTAAAGATATATAAACAACAAATTATCTTTACACATATGCTGTAGTCATCCATTGCATTTGTAGCAGTAAAATGATTCTGAAATGAAAACATTTACCAAAATAGGGAGATCAGGACAGTATGCTGTCCATTCAGAGAACTGTAGAATCCCTACTGTGCAATAAGAGAACAATCAGCCCATCAAGTCTGCACCAAGTCTCTGAAATAGCATCCCATCCAGGGTCTCCCCTCAGCCCTATCCCCATAAGCTGCACACGTACTGTGGTATAACTTTGAAGTGTGCAAGGAAACCGGAACACCCAGAGAAACCTTACACACACACACACACACACACACACACACACAGGGAGAACGCGCAAACTCCATACAGACTGAGGTTGGAATCAAAACTAGGTCCCAGGTACTATGAGGCAGTGAAAAAGGCTACAGTTTGACTCAGTTCAGAAGTTTCTTTTCAGTTTGCTAGCTCTTCAGAGCCTGCTGTTATGAAATGTGTTGGACAATCTTAATCCAATTCCACAGGAGTGTGGCTCTAAAGCACAAAACTGCCTCTAACTTACACCATTTTTTTACTCATCTGTAGATGGTGACACAAGTAAGATTACTTTTATTGACCATCTCTAACTGACTTGAATAGGTGATAATGGGTCTTTGCCTTGAACAGCTGTAGTCCTCCATGTGATAATGATCCCACAATGGTGTTTGATTGGGAATTCGAGGTTATTGAAGCTAACGAGGGTTTTTTTTAATCATTTGCAGGGGTGTGAGTGTCACTGGCAAAGCCAACATTTGTTGTTCAATTATTCTAGATACAGTGATAATTCATCTTCTTGAACAGCTGCACTGAGTGGTGTAGGTCCAGCCATGGCTGGTGGAAGAAGTTAATGTTTAATATGGTGGATCTGGTACTGATGATCTTATACTCCTCAGGTGGGCTGGTATCCCTGAATGGAGCTGATTTTGAGTGTTCTTAGAGCACTCATGCAGGATTGTGCATATCCTTTCCTTCTCCCTTATATACTCTACTAATGGTATATCTTGTCTGTATAGTGGTGCAGTGGCACAGTGGTTAGTACCGCTGACTTATAACTCCAGGGATCTGGATTCAGTTAGGTCACTGTATGTATGAAGTTTGCACCTTCTCCTCGTGTATGCATGGGTTTCCTCCCACAGTCCAAAGATGTGTGGGTTAGGTAGATTGGCCATGCTAAATTGCTCCTTAGTGTATTGGGATGCTTAGGTTAGAGGGATTAGTGGGGTAAATATGTGGGATTGTAGAGATAGAATGAGGGGGGATTGCTGCTGGTGCAGACTTGATGACTTCCTACTGCACTGTAGGAATTCTATTCTATCCTATGATTCCAAGAAGCAATACTTTTCAATGCATATGACAATAATAAATCAATTTAATTTGATTCAATTCAAAGTGGAGTACATTCCATTTCATCATTTAGTGCCTTTTAGATTGTGGAAAGGCTTTGAGAAGTCAAGAAGTGAGATACTTCTCACAGAATTTCCAGACTTTGACCTACTCTTGTAGAAAGTATTTATATGCCTGATCCAGTTCAGTTTCTGGTCAATGGTAATCCTTCGAACCTGATGGTGGGGCTTCTGTCATGGTAAATCTGTCCAATGTCAAGGAGATGGTCAGATTTTCTCCTGCTGGAGATGGTCATTAATGGTAACTGTGTGACATAAATGCTACTTGCCACTCATCAGCCCAAACCCAAATGTTGTGCAGGTCTTTAGGCATACAGGCATGGACTATTTCAATATCTTGTAAGTTGTGAATGGTACTCAAACTGTGCAATCATCAGCAAACATCCTCATTTCTGGACTTATGTCAAAGGGAAGGTCATGAATGAAGAAACTGAAGATGCTTGGGCATTAGACACGGCCGTGAGGAACTCCTTGAGTGACGTCTTGGATCTGAGATGATATCTCTTCAACAATTGCTGCCAACTTTCTCTGGACCAGATATTAATCCAGTGAAACATTTTCTCCCCCAACATATATTTTGCTGGGTCTACTTGATGCTTCATTAAGTCAAATGCTGTCCAATGTCATGGACAGTTTTTCTCTCCTTTCATCTCCAGAATTCAGCTCTCTTTCTTTATGTTTGGACCAACTCTTCAATGAAGTCCAGAACCAAATGGTCCATGCAGACCCAACACTGAGCTTATTGCTAAACAAATGCAACTTGATAACACAGTCAATGACACCTTCCATCATTTTGTTCATGATCAAGATTGGATTAATGAGGTAGCAAAGGGTTAGCTTAGACTTGTCCTGCTTTTTTCCACATTGTTGGCAGACCTCAATTTTGTAGCTGTACTGGATATCTTAGCTAATGGCACAGCTAGTTCTGAGACACACAGCTTCATTACAATTGCTGAGATATTGTCAGGAACCAAAGCCTTTTTGTATCCAGTACCTTTAGACATTTCTTGATACCAAATGGAATTAATCAAATTGGCTGAGGACTGGCAACTGTGATGCTAGAGATCTCAGGAGGAGGTCCAAACGAATCATCCACTTGGCATTTTTGACTAAAGATGGCTAGAAAAACTACAACCTTGACTTTTACCCTGATATGCTGGGTTCTCCCCATCGTTGAGATTGTGGATGTTTGTGAAGCCTCCTCCTCTGGTCAGTTATTTAATTGTACATTACCATTCATGTTGGATGTGGTAGGACTGCAGGGTTTTCATCTAATCCACTGCTTGTGCGATCTCTCTATCTCATGCAGCATGCACTAGTCCTGTATTGTAGCTTCACCAGTTGGCAGTTCATTGATAGAGATGACTGATGCTGTTCCTAGATGTTTACTCTTACCAATATTCTCATTGGACAGATGCATCTCCAACAGGTAAACTGGTGAAGTTAAGACCAAGTATATTTCTTTTGTGGGTCTTCTCACTACTTGTTTTAGGCCCTGTAATGCAAATCTGGCCTTCAGGGCTCAGCCAGTTTGGCCAGTAATAGAGCTACCAAGTATTGTTTTACTGAGGGAGGGTGGTAGTTGATAATCAGTCAGAGATTTCCTTGTCCATGATTGACCTGATGTTTTGCGACTTCATGGGGTTCAAAGTCAAAGTGAAGGTGTCCCGGAGCAATTACTTGGAGTACTGTGTGTAGTTCTGGTCGCCTCACTATAGGAAGGATGTGGAAGCTATTGAGAGGATGCAGAGGAGATTTACAGGGATGTTGCCTGGATTTTGGGGGCATGCCTTATGAATATAGGTTGAGAGAGCTAGGTCTCTTCTCCCTGGAGAGACGAAGGTTGAGAGGCGACCTGATAGAGGTTTATAAGATGTTGAGAGGAATAGATAGAGTGGATTCTCGGAGGCTATTTCCCAGGGCTGAAACGGTCACTACGAGAGGACACAGGGTTAAGGTGCTGGGGGGCAAGTACAGAGGAGATGTTAGAGGTAAGTTTTTCACTCAGAGGGTGGTGAGTGAATGGAATTGGTTGCCATCAGTGGTGGTAGAGGTGAACTCGCTGGGGTTTTTTAAGAGACTTCTGGATGAGTACATGGGATTTAATGGGATTGGGAGTTACAGATAGTTCTATGGCCTGGTAGGTATAGATATGATTGGCACAACATGTGGGCCGAAGGGCCTGTTTGTGCTGTAGTGTTCTATGTACTTCCCTAATATGACATAACTTCTTGTTGGCCCGTTCTGCCAATGAGAGAGAGCATGTCCAGAGATGTTGTTGGAGTCGTCTGGCCATAAGATATGATTCAGTAAGATTGACTATGTTTAGCTGTCTTTTGACTGTTTTATGTGATAGTTCTTCCAATTTTGACACAATTTGCCAGAGATTAGTGAGGAGGAGTTTGCAGGAAGACTTTCCCGTGCCTTTGCCAATGCTGGGTGCTCATTTATTTAGTATCTGTTTCATACATTGGCTTGCTATGCCGTTTCCACTGAGGCCAGGAGAGAAAAAAAAACTAGAGGATATGGGTTAAGGATGATGGGGGAAAAGTTTAAAGGGGACATGGGGCGGCAGGGCTTCTTCACACAGAGAGTGGTGGGAGTGTGGAATGAGTTGCCAGATGAAGTGGTGAATGCGGGCTCACTTTTAACATTTAAGAAAAACTTGGACAGGTACATGGATGACAGGAGTGTGGAAGGATATGGTCCAGATGCAGGTCAGTGGGACTAGGCAGAAAAATGGTTTGGTACAGCCAAGAAAGGTCAAAAGGCCTGTTTCTATGCTGTAATGTTCTATGGTTCTATGGTTTTAGAAGACAGTTATAAGTCAACCACATTGTTGTAGATCTAGAATACCGTGAAGGCCAGACAAGGCAAGGACACCAGATTTCCCTCTCTAACAGCCATTAATTAAATCGGCAAAGTGTGGAACTTCAGAGTCATTGATGCAAAAATTGCTGTTTTTGCCCTTCCCGGGAATAGATGTCACAGTGGTGAGATATGCTTCTAGAAGATAACTATCATCCTGGTACCGAAGGAAAATTCATGCCTAAATGACTATTAGTCAGAGGCTCTGACATCGATCATTATGAAGTGCTTCGAAAGGTTAGTCTTGGCACAAATCAATTCCAGCCTGTCTGGATCCAGTATTGTTTACCTACCACCGCAACAGATGCCGTCCCTCTGGCCCTGCACACAACCCTGTAACACCTAGATAACAACGGCACCTATGTCAGACTCCCATTTATTGACTACAGCTCAGCCTTCAACACTATTATTCCCACGAAACTCATCTCCAAATGCCATGCCCTGGACAATAGCACCTCCCTCTGTGACTGGATCCTGAACTTCCAAACTCACTGTTCTCCAAGGGCAACGAGGGATGAACAATAAATGCTGGCTAGCCAGTGACATCCACGTCCCATGAATGAAATTTTTTTATATTAGTGATATGTTCATTTTAGCAAAGGCAGGGCAATAACTGATGAATTCTGTTGTATTCATTGTTTCAGATTTGTTCCTCTGTTGTTGTCTCTGCAGGTCAAAATTCCCATGACCTGCCATGATGTCTATGATCCACAATTTATTCTGGTGTTGTAATATTGCTTTGATGTGAATCTTAGAAATCAATTGACATTAATGAAGGTTCTCTCTAGAAGATTTGGCAGTTGTTTTATCGTACATCGGAATGAAGTTTGCGGAATCAGAGAATTGCACAGCACAGAAGGGGACTACTCGGTCCATTACATCTGCTGGCTCTTTGATCGAATTGCGCAGTTAGTTCCATCCTCAGGTATTTCCCTGTCACCATGTGCCGTGTTTTCCTTCTGAAATTTACTGATCCGAAATGCAGCATTTTCCAGCAACAATAATACACTTTGTGGCACATGTTGCTGTGGTGTTGTTGGACATCTCGATACTTAGTTAGCGAAGACCACTGTATCATATTACTTGAGTGTACGATACAGCAATTTAAACCTCTGCAGCAGAAGCTGTAAAATGAATGAGGTTGGGTCTTGTATGGTGATCATGTGTACAACAGATAAAATGCTACATTGACCAATTAGCAGCCAAAACGTCCATCAAAGCTTTTAACGTCTTGCGTCCAAACACCCGGCAGCAGCTGCAGTCATTGTTAGTCCCAAAGAAATAGCCTTTGAAAATACATGTTCTTCAGGTGCTAATTATAGAAAGACTCAGATGTTCATTTTGATGACCTACATTTTGTAAATGTATTAGTGACCACAATTCCTACCTTTTTAAAAAAATCCCAGGATTGCCTCAATGTTTATGGAGCTCTGCATTCAATTATTCAAAAAAACAGGTTCGGGGAGACGAACAGAAGCAACCCATTATCTTTAATTGCAGGACTGAAAAATTACACTTAAGTGTTTAAAAGGGCAGTCTGTCTGGTAAATTGTTTTTCAGGTTACCATATTAGTAAATACAGCCCATAATAACATGATCTTGTAACAAAAATACTAGCGGAGCACACTAAAAGTTTGCTCTCCTGACGATATATGACTAGATAATGGGGCAGAATCGAAAACGATGCATGGATGATATTTCTGTTATAAGCAGTGTAACTGTGAAGTTCTTGAAGAATGCTGCCCTTTGGCAATTTCAAGAATTGTGTGTGCTCAATGCATTAATCGTGCTTCAACTTCCTTCTTGGAAATTATCTTTATTGGTTGAGGGATGCAGGCATCGCCGGCTGGGTCAGCATTTATTGCCCACCTCTAACTGCCATTGAACTGAGAGTGTTTCAGAGGGCTATGGGTCTGAAGTCACATGTAGGTCAGACCACGAAATGACAGCAGATTTCCTTCTGGAACAGTGGTTAGCAATGCTGCACCCTTGTGCCATGGTCCCATGCACAATTCCTGTCTTAAATCACTGCCTGTGCAGAGTCTGCACGTTCTCCCATATCTGCATGGGTTTCCTCTGAGTGCTCTCACAAGTCCAGAAGACATGCTGGAGAGGTGCATTGAACAAACTAAACTCTCCTTCAGTATACTGAAGCAGGACATTAGTGAACTGAATGAGTTTTTAGAAAAATCAATAATGATTTTGTGGTCATCATTGAACCTTTAATTCCAGACCTTAAAGAATCCAAATTTCAACATCTACCATAGTGGGATTTGAACCCTGGTCCCCAAACATCCAGTGACAATGTCACTATGCCCGTCTGATTAAATAATTCATCAGGGTGTTATTTTATATCATATATTTAAATAACATGAGCCTCAAATTTCAGACAGTATCAAGTAGTGCAAAAAGTTGCCTTTCCTATTGTTTAATGCTGCATGAACTCATTCATTTACATTAAATGTAGAAAAGTTAGAAAAAGAAGATTTTTCCTTTGTGGGACATGGGACCAAAACCATGCATAATACTTCAGTTGTGGTCTCACCAATTTCTTGTACAATTTCAGCAGCACTTTTCTACTTTTATACTCTATTCCTTTAGCAAAAAAAAATGCCAGCATTCCATATTACCTGCTATACCTGCACATTAGATTCCTGCCATTTGTCTATATGGACACCCAGATCCTTCTGCACTGAAGCATTCTGAAGTTTCTCTCCATTCAAATGGTAAGTTGCCTTTCTACTTTCTTGACCAAAATGGATAACTTCACACTCATCCACATTAAACTCCATTTGCCAAGTTTGGCCGACTTGCCTAACCTATCCATGTCCATTTGTAAATTGCTTATTGCAACTTACTATCTCATCTATTTTAATGTCAGTGGCAGCAATGTAACACATGACACTTAAAGACCTCTCTAGGACAAGATAATAATAGCATGGAACTACCAAACAGGTGATTATCAGTTTTGGATGAGGCATTTCACAGTAAGCCATTTATCATTGCAAATAGAAAGATTAATTATGGACCCATTTGGACCTGATTAATTACAGTGTTAAAGGTAATAGGAATCAGTAACAAAATATGTAATACTTTATTTCAAACTAGTAGACATTTTGTCATGTTTTGCATAATAAGTCAAAGGTTTTATAAGAATAGTGATATTACCCAAAAAAGAACACCAACCATATGATTTTTCAGCAGAAGGGTGGACCTGGTGCCTGGCAGAACTGGGATGTGACTTCAATTTCTAACAATGCTTTGATATGGATTTCTAGGAACATTGGAAACAGTTCTAGATAAGCCTGAGATCTACCAAATGAAGAATTGAATTCTCAAAGTCCAGTGTATTTGAAATTATGAACAGCTTTGACAGGGTTAAGATGGATACTCTGTTTCCACTAGTTAGCATGTCAGTGACAAGATGGGGGGGGGGGTCACAATTTCAAAATGATCAGCAAGAGAGCTGGAGTGAAATGAGGAGAAACTTCTTTATTTAGAGAGTTTTGGGATTTGGAATGCGCTACCTGGGAGAGGGGTGGAGGTGAGTTTCATAGAGATTTCAAAAGAGAGCTGGATACAATCTGAAAGTGATGAATTTAGAGGGCTGAAGGGATGAGGGCTGGAGAATGGGACTTGCTGGTAGCTCTTTCGGGAGCTGGTGCAGGCATGACGAGCCAAATGTTCTCCTTCTATGTTGTAACATTCTATGATTCTATAATTTAGGCAGATATGGGATCAGGAAGCATTCAAAATGCATACTATAACATTTACAAGGACAAGGTGAATTAAGGCATGCAAGTTCAAGAGGTAATGCAGTTAATGGGAGGAGACAGGTTTGTCACAGAGAAACAATTTTTAGCTCCTGGCTAGAGTTGTTTAAAGACAGAAATTTGCAAAAACCTCTCTGAAAGCTTCAAGAGTGCTAAACTAATTTATAGCAAGTAAGCCTGAATTTGGTAATTGTACTGAAAGTAGCTTTTGAGTATAGGAGGACTGTTGCTTATTTGGAACTGAAATGGTGGTAAGATAGAAACTTGATTTCTTTTCTTTAATTTTCTAACTACTGTTCAAATGTTAAAAGTTAAGCTGCTTCATCTTGTTTAAACTTTATTATGAATAAAGCTTGTTTTGATAAAAGTTTCTTGATTTGTCAGTAGAATTATTCCTGAAGTGAAGTATTGTATCTGTACATCTATGCCAAAATAGAAATATTGTTGGCATCTAATATGGCTTCATAACCTTTGGAATTCAGGTCCAACATCCTAACAGTAGATATTGAAAAATTGTTTCCACTGGTAGGAGAATCTAAAATATGATAGCACAGTCTCAGAATAAGGGGAAATCATTTAGGGTTAAGATGAGGAAAACATCCTTAACTCAAAGGATTGTGAACCTTTGGGATTGTCTAACCTAGAGGGTTATGGTTGCTCCGTTGTTGAATACATTTACAATGCTTTTAGGTCTCCCAGGGAATTACAGAAATTGGGGGGTGGGCAGAAAAATGCAGTTGAAGCCTAACATCAGCCATGCTGATATTTAATGACAGTAGAGATGCTGGCGTTGGACTCGGGTAAACACACCAAGAAGTCTGACAACACCAGGTTTAAATCCAACCAATTTATTTGGTAGTAAACCACTATCAAATAAATTGGTTGGATTTAAACCTGGTATTGTCAGACTATTTAATTTCAGAGCAGACTTGATGGACCATGTGGTCTAGGCCTCTTCTTATGTTCATGTGTCATGGATCCTCATGCCTTCCATACCAATTCATGTCCTCACCGACCCTACAGCCCCTTATAACCTCCATGTCAATGCAATACCAAACTCATTCACCCACACAACTTTCATAAGGTCCCTCACACTCTCCTTGTCAAATCCATATACATTCACCCAGCATACTTCAGGAGCCATGTGGAGATGAAGTAAAATAAACTTCTAAAAATCTAATACAGCTCTCACTATTTGATCTTGATAAGAAAAAAAATCAATTCATGGAATCATCAAAAGCTTTACATCTCAAGTGATTAATTGCTGATAAAAACAAACTGACAGACATTGATTCATATTCCTAATCCTTTAATAGCCTCTTGGATTTTCCATATAAAGTAGTAAGAATAAACTCAGGGCCCACTGCTGACATAGTTATAACTTTTGAAATTCAGTTAAGCATTCAAAAGGATTAACCCTTAGAAAAATATCAACAATAAGCCTGATTAAAACAGCTGAAACAGATGCTACTGGCACCCCAGTAGACATTTCCTTTTTAATAATCACTGCAACGAGTTCTAGTTCAACAGTTTAAAAAACAGGGTGATGCATATTACAAGATCTGAACACTTGTTATGTTGCACTCTCTGCTGCCTTCTCTGTTCAGAATGTGCAAACAAAATTATCCTAGAAACATAGAAACATGGATGATAGGAGCAAGAGGAGGCTATTTGGCCTTTTGAGCCTGCTCGCAATTTACTACAATGATCATTCGACTCAATCGCCTAATCCTAATTTTTCCCCATAACCTTTCGCCCTTAGTGCTATATCCAACTGCCTCTTGAATAAATTCAATGTTGTGACATCAACCAATTACTGCCAGTGGTAATGAATTCCACAGGCTCACCATTCTTTGGGTGAAGAAATGTCCCCTCACCTCTATTCTAAATGGTCTATCCTGAATCTTCAGACTATGACCCCTAGTTCTGGACTCCCCCACCATTGGGGACATCACTCCTGCATCTACCTTGTCTAGGCCTGTTAGAATTTTATAAGTCTCTATGAGATCCCTCCATCATTTATCTGAACTCCAGTGAAAACAAATCTAACCTACTCAATCTCTCCTCATATATCAGTCCCACCATCCCTGGAATCAGTCTGGTAAACCTTCGCTGCACTCTCTTGAGGGCAAGAACATCCTTCCTCAGAAAAGGGTACCAAAACTGCACACAATCCTGTTGTGAATCCACAAAGTGAGTTTTCCCTAGTGCAATACACAAGTATTTTGAAATCTTCAGGTCGTGAGAGTTGTGGAGACCTTATCCACCCTTTAAGTATAATTACAGCTACTCTACAAAGTATATGACTCCTTCTTTGCAGATTGAGGCCCTTGCAAAAGCCCACGTGCAATCTGTTTGAACTCAGTACTAAGTTTAATCCACTCTGCTGAACACAAGTTTCCCTCCTGTGTCATTACCCGCCCCCCTTTTCCTACAAGCAGAAATTGAAGATTTGTCAGAAATAGGGCAGGACTTTCACACCCGTGTCACGCATCTAATTTTTAAATGTCTGCAGATTCTTCCCGGCTCTGCACAAAAAATCATCCTCAAACTCTTTTCTTTTCTCAAGGTCTTTTGTGAAAGAAAGCGTAAAAACTTTCAAGTCCTCACAACTGAAAGACACATCCTTTTAACTTTCAGCTTCTCTTTCACAGGCTGATCGCATTCTGTCATCTGTACATGCTCAGAACTTTTCAGAATGCGTTCTGGAAAGTTCCATCAACTGTACACCATCAGAACGCAACTTTGTTCTATAACCTGTGCATGCTGGCCTACCAATGTTTCTACTTTCTCAGAAGACTAAGGTAATTTGGCATATCCACTTCAACTCTCACCAACTTCAACAGATGTACTATGGAAAGTATTCTTTCCAGTTGGATCACAGATTAGTATGGCTTCTGCTCTGTCAAGGACGACAAGAAATTACAAAGACTCTTGAACAAAGCCCAGTACATCACTCAAATCAGCCTTCCATCCATTGACACTGTCAATACTTCCCGCTGTCCCTGAAAAGTAGCCAGCATAATCGAGGACTCCACGAACCCCAGTCATATTCTCTTCCACCTTCGTCCATCAGGAAAAAGATACAAAGACACCCACCGACTCAAGAACAGCCTCTTCCCTGCTGTCATCAAATTTTTGAATGGACCTGCCTCATATTAAGTTGATCTTTCATTACACCCTAACTATGATTGTAAGCTGTGACATTCTGCAATCTCATCTTTCCTTCTCTATGTATGGTATGTTTTGTCCGTATAGCATGCAAGAAACAATACTTTTCATTGCATCCTAATACATGTGACAATAATAAATCAAAGCAAATCAAATGCTCAGGTTGCAACTTTGTGGTCTGGAATATTCTGCAACCTGCGCAGACTCAGACAGCAAATTTGTATCCCGGGAAGTTCTGCAACCTGAACATGCTCGGAATGCACAAATACAACTGAAAGCTTTGTCATAATTGTTGGGTCATAACAAGTATCCATTAAAAAGGGAGAGCCTTGAACTTAACTGTTTGTGACAACATTAAAAGATGCATATGGCCCTTAATTAATAAATGTAATCATGTCATTGTGAAATATTAAATGATTTGCTTTATCAAAGTGTTATTTAAAAGCTTATTTTGCCAATTAAACTGCGTAATTAGTGGAAGAACATGGCGGGTTGAAGCAAGCTAGTGAAACCAATGAGCTTTTTACTGCCATCTATTGGCAGAGTATGGAATTGGAGTCGTGGACTGCGACAATAATGGGGAGGTTTTGCCTGGTATCACAATTAGTATGGAAAGCCCAATGTAAACTGTTGACATAGCACATTTGAATGGAAAGATGACAATATAAATTGAGGTAGATTTGGACAATAGAAATACTGGGTTTGGAAGGGACAGTGGTAACTTGGGAGGGTGTGGAGTTAGAGATTAGTGCTGAACAGATTTCTGACTGAACAGTGAGGTTCCCAGGAATCAGTTTCCGGGCCTGACTTGTGCATAGAGAACACAAATTTTTAAAAATATGCTTTCACTGAAGGTTGTTCACTTTTATAAATTGCCGAAGACTGGTACAGTACAGCAAGTTCATTTTCCAACAAGTGGAAAGACAGAAAAGAAGGGACAAAAGAAAAAATACCAACACAATTGATTCAGATCGTTCATTGCATCCAGTGATTCCCAACACACAGAATAATGGAAGAATATGTTGAAGAATGGAAAGATATCAGGATAACAGGATGCAGCTACAATTGGTTCGGTGATGCACAACCAAACTCACAGCATAATGGTGACAAAGATATGCAACTTATAGAAAGTAAATCTTTATAGTAGCTACTGTCATTGCTTGCTCAACCATAAAATATACAGGTATTAGCACAGATAAAGTCGCAGTTAAACCACCAAGGATATTCACTCTACACTAGGGTATGCACAAAAGGATGCTTCCCCCAGCCCCAGACACCTTGGAGGTTCCAACAATACAACACAGTGGCACAGTGGGTGGGTAGCACGGTGACACAGTGGTTAGCACTGCTGCCTCACAGCACCAGAGACTCGGGTTCAATTCACAGCTTGTATGACTGTCTGTGTAGAGTCTGCACATTCACCCTGTGTCTGAGTTGGTTGCCTCCGGGTGCTCCGGTTTCCTCCCACAGTACAAAGATGTGCAGGTTAGATTATTTTGCAGTGCTAAATTGCTCCTTAGTGTTAGGGGGATGTTGGACTCGTAGGGGCCTCTCTACCACATCCATATTATGCTACCAGCTCAGCTCACTGCAATGATGCTGCTCATTTTAATCAGAATTGTAATAAAGGCTCTCAGGTGAAAGAAGTCCACCACTATATATGTGCCAGGATTATAAAACAAGAAGACAGATAAAGAAAATTGCACTCTCGTAAACAGGTTCACCAGGATATCAGAATAATGGGATAACAAGTGAAAATTCACCACCATTCTCACTCAAATGATTGCACCTATCAATATGATAAATCATGTAACAGAATCAATTACGAATTGAAATTAGTGGGGATAAATTCAAGGATTAACAAGAATTACTCTAAACAGGATAATCGGTGAAATTTGCCTCAGAGCTCAGTTACAGGATTGCCCCCATGAATATGAAAAAATACACAGTTAGGGATCAAAACAAGGATATAATTACAAGGGAAACAGTCCAAGATTAACAGATCCTGATTTCTGCAGTGTAACAAGGTAGCAAGTGTCAAGAGTCTCTGTGCTCAAATATCATGCACCCTTGTCAGGATAAAAAAGAATATCACAGAATCAGGAGTATAATCACAAGGATACAAAGCTCAGAATTAATGATGAACTGCTGGACAAGTGGGGTGATTTTCCCAATCCGTTGCTGGAGCAGCACAGGGGGCTGGAAGACATAACTGGAGGCCGTTTAACAGGCTTCCCACTGGATGCCTGGCCTCCATGCTTCTCCAGCCATCGGATTTCCAATGTCATCAGCTCCATGCCAGAAACTAATGTGGAACTGATTAAAATATTTAAATTCAAATTTAAATCTTATTAGCTGGCTGGGACTCCGCTAGCTTCTCCCTCACTGAAAGCAGTGTTTCAGTGTAGTAGAATTTACAATAGCTCCCCACTAACGGGGTGCCTCTGGCCTGACCTGGTTGGAGTGAAGGGAATCATGATGTGGAAATGCCGGCATTGGATTGGAGTAAACACAGTAAGAAATCTCACAACACCAGGTTAAAATCCAATAAGTTTATTTGATAGCAAACCCACATGCTTTCAGGGTTTGTTCCTGTTTGTGGTCACAGGCATTAAGCCTCTCATCTTTGGGTAAATGTTCTCCAAGGCGGCCTTCACGACACATGACAGCGCAAAGTCGCTGAGCAGAAACTGACAGCCAAGTTCCACACACATAAGGATGGCCTCAACCAGAATCTTGGGTTCATGTCACAGTGTCTATAACACCATGACTTGCCTGGACTTGCAACATGATTGAATGAAAAGGGAATGAAAAGGGAATGGTTTAGGTTAGAAAAGGGGATGAAAAGGGAATGGTTTAGGTTAGAGGGTCACTGCTTGTTCCTAATTGGTCGGCGCAACATCGAGGGCCGAAGGGCCTGTTCTGCGCTGTAATGTTCTATGTTCTATGTTCTATGTCACTTACTGTCCTGTCTGGAGACAATACACATCTCTTTAACCTACGCTTGATGCTATCTCCACTCACGTTGTCTGCATCTTTAAGAATTGATTAGCTATAAATACTAATTCTGTATTCTAATCAGTATTCTGTGTGCCTTTATATGCTCTGTTTGAGAGCAGAACTCTCCACTCACCTGACAGAGGAACAGCGCTCTGAAAGCTTGTGGGCTTGCTATCAAATAGACCTGTTGGACTTTAACCTGGTATTATGAGACTTCTTACGGAGTGAAGGGAAGCCATGGATGCCCCCAGAAGGTCAGACATAAGCCGGATGCTTCAGACATTGCCAACTTGGCAGTACCAGGCTGGCCCTGGGACTGCCCAGGGTTACCTTGCATTGCCTAGAGACATTGGATAGGGCCAAGGAGCAAGGCCATTTGAGAATAGGAGCATCGTGTGACCCCCATGAATACAATTTTGATGTTTGCAACTGGTAAAAATTCTTGACAAAGTATAGCATGCAGCAGAGTGGTAAATTTCAGAAGGATCAACTAACATGGGCAGGCACAAAACAAATTACAATTTCATGCAATTCAGTCTGAGGTGATCCATTTTGGGAGAAATAACATGGTGTAATCTAAAAGCTACGTTTTTGAAGGAGATGCGACAGTAGAGGACCTGGATATGCCCCTTTATAAGTCTTTGAAAGTCACAATGCAAATTGAGAAGATGTCCTAGAGAGTACTTGCGATAATTGGTTTTCTAATTAGGGGCATTGAATACAAAAGCAAAAATGTTACGGAAATCAATTAAAAATCTCTGATTAGCTCTTAGTTAGAGGATCTGGACACCATATTTTAGGAAGTATGCAATATGCTGGATACAGTACAGAAGAGGTTTATCAAGATGATATTCTGCAGCGATATGGGTCTTCAGAAATTGGAGAAGGTGAGATCTTTGTCTTTCAAATACAGAAGGTTAAGGAGAGAGCTAATAGCAGTATCCAAAATCATGATGTGTTCTGAGAGAACAAGTCATGAGAAATTATTTCTACTGGTGAATGGGTTGGTATCCTGAGGTCATGGAATTAAAATAATTGCTAAAAGCATTAGATGGGAATTTTTTCACACAGAAGATTGTTAAGACTCATAAAGTACTATAGTTGGGTAACTTGGATGGCACGGTGCCACAGTTGTTAGCACTGCTGTCTCACAGGGCCAGGGACATGGATTTGCTTCTCAGCTTGGGTCATAGTGTATGTGGGCTTTGCATGTTCTCCCCGTGTCTGTGTGGGTTTCCTCCAGGATCTCCAGTTTCCTCCCATAATCTGGTTAGTTGCAGTGACCCAAACAGGCACTGGAGTGTGGCAACTTGGGGAAATTCATAGTATCTTCACTGCAGTTTTAATATAAGCCTTACTTATGACTAACGAATATACTTCACTGTCTGTTGAAATTTTCTCCCCATATCTACATATCTCCAGGTGCTCCAGTTTCCTCCCACAGTCCAAAGATATGTGGGTTTGATTGATTGGCCATGTTAAATTGCTTCTTACTGTCAGGGGGATTAGTAGGGTAAATACATGGGGGCTACAGGGGTAGGGTTTGGGTGGGATTGTTGTGGTGCAGGTGTGATGGGCCAAATGGCCTCCTTCTGCACTGTAGGGATTCTATGATTCTATGATATATTAAAAACTGTTGGCTTTGGGTGTTTTCAGAGCTTTTGATGGCAATAGAGTATGTCATTGAAGATTGGTTTGCAGGATTATGAGAAGGGCAGCTAAAGTAGATTTGAAGGGGCATAAAGGGCCAAAAAGCCTCCTTCTATTGGAGTACAATCCTATAATACTGTGAAATATAAGTGGCATGGTGATTCAACCATCCATAATGGAATTCAGCTGGCTCCTACAACAAGCAGCCCACTGGCAATTCTGCTTTATATCTCGGCAACAATTCAACTTCACTGTTTTTAATCATGTATCAGTATTCCTGTTGTGTGAAACTTGAAGGATACAGTTTTGCTCATATAAATCTAATTCTTTTCCAGGAGAAATTGACTTGAATTGCTGAATTACGTGTCTTCAACCAAACACATTCACCATCTAAGCAATCACCTAATTCATACACACAGAAGTGAAACTGAATGAATACATGCACAGTTACATGTACAAGTACACATTACATGTATACATGCAAACATCCACACAGGCTTGTGTACAGAAGGGCAGCCGTAATTTGGGGAATAAAAGCCGCAAGTCCAGTAATTAAATGGCACATCTCTCATTAAAGATGGAAAGAATGATGTGAAATTAGAATAAAGAGAACTGGTTGCAGAAGATAAGAAATATATTCTTCATATCTAATTTGTTCGCTACTCCGTTCGGTGTTTATTCTGAATCTGGGTTTATACTGCATTTAGTTTGGCAACTTGAAAAAAGAACAGAACATTGTGGTATATTGTTGACCTGATTGAACACAAAATCCAAATTCAGAAGATGTGGTGTGAATAAAGTGACAAGCTGTATTATGTCAATCAATCAAAGTTGTCTTGGTTTTTCTTATTATTGCTACTGCTGTGATTTATGTACATTTTAATTATTCAGATGTTTATTATGTACAATATGATGAAACTTGGAGCCTCATATTTTCTTTCTGTGCATTCAGTGTATTCTGCAATTACAGCCACAGATATCTGTTTATTTGATGAATTCTGTTTCTTCTACATTCTTTGATAAATAAGGAAATAAGTCAAAACCTACTTCATATACAGTAATTAAAGTGAAAAATCTAGTCATGATGCAAATCCTTAATTGGACTCCAGGAGAGATATACGAAATTTCTCTTTAATAATACGAGATGACTGGGGACAGAAAAACAAAGCATGCTAAAATATGGCTTAGAAGTTCAATTAATCACAAACCAGAAATCATCCAATTTAGCACAGCTCGTTCAGAAGCTCTCTGGGCTCAGGTAATGTTCTTTTAATCATCTGATTGCATTATTGAGCCTGTTTCTTCTGTTGCATGAGTAGTACAATATTTGTGTCCCGTATATTCATTTTAAAAATTGTCGTCTGAAACCTTTGAATAGTCTGTGTGTATTATCGCAAATCATTTTTTTTCTAATGTGTAAGTGAATCATTAGGAAAATTTTTCAATGGTGTCCCATTAGTATTCATGTTTAATGTATGTATTTTACGGTAACTCGTTTTAAAAGTCAAAGGTTTCAGTGTAAAACAAACCTCCCATGTGCAGTTTCTTCCTGTATTACATCGGATATGGTTAATATATCAGTGAATGTGGAATGCTATTTTTCAAGGGAACTCTCCCCTCCAATCACATGATAGAGCAGTGTATTTCATTTTTAGGAAAACTCCACCTTGTTATTAACTGAAGCTTTGTAGAAGAGCCAAATGGTAGCCCTGAGAGTCAAAGTGGCAGTGGCCAGGAGCAGATTTAAACAGGATGATTCCACAACAGAAAATGAAGACTCCACTATATTTTCCTTTAAAACAAAAGCTTCCTGAGTCTGCAAACCTAAATTTATTTTAGTTCATTTTGTTTTTGTATTTCTAATATAAGGTCCACTTGACAGTGCTTTGACCTATGGCAATTTTTGAAGCTATTGTTTCTTTTCTGTGTGGGTGCCATTGTTATGTTGTGAGTTTGAAGCCACTCAGAGTAATGAGGGCAATGGGCTGCATCTTCAGCTGCTTGTTTCTTCCTGGTCAGAGTTAATGGCCTTCTACACATGCATGCAACCACCTATGCACAGCGTACAGCTCTGAAATATTTGAATATCAGTTAAATGTTAAGCATAAGTATAACTTTATAAAAATTTTACTTAACTTTAAATATTGCTTTACTGCACTGTTGCAAACTCTATCTATACTCTAACGAGACTAACTCTGAGGAAATAGAGCAAAGGAATTGACCATGGGACCTGGACATTTTATAATTAACCCATAATGTACACAAGGCAAAGGACTTCCCTGTAAATATCTCTCCTTATATCATTCTCCTTCTTTCAGATAAACAAGAGAGTGCATCAGAAGTTCACAGTTGCTGGGTCAAAATCCTGGAACAGCCTCCCTAGCAGCACTGTGGCTGTACCTACACCACCTGTACTTACTCAAGGGTTCAAGAAAGATATTCAATGTCACCTTTTCATGGGCAATAATGCAATAAACATTGGCCCATCCAATGGCACTTACACCTTGTGAACAAATACATTTTTTATGCCGGACTACAAATTTCTTACAAATTTCTATCCCCTAATTTGTACTCAAGCAGCAAAATGTAACAGAAAGGGTGGATATATGAATCAGTTGCTAGTTAGAATATTGAGAAGGAACACAGATAATCATCATGCAATAGAAACATAGAAACTAGAAGCAGGAGTAATCTTCGCCCTTCAAGCCTGCTCCACCATTCATTTTGATCTTGACTGGTCATCAAATTCAATAGCCTGATCCCACCTTCCCACCATATCTTTTGATCCCTTTAACCACAAGAGCTTTATCAATTTTTTTCTTGAAATCACACAACGTTTTGACCTCAACTACTTTCTGTTAGGAGTGAATTCCACACATTCATCACTGGTTGAAGAAATTTCATCTGACTTTAGTTCTAAAAGGTTTACACCTTATCATCAAACTTTGACCCCTAATTCAGAATTCCACCCCCCCCCCCCCCCCCCCCCACCGCATCATCAGGAACATTCTTTCTAAATCTATTCTGCCTAATTCTGTTAGAATTTTATCCGTTTTTGTAACATCCCCTCTCGTTCTTCTAAACTCCAATGAACATAATCCTAACCAACTCAGTCAGTTTCAAGCTATTTAGTAACAGGACAGGTTCCTAGTGTCAATCATTTTGAATAAGAGAAAGCCAGGTGGTTGCAATGGGACAAAGTGAAAACGCAGAGAGCTGGATAGTCTCACACTGTTCTGGCCACTCATACTGGAGTCTTCTTTAGGGGTCCTGACAATTGACTTCAGCAGCAAGTCTCAGACATAATAGCTGGACTTTTATCATCCTGTCCCCATAGTAATTGGAACAAGAGGGCAACACGAAGGTCCATTGACCTAGGATGGGTTTTTATGGACTTGGGGCCAGCGAGACCATTAAATCCCACCCAGTGAGTAGAGGGGGAGCAGGTAGCTTGCAACCAATTTTCTTGCTCAAGTTATGATAGCTGATTGGGAGAATCTTAAGGATAGTCCAGGCTTCAAGTTTGGACACTACACTAGAACTACAGGTTCTGATTCAAGCACAAAGCAATTTCAGCTTCACAGGAAAAGTCAACACATGTAATATAAATTAGGCATTATGATCCAAATTCATTTCAAAGTGAAACTGCGCGGGATTCTTGGTTCTAAAAGACTTGCTCTGTTTAATTCTAGGCTCAGCTCAATTTCATTTACACTATAATAGCTACATCAGTGTAATGGTGCTTCGATGGGAAGTTGAGCAGACTGGGCCTGTGTTCTTTAGAAGGATGAAAGTTGATCTCATTTATATGTTCAGGTAGCGCAGTCTTGCAGTGGTTAGCACTGTTACCCCACAGGACCAGGTATCCAGATTTGACTCCCAGCTTGGGTCACTTGTACGGAGTTCGCACATTTTCCCCGTGTCAGCATGACTTTCCTCTGGGTGCTCTGATTTCCTTCCGAAGTCCAAAAGGTGTGCTGGTTAGGTGCATTGGCCATGCTAAATTCTCTCTCAGTGTATCCAAGCAGAGGCACGAGTATGGCAACTGGGGATTTTCACAGCAACTTCATTGCAGTATTAATGTCAGCCTACTTGCAACATTAATAAATAAACTTCATAAAAGCATGTTAATGTACTCGAGAGGGTAGATACTGTTTTCCCAGCTGGTGTGTCTAGAAACTGGCTGGTGAGTCATTGGTTGTAATTCTCCAGCTGTTCACGCTCTTTCCCCGCTCCCCTTCAGTCACAGCCAGTGAGACGCTCAGCCAAATCTCCACTCACTGCAGCGGGACAGGAGAATCCCAGCTGGTGGGCAAGGTCAGAAAACCTGGCCCATAATCTCAGAATAAGGGATCATCCATCTCAAATTGACATGAGATGATTTTTCTTTTCACTCAAAGGGTTGAGAGTTTTTGGAATTCTCTACTCCAAAGGGCTGTGGATGAATGAAATATATTCAAGATTAATTGATAGATTTCTGGACACTAAAAGAAGCAAGAGATCTGGGAATCTGGACATATGGAGTTGAGATGGAAAAGCATATTAATTAGCAAAGCAGGCTCAAATGAATGAATAGTCAACCAGAGTCCACTAGTCAATTAGAACCAGAGGGCACAACCTCAGGCTAAAGCGACGATCCTTTAAAACAGAGATAAGGAGGAATTTCTTCAGCCAGGGAGTGGTGAATCTGTGGAACTCTTTGCCACAGAAGGTTGTGGAGGCCAGATCATTGAGTATCTTTAAGACAGAGATAGATAGGTTCCTGATTAATAAGGGGACCAGAGGTTATGAAGAAAAGACAGGAGAATGGGGATGAGAAAAATATCAGCCAAGATTGAATGGCTGAGCAGACTCAATGGGCTGAGTGGCCTAATTCTGCTCTTATGTCTCATTGTCTCCTGCTCCTGTGTGTGATGTTCTTGGGGTGAAACCATTTCCTGTGAATACCATTGTTGCAGTGTGAGTTCACTCGCCTGGAAGAAGGATCTAGTTTTTTCAGCTGAAAAATGGTACTCAGGGAAATGCAAGAGAAGGGAATGAAACACAGAAGTCTGATGTCCTCTTCATTTAAAATATACTGCAGAACTAAACCTGAAAATGATTGTTGGCAGTGTGCAATCAAAGCTTAATGCATTCTTAGGGCATTGTTCAGTCCACCGTATTAGTGAAGGTACCAACCCTTCTAAAATAAGTGGTTTAAAGCCTGTGTTAGAATAATAGACAGGCTAATCTCATATGAATACATTGATCATTTTTCTGCTAATATTGTTAACAGCAATAATAGTGAGGATTATTTGCCAGGGAGTGAGTGATAATTGCAATCCTATCTGTTGATACTGAGAAATGGTTCTCTTCCTCTTTTTACAGGGGAATGCTGGGCCTGATTTCTGGCCCTGTTGCGCTAATTGGGGAAGGCTGCATGCTGGTCCAAAGGTGGGTTTTTGCGCCCTGCACAAAATTGTTTACAATCTTCCCAGTCCCGCAAACAGAATCTCGCCCAGAAAGGGTGCAAGACTCATTAGCATGAGATTGACTTGATTTCAATCTCATTAGCGAGTCTGGCATGCAATCATCCTCCTTTCTGGAATCTTCCCCCCTCCGTCTCACCTTGACCCATCCCCACAACAGGAGGTCACATGGGTGCAAGTCACGACTTGAAGCGTGACCCGCGAACTATGGATTGTGCGTATGCCAGGATGTGACAGATGGACACTCACCTATGCAGCTCAAATTAGGTCATTCATTTTTTTGCAACACTGGACGGCAGTGTTAGTGTCAGGTCGCAGGTAGTGACCGCTGCAGCCGCCAAATCCCAGGTCGCATTTGCTTCCCTGCTTCTGGGACATCCGCACACTCAGAAGTGCAAGGTGGGCCAACTCTCCTCCACTGCATCCAGTAACCTTGTCAGGTCTGTCTCTTCCATGAAGCATGGAGCTGCTTTCCACGTTGCCATCCTTTTGGCATGAGTGACAATGAGTGCGGAGGGAACGCTTAAATGCAACTCCCCCTTATTAAGAGTATAGAGGTCAAGTTCAGGTGAGTCACACACGTGGAGACTCTCGCATCGGCATGTTTTATGGGGGAATTCTTTCAGTGTATAAAGTGTGGAACGATTGCAACCTGATTCACTTTGGTGTCTCTGGCTAGAAATGATGTCTTCAGAAAATTCCACCCATTATATTTCAAGATAAGACCAAAAAAGTCAGGAATAAACAGAAAGCTTAAACTGCTCAATGTCCTTTATGTAGCATTTTAAGACAGAATATTTTAATTCTCAAGTTTGCATCGATTCATTTTCAGCATATTTGTCTCACCATCCGCTCCAAACTGACAATTATTTAGATAAAATAAAACATGGATTTTGTGATTGTAATGATGACAATACCATCAACCATCACTCCCATTACACTGTGAAACTGACAGCAACTTCTGGCATTCACACACGCAGAGTTAAATATAGAAATTTAGAAGTTGCTGCTGTGATTCCTTGCTCAGCCATAGCGTGTGCTGTTGAAAGCCCCACAGACTGCAATCTGTTAAAAAGCACCGGATTGATGATAGTGTGCCCTTTTACACGATATTGCCTCTATTAACTCCACCCCTCCCCAATCCTCCTCAAAAATTATGTCTTGTTAATGAGATGTAACTGGATATCAAGTCATGCTGAAAAATCTCTCAGTCCCAGAAAACTAATTTTAAATTCATGTAATGTCAAATTTCCCTTATGATGTTTTTCTTTACTCTTTTCTGGGATGCAAGGCCAGCACTTTTTGTCAATCCTTGAACTGAGTAGCTTGCTAGGCCCATTGCAGAAGGGCAGATAAGAGTTCGTCACATTGCTGTGGATCTGGAGTCACATGTAGGCCAGACAACGTAAGGATGGCAGATTTCCTTCCATAGAACCATAGAAAATTACAGCTCAGAAACAGACCTTTTGACCCTTCTGTCTGTGCGGAATGATTTTTTTGCCTAGTCCCACTGACCTGCACTCGGATCATATCCCTCCACACCCCTCTCATCCATGAACCCGTCCAAGATTTTCTTAAATGTTAAAAGTGACCCCGCATTTACCATTTTATCTGGCAGCTCATTCCATACTCCTACCATTCTGTGTGTGAAGAAATCCCCCCCAATATTCCCTTTAAACTTTTGTCCTTTCACCTTAACCCATGCCCTCTGTTTTTTTTTCTTCTCTAGCCTCAGTGGAAAAAGCCTGCTTATGTTAATTCTATGTATACACATCAAAATCTGATACATTTCTATGAAATCTCCCCCCATTCTTCTATGCTCCAGGGAATAAAGTCCTAATCTATTCAATCTCTTTCTGTAACTCAGCTTCTCAAGACCCGGCAACATCCTTGTGAACCTTCTCTGCACTCTTTCAACCTTATTTACATCCTTCCTGTAACTAGGTGACCAAAACTGGTCATAATACTCTAAATTCACCTCACCTATGCCTTTTACAATATTACCACAACAGGATATAACCCTCCCTAAAGGATATTAATGAAACAGGTGAGGTTTAAAATACCTATAAATATCTGATAAAATATCTGTTTTTTTAATATAATAATTTTTACAAAGTTCATTTATGATGTTCCAGCTTCAAAAGTGTATGTCGCTTCGAGCATAATAAATAAGAAGTGAAAGATAATAAAGCTGTACAATATTTTTCTATTCATCTGTGAGACCCGGGCATCACTGGTTGGCCAGCAATTATTGTCGATCCCAAGTTTCCCTTGTCCAGAAGGAAGTTGGGAGTCAACCACATTGCTATGGCTCTGAAGTCATAAATGGGTCAGAACAGGTAAGAATAGCAGACTTCTTTCCCTAACGGACAGTAGTGAACCAGGTGTTTTTTTTTCTGACAATTGACAATGGTTTCCTGGTTATCAGTCGATTATTAATTCAAGATTTTTTTATTGAATTCAAATTCCATACCAGCTGTGGCAGGATTCAAACCCAGGTCTCCAAAATATTAGATGAATTGCTGGATTAATAGTCCAGTGATAATACCTCTAGGCCATTGCCTCCCCTATCTTGGTTTTCTATCTGTGAAAATTCTTCAATGTGATTGGCTATTCAGCTTACTTGACAACAACTTGATCAAGATAACTTGATCAGAGTTGCTGTGCAACTGGTGATCCATTCGACTTGGTACCAGATTGAAGTAAATGTTTGAAAAGGTGAAATCCATACCAAAGAGAGGAGTAGATCTTTGTATGCAGCTCACTGTGAGATCAATGGTGAGCACAATATCTGGACCGAATCATCTATCTGGATATGGTAACAATTATCTAGAAAGAACAAAAATACATATTCATGCAACAACAACTCCTAACTGGTACATGTTTCTAATTAAAAACAGAAGTACTTCTCAATGGGTAATTTTTAATTATTCGTTCATGGGAGATAAGCATTGCTGGCAAGGCAAGCATTTATTTTATTCCTCGTTGCCCTTGAGAAAGTGATGGTGAGCTGCCTTCTTGAACTGCTACTATCCACTGCTGGTGCACCTATAAAGCTGTTAGTGGGAGTATTCTGGGATTTTGACCCAGTAACAGTGAGGGAACACCAATATATTTTCCAAGTCAGGGTGTTGAACTTGGAGGGTAGTTCCATCCTCATGCACCTGAATCTTCATCCAGGCGGTAGACATTTTGAAGGTAGTACCTAAGACATCTTGGCAAGTCACTGGAGTGCAAGTAATATATGATATCCACTGCAGCCACTGTGTTCTGAGTGAAGTAGTTGGTGTAGATGTTGATATGTATAAAAGTAACAATGTTATTCTTGAAAGTTTCACCTTTTGCTTTTCAATTTTGTAAGGTTCTTGCTAAGGCGCAATGGCCATATTAGTCTACAAAAGATGATTTTTCTTTCCATGTTTGTATCACACTCTGTTGCCTGTCTTTTTTTCATCCTCAGTTGATTTTGTGAGACCTGCCATCATCTCTGTTGTAAAATTAACCATCTTCAGTTCTTCTTCTTCATCAATTTTCTTGATGAATCTTCTTCAACCAATTCTTCGTCGGGGGCTCCCATTTTATTTCACAACTTCTGCATCACCCTTCACCACCACTATTTAAATTTTATTTATTAGTGCCACAAGTAGGCTTATATTAACACTGCAATGAAGGTACTGTGAAAATTCCCCCGAATCGCTACACTCTTCTGCCTTTTCAGTTACACTGAGGGAGAATTTAGCATGGCCAATGCACTTAACCAGCATGTACTTCCCATTGTGGGAGAAAAGCAGAGCTCCCAGAGGAAACTCGTGCAGACATGGGGAGACTGTACAAACTCCATTCGGTGACGCAAGCTGGGAATTGAACCCAGGTCCCTGGGCACTGTGAGGCAGCAACGCCAACCATTATGCCACCATACCGCCCCACCGGTGATATCAGAATTCTTACTACTCTTTATGTGCTGGTGCAATCTTTGTATTTTATTTCTAATGATTGGACCATTAACTGGGGTCCTCCTTTGAATCTGGTGCTCTGTCCACATGTTGGGCAACTTCTCCATTTCTTCTAAGTGTGGATCTCTCTGACTTGCAAATATTAACCTGGCAGTGCAACTACTAGAAACGCTAACACTGACTTTTATCTTCTCCTTAATGTAACTGATCGTAGCTTCATTGACAGAGTATTCTCACAAAGTAGCACTTGCTCTATTTTTCAGTCTATCGTAATATTTTATGCAAGTGTCATCGCTTTCCTGGGGTGTTTTCTGTTTTGCTCTGATCTATTCATTTTTAGTAAAATGCTGCACTGTGGAATTCTCCAGCCCCGCCACCACTGCCAGCAGGAATGGAGAACTTGGTGCTTGGAAAATTCTTCGTTCACTATGTCGGGACTGGGAAATCTCGGCTGCGAGCGAGTTTGGAGAATTCCGACATTGTACCCATACTGTCAAATGCTGGTCAGGTGTTACTGCATCCTGTGAAACACAGCAAGCCATGCCCAGTTACAGATGGCATATGCGTAACTGGGCATTTGTACAGGAGGAAGTCACCTCGGAAACCTTGCCCCAGGACTTTGCACAACAAACACCCATCTCCCCCCATCTCCCCCACCCTGACCCACCCACCCATGACGTGCTTCCTGATGACAGAGGCAGTTTGCCTTTGGCAATTGGTGAGATCTTCCAGTGCTGCTGAAATTAATGGCATTTTCCATGGCTGAAAATTTCCTGTTTTGCCCACCGTGAAAATCATAGCAGGCGAGGCAGGAAATTTGGCAGAACATTTAAAGGTCTGTTGAGCTCAGATGGGGATTTCCAGTTTTGCGGCATGCACGGCCAGAGGATCCTGTCCTCTGGTTCGCCGAGAACACTGCCTTTGAACCTGCCAACCAATGGCAGCCTGTCTCTGATACCGGAAAACCTTCTATGGGAGAGGGATCAGAAAATCCCAATCCTTACTTTTTTAAGGATCCTAAATACTTCTTTAATTCATGACCAATATATGCTCAGGTGAAACCTTTTGCTGCTTAAATTGCATATGCGCAGAGATTTGGGGTGATCATGTGTACCAGGAAGGGCAAACAGTGGCACAGTGGTCAACACTGCTGCCTCACAGCACCAAAGACCTGGGTTTGATTTCCAGCTTGGGCCACTGACCGTGTGGAATTTGCACATTCTCCCTATGCCGGTGTGGATTTCGTCTGGTTTCCTCTCACAGTCTAAAAGATGTGCTGGTTGGGTGCATCCACTCAAATAGGTGCCCGAGAGTGGCAACTAGGGGAATTCCATAATAACTTCATTACAGTGTTAATGTGAGCCTTACTTGTGACACTAACAAATAAATTTTTACTTACTTTCACTTTATAAATGAATTCATGAAAGAATAAGTCACGGAGGGCTGGAGTTTGTTCTACCAAGGAAAGCAAATTGTGCCTTAGGTGAGGTCATTCACTCAATTGCCCAGTTAGGAAACAGTGCACGAAGTGAAGGCCAAAATGTAACAAGGGGGAATAATAAACAAACGAGAAGAGGGGAAGAACAAAACTATCCAAGAACTTGAAAAAGCAATTATGTATATATTCACTTCAGAGCAACCCCATAAAACAACAGTAAAATCGAACTCCAAATGAGAACTAATATTTTATAATGGCATCCATGGGGTGTTAAATACGTTCCACCAGCACTGCAGGCATTCTGTCAGACTCAGGTATATTCTGTTTCTCACAATGGGGAGAGGCAGGATAGGGAGGTGTCAGAAAATTGAGATATCTGATTATGTAAGAAAAGCAATCTTTATTTCATTGTCTTTGCACTCTGAATGGCCAGTATTCTTTCTGAGTGGTGGGCCTTTCTGCACAGCCACAGTTGCCTCCCCAGTGTTCATGTCCATCATAACTTTTTTACGTCTGTCACCCACACTCCTTTGAAGCTCCTTTGACCCGATAATCTGAACATTCTTGGACACTGCTGCTTGAGCATTACATTGACAGCCCAGTGTTCTGTGACACTGCATTGCGGTTCCTCTTTCTGTTACCCAGATGTTCCTGTTGGTAGGGAACACAGCAACAGCTTCCATGCTGGGCAATACTGAAACCAGAGAGCCTTGAAGTCCACTGCTTCTAATCAGTGATGAAGCTCCTTCTAACCCAGGGCCTTTACCATCGCTCCGAGATAAAAGGGTCTCTGGACAAATGGCCTTTCTGTAGTCTTCCCTAGACCACCCTGGCACCCCACATGTGCACCTGCCATTAACTTTAAATGCTACAATGTTTTTGTCCTTTGATGTGATCTTGCAATGAACTGAGTAACCTTTGATGACACTTTCTCTTACTCCAAGATGGAAAATAAGTTTGGTTAAAAGCAGAGTCATCAATCGGCCAGATTATTTTCATTGCAAGCTATTACATTAATGACCTCTATCTATCTCTTTCTGCCTGCAAACATGTACATGTGTAAATATGGATATCTCCAGATAACAGTTGTTAATGACCATATCACATTTACTTTTAGTTTAGCAAATTGTTTCGCTTACTGGATCTGGCATTTCATTCGAGGGATTGGAAAAGAGCAAACATTTTACAGATACAATGCTTTCTATACACTGAAGCAACTGGAATAATAGATTGCTGACATACATTGCCTTGCACTGAGGTATTTTTTGACTGTCATCTGTAAACAGATTTATGAAGATTGACCTGAACAGAATTGCAAACACGTTCCAAAAATTTTCCAAGATATGTTCGGGTAGTTCAAATTGGGACCGGGGTGTAAAACTGGCAAGATATCTCTGCTATCAATCATAGAAACCATGTGATTTTATTTCAATTAGAACTGAAAATCCAGCAGTTTCTATATCAGCTAACCAATCCACAAAGTCAGATTTATGCCCAGGTGGTAATTTGAAAACCCATCACGGCTGCCACAGTAGCACAGTAGTTAGCACTGCCGCCTCATAGTGCCAGGGACCCGGTTTGATTCCTGGCTTGGGTCACTCACTATATGGACTCTGCACATTCTCCCTGTGCCTGCATGGATTTCCTCCAGGTGCTCGGTTCCCTTCCACAATCCGAAAGGTGTGTTGGTTAAATGCATTGGCCATGCTAAATTCTCCCTCAGTGTACCGAACAGGCACCGGAGTGTGGCGATTAGGGGATTTGCACAATAACTTTATTACTTTATTATAGTATTAACGTAAGCCTACTTGTGACACTAACAAATAAAATAAATCAGTGCCAATGAACAAGTGCTTAGGTGTGTTATTGTTCATTGTATGTTATTAAATCCTGCATGTTGTATACATATCATGTTGACAAATATCACCACTCATGGTGGCACAGCTGGCAACATTGTTGTCTCACAGCACGAGGGACCTAGGTTTGATTCCCAGCTTGCATCACTGTCTATGTGGAGTCTGCACATCTTCCCCATATCTGCATGAGTTTTCTCTGAGTGCCCTGATTTCCTCCTACAAAGATGTGCAGATTAGGTGGATCGGCCTGAAATTTTCCATTAGTGCCCCAAGATGTATAGGTTAAGGAGATTAGCCAGGTAAATATGTAAGGTTAAGAGAATGGGGTGGGGGTTGGGCCTGGGCAAGATGGTCTATCAGCGAGTCAGTGCAGGCTCGATGGACCAAATGGCCACCTTCTGCACTGTAGGGATTCCATGCATATATAATTTGTGGCATGCTTATTATATTGACATTTATTATTGAAGTTGCCAATGACAACAATTTTAATGGCAAAACTCTGTGTTAGCGTGTCAACTTTTCCTCACTACAGCTGATTGGTGAACCAATCATATCACTCAAAGATTTTTCCAACCATTCACACTAGCAGGATTTCCCTATCCTGCTGTGATGAACGGAGATATGGCTTATTGCCAAAATCTGCATCTTTACTGCAGTGGAAACGTGACATGAACAGGCGCTAAGATCATGCCTAAAGTGTTTTCCGGAAAAATGTCAACAATTTATTTATCTGTAACCAAAATTTCTAATATTCAGGATTAGGTTTTCAAATGGATTTTTTTTACATTATTTTTGTTTAGGATAACATGATCACAATTGAATTGAACTTTACATTATTTAAGGCTTCCATCAAAGCATCTACTGTAAAGTCTCTCAACCAATTTAAAAGGAACTTGAGTTTCAATTTAATATTTGCAACTGTTGAAGAGAGTTTTCACAGAAATGCGTGAAATTGATGCATTCTAACATGTGCAGTTTATAGAATTCCCCTGGCAGTGCATCAGCATGGCTTGAAGGCTAGAATTTATATTCCTTAATTTCCTGAGGATTTAAAAAATTCTTTCTTTTTTGATAAAAATTTAAAATTCTGACCAAATTCAATGATGGTGGGAAGGGAAGGTGGATGCAGAGAGGAGGTGAACTTCTTTCCTGTTTTTGGCATATTGATGGCACAAAATATCATAGATAATTCAACAGAAAATCAGAATAACTTCACCACATTTTTGATATTGAAAGTTAATTCCCCCGATTCCCTTGTACTATCTTCCCTTTCTACAGTACCATCGCTAAGTTTGACTGACTTTATTAATATATAATATTAAGAGGGACAGTGGTGCTCTTAGGCACTGCAGTTGTCAGGGTCAATTACTGCAGACATTAATGAAGAGATTTTTACTACTGAAGGCTTGGAGAATTTGAAATTCCACAACAGAAAACAATTTTTCTTTGCTTTTCTGCTCTTCACTGAAGAGGTGATTGGACAATTCTGTCATCTTCTGCACACACTGCTCCCTCTCTCTCTGCCTAGCATGGTAAGCAGTATATCCAGGCAAGGCACGTCTCAGGCTGCCATGAAGTACTATCAGCTAGGCTGCAATATGAAGCTTGCATTATTCAGATCATCCATTGATGCACTGTATGGGTGAGCAGGCAAATTTACCATTTCAGCTACTTGGACTATCTCAACAACTCTCTGGGTGGAATTTTTCATTCTGGGACTAAGCCTCAGGGCAGGGAAAGGAAGCAGGATGGACTCCAGGTACAGGGCGTAGCAGGCAAACCCTCCAAATCATGCGATGTTCAGTTCATTAACTATGCACCCGTGAGATTCCCTTTGAATCCCATGGCAGGTCAGCAGAAAATTGGCTGTCCCGCTGTCGTGTCCGTTTGCCATATTTAACTGGAGTATTCCTCTCAGCAGGAGGTGCCTCTCAGCAGGAAGTTCCTTTCTCAGCAGCCACTGGTGCAATCTTCTGATCCCGCTGCTGTCAATGGAATTTCCCATTGATCCCACCCCACGCTGCCTGGAAACCCGCAGTGGGGTTGTGCTGTCTCTGGCATCAGAAAGTCCTGTCAACATCAACAACCAAAAAGTTTGGCAGCTCTCTGATACACTGAAAGTACCAATGATGCGATCACGTTTTTAAATTCAGACCTTTCTAACGTCTTCAGAGAAGAAAAATCCTTTCATCTGATGGCTTCTGCATGGCAAAACCCATTGCCTGCTTCCATGGATAGAAACCCCACCAAGAATGACATAAATATTAGCAGAGGAACATCTTAGTGATGTTGCTACAAGATTTCTCGAGTATTGCTGAAAAAGAGAAGGATAGATTGAATTCTCTGACCTTGCACACAGCTGGGATTCTCCAGTCCCGTTGCAGTGAATGGAGATTTGGTTGACTCCAGGGCATGAACAGCTGGAAGATACCGACTGTTGTCCAAACTTCTTCTCTTGCACTCCTCAGGAGCACCCGTTCATTCTGCTCCAGGAGTCATATCAGACAGGGGACAAATCATGCAGAAGTCTGTTGTCCTCAGATGGATTTTCCAGGTTTGGACTGAGCGTGACTGAAAAATTCCATCCTTCAGAGCAATTCACAAGAAAACCAGAGGGATGCTTCATTAGAAGAGAGTGCTGATTGGCTGACAAGTAGATTCTGATTGGTTGGCAAGTGGACTCTTGATTGCTAGAGGCGTTGCCATTGAGAAGGCACTCATTAACTGATGACTCTGTGTTGATGTTACACTCTCACTAACATTATCCAATTACCCCAGTTGGAAGTATTTGATCTGGTACCCAAGAGTGAGGAAGCAAAGACTCTAGCAGATGACATTAGAAGCATTGGTGCAAAGAAATCTGGGGCAGAATCCTGCTGTAGGAAATATAGTGCGGTCTGGTCCACATCATGACTTGTCACCATTGTCATTGTTATAATCACCAAACAGGAAGCTTCTTCTCCCCTTCATCCTTCTCCCCTTCATCATTATCTTGTCTTTGTTACTGTGATCAAACTGATAGAAAGAAGGGTAGAAGCTAAGAATGGGTGAACCTCATTCTCCACAATTTTCAAGGAGTCAGCCCATATTTTCAAATAGTCCTGGTTCATTGCACCTCAGAGGCTCAGGAACAATAGGCCACGGTTGAGCAGCCATAATAGCTGCGGGTGCAAACCCTGTACACCCGCTCCGTCAACCACCCACTCTCCTCCAAAGACATGATCAGATTCACACCCAGGCAGAGGGTGAGCCTGATTTGCATATATTACAATCTCATTTTTGGGCTTGATGCCACTGCTCCCAAGATTTTCCTACCCAGCTTGCATGATGTCATGCTAACACAAATCACTACTGGCAAAACAACCACATAGGGGGTGAACAGGTAAGTATAGCCCCCAAGTACTAAGGAACGTGCCCGGGAAGTGCCTCAACACTGCTCCTGTGTACAGAGTGTCTGCTGAGTGATATAAAAGTAGTACACTAATATGCATTGCACTGAAATTTATAGGGAAAACATGACCTATATGTTGGAAGACAAATCCATGATCTATGCTGAGATTGTGGTACTCATGTTGTTTAAGGTATATGGTATGATATAACTCTCATTTGGGTCCTGAACTAACTACAGTGAAAAATTGCATGGAGTTTAGAAGGATAAGAGGATATCTCATTGAAACTTCCAGAATACTGAAAGGGCTGGATAAAGTGAAAGTGGGAAAGATGTTTCCATTAGTAGGAGAGACTAGGATCTGAGGGAACAGCCTCAGAATAAAAGGACGATCTGCAGAATCAAAATGAGGAGGAATTTCTTCAGCCAGAGGATGGTGAATCTATGGAATTCATTGCCACAGAAGGCTGTGGAGGCCAGTTCACTGAGTATATTTAAGACAGAGATAGATAGGTTCTAGATTGGTAAGGGAATCAATGTTACAGGGAAATGGTGGGAGAATGGGGTTGAGAAACTTATCAGCCGCGATTGAATGGTAGAGAAGACTCAAGGAGCCGAATGGTCCCTTCTCATGGTCCTACAATGCAAGGGTTTAACATGATGTAATGCCTTTGACTTCCTGGATATTCTTCAAATTTATTCAAATGTTTTGAGAAAAAGATCACTCTCACTCAAACCATATTAATTTTAATACTCTGCACAGAACTCTCTCCTGGCTGGGAGAGTTCAAACTGGTTCTATGCACACTAAATAAGGTAGTGCTCAGGTTAGATCCTGTCTTGTACTTGTTCATCACAGTACTTTACAACTGTGTTCGCAAAATGCTGAATTAGTTTCAATTAAAAAGCAACAAATAATTAGGTAACATTATTCTTGCTGCAAACAATGGTTGCAACAAAACCAGTCGCCTTTAGAGCCAGTCTAAAACCAGTCCTTGGGTTATTATCAACACATTCAGCAACGGCAAGAAAATAAGGAGAAAGTGGATTGCAGCAAAACTGTTTAACCTGGTATGTGTTAAAGATGCATCTCTTTGACTTCACAGAATCTACAGTACAGAAGAAGGTCATTTGGCCCATTGAGTCTGCAACAACAAGAATCTCACTTGGGTCCTATCTTATCCCCGTAACCCCAAATACTTCCCCTCCTAAGCTCTCTGACGTTAAGGGCTAATTTATCATAGCTAAACAACTTAACCTGCATGTCTTTGGACTGCGGGAGGTAACTGGAGCACCCAGGAGAAACCCACACAGACACGGAGAGAACGTGTAGTCTCTGCACAGATAATGACCAAAATCAGGAATCAAACCCAGGTCCCTGGCACTGTGAGGCAGCAGTGCTAACTACTGTTCCACCATGAGTTCTACAATATTACTGGTTTTCTTTTCTTTTTAATTAGTCATCATTACTAGGGAACCTTCTAACAGAAATAATGTTAAAAAAAACTACTCATTCTCCAAAAATATTTATGCCAAAACATATGCATTGACATTTCCAGTCATCATTTATACTTAAGCAATTTTCGTAACCCTTGAATTGAACAAAAATTAAGATAATCCTCTGTGCTTCTTAATAACTATTCACTTAATCATTAATTTTGTTTTGGGATTGGTACATAAGCTTAACCATGCATCATTTTGTTCTTCTTTCAATATTAATTATGGCAGCCAACTATTTCAATACAAAATGAAACAAAAATTATAATTGTGCCTTACATTGTTATGCCTGCCAAACCCACACACTAAATTCTTCCTGCTCTGAGTCATGAAAACATGAGTTATCTCTTTTGTCAGAGGTTAATGGTTAAAAATTGTGGGAGTCACATCTTCAGGTAATGTCCCAGAGGAAAGTTTTCCAGGGAAGGCTAATCCTCCATACTTCTGCTTCAAAGATGTATGAGTTTATGAACATACTCAGTTGAGAGTTATCGACCATTGAAACAAGTTTTCAAACTCCAGGATTTATAACAAATTTATGTAATTCAAATAGTTTTTAATATTGTTTTAATGATGTGGAGATGCTGCCGTTGGACTGGGGTGGGCACAGCAAGAAGTGTCATAACACCAGCTCAAAACCGAACAGGCTTATTTGGTATCATGAGCTTTCAGAGCACTGCTCCTTTATCGGGTGAGGGGTTTAAATTGTTTTTAAATGGAGGAAATAGTCCTCCAATGTATTAATACATTTGATAGATGAATAATGACAGCACCAAGAACAGCCAGTTGTTTTAAATTAAAAAAGAGGACACATAAAAACTCTCATTAAAAACATGTAAACATACAAATTAGGGGCAGGAATAGACCACTCTGCCCTTCAACCTGCTCTACTATTTAATAAGATCATGGTTAAATCAATTGTAATCTCAATTCCACATTCCCACTGACTTTCCACTCACTTGCTTATCAAGAATCAATCTATCCCAGCCATAAAAACGTTCAAAGACTCTGCTTTCACTGCCTTCTGAGGCAGGGAGTTACAAAGATTCAAAACTCTCTAGGGTAAAAAAAATTCCCCTCATCTCGATTCTCCCACAAGAGGAAACATCCTCTCTGAGACCCTTCAAGATCTTACATGTTTCAATCAAGTGCTTGGTAATTAGTGTAATATTCACACTGCAATTCTTAACCCATTTCTGTGAAATGTATTTTCTGCTTAGCTGGTTACACAGTGAATTAAAAAATAAGAGGTGGGGTTTTACACCAGAAGGAAACTTGGACAAATATGGAAGGCTCATTTCTACATGTTCCTGTGGAGACAAGATTCTCTTCTCAGAGAAGGCACCTGCATGTATACCCCCTGAATAATAAATAGTTTAATCTACAAAGTCATCACATTTTGGATAGGAATTTGAACACTCACTCTTCTAATATTTTTATTGAGTGAACATTTTTTTTGTTGATTTTAACTTAATTTGTTATAAAAGGCATTTTAGGAAGTTACTGAAAAACAAGAGTTACATTACTAACTACGACATCCATTTAAAAAGCACACAATATAAATAGGCATTTTCAGGTCAGATAGACATAGCAACCATATTAGTATATTAAGATGATTTTTGAGCTAAGTGCAATATCATCTGGAACTTCATAACAGATATTCCTCAGGGTGCCTTCTTCAATGAGTAAGGCTTCTAATGTGGTGGCTGGGAGTTCTAAAAAAAACAATGCACATCAAAGATAACTGTGATTTGTCTGCCTGCTTTTTTTGGCTTAAACCCTTTACATGTTCTCAGAGCAATATAAACTCACAGTGGGCTAACTTTCTTTCTTCAGTCTCTAAGGTGAATAAATGACACACTATCCTGTTACTGTTGCTGCCTGTGGTGCTTAATACAATGCATTAATCTATCTAACCACAATTTTACCATGTCCACACACTTTTTGAATAAATGCATATATGCATAGGAAAGCATTGCGATGGTCTGCAGAAAGCTTCAGTTACTTTTACTTAGACTGCTGCTGCTAAAATATGATTGAAGACAAACAGAATATTATTGAATTCTCTGCTACCTCCACTAAGATCTAATTTAGCCACAAGCTTTCCAAAACCCAGTGGCTGAAGTTTTTGCCCATTTTTCTCTCTGGTTGTTAGTTGTCATGTTTTCGAGGTAATCCATGCCAATTAACACTAAAACACGTGTTCTAAATTCCTGTAACTATTAACATCAGCTAATCCGTACAAGTGTCAGGTTCAAAACGTTTCAGATTCAATGTTGCTCTTGTTTAAAAATAACATTGACAAAACATTAAAAGTAACATTGGAAAAGCTGTCCAATCAAAATGAGTGAGGAGAAATGGGAACAAAAATTGAACTGAATGAGATTTAGCTAATGACACTTATTAAATTCTGAAATCACTTGAAAATCTTCCAATCCACTCCTGCTAATTCTATATTGGTTAAATAACAATGGGCAGAACTTGACTATTTCCCACTGGTGGGTTTGTATTCGTTGGTAGGATTCCCATTGCTTTCCTGCCCACCCAATTTTGCAAATTCACACTGGGGTGGCTGTCCAACTCACCCTTGATCCAGTTAAAGCCCTTTTGTCACCACTTATCGACCCCCTTAAGGAACATGCACTACCCAGCCTCAATTTGTGAGCTGGTGGGAGGTGTTTCAGAGTATGGGGGCAAGGCATAAATAATTGGACCTTGGCGGGAAAGCCCCCATCAGTAGCCCCCCCTTAAGGTTTGGTAGCCACAGGACCTTCTCCACTCCCCCACCGCACCCCCCTATCCCACCCCCCGACTGGTCTCTCTGCTGACATCCCAATGCCCCCACTTCCCATGCTCCCAAATCTCCCTACTCTTTAGAATCATAGAATCCCTACAGTGCAAAAGGAGATCATTGAGTCTTCACTGACATGAATCCCACCTAGGCTCAATATTTACCCCACTAATCCTTTTAACCTATGCATCCCTGGACACTAAGGGAAATTTAACCACACATCTGAAACTGGAGCAACCAGAGGAAATCCATACAAACCCGGAGAGAACGTGCAAACTCCATAGATAGTGACCCAAGCTGGGATTCAAACCCAGATCACTGGAGCTGTGAGGCAGCAGCACTAACCACAGTGGCACCATATCACCCAACTCTCCCTGAAATGAGACATCCAAATCCTATCCCTTACAAGAGTGTTGTGTTCAGAAAATCCCAACCCTTGATCTCAGTTGGATTTTTCCAGCTGCGTTCACCCCAAAACCAGAAAATCCCACCCGAGGTCAATGGACCTTTGCATCGTCCTGCCTACTATGATTACTGTGGTGAGTGAGAAGGGAAAATTCTGCCCTTAGGCTTTCAGGTTTGCTTGTAATCCCAGTCCTTGCCACTGCTGCTTCTGAAACTGCATGGATTAGAGAGTTAATGACCAATCAGATTGCTCAGCAGTTGTGTGAGGCAAGATTTTCTCCTGAAGGGCCAGAGGTCCTGCCTCCAGCCAATCAATGCTTGTTGGAGTGTGAAATTACTGTTGGACAGGCAGTGTCGGTGGGGATGTGATCCCTACTGATCCTTCAGATCACTGGAAGGGAAACTCCATCATCCTAAAAATCTTGGCCAATAGAAACACATTTGTGCATTTTTCTACAAAGCAATAGGCACTTTGGAGAGGTTTCAGTTAATTAAAGAGGGCCAGCACAGATTTGTAAAAGGCAGATCATGCTTGACTTACCCTATTCAATTTTCTAATGAAGTAACAGGGAAAGGTGATAAAGGGAATGAAAGTTGCCTACATGGATTTTATAAATGGATTTGACAACGATCCACATAAAAAGGATGGTTAATGAAATTGATGTTCTTGTTCTCAAATCAAATGTCAGATTTGATAAAACAAAATCAGCAGCATGTTAAATGGTTATTTTTCAGAATGTAAGATGGTAGACAGTAGTTTTCCCAAGGGCCAACAGGACATAAATGGGCAAGCAGAATGGGCAGACAAGTGACAGATGGAATGTAATAAACACAAGTGTGAGGTGGTGTATTTTGGCGTGAGAGATAGGGAGAGGCAATTTAGGATTAAATGCACATTTCTAAAAAGCATGCCGGGACAGAAGGACCTGGGGATTTATGTAACTAGATCTTTGAAGTGGTAGAAAAATATTGAAAGAGTTTTTATCAAAGATTATCGGATCTTGGGCTTCATAAATAGAAGCATTGGGAAGTTATGTTGAATTTTATCAAGCTCTATTTATGCTAAAACCACGGTATTGCGTCCCGTCACTGCATTTTAGATCGTATGTGAGAATACTTGAAATGGTGCAGAAGAGATTTACTTGAATGGTTCCAGGATGAGAGAACTTAGCTACAAGGTTAGATTGGGGATGCTGCTAATATTCTCCATGGTGCAAAGGAGACTAAGGGGAGATTTGACAAACATGTACAAAGTTGTGAGAGATTTAGATAAGATAAACAAAGAAAATTTGTTCTAAATAGCTAATCATACAAGAACGGAGTTTAAGAATTTTTGGCAAGAAATGCAGGGAGGAATGTGAGCGATATTTTCTTGATGCAGCAGCACGGTAGTTAGCACTGCTGTCTCATAGCACCACGAAGCTGGGTTTCATTCTGATATGTGGAGTTCATAGGTTCTCCCCATGTCTGCATGGGTTTTCTCTGGGTGCTCCAGTTTCCTCCCACACTCTTTAGATGTGCCAGTCAGCTGGATTGGCCATGCTGAATTATTCTTTAGTGTCCAAAGATTAGGTCCATGGCACAGCTGTAAACTCCTGGCCTTAGTGGTTGTGTTCTGTAGAAGTCTGGAACTATGTCCTATTTTGGTTCTTCCTCTGATTAGCCCTCCCAGTTCAGAGGCATACCTGGTTCCATGAGTAGTCTCACAACACTAGGTTAAAGTCCAACAGGTTCATTTGGTAGCATGAGCTTTCAGAGCATTGCCCCTTCATCTGATGAAGGGACAGCACTCCAAAAATTTGTGCTACCAAATAAACCTGTTGGACTTTAACCTAGTGTTGTGAGACTACTTACTGTGCCCGCCCCAGTCCAACACCGGCAACTCCACATCATGCTTCAGTTCAATATCACCCTAAGATAGCTGTGAACATTGTTTACCCTCTGAAGATTGTTAGAACAATTCCAACACACTGCAGAAATAATCCTGGTCCCACAGTTATCAGTATGCGTAAGCGAGAAAGGAGAATCCTTTTCTGGTGTAAACTGTAACAAAATTATCGGCACATTCTTTGTGGAATTTTCTACATCACATTCACAAAGGAAAAACATTAAAATTACGGTTATAAAACACATCCTATCACTCAGTATGGTGAATTAAAGCATTAATTTTATTTTGCCGATCTTTTTATAACAAGTTTTAAATCATTCCCTAGCTTATTTCAACTACATTACATTCCAGATGACCACAAAATCTAATCCAAGCATTGTGCTGATCCAGAGTAAAATTCCAATGCCATTTCCAATCAATCCCTTGGATTTAAATGTCTGATCCAATAGCTGAATATAAAATCTTAATCCAATAATAAACTGTTCCAAATTTATTTGACTTTTAATGTTCAACTCACTTGATATATTCTATGCCAAATTTAATAGACAGCCCCTCAAAAAATATTCATTCTTTATTAAAATCGATGTTAATTTGTTTTGTTCCTGTTTATTTGATGGCTATATATTTCTTTGTTGTTCACGATTGTTTTTCTTCAAATTTAATTGCAGATTTAATATTTTATTTATTTATTTATTCGTGTCACAAATAAGCGTATATTAACACTGCAATAAAATTACAGTGAAAAACTCCCTAGTTGGCATACTCTGGCACCCATTCAGTACATTGAGGGAAAATTTAACATGGCCAATGCAGCTAACCAGCTCATCTTTTGTATTGCAGGAGGAAACCAGAGCACCCAGAGGAAGCCCACATAGATATGGGGAGAATGTGCAGACTCCACAAAGACAGTGACCCAAGTTGGGAATCGAACCTGGGTGCCTTGTGCTATGAGGCACTGTGCCACTGTCCACACAGATTACTATATCAACCATCTTTTAAGGTACTGATTTTCAAATCCCTGCCACACTTTGAGTGAAAAATGTTTTGCAAGTATCACGAAGTGACTATTTTCTAACTGACTTCATATCCTGATTCAAGCAGATTATCTCTTAAGTTTATCCTAGAAATCATAGGGATTTATGACAATGAAAATGGCTATTTGGTCCCCTGTGTCTGATCAACAAAGAGCCATGCAGCTGAATCTCACCTTCCTGTATTAGTTCACAGGCCTTCATGTCACACCTCTTCATATAGACAGCCAAATATTTGAATGGGATGAGAGTTTATTTTCTTTGTTCATTACTGTCAAAAGTAGGTTTACATTAATATTGCGATGAAGTTACAGTGAAAATACGGTACCCCTTCAGGTACATTGAGGAAGAATTTAGCATGACCAATGCACTTAATTAGCATGTCTTTCAGACTGTGGGAGGGAACTAGAGCACCTGGAGGAAACCCATGCAGAGACTGGGAGAACCTGCAGACTCTGCAGTTAGTGACCCAAGCCATGAATCAAACCTAGGTCCCTGGTGCTATGAGGCAGCAGTGCTAATTACTGTGTCACCATGCCTCCGACATTTCTGCCCCACCCTCCTTTAAGGTATTTAGTTCCAGATCTCCACCATCCTTTGGGTGAAAATATGTTTCCTTATTTCTTCTGCAATCCTGCCATCAAATATTATAAATCTGTGGCATTTTTTTGTTTTTTTTTGACCTCTGCTGCTAATTTAATAGGTTAGCCCTCTTTGCTCTCTCCGTGCTCGTCATAATTTTTCACCTCAATTAAGTTACTCCTCAGCTCCCTCTGTTCCAAAGAAATCAACCCCAGTTCTAGCCATCCCTTCACCAAAGATAATCTTTCCAGTCTGACAACGTCATCATAAATCTTTTCTGCGCTGTCCAATTGCAATTACATCTTACCTGTAATAGTGACCAGAACTGTAAAGTTTAATTAATAGTGTCACAACTAGGCTTGCATTAACATTGCAATGAAATTGCTGTGAAAATCCCCTAGTTGCCACACTCTAGTGCCTGTTCAAGTATACTGAGGGAGAATTTAGCATGATTAATCCACCTAACCAGCATATTTTTGCACTCAAATTTTGAGCTAACTATTGTTGCATACAGTTCACAGAATATCAGTGCACAATGTCCCTGCTCTGATATTCAACAGTTCAGCTCATAAAGAAAAATTTGTCAAATGCCTATTGCTGTCTCCTGCTACCTAATAAAATCTGTAGACACAAATTCTAAGGCTGTTCTGTTCTTCCACATTCCCCAGTATTTTCACATTCTATACGTATTCCTTGCCTTGTTACACCTCCCAAAATGGATTTCCTCATCCTTCTCCAGGTTGCATTCATTTCCCACTTTTCTGTCCAACTGGCCAGATCATCCATGTCTTCTTGAATTCCCAAGCTTCCCCATTTCCTTATCAACCACATGACGAATGTTTGTATCATCTGCAAACTTCTTTATCGTGTTCCCTACAATTGACACTAAATTGCTAATATAAAAAGCATGGAATGTAATACCGAGCGCTGCAGAAGTCTGCTGGTAACAGTGCAGCAGTCATGAAACACTAGTCAATCATTACACTTTGCTTCTTGCCACTAAGCTAATTTTGGATCCAATTTGCTACACTCCTCTGAATTCCAAGCATTCTTACTTTTTGGACCAGTCAACCTTATCAAAATCCTTGCTAAAATCCATGTAGACCACATCAATCACACTGCTCTCATTGTTACTCATCAATCCTCAAAGAATTGAATTAAGTTAGACGTAACTTCCCCTTAACAAATCCATGTTGAAATTCTTTGATTAATCTATGTCTTTGCAATGAAGCTTTATGTTATCTCTCTGAATCGACTCCAGTTATTATTTTGAGTTCATGATTTAGTACTGGGCTGAAAGATGGCAGATGGAATTTAACCCAGATAACTATGAGCTGATGCAATTTGAAACGTCTACTGCAGGAGAAAAGTATACAGTAAATAATAAAGCCCTCAGGAATATTAACACACAGAGGAATCTAGGAGTGCAAATCCACAGTTCCCTGAAGGTGGCAACTCAGGTGGGCAAGGTGGTCAAGAAGGCATATAGCATGCTGGCCTTCATTGGTCAGGGCATTGAGTATAGGAATTGGAAAATCATATTGCAGCTGTATAAGACTTTTGTTAGGCCGTATTGGAATATTTTGTACAATTCTGGTCACCACACTACCAGAAGGATGTTGATGCATTGGAAAGCGTGCGGAAGAGGTTGACCAGGATATTGCCTGATTTGGAGGTTATGGACTATGAAGAAAGGTTAAACAAACATGGATTTTTTTTCATTGGAGGGTAGGGGGATGAAGGGGGCAACTATATTATAACAGGCTTGGGTAGAGTGGATATCAGGGTCAATTATTCAGGGACATAGGTTGAGAGTGAGGAGGGGGGAAGGTTTAAAAGAGATTTGAGAGGCAAGCTTTTACACAAAGGGTGGTGAATGCCTAAAACGTGCTACCGGATGAGGTGGTGAAAGCAGATTCTGTAACAACGTTCAATAGGCATCTAAATAGATACACAAATAGATGGAATAGAAAGACATAGACCACATAGTGGCAAGAAAATATTAGATTAGAGAGGCATTTGTATCAGCACAGACTTGGTTGGCTGAAGAGCCTGCACTGTTCTTCGTTCTGTTCTTTGTTCTATTTCCTATTTATACCCTTTCTTCCAATGATATTTATCATTTCCAAGTTGAATAAACAAGCAAAAGATTGATCCAACTCCATTTTGTAACAAATCCCTCGAAGATATATAAGATTGGAAAAGATTGAAAGACACTTTAGTATCTCCTTATGTCCAGTATGGCCTGCATCTTTTAGGTTCCTCACCACCCTGCAGAGAGCCCAATCAAGATGAAGCAACCAGGTTATCTAATGTTGTATTTATATTCTGGCTGATAAATGAGCTCCAAATGGGTATTGGGACTGTTGTGGGAGAGAATTGGGTGAGGGTGGCAGAACCAAGTGCCAAACCTAATGGAACATTATTTTAATTCCTGAGCTTTATTTATTTCTCTGACTCTGGATTCCAGTCCCATCCTAAATCAGTGAGAGCCATATCATTGCCAGTGAGCAGGAATCATAATTTGCAGGAGATAGGTTTGAGAGCACTTGAGCTCTCAAATGCAGATAAATGGTACCTTTCGTACACAACTTTGCTGTTTGCATTAAACTCTCAATGTCCCAGGGCAGGTTGCCTTTGCATGTCTAATTTCAAGCCAGTTAAAATGGGGGGTGCACAAATGCATCAGGAATGTGACACAAATTACCATTTGTGTCATCTTAACCCCACCCATCTTTATTCCAAACCATGACCAACCCACCTCCCAAATCCTGTTACAATGTCAATTCCATCCCATCTGGTAATTAAACATCTGAACAGAGTTCTCTCCTAATCATTGTAAACATGCATATCTGGAGGGGGAGGGAAGACATAAGAATCTTTGCCATTTGTACATTTAAATTAAAATTGTAGGGGGTGATTCTCCCAAAAAAATTCTACGTGCCAAATTGGTGTGAAAACTGGAGTCAATCCCACTGTTTTATTTTCATGCAATTTTCAGAATGAATCTGCCACACTCTGAGCCCTGCAGAGTACTCTAACATGATTCACTCTAACAGTCAGCAGGCGAGAGCTATTCCCGCCCGACAGACCGGCAGCTAAGTGAGCCATTGCATATGCATTGATCTGCCAGTGCCAAAATCAGCACACATGAGTGGCCCTGCGCCGTCAGCCTCCCGATCATTGGCCAGCCCTGCAATCCCCCCCCCCCCCCCCCCCCCCACCGGCCCCCTGCTCACTCCCCCCGCCCCCATCGCTGGCCTTCCAACCTCTCTGCCCCCAATTGCTAGTTTTCATTAAGTCTCTAGGCCAGCCCCAATGTCCCCTTTACCCCCATTAGTCACAATCTCCTCAATCGTCTCCCTTGGCAGATTCAAGATTCCCTCTAAACTATTCACGATCGTACTTTACCCCTTCACTCCCTCTGCCACGATCCCAAATGCAGAGTGGGAGCAGGTCCCCCCCATTCCCACCAACCAGCCCTCAATAGGACCTGCCCCTCTGGCTTCACTGTCTTGGCATTGCCCAACGCACAGTGGGCACTGCCAAAGTGCCACTTGAGTTTTGCAAGTTTGTCTCTAGGGCAGTGGCTAGGGGGCCTGTTTGACAATTCCAGGCTGGCAATGCCCAGGGGATGCCCTTCTTTCCCCTGATTTCTTGGGGGGTCTGTGTTGTGAAACTTCTTTCTCTGTTCCCTCTGGCAGAATCCACTACCTGTTTCTTGTAGTGGGGAGCTGTTGTAAACTGTTAAAATTAACCACTCCTGTTAGAGGGGGGAAACGTTAATGAAATGTAAATACTGTTTTAAGTATACGTTCAGCCACATGCCGATTTCCGAAATGGAGCTGATGACTCCAAAAATCTTGGAGCTGGAGACATGCGGAGGCCATGACTCCCAGTGGAGAGCCTTCTAAACAGCCTCTGCTGGTGTCTCCCAGCCCATTGAACAGTGGGTAGGGAGAGTTGCCACTGTAAAGTTGAAAAGCGCCCATAAGTTCCAATGAATTGCTTAACAATTGCTCGTTAACACAACACTGAATTTATACATTGTGGGGAATCAAACTAAAGACTGAGAAAGTAATTCATCTTCTGAGTTATATAGATCCAGAATCAGAAAACAGGTTTGACACCAGTGTAAAAATCTCTCTGCATTAACACAAATTTACAACCTTCAATTCAATTAACATTTTAGGACAATCTTCGGCTCTATTTGAGATGGGTATGGAGGGATATAGGCAAAAGGTAGGCAATTGGGACGAGCTTAGGGGGTTTAAGAAAAAGGGTGGCATGGACAAGTTGGGCCAAAGGGCCTGTTTCCATACTGTAAACCTCCATGACCTCTATAACTCTATGATTCTATAACACCTTTGGGAGCACCATGAATACCAGCCAAAAGGAAAGAAGGTGTAATTGGTGTAACATTGTTTCAAATAACATTTTTATCTCCAATAAGCCAATGAAATTAAGCATTTGACCAGCACTAATAATTTTTAAAAATTGACCAAAAATATAGGCTTTTAACATTTGTGCAACTCTGAAAGTGAGAATGGTGTATTTTAGCCGACTTGTAAGGTTGTCTCAACTTAGCAGTGTGATGGAACTGAGCTAATTTCATTAAATCCTCGTGGATTATCAATCCTGAAACTGCATATTTCAGTTATAATTTTGTTTAGATTGTACTCAAAGGTTTATACTTGTGCCATTAAGCCCATTAATTTCTTGAAGACAATATGTGCATTGTTTAACTACATTTTAAAAAACAAATTATCAGAAGCTAGCAACTTAATACCTCTATTAAATAATGAACATAATGACCTCATGGAAATATTTAGCACAATGTAATTTCAAGGGCTCTCAGAAGAAAGACTTACTCCATCATTAAGTACAAGTATGTCAAATACTTGGCAATAAATTGTGTTATTTGAACTTTGGTCTCAACCCATGAGGAGTATTGCAGCATAATTATCTGAAACATTAACATACGTGTTCTTTTTTTACATCTGAAAAACATTCCTAGTTTATGAGTTCAACATGAGGGAGTAAATCCACCACGAGTGAGGGTGTAACGACTGATATTTATAGAGGGTATAATGGCTGATATTTATAGTGGAGTAAATTTTCTGCAGCTGACTCTGATCATGTGGACACAGGTTTGTAAGAAAATCAAGGATGGTATGTCTGTTCAATCAGGCAGACTCTTTTATGAGTGTGTGCTCACCCCAAAAGATATCTTCTGTGCACCCCACTCAAGTGATCTAATAAGCTCAACAACAGGAATGGAGAAATGAAACATTTATTCTTGCAGTGTAAGACAGAAATTTTCATATCTATTTTTTAACTCTACAAGTACTTTTTCTCTTGCTGCATTTAAGATACTGTATTAAAAAGAGTTAGTGGTTCTTTATCTCCTGGCTCCGCCTGGAAATCCATTCAGGACACCATTCTGGGAGAGCAAATGTACAAATTGATTGTAGAAATGCTACTTAACAGTGGGAGCAACACCTTGGAGTTTGATTCCTACCTGACATCTACAAGGAAACAACAAGAGTGGTAGGTGCAGCCGTGGCACACTGATTACTTTTTTCTCCCCAGTTGCAGAGTTCCCCATCCACATGACGAAAATCAACAACTTTCAGTGCAAACACGGAATCAAATCTGGAGTGTCTGCTATATATATGCTCAATTCCACTCCATTCAGGATTCTGGAACACATTCACTGCACTCCCTAAAACCTTGCTGTTGCTGTAGGAATTATCCAGGGTGATGTTAGGAAATCAGGGTCAGGGATGCGAATCTACTTCCCACCAATGGTTTACAAACAGAATGCACCAGTGGATCACTGACTTTCTCTTTAGAAACAGCTAAAAGATTTTCCAGCTGATGTTCCTAAGTCATGAGCCAGTTATGGATGCAAGTCATTGTAATGCATTGAAGTCCAATGATTAGTTTTTTTTAACGTCACAGTACAAATTGATGGGAAAAGTAATCATTTAAAATGCCCTTTGGAATAACAGTTGTTGACGTATGAGCATTATGTTAGAATAAGTCACTAAAATTCTCTGCAAAATCAGAATGTAGCAGGTGCTGGAAATCTGAAGCAGAAAATGCTGGCAGTAGTCAGCAGGTCTAGCAGCATCCGTGGAGAGAAACATCATTTATTTGAGACATTGGCCGGGATATGAATCTGATGAATGGAGACAATGCCCATCAGTTAGAAAAACAATGCAAATTACTCCCAATGGGGAGGGAGAAGGAAAGGGAGGGGAAAGGGTGGTGGAGAGGGGAATGGGGGGTATCAACCAATTAAGTAGCCATCAGGCAATTAACCAGCCAGTGCCAGAGCCTTCCTGGGATTAAGTACCCCAGAGTGGAAATCAGATGCCAATCAGAGGGAACAGTTCTTCACTTCCAACAGTTCCACCAGGAGAGGAGCTGGCTGCCAGTCATTCTCTAAGGATTTCACCGGGGACTGCTGCTGGATATCTGAACAGAGATTTGTAGGGCAATATGGAGAATATGAAGAGAGGGCCACTTTAGAAGGGGCAGAAAGGGTGAGGGGGGCACTATATCTCCTATATTCCTACTGGTAGAAAGGCAGCCCCCTCGATGGATATAGTGGGCCTGGTCATTATAATTCCCACAAGAACAGGCTGAATTCAAGTCTTCCCATTAACTCTGTTTTTCTCTCCATAGATACTGCTGCATCTCCTGAGTACTTCCAGCATTTTCTGTCATTATTAGTAAAACTTTTTTGATTTGTTTGACTACTGAGTGGGTATCAATCCTGACAATCTATACATACTGATTGCATTTTACCTATAGTATTGGTTTAAAAAACATGCCCTATCCTCCCTTCTCACTATCTGCTCACGACTCGTTCATATACTTATACCTTCAGCATGTATAAAATAATAAAATGATGTTACTCACCTAATGTTTCAACTTTGTGTCCAACACTCAGAAACCATCTTTATAGTCACAAATTGTGTAACAAATTTGTGAAATGAATATGGAAGATAATCCTCTACATTTTGAAGGAACAGTTAATAATTGTATTGCTTAATTACGTGATGATTAGTCATGCTGCAAACAATATACATTTTAAACTGGCATAGGAGTTATCTTTAGAATTTGAACAATATTAATTTTGCTGTGCTCAAATGCAATTTAAACTCAAACCAGTACAAAAAAAGTAGATTGGCAGAAAAGCTTAAATCTTAACACAAATTCTAGTTAAATAAGAACAGATAGAAAACATATTACCAAACATAGAATAACATATCCATGAGTAATTGCAAAATAATAATCTCATTAATAAATTCATAAGTCACAAAGATTTAGAGCAATATTTGAATGATTTCTATAAACTTCAAAGAAGCTATGGATTTTTAGGAGAATTTTTTTTCCTAAATGCTAGATTTTCTTGGTATTGTGGGGAAAAGATTCATTTTATTTATGGCTTAAATTTAATGAGCAAAAATGTTGTGACAGTCATCATGTTATACAATGATCCATATATCAGAGACTTGATAGCATCCCTACTGAAGGATTAAGGAATAATAATCAAGATAAACTTATAAACTAATAATGGCAAATGGAGTTTAGTGAATCAACAGATACCTGAACTGAACTGATAACAGCACAAATACCCTATCAAATGTTTGCACAAACAGCCCTACCAAAAGATTACACATATGATTCCGTTGGCATTTAGGTCAACTTTAACATGAATATTAAAAAAACAAATACATCCAAAACAATTCTCCTATTCTTTGCACCCAATACGTTTGAGAGTGTTTTTTTTACACTCCAGAGCGTTATTTGGATGAAAAGTAGAATATTGCTGCAAGCACTATCAGTGAAAAGGGGAGTCCCCTTGAGATTTTTAAGGTGCACATTGCCTTCTTTCCACTGAATTGTCAATCTCGAAAAGTAACTGAAGCTGCCAAAGATCCGGTAGGGCATGTTGAGGGATGCATTAAAGCTTGGGACAGCCGCCGCAAAGGCTCAGCAGGGAAAGGCCAGACTCTGAGGCCCTCCTGTCACAGTAAAGCTAGAGTCTGGGACCCGTGTATAACATATTGGGCTGTGTACACCATTATAACATTTGACATGAAATACATATTGTAAACGTAACCTGCAATTGCAAGCATGGTGAGGTAACCTTAGTGCACTGAACGAAGTTAATCCGTATTGCACTCTGAGCAGTATCAAATCTGAACTTTTATGTCGTGTAATTTATTTTTAAATTTTATTTTTTTTTGTGTGTGTGGGATAAACGAGTTAGAAAAACGATTAGAGTGTGGTTTATCAGCCGGAGAGAAGGTATCGCATTTTGCAGCATTCTTCACATACCTTTCCTTTTATTTGTGGACGTTGTTTTCCATTCATCCGCTGAAGGTACACATAGCCAAGACCGGTCTGAAAGATATAAAAAGTATTCCCAACGCTATAATTCAATTCAATCTACTTTTATTATCAGAATTATTATGTCACAAAAATATTCGAACCCACGCTGTCCATTGAAAATTAAGTGGGTGAGGATATATTTAGCTACGAAAAGCTATGCAAAATATTTGCACCGCTTTTCAACAAGCGCGAGAAATCACAAGTCTTTCTTGGATTTTTTTTTCTCTCTGTTGCTACACATTCGTTTCACAAATCGAGTGGGTATGATTGAATGCCTATCACCGCAGGTTTGCTGCCTATTCTAAGAAGCACACCCGAGGCTGAATTCACACAGTTTTCTTTTTTTCTTAAAAAAAGATTGAACTTTTGTACATCTTGGAACTTGGATAGAATAGAAACCTGCATGTCAGAAAGGAAATTTACATATTTTCATGAGGATAAAATAAACCTAAACGGCTACCAAAAAAATATACATTGCTTTGACATTTATGGTTATCACCAGTAAATATTTAAAACTCAGTGTTACTTTTCTGTTTTAAATGCTAATTCATTCTGGAAAAAATTAAAACGCTTTTAATAATTAAATAAGGCCAATTTAAATCAGTTTTATTGTCTAAGGTTACTCAAGAATTCATATGGTGTGATAAATCTTACTTTTTTAAGACAACTGTTTAGATATAGAAACAAAGTATGCATATTAGAAGCAAAACACTGTTCTGTGTTCGCTGTGTGAGTGCAGTCTGTTTTCATGTTTTTTTTACGTTCTGGTAACTTTTTCTCATGCACGAAACGTATGTTCCATTCACTTAAATCGATTTTAAAAAAGATAGAAAAACCGAAGCCCTCCAGCCACTAAGGAACAAAGGCAGAATTTCCTCTTTTTGTTTAAGAATACACCTAATTAGACTTTTTTTTCCCCTCCTTTAAATTTCGTATTTGTAAACTTTAACATTAAAGTTCTGGACTCAGTAGATGGGGAGTTCACATCTTTTCTGTCTCGGAATGCTGAATCGGTCTGTTCTCCCGGTTCTGTCACCACTCACTTTTTTGTTGCATATTCTCTTCTTAAACAATCCATCAGACAACAGCTGGGTTACCGTGTGGTCTTTGCTTATCATTGTCTACTTGTTTTTGTCTCTTTTTAACTAGCTTTTCATTCCTTTTTACTTCATGTTTACCATTTATTCAATTTGAGTCAACTCCAGCAGCACAAGTGTTTTTCAAGAGCTGCAATTCAAAGCGTCCAGTGTAACCTTTCAAAGTCATTTAAGCTTCCCTTAATTTTTTCTGTCACCTAAATAAGCCATCAGGGCTTTTAAAAGCTCATGATCCTTGATTGAAATTGGTGTGGGTGCATGCTTGTTTTTTGTGTCATGATACTGCTACCAACTTTCACAGAGACAACTTGGGACAAAAAGAACTACTGTTTAACAAGATAATTCTTGCCTCCCCTTTTACTTCTGTCTTTTACTTCCTTTCTCATTGTCCAGCCCGGCCTTTCTTTTGGGAGCTTTTATCAACTTGATTCTTTTCTCACCCTCTTTTTTTTCTCTCTGCTCAAAATCCATTCTAAAGCAGGCCATGCTTTTGTGATTGTCAGAAAATGTCTGGAGTGTCATCCCTCCAAAAGGAGCCAGGGGTGTGGGGGGAGGAAAGGGAGGATTCTGGACTGCAATGTTGCCCATGCATGCAGAACATCCCAATCTGTTTTTGTGCATTCAGTTGGGAAGGTTCGACAGGGATCTTCCACTTGGTCTAGTTCAGGACAATGGAAGGCTGTCCAGCTGCACTGGCACCACAAAGGGTTTAGACTTCTGTGAACCGTGTTTACTTAGGGTTCTCTTTCTGACCTGCAAGTAACACTTGTTTCTTATACATACACTTATCCAGCCTCCTCAAAATAAGATATAGTATCCTTTGTGGCCTACATAATCTGTACCGGAAATATATAACTAAATTCTCCAAACACAGCTTCGCAAGGAACAATCAAGATAAACATTCTACCATCTATCTATTTTCTTACATCTTTAGATGGATTGAAGGAAAATATTATGCTTGTCATGTGCAGAGCCTCACTGGAAGTTTCCAGTAATTATTTATTAAGATGTCTAATGACCTAAACAATAAATTGGAAAAAATAAAAATAGAATTAAGAATGTTTTGGAAACGTCACATTGAATTGTTGGATCATTTTAATGTAGCTATTGACTATAGTGAGAATGTGATTTGATATAAAGATACCCTAATTCTTTTTTTTTTGGATGTTTGGTCTTTATTTTTCGACAGGATTTTTGTTTTACATTTATCAACATGATTACAATACTTGATGTTTGTGTGTGTGTGTTTTTGTCCTTGGTGCTACATGTTATTGTTGGGAGCATTTTTCACCCTTTTCCTGGATTTTATGAAAGTTATCAACATTGGGTCTGGATACACTCTGTATTATGGATACGTTGCCATACAGGGTGTCGCCTCTTTCAATATCATTCGAGTCTTTGACTGTCTGCGAGATCAGAATTGGTTATGTATTTCCCCCTTTGTGTGTGTGTGTGCGTGTCTGTCTGTCTGTCTGTCCAGGACCAGGTTCAGAAGTTGTGTAGTATTGGCATGATCCTTCCTCTCAAGTTATCGAAAAGCGGAATTTGGCCGAATGTTGGCGCTGGGATTTCATTTATTTTATAATCGCTAATAGCAGAAAACATTCTCCTTCACGGTATAAAGTACATCCTGGCTTTACCAGATGTGAGAAAGAGTCCTCGCTTTGATTACAGTTATCCATAGATAACAGGACTTGCAACTTAGAACTCAATAAAGCACAATTGTGTGAATGAATTTTTTTTTATAAAAAAACGCAAGCGTGTTTGGAGGGTCCATGGGGGGGGGGGGATGTGGTTTTCGCCTAAGAATGCAATTCATAACAATGAATGCTGAATATAGCCCCCGCGAGTTGTACTAACAAGGACAGAACCCGTGCTCTTACAATTGACAGGGATAAGAATGTTACTTACTCTTTTTAAGTTACAGTACTGCACTCCTGCATTATTGTCATGCTTTATCTGCAGTGGTGTCTGGGGAATGTGTCGTTTTGTTTGTTATTTTCTCTCTTTCATTAATATGCACTTGCAGAACAAAGTGGTAATAATGTAGGGGCTCTAACACTGCTATTTGAATGTCATGCATGCACATTGGCCGGACTGATGCGATGTTTATGCCTTCATCAGCACCTGCTGAACTGTTGGTTTTGACTGATTTGGGGTGGCGGAGGGTGGTGGTGGGGGGGGGGGGGAGGTTGGAGAGTGAGGAGTTGTGGGGGGAGGAGGGGGGGGGTGTTGAAGTTTCGACAGCATTTCCCTTGAAATTGGGATGCAGACTTGAAATGAAGCCAGGCACTTTGGACTCCACCTCTTTGATTCAGAGCCGCATCTAACTCCCAGGAGCGTCCGCTTTGATCTCTTTGATTTTTCACCAGATCTGTTATGGAGTAAATTCCTGGGTTTCCCATAGAAACATCTCCTTTCCTTTCGCGATATTGATGTTTTCTTCTTCCTAGGGGTTATGATATGGTGAATCAGATTTAGAAAAGCGGGGACAATGACGGTATTCATGGTCTGCGCTTTTTTTTTTGTAAACCTCGAAATGAATCAAAATACTGTTTATTCTGTTGCTCTTTACTCTAGTCAGTTCAGCTGCCTTTCAACATTTTAAACTCTTTGTAACACCAGCAGGTTGCGTTGCCATGGCAATCTACTGTATGGCAAGCCCCAAAGACAATGACTTTCAAGAGCTTGAAAAGTGAGTTTTCGCTTGCTTTGCAGCCACTTCCGATGGAGGGACATTCTCTCGCGGCTTCGCCCGGGGATCCTCAGCTTGTCATTCTAACAATGTACATCTTCGGGTCGCCAAACATTTTTTTTTCCACACTCTCTCTTCCTTTTGATCTCTGCGAAGCTAAAAAAAATAGGAGGGGAATGGAGGGGGGGGGGCGGTCGGGGGAAGCAGTCAATGTAAAATCACCAAGACTCCCAACTCCCTGTCCCCTCCCCTACGCTTTCCAACTCAATGCGCTGTCGAATCTGTTAGGGCCGCCGCAGCTAAATAACTTCAGCAAAGTTTGCCTCGTTATAATTGTTGCGTGGAGGTGGGCGAGGGATTTGAGTATTCATTGCCCTGATTTGTTTGAAACCAAGACGATGCCTGTAGGAAAAAAAGTGAACTCGATACATCTTTTTTTTTCATTCAAAACCTTCTGGAGACACGCTTTCCCAGATTTTCACTCCATCCACATGGATACCATCAAAACTGCTTCCTGAAAAAACTTGACATAGATGTTGGTCTTTCATTCTCCCCCTTTTACTTCACACCCCTCTTTCTCATCCCCCCAACTAACCATCCCTCCTTTTTCCCCATTCCCTACCCCCCACTCCCCACTCTCTCCTCTCTCCCATTCTCTACCCCCTCTCTACCCCCCACTTCCCACCCCTCCTCTTCCCCATTCCCTATCCTCTCTTCTACCCCACTTCTCACCCACCCTCTTTTCCATTCTCTACCGCTCCTCTCCTGCCATCACACCCCACTCTCTCCTCTTTCCCTCCTCCTTACCCCCTACTCTCCTACCCCTATTCCCTACCCCCTTTTCTCCTACCCTCCAGCTCCCTATCCTCTCTTCTTCCCCATTACCTACCCCTTCCTCTCCTAGCCCACTGTTCTCTTTCCTTATTTTCTACCCCCTCTGCTAGCCCCACTGATTACCCTCCCTTCTCTATTCCCTATCCCACTCTCTTACCCACCACTTCCCATCTTCTCCTCTTCCTTATTCCCTAGCCCTCCTTCTCCTACTTCCCACTCCATTCTCTCCATTCTTCCTCCATTCCTTACCCCCTTCTCTCCTAACACCCACTCCCCATCCCCACCTTCTCCTCTTTCAAAGCACACCCCTCTTCTCCCCTCTTCCACCCCTACCCTCTTCAATTAACTAAGCGCTGAGGACGCCAAAGTAAACATGACTGGTCGTTTTATCGCCTTCAGTGGCGCTTCTAAACTTGACTTCGGAAGTTACCCGCACATGGAACTCTCTCCCAAGTGCGCCTATTAAAAAGAAGAGGCGAGCTCATTTTTTTTAGACTATAACACATGACTTGGCTTCATCGATTGAGTGACTCTTAGTTTGTTGCCCGAGGTCAGAAAATACAAAACAAAAAGCAAAAAAAAAAATGGGTGGTGGTGGAAAAAAGTTGGTTAAGTCGCTGCAAGTTCCTTCGGGCGTTTGGTTGTACTTTCCCCTGTTTATGGACTTCCCTCCGCTCCCCCTTCCCCCACCCACGGGTGACAGGGACGCTGACTTCGGAGCGAAACTAAAAAAATACCTTAGGTTCTGTCCCCACATGGGCTACCTGATATGTTTCAATGGCGTCCAGCGCTCAGTACAAAATGAAAAGAGCCTTTTTCTTGTAACGGAATCTAATAAATCTTAACATTTCCTCACGCTTCTTTTTTTTCTGAGCTGTTCCCAATCCCACCCCCACGCCTCTTAAAGAGGGCATTGGAGACACGCATCGCGTTAGAATTTCTTTTTAAAAGTTCCAATCAATTATTGAAGTCAATTCAATCTTGATCCAAATCACTTGAAGTTTTGTTGGCGGCTGACCTTACCGGGGTCAAGTGTGTCAGCGATTTTTAAAGCGAATATTAATCTTTTCAGGACTGTGTGAATGCGCTATAAATGGGGCCATGATTCATGCGTCCTATGCATAACTTGGGCGCTTTGTGCCCTGTGATGTTTTCTGTGTGTGTGTGTGTATACACAGGGAAAGTGTGGCAAATTGTTTCACTAAAATAAAACCTTCTTGAGGCTTTGAAGTGTTAACTCATCGGGGGGAAAATCTGCGATTTTTTTTGACTTTCGAAATTAATACGCACAGCATCGGGATTTCGTTAGAAAATGTTTAGCCTTTTAGGTAAAAATAAAACCACAGAGGTGCAGCATTTACAGCATCTGATTGTTATTGTAAGTCTAAGTCAAGTGGGTTCTCAATTTTCCTAGGGATGTTGATACAGGTGATTTTTATGGCACACATCTTGCGGCTCTGATAGGTGAAAGAAGCCCTAATCCGCTCGGTATAAATTCGGAAGATGCATAATAAATGATTTGATTGATTAGTGAAAGAAATGGTTTATTGCCAACACGTTTCCCTACTCATTTTATGGCAGCCATTTCTGTTAAGTGTACAACTCTCCACTCATTATCACGATCCTCACCACTGCAGATGCTAATCTGTTAACTGCCCGTCTCTCAGCTAGAATCGGGCCAGTTATGTGTTAAGGAAGCTCATCAAGAAATTCTAAAGTGCCATTATTGTAAATATCGTCTCTTCCGGATTAATTAGATCTGGTACCATAGCAAACTTTCCCTCCACTTCTGCTAATTGTATAAATCCCACCAAGTGCATAAAACAGATTGCGAAAAAAAAGCAACTTCACTCTCACCAGAATACCACTGGGCTGTAGTAGCAGTAGATTCTTTTAACTATTTTCCCGGTGGGGGCTTGAGAAACAAGGGCTTAAAATGACCCCGCTAAGGGACAGTAGGTTAGACCAGAGAGTTAAATAATCAGCGTGCAGACCAGGAAAGTATTAACTAACGCGGCCTTACAATGCAGCTGCAATTTACCGTAAACGCTAATTGTAGAAGTCTCAATGGTCAAACACCAAAGAGGGGCTATCAACTTGAACCTGGACATTTTTTTAAAGACTTTCGATATGTGGAAACATTGGAAGTTTGGTTCACCTGCTGATTTTATCATTTTATTTATGCCGTCAAATTTTAGACAATTATAGAGGTATTCTAATAATGTCCAACAGACAATTAATGGTGTTCCTACAATAATTGAATATTATGCAAACACCTTTTTCAATGTCTTCATCTCCTGTCACCTAAGGAATTTGCAACGTTGACTAATGTATCAAACACCAAGCTGAATCGGATTTGTTTAGGAAAGGAAATCTCTTTTTGCCACTCAATTGAATTCATTAATTAGTTTGATTCTTCACAATTTTATTCTATTAACCATATCCAGGTCATTCCGAATTACAGTCTCCACACTTAAAACGAACACTCAAATCCATCTCAAATAAGATGGAATAGCTCGAAATCGCCTCACATATGACTTAACCTCAACTTTTGCTGCTAGGTTTCGCTGCTTCGAAGTTAAGCCATTAGTAAGGTTAAATATTTCATTTCAAGTTTGATTGTTTTTTAAAAAAAGAAGCAACGTTACAGACTGAAAAAAGTAATAATAACAAGAAGGTGGACAGAACACAGATGAATCTGGAATCGGATCCAGCCAGTGCTTTGTCCAATCATCTCAAATGCTTAAGGCATACTATAATATTATACTTAGCACCAAGAAAGGGATGAATAGCCTGATCGATTTGAGGCAAAAAAAATCAATTATTAAAAATGCTATACGAAAATTCAACTTGATCAATATGGATAGTGATCAAATATTCCTCGGAGGTAGTATCAGAGGCATATGAAATATATGCATAGAGAGAGGGAGGAAAGAGAAATATTCCATAATAGAACACGGAGCATAGGAATTAGGAGCAGAAGTAAGCAAATTCAGCCCTTCAAGCCTGTTCTGCAAGATATGTATTATAAATATGTCTTGTAAGTTTCTTTTCAATTTATCAAGAAAGAAAGAGAGAAAAGGGGAAACAGACAAAGAAGAAAAAAGAGGAAGAGGGAAAGAGAAAAAGAGGGAAAGAGAGTAAGAAAGAAAGAAAGAAAACATGACAATAGAAAGGTTTGGATTCATTCTGATTTAGAGGATGTGTGATAGAAGTGTAGTGAAACCAGGGAGAACAGGTGAGTCCCAGTTATTTGCAGGCGAATGTAAAAGTATTGAGTCGGGAAGAATTAAGATCTGTAAGTTAGTAACATCTTTCCTGTTGAAAGGTAAAAAAATATAAATATGGTCTATACTCAAGCTGGTATCTTATAAACTGGGTAACAATTCTTTGGCTTTACTGAAAACAGATATATTTGGAATAACTGATGCGTCCCAACTAAATTGTAGACAGAAGTTAGTTAAATATTATAATCGAATTTCTGAGGAAGATTGACAAATCAGTGCATTCCATTAATACTTATTGGCAGGGGTAGCGTTTATATTCTTTGTTTTGAAGAATAACTAAAGCCAGAACTGGTTTTGAATCTTGATTATTTTCTAAATAGATATGTTGATAAACAGTATAATCTGAATGAATCCAACTCTGATACATTCCAGCCATCTACGTCTCTACATCATAAGAAGGGTTTGCATACCCTTCTTATGAACATTTTATAAGCACATATTTACACTTTCCCTTTGCTTTTGCATTATTTGTAATTATCTATCTATCTATTTATCTATCTGTCTGTCTGTCTTTCTGTCTATCTGTCTATCTACCTGTCTATCTATCTTTCTATCCGTCTGTCTATCTATCTATCTATCTATCTATCTATCTCTATTGTTATCTAGACTGCTTATTTAGTGTTGGGCTACACAGATAATACGGTTCTTGAAATCTCAACACCGCCCAGCATGGGGGCACTCCTGTCAGTGCTGATTGTATTTTAAGGCAAACATTTGTGCAAACATATCAATAAACTAAGGTCAACTTCTATTCAGAACAATTGTTTGCTGGTTCAACTATCCAGTCATCTAGTTAGGGTTCAAGGACCTGGAATACACAACTGCATTGACCTTATCCGCGGGCCATGTTTGCTTGTATTTTATGCGCTTATTTATGTTCCTCAGTAATATGATTATTTTCCCAAAATACATAAATGTGGAAAGCAAGGGGAAATTACATCTTCAAGGCTTCAGGACTGCAAAACTTTACATTGAATGGAGCTTTCCTTCGCTGTTTAGGCTACGCCATCCAGTTGATTATTGGAAATATGTTGACTTGAATTAGTTTCCATTCAGTTGCACGAAAATGAAAAACAAATTTTTCACTCTGGAAAGTGGCTTTTATTCTAATTAAATTGTACGTGCTTTTTTTCTTCAAAAAAATTACATTTTGGATATAAGTTGTGTGGCCATGATTTGGCCGTTGGATGTTACTGCATAAAATATTAGCCAAGACGAAATTTTGGTAGATTAAAGATTAATTAAGGGGCTTGCATGTGGAGTCATTTAATAGAACTGTAATGCAGACTTCATAAAGACTCGGAGAAGCAACATTGCAACTTCAACTGTCGCTCGAATATTTTCAATTATTCGTTCTTGTATTTTCTTTCCTGAACATCTTTTCAGATGTAGGGGAATGGGTGGCAGGGGCGGGGGGCGGATAGGAGAAACGTTGTGGTAAAACATATGCTGACAAATTGCAAGCACTTTCGTAGTTAAATTGGCCCTCACTGAAAACTAAAATATGAGATGCTAAGGCCTTTCCTCTCCGTTGTCTTCTGTTCAATTCCAGCATCCACGCCATTAAAGTGGTGGTGGGGGGGGGGGGGGGGGGGCGGAGGTGGAGTGCAGTAGTCCATAGCAAAAGTTTAGTGGTGATTTGCCTGTCTCGTTGAGAATGATTAATTTGTGATAAGTACCAGAGGCCATAATATTTTTTAGTGCTAGGCTATTTCGAAGTAATCGATAGTCAAGCTTGGAAACTTTGAAGGTAATGGAAACTTGAGGAATGATGGTGGAACAAAAACCGGGAGCCATCTTTAAGTAAGCTCTGGCATGAATTTGTAGCAGTGTTGTAACAATTACTCATGTTGCAAAAATGCAATATGCTCGCTTTCTAACCATGTGAGATGCAATTTATACATTTCACAGGGAGGGAAACGATCTTTCTGCAATGAAAACACGATTTTAACAGAGAGCTCTGCACTTTAATTTGGTTACACGCTTGTATTCTGGGTACCAGTCGGAAGCAGATACAGTTGGTGTGGCGCTGTTCTGCATGCCCCGTAAAAATTATGGCGCTCAATTACTCCCTTCTGTCTTCCAAATCATCAAGTGGTTCTCGGTATGTTTGAAACCATGTCATTAAATAATTTTATAGGGGAAAAAAACGAAAGGAAATGTGGTTCCTTGGTCACCTTTTCCAATGTGTTTTTGTTTTAGCAATTGGATTTTATTCCGCTTGAGATTCTGTTCGGCGCACAGGCCAATATTTTCCAGATTCCATATGGAGAAGGGAATGCTGGCTTGCTGTTCCTGCCAGGGCTTTCTTAGTGAGTGCAAAATCTTGGTGAAGCTACGAATAGTCCAGGATCCTGTCCCCACTAATTGTAAAAACGAGCTGCTTAGTTGTTTATTTCCTAACTGGGGTGGGGATGGCTAATCTTCAAACTGTCGGAGCTGCCCTGTTGCTCGAAACATAAACCACTGTTTACAGCACATCATACTTTATATCTGATCACTTGACGTGTGAAATAGACCTTCCCTTTACACTGAACGAGTGCCGGCATTTTTCCCCTACGGTTTGCCATATTTCTGAGAATGTATTTTTTTATATGTTTCTGCACTGTGATTATTTGGTAAATAATTCGAATAAACGATCGTCACACTTACATCTGCTTCTCAATATGTAATGTGTACATCTCGTTCAGATCCTCAGTTATCAGTATGCAAAACTTGGGTTGTGTCCGTTTTATCCGAGTTGCGAGTGACCTTTGAACTACATGGTCCTTACTGATGAATTAAATACTACTGATCATTTTCGATCATTGAAAGCATGACCCTCTTCACCACAAACATGACGACAATTTTCAGTGTAAGTCATAGATTTTTGTGATTAAAGTGAGGGAGATAATGACTTTTATTGTTTTAAATTGTGCAATCATTTCGAACAGGGATTTTTTTCATGACATTCCGCCACCTACACCACCACTACCTCCCTCCAACCCCCCACCCCCACCCCATCACCGCGACCACCACTATCACATTTATTAATTGTCCTTACTGCTTTGCTTTAAATTCATCATGTTTTGATAACAAGGTATGTTCGAAATAGTGCTATTTTCATTATTTTTGTTATTTTAATAAGAGTTCTGTCTGGCCATCTACTTCGTGGGAGCTTGTTTTATCTGCCAGGAGATAGTTTTCAGGCATACAATGAACTACGATTTCCCTGTTGGATGCACGTATGAACTAAGTCATATAGCAAAGTGCGTCTTAAGATCTAAGAACGGGGGTTGCTGTTAAACCGCGTAAGAGTCAGAAAGGATATGATGCAAAGACCGAGCCTACATTCTCAAATGCATCTACCGAGTGTGTCCTCGGGTCAGTTGTCGTGAACACTTCATACTCTCTGAAAATTAGATAATTTAAACAGTTTAAATAGCTCCCTTTGTTTAGTATGCCAATGAATAACTAAAGTGATTTTTTTTCATACAGGACAATTATTCCATATCCACCCCACGCTGAGCCGATGTGATGGGGACAGCTTTATTATAAACAAGGCTTGAATTATTTGATGAATCTTTTTGTAAGTTGCTCCCTATACAGCAAATCTACGACTTACAAACTTATCGCTGACTTTTTTTCTCTCCGCATCATTCCCCACACCACCCCCCCCCCCACACGCCCCCACACAGACCCACCCTCCAGTGAAGTTTCACATTCAGCCGACGAACCGTCGGCGCTTTGATTCATTTCGCAAAAGTTCACCTCTAATAAGCGGAACAAATTTGTTGACATTTTGGGTTTCATCCGAACCAATAATTCTCACCCGTTAAAATTTGCGACTTCGGGATGGGGCTGGCCCCCTTTGCGTGGACGCGCGAGCAACGGATGGTCAGGAAAACAGACAAAAAAACCCTTTATCGTTTTCTTTTCTTTTGTGTATTTTTAACCGTCTCAAACGTTGACATTCAGAGAGATGAAACAGGCCCGAACCAACTAGCATACCAAACACTTCCCTCTGCCTCCGCACCCTCCCCCCGCCAACCTCCCCTCCAACTTTCCTGTTCACATCTCATTCCCCAAGTAGCCTCAAGAGCCCGGACGGTCTTTTTTTTGCTGAAATTCCCTGCCGTTTGCGCTATCAATTCGAATCAGTTACCAGATTTATGTGGAAAATCGCCCATGTGCCATTGAGAGTCAAGCTGTTGACTTATGATGGTGAGAGGTACTGGATTGACCCTCTGGGGCATTGGAACACAAAAAAAGAAATTTGTGAGCGTGGTGGTCCATGTTTGAGAAAATTATAAAGTTTCATTACGAGCAGGGGACAATTCCCTTTTTGTTCCTTGCACCAACACCCCCCCCCACCCCGAAAGCATACGAAGTATTCCAATGGAAACTATCAATAAACAAGTTGACTTAAGAAAATAACCATGAAGCAGTCCCATGAATTGTGTGAGCCTGACAGAATTTATGAGAAAGGAATGGCAGATAGAGAAACTGTTCTTGGTAACTTGTGTGGAAATTGCTGAACTGCCCCTGATTTGAGTGTAGGAGTTGGTGTTGAGAGTGTGGGACGCGGAGGTGGGTGTTCGTGGGTGGGGGCAACGTGTGGTGAGGTCAGTTCGTGCGCACTTAATAATGTGCCGCACTATGAGTGCCTGCAATACTTGTTAATGGATCGAATTAGATTGGTAAGATCTATCTATTGGAGTTAGGGGTATCTCTTCCCAACCAATCTTTGTGTCAAAAGTTGCGAACGTGAAATAAATTCGCTTCTTCCAGTGAGGATAATGTAAACTCGTTCGTTACAACAACACAGCCCCCGATCAGTTTATGCAGGACATTATAATTGCAGTCAGTTAGAGTGTGAACTTTACGTACACGTGGGGTGGGGGGCGGGTGAGGAAAGGGGTGAATTCAGGCTAACTTCCTTTTAAGTCATTTTGCATTGATTTTGTCAGCGAGTGCTTTAATTAGCAGTTTCCTGCTTAACACTTACGCAAGTGTCCTACTAAGTAGTTGGAAGGGAGAAATCACCGCCTGGGTGCTCAGAATGGGTCTATCAGCAGCGGAGTTAATTACAGTCCCACTGGCCGATCCCACGTTCAAGCATAAGCTTGGAGCAACCCCGCCATCCTATCAAGTGCATCTCGCACTGGCTATGGGAATACAACGTGGCCCCTCGTTTGTTCCCTTCAATATTAAGAATAATTCCGGGGATAGGCGCAGGCTCTCCAACTTAATCACACTTCCCCCCCACCCTCCCCGGCCCACACCCCTCCCTCCCGCTTCAAATGCAAAGACCACAAATATTTATTTGCAATCTCTCTACAAGGAAGCTATTTTGGTAATAACTGATATTGTGTTACATTTGGTCACACAAAGAAGATAGCACCCAGGGCTCTTATGGTACCTGTTGTTACTGTACCAAAAATATGAAATGTTTGTATCTCAATTTGCAGTAGCAGCTCAGCCAAATGTAAAGACGAATAATTGTTCCCAATCCAATATACATCAAACACATATTCGTATTTTCTTCCAAAAATAGGAAAAGTTACTTACCCAGAATGCTGACCACTTTACTAGTCACTTAAGGGAATACAGTTTAGGAATACTCATCTAGGTGGTTACTGCCTCTTTATCTTTTTTTTCCAGACTGATTTCCCTTCTCCTCCTAGTCTTGATAAAAACTTTTTTTGGGGGGGAGGGGGGAAGGGGCGGGGTGGTAGAAGATATTCTGTATTAAACTGTTTCCCTCTTTACAGCCCAATGACCTTGATCCTCTCAACACCACCTGTGCCGTTTCTGTACATACTTAGCAACTTGTTACTGAGGCAAATGGAGGTTGGGGGCGGCGGGGGGTGGGGGGTTGCGGGGGGGGGGGGAATGGATTGGTGGAGGGTGGAGAAAAAGTTGGCCCTGACAATGACTTCAAAAGGAACTAATCACTATTTTCTCCCATTTGTTATCTGAACGTCAGGTACTGTATACCCTCCGTTAACATATATCTACTAAGCATATATGAAGAGCAGAAGATTTCCTAAAGAGATTTCTCGTTATTCATCTGTGAAGTCGCTGTAGCTACACAAAGGGTATCAGCTGCGTTATGAAAAATGGCCTAAGCTGAGAGAATGTCACAGTGGTCGCCGTATTATTTTAGCCCTTTAAAAATCTCATGGAAACTTCTCTTCTGATGAATTCATTTTTCTTTCTTTAAAAAGAAGGGGATGGGGTGGCGGGGGATGGGGGGCGGAGGACAGTGCAGATTTTAATCTTCGGCCATATAACATGGGTGGAGATGAAAAGATACTGTCAGCCGAAAAAAAATAACCAGATGGTCATATTTGTGGTAAAGCCCAGCCTTCCCAAGGTAAACAGGGGCGGCAGCTGGTTTGGAGCTAGACAAACTGAAGGGCCAGAAAATATGTTTTCAAAGACTAAGAGTTAGACCTTGGGAAACTTGTCCGGTTGTGATATGGGCTACGTTCCGATAATATTGCATTTGCTCTTTTTCACGGTAATCTAATTCTCTGCGATTTCGCAATGCAATGATGGGAAAATATGTTTTGGGGTTTGGGAAATTGAGGGGAGAGAAATCAAAAAAGTATTGGGTTTTTTCATTCGACTTTTAAAACATAAACATATCGAGTGACGAGCAATTGTATTTTGAAATATTTCAAAATTATGATATTTAATGGCAAAAGACGACCTGGAAGACTAAAGCCCCTTTAGGAACAGTAATATATTTTGATAAGACGCGTTTGATTTTATCCTGTATCAAGGCTAATCTTGCTATATTGGGAATAAAATATTTAGCTTATAACTCCCTGTTCCTGCTCCAATTTAAATAAGGATACTTTTACAAATGTCTGTTTCCAATGTAATTCTCTATGTTTGAAGGGTTTCAATTGCCGCACTATACAGCTTCAGAAAAGAACCCCCAAATTTCTTCCCTCTGCTCAGAAAAAAATCTGTTTCAAATAATATTATGTATCCCATTAATATAGATTAGTAAACCCATTGTGTATTCTTGCTCTGTGTATTTACAGTCAGACTTTAGGCTTCATTCACGTGGTACTGTTTGTGATGCACCTAGAACTTCAGTGAAAGTGTTTCTCTGAAATAAAACTAACATATGCACAAAATTGCATAACCACAAATACACACAAATTGACATTAACGAAGAACATATAGGTTTTTCAATGTCCGTATAAACCATGTAAGTAAACTTAAAGTAATTACTTCCACCGGTTGTACGAGTGCAAGCAGTCAAATGATGGAGTGAAATGAAAGACTATTAAATTTTTCACAATCTTGTAAGTTTGTTTGTACGGTTATCTGGTACTTATATACATGAAAATTAGTTGAATTTTAGTTTCTGGCTATGTTACAATTATCAAGTCATACTAATTTCAGTGGAGTTTCATCTCATTGGAAGACTGGAGTTATACTGTCAGTTGCCGATTCTTGCGGGCTGCACTTAATACAGGCACTATATATAAATACTTCGAAGCACGTGGAAGCCAAAAAGCTGAGTGAAAATGTTAGGTGCGGATTGGCAGGCAACCCACTTCAAAAATGTTAAAACATTGAAAAGCAACTTTACAGGTCACTTGACGTCCAGCTGGCGTTATACTTCACTCCGATGGGAAAGCAAAGTGAGGTGAGCATCCTGCAGAGGTATATCAGTTTTAGTGCACTGGACAAGGGAATCCAAAGTTAGACCCAATTTAACCGTGGGTGCACCCGAGAACTCTTGATGCCAACACAACAGCGGTAGCATTACCTAAGGCAACACCTGATAATTGATTTTTAAAAGAAAAAAAATCCATCTAGTTCAGTGGCTTAGTTCTGCTAAGTGGATCATTTCAACTGGTCGCACCAGTTAATTTGATACGGTTTTGACCATAGTACACAATGCACCATATTTACAGCATAAATCGTATACTGTCACCTACTGTACAACAATGTTACTCGACTTCCACTGTTCAAAACTCCAAACTCAACCTATTGAAGACTGCTGATTGCAAATAAATGGGGAAAATGTGCAAAATATACATTATAGGTTGTATTCCTAATTTTTTTTAAGAATAACACTTTGTATGAAATAATGCGTTCAGTTAATGTGACCTCTTTTCAATTCAATGAAATAAAACAATTTCACTTCAATGGCATTTGTTTTCTTTCTCTCTACGTTTTTGCCATAAAGAACTGCTAAAGAACACACAGTGTTGAGTGTCGGATATCATTTAAACAAATATTTAAGCTCGTCCCAAATATGCATTTTGAACAGAAATAAAATGATATAACAGATTCAAATTAAAGCCAATATTTGGACGTATATCGAATAAGTATATCGAGATGCTGTACACATATTAGACACAAAGGGTGAAAGTCACGTGTTTCGACATGCCAGTTGCCCGCTACTTTGAACTTGCTCTGTGACATTTGGAGGAAATTTACAGCACCAACAATCTGCTGGCAGCATCTTACCAAGGACATCTCCTCTTTGTTCTGAACAAATATATTCACTCTTTCACACAGTTCCACTAAGTACACCCGAAAGAAACAAGCTGTTTCGAAATCAACTCAAATTATCATTAAAAAATAATTCACTTCCGATAAAATGTGGAGTGCGGGTAGATGCCATTAAGCCGCGAATCTTGCGCATTAACCGGTTAGTCACCGGTTAGTTAGTGTTAATTTCATGGGCTGATAGGGGTAGAATGATTTGGGTGAATGGCCTGCGAGAGTGTCGGCTAGAGAAAGCTATGATGTCATGATGCAGCCAGTCACACCTGATGAATTCAATTTTATCCCGTACAGGTGTTCGACATTCAAAGCTCTTGCCTGGCTGTGAATAAATGTATGGTTTGCACTTTCTGTTATAAATAGTGCCAGTGTTGACATTTAATGCCGTTTCCATGATTATTGCAATACATGTCGTTGTTGTTTAAAAAACAGGGGACATGTCTGTATCCCATCGTGTTCCTGAATATAATGGAAATATTAATAGACAGCCGATTGAAATCTGAACATTCACTGTTAAAACAGAGTAAATTGTTTTCTGATTTGTAAATCGATTATAACAGGACATGTCAGTTCGACACTGTGCAATGATGCGCGGCGTTGGAATTGCAAGGAAACGCGCATCGGCGTATGAAATTTTCCAAATCATGTATTGATTATCCTCAATAGCACAAGAGTCGACAGAGGGAGCCACAGTGAAATTGAACTCGGCTCAAGATGCCTGAAAAGATTTTTTTACGCAGACAGATTAAAAGTTCTTTCTCTGACAGGTTGAAAGCAGGCTGCCATTAAGAAATAAAGTGAGCAGATTAGCTTTACTATGCAGGTATGGCCTTGACTGCTTTTATGCATCCTGTTACAATTGCCAGCAGTGAACAACTTAGGTCTCCACAGTCAACATTTTCGCTCGCATTCTGTCACGCACATTAATTGCCCCATAAATTAAGATATAGTGTGCATAATATAAAGTAACAATATGCTTATATTCCACGTGTATGACTTAATTAAGCTATTTGCAGCCCGATGCTGTAAGTCAACGGGTGTGCAAGTGGATTAACAATATACTGTCCTCATATTCTCAGGATGGTGCATAATTACTTTACTGGCGGCACATATCAATTTTTGATGATTACAGAACACATGCTCCCTTTACCAACATGCACTTTAGCAATTCTCCTCTGTGTATTAAAAGTAATTTCTTGTTTGGGAATAAATAGCAGACTCTAAAAACAAACGGTCAATGCAATTGAAATTCGAAATGTGTACCAAAAAAAACGCACGCGTGCAAATTTGTATTCGTCCATTGTTTAATTTACACTGTGATTATTTGATTTTGTTTTCTTCAATGTTATTTAATCAGAGGGGAACAAAGTGCCTCATTTACGTCTGAGAGGTTTTGACTCGCAATCCCAGTCATCATAAATAAACCTTTGGCGCCGTCAAACATGCTCAGGAAGGTGAGTTTGATACAGGTAACTACTTTGACACAAAGTATATCGTCACATGGCATTGTGATTTATTTAATGCAGAAGGAGATTAATAATTTAATGGAAGCGCTTACTTTTTCTCCTTCCCAACTGGATCGCAAGAGGGGGGGAATTAAATTAAGGGAGTGTCTGAGTTCAAATAGGCACCAATGATATCCCATGTGGACCTTGCACAGGGAGGTTTGATCAGAGCCTGTTTGAATAGCCACATTACAGAGTACTTGTTTACCACATGTTCATGAAATTTGTAAAATAAGCAATCGAATTATACCACTTGATTGCATTAGCTCCCATCTCAGTTCTTTACATCTTCATGTCTTTGTTGCGAGGCAACAGAACAAAACTGGTTATAGAAATTGAATTACTCGTAAAAAATGATTGACATTGCCTGGTATTCTGCTTTAATATTCATAGGTTTTTGTGGGGTAAAAATTGCAACTTGCTTATTCGCAATCAAAGTGGGGAAAAAATCAAAAATAATTGCTAACATTTCTAAAATAAGGCATTCTATGGTGTTTCACGACTTCTAGATGGTTGTACTTTGCGGCTCTGATTAATAGAAGTCTGTTGTATTGCTGTTGTCTCCATGGATGTCATGCGGGGAAGAGCAACATATTCCAACTATACAGCATGAATTTTGAGATTAAATTGAGATGAAGGGGGAAATAGTGCATATAGTGCCACAGCTGGTATATCAAATGAATTGTAATCTAATGTTTTTGAAGGCAGTTGAAGCTCTAGCATTGGCCTTTTGCACATTTTTGTCTGGAAAGCTTTGTGCGTTTTTGTACCTGTAGCAGGTGACATTGACGCAGAGACATCTGAGTGACAGCGGGAGTGAAGAGGAAATCTAATAAAGCTTAATAAGCCGTGATAGCCTGGATGTCATTAAACCTACAAATAGACGTTTGAAAATAACAAAAAGGTAAATGTCTTCATTAGTTGGATCTCCAAAGACCACACAACATTTCATTAATTTATAATTTATGATTGTTTGACAAATATTAGAAAGTATGTAAATATGGGAGACATAATGTCTTTTCCGCGGGAGACCAGAAAATGACCCAAACTGTATGATGCCTCGTAAAGTGTATAAAAATGAATTTATGTATCTGGAACAGTAGTTTCACTTTACACAACACACCGTGCAATTGAAGTGCGGAATAGTGCAAACAAACTACTGTCAGCTGTTTTAAGAGAAGGGCAAGCTGTTCATCCCTTGCACAACTTACATGAGGTCAGGGCGACGAGGCAAGTATTATTTTGATCCCTATGCATCGCACCTGTCTCCACCGTATGCCTTGCATTGCTCCATTTGATATACTAACATCGTCTAGAGTACACAGACAACGTAGCAGCTCAGTTCTAAGCACTAACTCTTTATCACATGGACACAATTTGGGCCTGGATCACTTGACATGATGTGTACATCCAACATGTACCATGTTTTTTTATAAATCATCCATTGTTATTTTGATCAATTAAAACGGTGCAATAAATACAATAGAAAAGGTTACAATATTTATGACCTATCTGAATGCATATTTCTCGATCAACTCACGTATGAGTCTAACGATCAGTTATGAATTAATCGCGTTAAACCTGAAAATGTCGGTTACAGGGTTTTTGCAAATACAAACTATACCAGAAATAAATTGACAAAAAATCGTGTCGTTTTAATAAGATAACTCAATGTTTATCCAATATTAATATGATTAATTATATGATACAATCGCTTAGATAGTAAGTTAAATCGAATTCAATTTGTTTGCAATGTTTATCTGTAAGGTTCCCTTGCAAATATTTAATCATTTGAAGGCATTTATTGAGAAGCGGGTTCATTTGAAATATATATATATACATAATATCTCAATATATCTCAATACTAGGGTACGTACGATTTTTTTCTGCATTTCTTCGTGGTAAATTAAGTATACCATACTTATTTTAGGAATAGTTAGTTTAGCATACAAAAGCGATATTACAAATGTAGCTTGTCGCCATCTCTTGCTATTGGCTAATTAAGTTGTTGAACGAATCGAATCTGGGTATTTACGATGTTACTGCAGAGATTACCTGAAGCGTTCACCTTAACAAAACCCACTTACCTGCAAAGTGCTGGAATAGTTTTAGTCGGACTTACAAATGCGAACTGGTGAGCCAGAAGGTTAATAATTTCGCAGCGGCTTTAACGAACATAAACGAATTACTGCATTACTCGTTTGTTCAAATAATGGCCTGAAATCTTTACCTATGTAGTCAAATCCGTTACTTTTTTTTACAAAAGACTAAAACTTCTGAGTTTTTTTCAGCTGAGGTGCAAGGAACAATCTACGTCATATGTTGAAAATTCCCAATTGTCTATGTAAAGGTATTGCCCAGCACCCCCGTCCCCTCATAAACACAGTTAAGGAGGAAGTTACCTCACTGAGTAATCTTGTGAATACTTCAATGTCCCCTGGTGTTAAAAGTTACACCGCGGCGACCCAGAAGAGGAGACATCCTACTGAGAGCGTTCTAACCACCATCCTTGTTCACCAGACATATTAAATTTGATACTTCAAGAAAATGCGGACTTGTCACACGATTGCAAATCGATTTATGGCGCTACAATGTAAAACATTTCTGCTGTGTGCTTTGGGAAGTTGTTGACTCTGTGACCCTGCTGACCACGTGTGGCAGCGGCGTTAAATCGTTACTTTGAAACAAAAAAAACAAAAATGAAGCCTTCAAGTGTTTCCAATGCGTTTATTATCTATATCAAAATATTTACAGAAGTAGATCTTAAAAATCCAAATGTCTACACAGTCTTTTTTTAATCAGAGCTTAATAAATGTACAAAAATGTATACCATTTTTGTTTAATAAATGGTATATATTTTTTGTCAACAATCTGTTCTGGTTTTTTGTACAACCGATATGTCCATGTAGCTACGAACTTCAGTTTATCTTCTGGAAAGAAGAGAACGAAATGTCACTTCAAGATGGCGAAGAAGTAGATTTTTGATGGATTAAGACAGCAGGGCAGAGGCCCTTCGAATCGTCATCCTGTTTGTAGTGTTTGTGAACACATATAGTGTTACACCCTAGATATGACATCGTTTTGTTCTTTGCATACCTTATAATAGGCTGACCTTACGTTGGCGTATGATGTATGGAAGGAAATGTCAGCATAACTTAAACCAGACTTCAACGGTCTAACTTAATCATGTCCAATTAAAGAAGTAGATGCAACATTTCAGCGACCCTTTTTGTCCATTTTGAATTTAAGGTGAGCTTTTCAGTTTAATCCAATACTGATTCATATTTTTCAGGTGGTGTGCATTTAATTTTATTTACTCAAGTGGTCTCTGTTTTGCTTATATTCCCATTCTTTTACGGAGCAAGCACCAAGGATTGCCATGAAACTTGTTGCTGAACAGGCCTTTTGTACTGTGCTGGCGTCTAGGTAATATTACAAGAGCCCCTTCTCCCTCATTAAAAGTTGACCACTCGAATGTAATTGTTTTAACACATTTAGTGGAGTCCATCTATCCTCCACCCGTCTCCCACTTCATCATTTTTTGTTCGGTAGATCTTCGAACTATAATTACCTCGAAACCCTCAACTTCCTCAACATCTGTGACAATTTTCCCGGTGCAATCGCATTCTTTGAAATAGCAATAATAATTGCAGGAGATTGTGTTGGATCGCGACACACCGTGTTATACTACCAAACTATCAAAGCAAATCGAATGGGTGAAGCACACTTCTTTCTGTCTTTCGAAATATTTGTTGTTTGCTTGTTGCCTAAAGCGTCTACCTCAGTCCCCCCCAACCCCACATCCGCACCCCCCCCCCCCACCTAGCAATTTAATTGTCAAACAAGTGTGACATGGAAATTATTGTGTAACAACATTGTGTTCAGATAACAGAGAAAAACTGGGGGATACTTTTGTCTCCACCCAGGCAGAGTGGCACTCGTTTTGTTTTTGGCGGTAGGGTTTTGATAACTGAAAGTGCGCCCCATAAAACAAACTTTCCTGCAGTGTTAGTTTCTTTCCTATCGCCAGTGCTTCCTTCGAGATTGCCAAATGATTTTAAAAGACAAAAAAATGATAAATAGCGCCGAAGAACTAATCGCTGGAGGGCGCGTTTACCAATTCATAATCATTTGTTCTTGGTGATGTATGACCCTTTCTCTTAAATCTGAAAAGCTTCCATTTGAAGGTGTAAATAGCTTTTTTCTTCAGTAAACCTTGCTGCATTAGGCGTGATTGATCTGATGTACAATTTGTCCCAGAGTACCATTTTAGAGGGAGAACACAGGTTTAGGAGATTAACAGGCAGCCCTGTTACATATTAATGATGTCGAGAGATACACTAACGTGGCGCTAATTTAGTTAGTTGTTTCTGCCGCAATCGCCCTTATTTGGGTTGTATTAGACCCCCGTGGTTGTTGCAGGCTGAACTGAGAAAGTAAGTTGCGATATCTTTCCAGAGACAACTGAACACCTGATGCACAAAAAAAACAAATATTGACTTGTGCTCAATAGGTTGATTTCCTGGTCGAGATGCTGGAGTTCCAAAAGATGGAAACACTTTTATTATTGCAAGAGAATTTGAGCTGAAGGCAAACAAAAACACAAAGGGAGAATATAAACAGAATAAAATACACACCCTTCTTCAAGTATATCAACCTGTGCCCAGCACTTGAAGACAGAAGTAAGCAATAGGGTGTTCTGTTAACACCTTGCTGCTTGCTAATATTAATTTGTCCGGACAATCGGAGTATTAAATATAATATTTAAAATGTGTTTCTTGGAATAAATTAAAAAGCGTCGGGTTGTATTAATCACACATCTTTGCTACTCTCCCCATTGCATGAGTACATATTCACGCATTGCAGAATACCAAAATATGGAAACTTTATAACAAACGCCTCCCTTCTCACAATTATCGATAACTTTAATTATTCCATGCTTTCACTTCATCAAAATCATTTTGTTACATCCCCCTTTGGTCTTCTGATGACCTCGAACAACCCTGGGTCATTCAGCTTGTTACCTTTGCTGTTTAGTTCCAGAATACTTAATTACAGCTGATCCTGAAGGGATGTTTTGAGCCACCCCTTCCGGAATTAAAAAAAAGACCTTCATAAAATATCCGCGATGAATCTACTTAAACAAAGGAACACCCTCCCCTGAAAAAAAATTCTTGATTGCTCACTTATTGACATGAAAGTGAACACACTGACATAATCAAATGATATATGTTCAAATCAAACATGTAACAAGCACTTTATTTAGTAGGGACTGTGTTTCCTTCTGCAGAGTACAATGAACCGTCAGATGTTGGCGAGAGTACTGGGTGAATATAATTGCAGACAGAACGTTGCGGCTATGTTCTGACAAGTTTAAGGAAACAATAGATTGTGAGCTGCGAACTTGCTTCATGTTTGAATGTTTTTCCTTCAGAATCTAAGAGAAAAGCTCACCAAGATACGTTGTTTTAAAACACATTGTCGAATTGGGCTGAGTGAAGTCCGTTACAGCCCCTCGATCTATTGTGAGCACAGATAAGAGTTTCTCCAAACCTCACGTTTTAATCAGCGAGATTAATTAAACACAAAGCAATGAGTCAGCTTTGACAGAACAATGTGTGATATTTGTTGGAAAAATGTGCTCTTCCTCAAACTGTCCGCCACTGGTATTCAAGGTTATGTTCATTTAAACGTCACTTTCAATCAAGTAACATACAACAATCTTCCTTGTATTCCATCTAGAGCCTCACAAAAACCTTGAATGACTTTAAATGTTTCCCAAGAACTTTTGTTTTCCTGCCGATTTATGTTCTTTTTTTCACAGAATACGTTTAGGAAAGTGATTTTAAAAAAAAGATTTGGAAACGTTGTTACAAAGAAAAGGACAAATTAGAAGAAATTTTCAGTGATCAAAGGAAGAACAGAAAAGCAAGTATGGGCATTCAGGACGCTTGACTTATTCAGACAACTGCTTTGGAAAAGCAGGGCAACAAGCGTGTCTTATATTCAAAAGACGGTTCTATTCATTGTGCAGGTGCGAAATAGTGTGGCACATTCTGCCACATTATGTAAAGGTTGTTAGAGATTAGTGTTCAGACTTAATAACTAAGGCGCTTGATTTACATTGTAGAAAGCCCCTTCATCCGTGAAAGCAAAATAATTTAACGCGTGATCATTTGGAGTGCGGCTGATACCCTAATACTTTTATTGTGTTTTAAAACTGCTGGAGGACTTTCCATCGCTTCTTTAGAAACCTATAATTTACACCCGCTGCACATATCTTAGAAATGAGTATTGACACGGTATGAGTGCATGTGTGTGTGTGTGTGAGAGAGAGAGAGAGAGAGATTGAGCACGGACATGTGTGCAAGAGAGAGGGGACACAGAGGAAGGAAGCAGGAGGGAGTGGTCAGAATGAACGAGGTAAGTGAAAAAAGGGAATTTAGAAACACATGTCGCATGGGCCAGGCAAGTTTGGGAAAAGAATAACTAAATTTATAAAGAGAGGTTGTACATATCACTTGAACAGACATTTACTTGCTTAGTGGTATGCCGACTTTTCTCAATTAATTTGTAATCTGCTCATTGCAATTGATCCAATTATTATTAGAAAACATATATAGATCCTCTTATTCTTGCCTGTATGTGAGTCATGTGACCATTTAAGGATCATAACTCGCTCAGGGGCACTTTTGAAGTAATATTATTAATCATTCAAATAGTACCAAAATGAAGTTGCATTATAATTTAATTGATGATGCATGCAGGTACATATATGTACATTAAGATATAATATATGCATACACAATGTACCAATAAATTCCAAAAACAATCGTACCAGACTGAACATAATGTCAGCAGATTTCAAATGTTCTCGTATTTAAAATAAGATATTTTTCACACTAAGATCAAACTAGAATAAAGCAACCATACAACAAGAATAAACATGCAAAGCAATATATGTATATTATTAATGTTACTATTGTAGGTTTAAATAATCACTGTGATCCATTATCTTTCACATTTTCTATTCATCGAAGGTACATTGTAATCTGTGAAATCACTACAACATGCCTCATATGTATCACAGAATTTTACACCACGTGCAAAATATTGGCAAGAGAAATCTGAACAGTCCATTTTTTTATGGAGAACGCTATTATACGAATTGTCATCCATATTTTTGGCAACAGCCTGAGAAAAAGTAGTGTATATATATTTTTTCCAACAATTGTACTGAACTTTGATCGAGATGTGATGCATACTGAAGATTGCAGTTTAGACATCGACTTGTAAAAGAACCCAGTGAGGATGTTTCGTTTCAATGCATTGTCTCAGAATGTAACTTGTGTTTGTCGATATACTTGACACAATAAAGTTATGTTGAATCTGGAAGAGATGCAATTTACTTTTAAATAAAGTAGAGTCTCTTTAATGAACAAGCTGCAAGTTAAAACCTAAAGGAGATTGTTTCCACATAAAAGGTCGTAAGTCAGTCCATTGCTGTCTGACCCTCCAGTTCCTTGTTAAAGGCATCATTCACACAACCTCTAACAAAACCTCCTCAGCTTTCACGGAAATGTTTTTATTATTCTATTTTCTTACATGATTCGTTAATTAAGAAAGCTGAATGATTAGAATAGCACCTGCGTGTTGTCAGGACGATTTCTGCATACTAATCTGTTCATCTTTATATCTAGTAATTATAACATAAAATAAGACATTGAATAGAATGCAAAGATTTTTTTCTAAGGCTTCTACTAATCCCCTATTAAAGGAGTCTTGTTAAATAATTCAGGACAGTTTCCGGAAGTGGGATTACCGACTCCATTATTTTTCAATGAAATGATATTTCACACTCAAATGAACCTCTGTATTTCTATAACAGCTTCTGAAAGGTCAGCCTCTATTTTCCAGAAATTAGAAATCTAAAGGGGAGCTTGATTCTTTTATGAACACAGGATGACAATAATCTCCTTACTCGCAGCCGTAATTAAAAATGCAATGAAGAAACCAGGCGTTTTTTTTTCCTCTCTCTCCAATGTGGTACTTCACTATCTGACTACATACATTGAAATATAAATTTGAACATTCCTACTCGGTCACTCAACGCACCACTCAATACATGTCCAAATTTTCAATCATCCTACAGTTTTACCAATATTATGCTGATAAATATATCTTTAAATATATATATATATATATATAGTATAAATTCACCTCAACGCAATGAGGCAAAAGTGTAAGCTTGAAACTTTTGGAATGCAGTTGTTTTGCCCAGAGAGCATAAACAAAGGAAAAGGCAAAACGGCGCTTAAACTAATTAAAATTCTCTCCTAATAAATGTGATTGCAAGTGCAGAAAAATCCTCGTTCCAGTGTTATAAAAATACTTACGTTTCAACTGCCTACCTTCCAGCCGGTTTATTTGTGTGTATAAAGATAAACATAACGTGTATAATAGGTATCTATATGTTATATATATGTCCACGGTTTTGTTTCCAAATAATTCATTGAAATGTATGTGTGTAATCGTCCACATATTCAATATACATATTAAAGTTTGCACCTGCAAATATGGATGAAATAAATGCGATCTATTCATACTTCCTCCATTCATAAACGAGATATCGCATAATCGTAATATTGCAGTAAGAATCATCTTGACATGTATTTGTGATTAAGACATGCTGCATTAACAGCAGACTGCCTATATTTGTCATTTATGAAAAGCTGAAGTTTGGGTGCTTGATTGATTTGTGTCGAGCAGTACCAGATGCAAGTATAAGAGAAATGCTTGAGCGTATGAAAGCACCACTCCACGTTATTAATCTCAACTTTGGAAACTGAACATCACCATATGCACATCGTCCGACCCTGGCGTTACATGAATGGCAATCGAATCCCCATACCCCGAGGAAGAACTTCAAAGTCATTTCATATTTTAGGGGCATATCAAGTTTTCTATAAACTAACATGTTGCAAAACTATTTTGCACGAATATGACTAGGGCAAGCCATCTGGCGACCATTCTTTTGTCATACTTATTTAAACCAATAAAGCTTGCCCCATAATGCAGGCCGGTATTATTTTCAGCTAATTCGAAATCTGTATTCTCTAATTAAAGGTTAAATGTTGGCTCTCGCTACAATACTGCCGAGCGTCAGTAATTTTCAAAAGTCGATATTAGTGTAGGGGGAAAAAAAATCACTTTCTTAAATTAGCAAACATCATCAGTGACATTGGATGGATCTACGAGAAATTTCACCTATGAAGCTTATCCAGACAGCTTTTCTGCAATATTTGTTGACATTAGTTCAAAAAAAGATAATTTTTATTTGCGTTGATTGCATATCAAAAAAAGAAAACGGTCCTAAATCAATTGTTCGGAATCATTTCGGCGATCCCCATCCTGATTGTAGTTGATTTATTAGGGTTTACACTATGTTCCATCAGACTTTCAAACGCCCAAATTGAAATGTTGGACATCTTAAGCTACACCGTGCCATTTCATAATTGCCCCACTGAAATGTCTCTCACAGTGAACATGGTATAAAGTTCCGTTTCTATGTTTTAATAGAAGCATGATGGTGTGTGTGACTTTAAATTGGGTCTGCAATTGATGCAGCTGCAAAACACTAACAAGATTAGTTTAAATATTTATTATCGTGTAACGCGCAATTTTAGTATGTATATTGTGAGCATGCAATGTGCTATTGTGTCTGCACACTGAAGAATCCCATTGCAGCAACATAGCTCGAATTTTTTTTTAAAAAACCATATCTTTATTGTTGTTTGGCAGCACAACAGGCTATGTTCCCTGCTTGAATATTGTGTTAAATGCGCGGCAAGGGAAATTCTTTGAGCGTTTAAACAAAGTCAGGATTACAAGCTTTGCTGATGTTAAAACCTATCCCATTGTTGGCGCATTTTCTTAAGTATGAGTCCACCCGAAGCAGGAAAAAGGAAGTAAATTTCACGATATTTTGGAGACTTCTCTGTTTCTTCATCACAGAAGGGGGTGACAGACAAATAAAACTGAAAATCAGTCTTGAGGTATAGATGTGTAATTGTGTGTCAGGAATGTCCGTAAAATTTTAAGGAAAAAAGGCATATATATTTAAAATATTTTGAAACCTTTATTGCCTATTTGGGAGAGCCAATAAAATTTAACTATCGTTCGGATACTATGGTGTCTCAGCTGAATGTTTAACAGTCAGTTAAACAGTCCCTTGTTTTTTTCCTCCCTCATTCGCCAGCGCGCTTCTCGCTCTCTTATTTGGGAACAGTATTGGTCGCATAAATATCTTATGTTACCATGGTTTATTATGATCTATATAAATCAATATATGCTTCACAACTTCAAAGGTTTACCGAAGCTATACGGTCTTAACAAGTCATGCGGGTGACATTGACGACGTCAGAATCTCTACCAGGACAAATATTGTTTCTTGGAAGCGACCTTCGGCTATCCCTGTGTCTTATTAGTTTGCCTCCAACTTAGCATTATTAAACCATAGTGTGCAGATTGCATTCTGGCGGCAAGCTCCCAGACCAAAAGTTACAAAGCGTATTTTGGTTCCACAATTTAAAAGAAGATTTAAACAAAAATTGTATGTGGCACTGACAACTGTTTACATTGAAAAATCCACGCCTGGTCTAAATGATAGACAGGAATACCGGAAGAAGCTCTTAAATCTATATACTTATAACCAAAAAAAAACTCAGGAAAGTGAAATTGAAATCACCATTTACACAAAGCGACATTCATTATTGATCGCCTATCACTTTCATCTATAGATGCAGTGCAGTGACGGGGACTAGCCTCCTCTTGCAGATTATTGTGAGGGCATTGGGCTCAGGAGGTTACTGCTTTGGGTGTGAGGTTATTGTGCTGTAACCGATGGGCGCTGAAATTCTGTTTAGATTATGAATTCTGACGTCACGTTTTTATGCACATCAGACCTAAACAGCAAAAGCATCGAGCTTTCGAAAAAGAAAATCGAAAATCTGCAGCACCTAACGGATTAGTGAGAAAAGTAAGACATTGGAGTATAAATATAAGTCGATTACTTTTTTTTGCCCACTTCGGGAGTTTTGTATGTTGGTCTCCGCATTGTTTAGGGGGTGCTAGTCCTTATACATGCATTGCTTTGTTGTCACGACTTATCAGTGAATGGACGTTAATTAATGCTCTCCAGAAGCTTGGATGGAGTGGATGATAGGAAGCAACAGGGGATGAATCCCTCCAAAATGGTTTGTCAATGATGAGAAAGAAAAGCCACTGTCAATAAAAGAACCACTAATGATGGCCACACGTCTCTCACCATGTTGTCCAACGTGCCTTTCCATCTCTTGTTGACTATAGTCAAGTGTAATAACTGCATATCCTCAGTCAAGCATTATAGCCTTTCACCGGGTGGATTAATTAGTAAGAGTTGTCACCTCTTCATTTCTTTCTGGCCACCATTTTGGACGAATTTCAAAGTGAGCCACTGTGTGAACATATATAGCGAATGTGGGATTAGAATTTCGATTTTTGCCGTTCTGATAACTTAAGAATTCAAGTGGTCCTTAAAGCTCCATAAATTAAGAGACGGCGCAAAAAAAAATTGTTAAGTCACCGGAAAAAATTGCTTGCTCACTTCACCATCAACCATATCGTAAAACAGGGCGCATGCGTGCAGTTTTTTTTTGCAACATGCTGCAGCCCAGTTACAGCAACGAGCTTGCGGTTTCTGGTGCTGCACTGGGAGCTCATGTATACCTGATATGAGCTTGCTGGTTCAGTTCTTGCCGCTACGTTTATGTTGCAGATATCCCCTTCAAAACAAAACACTTCGGCTGATATGAAACTGACTTCAACAAGAATCGTGCTGCAGAAAGGCTTGCCATCCTCTGTGCGCACACTATGTCATTGCTTTCATTGACATATGTCTGGCTTCTCCCCCTCCCAGCCAAAAGAAAACTTGTGCACGCAACACGTTTCTAAGATAAGTACATAAAACCTCAATCAGTTTGCCATGTATCGATTGGGGCAGCGTCTCTTGAGTCGTGTGGATGCCACATGACTCAAAACAATCCGAGTCAAACGGCACGACCATCTTTACAAAGTGTGGTTACATCTTGAAGTTATCACCTAGATGTTGAGATCCACGCACATACCACATGCAATTCGATCCCTAATTCTTTTTTTTTGTTTCAGTTATGCTTATATGAGGAAATACCGCCCCCTCGCCCCCACCACCATCTCACAGGCATTTAACATCTACATTAAGAGACTTGCTGTCAGCATACTCCGAGTAACTACTGTAAGAACTTGCTAACCTTAAGAGCCATCTGTGTTACAGCAAGATCGTGTAAGGCTGTTGATTAAAATGAATATCTGGCACTTTTGACCGCAATTCGATGTGATTTTTCTGTACCCATTATGATATTTCATTAAGAACCACGATGTACTTAATGCATCTGCCAATAATTCCTCCCGACTTGATTGACAATAATGAATTATTTGCTTGAGACCGAGGTTTCAATTTAGGGCCCCCAAACGTCCATGCAAAACACACAAAAAAATGCTTCCAGGACTTGGGGGAGGGTTGCACTGGACGAAATTCTGTAATCATGGTAATGAATTCATTAGAAAATTGCTTTCCTGCAAATTGCAACTTGTCTGTCACGTCGAGAACCAGCTATTTACGAAACGAGGAGGCTGCTAACTTATTTCACTGACAATTTGCACAAAATTGGAAACGATTGATTTGCGACGCGATGCTGTAATAATCCCACCCCGAAAGAATTCGTGATTAAAAGTTAGGTGCCCATTGTGTCTTTAGTCCCAACCTAATGTGGACTTTAACGTGGAAACTAGCAGGACGAATTGTGGCCAGTTTTAAAGGCGACAGGGATAGAGCTATGAATAGTTTAATTAAAACTAGCTTATATTGTTAAACAAGGTTTTGTGAAAAAAACGGCTGAAAGCATCTGTTTCAGGTTGAATGCTTTTTAACAGATTCCTTTTTTAGTGGTGTCAGGCGCAATGTAATGCCCAGCACTTTCTTGTATAGTGCCGATTTGCCGTGTTCTTGGAAAAAAAAACCCCGACATAATCAAAAAGTGAACAGCAAACAAAAGATGCAGACATTACAAACGATAGTAGAATTGGTTGGGGGGGAGATTTACCCAGCAGAACTCGGCCCTAAATCCGTTCAGGGATAGTAAACAGCGGGGGGAAAGAAGTCTATATTTTAGTACCCTTTTTTTAACTCGTGAGTGCTAAATATTTCTGCTCATGAATTGTTAGCTTAAATGACTGTACGTATTGAGTTATTTCATTTCAGATGCAATGTAGGTCAATTTTTTTGGGAGGGGGCGACTAGATTTACCTTTTTAATGCACTATTCAATAAAGTTTGTTCCAGACTCCAGCTTATTTTTTTTATGTATTGAAAAGGATGATTTTGCAAGACCAAGTGGTCGAGTAGTGGTAGACTCCGCTTACAGAATTGGGAAGAATGCAAGCAACTGGAACAAGAAGAGCAAATGTAATGCCGTTGAATAATAGAGATTACTACAACTCAACCTTGATACAATACTGTAGTAAATTGCATTGAACAAAATGGCGACCGTGCATGAGTTTGAAATGCAAAACCCGGGGTTTGTTAATGAACATTTTTCAACTTTGATATCACACTGCCGCAGAAAAGCAAATGGGTCGAGTTTAATGCGGGGTCTTGTGTTTTATGCACGTTTAAATCGGGGGGAAATCACCGATCATTATTCTATTCATAACACCTAAAACAGTCGTCACTTTTATGTCGTCACTCTTGTCCCTTGAATAGTTACCCTAACATTTTGAAGTTTCGGAAATGTTTGAGCAGGAATTTTCTGAACAGGTACGGCAATATAACATCAACAACAATTGTCGATCAGTCTAAAATGTAGCAACAGTTCTAATATTGCCCTGTCTGCTCAAGGTAGTAATACAAGTCTTTCCATCTTTTATCTCTTTAGAAACGGTCCAGAACTAACGGACTGAAAACGCTTGACAGAGAGGAGAACAAATCGCTGACAAAGAACGCTTTCCGTTTCATCAGCGTCGTTAAGACGACAAGGAAGAATCCCTTAGATAATAACTCCTACTTCAAAGACTTCTGCCCTGAATGGAGAATGTACCATCCTTTTTATTCAGCCACAAGGGTTTGCACTAAAGAGGACTCGACTGTTTGGTTATTTTTCACCGTGTTTATTTTTCGCCATTCACTGGGTACTTGTATAAAATAAACAACAAGACAATTACTAAGAGACGAATTCTCAACTTATCTGCTCACTGGGCCCGGATCGAACCCGCTGGGCTCCCACTCCGAGGAGCCCAGGCAACTTGATTCAGGCCATCTCTAATCCGCCTGAGAATTCGCCCCAACCCCAAAATATTAAAGATTATGATGAAGTGAAGATTGACTGTACTAACCTAGCATGAAACCAAAGGTCAGCGCAAATGTATCTTAATAGAGTGTCTCGAATTGAGTGTGCCTCCTTTGAAGGCAGTTTGCTATTGCTCCGTTCATTACCATAGCGATCCTAGCGTGCGGTGCTGATGTACCATAAAACTCACACTTTGGGATTCTAAAACCCGGCTCTTTGAACAGCCCGAGTCTGATTAGAGTCCTTGTGTCTGTTATACTCTTTCTCATTCTCGGGGCTGAGGCGGGGGTGGGGGGGGGGAGGGCGGGTGCGGGTGTGGTGGGGAGGGGGGAGGCGGTGATCTCTTCGTCCTAAAAGTTTATAGAAAGTTTAACTCGCTCCCTGATTAATTATATCAGATAGAAACAGGAAATAAAAAAAAGTTAATTGACACTTTGACTCAAACCGTCTTTTCTTTACTTTTGTTTTTGGCTGGAGGGTGGGTCGCGAGTTATATTTGTGGTTTTATTTGAATTTGATACAAGTCATGCTTCGCGTGAGACTTTTATGCTGTCGTAAGTTGACTAACAATGATATGAACGACGTAAAACAAATATATAAATGATATATATACATACATACATAGCTACATCCACACAAAACCTTCTTTACATATGATCTATAAGACGTACACATTCCGTTCTTAATGAAAAGACTGGACTAGCTCCAGACTTGGCTTTCAGTATTTAAGTATGACTTGTCTATTGCCATAGAAATCCTAACTCACCATGAAGATTCACCGTTGCGAAGAAATACTTCTTTGTAGAATTTTCTGCTTTGATGTCTCCACAAGGATATTCAGGCTTTTGAGTCGTGGCTGTTTGGATTACCTATAGCAACTGGATGGACATCTGCAACAAGTAAATGAAAAATTAAAGGTGAATGCCTACCCCTCGTAATGACTTTCATTTATAAACTTGCGGATAATTTTACTTTTGGCATCAGCTAAGACTTCAAAACTTCAAAGGAAAAAAATTGTCCAAAAGTTCACTCCATGGGTGTTATTGTTTTGTGGCGAATCCATCACACGCCACCAAAATCTGATCTAAAACTAGACTAAACTACATTTTTAAAAAAAACTTTATATCGATACTATTACTCAACTTTTAATTGTTCTTCTATTGTTTCATGGTTTGGCTGTATGCTCATCGAGAAAGTTTCGACTGGCTTTCCATCTCTTTCACGCGAACATAGATATTGTAAGACATGGGTGCCACATCTTTCTGAAGATGTCTGTCTTCTCCTTCAATTTTCTTCTCCTCGTTTCTTTTTTTTGGACGTAACGCTCTCTGCTCCGGATCTGGGGAAAAACATATTTAAGGAAAGAAAACTAACTTGTTTGACGCCCGATAAAGTCAGACTACTATAGTCACTGGCGGTGCAACAGAGCAAACTGAGAAAAAGATGATTGGATTATTAATATCTTTTCACAGCTGTCCAGAGTTTACTGGAATATATAGTAGATTAGGCTTTCTCTGAGGGAGAAACGAATATATTAACTCCATTTTATTTATCTTGCATAGCAACCTAGTCCCCTTACTGTGCAATACGTTATATCCCACTTGCTAGGCCCCATACACAAAAAGTGAAGAGAAAATAACTAAGCTATGCGGCTAAACGTCAAACACCCTAGCTACGTTTGTATATGAGAGATGGCGAGAAAAAGAAGAAAAAAAAATCAGTTACGAATCATTATTTGGATTGAGCAAAGAAAAGTCGTAGTTTGCAACTTAAGAGATTCCCAAAGGATAAGTACTTTTGTCAAATTTAGACCTTTGATCCATCAAATGTACCATGAGGGGATACTTGCACTAAACAGATCCTAAATTATTTTTACACAGTAGTGGTTTGTTATTGGTTTCTTAGGTTGACTAACATGTGATGTTTTAATCAGAGCAACATCAATATGGTATAATATATATATATATTTCCGTTCATCATTGGTCTATCTGTGTAACTATATATAATATATCTATCCATTATCTACTATCAATTATTATCTTTATCTAATGGACAGCAGGCAATTGCGTGATTTTGCTTTTCATTGTAAAGTGTGACAAACAGCCATTTTATTTTATTTTACAAAATTTATTTTTACAAGACGCATTTACTTGTGAATTCTGACAATACAATTATAAACTATGCACAGTCCATTCGTACATTGGCAAAGTACAATGTGGGTTCAGTACACATTCCAACGATTTCTGCTTAAACAGTAGGATTTCACCGTAACAATACCTCGGTCTTACAACTTTTCACCAACTATTTTTTAAGGGTTCCACAAAGGGAAAACGCGCTTCGCGGATGTTACATTTTAAAGAGAATGCGTTCTATTTAAAAAGAAAACGTGCGTTCAGCGTAAATCAAAAGTTCTAAAATATCTGTAGCTCCCGACTACAAAAAAAAGACTATACCAATGAGTTAGATCTTGGTTTTTAGTAGTGGTTAAATATGTATGACACGGAGATAAGACAGAACCGATGTTTTACTAGGCATATTAACGACAAATGGCTCATTTTCTAAAAGTTTTAAACAGTATTCCTAGTATTATCAATTTGTTACAAACCAGTACGAATGTATATCAAAATAGGAGCAAAAATACAAAAAGAAAAGTATCCTACATAGTCAAAACTTCCAGTTATAAAACACTATAATTTACAGAACACGCGCTAATTATTTAAAATAATCCAAGAAAAAAATGTACACTTGTCTAATCGCCCTGTAATAAAACACTTTGGGTCATTTATACAAAATGTGTTTTATTGTACCATTTTAAATAAATTATTTCAAAGAAAATAAAACAGGAAAAAAAGAAACGAATTATTTAACACAGATGCACGCTGCATTTGTCAATACCAATATTTATATGTTTTTACAGACATATTCTGCAAGGATGCCTAACACCGAAAATGTGGTTTGCAGAATTGCTTTATAAAGTCAAAGGCTAGGCAGGCTTTTAAAGTATCCATTTTGTTTCGGCCTCCAAAGGCTTTTGTTCATTACTATTCACATCAGGTGTACCGAATATCTTCTATCACCCTCCCTGGCTTTCAAAAAAAGAATTGCAACGTACTTTCTTAACAAATCGATATAACAGTGTATTTTTTTCTTCCATAAGAAAGAAAGGTAATAACAAGAAATGAGATAGTGATATTCTTTACACCAACATCTTGTGAAGACAATACTATATGTTGGCATCACTTGTAAGTGAAGGGAGGTGCTGCATTGTTCAATACGCGCATTCTTAATTATAAACTGCAACTTGTGTAAGATTACATTCGGGATACTTTCTCTTTAATACATGTTTTATATATATATATATATATATATATTTGCATGCCAGTGCATTACATTGTTTTCTTAGGCGGTAGGCCTCCAGAAACTCAAGTAGTTCCTCAAGTCCAGTGCAGCAAGGACATTGCTACACCACCAACAACGACCACGTCATGTTTGTTACATTATTGTGGATTCATGTCCGAGTGGCCATAACCTTCTGGTTAGAGAATAGTTCTGGGGTCAGAGTTTCTGTAAGGGTGCTCTCTAGGTCCAGGTGATGAGGAGTTACTTGGAGGTGTTGGGATGCCGCTTGCTCCTGTGCTCTGACACACGTACCACTCGCTGAGGTTAGCTGCGTGGGAAGATGTGATGGGGTCAAGCTGGGAGGCTGGAGCCGGGGGGTCCCGACCTGAGTCCGAAGAAGGCGACACCAGCGAAGGGGTGGAGGATTCGTAGCCCGAGCTGGGAGGTGGAGATTTGCAATGGACCTTCATGTGCTTACGGAGGGAGCTGGGGTGCGTGTACGATTTATCACAGCCCCTTACTTTGCAGTTATAGGGCTTGTCACTTGTATGCACATGCGAGTGCTTTTTCCTGTCGCTGCTGTTAGCAAAACGTCTGTCACAGCCTTCAAACTCGCACTTGAAGGGCTTTTCTCCTGAAGGAAAACCACAAGGGGCAGAGTGATGAGTTCACAGACGTTAAGGTATTACCATTCATTATTAACATTAAGTTATTATCCACTATTAAAAGTGCAATTTAATCACCAACACACATTCCAAGAAATGTTAAATTATCCATTCGAGGCATGCATATTCCAGTGGTAGGTTGCAGGTAGGTTCTTACAGATTTGCTGTGACGTAATGGTTTATCCTTGTTAGTGAAGTTAAAGCTGTGCTTAAAGCCAAGGCCTGCAAACACCGTCACCAAATCAGTGTGACACACAACGGATTTCTGAATTAGCAGAGATGGGAAATTTAGAGAGAGGAAAAAAAAACTTATTTTCAAAAAAGGAGCATCGGTGATTATTCCTATAAAACATTACACTCCCATAAATTCTAAATTTGATTTAAAAAAAACAATCTCCGGTAAATGCAATCCGGTGCGGCTACAAAGCAAGGCTGCGTGCTTTACAGCAGAGGTCCTTCACTGAACTCTCAAAATGTCGATTTAATATTACACCGTAATTAGCCAAACGTTCAGAAAGCCGTTAGAATAATTTGACCTTCACTTGCTAGGTTGAGACGGCCAATCAACGATATTAGTGTAGTACAAGCTAGTGGTAAGTTAGTGGACCCAAGGGGAAGCCCAGACTCATAAACACTGTTATTGTGCCGTGTCTGGAGCGTCCGACACTGTGAGCATGAAGTCTGCTCTGACAATTCCCGAGAGCTCTAAACTCCTCCTGGCTACACATTTCTCCTTCTTTACTATTAATGCTGTGTATAAAGGAGTGAGTAATATAAGATTAACTGCGACCAATCCTTGTTAAGTGTCATCTCACCAGTTAGCTTAGTCCGGGCTAAAATAAATAAGTCGACGAAAGCCTCCCTGAAATTGAATTCAAACTTTGCATTAGATAACTTGGAGAGAGAGAGAGGAATAAATGTCTACCTGGTGATAAGCTCTGCAAGCGGGTTTCACATTCTAATCAATCTTTTAACATGCATGTTTAATTCCAGCTTTGGACTTTGTACGGTAATATTTTATAAGTGAGGTGACAAAACTACTGAAGCCTCTGTTTACCCAGAGGCGATCTTTTCATGCTTGTTGAAATAAATAATGTAAAAGGGACGGGATTTCAATTCAATAAAACTAGCCTATAAAGGACTGAAGCCAATCAAACGGCATGAATATTTTACAAGATAATTACTTTGTTAATAGAATTACTATACTTGCTATTTTTTATTTAAGAATTTAGTAACAATAGTGTGTGCAATTTTAAACTAAAAGAGAAATGCAGTATTTATCACAGCTACAGTGATTAATTGCAACATATGGGGAATGCTATTTAACTGAAATATGGGAACGTGTGAGCACTCAACTCAACTAAACACACGGCCCTTTCATGGGCTACTGTAGTATTTTTTAAATAAATAGAAATATGGTCTGTCCAATGAATTGTTCTTGCAAATTAAGTGCTCATCACTCTAAACTGCTGAGCTGAAGTCCATGCAGTGCTAGGAAAGTTTGTTTAGGCAAGCACAGACAATACTATCAAGTGTCAGATACGCACAGTGTGCGTATGTGGGCCCACAGCACAAATGAATTTGTGTATCTTGTGCTATCGGTTGTTTAAAAATATTAAACGTAACGCGTTCATTACGTGGTATATTTTTGAATTATCCATTTCACACATTACCTCCGCTACAACGTGCCCCTTACATTGTATTTCTTTTCCCCAACTAAACGCTGCAGTTTAGAAATGTTATCTTTAAATTGTAAATGGAAAATATCTTTTGAATTTGAAATATACCGAGGAACAGACCTAGAAAAAGACCCACACCACCGCCCCCCACCCCCACCCCACCCCCGCCCCCACTTGTTATGATATGCATTCAAAACACACCTTCCATTCGGTTGAAACCCCCAAAACGGACATTGCACATAATGTAACGAGTAAATACAAGAGATGGTTGCGAGGCATGGTGGAGAAAACATAAGCGGACAGTTTGGAAGAGTTTACAAGTTTCGGTGCAGGAAAGTGCCTCAGATGAAAATGTGCCTCCTCATTTTGCAAAGAGTCACCCCCCCCACCCCCAAACCTTCCGCCCACCTCTCACACCCTCCTCCCCCTCCCACCCAATCCTCAAACAACATTCTCCCCACAAGCCCCCCCTCCGCCGAATACCCCCCCCCCGCTCCACCTCCACACACCGCCAGTCCAACCACCACACCTTCTCAAACTTCCACTCGAGATCGAAAGGAAACAGCCAAGAAACATGTTTTGCTACCACAAGACTGACCATAAAACTGAAATATCTTCGGCTTCTGAGGGGGGAGAGATTCGAAGGGAAGTCCCCGGCTAGGTTTTCTAGGCCGCGCTCAAGGCGCATAATAACAGAGAGCGAGTCCCCGCGACGGATCGAACCGCTGCTGCAAGCCCAATTAATAGAGGCTTTTCCCAGGGAGTGCGATTTTTTTTAATCTGCGCGGTTTCATTACTTATAGATTATTCCTGGCTTGGGAAGTTCAAACGCAGCTTTGAATACGCTTCGATCTACTCAATTTCCTTGCTGCTAAGTGGAACTAGCAGATGTTTTTGACACATGTCCCAGTTTCAGAGATGGTTCTGCAAATGACATTTTCGGAAAACGTAGGCCTGAACATTTGTTTTCATTGAGTCTGAGGCTTCTAACGTCTTTAGATTTTTTTAAATATATATAAAAAAAACAAGTAGATTAGGATGCAGATAAACACTTGTAGTGCAGTTACTGCACATGGTGATTGGAGTTAACAGATTTATGTTCGTGGGACACTGCAACGAATAGGACAAAATATGCAATTCACTCATTAATAATTCTCAGCTAAAGCATTGACTGAAATTTACTTAATGACAAGACGGGGTCCACAGAGTTCCAAATGTTACGTTTTGGAACAATCTTTAATAATAGCTTAGGGGAAGAAAGCCAGTGACTTTCACTTTTTGCAGATATTGAATCAGACTGTTTTATTATCTGCAACCGCACGAGTGTTTACAGCGAATACATGATAAATTATTTACTACCCACAGCAATGCAAAGTTCTTAGAGCTGTGTGACATATACAAATGCTGCAAAAATCAGGCTACTTTCCAAGCCACATCAAGCCCAGCTTCGCTGTCTATTTGGACTGAAGTATCCCCTGGTAACAGACCGAAAACACTGTAATGAACTTTCGGGTACCGTAAAATGAAGTAAAACAGAATGATAATGATCCTTCGAAAATACTGACCTGTGTGAGTTCTTTTGTGGATCTTGAGGTTTTCTGATCTGGCAAAGACTTTGCCACAGCCAGGGAATGGACAGGGGAATGGTTTCTCGCCAGTGTGGACTCTGATGTGATTTACAAGTTTATATTTGGCTTTGAAAGGTTTTCCCTCTCTTGGACACTCTTCCCAGAAACAGATATGATTCGACTGCTCTGGTCCCCCAACGTGTTCCACTGTTACGTGAGTAACCAATTCGTGCATCGTGCTAAAAGTTTTTGAGCATGGTTTTTTAGTGACAGGGTCCGGTTCAGTCCACTTGCAGATCAGTTCCTGCTTGATGGGTTGTCTCATGTAGCGAAAAAATGCACCTGGACCGTGGTGGCCAGTCAGGTTCATGTTAATATTCATGCCACCGTAGCCATGTAGAGGGGAAGAGGCAAAGGGATCACTCCTGGAACTTGCTACTTGACTGTAGTGATCAGACCTGGCGTACATGTCTCCAGGTAGCCCCAGTCTTAACTGTCCGTTCAGATGGTGTCCAGCTGGGGCTGTATGGGAAGCCTGGTCATGCAGTCCAGGGAATAGAGAGTGGCTTCCAGCCTCGGGGTGACCATGGTGTCCGGGGTAGCTACCTGTTGTTGATACAAACATTCCGTGGTGAGAACTTGTGCCAGGATATTGATCAGTGAGACCTGGCATTACTGAGGATGTCAAATCTCTGCGGATGAGGAAGTCTCTACCTGCCGAGATAGCCTGGGCAGTGTAGCTGGCGTGGGAGTGAGAGACCGAGTAACTGACTGCTGCCGCCGCCTGCGCTGGGCCAAAAGCTGCCGTTGGATTGGAGACAGCCTCAGCGTGGCCTGCCATATGATGGTGATGATGATGGTGGTGATGGTGGTGGGGATGGGTTGGGCTGAGTTTAAGCGCAGCGGCGGCTGCAGGGTGCCCCATGTGTTCAGGCCCGAAAGGACTCGGCCCCAGGCGGGGTTCTCCAGCACTCTCCCCAGGGTGCGTGTGTGCCATTGAGTGGGGATGGCCGCTGAGCCCCGGGAAGCCTGTCATGCTCTGGGGGGGATGGTGATGATGATGGTGATGGTGGTGAGCTCCTGCCAAATCTACTAATCTCAGCGCTGGGTTTCGCTTGGCGAATGTTGGGTCCATCATCGGACTCCCCAAAGCATCCATGCTCAATAATGCCTAACAGCGGGGAAAAAAAAAGACACAAAAAAAACTTTTTTTCTCTCTTTAAAGTTACCGAACTTTAGAAAGTCGTTCTTTGCCAACGTTGATAGCCATTCGGTGTAGAGAGTGTGCAGACGGATTGCAGCAGCAGGACGCATTGAGAAACTGATTTGAGATTCATGAACAGCTTTGCAGCCCGTCGAGCTCTGCGAGCAGCCAGCAATCCCATTGGTCACTTACAGATGATTGACAATGCCAGTTACAGGGCCCAGTCAGGGCACATGCGTATTTCCACCAAGTGGTTGGGGGTGGGGGTGAGGGGAGAGCCATAGACACAGAGAGAGAGAGAGAGAGAGAGAACGCTGAAAAGTCTCTTTTTTTGGCCAGGGGATGTGTTTTTTTTTGGTTGGCTTCTTTCAAACATATTCATTTTATTACTACTAACTCTGAGTGGAAGGCGGTTTCGTGTTTCAGCGATTTTCTACAAAACTAAATAAATAAAATGAGGATTTTTTTTCTCTAAAAGTTGATGGGAGTTGGCTTTTTCTCCCTTAACCGCAAAGAATGAATGACTAGCGTCCCCCCCCCCCTCCCCGCCACCCCGTCCCCCTCTCAGACACTTGATCATGCAGTAATTCATTTCTGGGAGGGGGGTGGTGTGGGGTGTGGGAGGCGGTTAGCATCAGATCCATCAAGCTGCGATAAATTGGGACAGGATTTAACGGGTTTTTTTTTTCGCTGAAGGTTACTCCTTAGTTGTTAGCCTGTGTGCACATGCAAGTTTCCCTAAATTATGAAACTAAATTAGGTATGTTCCTGATTAACAAGCACCCACTGGGCACTTTTTTTTCGGAGCGGTTCAATTGGAACCGTCTATTAGACTAAAGAGAACAAGAGTGCGCAGCAGTAAAGTTTGATAATTTACGAGGTGTTATGTGCCCCGTGTACGCTGCACGAACAAATGTACAGTTAGGAGAGTCGGAAAGTTTATCCCAAGCCCGGTCAGATATCATCATCTCTTTAGCGGTATCCCTGGCCGCATCCCCGTCCCCACCACCACCTCCTCCCCCCAGGCTTTTTTTTTATATTTCACCCACCTCAACCCCTGCGACTAACGTTAAGAACCGAAGTTTTAAATGGACGGGAAAGGGAGATTAGAGAGTTGAAGTGAAAACGGTCCGTTTATGCTCGGGCGGGAAATTAGTCGTTTTTTTTTTAATCTTTCCCGAATTCCAGGCGTGTTATGGTCCCCTTTATTTTCGGACAAAATCAGACGCCGAGTTCTTCTTCCGAGCAGCGCAGCCGATCTAAGAGACCCCCCCAAGTCAGTGGTATCTGTTAACTTTTGTTTTAGGAACTTAACTTTTTGAGTTCTGCCTGCAGTCGCGGGCATTTCCCCCAAGCCAGAATCCGGGGAAGTTTGGGTTCTGGTGGAGGGATGTGGGATGGCGGCAAGAGGGGGACGTAGTCGGGTGATGGGGGAGGTGGGCGATTGGTGGAGGGGGGAAGCTGGGCTAGTTTTATTTTCTCAGCTTTCTTTTTGTTTTGGAGAGGGTAAGTTTTCATTTTGTTTCAATGCTGTGTTTGGACGGATTGCCGAGAGTTCTGGATCGCCGCCTGGATACAATCGGCATTTTGCTGCCTTTTATTTCACGCTCTACTTCACCCCCCCCCCCAAAAAAAAAAACCTGTTTTCAATTTCAAGTTTGTGAATGCGAAAGTACACCGTGCTGCGAGAATCTGTAAATGCTGCGATCCGCGAAAAGGAAACTCGCATCGCTAGGGGAAGAGGGGAAAAAAGAAAGTGAGCTGCAGTGTACTATCGAGAGGAATTGCAAAACAAAAACACAGATAGGGCAATGATAAATTGCCAGTAGATCGCCTCTGTCTACGTAAACACGAGTGAGAGGCTTTTTAGACCGAACTGCGCTCCATATATCAGTCTCACTTTTTCATATGTTTCCTCTAATACCAGAACGTGATGCTAGCCGCAATCCCTCCCACCCCCACCGCCTCCCCCCTCCCTCCACACTCCAACATATATGCCCGCAACTGTAACTTGTCCTCACTGCATATTGTCTTTTATATTCGCCCTGACTGCATACGCCCGTCTAAAACCGTGCATATGCAAGAGAAAAAAAAAAGTAGTTTAGCGTCTTTTTTTTTGGAAACAACGAAGGGGAGGGTAACACAAACCAGGCCACTAACTCAAATATGTACGTTGTAGCCCCTCTCAGATTTGCTCAGCAGAAGGGAAGCGGAAACCCCGGTGCTGCGCTTTCCCGTGGATTTAGGCCGTCGTTCTAAGCTGATCTGGCGACAGAGCTTGAAGCCTGCAGTCTAGCACACGGCATACCTACAATACAAGAAAGAGAGAGAGAGAGAGAAAAGGTAGGTTTCTGAAAAGGAGTTGTGAGTGATAGGGTGGACAGAAATTTATGGTGGGAAGGGAGGTGGGGTGGGGGGGGAAGGTAGTGGTGTGGATGGGAGGTGATGAGGGGCAAGGTGGGTGGGCGGGGGGGGGGGAGAGCTTGAGAGAGCGAAATAGCAAATTTAAGGTGTGTGTTTTTTTGGGGGGGGAGTACGGGGGGGGAGGGGGGGAAGAGAAAGAAGCAGAAAGACGTAAGTAATGCCAAACGTGCGAGGAATATACCCAGAGACAAGCAAAATACTCAGAACAAGAAAGAAAAATGTTTCTCACCACCCCCCCTACAAAAAAGTATGATCAAATGAGAACACGTGGGGGAAGGGTAGGGGCACGGCAGCGGAGAAAACAATCACACAGTTGTCCACAACAATTCTCCGCAGTCATAGCAAGTATGTTAAATATGATGAAGGGCTCGCTGGATTTGTAAACATCAACCTCAACTTCCCCCCCCCCCCCCCACACACACACCCTAAAACTGAAGACACGCCATTCAAATAATGCGAAAAATGTAATTAACTCATGTTCACTGTTTACTAGTAATTTCAGATATGATCTTAAAGGCTTTTGGGATATTTAATGTTGTGCAGTGAAGGTTAGATTGAAGTTGCATTGCTAGCTGCATAACTCTGTGCATCCCCCCCTTCCTTTCCCTCCCCCCACCCCGTCCAATTATTTACAATAAGTGTTTCACTTGCTCGCATTCGATATTTGTGCCCAGACCATTTATGCCTCAGACCATCATTCGGAGTCCCAAACCGAATTAATGACCAGCACAATCTGGAGTGTCTAAACCCCATCATCAACTCCCCTTCCCCATCATCCCCCACCACATTACTTCCCCTTCCACACACACACAAACATATCTCCTGCCCCCATCCCAACACACTCCAAAGCTCTAACGTGTAATAGAGAAGGATGCAATGTGGGTCTCTGATTGTTGACACGTTTGTATTTCAGCCTCCAGGGCTTCACACTGCAGGCTTAAACTGGGATTCGCACTTGTGCTGCTGCATACCTGGTCAAGTCCCCACCTTGATGTCAGTTTACCCGTTGTCTTTCGAGCAGTTTGTCAGTCGCGAGCGACGGTCCCTAGAAAAGAGCACAGTGCTTATATGCAGGTTGCAATATAGCAATGTTTGCTACAGCCTAAATCTAGATTAGTGGAATCTCTGAAGTAAACGTATTGTAAAATATCCAATTTGCACGGTGTGACTGAGCGTAATGTTGTTATACTATACAATTCTACATTTATTCCACATAACGTGACATGGACCTCTGACTTTTCCCATCTTATTTAAGTTGTTGAAAGACAATCACGAGATTGTTCATTGCAATTGACTTTTAAGAATTTTTGATATGCAATATGCATTGCCGATCACGCTGTTTATTTTTCTTCGTTGTCAATATCTATTTTGGCAGATGGCAAATTTTGCACTTTTAGTTAAGTATAAAATGCGTACAGTGCCATAATAATGCAATTATACAGATGAAGTGAGGGTTCTTCAGTTTCCCTCTTTATTTCACGTAATTGATCTTTCCAGTCTATCGTTTAATTCATTTGCAAAGATTGTAAACGTCGATAAAGTGTGGAAAAGTTTATTTTTGCTGGACATATGGTTTACATTGTAGTCCAAACAAAATTCCTCAGAAATTAGCGCGTTACTACTTCTCTTACCGACAGGATATTTCACTATGTGATTAAGATGTCACAGAATAATACGAGGCAGACGTTATATCCTTCTTATGGCGGGCAGTTCACAGCTTCCTGCACCCCATTATAAACAGGAAATTATTGCAGAATTCCAGGTTTGCAGACTGCAGGATCAGCACTAAAGAAATCCAACAGAGATGCTAAGGAACTTTGATTAAACCCTAGTGTAAAGTGAAGCCCGGCGGGAAAAGAAAACATTGGAAATGCAACAAATAGGCGTGGTATTTGCTTTTGGTTAAGTCAGAACTGAGCAGTGTAAATTCCAAATTAAATTATTTTCTGGCAAAATTTACTTTCGGAAAATGCATTGAAATAAACAGTTTAAGGGAAACCCGCTCTTTTTACTGAAGCTCAACTCTGGAATAGTTTTGATGCAATATTTTATTCCCTCCTTCTAATCAGAAGCTCGATTTAAAAAAAAACAGCTAGAAGCCTAGTAATTTAGATTCCCAAGATTCCATGCGTTATACTTGTACCTTTCAACCCACCCACCAAACGCTTGGCGTAATGAACAAGGAAATACTTCATTTTTACTACAGATTAATTTGGCTTGTTGCATATCTATGGGTTTGTATATGCTTGCAGTTTAAATCATATGGTTTAATCTGAGAATCAACTGACTCCTGGTGTCAACAGATACAATGATCCAACTACATTTCTGGGAAACTGTAATTGTTTCCTCACGAAATCGTTCAAAAAAAGGATAATGAAACCTGAAAAACAGAATGAGCTAGTTCATCTAATTGCTAGGAAAAACTCTACACAACCAAGATGTGAGTGGCTTACATTAGTTGCCATACATAACAGCTAGAATTCGGTACATTTCGGCCTTCATCGATGTGCATTTTGTAAATATTTGTGGAAGAATTTTGATTAAAAACACGTCCTTTAGCAGGCTTATGTGCAAAATATGCAAAGAGTCCCTTTTAAGAAACAATAATCAAACAAGGGTAGCATTCTAAATAAAGCAACTCCAGTAAGTGTGCAGTACTGAATGATACACTTTACATTTCAATAAGCGACATTGGTATGTTACAAGATAAAGGACCGAAAGTATGGTTGCGTTTTACATATACTGCATTGACTGTTATTATTACCTTTAAAAATACATATGTAATTGTCCTGTGTAAGATGCCGCATAGAGACCCCTCCCCTAGTAACTCACGATGTTAATTTTATGTACCAATAATTGTTAGGCTGTTGGTTGGTTAATGACATTATTGAAAGTATTCGTCAAGCAACACCGATTGGTTTCATTGTTTTGTTTTCCCCGGCAATATTTCAGTAACGACATCATACCTGCTATGTACTCATGCAATATTGCAAACGTCAGCTACAAAATAAGAAGAAATATGTTACTATACATGTTTGACAGCAATTGAAACAGTAAAAGGCTAGGGAACCTCAATGGACAGTATAGTCGTAATCCATAGCCATGAGTGTCTGGACGGAAGGAGGCATTTGTTTCACTGAGCGCTACAGTTAATCCCATCGGCGGAAGTTAGGGTGTGATAACAAGTTATCACCATAGTGGAGAATACTACGAACCCTCTCTCTCTATATATACATATATATAATATATAAATGTCACTTAAGATCACTATTTTCACCTTTAGTAAAGACCACGGCGTAAACATGCTGCACATAGATACTAAATTATATAGAATATTGCGAAATTTCAAGCATAATACTCCAGTTCAGAAAAAAGAAAACATGCACACAGCAAGTTAATTTACCTGTTGTTTTGATCATGGAGATAGCCATCATGGTCTAGGTCACCTCTCAGCAGTCAATGGTTGGAACTCTTAAAAGAGCCTAGGAAAGGAGCTAGAAATAAAAAACTTGCACAATTCATTCGATATAACGTGCATACGATTGGATCAATGCAGGATTATTACACTAATAAGCGGCACTATTTAAATTTCACAGGGTTAAATGTGTGACTGACGCAAAACACATTTGTGAACAATATTTTAAACATTTTACAATCACCGATTAATTTTAAAAAAACACACACATTTGTGAATTCCATAAATCTGAACGATATCGATTTTAGCATTGTCAGAAATATTAATGTTCTGATGGCTTTAAGAAGGCCTACAAGTTGTGCGGTTTTTGTCCCACTGTGTTGTTAATACAGAATTACTGTGAAGACGAGTCTACACTTTCAAAGTTGTGGTCATTCTCTTGCCATTTCCACCCCCCCCCCCCCCCACCATCACCCCCAAAGCCCTACCTCTCCCTAGCCCCCACCCATCTCTTATCCCCAACTTGATAATCCATTAGCTTTGGCCACAATAAATCGACAAATATATTTCTGGTAATTTCTACATTACCTCTCCATCATTGACAAACGATTCTAATTTTGGAAAGTTTTTTTTTTCTCTGATACGGGTCCGACTGTACGTGGCTGTGATTAAGCACTGAAATGTAGATACCTGTAACCCTGATACTTATAAGGGGGCATAAACCTATCACGGAGATCAAAGTCTCAGACTTGAATTGATCCAAATACGCGTCCAATTTTCATTACACTCAAACCGTCCGTAAATAAATTAAAGAATGCAAGTGTCATGGAATAATATGGCAGTCCAGGCACATTGGGTCGAAGGTTGTTGTTACAATGCGATGGTCGTCAAATATTAATTCTAGTACTGCCATGCAGAGAACATTGAACTACAGCAAACAGCTGCTTGTGGGATGTACTGTCACTAATTTGTACAGTATGTGACACATAAAACACTGCAAGTGACAACGATAGAGACTGGAGATTGAAAACCAAGAGTTAAGAGAGGAATTTAAAAAAATTGTGTTTGATCTTAATTTCATAGGTAAGTGTTTTATACTAGTAATCTCGTCAGGGGCAACGATTGCTTTAAAACAATTCTGTATTCAGGTTTATGCAGAAGACAGTGTAAGTCTACATGCTAATAAGTTACCAATTGAGCAAATAACAACTTTCAGTTCCTCTCCACATACTGAGGGAGCAATGATGCCATGGTAAAACCTGAAGCAGTTCTTCAGTAAGAAAGTGTTTTTAAACGTAATCACGGGAATTATTAAAAATGAATAGTTCCTTCAGTCGCAAGCAGGCCTGTATTTCAATGGGTGCAATTCGAATTTTGCAGTTAGCTGCAAGTTCACAATTTGATGATGTTAAACGTTGCACTTGTATTAAAACTGGTGACGGCTGGATTTGATTATGGACACAGTGTGTTAAATAGTTCTGAGGGGAAAAACCAGGGTTGGCAGTTTCAGTTTTTAATAAACAGTATCAATAGAAAGAATTTCCAAGAAAAACTGTGCCGAAGCAACTATTTTAGAAACATGATTTTGTGTGTGTGTGTGCGTGTGTGTGTGTGTGTTGTGCATCAGTAATCCCTCAAATTAATGCTTAGACCTGTAAATTTTTCTTACAGTGGCACCCTTCACTGTAAGTGCAGTTTTGGAAGGGATTCCTAGATTCTTCTATTGCATTATATTGCCTCAAACAGGCCAGCAACACAACGGGATGTTTGACAACTTACAAAAAAAAGTGCTTTCGTAATAACTTTTTGGTACAATGAGGCAGACGAATACACAGCCAGATGATTGAACTCCCAGATACTTAGATAGATAGATAGATCAAACGAATCCAGTAAAACAAAGTTGAAAGTTAGTGGGCGGATGCTTTAAGGTACATTTGCTCTTTAAATAAATAACATGGTTAACAAAATAACAGGATTAGTTTTGTTGCTGGTTTCAATTTCTCCAAATCAGGTCATGAAGCCACAAGAACGTAGCTAGCTCGCGTAACTCTGGATACCTGGCTAAATTTAATGGGATAACATTTTGTCCTGTTGAAGAACTGAGAGGCTGCTAATATGTAAAGTGCACTAACAATACCATAACAAGACTTACTATATGAACGCATTTTCCACAATAAATTATTGATCTATTAACTGCCATAGTACTTAATTATTCTGATTTTTGATATATTTTTACATATTTTTCCAAATTGGCCCAATCCCATGCTAGCTGCAGAATATAGTTGTGACATTTCAGATCTTGCTCTAGGTCTGTATGCTTAATATTAAACCTAATATTGCTGATGGCTAGACGGTACAATGTCTCATGAACTCGGTGTGCCAACCCCAGAACTCAGAAAATTTAGTGAACTTCCACATACAATGTGAAAACATTCGTGTCCTGGCGGATTTTACGCTAGCTTGTTTTTGATGTGTTTTTTTAGTTAAGTGGATGGAAAGCATACATTTCAAAACTGCAGGAGTGTGTCCAGTAAAACTGCCTTTCACACTATTGTTCCACAGTTGTCCACATCGAAAAATAAATACATGGGAAAAAAGTTCGTCCTTTCCAAAAAGTTGGAAATCTCTAGCTTTGAACTTTTGACGCAATCCTTAAACCATCTACAGCCCAAGAATAAATTCAGTAAAATAAGATACAGGAACTAGTGTCAGAATATTTTATTTCAACATCGGGGCTCCCCGATACGTTGCGTAAAGGACCTACAAATTTGGTAACGCGAAATTTACGTGAAAATATTACGTAGATAATTTTTTTCCATCTCTCTCTATATATTTATGTATATAGCGTATATATGTGTGTACACAACACACACACACACTGGAAGTAATTCCAAAAAATGGAAATATCTTTGTACAACAAATCGGTCAAAGTACCAATCACATCTCTTATAGTGATGTGATGCACAGATCTCAAGGCAAGCAGGCGGATAATGGGTAAAGGCAAGGGTGACCTTCAAACTTCCCCCACTCACCTCCCCCCCCACCCCCCTCCACACCCCCCCGCCCAAAGTTTCTAAGGCGAACCTCAGGCAGTTGGAATTTTAATTCAAAGCCACGGGCAACTTGAAACAAAATACTAGAAATGTGAGTGTCTGCCTAATCGGAAGTATAATAAAATGTTTAAACGCTTGGCTTTGGGCACTATTAGAACTAATAAGTTTGAGCGGAGCTGAGTTTTTATTTGAGTTTGCCCAGATATCTGTTGACGACGAGTTTAATTTTGGGGTTTGCTTTGATGAGGATTTATTTAAGGGCATGTGTAAAAAATGATTCATAATCTCGCTTGCCTGAATGATAATAAGAAGAAAAAGAAAGTTAAAACACCGCCACATGAGAAACAAATCAATGAAGCACCCAACACCGGAATCTCAACGTACCTAACTAGCGAATAGATTTAATAGCAGGAAAATTGCATTCCGTTCCGTGGTCCAAATAAAGAGCGTATATATATTGAACTATTGTCATCCACTTTAGCCAACGACTCTTTCAACACAGCTAATATTTTCCGAGGTATGCATTGTGTGGCATTGTGTGACTCTGGCACATGTGGTCGGTCACGGGTCAGGGGTCAAAAGATATGGTATTTCAAAAGTCGGGGACTTCAGAGCTGTTCTTGCGCGCAAAAGCCAAGTGACTAACTTGATTGGGATCAGTTTAAACAGTGATAAGTATGATAAACGGGAAAAAAAACTATGTGAGTCCCTGAAACTGTATGAGAAAAATCCTAAACTATGGGGTGACATTTAGCATTATTGCATTTCGAACAATGAGGAAAAGCAGATCTGGAGAGAGAAGAAAAAGATATCAATTAAACATGCGGTGCTGGGGTCAGTCATCAGGAACAAATTTGCAAGATAACTTTTGCATTACAATTGAATTCACTTAAATGGCGTTCCATTAGTGGGAATTTGTGTTTAAGGAGAGCGTGGACGCAACTACCAATTCATTATCTCAAATATTCGAAAGCGTTTACTTATCAAGAGAACGCGGGATAAAGGTCACGCGTTGCTCAACTCACAAACTGAAGAACTTCCAAATATACATTCGCGCATCCGAAAAATAAACCGTATTGGGTACAAAAATGCGCAGAGTTGTAAAACTCGACTTTAATGGCAGCAACGTATACGATATATATGTTCGTCGCAAATAAGCGGTTGAACGATTAACTTCGTTTCCGAGGTATAAATCAAATTTAAATTTTAAATCGGACTGGATGAAAATAGCCAGCGCTTTAAAGCGAGTAAAAACAATTCCTTTTGTAAACTAACACTTCAACCCCGAGGCAAACGTTCCCCCCACGACCCTCCCTTCCACAGAACAACTAACTGCTTTGCTATCCATCGACTGAAAACAATCCGAGGCAAAATATCGGTTCACACAAGTGCATTCGAATGGAAATGTATAATTCAGAGCCATTCGCACCTAGATTGCTTTTATTACAACATGATGGCCCCTGACAAGGGCTATTCTGAGGAAACAAAAATCTGACTGATATCTCCATTCTCTTTTTAGTCAATTGCATTTACATGAAAGATGATGGAAATTCAGAGGTCAGGAGTCGTTTAGTAAAAGTCAGTCGAATACACGTGCCTCTCTTACCGTCCTCCACCTGTTGAAGAAGATGCCTTCGATCGTTTAATTCAGGTAACTTCGAAGTAAAAAAAAATCTACTTTGGAGCTTTGTCTAGGTAGCCATTCTTCATTTCGCCTTTTCAAGGTTTCTGGAAGCAGTTAGGGAATGTATGATGAAGCAGAAATGAGCCGTCAGGATGATATTTTAATGGCTTATATGTCACGTCGGTGCATGTGGCTTTGAACTCAAGCAGCCTGCGTTTCCTGCGGAGAGCGCCGCAAATCCCACTTGATAACTTCCACCATCCCACAACTTTTAAAATCAGCCCTTCTTTGTATATTCGGAGATGGTAGCCCAAAGATAATGCTATGGGAAACGTTTACTTTTCATACTCTTAAAGTGTCCCTTTAGAATTTGCACACTCTATCAGCGCGCAGTAAATCTTTTTGAATCAAATTACGCCTGCTTCTGCTACTAGACTGCTGTGATTTTAATATCCATGTTTTCAGCATATTGCATCATTTAGAGCAATGCCGTGATGTTAGCTATTGTACTCACTCAGCAAGTCAATATCGCGTTCCACTTAATTCTTGGGGCGCAGATACAAGGACCGAAGCAGGGTGAAAAAAAACATTTCATTATGTGCACTGCAAATTTGGAATCTGTTGCATCGGGAAAGCCAGGTTAACTGGCAACACCCTCGCACAAGGACCGTCAAAGCACCTAAAAACTTGCACTTGGAATTCTCTAGCAAGCAGCCACGCCGCCCTAATAGTCATCAGCAAAATGAGCACAGCCTCAAGTCGTCGTAAATTGGGAATATGCACTTAACAGCCACTCATTTTAAACCCTTTGATGCTACAACACTGCAATCGTGGAGATTGCACCCCCCTACCCCTCCCCTCAGTTTACTAACATTTAATGTTAAACTTGTTTCCTTGCAGAAAAATGCGGCTGAAAAATATAACTGGAACTTCATTGCCACACACTTGCGCCAATAGTTCCGCGCGAACAATATTTTTTCCTCCCCCTTCCCCCCACTAAAGATTAACCTGTTGTACTTTCTATGAAAACCTTTAAGATGTATGAGTTTTTTTTAACAAAACGTAAGCAAGCCAGAGTGTTCGTATAAATGTGTTGTTCGATAAGGGGGGAAAATGCTAAAGTGGGAAGACAGGAAACATAGCAACTAATTCAAAGTGCCCTTCAAAAAAGTGATGGTCTGCTAACGGAGATAATTATTGAAGGATGCGGCAAGGCTTCTTTGTAATAAAATAAGACTTTAACACACAGATTTAGCTTCAAGGAAATCCATTGAAGTGGCGAACAAAAGGTAAATTGAACGATTCCGATTCTTTGTTGGCTTTTTTACGTTTCTATTACTAGAATATAATTAGACTTAATGAATATGCAAACCATTGGCCTCACGTAAATAATTAAATTACTTTGCAGAAACACAGAAGATGGACTTTAACAAATTTGGGGCCGTGAATGGCAAGGAATAAACTAAAACATGAGGTGGAAATAAGCTATATTTTTTTCTTAGCTGACAGTATTCATAACGCATTTTCGCTCTCTTTGTCCATAATCGATGAAAGAAGCAAATCTGTTTTTTTTAGAAAGGGGGGAATCCTTACTCGCAGCTATTCTGCAATTGTTCGAGAGCCTATAGATATGTATAGCGGCGATTCAGTGTCACTGTGGTTTAAAAAAAAGGCCCAAGCAAGATGTTTTCAGTCGCCTTTTACATGGGGAGAGACAGGTTAATCAAGGGTTTCGCCTTCAAAAAACAACCAAGTGTTGTATGTTTGCACTGAATCCAAACATATGCATTTTCCTAACCCAATTCAAGAGAGTGTTCTTTCTCTTTTTGCTCACTCATCTGGGTAAGTGAATTTTCACCGGCGATCAAAAAGCTACTGAACAACAAAGGAAGCCGCCCGCTTTTTTTCCCCCCTCGTCTGGAGTTGTGGCACATTAACGAATCTCAAGCAGGCATGACAAGGGGTGACTGATTTGTGAAGTCGAAGAAGACAAGAGTTTTTTTTTCTCTCTCCCTCTTCAGTACTCTCTTTGCACCACCAACCCCCACCTCCTCTCTCCCCCCTCCAACCCCCACAACCCCCTCCCCCCCCACTCCTCTTCCCATATTATATCTATAAAAAACAGAGAGAGTGAAAAAGAAAGGGAAATCTGGACTCGACAATAATTTATCAGGAGCCACTGTCATGCGCGTACAATACCTGGGATTGATGAGGCGAGCGGGCCAATCAGGCGGCGGGAGCAAGGGCGGGCGCCTGTGATTGGCGGCCTGGCGCAACGGGGCAGCACGGGCCTGACCAATGGGCAGAGACGCCCTCCGCCACGTGACTCCTCCCCCAACTCCCATTCATCAAGGGGATGGTGTTGTCTCTTCAATTCATTTATCTGCAGGAATGATTGCCGCTATCATTCTCGAGCTCACCGCCCGGCTGATGAGGTGAAAGTTTCTCCCCAGGAAGATAAACCGCAAAAGACAATATTGCATGATTTGCGTTTGCAGAGGGGGGAAGAAAATACCTTTCAGCAAATTCCCACACGCTGAAGAGAAGAGGGAGAAGGAGGGGAGAAAAAAAAGGGGAAACAAAAAGGAGTTTTTGCAAGTCCTCCAAACAGACTCTGAGACTATTTTGTATTAAGCAAGTTTCGTTGTGAATTGTCTGTAGCGTCTTTTTTTATTACAAAATTTGTATCATTTTTGCTTCTGTACCCCCATCGCCAGACGATGCTTCTGGACGCTGGACCTCAGTACCCTACTCTTGGAGTGACTACCTTCGGAACATCCCGACATCACTCAACAGGCGATGTCAACGACCGGGAAGTGGGGCTGGGGATCAATCCTTTCGCCGACGGGATGGGTGCTTTTAAAATCAGCCCCAGCACCCACGATCTCGCTTCGGGTCAAACTGCCTTCACGTCGCAGGCTCCAGGCTACGCCGCCGCTCTCGGTCACCATCCCAGCCATGTGAGTTCGTACAGCAGCGCAGCGTTCAACTCGACCCGGGACTTTCTGTTTCGCAATCGGGGCTTTGGGGAGGCGGCGGCGGCTGCCAGCGCCGGCCACAGCCTGTTCGCCTCGGCGGCGGCTGCGGGCAGTTTTGCGGGACCCCATGGACACACTGACGCTGCGGGGCACCTACTCTTCCCGGGTCTACACGAGCAGGCGACGACCCACGCTTCTCCCAATGCACATGTAATGAACGGCCAAATGCGCTTAGGCTTTTCCGGGGACATGTATGGCAGAGCAGACCAATACAGCCAGGTCACTAGTCCCAGATCGGACCACTACGCCTCGACCCAGCTACACAGCTATGGCCCCATGAACATGAACATGGCGGCCCACCATGGGGCCGGGGCCTTCTTTCGTTACATGAGGCAGCCCATTAAACAAGAACTCATATGTAAATGGGTAGAGCCCGAACAGTTGACGAATCCTAAAAAATCCTGCAACAAAACTTTTAGCACGATGCACGAACTGGTTACTCACGTAACGGTGGAACACGTTGGGGGACCAGAGCAGTCGAATCATATCTGTTTCTGGGAAGAGTGTTCAAGAGAGGGGAAGCCGTTCAAAGCCAAATATAAACTTGTGAATCATATCAGAGTCCACACTGGTGAGAAACCATTCCCCTGTCCATTCCCTGGCTGTGGCAAAGTCTTTGCCAGATCAGAAAACCTCAAGATCCACAAAAGAACTCACACAGGTATGGCGAATGTATTTAGAGAGAATGAAATGCTACGAAGCATTTATAGCCGTTTCAATCATACTTTCCATTAAAAAAATAAATGGGACACTCCAAGTATTTATTTAGTAAACGTGTTGTAGATGCGTGTGTAGATAAATATTTATATCAGAATAAAATTAGCATGTTTAAGTATTTTGATTCCCCTTAACTCCCTGTGCTCTGTATTTTTGATGTTGTGGGCGCCGTTCTTTTAAACACGTAGAGTGTTATTAGATTCTGTGCCGTCCTGAAAGGACATTTAATGCATTACTTACTGATTCCAACATTGACGGAAAATGGTTTAGCTACAGATATATTGTGATGTGTTTATTTTTATTTAAATTGTCACCAAGCTTATTTCTTTTGAGGGTGGAATTATCTACTTGCTGGTTTGCTTAGTTTCGTTAAAAATTCGCAGGCAGCAACTGGAGTGTATATTTTTGTTTCTCGCTTCCTCTTTTCTGTCTTATATTTGAATATTTATATCTATCTGTATGTGATTGCAAGTGCGTGCATATATAACTGCAATGCTAACTTTTTTATACGCAGGCGCATATATTTAAATATATTTGTGCGTATGTATTTGTCTGTGTATGCATGCATACTGTAGTATATATATATCGGTGTGTGTGCGTATATCTCTATATAATATATGTATACCTTTACATACATTTTGGGCTCTCTAGGGCTTACAGTTTTGTTAAAACTTAGTTCACAATGTGCGGCCGTGGAGAAGATAGCACACGACCACAATGTCGATGTTAATGACATATAATGGTTAGGTAGTTGTAAAGATTTTGCAAAGTCGAGATTTAACACTTTCTCGACTATAAAACCTCCAGGGGCACTTAGCGACAATTCACTTCACTGCACGAGATGTCCACCAACTCCTACGCTAAATAAACAGAATTGGAAACGGTTCAATTAAAGCGAAAACGTTAATGGCATTAGCAAATCCTCGTTACATTTTCGAAATCGCCATTTCAGCGTTGGCGTTGCAAAGGTTCATCACAGAAGCAAGAGCTTGTTTCGGGGAGGGACGGTATTACGTGCGAGAATCGGAAACCTAAAACTGTTCTGTTACATATTTTTCAACTTTATTCAACGCATCACCGCAATTTTCAAAGGGAAATAAAGCAAGTCAGAGCTTCGTGTGAAGGGCGCCACGGCAGCTGCAAACGTAGTGCAACCAGCCACTGACGATGTCACAAATTAAGCAAAGAATCAACATTTATTAATCAATCTTATTCATTCTTCATAAAATTCCCAGCTGTGTGCACCACATATATTTTAAAAAAAAGGTTAGGGAAAAAAAAATAAATACCGCTGTGGAAATCTACGGTTTGCAAGGCATGTTCGCAGATGCCTACGGGAGGGAATTCCAAAATGAGTGCCTGTTTTGCTTTGCTTTCTTTTTGTAAACTCGAGATATATAAGGTCGTAAAGGAAGGTGATATTAACGTATATATGTACATATGACTGGTGAATTTGAGAAGAGCTAAAATTGTATTAATAAAAAATTGTCATCGTTGATAGGCGAGAAACCATTCAAGTGTGAGTTTGAAGGTTGCGACAGGCGATTTGCTAACAGTAGCGATCGGAAGAAGCACATGCACGTGCACACTTCTGACAAGCCGTACCTCTGCAAAATGTGTGACAAGTCCTACACTCATCCCAGCTCTCTACGAAAACACATGAAGGTAATTTTTAAATAAATAAATAAATAAATAAAATCATCTCTGTGGGATTGCGAAATATTTACAGTTGCATTAAGTGAGTACAACGCTGAGGGCGTAAGGAAATTGAATGGTCATCTTGAATAGCTGACAGCTTCCACACTCTGCACATTAAATTAAAGAGATACCATCCCTTGCCTGCTCAATATATTTTATTCTATCATAGGTCAAACCTGCACACCGTTCACAATTACAGCAGTTTTCGGCCTCGTGTGAAATTATTTCGGGCATTTTCCTTTTGCTACTTTGTCGCTTAGCAATTTTGGAATATTACAGCAGTTTTTTTTAAAAAAAGGAGTTGGATTTTTTGAAATGCTTTATTATTGTTATCGTGTATGTATATAATATATACTTCTCAGATTCTTAATCAAGCTTTACACAAACGCCGTGGTTGTCTAAGCCTTACATGGTGGAATTTTTTTTTTCTTTGCTAGGTCCACGAAGCATCTTCTCAAGGGTCACAGCCTTCTCCTGCGGCAAGTTCTGGCTACGAGTCTTCAACACCCCCCACCATCGTGTCGCCGACAACAGAAAATCAGACCAACAGTTCAATGTCCCCAACATCGTCTGCAGTCCACCACACATCCAACCACAGCACGCTTTCATCGAACTTTAACGAATGGTACGTTTAAGTAAACCTACATCAAAAAAATACACAAAAGCATAACAAAATAAAAACTTTTCAAAAAAGACTCCAAAGTTACGATCGCGAGGAATCAAAGACAAAAAAAAAGCTGCCAATAGACGCCGAGAGGAATAATACAGGAAGAAACCAAAACCTTTGAAAGGTTCCATAGTTGCGAATTTTAAAATGCATGTAGGACGATGCTATTTCACTAGCCATTGCCTAGTGCTAGGTTTAAGAAAGGACTGACAAAGCTCTGAAATTGCATGTGTTCTTTGGCAGCGGCCTTTGCTCTTTCCGTTTTTGTAAATATAGAATTACTAGTTTAAAAGTCTAATGTTTGAATCTTGTACATAGGCATATCACAGGGGATTTGTCAACGTGGTATTTGCATATCTGGGCGACGGTTGGAAAAAAAACGCAACTATTTGTTTATGGATGGCAAAAAAAAGTTACTATAGTCGATGTGTACCAAAATGTGAATTACTTTGTATTTCAGTCTCAACTGAGCATCAGAAAGCTAGCAGATACTATTGTTATTAATGTGCTTTTTGTATCCAGTGCAAACCTTTCGTCCCAAAGTCTAGTCGGAATAGTGAAGTGTTCAAAGTGTTGCTTGTTATGTCAAAAAAAAATCGTAGTGCAAGCTTGGAACTCCGTGTTAAATTGTAACTTTGTTTTATGTAAGACTTGATATTGAAGCAAAATAAGAAATTTATCTCTTCATTGCCTTCGCAGTTGCGATAAATTTATGTATATATCCCCAATCTCCATATTTATCCGCATGTACGTAAATTACCGGTATTACGTGTTACAGATATTCGATATTTATGAAAGATGCATTCGTATGTAAAACCTAGTTTACAAACTGTTCCATAACATTTCGTACAATATTAAAGATTCCAAAATCCAATGCATTGCATTCAGTATTTTTATTCATACCACAAATTGTTACACGTCACATAATAAAATAATCAAGGAAACAGGGAGTAAAATGATATATATGTATAATACATATTATATATACATAATATACATTGCTGGATTCATCTCTATTAAGCCATCAGAAAACTGCCTTTGGAAATATAAAAATGATGGATGCAAGCATCCCCTGCTGATATTAGCTTATTACGTAATTAGTATTCATACCTAAATTTATAAAACCCAAATTTTGGATCTCTATATAATAATATTTTAAATTAACTTTTCAGAGCTTGCAATAGCAGCCATAAAATATTAGAGATGAAAAAAGATTACCCTCCCGACATAAATATTAACGCTGCCATTTAATTGATGCATCGGGTAAAGACAACCGCCTGACTTCACAGGAAGTTAGCGAAAGAATAATGTGTCCTTTTTAGACACGATTGTTTCTGGAAATGCGTTGATAAATACTGCATTATTTTTGAAAGCCAAAGAATTTTCAAATGTATCTATTTAATTAGGCCTCATTGCAAATACCTTTTAAAGATTCAATTATGACAGATTTCTCAAACTTTTTCATATGGAAGGGCAGGAAATGCGTGTTTACCATTAGCTGAGGCCTTCGTGGTTTCATATCATTGCAATTACAATCGTTCATAGCTGGCATTAATTGAAATCATTTTTAATTTATGTTCTTTTCTGTGAATTATAACCAATGCTTCTAAATCCAACCACTTAGTGCGAAATTAAATCTACAAGAACACAATTTATTTTATGTAATCTGATTTTCTTTATGCGCCTTTCCTTATTTAATTCCCATCCGCTTTTAAAATCCAGTTCCATTCCAAGATGCTCTGATAGAAATTGCTAAGTGAGGAGAAAAAATAAAAATCTAAATTACTTATGTTTAATGACTGTAGCCGAACGCCTGTTTCACTAAATCAGATTGTCTTCTTTGCTATTTACTTTGATAGATTTGCAGGCAATACTGCTTCCACTAACTTAGCTACGCTTGTTGGAACTGTTGGGCTTTGTTCTTCATTGTAGCTTGCATGACCGCCCCATTAAGCAGACAACATATCAACAGACAACACAAATCATCATGCTAGCTGAAGTTACGAATGCTTGTGATGTCCATAGAGTACATAACAGAAACTGACCTTCCGCGAGGTGAGATTGATAGTTTAACTGCTTATTCGAAGATTAGGGTTAGAGAGGCCAGTGCTATATGGTAAGCAAACGGCTTAGAGGAAGGGATAAGTCCATCCGGTCCGGAAAGCGCAATGTAGCACCAAACGCAATTACATTCGTAAATATTAGTTCAGCAATCATACTCTGAAACGTAATGTTGGTGTTTTACAACAGCGAACTGGAATAACCTTAACTGCCGAACTGGCAGTGCGCAGAATGCTGATCCCCACCAGCGAAGATACGTTTCAACTATGATACTTAGTAATTCATTAGCTTGTGTATTTTTTTGGTAAAACCAAGCCGTGGCCTTATGTACGTTCGCGAATAATGGCACTTTTTTGAAATTAATCTTCTCAGCAGCCAGTAACAGTCAGCCATCGCAGTGTTCAAAGTAAAACCAAATCATAGAGCGCCACCTTGCAGAAGGAAGGATGGTGAGGACTGAGCTGCCAGTGAGATGGAGATTCGCTAAGCAACAACATAAGAAAGGTCATTTGTAGAGTTTTCGCTTGCTGCATAGGCCAAGATACGTTTGAATGTTTTTTTTAAATTTATTTGCGGATTTGTTAGTAGCAAAGGACCAGCAAAGTTGGCGGGTTAGACTAAAACATTCGGGGGGAAAAAAAACATTAAAAAAAATCATTCAGTGAACGTGTTTAGTGTTAAGGGTGACAAAAATACACATCATTGTAAGCCAGCTATGGGTGTGCAGGAGAGCGTGTTGTTTGTAAACACTGAACCGGTTCTGAGGCTGTTCTATAGGTTAGTGTCAGTAGAGAAAAAAAAGTCCTTTTTTTGCTCTTAGCACTCATGAAATATTAGGAAATAAAAACAAATATGCAGGAGTTAGACGTTGGAACCCCTGTGAGAAGCTGCGATAATAACTGCTATTATTGACAAGGTAAAGTTTGCGTGTAAGGCACAGTGTGTTTTGAACCTGTGCAAGTGGCGGGATTGCACGGACTGCATAGTAACTTTTCCAGACAGTGGGACGTGATTGTCAAACACCCAGACCACTCCATTTACAAATTCTTAAAATTTACTTGTTTTATTTAATCGACAGCGGAATGCTGAATCTTGCCTTCCTTTCACCCGTCTCTCTGTTTCAAATCTATCGTCGCTTTGTCGAATATTCACGACTGCCTGGCGAATCGATAGAAGCAAAAGTTTACAACTTGAATAAATAGGAATTTAAAGCGAAATCGATACAAAAAAAAGTTTCTAATTTCTAGCACAACGATTCGAATCGTTGCGGCCAGAATCCAAAGAATCGCAAAGGGCACTCACTAGCTATCTGACTTTCTTTACACCTCAGACCGGGCTGGAAGTAGAACAGCAATGTTATTGGTCAACTGGATTTTATTCCTTGATTAATTTCTAAAACAAAGTGCTATTTTCATCATGGTTTATTGCTTTTTTTGAAACCCCAGGGAGTTTGCGATAGAATATACTATTTATTCCACGCTATTAGAGAAAGCTAGTGAACATATTGTAGGTGACCTGATTGAGAGGAAATGCTTTCAGACCGAGTTTTGATGTATGCACTGTTTCACAGGAAAATATAAATATGGCACCGATCAGAATGCCAAAAGCTGAACACAGTGCATTCTCCTTTTTGGAATTGAACGGGGCGATATTTTTTATATAGGGGTAAAAAGAAAGCAAGCGCGATTAATAACGTGAGAGCGGATCGGTGTTGCCTTTATCGCCGGCTCTCCAAACAGGGGTTGCTGACAATATTTATCAATACGATTTTGGAGACAAATACAGGGTACATTTTTAAAACAAAAAACGTCGATCTCCTCTCTGCACGGCATCGGCCTTCATGAGTCTCGTTCTTAAAGCACCGAAAATCTACAACCGATGATTATTGTCTTCAATGGTGGATGGAAATCACTTGTGCGCATGAAGCCCCCAATGAAGTGCGATTTCCTACCGCTGCCCACTCGCGTTGGCTGGCCTGTTCGGTTTGGAGATCGCGTGGTTCCCATTTCATGGAACTCTGCACTTGCTTATAGGGTGCAACGGGTTGTTCCCATGCTAGGAACCAGCGTGCACTTTGTCCAAACGTCTCGCTCACAGAAAATCGGCCAGTTTCATTATTGGCAGCCAGAATCAATGCAACTAAATGGGTTCTATTACAAGCATGTATGTATTTGCACACGGATAGCGCCATGCACATTTGGGTTCTTAGCTCGCTTTGAAAACAATGCGTTGTAAATTAAGTTTACCTAAATAGAGCCGGTGTTTTTCCATATACACATATAAATAGAGATTCGATCTTGGCGAATTTACAATTTCTCCTTGTTTACCTACAGAAATCGAGCTGAAGGCCCATGGGCTCTTGAGGGCTCTGCAATTCACTAACTCAAAGAAACACGATCAGCCTGTGGAACGTCGCTGCTATTTTTAACCTGCAGCTGGAAGCTGTCATCAATTTGTAACATTTATCCCAACGTTAGAATGATAGCACACAATAGCACGGAGTTAACCAGATGACGCACTTTACACACACACAGACACACACACACACATACAAAAAAGGGGGGGGGGGGGGGGGTTAAGGGGGAATTAGCATAAACAGTTTGGCGTTACCCATATCTGCCTCGGGAACGCGGGGAGTTTCTACCGAAAGCAATCGGAGGAGGTGAGGGAACGCTAATCGGTCGTTACTTTTAGAGAAGAGAGAGACAGAGATGAAACAGAACATTTGCTCGGTGTTGCTCGCCCGAAATGACTTTTGTGTCAGCCAGACATTTCTATTAGTGTGAAATATGCCTGAAACTTCACTTTGGCGGAATGGTAGTGGGTTGTAGTGTAACCAGTCGCGGTACATGCGCAGTGCGCTCATTGGAAATGTGGCCAAGAGTGCCTACACGTGCTGGTGAATATTTATTATAATCGCCATCTACTGACCTTATAGCAAAGGCTGTCCACTGACACCGAGCAGGACAAATTAGTTACCCGTCACTTACGGCAGCGTCTAACACACACACTAATGCGATCCAGCAATAATTACATCTGTGTAAATTATGTTACTTTAAATGTCCTCGCATACATATTTATGCTTGCAACACACACACACACACACACACATACACACACAACCAGAATTAAAATGTTAAATTATTTTGCTGGTTCCTTGATATAGGTCTGCGATTTCATCATCGAATGAACGTATTTGATCTGAATTCAAATATTAAACTTATTGACGTGAGTGCTTTTCGATGTTTTCAGCCGGTTTTGTGTGACCACTGCGAGGTCCTTCTCTAACATCACTTCCCACCAAACTAAATCGTTCCACTGCACCGACCCGCGATTTAAAAGGTAACATTTCTCCAATGTCCACACTAATCAGCACTTCCACCAACTCTCTTACATCCGAACCCTCTTCTCCTCCCCCGCCCCCCGCCCCCACCTCCCTCGCCCCCTGGCTTGTCCGTTGCAAGATGTATTTGGACTTCATCAGGGTTGCATTAAAATATATTACCGGTGTGAATCGCGGTTGCGTGAATTACACCTTTATGAAGTCGAATTTTGTTTGATGAATCAATGTTCTCTATGTGGGTGCTGACTGCTGTGTGTGTGTGTGTGTGTGTGTGTGGTGGGGGGAGCGGTGGTGGGAGGGTACAGGGTGGCAACGCGTGTCCTATATTGTGTGCGTAGGCATGTATGTGTTTTTGTGTGAGAATGTGTTTTATATAATACACGCGAGGATATATTATTTGTATCGCTGATACCCTATATATGATTGTAATTGGCATTTCAAGAAAAGTAAGTTCGCTAATCATATGCCAGAACAATAAGTCGACCTCGCGGCTTACTCAATTCAAGAATGTACAAATTTCCAGTTGAAGTAATTCGGCCAATTAAGATTTGCTTTTACCATATTTGTTTAAGGAGGCAAATATATATATTGATAATTCGTTTCCCTGTCCACTCATCGTTGTCGTTTACGAATCATAAATAGTATACATTTCGGCTATGTCAAAGATGCAACAGCGATGATCGTTGAATTATGTCGCCAAGTGTAGGAACAGCAGCAACTACAAATACAGGTAAACATAGTACAGCAGCTGCAACGGGTGATAAGCACCTGTAGTGAAATTAATTCGGCAAAGGTAGCAAGGGCGTTTGACGGGTGGTTCCTTTCCCCTCGTTGAATCGATGTTTAGGCTCGGGCTAAACGGCGTCCAAATCACAGGTCCTTTGCTTTGAACAATTGACTTGCGCATGTTACCATAATATTGTGCATCACTTTTTTTCGTATTGCATCAACTTTGGAATGATGGAGCACTCTGGGGCGTGTACACGTCGAATAAAGAAGTTTGGTTTGATGGTAATGCAAAAATACGATAGCATAAACCGCTATGATTGAGTACTAACAACGCATGACTATCTATCATAATGCTAATAGTATGAGTGCACGTTAATATAATGCTGGGCAAGATAAATAAACATTTCTTTTGCTAGCTTAATGTATATTATTTTTCCACTGGTTTGCTGGAACAGTATTTCGAATCGAGTGAAGATGATATTACATTATAAGCTCTCTTGCATGCAGTACTGGCGTTGTGAGGGTGATTTTATCTTTATTTTCAGCAATTCATTTCAGTGTAAAAACACTCACTAGACAATGCCGAAAATGCATCATTATATTTTCTCGTGTACTAAACAAACTTTTGGTACAGTAATAATTTTGGCTACATATATGTGACTCGCACCGGTGTTACAATTATAAACGGCCTCTAGAACATGCCTAGAACATCAAAACTGCTTCTGTAGTTTGGCGTGATTTAACTGGGTCTTAAATTCAATCGGGAACAGCACTTCTCTGTGAATAGACTACACAAGCAACGTTTATTAAAACGCTTCAGTGTTTTCAGTTTTAAAATATCTGTTTGAACTTAAAACTTAACGCATTGATATCTCGGTTTCTTTCTCTTATAAGGACGGGAGCAATCGGCACATACCACTCTGATATATGAGCGACATGCACAATCTTAATACAGTTAAAACTCATATATTCTTTTCCTAGTATACGCGGTAATGTGTGCTTCATAACTAATATTTTAATTATCAAAGATCCAGGTATGTCTTTCTTTGGGCATTTAACTCCAAATCATCATTTGGACAAGCCATGCATTGACAGACCGGTCAAATGTTCACTAACAAGTATTGGGCCTGTTCAAGGAAGAATCTTGTTTGTCTTTTCTTCTCTGTGTTTCAAGTGTATTCATATATTTCAATGTGCTGTCATTTGCCAGGCTATTTCCTCCGCTGGTACCAAGGGCAAGTAGGTAGCAACAAAAGACATACTCTCGAAATTACGATGGAACCCTGATTGGAGAACTACTGTGGCACTACTGTGGCAAATTAAAGATTTTGAATTCCCCCATGGAAGATTTTGCATGACTGCTTTCTGATTGGCAAAAAGGGAAGCTGAACATAAGATACAAGGGTAATGTGTGCACCTCAGTTTTAAGTTCCCACTTTAAAAATTACTTCCCAAAAGAGTATCGCGTTTTATATAGCACAATGGTATATTTGTTTATTGTATGATACGTCCGGTCTGGAACATGCATTGTCATGCCTTGCTCTCAGCTACAATTTACAATTCCACTGCACGCAACTTTCCGCAAGTAAATCGTTCAAATACGATGTTCAGTCAACGCCTTTATCCTTCCTGCGAGGTCCCATGATTAAGTTGAAATAAAGAGGAAAGTGTTCAGATCCTCTTCCTGCTTCCAAGGCAAGACTCTTGTCAATGCCACTTTGAAGTGAAAATTCAACAATTGTACACACCAGTAGATTGCAATGGTTAGGCTAAGATTGCGTTAGGCTAAGAAAAACAACACAAGTCATTATTGTGATGACAGTCATCATTAAACTTCCAAGAACACAAAATATTTAGAAAACAATAAACGTGAATTTCTCGCGATTTCTTACGACTTTTGCAATGACATATGTACGCATGGGAAACGAGTATTTGGTGAATAAGGAGGGTCATCTATCATGACATGTGAAGGACTGATGCAGTGATCTAGATTCATCTTTCTATTGTGTAGCAAACTGCTATTAAAAAGTACAGTGTCAGGCGATGTGATGCAAAGGCTCTGTGCCCGCTGGCTGGAGGTATTGTCACGTTGATCCTTCCTGTTGTTGCTGGTTGTAATTTTGTTATCTTGCTGTGTGTTTGTTCACAGTCCTTGGTGTTATTCTCTGGCACTGATTCCGGGTGAGAGGTTACTCCCAATAACACCCCGCCTTTCCTTCAACCCTCCACTTCTCTCTCCATGTTCTCATTATTTTGTTTTTGTCTTGAGAGAAAACTTTTACCGGGTGAATTGTGGCTTGCGTTTGCATGCACGTAACAATTTGGGGAAGATGTAAAAGGGGATGCAGAAGAGGTTTAATATCCTAATCTTGCTTTTAGACAAAAAAAAAAGAAATGCAATGTGATTTTTTAAGTGAGGACCTGTCATGTGCACGGCATGGATTGCATGGTTTTGACAGCAGTAGCAGCAACAGGATCGGTCCATTTGCCACCTGATTTGCTGAGGGTTTACGCTGCAGGAGGCATGCAGCTTTCCCGCCTTTTCACCTGCACGCTCCAACCACCTGCCCGCCCAATTCCCGCTCGAGACCAAATTAAACAACAGGCGCGTGAGAGTTCCCAACCGTCCTCCAAACCCCTTCCCTCAGTGCTGCAAATTTCCTCTCCTCAGTGCTGTAAGTTTCCTCTCCTCAGTGCTGCAAGTTTCCTCTTATACTGCAAGTTTCCTCCCTTCAGTGCCACAAGTTTCCTCTCCTCATACTGCAAGTTTCCTCCCCTCAGAGCTGCAAGTTACCTCCCCTCAGTGCTGCAAGTTTCTTCCCCTCAGTGCTGCATGATTCCTCCCCTCAGTGCTGCAAGTTTCCTCCTTTCAGTGCTGCAAGTTTCCTCCCCTCAGTGCTGAAAGCTTCCTTCCCCAACACCAACCCCCTTCCCTCTAAATTTGGCCCACAGTCAAGACGGTAGGTAATTCATGCGTAAATGTTGGGTTGGCAATGAAATGTTTGTCATTTTGTTTTTGGACATGTTTTTTCTCTTGAATGGACCTAACTCTCAGAACATTTATTGATGCAATTAAAGGTAAACGTTTATTTATTAGTGTCATCAGTAGTGTCACATTGACACTGCAATGAAATTACTGGGAAAATCCCCTAATCACCACACTCCAGCACCCATTTGGGTATACTGAGGGAGAATTTGCCATGTCCAATCCATCTAACCAGTATGTCTTGGCCTGTGGGAGGAAACCAGAGCATCCAGAGGAAACCCATAGACACGGGGAATATGTGCAAACTGTGTACAGGCAGTGACCCAAGCTGGGAATTAAATCTAGGTTCCTCCAGTGCTAAACACTGTGCCACCATGCCTCTCAGTTACCATGCTGCGCACTGCATTGGGTAGAGTTGCTTGCGTCTTTCCTACAGGGAGGTAGTAGCCAACTGGTATTGCCACTAAACTACGAATCCAAAGACCCATGTTAATGCTCTGCGGACCCAGATTTGAATCCCATCTTGGCAGATGGTGAAATTTGAATTTAATAAAAATAAATCTGGAATCAGAAGTCTAATGGTGATCGTGAAACCATTGTCAATTGTTATAAACACCCATCCAGTTCACTAATGCTTTTTGGAGTGAGAAATTTGCCATCTTTGGGATTTGTGTGACTCCAGACACACAGCAATGTGGTTGGCTCTTAACTATCCTGTGAAGTGGCCTGGGACTTGGTTCAAGGTCAATTGGGGATGGGGCATTAAATGTTGGCCTTACCAGCGACACTCATGTCCCTTGAACAAATAAAAAAAACACCAGTTTTTATGAACTCAATTGCCATGAAGCACATTGCACTGGGTATCGTTGTGCACCAATGCATTGGCCAAAGTGGCAGCATTATCCCAGAGAGAGAAAGGAAGAGAGGTTGTTACCTAACATTGGTGTGTCCTCAACTCAACAAAGTGTGTTATGCCCTCCAAGGAGGTCCCATCACACCATTACATGATGTGGTGTAAAAATTCCATTGGAAGTCCTGTGGTGCAGTGGTAGCAGCCATATTTCTGGGTCAGAAGCTCGGGATCAAGTTCCATTTCAGGACTTGATGTTCACGATGATGCATTCATGAAGCGGTCAAATAGGTTGATCATCAACCAGTTAACCCTTCCTGTTAATCTAATGGCAGATGATAAGAGTGCTTCAGAGGCAGCTACACTACAGAAGACAACAACAAACTACTGCACCACTTTGCCAAGCATAATCATGGTTCAGTTCAGTAGAAGTCCATGATCACCAATGCCCTGCTGCAGCATGTTACCTGAGGGAGGAGGGCACACCATTGTGACCTGAAACCTACATTAAAAATGTGAATATTGGCTCATTGTATCCAAATGGAAGCCAGGTGATCATATGAGAGTGAAAAGAGTTGAATAATTTGTTGATAGGCCTGGGGGAAGTGAGTGGAAGGAGGAGACTTGTGTTCCATTTGGAGCATTTGGACCAATTGGTCTGTTTTTGTGTTTTATATTATATGTGATTCTATAGTGTTCCAAGTTTTCTTTTGTACTATTTTGAGGAAGCAAGCACTCCACTTCACACTCAAAAAAGCCTATTTACCTCCAGTTTGTGCAGATATCCATGTTTGATTTTGCAGCCATCTGCAAACGGAGCTGACTAACTCTTTTGTGTAGTCATTAGTCATAGCTCAGTTAGAGTTGTGCAAGTGGAGTCAATATGAGGAATATTCAGATATTTGTTGATGGGGGTTGATGTTATATGAAGTAATAGACTCAACTTGCCATCAGATTGTGCTCATTATCATATGTCATGAGCTTTACATGGGGTATTGCTGCACTGTGCAAACTCCCATTCAACAATATTCACAAATGGTGTACTGGATATATTTCCATTTAAAAATTGGATGTACTTAATTTAGGAAGTAGCCTTTTTGAGTGTTAAAATTTAACCTGTGGGTCACATCAATTGGCAGAGCTTGCCTGTTGCTAGATGAAAGCAACATGGAAACAACAGAAATAACATTACTCCTACAGCATCAGCCTTTGCAAGAAACTGAAGTTATGTCATCTGCTCATTGCTTTGGGATTCAAATTGCCAATCTGATTATGGGTGGCATTAAAGAAAGAAGATTTGCATTTATATAGTGTTCACTATGACTTATGGATTTCACAAAGTGCTTTAAATATTGAAATCAATAGTATTATGTTGCCTTTCTATTCCACATTTATATTCATCACTGAGAAGATCATAAAATCATTTCCTGCTTGGACCAACTTGAACAACTAAGATGCCACTAAAAATGTGGTATAAGTTAAGCCAACCAACTGTGGTACCGATTTCTGTTTTGGGAGCAGGTGGTCTGGCAACATCACAGCAGCTGCAATGTAGTTGCAAGTGGTGCAAATGAACTCAAGAAACACATTTAAAGTTTAAAATTCCTGTTAATTTTTTAAAACTTTGTAATGTTAGCATAAATCTCTTCTGGATTATTGGCTGTTTGCAAATATTTAAAATACTCACTAGCTACCAAATTAGCCCTACTATTTCCTCATAGCCCTGCAAATATTTCTTTATTAAATATATTTTGGAAGTTACTGTTAGATGTGATTCCAGCAAACTTTCAGGTAGCATGTTCCAGGTCATAACATTGGCTTGTGTAAAAAGGAAGCTCTTCCTCCTACTACTTTTATCAATTATTTTAAATTATGTCCATTGTTGGTTGACCCCCCCACTGCTCCCTTAGCCAAGGGAGACAGTTCCTCCAAATTGATTATCAAAATCCTTACACTTCTTTTGCATCAATATTTAAAACATGTTACTGAAGATCACAGTGAATAGCTGCAGTGGTCAATTTGCTCCTGGAAATGAGAATCAGTGCATTTGTGGCGCCACACATAGAACTGAACCTGCATTCATATAGCACCTTTCACAACCTCCCAAAGTGCTTTACAGCCAATGAGACACTTTTCAAGTGTAACCACTGGTGATATTGTGATTAGCACTGCTGCTACATCACAGCACTAGGGACCCCGCTCGATTCCTAGCTTAGATCACTAACTGTGTGGAGTCTGCATGTTCTCCCTGCGGCTGTGTGGATTTCCTCCGAGTGCTCCGGTTTTCTCTCACAGTCCATAAGACTTGCTGGTCAGGTGCATTGGTCATGCTAAATTCTCCCTAAGTGTACCTGAACAGGCATCAGAATGTGGTGATGAGAGGATTTTCACTGTAACTTCATTGCAGTATTAATGTAAATCTACTTATGGCACTAATAAATAAACTTTAAAAAACTTGGTGTGATGTGGGAAGATAAACACTTAATGCCTGAGATACAAAATTGTAAGTAGCTTAATGTATAGCTCCTAGAATGTGTAGTTCCAGAATTTATATGATGGGGTATTTGAGATATATCAGTACTTCACGTGTAGTACTTCATGCTTCTATAAAATTAGTGCATGAAATGTTCTGTCAAATTGTTGAATGATCTCCCATTTTGACTGTATGTCCTATTAGGTGGATTCAACAGCTTTCTATTAGTTTATATTTCCACTATTTCAATTTTTTTTATTTTAATCTTTTTCCTTTGGATTTCAAATCACACAACAAAATGCTGTCACTTGTGTTATTTTGCACCCTGTGAAAATCAGAGGAGAACGTTCATTCACTGAATCTCTATTAAAATATAAAATATGTCATATACAGTGCAAGTTAGTAGCTGTGGTTGTTAGAAAATAAATCACTTGTGTTTCTAGTACTTGTGAATTATGGGGCCAAAACTGTTGGCGCTGTTTAACGTTAACATTTGCCTTTGATATCTTTCCTATGTTGTTTCTAATTTTTTGAATTACTATAAGAGTAACAGAACAAATGTAGAAAGGAATTGCATTTGTCCACTGAAAAATAAAACATGCACAAGAGGTGTTTAATATTGGAAAGAAAAGATTTTTTGCGAAGTTGATTTGGGGGTTGTTAAGTTTATTGCTATTTCAAAGCATAGTTTTGGTTTGTGGAGACATGAAAGTCAAATACCACGGATCATTTTTTTGACCCACAAAAACATTGAAAGAAGGAGGTTCTTGTGAACAGGACATATAGCCTAATGCATGTGGTCAGCTTTATTTACAGTAAAAATTTTTACTGCACAGCTGGCAACCTTGTGCCTGGTATATATAAAATATTGTGTTTTAAAGAACTGCAGAAGTATAATCAGAAATAAATTGATTAATGATAACTTGTTTTCTGCACGCTGGAACCACAAAAGTGATTTTTTTGTGTGCTTAAATTGTGATAGTTGTCACAACACCAATATATTTTAGGATCCTGTTAGAGATTTGTAATGGCAAAATAGGCAATCAGTCAAAATCTTTCATTTGGTTGATGTCATCAAAATTAGCAAAATGTGGCATTACTTTAATTTTGATCATCTTTATCTTGTGTTTGACTTTTAGGTAGTAATTTTACAAAACATCTAAAAATTTGCATTTGTGGCAGTTTTATTGTATCTTTTCACCTAACATACATCATGTTGTGGAGGTAAAAAAATGGTGAACCAAAAACAAAGAGAGTAGAATAAGAAGACAATAGAAATGGAGCGAAAAATTATAATGCACTGTATCCGTGTTAATGATAATACCCATTAAATTCAAAGATTGGGTTTGGTTAATATGTTTTGATACTGAATTCAACAGCATGAATCAGAATAAGAAAATTACAAGGCTCATTCTGGATTGTTAAGCTCGATCCTTCTACAAGATAGTAAAAAGCAATGTGCCAGATTCTTTCTTATTTTAAACTTTAATACATGCAAGCAAATGTTTCATTCACAGATATTAAGATGCACGTTTTATACATTCTCTGCAAATCTATGCCCTTGTATCACAAATTTTAAATGTGTGTAAGAAGTGATCCTCTGTCCCATGGCTGTGAAGGAGCGTGAGTAAAATTATTGAAACCTATTTGAGAAATGAGTGTAAATTTGTTCATAAATTAGCATTGCACTCACACCTTCACCAACAGAGGCTATAAGCTATAATCTAACAACTGGGAATACTACAATACTTAGGGCATCACTAAGCTGAGGATGGGATGAATGGATATAAGTGAGGAAAAACAGAGGTATGTTAATTTGTTTCTGGCACATGTCATACTTGAGTTGTAATTCCTCAATTGTTGGTACTAGCCTTGCTTGGAATTATTCATTTGGACCAGATTCTGTGGAAACGGGGCATCTTGCATGTGAATTGGACTTGCCTCTACACCCTACAATTCAAACCATTTTGTAAATCAGTAAATTTGCAGATGATACTAAAGTTGGTGGTGTGGTAGATAGTGAAGAGGGGTGTTTTAGTTTACAGAGTGACTTGGACAAGTTGCAGAGCTGGGCCGAGAGGTGGCAAATGGAGTTTAATGTGGAAAAGTGTGAGGTAATGCACTTTGGCAGGAACAATAAATGTGTAGAGTATAGGGCTAATGGTAGGGCTCTTAATAGTGTTGAGGAACAGAAGGATCTTGGTGTATGTGTCAATAGATCCCTGAAAGTAGGCAGTCAAGTGGATAAAGTTGTTAAGAAGGCTTATGGAGTCTTAGCTTTTATTGGTAGGGGGATTGAATTTAGGAGCCGCAGCATCATGTTGCAGCTGTACAAAACTCTAGTGCGGCCGCACTTGGAGTATTGTGTGCAGTTCTGGTCGCCACATTATAAGAAAGATGTGGAGGCATTGGAGAGGGTACAGAGGAGGTTTACCAGGATGTTGCCTGGTATGGAGGGCAGGTCCTATGAAGAGAGGTTGAAGGATTTGAGGTTGTTTTCGTTAGAAAGGAGGCGGCTAAGAGGGGATCTTATTGAAGCATATAAGATGATTAGAGGTTTAGATAGGGTGGACAGTGATAGCCTTTTTCCTAGGATGGAGAAAGCTAGCACGAGGGGACACAGCTTTAAATTAAGGGGTATGAGTTATAGGACGGATATCAGAGGTAGGTTCTTTACTCAAAGAGTGATTAGGGAGTGGAATGCCCTGCCTGCAGCTGTTGTAGATGCGCCAAGTTTGGTGGCGTTTAAGAGGTTAATTGATAAGTATATGGAAGAGAAGGGAATGGTTTAGTTTGGAGGGGCATTGCTTTTTATTTTGGTCGGCACATCATCGAAGGCCGAAGGGCCTGTTCTGTGCTGTAATGTTCTATGTTCTATGTTCTATGTTGCTGAAAGCTTAAGTTGATACAAGCACAACAAGGGAAACTAGGGGGAAATTTTCCCATCATGCCCACCGCGGGAATTGAAATGGGTGGGACAGGACCATTGACATTGGGCTGGATTTTGCAACCATGAGGCGAGTGCGGCCAGAAAATCTTACCTTTGGTATCTGGGACTGAATGAATACAGCTACCAACCATGTATCTGTAAGCAGTCAGATTGAAGGATTAGAAAATAAACAACAAAACACTTCACCGAAACATAAGATCCTGAGGGATCTTGACAAGATGGACATGGAGAGGATATTTTCTCTTGTGAAAGAAGCTCGAACTCAGGGTCACTGATTAAAATGAAGATGAGACAACGGGTAGGATTCTCCAGCTACTGTCATCCAGAGAATCCCGCCTGGGGTCAATGAACTATTGCATGGTTGAACCCCACCACCTGTGACAATTCCCATGGCGGGGGGAGAAATCCCCCCGACATCTTTTTGTGGAGAGGGTTGTGAGTCTTTAGAATTCTTCTCCTGAAAAATTTGTGGAAGCAAAGTCTTTGAATATTTTTAAGATAAAAGTGGATAGATTTTTGGTAAGCAAGGTGGGGAGGGGTGATAGGTTATCAGTAGGTAGAATGTAATTTGATATTAATGTCAGATTGGCCATGATTATATTAAATGGCAGAGCAAGCTTGAGGGGTTGAATGGCCTACTTTTGCTCCTTATTTGTCCATTCGTAGCACTGAGAAGGAATTGTAAATTAGAGTGGTTGAATTGAATGTCAAATCAGATGCAGAATTCGAACTGGAGAGTGAAAAAATGCTTTGAAGAAAGAAAGAGAGAGCAAAAGACAGAGAAGAAAAGGAAAACATTTTTTAGCATTTGAAATATTTAAAATTTGCAATTGCAAAAATTGAGACTATTCATGCAAATTAATATCCACTACCAGAAAGATTGATTCACAGGAATTAAATATTAGCCTATTGTTAGAAAAGGGTATTAATGCTTTTTGCAACAAAACTATGGTGATCTAGTTATATCCACTGTGCAAAGTAGCCATTTCACAATGTTTAATGCAACTCAGTGGTGAGCCAGACAGTGAAATGCCATTTTGACCATGCTATTGCTGGAGTGATGCAACTTGAACAACAACTTTGGACATTAGCATTTGATAACTCATCTGCCGTTGCCAAAGTTGCTGTTTATGCATAAATAACAATAAGGGGCAGGCAGTGATATTATCGCCAGTCTATTATTCCAGAAATTCAGTGAAAGTTCTGGGGACCTGGATTTGAATGGTGGAACTTGAATTCAATCAAAAAAATCTGGAATTATGAATATACTAATAACTGTGAAACCATTGTCGATTGTGAGAAAAAACCATCTGGTTCATTCGTGCCCATTAAGGAAAGAAATCTGCTGTCCTTAACCAGTGTGGCCTACGTGTGACTCCAGAGCCACAGCAAATGGTTGACTCTCAACTGGCCTCCAAGGGCAAATAGGAATGGGCAATAAATGCTAAGCTGCTAGCGACAGACATGTCCCACGACTGAATAAATGAAAGAAAAATAAAACAAAGAATGCTATTAGCCTCACCGTTATTTTGGCAGCAAAATCTGACTGATTAAGTTAAGGAACCAGGATAACAAAAGCACACTCACCTAATGTTTTGCTGGACTTACATTGATGAGTCCAACCTTATTTCCTTCCACATGGCCAGCTGTTAGTCTATTCCCAGAGCAATTTGCCCTATCTTCCTTCTGCCGCAATTTTGTCCAAAAACTGTTGAATGCTTTCATGAAAGACTGCAAAGAACCAGAGTTTACCACCATCACCAGAATCCTCTGCCACTCTGAGAAAAATAAAACTTCCAAACACCAAAGCTCATTCCCTGCTTTATAAATTAATTTAGTCATTCAACCAGACTCCATTAACTCAAGCAAGCATGTGCTTGCATGTTATCAAGACTTGTGGTCATTTTAAATGTTTAAATTAGTTTATCCTGCTGCAACAAATCTAAACTCAAGGCATTTATACAGATTTATAGAATCCTTACATGACAGAGAAAGGCCGTTCGGTCCATTGAATGTGCATTGACTCTCTGACAGAGTATCTTACCCAGACCCTTACCCTTGCTTTATCTCCGTAACCATATTCATTTAACCTGCTAATCCATCTAATCTACACATCCTACAACACTGAAAGGCAATTTAGCATGGCCAATCCATCTAAGCTGCGCATCCTTGTACTTTGGGAGGAAACTGGATCACCTGGAAGAAACCTATGCAGGCATGGAGAGAATATGCAAGCTCCACACAAGGCTGGGATTAAACCTAGGTCCCTTGTGCCATGAGGCAACAGTGTTAACCACTGTGCCATTGTGCCAGGTTTGGATTATCTTTGTTTTCCCTTTCTGGGAGTCCTCTACAGCTACCACCCACTTTTTGAAGTGGGATTGGAGAGATAAAACTTCACATTGTACCCAAATGGAGCATCACCAAAGAAGCCTTTTACAACCTTGTTAAAGTGGCATGAATTTTGTATGGAACATTAGAGGCAATATAACTTAACATTTTGTTTAATTTGCCTGTTAGCTCTCCCGACATTGGACATTTAAACTCTGGAGAGTGGTCAATTAATTCTCTGTTCCTCCCATCTTTAGCTTATGTTATACTTTATGGTATATGTTTTCAATATGCTATCTTAATGTAAAACTGCCATTGTGGATCTTCTGCCCTTCTACTTTACTCTTCACCACCTAATTTGCATATACAAGTGTCTTTAGCCACCTTATTGTTTGTTTCACGTTTACTGATGAGAAGTTTTTGTATTAAATTATGGATAAGTTTGCAACAATCGGAAATTAGCAACAGAATTATTTGATTTGACTTATTATTGTCACATGTATTAAGATACATTGAAAATTATTATTCCTTGTGTACTACATAGACAAAACATACCATTCATAAGGTACATAGAGAAGGAAAGGAGAGACTGTAGAATGTAGTGTTACAGTTATAGCTAGGGTGTAGAGAAAGATCAACTAAGTATAAAGTATATCCATTCAAGAATCTGATGGCAGTAGGGAAGAAGCTGTTCTTGATTCAGTTGGCAACTGATCTCAGACTTTTGTATCTTTTTCCCAATGGAAGAAGGTGGAGGAAAAAATGTCTGGGGTGTGTGGGATCATTAATTATGTTGGTTGCTTTGAGGCAATGGGAAATGTAAATGGACTTAATGGATGGGAGGCTAGTCTGCGTGATGGGTGGGTCTACATTCGCAGTCCTTTGTCGTTTCTTGTGGTCTTGGACAAAGCAAGAGCCATACCAAGATGTGATACACCTGGAAAGGATACTTTCTATTTTGCATCTGTAAAATTGGAGAAAGTCATAGCAGACATGTCAAATTTCCTTACACTCCTGAGAAAGTAGAGGCATTTGTGGGTGTTCTTAACTATAACTTCATGTGAAGGGATCAGGAAAGGTTGTTTGTGATTTGGACACCGAGAAGCTTGAAGCTCTTGATCATTTCACTTCATCCCCATTGATGTAGACAGAGGCATGTCCTCCATGATCCTTCCTTCCATGATAGTTGCTGACTATCTCCTTCACTTTACTGACATTGAGGGAGAGATTATTGTTGATGTATGATTTCACAAGGTTATCTGTCTCTTTCCTATCCTCAGTCTTATTGTTTGAGGTCCGACCCACTATGGCGGTGTCATCAGCTCACTTGAAAATGGAGTTGGAGCAGAATTTGGCACACAGTCATAAGTGTATAAGGAATGTAATAAGAGTCTGAGGATACAGCCTTGTGGGACATTGATGTTGAGGATGATTGTGAAGGGGTGTTATCCCTATCCTTACTGACTTTGATCTGTGGGTTAGGAAGTGTAGGATCCATTTGCAGAGTGAGGAGCCAAGCGCTAGGCCACGGAGTTTGGAGATGAGTTTTGTTGGAATAGTGGTGTTGAAGGCTGAGCTGTGGTTAATAAATAGGAATCTGACATATGTTATTTAGTTGTTCCAGTATCGAATACATGGCCAGGAAGATAGCATCAGCTATAGACCTGTTGTATTGATAGGCAAACTGTAGTGAATCCAGGCAATTTGGGAGATCGAAGTTGATGCATGCTATGAAAAACTTTTGAAGCACTTCAGAATGATGGATGTCAGAGCCATCAGGTGGTAGTCATTGAGGCATGTTACCTGGCTTTTCTTTGGTACAGGGATGATGGTTGTCTTCCTGAAGTGGGTAGGGACCTCAGATTGATGTAAGCAAAGTTTGAAGGGATTTATGAATATCCCCACCAGCTGGGCTGTGCAGAACCTGAGTGCTTGTCTGGATACTAATTACAAATGGGTTTTTGAATATATCAAAGAAAACTCACATTTGAAAGAAGGAAACATAATGGTAATTGCACTTTACGTTCATAACTAATTTATGAATCTAAACAAACTTGTAAGTATATTCAGACAGTACATAATATGATGATATTTATGTTGATGTTGTGAAATTATAGGAATTGGGATGGGTGATAGAAGTTAGGGAATCACAAATAGACTGTGTTTGTTCTAGTTTAACGTTAGCAACCACAGATGGACATCTTCTTATTAATTGCTTCACTTTCTTACAAAATTAGCATTTCTTATATGAGTTGTTATTGAAGAGATGCTGACCAGTGCAACATTGTCGCATCTATAGCAATAGATATTTTTGTAAAAATATATTCCACTTTTGTTAAAGTGCCCAGGCTTGATGGTTTTGGGTTTGAATATGAACTATGAGTACAGAATTACCACTGCTCTGGAAAAAAAAGTCAAAGTTACAGACTGGATTAGCTAAGAAATGCAGTGTCACTCAGTCAAACATCATCAAAGACTTCAAAAATAATGGGGCCCATACTAAAGAACAATGGGATTCTCTCTTGAAATGAATCAGAAATGGAGATGAGATTTCAGAAATGACCTGAAACTTCTAACACAGTGGCACTGGAGGAGAACTTCTGAATAGTTGAACGCAGTGTCGAATTAAAAATCTCCCCATGATTCCAGTACAGTTTTATTGGGAAAAGCCATCAAAACTGCAGGCAAAATCCTGATAATGATCTCTCTAAAGCTAACAGGATGGATCAGAAGATGGAAAAAGTTCATGCTGGAATTGATAGACAAATCTATGAATGACTTTTAAAATGACAAAATGATGGCTTTCATCAACTCTGCCTGCAATAACTCAAATGTGCTAACCTTGTGAAGTAAGAGTTTTCTTGCCAGGTGTGTCTTGAAGCTTTTGCATAGGAATTGTGTCAGTGGGAAGCAGATCAAGAAATGAGTTACTCTTCCAGGTAACAATATTGATAAATCTGAGGAGTTAAAATGAGCAGTTACGTTTTTACAAAATGTTTGGCGCTTGCTGGAAGCATCAGCTATCATTTCATCCCAAGGTCTTGGATTCCCTCAGTAATCTTTATAGGGAGAGCCTGTGATCTGTGATCAGAAAACATCAGTTCCGAGACATGTTCATCATAATGGGTAATTATCCTGAGCAATCTGGGATTTCCAACCAATTGAGTATTGAACTTATTATTTTTTCAAAGAATGCCATTCAAAGCATCAGCTGATGAATGCAACTTTTCAGTTGTCAATATTGGAAGATTCTGACAAGAAGACAACTTATAAAGTAAGATGGAATTCTCAGTTAATTAGCTGGATGTCTTTAAGTTAGCTGCTAGGTATTGGAATATTCTATCTCAGTGCAACTTTGCAAAAGGCTTTGCAATCCAGGTATGGCCTGTAAAGAAGAGAAGTATTTGATGCAGTAAGCTGGAATAATCTCTGCTGATATTCCTCAGTCTAACTATATCACAGTTGATGACACTTTGAACAGCCAAATCTCCATCAAAGCTTTGATCCAACCGGGATTGAAATTAATAAGGATGGCGAGAACTTTGAAGATGATGATGATGCTGATCCTATGACTCTAACATCCCATTTCAAAAAATATCCCTAATATTCAGTATCATACACAGTGCTCAGCTAGTGCTGTTTGACTGGAATATATTGGCTTAACCGACAAATATTGAAGAAACAATTGATTGTGATTCTGTTTCTATGATAATGTCTAAAATAACTGATTCTTTAACAAAAGGTAATCCTCTTTTCGATTTGAAGTCTATAGTAAACCCCACATTAAGTAAACTCTTGTCAAGGAATAACCATATTGACAAAAATAACAATCACCAACAGGATTTATTCAACAGCAAAGATTAATATTTATATTCCACTAGTTGAGATATGGTACAATATAAAGATTCAACATGTCAGTCTGTCTTTCCACGGATTCTTGGTCTTCTCTTTATCTTAGTCCCTTGAACATGGTTTCTTGACTTGTGATGTCCTTCAAAATTTTAACTTTTATTCAAATCACTTTGCAGCTTTAAGACCCTAGTTCCCCAGTCTACCTTAACTGCTAAAGTTTCTAATTTACTTTACTGCTGGAGCTGCACACTGTTCAGTTGCCTGTTTTGAATCTTGCTCTCACTCTTTGAAAACAGAATTCTAACGAAGATTGGCTTTCCCAAAAATGACCAAGACTGCACATTATTGATTGTGACTATTGGATTCTTACAGGAGCCCGAAAGCTGAGACAACTAATTTAGTCACTTCTGGGCTTTATACAGCAACAACTGAACCTACCGAATGGCAACGTCCTGTGCAAATGTCATCCTGAGTAAGTACCTTGCTCCAAACAATGACTCAACAAATGTAACTCCGCTCAAAACACTTTGGATGCACCCATTTGCCAGTTTTTATGAGAGAAGGGCCCATAAATTAATAGTCATATGGTGGGATTTTCTGCCCACACTGGCCCCAAAACTGTAAAATCCTGCCTGAGTTAATGAATCTTTGCATGGTCTGCCCTCCATTCATTATGATTCATTATGGTGGGTAGAATGGAAAAATTTCCCCCAAAGAGGGGAATTCTACCACCCCATTAACCATGGGAATTGGAGCAGGTGAGGACAATGGGAAGGTCAGTTGATCTCGGCTGGGATTTTCTGGTCTCAGCTCAAGCAATCCTGCCCATTGTGTCATAGAGCAGTGCAGCATGGAAATAGTCCCTTTGATCCAACTGGTCCAAGCTGACCATGGTGTCCTCCCAGTTAGTCCCAATTACCTGCGTTTGGCCCATATCACTTTCACCATTTCCCACTCACCTACTCAACCGAATGCTTTTTCAATGTTGCTACTGTATCCGCCTCAACCATTTTCTCTGGCAGCTCATTTCATACATGCACCTCTCTCTGCATGAAGAAGTTGCCCCTCAAGTCCCTTTTAAATTTTTCCCTACACACTTTAAAACTATGCCCTCTAGTTTTTAATTCCTCTCTCCTGGGAAAAAGACAATGTGTGTTCATTCAATCTATGGTACAAATAATATTCCAATTTTGTCTAGTCCAACATAGGCTGCATCCAAAGTCCAATTTGAAGAACAGTAGCTTGCAGCTCATGCAAATCAGATATGCACCATTTTAAATTGTCACTTGACATGTTGGTCTGAAGAGTAACTTCAAATGGTTTAAGATTTTTCAGTCATAACATATCGTTGTTTCACTCAGACATCAAGAAAGATGCATCAACTAGAGTGGAACTTCATTATTTTGGACTCTTGTGTTGGAATTAAATAATGCAACATTTATTCTTCACAATTCTTCACAGGTCACAGCGAGGGTTCATTATAGTTAATAAATTAGATTGAATGAGGTGTTACAGATTCAAGATAAAAGTGAACACAAAAAATAACTGATTTATCCTTGGATCTATCTTTTCTGAAATTTCTGAATTTCTGAAATTTTGATTTTCTTCTCATTATGCCCTATCAAAACCTAGCATTGTTACTTGAATGCTTTGGTCAAAGAGGGCATAATGAGGAGAAAATCAAAATTTCAGAAACGAGACAAATAAAATCGACACAATCAGATAAGAACCAATTATGCTTTCTGTTGGTCTGACGTAATTACAGAACATACCATGTTTTAATATAAATGTATTGCAAAAAAATTAATAAGGAAGAAAATAGTTGTACAAAGGATTGTGAGTTTGGAGTTAACATTCAAATCTTTTAGTACAAAGTCCCTTCTCATGAGTTCATGAGTTCATGCAGTTATTGAGGCTATTCTGTCAGAACATTTGATCATAACTTATCACGAGTAGAAAATTAGAAATATTTTTGTTGAGAGTAGGTAAATGCTGAACATGGGGAATTGTATTGAGATTGATTCTTGATAAACTCATGTCAGTCAGTCAAAGCATAGATAAATAGAAACCTAGGATTATTCAGGCAATTACTTACAAAGTCTTAAAATTGATGTTCATGTTCATTTTTGCTTTCAGAACTTTATCACCTCTGATCACGTGTCACTTCATAATGTACTGAAGTACCATTCATTAGACTTTTCAAGGTCATTGGTCTCCTCAAGCTGCTCGATTAATGGACAGACTACACCTCCCACTGCATTTTCTGTCAGTTCTGTGACATCGTCAACCTCTGCATCGGTTTCCACGGTTATTTCTGCTGGAATTTCCATGTGGCGACCAGAGAGGCCTCATCTTCATAGTTTTATGTCTCACCCTGATCCTCCTTGTTCTCAACGTTGTGAGCAATCGTAACGTGTTTGAGCACAGCACGGTGGAAGCAGTGGCACATGTCACTTCCATTGCCATCTTCCATGCTTTCTTCAGTATGAACATAATCTTTTTGAAAGTTAAATTGCACGTCTGCTTTTCATCGATGCGCTTGATTATTTGAGAGATCAGTTGCCAGGGTAATGGAGTTTCAGTTTCCTAATTATCCCTTGATCCTTGGAGCTTCGCTGTGGTATTGAGAGACCGTTAATGTCAGCATGTGCAAAGCAGTTGTTTGAAACAATGACAATCTTCATTTTCTTTCACTGATACATTTTGTCCATTTTCTTGATCTGTGCATCAAAAATTTTGGAGGTCATCGAGGCATTTTTGTTAGCCTCATACTGTGCGGGTAGTGTCTTGACATTCATGAAGTTACTTTGACTTTCTTATCACAGGAAACAGCAGCTTTCCAGTGCTGTCCATGTTAGCACAGATCATATCAGTGATGCACTCTTTGCTCCACTTTCCATCGTTACATGTTTCATCTTTAAACATCAAAGAGCGCTTTGGCAAAAGATGATAAAACAGTCTGCTTTCATCTGTGTAAAAATGTTTCATAGTGCACACTCGTTCAAGACATGGATGAGACCATTTTGGGGCCAATTGTCTGTCAATGCTGCCGCATCCACCCACCCTCACCATTTTTACCAATCAGTTCTGCCATCTGTCACTGTAGCTAACCTCCAGGTGAACTCCAGTTTCTTTGCCTAGGTGACTCCCTTTCTCACAAGATTGCGCTTGAGATAGGAATATTCTCTGCTCAGGCTGTCTTCAGACAACTTCTCAGAGTATCTTCAATGTCAGGAGAAGAAGCCTTTCTCGTCCTTTTTCTTTGTGGAGGGAATGCCTGCTTGTTGTTCCAAGATGTTTGCCTTGTGTTTTGTAATGATGGATAAATCAAATGGTGGAATTTTCCACATCTTTGCAATGTCCAGTTTCCAGTTCATGCCACAGTTTTCCACTTGCATATCAACTTCACCTTCTCTGTGATTGACAACACTTTTAGCTTTCTGATAGGTTCAACCATACTCACAGCTTTGCCTGTGCAAAGAGATTTCAATGTTAAATGATGGCTTTTTCCATAACTTTTTGCTCTTGTGTACTCTAACTCTGCTCATACGCAATCATATGACAAGTTTGGAGAAGTTCAGCTAATCTGGAGTTACCATGGATATTATTCTATGGGATTTGCTAGTCTGCCGGCAGAAGTGGTTAACAACCTCTACATAAAGAGAACTTTGTATCATTTCAATTTGACTCATCATGAGTGCTCAGTATAAAATTCATGAAAAATAAATGCAGGGACATACCTAATTTTGCCATTAATATTTTGTCTTGTCATTTGTCTTGTTTATCCAAATTTTATCAATTGGTTTTATGAGTAGCAGCGGACAGTAATGTTCTTGCTGGGGGGCAAAGGAGAAGTGAGAGGACAGCAATGTTCTTGTGGAAGGAGAAAGGGGGTGAGAGGCTAGCTATCAGGCCAGCAATGTCCACAGGGGAATGAGAGACCAGCTGTCACATTGCTGGGAGGACTTGATTAGCGATCTCTCAGAAATTGGCACATGCGCGGTGGTCCACTCCCACTCTGATTTCAGTCTTTTCAGTGGGAAAAGGCCCTGCCCCCGATGTACGCTAGTGCTCTTTGCAGTGCACAAAGTGTGGGAGATTCAATTTGAAAACCCGACTGAAGAAACCAGTGAGATTTACTCCAGTTTTTGCGCAAGTTCAACTCTAAGAATATTTTTGAGAGAGTCGCCCCCTTTGTGTTTGATACTGTTGTAAAAGAAGGATTGAAACAATATTCAAGAATTCAAACAGATGAAACAATAGGAAAGCTCAAAGATACATTAAAACACCCAGAACACCCAACTATCCTGACTCAACATGAGTATCCGCACACCACCTTATACACCTACCTCATCCACCTGTTGCCTCACCAAGATACAAAAGTCTGAGATCATATATGAACCAACTCAAGAATACATTCTTTCCTGCTGTCACCTAACTATTGAATGGACTGCCTTATATTACGTTGATCTTTCTCCACATCTCAGCTGTGACTGTAACACTACATTCTGCACTGTCTCCTTTCTTTCTCTATGTACAGTATGCTTTGTTTGTATAGTGCATAAGAAACAATACTTTTCACTGTATACTGATACATGTGACAATAATAAATCTAATCTAATCAAATCAACCTATCCACATCACTCACCATTCACTCACTCACCCATTGATCCACTCACCAATTCACTTCTCTAGTCACTAATATTGAAAGATTAGAAAACTGGATCTTTAAACTTACCATGTATCAGCTAATGCCTTGACCTGCCTTTCCTCACCTCCACCCCGCTTTGACACAGCCTCCAAAGGGACACTGTGTGGCAGATCTCTTCGACAGAAGGAATAAGAAAATTTTGGAAGAAATGTACCACAGCACCATATCATGGGAATCTTCAAGCACGGCAACAATCCACTCATCATTGCCTTTGCCGAGAAGGGGCAGCATGGTGGCACAGTGGTTAGCACTGCTGTCTCACTGCACCAGTGATCTGGGTTCAATTCTGGCTTCAGACCACTGTCTGTGTGGAGTTTGCACATACTCCCATGTCTGCATGGGTTTCCTCTGGTTTCTTCCCACAGTCCAAAATTGTGCTGGTTAGGTGCATTGGCCATGCTAAATTGCTCCTTAGTGTCAGGTGGACAAGTTAGTGTCAATGCATCTGGGTTATGGGGATAGGGTCTGGTTGGGCTTGTGGTCAGTGCAAAGTCAATGGGCCAAATGGCCTCCTTCAGCACTGTAGTGATTCTATGATGATTTGTGCCAATGAATGCTAATAACTGAGATGAATAGGCTGGGAGTAATTTAAGTGTGTATCCTGACGATACAAAGCTGGATGTGAATGTAAGTTGTGATGAGAATGCAAAAAGCTGAATTTTACCAGATAGGAAGTTATTGCCTTGTGTGGACCCAAATTTGACCATGTGATCACTTGGCAGGAAAGGGAAGCAGATTTTGTCTTTTGTGTCGAATTAACAGCTTGAGGCATAGATGCCAATGATGAGGACAATGGGAGGGAGCAGAGTTGTGGGCTGAAGTAAATCCATATTTAAACAATTGGCAACACTTGATTTTTCAAGCATTGCAAAAAGAGTTGCCTGAAATGGATTGAATGCAAAGAATGGTTGCAATTAGAGGCAGTGTACTCCTCCTAGTAGCAAGGATATGGTGCTTCTTCCTTTGATAATGAAAATGTAAATATTTTTTCCTTTGATAGGAGGAAGCAACAACAAGCATTTCTGAGAAAGTGTGGCTTGAGTTTGTAGATGAATTCAGTAGCCCAAGAGTGGCGGCTTGGACTTGACTCACAAAATTATTACAGTGCAAAAGGAAGTCAGTTGTCCCATTTGCACCAGCTTTTCAAATGAATATCATGACTTCTTGCCATTCCCCTGCCTTTTTCCCGTACACCAAGTGATTTTCCAGTGTATCAGAAGCACCTTGGCGTTCAGATGTCGGGTGGAGATGTCCTGCCATGCCATTTTTATTAGACTGCAAATTAAATTTCTCAAGGGAACCCACTGCTACGATCACTTATCTTCAGTCCTGAAATGTCACTCCTCCATTCTTTTCATGTTTTGTATTCGCTAAATATCAGCTACCTTCAACTTAAGTCTGCACATTGACCTGTGCCTTCTACTGTGTTCTGTTTATGTTTAGCTTCTTGTTTTTAGTTTTTTTAATTAATTTCTTGATCTGGGTTAAGCTTTAGGTGGATTAAGTTTAATGGTTACATGTAATATGACCTACCAAAAGTAACTGAAGGCAAAAATCAGCATCTGTTTTGCAGTGTGTGCAATATAGTCTGTATGCTGCACGTTATACCAAATACTGTTTATTTATAGCTTTTAGACCATACTCACGTTATAGTTCCCAGCCAGCTTCCTTCCCAATTTATTATGGGAAGGTAGGAGCAGGAGTAGACCATTGAGCCCATCAAACCTGCTCCAACATTGAATATGATTATGGCTGATCATCCACTTCAGTGTCTTTTTCCCACATGATCGCCATGTCCCTTACTGTCATTGGCAATTAACTTCTTTCCAGGCACCCCTTTACAGCTGATTCTTAGTACACTGCCAATATTAGGTAGTTTCTCTTTTCAGCTACTTCCAGCTTCTATGAAATACAAAAATTTAAACTAAAGAATAAAAGGAGAGATAAATTTCAGTTAGAAGCTACTCACTTACTATTACTTATCAGAGGGAAGAAAAAAATCATAGAATCCTTACAGTGCAGAAGGAGGCCATTTGGCCCATTGAGTCCATATTGACTCTGACAGCGTATCTTATCCAGGCCCTCTCCCTCACCCCATCCCCATAACCTCACTTGCACCAGATACCCAATTTTTGCATTTAGTTTGCACTGCAGTCTGTTTGGTGACCACTTTGCACTGACCATTGTTTTCTTGCATTTCTACCAACTTTTTAATTAAAATTATTAGGGAGTGGAATTTTACTTTCTTTGTCACACTAATGATCTGTCGAGTGATGGACTGACTTTCAGCCAATGTCGATACTATTGACGCTTTCTGCCTTATCATTTATGATTCAATCTGCAATTAATAAAAGTATGTTTATTAAAAGCACATTATCTTCTGCATTTTCTCCCTTCCCTTTTTAGGCTGACTGCAACTACCCTCTTTTGCCAAAAGATTAGACTGTTCCTGATTCTCGCTGAAACAAGTCATTTAGAAATGCGTGTCCAATTATTTTTGCACTCTTCGAAGGAGAATCTGGTCTGAATTTGTGGTTCAACTCTGATTCATGGCTGAGAATGAGAAGTCATTGTGCTAGAAATACCAGGTGAGAATCAATGTCGTTAGTATGTTGGTTCAGAAAAACCATTAAAAGCTGATCTTGCCTTTTGTCCAAATGCAAGACACGATTCCTTGGACTATACTTATCACAGCAGCATTGTCAGTACTTTGATGTGCTTAAGGTTGCCTTTTATTTCACTGATAATCAACTCCAGATTCCAATAAGACACATTGCTGCAGATATCATTATAATATGAGAAGCAGCTTCCACAAAGCCACCCCCTGGAGATTACTGTAGAATTTCTACATAAGTTGCAAACAAAACAGGTGGTTTAAAGCTCAGTGAATTTATTATGTAATGACATGTTGATGAAAGCAACAGCAAAAAAAAAAGAATTAATGTGTTTTGTTAGATACTATGTGATATAAAGTGATGAATATTTTTGGCAATCCACCACTTAGGTCAGAAGCATCAATCTGTGTTCACACATACAATGAGTTTGTCAGAGTCCTGGGTGGGAAGAGCTAGGGTAAGTGTTTCAGTTTAACTCCTGGCTTGCTAACCTGTAGATGAAGGGTTTGTTCATTCAACAGCTGATGAGCACGTTGGTGCATTCCATGCTGGCTGACAAAGGTTGCTGAGTGGATCATCTGGTGTATTGGCTTCCGGTTTTCATGTTGGATGAAATGAAATTGTAAATGCATGGATCAGTTCCATCGACCCAGTTCATATAAGGCAAAACAGAAGTGTGGCTAATTGTTTTGCATTGAGTTAACATAACTGAACAAGCAGAATTTACACATCAACTGGACACAAAATTGAAAAAGATCAAATTTGAAGTAGGAAAAAAGTAGAAACTACTGAAAAACATAATCGGGTAGCAGATAAGGAGAACGAAGCAGTTTTAATGAAAATAACCTCTCTCTGAGTTCAAACGAATGATCTCATAGAGACTTACAAAATTCTAACAGGACTAGATAGCATAGATGCAGAGAGGCTATTCCCGATGTTGGGGGAGCCCAAACCAGGGTCACAATCTGAGGATTCAGAGTAGGCCATTTAGGTTAGAGGTGACGAGTCATTTCTTTACCTAAAGAGTGGTGAGCCCGTGGAATTCAGTACCACAGGAAGTAATTGATGCCAAAATATTGAATGTATTCAAAAGGTGGAGGTGGCTAGATATAGCACATGGGCTGAATGGGATTAAAGGTTATGGGGAAAAAGCAGGATTAAGCTTTTGAGTTGGACGATCAGCCATGATTGTAATGAATGGTGGAACAGGCTTGAAAGACCAAATGGCCTCCTCTTGCTCCTATCTTGTATGTTTCTATGTTTTAATTAACCAGCTATGCATTTCGAGCATTTTCTGATCAAACACTCAAACTACCGTTTAAACATTAAAATTAGGGCTGAATTCTACCGTCCCACCCTCCATAGAAATCATACAGGGTAGGACATGGATCATGCAAAGTCCGTTGACCTTGGGTGGGATCTTCTGGTGTGGGGTGAGCATGACCAGAAAATCCTGCCCAGTGTGCCTTATTGAAAGTCTCTGGCACAGTTGGTGACATTCCAATCTATGAGTTCAATTCTCAACCCAGAACTTGATGGCCAAGGAAGGTACATTCAAACCGTGGCCAGACAGGTTGATTATCAGCTGCAAATCCTTCCAATATTTGCTAAAGGCAAACAATAAAACAGAGGAGATGGCTGGTCAGTCATATGATGAGAAGAATGATGGCACGTCCACCATCACTTTTCAGTGCTTCAGACTACAACATATACATAAAAGTGCATGTTGCCGCATTAACTAGGACACCAAATAAACTATAACATACTTTAAGTGCATTGCTGTTTGAGAGTAGTTGCCAACTTGGAACCCTTATGTTCAGTTTCAGTGTTTTGTGGATTTAGTAAATCTTAAGTGAACCATTAGGGAATGGAAGATTCTAATTAGATTCATAGATGAATAGATCACAGATTCATTACAATGCAAAGGAGGCCATTTGGCCCATCATATCTGCACCAATCACAATCCTGCCCAGGCTCTATTCACGTAACCCTTCATATTTAGCCTGCTGATCTGTCTGACAGGAGAGTTAATTTAGCATGGCCACTCAATCTAACCTGCACATCTTTGGACTGTGGGAGGAAACCAGAGCACCTGGAGGAAACTCAGGCAGACATGGGCGGTGGGGGAGGTGGGGGGTAATGTGCCAACTCCACTTACAGTGACATGAGGCTGGAATTGAATGCGCGTCCCTGGCGCTGTGAGGCAGCAATGCTAACCACTGTGCTGCTATGTTGCCCGGTCTAGGAAATCTCGAGGTTTCCTGACTTGTCATTTACTTATTCATTCATGGGATGTGGGCATTGCTGACTAGGGCAGCATTCATTGCTAATCCCTAATTGCTTTTGAGAATTCAAGTAAAAAACAAAGAAAGTGCTTGATGTTAAAGAGCAGCTGCAAGAACCAGATTTAAAGACAGCTAATTGAAAAGCTAGACATTTGAGATAAATCAAATATTTGGTAAAATTTAAAATTTAGTTTTGAAGCTGCAGTGCTCTATTGTCATGGTTCAGTATCTGAAATAGTGTGTGGAAGCTTCAATACACAGACTAATACTAAAAAAAAAATTCAAATCCTGGAGGTGGATCCTTGTTAAAGGATCTGAAAGAGAATGTTGTTGGGAGAAGATTCCAAGGCATGTTTTTTAAGAGTGGATTGTGGAAACACTCATGTGAAAGTTAGAGTTCCAGTAAAACTATTTAGTTCATAGTGTGAGAAGCACCTGGGGAGATTTGATGAGAAATCCACACAAATTGGAATGGGTGGCAATGTTGTTTGCTTTCAGAGGATGGTGTGTGCAACCAATTTTACCTATTGGTTTATATGTTACTGTGTACTTACTGAGAATATTAGAGCACACAATATATTTTGTAACTTGTTTAATTCCCATCAGTCTACATGTATTTGTGAAGACGTAGAAGGAGTGGTGTATTTTGTTAATAAAGTCACCATAATCCCAGATGGCAATGGACTGTTCTCTCCTTTAAGGGGAAGAACTCACTGGTTATAATTTAACCTGAGGATCACCACACATCAGGTGAGGGGTAAAGTTGAGAAAGTAGGCCTTCATGAATACCTCAGCAGTATGGGAACTGAACCCATGCTGTTGATGGTGCTGTGCATCTTGAATCAGCTGTCCAGCCAACTAAGCTCATTGGCTCTTCATTTTCTTGTTGAATAAGTGTTTTGTTCTCTTGTTAAAAGTTAATCAGTTGTCTTGTAACTCTTTTCATCCACACCTCTAAACAAAAAAAAAGTGATGATCTATTGATCTGAAGTTTCACTCTGGGACCTGACTGCTCAGCTGTCTTTACTGAACAGAAATCAAGGTATCACTGTGACGTTGTCTTTTCCTAAAAAAATTAGGATAAGATCCAAAATATTTCCAGAGCTAGAGGCTTATCATTTGGGCTGTCTGGAAGGTTTGCATGATATATAAAGCTTTATGAGTAATATATATGAGAAAGATGATTTATTAGATACATATAAGACATGATCACCCTTTGACAAATTTTGAAAATTTATTCCATTGACTAAAATATGACAGAATCTATGTAAGTTTGAAAAAAAAATCCCTTTAGAAATTCCTGGTTCAATGCTTTCACATTCGTGGATTGTGCTTCCTGCAGCATGCAGGCAAAGAATTTCAGCTTACATGTCGCATGTGGACAAGCGCCTGGTTTTAACTAAAACAAAAGAAATGCCTTTGGATCAGATACCTTAAATTTAAAGAAAAACTCCTAGGAAAGCAGTCATTTGCAGTGGCCTTCATGGCACAAATGGGACATTTGGTGGTGATACAGTCAATGGAGGATTCAATGTTTGCAGCATTTCAAGATCATTCAAATATGGGGAGCAGGTGTCCGTACAATAGAAAAACTGCAGTCAAAAGTATTAAGGATGCAGACCTTACTGGCAGATTTGGCGACAAAGAAATGGAATAATGACTGCAGAAGAATGACTCCCAGGAATGCCTGGGGAATTATCAGCAAGCATCATCAATGTCATTCAAAATATCTTTATGTGATAAATTGTCCAAAGTAGAGCAACAAGGTTTTTGAGGCAACATACAAAGCTAAAATTTCAGAAGATTAATATATTGATCAGCCTAAAGAAATTGTACAGGTAACAAAAAGGTTCAGTCCAATAATGAGTATATTAGTCACAGATTCATTTAATTGTGCTGTGCCGGACAGTGGCTGCACATACACAGTTTGCTTGAAATGTTATTATGTAAGGTCAAGAAATATGGAAGTTCTATGTGCCTCAGGTGAGAGATAATAATATGCTGAGGTCACTGAAAAAAGTCGAGATTCCAGATAGAAAAGACAGAATAAGACACTTTATGAGTGCAGATGTAATATCTGGTGTGATAACCTTGCTGCTGAGAAAACCTTGCTTCATGAAAAAAGCACAAATGAAATTGGGCTAGATGAAGCAATTGCGTTTGGAAAGTAAATGGAATTGCAATTTACCCAATAAGGGCATTATTGCATCTTTTTAACAAAACCTAGTGTTTCTAATAAGAATGTTAAGGCAATATTAGAGGCATCAGGTGCTAGGAATGTGAGAAAAAAATAATTGTCTTAAAGCTACATCAGCATTTTGCTAATTCTTTTTTAAAATATATATGAGATGTGGGCACCGCTGGTGAGGTTAATGGTTATTGCCCATCTTTAATTGCATTGGAGAAAGTGATGGTGAGTTGTCTTTTTGAGCCTTTGTAGTCTGTGGTGTAGATACACCCATAATGATATTAGGGAGTTGAGTTCCAGAATTTTGATCCAGGCATGATACAGAATATATTTCTGAGACTTGGAGAGGAACTTTCAGGTGGTGGTGCCCCCAGATATCTACTGCTGTTGCCTTTCTAAATGATCATGGTTGTGAGTTTGGAAAGTGCTATCGAATGAGATTGGTGCGTTCCTGTAGTGCATCTTTCTGATAGCATACACTGTTGCTATTGTGCATCAGTGTTAGAGGAAGTGAATGTTTATGAAGAGGTGTCAATCAAATGGACTGCTTTGCCTTTGATAGTGTTGAACTTCTTGAGTATTTTTGGAGTTGCACTCATCCAGGCAAGTGGGGTGTATTCCAATGCACTCCTTACTTGTGCATTGTAGATGGTGGGCAAGCTTGGGGAATCAGAACCTGCTACAGGATTCCTACCCTCTGACCTACTCTTGTAGCCACAATATTTATATGCTAATCCAATTCCATTTCTTGTGAATGGTAACTTGCATCCTCCTGGATATTGATCATGGAGGATTTAATGATAGTAATACTATTGAAAGTAAAAAGATGATGATTAGATTCTCTCTTGTTGGAAATGATCATTGCCTTGCACTTGTATGGCACAGATGTTACTTGGTGCTTATTAGTCCAAGCCTGCCTTTGGACATGTACTAATTTAGTATCTGAGGAGTTGTAAATGATGCTAAATGTTGTACAATCATCATTATGATAGAAGGAAAGTAATTGACTGGGCAACACAGAGGTAAGCACTGTTGCCTCACAGCACCAGGGATCCAGTTCAATTCTGGCCTTGGATGATTGTCTGTGTGGAGATTGCACATTCTTGCCGTATTTTTCTGGGTGTTCTGGTTTCCTCCCACATTCTAAAAATGTGCAAGTTGGGTGGATTGGCCATGTAAATTGCTTCTAAAGATGTGCAGATTGGAGGAATTAGTAGGGAAAATACATGGGAGTAACATGGAGAGTCAATGCAGACCTGATGGGCTGAATGGCCTGCTTTTTCATTGTAGGGATTCAATGTCCCTCTTGTTGCAGGTTAAAAGTCATGTTGAAAGAGGGATAGTTGATAATGATTACGCAAAGAGATTAGTGGAAAATGTAATAAAAACAAAATTTATTGGAGAATACTTTCATGTACTATTACAAATCTCTCATTAACACAAGACTTTAATGAAGTCATAGCTATTGCCAGGAAGTTCTGCCCCTTCCTGCTGGCACGATCTTCTGGTCCTGCTGAAGGTGATCTCTGTGGCAAATTCCCTGATGGTGAGGTGGATGAGCCATGCAAAACATTGTAGACTTTGTCGAGATTGGAATTTTCTACCAGTGGCCAATGATAAGCTGTTGGAAAACATGGGGTAGAGGTTCAAAGGATGGGAGCTTTAAGTCCTGATAAACTTCAGGAAAGGAACATACGGTTTGTATTTGTATAAAACCTTTTATAACTTTAGAACCTTCCAAAGTGTTTTGCACCAACGATGTGCTTTTAAAGTGTAGACAATATTGTATTGGAGACAACATGGCCATCAATTTGCATGTGGAGATGCTGACATTGGACTGGGGTAAACACAATAAGAAGTCTCATAACACCAGATTGAAGTCCAACAAGTTCAGAGGAGGTTGGTGCGGTTTTATACTGTGGCGTGTCAGAACTGTGGATCGATAAGTCGAGCGCCATATCCTGTTCTTATGAAGGAATCTTTCAGCATCTGGAGATGTCTGTTGTGAACTTCCTCATCTGAGCAGATCCTGTGTATAAGGAAGGCTTGTTCGTAGGCAATGGCTTTTTTAACATATTTGGAGTAGAAGCTGGAGAAGTGGAGCATCATGAGGTTATCCATGGGCTTGTGGTAAGTGAAGTGATGAGGTGACCGTCCTTGATGGAGATGCATGTGTCCAAGAATGTAATTAATTCCAAAGAGTAGTCCATGGTGTGTCTGTTGGTGGGATGGAACTTGTTGATGTCATCTTATAGTTATTTCGGTGATTGTTCACCCTGAGTCCAAAAAAGGAAATGTCATCGATGTCTGCCATGTATTGCATCAGTTAAAGAGTCTGTGCAGTAAAGGGGTCTTGCTCGTACATGAAGATGTTGGCATATTGAGGTGCAAATTTGGTACCATGGCTGTTCTGTATGTCTGGATGAAGGACTAGTCGTTGAAGGTGAAGACGTCGTGGTACAGGATGAAGTGAATGAGCTGTAAAATTGCATCCGGAGACTGGCAGTTGTCGGCATTGAGTACTGAGGCAGTTGCATCAATGCCATCGTCAGGGGAATGCTAGTGTAGAGTGCCTGTAAACTCTCACTAACTGCCCTGGCTGGAGACAATACACATCTCTTTAACCTGTGCTTAAACTTCTCTCCATTCACATTGTCTGTATCTTTAAGACTTAATTATCTATAAAGACTTGCATTCCAACCATTATTTTGTAAATTGAGTTTGTGTCTTTATATGCCCTGTTTGTGAACAGAAGTCCTATTTACTTGACAAAGGAACAGCACTCCAAAAGCTAGGTTTTTGCTATCAAATAAACCTGTTGGACTTTAACCTTGTGTTGTGAGTTCTTACTGAGTCAATTTGCAGACGGCAACATCCCATATGAAACAATGTGGCAATCATGTGATCTGCTTTTTGGTATGTAGTTTGAACAGCAGATATTGGCCTGCTCCAGTACTTTGAAATAATGCTGCATAATTTTTTACACACAGCTAAGAGTGCCAAAAGGGCCTTAGTTTAAGATCTTATCTGAACAATGGTACCTACTAATTCTGCTGCACTAGCTAAGAACTGCATTGGGATTTGTATGCAGGTCTCTGGAATAAGACTTGAACCCATACCCTTCTGGCTTGGTGTCAAAAGTGCTTCCAGCTGAGCCACAACTGACTCAGGATACTTTCCTTAGCATCAAGGAAAAGGCCAAATATCACAGTGAAAGAAAAGTGAACTAACCCACAGGTTTAAAAACTCAAATGCTCCCAACAATAGGCATAGGGAGAAAGACACATTATTCCTCATGCCCATCCAAAATAGTGCAGGCAACGTGCAAATTTTGTTTAGGTTACTCATTTGAGTGATAGTGCGCAGGGGCTTCAGTGCTGACAATGCTGTGCAGAGCCCTCACACATATTGGTAGCCTTCATAATTTAAAGTCAGCCAGCACCTTTTAAAGGAGAGACACATTCTGGCTACAGAAGGGTCTGAAAGTGGTGAATGACAGTTATTGATCAGCAAGAATCTTGAAAAGTGCAACAACTGTGTGGGCCTCAAGCAATGGAGGCTTTGGTAATGAGTGATAGAGTTTGTCAGGGGCCAGGAGGCACTCTAGACAGTCACTCAGAAGATATTGAAAGCAAATGTCTGTCGTGGTCACTGCCAGCAGCCTAGCCTAGTTAACCTGGGTGTCGTGCTGTTGAATATTTAGTGACTTCACTCAATTTTTCAAGGTTAGTGAATATATCCTTACATGCTGTTTCCTAACACACTGCTCCTTTCCCCAAACCCCTTTTGCTGACCCATCAACAACCTCAATCAGCCATGACTCTTACCTCATGTTCATAGCCTTACCTCATGCTCTCACATTTCGCCCTGCTGCAGGTCATAGCTCACAGCCTGCACACACTGCTAGTTATTCAAATCTGTAGACACATCACCCAAACATGCTACATCATTCTTGCTTCCCTCTCTCTTGCAGAAGAAGATGACCCTATTCTTGTAACTTTATGCTTTCAGATGCCCAAAAACTACTTTGCCACACAGTGGTGCTGGGATTTTGAAGTCCTAGGGCAGGTATGTCCTACATTTCCTTGCAAGGGGCTACATTTCAATTTCTTTCTCACTCAAGGGCTCGATGAGCAAAATTCGGAATGGTGAGGCTTGGTGGAACATTAAACATTAATTTCAATAAAATATTGATATATAAAGAAAAAAAGCAATGTCAAAGCAATTAATTTACAATTTAAAATAATGAGTAATTAGTAATGATGAACATCAGAGTGTGACAGGATTAAATTTTGATTCTTCAGCTCGCTCTTAATCTCAAGGTTCACACTCACCCTCACCCACACCCATTATGTGAGTTGTTGTGAGTGTGTTAGTGTGTGGGGTAGAAGTAAGGGTGAACCTTAAGACTATGAGTGAGCCAGACATATAACACACACTTGCACACACACAACACATATACAAACTCTTCTCTCGCCTGTACCAGCAGCCAATCTCTTCTCACCACCCAGTAGTTGCTTAATAGCCTCCAGCTCTGCGCGGTAGCTACTCCGTTATCACCTGGTAGCTACTTTGCCCTCCATCCAGCATCCACTTTGACTCTTCCTGCTTCCTCAGAACATTCACTATTGCCATCATACTATATTTCTAGACCACAGGCTGATGAAAGCTGCTTCATCAATCAGAGAGTGATTCTTTTCCATGTTTGTGACTGATCGGCTCAATAGTGATCCTTCAGCAACAGCAAACATGGGAGAGAAAGGACCTGTGTTTGGAGATTAAAAACAAATTGCTGTGGATGCTGGAATCTGAAACCAAATGAGAAAATGCTGGAAAATTTCAGCAGGACTTGCAGCATCTGTAAGAAGAGGAAAGCACTGACACTTTGAGTCCAGGTGACCCTTTATCAAAGCTGAATGAAGGTTCTTTGAAGAATCTTCAATTTCATTTACTGACATTTTGAACACGAGGTCCTCGGGCTGGAAAGAGAAGCCTGGCAGACTGACTAACCACACACCATGTGTTGGACAAGTCAGTCTTCAAGGCTAATGAAGAAAAAACTCATGATGTGGAGTTGCTGGCCTTGGACTAAAGTAGGCACAGTAAGTAGTCTCAGAACACTACATTAAAATCCAACAGATTTATTTGGTAACACAAGCTTTTGTAGTATTGCTCCTTCATCAAGGTTAATGTTCTGAAAGCTCGTGCTACCAAATAAACTTGTGAGAGAAAAAAAGTATCTTCATTCAATCTCACCTACGTAACTGCCAGCTTAGAGACTGCCATTGCAAATTTAAGGGGGCATAGAAGAATGAACTTCCTGAAGTAAGTTGCAGGCTATCAGTGGGTTGCAGCCAAGCTGGGGGAAAGTATAATCCCAAGGTTGAAGTCCAGCATGTATTCTACTGCACAGTATTCAGATGAGGACTTTATGGGGCAGTGCATGGAAAAAGACTGATAAACACGCATACGGAAATGTTTGATGCATTGATAGGCTTGCCAGAAAGACTGCTGTCACTCAGTGTCAAGGAGCATGGAAGAGTCCATCTCCAACTTGGCACAGGTTTGCACAGAGTTTGAAGCCTATCTTTTTGAATGTGGAAGTGATTGTCAACTCCATGATAGCACTTGTCGATCTGATGATGAGCTGTCCAGCTTCTTCCATGACATGGAATTCCCATGTCACAGGTAAAATATCAGTGGGGTGCTCACCTTTAAATGCAATGAGTGAAACAAAAAATCCAGCTCTATGGCTTAAGGCCTCAATCAGAACAGCCACAACTGTATTACATCATGGCTCACACTCAAAGGGCTGAATGGTCCACTCTTATTTATAATGACCTTATTCTGGCTACTTTTGGGTGAATTATGGATTGGAATTATAAACCAGGTGTGAGATTGTTAGCGCTAGTTGCCTAACAACAACCCCCTAGTTTGATGTAGTGCTTGAAAGATTGATGTTATAGCAGACTGGCGCAGAATTAAGGTATGCTATCTCCCCAAAGCCTATCCGCCGTCTGCAAGGGACAAGTTAGGAGTATGATGAAATACTTTTCACTTACTTGAATGAATGCAGTTCCAAAAACTCAAGATGTTTGACACCATCCAGGCTGAAACAGCCCACTTAATTAGCATCTACCAACATTCACTCCCTTCATCACTGACACACAGTGACATTGGTATATACGATCTACAAGAAGCATTGTTGGAACTTACCAAGATTCCGAAGACAGCATCTTCCAAACAGAAGGACAAGGTCAGCAGACACAAGGAACACCATGAATTGGAAGTTCCCCTGAAAGTCATTATCCTGACTGGGGAATATATATTACCATTGCTACACTGTAGCTGGGACAAAATGCTGGAACTCCTTAACAGGACCGTGGCAGTACCTGCATAGAATCTGCAGCAAGAAGGCAGCATATCATCACCTTCTCAAGGATAACTGGGGCAAAAAGTGCTGACCTAACCAGCGATGCTCATATCCCATGAATAAATAAAAACTAATTTTTAAACTTACCCTGGGTCTCTGGATCACTCACCCAATAACAAAGCGTCACTTTTGAGTTACTTTACAATTGGAGAAGTTGTAAATCAAGTTGGATTCTAAAAAAACTGCCACCAATAGCCCTATTTCTGACTTTTGATGGAAAGGAGATGAAGAAACGATGAAGAGATACTTGGGCAGAGGATGGTTTTCTGAGTGGTTCCAACATGTTTTCCTGCAGCTTTCATGACACTCTTCAATTATGTGAAGTACAGCCTGATTGTGGTAACCAGTGCCTCAAAGAAAATGTTTCCATTCTATGTTATGCAGAGAAAATAGTGACAAAAACATTGCAGTGTTTACCAGTTCTACACTCACCAGCCTGCATTTTGTTCCATACAAGTAATTAGAACATAGAACATTACAGCACAGAACAGGCCCTTCGGCCTTCGATGTTGCGCCGACCAATATAAAAAGCAATGCCCCTCCAAACTAAACCATTCCCTTCTCTTCCATATACTTATCAACTAACCTCTTAAACGCCACCAAACTTGGCGCATCTACAACTGCTGCAGGCAGGGCATTCCACTCCCGAACCACCCTTTGGGTAAAGAACCTACCTCTGATATCCGTCCTATAACTATCACCCCTTAATTTAAAGCTGTGTCCCCTCGTGCTAGCTTTCTCCATCCTAGGAAAAAGGCTATCACTGTCCACCCTATCTAAACCTCTAATCATCTTATATGTTTCGATTAGGTCCCCTCTTAGCCGCCTCCTTTCTAACGAAAACAACCTCAAATCCCTCAGCCTCTCTTCATAAGACCTGCCCTCCATACCAGGCAACATCCTGGTAAACCTCCTCTGTACCCTCTCCAATGCCTCCACATCTTTCTTATAATGTGGGGACCAGAACTGCACACAATACTCCAAGTGCGGCCGCACTAGAGTTTTGTACAGTTGCAACATGACGTTGCGGCTCCGAAATTCAATCCCCCTACCAATAAAAGCTAAGACTCCATATGCCTTCTTAACAACCTTATCGACTTGACTGCCTACTTTCAGGGATCTATTGACACATACACCAAGATCCCTCTGTTCATCAACACTATTAAGAATCCTACCATTAGCCCTATACTCTACACATTTATTATTCCTGCCAAAGTGCATTACCTCACACTTTTCCACATTAAACTCCATTTGCCACCTCTCGGCCCAGCTCTGCAACTTGTCCAAGTCTCTCTGCAAACTATAACACCCCTCTTCACTATCTACCACTCCACCGACTTTAGTGTCATCTGCAAATTTACTAATCCATCCTTCAATACCCTCATCCAGATCATTTATAAAAATTACAAACAGCAGGGGCCCCAAAACAGACCCCTGAGGTACACCACTTGTCACCGAACTCCACGATGAATATCTCCCATCAACCACCACCCTCTGTCTTCTATCTGCTAGCCAATTCCTAATCCAATTAGCTAAATCACCCTCTATCCCATACATCTGCATTTTCTGCAGAAGTCTTCCATGGGCCACCTTATCAAACGCCTTACTAAAGTCCATATATACCACATCAACTGCCTTACCCCCATCCACCTCTTTGGTCACTTTTTCAAAAAACTCAATGAGGTTAGTAAGGCACGACCTACCCTTCACAAAACCATGCTGACTATCCCCAATCAATTCATTTCTCTCTAAATAACTATAAATCCTATCCCTAATAATTCTCTCCAATACTTTGCCCACAACAGAAGTAAGACTCACTGGCCTATAATTCCCTGGAAGGTCTCTCTTCCCCTTCTTGAACAATGGGACCACATTCGCTATCCTCCAGTCCTCCGGAACCACACCCGTAACCAACGACGACCTGAAGATCAGAGCCAGAGGCTCTGCAATCTCCTCTCTTGCCTCCCAGAGAATCCTAGGGTAAATCCCGTCCGGCCCAGGGGACTTATCCAACTTCAAACCCTCGAGAATATCTATCACATCCTCCCTATCTACTTCAATACTTTCCAGTTTGCAACCCTGTACCTCAGTGTTCTCCATAACTACATTTACATCACCCTGCGTGAACACCGAAGAGAAATATTTATTCAGTGCCTCTCCAATCTCTTCAGGCTCCACGCACAACTTCCCACTATTGTCTATGACTGGCCCTAATCTTGTCCTAACCAATCTTCTATTCTTAACATATCTAAAGAAAGCTTTAGGATTCTCCTTAATCCTATCAGCCAAAGTCTTCTCGTGTCCCCTCTTAGCTCTCCTCAATTCACTCTTTAGCTCCCTCCTGGCTAATCTATAGCTATCCATTGCACTAACTGAGCCTTCAAGCCTCATCCTGACATAAGCCTCCTTTTTCCTTTTAACCAGCAAATCAACTTTTTTCGTACACCAAGGTTCTCTTACTCGACCATTTCCTCCTTGCCTGACAGGGACATACTTATCAAGGACTCGCAGCAGCTGCTCCTTGAATAAGCTCCACATTCCAGATGTTCCCAGTCCCTGTAGTTTCCTAGTCCAATCTATGCACCCTAATTCTCTCCTGATGGCCTCATAATTACCCTTCCCCCAGCTGTAACTACTGCCCCCAGCTTCATGCCTATCCCTATCCATCACTAAGGTGAACGTAACCGAATTGTGGTCACTATCACCAAAATGTTCACTAACTTCCAAGCCTAACACCTGGTCTGGCTCATTGCCCAGCACCAAATCCAATGTAGCCTCACCTCTAGTTGGCCTATCTACATACTGAGTCAAAAAACCTTCCTGTACACTTTGTACGAAAACTGACCCCTCTAACGAGCTAGAGCTATAGCTATTCCAATCAATATTAGTAAAGTAGGTAGAATATTAAATCGTAAGCACAAAATTGTGACCTATATGAGTGACTTGCACACATATAGATTGAAATCAAAATATATGGGATTTCAGTGAAAGAATAGGACACAAGTATTATAAATAACTGAAAGAATCTCAAACATTCATTTTATTTACTTTTGTTGAAGGATGCCTCAAAACAACAGTGAAGTCAAAAGGGTATGAGATTCAAATTGGTTGAGATCCAATGATTCTTGATTTGATTTGATTTATCATTGTCACATGTATTAGTATTCAGTGAAAAGTATTGTTTCTTGCGCACTATACAAAGCATACCATTCATAAAGAAGGAAACGAGAGAGTGCAGAATGTAGTGTTACAGTCAAAGCTGATTCTGTGGTCAGATTTATTTTGGACTGAAGGCTCCTTTCCAGCAGGAGGGTAAAAAATATTGTCAGACTGCATTCCCAATTTCCTACTCAGATCATAGGTGGAATTTATGACCTATGACACATGCTGATAATTTAGTGGTCTCTTGGCAATCCAAGAGCAACTTGAGAAAAAGCAAAAAAGGTTTCTGAATTAAACCTGCAGGAAGCAGAACAAAATTAGTGGCGAGTGGAAAAGAAAAAATAAATAAATCACGTAAATGTATTGTGGTCGTAGCCAACTTCTTCCGGGCAGTCAGCTCTTTCCAGAACATCACTGACCTTAAAAATAATACTTGCTACTATTCTGCCTTAGTAAAGCATTTTATAATTTCACATACATCAAACAAATCCCTGCCAAGCAATGAAGGCAGGGTCTAGGTAACTGCACAGGCCTGAAAAGAAAAGTCGCAGGTGAGAGCATAGCAGCAATTTTGGTAAAGTCACAGCTTCTGTCAGGAGGGGACAAAATCTTTAATAACAGCAATAGGACATTAGCAGCAAATAGTAAATGTATCTGAATGCAGTAAACATTTGGAACATAGCGGATGAATTAATTGCACAACTTGGGATAAATTAGTGTGATTGAGTGGCCGTTACCCATCGCTTCTTGCGATCTTACTGAGCTTTGACTTCTGGTGGAATCAGCCTCACGCCCAGAAAGGGTATGAAGCTGATTGTAATATTTAAATACAATTTAAATAGTGATTTAAATATTATTAGTGAGCCCAGGAAACAATTGTCCAGGTTCACTTGCCTTAGAAGCCTCACTGGTGAATATCCTCACCGGCAAGGACCACATATGGCTCCATCAACGGGCACTTTACGTAATGGCCTTGCCATTAGGACCAGAGATCCGAAAGGCCCCCTGCAAGGTTGAGGGTGGGGGGCAGTGACCTGTGGGCAATGCCAGCCTTACACTGCCAGTGTGGAACCCTAGCAGTGCAAGCCTGGCACTGCCCACCAGATACTAGGCAGTGGCAAGGGGGTGGGGCCTGAGGGGCAGGGCTGAAGGGGAAGGAATGGGGTCATGATGTGGGTGCGACCTCGTGGGAGATGGGTAGGGGGGAAGTTGTGCACTTTGCAATCAGCAGTTGGCCAGGATGGTGATCGACAGGCAGGGAGGGGACAATTAATTGGGCTAGGAAGGGTTGCAATTGGCTGGACCTGGGAGATGTGTGGAGAGGTGCAATTGGCTGTGTGTAGGTGGGGAGTGATTTCAGGGGATGAGGGGCCAATTGGCCAGGGAGGCCAGCGATATCTGGGCAGTGGGGGTGGCAGACAGGCGAGCAATATCCGGGGGGAGGGGAAGGTGATTAATAAATCTCTCTGTTCTGTTGCACAGAACAGAAAGATCTGCACATGCACAAATGTGCCCTCAACTGTGATCAGCTAACTTTCTGGAGAGGTTAGGTCCTGCACTCCCTATCTCTCCCCACCTGCAAAATATGTGCTGTTTAGATGTACTGGCTGTGCTAAACCCTCTCCCACTATACCCTAACTGGGACTGTTATGTGGCGACTGGCGGATTTTCACAACAGCATTCACTGCAGTGTAAATGTAAGCCCATTTGTGACATTGATAAATGAACTTAAACTTAATCATACTGGTGGGAAACAGACTGTGCACCATTTTTTGTACTAAGTGGCCTAAGATTTCCTTTGTGGCCTCGCCAAAAAGAAAAGATCTAAAATTCCTTTTTTCACGCTCAGTTGGCACTTAGAATCATTTTGGTAAGATCACCCCCTAGAGGGTTTGGAGCGAGTCAAGATGTTTCAGAGAGGATAAACGAAAGTCCAGTCAAGAATACCCCAACATTCAACATGTCAGGCTAGTATAGTAACCTGAGTGTGAAATGCAACAGTAAGCTGGCCAGAATTGTTAACATTGCAGGTAAGATCATTGATAGACAGCAGAGACAGTTCAATAGCCTATTTAATGACACAGTTAAGAGGAAAGCTCAGGCCATCGTCAGTGATCTGTCTCATTCTTTATATCCTCAATTTGAAAGGCTCCCTTTGGGCTGATGCTTTAGAATGTCTATTGCCAGCAAAAATCTGTTCAAGAGGTCATTTGCTTCGACTGCTACAAGGTTTTTAAATAACATAATGTAAATTCAATGCTCTCCTGCCCATGTGGTTTTATGGTGGGTAAGCATACAAGAAGGTACCTATGAAGTGCAACTTGAGCACAGGTGAGGCTATGCACCTTGTTGATTGGAATAGAAGCAGATTATATTATAATTCAATCCACTGTTTTTATTAATTTTATTTTTTTAACTGTGGTAAATGCTTTAATGGCAAACTGCAGCGTGTCATGTTTGTATGGATATGTTATATGTGCACAAATGTATTAATGTAGGTATTTATAAAATATTCACTTTATTAAACTAATGCATATATGATTACACGTTGTATTGGAGCTGAAGCCAAAGACAAATTTGCACTTATGCATTGACAATGTTGTTTGTTCTATTCTATTCTGTTAAATTACATTTATATAGTGCCTTTAACATACAATAATTTTCCAAAATGCTTCCCAGGAGCTATATAAAACAGAAATTGACACATGGCCACATGAGAACGTGTTGGGGTGGATGGCCAGAAGTATAGTTCAGGATGTAAGTTTTAAGGAGTGGGAAAGAAAGGTCAAGAGGCAGTGAGATTTAGCACGAGCCTAGAGCTTTGGGGATTGGCAGCTGAAGGCACAGTCATAAATAGTGGAGCAATTTAAAATTTGGGATGCTCAAGATTCCAGAATTAGAATCATTCAGTGAATCTATACCATATGGTTCAGCACTCAACTTGGCCCTTTGCGTATTTGAGTGTGATGTCTGGATTGTTCTACACCTGCAGTTCAACATGTTGCATAGCTGCTTGCAAGCAAGCTGTTGGTGAAGAAAAAGTAAGACCCTGAGGATAAGTAACAAGGTAATTGCAAGTTCTTGTAAGGTATGAAAGCGTTTAAGAAATTTTCTAACATGAGGCAACTTCTTAAAGGTTATTATAATTGCCTCAGACTTGAATTTAGGTGCACCAAACTGTGTAAAGGTGATTGCAAATGTTACTTCAGAAAAATTTGAGCATGTCTCTTTCATTTAAATACAAGAGAGCTAGTTTAAATTTATAATGTTTCCAATCAATAGTTGTCATTCGCTCCCCCAAACAGACACAATTGAAATTATTATCCCAAGATTGCCATCATATAAAGTTGTTTCAACTTTAATTTCATAATTATGTAGTTTCCCCTATCATAAGATACTTATATCTTGATAAAAGACCTTGAAGTAAGTTCAGTTGGAATGAACATTTTCATTTCATTGGATTGCTTTCCCCCTCGTAATGGGAAAAGGCCATATTGTAATGGCTATTATAAGAAAAGGCAATTAATACGTAAAGGTTGAAAACTAAATAATCTGGAATGCTTGACTATCAGCAAAGAAAGGAATAATAAAAAAAAATAGCCCTGGAAATAATGGATGAGGTAGTGGTTGTAGGGAAAAATGTTTTTTGTCCTGAGAATTGATAGTGGCATAAAATGCAGAAAATAGTTTTGGGAATAGCTAATACAACCTCTAACAGAAATCATAATGTTGAACAGAACATATAAATCAGGAAATGCAAGCAGTATATAACAAGTATAATTCATGGAGGAATTTCATATAGCCTGGATAAAACAAATTGGCAGAAGTAGTTTGGAGGATGGAATGCAATGGCGACTGTTTCCTAGAACAATGTGTCAAGAAAACTGATATAGAATAAGCCATTTTAGATCCGCAATAGTGTAATGGGGTTGGGTTAATTAGTAATCTTACAGCAAAGGATCTTCAGACAAGAGTGATCATAATATACTGGCATTTCAGGTGAAACTTGAAGTGAAGTGGTTAAGATCAAATCAGGATCTTATATTTAAGCAAAGCTAATGCTTTGTGGACATTATAACTTGATTATCCTGCCATGGTGTGGTCAGTCTGAGGCCTCTTTTCAAGGCAAAATTACAGAACATGCAGCAGATGTCAATTGTTCTTGAAATTCTAGGGGCAGTGGAGCAGAGAGCTGTAATGTGTGGTTGACCCTGATTAATCTAGATATGTGAAAGCTGCCTCAAGGTTCCCAATGATAAATTTGAAATTAGTTCTGGTTAGAGCTTTGTTGCAGTTGAGTTCTGTTTTTAGCAAAGTTGATCCATATTTATTTTGAACCATGGCAATAAAATCTGAGTACATTACTTCCTTTTTAAATTATTCTTCAAATAAGGATTACATATATGAACGTCATAAACTATTGGCTTTCCTTGAGTTTTTTAGGAAGCCAACATTACTGTCATGTTTTTGTGCTAACAGTTGGTATCATACCCACATTGACATCTGAAGCAATCCCTTCATCGTGTGGGTCAAAGTGTTACGTCTACGGCTCTGAACGACAAAATGGGCTCAAAAATAATCGGCCGAGTCTGGGACCTCCAGCAGTTCTGCGGATTTGCATAGCTGCCTTAGGTTGGTCATCAGAAAAATCAGGAAAGTTGTTGGCCCTGTTGATTTATGCATCTGTTAACAGCTTGGTGCACCTGTGACTAGCAAACTTGTTGATATCGCAGATGTCCTTAACACTACTTCGAAAGATCCTAATGCATTGATATTGTGAACCATATTAACATTTAATATGCCACATTTAGTTTATGGCATTTGCTACCTTAGCCTTTGCTACTATTTACAATGTCTTTGTCTTTTTTTCCATGAATTACATCCCCCACCTCTTGCAGTATAAATCTCACCCTTTTTACCTTATCTTCAGCTCTGAACTCAAAACTTTAGCTGTATTCTCTGTCTACCGATGCTGTCAGACCTGCTGAAATTTTCCAGCATTTTCTGTTTTGTTTCAGATTCCAACATCCTCAGTATTTTGTTTTTAATATTTAACATGTTTAGTACAATGTTATATCTTGTCACAGTCTCCTTGCCAAACTCAACCTATTTTAACAAATTTTTCATTGTTCTTGGGATGTCTACAAGACTGGACAAAAACACTTTTTTTATTATTGATTCCTAGTTGCCTTGAGAAGGTGATGGTGGGTTCTATAGTGCTTGTGCCAATGGTTCTTGGAGAATGGTGTTAAGTAAGGAATTCCGAGATTTTGATCTGACAATGATAAAGGAATAGTGGGATATGATTAAGCCAGAATGTGTGTAATTTGAAGGGGAGTTTGGACCTGACGCTGCATATTACTCTTGAATTTCCAGGTGAAGGACGCTGTGGATTAGGGTTGTGTTCTTAGAATTACCTTTATAACTTGTAGCACTGAACTATGAGAAAGTAGAGGAGGTTGGATGTTGACTTTAGTAAGTGGTCTCACAACCCCAGATTAAAGTCCACTTGAAGCCAACAGTTTGTGGTGTCAATGGTCACCATGATGTGGTTAAAGATGGTGTTATGAGACTTTTTACTGCATTTACTCAGTCCAACGTCGACATCTCCACATGTTGACTTTAGTAGCAGGGATGTTAATCAAACAGCCTGCTGTCTCCTGAACAGCGTTGAGTTTCTTGAGAAATATTGCAGCTGCACGTATCAGGGAAGGTGATGGCCTAGTGGTAATATCAATACACAATTAATTCAGAAACTCAACTAATGTTCTGGAAATCCAGATTCGAATCCTGCCACGGTAGATGGTCAAATTTGAATTCAATAAAAAAAATCTGAAATTAAGAATCTACAGATGAGCATGAAACCATTGTCAATTGTGCGAAAAACCCATTTGGTTCACTAATGTCCTTTAGGGAAGGAAGTCTGTCATCCTTGTGAGTCCAGAGACACTCTCAACTACCCTCAGGCAATGAGGGTTAGACAATAAATGCTAGCCAGCAGCAATGCCCATGTCCCATGAATGAACAAAATAAAGAATAAAAGGAAATATCCAGGTAAGTGTGTGATTTTCAGTGCACTCCTCACCTGAGCCTATGTAAATGGTTGTAGTGGGCGCAGTGAATGGCCAACCATTTCCTGAAGCAGCTTAGAATGCATAGGCAGTCCCTCCCTATTGCTGTTCACTCTCTGTCACATCTAGTGCGAATGGAGCATCCATTCAATGCAGTCCTCCTGATGGAAACAATCTAGGAAGTGGGAAATTAACATGAATCTACCTACCTTTCAGTACTCTCTAATGGCAAGTAGCAACATGTATTACCATAGCAATGTACAGCACATGAACTTTTAGTACTCAATCTGTCCTTTTAATGGCTGGATTTCATGATTCCAGCAGATTAACCTATGTACAACTATTTTAGTTAGTTTGTGTGTTTATCTCTATGTCTGTGCAAAAAAAAATTATTCCTGCCACTGATGGTCTGAATGGCTTCCTTCTGCAGTATAGGGATTCTATAATTCTATATTGTGGCACACTAAATGCTACACTAGAATGACAATATTGTGTACTTTTATGCAAAATGCATTTGCTTTTGTAAGATTACAGAATATTTAGCTCTTTTTTTAATATATTAACACATTGGGGACAATTTTACTGATCCAGGGACATCCTGATAAATTCAACCTATTATTCATTTGATTTTCCTCCAACTCTGATAATAGAAACCAAAAAACCTATCATGACATATATCTGAAGAACAATATAATATCTATGCATACTACAGATGCATCACTGCAAACAAAAATGACTGAATTTAGCCATATTGAGATAGTAACATGATTATTATTCTTTATTTTGCTGTCATGAAGACTGCTAAATTGGTGAAACCATTTGACACAACTTTGCTTAAGTTAAAAAGTTGCATTTCATTGTTTCAATGTATTGCATATAACCCAAGTATAACATTGATGAATCCATCATACAGAATGCATTCAGGATTTTTTATTGTGATCCTTGACAGTTCAGGCACATCTGTTTTCTTTAGGATCAAGGAAAGTTAATGTTAACTGTCGTCTGTGATGAAAACATTCTACCTATTCCAGGAGTTGGATCAGATTATGCCCTCATATTAGCCCCATAACTACTATTAGTCAGTTGGCAAATGCACTGATCTTGGGAATTTATCATTTTTGCATTAATGTGCAGCCATTTAAAATTGTTATACAGTAAGTATCATACTCACACTCAAACCTGGTGTGAGTTTGTACAAGTAGAAATTACAACATGGAGACAAATAACTGAGCCCATCCTGTTAGCATGGAGCCCATATTTTTGATGCTACGTGTGTGATTTCTGGGCCAAAATGGCATCTGTGCACACTTTTGGTGTTGAGTGCACAGGAAGACATTTTGGCAAGGCTGTTAGCATGGGCACTTGTAACATGCACCAAAAGTATGCAGGCTGGGCAAATTGTGACATTAGTCAAATTAAAACACTGATTTGGCTGTAATGATTCACTTTCAACCTTGTGCTCCAGCTAACATCCTCTCTTCATCTCTTTAAGAAGTCTCACAATACCAGGTTAAAGTCCAACAGGTTTATTTGGAATCACAATCTGCTCGAGAATTCAGCAACTCGAAGACTCTCCCATGATCACTATTTAAAAGGATCATCAAGCACTTTCAGATTAGTTGCTGATTGATTTTTATTGGCTGCTTCTGAATTGAGAAAATTCTTTGATGTTTGGTACTGCTACTTAAGGTTAGTGAAGTCTATAAGGAACTACTTAAAGTTAGTGAAGTCTATAAGGAATGGAGCATGGGCAAATGTCTTGCTTCTGATTTTAAGAGTTGCACTTAGAATTCAATGCTCCCTGTCATGGATGCTACTGCTTCTGTTCTTCTTGGCTTGCAACACAACAGGGAGAATGAGCTGAGTCAAAACAGAGGAGGACAAGCTGCTCACAAAGGAAAGTAAAGGAGGAGAAAAAGGGCTTTCATCAGAAAGCTATATTCACCCATGGTCTTCAAGGAGCATTCTTCAATATCAACCACAGTATGAATCAATTGGTTAGTGAATCGCATCTCTCCAAAGAGAGCAACTATTAAGTGATGTTCCCTTTTTCCAGATAGCCTATTAAATAATTTGTTGGCCAAGTTATAACTACCCAGATATTATAGGGATCTGAGGATCTTTCTTCAAAAATTGAATCTTTCTTCTTTTCGAAAATACAAGAAAAATGGCTTCTCATACTGCATGCAGAAGTCTACAAGAGGCATGATACTTGGTCAGCATATTTACAAGTTTATTGCAGAACTATATAATGTCCAATGCATTTTAATATAGATAAATGCATCATGACATTAATAACTATAAAAGATGAGTAATATTCTAATTCAGAATTCAATAGAACTTGACTAAGTTATATTCCGCCTGCATTGGAAGCAGTGGATGCAGGTTAATTGCACACTTCGATTCCCAAATTTGTTTTTGGGCCTGATCAAATTTTGACTTTTGTTTAAACTTTATGGCATTTGAGAAGCTTTTATTGATTGAGCAGAGATAATTCAAAAGTAAATAGAGACCAGCACTTGAAATAGTCTTACTTCATGGCAGCATTGTGACACATTGCTGCCTCAGTGCCAGAGATCTGGGTTCGATTCCTGGCTTGGGTCACTTTCTGTGTGGAGTTTGCATGTTCACCCTGTGTCTGCATGGATTTCCTTTGGGTGCTCTGGTTTCTTCCCACAGTCTGAAAGATGCGCTAGTTAGGTGCAATGACCCAAATTGGCATCTGAGTGTGACGACTAGGGGAATTTCACAGTAGCTTCATTGCACTGTTAATGTAAGCCTTACCTGTCACTAATAAACAAACTTAAACAAAACTTTATTTCTCTTGTAAATGGTTACAAGTTTCTCATGCAGTCATAGGGTGCACCACGTGGACAGAGTTGTGACTACCCTCAATATAAGGAATAGTGCACAGGAATGACACCAAAAAATGATCAGATGCATATTTGTTGCTCCTATGTTGTTCAGTTAATCAGTCAATAACTGTAAAAGGAAACTATAGCAAGCAGCCAAATAAAACTTGTGGCCGGACTCACTGCCTCCCTAATCTTCTAAGCTATTTGGCACCCTTCATCTGCCAACAGGTGATGTGTCTTCTCAACGTAGGCTTTACATTTACAATGTGTCGGTAAGGTCACTGCTGCAATGGTCAGCGGAACAGCTTGTTATAAAGGCTTTCCCAGAGCCCAGCTGTACTAACAGCAGATCAAACAGCAGTTTTACGCTTTAGCTGGGTCTCCAATGTCCTGGGGGCAATAGACTGCACGCTTGTATGCCTCTGAGCATCTTCAGAGAGTGAAGATATTTACCGTAACAGGAAACATTTTCATTCAATGAATATGCAGCTGCTGTTGATCCAAGGGCTACTGCTGGCACTGCTGGTTTTGCTGTGTTTCAGTGATATCATGCTGCTGCACATCAGTTTATTGCCTTCTTCTGCAGAATCTCTAAATCCTGTACTAGCTTGCCAGTACTTTGTCTTACCCTCTCATTTTCACTCCACACCTCTTTATTCCTTACTTTTCTTGAACTTAGATTTCAGATTTTGTTTAACAGTTGCATGATAACCCTATGTACATGAACACAAAATTCACCTAATTAAAAAAGTTTATATTTTTCCTTTTTCTGGCGGGGGTGCGGGGGTTAATGTTTTCTTTATCTAGGTACCACCGACACAATGGTTAGCACTGCTACCTCACAGTGCCAGGGAGGCAGGTTCAATTCCTGGCTTGGGTCGCTGACTTTATGAAAATTGCACATTCTGCCCATGTCTGTGTGAGTTTCCTCCAAGTGCCCTGGTTTCTTCCCACAGTCCAAAGATGTGCAGGTTAAATGGATTGACCATGCTAAATTGTTCGTTAGTGTCAGGGGATTAGCAGGGCAAATACATTGGGTTACAAAGATAGGGCCGAGTGAGATTATTGTCAGTGCAGGCTCGATGGGTCAAATGGTTTCTGACTGCAGTAACGGGCATTTATAACAAATTGTGTATCTTCATATCCTTGTCTATCATAATATCAGTTTCTTTTTTCCAAAATGAACAGATTCACATGAGTTTTGGGAAACTTTTATCATCTCTACCCGCATCTGTTTAAAATTTACGCAACTGTAACAAGTTTTGATATATCCATCTTTATATAATAGAATACACAGTTGCTACTTTTTTGATTGGTTCTCTGTGGGGTTATGTATGTCTTGCACATGGAGTCATAGAGGTTTACAGCATGGAAACAGGCCCTTTGGCCCAACTTGTCCATGCTACCCTTTTTTTTAAAACCCTAAGCTAATCCCAGTTGCCTACATTTGGCCAATATCTCTCTATATTCACCGTACCCATGTAACTGTCTAAATGTTTTTTAAAAGACAAAATTGTACCATCTCTACTACTACCTCTGGCATCTTGTTCCAAACATTCACTAACCTGTGTGTGAAAAAAATTGCCCCTCTGGATACTTTTGTATCTCTCCCCTCTCATCTGAAACCTGTGCCCTCTAGTTTTAGTCTCCCTACTTTTGGAAAAGATATTGATGATCAACCTGATCTGTGCCACTCATTATTGTAAATATCTCTAAAAGGTCACCTCGCAGCCTCCCATGCTTCAGAGAAAGAAGTTCCAGTCTATCCAACCCCTCCTTATAACTCAATCCGTCAAGTCCCGGTAGCATCCTAGTAAACCTTTTCTGCACTCTTCTTAGTTTAATAATATCCTTTCTATAATAGGATGACCAGAACTGCACACAGTACTCCAAGTGTAGCCTTACTAATATCTGGTACAACTTCAATAAGATATTCCAACTTCTGCATTTGATGTTCTGACCAACGAAACTAAGCATGCCAAATGCCTCCTTCACCACTCTGTCCACATGTGACTCCACTTTCAAGGAGCTATGAACATGTACCCCTAGATCTCTTTGTTCTGTAACTCTCCCCTCGCCCTACCATTAACTGAGTAAGTCCTGCCCTGTGTTCAATCAACCAAAATGCATCACCTTGCATTTGTCTAAATTAAACTCCATCTGCCATTCGTCAGCCCACTGGCCTAATTGATCAAGATCCCATCGCAATTGGAGATAACTTTCTTCCCTATCCACTTTGCCACCAATCTTAGTGTCATCTGCAAACTGACTAACCATGCCTTCTATGCTCTCATCCAAATCATTAATATAAATAGGAAATAACAGTGGACCCAGTACTGATCCCTGAGGCACACCACTGGTCACAGACCTCCAGTTTGAAAAACAACTCTCTGGAACTACCACGTTTCAGAAAATGACTGGAGTGAGATTCAGTTGTTCTGTTTTCAAACCAAAGCTCTTTAATTTTAGATGGAGGTAACATTATGGACATAAGATGGTTTAATTTAAATAATACTGTTTCTCCCATCACCACCCATCTGTAAACAGAAACTTGATTTTCCCCATCATAAGTGGTGGCATATTTCCCAGCCCCTCAGTTTCAGTGTGACACAATTTCTACTAATAATCTCACAAGAAACCAATTCAAAGGGTGAACTCAGAAGTTGAGTTTAATTTGCACACACTCAAATGTGGGAGGAGGGTAGCAAAGTGGCCTTCTTTTCACTAATACAATGAAGAGAGGGCTAGAGAAAGAAAGATTTAAACGACAAAGGGCACAAAGAAAAAAATATTGGGCAGGGTTTTGTGCACAAACAACCATGTGTTTTGTGGCAATGGAGGTGGCTCACCATTGGTTGTTGGTGGGATCTTTTAGTCCTGCTGTTGTTAGTTTCCCATTGATTGTTCTGCTCGCCACCAGGAAACCTGAGGTGGGGGTGGACCCTTGGCGGGACAGGAAGATGCTACCTGCGTGAACAGCTGAAAACATTAAAGCTTTACCTGAGTCCAGAATCAACCTCCATTTGTGAATTCCTCCTCAGAGGACCATTGGGCAGAATAAAATTGGTTGAGGCTCTTTAAAAGGAAGCAGAGCTGTTCAAGCTCAGTAGTGGCAGTTGATGGGTCCATTGCTGCAGAATGGATAAACTGAGGAAAACAGACTCAGATCCAGAAGCTGAAAATAAGAAGAGACATAGTTATTGCAGCTGTTCCTGTTGCATGAAAAAAAGCACTGGTGGATTTTCACGATGTAAACTGTCATAAGCTGAGTCGAGGAGGTTTTGCTGACAGGTAACTGAACATTGCGCGAGACACATGGTGATTCGTAGTTTATAAACAAGGCTAGAGGACGGAACGTTGGAGGTGAAGCACAAATACCTGACTGGGGACTAAGGCAAACATTATATCCAGTTTGTTCTACACTTTGATGATGATCTTATGTCCTGCTATTAAGGGGCAAATGCTTTCAGAGCATATGAAACACATGAAGTTACTGCTTAAACTCTCTAAAGTTGTGCAGCAGATGGCAAGGAGATTGGCAGAATCCAATGTTACACTCTCTGGCACCATGAGAGAAGGTCCTCAATAATTCAAAACATGCTGTCACAGGTGGAGCCTTAGGAATGCCTGATTCATAACTATTCGGATGTATTGAAGCCTAATCTTCTGGGGCTATATAGCCCAGTGGCTTGACATTCTTAGGAGAGTCTTAAAATATTGTGGTGCTATCTTATGAGTCTGATGCCTCAGATTGGTTGCTAACCCTCTTTCTCTTCTTGCTTCAACACATAAACCATAAGCGGGGACATTTCTTGTAAATTCCCAAACTATGCACAATTTCAAAAGATATTTCTAAATTAAGTTATGAAACATCAGAAATATAGAGCAACATAATATTCAACAAAGATTATTGCAATGTAAAATGACAACTTTCTGTATAACACTGCAATGCAACACAACAGATCACCTTTAAGATTCCATCATAAATCTTCCTGAGCTATTGTTTCATAATAATCTTGTTCTATTGTTGCAAATCTTTGATCAGCAAATCTTAGAGTGTAAGAGCCTGAGTTTAGCATTGACAATATCAATATAGTGTAAACCAATATTTTTCTTAGCGTCACTCTTTCTGGGGTGGACCCTTCTTCACCCTTACACCTTTCTTCCTTTATTGCGAAACTGAGAACAGACGTTAAATGGGGAATTAAATTTGCAGAGCTTCTCTCCTTCAATTATGTCCTCAAGAAAAGATTTACTGGATTTATGCCCTACTGATCTTCTGTAGTTTCAGGACCAACACAGTTATGGCAGAAATTGTTTAATTATATCCATCAAAAAAATTCTCATTAAAACTATGGGACACAAATTGCCCTTGTATTGGGCTTCTCAGTCATCTTTGTCCCAATGGAACTTTGAGAAAATTCTGCTGACCCAGTCACACCAGATGAATCATGTTCATATTAGATAATTCTCTAAATCAGTCAACCTTCTAATCTGCTGGAGAATTATATGTTGGAGTATTGTTTTGAATGCTGCACATTCATGAATGAGTTTAGCTTACTAGTTTCAGACCTAAAAAAAGCCCAGTTTACCTCAAGTTACGCTGTCAGTCTAAGATATCTGAAATATTTGAGCAACAGGTAAAGCTAGCTATTTCATGCTGTTGCTGTGTAATAGCAATATGGAGAGTAATTTCTATTAATAGATTGCTTCCACCAAGCCAAAAAAATGTTCTGCCCACCATACAAATGAGTGATATGGTACATGAATTTCAGCGCTGGTGTAACACCAAGTGACTTACCTGATGAAGGAGCAGCGCTCCAAAAGCTAATGGCTTTTGCTACTAAATAAACCTGTTGGACTTTAACCTGTGTTGTGAGAGTTCTTATTGTAATGCCAAATACACAGGCATACATCCCAGTGAATGGTGCATCAAATCAAACAGCATATCCTTTGATGGCATGGTGGCATAGTGGTTAGCACTGCTGCCTTACAGGGACCCAGGTTCGATTCAAGCCTTGGATCATTCCCTGTGCAGAGTTTGCGCATTCTCCCCGTGTCTGTGTGCGTTTCCTCTGGGGTGCTGCAGTTTCCTTCTACAATTCAAAGATGTGCAGGTTAGGTTAATTGGCCATGATATATTCCCACTTTGTGTCAGAGGGATTAGGAAGTAAATATGTGGGGTTCCAGGGACAGGACCTGGGTGGGATTGTTGTTGGTGTAGTCTCAATGGGCTAAATGGCCGCTTTTCTGCACTGCAGTGATTCTATGATTATTAGATGTTAGATGTGATTCTGTGATTAGACAGCACTCAACAATCGTGATTATGCTATGAATTACACACAACTAATTTAGGATTATCAATCAGGATTACAATGTGGCTCCAAAAGAACTATGGCATGGTGTCATTCCCCTGCCTTTTTCCCTTAACCATGAAGATTGTTTCTATTCAAATAAATGCTCTTGAATGCTCCAATTAAATTGGGTTCCACCACACTTCCAGGCAGTGCATTCCAGACTTGAACCATTTGTGTGAAAAAATTTTTTCTCATATTACTTTTGATTCTTTTTCAAATCGTTTTAAATCTGTCCCCTCTTGCTCTTGACCCTTTCATGAGTGGGAACAGTTTCTCTCCATCTACCCTGTGTAGCCATTCATGATTTTGAGCATCTCTATCAAACCTCCTCTCAGCCTTCTTCCCTCCAGTGATAACAGTCCCAATCTCTCCAATCTATCCTCATAACAAAAATTTCTCATCCCAGAACCATTCTCATAATCAAATATGTTTAACGTCAGTGAGCTGAAAAGGAGATGGAATCAAAAATTGGTAGTGAAACATTAATTGAACAATGCAAAGCCTTCAAAGGTGAGATGCTTAAGGGACAGGTTAAACATATTCTCTTGATCAGATCAGAAAGAGCTTCCAAATCAAAAGCTCTCTAGATGATTAAAAGTAGAGAGGTTAAATGAGACTGGAAAAGGAGGCTTATGATAAATGTAACGCTCAAAATATAGTTGTGAATCAAGCTTAATGCAGAAATGTCTAAAAATGGGGAATTAATTAGGGCAGTATGGTGGCACAGTGATTAGCACTGCTGCCTCACAGCTCTAGGGACCTGGTTTCAATCCGGGTTTGGGCCCCTCCCTATGTGGAGTCTGCATGTTCTCCCTGTGTCTACGTGGGTTCCCTCCAGGGGCCGCAGTTTCCTCCAAAGATGTATGAGTTGGGTTAGACCATGCTAAGTTTCCCCTTAGTGTCCTGGGATGTGTAGGTCAGAGGGATTAGTGGAGTAGAAGTGTGGGGATGTGGGGATAAGGACTGTTGTCAAGGATTGTTGTCAGCGCTGACTTGATGGGCTGAATGGCTTCCTCTGCAGTGTAGGATTTCTATGATTCTAAGTGGAGCAACAGTATTACAATAGGTCAGCAGTTAAAATAAAAGAAAACACATATGTCTTTGTAAAGCTATAAGTAGTAAAAGTGTCGGTCTGGTTAGCAACCAAAATGTAAATACTCATGAGAAGGCAGAGGGTATTGCTGAGATTGATATTTCAATGCAGCAGTACTGGAGAAGTTAGTAGCAATATTAGATCAGATACAAACAGATGGCGAGGAGATAATTGGCAGTGAATGATAACAAAATGATGAACTGATAACACAAATAGAAAATAAATGAGTGTGTTATGATAACCATTACAGAGACATGGTTTCAAGGTGACCAAGGCTAGTAATTGAACATCCAACGTTATTTGATACTTCAGGAGACAGGAAGAAAGGGAAAGGAGGTGTTGTATCGCTATTAATAAAGAATGAAGAAAACACACTAATGAGAAATGATCCCAGCTTGGGACAACAAGACTTATGTTAGTTTCGTTGAAGCTAAAAAATAGCAAAGGGAGAAGTCACTAGTGGAAGTAGATGATACGCCCCATTATAGCAGCTATGTGATAGGACAAGGTATCAATCAAGAAATAATAGAGGCTTGCAAGAAAAATACTGAAAATAAATGTGGGTAATTTTAATTTTCATATTGATTGGATGAATTAAATTGACAAAGTTAGCTTTGAGCATGAGCATGAGCATAAGAAGGCATATGGAGTCTTGGCTTTTATTGGTAGGGGGATTGAATTTCGGAGCCGCAACGTCATGTTGCAACTGTACAAAACTCTAGTGCGGCCGCACTTGGAGTATTGTGTGCAGTTCTGGTCCCCACATTATAAGAAAGATGTGGAGGCATTGGAGAGGGTACAGAGGAGGTTTACCAGGATGTTGCCTGGTATGGAGGGCAGGTCTTATGAAGAGAGGCTGAGGGATTTGAGGTTGTTTTCGTTAGAAAGGAGGCGGCTAAGAGGGGACCTAATCGAAACATATAAGATGATTAGAGGTTTAGATAGGGTGGACAGTGATAGCCTTTTTCCTAGGATGGAGAAAGCTAGCACGAGGGGACACAGCTTTAAATTAAGGGGTGATAGTTATAGGACGGATATCAGAGGTAGGTTCTTTACCCAAAGGGTGGTTCGGGAGTGGAATGCCCTGCCTGCAGCAGTTGTAGATGCGCCAAGTTTGGTGGCGTTTAAGAGGTTAGTTGATAAGTATATGGAAGAGAAGGGAATGGTTTAGTTTGGAGGGGCATTGCTTTTTATATTGGTCGGCGCAACATCGAAGGCCGAAGGGCCTGTTCTGTGCTGTAATGTTCTATGTTCTATGTTCTATGAGTTCATAAAGTGGATACCGACAATTTCCTAGAATACATTCTAGAATAAACTTGTGACCTGTAGACCTATGATAACATGAAACATGAGACAGAATTAATCTATTACCTCATAGAAAAGAATTCTCCAGGCACAAATGGTCATAACATGATAGAATTTCATATTCAGCTTGAAAGTGAGAAACTTGAGTCTGAAACTAGTGTTTCAAGTTGAAGTAAAGACAATTACGAAGTTGGGAAGTGAGAATTGCCTAAAGTGGTATGGGAGGATAAATTCAATGGAAAGATGGAAGGGAAGCAGTGGCAGATATTTAAGAGATATTTTATAACTCTCAACAAAAATCCATTCTATTGAGAAAGAAAAACTCTGTGAGGACAAATACTCCATGGCTAACCAAGGAAGTTAAGGATGGTGGCAAATTGAAAGAAAAGGCATACAGTGCCATGAAGCTTAGTGGTAGGCCAGAAGATTAGGAAACTTTCAGGAACCAACTAAGGAATCAGCCAAAAGAATAAAGAGTTACCAACGAGCAAGAAATATAAGCAGTCAGCTAAACCTTCTACAAGCATCTAAAATGGAAAAGATTAGCCAAAGTAAGCATTGATCAATTGAAGTGTGCGCCTGGGAGATTAATCCAAAGAAAGAAGGAAATGGGAGAGACTTATAATATGTACTTTGCATCTGTCTTCACACTTGAAGGCACAAAAGGTATCCTGGAAATAATAGAAAATCAAGAGGTCAAAGGCAGTAGAAATATGTATCACAATAGGAAAAAGTAAATGGAAATCTAATGAGGCTGAAAGCTGATCCTTTATTGTTACACCTGATGTAATGCCAGTTAGTGGCTTATGTTCCTTGACTATCATTTCTGCATCCTTGTATAAAAGGCACTGTCTTTGTTGTCAGGGCCACTGCTGGCCCCACTGCTCCAATCTACCTCTGAGTAGGTGGTCCCCATTTTCAGAGACAGCCTTGATCACTCAACAGCCAACTTTCCCCTGTACCTTGCAGAGATCCAGGATAAGTCCTACTCCAAGATCCACTCTCTCATTCTGCATTGCTAACCCTGAACCTTGGTTTATATCATGGCAAATCAATAGTTATCCATACGATCCTATTGCTAAGGAGCTGATGTCTGCCACTTTAAGTGAGAACTTTCTGCTATGAAGCTGCCTCATCTGCTTGCTGTATGAGGCATTGACACAGTATGGGGCTCTTGCACCTCACAAAATTGCAGAGCTGTGTCAAACATCCTCTGCTTAATTGCCCTAATTGCTTGTCCATCACTATTGCAGGAATGGCGTTCCTTCCTCAGAAGGAACCTATGGAAAAACAGTGTGTAGGTGGCAACATATTGAACTATTGGCCCAGTGATCTGTAAAATTGCAGGTGTGGCCACCTCCGAACCCACCTCCGCTTTCATAGCAAAATTTTGCCCAAATGTCAGAAGAGTGGAGAAACGTTAATGTCATCAAGTTGACCATAATGTCATGACATGACTGTGGCAGTTTGGCCACACAACAGATGAAATATGAGTCTGAATTTTACTGGCATGCCCGCTCGAGGCTCATAAGATCGTGCCCGATTCCAAAGGAGAATGCCGCTCTGTGAGCTTTGTTGCTGGAAAATCAGGGCCGTAGAGTCAAACATAGAACTATTAATGTGGAGAAAAGGATTGTCCTTAATAAGTCATTCCTGGTGAAAGAGAGGGCATTAATGAATTAGTCCATTAGGAGCACAATTGGAGACCAGTAGTTATAGGTGAGTGAAGATGGGGATGAGGGTCACTTGTGAGGCTCCCTAGGTGTCAACTCATCTGCCTACCACTACTATTCAACAGCAGAGGTGGGCATTAACTACCACATAAAGGCCTCACTTGGCAGTGGCTCATCCATGGGTCTACCCATCTGGACTTAATTGGAGCAGAGGTGGAAAGGTGACAGGGTACTTGCTGGACTAAATGATCCACCTCCTTCAGACTCACCTTGGAAGATTTCACCCTCATATGTGGATGGTCATTTTGAATGCATTTTGAGTGTTAAAATGCCACTTAATGAAGGAACAGTTCTTCAAAAAAACAGATATGCAGGCACAGTTGGACCTGATCTGTGATATATTTGAAACCTGTTTCCCTTGAAGACTGCATTTCTTCTGAACTTCTTATACAAGACCATAGCAGATTGAATGGTTTTATTGAACAAATAGAGTGAAAGATAAAATTAAAAGAATTCAGGGAAAAAAATTAACTAGATAAACATAAGTCATAACAAAAATAATAGAAAAGCAGATAGAAAAGAATGAATAACAATGCTACTAGTGAGCTGGGAATTAATTGCTGTTAAATATCAGCATTCGAAGTGTTGAAATTTCAGTCAACAACATTCATGGACAAATGATTAATGTGCTTGTACTGCACTTCTGTGTGAGCTATTTCTATGCTGGTGTTAATCTGTTTATTTTAAAATGGTTAACACCTATTTAAAATAGTACACACAGGGTGGCACGATGGCATAGTTGTTAATACTGCTGCCTTACAGTGCCAGGGACCTGGATTCAATTCCCAGCTTGGATCACCACATGTGTGGATCTGCACATTCTCCCTGTTTCTGTATGGGTTTCCTCTGGGTGTTCCGAGTTCCTCCCACATGTCCAAAGATGTATGTGTTAGGTGGATTGACCGTGGTAAATTTCCCCTTAGTTTCAGGGGGACCAGCTGGGTAAATGCATGGGGTTATGGGGATAGGGCCCAGGTGGAATTGTGGTTGGTGCAGACTTGATGGGCTGAATAGCCTCCTTCTGCACAGTAGGATTTTATGAAAGGACTGTGAACTTAGTAAGACTTTGGATGTGAGCTCTGATGATTAGAAGTCCTGCATCAAATATCCCTGTTGAGTTTCTTTTATTTCCTTTTTAAATAGGACTGAGGCTCCTTTTTGCTTCTTTTTGTTTCTTCCTCTGCTATTCCTGTGATCATGTGATTCCTGTGATTCATGTAAAATTTACAGGTTTGTGACAATTGTTCTTGTTGCCTCTGTTGTCTAAATGGCCAATTATAAAAAACAGAAAATGCTGGAAAATCTCAGCAGATCTGACAACATCTGTGGAGGGAGAATCGAGTCAATGTTTCGAATCTGGATGACTCTTTGTCAGAGCTAACAGCAAAGAAAATTGGAAAAAGATTGACACTATTAGGGTGGAGGGAGGAGAGGAGCTGTGGCTTGACAAAGGGAATGTAAACGAGGATGAAGGCTGAGAAAGATGCTAAAAATGTCCATTAAGTGATCAGAATATGTGAATGGCAGTACAGAGATACAGATAATTAAGGCAGTTGCCCTAAAAAAAGTTGGGGGGGGGGTGGGGTTGGAGGGATGGTGATGTTGGTGGGCACTACTCAACCCATCTTCCCATCACTCCCCCTGCCACCATTCCACAGGAACCATTGACCGTTCTCCCTGAGACACACTGGTCCACCCCTCCATCACACCCAACACCTCAGCCACTGCCCACTGAACCTTCCCATTCAATCATAAAATACGCCCCTTAACCTTCTCCCTGCCCACATTGAAGAGTTATCCAGACTCAAAACTTTGACTCCATTCTCTCTCCACAGATCCTGTTGGACCTGCTGAGATATTCCAACATTTTCAGTTTTTGTTTCAGATTCCAGAACCTGCAGCATTTTATTTTTATCAGGGTGTTGGAGGTTCAGCAGGCACTTCAGAGCCTGGAGAGATACTACCAGTGCTGTATTCACAAAATCCTGAAAATCCATTGGCTGGATAGTGCACCAAAATCAGTGTTCTCATTCAGGCCGTCACCGCCAGCATCAAAGTATTTACTATGTTCAATCATCTCCGCTGGGTGGATCACATTGTCCACATAGCTGACACCATACTTGGAGCTTCAACATGATAAGGGAGCCCTAGGAGGGCAGAGGAAATGCTGAAGCACACCCTCAAAGCCTCCTTGTAAATACTCCTACAAATACTTGGAAATCCCTGGCCCAAGACTGCCTAAATGTGGAGGGCAAGTATCCAGGAAGCAGCTGAGTACGTTGAGTTTTCTTACCGAGAGCAAGCTGAAGCCAAGCATAGATGGCAAAAGGAGCACATGGCAAATCGCATACCCCACCCATCTGCTCCTCCAACCACCATCTGCTTCCCTGTGGCAGAGACCATGGGTCAACCACTGGATTCCTCAGTCACCTGAGAGCTCATTTTTAGTGTGAGAGCAAGTCATCTTAGAGCCCAAGGGACTGTCCAAGAACAGAAGAAGAGAAAATGATGTCCGAGTCATGCTGGTTAGATGCATTGGCCATGCTCAATTCCCTCTCAATGTATCCGAACAGGCACCAGAATGTGGTGATGTGGAGATTTTCATAGTAACTTCTTTGCAGTATTAATGTAAGCCTACTTGTGACACTAAATAAATAAATAAATAAAATTGTTGACAATACATCCCTATTGGGCACAGTCATATCGGGAAAGGATACTTTATAATATTAAATCCCTCGGCTAACAATCATTTTAATCTCCCTCAGAGGAATTGATTTGAACTGACTGAAACACGAACATGATCTGCTTAACAATGGCGATAGCCTAAGAATCATCCAACATGAAAAACTAAGTTTACTAAAAACGTTTTATAGAATAACATCAGGCATTTAAGCGGGTCTTTTCTGGGATTAAAGAATCCTTGGGAGGGGTAAGAATGGAAATCCTGCTCTTCTCCCCCAACCGTGGTGTCGGATCTCACAGTAGGTGAGCATCTTGGGAATGGGGATCATAATTCTATCTCTTTCACGATAGCGATGGAAAGAGGTAGAATCAAGCAGGCTAGGAAGGTGTATGTCTGGAGTAAGGGGAAATATGAAAACATTAGGCAGGTAATTGGACACATAAACTGGAAGGAGGTGTTCTTGGGGAAGAGTACAGAAGGGAAGTGGTGGTTTTTCAAGCAATGTTTGTCTAGGGCACTGCAAGACAACGTCCCGAGGACTCAAGGAGGTTCAGGTAGGACGCGGGAACTGTGGTGCATGAAGGTAGCGGTGAACCTAGCTAGGAAGAAAAAAATGGTATATAAAAGGTTCAGAGAGCTAGGGGATGTTAGGGATCTAGAGGAGTATAAGGTGTGTAGAAGGGAACTTAAAAAGGAAATTAGGAGAGCCAGAAGGGGTCATGAGAAGGCCTTGGCTGGTAGGATTAAGGAGAATCCCAATGCCTTCTACAAATATGTGAAAAGTAAAAGGATGAGAAGAGAAGGGATAGGACCTATAAAAGGTGAAGGGGGAAAAGTCTGTGTGAATCCGGAAGAAATGGCAGAGGTGCTTAACGAGTACTTTGCCTTGGTATTCACGGTGGAAAGTGAACTGGGAGATTGCACTGCAGGTTTGCGGCATACGGAAAAGATTGAGTATGTGGATGTTAGGAAAGAGGATGTGTTAGACCTGTTAAATTCTATCAAGATAGACAAGTCGCTGGAACCGGATGGGATGTACCCCAGGTTGTTGTGGGAGGTCAGGGAAGTGGTTGCAGAGCCCCTGGCGATGATCTTTGCGTCGTCCGTAGAAACGGGAGAGGTTCCGGAGGATTGGAGGATTGCGGATGTGGTTCCTATCTTTAAGAAAGGGAACAGGGATAGTCCAGGAAATTACCGACCGGTGAGTTTGACTTCAGTGGTTGGTAAGCTGATGGAGAGGCTTCTGAGGGATAAGATATATGAACATTTGGCGAAGTTTGGACTGATTAGAAATAGTCAGCATGGTTTTGTCAAGGGCAGGTCATGCCTTACGAGCCTAGTTGAGTTCTTCGAAAATGTGACTGAACACATTGACGAAGGAAGGGCAGTGAACGTAGTGTACATGGACTTTAGTAAGGTGTTTGATAAGGTCCCACATGCAAGGCTTCTGGAGAAGGTGAGAGGGCATGGGATCCAAGGGGCTTTGGCCTCGTGGATCCAGAACTGGCTTGCCGGCAGAAGGCAGAGAGTGGTTCTGGATGGGTCTTGTTCTGCATGGAGGTCGGTAACCAGTGGAGTGCCCCAGGGATCTGTTCTGGGACCCCTGCTGTTTATCATTTTCATAAATGACCTGGATGAGGAGGTGGAGGGATGGGTTAGCAAGTTCGCTGACGATACAAAGATCGGTGGTGTTGTGGATGGTCTGGAGGGATGCCAAAAGTTGCAACGGGACATAAGCAGGATGCAAGACTGGGCAGAGAAGTGGCAGATAACGCAGATAAATGTGTAGTGGTCCATTTTGACAGGAATAATGGGATGAAGAAGTACAATATAAGGGGTAGGAGTCTTAGTTGTGTTGTAGAGCAGAAGGATCTCGGGATCCGGGTCCATAGGACTCTTAAATCGGCCTCGCAGGTGGAGGAAGTGGTCAAGAAGGCGTACAGTGTACTGGCCTTCATTAATCGAGGAATAGAGTTTAGGAGTCAGGAGGTAATGATGCAGCTCTATAAGACTCTTGTCAGACTCCAGTTGGAGTATTGTGCGCAGTTCTGGTCGCCTCATTATAGGAAGGATGTAGAGGATATTGAGAGGGTTCAGAGGAGATTTACAAGGATGCTGCCTGGATTGGAGGCAGGCCTTATGAAGATAGGTTGAGGGAGCTGGGACTCTTCTCACTGGAGAGATGTAGGTTGAGAGGCGACCTGATAGTGGTTTATAAAATGTTGAGAGGAATAGATAGTGTGGACTCTCAGAGACTATTTCCCCGAACGGAAATGGTGAATACAAGAGGACACAGATTTAAGGTGCAGGGAAGCAAATACAAAGGAGATGTCAGGGGTAGGTTTTTCACTCAGAGGGTGGTGAGTGAATGAAACCGACTGCCATCGGAGGTTGTTGAGGCAAACTCACTGGGGTCTTTTAAGAGACTTCTGGATGAGTATATGGAAAAGAAGAGGATAGATGGTTATAGATAGGTCTGTGGATTGGTAGATGTGATCGGCGCAACTCGTGGGCTGAAGGGCCTGTTTGTGCTGTATTGTTCTATGTTCTATGTTCTAACCCGCCTCTCCAAGTACTGCTGACCAATTGGAGACCAGTAGTTATAGATGAGTGAAGATGGGGATGAGGGTCACTTGTGAGGCTCCCCAGGTGGCAACTCATCTGCCTACCACTACTATTCAACAGCAGAGGTGGGCATTAACTACCACATAAAGGCCTCACTTGGCAGTGGGTCATCCATGGGTCTACCCATCTGGACTTAATTGGAGCAGAGGTGGAAAGGTGACAGGGTACTTGCTGGACTAAATGATCCACCTCCTTCAGACTCACCTCGGAAGATTTCACCCTCATATGTGGATGGTCATTTTGAATGCATTTTGAGTGTTAAAATGCACAGGAAATCACATGCCCAGCAACAAACACATTCCAAATAGAAAAGAAAGACCACTACCATCATTGTACCTTGTGTGACTGACAGCCAAAGCACTATGTTGTTGTTGACACCAGTAATATGTCTTCTTATAGAATCATCAAGGCTGCCTAATTGTTTGATGGCTAAATCCTGGTATCTACTGGGATATGCCAATAATGATACTGAATTCATCCATTATTAGCTTGTCAGGATTTATCTTGTTAATTCCGACAGGAGTTTATTTATGCGACAAGGCAGTGGCAGGTTTTAGACAGCTGTTTTGTTTAATTGCATCTTATCAAATTGCAGCATGCATAGTGCAGAATCAGTGTGCTGTTCAGTACTTACCAGCTGTTACTGGTTCTTTAAAGAATATCGGTACTTCCATTTTATTTTTCCTTCTCTTGTTGTAGCTTTTTTTTAATCTAAATAGTGCCCTGTCCTCCCTCTCAACCTATTCCACAACTAATACTGTAGATAGATAGCCTGCTTCCACATCACTAAAAGTTCAACTCTATAAGCTCATAGGTAATAGCACAGAAAGCATTGATAGTCTTTCCAATGTTATCTCCATTCTCATTTTGGAGGGGTGTATCCCCTCTGTTCTCATCCTTGCTCTTTCTTCTTCTGTTTGCCATCTCGTTATTGAGATCAAGCATTCATTAGGGCAGATATTCCTGTTCTTGAGGCTGTATTCTTTAGATCATCTTGGCAAAATGATGAGGAGAACATTTGTAGGGAAAAGTAGCGTACTCATAAAAGAGAGTCAGCCCACTAAATTTTACAACTATTTGAATTAATGGATGGTAAGTTGTGCAGCCCCCTCCAACAATATTTTCTTCTTCCATTGTCAATTTGATATTATTCAATACTCTGCTGCTCATGTCCTCTCTCTCAAGAAGTTGCCCCTCATCAACCATCACTCCTGCGCTTGTTCACCTCTATTGACTCCTCTGAAGCAATTGCTTGATTTTAAAATTCAGACCCCTGTTTCCAAATCTCTCCATGGCCTAATCCCTCCCCATTTTTGTAATCTCCTGCAGACCCACAAGTCTCCATTATAGTTGAGCTTCTTGAATTCTGACCTCTTTAAGCATCCTTGATTTTAATTGCTGTGCAATTGCCTTCGGCTGCTTGGGCTCAAAACTCTGGAATTCTTTTCCCAATCTTCTCCACTTCATTTTCCTGCTTGAAGACGCTCCTTAAAATCTACTTTTTTTTTAAATCAAGCTACTGTTCATTTGTCCCAATATAATTATGAAGTTACCCGTTTTGACTGGAAAAATGGAAAGGCAATTTATTATCTAAATGGAGAGAGACTTCAAAGTGCCTCCATGGAGAGAGATCTGGGTGTTCTCATGAAGGAGTCACAAAAATCTGGTATGCAGGTATAGCAGATAATAAGGAAAGCAAATAGAATTTTGACATTTGTAGCTAACAGAACAGAGTATAAAAGTAAGGAAATGTTGCTACATTTATATATAGCATTAGTGAGAACATACCTGGGGTTCTCTGTTCAGTTTTGGTTTCCTTATTTGAGGAAAGATGGAGTGCCATTTGAGATAGTTCAGAGGATGTTCACGGGAGTGATTCCAGAAATGAGGGGTTTATCTTATGATGAGAGATTGAGTAGTTTAGGTCTATATTCTTGAGAGTTTAGAAGAATGAGAAGAGATTTAATTGAGGTATGTCAGATGATACGAAGTATTGACAAAGCAGATGTAGAGGAAATGCTTCCTCTGGTGGGGCAATCTAGAACAAGAGATCACAGTTTTAGGATAACAGGTGGCAGGTTTAAAACATAGATGAGGAGAAATTAATTCTCTCAAAGGCTTGTGAATTTGTGGAATTCACTACCTCAGAGTGTGATAGATGCGGAATATTGAATAAGTTTTAGGAGGAAGAGACAGATTTTTAATTAGTAATGGATTGAAGGGTTATGGAGAATGGATGGGAAAGTGGAGTTGAGGCCGAGACAATACTAGCCATGATCGTAGTGAATGGCACAGCAGGCAAAGGAGTCTCAATTGCTTACTTCTGCTCCAAGTTCTTATGTTCTCATGCGGCTGGGTGTCACAGTTTGCTTCATAATCACAAAATCTGTATAGTGCAGAAGGAAGCCATTCGGCCCATCAAGTCTCACTTGTTCTCTAATACAGCATTCTAACCAGTCCCACTCTCTTGTCTTATCCCTGCAATATTCTTTTTTTTTTCAGATCGCAACCCAGTGATGGTTTAAGAAGATTTTATTACATTAAACATGGTATATACAAAAGAGTTGCCGTCATTAGTCTTTTTCCCAGACAATGCAATACACAGGCACAGAAAACAAAAGATCTCACTCATTATGTGATGAATCATAGGAACAACAGAACAGCAGTAGTTTATTTATCTTCTGAAGCCTGTTGCACCATTTAGTGAGATCATAGTTATTTTTGACCTAAATAGCCAAACTTGCTCCAGGCGCATTGTTTGCTAGCAGCGGATTCTCTAGTCCTGCTGCTGTTAATAGGAATTCCCACTGATTTTACCCCACTCCAGCGGGAAACCCATGGGCGGAAGTGCGCAGTTGGCTGGGGTGGAGAGTCCCGCCAGCATGAATGGCCGGATAATTCTGACCCCTTTGTCCATGGAGAACAAAAGTCTATCAATCTCAGACCTAAAATTCATTGCTGATCTAACATTAGTTGGCTTTTGTGGAAGATAATTTTAAAATAATGCTCCCCTATGTACGTAGATGTGTTTCCTAGCTTTGATCCTGAAAGCCCTAGCTCTAACCTTTAGACTATGACTTCTTGTTCCTGACATGTGAACCAGCAGAAATAGTCTTTTTTCACTTGTCCTATCAGTTTCTCATTGAAAACATCTTTCAAATCACTTCTCAACCTTCTAAATTCAAAGGAATACAACTACAGTTTGTGTAATCTTGTTTCATAATTTAAACTTTTGAGCTGTGAGGTATTAAAACTTCATCCTATATTATTTTAAATATAAAATATATAAAGATAAGCTCATTGCTATCTCTAAAATTTTCAAATAGGACAGGCTGGATCCACATTGTCTAGGACCCAGAACAAAAGAAACTAGCTGGCAGTATTGAGGAAACTTGCATGTTTTTATCCCTGAAGAGCCCAAATGACCCACTGTGAGCTGCAGAGGCCAAATTCAAAGAGAGCTCCACAAATATTATCTGCATTTCATAACCCAGGGAGGGCACCAGGAGTCTGCTCATCTTTCCAGACAAAAGGCCCTCACAACCTTCATTTCGATTTTTTATCATTGAGATATTTAACAATCTTTGGGACTCAGATGAGAGATACATAAGACAGTAAGGCAGGGTGGCAATCAAATATTTAATGCCCATCCCTGGTTGGCTTTGGAGGGCAGTTAAGAATCAACCACATTGCTGTGGCACTGGAATCACATGTTGGCCATACCAGGTAAGGACGGCAGATTTCCTTCCCTAAGGGACATCAGTGAACCAGATGAGTTCTTCTGACATCGACAATGGCTTCATGATCATGGTATATCCTTAACTCTAAATTTTCTTTATTGAATTCAAATTCCACCATCTTCCATGGCAGGATTTGAATCCAGATCCCCAGAACATTTGCTGTGTTCCTGGATTAGTACTACTAGGCCATTGTCTCTCCTAACTGAACTGCAAAGTCTCAGTTTGGTTTTTATCATCTGACCAGCAACCTCACAGGCAAAGAGCTCTGGTCCAGGTTGGACACCTGACCCCAACTTTATGGCTTCAGCTGGAAATTTATACCATTACCTATAAGTCTAAGTCCTCTCTGCAAGCGCACCTCATTGTGTGAAGTCAACAGCACCGGTGAAGTGAATTAACCACCATTGGGTTTCACTCTATCAACCTCTTGGCCAGAATGCTTCATTGAACTTTGACTCTGGAGCTAACGTCAGACAATATTTATTTTCTTTGTGGTCTCTGCACTTTAAATCTTTCTTTTCTCTGCCTCCTATTCACTGGATTAATTCAAAGGAGGCATTTTTGAGACCTTCCTCTCTTTAAGCTCATCTGTCATGAGTTGCTGTGGGGTTATTAATAGAAAATTGGAGCACTAAAACTGGAGGGATAGACAATATGCTACTTCTTATAAAGAAGGAAACAACTAAAAACACCTTACTGATTTTACTGAAAGGAGAAGTGAGTGCTGTTTTAATTAACTCCCGGCCTGGACGTAGCAGAGTTCAGGTATTATTCTGGAAAATCTATAGGTAGACGTTTCCCCGAATCGCACTAAATGTGGTTGTGGGAGGGGAAATCAGCACTTTTCTGCCAGCTGCAATGATGGCTTATCATGCCAAACCAACCCTGTCAAAGTTCTCAGTGATTTCGAAAAGAGACTCTTCTTACAGTATGGGCTCAAAGCATGGAAGACCTGGAAGATGCTATAACTGGATGATGTCTTTGGATTGGAGGGTGGGAACAGTGGTGGTGGTGCAATAGTGGTTAGGAAAGGGAATCAATGAGATCTTTGCTTCTTATCACCATTCCTTTGCCTCTGCATGCATGAGCAGAACTGGATTCTGTTTTGATGCTTCTTGGAGCCAGGTAAACATATCAAAGGGTAAATTTCTACAAATAAGCCATCCTGGCAAACAACTCCTCTCGATGAGAAGGCTTACCTGAAATGCAAAAGTGCCTGGAGAGAGGAAAGAAAATTGGACAAAAAAGCATGAAATGCTTTTAGAATTGTAAAGTTTTTCTTTATTGTTTAACTTGCCTTTAAATGTTGGTATAGTATCACAGAGATGCATGTAAGCCCTGGAAGATGTCTGAAAGCATGGAATTCCAAAACATAACACTCTTCTCCATGCGTTATCACATCTGACCTTCCATACTGCACCTCCCCATTTCAATAATGCATATGATATGGGAGAACACCACTGCTTCTGTGTCACACAGCCAGGAATGAAAATTAGATGATCCTGCAAAACATGTGAATTATCTGTGCTTCGGGAAGGCATGTCATAGTACAATTAAGGCATCACTGCTGTTAGAAGGTGGCCAGAGTCACTGTGGACCATTGCTGTGGTGAAGGTGAGGTCAGTGGCAAACAAACACCCATGTTAGGCTCGTGCACTGGATCATCCTTCTGTCAACATCACTGTGAGTGCACTTTTCTGTATGTAATGTGGCTGCACCATTCTAATGATCTTTATACTTTCTTCTAGGCACATCTGCCACAAACCTGATGCCCTCAATCAACCAGGAACCTGGCTTTAGTCCTGAGAGCATCTCGGATGATGACCTTGAAGGCCACACCTTAGAAGATCCATCCACACCGTCCACCAGTGCACAGACACACAACTAGTGGGATCTAGACCGAGAGCAGGCTCAAAAGCACAATCTGATGAGCGCAGCACACATTCTGATCCATGGCAGTTGGAAGCAGGGACTTCTGAAGATGACTGCTGGAGGTCAGGCATCTGCTGAATCGGAGTCAGGTTATGAACCTTCGGATGTTGTCTAAAATCAGTTGGTGGAACTGCAGTGATAATGATATGAACATTAGAATGAGTTTCCAACTGCATTCCTCATATTTCAGGTGATGATAGAGAAGTCCATTCAACTTCAGTCCGATGCGCTGTCTTGTCACTCTAGAAGAATGGCAGCCACCATAGAGACGTTGGTCTTGGACATTGGTCCTGCACGATCTGAATTCCATCATTGGCATCCAACAGCATCAACACAATATGGATGTGGGGCAGCTCGATCTCACTGCAGTTGCCCTTCACTTCAAGGAATCAACCTTGGGCACCGGTAGGGAGGAGGACAGCAGTTGGACACCTCAGAACTATCAATCTAGGTGATTCAAAGAGTCTCCCACGGATTCAAACCCCTCTTCCTGTTTCAGCATAAGATCCAGCTCTGTAGGTTGAGGACGTGCACCTGTCCCATGGCAGGAAATATGGAGCAGGCTGGGATCTTCCAGGCTTTGACCACCTCCAACCTACCCCCCGGACATCTGCCAAGATCATCATATCCAAAATGGCATAGCAGTCAGCACGCTGTCTCCAACTTCACAGTGGATGATGGGGAAACATCAAGAGGTAGTGTTAGGATCTTGAAAAGTAAGAGGTATTAGGAGTGCAATGATGATGCAGATGTACACAACATGTATATAATTGCATAACTATATATAGAATATTATCCATTCCACATTTCCTCTTAAGTTTGCCTTCTTTTTATTAAGAGCTGTGCTATAGTCAAGCAAGGGACAAAGCTTGGCCTTCCCCCACTTACTTTGGGTGATGTGATAACGAGCATCTCATATGTGCACTCTGATTAAAGTTTCTCCGTAGTGTCTGACTCTTTTCATATCAATTCTGACATCAGTGATGCCTTAATTGTATGTGACATGCCTTCCCCAAGTACAGGTAATTCATATATGTTTTGTGGAATCATCTAATTTTCACTCCTGGTACATAGAAGCAGTGGTGTTTTCCCATATCATATGCATTACTGAAATGGGGAGGTGCAATATGGAAGCCCAGACGTGATAATGTATGGAGAAGAGTGTTATGTCTTGGAACTCCATGCTGTCAGACATCTTCCAGGGCTTCCATGCTTTGAGCCCATACTGTAAGGAACTGTGCGTTCCTGTTTGGCAGCTGCACCTACAACTTTCTGGCCAAACCTTGGTCTTGAGACCTTCTGCATCACAAGCTTCTCTTTTTTCTTTCAATCTTATGCAGGCAGCCATGAATCCAGGCTCCATCTTCATGGTAGCCTCCTCTCTGCAGGATCAATGAGAAATAGACAAGAGTCAGGACTTGCCTGCAAAACTACTTTTTTTCTCAATGACTCGTGGGTGACTGTGGGTTCACAGCCCTGGTTCCTATGCTGCCAACCACAAACCAGAGAAAAGGTCTACAATTTGGGGTGCTCCCCGTCCCTTCAATCTTGAGTAACTGCTCTGAGATTGCTTTGGCCAGGTGCCTGGGTGTGTTGTTTTTAGCTCAAACACAAGCATTTTCATGCACAGCATGTACTACAGTGTTCTCAATGTACATGAGCGTCAATTTTTAAACAGGCTATGCAATATGTTGAAGGAAGCCTGAGGCTTGTCTTCTGGGAACAGTGCGACACTGCTACTGCAACAGGCTTCAAAAGCTTATCGAGGTGCCCAGTTGCACTTAACTTCTTCATCATCGCTCAAGGGAAATGCAATACTGCAAGCAAGGATTTAACTTAGATGATCCATTAGTGCAATTTCACCCAATTAGTGTCACATGAATGTGCATCATTGCTTCACTTTGGTGATTCCCTGCAATGCCATTGAGTGACCACTAACATCTCTCAGTTGTGCCTGTCTACTCATGTGGGAATGCACAGGTCAGTTGGGTCATATTTAATTGCATCCCCATTCCCCTTCAGTCCTACCCTGCAGGCAGCTGGCGTCTAAGGTACCTGCAGAGTCCCCAGCAATAGGGTTTGGTGTCATTATATGTTTTAACTGCACCATTGTAGAAGGTAGGAAGGTAGCTGTGGTGGTGAACTCCTGCTGCCAGAAGAACATGGACTCTGTCTGTGCAAGAACAGAAGCAAACTACCCCCTACGTTCCCTACTGCTTAATTGCAGAAGAAGTGAACATGTGGATTACCCGCACTCATAGACCTCTCTGTACCATCAATCCCCCTCCCCTCCACATATCCCTTGATCCCATAGTTCTTGTGGTGCATATCCCTTAGTTAGTCCATGGATATTGAGTGAAGGTTCTATGTTCAATGTTGAGGATTAGCTTAGTCCTCAACAATGTAGGGCCACTTGCACTGTTAAACATGTACCACCCCCTCCCCCAACACACACACACGAACACACACACCTGGGAAGTCACCCCTTTGCCAAACAAGACCTTGTCCTGCAGTCTCTTAAATTGTAGGATACCATTTGCTTCACCTTCCAGTCTCATAACTTGCAAGAGGCCAATTTCCCCTTCCACCTATGCCAAACAAACCAGCACTCTTCAGCCTTCAAACTTTCTGGGGGCTCTTTTCCATCTCCTTCACCAGCCAAACACTCACTTTCCAGCCTTTGAAGAGACAGTGCTGCCTAACCATTAAGTTGAGACTGCTGTGTTAGCTCCCCTGAAACAGCTGTGGAACTGCCAGCGAAGAGGAGCACTGAATACTGCAAGTGTTGCCCATGACAGTGTAGGTGAATGGTCCTCTAATGGAGCAGTGAAGTGCAAGTCACTCAATGTACATCGCTTATGTAGCATTGCGAAACATGTAGCATGATTGCATGCTGAAGTGACCTCATTACCTAGTGTAAGGGAATGATTCCAACAAGCAGGGATTATGATTGCATGCAAATTTATGGAAATGAAATTCCAATGTGCAACAACAGGAAATGCAAGCTTCCATTGATAGGAGGATCGGACAATGGCCAACTGATTTTACAACAATGTAAAATCGATATTTGTAATTTTATAAGATTTTTTTCACCATTGTCAATAAAACCATCCACTGCAAATGGGAGAGGTAAATCTCAGACAATGTCACACTTCTCCCAAGGCTAATGTGTCCTTCCTAAGATGTGGTGCACAGAACACACAGTTTTGTGTGTGATAAAATGACTTCTACCGCTGGCAGCATGATAACACTGTAGGTTATCATTGTTGCCTCACAGCATCAGGGACTCAGATTCAATTCTGGCCTTGGTTTGCTGTTTATAGTTTGTACATTCTCCACATGTCTGCATACATTTCCTCTGGGTACTGGTTTCCTCCCACATTCCAAAGATGTGCGGGTTAAGTTGATTGGCCATGTTAAATTGCCCTTTAGTTTTGGGAATTGGGGGTTAGTAGGGCAAATGCATGGGGTTACAGGGATAGGGGCTGGTGGGATTGTTGTCAGTGCAAGGTCAATAGGCTGAATGGTCTCTTTTGCACTGTTGGGATCCTATGATTCTATAATTCTAGTTACAAAGGCTATAATTCCATTAGTCTTTTACAAAAGCTATTTTCATGACATTTTGCATACACGGAACCAGAGTCTCTGTGGAACTCTGTTTTTAACTTTTCATCAATTCAAAAGTGCTCTCTGTCATCCTTTTCAGTTCCAAAGTGTATGACCTAATTTGTGCCCTGATTGAAATCCATTTGCCAGATGAATATGAATCTGTGTCTGTTGCTTTCTTATATTTTATATTCTAATTCTCTCCTTGTTCTTGCCTTTCATCCCTTCAACATAATGATTCATTCTCGGTTACAATCTCATGATTCTAATAGTCCTCCAGTACCTGGTTCAAGTTTTGTGTTTCATATGTGTATGCTTGGGCTCTAACATGTAAATAGACAGCTCTCCCATTAAGCACATTATTGTCCAGCCTGTTCTGTCCTGATCTGATCACCACCTCAATTTATTTATTAAGCATAGTTTTTTTATCAGAAAGTCAGGCAGTGAATGATAGAATTTGAGCCAATCTTTCATAAGCATTTATTTACAGAGAAACACATTACAAGCAAGCACCTCCTAACTCAACAACCACAGTCTGTTCCACTTATAGGAGCACAAGTAAAAGTCTGCCATCTGGATGCAATTAAATAGAATTAATACAAAATTTGAATATTGCTGAAGAGACATGTTGCCAAGGCCTTTCATCTTGAGAATCAGGACAAATGCAAGAATGCCAAATTGCAGATGTTCAAGCAAGTTATCCCATAGGAGAAAAGAAGGCTGATTGGTCTATTGTTTATTGTGATTCTGTGACTGGAACAATCATCAGTGCTTAATAGTTACATGACTGATCAATTTAAATTGAGCAGTCAAGTTTATAATATGGCTCATTTACAATTGCTAGATATGGCATACATTTTATATTCAGAACCCATTTCTCTGCAAACAGAAGGTATATGTTCAAACCCGGTGTTTTTTCTTGAATTATCCAGGAGCTTGGGGAGCCTATAATTCCCCACTGCTTTCTTCGTGACAACACCTTGGTCAATCAGAGTTGACTTGCCAAGTAATTGTATCTTTTTCTCCTGTAATATAAATCATTGTGATTGTATGAAATTTAAAATTTGTGTCTTCGTCCTGATGAGTGCAAGATGAAAAGCTTCATAGCATTTTTTTTTCTTTTCATCTTTTCATCAGCGCTCAACTTCTGGACTACCAGATTACTGAATGATTGACATGCATGGATTACTAAATAGTTCAGACAAAGGGGAATTCTGACTTATTTTTCCACATTTCAACACAGCTGAGATTAGTAAAATTAGCTCAAAGTGGGAATCAAACCTTGAAATTGTGTCTGATCATTTTATGGCACAGCACCTTGGCATACTAATTGAATGCATCACCAGTGATGTTGAAAATAAAATTCCATCATGGGAAACTTAGTATATTGTTCAAAATTAACCAATTATCCCTCTCCACCCTCTCCTGTTTCAAGTGTCTGTTTCAAGCTTTCCACCATACATGGACTAGTGACGTCAATGAAGTATCAGCAGAGGACAATTACCACCCAGACAGCTTGCTTGCAGTATCAAGTATCTCAATAATGGTGACACTGAACTCTCCACAACTTCAATGCTTCTTTCTAAAAAAAATGTTTGAATTAAATTTATTGCAGAAGCATGTCAAAATACATAACTTTCTCATTTTGTTTTGACTACTGTATTACCTCTTTGGCTATTCTAATATATTAGGATATTCTCCTAATTTAAATTTTTAGTTGCTAGAACCAATATGATATAAGTTCCAGAATTATGAATATAAAACTTCAAAAAAGCTTCAAGAGCTTCAAGTTTCTAGGTGTGCAGATCACCAACAACCTGTCCTGGACCCTCCATGCTGATGCTATAGTTAAGAAAGTCCACCAATGCCTCTACTTTTTCTGAGGCTAAGGAAATTCGGTGTGTCTGCTATGACTTTCACCAATTTTTGCAGATGCACCATGGAAAACATCCTTTCCAGCTGTATCATAGTTTAGCATGGCTCCTGTTTTGACCAAGAAACTACAAAGGATTGTGAATATAGCCCAGTCCATCACTCAAACCAGCCTCCCATCCACTGACTCCGTCTACACTTACTGCTGCCTTGTAAAAGCAGTCAGCATAATCAAACACCCCACATACTCTGGACATAGTCTCTTCCACTTTCTTCCGTCAACAAAAAGATATAAAAGTCTGAGATCATGTACTAACCGACTCAAGAAAAACTTTTTCCCTGCTGCCATTTAACTTTTGAATGGACCTACCAATTATTAAGCTGATCTTTCTTTACACCCTAGTTATTACTGTAACATTATATTCCACAGCCTCTCCTTTCTTTCTCTCCTATGTACTCTATGAATGATATATTTAGTCTGTATAGTGCAGAAGAAACAATACTTTTCACTATATCCCAAATATGTGACAATAATAAATCAAATCAAATATAGTCATAGTAAGAAGTTGAGAAAGGATCAATAGTAACAAAATGATATTCTCTTAATTTAAATTTTTAGTTGCCAGAACCAATACGATACTAAATGCTTTGGAATAAATATTATCATATGATATATGCCATGTAACAATCTTTTGATGACTGTCATGCAAAAGAGGACATACCCCATTTGAAGAAAAATTGTGATTGAAGAAATTGTATTTAATAGCCCCACAGCGCTAAGGATCCTGATTTGATTACCAACTTGGGTTACTGTCTGTGCAGAGTTGCATGTTCTCTCTATACTCGATTTCCTCTGGATTCTCTGGTTTTTGCCCCAAAGTCTGAAAGACATGGTGGTTAGGTGCATTGACGATGCTAAATTCTCCTTCAGTGTATCTGAGCAACCGCCAGGATGTGGTGACGAGGGGATTTTCACAGTAACTTCACTGCAATGTTGATGCAAACCTGCTTGTGACACTAGTAAATAAACTTAAAACTCATTTTTTATATACTAGCAGAATATTATATATATTAGGGCAGAACATTTTCCTTTGAGGCTACTTTTCAAACCTGTGTGGCTCTACAGACAAGGGCACAAGAAGGAATTTTTAGAAAGCAGATAGCGGGTCAACCAGGAGCATTTTGTTTATTAAAGGCTTACAGCCTGTTTTGTTATGTACCTTCACAAGAATGTCATGATTATTTTCATGAAATATTCCTGGGCTTAAAAAGAAATTTCTTTTTTTTTTCCTGGTATCCCTTACGACTATGTTATTTTTAAATCTGTATCTTCTTTTGTGTGATGGCAAGTTCAAATTTCACAGCTCTTTCCAAAATTCCTTGATTGGCATACTTATTGTAACATTCCATTCGCTAACGTTCCCTGATGACTCTGTGAACATAGGTTTGATGAACCTGTAGTGGAGTGTGTAGTAGAGAAGGCCTAGATTCCATCCAGAATTCCACACGTATGTTCATTTCTTTGGGGAATCTGCAAAGCCAGAAGATTAGTCTGAGATTCTCCTTTTGCTTCATTGCAAATTCCTGCAGTGCATTTTGCGAGATGTACAGTTTGTTGCGGCTCACCCCAGCTACACCAATTGCTTTGCCCCTTTATGTATGAAATATAAAACTCCTTTGCTGAGACTGGGTGGTCCAGTGGACTTCTAAAATTCATTTACTGGATATGGTGCTGCTTGGCTAAGGCCAGCATTCATTGCCTACGCCTCACTGCCTTTCAGAGAGTGTAGCACATGCTTCTTGTACCTCAGAGTCCTGTGTTTGAGCCAACATTAGATTGTGAGGATGAAAATATCCTCAGTCACCTAGCTTTAAGAGACTCATGCTGATAATTCAACTTGAACTCAGAGGAGACAACTTTGGCGTGGGAAGTGGAAAATGCTCTCTGTATGAAATGAGTGGGATAAAGGGTTCTCTTATTCTTGAGTTAAGTGGCACTCTCGCTTTAGATTTCAGTAATATTTTCCATGGTTCTTTGAAATTCAGACCCACAGCACTGTTCACATCAAAAATTGTTCATAGAGGTTGTCAATTTATGACAAGGTTATAATGTGGAAAGCAGACTTTGCTGTAAAAACACCAGCTCATTAAATAGAGAGGATGCATCACATTCAAACAATTGTTACAATCTTTGCAGAGACCAAATAACACTCAAATCGAAATTTGAACTTTCAGTTAATAGCTGAAAGAGTTGATACAACAAAATTTCATGTTTTAAGATCTTTTTTGTTTAAACACCAAACCACTGTTTAAAAACACCATCAACTGAACTGTTGTGTGGGCAACTTATACTTTAAGCTATAGAAAGAAATTGCTCTTCTCAGTTTTTGGAAGATTTCTCAAATTACCACCAGCAGTAAAGACTGCTCCAATGATTCTTCTTCTTACTCACCTCCCCCGCACCCCACTCCCCTTCTATTAACAATGCAGATGAGTTTCTTGCCAAGTCACGAATAGGTTTCCCCATCTGCCTTGTGGGACACCAGGAGAAAATCTCACAGAAAGTTGGTGCAAACCAATCTTTGGGCTCAACTGGATTACATGATAGCATAGGCATGAACCTGTGAGTAGATCTGCATTGACAATGGCTAGGAAGTTGTCTTGAATTTTCTTGTCACAGTTTGGTGGTCATTTAGTGTACACTGTCCAACTAACAATGTTCACAATGGGGTGTTAATAATGTTACACTAGTATTTGTGCATGATTGTAAGAAACTGAATTGCACAAGAAAACCTAAAATGTATATTTTTTTGTTCATAGATGCTATAAGAGGAATTTTGTGAATAAGGTTTAATGGATCACCTGTTAAAGTTGTACAAGGCATTGGTGAAGCCACACTTGGAATATTGTGTACAGTGTGCTGGTCACACTATTATAGAAAGGATATTATTAAACTAGAAAGAGTTCAGAAAAGATTTACTAGGATGCTACTGGAGCTTGATGGTTTGAATTATAAGGAGAGGCTGGATAGACTGGGACTTTTTTGTCTGCAGCGTAAGAGGTTGAGGGGTGATCTTATCGAGGTCTATAAAGTAATGAAGTGCACAGATCAGCAAGATAGTCAATATCTTTTTCCAAAGGTAGGGGAGACTAAAACTAGATGGCATAGGTCTAAGGTGAGAGGGGAGAGATACAAAAATATCCAGAGGGACAAATTTTTCACACAGAAGATGGTGAGTGTCTGGAACAAGCTGCCAGAGGTAGTAGTAGAGGCAGGTATAATTTTGTCTTTTAAAAAGAGTTTAAGCTGTTACCTGAGTAAGATCGTTATCGAGGGATATGGGCCAAATGCGGGCAATTGGGATTAGTTTTGGGGTTTTAAAAAAGGGCGGCATGAACAAGTTGGATCGAAGGGCCTATTTTCATGCTATAAACGTCTGTGCCTCTATGACTTAATTTTTTAAAATCATTGTGATACATCTGGAGTGCTGAGTTACAGACATTACCTTGTGAAATCAGTGCATCTGATTCACAGCCTTCCTCATAGCTTTTTCTATTTCACTGGTTCCACAGTGTTTTTCAAAGGACTCGCTGCTAACTCCATCGGCTCAGCAGATTGGACATCATGGTAAAGGCCTGACAGACCCTGTCACCTCCTTTGCATTTGGTGATGATTTCACATGATCTCATGACAGATGATCAATGCCGATGATTGCACTGTGAGAAAGCAAACACATTTGATTGAGGCAAACTATCCTAACTCCCGAAGTAGTAGTAAAGTCCCTTACCAAAAAAAATGCACGTACAGCAATTTTGGATCAAAGCACACAAAGGCTGTCTCCTGTGACTTATGTGCAGGGCCAGAGCATATTGCTTTTAATCACCATTGCTTTTGGAGTATATGGCTTACCCAGCTTTGGTTATATCTGGTGTGCCACATTTCAGTGAAGTCTCCTCACCCTGTTATGTGAGAAATATGATCGAATCCAACCTCAGATGATGGGGATTACAGTGTAGATCCCAGCAACTGGCATAGTAAAAATGGGAATAGGAAAATTGTAACATAAGCTATTTGTCAAATTGTGAATATGAGAACTAGATATCATGAAAACTGAAAATCGCACATAGGCTATTGCATCAAACAAAAATAGTGTCTGGTAAAACCCTACGAAGACACATTTCACATGTTTCTAATGATTGAATAAGCTACTTTAGTTTTTATAATAAGCTACTTTTGGTTTTATGAATATCATCCGAACAACTGGTGAGAGGTTTTCCCACCAACAATGCAGTGACATAGAGCAGCTGATGTAGCTGTGTTGGTGGCAGCAGAAGTGAAACAGCAGCATTGTCAGAATCATTCAATTAATGGCTGACAGACATTGGAATTGTTTAGATAAGTCATGCAGATAGGAGGGCAGCTATCATAGAAATCATAGGAGTTTATAGCATGGAAGGAGGTCATGCAAACCATGTGTGTTTGTGTCTGTTGACAAATAATCATTCAGTCTCCTCCCACTTTCAACTCTTGGATTGAAGCCATGACACTTTCCTATGGCATCTCAAGAACACGTCCAAGAACTTTAAATATTCTGAGCATTTCTGCCTCTCCCAGCCTGTCAGGCAGTGAGTTAGTGATCTTCACTACCTTCTGGGTGCAAAGGTTTTCCCTGGAATCCTCTCTGAACTTCTGACCTCATATGTTAAATCGATATCTCCTGCTTATGAACCCCTCAACCAACCTATTCATGCTACCTGAGCACCTTCTAATGTTATACCAAAAGAGAAAATGTTGGAAAATCTCAGCATGGCTGGCAGCATCTGTAAGGAGAGAAAAGACCTGACATTTTGAGTATAGATGACCCTTCGTCAAAGCTAAAAGGCAAAGAAAGTGGGTGATATTTACATAGTAGGGTGAGGGAATGAGAGATGAATCATAACCACAAAAATAAGGAGAAAGGCTAAGAGGTGCTACTGACAATCCATAGAAAGAATAAAAGGTTTGAATGGCCAAACGGCAGAGAAGCTGAAATCAGAGGGTAAACTATGACAGATGAAAAGTGGGCGGAGGGGGAATGGTAAAATTAAGACAGAGGAGAAAAACGTGCTTTTATCCTAATTTTAAACATTTCAATTAATTCTCCACTTAATCCCCTTCATTCTAAAGAAAACAGCCCTAGCCTTTCCATTCTTGGCTCATAGCGAAAATTCTCCTGTCCAAGCAACATCCTTATGAATCTCTTTTGTACCCTCTCAAGTGCAATCATAATCACACTGTCTACATGCGCATCTAAATCCTTCATAAATAACACAAATCTGAATTGCCAGCAGTTCTCCAGTCCTTACAGTAACAAGAGTGGACCAAAGAGGAAAAGGATACCTGAGCTATATCCGGCCATGAGAGACCAAGATAAGTTCAAAGGGCCTCAGCATTAGGAGTGTAGGGAAGATTTGGAGGAGAGCAGAAGGAGCAACTGAGGAGGTGGGGGTAATCAAAGACTGAATGCCACCAGATCTTGCAGGGGAAAAGGTGATTTCAGAAGAAGGTACCTGATGGTGGCCCCCCACTTACGGCCTAAGGTCTAAGTACATTTTCCCTTCAAGGCCTATCCACCTGTCAGGCTAAATATTGAGGCCGATGGGAAATGGTCAATAAGTGGCCAATAATTGACCTTTGAGGGCTCAATTAAGGCAGGAGTGGCTTCCTCTCCAAACTCTTCCTACCCCCAACATAAAAGCACTATGCGGTCAGGGTAGGCAAGAACTAGGAGGGAACCTGTTCCTTCAATTGCACTCCATCACTTGCCTTAAAAAACCCACCGGCGAATGAGTGTGAAATTCTGGTGAAAGTTTGGCCAGCTTCCAGATTGCTGTTATTACAGTTTACAATCTTTCACCCTACTTGCACTGCCAAGCTACTTCTCACAATGACTGCTGACTGTAGCCAAAACTATCCTTCCACTGATATTTTCTATCTCCTGAAAGATGACGAGGATCTGATGTTCTATTTTTCTCAGGTGTCACTTGTAAAATTGCAAGTGCCTTGTAAACTTGCTTTTTAAACGGTCTAAATTGCATGTCTGCCACCTTTAAGTGTGACCTCCACCCACCAGGGTCTTAAAAAGGTCTGGCTTCTGTTCCACTGCTATCCATCATCATTGTCATCCCCATCACCTTTCATTGCTGTTGCCATTGCTGTGGCAAAATTCTACTGCTTTTGTTGTAAGTGTACACTTACAGCAAAATTCCCTTTGCTGTTATAATTAACAAATATTAATTTACCCTGGTCCTGTTTGATGATCATTACCACTATCATACTGATTCTGATTTCAACCAGAAAATTATCAACTGCAGTTCCTTTGTTAACTTAAGGATGGCACAATGGTTAGTATTGCTGCCTCACAGCTCTAGGTTCCAGGTTCAATTTCAGCCTTGGGGGACTGTGTGGAATTTGCCTGTTCTCCCCGTGGCTGCATGGGTTTCTTCTGGGTGCTCCGCTTTCCTCCCACATTGCAAAAATGTGCAGATTAGGTGGATTGGCCATTGTTAATTGCCCTTGAGTTTCTCAAGATAAGGAATTATGAATCTACTGATGACTGTTAAATCATTGTCGATTGTCAGAAGAACCCTTTGGTGTACCAGTGCCTTTTAAGGAAGGAGATATGCCATGATTATCTGGTACAGCCTACACATGACTCCAAAATCGCAGCAATGCAATTGACTCTCAACTGCCCTATGAACAAGGGCAACTAAGGATGGGCAGAAAATGCTGGCCAGCCAGCGACTCCCATATCTCATGAATGAATAAAAAAAAATGTAGGTTAGGGGCTTTGGGGTAAATACATGGGTTTACAGGGAGGAAGGGGTAATGAGGATTTGAGTAGGATACTCGATGGACCGAATGGCCTTTTTCGGCACTACAGGAGTTCTATGATGATCACAGGTACCAGTGTTTTTGTGTATGGAAAGACTTACTATACAAGTCTTGCTACATGATTGAATTCAGATCAGCAACAGTATTTTTTGTGGAGGCAATAATATGTGCAAAATGCTCTGTAAATTAATATGCATTCGTTTTTATTATCCTTGCTTTCAGCTAAGTGCAGTTTGTGATTTATGATTGCTGTGTTGTCAGTGTGTCATAGTATCAACTTCAGACTGTTGTAAAAACAAGCATTTATCACCAGTGATTGCAATAAATTTGCAACCTAATCTTCAGAAATAAAATGTTGCTTAACTACTTTTTTTCCAATAACATCTTGACAAGTGTTCAGTGGGTGTTATATATTATAGTAGCATGCCCTTTGCAGATTGTTATGCTGGGATTTAATAGTGGCAAACTTACTGAGCTCGAAAATAAAAAGTGAAATTTATTTTTGTGTTCAATTCTATTTCAGCAGGCAGGAAAAGAGTTTATTCCAGATGTTATGATATCACATGGATAGAAAACATGTGGACAATTTACAGATGTGATATCACTCAGTGCATTACCCCAATCTTTTCTGCTTCAACAGCTGCTCTGATTGGAAACTCGGTGCTGAAATATAGGTGGGAAAGACAGGATGACCAAAAGGAACAGAACCTAAGAGGTAATGAGACAGATCAAAATCCACTGAGAAAGGATTGAAACGGACAGCGGTGAAGCCTGATTCCGGATGTACCATGTTCAAGTACCGGGGTACGTAAAGCAGTTTTTTTCATTAATGTCTCTGCAGGGACTCAAAAAGGTTTGCTGTTGTAACTTTCATCATTAATCAAGGAAATGGGGTGATTCAAGACCTTCCGGGCTGAAACAGCATCCGTATTAAAATAAACAATAAAACAAATGTTTTCTTCTTAGAATAAAATGTTTATTGGCCTACAAATAATACAGAATGGTGATCAGCAGAATATGCAGTGAGGGGAATATGTTTGTCTGTTCATTCCTGATTTGCATTGTCAGGGGTTCTTTTTGAATGGAAGATCTGGTATGCCATTAAGTATCCTCCATAGTAATGTGCAGAGCCTCAGTCAGTTGTGTTTACACAGAGCAGAGTTTGTACAGAACTTACACCCTCTGACACGACAGTTCTGTTGTCTGAAGTACAGTGGTGTAATCTAAATTTGCTGGTTTTATCTTTACTGAAACTGGGCAAAATCTTCATCTCATCGAAAGTTGTGTTTCACAACAGAATAATGACATTTAGAATCATTCAGGATGAGGGTTCCTTTCCATAACTTCCAATTCTAACTTTCTCCAGAACTTGTAGCTCTACCCCAGCCCCAGCTGTTGAAAACTATGCTTTAGGACTTCTCATTTTCGCTCTATACAAAGTAGTATTCATCCAGTACTGTGAAGCCTAGATACATTTTGCACAAAATCATTTAAACCTGTGCCTCCTATTGTCACGTGATGGCATTTTTCAATATTTCTTTTCGTAGAAAAGATTTGAGAAAAAATATTGCAGTTAAAACTGTATATTTATATAAGTTTTAAAAAGGCACTAAGATTAAAAAAAAAGTGTTTAAAATGAGAATGATTTGGAGATGCCGGCATTGGACAGAAGTGGGCACAATGGGATGTCTCACACCATCAGGTTAAAATCCAACAGGTTTATTTGGTATCATGAGATTTCAGAGCACTTCTCCTTCATCAGGTGAGTGATGAAGGAGCAGCACTCCGAAAGCTTGTGATACCAAATAAACCAGTTGGACTTTAACTCAGTGTTGTGAGACCTCTTAAAATGAAAATGACCACACTTTGAAATATTTCCCCAAAGTATAACAACAATTAACTCATATCCATTGGTTCTTATTTTAAATCAGAAGTGATTGAGAGTGGGCTGGGAGGATGAAGGAAGGTACCCGACATTGCTTGGAAAATCTCAGGAATCTGTTCAACACATCAATGTGGCATTTTAATATACCTGATTCATTATCATTTTCCTTCTGGATCTTGCATTGATTGAGTGCCAATGGGCGTGATGTGAACCTGTATGACATGAACTGTGCCACAAGTTTCGTGTGTGCAACAGGAATAATTGAACCAAATCGATCACCAAATTGTTACGGTGCTGAAAGAGGTTATTTAGCCCAGTATGTCTGCACTGACTCTCCAAACGAGCATTATTGTTCAGTGCTATTCTCCTGTCTTTTCCACGTACCCTTGTAGATTGTTTCTATTCATGTAGTCATCTAATCAGGCAGTACATTCCAGACCGAGCCATCCGTTGTGTGAAAAAGAAAATGCTGGCTAGCCCATAAAAACAATGTGTAGGTTAGAAGGGGGTTGGTGAGGAGAGTCATGGGTTTGCAACTGTGGGGCAGGGGAGAAGATCTGAGCAAGATACTCTGTCAGAGAATTAGTGCAGACTCAGCGGGCAACTTTATTAACAAACAAGAAACAGTTAGACTTTCATGCTAAAAATAACATTCCTAATTCTGCCTGATCTCCTTAGTCATTACAATACTTTCCAGAGTCTCTTGTAAATTTATTCGGGTTTGCAAAATTGTTGGTCTTTTTCTCTCTCCCTCCAGATTTTTAGTCAGTCTTTGCCTTTACTACACCAGTCGCTTTGTCTTTGTCCCTTGAAGATCCAAGAGCTTGATCTGCAGATAAGCCTTGTTTTTATACCTTTTTGAATGGTTCCTTGGAACTTTGTATAGTTCTGGCCTATCAGGGGGACTCGCTTAATGATTCGAAATATTGTCAATTGTTTGGATGGCATGCTGATGTTTGCTTCTTTGTATAGTAGGGCCTGTGTGCCTTGCTGTCTGGGCTTTGGTTGAAAGTATACCTTCCTCCTTTGTTTGGTTGATACATTTTGGGGGGATATCTGTCCAGAATGACTGTTGACAAGATTTGTCCTTCTACACTATGCGAATGTCATTCGCACCTGGCTGCTGCATTTGCACTGGGTCTAGTTTCTGGGTTTGCTATTTGCACAGCTTTAGTTGGCCAATGTGTTCCATACCCAGCATCACTTACTGTTTGGTCAAGTTGGCAATCTACTTGCCTTTTAACAGCCACGAGACTGTTCCACCATTGCTGCTCTGCCATTATCTACTAAAATGCAAAAGAAGTAATGATGACATGAAAAACACTTTTGATTTGATTTGATTTATTATTGTCACATCTATTAACATACAGTGAAAAGCATTGCTTCTTGCGGACTACACAGACAAAGCAAACCATTCATAGAGAAGGAAACGAGAGAATGCAGAATGCAGTGTTACAGTCCATAGCTAGAGTGTAGACAAAGATCAACTTAATGCAAGGTAGGTTTATTCAAAAGTCTGACAGCAGCAGGGAAAAGCTGTACTTGAGTCAGTTGGTACATGACTTCAGACTTTTGTATCTTTATGGTGGAAGAGAGAATGTCTAGGGTGTGTGGGGTCCTTAATTATGCTGGCTGCTTTGCTAAGGCAGTGGGAAGTATAGGCAGAGTCAATGGGAGGCTGATTTGTGTGATGGATTGGGCTACATTCACGATCTTTTGTAGTTCATTGCCGTCTTGGGCAGAGCAGGAGCCATACCAAGCTATGGCACAACCAGAAAGAATACTTTCTATGGTGCATCTGTAAAAATTGGTGAGAGTCGTAGCTGACATGCCAAGTTTCTCTAATCTTCTGAGAAAGTAAAGGTGTTGGTGGGCTTTCTTAACTATAGTGTTAGCATGGGCAGACCAGGACAAGTGATCTGGACGCCTAAAACTTTAAAGCTTTCGACCGTTTCTACTTCATCCGCATTGATGTAGACTGGGGCATGTTATTATGGTGAGAGTGGTCAGGATCTGGAATGGATTACCTGAGAGTATGATGGAGGCTGATTTAATAGATACCCTCAAAAGAGAATTGAATAATTACCTGAATAGAAAAGATTTGCAGAACTATGCGGAAAATGTGGGGGCAGTTCAACTAAGTGAGTTGTTCCTGCAAAGAGCTGGCATAAACACGATGAGCAAATCTGAGTTGTTTTGCACTTTACCTTTGCTACTTCGGTCCATTGTCTTAAATTTGTGTCATCCAGCTTCTGACTTTTCAGCCAACAGGAACAGTTCGGCCTGATCTTCTCTGTCCAAACTGCACATGTTCTTGAACAGTCAAGCCTCCTCCTTGATGGAGAACAGCCCAGCTTCTTCAATCAATCCATTCAACAGCAACAATAGGCAAAAAAAGCCCTGATTTGGGGTAAAAACACAGAACGGCAAATACTGTACGTTTGAGGGTGCAAAATGAAAATGAAGGGCACACCCAGTAGGACCTGAAGGTATCTACAAAGAAAAATAGGCAGGAGAAGGTTAGGAGGCAGAAGTAGTTTAGATAAGGTGGAGATGGAAAAACTGAAAGAGAGCAATAGAGTTTTTAAAACTTGTATGTATGTTAATGAGTATCTTGAGAAGCCATTACCAGACACTGAGAAGCAAATTCCAGAAAGAGCAAAAAAGAGGCAGAGGAGGTGAAGGATGAGACAAGAAACATAGTCAATGAAACTTTTCAAATTAAAGGTGAGGCCATGAAACTCCAACAAACTAATTATCCTGAAAATAGAGAAAGAATTCTAAGGTGCAGCCTGATTCACATTGGAATAAATAATGTTATATTCATCTTATAAAGAGAGGAGCAACGATGACACACTAGCAGGTTTTTATAGTGACACCTGTATAAAAATAAAGTTCTTTCTTATATCAGGAAAACTAATTTGGAAAGAGAAGTTGTTGAGGGTGAGAACAAGTCGAGCCAAACAGTAAAGGTGGTAGTCAGCGCTATGCTACAGAATGAATCGTATCGTTACCAGAGATTTTTTTTCCCTGTATGAACACTGTTGTTGATGACATAAACACTTTTATCCTTGTGACTAAACACAGTCTTCTTCAATCCGCTGTTTTCTTCCAGGTACAATATTTTTCAGTTAATAATAACATTCCTTGTAACCTTCAAAGGACCATAATTTATTTTCCGAAAAAACCCTTTCATGTGCCTTACATATTAGCCCCACCATATTGAATAATTGTTTTATTGAAAGGATTGTTGCAGATATTAAGTGTGGGTAAAAATAATAATTATTTAGTTCTTCACCCCTTAATGTTGGCTTATGTGAATCTACAATTCACTAATATTGTTAGCATTCCAGTGTGTTATTCCAAAGATCATTCTTCATACACCAGGTAAGTTTCAAAAGCTCATTTGAGTCTAGACTACATCATAGTTAAAGTCAGTCTCACTCTGGTTGGAATTTTGCCAGCGTGCCCACCCTGTTTCCGAGGTGGGTGCGGCTTGCAGAATGGCATTCTCCATTGGCTGTGGGCAGGATCTTATGATCCTCGTGCCAATGAGGCAGTAAAATTCTGGCATCTGTGTCATTTATGCACACCGAGGCTTTGTGGCTGGATATTAAGCAAGTGTTGAGAGCCTGAATGATTTCCCACCTCCCCCACCACCATCACCACATTTAATTCATGCCTACTGATGCCAGTGTTAGCAGTACAGAGTCTTCCCAACCTGTCGGGCTTGATTTATTTCTAGGTGCCTGGTTCCCGAATCACAGACAACAAAGATTTATAACAAAGAGTAGTGTAATCACCAGTTTAGCAGCTACTTCAAGCTTGTAGTGAGCATGCATCCCAGGGAGCACTCCCGACACATGACCTCTTTTACAGCCAGATCATCATGTCGTCATATGACCACTTGGTTTAAATCTTTCCCACTTAGTTAGCTTCTGAGATCGAACAGTGTGCACCGTTGGAATCTATGTACGGACCATTGTGTAACATACTGGTTAAACAGGCTAACAATGCATAACTATGAATATATACAGAGAGGTATGGATTAAGCTGTTGCACAATCCATCGCATCTTCTTTCCTTACTCCTTTTTTCATTTTAGCAAGATGAGATTCGAAAGCCAGTGGCTAGCAGGTAATAAAATCTTGGACTCTCATGTTCAAGTACCATTAGCATGTGGTTATATTGATTGGTGGTGTTGTTGTCTTTCTCTGGCCAGTGTCCTTTTTTGTGGATGGCCTGAAATGCTCTCTCAGTCTATTCTGTGAATGCAGAATTCACTATATTGGCCTCTGGAATAGCCTGCATGTTCAGAGGCCAGATGACTGAAGTGCTGGGTTATCTATTGGTGTTTGTTTCCAATACCCGCAGGAGGTGACAGTTGTTGCATACAACTGAGGCTATCACATAATTGTTTGACTGCGGGCAATAGTTGTGTATCACCACTTGGTCATGGCCACATGCAAATTGAATCCTGACTGTTTAGCCTTACATCTGGGTCAATTATATGAAACTTAAAACTTCCTGTGTGCAGTGGAGGATAACTACAACTTTGGTAAGGATAATCTATCAATCGAAAATCATGAGATTCATCTGGGTCCTGTGGTCTGATGCTGTGTATGGATCTAGTTCCCGTAACATTTAGATGGGTAATGTATTTTTACATTTAGTCTTGTGTTATTGCAAATCGTAATGAGGGTGGTAAAATCTCACCCTTTTCAATAATGGTGTCAACACTCTTGCAATAGAGTTCTGTAGATTCACTGTTTTGGTTGAGCTTCAATTTGTACATTTTACTGAATGCTCCTACCCGTGGACATCTATCCATCTGCAATGTTGCTACTGGCACAGAGAAGCTACTGTGGTTTTGATCTGAATAATTTGGAAAATTTATTACATTTTCCACAGTTATTGCATCTTTTATCATATGCAAAGCAAGTTGTTCTATTAAGAGAGTGCTAGCCATTGCATTTGGGCCATCATGTGCCCTGTACTATGAATTCTTCTAAATCCTACCTAAATTTTCTGCTTCTTTTCTGATTGTTCATTTAAGATGTAGGTACCACCAGCTGTTTGTAATGTTAAATCTTTCTCTCACAACAGTTGCTTGCAGACTAAATCGCTGTAATTTCCATGAACTATTTGATCCCTGATTAGTTCATCAGTGTGAGCTCTTAAAGCACACTTCTTTACCAATATTTTTAGGGTGCCTGTGTAAGATGATATTGATTCATCTGCTCTTTGATTTTTTGATTTGAATGTACGTCTGCTGAGGGTTAATTTTTTTTTAACCGGAAGACAGATTTTCTCAAACTGTTTAGAATTAATGCAGGATTCACTTATTCCCCCTTCATCTGGCAAAAAAAGATTCAACATTTCCAATAGCCTTGGGACCCACTGTGACAATACAGTGCTTTCAGGGAATGTACTTATATCATGATTCTTTTGAAGGATATGTTAAAATTCAACTGGCTAAATAGTACCACTCTGCTTCAAATAATCTACATGCTGAGAATGTAGAAGGATAGTATATCCTCAATATTGGGGTATTTGTTTTAATCTGAGCTATTGCAGTTTTGTTTATTTTTTGCGTTGTCCCCTGAAGTTTCAGAGTAAGGTTTGATTATATTGATTAGCAGAGTTTCATGTTAATCTTAAGAGCTATGCTTACAGAGATGAGCAGGCAGTTTTTCTGCAAGGAGCAGGAACTCTTTTCTCTCTCTGTCCCTGGAAACAGTGACCTGTATCTCTCTCCAGAGGTGTTTTAGAGGCTTGAGGATTAGGAATCCAAGTACCAGCACATAAGCTTTTTGTTTGCTCATTGATTTTGAAGAGGAGTTTACACCAATGCTTAAATTGGAACTAATAGAAATAGGCTAGCTATTAAGAATTGTATTTTGTCAGGATTAAGGATTTCAATTGGTAAAAGTTATGCTAATTCTTTTTGCTATAGTTAAACTGTATTCCTAATTTTGTATTGCTAAGTTTACTTCAATAGAAGTTTCTTATTGTGTCAAAAAAATCGCAGTTGGAGTGAAACACCTTCTCCTCATATTAATGCCGAAATCAAAAATAGTCGGTGTCTAGTATAACTTCATAATCTACCTTGGAGTCTTCTGATCGGGTCCCTAACACCTGCTAAGTTTAATAAGATTTAAACCTTTACTTTTTTTGACTTGTCAGGCAATCTCAAACTTTTACCAACTATCTGTCATGTTTTTATTAAAGATGGGTGATTGATGTGGCAAAGTCCTTGTGCAATACTACCAATTCCTGACAGGATGTAAATGTAAAAACCAAATACTGCGGATGTTGGAATCTGAAACTAAAACTGAAAATGCTGGTGAATCACAACTGACAGCATCTGTGGAGAGAGAATAGAGCTAACATTTTGAGTCAGGATGACCTTTGATCAGAGCGTGTAAAGGTGTTGGCGTCTCAAATCACAGACAACTTGGACTGATAATGAAGAAGACTTTATTCATTAACTGAGCAGCAACTTCATGCTTGTACTCAACCTGCACTCCTGAGATAATTCCCACTCATCTGACAAGCTTCATTACTTCATCACGTCAAAACATGACCATTTGATCTACAGTGCCTTTAACCATTAGTCCATTTGGAATGTTGAAAAATACATTTTCAGCAGCTCTGATCCACTCTTAGAAGCCTACAGAGCAGAAAGAGGAATCTACACTGACCATCTGACAGGGTGTTCTATGCAGGCCCTCTCACCTCCTCACACTCACCCTACACATTCACAATTGCTAATCCATCTCGGGACACAAAGGGGCAATGTAGCGTGACCAATCCACCTAAACTGCACATCTTTGGGCTGTGGGAGAAAACCGGAGCACCCGGAGGAAACCCGAGCACACACGAAAAGAATGTGCAAACTCCACAATGACAATCACCTGAGACTGGAATTGAACCCGAGCTCTTGGAGCTGTGAGGTAACAGTGATAACTATTGTGCCATCCCAATATATCACTGGCTTTCTAATTTTACTGACAGCTTATTAATCCAGAATCCACTCTGTTCAGTATTGTCCCTTGGATCAGTTGAAGTGGAAGTATTTCCATGTAATTTTGTTTTTTAACTGTATACCTAGATTAAGGCATGTATGATTGTCAAGAATTTGTTGCCAATGTACATTTAAATAAATGTGCTCAAGAAAATCACAGTAGTACTTATCTGTTGGCTTCTGTTACATTGTTTGGCAAAGCACTGAGCAGGAAGACATAATTACTTACTGAATAATGAATAATGGGGCACATTTTTATGCTGTGGTTAAGGATATCTTCCAAAACAAATGATTATAATTTCATTAAACTGGCTAGTAATATGGTTAACTAGTTTAAATGTTGCCACATAAGATTAACTACTGCCAAAGGTCGTCTAATCCTCTTTTCAAAGCCATCACTGCCTTATAAATCCCTTGTTGCTTTCATTTACAGCTCCAGCAGTGTGATGTGACACTGTCTTGCAGCTAGTGTATTCAAGTGGTCATAACTACTCCATAATTTATTATTGAGAGTTTGACGATTTAATCATCCTGTTTGTGTTTCATTGTCTGTTATCAATTGTGATGCTTTTAAAGATGCCCATTATTGCTGTGCACGCAATTACCATTGCTAACACTAAAATACACTGCATTTAAGTGTTTTATTAACTTGCCTCAGAGTTTATATCACAGGCCTTTATTAATAGCCTTTCACCAGTAAAAATTGCCATGTCTGCTGATTGTAAAAATTAATGAAACCCCTGTGACTGTGCTATAGTTATGGTGAATGGCACTGGAGTTTGCTATTCACTATAACTGAACATATGACACTTTAGTAAATTATGTTTACGACTTAACTTGTAATGTGAACCCCCAAGGCAAAGAATTGTAATAGGACGCCCTGTAAAAATGGCTTTGGTTTCTTGTATCCTGCCTCATGTTTACTTAAAAGTATCACTCCACTGTAACGTTAAGTATAATACATAAAATATGTTTTAACTTTGTGAATTAGTATACTGCAGGAAAAGTTAAGAATTCTAAATGGGCAAAACTGGGTACTGTAAGATGAGTGAAAATTGAAATCACTGCGTCAGTATTTTTTTCATTTAGATGTGAATGAAGGAGGTGACTCATATACTGCTGGTTACTATGTTTTTTACTCTGCTTTTTGGAATGAAATCGCACATACATTCAGACAATTGTAGCTTACAAACACATTAATATATTCATCGGGAGTTTCACTGATTGTCCTTTAAAAGGAAGCATTTTTAAAACTATGTAGGGTGGGATTCTCCAGTCGCGCTCACCCAAAAATTGGAGAATTCTGCCCGAGGTCAATGGATCTTCCTATGATCCCACCCTCCACCACCCCTGGACTGCTACGATTCCTATGGTTGATGCGACAGGAGGATGCCCTCAAATTATTTTACAAGATGTGAATGTCCACTGGCTAGGCTAGCATTTACCAGCATTCCTTAATTGCCCTTGAAAACGTGGTGACTAATCACCTTCTAGAACCATTGGTGTCCATGTGGTGTAGGTTCACCCCCAATGCTGTTTGGAAGGGAGTTCTGTGATTTTAACTTACAGTCAGTGAAGGAATGGTGATACATGTCCAGATGGTTTGTGGCTTTGGAGGGGAACTTCTAGATGGTGTTGGTGCACCAACGCATCCGATGTTCTTGTCCTTCTGGGTGCTAGAAGTCATAATTTTGGAAGGCACTGTTAAAGGAGATTTAATGAGTGTATGTTCTACACTGTGTTGCCACTGTGCATCAATGCTGGAAGAAGTATTTTTTATTCATTCACGGGATGTGGGTGTCATTGACGAAGTTAACATTTTTATTGTCCATTCCTAATTGCCCTTGAGAAGGTGATGGTGAACTGCTTTCTTGAACCAGCTGTAATTTTCATGTTGTGCAGGAACACACACAGAGTTACACAGAACATAGAACATAGAACACTACAGCACAAACAGGCACTTCAGCCTACAAGTTGTGTGGATCATATCTATACCTACCAGGCCATAGAACCATCTGTAACTTTCAATCCCTTTAAATCCCATGTACTCATCCAAAAGTGTCTTAAAAGACCCCAGTGAGTTCGCCTCTACCACCACTGATGGCAACCACTTCCATTCACTCACCACCCTCTGAGTGAAAAACTTACCTCTAACATCTCCTCTGTACTTGCTCCCCAGCACCTTAAACCTGTGTCTTCTCATAGCGACCATTTCAGCCCTGGGAAATAGCCTCTGAGAATCCACTCTATCTATTCCTCTCAACATCTTATAAACCTCTATCAGGTCGCCTCTCAACCTTCGTCTGTCCAGGGAGAAGAGACCTAGCTCTCTCAACCTATCTTCATTAGGCATGCACCCCAATCCCGGCAACATCCTTGTAAATCTCCTCTGCACCCTCTCAATAGCTTCCACATCCTTCCTATAGTGAGGCGACCAGAACTGCACACAGTACTCCAAGTGGGGTCTAACAAGGGTCTTATAAAGTTGCAGCATTATCTCCCGACTCCTAAACTCAATCCCTCTATTAATGAAGGCCAGTACACCATATGCCTTCTTGACCAAATCCTCCACTTGCGGGATAGATTTAAGAGTCCTGTGGACCCTGACCCCAAGATCCTTCTGCTCCTCAACACTGCCAAGACTCCTACCCTTGATATTATACTTCTTCAAAAGTCCTGCCAAAATGGACCACCATACATTTATCTGCGTTGAAGTCCAAAAGTTCCAGGATTTTGACCCAGCGATAGTGAAAGAAGGGTGATCTTGTTCCAAATCAGGATGATGCGTGGCTTGAAGGGGAACCTATGGTGGTGTCCCCATGCCCTTGTCTTTTTAGGTGGTAAAGGTGTTGTTCTGGATGAGTTATTGGAATGCATCTCAAAGGAGGCCACGTTGTTGCCTCTGTGCATCTGGTGGAGGGAATGGATGTTGAAGGTGGTGGATGTGATACCAATGACTGCTTTGTCTTAGGTGGTGTTTCTTTAATGTTGTTGCACTCATTGAGTCAATTAGAGAGTATTCCATCACACAGCTGTGTTGTGCCTTGTAGATTGTGGACAGGCTTTGCAGAGTCAGAATGTGAGTTACTATCTGCAGAATCATCAACTAATGACCTGCTTTTGTAGCTACAGTATTTATGTGGCTGGTCCAGTTCAGTTTCTGTTCACTTTCAATCCCCAGGATTGTATACTGTAGGATTCGATGATGGCAATATCTTTGAATGCCAAGTGGAGATAGTTAGACTTTCTCCTGTTGGAAGTAGTCATTTCCTGGCACTTGTGTGGCGTGAATATTACTTGCATCTAATAGCACAAGGCTGAAAGTTGCCCAGGTCTTGTTGTGTATTGATTGTCTGAAGGCCTGAATTTTTAGAATAGTGGGGGCTTATCCTCTCCCAACAGAAGAGTCGGCAGTCGGCTTAGTCTGGCTGTTCTACAACCAATTTGAGCTTGAATTAGTATTGATTGGCAGAAGGCAGGACTTCTTCACCTCACACAGGAGGAAGATGCACCTTGGGAAGCTACTGGCTAATCTGATTAACTGGTGGCTCTCCTGTCTCTGCAGCAACAGGGCTGTTGAGGCCAGAAGAGGAACTGCAAGGACCTGCCTGAGACTAATTCCCAAGAATTGCAGACCCAGGTAAGTGGAAGGAGTCTCAGTGGGAAAGTTGGGAAGGCCTAGGGAGGTCATGAAGAGGGCAAATGTGACCTCAGGGGATCGGCTGGGGGGAAAGAGGAGGGGAGGGGGGAAGGAGAGTGCCCCCAGTCAGAGGAAGTTTTGATGGAGGCACCCTCCCTTCCCTCCTGACAACTAACTTTCTTTGATTAATTGGCCAGTTAATGGCCTTAAAAAGCACAGCCTTCCTGTCAGAGGCCTTGTCTGCCTGAGTGTAATATCAGTGCACTGTCAGGACAGGCAGGAACCTTGATGGAATTCATTCCTGCAATTTCACACTCCCCTAGCCCAAAAAAATCTGCCAGACGGAGTTTAAAATCCTAGCCAAGAAGTCACAAATGGTATTGAACATCATGCAATCATCAACGAACATTCCACTTCTGACTTTAGGGAGATCATTGATGAAGTCAGTCAGTTGCAGTCCTAATCCATGTTGAAAAAGCTGATCTCAGTCAGGGCAATTCTAAGCATCTAATTTGCTGTAGCCACTGTATTGGGAACTTCAACTCTGCAAGTAGTCAACATCTTCAGGGAAGAAGAGATACGAAGAAAATTGGCAAGATGAAACGACTGCAACGTTTGCAATATATATGTAATTTTTTGTATAATTACAGAAACTGAGGAAAATGAATCAACGTGATGACAGCAGTACATTTGATTTATCATTGCATCTTCGCCCCGACTTTCTCAGAAGACAAAGGAAATTTGGCATGCCAGCTATGACTCTCACCAACTTTTACAAATGCACCATAGAAAGAAAGCATTCTTTCTGGTTGTGTCACAGCTTGCTAATGCTTCTGCTCTGCCCAAGATTGCAAGAAACGACAAAAGATTGTGAATGTAGCCCAATCCATCATGCAAACCAGCCTCCCATCCATTGACTCTGTCTACACTTGTTGTTATCTTGGCAAAGCATGCACCCTGAACATTCTCTCTTCCACCTTCTTCGGGAAAAAGATACAAAAGTCTGAGGTCCCGTACCAACTGACTCAAGAACAGCTTCTTCCCTGCTGCTGTCAGATTTTTGAATGGACTTATATTATAATGAGTTGATCTTTCTCTACACTCTAGCTATGACTATAGCACTACATTCTGCACTGTCTTGTTTCCTTCTCGATGAATGGTATGTTTTTCTGTATAGTGCGCAAGAAACAATACTTTTCACTGTATGTTAATACATGTGACAATAATAAATCAAATCAAATCAAATCATATTCAACGTTATCCTCACATTAAACACAATAGGAGAAATTTTTATCAATAAATTCCAATACACTGTTGAATTTATCGATAAGTTAATTGGGAAAGTCTTTCCACCAGTGACACCTATAAAAATATCTAAAGTTTCATAAGACAAATGAAACCACTTGACTTCATTGCCACTTTATCAAAACAGGACAGTTTGAATTAGTTTCTGTGGTTGCTAATCAGTAGGTTGGGAGTAGATGAGACATTAATCACTTCAAGCAGGATTCACTAAATAGAAACATTAAATTTTAATATGATTTTTAAATTCCTGTGAAATAAAACTAACTAATTTAAATTCATTTTCTAGTTTGCCTTGATAGTAACCAGATTGTTTGTAAACGAGCAATGATAATGCAATGACCTTGTTATTTTGGAGACTGTAAATAGGAATCTTCTTGTTATAGGAAACATTACCTTCATCCCTGTAGAACTGTCACCACAGCCAACAGAGGAGAAAATTATTTTTCTACTGTTCAAGGCATCCTAAAACAAAGGTGGACTGTATTTCTGAAACATTTTTAGAAACAAAACCTATGCTATTTCAGAAATTAAATGACATTCAGTCACCAAATTAACTTCTTTTAGATTTAGTTCAACAGTAGTAGTCTTTATGGTAAAAAAATCTCTGCCTCTTGTTAATTCAGGAAATATTTTGTCTTACCTGCATTGTCTATCCTTTGATATTCTAAATTTATAGTGATATCTTTCCATTCTTAGGCCCTCTGCAGCTCTGAATGGGCTACAAAGGTGCTCAGCTTTAGATCACATTAGATGGATTACACAGCTTTACAATGACGGAGTGTGAAATAATATAGCCACAGGGAGTGTATTAATATGACAATTTTGTAATTATGTGTTGCAAATAGAATTGGCGCTGCAAATTGTAATATAAACAAATTCATATTAAAATATACACACACACCAACCAGAAATGATTCCAACATATAGTCAGAGACAAATCCTTTTCTTTACCAGCTTAGTCTTGAACAAAGATAATAATGGTAAATATTATTCTATCTGTTCCAGAAGGTGACCGAGTGAAGTGAAGATGAAGCTGAAAGAGTCCTGTGAGAGAATAGCAGGTTGAGGTTTTCAATTGATGTGATAAACTATAAAATTTATAGTTTTAGTGATTTACCATGCAAGCCCCTGAAATATTTGTCATTTTGGAAACAGATATTTACATAAATTTTCTAAAACACATTATTTAGATATAATACCATAGGCTTTGCTCATCTTTCAATATTTTTCAAAGGCGGCCATTCTTAAGTGTAGAAATTAGTCGTGACCCACTTTCAAGTGGTGCTCTACAATCCTAAATCATATGAAATTGGAGCAAGAGTAGGACATATGGACTTTTGAGCCTGTTAAGCCATCCTTCATCTGCTCTCTTCCCTCCCCTTTCATGATTCTGAAGGCACTGTGTCCTCCACAACATCTTGGTCTACTCCTCAGTCACCCCCAACAGCTCCCATGCAAGCATGGGAGGTGCTACACCTGTTCTTTCACCTTCTCCTCTTTTTACTGTGCAAGGCCCCAAACTCACCTTCCAAGTAAAACATTGACTTATATTTCTTTCAATTTGATATATTATTAACACTGTTTATGATGTGGGCTGGAATTTTCCTATTCCCCCAACACAGGAATCGTAACGGATGGGACATGGATCATGCAAAGGTCTATTGAGCTCAGGATTTTCTGGCCTTGGGGCAAGTGTGGCTGGAAAATCCTGCCCGTTGTCTAATCTACTTCGGGCTTTTGAGCCTGTTAAACCATTCTTCATCTGCTCTCTGCCCTCCTCTTTCATAGTTCCGAAAGGACTGCACCCTCCACAACATCTTGGTCTACTCCTTAGTCACCTCAACACCTCCCATGCAAGCATGGGAAGTGCACCACCTGTCATTTTACTCCCTTTCCTTTTAACAGAATGCCTCATTCAGTCTGCAAGTATGACCTTGAGCTTCCTGTCATTTGTCTACCTCGCATATTTTTGTTTGTGACCTGCTACACCTTTCCAATGAAACTCAACACAGTCTTAAGCAGCAGCACCTCATTTTTGTCTCTGCGTGGCACCGTCTTTTTGACTTAGTATAGAACCATAGAATCATACAGTGCAGAAAGAGGCCCTTCGGCCCATCGAGTCTGCACCGGCCACAATCCCACCCAGACCCTACCCCCATATCCTTACATATTTTACCCACTAATCCCTCTAACCTAAACATTCTAGTACGCTAAGAGGCAATTTTAGCATGGCCAGTCGACCTAACCCACACATCTTTGGACTGTGGAAGGAAACCAGAGCACCCGGAGAAAACCCACGCAGTCAATGTGCAAACTCCATAGAGACAGTGACCCGAGCTGGGAATCGAACCTAGATCCCTGGAACTGTGAAGCAACAGTGCTAACCATTGTGCTACCATGCCGCCCATTAAGAATAATTTTAGATCAAAACTTCTGCCTCCACCCTTTTCTGTGTTTTAATATATCATTTTTATGTTGGTTTGTTCCTTTCTTTATTCTTTCGTGTTGCCTTCCAAAGGCTGCTATATAGATGTGTTCCAAAATTCATGAGAATTTGTTTTCCAAAATTCATGAGATTTAATGATACAAAGATTGGTGAAGTTGCTGATAGTGCCGGGTATGGTCAGAGGATGCAACAGGATATAAATGAATTGGAGACTTGGGCGCAGAAATGGCAGATGGAGTCTAACCTGGACAAATGTGAGGTGTTGCATTTTGGAGGATTGAAGTTAGGTGTGAATTATACTCCAAATGTCAGAACCTTTAGGAGTATTAACATACAAAGGAATCTGGATGTGCAAGTCTGTAGTTACCTAAAAGTTTCAACATAAACGGCCAAGTAATTAAGAAGATGTTTGCCTTCATTGGCTAGGACATTGAGTACAAGAATTGGGAAATCATGGTGTCACTGTATAAAACTTTGGTTAGGCTGCGTTTGGAGTATTGCGTGCAGTTCCGGTCACCACACTACCAGACAGATGTGGAAGCTTTGTGTGCAAGAAAAGGTTCACCAGGATGTTGCCTATTCTTGAGGGTGTTGGCTGTGAGGACAGGTTGAATAAACTGGGATTCTTTTCACTGGAAAGATGGAGGCTGAGGGAAGGTGTACAAAATTATGAGAGCCATAGACAGTATGGATAGTCACAGGCTTTTCCCTCACGTGGCAGTATCAGTTACAAGGGGGCACAGGTTTGAGGTGAGATGCGGAAAAGTTTAAGAGCGATGCGTGAATGAGGTTTTTCACACAGAGAGCGGTGGGTGCCTGGAACGTGCTAATGGAGGGAGTGGTGGAAGCAGACACATTAGCAATATTTAAGACGCATCTGGATTGGTATATGAATAGGGAGTGAATAGAGGGATATGTTCTGACTAAGGACCATCATGATGGCTACAGGCTTAACAGGCCACAGGGTCCGTTCCCGTGCCGTACTTTTCTTTGTTATTTGTCCTACTCTGGAATGTTTTCATCAGACTACAAAGTAGCAAATACGAACCCTCTATCCAAGAAGGGAGATTGGCAGGAAACAGGAAATTATAGACCAGTTAGCTTGACATCTGTTGTGGTGAAGGTGTTAGAATTGATCACTAAAGATGTTATAGTTGGGCACTTAGACAAGCTCAAGATAATTGGAAGAAGCAACATAATTTTATGAGAGGGAAATTATAGAGTCATTGGCTGGAATCTTATCAACATTCACACCAGCGGGGTTTTTTTTTTCCATTCTGTTGCAGTGAATGGCGATTTGGCTGGCCATCAAATTCTCCGATTTCGCGACAGCAAAAACATGATGTGATCGGCAGTTAAGATTGCATCCATACAGTTTTATAGCACAAAAAGATGTTCTTTGTCCCATCGTGTCTGCATGTATCTATTCCATTTCCATTTTTCAACACTTGGTCCATATCCTTGAATGCTATGGTATTTCAGGTGTTTGTCTAAATGCTTTTAAATGTTGTGAGGATATTTAACCAGTGTATTAGTGTTCTTTGAAAAGGAACCCGTGCTGTGGATAGAGGAGAGCTTATAGATGTACTTTACTTGGATTTCCAGAAAGCATTTGATAAGGTGTCATGTCAAAGATTATTGTAAAAAATAAAAGCTCATGGTGTACTAGGTAACATATTAGCCTGGATTGAAGATTGGCTGGCTGCCAGAAAACAGAGAATATGCATGAATTTTTTATTACACTGGCTTTTATTTTTCATTGATTTGGAAATATTGCCATACATTTTTCATTTTAAATTAAAGAAAGCAATAGTGAGACAAGAATATGATTCACCATAAAGAGTTGAACCATTGGTCTGTGAACTACAATGGAAAGAAAATCAGGTATGGTAAAAAAACAGCAACAAATTCTCTGTGAACCCATTTGATGCAAAGTTCAATTTCACTCCTTATTTAATTTGCCGGTGATATTTTCTAAAGAGCTTCCTTTTTCTCTTATATTAGATTCTCCAATCCCCTGTAATACTTTCTGTAATCTTCCTGGTTCTTAATTGGATCCACTTTCTGATATTTGTCATAAACCTACTTTTCTGTTTTCTTCTAACTTTTTTGTCCTCTTTTGTTCCTTCTTTTCTTTCAAAGGAACCTTCCAAGTTTCCACCTGAACGATTTATTCCCTATCTTTCTCCTATTGCTTTGAAACTGCTAGACTGTGCAGTGTATTTTTTTCAGTTCATTTATGCTAGGTCTCTTCTTAAAGCACTGGAATTGTTCTCCCTACATGCATGCTTTATCGATGGTATTTTCTGGTATCTTTCCATAATTACTGTAAACTAATTTATGTTGTGATGATTACTACTGTAACATACTCCTCTGCCCAACTTAATTTCTCTGAACCAGATGTAACACTGCTTGCTGCTTTGTTGGATGGGAGACTCATTGATCAAGAAAATTCTCCTGTACACATATCAGAAATTCCTCTCTTTCCCTAGCTAATAGTGGCCAATGTGTGGAATTCATTACCACAGAAAGTAGTTGAGGCCAAAACGTTGTGTGAATTCAAGAATAAATTAGATATAGCTCTTGGGGTGAAGAGTTCAAGGGATATGGAGGGGGAAGGGGGAAATATTGAATTTGATGATCAGCCATGATCATAATGAATGACAGAGCAGGCTCAAAGGGCTGAAAGGCCTACTCCTTTTAGTTTCTATGTTTCTATCCTGAGACTATATTTTTCACTGTTTATATTAAGACAATTAAAAGCACCTAATATTATTAGTTGATTTTTGTTACATGCCTCTAAAATTTGCTTACAAATTTATTCATGTATTTCTTTCTCCTCAGTTGGAAGGCTATTAAAAAATTCCAACGATGTAATTTTTTTATCACTATTTCTGTACTCAGGGCAAATAGATTCATTCCAAGTAACATCTGTCTATTTAGAACTGTAACATCATCCTTTATCAATATTGTCCTAGCCCCTCCTCTTTGTCCTCTTCTATCATTCCCGAATACTTGACACTCAAGAATATTAAGAGCCTTATTTCTTGCCTTATTTGAATCCTGTCTGGTTTTGCAATCACAGCATAATCCCATGTGGCAACTTTTGCCTGCAGCTCAGCAACCTTATTAGTTACACCACAGTTATTGACATACATATTATTTAATACCTCATTTGTCAGTTTTGCTCTTGTCCTCTATTTGATCTCTGGATTTTTTGAGATATTTCTGATTTTATTGACACTGAAACTTAATCTCTCTCTCTTCTGATGAGGTTTTTCTCCCACTCAGCAGCATGTTCCGCAGAGGTGGGAGGTGATACATTGGTGGCAAGATCTTATGGCCCCACTGTTGTCAATGGGGCTCCCCACTGAATGTACACCACATCTCAGGGAATCCCATGACGAGGGTGCTTTATCAGTGAAACTGTAAAATCCTACTCATATGAACGGGAACAAGATTACAGGGCTAATTTCTAAACCCTGTATTGCTATTTTTTGCTTCCCCATTTGCTCCCAAACTTTGCTCAATGAGAACCACTCATTGAAAGCATGGGTTTCCTCGAGATGGGACGGTTTCTTCCCACAGCCCAAAGATGTGTCAGTTAGGTGGATTGACCATGCTAAATTACCCTTTCATGTCTAAAGATGAGTATATTAGATGGATTAGCCATATTGGTATTTTTCTTTAGCTTCCTACATGTGCTACATTGTCCTGTAAGAAAGAGAGAGAGAAGAGTGTCACTTTGTGTATTACAATATGTTTGAATGTTGTGTCTGATTTTGTATGTTTTTGTTGACTGGACAGCATTATGGCATAGTGGTTGACACTGCTACCTCATAGCACCAGGGGCCTGGTTTCAGATCCCGGCTTGGGTCACTGCCTGTGCAGAGTCTGTGTGTTCTCTCTGTTCTGTGTGGGTTTCCTCCAGGTGTTCCAGTTTTCTCCCACAGTCCGAAAAATGTGCTGGTTAGGTACATTTTCTATGTTAAATTCTCCCTCAGTGTACCCAAACAGGCACCGGACTGTGGCATCCAGGGAACTTGCATAGTAACCTCATAGCAATGTTAATGTTAGCCTATTTGTGATACTGATAAACTTAAAACCATAATATTTAGATTAATGGATAAATAACTCCCTAGCATACTTTGAATGACCATATGAAATCTTTAATGTTTTAAAAAACAGCAGATGAAGCCTCATTTCATTTGAAAGACTATTGTTCAAAAAATAGTCTTGTATGGTACAGAAGCAGGCCGTTCAGCCCTTTGAATCCATGTCAGTTTCATTCTTTTGCTCCATTGCCATAGCTGAGCAAGTTTATTTTCATCAAGTGATCATCTAATTTGCTTCAGAAATTATTGATCACCTCTGTTTCCACCACCCTCACGTGAAGTGAGTCCCTGGTTATTATCACTTGTGTGGGAAAATTGTTCCTCAAATTCCCTCTGAAACTCTTGCCCATTACTTAAATGTTGTTTCCTGGTCCTTGTAACATTTGCTGATGAAAATAGTTTTTCCTTGTCTACCTAAAGTTTATGTGTTAGCGTCACAAGCAGGCTTACATTAACACTGCATTGAAGTTACTGTGTAACTGATGGTATCATTATGTTATAATTGCTTCAAAGCTCTCCTCCTTCTCCCTATTCTATAGAAAACAACTCCAGCTTCTTCAGCCTCTGATGTGGTGAATGGTATTTGGCATTAGAAGATGCATCCATTGACCTTGATCATTGAACTTTTTCTGGCACTGAAGCTAGTCCTTAGGACGAGACTCTTTGTGTTGACCTCCATCACTCTCTGATCCAATTCCCTTCACAATGTATGTTTTGAGGCCTTCCTGCCCAAGTATGAAAAATCTGACCTCTCTCCTTCCAAAGTCCTCACATAAAGCCTGCAGTGCCGGATCAGAGGACCCGCCAGTGAATCTGCTCCTCTTTTTTTCCTTCACAAGGAAGTTCAAACCCTAAATTTAAAAAAGGCAGGCTTTCAAAAGTGTAGGTTAGCTTCAACTGGTACTAGTCTGTCATGGACTTGCACTCCTGCTGGCCATGCAATCACTCAATCACTGGGCTGCACACCTTAATCATGAAGATGAGCAAGTAGTACCAGGTAATCTACATCGCAATCTCTGGGCCTGGTAATGGTCATAAAACTTTTATCAAAGACCTCAAACTCTAATCAATTCATCAATCATATCACATTTAGGCTTAGCGTCAGGGATAATATGAGCCCACTGTAACATGCCCTGGGGTGAATATGTTCTGCCTGGTGTTTTGCAGCTCAGTAATGGAGCATTGCAAAATTGCAGCACTGGAACCCTCAATATATATCTCAGTGATGGCAGACAGCATGAAACATTTCCAAATGACTTCACAAAATATTGCTGTGCAAAGAAGGTGTCCATCAAGTTTGTGGCACCCTGGTCATTTTAAGTGAATATGCATGTAGTTTGCCTGGGCCGTGCCTTCGTACATCCAGCCTTGGGAGAATCCTCAAGGGAGTGATAAAAGTTCTTTTCTCTTTGGAATCCAGGCCCATAAAGTATATCGAGTGCCAATACAATCAACTGAGCAAATTTCCTGAATCCACAAGATTTGTTACTTATTTGCTGTTGAGTTCTGTTGAGATTTTGTTTATACACCTCTGTCCATTCATTGAATATAGTTGCAAAAGACACAGGTTCCTCGGAAGCTTCACATAGAGACCCCTCTTTCAGCAAGACTCATGAAGCAAACGTTCAATGTCTAGAATAGAACAGTATTGAGGAACTACATAAAATCGGGATAAACAGGTGCCAAACATTTACTAGTACAGAGTAGTTCAGTTCAATTATAAACTCGAACAAATAGTATACGAGCTTGACTAATGGGGATTAGGAGTTCGCAATCCTGCTTACACTGGCACTATATGTTTGATCCATGTTTTTAGTCCAAAATTGATATTTGTGGCCAGATGTTTATTTCTCTATTGAATCCCTTCAATAAATAAGAACAAATGTGTTATTCTATTTAATGTATGTGTGGCTTACTCAACTATTTTGGTCTCCCCAGAAGAGTTGAAAACAAATTTTGCAGCAAAAAAACTAGTCAATTGCCAACGTGTTACTATCATTAATTAATGCGAAGGTCAAATATGTAACAGCCGACTGTGCCTTTAGGAAGAGGAAGGCAGAAAGAGAAAAGGGGATTTTAATCTACAGAAAATCAACATTTGCTTTATTTCAGTTCTTTGAAAAATGTCATTGATTAGCTAAGGCTTTCATTCATCTGAAAAATGATTCAACATGCTTAGAAGAACTGATTCTGCAGCCCTGTTGTAGTGATAGCAAACCTTGGTAGTCTGTGCAGTTTAGCACAGAAACATGACCCTGCATGAATTTGTGAGATGGGCAATTAATAAATCAATGAAACATGCCTTGTACAGGTCAGGTGATGCACAAGGTAGCCTGTGTAAGGCGATCATTTGCACCATAGTGGTCAACCTCCTGTTAAACTTGAAGAGCCACAGCCTGGCACTCTCTTCCACATTTACTGCAGAGGAAGACAGTGGGTCGATGCCTGGGTAGAAATGTGGGTGCATAAATGAGATGGCTCAGATGCATCAGACTTGACAGCAAATGAGGAAGAAACTTTGTGGCCTCAGGAGGTTTGCTTAAGCTATTGGCACTTGGTTTACTTTAGGCATATGGTCCTGAATTCCGACATGGAAAGAATCCCGTCAGATCTGTGGCAGCGAAGGTGGTTTTGAAGCTCTATTCAGTTGCACATACAGGTTTTCAAAATATTACTTCAACTATCCTAATAATAAACTCGTGGAAACCTCCATCAAAATGATTGGTCAAAACATCACTGTTAAAAGCAATAATACTGGTCTTAGTCACAGAATGTTATATTTTATTCCTGTGGTAATCAAGAAAAGCTTTATTGAGAGCCAGCACCTCACTTTGAGACATGTTTTCTGTTTCTCCTGCATAAAAACTTTGGCTGGAATTTTATCTACCTAATCTCTGGTGCAATAGCAAGACCATTCTCAGGACCCTCCCACAAGGAGACAATACAGACAATTGCCCCACGACAATACAGAGCCTCCAATCACAAGAACCTTGTTGGATATTGGTAATTTGTAGTCCATGACCTATAGGAAGGAATCTTGTTCTAGGAGGTTGCAGATGTCAGCAGCGAACTTCATTGAAGGCCTGAGCCACCTGCGTCTCTGCTGTTCAGAAACATTGATAGGGCTGATCCCATTGGGGTCCTTGCTTCCTAAGGCTAAATCTCAGTGCCCGTGCAGTGACAGAGCATATGGCTGAGGAGAAGCAACTGGTGTTGCTCCTACTGCTGCTGGGGCAGTCGGCCAAGGTGTGGTCTCCAGTCTTGAACCTTGGGAAAGGTGGAAAATGGAGCAACATAATCTGCAGCAGTGATGTGAAGTGTGGCTGCAGGGAAGTGCAGTGAAAGTGCCAGACAGGTTGAAGTACCTTCCAAAATTGTGGCCAATTAACTTTCAAGGAGTGAAAACACTCTGAGAGAGGAAGTATTTTGAATTGCAGGCCCTCCATGACCATGGCTAGAACCCTTCAGTATAACTGATCAAAGTGTCCACAGCTTGTTAGTTTTACTGAAAAAGCACTCCTTGCGATGCATTCACCAGTAATCCTAGCAAAAAACTGACAGGTGGCGAAATATATTGTATGGCTGGGAAATCTATGATTCTGAGACAACTTAACAGGATAAACATTTTGGGGAATCTAGAGCGAAGGAACATAGTTCAAAAATAAGGCAAGTATATTTTTCCTTAGGCAAGGGACAAAAACTGTATAATTTTTATTCGTTCGGATGATGTCGGTGTTGTTGACTTGGCCAACATTCGTTGCCCATGAAAAGGTGGTGGTGAGCTGCCTTCTTGAACTACTGTAATCCATGTAATGAATGAAAACTTGCATTTTTAGGATGGGAATTCCAGAATTTTGATCCAATGACAGTGAACGACCATCAAAGTAGTTCGAAGCCAAGATGGTGAGTGTCTTGGAGTGAATTTCCAGGTGGTGGTTTTCTTTTGTATCTGCTGCTCTTGTTATTTTCGAATAGTAATGGTCTAGGTTTGGAAGGTGCTGTCTGAGGTGGCACGGTGGCACAGTGGTAAGCACTGCTGTCTCACAAATATCCCCATCCTCAATGATGGAAGGGGTCAAACATACCAGTGCAGAAGATAAGCCTTACACCTCCCTCCACAGCCTCACAGAGCAATGATCCAAGTTCAATTCCGGACTTGGATGACTGCTTGTGTGGGTTTTGCATGTTCTCCCTGTGTCTGCGTGGGTTTCCTCGGGGTGCTGCAGTTTCCTCCCACACTCTAAAGATATGCAGGTTAGGTGGATTGACTGTGCTAAATTGCCTCTTAGTGTCCCTGGATGTGTAAGTTAGGGGGATTAGTGGGATAAATAGGTGGGGTTATAAGGATAGGGTCTGGGTGGAATGCTCAGTTGGAGAACTGGTGCAAACTTGATAGGCCAAATAACCTCCTTCTACATTGTAAGGATTCTATGATTCTTGGTGAGTTGCTGTGATGGATCTTGTAGATAGGCTGCCTCTGTGCATCGGCAATGGAGAGAAATGCAAAGGCTTATCTTCTTCACTGGCCCCTTCCATCATTGAGGATGGGGGTACTTGTGGTGCCTCCTCGAGGATTGTCCATTACCATTCATGACTCAATGTGGCAGTACTGCAGAGCTTAGATTGGGTCATAACATAAGAACTAGGAGTAGGAGTAGCCCTTTGAGCCTTTCCATCATTCAGTAAGGTTGTGGCTGATCTTTTCATGGACTGAGCTTCACTTACCTGCCCGCACACTATAACCCTTAATTCCTTTACTGTTCAAAAATCTATCGCTGCCTTAAAACATTCAGTGAGGTAGCCTCAACTGCTTCATTGGGCAGGTAATTCCACAGATTCACAACTCTGTCCTAAATCTTCTCCCCCTTATTTTGAGACCCTACTCCCTAATTCTAGTTTCATTCGCTGTGAGAAACGATCTCCCTGCTTCTATTTTATCTATTCCTTCATAATCTGATATGTTTCTGTAAGATCTCTCTGCATTCTTCTAAATTCCAATGAGTATTATTCCCATTTATTCAATCTCTCTTCATAAGTCAACTCTCTCAACTCTGGGATCAACCTCATGAATTGGTTCTGCACCCTTTCCAGTGCCAGTACATCATTCTCAAGTCAGGAGACCAAAATTGTACAAAGTACTCCAGGTGTGGCCTCAACAGCACCTTATACGTCTGCAACCTAACCTCCCTGTTTTTAAATTCCATACCTCTATTAATGAAGGACAAAATTCTATTTGCCTTCTTGATTACCTGCTGCATCTGCAAAACCAACTTTTTGCAATGCATGCACAAGGATACCCAGATCCTGCATGCTGCAACGTTTTACTACTTAAATTATCATCCATTTTGCTATTATTCCTGCCAAAATGGATGATCTTTCATTTACTAACATTGTACTCCATCTGCCAGACCCTTGCCAAATCATTTAAACTATCTATATCCCTTTGCAGATTTTTCTGTATCATCAGTACACTTTGCTCTACCACTTATCTTAGTTCCCCAACATCTTAGTTCACTTGTGTAAATTGTAAACAATTGCGGTTCCAGCACTGATCCTTAAGACATACCACTGGTCACCGATTGCTAACCAGAAAATACACCCATTTATCCCACTCTTTGTTTCTGTTAGTTAACCAATCCTCTATCTATGCTAATAATCACCGGTAATGTTGTGCACCTTTATTTTGTGTAGCAGCCTTTTGTGCAACACCTTGTTGAATGCTTCTGAAAATCCAGATTCCAGTTCCAGCAGTTCCCCGTTGTCCTCCACATTCACAATGTACTCAAAGAATTCCAGTAAATGAGTTCGATATGACCTGCTTTTCATGAACCCATGCTGCATCTGCCCAATGGGATAATTTCTATCCAGGTGTCTTGCTATTTCTTCCTTGATGATAGATTCAACATTTTCTCCATTATGGAAGTTAAACTAACCACCTATAGATACCTGCCTTTTGACTACCTCCTTCTTTTAAACAGTGGGGTCAGATTTGCAGTTTTACAATCTGCAGGAACTACTCCAGAATCTAGTGAATTTTGATAATTTTGGATCTATTTACTGTGGAATTACTTAGCTATGTCCATCACTTGCTGTGTATGGCATTTTGCATGTAAGTAGTTCTATGCTGTAGCTTCACTAGCGCCGATATCTCATTTTTAGGTATGATTGCTGATGCTCCTGGAATGCTCTCCTTCACTCTTTATTGAACTAGGATTATTTTCCTGGCAGAATAGAGTTATTCTGGGCCATGAGGTTATGGATTGTCGTTGAGTATAGTTTTGCTTCTGCTGATAACCTACAATGCCTCATGGCTGCCCAATTTTGAGTTGTTAGATCTGTTGAAATTTATCCCATTTAGCACTATGGTAATGCCATACAATGTAACAGAGGTTACGTCAATGTTAACATAACAATTTGGCTCCACAAAGACTGTGCAGTAGTCACTTCTACTAATGCTATTATGAACAGATATATCTGAAACTGGTAGATTAGTGAGGCTGAGATCAAGTAAGTTTTCCCTTGCACTTGTTCATTCCTTCAACATCTGCCCAGTCTTACTCAGCCGGCTCAGTCAGTAGTGGTGTTATTGAGCCATTCCTTGTGCTGAACTCTGAAGTCTCTGCCAGAATGTATTCTGTGCTCTTGTCACCTCTGCTTCCTCCAAGTTTTTTTTAAAAATTCATTTGTGGGACATTATTACTCATCCCTAGTTGCCCAAGTATGGTTGAGGGTCAACAACATTGCTGTGGCTCTGAAGTCGCATACAGGCCAGACCAGGTAAGGATGGCAGATTTCCTTCCCTAAAGGACATTAGTGAACCAGATGGACGTTTCCAACAATCAACAATGTTTCCATGATCATCTGTAAATTCTTAATTCCAGATATCTTTTATTGAATTCAAATTCCACCATCTGCCATGGTGGGATTCTAACCCAAATTTCCAGGACATTAGCTGAGTTTCTGGATTAATCGTTGAGCGATAATATCATAGGCCATCGCCTCTCCTTGTTGTGTCCAATATTGAGTATGAATATTCATTATTGAAGGGGATATGGGTAGGTGGTAATCAACAAGAGGTTCCCTTGCCCCTTTTTGTCTTGATACCATGAGATGCATGAGAGTCAATGCTGAGAACAACCAGGGCAAGTTCCTACTAACTGTATACCATTGTGTTGCCACCATCTTTGATGGATCCATCCTGCCAATGGGACAGGGGATGTCCAGAAATGGTGATGCTGTTATCTGGACTTTGCCTGTAAAGTATGAATATGATGTAGAGATGTCGGCATTGGACTGGGGTCAGATTGCTGCTTGATTTGTCTATGGAGCAGCACAGAGCCACAAATATTAGAGAACAGGACTTTGCAAGGTTCATCACTGTTGTTGTTTCTGGTGCCAAAGTTGATCGATGTAAAGATGCCGGCGTTGGATTGGAGTGGTAAGAACTCAGTAAGAATTTAGCAACACCAATTATTAATCCAACCGATTTATTTGATAGTAAAAAAGCGAGCTTTCAACACTCCTGTGTCTTCATCAGGCAAGTGCAGTGTTCTGGTCTGCAATAGCACACATCAGCACAGACAGTCAGAGATTGCTGATTAGAATGCGAATCCTTACATCTAACCTGCTATTCAAGTGTTAAAGTGGCTAACAATGTGTGTGAAGGGGATCCTGAGCATTGTTAGAGAGTTGTGTATTTTCTCCAGACAGCACAGTAAGTGAGGTTTTTTGCTAACCCAGGCAAGTTACGGGGGTTACAGATAGTGTGTCATGAAGCCAAGATCCCTGTTAAGACCGTCCTCATGTGTGCGGAGCTTGGCTATCAGTCTCTGTTCAGCGACTCTGCGCTGTCGTGTATCACGAAAGCCCCCTTGAAGAACATTTACCCGCAGGTCGGAGGCCGAATGCCCATGACTGCTGAAGTGTTCCCCACAGGAAGGGAACTGTTTTGCCTGGTGATTGTTGAGCGATGCTCATTCATCCGCTGTCGTAGTGTTGCATGGTCTCCCCAATATACCATGCTTCGGGACATCCTTTCTTGCAACGTATTAGGTAGACAACGTTGGCCGAGTTGCAAGAGTATGTACCGTGCACCTGGTGAATGGTATCCTCACGTTTGATGATGTCGTCCATGTCTATGATCCGGCATGTCTTGCAGAGGTTGCTGTGGCAGGGTTGTGTGGTATTGTGGTCACTGTTCTCCTGAAGGTTGGGTAGTTTGCTGCGAACAATGATCTGTTTGAGGTTGTGCGGTTGTCTGAAAGCAAGAAGTGGGGGGGTGGGGATGGCCCTAGCGAGATGTTCATCGTCATCAATGATATGTTGAAGACTCCGGAGAAGATGTCGAAGATGAGCATCGCTCAACAATCACCAGGCAAAACAGTTCCCTTCCTGTGGGTGAACACTTCAGCAGTCATGGGCATTCGGCCTCCGACCTGCGGGTAAATGTTCTTCAAGGGGGCTTTCGTGATACACGACAGCGCAGAGTCGCTGAACAGAGACTGATAGCCAAGCTCCGCACACATGAGGACGGTCTTAACAGGGATCTTGGCTTCATGACACACTATCTGTAACCCCCGTAACTTGCCTGGGTTAGCAAAAAACCTCACTTACTGTGCTGTCTGGAGAAAATACACAATTCTCTAACAATGCTCAGGATTCCCTTCACACACATTGTTAGCCACTTTAACACTTGAATAGCAGGTTAGATGTAAGGATTCGCATTCTAATCAGCAATCTCTGACTGCACTTGCCTGATGAAGACACGGGAGTGTTGAAAGCTCGCTATTTTACTATCAAATAAATCGGTTGGATTAATAATTGGTGTTGCTAAATTCTTACTGAGTTCTTGCCAAAGTTGATGCCAGGTGATCTGTCCAGTTTCATTCCTTTTTATAGATCTGTACTGTTTATTATTGATTGGAGGGCACTTTTTTAAAATTCATTGGTAGGATGTGGGTGTTACTGGCTGGCCAGCATTTATTGCCCATCCCTAGTTGCCCGAAAGCAATTGAGATTCAACCACATTGCTGTGGGTCTGGATTCACATGTAGGTCAGACCAGGTCCGGAAGGCAGATTTCTTTCCCTAAAAGACATTAGTGAACCATTTCTGACAATCAGCAATGGTTTCACAGTCATCAGTAGATTCTTAATTCCAGATTTTTTAATTGAATTCATATTCTGCCATTTGCCAAGGGTGGAGATTTGAATGCAGGTCTCCAGGACATTATCTGAGTTTCTAGATGAATAGTCGAACAATAATACCACTAGTTCATCGCCTTCCCTAAAGAGAAAAGGCAATAACATTGCTGTGGCTCTGGACGCACATAAAGGCCAGGCCAGGTCATGTAATGAAGGCAGAGTTCCTTCCCTGAGGGGCATTAATAAACCAGATATGTTTCAAGTCTAGTTCTTTTCAAGGCAGACTTTTTAATTCCAGATTTACTAACTGCATTTGGAATTCTACTAGCTGTTATGGTGGGATACAAAACCATGTCCCTTGAGCATTTGCTGTATTACTGGTCCAGTAACATTACCGCAATGCCACCACCTCCCCTTTCACTTGGTGTGGTCTCACCAAAGCCCTGTACAATAGCAGTAAGACCTCTGCTTCTTCACTTTGCCTATCACTTTGTAATAAGGGCTGACGAGCCATTATGCTTTCTAATAATTTTGCTAACTTGCTGTGATTCATGTACAAGGACATTCAGATCCCACTAAATACTAGCAATCTCTGTCTTTCACCATTTATAGAATATGCTGCTTTTCTCCTTTCACAGCATGTTACAGCAATATGTTTGTACACACTGAATATGCATAATTGTGTAATAGTGCTTATAATAACCATACTGCCAGTTGTTAAGTGTCCTCATATATTTATAATGTACCATATGTCATCTTCACAGAGCATGACGAACCCAATGGACTGCCAACTGTACTTAAAGAGAAGTACATACCAATACCAACTGTCACCCTCTCCAATTGAAGCAGGTGATAAAATAGTTGCAGATATTAAGGGGAAAATAGCTGGTAATTGTAGCATTTGTGGTAACAAATTAGAAAAGACTTCCGAGCTTACAACATCTGCTGTTTATTGATTAGCCATTTCAGCCAAGCTTCTTGCAATTTGTAGTCATGCAAACACTTGTTGGTCTGACTGAATTATAAGTTGCACTATTGTTCACATAGTGACGTTGAAGACAAGGCACAAGGTTGAAATCTTGAACACCGGTACAATGGAGTCTAAGTGAAAAAGGATAGCAACCAATTAAGACTAAGGGAGGATGTGTGATCGTCAATGTGTAAGGCTCGGTCAGAAAACTGGCATGTAATTCTCCACTTGCACAGGTCCCTTTCCTCTTCAGATTTTGAGCCTCTTAAAAGAAATAAAAGAGGGGGCAAAGTTTACCCCATCACTGTGGCATGGAGGTGATAATGGCCTTCACAGATTTCAGGGTACCATCTTTAAAGGGGGATTTGCAGGGCACTGCCTGGCCATGTTCCTCTACCCTGCCTCTCCTCCAACCTCGGAAATATATTTATCTCTGTGCCCCAAGAGAAATCTTTCATCGGGTCTGGTCAAATTCTGTGGTATGCATATTTAGTGAGGGGGTTCATGTGGCAAGGGGGCAAAGTAATTAGATTCAAATTTGTTAAAGTACTTTAAAAATAATGGGTGCAAACTTGATTATGTCACTGACAAGATTCGGAATTTCTGGCTCCCTCCAGATTTTGCTCCTCTGCTATCAACCCCACGCACAAAAAGTTTGGGCTTGAGATCCCACCCCAGGTGACTTGATTTTCCAGACTAAACAATTTCACAACAGTTATTTTGGATATTGTCAGCACTTTGGTGTCCCACCATCTACAGTCTTGTGTGCCTAAAAACGTACGAAGGCCATTTGGCTTGTTATGCCCGTGCTAGTTCTCTGAAAAAGCAATCTTAATTGTCCATTTCCCTGCTTTTCATCCATAACCTTGTATGTTCCTCACTCTCACACCCGTCCAACTTTTTAAAATTATTTATGATATCAGCTTCCATCAACTTTTCAGTTTGGTTGCTCCAGGTCCTGACAACTTGCTGAGTGAAATTTGTTTCTCACATTCCCTTTAAATCCTTTGCTTATGATTTTGAGTCTATGACCTTTAGCTATCGACCTAATCGCCAGAGGGGATAATGTTTCTCTATCTATTTTAATAAAGCCTTTCATAGACATTTCTGTTGAGTCACTCTTCACCTTCCCTCTTCCAGGTTAAAGTCCAGTAGGTTAATTTGGAATCATAAGCTTCTGGAGTGCTGCTCCTTCCTCGAGTGAGTGGAGAGTTGGAACCAACAATAGTTGCCCATCCCAGTCCAATTATGGAACAGTCTTAATTTTCCAACAACACTTAGAGGGCCAGATTTTCCAATCTTGCCCACAGCTGTGCTTCTCCAGTCCCGCTGTGGTGAATGGGGATTTGATGGAGTGCCAAATTCTCTGTTCTCGCTGGCAGCGATGGTGGGCCGTGAACAGATGGAAAATTCTGGCCAATAACTGAAGTCCCTGGTAACATCCTGGTAAACCTCTTCTCTATCCTTTCCAATTGTTGCAACCTGAATTGCCCATGTTACTTCAGCTGAAGCCTAATCGATTTCAAAAATTATGCTATGATCTCTTTGCTTTGTAAATCCAAATAAGCTGAAAGCTTTTTTTAACCATTTTATCAAAATCCTGTGCCTTACTTAAGGATTTGTGTGTACAGATAACAATGTCTCCCTCTTTAAAAGGTTAAGATTATGGTATTTACTGCCTTTTCATATTAATCTTTTGAAACAGTACCTTCACACTTAACCCATTAAAACTCCATCTCCCGTGCTGCTTCCCATTTCATAATATTGTTCATGTCATTCTGAAAACTGGATGGTATTTTCCTACCCTCTCCCATGGTGTGTTTTGTGGTGGCGGAAGCAGCCCTCCATTGACCAATGGTGGGATCTTCTGGTTCCGCCACTGGTAGCGGGGGATGGGAAGGGTGCTTTCCCTTTGCTTGCACCCTCTACTGTAAGGGGTGTTGCCATCGGCAGGAGTCAGAATTGGCCATCACTGGGAACAGCCAAAAATCCCACCCACTCTAGCTATCTTCATCCTTGCTAAGTTTCAAATCATTTTCAAATTTTATAACCCGCTTCCTATCCAATCTATAAACATTGAAATGACTAATAACATCAATAACGTACAATGATGACACCTTCAATGTAATAAACTGTTTCAAGGTGCTTCAGTTTTAAAGTTTATTTATTAGTGTCACAAGTAGGCTTACATTAACATTGCAATGAAGTTACCGTGAAAATCCCCCAGTTATTACATTCTGGCACCTGTTTGGGAACTCTGAGAGTGAATTTAGCATGGCCAATGCAATTAACCTGCACATCTTTAGACTATGGGAGGAAACTGGAGCACCCAAAGGAAACCCACACAGACACGGGGAGAATATGCAGACTCTGCATAGATAGTGACCCATGCTGGGAATTGAATCCGAGTCCCTGTGAGACAGCAGTACTAACCACTATGCCACTGTGCTGCCCGACAGGGGTACTGTAAAGCAAAGTATGGCCCCAAGTCACACAAACAGATATTAGGTCAGATGATCAAAAGCTTGGTCAAAGAGATAGGTTTTAAGGAGTGTCTTAAAGAAGGAAAGCAAGATAGAAAAGCAGAGAGCTGTATGAAAGCTGTTAGTGCTTAGGTTTTAGGAAACTGATGGTTTGGCCACCAGTGGTGGATAGCTTAAATTAAGTGTGCAGAAGAGGCCTGAATTAGAAGAGAACAGGTACCTTGGACGATATTGAGTAGGAGGAATTAGCAGGAACTGGAAGGTAAGACCATGGAAGGATTTGAAAGCAGACATGAAAATTTTAAAACATGAAAATGTTGTTTTACTGGTGGTCAATGTAAGCAATGGTGGGCCGTGAACAGATGGAAAATTCTGGCCAATAACTGAAGTCCCTGGTAACATCCTGGTATGATGTAGAGATGCCAGCGTTGGACTGGGGTAAACTCAGTAAAGTTTTACAACACCAATTTTTGGTGCTGGTAAACCTCTTCTATACCCTTTCCAATTATTGCAACCTGAATTGCCCATGTTACTTCAGCTGAAGCCTAATCGATTTCAAAAATTATGCTATGATCTCTTTGCTTTGTAAATCCAAATAAGCTGAAAGCTTTTTTTAACCATTTTATCAAAATCCTGTGCCTTACTTCAGGATTTGTGTGTACAGATAACAATGTCTCCCTCCTTGTAAAAGGTTAAGATTATGGTATTTACTGCCTTTTCATATTAATCTTTTGAAACAGTACCTTCACACTTAACCCATTAAAACTCCATCTCCCGTGCTGCTTCCCATTTCATAATATTGTTCATGTCATTCTGAAAACTGAATGCAATAACAGGGATGATAGGTGAACAGAACTTGGTTCGAGTTAAAACGTGGGCAGCATAGTTTTGGATAACCCCAAGTTTATGAGAGGACCAGGAATGTATTGAAATAGCCAAGACAACAGCATAAATAAATGTTTCAGTACTAGCTGAGCTGAGGCAAGAGTGATATCAAGTAGTTACAGGAATAAAAATAGGCACTCTTAACAATTGTATGAATGCAAGGTTAGAAACTCATCTTGGGATCAAACGTGACACCTAAGTTGCTAAAAGACTGGCTTTACTCAGAATGTTGACAGGGAGAGAGATGGAGGTGGTGGCGAGAAAAAATAGTTTGGAACTGGGACCAAAGACAATGGCTTCAGTGCTCAAACTGACTCTCATGGAACACCACTGCAAACTACATTCCTGGGCCTGGAAAAATGATCTTCTTGAGTATCACTGCAGACTGAATGGGTCCAATGACCTCCTTCTGCACAGTAGGGATTCTGTGATTCTAAGTTGATAATGGATAAACCTAACTGCAACACATCTGTTCAGCACACCTTCATCTCCAGGTGTTAATCAAGCATTGAATTAGCTTGTGGTGTGTTGAAAATAACTAAACATATATAGGATCAGGATGTCGGAAGAAAATTTTTCATTAATTTATCAGTTTCTACATTGTCCGTGTGTGACAAATCTTTATCTGTGAAATGTTGGGCGTAATTTTCCAGCCATGCTCACCCCAACACTGGAAAATCCTGCCCGATGTCAATGGACCTTTCCATAGTCCATAGACCCCTGTCCACTACAATTCCCATGGCAAGCGGACAGGAAAACTTCCCCCTTTTCCTCTGTGAATCTGCATTTAGCCCCACACAATTGCTTGAATATTTAGCCATATAACAGGGTAGATTTTACAAATTCCCTGGACGCAGAGCTTGTTATGATAAGGAAACAAATTGGGAAGGCAGACATGGCAGTTATTACGCCAGTACAGTCTTCTGTCCACATCCAAATTTGGGTGGCACGGTGGCACAGTGGTCAGCAGTGTTGCCTCACAGTGCCAGGGCCTCAGGTCACTGACTGTGTGGAGTTTGCATGTTTTTCTCATGTCTGTGTGTATTTCCTCTGGGTGTTCCAGTTTCTTCCCACAGTCTCAAGTTGTGCTGGTTAGGTTGGTTGGCCATGCTAAATTGACCCTAGTGTTAGGGGGATTGATGGTTGCAGTCATTGGGCGTGAGTGGGATTGTGGTCGGCAGACTCGATAGATTGAATGGTCTTTTTTTATACTGTAGGGATTCTGTGATCCTAAGATTCCTGATAAGTGCATCTGCTTTGTAAAGTTTTGTGTCAGAAATACTCATTCATAAAACCTGACTTATTTTCATAAACAATAGAAGCGCCATACTAGTGAGAGTTATGGAGAAATATTTAGGATTATTTAAATATTGTTGCTGTTACAGTGGTCAAAAATATCTTTTTGACATTATATTTTAATGAATTAATTTCCATTGATGTAAAAAGCATATGTGACAGTGCAGAAGCCTCCAACTCTGTTGTTGCTATTATGGGATTTTCACTCATTTTTCATCCATTATTCGTGCCCTTGAGTTTTTATGATATCTTGTCAAGTTATTTGCCAAGATGCTGAAAAAATGAGATTGATGTTATTAGTCATGAATTTCTCAAAGGAGGGAAACTACTCAGACAAAACAAAGTTGTGCCTGTTGCCCCAATCCAAGATGTACATTCCTCTTGCTGCAATCTGATGTGATACAACTTCACTTGACTCTTAAATTTAGAGGTGTTAAAATATTGTTTCATTTTTAATATTTTAGAGACTGTAATATTTAACCAGCTGATGTGCAGTCACCTTGGTTGGGAGAACGGAGATGGTATGCCCTGTCAGTAATCCACTTTTATGTGCTGTGACCTTCTAGGTCAGGAATGTGCTACGAGCAAACCTTTGGCCTGTTGGGTTATCTTCCCAACATCAAAAGTAAATAAATAAAGCTCTTGTGTTATTTGCAGATTTTATTATATTTTTCGTCATACTATATTGCATTTCAATCTCTAGGGATATGTTTACAAAGACAAGAGACAGAAACTATGGTGATGTTCAACAAACCAGAAAAGAAACCCCATTATTGAAAAATACATTGGCATTTTCGAGAAAGTCCTGCTTTAGCAAATGGTTATTACATTTCTTCAAATTACACCTTTACAGTATTGAATTAGTGTGAATTAAATAAAGTAAAATGATAAAAAAGTAATTGTTTTTTGGGGGGATAATCCTGCTCATGCATTCCTCTAATGCAGGATTTGCTTACAATTAGTTGTTGAAATAATACTTCATACATTATTGCTTTTTTACTTCAGGCGTTGTTCAGAGATAATTTGCCAAATTTCATTCAAAAAATAAAAATAAATATTCGTTATGTTTGCCAGTGTTCTATAAACTGGCAGGGTAACATTAACATTTGCTCGTTTCCATCATAATTCTCAGATCAGGAATCCTCTAATTATCACTTTCGCAGAACTGTTGCGGGAATTTCCTTGGGATTTCTCCCAATCCGTCACTGTAACAAAAGTGGAAGTTCAGTGAAAATCTTGCTGAGGTGGATAAACAAACAAAATATCAGCCAACATTTTGGTAGCTGGGGTTGAGTGGAGTGGGGGGGAGGGGGTGGGAAATAGAGGGAGGGAATGTAAGCAGTGGGGGTTTGTTGTTGGGGGAAGACAGAAGAAGCAGTGTGTATGCTTAGGACATGGAACTCACTTGTATTGTAGCCAGGTTTAAAAGGAATAAGGAAATTACATCAACTAAAATAGAATGCTTTTGCACATAAGCTAAAAAAAATCTTCAGAGCAATTAAAACGCATTGTATTGTTTAATTTGAAGGAAATGACACTTTTCAAAAGAAAAACTGGAGGGCTGATTTCACAACAGCGATGAAAAGCTGAACTAGTCAGTAATTTCTTGATGAGTTTCTAAAAGATAGCGGGTAGAATTTTCCAATCCCATCCATGGCGAGTTTAATGGCAGGTTGGGGGGAGGGGTGCAGGGAACAATGTGGAGGGAACTAAAAAATTGGTTTCCCATGGCGGGACATTGTGTTCACACTCATCGTGATGGTTCACCATTCCTTCTAGAGACCAGCAGATCAAGGCCCAACTAATCTCCACCATCTACACCCTCTCTCCCCCAGTCACCCCCACCGCTCAAGGGCTTTCACAATGGTTGAGAACAAACTTGGATCAACATGGCATGCTGATGTCAGACTTTCCTGCCAGAAGGCCGGGGGCTAGCTGGTGGAGATCAGAAGAGAAAATGGAGATGTCCAGTTACTGGACCCACATGCTGCAGTGAGCGCGTACAGCACCTACTGAGTGGCAGCTTCCAGGGGCTGAATCCAATGGGTCATTCAATGTCTTTTCAAATTTAGCATCCAGATATGATGGCGGGATATGAACCATCCAGCCTGCCCCATGTAAAACATTGAGAAACTCCCAACTGCATAATTAATTAGATCATCTAAGTGCAATTCAGCACAAATTCCCAATGGACTCTATGGTGGGAAACTCCAGTTCCTGATCCCATCATGGGACATAATCCCGGAATGGAAAATTCCATCCATGGCTTGATGCCATTTCCATTAGCTTTGTTTGATTCTAATGTTGAGAATAATTTCATTTAATTCTAGTATAGATAAATTACCACACATTGATTTACTATGGCAGCAATATATATCTGTAAATACATTTAACAAATTATGCCACTTTGTACATTTACTGCAAATTATGCCACTTTTCCGAAGGGAAAAAATTTCCATTCTGTAGACTAAGGACGGAATTTTTCTGTCCTGCTCGCCACTGGAATTGTGGCGGGAGTGGGAGATACATCATATAAAAGTCTATTGACCTTGGGTGGAATTTTCTGGTTATAGGGCAAGCAAGGCCAGAAAGTCCCACCCTAAATCTAGTGGTGGATGGGAAAGTTGGCATGATTGCCGTTGGGTGATTGTTTGCTTTTGAGCTCATTAGTTATACATTGCAAGGGTGGGCAGGAAGCTGATCATTCTGCCATTACCTCATGGAGTTGAAGGTCCTGGTGTTACATATGAATGGCACTCAAACAGACATTCACTCATTGCAGGCCAGGCATTGCGAAGACAACAAGCATCAAGACATGGAATTATAGGAAACATAGGAAAACATCTGCCCTATGATTCAGCGAAGCCCGCGAGGGAATCTCCTTCCAGCCACCTAGAAAAAGCATGGGGTCCTCTTTCTGACGGATTCAAGCAGGGGGCCCTCCCACCTGACCATACTGGCCTGGGAGGACATCACTTGGGAGTTTAATACCCATGAGGCTCAGAAAATGACTACCCTGCAGTTAGAAAACTAATGAACAATCTGTTCTGCTTCACCAAAGTGGAACTTCTAATCATTGCAAACACACTCTCAAAAGGGCATCAGGCACTGTAAGGGTCTGAGTCCACAGGTATGTCACACCAGCGGATGCAACAACAGCAGTGAATGTGTTTCAGTCACTCTAAGCTCATGTCAGTTCCTGCACAAACTGGTGTTAACCTCTTTCTGGACAGGATTCAGCAGCAACAATAGGCACACATGCTTCTGAGCTGTTCTTTCATCTGTTGTGCTCACAGTTGATCGATCTGTCTTTATGCAGCTAAGGTTGCACATAACAAAAGAGAATGAGCAGTGACCGGAGGGAGAATCTTGGAGATCTGAAACTTCTTGCGTTTTGAGAAAAAGGACGCACAGCACCCCGGTGCGGGAGAGGGAAGGAAAGATCAGCCTCCCTGAACAAGCCAAAAAGGATGCATCTAGCATATATCAACAAGATGTGGACAGTGACAATAAGTGGTCCTTAAATTATGAGCCTGCTTAGACAATCTGCTAAGACTGCAAGAAACTACAAAAGATCGCGAATGTAGCCCAGTTCATCGCACAAGCCAACCTCTCATCCATTGACTCTGTTTACACTTCTCGCTGTCTCAGCAAACAGCCAGCTTAATTAAGGATCCCACGCATCCCAGACAGTCTGTCTTCCACCTTCTTCCATCAGGAAAAGATACAAAAGTGTGAGGTCACATACCAACTGACTCAAGAACAGCTTCTTCTCTGCTGCTGTCGGACTTTTGAATGGACCTACCTCGCCTTAACTTGATCTTTCTCTACACCCAAGCTATGACTGTAACACTACATTCTGCACTCTCTCATTTCTTTCTCTGTGAACAGTGTGCTTTGTCTGCATAGCGTGCAAGAAAAAATACGTGTGACAATAATAAATCAAATCAAATCATATCAATCACCAATTCTCTCTTCTGTATTCCAGCATGGAAAGGGGGTGGATGCCCTCCACTATACGACAATCCCCCAGTGCCCAAATGAGGAGGAAACAGTTCTTTTCAAAAAAAAGAACGATCACTCTGTATACCTGCATCCTCCATCAGTGCAGATAGATACTGTGGGAAGGATTCATTTCCAGGGCAGGCTTCGGATCAAAATCAGATGATCACTTCATAGACATGTCTCCATCACTAGCAGAGGCTGTGATGCTGAGGTCTCTGGTGCTCAGAGGACAGCCAATGACTGAGATCAAATCCAACGAATAGCTTCTGGACTTGGCCCTAAGAGACATGTTGGAGATATAGGTGCAGATAAGAGAACCTTGATAGAGTTGTCAGAGCAGTCTGGACCAAAGACTGGAGGAGTCTGTCCAAGTTCTGTCTGCAGGTGTGGCTCTGGCATGACAGTGCATCAACTCTCTATTTCAAGAGTGGTAACTGCCTTGGAGACCCATGGCCATCAATTTCTCCCAGATTTTCGCTCTGCACACCAGGGCTGGAATTCTCCAGCCATTCACACTGGCGGAATTCCCTGGTCCTGTCAATAGTGCACCACATCCATGGCTTTCCTAGATTAGATGGCATCAATGGGAAATCACATTGATAGTGGTGAGACCAGAGAATCCAACAGCGAGCAAGCGTGGTGCCACCTCCCCAGGTGAGAAACACATGGCTGGGAGGCTGGAGAATTTTGCCCCATTGTTTAAGCAATGGTCCTGGAAGTGGCAAGGTGAGAGAGAGCATTGGGGCACCTTGGCCTCTCTCCAGTTGCCCCTTCTCCTCAAGGAGTCATTGATGGTTCATCACGCACCCAAAGGGAGGAGGGGTGTCAGCCAGGCTTTGAGGGGCATCCACCCAGGACACTCCAAGAGTCTATTGCTCTATCCTTCCTCTGCTAGTGATCCCCATCAACCCCAGAAAGTCAGGCTGAGGAGGTTACATCCACACCAGATTTGGAGACACTGAAGCCATCTGAGACAACAGGAGATTACAGTCAGCGGGCTGCCTCCACTGCAGCTGCAGATGTTGAGGCTGCACCTAGATGAAGTGGTATGGTTAGAAAGGTTAGGAAGTCCTGAATGCACAATAGTGGCATGGATGTTCACTAATTATATTTACTTTTCACTTTTGTAAATATTTGTTGCATTAATCATTTTCCAAGTCATATGGATCACGTTTATTTTCACTTTTCTTCCATGGTAGTTTAAAGTCCAAAATGTAGCCCCCAGTGAAATCGCATCTGGATCTCCAATTGCGTAAATTCCCACACAATCTGACCACTGTGAGTAACCTTTAATTCCACATGCACGACATCAGGAAATGCGCATTATCTGACACACAAATGCAAGACCAATGCACCTGTCACCTTTAAATCTCAGGCAGACATGCTTCGACCTCTAGAGGAGCAGTCATCAATTCTGCTGCTGTGGAACTGAGGTTTGTTGTTTGTGAATGGTACAGGCAGTAGTCGCGATTAATGTGATATTAATTTGTCCAATGTCTAGTTTGTAATGACGTGTACTTTATGAGAATTAGTAAGAGAAGTAGTTTCAAACATCGAAACCTATAGCTTCCGTGCCTCTCTACAAGAAGATGAAGTGTCCTGGTTTCGGGCTGAATGTCATTCCATGCTGAGCTCCCACTCTTCCCTTCCATGATACTGAACTATGCAAGTAAGGATCAGTCAGGACACTTACAATTAACTGCAGGACAGTTTGATCTCGGGGTATGTGTTCATCTTGAAGAAGCAGTCTCCTTAGCTGCAACAATCTTACATTAGATCTGGAGGGCTGCTTAGTGGATCTTTACATGCTCCTTGAATAAAAGCACACAATGCGATCTGGAATTCATTACGTGATAGTGCTTTCATTGACTTAAGGCATCTTGAAAGGAATGGCCATTGTAGCTGGACCGTGTCGAGGCTGTGATGCTCTCAAAGCAATGCATATGCTAATCTCCAAAAGCCTCAGCAGGGTCTATGAAAGAAAGATGTTGTCATTGACTCTTGTTTTAATAATGACGGGGCAAAGTTTCAACTGATACAAAGATCAGGACAGAGATTTATCAGGCTTCTGACAACTGTAGAGTCCTGAGTGGATGCACCCCAACAAATTATTGTCCGGGTGAGGCATTTACTATAAGGAGACTGTAAACACTTTTCGCAACTTTACTGTATGATGTAGATTTAAGGGTCACTGCATTCTGATGTGTGAAGTGCGATTGAGGGCTGAACAAGACGATGCCTCCACATTCTGCATTGATGAGGATATGGCTATGGGGCAAATGGAGCTCTCTGGATTCTGCTGTTGAGTCTTCAAGTACAAAGTATTAAAGACTGATACCTGTGTGTGTTTGGGCTGCCCTATTGAGCTGATGTCATGCTGACATGAGTACATCCCTGGGTAATTTGGAATTTCAGACACTTAAAAGTTATCATGTTCACTGAATAATGATGCCACGAGTGAGAGAACTACACAATGTGGATTCGCTTCAGGATGTCACTTATTGAATCTTAGCTTATAGAATCTTACTTAGGAATATAGTGTTCAATTCTGATTGCCACACTACTAGAAGGATATGGAGGCTTGAGGAGGGTTCAGAAAAGATTTATCAGGATGTTGTCTAGTATGGAGAGCATTAGAGGTTAGAGAAATTTGGTTTGTTCTCACTGGAATGATGGAGATGGAGGGGCGACCTGAAAGAAATCTACAAGATTATGAGGAGCATGGAATTGAACTCAGGTCTCTGAAACTGTGAGGCAACAATGTTAACCACTGTGCCACCGTGCCACAATATCTCACCTCAACACCTTTACGCAGATGCAGAAGGAGTATCATTAGTCAGGTCTTTAGTGGTCCCTCAGAAAATCTGTGTCAACAGTGAGTGAGTCAAGTTGTAAGAGTTGCAAAAGTTCTCTGCATCCAAAACTCCACCTCCAAATTCCATTCATCTACTTAGAAACTTGTAAATTCATCTGCTTTATGGCAGCTAGTGCTATAAAATGCAGGTGTGCCCATAAATTTTCACATAAGTATGTACTCGATAATATGTGAATTCTTATAATTATATATTGAATGTGAGTGCTGCTTCATAGCTGTTTTGTTGTTGGCATCTGGGGTCACATTAATTTTCAACTGTTAAAAAACATTAGAAAATAGTTTGGGAAGCAGTGTAGTAAATTTGCAAGCCTTTTGGCACACTCTTACTTCGTCGCTTTGGCTGGAATTTTCCAAAAGTGCCATAAATTAGAACAGGACATGAATTTGCAGGATCCTAAGCTAACATCAGAGTACGTGGAGGTCTTGAAATAAAAGAGTCTGCCTGTCCCAAATCAGGTCATTGATTTTGTAGGTGTGGCTGGTGGGTGTTGGGAGTGTGTGGTGATGGGGGGATGCTTTTGAGCAGGGATTTGCTATGTTAAGAGCTCTTGCATTCCCTGCTCTTAAAGAAACACAAGGAAAATAGGTAAGGGTACATCAAATGAGGCCAGTGGTGAAAATAGAGGTCATCGGCTGGAAACATGTCTGGACCTCTGAAATAGAACCAACAAGAATATTATTTTGTGGCTGCTTTAGCAAATGAAGAAATTGTATGTGATATCTTTTTGTTTTTCAAGAAACCTGACACCATTGCCCCTCACACCCACTTGCATCTCTGTGAGTAAATCTGGTCTTTGTTTCTCCATGCTGTGTTCCTTAAATGCACCTTAGTGCTACACATTTGTAACGTAAGGATTTCTTATTGACCCTGTCAGGGGTCCAAAGCAGTGCATCTAAGCGCAGTTGCTGGGAGTTCACACCTACATGGATTTTGGCCTGTAATGTGTTTAGGAGTCTCCAAACCAAATTAAAAAAAAAATCTGTTTGCACCATATGTAATGCACTGAATTATTGCCTATCAAAAGTTGCATTTGAAGTGGGTGGGCTTGGGTGAGATGATCTTTTGGAGAGTCAGTGCAGACTTGATAAGCCAAATGGCCTACTTCTGCACTGTAGGGATTCAATGATATTAGATTCATTATAGTATATAGGATGGAATTTTAATTAGCAAGAGGAAGCAAGCATTGGTCTGGGCACAGGCCGCATTAACAAAATTACTATTATCCTGTCTCTGTCGGGTTTGACATGGGTTGGTTCAGAGATGGGCAGAAACCTTGTTCTTCTTTTTACATGCAGAAGCCAGAAAAGTAATTAAAATATTGAAATAGCACACTATGTTGCACTCTAAACCTATATTCTAGCTTTATCAGATAGTGCATGGTTTCCCTGAGTTCTCTGAATCTCATCCGGAACTGCAAAGCAAGACCACAGAAATAAGTAATGGTTTAATGAAATTGACATGCAGGGAGGACTGAAGAATTGAAATTGTTACGTTTATAGTGGTCACATTGAGAGACTTGTACTTATAAGATTATATTTGACAGCCTCAGATCACTTCATTGAGGACAGTATTTGCGAGAACTGGAATTTCCCACCCATAAGACCATAAGACATAGGAGCAGAATTAGTCCACTGTAGCACATCAAGTCTGCTCCACCATTCAATCATGGCTGACTTTTTTCCTCATCCCCATTCTCCTGTCTTTTCCCTTAACCCCTGATGTCCTTATCACTTGATCCCCTTATCACCTAATCACTCGTTGATGTGCGAATTTGATGGCATTATCTTTCCCCCACATCATTTGCCAGAAGGCCTGGTGGGGGGAGGCAGAATGATGACCTCTCTTAAGTGGTGGTTAACTAACTGAGTCAATCAAAGCCCTTGTTCCCAAAGTTTCACTTCTGCAGTCGAAGCAAAACCAGTTAAACAAGGCAGCTTTCCCCGCCTACGCCCCTCCCCTCCCCTCACAACCATTGTGTTCCTTGGGCAACATCTGTGGTTGCTGGCCATCCAGTAGAGGGTTTGCGTTGGCACAATCATGGACAGGCCAACTGTGACTTTTTTATTTTACATTGTGTTACCCTAGTCTTCAGAGGATGCATCCATCTTGAGGCATGTTCTCTCTCTCACTGTGGGTGACATTAATTTTCAACTGTTAAAATAGGGTCAATTAGAAAATAGTTTTGGAAACATAGAAACATAGAAGATAGGAATAGAAAGAGGCTGTTTGGCCCTTTGCACTTTCTCCACCATTCATTATGATCATGGCTGATCATCCAACTCAATAGTCTAATCCTGTTCCTAGCATAAATAATAAGTTAGAAGTTGGTATTGCAGAGACCAGTGTTGCCTGAAGAGATAGTCACCACTGGAGATGATTACAGAGACAGAGCAGGTTGAGGGTGCAGGTTTTAATATTTGAAGCTTTGGGGGAATGAAATTGTGGACAAACAAGTGATGGTCCACAGGGCAGTGGAACCAGGTGTTTAATTCAATCTTTAAGGGGACATTGAAGTTGCCACTGCAGGCAAAGCACTGTTGTAATTCCGTAAGCTTTTTGGCACATTCTTACTCTGTCGCTTTGGGTGGAATCTTCCAAAAGTGCCATAAATTAGAATAGAGCATGGCAGTTCCACCTTGATCAGTGGAGCTGCTGAAGTGTCATAGTTGGAAGACCTGCTATTGATGCTGTAGTCTCAGGAGCCTGTCCGCCTTCCTTGATTTGGGTGCAACCTTTGGCCATTAATTGGCTGGTTGTGAAAAATTGGATGTTGAGTATCAATTCCTGCGGGTCAGGATCCACATTTGATCTGAATGTTGGAATCCCAATTGCAAAGAAAGAATCCTGTGCTGAATGGCAATTTCAGTCTTTTTTTTGGAATTAATTTTAGTTGCCTTGGCAAATTGTTTCTGAGCCCAGTAAACATGGCCTTTCTCCAAATTAGAAACTTCATTTTATGTTTGTCCTTTTCCATGATGTAGCTAAATCTAACTGAATTGGGATCACTGCCATATAATCGCTCTCTCACTGATACACCTTCCATCTGTCAGGCTTCATTCCCTAAACCTAAATCCAGAGTTATCCCCTCTTGTTGGAGTTGTCATATATGGACTAAAACAGTTCTCTAAGCCAATGTGCAATGGCTATATATCAGGTTATATATATCGTAAAGTAGTTTTCTTATCAAAATCAAATAAAATTTTACCTTGATATGAATACATATGCCATTTGAATTGTTGATACATTTGTTTTCTAAAAAAAATTACACTGCAATAGGAATGACTTTGTAGACCAAAAATTTGAAAAGTGGGGAAAATATGACAATATGCAGGCTGGTCTATACATCACGAGTTCTTGATGATGGAGGTTGCTCGCTCCTTTTCTGATGTTTTGATGCTGGATGGCTATATGAAGTAAGAAGTCTGACAACACCAGGTTTAAATCCAACCAATTTATTTGATAGTAAACTCACAAGCTTTCGACCCTCTGGCCTTCATCAGGTGAATGAGGTTCACCTCATCCAGAACACCTCATTCACCTGATGAAGACAAGAGGGTCGAAAGCATGTGAGTTTACTATCAAATAAATCGGTTGGATTTAAACCTGGTGTTGTCAGACTTCTTACTGTGTTTACCCCAGTCCAACGCTGGCATCTCTATACCATGGCTATATGAATGCAGTCTGAAATGCTTTGGCTATAAGGCTGCTTCAAATCTTAGAACACTTTCATTCTGGGCATTTCCATTCACGAGAAATGTGTCCAATCCTCCACCGGTTGGAGTCATGCCTACTCAATGGAAGATGGTTGTGGTTGTTGGAGGTCATTCAGCCAAGCTCCAGTGCATCACAGCAGGAGCTCTTCAGGGTAGTGTCTGGGGTAGAACCATATTCAATTGCTTCATCAAAGAGTATCTGGAGCACAGAATTAGGCCATTTATGCTCCATATGAGCTTCCTCCCACTCTTCAACAAATATTCTCAGCAATTCCTTCTGTCATTTTCTACCTCATTTATTCATCTAGCTTTCTCTTCCTCTTTATAGCATCTAGGCTATAGACTTCAATTAATCCTTGTGGTAGTGCATTCCATTTTCTTACCACATTTTGAGAAGTAAATTATTAGATTTCTTAGTGACTGTCTTATATTTACGATCCTAGTTTTTGACTCCATTACATATTACCTCTCAAAACCTTTCATGATCTAGAGAAAAGAACATCAAGCTGTTCAGCCTTTTCTAAAAAGTACAACCTCTTACTTATATTCTTGTCCTGATTGATCTTTCTTATATCTAGCTTTGTGCCTATATATCCTTTTTATCATATCTGTATTTTTTTTTCATTCATCTGTGGGACATGGGTGTCAATGACTGGTCAGCATTTATTGCCCATCCCCAGTTGCCCTGTAGCTCTGGAGTCACATGTTGTCCTGATCAGTTAAAGATGGCAGATTTCCTTCCCTAAAAATCATTAGTGAACCAGATGGGTTTTTCTGGCAATCATCAATCATTTCATGTCATCAGTAGATTCTTAATTCCAGATTTTTTAATTGAATTCAACTTCCACCATCTGCTGTGGCAGGATTAGAACCTTGTTCCCAAAATATTAGCTGACTTTCTGGATTAATAATCTAGGCTATGAAGTATCCAAGTAGCTTTGCTGCTTTTCAATTGCTCCAGAAAGGAGCTTTTACTCCTCTGTGGCATTTAAATATTATTATTCCTGCAACACAGGAACATGGTCTCCTTAGTCTTCCTATCAAAATCCATCATTTCATACTTATTAAAATTAATTTCCCAATTACATGTCAATTCTAGAATTTTATTGATGTCTTCTTGTATTTTGTCACACACTTAGGTGCCCTATTGGTAATGTCAATGTGCAAGTAACCCAGGCTAATGCCCTTGGAGACTCAGGTTCAAATCCCACCATGGCAAGTGGTGGATTCAATTAATAAAATCTGGAATTGAAGCCTCAATAACAGTAACAATAATAACCATCATTGATTCTTGTAAAAATCCATCTGGTTCACTAATACCCCTTTAGAGAGAGAAATCTGCTTTCCTTACTCAGTCTGGCCTACATGTGAGTCCAGAAATGCACAGCAATGTGGTTGACTCTTAACGGTCCTCTGAAATAGCTGAGCATGATGCTCAGCTCAAGGGGCAATTAGGGACGGGCAATTGGGGATGTCCCTCAACACTGACACCCACATCTCATGAAAGAGTCCAATTTCCGATCCAAGTTATTAACATAAATTGTAAGATGCTGTGGTCCCAGTATTAGAACATAGAACATAGAACATTACAGCACAGAACAGGCCCTTCGGCCTTCGATGTTGTGCCGACCAAAATAAAAAGCAATGCCCCTCCAAACTAAACCATTCCCTTCTCTTCCATCAAGACTCTGTAGAATACCATTTTGCACTTTTTACCAGTCTGAGTAGCTGCCCAAATCTTTGTTTTGGGGAATTATTCAGACAGCTTGCTATCTATTTTGGTGCTTGACCCCAAATTCCACATGCGCTGATTTTATTGATGCGTGTACTATTTTAAATACAAGGCCTACACCTTCACCTCAATCTGAATAATACAGCTGTTAGTACATCACTATGATTGTTTGATTTCCTACATCTACCATCATCAGTTTGACTCTGATTGATGACAAGTGTGATGATTCTGATGGGAGTTCCTATATTTTTTAGGATGATCTGGTTGTCAGGGAGGCAGCGGTTTCAAAGCTCAGCATAGGATGGAATAGCCCCAACCCCCCTACATCAATATTGTCAGGCTCTGGCTGCAACATGTGAGGAAGTTCAAACAAAAGCATATGAAGGCGAGTCACAAAGGAGGGCACACAGAAAGCTTAGGGTGTAAAGGGGATAATAACTTGAGAAACAGAAAGGCAGATTGAGGGACAGGCAGACACATTGACCAGGTCAGAAAGATAGGCATGGAGGGAGAATGAGTCAGTTTGGCATCAGAAAGATAAAATGAAGAAAGATTAGAAGAGCTAAGTTGATACTTAGCAAATATGTCTTCTTTAGAAAGCTTGCAGAAATGACCATTGTAGAAACTATTCTTTTTGGTTGTATCATAGATATAGCTCCTGCTCTTTCCATCACTGCACCTAACTAGAAAGGGTCATGAACAAAACCCAGTCCTTCATGGAAACCAGCCATCCATCCATTGAAGCTGTATACACTTCCTGCTGCCTCAAAAAAGTGGTCAGCATAATTAAGAAGCCCATACACCAAATAACTACACAAAATAACACAATGCTGTAAATTATAATACCGTCCCTTCACCTTCATTTTCCACCTTTCCCCATTGGGGAAAAGATATAAAAATCTGAGATCACGTACCAACCTACTCAAGAACAGCTTCTTCCTTATTTCCATCAGGCTTTTGAATGGACCTGCCTCATATTAAGTTGATCTTTCTCTACGCCCTAGTTATGACTATAATACCACAGTCTGCACTCTCTCCTTTTTTTCTTTATGTATGATATACTTTGTCTGCATGGCATAAGAAAAACATACTTTTCACTGTATAAGTTTAAAGTTTATTTCTTCTTGTCAGAAGTAGGTTTACATTCACACTGCAATGAAATTACTGTTAAAATCCCCTAGTCGCCACACTCCGGCATGTCTTCAGGTACAGCATGGCCAATGCGCCTAACCAGCACATCTTTCAGACTGTGGGAGAATAGGAGAAAACCCATGCAGATACAGGGAGAACATGCTGACTCCACACAGACAATGACACAAGCTGGTAATGGAACCTGAGTCCCTGGCACTGAGGCAGCAGGTCCAACCACTGTACCACAATGCTGCCCCTCCTAATGATATAATGTACTAATATATGTGACAATAATAAATCAAATCAAATTTATTAATCTAACCATTTGGATTCATATGCAAATCCCAGAGGTGAAAGGCAGTATTGTAATTTACAGCATTGTGTTATTTTGTGCAGTTATTTGATGTTAGGATTACCTTACAATGAAAATTATTCTTAGAAAAATCTAAACAAGATGGAATCCGATTGTTCTAATTGTAAATTTCGTGGTGTTTTATGCAAACTATTGAACAAAGCTCTTTAGAAACTTTTCTCATGCTTCAAATCCACATTTGTTTCGAATTTCCATCATAACCACATCAACTGGTCCAGAATGAATGGTGGGAAGTTATTTGCTCTGATCATATTTCAGAGCAAACACCCCTCCATCTCAACCCCACATCCCTTTCCTTCATGCGTTGTACCTATGCACAGCTGATATGACTCAACAATTTACTTCACATGGTAACTTGACGCTTCCTGATGCGTAGGATAAAGTGGCGGCATAACAAAGGATGAGTTTTGTCAGTTGGAGAGAAAAATGCTGAGTTTGTTAAAATATGCACTTTATTGTGCATATAGTATGTCAACAGGGTTTTACTTGAAAGGGGAAGCTGACGCAATTAGCTAAATGGAACATTGATACACCAATTTCCCTAGCTGAACTGGCATTTCAGGAGCAACATTCTCAAGATCAATTATTCTTTCTTGCTGATTCTAGATTGCTGTTGTCCTCTTTCAGATTTATCTTTCCTTGTTTAGTCTAAACTCTGGTTGAACAGATTGTCCACATTATGAAAAATCTGCACAATTTTCATTTCCATTTCTCTTAAGCTTTCTTTAGTGTGCAAGCAATGAGGGTGAAAATTAGAACAGGAAATTAAAACAGGGTGGCACGGTAACACAGTGGTTAGCACTGCTGTTTCACAGCTCCAGGGACCTGGGTTCGATTCCCAGCTTGGGTCACTGTCTGTGTGGAATTTGCACATTCTTTTCATGTCTGGGTGGGTTTCCTCTGGGTGCTCTGATTTTCTCCCACAGCCCAAAGATGTGTGGTTAGGTTGATTGGCTATGCTAAATTGACTGTAGATGTATATGTTAGAGAGGATTAGGGGAGAAATAATGTAGCGATTGGGGGTACGGCCTAGGTGGGATTGTGGTTGGTGCAGACTCGATAGGCCAAAGGGCATCTGTCTGTGCCGTATAAATTCTATGAAATGTTGGAAAATCTCAGTAGGTGTGGCAGCATCTGTGGAGAGAGGATAGAATCAATGTTTTGAGTCAGGATGTTAGGCCATCCTGACTCAAAACATTGGCTCTATTGTACCCCCACCCTGCCACCGCCCCCTGCCCACCTCCACCACAGATGCTGTCAGATCTGCTGAGATTTTCCAGCATTTTCTGTATTTGTTCCAGATTCCAGCATGCACAGTACTTTGTTCCTTTATTAAGGTGAGATTTAAGCCTGGTGATGCAAAATTGTGGGCCTGTGTTGTATTCATGATGCAGGGAATAACAAGGAAGGGTTTTTCTTCTGTTCACTGTGAAGGGTGCAATTGCCTACAAATAAAATGTTGTAAAATTGAAGTCAAAATTTGTTATTTCTGGACTGGCAGCAGAAGATAATCATGAAAACAAACCAAAGATTGTGAGTTCAAATCCAACAAGGGTAAGTTGTGAAACTGGTATAAATGAACTTGATAGTTTTTGTGCCAAAGTCATAGAGATTTACAGGATGGGAACAGCCCTTTAGCGCAACATATCTATGCTGCCCAGTTTTTACCCTAATTGTCCGCATTTGGTCCAAATCCCTCTACACCCATCTTATCCATGTAACTGACTAAATGCTTTTTAAAAAACAAAATTGTACCTGCATCTACAGCTGCCCTCTGGCAGCTCGTTCCAGACACTCACCACCCTCTGGGTGAAAAAAAAATGCCCTTCTGTACCTTTTGTATTTCTTCCCTCTCACCTCAAACTTTGGGCCTTTAGTTTTAGGCTCCCCTAACTTTGGGAAAAATTTTGAACATCTATCTTATCTATGTCCCTCATTATTTTATAGACTTCTATAAGATCAAGATAAGAAAATAACACTGAAAACTGCTGGATGATTGTGACTCCCAACTCGTTCATTAATATCCATCAGTGGAGAGAACTTGCGATCACATCCAACTGGCCTCATGTGATTTCATCCCCACTCTTAATGCCCTCACGTGATTAGGAATAGGCAATATATCTGCCTTGCAAGAACAAATGTAAGAGAATTGTGTGGAATTTTGCATATTGGTCTGTATTCTATTTATCACATGGAGAATTATGAGCTAAAACTTTAATTTATTTTACTACAGTTTGGCAATCGCAAGGGCAGGTCTATGAGAATTTTCCAGATCAATTCTGATCAATTATCAATTTCTGTGTTGCATATTTATACTGAAATTATTGGAAGAACTGTGAGGTGATATTATCCAAATTACTTTATGCAAAATATTTTAGGAGCTGGAATCTGAAACAAGAACAGTGAATGCAGGAGAAACTCAGCAGGGCCGGCTGCATCTGTGGGGAGAGAAAACAGAGTTAACATTTCGACTTCAGCTGAATCTTCACCAAAATTAAAGAGAGGGAGAAGTGTGTTGGATATTAAACTGTCGCAGGGAGAGATTGCAACAAGATGTTGCAACTTTAAGATCAAAAGGCAGATAGCCCAGTGTGGGGGATGGGGGGTGAGGATGGGGAAAAGGGAGGATTATTGCTTCAGATAATAAGTGTGTGGATAAAAAAAAATTTAAGATGGAAGAAAAAGTTCACAGTCTAAAGTTGTTGAACTCAATGTTAAATGATATAACTTAACGATATTACTAGCATCTGCTTGCAACAAGTGTACTCTCTGAGTTTTGTCGTCTAGTGCATGGGGCAATTTCCTTAAGTGTGAAAGCTTTCAAATTATTTTGCTCAGCTGTGCTGGCGTGGTAACTTAAAAGGTCAACTTTTGTATGAGTGCACAAGTGATTTCAGTTGCAGCATCGACATGCAGCCTACAGAACACATTGGGCAGAATTTTACTGTCCTGCCCGTTATGGGAATCAGAATGGGTAAGAGGCAGAGCATGGGAAGGTCCATTGACCTCGGGTGGGGGTTTTATAGTTTTGGAATGACCAAGGCCACAAAATCTATCCATTATTTGTAATGTTTCTGTGCTTGCTACGTTGAGGAAAAAAGCTTTTATCTGTGAGGAATCCACAAATAAGAACGATAAATTAAATCAGTCATTAAAAAATCCAAGGAGAAGTTCAAGAGAAACTTCTTCAGCCTGACAGTGGTTAGAATGAGCAATGTGGAGTGGTTGGGGTCAAAAGCATGAGACTGCATTTAATGGGATGCTAGGCAAGCATATAAGGAAGAAAGGAAGAGAAAGCTATGCCAGTTAAGGTGAGATGAGCTAACAAGAGTGGGAGGAGGCTGGTATGGAGCATAGCTAGTCATCATGGCTGGCCTGTTTCTGTGCTGTAAGTTCTATGTAATTCAATGCGTGTGAAGTAAAGTATGTTCTTTGCAAAAAATGCAAAAAATATCTGGGCTAAAGGTTTGGTGGTACCTGTTGATGTTAATGCCAGGATCATGATCCTTGATTACACCACCCCATGTTAATGAGATGTTTGCAACAAACAAACATTGTTTTGCTTATTCATCTCAATTATAATATGTTGCAGTCCAGCACTCAATGCAGAGCTGGATGGCAGCACAGTCAACAGGGGCCCCTTGTGTGCATGCATGGCCAACAGAAGTCACAGCTGGCTTGTTCCTCTCACAGAAGAGGATAGCTCAGGCTGAAGCAGCCAATGTAAGTATTAATAAAAGGCTTTCAAGGAAGGAACAATATCAGCAATGGAACAACAGGCCAAAGAAGCGGCTCACATTATTTATATGTAACATAGGAGGCTTTACTTCAGCAGCAAGAAAGGAGGAGAGAGATCATTTTTCTATACAGGACAGGTAGATGTTGGAAAGGGAATGGAAGCAGGTAGACACACAGACCAATTTAAGGATTTATTCCAAGGCCACAAACATTCATTGACCTTATTTGGGTGGCAAAGGTCAATAAATGCATCTTCGAATGCCATAGTCAATCCACCGCACTCCTAAAACCACACAGGGTTCAATGCATTACCCTTCAGTGACTTAAATTCATCAATAAGAACTCATGCCTAACATTTAAATTTCCCACCTCACTCATGCACTTATAATACTATGACACCTAGCCACATCTTGCAACTTTCACATATTCCAGCTATTCAGTTACAACAAATAATCCTCACTGGAGGTCTTGAGGTTTGACTGATTGAGACCAAAAGCAAATAGTTGCACTTGATTCTCAGGGTCTCCTACCCTTTTTACTCTGCAAATGCCATGTCAGAGAGAACACTCAATGGAACGCCACCTCTGTGCCAAATAAGATTGTCCATATTACTACTGTTTCTGTCCACGCAGTTTCACCGTCCCTCCCAAGCCATGTTACCTCTCACGATGGCTGCTAGCTGCAACCAAAACTGACTTTCCACTGAGCTTCCTACCTCCTTATAGCTAGCAAATCTCTAACATTCCATTGAACGTATGCATCGCTTGCAAAATAGAAAAATGCTGGTAAAATTGCAATTAATTGCCTGTTTGACAGGCAGAACTACCTTCTCACCACTTCAAGCCCAACCCCCCCCCCCCCCAGCCAACACGGCTGCCTTTGGGAATATCCCAATGACGTGAATACATTGGAATTCCATTCCGGCACCATTTGCTACTATTTTTCTGCTTCCCCTGCCTTTCAGCAGGTCTCCAAAGTGCTTGTAAAATTCTGGCCCTCTATTTAGAATCAGACGTAAATGGTTTCTTTTACATGTGACAGTTGCAATGCCACCACCTGTAAAGTATAACTTCGGATTGAGTGAGAATGAATGGATTTGACTAATCACTGTAGTGTGCAGCTATTAATACACTGAATGAGGAAAGCAAAACATGCAGTGTGAGACAGCTTTTATTATGCTAAAACATTCACTGTGGTGGTGAAACCCCAGCATACATATAACTTCTTCTTCATCGCTGTTGATGATTGTTTTTTTTTATTTTTGTGCACAGTATAATAAATTTTTAAAGCCTACATTGTTTGTAGTAATATTTAGCTACCTAAACAGCAAACGCAATTGTTACATAGATGTGCAGAAGGTGCAATTTTAAAATGTCAGTGAATTTATCATTTTTATGGTGCTGAAATTGATTGCCTCTTTTTCTCATCCTTTAAAAGATATCTAATTTCCCCTTGTTTTTGTTCTTTCTGTTTGCCAGGCACTGATTTTGTGCTGAAGGATGGTTCCCCAGATCAAACCCGAGGTCACCAAGGTGGGTGGCACGGTGGCACAGTGGTTAGCACTGATATCTCACAGTTCCAGAGACCCTGGTCTAATTTTGGCCTCGGGTCCATGTCTGCATGGATTTCTATGTTCTCCCTGTGTCTGTAAGGGTTTCCTCCAGGTGCTCTGGTTTCCTCCCACATTTCAAAGATGTGCGGGGTAGGTTGATTGGTCACGGTAAATTGCCCTTTAGTATCAGGGGGATTAGCAGGGTAAAAACATGGAGTTTTGGGAATAGGATCTGGGTGGAATAGTGATCAGTGCAGACTTGATGGGCCAAATGGCCTTCTTCTGGACTGTACCGATTCTATGATTCTAAGTTGGCCATATTCACGTTTGGGCCTTTTTACAGTGAGTACAGGCAGGCTGTATGGTTATGGAATTACAGCTGGCATCCTTAGGCATAAACTTCCAGGAACAATCTCTGTACAGTAATTGCAGTTGGAAACCCTAGCTGATTTTCCACCCTCTATCCCAGCAACACTTGAGTACAATTGTTGGACTCCAACTGCACTTCCGCCCAGTTCAATGAATTCAGCATCGGCTGAGAATCAAATTTGAGAGGCCTTTTTCCTAGCTTGTTTGGCTGAGCCTCTCAAGGGATGAGCTGACTAAGTCATAAGGGAAAGCCGATCTAATTTCTGTTTACTGTATTACACATGGCTAAAATATTGTTATTTTTACTATGTTCGGAAATGCAATGCTAAGACATGGTTCCTTTTAGCTCTATCAGATTTCGCTTTCTGCTCTCTTCTCCATCTGTAAAATATCTAACAAGACGTCTCACACCATCTGCTCCTACCTTTTGTAGTGTTATTATATTGCTCTGTATCTAAATGCTTGAACCTCACTGACAGATTGATAGCTGCTGTTAAAGCCTACAAAATTCTTTGTTGCCTGTTTGAGATGCTGTAATTTATGTCATATTGAGTTATCATTTTAGAGTTACATCCTCAGGGAAACATATTTCTTGCAGAAATGTTTCTTCCACCACTCCATTTTTAATTCTCAGCTTTGTGCGTTGAGCAGTTCTCAGCCACGAGGTGCGACAGTTTGAAGTCTTGTACATTAAACCCAAGCACAAGTTATTACCGAAGGGACCATGAAGGAACCATGAAAAGATTAGCACCTGTTTCAGAAGTTCAAGTAGAAATATATCCATAAATCCTGAAACTTGAAGACATCAGTCATGACAGGTAACAATGTTAACTGAGGGGACAATTGAGATGAAGCGGAGATACACAGGCTGCTGGCTCAATGTAAAAGTAGCAATCCAGACAAAACACGTTTTAAAAAACCAGTCAGTTGGACAGAAAGTTTCAGGTAAGACTGTTCTTTGAAATGTTAATCTGTCTTCAACTTCAACTGCTGACCGATCTTCTGTGCCTTTGCAGAATGTACTGGGACTTTCCCCAGTATTTCTTTTTCTTTTGTTTGTGAGATTATAATGATGTGTGTGGATCCTAACATTGTCTTAAAAAACAGGGCTGAACTATCCTCACCAGCTATGTTCTTTTACATTGGTTGAGATATCCTCAAGTTCACAGACTTCCATCCAGAGAGGTGCATTAACATATGCAGTGCTCAGGGACGCACGTGACAGGCACACCAATTTTTCCGAGGGCAGAATGCAGTCTCCAAAATGGCTGCTACATGTAATTAATTCTCCCTCAACTTCTTTTCAGAGCACGTAGGTTGAAAGCAAGAGGAAGAGAAACAAAAGTATTTCTGTTGACTTCTCAGCTTTGAAGGTGTAGGAAAGCTATTGCAAAGAAGAGTTGTCTATTTTGGAGTGGAGCTCTGATCAGGAGGATAGTTCAAAATGCCTGAGTGGGGATGACTAGGTGAATCAGCACAATTTTTCACATCCATTTGTTGTATTCGCAGATAGGAGGATAAAGTAAATTTTCCTGAATTGTCAAAATTGGCCAGTTGAGATTATCAGTAATTTTTTTTTTAGTAAATAGTTTTATGAAGAATATAAACAAAATGCAATCTCAACTTGGTGGTGTTTCCTTGAGATGGCATAAAGCAACATGCAACTTTCAGATAGTTGGCAAATATGTGTTGTTGCAAAGCACCATGTTTATTGCTGACACAGAGGTTATAAACGTATTGATGAATCCAATGCATCAAATTAGTCTTACAATGTTTGGAATATTACTGGGTCAACGCCCTGACCAACTTATATATTCACGGACTCAGACAAGGTGATATATAATTTTGATAACAGTCTATGTTTCTGTGAATTTGCTTTGAAGCTACTTAGAGGAAAATTATATGCACATGAATAAGGGCAAGAATGATCAAAGAAATTGTACAATTATGGAGCGTCTTATTGCTCAAAATATCTTAATATAATAAATTATTTTGATGTGAGGTGACTATGGTAATGCAAGCATATAAAACAGAACGGGGAAAAGACTGGAGCATAGGAAGCTTAGGGGTGATCTTTCAGAGATAATAATAAGGGGCATAGGTAAGATAGAGAGTCAACATCTTTTCCCAAAGGTAGGGGAATCTAAAACTAGAAGGCATAGGTTTAAGGTGAGAGGGGAGAGATACGAAAGGACCCAGAGAGGCATTTTTTTTCATTCAGAGGGAGGTGAGTGTCTGGAACAAGCTGCCAGAGGCAATAGAAGAGGCGGGTACAAATTTATCTCTAAAAAATCATTTAGACAGTTAAAATGGATATCGAGGGATATGGGCCAAATGTGGACAATTGGGACTAGCTTAATGGTAAAAACTGAGCAGTGTGCACAAGTTGGGCCGAAGGGCCTGTTTCCATGCAGTAAACCTCTGCGACTCTAAGTTGCAGATATTAGAAGTGCAATGGATTGACACTTTATTGTTTCTAATATTTAATGTGAATAGATCTACCCATATTTAACTCCAATCATCTTTCTTGTTTTAGACACCATTAGTTGATAGAGGAGAGTTGGCTTGGGAAAAGGCTTCTCTTCAAAATGTGCCAATGCATTTTCAACATCTGTCAGATCAAATAGATATAGGTCTGGATGATTTGAGATTTTTATGTCATCCATAATTAGATGGATTCGGTGTGGCTTAGTTTCAGAAATGAGGTAGAACTATTCCACTGGCACTTTCACAGTGGCCTAGTTTTCACTGCCGTTTTTGAAATCTCATGATGAGAAAAATGATCAGCGTTAAATATGGGTAGATATATTCACATTAAGTGTTAGTAACAATGAAGTGGCAATCAGCTGCACTTCTAAAATCTAGAAGTTAGAGTCATAGAGGTTTACAGCATAGAAACAGAACCTTTGGCCCAACAGGTCCATGCTGCCCAGTTTTTCCCAATAAGCCAATCCCAATTGCCCATATTTGTCCCATATTCCTCTATACCTGACTTATCCATATAACTGCCTAAATGCTTTTTAAAAGACAAATTTGTCACCACCTCTACGACTGTCTCTGGCAGCTTGTTCCAAACATGCACCACCCTCTGAGTGAAATATTTGCCTCTCTGGACCCTTTTGTATCTCTCCCCTCTCACCTTAAACTATGGCCTCAAGTTGTAGACTTCCCTATCTTTGGAAAAAGATATTTCTATCTAGCTGATCTATGCCCTTCGTTATTTTATAGATGTCTATAAGATTACCTCTAAGCCTCTTATGCTCAAGGAAAAAAAATCCCAGTCTTTCCAGCTTCTCTTATAACTCAAACCATCAAGTCTTTGTAGTATCCTAGTAAACCCTTTTTGCGCTCTTTCTAGTTTGATAATATCCTTTCTGTAATAGGGGGACCAGAACTGTATGTGGTATTCCAAATGTGGCCTTGTACAACTTCAACAAGACATCCCAACTTCTGTGTTCAGTATTCTTACCATTGAAATCAACCATGCTGAATGTCTTGTTCACCATCCTGTCCACCTGTGACTCCATTTTCAAGGAGCTATGAACCTGTACTCCTCGATCCCTTTGTTCTATAACTTTCCCCAGCACCTTACCGTTAACTGAGTAGGTCCTGCCCTGATTCGATCTATCAAAATGCATCTCCTCACGCCTGTCTAAACTTCTAATGAAGCAGGTGTAAATTAACATTTTAAATAGTTTTCAGGCCAATTACTTGCATAGTGACAAGCGAGCCAATTTCAAAAACTGAAAAACGTTTGAATTTTACCTTAGCCAGTAAAGCAACACAGGCTATTGGAACCGATGCCTCGGGCCTGTAATAGTGACATTTCTCTCTTTCAGTGTGCCGCCCAATGTCACACCAGAATTGCTGCTAGCCATCCAAATCAGAATCTCTCAGTCCTAGCTTTAGTTTCACTGGCCTTTCCAGCACAGAAACAGGCCATTTGGTCCATTGTGGCGTCTTTTTAAAGAGCTACCCAATGGGTTGCATTTGACCTTTTGTTCCTCCCACACTAAGAAATTGTTTTTTTTTCTACATATGTATCCAATTCACTTTTGATGGTTACTATTGAATCTGCTTTCGCTGCATTTTCAGGCAACACATCTAAGACCGCAAGCTAAAAAAAAATTTCCTCATTTACTCTTGGATTTGTTTGGCGAATAATTTTAATTTCATGGTCTTCTGATTAAAAACTCTGCCAGTGGAAATAGTTCCCACTGCCATCATCAGCAACATGTCACATTGACCACAAGCTCTGGTGGATTGATAAAATTATTCCCTATTTGTTTAAGTTCTATGTTCCATCACATAACATTTTGACTCACGGTGCAGCGGGAGATGGTGTGGAGGGGGTGGGGGAGGTGGTGGGGGTTGCAAGATTCTTACAAATCAAGCCAAGCTGACACTAGTGAAAAAAAAATCTCTTATGCTTTTTAGGATTTGTTCCTTTTGGTTCATGTTCGAGGAATCGGTTGATAATTCAAAATGAAATTGGGCAGGTAAATAGTGAGACGGAAATACGCGATTTACTGAGTGAGATTAAATTTTTTAGATTTAACTGCAGCTATCCCACTTTGGCGCAGAAATGAATATGATGTACTCAGGGAAAAGAGGAACAAAAGCACAGTGAACATTTGGAAAATAAATCAGACACTCACACGTTAAAGCAGTGTTATCACTTTAAAGGAAATTCTTCAGGCAAACTTAAGTCCTGGCAAAGCATGGAGCAGCCTGTTTCAAAAACTCTGCTATAATGATGATATATTTGGCAACCAGGGAAAGTTGATGTTGCAGCTGACATTTTATCTGCTGAAAACCAAAATTTTGGACTGTTTTTTCTTTTGCTATAGCGTTAGATTTAAATCTCAATTTATATCCTTTGGAACAAAGTCTTTTAAAGACAACAATATTTTTGCACCATGCACAGGTCAGACTTCACTGAAGCTTGAAGCACAGTGACGTAAGTTTGTACTTTCAGAAGATTGTCAGGAGCATGCAACAGAAGATTGCACTTTCGCAGCCCATTGTTGTTTTCCCCTCCATTGAAATTAATTTCCCCAACAATGTGGACAGCATGGTGATGCAGTGGTTAGCACTGATGCCTCACGGCACAAGGGACCTGGGTTTGACTCGTCCTTGCGTGACTGTCTGTATGGAATTTGCTCACTCCCCCCGCCGTATCTGCATGGGTTTCCTCCAGGTGCACTGGTTTCCTTTCACATTCCAACAATATGCAGGTTAGAGCGATTGGCCACACTAAATTGCTGCTTTGTGTCCAAAGATACGCAGGGTAGGTACATGAGCGATGGTAAGTATGTGAGATTATGGGGATTGGGTGTGCTTGGTCCAGATACTCTTTCACAGGGTCAATGCAGACTTGTTGGCCAAATGCCCTTCTTCTGCATCATAGAGATTCTATGAAAAAGGAATAGATAACAGTTTTTACCAGTAAGGTGCGCATATAAACTAATCAGGAACCACAAGATTTTCCTTTGTTCAATAATTTGTACAAAAAGAATGAATTAATAACGGTGCCCGCCAGATTCAATGTAGTAATGGATTGTTTATCCAGTGATTTCCAGAGGAATTTGCGATTTAAAAATAGGTTATTAGCAATTGGTGAAAATGAACTTTTTCAAACTTTGCTAATGTCCAATTGCCCAGATTTTCATGAGTAGAGTAAAGCAAGAAGAACAAGTGTTTAGTCAATTTCTTTTTGCACATGTTATTCATCAGTTTGGCAAGTTTTGAGAACCTTAGATAACAAGAGATATTGTGAGCCTCGTCAAAGAGAAAAAGGAAGCATTTGTCAAGGCGAGGAGGCTGAGAACACCTGAAGCAAGTGGGGAATACATGGAAAATAGAAAGAAGCTTAAGCAAGGAGTAAGGAGGACAAAATGAGTCACAAAGCCAGGGAGAGGGTTCGCACACTCAAGGATAGGGAGGGAATCTATGTGTGGAGCCCGAAGAAATATATTTACTCAGGATATTAACTGAGTACCTTGCGTCAGAATTCACTAAAGAAAGGACTTGGTGGATGTTGAGATAGTTTGAGTCGTGTTGAGATCAAAAAGGAAAAGGTACTGGTGTTCTTGAGAAACATTAAGATAGACAAGTTCTCAGAGCCTGATGGAATACACACCAGAACACTGAGAGAGGCAAGGGAGGAAATTGCTGGGGCCTTGAGAGAAATCTTTGAATCCTCATTGGCTACAGGGGAGGTCCCGGAGGATTGAAGAATAGCCAATGTTGTTCCTTTGTTTAGGAAGGGTAGTGAGAATAATCCAGATAATTACAGGCTGTTAAGCCTTACATCAGTGGTAAGGAAATTATTAGAGAAGATTCTTCGATTCAGGATTTGCTCCTACTTGGAAATAAATGGACATATTAACAAAAGGCAACATGGTTTTATGAAGGAGTGATCGTATCTCACTAATCTTATTCAGATTTTCAAGGAAGTGCTGAAGATGATTGATGAGGATAAGGTAGTCAATGTTGTTTACATGGACTTCAGTAAGGCCTTTGACAAGGACCCTCATGGCAGCCTGGTGCAGAAGGTGAAGTTGCATAGGAACAGAGATAAGCTGGCAAGGTGGATGCAAAACTGGCTCAATCAAAGAAGACAGAGGATAGCAGTGGAAGGATATGTTTCTGAATGGAAACTCTGACAACTGGAATTCCTCAGGGATCAGAGCTGGGATCTTTGCTGTTTTTAATATACATAAATGATTGGGAGGAAAATATAACTGATTTGATTCATAAGTTTGCGGACAACACAAAGGTTGGTGGATTTGCGAATAGTGATGAGGACCATCAATAGAAACAGCAGGGTATAGATCGGTTGGAAACTTGGGTAGAGGGATGGCAGATGCAATTTAATCTGGATAAATGTGAGGTAATGCATTTTGGAGGTCTAAAATGGATTAGAAATAAACAGTAAATGGTGGAATCCTTAAGAGTATTGATAGGCAGAGAGATCTGGGTGTACAGATACACAGGTTATTGGAAGTGGCAGTGCAGGTGGAGAAGATAGTCAAGAAGACATATGGCATGCTTTCCTTCTTTAGCCGGGGCATTAAGATTAAAAGTTATCAAGTCATGTAGCAGCTTTATAGAATGTTAGTTAGACGGCACTTGGAATATAGTGTTCAATTCTGATTGTCACACTACCAGAAGGATGTGGAGAATTTGGAGAAGGTACAGAAAAGATTTACAAGAAGTTGCCTGATATGGAGGGCATTAGCTGTGAGGAGAGGTTGGAGAAACTTTGTTTGTTCTCACTAGAATGACAGAGATTGAGGGGCAACCTGTTAGAAGTTTATAATATTATAAAGGATGTGGACAGAGCGGATAGTCAGAGGTTTTTTCCCAAGGTGGAAGAATCAATTACTAGGGGGCATATGTTTAAGGTGCGAGGGGCAAGGCTTAAAGGATTTGTACAAGGGAAGGTTTTTACACAGAGGGTGGTGGATATGTGGAACTCGCTGCTGGGGAAGGTAGTGAAAGCAGATACGATACTAACTTTTAAGGAGTGTCTTGACAAATAGGATGGGAACAGAGGTTTCTCTCTGGAAGAGAAGGAGGTTTTAGATCAGTCAGGCAGCATGATCGATGCAGGCTTAGAGGGTTGAAGAGCCTGTTCCTGTGCTGTAATTTTCTTTTTACTTTGTTCTTCTTTTTGTTCTTTGTTATTAGCTGAAGATAGACTGGAAATGCATAACATGAGTGTCATGGCCATTCCAGACGATCTCTTTGGAGAATAAAAGGGAGAGAAGAATGCATCGGACACATGTGATTAACAAAACAAGTTGTCAAAACAGCTACCTAGGCATGATGAAAGAAAGTAATACATGATTAGGATTATATTCATCAGGGAATCTGTGAATGAGATATATGATATAGCCTTATAGATCTCATGTGATAGGAGAACCATTTACACTATGCTATCACACTCAGCAAGGCTTACTGCTATCTTCAACATTTATGATGTGGAGACACTGGCATTGCACTGGGATGGCCATAGTAAGAAGTCTGACAACACTAGGTTAAAGTCCAGCAGGTTTATTTGGTATTAAGAGCTTTCAGAGGGTTACTCCTTCATCAGATGAATTGAGAGTTGGTTCCACGAACGTGACATATATAGACAGAGCTCCAATTGCAAGATAATGGTTGGAATGTGAGTCTTTAAGGGCAATTGAGTCTTTATAGATATTGACAATACGAATGGAGAGAGGGATAGTCACAGATTAAAGAGATGTGAATTGTCTCAAGCCAGGACAGTTAGTGGAATTTTGCAAGCCCAGGCCAAATGATGGGGGTTACATGTAGTGTGATATGAACCTAAGATCCCGGCTGAGGTCATCTCATGCGTGCGGAATTTGGCTATTAATTTTTGTCCAGTGATTCTGTGTTGTCGTGTGTCTTGAAGGCCATCTTGGAAAACGCTTTTCTGGAGATCAGAGGCTGAATGGTCTTGGCTACTGAAGTGTTTCCCTTGTCCTGGCTTGAGACAACTCACACTTCTTTAAGCTATGATTATCCGTCTCTCTACTCATATTGTTTATACCCGTTAAGACTTGATTACTGTAAAGACTTTCATTCCAACCATTGTCTTGCAATTGTGTCTCTGTCTCTGTATGCTGTGTTTGTGAACCCAATTCGCCACTCACCTGTCGAAGGAGAAGCACCTCAAAAGTTAGCAATATCAAATAAACCGGTTGGACTTTAATCTGGTGTTGTGAGTCCTCTTTCTCGACATCTGTGTTAGGGACATCATAGGCTTCAATAGTTTTTTCAAGTTACTTCATAAGAAAATTACTGATACCCTGTTTTGCCACCTGCTCGCTCACATACCCTTTATTCCATTAGCAGGGACAGTTTATTTATAAATAATCAATCCCTCCAGTGTACTGGATATTAGTGATGTGCACATACCTTTTGATTTGATTTGATTCATTGTTTTTACGTATTAATGTACAGTGAAAAGTATTGTGTCATACATGCTATATGGACAAAGCGTATCATACATAGAGAAGGGACGACATATGATAACAATGGTTAGCACTGCTGCCTCCCAGCACCAGGGACCCAGGTTTGATTCTTTGCTTGGGTCACTGTCTGTGTGCTCTTCCTGTGTCTGCGTGGGTTTCCTTCAGTGTGCTGGTTTCATTCCACAGCCCAAAGATGTGTGGGTTAGGTTGATTGGCCTTGTTAAATTAACTATAGTTTTGTGGGAACTAGCAGAGTAAATTTATGGAATAGGATGGGATTGTTGTCAGTGTAGGCTTGATATGTTGAAAGACTTTTTTCCGTACTGTCAGGATTCTATGAAAGGAGAGACATCAATTAAGCGTAGAGAAAGATCAACTCAATATGAGGTAAGTCCATTCAAAAGTCTGATGGCAGCAGGGAAGAAGCTCTTTTTAAGTCGGTTGGTTTGTGACCTCAGACTTTTGTATCTTTTTCCCGATGAAAGGAGGTTGGAGAGAGTTTGTCTGGAGTGTATGGGATCCTTGATTATGCTGGCTGCTTTTCCGAGGCAGCAAAAAGTGCAGACAGACACAATGGATGGAAAGCTGGTTTGCGTGATGAACTGGGCTTCGCTTATGACACTGCGTAGTTTCTTGTGGTCTTGGACCAGCAGGAGCCATACCAAGTTGTGATACAACCAGAAAGAATGCTTTCTGTGGTACATTGATGTACGAGTTAACAACTCTTTGGAAATGGGAAACTTGGTCCCATTGACATACAATTTGTATTTGACTACCAGAAAACAATATTGATTGCTGAGGTACAGATGTGTTCACCCTGCTACAACCGAACACAGTTCAAGTCTTTGAAGAAAAGGAAGGATAGTCCTCATAGTTACAGATTATGTGTGGAACAGACACAGCAAGGAGCATGGGCCATGCAGAACCTTCAATAAGCAGGTCAGCAAAAATAACAATTAAGATGCTTAGGCATTCAGACAAGGCCGAAAATAACCTGACTGTATCTACAGGAACAGACCAGCCACTGCAGCTAGGGTGACAGGTGCAAGAGACTCATTGACTGTTTCTTTACTAATGGCCTCTGTAATTGGCCACTTTACTTTTCATTTGGCATATTTGCAATTGGAGAACTGCTAATTGCTTTAGCTTTAGCTATTTAGTTTTTATTAACAGCAGTATGTTTGGCACAATAAAAGTATGACAGAGTGCAATAGGTAGTAAAGGCTTGATTTTAACCCTTGTGAGAATGGGTGGATTTTGAATGAACTAAAATCCCACGCTAGAAGTCAATTAATTTCATTCGGTGCATGTGGAATATATATTCATTTTGGTAACAAAAATCCTCAGGTTGCAATACCCTTCCATCCTGATCCTATCAGAGTTTGCAGGGCTAGCGGAAATGTATCTAATTTGGTTAAGACACACTCGTGCATGTGCAAAAATGGCAGGACCTCCAGTAGCCCTACTTGCATCAGGAAGTTAAATTATCCAGTGTTGATATGCTATGAGGGAGGAGCAGAGTTTTGTCTTGCTCCCCTTCCCAGACTCCAATCATGTATCCTTTGATTCTACGTTTGAAATTTTGGATCAGACTTTATGAGAAAAAAGTAATTTCTTGGACCTCACCAGTGAGGCTTGGACCTCACCAGTGGAGTTTGTTTTCAAGAGGACAGTGTGTCTCATCTTGCTCAGGAAATCAATCCCCAGAGAGGTAATGGGTCTTGACTGAGTCCTTTCGATTCACGGACAGTGGCATCTGCTAACTTTATTGTGTCATTTTATCAAATGCTGCCTCAGCTTAAAAATAAAAGAAAACTGATTGGCAAGCTGTTCAGATGACCTGATAATGTAGCTGGAATGTAGATCAATGTGGGTAGCTGTTCAGGTTTTAGCAAAATGAATAAATTAGCTGAATTTGCCAGATGGGAAGGCGTCTCTTGAATGGATGCTTCTTGCAACACTGTTGTTCATATTCACACATCCTTGTTTAAAATTGAGGAGTTACCCATCTCTGATTGTCTTTGGAGAACCAACCACATTGCTGTGCCTCTGGAGTCAAATGTAGGCCAGGTCAGGTAAGGACAGCAAATTTCCTTCTCTAAAGGACATTGGTGAACCAGAAATGGATTTTTCCAACAATTGACAATGGTTTCATGATCATTAGTAGATTCTTAATTCCAGATTTTTTTTATTGAATTCAAATTCCACTACTTGCCATGGTGGGATTTGAACCTGGGTTGCCTGAACATCAGCTGAGTTTCTGGATTAATAATCTAGCAATAATACCTCTAGATCATCATCTCCCACCTCCCCTTTAGGGATGTCAGTGCCAGTGAAGAGTTCTCCGTTGCCATTAAATCCTGGAGCAGTGAACAAACCAGAGATCTGTGTAAAGGCTTAAGATGTAGCTTTGGTGATGACTAAGCAACAAGTGAATACAGCACTCAGTAGAATGCATAGTGGACATATCTTCAAAAAATATTTATTTTTTATGACATATAATTTAAGTAAGCCTACTGCTTTTTTTAAAATTTAAAGTTTAATTATTGATATCACAAATAGGTTTACGTCCTTAATTGCCATCATCAATATACACTGTAAATTAACTATTGCAGAAAATTTTTAAAAGCATATATTTTTATAATATTAACACTGCAATGAAGTTACTGTGAAAATGCATTAGTCACCACACTCCAATGCCTGTTCAGATACATTAAGGTAGAATTTAGTACGATCAACACAACTAACCTGCACATCTTTGGACTGTAAGAGGAAACTGGAGCACCTGGAGGAAGCCCACACAGACATGTGGAGAATGTTCAGACTCCGCACAGACAGTGACCCAAGCCTGGAATTGAATCCAGGTCCTTTGCACCATGAGGCAGCACTGATTTTACTTGTACTGTTGCCTTTGCTGTGTCCTTGCTGGCCTTTCTGTTTACAAATAATAATTTTTGCTCCTTGCTTTACTTTGTAGCTTATGGGTATTCACTTCTCCTATCTAATGATAATAATCTTTGTTAATCTTTGCGCTCAGGACTTTCAGCAAGCACCTCACTGGTGAATAGATGCTGTATGCATACATCCATGCAGCTTGCCTTGTTGGGAGCTGTTTCTACATGACCACAATAATTCTGCAATATGATGCACAGGACAATCAAAATTGAACTGTGAAAGCTTTATGTCCTGATTATGACAGCCATTTTATAAAATTATTGCACACTCCACACTGAGACCCACAAGCTTCATCATTTTGTGGAGGTGATGCGTTTGCCAATGAGAAATATTGAAGAATTATTGGAAACACATGTTTGGCTGATTTTATTTTGTCATTTCTGCCAATGAAATTCCATTGCATAAAATAGCCTGACTGTGCATGCATGCATGCTATTTCATTCTGTGTTCATTTAAAAGAAACTAATAGAAAAAGGATGATTAAAATTCAGCAAACAAGAAGGAAACATTGCCTGGTGTATCAATGTGAAGCTTCTGCCAAAGGAACAGGGGTAGAATAAACTGGAGGAACATTAACTTAACAGGGTATGGTGATCTTCATTTGGTGGAAAATGTCATTGGATATGAAGACACTTTAGTAAATGGTTTTAAAAATGCCAGTAATAAGTGAAAGCCTTCAAGTATAAACATGAAGCTACAATATATGGATTCTGAAGCAACAAAATGCTGATCAGGAAAAGGGAAAAATATAACTACATCATGTAAATTCAATCAAATACTAGGCTTATAGTAAAGCTTAAATTCTTCAAGCAGGCAATGGCAGTGAAGAACATTGCCTATGAACAAAGCATGCCAAAAAATCATGAGTTAAGCAAATCACTGCCAAGAAATTGCCACACTATATTCCACTTTAGTTGGGGACTCATTAAGTCGGCTGCTGTTTTTAGCTCTTAATTGAGCTGATTACAGTATTGCTGAAGAGAGAATAAGAGGTTTTGTGGAAAGTTAGGTCTGGTGTATTAAAAGGCTTAACTTAGGCTATCACATTTACAACATCATTCGTCATTAAGCTTGTAAAATATGAACAATGACATGCACATGGGTTGCAGCGATTCAAGAAGACAGCTTCTCAAGGACAATGATGGATGGGCAATAAATACTGGCCAGCTAGCGACATTGGTATCCCATGAATGAATTAAAAAAAAGTCAAAGAGATTCCTCTGTCAATCCAGCCAGTCTCAAGCATCAATGCGTAGTGATCTCAATACATTCACACCTCACCCAAAACCTTGGGAGGGACAAAAAAAACCCTGGATAAATCCTAGACCTATTTAGGGGAAGAAAAATGTTAAAATTATTCTCTCAATGCAACAAAACATAGCCCAGGAGACCAGATTGGGCCTGATTGTTGTTATCCAGTACCACTCTTATGCATATATATTATTCGCTCCCGCAGAAACAGACTAGAAAGAATGTAGCAAACTGGTGTTCACTGCCCAAAATAACTACTTGTTACACTGATCCAAGATTCACAGGGAAAAGAAACACCTGCTATCATGCAAATTAATTCTGGTCTTATATCCCTACCAGAAGATGTTGACATCATTTGCATTCAAATGCACTCAAAAGCAATCAGCAATTATTTGGGATAATTTGATGTGAAGGGTATAATTTGGAATGTGTTTTTCCATCAGTTATCAAAAGCACCCTTATACCATCAGCAGTGCTGGGGGAAGGTCCAACAAGGATCCAGCAGTTGGTGATAGGCTCAATTCAGAGACAGCAGGCAAGGAGTGGGCAAGGTGGCATAATCCAGTTGGTGGGAGGCTAGAGAGGGAAGATGAGATGAATGAGAGGGTGGAAGCTGAGCAGAGATGGGCATCCATGAGTGAGAGAATGGGGATAGGAGAGCACGAATGAGTCCTTGGAGATGGGAGGCCATTGATGAATATGTGAGGATGCGGAAGAGGGAATGAGTAAAAGAGTGTGGGCTGTGTGGGGAATGGGAGAGAGGGATTGGGACATTGTGTGTGCGGTGAGGTCTAATGATGCCTGATGATAATTTCTGGTGCCATTCAAGCACCTTTCATTGCAGCTGATGCCACTGAATGGAGCCCATCACCAGCAGCCAGAGCGGGGATCCTTGCTGGACACCGCCTCTTCTCTCCATCACTGCCACTGATTCAGGCCAGCAGTGCGAACTGCACCCCCACATCCCTACCCCAACCCCAACCTCCACCTGCTTTGTTCTTCTGTGCTGGCTATTCTTCATGATAAGACCTGTGTCCCAAATGCCTATGGAGGCAAGATCTCAGTGAGAGAGACTGTGTCTGCAACCCATACCCCAATGTGAGAGAGCTTGTGGAACTCCTATACCTCAGTGAGTGTCAGTGGGTGGGATGTTCCAGTGTACTGACTGAAGCAAGAAAACCAGTGTGTAGCTTGTTGGCTACACAGACAGCTTTTAGAAAAAAAAACAAAGAACAAAGAAAAGTACAGCACAGAAACAGGCCCTTTAGCCCTCCAAGCCCATGCCGATCAATGTGGGTAAAATCTGACTATGCACCCTGTCAATGCCTCTCATAATTTTGTAACTGCCTCTTCACTATCCCCTCAGTCTCCGTCTTTCCAGTGAAAATACTCCAACTTTATTCAACCTTCCTTTATAGCCAATATTCTCGAGACCAGGCGGTGAGCCTCCTGGTGAGCTTCCCTGTTTTTAAAAAGCACATTAGTGAAAGAAGATTTCCAAACACCCACATCACTACTTGGACATGTGGCGAATGCGGGAGCAAAATCATGGCAAGTGTTTGTGGGGCCTATACCCCAGTCAGAGGGCACACTCCACTGTTCTCTCTGGTGGCAAGTTTGGAAGTGAGAAGGGCATTTAATTTGGATGCAATGGTGGCATACCTGAACCCCACAGGTTCCCTGCCTCTGTCAGAATTAATTTATGGGTGGAAAGGCTCAGAATCAACCTTCCTACTCTGATGCCAATTGAGGCTCTTCAGTGGCAATTAATGACCTCTTAAGACCATACTCGGCATCGGTGATATTAACCCAGCAGCAGGTGGGCCTGAGAAAATGTGGTGTGCACAGCAGTGCAAGCTGCTTGTCAGCTCTGGGGGGAGTGTATCCCTCAATGAAGGGCACACAGAGCTTGACTGAGAGTCTCAACAAATGAAAGGAGTCCCCACAGAGACCCACAGTCCTGCCTTCTGTCCTAAAAGTCAATTTGAGTACATTTTGCTGCAGAACATGTTTTTTTTTAATTCATTCATGGGATGTGGGCATCACTGGCTGGGCCAGCATTTATTATCCATCCTTAATTGCCCTTGAACTGAGTGGCTTGCTTGACCATTTCAGAGGGCAGTTGAGAGTCGACCACATTGTTGTGGCCAATTACCAACAAGGGAAGTTCTGGAATAATTAAATTCCAGAACCTAGAAATTTGGTGAACTCAATGATAATGAGGCCCAGTGCTTAACGTGAGTTGAGCAACAGTGAGCAACAGTGCTCAAGTACATCTTGGGCCTCACCAATCTTGATTGATACTTCTGTTCACCACCTTTCTACCATGCAAACATGAATGTGTTCAAAATTCTAGGATTTGTACTTCCTTCCTGTGCTCCCACAGATCACCCCACAGTGCAACTTAACTTATTGCCTTTCCAATGCTACTAACTACTAGGTACCCATCTATGAGTACCATATTCAGTGTCTAATTTGAATTTTTAAAATGACAAAGAATACCTATTAAAGAAATGTCTAACCTGTTATGTGCATATTTCTTACATATATTTTAAAGAATAATTATAATGGAGTGTGTTACATGTGATTCCAGAGCCACAGCAACGTGGTTGACTCTCAACCGCCCTCTGAAATGGCCTAGCAAGCCACTCAGTTCAAGGGCAATTAAAGATCGATAATAAATGCTGGCCTAGCCAGTGATGCCCATATCCTATGAATGAATTAAAAAAAATTATGTTTTGCAGCAAAATTAAGTTGTAATCCTGTCATAAACTGTGGAAAATTAAGAATACCACTAGAATGCCATGAAACATACGAAAAAAGATGTGTCACAGATAACAGCCAAAAATTCCATCATGTCCATGCTACCAGATAAGGAGATATTCAGCCCAATTCCATGCTTCAGCTTTTGTGCCATGGCTGGGTAAATACATGCCCAAGTATTTTTTAAATGAATGTTTCTGCCTCTACCATTTCTTCAGACAGTGGGTTCCTCCAAATCCTCTAAATGAAACATCTTCTTCTTAGCCTCCCCTCTCAATTAGTTTTTTAAATCTATGCCCAATGGTTATCGACCTCTCTCTGCCAAGGGAATATCATAAATATCCTATACACCGTTTTTAGGCCCCTCTTGATATTAAGCACTGTAATTAAATCATCCTTCAGCCTCCCTTGTTCCAAAGAAAATATGCCTATCTTTCCTCATACCTAAAATTCTTCATTCCTGGCAGGATCCTTGTAACGCTCCTTCAAACCACCATGATCACATCCTTCTTGTAATGTGGTGAATAGAATTGTATGTGGCCCAACTAATGTTTTAAACAGTTCCAGCATAACCATCTTGCTCTTGTGTTTTGTGCCTCAGCTAATAAAGGCTTTTTAATCACTGTTCTTGCTAACTCCAGAGATCTGTATATGTACCTGTGCCCTCTGCTCTACCCTTTGCAGTGGGCTGGATTCTCTGACCCTGCCCACAGCTGGATTTCCCTGGTCCTGCCCCAGTGAACAGAAACTTGGCTGAATGCCAAATTCTCCATTCTCGGTGGTAATGGTGATGCAGTGTGAATGGCCGGAGAATTCCAATCAGTATTCCAGCACTTATTGGAGGCATCTTACTAGAATTTGGCAGAATGATGGTGCTGGCTAGAAAAGTACTTTGATTCTCTCCAGAGAAACAGGTTAGTTTTCTCTCCAGATCTTACCATACTTTGCCACACAAAGAAACGGCTGGGTGAGTTTCAAGCTGTCATGCGGAGGAGTTGAGGGGAGTAGGTGGGGAGTGGGGATGGCTTCAACATGGTAAGAAAATCCCAGCTGGTGCCCTGTTTAAAGGGCACTCCAGTTAGAACATGAAAGATCCTCCCTCACCCTTCCGGTCCACCACAGAAGTCTCAGGGGCTTCCAATCCCAACCCTCATCCTGCTTGGAGTTCACATTTCCTCTCTTCACCCCTCTAATTGGAGTTGGCACTTCTCCCCGCCAATAGTCAGTACCAGCACCCTACCCTGTGAACATCGGACACCTTACCCTGCAACTCCCTTCCATAGCTCCCTTTACCACCACCACCACTCCCCCCACCCATCACAGACACACGAACAGTCATTGCCAGCATCCCCACTTCACTGCATACAAATGAATCCTCCATCACCCCTCCCCCCCACCCTCCCATGAAGCTTCCACTGGAGTCCAACTCTACCACAGGACCCTGGCCCAACTTGACACAGACAGATTGGTGCTACCAATACTAACCTGTGCCATGGACAATGTCGAGGTCATTGCCTGGCCATGGTTAATCCACCTAACCTGGATGTCTTTGGACTGTGGAAGGAAAACGAGATATGGGGAAGAATGTGCAAACTCCACACAGATAATCACCCAAGGCCAGCTCCCTGGCTCTGTGAGGGACAAGTGCTAAACATTGTGCCACCCTGCTGTCCCAAAAAATCTGTGCTAACTACCTTTGATTCTAAATTATAATTTATACTGTCTCAGCATTTTTTGCCAATGATTTACTCACCACCAAGTTTAGGTTGATCAGCCTATAATTACCTGCCCCTTCTCCCTTTTTTAACAACAGTTCAACATTAGTATTCCTCCAATCATTCCACACCATGCCTCTAGCCAGAGAAGATTGAAAAAATATGATTTTAACATTGAATATAATTTAGGACATAAGAACTTAAAAATTGGAGCAGGACTATACACAGTTTTTCGGGCGTGGTCTCACCAAGGCTCTACTAAATTGATGTGAGGCCTTGTTCCTCTTCTCCTCCAATCCCTTAGTAATAAATGCCAACATACCATTTGCCATCCAAATTACATGCTATATCTGCATACTAATTTAAGATACATGTACAGGCTACCCAGGTTTTTCTGAATGTTAACATTTTGCAGTCTCCTATCATCTAAAAAAAATCTACTTTTAAAATTTTCCTCCCATTTCCCTTCACATTTCTCCACATTATGTCCCATCTGGCACATTCTTGCCTATCACTTAGCCTGACTTTTGTTCTCTTTTTGCACCCTCCTTGAATCATTCTTTCCTACCCAACTTTGTATCAATAGAAAACTTGGAGGCAATACACTCAATTCCCTTGTCTAAATCATTGATATAGATTATAACTAGCTTAGGTCCTTGCACTGACCCTTATGGTAACTTGCCAGTTGCGACAAATCAACCCAAAAATGGCCTATTTGTTCCTACTGTCAGTTCTTTGTCCATTAGGTAATCCACAACGCAGGACTATATTTTAACCTTAATTCCAGAAGCCCCAATTTTATGTTATAACCCCTTGTTTGGCAATTTATGGAATGCATTTTGAAAATCCAAAACAAAGGGCTAGAGTTCTCCAGTTGTTCATGCCAAAGAGATTCTCTGGTCATGCTGCAAAGAACCAAGATTTGGTTGAGCACCAGATTCTCCATCCTCACTTGTAGCAACGGCAAGGTGTGAACGGCCAGAGCATCCAGGCCAAGATCCACTTAAATCAGCAAGTATAAACATGTCGTTACCTAGGCGTGTTTGTCCACAGATCTCTGAAGGTAGAATGACATGTTAGTAGGGTGATGAAAAAGACATATGGGACACTTGTCTTTATCAATCGAGGCATAGCTTACAAAAGCAGAGAAGTCATTTTGGAGTTGTATGGAACTTTGGTGAGGCCACAGCTGGAGTACTGTGTGTAGTTCTGGTTGTCATATCATTGGAATGATGTGATTGCACTAGGGTGGTGGGGGGGCAGGGGAAAGGATATTCACCAGGATGCTGCTTGGGATGGAAAATTTAAGTTATGAAGAGAGGTTGTGTAGGCTTGAGTTACTTTTGGTAGAGCAGAGAAGATTGAGGGGCGACCTGATCGGGTGTAGAAGATTGTGAGAAACATGGGCAGAGTAGATAGGGAGCAGCTGTTCCCCTTAATTGCAGAGTCAATTACAAGAGGACATAGGTTCAATGTGAGGGACAGAAGGTTTAGGGGGATGTGAGGAAAAACTATTTTACCTAGACGGTGGTGGCAGTATGGAATGTGCTGCCTGGGAGGTTGCCTCATATCCTTTAAGAGGTATCTGAATGAACACTTGGAACATCATAACATTCAGGGCTATGAACCAAATACTGGCAGATGGGATTAGGTAGGAATTGAGGTATTTCTAATGTGTCAGTGCAGACTCCATAGGATTAAAGCTCTTTTCTACACTGTATGGTCCTATGATTCCATAATCTACTGATTCTCCCTAATCCATCTTAATAGCTACATCCTCAAAAAACAGATTTGGTAGATTTAGCAGAGGATATTTCCCTTTTATACATCTGTGTTGACATTGCCTCATCAAATGGTTTTCCAAGTGCCCTGTTACCATATCATTCATAATAAATTCTAACATTTTTCCTCTGATTGATGTCAGGCTAAATGGCTAATAATATTGTCTCTCTCCATCATTTCTTGAATAACATGTTCACCAGTTTTCAATCTACAGGGCCATTCTAGAATGGAGGGAATTCTCAAATATTAAAACTACTGCATCCATTATGATAGTAGATATTTCTTTTAAAATCCTATGGCCAGAATTTTAAGCATTATTTTCAGGTGTGCTGTTGAAAACACATGAAACAACACTGATGCTTGTCCCAACATCATTATTCACTCACATGATATTTTGGTTGGCTGGCACATGCAGGAGTTGGAAGTCTGCTTGCTGACAATTCATCATTTATTTAAGGCAATTGCAAGGGAAATGGGTTGAATTTTACTATAATAAAAGCAAACACTGCTGATGCTGGAAGTCTGAAACCAGAACAGAAAATGCTGGAAAAACACAGCAGGCCTGGCAACATTTGAACAGAGAGAAACAGAATTAATGTCTCACGTCCTTCTGAATCAACAGTTGTGTCCCTGTTGTGGCAAGAACTAAGTTGGCAAGATTCTGCCCATTGTATCTGTCTTCATGGTAATACAAAAAATGAGCTAGTGAGAATGACAAACTTAAAGAAATTAGTGTTCGTAAAGAAATATGATATGGAGATGCCAGTGTTGGACTGGGACGGGCACAGTAAGAAGTCTCACAACACCAGGTTAAAGTCCAACAGATTTATTTGGAATCACGAGCTTTTGACGCGCTGCTCCTTTATCAGACAGATTAGCCATGATAAATTGCCCCTTGGCATCAGGGGACGAGCTCAGGTAAGTGTTTGGGGTTTTGGGGATAGGATCTGAGAGGGATTGTGGTCAGTGCAGTTGGAAGGGCTGAATGACCTCCTTCTGCATTGTAGAATTCAATGATTTTATAAATGTACATTCAGATACTTTTTAAAGGATGTGAAGCAAACTGTCTCTGTCAACCACATGATGAAGGGGTAGCACTCTGAAAGCTTGTGCCTTCAAATAAACCTGTTGGACTTTAACCTGGTGTTGTGAGACTGCTTACTGTAAAGAAATAGCACTGGGGAAATTATTGCAATTAGAAGTTAACACATCACCTGAAGCAGTTTGGACCTTGATCCCTTGACATGTGCTCTTTGTGGTTGCTCTTTACCAGAGCAAACCAATTAACCACCCTCCTCCGGACTTCCTCTCCGATTAAGAAGGAAAGGTGATAACGTGCCTGAAATGATGACATGTCGAATGAATTACAAGAACTATTTCAATTAAAAGGGACCAGTGCTTGTTTTTCTTTCAGACTGGAGTAGCCATTGGACTGGTGAGGAAGCCTGGGAAAGCTGCCCCTCAATGTCTGCCACTGGAGCTCCTGCTGAGGGACCTGAGGAGATGCAATGATGTGAATTGTCCCAAGAGTGAAAGGAAGAGATCAACTTCTTCACCCAAGCAGGTGAATGTGGTCAAAACAAATTTTACTGCAGATGCTGGATTCTAAAACCAAAACAGAAAATGCTGGAAAATCTCAGCAGGTCTGACACCATCAGTGGAGAGGGAAGAGCAACCCAGACTCGAAACATTGGCTCTGTTCTCTCTGTAGTGAGTCCGCAATTAGCTGAGAAATCTACAGTGGGAGAGAGTGCTCTCTCCAAACCAGTGACAACGCACCAAGAGGATCTATCATCTCATGGCATAGCAGATAACTGTCACAATAGTTTCAGGTGCCCAGCTCCGCACTCTGACCTGCCCAGGACTCTCTTGCACAGCATACCTTGGATCAATGTATCTTACAACTCCACTTATTTCTGTCGCTGCAGTAACTTGTATCCCCATCAGAAATGCTGACACTCATTCTCAACCTCAGCATATTTCCATTTTGCTCCCAAGCCTCACGGTCACTCTCCACAAAGTTATGTCCTCTCTGCTGCACACAAGCCACTGTGACCAATCGCACCTGCCAGTTTTAGTGCAACTTCACATTTTTTCAGCTTCACCGAAGAAGCCCATCCCACTGTTCCTTCGTCTCACTGACCCTGATGAGTTGCCGACAGATTGGGAAACATGTTCCCTGGTTGGGAAATTCAGGATTCAGTGTTTAAGCACCTAATAATTGGCATCTTAACAACCTCAACAACTTAATTACTCATCTGACAGATACGAGGGATTCTGTCCTCTCCTTCAGTCTTGGTCTGGAGCCGACATCACTTTCTGGGCATTCCTTCACTAAACCACCACCACCCCGCCACCACTCCCACCTCACCCCCCCACCCCCCCATCCTTCCTCAGCCCCCTCATACACAGACACTCACACATACACACACGTACCCACCAACCACCCAGTTACAATAAGCTGCAAAAAAAATCCCTCAAATTATTTGTTTGATGCTCTGCCATTTCTGTACTCCACGTTATCATTTCTCTTGCTTATGCTTCTCAGGGGAAAAATCATTTATTTTTACCATTATTTTCCTTTTCAAATATGTATAGAAGTTTTTAAAATGTGTTTTTATGCCTCTAACTATGTTGCTAACAATATTGTATTTTGCCTTATCAATATCTTGATCATGTTTTTGTGGAATCATAGAATCCCTACAGTGCAGAAGGAGGCCATTTGGCCCATCGAGTCTGTACCAACCACAAACCCGCCCAGGCCTTATCTTCATAACCTAGCTCGTCCTACTTCCACTAAGGGTCAATTGAACATGGTCAATCCACCTAACCCGCACATTTTTGGACTGTGGAAGGAAACTGGAGCACCCGGAGGACACCCATGCAGACATGGGGAAAATGTGCAGACTCCACACAGTCGTTGTGCTCCGAATCTTTCTAAAAAGATTTTTATAAGTGACCTTGCTTTTGATTAAGATGTTTGTGGGTTCAAGATTCTCACTAGAGATTTGAGTACAAAAATGTTACAAGACTGAAGGAGTGTTGCACAGAAATAAAATGGCATCATTTGGATCAGACATTGAACTGAAACCCCTTATGCTTTGTTAGTTGAACATAAAAATCCCAAGACGGGAGTTATCCCCAATTATCCCTCAATCTAAACCATTAAAACAGATTATCTTGTCACAATCACATTGTTGATTGTGCAAATTTGTATGTCCAAATTGGCTGCCATGTTTCCTACTTGACAATAGTAACTCCAACGGCAAGGAATTAATGGATGTTACTTGCTTAGTTAAATATTATACAATGACATAAATAGTCATCGAACCTCAATGATTTTCTCATAATCTAAAGAAGATACTACATATTTATAGATTTAATTATTCAAGTTTTTTTAAAAAATCTGCAACGTGTTCCAAAATAGCCAACAAAGAAATATGGTAAAAGAAATTGGATTTTATTGCATATATTATGATTAGAGAATTGACAATTCAGTTGTTTTCCCAGCAGAATAACATGGAGCAATTGTCCCATAAAGTGTAATTTTCTGATCTACATTTGCCACTTTCCAGGCTGTGTTTGGCAGTCGGTTACCATTCAAATACTCACTTGTAGTGACATGGCGACACAGTGGTTAGCACTGCTGTCTCACAGTGCCAGGCACCTGGGCTCAATTCTGGCCTTGGGTGACTGTGTGGAGTTTGCACATTCTCCCAGTGTCTGCGTGAGTTTTCTCTGGGTGCTCCAGTTTCTTCCCACAGTCCAAAGATGTGCAGGTTAGTTTTAGTGCGCGCTGACAAAAAGTCATCTAGACTTGAAATGTTGACTCTACTCTCTCTCCACAGACACTGTCAGATCTGCTGAGATTTTCCAGCATTTTTCCGTTTCTGTTTGAGATTCCAGCATCTGCAGTATTGTGCGTTTATCTGCACGTTAGGCTGACTGGCCATGCTAAATTGACCCATAGTGTCGGGGAGACTAGCAGAGTAAATATGTGGGGATAGGACATGGGTGGGATTGTTGTTGGTGCAGGTTCGATGGGTCGAATGGCCTTCTTCTGCATTGTAGGAATTTTATAATTTTACAATGTGAAGTGATACCAGAGCCTTTCAATTCTTTTTGTCCTCACACGCTTCCTGTATAAACTGTAGTTTAGAAATGCAATTGGAAAATGCTTAATGCATTCTTTCAATGTTCTTTAGTTTGCCATTTTAATTCAGTTGTTAACTCTTTTGCTTCAAATAACGCTGCCACTAGAAGAAAAGACAACTTGCATTTGTTTAGTACCTTTAGTGCAATCAACAACCCAAGTTACCCCACTCCAGAGGTAGCAGGCGCTAAATGATTTGATTTGATTTGATTTATTATTGTCACATGTACTAGTATACAGTGAAAAGTATTATTTGTTGTGCTTTATACAAACAAAGCATATTGTTTAGAAAGTATAACAGGGAGGAGGAAAGAAAAATATAGTAGAGTTATGCATAGAATGAGAATAAAAAGTACAATTAGATGGTAGGCTGGGCACAACTCGCAAGAAGTTGCCATGCATTATGGTTTTGAAAGAGATGGGAAAGGTAACTAAGAAACACAAGTAGAAAAAAGAGATTTTAAAATCAGGAAAAGAAGTAGCAAGGCAATGAGTCTTTTTTGTGGTGGGGGTTTTGCAGCAAGTGGCAGAAAACTTAACAAATGCATTGAGCATTCATCTGCTAATATTGGCAACAGTAATCTCTTGCCTCACATTAATGAAGCCATAACCTCTTGCTCATGAATTATTTTGGTGCACACACCACGGCCAACCATGTTTTCCTTTTCAAATGATGCCTGATGGGGAGCATTAGCTAATGAAACAGGCATATGCCATTTTTGTTGACTTACATAGGATTCCAGATTTCATTCCACCATGCAAACTGCTTACTATAGGAAGCATACTTTTACCAGCAAAAAGCATCTGTTCCTACCAGATAGTGTTGGATGCTGCATGTGATGCCAATTTCTCGACGCTGTGTTTCACTAGAAAAAAAAATAACACTGAAAGGAGGCTTTTCTCTCATCCTCTCAATGGAAGCATCAGTGTGATGCTTATGCGCAGGGAATACTTAATACAGGAACACACTGACTGAATGTGTAGTGAATGCCTAACATAAGAACGTTTGGTGAATAGTTCCCAAGAGGTTGAATACTTTTTGACCTTTGCTGACGTTTTCATGTTTGTTTCTGAAACTTATGGAACTTTTATACACTGCAATTAAAATGATTGATAAACTGGTCAATGTAAAGAACTTAATTGAATAAGCAGGCTATGGTACTTTTATTCTTATCCCACTTAAGGATCAGTTTTGATTGCAGCTATGTTTGCTTCATATAAAGATTTTATCCCTCCATTTATTTGTACCATGTTAACTTCCACTTGTGTGTGAGCATTTGACTAGGTTCCCTTATTACTCAGCAATTTTATTCAATGAGTAAAGGAATCTTGCACAAGGACGATCACAAATTAATAGTTAGGTGATTAAATAATGATGTCAATAGAGGTACTGCAGTTGGCATCAGCATCACTGAACAAAGAAGAGGAAAATTGGCTGAAATGCCCGCTCTTGGATCACTGCTGGCTGAGTTGGAATTGCAAGTCTGTGAGCATTGGGTGAGAACATAATTGGGTTCAACCTTGATGGTCCAAGCTGAAGATAAGCCAAGGCATCACAGTCAAAAGGCTGTTAGGGTTTATTTGTGAAAGATAACTACTTTGTATACAATGCTGGAGAACAACTGGATGGGTAAAGTCAGCAAGCAGTAATACGGGTTGCACAGTGGCACAGTGCTTAGCACTGCTGCCTCACAGTGCCAGGGACCTGACTTCAATTCCTGGCTTGGGTCACTGTCTGTTTGGAGTCTGCATGTTCTTCCTGTGTTTGAGTGGGTTTCCTCCCACAGTCTCAAAGGCATGCTGGTTAGGTGCATTGGCCATGCCAAATTCTCCCTCTGTGTACCCAAACAAATGCCAAAGTATGGTGATAAGAGGATTTTCACAGTAACTTCATTGCAGTGTTAATGTAAGCCTACTTGTGACACTAATAAGTAAACATTAAACTTCAATAATACTGTTCATTCTTCCATGAATAGGCTTTTGCATTTTCACTGGGAATACCTTCACGTAAGATAATTTCACATCACTCTCTGATTGGGTATGCATATCAGTTAACTAACATTTCTTTCTGGTTTTAACATTCACTGTCCTTCATTATTTTACAGATTCTTCTTCTCATAAGAAAGTGATGCTGTGTCATGTGCAATGTTATATATATCAATTGAAGCAGTGAAAATGTGTGCCCTTGTTAAAAGCAATTTTTATGGTTGGAAAATGTATGCATTTATGAATAGCTGTCACTGTTTCCTTGAGGATTCCTTTGTATTTCAAAATTATTGGACAGAGGCAGATGGGGAAAATATTTCAGCTGAAAAAATTCTGACAGTATGGTGGTAGCAAGGAATCTTACCCATCACCAATACCTATTGGTGGGCAATAAGCACAACGCACTGGCTGCAACCAAGGTTTCCTATCATCAGGTGTATTTGAAATTGACCTATTTGATATATAATTCTACCTAAAACTTTACTAATGCCATGGTGTAGATTTTCTGGCTGTAACACTGATTGTAAACCATTTATAATGAACGGATGATGTGACTTAAAACCTAGGCTACGATATGCAAAAATTGCCAATTGTATTTTATCACTTCCAAAATTTAATAGATCCAACATTGACAACTGTACTTACAGCTGGTGGGGACAAAACCCTGGAATTTCCTCCTTGAACCTCTCTGCTCCACTATCTCTATTTTACCATTTGAGATTCTTTTTAAACCTACCTCCTTCACATAATTCAATATCTGTTTAATCATAGAATCATAGAATCTACAGGGCAGAAGGAGGCCATTCAGCCCATCAAGCCTGTACCGATCACAATCTTATTCAGGTCCTCTTCTCATAACCCCTCATATTTACCCTGCTAATCCTCCTGACATTCGGATTAATTTAGCATGGCCAATCCACCTAACCTGCACATCTTTGGACTGTAGGAGGAAACCAGAACACCTTGAGGAAGCCCATGCAGACACAGGGAAAATGTGCAAGCTCCACACAAACAGTGACCCAAGACTGGAATGGAACCTGGGTCCCTGGCGTTGTGAGGTAGCATAGCTAACCATTGTGTTGCAGTGTTAAATTTTGTTTGATAATGTTCCTGTGTAACAGCTTATGACAGTTTACTATGGTTTCCATATAAATAAACTTATTGTTGCTCATCCAAACACTGCTCCCCATATCCTCGCTCACATTGAGTCCCATTCACATATCACCTCAGTACCTGCTGACCTATATTGTTTCCTGGTCTGGTAACACCTCAGATTTCCTCCATTGCTTTACTGCCCCCTATCTATAATCTCCTCTATCTCTAAAATCATATGACATGTCAGCACACCCCAAAGCTGACATATAGCACATCCCTGGCCATGCCCTAAGCTGTGGAATTTCCTGCATAAAATTGCACAGAGTGTTGGGTCTGGCAAGAAAATCTCAACGGCTTCACAGACACCTCTTCTCAACTAATTTAACAGCAATGTGCAATTTCAAAGTGCTGGTGAGGGTCACACAGCCAGCTGGATGGGCAAGGCCTAAACACACTAGCAACGCTGGGGTGGGGTGCCCTGATCTTAAAGCTAAACTTACGGCCCCCACCCCCCAGCGTCCCAGCAGACAAGGGGAACCCTCCCTCTCAACTGTCACACACAGAAGGAAAACACCCTCCTCACATTGGAAGAGGGTAAACCTCCTTCCAGAGCCCCATGCATATGCCCCTTGATGTGCCCCCTTGGTATTGCCTCCTTAGCTGTACCTCCATGGCACTGCTTCCCCCTGCCAAGGGATGGTGCCAGGAGGCAATGCACAGCCTTGTCTGTCAACCCCTGGTGCTTACAAGTATCTCCATTCCCCAAGGTATGGCCAACGTGACTGGTTTTCACTTTTGAGAAGTACTTTTGTGATTTGCACTTTCATGCCACCAGAGGCGGTGGGGGAGGATATACCGTGGTCAGACATAACAACCCAAGCCCTTGAATAATATGTCAAAATATGTTAATGTGTGGAATCAGGTTCATGTCTTGCTAGGCGTCAACCTAATCATGTCTCCAGTGAGGGGCAGGGAGTACGGAAAATCCCAAATTGAGATTTCCTTAGCGCAATTTCTGTTTTCAACAGCTTGCTGGATTTAGCGGCCATTATAGGGTTTGTGCCCATGCCTAATGGGGCCACCAGATTGCAGTGTCTATATCTCTACCTCTTTTTCTTTGACTTTTAGGATGCTTTTTGAATCTATCTCTTTGAATAGCTTTTCATCCATTGCAATATCTCCTTCTTTGGTTCAGTGTGAAGAATTTTATTTCGAAGGTCAAGGGGAGTCACAGGCAGAGAATAACACCTAGGGAAGGTGATGCTGTCATGCCCTCTCCCGGTCTCTCCAATCCCCAGTGAGCTCAGGGCATCTTCTAACAATGGTATCCAGTTCTCTCCAGCCATTTCACCTGAGGTGATAAAGTAGCAGGTTGGCCTTCTTTGTTCTGCCTCCTGCAGCTGCGTGTGTTACTGCGGTAAGTGTGGAAACAGATACTTAATTGGCTATTCATTGGTCTGTAAGGAAGCTCAATAGACTTCAGGATGAGAACAATAACTGATACTTTACCTGCTTACCTTATAATGAGGGACATTTTAAGAATGGTTAGGAAGCCAATGGATTAGCTACCCATCCTATTTTACATTTTTTCCCACTTCTAACATGCCAGTAAAAGGCCATAACATTTGCTCCTGAATCTCCCAAATTCTCAGATAGGTATTGAAGAATTACAGAATCATTGAATCCTAACAATGCAGAAGGAGGCCATTTTGCCCATTGAGATGCACAGACAACAATGCCACACAGGCTCTATTCCCATAACTCCTCGTGTTCACATTGCTAATCCCCCTGATACTAAGGGGCAATTAAACATGGCCAGTTAATCTGACCTGCATATCTTTGAACTGTGGGAAAGCAGATCACCAGAGAAGTTTTAAATCCCACACAGGCAGCAATCCAAGGCCAGAAGCTGAACTTGGATCCCTGGTGCTGTGAGGCAGCAGTGCTGGTTTTTGGATTGTACTGGGTACTGGGATGTAAATAATTCTAGGACTAAAAAACATGGCCTCTAAAGGGTTAACATTTATTAATTAACATTCCTACTTAGATACAAGGTTAACGCTTTTTACATTGCCATGGGGGGTGGAGGGGAGATAAAAGGGGAAACCATTTTTAAGATCAGGTTACAGGCTTCCATGCAGATCAATGAATTTTAGGTAAACAGCAGTTCTGAGTGATCAGTAGAGAGAATTAGAGGTGTCCGGCTTTATGAGCTATTACAGTCAGATGAAACAATCTCTAGTTGAAGAGCTATATTCAGCAACCAATTGAGGATTCCACAAAATTCATCCATGGATGGAAGAAGAATCACCAAAATAGCCTTTACTACAGGTGAAGTACTATAGAATCTCTCCAAAAATGAGGAAAATATGTGGAGAAGATCATTTGAAGGTATTACAGGGTGAAATGAATTCCAAATTTCCTTGGAATTTGGGAGCAACTGGGAACAATTTGTTACAAGAACTGTAATTCTGTTGAGGGTGTGAGGTCTGTTAAGCATAAAAGGGGAGTATTCTTGTCTGTAATTTGAAGTGTATGTTGCCTTCTGAAGGAAAATAATGTTTAGTAGTGCCTCTTAGTCATTTTGTTACAGTAGAAGTTTTAAAACATGAAATCTTGTCATGTCATTCTCCCAGCTAACAGCTGGAAGTTTGAATTTTTTTAAAATTTATCGGTCTCTGCGGAGATCGTAACAGTTGTTGCTGTTGATGTATAATGTTATTTGAGAAGGGATTCAAAAACATCAGCAAGGAAATGATCCTAAACAAAGTTTCTGCTGTTGGGGAGACAAATTTGCACAGGGCTTCTCCACTCAGCTGCCATCCTGGAAACATACGTAGAAAGGTGTTTCTGCTTAACTTCTGTTGAAGTTCACAGCAACAGAACACGAGAAGCCTCGAGGGAAAATCATGCCTAAGACTACTATTCTCCAGCTGCCTGAAGAAAAATAAATCACAGTAAGTAATCGTGTCTGTGTGCAGATATTTCCTTTTATAATATTTTGGAATCATGTGGCAATTCCAAAGACTACTTTCCTCCTTGAAGCGTGGTTTGCAAGCTGTATTTTCAAATGTTCAGCTCTGGGTCTACATTTCTCGAATAGCCTGCATTACTGTTGGCAACGTGAACATTGCAGCATGTTGTTAGAAATCCAGTGAGACACAAAATTGTCTTCTGAACTGACATGAGATGGTATTTGGTAAGAAGCATTCAAAATTTAAGCATTGAAGACATGTTGAAGAAATTGGCTTGGATAAGAACCACTTTCAAATAATACTTGCTGCTGAGAGGTGTTGATTTTTTTCAATTGCGTATTTGTTATTTTTAACTCTCTACCAGTTTTTTAAGCAGTATTAAATAAGCCATCTTTCCCATTGTATCGATTTGTAGTTGGTTAGCTGTCAGTTTTTTGCCATTGTATTGCCTCTCTAATGCTGCTGTGCTCTCGTTCATGTGAAGAGAGTTGCAGAAAGCCATCAGATACACTTATTTCAAGATGCACTATTCAAAATTGCTTGAACAGATGTTTTTCCCCAGTGTGGAAATCATTGAACAATTGATTTGATGTGCTGAAATATTTTTGAGATTTTTGCCCTCTATTTTCTCTATCTGCAGTCTTTCTGCTAGGGGCTTGCCATGCAGTAGGTAACGTCCCTGTCCCTGAGCCAGAAGCCAGGGGTTCAAGTCTCACTCCAGTAGTTGATGGCCCAAAGAAAGCATGATCATAACACACCTCAACAAGTTGAGCATTGACTTATAAATCTGATCAGTGGCAGGTGCTAAGAGATACCTGGTCAGCTGTGTGATAGATAGAAAGGGCATCATTACCCATACCTCTAGATTACAACATGCAAGTAAAGCCCATTTAAGAGCCTCAACCTGCTGTAACCAGCATCTGATCAGTAGCAGGAGAGACGCGTGCCAAGCAGGCATTGTTTCCTCTGTCCTGGCTGATGATGGTGAACAGGAGTCCCTTCCTGAACGGCCACCCTGGGCTCATGGGAGAGTACCCCCCCCACCCCCCTCACTTCACCCAGGTGTAATCCCCAGCCCCTAATATACTTAACAACCCTCAAAACCCTACTGGTATTTATCGGGGCTAATTGTGGAGGTGTACCCATTGCTTCTTCTGGATTACGAGTCCACCGGGAGCTGTCAACTTCTGTTTGGCCACCAGGTCTGAGACAGGACTTTCAATTGGCTACTGAATGACAATGGGAAACCTTTCTTACCCTAGGTGGTCTCCACCTCCCTCCCCTTTAGGTCCAACAACCTGTTTAATTCAGCCCCATGTTCTCTCTGTGGTACTAGGTGAGCAGCAACTGGTGCTGGTTCTTGAAACCAGTTCGAAGGGAAAAGTGAGATGGCATAGCCTATTAAAATTTGCTACCAGTGTTACATCTAAGACAGTGATACTGCAAAAGGTAGGGTTTTGAGAATGTAGTGCTCAAGATCTGTTCTTTTGGATTAGATACACTCCCTAGTTAAGCTGTTCTGGCACAGATGTAATACTAACATCAACCTGAGAATACAAGAACAGGACATCATTGTATTACAGTGGTTGGCATTGCTGCTTCACAATGCCAGAAACCTGGGTTTGATTCCTGGCTTGGGTCACTGTTTGTGTGGAGTTTGTACATTCTCGCTGTGCCTGCGAGTGTTTCCTCTGGGAACTCCAGTTTCTTCCCACATTCTAAAAGACTTGCTGGTTAGATACATTGACCCAAACAGGTGCCAGACTGTGGTGACTAGTAACTTCATTGCAGTGTTAATGTAATCCTTACTTGTGATTAATAATAAACTTTACTTTTAACTTTAGAAAATTCTCTGGTGTGTTTTGCGATTCACCTGATGAAGGAGCAGCACTCCGAAAGCTCGTGATTCCAAATAAACCTGTTGGACTTCAACCTGATGTTGTGAGAATTCTTACTGTTTAGGCAAGTGAATATAGAGAATTTGATACTTGGCCAAATCACCACAGCAGGAGCAAAGAATTCCACTGGTGTGAATGGCTAGAAAATTCCAGCCAATGTCTGGGAATATTGTTTTTAAAAGCTTTTCCAGCACCTAGGTTAAACCTACTGTTTTGTAGTTGCTGGGTTTATCCTTACATGCATTTTTGAACAAAGGTGTAACATATGCAGTTCTCTGATACCATCTCACTAGCTCCACTCCAGGATCTAAGAAGGATTGAAAGATTATGGCAATTTCTACCCTACTTCTCTCAGCTCTCTTGGATGAATTTTAGTTATCCTAATGACGTATCAACTTTTAAGTACAGCAAGCCTTTCTGGCACTGAATTATCATGAATTTCCAGTATCTCAGCATCTCATCTTTCACTACTATGTTAGCAATATCTTCTTCACTGGTGACAGTTGCAAAATATTCATTTTCTACCTCAGTTATGCCGTCTGTATCCATGTGCAGAATTTCATTTTTGTCCCTAGTTGGTTTCACTCTTCCTCTTCTATTATTCATTCGTGAGATGTGGGCGTCGCTGGCTAACCAGCATTTATTGCCTATCCCTAATTGTCCAGGATAGTTGACAGTCAACCACATTGCTGCGGCTCTGGAGTCACACATAGGCCAGATTAGGTAAGGATGGCAAATTTCTTTCCCTAAAGGACATCAGTGAACCAGATGGGTCTTTCCGATAATCGGTAACAGTTTCATGGTCATCAATAGATTCTTAATTCCAGATATTTTTTGTCGAATTCAAATTTCACCATGTGCCGTGGTGAATTCAAACCAGGGTCCCCAGAACATGAGCTGAGTCTAAGGATTAATAACCTAGCAATAATACCTCTACGCCATCACCTCCCCCGAATCATCATCTTTTTACTATTTACAGACTTGGCATACTTAATATTTATTAAAAGACTTATGAACGCCATTTTAGATTAACTGCAGGGTACATTTCAAAGGACAGCAGGTGCATGAGAACTCACATCATCTTGACTTGAGCACAGACTTTCACTATCATTAGGTTAAAATCCTGGAAATCCCTACAGAATAATATCATGGGATAGGAACAGTGTAACAAGAAGGCTCGCCATTCCTTTCTCAAGAGCCACTAGGGATGTGCAATAAATATTGGCTTTACCAGTGACAGTTACATCCTGAAGAGTGATGATTAGAACATAAGAAACAATTAAATATCATAAATGTGCTGGACTTTTATTTATGATGCTATTCCTGCTGAAGCTGTTTAACATTTCTAAGCGTCACTGAAGAATTTTGTTACTCAAACTAAATTATAGCAACATTCAGTGAACTTTTAAAGTTATCAGTGTTGTAAAAATACACCATTTAACAAATGATGTTCAGAATTTGCCTGCATATTTGACACCCCTCAGTTTGGCATTCAGCATTTACTAATGCTTTGTGTAGATGGTTCCGGATTGATAACACAGTTCCAGATAAAAGATTCCTGAGAATTGCTCTGTCGTATGCTTCCCTTGTTAGAGAAGAACAACAAAGGTGATAGAACATTTCTTCTGCCACCAGTAGTAAATGAAAATAGAAAGAAAAACAGAAATAAATCTCTATAAACTGAAAACAACACAACAATACCCTACACACTTTTTTGAGACTTTACAGCCGGATTCTCCCAAACAAATTCTAAGTCCCAATTTGCCTGAAAATGGGAGTAACACCCTCTGATTTTTTTTAGCATGATTTTCAGAATGAATCTCTCGCGCTCTGTGCATCACAGAGAGCCCTAACATGATTCATTCTGAAAATCTGCAGGTGGAGCCCATCCCCATCCAAGAGGCCAGCAGCATAGCGTTGAGCGGGTAAGTATGCATGAACTGAGCAGTCAGCGCCAACAGCGGCACGTGTACAGTAACCCCACATTGCTGGCCTCTCAATTGCTGGCCAATCCGATCGCTGGCCAGTCCTGCAAACTCCCCCCATTGCTAGCCTTCTGACATCCCTATTGCTGGCTTTCTGGACCTCCCTGGGCCAGCCCCAGTGTCCTCCCCTGCAAGCCAGTCTTGTTCTCCCTGACTGGCCATCTGACCAACCCCGATCTCACAATTCCACCCCCGGTCCATGCCTCCCAGTAGCCCTGAACCACTCACCCCCCGACCCCCGCCTCTGACAGTCCAGATTGCTCTCCCCGGCAGCCCCCATCAGCTCCCCTCCAACCTAGATGGCCAGCCCCATTCGCTGTCTTCCCTCCCTCTGCCTATGATCCCAATTGCAGGTTTGTCACTGCACAAGAGCTCCCCCTCCTGCCCCACCCCCTGCGCTTCTTACCCCTGACTCCTGGGATGTCTTCTCTTCCCTACAGTGGGGTCAGACCAGTTGTTCCCCATTTGTGGGGAGCTGTTGTAAACCCTGCTGAAATGAATCATTCCTGGCGGTGGGTTGAAACGTTAGCAGAGACCTCAGTCCAGGGTTCACGAATGATATGGAGACAAAGATCTCCCCATTGCAATCAGCTCCGCGCTAATTCCCACTGTGGAGCTGATAATGCTGGAAATCTTCACCTGGGAGATGGCGGAGGCTGGGGAGCCCAGCAAAAAGACCACTAAATGCTTTCCGCTGATGTTTCCCAGCCTGCTGAGTTGTGCAGTGGACTGAGATAATCTCCCCCATGTCAAAATGTGAAGATCTTGATTGATTTTATGATCTGAATGACAAAATATTGTGGGTCTATGAAAACTTCTATTACAATTTTGTCCCACAATTGTTTTGTTGACAGGAAGGTAGAAATGGGTGGTAGTGCAAGATAAGTGGATTTGATGTGATTTGATTTGATTTATCACAGTAAGATGTAGGAAACTGTGTATTGTTTTATGCATATCATTCAGAGAGAAGGAAAGGAGAGAGTGCAGAATGTTGTGTTACAGTTATAGCTAGGGTGTAGAGAAAAATCAACTTAATATAAAATAGGTCCATTCAGAAGTCTCATAGAAGTAGAGAAGAAGCTGTTCTTGGGTCAGTTGGCACTTGTCATCACACTTTTGCATCTTTTTCCGACAGAAAAAGATGGAAGAGAGTATGTCTGGGCTCTGTGAGGTCTTTGATTATGTTGATTGTTTTTCTGAGGTATTGGGAAGTGTAGACAGAGTCAATGGATACGGGGCTTGTTTGCATGATGGATCGAGCTTTGATCTTGACCCTTTGTAGTTTCTTCCCTTTGTAGTTTCTTGCAGTCTTGGACTGAGCAAGAGCCATATTATGCTGTGATTCATTCAGCTTTCTATGGTGCACCTGTAGAAGTTGGTGAGAGTCATAGTGGACGTGCTGAATTTCCTTGGCCTCCTGAGAAAGTAGAGGCATTAGTGAGCTTTCTCAATGCAAATGTCAGCATGGAGGAACAAGAACAGACTGTTGGTGATCTGGAAACCACCTGAAACTCTTGACTATTTGCATGGGCCAGCTCTTATTCCTGCCTGACACTGAGTTCTACTGAGGCCAGAGATGTGAATGTTAGGCATGCTGTATAATTGTAAGTCAATACAAACTGCCCTTTATTAACAATGTCCCAGCAAATTTCTATCTCACAAACTTATAGAATAGAAAGACGTTTGTTGTCCACACTTGAGTCAATGACCTTGAAGTAGCAAAGTCAGTGTAGTTGAGCTTCCAGATCACAGTTTTACTTAAGTGGAGCAACAAATTCAGCTTAAAGCTAAAATATCATAGGCTGGATTTTACACCAGCTGGTTGGAAGGCATAGGTCACATGAAAGCTGGCAGATAACCTTCCTGTCATCTAACCATCTTCCCCTGAATTCTCTGAAAATGGGAAGGTTTTGGACCCTCCATTCACTCTTGTGTCTATTGGTTTCCATAAGAGGCCTGTTAAAGACCACATCTTACCACTGCTGACAATTTTCCCTTCGATGGTGGGAGACACACACCATGCAGGATGCCCAGCAGTTTCATCTGAGTGCCAGACAAAGAGTTGAAGAGGCCACAGTTACAAGTCGCTAGGGCCTTCCAGAGACTCCCCTACCCAGCCCTTCCCTCTGCAAAAACCATTCCTCCCTTTTTTCTTCTCCCCTTGGCCTCAGCACAGGAAGATGTCATTCAGCCCATAGTCATTTGGCACCAACTCTCCGAAAGAGCGTCTTACACAGAGAATTAAGGGAAAGAATTAAGTCCCTCCTTGAAGCAATTAATGTTGCTCCCAGTATTTAATGCTGCAGCTGAACTTCCAGGATCATGAGGAGGTTCCCCTTGCTCTCTGACTATTTTGCAGTCAGCTGGGACAAAGGGTGGGGTTGGTGGAGAAATGCTGCCATGACAACCCATGATCCCAATTTCTGACTCGTCTACCGAAGCTGCATTTCATAAGAGCATGGTTTCTGACTTTATCCTTGCATGTGAATGTGCAGAGTCAGTGGCAGTCTGCTCAGATGTAGAGAACATCATAGTTTTCACACAAGCTCTCCATTCAACAGGGATCACTGCGTAGCGATCAAGATATTTTTCCCACCTTAGCTGAAGGGCGCTGGAACTAATTATAAAAGGACTGGCTTGTATTCATAATAATGTCTTTCACAGGATATCCCAAATCACTTTACAAGCAACAGATCATTTTTCAAATGTAGTCACTAGTACGGAGAAAAATACATTAGGCAATATGTACACTGTAAAGTTCACAGACAGCAAATGAATGGGTAACCAGATGATCTGTTTTTGTGAGCATTCATTCCAACGGAATGTTCAGCAAGACATCAGGAGCTCTGTCTTTTCCAACCTAAATATTTCAACAGATATTTTAAGTTTACCTGAGTAGATAGACAAACCACATTTTATGGGCAGCATGGTGGCACAGTGGTTACCAATGCTACCTCACAGTGTCAGGAACCCCAGTTCGATTCTTGGGTCACTGTCTGTGCCGAGTCTGCATGTCTTCCCCATGTCTGCTTGGGCTTCCCCTAGGTGCTTCAGTTTCCTCTGAAAGGTGTGCTGGTTAGAGGTGCATTGGCCATATTAAATTTTCCTTCAGTGTACCTGAACAGGGGCCAGAGTGTGGCGATTCGAGGATTTTCACAACAACATCATTAAGGTGTTAATGTGATACTAATAAATAAACTTAAACACCTCAGCTCAAAATGCAGAGCTCTTTCAGTACTGCTGTGAAGTGCCAACTATAGGGCCATTCAACTGTGCAACTTACTCACTCACCTGATCCATGTTGGTGCAAATACTGTCCCCATTATTGTTGAAAACTTGCTCAGTATCATCTCAGGCAATATTTAACAATGAGCTGTTTTCATCGGGAAAGCTTCCCAGACCTGCAGAAACCGGAGACAGGATTAGGAGCAAAACCTGAAACACAGTGCCTGATTGAGGGGCACAGCATTGGGAATGAGAGCCTGCTGAAAATCACTCCCCTGCCTTGCTGTTGACCATTAACAGCTCCTCCATCTGGGCGGCACCGTAACACAGTAGTTAGTATTGCTGCCTCAAAGCAACAGCGACCCAGGTTTGACTCCCTGATTGGGTTCACTGTCTATGTGGAGTTTAAGCATTCTCCGTGTATCTGCATGGATTTCCTCCGGGTGCTCCAGTTTCCACCCACAATCCAAAGATGTGCGGGTTAGGTTAAGTGGCATTGCTAATTCACCCCATAATGCCAGGAGGACTAGCTGGGATAAATGCATGGAGTTATGGGGACAGGGCTTGGATTGGACTGTGGTAAAAGCAGACTCAATGGGCCAGATGGTCTCCTTCTGCATTGTAGGATTCTATGATTGATCTCGACCCCCCTCCCCATATCACAAAACCGCACTCCAGTGACGCTGCTGAACAAAAGGACTTTCTGATTGGTTGCAGCTCTGAGGGGACCAAATTTCTGCCCCCAGAGTCCTTGGTCCTGACAAAGACCCACCAATAATCATTTAATTGCCTGAAATATTAGGCTTTCCTGGAGGAGATAACATGGATCCTTCACCAATTCTCTAGGCAACAGGTGAGGCCCTTTCCCTTTCATAAAATGCACCCCTCCCCCGCCCTCCTCTCAGTTGGTATGCCCAAGCATTTTAAATCTTCTCTGCAATGAACTGCAATCTTTTCATGTGAGTAGGTATTGGGGGTGGGAGGCAGGGGTGAAATGTTAACCAATGGATGTAGTGACGTGGAAAAAGCCAGTAATGTACCACACCAAACTTTATTACACAAAGTTAAGGCTCGTGGGATTATGACAGCATGGATCAAGGATTGGTTAATGGACAGGAACAAGAACACAAACATGTGTTTTTGGATTGGCAGGTGTAAGGTGGACTTCAGCTATTTGCAGTCTAAATCAATGACTTGGATGACAGTAACGTAATATATCCAATTAAGCTGACGTGACGAGACTGAAAAAAAGTGAAGTAAGCTGTGAATGTTTACATTACAGACTACAACAACAGATGTGGACAGCTAAAGGGATGGACAAAAAGGTGAAATATAATGTAAAGAAATATGAAGTTTAACACTTTGAGAAAGAAAATTGAAAAGCAGACCAATTTTTGAAAAATTAGACACCAGGAAACATTGGCATTGAGAGAATGTACATGTACAAAATCATGGAAAGTTAAAGGTACAGCAGGCAAGAAAAAAAACAAATGATATATTGAAAGGGGTTACAGTATAAGAATAAAGCTCTCTTACGGTACTAATATAGGGCCTTCATAACATTACATCAGGAGTTCTGTACCCAGCTTTGGCCTCCTATGTAAGGATTTAAGTTAAACTTTATTTCTCAGTAGGCATACATTAATACTGCAATGAAATCACCGTGAAAATTCCTAGACTGAGAGGGAGGTTGATGAAGGTTTCACTGGACTGATTTCAGGGATGCACAGTTTGATCAGTGAGGACAACTTGAATAGGTCTATATACTTTGGCATTGAGAAGAATCAGAGGTGATCTCACTGAAATGTATAAAATTCTTAAGGAATATGACAGGGTAGATGTTGAAAATGTGTTTCCTCTGTCTGGCGATCAAACACCAGGGTTCACGGTCTCAGAATAAGGGATTAGCTTTTTGGAACTGAGAAAAGGAGATATTTCTTCACTCATGAGGCTTTCTCACAGGGCTGAAATGGTTGCCACAAGAAGACACAGGTTTAAGGTGCTGGGGAGTTGATACAAAAGAGATGTCTGGGGTAAGTTTTTCACTCAGAGTGGTGGGGTGCATGGAATAGTGGTGGGGTGCACCGTTGCCAGCAACGGTGGTGGAGGTGGATTGGATAGGGTCTTTTAAGACACTTTTAGATAAATACATGGAACTTAGTAATATAGGGGGTTATAGGTAAGCCTAGTAATCTCTAACGTAGGGACATGTTCCGCACAACCTTGTGGGCTGAAGGGGCTGTATTTTTTCTATTTTTTTTATAGTTTTTCTATATTTCTATGTTCTAAAAGTTTGTGAATATATCCCAGAGAGCTGTGGAAGAAGCATCATTGGTTTTATTCATGACAGAAATCAATAGATTTTTATTACTAAAGGGAGTAAGTTAAATGGGGATAGATAACGCAATGAAATTATGGTAGAAGGTGAACTATGACCTTCTTGATTTGTTTTGATTTTGATTTGGTTTTTCATGTCACATGTATTGGTATACAGCGAAAAGTATTGTTTCTTGCGTGCCAGACAGACAAAGTATACCATTTATAGAGAAGGAAAGGATGCAGAATGTAGTGTTACAGTCATAGCTAGGGTATAGAGAAAGATCAACTTAATACGAAGTAGGTTCATTTCAAAGTTTGATGACAGCTGGGAAGTAACTGCTTTTGGGTTGGTTAGTACGTAACCTCATACTTTTGCATTATTTTTTTCAATGCAAAATGCTGGAAGAGCTATCTGGTTCATCAATATCCCTTTAGGGAAGGAAATCTGCCGTCCTTACCTACTCTTGTCTACACGTGACTTCAGGACCACAGCAATGTGGTTTACACTTAGTTGCCCTCTGGAATAATTTAGTAAGCCACTCAGTTGAATCAAATCACTAGAAAGTCAATGACAAATTGAACCAGATAGCATCGACCTCAGCACCAGAAACGACAACAACAGGCAGACAAACACATCCCTGTCAACCTCTTTCCTCACATCAGAGGGTTTCTGCCAAAATTAGCAGAGCTGTCTTACAGACTAATCAAGCAACAACCTGACATAGTCATATTCATAACATCATACCTGACAGATAAAGTCTCAGATATGACCATCCCTGGGTGTGTCCTGTCCCAATGGTAGGACACACCCAGTAGAGATAGTGGCAGTAAAGAGTTGGAATCTACGCAGGTTCAATGAAGAGTGAAGGAGGGCTTGCCATGAGGAGCACAGGCTAGTTCTAAAAATAAGGTGTTAGTCTGGTGTAGCTACAACATAAGACAATGAGGGCATTAGCTATATGGAGAAATTGGCAAGGGTATTAGCTATGAAGAGAGGTTGGATAAATTTGTTTGTTCTCACTAGAACAGTGGAGATTGAGAGGTGACCTGATAGAGGTTTATAAGATTATGATGGCATGGACAGAGTGGATAGTCAGATGGTCTTTTCTAGGGTAGAAAAATTAAGTGCTCTGGGACATTTTTAAGGGGTACAGGTTGCCTTTGAGCAGTTAATGCTAGCTTTAAACGGCCCTTGCCACTCATGATATTGGCCTCCTGAAATGATGGTGAGTCTAACAACAGCACAAGCTGGATGCTGAAATTATTTAAAACAGCAGGTGGTGTGTGGTTAGCATACTGCCTGCATGACATTAAACAATTGGAGGTTAACTGAGGATTGGAATCCCCATACATGATGTTGGGGATTATCAAGTGTAGCTGCCATTCTTTCAAGTTACATCCTTCTGCTTTTTGCATACGGCTGCAGATGCTTAGTGTCCATTCAAAGCTTGTGCATCTAAGTAATGGTTCTCTTATCAAGGGTTATCAAAGGGTACATAGAACATTACAGCACAGAACAGGCACTTTGGCCTTCGATGTTGCGCTGACCAATTAGGAAAAAGCAATGACCCTCTAACTTAAACCATTCCCTTTTCGTCCATAAACTTATCTACTAACCTCTTAAACGCCACCAAACTTGGCGCATCTACAACTGCAGCAGGCAGGGCATTCCATACCCTTACCACCCTCTGGGTAAAGAACCTACCTCTGACATCCGTCCTATAACTACCACCCCTTAATTTAAAGCTATGTCCCCTCATGTTAGCTTTCTCCATCCTAGGAAAAAGGCTATCACTGTCCATCCTATCTAAATTTCTAATCATCTTATATGTTTCAATAAGGTAGTTATCAAGTAGAATGGTTGGCTATTACTACGCTGTAAACCTAATCAGATGATTAACATCCATGTTTGTTGAGGTTAATTTCAAGTGTCTACAGCACTGGAATTTGATATTTCTCTACAAGTTAAACATGACTCCATTGTAAGATTTTAAGTGCTTCTAAATTAAGTTTTTGGATGAAAGTGGCACTGTAAGGTCAGCATTCATTGCCCTTCCCTAATAGTTTATCAAATTGAGCAACATGCCCAGGCCACCTTCAAGGGTAGCAAAGTAATATAATATTTTTCTTCTCTAAGAATACAGAAGATTGGACTTCAAAGAATTTTTTTATATCCAATGGCCATAATAGAAACATAGAATTCCTGCAGTGCAGACAGATGCCACTTGGCGCATGAAATCTGCGCCAGCTCTCCAAAAGAGCATCTTACCCATGCCCATCCTGGGCAATTAGGCTAATCTACTTTTCTCACACATCTTTGGACATTAAGGGGCAAGTTAGCACGGCCAAATCAACCTAACTTGCATACCTTTGGATTGTGGGTGGAAACGGAAGCACCGGGAGGAAACCCACACAGGCATGGGGAGAATGTACAAACTCCATACAGATGGTCACCCAAGGCCAGAATCTAACTCAGGTCACCAGTGCTGTGAGGCAGCAGTGCTAACCACAGTACCAATGTGCAGCCTGGATATTAATCTCCTGAATCTCCTTCACATAGAAATTATAAAATTCTATGTGCCACCATGGGTGGCATGGTGGCACAGAGGTTGCCACTTATGCCTCACAGTGCGAGGGACCTGGGTTCAATTCCTGGCTTGGTTTTGTGTGGAGTTAACATGTTCTCTCTGTGTCTGTGTGGATTTCCTCTGGGTGCTCCGGTTTCCTTCCATAGTGCAAAAGGCATGCTGGTTAGGTGCATTGGCCATGCTCAATTCTCCCTCAATGCACCCGTGCAGGCGCCGGAATGTGACAACTGGGGATTTTCACAATAACTTCATTGCAGTGTAAATGTAAGCCTACTTGTGACACTAATACATAAACTTAAACTTAACTAAAATTTACATTGTTACTTTTGTCAATCTAATCAAAAGGCAAGTGCCAAAATTACCTGTGAATCCCGTTTGCCTTTTGTAATAAATCTTTGGAGGCAGAAGTACCTTCACCAAAATTCCTTTATTTACAACACAGTCAGCAGTCTACCTCCAGGGGTGCCAGAGGAACTGACACACCCCGTTAAGTACAAGGCAAGGATTCCCTGATTGGACCACCAATTGGATGCTTAATCAAGGAGTTCATGCTTCAATGTGCCAGAAAACAAAAGAAACTAATGCAAATACACTGTCAGAGTCTCTTACTTTTTTCTGATGTCCCAAAACAGTCAATGAATTATTTTTGAAGTGTAGATATTGTCTTGTGAAAAGTGCAGCAGCCAGTTTGCACACTATAACATCTCGCAAAAAACAATGAGTGCTCAGTTAATCTATTTTCATGTTACTGTCTGAGAGAAGGTTGTTGGCCAGCACGTTTTTTACATTCATTCAAAATGCACATAGGATCTTTGTGCCTGTCCAAAATTGGCCTTGCTTTAACGTCTCATGTAATAGAGTAGACAAGACATTACTGGTGCAGGACACACTACATGAAGGAATAACCTGCTCCACTTGCTCAACTTCTGGTGCTTTGAACTCTTCATGAAAGAAAAAGGTTCCGCGACTAAACTAAGTTAGGATCAGCTTTGACCTTATCGAACGAAAGGTTTATTGAATTGTAGAGGATCAATAACTTTTAGTTCCTTGAGCTTTAATAGGCATCATCTTGAATAGTTCTCCAGCTAGACCCCACTTTCCTTGTCTCCTACCACCAATCCCTCCCCCCACCCTGCACCCCACCAGGCCTAAAATGTTAGTTCTTCATAATTGTAGAGGGTGTTAATTAAGTGTTGTTTTCTTCAAGCAAGTCAGTGAATTAAAAGAGAAGAAAAACTTTGAATTAGCATATCTAAAAGGAAGGAGCAATCTGAATTGAAAGAATTGTTTCCACAGTAATGTATCATTTTAACAGGGATGAAAAAGAGTTGTCAAAAAAAGATTTGGCAAATACACCCTTCAAACTATCCGCTGTACACACCAGGCATACAAAGCATCAATTTCAACAGACAAAAGTTCAGTTCTCTTGTTTTGCTCTTTTTAAAGCATATCTCAGAATGTCATTTCACTTCACAGCTTTAGAGTTATTTAAAAAGTTTTCCCCATTGATTAGTGATATTTCGGTTTGCACTATGGATCCTACTTTTAATTTTTGTATGTATGTTCGAGTATGTGTGAATATATGGTAATACACTAAATTGAATAGACTGTAATTAACCTTCACATGTACCAGATGAGAGCTTCATCCAGGATTGTACCACAAAAGGAGTTTATTTGATTCCCCCTGCTTGCACCATCCAGTCTACCCTGACAGGTTATGATGTGCCTCTCCACAGGCCCCTTTCAAATTAATAAAGAGAAATTTGACAAAGGTTCACTTTTGTTTGGTGACAGATGATCTTGTCAGTTCTTGGGATCATTAATCATTGTCAGGAATGCCATAAAATTGAATTGGGATGATTTTCACATTCTTGGGATGAGGTTGCCATGCGGTGAGGGATGACCATAATTAGGTAGTTCACAGGAAGCAGAAGTATAAACAAACTCAAAACATGGGAAATCACCCTGCCGTGTTTGAAGAATTAGTGTGATCATATCTGCATAACCTAATTTTCTTCTCCTATTTCTTTACAGATTAACATGAATTGCCTTGAACTTACACTTAATGTACATGAGCTTTTTGTTATCCTCTGATTTAAAGATAAAATATGAATCAATCGTCATGCATTAGGTGAGTGCTGTGGAAGGAAATATTAATATATGGCAAGGGCAGCATCTATGCATTGTGATGCTTAACACAGTGAAAATGGAGTTAAAGTCCAGTACTCTTTGCTGGATTTAAGCTGCCAGTTAAACAAGCTCAAGCTTTTCTGATGAGACAATGGGTCATTTGACTGACCAGTGCCTTACACAGCTATCACAGATGAACAAGTATCTCATTTGCTGCTACAGTTTGGATTTCTGTGTCTTTGAGATAGAGAAGGAAACTGTCAGAAGTTGACCTTACATTTTCTGATTGCTGTCTCGGTAGCAGATGGAAAGTGTACATGATAGAACATAGAACAGTACAGGCCCTTTGGCCCTCAATGTTGTGCCGAGCTATGCCCAAACTCAAGATTAAGCTATTCCACTCTCTATCGTTCTGGTGTGTTTTATGTGCCTATCCAATGACCACTTGAAAGTTCCTTCACTTTCACTGGGTCAAAACAGATTATTTATCCAGGAACTAAGCTAATATTCTGGAAACCCAAATTCGAATCCTGCCATGGCAGATGGTAGAATTTGAATTTAATGAAAGAAAATCTGGAATTAAGAATCTACTGAAGACCATGAAACCATTATTAGGAAAAACCCATCTGCTTCATTAATGTCCTTTCGGGAAGGAACTCTGCCATCCTTACCTGGTCTGGCCTACATGGGACTCCAGAACAACAGCAATGTTGTTGACTCTATATTGCCCATGGGCAAGTAAGGATGGACAATAAATGCTGGCTAGCCGGTGACACCCTTGTCCCACAAATTAATTTAAAAAAATTGGGATGGGCAATAAAATGTAGGCTTAGCCAGCAACACCCACATCCCATGAAAGAATAAAAAAAAGAGTACAAAAACTGTGCACAGTATTCCTGGTGTGGTACCACAAAAGTCCTTAAAATTGTGGCAAATTTTCTTATTCTTGTATTAGCATTCTCCTACAATAAAAGCCCAATATGTTATTTGCTTCCTAATAGTTTGTAGAGCCTGTGCACAACCTTTATGTGTTTCTTGTACAAGTATACCCAGGTGTCTCTGGATCTCATCATTTCAAGTGTCAGACTTTTAAAAAAAATACTGCTTTTTATTCCTACCAAAGCAAATAATCTCGCACCTCCTAACAACATATCAGATCTGCCATCTTGTGCCCCATTCATTTAACCTGTCAATATACTTTGTGTCTTCCCCACAGCTTCCATTCCCACTCATGGTCTGCATATCTCTACCACTGTTTGCCCAGCCAAGGGGGAAATATTCCACTCACAGAATTTTCCCACTCGATTGACCCACTCCCTATCCATTGATGTAATGGGAATCCTGACTTTAAAAGTCGGGTTCCTGACTTACATCTACTTGAAGGTGTTTGCATCTGATTGCTCCTGCACATTAGACTGTCCATTCACATCGGCATGAGGGCACACCAACACCGATAATGATAGATTTGCTACGATGTAAGCCTGGTGAACTGAACTTGTGGGAAGTGCATAAGTTGGTACAGCCCCTAGGAGTGAGGTGGTTATGCCTGGGTAGTACCCTGTGCCAGAGGGCAGTGCCAAGGGAAGTTCTGGGGGGAAGGTACTGGGGTTCTATCGTGGGGACGGGGGGGTTTGGAGTTATATAGTGGGGAAAGAGATAACTTCTCATGAGTAGGGAGTTTTTCTGTGAGATGTTACTTTTTTCTATTTGAGCACCCCAATCTTTCAGAGATTCTTTCACAGCCTACCTTGTTTGCATGACATTGTGGGACCTGCTCCTTCATCTTTCGTTTGAAGTATCAAAAAATAGCGCGAAAAGCCATCAGTGCAGACGATGACTCTGCTTTTTCCACCCACGCTGACAGTTTAAATAAAGTATTGGAATATTCCACCCAAGACCCCTCTTTCCAGAATTGCCTCAATTACCCCATTACCTGGTTCTGATTGTGTGACCTTTCTAATATCCTGCAGACCCAGAGAAGATAAGTAGAGGTAGGATTACAGCTGAGGTTCTTTTACTCACTGGCAGGGTGTAAATGATGTCCAGGCACATTTCATGGCCATTTTTATTCATTCCTCTTCTTTGAAATTTACTGATTCAGTATTTTTGAAATTCATGTTGTATGGAAACTTATCATTCTGAAATATGATCATTGGCCCTTTGAATGAGAAAAAATTGAAATGTGGCCATTCCCTCACCAGAAGAGGTAGGAACAGGCTGGCTTCAGGTTATGCACTGTCCATGTTCTCTGTTGAAATCAGCCCTGGTCAATCATTTGAGGTTAGCAGATCGATTTTTCAATTCTGTTTATAATTAAGATGCTTACGTTATCGAAAATCTTAAGTTATTATTAAAAACGTCTGTTTTGTATTCAATGTTAACATTTAGAAATGAGCTGTTGTTTGTCCTGTTGGAAAGAATGAAAATATAAAATTGGCAGTGAGAATGGCATATTTTCCATTGCATGATGTGCCAAGAATCCTTGTGAATACAGCTTGAAATTGCATTTCACGGTAGTATTTTGCATTGCATTTTCCAAGGAAAATAATTATTCCACATCACTTTTCTTGGCTTTGTGCCATGTGTACTTTTTAAAGTCAGAAGTTCTTAAATAAACTTTGAACAATTGCTTCAGTTTAACAAAGTGTACTTAGTTAATTTCACATCAAACATTATATTTCATGTGTCAAACCGACCTCCATTTGTTTCAATTGAATAAAATAATTACTACAGAAAACTTAAAACCAGTTAATTGCTATCATCTCTTGAGATCAAATTTTGTCCATACATCGAAACTCAATCATGCCTGAAGTTTACTTCTAAATAAGTGTTTGTACACCTCAATGTACAAGAATAATGCAGAAGACCATCATAACCAGTGCTTAATAAAGATAATGCCTCACAGTAATTTTCAAAAGAATATAACCAGGTCTAGCAATATTAGGGATGCACGAATAGTGTCATAGAATCCCCACAGCGCAGAACGAGGCCATGTGGCCCATCAAGTCTTCACTGACTCTCCGACAGAACAACTTATCCAGGTTCTACTCCCATAACCCTGCATATTTACCTTGCTAATTCCCCTCACCCCAACACTTTGGGACACCAAGGGACAATTCGACATTGCCAATCTATCTAACCTGCACATCTTTGGACTCATGGACTTTTTTAAAAATCCAATGGGTTGATTGGTTTGATAATTTGGAAGTAAGTTTTGGATGGTCACCTGCATAAAAAATAAATAATATTTCCAGGTTCCCTGCCACTCCAGATAAAAAATTACTAATTAAAATTAAGTTATATTGATGCACTGTTGATTCTGTCCTTTGAAAATGTTTTGTCTTTTATCAAAGGTTGACTCAGTTATGACAATGAAAAACACAATATTAATTGTACAAGTGAGATCATCGCATGTGAAATAAATACAAATTCATAGGATCAAATTCCACAAGATTAGAAGATTGATTAGAAAAAATGGGTCATCATCCCCTCTGATTCACACTTTTTAGAAAACAAACTCTGCTATCTTTGTTTTACATAATTAACCTATATTTAAATATGTCCAGTGAGTCCCTATATTCATCTTTGGCACACCTTCCAAGTAAAGATTAATGCATACTTGCCTTAATGCCTGATAAGAAATGAGCTGAAGAAGGGAAGTTAACTTTTCAGACTTCTTTGTTTGTGTTGGGCGAAGCAGTGACACAGTGGTTAGGACTGTTTGCCTCACAGTGCCAGGGACCTAGGTTCGATTCCCAGCTTGGGTCACTGTCTGTTTGGAGTTTGCATGTTCTCCCTGTGTCTGCCTGGATTTCCTCTGTGTGCTATGGTTTTCTTCCACAGTTCAAAGATACGCAGATCAGGTGAATTGGTCATACTAAATTGTCCTTCAGGCACTGGAGTATGGTGACTCGGAGATTTTCACAGTAACTTCATTACAGTGTGAATGTAAGCCTACTTGTGAATAATAAATAAACTTTACTTAATTACTTTTACTTTGAATAAATTTTACGTATTTTATGCGGTACACTTTTAGATAACAAAAACGATTTTGTATTTTTCTGAAAATGCTATTAGCTATTGCTATTACTGTATAAGAAAAAAAGAAATAACTTGCAATTAAATAGTAACTTTTATATCATTAGGATATTCCATAACATTTTATGGGCAATGAATTGCAATGACTATAGAAAAAGAGGCAATAATGGCAATTTTGCAAACAACAGAATTCCCCACAAATAGCAAACGGCATTTCAGAAATGTTTGAGGGATGGATGATGGTACTTTGTTGTCCTTCTTGGAGTTGTACCCTGGGATCTTTTATGTACACCCAAGGAAACAGATTATGTCTTGATTAACTTGTCTCATCTGAAAAATGGTGCTTTAGATAGGCATATGGATGATATTGGAATAGTTTAGGTTAGAGGCGCAACATCGAGGGCCGAAAGGCCTGTACTGCGCTGTAATGTTCTAGATAGTGTAGCACCCTACTTAGTGCTGCAGGGAACAGTTAATCTACATTATGAGCTAAATGTTTGTAAAGGTGGTTGAATCGGACTGGGTTTTAAGTTTTTCACCCCTGCTTCACAGAGTTGTCCAAATGAAACAAAAGCTGCCTCCAGCCATGCTTGATTTTCATCAGCTAGAAGTGCGAAACATGACCTGTGCAGACTGGACCTGGTGGAAGCAGTTCTATCTTTGTTGGATTGCATGGATAGGATGAGTACACTTTTTGAGAGGTAAGGTATCCTTTTAAATATCATCCCATGACACCAATGGGAGAGGTCAGGTGCCTTTGGGAGAGGTAAGATTTTTTTTTAAGAGCAACACAGCACGGGGAACAGGCCCTTCGGCCCAACGAGCCCGCGCCGCCGTCATAACTATATAGTAGCAAACCCATTATCCTATTATGTTATTCCTATATAATAATATATATATTATTCCTAATATGGAAAACTCTCACTATAGGAACAATTTGTTTCCCAATCAGCCTAAGAGCGAATTTTTGGGTTGTGGGAGGAAACCGGAGTGCCCGGAGAAAACCCACGCAACCACGGGGAGAACGCGCAAACTCCCGCAGACACCGGCCCAATTCCAAGTGTCTGCACAGCCACATCGATAGTCTCTGAGCTGTCATGGTGCCCTTCAGATGGTCCACATAAAGCACTCATTTACGACATGAGGTACCAGGCAACCCATGAATCAACATCCAAGAGCTGTACCCGCACCACCTGCCGAATGCATGCTCAATGTTGGTCAAGTATGGACCGAATTACCTGTGGAAAAAAGCCGTAGTTAAACAGTCCTAATATATCCCTCTATCTGCATACCGCTCATGTGGCTGTCCAAGAGACCCTTAAACAGCCCCAGCGTGCCTGCTCCCACCACCTTACTCGGCAGTGCATTCCACACCCCCACTACCCTTTGTGTGAAAAACTGCCCTCTAATATTCGTCCTATACATAGCCCCCCTCACCCTATGGCCATGACCCCTCATCCTATCCATTTCTAAAGGTGGAAAAAGTTTACCTCCATTTACTCTATCTATACCCCTTATAATCTTATACATGTTCTTTGGATTGTTAAAAATAGATATAAATGGGTGTAAAGAATATGTAAACTCATTGAAACTATCAAGCTTAATGGAACTGTCCAGTTCATTGCAACTGCCAAGATCATTAGAATTGTCAAGCAGTCAAGGCATTTAAAACTTCTGCCAATTAAACATTTAATTGCGTTTAAAAAAAATGCTTGCTATTTCACTCTGTCTGTTGACATAGGCCCGAGGGCTATGATTGTTAGATTAAGATTGTATGACTGATTTCACAGTCTTACATTATTATATAGTAAGCACCTCTTAATTTGATTGATAGCTTCAAGTAGTTATAGACATTTTAATGTAGGACTATGAATTGAAATGCTTGTTTTGTGAGGGGTCAAAGGAGATTAAATTGAATGAATGGGCTTACATCAATGAGAATCTTTTATTGAAATAATGAATTATTCAACAAACACTGACTAATTTCTTTTTATCTCATCTCAACATAGATCCTGAGACCTGTCCATGGTGGATACTGGGTGACTTAGCAAGACACATTGAAGAAAAAAGAGTAGTGTTTGGAGACAGGGGGCGGTGGGCAGCATGGGTTAGCATGTGTTTGTCTTCAGGCTATCAATGGGTCATGTGTGATGGGTAGAAAGGCATTTATGGCGTGAAGGGTATAAGTTTCCAAGGGAGGAGGTATAAGGAGCTAAGGCTGTTTTATGTTTTATTGCTTTTTTGAAAAGCACCATGGCCAGTGCACCAAGGCATGCTTTTGCCCATCCCACCTCTGCAATTGGCAGCCTCCACCCTTTCTCCATGTTGGCCTGGCATGATTCCCATATAAAGCCATCCACCACACCACCCTCCCCTCACCCACAACCACCCCTCTCCCCTCCTCCCCCCAACCCCTTCCCCACCATTGGTCTTGAAATTCTGACTATCTGGAGTACCTTCTTCTTGATTGGGTTTGTGCATTCAGGAATGCCCTAACACTGCACTTCTGAGCCAAGACTGGAGATGCAGGCTAATGCGCTCTGAGTCAAAATCTCAAAACAAAGGTTGCCATCAATGTCCATGGTTCATAGCACAAGGATGATCTTAATTTAAACTACCCAAACGACTACCTTGGTTGCTAAAGTTGGTTAAATGATCTAATTGCCAATGTGCCACACTGATCTCCCCAGTCTTCTAACCTGTTCTTCTAAGCAGTTGGCAATAATATTTCTCTGAAACCTTTTGGGGTCCTCATTTATAAAAGCAGTTTGGCATGCAGGGACTGTCAATTTCATCCTGAGCATAAAAGTCAGATGAAGGCTGTGTGGACAGGACCTGGAAAGGATCAAATACGTTTTGAAAATTTACTTGTTGGTATCTAGAGGAGATTGTGTCATTATCAAGGCCCTAGAAGAAATACCTAGGCTTCCAAAGAATGCCACGTTGAAGATTACAAGACATTAGCAAGGTCACATTTGGAATGTTATGTACAGTTCTGGTCACTATTATAGAAAAAGTATAGAAATGATTTACCAGGGTTCTATTGGGACTTGGTGGTTTGAGTTACAAGGAGAAGCTGGATTGACTGGACTTCTTTTCCTGCAGTTTAGGAGGCTTAGGGGTGATTTTATAAAGGTCTATAAAATAATGAAGGGCATAGATGATGTAGATAGTCAACATCTTTTCCCAAAGATAGGAGAGTCTAAAACTAGAGGACATAAGTTTAAGGTGAGAGGGGAAAGAAATAAAAAGGCCCAGAGTGGCATTTTTTTTCACTCAGAGGATGGTGCGTTTCTGGATTGAGCTGCCAGAGGCAGTAGTCAAGGTGGATACAATTTTGTCTTTTAAAAAGCATTTAGGCAGTTACAAGGGTAGGCTGAGGATTGAGCTTAGTGCTAAAAACTGGGTGGCATAGACAAATTGGACTGACGGGTCTGTTTCCGTTCTGTAAACTTCTATGACTCTATGATCTCCTGTTCTGAGCTCCCTCCCTCCGTCCCCAAAATTTACCTTGCTGTCAGAACCACTGCTTTCTTGTCTGCATTTGATGATCTCCTGCTACCAGGAATTCTGTTCCAATCTATCGAGTAGCAATCACTTTCCAGCCATTTCAGGCTACAAAGCACCTGGGGTGAGTCCACAACTTCAAATTGATCAGACCTCAAGGTCAGGAGATTATGCCATTTGTATCCTAATTAAAATCAGAACTTGCAAATCAGATTGTTAGCCTTTTTTGGAATGCCTCAACCCTTCTGTTTGCAACATTATTGACATAATTGCTACATATTGTGATAGGCATATTACTATCCATCTTTTTATCCATTAGGTAACATTATCCAGGCTGAATTAAAATCAATGCAATTCTAATTCATACTACTATTTTTCCTACATTATGTGCCATCAACATTTATAGAAATAAAATTTTAACTTTCTTTCAATTACAAGCAAACACTGAAAGTTGTTTTCAATGCTCTTTTTTAATTTAGAGATCATAATATTTCTGATTTTTATTTGTATTCAGCATGCTTTGGTTAGCCCTAATGGTTGTGACCACAAATAGAATTCAGTCATCCACTGTTGTAATTTGATCAGCAGCATTGGAACCATTGCGTGGGTTTGTCAACTTTTCAAAAACTCACTTCCTCACTTCAAAAAGAAATTGGCAGTGCTGTAGAAATATAGAAACTAGAAACAGGAGATGACCATTCAGCCCTTCAAGCCTGCTCCATTGTTCATTTTTATCATAGCGGATCATCAAATTCAATATCCTGGTCTCCCCCTCCCCACCATAATCCTTGATCCCTTTAGCTCCAAGATCTATATCTAGTTTGTTCTTGAAATCACGATGTTTTGGCCTCAATGTCTGTGATATTGAATTCCACAGATTCACCACCTTCTGGGTGAAGAAATTTCTTCTCACCTCAGTTCTGAAAGATTTATCCCTTATATTCAAATTATGACCCTTGGTTCTGCATTCCCCAACCATTGAGCCAACCCTGTCTAACCTTATTAGAATTCTATAAGTGACCATGTTGCTATACTACTTGCCAAGTTGCTATACCACTGACATGCTGTTGAAATCAGTGAGATCATGATAGGACCATTTTTCATCAGCTAGCCAAATTTAAATTAACCCATAAGGAGTATCAGTTAGTGTTAACTGAGTAACAATCTACTGGTAAAGTTCCTACAGTCATTTTATAACCAGTCCATTCTTCTTTCTATTCATTTAAATGGAAGCAAAACTGATGGTTTTATAATGAGTGAGAGATCTCCTCTGCCAGCTCCCTTTCCATGCAATAAAGAAACAAAAATTACCTCTGAGTCTTTCAAATTTGTGGTTTTAGCTTTGATGGCCCAACACCAAACTGCTAAACTCCTAATCCCAAAAAGCAAATTAATAATTTTATACTAAATGGCATTCTCATCCCTAATGTTAATGACTATTTTTACAACTCATTCCCAATTACAAGTATTAACACAATTGTTCCAACATAGCCTTCAATTGGCCAACTTTCCTAAATGAATCATAGAAATCCTATTGTGCAGAAGGTGCCATTCAGCCCATCAAGCTGCACTGACAACCATCCTATCCTCTTGGCGCCATCTAGTTATCCTGCTAATCCTCTGATACTGAGGTGCAATTTAACATGATCAATCAACCAAACAGGCACATTTTTGAAGGGTGGGAGGAAGCCAGAGCACCCGGAGGAAACCCATGCAGATACAGGGGGAATATGAATACTTCATGCAGAGCCAAAGCTGGAATTGAACCCAGGTCCTTGCCGCTGTGAGGCAGCAGTGCTAATCGCTCTGTAACCATGCTGCTCTGAACTGAGAATAGAACAAATATTTTAATGTGTCATGCGATGGGTATTTGAAGGGTGGGGGCAGGATTACATATTGAGTTTAAATTCATCTTGAAATCAGGATTTAGGTGTTGCATATTTAATCAACATATATTATCTGTACTTCCTTAAACAGTTAAAATGAGATAAAGAAAGAATATTAACCCAACAGATTTGCTGTTTTTTTTTAACTATGATCAAATAACACACTAGATCAATACTTGGCCTTCTTCAAACATAATGTTAATCTGGCGGCCAGTATATATGAGATTCCATGTTTCCTGGAACACTGATACAGCCTCTGCAGGTGCTCTTGTGTTTGCCATCAGTGTAGGGGCAGTCAGAATCTGTAATTATAAACCAAGAGAACTAATTAATTGCGAAGGAACCACATTGCTGACCAATAATTATTAACCATGTCATTATTTAGGGAAATAGTAAAATGACAAAGTGTTAACTTTGAGTACAGACCTTTCACTTGGCAATGCTATTTTGTACTTTGAAAGCAATTTTTTTTAAAATTATTTTTCTGTTAATTTATTGTGAAAAAGGTTTTAAGAGTTGTTTAGCAATGATCTTTGCCCAGCTAGTAAATAAGGAAATTACTTGATTAAATAGTTGTACAGTGTAGTAATGTCACCATAAATGGAATGCATTTTAAAACTGCTTTGCTAATATGTAAAACTGGTGGTGCAATTGGCAGCCTGTTGTAGACACCATCTGATCCTCCCTTCCAACAATTGTCACCAAAATGAAAATCGACTGGTTTCTATGATAGGCACCCAATCTGCAATGCTGACTTTATGCCCACGTTGAGGTTTAAAAATTGCACCAATATCTATTCATGTTCTTAGTTTTAACATTTTGAAGATCATTAAAAAAAGTATGTTGTAATATATAGGCCTGAATTTTTCAGATGGTGGGGTCTCACTTCCCTTCCATCTGAAGAGTCAGCAGACAACACATCCCCGCTAACTCTTGAGTATTCTGCAGCCGTACAATGGTCTCATACTATTATTGCTAGACTATTAATTCAGCAACTCAGCTAATTTTCTGAGAACCTGGGTTCAAATCCCACCAAGGCAGATGGTGGAATTTGAATTCATTGAAAAATACCTGGAATTAAGACTCTACTACTGACCATGAAATCATTGCCAAATGGCCTCCTTCTGCAGGGATTCTATGATTCTAAGTAAATGTATCTAAGACCATTGCTTCCCCTATGCAAGTTTAATCCTGCCAGCCTAAAAATTGAGGCTGGGCACAGACTGGTCCTTAAGATGCCAGGAATTGGCCATTCAGACGCTTTAATTGAAGCAACAGTAGGTTTCCTTTTTGAGCCCTTGCCTGACATAAAATCATTGTGTTCTCAAGATGGATGGGAACCAAAAGGGGACCCCGTTCATTCAATTTCACCCTCCTGACTCACCGAAAAACACAATGGTGGGGAGCATGAAATTCTGGCAAATGTGCAATACAGTACTACAATCCTTGCTGTATTTTACTATACTGTGTAAGTGGCTGGTCAGTGCAGTCAAAAATATGATTATATCACAGTACTTAATTTTTTCAAAGTCTCCTGTTTGTCTCAATTTATGTAGTTCTATTTATCTGGTGAAAAAGTAGTTCTCAGTCATCTAGATCTTGTGTGCGCATTTGGATTACTTTGTTATCTGAGGAATAGTGAATGGAAATGAACAAACATCAGTTAACATTCCCATTTCTGAATTCCTGATGATGACAGTCATTGATGAAGTAACTGCAAGTAAGTGGGTTGAGCACATGACCTGTAGAATTCCAGCAACATTTTCTAGGGTCTGAGATGATTGGCTTCCAACAGCCACAACCACCTCTCTTGTGCTAGGTGTTAATTCAAGCCTGTTTTCCTGCCGATTCCTATTGATTTAAATCTTACTAGTGTTCCTTCATGATCAAATTTTGCCTTGATCTTGAGGACAGTCACTCTCACCTCACTTTTGGAATTCAGCACTTTTGTTGAAATTTACCGAGGCTTTAATATGGTCTGTGTTTAAGAGGTTCTGATGCCATCCAAACCGAGCGTGAGTGAAAAAGTTTTTGGTGAGCAAGTGTTGCTTAATGGCACTGCCAATTTCACTTTCCATCAGTTTGTTGATGATTCACAAGATTGTTGAGGTGGTAATTTAACTGGATTGCCTTGCTTTTCGCCTTCGGCGTGCTGTGGCTGGGACGACAGTGATGGGCTAAATGGCCTCCTTCTGCAGGAATTCTAGAATTCCAGTTGTTCATCTCCACCATTAAGGTTGCCAGAGTCTCATCCTTGAACCTGGTGTTCCATCTTCTTTCTTTAGAATTGTAGCAAAAGCAATCAGCGGTAACTTCGTGATTCTGTCTAACTTTCCTTCAAGGACAGAATTTCTTGAAGAGGAAGGAACAACCTATCTGCATCATGTTTTATCTACAAATGCTACTGCTCTCCCTGTTCAATGGTCAGACAGCTGGCAGTGAGGGTCCCATATTGTCCAAAGCTACTGCCAGGTAAGCGAGGAGGCAGTACCAATTTTATATGCTGCCTTCTATCTTGGCAACAAGTGCAGAGAAGTGCAACACTGGAGCCTAGGAATGGCAGATCTAGTTATAATCTCCTAAACTTTGAAAAGGAATTTTTCATTTTCTCCAACATCGTATTAGCTTTAACAGCATTAACTCCGCTCAAATGCTGACACACAATGATGAGATGCTTTGGAATCCATCATTTTTGTTAAACTGAATAGTCAACATACCAGTGAATTGAATGAAATTATTTGCATTATTTACTTAGTTAGTTTTCCGATTATCCTTCATTACCTGAAGCAGTGGAACCACAGAATCTCAAAACGCAAGAGGCACTCGTTTGACCCAGTATGTCGGTACCATCTCTTTGCTGGTGCAATCCAAATTTAATCACACATATTTATTTTCTGCCTATACCTGCATATCTTTTTCTGTTGCCAATATCTCTTTGTTTAAAAGATGGAATGATTTCTGTCTCAGCTACTACCCATACCAAAGCATTGCATGTTTCAACAAACCTTTTATGTTATGAAATTCCTCCAAATCTCATTCTTTTCACGCCTTTTACAAACTAAATACTAACTCATCAAGTAAAGATGATGGTCTGTCCCTGAAGTCTATTGAAACTCTTCAGAATTCCAGAAATCTCTATTAAATCTCCTCTTAATCTTCTTTACTCAAGTGGAAATAGTTGCAGTATCTTAAGCATCTCTTTATGGCAATAGTGTCCTATCCCTAATATCAAACTAGTGAATCTATTCTACATTGTACATCCACCATAGCTTTAATATATTTTCTATAATAAGGAAGATGTGAGGTTAAATCAGTTTGCCCCAGCATGCCAATATAATCTGGTGACACATTGAGACAAACTGCTGCTTTGAATCAATTTCAGTTGTTCAGTCAGCTGTAATCTGCTGGTTCAAAGTACATTAGTCTGGAGATAAACTGACACACTGAGGCAACCTGCTTTCATTTCCACTGTGCAAGCATTCTACCTGCTTGGAGTTCAGCCAACACATTCATCTAAAGGCAGCACCAGGTGGAGAAAATCAGATGGGAGACACATTAAGGTCCTGATGTTGAAGGAGGTGGGTTTCTCCAGCAGAGGGGTGAAAGTTTGACTGAGAAATCCACAGGTCTGGACTTTAACTCCATTGTGTGCATCTTTTATTTTTAAACAGCAGGGACCCCACTTTGAAGCCACCCTGATTGATATGATTGATTTCCCATCAGGCAATGACCACTTTAGGGGAGGCCAGAGTGGCAGTGGTGGGTCAGAAATCTGCTGTTGCAGTAGTGGGAAGATTCAATCCCTCCTCCGATCTAGGGGTCTTTGGATGAGAATGCAATTTTGAAAACTGGATAGGTTTGGAAGGTGGCAGAAGGGCACTGCACTCCTCCTTGGACATGGGCAGCATGGTGGCACAACGGCTAGCACTGCTGTCTCACAGCACCAGAGACCCAGGCTCGATTCCAGCCTCGGTGACTGTCTGTGTAGAGTTTGTATTTTCTCCCCATATCTGCGTGGGTTTCCTCCCACTGTTCAAAGATGTGTGAGTTAGGCTGATTGGCCATGCTAAATTTGTCCCTCAGTGTCAAGGAATTAGCAGAGTAATTACATGGGGTTATGGGGATAGAGCCTGAGTGGGATCATTTTCGGTGCAGACTCAATGGCCCAGCTGGTCTCCTTCAGTGACACAAAGAGTATTGTAAATAGCAATTCCTTTTTTCAAAACTGTCCCCACCTTCCTGGAGTTGCTGCATTTCCCAAGGTCAGGGAAATACAGCCAACCAGGCTTTAACCTGCAAAGTAATTATGTGTTAGGTTGCCAATGTTACTACAATATCAAAACAACAAACACACCTCCTAGAAACAGAATGGCAGTCAAACGCTGGTCTTCTGTCATTAAACTCAGAGGTGAGCAGGTTGGGAGGTGAGTTGAGGATGGGTTTGAGACTTTTAAAATGTTTACATCTCACCCAAGCACAAACCATAATTCTTTGAATTCAAATTACCCACCCAATTCACTTAAATGGGGAAATGGAGTTGATTTAACTGATTGTAAAGGGTAAAGAATCTTAGGAAAATAATTGGTAGATTAAGATTTCACTTCATTAAAGAGGAGAATTATTAAGGGAGCAGCTGTAATTGAATGTGCAATAGAATGATCTGGTGCGCCAAGGGTTAAAAAAAAAGACTCAGTACAATACCACCATTTGGTGATGCAATGACACTTATGACTCAGAGCCATGGTCAGTCTGCAGATGGACACAGTTGGATTAAGACTTAAAATATGGTCAACTCCATACCTGCACCTTCCACTGTAGATATGTACATGGGAATGAGTTGTGAATAAAGACCAATACTCCAGACATGAATGCTATTTCATGGCATCTGAAGCAGGACTTTACATGGTGACAATGTTGGGATTGCCAGACTTCTTCAGGGTGACAGCCATGCAATGAAAACCCCCATCCTTGCAAGAATGCTGAGAAACAAAGGGAGAGGACCTCTTCACAGACTCTGCACTGAACCCAATGACCAATACAAGCTACAGGCACTGGGAGAATTCACCAGAAAGGAAAGTCACCAGAGATACAAAAACTTGAAAGTAGAGATGAATGATAGAAGTTTTACTCAAGTAGAAGACTCCATTAAATCTTTCTTGGAAGTCCATTTTCATCAAGCAGCACATGTGGCTTGCGAGGATGAGATACTTCATTTAAAATTTCAGGGCAGCCAATCCTGAGAAGCCCCATTTTAGGTGTTCAACCGGCAGCCCCATTTGAAAATGACCTATTGCCAAACGCTATTCCTCACACCAAGTGTCAACATCTAGCTCCTGAATTCGGAAAGGAGTAAACAATTAATTCTGTCTTCTTTGCCTACCTTGAATTATCCCCAAAAAAGCAAGCCTAGGGTTCCTTCTGACGTGCTCTCAACTCATGACCAAATATTGTGGATTGAATTCAATTGGCAGCCAGCTGATTCATAGCGTTCTAGCGTTCATAGCGTTCTAGGAAGACCCCTTCTTCCTCCTTGTTCAGGAGCTGTTGGGTGATACCATCTTTCACTCCGGGGAGCTGAAACAAGCTCTATTGAAGGAAAAACAACATTTTCTCCCCTGATGCACTTAAATGGACAGTGGATGTATTTAACTGATTCTAATGGGTAAATAACCATTGGAAAGTAAGCCACACATTGAGATTTTGCTGCATTAAAGAGGAAGAAAATTACGAGGAGAACAGCTATAGTTGTGGCCACATCCCATTTCTAATGGAGAAAAACAGTACACTCATTTGAAATTTTTGGGTGGGATTTTCCGGCCACACTTGTCCAAGACTGTAAAATTCCACCCGAGGTCAACGGAACATTCCATGGTCCACTCCCCACCCACTACAATTCCCATGTCAGACGGGATGAGAATATTCTCCCCAAGTAATTTTTCAAACTGTAAATGTACTGTCTCACGTAAAGAATCACTTCTCACTAGATTACTCTGTTGAGGTTTGTGATGGGGAAAGAATTGTGTATTGCAGATTTGCTCTATTGCAAACAGTTGACTTAGGCTTCTCTGTTTGACTGAATGATGGTGATTATTGAAATAGGCTGTTCCCCAGTCTTGCACTGATTGATTAAAGTTTATTTAGTAGTACAAGTAGGCTTGCATTCACACTGCAATGATGTTATTGTGAAAACCCCTAATCATCACGCTCTTGCACCGGTTTGGGTACACTGAGGGAGAATTTTAGCGTGGCCAATTCATACTAGGAGAATGTGCGAACTCCACACAGACAGTAACCCAAGCCAGGAGTCGAACCTGAGTCCCTGGTGCTGTGAGGCAGTGGTGCGAACCACTGTGTCACTTTGCCATCCTGGTCATGCCAGAAAATCTTGTAATTGTTCAATTCCCCTTGAATTAGCAATTTATGATCCTTCTACAGCTAGGTAACATTTTAAGACTATGATCCAGGTAAGAATTTCACAAACTAAAATGAAACTAATGTCAAGAGGAGCCTCCATTGAAAACTCAACAATTGCGTAACTGGAAGACAATTTGCACTGTTTCTACTTTGGGCATAGTTGCCTGTCCAGCTGCAAATTGCATTCAAAAATCGTGTTTGTTTTCCAAAGTGAAGCACGATTCAATCTTCAACACAAACTCATAAATATAAAACGCCAAAGTCATGTGGCAGAATTTTCTGATTTTTTTTCAAAGTGCGGTCTTGGTGAGAAAATCTTGCCAACACCAGTGGGTCAACAATTTACCACAGTTAATACACTTGACCTTCACATCTGTGAAAAGAAACCAGAGCATCCAGAGGATATCCATGTGGACAACACACGAACTCCATACAGACAGTGACCCAAGGCTGGAATTGAACTCGAGTCCCCAGTGTTGTGAGGTTGCAGTGCTAACCACTGTGCCACCATGATGCCTGAAAGTAATGGGTCAAGTTAAGAAACAAAAGATAAAGTCTGAAAGCAGAAGTGAGATCACGGCCAGCAGATGCAAAAAAAGAAACAAACTTGATGAGCAGAGATTATGGTCTGAAATTGTTGACTTCAGTGTTAGTTCAGAAGGCTGTAAAGTGCCAACTGAACTTTAAGTGCTGTTCCTTGAGCTTGTGATAAGTTCCAGTGGAACATTGCAAGAGGCTGAGGACAGAGATGTCATGTGAGAGCAAAGTGAAAAATAGAGATGGATGGCTGCTGGAAGCTTGCGGGTATGGTTGCAGACTATATGGAGGTTCTGCAAAAATGATCATCCAATGTAGATAAGACTGCAAATCCAGTACACTAAATTGAAAGAAGCATATATATGGCTGCTTCACCTGGAAGGAGTACTTGGGATCATGAACAGTGAGGAGAAAGGAGCTGAAAGGGTAGGGTGTTATATCTCTTGCACTTGAACAGAAAAGTGTCATGGGAAGGGTGAAAGGGAAGGAGAGAAGATGAGGATGATCTTATATTCTCATCACACGGGTTGATGGATGGAGCATGCTTATAAGATTGCTAGATGGGCAAAAAATCAGGTTTGCACCTGATTTCTTGCTTATCGTAATCTTACCAGTCTAGATATCCAGTAAGATTAGCCTTGCTGATTTCAATATTTAGATCTATTTTGAGATAAATGATGGGGAGTGAATCCTCAGTTAAGGATAAAGTAAAACATATCAGAAGTACTGTTATGGAAGTCTGCATCATTGGAACAGATAAGGTGAAGACGCTGGGAGAATGGGATAGAATCATTCCAGGATGCAGGATGGGAGGAAGGGAGTTGAGATATCTGTGGGTGTCAGTGAGTCTACAATGAATATTGTTATCACCAGAAATGAAGGCAGAAAAATCAAGAAAGGAAGGGATGAGCCAGAGATGAACCATGGTTCATTGGGGATTTTGGCCTTTTGCATTTGTGATAATGTAAATGAGTTTGAGTCGAAACTCGACCCGTAACTTCAGTTGTAAAAACGAGGATAATTTTTTGAAAGCAGTTTGCAACTGGATAGCCAACTATGCCCCAAGCAAAAATTCTAACCCCACAGTGCAAAATGTCTTCTATTGCCCATGGAATGGTCCAATTGGTGAGTTTTCAGGGGAAATTTCTCATTTCCTTGATTTCACTTTAGTTTATGAAGTTCTTAATTAGATTACTGGCAGTCAGAATATTGAATTTGATGATCAGCCGTTCTCAAAATGAATGGCAGAGCAGGCGCCAAAGGCCAAATGGCCTACTCCTGCTTCTAATTTCTATGTGAACATGAGAGAAGGGTAGAAATTAGAAGCAAGGTTGATGATGTTTTCCAATTCAAGGCAAGAACAGAAAATGGCAACAATACTGTCATCAAATATATCAGAAAAGGAGATTAGGGAAAGGACCCAAGTAAGGCAGGGACAAGGAATCTTCCACTTAGTCCATAAAGAGACAGGCATAACTAGGACTCCTGCAAGTACCCACAGCAACACCTTTTACTTGGAGGAAGGTTTTTGTGGGGTGGGCCACATTCTTTGACTATTTACTTTCCATTGCTCTCAAGTGTCTGCCCCACCCACTGCTGTCAGCCCACCTGCACATTAAAATCCAGTTTATTCATCCTCAATCCTGGAGGGCCTGCTGGTCAACCAGATTGAATTGCTGGCATACATTCCAACTGTGAAAATTCCCATGCCAGAAGCATGAATTTGTAAAAAAAACGCAATGGAGAATGCTGCATTTTTGAGAGTTAGATATGTTAAACCATATGACATGCTAAAACCAAATTGGGCATTGTCCCAAAAAGGGAAAGAGGGTAATTTTGACTTAACCTGCTTAACATGATCAGACGGCCATTGGCTTTACAGCCTGCTCAATCTTACTTACCTTCAAACTTCTGATCACATCCCATCTCCAAATCTGCCATCTTGCATGTACATAATGTGTCCTGATTTCACCGTGTTACTGAAAGCCTCATCTGTTCCTTTGTTACTACTAGGCTTGACTATTGTAATTCTTTCCTGGCTAACCCCCCGACAAAAACTTGAACTCATCCGAAATTGTCCGTATCCCAACTTGTGCTAAATCCTCCTCACCACTTGTCACTCTTGTCCTCACTGATGCATGTTTGCAATGTTTTGATTTTTAATTTCTCATTTCGATTTGTTCCGTGGCCTTGCCCATCTCTATCTTTAAACACTGCCAGCCTTAAAGCTTTCCAAGCATTTTGAGCATTACCTGGTGGAGCATTTGGAGGTCAAGCACAAACAGTGAAAAGATCATGTAGAGTCCAGAGTGTTCCACCCATCCACCTTCTCAAGAACTGCCTGCCCCACCTCTGGCAGGGTTGCAGAGCCAGGAGAGGACTATTAGCCACTGCAGAATCCATCGTCCTGGAATAGAAACAAGTCATCCTGGATCCTGAGGGATGCCAAAGACTCCTCCGCTCTTGGCCTGTTCCACATCCCCATTTTTAATTGCTTTACGTGCAACTTGGATGTTATGTCAAGTGTCTAAAACCTAGGTTCCTTTAACTTTTCCTTTCCTTGACTTCTCTCTTTCCAGAAGACACATCTTAAAACCTACCTCTATGACCTAAATTTAGTCATCTGCCCTAATATCTCCTTATCAGCCTTGCCATCAAATTTAGTTTGATAAGGCTCTGGTGAAGTGCCTTTAGATATACATCCATGTTTGAAATGCTATATAATTGCAAGTTATTGTTGTTGAACTCAGTAGTCAGCTAGTCTAATCCTATCAGTTTTCTGGTGGAAAGTTTATAAAATTAAAAGGGATATAGATAGGGTGAACAGTTGGAAGCTGTTTCCCAGGGCAGAAAATGACAATTACAAGGGGGCGCAAGTTCAAGGTAGGGGGGGAAATGTTCAGTGGAATTGTGCAGGGTAAGTTTTTACAGAGGGTGGTGGTGGCCTGGAATGCACTGCCAAGTGATGTGGTTGAGGCAGATATGTTAGCGACATTTAAGACTTATCTGGTTGGACACATGAACAGATGAGGAATACAGGGATGCAAGCAGTGGGTCTAGATAGGACAATGTGATCGGTGCAAGCTCAGAGGACCGAAGGGCTTGTTCCTGCATCGTCTTGTTCTTTGTTCTTTGTCCTTTGAAAGATTTGTCTTAAATTAGTTCAAAATCAAGACAAGATGGCATTTATAGACCACATCCTATTTATTTGCTGATACAAATGGCATACATTCTGGTAGAGTTTATTTTATAACGAGTTACATTTATGTAGCAGTTTTAAAATAGGAAAATTCATGCTAAAATTAAAATGCAACATTTTCATATTTAAAGTTTAAGCACTAAAAGTGCAATGCAACAGATGATACAGCAGCTTTCCCAAAGCACATGGAAAGGTTCCACCAGTGATGCCTTGGGGAGATCCTACAAATCCAGTGGCATGGAAGTTGGTCTAACAGCAGTGTCTTCTCCTGAGCCAACATGCCCGCATAGGGCAGAGTGATTAGTACTCGTGCCTCACATCACCAGGGACTTGGGTTGGATTCTTGGCTTGGTTCACTTTCTATTTGGAGTTTGCATGTTTTCCCCATGTCTGTGTGGGTTTCCTCTTGGTGCTCTGGTTTCCTCCCACAGTCTGAAAAACATGCTGGACAGGTGCAGTGGCCATGCTAAATTCTCTCTCAGTGTATCCAAGTAGGTGCCGGAGCATGGCGACTGGAGGATTTTCACAATAACTTCATTGCAGTGTTAATATAAGTCTATTTGTGACACTAAACAATAAGCTAAACTATGCCTAGCATCGAGGCACTAATTGCTCAAAAGCAGGCAGGACACGTCATTCACATACTCTTGCCAGGCTTCCAAAGCAATAGTTCTACTCAGATTCTTGTGGTAGGAGATTCCCAGGATTACAGTGGAAACATTTTAGTGGTGTTATCAAAGCATCTATTTTTCAAAGAAATCAATCATACCTGCCGACTCATGCGAGAGCCCAATTGGTGACAAACCAAAATAGAGAGTCACATTCAAGAAGGTGCCAAACACATCCAATGGTTTTGTTGGCAATGTGTGAGGGTGATGTCAAGGCATTGGAGAATATGCACGAACCTCCATACAGCTCGCCTTCTCAAGTATCATTGGCCTCTTATGTGGCAGAGTCTGTAGATCATGCATTGGATCCATCAACCATCTTGGAACCCATGAAACCGGAGTAGAAGCAAGTCATCCTCAACCCTGAGGGACTGCTTGAGAGAAAAGAGAAGAGGCAGCTGTTCTGTTTTGCTGTTAGACGTGCAATATTTATTTGGGAAAATATTAGTTTCTGGTTTACAAGCCAACCACAGACACATACAACACATATCAGTGAAACTACAGGCAAGGCTCTATACCATCAAGGGCACACATATTTTGACACAGTTTAGGTTGAGGTTGTGCATTGAAGAATTCTCCTAGATTTTGTTAAATTAAGTTCCTGCACCTGGATGTAATTGTCTTGGCGCTGTTTTGGGATTTTCCCAAGCTACTTGTATGGCAAATTAGCTCAATTTTCCATTGCTTCCAGCAGAGCAGCAACAGCTCACATCATAGCATGTTTTTTTTTCAAATAATCCTTTCCTTCTGCCATTAATTGTGTGTGTTTTGCATTGGCAAGATTCATTGAAACACATAATTCATAGCAAAATGGAACAATCATGCAACAACTGCCCTTTCAAGTAGCCATCTGCCTCAAAAATTGTTCAGTGTATTATATGTACTGAACTTGAATATTTAATAAAGCATGTACAATTCAGAAATTGGTGCTGTTATGAGTGCATATTTATTATTTTTATCATTAGGGATACTTATTTTCTTTTGATCTATCCTTTATAGTTTTGGTATAAAGTAAGCACACATTCAGGACTTTCTATTTTGACTGCTTTAAGTTCCAAATAGTTCTGTGATTCTTCAACCTTCATATATTTTTCTCCACTCCACTTTATATGCATTTTGTCTAATTAGGAATCTCGTGCCCCTTAACTGACAATTCTGCTGCTAAAGATGTCATCCTGTAGCTCAGGTTCCAAGTTGGCAAAATCATCAATAGTAGTACACAACATATTGTGTGCTTCAGATTGCTGCCAATCCACAGAGTATTTGACCAAATGTTTACATTTTAAAAAGCAGGGGTGTTGAGGCTGCAAAAAATGTCACCACTTCTTGTGCTATCTCTGCTCGGCTGAACACAGGAATAAACACCCTAGGTTTGATTTCTCCCCTCCCATCGTCATCCGCCCCTCAACCCGATCCCCACCTCTCCAAAATTTACTACCCCCCCCAACCCCCCACCCATCCCTTCCCCCCAACCCTGCTCAACTTCATCCTCCTCTCACAAAGCACAATCAGGAAAAGTGCAAAGATAATCTGCATCTATAGAGGGAATGTTGATCTATCGCCAGTGCAGGTTTCAGCTAACTTCACAGTTTATTGGAGGGGATGCACTGCCCTTTATTTGAATTTAATTGACATTTTCTTGGTTTGAGATGAGAAAGGAAAATGTACCCAGACCCGGAATGCTCTATTTTGGAGACACATGGGACAGGATTTTTAGGAAGACAGGATTAGCGATCCTACCATGTGAAGAATGGGTGGGGAGTACAGCCCACTGATTCTGACTGCCCCACCCCAGCCATTTCACACTTCAACAAGCGTTAATTGGCTGCAATGGGATTTCCAAGCCTCAATCAGGAGGAAGCCTTGCCTTCAAGAGTTGCTGGCCAATTAGTGTCAGAAGTTGCTATGGATAGGAATGGGACTGCATGCAATCCCTGGAGCCTAAACTGGGATTTTCCACAAAAATGCAAGGTGCTGTAAGAAAGTGGCATTCAACCTCTCTGCCTCAATGGTGAGTTTTTAAACCACTCCAGACATCATTAGTTATGCCTCAGCGGGGTCACACCCAATTACTGGGGGGTGGGGTGAGGGGAATAGCTTCTGATTTACCCATCCTGCCGTGATCTCAGAGCTTCTTAACTCTGGGCACCATATTTAAAAGGTGCCCCTGCACAGTGTTTGCATTTTCACAGCTCAGTGAAACACAACACAAACTAATGTCATCCAAAGGGAGGAAGCATGCAGTGCACAAATTTAGTGATGCATCACTCGAATGCTTGTTGGATATAGTGAAGGCCTGCTACGATGTCTTCTACCCCACTATGACTGTAGGCATTTCAGCAAGGTCACCAATACAGTTTAGGAGGCAGTTTGCAGCGTGGACAATTTCAGAACTCTGTAAAAGAGGCCAGCCATTGAGTGAAGGAGAAGATGAATGATCTGTCAGGGTGAGTCAATCATCTTTTTACTCTCAACTCACGTACTCAAGAGCCTATCATGCATTCACATGGATCTCACTCACTGCTACCCCAAAGGATGGTCCCACTCACTCTCACTCCCCTTCAGATCTCCTCTGGAGCTTGCATCCTTATACTGCCGATGGCACCACACATCACCCACACACGCCAGACATCCTTATCAAATGCACTCGCATCTTTCTTCCTCGCACCATCTGTTTTCATGCAGGACAACACCATACTGTGAATAAACTCTACTCATTCACAGTCGCCTGCCATGTACTAATTATCTCTCCTTTCTTTCACAGGCACCTCTGGAAATCCTCTGAGGTCAGCCAGAAACCAGGGCCATCAATTTAGGCTCTAGCAAGATCTCGGATGAAGATTCTAAGGACAACAACATAAAAGTCCCATCACAGCGTTCAACCATACCAATGCAGAGACACACACACATGTACCTCAGCGGGACTTAGTTCTAGGGCAGCTCACAATCTGGTGAACAAGTGCACAATCTGATCCACAGCAGGAACATCATAGGTTGTTGGCACTCGTGGGATTGCTAGAGGAATCTGCTGAGTTTGAGACAGACGCTGAGCATCCAGTTTCAGTCTTAAATTAGTCGCAGGATCTCCAAAGATAAGTTTGTGAATATCAGTAAAGGATGTCAGCTGCAGTCTTCAGATTGCAAGGCTTGATGTGTTTTATTGGCTTGGCACCATTGAGGCAGAGGTGTTCCCCTATCTCGTCTGTATTTCTGAAGTGAAACTGCACTGTCTCAGGGAAGATGTGATCATACTTGCAGAAAGCTTATGAACTCTCAAACTCCATCTGCCCACTATCTCATGGCAGGATCACGACAATATTGGCCTCTTTGTAGAACTTCTGTGCACTGCCCTCAGCCAGACAGGTGTCCAATGTTCACAGATGCAATATGCTGATCTCAGCTAAAAGCGGGAGCACCTTGCCAAGTCAATTTGACTAAGCAGTGGCACACTTATGTGCAGGCACTGAGGCGTCCAATCTTCAGTACCTGCAACTTTAAAGTTGTGCAAATTGTAAGAAGCGCCTCTTCACTCAGCAGTAAAAGCAAATTACTCCAGATGCTGGAATCTGAAACCAGAAGAAAAAATGCTGGAAAACCTCATCTTTGACAAAAGGTTATCTGGGCTCAACATTAGATATTTTCTCTCCTTACAGATGCTGCCGGACCTGCTGAGCTTTTCCAGCATTTTCTCTTTTAATCTCTTCACTCAATTGGTGGACAATAATGTTTGTCCCATCACCCTCGGCTCTTCAATCCGTTCCTGATGCAAATTCCAAATAATGATTTCTGAAGATCACAACTTCCTTTAGACTTACATTTGAATCATTTATCATTGCTTTTCACAATGTGCTGAAGAGCAATGTGATAAGAGCGAGTATGCAATGAGCTAGAACAGCACTCCTCATAAGCAAAGATGCGCATCCTTAAGAGTTTTCTGTCATCTGATCATCTTATAATTCACAAGGGCAAGAGCTAACCATAAGGATACATTTGCTGTGTGTCAGAGGAGGCATCCCAATTGCATGGCTTTGTCCTGCGTCCAGTGCAGCTTTGGGATTGATGCAACTTAAGATCCCTCACTGTCGGGTGAGAATATCACTTTGAAGAGTATGCAAAAGCTGACTGAGTCTTCTGTAAGTGCAGTCACGCCAATGGCATTTCACTGGCTGCCTTGTCTGTCCCAGGTGCAATATTCATGTCTCAAAATTAGCAATGGTTTTCAAAGGGCTTCAAAGACTGGCAAAAGTTCTGAGCTTTCAAGCAAGGCTCAAATACTTGAAAAAAATGCAGTGTTAAAAAGATGGGTCTGAATGAGTAGCTGGGGGGATGGAATTCCCCTTCCCCACCCTCCTCACTCCCACCTAGTGAAAATGACCTCTCCTGTGACTCAAAGGACTTCAAAGGGATCTTCTAACACCTGCAGCTTTAAAGAGAGAAAAAGGGGAATTCCTTTTGCAGAATGGAGTGCTGCTATGATTTGTCTTCCAGGCGTCCAGGGGGCATGGAGATCAAATTGCACAGTCCACAGAGCAGACTTTGATCAGAGCACTGAAAAGAATGATCTCCAGGTTTCCCAGGGCTAGAGGAGGCAGTCCAGCCAGGAGACCACCATTCCAAGGGAGAGGCCCAAGTTAATTCCATCAGCACACAGTTGCAGCAGGTAGTAAAGAAGGCAAAAAGTATGTTGGCCTTCATAACAAGAGGATTTGGGTATAGGAATAAAAGTGTTTTACTGCAACTGCACAAAGTGTTTGTGAGGCCAATCTGGAGTGCTGTGTGCAGTTTTAATGTCTTATCTGAGGAAGGATGTCCTTGCGATAGAGGGAGTACAGCAAAGGTTTACCAGACTGATTCTGAGATAACAAGTCTGACATATGAGAAGAGACTAGATCGTTTAGGATTGAATTCATTGGAGTTTAGAAGAGTGAAAAGGGATTTTACGGGATTCTAACAGGATTAGACAGAGTAGATTCAGAAAAAATGGGATGAAATTTCCCATTCCACCTGCACAAGAATTGGAATGGGCAAGGATTGGACCATGGAAAGATCTGTTGATCTTGGGCAGGATTTTCTGGTTTTGAGGCAAGCATGGCCAAAAACATTCTGCCTAATGTTCCCAATGGGGTCCAGAATTAGAGACCATAGTTTGTGAGTAAAGGGTAAACTTTTTAAGACTGAGGTGAGAAGAAATTTCTTCACCCAGAGAACGGTGAATCTTTGGAGTTCACTACCACAGAAAGCAGATGAGGCCAAAACATTATGTAACTTTAAAAATAAATTGGATATGGCTCTTGGGGCTAAAGGGATCAAGGGATATGGGAGCAAGGTGGGATCAGGGTATTGATTTTATGATCAACTATGATCAAAACTAATGGTGGAGCAGGTTCGAAGGGCCTGCTTATATTTTCTATGTTTTTGTGTTTCTATGAATTCTGAGATCGGGGCATCCTTTACAAAGGGTATCCCAATCTCAGAAATGCTGAGTTCATGCTGTTGTGTTTCCCGTGATGCATAAATTTGCATCAATCAGGTGGGTGAATCCCATCTGACAGGCATTGCCAATGCTAATGGGAAACAATCCAGTTTTCCAACTGGCATGGGCATGTAGAATTGATTAGGGTGAATCATGGCCTTGACTTTTGAACATTGCAGTAATTTAGGAAACCCAATGGTGAATTTACACAGAGCAAACTCTTATAAATAGCAATGTGGTCATGGCAGGGGAATCTTTTCCTCACTGATGCTGATTGTGCAGTAGTTATTGACCAGAATGATTTTCAGAGGCTATTGACTACACCCACATTCCTATGTGGGCCATCCACTTCAACAGGAAGAGATCCATTCAAAACATTATGTAGTTAATGCATTCATTTTGGTGAATATCTTGAATGTACAATCCTGGCAGCATCGTGCATACCTTAAACACTATCTTGTGTTTTCCAGAAGGAACAGAGACTGGCTGTTAGGGAACATGAGCACTCCACTCTACACATAGCTTCTGATCCCCTTCTGCCCTTCCACAATGCGAGAAGAGCAGACCACCATGAAAGCCCTGGAATCACTCAAAGAGGCAGTGGACTTCTGCTGTCTTGAACTTTGGGGAAATCATTGAAATACACATCAAAAGAGGGCCTCTAAAGTTGATGCAGATCACTATTTCCATGTGGGCTCAGGGGATGGGCTTACACCAATCCTCCAACTGTTCTCTGGACCTCCCTGGTGTTATGGGCCATCTTCTTCTGCAAGGGAATATTAATATGTTCTGTGTTTGGGTGATATGCCTGCCAAAACTGAATAGATGGAGTTATGTGGAGGCAGCAAGAAGTGAGTGGGAGCTGGCAGCATTGGTAGGTGTGTGTGGGTGAGGTGAAGTATCTGGATGCTAGGCGTGAGTGCTGAGTCCAAGTGAGAGCTGCTGAATGAGTGACAGCACATGTTGCATTGAGCAGGGTGAACATTTGGTGGTATGAAATGAGGTTCAAAGAAACACTCACTCACCTTGTCCACCAACATGAGACTTCTTTTTATCTCCCTGGCAAACTGCTTTCACTCCGTTTGAATGGTCTTTCATGAGGGCCATCTGCTTCCCAATCCCTCACAGAAACATAATTTTTCACACGGAACATCTGTGCAACAAATGCTTCTAAGATAACACTGAACTGTCCCCACAGCCTACCTTGCCACTTTTGTGCAACTTCAAACACCCAAAATCATTTACCCGCAACCTTCACTTAAAGAAAGCAGCTGCACTTTAATAAGGAGCTGCCTTTGGAAACAGCAAAAGTCTCACAACACCAGGTTAAAGTCCAATAGGTTCATTTGGTAGCACAAGACACAACCTTTTAGAGCACAGCTCCTTCAACAGGTGAGTGGGAATTCTGTTGAGTTTTGTTTAGAAACAGCAGTATGTGATATTAGCACAATACTGGTTTGTGCCCCTACCTCCAACCACAGGGGTAACCAGCAATGTCAAAAAAGGAGGCGGCTAGACTCACTCAATCTCACATTAGATTTATTCAGAATAGGTGAGTTCACCAAATCTATGTGCTATGTATGGGGATGAAGTGGAAATGATCTAGTGCTTCAATTTTCTGGTATCCAGATCACAAACAATCTTTCCTGGAACCCCCGTGACAACATTATAGATAATAAAGCCCATTAACACTTCTACTTTCTCAGCAGGCTAAGGAAATGTAGCACATCCACTACTGACTCTCACCAACTTCTGCAGTTGCACCATCAAAAGCATCCTTTCTGATTGTATCACAGCTCAATATGCTCTGTTCAAGACTACAAGAAACCACAAAAGGTCATGAACAATGCCCAGCCCATCATACAAACCAGACTCCCATTCATTGATTCTGTCCATGCTTCCGGCTGTCTCAGAAAAGAAACCAGCATAATCAAAAACCCCATATTCCCTGGACATACTCTCTTCCATTTTCTTCTGTTGGGAAAAAGATACAACAGTCTAAGGTCAGTTGCCACCTTTCTCAAGAACATCTTCTTCTCTGCTACCGTCAGAGTTTTGAATAGACCTCCTTATATTAAGTTGATCTTTTTCTACGCACTAACTATGACTGTAACACTATATTCTTTTCACCTTTTCCTTTCCTTCTCCCTTATTTGTTTTATGAGCAGTATGTTTCGTCTGTGTTGCGCACAAGAAATAACATTTTTCACAATATCCCAAAACATGAGATAATAGCAAATCAAATCAAATCAAAAAAATGTGTTGCCCACCTTGTTTGGAACTGACATAAGTTGATAACAAATTGCAATGACCAGTCCTAAAAACCAGTGAATACAAATTTTTCTTTTCATTTTATTTCATTTTCTAATATTGCCGTTTCATTTTCAAAGAGGCAGTATTAGAAAGATACTGACTACAAAGAAAGATGAAACAGCTAATATACTGGAGGGCACGTGAGTATAAATTATAAAGAATGTTTAGCAGATGTGATGGAATAAGCATCACACTCCAGAAGCGCAACTCTGTAAATAATTCAGATCAATGTCCTACTCAAGAAACCAAAACCAATAAAGCCCAGGGATTTCAGCTCAAGATTCCAGTTGGACTATGTTCAGCTAGGAACAGATTTCATGTATATTAGGAGATGAAACAGTTTCAAAGGACAATAATACTGATTCTGAAACTTGTTCCAAAGATAAAATTTATTAACTCAATTCACCAAGCAGAAGAGGAAACAATTTCAGTTAAAGAATTGGAGCTGGGAGTAAAATTTCAATTTGACAGTAGCTAGTGACTGACAGAGCCAATTCAGTTCCATGGAAGAAGGGATGCACAGTCCTGGAAAAACTTTTGAAGTCCATTTGCTGGCTGCAGTGTTCAGGAATTATTACGTCCCTCTGTATAATGTAATGATTTAATCAGTCATCATTATCTTTCTTGACATTCTGTTCCACACCTTAGCAGTCTACTGCCATTTGGGTCCAAATAACTTACACAGTGGACCATGGCAAATGTTATTCTGAGCATATCTTTAGTACGGGCACTAGAAACACGTCCCGTAGAGATGAAGAGCAAATAGATGATAATATCAGCATGCAACAATGATTTGACTACAGCAGTGCCATTTTCAACCTTAATGCTCCAGCCAGCATCCTCTCTTAATCTCGTGCTCCTAAACATGTATTTAACTTCGGGAAGGTGCCTGTCATCTGTCCCATTTTAAAAAGGAACATCCAAATTCCACAGTTCTATAAAGGACACCACTGAGCTCTGTATGCAAAGAGAGGAGAACCCAACTGGGTGCCATGGTGGCACAATGGTTAGTATTGCTACCACACAGCGCCAGGGACTCGGGTTTAATTCCAGCCTTCGGTCACTGTCTGTGTGAAATCTGCACACATTCTCCCCGTGTCTGCATTTATTTCCTTTGGGTAAACCAGTTTCCACCCACTCTCCAAAGATGTATGGGTTAGGTTGATTGCTAATTTGCCCCTCAGTCTCTGGGTAAATAGGTTGGGTTATAGAGATAGGAGCAAGGTGGGATTGAGGTTGGTGCAGACTCAGAGGACAAACAGTCTCTTTCTACATTGTTAGGATTCCGTGATTCTAATTCATTCCCCCTTGCCAAAGAAGACTCCAAAGGTTGAACATACAGCACCTTAAGATGTCCTCATGTAAATCCTGAAATGTACCGTAGGCACAGAATTCCCTCCCTCATGTTCAACTGGTTAGTGACTATACACAGTAGATCATGATGGTCTACTATGGCAACACTTATGATGCCCTTACTCTGCGCCAATCTGTTATGCCATCAGCACTTGACCACCATGAGAAATCAAGAGTTCAAAAGCCATTGAACTGTGTAAGACTTCAATATACAGTCTACAGAGTGTTGAGTTGCATGAATAAAATGAAAGCTATGCTGTCACACATAATGTCATTAAACAAGACATTGGGATATTTAAGCAATGCTTCTGCTGTTTAGGCCACTGTGGAGGAGCTCTATGCATTGTGGCATTGTCACTAGACTTGTAATCCAAAGACCCAGGTCAAGGTGTGGGGACCTGGGTTCCAGTCCCATTGTGGCAGATGGTGAAACCTGTGTTGAATAAAAAGCGGGAATTGAAAGTCTAAAGATGAGCATTGAAACATTGTTGCCTGTTATTTGGGGAAAAAAAAACTCTGGTTCACTAATGCCCTTTAAGAAAAGAAATCTTCCATTCTTTCCTGGCATTTATGTATGTCTAGATACACACAGCAATGTGGATGAGTCTCAAGTGCCGTCTCAGATAGAGAACAGTTAGAGATGGACTAGTGATGTCCACATCCCATAAAAACGAATTCTTAAAAATCTCCATTATATATCATACTGTGCCCTGATCAGCTGTATTCTGCGCACCCTTGCATAGGAAAGCACCAAAACGCTAAACAATTGAAGCAAAACCTCCTTGTGCTTGTACTCCAGTCTCCTAGCAATAAAGGTGAACATTCCATTTGACTCCTAACTCCTTGCTAACTGCATGCTAACTTTCTGGTATATCTCTCTGAACCTTTTCAAAAATATTCTGCATTTTTAAAAACTCCCAATTGCAACAGAAATAACGTCACTCTTTAAAGGTTTTTTTTAAGTTTATTTATTAATGTCACAAGTAGGCTGACATTAAGTACTGCAATGGAGTTACTGTGAAAATCCTGAGTCACCACATTCCCTCAGTTTGGGTACACTGAGGGAGAATTGAGCGTCGTCAGTGCACCTAACCAGCGCATCTTTCGCACTATGGAAGGAAATCAGGGCAACTGGAAGACCCACGGAGACGTAAGGAGAATGTTCAGATTCTGCACAAACAGTGACCTGAGCCAGGAATCGAACCTGGTCTCTGGCACTGTGTGGCAGCAAAACTAACCAATGTGCCACAGAGCTAACACTTCTCGACTTTACACTCTGTCTGCCACCTTTTTGCTTATTCAATTATTTTTGTTTTTGTGTAGCCACTTTGAATCCGCTTTATATCTGATATTCCCTCCCAGCTTGTAACATCTGCACACTTAGGTACATTACTCTCTGTCTCTTCATTAAAGTCACATTATAGATAGCAAATTGCTGAGGGTCCTGCACTGATCATTGATCATTGGACATCCAAATCCAGGTTCCCAGATTCTGATTCCAGGTTTTCAGTGCCACTTTTGGATGGACCATGGAGTCTTCACAACTCTGCAAAAATTCTAGGCCTCTGTTTCTATCTTTGCAGATGCTGTCTGACCTGCTGTTTATTTCCAACATTTTCCACTTTTATTTCAGATTTCCAGCACCCATTTGTATTTCACTTTTGTATTAAATAGCATGTCCTGCTCTCAACTCGGCTCCAAAGACAATCCTGGAGGCATTTGCTAATTTGTGCAAGTGGTAACATTTCAAAGGCATGTGATGACTTCCGATCATTTAACTTACGAATAGAGGCAAAAAGCATTCTTGTGGGAAATTTTCTGGACCTCTGATAGTCACCTCTGGAGATATAAATGCCTTCAGGCAATTTAGTGCATTACACACCACATGTACTTAGACAAAGGAAGTTTTAAAATTACAGCCATCTTTAAGTCAGTTTTTGCATTTGCAACATCTTGGTCTAATACTTTACATGAAAATAGTACAATAGTACAGTGATTCAACAGATTCAACCAGGATTGCTGTGCTTCCGTCATGTCACCGTTCAAGAAAGGATGATCAAGAAACAAGACTATTAGTTCTGCAATTATTTTGTGAGACTTTTTCAGAGGCTTATGAGTTATGACGTACTGTTAAAATAGTTACAATTATGCAAAATATTCCATGTAACTTTTTTCTGTGAATTTGACAGCCATATCTCAGGGTAACAAAATCACCATGTTTAAAACATGATGTGGAGATGCAGGTGTTGAACTGGGGCGGGCATAGTAAGAAGTCTCACAACGTCAGGTTAACGTCCAACAGGTTTATTTGGAATCACAAGTGTTTGGAGCACTGCCCCTTCATCAGGTAAGCCAGGTAAAATATAATAAACAGCGTATGCTTAAAGATAAAATGCAATATGAAAGAGGTAGAATCATACAATTTAAAAGATAGCTTATTATGTTTAATTAAAAGCACATTTTGTAGACATTATGAGAAACAGAATGATGCAGGAAGATTGATTGAATTACCACAGAAAATATTGGAAATAATCAACAGGTCAGTAGCACTTATAAAGAGAAAGGACAGTATATGGCACTTCAGATGTGCATTGGAACTGATGGATGAAATGTCAACATCTATAATTTCTCTTTCAGTTGCCCATTGTGTATTTTCAGAAATTTCTGTCTTGCTTCAGAGTTTCAACATTTCAAGATTTTCCTTTTTACATTTCAGCAGTATTAATTATTTATCTGAAAGCATGTCATTTGTGATCATTCTTCAGATTACTAATTAGTAATAGGTTACAAATTGAGATTGATATTTTAAACTTTATTTTGAAAAGTATATGTCATGCTATGCTAGGCTTTTAAATTAGTTTTCCTTTCTCTTTTGTTTTGATTTTTTTACACCAATGTAATGTAAATGCCAGTTCTATTTGGGTAATTTAGCCAAAGATAGCAAATTTTTTGTGCGTGTATGTATTATTAGCTATCATTTGTTTCTTTAAAAGTTTTGTTTTGCAAATTTCTGCTAAAACTCCAGAAGACAATGACACCTTGTGGAGGAATTTACAGAAAAAAAAACTCAATGAACTTTAAGTAGATTTCTGCTGTGTGTTGTTTATAACAAGATTATAAACCTAAAATCTTGATAAACGGGTTTAGGATTTCCTTGCTCAAATAATCCACAGAGGGAAATGTCCTCTGGTGTGGATCACATGAAGCAAGAATGAGTTACATCAGTGCATTTATGTGTTCTGCAGCAGAGTGTCAGGTTGGCTTATGCATTCTTTGCTTTGGCAATAGGCTGGGGAGCAGAGATAAAGAATGGGCCAGGTGCCTTTCTTACGAAAAGTTAGTGGATGTGAAAAATACGAAAAACTGCGAGGCAATAAACAAAAAGAGAATGAAAATGCTGGAAATCACCCACTGTGCCATTGAACCAAGAAGGTTAAACTGAGCAGAGACAATAAGCAAAGCTTCAGTGTGATAATCCTCACCAGTAACGGCATGGCCATTTAAACCTCTAACTCATTATGGATATTAACTCTTTGAGAACTGATGAGCTTTATGAAGTTACTTTTAAAATGTGTATATAAATTTCACTCCAAGCATTTGATAGCGCTAAGCTAGAATGACAGCATGGACAGGACAGGAAAGATGATTCTTGATTGTTGGCAATCTAGTAACAACCTCCGAGCAGAAGATTGTACCTTTGTTAAAGCACATAGATTTTGGGATGGTGAAGTTTGAGGGTTACTTCTGCTCCCTTCTTCATATACCAGAGTGCGCCGAAAGTAAATGAAATCAGTTACTTTGGTAAAAATTTTTGTTTGAATTTATGACTTTATCTCTCTTGCTGAAACCAAGCAAGGGATTTATTAAAACAAAGTGAAGGATTCACCACTTCTTTTCTGCCTTGATTCAGCTGACAGCAATTTTAAATCACAGGCAGCAAGGACAGCAAACAGCACCCCACCTGGTGGGAACCTCTTTAAATGGCAAATTGGATTCCAATGATGGGTATTGCTAAATTGCCCCTTAGTTTCAGGGGAATTAACAAGGTAAATATGTGGGGTCATGGAGATAGGGCCTGGGTGGGATTATTGTCAGTGCAGGCTCGATGGGCCAAATGGACTCCTTCTGCTCTGTAGGGATTCTATGAATTGGAGCTTATCTGCCATTATAAATTGAGGTCTGAGTTGGCATCCTACCAGGCAGGATGTCTTTCAATTTAATTTGTTTTTCTTTCCTTGTGGACGAACAGACCCGTGGCCTTCACAAAGAAATCTCAAAAAGCTCCCTTGTCATTGACTTCTGCACCTCTTCCCTGACCCGCTTGCTTTTCCAGAAGTCCTTATTTTATAATCGTAGCATCATAGAATCCTACAGTCTAGAAGGAGGCCGTTTGGCCCATTTGGCCATTTGATCACAATTGACCCAGGTCCTATCCCCATAACCCCATGCATTTACCTTAGCTAGACCCCCTGACACTAAGGGGCAATTTAATATGACCAATCCACCTAACCTGTACATCTTTGAACTATGGGAGCAAACAGGAGAACTCAGAGGAAACCAACACCCAAGCTGGGAATTGAGCCCAGGTCCCTGGCACTGTGAGGCAGCAGTGCTAACCACTGTGCTACCATACAGCCCCGGGGGATTGATGCCATGGGACTCCACTATTGGTGTCCAACTGTTTTGATCAATGTTAATGAGATCCAAATTGGCTGATTTTCCTTGCTATGTGATTGGGGGCAGCATGGCATTAGCTTCTGCCCTGGATTAAAAATTAAGCACTCCATGTTCTGTGATCTAGAGCCATTGCCCAATGCCAATACTGTCAGTTCCAGCTTGTGCCTTGAGAAGAGAAGTCCTTGGGGCAGAAAGTTTTACTCCATGATGCCAGATCAAATGATCCCTGAACAGGGAGAATGGATCCCTAGACATGGTTGGACTTGGGCCTTGGACCACACCTGAATAATTGGGTTGAGCTGCAGTGTCCGTTGTGCCTGCAGAAATAGCTTGCCCATGTTTAAGCATCCAGGTTGTTTTCTTATCTCCAATGCCATTCTTACTCCATTTTTGATCATCCCATTTTGTCCCATCAATCTTGTTCCATCCCTCATGTAAACAATCGCTCTGGCCAAATCATTATGTTGTCGATCTTCCCTCAACTTTTGTTATTTTTTTTCTCTCCACACCACTCCACTGTCTCTATTACCACTGCCAACAACCATTGGCTGTCACAAGTGTAATGTGCGCATCCCAAATGCCTCTGTGTATATCAGGCACCACCTATATTATGAGGATCTTTATTATTCAATTACAGGATGTGGGTGTTCCTGGCTAGGCCAACATTTGTTGCCCATCCCCAATTTCCTTTGAGAAAGTGGTGCTGAGCTTTCTTCTTGAACTGCTGGTATAGGCACACCCACAGTGCTACTAGGAAGGAAGTTTCAGGTTTTGAACCAGTGGTGGTAAGAACAGCGTTATAAGGTCTGGCACATGTTGGGTTAAAGTGAGACTGAGTGCAATGCCACTGACACAGAGATGTAAAAGAGCATGTGACTGGAACACAGAGTCGATCTAGTGTTAGACTGAGCCATGTGTGCCAGCAAGCATGGAGACAGCTTGTGTCCTAGCTTGTACCCTTTACTGTATACTTGAAAATAGTTCTAAATGTTATAAAAGTTTACAGTTAACTGACATATGATGATGAAGACTTCTTCACACCTACTAAACTATAACCAGCATCCTACAACATAGTGGCAACTTGTAAAAAATTTCAAGGTGTAGAGGAAAATTAAATTGCTGGAACACAAAGGCCTGGATTTTATATCTGCATGTGCAGCAAGATCCCGTTTTCAAATTTTCTCTAGCACTGCTAGTGATGTAACAAGGTTTCCACCCAGAAAGGTTAGAAATCCCATTTAAAGAAGTTATAATGACATTAAGGGTGTTCTCTGCCAGATTGTACCACACATCCCACGATGGAATCTCCCCATGTCTTGATGTGACCTTTGCAACAGGGTTTTAAACATGGGAAAAAGACGATGGGAGTGCATTGGCAGTGCACAAGTCAATATGGGCCCCAGTGGAAGAGGGAAATGCCCTGAATATACCCTGGCACTGTCCCCTAACGCTGTCCCCGGCACTGACTCTAGTGGCAAGGTATGTAGCATGGGGAAGGAAAAGTCTCTTTGGGGCGTTCCGTTTGGAGGAGTTCCTCTTAACCATAGTGGGAGAGGGGTGGCGAGGGTGAGAGGGGTGGTTGCCCATGTGCACATGGGAGAGAGATTTCTGTGTGCTTGCAGGGGGATTCCTGTGTTTTGTTTTATCAGAGATCTTGGTGTCCCATCTCGGGGGTTCCAAATGTTCCTGCCTATTTCCAGCATGGGCCACAGCTCCATTTTCTTTTGTAGAATGGTGAGGGAAGCCAGCTATGATGCCAGCAAACTGCAGTCCAATTTTCTCGTTTTAATCACCATGCTGCAAAAATGAGAAAATTCAGCCCTCAGAAAATGTTCAGCAAAGTATTTTGACCTGACTGGAAAGTAGCTGAAGAAGCAGAGGTGCTGGAGTGTAGAGGAAAAACCACCACAAGAAAGCGAGGTGTTTCACAAGACACAATGTCTGGATTAAAAACCTCAAGAGAGAAGATAATGTCGTTGGAACAAGGGCCAATCTTGCTCCTACCCAGTTGGCACTGCAGAGGGCACAGACAGGAAAAACAGGAGGAGTCTCCACCTCATCCTTTGACCACCTGTCCTCACAATGCAATGGAAAGCTATTGAGGAATATAATCCGGTGCCAGAGTAACCTCCAAACCTATTAGATGAGCAAGCAGGGACAGAGCCTACCAGTTCTCTAACAGTACTGTGAAGAAGATGTGGAAGGATTATATAGCTTCCAGGCCACCTGAACCTGTGAATTCAAACACTTGGAGTGAGGGAGATGGGGGTAATGATAATATAGTAATGACAATGTCAATATATGGTGGCAATAATAATGTAAGACATAAGTTATAATCACTTAAAATAGATTGGATAAAAGTCTGGCACATATTGAGTTAACATTAGACTGAGTATAGTACCACCCATAGAGTGATGCAAGAGCACACGACCTGCACCATAGGGTAGCCTGATGTTGCACAGAACCCTGTGTATCAGCAGGCATGGAGACAGCTCCAAGCTAGCATCCTTCCCTGTACATTTGTAAGTAGTTCTAAGGGTCAATAGAGGCAAACAGTTAACCTACCACAAAGACTTCTTCAGACCTATTGAACTCTAACCTATATCCTACAATAGCACTACCAAAGAAACCCACCAACAGACATGTCACCTTAAATGACCCAACAAAACATTTGAGCAGACAAAAATTGAGTGTTCTTAAAGATTTCTTCATGTTTTTTTTTTCTCCTTCTCAACCTTTTTTATAAGCTTACCACACATTTCTGGCTTCCAGGACCATTGCCAATGTTGTATGACGTATAGTGTTTTGCATTTGCCAAGTTTGCTTCAGACATTCAGCCAAAATACTCATCAGTTGCATAGTACTGCTTTTCCCTTGTGCTAAACCTCTCTAGTATTGCATCTATTTTTATGAATCATTTTTTAAGGGGATACAGGGATAGTGCAGGAAAATGACATTGAATTAGAAGAGGCATGATCTCATTGATTTGATTTGATTTATTATTTTCTCATGTAGTAGCATATAGTGAAAAGTACTGCTTCTTGTGCACTATACAGACAAAGCATACTGTTCATAGAGAAGGAAAGAAGAGGATGCAGAATATCATGTAACAATCATAGCTAGGATGTAGAGAAAGATCAACTTCTCAAAAGTCTGATGGCAGCAAAGAGACTGTTTTTGAGTTGGTTGATACGTGACGTCAGACTTTTGTATCTTAATCCTGATTGAAGAAGGTGGAAAAGAATGTGTCTGGGAAGTGTAGGGTCCTTGATTATGCTGGTTACTTTTCCAACACAGCGGGAAGTGTATACAGAGTCAATGGATGGGAGGCTGGTTTGCATGATGGACTGGGCTTCGTTCACGACCCTTTGTAGTTTCTTGTGGTCTTGGGCAGAGAGGGGCCATACCAAGCTGTGATATAACCAGAAAGAATGCTTTCTATGGTGCATCAGTAAAAGTGAATGGTGGAGCAGACTCGATGCAGTGAATGACCTGCTCCATCTCCTATTTCTTATGTTTTTATGTTCTTAATCGTCTGTGGGCTTGTGAAAATGCCATCTAGTTAGATATTTATCAGCAGTATCATATTCTTTGACCTTCCATTGACTTGCTTGTGATTTCCTCAAAATATTTGCAAGCCTTTTCCTTGACTTTGATACGTCAACAATTTGAAAAAATATAGAAATATTACATTACAACTGAAGAAATCGCCAGATTACATCATGCAACTCGATCTTAGAGATTTTTTAGTAGACTCACAGCTATAATCATCAAAGTTAAAACTGAAAATGTTATAGAACACTAAATCAATTTGAAAGCCATGTAGCGGGTGTAATTCAGCATGTGATTCATATGACCACAAGTTGCAATGAGTCAGAATTTTAACAGCTTAGGCTGAGCCATGATATTACTTTGTTGCACAGTACATTAGATTGCATTATGAAAGCAGTGCAGAAATTGTTACGAATGCCGAGACTAGAAAATGATTTGGATGTGATTAAAAAATAAAGGAACTCATAACTTCAGTTATAGATTTAGTCATTTGTTCGTACAGAACTTGAGTATTGGCGAAAAAATAAACATGCTGTTGAAACTTTTCATCTTGCACTCACCAGGACAGACTCACAAGAAAACCAATTTAATGGGAACAACAATTTATTTTGCATGAGAAGAACAAGCTTATCTGTTGGCAAATGGCAGAAATGTAGTCATGAAAGACGCACCAAGGAGCAGTTAACTGCCAAACCTTTGTTTAAATTCAAATCAGGCAGTTTAACACTAACTGGTTAAGGCATTGCCCTGGAGAATAAGTCAGGAATGGCTGTCCTCCAAGCTATTCTTCAGTTGAAATAGGCACAGTGAGTGGACATGTTCTTTCTGTCAGCAAAAGACACAGTTCTGTCTGTGAATATACGTAGCTTTTAGCACATGTAATTGATCCACAGTACGAGCCCAGCTGACAATCTTAAATTGGTTGTCTTAAATTGGTATCACAATTGTTTAGCAATGCCATCCAGTCACAGAATCACATCTAATATTGGATGCTATGTTTTGTGGTTTGCAAGCATGGGTTGATTGAGTACAGTCTGTACTTTGCGTGTTTCACACAACCAAAGGGTAATGTTATTTGATAAAATATACCAATCATTGGGATATATGGCTTTCATGCCTGGCATCCCATTGATACTGAAATTAATAACCAACATTATTCATTTGTGTGATTGTCTTAACAGCAACGTACTGTTAGTGATGGATATCACTCATGTTGCTACTGCATCGTAGCATTGTGAAATGACTAGCTTCACCACTTGCTTAAATTTCTGAGACACCCTGATCCTTTCCAGATAGAGTAGGCACTATCCTGGACTGAGGGTGATGGCCTCAGGCATATTCATGAGTTTGCATGATATATGGTGACCAATGATCTGATCAGTGTAGCCATTATCTTTCCCAATGGTTTTGGTGCCCCAAATTTGAGCATCAAGCTTGCATGGTGAGCAAATGGCTCAGGCACAATTTACAAGGTTGCCAGTTAGACCATTGTATCATTGTATGTGGAACTCCAAGAAAATCCCAATACATAAACTGACCAGTGAAGGTAGGCTTGCAGCAAACAATAGAAAATGCATTCACAGATCATATCAAACAAAATGGCCCTTTGGCTTTTTGCAAGAAGCAAGATACAAATCATACCCAACCAGCCTGTACTTGCGAAACTTTGAACATAGTGGGCACAATTCTCCTATTTTCAGATGGCACGTTCTTGTTGGTGGGAAAGCAGAAGTGATTTGGTCTTCCGTTGGCAGCAGTGTTCACAAAGCTACCCTACGAATTCAAATGAGCTAACCTGGCACCCACATGAAACATGCGGATTCTCCACCTCCATTGCCATTTGATTGGCTGGAGTCGGGAATCACTTGAATGAACAGCAAGTGAGCTTAAAAGTGTTCCCTGCGCACCCCACAGTCATGTCACCCGGGAAGATGTCCGGAAAGAGACCAATACCACGCTTCTTGGATGTGGGCATTGAATGCTATCGTGGAAAGGCGGTCCACCTTGTTCTCAAGGGCAGGCAGGAGACTATCTGCTAACGTAATGGCAAAAGCCTGGATGGCGGGGACTGTAGTTGTCAGCAACAACAGTCTGACCTGGAGGACAGCCATTCAGTTCAGGAAGAAAGTTAACAACTTTCTTTGAGCTGCAAGAATGAGTACCCAATAGCCTTGTCCTATTATCATTCCCCATACTAACAGCCAGGTAAAAATAAGCACTTCCAACCTTCAGACAGCTGGTCTACCATTTCCCTCAGACATTCCAATTCCACCCCTGCACTCCAAATTATCCCCATTTGTCTCACCCCTGACACTCACATCAACATCCATCACAGATCTGCTTAGACCCCACACGCCACTGATGTTAAGTCCCCAGTTTCATGTGGCCATCATGTCTGAATCTCCTTTTCCTTTTCACAAAGGATAAGACTACACATAATAGGGGGAAGACTTGTCCCTTCATGGCCATGGAAATCACAGGGAAGGGCCAGTAGCCAATAATGAAATGGGAATGACCCGAGCAAGTGAGACTTTAAAGCACATTCATCCATAACTCAAATGAGTTTGACATTTCCCACACCATTTAGGTTCCCCAAAGTTAACCCACATTCTTTCTCCTTCAGGATCACCATCCGATGAGACTGTGCTATCGCATGTCACTTCCCCTCAGCCAATCCCCCAGAGTATCTGTTAGATACTATGTTAGAGTTCTTTGAAGAGGTATTAAGGAAGTTAGATAAAGGAGAACCAGTAGACATGATTTATTTAGATTTCCAAAAGGCTTTTGACAAGATGCTGCAGAAGAGACTGTTAATTAAGTTAAGAGCCCATGGTGTTAATGGTAAGATCCTGGCATGGATAGAAGATTGCCTGACTGTTGGAAGTCAAATAGCGGGGATAAAGGGGACTTTTTCAGGATGGCAGCCGGTGACTAGTGGTGTGTGTCAGGGGTCAGTGTTGGGGCCACAAATTTTCACAATACACATTAATGATTTGGAAGTTTGCAGATGATACAAGGATATGTAGAGGGGCAGATAGTATTGACGAAGCAGGGAGTGTACAGAAGGACTTGGACAGGTTAGGAGAGTGGCAAAGAATTGACAGATGAATACGATGTGGAAAAGTGTGAGGCTATGCACTGTAGAAGGAGGAAGAAAGCATAGACTATTTTCTAAATGAGAAAATGATTAGGAAATCAGAAAAACAAAGGGACTTAGGACTCCTTGTTCAAGATTTCCTTAAGGTTAATGTTCAGGTTCAGTTGGCAGTAAGGAAGGCATACGCAATGATCACATTTATGTTGAAAGGACCAGAATACAAGAGCAGGGATGTACTTTTGAGGCTTAATAAGGCTCTGGTCAGACCCCATTTGGAGTACTGTGAATAGTTTGAGTCCCATATTTATGGAAGGATGTGCTGACCAAGGAAAGGTTCCAGAGGAAGTTCACAAGAATGACCTTTTAAATTAAGAACTTGTCATATGAGGAACGGTTGAGAATTCAAGGTCTGTATTCATTGAAGTTTAGAAGGATGAGGGGGATCTTATTGAAACTTTTAGGATACTGTGAAGCCCAGATAGAGTGGACGTTGAAAAACTAGAACCAGAGGGCACAACCTCAGGCTAAAGTAATGATCCTTTAATACAGAGATGAGGAGGAATTTCTTCAGCCAGCGAGTGTGGAATCTGTAGAACTCTTTGCTGTAGAAGTCTGTGGAGGCTAGGTCCTTGAGTGTCTTTAAGGCAGAGATAGATGGTTCTATGAAAAGGCAGCAGAATGGGAATGAGAACAATATCAGCCAGGATTGAATATTGGAGCAGACTCGATGGGCCAATTAGCATAATTCTGTTCCTATGTCTTATGGTTTCTGGTCTTTGTATCCCCTGGAACACAGCTCTGGGGAAGACACTGAATTCTCAGCACGTGTGCCATCAATCACGACTTGGAGCTGTGAAATCCTAGTGATGGCACTGAATCTTATACCCTGAGCATCCAGATTGAAGCTGATGTAACCTGATGCCCATGCCTAAATGGTAACCGTGACCTGGCGGATGCACCAATGCAAGGATGACTGTAAGATCTCACACAGATAGGTTCCTTTTCAAGGTCTGGAAAGATTCAGAGACAAAGAGGTTGAGGATGACGTTGACAGCTACAGCTCCGGGAGTGGGTATCCTCCTCTTCCTCTCGGTGCCAGTTGAATCAGAGCCTCTCTTTGCAGGTGTAGTCTTCTGTGGCTACATGGTACAGTAGGTCCTCAAAATGCTAGCAGCTCTGATTGACCTGGGTTTACAGTCTTGCTGTCTTCCTGCCCCCGTCCTCGGCTTGATGGACATCTGGGACGTGAGTCTCTGCAGTAACCCCTTGATCTTCTGGGTCTGACTCCTGTGGTGCAGAGTCATGCCTGGGTTAGCTTTGGTACTCTTGCAACCTCCTTGGCACCAATGATCAAAACAATCGCTATTTGCAATGGCTCCAATGCCACCCATCCTCAATCTGTGAGGATATAGAAGGAGGAGAAAGACAGTTTGCAATGTCATCCACCGTTGCACTCTAACACCATCCCTTATCCCTATGTGGTGCAGCAGCTATCTCAACATCCTCACCCCCCCAGCACAGTCACGCATTACAGCAGTTGCCATCCAAATCATCTGGCTTGCTCAATGACATCTTTGCCTCTTGTCCCCTTTTCTTGTTTCATGGTCTCCTATCCCTTCCTTCACTGCACCTGTGGGATACATTTGGATATGCTGGAAGTGGTGAAGAATGAACTTCGGGGGAAGCTGTACTGCGCTGGGCACTAGTCCAAACCTGAATTCCCATCACACTCTTTGGTGAGACCCAGCAAGAGAGTGTTAATGTCATCCAGTGGGCTAAAGATGAGACATGAGGGAGCAGCTGGTGTGCAGGGGTAGTGAGCATCATGTTTGATGGAGCTTCCCTTGTGTGTCTCAGCACCATGGCTTTTTCTGTGATACAGGCTAGCTGGTAACACTTCTTTCAGCTGCTACTGGGCACCTAATTCAATTAAAATACTACAAATCAGGAAACTATTTCATCCTTTTGCTTGGCATTGATGGGGTAGAGAATGGCAAATGTTGGTAGATTGACTTGGTAGCAAGTTTAGTTGACACTTTATACTTCTTCGTAAATAATTCCAGTCTGGCAAACACTAAATTAAAGGAGGAAATGCAGAGTTTGCATGTCTGGATTGATGAGATATTGCAACATTTCAAGTTGAGCATCCTTGCTGTTCTTAGATCATCAGCCTTAAGATTAAGCCAGTCTGTTCATAACCCAAATGTTATATTTGATCCTGAGTTGAGCTTCCTATCACATATTTGTGCCATCTCTAAGGCCAACTTTTTCATTCTTCGACTTTGCTCCATTCCAAAGTACCTTGAATGCTCTCCTGTATTCTGCCCTTTGTCGACTTGAAGTCCCCAAATCTCTGCTGCCCATATCATGACTTCCAGAAAGACCTGTTGTTCAATCACCCTGTGACTGCTGAGCTACATTGGCTTTTTGTCAAGCATTACCTTGATTTTAAAATTGTCATCCTTTTTCCTGTCACCTTGCCCTTCCCTATTTTTGTAATCACCTCCAACCCAAAAACTCTTTAAGATAACTGTTTTCCTCTAACTCTGACCTGTTGCTCATTCTCAGTTGTTCCACCATTGGTAGCCATGCTTTCAATTGCCTAGGCCCTAAGCTCTGAAATTTCCTCCCTTTCCCTCTGCCCCTTTCTATCTCACATGGCAAGATTTTTAAGACACTTTTCCCATTCACTTCTTTGACCAAGCTTTTGATCATCTGACCTAAACCTTATTTTTGATTCATCTCAGATGACATCGTTCATATCTGACTAACTAATTCATAGAATCATAGGATAGAATCATAGAATCCCTACAGTGTAGAAGGAGGCCATTCGTCCCATCATGTCTGCACCGACAACAATCTCACCTAGGCCCTATCCCCGCAAACTCACATATTTACCCCACTAATCCCTCTAACCTATGCATCCTGGGACACTAAAGGACAATTTAGCATGGCCTATGCACCTAACCGCACATCTTTGGACTGTGGGAAGGAAACCAAAGGAAAGCCAAGTAGACACGGGGCAAGTATGCAAACTCTGCAATGACAGTGACCCAAGCCAGGAATCAAACCCAAATCCCTGGAGTTGTGAGGCTAAAGTGCTAACCACTGTGCCATCCTTCAATTCCGTTGACATTTTCTTGATAATGACGCAAATGGTACCCATGTATCTCCAAATTAATGGAAAGTCTTCAATAAAAAAAAGTTACCAATGGGGACAAATTCATGATTTTCTTCTGACCCAATTACTTTTTTCAGAAAATCTGTTGATTACAAGAGGACAAAAATGTAAAAATGGCACCCTCTCAGTAGAAGCCTAGAGTCACCTTCTCAATGTGATAGCCTAATGGGGAGAAAGTGTGCGGCAACAGAAGACCTGAAGGAATGCAAAGGGAGACAATATTAAAATTATGAGAGAAACAGTTCATGAATTTCAGTTAATTAAAGTTATTAAGTAGCATAATTATATTTGCATTCAATTAAGAATTTAGCAGTTGTTATCTCTTCATAACCAATGCGGGGAATAAAACTAAGTCAGCCAACAATGCAAAGTCTCATTTTAGTTAGAATTCAATCAATCAATTCAATGGCTGTCAGCCCTTAAAGACAAGCTCTGATGTTGAATAACTTTAATGTGAACCAAACTTATTTTACAAATTTATTACTTTTGTGGCCTCTTACACAAAAGATTACTCTTTGAAAAAATTTGACTTATTATTTGTAAAAAAAAATCCAGCGTAGTCAGGAAGCTGTGATTATGTACAGTGTGTAATTTCTGAACTCATGTTTGAATTGTAGACCGGATTTAATGCAGCTTTGCAACCTTTTGTATTGCAAGAAAAAGTGACCCCCCCTTTGAAATGAAGCAGAACACTGAAAGCAAAATGCAATTATCTATCCACTTTTTTCTAAATGACTAATTGCAGCATTAATAACTACCTTCTGAATTTTGAAGTACAGTTCTATTCAGTAGGAGTTTTTAATGTCTGGAACCGAGAAGCAGACATTCTGTGTTACGCGTGCTTCATAGGATGGAGGGGAGTAAATCGGAATGTATTAACACTGCCACCCTGGCAAGCTGGACTTCCACTGTTCTGATACTGAAATGCTATTTATAAATGCTTAATTATTGATGTTATTGGAAAAGAGAATAGGAATTAAGAAAGTTTAAATTGTGAAGCAAAATTAATTTCAAAAATGATGCATGTGGATTGGTTTGACCAGTAGCGATGGAATTATTTCTCCTTGGGCCTTCACTTGAATCACCCCATATACTGAAAAAATGAATTTGATTATCTTTCAAAATTAAATCACTTGCTACATTTTAATATTGCCCTGGAGTATTTCAATTTTTCTACCTTATCTTCTGACAGTAAAACTGTTCAAAGTAGACCTTTTAACCAAACTGATAAAATATGGGGCATCATTTGCATAATATGCACTCACTTTAGTAATGGCTTAATATTGTATCAGGGCTTTCAAACAAAGCAGGAGCAGGGGGAGTGGAGAGGTGTGCAAAGCAGAGAGAAGTGTTTCACCGTTTGTTTTTCCAGCTGTTGGGGCTTTACAAAATAAGTAAATTTAAACAGCAGGAAACACAATATGCAGGCACTGAAATTGCTAGTTGACAGGAAGCAAAGTGGTGGCAGGAGTAGCCGTGAGCTTTTGTTTCAGAATCTTGTATGAGGCTTTGGCATGGTGTCAGACTGCTGGGAAAGCCACTCAGCAGGAGATGGAGAATCCATTGGTTCACCATTGGTTGTGTTTTCCAATGCAGGGCAAACATGTTTGACTCATGATTATTTTTAACTCTCAACAACATGTTTGTTATCTTGTTCCCACTTGAGCAAAAAAAACTTATGGTGGAGTAATCTTTAATTCACGTCATCAATGATGCTGAGCTGATTACTTTATACTGATTAAAAAAAGTAATTTTTTTTCAAAAAATGATTGTAATTTTGATCAAAAATAGAAAATTTGGCCTGTCACCCATGACTCTCAACAAACTCTACAGATGCACCATAGAAAGCATTCTTTCTGGTTGTAACACAGCTTGGAATGGCTCCTGTTCTGCCCAAGACTGCAAGGATCTACAAAAGGTCATGAAATTAGCCCAGTCCATCACACAAACCTGCATCCCAGCCATTGACTCTGCCTCTTCATTGACACTTCCTGCTCCCTCAGCAAAGTAGCCAGCATAATTAAGGACCCATGCACCTCTTCCACCTTCCTTCTTCAGGAAAAAGATATAGAAGTTGGAGATCACGTACCAACCGACTCAAGAACAGCTTCTTCCTTGTTGCCATCAGACTTTTGAATGGACTTATCTTGCCTTAAGTTGATCTTTCCTTATACCTAACTATGACTGTAACATTGCACTCTGCACTCTCTTGTTTCCTTCTCTATGAATGGTATGTTTAATCTGTATAATGTGCAAGAAATTATACGTTTCATTGTATGTTAATACATGTGACGATAATAAATCAAATCAAAATGCTGGAAAATCTCAGCAGGTTTAACAGTATCTGTGGAGAGAAAATAAGTCAAAGTTTTGAGTCAAGGTGATCCTTTGTCATCCAGACTCGAAACGTTGACTCTATTCTCTTGCCACAGGTGTTGTCAGGCCTGCTGAGATTGTCCAACATTTTCTGTTTTTGTTTCAGATTCCAGCACTGCAGTATTTTGCCTTTATTGTAAATTTAATGGTCATTTTATGTTCATTTCTCATTCAAAACATGCTAATTGATTGTGCACTGGATTTTGTCACAACACATGTATAACACATGGATGGAATTTTCCACTCCCGCCAGTATGGGAATTGGAACCGGGGGAAGACATTAAATTAGACATGATAGAAAAAGTATGGCCCCAATTGACCAGCCATGTCACAGGTGTAAATCCCATAATGGCTGCTAAATCTTGCATGAGGTCCAGAACGGGATTTGCATCTGCAAAATTTCACTTTGCAATCTTCCTCACTCCCTTCCAATGATTAGATAAGGTTCAGGCCCCAGAAGGGTGTGAGCCTGGTTGTCAGATTTTAAAATAAATTTACATCTAGAGGGCTTGACAACATTACTTCCATCCTCTCTGCATCATACCCATCCCAGTAAGAGATCTGAAAACACCAATTTTAAATCCAACCAATTTATTTGATCGTAAACTTGCTAGCTTTCGGCCTTTGTGCCTTCGTCAGACGAATGAGATATTCTGGTCTGCATTAGCACACATATCAGCACAGACAGTTTACAGATTGCTGATTCTGTAAACTGTCTGTGCTGATATGTGTGCTATTGCAGACCAGAACACCTCATTTGCCTGATGAAGGCATAAAGGCCGAAAGCTAGCAGGTTTACTATCAAATAAATCGGTTAGATTTAAAATTGGTGTTGTCAGACCTCTTATTGAGTTTACCCCAGTCCAATGCCGGCATCTCTACATCATCCCCATCCTGCAGGCATGATGTCAAGCTGGCACAAATCACCACTGATTTCTAAAGATGTAAGCCAACTGTGATGACAACACTGGGATTGCATGGGTAAGTACAGCCCTTGGATGGTGAGTGACGTGGATAGGCAGTGCCTTGGCACTGCCCCAAAGTCTGTGAGGAGTGTGGCAGTGATATCTGTGAGGGGAATGTCCAAATACTTATGTGGGGAGGGTCAGGGGTGGGGCTAGGGGAAAAGCCCTAATAATTTTGTGTGGGGTGGGGGGATGGTTGATCCAATACTTGTGGGTGTTCTGGGGAAATGGAAAAAGCATCCAGGAAAATGGGGGAACATATCTCAGGAGGTGAGGGGCATTGGGGGAATCTTAAAAGATGGGGTTGATGGTGATCAACAGTGCAGTCCTGGGATGAGAACTCGGGGTACAGGTGATGGAGGAAACACTCACAGACAGAGGTTGGAGTGGAATATGAGAGCATGACAAGTCCAGGATATGATAGATGAAGGTCTCATCAGGGAGGCCATGGAGGTGGACAAAACTGGTGCCATGGATAATGGGAGGGGCAGAGTCAGGGTGGGCACACAGATGGTAACAGGTGTTGAGGGATGAAAAGGGAGGAATCTAGTATTTGGTGGATGTATGGCAGTGGGGCAAAGGTTACAGATGAAAGGGGGAGGTTAGAAGATTGTAGAGCAAGTTTTGATTCGTTCTCAACTGAGGAGTTTCAGAACATTGAGATCCCAGCAAAATGGGGAGCTGTCATTCATTCTGTGCCATTTGCCATTGGCTGCAGTCAAAGGCAGGGATGAAGGGAGGTAAGGAGGTGAATGACTTCAATGGTAATTCATAAATCCAAATCTCCATCCGCGGTAAGTGGTCATGATTGACATTAGTGTTTGCCCCACCACCCATTGGGAATCATGATGACTTTTCTGCCTGCCACCAGACTTAGGGTGGGAGTTTCCATCCACACTCACCCCAAAACTAGAAAATCCCACCTGAAGTCAATGGACCTTTTTATAGTTCTCTCCCCTTTCCACCTGCTATGATTCCAGTGGTGGGTGGGATGGGAAAATTCCTCTCTTAGTCTGAAGGGCGGAAAATTCTGCCCAATATATCTTATGCCTGGTGGAAAATTCTGAATGCATATCTTTTAGAAATTAATACTTTTTACACTTCAAATTGGGGAAGAGTTCATTTTTTTTCTTTAAATGTGAAGAATGTACTTGGTAGAGCTGGGAACCCCATAGCTATTCATAACATATGACTATTAAAGAACCAAGTTGAAGGGAATGGAAGTCATCTCAGTATTCCCGATTTCTTAGTAGACTTGTGTCTTCATACCATTTAATATCTTTGTGGTTTATATAAGAAAATACAAGACACTTTCAGTGATTATATAGTAGCTGGACAAAATTGCTTCCTTTTTGACCTATCTTTTGTTTGTTGCTAAAATCATTGCTATCGGATATGTTTCTTAATATTTATATGACAGGGTAACTTGTTTCCTCTCCAGAAGCCCAGATTCTTCTTCCACCTCAACTCAGCCTCCCACTTCCTGCCTCCAACCTTTCCCTCCTGCCTCCTCCACACAACCTCCATCACTACTAGAAAAGGACTTTCTATTTGATTCATTCTTCATACGGGAGCTGTATTAAACTGGAATTTTCTTGTGACTGAAACTGTTTATAATTAAGAATATTGATTTGATCACCTTATTTTTATATTTCTAATGTATGTAGTGTACATTATTAAATTTATCACACAAAGCATGCTGGTTGCCTTAGGAAAATAAGGATTCAACAAGAAAGAAGCAGTTTATGCCTAATATTGATGTCTGAGGAATATGATCTCAAAGAAGCATTACTGAAGCATGGAGACAGGTGGGGGTTCGCCACGCTTATGAAAGCAATTTTTCGGTTCATCAGTTTTTGCCTGATTTTCATGGATAGTAAAAATGGGTAAAAGTTTTAAAAATTGATCAAATATAGTAGACAAGCTTTTAGTCTATGAATGATAGAATCCCATTAGGGTCCCTACATTGCAGAAGAAGGCCATTTGGCCTATTGAATCTGCACTGACAACAATTCCACCCAAGTCCGATCCTTGTAACTTCACTTATTTACCATACTAATCTTTTGACACTAAGGAGAAATTTAGCATGGCCAACCTACCAAACCTGCACATCTTTGGAGCGTGGAAGGAAACCAGAGCACCTGGAGGAAACCCATGTCGAGATGGGGAGAACATACACACTCCACACAGACAATGACCCGAGGCCGGAATTGAACCTGAGTCCCTGACACTGTAAGGTAGCAGTGCTAACCACATAATTGGAATTCTCAGCTGTGTTTGCCCAGTAGATTATTATTACTTATTGAGGATAAGGGGCATAGTTCAAATTTAAATTAATTTTACTTTAAAGGTAATGGCCGTAACCTTCACTGGTAGGGGGTTTAATTTCTTCTGCAATGGTGGAGGCTAATGAGGTTCCTTTGTGGTCTACTTGGTAAAAGTAATCATTAAATAGAAGAGTTAAGAATTGTATTAAGGTGACACAGATAAAGAATTTCACATAAGTTCTTTCGCAGAGTGCTACCAAAGCAAATTAAATCCCTGTAGGCCCATATGATTAGGTGTCTCTTTTTTTAAAATTTTTCATTCATAGAATGTGGGTATTTTTGGCTGGGCCAGCATTTATTATGCATCCCTGAGGGGATTTAAGAGATGACTACGTTGCTGTGGTTCTGGAGTCACAAGTTGGCCAGACCAGTACGGCAGATTTCCTTCCCAAAAGGACATTAGCAAACCAGATTTTTCAGCCAATCGACAATGACTTTATTAGATTTTAATCCCAGAATTTTACTGAACTCAAACTTCATCAACTGCCATTGAGGGATTTGAACTGAATCTCTAGAGAATTACCCCAGGTCTCTGGATTATGAGTGGAGCAACAATACCGCCACACCACTGCCTACCCTTTCAATGTTTTATAAATTTACATGACAAGACTCCTTCCAAAAACAGATAGATGCTTCGGCTGGCTACATTAAGAGCCTAACCAGGATGGTGGTGGATGGATTGGAATGGTAATACCAATTCAAGTTTTCATCAGTGGAATTGATGTAATCTATGATGATTGATGTGGTGCAGTATTTGATTTTGGCATATTGTACATCACAAACAATTTTTTTTTGAGGGGGCTGAGGAGTCCTGAAAATTTTGATACATTATTTGCTGCATTCTGGTCTGGACATTTTGATATCTTATTTGCTGCATTCTGTGTGGACATTTTGTATCTTTGTGGAATATGTGTGACAGAACATGTAAGAATATCCAGTACTTCACTGGATCAAACAGTACAACATAGAATCATAGAATATGTTGCAAAGGTTAAGGAATGACAAAATAATATATATGCTTCTTGATTCTTTGTCCTTACATAATAGTATTGCTTAGCAATAACCTGCTCACTGATGTTCAGTTTGGATTTCACTGGGTCACCCAGCTCCTGACCTCACTTCACACATGGACAAAGGAACTGAATTCCAGAGGTTCAGTCAGAGTGGCTACTCTTGACATTAAGGCAACATTTGGCTGAGAATGACATCAAGGAACTCAAGCAAAACTGGAGTCAATGGTAGTCAGGGGGAAAACTCTTCACTCATTGGAGTCAGACCTCACATAAATGTTGAGGTAGTTGGAGCTCAATCATCTCAGTTCCAGGACAGCATTGCAGGAGTTCCTCAGGATCATGTCCCAGGCCCAACCATCTTCAGCTCTTCAGCAATGACCTTCCTTCCTTCATAACATGAGCTTTCTTCATTATCATCTATATTTCCTTTGCATTATTGCAGCCAGCCCCACCCAGTCACCCTCTCCCCATTCCACCCACCCCCCCACCCCCACATCTCCCCGCACCTGCATAATATAAATTTCTTCTGGTTTTGTTTGCTCTTAGCTCTGATAAAAGCTCATCTGGAATTGAAACATTGGTCCTATTCTTTCTCTGCAGATACTGTTAGACCGGCTGAGATCTTCCAGCATTTTCAGTTTTATTTTACAGATTCCAGCATCTGCTTTTATCTAGTTGAGCATGTTGGGTTGGGCTTTTGGGATTGGGGCGAGGGGACTGGTGGGAAAGGATGGTGAAGGGAAGCTGGATAGGGATTAAGATAGGTTTTGGAGTTGGGGAAAGTCCTTCAGGTGAGATGTGGAGTCCATTGGAGGAGGGAGTCCCATGGGAGACATTATTTACTCAGAAGCTAGAAGTAGTTTTAATAGGATGGTAGGGGGAGAGGTGATGGGGCGAGGCTGAGAGATGGGGATTCTTCAGTGCATCGTGGGGTTCATTCCAGAAACAAAGCCCTGGAGCTTGGAAATTACAGTTCAATATTCCCATTTTCAAGGTACTTAGAAAAGATAGGGGACGAGAAAAGAAAGGGGAAGGCAGTTTTGATAAAAGGAACTATTATAGCATTAAAGAAGGATGATGTTGCCAGGATCAGTTAAATTTTCAAGCAATCTATGGCCACTATACAGTAGCGGTCATGAAGATTATTAATTATTGAATACAGACTGGGACAATATATTGGGGAAAATTTGTAGCATATACAAGACAACTCTCTCGATCCGTGTGTTCCCAGCCCAATATGGAAGGAAGTAGCCCAAAAGCAAAGCATTTCAGATGCTGGAAATGTAAAATAAAAATAGAAAATTCCAGAAATTTACGGCAGATCATACACGAACCTGAAGTTTTAACTCTCTTTTCCTCTCGACAGATGCTGCCAGATCTACTGAGGAAGGAAGTGTTTGCATATAGTTCTGGGGAATAAAGTCAAGTAAGTGGCGCTTGAGTGAGAGAAGGTTCATAGATTATGGACGCAATCGTACTGGTCATTCACGGCACGCTCCTGCTGCAACGAGGCCGGAGAATTTGGCACACAGCCAAGTCTCCATTCACTGCAACAGGATGGGAAAATCCTGATGGCATGAACAGCTGTAACACTCGGGCCATTGTCTTTAGATCTGGCATAGAGTCATCCAGACTCCAAACATTAGCTCTATTCTCTCAGCAAAGATGCGGTCAGACCTGCTAAGGTTTTCCAGCATTTTTGGTTTTTATTTCAGATTCCAGCAACCACAGTATTTATTTTTTATGTTATTGTAGTAATTGCCGGGTTGGATTTGTCCTGTTTTATTTTTGTGAATAGACGTACCATAATTGTTTACCCTATTTTTCTGGGACTTCCACTGCACTTCTGCTGAAGTCGCAGTGGATGAGCCAGGGAAACCCTGCAAAAACTTATCCCTTCTGTTTGGCATTCAAAATTAAATAGGAAGCCACGTTCATGATTGACTGTTCTCCTGTACCCCACAACAGAACAAAATACCATTTAATAGCACTGGCCACATTTATCTGCATGTAAAGCTGCTGAAAAGATTTTGGCTAGTAACCATTGCAAATTCCTATATTAAAAATATGAAAGCAAGCTTTTTTTTAATAAAAACCTTGGTGCCAGCCTTCAGCAGAAATTTACATAATAATCACGGATTTGTTACAATACAATGAGAAATTGGGCTAATCAAGAATTGTTAGCACTGGTGTTATACACTAATACATTAAAATTTATTTTCAATATTTCGAAATGTAGCCTTCCAGGCATATGAGAATTTCCATTATAAAATAAACCACTAGTTTTTGAAAACGATTCATTGCCCAGTTATACTGATACAGCATTGTATTCTTGTTAAATGCTTTTCGAGAACATTATTATAGTAGACGACACTACAGATGAGATTAGTACCTTAATGTGATACTATGAAAACTACTTAAGAATAATTACATTTTCTGATTTTACTTTGCAATATCATTTAAATGGATTACAGGTTGAATATTTATAACATCATTTATAAAGATGTACAGAAGAAATAAGTTTTCAGAGCCAAATCTTTTGTGAATACTGATGATTGAATAATGCAAGTTGTGGATGTCTACATTGAATCCACTCATAAATAAAGGATTGGGTTTCGGGGCAGGCGGGGATTGAAAATACCAATACTGGCCGACATGCTGATTTCTCTGGACCGTTCCTGGCGCTAGCCATTTTCATCTGCATGGGTGAAGGAGAGACTTGTGATCCCACCAGCTGGCTAAAGAGCTGTTTAAGAGCTTGTTAACTGAGGATGCAGTGAATATTCATGGGGGGAGGGTGTACATTCCGGGATAGATCAGCTCAAAGTAAGGTGGACACATGGCGAGGAACCATTCATGGCCTGATGCAGGGAATTAATAAGATTGTCACACTAAATTGCATCACTGCTCTTGCCATAAATTGTCACGGAATATGTCCTGTTGTTGATGATGCTGAAGCCAATCTTCAGGATTGTCAGCCATTATGGTGAACTCTTGATTGCATTTGGATATTATAGTGGTGTCATTAGAAAAGAATTAGAAACTTTGAAAATTCTAACAGGGTTAGACAGGGTAGATTCAGAAAGAATGTTCCCAATAGTGGAGGAGTCCAGAACTATGGCATCATAGTTTGAGGATAACTGAGGTGAGGAGAAATTCCTTCACCCAGAGGATGGTAAATGTGTGGAACTCACTACCACAGAAAGTAGTTGAGGCCAAAATATTTGATTTAAAGAAGAAATTAGATATAGCTCTTACGGGTAAAGGAATCGAGGGATATGAGGAGAAATGGGATCAGAATATTGAATTTGATGATCAGCCATGATCAAAATGAATAGTGGAGCAGGTTCGATGGGATGAATGGCCTGCTCCTGCTTCTAGTTTCTATGTTTCTGTTACTACACCTGATATTCCAGATATATTGAAAAGTACAGACCCCAAGACATTCTGTGAGAACAGGGTTAACTTCTCTCCTGACTTTTTCACCAATTATTTTGAAAAGTAGTTGCAAAGCAGGTCAATGATTTCCTGTTTACCAGAATTAGATAATATATTTAGTTCACAACAGATGTAAAAGTTAAAGTCGCCATAGCTCCAGACGACCATGAGCTGCTCTCCCATTCGAGGGGGAGAGCTGACTATTGGTGGTTTACCCGAACGATCACCACACCTCAGGCAAAGGCCAAGGTTGAGAAGTTGGTCCTTCATGAATAATCTCATCCGGTATAGAATTAAACCCATGCTGTTGGCATTGCACTGCATCACGAACCAGCCATCCAGGCAACTGAGCTAACCACTTCCTCCAGTCTCTGTAGGCACAAAAGGCAGTTATGTCATTATTGTTGGATCCCCCCAGGTACAGGATTTCATCAATTGCACCCATTTGCACAGGGACAGGGAGAGAAATCATGGACTTTGATTCTTCTCTTTGTTGAGCATCTCTTAGTTCCATCAACACGCACTCCATCCCCACAACTCTTCCCACAACCAATCCTATAACCTTCCCCTTCAAACATGCATGATATCTTTCCTGTTTTAAAAATTAATCAAGTCCTAATAAAATGATAATGCCTATTGTTGGCATCTGGTTACAAATATCATCCATTATATTTGCAACATGGGTCATTAATATTAACAGCAGCAATGAAGTCTTAGTTTGTGCATATCCTGGAGATGATCCCACCAAAACTGACAAACCAGAGAATACAAATTTTACTTCTAAAGCATCATGCAATATTATGAATTTGACAGGAAATTTCCCATTTGTTATTTATAATAATGTGCATATGATAGAACTGGAGGCCGATTTGACTCTCAAATTGGCCTCCCAGGTGGAGGATGTGGTTAAGAAAGCTTACGGTGTACTGGGCTTCATTCATCGAGGGATTGAGTTCAGGAGTCAGGAGGTAATGCTGCAGCTTTATAGGACCATTGTCAGACCACACTTGGAGTACTGTGCGCAGTTCTGGTCGCCTCACTATAGGAAGGACGTGGAAGCTATTGAAAGGGTGCAGAGGAGATTTACAAGGATGTTGCCTGGATTGGGAGGGATGCCTTATGAAGACAGGTTGAGGGAGCTGGGACTGTTCTCCCTGGAGAGACGAAGGTTGAGAGGTGACCTGATAGAGGTTTACAAGATGTTGACAGGAATAGATAGAGTGGACTCTCAGAGACTATTTCCCAGGGCTGAAATGGTCGCGACAAGAGGGCACAGATTTAAGGTGCAGGGAAGCAAGTACAGAGGGGATGCCAGGGGAACGTTTTTCACGCAGAGGGTGGTGAGTGAATGGAATCGGCTGCCGTCGGTGGTGGTCGAGGCGAACTCGCTGGGGTCTTTTAAAAGACTTCTGGATGAGTATATGGGATCCAATGGGATTGGTGGTTATAGATAGGTCTATGGCTGGGTAGGTTTAGATGTGTTCGGCACAACTTGTGCGCCGAAGGGCCTGTTTGTGCTGTAGTGTTCTATGTTCTATGTTCTATGTAACTGGTTTTGGTGACTGTCTGAGCCCTCATTAACATTGTAAGGAGTCTCACAACAGCAGGTTAAATAAGCTCCAACAGGTTTATTTGGAGCTTTCGGAGTGCTGCTCCTTCATCAGGTGAGTAGCCCACTTACTTGATGAAGGAGTAGCGCTCTGAAAGCTCGTGATTCCAAATAAACCTGTTGGACTTTAACCTGGTATTGTGAGACTTCTTACTGTGCCCACCCCAGTCCAATGCCAGCATCATCACATCATCATTAACATGAACTGATATTGCACCATATTAAGACAGTGATAGTAAGTTCATATTTGGGGTGAAAATTAATACCTGCAACCCCTGATAACCCAGACAATATTGTTTCCATTCTATAGAAGTACAAGATTTCCATCTGTCTGGGTGCATGACATTAATTCAATATAATTATTTCAAAAAGGGAACATAATTGGACTCTCTTTTATCGGTAACCTCACAGGGTGGAAACAAATGGCTCCTGGGAAACAAAGTGGAATGTTTGAATCACATACGTCTTCACTGCCAGTGAGAAGAGCTGGAGCCCTCAGATGTATCTATGTGACAAAACATTTAAGAGGCTAGAGGATAAAGACTGAATGATTCACAATTGTAACTGAGTTTTCTTGATCAGGAAGTTGATCACTCTGCTGACTGCTGCTTTTCATTACAATATATTTTCAACTATGTAACATAATTATAATGATAGAGGAATTAGCAGATAAAAGGATAAAAGGACAAGATTAAAGTCACAGAATCATCAACCTCTACCGTAGAAGAAAGCCATTTGGCTCTTTGAACCTGCACCAATAACAATTCCTATAGTGTAGAAGGAGGCTGTTTGGCCCATCGAGCCTATGCTGACAAAAATCCCAATCAGGAACCATTCCCTTAACTCCTTTATTTACCCTGCTAATCCCCCTACAATAAGGGGCAATTTACCTTGGCTAATCAACCTAACCCACTTATCTTTGGAATGTAGGAGGAAACAGGAGCACTCAGAGGAATCCCATGCAGACATGAGGAGAATGATGTGCAAACTCCACACAGACAGTCACCCAAGGCTGGAATTGAACCTGGATCCCAAGCACTGTAAGGCAGCAGTGCTAACCACTATGCTAGATGTCAATGGAAAAAAACTCCTGTCAATCATGTGTAGTGTAAAACATGTGACTGATTCACTATGAGTCGAAAATGGACTCCTTTTCTGGCAATCTCACCCCATAAACCCAGATCAGTAAGTTCCAATATCAACAAAATAAATAGAATTCTTGCAATGATTCTATCCTTTGCTCACAAGATAATCATAAATAACAAAAGCCACCTGACCTAGTTGATCTGTCCCATTCAAGTGGCATAGGCATTAGAGCAGGAGTAAGCCATTTGGCCCTTAGAACATGCTCTGCCATTTGATAACATTGTCTACATTTTACCAGTGACTATTATAGTTCAAAACATTTAGCTGGCTGTAAAGTAATTTGGGATATAGGGAAAGGTGCTATATAAGTTTTGTCTTTCTTTCATTATACCTACATGCAGTAGGCTGAGTGGCAGTAGCAATGGTAAAGTTGGAGGCCCAATATTGATCTGTGTGGATAATTAATAACAGAGCAATCAACCGATATTAGGAAAATGCCTTAAAAAAAAATCATTCTATTCACAAAAAAATTAACTCTGCAGCTAATACAATCTTACCACTCTGATTTCTCTGGCAAAAACCCACAATATACAATAGATAGCATCTGCTTCTTTTACATTATCCTCAGTATTTGTCAATCAGACATTTCCTAGTACCTGAGCAATCATGTAGATTGAATTATCAATCTAAACTTATCAGCGAATAATGAGACATGGTACATAAACTCAGTATGGCCCTAACTCAGCAATTACTTTGTTTCCCCTCCCCCTAGAAGCTGTCGTACATGTTGTGTAGTACACAGTGAATTTACAGCCAAATCTGAGGTCATAGAATCATAAAGGGTTTACAGCATGGAAAAAGGTCCTTTGGCCCTACTTGTGCATGCTGCCCTTTTTTTAAAACTCCTAAGCCAGTCCCAATTGCCTGCGTTTGGCCTATACCCCTCTATACCTATCTTACCCATGTAACTATCCAATCACCTTTTAAACAACAAAATTGTACCCGCCCCTACTATTATCTCTGGCAGCTTGTTGCAGACACTCATCACCTTCTGTGTGAACAAACTGCCCCTCTGGACACTTTTATATCTCTCCCCTCTCACTTTAAACCCGTGCCATCTAGCCTTAGGCTCCCTTATCTTTGGGGGAAGAAAGGGTGAACCTAGGATGGTAAAGAAATTTATAAAATCTTTCCTTAAGTAATCTCCTAGTGACAAATGGAGACCTTATTCCCAGACTTTGAAATGATAATAAAATGGGTGAGTGAGTCAACAGCCTGTCATGAACCAATCCTTGTTTTTAGTTTCATACATTTATTTTTTGATGCCCAAGATTCTCAGCCTCTGGTACATCAACACAGTATGCCTTCAAAATTGTGTTTATTTTAGAGCACAATGAAAATTTAGACTGCTATTTATGTGTTGGTTTATGGTTATGTTTGGAATTTTGAAAAATGTACAATGTTATCTTTTGTGGAACTAAATCTTAAAAGTGATTCCCCCCCCTCAACCTTGCAGCCAACCCCACTGATTGGTTTCAGATGCAATTCAACCAAGAGAGAAGTGAAATGTTGATTTTGGAAGTAAGAGTAGGAGAAGGAAAGAGATATTAAGTGGTAAGATTTAAAACTGAATAGATGAGTGGGGAACCTTAATGCCTCCAGAGCAGGCAATATAATTCGGTAAGGCCAGAATGGGAATTCTCAGGATTGTACCTGAAGATAGAAAATACAAAAGGAATTATAAGATTGAACTTGTGCTATAGGTATTACATTGCACACAATTTTGAGATTCCCAGTGCTGGAAGGATATAAACACTATAGAAAAGTTGTGGCATTAATTTTCGTGAACGCTTTCAGGGATGAGGGTTTATGGTTATGAAGAAATATTTCATACCCTTTTTCTATTTTATCCTAAATTTGAAAGTGACTGAATATATAAACAATGACACAGGGGTTAGCACAGCTGCCTCACAGCGCTAGGGACCTGGGATTGATTTCCAGCTAGGGTCGTTGTCTATGAGGAATTTGCACATTCTCCTCATGTCTGCATGGGTTTCCTCCAGGTGCTCCAGTTTCCTCCCACAGTCTGGAAGATGTGCTGATTAGATGCATTGGCCATGATAAATTGTTCCTCAGTGTACTCAAACAGATGCCGGAGTATGGCGTAGGGAATTATCACAGTAACTTCATTGCAGTGTTAATGTAAGCCTACTTGTGACTCTAATAAATCAACTTTAATAATACTGAATAAGTTTTTGCATTTTCACTGCGAATACCTTCCAAATAACTTAAGATAAATTCATGCCATTCTCCGATTGGATTAACAAACATATTTTTCTTGTTTTGACATTCACTGCCCTATATTATTTTCCAAATTCTTCTTCTCATAAGAAAATGATGCTCTGCCATGTGCAATGTTATGTATGTCAATCGAAGCAATTTTCACAGTAACTTCATTGCAGTGTTAATGTAAGTCTATTTGTGACACCAATAAATAAACTTTTAAATGCACTAGACCTAACAAAAGCGCAACCATGAAGATGATAGCTTTAGATCAGGATGATGTTACGAGTCCTAAATTCTATTTTTTGTTCTCCAGCATCTGTCACTTTAATGGTTCCCTGTACAGAATTGTTGTACCTCAGAACAACAGCTGAGGAATGCTGATGTTTGCATCTTAGAGGTCGATTGTCGCATTCAACTGTGCTGTTGGATAGATCCTCATTTTTTTTGGATTATGCTTCTGTCAATTTTTTTTTGCTCTTTATTTTTGAGATACTCAACGTCTGAAAGACTGTTGCCTGCTGAATGAATTTTCACTTCATTTTGTGAAGCGAAGGCACTGAAGTCATTTTCCTGTCTAGAGATCAAACTTGAGTCCGTAATATCTCTTCTACTTCTGAATCAGAAGACAAGGGATCAACTTTTACCAAAGAAACCAGAGTGCACAATGTAGGCTGACATTTCATTGCAGTCCCAATGAAATACTGCATTGTCAGAAATGCCATCTTTCAGATGGGTCTTTCTCTCTACTTGCTCAGGTGAGAGTAGTTAAAGTTTATTTATTAGTGACAAATAGGCTTTCATTAACATTACAAAGATGTTACTGTGAAAATCCCTTCGTCACTGCACTCTGGTGGCTGTTGGGTACATTGAGGGAGAATTCAGCGTGGCTAATGTGCCTAACCAGCGTGTCTTTTAGACTGTAGGATGAAATCGGACAACACGGAGGAAACCCATGCAGATACGGGGAGAACATGCAAACTCTGCACAGACAGTGATCCAAGCCAGGAATTGAGCCCGGATCTGGGTGAGGCAGCAGTGCTAACCAGTGTGTCACCTCAGTAGAGGATTCCATTGAAATTTTCAAAGCAAACACCAGCAGTAAAAAAAAGAGATTACCAAGTGAGTTAACTTGTTGCTGTTTGTAGGAACTTTCATTATGCAATTGGCTGCTGCATTTGTTTATATTGCAACTGAGGCTGCGGTTTAAATGTACTTAATTAATTGTGAATTAAACTAGAACATCCCGAGGATGTGTAAAATGGCATAAAAGTGTTAATGCTGCTTCTGGAAGTTAGAGCAGCAAGAAGAACAGAAACATCAGACAATCTGGGAAGTCAGGTGACATCGCAGGAGATCAACACCTGTCTTCAGCTGCTTAACCACCAGTAAACCTGAGAAGCCTTCATTCATCAAGGTATCCATGAAATTTATGTTCCAGAAAACTGCTGCATTCCAGGGAATATATGCACGCGTTCTGGAGTTGCCAGCTGTTCTAAGGGGCTCTGCATTGTGGAGGATACCTCTCTGGCAGAGCCTTGAAGCACACCATAAATCCTGTCACCAACCTTGTCATCTGTCACCCATCTTTGAGAAAATATTACCATGCTTCTTTGATGCTCCGCTAATCTCTCCACCAAACACCCCGTAGTTTTGAACACCTTGACTAAACTTTCTTTTGACCCTCTCTGCTCTTAAAAAGAATAATCCCAATTACTTTTCTCATCTCCCAACATGTTTAAAATCTGGTCTAATTTCAGACTGATGACTAAACTTTTCACCGTCATACCACTGCCTGGTGCACTGGATGATTTAGCAGGAGTGGGAATAGGGATGTTGTAACTCAGAGAAACGTCAGCAGCTTTAAGCTGTCTGGTGCTTACCTTGCTGATGTTTTTTGCCTGGCCTAGTGCACCATGGACAGAAGATGACACAGTGGTTAGCACTGCTACTTCACAGTGCCCAGGGGCCTGGGTTCGATTCCTGACTTGGGTCACTGTCTGTGCAGAGTCTGCACATCCTCCCCATATCTTCAAGGGTTTTCTCTGGTTGGTCCGGATTCCACCTACAGTGCAAAAGGCATGCTGGTCAGTTGAATAGGCACCTGGGTGTGGCGACAGGAGGATTTTCACAGTAACTTCACTGCAGTGTTAATGTACTTTTGACACTAAAGAATAAATTTAAAATTTAAAACTCTGCACTGCCAGCTGGTGGCTGCAGAATGGCTGTTTGAAGTGTGGGAGACTGAGGATGCCCTTGCAGGAAATCCTTGAGCAGCTCTAGGCCATGAAGGCCTGGCTTCTGTTTGCATCGCCTTGGCATAGGTAACAGCAGTTTGAATTAGCTTGCTGTGAGGCAACAGAAAGGCCACTGGACAATCAGCAGGGGTGGGAACAGGAATGTTGTCATCCGGAGAAAGGTCAACAGCTTTGTGCCGCCCAAAGCCAATGGCAATTGCCCAGGCCGTGCCTCAGTGAAACTGGTTATCTGTTGGAGGACAGATTGCTGGACTGTTACAAAATCCTGCATGGCTCTCTGAGCACTGAGAACCCCCCGCCATGATGGCAGCAGTTAGAGCTGGCCTGCCAGTAAACATGAATCTCATGACTTCAGTCTTCAGCACTGAGACGTTGGGCAGCTTCAACCTGTTCTACAATGGAAACTTGAACCTGTGCTACAACAGGAATTGAGGGCCACCAGATGCTGCAATATAGATGGGTCTGCAAGTGCACTCATGGACTTGGCCATGTTGGCAAGATTAGAATCCAAATTGTACATGGGACCCTCTGCCAAGTTGGAACAAAGCTCTTCTATGTTCCTCGACAATGACCAACTGTTTGGCAGGCCTGCAGTTCCTTCAAACATCTTGGTAAGCATGCTCGTCAGTATCCCCCAGTGCACTGGAGCCCTTATCTGAGGCTCCTCTCATCCAGGGAGCTGATGAATGAACTGTTCTTTCTCCTCTGGCTTGGCAGTAGTCCACTGACATACGATGGCTCACTACACGCACATGCCAACTCTGTACTGGTCTTTAAGATACAGAATCACAGAATTTTTATGCTGCAGAAAAAGGCCATTTGGCCCATTGTGTTTGTACCAGCTCTCCAAATGAACACTGTGCTTCCTGCCATTGTCCTGTTTATTCCCCACAATCTTGCACATTGTTTCAATTCAACTCACAATTGAATGCCCTCTTGAATGGTTTGACCTCCACCAGACTTCCAGGCAGTGCCAATATCTGAGCCAGATTTATATCAGATCAAACAACAGCACTTCCACATTACAGGTCTGATGCTGCTCTTGATCTTTCACCTGAAGCTGCTAGCAGTTCCTACATCTCTAAAAGCAGAAATGCATGCTCAGGCAAGGGAAGGGGGCAGGAGCTCAGTGGTCACATGATCTGTAACTTGCACTTCACCCTAGGCAGCAAGATGAGGTTGAGTTGGGAATTTAGAAAGGCCACAATGCATGGACAACATCTAATGAATTTTCTGAGTGACGCTATGTGCAACGGACTCTGTTACAGCTAAGTTCCAAGCAGCAGAACCTTATCTTCTCCAGAGGCCTTAATTGGTTCAGGAATGTTTGTTCTTTCCCAAATCTGCTCTAAAGTAAAAGTTTATTTATTAGTGTCAGAAAACGGCTTACATTAACACTGCAATGAAGTTCCTGTGAAAATCCCATAATTGCAATACTCTGGCACCTGTTTCAGGTACTCTGCAGGAGAATTTAGCATGGCCAATTCACCCAATCTGCACATCTTTTGGGCTGTGGGAAGAATCCCATGCAGACCCAGGTAAATGTGCAAACTCCATACAGAGAGTGACCCCAGCCAGAAATCAAAACTTGGTTGCTGATGCTGTGAGGTAGCAGTGCTAACCACTGTGTCATCATTCCTCCCTTGTTTCCCCTTTTTATTCTTTTGTGGGATGTGAGTGTTCCAATTCTCAGCATTTGTTGCCTAAATACCCTTGAATTGAGGAGTTGGCTTCGACATTTCATAGGAAAATTGAGTTAACAACATTATTGTGGATTTGGAGTCCAGATGTAGGCCAGGCCAGATGTTTGTAAGATGTTGAGAGGAATAGGTAGGGTGGATTCTTGGAGGCTATTTCCCAGAGCTGAAATGGTTGCTACGAGAGGACACAGGTTTAAGGTGCTGGGGGGCAAGTACAGAGGAAATGTTAGAGGTAATTTTTTCACTCCGAGGGTGGTGAGTGGATGGAAGCGGCTGCCGTCAGTGGTGGTAGAGACGAACTCACTGGGGTCTTTTAAGAGACTTCTAAATGAGTACATGGGATTTAATGGGATTGGGAGTTACAGATAGTTCTATGGCCTGATAAGTAAGGATATGATCGGCACAACTTGTGGGCCGAAGGGCCTGTTCGTGCTGTAGTTTTCTATATTCTATGTTCTATTTCCTTGATTTCATGATCATCATCGAATTTTTAGCGCCAGTTTTTTTTTATTAGATTCAAATTGTCATGATGAGATGTGAACACAGATCCCCTGGGTCTCTCAAATATTACTCCAGTGATAGCACCATTATGCCATCAATTCCTCTATTACCTTGTCCTGAAAGAGAGAGGAAAGAATGCCAGTGATTGTGTTGCAATGAGTTTTTTTTAATCGTAGGTTGTGGAGGTCACTGGCTGGCCAGCATTTATTGCCCAAACTTAGAGGGCAGATGAAAGTCAACCACTTTGCTGTGGCTTTGGAGTCACATGTCGACCAGACCAGGTAAGGACGGCAGATTTCCTTCCCTAAGCACATTAGTGAACCATATGTTTTTTTCTGACAATCAACAATGGTTCCACGGTCATCTGTAGATTCTTAATTCCAGATATTTTTGATGAATTCAAATTCCATGCTCTGCCATGGTGGGATTTGAACCTGTGTTCTTAGAACATTAGCCAAGTTTCTGGATTAATAGTCTAGCAATAACATCACTCAGCCATTTCCTTCCCTAGTTTGAGTGATGTGTCTGAATTCTACATATATGGAAGCAGGTGATGTAGATTGGAGAATGACAGGGTTAGAAGGTATGTAGACATGAAAAGGAGAGTCTGAATACTAGAGATTGATGATGAGTGAGCAAGCAAGCTGTGGTGTATTGAATAAATTGAGTGATCAGTAGCATGATAGCTAGGAGCTGTTCATTGAAGATGCATTTGCTGACCTTGACCATCCATGTGAGGTCTTTTATTGAGTTAATATTTCACCACTTGCCACTTGCCAAGATTCACCACTTGAATCCACAGGGATTCAAGCCTGAGTCCCCAGAACATTACTCTGGGTCTCTAGATTGCCAGACCAGTGATAATACCACTACGCCACTGCCTTCCCTGAGGTCAGTGAACATCTTGAGGCATAAATCCTTAGAAGCAGACTCTGGAATTTGATCACCTTAATCACCTATTTTCATTCCCTTCTTGGTTTGCCTTGAAGAATTCTAGGCACCTGTTTCCACATTGCTCCTCTCCTCCTTTCCAACTCCTAGACTAGTGTCCAGAGGCTTCTGTCTTGCCTGTTTCTCTACTTTATGTGCTTTCTCTGTGGCTCATTCCTCCACAGATATTCAGCCAGCAGCATTAATGAGTTCAACTTCTGCTCAAGAGGGCTCGCTATCTCTGTGACATGCAAGTTTGCTGAAGCACTTACTATGTGGATGGACTACACGGTCCCCTATTGGTCATTTAGCCAGCCAGTAACGCTTATTGGTGTTGGCTACACTGAAAATATTGAAATAAGAAGACAACATGCTGCTCAAATTCAGGCATGGGGTCTTTAAGAATCGTGGAACTACATGCAAAAAACAGGAATCATCAAAAGTTTTTTCGTCTGAATTTTGAAACCATAGGCCTTTTTCTATTAAAAGTTGACTTTATAGAGACCTTTAACATTGGTTGGTGAAACAATAATAAAAGTGTGCAATGATTTGACTTATGCTCCAAAACACTGCTTTGCACAAATTGTTGTCACAATGTGGAATTCTCAACAATTGGTAAAGCAGAGTTTAAGGAAATGAGTTAGTTTTTGGCAAAAAGAGGAACATGAAAAGACGAGGAACAAAATACTGGAGCAGATTTTCCACTTGCTAACTTGCTGTCAGAATAGAAGCTATTTGGTCTTTAAATGGATGGCAGCAATTAGAAAGTGTACCCCTCATCACTCATGTGGAGAAAATCACTAGCATGAACTTGATGGGCTGAAAGATCTACTTCTGAGTGTAAAATTCTCTGAGCCTGGGTTTGTGCTCACCTGAATATCCAGATGCACCTGTCAGCTGTCATGAGGCATCAATTTATTTTTCCCTCTTCGCTATTTGATGTCAATAGTAGTGCCTGTCTGGCTTAAATTAAATAGGTCAGTACAGCCCATAGTTTGAACCTGGCACCTTTCATAATCTATTTATTCATTGGGCGGAGAGTAGGAGCAGTGGATGGGGGTTGCAAGGAAGTGTTGGGGGGGGAGGTTGGGACCATTTTCTTATTATTCAGAAACGCAAAATAGCATAGCAGCAGGTAAAACAGATGACAGATGGTCCATACAGAAAGCAGGAAAAGTATGTGGACAACAATGAGATGACCAGGACTGAGAAGAATGCATTGGATCTTACTAAGGGGGTGGGTGTGGTTCCAGCATCTGTTTGTTGTGTTAATCAGCACAGAGAAACGGAAGCTGTATGGACCACTTGCTGTCAACCTTTTTCGTTTTTGAGCCCAGCCAGGGTTGTGAGCAGTTTTACAAGTCCTTGGCTGGATTTACCAGCTGGAGAGCCTTGAGGTCACAAAAACATTCCTGTATTTCAGAGAGTAAAGAGAAGCTCGCTTTGCCTGTTTTGTTTTCCAAGGATTTCTGTTATCATTTGATTGTGAGAGTAGCATTGGAGACAGTTATGAACAAGCTCTTGGGGTGACATATTTCAGCAAAGTCACAAAATCTGATCTGAAAAGAGATTAAAAAAAACACCTGGAGAAAAATGATTTTAAATTTAATTTATTTATTCACTGACAGATACATTGACTTGTTTTATATTGTTGTGTCAATTTGGGTATAAAATGAAAACTGTAAAAAGCTGAGTGAACTATATTTTAAATGGCTATAATAGTGTTATTAGCCACCATTTGACTAACAAGTCAGTGCTTGTTAAGCTTAGTCCCTGAGCTGAGGTCCTCAGTGACTGATTTGATTAGAGCATTTGAGTGAGAATACGGCTGCACAGGGGCTATGCTAATGGGAGTTAAACAATAGGCCATCACTAATCAGAGACCTCAAGGTTGTAGTGAGGTTAATTGTTATGTGGGTGGCTTGTGGAAAGAAGGCTTGACTGGTTTAGGCCTCTGTGGAATTGTATTATGTGAATGGAAAGCCCTGAGGGCATGATTTTGTGTCTTTTTACCCCTTTTTTCTTCAGCTTTTAAATCTACATCCCTTGCAGATGCCAATCCAATTCTCTGCATGTGATAACTACCATATTTAAAAAAATAAAGGTTTCAGCTGACCAAGCTAAATAGATGAATACAGACACAATGTTATTTTGTGATATTTGAAATATTACTCTCAAAAGTGTGGTGAATTTGATACTTTCCTAGTTTATGAAAAAAAGTTGGGTTTAAATATATTTTTTAATGAGTAGGCCTCGATGAAATATAAAATGTTGAGAATGGCACATGTCAAGCAAGTATAGGAAAGGTGGACAGAAACTCTGTACCGATACACCATCTATCAATCTGTTGATGACAATATTAAATTAACAACAAAGCTGGTGTCCGTCATTTAAACGTGAGAAAAGATGTCCATGGAAATCTAGTGGAACCATTCAGGTTGTAATCGTTGTCCCCTCTCCTTCATGAATTCAGAGGCATATTGTTGGATTTAAAGACAGCTGGCCTGGAGAAAAAAAAGAGGAAACATTGGTCACCAATGTCATAGACACATAAACATTAATTACCTGTACGCCTCCTATAATGCTGAATGTGTGTACTTATCCTTCATGGTTGAGTACAGTGCAGTTGGTGGTGTTCATTATGAAACATGTTCACTGGCCCATCACGCAGCCCGAACAGTCTCACTGGTCTGTTGCTGAATTCAATCATTTTAGTAGAGCAGGCAGTTTTAATCTGAAAGCAACTGTGAAAATAATAGACAGGTCTGGTGGTGGAACACCAATCTGCGATTGCTACAGTGACTGGAAAGCAAAGGTTTAATCACAATGGCATAATTGAGGCATTCAAAACAGTGCCATGACAGCAACCAAGTCCTCAAATTTTCCCAACATGGTTGCAAAAATACAACATTGACTGCCCCTCATGCATGTAATATTCTTTTTTTAGTGAGAAGATTGATATTCATATATGTAAAGTGCACAGTGTTGTAACATTCCTCTGAATATGATAACAATCAGTTGAAAAATTCATTCAAAACATTTTTTTGGTATTTCTCTGCCATAAGGTAATCCACATCTGAACAATAATCTTTGGGTAAATGAATAAGGGACAACAGAGGCAAGCTTGCGATGAAGAGTGGGAGAAGGGTAGAAACGCAAACATAGAGGAATATTCATAGAAATCGTGCACAGCAGAAGGTGATCGTTCAACACCAACAACAATGCACTTTAGGCCCTATCCCCGTAACCCCGCTAACATCCCGGGACACTAAGGAGCAATGTAGAAAGGTCAATCAATCTAATCCTTACATCTTTGGACTGTGGGAAGAAACTGGAGTACTTGGAGAAAACCCACACAGGTACGGGGGAATGTACAAACTCCGCACAAATTCAATGAGTCAGTGACTCAAGCCGGGAATCCGAACCTGGGACCCTGGAGCTGTGAGACAGCAGAGCTAATCACTGTGCCACCGTGCTGTCTCAGATATTGCATAGAAAAAGGTCAGCTCCACGATCCGGCCAGTGCCATTGAGTTATGACTGCTTTGTACATTCTTTCAGGAGACTTGGATAACCACTGGGTACTATTGAATCTCCTGGGGCAGGCAAAAAAAAAATTGAAAATCTCAAGGTAATGCAAGCAAAAGTTGAGGAAATTCCTGTCTGAAATTTCTGAGCATTCAGAATTAGGCCAAGAGACCGTACTGACAACGAACTCCATTACTTGGTATTTTGAGTGTTATCGGCACCAAACCAGGAGCTGGTTAAACTCTTTGTTGAGGATTTACAGTGAATGAGCAACTGACTACAACAGCAGGCAACTTGCCCATAGAGTTAAAATTGTCTGGGAAAAGAAGAAGCACCTCATATTGTCCCTTCCATCATTTATAGTCATGACCCTGGTCCTTCCCAAATGATTGAATCAAAATAATTGGCCTGCATGCACATAGAATAGAACTTTGATAATTTTACAGTACTCAAGTCAAACCTCCCCTGAGACAGGCTTCTCGAGAGTATAGTGAACCAGCTCGATAAGCCTAACTGAGTTGCAAAGGTGTTTAAGTTAAGCATCATTGTTTCAGCCTTCCTTCCAAAACCTCACTATAAGTCATAGAGTCATAGATGATTACAGCACAGACACAGGCCGTTCAGCCCAACTTGTCCATGCCACCCAGTTTATAACCACTAAGCTAGTTCCAGTTGTCTGCATCTGGCCCATATCTGACCCGTCTTATCCATGTAACTGCTTAAATGCTTTTTAAAAGACAAAATTGTACTCGCCTTTACTGTTGCCTCTGGTGGCTCGTACCAGACACTCACCACCCTCTATGTGAAAAAAATTGCCTCTCTGGATATTTTTGTATCTCTCCCCTCTCACCTTAAACCTCTGCCCTTTAGTTTTAGACTCCCCTACAGTTGGTAAAAGATGCCGACTATCCACTTTGTCGATGCCCCTCATTACTTTATTGACCCCTATAAGATCAATGTATGATGGATTAAAGCTGGCAAAGTATTCTAAATGAGGCCCAAGCAGTCTTGTCTAAAGATAAAATGATGGAAGAAGATGGAGGGGTGTACAGTGTGGGGCAGATTTTCAGGCTCCTTTCGCTGTAGGCGCAATCTGCAAGTGGGCCACAATGGGATTTATAGGGGTGAGGGAAAGATTTCTAACCAAGTTTGAGCTCTCAGACTCACCATGAAGTTGACTACGTTTTACAATAATTAAGTAACTTAACGCCATTGCTTCCAGTAATATTGAGTGCTACCCCCCCGCCCCACTGCGCCCACCCCCCACCACCCCCCCCTCCCCCGCACCATTGTGACATCACGCTGATGTAAATCACTACTCGTCTCCAGAATTCACAATGATTAGGCCCAGGATGCACAGGCCAGTGTCGATGGTCAGGGGCATGGCTGGTACCCTGGCAGATTGGCACTGCCAAGGAGTGAGGCCCAGGATGGGGCTCTGGGTATGGGACCTCTAGAGAGCCTCATGGAGGAGGTAATCCCACTTTGTGGAGGGTGGTGGGTGATAGTGATTGAGTGGAGGGCTGATAACTGAGAGGAAAGACAAATGAAGTGGGGGGGGGGGCTTTTCCTCTAAAACCCCATGCCAACGAGGATAGACGGGTAGGGGAGGAGTGAAGCCTTGTGTCTCCACAATGTGTAGAGATGACCTGAAATTTAGTGGTGGGGAGGGGGTGATTGCCCTTTTGTGGTCAAGGGTTGTGAGGGCTTGTGATTTCTTTGAGGCAGGGGCTCTGTCACTTTACTTTGAGATTGGGATGCCCTTCAATATTGATGGCATGATCTCTGTAGATCCAACCTTGTTGGCTCTAAGAGTTCCTGCCATGCCAGATTATGTAAAACATATCTCTGTTTCATTCTGACAAAGTGTCAGAAGATCAGGGACGAGAACCTATTTTTGACAAGAAACTTGCTGGTCTTCAGTCAGAAACTGACACTGCCACTTTTATGGAACAGTTATTAGCCCCTCCCTTATCCTCCCCATTATCACCCATTTCCCTCCATATAATGGGACTCCCCCCTCCATGCGGTCCATACCTGCAGCCCCACCCTAGGCCGCATTCCTTGGCTGTGCCAACCTGCCATGGTAGCAGCCATGTCCCTGACCATCGACTCTGGCCTGTACATCCTGGGCATGACCATCGTGAATGCTGGAGACCGTAATGATTTCCACCAGCATGAAGTCATAACAGTTTGCTGGGGGGGGGGGGGGGGTAGCATTCAATATTACTAGAAGCAACGACGCTAAGTTACTTAATTATTATAAAATGCAATCAACTTCATGGTGAGTCCGACTATGCCCTGGACTTGGTTAGAACTCAACATGGTTGGAAATCTCTCCCTCACCCCGTAAATCTCATTATGGCTCACTTGTGTTCTGGTATGTTTCAGTTTGAAATGGATATCCTGTGAGTTTATTTAGTTTCTTTGGCTATGACTTCAAGGCAATGGTCATGAACTTTTACAGAGTTACAAGCTAAAACACCAAGAATTTAAGCTGGAATTTTCAGGCCATTCACAGCAGCTATACTCTCTGGTCCTGCTGCAGTGAATGAAGATTTGGCTGAGTGCCAAATTCTCTGTCCTCACTTGCAGCGACGACAGGGCATGACCAGCCAGAAAATCCAGGTCTTTATCTTTCACCAGAGACTTTACTTCATAAACTATGCTTGACATTTGTTCCATTCACAAACATTCATAACAAATTCAGAACACTAAACTTCTCTGAGTTGAACACTGATTTATAAAATGTGACCACATGTTCTTAACAAATCAAGATATATTTAATTTTCTTCGAAATTTTAACATCCATATGCAACTTCATACCATCTGCAGATCATCCTCTGAACACCTTTATGTGGATCATTGATGTAGGTAATAAAGAGCAAAAACCTGAACACTTGATCTTGTAAGTTCCGCTAGTGTTAGATCTCTAGCCAGATCCAGAGCTATTAATGATAACTTACATTCATGCAGCCAATTCTTTTTCCAACATTGCAGGTTCGAAACAGCAACTAAATGGGAGTTACCTTATCATATGCTCCGGAAGATCCAGGTAACAAATGTTTACTGCGCATTCCTCAGATAGCAACTCATAACTTATTTAAAAAAATCAACACAATTTATGAAATTAAAATGTATAGTTTACTGATAAGTTCTCTGTTTCAGTTTTTATAGAGCTCAGGGATATTATGGTGTGTTTACTTGTTGTTTGCTGATTTATTGATGCCACAAATAGGCATACATTTAACACTGCAATGAACAAAGAACAAAGAAAAGAGCAGCACAGGAACAGGCACTTCGGCCCTCCAAGCCTGTGCCGATCACGATGCCAGCCTAAACTAAAATCAAATGCACTTGCAGAGATCTTATCCTTTCATTCCCATCCTATTCACGTATTGTCTAGTTGCCCCTATTGAATGACTCTATTGTATCTGCTCCCACCAACTCCCCAGGTAGCGCTTTCCAGACATTCACCACCCTCTAGGTAAAAAATGTGCCTCGCACATCCCCTCCAAACTTTTCCCCATGCACCTTAAACCTATGTGCCCTAGTACTTGACTTTTCTACCCTAGGAAAGAGTATCTAACTATCCAGTTATGATGAAGTTACTGTGAAAATCCTGGAGTTGCCACACTCCAGTGCCTGTTAGGGTACACTGAGGTAGAATTTAGTATGGCCAATGCATCTAACCAGCACATCTTTCAGACTGTGGGACAGAGCTGGAAGAGTTAGAGGAAACCCATTCAGACACCAGAAGAACATGGAGATTCTGCACAGACAGTGATCCAAGCTGGGAATTGAATCCAGATCCCTGGCGCTGTTAGTGGTAAGTGGAGAAACAGCTTGTGATATCTGTTGTCACTTGAAAAATGCAAATAGCATCAAATACCTGCTGTACCCTTTGTTGCCTGATTAACTTGCATTTATGAGCCAATCAAAGATGTGAGCAGTTTTCTCTGTCCTTGACGAGATTCACAAAGAAGTTACTGGCAAATTATTAGAAGCTGATGACTTATGTCCGAGAATCCTGAAAGAATTTAAGGCTGAAATAATGAAAATCCTGACTCCAATTTTGCAAACTTGTGTGGCAAAAGATTGAAGGGTAGAAAATGTAATTGTTTCTTCAAAAAGGAGAAAAGACAAGACATTTTGTATGGTTACTTTTACTTTGACTGTTGGCAGACTGCTGAATCTACATTTTCTAATTGACATTATTTGGAAACCAAAGTTAATCAATTTATTTTAAGCAAGTTAATGCCAGCTTTAGATGTGGGCTCTTAAGTCTGTTACACATGATGAATTCTAAAAGGTGGGTCATATTTGATGACATGTACAACATTCTTTGAAGATGGAACAGAGAGGATAAATCGAGTCTAATGGATGTGGCTCGTACGGAACTAAAAATAATGATAATTTACAATATGAAAGAAATTAAAAGATAATGGCACATGAAAGCAAAAAAGAATATTTATTTATTTGTCACAAGTAAGACTTATATTAACACTGCACTGAGATTACTGTGAAATTCCGCTAATCGCCACAATTCAACACTTGTTCAGTCAATGCTCATAACTTGCACACCTTTCAGAGTGTGGGAGGAAACCAGAGCACCCACAGGAAACCCACACAGACATGGGGAGAACATGCAGACTCCATACAAACAGTGACCGAAGCTGGGAATCGAACTTGAGTCCCTGGCACTGTGCTAACCATTGTGCCATGTTGCCACTTAGATAGAAATATAGTTTGAATACATAAAGTAAATAGCAGGGATAAAGAGCAGTTATTTGAACATAGGATTTTATGCTGGAGCTTTTATTTGACATGTGCCAAAATAATCCAGCAAAAAATCTCATAGTAACAGGTTAAAGTCTAATAGGTTTATTTGGAATCGAGCTTTCAGAGCGCTGCTCCTTCATTAGATGAGTGAAACTGATGAAGGAACAGCTTCATCCATCTGATGAAGGAGCAGCACTCTGAAAGCTTGTGATTCCAGATAACCTGTTAGACTTTAACCTGGTGTTGTGAGACTTCTTTTTGTGCCCACCCCACTCCAACACCAGCATTTCCACATCATAAATAATCTAGATGTAGGAATGGAGAGAAGGATGTACTGATATCATCGAATTAAGAATGCAGTGGTGAGTCCCTTTATGGATGAAGTTTGGGAGGGTCACTTGACCCATTTGACCAATTAGGCTGAAGCATGTGAATCCTAGGGTTGAGTGTGACCTCTCCTAGGCAGCCTGGAGACTGGGGTCACATTTTTCTCACTCTCTGAAAATAGTTGTTCCTCTTAATAAAATAACTCCACGTGGTAGTTGCTATTCATTCCGAGATATGACATTTAGCAATGAGGATCAATGGCACTCTTTCCATTTTCCACAGAGAACGGCAGATTGGACCTTCCACAAGTGGTTGGAAGCACATCCATGAAACATTCAGTGAGTTTTCACATTGTCTCCATTTATAAAGTTCAATTCCATTTAGCCCTAATTCGGAAAATTGGGTTCAATATGCTAAAGGCCTGCGATACTTCCTCAAAGCAAATGGACGGCACAGTGGCACAGTGGTCTGACTAGTCAGAGTTGGATCCCAGGTGTTGTCACAGCCAAGATGGGCCAGGTACACATTACATCATGCACTCACTCATTTCCTTCTCTATGAATGGTATCCTTTATTTGTATAGAGCGCAAGAAACAATACTTTTCACTTTATGTTAATACATGTGAAAATAATAAATCAAATCAAGTCAAAGGTATCGTCTGGAGTAGAAGTTCAAAATAAAGGACTGAAGAAGCATGTGGATCACTTGGGAAGAAATGAATTGCCTAAAGAGCTAGTGCGGCAATCTGCTCTGAGTATGCCCACCAGTAATGTTGTTATGGTCAAAAATAGTATGGACTTAAGTCAGTCAGAGGAAGGGTCAAGGAGTATTCCAATGGGAATTGTTGAAGTGATCCTCAATGATGTATCTTTACAAATTGGAATTCCAGTTCCTAATGCCAATCAAATATTTCCATGCTGTTGGGACACCTCCTGTAGTGCTGGATAGCTCCCAGAGGGAGAGAAAATCCCCTTATAGGCTGATTTTATAATGGACTGTGATAAAGAATTTATTTATGTTGTAATATAATAAATAGTTTAACTTTTGTTGTGTTGTGCTTTCGTTATCATCGATGAGGACCTCGACACCATTAATCATTTTGAGGTTGGTTGCGGTGTGTCTGAAGATGACTGATCAGGCCAATTTGGACACAAAATGTTGTGGCACAACTTGGACAGACTTGTGTAAGCATTGTAGTTGTTGCGCTGGTGATTCTGGACTTGTGCAGCTCGGGCTTAAGTTGTGCTTCAGCAATGCACCTTGCTTCGTAATCTTGACAGCCCTTGTGAATGAGGCATCACCAGGTAGGGCGGTTTTGTGCCAGCCTTTCCCAGGTGATCGTGTCTATGTCAAGCGACTTCAGGGAGGCCTTGAGTGTGTCTTTGAAACATTTCTTCTGCCCTTCATGCCAGCATCTTCAAGCAGAGAGTTCCCCAAAAAGAAACTGCTTGGGTATGTGCTCGTCTGGCATACAGATGACGTGACCTGTCCACTGGGTCTGCGCTCTCATAACAGTGTGTGGGGTAGACTTGCTCTTCAGTGAATGGTACTTTGCCTTGCCACCTGATGCATGATATTCTATGAAGATAAGTCATGTGGAAATGATTGAGCTGCCTTGCAGTCCATGTTTCACAGGCGTACACGAAGATAGTGACTACCAACTTTTGTTGGTATTTGTTAATAAAGAACTTAAAGGGGGAAGCATGTAATAGTTGAGCCCCTTTAAGGGAAGAGGTTTATGAGGGTCATATGACCTGTTCAGCCAATGACGCTAAGTGCAGGCTCTCCCTGACAGTCTGGACGTTGGAGTTGAAGATATGGGCAGCATCTTTCTCACTGTCTGTAAATAATTTTCCTGTTACTAAATAGTTCTTTAGTTACTCCAGCTGGTGGTCGCCACTCTTTCCAAGATACTTCAAAGAGATTGTGGATAACTGTGAAAAAGATTGTGAACATCAAATGGATGGACAAGCAGAGGGTGCAGTTCAATAAGGAAACATGAAAAACAATGCAAGCATACAAATTAGGAACACAGTCATTTAATCTCTTGAGCCTGCTCTGCCATTCAAGAAATTCATGGTTGATTCTAATTTTACCTTCAATCTCACATTTCTGCCTATCATCGATAACCTTTCACGCCATTGCTTATCACGAATCCGTATATTTCTGTCTTAAACATATTTAAAGACCCTACTTCAACCATCTTTGGAAGAAGAAAATTCCAAAGCCCCACAGAATTATTACAGTGCTGAAGGAGGTGCATTTGGCCTACCTTGACTGCATCAGCTCCTTGACTGAGCAGTATGACTTGGCACCATTCCCCTGCCTGTACCCCTGCACATTGTTTCTGCTTTCTCTCACATTACATTTGCTTTCTTTTGCAAATGACTTTGAATCACTGTGCCCTCTTGTTCTCAATTTTTTTACAGATGGGAAAGTTTCTCCTTATCTATTCTGTCCAGCCTCCTCATGATTTTGAACATCTCGATCAACTCTCCTCGAAGCTTTCTCCTCTCCAAGGAGAACAGTCCCAACTTTTCCAATCTCTTTTCATATTTGAAATTACTCATCCCTGGAACCATTCTTGTGAAACATTTCTGCACTCTCTCCAATGCATTCGCACCCTTCCTAAAGCATAACCTCTTGGCAATCTTTGCCACTACTAATGCAGCCGAAGACACTGCGTGCTTTACTTACTGCCTTCTCCACAAATCCTGCCATATTAAATGACTTACGCACTCTGGTCTTGCACGCTGTTTAGAATTGTGTCCCGTATTTTGTATTGTCTCTCCATGTTCTTCCTACCAACATGCTTCACCTCAAACTTCTCTACATTGAACTTCATCTGTTACCTGTCTGCCCATTTGGCTCAGTTTACAATGATTGCAGGTTTTGCATCATCCGCAAACTTTGAAATTGTCACCTACACATCAAAGTCTGGAAGAACAAGGGTCCCAATGCTGCCCCCTGGGAACCCCACTATAAACTTCCCTCTACCCCAAGAAATATCAATTAACCTGAAATCCCTGTTTCTTAATTTCTCAGCCAATTTTGTATCCACAAACCTGTGTGAGACACCACATCGAATGCCTTTTGGAAGTCCATGTGCACTACTTCAGCAGCCCTTATCAACATTCTCTGTCACCTCTTCAAAAAACTTCAGCAAGTTATTTGAACATGATTTTTTTCTCTTAAGAAATTTATGCTGCTTCTTACTTACCAACCCACAGTCTTCCACTTGACTGTTAATTCTGTCCTGAATACTTGTTTCTAGAAGTTTTCCACCACCAGAGTTAAACTGATTCATCTGTAATTGCTGGGCTTAGAACCTTCTCTGAACTAACCCTCAACATCCTCAGAGAAAAGAAATCCTCACCTCTGTCTTAAATGAGTGATCCCTTATTTTTAAAGGGTGATCATCTAATTTTAGGTTCTCCTCCAAGAAAAAAAAACACCTGTTCCACATCCACCCTGTCAAGTCTCATATGTTTCAATTAAATTGACTCTTACTCTTCTAAACTCCAGCCAATACAAACATAGCCTGTCCAATATTTCCCCACTAAACAACCTGCCCATTCCAAATATTTATCAAGGAAACCTTCTCTGAACTGCTTCCAATTTATTTACATCTTTCTTTAAATATGGAGACCAGTGCTATATACAAAGTCTCAGTAGCCAATACAGGAATTGAACCTGCAACCTCAGCAACATATTCGAACTATCTGAGCTAACCAGTCGCCATCTTACAAGAAACACCAAGGGAAAATAAATACGCCATAAATGACCAAATTTAAAACAAAATGGGCAAACAAAAAGTTATCATAGCAGGAAGTGCAGATAGTCAGTGGATGGAAGGTTGGTTTGCATTATGGACTGGGCTTCGTTTGCGATCATTTGTAGTTTCTTGCAGACTTGGATAGAGCAAGGGCCATACCAAGCTGTGATACAACCAGAAAAAATGCTTTCTATGGTGTATCTGCAAAAGTTGGTAAGAGTCATAGTGGACATGTCAAATTTCCTTAGTCTGTTGAGGCCGCTACATTGGAAAAGCAGCCAGTATAATTAAAGATCCCCATACCCTGGACATTCTCTCTTCCACCTTCTTCTGTCAGGACAAAGATACAAAAGCCTCAGGTCATATACTAACCGACTCAAGAACAGCTTCTTCCCTGCCGCTGTCAGATTTTTGAATGGACCTGGCTTACATTAAGTTGACTTTTCTCTATACCCTAGCTACGACTGTAACACTACCTTCTGCACTCTTTCCTTTCCTTGTCTAGGAATGGTGTGCTTTGTCTGTATAATGCAAAAGAAACAGTACTTTTCACAGTATACCAATACATATGACAATAATAAATCAGATTTAAAAAAGAACATGAAGAGCAAAAACAACTTTGAAAAAAAATTGAGAAGTTAGAGTACTTTTCACTTCAGGTGTAATGATTAAGATGTAATCTTAGAGCTCTCCTCCAGATTCTGAAGGTTACAATAAGATAAATAGTTCTGGATTTTTCCACAGATCGACAATATCACAACAGCAAATCATGTGTGATGCTAACCATAAAAGATAACATTAAAAGTATTATGGACACAGAAAATGCTTAGAATGTGAAATTCTGTGCCATGATCCATCACTGAAACATAATAGACATTAATTTTCAAAGGAATTTAGATATTTGGCTGAAAGAGGAATATTAAGAGTGTGAAAAGTAGATACGATTTTACAGGACTTGTGGCTTGTGTAGAGAAAAACATTGGCATCATCTTGATGGGGCAAATAGCTTGTTTACATGTTGCAACATTCTATGATTCTGTTTGAATAATTATTGTGAATACTGTAGTAATGTTGGAAATTGCTTCTGCCAGGACAGATTTTACTTCCTTTCACAGATAACACACCTCAGACTAACAAATTCCAACTCCCCCACTGAGAATCTTGGATAAAGATAATTAAGTGGGTGATACAGGGAGAGACAATGCATGGCAGTGAGGCACAACATTTTCACCAAATAGCCCATGGGTCTAATTCCACATTTTAGAGAACTTTCCTGTGTGTTATCTTTCACCTAGTGCAATATCTCACTCATAGCTGTGGGATTTACAGCAAATGTTTGATATAGGCCACATATAAAATTTGAAGTGTTGCATTTGCATGAAGCAATGTGCAAACTTGCAATTCTCCACTTCTTAAGCACGACAAGGAACTAATTCAGATATTCATGGTCAACTCTTTATCTCAAATGAAGCCCAGAGGGAAGGAAGGACATTCTTGCAAACTAAATTTAATATTGTTTGAAGAACTCTGGTGGAATTCATAGATGGTTTAAGAGCCAGTCCATCTAACAGCCATGTTGTGTGTAGAAATATAATGACATTAGGCAGTGCAGTTTGATAAAGACAAAGTTATAGTTAGATAAAAATCACACATTATGTAAGCATCTAAAAATAAGACAAATATAGATTTCAAACTAACCAAAGTACAAAAAGTGGAAAACCATAATATTCATTAAGTGCAATTGCATTTGTTATTGAATAAATCAGTGAAAGGTTCCTACTTGATTTACTCTTGAAGGGTGGGAAGAAATAAGGAATCTACAGTTGAGCATCTTTGGTTTGATTTGTCTTTGATTTGATTTATTAATGTCCCAAGTATTAGCATACAGTGAAAAGTATTGTTTCTTGCATGCTAGAAAGACAAAGCATACTATTCATAGAGAAGAAAAAGAAAGAGTGCAGAATGTAGTGTTCCAGTCAAAGCTAGACCGTAGAGAAAGATCAGCTTAATGTGAGGTAGATCCATTCAAAAGTCTGGTCGCAGGTGGAAAGAAGCTTGTCCATTTTGCAGCCTTGCAAACTACCCGCAAGGTGTTCACTCATTAGTTTTACTTTCAGTAGTTCACAAAATATTTAAAGTTGCTCGGGAGTCTAAGCAATACACATTATAGGAAGTGACACATTTTGAGAAAAGTAGCTGAAAGCTGAAGACTTCTCGACACAGACATGCTGGCAGCTCAGTCAGGTTAACACGATACCATGTAATGGTTGCAGTTCATAGACACATAGCTGTGCTAAGTCCTGGTGTCAATTCCTATGTGAATATTTAAACTTTCTACACTTCTCTAGCTCATGCCTCTCTTGCATATCACACTATTAAAATGTGAGTACTCAAAATAATTCTGTACACTTTCTTAATAATGAGCCACATTTAACTCTCTGACCAGGACATCAAAGCTAGGACAATAATTTGCATTTATGTTCCACCATTAAGGCAGTAAAATGCCACAAGATACATGATAGGATTGTAACCAGACAGAAAATTGACACAGAGTCAAAGACATTAGGATAAGTGACCATTTTCTTGGCAAAAGAGACAGGTTTAAAACAGCACCTCCAACCAGGGGAGATAGGGAGGCAATGAAGCTTTTGGGAGTGAATTCTAATGTTTAGAATTTATTTATTTAGCAGGTGCAAAATCCCTAAGCCAAGCCTTCTTCTGGTCCTGCTGAGGTAAGCCTTTGTTGAGTCTTGGATTAGACACTCTGCTATGATATGGTGCATGGTTTGCTCTCTCCCATGGGGGCTGATACTAATGCCCCACCTTTGGAGGTCAACCAAGGAGGGGTTGTGGTCAATCCTCAACCTGTTGAGAATGGACTGCCCTTTCCTTAGAAGGTTGGAACCAGGCAGCTGCTGAGTTGAGTTTGAGACCAGGTACTATTTGCAATGTCCAATGATTTTGATTAATTTGATCAGGTCCAATTTTTGTTGAAGTCTTGTGTGGGAAGGTTCTAAAATTTTGTGGATTGTTGCAAGTCAGCGGAAATGTAGAGGAGTGATATTTGCCAAAACAGGGATCCAAGGGCATGGTGTTGAATATAATGTCCCACTAATGATATGCATGGGAGCGTTCCTCTAGTGTCAACTCTGTTTGCGCGTGTGATGATTTATTGCTGGCATGGAAGCAATGAGGGTATACAATTACCTGGAGGTGGAGGAATACAAATATTGATAAGTGCAGTACCCTGCCAGAAGTATTCGATAATAAAATAATCCCTTACTAGTAATGCTTTCTGGCACTTGCTTGTATCTGCAATAGATGGAAATTCAACAGTAAGGTTCTTTTGCTTCCTTGGCTTTCCATTTCTGCTGTTGTTTCAAGGGTTTTGGCTTGACTGAATATATTTCAATACAATATCACAAATATCAACACTGCTGAAAAATCTGACCCCTTAATTATTGGATAATTGATATGCTCTTTGACAAAGGGTCACCTTGACCCAAAACATCAGCTCTTTTCTTTCCTTATAGATGCTGCCAGATGCTGCTGAGGTTTTCCAGTAGTTTATCTTTCAGTTTCTGTCTCGCAATAATTTGCTTTTGCTCTTGTGGGATCATAGATACAAGTGATCCAAGTGTGAAATTATGAATGCACCATCCTTATCAGTTTTGCTGCACAGCTGATCAAAATGAGCAATTCTCATGAGTTTTTCCGACTTTAAAAGTTGTGATTAAATCAAGAAGACACTGACGCAACTGAAATGACGGGTTGGAAACTGAAAAGAAATTATGTGCAGGGTGGACAGTATCGAATTTGGAATTCGAATGATCCCAATTATTATCTGCAATCTCCTGCAGCAATGGCTAGAATAACACAATACAGAAGTGTCATGATAGTAGTGGTTTACCTGGATGGATTCTATGCATTGATAGTCAGATTTGAGAAGTGCCTCCAGGCATGAAACTGTTTAATTGGATTACTGAGCAGTTTGGGTTTCAGCATCAACTGGAGAAAGGTCACAGATCCTATGCAACAGCTGGTCTTCTTGAGAGTGTTGATTAATACAGTGACGGGTGGTGCACATCTCTTAAATCAGACAAAATATATGAACTGTGTGAAAAAGGTTTTCACCTTTCTCAATCGGAAACGGTTGCTGGGATGCAAAAGGAAGGGAAAATGAGCTGAGTGGCCATTGTCATCCCTGGGGAAAGCAGACATCTGTGTACCTTGTTCTCAGTCAGAAGTAAGCCCAAAAATCCAGCAAAAAATAAACTTACTCCAAACAGTACTACTTGGTAGCTTAATTACTTCCACATTTTCAGGATCCTACTTCCAGAACTGGGGAAAAATAATCCCAAATGAGATGATTAACAATTAAATCTTTCATTTAAAAAAACCTAGCAAAAGAATGTCATAATTACAACAGTTATGAGCAAGAGGAAAAAAACCTTAATGAACTATTAGGCATCCAACCTTAGACCACTGACTTAATCTGCCTCTTTGATTTGCCATGGATGGTTAATAATACAATTTGAAGTCTTAATTGGAAATCTAAATGAGCATTCATAAATAAGAATGTTATCTTTCTCAGTTCTAGTACAGTGTTGCAGATAACAGAGTTGAAAACAAACAGGAAATTTTATGTTGAGTCATAGCCATGTCCCATTACAAAGACTTTTCCCAGTAGACAATCTTCACTCACCCTTTGTTTTCCTTAGTGTCACTTTAAGATCCTTGTATATAACCAGTTTAAACCTAGATAATTTCCATTACTGTAAAATTGCAACGAAGGAAGAGCAGAGAGATCCCATTACCTTGAATGTGCGTACTTTCATTACGATGTGGAGTTGCTGGCATTGGACTGGGGTAGGCATAGTAAGTAGTCTCACAAACACCAGGTTAAAGTCCAACAGGTTTATTTGGTAGCACGAGCTTTCAGAGCACTGCTCCTTCATCACGTGAGTGATGAAGGGTCAACACTATCAGGTGAGTGATGAAGGACCGACACTGTCTGGTAAGTGATGAAGGGGCAACACTCCGAAAGCTCGAGCTACCAAATAAACCTGTTGGATTTTAACCTGGTGTTGTGAGACTACTTACTGTTTCATTATGAAGGAAAAACAACATGATTTTTGTAATTGGGAACGGGTACCTTTCATGACCTAAATTCTAATGAAAACTGCAAGGTCAGGATTACAATGGATGAATAAATTTTTCAAAGATAGTTTCACAAAATCCAATCAGAAATCTATGGGTGGGATTTTCTGGCTGCCTTTACTCCAAGACTGGAAAATCCTGCCCAAAGTCAACAGACCTTTGTATGGTTCGTGTCGTGCCCACTACAATTCCTGTGATGGATGGGATGAGAAAATTCTGCCCTATATTTCAAACCAATCTGTGGACATTTGTAGGCATAACAGTCAAATCTCAGAGGTCAGCTGAGAACAGCTGCTCTGGTCCTCAATGTTAAATTCAACGATTGTGGAACCAGAGTCCTCGTCAAACTGAGGACAATGAAGATTAAACCAAAAATCTTTCCTGGAGTCATACCTGGCAGAAAGTAAGATGATTATGAATTTAATAAGTTCCTCTGAGAGACATCCTTGGCTCAATCATTTTCTCAAACACTAAAAGTTGCAGGACAGGTGAAGAGACCAGTTAATAAAACATACGGTATGCCTTCGTTTTATTAATAATGATATAGTGTGCGAGTGCAAGGAGATTGTGTGAACTTGTACAAGGTACTAGTTGAAGTATTGTGTACAGTTCTTGCCGCCACACTTCAGAAAGTGAATGCATTGCAGAGTGCAGAAGCATCTTGCAAGAATAGTTCCAGGGATGAGAAACTTCAGTTATGAAGAATGGTTGGAGAAATTGGGACTGTTCTTGTTAGAGTGGCACAGTGGTTAACACTGCTGCCTCACAGTGCAAGGGATCCGGGTTGGGTCACTGTCTATGTGGAGTTCGCATGTTTGTCCTGTGTCTGCACGCGTTTCCTCCCACAGTTTGAAAGATACGCTGATTGGGAGCATTGGCCATGCTAAATTCTCCCTCAGTGTACCTGAACAGGTGGTGAACTGTGGCACCTAGGGGATTTTCACAGTAACTTCCTTGCAGTCTTACAAAGAACAAAGAGAAGTACAGCACAGGAACAAGTACAGCATTGGCCCTCCAAGCTGCGCCAATCATGATGCCTGCCTAAACGAAAGCCATATTCACTTATGGAGTACGTATCCTTCCATTCCCATCCTATTCATGTATTCATCTAGTTGCCCCTTAAATGCCGCTATTGTACCTGCTCCCACCACCTTCCCGGGCAGTTCCAGACATTCGCCACCCTCTATGTAAAAGATCTGCCTCACGTATCTCCTCTAACATTTTCCCCAAGTCCTTAATCCTACATCCCCTAGTACTTTGACTTGTCTACCCTAGGAAAAAGCATCTGACTATCTAAAACACGTCAATATAAGCCAAACAACAGAAATGGAAAAATGCTGGAAAATTTCAGCAGGTCTGGCAGCATCTGTAAAGATGGAATAGAGCAAATGTTTCGAGTCTAGATATCCCTTCATTAGAGAAGTTTACGAGCATGGTTCCAGGGCTCTGAGAGCTGGTTCAGATACAATGGGCCAAATGGCCTTTTTCTGCGCCACAGCGATTCTAGAAATCGTATTATCATAGAAATCCTACAGTACATAAAGAGGCCATTTGCCTATTGAGTCTGCACTCATCACAATCCCATCCAGGGCCTACTCCCATATTCCTTCATATTTTACCCACTAATCCTTCTGACCTAAGCATCTCAGGATTAAAAGGGGCAATTTTAAGCATGGCCAATCAACCTAACCTGCACATCTTTGGACTGTGGGAGGGAACCGGAGCACCCCGAGGAAACCCACAGAGACATGAGAAGATTGTGCAAACTCCACACAGACAGTGACTCAAGCTGGGGAACTGAACTCGAGTCCTTGGAGCTGTGAAGCAGCAGTGCTAACCACTGTGCTCCCGTGGTTATTCTGTGACTTTCAGCTGCCTCATCAATTACTTCCCTTTCGTGGGTCAAGCTGTTTGCTGATGATTAAGTGCTGGGGAGGAAGAATCAAAGCGGGCAGAGGTGGGGGTGGACAATGCAAAGGCCCATTGACTTCAGGCAGGACTTTCCAGTTTTGGGGCAAGCATGACCAGAAATTCCCACCCCTCCGTGTTCAACAGCACCAATAATGAAGTAAATCATTCCAGGCATACAGTTGGAGCTGAATAATTTGATTTGACAATGCAAGGTAACCATGGTTCCACATCAATTCTGCGGTCTTCAATAGCAGCACTATTGTTGATCCACATCAACAAGTTGCAGGTCACCATTATGTAGAAGCTGGACTAAGCTGGTCATGTCAACAACATGGCTAGAAAACAGGGCAAAATGGGCACTCTGTGACAAGTATTCAGCTCTCAATGCTTCCCAATCATCTACAAGGTCCATGCCAGATGCATGATGGATTATGCACTACTTTGAGTTGGTGCACCTGCAACTGCATTTAACACCTTCTAAGACAAAGCATTGGAATCAATACTCATTCCCTCCATCACCTGTTGCAGTCTGACTGCAGTTTATATGACATATAATTACTTCAACAACTTTTTCAAGGTATATTGGCAGTACCTCACAGTTCTCTGATCTCAACCAATGGAGATAATAGTGTTATCTGAACACTGTCACCTTCAGGTTTCACTTTAAATTATGCACTCAACTTAAGAGTCTAGTGACTGTGCTTTATCATTATTGGACTAGTATTCTGGAATTGCCTACATGACACGATCAAACACAACAGTTCGAGGGAAAGGCAGTATTGTCATCTTCGGAGGGCAATTAAGCAGGGGTAATAAGTACAACTTTGGCAACGCTTCCTTTTTAAACTTTATTTATTACTATCACAAGTTGGCTTACATTAACACTGCAATGAAGTTAATGTGAAAACACACTCTGGTGTCTTTTCAGGTACACTGAGGAATAATCTAGTATGGCCAATGCACCAAACCAGCACGTCTTTTGGACTGTGAAAAAATACTGGAGGATCTGGAGAAAACCCATGCAGACATGGGGAGAATGAACAACATAGGTCATGAACCAAGCTGGGAATCAAACCCAGGTCCCTGCATTTGTGAGGCAGCAGTGCTAACCACTGTGCCACTGTGCCACACCCCAACAATAAAGATGGGAAATTTTCTTCAGGGTTTACTGAACACACTGCTGTAATTACAGTGGATGGTCAGTGTATATAGCCATTTTCTTGTAGTATTAATGCAATTTCCTCAGGGACTACAATTAACTGTTGGAAAACTCCTAATAAAATTCCAGTGAAATGTGTTTAGCTTTGAACATTTTATTCATCTTAATTTCCCCCTGGTTAGCTGTTTGCCGTTATTGGACTTGGCAGCAGTTTGTGAATCCAAGTATATTTTGTGGAGTATCAAATGTCAGTGGCATATGTTACAAGCTGAAATTAAAATTCAGTTTATACTTCAATAGCTTTATAGTTCCAAACTTTGATACATTGACTCAGAAAGCTTTCATAGTTTCAATTCATAAATCAGAAAGAAATTTTTTTACACAAAATAATTTTGTTATTTGATTTGTATATCTGCTCTCAAATTATTTTAATAGTTGATACCAGAAAAGCTTTATTTTCTCAATGACCTTTTTGGCATAGAGAATTGCATCTTCTTGTGCATAAATCTAAAAAAGAGAAAGTTCACTGAAATAAGGACTTTGCATTATTATACTTTTTTTCATTAACCCAGGACTTCCCAAAATTCCTGCATAGCCAATTAGTTACTTTTTGAAGTATAGCTATCGTTGTTTCATAGGCACAATGTATGCAGAGTCTGATCCTGAAAGGACAACACTCAGTTCATTTCTTCAAAGTGGAACCTCATAATCTATTTGAGCAATCAGCAGGCAGGTTTTACAATCTCGCTTGTGCGAGAACGAAAAATCCTGCCGAGAACAATGGACAATTCCATTGTCCGCCATTCATTCGATCAAGTTCCATGGCAGGCAAGGTGGTAGAATTGTGGCAATGGTTTCTCTGGAAAGTTGTCCATGGTTCTCCTATCATGCTGTGCTATTATTTAATATAGTGGGCTGGTAGATTGTCACGTTGGCCATTTCACAAGGCTCATGCATGCGTTTGCACCCCGCTAATGTCTCCCAGCACCGGATTTTCGGTTGCATCAGGTCCGCACTGGAAATCTACAGGGAGCACAAAGACCATTAACATAGTCATTCTGGTCTCATTTGAATGTGATTAGCGGGCCCAGGACTGAAGTTTCCAGGCTGGCCAGCATCCTACATCCACCACCCCCACCCCTGTCTATCCGCCCACCACCACCACCTTCCATCAGAGTGATTCAGTCCAGCAGGGATTGTAATAGTCTCCCCTTGCTTGGGGAATTACCAGTCCAATCCCACTGGACTGAAAAGGGGGCAATAGAGGCCCCTCCAGAAGGTTAGGCAGTGGGGAGATGCCCCCTGGACGGTGCCTCCTGGGCACTGCCCAAGGTCAAAGTGCTAGTGCCCATTGTGCATCGGGCAGTGCCAAGGGAGCGGCATATATGGGAGGTTTGGGGATGGGGCCTGATGGAATAAGGGGCCCAGGGAGATGAGGGACCCTGCTGCCATTCTTCACAGGGACTAGTGGGGGAAGGAGGAAGATTAGCGATTAGGGCAAGATGGGGTGAGTGGGTGGGGAGGGGTGAAGGAGATGACCTGGGCTGCAGGATAACTGTTGGGAGGGGGAGTCAGTGGGAGTGGGCTGGAGATTGGGGTAAGGCTGAGAGGCGGGGTTGGAACTGGTCAGGATGGGGGGGGAGATGAGTGACCATGCCATGGGAGGCTGGAGACCTCGCATTGTGGGAGTTGTGACAGATCGGCACATGAACAGTAGCCTACTCAGTGCTCTGATTTCAGCCTATCCAATGGAAGTAAGACTCACTCCCTGAAATTTAATAATATTCATGTTGGTGGCCTCTGCAGTGCACTGAATGTGGGAGATTCTTCTCTCAACTCCCTGTGAAAAAAGCACAAATTATTCCCATTTTCATGCGAATTCAACACTCAGAATTTTGGGGGGCAAAATTCTACCTCTAAAATTCAACAAGCCAGTGCATCAATTCAGCTCTCGTCAATTTTTACAGATGCAAAAAACAAAGACCAAAGAACAAAACAGCATAGGAAACAGGCCCTTCGGCCCAACGAGCCCACGCCACCACCCCGATGTTCCCACCTCTACCCGTGATCCCTGTCTATGTTTATAGATCTATGGATTAAAAACCAAATTTGAGACAATTTAGGGAGAATTTTGTTTTGCCAATTAGCCTAAGAGCACATCTTTGGGATGTGGGAGGAAACCGGAGCACCCGGAGAAAACCCACGCAAGCACGGGGAGAATGCGCAAACTCCTACAGACACAGGCCCAAATCCATGTATCTGCACAGCACAGTGAGCTGTCGTGTTGCCCATCAAATGGTCCAGGTCAAGCGTACACTAACGACATGAAGCACTAGGTACTCTCGAAAAAAATCCAAGAGCAGTCCTCTCACGACCCATTGCGTGTACGCCCCTTGTTAGACAATAAGGTGGACCAAAGCACCTGTAGGATAAAAACAAGTACATCAATATCATCATCTATTTACACACTTCACAAGGACTCCCAAGGCTCATGATCCCTTTTTTAAATCAGTTTTCTATACCCCTCCATTCCCATTCTGTTCATGTGCCCATCTAAGTATTTCTTAAATAACTCCAGAGTACCTGCCTCCACCACTTTACTTGGCAGCGCATTCCATACCCCCACCACGCTCTGTGTGAAAAAACTCCCTCTAGCATCCAAATTATACCTTACCCCCCCTCACCTTAAGGCCGTGACCCCTCGTGCTATTCGAGTCCATTCTAGGAAAAAGCTTAACCCTGTTTACTCTATCTATACCACACCATAGAAAGAATCCAAGAAAGTTTGTATGGTTCTTGTTCTGACCATGACTACAAAAATTTACAAAGGATTGTAAACATAGCCCAATCCATCACACAAACCAGCCTCCCATCCATTGACTCCGTCTACACGTCCCACTATCTTGGAAAAGCAGCCAGCATAGTCAAGGACTCCACGTATCCCTGACAGTCTCTCTTCCACCTTCTTCCTTCAGGAAAAAGATACAAAAGTCTGAGGTCACATCCCAACCGACTCAAGAACAACTTCTTCCCTGCTGACATCAGACTTTTGAATGGACCTACTATATATTAAGTTGATCTTTCTTTACACAGCAGCTATGACTGTAACACAATATTCTATACCCTCTCCTTTTCTTCACCCTGATATAGTCTATTAATGATATGTATGAAACGATACTTTTCACTGTACACCAACACAGATGACAATAAAAATCAAATCAAATTAAATCCTCACTATTGCACTGAAAGGTAAGCCAAGATTTTGAGCTTGAATTCTGGGCACAAACTTCGGCCTACAACCTTCTGCTTCAGCGATAAGAGTGCTAACACTCGGTCAAGCTTTAGAGAAATTAACTTCCCAGAATACTTTTTATATGTTCCCAACTTTGTCTCCTTCCTGAAGCTATTGAATCCTTTATTGAGAGACTGTTCCAGGTGAAATAGTATTCTTCGAGTCATTTACCCAAGTGGCTTTTTTAAGACTGAGTCTTGACAGTAATTGTTGCCAGGCAATATGATCATGGAGAGTGATGTGATAAAGCCCTCATGCCAGAATCCAAACACGTATGATTGCAGTAATTGGAGAAAGCAAGCTAGAATTTTCTCAAGTTTCCTGTTCTAGAATAATTCCATTCCTAACTCGGTTCCAGCAATCACTTAGATGAAAATCCTAATAGTTTATAATGTAACCCAGTGTGCATCTTAGGTTTAAGCAAAGGTCCTGAATGTATCTTTGGATCCCAATACCATTAGATCACAGGAACTGATGTTGGTTTCGGTGAAGGGAAGCAAATCATCCATCTATGTTAGGATCTGGATTAAAGTGGAATTTGATGCAATGCAAATCCAAACACTGATGATACCACTGTCTGTGTTCACATCTTAAAAATGGCCATTTAGATGAGATATCAGAGTATCCAGGGCCTGAGACTCATATCAAATGATATGTTCAGGAGTGAATGAGGGCAGAAAAAAGAATAGGAAATCACAAGCATTTCAGGTTAAGTAATTTCTAAGTTTTTTTTTGACATTTGGTAATATTTTATATCCTCAAAAGTGTCACACTGGTACCTGAATCAGGATGTTCTTACCTTCTGCTGATCACAATTGGTTAACATCAGGCACATTTTCAAGTTAGCACCATGTGGCTCAGTTAACATTTGCTGTTCTTTCCTCCCTTGCTACAAATTACAAATACATTTCAGGACGTTAAGAAATTTGGAAGACCAAATTGAAAACAAGTCATGATTATTTTCTTGAATAAGAACATTTAAAAAAAAAATCACATTAAGAAAATAACAGACCTCCCCAAATAATTGTTGCTGACCATCTTCCAAAATTTGAAGTGCAGAAAGAGTCTGAGGAACATCATTTCTTAAACTAACAACTGAATTATTGTGATTGTACAGCAATAGAGTCCTCGGAATTATTACTGTTCATAAAGAAAAAATATGAAAAAGGTATGCACCTGTAAAGCAAAAGTACTTCTGAAATACCACTTAAATTAACAGGTTGATTTAGAATTGCCTTAGCAGTTATAGAATTTACATTGCCCAGACTATAGCTTTATTGAAAAAGGACATTAGCAAGCTTTGTACTTAAGAACATGGACAGTTTAGGGATTGTTAGAGGTAGTGATGGGGAAGGATGGCAAATTTTGTGAAAGGATAATGTGAACTGTAAAATCGTACACTCAAAATCAAATGTTCCTTTATTATTACTATCCATTAACTGGGAAAAGCTCCAGTTGGAATGAAGAGAGAGAAAGAGGGAGAGGCAGAGAGAGAGAGAGAGAGAACCCTTGACCCTTAAAAAGTAATATGCTTAAATTATGCACACTTAATTGGTGTTAACTGAAGCAACGCCACATAACATGAGTTATTTCTGATACATGCATTAATGATTATCTTGGTACTGTATTTTAATGTGGCTGGCAAGAGAACTGTGCAGCTCATTTGATTTACAAAATACTTGTGAATAACTGTGAACCAATACAGAGAGACAGAAAAATATAAAAAAAATGGATTCAACTGGAGCTAGTAAATTTTAATTAGCATGTTTACTCTTCAAAAGTCATCACAAAGATGAAAGTGTTGTGTGGCACTCACCTCTGTTAACTTCCTTTAAACATCTGAGGCTTCCCACCTCCTCCAGTCAACACAATAAACAGCACATAAAAATCCACACACCAGCTCCATTCAGCTTCAGCGGGAAGCTGTATGCTGCTCAGATGTTCCTTGCGATTGAAAAACAATCGGCCCATTTAAGCCACCTCCACGCCACTGGCGAGCCATCTTTGATTTGAATTTGTAAGTGAGTCGCTTTCCTCAGGTTCAGTGAGGTTTAGATAGGAAGGCAGAAACTCCCTAGCACGCCAACCTGTCCAGCAAATGGCCAAATGTTTATTCAGCTGAAGTTTGGAAGCGAGCCACCACATCACTCTCCCAGCCTCACAGCGTAAGCGAAGAAAAAAAATCTTAGAAGTTTGCATGTGATACATAGTAAATTAGATGTCATGCAGCAAGAGGAATTCAGGGATTGATTTGCAGCTTTTAGCCAAGCTCTTTTACTGTCAGAGTTTGCTTTGAAAGAAGCATTAGAGATTCCTGTCACAGATGTTTCTTTCATAAACTGTTGTGGGAGAATGACATTCTGCAAAAATGGTTTACTACTCTGCTTTCTTCTCTTGGGAAAACAAAGTGCGCTCGAGAGCTTGGCCAAATAGGCCAAAGGAAAGCTCTTCATTTATGCCACAATAGCGTTCAGATGCATGACATTTTCAGAGCTGTTCTTAAAGGCTGTGTTGGCAAATGTAAGGGTATTTATACTAAGAGTGTGCCATTGATTCTGTGCCACTGGGATTTTTTTCCGCATTGTTTAACTGCGAGGCAAATTAAGTTTCCCTTGAGTTAGGCATGTTACAGAGTGACAGAGACCTGAGCTGATGAAATCAGATCTTGTCAAGTGCACGCTAAGCAATGTGTGATCTGTCCGTTCAGCTATTAGCGACAAAGATTGGTTTTGAATTCCAGACTCCAGCATGTGTGCAGTGGTGCAGAAGGAATACTGATGGAGATTGTAGTTCTAATCAATAACAGCCAAGGCTGATAAGACTAGAAAGGGGCAAAGAAATCATAGTACTGAGTTTTAGCATTTATGGAGAGGATTATCATCATCCAACTCAGCTGAGATAAATGATAATCCATAAACAAACTATTTTGCTTTCTCTATCAAATCAGTCTTTCTGTTGTCATTGGTTATTGCTGTAAATTTAGAACGTGTGGGTATTTTCAAACATAAAAATGGATTTATAGTTGGTTTAAGATGAAAATTCCTATAAGTGATGCTGTCCAATGATTTAAAGTTGGTTGCTAACACAGACTTTATTGACAAAAAAGCAACAAAAGACTCTACTATTTAACAATGTTGAAAAGAGAAGAGTTGAATGATGACGACCTGCTTATGGTGTGTAAGTCATTGATTAGACCATGCATTGAATACACTTGGCAAGTATGGCACACTATATTGTCAACCAATGGGTGCAGCAAGTTCAAACCTATTGAAAAGGACTTGAAAAATAAATTATGAGGTTTAGTCATATATAAACCCTCAAACAACACATTAGAGAAAAGAAGAAAAGACCTGTATGGAAGATTTGTAGCAATGTGGTTATAGGCATTGTCCACTGCTGTCTACATTACAGATATGCCCTTTGAAGATTTTGTAATGCAATTTGAATGCAATCAAATCATGATAAATACAATTGTCAAAAGAAGCTTCTTTTTTGAATTGAGGCTTTTTTTTAAATGTGAGAGGTTTATTGGGGCATTCAAGATTTGTGCCCAGATACCAAACCTGACACCTCATACTTTTGACTCAGAGTATAATTTTAACTGGTTAGGGTGGGTGAGTCTTGATGCATGTGGAAGGTTAAAGAAATAAAAGATGAGGGCGTGTTGGAAAAAGAAGCCAGGAACCTATTGACCTTCTCGCTTGTGTTGGTTTGTTAGCATACGGGTAACCTTTGTGAAACAGATTAATCAGTGACTATCGTATCATATCATATCACATCACATCATATCATATCATATTATACCATATCATATATCATATCTTATCATATCATAGTAATTGATATGTTTATGAAAAACAAATTATCGCAGAGGTTGGAAATCAGGAACAAACAGAAAATGCTGCAAGCACTTAAGAGATTGGGCAACTTCTCAGAGAGAGAAAAGAAGTTCTAAGGTGTATAGCCAAGAAATTTCTAAGTCTTGTCATACTTGAATGGAAGTGGTCAACTAGCTACGGTTTTAGCTTTGTGAAATGAGTGAGGTTGTGGAGTGAAGAAGAGAGAAAAGCTCAATGCCCACTGGAAGCAGATGGAGGCAGCGTAAGAGGCTTCTCAGTGCCAAGGCAGGTTGTTCAAAAGCTCTGCCTTAATTGTCTCAGATTTCATCCCATTTATTCTCTTAAATTTTAAGACCTCATCCCTCACACCCCATCACCTCCAATCTAAACTTATGCTAAGCATTGTGGCCAACCGCTCTGTGTGCCCTTTATAGCCCTAGTGCCAACTTAATATCCCAATTCTTGTCAACCCATGTCCCCCAACCACCAACCTTTGCGATTACACCTTCCCTGCCAACTCATGCAGATTCCATAAAGCGCAGACCCCTGGGGCCATGCTGGGATGATGTTAAATAAAATCTAAATATCTATTACAGCCTTTACTGTGGTAAAAAAGACGCTCCATTTATGAAAACCTGTTTAGCATGTTTGAATCCTCTCAAGTATCTAATCCTTTATAAAACAAGAAGACTTACATGGATAACCTCACATTAAAAATATGGGCTCAAATCCTACCATGGCAAGTCCACTAGACTCAATAATGGCACCATGAAACTGCCAACAATTGTCATAAATACCTATTTCGTTCACAAAAGGCCGTTTTGGAAGGAAACCTGTCATCCTTTCCCAGGTTAGCTTCCATGTGGTTCCAAGATCACAGCAATATCATTGACTCTTATATGCCCTCTGAAATGGTCCAGCAAACTACTCAGTTCAAGGACAATCTTGAACGGAAAACAAACTCAATTGTGATGACTGAATAAGAAAACAAAAGTCCTTACCATTCTTTAAAAAACATGTATTTTTTCTTCAATTCTCATCAACATGGCAGACTTTTTTATTTTATAAAATCCTGAGGATCTATTCAATTTTATAGCTTGAATTTCTTTGCGTGTCACTGACAGAGGTGGGCTGTTTTTATAAATGTTTGGTGACTGAGATTTAAAGTGTTTTATAGCTTGACAGTTCTATAGAACCTCTCTATTGTGGATGAGCATTTACATATAATCTGAACACCTGTGACTTCTACAATGCAGATACAGACCCTTGCTACAGCAAAAATGGAGTCTATTTGAACTCAGCAATGAGATTCAATGGCCTTCCTGAGTTTGAATTTTCTTCATGTGTGAGTCATACCTCATCACCCCCCCCCCCCCACCGCACCCGCCCCCTTCCTCTAGTTGGTTAAATGGGATCTGTAGAAATGGTTTTCCCTGATTCTATGAAAATCTGAAAAATGTATCACATCAGTGATTTTCAAAAAATAAGAGCAAAGAACAAAGTAAAACTCGGTACAGGAACAGGCCCTTTGGCCCTCCAAGCCCTAACCAAACTACAAAAAAATCCTACTACAATAATCAGTGATATCCCTCTATTCCTTCCTTATATATGTACCCATGCAGATGCCTCATAAATGTTGCTAATGTGCCTGCTTGCACCAAATCCTCTGTCACTGCATTCCAGGTACCTACCACTTTCTGTGTGAAAAACTTCTCCAGCACATCTCACTTTAAATTTCCCCCTCTCACATTAAGCCTGTATCCCCATTGTAACTCACACCTTTACCCTAGGAATAAGCATCTGACTATCCACCCTGTCTATGCCTCTCACAATTTTACATAGAACATAGAACATAGAACATTACAGCACAGAACAGGCCCTTCGGCCTTCGATGTTGCGCCGACCAATATAAAAAGCAATGCCCCTCCAAATTAAACCATTCCCTTCTCTTCCATATACCTATCAACTAACCTCTTAAACGCCACCAAACTTGGCGCATCTACAACTGCTTCAGGCAGGGCATTCCACTCCCGAACCACCCTTTGGGTAAAGAACCTACCTCTGATATCCGTCCTATAACTATCACCCCTTAATTTAAAGCTGTGTCCCCTCGTGCTAGCTTTCTCCATCCTAGGAAAAAGGCTATCACTGTCCACCCTATCTAAACCTCTAATCATATTATATGTTTCAATAAGGTCTCCTCTTAGCCGCCTTCTTTCTAACGAAAACAACCTCAAATCCCTCAGCCTCTCTTCATAAGACCTGCCCTCCATACCAGGCAAATCCTGGTAAACCTCCTCTGTACCCTCTCCAATGCCTCCACATCTTTCTTATAATGTGGGGACCAGAACTGCACACAATACTCCAAGTGCGGCCGCACTAGAGTTTTGTACAGTTGCAACATGACGTTGCGGCTCCGAAATTCAATCCCTCTACCAATAAGAGCCAAGACTCCATATGCCTTCCTAACAACCTTCTCGACCTGACTGCCTACTTTCAGGGATCTATGAACATACACACCAAGATCCCTCTGTTCATCTAGACTACTAAGAATCCTACCATTTGCCCTATACTCTACACATTTATTATTTCTGCCATAGTGCATTACCTCACACTTTTCCACATTAAACTCCATTTTGTAGACCTCTTTCAGCTCTCCCCTCAATCTCCACCTTACAAGTGAAAACAATCCTAGCTTATTTAACTTCTTCTCATAGCCAACACCCTCAAGACCAGGTAACACCCTGGCCAACCTTCTTTGCACTCTCTCCAAAATGTTCACTCTTTTATGGGAGTGTGGCAACCGGAACTGCATGCCATTCTCCAAATGTGGCATAACAAATGTTTTGTACAGTTGCAACATGACTTCCCAATTCAGTGCCCCAACCAATGAAGGAAAGCATGCTTTCTTAATCACCTTGGCTGCCTGTGTTGCCACTTTTAGGGAATTGCGGATAATTCACACCTAAATTTTATCCTTCAAAATGTATTTGTCCTGATTACAGTCCATCTGCCATTTGTTTGCCCAAGTCTCTAATCTATCTATATTCTGTTGTATCCTCTGACAATTACTGACACAAACAGTAACTCCACAAATCTTGGTGTACCCACAAACTTATTAATCAGACTATCACATTTTCCTCCAGTACATATACTACAAACAACAGAGGTCCCAGCACTGATCTCCGAGGAATGCCACTAGAAATGGATCTCCATTCTAAAAAAACACCCTTCCACTGCTACTCTTTATCTTCTATAACCAAACCAATTCTGTAGACATAACAGTCAGTCCACTCTGAATCCCATGTGATTTTAGTTTTTCTATCAGTCTGCCACGTGGGACCTTGTCAAATGCCTTATTAAAGTCCATAAAAACTACATCCACAGCTCTTCCCTCATCAATTATTTTTGTCACCTTTCATCACAACAAAATATTGTAACAGCATCTTTAATGTGGGATTGAGGTAATTGCAAGTGCAGTCTTTAGAACATAGAACATAGAACATTACAGCACAGAACAGGCCCTTCGGCCTTCAATGTTGTGCCGACCAAAATAAAAAGCAATGCCCCTCCAAACTAAACCATTCCCTTCTCTTCCATATTCTTATCAATTAACCTCTTAAACGCCACCAAACTTGGCGCATCTACAACAGCTGCAGGCAGGGCATTCCACTCCCTAATCACTCTTTTATGGGCTGTCTGAAAATCCCCATGATAAGTAGGCACTATTTTGCAACTTTAGCTGGATATTCACAGGACCCAGGGGTCATTGAATGAACACTTAATAATAAAGGTGTCCTCAGATCAACCAGCAGTAGCCATGAGGCAAAATGAATTCCATTCCATTAACGATCAACATAATTAATCAGATAATGTGGGCACTGATGGATTGTCATGCATGTCTGTGCAATATATCCAAAATACTTTCATTCCTCTTCAGTTAACTCTGCCACAGATATTTGAGCTTTCCTGACTTATCAGTAGATGGCTTCTACAATACAAGGGCTGCCCTCTGAGGAATTGGCTGTTGACGCTGCATGCTGGTGAGGAACCCTATCTCTGATGATAGAAACAGTACAATTTAAGCCTCATGAGTGTGAGAACAGTCATTAAAGAAGCCATTGATGCTGAAGATGCAGCACAGATGCTAAGGGGTGATTTGCTGTAGATATGAGCAAGGATGATTATGGTGTGGTGTGCCTTGCACAACATAGTGCAGCACTGAGGACCGGAGTTTCAGGAGGAGGAAGATGATGACTGCTCTACAACTTCAGAAGAAGACAAGTATCTGTACCAGAAAATGTTGACATCAGTTTTGCATTCATTTCTGTTCAAAATGATCGGTACATCATTTGACATCAAAAGATGTAATTTGTAATTAGTCTTGATTGCAAAACTGTGATAATTTGTCATCAAAAACGCTCAATTGCCATGTTTCAACACCATGATTTTTTTGATCGCACTTACTTCAGGAGTCATCAAAGTATTCAACAGAGTCCAAAAACCTCCAGAGCTTGTTAAATTTGTGGATGTGGTCATAAGCATTCAAAGGCCATCATTATCATTAAAAGTGATCAAAAACATTCAAGAGGCAGTCACTGGACGAAAATAATCACTTGACAACAAAAGTTTATTATGTTTAGTTATTTATTTGTGTTACAAGTAGGCTTATATTAGTACTATAATGAAGTTGTTGTGAAAATCCCCTAGTAGGCTACTGCAGAAAATGCAGATGCATGGGATTGAAGGTGATTTAGCTGTTTGGATTAGGAATTGGCTAGCTGATAGAAGACAGAGGGTGGTGGTTGATGGGAAATATTCAACCTGGAGTGCAGTTACAAGTGGTGTACCTCAAGGATCTGTTTTAGGGCTACTGCTGTGTGTCATTTTTATAAATGACCTAGATGAGGGTATAGAGGGTTGGATTAGTAAATTTGCTGATGATACCAAAGTGGGGGGAGTTGTAGACAGCGAGGATGGATGTTACAGTTTGCAGAGGTACATAGATAGGTTGCAGAGCTGGGCCGTGAGGTGGCAAATGGAATTCAATACGGATAAGTGTGAGGTGATTCACTTTGGTAGGAATAACATGCATATGAAATATAGGGCTAATGGAAGGACCCTTAATAGTGTTGTCGAGCAGAGGGATCTTGGGGTACAAGTACATAGCTCTTTGAAAGTTGGCACCCAGGTTGATAAAGCTGTTAAGAAGGCGTACGGTGTGTTAGCTTTTATTGGTAGAGGGATTGAATTTAGGAGCGTGAGGTTATGTTACAACTGTACAAAACTCTGGTGCGGCCGCACTTGGAGTATTGCGTACAGTTCTGGTCGCCGCATTATAAGAAAGATGTGGAAGCATTGGAAAGGGTGCAGAGGAGGTTTACCAGGATGTTGCCTTGTATGGTGGGAAGGCCTTATGAGGAAAGGCTGAGGGACCTGAGGTTATTTTCATTAGAGAGAAGAAGGTTACGCGGTGACCTAATTGAGGCGTATAAGATGATCAAAGGACTGGATAGGGTGGATAGTGAGAGCCTTTTTCCTCTGATGGTGATGACCAACACGAAGGGACATAACTTTAAATTAAGAGGTGTAGTTATAGGACGGATGTCAGAGGCAGGTTCTTTACACAGAGGGTGGTGAGGGCGTGGAATGCCCTGCCTGCAGCAGTTGTGGACTCGCCTACTTTGGGGGCATTCAAATGTTCGGTGGATAGGCATATGGATGATATTGGAATAGTTTAGGTTAGAGGGTCCACTGGCTGGCGCAACATCGAGGGCCGGAGGGCCTGTACTGCGCTGTAATGTTCTATGTTCTATGTTCTATAGTTGCCACACTCCTGTTTGAGTACACTAAGGGAGAATTTAGCATGGAAGGATGATTTTTAGAATGGAGATCTGTAACTTGTGGTGTTGCTCAGGGATCAGATCACTAGGATCTCTGCTATTTGTAAGATAGATATTGGAGGAAAATGTGATGGTCTGATTAATAAGTCTTTCAGACTGTGGAAGGAAACGGGAACACCCGGAGGAAAGCTGTGCAGATATGGGGAGAACATAGACTCCTCGCGGACAGTGACCCAAACCGGGAATCGAACCTGGGTCCCTGGTGCTGTGAGGCAGCAGTGCTAGCTACTGTGCCACCAAAAGTGATCATGAAAAATATCAGAAACAGGCCTCAAACATCCAGTTTGTCTTTTGAGAAGTGTGATCAATTGTAAATGCACCATCCCATGAAACAAATGAGGCAGTTAAATTACATGCCTGCAGTTCTCCAGTTGCACGGACCATCAAAGTTGAGGAGAGTTGTTGGAGACAATAAAAATGTAATCAAGTCCGATTATCAGTCATGTGAATAAATTTCAATCCTGGCCAGAAATACTTCCGATAATTCTGATCGACCAGATCAATTTGAAACCATGGGCAAAAGGGATACACAGTTATTTTTACTGTTCATTTTTCAATTGGCCATCCAATGCATTGAAAAACATAAGTACTGAAATAACATCCAATTTTATTATATTCTTTCATTCTGTCCAGAAAAATTTATACCATGGTGATGTCCCCATTCAGTCTTAGTTCTTTGGAAACTTTCTTGCACTTGTGCAACGTGTGTTGATGGTGCAGTTGAGTTGTGCCTATGTCATGTCTATTACTCTATCCTTCATTCTTTCTGTGCCACTGTTCAATGAACACTAGTAAGATAACACATGGGCCTGAACTTTATGCCCCCCATCAGTGGGTTATGAAGTGGGGGTAAGGGGTGGGTTGGGGGTGAAGTGAAAATGCATGGATGGGATTCCTTCCAGTTCAGCTGCAGTCAGTTGAATGACTCAAATGAATTCATTAACTTTCAGATGTGTGGCCAAGAGAAAATAGAATTGCTTCCATGGGCAGTGACAACTGTCTTTGTCACCTTGGAGCATTTGGAAACCCTGAGAAATGTGGAAGAATCAAATCTGGCTGTACGATGCCTAATGTGCATATTGGCTATGATTTTCTGGCACTGTGTGGTGGGACATCTTGCAGGGGATGCGACAGCCTGACTGCAAGTCCATTTGCTTCTGGAAAGTCCTAGTGACTGGTAGAACCATAAAATCTGAGCCATTGTTTCTAAGGGACTTGCGGGAGAAATAATGCTGCAAAAAGCACAGTTTCTATAGTAGATCAGAAGAAGCCTTTATCTCTAAAGCCTCTCCGGGATGTTAAAGATAAGTGCATATATTTACCAGTAATCAGGCATATATTAAGATCTCCACTGATGTGAGGGTTCCCAAAACCCAGAAGGGTAATTTGAACCACCAGTTCTTAGGTGTGTATATTTTCAAATTGGTAATAATGTGAGAAAAGATATGCAAATCAGAGAGCAGCAATCCAATCTTGTTGTTAGTGAAGAATATTTATTAACTTAAAAGAAAACACACAAGATTGTGATGCACAACAACAGTACATTTAACTACAATAATGTGCGTATGCACACACAGTATCACATGAACTGCATATGTTTCCTGGACTCTGAGAGACAGCCTCTTTCCCAAACAACATCCAATATTAAATGGTGATATCCCCCATATGATTTTGTTAAATTGCCTGCAACAACGTGAAATGCAAAATTTACCAGAGAGACAGCAAAGTTTTCAAGACATTGGCTGAGAGCTTGCTGTAGCAGGCAACCTAATAGTGTCTGCTATTAGTTGCACTTGTCCTTGCATATCCAGATTTATCATAGAATACAATACCTTCAGTGCAAAAGGAGGCCATAAGGCCCACCAGGCTTGTGGTGACAACAATCCCAGCCAGGCCTATCCCCACAATCCCACACATTTATGCTTCTAATCTCCCTGACACTAAGGGAAAATTTAGCATGGCCAATCAACCTAACCCGCACATCTTTGGGGTATGGGAGGAAACTGGGACACCTGAAGGAAACCCATGCCAACACGGGGGGCATGTGCAAACTCCACACTGTTACCCAAGGCAGCAAATGAAACCAGTGCTATGAGGCAGCTGTGCTAAACACTGTGCCACCATGCATTCCAAATTTTGAAAGTGTGAAATGATAATATCAGAATGAGGGAAACAGGGCATCTATGACCTGATAAAACATGAGAGGTAACTGTGTATTCTCTTGAACAATCAGATGGAAGAATTGAATAATAAACAGTGATAGAACTGAGAAAAAGGTATAAATGAGAGTCAGTACCAAATCAGATATAGAAAAAGAAATAGAAAGGAAAAGAAAGAATAGGTTAAGAGAAAGGCAGAAAAAAGAGACAGAAAGGAAACATTAAAAACATGTTATAATTCTAAATTTGAAAACTTGCAAAACTCCAACAGTAATTAAAGCCTGAAGGAATGAGATTCCAACAACAACAATTTATAATTCTATAGGCCTCAAACATAATATAATGTGCTAAGGTGCTTCAAAGGTGCATAACAAAGTATGGCACGGAGCTATGTAAGGACACATTCAGTTCGATGACCAGAAGCCACATCAAAGACATAAGTTTTACAGAGTATAGTAAAGAAGGAAAGTGAGGTAGAAAGTTAGAGACATACAGAGGATAATCCAGAGCTTGGGGTTTAATCAGTCAGAGGCATGGCCACCAATGATGAAGCAATTAGAACTGGGGATATATAAAAGGCCAGAAATTGAGGAACATAGATATCTCAGAGGGTTGTGGGGTTGGAGGAGATTAAGGATTGAGGAAAAGAGGGCAAGCCATGCAGGGATTTGAAAACAAGGATAAGAACTTCAAAAGCAAGACGTTTCTTGATCAGTGTCCAATGTAGGTCAACAGGCACGGGCATAATAAAGGAGTGGTACTTGCTGTGGGTTAAGACAAGAGCAATAAAATTTTAGATGTTTCTATAAATGGTAGAATATAGGAGATAAGCCAGATGTGTATTGAAATAATCAAATCTAGGGATAACAATCCACACTTGTAATTGCACCAGAGAGATTGATTGTTTGAACTTAGTCTGGAATGGAAAAGACTTATGTTTCTATGGTGAGTTTAGATTGTATCTGCTGAGCACATATCATAGTGTTCATGGTTTAATGGTGAGTCAGTGAGAGCTGTTTCCACAAAGCTAATGACAGATGACCACAACTCAAATAACAACTTCCAGACTTTTGAGTTTAATTGCCCATCTGATCCCTGCCTGAAAATTTGATTTGATTTGATTTATTATTGTCACGTGTATTGGTAACAGTGAAAAATATTATTTCTTTCATGCTTTACAGACAAAGCATACATTCATAGAGAAGGAAAGAAGAGGGTGCAGAATGTAGTGTCATAGCTAGGGCATAGAGAAAAATCAACTCAATATAGCACGAGTCCATTCAAAAGTCTTATGGCTGCATGGAAGAAGCTGGTCTTGAGTCAGTTGGTATGTGATCTCAGACTTTTGTATATTTTTCCTGATGGAAGGAGGTGGAAGAGAGAATGTTTGGGATCCATGTTGTCCTTGGTTATGCTGGCTGTTTTTCGAGGCAAAGGGAAGTGTAAACATAGACAATGGATGGAAAGCTGGTTTGCATGATGGACTGGGCTACGTTCACAACCCTTTGTAGTTTCTTGCTGTCTTGGTCAGAGCAGGAGCCATACCAAGCAGTGATACACCTGGAAATGATGCTTTCTATGGTATATCTGTAAAAATTAGTGAGAGTCATAGTAGATATACCAAATTTCTTTAGTCTCCTGAGAAAATAGAGGCACTAGTTTTTTTTAACTACATTGTCAGTATGGAGGGACCAGGGCATGTGGTTGGTAATCTGAACACCTAGAGACTTGAAGCTCTTGACCATTTCAGCTCCACTGATGTAGTCAGGGACTATGTTTCCTATGATGACTTTCTCCTTCGTTTTACTGCTGCTTCATTCAACAAAAATAACATCACCTCATATATTGGGCGCCTATATTGACAGGAAAATCTGGGATGAAGGATTTCACTTTTGGATTCAAATGTTTTTGCATTAGTATATATTGTTGTGATGCATGCCTGCTTCTTTAACATGTAATTTGATACTTACAGCACATTGTTTACATTGCACAAGAGTGACCTGGAATTGTGCAGGATATGTGAAACGAAACCCATTTCACATGAGTGTCATCTAAAAAAAAGTTTTAATGACAAAATACAATGTTCTACTGATATGTAAAAGGGCATATATTTCCAATATTGATATTGTGGTGAAATAATGGAGAATGATATCTGTCAGATAATTAATATGTCAGTATTTTACATTATTAATCATAGTGCTTTTATAGCTCTGCATTTCTCTCTATTGCTGAAACATCCTCTCTTCCCTGTAAGAAAGTGGGCAGATGACCTGCCCTTAGGCCTCGACCAGTCCCAGTAGGGGGGTGCTTAGGTTCTGGGTGACTTGCCTCTAGTTTTCCCTCCCTCCTTCTGGGCGAGTGATCAGCACCTCCTCCTGACAGCTGAGCTCACAGTTTGAGCACTTTGTGTGGGATCACGCAAGTATGAACCTGTGTCAGCACTGCCTCCCCTCCATCTAATACATTGATTTTACTGTACATCACCCATGGTAGTGCCTTCGATACTATATTTGTGGTGGAAATGAAATCAAATACAGGGTGAATTTTAAGAAATATAGGGGACAAAATTAACTTACGTCGGCTGCGTGAAATGGGTGCATTTCAGATTGGCAGTCCATTTTCTTTTACCACTCCCCATTTTGTTACCATTCAGATTCACAGGTTGGTTGTCCACACCCATTTTGGAGACTTGTTTCAGAGTCTTGCTATCACTTTTACTTGATTCTAATTAAAAGTTTTGGTAGTGTTTCCAAGCCAATGAAAAGTGAAAACTGGACTGCTGAAAAATAGCGGCCGATTTACTGGAAGCCTGTATCACTGTTAGGCTCAGCCCAAAGTGGTTGGAAATGTAAAAGATCAGGAAAACTTTGTTGACCATCGGACCAAGTTCTGCCTCATATTGATAACTTTGGCATCAGTGCAGCTTTACGAATTGTGACTTAGCTGGAACTCTTTATCGGTTGCCAAGTGGTGAAAACAATTCCTTCTCAGCAGGGTTACTGGGGAGCTGGGGACATCGGTGAGGAGGGCAGGGCAATTTTCTAGCAGCCACAAAGTCTCTGGCGCATCATTAATAGATCTCTCTGTGGGCTTCGTGGAATAAGAGTTCCCCCATTGAGTGAGTGAAGAGGTGGATGCCGCTCAGTGAGAGGCAAGTGTCAGGAGTTTAAAGCCTGCACTCACAGCCTGGACCTTGATGAAATATAAGAACATAAGAACTAGGAGCAGGAGTGGGTCATCTGGCTCCTCGAGCCTGCTCCGCCATTCACTAAAATCATGGCAGATCTTTTTGTGGACTCAACTCCGATTATCCGCCCACTCACCGTAACCCTTAATTCCTTTACTGCTCAAAAATCTATCTATCCTTGACTTAAAAATATTCAATGAGATTGCCTCACTGGGCAGGGAATTCCACAGATTCACAACCCTTTGTGTGAAGAAGTTCAGCATCAAATCAGTCCTAAATTTGTTTCCTCTTATTTTAAGGCTATGTCCCCTAGTTCCACTTTCACCTGCCAGTGAAAACAATTTCCCTGCTTCTATCTTGAATATTCCCTTTATAAACTTATAAGTTTGTATAAGATTTCCTCTCATTCTTCTGAATTCCAATGAGAATAGCCCCAGTCTACTCTGTGTTCCAAGCACAGACCTTGATTTATTGCAAGCTGCAGAAGTGTCCTTTCCTTTGTTTTAACGAAGCTGTGTTGTAGAGAGGAATAGCCTTGGTGGGGTTATTATAGTCTACAATCCTTGCGGAACCAAAAACCCATATTTACTTTAGTCTGGTATCCATGTGGATCATGGTGGTAGATGGTTAGTACTGCTGTCTCATAGTACAAGGGACCTGGATTCAATGCCCAGCTTGGGTCACTATCTGTGTGGAGTTTGCATATTCTCCCAGCGTCTGCCTGGGTTTCCTCCGGCTGCTCTGGTTTCCTCCCACAAGCTGAAAAGCGTGCTGGGTTGGGTGGATTGGTTATGCTACGTTTTCCTTCAGTGAACTTGAACTGACATCAGAGTGTGGCAACGAGGGGATTCTCACAGTAACTTCATTGCAGTGTTAACGTAAGCCTACTTGTGACAATAATAAATAAACTTTAAAAGTAAACCATGTTTTCTTCCAACTCAGGACTGCTTGCAGTGCCAGTTATGACCACGTCTGAGTTCTGGCATTGCTGGAACTACTCAGCTGGTAGATTTTTCATAGCTCTCAAGGATGAGATGTCTTTTCCCTGTGGGATACAAGTTGGAAAATGATCTTGCCAATGCTGCTCCATGCGCATTTTGTTGCCTTTTCTAAAGTTGGCTGGCTCCTGATCAATGTAATTTGATTTGATTTGATTCATCATTGTCACATGTATTGGAATACAGCGAAAGGTATTGTTTCTTGTGCGCTATACAAATGAAACATACCGTTCGTAGAGGAAACAGGGTAGAAGGAAAGGACAAGATGCAGAACTTAGTGTTACAATCATAACTAGGGTGCCAAGAAAGATCAGTTTCATATATGGTAGGTCCATTCAAAGGTCCAATGGCAGAAGGGAAGACACTGCTCTTGAGATTGTTAGTATGTGTTCTCAGACTTTTGTAATGTTTTCCTGATGGAAGAAAGTGGAAAAGAGTACGCCTGGAGAGTTTGGGGTCCTTGGTTATGCTGACGGCTTTCTCAAGGCAGCAGGAAGTGTAAATGGAGCCAATAAATGAGGGGTTGGTTTGTGTGATGGATTAGGCTCTGTTCACAACACTTTATGTTCACAATATTTCAACGTTTTTATTGGGAGGCTGGTGTTGGGCAAGCAATACATGCCCATCCCCCTGTCCTACCATTTGCATCACCTTTATTCATTCTATTGATGTTTGGGTTAGAATGGCTTAACTGGTGATCTTTAAAGGCACCACCGTAGGCAGCATATTCAAAAAAATTCAAAATGATCTTTTTTGAACAAAGAACAAAGAAAATTCTAGCACTGAAACAAGCCCTTTGGACTTCCAATCCTGCACCAACCATGCTGCCTGACTGAATTAAAAACCCTTATCCTTCCAGAGACCACATCCCTCTATTTTCCCCTCCATTCATGTATATGTCCAGATGCTCCTTTAAAATCACTATTGTGTTTTCATCCACTATCTCCCCCAGCAGCGAGTTCCATGTGCCTACCACTCTCTGTGTAAAAAAACCTGGGTCATAATGCTCCTCTGGCTACACTAAAATCTTCCTTTCTTTTGCTGTTCCCCTCTTACCTCTAAGCCAGGATGATCCTTTTTAGTTTATTTTATTCATTAGTGCCACAAGTAGGCTTACATTAATATTGCAATGAAGTTACTGCGAAAATTCCTCATTGCCACCCTCTGACGCCTGTTTGAGTACACTGAGGGAGCGTTTATCATGGCCAATACATCTAACCAGCACCTCTTTCACACTGTGGGAGGAAACCAGAGGAAGCCCACGCAGACATGAGGAGAACATGGAGACTCTGTGCAGTAACCCAAGCTGGGAATTGAACCTAGGATCCTGGCATTGTGAGGCAACAGTGCAGACTTATTGTGCCACCGCGCCTCACCTTTTATCTCACCGAAGTGGAGAAACCTCCAAATTTTCAAATTCCCTCAACCTCGCAGCCTTTCAACTCGTCCATTCACAAATAGAACTAGAAATAGGCCATTTGGCCCCTCGAGTTTGATCATGGATGGTTTGATTGTGACTTGTGACAGTCCCCCACATAACCCTTGATTCTCTTAATTGTCAGTCAACAATCTGCTACCCCAGCTTTGAATATATTTCAAGACCCAGCTACCATTGCTTGCTTGGGAAAAAATTCAAAAGATGAACGACATCTGGGAGAAGAAATTCCTCCTCGTCTCTCTCTTAAATTGCAGACTTCTTATTTTATAACTGTACCTCCTAGTTTTAGGATCTCCTTGGTGGGGGAGGGGGGGGAGTGCATCCTCTCAACATTTACCCTCACAATCAGAATCTTCTTTTTTCTTCTTTTGGCTTCTCCTATTTTAATTGGTGTCACCACTATGCTACTGGCCACCTTTCTCCAATTCCTCCACCAGTTATCCAATCGTCTTCCAATCCTGTTGCACTTAATTCCCTCACCCTTGTATCTTTCCATCCCCTTCAGAATTTTACATGTTTCAGTAAGATTTCCTTTTATTCTTTTAAATTTCAATGAGTACAGGCCAACCGTTTCCCATAAGGCAACCCCTTCATCTCAGGAATCAACCTAAGGAACCTTCTTTAAACTGTCTCCAATGAAGGCATGTCTCTTCTTAAATAAGGAGATCAATGTTATGTATAGTGCACTTGTGTGATTTCATCAATGCTCTATACTGTTGGGGCATTATTCCATCCCATTTGCATTTAAAGCTAACATTCTATTTGTCTTTCTGTTTTTTTGATGATTGTGAGATGCCAGTGTTGGGTGGGGCACAATAAGAAGTCTCACAATACCAAGATAAAGTCCAACAGGTTTATTTGGAATCACAAGCTTTCAGAGCGCTGCTCCTTCATCAAGCGATGGAAGTTAGTTGACAAACACAGCATATACAGCACAATTGCAAGATAGTGATTGGAATGCAAGTCTTTACAAGTAATCAAATCTTTACAGGTACAGAAAATATGTGCGGAGAGAGGGATAATCACAGGTTAAAGAATTGTGAATTGTCTCAAGCCTGGACACTTAGTAGGATTTTGCAAGCCCAGGCCAAATGGTGGAGGTTACACGTAGTGTGGCATGAACCCAAGATTCCAGTTGAAGCTGTCCTCGTGCATGCGGAACTTGGCTATCTGTTTCTGCTTGGCAATTCTGTGTTGTCATGATCTTGGAGAATGCTTACTCGAAGATCTGAGGCTCAATACCCTTGACTGCTGAAGTGTTCCCCGACTGGAAGGGAACACTTCTGCATGATGATTGTAGCGCGGCATCTGTTCATCCATTGCCATAGCATCTACATAATCTCGCCAATGTACCACTCTTCGGGACATCTTTCCTGCAACGTATGAGGTAGACAACATTGGCCAAGTTGCTTGAATCAATTCACAGCTCTTTAACTTGTGAACATCCCTCACTCCACTCACATTGTCCGTACCTGTAAAGACTTGATTACCTGTAAATACTAAACATGTGCTAACTTTCTGTGATTCATGTGTAAGGACACCCAGATTCCTCTTTGTCACAATAATCTGCCATCTTTCTTCACACAAATGAGCTGTGTGTCAGCACAGTTTCAGCACTGGCAGCTTACTGAGACTGTGATAGACAGTTCAGCCATAAAAATGATTTGGCTTCACAACTATTCCATTGTTGTATGCTAGGCTCCAATATTGGTTTTCCACACACTGGAATTGAACACATAGAAATGTTTTACGGGAACATAATAAACATCCTGTAAATTGCCATCAAATTGAATTGATTAAAGTTATTTAGTAGATTTGCAGTATTAACTACAGAATGACTATGCTATTTCATACAGTAAAGATGCAACAAGAAATAAGAACAGCTTCTTGAGCCTGTTCCAACATTCAATAAGATCATTGTTAATCTGATCTTGACTTCAACTCCACTTTCCTGCTGTTCCACATAATTCTTGACTCTCCTTTAGTTCTATCTCAACCTCGATTATATCAGTGACCCAGCCTCCACCTCTGATTGCGGAGAAAATTCTAGACATTCACCGTCATCTGAGAGAAGACATTCCTCCTCATCTTCATTTTAAATGGGTGAACCCTTATTTAGAAAATCTGCCTCTGACTTCTAAGTACCCCCATGACACCACATCAGATAATACTAATCCAAAAGTGCAAATATACAGCTGCCAGGATCACATGACACAATGACTGCCTAGTCTCAATCATTTGCACAGCAGTGTCACTTTACGGACCATCCACTGCAATTATACATCTTTACAAACAATATTACAAAGAGTTAAAGGAAATTATTGCAGATGCTGGAATCTGAAAACAAAGGAGAAAGTACTGGAAAATCTTAGCAGGTCTGGCAGAATCTGCAAGGAGAGAAAAGAGCTGATGTTTCAAGTCCAAATGATCCTTTTTCAAAGGGTCATCTTGACTCGAAACGTCAACTTTTTTCTCTCATATTTCAAAGAGTACTTCAGTAATAAACACATGGTATTGATGTCAATGATTTAACTGTTCATGAAGGAATAATCAATCCAAATTCTGAAGTTCAGCAATAAATCAGCGTGAGTCCTTTGCTACATCCTTTGCTGCAATGCAGAAACACAGGAAAATGTGCATTCATGTAACACATCGCATAACTTCTCACAACATTTTTGATTTGTAATCACAACTTCAATATAGGAAATGCAATGGCCATAACTAGATAATCTGCTCATTTGTGCTGATGTTTGAGTGATGAATATTGGCCTAGGGATAACTGTCATCTTTCCTTCAAAACAATGCCTAGGGATCTTTAATGCAACCTGAGTGGTCAGAAGTGGGGATGTTTTCTGGTGATAGCTTAATATTCAGCATCATTCACAACTCTTCAGGAGCTGAAGTAGTTCTTGCTGATATAGAACAAGAACTGGCCAATGTTCAGGCTTGGGCTGATATGTGGCAAACTACATATATGCTACACAAGTGCCAGGTAATGACCATTTCCAATAAGAGAAAATCTAACCATCTCCCCTTGACATTCAATAATATTGCCTTCATCGAATCTCCCACCACCAACATCCATTGACCAGAAATTAAACTGGACTGGTCATATATACATGCACTGGCCATGAGAGCAGATCAGATGTGAGGAACTTTGCAGTGAGTAATTCACCTGCTGACTCCACAAAGCTTGGACACCATCAACAAGTAGCAAGTCAGAAATATGATGGAATACTCTTCACTTGCTGGGCTGACTGCAGCTCCAATAATGTTTAAGAAGCTCAATACACCTAAACAGCCCATTTGATTGACAGCCCATCCATCACTTCAAACATTCATTACCTCCACCACTGATGCACTGTGGCAACAGTGTGTCCATATACAAGAAGCACTGCAATAGCTCATCAAGATGTCTTCAAAAGCACCTTCCAAATTCTTGACCTCTTCCGCCATAAAGATAAAGGTGGTCAGATGCATGGGAACATCACCACCTGCAAATACACCCCCCCCCACCCCCCAACATGCACACCATTCTGACTTGGAACTATATCGCTGTATTTCCCTATTGTGGAATCAAAGTCCTGGAACTCCTTTCCAAACACACTGAGCGTGTATCTGTACCACTAGGCTGCAATGATTCAAAAATGTGGTTCACAACCACCACATTCTCAAGAATAAACAGGAATGAACAATAAATGCTAGCTTTGCTTGCAATGCTGGCAAAAGCAACCAGTATAATTGAGGACCCCACACAACCCGGACATTCTCTCTTTCATCTTCTTTCATCGGGAAAAAGATACAGAAGTCTGATGTCATGTACCAATTAACTCAAGAACAGCTTCTTCCCTGCTGCCATCAGACTTTTGAGTAGACCTACCTCACATTAAGTTGATCTTTCTCTACACCCTAGCTATGACTTTACCACGACATTCTGCACTCTCTCCTTTGTCCCTTTATGAATGGTATGCTATGTCCGAATGGCATGCAAAAGACAATACTTTTCACTGAAAACTAATACATGTGACAATAATAAATCAAATCAAATCAATGCCCTCGTCCCATGGAAGAATATAAAAACATCATCCTATTACCATTGAAAACCTCTTTATATATTGTTCTCCTGCTCTTTGTTACCATCACTCAACCCACAACCAACTGCACATTTTTCACCTTGGGATTCAACTTTGCTGCCAAGTCTATCATTTGACACTTTCACACTTATTGATCAGTTATTTATCCATTCTACTCGTTCCAGCTGAGGTAAAAGAAACCCTATTGCATGAAAAAGAACAGTGAGTTCCTCCTAGTTCTGACCAGCATCCTGCCCTCAAACCATATCACTAAAACTGCAGGATGACTGGTCATTCAATCATAACACTGTTTGAGAGCCTTGCTGTGCACAATTAGCTGAGCTTTAACCTACATAACAACAGTGACTAAGCCTCATTACTTGGCAAGTACTTTGAGATGCCCTGCAGAAATTTTAAGGCACTTTGCAAATGCAATTATTTAGTTTTTATTTCCACATTGAAATAGAATCAAACCTTTGTGCTGTGTGCTTAGATGGGATGATGTCTTTCTCCCCAAGGTCATTTGGGGAAAACAGAACAAATTTACTCTGATCTGGATTACTTTGTAGTGAGATATTAACTCTTTATGGAGATTTTTGTGAGCTACTTATATAATGGACTCAGATGAGGTGGTAGTTCTATAAAAGTGTTAGGATATGTGAGGAATTGGATTAAGCTTAACGTCTACTTATTAGAATCACAAGAAGGCATGTAGCACCAATGCAATGAAATAACTGCGAAAGACCCTTAGTCGCCACATTCTGGCACCTATTCGGCCACACTGAGGAAGCATGACTAATACCTAATCAGCACCCGGATGAAACTGTGGGAGGAAACCGTAACACCTGGAGGAAACCCAGACAGACATGGGGAGAATGTGCAAACTCCACACAGAAAATGATCCAAGCCAGGAACTGAACTCCCTGGCACTGTGAAGTAGCAGTGCTAACCATTGAGCCATCATGTTGGATAACTTATTTAGAGGATAATTTCTTTAGAGGGAACCAGCTTTTCTATTCTCTTTTCTGGCATTGTGAACTCAGATTGTTCACGGGATTCAAAGATAGCTGTGAGAGAGTTGCATAACATTCAGTTTTCATGCTATTTGTTTTTATTTACCCCATTTTACTTTGATTAAAGAATAAAGATTTGTTGGGAGGGGAATGTGGGGTGAGTTTGAAGACTGTTGATGGAGTCAGACATTTCCTTTTGATATGCAAATTGTCCAGCTGGTGTACAGAGAATGAAAGTAGCTCCAAATGAGAAATATAGCAAGAAAGAGATGAGCCCTGAAGATGTGCAGCTTTGCATGGTGACCTCTATTGTAGCACTAGGTGTACATAAGTGACAGAAGGCAAGAAAATATAAATTTTCCTGTAGATTTTAGTTTTGTACAGCAGCACACATTCACTTGTATATAGTATATAGGTTCAATACAGTACAGGGGACATAAACACTTTGGGTAGTCTTCCATATGTCCCCGCTCTGAAGCTGCGAGGTTTCCACGTTGGATGTGCTTTGGAGCTTCAGGGTCTTTTTCATCATTTGAAGCTGGGATGGGGAGAAGAAGGTGTTAGAGGGCTGAAGCTGGGATGAGGGGAGGGAGCTTAGAGCCGGTGAAAGAGTGAAGAAGAGATTTCTGAGTGGGGGAAGGAGTAAAGGGGGGAGAAAAGATAAAAGGAGGAGGAAGGAGGAACAGAGGAGAATGGAATGTTGGGGGCAGGTGTAAGAAGGGAAGGAGTAAGAGACAGAGTTCAGAGGGGGAAGGAGTATGGGGGAAGGGCATGGAGAAGGAGTAAGGGAGGTGGAATGTCCAGGTGAAATGTCAGTGGAGGTGTTTGTGAAGCCAATGATTGCCTCCGGGGGTGCAAGCTCAAGCTGAATATGCTAGGATGGAATGATGAGTGTGCGAAGGGGCAGAGGAGGTCAGTTGAATGTAAGGGTAATTATGTGGTGCTATTGTTAGAAAGGGCAGTGAGCTTGGCTGCTTGGGACAGAGAGTAAACATGGATTAAGGGGTTGGGAAGGAGGAGGTTGACGAGGTCAGTGTGGATGGGGATAGGGTTTTCAGACTATTTGGAAAGTACACATTTACCTGGACATTCAAGAAGAGTTTGGGCTTAAGGAGAGAGAGAGAGAGACGGAGTTTTGGTGCAAGGTAATGCTGGGGGAAGTCCACAGTGATTGCGACTGAACATGGTGACCAGGGCAATAAGCTCACGAAAAATTTGATGACCACCATATCATCAAAATGGAAAGTGAGCATAGCCTTGTGCTGGACAGGCAGGAGAAGTTCCACCATTGGGTGGGCAGAGACATTGGTTGACATGGAAGGACAACTGAAACAAATAAATTGTTTACAAATGATTACAAATGAATGGTCTAGTTGGACTGATGAGCGGCACAGACTTGGAGAGCCGAAGGCCTGTTTCATGTGCTGTACTTTGTTCTTTGTTTGTTCTTTGAAGGAAAATCCCAGCATCTCAGGAACAGTCAAATGATTGGTGAAGGATCCCCATGTGCAGGGGAAGTGTTTGCATGAGATTCTGAAAAGCCTCATCCCAGACACTTCTCCTTTCAAAATCACTCGTAGTCTGGCTGTGTGTACTGAATTGTGATTGTTGTGGTCAGGGTGGTGACTTTTGTTTTGGGAAGGTGGGGGGGTGGTTTGATGGTGCGCTTTGAAAAACAATGTCAGACATTTTTCATGACAGTTTACATATTTGCAGATAATAGAGTGACAGTATTCATTTGTGCAACTACTTGTGATCAAAATTTCTTGATTTCATGCGATCTGATACTAGCATTACCCTGACCTCAGAGGTGGTGGCAGCAGCCTGTGGAGCAATTGACCTTGATGCTTTTGATGATGTTCGTGGCCAGACTTTGGATAGACTATGCCTGGAGGGCTGTCACCCCTTTAGGCTGCTCTCTCCCTGTGATGACAGCGGAGGGAGTTGTAGGATCAAAAGCCACAGTTGATTCAGAGTGAGAGGACAGCTTCTGAGAGTCCTGAGTGTGTGGCCCGGGGGCATTCAGCTGCTGTTCCCCCTCCCTTAAGGTGCCTGAGGGCCCAGGTCTGGCTCCTTGAAAAGAAAGGTTGTCGAGGTGCCTCGTTCCCCTCATGTTCATGCCATTGCATGAACTCACCCTTGGAAATGACGATGGAGTGCATGTCTGTGCACCTCTCTTGCAAAAACTTGGCATACTTCTGAACCAGGACTCAATAGTGTCAGCCAACCTTCCTATGGACAAGTCAAGATGCACATCTATGGGTATCACTTCATTCGAGAGTAGGCAAACAGACTCCTCTAAGCCATGGCCCACTCTATCGAGGCCTTCCCACAACTTTATTTGATGTTGCCCACGCCTCTTGCTGACTCTGTACCTTGAATTGGAATGATATACAGATGCCGGCGTTGGATTGGGGTGGTAAGAACTCAGTAAGAATTTAGCAACACCAATTTATAATCCAACCGATTTATTTGATAGTAAAAACGCGAGCTTTCAACACTCCTTGAATTGGAAAGCAGATTCTGGAGGCTGGTCATTGGGCTGGAACCTCACAGCTGCCTCTTCCTTAAAAGTCCTCTAATATCCCGAGAACTCTCCTGCTGTAGATGTGTCTGTGCCGATTACCTGCGGGTCGTGAGATCTTTTCTGAGATATGTGTTCCTGGGCTGTTAAAGGGTGAATATGAGTGCTGTGATAAACTGTCTTTTTGCCTAGTTTTCTCCTCGTGCCTTTTCTTCAAAGTTTTGCATTTTTGCCTGCTTGATTGAATTGTGTCGCTTCATAGCAACTGATATTTCTTGATTTTAATGAATATGAATTTTCTGAAAGATCAGCCTTTGTTTGATACCGTCAGCCCTGGGGGGTCAAATTACTCTTCTTCCCCTGACTGCTTGACGACTGTTAACCTGGTTAACTGGCTGGTTTACCACCTTCCTTTCTTGTTCACCAATTTGCCCTGCCATGGCAGTGCCTCACACCTCACCTTTATGAACATGTATAAACTCACCCCTAGAAATGCGATGGAGTCCACGTTTGCTTGCCTGTCTTGCAGAAACTTGGCACTCTTTGGAACCAGAACCCAATGGCATTAGCCATCCTTCCTGTGGGCACCTATGGGCATTGCTTCATCAGAGAGCAGGCAGATGGACTCCTCCAAGTCACAGCCCACTCTGTCAAAGGCTTCCCACAACCCAATTTGGTGTTGCCCCACTTTGTTGCTGGCTGCCTGGCTATAACCTTCCCAGGCTTCTTCAGCCCTGACCTGGGAGTTGAGTCGCCTCTGCTCCCCTCAACGGTGCCTTACTTCCGTGTCCCAGGGGGCTTGCTGGCTCACCACTGCACTCCCTCATGGCTTTTCTCACCAATTCACAAAAAAGTTGGTGGAGTAACCACAGGAGATCTTTGCCTTGAATGCTGCCTTTCTCCCTCCGAGTCACTTCAGCGTTCACAAGAGCTTACTTGTTTGAAGGGGACTTGACCAATCAGACTCTGATATCACTCTGAGTTGCCTGTTGATAGGCTCAAAATACAAGGCTATCAGGCTCAGAATCATTCCCACAGACATGGTCATAGCTAGAGTGTAGAGAACCAAGTTTGTGAATCAGGACATGCTGTTGCTACTAGTCCTTGACCCTGACATATTAAGGCCATAAGACAAAGGAGCAGAATTAAGCCACTCGGCCCACTGAGTTTCCTCTGCCATTCAATCATGGCTGATTTTGTTCTCATCCCCATTCTCCTGCCTTTTCCCCATAATCCCTGATCCCCTTAGTCTTTGTGGACTATGCCATTATGGATAAGACTTACCTTGCTGCTGTGAACAATATCATTCATCCTCTTGTGAACAAGTGAACACTGACTGTGTTGGTCACCTGAATCCTCATGCAGTGTTGGTTTACTTATCTGGCCTGCTCCTTTCTTCAGGTAGGTGTAGCACACTCCTGCCCACTTTGACATGGTTCAGAAGAACATCTTGACAGGCATTGAACTTCAGAGCAGGGCTGTCCCATGGCTTTGTAGATATCTGATAAAAAGCAGAGATAATTTTCAAGTAATCTATGCTTGAATTAGTAGATTTTAAAAATAAGATAAAGATTTTGGTGAGTTTAATTGAGTTATTCTATGTGAAAAAGGATAACACACCAGTTAGATTCATGTTAAAAAAACAATTTTGGTTTGATTTCAAACTCTGTCTGCATTATGTTTCCAGAGTTTATGATGTGAGAAGCAAACACATATAAAGGAGGACAGGGCTGTTCCTTAGCAACCGGGGCTACCTTTAAGTTGGAAAGACCTTTTGAGTTTAGTTTTAATTGCACTCAATGCAGTTGGAGTGTGAAAGAAGGCAACTCTCGCAGTTCTGACAAAAGGAGAAGCAATGCAATGGAGTAGTGGCAAGAAAGTAAGTCCCAGAAGCTAAAGAATGGCTAGTTCTATAAATTAGAAAATGGAAAGAGAAGTTACAGGAAGATTGAAGTAAAAAAAAAATGGAAATTGGAGTTTGATGGCCATTGAAGTTAAAGGCAGCTGGTGAAGTTAGGTAGAGAGAAGCCAAATATCTGAAGCAATCCTAAATTGGCGGCCTCAATGCAGCCTGAAAAGTTAATAGTATTCTGTTGTTGACTGGGTACCTGAGAAATTGTATGGGAGCTTGAATGCTTATGGCATTTCAAGACAAAGAAATACTGAAAGGAGAGTTGGAAATAGTGACAGTGGATCCTTGCTGAAACCAACTAAGAGAAAGTGTTGTTTTGGAAAATATTCTAAGGTGGTTCTTTTTGAGAATGGGTTTTGGAAACGTTGGTTCATAATCATTTAAGGCTATTTGATGATAAATGCACAGGAGGTTGATTCAGTTACATTTGCCACTTGGTTTCAGAGTGGGGTGTGTCTGACCACAGTTAGCCCATTGGGTGCAGGAACTGTGTATTTATTGAAAACATAGGATATATATTGCAATCTGAGTTAGCCTTAAGATCTGCATGTGGTTGTGAAGATAAGTGGGAGTTAAAGAATTGTTGTTGTCAAACTTTTTATGTTTAATGAATATTTCTTCTGTTGTTTAAAGATAGTTGGCAACCCTATAACTCTGTACAACTTTGTATAACTCATGTTTTCTAAAAAAAAAGTAGAAGTTATAGCTTTTTGAGCCGGAGTTACATTCTGGGACTTCCTGTCTAGTAATAACATCAGTTGGAAGTGTAACAAATCTCTCTGGTCTTAGTCTGGTATTGTGAATGTTTGGGTGCCTTTTAAACATATATTTTTTATTCATTTGTGGGACATGGGCTTTGCTGGCCACCCAGAATTTATTGTCTATCCCTACTTCCTTTTGTTCAGAGGACAGTTTAGAATGAGCCACATTGCCATGGATCTGGAGTCACATGTACATAGAACATAGAACATTACAGCACAGAACAGGCCCTTCGGCCTTCGATGTTGCGCCGACCAATATAAAAAGCAATGCCCCTCCAAACTAAACCATTCCCTTCTCTTCCATATACTTATCAACTAACCTCTTAAACGCCACCAAACTTGGCGCATCTACAACTGCTGCAGGCAGGGCATTCCACTCCCGAACCACCCTTTGGGTAAAGAACCTACCTCTGATATCCGTCCTATAACTATCACCCCTTAATTTAAAGCTGTGTCCCCTCGTGCTAGCTTTTTCCATCCTAGGAAAAAGGCTATCACTGTCCACCCTATCTAAACCTCTAATCATCTTATATGTTTCGATTAGGTCCCCTCTTAGCCGCCTCCTTTCTAACGAAAACAACCTCAAATCCCTCAGCCTCTCCTCATAAGACCTGCCCTCCATACCAGGCAACATCTGGTAAACCTCCTCTGTACCCTCTCCAATGCCTCCACATCTTTCTTATAATGTGGGGACCAGAACTGCACACAATACTCCAAGTGCGGCCGCACTAGAGTTTTGTACAGTTGCAACATGACGTTGCGCTCCGAAATTCAATCCCCCTACCAATAAAAGCTAAGACTCCATATGCCTTCTTAACAACCTTCTCGACTTGACTGCCTACTTTCAGGGATCTATGCACATACACACCAAGATCCCTCTGTTCATCTAGACTACTAAGAATCCAACCATTTGCCCTATACTCTACACATTTATTATTTCTGCCATAGTGCATTACCTCACACTTTTCCACATTAAACTCCATTTGCCACCTCTCGGCCCAGCTCTGCAACTTGTCCAAATCCCTCTGCAAACTATAACACCCCTCTTCACTATCTACCACTCCACCGACTTTAGTGTCATCTGTAGGCCAGACCAGGCAAGGATAGCAGATTTCCTTACCTAAAGGACATTAGTGAACCAGATTGGTTTTCCTGAAAATCGACAACGGTTTCATGGTTGTCAGTAGATTCTAAATTCCAGATATTTTTTATTGAGTTCAAATTCCATCATCTGCAATGACAGGATTCGAACCTGGGTCCTCAGAACATTAGCTGAGTTTCTGGATTGATAGTCTAGTGATAATACCACTAGACTATTGTCAGCCCAATAGCATCTGGGTATGATAGAAAAATACATACCATCAAGCCCTTCCCACCATAGAAGACAATGCAAAATGCCCCAGCTGTACTATTAATGATGTCGGGGCCTGATGATATGATATGGTTACCTCTCAGCCTCTGCAGTGGAATACATTCCCCATCCCTGTCCCCTCCCCAGCACCTAGTTCCAGATGGATTATTCTGTCCTTTATTCACAATATTAGAATATAAGATGTTCATCCACACTTCCATTGATGGATAGATTACAATATAGCTTAGAATACAACATATACAGCAAATGCAGACACTACATTGATTTGAATTGCTGAGCTGCTCTAAGTGAAGGATGATAGTTCTTAGGAGAGCGAACAAACTTCAACTCACAAAAGCATACTACATTACACCAGTGTATCATTTTCATTTCTCTCAGCAACTAACCTTGTGGTCTCTCTGAGTGATACTGCCAATTTAGTGACAATTATGGCTGAATTACTGACAGTTTTATGCTGTATATGCACACCCACTCAGTGTTAAGTTGGAACTGCTCTGAACTTAATTTGACTAGCACTTTTATAGTTGGCAGGGAGTGGAGAGTTTCATCCCAGCAGTGTGGACTGGATTCAGTTGTGATCCCAGCAGAGTAGGGATGTCATTCTATTCGGTCACCCAATAGCTTGCTGTAATCAAATTCATTCAAACAATTCCCTTTGCTACTCCTGCTGTACTTTGTACTGTCAATCTGAAAAATCATATTTTGCAACTGTAATGTCAATGGATGATCAGGGATGTGGAGCCACTGGGAACAAATGAAATATGGTAATTACAGAAAAAAGACCTCTCCAGCAGCCAATTTAGACCCCTCCTCTCAATTTTACATCTGTGAGATCTATGCTTGGGAAGTTTGGCTGCTCTAACAAGAATACGTTTTAGATGATCACTTCATTTGATTTCTGGCAACTGGATTTTTGTTGGACAGCTCACCCCATTTCTGCTATTGCATACAATTTGCATCAATGGGCGGCAGATATGAGAGCTTAGTTTTATATGACTGTCATGGGCCTACAATAAGGAAGGCTAGTTTTTCAGTGGAAGTGCTCTGACTTCTGGACTCAAATCTCAGATTCCACCCCAGAACTTGGTGATTCAGGAAGGATCGTTCACTGCACATTTCAAAGGATTGATAATCAACCTGGGAAGCCTTCTGCAAAGTAAAACAACTACATGTGATGATGAATTAAAAAGAAGACTGGTCTAATGTAACAGAATAACTACCAGGAGCTAATACACCAGAACCAGGCTCCTGAGATATAAATCATCAACAAAAACTTACGTTCAGCTTTGTGCAACTGCCTTTCAATACCATGGTTCTTCATCAGACATCAACTCTCACTGCTAATGTCTTATCAGTTAGTAAGTTGTCATTTTGAGTTATTCTGTTGTTGGCATGGCAGCACAGTAGTTAACACTGCTGCTTCACAATGCCATAGAATCAGGGTTCAATTGGGTGACTGTGCGGAGTGTGTACATTCTCCCCGTATCTGCATGGGTTTCCTCCAGGTGCTCAGGTTTCTTTCCACAGTCCAAAAGACATGCTGGTTAAGTGCATTAGCCAGGCTAAATTCTCCTTCAGCATATCTGATCAGACACAGGAGTGTGACGACTAGGGGATTTTCACAGTAATTTCACTGCAGTGTTAAAGTAAGACTATTTGTGACAATAATAAATAAACTTAAACTATGTGCAAAGAATGAGCATGATGTCAGCTCCATACCTGTACCCTCTACGATATTTAGATATAACATTATGAATTGTTAACAAAGGCTTGCCATTAATATACTCAAAATTACAAAGCTACGACATGGATTCATAGAATCCTACAGTGCAGAAGAAGACCATTCGGCCCATTGAGTCTGCACCTACCACAATCCCCTCCAGGCCCTTTCCGCATAACCATATGCTCTTACCCTAGCTAGTCCCCCTGACACTAAGGGACAATTTAGCATGTCCAATCAACATAACCCTCACATCTTTGGACTGTGGGAGGAAACCAGAGCACCCAAAGGAAACACACACAGACACAGGGAGAGCGTGCAAACTTCACACAGACAGTGACTGAACCCGAGAACTGACCCCGTGGTCCTTGGCGCTGTGAAACAGAAGTGCTAACCGTGACCTCCAAATTTTCATGAACTTTAAGTGATAAACTTCAACACAACATTGGCAGGCTGATAGAATGGATGGACAGCGGCAGATTAAACTTAATACAGACAATTGTGAAATGATTCCCTTTAGTAGGGAGAACAAGGAGTAGCACTAAGGAATAAAGGGTACATTCTAAGATGGATGCAGGAGTAAAGGGACCTGGTTGTTTATGTTCTTAGGTTATTGATTATTGGTTGTGGCCGAACGTGCAAGAAAAAGTTCAATGTAGTGTAGAAAATCTTGAGCTTTACAAGTAGGAACGTAGGGTATGACACCAAGGCACAGAGCAAGCTTGTCCAACCCTTTCATTGAGGTGGAAGTGAGATGGGCGACCCACACTTGCATACTTTTCTCACTCAATGAGCCACAATGAGCAAATTTCGGAAAGAGAAAGTTTGGTGCAGCAATAAATTAAATTTCAGGAAAATTTGGGGTTTTTGTGGAAAGTAAAGTACAGCAATGTTTTAGCAATAAATTAAGTTAAAAAAGAGAGTAACAAAAATGACCAGAAGGTGAAGAGATTGATAGATGTGGGTGTGAATGTGAGCATTTATGTATGTATATCTTAGTGTGTAGTGGTGAAAGTAAGTGTGAAATCTAAGGCTGGACTTAAAGCAAACTCACATTCACTCCCACACGCACACTCAATGGACAGAATTCTCCCATGCTTCATCGGTGAGTTCAACACAGAGTGAGAAGGCAGAATTTTGTAGGAGTGCAAAAATCACATCAGCGCGAATTTCCCACTGGATTTTCTTCTGGAGGCCAGTGTGCAACTAATTTGTATTCCGAGAATGGAATGCAGATGTAGGCCCGAACAAATATTCCTCCTACGCCCGCTTCTTTATGATGGCAGCGAGAAAACACATATAATTACAGATTTTTATTCAAAGTTCACCAGACTTCCAGAGCATTTCCCTAAGTCTCCATATTACTGTCCAGTGACAATGCCACTACGCCATTGCCTGCCTGAGTTCGCTGAGATTTCATCAGGGATGTGCTCAGGTTTGACCCTATGTCTACATTTGCTTCTGTGTCTGAATCTCAAGCCGAAGTCCTCCCTGCATTTCAGGCTGCCCTGCTCTCTCCAGCCCCACTGTATCTCTTGTCTATTTGCACCAATACCCCATTCCCCCAACACCACCGACTTGCTTGCCTTCTTGTTCTGGACACTCCCAGCCCAATGGCTCTGATTCACCTGCTCCCCATTGAACATACCCATTCCCTCTGAACTCCCAACCAAAAACCCAAGAGATTAAATTTATCAAGCAATTGATGACATGTCACTCATCTAATCACAGGTACGTGACCTTAATTTGTCTGCTGACAGAGCCTTGGCCAAACCTGGTAAATAGCTCAGTAAGACCGTGATGATATTACTGATGTAACTGTGACACATCAGATGACCAAGAAGTTTTAAGAGAGTTAAGTTCAGAATAGTCTGTATCCAGAATAACCATGTGCTCACCCTGAGGAATTCTCAATAAATTGTTTGAAGTTAAATTATATTAACTATCTCAAGTGCATCATAAAAGATGTAAAGCCTTGTCAAGGTACAGTAAGACGAGAAAGTATGATATTAATAAAACCCTCACTAAAGCTTGGCAATAACATGGAAGCAGAAGGAGGCCCTTATAAACCAGTGTCATGGGTTCAGCAGGTGATGTATTTTCAAACTCCTTTTGAAAGATATTGGGCTGCGTTTTCAATGGTGCTTGGGTAAAAATTTGACTGCCCGTTATAGAAAACCTTTCCAAAGAAAAATGAAAATCATGAGGTTTCTAAAGCAGGCAGCTGGACTGTAATGCCAGTTGGCAGATTGGAAACATAAGACCATAAAACATCGGAACAAAATTAGGCCATTTGGCCCATTGAGTTTGCTTCAAAATTCCATCATGGCTGACATTTTTCTCATCCCCATTTTCCTGCCTTTTCCCAATAATCCTTGATCCTCTTACTAACCATGAACCAATCTATCTCTGTCTTAAAGACACTCAATGACCTGGCTTCCACAGCCTTCTGTGGCAAAGAATTCCTCAGATTCACCATTCTCTGACTGAAAAAAATTCCTCCTCATCCATGTTTTAAAGAATCATCCCTTTAGCTTGAGGTTGTACTCTCTGGTTCTAGTTTTTCCGACTAATGGAAACATCCTCTCCACATCCATTCTATCCTTACCAGTTTCAATAAGATCCATCCTTCATCCTTCTAAACTCCAATGAGCACAAACCCAGAGTCCTCAATCTTCATAAGACACTCGCTTCATTCCAGGGATCCTTCTTGTGAACCTCCTCTGGACCCTTTCCAAGGCTGAATCCTTCTTTAGATATAGGACCCAAAAATGTTCACAATGCTTCATGTGGGTATGCCATAGCCATGTCTCAGCTATGCCCTTGCCTCTGAATCACATGGTTTCAGGTTCAAATACCAGTCCAGAGCTGGAGCACAAAGGATCTGCTGACATAAGTGCTTCAGTACTGACAGAGCGCTGCACTGTTGTAGTTTGTGTCCCTCACGAAATGACATGAAATCAAGGCCCCATTTGCGTGTTTGGGTGGATATTTTGAAGAAGCATGACAAGCCCAACACCATGCTGAATATTCAAACTTAAATCAACATCAGAGAAAACTGGGTTCACTTGAACATTTGCTGATTGTGGGAAGAGTGTATAAATAGGCTGATGCATACCTTACATCATTGACAACACTTCAAAAAGTACTTCAGTGGCTGTAAAGCGCTTTGAAATGTTTGGTGGTCATGACAACTGCCGTATGAGTGTGAACTCTTTTTTCCGTTATTGTTTTGTTTGCCTGATTGCAAGTTACAGCAAAGCTAATAACATAAAGTTACAACTGTTAAATATTGTTCAAAGTTTCACTACAGATGTCTTTTTGAAAGCTAAACGATGAGCAAGGATTGCAATTTGCTTGGACATTATTTGTTGCTGATGCCTCTATTAGCGTTGATTTTTCAATACTCCTGTTTCAGCAGTGAATATTGATAGTGCCATCAGAGAATATGACTGGGAGGGGTTACTGAACCCAGTGGTGTGAGAAAATTAACTTAAAAGGATGTTGGTGCCCTGTTAATGTGACTTGCATGTAATATTGGCAGAGCTTTAAACCCAAGTGATCAGTGATGATTGTCCATGCATTGGTTGCCTGCATCACCAATAACATCTCTCACTAAGGAGATGCCTTTAAAGAATATTTAACACTAAGATGGAATAATGGGTGTAATGCATTGCATGGCGATACTGAACCATGCAGGGCAGGAGGGTCGCGTGTTGATTTCTAGTAGTGGAATTCATTGGTGAGGAATTGGCATGGTGGTGCCTTCATTGTTTTTTAAAATTTATTTATTAGTGTCACAAGTAGGCTTACATTAACACTGCAATGAAGTAACAGTGAAAAACCCCTAGTTGCCAGACTCTGGATACACTGAGGGAGAATTTAGCATGGCCAATGTACCTAATCAGCACATTGTTTGTACTGTGGGAGGAAACTGGAACACTCAGAGGAAACACACTCAGACACAGGGGGAGTGGGCAGACTCCGTGCAGACAATGGCCTAATCCAAGAATCGAACCTGGGTACCTGATGCTGTGAGGCAGCAGGCTAATCACTATGCCACCATGCTCCCCTACTGGACTTAGAACCTCCAGGGTAAAGCTCTAGGGAAACATGTTTGAATCCCACCATGGCAAATGGTTAAAAATTGACTACAAATCTGGAATTGCCAGTTTAATGTTGATCATGAAACCATTGTCAATTGTCATAAAAACTCAATTGGTTACACTTTATGGAAGGAAATCTGCTCTCCTGAGACAGTCTGACCTACAGATGACTCTAGATCCACAATGTGGTTGACTTTTGATTGGTTCAACTTCTTGCCCCAACACTCCATTGGATCCAACCTGATCACATGACCTCAGGGTGCCCCATTGAAGGGGTCTTACTGCCACATTCATTTCTCCCTTAATTCCTGAGCTTTCCTGTGAAGGAAAGGAAAAGAAAACAACATTAACATCAACCACAACTTACAGAAAAAGCAACAGGAGTACCTGAGGTCAAGTTTAGTCAATCCATCAATAACTTCTAAACCCTGGTACAATGTATCAACTCTGAGCTAGGGTCCTCTGGGAATGAAGAATCAAGTCGGGTCAATGCATGAGGCAAACTCATCAGTCTGGTGTTGAGATCCTCCTCTGTAGCTGCTGTATTCTCAGTTACAGAAACCACTGTTTCCATATTTACAACTGAGGTTCCTGTGACCAATCCTAGAAATCCTTCAGTGCAGAATGAGGCCATTCAGTCCATCGAGTCTGCACCAACAACAATCCCACCCACACCCTGTCCTGTAATCCCACATATTTACCCTGTTAATCCCCCCTGACATTGAGGATCAATTTATCATGGCCAATCCACTCAACCCGCTTATCTTTGGACTGTGGGAGGAAACTGGAACACCTAGAGTAAACCCACACAGACATGGGGAGAATGTGCAAACTCTACACAGAGAGTGACCCATGGCTGGAATCGAAACCGGGTCCCTGGTGCTGTAAGGCAGCAGTGCTAACTGTGGTACCATCATTAGCAAATCCAAATTAATGCTGCGTTCACCTGTTGATCCCTTGCATCAGGCGCTGCTCTCCTCCTCAGATGGTTGTCATGTTTCTTGACAGGATAATTTTGAATCTCTATGATATAGGAGACCAGTCCTATTCTTTTCACAATCTCACTAGTCACCCGCGCCAGCCCTGCTGCAAAGTTTCTAACCATGACTTGATACTCACTTTGAAAAACTCTTGTTGTTTTGCCTTGAGTTATGATTTTCTTTCTGAAAGCCTTGCTTAGCTTGCATCCTGGCAAATCTGGGAATACCATATCCAAACATCTCCTTAAAATGTGTCCCATTAGGATCTCAGCTAATGTGACCTCTTGCGGTCCCATTTGGCGTGGTGTTGTAAGACAACAAAAAACTGACTAGATAAAGGGCTAGAGGCCTGTTGACTTGCTTGTTCATTGATGATTTGAACATTTGTACAGCTCATTTTGCTAATTCATTGGAGGAAAGGTGGTAAGCTGCTAAGATAACACTATGAATATCCTTTGATTTGACAAATTTTTGGAACTTCTCATAGTGAATGATGTACCGTTGTAAGACCTCCGGGATGGCATGAATGGCAAAGATTTTCCTCAACTTGTTAAGGTGACAGTGGCTGTCAAGGACTTCATCAACTGGGCATCCAGCAACTCTGAGTTTGTGTCCACCAATTTCAGAAACATATTGCTCATAAATGATCCTGCAAAGTCTATATGTATTTTTGTGGAAGGTCTACCTGGCCATTTCCATCGATATGTATTTCCTGCCAGTGTCAAGACCTGTTAGACTTCACAACTAAGGCATTAAGTAACCATTCCTTCAATCCCTTTATTGATACCTGCCACTAAACAAACTTCTGGCTCATGCTTTCATCCTACTTTGTACCATGGTGTGAGTCTTACAATTCCTGTAATAACACTCATCTCTCTTGGAGCAGGGTTGTGAACCTGGCTCCCCACAACAACGCCCCATCTTCATAGGTTATCTCCATCCTTATTTGTTAGTTAGTTCAAGCAGCTCTGACCTATCAATTGGCGCTGCCTTTGCATCACCATCTTCTTAACTTTCAATGGCACTGTGTCTCTTTTTGTTTACATTCTTATGTATTGAGCTGAGACTGGCATAGTCTCTATTAGGTTCAGTGCTAGCACCACGTCTTGTGGAACCAGCAGTGATACAAGTCTCTGTGATGTGGTGTTGCTAGTGTTGGACTGGGGTAGGCACAGTAAGTAGTCTCACAACACCAGGTTATCTGATGCACTCAACTGATGAAGCGGCACTGCTCCAAAAGTTTGTGCTATCAAATAAACCTGTTGGACTTTAACCGAGTATTGTGAGATTACTTACTGTGCCATTCTGTGAAAAAGGCAACCTGCTGAGTGCATCCATATTTGATATTTGTGTCCCTGGGTGATGTTATAACTGTACCCTGCTAACAAGAGAGCCCATCTCTGTATTCTTGTTGAAGCAATTAACAGCATTAGCTTATCTTCTCTGAATAAACCCAGCAATGGCTTGTGGTCACAAACTGAAATGCCATCCATAAATATACTGATGAAACTTTGATTGCATATATAACCACCATGCTTTCTTTATCTAACTGGGAATGCTTCTTTCTGCATCGACGATGTTCCGGATGCAAAGGCAATTAGCCTTTCTGCTCCATCAGGCATTCTGTGGGACAAAACTGTTCCCAATCCCTGTGGTGATGCATCACAGGTTACCACCAATGGCTCAGTTGGATCAAAGTTCACCAATAATACTGATGACTGCAGAGCCTGCTTAATCTTTGTGAATGTTTCTTTTTGTTCTTCACCCCACCTCCAAGGTTGATGTTTCTTTTACAGCTGCTGGAGAGGGGATTTTTGTAAAAATCTACCATAATAATTCACCAATCCAAGAAATGGCTGTAACTCTAAGATGCTTCTTGGCTGTGGAAGTTCTTAATGGCTTTAACATTATCTTCCAAAGGATGTAAACCATTTGCGTCTATTCTAAACCCCAAATATGTAACTTTATCTGCCTGGAAAGTACATATTCTCCTACTTTTAACCCAACACCTATTTCTTTAAATTGTCTGAAAACTTCCTCCAAGTTTGATCTGTGTTCTTTAGATGAGGGTCTCGTTAGTAGAATGTCATCAAAATAAACTACTACATTTGGGACACCCAGTATTAGACTTTACATCATATGTTGGAAAATTACACAGACAGGCTGATGACAGTCCAAAAGATAAACACGTATGCTAATGTGAACCCTTGTGGGTGTTGAAAGTAACCAAGCCCTGTGAATCTTCAACCAATTCTAGCTGCTGGTAGACATGACTGAAATCTAACTTACTGTATTTTAAATTTCCTGCTAGCTTTGCACAGAGGTCTTTAATTCTAGGAGTGGTTTCTTTGTCCATATGTGCTCTTCTATTGAGGTAAGGCTCCTGTAAGTCGAATTTATAATCTCCAGAAATTGTTACAATACTATCTGGTTTGAGGATAAGGATTATGCCTGCAGCCCATTCTGAGAATTGAACAGGCTTTACGATACCTAAACCTTCCAGTCACCTGAGTTCGACTTCAACTTTCTGATGAAGTGTGTAAGACACTGGGCGGGCTCTGAAAAATTAAGGTGTTGCCTCTGGATTCAGATAAATTTTGACTTTAGTGCCCCGATACAGCCTAGTTCATTTTGGAAGACCTTGGAATATTTACATAGCAGCTCCTGAAAACCTCCATCCAAGAGCTACGTCTTTTCTCCCTGGAAAGACGAAGATTGAGAGGTGACCTCTCAATCTCGTTTTGGTATGTCGAGAGAACAATGGTGCACAAAGGTTGTGATGAACCTAGTTAGGAAGAAAAGAAAGTTGTACAATATGTTCAGGGAGATAGGGGATGTTAAAGATCTAGAGGCATATAAGACTTGTAGAAGGGAGCTTAAAAAGGAAATTAGAAGAGCCAGAAGGGGTCACGAGAAGGCTTTGGTGGGTAGGATTAAGGAGAATCCCAAGGCATTCAACAAATATGTGAAGAGTAAAAGGATGAGAAGAGAAGGGATAGGACCTATAAAAGGTGAAAGGGGGAAAGTCTGTGTGGAACCAGAAGAAAAGGCAGAGGTGCTTAATAAGTACTTTGCCTCAGTATTCACAGTGAAAAGTGACCTGGGGGATTGTACTATAGGATTGCGGCAAACTGAAAAGATTGAGTATGTGGACATTAAGAAAGAGGATGTGTTGGAACGGTTAAATTCCATCAAGGTAGATGGGTCCAGGTGGGATGTACCCCAGGTTACTGTGGGAGGTGAGGGAAGTGATTGCAGAGCCCCTGGCGATGATCTTTGCGTCATCAATGGAGACGGGAGAAGTTCTGGAAGATTGGAGGATTGCAGATGTGTGCCTATTTTCAAGAAAGGGAACAGGGATAGCCTAGGGAATTGGTGACCAGTGAATCTGACCTCAGTGATCAGTAAATTGATGGAGAGGATTCTGAGGGACAGGATTTATGAAAATTTAGAGAAGTTCAATATGATCAAAAATAGTCAACATGGCTTTGTTAAGAGCAGATCGTGTCTTACGAGCCTAGTTGAATTCTTTGAAAATGTGACTGAACACATTGAGGAAGGAAGAGCAATGAACAAAGAACAAAACAGCACGGGAAACAGGCCCTTCGGCCCAACAAGCCTGCGCTGCCACCCCAATGTTCCCACCTCCACCCGTGATCCCTGTCCATGTTTATAGATCGATGGATTAAAAACCAAATTTGAGACAATTTAGGCAGAATTTGTTTTGCCAATTAGCCTAAAAGCACATCTTTGGGATATGGAAGGAAACTGGAGCACCCAGAGAAAACCTACGCAAGCACGGGGAGAATGTGCAAACTCCCACAGACACAGGCCCAAATCCATGTATCTGCACAGCACAGCGATAGTCACTGAGCTGTCGTGTTGCCCATCAAATGGTCCAGGTCAAGCGTACACTAACGACGTGAAGCACTAGGATACTCTCGAAAAAAAATCCAACAGCAGCCCTCTCACGACCCATCGTATGTATGCCCCTCATTAGATGACAAGGTGGACCAAAGCACCAAAACAAGTACATCAATATCATCATCTATTTACACCCTTCCCAGGGACTGCCAAGGCTCATGACTCTATTTTAAGTCAGTTTTCTATATCCCTCCATTCCCATTCTGTTCATGTGCCCATCTAAGTATTTCTTAAATAACTCCAGAGTACCTGCCTCCACCACTTTACTTGGCAGCGCATTCCATATCCCCACCACCCTCTGTGTGAAAAAACTCCCTCCAGCATCCAAATTATACCTTAACCCCCTCACCCTAAGCCCGTGATTCCTCGTGCTATTCGAGTCCATCCTAGGAAAAAGCTTAACCCTGTTTACTCCATCTATACCCCTCATAATCTTGTGCTCCTCTATTAGATCTTCTCTAAGTCTACGTCTTTCTAAGGAAAACAGTCCCAATTTGCCTAACCTCTTCTCGTAACTCAGACCTTCCATACTAGGCAGCATCCTGGTAAACCTCCTGTGCACTCTCTCCAGAGTCTCCACGTCCTTCCGGAAGTAGGGCGACCAGAACTGGATGCAGTATTCCAAATAAGGTCTAACCAACATTTTATACAACTGCAACATTAAAGGCCAGCTCTTGTACTCTATACCCCTTCCTATAAAGGCTAACTTACTATATGCTTTCAAGATTGACAATAATAGGTGTCTTGACAATAAATATCAAAGATCCAGTGGATGTGGTTTACATGGATTTCAGCAAGGCGTTTGATAAGGTCCCCTATGCAAAACTTCTTGAGAAGGTGAGAGGGCATGGGATCCAAGAGGCTTTGGCCTTGTGGATCCAGAACTGGCTTGCCTGCAGAAGGCAGAGAGTAGTTATGGATCGGTCTTTTTCTGCATGGAGGACAGTCACTAGCAGAATGCCCCAGGGATCTATTCTAGGAGCCTTGCTGTTTGTCATTTTCATAAATGATCTGGATGAGGAAGTGGAGGGATGGGTTAGTAAGTTCACCGACAATACGAAGGTTGGTGGTGTTGTGGATAGTCTGGAGAGATGTCTGAAGTTGCAGCGAGAGATAGATAGGATGCAAGACTGGGCGGAGAAGTGGCAGATGGACTTCAACACGGATAAATGTGTGGTGGTCCATTTTGGCAGGACCAATGGGATGAAGGAGTATAATATCAAGGGTAGGAGTCTTGGCAGTTTTGAGGAGAAGAAGGATCTTGGGGTCCGGGTCCATAGGACTCTTAAATCTGCCCTGGAAGTGGAGGATGTGATCAAGAAGGCATATAATGTACTGGCCTTCATTAATAGAGGGATTGAGTTTAGGAGTCGGGAGGTAATGCTGCAACTTTATAAGACCCTTGTCAGACCCCACTCGGAGTATTGTGTGCAGTTCTGGTCACCTTACTATAGGAAGGATGTGGAAGCTACTGAGAGGGTGCAGAGGAGATTTACAAAGATATTGCCTGGATTGAGGGCCATGCCTTATGAAGATAGGTTGAGAGAGACAAAGATTGGGAGGTAACTGGTAGAGGTTTATAAGATGTTGAGAAGAATAGATAGAGTGGATTCTCGGAGTCTATTTCCCAGGGCTGAAGTAGCCGCTACGAGAGGACACAGGTTTAAGGTGCTGGGGGGTAAGTACAGAGGTGATGTTAGAGATAAGTTTTTCACTCAGAGGGTGGTGAGTGATTGGAATCGGCTGCCGTCAGTGGTGGTAGAGGCAAACTCGCTGGAGTCTTTTAAGAGACTTCTGGATGAGTACATGGGATTTAATGGGATTGGGAGTTACAGATAGTTCTATGGGCTGGTAGATATGGATATGATTGGCACAACTTGTGGGCCGAAGGGCCTGTTTGTGCTGTAGTGTTCTAGGTTCTATGTTGACCTGATAGAAGTTTATAAGATATTGAGAAGTATAAATAGGGTGGATTCTCGGAGGCTATTTGCCAGGGCTGAAATGATCGCTACAAGAGGGCACAGGTTTAAGGTGCTGGGGAGCAGGTACAGAGGAGATGTCAGGGGTAAATTTTTCACCCAGAGGGTGGTGAGTGAGTGGAATCGGCTGCCATTGGTGGTGGTAGAGGCAAACTTGCTGGGGTCTTTTAAAAGACTTCTAGATGAATACATGAGATTTAATGGGATTGAGAGTTACAGATACAAGTGGTGTACCTCAGGGATCTGTTTTGGGGCCACTGCTGTTTGTAATTTTTATAAATGATCTGGATAAGGGTATAGAAGGATGGATTAGTAAATTTGCGGATGACACCAAAGTCGGAGGAGTGGTAGATAGTGAAGATGGGTGTTATAGTTTGCAGAGAGACTTGGACAAGTTGCAGAGCTGGGCCGAGAGGTGGCAAATGGAGTTTAATGCGGAAAAGTGTGAGGTAATTCATTTTGGCAGGAATAACAAATGTGTAGAGTATAGGGCTAATGGTAAGACTCTTAATAGTGTTGATGAACAGAGGGATCTAGGTGTATATGTGCATAGATCCCTGAAAGTTGGCAATCAAGTCGATAAAGTTGTTAAGAAGGCATATGGAGTCTTAGCTTTTATTGGTAGGGGGATTGAATTTCGGAGCCGCAACGTCATGTTGCAACTGTACAAAACTCTAGTGCGGCCGCATTTGGAGTATTGTGTATAGTTCTGGTCCCCACATTATAAGAAAGATGTGGAGGCATTGGAGAGGGTGCAGAGGTGGTTTACCAGGATGTTACCTGGTATGGAGGGCAGGTCTTGTGAGGAGAGGCTGAAGGATTTGAGGTTGTTTTCGTTAGAAAGAAGGCGGCTAAGAGGAGGCCTTATTGAAACATATAAGATGATTAGAGATTTAGATAGGGTGGACCTAGCCTTTTTCCTAGGATGGAGAAAGCTAGCACGAGGGGACATAGCTTTAAATTAAGGGGTGGTAGTTATAAGATGGATGTCAGCGGTAGGTTCTTTACCCAGAGGGTGGTAAGGGTATGGAATGCCCTGCCTGCTGCAGTTATAGATGCGCCAAGTTTGGGGGCGATTAAGAGGTCCGTGGATAGGTTTATGGATGAAAAGGGAATGGTTTAGGTTAGAGAGTCATTGCTTTTTCTTAATTGGTTGGCGCAACATTGAGGGCTGAAGGACCTGTTCTGCACTGTAATGTTCTATGTTCTAGATAGGCCTGGTAGATATGAATATGATCGGCGCAACTTGTAGGCCGAAGAACCTGTTTGTGCTGTAATGTTCTATGTTTTATGTTATTACATTTATTTTTAGCATTCCCCATGCTAGAGAATTTGGAAGATTGAACATGATTTATAACGTTGCATGCTATGAAGGATTTTTTCTCCCTCTCCACAGTTTGTTGGCAGGGAGGTGCGTGCTGTTCACTGGCAGCAGGATTTGACTATTCTACGTTTCTCAAAGGGTTTTCCCACTGAACACATTATCAGGAATCTGGGATTGGGGGAGCGGGGGCGTGAGTGGTGTGCCATCTGCGGAACCGTAAGATTTCACCAGAATGAATGGCGACAGGATTTCAGCACTAATGTCTGAATTTAGATGGCATATAAGGTTGAATTCTGCTGTGATGGCTTTTACGGTTAAATACACAATCAGTACGCATTCTTAGATCAGTTAGCAGAGGACTGTATGCAGCTGTGGAACCATATCCTCACTATAGGGGTGTGAGTTACCAGTTAATGTATTCATGTAACGTTTGTTTTAAAAGGGTAGCAATACTGTGGAAATAACGCATCCAAAATTTAAATATCAATCCATGAAGTAATGCACTGCAAGAGAAAATCGGCTTCTTGTGAGTCTCCATCTTCAAGGGATTATAGAGGGAAGAACAATTTTTTTTCAAAACCCTATTTGAAAATTGAGTGCTTATAAACAGCTACAACAAGCTGGATGCAAGAGGTGCAGATTCCAAATCTCATGGTGATGCTGGAAGCGATTTTCCACTGAGGTCCTTTCCTTTATTCGCTAGAAGTTTGGCAGAAACGTTGTCAAATCTGAGGAAAATTGCACAGGTCATGTTTTCTCCAAGATTTCTGTAGCTCTTCTGTTGACATTACAGTGGGCTGGTGGGAATGCCTTCAGGGAAAACTGCTACCTCCATCTCTGACAGGATGAATAGATGTTTATGTGTATATAAAGGTAGACCAAATTATGAAATTTGTCAAAGCAAACAGGCCATGTGCTAAGAATCAGTTTCTTAAGATGGTAGGACTACATCTGTAAGATGGCCCATGGAGTGAAGGCTTTTCAAAGAGAATATGAATTCCTTGTTAGAAAGGAAGTCCTGATTACTGACTTTGGCCATTGAAATGGTTCCTGATGGTGATGTTCCTGTTTTAAAAGGAATTCCTGATGAGAAATTGTGTCGATTTGAACCTTGCCTATAAAGCAGATTTTTTTAAAGAAAAACTTTTGATTATTGATAAATCAGTCAGCTTACTTTAGTTAAGCTTAATTAGTAAAAGGATCAGTTAGATTTAGCAAATCACAATTGAACACAGGAGAATATTTTCATTATTTTCAGGATTAGAAGCCCAGGAGTTCAGCTGATTACTGTTTAAGTACGCAAAGCATAAAGCTTTACGCTGCAAGGCTAGCTATACCTCAGAGGCACTGTTTAAATCCCGTAAAAGTGTATCTTTGACATGTGATAATTTCATGGAAAAATAACCTTGCTTCCAACGTCAATTTCAGATCAACTTAACACCAATTTCAGATCACATTTTGGAAACAAGCCGTACCCATGAAAAGCTGTCCCACCCTCCAGTCTCCGGATAAGCAGCCAGTGTAATTTCCCAGGCTAATTCCATGAATGGACTCACGGTGCTATTATAAACACCCTTAGATAGAAATCCGGCCGACAAGCTTTCCGACAGGAAGTCATCGGGGGGACAAAGTTTTTTTTTCCTTCACTCCTCCACCTGCACAAAGGAACCATGGTTAGGATTAGTGTCTCGGCCACCCCACTGTGTGTTGCAGTGTAAATGTGGTGGTTTGGAGTTAATCTGGCTCTGGGACCTGGAGCCATTTAAAATAGAACAGCTGCAGGTTCCAGTATAAATAGGACTGAAATTATCTCCCAAAGACCTTTTCTGAGTGTAGTTATTACAACAGAAAGAGATCCAAAAATGTAGCGCCTACTGCTATTGTGCTATAAACCCAATCTCAAACTAAAGTGAGTAATCCATATAAATGTAGTCAGCGCATTGTACAATAATGCTTAACTCTTCTTAATGCGACTGTTCATACTAAAAACAGCAAAGGATACAAATAGTTCCCCCAAAAAAACCCAAACATTTGTTTGATGTGGAATAAATCAATTCTTCTTTTATACTATTTGAGAGGAGGAGGCATAAACTATCCAAGACCAGTTGTATTATTACACTTAAAATGTAGTTTTGAAAACCTAGTTTTAGTTACCAAACATTGCTCATAGTTTTTTTCCCGGTAAATTTCCTACCTTTTTTTTAAGGAGTGGAAGTTATCTTCAGAGAAATGAAAATGCTGCGAACTGCTTAGCTGGTAGCCTTTGCTTTCAGCTAGTCACCTAAGCCTTATGCTTAATCAGATTGTTGTATACTTCATTACACATGAGAGCTGTATCCAGCTCATTTACAGAGCTGTAGCCCTGAGGTAAGATTCCTGGACCAAATCTGCTGTTCAGGTTAACCCACTAATTCCCAAATGCTGGCGTACACGTTCTAACTATGGTCACCATCCATTTACAGCATGGTTTTAGCGTTGTGACAGATCTTGGGGTTGTGACATCAGAATACACTGATTCAAAACCACTCCCTGGGCCCCTCGCTCGCCTGTGCTGTGAAGTCACAGGCATTTCCTTGTTTCCCCCCATGTGTCATACATATATTTAAAACTGCAAAACAATGATACATTTATGAAATTAGGATCATATGATTATCAGCGTTACTCGAAAGAACGAACATGAGGCTACTGAGTAACAAGCTGCTTAATTTTCATTGAGCTAGCCACTTGCTAATTAGTCATGCGCCATAAATCAAGCCCCCAAGTCCCCCTCAGGTTTCTTAATTGAAAATTATTGTTTCTTAGCTCTATTGTTGAGTGTGCAGCAAGACTGAGGGTGATAGATGCTGAATCCAGCACAAACAGTTTGAAACAGTCAGGACTTGATAGATCATTGCCCTGAAGGGCCTCGTAATGGTGGGTAAGCAGAGAGTTATCAGATTAAAGGCTTTTTTTCTTTCTAGAAACCATCATGAGTCAAATAAGTCACAGTGGTTTAGTAAAGTAACCTTGACTTTTTTCCTTCCTTTATTCTTTGTTTTCCTTTGATATTTGGTATTTTAAATTCTGTGAATTATTGATTATACATCTTCAAAACTTTTGTTTTTTAGTTATGGAGAGAGGTTTTTTTCATGTTCCTTGCACTGAGACAACACAAATCTTTATTTTCCGTCAATTTTATTTGGTGGAGTGATGTCAGTCTTCAGAGAACCTCTAAACAAATTTAGCTGTTGGTTTTAAATATGATTGGATCAGTCGTATTAATTTTCTTTTCGAAGGAGGTGTTTTTGACAACTAATCTGAGATAGAACAGATGGCCTATGTATGACCGCCCCCAGACATAAAATAATTTCTGACGGGGTGGCAGCATTAACATTGCAAAATGAAAGGGTTTATAGCAAGAGTACAATGGAAGGACATAGTATGAACTATTATTACTCAAACATTGTCTTGCAGTGGTGCTTGATTCTGATGCGGTTTGAAGGCCTTACGGATGGATAAGTAAAAGGGGGTGGTGAGGAGTTCACTTTCTTTTTAAATACTCAATCTTGGCTCTAACTGCCACCTTCATCTTTTCCTTCCCTTATTTCCCGGCAGTCCAATTGTGATGGACAGTTTCATCAAGACGTGATGTGAAATGCTTCAAAAATTTTGGAAAAGTGGGATCAATGGATACAATGGCCAGGAGTCTCCAATCATTCACATCCCACTGCATTGAATGGAGACAGAGTCAAACTGTCTGCCCTCTGTGACAGTGGCTAGAGCTGAAATTTTACCAGCCTGCCCACCACAGAATTTGAGCGGGCGGGGATGGATGATAGTAAAATCTGTTGCCCACAGGCGGGACTTTACAGTAAAATGTAAAAGTGGGAAGAGGTATACAAAAACATTTATTCGTCGTTATTTTTCTCTCCTTCAGTTATTGTCATATAGCAGCAGGAGGAGGTTACTTCGCCCCTTCAGCTTGTTTCGCCATTCAATACAATCAAAGCTGATTGTAACTTCTTAGTTTTAGAATGACCCAACATCAATGGCCATTTATAAAAGAGAGTTCCAAACTTTGTCTGTAGAAATGTCTCCTATCTTCACTACTGAAAGATTTGGTTCTAATTTTTAGATTTTACTTCTAGTCCAGTACTCCCCAGCCAACAGGAACATTATTTCTCCTTGTTAGGGTACAACTTAACTAGATCAACATGTTCTCCAGTACCTTACTTAAATTACCATTACTCATACGTGTGTGTCAGCCGGCTATTCGACCACATGGAAATCGACACTCAACACAAAGCCTGTCCTCATCAAATGGCCACTCATACTTCCCAGCAGGACTTGGAAAAGGTTCCTTTTCTTTCCCTATCCCAAGGGGATGTCAATTCATTGTTCCTGTGGCTAACTGAGATCAGCTATCTTGGTGCAGGCCGGAAATTGTCCATGGGATGTCCCTGGTCAGTTTGGTTCAGCTTCGCACTGGATGAATTCGGTAAGCCAGCAGCATGCTTTGAATCCATCTCAGACTAGGGTCGTTTATAAGGCTGAACCAAATAAGCCAAAACTTTCATGAAGCAACCCCTTTCTTGAGAAAAATGGAAGCTATTTTAAGATGAACCCAAAATGCAAAGCAAAGTGAAGTACATCTCGAATGAGCCAATTTCCAATTGGTTATGGCACTCAAATGTTTGCACAGTCTAATGGAATGAAAGTTAAGAGTTGCATTGTTTGGAAGAAAATAAACTTACTTTTACATTACATTTTTCATGACCTCAGGCTGTCCCATGGTACTTTATTTACAAACAATCAAATATTTTTGGCTGATGCAGGGTATGTGTGGTCCATTTGCACTCAATAATGTTCCATAAACAGCAGTGACACAATGACCAGATAATCCATTTTAGTGATCTCGATCATGACACCAAGGTAAATTCTCCCTCTTCCCTTCAAAATACTGCCACGGATCTATGAACGTCTCAGCTGAAAGACAGGCAGCACCTCTGTCTCGGCACTGCACTTGACTTGTCAGTTCGGATTACATGCCGGAGTGGGAATTGAACCCATGACATTCTGACTCATAGGCGAGAGTGCTATCACTGAGTCAAGGCTAACAAGAATACAGGAAACAGGTACAGTGGCAATGGAAGCCACAACAGTTTGAGAAAATGAGGACGGCGAAGGGCAGATTTATCTGCCATTGACAATGAACAGATGAAGCCAGGGGTCGGAGGGCGGAGGGGGGGATGACATTGCAGAGAGAAAATAAGTACAGAGAGGAGCTTAGGTTTTGAGGCGGATGTGGGGGGGATGGATTTCAGTTGCAATCTTTGCAGTTTTATTGGTAAAACATTCCCTTTTGAACTATTTGAACATTCAATCTGTTCCAGGAATCAATGTGGACTATTCTAATCCAGTTTGAGCTTAACCTTCTACCGAAGAACAATAAATCAAATTGCTTCTCCAATCTAACCACAAACTCTTTCTACATGGCATTTTGCTTAATCATCAAACTTTTTTTCTTCCATTTAATTAAATTCTCCCAGTTTTCCGAAGCACTGCTACCTGAGGAGGTACATTAGTTTGGGATGGAGGTTTTTTTTTTGAAGTGTGACATTCTGGAAGAAACGTGTTTTAGTTTGTGGATAAATAAAATGCAGATAAACCATGGTGCCCTGTGGAGACATTATGCTTCTATTTTACTGCGCTAGGGGCTGGCTCATTGACAGTCACTTTTTCCCAGCCTACAGGCCACCAGCCTGCCACTGTTTTCTTTCTCCTCTCTGCAGTATAATCTCAAGAAAATCAGTCCTTATCCAAAAACCTTATCCTATTTGCCTTACTTTATTGATTAAAAAACCTTCAGATTTTTGTGACTGTATGAATGTACATGGAGGTCTCACTTTAAAATGATATTTACATTTAATCTGTGTAGCTGCTGGGTGGGGGGGGGGTCGTTGAGTGTTGGGGGATGGAGGGAGGGGGTGGTGTGTGGGTGGATTGTAGAGCTGAAGAGGTGAAAGTATATGGTTATGAGAATACAAGACATGGAGGAAGACTGTAACATCAATAACATGGAACGGCTGCAATTTTGTCAGAATTAAGTCGTACTGCATGTTACCTTTTCTCCTTTGTTTGGACCTTAAACACCACAAAGGAATGATCTTCACACAATTTATTTTCTAATTGCAGCATGGAGTAAAATCTTGCTACACTGTCATTAAGCTCTGCAACAGTGTGAAGGAAGTATTGGTAATGCGGAAGAGAAATGGTTATTGTGCTTTGTTGTTCTGGTTTCCCCAACTCCTTTCTTTTCATAATTCAGTGACATACGCTGTGCCGATTGGCCTTAGCTAGGAGGCATCGCCTGCCTCTTCTCTGCACTCCCGTGAATCAAACCATATTCCTGCTGTCTGGGCATTGGTAGATTTTTTTTTGCTCTCAGATGCCAGTTTTGAACCTGCGAACTCTAGCAGAGGGGTGCGACTGCGAGAGGTTGTCATCTGATCAGCCTAAAATGGCCATTGGACTTTGTTTCACTCTAGCAGCTCGGTTCTCTGTCTAACAGTTGGTGGGAGATTAGGATGATCTAGGTGGATACGTAGGTTAAAGGTCAGGAGATAGCTAGACTTGCTTTCAAAATATGCACGCGCATGTATGTGTGAATGTGTGGCAAAGACATGCATTAAAATGTTATAAAATTTGCCGCAAACATTTCATTTCATTTTTTTTTGAAGCACCTTTTTAGTAAATATTATTTAGTAATGTTGTGGACGGATGCATTATGGGAAGAGACTCAATCCACAGCAGGCTGCTGGCCAGCTTGTTCAGTCCTCAGGTGCTGTCACTCTCTGTTCTAGCCATATTAATTGCTGGATAAAGGCTGTAATCCCCTCCCTTTGAAGCACAAGACTGAGTTTTAGGCAGTACTTCAAAAGCAGCACACAACAGCGGAGGCACACTTCCTAGTAGCACTAAATCAACATGATTTACTATGTTTGCATTAGACAGAATTCATCTTGCATATTTGGCTCCGCGGTGGAAATGGCGGATCTGCACCAACCCCACTGGCTGGACCACGGTTGGTTGACATGTTTGGAACATGACGAATCCAATATATGATTTCATCGAGCAAGGGATTACAGCCCTGGCTCGCTTGCTTTAAAAAATCATTAGTATAAAGCCCCTAAAAGATCAGATTTTCCCCCTGAATCTTTCACAGCTCCTCGGCCTCATAATGTTAGAATTGTTCAGCATCACTTGAAGAAAAGCACTGCGGCTCAGCCCATTAATAACCGTGCACTATGACGGCTGTTGTCGGCATTATGGCACATACCACATTCCAGCACGTGCTAAGAACACCCTGAAAATAAACTGCACCCACGGCAAGCTTTTCATAAAAGAAACAAAAGATTTACATCTGAAGTTTGAGGGCCATGCTGAATAAAGTGCCAATGAGGAAAAGCTGCCCGCTCTCATTACGTGTGGGGCCATTTTGTTTTTTTTTAATGCCCTCGCACTTATGAAATGAGACCCAGAGATTCATGCCCTTTTCAGGGGCCAGAGCTAAGGTATGCTCAATGCATTCAGAATTCCCTACATCATTTGAAATTAATGTTTGTTTTAGGGTCAAGATTGAAGAGAGGGAAAGAGTGAGTGTGTGTGTGTGTGTGTGTGTGTATGAGAGAGAGAGAGAGAGAAATGCTTTCTCATCCAGGATTTGATACTCTTCCAAGTATTCTCTCTGCCCTGCTTGACAAAGATTAACAATATTCCAGATCAAAAGAGAATCCTGCTGCACACTCTCCCCAGATTGTCATTCACTCCCATTATGTGGAGCGTGCACAAGATTTTCTTGTAATATAAACCATTGTTTCAATGGCAGTGATTTGACATAAAGATGAGGCCAGAAATACATCACAGTGCCCTCATCTTTTATTTTCAGTCAGGCTGGGGGTATCTTTGCAAGATAGAAGTTGCCAATCATTATGTATATGCATTACAGGGTTATTTTTATGTCTGTTTTTTCAGGTGCTGGTCTACAGAAATACGCCTCAATCTTTGGTTAACAGAATTTTAATCATGGCTTGTTATAAGCTGCACTCAATTTTCAAAAGATGTTTTTGAAAAACAATGATAATTTTAATGTAAGTTTCCCGCTTGAATCGGGAACGCCGGGTCTCATTGCTGTCCCTTCCCCTTTGTCCAAATTAATTTCTAATGTGACCTGAACATTTACTGTCTGAGTTTTAAAATGACAAAATGCTAGCACTAAAAGATCGCCTCGTACCAAAGCATCGCAACCCGAAATTGCACTTGAAACCCGGACGCGGGGTGTTAGAAATAAAAATGCAAGAATCGAGAAAAAATGCGTTTTTTTCAGCAGCTTTGGCGGTTCCCCTTCTTTATGAATGACGGTGGGGCGTCTATGATAAAAGCCAAGAGTACAGCGAGATTAAGGGGACCTCAGTTCGGTTCAAAACTGCCAATACTCCACGATTATGAGACCCAACACATACTCTTGAATTCTCTTTCTCAATATTCATGGTTGCTGATTCACCATCGCATCTCCTCCCATCTCCCCTCCACCCCTGCCCACAACCCTAACAGAAAAAGCCGAAAGCAACACTGGAGTGGTTAAAGAAAACTTTATCGAATTTTGGATTTTTTACATTGAATTCCCAAAGGTCAGGCTTGTGACAAAAATGTATCAGAGATACAGCTAAAATAATATTGTTCTCATGTCACCAGGATATTTCCGTATTGGTGTTTTACAAAAATGATTTTATGGATTAATTGAATAAAATTGTCTGTTTCTTACATTTTAGAGTTATCCCAAGTATTAATTTTTTTTTGTTTGGATTGATAAAAATGTCACCTGCTAGGATGTTATGAATCTTGCACAGAATTGTATTGTATTTGAATCCTTTTCATACTCTTAGCTGGCTCAACATGATTTTATTGTCAAGTTGCACTAATTAATTTTTATACAAGGAACAACACTATATGTCGAAATGTTTTATTCCCCTTTTAGAGGCGATTACATTTAAAATCTAAACACGTAAAATAATCAGAAATATTGGAGTCTTCACATCAACAATTTGGTTTAATAGAAGGGAAAATGGTAACAAGTTTGAAATAAAATTTTAACATGACAAATTACTCTGGGAATTATTCGGAGACAATGAGAGATTTGTCCAATTTGAAGCGTAATAACTAACCAAAGAATTTTCCAGACGTTTGTAGGAACCTAAATTGTAAAACAAAATGGAATTATGAAGTTATTTCATTAATACAGGTAGTTAGAAATCTGGCAGCAATTAATTATTAGAATAGTACATTGAAGGAATCTCACTTTGTTTGAAGCTTCGCTGTTTAAAAAAAATTCTCATAACTGAGTTCATAGTTGTATTTCAATGTTAAGTAATAAAGAAGTGCCACACATTTTCAAATAATTTTCTACAGTTCACCCTAATATTTTGTTTCTGCATAGTGTGTAAGTGGTAGTGAAAGAAGCATTTATGTTGTGTGGTTCAGAAAGTTCTGAAGTAAGGATATGCGTACTTAAAAATAAAAATTTTATTCTTCATCCAGTTGAGAACTGAATGTGTCCCTCTTACACTTATTACTTCTGATGATGAAGTTTGGGTTTTTATGGATTCAATGCAGAGTTTCTGTGGTTTAGCACCCATGGAATGATGTTACCTCTAAATACAAAATAATATGAGTGAGAACAAAGATAACAGATGGAACCACAGAGCAGTCCTGTCTTCATAGTAATCACTGAATTCTTGTGCAACTCTTAGATAGTTGAGGGAACAAATTATCTTAACTAATAACAATCAGCTTGATAAGTAAAACAGTGTGATCCACAGTTTTGTATCTTACTTTATTTCTGGAGATTTTAGCCAATTATTTTTGCTTCAGAATTTCTCTCCTGTCAGTTAGAATCCCAGTGCGGTATCAAAAGATTGTAAATAATTTTGGAATTTAATAAACATGTAGGTAGAAGTGGTAATAGGTGATATTCTGCAAAACTTAAATGGGAAACATTGTTCATTTTATAGATCTTTAATGTATTATCAGTGTGTGAAATTAAGCCGAAAAGTAATTGAGCCTTTTTGTTACAGATTTTAAAACACTTTCTTGTGATTTGGATAACGATATGAAGCCTTTGAGAATTATTCTTATGGCTTAGAACTTCATCCGAACTCTCTGCATATGGCAGCCTAGCGACATACTCCCAGACACCTGCTATTTTCTATATTACAAAGCAGGTCAAGATGTCCCTTGTTTGTAAACACTTTGATTGACTGTCCATTACAAACAAGGAGTTTTCACAAATAAGGCGACAAAGCAAGCCTAACAGGAAAGGCTATAGGCTGATAAATACTTTGTACTCTTAAATGGGCTCACTGCCTAATACAAGAGCAACAGCGCCCTCTATTTTTTGGAAAGATAGTACCGGTAAATCTGCATGGATTCCTGTGGCAAGAGGGCTTATATGTCTTGCACTTTATTGCTGTGTGATTCAATGGTGGGAAACACTTTTATTTTATTATCATATTCTGAATTTGGCTTTTGGTGCTGACGTGTTATTTTTCTACGCTGCAATGTACTGAACTGCAGGGACGAATTGGTAAAAGTATTTTGAAAAAGTCCGCATCATTTAGCAGTTGTTCCGAAAGATGCCTCATTATTCCGATTTGGATTTGACTTCCTGTAGATTAAAACAGGAGACTGGGTCAAACCCTCGTTTGAAAATCTCTTTTGGACTATTTAAAAAAATAGTCTTTTTACCGAAAGCTGAATTATTTTACTCCAAATTGTACATGGGTTTTCATTTTTATGTCTGCAAAAATTCCGGATTGTATTAGTTTAGTCTAACATCTAAACCCAAGATAATTTTATACCACTTCTGATGTGTTTACAGAAAACCAGTGGGCAGAATCTTTATCAAACTTTAATTAATGAAATATATGAAAAATCTGCTATCAAATTTGCAATTTTTGTTTGGTATATAACATCAGAAAAAAATGATCACAAATGAATAAAACAAATCAACTTATTGTTTTTATAAAGATGAATTCTAAGCAATTAAATTTAACCCAAACCCTATCTGTTTCTTCCATTTATAAATTGACTCTGCTTTTATTAGTTTAGATCTAACTTGTGTTGCATGTGACATTTTAAAATCAATATTTTAAAAATGGTGTTTTGAATTGCTGTTCTATCAGTTTTCTCTTTATTAATCTGGTTACATTAAAAAAAACATAATGGATGCTGTCTTTATTATGAATAAAATCATAAACAATGTTCAGAAGTTTTGAAGTAATTTAATCATAGACGAAAATGGAAGGAAAATGTGTGGAATGGTGAGGGAAGATGGAAAGTGATCTTACTATGCATTTTACACAAATGGGAGATGATGCTAAATTAAGTCCTGACTATATATGCTTTAGCCCACAGCCCTAGTTTGACCTGTCAGAATACATACAGAATACCACTGTACATTTGAGGGGCAGATGAAGAAGGCGAGCATGTCATTGTTTTAAAATAATACATTAAATCATCATGTTCACTTTTTGAGAGCAAATCAGACGGGATGGTGCAAATAATTGTTTCATGTGATCTGTGGTTGTGGCTGCTGTAATCACCGGGGCTGATTTACAAATGTGGGCTGGAAGGTTCCTTGGCTTCCTGCAGGGTTATAGACTGTTACCTCTGCATTCACACTTATGCCCTTGTAATCACCATTTTAAACTGTGGCCCAGAACCTCCAATTCCAGGTCTCTTGATTGAGCACTCCTTTCCTTGCTAACAAGATGTTTGATTTTTATTTTTTAAACCAGCAAACCAGTAGGACTGTAAGGGCTCCCCTTATTACAGAAATGTTCTCTTAATCTTTCTTCAATTTTTGACTAGCTCCTTGGTTTCCAGAAAGCCTTTTTTTTCCTTGTGATAAGGAGGGTGGATTTAAAGATCAGGAACTGTTTCAAACAGCATAATCCTTTTCTCCTCAAACATTTGTATAGTTGCAGATTTTTTATACAATTCCCAGTTTTATAAAAGGTAAACAGATTTTGATAACACTGTTGTTCAAGGTGATTTAAATATAATGCTTGCATTTTCATTGCATTAAATAGGAACGGATTTGAAAACTTCAGCTGTACATTTTCTGTTAGTGGCTTTTGTAAGTCTATGATGACTTGTTAATTAACACTGATCATTTGATAAAGATTAACGTTAAGTTTTGTTATTCCTGTTCCTTATACAACAATATATGTTCACATATTGTGGAGAATTAATATCAAATAACAAATTGTCCATTACAATATTTTACTATACAATGTAAACTATGATATGCTATATTAGAATAGTGCACATTGCGTGGCAGTGTTCAGCTCTATATGATATATAATGTATTGTATAATAAAGAATTTATTATACAGAATATTGGATTATATGATATAGTACATATGCCTCCGAGAAAGGATAAGAAATACAATTACTTGAAGACTTAGGATTAACAGCATTAACATAACAGCATTGTATTTTACCTAATGACCAAGATTTTAACTCACTAAAACCCATCCACACACACACAGTTAAAATTGAACCAAATATGTTTGTCACAGAAGGAGGAAAAACATTGTCAATAAAGAGTTAGAGTTAGGTTCTTATGGTTTTCTCTGGACCCCTTTGATTAAATTACACAGTAACTTGCTGCCAACAATCTTCATAAAATAATAAGTGCTGCATTAGTAAGATTGGAATACAATGGAAACTTTTGACCTGGGTGGTTCTTTGCTTTTCCAGTTTTCAATAATGTAGATCAGTTATAGGGAACGCTATAGCTTGGAGCCTGACAGCTCAAAGCATCCTTAACAAAGCATTCGTGCAGATGCAAGCTGGAAATGTTTACACTGTGGTTTTTAATACTCACTGTCATACTTTTTCTGCTTCAGATGATAGCAGATTTAAGGCTTTTTTCTTTGTTCAAAAATGTTCCGTTTTGAAATTAATTCAATTATATTCCACCGAAACTAATGGGTACATTGCATCCCACTTCCGTCAAGCTACAAGTATCGAGAAACTCCCTTTCCATATGGATTAGAAGAGATAGAATCCACTGAATACTTCCTTATTAATGTGCAGTGGATTTTCCACAAGAAAGTGGGTGGGCGCATTTGCCCATTAGCAATAACATGGGACTTTATATATACATGGATAGGATTATTTTCTGACATTTTACAAAGATCTAACACAATGAGCACAGGAAATTAAATGACAAGTCCCCAGAAAAAAACAGACAAAATGGCTGCTTTACAACACAATAGGCAGTACATTTTATAAAGAATAAATTGTGCAGCGTTATAACCTCACTAAATCAACATTAAGATTTAAAAAGATAAAGCGAGTGAGAACAATATAGTGCAGAGGCAGTTTGATGAGTAAAGGTGTGAAGGGTAAATTGTTTTCTTGGTAATTTTACTGCTTAGAGGGTTTGCAGCATTGTTCAGCTATAAGAAACCCACAACTCCCTCTCCCCGTTCCTAAGAAATGGCAACGATCGGGTATGGTGTCTGGAGAAGGGCAAACAAAACTGACTTTTACAGTCCTTTCCTTGGTAACTTTATAACACTTCCCAGATCTTATCACTCTGTTCTCTGGTGAGATAATCATTCCTCTTGTTTGCTTGCCACCTTTCACTTCTCCAGCCATTACACATGAATCACTCTCTCCCCCACCCGGTTTCCTCCCTCCACCCCGCCCCCCACCCATCCCAGCTCCACCAACAATTATTGGAAAATCTGTTGTCTTCCCTTCTCCACCCTACTGTGGGATGCTGAGTATTAATTTTGAGGGTATGCACCGCACATAATGTTTGCTTGACTTTACAGAACTGTAAACAAAACATAAAGCCGTGCGTGTGGGTTGATACTTAAAGGCTTAGACAACTCACTTGTCACATCATTGCTTTGGTTTGGTAACATGGCATAACCTATATGGATTTTCTTAACTCTCCGTAATTTCTCATGTTGTTGAAAAGTAGCTCCTCTTGCTTAAAAATGCCAAGTGCAAGCATTTCTTTAAGTCCTTTCATTAACGAGAGTATATTTATGCTGCTTATCTCTGTTAAAGGTTAACATCATTAGGTCTTTTTTTAAACACTCCTCATACAATAACAATTTCTTACTCATTTGTTTAATTAGCATGGCATCTTATGCATGCTCCAGACTTATCTCTGGGCCTCTCAGACAAATGGCTCTATGAGACTGAGCTGCACTAAACATCGCAAAAGCTATTTCATTACAACGATTTAAAACAATCTTGTTGGAATTCTACCGCCTCGTCCACCACAGAATTGGAGCGAGTGAGGAGTGGACAACAGAAATGTCCATTCAGCTAGTGAGAGAATTTCTGGTCTTGCTCCAGGGAGCCCGTAAAATCCCACGCAATATGTTTCATTTAAAACATGAGAATTTCCATAATATTTTCAAAAAATGCAATTCAACATTTTGCGTACCATTTCTTTCATCTGTTTTTTGTCACGAGAACATCAAAAACTGAAATGGAATTTGATTTTCAAACACTTTTATCATGAAACCCTAAATCTAACCAAAAATGCCAGTGATGTGCACAGATCATGCATCATACATTCACTGCATACAATTTTTATCTCTGCTACAAAAAACACACAGTGGCACAGTGATTAGCTCCGTTGCCTCGCAGCGCCAGGGACCTGGGTTCAATCCCAGCCTTGGGTCACTGACTGTGCGGAATCTGCATGTTCTCCCTTGTCTCCATGGGTTTCCTTCAGGTGCTCCGGTTTCTTCTCATAGTCCAAAAGACTACGGCATTTCAGCTGTGCTAAATTCTCCCTCTGTTTATCTGAACAGCCGCTGGAATGTGGCAACTAGGGGATTTTCACAGTAACTTCATCGCAATATTAATATAAGCCTACCTGTGACAAATAAATAAACTTCATATTCTATCGAAATGCTTTGAATGTATACATGTATTTGTAACTTGCACCAATTCAGAAGGCTTCAGAAAATGGAATTATATAAAAAAACACGCACAAGCAGGGGTCTTGATTCACTTAGAATTTGGCGTTGTTTTGAAAGTTTGCAAGCCAAATAATCTCCTCGTAGGTTTACACTGAAAACTCCGGATGTGTATGCTGTATCCTACAAGGGTAGGATAACTGTATCTTCAAAGAGAAAGCACTAGCTACATGTGTTGCTCTCTGGAAGAAAAAGAAGAAGCGGGATTGGTGTATTAAAGCTAATCCTACCATCCTTATTACAGCCTTGGGCAGAATACGCTGCAGCAGCTGCTAGGGTTCCATCCTATTCAACCGGTTGCTAAATGCTTAACCCCAAAGTAGTTAACTCTTTAATCCTTCTTCAGATCTCTCATAATTTAGCAAGGCTGCAATGATTTTTTAAGGCAATGCACAATTTAAGCTGAGGCGTACACAATGATTTAAAGCCATAATAGACAAGTTGGAAACTTTTCTGGAAATAACTTGGAGAAAGTCAAAAACCATAGGATGCATACACTCTGTAAAACTTCTGATGGCTACTCAATAGTAGTCTTGACTTTTTTTTAATTGAAGAAAGAACCATTTATTTTTTTTCAATTTTTATGACAATACTGGAAAATGTTTAACTCGAATTTGTATTGAAGTGTTGACTCATCTATTCTCAGAATGCAAAACATTAAAATTACCTCCCGCAGTTTTCTCCTCTTCATAAATTCCACAAGCTTTACATTTCCAAGGTTGGTGTCACCTAATCACTATTTCTTGAGTGTACCGTACTCTAACAACTGTGTTCAATTTTATTGCTATCTACACTGTAAAGATAATCCACTCATCTGGGAAGTGTGCATCCTTAGCTCTACTATTTCCATTCATCAACGGGATGCGTAAATTCTGATACTTGCTCACAGCAGGAATGCCCGCAGGTAAAAGACAAACAGGAATGTGATAAATATTATAACAGCCAATAACATTGTATCTGTGTGGGTTTCCACTGGCTGCTCCAGTTTCCTCCTACAGTCCAAAGATGTGCAGGATAGTTTGATTGGTCATCTAAATTGCCCTATCCAGGAATGTGTAGGTTAGAGGGATCAGCAAGGTAAATGTGTGAGGTTGTGGGGATAGGTCTGGGTGGGATTGTTGTCAGCGCAGACTTGATGGGCCAAATGGCTTCCTTCTGCACTGTATGGTTTCTATGATTCTATCAACAGTTTTGCAGGTCAGATTGGCTCAGATGGCTGGTCAGCAAGTCAGCAACACCAACAGGACAGGTTCAATTCTTGTTCGAGATACAGTTTTTGTTTACTCATTCATGGGACATGGGCATCGCTGGCTAGTCAGCATTTATTGCCCATCCCTAGTTGCCCAAGGGCTGTTCAGAGTCAACCAAGTTGCTGTTGCTCGGGAATCATATGTAGGCCAGACCAGATAAGGTTTCATTCCCTTAAGGGCATCAGTGAACCAGAGAGGTTTTCCTGACAATCAAGAATGGTTTCATTGTCATAAGTAGATTCCGAGCTCCAGATTTTTTTTATTGTCTTCAAATTCTACCATCCATCGTGGCAGGATTCAAATCTGGATCCCCAGAGCATGAGCTGGGTTTCTGGATTAATAGTCTAGCACTAACACCACTAGGCCTCAGAACACTCTATTTCTGAAGACCTGCCATCTCAACCTTGTCCCTTGCCTGAAGCATGATGATCCTCAGGTTAAAATCACCACTAGTCAGTGCCTGTGGTCATCTGCAACTCTACCAATAAAAAAACAATGTTTTACCATATAATTGCTACTGAAAGATAAGCTATTATAATGAGATAACAGCGACAAATTGCAGTTCAGGAAGAAGAGGGGGAAGCAGAAGCTAGTGCAGGGAATGATTGAAGGAGAACATTTTTAGAGATCTGGAGGGGGATAACAATGGTTAGCATATAAATAATAAAAAGGAAATGATCAAGAACAGTTTCCTGAAATATAGTAGTAGAAACAGTAAATGAAGTCTGGGTTAAGCCCATTAGGGGTACAAATTGAATGATGAGCTTGTGTGTTAGCTTCCATAACCTTAGAACCTAATTCAAAGTTAGAGTAGATTTATATATTGTAGATATTGGGCAGTAATCTCCCATCTGGGGATAAGGCTCATGGCAGTGGGGAGGGCGGGTGAGGAGGGGAACTATGGGTCAGGGGGTGGTTCACTGGGTTGGTGGGGTACATGGAGGGATCAATTAGAGAACATGTCATATTCTCCAGCACTAGCCTCATTAATTATGCAACTGGGTGTTTTACGTTGCATTCCATAGTGGAGCAGGTCCAATGTCATGTGGTCTGCCAGCCTATTTAAGTACCATATTGAAAAGGTACCCAATATTATTGACCAAGTGCTGAAGAAAGAAGGTGGACCTCCTGAAGTGGAAGGTGATCTCTGGGAATACTCTGAGGCTGGAAGATGAAATTCCTCCAGGACACACAATCTGAGAAAGATCAACTTGTAGATGCTACAACGACCCACCTGATCCATGACTGATGTTCCAAGTTGTTAGCGTCTTCCATCCTGAACTCCGGAGGCAGCCTGATGCATTGTTCAGCTGAGTCCCAACATCTGGACACCGTATTGTTCAAAACATTTTTTGCACGGGCTTGTCTTCCTGCTGGCATCACAGAGAATGAGTGGTCAGGCCTTCAACTACCTTCATCACTTGTGCACCTTTAAAAAACTTGGGGCGGCACGGTGGTTAGCACTGCTGTCTCACAGCTCCAGGGACCCAGGTTCGATTCCCACTTTGGGTCACTTACTGTGTGGAGTCTGCACATTCTCCTGGTGACTGCATGGGTTTCCTCCAGTGCTCTGGTTTTCTCCCATAGTCCAAAAATGTACGAGTTAGGTGCATTGGCCTTGCTAAATTACCCCTTGGAGTCCTGGGATGCATAGGTTAGAGGAATTAGTAGGGTGAACATGTGGAGTTACAGGATTAGGGCCTCGGTGGGATTGTTGTCGGTGCAGTTGCAATGGGCTGAATGGCCTCCTTTTGCATTAGAAGATTTCCATGGTTTCTATCCCATTTACGAGTTGCAAATCAATTTCATGCTGACTTCCAACAGATTTTCTGATCCGCCATGGCAGACACCAGTGGAAGATCCTGCTGGAAATTCATGTTAGTATGAAAACAATTTTTGGATTCCTGCTTGGTTCTCACCCTCTCCCACCACCTGCCATTGAATCCATTGATGGGGGCTTGGGAGAATTCCTATATTGAATTTTCTGCACTGCTTGGGATAAAAAAAAGTAATGCTGGTTGACCCTTCTCAAAGTCTTGATATTCTTGCTTAAGCACAGAGGTAATTTAGCAGAAGTGTAACAGTGATGAGAGACATCAGTTATGTGGAGAGAGTAGAAAAGCAGAAAAACTATGATCATTTTCTTTTGAGTACAGGTGATTGAGGAGAGATTTTATTTATTTATTAATAATTATATCAACACTGCAATGAAGTTACTGTGAAAATCCCCTAGTTGCCACACTCTGGCACCTGTTCAGGTACACTGGGGGAGAATTTAGCATAGGCCAATGTACTTAACTATCATATCTTTCAGACTGAGCTTCACTTGTGGTTGGCTGAGTCTATGTCAGGAGTAGATTTACAACATGAAGTTAAATTCTGGGTAGATGGGGGAGAAAGAATGAAGGGGGAGAGGTTGACAATAATAATTCCAAAGAACAAAGAACAGGACAGCATAGGAACAGGCCCTTCAGCCCATCAAGTCTGTGCCAACAAGATACCTCTCTAATCTCATTCTTTTTGCCTCTACATGGTCCATGTCACTCTATCCCTGGCCTATTTATGTATCTATCCCAGGTACTTCTTGAACTTTGTTATTGAATCTGCTTTCACCACCTCCTTCAGCAGCACATTCCATGTATTCACCACCCTCTGTGTGACAAACCTGCTCCTTCTATCTCTTTTTAACTTTTTCCCTCTACTTTCAACCTATGAGCCTGAATAATTGACCTGGAAAAAGGCTTTGACTATTCTCCCTATCCAAGCCCACCATAATCTTGTAAACATCTATCAGGTCCCCTCTCATCCTTTGACACTCCAATGAAAACAATCCAAGTTTGCTCATAATACATGTCCACCAAATCAGGCAACATCTTTGTAAATCCTTTTTGCACCCTTTCCAAGGCATTAACATCCTTCTGATAGTATGACAATCAGAATTATACACAATACTCCAAACATGGCTGAACCAAAGTTTTATGTAGCTGCATCATGATTTTCCAATTCCTATACTCAATGCCTCCACCAATGAAGGCAGCATGCCACACGCCTTCTTGAACACCGTGTCTATCTGAGTTGCCATTTCAGGGAACTGTGGATCTGCTCACTTAAATCCCTCTGTATGCTAATATTTCTAAGGGCTCTATCATTCACTGTATACTTTGCTTCTGCAGTAGACTTTCCAAGTCACATTTGTCTGGGTTAATTTCTATCTGCCAGATTTCAGTACTGTTCTCCAGCCGATTTATATCCTGCTGTATCTTCTGACAATCCTCCTCACTGTCTGCTACTCCTCCAACTTTTGTATCATTTGCAAATTTACTACATTTTCCCCCAAATCGTTTATTTATATTACAAATAACAGAGGCCCCAGCACTGATCATTGTGGAACACTGCTTGCCATAGACCTCCAGTTAGAAAAGTACACTTCCACTGCTATTCTCTGCTTTTTATGCCCAAGGCAGTTTTGTATCCATTTTACCAGCTCACCTCGGATCCCATATGACTTAACCTTCTGTATCAGCCTACCATGAAGAACTTGTCGAAAGCTTTACTAAAGTCCATGTATATAACATCCACTGCCCAGCTCTGAGTAATTTTTCTTGTTACTTCCTCAAAGAACTCAATCAAGTCTGTGTGATACAATCTCCCCTTCACAAAACCATGATGCCTATCAGTCATAAGTCTATTCTATTCCAGATGTGATTACATCTTGTTCCTAAGAGTCTTCTCCAATAATTTCCCCACCACTGATATAAGGCACACAGGCCTGTAATTTCCTGGATTGTTTCTGCTGCCCTTCTTGAATGGAGGAACAACGTTAGCTATTCTCCCAAGTCTCTGGTACCTCGCCCATGGCTAAAGAAGATACAAAAATTTTGGCCAAGGCTTCAGCAATGTCTTCCCTCACCTCTCTAAGTATTTCGGGATTTACCCTTTCTGGCCCTGGGGACTTGCCCACCTTAATGTTTTTCAAAACCTCCAATACCTCTTCCCTTCTTATGTCAATATATTCTGGAATGTCAACATTCTCCTTTAGACATTCACCATCCACCACATCTTTCTCCTTTGTGGATGTGATACAAAGTGCTTGCTAAGGATCTCACACACAAATTCCCTCCACTATCCTTGAGTGGACCCACTCTTTCCTTAGCTACCCTCTTCTTCCTTAGAAACGCATAAAAAGTCTTGGGATTCTCCTTAATCTTGTTTGCCAGACATTTCTTGGCCCCTTTTTTCTCTTCTAAATCCTTGGTTAAGCTTTTTCCTGCTATCTTTGCATGTTCAGGAATCCTTATCTGTTTTCAATTTTCTGAAATTTATGTCTGCCTCCTTCCTCTGTTTCACTAAGCTCACAATCTCACGTCATCCAGAGTTTCCGAATCTTGCCACCTTTACCCTTCATTTTTACAGGGCCATACACGTCCTAAATTGTTAACAACAAACTTTTAAATGATTCACACCTCAAACAGCAGCCCCAGTTTAGAACTTTCACTCTAGAGTTACTTCAATTCTTTTCTACAAGTATTTTGAAACTTGTAGAATTGTGATCACTGTTCCCAAAATGGTCTCCGTCAACCACCTGTCCAGAACGAGGTCTGAGACGAATGCTTCCCGAGTTCGAGGATCTACATATTGCCTCAAGAAGCACTCTTGGACACACTGAACAAACGCTGCTTCAAGCTCTGGCACTAAAAGAATCCCAGTTTATACTGGGGACTTTGGAATCACCCATCACAACAATCCTTGTTTTTACATCTTCTCATAATCTGCTGACATATCAGTTCCTCCATTTCACGCTGGCTACTGGGGGGTCTATAGTGCAACCGCAACAGTGTGATTGCACCGCTCCTGTTTCTGTGTTCTACCCATATGGCCTCACTGTATGATTCTATCAAGGTGTCCTCCCTCTGTTTAGTTGTGACATTCTCCCTAATCAGTAAAGCAACACCCCCACCTCTTTTGTCACTGTCTCTATCTCTATGAAGCTATATTCTCATAGCTCAAGTTACACAGATCACAAATAATAATTAAGAGGCCATGCTTATTCATAACAGGGTACTTAAATTTTAAATGTGAAAAACCTAAATATTTATACACTTAGCACCATCCCTCATTCAATTTATTGATCCTGATTTTCCTTTGGAATTGCTGACCATCTGCTCACCAAAGAGAACATTTTGTGTCGAGTTTCCCTGAAGTGCTGTTAAGTTCCATGCCAAGAATGACAAGAGTGTCTGGTGATTCACTATTACCATCCATATTCTCACTAGTCACACCTTAGTCATGAATGCATCATTAATGAAGGGTACCCTCTTCCCAAAGGGATAAAGACATGGACCCATATATGCCTCCAATAGTTAGAAACTGCTGTCTGTGGTTGGATACCAATGTCTCCTGCATAGGGGCAGGGGAAATGTGTGCGTGAGTGTGATACATTTAATTGGGTGATGTCTTACAATGTGGGAATTTATACCCAATTGGGAACATTTGGGTAGACCTGAGAAATGACGATGCGATCATGTTGATTGCTCATTCACATGGTTGCAATTGTGTACACAACTCTAACCACGCTGTTGTTTGGCTAAATGCCAACCTTTCGTTTCTCTTTCATTCCCTTCCCATGCCAAGTAGCACATGAGGCAGATATAGGAAGTGTTCATTTTTAATTTGATTTGATTTGTTATTGTCACATATATTAGGATACAGTGAGAAATATTGTATTTTGTGCGCTGTATAGACAAAGAATACCATTCATGGAGTACACAAGAGATAAGGAAAGGAGAGGGTTCAGAATGTGGCTTTGCTGTCATACCTAGGATGTAGTGAAAGATTAATTTAATATAAGTTAGGTCTATTCAAAAGTCTGATGGCAGCAGAGAAGAAGCTGTACTTGAGTGGTATGCAACCGCACACTATTGTATCTTTTTCCCGATGGAAGAAGGTGGAAGAAAGTATGCCCGGGCTATGTGGGGTCCTTGACTATGCTGGTTGTTTTTCCAAGGCAGTGGGAAATGTAGACAGAATCAATGGATGGGGGGGTGATGGACTGGACTATGTTCATCATATTTTAGTTTTGTTTGTGATCTTGGTCAGAGCAGGAGCCATACCAAGCTGATACATCCTAAAAGGATGATTTGGTTTGTGTCTGTTTCCATCATTAGTCTTTCTTGAAGCAAGTCACCAGCCTGCTACCAAAGTTTGTAGCTGGAAGAGCACCACTCTCCATCAAGCACGGCTGACCAGGAGCTACACTTCTCTTACCACCTGTCAAAACCATATTGGAAGCATTTACAGTTTGATAATCAACTTGTTTGTTTACCTTATGAATGCACCTTCTGCGGCCACTAAACCCTGCCTCAAACCCGGAGCTCCTGAACAGAGCCCAGGACGCTACCCATGGTTCCACACAACCTCCTATCATGTCTGTGCACTATGTACAAAATTATAAGAGGCCAACATAACTTCAATCTAGCCATCACCACTTCCAGGAAAAGTTAGTTTTGACTGGAACAATTGTTGGACATTGTTCTAAAAGTGAGTTTGAACTGGAAGAGACACAAGATTGTCTATAGCATTTGCCAACAAAGCATCAGAGGCCATGATGCGTGAAGTGGATAGTGAAAGAGAGGTTATGTATTCACAGGGGTGAAGGAATCTCTCCAGAAAAATGTTGCAAAGGTAACAGGAGCTGTAGCTGTCACAATCCATGCCAGAAAAGTGATTACGAGGACCTAGAATGCAGGCCTCCAAGGTTTCATTGACCTTTCATGAGACTGAGGTCCATGAATGTATCTTCAAATATTTTTATCCTCCAACTGCTTTATCATTCCCACTGACTGCTCAATTCACAAACACCCCTCACCCAACAGCTGTTTCCATCAACCATGATTCACACTTCATATTCATCGCACTCTTACATACTCAGCGATGCCGCAAATCTCATACACATTCCTTAGAACTTTCATACACTGGCAGCTATACAATCACAGTAGCCACGTCACTCAGATTGCAATACGCTCACTACAGCACATTGCACTACCTCTTGCAAGATAAGGTGGTGCATGGTAAGCAGCAGTACCTAACTAGCAATGGACTAGCATAGCTGATGTTCTCACACCAATGGAAGAGGTGGAGTTGGAGTGGCCATGAATAACACCATGGCCATTGGCAAGGATCAACAAAGAAGGTTATGCCTTGTATACGTCGATGGGAATTAAATAGAAATGATTGGGAGCTTCGAGTTTTTAGATGTCCAGATCACCAACAACCTGTCCTCGTCCCCCCACGCCAATGCTACAATTAAGAAAGCCCACCAATGCTTCTACTTTCTCAGGAGGCGAAGGAAATTTGGCATGTCCGCTACAACTCTGACAAATGTCTGCACCATAGAAAGCAATTCTTTCCCGTTGTATTTTAGTTTGGTAATAATTCCACTTGGTCAAGACCACAAGAATTATGAATGAAGCCCAATTCATCACTCAAACCAGTCTCCCAACCATTGACACAATCTACATTTCCTGCTTGTCTTGGAAAAGCAGTCAGTAAAATCAAGGACTCTATGCACCCCTTTCATACTCTCCTTTCCTTCTCAATGTATGGTATGTTTTGCTTCTATTGTGCATAAGAGACAATACTTTTCACTATTTGATAATACCATGACAATAATAAATCAAATCAAATCTAATCATTGATGTTAATGGTCTGTTCACACCTAAGCCATCTCTTACATCCCTATTCTCCTAATCCCTTCTGATTCACAAGCTCAAATTGTACAACCATATGCTGCTTTCTTTCACCTTGTCTTCGCCTCAACCCTATCCTCATGCTTTTCTCCTTTCAGATACCCAAGAACCGCTACTTAGACGAGCAATGGGTGATGATGATGAAACATGATCCTCCGTTTCATCCTCTCAGTTACCAGCTCAAATATTGACATTGTCACTTTATGGAGTAGTGGAGAGATTGAATCTGCACCTAGTGGGACATTGGACACATATGGCTTGCAGCCAGGCCAGAGGGAACAGTTAGCGTTGGTGCCAGCATGTTGGAGGGCAAGATTATACATGTTTATGTTTATTTATTAGTGTCACAAGTCAGCTTACATTAACACTGCAGTGAAATCCCCTAGTTGCCACACTCCGGCGCCTGTTCAGGTACACAGAGGGAGAATTTAGCATGGCCAGTCCACCTAACCAGTGCATTTTCGGGATTGTGGGAGGAAACTGGAGCACCTGTAGGAAACCCATGCAGACAAGGGGAGAACATGTAGACTCCACACAGACAGCGACCAAGCCAGGAATCGAACCTGGACCCCTCGCACTGTGAGGCAGCAGTGCTGACCACTGTGCCACAGTTGGTTCTCCTTCAGAGGACTTTAGAACAAAGAACATAGAACACTACAGCACAAACAGGCCCTTCGGCCCACAAGTTGTGCCGATCATATCAGTACCTAACAGGCCATAGAACTATCTATAACTCCCAATCCCATTAAATCCAATGTACTCATCCAGAAGTCTCTTAAAAGACTCCAGCGAGTTTGCCTCTACCACCACTGACGGCAGCCGATTCCATTCACTCACCACTCTCTCAGTGAAAAACTTACCTCTAACATCTCCTCTGTACTTGCCCCGCAGCACCTTAAACCTGTGTTCTCTCGTAGCGACCATTTCAGCCCGGGGAAATAGCCTCCAAGAATTGACTCTACCTACTTCTCTCAACATCTTATAAACCTCTATCAGGTTGTCTCTCAACCTTCATCTCTCCAGGGAGAAGAGATCTAGCTCTCTCAACCTATCTTCATAAGGCATGCCCCCAAGTCCAGGCAATATCCTTGTAAATCTCCTCTGCACCCTCTCACAAGCTTCCACATCCCTCCTACAGTGAGGCGACCAGAACTGCACACAATACTCCAAGTGGGGTCTGACAAGGGTCTTATAAAGTTGCAACATTACCTCCCGACTCCTAAACTCAATCCCTCTATTAATGAAGGCCAGTACGCCATATGCCTTCTTGACCACATCCTCCACTTGCGGGGCAGATTTAAGAGTCCTATGGACCCGGACCTCAAGATCCTTCTGCTCCTCAACACTGCCAAGACTCCTACCCTTGATATTATACTCCTTCATCCCATTGGTCCTGCCAAAATGGACCACCACACATTTATCCACATTGAAGTTCATCTGCCACTTCTCCGCCCAGTCTTGCATCCTATCTGTGTCTCGCTGCAACTTCAGACATCCCTCCAGACTATCCACAACACCACCAACCTTTGTATCGTTGGCGAACTTACCCATCCCTCCACTTCCTCATCCAGGTCATTTATGAAAATGACAAACAGCAAGGGTCCTAGAACAGATCCCTGGGGCACTCCACTGGTAACTGACCTCCATGCAGAAAAAGACCCATCCACAATCACTCTCTGCCTTCTGCAGGCAAGCCAGTTCTGGATCCACAAGGCCAAAGCCCCTTGTATCCCATGCCCTCTCACTATCTCAAGAAGTCTTGCATGGGGGACCTTATCAAACGCCTTGCTGAAATCCATGTAAACCATGTCCACTGCTCTTCCTTCGTCAATGTGTTCAGTCACATTTTCAAAGAAGTCAACTAGGCTCCTAACGCATGATCTGCCCTTAACAAAGCCATGTTGACTATTTCTAATCATGTTGAACTTCTCTAAATGCTCATAAATCCTATCCCTCAGAATCCTCTCCATCAACTTACCGACGACTGAGGCCAGACTCACTGTTCGATAATTGCCCGGGCTATCCCTATTTGATGATGACTTTGATGATGAACAGTAGAAAAAAGGCTGATGTATAGGTACGGAGAAAACTTGGTGTACTATTCGAAAGCCCAGTCACTCGCAAGGAGAATGCAACACCAACCTTGCACAGAGTATGGAGCCCTGTCTCTCCAGTGTGTAAGTGGTGGCCAACTCCATTAACACTTTCGGAGCCAATGTCTCAACTTCCATTGCAGAATGAACAGCAACATGTGAGTGCTGCTGCGGGAGTTCAGACAGAAATCATGCAACCTCACTGCCGCCTTGTTGTTGAAAAATACCAATGCTTAAAGGGCCAGGGGATGTCACAGCAGATTGGCAATTTGTCCTCCAAAATACTGTTCCGGTTGCTGAAGTGCCACACTGGTGGGTTGTCAGTGACACAATGAAGCAAAACTTGCTGTTCCAACTTTACTGATGACACAAAAGTAGTTAGGAAGATAAATTGTGAAGAGGACATAAGGAGGCTACAGGACATAAATTAAGTGAGTGGGCAAAGATCTGGCAAATGGGCTAATATGTTAGAAAATATGAAATTGTTCATTTTGGCAGGAACAACAAAAAAGAAGCTTAGAGTAGGCAATGGAGTATTGTGACTGACAGAAGTTTATTCTTTGGTTCAGGTGTTCTATAGTTCACTGGGGGGAGTTTCCAGTTCTTTTTCTAGCTGCAATGTTTCTGCTGATTGATCAACATTCACAGTTAGAGTTTTAGATGTTTCTGCAAAAGATGGCTATTTTGCAGGAGTCCTGCCTCAGTTACTGTATCACCTTCAGTGAGGAAAATTTTCTCACAACACACGCACACACACACACTGGTCAGCTGGTCAAATTGGAATCCACTAGTTAGTTCAGACAGTTATGTGGGCTGTATGGCTTATTCCTGTCCCAATGTTCTTTTACCCAGGATCTTTGGCTGAATGTCATCCAACCATCTCTAGAGAAAGATCTGCATTCAAACAACAGAATCTCAGAGAAAAAGATTTATTTCTGGTAGATTCCAGTCTTCAAATCCAGAGATGAAAAGAGAGACCAATGCTTTCTAACAATTCCAAGCAGCATCTAATCTTGATTTCTCTGTGTAAGCCTAGCTCCACCTAGTTACATGATTTTCTATCAATCAGCCTCACCAAGCCCCACTCTGCACACCCCACAGGAACTCTAAGATAAGAGAGCAGCATTAGTTCATACTAAAACAAGCATTCTTGCAATTAGGAGCAACTAAGTTGCTGCGGTAAGAACAGAGGCTGCTGGTTACACATCCAGTGGTACTGATGTTAGAACAGACTGTTAACAAAACAATCTCGCACAAGATACATGGCTCAACTACATTTCTTAAAGGAGCAGTATCGTCACAGTGTATTATGAATGTGTTCACTCACTCAGAGTTACCCAACTATCTGCAGTTACAGAACAAGACTGGAATCTTATAGGAAACAAACCCAGAGGCAGTCAACAATTTATGAGATAGAGGAATAATGAGTGCGGTTTTTCCCCCTGTGCAGAACCAGCTGTATGGAAGTATGGATTGGAGAAAGGGCTTTAAAACTAAAAGGTCTGATTCACTAAGTTTCACTCAGGTTCTAACACCTGAGACTGTCAAGAATCTGTCCACAGTATGGTAAATGAACATGGTACATGTGTGGATACTGCTGTAGATGTCAAGAGATAGTTGCCTTGCTTCAAGCAGGATCAGTTGTTCTCCATGAATTGAATCATTGATTTAACTCTTTAAGTGCAGGCTCACATCCAACCAATTTCCCATTCCATGAACCACCCCCCCCCCCCCCCCCCCCCCCCCCCCACCAACCCGCCCCAAACCCTGTCACTAGTGGACATTGTGCTGCAAGGGGGTGGACGATCTGGGGTTCGAAAGGGGTTACGTATGTAAAATCAGTTTTCCGATGGTGGGATTCAATGTTGGGAAATGAGGGATTGCAGTCCCAGCCATCACGGCAAGGTAACGGCACACTGCCAGTCCTGTCAGGAAGCCCTTTGGCATCCCATTGACGGGATGAAACTTAACCCCAACTGTAATGTTCCTCACCCTGACCAATCATTCCCGATTCCATTGGACCCTGCCGGACAAATGTGCCATCCACTTGTCAGGACTTAACAAACTGGAGGTCTGGGGCAGCTCTCAGATGCTGGACAAGTTGGAGCACTCTGAGGCTAGTGGTTTTCTCAGCACCATTTGAGCTACTGGTTTGGAAGGCTGTTGCTTGGGTGGACTCTCCAGCAGTGTTTGCGTCACTCGGATGGGCCCTCCTTTAAGCTCTGGCACTGATTAAATGATGTGGAGATGCCAGCTTTGGACTGAGCTAACACAGTAAGGAGTCTCACAACACTAGGTTAAAGTCCAACACATTCATTTGATGATAAATGATTAAATCATCAATTGAATGAAACATGCAACAGGTGAGTTTCAGCATGAGGTTGGTCATCTTCCTGTTGTAGGGACAAGGAGATAGAGAGGAAAGGGAAGAAGCAATGAATTGGAATGTGGAGGGCCAGTCAGGGGATCACAAATGGAGGAAGGAATGTAAAGCAGTTGTGGCTTAGGATTGGGGAAGCAAGAGTATGAAACCCCTGACCGTTCTGATTTCCGTGGTGGGCAGGACGGTAAAATTCCACCCTTATAATCCTAAAATGTGTAGGTTAGATGGATTAGCCATGTTGTATGTGAGGGATTATGATGATAGAGGAAGTGAGAGGGCCTGGGTAAGATACCCTGTCAGAGAGTCAGTGCAGATTTGATGGACCAAATGCATTGGTCCATCTGCACTATAGGGATTCTAAAATTCTAAAACCTACTCCTTGTAGGTTATTCACAGACAGCTGCTGTTGCCTTTTTAAAGCGTACATACAACTAGAGTGAAAATGAGGAGTGACAACATGTTGCCTTCACGATCTTGAAGGCAATGGTTTTCCCAAAAGATGCTAACCATTTGAGTCACTTTCTTTATTGTTCTTTGTTCTGCTTCTGTATTTGATATTTCAATCATATAGTTAGTGATGTTAATTGAAAAAAGCTGCTTATTGTTAGTGAGTTTTGCCATACAGTTTCATTTTTGATGGCTTAAGATAAGCCAGCAACATCTGTTGCAGCTCATAAAAAATGGTATTCTACATTTTAAGGCAATGAAAATTTTTGTATGAGTTTTCTGGTGAGTCGGAGGCATTGTAAGATCTGGTCTGTTCGAATGGTTTGACATACATGGTATTAATTGAATTCAAGGCTTATTCCCTAAAAATAATTGAAAAGAAAACCTTACTTTCTTCAAAAGAGGCATTTCATAATTTAAAATCCATGTTGATGGTTAACTAAACTCATACATATCAAAGCTTTGAAATGTTTGCTCTGTATCACAATCTCAGTTGGTGCTACGACTGAACAGGAAGATTCCAGCATGAAACCCTGGCACCGAGGTTGGAACGTAAACTTTTTATTAGAAAATGTGGAGTCACAGGAATGTAAATTATTTTCAACAACAAGAAAAGAAAAACATTTATTAAACATGAAAAGTTTAATTATAATATAATATTCATTGGCTTCTCCTTTATCTGCACAAATCTGTACAGTTTTCAGAGGTAACAAAGTTGACATAATCCTCCCATTTGACCATAGGCTGCCATCCACTTTGAGGGGATGCAGTGACTGGTGGTGATTTAATCCAAGGGTCACCACATCTTAAGCGAGGAGCAAAGTTGAGGATACCACACTCTGAAATCAAATGTCCAATGCTATCCAATGACCATCTATGGTTTTCCCCTCAAATTCCCCCCAGATGATTGTCACATGGGTTTTTTCCAAACCGTACTCTCAAAAAGTGGTGCTTTAAAATCTTCTTTCAAACAATGGTTTCCAACAGCTGTTCCATTAAAAAGCCACACCAGGTTTTCTGCCTATCCATTCAGATAAAGTTCCACTCCACTTTTTAACAAGAAATCCAATACTAGATTTCCATACCTGCTTTCAAGTTTCCTTTGTCTTAGATGGTTTTATGTAAAGTTCAAAATTTGCAGAGTTACTTCAACTCATGCTCCACAGGCTGTAGTATAATCTCACAAATCTGAAAGCACTTCAGATAGCTTTTGGACTCTTCAGCCTTTTTCTCTGCTCTGACTGTCTTTACTGAATATTTCTCTGTTCTAATATCTTTAACCTCAGACTTTTTGGAAACTTCTCTTCATTTCTCTAATTTCCTTAACTCGATGCTATTTAGATCTCTGCACTTACTTTCTTAACCATTACTCCATGGTATGGTTTTTCTTTTAGCAAAGCTGACAGAGATGTTCCTTTTTAGCCTTCTAAAACTAATTACTCCTAGCAGAGCAATGAGAGCTGCCTTCTCTCTCACTATCTATGTCCAACTGCTGTATACCCAGCTAAAACTAAACTCAAAATCCTTCCTATCCTAAGAGATTCAGTTGTTACTAAGCAAAAACTTTGTTCTTGCCAGCTTTTTTACCTTTCATTCCTCTAACTATAATGGAGGCAAAGTTTGCACTGAATAAATACCTATACAAACAAACACCTTTGCCTAACATGTATCTACCTATAGGATTAGGTTTCCTTATACAGAAACACAAATTAAACTCCAATTAAACTATATCTTATTTCTGCTCTTCACCCATACAAGTATAAATTCCTTGCAACCACGTGTTTCCCTAACTTATGTAAAAATATTAATGCGCTGCATTGTCACACAATTGTCTACCATCCTCCCTCTTGAAATTAGGCACATTCAATGTTTCATGTATGCCAACAGTCCTCCTGTACCTCACTGCGTGATCGTCCTTTACGTACAAACTCCTATGTTGTGTTTCAAGAGGCCAGTCTTTGCCTGTTCATTACAATCAGTCTGATCCTATCTTTATCCACTGTCTCCAGAAATCCATTTCCTAGCAAGAGGCCTTGGAGTGTGAGAGATTGAAGCCCTATCTGTGTTGCTCTTCTCACAAGATGAAGCTTACAAGGTCCATTGCAGTCTTCACTGCCACTGTGGTTAGGATTAGCTACAGCACACACCAGGATCAAATCCAGGTTGTCTCTGATCTGTGTGAGTCAATACCATACTAAATGGATTCTTAATCCAACAGCAGGGAAGTAAAAAATGTATTGAATCTATTGGCTTGAACACAAAATCCAGATTGAATGTATGGCATTGAATAGGGGATGCCATGAAGAAGGAGGTGATGGCTTAGTGGTATTATCACTGGACTAATAACCCAGAAGATCAGCTCATGGGGATCCAGGTTCAAATTCCACCACAGTGGATGAAGTTTGAATTTAATAAAACAAATCTGGAATTAAGAACCTACTGATAACCATGAAGCCATTCTTGACTGTCGGAAAAAAAATGTCCTTAGGGAAGGAAACCTGCTGTCTTTACCTGGTCTAGCCAATAATTGACACCAGAATAACAGCAATGTGGCTGACTCACAACTGCTGTCTGAAATGACCCAGCAAGCCACTTGTTCAAGGATGACTAGGGATGGGCAAGAGATGTTGGCCAACCAGTGACACCCATGCCCCACGAATGAATTTAAAAAAATGAGAGGTACAGATCAGGATGGTCTTAGGTGGATTTCAGGCAGAATGGGATTACTAAATATACTCCAAATCCAATTCAAATCCTTAGATTGGGATTATCTTCAGTACACTGAGAACTCCCAGCAAGCAAACAATTTAGCCAATTTGATTCATTGCATGAAATATCATGAAACAACTGAAGATATGGGATAGTGCAAAGGCTACAGGCACTGACTATATTCTAGCAATAGTAACAAAGACTCAAAGTCTCGCCAAGCTATTCCAATGCAGTTACAACACTAATGCCTACCCTACAATCTGGAAAATTGTTATTGTGTATATTCTGTACTCAAAAAGGCAGGTGGTGAGGGGAGGTGGGGGGGGGTGGTGGTGGGGGTGGGGGGGAGCTGCATGAATAACCTCAGTCGGGCAAGAATTGAACTTACACCATTGGTATTTCTCTGCATCAGCCATCCAGCTAACTGAGCTAACCAACTTCCCGACCAGGTATCTTGTGTCCAGCAGATATAGCTAATCCCAGGGAAGGAGAAAAAGAAGATAAGTCTATTTATGCAATGATGAAAAAATGTAATATTTGAAAATGGGTGAGCACAATTTCCTAATCTTGTTGAAAGATTGACGCAGGTGCTGAGTCATGAACTCTACTTTCTAGTCACTTTTAATGTCCATGTGTAATTTGTTCAGATAAAATGAAATACTGTCAGTGGCAGATCTTTGAAGAGTTTCTATCAGTAAAGAATTGCAGGAATTTATTAGGTATTTTGAATTTCTTTAGCTGTGTTTCTTCTGGGTCTAAAGACTTCCTGAGTCAGTGGTCCTGGAGTGCAATGGTATAGCATTTCAAAGATTTTGAGGAATGGGTCCTATAACACAGCTGGGCAGGTCAGGACCGGAGAAAAGAACACATTCCCTTAATGCAGGGCAAGACTGCAACAATTTTCTGTTTGCTTTCATCCCAGCATTAGCGCAACAGGCGGGAGACAAGGAGAACTTGTACAGGATCTCGTAACAGGCTGTTGGATGTGTTGACTGGTGGGGAGGTTCACTTAAAATCCAGTGCGTGTGGTTGATGTTGTAACTTATAAGCAAAGAAATTATAAATAACTGCCAAGATGTCCGCACATGCTCGTGGAATTCTGATTAAGCTCTTTTTTATGAACCTTATAAAATCATTAATGAGACATTTGAGCTTAAAAGTGAGATCAGAATACATTGGAAACTGTTACAAAGATGGTGGGTGGAACTTTTTTACTGCTGTATTTAAGCTTTCTTTTTATAATTTACCTAATGATTTGTTCCACAGTCAGTGGAAGGTAGGCTGAATGCTAGATATTTACAGTTCTTTTGCTCGTTTATTGGCTACCTTGAAACTTTCTCTGGCAGTCAGAGATGACTTCACATACCCACTTTCGCACACTGCTACCTCCACTACCACCACCACCCCGCACCCCCCCAATTTCTGTGTAAAATATCCCACACAAACACAAATTGCTTACTATATGGGCATAATAATGTAATGCAGCACGTCGCTTGAGTGTGAAATTATTAGCGTGTCAGTCTTGTTTTTAACCAACAACTGGACAAGGAAATGAGGCAGATGAGTTACTATCATGGAAATTATTTTTTATTATTCATTTATGGCATGTGGATGTCCCTGGTTGGACACCTTTTATTGCCCACCTCTAGTTGCCCTTGGAGAGCAATTGAGAGTCAACTACATTATTGTAGCTCTGGAGTCTCACCTAGGCCAGACCTGGTAAGGGCGGCAGATCTCCTTCCTTTATTACATTAATGAACTATATGGATTTTTCTGACAATCGATAATAGTTTCATGGTCATCAATAAATTCTTAATTCCAGATATTTTTTATTGAATTTAAATTCTACCACCTGCCATGGCGGGATTCGAACACGGGTCCCCACAACATTAGCTGAGTTTTTTTGAATTAATAATATAGCAACAACACATCACCTCCCCACTATCCTGTTTTTGTCAGAAACCGTTCAAAAGCAATTTAAACTGCAACTGACTGAGATCGGAAGTGTAACTGAAAAATGTCTGATAAACATATTCAAATTAAGATTTGCATCCAGATGCCATTTTAACTTCTGCCTATCCAATGGCCACCTCCACTCAGTAAATCCTTGTGGAAGAGGCCTTTACACTGATTGAGACAGTTAAAAGAACTCTGCCAATCAGTTTACTTAGTATCTGGTGGCAAATAAAGTGTCAATCAGGCACATGTCTCGTGTTATTTGAGTAATAAGGATCTCTGCATATTTGTGATTTGTGCATTGTGATTGTAGTAGATATAGGGTTAATGTAAAACTGATACAGTTCTGGTCAGAGGTAAAAGGTCACATGACACCTATGCAAGGACAGTGTAGTGTTGGATAGAGCTGCTTGTAAACCAAAGCATGGAGACAGCTTCCTTCTTCTGCCTTTTGCTTTTTATTGTTCTAGAAGAGTAATTTGGAGTATTACGTGCAGTTCTGGTCACTACCAGAAAGATAGTGACAAAAACAGTTGAAGAAGGACAGGCTGTTGATGTCGTCTACATGGATTTCAGTAAGGCGTTTGACAAGGTTCCTCATGGTAGACTGATAGAGAAGGTGAAGGCGCATGGGATACAGGGTCGGGTATGTAGATGGGTCGAGAACTGGCTCGGGAGGAGGAGACAGAGGGTAGTAGTGGAAGGCTCTTTTTCCGGCTGGAAGCCTGTCACTAGTGGAGTGCCACAAGGCTCAGTACTAGGTCCTCTTCTATTTGTGGTCTACATAAACGACTTGGAAGTTGGGGTAGGTGGTGAGATCAGCAAATTTGCTGATGACACCAAGATGCTTGGATTGGCGGGTACAGAAGAGCAGTGTCAGGCAATACAACAGGACATAGACAGGTTGGTAGACTGGGCAGATAGATGGCAAATGGAATTTAATCCGGATAAATGCGAGGTGATGCATTTTGGCCGGAAAAATGTAGAAGAGAGTTATAGGATAAAAGGTAAAACTATACGGAGCATAGAGACGCAGAGAGACTTGGGGGTGCAGGTTCACAAGTCTCTGAAGGTGTCCTCACAGGTGGAGAAGGTGATAAAGAAGGCGTATAGTATGTTAGCTTTCATAGAAAAGGGTATAGAATACAAGAGTAGGAGTTTGATGTTGCAGTTGTATAGAACTTTGGTTAGGCCTCACTTGGAATACTGCGCCCAGTTCTGGTCGCCGTACTATCGGAAGGATGTGGAGTCCTTGGAGAGAGTGCAGAGGAGGTTTACCAGGATGCTGCCTGGTATGGAAGGACTGTCTTATGAGGAACGATTAGATAGACTGGGGTTGTTTTCCCTTGAAAGACGTCGGCTTAGAGGGGATCTCATAGAGGTGTATAAGATTATAAGGGGTATAGATAGAGTAAATGGAGGTAAACTTTTTCCACCTTTAGAAATGGATAGGACGAGGGGTCATGGCCATAGGGTGAGGGGGGCTATGTATAGGACGAATATTAGAGGGCAGTTTTTCACACAAAGGGTAGTGGGGGTGTGGAATGCACTGCCGAGTAAGGTGGTGGGAGCAGGCACGCTGGGGCTGTTTAAGGGTCTCTTGGACAGCCACATGAGCGGTATGCAGATAGAGGGATATATTAGGACTGTTTAACTACGGCTTTTTTCCACAGATAATTCAGTCCATACTTGACCAACATTGAGCATGCATTCAGCAGGTGGTGCAGGTACAGCTCTTGGATGTTGATTCATGGGTTGCCTGGTACCTCATGTCGTAAATGAGTGCTTTATGTGGACCATCTGAAGGGCACCATGACAGCTCAGAGACTATCGATGTGGCTGTGCAGACACTTGGAATTGGGCCGGTGTCTGCGGGAGTTTGCGCGTTCTCCCCGTGGTTGCGTGGGTTTTCTCCGGGCACTCCGGTTTCCTCCCACAACCCAAAAATTCGCTCTTAGGCTGATTGGGAAACAAATTGTCCCTATAGTGAGAATTTTCCATATTAGGAATAATATATATATTATTATATAGGAATATTAAAATAGGATAATGGATTTGCTACTATATAGTATGACGGCGGCGCGGGCTCGTTGGGCCGAAGGGCCTGTTTCCCGTGCTGTGTTGCTTAAAAAAAAATGTGGAAGCATTGGAGAGACTGTGAAGTTCACCGGGAGGGTTGCCTGGTCTTGAGGGTATTCACTTTGAGGAGAAGTTGAATAAAGTAGGATTGTTTTCCTTGGAAAGACAGAGACTGAGAGAAGAACTGATAGAGGTCGACAAAATTATGAGAGGCATAGACAGGGTGGCTAGTCAAAAGTTTTTCTTAGGACAGAAATGTCAATTACAAGATGAGAGGGGAAAAGTTTGAGAGCGATATGTGGGGGTAATTTTTCATGCAGAGAGTGATGGGTGCCTCAAATGGGAATTAAAGTGCTTAGAGTACTTACACGATCCTACCTGCCATTCATTCCATGCTCCTGCTGCAGCAAGGTAGGAGAATTTTGTGGTCAGCCAAATCTCCATTCACTGCAGCAGGATGAGACAATCCCACCAACATGAATGGTGGTAAGATTCCTTCCTCAGGGTCTCTTTATGGCATCAGTGGAGTAAGTTTGAAACCAAGTGAGTAATCCGTCTTGCTAGTCAGAAAACCTATCAGTTCACTGCCCACTGTCATTCTCCAGTGAGTATCATTTCTCCCCCAATGTGTTTAATTGGGGGAGTTTTTACTATTGGTCTTTACTACTTGAAAAATCTAAACAGAGAAACAGTTATAGGCCATTTAGCTTCTCAGCCCTGTTCAGTATGAGATCATCAATCTACACCCGTCTTTGCTTCATATATCTAATACCTTTACTTTTTAGGGATGACATGGTGGCACAGTAGTTAGCATTGCTGTCTCACAGCATCAAGGACCTGGGTTTGATTCCCTGCTTAGGTTACTGTTTGTGCGGAGTCTGCACATTCTCTCCATGATAACGTGGGTTTCCTCCGGGTGTTCCGGTTTCCTCTTACATTCTGAAAGACATGCTGGTTAGTGCATTGACTCGAATAGGCGCCAGACTGTGGCGACTAAGGGAATTTCACAGTAACTTCATTGCAGTGCTAATGTATGCCTTACTTGTGTCTAATAAATAAACTTAAAACTTTCACAGTGCCAGGGACCTGGATTTAATTCTAGCCTCGGTGACAGTCTACGTGAAGTTTGCACATTCTTCCCGTGACTGTGTGGGTTTCCTCCGGGTGCTCTGGTTTTCTCCCACAGTCCAAAGATGTGCAAGTCAGGTTGACTGGCCATGCTAAGTTGCTTATATGGAAAAGCAAGCAGTTACTTCCAGTTTCTAAAAGAAACAAGAAATCTCTGTTTCTCTTTTTGTCTCTGGAGGCTGCTGTTTGGATCTGCTGGGAGAAATATGTCTCTCTCTCTCTCTCTCTCTCTCTCTGTCTCTCTCTAGAAGTGCTCTGGAAGTTCGAAGACAGGCAGCCCAAATACAAGCATGTGTTGCTAACTGATTTAGAAGAGGAGTTTAAGACCGTAAGAGAGATACTTGATACTTGAATTGGAATAAATAGAGATAGATTTTTTGCAACTAAGATTTGGACCTTGTTATGTTAATTATTTCATTTTGTAAAAGTTAAGCTAATTCATTCATTATAGTTAAACTGTTGTAAATAAAGTTGTTTTGATAAAAGCTTCCTAGTGTGTCAATAGAATCACCTTATCCTCACACTGAAATGGCTCAGCAAGACATTCAGTTATATTAATCCAAGGAATGGGCAATAAATAATAGCCAGCCAATGATGACTATGTCATACCTGGTTCCAAAATGATCCTTGGAGATATTTAATTTAGACGAGTGGCAACAAAACTTCCAGGAATTTCCAAAATTTATTAACTCTATACAAGTATGGAGTGGCATGGTGGCATACTGGTTAGCCTCACATTACCAAGGATCTGGGTTTGATTCCCAATTTGGGCCACTGTCTATGTGAATTTGTACATTTTTCCCATGTCTGCAGGGAGCAATTGGAGGGCAGAGCAAAGCAGCATTGTGAATATAAAACTAACTAATCTTGGGGATTCGTGGTCTAGTCCGCAGCGAGCAGTCAGAAGGCAAAGCAGAGTGGCACTATGAGTATAAAACTAAGTTACCTTGGTGACCAGAAGGTGATTGATGGTTGCATGTCATGTTTGCATAAGTGCAGTCACTGTGACCTGAAGGTGATTTGTGGAGAAGCTGCTGTGAAGGAACAGTTAAACTCCAAATACTACTTCAGTATTTCCCTCCATCCCTCCTCCTCTAACAAAGTATCAACATGTTGTGTTTGGTTGAAATCATTAGGTTGTACTTTAGCTTCATTTGAGGCAATTTTTAAGTGTCATCTCAGTTTTTTGGCGAAGATGCAAATGAGATCAAGCCTTGGAGGAGGAGCTACGCCTACTCCAATCAGTTTGGATCACGTAGATCAAGCCCAAAATAGGAGGTGAGAGCCCTGTCTTGTCAGCTTGGATCAGAAATGTCTCAACTTATTGAGACTCTGAATTATACTTGATTTGACTGAATTGGAATAAAAACAAAAAAAAAATGGCAGGAGGACCACAAGCAAGGGAGAGATGAACTGCAATTTTTTTTTATCCTTTTACCTGTATAAGGGCAATATGGCAGCTAGGGCGGTGACATGCTCCTCCTGCCAGGTGTGGGCAATTAGGGAGCGATCTCGTCTCCCTGGCAACTTTGTCTGCAGGAAGCATGTTCATTTGCAGCTTGTCCCAGACCACGTTGTTCGGTTGGAGCAGCAGGTGGATGCACTGCGGAGCATATAGTGGGCAGAGAGTGTGATAGATATTGGTTACAGCAAGGTTGTCACATCACAGGTTCAGACAGGTAGATGGGTGAGTGCCAAGAAAGGCAGGCAGGTAGTGCAAGAGTCTCCTATGTTTATTCCCATTTCAAATAGGGTATAGCATTCTGGATACTGTTGAGGGGGATAACCTGTCAGCAGCCAGGCTTGTGACACCACAGCTGGTTCCGCTGTGGGACAGCATCTGGCAAAGAGCAAGTGAGCAGTAGTATTAAAAGATTCGCTTGTTAGAGGCACAGACAGGCATTTCTGTGGCTGCAATTGAGACTCCAGGATAGTGTGTTGCCTCCCTAGTGCCAGGGTCAAAGACGTCTCTGAGCAATTGCAGGACATTCTTAAGAGGGAGGGTGAGCAGCCAGAGATCATTGTACATATTGGTACCAATGACATAGGTAGGAAAAGGGATGAGGTCCTGAAATGTGAGTATAGGGAGTTAGGCAGAAGGCTAATGTGCAGGACCTCAAAGGTAATAATGTCAGGACTGTTACTGGCATCACATGCTAATAAGGATAGGAATAGGAGGATTCGGCAGATGAATGCCTGGCTTGAGAGCAGATGCAGGGGGCAGGAATTTAGATTTTTTTGGATCATTATGATCTTTTCTGGGAAAGGGATCTTTTGAAACGGCTGTTCAAAAGGGATGGGTTACATTTGAACTGGAGGAGGACTAACATCCTGGCGGGGAGATTTGTTAGAGCCACTCAGGAGGGTTTAAACTAGCATCCAAAGCAGTAGGGAGCAGAAGAGAAGTTTGAGGACAGCACAGGAGTTAAAGAGAGCAAATTAATTAGTAAAGGCAGTGTCAGTAATTGTAGTACCAGACAGATCAGGCAAAAGCAAGACAGGGCACAAGGGAAGCCAGATCAAACTGCATTTATTTGAATGCAGGAAGCCTGATGGGCAAGGCAGATGAACTCAGGGCATTGATGGGTATGTGGGACTGGGATATTATAGTAATTGCTGAAACATGGCTAAGGGAGGGACAGGACTGGCAGCTTAATGTTCCAGGGCACGGATGCTATAGGAAAGATAGAACAGGAGTAAGAGAGGAGGGGGCGTTGCACTTTTGATTGGGGAAAGCGTCATGGATGTACTTAGAGGGGATATATCCAAAGGTTTGGCTACTGTGTCTATATGGATAGAACTGAGAAATAAGAACGGGGAAATCACTTTGATAGGGTTGTACTATAGCCCCCAAATAGTCAGCAGGAAATTGAGGAGCAAATATGTAAGATTACAGATAGCTCCAAGAAAAATAGGGTGATGGAGATTTTAATTTTCCCAACATTGACTGGAACAACCATTGTATTAGAGGGTTAGATGGAGAGAAATTTGTTGAGTGTATTCAGGGGCAATTTCTCATTCAGTATGTGGATGGCCCAACTAGAGACGGGGCAAAACTTAACCTTCTCTTGAGAAATAAGGAAGAGCAGATGATGTAAGTGTTGGTGAGGGATCACTTTGGGACCAGTGACCACAATTCTATTAGTTTTAAGATAGCTATGAGGAATAATAGGTCTGTCCCAAAAAGTTAAAATTCTAAACTGGGGCAAGGCCAATTTTGATGGTATCAGGCAGGAACTTTCAAATGCTAATTGGGGGAGCCTGTAGGAAGGCAAAGGGATGTCTTGTCAATGGCATGCTTTCAAAAGTGTGTTAACCAGGGTTCAGGGTAAACACATTCCTCTTAGAGTGAAGGCAAAACTGGCAGAAGTGGGGAACCTTGGATGACTGGGGATATTGAGGCCCTGTTCAAGAAGAAGAAAGAGACACATGACATGCATAGGCAGCTGGGATCTACTGAATCTCTTGAAAAGTATAGGGGATATAGGAGTAAAGTTAAGAGGGAAATCTGGAAGGCAAAAAGGGGACACAAAATTGTTTTGGCAGATAAGGTAAAGGAGAATCCAAAGAGCTTCTACAAATTCATAGAGGGTAAAAGAGTAACAAGGGAGAGAGTAGGTTCTCTTAAGGATCAAAAAGGTCACCTATGTGCAAATCAATAAGAGATGGGTGAGATCCAAAATTAATATTTCTCATCAGTATTTACTGTTGAGAAAAGCATGTATGTTAGGTAACTTAGAGAAATAAATAGTGATGTTTTGAGAAGTGTACATATTGCAGAGAAAGGTGCTGGGAATCTTAAAGATCAAGGTAAATAAATAAATTTGTATCATCAAATATCTAGCCAAGATATTTGTATCATCAATAGTCACAGGTGACGTGCCTGAAGATTGGAGAGTGGCAAATGTTGTACCTTTGTTTAAAAAGGGCTGCAGGGAAAAACCTGGGAACTATAGGCCAGTGAGCCTCACATCTGTGGTGGGTAAATCTTTCGAAGATATTTTAAGAGACAGGATCTACAGGCATTTAAAGATGCAAGGACTGATTAGGGACAGTCAGCATGGCTTTGTAAGTGGAAAATCGTGCCTCACAAATTTAATTGAGTTTTTTGAAGGGGTAACCAAGAAGGTAGATGAGGGCAGTGCAGTTGATGTTGCTTTCATGAACTTTAGCAAGGCTTTTGACAAGGTACCGCACGATAAGTTGTTGCATAAAGTTTAGTCTCATGGGATTCACAGTGAGCTATCTAAATGGATACAAAATTGGTTTCTTGACAGAAATCAGAGGGTGGTTGTACAGAGTTGTTTTTCAAACTGGAGGCCTATGCCAGCAGTAAGCCTCAAGGATCAGTGCTGGGTCCACCTTTATTTGTCATTTATATTAGTGATTTGAATGAGAATGTAGGGGGCAAGGTTAGTAAGTTTGCAGATAACACCAAGGTTGATGGCATAGTAGACAGTGAAAAAAGTTATCTCCAATTGCAACAGGATCTTGATCAATTGGGTCAATGGGCTGACGAATGGCAGATGGAGTTTAATTTAGACAAATGCAAGATGATGCATTTGTAGATTGTAGATTGAACCAGGGCAGGACTTATGTTAATGGTAGGGTGTTGGGGAGAGTTATAGAACAAAGAGATTTAGGGGTACATATTCATAGGTTTTTGAAAGTGGAGTCACAGGTGGACAAAGTGGTGAAGAAGGCATTTGGCATGCTTGGTTTCATTGATCTGAACATTGAATAAGGGAGTTGGGACATCTTGTTGAAATTGTACAAAACATTGGTAAGGCCACATTTGGAATACTGTGTGTAATTCTGGTCACCCTAGTTTAGAAAGGATGTTGTTAAACTAGAAAGAGAAGATTTACTAGGATGCTATCGGGCATAGGTTTAAGGTGAGAGGGGAGAGACACAAAAGTGTCCAGAGGGGTAATTTTTTCACACAGAGTTTCTGAAACAAGAAGTCAGAGGTAGTAGTAGAGGCAGGTCTAATTTTATCTTTTAAAAGCATTTAGATAATTACATGAATACAAAGGGTATAGACGGATATGGGCCAAATGCGGGCTTAGGAGTTTTAAAATAAAAAGGTGGCATGGACAAGTTGGGCCAGAGGGCTTGTTTCCATGCTGTAAACCTCTATGACTCTATGACCCTATGTCTGCGTGAGTTTCTTCCGGGTGCTCTGGTTTTCTCCCACAACCTAACAATATATGGGTTCAGTTGATGGCTGTCATAAATTGACCCTCGTGTCAGGGGAATTAGCAGGGTAAATGTGTGGTGTTACAGGAATAGGGCCTGGGTGGGATTGTGGTGGGTACAGACTTGATGAGCTGAATGGCCTCCTTCTCTGCTTTAGGGTTTCTATGAAAAGGTCAAATAAACATGAGTCTCCTTCCAGAACTATATCCCTGAGTTCTGGTGACATGATCTCACATTACTGATGACGCAATTTGCTGGAGTTATTAACCTTTGTATCACATTAGAGCCAACTGTATACATTTGAAAGGTGGATGGAAGCTAATGTTGGAACAAAGTGAGATCCCATCTTGCTCTGTGGAAACATGCAGCAGGACTCATTGATAGAACTGGATAACACAGGTAATCTATTTGAGGAAGGTTGTAACCTTCATTAGAATGAATACCAATTGAAGCAGATGATAGGATCTGCATTAAGTGGAGAGTAAACAAGAAATTTAGAATGTGCACTAGTCTTGGAACACCAGATTCTGTAACAATGCCTGGACAGTTGATTTTAATTTAACCTGACTGTCATTATGGGTTTTTCACTTCATATTCACTGTAGTGAGCTAATAAGGTCAAGGTGCCATTTTGTACTAAAACTGGATTCAAGAAGCCATTTTGTATTCTCTAATTTGTAACCACATGTATTAATCAAGAATTACTGTATAATTAGTACCCAGCCTGAAACAGATGATTAAGTAAGTAATATATAATTGAAGGAAGAGTAATTAATCAAGTAGTTATTAATTCTAATGCTTGAAGATTAAGATAATAATTTGCTGCTGTATGCTGTATGTCAGTGGCGTACAGGGAGCAGTTAGGCGCCAAATGAAACACGGATCTTATTCATCATTGGCCATCTGGGTCAGATGTCTGGAATGAAGATTTGTACAAACTCAGATAAAGGAGAGGTCATGGAGTATCTCACTGTCCCACTTCATGGAACAATATAAAAAAATTGGCCAAATCCAATAAAATTGCTGGGAAAGTCCTTGACTAGGAGTCATCGTTTGAAGATATGGTGTAAACCTTTAAATCGTAGAATCCCTATAGTGCAAAAGGGGGCTATTTGGCTCATTAAGCCTGCACTGACAATAATCCCATCCAGCCTTCATGCCCATAATCTCATATATTTACCTTGCTAATCACTCTGACACTAAGGGGCAATTTTGCATGGCCAATCAACCTAACTCGCACATCTTTGGGCTGTGGGAGAAAAGCAGAGTACCCAGCGGAAACCCACACCGACAAGGGACGAATGTGCAAACTCCACACAGGCTGTGACCCAAGCCAGGAATTGAACCCAGGTCCCTGACGCTGAGACAGCAGAGCTAACCACCATGCCACCATGCTGTCCCTCTGAGGTGAGGAGAAATTTCTTTACCCAGAGAGCGGTGGATGTGTGGAATTCATTACCACAGAAAGTAGCTGAGGCCTAAACATTGTCTGATTTCAAGAAGAAGTTAGAGATAACTCTTGGGGCTAAAGGGATATAGGGTAAAGGCGGGGGATCAGAATATTGAATTCGATGATCAGCCGTAATCACAATAAATAGTGGAACAGGCTCAAAGGGCCGAATGGCCTAGTCTTGCTTTTAGTTCCAGTGTTTCTATGTCTCTATTAGCTCACTAACAATAAATGACAACAGGCTTGATTCAAAATGAGGTAATGCTAATTCAAGGGTTAAAATGGATTTTGGGAACCATCTTGATATTTGCAAGTTTGACAAGAGTGGTGGAGATAATGAGTGCGCCCCGCAGGATTTTTGGAAATCTCTGTCGGTTCATGAACCTGTGGAAGATTCACACTTCTATCTGGCATCGAAACTGTGAAAGTTGGTCTGCATTTGAGAAATATACCTTTACTTCTGCTGTGATTTACCATCCAGAATTCTGCTTTTGCCTGAATTTGTTAAAGACTTGTCAAAACCAGAGTGAATCTATTGAGCTGGAGAGGGCAAGGTCAGATCACATAAATCTCTGTAAATGTTCACCACTCGATTTTAACTCGTGGAGAGGGACTGCAGCAAAGCCAGCTGCGTGGTACCCCTGGGAGCACAGGCAGTCAGGCGCGGCCAATTTTAACAAGTGAACCTCATTAACATGCCACTTGCTGACTTAAAAGACCAGGAAATTGGCAGGATCTGACTACCCGGCTGTTCAAACAGGGCAGCATAAGGCCATCATCAGGAAACTTCGAACGTGGTTCCCAGCATGTGTAAGAATTCTGGTGAGGGGCGGGTAGAAACTGAGATCGTGGGAAGCCCAGAATTTCTTTTGAAAACTCTTGCTCCTCCAAACCCACTAGAATTTTTTTTTTAAAATTATCAATTTACCACGCTGTGCCTCTTCCGACCCTGTCTTCTGTTTCCAATTGGTTTGGTTTAGTGGGGAATGCAAGGTTGCTCTCTTGCTTCAGGCTCAGGTTAAGATAGCAGATGAGTGCCATCATATTTAAAGAGGACCCCATTGCCTTGGCATAGGTATCCATGTTAGGTGCCTGTAATTTAAAGTTGCTGCCAGCCAGATTGGATTGAGAAAGGTTGGATGGCATGGTGGCACAGTGGTTAGCACTGCTGCCTCACAGTGCCAGGGACCTGGGTTCAATTAAAGCCTCAGGTAACAGCCTGGGTGGAGTTTGCACATTTTCCCCATGTCTGCGTGGATTTCCTCTGGGTGCTCCCGTTTCCTCCAGAGATGTTCAGGCAATGTGGATAGGCCAAGCTAAATTGTCCTTTAGTGCCTCAAAATGTATAAATTACAAGGATTAGCAGGGTAACTATGTGGGGTTACAGGGATAGGGCCTTGGTAAGAGTTGGTACAGACACAATGGGCTGAATGGCCTCCTTCTGCACGGTAGAAATTCTCTGATCTATCCTATGAACGGGTAAGTCCTCCATTCCATTTTATTCATGCCCCTGCCTGGATTCCATCAAGCAAAGGGAGAAAAATCCAGCCTAGCCTTTGATTCATCAGGTGACATTTTGTGAGCTTTGTCAACTTTATCTCAGTCGTGGAATGCCACAGTCACAGCTTCCTTTATAAATCAATAGTTCCAATAAACTGCTATGTCATTTTAATCATGTGCAGTTGCTTTTAAGTATTTTTCTGTCAGTAATGATGGCCGATGATAGCATCAAGGCAACCATTTACAAGAGAGGTAACAGTGAACTGTGAATATTGAACTGGGGCTGAATTAACATCAGCAGAGAAACTTTCACCTGCAGTATTTTGAGGTTATGATACTTCAGCTCCATTTATACAACACAAGCTCAGAAACCTCCTCTTACTTCCTCCTACAACAACCACTCACTGAGGCTTGAAGTAAAAGCACAGTAGGTTGAGTAGGAGCCTGGCATTTCCTTTTCATTCATAAAATGTAGGCATTGCTGGCAAAGCCAGAATTTATTGCCCATCCCCTTGACAAGGTGGTGGTGAGCTACCCTCCTGCACTGCTGCAGTTAGTATGAGAACTGTGCCCGTTATATTGTACGTACAGAATAGGACCATGCTGCTCTCATTGGCAACAGAAGTTAGATGATTAACTGCAGACACCACAAAACACTGGATTTGAGTAGAACTTTCTGTCATGACAATGTATTTTTGAAATTCGAAGCAGCAGTTTTCTAATTGAAATTAATCACTTATTTTTCCTCATTCCCAGAATGTAGTCAAGTTTGGCATTTACTGCTCATCATTAGTTAGCTGGGAATGTGGTGACAAGCTTTCTTCTTTGGCTTTGATATAACTTGGGCCTGAATCCTTCCAACTTGCTGGCGATTGGGATTCTCCATTCCCGTCGTTGTGGATGGAGGTTTGGCTGAGCGTCCAATTCTCCATTCTCATAGGCAGCAGGGACAGGGAAAATGAGATTGCAGAACCCTGTCCTTCAATTTTTTTTGGAGCGGGGCTTAAAGAAGCTGGTAATATCGGCTCCTCGTGGATCAGGCCGCAATTTTTAAAGGGTGCCGCCGATCCCCAATCAACACTACACATACACATCCTCTGCAATTCTCCAGCCCCACTCAGCCCCCAGAATCTGTGATGGGGCTGCACGGGACTGGAGAATCCAGCCTTAATTGCTTTGCCGAGCCACTCTAATGAAGAATCAACTAAAAGATGCAATTAGACTAAGCAAAACCTACATTGGAAAGACAGTCAGGTAGTTTGTTTTCATGTTGCTTGTTCAGGAATTTGGGTGGGGAGTGATTGGGCCTGGAGAATCACCCGGGAGGTGATTTGTGGGATTCCCGTGAGCATTTGCACCCCACTTGCATCTCCCAGCACCAGATTTGTGGGAGATTCTAGAGTGAGCTCCCACTGAAAAAAACAACATGAATCACTCCAGATTTCCTGCGATTTCAGCACTTAGAATTTTTTTGGCAGAATTCCACCCTTTAAGTTTCCTTTCTGCCTTTATTTTTGTTTGCCCCCTTTTTGAGGGCTGCCCTTCTTGCTTTGTCCCTAGTTTGTTTACTGTAATTCAATTGTTTTACCAAAAAAGAAGATTAAAGTATAAATGTTGGCCAGGGCACTGAAAGAACTCGTACGTCCTTCATTTGATAGTGCCTTGGGATCTGTTAAGCCCTAGAAGATGGAGGCCTTACTTGACTATCTTATGCAAAGGATGGCCCTTGCAGCAATGGAGCATTCCTTCAATAATACACTGAAGTGTCAGCATAGATTATTCACTTAAGTCTTGAGTTGGGCTTGAATTCACAACCTACTGATATGGCAGTAAGAATGCTAGCATCTTTCCTCACTGAATTATCCATCTACACTCATATTGTTTTTTCTTGCCAAATGATTTTCTCACTGAACAAAGTCCAGCTTTATTTCTAGCAATCTTCTGACATCTTGTCAAATGAGTACTCTTCATAAACTTGTAAAATGAGTGATGGCAGGGTGATGGATGGTACCAAAAGAGAAAGGGAACTTGGCATGCCACTTGCTGAATGGTGGGAACTTTGGCTGATTTTCCTTTTCCCTTCTTAACCTCGGAATGCGGGGCCAATTATAATGGACTAACATATGCTCTCAGTGAGATCAGCTGATGCAATGCTGATCAAGGATAAAACCAGGAGATCTGAACGGGAATGCCACAGCATAAAGCCACTCGGGAGGTAGTACCAAATTATTGAGTTGCATCCAAAGATCCTACTGACAAGAGAAGAGGAGTAAGCAAATTTTATGCTTTCCTACCAGCATTTTCAAACTGTTACCCTGCTAATCCTCCTTGGATCAATTTTGCATGGCCAGTCAACATAACCCGCACATCTTTGGACTATGGGAGGAAACTGGAGCAGAAGAACCCTATGCAGACACGAGAAGGATGCGCAAACTCCACACAGATAGTAATCCGAGTCCGGAATTGAACCTGGGTTCCTAGTGCTATGAGGGAGCAATGCCAGCCACTGTGCCACTGTGCCATGTCTTGGCGAATGTTGTTAAATTGGCAATTGTGGCACTGTGATAAATAGCTCACAGGTTGCAATTATAGAATTCGAGAATAATAAAATTACTGTTTTCTTTTTGCTCTAACTATAGAGCCTCCTCCCTTGCCTGGCAACCCCACAACCATTTCTCCAATATCTACTGCTGTGAGACCATGATCTTACTGGTGGCATGGTGGCACAGTGGTTAGCAGTGCTGCCTCACAGTGCCAGCGACCCAGGTTCAATTCCCAACTTGGGTCACTGCCTGTGCGGAGTTTGCACGTTCTCCCGGTGTCAGTATGCATTTCTTCCGGGTGCTCTGGTTGCCTCCCACAGTTTGAAAGATGTGCTGGTTAGAGTCATTGGCCGTGCCTCACAGGAGTGTGGCGACTAGGGGATTTTTGCAGTAACTTCGTTGCAGTGTAAATGTAAGCCTACTTGTGACACTAATAAATAAACAAATAAAAAAAACTCAAGGATGCAATACGCATCACTCTTCCACTCTGTTCCTATACAGCGATAGTATAACGGCCATGTCATTTACACATTTAAATGTGAGCCATTTGTTGGTAATCTTTAACTATGTACAGACCCCTGATAATACCATGCATGATGCTATTCTATGCAGGTTACTTCCAGAGTGTTCCTTAATGTCGTGTGATTATATACATCAGCCCATGGTTGATGCTATCCTCCAGTCCCATGTTAACTTTTACTGACAAGCACTTTGACATTACAATGCAGGTGCATGATAAAACACAGATAATCCATGTCATCATTTCAATCTCCACCTCAAATGCTTGCACAAGGTGGCTAACAGCTTCAGCAATGTCATATGATACACGGGAATAACAGATCTAGATTGAAACTTCAACAGGGGCTAGATTGTTACAATTTAAACTGCAGCTCTACGCAAAATTCAATCACTTTTATTGTAGGAGGAACAATTCTAAAATACACAAAAGTACATTTGGTGACTGATCTTGAATTTAGAGAATGACCACAGAAGACATGTCAGTGCTGAAGACACAAAGTTAATTCCTATTGGAGACTACGACATGTTGATTTTGGAATTTTATGAGGTATATTTTTTTCATTAAATCCATTAAAATAATTAGTCGTTTAATCCCAAAATCATGTCTCCGGTGAGAATTACGCATATTTTAAATGCAAAATGAAAGTAGCTGTAGTAATTTCAATACCTTTTAGAGGGTCGAATTCCTTTTGCTGCAGATCAAAACTAATTCACATTGGCTGCAAAAGTCGGGCTGGATTTAATGCTGTCCTGCTGACAAGCTTGAAGGTGGGGAGGGGGAGGGCTGGAGGTCCTCGGGGGAGAGTACTGAGTGGAAAGGTTGGGGAGGAGGGTTGCTGGGTTGGGTGGGTGGGGGAGGATGCTTGTTAGCTTAAGGATCAGTCTGCCCACTGTCTACCTTCCTGCTCCTGTCCCCCCCCCCCCCCCCCCCCACCCCCCCCCCCCTCCCTACACTGTGATTTTGTCAATTGAGGAGAGAGGGTGCATTGGGCACAATTGTGGCCCAGAGCTGAGCAACTAATCCTGATTTAAGGGCCTCATCCCACTACCGGCAGAATTTAACCGCTAGCACAAGAGATCCAGGCCAGTCTGCCAGTCAGGCAGGTTTACCCATGTAGGCAGGGGATGCCCTTCCTTAACCTTTCCCCTAGACTCATTGAAGGGCTTATCAGAGTGTTACCTCCCCCAGGTCCTCCTCATCCTAAGGTCTCTCAAATCCCAACTCTTCAACTACTCACATCCCTCCAATCTCCTTTCCTCCCTCACTGAGGACCTTTACTATTCACCCAAGGAGACCCCCCATGTGGTTATTAGCGTGCAGCACCCGTTCGCTCAGGCCATTTTTCACATTGTATGTCCCGCAAGTAGCCACCCGAACTATCCTGACAGCGTATCTGGAACCATCTCGGAGGAAACTGGAGCAGAAGAAACCCTATGCAGGGACACGAGACGGATGCGCAAACTCCACACAGATAGTAATCCGAGTCGGAATTGAACCTGGGTTCATAGTGCTGATGAGGGAGCAATGCCAGCCACTGTGCCACTGTGCCATGTCTTGGCGAAGTTGTTAAATTGGCAATTGTGGCACTGTGTAAATAGCTCACCAGGTGTGCAATTATAGAATTCGAGAATAATAAAATTACTGTTTTTCTTTTTGCTCTAACTATAGAAGCCCTCCTTACCTTGGCCTGGACAACCCCCACAACCATTCTCCAATCTGGTACTGCTGGGATGAGACGCATTTAATCTTATGGTGGCATGTGGCCACAGTGGTAGCAGTGCGGCCTCACAGTGCCAGCGACCCAGGTTCAATCAAAACTTGGGTCACTGCCTGGCGGATGTTGGCACGTTCTCCCGGTTGTCAGTAGGCTTTCTTCCGGGGGCTCTGCGTGCCTCCCACAGTTGAAGAGGTGCTGGTTTAGATAAGTCATGGCCGTGCCTCACAGGAGGTTGGCGAACTAGGGGATTTTGCAGTAACTTCGCATTGCAGTGTAAATGTAAGCCTACTTGTGACACTAATAAATAAACAAATAAAAAAAACTCAAGGATGCAATACGCATCACTCTTCCACTCTGTTCCTATACAGCGATAGTATAACGGCCATGTCATTTACACATTTAAATGTGAGCCATTTGTTGGTAATCTTTAACTATGTACAGACCCCTGATAATACCATGCATGATGCTATTCTATGCAGGTTACTTCCAGAGTGTTCCTTAATGTCGTGTGATTATATACATCAGCCCATGGTTGATGCTATCCTCCAGTCCCATGTTAACTTTTACTGACAAGCACTTTGACATTACAATGCAGGTGCATGATAAAACACAGATAATCCATGTCATCATTTCAATCTCCACCTCAAATGCTTGCACAAGGTGGCTAACAGCTTCAGCAATGTCATATGATACACGGGAATAACAGATCTAGATTGAAACTTCAACAGGGGCTAGATTGTTACAATTTAAACTGCAGCTCTACGCAAAATTCAATCACTTTTATTGTAGGAGGAACAATTCTAAAATACACAAAAGTACATTTGGTGACTGATCTTGAATTTAGAGAATGACCACAGAAGACATGTCAGTGCTGAAGACACAAAGTTAATTCCTATTGGAGACTACGACATGTTGATTTTGGAATTTTATGAGGTATATTTTTTTCATTAAATCCATTAAAATAATTAGTCGTTTAATCCCAAAATCATGTCTCCGGTGAGAATTACGCATATTTTAAATGCAAAATGAAAGTAGCTGTAGTAATTTCAATACCTTTTAGAGGGTCGAATTCCTTTTGCTGCAGATCAAAACTAATTCACATTGGCTGCAAAAGTCGGGCTGGATTTAATGCTGTCCTGCTGACAAGCTTGAAGGTGGGGAGGGGGAGGGCTGGAGGTCCTCGGGGGAGAGTACTGAGTGGAAAGGTTGGGGAGGAGGGTTGCTGGGTTGGGTGGGTGGGGGAGGATGCTTGTTAGCTTAAGGATCAGTCTGCCCACTGTCTACCTTCCTGCTCCTGTCCCCCACCCTCCCCCCCACAACTCCCCCACCCCTCCCTACACTGTGATTTTGTCAATTGAGGAGAGAGGGTGCATTGGGCACAATTGTGGCCCAGAGCTGAGCAACTAATCCTGATTTAAGGGCCTCATCCCACTACCGGCAGAATTTAACCGCTAGCACAAGAGATCCAGGCCAGTCTGCCAGTCAGGCAGGTTTACCCATGTAGGCAGGGGATGCCCTTCCTTAACCTTTCCCCTAGACTCATTGAAGGGCTTATCAGAGTGTTACCTCCCCCAGGTCCTCCTCATCCTAAGGTCTCTCAAATCCCAACTCTTCAACTACTCACATCCCTCCAATCTCCTTTCCTCCCTCACTGAGGACCTTTACTATTCACCCAAGGAGACCCCCCATGTGGTTATCCAAATCCTGCTCCAATGCCTCAGGCCCGAAGTTTGGCAGAGCTGCTGGTCCTCTATTGGCTGATGGGACTTTCTGTTTGAATGGTAGAAACCCCATCTCTCGCTCATTGTAGAGGCAGCAGTGTTCCTCTCAGTGAACAGCCCCACTTTCTACCACCCTCCCTCCCATCAATGTTTTAGCCAATGGCAGGGGATCCAGTATCCCATACAATTCTGCCCTTGTTTTTCAGACTCCTGAAAGGAAACTGATTCACAAACATGTGAGACTGGAGTTGTCAGCTTGAAAAAGGCAACAAAATGGCCCTTAATTCTTAACAACATTAAGCCAGCTAGCTCTGACACCAGTCAGGTAGCCTGAGGCAATTCACCTCAATATATATTGATCATGATGTGCAGATGCCAGTGTTGGATTGAGGTGGGCAAGATGAAAGGTCACACAACACCAATATTCCAACAAGTTTAATTGAAATTCCACTCTGAAATCTTCGATTTCAAATAAACCTATTGGGCTACAACCAACTATCATGTGACCTCTCATCTTCAGAATATATTTTTTTTTATAAAGAGCAACACAGCACGGGAAAGAGGCCCTTCGGCCCAACGAGCCCGCGCCGCCGTCATAACTATATAGTAGCAAATCCATTATCCTATTATATTATTCCTATATAATAATGTATATATTATTCCTAATATGGAAAATTCTCACTATAGGGACAATTTGTTTCACAATCAGCCTAAGAGCGAATTTTTGGGTTGTGGGAGGAAACCGGAGTGCCCGGAGAAAACCCACGCAACCACGGGGAGAACACGCAAACTCCCGCAGACACCGGCCCAATTCCAAGTGTCTGCACAGCCACATCGATAGTCTCTGAGCTGTCATGGTGCCCTTCAGATGGTCCACATAAAGCACTCATTTACGACATGAGGTACCAGGCAACCCATGAATCAACATCCAAGAGCTGTACCCGCACCACCTGCCGAATGCATGCTCAATGTTGGTCAAGTATGGACGGAATTACCTGTGGAAAAAGCCGTAGTTAAACAGTCCTACTATATCCCTCTATCTGCATACCGCTCATGTGGCTGTCCAAGAGACCCTTAAACAGCCCCAGCGTGCCTGCTCCCACCACCTTACTCGGCAGTGCATTCCACACCCCCACTACCCTTTGTGTGAAAAACTGCCCTCTAATATTCGTCTTATACATAGCCCCCCTCACCCTATGGCCATGACCCCTCGTCCTATCCATTTCTGAAGGCGGAAAAAGTTTACCTCCATTTACTCTATCTATACCCCTTATAATCTTATACACCTCTATGAGATCCCCTCTAAGCCGACGTCTTTCAAGGGAAAACAACCCCAGTCTATCTAATCGTTCCTCATAAGACAGTCCTTCCATACCAGGCAGCATCCTGGTAAACCTCCTCTGCACTCTCTCCAAGGACTCCACATCCTTCTGATAGTACGGCGACCAGAACTGGACGCAGTATTCCAAGTGAGGCCTAACCAAAGTTCTATACAACTGCAACATCAAACTCCTACTCTTGTATTCTATACCCTTTTCTATGAAAGCTAACATACTATACGCCTTCTTTATCACCTTCTCCACCTGTGAGGACACCTTCAGAGACTTGTGAACCTGCACCCCCAAGTCTCTCTGCGTCTCTATGCTCCGTATAGTTTTACCTTTTATCCTATAACTCTCTTCTACATTTTTCCGGCCAAAATGCATCACCTCGCATTTATCCGGATTAAATTCCATTTGCCATCTATCTGCCCAGTCTACCAACCTGTCTATGTCCTGTTGTATTGCCTGACACTGCTCTTCTGTACCCGCCAATCCAAGCATCTTGGTGTCATCAGCAAATTTGCTGATCTCACCACCTACCCCTACTTCCAAGTCGTTTATGTAGACCACAAATAGAAGAGGACCTAGTACTGAGCCTTGTGGCACTCCACTAGTGACAGGCTTCCAGCCGGAAAAAGAGCCTTCCACTACTACCCTCTGTCTCCTCCTCCCGAGCCAGTTCTCGACCCATCTACATACCCGACCCTGTATCCCATGCGCCTTCACCTTCTCTATCAGTCTACCATGAGGAATCTTGTCAAATGCCTTACTGAAATCCATGGAGATGACATCAACAGCCTGTCCTTCATCAACTGTTTTTGTCACTTCTTCAAAAAATTCCACTAGATTTGTAAGACAAGACTTCCCCTTGACGAAGCCATGCTGCGTATCCCTGATCAGATCGCAGCGCTCCAGATGCTCATACATCCTGTCCCTAGGATCCTCTCCATTAGCTTACCTATAACTGAAGTCAAGCTCACCGGCCTATAGTTCCCTGGGTGATCCCTCTGACCTTTTTTAAACAACGGTACTAGTTTGCTATCCTCCAGTCCTCTGGGACCTCACCTGTGTCCAGGGAAGAGACAAAGATTTGCGTCAGAGGCCCAGCCAAGTCTTCCCTCAACTCCCTTAGCAGCCTGGGGGTAAATGCCATCAGGCCCCAGAGCTTTATATGTCTTTAAGCTGCCTAACAGCCCCAACACCTCTTTCCTCGTAATCCTTATTTCCCTCAACCGATCCTCAACTTTGTCAACATCAGGCACAGACATCTGTCCAGTCTCCTGCGTGAATACCGACGCAAAGTATTCATTCAGGATCTCCCCCATTTCCTCAGGCTCTAAGCATAGATCCCCTCCTCTGTCCCTAAGAGGTCCAATCTTGCCTCTAACCATCCTTTTGCTCCTTACATAGGTGTAAAATGCCTTTGGATTTTCCTTAATCCTACCTGCCAGAGCCACCTCGTGGCCCCCTTTTGCCTTTCTAATACCCCTTTTAAGATCCTGTCTACACTCTCTATAAACTTCCAGCACTGTCTCAGTCCCTAGTTGCCTAGATCTAATGTAAGCCTCTCGCTTTTTCCTGATCAAGTCCTCAATCTCCCTGGTAAGCCACGGTTCTCTAATCCTACCTTTCCCATCCTTCCTCCTTGCCGGCACGTATCTTTCCTGCAGAGAGTTTAGTTTTCCCTTGAAAGACTCCCACATGTATCTCGTCGACCTGCCCTCAAAAAGCTTATCCCAGTCGGTATCTTTAAGATCTTGCCTAATCTGGCCGTATCTAGCCCTCCCCCAGTTAAATATTGGAGAGATCGAATGCAGATAAAAGCCGTGGATGGCGTAGCGGGAGGGACATTATTATTATCTTGTCACTGCCTTCCAGAACTCGTTTTAGGGGCCATAAGTTAGACTGCTGTACATCTGGAAAAATTGTGCTACATTTGGCTGCAGACTTTTAATCAGGGATGAGGCCTCCAATTTTATTTTTCTATTAATTGGATGCGGGTGTCACTGACTGGGCCAACATTTCTTAAGTGCCCTAAGAAATGGCCTAATGAGTTCAAGGACAATCAGGAATGGGCAAGAGTCAACCAACCAATTGCTGTGGATCGAAGTCGCATGTAGGCCAGACCAGGAATGGATGGCAGAATTCCCTTCCCTCAAGGACATTAGGCACTAAGGATTTTCATGAACCAGATGAGTTTGTACAACAATCGATGATGGTCATCATTGAACTTTTAGTTTCAGATTTTTAGAAGAATTATAGAATTATAGAATCCTACAGTGTAGAAGGAGGCCATTCAGCCTATCCACCCTGCACCAACAGCAATCCCACCCAGGCACTATTCCGTAATCCTATGTATTTATCCTGAAAATTTCCCTGACACAATGAGGCAATTTATCATGGTCAATCAACCCAACTCACACATCTTTGACCTGTGAGAAGAAACCAGAACATCCGGAGGAAATCCACACAGACACAGGCAGAACATACAAACTCCACATAGATAGTTACCCAAGGCCAGAATTGAACCTGAGTCCCTGGCACTGTGAGGCAGCAGCACCAACTACTGTGCCACCGTCCCACACTTTTATTGAACTTAAATTTCACCATTTGTCATGGCTATCTGGATCACTCATCTAGTGACAATATCACCATACCACTGCCTCCTTTTGACAATATCAGCAAAGTATCAGCTTCCTATCTTAGACAGATACCTCTAACATTTAGACATTGCTTGCTGACAGTATGGCAAATGACATACTTGAAAGCCGGATCAGATATTATAGACTCGTATATAGAAACAGAACATCTACTCAATTCTAAATTTTCTGTTAAATAAAGTGTATTGTTGAGGTCCAGAATGGCACAATGCTTAGCACTTCTGCTTCAAATCACAAGGGACTTGGGTTTGATTCTGGCCTCAAGTGGCTGCCTGTGTGGAGTCTGCACATTCTCCCCGTGTCTGCATAGGTTTTCTCCAGATGATAGAGTTTCCTGCCACAATCCAAAGATGTTCCAGTTAGGTGAATTGGTCATGCAAAATTGCCCCTTAGTGTCCCAAAATGAGGGGGTTAGGTGAGATTAGCCATGGTAAATGCACGTGATTACAGGGATAGGGCTGAAGGCCTGGGTAAGATGCTCTGTTGGAGAGTTGGTGCATACTCAATGGGCCAAAGGGATTCTATGGTTCTATGATGTCATGGAAACCGATCTTGTTAAATTATGTATTTTTCAACACACTTATACTAATCCCAACTAGCAGAGCATTAGAGTCATAGGGTGGAGTTTTACCAGCATGACCACCCAAGGTTCAGATGATCCCGTCCGAGGATAAGAGAGAATTCTGTTCTCCAAGCCTCGTCTCCCCCTGGAACTGGGACAAGCGTACCAGTAAAATTCTGGCCATAAAATCACAGATGTTTACAGCATGGAAACAAGTCATTCAGCCAAACTTGTCCATGCCACCCAGTATTTTTACTACTAAGCTCATCCCATTTGCCTGCATTTGGCCCATATCACTGTATACCAATCTTACGCATGTAACTGTCAAAATGCTTTTTAAAAGAGAAAATTGTACCCACCTCTACTACTGCCCATGGCAGCTTGTTCCAGGCACTTACCACCCTCTGAGTGAAAAGATTACCCTTCTGGATTCTTTCCAGGACATCTCTCCTCTCACACCTTAAAGTTACGCCCTCTAGTTTTAGACTCCCCTACATTTAGGAAAAGATGTTGACTATTTATCTTACCTATGTGCCTCTTTATTTTGTAGACCTCCATAAGATCACCCCTCAACCTCCTTACACTCCAGAATAAAAAAAATCCCAGTCTATCCAGCCTCTTCTTATAACTCAAACTATCAAGTTCTGGTAGCATCGTAGTAAACCTTTTCTGCACTTTTTTCTAGTTTAATAATATCCTTCTTCTAATAGGGTGATCAGAATTTTACACAGTATTCTCAGTGTGGCCTTACTGGTATCATTAACTGAGTAGGTCTATCCAGATTCGACGTACCAAAATGCATTATGTCACATTTATCTAAATTAAACTCAATCTGCCATTCATCAGCCAAGTGGCCCAATTGATCAGGATCCCATTGCAATCCGAGATAACCTTCTCCATTGTCCACTTTGCCACCAATCTTGTTATCATCTACCAACATACAAACCATGCCCCATAAATTCTCATCGAAATTGTTAATATAAATAACAAATAACAGTGGACCCAGCACTGATCCCTGAGACACACTACTGGTCCCAGGCCTCCCTCTGTCTTCTGTCATTCAACCAATTTTGCATCCAATCAGTACCTCAACCAATATTCCATGAGATTTAAGCTTATGCAACAACCTAGCGTGCTGTACCTTGGCAAAGGCCTTGGTAAAGTTCATGTAGACAACGTTGCACCTACCTTCTTGGTTACTCCTTCAAAAAACTCAATCAAATTAGTGAGACATGATTTTCCACTCACAAAGCCATGCTGACTGACCCTAATCGGACTTTGTCTGTCTAAATGCCTGTAAATCCGATCTCTCAGAATACCTTCTAACAACTTACCCACTATAGACGTTAGGCTCACTTGTGTCTAGTTCCCAAGCTTTTCCTTGCATCCTACTTAAACAAAGGCACAATATTTGCTACTCACCAATCTTCAGACACTTGTGGCTGTCGATGATTCAAATATCTCTGCTAGGGGACCTGCAATTTCCTCCCTAGTGTCCCACTACATCTTGGGATATATTTCATCAGGTCCAGAGGATTTATCTACTTTGATGTCCTTCAAGTCTTCCGACACTTCCTTCTCTGTAGTACGTACACTCTTCAAGAAATCACTATTTAATTCCCCAAGTTCCCTAACATCCATGCCTTTCTCAGCAGTAAATACTGATGAGAAATATTCATTTAGGATCTCATCCGTCTTTTGAGGATCTGCACAGAGATTACCTTCTACTGTCACAGTGTAAAGTTGACTCATCATTACATCTGTCCCTTTCTTAAATCCCCATATAGCAGAGGCAGAGGTAAAAAATGGTGTTGGCAGAGCATAATGTTGATTCCACTGTTTTAAATAACACTACTTATGTTTAGATAGTTTCCCGTGAAGCATAAGAATGAGTTAGGATTTTTCAAAGCAAAAGTTTGGAGCTATGTTCTGAGGTGAGAACACACTCAAACGCTGACAAACCCATCTTTATTCTCTGAATCTTCATGCAACTCCCTTGTCCAATTTTGTGTCAAATCCTCCAGTGTAAGGCATTCTCAAAAAAGCAGGATGAAGTCACCTGGGTCATCTAGTGCAGTTGCCCAACCGTGAAGCTAGTGATCCAAATACTTCTTATCAAATGTTATTCAACTCAGCATTACAAGTATCAGCTAGATTTGGAATATCTGGAATTAAGAATCTACTGAGATCATGAAAGTACTGTTGATTGTTGGAAAAACCCACCTGGTTCACTAATTTCCTTTAGGGAAGGAAATCTGCTGTCCTTACCTGGTCTGGCCAACATGTGACTCCAGAGCCACAGCAATGTGGTTAACTTTCAACTGTCCTCGTGCAACTAGTGTTGGTCAATAAATGCTGACCAGCCTGTGATGCCCATGTCCCATAAATGATTAAAAAAACATTTAAAATCTCCACTATAACTTCCAAACATTCACACTGTCACCACCCCGCACTTCCCCCACCCTTCCACTGTCACATTATTCAAACATTTACAGTGGATTTGCATTGATGATTCCCCAGTGGATATATAAATGAACTGACCCACCAGCTAAGTAGAGTAAGTGCAGCCTCATTAGCATAAAGTGTGCGATATTTCAGCTCTTATCTTTTCGGACCAAACCTGATTATTTCTGATAGAATCCAGTCTGTCGCTCCAAATAAATTCCAGCTGTCCTGTTTCAGGTCCACGCATGATTATAGATATCCTCAAGCTATTCACCATTCCTCGAACCACAGCTCTCGTTAGATCCTGATATTCATAGTCAGCATCATGCACCACCATGTAAGTATTCTTAAGCTCAACAGCACCGACCCACTCTGTCTCAGAGTTGCCCAGGTCCGCAGTTCCATTTCATCCTCATCTCAATATTCTGAAACGTTAACTCTGTTTCTCTCTCCACAGAATGCTGCCAGACCTGCTGAGTATTTCCAGCATTTTCTGTTTCTGTTTAAGATTTCCAGCATCTGTAGAATTTTGCTTTTATCTCCAACTACATTAGCGACAATCAGCCCAATGAGAACATTTTTTTTTCTCTCTTGTGAAGCATTGACAAGCTAATGTGTGGGTGGAAATGTTAATTGGAAGGTTACCTCAGTAACAGGAGCACAATTGGTTCCTACTGCATTGCACAACCCTCTTCTCCAAACAGAGTAATAGATCTTGCCTTCAATGGAAATAAAACTTGGGAATGATGTAAAATTGGCTTCCAAGTCGCTATCACTTTATCACACATTGTTGCATAAAATCAAGATCTATACCCAGAGAGTGCATAATCCCCATCTTCTCTTAAGGTGTACCACATTATGACCATATAACTTCAGTTCTCCTGTAGCCTGTACCATACTATATATGCATAATGTCCACCTCTCTCTGCTTGCACTCCCCACCCACACTGGCAATCACACACTAGTTGTAATGTCAAGCCACAGAATATCTGACGTCATTGATGCCTGTGTGTTTCTCCCCCGAGACTCACACCTCGAGTGCTTTAATGACAGGATGAAGTGTCTTGAATGTTGGATCAGCATGTTAAGCAAATATAGCCTTAATTTGGCTGCATGAAGATGCTGTAGTTCAGAATAGTCACAAGTACCATAATTGAGAGAAATGTGTCATTGGCAATATTTGCAATGTTTCAGAACATAGTTACAGCAGAAATGTCATAACCCTTGCTCGATGCGCCAACTATAATTTAGAACAGATGCAGCAACTCAACTGTTATTAGGAAAAAAATGCTTTAGACTGAATTAATGCACTTGAGCACCGCATTTAAATCATCATTCCAAAAGGCACATGAATCTTTTTGGCTGTTTTATAGGGGACTTAAAAATGAGATCTGTTATTTAAAAAAAAATTGAAATCTATCTTTTTGTCGCCTCGGGATTGCTTTCAGAGTATCAGTTATCAACGTAATATAATATTGCTGACATAACAATGATGTATCGGGGGCTGAAGGCAACAATGTATTTTGCATTAATAAACTGTCGTGAAGTGGGTTTAAAAAAAAAGAAAAGCATGTCTTTATATTGCAGGAAGCCAGCTATGAAACATGTGCATGGTGGTCTCTCCATCACCACCAGCTATGGTCCATTTGTAGACGTGACATTTATCAGTGTGGCAGGAAGTATTAAACTACTGAAAGACAATCATTAACTCCCCTAAAGATGCCCACATACCTTAGGCTCACAAAGCCATGGGAAAAATTCACTTGGCATTTTCTCTCCTTCAGTTGTGCTACTGTTCATAATTTGATGGAAAATTGATTAATCGCACATTTAACTCAATGCAAGATTCTCTGCACTGTAATAAATTATGGCCATTAATCAATAAGTACAAAGTAATTCCAGGAGTCTGGAGACATGCTGGTTTCTAATAGAAAAACTTGTGCTCAGGCCTCTCTGCCAGTGACCACTTCATCTGAGGTATTTTGCACCTGCCTCAATCCAATTAGATGACATAATTAATGAACCTCGATGAAGTTGATAATTTGTTATCCGAAAGAGGGGTTGTTCCAATACATCCATTACGTTCTGACATGCAACACCTTAGGATAAAGTCGGCGGGGGGGGGGCTGTTGTTGGGGGGAAAGAACAAAATAAAATAAAACAATCGAGGAAACTTGGAAAGTTAAAGCTTGATAAGAATAAAAACCGCAAGAAATTCCCAGGGGATTTTCTGAAGATGATTCCATTTAAAGTATAGTTCCACAGTTAAAATAAGAAAAATATGGATATCTAATTAAAAATATCACACAACAGGGATAAGAATACTTTTGAAGAAAATGTATTTAGAGGTTGAGATTTTTCTTTCCACTGTGAAGTATCCGGCACCTGAATTTATTTTTAATATTGTAGACAAAACTGAACAACTTACTTTGCATTTTGATGTTATTTTTAATTTTTTTGGAAATAGCTTCTCTCCCAGAAGAAGAAAAAAACATATAAATGTCTTTTTTTTAATAAGTTTCAAACAAAATTCTGGGATTTGGCATGTCTGAAATGTATGATTAATTTCATTAGCAAATCAGTAATTATGCAAAAAATTGTGATTCCTTTTATTTATCAAAAGGGGAATTCATTGAGGCTGGATTTTCCTTTTGATGGGAAATTTCCCAGCTTGGCAGAACTGTGTTGGTTTGATCCGATTTTCTCACCATGGGTTGGGGAAAGATTGCGTCCAGCCTGCTGACCTTGGATGCACAGATGATTTGATTTATTATTGTCACATGTATTAACATACACTGAAAAGTATTCTTTCTTGCACACTATACAGACAAAACATACCGTTCATAGAGAAGGAAAAGACAGAGGACAGAATGTAGTGATACAGCCATAGCTAGGATACAGAGAAAGATCAATTTAATATAAGGTAGGTCCATTCAAAAGTCTAATGGTAGCAGGGAAGAAGTTGTTCCTAAATTGGTTGGTACATGTCCTCAGACCTTTGCATCTTTATTTCTCATGGAAGAAATTGGGAGAGAGAATGTGTCCAGGGTGCGTGGGGACCTTGATTATGTTGGATGCTTTCCTGAGGCAACAGGAAGTGTAGGAAGAGTCAGTGAATGAGAGGCTGGTTTGCATAATGAACTGGGCATCTTTGTAACTTCTTGTGGCCTTGGACAGAGCAGGAGCCATCCCAATCTGTGATACAACTAGAAAGGATGTTTTCTATAGTCCATCTGTAAAAATGGATCTGTATCTGGATGCAGGCAGGCTGGTTAGAAGATATCAGTTTTCTGGGATGTTATCCAGTTCTTTTAGAAGCTGGTAGGTCCTTGAGAACTCAACCCTCATGCCAACATCCAAATATATGTGGGATAGGTGGATTGGCCATATTAAATTGCCCCTTAATGTCAGGCGGACTAACTAGGGTAAATGCATGGTGGTTTTGGGGATAGGGCCTCTGTGGGATTGTGATCGGTTCCAACTCGATGGGCTGAATGGCCTCTTTCTACATTGTAGGATTTTATGATTCTATGGATCTATAACTCGTGCATTATACCCACTCTCTCTGACTTGTCATGGTCTCCAAGTTAGCTCTTCTCAGTCCCGTGAAAATCTGATCCAAAATTAATGCTCAGAGCAGTAAAAGCAGTGTTAGGCTGCTGAAAGTGGCATCTCTGAGTTAACATTCTGTTCTCCTAATTTTGTCATTGAATTGCTGCATTTTGACAGGATCCGTGGTTCAAAATTCACTTCATTTCTGGGGGAGTGGGCAGGTAATGTAGTCAAGAGATCTTGCCTGTGCAAGTCTTGGAAAGTATGGAGTGCCATGAATGAGCCATTCTGATTTGACCCATCTTTTCCTCCATCCTTTAAGTTGAACTTACACTTCCTCAGATGGGCAGGCAGGTGTCTCATGAATAGATTTCAGGTACCTGGAACAACAGACAGTTGTCAAAGTCACCTTTCCTTTTAAAGTTTATTATTAGTGTCACAAACAGGATTACATTAATACTGCAATGAAGTTACTGTGGAAATCCCTTAGTTGCCACACTCCGTCGCCTGTTCAGGTAAACTGAGGGAGAATTTAGCATGGTCAATGCACCTGATTAGCACATCTTTTGAACTGTGGGAGGAAACTGGGACATCCAAAGGTAACACATGCAAACACGGCAAGAATGTGCAGACTCTGCACAGACACTGATCCAAGCTGGGAATTGAACTCAAGTCCTGGTGTTGTGAGGCAGCAATGCTAACCTCTGTGCCACCATGCATCTAAGTGGCATCTAAAGGTGAATTAGTTGAGGGTTAAATGTGCCTCTGATAACCTTTTCCCCTGTTGATGAATTCTGAGGCAAACATTTTCTTTTGCCAAAGTTGAAGTGGGCTTTCAATCATCCTCTCTAAGCGTGCAATGTGTCTTAGGTGGAGTTGGGGTGAAGTTGATATTTGGCAGTAGTGCAATATGAGCAATAATGAATCAGAAACTAATTTTACATCCTACTCCGTTTTTCTCTCTGCAGAATTTGATTGGAAAATAAACATGCTGCTAATTCAATATCATCTATACTGTGATAACATTGGAGATCAATTCAACTCCAGACCCTATACTCCTTGCTAGTAAAATTGATAACAAGCACAGGGATTCAAAGTTGCATGTGCAACTTTTAATCCATTGCACAATATGCCTGCTTGCCAAAGGATTTCAAAAACTGAAGCTGAAATCCAACGATCCTTTAAGTAAAGAAATTTTTCTGTATCTCAGTCCTGCCCGTTGTACAGAAAATGTAACTCCTTGTTACAGCTTCCCCAGCCAAAAGAAAAACATCTCTGTATACACCACATCCAACCCTTTCATAATTTTGAATGCTTCAACGACATCATCATTCATTCCGCGAAGCTCCAGAGAATGTGGGGATGATTTACTCCACATTTCAGCATAAACCATCCCTTCATCCCTAGCACCAATCTAATGAACCTTTGTTGTCCTGCTTCCAATGTGAATACATTCTTCCTTAAAGGCGGTGACAAAAATTGCAATTGTGGCCTCTATACAACTATTCTTGTACCTCAATCTCTTTGTAATAAAGGCCAACATGCCATTTGCTTTCATTGTTGCTCGCTCGACCTGTAGGCTAACTTTTGTGTTCATTGCACCTGAACAGTAAAGTTTCTCTGAAAATCAACATTCACAATTTTTGTGCCTGGTAAAGGACTCCCCAAAAAGGACTTTTTTTTAGGTAGTTACATGAGAATGTTGGGTTGTGAGGAACGCAATCCCAATTAGGTGATAGAGACCTTGCCCTCACATCCCACCTACATCCTACCCTCAGGCCTGGGTACCAGGTGTGGTATTTTCTAGCTTTCCTGGCAGAGGGATTTAGAATTATTCTAAAATATGACTTGTTCAGAGGTCGTGATGGATTCTAGCTGATTTTGCCATTGCTAACCTTATTTATGGTAGCAATGGTTTATCCAGCATTTCTTTCTGGCATCTGAGCCATGAGGCGAGGGTAGAGCTTTAAATTTTGACTAATGCAAGTTGGTTCAACTTGGCCCTTGGTGGAAACAGGAGAAGGGGACGCAGGGTCGGGTCAGGTCAGAAGGAAACTGCGGGGTCACCTCGGAGTCATCATTTCATTATAATAATTTGGTGTTCTCTCAGTTGAATCATTTTGTTTCCCTACTGTTTCTTAATCCTCCAGACTGAGCACTGTCTGCCCACTAATTTAGACTGACTGAATTATCATGCCGTGACCTCCCTAAAAAGCTGTGATATACATTCTTTGTAAACTCCCACATTCTTTATGCTGAATAAAAACAAATTTGGCATAAATCTAGTCGGTACTTCTTGCCTTTTTTTTCCTTTTTGCACGTTTCATAAGGTAGGCCCTCTTTAAGTCTTGACGTTTAAACGCGGTCTGTTCATAAATGAACAAAATGGTGTGTGTAGCGTTATGTAAAAAGTGTTTTTCCTTCTGCGTGAGGTCTCATAGGATTTAATTCATCAAGAAAGAATGGATACGTGATGTTAACTTCCTCAAATAAAACTTTCAATCCAGGTAATCTGAATAAGTGAACACTGTGCACTTTTGCTCATGAATCAAAAGCCAACTGATGGTAATTAAACAGAGAGAATGGAGAATAATGCAACTAAAGGAGATGACCTTAGCACAGAGGCTTTGTTAATTCTCCTTTAACTTGGAATTGGAAAAGCATCAGTCGAGGATCATGTGCTGGAAACTATTGCTGATCCTACCTGTAAAATACTTTGCCCATTCAGTTCCTTTTTTGAGCTGTCACTGTATGGCTGAACTTCAGTCCTGGTGATTAATGAAAGGCTGTGGGGCACAGCTAGAAGCTAAGGGCTCAATTATGAAAAAGCAGCAACTAGTTCAATGTGCTGATGCCTTCATAGTTAAACTGACATCCGTGAAAAATGGTGATATTTCCAATCATGCTTTAATAATTTAACATTAATTTATCGGCATGTCCCACATACTTTACTTCTTCTGTTCTTTGTCTTCTTTGCAGTGGTGCTGACATATTGACCTGCAGGGATCAGGATAAAACTAAAACTGTCACAAACTGAAATATAGCGATCTCGCCGCTAAAAAGGACTTACTACAGCTATACTTCATTAGCCTCATCAGCGATTCGATATTAACCCACAGAACTGACTCTCAAGATATTCTTTCTTCTGCACTGGTTTGGAAACCTCCTCTGTAAGTGCAGTTTTTTTGACCCTCACTTTGTTGTTGCATTCCTACTGACTCTGAACACACTGGAACTGCTGTGATACTCCTTGCTTCCTGTGTGATGTTCACAATGAACCCTTCCATCTGAGCCCATAATTGATAAGCACCCGAATGGCCTGAGCCTTTTTTTATGTTTCAAGTTTCACGTTGTGTCATAAGTAGGCTTACATTTGTACTGTGATGAAGTTGACGTAAAAATCCCCTGGTCGCCATGTTCCAGCGACTGTTTGAATGCACTCTTTTTGCTGCTCTCACTATTTCTAATAACACCATCCTGTGTTAAGGTATGTGTTACCAAGAATGCTGAAGCGGGGTCAGTGCGGCAATGAAAGACCATGAACCCAAACAAAAAAAATCAAAAGAGAAAATGCTGGAAAATCTCAGGAAGTCTGGCAGCATCTGTAAAGAGAGAAAAGAATTGATGTTTCAGGTCCAGATGACCCTTTGTCAAAGCTAGAAAGACAATGAATCATTATAGCAGCTCTTGTCCTTGCAGTAAGGAAGACTTGCACTTCTGGAGCACTTTGCATAACCCGGTTGAGTTTCTCAAAGTATTTTACAGCCAACAAAATAGTTTTGGAGTGGAATCACCGTTGTAAGATAGGAAATTTAACAGCCAATTTGCACACAGCAAGCTCCCACAAGCAGCAGTCTGAAGTTAAACCGATATTAGGGATTTTCCTATCTAGACAGGGGATTTTCACAGTACCATCATTGCAGTGTGAATGTAAGCCTACTTGTGACTAATAAATAAACTTTAAAAAACTTTATTTGGTTTTATTGTCCAGAATTATCTGGCTGTTCTGGGGGTGGGTGGCACAGTGGAAGGATGGTTAGCACTGCTGCCTCACAGTATGGGTTTGATTTCCAGCCTTGGGTGACTGTCTGTGTTGAGTTTGCAAGCTCTTCTCGTGACTGCATGTATTTCCACTGGGGTGCTCTGATTTTGATTTCCTCCCACAATCCAAAGATGTGTGAGTTAGGTTGATGGCTATGCGAAATTGTTCCTTCGTGTCAGGGGGGACGAACAGGGTAAATAGGTGGGACTGTGGGATAGGAGCTGATTATGGTCGGTGCAGACTCAATGGGCCGAATGGCCTCCTTCTGCACTGTAGGGATTCTATGTTTCTATGTTTGCACCTGTGATATATTCTTAATGGCGCACCTCACTGTGGGTTTCCTTGATGTGGGATGATAATTATAGGATGAATGTCAGAGGTGGGTTCTTTACTCAGAGGATAGTAAGGGCATGGAATGCCCTGCCTAAGCAGTTGTGGACTTGCCAACGTTAAGGGCATTCAAATGGTCAGTGGATAGGGATATGGATAACATTGGAATAGTTTAGGTTAGAGGGTCATTAGATTTGTTCCACTGTTCGGCGCAACATCGAGGGCCGAAGGGCCTGTACTGCGCTGTAATGTTCTAATGTTCTAATGGAGTGGAATCAGTGGGACATCTCATTGACAGCAGTGGGACTAGAAGATTGCATCGTTGGTGAGTAGCATGCCACCTCCCGTCTGAGAAACATACAGCTGGGAAGCAATGGCCTAGTGGTATTATCACTACTCAACCAGTAACTCAGCTAACGTTCTAGGGATGCAGGTTCGAATTCACCATGGTAGCTCGTGAAATTTGAATTTGGTAAACAATAATCTGGACTTAAGGATCTACTGATGACCATGAAATCATTGCCAATTCTCAGGAAATCCCAGCTGGTTCACTAATGTCCTTTAGAGAAGGAAATCTTCCATCCTTATGTGATCTGACCTACATGTGACCCCAGAGCCACAGCAATGTGATTGATTTTTAACTGCCTTCGGCAATTAGGGATGGCCAATAAATGCTGGCCAATCAGCAATGGCCATGTCCCATGACTGAACGAAAGAAAGAGAATATCCTGCCCACATGTTGATTGAGAGATATGGGGTTTTTTTGGCCAGAATTTCAGGGATAACTCACTTGTTCTTTGAATAGCACTGTGAGATTTTTTTTACATCCCCCTGAGAGGGCAGATAAGGCCCTCAATGTCTTGTGAATTTAAGAGGTGTTTTAAGAGTCGTTATGGCCAATATCTTGTTAGAATTGTTCAGAGCCATTAGATCTTTTTAAAAAACATTGCTGGCTGGATCAGCATTTGCCCTCGAAAATGTTGTGGTGAGATGCCTTTTTGAGCTGCTTTAGTTCATGTGGGACATGTACACCTCCAGTACTTCTGGTGAGAGAGTTCCAGGATTTTGAACCAGTGACAATGCTATAGTCCCACATCAGGATGGTGAGTGGTCTTGAGTAGAACTTGCAGATGCTGGTGTTTCCATATTAACAATATGGAACGTATTGTTAATGTGGAATATAACAACATATTAACAATTCCCACAATAACAAGTGAATAAGATCTCTAGTTTTCTGAAAATAGTAAAAGGATCAAAATTATAGTTTAAAAAAAAGCTAAAACATATCGAACAGATTGCCTGGGAACTTTTTAAACTCAGGGAGGGATTTTCTGGCCTCCTTGCACCAGAGGTTGCTTGCCTTTGGCTCCCATGGGATTATCCAGTTGCACCAATGTCTATGGCGTATTGCATAGTTTGCACATTCCTCCGCTGGGAACCTGCCATAGGGGATCACTTTCAATGGGATTGGAACATCCTGCTGCTGGGAATAGCTGGAAAATCCTGCACTTAATTTTGTATTAAAGCAGTGCTATCATTGCCAACACAGAGCCCTACAAGAAATGAAAGCACTCAGCAGAGAAAAAATATTGGAGAAACTTATGATCCTAAAATTTGATAAATTCCTTGGACCTGATGACCCTACACCCTAGTGTTAAAGAGGAGATAGCTGTGGAGCTAGTGGATTTACTGATTCTGATCTTTCAAAATTCCTTTGGTTTGGGAATAGTCCCATTAAGTTGGAAGTTGGCAAATTTTACACCACTTTTCAAGAAAGAGAAAGCAGGGAACATTACTTTAGCTCTTTGGAAAATGCTGGAAACTATTATAAAGGGAACTTTAATAATGCACTGAGCAACATACAGCTTGTTCATCACAGAATCACAAAATTGTTAAGGGACAGAGGGAAGTCATTTGGCCCATCATATCTGCACTGGCTCTCCAAATGAGTGTTGTAATTTAATGCCATTTCCCTGCCTTTCTCCAGAGTGTGGTGACTAGGCGATTTTCACAATAACTTCATTGCAGTGTTAATATAAGCCTACTTGTCACTAATAAATAAATAAACTAAAATAATACCTTTGGCAGAACCCAAACTAAACATCAATTACTAGGTATTGCTAAGTAAGTATCTCTTTGTAGCACTATTGATGACTCCTTCCAACAATTTACTGATGATTGAGGGCAGATTGATGGGTCAGTAATTGATTAAAAAGGTTTTAGAAAGGAAAGTCTGGTTTGAGAATTTATTAGAGTGTTTTGGGGATGTAGTTAACAGGGTAGATAATGGGGGGTCCAATAGACATAGTATATCTGGATTTCCAAAAGGCATTTGATAAGGTACAACAAAAAAAGAACAGGCCCTTCGGCCTTCGATGTTGCACCGACCAATTAGGAAAAAGAAATGACCCTCTAACCTAAACCATTCCCTTTTCGTCCATAAACTTATCTACTAACCTCTTAAACGCCACCAAACTTGGCGCATCTACAACTGCAGCAGGCAGGGCATTCCATACCCTTACCACCCTCTGGGTAAAGAACCTATCTCTGACATCCGTCCTATAACTACCACCCCTTAATTTAAAGCTATGTCCCCTCGTGCTAGCAATTCGCCTGATGAAGGGGCAAACTATGAAAGTTTGTGAGTTTACTATCAAATAAATCAGTTGGACTTAAACCTGGTGTTGTCAGACTTCTTACTCTATTCTCATAACCCCACATATTTAACATGACTAATCCTTGTAACCTAGACATCCTGGACATTAAGGAGAAATTAATTTGGACCATGCACCTAATCCACACATCTTTGGACTGTGGGAGGAAACCCACGCAGACATGAGGAGAACATACAAACTCCACACAGACAGTGCCCCAAGGCCAGAATTGAACCCAGGTCCCTGGCGTTGTGAGACAGCAGTGCTAACCAAGTTAGTTGGACAGGAATAACCAGGCTTGCCATAATTGTACAGGGCTTTGTTGAGACTGCTCCTGGAATACTGTGTACAAATTTGGGCCTCCGCATTTAAGGAACGATATACTTGCATTCAAAGCAGTACAGCAAAAGTTCACTAGTCCCTGGGATGACAGGTTTGACCTCTATGAGAGGCTGAGTCAATTGGTTCTATATATTCTGGAGGTTAGGAAAATAACCTCATTCTGAAGAATCTCAAGATTCTGAAAGGGCTGGACAGGAAAGAGGCTGAGAGATTATTTCCACTCACCGAGGAATCTAAAACACAGGGCACAGTCTCGGGCTAAGGGACCAATCATTAGAACACTCTAGATAAGGAGAAATTACCTCACTCAAAGGATTGTGAATCTTTGGAATTCTCCAAGCCAAAGGGTTATGGATGCTCCATCAAGAAATACATTTAAGGTTGGAATAGACAGATCTTTTATCCCACAGGGAATTGAGGTATGTGGGAAATGGGCAGGAAAGTGGAGTTGAAGCCTAAGATCAGTCATGATTGAACTCAATGGTGGAAAATGGGATTGAAAGTTATAGATAGGCCTGGTAGGTATGGATAAGATCTGTGCAACTTGTGGGCTGAAGGGCCTATTTGTGCTGTAGTATTCTATGTTCTATGTTCTATAAAATGCTCCCTGGGCCATACAGTATACTCCTTCTCCTATTTCCTCTTCTATCTTTGTGCAGCCTAGTTATACTATATCAGCTAGGTCTCTGAAACCTTCAAATTTCACAAACATCTATTTGACTCAGCTTTCTATTTACTATCTATTAAACAAAGAAGCAAAGCAGAGAATGGAGATGCCTATTGCACCATAACAGTGATAGATGTGCTTGTGAAAAATATTTTCAATGCAAATTGAATGTTTCGGAGAAACTAGTTCGTTTTAATTCCCTGAATGTTATTGCTATAATGTGCGAAGAAGTCACACTGTGTATGCAGATGGAAATGCATCTTCGGAATTACTATTGCATTCACACATGGGCAACAGATACTGATGACTGAGCGGTTTTCGTCCCCCATAATCTGTAGCAAGATTCCTATTTCTCTGAGATGCGACTTCAAATTTAGTTCAAACTTCACTGAAATAGCACTGTCATCATTTTTGACCTCCTCACTGTTGACCTCATCACTGTTGACCTCCTTCTCACTGACTATTCCCCTCTTTTCCCAGTGTTTTAAAGGGACAGGTAGCTTTTTGTAAATATTCCACGTTGTATCCCTCAAAAACAAATTGACACCTCGAGGGTGACAGCAAAGGATTGCGGAATGTCACATGACAGCCGTTAACTTGCTGTTTCTTGATCGATGCATTAGGCACACATGCGCTCTACTGCAAATGAGCAGTTAAAGGGACTTGTTCCTGTTAGTGACATAAAGTGCTTACTCTGCTTGAGTCCCCGAAGGTCTACTCTTTATAATTAATCACCATAGGGCTGACCTGTAGAAACAGGTATTCAGTCATTTGGTGTAAAACAGCTGCAAATGGATGTTCCTGTGCCATCCAGGCAGGAGACTCCCCAAGGCAGTTCATTGAGAACTGTACGGTTATTGTGCATACATACTCCTCAAGAGGTTGTGATTTTATTTATTACTGTTGTAATTCTCTGGTATCCTATTTTATGCTGATCAAGGTGAGCATTGTTGGTATTTCGGAGTGGAATGTGTTTCAGACCCACCATTAGCGTCAACCACGCTTAGGTAAGGGCAGAGGAGAGGCCCTTCTGCTTTGACTCCAATCCCAGGAGGGCATCCTTTAGTGCTGTACTGTGACCATTTCATTTCCCATAACAGCCTTTGTAAGCAAGATTGTACATTCAGTGCTAATTAGTATTGCATTACGAAGGATTTTTAGACGTGAGCCTAAATTTTCTGTTGTATGAATGCATGTAACGTTTCTTTGTCTACTGTTTAAATAAAAGCATTAATTCAATCAAAAATTAATGGCATGGCATCCTAAATACAGCAGACACAGTCATTTCTAGATTGTGGAATCTTACCCAGCAGAAATTGGGCTGGAACTGTAGAAGTCAAGCTCCTTAGAAAGAGGGTTTCAGTCTGTCAGACTGAGTTGATCTCAGTGGTGAGAGTACAGCTGACTGAACTAACCTTCACATCTACTGTTCTCCTTGTGAACCCATCTGGATTGGTTCTGTGCTGGCCAGCAATAAAACTTATAATAATCCTTTCAGTAATCACTGACCAGCAAGATCATTCTACGGTGTCTGATGTCTCATGGAATTAGGTCATTTTATTTTGTCCTATGCTGCACAAAAAAAATTAAAAAGGTCTGGGGTAATAGAAGCCTACTTGCCCTATCAGGCCAGTACACTCAGAGTCCATGGGGGCGATTCTCCCAGCCCATCATGCTACTCGAGTAGTGCAGCAGGCTGGGAGACATCAGCGGAGGCCATTTTGCGGGCTTCTTGCTGAACATCACAGCCTCCATAGCGAAGATTACCATATGGAAATTGATATTAAATTGCATTAATGGCCCAGGACTGACATGTCCCAGCCTGCAAGCATCTCCCAACCATTCAGAAGTGGTTTTCTCCAGCAGGGTATACAACTGCTCCCCACTAACAGCAAACTGACGGGACCCTGCTGGAGGGAAGAGAGGCCAGTGAGGCCCCTTCAGAAGGTCAATGGTACTGCCCAAGTGGGAAACTGGCGTTGCCCACCAGCACTAGGCAGCGCCCAGTCAGTGGGGCCCGAGGAGGGAGAGTTTTATTGGGGGAACCCATTGAGGGGAGCCTGCTGCCACCCTGCACAAGGATTGCAAGCAGGGAGAGACAGGATGGTAATCAGGGTTGGTCATTGGGTAGAGGGATTGTGACTATGTGGGGGAGGGGGCAATCATAACCATCGGGAATGGACTCGGAACTGTCAGAGAGGTTCAGGCAGACAGGGCTTGGGACATCAGGGCTGGCCCAGTGAGGTCTGGGAGGCCAGCATTTTTGTGGGTGGAGAACTCTGCAAGACCAGAGACGGAGGGGGTTGCGGGGCTGGCCAGCGATCGAACTGGCCAGTTGTCGGGAGGCCGGCAATCAGGGGCCCACTACACATGAACTGCTCTCCCTTCTGACAGATCAGTGCATGTGCAGTAGCCCACTCAGCACTCTGCTGCCGGTCTCTTGAATGGAAATAGGCCCCATCACCTGATTTTCAGAAGGAATGTCCCTGGGGTACTCTGATGCACAAAGTGTCAGAGACTCATTCTGGAAATCACGCTGAAAAAACCAACAGGAATTGCTCTCATTATCCCGCAAACTGGGGACTTAGAATTTTTTTGGGAGAATCCCCGCCCATTCATTTTAGATTTCTGATTGATAAGGGAATTAAGGGTTATGGGGAGCAAGCAGGTAAGTGGAATTGATCCACTTCAGATCAGCCATGATCTTATTGAATGGCGAGGCAGGCTCGAGGGGCTAGATGGCCTACTCCTGCTCCTATTTCTCATGTTTTTATGTTCTTATTTAGAATCCTAGCTAGGCTATAATCTTTGATCATCGTTTTAAGTCGAGTTGAGCTTTTGTATTTCTCTGACCTATCCTCAAAAAATCAAATCCTTGAAGAACAGAAGGTTATGGGGACGAAAATAGAAAATGCTGGTAAATCTCAGCAGGTCTGACAGCCAACATTTACAGTCAGGATGATCCTTTGTCAGAGCTGCAGCATTTTCTGTTTTTGTTTCAGATTCCAGCATCTGCAGTATTTTGCCTGAAGACTATGGGGAAATTCTTTCGGAATTATTTGTTGGTGAGCAGAAGGAATAGCCATTTTCACTTGGCAGGAGGATAGAGACTGAATATAAGAGGAAGAGAACCACCTAGAGGTTTTTGAAAATGGAAAATCCTGAGAGGTTGGTGGAAGCAAATTCAATAAGTAACTTCCAAATGGGAATTGAAAAAGAAAATGCTTGAACACGCAAAAAAAACCGCTGAATCGCTGTGGGAAAAGGGCAGGAAAGTGGGTTTAATTGGATAGTTCTTTCAAACATCCAGCATGGGCATGAGGGGCAGAATGGTCTCCTTTGTGTGTGCTGCATGGAATGAGACTCAACTTTGGATGTTCAGCAAAATGTAACAGATTGACTGAAACGAGTAAGTAACACAGCTCTGCAAACCATCAGAATTTTATTACACCGTGTATAAACTGTCACATGTGGCAGCGGAGTATACAGTTAACTGGGGAGTAATTTTTAATAAGGTTTTTATGACACTGTTGTAACAAAGTTAATGAATAGATAGTCCTTGTTATTTTCGGTTGTTAATGATGCTTTTCGTGTTCAGCGCATGATCGAAATTACATATTAACAGTTTCTGACGGTATAAACTTATCACTCATATTTCATAACGCTCATCAGAAACAGCGCCAACAAAATATACTTACTCCAGTAGGCGTGCAATGCACTAGTCTGACAGAGGATTATTATAACTGACTTGGAGGCTTCTGAAAATGACTTATGACAGAAAAACAGCCTTCAGTCAATGTTGCTGTAAATATCTTTTGCTGAATTAAAGGAGGTTGAATGATTTGACCTAATGTGGGCAGACGAACAGCGGATCTGAAACATGCATAATCAGCAGGGTGGAAAGATATAATTACCAGAATAAAGAGACAAGGTAAAAGACTGTCAAAAAAATTCATGGGAATTTTCACTTGACAAATTGTGTAAATTCAGAAGAGTCTGAACCTTGAGTGCTTAAACGAAGCAACAGCACAATGTAAATAAAAATTTACAATAGGCCCATCCATTATTCCAGCACTTTGGAGCTGAAAGACAATCAGGTATCAGACACAATTAATCAGGGTGTGACTGATTCCGATTCACACATTGCTCCATAGTGGCCAGTGTGACTCATATCTTTGTCATACACCCAGACAGTTAACAAGAAAAAACTTGTCATTGAAGAGGTGATCTTTTTCTGATCTTTGGCCTCCAGCCTCAGTCTTCCTGTCTCTCTCTCTCTCTCCTTCTCTCTCTCTTTTTCTCCATCACAATGTTTCCATTTCCTATTCCACCATCCCTACAGTGGTCATTGCTCCTTTTACGTTCTTCTCAACTTTGAAAGTGGCATATGTTACATGCTGCTGTTTCTCTCTTCATTCTCACTAAGTTCTCATGATTATAATGTTGTCTCTTACTCTAAGGGCGGAAGGCTTGACTGCAAGAGGGCATAGGTTTAAGCTGTAAGTTTAGGGGAGATTGGGGGGTAGGTAGTCTTTTACATAGAGCGTGCTGGGTGTTTGGAACGCACTGCTAGTGGAGGTAGTGGAAGCAGGCACATTGGCAACATTTCAAGTATATCTTGATAGACACATGAACGAGGGGCGATCAGAGGGATAGAAACCATATATCGGTACAGGCTTGGTAGGTTAAACAGCCTTTTCCTGTGCTGTATTGTTCCTTATTCTTTGTCCTTAACTCATTTATAGGCTTCAGCTATGAAACATTTTGCTTCCATTGGTGTTTCCTTCCTCAAACAATCAGCAGAAATGAAACAAAAAGGATTTGCAGTTGCGGAACACCTCCCATAAGCTCAGGATTTCCAAAGCTTCTTTGCAGTCAGTGAAGGAGTTTTGAAGTATAGTCACTGTTCCTCTATCGGGAATGGGGCAGCCAATCTGTGTAAAGCAAAGTTCTTTTTTGATTTGATTTGATTTATTACTGCCAAATGTATTGGTATACACTGAAAAGTATTGTTTATTGCATACTAGACAGATAAAGCATACTGTACACAGAGAAGGACAGTAGACAGTGCAGAATGCAGTGTTACAGTCATACCAAGGTGTAAAGAAAGATCAACTTAATGCAAAGTAGGTCCATTCAGAAGTCTGATGGCAGCAGGAAGGAAGCAGTTCTTGAGTCAGTTGGTACGTGTCTTTAGACTTTTGTATCTTTTACTCGACTGAAAATGGTGGAGTCCTTAATTCTATTGGCTGCTTTTCTGAGGCAGCAGGAAGTGTAGACAGAGTCAATGTGTCGAAGGACTGGGCTTCGTTCATGACCCTTTGTAGTTTTTTGTGGTCTTGGATTGAGCAGGAGCCACACCAAGCTGTGATACAACCAAAAGAATGCTTTCTATAGTGCATCTTTAAAAACTGCTGAATCCTGGTGGACATAGCAAATTTCCTTAGTTTCCTGAGAAATCTGTAAACGGCAATGTGATAATGAGCAGATTCGTGAAATCTTAAACTGGTTGAGTGATGAATATTAATTAGGAGGAATCACTTTTCAGCTCTTGAAAATAATGCCATGGAATCTTGTCCGTCCACCTGAGCGACTGGATGTTTACCCAGGTCTCAGCACCTTTGACCACTCAACACTCCCTTAGTACAGTATGAAAGTATCAAACTAGATTTTATGCTTAAACATCTGAAGTAGAATTTGAACTGAGAGCATTCTAATTCAGAATAACTGTGCCACGAGGGAGTCATGATGTGGAGATGACGGCGTTGGACTGGGGTAAATACGGTAAGAAGTGTCACAACACCAGGTTAAAGTCCAACAGGTTTATTTGGTGGCAAAAGCCACTAGCTTTTGGAATGCTAGCTCCTTCATTAGATAAGAGGGAGTTCTGTTTACAAACAGAGCATATACAGACACAAACTCAATTTACAAAATAATGGTTGGAATGCGAGTCTTTACAGGTAATGGGGCACAGCTTTGAAACCCAGTATTAGCTATTCAATGTATTGAGTTTCACGTCTTGTATTCTTAGTAATGCACTGCATATGGGTTACAGCAAAGGGGTATGATTTTTTTTAAGGGTCAAAACACAAGTTTTGAACCAAAGAGTTCATTGCATGCTTCAGTGCCACTCTCAAGAAAGGAACAGGCCAATTGATCCTTAATTTTTTCTTTTGAAGACAGAACGAAGGCAGGATAGATCTTCTACTTCTGCTTATGGCCCCTGGATTTGGACAGAGGCAGAAACAGTTGAACATATTAGGTGAGTACCTTTCTCATTAGTAGCACATGCTGGGCTCATGTTTCAAGAAATTCAGTTCTGGGGCCAACCATTATATTCACGTGCTAATGCAAAGTAATCTAAAACTTTCATCTGTTGTTTTTGTTGAATAGGCCAGCTACAATGTGAAAGTTTCTGATATCTTCAACAAAAATACTGGGATGCCAATGTACCGTCCCCACGTTGGTCAGACATTTTGACTGACCACTTTCTGCCCACCATGAGTGACTCCTGTATGTTTACAGTCCCCAGTGCTTTGTGATTCTGCCACTGTATATGGATAGAGGAAACATATTAGATGGCACTTTGATAGGAAATGTATTCAGAAGGCTGATTAAATATGGGCACATCTCTAAGCTGTAGTACTGAAGACTTACTCCCAAATGAACCACATCCCTTGCCACCAACGCAGCTATAAGACTGGCATTTACCAGTAAATGTGGAAAATTGCCCATGTAAGTCCTGTTCACAAAAAGCAGGACAAATCCAATTTGGCCAATTACTCTCAATTATCAGCAAAGGGATGGAAGGCCCACGGATCCCGGGGCATCCTTTTCTTTGTGCATGTTTCAGTCCAGATTTACAGACTTCCAGATTGATTTTTAAATTGCATTTTTACATTGCAAATTATATTGTCCTCACAGATCTATCTGTAATACATGAAAAGTCTTCCTGGCCTTATTTGCTGTGACATTTTGACCATCAGATCAATGTGAGAAACATCATAAGACACCAGTTACAGAACAATTCCGATAATGATACTTATGTAGGAATGTGGGTTTTTAACCTCAGATTGGAAAGTTCAGCCCAGTCCTTGTCTGGTTCCTTTGTATTCGAACATACAGAAACTGCAATCAGACTGGGAATTGCATTCAGAGAACATCATAAAAAAAAATGCAGATGTTCCATCAAGTAATGAGCTGTGAAAGATAAAAGGACATCTCGGATACAGTCAGGAATTTGTACTTCAACACACAACACCTGACATAATCTGACAAATCTATCTCATCAAAGTACTTGATCAAGTTTTCAAAAACAATTTGCCTTTAGGGCAGCATGATGGCATACTGGTTAGTACTGCTGCTTCACAGTGCCAGGGACCCAGGTTCAATACCAGCCTAAGGTCACTGTCTGTGTGGCGTTTACATGTTCTCCCCGTATCTGCATGGGTTTCCTCCAGGTGCTCCCTTTCCTCCTACAGTCCAAAGATGGCACAATAAGAAGTCTCACAACACCAGGTTAAAGTCCTGCTAGTTCTTAATTGGTGCGGCAGCCTCAGTGGTGGCCGGTGCCGGGAATAACCCTCATTGGATCCCTTTGCTGATCAAAGCAACATCACCTTCTGTTTTCAACTCTGGCAATAGGATTTTGACTGCCTGCACTAAATCCAGAGCTGGACTTCAGAAAGAAGATATTTTCCTATTGAATGTTCAAATAATCCCTAAATACTTCCTATCGATGACTAACCAATGTGTTCAGCAGAGTTGGTGAAATCCCCATGAGCCATTTGGAAGAGAATTGCATGGGATCTTACTTGTATATTTTTAATTGTTATAACTTATGTATAGGGAATGGTATTCAGGAAAAGTATCTAGAACACAGAAACAAGCAATTCTGCACAATAGACCAATGCTTTTGTTCCGCGGGAACTCTATGATCAACATCGTGTTGTCAGAATTATTTAAAAACAATCATTCAAATGCAAATTTCTGTGTCACATCATTGTTGTTCATAAGTTCATGTGATATAGGAGCAGAATTAGGCCATTCAACCCATTGAATCCATTCCGTCATTTGATCATGACTGATATGCTCCTCCTCACCACTTTCCTGTCTTATCCCCATAACCCTTTAATCCATTGCCAATTAAAAATGTCTAACTCCTCCTTAAAGTTCCTCACTGTCCCAGCATCTGCCGCAATTTTTGTGAATTAGAAGTTTATGGATTCAATTCTCAAACTGATATACTGATGTGGCTCTGAACAAGTGTCACAATTCCTGTGTAACAGCGACTGAAATACAAAAGTACATCATTGTTTGGAAAGTGCTTTGAAATGTGGAAGACACAATAGAAATGCAAATTTTCGTCTTTTTCAGTGGATTTAAAACAAACATATGAAATGCTCAGCCAATGCAGAAATGTTGCTGATTATTATCTCATAGGCAACTATTGCATGCTGATTCCGAATTGCAAAGATCCCAGCTTTGCATTTTCTGCAAATGAGCAACAACTGTGGTTTTCACAAATGAAGAACTTGTGATAATCTATTCTAAAATAAAAACGGAAAATGCTGGATAAACTCAACAGGTCTGGCAGCCTCTGTGGAACGAGGAACAGAGTTAATGGCTGGAATTCGCCAACAATTCATGCCCCACTTGCACCTCAAATTTTTCCTATTTTTTTAGTGACTCATGCCACTGAGGACAGAGAATTTGATGCTCAGCCAAATCTCTGCTCACTGTAGTGGAACCAAAGAATCCCACTAGCATGAATGGCTGGAGAATCCCATCCATCGCTTCAACTCCATATGATCCTTCTACCGAACTGTTTTTGTTTTTCTAAGATGCATTGTTACTCACTGAACCCTAAAGCATGAAGTATTTCATCCCACATTTCAACATCAAACTTAAAAAAGTTTCACCATCAATACCTTATTTTGTGTAGATTTTGTTTCCCTTTTGGCAAGTGTAACATGGAGGGAATGCAAAGGACAGAGATTAAAGGAAAGTAAATTTATTAGTCACAAGTCAGCTTACATTAACACTGCAATAAAGTTATTGTGAAAACACCCTAGTTGCCACACTCCAAGCCTGTTTGGGTACACGGAGGGAGAATTTAGCATGGCCAATGCACGTAACATGCGCATCTTGGAGGAAACTGAGCACCCGGAAGAAACCCAGGCAGACACAAGGAGAGCATGCAAACTCCACATAGACAATGACCCAAACCAGAAATTGAACCTGAGTCCCTGGCGCTGTGAGGCAGCAGTGCTAACCATGTGCCACTGTGCCACCATAGGGCATTTGCAAAATGAAGAATAACATTCAGTACAAACACCAAATTCAACTATTATATAAGCTTTGCATTTTTTAGCTTTGTAAAATATTACTGATACACTCCTGTGCCCAAGAATTTAGTTTGCCTACTGAAGTAATTTCTCAAGCTGTAATAAAGATTCATTTGAAGAAGTCAATGACTTTCCTTTCTATGATTGAAATGCATTTTAAATGTTTCACAAAACAAAATCAGGTTACGTTGTGACAAGTGAGGTAGGGAATGCATGTAAGAAAATATTGATGAATAATAGATTATTTGTACTATCCAGCAAATTAATTTGACAGCTCAAGTGTAAGTTATGCTGTGACACAAAAACTGTCCTCCATTAAAGTCCATTTGCCCTCATAATCAAGGATCCCATGCACCCTGAACATTCTCTCATCCATTTCTTCCGTTTGAAAAAGATATAAAAGGTCACGTACCAACCGACTCAAGAACAGCTTCTTCCCGGCTGCTGTCAGACTTTTGAATGGATCTACCTCGCATGAAGTTGATCTTTCTCTACACCCCAGCTATGACTGTAACATTCTGCACCCTTTCCTTTCCTTCTGTATGTATAGTCTGCTTTGTCTGTCTAGCATGCAAGAAACAATACTTTTCAACATGTACCAATACGTGTGGCAATAATAAATCAAATCAAATCAAACTTGTTCTGCTTGTCCTATGCTTGTAATTCCATCCTCCAACACATGGGGACAAATTTTCCTGTTCTGGCTGCCATGGAAATCGTGGAGTGGGGGAGAGGTGGAGGGTAGTGGTTGGTGGTGATGGTGGTGGTGGTAGAAAGGTCCATTGACCTCAGGTGGGATTTCCGGATTTGGGGCAAGAACAGCTACAAAATCCTGCCCACTAAGTTTAAAATCCTTGCCCTCATCTCTAAAGCTGTTCATAGCCATATCGTACCATGTCTATGAAATCTCTTCCTGTCCTGTATCTCCAAACTAAAGTGCTATTCCTCTGACTCCACCTTTCTGAGCAACCTCCTTTCCTCATCCATCTTATCTTGCAAAGTCTTTGGGCCACTTTGGTTCTAATTCTGGAACTCCCTCAATAAATCCATCCATTCTGTTTCTCTTTTCTCTTCCTCTACCTTTCAAATACTTCATCAAAATCATCTCTCTGGTCAAACTTTTGATCATTCTCCTAACTTCCCCCCTCCTGGCTCATGGTCTGTTTCCTGAATGAATGCATTTTAAAATTCATTTACAAAATGTGGGCATTACTGGCTATGCCTTAATTGTCCTTGAGTGGTGATGAGCTGCTTTTTTGAAACACTGTGGACCCTAAGGTATAACTACACTCACAGTGCTGATAGAGAGGGTGTTCCAGGATTTGACCCATCAACAGTGAAGGAACGGGTGATATGTTTCCAAGTCAGGATGGTGAGTGATGTGGAGGGGAACCTCCAGGTGGTGGTGTTCCCAGGTGTTGGTCTTTCTAAATGGTAGCGCTTGTGATTTTGAGAGGAGCCTTTCTGAGTTCCTACCATGCACCTTGCAGACGGCACATTCTGTTGTCATTGTTCATTTGTGCTGGAGGAAATGAATTTAGTGGAATGTTTGTTTGCCCAGGAAGGTGTTGAGCTTCTTAACTGTTCTTGGAGCTGTATTCATCCAGGCATGTGGAAAGTATTCTATCATATCCCTGAATTGTGCTTTGTAATGGTCAATAGGCTTTGGGGTGTCAGGAGGTGCGTACATGCCGCAGGATTCCTGGCCTCTGGTTTGCTCTTGTAGCCATAGTATTTATGTGGCTAGTCCATCTGATCATTGGTAACCCCTGGAAAGTTGATAATGGGACCAATAGTAATATCATTGAATGTGATAGTTAAATTCTCTCATGTTGTGGTCAGAATATTATTTATCAACCCAAGTCCAGAAATTGTCCATATCTTTTTGCCTTTGGATATGGATTGCTTCAGTATCTAAGGAATTATGAATGGTGCTGAATGTTGTGCATCAGCAAATATCCCCATTTCTGACTTCACGGTGGAAGCAAGGTCATTGATAAAGCAAATGAAGATGATTGAGCCTCGGACACTCCTGAGAATTTTGGGATTTTCTTTACATTAAAGGTGCTCAATAAATGAATCATCTCTCCTCAATTCCTTGGAGGGGTGATTACCCCATGTTTCAAACCAAGAAAGTTCTGGAAATTTCTCCCAGATGCCCAGAAATAATTAAGTAAAACATTTTCAGGATAATAATGTGATGTTAAAAGCTAGAAGTTTGAAGTTATTCAATGAATTTAATATCTATGCTTGATGTATCCTCCACAGTTACAATAAGGGTATTAACCCATCTATTTTCTATGGGTTAATGTATCAGCTAAAATTGTAGAGAGAGGAATTGCAGACAAAAGCATTCGGCTTTCAAACATCATCATCCCACACCATTATTTCAAGTACTCTATCATTTGATCTTGATGACTTTCATACATCAGGTGACAATTCCGTGTCTCAGGAGATTTGGAACTATAATGCTACATGCACTATTTGATCATCCATGCCAATACATACCCTTATAACCTTCAGTACTGTACTGAGGCATACACTCATCAACGTTCTTTTTAGACAAATTTAAATTAATCAACAGAGCATTAACTGCTTTTCTGATGGAAGTCTATTCCAAATATCTATTACTCCATAGGGGAAAAATTATTCTAATTTCAACACCTTGCTTGAGGCTTCGGTTTTGTACTTGAGTCCTTCAGTTCAGCAAACACAGTTTATATTAAATATTATCTTCTCACATTTACTTTCTGAATGCCTTTCAGTGATTCTGAGGCACATTCCTTCAAAGTTTCGATTTCTCCAATCAAAACAAGAATTTTACATTCTGGAATAACCTCCATTGTTCTCTCTTCAAACTTCTGCGATGCATCATTTTTACTGGCAGATAAAATATTGAAAGTTCCATGTAACATTAGCTTCACCATAGACACTTCCAAGAATATCAGAACACAAGACCCCAGCAGCAGGATTAAGCCATTTGGCCCTTCAAGCGTGCTCCATCATTCAGTAAGATGGTTGATCTGTTATGGTCTCGGCTCCAGTTTCCTATCTGTCTCCATAACCCCTGAAAATCTATCCAATCTAACCTTGAAGAGAAATTAAAGACACAGCTTCCACATTTCCTAGATCAACATCACCTCATTCACTCAAGTAGGCTCTGAAAATCTGTAACCCACAAAAACTTTGTTGTTGGGATTATGTCCACCAATGTTCTGCAGTGAAAATCCCACCAGAATTCATGAGCGCAAAAGCAGCCCTGCCACCATGGACTTTCCCACCTTGGCCTACTCATGTAAGGGTTGTGCAAAACTTTTATTAAAATTCTGCACTGCTGGGGTACAAGTAGCTTTCCTCAACTGCCCTTTCTGCTTGTGGTCTACTTGTGCCCTTTTGAAGACTAATGCATTTTATTGAGCTCCATATGAGTTGGAAGAGCGGAATGCTTCTGCCCATTTGTTCCAAGGTTTTTGAATAATTGCACACATGAAGGGCAAGCAGAGGCTCTTTCACACATATGAAGAGCCTCATATGTGTTGAGGCTCTTAGAGGGAAATCTTAGAGTTTGCAAAGATACAACATAAATTATCTTCACCAGATTCCCACTAGAGCTCCACAGGACATTGATGGAGTCCTCAATACAATTTGAGGTATCAGGTCATGAGGTTTCTTTGTATGTAATTTGAATTATTGACTGCAGTTAATATTGATTGAAAAACAGTTAGCAATCATTATCATTTTTTTATTGCTCATCTACTGACATCCAATAATTTTACTGTGAATATATCCATTATAATTAACACATCTGTACATTTCCAGATCTCTTTGAATTTGCACAATCCACTAAATGACCTTATTTTATGCAAGTTGGTGCCCTATTAAAAAAAAAGCTGTGACTTAATCCACAATTCATGATGTTAAAACAAATATTACATTGGAATACTTCCTTAACATAGAATCCATAACATCCCTATAATGCAGAAGGAGGTCATTCTACCCATCAAACCTGCACTGGCAGTGATCCTGACCAGGCCCGATCCCTGTAACCTCATACATTTACCCTGCTAGTCCCCCTAACACTAATGGACCATTTATCATGACCAATCCACCTAATTTGCATATCTTTGAACTGTGGGAGGAAACCAGAGAACCTGGAGAAAAGCAACACAGACATAGGGAGAACATACAAACTCCACACAGACAATGACCCAAGCCGGGAATTGAACTCATGTCCCTGGCGTGTGAGGCAGGAGTGCTAACCACCATGCTATCATGTTGCCTGAACATGAGTAATATTGATTCACAGAGCACTCTGATACCGATTACAGTTGGCATTAATAGGCAGTGAGGATGCCATTGTTAAAGCAAAATTAAGTTCTGGACTGGATGTTTTCCAATTACTGAGAGAGAAGCTATTTCTTGAAATTATTAGCAGCTTGTATTTCTCTTGATCTTTCTCAAAAGTGCAGGCTGGCTAACACGTGGAAAACCCACCTTCAGTTGAACCACAAGCTATAAAACCTACTTTTATTAACTCCCTTCAATAAAAAGTCATTTACAATTGGAACAATGCGGTGACATCATTGAGCGACAAAGACTGTCTTTAGTATTCCTGATGATTAAGGTTACCAGCGATGTAAAATGCCCAATTCCACCACCCCCTCCCCATTTTGCTTCTTATTTTGACTCTGTGAACAGAATATTGAAAATAAGATCTAAATCCAGGGAACTATAGATCAGTCCGTTCAACATCAGTAAGAGAAAAAATAACAGCATCAAATCAAAAGGAAAAAGTAGAAAAATATTTTGGAACTAAAAGTCATGAGCAAGTCAACATAGATTGCAAAAATGTTGCTTCTATTTCAATGTAATTTAATCCTTCGGAGAGGTAAGAAAAAGCACTGCAATTGAAATATGTTATTTGGATCTTTAATAGGTTTTCAATAAGTTGTCATATAACAAACAGACTCATGAATAAGACCAGGGGATAGGGATTCAGGAAATAGTTAAAAGAATAGATCACTTGTGAGCTGCAAGTCAGAAAGCAGCAAGAAGAAGTACAGAGCAGTTTTTGTTGGGAAAAGGAATTGATATTCATGCGGGTAAGCATTGGGAATGAGGTATCATTTTAAGTGGTTTAATTTAATGTCTATGTGCATGGAAGGATAAAACCTCTATTTAGATTTATGTTGGGTAAAGATGTTTTTATGTGTGGGGGCTGGTTGAGTTTCAACTATGATTTTATTGTGCTTAGAGAAGACTATGGCATGAAGAATAAATAAACCAGCAGAGGCGGCCACTTCCAAGAGGGAAGAGGTTTTCTTTTGTTCTTAGTTTTAACTCATCACTGTCAATATCCTTGAGATTGCCATTGATCGGACTCTCAACTGACTGCCTGCACTCAACTGGTGTCCATATATGTGTATACCTTCCTGTAGGAAAACTCTCAGGGGCTACAAGGTAGCACATAGTTAGCACTATGGCTGTGCAACGTCAAGGATCTGGCTTCGATTCCTGGTTTCAGCATTGTCCAGAGGAGGTTGCATGTTCTCTCCATATCTGTGTGGGTTTCCACCTGGTGCTTCAGTTTCCTCCTGGTTAGGTGCATTGTGGTGACTAGGGGAATTTCAAAGTAATTTTATTGCAGTGTTAATGTAAGCTTTACTTATGATTAATAAATAAACGATGTTTTACAATTCCCAGTTTCACACCAGCTGGAACAGGGGGCGAACCCAATGATTTTGGCATCAATCTAATCCATGTCAGCCATAGTCAACCTGTTCAGATATATTACAAATGCACCTTCCTTTACCATCACGTCTTAGAGTGAAACTTGAACCCAGAGCCCTGCTACAGGGGTAGAGATTCTATCTATTGTGCCATCAGATTGAGGTTGATACATTTTGGTGAAAACATAAAAATAAGATCTGTACTTTGAACATGGGAATGCTGGGTTATGAAGAATGGTTAAGAGATTTGAGGGGAGGGGTTGGGGGGGGCACATCAAGTTCATGAGGAAAAGCAGCACCTTTGATAAAAGGAATCCTGATTGTTTTAGGCTTTCTTTTTCAGCTGCAGAATAGTCAACAGTGATGTCCTTGTTGCTAAGTTCAAAGATCAAGGCCAAAATTCTCCAATCTCGCCCACAGCTGCAATTGTCCGGTCCTGCTGCAGTGAATGGAGATTTGGCTCAGCACCAAATTCTTTCTGGCAGTGGCAATGGGACGTACGTAACATTCTTGGTCTCTATGGTTCAAATTCACACTATGCTATGCATCTACCTACTGAGAGAAGTCCTACCTCCTGTAGTAATTTTAAAGAAATGTAGATTCAGATGCAGATAGTTCAATGGAATAATCATATTGTTAAATGCACCATTACCTGCTGAATGCCTGTTTCTGTGTCATAAGTTCTGCTTCTACGCTCCTGTCATGTGCAAACATGGTATTTGGTCTTTTAACTTAAGGACAATGCCTCCTTAAATAGGAACCACTTTTCAAAAAATTCTTTCTGTTTCTTCCTTTTATCAACGGCCCACTGGGAGTACGTGATGTACAGGACAAGTAATTTGTTCCATGAAAAATCAATCTTTGACTGTTAATGTTAAATGAATTAATTTGTTGTCAAATGTGCTCGGTCAGTTCTGAGTACCTGCTCAAGTCAGTCACATTAACAAATCCTTTAATCTTGACTAGCCCACTGAGTAGGAAATCACCAAACCCACTAATATGATTTGACGTATGTAGTTGAATTGGATTTGATTCTTTTAATTAGTGTCCATTCAAGCCACATTTTCTCCTCGTGTAATTTTACTCTTTCATTGGTATTCAGTGAGTTCCGGAAATAGGGAATAAATTCCAGCATTTAACCCTTTTCTTTCAAGTGTTGATATTTAAGTTAAGATAACATGCTTTTTCATTGCCATTCCAGATATTTCAAACTCCATTTTTCATGCATGTGCAGCTGAACAAATATCCCACTTGTTCAGCAGTGCAAGTACGAAACACAAATAAAATTACATTAATAACAAGATCCAGTCATGTTTCTGTAACCAATAGAGAGTTAGACTGCAAGGAGCAAGGGGTGATAGTTAAATTGAATAAAAAAAGTGGTATAAAGCTATTCTTTTTAAATTGAGAAGCATAGTTAAAGGACAAGAGGCTATTATATATGAAACCTGAAGGCCTGGAAGGATTTGGAAAGAAGACAAAAGCATTTGGGTAAAATCAAGCTACACAGCACAGCGGCATATTGCTGCCTCACAACACCAGGAACCTGGGTTCGATCCCTGGCTTGAGTCACTGTGCAGTGACTGCACATTCTCCCCATGTCTGCGTGGGTTTCCTCTGGTTGCCCCGATTTCCTCCCACAGGGGAATTTCTCAGTAACTTCTTTGCAACGTTAGTTGTGACTAATAAATAAACTTTACTCCGAAAGATGTCGCTGGTTAGATAGATTGGCCGTGCTAAATTCTCCCTCAGTGTACCAGAACAGTTGCCGGAATGTGGTGAATAGGGGGTTTTCACAGTAACTTCATTGCAGTGTTAATGTAAACCTACTTGCATCACTAATAAATAAACTGAAACTTAAAGTTGCTAAAAACCTGTGCTTTCTGTCAGAAAGGCGGCGCGTTCAAAATGAAAATGAATTACAAGAGATAGTGAAATCTATGGAGTTTTGATTTTAGGTGTAAGGTATATTTTGTACCAATGTATTGCACTGAACACCAGAGGTCCAGCAGATTTTACAAAAAAAGCATAACCTTTACACCACCACAATGAGAAAATTCAAATCTTTATGGTGGAGACCATTTCAGAGAGCAGATAGTTTGTGGAGTTGGACCACCGATTCCATGAACGCACTTGAGTTGAAAATTCATTCGTAGCATGTGAAAAGTGGAAGTAGTTTTGCCCCAGTTATGTGGTTGGACTATGGGTTAAGACTTGTGATTGGATAATGTTGACAGAAATGGAGATATCTAGGGAAAAGAATGCTGTGAAATAATATGAGTTATACAAATTGCACAACTTTTTTTGACTCATGCAAGTCAAAAAGATTTGTAAAGTAATCAAAGACTTATAAGTTTTGAGCTCCATGATGTCTGCAGGCCCGTTCATTTTCTTGTAATGGTGCCAACAGCAGCCCTGAATTCAATGGTACATCAACAAATATTGTGATCTTCAGAGGACTGAGAACCGCCTATGACATAGATTTCACCCATCCTACCAGAGGCAGTAACACTGCTCCTACCCATTTAAATATTGTTGCCTGAGGGTAAGGCCAATTTTTCTTGGCTTATTGCCTAGCGGCCAATGTTGAAGTCTTTGTATCATATCTGTGTCTCCAGAACCGCAGCCGTGACATTCAAACAACTGTGCGAGTGGTTAAAAACATGTGGAGAGACAAATAGAAGATTAATATTTCAGGTTATTTTTGTCAGAACTCCTCCCTTCTCTCTCAGTGAATACTCTCAGATTTGAAACAAATATCCAATCTTGTCTTTAGCACTGCTGCCTCGCAGCGCCAGGGAGCCGGGTTCAATTCTGGCCTTGGGTAATTCTCTGTGTGGAGTTTGCATGTTCTCCTAGTGGCTGCGTGGGTTCTTCCAAATGTCCTACACTCCTGACTTGTGCCTTGTAGATGGTAGATATTTTGCTGCAGTCTCCACACCTGTTTGACCACTAAACTCTCCCACTCTTATCACCTACCATTGGAGTATCGGAAGGATGTACAGCTTAATAATTGACCTGCTTGGCCACACCGTAACAAAAGTTCTGTGGCCAGCAAGTTCTGGGGTGGATCTTGAACCCAGAGATTCTAGCTCAGAGGAAGGAACCCTCTGCACAAGACTTCTTCTCATGATTACTTGGCAACAAACTTCCAAAGACGCTCCAGCTTTGTCAAAGAAAACTTGACATTGCATCACCTAAGGAGATAAAAGCTAATTACTGCAAATGCTGGAATCTGAAACCAAAAGAGACAAGGCTGAAAAATCTCTGCAGGTCTGGCAGTACGTTAAGGAGAGAAAGAAGCTGATGTTTTGAGTCCAGATGACCCTTTGTCAAAGCTAAAAAGCACAGAAAGTGGGAGGTATTTATACTCTGCGGTGAGGGGATGAAAGATGAGTCATGGCGACAAAACCAAGGGGAAAGGCTGCTAATGGCAGCCCATAGAGAGAATAAAATGTGTGAATGAGCAAACAGCAAAGAAGCTAAAATGCAACAGTAAACTGTGACAGATGAAGTTGCGGGGAAATGGATGGGTAAAATTTAGAAAAGGGGCCATTCATGACTCATTCGTTAATCATCTTTTATTCCCTTACTCTGCAGAATAAATATCTCCCACTTTCTGTGCCTTTTAGCTTTGACAAAAGGTTATCTGGACTTGAAACATCAGCTTTTTTCTCTCCTTACAAATACTGTAAGACCTGTTGAGATTTTCTAGCATTTTCTCACCTAAGGAGATATTAAGTAACCAAAAGTTTGGTGAAAGAGGCAAGTTATAAGGAATCTGAAAGGAAGAGAGAGAAGGAAAGAGATAAAAAGATTTACTGAGGGAATTCCAGAGCTCAGCATCTCCCATCCTTTGATTCTGTCTACACTTCTTGCTGCCTAGGAAAAGCAGCCAACACAATTAAGGAGGCCGTGCATTCCAGACATTTTCTCTTCTACCTTCTTTCATCGGAAATCGTCTGACGTCACGTATCAACCAACTCAAGGACAGCTTCTTCCCTGCTGCCATCAGACTTTTGAATGGACCTATTCATATTAAATTGATCTTTCTCTGCACCTTAGCTATGACTGTAACATTTCATTCTGCACTCTGTCCTTTCCTTTTCTATGAATGATATGCTTTGTCTGCATAGTGCGCGAGAAACAATATTTTTCAGTGTATATTAATACATATGTTAATAACAAATCAAATCACATCAAATTAAATGAAATCAAATCTTATAGCATGGTGAACAATGTAATTTAAGTAAGATGAAGAAGTCAGTGTTGGTGAACCACAGATATTTTGAGAGGATGTGAGGCTGGGCAAGATTAGAGAGACTGGGGTTGGCAGGGGAGTGTGAGGGGTGGGTTTAGTGGACAGGGGTGAGGGAGCAGGGGATAGTCGGCAAAGCCAAGAAAGAATTTGACAACAACAGTGAAAAATTTAAAAGCAAGGTGTTGAGGGACTGGGAACCAATCCAAGTCGGTGAGCCTGGTGGGGTGGGTGGGTGATGGTCAAATGAGACTGTGCCTAAGTTAGGGCAGGGGGACATGGTTTTAGACAACCTCAAGTTTAAAATTTCTTCACCAGTTTTTACTGGAAGCAGGAAATATAACAAAGATTAGATTTTAAAAATATTGTAATTTGAGGTTTATAAGTAAAGATTTGTTATAATGGATTTTAAATTTGGAACAAAATGGAAGCAAACATTTGAATGTATTTAGTTGTGCAAACTGTAGAACAAGAGCAAAGATAATTACAGCACAGGAACAGGCCCTTCATCCCGGCAAGCCTGCATTAAGATGCTGCCCATGTGAACTAAAACTCCCTATCCTTCCAGGGACCATATCCCTCTATTCCCATCCTATTCCTGTACTTGTCAACCCCTTCAAGTTATCTTATCTGCTTCCAATACTTCCCCCGGCACTGAATTCCAGTCACCCACTGACTCTGTGCAAAAAAACTTGCCTCATACATTTCCTTTAAATCTAGCCCCTCACACCTTAAACCTGTGCCCGCTAGTAATTAACTCTTCCACCCTGGGAAAAAGCTTCTGACTATCCACTCTGTCCACATTGACATTGTTTGACTCTTAGCTGCCCTTCTAAAATCCCCGAGCGAGCAATTTAGTTCCAGGGTAATTAGTGATGGGCAACAAGCGCTGACCTTGTCAACAATGCTCTCACCCCATGAAAGAATGAATAAAAGTGCAATGAAGGGTTTGGTACAGATGCAGTAAGCATTCTGATAAGATCAGTGCTGATCAGAAACTCTGCTTTCTTTCTACTGTTCAGAGAATTGTTCCACTCTGTGTGGTTAATAAAATCTGGTTACAGCTTTTGATGTGATCCTAATGGTGGCAGCTGGATAAGCCAAGGTGAACGTCCAGTTTGTCTGAAAGCTAAGAGGTAGTCAAAGGAGAATGAGCCTCCAAATGTTCTTGCATCAAACAACTAACTGCTTCTCTCAAAGTGAAGGAGTTTCAGTTTCACATCCACGCAAATTTGAGAATAGGTCAGAATGCAAGTGCTCGGAACAAACCCTGCTAAGTACCTTGAGACCATCACTGGGATTGTTCTTATACTCCACGGGCTCAGGCTTTGATGGAGCAATAAGGTAGGCGTACGTTTATATAGTGTATTTAACTCAGTAAAATGTCCCACAATACCTAACGAGCAACATCACTACTTTATTCCTGGTCAGCTTCATCAAAAAAGTAGGCTCTAAAAATCATCTTAAAAGAGGAGAGAGTTTCAACAAATTAAGAAGCTAATTTGTTGAAACTCTGCTGCCTCACAGTGCCAGGGACCCAGGTTCAATTCCTGGCTTAGGCCACTGGCTGTGTAGAGTTTCAATCTGTGTCTGTGTGGGTTTTCTCTGGGTGCTCTGGTCTCCTCCCACAATCCAAAACTGTGTGGGTTACGTTGATTGGCAATGCTAAATTGAGCCTATGTCAGGGCAATTAGCAAGGTAAATCTGTGGGATTACAGGAATAAGGCCTGGTGGGATTGTGGTCAGTGCAGACTCAATGGGCTGAAGATCCTTCTTCTACGCTCAATGGATTCTATTCTATCATTCAAATGCAAAGCGAACCTTTATAAACAGCACCCTATTGGTGATAGAACTGCAGAGGGATTTTATTACAGCCCATGTTGCTATTGATATGGGGAGCTATCTTTATACATTTACCTCAGGGCGACACATTGGCACGGTGGTTAGCCCTGCTGCTTCATAGCACCAGGGACTCAGGTTCGATTCCTGGCTTAGGTCACTATCTAAGTCTGCACATGCTCCCCACATCTGCATGGGTTGCCCTTGGGTGCTCCCACAATCTAAAAGATGATAGTTACATGGGCCATGCTAAATTCTCCTTTGAGCAGGTGAAAGAGTGTGGCGATGAGGGGATTTTCACAGTAATTTCACTGTAGAGTTAATGTAAGCCAAATTGTGACACTAATAAATAAACTTAAAACTTAAAAACCTAAGTTCTTCTCCAATATTTATTGCCATGAAGTACAAAGGAAATACAATTTAGAACTGCAAACTGTATTTCACTCTAAGCAAGTACTTGTCTTCAAGAGATATTAGCAATGCAACAACATTGTTATAAAGTAAATGAGAAGGGGTTGGGGGTGGGGGGGTGTAAAAAAATCTCTAATTGGCTGAGAGCTACACAATTGATTGGCCTGACTTCAATCAGAATAGACTAATGATAAATGACTGATTTATTAATGCATCATTTCTCCATTGATCTGTGAAGACAAGAAAGTGAAGTCAGTGTTTAAGGCCAATATTCTGATCATTTTCTTGATAATTACATTCCCTTCCAAAATGAAGTTTAGCTTCAACCTGTTCTGTTTGATTGCGCTCCGATCACTTTTGCGATCTTTATGTAAGTGAGAACTTTATGTAAATATAAAGTTCTTAGAGGGGAGAGAAGGCAGCTCTATGATTTCCTGAAATTTTGCTTCCAATGGGCGGGTCTCTGCAACATTCACACAGGGAAATTCTACCCCATGTCCATTCTGTAACTACCTATAAACAATATAATCATAGAATCCCTACAGTGAAGAAGGAGGCCATTCGGCCCATCGAACCTGCACCGACCACAATCCCACTCAGGCTCTTTTCCCATAACCCCACATATTTACCCTGCTAATCCCCCAATACTCGTGTCAATTTAGCATGGCCAATCCACCTGTCATATACATATTTCGAGTGTGAGAGGAAACCGGGGCATCTCTGGGAAATCCATGTAGATTCAGGGAGCATGTGCAAACTCCACACAGACAGTGACCCAAGGCTAGAATTGAACCTGGGTCCCTGGTGCTGTGAGGCAGCAGTGCTAACAACTGCATCGCCATGCCATTCAAATTTAAGTATTAGCGTCACTTAGGCTTACATTAACATTGCAATGAAGTTACTGTGAAAATCCCCGAGTTTGTTTGGGTACACTGAGTGAGAATTTACTGTGGCCAATGTATCTAACCAGCACATCTTTCTGACTGTGGGAGGAAACTGGAGGAAACCCCTGCAGACTCGTGGAGAACATGCAGATTCTGCACAGATAGTGACCCAAACTGGGAATCGAGCCTAAGTTCCTGGCACTGTGAGGCAGCAGTGGTAATTGCTGTGGACTCTAGCCTTGAAAATGCACAGGTTACCAATCCCAGAAAACTTCTGAGGGGACAGGTCTGCTTGAAGTTTCTATCATTGATCTTAGTGAATCTCTCAAGGGCAGGAAAATATCTCTAATTTACCTCCTTCTGGGGATGTACCTGAAGTGTTTTCCACTTTGGGAAGCCTGGATCATTCTCTCCGTAACAAGGCTACCTTGGAAAAGCCCTTCTTTGGCTTCCAAGGACTGCAGTCCCTGCCTGAAACCATAACTCACGTTAGAGAAGGTGGGGTCTGCAGATGACACATGGGGTCAGGACTCAGGAACTGACGACTCTGGAGTTCAGTGAGCATTCACCCGTGGGTCTTCTTCTCGGACAGATGGCTCTTTGTGATTGGCAATGTAGTTAGCGTTACTGCATCACAATGCTAGGGACTCAGGTTTGATTCCTAGCTTGGGTCACTGTCTGTGTGGAGTCCCTTAGTGTCCAAAGGTTTGAGGTTCATAAGGAGGAGGTGTTAGTGAACCTTGAGGGTATGAAAATTGATAAGTCCCCTGGGCCAGATGGAATTTACCCCAGGATTCTCTGGGAGGCTAGAGAGGAGATTGCAGAGCCTTTGGCTTTGATCTTCATGGTGTCGTTAGCTACAGGTATAGTGCCGGAAGACTGGAGGATGGCAAATGTTGTCCCTTTGTTCAAAAAGGGGAAAAGGGACCATCCTGGAAATTATAGACCGGTGAGCCTGACTTCTGTTGTGGGCAAGGTCTTGGAAAGAATTATAAGGGATAGGACTTATAAGCATCTAGAGAGAAATAAATTGATTAGGGATAGTCAGCACGGTTTTGTGAAGGGTAGGTCGTGCCTCACAAACCTTATTGAGTTTTTTGAGGAGGTGACCAAAGAGGTAGATAAGGGTAAGGCAGTTGATGTAGTGTATATGGATTTTAGCAAAGCGTTTGATAAGGTTCCCCATGGTAGGCTACTGCAGAAAGTGCAGATGCATGGGATTGAAGGTGATTTAGCAGTTTGGATTAGGAATTGGCTAGCTGATAGAAGACAGAGGGTGGTGGTTGATGGGAAATATTCAACCTGGAGTGCAGTTACAAGTGGTGTACCTCAAGGATCTGTTTTAGGGCTACTGCTGTTTGTCATTTTTATAAATGACCTAGATGAGGGTGTAGAGGGTTGGATTAGTAAATTTGCTGATGATACCAAAGTGGGGGGAGTTGTAGACAGCGAGGATGGATGTTACAGTTTGCAGAGGGTCATAGACAGGTTGCAGAGCTGGGCCGTGAGGTGGCAAATGGAATTCAATACGGATAAGTGTGAGGTGATTCACTTTGGTAGCTTTTATTGGTAGAGGGATTGAATTTAAGAGCCGTGAGGTTATGTTACAACTGCACAAAACTCTGGTGCGGCCGTACTTGGAGTATTGCGTATAGTTCTGGTCGCCGCATTATAAGAAAGATGTGGAAGCATTGGAAAGGGTGCAGAGGAGGTTTACCAGGATGTTGCCTGGTATGGTGGGAAGGCCTTATGAGGAAAGGCTGAGGGACCTGAGGTTATTTTCATTAGAGAGAAGAAGGTTACGCGGTGACCTAATTGAGGCGTATAAGATGATCAAGGGATTGGATAGGGTGGATAGTGAGAGCCTTTTTCCTCAGATGGTGATGACCAACACGAGGGGACATAACTTTAAATTAAGAGGTGGTAGTTATAGGACGGATGTCAGAGGCAGGTTCTTCACACAGAAGGTGGTGAGGGCGTGGAATGCCCTGCCTGCAGCAGTTGTGGACTCGCCTACTTTGGGGGCATTCAAATGTTTGGTGGATAGGCATATGGATGATATTGGAATAGTTTAGGTTAGAGGGTCCACTGGCCGGCACAACATCGAGGGCCAAAGGGCCTGTACTGCACTGTAATGTTCTATGTTCTAAAGATGCGTAGATTAGGGAGATTAGTGAGGTAAATACACGGGATTACTCTGTTGTAGAGTTGGTGTAGACGTGATGGGTCAAGTGGCCTCCTTCTACAAAGAATGTGGGTTCTACGGATTCTTTGGATCTCCTCCCAATACCTTTACTTCACTCTTCTCCTGCCCAATTACTTTGCAAAAAAACTTAACCTCGACATTTTTGTCAGATCACTGAAAGAAGTGCTGGTTAGGTACATTGGCCATGCTAAATTCTCCCTCAGTGTGCCTGAACAGGCGCCAGAGTGTGGTGACTAGGGAATTTTCACAGTAACTTCATTGCAGTGTTAATGTAAGCTTACTCGTGATTAATAAATAAGCTTTCACTTTATGTTTGGGGCAGGTAGAATCACCAACAGATTGATTCCTGTCCTTTCACAATCTGGTTTGCAGCCATTATGACAAAGCATTCCTTCATTGCTTTATATTGAATGATGTATATTAGAGGAAGAATTGATTTGCTTGCTATCTCCAATGAAATCTTTCGGAATGCATCTACGATCTGTTAACAAATAGTGACCAGATAAAATCTTCTGTGATTAAGCCAGTAGCTAACACACAATAAGGGATGTTCCCACCATTCTGTTGTGTAATAAAGGGGACATGCAAGAATCAATCCAGAGATTTTTTTCTGGTCCCACAGTTAGCAGTTTGCAACTTGTCCAAACAAGGAAATTGTTTAATCCATAGCAAAACAGAGCAAGAAAATGGTTTTCTATTTAAACTTGCTGGCTGAACAAAAACGAAAAACAAAATTAAAAAATGATTAGGCTCAGATTCCATCTCTTTACGTTGTATTGGTCTGCATTAAACGGACCAAGTAGTAGATCAGGTTTGATGTGAAAAAAGAATTAAATTCATGAAAGCTAATTTCAATTGAAAATAGAACATTAACCTACAACAGCTGCTTGGTAACCTATCTGTTTTGTTAAATGTGGTTGCATGGTTCATTTTCCAGCAAAGGTTTGGAGCATGCTGTGTGAAACATTCATACAAAGGTTTTCAGGTCAAAGCGCCAGAGATTACTAAATAGAAACAGCTTTTACAGAGAAAAGCCCAGATAGCCCAGAGAGAAGTTTGACAATTTTAAACTATGAAACCCCATTTTCACAAGGGCTAAACCTTAAGCGACATCCAAGTAGGAGCATTCAACTTTTTGAAAGTTGGCTGTTGGATGAGAGTAGCCTGCATCTCATGGGAAATGCCATTTTGTGATCATGAACTGCAATTTTTGGACTCTTCCCATCAATGGGATCATCCAGTTCCCCACTGATGGCATCACCCTGGGTGTTTTTTTCAGTAGAAAAGCACATAAAATCCAGTAGGCATTGGCAGGACAGGAACACACCTTTACTGACCACTGGAAAATACGCTGTGGGCAGCTGAGAAACTCCGTCCATTTTTTCCGCCGTCACCACAGTGCACAAGGTGTTTTTTAAAGTTTATTCATTAGTGTCACAAGTAGGCTTACACTAACACTGCAATGAATCATACAATACAATCCTTACAGTGCAGAAAAAGGCCATTCCGCTCATCGAGTCTGCACGGACCACAATCCCACCAAGCACTATTCCCATAGCCCCCACATATTTACCCTGCTGACTCGTGGGACAATTTAGCATAGCCAATGCATCTAACTGACACATCTTTAGACTGTTGGAGAAAACCAGAGCACCCGGAGACAACCCATGCAGACATGGGGAGAATGTGCAAACTCCACCTAGACAGTGACTTGAGGCCAGATCCCTGATGCTGTGAGGCAACAGTTCTAACTATTGTGCCACTGCTTCACCCAGTGGAGTTAACCACCAAGGTTAGTGCAAAGGACTTGCTTGACAACCTTCTTCCCACCTATCATTTTATGTTTTTCAGTATCAGGGGTACATCCATACAGCCACAGATGTCTTGTATCCCACCCTCTCTCTGCAGAAGTGCTATTGAATAGGAAATGCATCAACATTCCTACACCATGGTCCTCCCTCCCTGTTACTGAAGCTTGGATCTCTGCTCTGTGCAATCTTCATGGCACAGCTGAGATTGGTGAGTCAAAATTTGATCCTAAGATAATTTATCATAGTCTGTGATGGGCCCTCAGCACCTCAGTCTGAGAGAGAGTGGCAGTTGGTTATATAGCCTGATGGACGTTGTCCTTCATTAAGAGCAAACCAAAGAAGCAGGCATTCATGAATTATCACAGCCTGTTGGGGGATTGAACTCAAACTGTTGGCATCTTTCTGCACCTCACTGGTTACTGAGCCAACTGAGCCAACCATCGACCTCATGAAACTGAGAATGAACTTCCATCATTGGCAAATTGGGATTGGATGTTAATCTTCTTTTCTGATGGTGGTGTAATTGCTGTGAAGCAATTAACATTGGTATTTTGCATTAAGAAATTGTCTACACATCGTTCTTGGACCGTCCAATTGGACATGATGTGGAGATGCTGATGATGGACTGGTAGACTGGAGACAGACAATGGAATTAGTCAACGATTAAATTTATTTATTACTGTCACAAGTAGGCTTATGTTAATATCACAATGAAGCTACTGTGAAAATCCTTGATTTTCCAGCAGCTGTTTGGGTACTCTGAAGGAGAATTTAGCATGGCCAATGCATCTAAGCAACATATCTCTAGGTCTGTGGAAGAAAACCGGAGTACCCAGAGGAAACCCACGCAGACACAGAGTGAACGTGCAGATTCTGCACAAACAGTGACCCAAACCAGGAATCGAACACAGGTCCCTGGCACTGTCAGGGAGGAATGCTAACTTCTTTACCTTCGTGCCGCAATGTTGCTGTGAAAGCACTCAGAATGCCACACACAATGTTTTCTTTGCATTGTATCATGATTGAGATTGGAAACTCTCTTTGGGGAAAATTACAGGCTTTCTCATCCTGCACCTCAGCAGTAAACAGGCACAGAGTCAACTCCGTGACACTGAGCCACCTCCTCGCTTGATGAACAGAAATGAGGCAGATGAGGGGCACCTGATTTTAAAGAGAAATTTGTATTGGCAGCTGCTATTAACAGAACCAGTCATCCATATTGCATTTATATATATATATGAACTGAGGAGAAAGCCAGATATAAGGTTATTCCCGACATAATCCTCATCACAGTATTGGGAAATTATAGACCGACATTCAGGAGCTATCTAACATGACGAAGAGAAACCAGATTGTGGGTGTTATAAGGGTGCAATAATACAACTATCATCAGTAACTTAGCAATTGAGCCATAGAACCAGAGGATGCATACAATGCAGAAGGAAGCCACTTGACACATCGAGTCTGCACTAGTTCAGTATCTTACCTCCCCCTATTCCCATAATCTTGCGCATTTATCATGGTCAATCCATCTCACCGGCACAACTTTGGAGATTAAGGGGCAATTTAGCATGGCCAATCCACCTAACCTGCTCAGGTTTGTATACTAGAGGCAATTTAGTGTGGCCAATCCACCTAACCTGCTTAGGTTTGTATACGAGAGGCAATTTAGCATGGCCAATCCACCTAACCTGCTTAGGTTTGTATATTAGAGGCAATTTAGCATGGCCAATCCACCTAACCTGCTTAGGTTTGTATACTAGAGGCAATTTAGCGTGGCCAATCCACCTAACCTGCTTAGGTTTGTATATTAGGGGCAATTTAGCATGGCCAATCCACCTAACCTGCTTAGGTTTGTATACTAGAGGCAATTTAGTGTGGCCAATCCACCTAACCTACCGTTTTTTGTATACAAGGGGACAACTCAAAATGGCCAATTTACCTATCCTGCATAGCTTTGTACACTAGGGGCAATTTAGCATGGCCAATCTACCTAATCTATCCATCTTTTATACAATAAGAGACAATTTAACGTGGCTAATCCACTTAATCTACCCATCTGTGTATACTAAGGGGCAATTTAGCATGGCCAATGCACCCAACCTGCACAGTTTTGGACTGTGGGAGGAAACATTTACAAAAAAGAAAAAAATGCTCTCAACCTGAAATATATGGATACATTTGAAACACAGAACAACTCAAAAAATAAATGTACCAGATTGTTGGTTAGACCTTTCATCAGAACTTATTTGCTGTACCCAGTGAAACAAGGGCTTTGGTTACTCATCTGCTAACATATTTGGCTTGGAATATTGTATCGTTGGGAGAGTGATGCTGAAATAAATGGGGCAGAGAGCACAGATTGTGGATATTGTCATCACGTCCTTTGAATTTATTCAGCAACGTGATCTCATTTTTACCCACGATTTCCTGAAGCTAAGTGAATGGTCAAGTGAAACGCCTGTCAGCATTGTCGTTGTTTGTGTGCGAGCGAGGATGGCTGCTGGGAGGTGGGCTTTGATGGTGAGTGATGGGTAGAGGGTGGCTAACCATCCAACATCCCAGCTGAAAGCTGACATAAATCTGCACAGCACATATGGCTGCTGAGCTGGAGCGTTGGTAACTGATGAGACGGGACCTTCTGACTGGTGGTGTGATGTGAACAGATTAACCCCTGAACTGCTGCTGGCAAAGCCCTTCAGTTCAGCAGCACCAAATCACTTGCAATCCCGCAGGGCTATTTAAAGAGCCAGGAAAAAATATCCTGATACGTGTGTGCTAGAAACACAGGACATGCAGGAGTGTGTGATTTTATTTAGAGTGAGGTAAAAATAGTTGTTTGGAAAACTATGGCCCACGCAGACCCCGTTCTCCCCTATATCATGTACACAAGTTTCACATTCGTGTAAGAAGTTTCAAAGGCACACATATATAAATTTTAATTGTACCCCTTTTGGGATAATCTTTGGAAAACTTTCCTTTTTTTTAATTGAATTGATTTGTTCTTGTTACATAGTTGGGATATAGTGCATAGCATTGTTTCTTGTGAGCTACACAGGCAAAACATATGGGAGAAGGAAAGGATATGGTATTGCAGTTACTGATAGGGTGAAAGGAAAGATCAGCTTTATAAATGGTAGTCTGATGGCAGCATGTAGGAGATTCTTTTGACTCTGTTGGTATGTGTTTTCAGATTTCTGTATCTTTTTTACTTTAATCATTTTTATTTAAATACTTAGAAGAATTATAAGTCACAAAAATAATAACATTTCTGATTTTGCTGGGGTGGAGAGAGCAGCATACATAAAGTAATTGGAGTAAGAGTTAACACATGAATGGTCAATGTGATCTCCCAGACTGGCACAAATCACCTGAAGACAATAAGGAGAAACTTTCCAAAAACTTTTTCTCTTTTTCTACCGTGAGGATTTCTTCTGTTGTGTCCACACATGCGCGTACACACACACACGCACAAACAAACGCACAAACACACACACAAGCCTTTCTCAGAATATTACATAATTATGAGGATCAGAAGGTGCAGACATTGGAGGGGAGCAGTACTGTGTCTGGGTAGGAAATATCCAGCTATAATGTTTCAGGTACTACGAGTGCATGGTAAATTAGCTGGACCAGTTGTCCAGTATGTCTGCACATTGTCCCTGTGTCTGCATGGGTTTGCTCCTGGTGCTCCAGTTTCCCCCCCACAATGCAAAGATGTGCAGGTTAAGTGGATTGGCCATCCTAAATTCTCCCTCAGTATCCCCGAGCAAGCGCCAGAGTATGGTGTCTAGGGAATTTTCACAATAACTTCATTGCAGTGTTAACATACACCTGTTTGTGATTAATAAATAAAATTTAACATTATTTTTATACGTTTGCATGTATTTGGTCAATTCCATCCCATACCCAGCCAGGCCTTTTCAACCATCTGGGAACAGCACAAGCATTCCACTATCTGCATCTCATTTAAGATAAGTACAGAATCTGCAGCCAGAATTAGGAACTTTATCTGGAATAACAATGCCTGCTTGCTTCTGTTGTCCAGATCTTACTGCACAAGAGAGAGCATTTACTGGAACTGCCCTCATGGTTAGTGTACCCAATAGTACTGAGTCATCAATAACAAGTACTATCTTTGAATCACAGCAATGTTTCACTATGGGGACTTAAATTTACTTCCACTGTTGTGGAAAAGAGTTGGGGGAAGGGTTGGAAATCAGTGTAATTGTGTGCATTTTGAGTTAAAAATAAAGCTTAATTGCAACATTGTTACTCAACATATCAATGCCCAACTGTCTAACTCACAAAGGATGAATGACCATTTGGGTGGAGAGATGCATTGTCCATGAAATTTTAGCCCAGTGTAACTCAGTGATGAAGGAAAATTAACTCCAATTTTAAAACATATATTTAATGAATCAATGAGGATATCATTATGCATTTGCTACATGGGGTGGATTTTGGAATAAAAATAATGCTTATTACTTAATTAGCATTTAAAACCAGACAATCTGGTCATTATCAAATTGCTATTTGTAGGATTTTGCTGTGCTCAAAGTGTTTGAACGTTTGTTATGTTACAACTATGAGTATACTTTGAAAATGCTTTAAGGGCTGCAAAGTGCTTTGGAATGTCCGTAAGGTTATGAAAGTTTCTATTGTGCAAGTTTTTTTTCCTACAGAGAAGGGTTAATATTCTCTAAAATGAATAAAAAGTGAATGTTCAACAAGATAGTTCTAAACAATCTCCAGTGGGAAATAATACTGCAGCATGAAGTTTATTGTGCTTCAAATTTGGCACAGTAGCACAGTGGTTAGTACTGCTGTCTCACAACGCCAGGGACACTGGTTTGATCCTGGCTTGAGTCATTGTTTGTGTGGAGTCTGCACATTCTCTCTGTGTCTGCATAGGTTTCCTCTAAATGGTCCAGTTTCCTCCCACAGTCTGAAAGACATGCTGGTTAGGTGCATTGGCCATGCTAAATTCTCCTTCCAGAATGTGGCGATTAAGGGATTTTCACAGTAAATTCATTGCAGTGTTAATACAGTCTACCTGCGGCATTAATAAATAAACTTAAACCTGAATCAAATAGACTGAATTCTTGGTAATCGGATACACAGTCATTTTCAACTTATAATTTCCTCCGCCGCCCCTTTACTTTTGTTCATGAATTCTGCTGACACCAACTGGAATGATGTAATCCGTTTTTCTCTTCCCAAAATTACCTCTTCCTTCCAGATCACATGCTTTGTTGTCCACCAAACGAGCAAGCTGAGAACTGACACAACCCATTCCAATGACAGTGGGTAGATTCAAGTGACAGGCAAGCCTGAGTCTATATTAGCCTGAAACCATCAGTTGGGAAACCCGGTGCTGTAAGTAATAGTGTGCCACAACAATCTGAAGAGGAATGGCTGTGACATCTGAAGTAATCCTTAGCTCCATTGCATTATTAAGTGTTTCAATTTTCATCGTATCATCTGAGTGTCCAGACTGTGAGCAGTTCGTGTTTCCAGATGGCGTCAGATGCTGTAACTGTACAATGTTAATCGCTGGGATTTCAGATGAATTAGTAGACTGGCAAGTTGGCAAGGCTAATGTTGTTCATGATTAATGTTCTTATTAAAATTGTAATGAGGCCTTGAAGTTTTGCTTGTTCCATTTGGGTTCAAAGCTAAAACTGCAGTTTCAAGGGTTCCCTTCCTTGCTTTGGTTATCCTTCCTGCAGCCCTGACTTGACTCACCCTAACCTTCATGTTGCTTCGCCTGCCCCTGTTCTTTTGTGCTCTCACCCTGCCTAAACCTTCCCCAATCATGCCTTGACATCTTTTACCCCAATCTTGTTATCCTGTACTCTGTTCTGGGTCATTCTTGACCTCAGCAATACTTGCTCAGATTTATCATTCCACATTCTGTTACTCACTCTAAGCCTGACCATGTTTTCCCAAGCCGAATCTGTCTTCTATTGATCCAAATTTTATTATTTTATGCAGTGCAAATCATGCTAATATTGACTTGAACTTAGATGGCTCAATGGTGAACTAACTGCAAAAAAAAGTAAAATTGTACTGATTTTAAATCAAATTCCATCTGGAGAAACATCACTAAATTCTTCATGTGCATTGATTATTTTGAAATGCAATCATTGTTATGTGGGCATTTGTGGTAGATATGTTATACATAACAAGGACCTCTGAACAGCAAGAGACAAATACCTATTTAATCTATTTTTCTGGCATTATTTGTTGAAGGAGGAACATTCACAAAAAATAAGGACATTTGTGTAACCCTATCGATGCTGTTTTTCATTCTTTTCATGGGTTGTGTGGATCACTAACTAACCCTGAATTTATTGCCCATCCATGTAAGTGGTTAGCACTGTTGCCTCATAGAGCCAGTGACCTGGGTTTGATTCCAACCTTGGGGGACTGTCTGTGTGGAGTTTGCACATTCTCTACATGTCTGTGTGGCTTTCCTCTGGGTGCTCCAATTTCCTCCCACAGGCCAAATATTAGGTGGATTGGCCGTGGTAAATAGCTCCTTGGTGTTCCAAGATGAATGAGTTGGATGGATTAGCCATGGCAAATGTGTGAGGCTACAGGAATGGAGCAGGGAAAAGGGCATAGGTAAGATATGCTGTCAGAGAAAGTTGGTGCAGACTTGATGGGCCAAATGGCCTCCTTCTGCATTGTACAAACTCTATGTAAGACAACCTGATTATTTGGTATTAAGAGTCATGCGTAGGTCTATATTTGCCTTGCAAGTCACCATCTTTTCTGCATAGAAATGCTACACTTTTATTAGGAGTCAGCCTCGATTTTTCATCACAAAAATACATATTTTACTTACCTTACAAGTCGGTGCATGAGATCAAGCTGGTGATGTGACCATCTTGTTGAGAAGATGTGCAAGGCTTCAAGTTACACACCCACACACACTTGACAGTGCAGGCAACCAACAAACAGAAATGGTTCTCCAAACAAAAGTATAAAGCTGGCGTTAAGTGGCAAGTCATGTAATTTGCTAACTTACTGAAGGGAGGCAATTTGGTGAAAAATTGGTGAGACAGTGTAAGAAAATGCCAAAGATCAAATGCAGCTTGAGAACAGACATCAGCCACTGGTCGAATCTGGAGACGGGAGTATCAGGATGGGTTTTCGAGAAACTTTTTTTGTTCATTCATGAGACATAGATGTTGCTGGCTGGCCAGCATTCATTACCCATCCCTAATTACCTGAGGGCAGTTGAGAGTTAACTACATTGCTGTAGCTCTGGCATCACATATAGACCAGACCAGATAAGTATGATAGATTTCCTTCCCTAAAGGACATTAGTGAACCAGATGGGTTTTTCCAGCAATCAACAATGGTTTCATGGTTATCAGTGGATTCTTAATTCCAGATTATGTTTATTGAATTCAAATTTATTGGAATTTGAACCCGGGTAACCAGAACATTAGCTGAGTTTCGGGATTAATAGCCTAGCAGTAATACCACTAGACCATTGCCTCCTTATCAGAATGGTAAGGTGAGGTAAAATTTAATGTCCTCTCCCATGTGGCATTTGGTGTTGCAGGGCATTTGACGCCCTTTTAACACCCACTGACACTAACAAGTGGCAGACAGGGGAATTGCAATGTGAAAAACCCAAAATGAAGCCCTGCTTTTAGGCTCCTGGGAGCAGTGGGAGTGTGGAAGTGCACCCTCACCCAAAGGTACTCAGAGCCTCACCAAGGGGTAAGAGGGCCCAATAAGAGTGACCTTGCCAACACCGTCATCCCACACTGCCCCTTCCATTACCAACACCAAACACCATTCTGGGATCCCTATTTCTTCATCTCTCACCTATGCCTCATCCCTGGGTCTTGATGGGTATAGCCTGTGCCTCCATGATGGTGCTGCCAACCAATGGCTTCTGATTGATTTCTGATTGACTGGAACATCTTGGCAGGCGAGATCCCTCTCGCCTTCATTAAATAACATCCAGAATTGTGATGCATATGTATGTGCTTCTGTGGGCTAAATCAAACCCTGAGTGGGGCAAGGGTTTCACAGCAACTGTTAGCTGTGGCTGCTTTATGGAATAAAAATTGGGCATGTTGCGCAGAAGGTCAAGATTTCTCAGACCTTGATGGCAAAATCATCAGTTCCCAGCAATTCATTTTCAGACAGCAATTGTACAATGATTTCAATGTGACTTAGAATTAATTTATTGAACTTTTTGGGTGGAATTTTCCCATCCCCCCACAGGAATCATAGTGGATGGAGGGGGTCGACCATGAAAAGATCTGTTAACCTCAGTTGGCAAGTTCCCTACACTGGGGCGAGCGTGACTGGAAAATTGAGTTGGATGCTATGGACAATGAATTTGATGCTTTTAAAAATTTTGATTGTGGTTAAATGTCTCATTGTAGAATTCATTCATTCAATAGAATGTGTCACATTTAGTTTGAATCATTGGATGTTTCTTTATTCACATTTCAAAATAGTAACCACTGGCACCAACACCAATCTTAATTTTGCTAATGTACTTTGCTTGATCTTCTGTCCTCCAGACCTGATGTAGTTCCTTTAGATTTACTTGATGTGTATAACATTGATCCCACAACTGACTCTTGATCCTGTTCATCTGCGCTCTAATCCTGATTTACTTCCCCTATTGTTTACCTTATGCATTCTGATCTTAATTTATTATTTTTTTGAGCAGCTCCTTGCTCACAATATGTGTTCTAGTCTTACATTTCATCCTGATCGTTACCTTGTTTCACTTGACCCCAGTGGATCTATCTTTCACTTAATCTCTAGCTCTAATTTTGCTTTGCCTTCCTTTCTGCTTACTTTACCTGCATTCTTTCTCTCCCTTGATGAAGATAATAACCTTCAATGAGCAGTTTTTAGTAGAGAAAATGAAAAAAGAAAGAAAAGCTAAAGTGCTTTGCAAGCACTCTAATTTTTTCACATGTTTAAAAGCCTCTACAATCTGAAACCTTGTCTAAAATAGTTTTGCACCAGGGGATGGAATGTGTTTGTATAAATTGTATTTGGATACTTTTTTCTGTTTTCTTTTAAAATATGATTTGCGATTTGTCATGGTTCAATATTTAGATGATACTTAACATTGTAACCCTCACTCCTCCCAGTGCAGGCATTGAATCCTGATACATTCATTACTACATGGCCAAAAAATGTTATGCTTGGATCCCAGTTATGCCTGCTTAAGGATACACGTACAAAGCGATGGAGAGTAACAATAGCACACTGGAATCCCGGGCTTGTTGAATTCTTTTCTGCATTCATCTTGACTAGTTTTAGCGGGATTATTTTCTGTTTCACTTCAAAGGGCTGACACTTGGACATGTTTATGTGGAAGTGTTGGAGGATGATCATATTGTAAAGGCAGCTTTACCTTTCAGATCAAGAAGAGGTTCAGCTGTTTAATAGTTCACATGATCTCTCTGTCTGTTAAAGCTGCCAAATTATTTTCCAGTCTGTTCCAAGAAACGCCAACTCAAGTGGGAACAGCAGGATGCGGGAACATTAGTATTTTGTTAATTATATTGGAGGCACACACATATATATATATATATATATATGTATATACAATAGACACCCACTTTCTGCATATATATCTATATATATCTTCAGATTCCTTTGCTTTGCCCATTACGTGCTTGTCATGATGAGAACTGTCAGTTCATGTTGGTAGCGTGCAGTCGGGCTGAAGGTTTCCTACTGGCTGTAAACAAGTCTTGCGCCAGCCATTCCTTGTCAGGAGGAGTCAAACCAGTCACTGATCCTAATTCTAACACTGTTGCTGCAGCATTCCGATTTTTAATCCCTGCATGACTTGTCAGATTTAATATGAGCTAAAAAGATAAAATTATAAACATACTAATAATGAGGGTGTCGCAGGCGGTCAGGTCATAGCTTTGCCAAGTGCTGCCTCAAATTGATTAATCTGCTGCTTGAGTGACTAACACTGGCCTCTCAACTGTTGTCATGTAACCATCCAAATGTGATATTTACCAAGGAGAGGTTTGGGTGTTTTTCTTTTCATTCTGCGCTTTGCTTTTCGTTTTTGCACCAAAAAAAGGTACATTGACTCGCACAGTGCGCGACACTTGCCTCAAAGCTTTCAAACTTTCAAAGTCGTGGAGTGTTTGGACGCAGTTCAAACCACAGCGACTGGCAGAACGCTTTTACGGCTTCTCTGCCCAATTAAGATGAAGAGATGTCCATGCAAAGTTAAAAAAAAATTAGTTTCCTGTCTCAAGAATCCTTAATCTTCTCAACAGATGATTTCTGACTCTCCCCCATCTCCCCCTTCACCAGGAATAGTAAAAAGAAACAAGAAATTAGCAATGGCTGAGACTTAAGTAAGTCTTACATTTAAAGATCAAATAATTGAAAACAATAATGAACAACTCCAATATCCTTTATTTTCTTCAATAATTTTAATTAGCTGTAAGTGCTAAGAACATCATCAGGGGCAATGGCAGAGATGAGTTAATGTGCCAATGTGAATTAAAGTACACGGTTGAAATGATAAGATTGTTGAAGCAGCTCAAGTTAATGACTGTATTTTTGCTGAGGTCAAACTGTCTTCATTGCAGCATTGGGTTCACTAATTCCTCTGAGTCATTTTTCCAATGAGGTCATCGGCAGTCACCTTTGCAACGAAAAGGAAAAATTGGAAATGGAAAACAGAAAGTTAGTGATAATTAATGTGATTCAAAAAGTAGCAGTGGCAATTTTCCTTCAAAAGAATCAGAGAGGTTGTTAAGACCTTTGTTTCCCCTCATAGTGTAAGACTCTATCAGATATTTACTGAGGTAATTTTGAATGCGGGTGGAATTTAGTCCACATCATCAGGTTGAATAGTTCCAGGCTGTAAATGATGGGTTTATGAAAATAGCTGAGATCACAGCCTTTTGTTCACCCTCAGCTGCTTAATGTTCGAAGTACTTCTCTCATTAAAATAATGACATTGTCTTACTCTTAATAATTTTTTTTGTTTGTTTTTCGCCCCTTCTACACTGGGGAGGCACGTCCAGCTTCACCACCGAGGCTGGGAACTTGTGACATGATTGCACGCTCTTTGTAGAATCCATCTTATTCTTGGAATAAAAGGCAAATGGGACCTTCACTGAGCGTCGATCGGTTTGTCAGGATGCTGGTGTGCTGTTGTATGCTCTGTCTGAGGCCAGAACTCTCCATTCACCTGACGAAGGGCAAACCTCGAAAGTTTGTGAGTTTATTATCAAATAAATTGGTTGGACTTAAACCTGGTGTTCCCAGACTTCTTACAGCAAAGAGGAAAGCCAGTCCCCTTAACACATTTCCTGCACCTTCCCCATGGGGACAGGACCTGGAGCTCTGGGACACCTTCTCAGTCTGGAACCTTTCCCCTGGGAGGGTGTGCCTGGGGAGTAGTTGGGGAGAGGGTAGTGGGAGCGAAGGTGTGGGTGTGTCATGATGCGTCATAGGTAACAGTCACTGTTATTCCCAAAAGGCCTTATTTAATTGCACTCATCAAGACTCTTAGTGAGCCTAATTAGATAACCCTTAATCAGTGCAGAGACAGATGCCCTATTAAGGATGGATGGCACACTCGTGAGATGGTACACTGAGAATTTTGACTGGAAACCCGCACATTGGCCAGTGCTAATATTTCTGGATCACATCTGCCTCTGCTCCCAGCTGCTGGGGTCTCAGAGATCCAGACATCTATACTTACAAAGTCACTCAGCTGTATGACCATTATTTGCCCCTCAATCATGATATTGATAATGACAGTGAGTATCAGATGTCTACCGTATGGGCTCCACTGTACAGTCTTTAGTCTTTTTCTTCCCAGATCCACATTGCCATACACTCAGCAGGAGTTCACTGGGAAATTTTTTCATCCCACCTGCCTCAGAATCACAGTGGGGAGAGGACGGACCATACAAAGGCCCATTGACCTCAGGTGGGATTTTCCAGTTCCGGGACAAACATGGCTGAAAAATCCCACCCAGAGTGTGTAATTTTTCCCACCCTAAACCCAGAAGTGTGAAGTCTAGCAACGTCAGGTGAAAACCTGGATTTTTACTGAGTTGGGATGAGTAGAAAAGCTTTTAAATATGATTGGAAGGAGCCAGGTACAGAAGTCCCACCTCCAATTCCAGCAGATCCAATTTTTGCTGGTGAGGGAATGGGACAGGCATGAATCCACAGGTAGGAAACCCAAACTCAGCTGGGCAATTTGATCTGATTGCTGAAGTAGACATATCTAATTACCATTACTCCAATGGCCTTAACCTTCAGTGTGAAAACTACGATTCTATGCAGGAAATAGAAAAATTTTGGAATTCCTGATCCAATTCTCTTCCCACATCTACTGGTGCACTAAGGCAGATTTATTTCTCATTTCCATAACTAATAATTCCCAGAACAGTTACTAGTTTGTCACCAAGACATTTCAGATGGACAGATTTAATGTTTGAGTGTCATGATCTGAAATAATAGAAATTTTCAACCCTTTAAAATTGTAAAAGAAAATCTTCAGCTTTCACTTAGAGTAAAAAAAGAACTCGCAGCTGCAATGGATAGCCAGTCCATCTGGTGCAGCTTCAATGCACTCCATTGTTTAGACTTTCAAAGGTTTAATGTTATAACTGAGCCAGTAATAAATGCTTGCTGAGTTTCAAGGTTTCAGAACTATTTATCTAAACAGGGTTTGGTGTATGAACCCAATTAGGATGAATATTGTGGAAGATGAATTCTCTGGAATGCATAGAAGGTTGTTTTCTAGGACAGCATGTCGAGGAATCAACAATGGAATGAACTATTCTAGATCCGTTTAGTATAATAAGAAGGGACTGATTAATAATCTTGTTGTGAAAGAACCTTTATGGATGAGTGACCACAATATTGCAAAATTTTCCAGTGAGTTTGAAAGTGATGCAGTTCAATCCAAAACTAGGGTTTTGAATTGAAATGATTAGTTCAATTTGAATCAAGGAAACTACAAAAGGTATGGAGGCAAGTTACAAATAATTGATTGGGAACCTACATTTAAAGGTCTGATGATAGGGAGTGATTAGTATTTAAAGGATTAATACACTGACTTGATGTTTTTGGAAGGTGGGGTTTCACTTCTCACCATGTGAAGAGTTGGCAGGGACCACATGCCTACCGAATTTAAATACCCCACAGCCATTTCATAAGAGTATTAAGTGATGGCAGATGGGATTCCCACCCTTTGCATAGGAGGAAGTCCCATCTTGTCTGACAGCTCCTCAGTCCCAGCAACATCAATATTGCTGTGGACACAACAAGAAATGCAGGAAGGTGCCTGAGTCTAAGTCTGAGCACTGGAGACTCAGTTAAGCTCAGTTAGGGAGAGTAGGAAAGGCCCGGCGGTGTGCAAAGTGGGCAATTAGTGTCTTGGAAAATGGACATTGCTTGCTGGTCAACATTTATTGCCCATCCTTAGTTGTCCTTGGTGGGCAGTTGAGTGTCAACCACATTGCTGTGGCCATGTAGTCACCTGAAGGCCAGACTGGGTAAGGATGATAGATTTCCTTCCCTAAAGGACATTAGTGAACTAGATGGGTTTTTCCAACAATTGTCAATTGTTTCATTGTCATCAGTAGATTCTTAATTCTAGGTTATTTTTTAATGAATTCAAATTACATCATCTGCTATAGTGGGATTTGAATTCAGGTCTCTAGAACATTTGCTGAACTTCTGGGTTAATAGTCTAGCAATAATATCACTCGGCCATCACCTCCCCAGAATGTTGGGATCCCGTTACATCACTGGGAGGGGGGTGGGGACAATCACTGCCAGACTTCCTCTCCGAACAGCTTGCCAGAATTGTGCCCTCTCCAAATTACATCCTCCGCCAGCGAGAATTTAGAACATTCACTTACAGGACCTGGCCTCTCACAATATTCACCATTCTTGTCACCAAATCACCCAAAAATGGGAGTAGAAAATCCTAGTCTTCGATATTATTGCAGCCGTAGACTGTCATCGACTTCAGGAAGTCATCAACACGGATGAAGTAGAAAGGTCTGAGAGCGTCAACATTTTTAAGTGTCCAAATTATGAACAACCTGTCCTGCCCCCCTTGTGCCGACACTATAGTTAAGAAAGCCCACCAATGCCTTTACTTTCTCATAAGACTAAGGAAATTTGGCATGTCAGCAATAATTCTCACTAACTTCTATAGATGCACTATAGGGAGCATTCTTTCTGGTTGTATCACAGCTTTTGGTATGACTCCTGTTCTGCCTAAGACTGCAAGAAACTACAAAAGATCGTGAATATGGCCCAATCCATTGTGCAAACCAGCTTCCCATCCATTGACTGTCTACACTTCCTGTTGCCTTGGCAAAGCATTCAGCATAAGTAAGGACACCACACACCACGGACATTCTCTCTTCCACCTTCTATCATTGGAAAAAGGACACAAAAGTCTGAGGTCACCTATCAATCAACACAAGAGCAGCTTCTTCTCTGCTGCTGTCAGACTTTTGAATGGATCTACCTTACGTTAAGTTAATCTTTCTCTACACCTTAGCTATTTACATCTGTAACTCTCTCATTTCCTTCTCTATGAACAGTATATATTTTCTGTGTAGCACAAGAAATAATAATTTTTACTGCTAATACATGTGACAATAATAAATTAAATCAAATCAAATCAGCCCAAATCAAATGGTAGGATTATGCAGAATTGAATGGATATATGTTGACAAATCACATTTGACAAACCTGTTGGAGTTTTTCAAAGAGATAACTAGCAGTGTAGATGAAGGAGAGTCAATGAATGGTGTTATGGACACTGTGTAATTTTAAGTTGAATTATATATAATATATATATATAGTGTGTTCAAAAAGGCAAACGTAATTTCAAACAATTAGATTGTTTTAATGGACTTTGGTGCCTGGGTGTCTGGATAAACCCGTCACTAAAACATTTCGTGATTTTTGTATTTTGTTTGTAGATATATACATTTTTAATGAGGCCTTACGACCACTGAAGTTAAAATGAATTAATAGGAGTTAAATGTTCAGTGATTCAAATGGAACAAAGAAGAGCATAGATAGGATGAACACACGTAGCCTTTTCCCAGGAGAGGGAATTGAAAACTAAGGGCATAGTTTTAAGCTGAGAGGGGAAAGATTTAAAATGGACCTGATGGGCAAGTTCTTCATGCAAAGGGTGGTGCATATATGGAATGAGCTGCTGGAGAAAGTGGTTAAGGCAGGCACAATAGCAACATTTAAAAAGCATTTGGATAAGTAAATGGATGAGATGGGATTAGAGGGATATGGGCCAAAAGCAGACAATTGGGACTAGCTGGAAGAGCACCATGGTTGGCATGGACCAGTTGGGCCAAAAGGCCTGTTTCTGTGTTGTGTTGTTTTTTGACTCTGGTGGGATTTTATGGTCTGGCTCATCCTGAAACCGTAAAATGCCGCCAAGGTCAATGGATCTTTCCATGGTTTGCACATCACCAGCTCTGATTCCCATGGTGGTCGGGGCAGTAAAATTCTGGCCTATTACTCTAAAGGTGTTTCTGTTGCCTGACGACAATGCTCCAGTGACGCAAACATAGAAGAGTGAAGAGTTAAATGAAGGGGAGTTCGGGGTGTGTCAGAGACAAAGACTGGGATTCGAAGCTCTCTGAGAAGGAAAACTACAAAGCTAGTGGGATAGTGGATAAATAAGTAATCAGTGAGCAGACTCAGTAAAGTGATCAGTTCAATGGAGATGTAACTGAAAGACTGAGTTTCAGGGACATATTTGTTTGCTTGCAGCTGAAGAAACAACAAGTTTAAAATGTGATTTTTGAGTGTCTTGAGGAAAATTAGGAGTTGGGTAAGTAAGTACCAAGTGAATGCCCAGGAATTCGCTGGATAAAAACCATTTGCAACTGTGCCAGTCCCAGGCGACTGATAACTCATCACTGGTTTATGTGTTGGTAAAAACATTGCGGGTGTAAAGGAATGGTGAGAATGTGAATTGTTATCTTGTTTGTATTGAGATATTTCCAACACTTTGTAATGTGTAATATAGTTCACTTAGCTTGTTTAATAAATATTTTATTTCTTATGTTAATAGTTCAGCAGCAGACTCCTGTGAATTTGTTCAGTAACTTCCTCCCACTGTTTCTAAAAGGAAGTTAGGATCTATGAACCCAAGGTTCCACTCTTGGACATGAATTGTCCAGTATTAACAGCAGCTGGGATATGAACAAGGTTCCTTTGATGGCACCTTCCTTTCCATCAGCACTATCACCTGAAAGGATCAGGATAATAGATGCATGGGAATGCCACCTCAAACCCACACACCATTCTGATGTGGAACTATGTATTTGAATTTTCAAAAAGCTTTCAAGGATCTCACATGCCAGGTCAGTCAACAAATTTGGAATGCATGTGTTTGGGGAGTAATATACTGGTGTGAATTGAGAATTGGTTAACAGGCAGAAAACAGAGGTGGCATGGAGGCACAGTGGTTACTACTGCAGCCTCACAGCTCCAGGGTCCCAGATAGGTGACTGTGTATGTGGAGTTTGCACATTCTGCCATGTCTGTCCTATCTTCAAATTAACATTAAGCCTAATTCGCTAATCTTCATTGATTGGAACTAAGGGTAGTTAATAAAGAAAATGCTATTTAAAATGAACAGTGGGATGGAGGAGTTGTGATCAGCCAGAATCAGACCTAAAGTGAAATCAGACCACAATAGGCTCATGGCACAGTGGTTAGCATTGCTGCCTCACAGTGCTAGGGGTCGCGATTCAATTCAAGCCTTGAGTGACTATCTGTGTGGAGTCTACACCTTCTCCCCGTGTCTGCGTGGGTTACCTCCTGGTGCTCTGTTTTCATCCCACAGTTCAAAGATGTGCAGATTAGGTGGATTGACCATGGTAAATATGTGAGGTTAAGAAGTTAGGGCAGAGAGTGGGGCTGGGTAAGATACTTTAACTGAGAGCTGGTGCAGACTCAAATGACAGAAAAGCCCCTTCTGTACTGTAGGGATTCTATGGTAAGAGTTCTTCCAGGCCAGCCTGCAGTGGGAAGTTTGGCAGGCAGGGAACTTAATGTGGCCAGAAGCCAATAATCAGTTCCCCGTTGACAGCATGGACTTCTGCAATTAACCTCCAGGGACTAAAAAGGATGAACAATGTCGGGAAGCCCCTTTTGCATGAATTTGCATGCCTTGCATGCTTATTAAAAGGCCAGCTGGCCAGAATTAAGTGCCCTCTTCCAAATTAAGTTCTCCACCTCTGAGAAATGAGAACATTCACTTTAATGACTGCAGATAACTGATGTGCACTTGGCGAGGGTGACATCTTCCCATGATTACTGGTTGGCACAGCATTGTCCTCTGTGGGAGGGTGTCTGAATATGCCAGGCTCTGCTTGTGACTGGCTGGTGGCAGTGCAAGTTGCCTAGACGATGACCAAAGGAGAGAGGAAGGGAGGCAGGCTTAGTAGGGATGGATGAAGCAGCGGCGGGGCAAAGGTCGTAAGGTCAGCCTAGGCTGTTCAGCAAAGAGAGAGAGTACAGACTCTCCACTGTCAAAAGTGGCACATTAATCTGCCCAAGCAGACTATGGCCATGCATTTGCTTAGTGGAAGAGCTGTCATGAGTAATCTTGGTGATGGAGGGAAACGTTTAATACGTTGTTGAGGTTTGGCTCCTGAGGGTAGGTGTTGAGGCTGGGGGCTGGGGGTGGGGAGCAGGAAGAGTGGAACGTTGGGGAAGTGGATGCAGGAAGCTGTTGCCAATGATAGGCTTGGTCCTTTTGCTGAATTGGTCAAGGAATAGAGGAAAAGTTTCAAACAATGTGATGACTGGGTCATTGCAGTTTGTTCACAGAGTAACTCAGGCACCCTTAATGATGGTTGAAGACAAACTTGCTGTTTTGCTATGCATGGTACCATTGGGATGGAATTGGCACAGTGTGGTACAGTGCCTGTACAGCAACAGGCAGAACAGCGAGAGGCAGAGGCTTAACAAACCTTTTCAGAGGGATCCTAATCAGGTGACACATACTTGTTGCAAGGTCAGATTTGTACCAAAGCCTCATCTTTAGCAGTGATGCCCAATGATGAGCCCAATATAGTCCAGAATTATTATACAAAGAACTAAGAGAAATACAGCACAGGAACGGACCTTTGGCATTCCAATTCTGTGCTGATCATGATACCCTAACTAAACCAAAGAAAATACCCTCTGACCTTACTCTATTTTCTCCATTCCCTCCCTTTGCATCCCCATACCCATCCAGATGCCTCTTAAACGTTGTCAATGTGCCTGCTTCCACCAACTCCACCAGCAGTGTGTTCCCAGCACCCACTACTCTCAGCAGGAAAAACTTCTTCTGCACATCTCCCTTTAACATTCCCTCTCTCATCTTGAACCTGTGCCCTTTGTAATCGACAATTCCACCCTGGAAAAAAGCTTCTGACATCCATCGTGTCTCTGGTTCTCATAATTTTGTACTCCTCTATCTGTTCTCCTGTCAGCATCTTGTTATTCCAGTGAAAACAATGCTAGTTTATTCAACCTTTCCTTATAGCCAACACCCTCGAAGCCAAGCAACATTCTTTGCACTCTCTACAAAGCTTCCACATCCTTCTGGTTGTGTGGTGACCAGAACTGCACACAATTCTCCAAATGTGGCCTAGCCAATTTTTCATATAGCTGCAACATGATTTCCCAACTCTTATACTCAGTGCCCCAGCTCATGAAGGCAAACATGCTATATGCCTTCTTAATCACCTTCACCATCTATATTGCCACTTTTAGGGAACTGTGGACATGCACGCTCAAATCCCTCTGCCTGTTAAAGTTCCTAAGGGTTCTGCCATTTTCAGTATAATTCACATCTAAATTAGATCCTCCAAAATGCACCACCTCACAATTTTTGGAATTAAACTCTTATCTGCTATTTCTGTGACCAAACCTCCAATCTATCCATATCTTGTTGCATCCTCTGGCAATCTGCGTCACCATTAACAACTCCACCAGTCTTTGTATCATCCACCAATTTATTAAACAGACCACCCCACATTTTCCTCCAGATCATTTATATATACTACAAACAATTGAGATCCCTGCGGATCACCATTAGCTACAGATCTGAAAAACACCCTTCCACGTCTCCTATAATCAAGCCAGTTCTCTATTCATCTTGCCAGTCGATCCAGACCCTTTGCGAATTTAGCTTCTGTACCAGAGTGCCATATGGTAACTTAGAATTATAGAACCCTACAGTGCAGAAAGACGCCCTTCGGCCCATCAAGTCTGCACCGAATACAATCCCACCCAGGTCCTACCCCCATATTTCTACATATTGTATCCACTAATCCCTATAACCTACGCATCCCTGGATGCTAGGGGGCAATTTCTTAGCATGGCCAATCAACCTAACCCGCACATCTTTGGACTGTGGGAGGAAACTGGAGTACCTGCAGGAAATCCATGCAGACATGAGAAGAATGTGCAAACTCCACACAGACAGTGACATGAGCCAGGAATTGAACCCAGGACCCTGGAGCTGTGAAGCAGCAGTGCTAACCATTGTGCTACTATGCCACCCTTGTCAAATGCCTTATTAAAGTCCACATAAATTATATCCACAGTCCTTCCCTCACCAATTATCTTGCACAACAGATAATCTGAGACAATAAATGGTGATTACACAGGTTTATATCTTCCTCAGCTACTCAGGAATGAAGTGTGATACTTTTAAATGGCCACAATCATTTCAGCAACGGCAGCGTAATGAGAATACAACCAACATAAACATGGTAAATGATACATATATTTACAATTGTGATTGATATATAGTGATTATATATCTGCGTTGCCTTGGTGCCCTTAATTTTTTTTATCTTTCATTTCCTAACATTTGCCCACGTGCAGCCCAAAAGCCAAATGGCCGAATCCTGTTCTTATTTTCTATGCCTCTAGAGATTCTGACTGATTGTTTTTGAGGATTATTAAAGGATTTACTACCTTCAATGCAATTAGTGGGATCAACTTTTTTCTTAACAACAGATTGACGTGATCAGAGACTTGATTATTTAAATTGGTTTCATAAATGAAAGGCTTTTGTTTAGCATAAAGTGTGTATACACGTTAGAGTATTGGTATTATATTATTAGAAATTTATTTTTCATCACCACATAACTCCTGGTGTATGCCATAGTGCGCACTGGGTGAGTGGCTATTGAGGATATACAGAGGCACGGAGTAGCTTGGGGATATGGGAATGGATGATATGTTGGTTGAGTGTATTTTTCACTATGTGATGTAGTTTTACTTGGAACTGGTGGTTGCTTTTATATTCTCTGATATGTTCTTTTGACCAGTTCTCTTGACAAGTTCCTTGGGCAGCAGCAGGCATAGAGCAGCCTGTATCTCCCAGGAGCTGATAGTGCTGCACTTGTTGGAATAGACTGATGGAAAGCCTCGTCCACGAAGCATTCAAAAAGGTTATTAATGAATTAATTTATGATACACATAGCCTTGGGGGAGGTGCCGGTGTTGGGGTGAACCTGATTCATCACTTTGTCGATGTAGATGGAGTAACTCTTCTCCCTGGACTTCCTCCTCTTCTCTCTGCTCTTGGGTGGTGTTTCCTTGATGGCTTTCTTGGCACCTTTCTTGGCTGCTCTAGTTTTCTTGCCCTAAACCATTGTCTCGATCAACTTCAGAAGGAGTGGACCTGAATTCATCCTTAAAACTGAGCCAATACCCCAGTGAATAGAGGTGAGTGTTCTAGCCCACTGTTCTGACCACCTGCTCATCTCCATTGCTACTTCCTGACCTGGCAGACTCATTTCCTTTCAGAGGGCCAAACCCAATCTATAGTCAAGCCCCTCTCCCTTCCCTGCTCCCACTTGCAAAAAATGGAGCTGAGTTCTCTTAACTATTTTTAAAAGTTTTCCGATTTGGCCCAACCTGGCAAAAATCCGGAGATGCACACAGATCCAGGTTCTGTAGAACTAATGGGTAACGACCTGATCATATTGTACCATTTGATTAACTATAGTATTTCACCAGCTCAAAAATCGAATAATGACTTGTAGTTTTGACTGGGATTGTGTTGGATCTACTGGTTGTTACACAATGCACCAACTTGGCTGCCCTCTTACTACATAGAATCATAGAATCATACAGCACAAATGAGGACCTTCGGCCTATTGAGTCCACACTCACACATTAGAAACACCTGAACTCCCACCGAATCCCATCTGCCAGCATTTAGTCCATAGCTCTGAATGTTATGATGTTCATCCAGATACTTTTTAAAGGATGTGAAACAACATACATCCATACCCTTCCAGGCAACACATTCCAGACAGTCACTTTATTTGTAACCCCTATGACTTGCCTGGACTTGCAACATCTCACTTATGTCCTGTCTGGAGACAATCCACATCTCTTTAATCTATGCTTAATGCCATCTCCACTCACATTGTCTGTACCTTTAAGACTTGACTGGCTGTAAAGACTCACATTCTAATCAGTATTCTGTAAACTGAACGTGTGCCTCTATATGCACTGTTTGTGATCAGAACTCCCCACTCACCTGACAAAAGAGTAACATTCCGAAAACTAGTGGCATTTGTCACTAAATAAACTGTTGGACTTTAACCTGGTGTTGTGAGATTTCTTATCGTGTTTACCCCAGTCCAACGTTAACATCTCCACATCCAACAAAAAAAATGCTAAGCCTATCCAAACTCTTTTCATAACTTAAATGTTCCATCGTAGGCAGCATCCTGGTGAGTCTTCTCTGCACACTGCCCCCAATCCAGTATTCTTCCAATAATATGATGACCAGAACTGCACACAGCAGTCCAGTAGTGGCTTTACCAAAATTCTATACAACTGCAACATGACTTCCCTGCTTTTGTAATCTATGCCTCAATTTATAAATGCAAGTCTCCTAAATGCCTTTTTCACCACCCTATTGACATGCCCTTCTGTCTTCAAAGATCTATGCACAAAGACACTAATGTCCCTTTGTTCCACAGAACTTTCTAACATCCTACAATTCATTGAATACTTGTCAAATTACTCCTTCCAAAGTGTATCGCCTCACACTCAGAGTTAAATTCCATCTGCCACATATCTGCCCATTTGACTTTTCTGTCTATATTTTCTTATTGCCCAAGGCACTCAACGTCACTGTTAACCACTCGGTCCATCCCACTCCTTCCTTACTCTCATTTCTTTGAGAAACTCTGGTAAGGAAAATGGAAAAAGAAAAGATAGGTCATGCTTTTAGCTTTGAATTGGCCTCACGTGTATATATATAATTGCACACACACACACAGTTCCCTATCACATCAATTCTAAGATGGGGAGGAGATTGGGGTAGAGATTTGGACAATGGATCTGGATGAATGACATTGACTTGTGGTTCATCAATGACTTGATTTTAAAGTTCTTATCTGCTTGTTTAGATTTGTCCATGGGCTCAATCATAGCTATCTCTGTGACTTCCTCCTGCTTCGTAACTATCTGTTTCTTCAAGTGTACCTGTTTGCACATCCCTCACCTCTGCTACCTCCAATGTGGATATCCAAGTCTTCAACTGTCCAAGCCTTAATCTCTGAAACTCACTTCCTAAACCTCGCCTTTCCTCCATTGGAGATGCGCTTTAACTTTTTGCCCAACCTTCTGGTCACCACTCCCAATATCTTATTTTGTGCCCCATTGTGAATTTTTGTCTCATCTGTGAGTCACAGTTTGACAATTTACTCCATTGAAGATACTATGTAAATGCAGGTTGTTGTTGCTGCTGCATTATTAATTTTTTTTTTTTATTAAGCAACACAGCACGGGAAACAGGCCCTTCGGCCCAACGAGCCCGCGCCACCGTAATACCAAATACATTATCCTATTTTAATATTCCTATATAATATATATATTAATCCTAATTTGGAAAATTTTCACCATAGGGACAATTTGTTACCCAATCAGCCTAAGAGCGAATTTTTGGGTTGTGGGAGGAAACCGGAGTGCCCGGAGAAAACCCACGCAACCACGGGGAGAACGCGCAAACTCCCGCAGACACCGGCCCAATTCCAAGTGTCTGCACAGCCACATCGATAGTCTCTGAGCTGTCATGGTGCCCTTCAGGTGGTCCACATAAAGCACTCATGTACGACATGAGGTACCAGGCAACCCATGAATCAACATCCAAGAGCTGTACCCGCACCACCTGCCGAATGCATGCTCAAATTATGGACCGAATTACCTGTGGAAAAAAGCCGTAGTTAAACAGTCCTAATATATCCCTCTATCTGCATACCGCTCATGTGGCTGTCCAAGAGACATATGCAACCTATCGAAATTGAGCAAAGTGTGTAACTTGCCTATCGAGTCTGCACTTACTCTCTGATAGAGAGACATCCCCAGCCTTCTCCCACAGCCTATCACCGTAACCCCCGGTATTTACTAATGGCTAATCCACCTAATCTACATGTCTTTGGATATAACCCCACCCAAGCCCCTCAAACCCATGTATTTACCCTACTAGTCTCTTTGAGACAAAGGGGCAATTTAGCCTGGCCAATCCATCTAACTCACACATCTTTGGATTATGGAAGGGAACTGAAGCACCTGGAGTAAGCCCACACAGGCACAGGCAGAACAAGTTAATAAATTTAAAAATTTTACCAAGGATTTTTTTTTCTATATTCCTTCATGGGATATGAATGTCATTGGTTGGCCAGCATTTGTTGCCCATCCCTAATCACCCTTGAATTCAGTGGCTTGCAAGACTATTTTAGAGGGGCAATTAAAAGTCATTGAAATGCAAAAAATGGAAGCAGGAGTAGGCCATTCAGTTCTTCGAATCTGCTTGAATAAGGCACTCACTGAGTGTTAAAATGGGCAGCGGGGGCTTGTAGGGCCGAAGGGCCTGTTTCCTGTGCTATGCTGTTCTTTGTTCCATTCATTTTGATTATAGCTGATCATCATACTCAATATCACTGATCTTCCCTTCCCCACATATCCCTTGATTCCGTTAGCCCCAAGAGCTATATCTAACCAACAAGAGTCAACGATATTGCTATAGGTCTAGAGTCATATGCAGGCCAAACTGGATAAAGATGGCAGATTTATTATAGCATATCACTGAGCCAGATAGATTTTGATTCCAATGGATGATCGTTCATCATGGTCACCATTATTGAAACTAACCTTATATTCCATATCTATTGATTGAACTTATTATAAATTCCACCAGCTGCCATGCAGGAACTTAAACCAACTGGCTCAAGGTCTCTGAATTACTGATAAAGTCATACCATCATTACTTGATTGTATTTGTAAGAAATCATACTTGTTGTTTACGTGGAGATACATTTGGGGTCAGTGGAACGTTTACAGTTTAAAGTTTACTATTTGTGTCATGAGTTGGCTTATATTAACACTGCAGTGAAGTTACTGTGAAAATCCCCGAGTCGTCACACCATTTGGGTACATTGAGGGAGAACTTAGCACGGCCAATGCATCAAACTAGAACATCTTTTGGACTGTAGAAAGACTCTGGAAGAAACCCATGCAGGGAGAACGTGTAGACTCAGCATAAATAGTGACCTACACCTGAAATTGAACCCATGTCCTTGGTGCTGTGAGACAGCAATGTAACCAGTATGCCACTGTGCCACCCTCGTTATGCGTTTCAGCTTCATACCATCCTATGGAATCCAGAACTAGGAATCACAGTTTGACTTTTTAGAATTGAGTTGAGGAGAAATTTCTTCACCCAGACGGTACTGGAAGTATGAAATTCACTACCATGGAATACAGTTGAACCCAGAACGTTGGCTGATTTCAAGAATAAATTAGATATAGCTTTTGGGGTTAAAGGGACCAAGGGATATGGGAGGAAGGGAGGATCAGAATATTGAATTTGATGATCAGACATGATCAAAATGAATGGTGGAGCAGGCTTGAAGGGCCAAATGATCTACCTCTGTTTCTAGTTTCTATGCTTCTATCTGAGCTTTCCAAAATGAGTGAATCTGTTCAGTGTAAGATTGGCAGTGCTTCATCTCCAGTAGCTAGGATTCTCTTTGTGAGATTAAGAATACATCAAACCTTCTTCAGAACTTCTTGTTCACTATTAATCTGATTTTACAATGCGACTGTACATTGCAGTTCATTTCAACCCAGTGTCCTGCTATAATTGGTGACACTAAACCCATCTTCTGAAAAAGCTTGAGTGATCCTGGACTGCAAGTAATTGCATCCTCAAAAACTCAACTCCTCTACTCAGAAAGATTTTTGAAATAACCCAAGTGTGATCTTCTGATGACTCTCATCAATGGTCTCAACTCATGGCTACTTATAGGTGTCAGAAGTTCTTGATTTGATTTGATTTATTATTGTCACTATGTATTGGTATACAGAGAAAGTATTGTTTCTTGCTTGTTATTCAGCCAAAACATAGAATACATAAGGAAGAAGGAAAGGAGAGGATGCAGAATGTAGTTTTATGATCATAACTAGGGTGTAGAGAATAATCAATACAAGGTAGTCGATTCAAAAGTCTGATGGCCGCAGGGAAGAAGTTGTTCTTGATTGGCCCTTCGTCCATAACATGATCTCAGATCTCTGTATCTTATTCCCGGTGGAAGATGGTGGAAGAGAGAATGTCCGGGGTGTGTGGAGTCCTTGATGATGCTGGCTGCTTTTCCAAGGCAGCAGGAAATGTAGATGGAGTCAATGGATGACAGATTGGTTTACATGATGAACTGAGCTATGTTCACAATCCTTTGTAGTTTCTTGTGGTCTTTGCCAGAGCAGAGGCCATACCAAGCTGTGATGTATCCGGAAAGGATGCTTTTTATGGCACATCTGTTGAAATTTTGTCAGAGTTGCAGTGGATATGCCAAATTTCCTTAACCCCCTGAGAGAGTAGAGGTGCTGGTGGGCTTTCTTAACTAAAATGTCGGCTGTATGCCATAACCATCATTATCATGGTAGTTGTGACTCACATTGTAGCACTCTTGTCTTTGAATTGCAACTTTTTGGGTGCAAATCCCAATCCAGACTCAAATACAAAAATCAAGGCTGATTGTCAAATGCAGTACAGAGAAAGAACTGAAATACTTTTCATTAATCCAAAGTACTGTCTGCTTGTTCAAATGGATGTAAAACCATAAGACATTCTTATGAAGAAAAGTAGGGGAGTTATCCTCAGTGTCCTTGCCAATATTTATACTTCAATCAACATAATAAAAAAACATATGATTTGGTCATTATCTCAGTGCAATATGCAAATTGTCTGTTACATTTCCTACATTATAACAGTGACTACGCTTCAAAAATATTTTATTGATTGTCAAGTGTTTTGAGACATCTGTTGGTTGTAAGAAATACTATATAAATCATAGAATATGTACAGTGCAGAAGGAGGATGCTTGACCCTTCAAGCCTACACTGACAACAGATCCACCCAGGCCCTATCCACGTAATCCCACATATTTAATCTGCTGGTCTCCCTGACAGCAAGGGACAATTTAGCATGGCCAGTCAATCTAACCTCCCTCTGGGCTGTGGGAAAAAATTGGACCACCTGGAGGAAGCCCACACAGGCACGGAGAGAACATGCAGACTTCACACGGAGAGTCACCTAAGGCTGGAATTGAACCTGGGCTCCTGGTGCTGTGAGGCAGCAGTGCTAATCACTGTGCCATCGTGCCACCCAAAATGCAAATCTTTTGTTTTCATCATGGTTTGAATTAGATCTGATAGCGGCTAAAGCACAATCCAAGAGATGGAATAAGGATACGTTTAAGATGATGTCAACTAAACGGTGGTCAGCATTGGAAAAACATCTTTTGTCCGATACTACGTGTAACTGAACCAGATTGTCTGCTGATCCTCTCACTGGGGAATGGCATGCCATGAAGACATCTAAAGAGGAGATGAAATAGCTCAGTGAGATAAAAGCATAAGGATAAAGAGATGGGCAGTCTCAAATTAGCAAGGTATTATAAATAATATTAATAGTAAGAAGATTGGATGGCTCAGTGGGTTAGAAAACAAACCTATCACAAGTAGGAAGCAGATCTAATTCTGGCCAAGACTATCAAGATAAATGTCTCCTGTCTCAGCTGGTTATTAGCATCCTAGTTAAATCTACTTTGGGCAGTCTCAATTGAGTTCTTCGTCCATAACACAGAACTGCACATGATTTGATGCAAATTGGCACTGAATTAGCTGTTTCCCTGCAGGGAGGCCCCAACAAAGACCAGTATATCAAATGAGAATGGCAACTGATTCTCTGAGAGGCGCTCCTCTGAGGGTGAAGTTGAACTACACTGCTGACTAACATAATGGAAACAGTTGCTAAATGTTGATTGGATACGAAAAAAAAAATAGTTTAAATAAATATTCAATTCCTGACATGGACAGCCTTTACCTTTCCCAAGCAAACAAAAGGGAGATGTTTAATTACATTCCTCAGAATCTGTATTATCAAAAAACAATGAAGGTCCACAACAGGCAGTCATAACAGCTGCTAATATAATAAAATTGGATACTGCTTCGTTGATGGTTGATTGTGAGTTCACCCTCAGCTTTATGGCAATGATTGAGTTCCTTTCTGGAAATTTCTGTATTAAGGCTCCCATTTTGAAAGTCTTCAAAGATTCCATCATTGCAAAACTCACTGCGGACTTAATAAGTTAGCTACTCCTCTTCAAACTAAAATCTTTTTTTCAGGAAAGGAAGTCTTCCTCTTATTAGCAATTTCTCTAATTAGCGAGCTGTTCTGTTGGGTTTCTCTATAACAAGATTGTCTTTCTTGCCAGCACACCATTCTTTTTATTAGCGAGTTGTTTTCCTTTCAGAAAAGCTGTTCTTTTTGACAATTGTGATGCCGTAGAAACACAACTTGCTCTCTGACATCCATTATAAATAGTCCCAAAGCTCTGAGGCAATTGCGAAAGTCTGTACCAGCCAGGTACTGAAATTTTAAATTGCTTTTGGAGCTTTGGGATTGGCATCCGGAATTGGGAATGATGCCAAGCCATATCTCTACAGTGGGAGATGCTGCACTGAAGAACAAACCTTCTTTTGGCATCAACTCCTAACATGGCAGGTCTCCAACCAGTTACCAAGGGTTGAAGCAACGAGATATTTTAACAAGGGGTAGGGGATGGGGAGATTGGGGGGGTGAGGGGGGAGGGATTGTGAAAGGTGGAGGGGATGTTCATTGCAAAGTAGTCTGAAAGTGGGCAGCACACTTGGGAAATTCTGAAGGATATGAAGCCTGGCTGATTTGAATGGCTGGACCTAATTTTCATCTTGGAAGTCGGTCTAACAACTGAAGTCAGTGGCAGCGAAGATGAGCCAGGGGGCAGAAGCGGGAAGTGAAGGCAAGGATTGGTCCTTTGCTGAAGAGCTGAGGGTACGGACCTAACGTTAAAAAAGTACCAGGAGCAAGGGTGGGAGATAGTGCATAAATGTATGCCAGTGCAGGCTAGAGGGGTGGGGGAGTGGGGGAGGCGGGTGGGGGGGGGTGGTGGTGGAGTTGTTGAGAGGTAGATGATGGATATACAAGAAGGGCAGGAGCAAAGAAATCCTTTGAAAGAATTGAAGATCGTGGCCAGAATTTTCTGGCTGCTCACGCCGGCGGGATTCTCTGATCCTGCCAACATTGCACCCCTGACTGTGGATTTCCCGCCAGCATGGGGTAAGGTCAGTAGGAGTTCTCATTGTCAGCGAGAGGCACCAGACAATCCCATCACTAGCAAACAACGTGCCACCTGAACAGATGCACACGAAAAGTGAACAAAATGTGAGAACTGTCAAGTTATTTAATAGCATGTTCTTTAAAAATCGAAAGAATAACTGCCTGTCTCTGACTGTAAGTTGAAAGAAAACCTGTTTTAACTCTTTCAATATATGTTCGAGACAAAGCCCAAATTGCAATCATTATAGCATTATTACTGCTTTCACAACTTATCATTACCTCAGTGGGGGACTGTATGTCCACAGTTTGATTTACAGCTCAGAGGTTAGTAAAAGATTAGCTCGCTTTAATATGGATCAGAAATAAAAATGTGTATTTTATAAGGGATTAAGTACTCAGAATATTTAAATATATCGAATGGACTTTCATGAATGTGTTTTTTTCCTATAGTGAAATCTGTGATAGATATTTAGAATGTAACTTTATTTAATCTCAACGTCCTTACCCAAGATGGAAACAGGATAAGCTGGCACAGACCATTTAAGGCTAATTATTGCTGTATTGGATAAGCATGAATTGACATGTGTTGGCACTAAGATGTCATAGGTAATATAAGGGCCCTGAGGTGAGTACATGGCATCTATGGGCATGGGAAATGGCTTGGGAGGGGTGTTGATTGGGTGTGAGGGATGGGGCCTTATTGTTTATGAAAATGTGTGGGATGGAGCTCACCTTGGCACTTGGCAGACACTGTGGCTGCCCCCAGTCTGTGTCGGGGGTGGCCGGACTGACTTCATCTGATTCACATCTCCCCTGCCATAATGAAGAACCTACTACTCGGTGAACATTTTCCCAAGGTGGATGTGATGAGCCAGGAAATTTCCTGGCTCTGCACACCTGTCTCAGGAGAAAAATCCATGCCTATGTCTCAAAACAACTGATCGATACATATTATCATGACCTAGTAGTATTATCACTAGGCTAATAATCCAGGAACTCAACTAATGTACCAGAGACTTGGAAATGTTCCATAGAAGATGGTGGAATTAAATTCAATGAAAAATATTTGGAATTAAGAATCTGCTGATAACCATGAAATCATTGTTGATTGTCGGGAAAACACATCTTGTTCACTAATATCTTTTAAAGAAGGAAATCTGTATTCCTCACTTGGTCTGGCTTTACGTGACTCCAGAACCACAGCAATGTGGTTGACTTTCATCTTCCCTCTGAAATAGTCTATCAGTTCAAGGGCAATTAAGAATGGGTCTGTCTCTGACTGTAAATTGTAAGAAAATCTGTTCTAGCTGTTTCAATATATGTTTGAGACATAGTCGGAATTGCAATCATTATAGTATTATATAATACTTATCCACAACTTATCATTATCACAGTGGGGAACTGTATGTTCACAGTTTGATTTACAGCTCAAAGAGGTTAGTAAAAGATTAGTTCGCTTTGATATGAATCAGGAATACAAATGTTTATTTTATAAGGGATTAAGTACTCAGAATATTTAAATGTATCAAATGGGTTTTCATGAATGTGTTTTTTTCTATCGTGAAGTCTGTGATAGATATTTAGAATGTAACTTTATTTAATCTCAACGTGGTTTCTGTCCTTACCCAGGATGGATATGGGAAAAGTTGGCATGGACCATGTAAGGCTAATTATTGCTGTATTGGGCGAGCATGAATTAGCATGTGTTAGCACTAAGTTGCATAGATGGTATAAGGGCCCTGAGGTGGGTAGAAGTCAACTTTTCCCTGCCTTTCCTCTTTTCGTTCCCCCTTTATTTTTGTCCCTTGCTCATTCTAACAGACATCCTTTCTCACCTTGGGAACACCCCTTATATCATTACTCATTTAGAAAGACAAAACTAGCAGTGACATGGGAACACCGTCACCACAAATCACACCTAGTCCCACCCCAGTTCCATATTGCTGTTTCTTCCATTGTCACTGGGTACAGACCCTGGGAATCCGCTTCTCATCTAAGAGCCGTGTGCCTTCAATACAGAAACTCTAGAAGAAGGTCCACCACCATCTAATCAGAACAGCTATGGATAGACCAAAAATGCTGCCCTTGTGAAATGAAGCTCAGTATCTGGAAAATGATATTTTAAGAAAAAGCACCCCCTTCATGGCACAGGCAGCATAGTGGCACAGTTGTTAACATTGCTACCTCACAGCTCAAGGGACCTGGGTTCAATTCCAGCCTTGGGTAACTGCGCAGAACAAAGAACAAAGAACAGTACAACACGGGAAGAAAGTCCTTCAGCCCACCAAGCCGATCACATTGTCCTACCCAGACCAACTGCCTATATTCTTCTATACCTCACCTGTTTATGTGCCTATCCAGATAAATCTTAAATGTCACAAATGCCTCAGCGCCACCTCATTTGGCAGTGGATTCCAGGCCCCCACCATCATCCATGTAAAAAACCTCCCCCACACTTTTCCATTGAATCTTTCCTCATTCTCCTATCCTCTTTGCATTACCCCTGCACATTCTTCCCATGTCTGTGTGGGTTTCCTGCAGGTGCTCTGGTTTCCTCCCATGCTCCAAAGATGTGCAGATTGGGTGGATTGGCCATGCTGAATTGTCCCTGAGTCTCAGGGAGACTGGCAGGGTAATTACGTGGAATTACAGGGCCTGGATGGGACTGTTGTTGGGGCAGACCCGATGGGGTGAATGTCCTCCTTCTGCACTGTAGGATTCTATGATTTGAGCTTGATTGGACGGGGGAGAGAGGCTGGTGGAGTTGAGGGGAAGAGATGGTTGTATAAAGATTGATGACAAATGGTGGGTGTAGAGCTGCATTCCATTATCCCACCAGTTTCTTTTGACATATTTCATTCAGGCCGGACTGGCTGCAGAAAGTGGTAGTTGCTTCTGATTTCCTTTGTCTTGTTCCCTTGACATAGTGTTTTACCGCTGCAACTCAGAAATTATAGTGGCATTTGCATGAATGGGTCGGCAAGAATATTTTATTACTGCAAATTTTTCCACGCTTCTGAGCAGCGCAATCGAATTCTTGTGTTGGCTCAGTGTTTAATAAGCGCCTGTCAATGTCTTTTCAATGAAAATGCCCCCAAAGCACCCTCTAGTGAGGTAGTCTGGCATACTTTCTCAAAAATGGCGTGCACACCAGAGGGGAGGAGAAATGCGACACATTTTAACTCTCGTCACCGCTGCAGTCAGTTTTTACTAAGTGTGTCCTGGTGCAGACAAGTCAGCCTAGTAGAATAACGCAGCAACACTTTAATAGGAGGACCTGGTAAAATGAAGCTGGATTCTTTTTTTTTCGAAATGAGCCTCTGACAGTGTTTTAATTTTCGCAGCAATCCACTGTTGTTAATTTCACCAGAGATACAGCATTCCATTAGTGTGAGATATTAACAGTTGAATAAGTCGTGCCAGGGGACACATCAACCTCGCAATAGCACCGCTGAAGTTTACACAGTTGGCTTCCCTGAGATGGTAATATTTTCCTCCCTCCCTTCACACAGTACCTTTGCATGATCTTCTTGCTTTTTATGCTGTGGGGAATTTCTTGGCAGGTTTAGCTTTTCAAGACCCCGAGATGCAATAGTGACAGAGTTGATTCCGGTGTTTGCTTCTGTTCTATGCATTAACGGCGTCTGCTTGCGTTTACAGCGTGTCCTAAATCTCCAAAGGTGCTTCACAGAAGCACGTTTGGAGAAATAACTGACACGCGTGGAGGGTATCTTAAAGGCAGTGAAAGAGGTGAAAAAGTTTGGAAATTCCAGTGTTTCAGGAGGCCTGGTCAGCAATTTTGGAGTAAAGGGTACACACCAAAAATCAGAACTGGACAAACACTGAGTTCTAGCGGTGAAATAGTCAATACGATCGGGCAGAATTTTCTCAAAACAATTTGAAGTGTGGAATGGCTGCGAAAATGGTTAATTTTTCTTGCCCGCGTTTTCAGCAAGGATAGGCAATGGTAATTTTTTTGGCACTCTGTGCAATACAGAGGCCATAATGTGAAGCTCGCTAGTAGGGGGTGGGCGTTGAGTCTCAGCAGGTCGGAAGTTGGCCATTGAGATCAAGGGATGCCATTGTGCAGGCACCCCTTTCTCCAAGTACACTGCGTGCACATTATATCGGGAGATCCATCACCTCCCTTTCTGGGTGCAAGATTGATTTTGCTGGTAAAACGGGGCCAGCAGGTTTATGAGAGGCAAGAAACCTGGTGCAAGCCCAATCTTTCGCCTCTTGCCCTATCTTCTTGGCTTGCCCCGTGCCAATCAGTCAACATGGTGATCTAATAAGATCACACCCATGATGAACCATTAAGCAACTTAACAGATTCAGTACAGGAATCACATACTCACAGAAGGAGATCATTCAGCCCATTGTGTCTGCATTAGCTCTCAAAATCAGCATTCCCCTATCTATTCCCCATATCCTTGCACATGTTTCTATTCAAATGATTATCTCATATCATCTTGAATGCCTCAATTGAACCCACTGCCGTAGAATCATAGAATCCCTAAAGTGCAGAAGGAGGCCATTCAGCCTATCAAGTCTACACTGACAACAACCTCACCCAAGCCCTATACCTATAACCCACATATTTACCCTGCTAATCCCCCTGATAATAGGTTTAATTTAACCTAGCAATCTTTGGACCATGGAAGGAAACTGGAGCACCCAAAGGAAACCCAAGCAGACATGTACAAATTTACACAGACCATGACCCAAGGCTGGAATTGAGCCCAGGTCCCTGGTGCTTTGAGGCAGCAGTGCTAACCACTATGCCACCATGTCGCCCCACTTCAAGAGTATTGAACATATGTTGTTTATTTGTGCTGGCCACTAAGAGTGTTCCTTCGGCAAGTTTCTGATCAGAACTGTAATTTTCAACAATTTATGCTTAACTATTTGTTTGTGCGGATACATAAATGTACATGTATTTGTGTGTTTATGTGTACATACGTGTGCATGCATGTGTAATTGAGTGTATGTATGCTTGAAAGTCTCCATCTAACACGTTCAACACACATAAAAAGTCCACACGTGCCACAAGTTGATTCAAATACCATATTCTGAATATGGCAATAAGTTTAAAGTTTAATTATTAGTGTCACATTTAGGCTTACATTAACACTGCAATGAAGTTACTGTGAAAATCCCTGAGTTGCCACCCTCCAGCGCCTGTTTGGATATACTGAGGAGTTAGCATGGCCAATGCACCCAACCAGCAATCTTTCTGACTGTGGCAGGAAACTGGAGCATCCAGAGGAAATCCACACAGACATGGGGAGAACTTGCAAACTCCACACGGGCAGTGACCCAAGCCAAGAATTGAGCTTGGGTCATTGGTGCTGAGAGGCAGCATTGCTAATTACTATGCCACCGTAAATTAGGACCAGAGAGCAACTTTCAATAAGGTTTTAAAATAAGGAAAGCGAACCATTCCCTCTAAATAACCTCAGCATGAGTCTATTTGCAGTAATTGTATTTTGCAACCTTAAAGATATTGGGGCGGATAAAATATAGTTTTAGATGCAAAGCAAATTGCCTTTGTCGACTTGTCCCTCAGTTTAAGAATGAGCTCAATCCAGGGTCATGAGCTTCTGCCATGAGCCTTCATATGGTTGAACAGTGTGATCCACAACTTTGGGCCTACGGGGCATTGCGTTCTTTGAGGTGGTGGGATCTGAAATGCAAAATTTGCTTCCTTTCTTTCCTTCTCTCTCATTGTACTGTTTCATCATTAAAACACCGGGGCTGCAAGCTTGATGTATCCCAATCAACGGGTCACCATTGCAGGCAACCTGTAACAAGTTCCTCCAAGTCATTGATGTCAATATTGCTGTGCTTCAAGGAAAGCAACACAACACCGGGTTTATTTGGTGGCAGAAAGCATTAGTTTTCAGAGTGCCTCCTTCGTCAGGTGAGTGGGAGTTCTGTTTACAAACAGGGTATATAAAGACACAAACTCAATTTACAAAATAGTGGTTAGAATGTGAGTCTTTGCAGGTAATCAAGTCTCAAAAGGCAGACAATATGAGTGGAGAGAGGGTTAAGCACAGGTTAAAGAAATGTGTGTTGTCTCCAGCTAGGACAGTTAGTGAGATTTTGCAAGCACAAGCAAGTTGTGGGGCTTAAGATAGTATGACATGAACTCAAGGTCCCGGTTGAAGTTGTCTTCATGCATGCGGAACTTGGCTATCAGTCTCTGCTTGGCAACTCTGCATTGTGTGTCATGAAGGCTGCGTTAGAGAACGCTTACCCGAAGATGAGAGGCTGAATGCCCGTGACTGTTGAAGTGTTCCGCAACACTTCAGCACTTCAATGTGATCAAGAGGTGCACCAGTTTGTTCAACAGTCCTTTCAATGAATCCAGAAGTTGTAGCAGAGCCATGCTGATGGAATTTTTCCGGCGTGTTTAGGTGTCACCGATATATGATCCAGATCTTGCTGCAGTAGAGGAGCATAGTGATGACAATCACTCTGTCCAAAGGCTTTCATTGAATTGTGGACGTCTTTATTGCAAAACAGTCATTGCCGTAGTTGGATCTCTTTTCAATGGTGGGCTTTTAGGAGAGGTGCCAATTTACGGGAACTACTCAACATATTCTGGAGTGTCTTTTTCAAGATATATGGGAGGTGGAATATTTGGCTGACTAGGTGTGTGTTGTTATGTGAGTTTAGTTTTGGCAACATTCAAGAACAGACTGAGTTTATTGTAAGCAAAAAGTAACACTTTTGCATAATTCGCCTGCCTTTATAAAAATAGAGTTTCACCTGGATAAATATGGATAATGCCAATAGATGGTTTTCCAATGCCTGTAAATTACCTAATACTCTTTATAAGGTACATTTCATCCTTAATTTGACATTTTTCCACTTTAGCCTCTTAGTTATGTATTGATTTCATTTTATTGTGCAATAATTCTAATTTATAATATTGGTTAATTATAATTAACCTGAAGGTGGGAAACATGCCAGTTATGCATGAGATCAAACCCCTGTTCCAACAAAGGTGCTTCTTTTTTTCTTTAATTAACAACCTGTGAACCTCTGAAATACGAACATACTCTGCGACTGAAATTTAATTTCCGAAATGTGTGCACGGTCCTTGCGGTAGCAAAATGTTTATCTGCATTAAAAAAAAATGAATCCTGGGATTGGAAATTCAGCAGAAAAAGGAATCATAGTGATGAACCAGCTCCTCATCTTTGGTAGCACTGTGCTCTAATGCACAATGCACCATATCACTGCAATCTAGATCATAGATCATCAAATCACAGAACCCTACAGCGCAGAAATAGGCCATTCGGCCCATAAAGTCTGCACTGACCACAATCCCACCCAGGTTCTACCCCATATCCCCAGACATTACACCCACTAATTTCTCTAACCTATGCATCCCTGGACACTAAGGGGCAATTTCTTAGCATGTTCAATCAACCTAACCCGCACATCTTTGGGCTGTGGGAGGAAACCGGTGTACCCGATCAAGTATGTTTTTTGATCTCATTGGATGTGTTGACTTAAATTGGGGCATTCTTTATTTTTCAGCAGTTGGCCAGTATCAAATTCAAGCAGCCATTCCTTATGTGTTGGCCTGGATGATTAATGGAAGTTGTTTGACCAGAAAACAACATCACCATCCATTCTTAACCTAATTCTACTTCACCAATCATTCTCCATTAGGAATGGAAACTTTGGTTGAGATTTTTTTCCACTGCCTGAAGTTCATGAACAATGAGATCAGATAGACAACTCTATCCATTGCTGCAGCCAGCTAACAACACATAGCAGCAAGCCTGTGATGCAGTGAGACTTCTGACTTAGCCTTACGTTGATTTTATTGCCTATATATATCAGACAATTATGTTTTTGAATAAACTGGACAATGACTCAATTTAAACTGGATAATGAATCAGAGCATTGAGGATTGACTAATTTTTGACTTGTTAGCATTGGATTAAACAATATTAATTAAAAATGACTTGTTAATTATTCAGGTTAGAAAATAAGAAAGGGGAGACAATGGTTAAGTTATTAGATAAGTAATCCAGAGGCCTAGAGTGACAATCCTGAGACATTAGCTAAATACCCACAATGAATACTGAGGAATTTAATTTCAATCAAATCAATCTAAAATAAGTAGATACTCCAGTAATGGTGACTGTGTGTCATAGTATAGTATAGTATCATAGCAATGCTACAGTGCAAAATAGGCTATTCAGCCCATCAGGTCTGCACTGACACAGTATCTTACCCAGGCCTTTTTCCCCGCCCAATTTCAGTAAACCCACATAGCTAATCCACTTAACCTACCATTCTAGGACAATAAGGGGCAATTTTACCATGGCCAACCCACCTAACCTGCATATTGTTAGACTGCGGAGAAAACCTGAGCATCTGGAGGAAACCCATGCAAACATGGGGAGAACAAGCAAACTCCACATCTTCTGTAACCAGAAAATAGTTGTAAAAACCTATCTGGTTCACTAATGGTCTTTAGAATGGAAATGTGCTATCCTTCCAGGCCTCTATCCTCATAGCATTGTGATTGTCTCTCTTCTGTCCTCAGAATGCATTGCAAATGAGTCAGTTAAGGAGAGTTAGGAATGGGCAATAAATACTCATCTTACCATTGATGCTCACATTCTGGGATTGATTTTTTTTCAAAAACTGTGCATGGTTTCTGAAAAAGTGACCTACTGGGTTTGTTAGCAGAATATGGATAATGATGACTCTTGCATTCATATAACATTATCTGTTGAAATGCCTCAAAGCCCTTCATACAATGAATTCATCTAATCAATGTTCCATAGACAAAGGTTGTTGGTTATGGCCATTGTCCACCAGAAATAGTCTATAGAGTTGAGATGATTGACCAGTTAATCTAATTGGTTTTATTTGAGGGAGGAAGGGCATTGGATACTTTTCTTTCAATAATGACATGAGATGTTTACCATTCAAATTATCACTACAGGAGGAATGGGCCTTGACGTAGATTCTCACCTAGAAGTTGGTTGTTGTTACTGCCAATGTGTGGGCAAAGATGGAAAGAGAACCATTGCACAAACAGGAGACATTCCTCAGAACATATGTTTGTTGCTAGGGTTTCTGTGTGGAGGTGTGCACAAATGGCAGGGGATTCCAGAATTGGCCATTATTCCTGGAACTGGCACCAGCGGATGCAAATCCCAGTGAGTACTCAATACTTTGAGAAAGGATGGGGGACATAAGACAACTTGACGACAAAATAAAATAAATAAATGAGTAAACCAAATGTTATCCAGCAGCCATTTAGAAATGTGTATCCCTGCAGACAAATAAAATAATATCATGATCTCTCATCGCTGCTTGTGTTTTAGGTCCGTAAGGTTTTGTCATTTTTCACTCAACAGAAAATGAGCAATGCAAACAGTACCAAGCTAAACTTTAGCATTGCCACGGCAGACCAATGACTCAAATAGCAGACAACTCATTGAGAAGCTTCGAATGATAATTCATTTTAACAAACGAGCAAAACACAATGAAAATGTAATCTAAATAGCAATCATCTGTTGTGCTTTTCAGCCACTCTTGTCTCTTGCTAATCAGATGTTTTATTTGCTCAAGTAACATTTAAATGATGCAACCGCATTCATTAAGCACTTTTAATAAAGCAACATGAGAGGAGTTTTGTTTTACAATTTCAATTTAAATGAACAGATAATTTGAAGGAATTAAATTGAATGATATTTGAAAATTGGATACCTGTAAATAAATCCATTGTTAGAACTTTCTATTGTAAGAAGTACTTCGTGGGTCTACAGTGAAATGTTTACCAAAAAATCAATATTGAGTGCATAATTTCGTATTTATTTATTAGTGTCACAATCAGGCTTATATTAACACGGAAAGGAAGTTACTATGAAAATCCTCTAGTCACCACACTCTGCTGCCTGCTCGAGTACATTGAGGGTCAATGTAGCATGGCCAACGCACCTAATCAGCACATCTTTTGGAGGAAACCGGAGCAGCCAGAGGAAACCCATGCAGACACAGGGAGAATATGCAAGCTCCTTGTGGTCATCCAAGCCGGGAATTGAACACGGATCCCTGGTGCAGCGAAACAGCAATGCAAACCACTGTTCCACCGTGCCAACCATCAGCCAAGAAATGCCGATTTTTGCTAATGCTCTTTCAAAGATGCATAAACTTGAGTTTTATGATCGGAACTTAGTTAAAGATTTGGGAGACTCGTATTTTGGTGTGAAACTACTTAGTTATTCAAAAATCTGCCTGCTTCTACTCAATGTTTCAGCCAAGAGCTTTGTTCATTGATCTTAATTAAGCTCTGAGAAAAGAAAACCGAGAATGGGGAGTACTTGCTACTTAAAATGATGCAAAATTATATTTAGTTGCAATCACAGGAACGCCTACCAGCTGTTGCTTTAAAATCAATCCAGAATGGCTACTTTTTGAGGTCTTGACATTTATTTTTTTAAATATTTTTTTGTTTGCAGATCAGAGGCCACAAGATAGGATGTATGGCAAGCTAGCTGATTTTAGCCATTCAACAAACTGTCCTGGCCCCCCCATGCTGACATTACAGTTAAGAAAGCACACCAATGGCTCTCCTTGCTCAAGAGGCTAAGGAAATTTGGTATGCTAGCTACGACTCTCACCAACTTTTACAGATGCATCATAGAAAGCATTCTTTCCGGTTATATTGCAGACTTGGTATGGGTCCTGCTCTGCCCAAGACCGCAAGAACTACAAAAGATGGTAAATGTAGCCCAATCCATCAGGCAAAACCAGCCTTCCATCCGGTGACTCTGTCCAACTTCCCGCTGCCTTGGCAAAGCAATCATCATAATTAAGGAATCCACGCATCCTGGAATTCTCTCTTTCATCTTCTTCCTTTGGGAGAAAGATACAAAAGCCTGAGGTCATGTACCAACCGACTCAAGAACAGCTTCTTCCCTTCTGCTGTCAGCTTTTTGAATGAACCTCCTTGCATTAAGTTGATCTTTCTTTACACCCTAGTTATGACCGTAAAACTACATTCTGCACTCTCTCGTTTCCTTCTCTATGAATGGTATGCTATGTCTGTATAGCGCTCAAGAAGCAATACTTTTCACTATATACATATGACAATAATAGATCAAATCAAAATATATAAGCATATTTATAAGTAGATCTGCAGCAACTCAGAAAACTGGGTAAAGTCCCCATTCCTGATCTTTATTTTGTTCTGTCCCCTTCCTCTGCATGGTTGCAAGGGGTTTGTGTACGCGTCGTGTGTGTGTGTGTGTGTGTGTGTGTGTGTGTGTGTGTATGAGCACTGGGTTAGCATGCATGTGCATGAACATGCCAAGTCTGTATCCTAGTGTGTGGATCCATCTGTGTGTAAAAGAGGGAATGAGATTACATTAGCCTCAAAGAACGAAGAGAACAAAGATCAAAGAAAATTACAGCACAGGAACAGGCTTTTCAGCAGGCTTTTCAAACCTGCACCACCATGCTGCCCGTCTGAACTAAAACCTCTTATTCTTCCGGAGACCATACCCGTCTATTCACAAAGAACAAAGAAAATTACAGTGCAGGAACAGGCCCTTCAGCCCTCTAAGCCTGCACTGACCATGCTACCATCTCAGTTTGATACCCAATCCTGCATCAAATAACCAGCCACGAGGAAAGGAAATAGGCATTCAGCCTCTCAAGCCTGTCAAGCTCAATCTTCCCCATTATTATTGACAGCCATTAGCCGGGATATGGTTTGCTATTGTTCATTTTCTGTCAAGTGATAAATGACAAAACCTTATCTACCGCCGTCTCAAAACACAAGCAGCGATGAGAGATCGTGATATATTTTTATTAGTCTGTAGGGACACTCATTTCTAAATGACTGTTGGATAGCATTTGGTTTACTCATTTATTTATTTTCTCGTCAAATGTCTGACATCCCCCCAATTCTATCCAAAGTATTGACTGCTCACCCGAGTCATTTCAATCCATCCAAGAGTTCAAGAAACAATTACCAATTCCAGAATTTACTACTATTGGTGCACGCCTCATCCATCAAAACCCAACTAAAAAACAGCCATCCTAAGAATTATGTATTAGTGTCAGAAATCAGGTTACATTAACACTGCAGTGAAGTTACTATGAAAATCCCCTAGTCATTCCAGCATCTATTTGGGTACATTGAGGAAAAATTTGGCATAATCAATGCACCTTACCTGCATGCTTTTTGGAGTGTGGGAAGAAATCAGAGTACCTGAAGGAAACCCATGCAGGCATGGGGAGAATGTGCAGCCTCCACATGGATAGTAACGCAAGCCAGGAATTGAACTCAGATCTCTGATACTGTGAGGCAGCAGTGCTAACCATCATGCCACCCCATTTATGTCATGATTCACTTTCTATATTTGTCCACACTTTGGCAGTCAGAACAATGCCATTCCAGAGGCAGCATAGCCTTGCTGTGGTAATTGTGAGTAGTAAACATCCCATGCCACTATTGCAAGAAGAGCATCCTTTCCTTCCATAAACAAACCAAATAGATTAACTGGTCAGTCAACTCAATGATTCTCATTGGCCACATTTGGCAGACAATTATCTTGTCACAACTGTCTATGGAATATCAATGAAACTTCAAAATGAATTAATTGAATGGAGTACTTTGAGGCGTTTCAACAGAGGGTGCTATATGAATGCAAGCGTCACAATGAAAAGATAGGAACAAGCTTAATCTCTCTTTGTAGAGGACGTTGAATGAAATTCAATTAGCTTGTGGCTGATCTGCATCTTAATTCAAGCCACCTTTGCTCTCTAACCTTTACTACCCTTGCCTAGCAAAAAACTACCAATCTTAGTTTTGAAACTTTCAACTGACTTAACCTCAATAGATTTTTGGAGGAATGTTTCCAGATCTCCACTGTCCTTTGGGTTGAGAATGATATCAACTATTGGTCTTGCTCATTTTCACAGTGTCTTTCCTTTATTAGTTGAGGTGGTTAATATAAAGCAAGAAGATATGCAAAAACTTAGTAAGATCACAGTTGGAGCACCATAAGACCATAAAACATAGGAGTGGAATTAGGCTTCTTGGTCCATCCAATCTGCTCTGCCATTCAATCATGACTGATATTTTTCTCATCCCCATTCTACTGCCTTTTCCCCATAAACCTGGATCCCCTTATTGATCAAGAACTTATCTATCTCTGTCTTAAAGACACTCAATGATCTGGCCTCCACAGCCCTCTGCAACAAAGAATTCCACAGATCCACTGCTCTCTCACTGAAAAAATCCCTACTCATCTCTGTTTTAAAGGATTGTCCCTTTAGTCTGAGGTTGTGCTCTCTAGTTCTAGTTTTTCCTACTAGTGGCAACATCCTCTCCATGTCCACTCTGTTCAGGCCATGTAGTATCCTATAAGTTTCAATAAGGTTCCCCTCTTATCCCTCTAAACTCCAACGAGTTGCATTTCTGCTCACCACATCACAAGGAGGATCTGATTGCATTGGTGAGGGTGCTGACAAGATTAACAAAGGTGGTGTGTCAGCATTGGACCCTTTATCTATCAGGAAGAAAAATGGATAGACTAGTGTTGATTTCTTTGGAAGAGATGATGGGAGATTTAATTGAGGTATCAAAAATATAAGGGACCTAGAGTATACAGGAAGGACCTATTTCCCTTTGCAGAGAGGTCAATAACCATAGATTTAAAATGTCAGTTAGAGGAGAGTCAAAGGAAATCTATTCAAGGTAGGGTAATGAGGGATTTGACAGCCACTCCCTAAAAGAAGTGGTTGATGCAGAAACCCTCACTGCACTTAAATACTTGCACAGGAAGTGTTGTAATTCACAGGACAAAAGAGAATTGGGATTAGTTTGGATAACTTTTTGTCTAGTAGAGAGAGGATGGGCTGAACGCCTCCCTTTGGTGCCATAAATTTTCTGCTTCCATATTTTCTGTATTTCCTCCTGAAGAATGGCAACTTTGGTGAGAAGCAAGAGGTTGTTTGAAAGTAACTCATTTGCCGCCATTTGAGGTCCTGCTTAAAGGGAGATTACTCTGATCACTGTCTTTTCAAAGAACAAAGAACAACACAGATAGGAAACAGGCCCTTTAGCCCCCACGAGCCTGCGCTGCCCATTTTAACACTCAGTGAATGCCTCATTCCAATCATTATTCTACCTACGACTTTTGAATATGCCTCTTCAACTCCACAATAAAGGGGTGCAAATTTAGGGAATTAAATGTGCACCAAATTAAGGGAGGTCTAATTTAGGAACAACTTTTTTAACACCAATCAGCCTAAAAGCACGTTTTTGGGGTGTGGGAGGAAACCGGAACACTCAGAGAAAACCCACGCAAGCACAGGGAGAATATGCAAACTCCCACAGACACCGACCCAAGTCAGAGATCTGACCCAGGTCCTTGCATGTGCACAGCAAACAGTGATAGTCACTGAGCTGTCGTGTTGCCTGTCAGTTGGTCCAGTTCACAGTGGCATAAAGTAGAAATCCTTTGCCACTACAACCACAAGGACTAAGCTTGGTTTACACACCACTGAAAAATGTTAATAATACATGTCATAGCAGTAAAATGTGTCAGCCTGCACTCAGTGGTAGCACTGTCGCCTTTTGTACATTGTGGATTTGAGTCTTCCTCCGGGGACCTGAACACATAATCTAGGCTGACACTTTGGCAGAATGTGCTGCTGTCTTTTGGCCGAAACATTATACTGAGGCCCTCGTCTAGCATTCTCTGGTCGACATAAAACATTTCACGGCAATATCGGAAGAGGTGGGGCGTTCTCCTTGTGTCCTGGAATATTTATCCCTGAGCAAACGTTACTCTAATGAAAATACATTGAAATTTCTAGCTGCGCTCATCCTAAAACTAGAAAGTCTCGCCCCGAGGTCAATGGATCTTTGCATGGTCCTCCCCCCTCCCCACCCACCCCCTCCCACCCGCTGCGATTCCCGTGTCAGGCGGGATGGGAAGATTCTTCCCCACTAACACCGCCCCCCCTCCATTACCTCGCCTTTATTGCTGTTAATGGAATCTTGCCACAGACTTTGTCCAACATTTCCAACAGTGACAACTATTCAAAATATTCACTTGGTGTAACAAGGCGGCACAGTGGCATAGTGGTTAGCACTGCTGCCTCACAGTGCCAAGGACACGGGATCGGTTCTCAGCTTGGATCACTGTCTAAACTGAGTTTGCACATTCTCTCTGTATCTGTGTGGGTTTCCTCCGGGTGGTCCAATTTCCCCTCACATTCCAAAGATGTGTGGGTTATGTGGATTGACCACGTTAAATTGCTCCTTGGTGTCAGGGGGAATAGGGTAAATGTATGGGGTTATGGGGATAAGAACTGGGTGGGATTGTGGTCAGTGCAGAATTCATGGGCCAAATAGCCACCTTCTGCACTGTAAAGGTTCTACGATTCTATTTTAAATTCAGGACCTGGCTGAGATTGTGATCGGTACAGACTGGATGGGCCAAATGACCTCCTTTTGCACTGTAGGAATTTTATGATTCTATGAATGCCCTGAAATCACAAAAGGTGCTATATAAAAATATAAATTTTTCTGTCTTTGATAACATTCAGATGAGGATTTAAGGATGTAGAACTTCACTTGTAGATGTAAATGAGAAGACAAAAGGTTTGGAAAATCCCACTCAATTGATCTAATAATAGGTTTTAAACTAGCCAGTAGTAGTGATTGGAACATGATGGAACTAACTGCTTCATAATTAAAAAGAGGATTCAAGTTGTGCAAAGGCATTTTTTTTCCTGTTTTGCATTATAGTCCTGCAGACATAATAAAGCTTCGTGCATAAACTCAACACAATACAACACCCCCTGTGGAGTGAGGAGGCTATTTTATCAAACCTACTGGCCCCTGATCAGGTTGAAAGCTCAGAAAAGCTGGGACCAGCCATTAGAAAAACTCACCCAAACACTTCTATTTTGATACGAAAACAACAAAGAGCTCCTCAAATTCAACCTTAATTAAAACTGAACATTTCATCCCGGCTGCAAAAACGTGACTGCTGTTTTCTAAAGTTAAAGTTAATTTATTAGTCACAAATAAGGCTTACATTGACACTGTAATGAAGTTACTGTGAAATTTAGTTAAATTAAACCGGCTACAATTTTCAAGAGTAAAATGGCATGCTTTAAAATATGCGATTTCCTTTTAAGAAGGAGAAAAAAGTCAAATGGTCTTGGTGAAAACTTCATTCATAATGACTGTGATGGCCTTTATTAGCAGCACAGTAATTACCATGCACGGCAAGGGTCCATTCTCTACTGTGTGGGCAACAAGGGAATGTAAAGTCATTTCTCTTGAACAATGTTTACCCATATCACCTATTGCAACAATCTTTCATAGCTGTAACAAGGGAATACAATGGGAAGGCCAGAAGACCATGCAGATAGGAGGATTTCCAATTATCACAGATTCCATCTAACCAGTCTAGGAGAACTGTCTCCACATAACCCATTACTCCTCCTGCTTCTTTTTTTGTCTTGTCAGAATGCTGGAGGGCTGTTTTTTTCTCTCTCTCTCCCTCTCTCTTCTCCTCGAGCCCCAGTAGCTGCAGGAAATTTCTGCAAGAATCCTTTTCTTCAGCTGAATTCCTTCCGAAATTTCTTAAATGGATTCTTTCCCGTGTCCCCCTGGTAACCAACTCTTTTCAAGAACAAACTCAGGGCTACCCCTGACAGACATGCTTGGTCAGATGCCTCCAGACTGTGAGCTGAGCCCCTCAGTGTGTTGAAGTGTCTGCGGCATTAAAGAGTGGTTATCAGTGTCAAGACGTCACTCAGTCACGGGTTCTTTTACACAGTTAAGCTTTTAACTGATTGTGATTAGCATGAACCATCTCTTTACCAGCGATGATCTGTATAGTATCCTGAATCAACAAAATTTGTATCAAAATCTAGAAACATTCTGAAGGATATCTCCTCCCATTATTAATAATATTTATTCAATGGCAATGCAATAAACTGACCTCAAGTTTGAATTTAAGTTGGAACCTTGATTAGTTGAATGCCAAAAGAAAAGAACAAACTCATGTTTTCTCATGCTGGTTTCAACAGCGTAGCAAAATAGCAGCACAGTGGCACGGTGGTTAGCACAGCTGTCTCACAACCCCAAGAAACAAATTTCAATTCTGGCCTTGGTCACTGTCTGTGTGGAGTTTGCAAGTTCTCCCTGAGTCTACATGGTTTTCTTCTGGGTGCTCCAGTTAATGTCCACAGCCCAAAGATATGTAGGTTATGTTGATTGGACATGCTGGATTGACCCTTATTGTCAGAGGATTGATAGGGTAAATATGTGGGCTTTGGGAATGGGGTCTGGGCGGAATTGTTGCCAGTGCAGAGTCGACGGGCCAAATGGCCTCCTTCTGCATTGGAGGGATTCTGAAATTCTAAATCCCATAAAATCAGCAGCACTCTATCTAAAGTAAAATATCTGCCAGTCCAGCAGACGTAAATTGGGAGGAGAGATATCAGTGATAGTTCTTTGCAATAATTTAGTTTTCAAAAAAGAATTCTGGAGGCATTGCTAATTCCTGAGGCATGAGGTTTAATTCCTTTTTCAGTCAGCGGCCTGATTAAAGGTGGTACAATGTTCACTACATGATGTTCAACTCATATTGCTCTGTATTTGTGATATGGAGGTGCCAGCGTTGGACTGTGGTAAACACAGTAAAAAATCTCACAACACCAAATAAAAGTCCAACAGGTTTATTTGGTAGCAAATGCCACTAGCTTTCTGAACTGACTGTTCCTTCTTCAGGTGGGTGGGAGTTCTGATCACAAACAGGGCATATAAAGACACAAACTCAATTTATATGAATAATGTTTGGAAGGTGAGTTTTTATAGCTAATCATGTCTTAAAGGTGCAGATAGTGTGAGTGGAGAGAGCATTAAGCACAGGTTAAAAAGATGCGTATTGTTTCCAGACAGGAAATTTTGTAAGATTTTGTAATTCCAGGCAAGTTGTGGGGGTTACAGATAATGTGACATGAACCCAAGATCCTGGTTGTGGCCATCCTCATGTGTGCAGAACTTGGCTATCAGTTCCTGCTCAGCGATTCTGCGCTGTCACATGTTGTGAAGGCTGCCTTGGAGATGGCTTACCCAAAGAACAGAGGCCGAATGCCCATGACCGTGGAAGTGTTCCGCAACAGGAAGAGAACAGTATTGCCTGATGATTGTTGAGAGGTGTTCACTCATTCATTGTCATAGCTTCTGCATGGTCTCCCCAATGTATCATGCCTCAGGGCATTCTTCCCTACAGTGTATCAGATAGACAACATTAGCCGAGTTGCAGAGTATGTACCGTGTACCTGATGGATGGTCTTCTCACATGGGATGATGGCTTCTGTCTCGACGATCCGGCACAGCTTCCAGAGGTTGCTGTGGCAGAATTGTGTGGTGCTGTGGTCACTGTTCTCCTGAAGGCTGAATAGCTTGCTGCAGGCTATAGTCTGTTTGAGGATTGCAGTTGTTTGAAAGCAAGAAGTGGAGGTGTGTGGATGGGCTTGCCAAGATGTTCATTTTCTTCAATGACATGTTGAAAGCTCCAGAGAAGATGTTACAGCCTCTCCGCTGTGGGAAGTTCACCTAAACAAGGCACTGTTGAGACCTCGTCATTCCATGAGGACAGTTCAACAGGTTATTGCTGACTTGCCCAATGCTATAGTTTTCAGTATCTTTCAATGTGAAGTCTGAGTTTTGGCAAACATTGCAGGATGAAGAATCCTTCACTATGTTCATGTCTCCAGTGTGTAACTACTGTTTCCTCCACAAGCCCTCTAAGATACTCATTGGCAGCAAGATCTTCCAATGGCGTCATGGAGCAACACTTTGTAGGACAGCCCTGTGAAAGTATCACCAATGACATCCCAGTCTGGGGTCGTACAATGCAAGAATATGGGGCACATCTTTGTTCAGTCCTTGACAGAATCAGGACCATACACTGGATACTTAACCTTGTTAAAGGCAGATATGGGGTCAACTAGGTTCCCTACATTCTCACAGTCAGTGGATTGAAGCCAGATCCAGACAAGACAACAGCTGTACTACAAATGTCCATCCCTGTGGACAGACGCGCTTTGCAGTACTTTGTTGTTTATGATGAATTATTCATCCAATTAATTCCCTGCATTAGTGAGGTGACTGGACATTTTTGTCACCGTCTCCACTAGGATGTCGAATGGTGTTGACAGGACTACCACACCACTGCATTTAACAAACTCAAGCAGCCTGTCTGGTGATATAATGCTTAGACATTCAAGCACTTTTATCAGCAGATTCCTCCCAGCACAGATTCAGCACAATCTACATCCAGAATGGCAGACCTTGCATCAAAGGTCCCCATTGGCACTGAGACTCAGCGAGGGTGATTTTACCATTTTGATTCGAAGTACTGAATCTGGGCACAATTCAGATCCAACTTGTAAACCCTATTCTCAGGTGCTTCCATACGCACTCAGCCTGAAAAAAAAGTCTTGAGTCTGAATCGTGCTGTGGGCAGGGCTTACTGCATCCAAAATGCTGTTGGCTCTGATTGGAGTCTTCAACTGCGCACGCACAGTGAGAAAAAAATTTGAAAAATGCACCCCGTCACATCGCTCCCGGATAAAACAGATAAAGCGGCCTGGGAGTGATGCTCCCTCACAGACATTATTCCATCCACATAATATAACTGGCTCCTTATCTATCAACCCCTCCACTACCCAGACCGATCATGACCTTCTGTACCATTTCCCCTCCCATTGATCGCTTGCAGAGTGGCAGCAAATCCGTCCTTTCCCCCACTGATTGCCCTCAGAATGGCAGCAGATCCCCCCCCCCTTTCCCCCACTGATCACCCACAGGTTGGCAGCAGACCCCCCCTTCCTCCTACTAATCACCCACAGAATGGCAGCAGAACACCCCCATCCCCCCACTGATTGCCCGCAGAGTGGCAGTGGACCCCCTTACCCCTGCTACCTGTCCCCTCCCCACCAGATAACACTCTGGCTTGCCTCCCTCCTCCTCCCCCCTCCCCCTCCCCACCAGAGATACATCTGGCCCTCCTCCTTCCCCCCTCCCCAACAGAGAAACATCTGGCCCTCCCCTCAACACACCTTCCCACCAAGATAATCTATTCCGCCTCCCTCCTCTTCTTCCCCTCCCACTAGAGAATAATTGGGCCTCCATCCTGCCCCGCTCCAACCAGAGAATGATCTGATCTCCACCCCTCACCCCCTCACCAGTTAATGATCTAGGCCACCTTCCCCCCCACCATCACCACCACCACCACTACCAACTTAAGCCAGAACGCCGTTGGAATCTCTGAACTCACTTCTTCAGGCTGGAGTGCCTGAAACAGATCTTTGCCGATCGTGTCTGTTTTGCACTGAATCTGGATGGATGAACACAATGGTGAATTTGGGTGTCCAGCTCATTAAGTCAATTTAAATGCATGCAATGCGTTTAAATTAATGTCGCACCCGTTTTGGGTGTGGTGCCGATCACAGTCATTTTCAGGCCTTGGTAAAATGGGAATCTGCATGGATGCAGGCACGGAACATACTATTTGCCTCACGCTCGACTTTACCAAGTTTTCACACCTGAAAACGGGCAAGACACAATGGTAAAATTGGGCCCATCATGTTCAGATCGAGAAGGAACTCCTTGCCTAATCTTTGTCAGAAATTTCATGAGTTTTAAAAGCTTATCTATTCATTAGTCACATTAATACTGCAATGAAGTTATTGTGAAAATTCCCTCTGGTGCCTGTTCGGGTACACGGAGGGAGAATTTAGCAGGGGCCAATGCACCTAACCAGCACACCTTTGGACTGTGAGAGGAAATTGGAGCACCCAGAGGAAACCCAAGCAGACACGAGGAGAATGTGCAGTTTCTTGGTGAGCCAAGCCGGGAATCACTGTGCCACTACAAAAGATCATGACTTCATCAATGGTTTTCCTGCCAATGTTGAAAATTATCATCAGCCACTCATAACTGTACTTAAAAGTCTCTTCAACACTGTGTCAGAATGACTAAAAGAGATGATGCTGAAACTATAATGCTACATTATCTACAAGCATGGCAAGGAGCTGGACCTGTCTGATGCCCTCTCCAGGACCTCCCCACCCACCACTGACCAGGTAGATCATGAAGGGGATATGGATATCTTGATGATTCAGATACTGTTGTCCCATTGAATTTTCAAACTCAAAGCTGCCCTATATGCTGATCACATATGCAGGCAGCTCCACAATAACATTATGAAAGGCTGGAGAAAGTGGTCAAAGGAGGTTCCACACAAGTTCTGCATATTCTTCTCTATGAGACAGGAGCTAGTTATATAAGAGACAGATTGATATAGTGTGGCCAGTTCATAGATCATAGATCATAGGAACCCTACAGTACAGAAAGAGGCCATTCGGCCTATCGAGTCCATACCGACCAGAATCTTACCCACGCCCTACCCCCATATCTCGACATATTTTCTCCACTAATCCCTCTAACCTACGCATCTCAGGACACTAACGAGCAACTTTAGTATGGCCAATCGACCAAACCCACATATCTTTGGACTGTGGGAGGAAACTGGAGCACCCGGAGGAAACCCACGCAGACATGAGGATAATATGCAAACTCCATACAGACAGCGATCTAAGTCGGGAATCGAACCCAGGTCGCTGGAGCTGTGAAGCAGCAGTGCTAATCACTGTGCTACCATGCTGCCCATCATTCCATTCATCTCTCCACTACGGCACATTGGTCCAGTGGTTAGCACTGCTGCCTTGCAATGCAGGGACCCAAATTCACGGCTTGGGTCACTGTCTGTGTGGAGTTTGCACATACTCTCCGTGTCTGCACGGGCTTCCTCCGGGTATTCTGGTTTCCTTTCACAGTCCGGAAGAGATGCTAATTAGATGTATTGGCATGTCTAAATTCTCCCTTAGTGTACCGAAATGGCACCAGAGTGTGGCAATTTGGGGATTTTCAGAGTAGCCTCATGGCATTGTTAATATAGGCCTACTTGTCACACTAATAAATGAACTTTAAATCTTTAAACATAAACCCTCTGTGGAGGTATTAAACCCAGCAATTCTAACACGGAATCCAGGGGTGAGGACAATCTGATACAAAGCAAAGGAATTCTTGTACTAAGTTTCCTACTATGTGAATATAGAGAGAGAAGCATCCAGATGTGCACCATGCAACAAATATAATCCTCATCAAACCAAAAACCACTGCAACTACATGAGGTCTCAGACCTCCCTTTGTTGCTTATGGTGACAGATATATTCAAATAGAACAGAAAATAGGGCTTTATCCTGGTTGGCTTGAACTTTCGTTGGTGTAAATGACAATCTACCCAATTTGAAAATCAACAATTATTGGTCACTTCACCACATACGGCATTCCCAGAGGATGATGATCTCCTGATCATCTCCTGGCAGATTGTCTCCAAGCTCTTCAAGGTCTTTGTGAAAACGTGGGACTTTGACCACATCACAAGTCACCCCATTCACACTTGAATGGTCTGACAGAGTGGATAGTATATTCAGCAGAGCATCTCCTTGGGAAATGTGTTTAATTCTCCATGTGGAAAATATGCCAACTCAGGACCTGCCCTTGTCAGTACAAAGAATGTCCTCCGGACATACCAGAGCCATGATCCCTGTCACCAAGGCCTTTTTGCAACCAAAACTGGAGACAAATGTAGGTGAACTCCACATGAAGTGACAAATGAAAAGAGGAAAGGTATATGACCACACTGCCTGCAAACTCTGCATTCTAGAACCAGGTTAAACATTCAGAATCCAAACTACACACAGCCACCACAAACTGGCAATTGTACACAGCAGTCCCCCACAACCATACAGCGACATGCTTGCCTCAGACGGTACTTTCTACATCAGGAACTGGCGTCACTTTTTGCAGATACACAAACTAGCATCACTGACCATCACTGAGTCCAACACACTGAGGCTGCAACTTGCACCTTCTAGTGGAAATGGAGGCCCCTCTCAGGGGCAATGCAACAAGCCCTGCAATACTGGGCAAACCATAAGGATGCTTGATGCCGCCCACCCGGAGGAGAACAACCTGAAGGCAACCCAAGCAGGGCCAAATAGCACAATCAGGTGTTCAGGGTGCCCAAGTAGGTCAAATGCAAAGCTGAAGGACTATGTAATGACCTAGTCAATATATCCATCATTTTTTTAGAAAAGGTGGGGAGGGGAGGGACCCTCCCACGTACACCATGTTTAGCAGCCCAAGTAAGTGCTCTGCAAGTTGTAAATAGTTAATGTTCTGTCATCCAAGTTTGTGCTCTGTACATTTGTAAATAGTTTATAGCATGTCACTGATGTTCTATATTGTCATATGCCTGCAGTACTGGCTGTTCCAACTTAAAGGGGGAAGATGTGGACCAGGTGGTCACCAGCACGTTGGGATGACATGGACAAAGGAAGTAACATGTCAGTGGCGTGGGAGTTCTCTCCCAGCACAGGCAGCCAACATGTAAGAGCTGCTAAACTTGTTGAAAATAACCTTTCAGTTTGTCATGAGTCTATACAACCCATCAACTTCTACACAGTGGGAACTTGGTTCATTCGGAACATGAATCAGGCCATCGATGCTTCTATGTCGTCACTCTTTATCTGACCTACGTTTCCTTCCTGTCCTCCTCCTCCTCCATAGGGCACACAGTATCAGTGAGTTTCCCCACGTATTCCATTTGTACGACATCTGTGTGATACCACAGTCCTTTCCTGTTGCCTATCTGAATAGGATTAACAAGTTACTGGCAAGCACTCCTGAACTCTGAGCAGTTGTGGGATACAGGGCCACAGCCTTACTGGAAGTAGAATTGAAATTACCCAAACCCATTCCGGTCAGCACCAGTGCAACCATGGGAAACAAAGAGCTTCCATTTCCCTGGCATGTGCTATACATTCAAGCACTGCTGTTGAGTCTCTATTAATGGGGATACAGCGGATAAAGGTTCCTCTGTAAGCACCAATAAGAAACTCCAATAAGATTTGTACAATGTACTTAAGAATTCACGGCAAATAAACACAATTGATAGTTTCTTAAGCTTGAAGTAGGAGGGTTTAATGCTTGTAAGAGCACATCAGAGGAGAAATCCTCAGATTTAACACAGTAAATTTAAAACTGTATCCTTGGGAGTTCTATTAAATTTCATTGCGTATATCAGATGTTCTTTGATATTCAGTTTTCATAATTACACACATCATTTTTTAAAAAGTTCCTTTTTAATTAAAAATAACATTCCTTCCTCCATCCCTGCAGGAACTTGTCCCATTTGTCTGAATCCCACATGCTGATGCAGAGACGCCCCTTCTCCCCCCAGTTCCATGGAAGTGAAGCTTTGCTGAAATTTAAAGAGCTTAAACGGCTCAATTGACAAGTGCGGACCAGAGCTCTTGCTCAAAGACTGGGAGGGGCGGTGGAGAGGGGGGGGACACACTTCACCAACCGGATGATCTGTGAGAAAAAGGCAAACTTGATTGTCCGCTAGAAGTCTGGCCTGTTCCGAAATGAAATTGTTGCATTGGTTTTGTCGCCTTACTCTTTAAGGACACTGGCATCTCTCATGTTCGCTTGATCTCATTCAGTCAGCTGGATGTGGTTAAGAGCAATGTTTACTCTGCACAAAAGTGGTTTCATTGATATCAGGGAATGTTCCAAATTATGAATGCGTAGCTGATGAATGAAATAAAAGGCACAGATACTGAATGATTTGCCTTACAGTTCCTTTCATGGCGTGTAGGAGTTCCCAAATGTAAAATTCTGGCCAAAAAATCATAGTGACTCAAAGTGAAAGAGAAAAATCAATCCCTCAAACTCACCTTCTCTTCCGTTTGAGCAGTAGAATCGAAGTTGACCCTCCAGCTCAGTGCTGCATTGTCAGAGGTGCCCTTCTTCAGGAGTAACATTAAGCTGCAGGTCCATCTGCCAATTTGGGTGGATTTGAAAGACTCCATGATAATATTTTTCAAAACTATTGTCCTGGTCAATATTTATTCCTCAATTAACATTACAGATTATTTGGCCTTCATCACATTGCAGTTTGGTGGAGATTACCGTGCGTAAATTTGCTTCCATAAGACATAGGAGCAGAATAAGGCCATTTGGTTCATCAAGTCTGCTCTGCCATTCAATCATGATATTTCTCTCGTCCCCATTCTCCTGCCTTTTCCCCAAAATCCCTGATCTTCTAATTAATCAAGAACCATCCAACTATTCTGTCAACATAGCAACAATTAATACAACTCAAATGTGCTTCATTGGCAGTAAAGCACTTTGAAATATTCGAGGGACTCAAACAATGCTATGTAAGGTGGTGAGTGAGTGGAATCAGCTGCCATCGGTGGTGGTAGAGGTGAACTCACTGGGGTTTTTTAAGAGACCTCCGGATGAGTACATGGGATTTAATGGGATTGAGAGTTATAGACAGGCCTGGTAGGAATGGATATGATCAGTGCAGCTTGTGGATCAAAGGGCCTGTTTGTGCTGTAGTGTTCTATGTCCTATGTTCTATGTTCTATAAATTCACTCTCTATTAAAGTTTATTTATTTGTGTCACAAGTATCTTACATTCACACTACAATGAAGTTACTGTGAAAATCCTCTAGTCACTGATTCGGGTACATTGGAGAATTTAGTATGGTCAATTCACCAAACCTGCATATCTTTGGACTGTGGGAGGAAACCAGAGCACTCAGAGGACACCCTCGCAGACACGGGGAGAATGTGCAAACTTCACACAGGCAGTGACCAAAATCAGGAATTGAACCCAGTACCCTGGCATTGTGAGGCAGAAGTGTTAACCACTGTGCCATGTACTGTCCTTAATACTCTCTCTCATCCATCATCACCTTTCTCTTCAAAAAGAAACCTGACCCCGCCATCCCCACAAACTACAATCACATCTCCAGTCTCCGTTTCCTTTCCAAAGTTCTCGAACATATTGTCACCTCCTAAATTCTTCCTCAACTTTCCAGAATTCAATATCTTTCAGGTCAGGTTTCTCTTGTTGCCACAGAACATTCTCTGCTCACAGTCGTAAATAACACCCAATGTGACTGTGACAAGGTAGCCTATTACTCTTCATTCTTCTTGGCTTATGTGTAAAATTCTACATGGTTTTCATAGAATCATTACAGTACAGAAAAAGGCCATTCAGCACACCCAAGACCACAATCTCACCCAGGCCCTATTGCCATAACTCGACACATTTATCCTGTGAATCCCCCTGACACTAGGATCAATTTAGCATGGCTGATCATCCTAACCCGCATATCTTTGGAATGTGGGAGGAAACAGATACAGAAACAGGGAGAACGTGCAAACTCCACACAGTCAGTTACCCGAGGCCGGAATTGAACACAGGTCTCTGGCACTGTGAAGCAGCAGCGTTAACCATTGTATCTACATGCCGTCCTTCTCCAACACCTCTCCACTGTTATCCAGCTAGATGGAAAATCTTCTCTTGCATTCTTGTGGATCTAATTGTAGCCAGATAATCACTTAAAATGGCTCCTTTTCTTTCTCCTGCAGTGTTACCTGTGGTGTCCCCAAGAATCTATTCATGGGCCCCCTTCTATTTTGTCCTCTTTGATTCCCATGGCAGGGGGTACAGTAAAATTCCGGCTATTAAGTTTGCACATGTGGTAAGAGTATTTCAGCCCTATTTATCTTGCATACAAATCTGCATAAGTTTGCTCTTGCTTGTGATACTTGTGCAAAGCAGAAGGTGAAAAACACCCTTTCTCACTAATTTCCATGGGCATCTTTTAAGATGGGTGTGAAACTGAAGTTACAGTGCATTTTGTCTTGTGCCTTTATATGGTTATGTCATTATTGTCTTTGAAACAATCACAAAGAGCTGGACGTAATCTCTGTAACATGTGCAAAGTCTTTTCCACCTGATTCTCCCCTTGTGCCTCGTCCAAATGATGATTAATAGTCAGACCATAAAAATGAATATTTAAGATGCTTTAAAAACAAACTTGCCATAATGAGTGAAAAAAAAGATATCGTTTTAAAGTAACATTAATCAAGGCCTCAGAAATGTAGAAAAATGTTACACTAAAAAATTTCTGGTAATGAATTATTTCCAATGGCCACTCAGTGTTGTAACATGTTGCCGCTTGCCAACACTAGAAAGGAAGTGTGTCGTGTGATTCAGTCTCAGTTTCACTCTGACCTGAGAGCAAAACACAGCACACACAGCTCTGACAGTTAGGTCTTCAAGCTTTTTACCCAAGTATATATGTTCCTATGTAATTAAATGAAATCATAAAATGTTTACACAATCCCTTCTGAGTGATTGGTGCCTTCATATCATTTTAAAAACACAACATTAATAGGCCCTGGGATACATTTCCATGAACAATTTGCAGGCAAAAAGATTCAACAAGAAGTAAATGAGATGTGATCAGATAAGGTGGGCAATCTTGTGTCCATTATCAACAAGGGTGGTGACACACGTGAAAAATCCCGTGAGAATTGGAAAATAGGATTCTCACCAATGAGATCTCATTTCCTGATTTTTCACACCCTTCACTTGTGATTTAACAAAGTTTACAAACTCGAAGGGGGAGAACCTCATTTTAATGCTTCTATGCAGATTTTAGTCTCATTACTGAGTAACCCCTCCCCCCATCGGGAGAATGAAAAGTTAAGTTTAGCTTCTGGGGGAAAGGGCTGTGCCTGAGCCAGAACACCTCATTCACCTGACAAAGAGGACAGTCTCGAAAGCTTGTCAGTTTACTATCAAATAAGTCGGTTGGACTTAAACCTGGTGTTGTCAGAGTTCTTACTGTGTTTACCCCAGCCCAACGCCGGCATCACTACATCCTGAGAATGATTGCCAACCTGTGCCAGGTGGATGATGTTGGTGAGATGTTGGGGGATTGGGGGAGAGTGCAGCAGAACAGTGAAATCCCCAAAGCTTGCAAGGGAACTGGGGCAAAGAACCTCTGATGCTTGAGTGGGGAGGACGCCATGTCCATGACAGGATGGGCTTATTTTTTTGTGCTGATTGGAGGACGCCCAACTTCTGCAGATGCCCACACCACCCCACCCCACCACATCACACCACAGTGACGGATGGCATCAACCACGTTAATTATCTTAGTTTTACACTTTCTCTTTTGTGTTATTATTACACATATTTCACACTGAAATTAAGGAAATAATGGTCAACCTTAGAACATTACAGCGCAGAACAGGCCCTTCGGCCTTCGATGGAACCTTCTGCCTAATGTTGCTGCCCTACAGAATCACAATGAAGATTCATTCTTAATGAAGTGTCATTATCATTTGGATAGTGATTTGATCCTAGTTAGAAGTCTAGATCATTTTTTTAGGAGACAGAAATATCGTAGATACCATAACATGCTTGGAAAATAGTACAGCATTACATTGAATTCAGAAGACTGCATGCCAGCAGATGTTTACTGGCTCCCTAGCCACTCTGTGTATAACCCCACTTTCCTGACCTTTCCTTTGCCCCAGCTCCCAACTTCACAGAGTCAACAGGCGCTGTTCGCTTCAGCTTCACTGGGCTGGTAATTTTCTTGGGCGTTTGTTAACCTCAATATCCCCAGCAACATGAAACTATTGGACTTTTGCAATCAGCTCTATGTCTACCTAAGCATCCGCTGCTCACCACAGTGGTGTTTTCCTTAGATAACAGCATTTAGCCAGCATATTTTAGATGCTTGGGGTCAATCTTCCTCCATACTTGCTCCTACCAACTGTTATTCATTCTGCCCCTTCAACCAATCAATGTAATCTGTTGACATCTCCAATGGGATTCTGCCCCTGCCTTTAGTCAAGTCTGATGGTGTCAATCCTTGCGTCATTTTGAACCTTAAATCTCCAGGTCAATCAAAGGTCACCCCCAACACAGGTACTAACTTACAGGAATACATCGAAAAAAGCCCAAAATAATAGATTCCCTCACATAGCTGAATGAGCCAACAGGTCAATAAAGAAAGAAAAACAAATGCTTTTATAGAGATGGTGCTATCAATTTCTGGAATGGAGCTTAACTCTGAAACCTTTGAGCTTAAAGTGAAAGCTTGGCCAATCGAGCCAAACACGTGCATGTTAGAAACATGAACAGGTTAGAAACTATAAATATGCAAACTATGGGTGGGATATTACAGCCTCAATCATCACAAAATCGTAAAATACCATCCTAGGTTAACAGATCTTTCTATGGTTCATCCCTCGCCCACTCTGTGGGATGGTATAATTCCGGCTAATATTTAAAAAATCAGTTGTATGTACTGAGTTTTAAAATTGGGCCAAGTTGCTCTCATACAAGCATTATTTTGTAAATTGAGTTTGAGTCCTTATATGCCCTATATAAGGAACTAAAATCCCACTCACCTGATGAAGGAGCAGCATTTTGAAAGCTAGTGGCTTTTGCTACCAAATAAACCTGTTGGACATTTATTTGGTGTTGTGAGACTTCTTACACATATGTGCACAAGCACATATTTGTGAATTTCCCGATTGAAGTCACCTCAGTATTTCTCTGGAATTTATTTGGTAATTCCTGTCCTGAAGCAGAATCATCAAATAGAACCTCATAGCATAAGGAATGTAAATTTTTTTGTCCAGCATTTAAAATAATACTTGGTCATTTTTATCGGAAACAATTCAAATCCTCCGATAGTGCAACATTTGAAAATCCAGCTCAGAGGATAAATGCTGCCAATAAATACAGGCCGCATTTGAGGACTCACTCTAGAAAAAAGCATGGTTAATGCAATATAAAAGTGACCATGAATTTGGAAAAGTGTTGCTTAACACTTACTCACCAGTGAATGCCATACAGTTACTTGCCTTGCAAAGTTGTGTGCCAGGCCAGAATTAGTTAAAATGTGAAATACATGGTTGGATCTTGGAAACTTGGCAGTCAGATTGGTCATGTTACACTTTTGCAAGACATTCTTTTCCATGCATGGAAAATATTATAAGATTGTGTTATAAAAATAACATTGAATCATAGCAAACCACATTCTCCAATACCCTTGTGTAGTTACAGCAATTTTGGAAATCAAGTTTCTGCTCTTTCTATGGGGGTCTCTCAATCAGGTGGAGTGGGGAAAATGTGGGGAAAATAACATTTTCAAATCTGTTCATGTACTTTGAAGATACACCGAGCTCTTACCTGACATTGACAACTGAATAATGTTAGTTCCCCACTCTCCAAGTGGGCAAATAATTCGCAAATTTTAGCCCTTCAATTTTGGTATGGTTGTAAGTTGTTGTAAGAAGGTTGTGTTGAGTCTTGGCAAAATTCCACGTATTTCTTTTCACTTCTGTGTTTGTAGGAGCAAGAAATAGTTTTGGTCAATCAATAACTCATTTCTTATCAGCCTGGGCCAATCTACCGAAAAGAAGGTGCAAGAGCTGCTGGAAACCAACCTCCCATCCATTGATTCTGTCTACATTTCCCATTGCCTCGGGAAAGCAGCCAGCATAATCAAGGACTCCACACACCCCAGACATACTTTCCCCGACCTTTTTCCTTCTGGAAAAAGAGAAATCTGAAAACATATACCAACAGATTCAAGAACAGCTTCTTCCTTGCTCTCATCAGACTCTTGAATGGTCCTGTCATATGTTATACTGATCTTTCTCTTCATCCTACCTATAACCACAACACTATATTCTGCACCCAATGCCCAAGGGCCTAGTGATATTGTTGCTAAACTATTAATCCAGAAACTTAACTGATATTCTGGGAACCCTGGTTTGAATCCCACCACAGCACTTGGTAGAATTTGAATTCAATAAAAAAAATCTGGAATTAAAAATCTATTGATGACCATGAAACCATTGTCAGGAAAATCCATCTGGTTTGCTAATATCATTTATGAAAGAAAATCTGTCATCCTTACCCAGTTTGGCCTACATGTGACTCCAGGACCACAACAATGTAGTTGACTCTCAATTGCCCCCATCCCCAAGGATAACTAGGGATTGGCAATAAATACTGGTCAGCCAGCAATGCCAATGTCCCATAATGAATGAAAAAAAATCCTTTTCCTTTTCCCCTAAGCACTTTCTGAACATATGTTTTGTCTGCATAGCGTGCAATCAACAATACTCTACCCCAGTATATGTGACAATAATAAATCAAATCAAATCAAATCAAATGACTGCACTGACCAAATGTTAATTAGAAACATGGAAAAAGAAGAAGATGGAGGCCATTCAACCCTTTGACCTTGCTTTGCCATTCATTTTGATCATGGCTGTTCGTCAAATTCAATATCCTAATCCATCCTCCTTCATCCCATAACACTTGACCCCTTTAGCCCCAAGAAGCATATCTAATTTCTTCTTGAAATCAGATAATGTTTTGGCCTCAACTACATTCTGTTGTAGTGAATTCCATATATTCACCACTCTCTGGGTGAAGAAATTATTCCTCACCTTAGTGCTAAAAGATTTACCCCATATCAGCAATCTATGATGCCTAATTCTGGGCTCCCTACCATTTGTACAGCATGCAAGAAGCGGTACTTTTCATTGTATACCAATACAAGTGAAAATAATAAATCAAATCAAGTCAAATAATTGTCCTGCTGTCTTCACGGTTCTTTGAACTTGCACTCCAAGGTCGCTCTGGTCCTCTGTGTGTCCAGCATTCATTATGTATTCTCTTGCCTTGTTAGTCTTCCCAAAGTATATCGCCTCACACCTTTCAGGGTTAAGTTCCATTTGCAACTGTTCTACCCATCTGATCAACCCATCTATATCATCATACACTTGAAGGCTCATGTCCTCGCTGTTTACTGCACCACCAATCTTTGCATCATCTGTGAACTTACTGATTATACCTCCCACATTCACATCCAGATCATTAATGTACACTGCAAACAGCAAATCCCTAGCGTCAATCTCTGCAAATCCCTAGTACCGACCCCTTGCTGTTCCTAACTTCCACCACAGAGACTCTGTAGACAGTCCCTCTGCAGTATCCACCTTATCTACAGCTGTGACACAGTCCCTGATCGACAGTGCCACTCCCTCACTTCTTTTGCCTCCCTCCCTGTCCCTCCTGAAGCATCTAAATCCCGGCACCTGAAGTACTCAGTCCTGTCCCTGAGACATCCAAGTCCCCGTAATGGCCACCACATCACATTCTCAAGCAACAATCTATGCCCTAAGATCATCCACTTTATTCCTTTCATTAGTGAACTGATTCATTTTGGCAGAAAGAATAGTGACAGACAGTGCAAGATAAAGAGAGATACTCTAAACGAGGTGTGGGAACAAGGGGCACTCAGTGTATTGGTACATAAATCCTTGAAGATGGCAGAGCATATTGAGAGACCAGTTGATAATGCAGAGTTGGTTTTATTAATAGGGACATTAAGTTCAAGATAAAGAGGTCATGTTGATCTTGTTAGATCTTATCTAGAGCACTGTCAAGTTCTGGCCACCATATTTTAGGAAGGATGTGAAAGCATTGGAGAGAATACAGGAGAATTGCAAGAATGGTTCCAGGAATAAAGAGCTGTGGCAAAGAGGATAGTTTGGAGAGGTTGGGACTGTTTTCATGGAGAAAAGAAGGCAGAGAGGGGACCTGATGGAGATTTTCAAGATGAGCAGTGAGAAACTCTTACCACTCAAGAAAGCATCAAGGACTACAAGGCACAGATTCTAAATAATTGGCAAAAGGGATAAGTGATATGAGGATAGATTTTTTTTTCACCCAGAATCATAGAATTTCTACAGTGCAGAAGGAGGCCATTCAGCCCATCAAGTCTGCACTAACCACAATCTCACCCAGTCCCTGGTGCTGTAACCCTTCATATTTATCCTCACACTAGGGTCAATTTAACATGGTCAATCCATCTAACCTGCACATCTTTGGAGTGTGGGAAGAAACTGGAGCACCTGGAGGAAACCCATGCAGACATAAGAAGAATGTGCAAACTCCACACAGGCAGTGACCCAAGGCCAGAATTGAACCTGAGTTCCTGACGCTGTAAGGCAACAGTGTTAACCACTGTGCTACCAGTGGTTGGAGTCTGGAATGAATTTCCTGAGAGGTTGGTTGAGTCAGGCTATTCAAAATTAGGTTGGAGTTCTATTGATATCTGAGAAGAAAGTGCAAGGTTATGAGGGTAAGGCAGAGGAATGAGATGGGATTGAATGATATTTCAGAGAGCCAGTGCAAACTCAATGGACTGAATGGCCTCCTTCTGTGCTGTAAGAATTCTGTCATTCTGTGAAACAAATATCATTGCAATGATAGCAATATCCAATGGGTATAACAAAGGATCTTTCTATTCCTGAATTGTGCTACCATGCATTGGGTAGTAAGGGTTACCTCCTGCAAATAAGGGATATAAGGTTTATATGCATAAATGCTAAATGCCACTGAACCTAAAGCAAAATCCAAAGTAAACATTGTCTTTAGAGCATTGATGCTACTGCTGAGCACTGAAGCTGGGAAAATGTTTTTATTTTCTGTTGTTAACATTCCTCACAGTCAATTACAAAAAAAATACACAGAAAACATCAACTAAAGATAGAGAAATGTTCCATGTAAATAAGGTTTACTGATGCAAGCAACCAAGACATATCCATAATTTTCGAAGCATACTAAACATTCCTCTTATGTGTATGTATTAAAAATAACCCTGCAATTTTCATGTTCACGCATCAGAAAAGGGTTGGGAATAAACCTGTAATTTTCATCCTGTAACATCATTCCGCTATTGTTTCAAATTACAAACATCATTACTGTCTGCCCACCTATGTAATCTACTTACCTATGTCATCCGTTGATTGTGACAATTCATTCATGGATTGCACTTCAGTTAAACTATTCTTTTCTCCAAATAAGGATATATTCATAATGTATAAAGTAAACAATGCACAGTTGGAACTAGATTGCCAAGAACTGGTTTATGGGTTTCTGCACTAACTTGATGCTCAATCCCAGCAACCAGAGATTAAACGTTCTCTGCTGGATACATTCATACTTTTCAAAGACAAGGGATTGTTTCATCTTAATGTTTAAATCTCCTTTCCCAATTTGATTTACACACTAGACAGAGGATCTTTGAGGAGGAGTGAAGGGGTTCTCCGACTTGGTTTTCTCTTTGAGTTTATTTCCTTCTGGGAAACTTAGATTCCTTTAATGCAGCAAGAACTTCCCACGTGAGCAATTTCAGGCCGAAGATTGTGCTCTTCAAACAATTGGGAACAAAAAAGGCAGCTTCAACAAAGGACAACAGCCACACAATGGATGCATTTATTTTGACACATTGCACTCCCCAGAGCAATAAGGTATTGAGTCTGCCCTGGGAAATTGGCCACACAGTGAGGGTCACTTTGACTTTACATGTTGCTGTAAAATGGGTGATAGTAAATTAGCAGCCTGTTTTACACCTCTCCTGATTTTCATTCCCATTGAAGCAGACTCAACTATTCCAATGCTCTTCTGCACCACCTCTCAACCTGTCCCAGCAGAAAACAGCAGCTCATTCAAGCTCTGCTGCCCCTACCTCTCCTGCATCAAGCCCCACTTACCCACTACCCATCCCTTCATTCAGTCCTATCTCAAATTTAAAATTCCTAGATTGAATGCATTAGCCCTCTCTATCCATTACATTCTGCATCCCTCAAACACACCTAACCTGCTCCTGGTTCACGATTTTGTTAACTCTTGTTGCTTGTACATCCCATCCATTTGTGTAGCTCTACATTGGAAGCCTGCCTTCACCCTTTCATGCTCTCACCACCACCCCTACCCCACACTCCTTATCCTCCCACTCAACCTCTGTCTTGGCATTCCCTCCCTAAAACTCCACTTCTCTCCCTCTCTCTCCAACTTTGATTCAGTGTGCAATGTCCTAATAACATCACTGAAATACAGCATGCACAAATGAGACACATTTGTCCATGTTAAAAGCACTTTAGTTGCTTGGTAGCACAGAATTTGATTAGTGCTGAGAAAGGAAACATGAGGTACCTAATATGGTAAAGGGGGTTGACAAGGTGGAAGTTGAATGGATGCTCCTCCTTGTGGGATAGTCCAGAACAAGAGATCATTGATAGAGGGTGAGAGGAGGTAGTTTCAAAACTAAGATGAGGGAAAATTACTCTCAGAGAGTTGTGAATCCGTGCAACTCACTGCCCCAGAGTACAGTGGAGACAGAATCAATCAACAGATTCAAGAAAAGAATAGATTTGTTTCTGATGAAAAGAATCCACTGCTATGTAGAGCAGGCAGGAAAGTGAAGTTAAGACCAGGATAAGATCAGCTATGATCATGTTAAATAATGGAGCAAGCTCATGGGGCTGAATCACCTATTTCTGATCCTAATTCCTATGTTTCTCTGCTATCAAAGCTTTCTGCCTTTCATTGAATGAATTTTCACCAATATGGGTACTTTATAAATGCAAATTATTTTCGGGTAAAAAACACACCTCGATAACTGCTTCTGTCTTTGACTGAGATTCTAGGGACGATTCTCCCACCCCACCACGCCAACTGTTTTGGGAGAATTCTGTCCTCTTCCTTGTGAGGTGAAAGGTCAATGCGTCGAGGCCCACATGAGAAACATAAGCACATAATAATCTCAGCTAACATTTCACTGTAGTACTGGGAGAAACCTGCACTTAGAGAAATTTTCTCTTTTGTATGATGTATAAATTAATTCAATCCTCTTGGGAGTGCAGAAGATTGTACATATTATTCAAAGTAGGGTAGGTTCCATTCTCTTGGTCACTTGGCCAACATTTATCTTTTATCTAACATCAGGAAAATAAACTGGTCATTCTTCTAATTCTGTACGAGTTAGCTGCCAGGTTTGCCTACTTTATAATAACAGCTACACTTGAAATGCACTTTATTGCCTGTAAATCTAATTGGGACATTATGAGACATTGTCTAAGTATTCTTTTTTTTTCTTTATCAAGAGTGGGTATGCAAAAAATGTCTCATTTGCAGGAAGCCAAATTAAATAGGTTGTAAATTTCCAGACATTTGAGGCATCAAACAGCACAACCAAGAACATTGTTTGAACTTTCATCCACTGTGCTACAAGTAACCAGCAGAATTTAAAGGAGATGTGCCATTTTTGCCTATCAATTAGCCATCAAGCTATCTATCCCTGGCCAACAATTTTAGTATGCAATACTACTTCCTGATGCTGGTTAGGTCCAGAGCCACGCAGGATTTCCAAATGTCCAATGGCCTCTCTGTGACTCTCTGCAGCTTTGAAGAAAAAGAAAATACGTAGCTTTTGCATTTGGAGGGATCGCATCCCAGTGCCTATTCTACACTCCGACCTTGTGCAAATGGATGGCTAAACAGTATGCAAGTAGTTTCAGGTGGCGTTTTGACTTGGTGGCACAACATGTCACAGTTATGTGTGACATAGAAGCATTTTTAAGTGCCAGCCACAAAGTTCAACCTGAAAGCATATGGACAGGTGTGAAAGATGTGAGAGGCTGTGTTCGTGCTTTCTATGTTCCTCACTAGTGCTGCTAGGGGCACAGTGCTTGTGGCATGCATACTTTCAGAATAGGCTTAATTTCAGGTGTGAAACTGTGGGCAGTCTTACCTCGGCACTCTTCCTCAAGCGTGAGAATTTCTTCCCCATCTGTTCCTGTGACCTATGGACACGCATAACAGGATCTACTCTATAGGAACCTCCTGCTATGCTTGTTACACTTAGTTGCCTCAGTTCCCTATATGATTAGTGTGCTCTCCTGCACCTTTTTCAGCAGAATCTATGCAGTATAATCATTTAATGGAATAGTCCTGACCAACATTCCTTTGCAGCTTTCCATATCTGCTCTTCAATCTATTCAAAACAAATAGGATGGCATGGTAGTACAGTGGTTAGCACTGCTGTCTCACAGTGCCAGGGATCCAGGTTTAATTCCTGCCCTGGGTGACTGTGTGTAGTTTGCACATTCCTTTCATGTCTGCATGGGTTTCCTCCGGGTGCTCCCATAGTCCAAAGATGTGCAGGTTAAGTTGATTGACCATGCCCCTTGGTATAAAGGGAACTAGTACAATAAATGTGTGAAGTTATGGGAATGGGGCCTGCTTGGGATTGTTGTCAGGTACAGACTCGATGGGCTATATGGCCTCCTTCTGTACTGCAGGGATTCTCTGAATCTCTGATTCTGCAGCTTGATTTTATGCAATAACTATATTCCAATCAGGCAGCCTCTCACCCCATTGCATGCAGTAACCATAATTAACTCAATATAATGAAGTGAGCTTCCTGAAGTTCACGGAGATTCCCCTTCTTATTGCATGATGAATAGTGGAAGGATAAGGATTGCAATTTTACATTTGTCAGGATTGCTGAACTAGTCCTTAAATGTCTTTTGAAACAAATGTCAGTTTAATACAGGAATCCCAAGATTTGGTCCAGGGGTTCATAGATTATCTAAAAGGAGGATGGAGGCTACAACGCTTTAAAACAGTTTACAAAGAAAGGAGAGACTCAGATTGGACACAGAGGTTAAATAGACGGGGAAGTCATATAACCTGCAATAGATGAGCTGGTTTGCCAATCTCAATTTATTCAAGAAGACAGAGGAACTGGAATAGTAGTGTCAGTCTTTCCTTGGTCTTTTTGAATGAACCAAAGCATTGGGCTGAACTGAACACATGTTCAGTTTGTAAAACTCTCTTTGGTCAAAGGTGACTTTTCACTTTTGGGTGGCAGCCTTTGCATCAAACTGCCCCAGGATGAACAGAGCATGATGCTGCTGTGGCAATAAGTATTGGGCAGCACGGTGAGTTGAGCATGGGCTCATGTCAACAATGAGTGAGTGGTATTCTTTACAGCTTTACTATGTCTTACCATTGAGTTGCAGCACTCACAATACTATTCAGAGAGAAGACAATGAACTCCCATCTCTTGATATTGGGAGCATCCATCATCTCTCTGATGCAACAATATTACAGGGAATTGGGAGATGTTAGATAAGTAGTTTCTTCCAGTAAAAAGAGATTTTTAATAATTGAATATCACTTGAATTTCATCTTAACTCATCTTAACTCTGAGTAAGATACTCCGTTGGAGAGTTGGTGTAGACTCAATGGGGCAAATGGTCTCCTTCTATACTACAGGGATTCTCTGATTCTAATAGCCACTGGCAATACAGTGTTTGCCTTGCTCTCAGACCGCAAGAGGCAGCAGAATTCTGTAACCACCTCCTTTGTGAAACATTGACAGTGCACTGTCTGCTCCTGCCTTATATGTCGTGAGAGATGTCCTCAAAAGATCTTAAGTAAGTAAGTTCAGATGCTTTCTTCCTCTTACTCTGCCAACAGCTTGCCTTCTTTCCAGCCTCTGAACCATGTCTCTCTCTCTCTCTCTCAGGCGATACTCCGAGGGGATCTGCTATTGTAATTAATGGTACGTTCGGGATTCTGACAAGTGGGAGCAATGTTTTCCCCACATGCAACATAACTCCTTATAGATATTCCTCACTGTTATCAGCTCCTCCAAACACCCAGCCCTTCAGACTGAAACAGAGCCAGGAGAGACCGGGTATCCAGTAACTAACCTGCAAGTTCATGGTGATCCCTTTAAATAGCACTGGTGAATTGCTGAACACATGTTGTCCTGTGCAGATTTTACAAAAGAGTGTGAACTAGAGACATTTCATCCAAAATGTCAGATTTGGGGTCAAATCAATGTTAGATGTTGACTGGTGTCATTACCTGCCTTACTCTGCAGACTTCCAATGCCTGCAAATGATATCCACATTAACACCATTGCTGTGATGTCTGGCCTCTTGATAGGGTGATCTTAGAATCCCTACAGAGCAAAAGATGCTGTTGAGTCTTACAACAACAATTCCACACAAGTCTTATCCCCATAACCCCACCTATTTACACTGCTAATCTCCTCCCCCCCCCTCCCCCCCGACAACAAGGGGCAATTTAGCATGGCTAATCAATGTAAACTGCAAATCTTTGGACTGCAGGAGGAAACCAGGGCACGCGGAGGAAACCCATGCAGACATGGGAAGAATGTGCGAACTCCACGCAGATGTTGACCCAAGGGAAGGATTGATCCTGGTTCCCTGGCGCTGTGAGGCAGCAGAGCCACTGTGCCACCGTGCCGCTCTGAAAGGGTGTCCTGAAAGGGTCACATGACCCAGGCTGACCCATCAGGGACAGAGTTGGGGCTTCACTCCAATTTGCCTGGACTTGCCCCAGCTGTTAGGTCCTGGAGACATGGCTGTAAGCTCCGAATCTGCATTGCTCTGTATATGGTTGTCAGAGTGAAGAAAAAGGTTCTTTTGTTCGCTATGACGAAAATAAGGCTGAAAGAGTGCAGAGGAGGTTCACGAGGATGTTGCCAGGACTTGAGAAGCTGAATTACAGAGAGAGACTGAATAAGTTAGGACTTTATTTCCTGGAGCATCGAAGAATGAGAGGAGATTTGATAGAGTGTATAAGATTTTGATGGGTATAGATAGAGTGAATGCAAACAGGCTTTTCCCACTGAGGCTAGGGGAGATATAAAACCATAGAGTATGGGTTAAGGGTGAAAGAAGAAAAGTTTAAAGGGAATATTAGGAGGGGGGCGCTTCTTCACGCAGAAAGTGGTGGGAGTGTGGAATGAGCTGCCTGATAAAGTGGTAAATGCGGGATCCCTTTTAACATTTAAGAAAAACTTGGACAGGTTCATGGATGCGAGGGGTGTGGAGGGATATGGTCCAAGTGCAGGTCAGTGGGACTAGGCAAAAAATGGTTTGTCACAGACAAGAAGGGCCAAAATCTGTTTCGGAACTGTAATTTTCTATGGTTCTATGCTAATAATTGAGGGAGATATTATAACTAAATTCGCCAAGTTGATATTTGATGCAGGCAGTGCTGCAAGTCAGCAGAAGCAGCACAGATACTATTTAGTTACTAAACGGACATCTATAGCATTAAAACTATGGGGTTATGGAGCCAAATTATGAGCCATTGACTATAACAAGAAATGAATGATATTGAATCTATTGAATTGATATTGAATGATATTGTTAAGTTACAGTTGAAATATTGCATGCAGTCTGGCCATCTCAGTATAGGAATGATATTACAGCCATGGAAAATACACTTCAAATATTCACCAGGACAACAGCGCAAAGGCTTTTATAAAATTGCGTTCACAGTTTAATATTTAATGCAAGTAAAATTACAAACATTTCCTGAAATGTGTGCCTGGTGGGTGATCTTTCATACCATCAGCATAGATGAGTTTATGATGTTTAAAATTAGCTTGCAGTTGACATCAAAAGTGATCAGGACAAAAATATTTTGCTTTAAAAAGTCAAACCTCAAAGAACAGATATTAACTCGGAATGCAGCAGGAACTTTAAAACAATGGATCAGAAGTTTTCTGCATTGGTGCTTACCTGTCTGTTCATTAAAGAATGTAGAAAAGTCAGGCCCCAGTGTCGGATGTACAGAATAGTCCTGGCCAACATTCCCTTGCAGCTTTCCATATCTGCTCTTTCATATATTCAAAGCAAATAGCACGGCATGGGCTGGCACAGCGATTAGCACTGCAGGCGTGGCCAAACGAATGAAGGTATGGAGGTGCCGGCAGTAAAAAGTCTCACAACACCAGGTTAAAGTCCAAAGGTTTATTTGGTATCATGAGTTTTCAGAGCGTTGATCCTTCATCAGATGAGTGGAGAGTCTGACTAACATAGCATATATAGACAGAATCAATTGAATGCCCCTGATGATGGAGCAGCATTCCAAAAGCTTGTGATACCAAAATAACCCGTTGGACTTTAACCTGGTGTTGTGAGAATTTAAAGTAATGAAGGTCTAGAATAATTACAACGGAAATAAAAGCATGTACAAACCATACAGAGGGAAAAGGGAGAAGGTTTGGAGTTGTCCAGGAAGAAGTTAAGAGGCATATGCAAATGCAGAAAGGGCTCTAGAAATGGAGCCAGCTAAAGATGTTTCCCATTTCATCCAAGAATAAGTTAGGCTGTGTGATACGTAAGAAAACTTGGGTTAAGGCATCAAGCACATCTTTAACCCTTCTTCAGAACTACTCATCAAGAAATTCATGGGTTTTATTCCTGAGTCTATTCATAGCAGTTAATTATTCATAAGGGGAAGGAGACACATATGTACAAATATCAGAAGTAATTAAGTTAGAGTCCAGTAAAATTAAAAATAGTACATGATTAAGTCCTTTGCTTATCTTTGAGATGTACATTGTTGGATGTTGTGGCTGTTTGAAGTTGCTTGGTTTCCTGCAGAATTCTGGAGTTGACTTGGTTCAAGCCTGCACTTTGATGAAGTTACTCAGTTATCTTCGGAAAGTGAGATATATACATGTATAAATATTATTACTGCCCTCTTTCAGTAATGTTTGCAGAAGGCCTTCCTTCTCCTCCTCCTGATTCTGCTTGTCAGAATCAATTTTTCAAAAACCTGTCTGTATCTCTTTTACTAATACCTCTTGCAGTCATTATTGCAAACTAAATAATCCATCTTTAAAATATTTTCATCTCCAAAACCTTTAATAACTTTCAGGTTGGAAGTGATGAGGAGATGGGCATCATTTTGCCCTTTACAGGAGGTTTTTTGGTTTGATGTGATTTATTATTGTCACATAGAATCATAGAAACCCTACAGTGCAGAAAGAAGGCATTTTTGCCCATTGAGTCTGCACCGAACACAATCCTACTCAAGTCCTACTCCCGCATCTCTGTATATTTACTAATCCCACTAATCCCTCTAACCTATGTATCTTGGCATCCGAAGGGGCAATTTTTAGCATGGCCAATCAACCTAACCCGCACATCTTTGCACTGTGGAAGGAAACCGGAACACCCGGAGGAAACTTGTGCAGATACAAAGAGAACATGCAAACTCCATACCTGACCTGTTTAGAAATACAAACATCTCTGGAAAGCAGAATCAGATCACTGAAATATTTCATCTGGTCAATGTTACGATAGACACCCAAAAATTGAAGCATCAGCAAGACAATAGAAGGTAAAATAAAAGCGCAGAGGTGTGAGATGGAATTCTCCAAATGTCCACCCCCCACCTCTGTTGCCAGTGAAAATGGAAAAACTCCATGGCACTGGAGAGTCCTAGCCGTAAGCAAAGTCGGTGAGTCCAACCTGTGGTTTCTGAGACACATGACGAGCGTTATTTGGTCAACACACACAACAAACAAGGAGGTTTAATGTTCTGTCAGCACAAGAGAAGAACTTCTACAAATGCTCACCAACAGAACAACAGATTCTGGGCACCCACTTGGGATAGTGAAACTTGAGCATCTAGTCAAAAGGTTGATTGATTAGATTGGATTGATTCGCCATGCTAAATTGATCCTAGTGTCAGGGGACTCGCAGGTTAAATGAATGGGGTTATGGAAATGGGCCCTGGATGGGATTGTGGCTAAATGGTCTGTAGGCTGACTAGGATTCTATGATTTGCTAGATACTGGTAAATCTGGGGACAGCAGGGCAAGAGGGAGAGAGCAGAGGAGATACACTGATAGCTTTAGAAGCAAGAACAGGTCCGAGATTGGAGAACAACATGAGCACGTGGACCATTATCAATAATCTTGAAAGCTGAAGGGTCGTGATTGCAAATTCAAATCATCACCCATAAAAAAGAAGATGGAATGATACCAAGAGGGACATTCAGCAAGAGGGAACTTGCTGAAACCTCAAAAATGCTCGTGTATACCAAAGGTTAGAACGCAGAGGCTGCTGTGTAAAAGGAAGTGATAATGGGGTGGGTGAGGATGAGGGGTGACATTTGATAATGTCACTGGACCAATAATCCAGAGGCCCAAGCTGATGTACTGGGAACACGCAATCAAGTCACACCATGGCAGCTGATGGAATTTGAATTCAATTAATAAATCTGGAATTGAAAGATCAATCTGAGAAATAGTGACCATGACAACTATTTAATGACTGTAATAACCCATTTGGTTCATTCAAGTCCTTTGGAGAAAGAAAGTCCTTATGCAGTCTGGCCTACATGTGATTTCTTCACCCTCAGCAATGTGTTTGGCTTTTAACTGTCTTTGAAATGATTTGGCAAGCCATTTAGTTCAAAGGCAATTTGTAAGTGGCAGCAAATGCTGATCTTGCCAATGATGTCCCCATCCCATGAAAGAATAAAGGAAAATTAGATAATCCATAAATGTGTAAGACTAGCAATGTGAAAGTCACCTGCTTGTTTGAGAAAAGCATGCTCAGGGTATGACCAACGTGAAGGTGAAGATGACTGGTTAATTGCATAAGAGCCAAGATATAAGAGAAACAGGCCATGCTGGAGAAAATAAAAAAAAGAATGCAAAACAAAAAGAGAGGGAGAGAAACAGAGAAGGGTGGCATGGTGGCACAGTGGTTAGCATTGCTGCCTCACAGTGCCAGGGACCCAAGTTCAATTCTGGTCTCAGATTATTATCTCTGTGGAGTTTGCAATTTCTCTCCGTGTTTGTGTGGGTTTCCTCGGAATGCTCTAGTTTCCTCCCACAGTCCAAAGATGTGCACATTAGGTTGCTAAATTGACCCTAGTGTCAGGTGTATTAGCAGGGCAAATATGTGAAGTTACCGGAATAGGGCTTGGGTGGGATTGCGGTCAATACAGTCCTGAGTGGCCTCCTTCTGTACCGTAGGGATTCTAAGGAGAGCCCCAAAACTACATGAGAGTCTTCAGTTTTAACATGAAAAGTAAAGTTTATTTATTATTCCAAGTAAGGGTTACATTAATACTACGATGAAGTTATTGTGAAATTGCCCTAGTCACCACGCTCTGGCACCCATTCAGGTCAATGCACCTAACCAGCATGTCTTTTAGATTGTGGGAAGAAACAGGAGCAGCCGGAGGAAAGTTATGCAGATACAGGGAGAACATGCAAACTCCACACAGACAGCAACCCAAGGCCAGAAATAAACCCAGGTTCCTGGCGCTGTGAGGCAGCAATGCTAACCACTTTGCCACCTTGCCACCCATAGTATATAGCCAACATTCGACTAAGTCACTGCCTAGGTTTATTGCTGTACTTTATCTGAAACCTTAATAACAATGCTCTGATTATGCTTAATTAAAGTAGTATCAGGATTGGACATTGTTGTTAGCCCATTCACTCAACATTTCGGGATCCAAAGAGCCTAAAAACCAACACAAGCGCTCAAATATGCATTGTTATGTGGAAAGAAAATCAGAAGATGCAGCATCTAATATGTGTGTGCCCAGTTGAGCTCATGAACTGCAATGCAGTTCTGTAAATAAATATGTTAGAACGTGTGAATTCCATTCCAGAGAAAGAGGCCATTTGGCCCATTGCACTGTTTTGGCTCCTTGAAAGAGATACCCAATCAGTCCCAAATCACATTAAGCATTTGTTACATTTTTCTTTGCAAGTATTTACCCAAATCCCTTATGAAAGTTACTGCTGACTTTGCTTCCACCACTCTTTGAGATATTGTATTCCAGATTGTTGCAATTTACTGTGTAAAAAAAATGCGTCCTCACATCAGTTTCTTTTGACAATTACCATCGACTGCATTTTCTCTGGTTACCAACTGCTCTGGAAGTGGAAACAGTTCCTGCTTATTTACTCCATTAAAACCCTCAGCATTTCCAATTGTATTAAAACTCCCCTTAATTGTTTCCACTCTAAGGCGAACATAGAAACAAGAAGACTAGAAGTAGGAATAGGCTATCCAGTCCTTCGAACTTGTTTTGCCATTCATTTTGATCATGGCTCAAAATCAAATTCAATATCTTGACCCCCCTCTCTTCCCCACATGTTGCCTGATTCACTTAGCCCCAAGAACTATATCTAATTTCTTCTTGAAATCAGACAATGTTTTGGCCTCAATTATTTCCTGTGGGTCGTGAATTCCACACATTCAGCACCACATAACTAAAACCTAAACTTCAGACCTGGTATTAATTTGATAAATCTCCTTCTTGAAGTGCTTAGAATGAGTTGAAATGTGACGATTCTCTCAGCCCGTTGTGCTGTTCAAATAGAGCAGCGGGTTGGGAGACATCAGCCATTTCACATCATGACTCCGAAGGAAAGATTTCTGATGTAATTCAGCTCCATGCCAGGAATTGCTGCAGAACTGATGATTACAGGGAAATGGCGTGGTAATTGAGATTTCCATACGATTAGTGGGTCCAGGACAGAAGTCTCCTGGCCCAGTAGCGTCACCCCAGCCCAGCCGGAAGTGGGTCCCCCCAGTGGCATTTACAACTGCTCCCTATTAACGAGGAACTGGCACCCAGCCTTGCTGCAGGGAACAGAGACCATTGAGGCCTTCCCAGGATTTTGGAGGTAAAGGTGGGTGTTCCTTTGGACAGTGTCAGCCTGGCACCTTGGCACTGCCCACTAGGCACCAAGAGAAGGTTGGAGAAGGATGAGGCTAACTTGGGGGCTGCGGAGCATGTTGGGGGTGGTGATCAGTGTTGGGGACTTAACAAAAGATGGGTGGGGAGGATGGAAGTGAGGGCAACTGGGGCTTTCAGGAGGGAGCAGGGCCAGGATGCTGGGAGAAGACCGGGGGCTGGGATTCAGGGCTGGTTATCGGGATCAGGGATGGTCAGGAGATCAACGAATGAGGGGTGGAGGGTTGTGATAATGGCCAAAGATCAAGAGGCTGACAATGGGGGAGACCAGTGCATATGTATCTATCTCCACTCTGACAGATCGGTGCTTACACAGTGGCCCACTCAGCACTATGCTGCAAACTACTTGGTTAGGAATTGGCCCTATCCCCAGATTGCCAGAATGAATCACCCTAGGCATTCTGAGAAGCACAGAATGTCCAAGATTCATTCTTGAAATCACACTAGAAGAAAAACAGTGAGATTTACTCCCATTTTCCTAAAAGAAATTTTTCCTTTCTAAGTCCAAAGAAAAAATTCTGTGGACTTAGAATTTTTTGGGGAAAATCTTGGTCCAAATGCTTGAAAGTAAATTTTTACAGCTTGGATGCACCAATAAAGAAATCAGCATTTTTTTTGAATGCTTTCTGATTTTGATCAAATATTTGCAAATGTTCTGTTTATTTGCATTTTGATGTATGGCTGTGACAAAATTTGGCGAACAACTGGATGGAAGTTTTGATTTGATTTGGTTTGGTTTGATGTATTATTGTCAGATGTATTAGTAGGCAATGAAAAGTATTGTTTCTAGCGTGCTATGCAAACAAAACACCCATTCATAAAGAAGGAAAGGAGAGGGTGCAGAATGAAGTGTTACAATCATGGCTAAGGATATGGAGAAAGATCAACTTAATGCAAGGTAAGTCCATTCAAAAGTCTGATGGCAGCAGGGAAGAAACTGTTCTTGAGTTGGTGGTATGTGACCTCAGTGGGTACTCTGGTTTCCTCCCACGTCCCTTCAAGTTCAAGTTATGTATCACAGAATTTCACGGGAAAGACTAGGTATTATAATAATTTTGGTTTACCAGTTAAGGGAAAAACAACAAAATGGCCAAACGCCGCAACACCAAGTTAAAGTCCAAGCAGTTTATTTGATAGTAAGCCCACAAGCTTTCTGAATTGCTATTCTTTCATCAGGTGTGTGGGAATTCTCCTGCCACAGAATCGGAGCGGGGCAAAAGTCCAACAGCACAAACCTCCGTTGACCTCAGGCGGGAATTTCCAGTCTCGCTGGAGCAAGGTCAGAAAGTCCCGTCCGATGTTTATTTACAGTTGCAGACTATACACGGGGGGGGGGGGCGCAATACCACCACTGCCCCCCCATCCCCACCCGGCACCCCCACTATCCTGCTCCCCAAATGGTTCCGTGGATCTTATGATCCTTTGTCTGCAGATTGAACCTCAAAGAAATGATCATCACAGGTACCGAATAGAAACTAACAGAAAAGAAAACAGCAAAAGCCCTGAGAAAAGTGAGGTTTGAGCTTTCCAGGGAAGTTCAAAAGTATTAAATTCAGCACTAGCAGGCTTGTCTGGTGATTTGACATCATCCGGGCAGAATCGTTCTTCAGCACCACAACACTGTTATTTGGTCATTGATTGATCCGCTCTGAGACTGCTACCTTTGGTCTTGTTATTAATAGAACTTGAGATAGCCTGGAAACATACTGTTTAAAATACCAGCACTTGATTAATGCTTCTGGCATCACTCTGGATATTTTAAAATGATTGTTTCCTTTTGCCTAGAATGACAGCACAATAAATATGCTGCTTTCTGTATAAGTACTTAGCTGCATCATGGGAATGGTTATAAATTTTGCTGTAAAACTTTTGAGACTTGAGTAAGAAAAAACAGCAAAAAATCAAGAGGTCATAGAACTTAATAAAGCAAAACCTTTTTCTATTATGATCTTTTATTGCAATAACCCCATTTTCCCACTCTGTTCTTTATGATGATAGCACATGTGAATATGATAGCATACATGCTGCCACTGTTTCACAGACTTCTGACTACTCTTCAGCGCATAGGGATTTACCTCTTTTTTCCAGATCCAACGAGTCTTTGCCTCTTCAAATTCTGACCCAGATTTCAGTCAGAGGTGGCTGTAAAAAGAGGATGAAATTTCCAACCAATTGCCCTCTCTGAATGTACCAGCAACGGAAGCTCTTCTCTGTGGGTGATGTGGTGACACAGTGATTAGTACTGCTGCCTTACAGTGTCAGGGACAATCATTCGATTCCCTGCTTGAGTCACTGTCTGTGCACTGTCTGCATGTTCTTCCCATGTCACTCAGGGCTTCCTCCAGGTGCTCTGGTTTCCTCCCACAGTAAGAATTTAGCAACACCAATTTTTAATCCAACCGATTTATTTGATAGTAAAATTGCGAGCTTTCAACACTCTGTGTCTTCCTCAGGCTAATGGCATTTTACTATCAAATAAATCGGTTGGATTAAAAATTGGTGTTGCTAAATTCTTACTGAGTTCTTACCACCCCAATCCAACGCCGGCATCTTTACATCATTCCTCCCACAGTCAGAAAGATGTGCCTGTTAGATGCATTGGCCATGCTAAATTCTCCCTCAGTGTACCCAAACAGGCACCGGAGTGTGGCAACTGAGGGATTTTCACAGTAACTTCATTGTGGCGTTAATACAAAGAACAAAGAAAATTACAGCACAGAAACAGGCCCTTCGGCCCTTCAAGCCTGCTTTGACCATGCTGCCTAACAAACTAAAACCCCCTATCCTACCAGGGACCCTATCCCTCCATTCCCATCCTATTCATGTATTTGCCCTTTAAAAGTCACTACTGTATCTGCTTCTATTACTTCCTCCGGTAGTGAGTTCCAGGCACCCACCACCCACTGTGTAAAATATTTACCTCATAAGCTCCCCTCACAGCTTAACCTGTGTCCCTGAGTAATTGACTCTTCCACCTGGGAAAAAGCTTCTATTTATCTACTCTGCCCATACCCTTCATAATCCTATAGACTTCTATCAGGTCACCCCTTAATCTCCGTCATTCCAATGAGTACAATCCAAATTTTTTCAACCTCTCCTCCAAGCTAATGCCCTCCAAACAATTAATGATAGCAACTTGTGACTTTAATAATAAGCTTAAACTATGGAACTCACCGACTGTATTTATTTGAATTTATTTTCATTTCTTTGAGAACTGATCTTTATATCAGGCGCTGTACTTTAGATATCCTCCCGATATCACTTGTATCTGGAAACATGTTGGCCTCCCATGCTATAGCTATATAGCATTGTTCCACTTTCTGGACACAAGTGAGCCTCTACCGTATAAGGAGAATTGTATTACACTCTTACACAAATCTTTAAATGGTGGCATGCATCTCCTGTGCTCCTGTTCCATTTTTCACACAAATTGCACATTCCACACTTCATTGAAAGTAACTGCCTGATTAAGCTGCATTCACTTTCCAATGGACCACTGAATATGGTTTTGTTTATGGTACAGTTTAGCACACTAAAATGTCCAATAAATGCACAGTGTCAAATCGTTGCTCCCTGCTAGTACATTGTAGACAATGCTCTTTGAGAATCCCCTTCTGGGTAAGGTGGCATTCTGGCACAGTAGTTAACAGTGCTGCCTCATAGCGCCAGCGACCTGTGTTCAATTCCAGCCTTCGGTCATTGTCTATGCGGAGTTGCACATTCTCCCTGTGTCTGTGCAGGTTTCCTCCGGGTGCTCCGGTTTCCTACCACAGTCCAAAGATGTATGGATTAGGTTGATTGGTCATGCTTACACTGACCTTAGTGTCAGAGGGTTAGCAGGGTAAATATATGGGGATAAGGCAATAGAGTCTGGGTGGGATTTTGGTCAGTGTAGATTTGATGGGCCTCCTTCTGCACCTTAAGATGTCTATGATTTTTATCCCTTTTGGTAATTCTTCAGTATTAAGAAGATGTAGATGTCAGCAATTATTGGCTGGCAAAAGGTGTTCTATTCCAAGGGTAATTTTACAGGCCTGGTGGTATCCAAGTTGTAAGAAGGTTGTGGCTACATCAGCAAACACCCCAAGCAGAATTTTTTCCCATCACATCACCCCTGACCTTTCCCAGCTTATCCAACCTCCTCCATTGGAAGAATTTTTACCATCAGGAGCAGAAATATTGGCATGGAGCAAGAAATCGGTAACCCAATGTTGGGAAACTAGGGCTAGAATTCTCCCATCCCACCCGCCATGAGAATTGTAGCGGGTGGGGGAGGGGGTCGCAGAAGTTGTAATAGTCCATTGACCTCGAGTGGGATTTTCTGGTTTTGAGGTTCATCCCCTCCTCATGTTCATAGCGGGCTGATGGTGAATCAGGTTTCCTTTCAAATCTCAACGGAAAAATACTTTGCATCTCATGTGTGCTCATTTAACCCCAACAGACAGGAACTGTGTATCCTTGTCAAGTCCACCTCTTCCCCATCGGGGAATTTACGCCATTCTGTTACCTGACTGGAAGTTGGTGGTTGGCATCAAGCGAGGGAGAATCTTTCAGCATTTATCTTCAAGTTGAAGCTGGTTCCACCATTGGAGCTAGCCACAGGTGTGTGGAAGACATAGCGGGGGGGAAAGAGAGGATGGTGGAACAGTGGGTTCAGGGTGCAAAAAAATAAACTCCAGGGAGATCTGGGGAGAGAGGGGAGGGCTACAGAGGACATAATGTCTGGGGAAGTTGGGGGTCAGGTTAAAAGACCAAAAGCTGTCTTGATGAGAAAAAGGGACATTTCCAGAAGAAGAAGTGGTATAGATTGAGTGAGGGGAGGGGTATGAAAGCATGAAGGTGAACTGGGCCAGAGGAAGGCATGAAGAGGAAGGGGTGAGGTGGGGCTGGAGTATTTCAGTGGGAAGTGTCAGGAGTTGATATTGAGGGGAGAAATTGGGGTGCTGGTGACAGGAGGGGATAGTGACTGTGAGGTGGGGAAGTGGGACACAGTAAGTTGGGAAGGTCAGAGTGGGCAGTGACTGTGAGATGGGGAAATGAGATCAATAAGGTGGGAAGGTCAGAGTGGGCAGTGACTATGAGATGGGGAAGTGGGATACAGAAAGTTGGGAAAGTCAGGGTCCAGGTATGGCAGGTATATTTTTTACCTGGACAAGGGATGTGATTATTGTGTGGATGGGGATAGTGATATGGATTTCTGTAGTCAGGATCAGGGTGGCATTGGAACAGTGACTGGGGTGGGCTCAGCAGGAAGGGAATACAGAGCAAAATTAACAGTGATAGGAGTGTGGGGGAAGGGTAAAATGGATCAGAAAATTATCAAAAACCTACAGTGCAGAAAAAGTCTCATGTATCCTGGCTCTCCTGTATTTGTGTTAGCTCTGGTGAGCTGCTGAAGAGCTTCTTTTCCTGAGAGAGAGTATCTATTGCTATAGTATTGCCATATGAGGGGAAGCAATGGCCTAGTGGTATTATCTATTAATCCAGAAACGAAGCTAATGTTCTGGGAACCCGGTTTCAAATCCTGCCATGGCAAATGGTGGAATTTGAATTCACTAAAAAAAACTGAAATTAAGAATCCACTGATGAACATGAAACCATTGTCAGAAAAACCCATGGAGTTCACTAACGTCCTTTAGGGAAGGGAATTTGTCATCCTTAACTGGTCTGGCCTACATAGGACTCCAGAAGCCACAGCAATGTTGTTGACTCTTAATTGCCCTCGGGCAATTAGGGATGGGCAATAAATGCTGGCCAGCCAGTGACACACATATCCCACAAATGAATAAGAAAAGTTTCTAGGTGAATGCTTTTGTAACGACCATACCTTGTATGAGATTATCTTATCTTCCACTATTTATGAATCCCTCATTTAGTTTGATTTATTGACTATAGCTCTCTTGGTCAGTTTTGCTGCAGGGCAACATTGATCATACATGACCAGGAAAATATGTGGCCCTGGGGTGGGATTTTCCAGCTCCTCCCGTGTCTTGTTTTCCAGCCGTGGAGGCTGCCCGCCATTCGCTGCCGGTGGACTCTTCAGATTCTGTTAACATCTACGACGTTTTTGTTTGGCTCACCCAGTCCACGTAGGGTAGACTCCGGCAGGACTGGAAGATCCTGTCGCTGGAGTTAAGAGCTGGAAAATCCCACCCTGTGGGAAGATTTTCCGGCTGCACTCTGCCCAAGAGCAGAAAATCCCACCCGAGGTCAAGGGACATTTGCATGGTCTCGTGCTGCCATAGGAATCATAGCGGGTGGCAAGAAGAAACCCCTTGATAGCAATAGGATGACAGAAAATTAACTGATCTGAACATTTGCAATTCCAAGCTCTGTGCACACCAAGAGTAGAGGAACTAAAACCCATTGGAAGGTTTCCAATTATATATCACTTTTTATTACATCAGGATATCCCAAAAGTGCTTTAGAGCCAATTAAGCTTTTTTTTGATTCATTGTTATTATAATATAGGGAACACATGGAAGGCAATTTACATACAGCAAGGTCCTACCCCCAGCAATGTGGTAATAACAGTGCAGTCTGTTTCCGTGGCTAAAACACAAACGTTGACCAGGACATGGGGGGGAGATATCCCTGTTCTTTGAAATAATGCATGGGATCATTCACATCCGCCTGAACAGGCAGACAGGAGCCAGGCTTAACTTCTCATCCAACAGTGAAGCCATCCCTTGTTACTGCCCTGGGAGATGCAGCTCTGATTAACTGTTTAAATCTCTGGAGTGGAGAAAGAACCCACAACACTTTGAATCAATTGCAACAAATGGCATTCTTATTTCAGCAGAATAAATGAACCGCATGATAACGTGATCATAGAATCATAGGGCCCGTTTCCAGGCGTGGAAATTTGGTAAAGTCGGGCATGAGGCGATTCTTGCCCACCACCGCATCGGTTCCCCCTTTACCAAGGCCTGAAAATGGCCGCGATTGGGACCACGCTTGAAACAGGCAGTGCATGCATTTAAATTGACTTAATGGGCTGCAAACCCAACTTTACCAGCCCATTCGCCTTTCCAAAATCAACGTGAAAGAGACATTCTCAGCAAAAGTTCGATTCAGGCACTCCAGTTAGTGAGAAGATAAGTCCTGAACGTCCGACAGCTCTCTGCTTGAGATCAGTGGAGTGGGGGCAAGGAAGGGTGTAGGTGGGGAGAGGGTCCACAGCCACTCTGCCTGTGATCAGTGAGGAGGAAGGGGGGGGGGGGCACAGCCACTCTCCCTGAGATCAATGGATGGGAAGAACCCAGCACTAAGAATTAAAATGGCAAAATCGGGCCCCTAGAATCCCTTCAATGCCATTTCGGCCATCCGGCCCGTCGAGTTTCACCAACCACAATGCCACCCAGGCCCTATCACTGTAACCCTATATTTGCCCTGCTAATCCCTCTAACGCTACGGTCAATCCACCTAATCCGCACATCTTTGCGCTTTGGGAGGAAATCGGAGCACCTGGAGGAAACCCACACAGACATGGGGAGCATGTGCAGCATCCACAGAGACGGTGGCATGAGGCTGGAATTGAACCTGGGTCGCTGGTGCTGTGAGACAGCAGTGCTAACCACTGTGCCACCATGCTGCTTCCAGGATGGTTGGTTTGTTGTTAATGTGTGCATCACATAAACCAGCCTCCCATCCATTGTCTCCATCTACATTTCCCACTGCGTCGCCAAAGCAGCCAGTATAATCAAGGAACCCATGCACTCCAGGCATATTCTCTTCCACTCTGAGGTCACGTACCAGCTTCTCCCCTGTTGCCGTCAGACTTTTAGATGGATCTACCTTGAATTAAGTTGAACTTTCTCTATACCCGAGCTATGACTATAACACTACATTCTGCCTCCCTCCTTTTCTTCTCCCCATGAACTGTATGCTTTGTCTGTATAGCATACAAGAAACAATACTCTTCACTGTATGTTAATGCATATGAGAAAAACAAAATCAACTCAAATGTGGATTAATAACCTCAGTTCATGGTAAAAGTAGGGGGTATAATTATAGGTTAGTCACTCATAAATCTAATAAGGGAGTGGCATTGTGGCACAGTAGTTAGCCTTCATAGGAAGGGGTATAGAATACAAGAGTAGGAGTCTGATGTTACAAGTGTATAGAACGTTGGTTAGGCCTCAGTTGGAGTACTGCATCCAGTTCTGGTCGCCGTACTACCAGAAGGATGTGGAGGCCCTGGAGAGACTGCAGAGGAGATTTACCAGGATGCTGCCTGGTATGGAAGGGCTGTCTTACGAGGAAAGATTGAACGCACTGGGGTTGTTTTCCCTTGAAAGACGTCGGCTGAGAGGGGATCTATTAGAGGTATATAAGATTATGAGGGTATAGATAGAGTAAATGGTGGTAAGCTTTTTCCACCATTAGAATCGGATAGAATGAGGGGTCACGGCCTTAGGGTGAGGGGGGCTATGTATAAGACGAATATTAGAGGGCATTTTTTCACACAAAGGGTAGTGGGGGTGTGGAATGCACTACCGAGTAAGGTGGTGGGAGCAGGCACGCTAGGGTTGTTTAAGGGTCTCTTGGACAGCCACATGAGCGGTCTGCAGATAGAGGGATATAGGAGGACTGTTTAAATACTTTATTTGTTTCCACAGGCTATTCGGTCCATCTTGTTGACCAACAAGGTGCATGCATTCGGCAGGTCGTGCGAGGGCTGCTCTTGGATGTTACTTCAGGAGTGGCCTAGTGCTTCATGTCGTTAGTGTATGCTTAAAGTGGACCATCAGGTGGGCAACATGACAGCTCAGAGACTATCACCGTTGCTGTGCAGACACATGGATTTAGGCCTGTGTCTGTGGGAGTTTGCGCGTTCTCCCCATGGTTGCGTGGGTTTTCTCCGGGTGCTCCGGTTTCCTCCCACATCCCAAAAATGTGTTCTTAGGCTGATTGGGTAACAAATTGTCCCTATATTGGTCTCTATATGTCATTAAGACGTTAGGACGGCGGTGCGGGCTCGTTGGGCCGAAGGGCCTGTTTCCCGTGCTGTGTTGTTCTTTGTTCTTTGTTAGCTGTCTCACAGCACTATGGACCCTGGGTTCAATTCCAGCCTTGGGTCACTGCCTGTGTGGAATCTGCACGTACTTCCCATATCTGCATGGGTTTCTTCCAAGTGCTCCAGTTTTCTTCCACAGTCCAAAGATGTGCAGGTTAGATGGATTGGCTGTGCTTAATGACAGGGGGACCAGCAGGGTAAATACTTGGGGTTAAGTGGATAGGGTCTGGATGGAGTGGGATTGTCAGTATAGGCTCGATGGGCTGATTGGCTTTCTTCTACACTGCAGGGATTCTGCGATTCTCCGAATAAGGAATTCAGAAGAAACCATTCTAGTCAGTGAGTGGAGCTCATTAACATGTAGAGTAGCTGAGGTGATTAGCACAGATGGATTTAATGGGAATTTAGGTTAGTACACAAGAGAGATAGTAATAAAAGATCATGCTGATGGTGTTGGGTGAAATAGGATAGAAGGAGACATAGGCCAGTTAGTTGGGTCAAATAACAGATTTCTGTGCCATAAGTTATGTGTAAAAGGATGATGTTCCCTACAAAAGCACCCTGTCTAGTCACTTAATGGCTTTTAGCACAATGACTGCAATGCCAAATTGATTTGCTGACAATCGCTAAGAATTAGAGAAAACTGCCCTAAACCTTCAGGCTAAATTACTGCAGATCCCTATTGAGAGGAATAAAACATATTTAAAAATAAATTAGAATTAAAGTCGCCAACTTACACACAAAATTACATAGTTAAAAAAAAATAATTTGTGGGGAATATCCATCAAGGACAAGGTCTACAGGCAGATGTTTAGTAATTACATTCAATTTGTGCCTAAAGGTGTTTTGTAAATGGAGTGCTTTGGGTTTAATCAAAAGGGATGATGGAGAAAGAGTAAAAGCTTATCATGCTTTTCAATTTTACAGTTTTCAAAAATTAATTCAACAGATTTGGCCAGCTTTGACAAGCTTGGCATTTATTGCTTATCCCTAATTGCCCTTGAGAAGATATTGGTGTTGAACAACAGCAATCTAATTTGATCTGATTTATTATTGTCACATCTACACAGTGATAAGTATTGTTTCTTGTGCGCTGTACAGACAAAGCAAACCATACATAGGAACATCAGAATTAGGAGCAGAAGTAGACAAAGTCAGCCCTCAGAGCCTGCTCTGCCATTCAGTCAGATCATGGCTGATCTCTCCCTGATCTCAAATCCACCCCTCCACCTGTTTTCCTATATCCCTCTTTTTCTTTTTTTATTAGAAATATGTCTATCGCTCTCTTGCAACTATTCAACGATTCTGACTGCACCACACTGTGGGGCAGCGAGTTCCATAAATTCACCATCCTCTGCAAGAAGTAGTTCCTCCTCATCTCAGTTTTAAATCCTCAACGTGTATATGTGACCTCTTGTTCTAGATTGCTTCATAAGAGGGAACATTGTTTGACATTTATTTTATCAATCCCTTTTAAAATGTTATGTTTCTCGATCAGATCCCATCTCATTCTTTTAACTCCTGAGCGTACAAGTCTAAAATGTTTAATCTCTCTTCATACGACAACCTCTTCATCCGCGGAATAACCTAGTGTACCTCCTCTGAACTGTTTCAATATTACCACATCCTTCCTCAAATAAGGGGACCAAAACTGAACATAATATTCCAGATGTGATCTCACCAACACAATTGCAACAACACTTCTCTACGTTTATACTCCAATTCTTTTGCAATAAATGCCAACAAACCATTTGCTTTTTCTATTATGTGCTGTACATGCATACAGACTTTTTGTGATTCATAAACATAGACATCCAGATCCCTCTGCCTGGCTGCATTATGAATCTGCTTTCCATTTAGAAAATAATCTTTCTATTTTTTTCATTAAAAAGGAGAGTGCAGAACGTAATGTTACAGTTAGGGTGTAGAGAATGAGGTTAGTCCATTCAAAATCTGATGGCAGTAGGGAAGAAGCTGCACTTGAGTCGATTGGTTCGTGATCCCAGACTTTTGTATCTTTTTCCTGATGGAAGAAGGTGAAAGAGAGAATTTCCAGATTGTGTGGGGTCCTTGATTAGACTGGCTGCTTTTTTGACACAGTAGGAAATGTAGGCAGAGCCAATGGATGGGAGGTTGGTTTGGATTGGGCTTCATTTGTACCCCTTTGTAGTTTCTTGTGATCTTGGGCAGAGCAGGAGCCATACCAAGCTGTGGTACAACCAGAAAGAATGCTTTCTATGGTGAATCTGTAAAAGTTAGTGAGAGTCATAGCTGACATACCAAATTTCCTCAGCCTTCTGGTCGCCGCATTATAAGAAAGATGTGGAAGCATTGGAAAGGGTGCAGAGGAGGTTTACCAGGATGTTGCCTGGTATGGTGGGAAGGCCTTATGAGGAAAGGCTGAGGGACCTGAGGTTATTTTCATTAGAGAGAAGAAGGTTACGCGGTGACCTAATTGAGGCGTATAAGATGATCAAGGGATTGGATAGGGTGGATAGTGAGAGCCTTTTTCCTCGGATGGTGATGACCAACACGAGGGGACATAACTTTAAATTAAGAGGTGGTAGTTATAGGACGGATGTCAGAGGCAGGTTCTTTACACAGAGGGTGGTGAGGGCGTGGAATGCCCTGCCTGCAGCAGTTGTGGACTCGCCTACTTTGGGGGCATTCAAATGTTTGCTGGATACGCATATGGATGATATTGGAATAGTTTAGGTTAGAGGGTCCACTGGCCGGCGCAACATCGAGGGCCGAAGGGCCTGTACTGCACTGTAATGTTCTATGTTCTATGTTCTGAGAAAGTAGAAGTATTGGTGGGTTTTCTTAACTATCGGCATGGAGGGGCCAGCTCAGGTTGTTGGTGAACTGGACACTTAGAAACATTAAACTGTCAACTATTTCCATTTCATTCTCATTGATGTAGACAGGGGCATGTCCTTCACTATGCTTCCTGAAGTTGTTGACTATCCTTTTCTTTTCACTGACATCTGTGTAGTACCAGTTGGGGATGATGTTCCTAGTTTTTGACATAGCAACAATGAAGAAGCAATGATATAGAGTGGAATTTTCTCATGATTTGTCAGTATCAGGCTCTGACCGAGAATGGTGTGTTACTTTTCAGATGCACTGCTGAGTTTTTGGACCAGTTCTTGCACCACGCTGCCAAAAAAAAACAGCGGCATGGTTTACTCTGTCAATCTGGCACCGTTGGGCCTGATAGAACTGGTGAGGACTGTTTCACCGGGATTGGACCACCATCTGAACATTCCTCCAGCCTCTGACCACCTCCCGTCCCTCCCCGCACAAAAAGGGATTGGAGACTTTCCACTTGCCCTCCCTGAGCAATTGTAATGAGCTTTGGCTGCTGCCGCCCACACTCACCCCCGCCGTTACTACCAAGTCTCCTCTCTTCAAAGGTCTTGGCTCTCTCCTTACGCCTCTCCTAGGACCCCCTCCCCACCAAATTGAGTGTAACAGAAAACCCTCCCCAATTCAGTTCCCCAGAGGGCCTGCTCCGGGTGGCGCAGGCAATGCCAATCTGACAGTGCCAGCCAATGCCAGTGGCAGTGTCAGGGCACTGCCCAGACATGTCTACCTCTCTCTTGGATCTATAGTGACCTTGACACACCTGGCACCTCCTCAACCGTTTTCCATCTTCATCAAGCTGTTGTGAATCTCATTGATAACTATTCAGTGAGGGGAGAGTCATGTGATGTGTCAGCCCTTTAATAATATGTAAATTCATTCTTTCCAGTTCGAGAATAAGAATTATGGGTGCAGCCCATTCTGAGAATTATACATTCTTTATAATAGCTAAATCTTCCAGTCTTCTGAACTTGATGTCAACCTTAGGATGAAATGGATAGGACACTGAGTAGGCCCAAAAAAAGCTTACGTATTGCATCCAGATTCAGGTAAATTTTAGCTTTATCTCCCCTTATATATCCAGTTCATTTTGGACAATCTCAGAATATTTACACAGCATCTGCTGAAATCCTCCATCTCATAGATTTAATATTTCCAACCAATTTAATTGTATCTGCTTGAGCCAATCATGGTCCATTAGATAGGACGATCATAGGTATAACAAGAAATTTAAATTTAATAAAGTGCCGTGGAGCAACAAAACACAAGTTACACAACTTAATATATCACCAAAATTCCTCCTGTGATTTCATAGACCATTTATGAATTCTTCTTTTTGGTTCTCCTTCATCACTGACAGCTGCATGGAGGTAGGTCCCATTGATCTAGATGACCTTGGGCGGTTGTTGTCTGGTTGCCTGAGGCTTTGAGGCCACTGATTGTGCAGAAGAGTCCTCCGCTGTGGCAGGGCACACTCCAGTTGTCAAGGAATTCTGAGACAGTGTTGTAATTGGCAGAGGGGCAGGGATGTTGCTGTCACGATCAGGAGTGGAGCCCGCAGATGCAAATGTTTGCTGCCCATCTGCCAATATGAAGTTTGCTTGGACCTTCTAGCTTACCACATGTGGATGAACAACTATAGCAGAGATACCAAGTGCCTCATCCATCTCTTATGGTGGCAGTGCCCCTGCTGAGGTCACTGCCAGTGGGTGGGTTTGTATGTCTGAAAGCAAACCTAGGAATTCTTGACTGAAACTTTGGAACTGGTTCTCCAATAGAGTTGCCAACCTTTCAACGAAGGAAGCTATGCATTCAGAGTAGAGGCTGACTACAGCATTCAGACCGCAAATGGACTCTTCCATTGTGCAGGCTACAGCATGTATGCTCTCTGGAAACTCCATCAGATCCCCAGCACCCATTGGACACATAGCATTTGTTGTCAGATTTGCAACTCTGGAAATCTTGTCATCTGTCAGGTGCTAAGCATTTTCCTGGTCTCCAACATTCTCCTGACTGTCAAGAGTCCAGGGAACTCTCAGCATCTGACAACTGTTCAGGCATTTGCAATGAGAAATATAAAGGGGGACAGTAAAAGTTTCCCTAGGGTATGAGGAAGGTGGGCTCATTGCAGGTGGAAACAGGAGATCAGAGAGCAGACTCACATGACCAAACATGGAACAGTTAAGTACCACAGTTACATATGGCTTACAACAGTTCAAGAAAGCAACGCACTATTTTCTTCTTCAGTGTTATTAGGGGTGGGCAATAAATGCTAACCTTGCCAGCAACAGCCACATTCCATGAATGATTAAAAGAAAAACTCAAATATTTTGTTAACCATGATAGCTCTTAAATTTAAATTGCCTGCCCTTCTTCCACATAATAAATTGAGAACACTGTAAAGTTGGGAGGAAAAGGCAGTTTGTTAGAAAAATAAGAAACTCTGTGTTTGTTTTCTTCAGAAAAGTTGTCTGACCCTCATATTCCTACTTCATAAACTCACCAAACATTATATTTGCTTCATCCGAACAATTCCATGGTGTCATTATTTTTGTTGGGAAGACACTAAATCCTAGATGTGGGAGAAGATGAGAAGGAGGAAGGAGGAAGATGAAATAAGGTAGGAACTGAGTGACACCACAATGGGTAACAACGAAATCATTAATTTTAATTTTAACACTGTCTGATACTTCTGCAGTGTCAGTAACCTTGGGGAATGACTAACTATACCTGGGGGGCCGATTTTGATAGGGCATCATTAATTTCCTCCATTCTATTACCAAGTTACTATTCTTTTCCATGATTGTGAAAATCAAACTTAAGTGATGCCATCTGTCTGACTTCTGCAAGGGAAATGCAATGGCTAATCTGGCACAAACCCTGCGGTTGTATTAAATAAAGATACTATACCATATTTTGATGGTACAGTACCTCAATTTAATATAACCACAGAGTTCATGCCAGGCAATGCAATGCATTCCTACTTTGTTCATGCCAATCCTCTTTCAAAGACGCCACTTCTTTCATGCTGAAGTCTTGGATTGCAGTCTCAACTTCCTCCCAAAGCTTCAAAGAGTGATCATTGATTCTGGATTACTTGGGTTCTGCAAGCCAGAAGCAATAAAATGGGACATTTTCCTCCTCTGGAGGCATATCGAGATTACATCAAAAAGGGTCACTGATGTGTTTTAGTACTTTTAAACAGAGGTCAGCAGCAACAAGATATAGCGAGACTTCATGTAACACTGCAACCACAGTAAAATACAACATTAACAGGACAGGGCAGTGTGGTACAAAACTATACAGCACACAATACTGGTGTATAGCGCTGTGCAGCACTGCAGTTGTTTTTGTCTGATTGCGCTATTGTTCAATTAAGACAGTTTGCTCTGTTAAAAGAGTCACATCATCATCATTGTTGCTGAAGTGCTTGTTTTTATAATAAGGTTGCTAAGTTAGATTTTGAGTCTGTGTGATGCTGTATCAGAACAAATCCACCAGCACGTTTTATATCTCTCCCAACTTCAACTTCAACAGAGATAAAAATCGGGGGAGTTGTAAAACAGGCTGTTAAATTTGTTACTGAATTCTTTTACAGTATCACACAAGGGCAGAATTGATCTCCGCTCTGCTATTAACATAATGTGGTATCAATCTGATTCTTTTGTCATGGACCTCCTGAGTAGAATCATAGATACATTATGGCAGAGAGGGAACCACTCAATCAATTGAGTTAATGTCGGCTTTCTGAATAACAATCAATCAGCTTCAATTTGATTTGATTTGATTTTGTCTTGATTTATTATTGTCACATGGATTAGTATGCAGTGAAAAGTATTGTTTCTTGCACGCTTTACAGACAAAGAATACTGTTATAGAGAAGGAAAGGAGACAGTGCAGAATGTCGCATGACAGTCATAGCCAGGGTGTAGCGAAAGATCAACTTAATGCAAGGTAGATCCATTTAAAAGTCTGATGGTAGTAGGAAAGAAGCTGTTCTTGAGTCGGTTGGTATGTGCCCTTAGAATTATGTATCTTTCTCCTGACGGAAGGAAGTAGAAGAGAGAATTTACAGGGTTTGTGGGTGTCCTTGATTATGCTGACTGCTTTGCCCAGGCAGTGGAAGTGTAGACAGAATCAATGTAAGGTAGGTTGGTTTGTGTGATGGATTGGGCTACATTCACAACCTTTTGTAGTTCCTTGTGGTGTTAGGCAGAGCAGGAGCCATACCAAGCTGTGATACAACCGGAAAGAATACTTTTTATGGTGCATCTGTAAAGGTTGGTGAGAGTCGTAGTGAACATGTCAAATTTCCTTCGTCTTCTGAGAAAGTAGAGGTGTTGATGGGCTTTCCACCATCGGCATTGTATTGGCATGGAGGCATCAAATCAAATCAAATCATTTTCACAATCTCTTTATATCTCTTGCCCAAAACTTTGAATCTACATTCTTTAGACATTGTTATTGGGATCAACTTTTCTTTGTCTACCCTAACTGAACCTGCCAGAATTTTGTGCGCCTCCATTAAATCTCTCCTCAACCTCCTTTGCTGCAAGGAGAACAGTCCCAGCCGCTTGTGTCTAACATCCCTCATCCTCGGAACCATTCTGGTAAATCACCTTCAGAGGCTCTCAAGGATCTTCATACCTTTTGTAAATGTACTAATTGAAAGTGGATGCAATATTCTAGTTTTTTTTTGTTAATTTATGGGACACAGGCATTGCTGGTTGGCCAGCATATATATGCCCAAGAACAGTTGCAAGTCAACCACATTGCTGTGGCTCTGGAGTTACGTGTAGGCCAGATCAGGTAAGGACAACAGATCTTCTTCCTTAAAGAACTTGAGTGAACCAGATGGATTTTTCCATCAATGAACAACGATTTCATGGTCCTGAATAGATTCCAGATATTCTTCTTCGAATTTGAATTCCTTCTGCTGCGGCAGAATTCAAGCCTGGGTCCCAGAACATGAGTTGAGTTCCTAGATTAATAATCTAGTGATACAAAACCACTAGACCCCCATAACTTCTCCTCCTTTGGCCTGATCAACATTTTATGCAGTTTTAGCATAACTTTCCTTTATTTATGAAGCCTAAGATCCCTTTTGTTTTTCAAATTTCTCTCTCAATATGCCCAGCCAACTTGACACAGCTGTGCACATGAACTCCCAGGTCTTTCTGCCCTGTACATGGAACTGGTAAGGCTGCAAAACTATCTATGCTGGTGAGAGGTGGAGCGTTGTTTGCTAGTAGCTGGATTCTCTGGTCCTGCTTCTGTCAGTGGGAATTGCCGTTGATTTCAGCCCATGCTGTTCTGGGACACAGGTTCAAATCCTGCCACAACAGTTTGTGGATTTTGAATTCAATGAAAAAAAATCAAAAATTAAGAGTTCACTGATGATCATGAAACCATTGTTACTTGTCAGAAAAACTCATCTGGTTCACTAATGCTCATTAGGGAAGGAAATCTGCCATCCTTACCTGATCTGGCCTACATGTGACTCCAGATCTATAGCAATGTGGTTGACTCCACAGCTATCCTTGGGCAACTAGGAATGGGTAATAAATGCTGGCCAGGACAGGAATGCGCTGCTGCGGGACCAGAAAATCCCGCTGATGTGGACAGTCAGGGAATTCTGGTCACTACCTTTGTAGTCAATTCATACTTCAAAGCATAGAACAGAATATCTCTCTTTAATTTTAGCACATTTGGAAAAACACATTTCACAGGCATTTGTTACACTGTCCTTTAGTTAGACATCTGCTTCTTTCAGAATCAGTTCAAATGATTCTTAGCTCCTGAGAGCTTATTTCTGTTCTTTTCCTTTCTCAGCCTGGGAATTTCTAATCCCAGAATGGTCCTTCATGGTAAGAGTATTACTGAAGATGTTCCCTCTGGCCCAGTTTAGACAAATCTTTCAGTCTTGTTTTTAACTCGTCATGAATTTGATCTTTTCAGTCCATCATGTGCTTACACTCTCATTTTTTTCAAATTTTTTAATAGGATGTGGCTATCACAGGCTGGGACTATAGTTATTGCCCATTCCTAATTACTGAGTGGCTTGCTGGGCCATTTCAAAGGATGTTTAAGAGTCAACCACATCACTATGAATCGTGGGTCACATGTAGGCCAGACCAGGTAAGGATGGTAGATTTCTTTTCCTAAAGACCATTGGTGAACAAGATGGGTTTTTAAAACAATTGGCAATGATTTCATGGCCATAATTAGACTTTTAATTCCACGTTATCATTGTGTTCAAATTGCACCATCTGTCATGGGGGGGTTTGAACCTCAGTTCTGAGAGCATTACCCTGGTTCTCTGGATATGTAATCCAATGATTGTTCTGATGTGGTGAACCAATCACAATGGTGATTGTGTTCAATCACCAATTGAACACAATTGTGATTGTGTTCAATCATCTAGCTGCTCTCTCCCCTAGACCCTGACAGGTTAACCTATCTATTTTATTCATTGATGTGTAGAAAAGCCTTTAATTGGCTATCACAATGGCTTTCTCAGGAACCTTCCCACCACAACATGACACAGAGAAACACATGAGCCACGTATTAAAGTAGAGATGCTGATTAGCTATTCTTGAGAACCCCAACCTTCTTTATTTTGCAAGTAAATGGATGGTTTAAAGCACAACCATTTACAACCAACATATGCAACAGTATTTTGGGACTTTGGAGATTCACAGCCCATCCACTGTCAGCATATGGGCTGATGCAATTGTCTCCAAGAGTAATCACCTTGCACAATCTTACCAGTAAACCAACCAGGCTGCTTTCAGGCAAACTTCAGAACAGCTCACCTTTATTTTATCTTAAAGACTGAAACATAACAAACTTATAAAATTCATAATTGTAACAATGTGCAATATTATTTTGTATAGTTTTATACAGGCATGGTGAAGGAACAATTTCTCTGTATGTACTGCTGCTCTTACACTTAGCTCTGAGCTAAGTAGTTGGTCTTTGAAATTAAAAAGAATGCATTAAGTGCTTGATATAGTTTCCCCATTGAGTGAGAAATTAACTTCAGGCTGAGTAGCTTGAAGAATAATTACTTAACCTTAAAGTCTATAGTTTTCTCCTTTGGAATTTTTTTTTTAAATCTGCAGTTTATATCCTTGACCATCACTTGTCAATCAAACCTAGGTTTCTTTCTGTCAGAAATATGCCCAAGTTCTACCAGGATAAAATAACCAATTGGCAGCTACTCATTTTCACATTTCCCAAGCTGATATGAAGTCATTCATCACCAGTTTGTTTGAACAAGAGTCAGAGTCACTGTTCAGTAAGAAATAAAATTACAGCTTACAATGTTACTCCTGACAAAGTGCATGGGGAACTGAATAAATTCTTCAGATCCAGAGGGCAGCCCAGTAAATTAAATTTAGGCTCAGGCTCTACAAATATTGATCAAGTAGCATTTTTAAAAGTCTATTTATTAATGTCACAAGTAGCCTTACATTAAGTCTGCAGTGAAGTTACAGTGAAAATCACCTTGTTGCCGCACTCCAACACCTGTTCGGGTACATTGAAGGAGAACCTAGCATGGCCAACGCACCTAACCAGCATTTCTTTCAGGCTGTGAGAAAATCTGAGCACGCAGAGGAAACCCACACAGACATGTGGAGAACATGCAGATTCCACAAATTGGGAATCAAATGTGAGTCACTGGCATTGAGAGGCAGCAGTGCTAACCACAGTGCCACTGTGCCATTCCCTCAAAAACTCAAGGACCACATAAGAACATAAGAATATCTCCCATCATTTGCAGGAGCTAGTCTTCAATCCAACATTGCCTTTCAAACAATGAACTATGGAGACTCTCTGGACAATATCAATTGACAAGGGCCAATTTCACATGGTGACCACCAAGGAGTGGATGCCTTTCATAGTCATATGGCCTTTCATTATGAAGAATGACTGGCTCATTGAAATTTGGGAATTAGAATCTACCTCCACTCCTGAAGCTCACAGAGTAAATTGAACACATGAGTGCTGTGTTTTCCAGCAAAGAACCTCAGTCAAGTCACAAATACAGCAAATTCTGTTAATAGTGGATTCGGTCAAGGCACCAATGATATTGAATTTCAATGTCGAGGCTCATTTCTGAGTTCTGTCAAGATGCTGTTGCTCACCCAATGGGAGATTCAATGCCAGCTGCTTTGCCCAGTTGGAGCTGTGTCAGGCACTGTGTCTTGATGAGCATTGGTAGAGTTTCAGGCTGAGATAACCAGTGAGTGCAGAGTTGATCATCTTTTCCCTGTTGAGCTCCCCCTTGCCAATCTTGACTTCCTGTTCGCCTGCTGTATTTTATTCATTATTCTTCCTCTGTTATCAGAAAATGTATACTGGAAGCAAGTGTCAGAATTTGACCCGTAAGCTTCTCATTTTGAGCAGATATACATTGTTACTTGCAATCACGTGAATGCCATGCAGTTGGTACACGCGTCAAATCTGGTTGTGCTGCTCAAACCATTGCTTCCTAGACATTTAGCAATCTTCTGCAAATGCCAATAAGGTTAAGAGCCAATAATGGCTTGGAATTTTTAGGGAACAGTGGCATAATAGTTTTGCCTGTGGACTAGTAAACCAGAAACTCATTAGTAGATGGTGACATTTAAGGTATGGTACGGTAGCACAGTGGTTAACACTGCACCTCACAGCACCAGGGAATCGGGTTCAATTCCGGCCTCGAGTGACTGTCTGTGTGGAGTTTGCATGCTCTCCCTATGTCTGCTTGAATTTCTCCCAGGTACTCTGGTTTCCTCCTGTATGAACTCAGTAAGAATCTAGCAACACCAATTTTAAATCCAACCGATTTATTTGATAGTAAATTTGCGAGCTTTCGACTTTCGTGTCTGTGCTGATGTGTGCTATTGCAGACCAGAACACTGCATTTGCCTGACGAAGATGAAAGTCGAAAGCTCGCAAATTTACTATCAAATAAATCGGTTGGATTTAAAATTGGTGTTGCTAGATTCTTACTGAGTTCTTACTACCCCAGTCCAATGCCAGCATCTCTACATCATTCCTCCTGTATGCCAAAGATCTGCAGGTTAGGTTGATCGGTCATACTAAATTAACCCTAATGTCAGGGGGATTAGTAGGGAAATATGAGGAGTTACAGGAATAGGGTCTGGGTTGGATTGTGGTTGGTGCAGATTTGATGGGCTGAATAGCCTCCTTCTGCAATGTAGATTCTATGATTCTATGAAAAGATAATCTCATCCAAACACATGATCGAACCTGTAGAATTGAGGTGTGTTGAAGGATCGACTTACCCAATAACATTGGAGCCAATTACATTGCCCTTCCTCAACCATGCTGTGCCTGGGTGGTATGAGGTCACCAGATTTCTAGTGTTTCTCCATCGCTAATGATCATTGAGCAATCCAGGCAGCAGCAGCAAGTGAAGGGCTACTGTGCGCTGGACATCTGTCCAGGGATGGAGGCATCGAAAATACTCAAACACTGTCATGGACTCCAGGGAACAAAGAATATTCAATTATTTGTTCCTCGTGACTGAGTTTGCCATTTCCATTCCAGGCAAATCTCAAAAATAGCTGAGGCAGAATTTAGGTATTCCAAACTTCTTACGAGGCTACAACCTGAAAAAAAGTTGAGCCTGAGTGCATATCATGCATATATGGTCTTCTACCCACACCACTTTGAGCATGTAGGTCAGACTGAGACATAATGAATGCCAAGTGCCTGATAATATGGAAAGGGAGCACTTTGCACGCTTCAGCAAGATGTCCAACATCTTCAATACTTTATAAAAAGCTGCAGTTCCCAAGAGCCAGCTGAGATTTGAATGCTGACTTACAGTGAAGGCTATCAAATAAGTACAGAGATCAAAACAGAACGTACTGGAAACACTCAACTAATCAGGAGAATCAGGATTCCAATCCCGATGTTGAAGTCTGGGTGAGAGTGTGAGAGTGTGCGAACATTTGTATTCTGTCTGACTTGATTAATAAGACTCTGGCAGATGGTGGGGAAGTCCACTGAGGTGATATGACTGCTGAGGAGCCACATTCCATGCAGAGATGGCATCATATTTATAAGGCAACCAGTTGCTGGTTAAATGGCAGATAGAATCATAGAACCATAGAATATCACAGCACAGAAACAGGCCTTTTGGCCCTTCTTCACTGTGCTGACCCTCTTTCTGCCCAGTTCCACTGACCTGCACCTGGGCCATATCCTTCCATACCACTCTCATCCAGGTGCCTGTCCAAGTTTTTCATAAGTGGTAAAAGTGAGCCCGCATTCACCATTTCATCTGGCAGCTCATTCCACACTCCCACCACTGTCTGTGTGAAGAAGCCCCCTCCCGCCCCCCTCCGCAATATTCCCTTTAAACTTTTCCCCTTCACCCTTAACCCATGTCCTCTAATTTTTTTCTCCCTTAGCCTCAGTGGAAAAAACCTGCTTGCATTCACTCTATTTATACCCGTCATAATTTTATACACCTCTATCAAATCTCCCCTCATTCTTCTATGCTGCAGGGAATAAAATCCTAACCTATTCAACCTTTCTCTGTAACTCAGTTTCTCAATTCCCAGCAACATTCTTGTAAATCTTCTCTGCACTATTTCAATCTTATCAGCATCCTTTTCTGTAATTAGGTAATAAAAACTGCACTCAATACTCTAAATTCAGTCTCATCAATGCGTTATACAACCTCAACTATAATATTCCAACTCTTCTATTCAATATTTTGAATTATAAAGGCCAATGTACTAAAAGCACATTTTACGCCCCTATCTATCTGTGAAGCCACTTTTAGGGAATTACGTATCTGTGTACCCTGATCTCTCTGTTCTACTGCACTCTTCAGTGTCCTACCATTTATCTTGTATGTTCTACCTTGGTTTGGCCTTCCAAAGTGCAATACTTCACACTTGTCTGTATTAAACTCTAATGTCCAGGAACAGCATAGCTGTGCTGCCAACACTGAAGGAGAGCAATATTATTGGCTCGAATATTGTTGGGTAAATCGATGTTTCAACACACCTCACCTCTACAGTTGTCAATCATTCTGGCCATTTCCAATGAGCTTCTAATTTAAATCGAGTCAGAACCAACATGTTCAATGTGCTTGGCAGCCCAAATAATGAGAAGCACACTTGGATGTGAATGAAGTATCCACATTCTCCAAACATATCTTTGGATGAGAGAATCTTTTCCATGCTAAATGTGTAGGAAGCAATGGCAAGAGAAGTAGATTAAAGGGCAGATTTTTTTTTTGGAAGTCCCCAGCCCCCTTATCAGGATTCTGATGTTGGGGTCTGGGTGAGAGTGTGCCAACGTTTTGTATTCTGTCCAACCTGACTAATAAGACAGATGAAGGAGAAGTCCACTGAGGTTGTGTGGGTAATGAGAAGCCACATTATACACAAGGCTGCCACTATATTTATAGGGCAATAAGCAGTTTGTTAAATAGCAGCATTCCTGATGGTAACAAAGAGAAAGCCCGGGAAGCTGAGGCAAGAACTCAACATCTCAATTGGAAAGTCTATCCAGCATGGGCCCTAGGTTTGCTGATGCTTTCCTGCTGGTTCTGCTCCAGACTGTTCTGGCATGGATGGACATCCTACTCTCTCATAGCAGGAGGAAGACACTGGCCTGACAGACTTGGATGGAGATCATGAAAGAGGTCATCAGCCAGGGCATTGCCCCTATCACATGGTTACAGTGCCATACGTCATCAAACACCTCATATAGTTCCAGAAATGTCAATGTTAATGTCTTATATTTGGGTGACTGCTTTGCAAACACCGATTTGGGGTCAGTGTTTAGGCACAATTGTAGTGGAGGTAAAGTTTATTAAATAATAAGTTAAGAAAGGTTTTTTGAAAACTTTCTCAGAACCAAGGCTGCATTTTAATATTCTATCCCTGTATCCTTCACCAGCCTTACAACAACATGGCGGCACAATAATTAGCACTGCTACCTCATGGCTCCAGGGACCTATGTTCGATTCCTGGCTTGGGTCACTGACTGTGCAGACTTTGCACAGTCTCCCTGCATCCGCGTATGTTCCGGTCCCCTCCCACAATCCAAAAGGCGCTCTGGTTAGATGCATTGGCCATGTTAAATTCTTCCTCCGTGTACCCGAACAGGTGCCAGTGTGTGGCGACTAGGGGATTTTTGCAGTAACTTCATTGCAGTGTTTATGTAAGCTGACTTGTGACACTAATAAATAAACTTTAAAAAAATTCTCTAAGATCTTTGCACATTCTGGCCTCATATTCCCCTCTCATTTTAATCAATCTCCCATTGGTGGTTGTGTCTTCAGTTGCTTTGCTCCAAATTTCCTCTCCACTAAATTTCTCTATAGCTTGCTCTCTCCCTCCTTTAAGATGGTATTTAAATCTTATCTTTCTGATGACAATTTTGGCCATTCACGTCTCTTTGTTGTTCGATGTCTAAGTTTGCTTGATAATATTCCGTTTGAAGTGGTTTTGGACATTTTACCACATTAAATAGTAAACAAAACAAAGCAGATTAATGCTTTTGAATGCCCAATGTTTGGAAGTTGCATATTGGTTAACTTTGGTATAAAATGCAAAGTAATTATTCTTATTGAATAGCTCAGCAAAGAATGGGAAGTAAGACAGGAGGAAAAGTGAAGACATTCTGTTCTGGGTAAAGTTATAATATCAGGCGGTGAATGTTTACAGTGTTGTACGTAATTTCTCTATCACTTACTTTAATAGCTTGCTGACTGCTCTCCTTTGAATGGATTAATGTTACTATTAAAAAAACTGTAGAATGAGCTTCACACAAATATATTAAAGGCTTGGACACTAGTCCTGCAATGTGCAGTTTCATCTCACTAGTAATTAAACAGCATGGACAAGACCACATATGGTGTAAATAATACATGCTATGATCATTATTAATAAAAGCAATAAATACACTGATGTATGATTTTAATTTCACTTTTGATTCACCACAAAATCATTGTTAACCTTATATATAGCTGGTAGCTCAATGAAGGTGGTGGTCATGGTGAATTTCAGCACACACACAAAAGAAGCGGAACACACAATTCTAGTGCTAAAGTGGATCCGATTTAACTGGAGTCCTCTCTCAGCACAGAAAAGGAATATGCATTCAACCTGCTGCCTGGGTGTGACAGTGGTAGTTCAGTAAACAGGCAGTAACAAAATTGCCTGATGTTCAATGAACCCAGTGAAAATGAAATTGTGGTTATTTTCAAGAATACTGCACCGAGTCATCAGGCGGAATTTTACTGGCACATCCGCCCAAGGTTCGCATAATTCCACCCGAGGCCAATGGAGAATGATGTTCTCCCAGCCTCACCCGCTCCCGGAATCAGTAAAATTCTGATCATAGAGTCATAGAGGTTTACAGCATGGAAATAGTCCCTTAGAGCCAACTTATCCATGCCCCTCTTTTTTTTAAATTCCCAAGTTAGTCTCAGTTGCCCGCATTTGGCCCATATCCCTCTATACCAGTCTTACCCATGTAACTGTCTAAATGCTTTTTAAAAGACAAAATTGTACTACTAGCTCATTCCAGATACTCACCACTCTCTCTGTGAAAACATTGCCCATCTGGACCCTTTTGTATCTCTCCCTTCTCACCTTAAATCTATGCCCCCTAGTTTTAAACTCCCCTATCTTTGGGAAAAAATGTTGACCGTCTCGCTGATCTACGCCCCTCATTATTTTGTAGACCTCCATAAGTTTACACTTTGGTCAACCGATAGAACCATAAAAAGTTACAGTGCATAAAGAGGCCATTCAGCCAATCATAATATTGTAGAATCATACAGTGCGGAGGAGGCCCTTTTCCCCATCGACACATTAGAAACACTTGAATTCCCACCTAATCTCCGCTGTTAGCACTTGGCCATAGCCCTGAGGCTACTGAGGCTGCACCAGCCACAAAAGAAGGAAAAAAAACTAGCCACTCATTTTAATCCCACTTTCCTGCACTTGGCCCATAGCTTTCCAGGTTACAGAAGTTCAGATACAGATCCAGGTACTTCTTAAATGAGTTGAATGTTTCAGAATTATCACAAACTTGGGCAGATTTCAAATTCCTACCACCCTCTGGATAAAGAGGTTTTTCTTCACGTCCTCTCTAACCCTTCTACCAATCATCTTAAGTCTATGCCTCCTGGTAATTGACCCCTCATAGAACATAGAATATAAAACATAGAGCAGTACAGCACAATACAGGCCCTTCGGCCCTCAGTGTTGAGGCGAACTGTGTCCGAACCCAAGATCAAGCTATCCCACTCCCTATCATACGACCTATGTACCTATCCAATAACCGCTTGAAAGTTCCAAAAGTGTCTGACTCCACTATCACAGCAGGCAGCGCATTCCATATCCCAACCACTCTTTGAGTAAAGAATCTATCTCGGACATCCCTCCTATATCTCCCACCATGAACTTTATAGTTATGCCCCCTAGAAACAGCTACATTCACCCTAGGAAATAGCCTCTGAACGTCCACTCTGTCTATCCCCCTCATCATTTTATAAGCCTCTATTAAGTCATCTTTCACCCTCCTCCACTCCAAAGAGGAAAGCACCAGCTCTCTCAAACTTTCCTCATAAAAGCTATCTTCCAAACCAGGCAGCATCCTGGCAAATCTCCTCTACACTCTCTCCAATGCTTCCACATCCTTTTTATAGTGAGGTGACCAGAACTGTATTCCAAATGTGGTCTCACCAAGGTCCTGCATAGTTGCAGCACAACTCCATGACTCTTAAACTCAATGCCCCTGTTAATAAACGCTAACACACTATAAGCATTCTTCACAGCTCTATCCTCTTGAGTGGCAATCTTCAGAGATCTGTGGATATGAACTCCAACATCTCTCTGTTCCTCCACATGCCTCAGAACCCTGCTGTTGACCCTGTAATTCGCATTCAAATTTGTCCTAACAAAATGAATCATGTCTCACTTATCAGGGTTAAACCCTACAGCCATTTTTCAGCCCAGCTCTGCATCCTATCAATGTCTTTTTGCAGCCTACAGGAGCCCTCCACCTCATCCACTACTCCACCAGTGTTGGTGTTGTCAGCCAATTTCCTGACCCAACCTTCAGCCCTCTCTTCCAAGTCATTGATAAAAATCACAAATAACAGAGGACTCAGAACTGATCCCTGTGGTACTCTACCGGTAGCTGCCCTCCATCTAAAAATTTTCCCTTGACCACCACCTTCTGTCTTCTATGAGATATGATGTAGAAATGCTGGCGTTGGACTGGGGTAAACACAGTAAGAAGTCTTACAACACCAGGTTTGAGTCCAATCAATCTATTTGATAGTAATCTCACAAGCTTTCGAGAGCTTGTGAGATTACTAACAAATAAACTGGTTGGACTCTAACCTGGTGTTGTGAGACTTTCTTCTATGAGATAGCCAGTTACTGGTCCAATCAGCCAAATTTCCTTTCCATCCCATATCTCCTTACTTTCTTCATGAGCCTACCATGGCAAACCTTATGAAATGCCTTACTAAAATCCATGTGTACAACATCAACTGCTCTATCTTTGTCTATATACTTAATTACCTCCTTCAAGAATTCAATCAAATGTGTGAGGCAAGACTTAACCCTCACAAAACCAAGCTTGCTATGCCAGATTAAGTTGCATCTTTCCAAATGGTCATAAATCTTATCCTTCAAGAACCTTTCTATTAACTTAGCAACCAGCAAAGTAAGATTAACAGGCCTATAATTAGCAGGGTCATTCTTATTTACTTTCTTGAAGACGGGAACAATATTTGCCACTTTCCAATCCTTTGGCACAATCCCCATGGACAGTGAGGACGCAAAAATCAAAGCCAAAGTCTCCGCAATCTCATACTTGCCTTCCAAAGTATCGTAGTATGTATCTCATCTGGGCCAGGGGACTTATCAATCCTCAGGTTTTTCAAAATTGCGAATACATCTTCTCTCAGAACATCTACCTCCTCCATCCTATTAGCCTGTATCACACTCTCACCCTCAAAATCATGGCCCCTCTCCTTTGTGGACACTGAAAAAAAAATTCATTCAACACCTCACTTATCTCGTCTGACTCCATGCACGAGTTCTAAATACTATCTTTGACTGGCCCTAACCTCATCCTGGTCATTCTTTTGTTCCCAGCTAGGGGAATCAAGACTTTACTGTTTATCCTTTCTAGCCCCCTCATAACTTTGTATGTCTTATTTAGGTCACCCCTGAGCTTCTACCGTTCCAAGAAAAACAACCCTAGTCTATCCAATCTCTCCTCATAGCTGCAATTTACATTCCTTGGCTACATTCTTGTAAATCTCCTCCACACCAGTTTCCAATGTAACTAGTACATTGGAAACAGCAGAACTCCCATCTAATCCCAGTTGCCAGCACGTGGCTATAATGATTGTAAGCCAATAGTGTCATGGTACCGTTGCAGTTGCAGAAGTTTCTTTGGTTTGTGTACTAGATCTAACCTAGCTGCTTTTTCAATGACTTTCCCTCCCCATCTGCAGGATGCACTGCTGCAACTCACCAAGGCTTGTTTGGCGGGATATCATAGATTATATACTGACATGCATAGTTACAAGCACAGCCAGTGCACCAAAATTATTAATTTCATATTTTGCCAATATAGCTGGCCACATGTTCAAACTGTAGCTCATAGACATTTTAATTGTGTGCCATTAAACCAAATCAATCATTTCATAATTGATCACTCTGTTCATTTAGAATCATAGAAAATTACAGCTCAGAAACAGGCTTTTTGGCCCTTCTTGTCTGTGCCGAACCATTTTTTGCCTGGTCCCACTAATCTGCACTTGGACCATATCCCTCCACACCTCTCTCATCCATGTACCTGTCCAAGTTTTTCTTAAATGTTAAAAATGATCCCGCATTTACCACTTTATCAGGCAGCTCATTCCACACTCCCACCACTCTCTGCGTGAAGAATCCCCCTCTAATATTCCCTTTAAATTTTTCTCCTTTCACCCTTAACCCATGGCCCCTGTTTTTATTCTCCCCCAGCCTCAGTGGAAAAAGTCTGCTTGCATTCACTCTATTTATACTCCTCAAAATCTTATATACACTTCTATCAAATCTCCCCTCATTCTTCGTTGTTAAATGATGGTACAACATTGATGCCCTACAGTTAGAAGTCAACAATATAATGTTTAGTAAACATTATCAAAAAGGGGCTGAGTACCTCGTGGCTACAATTACTTTTTTAGTTAGACTTCTAGGCGGTAAAAATCTACCGTGTCTGTCAAAATTAACAGCAGTCACAATGTCATACATTGTTGTCAGCCTAGTTGACCATTATTCTTTCACGATGAGGATGTTCTCCTCAACGCAGCAGTGTCAACTGCAGCTTTGTTATGGAGCAGAGGTTGGTAATCGAACTAACAAAGTAAAATATGCCAAACAATTTTTGAATACAAATGAAGAATGTTAGAAATATGATATCCAAACAGGAAATGCAAAGCCAGTCCTCCAACTGAGGGACACAAATCTATTGTTTTCCTCATTCGATGCTGGCAAAACTAGCTGTTCAAATTCAACAGCTGGACTTGCATATACTGCCTCTAAGTCAGAGCTATACACTTTAATCCTCTACCTCTCATCACCCTTTTTAATACTTTCCTTCAACTGTATCCTTTTTTAATATAACAATTAGATTAGTTTAATAGCGGCTTTGGAGCATTTGGTCTTTGTATGAAAGGCATTAATTGTATCGGCTCTTGTCTAAATTTACAGCGCGGGATGGGGGTGGTGGAGGAGGATGATTTTCATGCTCCTAGCACTCCATTTGTATTTAAAAACCTGGCAGTGTTGGCAGTGAGGGGATTGGAAGTGCTGCCCCTGTCACTCTTCCCCGTGGATTTTCTCACCCTCCAGATAAGATGGCTGCCTGTAGTGAACCCGTTTAATATTGCCAACTCACTGAACTAATTTAATTATAGTCAACTGTGAAAATGGCACAGATCCATAAGACTACAAGGCACAAGAGCAGAAGTAGGACATTCAGCCCATCAAGTCTACTCCACTACTCAATGGATCATGGTTAATCTGATGTGATAATCCTTGACTAAATTTTCCCACCTTATCCACAGAAACCTTGATTCCCTTCCTGATTAATAATCTTAACCTTGAACACATCCTTTTGCAGTAAAGAATTCCATTGATTCATACCCTTTGAGATAACCAATTCATCATCATCTCCATTTTAAATGAGTGAGCCCTTTCTCTGAGATTATGCCCTTTGTTTCTAGACTCTCATAAATTCAAAAGTTCATAAGATACAGGAGAAGAATTAGGCCATTCGGCCCATTAAGTCCGTTTCAACATTCAATCATTGCTGATATGCTCCTCGTCCCCATTTTCCTGCCTTCTCCCCATGGCCCTTCAACCCCATTAGCAATTAAAAATCTGTCTAATTCCTCTTTAAATTTACTTACTGATCCAGCATCCACTGCACTCTGGGGTAGCGAATTCTACAGATTCACATTCCTTTGGGAGAAGTACTTTCTCCTCAACTCTATTTTAAATTTGCCTCCCCTTATCCTAGGACTATGACCTCTTGTCTTAGAATGCCCCACAAGAGGAAGCATCTACTCCATGTCTCCTTTATCCATACCCTTTATCATCTTGAATACATCAATTTGATCTCCCCTCAATCTTGAAGATTCCAGAGAGTATAGGCCTAAACTGTTCAATCTTTCTTCATTCAACAAACCCCTCATCTCTGGAATCAACCTAGTGAACCTCCTCTGAACGGCCCCACCTCTCCCACAAGGAGAAACAATCTCTCAGCATCTACCCTGTCCAGCTCCTTGAGAATCCTGTATTTCTCGACAGGTCACCTTTCTGCCTTCCAAACTCCCATTAGGACAGGCCCAACCTTCTCAACTCCTCTTCATGAGAAAATCCCTCCATACTTGGGATCAACCGAGTGACTCTTCTCTGGGCTGCCGCCAATGCCAATATATTTTCTCTCAGATAAGGGAAACAAAATTGTTCGCAGATCTTAAGTTGACTCCTCCAATTTGATGTGCCGACACCCTATTAACATGAGGTGTGCTTCATTCATAGTCATCTCCTATCTGTCCATGTTACCAACCCATTGGGTGGCTGAAAGAACTTTTCATGATCCAATTCTTCACTATGAGTGCGCATAAACCTTTTGTTTCACTCAAAGTGGAAACTGTTTCAGCTTCAGTAAGATATTGGCCTCAAAAACAGATTGGTTCAATGGCTGATGTTGTTCATTTGCTACTTTTCTATTTAAATCATTTTCACATGGATCATTTTTGATTTGGTTTCATTTGTCTTGAATAATGGTTAACAATTGTGGGATTTAAGTAAAAAAACAGCAAAAATTAAACATGAATCTGATCTGTAAACATTTAAGGAACTGTCATGAATTTAGTGCTCTGGATGTCCAAAGGTGCTTTACAATGAAATAAATACTTTTATGGTATTGTAGTGTAAGGAAATGATGCAGTGAATTCATGCACAGAAATCTTCCTCAAGCATCAAGAGATAAATGATCTCATAATCTGCTTTAGAGATGTTGATAGAGGGTAAATATTGGCCAGGACATCCGACAGATCTCTGGGGTGGCATGATGACACAGCGGTTAGCACTGCTGCCTTATAGTGCCAGGGACATGGGTTCAATTCCTGACTTGAGTCACTATCTGTGTGAAGTTTGCTTGTTCTCCCTGTGCTCGTGTGAGTTTCCTCTGGGTACTCCGATTTCCTCCCATAGCCCAAAACATGTGCTGGTTAGGTGCATTGGCCATGTTAAATTCTCCCTCAGTGTGTCTGAACTGGTGACTAGGGGGTGTTGCAGTTTTAATGTAAGCCTTACTTGCGATTAATAAATAAACTTTAAGTTCATTGAATACAGTGCAGCACAGGATCAGACTCACTAACCCACCAAACCTGCGTCGATCACATCATCCTATCTAGACCGACTGTCTGTATCCCTCTATTCCCCACCTGTTCATAAGATATTTTAAGTGTCGTTAAAGTATTTGCCTCAAACACCTCATTTGGCAGTGCATTCCAGCCCATCACCATCTTCTGTGTAAAAAAACACCATCTTTTCTGAAGCTTTCCCTCCTTATCTTCAACTTGTGCCTGCTTGTAATTGTCATTTCTGCCCTGGGAAAAAAACTTCCAACTGTTCACCTTATCTATGCCCGTCATAATTTTATAAACTTCTATCAGGTCATCCTTCAGCCTCCATCTTTCCAGGGAGAACAATCCCAGTTTATTCAATCTCTCCTGAGTCATAGAGGTTTACAGCATGGAAACAGGCCCTTCGGCCCAACTTGTCCATTCTGCCCCCTTTTTTTAAACCCCTAAGCTAACCCCAATTGCTCGCTTTTGGCCCATATCCCTCTATACCCATCATACAACGTAACCATCTAAATGCTTTTTAAAAGGCAAAATTGTACCCACCTCTCCTACTATATCTCGCAGCTTGTTCCAGACACTCACCACCCTCTGAGTGAAAGAATTGCTCCTCTGGACACTTTTGTATCTCTCCCCTCTCACCTTAAACCTATGCCCTCTAATTTTAGCCTCCCCTACCTTTGGGAAAAGATACTGACTATCTAGTTAATCTGTGCCCCTCATTATTTTATAGACCTCTAAAAGATCGTCCTCTCGCTTCTCATAGCTAATACCCTCCATACCCACATCCTGGTAAACTTTTTCTGTACTCTCTCCAAAGCCTCCATGTCTTTCTAGTACTTTGGTGACCAGAATTGGACGCAGTGGGGGCCAGCCATTCTCCCAAAAAAGTTTCAAGTGCTGAATTTGTGGGAAAAATGGCATAAATCACTATTGTTCTTTCAGTGGGTGTTCAAACTTGAATTTCCCACACTCTGTGCAATGCATTCATTAAAAGCTCATGGTGGGGGGGCCTATTCACACTGGAGTCTGACAGTTCCAGGACTTTGTGCATGTTCAGTATCCCCAAACTATCAGCCTGCATTTTGCTGGCCAGTTTGATGGTTGGTCAGCCCGGACCCTTGCAGGGCTGCCCTCCATCCCCTCCACAGACCAATTGCACCCTCCTCCCAACCATTTCCAGGCCAGACCCGACCTTCCACCCACGTTAGACACACTATCTCCAGCCCTCCCACCCTCCCTCAGCAATGATGCCCCCACCAGCAGGTCATCCCCTCCACGGAAGGCAATTCCCCCACCCCCCGTTTGGCAAATACCCCACCCCCAGCAGACTCCTCAAGCAGACACCTTCACCCCCTGCAGACCCCCGCGGCAGATGCCCCATCCCCAGGCAGATTTCCAATGCAGACACTCCCATTTCCTGGCAGAACCCTCTGGCAGACCTACTCCCTCATAGGAAGCTGACCTCCTTGGCAGACCACATCCCTCCAATCCACCTCGATCACTGGCCTCCCTTTTGCCCCCGATTGGATCCCAATGCAGAGTGGCAACGAGACCCCTCCACCCCCACTGACTGCCCTAAAGCCCTGTTCCTAGGCCCGATCCCCTGGGCTCACCCTCCTTGGCACTGCTTGATGAAATGCAAAGGTGCTTCCTAGACATGGGCACTTTGCCCAAAGGGCAGTGCCATAGGGCACCCATGCCCAGAGGGCACCACGCCCCTTGCCCAACCCCGTGGGGGGACCCCGATTGACCCCCCCCCTTAACTCCAGTGGGTCTCCTACTAGTTCCCCAAAAGTGGCGAGCTAATCTGACCCTGCCAGAGTAAAATTGCACTGATTGGATGGGAGATGCTAATGGACTTGGAGACCTAAGTCCTGGGCTAGCTGATAACATTAAAATAAGATTCGAAACAGATTAAAATCACTTCCTTATTGTTTGCCCCTAGTTTCCAGCATGGTCCTGACGACATTGGATATCAAGTGCTTGCAAATGCGTGCATGTTGGGAACACACGCTCGAATCCCATGAATCGGCCCACAAGCGATTCTCTCGGCCTGCCATGCTAAAAAGACAATCGCCCTCAGTATTTCAAATATCGCTTAAGCACTGTTTTATATAACTGTAACATAATTTGCGAACTTTTACACTGGATGCCCCAGCTGATGAAGGCAAGCATGCTATCTGGTTCTGTCATTTATTTTACAGCTCCCACCTGAAATGGATCTACCAAAATGCATCACCTCACATTTATCTGTATTAACTTCCATCTGTCATCCCTCATCCAATTTTTCAGCTTATCCATTGAATAAGGCCGCATGTTATTTTAGATAGAACACAGAACATAGAACATTACAGTGCAGAACAGGCCCTTCGGCCTTCGATGTTGCGCCGACCAATTAAGAAAAAGCAATGACCCTCTAACCTAAACCATTCCCTTTTCATCCATAAACTTATCTACTAACCTCTTAAACGCCCCCAAACTTGGCGCATCTACAATTGCAGCAGGCAGGGCATTCCATACCCTTACCACCCTCTGACATCCATCCTATAACTACCGCCCCTTAATTTAAAACTATGTCCCCTTGTGCTAGCTTTCTCCATCCTAGGAAAAAGGCTATCACTGTCCACCCTATCTAAACCTCTAATCATCTTATATGTTTCAATAAGGTCTCCTCTTAGCCGCCTTCTTTCTAACGAAAACAACCTCAAATCCCTCAGCCTCTCTTCATAAGATCTGCCCTCCATACCAGGCAACATCCTGGTAAACCTCCTCTGTACCCTCTTCAATGCCTCCACATCTTTCTTATAATGTGGGGACCAGAACTGTACACAATACTCCAAGTGCGGCCGCACTAGAGTTTTGTACAGTTGCAACATGATGTTGCGGCTCCGAAATTCAATCCCCCTACCAATAAAAGCTAAGACTCTGTATGCCTTCTTAACAACCTTATCGACTTGATTGCCAATTTTCAGGGATCTATGCACATATACACCAAGATCCCTCTGTTCATCAACACTATTAAGAGTTCTACCATTAGCCCTATACTCTACACATTTGTTATTCCTGCCAAAGTGAATTACCTCACACTTTTCCGCATTAAACTCCATTTGCCACCTCTCGGCCCAGCTCTGCAACTTGTCCAAGTCTCTCTGCAAACTAGAACACCCCTCTTCACTATCTACCACTCCTCCGACTTTGGTGTCATCCGCAAATTTACTAATCCATCCTTCAATACCCTCATCCAGATCATTTATAAAAATTACAAACAGCAGGGGCCCCAAAACAGATCCCTGAGGTACACCACTTGTAACCGAACTCCACGATGAATAATTTCCATCAACCACCACCCTTTGTCTTCTATCAGCTAGCCAATTCCTAATCCAATTAGCTAAATCACCCTCAATCCCATACATCTGCATTTTCTGCAGAAGCCTTCCATGGGCCACCTTATCGAACGCCTTACTAAAGTCCATATATACCACATCAACTGCCTTACCCCCATCCACCTCTTTGGTCACTTTTTCAAAAAACTCAATAAGGTTAGTAAGGCACGACCTACCCTTCACAAAACCATGCTGACTATCCCCAATCAATTCATTTCTCTCTAAATAACTATAAATCCTATCCCTAATAATTCTCTCCAATACTTTGCCCACAACAGAAGTAAGACTCACCGGCCTATAATTCCCTGGAAAGTCTCTCTTCCCCTTCTTGAACAATGGGACCACATTCGCTATCCTCCAGTCTTCCAGCACTATACCCGTAACCAATGACGACCTGAAGATCAGAGCCAGAGGCTCTGCAATTGCCTCTCTCGCCTCCCAGAGAATCCTAGGGTAAATCCCGTCCGGCCCAGGGGACTTATCTAACTTCAAACCCTCAAGAATATCTAGCACATCCTTCTTATCTACTTCAATACTTTCCAGTTTACAACCCTGTATACCAGTATTCTCCACAACTACATTTACATCTCCACCTGAAAAATAGGACCTTGATAAACCACCTGAAAGACGGCACCTCCAACAGTGCTGCGCAGGACTGGAGCATCAGCACAAGCTGCTGAAGGGGAATTTGAAGCCCTGATCTGCAGAGGAAAAGTGCTATCATGGAGCCAAAGCAAACACCTAACAGGGAAACAATAGGTTCACGTTTTGGATTCAGTTGCCACCACACTTACTTCCCATTTCCAGCATTTTCTATTTCTACATCATATTCCCAGCATTGCAGCTTTTAATTTAAACTTAAGGCCCAGTGGTATTATCACTTGACGATTAATCCAGAAACTCAATTCATGTTCTGGGGACCTGGCTTCGAATCCCACCACAGCAGTTGGTGGAATTTGAATTGAATAAAAAAAGTTTGGAATTATGAATCCACTGATGACCACGAAATCATTGATAATTGTTGGGAAAATCTATCTGGCGTCCTTTAGGGAAGGATATCTGCTGTCCTTACCTGGTCTGGCCTGAATGTGACTCCAGAGTCACAGCAATGTGGTTGACTCTGAACTGTTCTCAGAGTAATAAATACTGGTCAGCCAACATTATCCATGTCCCATGAATGAATAAAAAAAAGGCACATTTAAGTACTGTAGTTGGCTTGGCTTTTGATCTGCAAAGATTCTATTCCACTTGAATGTTCAAGAAATGCTCTTGTAATAAATAACAAATGTCGGTACAGTGCCGGATGGTATGTAATCTAATTCTTTTAAGGAGTATCAGAAATTATTAGGAATAATTTCCTTTTATTAAACATCTCAAGTATAACGACTGAAATTAGGTTTCCTACTGAATACAAATTAGTGTACCATACGGCACTTTAAGACGTTGAATTCATAAAATGTTACTACTCCTGTAGGACTGGTAATTACTGTTATGTTTCCATAATGTGATTAGTGGAAATGAGTTTTTTTTTTACAACTTTATTCCCTTGGTTTAACTACTGAAATACAAATATTTGGGGGTTTTGTTTTGGGGTTTTTTTTTGTTCTGCATCTAGTTAAGAATTTCAAACCTCAGAAGTAACCGTGAGAACCTTGGAAATTATTCCAATGAAATGTTGGAATCTGCCCCGTTTCTTTATTTTCAGCTCTTGAGATGCCTGTTCAATAGTGTGGCACTTAAAATGCCTCTTATAAATGGAAGAGCAAGGTTTACGATGAATCCAGGCCGTACAGTGTCTGTATGGTAACCTTCCTTTACTTCAAAGAACATCTGTTCATTGTAGTGTTGTTGTCAAAACATGCCAGGACCATAATAGTCCAATTGAGATCTGAGCCACAGTTGGCTGGATGGGTTACAGAAAAAATTGCATCTGATTGATAATAAATGCTTAACTCTCTTAGCAGCTGTCACATCTATAATACTGCATAATGTAATTTTATCGACTGATAATTATAATTTAATTTCAATTTATTGCAGTTTACTCCATTACTGTATAGATTTGTTCCCAGTTGCAAATCAAATTTCATTATCTCGATCTGGGAAGTGGGGTTATCTTGAAGAAGCAGGGGAGAAATAGAATGCGCAACCGAATATTTAAAGGACCGCCCTCCTTGGATGAAAAGTCATTTCCCCTGAAGTGGAAGGGATGATAGAATAAAACTCCTCACTGTGAAAACGCAGTGACAAACTGAAGAATGTTAATCCGCTATTGAAAATGTCTTGATATTTGCTAAATGCAATGTGGATTCACAGAGCTACAAAGAGACAACTAACTGGAATGTAATCAAACATGTTTATAATAGGCAATCAGATAAAAAGTGGGGGAGTAATGAGTTCGCAGTAAGGTAATTTATATATCTGTATATATTTATCGAGTGCTGGTAGTGAGGTAATATATAGAATTTAATAGAAGGCTAATGGGACCTGAGTTTGATTCCCAGCTTGGGTCATTGTCTGTGGGGAGTCTGCATGTTCTCCCCATGTCTGCGTGGGTTTCCTCTAGGTGCTCCAGTTTCCTCCCACAGCCCAAAAGATGTGCTGGTTAGATGGATTAGCCATGCTAAATTCTTCCTTGATGTACCTGAATAGGCACCAGAGTGAGGCGACTGGGAGGGTTTTCACTGTAACTTCATTGTAGTGTTAATATAAGCCTACTTGTGACACTAATAATAAATAAACTTAAACTTAAATTGTTTTACCATCACGACTAACAAAAGCAACTCAAGCCCATGGGGAAAGACTAGAGAATCCTGGGCAGCATTTTATCAGAAGCTACCAACAGGAACATAGGAATTAGGAGCAAAAGGAGGCTAATTCAGCCCTTTGAGCCTGCTCTGCATTCAATCAGATCATGGCTGATCTCTCCCTGGTCTCAAATCCACCTCTCCACCTGTTCTCCACATCCTCTTACCCGTTTTTTACTAGAAGTATGTCTTTCTCCTTCTTGAGACCATTCAACAAATCAAACTCCACTGCGCTATGGGGCAGCAAGTTCCACAAGTTCACCACCCTCTGCAAGAAGAAGTTCCTCCTGATTTATTTACATATTTATATTTATTAGTCGCAAGTAAATGTACATTAACACTGCAATGAAGTCACCACGTTCGGCACCTATTCGGGTACACTGATGGAGAATTTAGCACGGCCAATGCACCTAACCAACATGCCTTTCGAACTGTGGGAGGAAACTGGAGCACCCAGAGGAAACCCACGCAGACTTGGGGAGAATGTGCAAACTTCACACAGACAGTTACCCAAGCCGGGAATTAAACCTCAGTCCCTGGCACTGTGAGGCAGAGATGTTAACTGCTGTGCCACCATGCTGCCCATCCCTCCATTTTAAATCTATCGCTCTCAATCTGTGACTTCTTTTTCTGGATTGCCCCATAAGAGGAAATATTTGGTCTACATTATCAATCCCTTTTAAAATTTTATATACTTCGATTAGATCCCCTTTTATCTTTCTAAACTCCATCAGGTCACAGTGACCGCCACTCAATAGCAGCCCAGAACTGCTGGTTTAATCAGAGGCTAAGGCTGCAGGAAGAAGATGGTGCCTCCATGTTGAGGTACTCTTGAAGGCCATATGAGTCTTTTTAATTTGATGTACCAAAGCCAGGAAAACCATTTGGAGGGGCAAACTTTCCAGTGGTGCCAATGGAGCTGCGGGTGTGACCATTGCCATTGGGAGACCTCGCTGTGGGACGTGGAGCTGTGATAAAGGAACCCATTGGGATACATACCACCACAATCTGCCTGGCAGTCTCCCCACACTGAGGCAGTCATTTCCTAAAGCTGGCAAAACGTTGACGGGGGCACAAAGCAGCAGATAATTGGCCAATTAATTGGTTTAATTGGCTGCCCGCCTGTCTGCCTCTAGGCAGCAGATGGCAACCTTTCGTTAGGACTCCCACCTCTCTGTCCATCTCCAGAGAGGCTGGAGGAATCCAGCCCAAGGTAAGATGGAGGGCCAGCAGAGAGACAATATATACTTTAACAGAAGATTTATAACAAGCTTGTGAAATACAAAGCTTTGATTCAACCCAATGATTCTAATTACCTCACAAACCACAAGAATAATGCTTGAGAAGTTTATTAACTCCTGCAGGACTGCCAAATTGAATTATTACTTTAAACCCCATATGCCTTCTATGTGTTATTGTTGATAATGTATGAGGTGATATTTTATCTGTGTAAAATTAGTTGCTATTTACTTTCCTTGTGATTTTTCAGTGATCCCTTTTATAAACTAAACAGGGACAAAATGCGCATTGGTTCTCTTCCAAATTTTAATAATGCATTCCTGGTGAAAAGTAATGGTTAGTTGGGTCGAGTCTTCGCAGATGACTGGAATACAATTGCAGCAAAAGTGGATGCACTTCACTGCCAATATTTTCAGGAATCCACATGGAATATTAATTCTAAATGACTTTTGTAGCCCAAATGGTCACATGATTACTTACAGGGTAACATGACCAAAGCACAGGAGTTCTGACTGGAGTGCGAGGGATTAGTGTAAGAAGCACTCAGAGTACTGAATAGACTATTGTTGCTGTAAGTCCTTGGTTACCAGTTGCTAAAACCCAGCATCATTACATGGTAGAGGGAATTGGCAGCACGGCACAACGACCTCACTGCATCAACCTGCCCGTGTTCAATGAAAACACTGCGGACATCTGGGCCAAGTTTGAAGAGAACTAGGTGCATCTGTTGTGGTGTCAGATTATCGGACAAATCAAAAAGATCTTACACATTATTAAATATAATGGGGTCCAAAGCCATCAAGAAGTTTGTATCATTTGACTTTCGAATGGAAAGGAAAAAGAGGATCCAGCAGTAACTCTAAAAAACTTTGAGAACATTTGCCTGCCAGTGAATAATACTGAACAGGCAAGTGTTCAACGCAACAAACCAAAGATCTGATGAATTGATGTTATTAAACTAGAAAGAGTGCAGAGAAGATATATGAGAATGCTACTGGGACTTGATGGTTTGAGTTATAAGGAGAGGCTGGATAGACTAGGACTCTTTTCTCTGGAGTCCAGGAGGTGATCTTACAGAGGTCTATAAAATAATGAGGGACATAGATCAGCTCGATAGTCTATATCTTTTCCCAAAGATAGGGGAGTCTAAAACTAGAGGGCATAGGTTTAAGGTGAGAGGGGAGAAAGTCCAGGGAGCATTTTTCTCACACAGAGGGTGGTGACTGTCTGGAACAAGTTGCCAAAGATAGTAATAGAGGTGGGTACAATTTTGTCTTTTAAAAAGCATTTAGAAGTTACATGAGTAAGATGGGTATAGAGGGATATGATCCAAATGTGGGCGATTGGGACTAGCTTAGGGGTTTGAATAAAAAGGGCAGCATGAACAAGTTGGGCCAAAAGGCCTGTTTCCATGCTGTAAACCTATATGACTCTATGACAATCGTAAAAAGAAATCTTGAAAATCTTAGCTAAGAAATGTATGTTCGGTGCCCGTTGTTGTTCAGGGTGAGTTATTCAAGAATCAAATAGTTTGTGGGGTCCACGGTGATCTAGCTGGCAAACCTTTGCCATCTAGAAAGGTTTGACATTGCAAGCAGCCAATAACATCTGCTTGTTCAGTGAACAGTCTGTAAAAGCAGAAAGGAGTTCAGGGAGGAGACAAAATTTTTCACATTATAGGACATGCCATGGCCCAACTTTGGCAGCCATCATCTTCAGAACAGAACTTTATACTTGGTATTTGGTAAATGCTGCAACAAATTGAAACTACAACAGTTCTCTTTTGATATCTGCCACGTTGCAGCTGGTCAGTCCTCCAAGGTTAGGAGCATCAGAAAGGTGAACTGGAACTTAGCCAGAGAAACCCCACTGAGCCCCCAGACAACACTCTATTGAGAGAATGTTGACACCATCACAGTAAAGGCCTTGATTTCACCATCCTGAACATGAAGATTAAGATTCACACCAGAGAGAAGTGTAATCACACGGGAATTAACACCACTGCCTCACAGAGCCAGGAATCCAGGCTCAATTCCACCCTCAGGTGATTGTGTGGATGATATGGAGGTGCCGGCATTGGACTGGGGTCAGCACAGTAAATAGTCTCATAACACCAGGTTAAAGTCCAACAGGTTAATATGATAGCACAAGCTTTTGGAGCATTGCTCCTCCATCAGGTGAAGGATGAAAGAGCAGGGATAGGGTCTGTGTGGGATTGTTGTCAGTGCAGATTTGATAGGCCAAATAGTCTCCTCCTATACTATAAGGATTCGATAATTGCCCAAAAACTTGCTATGGGAACTATACCCATATGCAGCACCGTACCCCAATACCAATGTGAACCCTATAGCAGACAATCCATCCACTCTGAAGATTGGCCTCTCTTCATTTCATATAGTGGATGAGAACTTAAGGCCACTCTGAGGTCTTCAGGCCAGCATCACACTGAGGCTCATCAACTTGGTCCAGCAATACATGCGCTGTGAACACCAGATGCCAGAAGTGAGAGAGTAAAATACCTCTGAAACTACAGTGTCATTGATGAATTACCAGTATTACTCCATATGAGACTAGATGACTCGGTACCATTAACAGCTAGTGCTCCGAGAAGTGTAGAAATAGTCACGAATCAGAAAATTGTCAATGAGCTGCATCAGATTAGGCACTAGGTATCATAGGTACTACTGACAAGATCACAGAATGGGTTTCAGCTACGATGGCAGCAGTAAGAAAAGGTAGCACAGTCAGGGTGTGCATTGACCCAGTGCACTTGAACAAAGCACTGTTCAGACATGATCATCTTCATAGAACAGGGAAACAACATGTCTAACTGTTGGTAGACATGTCCAATGCTAAGGATTTCAGCATTCCCAATGTGAAATGCAGGTTTGCCAGATCCTACTTGATGAAAATCCTCAAAACAGACCACATTCATGTTTCCAATATCTAGATATCATCTTTTCATATTTTCTATGGGATCTCCACTGCCCCCAACATTGAAAAAGAGCACATCTGTGAAGCCTCCTCCTCTAGTGACTTATTTGTTTGTTTATTCCATCTATTACTTGATGTTTATGCTGTTTGGCATATAAACAGTCCTGTTGTGGCTCCAATGGATTGACACCTCATTTTTTAGATCTGTCTGGTGTTACTGAAAGCATGCACTCCTGCACTCTTCGACGAGTCAGGGTTGATCCTTTGGCTTGATGGTTGTGGAGGATAGGGTGGACCATGACATCACAGATCGTGGTTGAATATAATGCTTTTGCTGCTGATGCTTCATGGATGCCCAGTCTATTTGAGGTTTATCTCATTCAGCATGATGGTAGTGCCCCATAACTCAATGAAGAAGATGGGACTTTGTCTGATACTGTCATGGACAGATGTGCCTGTGGCAGGCAGGTTGGTGACGATGAAGTCAAGTATGTTTTCCTCTCTTTTTGGTTCCCTCACCACCTACCACAGCCCCAGCCTAGAAGCTGTGTCCTTTAGGACCTGATTAATTTGGCCTGTGGTTGTACGACCGGGCCACTCTAGGTGATGGACATTGAAGCCCCGACACCCAGGGTATCCTTGCTCCTCTGAATGCTCCCTCCAAGTGGTGTTCAACATAACAGAGTGTTGATTCATCAGTGGGTGGGAGGGTGAGGGAGTACGATATGGTAATTGTCAGTTTTCCTTGCCCATGTTTGACCTGCTGCCATGAGACTTCATGGGGTCTAGAATCATTGTTCAGAACTCCCAGGAGGACCCCCTCCTGGCTGCAAACCAGGGCGATGCCACCTCTTGTGATGATCCCAGACATACCCAGGAATGGTGATGATGGTATCTGGGATGTTGTATGTAAGATATGATTCCATGAGTATGGCTATGTTAATTGACCAGTCAGTGAGGCAATTCTCCCAGTTTTGGCACAAACCCCCAAAAGTTAATAAAGGAGGACTTTGCAGGGTCAGTGGTGCCTAGATTGATGCCAGTTGGTCCGTCCATTTTCATTTTTTTTTCATCACAATTGAATACAACTCAGTGATTTGCTAGGTCAGTTCAGATGGCATTTAAGAATCAACCATGTTACTGTAGATTTGGAATTACATGTAGGCCAGACCAAGTAAGGATGACAGATCTCCTTTGTGAAAGGTCATTAGTGATCTAGGTGGGCTTTTCTGACAATTGGCAATGGTTTCGTGTTCATCATCAGACTTTTAATTCCAAATGTTTTCACTGTTTTCATTTGCCTTGGTAGGATTTGAACTTGGCTCTCAGACTATTACCCTGGGTCTTTGCTTTATTAGTCCAGTGACAATATCACTGTGCCAATACCTCCCCACTGATTTTTTTTTAAATTGCTTATATTAAGCAGTTAAAGTAAATAGTTCAAGATTCCACAAATATAACTGAAAAAATCATTTCAGATGAAGGATTAGTGTGTTAGAAAGCCATTGCATTGCATGGCTCCAAGCATTTAGAAAATAGTATTTTCATTTGTAATTGTTATCCCCAGTATGCTACATATAGGGAGCCTTTATACAGATAAGCATATTGGAAATAAAAACAAATTGTGCATGTTAAAAATATCAAAGGATACGGGGATAATGTTAGTTGAAGAAGGTCAGCTATAATCTCGTTGATTTGATTTAATTTTGATTTGGTTTATTATTGTCATATGTATTAGCATACAGGGAAAATATTGTTCCTTACATGCTGTCCAAACAAAGCATACCATACCATTCTTTTACCAAAGGTTGGGGAGTCTAAAAACTAGAGGGCATAGGTTAAAAGTGAGAGGGGAAAGATACAAAAGTGTCCAGAGGGACAATTTTTTCACATAGGGAGTGGTGAGTGTCTGGAACAAGCTGCCAGATGTGGCAGAAGAAGCGGATACAATTTTATCTTTTAAAAAGCATTTAGATAGTTACATAGGTACAATGGGGATCGAGGGATATGCAGGCAATTGGAATTGGTTTAGGGATTTTAAAAAAAAGGACAGCATGGACAAGTTGGGAGAAAGGACCTGTTTCCATGCTGTAAACCTCTATGACTATAGATAGAGAAGGTATATAAGATGAGAAAAACTGTCGATACGATAGACAAGTGAATGCTTCCTCTCATGGAGCATTCTAGGATGAGAGATCATAGTCTTGGGTAGCAAATTTAAAACAGAGTTGAGGGGAAACTACTTCTCCCAAAGTGTTGTGAATCTGTGGAATTTGCTATCCCAAAGCATGGTGGATGTTGGACACTGAGTAAGTTTAGGAGGAGTTAGACAGATTTTTAATAGATAATGGGTTAAAAGGTCCCAAATGGGGGAAGGCAGAAAAATGGGGGTGAAGAGCATATCAACCAGGATCAAATGGCAGAGCAGACTTGAAGGCCAAATGGCCGAAATCTGCTCCTATATCTTATGAACTTATGAAGGAAAGGAGAGAGTGCAGAATGTAGTGTTACTTTCATAGCTAGGATATAGAGAATGATCAACTGAATATATGGTTGGTCCATTCAAAAGTCTGACAGCAGCCGGGAAGAAGCTGTTCTTGAATCAGTTGTACGTGACTTCAGATTTTTGTATCGTTTTCCCGCCGAAAGAAGATAGAAGAGACTATGTCTGGGGTGCATGGGGTCCTTGATTAGCTGGTTGCTTTTCCAAGGCAGCCAGAAGTGTAGACAGAGTTGATAGATGGGACACTGGTTTACGTGATGGATTGGGCTTTGTTTACAACTGTTTGTAGTTTCTTGCAGTCTTGGGCAGAGTAGAAGAAATACCAAGCTGTGATACAACTGGAAAGAACAATTTCTATGGTGCATCTTTAAAAATTGGTAAGAGTTGTAGCGGCGAGGCCAAATTTCCTTAGTCTCCTGAGAAAATAGAGAGTCTTGGTGGATTTTCTTAATTGTAACTTCGTTGTAGAGGGACCAGGACTGGTTGTCTGGACACCTAAAAACTTGGAGCTCTCGACCATTTCCACTTCATCCCTAGCAATATAGATAGGGTCATGTCCTCCATTGCGCTTCCTGAAGTCGATGACTATCTCCTTAGTTTTGCTGATATCGAGGGAGGGATTATTGTTGTCACACCAATTCACCAGATACTCTATCTCGTTCCTATACACCATGTCATCATTGTTTGAGATCTAACCCACTACAATGGTGCCTTCAGCAAACTTGAATATCGAGTTGGAGGGGAATTTGGCCAGTCATAGGTGAATAAGGAATGTATTAAGGGGCTGAAGACTCAGCTTCGGGGTTGAGGATAATCATGGAGAAGGTGTTGTTGCCTATCCTTACTGATTGCAGTCTGTGGGTTAGGAATTCTAGGATCCAGTTGCAGAGGGAGGAGCCAAGTCCTAAGCCACGGAGTTTGAAGATGCGTTTCATAGGAATAATGGTGCTGACAGCTGAGCTGTAGTGTTTTAGAATGCATTTACATAGAATGCATTGAACTCATCAGGGACGGGTGTATTGGTGCCAGTAATTCTATATGTTTCATCTTGTTGTCTGTTATGACTTAGAGGCCTTGACATAGTCGGTGGGAGTCAGTGTGGCTAACATGGGACTCTAGCTTGGTTCAGTACTATTTCTTGGCATCTTTGATTGTTCTCCAGATAGATCATGTCCTGGATTTCTTGTATAGGTCAGGGTCACCTGACTTGAACGCCTCAGACCTGGACTTCAGCGAGCAGTGAATTGTTCGAATGTAACCGGTGACAACTTTGTATTGCATACAATGAAACTAATGGGGACAGGATGTAAGGGTCAGCTGACACAGTAAACCACGGAACCAATTATAGAGTGATGTAATAGTCAGCTGACCAACTGATTCTCTATAAATAAAGAATTATGTAGAATTGTGGGGAGCTTGGAGTGGCTCAAGGCAATACTCCAAGTTTGGAGTAATGATATTTCTTCATTAAACCCTTTCTTTGATTTATAAGTGGGAGTAAGTTTTGTTGTATTTTCATTAGCTGCATTTTGAAGAGAGTTCCTTCTGAAGAAACATGGGTGTCCCCGTTCATCCATGGTTTCCAATTGGGAAACACGTAGATTTACTTCTTGCATTGAATGGTTAGGAGGTGGGAGGTGGGTGGGAGAGGGGAGGTGGGGGAGGGAGAGGGAGACGGGGAAGGGAGAGGGGGAGGAGGTGACTCAAAGGGCTGAATGGACAACTGCTGCTCCTATGTCTGATGTTCCAATGTTCTATTTACCTATCTGTTCAACATGAAACGCACAAGAATTCAGATATGGTAATTTCAACTTCTCTCTTTGGACTGAAAACCCACAGGATTGGGGGTACAAAATTCCAAATATTACTCTTAACTGACTTTGATGGAGAGTAACCTTGGCAAGAGTGTAGAACTAATATTGTATCTGATCCTGACAGTTCCTTAATGTATGGGTTATGTTAAAATTGGCCCTATGAGGCTTAATTAATATCCTACACACCATTTGATCCCCATCTTGGACCCATGCAATTTAATTGACATGTTAAAAATACATTTTAAAGAAAGGAATTTTACATAATCATGTGAGCCAAAGCCACATTGGTTAAATTAAAGAAAAATTCTAATTTTCACAATATGGGTGGCACGGTGGCATGGTGATTAGCACTGCTACCTCACAGTGCCAGGCAGCCGAGTTCAGCTGGCCGTGAATCACTGTCGTGTGAAATTTGCATGTTGTCCCCATGTCTGTGTGGGTTTCCTAAATGCTCTGATTTTCTCCCAGTGTGGGTTGGGTTGATAGGCCTTGATAAATTGATGGTAGCATTAAGGGGATTAGCAGGATAAATCTATGGGGTTACAGGAATAAGACCAGGGTGGGATTGTGCTTGGTGCAGACTCAACGGGCCACTGGCCTCCTTTTGCACTATTGGGATTCTATGATTCAATGATATTTTAATTCCTTTGTGAACTAAAAGATGGAACAAGCTGAAGTTGCATAAATTTCTCTTGTCTAAAGAACTACTAAAACTATTCCTTCATTTTCATGTCATTATACAGTAATGCTGAAGAACTGTACATATTTACAGGAATAAACACTTACCTTTGTGTATGTGCCAAGGCAGCAGTGACATCTGGGAGTATGAATTAATATGGAAGTTTCAAGGAATCCAGAGACAAGAGATCATTTATTGATCAGTACATTTATTTTTTTATGAAGTGCAGTTTTTAAGAGACTGGCCACAATGAAGCAACTGTTATAAAAGTGACTGTCAACAATAAATTTATTGGTTTCAAAGGCAGCACACACAATAATACTGTATTATATTGGTGAACTGTTGATAGAAAACATATTAAAAAGGGACTGGTTAATATGCATTGCTGTTGTAAAATTGACTATCCATTGTAAAGTTTGCTGTTATAAATGTTCTATCCAATGGTTCCGTCCATTATGTTTCCTTCAATCATGTATAGCAAATAAAGGGTGGGATAGTGAAATTTGGAGGCAATGTAAGCTTGTCAGATTTCCCAATTTTATTTGTTTACTCGTTCATGGGACATGGGTGTTGCCGGCTGGCCAACATTTATTGCCAATCTCTAGTTACCTTTGGGTTGAGAGTCTTCCACATTGCTGTGGCTCTGGAGTCACATATAGGCCAGACCAGGTAAGGATGGCAGATTTCTTTCCCTAAAGGACGTCAGTGAACAAGATGGATTTCTCTGACAATCAACAATAGTTTCATGGCCATCAGTAGATTTTTAATTCCAGATATTGTAATGAGGATATGTGATTGGAAGATAACATAAATTAAGGCCTAACCAAGAAACTGATAGATTTGTCATTTCCCCTTAGTCTTCAGCAGTTTACTAAATTTCTTTCCCACAGAATGCATGTTGTGTGGATTCCTTATCATCCCAGGCAACTGAATCATAATCATAGAATCCCCACAGTGCAGAAGGAAGCCATTTGTCTCATCTGTTCTGCACTTACAACAATCCCACCCAGCCACATTTGTGTAACTCCACATATTTTACCGTGCTAATCCCCCTGACATTGAGGGACAATTTAACATGGTCAATCAGCCTGACTCAAACATCTGCGAACTGTGAGGGGAAACTGAATCATCTGGAAGAAACCCATGTGGACATGGGGAGAATGTGCAAACTCCACACAGAGAGTGACCCAAGGCCAGAATTGAACCTGGTCCCTGGTGCTATGGGGCAACGGAACTAAACGCTATGTCACTGTGTCTTAGATTACTATAGCAAGCCTAAAACCACTTGTGGATAGACAGTATTTCACTTGTGAAGTAATATGAGCAAATGATTTTTTTTTGTTTCCTAAGCATGACTATGCATTTTCACCTTCTCAATTAAGACATTAAAGCTCTCCTGTTTATTCAATTGATAAAAATAACACCAAGTGTGGATTTGAGGCAGACTGAGCAGGGAAGTGTTATATTAACTGATTCACTGTGAGTATGGCAATGACTTCTACCAATCCTGAGTTAGAAAGGGAAATAATATCTGTCAGGGCTCTTGCTGCTGATCCATAGCCAGTAACCCTGCTGGGACCATAAAGATACCAAGTGAGGACAACATCACAGTCAACTATGAGATCCAATCTGTTGAATATTCTGCCAACATTCTTTGCCTAAAGTTTACACTTATAGAATGGTCACAGAGATGAGGTGCCAGTACGTGCTTAATCTAATTGAAACTACATGACAGCCTTACACAGTTGAATGTCAGATGTCACTTTTGCCTATGTGTCATGCGGTTGTGGGTTCAAGTCCCAGGTGTGAGTGCAAAATTTAGATTGACACTGTTGTACTAATGAGAGTGTGTTGCACTGTCGAATGGGTTGCCTTTAGGATGAGATATTAAAATGTGGTCTAGTTTGCACTCTCAGGTGGGTGAAAAAAAGCCTGTTTCACTAATCGTAAAAAAACAGGAGTTCTGCCTGCTGTCTTTCCCAATATTTACTCCTCATCCAACAATACAATAACAAGTCATTGACATTCTTTCGATGTAGCCATCTGTATTGGTTGCTCATGGCTTTTCCGCTAGGAGACTAAAGGCATTTTAATTATTGTTTCACAAAATAACCCTGTTTAGTCCACAATTTACAATTCCAAGCTCTCTATCATCTCTCATTTTAATTCTCTGGCCACTCTCAGTCTGATCTATTTGCAATCTCATGGACTGTGTTAATGAAGTTCAATTTAAGCTCAAGAAACAACACAGTATCATTTAAGTCAGCCCTTTACAGCCTTTCAGAATCAGTATTGAGACAACCATTTGTAACATGACCCATTTTCCTCAACCTGCCTCCTATGTCCCCTCATGCCCCCATGCCAAGCTCTGTCCTTCCACCTACCCTCCATGTCCCCTTATAGCTGAAGTCCTATTAATTATTAGAATATTGGAACAGTTGCTCCTCATATGAAAGTTTGATTAACAGCTCTGATTCTGATCTCTACAGTCAATTTCACAATGTTTGTTGACACAAGTTAAGTGATTCCCCCTACTCACCCATATCTCCATCATCACAGATGATGCCTGACCTACTGAATATTTACAGCATTTTCTGTTATTTCATAATCACATTGCTGCTTGTAGGACCTCTCTGTGAGTAAATTGATTGCTTCCCCTTCTGCATTATAGCTATGCCAGATATCCAACGTGCTTGATTGACTGCAATGTACTTTGAGATGTCCGAGGTTATAAAATACATTTGATAAATGCAAGAGGTGGCACAGTGGCACAGTGATTAGCACTGCTGTCCTACAGCACCAGGAACTTGAATTCAATTCTGGTCTTGGGTCACTGTCTGTGTGGAGTCTGCACATTCTCCCCATGTTTCTGGATTTCCTCTGGGTGCTCCAGTTTCTTCCCACATTCCAAAGATGTGCAGGTTAAGTGGATTGACCATGCTAAATTGCTAGTGTCCCAAGGTATGTAAATTAGAGGGATTAGTGGACAAATAAGTAGGATTACAGGAATAGGCCTGAATAGGATACTCTGTCGGGCAGTCAGTGCAGATTTGATAGACCTGTTGAGCCTGTATATTATTTGCTTCATTTATGCAAAGACTTAAATTGCCTTCCTCTAGTCAAAGAAATGAATGGACCCAACAGGCCGAATGGCCTCCTTCAGCACTGTAGGGATTCTACAAAACCCTTCTTTCTTTTGGAAAAGGAGTAAAACTGAGGAAAAGCAGACATTCACAAGCTTACCGGAAATTAATGTTGTGAGCTAAGTTTCTTCAGCCTTGTTTAAGGGCAACACTTTACCAATGGAAATCACAACTTTTTGCTTGTTTTAGAGGCCCTAGAGTCTTTGTGCCTGGCATTTGCAAAGTAGTCAATTATATTAAGAACTCTTTAAAGAACATTGCCTCAAAGCAGCTGCAAAGACAGATCAGCGAAGCTAAGGTTTTATTTGATTAGTTCACAGATGAAATGAATTCTCCAGCAGAGCTCTGGCCAACATTGCATTGAGGCTCCACATCAATATTATCCAACATACTGCTGCAGGTTAAGTGAACCATATTATTAATGTTACTCAAGACACATGGCCACAGTGCAAAGCTGACCCGATCCTCATTTTTCCCAGACTTAATCCTCATATCATGTGTTTGAATTCCTCAGCATTTTGTTTTGCAGCTGGCTATGAAGCTATATTTACAGTGTTTTATATGAAGGATTACCTGTCACTGATATGCCTGTAGCTTTTCATTCCATTTTGAAAGAACCTTCATTGCCCATATAATATCCAAGCACATGGAGTATGCCAACATGATGGTTTGCAAGTGTATCCGATGATAGATAGAGCAATAGTTTGAGAGAGCTATTCACTGAGGATGTTCCCTTTAACAGATTTTTCCATTTACCTTCTCCGTAAGGATTGGTAAGTAATTTTGATAATGAGAAAAAGTTTGTTCTTTGATTTGTAAGAGTTATAAGTATGAATTATATGTTACATTGTGTATATGGGAGAGGGGGTTGGTGCCGTTTGCTTTGCAATGAATGGGAAGACAGGAGGTTTGTAGCTTTGATGAATGTCACTTAGTCGTTCTTCAATTCTTGCCATATGATTAGGAAGGCACAGAAAGGCTATGGCTCTTCCTCTGCTCTTTCAATCAATCCACCAGTAAGATGACTTTTCCAGGACTGTCCTGCTGAATAGCGCATTGATATGGTTCATCATGGGCAACATAATTGAAAGTGAATTACCTTATCACATTACTACCTAAGGGATACAAACAGGCCACGGGCTTGGGAACATATCAACTATCTCTTCTTCTGTCCAATATGAGTGTAATAAATGCTGACAGCCAGATGTCCTCCCTCCCCCTCCTTTCAACAGAGATGGATCTATTTCTAATAATAAAAAAACGGATATGGGGAACAGGTGGGGAGTGGATTTGAGACCAGGGAGAGATCAGTGATGACCTGACTGAATGGTGGAGCAGGCTCAAAGGGCTGAATTTGCCTACTTCTGCTCCTAATTCTTATGTTCCAATGTAACACGACTCAGATTAAGGAACCCAGTCTTATTTGCTCTGTGCTGATGGAAGCTTTCATTTCTGAACTGCTTTGCGGATGGAAGTCAGAGTGATTTCCGCAGGACAATTGGACAGGTGCAATCTGGTTCTGCTCAGCATCTGTGTGTAGGACGTGGGTGAAATTTCAAATCTATTTTACAGATTTCTGAGGTCATGGGAGAATATAGTACTGCTCAATTTCTGATGCGCATGTTTAGTGCTGGGGCTCTGCAGATCAGCAAAGTTTGCTGCATGCAAAGCTTCAAACCACCAGCAAGGTAGACGTTAATTAGTGCAATTTAATTCAAAAATTAAGCAAAGTAGATTTGAGTGAAGTATAATGTCTGTAATCCAAAAGAGACTGGATGTCCGGTCAATAGAGGATAGATAATGTGTTGGGAACAAAGTCTGTCTGGGATTCACCATTGAGAGGAGGACACAGCTAAGCATGATTGCTACGCAGTTGCTGCGTGATTATTAGTGTGTCCCTTTATTCGGCCTATTTAGTTAACGTTGAACTCCACTCACCTGGAAAGATCTCTTCCTCCTTCTCAACCACTAACTAACTGCATATTGAATGTCAGATTAACAAAATGGTGCGTGTAAACTTTCAAACTCGCTATAGAACCTTCTGCCCTCCCCCAATCACTACACAAACTTTCCACTTGACACATCTGCTGTCACTGACCCTTCTCCCTGTGTTACTCCCACCCCCATCCCACTGTTACCCTAGACCCTACTGTCATCCACCTTCATATGGCCTCCCTCAACTCAAACGACACCTACCCCCTTCTGTTTATCTGGGCTTTCTACGAGTTTGACACCATGACCCTCGCCTTCCACAAACCCCTCCCCCCCACAACTGCAGCCCCCCCACCCCCATCCATGAAAATTTAACATACTGGACTATCACTTTGGACCTGACAACCTAACACCCCACTCACACCTTTGATGGTTACTGGTTTTACACCCTCAATTCACAGTGGGCAGCACATGGAGTGGCAGTGCTGGTATTGGACTTGGGTGGGTGCAGTAAGAAGGCTCACACCACCAGGTTAAAGTGTGACTCACCTAAGGAATGAGCAGCGCTCTGAAAGCTCGGTGATTCCAAATAAACCTGTTGGACTTTAACTTGGTTCGTGAGATTTCTTACAATGCCTATGCTCAGTTTTGCTAAAGAATACAAAAAGGGATGCCAACATTGACCATTGGGAGTCCTGTGCCACCCTTAAAGTCCCAAGAACAGAATTCCTACAGTCTATCCTGATGTCACGAAACTGAATTTTTGGCACCACAGCGAATTCTGCTGCTCTCTGCTGAATGATTCTGCCTTACATTCCCGCTGTTTCTCAAGCGATATAAAATGAATTGGCACACCAGCTTTACATCCGCAGAAAGAAATGCCTCACACGTGCAATTATGCATCCGACTCAAGTTGTACAAATGTTAACCACAAACAAGCTGGTGTCGTATTTTGTTGCACGTGAGTTATGTTGCATTTTTTGCCCGTTTGTATCTCATTGCTCTGCTCTGCTCGCCATTCTGATCTGTGGGAACTGTCTGCTGTTCATTTCCTGTCTGGAGGAGTGGGAGGGAAAGGGTGGTGGAATCTTCAGAAGCCTGTGCTGAGTTTGCAGCTGCATACCTTGAACTGTGTGCTCTGTGTGTGTGTGACATGAGCTTTGAACAGGACTGAAATCCAGAAAACTCTTCCCTTTCTCACAGACTGGTACATACTCCCAGCAAAAAAAAACGGTTGAGGCTGAGGTGGATTAGTTCCTTCAACAAAGCAGCTGGATAAAGATCTGGTTGGAAATGAAATTGATGGTTACAACGAGAGGCATAAATTGAATTGTCAATTATTGCGTGAGGCACTCTGCTTACTGTACGCTGAGCGGAGCAAGAATGTTGCAGAGGAATAAGAATTTCAGGGTCGGATTGTGGAAAACTGAGGACAGATGAAAACTCTAGAGGTTTTCCTCATTGGGAGGTCCATCCCTGAATCCCTAAAATCAGATTTCTCTTCCTGTCATGGTTCTGATCAGAATTACAAATTGCCCCCTCTGCGATGGCACAGTGGTTAACACTGCTGACTCACAGGACCCGGATTCAATTCTGGCTTCCAGTGACTGTCCATGTAGAGTTTGCACACTCTTTCCATAGCTGCCATGACCTCTGACCTCTGGGTAAGTGTTCTCCAAGGTGATCTTCACGGCGCACGACAACGCAGAGTCACTGAGCAGAGGCTGATAGCCAAGTTCCACGTACATGAGGATGGCCTCAACCAGGATTTTGGGTTCATGTCACACTATATGTAATCCCCATGATTTGCCTGGGCTTGCATTGCCTGGGCTTGTAAAATCTCACGAACCGTTCTGACTGGTGACAATCCACATCTCATTGACCTGTGCTTAACCCTTTCTTTATTCATATTGTCTGTACTTTTAAGACTTGATTAGCTGCAAAGACTCGCATTCCAACCATTATTTTGTAAATTGAGCTTGTGTCTTTATATGCCCTGTTTGTGAATAGAACTCCCACTAACTCGATGAAGGAGCAGAGTTCCAAAAACTAGTGGTTTTTGCTATCAAATAAACCTTGGACTTTAACCTGGTGTTGTGAGACTTCTTACTGTGTTTACCCCAGTCCAACGCCAGCATTTTCACATAACATCTATTCATAGCCAGAATGTTAGCCATAACAATTTCTCATCCTACCCTTGCATTGCTATCTCTGGTGCCTCTGTAGGATCTATCCTACGCTCCCCACCTCTATTTCTCATCTGGATACTTCCATCATGACATTATCAGAAGACAGCCCATTTTCCACGTGTGCTTTGGTGAAACCCAGCTCAACCTTATGACCACCTCTCTCAACACCTTCACTGCTTCTCACTTGCCAGACTGCTTGTTCAAAATTACAGTATCTTGGAAAGTGTGGTGATCAACAAGTGGAGAGATAAAAGAACTATTTATTAACAGAAATAAAGAAGTAAGAGAGTGAGAAAGCTGTGCCCGATTACTTCAACTCCAGCCTTCAGACTGCCGGGGATTCTTGCATTTTGACCTAATTGGTCAAACAGGTCACTTGATCCTCTGAAAACCCACTCTATTAAGGGGGCTTATTACTATATATCCTCATTTATACTGTCTCTGCTCATTCTTCCAATCACACTGTGATTTCTCTGCATTGAATTTTAACATACCTCCCATATCACAAGCCTTCTCTATGTCCTGTTGTAATCTATCGCTGTCCACCTCACTGTTAACTATTCATCCAGTGTTTATATTATCTGCAAATTTTGTAATTGTGTCTTCTGCATCCTGGACAACCAAGTCAAAGCCATCAATAAATATCCAGAAAAGCAGTGGTCCTGGAACCAAGTCCTGCAGAACACCAGTATATGGTTTGATTTGATTTAATTTAGTATTGTCACTTGCATTGGTGAAAAATATTGTTCCTTGCATGCCAAATAGACAAAGCATACTGTACATAGGGAAGGAAAGGTGAGTTGTAGTGTTACAGTCATAGCTAGGGAATAGCTATGTAGTGTAAAATGTAGTGTTACAGTCATAGGTAAGGAATAGAGAAAGATCAACTTAATGTGAGGTATGTCATTCAAATTTCTGATGGTAGGATGCTTGAGCAGCTTACTCTAGGCTGAAAAATAAATATTCACCACTGCTCCACTTCTTGTCACTTAAATTTATACTCCATGCTGTTACTGTCCCATTTATTTCAGGAGTTATTTTTCAAGCAAGACGAATATCTAGTACTTTTTCAAACATCTCTTAGTGGTCCACATACACCACATTAGCTACAGCGTGCTGATCAACCCTTTATTTTACCTTATCAAGGACGACAAACGAATTTGTTAAAACCAATTTGCCTTTAACGATATTATGCTTTCTTTCTTTCCTTAACTAATTCAAGGGACTTTTAATTTTGTCCTGGATTATCATTTTACAAGTTTTCCCACTGTTGCAATTGACCTGACGAGTCTTCCTTGAGCTTATCCTGACACATGTTTGTAATTTTCCTATCCTCTGGTTTCATCCCCATATCTCGGGAGGATTGGAAGATTCTGGCTAAAGCCCCTGCAATTTCCATCCATATTTCCTCAGCAATCTGGGATACACCCCATCTAGTCCTTGTGATTTATCAACTTTAAGTACAGCCATCAGTTTTAGGACATCCATTTCATTAATTTTTAGCCCACTTTTTCCCTCAGAATAGCTTCTCTTTCACCATGACTTAATCAGCAGCACTCTTCTTTGTAAAAGCAGGTGTAAATGCATTTAGTACAAATATATGGACACACACATAAATATATGAATTCGGAGTAGGAGTAGACCCCTCAAGCCTGCCCCTCCATTCAATAAGAACACACTTGGTCTGATTGTAACCTTAACCTTACATTTCTGCCTACCCCCAATAACTTTTCACACCCCTTGTTATTCAAGAATCTATCTAGCTCTACCTTAAAGATATTCAAAGACTCTGTTTCCACTGTCTTGTGAGGAAAAGAGCTTCAAAGATTCACAAACCTCAGAGAGAAAAATTCTCCTCGTCTTAAACAAGAGAGCACTTATTTTTAAACAGTGACTGCTAGTTCTGGATTCTCCCACAAGAGGAAACATCCTCTCCATATCTTATCGAGAGCTCTCAGGATCTGAAATAACTCGATCAATCATCTCTTACTCATCTAAACTTCAGCACGTACAAACCTAATGTTTCCTCATAAGACAACCTGTCCCTTCTAGTTATTGGTAAATCTTCTCTCAACTGCTTCTAATGTACTTACATAGAAACATAGAACCATACAATGCAAAAGGAGGCCATTTGACCCATTGAATCCCACACAGGCCTATCCCCATAATCCCACACATTTACCCTAGCTACTCCTCCTGACACCAAGCAGCAATTTAGTATGGCTAATCCATCTAACCTGCGCATCTTTCGAGTGTGGGAGGAAACCAGAGCATCCAGAGGAAACCCAGGCAGATATGGAGAAAATGTGCAAACTCCACTCAGGCAGTGACCTAAGGCCAGAACTGAACCTGAGTGCCTGCCACTTTACATCTTTCCTTAAAGAGGGAAACCAATACTATACTATACCTCAGTCATGACCTCTTCCCCCATGAGTTAATCTCAATTTCGGTCCTTAACTGGTCCCACACCCTTGTCTTATTACTTTCTCACTTTTAATATGCTTATATAAGATCTTTGAATTCTATTTTTGTCAACTGTCTGTCTCTTTTCATACTCGCTAACGTCTCATTTCCTTTTGTACATCCTCTCCGAACTTTGTGTTCAGCCTGGTCCTCACTTGTATTATCAATGTGAAATCTGCCATTTGAGCTCCTTTTCTGCATCATCTTTATCTTTTTCATAATCAGGGAGCTCTGTCTTTGTTCTTACTACCTTTCCCTCTCTCGGGAATCTATTTCAACTGTACTCTATGCATTTTATTGTTCAATCATAGTTTTGCTTACCTATGAATGGTTCCAATTTACCTGGGGTGCATCTGCTATTAACCCACTGAAATCATCCCTCCTCCAAGCAAGTATTGTTACTCATTATTTCTTCAGGTCACACAGAGGAGGTTTATTAAGTTGATCTCGAGTAAGGAGTGACTGCCATTTGTGGGATGTTTGAACAAGTTGGACCTTGCAGTTCAGAAGAATGAGAGGTGACATGATTGAAATATATAAGATTTCTAGAAGTTAGACAGGGTAAATCTGGGGGGGGGGGGTGTTTCCACTCATGGGAGAGTAGAGAACCACAGAGCACAGTCACAGAACAAGTGGTTGTTCAATTAAGACAAATTTAAGGAAATGTTTCTTCTCTCAAAGAGTGGTGAATCTTTGGAATTCTTTACCCCAGGAAGCTGTGGAGGCTGAGTCATTGAATATGTTCAAGGGTGAGATGGGTAGGTTTTTAATCAGTTGGAGAATTAAATGTTATGGAACGAAGGCAAAAAAGTGGTCTTTGTGAATGTTAAATCAGCCATGATCTTATTAATGACACAAAGGGATTATTCCTGTTACCATTTCTTATAGTCTTATATTATTTTCCACAGCTAATCTAAATCTTATGATACAATGATCATTGTTTCCTAAGTCTTCTACCACTAACATTGAGCCACTACAACTACTTTGTTATTTCTTCATAGGATGTCAGCATCACTGACAGGGCCAGTATTCATTTCATATCCTGAACTATTCTCGGGAAAACAACCACACTTAAATTTATATTGCATCTTTGATATAATGAAACACCCCCCAAATCACTTCGCAGCAGTATTATAAAACAAAGCAGGCAACATGCCAGTTAATGTGATATTTTGTCACATGGCCAAAAGTTTGATTAAGAGGTAAGTTTTAATGGGTGCCTTAAAGGAAGAAAGCAAGGTAGAGAGGCAGAGTGGCACAGGGAGGGAATTGCAGAGTTTAGGAACCAGGTTACTGATGTTGGAGGGCTAATAACTTGGAATACACAAGAGGCCAGTATTAGTGGAGCACAGATATCTCAAATAGCTGTGGAACTGGAGGAGAGCAGTAGTGAGGAACAAGATCATGAAGGGAATGAAATATCAGAATGAGAATTTTAAAGTTGGGAACTGATGTAAGTTGACAAGCACAGGGATAAAAGGGGAACGCGACTTGCCGTGAGTTAAATGATTGGCATACTGTCTCAGATTCCCTCACGCAGACATAATCTTTTCAGGTTCATAGAAGACACAAATGAGAGATGTAAAGTAGCTTCAAGAGGATTTGGGCAGACTTAGTGAGTGGGTATGAACAGACGGAACATAATGTGGCAAAGTGTGAGATTATCCTGCCTTCTGAGACAAAACATGCAGCTAGTTTTCACCCTCTCTAATGGTGCCTTCTCTGCAACTTGACCTCCAGGTCAATGATTCTGAGTCAAATCTCCCAATCTCGTGAACATTTATTGCAGACCTGTTGGATGGGGAGGGCACAGTAAGAAGTCTCACAACACCAGGTTAAAGTCCAACAGTTTTATTTGGAATTGTGAGCTTTCAGGGCGTTGTTCTTTCACAGGACTGTAACCTAGTGTTGTGAAACTTCTTACTATGTTGCAACAATGACATATTTGTTGTACCATCCTTAACATGTTTTGGTTAAATCCTTAATTATACTATTCAATTATTTATTTTCCATCTTTTTATATATTTTATTAAACATAACACAAGCTCCTGTAATCTGTTAAACCATAGGAATAGAATTGACCTCAAGCTTATAGAGGGTAGAGTGAGGCTGGAGTGCTGGAGAAAGTGGTAGTGAGTATCTTCTTGCATCACTGCAGTTCCACGATTTTTTTTATTTGCTCATTGGATGTGGACTTTACTGGCTAGGCAAGCATTTATTGTCCATCCGTCATTGCTGTTGAGAAGGTAGTGGTGATCTGCCTCCTTGAACTACTGCAGTCTAGTTATTGTCCAAACACTCGTGTGCTGTTAGAGAGGGAGTTCCACGATTTTGATTCAGCAACAGAGAAGATACAGTTCAAAGTCAGGATGGTGTGTGACTTGGTGGAGAACTTGCAAATGGAGGCATTTCCATGCATTTGCTGCCCTTGTCAAAGGACAAAGAAACTTACAGCACAGGAACAGGCCTTTCTGCCCTCCAAGCCTGCACCAACAATGCTGGCTGTCTGAACTAAAACCCCCTATCCTTCCAGGCTCCATATCTCTCTCTTCCCATCCTATTCATGCATTTGCCCTTCAAAAGTCACTATTGTATCTGCTTCCACCACCTCCCCAGCAGCGAATTCCACGCATCCACTACACTCTGTGTAAAAAAACTTGACTTGTACGTCTCCTTTAAATCTGGCCCCTCGCACCTTAAACCTTTTCCCCCTCATAATTGACTCTTCCAAGGACTCTGTCCTTGGAGGAAGTAGTGTTTCTGAGTTTGGGAATCGCATGTGTGAATTTTGAATCTGTGACAGTAACCTAATTCCTTATAATCAGATTCAGCAATCTCTCTCTCCTCATTGTTCTAGAAACACACTGATCAAGAAAATTATCCTGAACACACTTCCTTTTCTGCCTTTTACACTATCCCAGTCCATATCTGATTAACTGAAGTTTTGCAATGTAAAGTTTAAAAGTTTATTTATTAATGTCACAAGTCGGCTACATTAACACCGCAATGTGAAAATCCCCTAGCTGCCACACTCTGGTGACTGTTTGGGTACACTGAAGGAAAATTTAGCCTGACCGATGCATCAAACCAGCACATTTTTCGGAATATGGGAGGAAACCAGAGCACCCAAAGGAAACCCATGTAGACACAGGGAAAGCATGCAGACTCTGCATAGACAAGTGATCCAGCCAGGAATAGAACCCAGGCCCCTGGAGCTGTGAGGATGCAATGCTAACCATTGTATTACCATGCTGTCTGTGTGCTGGATGAAGAGTTGTTTACATGAAGGCGCCACATGACAGTTTTGATAAATGTATTAGGAGGTTTCATGCATAGCGAAGGGAGCAAGAAATAGAGAAAAGGGAAGGGAAGTTACAAAGGTGCACCATAGAAAGCATTCTTTCTGTTTGTATCACAGCTTGGTATGGCTCCAGCTCTGACCAAGACGACAAGAAACTATAAAAGATTGTGAATGCAGCTCAATCCATCACTCAAACCAGCCTCCCATCTGTTTGTTCTGTCTACACTTCCTGCTGCTTCGGCAAAGCAGCCTGTATAATTAAGGACCCTACGCACCCTGGACACTTTCTCTTCCATTCCTTCCGTCGGGAGAAAGTTACAAAAACTTGAGGTCACATACCAACCGACTCAAGAACAGCTTCTTCCCTGCTGCTGTCAGACTTTTGACTCAACTTGCCTCACATTAAGTTGATCTTTCTCTCCACCTTAGCTATGACTATAACATTGCATTCTGCACTGTCTCGTTTCCTTCTCTCTGAACAGCATGCTTTGTGTGGCACGCAAGAAACAATGCCTTTCACTGTATGTTAATATATGTGACAATAATAAATCAACTCAAATCAAAGTGATCATTAGAGTGGGAGAAGGCTGCTATGAAATATAAACATTCAGTAAGAATCTAGCAACACCAATTTTAAATCCAACTGATTTATTTGATAGTAAATTTGCGAGCTTTCGACACTCTGCGTCTTCGTCAGGCAAATGCAGTGATCTGGTCTGCAACAGCACACATATCAACACAGACAGTCACAGATTGCTGATTAGAATGCGAATCCTTACATCTAACCTGCTATTCAAGTATTAAAGTGGCTAACAATGTGTGTGAAGGGCATCCTAAGCACTGGTTAGAGAATTGTGTATTTTCTCCAGACAGCACAGTAAGTGAGGTTTTTTGCTAACCCAGGCAAGTTACGGGGGTTACAGATAGTGTGTCATGAAGCCAAGATCCCTATTAAGACCATCCTCATGTGTGCGGAACTTGGCTATCAGTCTGCTCAGCGACTCTGCGCTGTCGTGTGTCACAAAGGCCCCCTTGAAAAACATTTACCCGCAGGTTGGAGGCCGAACGCCCATGACTGCTGAAGTGTTCGCCCACAGGAAGGGAACTGTTTTGCCTGGTGATTGTTGAGCGATGCTCATTCATCCGCTGTCGTAGTGTCTGCATGGGCTCCCCAATGTACCATGCTTCGGGACATCCTTTCTTGCAACGTATTAGGTAGACAACGTTGGCCGAGTTGCAAGAGTATGTACCGTGTACCTGGTGAATGGTATCCTCACGTTTGATGATGTCGTCCATGTCTATGATCTGGCACGTCTTGCAGAGGTTGCTGTGGCAGGGTTGTGTGGTATTGTGGTCACTGTTCTCCTGAAGGTTGGGTAGTTTGCTGCGAACAATGATCTGTTTGAGGTTGTGTGGTTGTCTACATCAAATATAAACATTGCCATAGACCTGTTGGACAAAATAATCTGTCTCTGAGCTGGTGGATCTGTGGAGTTAGAGCAAAATTTCACTCATTTACAACACAGTTGTGCAGAATGTCAATATTCACCATGAGGTACAAACATGTGGAGAGGGCAGGCAGCACTCATGGACAGTACACCCTGACATAAGTGACTATTTTCAGGAATGGAAGCAGATAAAATGAAAGGATTCCTGAAAATGGATCGAAGAAAATAATGGGCACATCAAACAATGTCCTGAAGATCTAAACTATGATGGGGATTTTTTTTTTATCACCACACACTTGAAAATAAAGGGGAAAATGTGAGAATTCAAGCTGATCATTAATGTTGGATCCCGGTAATAATATGTACAGTGTGAAAAATGGATCTGCTTTTGTCTCTAGATTAAAGAAAATGAAATAGTTTGAAATAAAAGATAACTAGAAATGAACAGAGGCGGGCTTTTTTTTGTAGTTTTCCACATAAAAGGAAGACGTCACACTGTTTTTCGAAGGGCTTTTTAAAGTACTGGTAGCAGTTTGAAATTTGCACTTTTAAATAACATGTACACTCCATCTGCACTTTAACAAATCTAAATTATATATGTTAAAAGTGTAATGATTTTCAATTTTAAAAAAATTACTGCAAAGAAATATTTCCATTGATGAGTAATGGGGGATGTATAATGACATCTGAAACCTACAAAGTCGGCTAGTAAAATTTTCATAAGGGAAAGTGTCTTGAGTTTTTAATCTTTCAGTGGAAACATATTTGCTCAAAGATGAAAATGTTCCTTTGTTGCTTACATCAAAAGACTGTCTGATGTCATCAAAGATATCAAGCCACAGAACATGCCAGTGCAGAGATGTGCTGCTCTTGCATGATTTACCCTTTTAATCGCTTTGTATGGTATGGCCTCAAATGCTTCTTCGATTCACTTTATCTGTGTAGAGGGGAGAAATTGTTTTGAGGCATGCAGCACTTCAAGAATGGCAACCTGGCATATTGCTTCCTGCACACACACAAACACATATATACACACACACACATATACACAGACACATGCACGTGCACACACATAAGCCCGCGCGCACACACACATGCGCGCGCATGCACACACACACATGTGCACACACACACATGTGCACACGCACACATGTGCACACACACACACACAAGCTGGTACACACACAGTGGCAGCATAGAATCTCCATCAAACAGAAATGTTAAAAGACCAGAGTGAGATCGATTTTTCTTCCGAAGGCAGACCAAAAATAAAATTAGGTAGGAAAATGATGATTTGTTTATTTATTTATTGAAGAGACAAGTAGACACAATATCAAATAGCACGATGAGAGGTAAAATGGTGATAACAAGAGCTCCACACACACTGCAGGAGGTATATTGGGGTGGATTTTACTGCCTCGCCCACCATGGGAATTGGAGAAGGCGAGGGGTGGACCATGGGAAGGTCTGTTGATGTCGGGCGAGATTTTCTGTTTCAGGGTGAGTGAGGTCAGAAAATCCCATCCATAGACCGACTGAATAAAAATGGACAAATATGACAAAGTGTATGATGAAAAATAAATGGTATAATTGTACTGTAGCATGCCCATAACCAGCATCCAAGTATTGCTAAGGCAGTTTTCTCCCCCTGAAACACGTGCTCATATTGCCCCCAGTCCCAACCCAGAGTCCAATATTGAAGATGTAACATAGTGCTCATACACACTCTGATCTGTGTTATTACCAAGCATCTGTCTCCAATATGGGTGGCACAGTGGCTAGCTCACTGCGTCACAGTGCCAGTGTCCTGGCTTCAATCCAACCATCTATGTGGTGTTTGCACATTCTCCCTGTGTCTATGTGGATTTCTTCCTGGTCTTTCAGTTTCTTCCCACAGTGTGCAGGTTAGGTGGTTTGGCCAGTTATGGGAATAGAGTAGGGGGATGGGCCTGAGTAAAATGCTCTTTTGAAGAGTTGATGCAGACTCGATGGGTCAAATGGCCTTCTTCTGAATTGCAGGGATTTTATGGATTCCTTGCCCATTTCTGAGCCTCCACTCTATATCAGTTTGATGCTTTCTCTCTCTTTTGCTTTTTGATGATCAAAGAGGAATGTGGAGTCAATTTCATCAAGTCAGTGCAGGTTAAAAGCATTTGTTGGAATTCTCCAAATAGTTAACAGAGCCCTTTGACTTGCAACATTGAAATTAGATTAACTGATCTTCTTCCCTAGCATAAGTTCATAAGATATAGGAGCAGAATTAGGTTATTTGGCTTACTGAGTCTGCTCCACCATTCGATCATGGCTAATATGCTCCTCATTCCCATTTTCTTGCCTTCTCCTTATAATTCTTCAACCCATTACTAATTAAAAATCTATCCAACTCCTCCTTAAATTTATTCACTGTCCCAGGATCCACTGCACTTTGGCGTAGCAAATTCTACAGATTCACAACACTTTGGGAGAAGTAGTTTCTCCTCAACTCTGTTTTAAATTTGCAACCTTACCCTAAGACTATCATCTCTTGTTCTAGAATGCCCCACAAGAGGAAGCATCCACTCTATGTCACCTTTATCCATATCTTTTATCATCTTGTATACATCAATTTGATCTTCCCTCATTCTTCTAAATTCTAGTTAGTATAGACCTAAACTGTTCAATCTCTCTTCATACGACAAACCCCTCATTTCTGGAATCAATTTAGTGAACTGCTTCCAATGCCATTACATCTTTCCTCAAATAAGGAGACCAAAACTGAGCAAAATAGCCCATGTGCAGTCTCACCAATGCCTTGTGTGGTTGCATCAACACTTCCTTACCTTTATAGAACATAGAACATAGAACATTACAGCGCAGAACAGGCCCTCCGGCCTTCGATGTTGCGCCGACCAATTAGGAAAAAGCAATGACCCTCTAACCTAAACCATTCCCTTTTCGTCCATAAACTTATCTACTGACCTCTTAAACGCCACCGAACTTGGAGTATCTACAACTGACGCAGGCAGGGCATTCCATACCCTTACCACCCTCTGGGTAAAGAACCTACCTCTGACATCCTATAAGCACCACCCCTTAATTTAAAGCTATGTCCCCTCTTGCTAGCTTTCTCCATCCTAGGAAAAAGGCTATCACTGTCCACCCTATCTAAACCTCTAATCATCTTATATGTTTCAATAAGGTCCCCTCTTAGCCGCCTCCTTTCTAACGAAAACAACCTCAAATCCCTCAGCCTCTCTTCATAAGACCTGTCCTCCATACCAGGCAACATCCTGGTAAACCTCCTCTGTACCCTCTCCAATGCCTCCACATCTTTCTTATAATGTGGGGACCAGAACTGCACACAATACTCCAAGTGCGGCCGCACTAGAGTTTTGTACAGTTGCAACATGACGTTGCGGCTCCGAAATTCAATCCCCCTACCAATAAAAGCTAAGACTCCGTATGCCTTCTTAACAACCTTATCGACTTGATTGCCAACTTTCAGGGATCTATGCACACATACACCAAGATCCCTCTGTTCATCAACACTATTAAGAGTCCTACCATTAGCCCTATACTCTACACATTTGTTATTCCTGCCAAAGTGCATTACCTCACACTTTTCCACATTAAACTCCATTTGCCACCTCTCGGCCCAGCTCTGCAACTTGTCCAAGTCTCTCTGCAAACTATAACACCCTTCTTCACTATCTACCACTCCACCGACTTTAGTGTCATCTGCAAATTTACTAATCCATCCTTCAATACCCTCATCCAGATCATTTATAAAAATTACAAACAGCAGGGGCCCCAAAACAGACCCCTGAGGTACACCACTTGTAACCGAACTCCACGATGAATATCTCCCATCAACCACCACCCTCTGTCTTCTATCTGCTAGCCAATTCCTAATCCAATTAGCTAAATCACCCTCTATCCCATACATCTGCATTTTCTGCAGAAGTCTTCCATGGGCCACCTTATCAAACGCCTTACTAAAGTCCATACATACCACATCAACTGCCTTACCCCCATCCACCTCTTTGGTCACTTTTTCAAAAAACTCAATGAGGTTAGTAAGGCACGACCTACCCTTCGCAAAACCATGCTGACTATCCCCAATCAATTCATTTCTCTCTAAATAACTATAAATCCTATCCCTAATAATTCTCTCCAATACTTTGCCCACAACAGAAGTAAGACTTACCGGCCTACAATTCCCCGGAAAGTCTCTCTTCCTCTTCTTGAACAATGGGACCACATTCGCTATCCTCCAGTCTTCCAGCACTATACCCGTAACCAACGACGACCTGAAGATCAGAGCCAGAGGCTCTGCAATCGCCTCTCACGCCTCCCAGAGAATCCTAGGGTAAATCCCGTCCGGCCCAGGGGACTTATCTAACTTCAAACCCTCAAGAATGTCTAGCATATCCTCCTTATCTACTTCAATACTTTCCAGTTTGCAACCCTGTATCCCAGTGTTCTCCACAACTACATTTACATCTCCCTGTGTGAATACTGAAGAGAAACATTTGTTCAATTATATTCTATTCCTTTAGCTATAAATACCAACATTCAATTTACACTGAAAGTGTTAATGTAAGCTTACTTGTGACACTATTAAAGAAACTGTAAAGCTATCCTTTGCTTCTTTGTGATTTTGGGTTCAACTTTCCTGACCAGTTTGCCATATCTTTCTAAAGTCAATGTAGACCTGCATTAAACATATCATTGATCACTCCTTGTTACTGCCTCAGAAAATGCAATCAGATTAGTTAGGCACAGCACGTGATGATGATGCAGTGCTCCAAAAGCTTGTGATCCTAAATAATCTTGTTGGACTTTAACCTGGTGCTGTGAGACTTTTTACTGTACCTGTTCATGACAAATTAGCTTTCTACTGTGGAATTGGGAGGCGATGGCCTCATGGTATTATTGCTAAACCACTAATCCAGAAACTCAGATAATGTTCTGGGGAGCCCGATTCGAATCCCGCCATGGCAGATAATGGAATTTGAGTTCAATAAATAATCTGGAATTAAGAATGATCATGAAATCACAGTTTGACCTTCCTGTGTCGACCAGATAAACAACAATGTAGTTGACTCTCAGCTGCCCTCAAAGAGCAGCTAGGGATGGGTAATAAATGCTAGCCAGCCAGCAATGTCCTACAAATGAATTTTTAAAATATCTATCCTGGCACACTTCTTTCACATCAACAGCCAACAGGGATAGCAGGCTTCCAAACTGTCAGTCTGGGATGGAGTAAAACCTAAGTCCTGCTGATAAAATGATAACTTTTCACATCACTGTGCCAGTTAGCCCCAGGCATCACATTTCCATAAATAAATTCCAGTAAATAAAATAAGTTTACAGAATTAGTGTTCCTAAGGGAACTCAAGTTGTTCTCGCTATTAGATATCAGCAATTGCATTGCAAGTGTAAATGCAACATGCCTATTCTATCTCAAAAACCTAGTTTTAAAGATCAAAGTAAATATATTCCATTCTTCATATTTGAAAAGTTTCCTTATATTTGAATGACATTGCTCTCTCAATTGTTCTTGTAGTTCTTGGATATGATACTGATAGATTTTTCATGCTTTCCTTAAGTCCATTTGAGAGAGCCCATTTAGTGAGCTGATAGCTTCTAGTCAGTGACTGACAATATATAGGTGGAGATCAGTCTGGACAAAGATTCTCCCAAACACACGCGCACACGCACACACACACACACACGCACGCACACACACACACACACACACACACACACAGTTATTTCTAAAGGTTCCTGGTTTGGGAAATGAAATTCTGACTGGGATCTTCCAGCCATGCTCATCCCGTGGCTGGAAAATCCCACCCAAGGTCAATGGACCTTTGCTTGTTCCTTGTCCCGCCTCCTATGATTTTTGTGGTAGGTGGCTCAGGAACATTCTGCCACTCTGTACATATAATGTGTTGCTGACTATGACAACTGTCATTCATTATGGTTTAATATTCAATACCCTAATATACTAGAATCAGAGAATCCTAGAATCCCTACAGTGCAGATGGAAGCAATTCGGCCCATCGAGCCTGCATTGACAAGAAACACATCCAGGTTTTATCCCTGTAACCCCCCTCTCCCTGTGTTTACCCGGCTAAGCCCCCTGATACTAAAGGGCAATTTAGCATGACCAATAAACCTAACCCGTACACCTTTGGAGTGTGGGAAGAAACCGGAGCACCTGATGGAAACTCACGCGGACACAGGAAGAGCATACAAACTTCACACAGACAGTGACCTGAGGCTGGAATTGAACCTGGGTGCCTAGCACTGAGAAGAAGCATTGCCAATCACTGTGCCATTGTGCTGCCCATTAAAGAACTCATGTTCTTTAGGAAAGCAAATCTGCCACCCTTGCCCACTCTGGCATATATGTGGCTTCTGACTCATAGCAACGTGGTTGACTCTTAATTATCCTCTGAAGTGCCCAACTGAAAGATAATCAGGAGTGGGCAACCAATATTGGTCTCGCCACGCTGCCCACATTCCATGAGAGAATGATAGAAAGAAATGTTCCAAAAGTTTAAGATCCTGGGATAGAAGATGTATTGAATCAGCAACAGGTGATATTTGCTAAAAGTCACCCATTCAAAGAAAGTGCTTTTATTCTTTCCAAACTATGTAATCTGATGCATTGAGATATTACTGAGCTCCCAATTGTTTTAGAAGATTAAAATGAGTAGAATACATCCCATTCCTATTGCAAGTGCTTACTAAACCCATTTTATTGATGTGCGCCACTTGCTTCCTTCTGTGTTGCACGATGATATGGACAAAAATCAATTGATCCACCACTTGTCACTTCTGTCAAATTAAGATGGAAAATACACTCAAAAAATCTGTGCTATTGTTAAACAGTTAAAAATGACGTGGTGTTGACTGCTTAAACCTTTTAGTTTAAATTTAATTTCACCTCTGATCTCTCAAGCGACCTTGGTGCTTTCAGTCACAGTTTATGTGTGGAACTATTGCATGTTGTAGCTGGATACATATGGTAAATAATAGTAACGTTGTTTGGACTGCGAATTGAGTCTTTCATTCACAAGATTGTCACGGCAGATATATCTAAATCTCTGCCCTTCCACACATTTTTGGAAAGGAAAGCAGAAGTCACACAGCTGCGGCGAGCTTGACAAAGTTTGCCTGCATTTCCCCATTTTGATTTTGTAACATAAAACTCTTCACAACTGGCAAGGATCTGAAGGCAAACGATTGCATTTATCCAGTCACACAAAAGGATTTACCTTTGATGACATTAGTCACGATGAACTTAGAAAAATTCCCATTTCTTAACAGCTGCAGTCTGTAATGTGCTTTGTTCATCATTAAACAAGCTAAATGGAGTTGACTTACTTTAACTACATGAATCAATAGTTGGAGTAGATACGTTACAGTCAAGGTCATGAGCATCAACTACAAAGAGTGATCTTACCCTACATTAAAAACAAAATTCTCTGTGTTATGAAAGGAAGGTTCAAATCCTGAAAACATCACTGTGTCCCATATCTCATTGTTAGGGAAGTATCGCAAGTGAAACAAAATGAAGGCCTGAAATTATACAGAACCTTTGACAACCTCTGTAAGTTTTCACAAGCAGCCGTGGGGTAACACTCAGATTGTCTCTTTTGATATTGGCACTGGACGGAGAAACATTGGTCAAGAAAATCTGCTCCTTTTTTTGAATTAGTGCCTTAGGATATATTTTTACGGAATTTTACTGCCTTGGCCACCTGAGGCCAGTAAGATCCCACTCGGGGTCAATGGAGAATGCTGTTCTGTGAGCTTTGCCTGTCCTGATTACAGGGCAAGTGCGGCAGTAAAATTCTGAGGATTGTGCGAGATTCTCTGGCCTCTCAACTACCTGTATCCCAGCGGCAGAAGGTAGCGTGTTGTTTGCTAGCGGCAGGATTTTCTGGTCCTCCTGTTTTCAATAGAATTCCCATTGACATCACTTGATGTCAGCAGGAAACCCGCAGGCAGGGATGCATTGCCAATGGGACTGGCTGGAGAATTCCAGCCATTATGTCTACCTGAGACAGAAGGAAGATGTTCAGCATGGCATCTCAATGGAAAGACATCCCTGACAGTGCATTTGTACTGGGCTGAAATGTCAGACTAAACTTTGCACTCAATTTTCTGAATGGAGATTTGAACCTGCAATCTTCTGGTTCAGATGCAAAAATGCTACCTTCAAGCCACCTTACATATCTCTGCACCAAACTTTTCCGGATATACTCCTTTCTTCAATATGTTGATACAATCAACATCCACTGTCTCCCTTGGTATCATTCTTTATATCACAACTCTTTATGTGGAAGAGGGAGATAATGAGTATTGCTTATTAAGCTTTCTTTATAAGGGTTAAATGTCTCATCAAAAGTGTTCTGGGCATCTGTGTAACTCACTAGAGGGATTCTTGTGGGATTTGTTAGAAAGGTTAGGTAAAATCCCACAATCATGGTATAAGATTGACGTGACAAGGACTGCTTATATGGCCAAGCAGCCAGCTAGAATCAATTGCTTGAATGCCTGGTGTCTCTGTACTGCCTCAAAGCTGGCAGTGAAAGGCAAGGACATGTTCGGTAGCAACAAGAGATTAGGAAGACAGATAATTCTTCAAGTAATGGACACCTTGTTCTTGTGGTGTTGGCAAATTGTTTAATGTGAATCTAAAACAGGCACTAATAGAACTTAAAACAACATGCTTCCTACTTGATTTTCACTGTATAAATGTCTAATACTTTTTAAGTAGGGTAGAGTCTGCTTCAGAGACCTTTCTCTGAGGTGGTGCTCTCCTAACACATTGGCTAATAGATAATCATTCTGTACCTCAATGTCCTGAGATACAATAATCTGCTCCACAACACTATGTAAACTGGCTAAATCGAAACAGCATTTTCAACTTTTTCCCTTCTTTATTATGTCCATGGATTTTGTGATTGATAGGCTTAGAATTTCCTGAATATTTGCAGCCAGGCTTATAGATAGTCATGCATAAATCAAATATTGGGGGTATGAGATCAAGGAAACATATGTGTAACAGTGTTGTACATGCAATACTCTTTGCCCTAAGTTCATTGTTTCTTTCTGCCCATTTATTGATTCAGAAATACATCTGGACTTGTTAAAGTAGCTCCACCTCCATACTAAAGTGACAATTTCATGCTGGTGTAAGCTAGGTGTAAAATTAAGACATGAATATCAGGTGCATGCAAAAAAGCCTCTGGTGTCACAGTGATTTTTGTTTTGAGTGATTTCTATTTATTTATCCTTATGAGTACCTGCCCTGTATTTCCTCTTTTATTGAATGTATTTTGATAAGTCCCATTAAACTGTGAAAAGCATCCACAATTGCATAGTCTTAACCATGCTGTGCCTAATGTGCATGAATGATGGGTAGATGGCTTGAAACATTAATTTTCAGAAGTAAAGAGTGAATATTTACTGGAAGTTTAGTTAGTTGGTAGACAGTTACTTACATTGATCTCAACTTGCTTCCACCCATTTTTATCTCCCAGCATATTGCAACAGGTAGTTGTCTTGAACACAGAATATCAAGGTCTCCCAAACCTAAAATCTTGAAATATTTTGATGAGAAAGGCATAAATTTATCCGGCTGATTCCAGCGATGGCGGGACTGATGCATGAGGAGAGATTGACTAGGTTAGGATTATTTTCACTAGCATTCAGATGAATGAGAGGGAAATCTCATAGAGAGTTATAAAATTCTGACAGGACTAGGCAGAGTAGATGCAGGGAGATTATTCCCGATGGTGGAGGAGTCCAGAACCAGGGATCACAGTCTGAAGATTCGGGGCAGACCATTTAAGATGGAGAATGGTAAGCCTATGAAATTCATTACCACAGCAAGTAGTTGATCCCAAATCATTGAATGTATTCAAAAGGTAGCTAGATAAAGCACTTGGGGTGAATGGGATCAATGATTATGGGGAGAAAGCAGGATTAGGCTATTGAGTTGGATATTTAGGCATGATTGTGATGGATTGCGGAACAGGCTTGAAGGGCAAATGGCCTCCTCCTGTTCCTATCTTCTATAATGAATGCAATATTGGCTGAATGTTAGTTGCTCTCAATTTCCTGAGAATTTGCAGCCAAAGACTGTGCAGTGCATGCAAACAACCTCCACTGTAAAAGATCAAGGATATTTGGGCCTTCTCATGTTGTTGCAGTACTCCTGAGTTTCCTCAATATCTCTACACTTGTTCATTAGCGATCTGCACTCAGATAGACATCCATAATTTTGACAAGTTTTCAATCCTAAATAATGAATGAACTTCCTTCTCAAAATTTCCCATTCTACTTAAGGCCTGAACTGAACTTAGATTCTGGAAATGTCCTGGTGGATTGAAAAAAGGCAAAATATAAAACTTCTATTTAAGAAAGGAGGGAACCAGAAAGTGAGAAACAATAGGCTATTTGCCCTATAAGTGTTCTGGAAAAATACTGAAATCCATTATTAAGGAAGTTGTAGCAGAATGCTCGGAAAATCATAATATAATCAAGAAGACTCAACATGGATTTATGAAAGGGATGTTGTGTTTGACAAATTTCATAAAGACTTTTGAGAATGTAACAAACAGGGTGAATCAAGGGGAGCCAGTTGATGTCGTGTATTTGGATTAATATGGAGCCAAATAAAATATTAAATATGAACTCATTGTGCTGGGGATAATATATTAGCATGTATAGAGAATTTTTAAAAAATTCCTGTGGATGCTGGAATCTGAGACCAAAAGAGAAATTGCTGGAAAGTCTCAGCAGGTCTGACTGCATCTGTAAGGAGAGAAAAGAGCTGATGTTTTGAGTTGAAATAATCCTTTATCAAAGTGGATAGAGGATTGGCTAACTAACAGAAAACACGGATTTGGGACAAATGAATCATTTTTGTGTTGGCAAATTGTTATAGAGTGGTGTCACTGAGAAGAGTATTGAGTTACAAAGAATACAAAGGATGGAATTCTCCAACCCTTTCCAACGGCAGGATCTTCACATCCTGAAGTCAGCCCCCACCGTGGGTTCCCTGATGGCAACATGGACAAGTAATGTCAAATGCCATCAACTTCGGCGGGACTAGAAGATCTATGGGAAAACCAGGATAGGGGGGTTGCTAGTGAATTCTTCCCAAAGGGTCGGTGAAGAGACACGGATAAGATAAATAAATGTACAAAAGAAAATAGCAGATGGAGTATAATGTGGAAAAGGGTGAGATTGTCTACTGTTGTGGGGAGTATAGAAAAGTATTACATGGGGGTCCTTGGGACAGGTGTATGTTTAAAAGGAGCTTTGTTGTATTGGAACTGTGCATTTACTATCAAGGCTTATACAATATCATGGTTATGTATTTTTTTCTTGTTTGTAATTGGTAAAAGCTATTACTAGTTTTCTTTCTATGTGTTAACTGTATCCCTAAATAAACTTCACTTGGTAAAAGCTCCCTTGTGAGTCATTTGAATTACATCTGAAAATAAATATCTCATGCTTGGCCTAGCCAAATTTAGCGTGCAAAACTTATGGTTCAAGTTGACTTTATGAAATACTTTGGGATTTCTGACCTGCATTATAGAATTGCAGAGTAGACCAAAGAAACCTACAGTGTAGAAGGAGGCCATTCAGCCCAAAGAGTCTGCACCAACAAAAATCCCATCCAGGCCTTGTTCTTGTAACCCTACACATTACCTCACTAATGCCTCTCACCTATACATCCCAAGACACTAAGGATCAATTTAGCATGGTTAATACACCCAACCCGCACATCTTTGAAGTGTGGGAGGAAACTGGAGAAACCGGATCAAACCCATGCTGGTGCAGGGAGAACGTGCAAACTCCATACAGACAGTAACCGAGACCAGGAATTGAACTCAGATCCCTGGCGTTGTGAGACAGTAATGCTTACCACTGTGCCACCATGTGCACCTAAGAATATAAGAACATAAGAGCAGGAGTAGGCAATCTGATCGCTCGAGCCTGCTCTGCCATTCAAAAAAAACATAGCTGATCTTTTTATGGACTCAGCTCCACTTACCCAGCAGCTCACCGTAGCCCTTAATTCCTTTACTGTTCAAAAATTTATCTATCCTTGCCTTAAAAACATTCAATAAGGTAACCTCAACTGCTTCACTGGGCAGGGAATTCCATGGATTCACAACCCTTTGTGTAAAGACGTTCCTCCTCAACTCAGTCCTATATCTGCTTCCCCTTATTTTGATGCTATGCCCTAGTCCTAGTTTCATCTGACAGTGGAAACAACTTCCCTGATTCTATCTCATCTATTCCCTAAGTATAGACCACTACCATACAGTTTTGGACCTGCTGAGATTTTCCAAAATGTTTTTGTTTCAGATCCCAGTTTCTGCTGCATTTTAACAACTGTGTTGTACCCATCATGGTTGAAAAACCATCATCCAGGCACAGTGATGAAGTAGGGCTTCTTGGGTAAAAGGATCCAAAATCTCAACTCACATTCCTGCAATATTTAACATATTAAATGGTGAGGCAAGATGAGAACTCAAAGGTCGGTGAGAAAAGAATAAAGAATTCTCTTTTTCCTATAGGTGATGGAAAATGATGATACAGCTGTCAACATGAGAAATTGAAAAAAAATCAACAGAAATCCACAATAAATTGAAAACAGTTCTCAAGAGTATCAGGTCAAGAGCATTTCTGTCTTTATTATACTGTCACATATAATTTTCCAAACTTTGCTTTCCAACAATATAAAAACAATATTGTCTAAAGACAGCTGCTAGCACTAGCAAGCAGCTCAAATGAGCATTAGTTCAAAAGGTCTTCCATAAATTGAACATGTAGCAACTCAAAGGAAAACAGAAAGTGTGAGTTGCCTGATGGTTTTGCTGACTAGCTGAATCATTTTGCTGGGAATCATAGTGTTGGGTTACACCAATTTCCACCATTAAATTGGGAGGAGGATTAGGTTGAAGCTGGCTCTCTAGTAGTTCTTCAAAAGAAAAAGCCTAAAGTTTCCTTGGCCTCCTTGTAGAAGGTCAGGTCATGAGGAGGTATGTGCATTCCATATGTGGCCTCCTGTATAGCATACATTGTGAGTTGAATTCTGTGTTTACACACCTCAAGACCAGATTTTCAGCATCAAATTCTTTCAACTGAAAATTGCCCTGAAGAGCATTTCTGACTTCAGGGTAACACAGTTGGAGGAGTTGGATTTGTCCTCTGTGTGATGCTCTGCCATTAATAATTAATCTGCACTAAAAGTGAATAAAAATTTAACGATTAAAAAAGTGATGACTCTTTCATGACAGTGTAATTCTATTTATTAAAGTTATTCCGCCATCTCATTAGATCTTCTGAGAATTCCTTACTTGTCCACTGTAATTTGCACTTAAATGTCTCACACAAATATTTGAAAGGAGGGAAAGGGGAGGTTTGGAATGTGCCTGCATTTCATTTAAGTAGCTAAAATGTGTTAACAATTGCATTTTGTATTTTACTTTGTACAATAATGAATTAGAAGCCTTATAAAGACTTGGGTCTGAAAATCCACACTAGTGGATTTGGGCATAAGACAGGGGAAACCTCTTAAATTTTAAGGTACTTGTCTTCCACCCAAAATCATCCACTGTGCATGAAGGCTAAGACATCTGGAACTCCCAACAGAAATCTTTCCCCAGTATCAGAGGCAGTTGGACAAAGAATATGCATTTCTTCTTTTCCTTGGTCTAAAATTGGTATGTCTCCTGTTCTGGCCAAAGCTGCTAGAAACAAAAAGAATGTAGTCCTGTCCAACCTGCAAAACTGTGTCCCACCCATTAACTCCGTCTAAGCTTCCCACTGCTTTGGAAAAGCAGCCAGCATATTAAGGACACCATGTACCCCAGACATACTCTCTTTCACCATCGATAATCAAGAAAAAGATGCAAAATTCTGAGAACACGTACCAACCTACTCAAGAGCATCTTCTTTGCTGCCATCAGATTTTTGAATGGAACTACCATATATTAAATTGATCTTTCTCTATACCCTAGTTATGACTGTAACACTACATTCTGCACTCTCTCCTTTCCCTCTCCTCTTTGTGCTCTATGACTGGTATGCCTTGTCAGTATAGTGCACAAGAAACAATACTTTTCACTGTATAACAATATATGTAACAATAACAAATCAAATCAAATCAAATTCCTTGTCCCCAGTTTCCATTCTTCCTAATGGTCTGTATATGTGTGTGGCATTGAACAACATAGCCTAAGGTTTGGAAAGAATAGAGGAGAAGATCAATCAAACAGTAAGAATCAGTGAATATAATTCAGTGTGGATACACAAGAATTATCCCTGCATTAATTTATCTGACAGTTTTATGAATCCTACCTTTTGCGAGAACTACTGATCAATATAGAACAACTTTTTAACTCATAGCTCACAATTAACTATCAACAAATACATTTGGATTACTGCCAATAACTGCTCATTTTCTTGACAAGATGTCATTAACCTAGTTACTGCCCATCAATTATGACGGATTAAGTTTCTATTATCAATTAATGAAAATAATGTTAAATACAATAGTGTACCTAATTCATCATTCTACGAAACACATTCAAGAGTGGTCGCAGTTATTGACTCAATTTGCAAAGCTGAAATAAAATCTTTATGTCTCTAATGATATTTCACTTTATAATACTGTAACTTAAACACTAACTTAATTGTTTAATGATCTCACACTGCAGATTAGAGCTTGCATGTGCCAATTCTATGTGGCTTACTCACTTTACATATTCACCTTAATAGAAGAAATATTAACTTTTGCCCCGATTTGCAAAATCTCACTAAGTTTCAAGTTTATTCATTAGTATCACAAGCAGACTTACATTAATACTGCAACAAAGTTACTATGAAAATCCCCTAGTCGCCACACTCCAGCACCTGTTCAGGCACACTGAGGGAGAATTTATTATGGCCAATACACCTAACCAACATGTCTTTCAGACTGTGGGAGAAAACCAAAGCACCCTAAGGAAACCCATGCAGACACAGAAGAACTCAAAGAATCTGCATAGACATTGACCCCAGCCTGGAATTGAACCTGCCTCCCTGGCACTGTAAGAGCAGCAGTACTAACCACTGTGCCACCATGCTGCCACTATTATGGCAGATTGCCATTATATTACTGTGCAGCAGCATATTCTGTCAAAGCATCAACTTTGTATTGAGAATAATTATAGACTCAGGATCAATATGTTACTAAGCGGACTTCTGACATATGCTACATCCCCATTGAAATGCCAGCTTTTCCATACAATATATTTAAATTGAAATGATGCTGAAGTTGGAATAATTTTATTTTTGATTCCTGAGAAATTATGGGACCTGTTTTTGCATCATAAGATTTGAAAAGAAACTAATCCTATGAAATTTCATGATTCCTTTCCTGTTATTGATTGCCTATGCTTTATATGTGTACTGCACACATATTACAGCCAGTATTAAATTTTGAAGGACTGAGGTAGATATATAAATCAGATTAAATTTATTTATTAGGCTTACATTAACACTGCAGTGAAGTTACTGTGAAAATGCCCGACTTGCCACACTCTAGCATCTGTTCGGGTACACTGAATGGGCATTTCACATTGCCAATCACCTAACCAGCATGTCTTTTGACCTGTGAGAGAAAACCGGAGCCTGCAGAGGAAACTCACACAGACATGGGGAGAACATGCAGACTCTGCACAGATATTGGCCCAAGCTGGGAATTGAACCTAGGGCCCTGGCACTGTGAGGCAACAATGCTAACCAAAGTGCCACTGTGGCACTAGCTCTTTTCTCTCCTTTGTCCAAATTCACCAATGAGAGAGTAGTATTTTTATACAATTTTCCTGGCCTGTGAAAGTGACGCAAACAGGGAAAGTAATGGAAGAGCCTCGCACTTAGTTGATGACTTTCATGACCTTAAGATTCCTCAAAGTATTTGACAGATGATGAAGTGTGTTGAAGTAAACTGGATGTTGCCATTGTCAGAGAATATGATGGCCAATTTGTAAGTAGCCAAGTCCCATGAATAGTCATGAGGTAAATGACTAATTTATTTCTTTTGGCATTATTGTAAATGGATAAATATTGGTTAGGCCACAAGGTATAACTCCTTTGCTTGTTTTCAAAATAGTAATATCCTTAAAATCCACCTAAGAGGGAAAGTAGTGCCTTAATTTAATTTCTTGGACTAAATGACTGAAGTTCTGACTTGCAGCACTCCACAGTAAGGCACAATAAACAATAAAATAGATATTGTGCATAAGCATGTCTGGCTTGGGGCTTGAACCCACATTTGCCTTGGAGCAAGGGCTGATTCATACTTGAAAAATCACATTTATGTGCGCAAATGGACCAAATAGCCTCCTTCTGCACTGTTTTACGGTTCTATGCAATGTGGACATCAAATGCAACTGGGGTGGAGGCTTCAAGCAATGTGAAATGAGGGCTCTGTGAGTTGTGCCTTGGATATGATCTGAGAAAGGATGACACTCAATGCATACTGTCAAAGCCGAGACACTCAACTGAAGGATTTGGTGACAAAACCATTTTAGTAGTTTTGCACAGGAAATGTTCTGCATCCTTTATTCATTGAAGTTGCTTCATTGGCATGAAATTAATATTTAACAGGAAGATTCTTGGGGACATCAATTGTGAAGTGACAGTGTAGAGGTATTAAACACTGTTTTATCTGTAAGTAGGAAAATGCTGGTGTGCTGCACCCATAATATCCAGAAAAGACCAATTAGGCTTTGCTTCCAGTAAGATACATTCCACCCTCCGAAGAAAGAAATAATTTAGTTGGTGTTTTGGTCAATGTGCAGAATCTCAGCAACTAACTTCAGAGCATGTCGAACATTCAGAGTAGCTGTAATTATTATAAGTGTTCTGTTGCCATCACTGCGAACCTACTGCAATCTGATAAACATATGGCAGCATTGCCACACACAGGATAATCCAAGAAAGGGGTGGCTGTATTGGAATAATATGTCCCTTGCATCAAATTCACATAAATCATAAAATCATAGAATCTGGTGTTCAGAAGTAGACTATTTGGCCCATCGAGTAGTCTGCACCAGCCAAAATCCCATCCAGGCCCTATCCCCAGAACACCTCATATTTACCCTACTAATCCCCTGACACAAAGGGGAAATTTAGCATGGCCAATCTACCTAATCGGCACATCTTTGGAGTGTGGGAAGAAACCGGAGCATCTAGAGGAAATCCACACAGACATGGGAAGAACATGCAAATTCCACATATGCAGTTACCCAAGCCAGAAATCAAACCTGGGTCCCTGGTGCTATGAGGCAGCAGTGCTAACCATTGTGCCACCGTGTCACCCATTTTAAGATGAAAGCATCTGTAAAAAATGTTTGATCAGTAAGTAGGAAAATACAATACTAATATCCCATTAACTGTAATTGCTGATTAATATTTGGATGTATGTAACATGGTGTGGCACGGTGGCATGGTGGTTAACTTTGCTGTCTCACAGCACCAGGAATCTGGGTTCATATTGCTGACTTGGGTCACTGTCTGTGCAATGTCTGTGTGGATGTTCTTGGGGTGGTCCAGATTCCTTGCACAGTCTGAAAGATGTACTGGTTACGTGCACTGGCTATGCTAAATTCTTCCTCAGTGTACCCAAACAGCACTGAGTGTAGCGACTAGGAGATTTTTACAGTAAACTTCATAGCAGTGTTAATGTAAGCCTACTTGTGACACTAATAAATAAAATTAAACAGATAGCTAAACACAGTGGAACTGACTAAATAACTAATTCCTCACTGGAACACAACCACAATTGTGATTTGGCTATTGTGTTACTTTTTTAAAAATTTATTTTGCAGAAAATGTTAACAAGCGGAATTGAATTTTGAGAGATTTGATGCTTCCTATTTGGGCCCAGCGACAACTCTCCCTGCCAGGAAATTTCAGCTCAATTACAACTGCATACTGCACTGAAATTCAAAAAAAAACATGAAAGCATGTGAATCATTATGTAGGTTATCATTGTATGATTGAAATAATAATTGAATTCAATTTCACATTGTACATGAATTACAAATAGGCTTGATGTTCATGATAGCCTGTGAATGAAAAGAAAACCCAGCCCATCTGTGCAGGACACCCAGTCATTGTATTGCTGACAAGAAATTATCTCTCATCTCATTAAATCCAAGGAGCAGAAGTAGGCCATTCAGCCCCTTGAGTCTGTTCTGCTATTCAGTGAGATTATGATTGATCTGAGGGGCGGGGTTTTCCGGTCTTGCATGCCCCAAAACCAGAAAATCCCACCCAAGGTCAGTGGACCTTTCTATGGTCCACCCTTCACTCGCTCCGATTCCTATGGCAGACAAGATGGTAAGATTCACCCCGATATGTGCATCCTCAAATCCATTTCCTTGTCTTGTGTCCTTGGCTCATCACTGATTAAAAGAAAGAAGGTGGCTAAGAGGAGACCTTATTGAAACATATAAGATGATTAGAGGTTTAGATAGGGTGGACAGTGATAGCCTTTTTCCTAGGATGGAGAAAGCTAGCACGAGGGGACATAGCTTTAAATTAAGGGGTGGTAGTTATAGGACGGATGTCAGAGGTAGGTTCTTTACGCAGAGGGTGGTAAGGGTATGGAATGCCCTGCCTGCTGCAGTTGTAGATGCGCCAAGTTTGGTGGCGTTTAAGAGGTTAGTAGATAAGTTTATGGACGAAAAGGGAATGGTTTAAGTTAGAGGGTCATTGCTTTTTCTTAATTGGTCGGCGCAACATCGAAGGCCGAAGGGCCTGTTCTACACTGTAATGTTCTATGTTCTATGTTCTATGTTCTAAAAGTCATCAAAAGAATCATAGAATCCTTACATTGCAGAAAGAGATCATTCAGCCCATTGAGCCTGTACTGGTAACAATTCCACCCAAGCCTTACCCTACGTATTTACCCTACTATTCTCCCTTATACTAGTGGTCAATTTAGCATGGCCAGTCAACCTAACCAGCACATCCTTGGAGTGTGGGTGTAAACCAGAGCACCCAGAGGAAATCCATATAGGCGCGGGGAGAATGTGCAAACTTCACACAGACAGTGACCCGAGGCTGGAATTCAACACTGGCGCTGTGAGGCAGTAGTGCTAGCCATTGTGCCACCGTGCCGCTCACTCAAGGCAACCTATCTATCTCAGTCTTGAACATACCCAGCCTCTACATCTCTCTGCCATAAAGAATTAATAAACTTCTGAGAGAAACAATTCTTTCTCATTTCAGTCTTAATTGGGCGATCCCTTACTCTGACATTAAACACTCTATTCCTAATCACTGTCATAAGTGGAAACCCAATCAAGCCCCTGAGAATCCTGTATATTTCAAACTTGTCTCTCATTCTTCTAAACTCCAATGAGTACAGGCCCAGTCTGCTCAATGTCATCTCAGAAGAAAATTCCTCCAAATGCAGGATGAATCTTTGCTGCATTGCCTCCAATCCCAGTGGATCTTCCTTAGTTTAGAATTTTCCTCTGTATTCCAAGTGTGATCTAACTTATACGTTGTATAGTTTAAGCAAAACTTCCCTATTTTTATGTTCCATTTCCTTTGAAAAACAAGCCAACATTCCATCTGCCTTCCTTATTGCCTGCTGAAATTGCATGCAAGCTTTTTGTGATTTATGTACAAGGTGATTTATGCAAATCCCTTTACGTTACAGCTTTCTGCAATCTTTCTCCATTTAAATAATAGTCAGCTCCTTTATTCTTCATACTGAAGTATATAACTTCACACTTTCCTGCATATATTATGGAATCATGTAATCATAGAATCTCTACAGTACAGAAAAAGGCCATTTGGCCCATCAAGTCTGTACCAACCACAATCCCATGCAGACCCTAATCTCATAACTCCACATATTTACACTGCTAATCCTCCTGACACTAAAGTAAATTTAGCATGGCCAATCATCCTAACCAGCAAATCTTTGGAATGTGGGAGGAAACCAGAACATCCGGAGGAAATCCACACAAACAAAGGGAGAATTTGCAAATTCCACGCAGATAGTGACCTGAGGCTGGAATTGAACCTGAGCCCCCTGAGCTGTGAGGATAGCAGTGCTAACCATACCCCATCTGCCAAGTTTTGAGTCACTCACTCAACCTGCCTATACCCCTATAGAGCACTTGCCTTCCCACTGATTTTTGTGTCATTTGCAAACTTGGCATAGTCAGAGTCACTTACCGCATCCAAGTCATGAATATATATTGTAAATAGTTGTGGCTCCAGCACTGAATCTGTGGCATTCCATTAGTTAGAAGTTGCCAACCTGAAAGTGTCCCTCTTATCCCAATTCTATGTCTTCTATCAGTTAGCCAGCCCTTTATTCATGCTAATATACATAGAACATAGAACATTACAGTGCAAAACAGGCCCTTCGGCCTTCGATGTTGCGCCGACCAATTAAGAAAAAGCAATGACCCTCTAACCTAAACCATTCCCTCTTCATCCATAAACTTATCCACTAACCTCTTAAACGCCGCCAAACTTGGCACATCTAGAACTGCAGCAGGCAGGGCATTCCATACCCTTACCACCCTCTGCGTAAAGAACCTACCTCTGACATCCGTTCTATAACCACCACCCCTTAATTTAAAGCTATGTCCCCTCGTGCTAGCTTTCTCCATCCTAGGAAAAAGGCTATCACTGTCCACCCTATCTAAACCTCTAATCATCTTATATGTTTCAATAAGGTCTCCTCTTAGCCGCCTTCTTTCTAACGAAAACAACCTCAAATCCCTCAGCCTCGCCACATAAGACCTGCCCTCCATACCAGGCAGCATCCTGGTAAACCTCCTCTGTACCCTCTCCAATGCCTCCACACCTTTCTTATAATGCGGAGACCAGAACTGTAGACAATATTCCAAGTGCAGCCGCCAAAACCACAGGCTCTTATTTTATGAAGTAGTTTTTTAGGCGGTACCTTATTGAAGGTACCTTTTTCAAAAGCCAAGTAGATCTACTGGTTCCCCTTTATTTATATTGCTTATCACCACCTCAAAGAATCCCAGCTAAACACCTCAGTCTACAACTTTCATGTAGACATCTCAAGTTTAGCATGAGTCAGTCCTTGGGAAGCCAACACGCTTCTAATTGCAGCATCTAGTCTGATGCTCTTTTCAATTCAGCTTCACTGTGAGAGTTGGCACATCCTTTTGGAGAACAATGTCAGTTTTTTTTTGGAAAGAGAGTTGGTTATCTCACAAAAGTAACTTGTTTCCAGTGAGACAGAAAAGACTATCCACAGTGTGATGCAATTAGATTAATTGCTGCCATTCCGCGTTGGATAATAAAGGCAGAATAATTTGCATTTACATCTTTCATCTCCAAAGGACGTCATAAATTGCTTCAAGATCAGTTTGTTTGAAGTGTGGTCACTGCTGTTCTGTGGCAGCAAATTTAAGTCTCATTGGCAGTGAAATGATTAACCAATTCATCTAATTGCCAAATGTTGGTGGATGGACAAATGTTGATTGAGGTGCTTGGGGAAAATACAAAATTATTGGGCAAGCCAAACCTATCATGGTCCAAAAATCTGTCCCACACCATGAGGCCATGCTGATACAACTGTACGCTTCATCTCTCATTCTCCCCCCTCCCCCAGCAGCTGTATAACACGAGATGGGAGGCAACAAAAAGAGAAAAATCGCAGTTTCAATTCAAAAGATGCTGAAAATTAATCTCAGACAGCCTCACATAATTGAAACCAGTCTAGGAAGACTACATGGGTAATCATTATTTTTAAAGATATGTTTCCTCTCCGTGGCTGGGAATTTAAAGTTGGCAATCAGGGTCTTGCCCATTGGTTAGGGATCTGGAGGGCAAGCTTGAGTCTGAAGTCACTTTTTCCTGCGAGGACCAATGTTATACCTGGGCACATCAGGTCTCCAGTTTGGATTAATACCCCAATAGATTGGATCTCCCAACTCAAAGATCTACAGGCCAAATAGAAGCCAGCAGCTCTCTAGCTGGAATGGTGACCACTGTTGATAGTATAATGGGATCAACTATGAGTTTTGCCAGTGGATTCTCAGATGGGGGCAAGTGGAGGGTGTGAGGGGGATCATGAATAGTGGACTGCCAGGCAGATGGTTGGAAATAAGAGCAAAAAAGAAGTTTCCAGTGGGACACACTCTCTTGACACAAGGCCTCTTCAATTGGGCACAGAGTGCCCATGAATGACAATGCCTCCTGGGGTCAGCCTCTGGCAAACGTAATGCTGCTTGATGGATGGCCTCTTCAGATGATGAAAATCAATGTGCACATGGCAGAAGAGTGTAGCCCTTAAATGGATACCTGTTTTACTCAATTGGCCTCCAATCAGGCCATCCTTTCTGTTCTGCATTTGGGAGGTGATACTCGGTTATACTCCCACCCCACTCCGATGGTTGGGAGGTATTAAACTTGCCCATGATCTATGTCCCAGTGCTAGTTTTTAAATGGAATTCATTCAACCTTTTATATCCTCTTGAACAGCAAGGCAGGATAATCAGTTTTAAAATGGACACATCTTGGAGGTTTGATTCCCTGGCAATTGATTGTATGACACTGGCCTGCAGTTTGTTAACATTCACAAAAATGTTTGAGACCCCTCTGGTGAAATATTTTTGCGTCGAAAGTCATTGCATTTCTGGCAACCATCGTGTAAAAGGTTCTAAGAACTACTATAGTATCCATGTGCAGGTACATGTGCAATCCAATGGTATGAAGTTCTAATGATTTGAGCTTTGGGAAAAAAATTATGAGTGTGGAAGATTCAGACACCAATTTTGTTCTCAGCACAGGCAAAATGCAAACAGTAAAAAGAGATTTATACGGATCTGGCATTCAGAAAGAACAAGAAACTTGATGTGACAATGACATTGCGTCATAGAATTCCTATAGAAGAGACATTCAGCCCATTAAGCCTACATCGACTCTCTGACAGAGTATCTTGGCCAGGCCCACTCCTCCATCTTATCCCTGTAATTCCATACATTTCCCATGGCCAGTCCACTTAACCTGCATATTCTTGAGTTATGAGAGGAAACTGAAGTAACGAGAGGTAGCTCACGCAGACACCCATGGTCGGAGAACCTACAAACTCCACACAGTCACCCAAGGTCAGAATTGAACCCAGGCGCTAATGCTAACCACTGCGCCACCATGACAGCAGTAATATCACCAAAAAAGAAGGGAAAGATATAATAGAGTGACTTGGAGTGGGAGGTTTTGGTCAGGCCTTCACTTATATCTCATTAGCTGGGTGCAAATCAATTCATCTCTGGCCTATAGCAGGTTGCCTGATTCGTCAAGGTCGTACAAGCAGAAGATCCAATGGTAATTCACCAAATTCTTCCAACATCCCACTCCCATCACCCTGCATTGAACTTGAAGTTGGGATCAAGGGAGTCTTCCACCCTCAGCTTCCATTGTAGTTCATAAATCCATATCTTTCCAGCTTAATAACCAGTTTGCTGGGGGAGGTGATAACCTAGTGGCACTATCATTAGGGCATTAATCCAAAAAGTCAACTAGTATGCCGGGGACCTGGGTTCAAGTCCCGCTGCAGCAGATGGCGGAATTCAAATTTAATTTTTAAAAATCTGGAATTAAGAATCCACTGATACCCTTGAAACCATTGTTGATTGTAGATAACCTATTTGGCTCACTAATGCCCTTCAGGGAAAGAAACCTACATGTCTAGTCTACATGTGACTCCAGAGCCACAACAACGTGGTTGATGTTCAACTGCCCTCAGGCAACTAAAGATGGGCAATAGATGTTGTCAAACCAGTGACATCTGTGTCCCATGAATGAATTTTGAAAAATGTTACCAAGGTGACATATACACTTAGGCCCAAGTTTTTGCAGAGCCAAAATAACACCGGAGCCCTAAATCTGGACGTCACATCATTAAATCCAGTACCCATCGTTTGTTGCCATGGTGAGGCATGGGTACAAGACTTATTCATACGTGTACTTCACAGAGTCAATGGCATATTTTGAAGTGGAGCTGCCCTCCCTTAGCAATGATTTCCCTCCATTTTCATCATCTCAGATTTCTGAAACACAATTCATGGGCTTTACTAATTTGAGGAAAAGGCCTGACCTTCCGGAATTTTCTGGAGTGATCAGGCACCCTTTTGTAAAGAAGTAAAAGATTTCACCAATTGCCACAGAACTTTTATATATGTAATCCTTGGTGTGTGCCTGGCAGCTAAAGGAGTGGGCGGGACCTGTGACCTTGGAAGGCTAGATATCTTATGCCTCAAGTGACTTGACCACCCAGATGGGAAGAAGAGAAGAGTGCACACTGTGGCAAAGAAGCTGGCAAATAGGGATTGGACCTTCATACATTCACACACATGAGTAGGTGCAACATGAAGGCAGAGGGAGAGGGCAAGGCCAAGAGTTCGAAGCAGTGTGGTTCACCCTAAGCAAAAGGAGAAAGAGGATAACTAGATTTTACCTCAAGGTAAGGACACATTTATTTCATGTTAATGCATCAGAAGGAACTCTTCAGTTGTTAGCAATAAAATAAAACAAGATTTACTTTAAATTATAAATCAAAGCAAAAGTTTTAATGAAGAAACTTTATTTCTCCAACACCTGAGGCTTCACTCTGGGCTATTCCAAACTCCCACAAACCCCCTTAGCGTCTTATTTATACTGAGCCAGCTGACCACCACGTCATTTTGTCATTGGTTACAGTTTACTGGGTCAACTGACCCTTACAGCATGTTAGCATTGGTCACACTACAATAGATCCAATGTCATCATTGGTTACATATTAATATTGCAGAGGTCATATCTGGACCTTGCAAAGAACTAATGCAGGAGAAGACTCAGATTAATCTGGGAATTGGTCACCGACGTGTGCCACCCCACAAAGATCTGGCACCAGAGTTTTTATACTCCTGACTTTTTTCCAATGGTGGGCCGTAGACTTCGATAGCATGTTAGAGTCAACTGCAGATAGCTGCATCAAGGTAGTCAATGATACAGCGAGGTGAGAAAGGACATTAACATCAAATTGATGTAACATCCCTGACGCAGAGGAAGTTATCAAATTAACAAAGTTCCGTCATGTACAGAGAATTATTGACTGCATTCATACGGCCAGAAGGACACCAGGTCATCAACCTGACACCTCGGTGAAGAGGGAATTCTCTCCTCCCTGAACATATAGGAGTTGTATCACAACAAGGTTTTCCTGTAGGGTTGTGTGTGGTACTCTGGAAGCTGCTATGAGTCATTTATCCCGAGGAATTCACACCAGCTGAAGCTTTTTCAAACACACAAGCCTCCATGCAGCAATAGATGATGACTGTGCCAAGTCTCTCACCTTTACTGCAGCATCAAATGTGAACCATCGCTTGGAGCTCTGAGCTCAAGGGTCAAATTAGCTTAAAATTCTTCCAGTTACTATGATATGGAAACTCCTTCTCAACTCCACTCCTACACACTTACTTCATGGATCCCTCTAAAACAAAACTTCAATGTTGCAAAAAAAGACTGAACTATCCTGATAGAAAGTCCAACATTGGCCCATACAACAGGTATTACTGTTCTCCAGTTCTCATTCTGTCTAGGGATGAATTTCTAAAATATTAATTACAGTTTATATACTGAATTTATCCTACAAAATCAAAATGGAAACATGGAAACTAGAAGCAGGAGTAGGCCATCCGGCCCTTCGAGCCTGCTCTGGCATTCACCTTGATCATGTTTTATCATCGAATTCAATAATCTGATCTCCCCTTCCTCCCATATCCCTCAATTCCTTAAGGCCCTAGAGATATATTTAATTTCTTCCTGAACTCAGACAACGTTTTGGCCTCAACTACACTTTGTGGTAGTGAATTCCACACATTCACCACTCTCTGATGATGAAATTCTCCTCACCTCAGATCTAAAAGATCTTATCCTCAAGCTATGACTCTTATTCGTTCTGAATCTACCCTGTCTAACCCAAATACAATCTATTTTTTTTTTAATCTTTATAATGCAACGACATCCAAACTAATTTCCCATTTTAAAAATTGGAAGTGGAATATTCTTTTCCCATTCATCAAATTTTCAATTTTCAATACAATTGAATTTTTATTTTAAATTCCATTAATTTATTACTAACCATCTGGTTTAACAATATGAACTATTTTTAGCCTCAGCTCTTGTTTATCTCCCTCGCTTTCAGATATTTCTCTGAATTATTAAGTTTTAATTCTAGCTACAGCTGTCATATTCCTTTCAGTTCCGATTACTCATTTCTGGACTTCAAAGGTTTCAGTTAATTTTCTCCCTCTCACAAAAGTCGCCACCCAGCCTCATTCCTCCCTCTACCGCCAGTAGCCTTCACCTTTCTGCCAATCCTCCAATAATGCTTTAGTACTGGTCCCCCTTCCTGAAGGATGATTCAGATTTCTGGCTTGCCACTTTCCATGAATTAGAGACTCATAGAATCAGAGATTTCACAGAGTCATACAGCACAGAAGAGGCCCTTCAGCCTATCAAATCTTCATCGACATGCGAGAACCACCTGAACTCTCACTAAACCCCATCGACCAGCACTTGACCCATAGCCTTGAATGTTACGATGCGCCAAGCGCTCATCCAGCTACTTTTTAAATAATGCGAGGCAACCTACCTCCACCATCCTCCCAGGTAGCACACTCCAGACTGCCACCACCCTCTGGGTAAAAAGGTTTTTCCTCTTATCCTCCCTAAATCTCCTGCCCCTCAACTTGAACTCATGACCCCTCGTAACTGACCCTCCAACTAAGAGGAACAACTGCTCCTTGTCCACTCTGTTCATGCTCCTCATGATCTTGTACACCTCGATCAGGTCGCCCCCTCAATCTTCTCTGCTCCAACAATAACAACCCAAACCTGTGCAACCTCTTTTCATAACTTAAATATTCCATCCCAGGTAGCGACATGGTGACTCTCCACTGCACCCCCTCTAATAAAGTGGCAACCAGAACTGAACACAGTACTCCAGCTCTGGCCTCGGCAAAGTTCTATACAACAGCAACATGACTTCCTTGCTTTTGTAATTTATGGACTTTAACCTGGTGTTGTGAGATTTCTTACTGTGTTAACCTCAGTCCAACACCGGCTTCTCCACATCTTTATAATCTACGCCTCAATTGATAAAGGCAAGTATGCGAAATGACTTCTTCACCACTCTACTAACATGCCTTTCAGTCTTCAAAGATCCATGGACAAATACCCCAAGGTCTTTTTGTTCCACAGAACTTCCTGCTATACATTGAGTACTTCTCTGTCAAATTGCTCTTTCCAAAGTGTATAATCTCACGCTTTGTAGAGTTAAATTCCATCTGCCACATATCTGCCTTTTCCGTCTATATCTTCTCATAACCCAAGGCATTCAACTTCACTGTTAACCATCCCATTCCTTCCTCACACACACACACACACACACACACACACACACTCCCAATCAAATCAATACTGATGTTGGAAAGGAAGTTGACGTGGGGACGTGGACAATGGATCTGTATGAATGCAGGTAATCAGGATTTTGTTCCTGTCACACTCCCAGATAGCATGTTGCCTGCGCCCTTTCCTCTCACAGTTATGTCAGAGCCACATACAGCTCTGAGAGTCCTTTTCAAGGCTCAATTGCATGGTTAGACCTGGGATGTTGGTGGAAAGATGGTCGCTGAAAGGATAAAGACCGTGGCACATGTCACACTTATCAGTCATTCCCTATGGTCTTACCATAACCAGAGACAGTACAGGGTATGATAAGCAACTAATGGTGACAAGATGCTGTCCTCTGCATGGCTGTGTCTTGTGAAACTTCCAACCTGAACCTGATAGAGTGTTCTCCTTCATTACAATGTGAGCAGACATCAGCAATTAATATATTTTCTCAGCGACTAGTTGGACAATGCTTACAATTAGTGCTCTCCTGCCTATTGCTTGATGTCTTCTTTGATTAACAGCAATATTTGTATCTACTCCCTGCTGCAGAGTAGGAACTCCTAACAACACACCACCCAACATTCTCCACCCAGCTTTAACCCAAGCTGGCTTGCCTCTGCATTAATTCTGGGGTTGATAGCATGGCTTCAGTGCGCCACATTCTAGGAAGTCAATTCTAGGAAGTTTCTGCACAGTCGGGTTTGGGAAATTAGCAATTTTCCCAAATCTGTGTGCCTGACCTGGGAGCCAAAGAAGAGGCTTAAAATTCCAAACAAAGAGGTAATTAAAAATGGAAACCAGAATGTTTTTAATCACAATAAGGGACAACCTAAGAGAATACTAATCTATATTCTAATATGGCTTTGGAAGCAGATCACAGTAATTGAATATGGGGGTTATAGATCACTTAGAGTCACTCTGGTAGCCTACTCACATGCAGGCTGTAATCTGAAGATATGGAAACTGATGTTGGAGGCTCCAACTTTCTTTTCATCACATTGACTGGCCAGGCATCCTGTTCTTTGTCCACAAGATTATGAGAGGCCTGGACAGAGTGGATTGTTAGAAGCTTTTTCCCAAGGTAGAAGAGTCAGTTACTAGAGGGTATAGTTTAAGGTGCAAGGGGCAAGGTATAAAGGTACAAGGCAGATTTTTCACATGTAAGGTGGTGGGTGCTTGGAACTTATTGTCAGGGCAGATGGTGGAAGCTGATATGGTACTAACTTTTAAGAGGTATCTTGACAAATACATGAACAGGATGGGAATAGAGAGATATGGTCATTGGAAGGATAGGTGGTTTTAGTTAAGTCGGACAGTGTGGTCAGTGCAGGCTTAGAGGGCCGAAGGGCCTGTTCATGAGCTGTAATTTTCTTTGTTCTTTCCTCTGCCATTGTCATGTTGGAAGTCCCTGCAGGTTGTTTGACCACGTTATGAACACATCAAGTTCTGTGGTGGGACTTAAACCCAGAACTTCCAGCTCAGAGGCAAGAATGCTACCCACCGTGCCACAAAATCTCCCGACATGTGGATTAGCAATGTAAAAAAAGAGAAAAAGTACTAAATAGAAGGCCAAGTCTCAACACAATTTCTGTAATCCATCCACTTTACAGCCGTCACAACACACCGGTGTCTATGGTTGATTTTCTAACAGAGAGCCACCACAGGAGAGTAAACATTCAGTTTTATCTACCTAAGAATGCGCTAAAACTACAATTTCTTTCCATTTCTATCCATGATATTTGGTCTTCCTTGAATAATACTTCTAAGTCCAGCCCCCTGCTGAGATCCATTTACAGTCCAAGGAATGAAATGCGGTCAGTGGATTGCCACAGTAATGGTCACCAAATTGAGGCCCTTATCAGAAAATCGTCCCCACGGATTGAACTTAAAATGCTATCCATTTCCTAATACTGTACGGCAGTAGATGGAAGAAAATACATATCTGATCTAAGCCAGCACAATATTTATCCCGCTACCCATCTTTATATTCAGCGACGACTCACTAAGCTGTTTTGGATCGGCAAAGGTTGTGCTTTCCATCAATTCAGAGCACCCTTTCAGTTAAAGCTTTCTCCAGAAGCTCCGAAGTCTATGTTAATCATAAACTGTGTTGTTATTTACACCAGAATGAGAGCATTTTATTAACTGGAAATCTGTGAGGGGGAAATAGGGAAGCTGTCTCTTTAAGAAGAAGGGCGACTCAGTGAAGAGTGCTGTTTTGTTTAAAATGTAAGTAATCATGTTCAGCCTTCTTCAGAAGGAGGGGACAACCTAAATAATAATACATGTTCCCCAGCATCTGAGATCAATTGCAATTTATATCAGAACACCCACTGCTTGTTTGTTTTCACTCAGCACTGTAGCCTGCAGCACTCAAATAATTAAGATACAATAATAACAGAACAGAATGAAGATCAGACAAATTAATGTGGAATGGAAATGCATTTACTTCAGCTGGCAGCTGGCAAATAAAAACCCTTCACTTGGTTTCTCAAACGTACAAAACATTCTCATTGTGACAGCAGACAATGAGACTCATCATACCCAGGATACATTTCAGTGCTCAAGAGGCAAGGTGTGTCAGTGACACATCAATACTGCTAAAAAATCTGCTTCACTTAAATAGCTTTGATTATGTTTGTCTCTGTAATTCTGGACATCTGCTTCATCTGCCACCCCCCAGAAGAATATACCTCTGAGAAGGTGTCACAGCGACGAGTTGCAATTCCGCAAAACTAAAAATTGCACAAGCTAATTAATTTGTAGCCTTTACCTCACTCATTGAAATGGTTGACATCTTATTGGTGTCTTTTTGTGTATTTAATTATCAATATCTGAGTCCGTATTTTTTGCATTTTCATTCCTTGTCGTGTTTTGAAGAATTATCAAATGGTTTGTATTTTCAGTTTAATTAATGAGACATAGATGTACAGGTAATGTTCTAATAATTTTAATTTCTGAAATCTTTCACTGATATCACTTTGTTTGGTTTTACATTTGAATTTGAATTTGATTGCTACTAAAACACAGTGGTTAGCACTAATACCATACAGCACCAGGGACCTGTGGTCGATTCCTGGCTTGGGTCACTGTCTGCACATTCTGCCCATGTCTGCATGGGTTTCCTCTGGGTGCTCTGGTTTCCTCCCACCGTCCAAAAGGTGTGCTAGTTAGGTGTATTGGCCATGCTAAATTCTCCCTCAGTGCCAGAATGTGGTGACTAGGGGATTTTTGCATTAACTTCTTTGCTGTGTTAATGTAAGTCTACATCTGACATAAATAAATAAACTAAACTAAACTAATCACTGTGGGTCTGTGTCAGCCAGTTAAACATATCTGCAAATTAACAAAACCTTGTCCTGATGTTCGGCTGTGAATGTTTGGTTGTGAAATGTTTGGAAAAGTAATGTTTACAGGATTTTTTTTAATGCACCAAGTGTTAAGGGTAAATTTTATGAATCTCTCAATGGAATTGACAAAGTGAAGGGCTGCAGTGGATCAGAATACACACTCAAGAGAAAAAATTACCTGTGACATTCCAGGCTTAATCTGCATTAAGGAAATGGTTATCAGTTGGGAAAGTTTAGCAAATCTGTACCTGTCAAGAAAGCCTGTGTTTCTGTTCCAGGAAAGTGAGGGCAGGATGGAGTGGGAGACCCATCTCCATTCACTGAATCATTGGCTCAGTTATAATCACGAGCAGCAAACTCTAAAATTTCCACCTCTCATCTCTCCTAATCCTTTCACCCATCCCACCACCCACGTGCCCCATTATATCTCCCATGCTCTTCCATGACCCCATGCATTCCTCTTGCCCTTCAATATCTCTCTGACACCTACATGCCTTGGAGCACCACAATAGCACAGTGGTTATCACTGCTGCCTCACAGAGAGCTAGGTTCAATTCCCAGTTGGGTCACTGTCTGTGTGGAGTTTGCACACCATCCCCGTGTCAGTGTGGGTTTCCTCCAGGTGCTATGGTTTCCTCCAGATGTGCTGGTTAGGTGCATTCTACATTCTCCCTCAGTGTACTCAAACAGGGGTGGGGTAATGTGGCTACTTCACAGTAACTTCATTGCAATGTTAATGTAAGCCTAATAAGTAAACTTTAATGTCGAGACCCAAGGCCCAAAGGCACTTCAAATATTCCAGTGTTGTAAGTGTGTCTTCAACAGCGAATTTGCAGTAAGTAGTTCAATCTATTTGATTTTTGTGGTGTAATTTTCCGAATTTCTGCTATCAGCAGGAAGAATCCCTTATTGGGAGTGCAAATCAAAGACTCGTTCCCATCATACATTTAAAGCGGCACAGCATGGTCGTCACTGTTTGAAGCAGGCTATCAACAGAATGAGTTCCTTACCAAAGAAGGAACATTTTGTCCTTTCAGTCAGGAAAAGCTGGAGACAAACAGCAAAGATTTCCATTCCATTTGAGATACTGTGTACACATACTTGTACCATTCTGGTCACTCTTTTATAGAAAGGAAATTACTAAACTAGAAAGGGTGACGGAAAGATTTATTAGGATGCTACCAGGTTTTGATGGTTTGAGTTATAAAGAGGGGCTGGCTAGCCTGGGACATTTTTCTCTGGAGTGCAGAAGGGTAATGGGTGATCTTACAGAGGTCTATAAATTAATAAGGGGCATAAATCAGCTAGATAACCAATATCTTTTCTCAAAGGTAGGGAAGTCTAAAATTAGAGGGCACAGGTTTAAGGTAAGAGGGGAGAGGTACAAAAGGGTCCAGAGGGGCAACTTTTTCACATAGAGAGTGGTGTGTGTCTAGAACAAGCTCAGTAAGAATTTAGCAACACCAATTTTTAATCCAACTATCAAATAAATACTATCAAATAAATCGGTTGGATTAAAAATTGGTGTTGCTAAATTCTTTCTGAGTTCTTACCACCCCAATCCAACGCCGGCATCTTTACATCATGTCTAGAACAAGCTGCCAGGCATAGTAGTAGACGCAGGTACAATTTTGTCTTTTCAAAAGCATTTAGACAGTCACATGGGTCAGATGGTTATGGGCCAAATGCAGGCAGTTGGGACTAGCTTCCAGCATTTTAAAGAGAAGGGCGGTATGGACAAGTTGGGCCGAAGGGCCTGTTTCCATGCTGTAAATCTCTATGACTCTATGAGACGTAAAGTGATGGTATCAGATCAGTTGTCCATTACAAATCTCGCCTAATTTCCATTTTCAGCATGATCGATGTGAAGAGTACATATTTCTTGAATGAACCGTTAATCCCATGGGCCAATCTCCCTCTCAAGTGGATGTAAGAGCCTGGGATGGAATTTTCCATCCTATCCGCCATCGGAATCATAGCGGGTGGGACACGGATCATGCAAAGGTCCGTTGACCTCGGACGGGATTTTCTGTTCTTGGGGCCAGAAAATCCTTTCCTGTGTTTCTTTTGAAGAATATCCTGGCCAATATTAATGTTACAATCAACAGCACAAAGGCAATATTCCTCATCATTAGCACGTTATTGTTTGTGAACAGGAGGTCTTATGTTAATGGTGATAGCATTCTGAACCGGAAGCTCTGGGTTCCCGTCCAGCAAGAAGTCTCACAACACCAGGTTAAAGTTCAACAACTTTATTTGGTAGTAAATGCCACTAGCCTTTGGAGAGCTGCTTCTTCATTGGGTGAGTGGGAGTTCTGATCACAAACAGGGCATATAAATAGCATGGATAAAACAGGGATATAACCGGGATAATCCACATCATTCCAGTCCAGCGTTAGGACTTGTTGGCCATGGGAGGAGCATTCACCAGGCTAATAATCAGCTCACAAATCCTCCCACCACTATCCTCCAATCAGTGTGTGCTAATGTGCTTAAAAAGAACTGTTTGTGTGAGTTTGCCGTGCACAAATTGGCTACTGCGTTAGAATAGTGAGTATTTTTCAACTATTCCTCATTGCAAAGTACCTGGGAAAATCCTGAAGCCATGAAAAGCAGGATACGAATGCCAGTATTTCTTTCTTTTACCACTTGGCCAGTAGTACTCAACTGAAAATCCACGAAAGACAGTGCGTGTGCCATTCGTATTAAGATTCTGCCCTTCACCCTTTGCCGAGAGACCTGGACAGAAATTCAGGAACAAGTGGTTGGCATGGTAGCACACCAGTTAGCACTGCTGCCTTACAGTGCCAAGGACCTGGGGTCAATACTGGCATTGGGTGACTGTCCGTGCGGAGTTTGCATATTCTCCTCAGGGGTTTCCCTCGGGTGTTCTGGTTTCCTCCTATATTCCAAAGATGTGCAGGTTGGGTGGATTTGCCAAATTAAATTGCCCTTTAGTGTCCACAGATATGTACGTTAGTTGGATTAGTCACAGTAATTGTGTGGGGCTACAGTGAGAGGTCCTAGGCAAAGTACTCTATCAGAGGGTTGGTACAGACTTGGTGGGCCTAAGTGACCTCCTTCTACACTGTAGAGATTCTATGAAATTTCTCTGGATGTATCTTTCTTCTACTACAATATATTGCCCTGACTGTACTCTCTAGGAATCCCTTATGTGCAAGCAAATCCCACCGGGGAGCATTCCAAAGTATTAGTGGAATGATCTATTATTCCAACAGAATGATCTGTTCCTGCAGTGAAGGGTCACAATACAATATGGTATAAGACTATACACTTCAGGTTCTGCCTCAAACTTTGATTTTCTTACTAACTGCCTCCTTGCCTTTACTGTCTTAAAGTTATTCTTTGTTTGGGGTAAGCACAACTTGTCAGCACTCCCGATGTTCTCTAATGGTTTTGTCAATTGGCTATTATTCACCAGAACAGATTTCAGAACTATAGTACGTTTCAGCCACGGTCTCTCATGTCTCTCATTTTCTAAGTCAGATTCAAATCTCCTCCCAGTGACTCCAGAATGACAGTCCACTGGCATTGTGAGGGAGCTACGCTATTTGATGTCTGTCCATTGGCTGAGTTGAGGCCCTGGGTACTCTTTTAGGGGAAAAACATTGGATGCACCACACAGTTTCAAAGCAAGAAGTCTCATGACACCAGGTTAAAGTCCAATAGATTTATTTGGTAGTAAATGCCACTAGCTTTCAGAACGCTGTTCCTTTGTTATGGTGGATAGGCATATGGATGATATTGGAATAGTTTAGGTTAGAGGGTCCGCTGGCCGGCGCAACATTGAGGGCCGAAGGGCCTGTACTGTGCTGTAATGTTCTATGTTCTATGTTTGTTAGATGAGTGGGGAGTTCTGAACACAAACAGGGAATATAAAGACACACTCAGTTTACAGAATACTGATTAGAATGCGGGTCTTTACAGCTAATCATGTCTTAAATGTGCAAACAATGTGAGTGGAGATAACATTAAGCATAGGTTAAAGACATGTGTATTGTCTTCAATTAGGACAGTAAGTGAGATGTTGCAAGCCCAGGCAAGTTGTGGGGGTTATAGATAGTGTGACATGAACCCAAGATCCCGGTTGAGGCTGTCCTCGTGTGTGGAACTTTTCACATCATGACTACCAATGGGTGGGATTTTCCGATCGGCAGGATTCGGGATTGTCTAGTCTGCCAATGTTCCACCTGCCATGGATTCCCCAGCAGCAGTGGATGCCAACAATGGGAAACTCTGTTAATGGTGACGGGGAGAAAAAGACCCCATCACCAGCCAATGGTGGGCTGCCTCTGCAAAACACATCATATGGGGCAGGAGGGAGGAGGGGCAGCAGCAAGTGGAGTGGGGTGAGGGTGCAGTGCAGGGTTTGGGGCATTGGGTAGATAATCCTGCTGGTAGTATTTCTGGAGAAGTTTTTATCCAGTATCCTGGACAACACTTATCTCTCAATCAACATCATCAAAACTGTTTATTATCAAATTACTGTTTATGGAATCCTGTTGTGTATGAATTGTCTGCCACAGTTCCTGCATTACACTAGTGACTACACTTCAAGAATATTTCCTTGCTGTAAAATGCTTTGGAATAATCTAGGATTAGTACACAAATGCAAAAGTTTCCTTCTTTTTTACAGGGGCATTATACAGAGTACAGTTATGGCATTATCTCTTAAGGCACACATAGTATTCAATAGCAATCGGAAGCCGGATGCACTTTGGAACTAAAAATGAAAGAACAAAATACTTCCTAAATGGTGAAAAACTAGCAACAGTGGGGGTCTAAACATAAAGGGCCCAATTTTACTATCACGTTACACCCATTTTCGGGCATGAAAATTAGGTAAAGTCAAGCATGAGGCAAATACAGGAAATCATGACCACCTCCACGCCGGATCACCCTTTACCAAAGTCCAAAATTTGCCAAATTAGGATTGGGCGTGAAACAGACATGATGGCCATTTGAATGCATTTGCTTTACTGGCACTTCCCCTTTTACCACCATGTTTGCTCATTCAGAATCAGTGCAAAATAGACATGCTCCATAGAAGCCCAATTTAAGCCCTTCAATTAGGCTCTCCGATGGCTCTCTGCTTGAGATCGGTTGGGGGTGTTGGGGAGGGGTGGGGGGGCTGCCACTCTGCTCGAGATTAGTGGAGAGAAAGGGGAGGGGTCTGCTGCCTCTCTGCCTGAGATCAGTGGAGGGAAAGGAGGATCCGCTGCTACTCTGTCTGAGATTGGTGGGTATGAAGGGGGAAGGGTGGGAAGGACCTGTGATCACTCTGGATGGCAAGAGGGGTTGTGGGGGGAGACAGGTGGTGGTATAAGGCAGTCAATAATGTTGTGGGAGTGCCTGTGGGAGCCAGGGAGAGACATTAACCAGCCTGGGAGGGATGTGGCATGCGCTGTTGTGGTCTGCAGGGTTTTGGGTGCATTAAGCCACACCTACAGGCATATGTAACGTGGTTTAGACTCACTGATAGTTTTGCAGACAGAATGTGTATGGGGGAGCCTGCGAACGGGTCTTAAAGTCAGATCTGAAACACTCCCAATTTCAAGTCTGTCCAGTAAAATAGAGCCCAAGGAATCCATTTTATTCACATTTGGGAAAGTATTTTAATTGGGGAGAAGGGTAGAACATAGAACATAGAACAATACAGCACAAACAGGCCCTTCAGCCCACGAGTTGCACCGATCACATCTACCAATCCACAGACCTATCTATAACCCCTTATCCTATTCGTTTCCATATACTCATCCAGAAGTCTCTTAAAAGACATCAGTGAGTTTGCCTCAACAACATCTGACGGCAGCCGATTCCATTCACTCATCACCCTCTGAGCAAAAAACTTACCCCTGACATCCCCTCTGTAGTGTTGATGAACAGAGGGATCTTGGTGTATATGTTAATAGTTCCCAGAAAGTTGGCAATCAAGTCGATAAGGTTGTTAAGAAGGCATATGGAGTCTTAGTTTTTATTGGTAGGGGAATTGAATTTCGGAGCCACAATGTCATGTTGCAACTGTACAAAACTTTAGCGCGGCCGCACTTGGAGTATTGTGTGCAGTTCTGGTCCCCGCATTATAAGAAAGATGTGGAGGCATTGGAGAGGGTACAGAGGAGGTTTACCAGGATGTTGCCTGGTATGGAGGGCAGGTCTTATGAAGAGAGGCTGAGGGATTTGAGGTTGTTTTCGTTAGAAAGAAGGCGGCTAAGAGGAGACCTTATTGAAACATATAAGATGATTAGAGGTTTAGATAGGGTGGACAGTGATAGCCTTTTTCCTAGGATGGAGAAAGCTAGCACGAGGGGACATAGCTTTAAATTAAGGGGTGGTAGTTATAGGACGGATGTCAGAGGTAGGTTCTTTACCCAGAGGGTGGTAAGGGTATGGAATGCCTTGCCTGCATCAGTTGTAGATACGCCAAGTTTGGTGGCGTTTAAGAGGTTAGTAGATAAGTTTATGGACGAAAAGAGAATGGTTTAGGTTAGTGGGTCATTGCTTTTTCCTAATTGGTCAGCACAACATCGAAGGCCGAAGGGCCTGTTCTGCGCTGTAATGTTCCATGTTCTGTGTTCTATGTATTTGCCTCCCTGCACCTTAAATCTGTGTCCTCTCGTAGTGACCATTTCAGCTCGGGGAAATAGTCTCTGAGAGTCACCCTATCTATTCCTCGCAACATTTTATAAACCTCTATCAGGTCGCCTCTCAACCTACGTCTCTCCAGTGAGAAGAGTCCCAGCTCCCTCAACCTATCTTCATAAGGCCTGCCTCCCAATCCAGGCAGCATCCTTGTAAATCTCCTCTGCACTCTCTCAATAGCCTCTACATCAAAAGGTGTACAAGAAATGTAAACAAAACAGGGGAAAAGAGAATATAGAATAGAATAAAGTAAGGAAGGACCCTCATAGCGGCTAAATGGAATTATGGAACAGGAATTCAAAGAGATGGTTAAATGTAACATGAGAGGGAATTGTGTTAAAAGTTATTGTATTGTCTATATAACAATGCACACAGTGTCTGTAATAAAATAGGGAAACTGGAGGCAATCATGCATTGGGAACAACAGGGAGTCTGTGACATGGCTGGAATTCTGTGGCAATTCAAGCCTTGCCGCTGCTGCCGGTGAGAATGGAGAATTTGGTGCTCAGTCAAACCTCCGTTCACTGCCATGGGACGGTGGAATCCCGGCTGTGAGCGAGGTCAGAGAATCCTGCCCCTGGTTTCAGAACTTCAGATTAAACATTTCAGGATGTAACATATTTAGAAAGTAGTGGACAGGGAAATTGCCAACTGTACTGATTAGGGATAATGTAACAACAGCCAATAAAAGGGACAAAGACAAGGCAAAAATAGAATTCTTAGGAGTGCTAGATGGGATTTTATGGTTCCTCCCACTGGCAGGATCTTCCAGTCCCAACACAGCCAGTTGTAAGATTTCACCCAGTATGAGGATCTAAGACCTCACCCTGTATATCTTTTTATAAAATATTCAGAGATATACTCATTACTATTTATCAAAATTTAGAGCCAACAAAGATCTTTAAAATGGTTGAATATGTCCTTGACCTCCCCTGCAAAAGAGAAGTTATACCTGGCAGTACTTGGGAAGCTCACACATTGTTACCTCCAGGGAACCACTAATGACCCATGTAGGCTGCAGGAGCCAAATTCAAATAGGGCTACACAAAGGCCATGTGTATTTCATAGCCCAGGCTGGCCAGTCGAGTCTGCTCATCTGCTAAGACAAATCAATTTCAATTCTTCACGGTTGAGACATTTAGTAATCTTGGGAACTCGGATTGAGATTCATATCTCTTGTCAAAGACAATGTGGAGTACTGGGAATCATGTGACATGGGCCCCTGGCTGGTGGAACCAGAAATATTGCCTTGCTGAGCTAAAAAGCTTTCCTGTTGTTTAATGTTTGAATAACGGACTTTATTAAATACGTTCTGGCCCAGGTTGGACATCTGGCCCCAAAAGAACGAAGAGCAAGGAGTAAGCAATCTACCCCCTTGAACCTGCTCCACCATTCAATAAGATTATAGCTGATATTTTTGTGGACTCAGCTCCACTTACTCACCAGCTCACCATAACCCTTATTCCTTTACTGTTCAAATATTTATCTATGGTTGCCTTAAAATCTTTCAATGAGGGAGCCTCAGCTGCTTAACTGGGCAGAGAATTCCACAGATTCTCAATCCTTTGGGTGAAGAAGCTCCTCCTCATTTACACTGTTTCTGCTGGAAATCTGTACCATCGCCTGTAGGAGCAATTCATCCCTGTATGCCTATCTCACTGAAAAAGTGAATTATCCAACACCGGTTTTAAACCCACTGAACTCTGTGAAGTAATAACTCATTAGGGGTTGATTTGGAACTCCAGAACACCCACAAAGCATTCTTTCTTTTCTCTGTGTTCTCTGCACTGTAAGTATTTTCTTCTCTACCCCTCTCTTTGCTATCTGAACATGGGGTGAGGACAGGGGGTGGAGTTGCGAACTCATTTTGAGTGCGTGCAAATAAATTAACCCTTTTAGTGCATCCTATCTCGAGTTTGCTGTAGAGTTATTAATGAAAAAATTGGATCACACCATAACAAAGAGATTGAGAAATATATCACAACTTTTAAGAGGAAAACAAAACAAACACCTTTCAATTTACAGAGAGGAGAAATCAATGCTCTTTAAATTAACATAGGAACAGGAGTAGGCCCCTCGAGCCTGCTCTGCCATTCAATAAGATCATGACTGTTCTGCAGCCTAACTCTACATATCTGTCCTAGGTTCATATCCCTTGATAACTCTGTTCAATAAAAAATTGTCGATCTCAGACTTAAACCAAATAAGTGAAGCAGCATTTAACTGCTGTTTGAGGAAGAGATTTCCAAATATTTCCCATTCTCTGCATATTGAAATATTTTCTAATATTTCTCTTGAATGGCTTGGCCCTAATGTTTGTGTCATGGTCCCTGGTTCTAGAGCCTTCAACTCTACCCTGGCCTCCCCTGTAAATACTTTGTAACTTCTATCAAATAATCCTTATCCTTCTAAATTCAAACAAAAAGGCCTAATGTGTCTAATTTCTCCTCATAGCTTAACCCCTGAAGTCCAGGTATTGTTCTTGTGAATTCTTACTGAATCAATACCCATTTTGTCCATATTAAAAGAGATTAAAGACAATAAACAGTCAATCAAGGGGTCAATAAGGGGGCAACATGATTAGCTGTTGCCTTTGGGCAACAAATACCGAAAGGCAGGTGGAAAAAGAAATATGCATACAAATTAGGGAATTGAGTCAAAAGGATCCAATTGTTTTGGAGGAAGTCAACTACCCCAATATTAGTAGGGCAGAAGAGGTAGGTAAAGAAGATTAACGAATAGAATTCCTATATGACTCCTTCCTAATTGCTTCCCAATAGGCAGTAGGGTGGCTCAGTTGTTAGCATTGCTGCCTCACAACACCAGAAACTTGATTTAATTCCCAGCTTGTGTCACTGTGCAGAGTTTACACGTTCTCCCTGTGTCTGCATGAGTTTCCTCTGAGTGCTCCACAATGCAAAAGACATGTTGGTTAGGAGCACTGGCCATGCTAAATTCTCTGCTTGGTAACCCAAGCAGGCAGCAGAATGTGACCACTAAGGGATTTTCACAGTACCTTCATCGCAGTGTTAATGTAAGCTGACTTGAAACACTAATAAACAAATCTTAAACTTTAACTCAATGGGCAGGATTTTATGACCTCACCTGACCCAAGATCGGAAAATCCAGCCTGAGCTCAACGAATCTTCTCATTGTCCACCTTAACCCACAGCAATTCCTATGGCTAGTGGGGCAATAAAATTCCGGCGAATATATAAAAAATCCAACAAGGGAATTTTTACCACTGGAACTAGTAACAGAGGGTGAACCAAAGCAAATAGAAGTAAAAGTGAGGGAACATCCAGACAACAAATACCATAACATATTATACTTTAAGATGATAACATAAAAGTTCATTGTTTATGAGAGCAGGGTTAATAGGGTGGAGAAAAGTTTTTTTCTATTTATTTGGGTGTCGTTAGCTGGCTAGCATTTATTGTCCATCCCTAGTTGCCTGAGAGCAGTGGAGAGACAACCTCATCGCTGTAAATCAGGAGTTACAGGTAGGCCAGACCAGGTAAGGACAACATATTTCCTTCCCTAAAGGACATTAGTGAACCAGATAGGTTTTCATGAACCAGATGGGTTCATGAAACCATGAAGACCATGGTTTCATGGTCTTCAGTAGATTCTTAATTTCAGATATTTATTTTTTATTAAATTCAAATTTCCCGTGGTGGGATTCGAACCCAGGTCTCTAGATCATTAGTGGAGTTTCTGGATCAATTGTCTACTGATAATGCCACTAAGCTATCACCCATCCCTAAATTGATTTTATAGGGCTGGGAATAGAATCCAGGATAATAAAATAGGGAATGATATTGACAAACAACGATGCAGAACAACAATGGAAAACATTCAAGAAAAGTGCAAGAAAATATTTTTGGCTTGAATGAAAGAATATGGAGTACATTGACAACAGAGGAGTGCTTGATAACAGGCAACTTGAAGAGAGGCAGGGACAAATAAAAAAAAAGAAAGCTAAGCAGAACTATGAAATTAAATTGTGGAGCACAAAACAATGTAGTAAAATGGATTATAAACACTAGTAAAAAGAAGGCTGGTTTGGGAGTAAAGTTCTTAGGAAATAGGAAGAATAATTTTAGAGTCAATGATAGATAGTGGAACTATTAAATAATTAGTTTTTAAAATTTCATTTATAGGATTTAGATATTGCTAGCTAGACAGCATTTGCTACTCATCTCTAGTTATCGTTGAGAAGTAGTGGTGAACTGCCTTCTTGAACTGCAGCTCCTGAAGTATAGGTACACCTTTAGTGCTGTTAGAGAAGGAGTTGCAGGATGGTGACTTGGAGGGGAATTTCCAGGTGGTGGTATTCCTCGGTGTCTGTTGCCTTTGTCCTTCTAGGTGGTAGTAGTCATGGATTTGGAAGGTGCTGCCTTAGGAACTTGGTGAGTTCCTGCAGTGCATCTTGCAGATGGTACAGATTGTTGACACTGTGCATTGGTGGAGGAAGGAGGGACTGTTTGCAGACAAGCAAGCTGCTTAATTGTTCAGTATGCATCAGGAAGATGGAAAAGATGGATGATTGATAATGAGATGAGTTATGAGACAAGTGGAGGTTGAAATCAGGTAGTGCAAGCTAGCTTAAATTCATGCTAACCTCTTAGGATTTTGTACCCCTTGCTGAAGAGTGCAACTGCTCATAATATGCCTAGCCTTTTAGCAATCACTACAAACATGTAAATGACCACAAAACACAAAGTTTGAGTGCTTCTGCATTGAAAGGCGCAGGTGCAGGTTAATCTCTCATTGAGAACCTCTTGTCCATTTTTTGGCTATTCAAATTTTCCCCTAATCATACAAGGGTCCTCAGTGAACCTGATTGCTGTGTGTCTACAGGTTAATTTTTATAGACTGAAATCATTTGGGAAACTTCCTTGAAAAGCACCAACTCTGCAAGTCTTTTTTGATTTGATTTACGATTGTCACATGTATTAATATACAGTGAAAAGTATTGTTTCTTGCATTCCCTACAGAAAAAGCAAACTGTTCATAAAGAAGGAAAGAAGAGGGTGCAGGATGTAGTGTTACAGTAATAGCTAGGGTGTAGAGAAAGATCAACTTAATATAGGTTCATTCAAAAATCTGATGGCAGCAGGGAAGAAGCTATTTTTGAATCGGTTGATACGTGATCTCAGACTCCGATATATTTCTCCCAATAGAAGGTGAAAAAGAGTATGTATTGGGGTCCTTGATTATGCTGGCTGCTTTTCCGAGAAGGTGTAGAGAGTGTCAACAAATAGGAGACTGGTTTGAGTGATGGACTCGACTTCATTCATGATCCTTTGTAATTTCTTGCGGTCTAGGGCAGAGCAGGAGCTATACCAAGCTGTGATACAACCAGAAAAAAGTTCCAGTGATCCAAATGGTGATGTGTGTCAAACGTATTGCTTCACGGTAGTGAGAAAAATGGAAAAAAAACAGGAGCAGGCTGATTTGCAAAGAGGCAGAATTAAGAACTATGCCTTTCTCTTCCATTTCTTGAATTAAACAAAACTGAACTCCTTACTTTGGGACATAACCTGTTTTCATGCTGGTGTTGCTTCATTGCTGTCCAGGCAATAGACATCCATCAGGCAGTTGCCTATGTTTACACTGCTAAATTTGGAAGCAAACTCAGGCATCTCTGCGAATCTGGAGCTCGGCGTTTCCGCTTCATTGTCATATGCCAGGAGCATAAAGTGTGAAATTATACCCAAGTCAATGATTTTCCAACAATTGAACTTAATGTTGGGATAATCAAAGGCTGAGGTATGGAATTTCCTGATAAGTACTCATAGGGTGCACTGTAATTCTGCCACCAGTGTTCGAATTCCAGCTCCTCCCAATGATTCTTTCACTTGTGTTCAACTCAAAAGGTTCTGCAGTAAGCCTGCAATTTGTAAGAACTGAACTGCACAGAGGTGAAGGCTGGCTTGACTGTTTGCCAAGGTTTGAGGTGACAAATAAATGATGTGTATAATATGTTGCTGGCCTGGCACAGGCTTTGGGCATAGCCCTTACAAATTATACTGCATAAACTGACAAAAATATCACCCTGGAAACTTGCTAAACAACAACTGCAAAAAAAAAATTGATCCCTTAACCATGAAACCACCTGCTATTTATTAAAGCTCCTGAAAAAGAAATAAAATAGTTCTTGGTTTAATAGACTGGTTTTCCTCTCCTCGATCTGGTTTATCCTTTGTGTTAGCTAATTGACTAGTTAAAGAATCAAGCTTTTTATTTATTTTTGTTTAGTAGTTTTCCTGGCTGATAACTCTTGCAACTGATTGCTGCTTTTTCAACATGCTGACAATTTAGTTGCAGGTCACTATTTCTCCATTGGTTGAAAAAAGGCTTGTTTTTTTTTATTTACCTGAACTAAATGGCAGAAAGCACTCTATCCAATAGTTTCAGTTTCAGTGTAGTTACTTGGAATCTGGTGATGGCTGGTTCATTATTTTACAATCTTAGTGGAGAACTAGTATAAATTTATCAACTTCACAATGTCTTGCCTATTTACAGCACCTATAAGATGTCAACACCTTCAAAAATGTTTTGAAGAGTGTGGTGACGCCAAGTGGGACTTGGAAAAAGTGTTTTGGGATCAGGCACATTGACAAACGTCATAGTTAAGAAAGCCCACCAATGCCTTTACTTCCTCAGGAGGGAATTCAGCATGTCTGCTATGACTCTGACCAATTTTTACAGATGCAGCATAAAAAGCATCCTTTCTGGTTGTATCACAGCTAGTTATGGTTCCTGCTCTGCTCAAGACCACAAGAAACTACAAAGGGTCATGAATTAAGCCCAGAACATCAGGTAAACCAGCCTTCCATCCATTGTTTCCCTCTTTACTTCCTGTTTCCTCAGAAAAAATAGCCAGCAAAATTAAAGACTCCATGCATCCTGGATAGACTCTATTCCATCTTCCTCTGTCAGGAAAAAAATACAATATTTGAGGTCACATTCCAACCAACTCAAGAACAGCTTCTTTCCTGCTGCCATCAGACTTTTGAATTGACCTACTTCATATTAAGTTCATCTTTGTTTGCATCCTACCTATGTCTGCAACACTTGATTCTGCTCCCTCTCCTTTCCTTCTCTATTTATGGTATACTTTGTCTGTATAGTGTGCAAGAAACAATACTTTTCACTGTATACTAATACACGTGACAATAATAAATCAAATCAAACCAAAAGAATCATGATCAAATGGTTCAGTGTCTGAGTCAGGTCACACCATGAAAACTGAGGAACAAGACAGGCGTGAGGGCACAGGGCACAATGCCAGGAAGAGGCACAAGGCTGATCCAGATAGCAGAGACTGAGTTCATAAGTAAAGACTGGAAAAGCTTGAAAGGAGAAATTAAGAAGTGATCTGATGAAAATGTACAAAATAACTAAGGACATTTGATATAGAGCATAAGTAGGCCATTTGGCCCCTAATCTACCACTCAATAAGACTGTGGGGCTGATTCTCTTGCTCAACAAGAATCAATCTATCTTTGCCTAGAAAATATTCAGTAAGTCTTCTTCCAACACCTTCTCAGGCAAAGAGTTCCAAAGTTGTAATGGAACTCTAATGGAAAAGAAAGTCTAACCTCTGACCTATAAGAGCAACCCCTAATTTTAAAACAGTGCCCCCTTGTTGGATTCATGCAAAAGAGGGAACATTATCTCCCTGTCTACTTGTCAAGACATTTCAGGATCTTATATGCTTCAATTAAGTCCCCTCACTCTTCTAAACTCCAATGGAATCAAACCCAACTTTTCCAATTTATCCTCATAAGACAACCTGTTCATTCCAGGTTGCAATCTATGAAACCTGCTTTGAACCAGCTCCAAGACATTTATATCTTTCCTTAAATAAGGAGACAAAATCTGTCCATTGTATTTGAAATGCAGTCTCAGCAATCCCTTGTATAAGTGAAAAATAGCATCCTTATTTTGATAAGCTGAAACAAAAACAAAGATTGTGGGAACAAACAACTTTAGACTGTAATCTTTCTCCTCCATATTAACCCCTCTTTCTTATATCCCCTACATATTTTCCTCAATGCAAGATCCACCTTTCGCTCCCACTCTCACACCAGCCTGTCTGCCTTTTGTTCTTCTGTTGTTACATCACTGTTGCAATTTCTCCCAGCCTCAGTAGAGTATCCAATTTGTCCTCTCTTCTCAATGTGATGAAGTCAAAAGGACTCTAAATGTTAACTCTGTTTTCTCTCCTTACAGGTGCCAGACCTACTGAGTTTTTCCAGCATTCTGTATTTTTGATTCTCAGTTTTATCATAGAATCTTACAGTGCGGAATGAGGCCATCCGGCCCATCGAGTCTGCAACAACACTATCCCACCTATTCCCATAACTCCATGCATTTACTTTAGCTAGTCCCTCTGACACTAAAGGACAATTTAGCATGGCCAATCTACCTACCATCTTTGTGCTTTATGTTCAATTCCTTTCATTATAAACGATAGCATTTCATTGTTTAATATGTTTAAGTCATGGGTAGATAGATTTCTGATTGAGAAGAGAATTAAGGGTTATGGGGAGCAGGCAGGTAAGTGGAACTGATTCACTTCAGATTAACCATGATCTTATTGAATGGTGGGGCAGGCTTGAAGGGCAAGATGACCTACCCCTGCTCCTATTTCTTATGTTCTTATGTTCCTTATGTTCTTATGTCCTGTTCCTTTTTATTTCAGATTTCACACATCTGCAGTGTTTTGCATTTGCCTCAGAGTTAAGATGATATTTAGAAATCACTACAGCTATGCTGTCAGGGTTCGTGATGTAATCTAAACCCCTTGATTAATTACAGCACTGTAGCTCACTCCCAGGTATTAATTATTCTATATATAGTCTGTTAAGCATTTACCACATTAACATTATGGCACCATGGAGATGAAACGATTCGGGGCCCTATTTTCAAAAGCACTGTTTTAATTTAATGAATGTACTTATCAAACGCGGCATCACATAAGTTGAAGATGCACGTCTGATACTGGCAAAAATCACAAACATTCCAGAGGGTTGACATCCATGACTGTGGCACCACACACAGAGCGGTTATTAGCAGCGCCCTGCAGAATCAGTAACTTAGATTTTATATCACACTTTTAATGTAGGAAAATCTATCAAGGTGTTTCACAGGAGCATGACAAAACAGAATATGAGACCAAGTCACATGAGAAGATTCTATAGTCATAGAGGTTTACATCATGGAAACAGACCCTTCAGCCCAACTTGTCCCATTCCGCCCTTTTTTTAACACCTAAGCTACTCCCAATTGCCCACATTTGGCCCATATCCCTTTATACCTATCTTAACAATATAATTGTCTTAATGCTTTTTAAAAGGCAAAGTTGTATCTGCTTCTACTACCATCTCTGGCAGCTTGTTCCAGACACTCACCATCTTCAGAGTGAAAATTAGATCAAGTGACCAAAAGCTTGGTCCAAAAGGTAAGTTTTAAAAACTGTTCTTAAATATGGAAAGTGAGGAAGAGGGATGAAGAAGTGCAGGAGGGATATATTGCCCCTTAGCGTCACAAGATTAGGGAGATTAGCCATGGTAAGTGTGTGTGGTAACATGGAAAGGGCAGGGAGAGGGCCTGGGTAAGATTCTGTCAGAATCGATGCAGACTCAATAGGCTGAATGGCCCTCTTTGGCACTGTAGGAGACTCTGTATGATGAAGAGAATGAAAAATGATCAGCTGGTCCATTGAGATTATCTCATTGAACAAAGTTGCAAACAGATAACACACCTATCAATCTTCCCATCCATCTGCAGCCATGTCAACTCCAGAAAGGGACAGAACACAGAAAAATAACAGAAATAATAGTTTGGAGAAATTTCTCTTGAAGACTCAAAAGATGATCAAAAATGAGTTTCATAGAATCCCTACAGTGCAGAAAGAGGCCATTCAGCTCATTGAGTCTGCCAGCAACAATCGTATCCTGGTCCTATCCTTGTATATTTACCCCACTAACATTTTTGATTTGCTTATTATTGTCACGTGTATTAACATACAGTGAAAAGTATTGCTTCTTGAGTGCTATACAAACAAAGCATACTATTCATAGAAAAAAAACAAGAGAATGCAGAAGGCAGTGTTTTAGTCATAGCTAGGGTGCAGAGAAAGATCAACTTACTGCAAGGTAAGTCCATTCAAAAGTCCGATAGCAGCAGGAAAGAAGCTGTTCTTGAGTCGATTGGTACATGACTTCAGATTTTGTATCTTTTTCTCAACGGAACAAGGTTAAAGAGAGAAAGTCCAGAGTCCCTGTGGTCTTTGACTATGCTGGCTGCTTTGCTGAGGCAGTGGGAAATGTAGTCAGAATCAATGGGTGTGATTCATATTCTGGGACATCAATGGATGTATCCCAGGGTACTAACTGGCAATTTAGCAGGCCAATGCACCTAACCCACACATCTTTGGACTGTGGAAGGAAACCGGAACACCTGGAAGAAACCCACGCAGACAAATGGAGAATGTACAAACTCCACGCAGACAGTGACCCAAGCCAGGAATCAAACCCGGGTCTCTGGCGCTGTGAGGCAAAAGTGCTAATCACTGTGCCACCGTGCCTAGCTTCAGGAGTTACATTCCCCAGAAGGTATATATTGCCCCACATCTCGCTTAGATTTTATGCCCTGTAATATCATCCGTGTCTATATACTTGTGCATGTCCCTTTCTGAACACTTGAATCCCAGTTTATTGCACAAGAAAACAACTCATTCCTGAAGTAAGAGAATTGAACCTCCCATTGCAAGTATAAATTGGACACAAAGTAAAATGCCTCTGTAGACTAAAAGAGAATAACATGAAGAACAGGAATAGATTCAGGACTCAGATTATAGCATGAAATGCTGCCATTAGAACAGCTAAAAGGTTTGTTGTAAATAAGATTGCTGATTTGTCGAACAACAATGGTAAAACATTTTTTAACCCACTTTCCCATTCAAAGACAGTAAAAATCACCAAAGATCCATTATAGGGAGCTGCAGAGAAGACTCTAGTCCATTCTGAGGACATGGCAGAGGTTTTTTTGTTGTTCTGTTTCTATAAATACAATTTACAATATACAAGATCAGAGTTAATTATATAAAATTCAGGAGAGAACAGGTTTCAAATCCAGCCAAACTTTCACCTCAGAGAGCACCACCAAATATTATTGGTATTATTTGAACTCCTTGATTACATCGTTAACAGCCTGGATTTTATAATAACACACCCCTTCATTCTACCCATTTATCAAATTCAAATAATCTGTCTGCATGTATCCAGTATAGAGTTCAAATACAACAGCCTCGGGGGGCATGGCACAGTGGTTAGCACTGCTGCCTCTCACCGCCAGAGCCACTGGTTCAATTCCTGCCTTGATCACCATCAGTGTGGAGTTTGCTCTGTGTCAATGTGGGTTTCCTCTGGGTGCTCCAGTTTCCTCCCAGAGTCCAAGGATGTACAGGTTAGGTTGATTGGCCATGCTGAACTGCCCCTTAATGCCAAGGGGATCAGCAGGGTAAATACATGGAATTATGGGGCTAGGGCCTGGGTGTGATTGTTGTTGGTGCAAGCTCGATGGGCCAAATGGCCTCGTTCTGCAATGAAGTCTATGATTCTATATGAATTATAAAGATGTAGAACATTTGACCATTTGGCTCCTTGAGCTTTCTCTGCCATTCAATAGGCCATGACTGATCTGACGGTAATCTCAACTCAATGTTTTTGCCTATTCCTGATCACCTTTCACTCCCTTATTAATCAAGAATCTATCTAGCTCTGCCTTAAAAATATTCAAGGACATTGTTTCATTGCCTTTTAAGGAAGAGAGAGTTCCAAATTTATGACTCTCTGGGAGCAAAACATCTTCCCCATCTTACTCCTAAACGAGCATCCCCTTACTTTTAAACAATGGCCCCAAGTTTTATATCCTCCCATATTTGGGATGGTAGGGTGGTTATCACTGCTGCTTCATAGCTCCAAGGACCTGGATTCAATTCTCAGCTCGGGTCAATGTCTGTGTGGATTTTGCACATTCTCCTCGTGTCTGCGTGGATTTCCTTTGGGTACTCTGGTTTCCTCCCACAGTCCAAAGATGTGCAGGTTAGGTTGATTGACCATGCTAAAATTGCCCTTTAATGTCCTGGAATGCATAGTTTAGAGGGATTAATGGGTAAAATATGTAGGGATATGGGGGTCGGACCTGGTTCGTATTGTGGTCGGTGCAGACTTGATGGGCTGAAGGGCCTCTTTCTGCACTGTAGGGTTCTATGATTTTATGAAGATATCCTGTCCACATCAATCATACCAAGATCCATCCGGATCTTTTATGTTTCAATAACTTTCCTCTCGACTCCAGTGGATACAAACCTAACTTGTCCAAACATTCCTCATTAGGACAGTTCATTCCCCATGGCACAATGGTTAGCACTGCTGTCTCACAGCATGGAACACAGGTTCAATTCTGACTTTGGGTGACTATCTGTGTGGAGTTTACACGTCCCATATCTATGTGGGTTTCCTTCAGGTGCCCTGGTTTTCTTCTCACAGTTCGAAAATGTACTGCTTAGATGTATTGACCGTGTTAAATTGTCTCTTAGTGTTGGGGCAGTCAGCAGGTTACAGGAATAGGGCCCGGGTGTGATTGATGTCAGTGCAGGCTCGATGAGTGTAAAGGCCTCCTTCTGCACTGTAGGGATTCTATGATTCTTGATATTAGCCAAGAAAACCTTCTCTGAACTGCTTCTCATGTATTTGCATCCTTCCTTGAATCAGGAGATCGATACTGCGCACATTTCAAATACATCAATCACACCTTCCCAAAACCTGTACTTTTCTAGAGAATAAAGACCGAGGGCTCTGAGCCTTTCAGGATAATCAAATAACTATCATTCCCACAAATCCTTCCCAGGGCGCTTAGCTTGAAAGATGTGCTGGTTAGATGCACTGTTCATGCTAAGTTCCCCATCAGTGTACCCAAACATGCACTGGTGTGTGATGACTACAGGATTTTCACATAACTTCATTGCAATGTTAATGTAAGCCTACTTGTGACACTAAATAAATAAACTTTAAACTTTATATCTCTCGCCCTCTTGAGAAGACCAGATTTACTATTTTCCAGGTGCAATCTAACCAAGATCTTGTACGAGGATAATATGTTCCTTTTCATTTTATGTTGGATCATCCTGTTATATTTCTTAATGCTGCTGGCATTGATCATGGGCCTTCACAGACATATGCACAAAACATTTCAATGTCGGCTCCTCTCACAGTGACTTGTAATTCAGAACCCCAACATGTGCTAGTCACATACTTGACATTAGTGCCTTCTCAAGTGCCCCACATATATTCTGTTATAGCTACCTTAAATATAAATGGGACCATTTTGCTGCTGCATCTAAATCAGGAGATGCCAGTGTTGGATTGGGGTGGGCACAGTAAAGAGTCTCACAACACCAGGTTAAAGTCCAAGAAGTTTATTTGGTTTCACGAGCCTTCGGAGGGCTGCCCTCATCCTCAAAGATCTGATACCAGCATAGATCTTGGAATCATCCATAAACTATGTGTGTCCTTCAAAGAACAAAGAAAGACCAAAGAAAATTGCAGTGCAGGAACAGGCTCTCTGGCCCTTCAAACCTGCACCGAACAGCTGTTCATCAAACGTAGGTCATTGACATAGTTTGTAAAGAGCAACTCTAAGTCACTTCGTTAAAAATGGAAATTGCACCAGGTTTATTGTAAAATGTTCTTCGGATCCTGGTGACCCACCAATACCTAACATACAGGAAAGTCTCATGAGGCTGGCTGCAAACCTGCCTGTCCACTTTATGAAGCATTTTTTGTTTTTTACTTATGTTGCCTAATTGTAATTATTCTATAAGGCCAGATTTTTGGAGTGTAACATTTTTTCACTGTCAAGTGTGAATTATTGTTAGATTCAAAAGGGAACTGAAGGGAAACTTCTTCATGTAGAAGTTAGTGTGCATATGGAAGGAGCCACCAGAGAAAGATGTTATAATTCAGGTCAAAAACTCCAAAGTGTTTTATGAAGTCCACTGGGATCATATGTTTTGTATTTTGCATTGGGCTAGGTTGAGCATGAGACGTTTTATTCAAGTATGATTCAAATAGCCCACTAGGGAGCTTTTATCAAAAATGTTTATTCAAATATACAGTTAATATTTATAGCATGAAAATTAGCAGTAGCTTTTACCAATTACAAACAAAAATAAATCAAGATATTGTATAACCCTTAACAGCTAAACACAGTTCCAACCAAACAAATCCTTGAAAGAAGACCCTTGCCACAGATTTAGCACAGGAAATACAAATGTTCATATGATGCTGGAACTTAGTCCTTTGGGTGGAAAATTGAAACTCTGAATTCCCAGCCTTGTAACTTCTAGCAGCCTGCTTAATATACCAGACCAGCTTGAAGTCGGAACAGATTTCCAACACACCAGGGGGGAGAGAGAGATAGAGGGACTTTAGGCAAGCAGACTTTCCATTCTAAGAAGGCAAGAAGGTCTTGCTTCCAGCTCGCCAGCAGATTTTCCAATACCAGGGGAAGAGAGAGAAAACAGTGCTTTTCAGTCTGTTGTTCACCCTTTTCTTAGCTAAAATAGCAGCTCAAATCTAAAAACAAAAAAACTCCTGTCACCTTACCTGTCAACTAGTCTTCCTCCAAACAATGTAGGCTCATAAAACAAACCATAGAAAATACCTAAAGCCCAAAGTAAAAATAAGCAAAACCCCATTTAAGATATCGAAATAAAAGGACTTCAAACAAACAGCCCGGCAATAATGAAAGAAAGCCAAAGTTGTTACAGCTTCAGATAACATGATTTTTTAAAACAATTCTTAAAGGTACACTAACATCTCAAGGTGGCAGAGGTGGGTATAAATAAAATACTTAGAAGGCATTTGGATAGGTACATGGATAAGAAAGGTTTAAAGAGATATGGGCCAAACAGAGATAAATGGAATTAGTTCAATTTAGGAAATCTGGTTAGATGAAAGAGGTGGACCAAGGGGCTTGTTTCAGCAGCTTTGTTCTTCCTCTTTCTTGTATAATTACCCCCTTGCTTTCCAGAAAGAGAAATATTCCTCTTTGTCTTTGCTGAAGTGTCACGGCCATATGCAAAATTTGTGGCAAAACATTTCAAATCATGCTTATTCTTCTAACCATTGTCATAGAGTCATGGAATAATAGATATATACAGCATGGAAACAGGCCCTTCAGCTCAACTCATTCATGGTTTCCTAAATTGAAGGATTTTTTTTCCTGAATTTCACCCACATCCATCTAAGCCTTTTCTACCCATGTACTTGTCCAAATGTATCTTAAATAGTGTAATTTTATCCTCATCACCACCTCCTTTAACAGTTCATCCAATACACCCACCACTCTTTGTGTGAAAAAGTTGCCCCTCAGGTGCCTTAAACTATGCTCTCTAAATGTAAACTAGAATCAAGAGTAGGCCATACAGCCTTTTGAGAATGCTCAGCCATTCATTTTGATCATGTCTGACCATTGAATTCAATATTCTGATTCGCCCTTCCTCCTTATCCCTTTAGCCCTAAGAGCTATATCTAATTTGATCTTGAAGTCAGACAATACTTTGGCCTTAGTTACATTCTGTGGTAGTGAATTTCACCCATTCATCACTTCCTGGGTGAAGAAACCTATCCTCACCTCAGTCCTAAACAGTTTACCACTTAACTTCAAACTATGACCCCTGATTCTAGATTCCCCCACTACCAGGAGCATTCTTTCTGAATCTACCTTGTCTAATCCTGTTAGAATTTCATTACTTTCTATGAGATCCCCTCTCAATCTTCTAAACTCTCGTGAATATAGTCCTAATCAAGTTAGTCTCTCCTCATGTGACAGACCTGCCATCCCAGGAATCAGCCTGGTTAACCTTGGCTTACTCCCTTCACAGCAAGGATATCCTTCCTCAGATAAGGACACCAAAACTGCACATAATATTTCAAATGTGGCCTCACGAACATCATATAATTGCAGCAAAACATCCCTATCCCTCTGCTCAAATCCTCTCACTAAGAAGGTCAACATACCATTCACCTTATTTACTGCCTGCGGATACCTAAGTGTTTACGTTTAATGACTGATGCATGAGGACTCTAAGGTTTCACTGAAAATCCATCTCTCTCAATTTATACCCATTCAAGTAATACTCTGTCTTCCTATTATTGCTACCAAAGTGGATAACCCCAAATTTATCCACATTATACTGCATCTGCCATGCAGATACCCACACACTCAGCCTGTCCAAATCATGCTGAAGCATCTCTGCACCCTTCTCACAGCTCGCCTTACCCCACCCAACTTTGTATCATCTGCAAATTTGCAGAGCATTATGAGCTCTTTCATTTCCCACTGTAAGGGACCTACATTCGTTTCTATCAGGCTATTCCTTTTTACATATTTATAGAAACCTTTAAAGTCAGTTTTTATGCTTCCTGCTAGCTTACTTTCATACTCTATTATTCCTTCTTAATCAATCCGTTGGTCCTTCTTTGCTGAATTTTAAACTGCTCTCCATTGGACCTATTGCTTTCCCTTGTCAATTTCTATGTTTCTTCCTTGAATCTAATACTATCTCTAATTTATCTTGTAAGCCATAGTTTGGCCACAATTCCCTTATTGCTCTTGCACCAAACAGGAATAAACTGGAGTTCATCTCTTCGTTCTTTAAATGTCTGCCATTGCCAGTCCGCTGTCTTTCCTTTCAGTAATGTTTCACAGTCCATCATGGCCTATTCATGCCTCATATCATCATAGTTACTATTGAGATTCAGGACCCTGGTCTCAGAATCAACATCATTATTATTCACCCTGACAAAGAGTTCTACCTTATTATGTTCACTAGTCTCCAAGAGTTCTCTCACAACTAGATTACCAAATAATCCTTTCTCATTATGCAGCACCCAATCCAAGACAGCTTGTTTCCTCATTGTTTCCTCAATCTATTGCTCCAAAAAACCATCCTGTGTGAACTCCAAAAATTCCTCCTCTATTGTACTGTGATTAATTTGACTCTCCTAATCCATGTGCAGATTAAAATTGTCCATATTTACAGATGTTCCTTAGATACATGCATCTCTGATTTCCTGTCTGATACTTTTTCCAACATTATCACCACAGTTTGGTGGTCTGCACACCACCCCCACCAATGTCTTTTGCCCCTTGTTGTTTCTTAAATTGACCCATGCAGATTCCACATCATCTATGCTAATATCATTCCTCAGTATTGTATCAATAGCTCTTTAACAAACAATGCAACACCACCATGTTTTCCATTCTGTCTGTTCCTTCCTAAACACTGAATATCGCACAATGTATATTTCCCACTCTTGCTCATCTTGGAGCCACGTCTCTGTAATGCCAGCTGTATCACGCCCCTTTACACCAATCTGTACTGTGGACTCCCCTAGCCTGGGGAAAAGACCTTGGCCCCTCATGATTTTATTGACCTCTATAAGATCATCCCCCCATTGTCTTATGGTCTAGGGATAAAATTTCTCGCCTATCCAGCCTCTCCTTATAACTCGAACTTTCCAGTCCCGGTAACATCCTTATAAATTTTTTTTGCACCTTCTTCAGGGCTACTATATTGTCACTAATATATTCAAAGAAAACTAGAATATGTAAACATTTATATAGTCACACAGTCTTGCATTGTCTGCACAATTGTGTCAATCATTGCCTCAAGAAAATCTTCTGAAGTTGATTGCTCCTGCCTCTGTTTCTGCCCTAGCTTTTGATCAGCATCACAAATTAATATCCTTTTTCCACCAGCATTGATGTGGGTAGAGCCAACTAAACCAGGCACGGCTTGCTGAGGTGATAGTTCTAATGATGAAAACTTTGCAATGAAAATAATCAAAGGATAGGTCTGGGTTACTTTAAATCATGGCACTATGATTGTTTCCTTTGGCAGCCTGATCCATCATGGAATTGTCTCTGGAAGAAAGATTGTTAACGCACTGTCTTGGAAGCAAATAGTCTTGATGTGGATGAGTACCTCATGTTTTGTCATTGCCAGAGAGCTCTTGTTTCTATCGATTCCCATCAGTCCATTCCATATTTCATTGAGCATGGTCAGTCCATTTTTTCTGTAGTAATTTCTATTTCAAAGGTTTGATCGAGAATATGATACTGGTATAGTTCCCACAATGATGCACGCTGAATTAACTTCAACCTTATTTATACAAGGATCCCACATACAACTTGCATGCTCCAGGATTGGATGAAAAAATGTTTGACAAGATAAAACTCTTAATATTTTTACTGCAATACTGAAGATTTATTCATTTATGCGACAATGAGTCACTGAGTAGTCAGCATTTATTTCCCATCCTTAGTTATCTGAGGGCAATTGAGAGTCAATGACATTTCCGTGGCTCTAGAGACACATGATCAGGTAAGGATGGTTTGTTTCCTCCCCTAAAGGACATTAGCGAGCCAGATGGGTTTTTCCAACAATTGACAATGGTTTCATGGTCATTTGTAAATTTTTAATTCCAGATTTATTTTTAGTCAATTCAAATTCCATCATGTACTGTGGTGACATTTGAACCCTGGTCCCAGAACGTTAGTTGAGTTTCTGGATTAATAACTTAGCAATAATGCCATCACATCCCCTATTCGCCGCCTCAGAAATCTAAAAAAACTTGTTTGCTTTGGATTTATTCTGCTGAATATGGAATCCCCATTGAAGACTGTTTTTAAGATAATGTTTGTGCTTTTACCTGTTGGAGAATTTAATCTCAGAATTGAAAGCTATCTGTTGCAGATCCTTTTCATTGGTGTTACTCATGACAAAGCATGTTTTGGCATTGAATTTCATCATCCCCTGCTCCTTTTACAATTCCTGTGGGTCATTTTGCAGTGAATAGTTCTTGAGTTCTTCCCAGTGTGAAAACCATACAATCATTTGCAAGTAGTTGCCCGCTGTTTTTTTTTATCACTTGGGAAATATGTTTTTGTATATCAAGAAGAGTAAAGGTCCCCCTCACTGTTCCCTGAGCCAATCCAGACAGGACATCTCCAAGAGAGGATAAATCCTCATCTTGATAGAGGTGTATGGATTAAGAGGGCAAAAGATAGAGTGGACAGGATAAAATTGTTTCCCTTGGTGGAGAATTCTAGAACCAGGGAACATAATTCAAGATAAGTAGCAGAAGGTGTGAGGGGAAAGGAAGAAGAACTTTTTATCCAGGTTGCTGTCTGGAACTCACTGTCTGAGTTGGTAGTGAAGGTAGACACCTTTTAAAAAGTACCTGGATCTGCATTTAAGTGCTAGAAGCTAAAGGGTTATGTGCCAGGTACAGAAATATGGGATTAAAAAGAGTGTCAGGGTATTCTCACACGAGCATGAGTAACATGGGGCAAATGGCTTCCTTCTGCACTGTAACTTTTCTGTGGTTTTACATTGTCTTCTGTACATAAGGAGGTGCCTGATCCAATTTAATAAGTGTCCCATGATCATGAAGTTTGAACAAAGGCTTTTCATGAGAAATGCAATCTAGGCAATCTAGTATTGCCACGTGAATAAGTTAATCTCTTTCAAGATTTACTTCATGACACGAGAATGCAGAATTTGTTCAAGCAATTTGCAAATGACACTCATAACAGTCTGTAGCTGAATTTATCTCCCTTCTGAATAAAAGCTTGCTTTTGTTAGTTTGTCACCTCAGGTTTATAAAGTAACTGGCGGTTGGTGACTTTTGAAAGACATTGGTCAACAGAGGAGCAAGTTCATTAGCTGTTAACTTGAAATTCTAGGAAGGTATTTCACCTGGACCTGCAGATTTACTGGGTTTTATTTCTTTCAAAACACTCTCTTCCTTATAATGCAGAGGCCATCATCTAAACTGGATATGTGTATTAAATCCTGTCCACAAAATACTCAAGCAAATTGATCACTTGGTTCTTCTTGTTTATCCTTAGAGCACAAATATATCTCCGCTGTTTATTTTGGTATCTGAAACATGCATTCAGAATCCTTACAGTGCAGAAGGAGGCCATTCAGCCCATCAAATCTGCACTGACTCAGAAACTTACCCAGGCCCTGACCCCCATGCCTGCCAGATCCCCACAACCCTCAAACCCTGTAACCTTGAGACACAAAGGGGCAATTTAATATGGTCAATCCACATCTTTTGACATCTCCCTTTAATTTTCTTATTGAACGACCAGAAGGACTTATGATTCTCCTTAATGAAGATTAGAGGCTGCTCAGAAATACGATCACTCCTTGCTTTTTGAGAACTTTCGTCACTTTCCTCTGGAGGCTTTGAATCCCTTCTAGTCTTCTTCATTTGGTTTAATTTCAGAAGTGGCAGCATTAAGCAGGCCATGATAGTTCCAGGATGGTTTCTCATTCACAAAGCTTTGCACCAGAGAGCATCACTCTAGCTTTTAATTCCTATTGATATGCATTGTAGGCATAGCAGCTCAAAAATGTGCAGTTAGGTGAATTGGCCAAGCTAAATTCTACCTGAATAGGCACTGGAATGTGGCGACGAGGGGGTTTTTGCAGTAACTTCATTGCAGTGTGAATGTAAGCTTACTTGCGACTAATAAATAAACTTCACTTTAACCATAATCCAATTGAATTGTGGAACAAACTTAAGGATCTGAATAGCCTGCTATCTCTCTAGTGAAAAGAGTGGGGATGATTTGGAAATGTTGTGAGAAACATTGGAAGTCGTGATTGCATGGGTCTTTACCTGGAAATGTAGACAAGGAGAAAATCAATCACAAAAGGCCATCTCTATTTTGATGTATGCTTCAGATGTGTAAGTGGAAGTTTGCTATCTCTGTCATTTGTGAGTACGAATGAAAGAAATTTGGGCATGAAATACTACAAGACCATAGTAAAAACCTAGCCATGATTTGGCACTAATTAGCACTCTCGCCCAGAGATGTGACACAGGCGACAAGGAAATGATAATGTCACACTGATGCATTAAACAGCGGCCTTCTCTCTGCTTACGGACGAGCATCATTAATGGGGTGGAATAAAAAGAGCTTTAATCTGCATCTGGCGATTTCCACCACTCCTTGGATGGTGAAGTGTCTAAAGATAAATGAATTTAGTTCTCAAATGTTACAGGATTAAGGGACTAGACCCACATGTGAAGGGGCAGCATTCTGTAGGAATAAGCAGGCATCAAATTCCATAAACTAAGATTACACTGACAAAGGGTAATATCCCCATTGAGAATGGATGCTCCTGTTCAAGTTAATCTTTTTTCACTCTTAACTAAATTTTGCACCTGCAAATATATTTTGCACAGTTGTTTTTTTGTCCATTCCTATCTGTGATCTTTGGAAATATAACAACACAAAATTTGTCGTAGAATCCCTGCAGAAGGAGGCCATTCAGTCCACTAAGTCTGCACCGACCACATTCCTACCCAGGCCCTATTCCCATAACATTGTTACCCTGCTAATCCCCCTGATATTAAGGCCAATTTAGCATGGCCAATCCATCTAATCCACACATCTTTAGACTGTGGGAGGAAACGGGAGTACCCGGAGGAAACCCATGCAGACATGGGGAGAATGTGCAAACACCACATAGTCACTTGAGGCCAGAATTGAACCTGGGTCCCTGGCACTGTTACACAGCAGTGCTAACCACTATGGCATCCTGTCGCCCCATTTAGTTTGTGGAATGTGCTGTCTTTGTAATGTTTTCATATCTGAAGTGAAATAATGTCCGGAATTTTCTGACCATTCGTACCAGCAGGAATTCCCATCCCCCTGCAGTGAACGGAGACTTGGCTTATTGCCAAATTCTCGATCTCTGATGCTGCATGAGTGGGTGATAAGATCATGCCTTGTATCTCTATTGTAAAATACCAAGAATTAGCTGCACCCAATGTATTATGAGAGCCTATTTATTTAAAATTTTATCCTACAGCGAGAATTTCATAGTTTTATTTCAGTCATTCATGAAAGATGGATGTCACTGGTAAGGCCAGTGTTTGTTGCCCATCCCTAATTGCCCTAGAAATGGTAGCCTTCAGAAGCTGCAGCAGTTCACATGGTGTAGATAGACCCAAAGTACTCTTAGGAAAGAAATTGCAGATTTTTGACAAGGTGACATTGAAGGAATGACAATGCAGATCCAGTAAGAAGTCTCACATCACCAGCTTAAAGTTCAACAGGTTTATTTGACAGTAAACCCACTATTTTTCGAAACGCTGTTCCTTCCTCAGGTGAATGGAAAGTTCTGATCAGAAACAGGGCATATAAAGGTAAACACTGTTTACAGAATAATGATTAGAATGTGAGCTAGCTGTAAAGACTCACATTCTAATCAGTATTTTGTAAAGAGTGTGTGCCTTTATATACCCTGTTTCTAATCAGAACTTTCCACTTAGCTGATGAAGGAACAGCCTTCCGAAAGCTTGTGGATTTACAATCAAATAAATGTGTTGGACTTTAACCTGGTGTTGTGAGACTTCTTACTGTGTTTACCCCAGTCCAACGCCAGCATCTCCACATCAATACAGATCCAGGTCAGGATTGTGCCTGAGTTGGAAGGAAACTTGCAGGTGATGGTCTTTATATCTTCCATCCATCATACGCTCAGAAGTAGAAACATTCGCTTGATGATTGCACAATGTACATTACCATTTGCGATTCCTTAAATACTGTCCATATTTCCATAAGATCTGGACAATATTCACACTTGGGCTGAAAAATGGCAAGTAACATTTGTGTCACACAATTGTCAGGCAGTGACCAACTCCAACAGGAGAAGATCTACCTCTTGATATTCAATGGCATTGAGATCACTGATTACTGCACAATCAACATCCTGTGAGTTATTATCAATCAGAAGCTGAGCTGGATTAGCCATATAAATACTGTGGCTAGAAGAGTAGATCAGAAGCTGGAAATTCTGTGACAAACAGCTCATCTCCTGATGCTCCGTATCCTGTCTACCATCTATAAGGCACAAGTCAAGAATGTGATTGAATATTTTCCATTTATCTGGACAAGTGCAGCTCCAATAATATTCAAGAATCATAACATTCTTATAGTGCAGGAAACCATTCAGCCCATCAAGGTTGCACCAACTCTTTTACAGAGTAACTTATCCAGATCTCTTCCCATTACCCATACATTTACCATGGTCAATTCATCTAACTGGGCATCTTTGGACTTTAAGAGGTAATTTACCATGGCCAATCCACCTAATCTGCACATCTTTGGAGTGTGGGAAGAAACCAGAGTACCCAGAGGAAACCCAGACAGACATGTGGAGAACATGCAAACTCTACTCTGTCGACAATATCCAGGATAAAACAGCCCACTTAAAAGATGCATAGTCGCACCAGTGTGTACCATCTACAAAATGCACTGCAGCAATTTACAAAGGCCTTCAGCAACAGATTCCAAACACAGGACCTGTGCCACTTTGAAGGAAAGGCCAGAAGATGCATGTGAATGCCATCACAAGCAAGCTCTCCTCCAAGCCACACACTATCCAGAGTTGAAACTATATTGCAATTCCTTCACTGTTATTGGGTAAAAACCCTGGCAATCCCTCCCCAACAGCACTTTGGACGCAGTTACATCATTTGGACTACAACATCTTAAGACAACAGCTCACCATCACATTCTCAAGACCAAATAGGGATGGGCTTAACCAGCGATGCCCACATCCCATGAATGAATAAATTAAATAAAAAGAGGAGTTGTCCATCCAGCTTTAACTGCGCCATTCCATACATTTCCAAACTGTGTGTGAGAATCTCAATGGAAAAGCTGAGAAAATACAGCTCCACAAATTTAACAACAATTTCATTCATTTTTCTACCTGCTCCCTGTAGTAATTTCACCCTTGGCAGAATCAAAGTACTAATGAGGAAAACTATGGAATCTACAACTAAAATTCAGTCATTATCATCAGGGGAGGCAATGGCCTAGTGGTATTATTGCTAGACTATTAATCCAAAAACCCAGTTAATGCTCTGGGTGCCCAGATTCAAATCCTGCCATGGCAGACGGGGGAATTTGAATTCAATAAGAAAAATTCTGGAATTAAGAATCTACTGATGACCATGAAACCATTTTTGATTGTCGGAAAAACCCATCTCGTTCACTAATGTCCTTGAGGGAAGAAAATCTGCCATCCTTTCCTGGTCTGGCCTACATGTGACTCCATAGCGATGTCTGAAACCAGTCCATTCTGAATTGATGAATGCTCCCTCCAGGAACCTAAATAAAACGAGTTGTGACAACCTTAACTGGTGCAAAAAGCAATACCCTAAGATGTAGGAGCAGACGTAGGCTAGGCAGCCAATGAGTCTGATCAGCCATTCAATAAGGTCATGACTGATCTGATATGATAATCCTCAACTTGTGTGAATGTAATATGACAATGCTGGTGCGCCATACAATGGTATTATAAAGTTTGAATTGAACATCAATCATTGGTGCAATGAAGATATGTTTAGTCTACATCTTCCCTTTCCTGATGAGACTTGCAATTGCCACATGTCAACAGAGCTGGCACCAAAAAGGGCACAAACTGGACACAACCTTACTAGCCATTCACGCTACACTCCTGCTGCAGTGAAGTCAGAGAATTTGACACCCAGCCAAATCTCCATTCACTGCGGCAGGATGTGAAAATCCCACCGGCATAAAACAGCCGTAAGGTTCCGGTCAATGCACTTCCAGCATTGACATTGCTCAACCTTGATAGGCAGGAATGTTCATTCAGAAAGCATTGAAAATTCTAAAGAATCACCACTTTGAAAATATTAGAAAGGACAATTACTTCCAGAGCACCTCCCGTCATTTCTTTAAGTTCTCACATTGTCCTGGCAACCAATAAGATATGAGTCACAACAAAAGCCTGGAAATCTGGCAGACTAGCATCATAATCTTACACTTGTATCACACACCACCTGCATATTCATCTAATTAAACCATTTCCAATTCCAGAAAACAGTTTCTTTCTCAGAAGGTGCCCACAGGGATATATCTGCGCACGCAATTGTTCCCAAGACATGTGAAATCTCTGCAACTGAATAAGATTCATCTGTGACTCATCTGACTTTTGAGAGTCACAGGTAATGCATTGCTCCTGGCTTTATGCCTTGCCAAATCTATGTTTAAGAACTCACAGAAGACTCTTATCCAGACGGTAATAATGCAAAGCCTGTGCCATTGTTATGACAAGAAATGCCAACCTAGGGCAATACACTTAATCCTCGGTGAGTTTCACTTCCACTGGAGGCATTGAAAAAAAAACCTCTCAAAAGCCAGCCTCAGTGATGTTTTTGCATGTTGAAATTGTCTTTATGGGCTTATGGGATAGTGGATGCCAAGATGAAACAGTTTAGGAATTGAAGCAAGTCATTTAGAACACAGCACACTTAGTAGCGTGTGCCAGGAATGCCTCCTGATAACGAGGAGAAAAAGACCCAGCAGAATTTTCTTTGAAGAGTCCGTTTGTATGAACTGATGTTTTGAAAGTGTCACGGAGCCAAAAATTCTGCCATAGTACGAACAATGGGAAGGCAATCCTTAGGCAGTCTTAGGTGGGAATAAAGTTTTTTTTCCAAAGGACAATTGTTGTAATTCATTGCTTTTTTCCCTTGGTTTCCTTGGGAAAATTCTCATAAAACTAGAGCGGGGAAAAGAAATTATCAATAAACATTGTTCTGTTCATCCTATTACACAGGGTCCTTTGCCAGAATACAAATATAATGGGTGCGTTTCTCCAGCCTCTCAGCCATATGTTTCCCACTGGTGGGAGGTGGCACATTGTTGGCTCATGGCAGAATACTCTGGTCCCACTGCTGTCAATGGGATTAGCCATTGACATCACTCAACGCCACTGAGAAACCTGCAGGTAGGCGTGCAATGTCAGTGGAACTGAAGCATCCCAACAACACGAACGGCCAGAGAATTGTGGCCAACGTGGTAACCATGATGTGGAAATGCCGGTGTTGGACTGGTGTAAACACAGTGAGAAGTCTCACAACACCAGGTTAAAATCCAGCAGGTTTATTTGGTAGTAAATGCCACTAGCTTTCAGAACGCTGTTCCTTTGTCAGGTGAGTGACGAAGGAATAACGTTCCGAAAGCTAGTGGCATTTACTATCAAATAAACCTGCTGGACACACCTGGTGCTGTGAGACTTCTTACAACATGGTAACACCAATGAAGCTGATTTCTAAAATGCATACCCAACACAAAGACATACAGAAGTTGTTCATAACTGGCTTCAGTTGTGCAGCCAAGTGGGGGTGATTCTATTGTCAATTTAAGATGTTGCCATCAAACCTGCTTTTGAAAATTATCGTTAATTGCACATTTTAAGCTGTTCTTTAAGCTTATTACAGGTTCTTTAAGCTTAAAGAACCTGTCCTTGTTAGAGGGCAATTAAGCATGTTTCAAAACAAACAACTTCTATGAACACAGGGTAATTTAACTTGGGGTTTCAGCAGGTGATCAAGATATATATTGCAAGTACAATGGGGAGACGATGGCCTAGTGGTATTACTGCTAGACTATTAATCCAGAAATTAATGTTTTGGGGATTGAGTTCAAATCCCATCACAGCAGATGGTAGAATTTGAATTCAATGAAAAAAGATCTAGAATCAAAAATCTACTGATGTCGGTAGGAAGATCTACTGAGGTAGGAAGTACCCATCCGGTTCACTAATGTCCTGTAGGTATGGTAATCTGTCGTCTTTACTGGTCTGGCCTACATGTAACTCCAGAGCCACAGCAATGTGGTTGACTCTCAACTGCCCTCCAAGGGTAACTAAGGATGGGCAATAAATGCTGGCCAGTCAGCAATGCCCATAACACAAATGAATAAATGAAATAGAGATCTTGAGAGAAAAACTGGATAAGACTCAATAATGGCCATGGGATTACAATGTTGTGATTCCTGTTAATGTCAGCCCCACAAAGTTAACTTACTGCCTGTTTATTTTCATAATAGCTCCATGTAACCAATACTGAACACACTGCTGAGTGGCTGCATGATTCATCAGGGGATCCAGGTTCACGCGAGGCCAGCTTGATAGCCTGTACTACTGAAAGACATCCTATCCTCCTTAAAGACAAGAGTTGCAGTAGTCAGTGGAAAAGGCTGGAAAAAAAAAATCACTAACCCGTAAGAAGATTAACAAATGGTGCAACACATAGAGAGCATGCACTTAGGTTCTGCATTAATGGGATCCAAGCCAACTGGTGACGTCTAAAACCAAAAGACCTGGCTTTGAGTAAATTTATTGAATTGTTCAGTCATACAGCCCAGTGTCCCAGCTATCCCTTGTTTATACATGCTCTAAGATAATTAATACCCATCACCTATTTCTTTTAACCTTAACAATGTAATTAACATGATAGTAACTAACCTTAACAATGTAATTGACGTGACATTAACACTCAGGTGCAACAGTAGAGGCCTTGGTCCACACCCAGTGCGGAGGAGTGCAGGGAAAGGGGAGGACCTCCTCATGATCCTGTTCAGGGGCTAGGCCACACTTGCCATCAACATTCTAGAGCAATGAGCAACCAAGGGGGTCGTATGGCCTGTGTGACTGCCTTTCTATAGTGACAACACATGTAGCCAGTGTCTCCGTAGGAAATAATGGATCAGCAGGCTTAACATCTGTCATTGGAAAATTACTAGAATCTATTAATAAAGTGATTATGGTAGGTTACTCAGAAAATCATAATGTGATCAAACAGTCAACAAGATTTTTTGAAAGGGATGTCATATTTAAATTATATATTGAAGCAAGGTGGTTAAAGGGGAACCATGAAAGTGGATTTGCACAAGAAACTTCATTGCAGTGTTAATGTAAGCCTACTTTAAACTTTAATCTTGAACCTTAAACATTCAATGAGGTGCCATATCATTGGTTACTTCACAAGATAAGAGAAGATGTTAGCATGGATAAAGGATTAGTTAATAAACAGGAAGCAGAGAGCGCATCTTGTTCAACTTGGCAAGTTGTAATTCATGGAGTGCCAGAGGAATCAGGGCTGGAGCATCAACTATTCACAACTTGCACAAATGATTTGGATGAAATGACCGAAAGTGCGGTGGACCAATTTGTTAATAGGCTGGAAAGTGACTTGTAAAGAGGAGATAGAGAATCTGCAAAGGGATATGGACAGGTTAAATGAGAGGCAAAAAAAATTGCAGATGAAATCTAGTATGGGAAAATGTGCATCGAGACATTTTGGCACTGTAACAATTTTAATCAGGCAATTGAGGTTGGCCTGTTATGATATGGACACCCTGATTAAGGGCTGCACGGCACTGTAGCACAGCTGTTGGTACTACTGCCTCACAGCTTCAGAGATCTAGGTTTAATTCATGGATAAGTGTCTGTGTGGAATTTGCATATTCTCCCTGTGCCTGTGTGGGTTTCCTCCAAATTTATGATCCTATTCCATAATCGACCTGACCCTGATTAAAGGCCAAATTGATGGGCCAATTAGGGAGCTCTTGCTTAACCAGAAGCATCAGTTCCTCTGCGGCTCCAAGTGTAGACTGTGAATGAAAGGCACTCGTATGCTGTTGTCAGACTTGTAAATAAAGGGACTTTAGTGAGGGCACTTCTGCTTCTGAGGACTTATTGCAGGCATGAAGAATACAAATGGGAAGAGATTGCAGAACTTGATGGTACAGAGGGCTCTGGGTCCCCCAGTACATGAATCACAAAAGCTTAGTATACAGACTGAGATGAGTGAGAAATGAAACACCCATAACTGGGAGCAAGTGATCTGAGCAGAACCAAGGCCATCACAATTTCTAATAAAACTCACAGCATTCCTCCAAACTCAGACAAGGACAGTAAAATAAATCAATCAGCAACTAACCTAGAAGTAGTTAATCTTCAACTTTAAATAACCCTGGTATGGGGAATTCCTCCTGCTGCTGAATGTATATTCAGCTGCGAGAGATTAGAAGAAAGCTTTAACTGTAGCATTGAAACTAAAAATGGCATCATTGGAGTCAGATTTGTGTTACACGCTGACTAACATCGTAATCTGCCTACTCGGAATACTTCAGCAGCACACTCATCATGTCCATGCTAATGAACTCAGCAAGATTGCAATAGTGGCACAATGGTTAACACTGTTGCCCTGCAGCATCAGGGACCCAAATTCGATTCTCAGCTTGGGTCACTGTCTGTATGAAGTTTGCACATTCCCCCGATGTCTGCGTGGGTTTCCTCCGCATGCTTCAGTTCCCTTCCACAGTCCAAAATCGTGTGGTTTAGGTTGATTGGCCATGCTAAATTGTTTCTTAGTATTAGGGGAATGTCAGGGGATTAATAGGGCAAATATGTGGGATTACCGGGATAAGGCCTGGGTATCAGTGCAGGCTCAATGGGCTGAATGGCCACATTCTGTAGTATAGGGATGATATGATTCTAACTGGCAGAGATTGCACAGGAAGTGTGCGTGGATGACACCAATTTCATTGACCCTCAAAAAGGCACACTCAATACTAAAAACTAGCACAATATGGTGCCAGATTATGTGGCCTCGTGTTTTGAAATCAGGTTGCTCAGTCTCAGGAGCTGTAGGTGGACCATGAGCACAAGGGCTTCCTCACATTAATCCCAGGGTAATTGATCACCATATTAGATCTTTTGACCACAAAAGATCTCATCAAGAACCCCATGCTCTCCAGACATCCTCTCTTCCACCTCTTTTTAATGGGAACAAGATAAAAAAGCTTGAGATTACAGAACAACCAACTCAAGAACAGCTTCTTCCCTGCTACCATTAGACTTTTGAAGGGACCTACTTTATATTAGATTGATCTTTCTCTAAACCCTCGCTCTACACCTCTTTTCCTTTTCCCCTACGTACTCTATACGTGGTATGCTTTGTCTGTGTAATGTGCAAAAAATGATACTTTTCATGGTATCACAACACAAATGACAATAATAAATCAAATCAATCAGACAGTAGCTCCACTTTAAAGTTTACTTATTAATGCCACAAATAAAGCTTACATTAGCACTGCAATTAAGTTACTGTGAAGTTTCCCTAGTCGCCACGTTCCAGTACCTGTTTGGGTCAATGCACCTAACCAATACACCTTTCAGACTGTGGAAGGAAACCGGAGCATCCAGAGAAAACCCACGTAGACACAGAATGAATGTGCAAACTCCACACAGACAGTGAACCCAAGCCGGGAATCGAACCTGGGTTCCTGGTGCTGTGAGGCAGCAGTGCTAGCCACTGTGCCACCGTGCTAATCTTTAGCAATAGAATTGTATATTACTTGGAGAATCTTGGTTTGTTCTCATTGGAATGACAGAGGCTAAGGGATGACCTGACAGGAGTCTACAATGTTACAAGGGGCATGGACATAGCAGATAGTCAGAAGCTATTTCCCAGGGTGGAAAAGTCAATTACCAGGGGGCATAGATTTAAGGTGAAAGGGGTAAGTCCTAAAAGAGATGTACGAGGCATTTTTTTTGCACAGAGCGGTGGTGGGAGCCTGGGAACTCGCTGTCAGCGAAGGTAGTGGAAGCGGATATGATAGTGATTTTTAAGGAGTGTGTCGACAAATATATGAATAGGATGGGAATGGAGGAAAATGGTCTCTGGAACGGTAAGGGGTTTTAGTTCAGAACAGCAGCATGGTCAGTGCAGGTTTGGAGTGCCGAAAGGGCTGATCCTATGCTGCAATTTTTTTTGTTCTTTGATCTATTATGCATTATACAGTGTAATGCACCTGACTTTGTAAAACTGTGAGGAGGCAATTTGTTTCGGAAGTCTGTGCTTACTGCCTGATGGCTGCTTGGTGTCACTGCTGGATATGAGTTCCGACTCCAGTATTTCCTGCGAGCTACCATGAGCAATGCCACAGGAGATGTGCCAGTTATGTTAAACTAGCACTCGTCAATGTGGAGAAAACAGATTTTAAATGCGTTCCATGAGGGGGTGGCAGAGTAATTTTTTTTACATTAGCATAATTGAAAATTGAACAGTTTGTCTGAAAAAGCGTAAATGTTTGTTGAACACAAATAAAATATCTGGAGCTTTGTAGCACTGAGTAATTTAGTCTGATTATAGATTAATTGTATGAACACCTGTTAAAGTGCTCCTTTCTCACTTATTTTAAATCAGCGCTTTATCGCCCATGTGTCTTCAGTTGAGTTTAAAAGATGACAGAGTCAAATTTAATTGTGAAATGAATCTGAGAAGCTGCTTTTTGGTACAAGTGCGATCAAGGACTTGATAACATGAAATGTACTTGAGATAATATGCAGCCTATGGGTTTAACTCGATAAAGAAGCTTTTGGAAAGATACCACAAATTCTACTCTATGTCCCCATGTGGGGTTCATGGGCAGAATTTTCCTTCCCGCCAGCCACAAGAATCCTACAGGCGGAACCAGGGCTTTGCAAAGATCCGTGAACCTCGGATGGGATTTTTCAGTTTCGGGCAACATCAACGGAAAATCCCACCCAATGAGTTTGAACTGGCCAATCCATTCAGCCTCTGGATAGGCAGACCTCTGCTACATTTTAGAAAATTGAAGTCTGTTTTTCTGTAAAGTACAATCCAAGTGGGTTTGGCTGGATTTCCTCCCAACCAGTGCCAATTAATATTCCACTAACATACCTACCATCATTTCTGACCACAAGCCTCTTGTGTCTGTTCAAAAAAGATATGGCCATCCTGCCGATCACCTTAGCAAGAATTCACTGGTGGGCATTATTCCATTTGCCAATGAATATATTTCAAGCTCTTAGCTGTCTATCCTTACAAGAATGCATCATGATTTGATTTGAATTGATTTATTATTGTCACATGTACTAACATACAGTGAAAAGTATTGTTTCTTGCGCGCTATACAGACAAAAGCATAGAAAAGGAAAGTAGAGAGTGCAGAATGCAGTGTTATAGTCATAGCTAGAGTGTAGAGAAAGATCAATTCAATGCATGGTAATTCCATTCAAAAGTCTGACAGCAGAGGGAAGAAGCTGTGCTTAAGTTGGTTGGTACGTGACTTCACACTTTTGTATCTTTTTCATGAAGGAAGGAGGCGGGAGAGGGTGCGTGGGTTCCTTAATTATACTGGCTGCTTTGTTGAGGCAGCAGGAAGTGTAAACAGAGTCAATGAATGGGAGGCTAGTTGGCATGATGTGTTGGTCTACACTCACGACCTTTTGTCATTCCTTGTGATCTTCATTTGCTTCAGTACCACACAAAAAATCATCATGGCATTAAGTTTTATAAGCCAAATTTAGATGTGAATTATAATGTAATTGATAGAATCTTTAGGAACATTAACATGCAGGGGATCTGGGCGTGCAGGTCACAGTTCCCGAAAAGTGGCAAGGCTGTTGGCCAAGGTGATTAAGAAGGCACATGGCATGCTTGTCTTCATTGGCCATGGCATTGAGGACAAAAGTTTGGAAATCATGTTGCAGCTATATAAAACCTTAGTTAGGCCACATTGGAGTTTTGCGTGTAGTTCTGATCGCCGACATCAGAAAGATATAGAAGCCTTGGAGAGAGTGCGAAGAAGCTTCACCAGAATGTTGCCTGGTCTTGAGGGTGTTGGCTGTGAGGAGAGGTTGAATAAACTAGCATTGTTTTCACTGGAAAGATGGAGGATAAGAGGAGACCTGATAGAGATCTACAAAATTACGAGAGGCACAGACAGGGTGGGTAGTCAGAGGATTTTACCCGGGGTGGAAATGCCAATTACAAGGCAAGAGAGGAAAATTTAAGGGAGATGTGCGAGGGAGGTTTTTCACGTAGAGAGTGGTGAGTGCCTGAAATGTACTGCCAGAGAAGGTGGTGGAAGTAGGCACATTGGCATCTGAATAGGTATATGAAAAGGGAGGGAATAGATGGATACAAATCAAGCAAGACCAGAAAGTTTTTTTTTGTAGTTTAGTTTGGGCACCATGATCAGCAAGGCTTGGAAGGCTGAAGGGCCTGTACTTGTGCTGTACTTTCCTTTGTTCTGTGTGTTGCAATATGAGATGAATTACAGAGAATGTTATACTGATGGGAACAGTATACAACTCTAACTTTACTTATTTAGTATATTTTTAAACTTTATGTATTATTGTCACAAGTAGGCTTACCTTAACATTAACAATGCACTTCAGTTGCTGTGAAAATCCTTCAGTTGCCACAATCTGTTGGGTACACCGAGGGAGAATTTAACATGATCAATGCATCTAACCAGCATGTCTTTTGGACTGTGGGAGGAGACGGGAGCACCCGGAATAAGCTCACTTGAGAGAATGTGCAGATTCTGCAGTGACAGACAGTGACCCACGCCGGGAATCGAACCTGGATCCCTGGCGCTGTGAGGTAGCAATGCTTACCATTGCGTCACTGCACCGCCCCAAGTATGATAACTTTCACAAAGATTCCTTAGCAATAAATGTCTGGCTCTACCCAAGAGCTTTGCCTGAGCACACTGATCCAATCGCAAAAGCCGTCTGTAACAGCCCCGCCTCTCCCAAGTACAATGAGCTTATTCCTTGCAGATCGAAATGTTTTCTAACCTGGAACAGCCAGTGACAAGAAAGGTCTTATTGTCACAACGCTACAGTATACCTCCTTGAGGAGGGAAAAGCAAACAAATGTTTATAAACAAAATAATTGCACAGGAGAATTATTGTGCAGTTATCGATGCCAAATACTGTGTTAATAGGACCATTGTTCCTCATTTTATAACACAGAAGGCTTCAAACCTGAGCCCAGAGAATTTAATTTTATGCAGGAAGGGACAAAAATAAAAGTAATTTAATGCTTGCAATTAGCATTAGCTACTGGTTTGCTAATGCGTATTTTTGTATGTGTGTGAAAGTTGCCCTTTCCAGCTGTGATTCTAAGATTAGAAGATGACCCATACAGAGTAAATATTCACCTGCACTGCTACATCATTGCTAGGCCAGAATTTCAGAGCAGGCCTCCGTTTGAAGGATTATAGTGTTGTCACAAAGAACGATGCCCCAAACAGTGTTTGTTTGTCGGCTGCCGGATAGAGAAAAGCACTGGATTGAAAGCTAAGCATAAAAGCAAAAAGGCATAGTGATGCAGAAGCTGAGGAGGACCCAGTGGGGAATAGGTGTCCAGCTGATCCCTGCTAAATCCACAGCAACAGGCATAAGAATTAATCAGCAGGGGCTGCCCAGGAAAGCCTAAACAGATGAGGGTTGGAAAGGAAAGGGCTATGTACCTGAAATATGGGCACTTAATTAAACTTCAGTTGGACTTACTGCTTCAGAATCTACGATCGGTTCAGTACGTGAGATTTAATTTTTGGGGCACCTTCCCCTTACTCCAGCTTACGTTGCTGGCCAAGGTTCGAAGGAATTATAAGTTCTAGTGAGCAAAAACTTTCATTCGCACTTTAGTTTCACGTGAGAAATGTTCTTTTTCATCCTGCTCCTGGGGGGAGGGGAGGGGGAAATCTTTTCACAAACCCTGCTCAATTCAACTTGTTTGAGAAGTTTAGGGAAATGGGTTTTCATTGTTACTGACTAACATAAAGGTGGAGCACAGACAGCAGAAAAATCAACCGGGACCAGAGATGGATTGGGGGAAAAATCGTAAAATCCACCATCAGAACCTTCTTAGGAAATATTACACATCCTAAGGAGGTACATTAAAGAATGATATCGTGAGGAATGTGTGATTTCTAATGGCACATTTACTTAGTGCGTGAGGGAACATTGGAAAGTATTGTACATGGAAAGAAATGTGGGGTATATCTGAGAATGAAGCATGAGAAGAATTACAGAGAATGTTCCACTGAAAGGAACAGTATGCAATTCTGACTTTATTTATTTAGTGTATGCTGATTACATTGAATGAGTGTACATTGCAGGATGTTACTGGTCACAGTAGGTACATCTTGGCCAGAATTCTCCAGAGCACAACATCAGGCTAAAGGGACAATCCTTTAAAACAGAGATGAGAAGGAATTTCTTCAGCCAGAGGGTGGTGAATCAATGAAACTCTTTGCCGCAGAAGGCTGTGGAGGCCAGGTCATTGAGTGTCTTTAAAACAGATATAGCTCAGTTCTTGATTGATAACGGGGTCAGAGGTTATGGGGAAAAGGGGAGGAGAAGAATATCAGCCATGATTGAATGGCGGGACAGACTCGATGGGCTGAGTGGCCTATTTTTGCTCCAATGTCTTATGGGCTTATGGTTCATGATTCTCCACTCCCGCTGGCAACACATCCTACCTGCGTGTTTCCCTCCAATGTGAGCTGACATTGATGGGAATTCCTATTTATAGCAGCAGAACCAGAGAATCCCACCATTAGCAAACAACGCTCCCAACAGCGGCAAACACGCAGCTGGAAGGTCAGAGAATTCCAGGTGATATCGCTTGCAGAACTTTCACAAACATTCATCGCTGGCATGTCAAGAGTAGCCTGAACACTCTGATCCAATGGCAATAGCCCTCTTTAATAGCCTTGCATCTCCCAAATTCACTCAATTTAGTTTAATGGGTGGGAAACTGAAAATAAAATCAAGGAGTCAAGGAGAGCAGGCAGGAAAGTGGAGTTGAAACTGTAGACTGGCCTTGGTCAGATTAAATGGTGGCTCAGGTTCAATGGACTACTCCTGCTTTTAATTCTTTATGGGCGGTATCTTCCAACCACGCTTGCTTCAATGCCAAAATATCCCGCCCAAGGTCAATGGACCTTTTTATGGTCAGCCTCCCATCCGCTACGATTCCCACAGCGGGAGTAGATGGGACAGGAAAATTCCCCCCAGTGTCCTTAGTTCCCAGCAGATGTGGATTCCATATTCTACATGTTCCTGACTATGATCCGCCCAACTCCAACCAACGGTTTATTCAGGAAGAAATCAGAATCTTTTGGGCAAAAAGTGAAAAAGTGGCTGAAAAAGTATTTGCCAAAATTATCAAAAGCTACTGTCTATCTATATGCATGGTGTGTATCTGAAAATGTCGAATTGCTGTCATTGGTACAAGAAGCTGCTCTTGCCAATTAGCTAATAAATGTTAATCACATTTTGTTCTACTGCCAATGGGTTGTAAGTTCAACATCGCTCAATGGAAAGGAAAATTGAGTAAATGTTATCACTGGATTTTGTCCTCCAATGAGGAATCTGTTGGTCATTAAAAATTAAAATTAGCTAAGGGCATAAAGAAAGGAATTCCAACATCACAGATTGGAATTGGTCCCGTGTGGATAAGGCAGATCTTTCAGTCCATGTTATCTTATCAATCCAGTTTGGATTTTTTTCATTTCAACTTACAGTGCTATTTACATCTAGACAGTCACTTCACAGGCACTTTGGGTTCAGATTCGTAGAGGGGCTTTGTGGGCCAGTGCAAGTGGGGATGGCCAGAGTATAAATTAATGGAGGATCAGACTGGTACCAAGAATGAAAAGATTGTGGCAAGGTCGATAAAGAATTAGGAGGAAAGGATTTGGAAAGCTCATGGTCAGGAAACATGGCAACCTGGTGAAGGAAATGCCCAATTTACTCCTGTGTGACTGAGAGAAACACTTTACAAAATTTTTTCTTTTCATTCGTGGGACCTGGGCATCGCTGACTGGCCAGCAATTATTGCCCATCCCTAGTTGTTCTTGGAGGTAGTTCAGAGTCAACCATATTGCTACAGTTCTGGAATCACATATAGGCCAGACCAGGTAAGGATAGCAGATTTCCTTTCCTAAAGAACATTAGTGAACCAGGTGAGTTTTTCTGACAATGGTTTCATAGTCATCAGTAGATTCTAAATTAAAGATTTTTTAAAATTGAATCCAAATTCCACCATCTGCTGTGTTGGGAATTGAACCCTGGTCTCCAGAACATTAGCTGAGTTTATGGATTAATAGTCTTGCAATAATGCCACTAGGCCAAATTAATACTAATAACTACCCAGACCATATGGTCAGAACCCCAGATGCAGCCAGATGTTACTTGTAGGCTTATAGTGTCTGTATAGTGTCTTTAAAGTGTGCAGGAGGGTTTTTTGACTCAGTATGTAGATAGGCCAACTAGAGGTGAGGCTACATTGGATTTGGTGCTGGGCAATGAGCCAGACCATGTGTTAGGCTTGGAGGTTGGTGAACATTTTGGTGATAGTGACCACAATTCGGTTACGTTCACCTTAGTGATGGATAGGGATAGGCATGAAGCTGGGGGCAGGGTAATTATGAGGCCATCAGGAGAGAATTAGGGTGCATAGATTGGACTAGGAAGCTACAGGGACTGGGAACATCTGGAATGTGGAGCTTATTCAAGGAGCAGCTGCTGCGGGTCCTTGATAAGTATGTCCCTGTCAGGCAAGGAGGAAATGGTCGAGTAAGAGAACCTTGGTGTACGAAAAAAGTTGATTTGCTGGTTAAAAGGAAAAAGGAGGCTTATGTCAGGATGAGGATTGAAGGCTCGGTTAGTGCAATGGATAGCTATAGATTAGCCAGGAGGGAGCTAAAGAGGGAATTGAGGAGAGCAAAGAGAGGACATGAGAAGACTTTGGCTGATAGGATTAGGGAGAATCCTAAAGCTTTCTTTAGATATGTTAAGAATAGAAGATTGGTTAGGGCAAGATTAGGGCCAGTCATAGACAGCAGTGGGAAGTTGTGCGTGGAGCCTGAGGAGATTGGAGAGGTACTGAATAAATATTTCTCTTCGGTATTCACGCAGGGTGATGTAAATGTAGTTATGGAGAACACTGAGGTACAGGGTAGCAAACTGGAAGATATCGAAGTAGATAGGGAGGATGTGCTAGATATTCTCGAGGGTTTGAAGTTGGATAAGTCCCCTGGGCCGGACGGGATTTACCCTAGGATTCTCTGGGAGGCAAGAGAGGAGATTGCAGAGCCTCTGGCTCTGATCTTCAGGTCGTCGTTGGTTACGGGTGTGGTTCCGGAGGACTGGAGGATAGCGAATGTGGTCCCGTTGTTCAAGAAGGGGAAGAGAGACCTTCCAGGGAATTATAGGCCAGTGAGTCTTACTTCTGTTGTGGGCAAAGTATTGGAGAGAATAATTAGGGATAGGATTTATAGTTATTTAGAGAGTAATGAATTGATTGGAGATAGTCAGCATGGTTTTGTGAAGGGTAGGTCGTGCCTTACTAACCTCATTGAGTTTTTTGAAAAAGTGACTAAGGAGGTGGATGGGGGTAAGGCGGTTGATGTGGTATATATGGACTTTAGTAAGGCGTTTGATAAGGTGGCCCATGGAAGACTTCTGCAGAAAATGCAGATGTATGGGATAGAGGGTGATTTAGCTAATTGGGTTAGGAATTGGCTAGCAGGTAGAAGACAGAGGGTGGTGGTTGATGGGAGATATTCATCTTGGAGTTCGGTGACAAGTGGTGTACCTCAGGGGTCTGTTTTGGGGCCCCTGCTGTTTGTAATTTTTATAAATGATCTGGATGAGGGTATTGAAGGATGGATTAGTAAATTTGCAGATGACACTAAAGTCGGTGGAGTGGTAGATAGTGAAGAGGGGTGTTATAGTTTGCAGAGGGACTTGGACAAGTTGCAGAGCTGGGCCGAGAGGTGGCAAATGGAGTTTAATGTGGAAAAGTGTGAGGTAATGCACTATGGCAGAAATAATAAATGTGTAGAGTATAGGGCAAATGGTAGGATTCTTAGTAGTCTAGATGAACAGAGGGATCTTGGTGTGTATGTGCATAGATCCCTGAAAGTAGGCAGTCAGGTCGAGAAGGTTGTTAGGAAGGCATATGGAGTCTTGGCTTTTATTGGTAGAGGGATTGAATTTCGGAGCCGCAACGTCATGTTGCAACTGTACAAAACTCTAGTGCGGCCGCACTTGGAGTATTGTGTGCAGTTCTGGTCCCCACATTATAAGAAAGATGTGGAGGCATTGGAGAGGGTACAGAGGAGGTTTACCAGGATGTTGCCTGGTATGGAGGGCAGGTCTTATGAGGAGAGGCTGAGGGATTTGAGGTTGTTTTCGTTAGAAAGGAGGCGGCTAAGAGGGGACCTGATCGAAACATATAAGATGATTAGAGGTTTAGATAGGGTGGACAGTGATAGCCTTTTTCCTAGGATGGAAAAAGCTAGCACGAGGGGACACAGCTTTAAATTAAGGGGTGATAGTTATAGGACGGATATCAGAGGCAGGTTCTTTACCCAAAGGGTGGTTCGGGAGTGGAATGCCCTGCCTGCAGCGGTTGTAGATGCGCCAAGTTTGGTGGCGTTTAAGAGGTTAGTTGATAAGTATATGGAAGAGAAGGGAATGGTTTAGTTTGGAGGGGCATTGCTTTTTATATTGGTCGGCGCAACATCGAAGGCCGAAGGGCCTGTTCTGTGCTGTAATGTTCTATGTTCTATGTTCTATGTATCCTTCCTCAAAAATCAAACTTCCGACATTAGTGATCATTCTTCTCTACTTGGCCTCTAGTGCTTGCCCACCTGTATCTTGTTGACCATAAAAAGATGGACTTGTCAATATGGTTTGACCAAAGCACTGCACAACTTGATTGTGATTTTCTTGAGGTTCTGTATTTAGCTCCCTTGGCAATGAGTTCCAACCCTGGTGCAACATATCTAATAAACACTCATTTCCTTTTATATAGATTTGCCTGCCACAGGTTGAATGGGTTAGTCACTTCAGAAAAGTGCTAACATTTGGGCCATCCAAATGTGATAGAGATTCCATCCGTGCAATTTGAGACAGGGAGTCGATATCAAGACAGAACGAAGCTGGTCCATAAACTAGGATTGTCAAAGTTGGGGGCAACCTGTTTGAGTTGGACAAGTCACACAGAAAAATCTTGCCCTTGCTAAGACCCACCAAAAAAGCTAATACGGCTGCATTGCCAGGCATTGACAGTAGCAGGGTCAGTCATAGAGTCCCTAAAGTGCATAAGAAAGCCATTTGGTCCATCAATCCTACTGACCACAATCCCACTCATGCCCTCTTCCTGCAACCCCAAATATTTACCCAGCTAATGCCCCTGACACCAAGGTCAATTTAGTATTGCCAGTCAACCTAACCATTTATTTACCTAGTCCACATTGGTTCAGCTGGCATGGAGCTGACCATGGGTTATATGCAGTGGTTCTGGGAAAATGCAAGGAGGCAGGTTATCAACTGAAGACACCCGATCAATCTCGTAGAGGTCAGCACATCGCACATCATTTTCTGGGAGTAAGATTTCCATTTAAGATGCCAGCTAAACCAAAAATAAGTGCAATTTATGTTGCAATTTAATGTCAGCCACTCTTAAACATAGTTCAGGAAACATTGTACTAAGAAGTGGGTCTGCCTACTGTTAAGAAGTCAAGAAATTGTCTGATTTTTCTTTTAGAAATATTATTGTCATATTTCTGGAAGACAGGCTATTAGGATTGTGGTTATGGGCTTTGAAATAAGAGACTGGGTGACTTCAAAAGTTGATCAACTAAGAGGATCTTAAATCAGAATGTTCGATAATAACTGGAGTAGTTTTTAAAGTGGGTTGTTTAGTTTCAGAGAGGGAAATGTATAGTTTGTAAAAAGTGTAACTAAGTCAGGTAAAAATCGGTTAAGTTTACTTTTTTTAAAAGCCTAAGAGCTAGAGCAAAGAAAAGAGTTTAATCCTGGGAAGAAAGCACTTCTGAAAAGACTGATTGAAATAATAGTGAGATCAAATGGAAGGAACACGGTTAAGGAAACAGTGAAGCCTATTTGTGGGGAGCTGCTTAGGTGTCCCAAAAAACAATAGGATAGTTGGTCTGAACTCAGGATGCCAGGCCTGGAAAACTAGTTGCAGCCTCAGAGAATATCGTAAGAGAAAAAGTGCACTGTGCAGTAAACATTTCTAGAATAAAGACAGATGACAAACAAAAAAGGGGAAGGTTAGCTCTAAATAAAGTATGATATGGAGATGCCAGAGTTAGTGGGCACGGTAAGATGTCTCACAACAGCAGGTAAAATGTCCAACAGGTTTATTTGAAATTATTTGACCCACTTACTGAAGGAGCAGCACCCCAAAAGTGTGCGATTCCAAATAAACCTGTTGAATTTTAACCTGGTGTTGTGAGACTTCTTACTAAGTAGGATGGTTTATGGTAAAATTTTTTGGAACTGTTTTACTGTACAGTTTACACAGTTTACTGTGCAAAGTCATCCTTGTCTTAAAGTGTAATTTTTTAAAAAATAAACATTTACTAGAGCATCATCACACATAGACAGGGACATTATTTACTGAGTTCAGAATTAGTCCTCATACTACACAAATGGCAACAACCATTTTGGCAGCTGATTCAAGTTTCCCTTTGAGATTTAGACAGCTCAGCATTTACCATCAGCTGTGCCATAACACCACAAAATATGCTTCATCCTTGGATCAAATTAATCATCCGCAAATAATATTAATTTGGAGACCTTCAAGAAAGCTTTTAAGTTTAAACTTTTTTTATAGGTGTAACGCTGCCAAAATGCCTATTAAACTTATTAAAAATTTTAAATATCAAAAATACTTAATTTGCTAAGACTTTATTTAGTGAAGGCATTGTCACGGAGAATGCACCAGTTAACTGGTGACTGACAGTTAACTGCCCAGCTTTGTTTAAATTTAAACCAGGCAGGTTGATTCTGAGTGGTCAAGCGAAATGAACCAGAAAATGGTTGTCGCCTATTCTGTTTAGCTGAAAGAGGCACAATGTATTGATATGTGGAGCTTTGAGCTGAATAAATACTCCACATTGCGAGCCTGACTGATCATTTTAAATTGGTTGTCAGCGGAATTCTTAGCACACTCGGCACTGTTTAGCAAACGTCGTCTAATCACACGCATCTTACAAATTGATGTTCTCTTTAAATCCGGTATTCGTGCAAATTGCCTTGGTGAGTGCAAGATGAAAGGGAATATTATTTATTGTAAGGAAGGCTCAAAAAAACTTCTCAAGTGTTGTCTGACTGCATTATTTGGTTCATAGAACAAAGAACAAAGAACAATAAAGCAGAAGAAACAGCCTTTCAGCCCACCAAGTTTCAACTGACACAGATGCCTCTCTAATCTAATATTTTCTTGCCTCTATGAGGTTCATATCCCTCTATTCACTGCTTATTCATGTGTCTGTCCAGGTGCCTTTTGAACATTGTTATAGAATATGGTTCTACCACTTCGTCTCATACCACGTTCCACTCATTCACCAGCCTCTATGTGAAAAACTTGTCCCATTCATCCCTTTTAAACTTTCCCCCTCTCACTCTCAACTATTTCCCCAGAGTAATTGACTTTTTGACCCTGGGAAAAAGAGTCTGACTATTCACTTTATCCAAGATTGTCATAATCTTGTAAACTTTTATCAGAGCCCCTCCTCCCACCACCCCCCCCCCAACCCCCCAACTCCCCACCCCCACTATCCTCTGATTCTCCAATGAAAACAATCCAAGTTCGTTCAAATTTTCTTCATAGGCCATGTCTTCCAAACCAGGTAACATCCTGGTCAATCTTCTCTGCACTCGTTCCAATGCATCAATATCCTGCCAATAGTGTGGCGATCAAAATTAAACACAAAACTCCAAATGCGGCCTAACCAAAGTCTTATATAGCTGCAACATGATTTCAATTCCTATACTCAACACCCCAGTTGCTAAAGGTTAGCCTTCTTGAAACCTTGTCCACTGAGTTGATACTTTAGGGTACTGTGGATCTGCGCGTCTAGATCCTTCTTCATGGTAATATTTCTAAGGGCTTTACCATTTACTATATACTTTCCTGCTGCAGTAGACCTTCCAAATTGCAGCATCTCACATTTGTCTTTGTGATTATGCAAATACATTTGAGCAATAATGTAAACCATATATTCACTTTGGAAAACTAGAACAATTATAAGCACAACGTATGTCCAGATTAATAAGTGGAAACACTACCAACATGGTCATTGATTGGATTGAGCACAACACAACTTAGGAACTGTTGACTTCTGTGGTCCAATAGATCCCCTGGCACAAATTCCTACACCAATAGGCAATACAGTGGCACAGTGGTTAGCATTGCAGTCTCATAGTGTGAGGAAGCTGGGTTCGATTCCCAGCTGCGGTCACTGTCTGGGCAGAGTCTGCACGTTCTCCATGAATCTGCATGGGTTTCCTCCGGGTGCTCCAGTTTCCTCCCATAGTCCACAAAATGGGCTGATCAGGTGCATTGGCTATGCTAAATTCCCTCTCAATGTTCCTGAATAGGTGCCTGAATGTGGTGAGTAGGGAATTTTCACAGTAAACTTAATTGCAATGTTTTGGAGGTGGGGGAGATGAGGGGAGAAGGTCACACGGCTGCTGCTGTCCAAGGGATCCCAATCTGTCGGTGTGTCTGAGTGAGAGAGAAAGAAATAAAGGAGAGCACGGTGACTCAGTGATTAGCATTGCTGCCTCACAGCTCCAGGGACCTGGGTTCAATTCCCAGCTTGGGTCACTGTCTGTCCGAAGTTTGCACATTCTCTGCGTGAGTTTCCTCGGAGTGCTCCAGTTTCCTCTCACATTCCAAAGATGTGCAGGTTAGGTGCATTGACCATGCTAAATTGCTTCTTAGTGTCCTGAGAAGCATAGGTTAGAGGAATTTGTGGGGTCAATATGTGGGGTAATGGGAATAGGATGTGCGTGGGATTGTTGTCAGAGCAGACTCGATGGGCTGAATGGCCTCCTTCTGCACTATAGGGATTCTATGATTCTAATGCAAGCCTATTTGTGACACTAATAAATAAACATAAGATTTACCAAACCTATTTAAAATCTAAGGAAAGAACAGGCAAGTAGTATTCTGCACTAGATAGGATGACGTGGGTAATAATCCTGCTATAGTAATCTGAGCATCCGTGCTGCCACAGTGCATTAATGAAGAACATAATTACACCTAAATTCAACATGATGATGAGGTATGATCGTAATCTGCAGGTCATCTTCTGCAATTTGAAGGAGCATCCAGTGATTTCAGGGAGCCATGTCATCAGCCCACAGTCGGAGCATCCCACAGAGTTGACCATTCTGCAAAGACCAGCAACATCACTTTAGTAAATTAATTCTGAGTCTACGACCCTGTCAGCTCATGCCTTCGGGCCACTCAAGTCATTGGCTGAGACATTCCATTTTGGATAAAGCCAGCTGAACCATGTATGTCTGAGCCGTTATACATGGCAATGAACAACGCGTGCTGACAGATCCCAGACTCTGGCTGCAAAGTCCACCAGTCTAACGACATCAGTTTCTCCCGGTTGCAAAATATCACTGGCACGCTTAAACCCACCAATGAAAAAAATAACTACTAATGAGGGAACAGATGTAGCACTCCAGTCGGAGGGAGAAGAGAAGATTAACAGGGAAACTTTCTGGCAAGACTCAGAATAAACCTTGAGCAGCACACATAAGAAAAGAAGCTTTAAACATTTTATTTCATGAGCTGTACCCTTAATTACGGTTGTGTTATTTCCAAATAGTTTTTTCATCTTTCCAAACACAATACAACCATTGCAACTAATCTTCAATGCAAAACCTGGGTCAAATGTCCTCATGTTCCACCAATAAGAAGCAACCATCCTGAGATTGGGTATGGTGCAGTGTTCAGTTTCCGTGAGGTACTGACATTTTGTATACCCGTTGGTTCTCGAAGAAAACTTAAGCGAAAATTAATGGTATATCAAAAGTGATGGCTGACTGCAAAGTGGATGTCTGAGGGCTTCAGTCACACACCGTTCATAACTCCTCAGGGGCAGAAGAAAATCTGGACCCATATACAGCAAGTCCAAGACAGGATTCAGGTCTTGGCTGATAAATGGCAAGGTTGTGCCACACCGGTGCCAGGAAATGACCACCTCCGACAATGTGGAGATGCCACTGTTGGACTGGGGTGGGCACAGTAAGAAGTCTCACAACACGAGATTAAAATCCAACGGGTTTATGTAGAATCATGAGCTTTCGGAGCACTGCTGTGCTCTAAAAACTGGTGATTCCAAATAAATCTGATGGACTTTATCCTGGTGTTGTGAGACTTCTTACTGTGCCCACCTCCAACAAGAGAGAATCCAAACACCCCCTCCCTTTGGTTGTTCAATGGCATTATCATACTGCACCCCACCCACTATCAATGTCCTGGGGGGGTTAATATTGATGAGAACCTGAATTGGATCAGTCATATTAAAAACTGTCGGTACAAGAGCAGATCAGGGGATGCAAGTTCTGAAGTGAGTAACTCACCTCCTGACTACCAAAGCCTGTCCATCATCTGTATAACACAATTCAGGAGCACAATGAAATTTTCTCCACTTGCCTGGGTTAATGCAGGTCCAGTAACACTCGAAACTCAACACCATCCAGGGCAAAGCAGTTTGCTTGACAGACAACACATTCACCAGCTGAAACGTTCATTCCCTCTGGCACTGACGCACAGTGGCAGCAGTGTGTGCGCAAGGCACTCTACAGCAACTCGTTAAGACCAGATCACCAGCCACCACCTTCCAAACCCGTGACTTCTACCACCTTGAAAGATGGTAGATGCATAGGAACACCACTGCCTTTAAGAATGGCTCCAATTCATTCACCACCCTGACTTAGAAATATATTGCCGTTTCTTCACTGTCACTGGGTCAAAACCTGGAACTCCTCCCCAACTGCAGCGTGGGTATACCTACACCACAAGGACAGCAGCAGTTCGAAAAGGTAGCTGACCGCCACCTTTTCACAGGTAATTAGGCTTGACAATAAATGCTATGTCAACCAGCAATGTTCATACCCAATGAAAATAATTTATTAAGCAAAGGACCAGGAACAGGTGATCAATTCACTGTGAGGAAGGTATGATAATATTGTATCATTATAATAGAAATATTAAGATCAGGCTTCTGGCCTTCATTGAAACAGATATATTTTTAATCCAAGAGGCAGGTATCTGGGACTCCAGGTAAGGTGAAAGAAGTCAATCAAACCTATACCTGTTGTTACAATCCCAGGAGAGACCAATATATTTTTAAAAAGAGTTGAATTTCCCAGAAAGAATTGCAGGACAAAATTTCACATTTTCTGATTTACTGTAACAAACAAACAAAAATCAACAGAGATCAAACATTATTTAATAGACAACTCATATATTAAATGCAAAAAAATGTGCTTCTACATTAACTAATTGATAGTCTTTGGCATGGTGACACAGTGGTTAGCACGACTGCCTCACAGAGCTAGGGGCACAGGTTCAATTCTCAGCTTGAATCACTGTCTGTGCGGTTTCTGCATGTTTTCCTTGTGTCTGCACAGGTTTGCTCCGGTTTCCTCCCACGGTCTAAAAGACATGCTGGCTAGATAAATTGGCTATGCTAAATTCTCCCTCAGTGTACCCGAACAGGCTTCAGAGTGTGGGATTTTCACAGTAACTTCATTGCAGTGTTAATGTAAGCCTACTTGTGATATTAATAAATTAATTTTAATCTTTCAACTCTTTTTGCTGGCAAGTATCCCAGATTACTCACAACTTGCGCCAGGTTTATTTCCCCACCTAAAACAGGTTGAATCTTGCAATGTCCTTTGAAAATCATTCCCTTTCACTAAATATTTCAGTGCTGACTTTCACCAGCAGTGCCCTCCTTACTGAAACCTAGTTCCTTAAATTCCCACGTGTCCAGTTAGTCCAATCCTCTTCCTTTCAAACAGAAAACTACCTTTTACAAGGTTTCTGCTCAGTTGTTAATACAAAATCTTTTCACCGTCCTGATTGGCACAGTGTCATAGTGGTTAGCACTGCTGCTTCACAGCGCTAGCAACCCAGGCTCAATTCTGATCTTGGCTTAATCTCCACGTGGAGTTTGCACGTTCTCCCATTGTCTGCTCCAGTTTCCTCCCACACTCCAAAGATTTGTTTATTGGCCATGATAAGTTGTCTCTCAGTATGATGAGAATTAGTAGGGTAAATATGTGGGGTTATGGAGATTGTGTCTGGATGGGATTGTTGTTGGTACAAGCTCACTGGGCCGAATAGTTCCGTATGCATTGTAGAGATTCTATGATTCTATAATTCACAACAGTCTGTGCTGCTTTTGTCTCCCTACCTCTTTCTCTATCTCTCCATGTATCTACTTTGATGAGTCCAAAAAGCAAGCATTCCTCTCATTGTGCCAAAGTGCGAAAACCATCACTTATGGTGGAATTTTCTGCTTCTGACAATGGCAGAAATTGTGGCAGGCAGGAACACAAAATTTGGTGTAGTAGAGAAAGGCCATTTCCCACCAGTGATAAATTAGTTTGGAATTTTATACTCTCCAGCTAATTTGTGATCACAAAAAGCACATCCTGCATATTTGTGCAAAGTATTCAGGGAGCTCACACAATTCAGACCTTCTGCAACACTCCCAGGTGGCACAGATATTTGAAAGAACTTAGTGCTGAGAGATTTGTCTCCTTGGTAATATAGAATAACCCTTAAAAACATGACCAATGATATATGTTCATTACCAATAGAGTGCACCTGAGGAGAGATATAATGCTGCATATTCAGTCACTAAGCAGATTGTTGGGTTATTGGAAATGTGTTTTGGATATTTAGATAGCTTATGTGGCATTGTGCAGCGGTCCCCACTGACTGTGTCCCTCATCATCATTGTTTGCTGCATCCTACACAGCCTAGTGCTGCAAAGGGGGAAAATCTGATGCTGTTGGGAGATATGGAGGAGTTAGTTGTCTCCGTGGAAGAAGAGGACATTGAAGGGGATGTATCTGAAGAGGATGAGAGTTCCGGCAAGGACATAAGGATGCCATTATATAGGCATGACATAGCAGATCTGTCCATGACAACTTCATAGCTACAAGATTCCAGGAGGAATAGAGTGAAGACAAATTATTGTGAATGCAGGTTTCTTCAGATTTCAAAGCAGGGACACAACAACAACCTCAGTGTCATCTTCTGCATATCACAATAGGTCACCAACCTCACAGTGAACACTGAGGAAGCACAGGTCATCTTCAACCCTAGCAATGCGGTCATCCTTAGGAATTGCAGTGGCTGAGGGACCATGTGGCCATTGTGGAATTTGCTTAGCATTCCACAAGCACACATGGTTAAGTAACTAGAACTAGTCCTTTCAACCATGGCGCCAACAAGTCAGTGGCCATGGTATCCGTCAAAAGGCTGAAGTGCTATTGCACACATGGATACACTCATGCCAGTATGATAACAGCTTAGCAAAGCTGCCCTAAGAACAAAAGCATTCATTAATGGTTAGCACTTGGCCATCTCAAGAGGGTGGTACCTCTGGAAAGCACTATTTTTCCAAATGCCAGCTCTCATGCATGATTAATGCAAATCTTGATACAGAGCCCCAAGCTGCTGTAGAGGCACAGTGACATGCTATGTGACAGCATGCACCCAAAGCTATGAATTATGATAGCATTGTCTTCATAGAAAGTGGTTCTGTAGGACCATTGTGTGATTATTGACACATTCTCATCATCCTGCACTCATTGGAAGTCTATGTCCTGCATTGCCTTGCCATTTGGCTCAGTCAATTTTGACAGCAGTCAATGATAACTCATTATTTTTATAGATACTGCTGAGCACGTAGGAGATATGCCAGAGAATCATTTTCATAGCAATGCACCTTAGGCACAAAATGCATCCACTTCTGGAAGAGACAGTTTGTGGATTAAAAAGAAATTATCCCTGACAACTATAGTTACATAGCCTTCAACTCAACTGCTGGAATCTAAAGGAACTTGGAAATAATCTCAACACAGACAATGACTCAGAAACAGCAAACTCTCAATTTTTAAAAACACTTTCAGCATTGAAATACAGATTGGCTCAGAAAGTAACTTCATAGAATATAACCTGTAAATTTACTTTTCAATTTGTTATACCTTTGTCTGGATGGATTTTTAATTCAATAAAAAATGAGCCCTTTTTTGTTTGAAAGACTGCCAGACTTGTTATTTTGCAATCCTTTGCAATCAGTATGTATATAGTTAACACAGACATCAAGTCTTCATCCTCTAAATTAATTTTAAAAAATGCTTTTACAGTCAAATGTGGCATGCTATGATAGGGTAGACATGTTTTAACCTCCTCTTCGAGTGGTAACAACAAGGTCCAAAAGGACTGTTCATGCCAGCTCAAGGAGTTTGGTTTAGTTTTTGGGAAAGTTTAACATACAGCTGACACAAACTGTGCACATCAACTCTGCATTTTGTTCCAATCTACCTCCATCATTGTCCATCTTGATAAGACAGGAAACCATATCTCCATGCAACCATTGTTCCAATAGACTTTCTGTCTCTGCTAGAGAGGTAAGCTAATAAAAATGCAAACACCATTTCCAGTATATTTTAGCACATTCCTTTGAAGTGGTTCTTGGCATCCTCAGGTGCAAAATTCCAGAGAAGGATGTTGCGGCATCTCTGAACAGATCAACTTGCAATACCAGATATCAGGTGACTTCTGGTAGCCATCTTTAGTCAGTGTATTTGCTTGTCTTTCAAAGGTCATTTCTAGGCAGTTCAGTACATTTTTGGACAACCAGTAAAATTACAGATGAATATTGCTCATGCACAAGTCACATCGTCATAAAACTCCATAGGAATAGAAAAGGGGTTATTAAAAATTTACCTCTTTAGTCTCTGTCTTACCCCAATTGTAAACTATACACATTGAAAATGGAGAGACTAATAAGACAACAGATTGGCTGTGTGATCTGCAAGCATTGGTAGTTGAAAGAAAAACCCCCAAATATATTACCGATGTAAAAGTCAACCCTTAAACTTTGGTCTAAACAAAAGGCCATAGAAATTTGACTTTTGCATGAGCCCGATAAATAAGCAGGTAAGCAGATAGGTAGGTAGAGAGTGATGTAGGTAGTCAATAGGGAGGGTGGGAGGGATGATGGTCAGTGGGTCAGTAGCTGGGGAGGTACATAGGGAGGGAGGGAGTGAGGTGAGTGGGTCAGCAGGGTGGGAGGTTGGTCGATGAGTGAGCAGGTAGGGAGGTAAGTAGAATGGGAGGGAGGGAGGTGGGTCACTGGAAAGGAAGATAGGTAGGAAGGAAGTGAGGTAAGTGGGTTGGCAGGGAGGGAGGGTGGAAGGTGAGCCAGTAGGTATGGAGGCAGATAAGAGAGGGAGGGAGGTAGATGGCTCAGTGGATGGGGAGGTAGGTAGGGATGGGATGAGGTAGGTGGGAAGTAGGTAGGGCAGGAGGTAGCTAGGTAATGAGGGAGATGTCTTCATTTTATATCTGTTCCTTTACTTTCTCCATAATTGAAACAGCTGCACAGAATTTTCTCAACATTCAGCTGCTCTGCAAACACAAGGGTTTCCTTCATTTGTAACTTCCCTGGAATCCATTCTGTCTCCTTTACTTCCTCGCAATCCAGGGCTTTCTCAAATCTTCACTCCAACTCCCAAGCTCTATAAGCTGAACTTTAGGGTGGTAAGTGCTTGGTGCTCAGCGGCAAACAGATTCCCACCAACTCTGACAGACCCTTTGCGATTTCAAAGCCTTCAAGCATGACGCACATGTGCTTGTTGGGCTTCTCCATTCTCAACCCATGGCAGTGCCCTGCCTCAGTGAACTCTGACTTTTGGAAGCACATCTGGTCTAGCTGGAGCTTCCTTCACCACGACTCCTGAAGCACCCCACCTCTGGCTAACTGAGCAGATCTGTGTTTATCCTCCAGCCTCCACGATATTTGGAGTTAGTGGCTGTCCCCCCTCCAGATGTGGGTTCAGGACCAGACACCTGCTTTCCAGCCCCACTCATACTGCAGGAAGTGCAGCCAAATTGTAAATCCCGTTTTCAGTGATCAAACCTTCCCCCTAGCAGATAAAGTTAGAAAAGCATTCCATTTTCCTGAGGTGACTCCTTCATCTGGAACATGCCAGTGAGAAAAGTAAGCAAAAACCTCCTTTAAAAAAAGAACTTAATTGCTCCCTTTCATTTATCAGCCAGCAATCAAACTATTTTAAGCTGCACACACAGATGTTGTGAATAGGCCAGGTGAGAGTTTCAGCCATCTATTCATAATATTCACAGATGGTGCATCATTGAAGAAATATCTTTAGAAATGAAATGAATAACAATAGCCACGGTTATTTACATGTTGCCAAATTCTAATGCAGAAGATGGCAGATATTTCTTGAATTCATGACATGACCTGAAAAAGGAGGAACTGGCAGAATTACAACTCCCCACACCTACTTTCCCCCAGCCTACAGCCAGTCCCCCAATGACTAGAGGTGATGTAATATCACTGTTGCTAACCTAATAATCCAGAGATCCAGGGCGATGCTCTACAGACCCCAGTTCAAAATCCAGCAGATGACGAAAGTTGAATTCATTAAAAATCTGGAATTAAAAGACCATGAAACCATTGTCAAAACCCACCAGATTCACTAGTTTCCTTTAGTGAAGGAAGTTTGCCACCCTTACCCAGTCTGGCGTACATGTGACTCTGGAACCGTAGGAATGTGTTTAATTCTTAATTGCCCTCAGGGATGGGCAATAAATACTGGCTCAGCCAGATTTGCCACATCCAATGACCGAATTAAGAAAAATTTCCATTCTAACATTAACACAGGTCTTGTTGGTTCCATCTTTACCATGTTTGGCATAGGAATTGCTCGATGAGAAAAAGTCCAGGTCCATCTTATTAACCTTCTCCCTTTTACAACGGGCCTGGACATGACATAGGGAAAACCCCAGCGTGGAGACATTTAGAAACTACAGGTTGAAAGTCATGTTTCTCCATCTTTAAATGCTGCACTTTTACATTGAATCTTTATAATGCAGAAGGAGACCATTCAGCCATCAAGGATACACTGACAAAAATCAAACCAAACCTATCTCCTATTACTCTATGTATTTACCCTGCTCATCTCCCCAACAATAAGTGGCAATTTAGAATGGCCAATGAACATAACACACACATTTTTGGACTGTGGGAGGAAACCGGATCACATAGACGAAACCCTCACAGACATGGGGAGAATGTGTAAACTCCACACAGACAGTCTCCAAGACCAGAATTAAATCTGGCACAGGCCCCTGGCACGGTGAGGCAGTAATACTAACCACTGTGCCACCATGCCAACCCTTATTACTTCATATCTCAGTTATTGATGCGCGTCCCAAAATATTGTTTTCTGAAATAAATTTATCTAATTTGCATCTGAATGAATCAATCTTCACTATTTCCAACTCTTTGTCCATTCCAAACGTTGACCACTGCCTTACTGATATATTGGGCATAAAATTGACAGGAATGTTTTGCCATCAGCTTTGAGACTCTGCCCCATTTTGTTTTCCGTAGAAGTTTCCTGCCAGGCAGGTTAAGTTAAAATAACCTTTGTTAATTCGACAGTGTAGTTTGGAATTTATTCTTGTTTAAGACTGCTCCCTTTGGCTTAGCTGGTTTGAACAAGATAAAACAACTTGGCATGGTCTACATTATCTAGCCTTTTTAGAATCCTAAAATCAACAATCGTGTCACCTCTCGGCCTTCCTGTTTCCTGTGAGAATAAGTTCAATTTACACAAGCACTACTCATAATGCAATCCCTCTATCTCTTTCAGTCATTCTGTATCGTTTCAAAGCTTCTTGCATCGAGCTGTCAGAGCTGTAAGCAATGTACAACTGAGCAAGCGTGACCACATCAATAAGGGTTAAGGTACGCTGTGTCTTCTCATCTTTCTCATCTGTTGACAGAGGTGGGCGCACTATCCCCTTCTAATGCCTTTCTACCATTGTCTGGCTGGATGAGACTGCACTCAACTGGTTCCATTCTTACTTGTCTTATCATAGCCAAATTCACTCACAGTGGCATCTCTTCTTGCTCCCCTATTGTTGCCTCTGGTGTCTTCTAAAGATCTATACTTCCCTCCTATTTCTCATCTCCAAGCAGTTCCCTGAGAGATCATCTGAAAGTGGTCAGCACTGCTGCCTCACAGCACCAGGGACCCAGGTTCAATTCCAGTCTTGGGTGACTGTCCATATGGAGTCTGTATGTTGTTCCCGTGTCTGCATGGGAGCTCTGGTATTGTTGTTGATTTTTGTACAAAGCAAAAATATTTACTGAAGTAATGTGAAGGCAGATAATTAATGTTTGCTGTACTGTGGGCATCAGTCACTGGAGCTGATCAACTCTCATTAGAAAAGCAGCAGAAATTAAGAATCTGCATGAAACTATTATCATTTGTCAGGAAACCCCATCTGGGTCACTAATGTCCTTTAAAGATGGAAATCTATCATCCTAACCTTGTCTGTCTTACATGCGACTCCAGAGCCACAGCAATGTGGTTGACTCTCAACTTCCCTCCAAGGGCAATTAAGGATGGACAATAAATGCTGGCCAACTAAAGACACCCATGTCCCATGAATGAAAAAAAAGAAAACAAGGATTTTTTTAAAAATAGAGCCTTAGATAAGGTAGCAAGATGTGCTCTTAAATTCTTGATTCCCATAGACAGATGACCATGGAAGCATCACAGGCAGCTATCCACACATTTTCAGGTCGCCCCAACTCTGAGTTTCAGACTTGACCATCTTTGGGCCAGATTGGCAAGTAGACCTCCTGTCATCTGTAGAATTGCAACCACTGTATGTATATCTAAAATGGCATTGTGATTTGATGTCACCATCATTAAAAAACAAAAATAATACATACATTTTTTCCTCACTGCATTAATCTTCACACAGGCCTGTGGAGTCACTCTACCTGGTTCAGTATATTCCATTGTTCTATTTGTAAATGTGGAGGGGAATCACTGTATCTGACATCTAACCTGATTATTTTTCAACCTTCCATCTTAAGCCAATTGACAGTTCTAAAAGAGTACACGGAAAGCTTTTGTCAAAATCTTGGAAAGCAATGACTTCCAAAAGAGGAATTCAAGCTCACAATTATTAACTGAAATAATTACATTGCAAGACTTCATATTTCAAACAGGAGTTAAACAAAGCACATGTTAACTTAACGTTAAAGACTTATTCTTTAAATCCAAAAACTTCAATTGATCACATTTTCTTACTGCTTCTATTTCCACTAAGATTTTTCCTATACTTTATAAGATCTTGAGGGTCTCTTCACTTCCCTTTCTTTCTTTTCAGTGTTCCCGCTATTCTGAAAGGTGTGCAAGTTCTTGAAATCCTTCAGCTGGCATCCAGCTAAGCAAATCTCTGACACTCCATAAGCACCTCATGATGGTAACTATCCCTTCTCAAACAGCAGACTCACTCCATGTTTGATTGTTGACTCCAAACCATGCATGCACCCGATTTCTGATAGCGTTGTACTCCTTGCCAATTGCTCCTTTAATCTCCTGCCCTGTCTCTTACAATGCTTTTCCAAATTTCAGTTTCCGTAAACATTCACAGATAAATCCAAAGGCTAACTTCTTATATAGCCTTTGTGTATAACCAAGTGGCATACTTGGAATGTTCCAAATAGAGATACAAACTAATTAATTTTACCTTGAACAGATCCTATTAATAATTCAAATCCCTTGGCGCGGTGGCACAGTGGTTAACACTGTCACTTCACAGTGTCAGGGACCCAAGTTCAATTCTGGCTTGGATCACGATCTGTGTTGAGTTTGCACATTCTCCTCATGTCTGCATGGGTTTCTTCTGGGTGCTCCAGTTTCCTCCCATTTTCCAAAGGATGCACTGGTTAGGTATATTGGCCATGCTAAATTCTCCCTCAGTGTACCTGAACAGGCGCCAGCGTGTGGCGACTAGGGGATTTTCACAGTGGCTTTATATAAGCCTACTTGTGAGGCTAATAAATAATCTTTAAGCTTTAACTTTCAGCTGTAGATATTTCACCTTGACCAAGATTTAAGAAGAGGTCCCCCATTGTTTAGCGTTTCCTCAATTCCAAATCTGACCTTATTACAATAATAAGTAAACAAATAAACAAGCAAACAAATGGACAAACATAGACCACCCTCTGAACTGCAATTACTTCAAGCTCTATTCGCCAGCTTCTCAACTGGAAGTTTTCACTTACCTTATATCTAAAAAAAAATTCAGTCCCCCAAACTAGATGTTATAATTCTAAAACATCTGAATCGTGCAATTTCACATGACACATATTCCAACTATGCAGGGATGCTGTAAAAGGCTGTCAGCCTTTATATGAATTAAAAAGGGAAAACCAGACATATCTTAATCCATCTCGAATATTGAGCATACTATCGATCTGGGACCATGTTACACTCTCAGACACACAATCTGCCACCTTGCATTCTTTATGGTACATGGAAGTAATTGATTATTGAGCTTTAACTGTTATCATTTGGACATTGAATTTTCATTTGCAGGCACCAGTTGTTCCCTTATTCTTCCGTAAGTATGGCTGCCAGCTTTAGATATTAAGCATCAAAGGAGTTTTTTCTTTAATATGCAAGGTGATACTGCTTTTTTTCTCTAATGAGAGATTAATATGCAAATTCTTCTGACAGGACAGAAAGAGGGCATAGTATAGTAAAAATAATCTCTCTCACTGGATTGTAAACTCTTGAATATATTATAATCCAAAATCACAACATCCAGTCTGGGTTTTTATGTCCAATAGCTTTAACATACAAACTAACAGCGGAATCAAAAGAAAAAGACTCTTAGAGCAGGTTTTTGACATCCATAATGGTTCTCCATCCAAAGCTGACAGGAGTTATAAGACACCAAAGCTAATCTCCCTGTTGCAATGTATCCCGAAGGCTTTTCCTGTCAGGGGGGATGACAGTAACTTTTCCCATGCAGATGAAGTTAGTGTTTACAGATTTGCCCTGGGTGCAAGTCCTTTTATCCAGCTGTGATCAACTGACACCGCCTGATGATTGCAAGACAGAACCACTGATCCGGTAGACATGGATGCCAATCGTCCTACCACGGTGAATAAAGTTGCTTTGGGCAATGTGGTCTCCCAGTCACAAAGATTGTTCCAAGAAAGCAGTACAGGGAAATAAAGCCATCTCTTAAGTGACCAACTGAGTGTGACCCCCCAAGCAAATTCTAATACATATAAACACATGCAAACACATCATTGGCAAAATATTTCCATCAATTTTTATTAAGTTTATGGACAATGGACATGGGCTAATGAGTGTCAGACGTAGCCCACTGATCCGGTGGAGTGAGATGCCAATTGCTTCTTCAGGGAATGGGAAACCACTATAGGCGACGTGACCCAGGTCACCTCATTCTTTTATTAAACCAGGGAACAATTTCCTAAATGCACAGAGGGCATCTGTGCTGTTTACTGCCGCTTTTAAAAATGTTTGGATAAAATTCCTTGCTGAGTTTTCCAACCATGTCTCCTTGATCGAAACAGGGACCAAAGTCGTGGAAACGTGTGTGAGAGTTTATTGTTTCATTGTACACTGTTTGTACAGATGCTTGCTTGGGATAGACTTCAAAAGACCAGAGCTCTATGGACCCCAGAGAATCACTCCATCTGTAATACTGTGTGGCCGGTAATTTTTTCCATGTGGAGCACTGACGGTGAACATACTCTTTTCCTAAATTGCATTTTTACTGGCCCAGAACTATCACTAATGGAAAGGGGATGAGTAAGATTAGTTGAGGTTTAAAATTAACCAAAAATTAAGACAAGAGATGAAGCCTTCGGAAAGCAAATTATGGTTTATCTTTTGAAGTAAACCCCTGGTTAACTTAATATGTGTTTAAATGTTTGATTGTTTTGGAATGAATCATTTATTTTCTGTATCTTGAAGAATGTGAGTTTTTAACTGATACCACTTCAAAGTGAATCTTTGTCTGCCTATCTAAACATAAGTGGCATCAGAGCCCTTTTATTAAGTCTTGCTGAGTTTGGGAAGACAAGTCGAATTTTAAAATGACGGCATTTTCCCATTTTTCACTGAAGCGCATGAGATGAAGTCCATGTAAAGGACATTAATCTAAAGTAAATTGAACTGAAGCAAAGATAAAGTTATCACACGAAAAATAAATAATGTGGTTGAAGGCAAAACACATGTACATTCTCCAGAATTTTCCTTAATGTTCAGGGTAATATCTAAGGATTATAAGTCTTCATTTATGCAAAATGGCTTTTTGAAAGAGGAACTCACGACTATAGCAAATCAAAATCAACTATTTGCCTGGTCATCTTTATCATTCTTAGTTTGCCTTCATAAGTAATAAGAAGTTGTTATTTTTAAAATTTTGATTATTCCTTAGGTAGTGTTGCCTTTAAAGCAATAACAAAAGTAAAATAAAGTTTACTTATTAGTATCACAAGTATGTCTAAAAATGTGGGGGTTATGAGCCTTGGTCATGCTAAATTTCCCCTTATTGTCCTGGGATGAGCTAATTAGAGGGATTATCGGGGCAAATATGTGGGGTTACAGGAATAGGGCCCAGGTGGGATTGTTGTCAGTGCAGACTTGATGGACTGAATGGCCTCCTTCTACATAGTAGTGTTTCTACGATTTCTTTTCCTAAGTAGGCTTACATAAACACTGCAATGAAGTTATTGTGTAAATCCCCTTGTCACAACACTTCTGGCACCTATTTGGATACACTGAGGGAGAGTTTAGCTTGGCCAATGCACATAATCGACATATCTTTTAGATTATGAGAGGAAACCAGAACACACAAAGGAAACCCATGCAGACACGAGGAGAATGTGCAAACCCCACACAGACACTGAGGCCGGGATTGAACCTGAGACCCTGGAGCTGTGAGGCAGCAGTTCTAACCACCGTGCTATTGTGTTGCTATAATCCCCTTACTAATCAAAAATTTATCTAGCTCAGCCTTAAAAATATTCAAAGACTCAGGCCAGAATCTCAACACTATGATTGCCGATGGAATTTTTCTACCCCGCCACAGTGAACAGAGAGTTGGCTGGCCGCCATATTGTCCGACCTCATTACAGCAGAAGATTGGCATGAATGGTTGGTAAGATCATGCCTTCAGTTTCCGCTATCTTTTGAGGAAGGGAGTTCCAGAGATTCAGGACTCTCTAAGACAAAGATTCCTTCCTGTTTCTGTCATAAATGAGAGGTCCCTTATTTTGAAAGAATTTGTTCCCTAATTCTTGATTCTCCAACAAGAAAAAACATCCTCTCCACGTCCAGTCTGTCAATATCCATCAGGGTGGTAATCTTTGGAATTCTCTGCCTGTTGAAGTGGTGGAGGCTTCCTCGCTGAATATATTTAAGTCAAGAGTGGATAGGTTTTTGATTGTCAAGGGAATTAAGGATTACGGGGAGAAAGCGGGAAGGTGAATCACTGCAGATCAGCCATGATCTTATTGAATGGCAGGGCAGGCTTGAGGGGCTGGGCAGCCTACTCCTGCTCCTATTTCTTATGTTCTTATGTCTTAAATATTTTGACCAAGTTCCCTCTTAAAAAGGGAGGTAGGAGGTACAAACTTAAGCTCTCCAACCTTTCCTCAGAAGATAATCCACCCATTCTTGGTATTAGTCTCATGAACCTCCTCTGAACTGCTTGTAATGCAGTTACATCTTGCTAATTTTGTTTTGTGTTGAGGGTTAGTCTTGTACAGGGCTTTCGGAAAACATTGTATTTAAGTGAAAGGCCAAGACAAGTGAAATGGGATGTCCATTAAAACTGTTCAAGGAAGCTGTGTTAAATCACAAAATTACATTTTCAAAGACTGCTGCGCAGAAGAAAAGACAGCTCAATTTTGAGAGCCTAGAGTGAAAATGAATTTGAGTAAAACTTGGTCCACTGTCTTCCTGTTTGAGCATAATGTACTACAATTAGTCAAGGCCTAGTTTTCTACCCACATCTAGTGTTTCTTGAGCAAAGCGAGTATGAACAGAGAGAACAAAGGCTGTGCTGAAATTGGGCCTGAGTCCTTACTTACATCATTAAGATGAGATCCTGTCGTTGGTAATGCTTCCACAGAAAACTCACTACATAGATAAAAATAGTCTCATTCTGCTAGCGACCAGATTGAGCTGAGTTCTGATGGAAGGGGTCAGAATGGGAGTTGTTTCCCAGGAATGAACAGCACGGTGGGACAAAGGTTAGCATTGCTGCTTCACAGTGCCAGGGTCCCAGGTCCAATTCTTGGCTTGCACCACTGTCTGTGCAGAGTTTTCACATTTTCCCCATGTCTGCCTGGGTGTGCTTCGGTTTCATCCCAAGTCTTCAGAGCAAATGCCAGAATGCCGTCAGAGTCCTTAGCCTTCTCAGTATTCAGTGCCTTCAACTATTTCTTGATAGCATGTGGAATTAATTGAATTGGCTGAAGACTGACATCTGTGATGCTGGAGATCTCATCTCATCCGCTCAGCACTTCTGGTTGAAGGTGGCTGAAAATGTCTCAGGACAAGGGCAGCAGATACTGGGAACGCCACCAGCTGGAAGTTCCCCTCTAAGTCAGTCACCATCCTGACTTGGAAATATGTCGCTATTCTTTCAACGTTGCTGGGTCAAAATCCTGGAACTCACTCCCTAATAGCACTGTGACTGTACCTATATTTCAGGGATTGCAGTGGCTCAAGAACACAGCTCTCCACTATCTTCTCAGGGGAATGTAAGGCTAGGAAATTCATTCCAGCCTAGTCAATATGCCCACATCTTGTAAATTAATTTTTGAAAAAGCCTCTTTTGTTCTAGAATCTCCATCTTGGGGAATAGTCTCTCAGCATCTATCTTCACAAGCCCCCTTAGAATGAAATCCTGTCCTCCCTCTCATTGTTCTAAACTCCAGACATATGTTGGTCCATTGAACTCAATCTTTCCTCAGAGGACAACTACCCCATCCCAGGAATCAACAAAGTGAACCTCATTACGCTGACTCTACCTGATCATGAGCAAGGAGACCAAAACTATATGTGGCCTTCAAGGCGTGATCTGACCACACTGTTGTACAAATGCAGCAAGACTTGCCGAGCACTAGTCTTGCACTCTTACATCCTTTACATCAAGACCGATGTATCATTATCCTTCCTAATTCCTTGTGTGTTTCTGCATTTTGTGGGTCAAATTCCTGGAACTTCCTGCCTAATGATGTGTCTGTGTAAGTGAGTGTGTGTGTGTGTGTGTGTGTGTGTGTGTGTGTGCATGTAAGTGTGTGTGTGCGTGTGTGTGTGTGTGTGTGTGTGTGTATACATGATGCCTGCATGATGACAATTCCACCCAGTCTCCATTCCCATAACCCATAACCTCTCCTCGTGACTCAGATCTTCCATATCAGGCAGCATCCTGGTAAACCTGCTCTGCACTCTCTCCAGAGTCTTCATGTCCTTCCAGTAGTAAGGTGATCAGAACTGGACGCAGTATTCCAAATGACGTCTAACCAACACTTTATACAACTGCCACTTTCCTCCCACAGTCCAAAGTTGTGTGGGTTAGGATGATTCGCCATGCTTAATTGACCCTAGTTTTAGGAAGACCACCAAGGGTAAACGCGTGGAGATAGGATCTGGGTGGGATTATGGACAGTGCAGTCTCAATAGACTGAATGGCCTCCTTCTGCACTATAGGGAGTCTATGAAAACTCGCATTGCACTATAGCAGGAGAACACTGTGCTTCCAAACAGTAACTTTGATTTGGTTAAAAATTTCCTGCTATTAGCTTTGCATGAAGCTTTGTTTTTTAACATGGATATTTTCTGCATTTAGTGTAGATACTGCACTGATTTAGACTTCTAAGCTGCTGTTCACACAGTAAGTACAAGTGATGGTGAAGGAATTTATTTTCACAATAGACAGTTACGTAAACATTGGCAGCACATTTTATTCAATAGGAAAGAAGCTTGTGTCCCACTAGCTCAAATATTGAGCTATTAGGTTGAATATTATAGGACGCTTGGGTGTCTTTGAACATGTCTTTCAATCTTTAATGTATCCCAATCCTGTTCTTGATGAACAGGATGACATTTTCTCCCTGTAAGGTCATGCATCCTACCTTTTTAGCTACTTTCAAAGAGCAAAGAACAAAACAGCACGGGAAACAGGCCCTTCGGCCCAACGAGCCCGCACCACTGCCCCAATGTTCCCACCTCTAACCGTGATTCCTGTCTATGTTTATAGCCTCACACCATATACCATCCTGGACAGCACATGGATAACTTCTCTCTCATCTAGCCTCGGACCACTATAGAATACTCGTGGGCAATCCTTTGCTTTTGTGAATGGTCTATCTTCTACATCAGTGAGTTTGCCTTGGCCAAACTAATATCTATGGGTATTACTTACGATCATCAAAAATATATACATTTTAACCACTTTATAGGGTAGGTAGCATAGTGATTAGCACTGCTTCATCACAGCGCCAGGGCTCCGTGTTCAATTCCGGCATCAGATGACTTTCTGTGTGGAGTTTGCATGTTCTCCCTGTATCTGCATGGGCATCCTCCAGTTGCTCTGGTCCCAAGTCCAAAGGTATACAGATTAGGTTGATTCATTTGATTTGATTTGATTTATTATTGTCACATGTATTAGTGTACAGTAAAAAGTATTTTTCTTATGCACTATCAGACAAAGCATACCATTCACAGGGGAGGAAATGTGAGTGCAGAATGTAGTGTTACTCTCATAGCTAGGGTGTAGAAAAAGATCAACTTAATGCAAGGTAGCTCCATTCAAAAGTCTGATGGCAGCAGGGAAGAAACTGTTCTGGAGTCAGTTGATGTGTGACCTCAGACTTTTGTATCTTTTTCCCTACGGAAGAAGGTGGAAGAGAGAATATCCAGTGTCCGTCGGGTCTTTAATTATGCTGGCTGCTTTGCCGAGGCAGCAGGAAGTGTGGACAGAGTCAATGGATGGGAGACTGGTTTGCGTAATGGACAGGGCTACACTGACAAGTTTTTGTAGTTCCTTGAGGTCTTGGGCAGAGCAGGAACTGTACCAAGCTGTGATACAACCAGAAAGAATGTTTTCTATGGATCTGTGAAAGTAGATGTAAAAAATATCTGTAGAAGTAAAATCTGAAAAAGAAAAATCTGTAAAAGATTGGTGATGCTAAATTGTCTCTTAGTGTCGGAGACTAACAGGATAATTGAGTGGGTTTGTATGGAATAAAGCCTGTGTGGGGCTGGTTCAATGGGCCAAATGGCATCTTACTGCACTGTAGGGATTCTACGAAAATTTTACAAAGATTTGGTGCCTTTAACATCCAGATTGGAATTTTGCGGTGAAACTGATCACTGATTGTGCAAAATGGGCAGTAACAAATCCTTTTTATATCCTCCGCAATTTTCTTTTCCATTGATTTCAGTAGAAATTCAGCAGGATGTAAAATATACACATTGCCAATTTGTTATCAGCTCCATTACCCACCAAGTCCACATGTTCAGCTCACACTTGGTAAGTTTCAGGCATGGAATCTTTAGTCCACATCAGCGTAAGAACTTGTGGACAGGTAATGGTTTGTACTGAATCTCTTGGTTGCACTTGCACAGCTCAAATCATTTCTACCCAAAGGTTCATTTCAATTTGACCCTTTTCAGGAGACAGTATATCTTGGCTGATCTCAGACTCATGGTGTCTCTCTCCTGACTGCTCCCTCTACTGGGCCTGCTGCCAATGCTTGAATCCCTAATGGAGTCTTTCTTTTAACGTTCTGTGGAATCACCAAATCACTCAAGTCGTCTTTGGCAGTGTATGTTACTAGCTTTAGGCAATTTTGTCCTCATTGTAACAGAACCATTAAGAGGAAACTGTCCCTGGGAAGAAATTAAAAGAAGATGCCCAATCTCAATGTGCTGAGTCATGCCTCTGCAAAATGAGGAATCGACAGATTTCACTCGGTTGTGTATTTGAGCAGAACAACTCGAAGTTGGGAAAACAGCAGTGTACGCTCGGGAGAAGTAAAACGATATTCTTCCTGAAGAAAGGAAGACAAGATCCAAAGAAGTATTGAAGCTACTAAACAGGAACTAAACTAAAAATGGTCACGTGCGCTGACAACAGAAACAAGTAGATCAATCACATAAGTTTATTTATTAGTCACAGGTTGGCTTACATTAACACTGCAATAAAGTTACTGTGAAAATCCCTTAGTTGGCACACTCTGGCACCTGTTCAGGCACACTGAGGGAGAATTTAGCATAGCCAATCTGCTTAACCAGCATGTTATTCGGACTGTGGGAGGAAACCGGAGCAGTCGGAGGAAACCCACATAGACATGGGGAGAACGAGCAGACTCCGCACAGACAGTGCACTAGTCAGGAACTGAACACGGGTCCCTGGCGCTGTGAGGCAGCAGTGCTAACCACTGCGCCACTGTGCCACCCCATGGTCTCAATAAAGGGAAGACAGGCAAAATCATCAAACTATTTCTCAAAACCTATCAATGTATTGCCTGAAAAAAAATCACAATGTTCTTGCCTCATTCACAACTCCATCATAGCTGGTCTTGATTATCATCTGAAAGGATAGTCAGAATACTTCAGTAAGCTTCTGAATTGTGATTTACTTGACACTTCAAGGGGCAGCCGCAAAGCACCATTCATCGAGATAACTGTTTGCCTCAGGGAGAAAAAAAATAAAAACATAACCAATGAATTGAAACGTCTAAGAAATAAATGGAACTTTGTGTGAGTGATATCTCAGTGAACAGGAGCATTGCATGGTTGCACTTGAGTCATTGTTTATATTTTGCACTCCCAACAAATTGAAGGAGAGTGGGTGATACGCAGCCATCAATTGCATGCCAAATAAAACAGATAAAACACCGGCAGTCAGCCCTCCCCCGTGAAAAATAGGGACAGGCAAATTGACAAAATCAGTATTCAAGCGTCAAACTTTCAATTTCCTTTCTTTCAGAATCACCTCACTGGCTGCAATTGACATTTGGCCATAATTTTAATAACATTGAAAGACTGTAATGAATGGAGACTGATTGATGTAGTGAATTGGAACATTGTTCTTTCATCCCTGCGTGGGACCTGGGAGTTGAGTCTGGCCCAGTCTGATGGAATGAAAGGCGTAGAAATTCCTGTCTGTTTCAGCGGGTTGCGTTAGCATAACCTCGGCAAAGGGTGGAAGAATTTCAGAGGAGCCCTGCATGTCGGCTCTTTCTGCCCCCTGTTGGCCACCTTGAGAATTTCCAGTGGAGTGAAGGGAGGGGCTATTTCATAGAAACACATAAAGTAAAAGCAGGAGGAGGCCATTCACCCCTTCGAGCCTTATGATTATGATCATTGAATTTGATCATGGCAGATCCTCAATCCCAATCTTCCCGTCTTCTCCCCCTGGTCCTTAATGCCATTACAACATAAAAATATATCTATCTTTTTCTTGAATACATTCAATGACTTGACTTCCAAAGCCTTGTGTGGCAGAGAATTCCACAGGTTCCGTGAAAAAATTTCTCCTCATCTCAGTCCTAAATGGTTTACTCCATATCTTGAGACCGTGTCCCCTTGCTCTAGATTCCTCGACCAGAGAAAACAATTTCCCCACATTTAACCTGCCCTGTTAAAATTATAGACAAGATTCTCCGGCTTCCCAGCCATATGCTTCCTGTCAGCAGGGTGAGATGCTTTGGTTGCTAGTGGTGGAGTCCCTGGTCCCGCTGCTGCCAGTGGGAATTCTACAAACGGCAGAGAATTTTGGCCAATACGTTTTAATCAGATCTCCTCTCATTCATCCTTTAGAGGTCTAATTAGTAAGATGACAACTTCTCTCAGGAAACTTATTCATTCAGAATTGCTACCATTTACTTTCTCCATCTTTTAGAAACTCAACCTCTATCTTAGCTATCCTCTTACTACTGATGCGTCAATAGAAAGTTATTTTGTCTTCATTATGTTATATTTTCACATGCTCATCGTAGTCCCTTTAGCTTCTCTTTGTGTCTTTCCTATATTTTCTCTATCCTTTTTGTAACTTGAGGCAGGGATCGAGCCCTGGTGTGCAACAATCCTCCTAAAACCCTTGATATCACCTTAGGGCAGCAAGGTGGCATGGTGGTTAGCACTGCTGCTTCATAGTGCAGGTTGAGTTCCTGGCTTGGATCACTGTCTGGGTGGAGTTTGCATATTCTCCCTGGGTTTCCTCTGGATGCTCCGGTTTCCTTCCACAGTTTTTTTTTAAATTTCTTTAAATTTTATTCCAATCTAATCCAATCAAATCAAATCCAATTCAGAGTTCCAACAAGTTGGGACGTTCCCAATCCAAGCTGACAAGACAGGGCTCTCACTTCCTGTCTTGGGCTTGATCTACATGATCCAAGTTGATTGGAGTAGGTGTAGCTCCTCCTCCAAGGCTTGATCTCATTTGCATTTTAGCCAAAAGGCTGAGATGCCACTTTTAAAAATTGTTTCAGATGAAGCTAAGATGTAACCTAATGACTTCAACCAAGTGCAGTATGTTGATACTGCACTTGATCTTAGCCAAAAGACCAAGAAGGTTTCCTCCCACAGTTTGAAAGATGTGCTAGTTAGGGATATTAACCCAAACAGGCTCTGGAGTGTGGTGACAAGGGGAATTTCACAGCCATTTCATTACAGTAAGCCTTACTTGTGACTAATAAATAAATAAACAAACTTTACTTTGGGGATTTTAGCTCTTGAGATGTATTAGCAAGCCTTGGCTTCCCACCTGAAACCAACAGGGGATTATAGTTGACTAGTGAGCAAGATTGTAATATCAGGTGGTGAGACCAGTAACCAGATGCAGCAGTATCTGCCCCCAGCTTTCTGAGAGGTAGGTTTCAGAGGCACTTCCAGGACAAAGCCCAGAATTGGAGCATTGAAACAGGCCATGTGAGACACAAAGAAGTACATTATTCCTCCAGACCTCAGAGGAAAGTCAAATAGAGATTTACAAAATTACTCCTTTTGAGTCTCTTCTGGATTAAGTGCCTTTTCCACTCACTAACCCTGGTGGGAAAAAAAACACAACGTTTTTATACCCAGATCAATAGTTAAAATTGAAACAAAAACCAAAAGTGCTGGAGAAACTCAGCAGATCTGACAGCAATCTGTGGAGAGAGATTAGAGACAATGTTTCAAGTCTGGATGACCTTTCTTCAGAGTTAAATTGGAAAAATGTCCTCCTGATTTCATCACACACAGATGTTCATATTTAAAGAACATATGAATCAACGAACAAGGAGCAGAAGTAGACTGTTCAGCTTCATAAGCCTGGTCTGCCATTTAACAAACTGATGGCTAATTTGATAGTAACCTCAACTTAGCATCCCACCTACCCTCCCAATAACATATCACCTCTTACTTACCAAGGGGAGGCAATGCTGTAGTGATATTGTTGCTGGACTAGTAATCCAGAGACCTAGTTCTGGGGAACTGGGTTCAAATCCCACCATGGCAGATGGTGAAATTTGAATTCAATAAAAATTTGCAATGATCATGAAACCTTTGTTGTAAAAACCTATTTGGTTCATTAACGTCCTTCAGGGAAGGAAGTCTGCTCTCCTTACCTGGTCTGGTCTGCATGTGATTCCAGACCCACATGTAGCCCGGACCAGATTGGCTCTTAAATGCTCTCCAGCAACAAGGGTTGGGCAATAAAAGCTGGCCCAGTCACAGATGCCCACATCCTATGAAAAAAAACAAAGAATAAATAAATCTATTTACTCTGCCTTTAAAATGTTCAAAGATTATGCTTACACCACCTTTTCCAAAGAGTTCCAAAAACCTCTGACAGAAAAGGTTTCGCCTCATCTGCATTTTAAATGGATGATTCCTACTTTGAGATCTTCTCACAACACCAAGCATCGTTTTCGTATTTTATTTTCATTAGTGTAGGATTTTATTTTTACAAGTCGGTTTACATTAACACTGCGATGAAGTTATAGTGAAAATCCCCTAGTCGCCACATTCTGGCATCTGCTCGCATACACTGAGGGAGAATTTAGCATGGCCAATGCACCTAACCAGCATGTCTTTTGGATTGCACATCCTCTGCACATCTATCCTGTCAAAACCTGTCAGGATTTTATGTGCTTCAATCTAATTGCCTCTTACTTTTCTAAAGTTCAGTGGGTACAAGCCTAGTCTGTCCAACCTTTCCTCATAAGACAAACTGTCATTCCAGGTATTAGTCTGGTAAACCTTCTCCAGACTGCTTCTAATGTGTTTACCTCCTTTCTTAAATAAGGTGACCGTTACTGTACACTGTACTCCAAATGTGGCCTCATTGGTGACCAAAACAGCTGAAGCATAACTTCCATGTTTTTGTGTGGTGGCACAGCGGTTAGCATTGCTGCCTCATAGCTCCAGGGCCCTGGGCTTGATTCCCAGCTCAGATCATTGTCTGTGTGGAGTTTGCACATTCTGTCCACATCTGTGAGTGTTTCTTCCGAATGCTCCAGTTTCTTCCCACAATCCAAACATGTGTGGGTTAGAGTCATCGTCCATGCTAAATTGCTCCCTAGTGTTGCGGGATGTGTAGGTTAGAGAAAGTAGCAGGATAAATGTGTGGCTTTTGCAGAGATGGAATTGTTGTCAATGCAGACTTGATGGGCTGAATGGCCTCCTTCTGAACTGCAGGGATTCTATGGAGCTATGATTCTATTCCATTCTCCTCGCAATAAATGATAATATTCTACTAGTTTTCTAATTGCTTGCTGCATCTGGATACTTACCTTTTACAATGTATGCACTCAGACACCCAGCTCTCTCTCTGACTGTCAGAGCTCTGCAATCTCTCACGATTTAGAAATTATGCTTCATTTTTTATTATTCCTGCAAAATGGACAATTGCACATTTTCCCACATTATACTCCATTTGCCAGATCTTTACCTGCTCATTGAAGTCCCATTTCTAAGCTGCTCAAAATTGCAGGGCTTGTAAAGACAGCAGGGCACAGATGAATGAAGCGAACCACTTTTAACTGTCCACCCCCTGAATTCCTTCCAAGCTGGCAGAAAACCATCCTGAACGCAATGTTGTCACTTTGTTTTGAAGCGTTGCTTTTGACAGGGAAAAGCCAAGCGCAGTCCCGCCAGCTCCTGTTCTGGCATTTCCCATCATACTTTCAAACACTCAGGGAGGGAAAGTTAAAAGACAGGTCCAACAATGTTTAAAGTTTATTTATTAGTGCCACAAGTAGGCTTACATTAACACTGCAATGAAATTAATGTGAAACACCCCACCCCATCGCCCCCGCCGCCACACTCCGGCACCTGTTTGGGTATACTGAGGGACAATTTAGCATGACCGATGCACTTAGCTTGCACTGGGGCATTGTATTCGCTGCTTCCATTGGGGTCTGCTCTACATTGAAGAAACCAAACGTAGACCACTTTGCTGAACACCTACACTCTGTCCGCAAGCAGAACCCAGACCTTTCAATTGCTTGCCCCTAAAACACAACACCTGCTCTCCTGTCCACATGTCCATCCTTGGCCTTTTGCAATGTTCTAGTGAATGCCAAGGCAAACTGGAGGAACACCACTTCATTTTCCGATTGGGCACTTTACAGCCTTCCGGACTGAACATTGAGTTCAACAACTTCAGAGGGTGAACACTCTCCTCCATCTTCACCCCATTTCCATTTATTTTATTTCATTTCATTTCACCTCCATCGTCCAGTTTATCATCCTTCTTTTCCACTTTTATTTTTCCAATTCTCCACTCCAGCTGTCCTCTTGCCCCTCCTCCACTTTCAGGGCAATTGCCACATTATTCTGACAGTCCTTTAACAATCTGTATCTATTCTGCCATTCTCATATTCAGGTCACTTAATGGATACTTTAAGCACCTTTCTCAGTTTTCTGTATCCTTACTTACATTCCTTCTGTCCAGTTCTACTCCCATGTCCATAATAAAAATCTCTGCTGATTCCCTTTGCTCTTAGCTCTGAAAAAAAGTCATCCAGACTCAACTTGTTGGCTGTAATCTCTTCCCACAAATACTGTCTGACCTGCTGAGATTTTCCCAACGTTTTTCGTTTAAGATTCCAGTATCTGCAGTACCTTGCTTTTGCCTAACAAGCACATCTTTCAGATTGTGGGAGGAAACCGGAGCACCCAAAGGAAACCTACGTAGACACAGGGAGAATGTGCAAATGTCTCGTAGAAAGTGACCCAAGCCAGGAATCGAACCCAAGACCCTGGTGCTGTGGGGCAACAGTGCTAATCATTGTGCCACCTTGCCACCTCAACATCATGCTGAAGGGGCAGCACGGTGGCGCCCTCAGCTGCTGAGAGACTGGGCCACTGATTTTAAAGGGTGCAACAATCAAATAGAAATGGAAACAAAGCCCCCACCAAACCTTTCTCCCCATACAGACTTGGGTCATTCCCCCAGTAGACACGGAGTGCTCTCCCCATGCCGGGATCATATAGCTAAGTTCAGCTCCTAAGGGATGAGGCTCATGCCCAGGCATCCTTCTCGTCAGATAACTTACCTCCTATTCTTAAATGTGTCTCCTGATCAAGATTATCATCGAGGAGAAGAACCTTCCTACAATCACTGTCTTGAGCCCTGTATGAATTCTGTGCATGAAATTATCTCACGTTCCTCTAAACTCTCAGGATTACAGATTTAATGCCTTAGTCTTTCATCATAGCACAATCCCAACATCCCTGGGGTTGTCTGATAAGCATTTATTGCAGTCCCTCTACAGCCAGTATGATAAGGAGACCAAAACTGTAACCAATGTGGACTCATCAAGAATTCTATTCAGCTGCAACAAGACTTCTTACCCCATATTCAAATGCCCATTGAAATAAAGATTAATGTACAATTTGCTCGTGGCACCTGCATGTTAGCATTTGGTGATTTATGAACAAGAACACTCATATTTATGAACATGAACACTCATGTCCCTTTGGATATAAATATTTCCCAATCTCTCCCCATTTGAACAATACTCTGTGTTTCTGTTTTTCCAGAGGATAACTTCACATTTTTCCGTATTACACTTCATCTGCCATGTTCATGCCTATTCACTTTGCTTGTTCAATTCCTCTTGTAGCCTCTTTGCATCTTCTTCACAACTCATATTCCCATCTAGTTTTGTTCCATCAGCAAACTTGGAAATATTCCATTTGATTCCTATATCCAGTAGAGACCTTGAATAGCTGGGGCCCAAGCACTGTACTTGGTGGCACTCCACTCTTCACAGTCTTCCAACCCAAGAATGATCACATTATTCCTACTCCCTGTTTTCCATTTCTTATCAATCCTCAATCCATGCCAGCATTTTTTCCCACAATCCCATGAGCTCAAATTTTGCTTTCTGTCCTTCTGTGTAGGACCTTATTAAAAGCCTTCTGAAAATCCTAATGCAAGACATTCACTGGTTCTCCCTTATCTACTCTGCTGGGTAACATTCTCAAAAAACCCCAACAGGCTAGTCAAACATGATTTCCTTTTCATAAGTCCATATTGACCCTGCCCAATCTCACCATGATTTTCTAAATGTCCAGTTATCACATTCTTTAGAATAGATTTTATTCATTTTTGCCAACGAGCCACTTAATGGCCAAGAGAGCCTCTTTCCATTGCCAATCTTTTACTGATAATGACTGGGTCATTACCATGTGCTGAGATCACCTAGTGAACCTTGGCAGTCTTCCTGCTGACCAGAGATGGGGCCCTCCTAATCCAGCCACTCAGTGCCCTCGTTGAGGACCCTCAATGGCAACTATTACGGCAACACACCCATTGCCTTTGCAGACATTCTCTTAAAGGGCCGTCTGACTGGCTTCATAACCCTGGGCCCAAGTTACTGCTTTAGAGGACAACTTGGACCAATGCCATCTTCTTGGTCAGTGCAGTTCCACGGTGGCCACATTCTTGGTGGCACGACAGAGACTGTTGAGCTGCTGACCCTCCAGTTGGCCAGTAGCTATGGGAGATGAACCATCGGACTTTAAAGGGTTTTTAATGGCAATGTGAGTCCCACAAATGGCCAAGATGGAATTGCTCCTATCATCAGGGCCTGTCATTAGGGCTTCCATCACTCTAACAAAATTCCAGCCTTAGTTTCAAATTTAATCCAATTTTCTTACTTGTCCAGGAATTGCTGACCCTCTTTGCACACCCAGTTTTCCTTATTGGCCAACATTCTGACTGAGTTAGGGTGAAATGTTGGTCTTGTAGTAAAGTTGCCAGATTTGTAACCCAGAGGCCCAGACTAATGGTCTGGGGTCACAAGTGGAAATTCCACCATGGCAGTTTATGGGATTTAATTTTAAACAATGAACCTGGAATTTATATCTGTTCTCAATGGCAAATTTCACACATTACAAAATTAATTGAACTGGAACATTAACTCTGTCTCTCTTTCCACAGATGCTGCCAGACCTGACAAGTGTTTCCAGCATTTTCGAGCTGTATTTGAACAAATAAAGCAGGGTTGCGAGAGCAGGGCCTGGTGGGATTGTGATCAGTGCAGACTCAGTGGGCCAAATGACCTCTCTCTGTATTGTATGGATTCTATGATTCTAAGTACTTAATTTATTGTTCCTATTATGGTAGTCATGATGTGAAGATGCTGGCGTTGGACAGGACTAAAACAGAAAGAAATTCCACACCACCAGTTTAAAGTCCAGAGAGATTTATTTGTAGCAAAAGCTCCAAGTTTTCAGGACAGCCTTCCACCTAACGAAGGGACAGGATGCCCCGAAAGCTTGGGGCTTTCGCTACAAATAAACCTGTTTGGATTTTAAAATGATGTTGTGGGGCTTCTTACTGTTATGGTGGCCATGAAGAAATCATCTATATGTGGCCTACTCCTGTCCCTCATTCCTATGAAATAGTCCCTCCCTTCATTCTACTGGAAATTCTCAATGTGGAATTCGTGGACTATGAACTATCCTACAGAGTGAATGAGGTCTCGCTCAATGGGAAACACGCAGCGGAGGTTTAAAACCCGCTACCTCAACTCAGACTATCATTCTTTGGGCTTGGGCCTATGTGCTGTAAGCGACGGAGGTACCTCTTGTTTGTTGTGTGAATAAGAGGTTGTGGTGAAAGAAGACTGATCTTTGCGAGATTATTACAGTAAAGTACTAAGGCATGTTGTGAGTCTGGAAAGGCATAAACCCTTCTTCTTTTGCTGAGAAATGCCATCAGGAAACATATCTAAGACAAGGAGATTAATTGACCAAGCAACAGGGATGTTTGAATAGCTCAGGAGCAACTTGCATCCTGTCATAGAATCCATATAGTGCAGAAGGAGGCCATTCAGCCTATCTAATCTGTATCAACAACAATCCCACTGAGGCCCTATCCCTGTAACCCAACATACTTATTCTGCCATTTTCTCTAATCTACGCATCCCAGGACATTGAGACACAATTTAGTACAGCCAATGCACCTAACCTGCTCAGTGTGAAAGGAAACCTACAAAGAAATTGGAAGAATGTGTAAACTCCACACGGACAGTGACCCAAGGCGGGAATCAAATTTGGGTTCCTGCTAACTACGGTACCACCATGCCTTCACAAATTAGAGGAGTGTCTTGTGTGCTACACTCACAGAATTGTGCAGCACAGAGGAATATTAATCATCCTATCAAGCATGTGCTGGAAGGAATGAAGAAAGGATGGATTATTAAAACATTTTTACCCCATCCTTAAAGATCCAAAGCCAATGCTCAGAGTGGACCAGACAAACCCAAATCTATTCCTTGCTTACTCCATGAGTTAAAATCAAAATCCAATTGAATCCAATTCATGATCCCCACAAAGGAGACAAGCAAGATCCAAGCCAAGGCATTGCATCCTATCTTGGACTTGATCCAACATGCTTGATCTTAACCAAGAGGCTGAGAAGTGATGAAGAAAGGACTGTTGTGAATTTCCCAGCGGTTTGCAGAAAGTCTACTGATTACAGATGGTGAAAGGTGGAAATCCCGGGCTGTCTAAGATCAGGCTCCTCTCACTAATCTGAATTATCTCAATAAAACAGCAGCTGATCAATTGGCCAAAATTTTTTTCTACCAGCGTGATCTTTAGGTTCTGCTGATGTCAAGCCCCTGCTGGGAGTATCCCAGTGGCAGACGGGGCAAACAACGGGAAAACCCATTATATCTTACAATTAAGTGCAGAACCACAAGAGGTCTTGTAGTGCAGTTGGAGCATCTCTCCTGCTGGGCCAGAAATTCTGAGTTCAAATCCAACATCAGGACTTGTTGGTCATGGAAGATGCATTCATTTGATTTTGATTTTGATTTATTATTGTGACATGTATTAACCTACAGTGAAAAACAGTGTTGCTTGCGCGCAATACAGACAAAACATACCGTTTATAGCGAAGGAAACAAGAGAGTGCAAAATGTAGTGTTACAATCATAGCTAGGGTGTAGGCGAAGATCAACTTAATACAAGGTAAGTCCATTCAAAAGTCTGGTGGCAGCAGAGAAGAAGCTGTTCTTGAATTGGTTGGTGCTTGAAATGATGTGGGGGTAATCCTGATTTTTGAAGATCATGAAGTGAGTTAATCACCCGTTTTGTGTTCCTTTCCAGTTCAAATTCCTTTGCGTGTGTCACAAAGAGCCAAAAGAACTTCCCATGAATTATCTCAACGCAGTTGCTGACTCCAATGGATTTTCAACATCTGCTGATTCAAGTTCTAATTTCCATCAAAGCTAAAAGCAAAATCCTGTGCGATGCTGGAATCTGAAACAGAAACGGTAACTGCTGGAAAATCTCAGCAGGCCTGACAGCAGCTGCAGAGAGAGAATAGAGCCAACGTTTCAGGTCTGGATGACCCTTCCAGATTCATCGGCCCTTTTCCAGTTGGCTTTACTCTCTCTCCAAGACGCTGTCAGACCTGCTGAGATTTTCCAGCAGTTTCTGATTTCCATGGTTAAAAGAAACATTAGCACCCAATGGCATTGGCCTCCATTCCGCATCTATTTTCCCTCAAATCCTTTCCCCTTCTCGTGGTGTCGGGTAGATTTATGTGCATGAAAATATAATCAGCTGCACATTTCAACGGTGTATTTACTGCGAACCTCCTGTTCTTTTTTAAAAAAAAAAGAAACGTATTTGTGAAGCTCGTACAAAAACGTAACAAAACAGGTAGAACTGCTTACCACGTTGAAAGGGGAAGAATATTTCTGGGTCCATGCAACAGGGAGCTGTAACAGCAGGTCTGGCTTCCTGCGCAGAATGTTATTCATCCTGTCAGTTTAGGGAAAGCAGCTTTAGCAGAAACAAAAAGGCAATGGAAACTGAAAGACATTATGGCATTTGCTCTATACATTAAAAGAGCATGTTGTTCATTAGCAAAGAAGCGAGATAATTCACCGTCAGACTTTGTTAATTATTTGGGAACATACCATACAAACATATGTGCTTATCTGGGACCTTCAGTAAGAATACACTTGCACGTATTTCTCAAAAATGCTTTCATTTGTGTGGTGAAAAGACAGATTAAAGTTATTCTCGGTGAACTTCCTTATTTTATTTTATGATTTTTTTTTAACCGCTATAAGTACTTGGTAGAGAAGGGTCCCTGATGATGTTGTTATTGAGTTCTTGTCTATGTGCGGGGGGATTGATCCACTTCAATCTTCCAGCGGGGAGCAGTGTTCCAGTATGGCACAGCATGGCTTCAAATCAATAAGGTTAATAGATGTAGGGCCACGCAGTCAGAGGTGATGTGGCTGGCATTTTCGGTGCCAATGAAGAAGATTTCTGATGACGAGATGTCACTTTCGTGCTCGCGATAATGTCAGCCTGATTACCTACAGCACAGAGCCAGTTAGTGCGTTAGCAGGGCTGTATATGGCCCATTAATCTGAATTATCGTTACAGGAACAGTTTGAAAATTGGCTTTTCTTCCCCCCCCAACCCCTTACCAACTAACCCGCACCAGCCACCCCCCTCCCCACTCCCTCCACGACCTTCTTGTGAATTACTCAAATCCTCTGTTTGTTTTTTTCCCTGATAGCAGGAACTTGATGCTGATAGAAATTATAGCCAGAACATTGCGCTGGTTGTGTCTCTGCCTTTCTCTCTCTTTCTCTGGGTAAAGCCTTGTTCCTCCAAGTATTCGTCTGATAGATTATGACTACCGCAGCAAGGTCCCTGATGTATCGATCCCTATTGCGAAGATCGTTCTGCAAAATGAATGGAGAAATTAGGGAAATTGGACCAAATGAATAAAGTGATTATAAATTGCGCCTTCCCATTTTTTTTCTCATTGGCTTCAGTGATCTCTATTACTTGCAGTGTCACTGAACAGATACTGAATGCTGATCAGATCATTATCTACACACGGTAACAACAAATTAGCGAATATCAGAATTCAACATCCACAAGACACTGACTACCTCGCATAGCTGCGTAAGTAACACCTTTTGGTTTTAATGTTTAAACTATGCAAGGTAGAAATAAACTGGATGTTGGGTGGTTTGTTTTATCTGATTGAGTATTAAGCCTCCAGAACAGAATGCTGGTCGGTGTTGGCTCTTGCACTGTCTTGAAGAGGAACTGAGATAGAGATTGGATCATACGAAAAATAAGTGGCTGGAATTTTCCCACAGTTCACTCCAGGGGATTTACCCAGCCGGCTGCAGTGAACGGAGATTTGACTGGTCGGCAAATTCTCCACCTTCGCAGTGACAGCGTGCTGTGAAAGGTGGTAAGATCTCACCCAAGTGTCTTTGCAGTACCACTTAATCCATATTTTCTGCTAAACTGATTCAGTAGTCTGGTGGAATCAGAGAGGACATTTCTATTGTCCCCATGTGCATTTTTTTTTCATTTGTTCTTTCATAGGATGTGGGCATTGTTGGTTAGGCCAGCATTTATTGTCCATCCCTAATTATCCTTGAGAAGGATGTGATGAACTGCCTTATTGAACCATAATAAGAAGATGACAACACCAGGTCCAACTGATTTATTTGCTAGTAAACTCACAAGCTTTTGAGGTGAATGAGATGTTCTGGTCTCAGACAGCACATATAACAGCACAGACAGTTTACAGATTATTGATTAGAATGTGAATCTTTACACTTAACCTGCTGCCTGAGACCAGAACACCTCATTCACCTGACAAAGAGGGTAACCTCGAAAGCTTGTGAATTTACTATCAAATAAATCAGTTGGACTTAAACCTGGTGTTGTCAGACTTCTTACTGTGTTTACCCCAGTCCAACACCCCTATCTCTACATCATTACTGAACCACTGCAGCCCATCTGGTATAGGAACACAAACAGTGCTGTTAGGAAGGGAGTTCCAGGATTTTACCCAGCGACAGTGAAGGAACAGTGATATGGTTCTAAGGCAGGATTGTGTCTGGGGAATTTACAAGTGGCGGTACTCCAATATACACATTGCCCCTGCACTCTGATGTTGGACAGTCTTCGGGGAGTCAGGCGGTGAGTTATTCTCTGCAGAATTCTCAGCCTTGACCTGCCCTTATAGCCAGAATATCTATATGACTTGGTCCAATTCCATTTCTGATGAATGGTAACCCCCAGGATGTTGATAGAGAGAGATTCAGTGATAATAATTCCTTAGAATATCATAGTGAGATGGTTGGATTTTCCCTTGTTGGAGATAATCATTGCCTGGAACTTGTCTGATCCAAATGTTACTTGCCATTTATCAGCCCAAAACTGAATGTTGTCCAGGTCCTACAGCTTATGGACGCTGTGGTACACCAGGGAGGGGCTATGTTACCTGGACACTGTTCCAAAAGGTAGTCACATCCCTTAGGATAGAGTCTTCTGATTTGGCCAGTAGTCAGGGGTTGGAGGCTGCGAGGCAGGTGCCAGAGTTCAGGGCATCTGTTCTGGTCAGAAAAGGAACTAAGGGAAAGGATACAGTGGTCGTGGTTCAACATTGGTACCAATGACACAGCGAGAACTAAGGTGGTTCTGCTTGGACAGCGTGAGCTGCTAAGGGCTAAACTAAAAAGCAGAATCTCAAGAGTAATAATATCTGGCTTATCACCTGAGAAAAGAACAACTTGACATAAAGTAAATAAGATTAGAGATTTAAATGCTTGGCTTAAAGATTGGCAAAAATAAGCTTCAAGTTCTTGGATATTTTGCATCAGCATTGGGGAAAGTAGGAAATGTAATATTTCACCTCAACTGTCTTAGGACCGAAGTTCTGGTGAGTCTTGTAATCAAGACAGTACAATGGGCTTTAAACTAAATAGTGGGGATAATAGAAGTCATGAGAAACTAAGTAGAATTGTAGAATCCTGACAGTGCAGAAGGAGGCCATTTGGTCCATCGAATCTGCACCAATAACAATCCCATCTCAGGCCCTAGCCCCACAACCCTACATATCTATCCCACTAATCCCTCTAACCTACACATCCTGAGACACTAAGGGGCAATTTAGCATGGCCAATTCACCTCAATTCACCTCATTCGATTGCGGGAGGAAACCAGAGAATGGGGAGGAGACCCATGCAGACACGAGAGAATGTGTAAAAGCCCCATATAGACAGTGACTCGAGGCCAGAATCGAACCCGGTCCCTGGCGCCATGAGTCTGCAATGCTGACCACTGCGCCATCATGCTGCCAGAGAGGAGAAGGAGACAGAGCAGGAGAACAACAATGAAAATACTTACCAGGATGTATCCAGAAAGTACCCGGTGTCCAAACATAAGAGTGCACTAGCCTTTAAAGCTGGAATCTGCAAAAATGGTAAGACAGAAGTAAAGGCACTCGAACTAAATGCATGCAGCATTCGCAACAAGGTAGATTAATTGGGGCACAAATATAAGTAAACAAGTATGATTGTCTGTGTTCTTTTTTGTTTCCTCCAATGGTGGATTCAGAAGTTGGGTTGAAAGGGTGGGGGGGAGGGGGGTTCTTGGGGGAGGAATGTGGTAGAGGGACCTCATTAACGGGGGTTTTTCTTGGGGACCATATGGTTGTGGCAGGCCTTTATGGAATGTGGAGGCAGGAAACTGAGCCAATCGAATGTAAGGTCACTTCCTCATATGAGGGAAGATCCTCAAATGGAGTCAGGGAGAAGGGTTATATGGTCACATAGTTCATTCTGTTAGAACCTTTTACTATAAATACATATCATTCACAATAAAACCTTTATTACAATGAGCTATATTGAGTCACCCTTGAATTATTACACTGGCGATGAGGAAAATCTTTCCAAGATAGAATCATTGAATCCCTACAGTGCAGAAGGAGGCTATTCAATCCATTGAGTATGCACCAACTACAATCCTACCCAGGCCCTATCCCTATAACTCAATCTATTCAATCTAGATAGTCCCTCTGTCCCTGAGCGGCGATTTAGCATGGCCAATAGAATCTTGGAACAGTATAGCACAGTGCAGGCCCTTCGGCCTTCGATGTTGTGCTGAGCTATGTCCGAACCCAAGATCAAGCTATCCCACTCCCTTTCATTCTGGTGTGTTCCATGTGCCTATCCAATAACCGCTTGAAAGTTCCAATCAACCTCACCCACACATCTTTGGACTCTGGGCAGAAAACAGAGCATTCAGAGGAAACTCACACAGACATGGGAAGAAGACAGTGACCCAAGCCGGGAATCAAACCCAGATTCCTAGCACTGGTGCTAACCACTGTGCCACCATGTCACCTTGGTTGTTGGAGATCACAGTGCACAACTGGAGGGAAAAGAGAGTTGAACATTGAAAATAGGAAGAAGCAGGGTACAAACGCATATGAAAATGCCTTTGATTGGAAAAACTGAACCATTTGACCCTGAAGTAGAAAGCTGAGGGCAGTATGCCGAAAGGCTGTGTTGCCTCTTTGTAGCGAGAAAAATAACAGCTGAAGAAAAGTGAAAGGTTAGTCTGTTCACAGTTTGTGGCTCAAAGATTGTAAAGCTTAGTAAAAAATTTTACACTGCCTGATGTTGCAGAAACAAAGTGCAGGATCTTGATTGAACACTCTCCATCCAGGAATCGCTGGTGAGGGCTTACAATCCAGGAAAACACAGAAATCATGAATCTCACCAGTGAGATCGCAGTTTCCAATTTTTACCGCCCCCTCACCAGCAACGTAATCACTTTCACATCCATAATGGGCAAGAACTTGATTCGCATTCATTGTATGAAAGTTAAATATAATTAAACACCCCCTCACCAGACCTTACACCGTCACTAGATTTTCATACCTTGCTGGCGAGGTTTAAGTCAGATTCATCTAGATGTGTACCTGTAATGCTTTTTATTACTGTCACAAGTAGGCTTACATTAACACTGCAATAAAGTTTCTGTGAAAATCCCCCAGTTGCTACACTCCGGCATCTGTTTGGGTGCACTGAGGGAGAATGTAGCATGGCCAATGCACCTAACCAGCACATTTTTCAGAATGTGAGAGGAAACCGGAGCACCCAGAGGAAAGTCATACAGACATGGGGAAAATATGCAGACTCCTTACAGACAGTAACCCAAGCTGGGAATCGAACGCTTGTCTCTGGCACCGTGAGGCAGCAGTGCCAACCACTATGCCACCGTGCCGTCTGGGATCCATTTCCCAGTGTGAAAACGTCAATGTAACCTCCAACACAGAAAGATCTAGCAGGCAGTGCTCTGGGAATGTCCCTAGCTCACATTGGTACTGCCAGACTGGCACTACCAACGTGCAGAGATTAATCTCTTTCTCTGGTGATCTTTAAAAAATGCCTAACCTCAGTGGAGTCAGTTCCCGGCAGATTGATGCCACAAATCCTGCCCACTTTTGTTTACAGGTAAAGTCACAAGAGTTGGAGGGAAAACTGGCAAGTGGAGCTGGAGGACTGGGGTTGGCATGGTGACACAGTGGTTAGCACTACTGCCTCAAAGCGCCAGGGTCCCAAGTTCGATTCCCAGCTTGGGATCACTGTCTATGTGGAGTCTGCATGTTCTCCCTGTGTCTGCATGGGTTTCTTCCAGGTGCTCTGGTTTCCTCCCACAGTCCAAAAGACATGCTTGTTAGGAGGATTGGCCATGCTAAATTGCCCCCTCGTGTCAGGGGGACTAGCTGGAATAAGTGCATGAGGTTGTGGGGATAGAGCCTGGATGGAGTTGTGTTTGGTGCAAACTCAATGGGTTAAATGGCCTTCTCCTGCACTGCAAAGGTTCTATAATTCTAACTGACACTGCCAAATTCTCATAAGATTCTGCCCAAAATCTTTTGACCAGAGCATTGAGTCGTTGAAAAATCATTGCAAGCCCTGACCCTCAATCATTAAGTTGAGATACAAATTTCATTCAGCAGTCCATGAGCCAGGGGAGACAGTCTCAGTCTTCAAGATCAGCTTGGGAGGGTTAGCAGACCACTGCAAATTCAACCCAGCTTGAGAGACCGCTGGTATAACCAGCCTAATCAGTCAGAAGAAGTTATTGGCTAAGACTTTATGCTGAGTTTTAGAAAAAGCTGTGGAGGTAGTCCAGGTGAATGTACTCAGTAGGACATAAGCGAGTTGCAAGATGTGCCAAATGAGGTGAACTGTTTGTGCTGGCGAACAGCTGCTGTGACGAACATCTGAAATGTGGGTGCAGGAGAGCCTGAGAAAGGAGTGCAACATTGAAGGAGGAGGCTTGTTTTGGGTGTGAGGAACAACAGTTCCAGGAAGCTTGCAGATGCAGAAATTAAATATAATACAGGGCAATAGGAAGGGTAATCGAAAACATGGTACAGAGTGAAACAGGACTGAATCTGCAGCAAAAAAACCATGACTATTAGTTTAACTCCTTTAAAAAAAAGCTAGATGAAATGCCCAATAAGGGACTGGAGTGGTTTACCCTAAACCTGGTACAGATAAGTAAGTTGTCCACTATCGAGCCTTGATGCTAAATGGCAAATGGAAATTGACACAAGGTTGTGGCTACAGTCACAGGTGAGTATGACTGAAAGAGTTGGAAGCTACATTGCCTACACGTACAGGAGAGATATTACTGACTTTAGCAACAGGCAATGGCAGGAATTTTACTGGCACACCCGCTCCGGAATTGGGGCAGGTGAGACTCACAGAATGAATTCCCCATTGGCCTCAGGTGGCTTTGTACTTGTACTGTTAGGTCCCTCTGTTCTTCAACATTCCCCAAGGCCCTACCATTCACTGTATAGGTATTATCCTGGCTTTCGAAAATGCAACACCTCACGCTTATCTGTTTTACAGATTTTCTTTAGAAAATTGCATTTTAGGATGGAACCTATGAGTGATTTGAGACATGGGCCAGGATTCTTCAACATCATTCACCTCACCACTGGAGAATTTGATGTTCTGTCAGAGCTCCATTCATTGCAACGGGACTGGAGAATCCCAGCCTGGGGCAAATTCAAAGAATTTTGGCTGTGATTTGTCATAGAGGTCACTCATCTCATTAATAAATGTGAAATTATTAGTTTAGAAAATAATGGGCATATTTGTCTCTGCGACATCAATTATTACACTTCAAAGTAGTTCATTATATCTTAACCAATTTGGAATTTCCTGAGCAATGTAATAGATTACTGGGTATAAGAAAGTCGTTCGTCAATTATAGAACATAGGACATAGAACATTACAGCACAGAACAGGCCCTTCGGCCTTCAATGTTGCACCGACCAATATAAAAAGCAATGCCCCTCCAAACTAAACCATTCCCTTCTCTTCCATATACTTATCAACTAACCTCTTAAACGCCACCAAACTTGGCGCATCTACAACTGCTGCAGGCAGGGCATTCCACTCCCGAACCACCCTTTGGGTAAAGAACCTACCTCTGAAATCCGTCCTGTAACTATCACCCCTTAATTTAAAGCTGTGTCCCCTCGTGCTAGCAATTATGATTTACCATTGTCTATAAAAACATACTCAGGATGGATGATGTTAAGCAAATAGCGTCAGTTTTGTCAAAAAAAAAATGTTTTGCTGTACTTTCCAGTTGACCCAGGAGTGGGACATCCCAGCACAAAGAGGAAGTCCCTGTCTGGTTTTTGTTTCAACATTTCAGGTCATACCGAGACATCCAACAAGATGCAGAGAAATTGCAGCCAGAAATTGAGAGCAGTATGGTGGTACAGTGATTAACACTGCTGAATCACAGGGCCAAAGAGCCGGGTTTGGTTCCTGGTTTGGTTCACTGTCTGCGTGGAGTTTACACATTCTTCCCATGACTGTGTGGGTTTCCTCCAGGTGCTTTGGTTTCCTCCCACAGTCTGAAAGACGTGCTGGTTCGGTGCATTGGCCATGCTAAAGTATCCCGCAGTGTGCCCGAACAGGCAGAGGAGTGTGGCGACTAGGGATTTTCACAACAACTTCATTGCAGTGTTAATGTAAGTCTACTTATGACACTAATCAATGAACTTGGAACTTCCAATTTCCTACCCAATCTAGGATACAGCCGGTAGATTAAGATTGATGAATAGGCTTTATACAGACATACAGCAGCTGGCAAATAGTGATATATAACTAGGTTTTTCTTGCCCATTCACTTATCTCTGCGCCCAGGTAATCTCCAGAAAGGTAAATCTATCAGGACATTTCTGTCACACCCTTAATTATACCAATGATAATAGCACAAGGTGAGGAGGGCGAGAGGCAGTGATAGACTGTTCCATCCCTTTCTGCCAAAGTTACTTCTGTCAAACATCAATGGGGGGATTTCTTGAAAGGGTTTTGGAGATGGCTACTCCTTCAAACAACTGATGGCATGCAGAGGAAACTTGAAATGGAAATGAGAACCTTCTTTCTTTTATTGCTAGGAATCCATGCTGTTACCTCGAGATTGATTAAGCTCCAACTCTGAAAGACCTCAAACTGTACTGCAATGTGTTTGTAATGTATGGAATCACATCTCAACTCAAGGCTCTGGATTCCTACGTTTTCTTCTGTCTTGAAATATATTGCAAATTATCAACATTCATTTCTGCAGGACTGCTTTTCAGAATGTTTCTTTCCCTCTTTGTAAGTTTTTTTTCTCTAACCTGAAATTTTGAACTTTTCCATCCATTTGCAATGAAACTGTGGCGTTAAAATATGATTGTTCAGTACACTTTTGTGATTTTGTTTTACTGCTAATCCGATGTGTGTTAACTTTGGTGCTTGGCATGATGGCACAGTGGTTAGCACTGCTGCCTCACAGCACTAGGGACCTGAGGTCAATTCTTGGCTTGGGTCACTGTCTGTGTGAAATTTGCACATTCTCCCCATGTCTGCATGGGTTTTCTCCAGGTGCTCTGGTTTCTTCCCACAGTGCATTGACCTAAACAGATGACAGAGTGTGGTGACTAGGGGAATTTCATGGTAACTCCATTGCAATGCTATTGTAAGCCTTACTTTTGACTAATAAATAAACTTAAAAAAAACAGAAAATCTGCAAACAAAGAAATATCTTGCAAAATGTGATGGCTGTCTGAATGTTAATATTGCAACATGCCACTTCAAATTCCATGTCTCCCGCTCAATACTGATTCAGTGAAACTGCTCCTTTATGATTTTATTAATCAAATTGGTGTAATCCCAACCTAGGCCAACCCACTCAAACTCAGCTCTGAAACCATGTCGATTTAAACAAGACCTTGAAAAACAATGGCACTGATGAAAGACGACAGACTTGGAACGCGAACATCCTTTCTCTGTCTCCAGATGCTGCATAATCTGCTAAGTATTTCTACCATTTTCTGTTTTCATTTCTCATTTCTGCAATATTTTCATTTTGCTCCCAGAAGAAAGACTCTTGCCTCCATTTCAGAAGGTCATGGGTTCAATTCTAGCCCTTGGACTTGAGCATAAAATCTAGGTTGAAATTATGGACTGGATTTTCCATTATACTGAGGGAGTGCTGTGCCATTAAACCTGTGTTTGAGTTAAAACTGTGGGCAAATTTCCCTTCCCTCACGCACGTGGTCCCAGGTTACTATTTTGAAGAGCAAAAGAGCTCTCCTTTTGCTTTATAAAGGTGGTGATGACCTTGTTGTATTATCACTAGAAATTTAACTAATGTTCTGGGGGCCCTGGTTCAAATCCCACCATGGCAGATGTGGAATTTGAATTCAATAAAAATATCTTTGGAATTAACATTCTACCGATGACCATGAAACTATTGTTGGGAAAACACATGCAGCATCTGGAGCCACAGAAAGAGTGTTCGAGTTCCAAGTCTGTCGTCTTTCGTCAATGCTATTGTTTTTCAAGGTTTTGTTTAAATCAACATGGTTTCAGGTTTGAGTTTGAGCAGGGGGGCCGAGGTTGGGATTACGCAAATTTGATTAATGAAAAAGCCCATCTGGTTCACAAATGTTCTTTAGGGAAGGAAATCTGCTGTCCTTAACTGGTCTGGCCCACATGTGACTCCAGAGCACCAGCAATGTCCTTGAGTTTCAAAAGCCCTTGGGCAATTAAGAATGGGCAATAAAGGTTGGTCAGTCAGTAATACCCATGTCCCATGAATGAATTTTAAAAAATCAATATTTATTCCACATCTGATCCTGCAATTTATTTTGTTTATTTATTCATTTTACAGAATGTGGGCATCACTGGATGGGCCAGCATTTATTGCCTATGCCCAACTGCCCTCCTTTTCAGTGGGCATTTGAGAGTCAACCACATTGCTACATGGATTTGAAGATTTCACATGCAGGCCAGACCAGGTAAGGAGAGAAGATTTCCTTCCCTAAAGGGCATTAGTGAACCAGAAGTGTTTTTACAACAATATACAGTGGTTTCATTGCTCATCAGTAGATTTCTAATTCCAATATTTTATTGAATTCAAATTTTGCAATCTGCCGTGGTGGGGTTTGAACCTAAGTCCTCAAAGCAGATCTCTGAGCATCTGGATTACTTGTTTACCACTACACCACTGCCTCCATATTGCTCTTTGAGTGAAAGCTTGCTGAATGTGAGATTGGCTGTCTCAATTCCTTACATCACAAAAATGTCTGCACTTCATTATTGCTCCACTGGCTGGAGAAGCATTTGGGTGCATCCTGAGGTCAGAAAAGGCACTACATAAATGAAAATTAGCTCTTAATTTTCTAAGATCAAAAATTAATCAGGACATATAGAAATGTGAGGAATGACACTGAAAAATCAATAAGACTGCATATTTGCTTCTCCAGGCAAAAATGTTATCTTGCAAGGTAGGCTTGTGTGTCGTCACCAATGGTAGGACACTGAAAATGACAAATGCAAGCAGATGCCAGGGCAGCTGTTCCAACTGCAGAAAGCTTGATTCTTAACTCAGATGTACAGGCTTTATTTCTTGCATTTTTAATATTGGTGGAGGGAAATTTTTTAAAAATGTCATGAGATATTTTGCATCAACTGGAAATGGCAAAGTCTTGGAGGCAATTTTCTGATCTTGCCACATTTGGCACTGATCTCACCGATCCCAAAAGGGCCTAAAAATCGGTTTCATGTCCAGCACCAAACAGTTTGCAATCGTCCCAGTCCCTTTCTGACAGCGCAAGGTTGATTAGCATATTGAAAATAGCCTTTAAATATGCATAGCCTGGTCAATACCCAACCATCTTCTGTTGCTTCACTAATGACCATCCTTCCATCATCAGATAGAAGTGGGGATGTTCACTGATGCCTGCACAATGTTCAGCACCATTCACAACTCATCAGATATTGAAGCCATCCCTGCCTATATGTGGTAAGACCTGGACAATATCCAGCTTTGGGCTGACAAAGGACAAATAATATCCATGTCACATTGGCAGTGACTGCTTCCAACAAGAGAGAATCTAGCAATCTCCCCAACGGCTTTACAATCACTGAATTCCCACTACCAACATTCTTGGAGTTGCCGTGTACCAGAAACTGATCTGAAAAAAGCATAAAAATTATGGCTACGAGTACAGGTCAAAGGCTGGGATTCTGCAGCAGTTAACTCACCTCCTGAGTCCCAAGAGTATATTTACATCTACAAGGCATAAGTCATGAATATGATGGAACACTTTCCCCTTTTCTGGATGAGTGAAGTTCCAACAACACAGAAGAAACTTGACACCATCTACGACAAAGCAACCTTTCCACAACTTTCAACATTTCTTTCTCCAGTTCTAAGGCATACACGCAGTAGTGTGTACCATCTACAAGATGCACTGCAGTAATTCACCAGGGCTTCTTCAACAACACCTTCCAAACCCATAACTATTACTTCTTGAAGGACAAGGGCAGCAAGCTTATGGGGACACCACCAAGTTCCTCTCCAAGGCACTCACCATCCTGACTTGCAGTTCCTTCACTGTCACTGGGTCAAAACCTTGGAATGACTTCCCTAACAATACTTTAGGTGTTCTTACACCACATGGACTACAATGACAAAAGAAAGTGGCTCACCGCAACCTTCTCAAGGGCAATTAAGGACGCACAATGAATGATTGCCTCACATCCGTGAATGAATAACAGAAAAATGCAGTCGTGGGAAAAGAATTGTTGGAAAAATGGTACAATTACCCTCAACGCCCTGGGTTGGGATAGAATTTAGGTTGCCGTTAATGATTGCAAGTCCAGATTTCCAGATAGGTATCAGATGAGGATAGGGATTGGCCTTGCTGATCATTGTGCGGGCATCAGTGAACATCCCCACTTCTATCTGATGATGGAAGGATGGTCATTAGTGAAGCAACAGAAGATGGTTGGGTATTGATCAGGCTCTGCATATTTAAAGGCTATTTTCAATATTCGAATCAACCTTGTGCTGTCAGAAAGGGACTGGGACGATTGCAAACTGTTTGGTGCTGGACATGAAACCAATTTTTAGGCCCTTTTGGGATCGATGGGATCAGTGCCAATTGTGGAGATCAGAAAATTGCCTCCAAGACTTTGCCATTTCAAGTTGATGCAAAATATCTCATGACATTATCTTGGCTGTGTAACCACAAGTGCTTTGTGCTCAGGTAGGAAAGCAGCTCAATGACTTCCATCTGCAGGATAGCCCAAAGCATTTCACCGGCAATGAAATACTTGTGTCATCTCTTCTATAGATTGGCACATCAAGTGGAATACACTGTGTATACACAAGCATCAACCATGAGGCATAAAAGTAGATAACATAACTCAAAGCTGTGATCGTCATGAAAATTTGGGCTATGCCATCATGAGTCTGTGGGGCTGAAAAGTTGCTGGCTGATCTTCAGGCATTTTCATTGTTTTGTTAATGCATCTGAGTAGCTCAATAGTCTATCCAGCCTCTCCTTATTACCCAAACCATCAAGTCCCAGTAGCATCTTAGTAAATCTCTTCTGCACTCTTTATATTTTAATAATCACCCTATTATAGAAAGGATATTATTAAACTAGAAAGAGTGCAGAAAAGATTTATTAGGATGCTACCAGGACTTGATTGTTTGAATTATAAGGAGAGGCTGAATAGAGTGGGACATTTTTCTCTGCAGTATCGGAGGCTGAGGGGTGATCTTAAAGGGGCCTATGAAATAATGAGGGGCACAGGTCAGCTAGATAGTCAATATCTTTTCCCAAAGAAAGGGGAGTCTAAAACTACAAGGCATAGGTTTAGGATGAGAGGGAAGAGATTCAAAAGGGTCCAGAGGGGCAATTTTTTCATACAGAGAGTGGTGAGTGTCTGAAGCAAGCTGTCAGGGGTTATAGTAGAAGTGAGTATAATTTTGTCTTTTAAAAAGCATTTAGACAGTTACATGGGTAAGTTGGGCTTAGAAGGATATGGGCCAAATGTGGGCAATTGGGACAAGCTTAGGGGTTTAAAACATAGAGTGGCATGGACACATTGGGTCGAAGGGCCTGTTTCCATGCTGTAAACCTCTATAACCCTATAACCCTTTAACATAGAACCCCTATAATGCAGAAGGAGGTCATGAAGCTCATCAAATCTGCAGCAACTCTCCAAAAAAGCATCCTATCCAGGCCCGATTGCTGTAGCCCCACATATTTACCTCACTAATCCCCCTAACTTGCACATTCTAGGACATCAAAGGGCAATTTGCATAGCCAATGACCCTAAACCACACATCTTTGGATTGAAGGAGCATCCAGAAGAAACCCACACAGACAAGGGGACAACTTCACACAGACAGTCACCCAGGGTCTGATTTGAATGTGGGTCTTGGCGCTGTGAGTCAGCAATACTAACCATTATGCCCTACTGGCAGCCAATAGGGTGAGTTATATCAATGAGGATTGACCAGATTGAGACAAAAATGTTACAGAGCACTTCACTACATCTTGGAAAATATGGTCCATGTACAACTTGAATAAACGAATTATTCTGCTAAAGCAATAATGTTTAATTTGTGTTTGGAATGTAACCTGGCCTCAGTTCATGGTCTAGTGTGTAATAGGTAAAGCTCAGTACAGAAACTAGAATCAGGGTGCTTTGTGGTCTACATGGTTCCGTATCACAGTGAACACTCTGTTCACCATTCTGCCATTGAAAGATTGCCAATGTTGTTCACGCACGTGGTATGATTTGAACTCCCTGTCATTGTTAGATTAGCTGGTAAATTAATTATTGCTGGATTAGTTGGTGACATTCTTGCCTTTGAGCCAGAAAGCTGTTGGCTCAATTCCTGCTGCAGAAACGCGAGTACAATAGTCCACGCTGTTACGTCAGTCAGTACAGTACTGAGGGAATGCTACACTGTGTCTGGTGCTGTCTTTCAGATGGAGCAGAATAATGAAAGGCTGGTCTGTTCTTTCAAGTGGCCTTATATTGGATAAAAGCCTGGGGATTATCCCAATGTCCTGAATAATATCAATCTCTCAATAAAAATCATTTAAAAATCTGGTCCTTATGTAACTGCTGTTTGCAACTCCTGCTGTGCACAAACTGGGCTGCCTTGTTTTTTTTCTGTAATAACAGTGACTATACTTCAGAAGTATACTTACAGTTGTAAAGTGTGTTGGGATGTCCTGAGGTCATGAAAAGTGCAATATAAATGCAAATCCTTTTCTCTTTGCTTCCTTGAGAAGTAGAGATGTTAATCATGAGCAAAGGAGAATTGGATAGGTGTAACAGTTCAATGAACATCACACATCTCCTCTGCAAAGGGGCGGCACAGTGGTACAATGGTTAGCACTAGTCTCTCACAGCGTCAGGGGCCCATGCCTGATTCCTGGCTTGTGTCACTGCCTGTGCAGTGTCTGCACGTTCTCCCTGTCCCTGCATTTCTTCTGAGTGCTCCGGTTTCCTTCCAAAAGACTGTGTTGGCCTTGCTAAATTCTCCCTCAGTGTACCTGAACAGTGCCGGAGTGTGGCAATGAGGGGATTTTCATAGAAACTTCACTGCAGTGTTAATGTAAGCCCACTTGTGACACTAACAATGAATATCACATGCCCACAGTTATACATTTTTCCTACCGCTGAAAGTAGGTTGTGGGTTCAAATCACAGTCCAGTGAATTGAGCACAAATTATAGGCTGACACACCAATGTAGCACTGAGGGAGTGCTGCACTGTCAGAGGTGTCACTTTCTTTCATTTAAAACATTAAGGACTGTCTGCCCTCTCAGGGAGAGGGCACTGACTTTGAAGAGGTGGAGTGTTTTCCTCAGTTAATGTTTGCCTCCCAAACAACATCACACGAGCAGAAAATCTAGTGATTATCACATCGCTGTCTGTGGGATTTTGCTGTGCATAAATTGGCTGCCACAGTTCCTGCGTTCCAGCAGCGATAACCCTTCCAAAATACTTAAATGGTTGCAAAGCGCTTTGAGATTTTCAAAGGTCACAAAAGGTTCTGTGGAGAACAAGCTTTTCTTCTTTTTTTGATTCAAGCAGTGCTTGTCACAATGGCCAGCCTCACAACTGTTGGTAAACGTACAGCACAAACAGGACAACACTGTAAATGTACTACATTAGTTGCTTGTTTATCAGAGATGGGTTTTAAAACAAATGAATCGAGGTTTGTTACGAAGTGAAGAATTTATGATTTTATGGCACTTGGGCTAAACATTTAACTGAGACAGTTAAAGTGTAAACCATGTGGCATAAAAAAGATTTCACAGAGCTTCAGCTATATAATTACTGCAAATGCTGTCTTAAGTAAATGATGGCGGAGTGCAATAATTCTGTTGACTATTGTCCTATAATACCACAGAACAAAGACATTTGCTTATTAGTGCTCCCACGGTGATGACTACAAGTATACCATTAACTTGTTAAAGCCATACATTCTATTTCCTGGTAAGTAAAATTTAAGTGGAGAAAGCTATATCTTGGCAATGGAGGTGCCTAAAGGTCTCTATTGATTTCATAAGCACATTGTTCTGTATTTTTTTTTACAACAGATTTCATTTATTCTGCCTCTGAGGTGTTCCAAAACTCAAATCATTGCTCTGACGGAGAATGGGCACGGTTAATCTATTGCAAGGCTATTAAAAAGGCAAACCAAGCGCTTGGCTTTTTGTCTGAAGGAATTGAATTTTTGAAGATTTTCTTCTTTATGTTTTGTTTTCCCATTGAGTACCACATCGAAAAATCAAGATTTTATGCTAAACTTATATTGAATCTTGGTTAATCCACGCTCACAATATTGCATGCAGTCCTTGTCACCATATTATGAATAGGAGATAGAAGCATTGGAAAGCATATGGAGAAGCACACAGTGACACAGTGGTTAGCACTGCTGTTCCACAGTGCTAGGGACCCAGACTTGATTCCTGGCTTGAGTCACTGTCTGTGGAGTTTCTGCCCATATCTGCATGGATTTCCTCTGGGAGTGCTCCGGTTTCCACCCACAGTCCGAAAGACATTCTGGTTAGGTGCAGTGACCCAAACTGGCACCTGAGTGTGGAGACTAGGGGAATTTCACAGTAATTTCATCACAGTGTTAACGTAAGTACTACTTGTGGCTAATACATAAACTTTAAGATTTGCAAGAGTGATCTCAGAAATGTGTGGATCTCAGGAAGTAAATGACAGGCAGGTCACTTTCAGCTTGAAAAAGCCTGAGATTGACCAAATCAAGGTCTATAAAATGATGAAAGGTTCTGATACAGAGAGAATACTTCCTCTTGTGGCCATCAATATAAGTTGGTCACCAAGTAATCCAACAGGAAGAAACTTCTTATGAGTAGTGAGAATGTAGAAGGGATTTTTCCCACAGGGAATGATTGAAGCAAATCGTTTAGATGCATATAGGGGGAAGCCAGAGAAGCATTTGAGGAAGAAGGAAATAGATGTAACGGTGATGATTTTACATGAGAAAGCTGGGCAGAGACTCGAGTGGAACATAAACACTGGCATGGATTGGTTGGGCTGAATGGCCTGTTGCTGTGCTTTATATGTTGAGTTGTTCTATGTTACCAATGACAGTTTGATAACTTAAAAGGCATCTCAAATTCTACAACAGAGATGGGATTTGTGATGTAGTAGATATACCTGAACACCACCACCTGGTGATTTCTCTCCAAATCACTCAACATCTTGACTTGGTAATATATCGCTGTTCCTTCACTGTCACTGGATCAAATTCCTGAAACTCTCTCCGTAACAGCACTGTGGATGTACCTACACTACATGCGCTGCAGTGGAGCAAGTTCAAGGAGGCAGCTGACCATCGCCTTCTCAAGGGCAACTAGGGATGGGCAATAAATGCTGGCCTAACCATTGACACCTACATCCTGCAAAAGTCAGGGTGGCATAGTGGTTAGCACTGCTGCCTCAGAGCACCAGGAACCTGGGCTTGATTCCTGGCTTGAGTCATTGCCTGTCCAGAGTCTGCACGTTCTCCCTGTATCTGCGTGTGTTTTCTCCGGATGCTCCGGTTTCCTCCCACTGTCTGAAAGATATGCTAGTTGGGTGCAGTGACCTGAACAAGCACCAGAGTGTTGCGACTAGGGAAATTTCACAGTAATTTCATTGCAGTGTTAATGTAAGCCTTACTTGTGACTAATAAATAAACGTTAACTTTAAAATGATTTTTTTAAAAGTGAGATATCTGATAAGTTTCCAGGACCAATATAATTTTCAATAAAAATCATATTTAATCAATCTAAGATTTTAATAATTTCACTCAGTCTTTTGTTAGTTCTCTGGCCACTTTGGAAATTGGATGTAAACCTAACCTCGAGTTGTGCTAATGATGAATGCATCAAAGTAATGCAGTTGATGCCTCTTATCCATCCAGCCAGACCTTTCTCCTTCCACCTTTCTCCTTATTGTTCCCATTCAAAATTCAAATGTCTCTCATCCCAAACTCTTCTGCTCCATCTCAAAATCCCATTGACCCCTTTCAATACCTTACTCTTCCATCCAAACCATTCCTGATCCCATCAAAACCCTTTCTTATCCTGTCCAAACCCTCCTTGATCCCATCCAAACCCTCCCTGATCCCATTCAAAACCCTCCCTGTTCCCACTCAAAACACTTCCAGATCCCATCCAAACCTTTTCTGATCCCATCAAACCTTTTCTGATCCCACCAAGCCCTCCTCCCACCCAATCCCATTCAAACTCTCCGTGATCCTCCTCAAAACCCTTCCAGATACCAACCAAATCCTTCCAGATCCCATCCAAAACCTCTCTGATCCCATTCAAATCCTTCCAGATCCCATCCCACACCAACCCTGATCCCGCCCCAAACCCTTCCAGATTTTATTCAAACCCTTTCAGATCCCATCTAAACCCTCCCTGATTCCATCCCAAACTCACCCTGATCTGACCCAAAACCCTTCCAGAAATCACACAAAATTCTGACCCCAATCTGAACTTCTGCTGATCCCACTCTGACCTTCCATAAAATTCGAAATGTATTGAGCATGGAAGTGCTCAGGAAAGCATGGTGGCGCACTGGTTAGTACTGCTGCTTCACAGCGCCAGGAACTCAGGTTCAATTCTGGCTCTGGGTGAATGTCTGCATTGAGTTTGCACCTTATCCCTGTGTCAGCGTGGGTTTCCTCTGGATGCTTCGGTTTCTTCCCACATCCAAAGATGTGCAGGTTATGCCATGCTAAATTGCCTTTTAGGTTAGGTAGATTAGCCATGGGAAAGGTGTGATGCTGCAGGGTGAGTTCTGACGAAAGGTCATCCTGACTCGAAACATTGGCTCTATTCCCTCCCCACAGATGCTGTTGGACCAGCTAGATTTTCCAGCATTTTCTGTTTTTATTTCAGATTCCAGTATCCACAGTATTTTACTTCTTACTCTGTCAGAGTGTTGGTGCAGACTTGATGGACTGAATACTTCTCCCTCACTGTCGGCATTCTCCGAGTCCATGAGATGGAAATTTTGCCCAATATCTATCACAGAATCCTCATTTATCGTGTTTTTCAAAGTATTTTTATAATCATTTGAAATGCTATAATTTGCCAGTGACTGTAAAGATCTTTAAATTCAAACACAGAGCCCCTTAGGAAACCTTTTCTTTCCTCTAAATTTTAAAACTAGACCAGCCGTACTTCACTTAATTATAGAGCTTTGGCTGATTCAACAACCTTTAATTTTTGTGTCATCTCGGAGCACAGAGTTTAACGAGTTCAGGAGACACAGTCACTTATTAAAGATTTTACATAAGAAATACAACAGTTACAAAGGCTAGCCAAAGGCTGCAACCTAAACAGCCAATAAAACACATGGAGTGAGCACAAAGAACATGCAAACATTACATGGTGTCTACAAATGACGCCGATTATGGTGCTTTTTGGAATTGATGAAAGGGAAAAAGAGTTATATAACTAAAACATTGTAGAACCTGTCTGTCACAACAAGCAGGTAGTCATGCAGCGAGGGGTAGCATCCTGAGTTGGACTGGCAGAGAGTGACTTTGAAACACTGGCTGAAATTCTCCTGCATAGTAAATTTAGTGGACCGTGCAAAGACGTGTTGAGCTCAGGTGGGAAATTCCAGTCTTGTGGCACAGTCGAGGAATCATAGGATCCCTAGAATACAGAAGGAGGCCATTCAGTCCATCGAGCTGACCAACAACAATCCCACCCTGGCCCTATGCCCATAACCCCATGTGTTTACCCTGTTGATCCCTCCTAACATTAAGGGGCTATTTAACATGGCCAGTCAACCTAACCCACATATCTTTGGATCGTGGGAGGAAACTAGAAACCCAGAGGGAACCCACGCAGACATGGGGAGAATGTGCAAACTCTACACAGACAGTGACCTGAGGCTGGAATTGAACCTGAATCCTTGGCACTGTGAGGAAGCAGCACTAATGACTGTGCCACCGTGCCACTCAATATATTGTAAGGATTGCATTTAACATAATTACAAACTATAATGCATTACAATATGGACAAAATGAGTTGTTTTATTAATTATAAAAATGCTGAAGGTCCTGCCAAATACAGAATAGAATTATCCATCCACACGGGAACTGAACGCATTTCAGAAATCATAGAATCACAGGGCAACAAAATCAGGAGGAAGTGATTTGGACCACGAAGTCTGCTCCAGCTTATGTGAGGAATAAGACAGTTGGTTACATACCTCTTTCCTCATATCCCTACAATTTCTTTTTTCTTTCCAGTATTTATCCAATTCCCTCAAGGGATATTATTGAATGCATATATCATCCTATCAAACAGTGCATTCCAAAACATAGCAACTTGCTGCATGAAAAAGCTTTTCTTCAAGTCTCTTCTGCCCATCATCTGGAATCTGTGTCCTCTCATTTTCCACCTTTCAGCTATTGGAAATCATTTCTCTTTTTTTACACCATCTAAATTCTTCACAATTTTATACCTCGTGAGGCTCTGGAAATGGACGAGTCGATATTGAAGTTTGGTGTTTAAAGTTTATTCACTATCACAAATAAGGCTTGCGTTAACTCTGCAAGGAAATTATTGTGAAATTCCCCTAGTCACCACACTCCAGCGCCTGTTCACATCAATGTGCCTAACCAGCACACCTTTTGGACTATGGGTGAAAACTGGAGCTAAACAAACAGACACAGGGAGGGTGTGCAAACTCCACACAAGCAGGGACCCAAGCCGGGAATCAAACCCAGGTCACTGGGTTTGATTCCCACTGTGAGACAGCAGCACTAATCACTGCACCATCATGCAGGCCAACAGCCTTCACAAATATTAGTTGGAAAACTGACCTATAGTGCTTAGGTTACTACCCTGAGTCAAAAGATTGGAGAACAGGCATTCACTTTATTACAGGCTATTGGTTGTAATGACAGAGAGCACAACTGAAAAAAAGTTAGCTGCCACTCCATGGCCCCACTAATTATTTGATGTTCAAGAGTAAAGTTAAAGCTATCCATGAGACCTGCAGCAATGTTGTACCACTGATATTTCCAACCATAACAACAATTTGTATTTTACATTGCGTCTCCAACAAAACTTCCCAAGGAGCTTCTCATAAGCATTATGTGACAAAACTTGACATTGAGCCACAAAAAGGAGATACCAGGATTGTCAATGAATGCCAGCTCTAAGGGATAGCTCTTCTTAAAGTTGTATAAAACAAAAATATTGCTGGAAATCTGAAATCAAAACAGAAAACAATGGAAAAACTGGAGCAGATTTGGCAGCATCTGTAGAGAGAAAGAGTTAAAGTTTTGAATCTAAATTATCCTTTGTATTGTGGAACTCCAAGTAACTTCAGAAACAAAATGGCTTTCTAAAATAAAGGTGAAAACATCAAGCCTCTGGCAAAAGATGGCACATTGTTTGCTAGTGGTGCGAATTTCTGGTCACATCACCGTCAATGGGAATTTCTGTTAACGTCACCCCACACCGATGGGAAAACCGCAAGTGGGATTGCACTGCCGGCATGAATGGCTAGAGAATTCTGGCCAACAACTTCTCCCGTTTTTGGATGGTTATTTCAGATTTTACAGGGCTGGATTTTATGGGCTCACCTGGGCAAGACTGGAAATTCCTGCTTGAGGTCAATGGAAACTTCCATTGTCAGACCCTCATCCGCTCCAATTCCGTGACGGATAAGGTCGTAGATTTCCAGCCATAATATCTCTCAGCACAATGTTGGTTCCAAGATATTTTTCCCCACGCTGTCAACAAAACCTCAGTCCAACTTCGCCCCTTAAATATCCATTCTTCCCTTTTTCACCTCTGATTTCCCTCAGTATCTCTTTGAACTCAACTTTTCCAAAATATACAAATCTTCCATTTTTTTATTGCATCTACTTTTGGGCCAAATAAAATTTAATGACCTTCCCTTGTTCACGTATGAAACTTTTGGATGTTGTAAATGTTACTGTCCTTTGAAAGTTAACCAATTTACCTATAAGTCCCCTTTGCCATGGGCTCGCCTTACAAATCTAGGAGCTTTACTCAAGGATTTGGGTTTGATTCCCAGCTTGGGTCACTGTTTGTGTTGAGTTTGCACATTCTCTCCATGTCTGCATGGATTTCCTCTGGATGCTCCAGTCTCCTCTCACAGTCCAAAGATGTGTGAGTTAGATGTATTGGTCATGTGAACTTGCTCTTTCATGTCAGAGAACTAATTAGTGTAAATGCGTGGGGTATTAGGGATAGGGCCTAGGTGGGATTGTGGTCAGTGCAGCTTTGATGGGATGAATGGCCACCTTCTGCACTGTAGGATTTTATGCCTTTAATCTCTCAACCCCCCCCTCCCAGAAAAATCATCTCTATTACCCCTTTCCCAGCTTAATTAAATCATTAACACATACACACACAACATTATTAATAGAACACCATTCCCCCAAAATATATTTTTAAAAATCTATCTTCACTCTCTCCATTGCTTTGTTTCTTCCTCTCTTTAAACCCTCCTCTGGCCCTACATACCTTTAAGATCACTGCATTGCTCCAGCATCTAATATGTCTCTGATTTCATTATTGAGGGAGGCTTTATATTCACTTGCTTTGGCAATAATCTCCACAATATCTTGGCTAAATTTCTCCTTCAGGATATTCCTGTAAAATCTACCTTTTAGACCAAGCTTTTGGTTATCTCTCTTAATATTTACCGATGTGGCTCATTGTCATGGCTTGATTATTAACACTCTTGTGAAACCTCTTGGGTTCTTGCTATGTTTAAAGGTGCTGCTTAAAAGAACATTTTTGCTATGATTAAGGTTATTTTAAAGGCACACTCATGAATGGGCCAACCAGTCGGAAGCTGGGATCTCTTCCTAAGTACTTCTCAAAGATTTCAAAACTATCCAGAAAGGATGATTAGACATCACATTGCAGTGGCATGTTGCTGAATCAAACTTTTGGAACTCCTTACCAGATAGTGCCGGGGAGTGCCACCAGTACACCAAAACCGAAAGAGAAAATGCTAGAAAATTTCATCAAGTCTGGCAGCATCTGGAAAGTGAGACAAGAGTTGACTCTTCACATCCAGATGACCCTTTATCAAAGCAAAAAGGCACAGAAAGTGGGAGATATTTATTCTGCAGAGTGAGGGAATGAAAGATGAGTCACAGCCACAAAAACAAACAGAAATGCTAAGAGGTGCTAATGACAGTCCAAATAGAGAATAGGAGGTGCAAATGGCCAAACAACAGAGAAGCTGAACTCAGAGGATAAGATGTGACAGATGAAAATGTGGGGAAAGGGGGAAGTGGATGAGAGAGAGGTAAAATTGAGAAAAAAGGGGAAAGAGAAGCAAAGGGGGAGAAAAGGGAAGGTAAAATAAGAGGAAAAAGTGGGGGCAAAAAGAAAAATAAGGAGAGTCAGTGAAGAAATGAAAGGGAGAATTTAGCATGGTTAACGCACTTACCCAGCATGTCTTTTGCACTGAGAGGAAACCAGAGCACCCAGAGGAAACCCACACAGACACAGGGAGAACATGTTGACCCCACATTGATGCTGACCCAAGCTGGGAATCAAACCCAGGTTCCTGGTGCTGTGAGGCAGCAGTGCTAACTACTGTGCCACTATGCTGCCAATTAGGGCTAAGCAATAAATGCTGGCCTAGCCAGCGGCACCTTCATCCCATGAGTGAACTTTTAGAAAAAAAATCACATCCTGTACAGTGGGTTGAGAAACTGACACTGAGCCAGTTCTGTGCATCAATGTGCCTTCACCATTAACAATCCTTTGTGTAATGGTGCATGCATGATGTTGCGCTAAACTAGCTCAATGTGTTTACTGGGCCGGAAGAGGAGGTGGTTAATTTGACAGCAGATCACAAGACGCATGAATATTTAGCTCTTCCCTGCAATTGGTTCCCCAGTTACCAGATCATTTACAGTCCGGATTGCTGTATTGGCTGTTGTGGAACTGGGCCAGAATAATAGCACATTCTGTATTACTGAGATTGTTTCGAAACAATCCAGGAATTGACTTGGCAGCACCTGCACCTGTTTACATCTACTTGGAAACGATGAAAATTGGATTGCTTTAGTCCCGTTAAAGTAATCATTAATCTCAGTGGCACAGTAGTTAGTATTACTGCCTCACAGTACCACGGAGTTAGTCACAGGGTTTGATTCTCAGTTTGGGTTACTGTTTGTGCAGAGTCTGCATGTTCTCCCTGCATCTGCATGGATTTCTTCCAGGTACTCCAATTTCCTCCCACAGTCCCAAAGACATGCCGGTTAGGAACATTGGCCATGCTAAACTCCCCCTCAGGGAACCCAAACAGGTGCTGAAGTGTGGCAACTCAGGGATTTTCACAGTAACTTCATTGCAGTCTACTCGCGACACTGATAATTAAACTTAAATCTACACCCTTTGCAATCTATGAATGAAGTCTTCTACTCTTCTCTATTCATCACCCAAAATCCCATTTCTAACAAAATTGAGGAATTAATTCTGAACAAAATTAAAGTCTCGATATTCTACCCTGCAGCAAATGTGAGATAAATTAATGGGAAACCGTTAGCCGCTGAAGTTTTCAGGTCAGTGACTCTTCCAGCAATGCTGGAAGTGACCACTGTGCTTGATTGCCAGGAACAGGAACTTTGTGTTACAGACTCACAAGAGGAGAGTTGGAAACTTAGGCAAAATAACATTTAAAAAAATGCAAGGAGATTCATCCTGTCTCCCAAGTCTTCTATATAAATCATGAGATTAAGTGGTGTTCCCCTGTGAATCACCTTCAGCTGAGGAATGGAAAGCAGATATAGCTACTGCAATTGACCCCGGTGAAGCCTCAGGGCATCGTCTATCTGCTTTTGAAGTTGTGACGTGACACAAGAAACAGGAGCAGGAAATTCCACTTGGTTCTGGGAGGGGAAAGAACCAGGACTCTCTTATAGAAGGGTAACTAGAATACAAGAGGATTGAACGTGCCGGGGTGGCATGGTGGCATAGTAGTTAGCACTGCTGCTTTATAGCTCCAGGGACCTGGGTCACTGTCTGTGTGGAGTTTGCACATTCTCCTCATGTCTGCATGGGTTTCCTCCGGGTGCTCCGGTTTCCTCCCACAGTCCAAAGATGTGCGGGTTAGGTTGATTGGCCATGCTAAAATTGCCCTTTAGTGTCCTGAGATGTGTAGGTTAGAGGGGTTAACGGGTAAATGTGTCAGGATATGGGGATAGGGCCTGGGTGGGATTGTGGTCAGTGCAGCCTCGATGGGCCAAAGGGCCTGTTTCTGCGCTGTAGGTTTCTATGTTCTATGTTTAACTTAGGCTTCAGCTGTTCAAAGTCCTGGTTGGATCAAACCTGCCATTCATTAAACCGTAGGAGTGACACTGGCACAGTGGTATTGTCACTGGACTAAAAATCCAGAGACCCAGCGTAATGTTCTGAAGACCAGGGTTCAGATCCCATCACATCTGATGGTGAAATTTGAATTTGCATAAAAATCTGGAATTAAAAAAAAACAATGACCATGAAATCATTGTTGATTGTCAGAAAAAACCCATCTGGTTCGCTTTTGGGAAGGAAATCTCCCATCCTTACCTGGTCTGGCCTACATGAGACTCCTGAGCCAGAGCAATGTAGTTGAATCTCAATTGCTCTCAGGCAACTAGGGACAGTGTGGCAACGAGGAAGTTTAAACAGTAACTTCTTTGCAGTGTTAATATAAGCCTACTTGTGATACCACTACTTAAACTTATAAGGAGAGATTACACAATCTAGGCCAGGGGAATTCTCTGGTTCCACTGACAGCACACTCCCTGATGTAAGTTTCCCAGCAGCAAAGGATGGTTTCAATGGGAATTTTCGTTGTCAGTGGTCGCCAGAAAATCATGCCGCCAGTGAATAGCATGCCGCGTCCCACCGCCAAGAAAAATATTGAGGGAAAGGCCAGGGAGTCTCACCCTAGAAATGTACATCTTGGAATTTAGAAATTAAAGAGTGATTTATTCAAAGTCTTCAAGATAACAAGAATTGATAGGAAGAAACTATTCCCATTGGTTGGGGAGTGCAGGATTGGGGAAGATTAGTGCAACAATGGAGCCAGATCTGTCTACATGAAAAAAATGGTGCAAGTTTGGAATTCTCTTCTTGTTAATAGCAATGGTTGCTAGTTTAATTGTTAATTTTAAAGTGGAGATTGGTAAACTTTTGTCAACAAAGGTCGCAGGGTCATAGAGGTTTACAATTCTATATCCACACAGCCCTTCCTTATTAACCACTAAACTAGTATCAATTGCCCGTATTTAGCCCATGTCTTTCTATATCCATCTTATCCATGTAACTGTCTAAATGCTTTTAAAAGACAAAATTGTACCCACCCCTGCTATTATTTCTAATTGTAATAATAGCATTAAGAGAAATGAGTCAAAAGTGAGTATATGGAATTATATTTGCAGATCAGCCATGATTTCAGTCAGTGAAAGAATAAGCTTGAAGGCAGAAGCAGCCTAACCCGGTTCCCACGTACTTGGATATGATAATCCCCTCAATTACATCTTGAAGTGGTCTGTGCAGGTAGTTAAGCACATGGTCCCAATGCTCAAACTGAACTCACTCAGGCAGCTGAAACAGCAGAACAGTCATCTGTAAAGAGGAAGGATGTGGCTATATGGCTGAACAGTAATACATCTGGCCTCTGGCAATGTTGAGTGATCTGTTGTTTACTTCCAAAGATTTGATTTACATTTCTGAATCAAATTTCCAACATGTGCAGTTCTACTTTCGCTCCTCGGCATTAGAACTGGAAGAAAGCTACAAGTGTAAAGTGAGAACGGAGGAAGAAGTATAGAATCATAGAGGTTTACGGCATGGAAACAAGCCCTTTGGCCCAACTTGTCCATGCCACCCTTTCTTTTTTAAAACTCCTAAGGTAATCCCAATTGCCCACATTTGGCCCATATCCCTCTATACCTATCATACCCATGTAACTATCAAAATGCTTTTTCAAAGACAAAATTGTACACGCTCTACTACTAACTCTGACAGCTTGTTACAGACACTCACCACCCTCTGGGTGAAAAAATTGCCCTTCTGAACCCTTTTGTATCTCTCCCCTCTCACCTTAAACCTATGCCCTCTAGTTTTAGACTCCCTTACCTTTGGGAAAAGATATTGACTATTGAGCTGATCTGTGCCCCTCATTATTTTATAGATCTCTATAAGATCATCCCTCAGCCTCTTATGCTCCATAGAAATAAGTCCCAGCCTATCCAACCTCTCCTTATAGCTCAAACCATCAAGTCCCGGTAGTATCCTAGTAGATCTTTTCTGCACTCTTTCTAGTTTAATATTGTCCTTTCTATAATGGTGTGACCAGAACTGTATACAGTATTCCAAGTATGGTTTTACCAATATCTTGCACAACTTTGACAAGGCATCCCAACTCCTGTATTCAATGTTCTGACCGATGAAAGCAAGCATGCTGAATGCCTTCTTCACCAATCTGTCCACCTGTGACTCCACTTTCAATATTACCTGAAAGTAGCTGTAGTTTGTCATGTAGGGTGTATACGATAGGGTGACGTGGAAGAAAGAAGAGAATGTGGTATAAAGAAACCCTGCAAGATATCCCTCCACCCATTCACCAATATTATGATCATGAGTTGGCAGAGCCAAGTTGACATGATGTCTATTACTGTACTGGATCTTTCTCCTACTGAAGCCTCAGACCAAGGTTTGGGCCCAGGTCTAATTTCATGAGCATGGAAAACTCCAAAAATTCCAGGAAGCATCACGAAGAGAGAGGTCTGATAGTGTTTATCCATGTCCTCATTACTCTTCAATGTATTAAGAACTGAGTGTTCCTGAGATGTTATAAAGAGAAACATTTAGATAAAGAATAACATTGCATAGTGCTGTCGCAAAATAGAAGATGCCTCAAATCAAACCCACACCTGACAGAAGCTCTAGAGGAAGGCAGTAGTGTAATGGTATTGTCACTGTACTAGTAATTCACATATTTAGGGTAGTCCTCTGAGGATACAGGTTCAAATCACACTGTGGCAGGAGATGAATTCAATTTTTAAAAATCTGGAATTAAAAGTCTGATGGTAACCATTGTCAAGTGTCATAAAAAAATCTGGTTCACTAATTCCCTCTATCATCTTTACCTAGTCTGCATGTGACTCCGGATACACAGCGATATGACTCAACAATTGATTCTTACCTGCCCTCTGAAATGACCTAGCAAGCCACTCAGTTCAAGGGCAATAAGGGATCGACAATAAATGCTTGCCTTGCCAAAGATGACCACGTCTCATGAAAGATTTTTTTAAATGTACCTTGTTCAGCCAGATTCCAAACAAATCTTGGAGTATCAGGAATCATCTGGATGAAGCTAATTTCCAAAGGAGGTCCAGAAGTGGCACAGTGGTTAGCCACTGTTAGCCACTTAGGGACCAGGATTCAATTTCAGCCTCAGGTCGCTGTCTGTGTGAAGTTTGCACATTATCTCTATGTCTGCATACGTTTCCTCCAACAGTCCAAAGATGTGCAGGTCAAATGAATTAGCCATGCTAATTTGACCCTAGCTGTCAGGGTAAATATGTGGGGTTGTGGGAATAGGGCCTGGGTGGGATTGTGGTCAGTGCAGATTCCATGGACTGAAAAGCCTCCTTCTGCACTGTAGGGATTGTATGACCACATTCTCCTCTGCAATCAACTTTACTAATATTACCACTAAATCATGAAAGTACTATAGACACTGAAATAATATGTCCAATGCTCTATTCTCAATAAATTAGTGTAAATATTGTCACTCTCAATAAATCTATATTCTGTGTGTTCCCCTTTCCACACAAGACTTGTATATTTTAAGGAACACAAAATGATCATTTGAGCTTGCTATTTTTCAGCAAATAATTTTGTTAAAAATTCTTTGATGGGATATGGGCCAACCTTTATTGCCCACCCCTAGATCTCCTTGTAAGAACATAGGAACTAGGAGCAGGAATAGGCCATCTGGCCCCTCAAGCCTGCTCTGCCGTTCAATAAGATCATGACTGGTCTTTTTGTGAACTCAGCTCCACTTCGCATCTGCTCACCATAACTCTTAATTCCTTTACTGTTCAAAAATTTATCTATCCTTGTCTTAAAAACATTATGAAAGAAGAAAACCTTTATTTTGGGGAAAGAGAATGAATTGCAGTCAATTAGAAAAATCTAAATGAAATCTGTTTTTCTGTTTAACTGATCAGTCAATGTAATAATTTTCATTGAAATTGATGTGCTATTTCAAGATTTGCATGTGTGCGATTTGATAGGCAGTTTTATGCTTTCTCCAGGAAAAATGCTTTCACCTTTTGATGGCAGTGGCAGAGTTTCTAACACACTAACCTTAGATTCAGAAAGCTGTGAATACAAATCCCACTCGAGAGAATTCGGCACATAATCACTGAAGGAGTGCTGCACTGTCAGCGATACCATTTTTGGGTGAGATATTGAATATTAGCACTCTCGAGTGGACAGAATAAATTTCATAGTGCTATTTCAAAGAAGAGCAGGGGAGTTATCCTTAGTGTCTGGCCAATATTTATCCCTTAACTAACATCACTGCAAGAAAACAGATTATCTGATCATTATCACATTACTGTTTGTGGAACCTTGCTGTGTGCAAATTGTCTGTTGTGTTTCTTATATTACTAAACTTCATATTTATTTCATTGGCATTAAATTATCCTGAGTTTGTGAAAGGTATTCCACAAACACAGTCTTTTCGTTTCCTTTTTTTTGCTATAGGCTTCTACGAGGAGATAGCAGAGATCAGTTGATGGCCTATCACTGAATTAACCATGTCATGGAAGTCTCATTATGACAATTGGAAATATTAAAATCAATGCTGGCAGGAGATGCTGCTGCCCAGAATATTCCCAGGGCAGAAGATGGAATTGAGTGTACCATAATAATCATTAGACCATGGGGGTTGGGTGGGGGAGGGTGGGGGGTCGAGCTGGGGGGGTGGTTGGGGGAGGGCGCGATGGCCCAGTGGTATTATGGCTAGACTATTCATTCAGAATCCCAGCCAATGTAGTGAGGACACAGAGTTGATTCCCACCATGACAGATTAAGCACCTATAGATGACCATGAAACCACTATCAATTGTTGGTAAAAGCCATCTGGTTCACTAATATTCTTTAGGGAAAGAAATCTGCTGTCTTTACCTGGCCTGGACTACATGTGACTCCAGGACCACAGAGATGTGGTTGACGCTCAACAATCCTCAGGCAACTAGAGGTGGATGCCCATGTCCCATGAATGAATAAAACATTGTGCATTTGTCAATGGAAAAGGCTGCTCTGGAGTAAGGAACATTCAAATAGCCTGTCACCACCAAGTCATTACTAATTGTGCTGAAATATGGATTCAACCTCAGTATTTCAAATCACTGTGAAAATCAAAACAGCCAGTTAGGGTCCCAACAATCCATGCTGGTGAGTCTAAATAAGTAAAGTTACCAAGTGGGTGGAAAAACCCAATGGTTCAGCTGAAGTAGGTCTTCGACTATGTTAGACCCTTGTATCTTCAACAGTAAAAGTGAGCTGAGTTGAACTGCCTTAGTTGGTTACTTGCTACAGAGAATATGATACAATTGACACCTTGATCATGTGTGTTCAGAGTGCAAAGAAGAGTTTGACTCTGTGGTGGGAATTCCAAAGAAGTGAGCAATGTTTCGAACAAAATGAAAAGAGGTTTGTGGATGTGAAATGTTGGCCACAGTTACCATGGCACATGCGAGGAAGTGAAGGATGGCAACAAGGGGATAATGGAGCTCAGTAACCCCTGAAGTATAACGTTGAAGTTCATCTATTGAGCAATCCTTTCCTCAAGGTCTGCATTTATGTCTAACTAGCCCTTGTCAACATTGACATAAAAATCTAGACAATATTTTTATTAAGGAAATCATTTGTTTTGGAAAAAAACAACAATAACTTTAGTAATGACCACAATGAGGCCCATGAAGTGGGCCTCTTCGGGTATGAACTCCCTGATTGAGTTCATGATTGACTGCTTGATAAGGGAGTCTCACCTGTGTATCTAATGAGAAGTGTCAGGTCCACTCCAGATTCTGACTTTGTACCTGAAGGACTCTTAGGAGTGGAAATAAGTTTATAAATAAAAAGAATCTAGTGAATGGACACTAGCCCTCCAAGGAGATAATTTGATTTGATTTGATTTATTATTGTCGCATGTATTAGCACACAGTGAAAATTATTACTTCCTGCACACTATACAGATTAAGCATGCTGTTAATAGAGAAGGAAACAAGAGAGTGCAGAATGCAATGTTACAGTCATAGTCAGCATGTACAGAAAGATCAATTTACTACAAGGTAGGTTCATTCAAAAGTCTGATGGCAGCAGAGAAGAAGCTCTTCTTGAGTTGTTGGTACACGACCTCAGGCTTTTGTATCATTTTCCTGACATAAGAAGGTGGAAGAGAGAATGTTTGCTGTGCAGAGGTCCTTGATTATGCTGGCTGTTTTGTAAGGCATTTGGAAATATAGGCAGAGTCAATGAATAGAGGCTATATTTACGTGATGGATTGGGCTACATTTACAACCTTTCGGAGTTTCTTGTGGTTTTGGGAAGAGCAGGAGCCATACTAAGCTGTGATACAACCAGAAAGAATGCTTTCTATGGTGCACCTGTAGAAGTTGGTAAGAATAGTAGCAGACATGCCAAATTTTCTTAGTCTTCTGAGAAAGTAAAGGCGTTGGTGGGCTTTCTTAACTATAGTGTCAGCATAGAGGGACCAAGAAAGATTGTTGGTGACCTGCATACCTAAAAATCTAAAGCTTTTGACCATTTCTATTTCATTCCCGTTGATGTAGTCAGGATACATTCTCCACTATCTTCCTGAAGTTGATGACAATCTCTTTTGTTTAATAAGAGATGAGGTAAACATGTGATATATATTGCAGTGACCACTGTGTTAAAAATTTCATCAGGGAAGTTCAAACAATCACAAACATAATCTTCAATTTAGTACAGCCAATCCACCTAACCTACACATCTTTGAACTCTGGGAGGAAACTGGAGCACCCAGATGAAACCCACGCAGACACGGGGAGAATGTACAAACCCACACAGGCGGTGAGCCAAGTTGGGAATTGAACTCTGCTCTGGTGCTATGAGGCAGCAGTGCTAACTACTGCGCCACCATGCCACATTGAATTGTTTAACCATTAGGTGAGCAAATAACAGTTGGAAGTTAATTCTCCTCCTTGTAACATTATCAAAGTGGAGGAAAGGTGGCTATCATTTCTTTCTAGAATTAGAGTAATGTTAAAAAATCTATAGGGAAAGAAACAATAAAGGCTGTTCCTTTCTGTAAATGGTTATGATTTAAATCATTGATGCTGCACGAAGTGAACATTTGTTAAAACCAAGCTAACTAAAAGGCTTTGTGGAGAATTTTTTTTTAATCTCCCTTCACTCCCACCCATTGCTTAAGGCTGGATATTCTATAATTGCACCAGTCAAAGTCTTAATAGTTCCAGGCTCAGTACATAAAAAGGTTGCCGTGGTTTGTACATTAGAAAATAAGTCAATCCGCTGAGAACTACCCAACATTTGAATGATAACTTAAAAATATAGGACTCAAGCAAGAAAATACACATGAAACACTTCCCGCAATCAAAAGCAGGATAAAAGTCATCTCCTTCAAGTTTCTCTTCATAAGAAAAATTCGATGCTAACTGTGCCAATTATTTTAAATTTAAAACGTCCCAGGGATGTTCTGCGGAGCCCTGTGTAACACATAGCTGTTTGATCGGAAAACAGTGGGTGGCTTTCAGAAGCCTTGTAGGAAACATTTTTGTCAGAATTTCAAGGCATAACTGGCTGGCTTCTTTTTTTGACTTTATAGTAAAGATGGCTATTGATCTGATGGCATTACACAATGATGATAGCCTACGCTTTAGAAGTGATTGGCGTAGGATGGAGTACCATGACAGGTTGAATGGCTTGACATGAGCCTACACCACGATGAGATAGTTAGCATATAATATGAAGGAACAAAGTGCACACATGCAGTTGAGCACAAAGGATTAGCTTGGCTGAGAGAGAGATGAGATACAATGGAAGAAGGACGACTGGTGTAAAATGCACAGATGCTTAAACATAGCTAACTTGAACAAGAGTTCAATAGGGCTTCAATGAATGTTGGATTAACTTAGGTTAATATAATAAGATGAACAGAGAATACCAGAGCTATTTAGGTAAATACAATGTCATATACCAAAATTCCGAGAGATGAGTTGTGCAAAACGAGTGAAGGGATGTACAATTTGATGGAGGGCTGGAGACTGAGAAGAGATCAAATTGAAGTATATAAGATGATAAAAGGTATGGATAATTAGTCATAGAACAGATGCTTCCTCTTGTGGGCCATTCTAAGATGAGAGGTCATAGTCTGAGAATAAGAGGTGTAAATTTGAAACAGAGTTAAGGAGAAACTACTTCTCCCCCCCAAAGGCTTGTGAATTTATGGAATTTGTTACCGCAAAGTGCAGCGGGTGGATGCTGGGACAGTGAGCAAATTTAAGGAGGAGTTAGACAGATTTTTAATTGGTAATGGGTTGAAGGGTTACAGAGAACATAGAACAGGACAGCACAGCACAGACTCTTCAGCCCTCAATGTTGTGCCGAGCTATGTCCAAACCCAAGATCAAGCTATCCTACTGCCTATAATTTTGGTGTGCTCCATGTGCTATCCAATAACCACTTGAAAGTTCCTAAAGTGTTTGACTCCACTATCACAGCAGGCAGTGCATTCCACACCCAAAGCACTCTCTGAGTGAAGAATCTACCTCAGACATCCCTCTTATATCTCCCACCATGAACCTTATAGCTATGCCTCCCTAGTAATAGCTGCATCCACCTGAGGAAATAATCTCTGCATGCCCACTCTATCTATTCCCCTCATCATCTTATAAACCTCTATTAAGTTGCCTCTCATCCTCCTCCACTCTAAAGAGAAAAACCCAGCTCCCTCCACCTTTCCTCATAAGACTTACCCTCCAAACGAGGCAGCATCCTGCTAACTCTCCTCTGCACTCTCTCCAAAGCTTCTACATCCTTTTCATAGTGAAGTGACCAGATCTGTAAACAATATTCCAAATGTAGTCTCACCAACATCCAGTATAGTTGCAGCATAACCTCAGTGGGGTTATGGGGAGAAGGCAGGAAATTGGGGATGAGGAGCATATCAGCCATGATCGAACGGCGGAGCAGACTTGATGAGCTAAATGACCTAATTCTGCTCCTATATCTTATGAACTTACAAATTTAGGATTTAACAGCCATGAGGATTGATACAGATAGAAACTGGGATTCCACATGGTTCAGCATTGAAACTAGTTATGTGGTATCTGTTGAGTTAGTATTTGTGATTGTTGCAGATTTAAAAAAGAGTTAAAACTGATTTATTTCAATAAGTGATGAAATGAAACTCTGGCACAAGATTGGCTCGGAAAGTTGGTGGTGGGGGGGGAGGGGGGAACACATCCTCCTCTACTCCAACAGGTCTGCTGCCATTTCATACTTTAACGAGCGTTGATTAGCAGCAATTTCAAAAAACCCAACGGGGGGAGTGTAAAACTCATGCCTCTGTGTCAGTTAGACTCAGCGTGAGGAACAGCCTGATGCTTTCAGCCCCGGATGAACCACCTACAGATGAACAGATACCTCGGTGTCTTACTCAAGCGCGAGAAAAAATTCTGCCAAGGCAATTTGACTCCTGGGTCTTGAACTTTTATTTGTGAAATGTGGATCGCTTTGAAACATATGGGTCAGGGCATGTTAAGATATGAGACCATTGAATTGAGTCCTAATGGCCAAACCCATCTGTTACTCTGCTGAAAGTATGCGTTCTTCATTGATTTGATTTGATTTATTATTGTCATATGTATTGGGACATAGTGAAGAGTATTGTTTCTTGTACCCTATACTAAATAGAGTACATAGTGGAGAAGGAAAGTGCAGAAAATAGTATTGCAGTTACCCATAGGATGAAAAGAAAGATCAGCTTAATGTGTGATAGGACCATTCAAAAGCCTGATAGCAACAGGGGAGAAACTGTTTTGAATCAGGTGGTACATGTCCTCAGACTTTTATATCTTTTTCACAATGGAAGAAGGTGGAACAGAATATGGTTAGGGCTGTATGTTAATACTGACTGCTTTCCAAAGACATGAAATATATGGAAGGTTGGTTTCCATGATGGACTAGGCTATGTTCAAAACCCTTTCTAGTTTTTTTGCAGTCTTGACCAGAGGAAGAGCTACAACAGAAGTGTCTTTTTTATTCAACTCTGCGTTTGAAGTGACAAGTCATGCTTTTCCTATACATTAATGAAGATGAGCTAACAAAGAGTTCATATTTTGTGCATGCAGTGTAAAAATATTTTTCTTTTTGATTCCCTATTTGATGTTATTGAATCTATTTGGTAAGTTCTTTTGCTGTGATTTGTAATGAATTTGTGTAAGTTTTTTGCAGTATTTTTTAAATGCATTGTGCAACTAACATAGGACAAATCGGAACTCAAAACCTTTGGTCCTTCTAACACGTTGTGGAAGCATCTGGGACCTAAATCCAAAATTGGCTTGGACCTAAATCGAATTCTGTCATGGCAGATGGTAGAATTTGAATTCAGCAAAAAATACTTGGAATTAAGAAGCTGCTGTTGATTACGAAACCATTGTTGATTGTCGGAAAAATCCATCTGGTTCACTAATGTCCTTTAGGGAAGGAAATCTGCCGTTCATATCTGGTCTGGCCTACATGTGACTCCAGAGGCACAGCAATGTGGTTGACTTTCAACTGCCACCTGAGTGCATCTAGGGATGGACAATAAGTGCTGGCCAGCCAGCGACACCCATGTCCCGTGAATGAATAAAAAAAACTTAGGCCTTGATTTTGCAAAGGGGTTCACTGAGTCTTTCACAGGGAAACAATCCCCTACCTTATCCATTTCAGAAGGGCAGGGTTGGGGTTTGGGTGGATGGTGTTAGGCACTTAAGTTTAAGTTTATTTATTAGCGTCACACGTAGGCTTACATTAACACTGCAATGAAGTTACTGTGAAAATCCCCAGTCGCCACACTCTGGCACCTGTTCAGGTACACTGAGGGAGAATTTAGCACGGCCAACACACCCTAACCAGCACACCTTTCAAACTGTGGAAGGAAACTGGAGCACCTAGAGGAAACCCACACAGATATTGGGAGAACGTGTAGACTCCACACAGGCAATGACCCAAGCTGGGAATCGAACCTGGGTCCCTGGCGCTGTGAGGCAGTAGTGTTAACTACAACGCCACCATGCCACTCATAGGTTCATGAGCTATGTTCCAATCCTCAGAGCTGAAAGCTGAAGGATTAGCCAGTCAAAGAATGAAAGGGGATTTTAGGTGGAATTCTGATCAGAATCCTTCACTTGATATTTATATTTATTATTGATGAGCTATTTAACTTTGGATCCTCTACAAAATGGGGCAGCTGGGAGTCCTATAACTTTAATCAAAGGAGTCAGGAACTTGGCACTACATGGTGTGAGCAAATTTCATTGAACTTTGGAGCAAAATTGGGTACAATGCATGTTTCCTAGAATCTTTCAAATTAGGTGGCCTCCCATTGACCTCTCAAACTCCTGTGGATCTTTAAGCAAGGGCACCAATGGGTGTGTTCCTGTATCAGTACTTGGATTTCTGGTCAGGGAATTTTCTGGCATGTTGTGTTTTTACCTTGTCTACGCACTCCTTCCACAAGAAGCCACCAGGAATCTAACTGCTGCAATGTCATAGACCTTCCTTACCTCATACACACATATTCACAGTGGACTACTAGATCATTGTTAAGTAATTGGGCCTCTTTCATTAGAAATTTGTTGGGTACGCTGTAAGTAAAATAATAAATTACAATGTTTTTCACCCTCCCAAAGCCATTCCTGCTAGCAGGTTTTTGTGATGTAAATGATCTTGGAATAGTTATTTGCCTGAAACGATATATTTCTTAATAATCTCTTCTAATCCATCGTGTGCACATCAATGTTAAATTGCTGAATTGATTCACTCAGTTTTTCACAATTGATAGTGTTTTAAACCCTTGCACTGCTTACAGACTGTGACAGAATCATAGAATCCCAATAGTGCAGAAGGAGATCATTTGACCTATCAAGTCTGCACTGACCACAATCCCACCCAGATCCTATCCCCGTAACCCCATATATTTATCCTGCTAATCCACTGACACTAGGGTCAGGTTTCATCTGACAAAGGGGCAAGCCCCGAAAGCTTGTGAGTTTACTAGCAAATAAATTTGTTGGACTTTAACCTGGTGTCGTGAGACTTAGTAAGCTATGGTCAATATAACATGGCCAATCAACCTGATCCACATCTCTTTGTACTGTGGAAAGAAACCCACGCAGACATGGGAGGACGTACAAAATCCACACAGACATTGATGTGAGGCCAGCATTGAACCCAGGTCCCAGGCACTGTGAGGAAGCAATGCTAACCACTGTGCCACCATGTCAATGGGGACATTACTGTTTCCCTGCACTGATCTCAACTTACGCAAAAAAAAATCTACCCTAATATCACATGAATGGAATGACTCAAATATTAAACAGTAGGCACTTTGTAATTTTCAATTCAAAGTAAAAAAAATACAAACTCTTCAATAATATTTGTAATTATGCTTTAATTTTCACTATCTCTTCCCTATTTGTGTTGCAACCTTAGCTTTATGATATCTCTTAACTCCAAGCTCTTCTATCAGTAGCATAGTAGTAATATTTCTGGATTAATAATTCAGAGAACAGGACCAAAACTCCAAAGATCTATGTCTGAATCCCACCACAGCAACTGTGTGGAATTAAAGCTCTAAATTCTGTCAGGCACTAAGAAGTAACAGAAGCAGGAGGTTCTGTCTCAACAAGACTACTTCTCTTGCCTTTTCACTACTCCTAAGCAGGTTGGACAATAAATGCTGTCCTAGCCAGTGATGCCCACAACCTGTAAAGGTAATTTAAAAAAAAATCAGGGTCATTCTGCACCAGACTACATTACAGCTCTGGCCAAATATGGACATAAATGTTGATTTCAAGAGGGGAACTAAGAGTAACTATCGGCAACATCAAGGCAACATTTGACTTAATGAGGCATCAAGAGGCTTTGGCAAAACTGAGGTCAATGGGATTCGGGGTGAAATAGAACATAGAACATAGAACATTACAGCGCAGAACAGGCCCTTTCGGCCTTCAATGTTGCGCCGACCAATTAGGAAAAAGCAATGACCCTCTAACCTAAACCATTCCCTTTTCATCCATAAACTTATCTACTAACCTCTTAAACGCCACCAAACTTGGCGCATCTACAACTGGTTACTGTTGGAAGAGACCAATTATCTCAGTCACAAATAGTGTCTTTGGTTTACACATCTTCAATTGCTTCATCAATGACCTTTCACCCATCATCAGGAGTGATAGACGTGATACAAATTCACATATCGTTGAAGCCTTACAGTGCAGAAGGAGTCCATTCAGTCCATCGAGTTTGCATCAACCACAACCCCACCCCGGGCCTATTCCACTTACTTACCTTACTTACCCCCTGACATTAGGGTCAATTTAGTATTGCCAACCCCCCAAACCCACACATCTTTAAACTGTGGGAGGAAATCAGAGCACCCGACAGAAACCCAAGCAAACACGGGGAGAATGTGCAAACTCCAGACAGGGAGTGACCCAAGGCTACAATTGAACCTAGGTCTTTGGCGCTGTGAAGCAGCAGTGCTCACCACTGTGCCACTGTGCCATCATCAGGGATAATCTTATATTTGAAGCAGTTCAAAGAATAATCACCAGGTTGAGTGCTAGAATGAAGAGGTTGTCTTAGGAAGAAAGATTGAGCAGGTTGGAAATCATATTGTATGGCAGCACCATCTTGATGAGGCAAATGGCCTGATTCAGCTCCTATTTCTTGTGATATTACTAAGTAGGGATATTTACTGATGATTGCCCAGTGTTCAGTTCCATTTCCAAATACTGAAGGAGTCTGTGCCCACATGCAGCAAGACCTGAATGGTCAGCAGTCAACCTTCAGGAGTGCCAGAGGAACTGACACTCCTGGTTAACTACAAAGAAGTGATTCTCTAATTGACTGTCAATAGGCTGCTTAATCAGGGAGTTCATATTTCAATAGCCCAGCCTCAATGATCTGATTGAAGTCATTGCACCCCCCCTCCCAAATCACACACTATCCTGACATGGGATTAGTGTTCTTTCAGTGTGGCTGGGTCAAAACATTGGAATTCCCTCTTGAACAGGACTGTGGATGCCTATGCCACAGAGACTGCAGCAATTCAAGATGGCGACTGAACATCCCCTTCTTAAGGGGAATAAACATTGGCCTTACCAATGTTGTTCACATCCCATCAACGAATAACAAAAAATCACTTTCAGTCTTAAACCAGCATTCCAAACAAAGACAACAAATTAAACAACATATTTTTCGGCTGGAGCTGTCATGTTTTCCTCACTGATGTTGAACTATTCTGTGGACAGAAAACAAAATTTATTCTTGTGGTTTTGTTGTATCCCCCTGCTTGTTGCTGACCTTTTCGGGTATCGAGCCTCCTGTCAGACGCAGCAGAAGTTAGAAATTTCTGGAGCAATTGCTTTGAATCATAGAAACACTACAGTATGGAAAGAGGCCATTCGGCCCATTGAGTCTACGCCGACCTCAATCCCACCCACGCCCTAACCCCATATCCCTATATATTTACCCACTAATCCCTCTAACCCATACATCTCAGGACACTATGGGACAATTTTTAGCATGGCCAATCAGTCTAACCCACACATTTTTGGACCATGGGAGGAAACCTTCACAGACTCGAGGAGAATGTGCAAACTTCACACAGACAGTGACCCAAGCTGGAAATCGAACCCAGATCCCTGGAACTGTGAAAAAGCAGTGCTAACCACTGTGCTACTGTGCTGCCCATCTCCAGAACAATAGCATTTCAGAATCTCAAGAGCAATAGTATTTCTCTGTGGCTGGAATGAAGCAAGATCTGTCAGGTAAATCGTGTCTTTTCCAATGTGGGTGTACTTACACCTGAGATGGTTGTTTCTATTCACCCAGCTTCCTGACAATGATCAGGTGACCAAGATGTCCTGCATCTCTTCCAGGTATTTCAAAACCTCATCTTTGCTGCGTTTTGGCTCTGGGATTTCTTCGATCCAATTCTTTCCTCACCAACTTCTACAAACCACCTTTAGGAAGTTTGAATTTTGTATCTTGCTAGTTGCTTGGTGAGTGGGTGGTACGGTGACACAGAGGTTAGCACTGCTGCCTCAAAGTGCTGTGAGATCCGGGTTCGATTCACTGTCTGTGTGGAGTTTGCACATTGCCTACGTGGGTTTCTTTTTAAATTTTATTTGTTAGTCACAAGTAAGGCTTACACTAATGCTGCAACAAAGTCATTGTGAAATCCCCCAAGTCACCATATTCCGTCTCCTGTTCAGGTCACTACACCTAAGTAGCACATGTTTCAGACTGTGGGAGGAAACCCACGCAGACACGGGGAGAATATGCAGGCTCCACGCAAACAGTGAGCCATGCTGGGAATCGAACACTGGCAGTGTGAGACAGTAGAGCTAACCGCTGTGTTGCCATGCCACCTTCCAGATACTCTGGTTCCTCCCATAGCTCAAAGATGTGTGGGTTAGGTGGATTGGCCATGCTAAATGCTCCTTAGTGTCAGGGGATAGTTAGGGTAAATGCATGGGGTTATGGGGATAGGGCCTGGTGGGATTAACTCAATGGGCCAAATGGCTTCCTTCTGCACTGCAGATCCTATGGTTCTGTAAGTGATCTTGTGCCGGGGACTCCCAAAGTTAGGAGCTTGTAGGTTTTGCCTCTGTGCTACTATCTGATTCGATAAATAAAGATTATGTGAGTGGTTCTGATGTGATGTATGATGCTGTGGAGCGCTGGCACATATTACCAAGCTGTATGTCTTAAAGCCTACTGTGTTGCACGTGTCTAAGTCAGATCGCCCATAAAACAAAGCACGGTAGATAACAGCATGTAAAGACTCAGTTCCTGCCTGTTGATGTTCTAAACTGTGATAATTGCTACTCAGCTGTGATTGGTTTCCTATCATTTGTTAAACTTAACAATCAGTGGACAGCTGTTAAGAGAGAAGTTTAGGGTCCCACGGATTCATATTTTTTAACATTGTACAGCAAGTAAGTTTGCCAGAGACTTGAATGGCCAGTATACTGAAATTCACTCACTAAGAAGTACTCAAGACATGCCTGGGGCGAGTTGCCATCTCATTTATTTTACTGATGCCTTCTTTTCATTCTTTCATGGGGCATGGGCATCGCTGGCTAACTAGCATTTCTTGCCCATTTTTAGTTGCCCTTGGAGGGCAGTTGAGAGTCAACCGTGTTGCTGTGTCTCTAGAGTCACATGTAAGCCAGACCAGGTAAGAACAGCAGATCTCCCTTCCCGAAGGACATTAGTCAATTGACAAATGTCATCAGTGGATTCTTAATTCCAGATATTTTTTATTGAATTCAAATTCTACCATTTGCAGTGGTGGGATTTGAACTCAGGTCCCTAGAACATTAGCTGAGTTTCTGGATTAATAGTCTAGCAATAATGTCACAAGGCAATCACCTCCCTGCTTGCGTGAATAAATCTTTCAATTCTCTTCCTTCATTCCACCTAAAGTCCAAAATTGCTCCACTATTGATAGATTTCTCTCTTCACCTCCGTTGAAATCATATTGATTTTAGATCCTATCATAATTCATTCCTTCTTATGGCCTCAAATTGTAAAACACTTTGCCCCCATAAGTCAATGTATCAATAAGCTTTTAAAATTCCAACTTGCCCTTGTGGAATAATCTAGATGAGAGACCTCAGGTATAGATTGAGAGGCAGAAGATTTAAAATTAAAATGAGGAGAGATTACTTCTTGCAGAGGGTGGCAAATTTGTAGAACTTGCTGCCCCATAGCATGATGGAGACTGAATCGTTGAATGGTTTCAAGGAAATAGATATGTTTCTAATAAAAAAATGGGTTACAGGAGTATGGGGAAAAGGTAGAAGTGGATCTGAGATCAGGAAGAGATTAGCCATGATCTGATTGAATGGTGGAACAGATTCTAAGGGCTGAATTTCCCACTTCTGCTCCTAATTCCTATGTTCCAATGTTCTATCCCTAAACACTCCTTAATTTACCCAATCTCTCCTGGTCTTTTCAACCTCGGCAATGTCCTGCAGATTAGGCCTTTGTTCTTCACTTATCTTCCTCAATTAAGAATAAATTCTGTGCAGAAGTACTTGGCCTCCATTTGGCACTTCATGCTATCTTCCCCGCTGAGTTTGGAAGCCAACCATATGGTGAAAGACAGGCATGAAACCTCTTCCTATCACGCTATGCCATCATGTGCTGGCACACCAACCCACTGAGTCACTTACATGTTAAAACCTTGCTCTTTAATGAATGCGCATCTGCCCTCTCTGGGGTTGACAGTAAAATTCAGGAGCATCCCTGGCCAATTTCAGTTGTGTTTACATTGTCCACAAGAGGAAGGACAGACTTGTACATGATTGGTCTCCTGTAAAAGAAAAGCATCCTTCAGTTTGGTCTGTTCGACACTAAACAATTTGTGACAGGATCCAGTTATGCAAGGTAAATTATATATCCTTTGGAACAAAAAGCTGTTAACAAGAGAGTGTTTTATGTGGATTATCTTTAGAGGGAGTTGATGTTAAGTTGAGAGAATTAATAATTATAGTGGAATTCAGAAAATAGTTGAATTCAAAATGTTGCTTGATTTCAATGATAAATTAGATATAGGTCTTGGTGCTGAAGGGATTAAGGGATATGGAGGGAAGTAGGAAGGGGGATTTTAGGATATTGAATTTGATGATCAGCCATGATCAAAATGAATGGTGGAGCAGGCTCGAAGGACTGAATGGCTTCTAATTTCTATGTTTCTCTGTAAAGTGCTTTTGACAAAGAGTAGGTAACAATAAATAAGACTGCACTGCATCTGCTGCGATGGGATAAAGAGGGGGCGAATCTTCTGAAAACATTCCAAGTGTCGAACTCATGTGAAAAGTGATTTTTTTTTACATCCACCAATACTTTTTCATGTGATTTTCAGAATGAATCTCCTCCGTTCTGAATATTGCACAGTGCCTCAGAGAGATTTTTTCTGAAAATCAGGGGGCAGGGCCGATTCCCACTGGAGAAGCCGGCAGCACAGCACTGAATGGGAAATTGCCCACGCACTCACCTGTCAGCACCAGGGTTGATGCATGTGCAGTGGGCCTGCACTGTCAGCTTTCCAATCACTGGCCAGCCTCATGACCCCTCACCGTCACTCTTCCAATCCCCCTCTCATCTCTGATTTCCGACCTCCTGGATATCTCCAGGCAAGCCCCATTAATCCCCCCCACTTCCCTGGCAGCCGCGACCATTCCCCCACCTACTCTCACCCGCAACCTTGGGTCATCCCCGATCACTGTGCTCCCTCCTTCTACCAACAAACCCTGTGGCAGTGGGACTCCCCCCCCCCCCCCCCCACCACCTTCATTGATTGTCCCTCCCAATAGACAATGCTCCCAAAAAGCCCCGCTCCCTCTGGCTCCATCCCCTTGACATTGCCCAATGCCTGGTAAACAGTGCCAAGCTGCCCCTTAGGGCATTGCCAGTTAGTGCCTTGCCCAGTGTGGAGGTTAAGGTTGGCGCTACCCAGGGGGCACACCTCCTTGCCCCTGACCTCCTAGAGTTGGGCCTCCTAGTGGGTCGGCCACCTTCTCCCCGTTAGTGGGAAGCATTTGTAAACCTCGCGGGAGGGAATCATTCCTGTTGGTTGGAAGGCAGAAGGGTGCCGTGAGGGAGGTGAGAGTTGCCCGATAACTTCAGGTACAGGCCCGCTAATGATAAGCGAATGATAATTTAAATAAATATTTAAATCAGCTCTGTGCCAATTTCCAATGCAGAGCTGATTACTCCAAACGTTTTGGAGCCAGAGATGCACAGAGGCAGTGGCACCCAATGGGGAGCTTGCTAAATGGTTCCGCTGATGTCTCCTGGCACATTGCACTGCTAAAGTCGCTGACCCAGCGACTTTTGGCCAAGTTCCGCACACATGAGGACAGCCTCAACCGGGATCTTGGGTTCGTGTCACATTATCTGCAACTCTCACAACTTGCCTGGGCTTGCAAACTCTCACTTACTGTTCTGTCCGGAGACAATTCACATTTCTTTAACCTATGCTTAATGTTCTCTCCACTCACATTGTCTGCATCTATAAGACTTGAATAGCAGGTTAGCTGTAAAGACTCACATTCTAATCAGTAGTCTGTAAACTGTGTGTGCTGTTGTATGCTCTGCCTGAGAGCAGAACTCTCCACTCACCTGACGAAGAGGCAAATCATGAAAGCTTGTGGGTTTACTATCAAACAAACTGGTTGGTCTTTAACTTGGTGTTGTGAGACTTCTTACTGCTCTGCTAAAGCAGCATAGGTGGCCGGGAGAATAGCCCCTGTAGCTTTTACTCATATTTCTTTCTGAGATTAAATGGAGCTGGATACAACCACTGATAATGCAGCTTGTTAATAATTTGTGCAGAAGACTGATTGGGTTTTTTTTTCCCCCATTTCATGATTCCAGGTGAATCCTCCCTCCTTGTCTCACTGATTTTCAGCAATGCCAACCAGGTTATTCTGGTATTATACAGCAGGGGCCGGATTCTGAGCCCCAATTGGGGCTGCCAAAGGAGGGGGGAGTGGTGTGGTTGCGGGGGTGGGGGAGAAACAGGTGCTGAAAAGTAATGCCATTGACCTGCACGCTGATTCCCAGGCTGCATCCTGTCCATACATCAATTTCTTTCAGGCTGGATGAGGACAGGTGGTGGGGAGGGGAGCTGTGGGGGTAGTGGTTGAGTGGGTGAGTGAGTTCGGCAGGGTCTATACACTCTGGCGAAAATCACATTGAGTGATTATTTTTCAAATAATGTGGGCTTCTGATCCTTTCCTGAGCTAGATCATAGAACCATCATAGAATGATAGAAGGATGCCATTTGACCCATCGAGTTTGTACCGACTCTTACCCAGACCCTATCTCAATAACCCCATGTATTTACCCCACATATCATTCTAGACTACACATCTTGGAACACGACTGAGCAATTTAGCACTGCCAAGCGGCCTAATCTGGACTTCTTTGGAATATGAGAGTACCCAGAGGAAACCCATGCAGACACGGGGACAACATGCAGACTCTGCGCAGATGGCAGGAATCAGAAGTTCACAGGGATTATCCTGCCCATGGGAATGGGGTCACCCCTTGTGTGAAATCTTACCCCCAGCCTGCTAGCTTGGCACTTCATCACACATCAATTACACTGTTGCTAAAGCTCTGTATTTTGGCAGTAGACATAGAACATAGAACATAGAACATAGAACAATACAGCACAGAACAGGCCCTTCGGCCTTCGATGTTGTGCCGACCAAAATAAAAAGCAATGCCCCTCCTAACTACCCCATTCCCTTCTCATCCATATACTTATCAACTAACCTCTTAAACGCCACCAAACTTGGCGCATCTACAACAGCTGCAGGCAGGGCATTCCCCTCCCTAATCACTCTTTGAGTAAAGAACCTACCTCTGCTATCCGTCCTATAACTCATACCCCTTAATTTAAAGCTGTGTCCCCTCGTGCTAGCTTTCTCCATCCTAGGAAAAAGGCTATCACTGTCCCCCCTATCCAACCCTCTAATCATCTTATATGCTTCAATAAGATCCCCCCTTAGCCGCCTCCTTTCTAACGAAAACAACCTCAAATCCTTCAACCTCTCTTCATAGGACCTGCCCTCCATACCAGGCAACATCCTAGTAAACCTCCTCTGTCCCCTCTCCCATGCCTCCACATCTTTCTTATAATGTGGCGACCAGAACTGCACACAATACTCCAAGTGCGGCCGCACTAGAGTTTTGTACAGTTGCAACATGATCTGCGGCTCCTAAATTCAATCCCCCTACCAATAAAAGCTAAGACTCCATATGCCTTCTTAACAACTTTATCCACTTGACTGCCTACTTTCAGGGATCTATTGCCACATACACCAAGATCCTTCTGTTCCTCAACACTATTAAGAGCCCTACCATTAGCCCTATACTCTACACATTTATTGTTCCTGCCAAAGTGCATTACCTCACACTTTTCCACATTAAACTCCATTGCCACCTCTCGGCCCAGCTCTGCAACTTGTCCAAGTCACTCTGTAAACTAAAACACCCCTCTTCACTATCTACCACTCCACCGACTTTAGTGTCATCTGCAAATTTACTGATCCATCCCTCCATACCCTCATCCAGATCATTTATAAAAATTACAAACAGCAGGGGCCCCAAAACAGACCCCTGAGGCACACCACTCGTCACCGCACTCCACGATGAATATCTCCCATCAACCACCACCCTCTGTCTTCTATCTGCCAGCCAATTTCTAATCCAATTTGCTAAATCACCCTCTATTCCACACATCTGCATTTTCGGTAGAAGTCTTCCATGGGCCACCTTATCAAAAGCCTTACTAAAGTCCATATATACTACATCAACCGCCTTACCCCCATCCACCTCTCTGGTCACTTTCTCAAAAAACTCAATGAGGTTAGTAAGGCCTGACCTACCCTTCACGAAACCATGCTGACTATCCCCAATCAATTCATTTCTCTCTAAATAACTATAAATCCTATCCCTAATACTTCTCTCCAATACCTTGCCCACCACAGAAGTAAGACTCACTGGCCTATAATTCCCAGGAAGGTCTCTCTTCCCCTTCTTAAACAATGGGACCACATTCGCCATCCTCCGGAACCACACCCGTAACCAACGAGGACCTGAAGATCAGAGCCAGAGGCTCTGCAATCTCCTCTCTTGCCTCCCAGAGAATCCTAGGGTAAATCCCTTCCGGCCCAGGGGACTTATCCAACTTCAAACCCTCGAGAATTTCTAGCACATCCTCCCTATCTACTACAATACTTCCCCATTTGCAACCCTGTACCTCAGTGTTCTCCATAGCTACATTTCCAGCACTCTGCGTGAATACCGAAGAGAAATATTTATTCAGTGCCTCGCCAATCTCTTCAGGCTCCACGCACACCTTCCCACTGCTATCTATGACTGGTCCTAATCTTGCCCTAACCAATCTTCTATTCTTAACATATCGAAAGAAAGCTTTAGGATTCTCCTTAATCCTATCAGCCAACATCTTCTCGTGTCCCCTCTTAGCTCTCCTCAATTCACTTTTTACCTCTGTATGCAGCTACTGTATGCAGCTAGTATAATCTGGCCCAAGAACATTAACCTAGATTCTGCTGTTGATGTAAACCTTTGCTCTGCTGGCATTGCGTGCTGGGGTAGCCATGTCAGGAATGCAATGTCAGAGACATTCTACTCGGTGCTGCTACGTGCTAATGGCAGGGAAGACGTGTCCAAAAATGACAAAATTTTGCAGAAAAGCTGTGACTAAATTCTGTCATCTCCTTCAGGAAGATCTTCACATAATGTGTGATGTCCATATGGCAAAGCCCAGTATATTCTTCATTTTTAATGTGTCATTTTCTTTCCAGGCTAGCACTGAGGTCATAGAATCGTAAAATCCTACAGTGCGAGAGGAGGCCACTCAGCCCATTGAGCTTGCACCAAGCACAATCCCATGCTGTGGCCCCACACATCTATCCCACTAACCTCCTGACAAAAAGGTTGCTTTAGCATGGCCAACCAACCTAACCTGCGCATCCCTGAACTGAGGTGATCCTTAGTGTTAACTGGCCTGATTCCTCCAGATCTATGAAGGCTGTCACAGATACTCAACAAAGCCAAAAACCTCATAATTTTTTGCCACTCACTTCAAAGTGAGAGGACAACAGCAAATAGCTCACGGTTTTAAATTGCACACATACTGCTGTTCAGACCTCTGAGCATAATGCTACACCTACACAACTTGAAGAAAATTATTTCTCATATTGTGAATGAGGCTATAACAATTCAGGACAATCTTGACGTTCCCAGTGTTCTGAGGGTGCCTCCTTAGCTGTCATTCTTATTATCCTTACTACAGGAGTAACAAAGAGCTGATTGCACGGTGGCATAATGGTCAGCACTGCTGCTTCACAGTGTCAGGGACCCGTGGGTCAATTCTGACCTCGGGTCACTGTCTGTGTCGAGTTTGCACATTCTTGCAGGGGTGACCTTCATACTAGAGGCTACTCAAGGCCTAAAGTGCCCCTTTGGGGTCTTCATCCAGCAACTGTAAGTATTCAACTAGCGATAGATGGAAGAACTCACTCTCTGAGGAGGCCATTCAGCAGACACTGTCATGTTTTCCAGAGGCCTACCGTGGGACTTGTGGTTTGCAGCCACTCTGTGCTCGATTGAAGATCTCAGCAATGGGAAGAGGAGCTAGTATAGAAGACCACTCCCTGCCCTTGCTTCTGCCTCCCCCTCAATGACAAGCTGCTCCCCTTGCCCTCCATCCTGCCCAGACTCACCTCAAACTGGGGATCTAGTGGTGATCAGTAATGGCTACTGCTTCTCCGGGTGAGTTGCCAGCTTCTGGTCAACTAGCAGCTTTTAGGGGCAGGACTTTTGCCCCATTAAAGGTTTAGTCAGACTGGAGGCCCAATGTTGCCCAAGTAAGTGCCTGATTGGAATTAAATTGCCCCAAGAACAACAAGGTGCAGCTCCCAATCATTCTTCAAATTAAGGGCAAGATTAATCCCCCACATTAAATCTGAGCCCTCAAAACTGTAGCATTGTCTGAAAGTTTCCATGAAGTTGTTTTATGGTGTTTGGTGCTTCGTTGTTAGATATGCGACACAAACTAATGCTTCTTATAAGTGATTTCTTTGTGGATGAGATAAGTGTGCTGAGTGATTCATGAACAGCTTATGTTTATGTTACTGCACTAGTAATCCAGAAAAGAGGACTAATCATCTGGAGACAAGAGTTCATTATGGCAGCTGAGAAATTTAAACTCAATTAATTAAATAAATCTGGAATGAAAGGTTCGTATCAGTGATTTGCCGGCAAGTGGTGAATAATGGAATCCCTACAGGGCAGAAAGAGACTATTCAGCCCATCAAGCCTGTGCCAATAATCCCACCCAGGCTCTATTCTTGTAACCCCACCTATTCACCCTGCTAGTCCCCCTGACACTAAGGGACAATTTAGCATGGCCAGTCAATCTTGCTTTAGAAATATAGAAACATAGAAAATGGAAGCAGGACTAGGTCTTTTGGCCTTTCAAGCCTTCTCCATCATTCATTCTGGTCATGGCTAATCATAGAATTCAATATCCTAATCCACTCTTCCCCCCATATCCACTTGATCCTGTTAGCCCCAAGAGCTATATCTAATTTCTTCTTGAAATCAAACAACATTTTGGTCTCAATTACTTCCTGTGGTAATGAATTCCACATATTCATCACCCTCTGGGTGAAGAAATTTCTCCTCACTTCAGTCCTAAAAAGTTTACCCCTTATCCTCAAATCATGACTCATAGTTCTGGACTCCCCCACCATTAGGAACATTCTTTTTAAATAGAACATAGAACATAGAACATAGAACATTACAGCACAGAACAGGCCCTTCGGCCTTCGATGTTGCGCCGACCAATATAAAAAGCAATGCCCCTCCAAACTAAAACATTCCCTTCTCTTCCATATACTTATCAACTAACCTCTTAAACGCCACCAAACTTGGCGCATCTACAACCGCTGCAGGCAGGGCATTCCACTCCCGAACCACCCTTTGGGTAAAGAACCTGCCTCTGATATCCGTCCTATAACTATCACCCCTTAATTTACAGCTGTGTCCCCTCGTGCTAGCTTTTTCCATCCTAGGAAAAAGGCTATCACTGTCCACCCGATCTAAACCTCTAATCATCTTATATGTTTCGATCAGGTCCCCTCTTAGCCTCCTCCTTTCTAACGAAAACAACCTCAATCCCTCAGCCTCTCCTCATAAGACCTGCCCTTCATACCAGGCAACATCCTGGTAAACCTCCTCTGTACCCTCTCCAATGCCTCCACATCTTTCTTATAATGTGGGGACCAGAACTGCACACAATACTCCAAGTGCGGCCGCACTAGAGTTTTGTACAGTTGCAACATGACCTTGCGGCTCCGAAATTCAATCCCTCTACCAATAAAAGCCAAGACTCCATATGCCTTCCTAACAACCTTCTCGACCTGACTGCCTACTTTCAAGGATCTATGCACATACACACCAAGATCCCTCTGTTCATCTAGACTACTAAGAATCCTACCATTAGCCCTATACTCTACACATTTATTATTTCTGCCATAGTGCATTACCTCACACTTTTCCACATTAAACTCCATTTGCCACCTCTCGGCCCAGCTCTGCAACTTGTCCAAGTCTCTCTGCAAACTAATAACACCCCTCTTCACTATCTACCACTCCACCGACTTTAGTGTCATCTGCAAATTTACTAATCCATCCTTCAATACCCTCATCCAGATCATTTATAAAAATTACAAACAGCAGGGGCCCAAAACAGACCCCTGAGGTACACCACTTATCACCGAACTCCAAGATGAATATCTCCCATCAACCACCACCCTCTGTCTTCTACCTGCTAGCCAATTCCTAACCCAATTAGCTAAATCACCCTCTATCCCATACATCTGCATTTTCTGCAGAAGTCTTCCATTGGCCACCTTATCAAACGCCTTACTAAAGTCCATATATACCACATCAACCGCCTTACCCCCATCCACCTCTTTGGTCACTTTTTCAAAAAACTCAATGAGGTTATTAAGGCACGACCTACCCTTCACAAAACCATGCTGACTATCTCCAATCAATTCATTACTCTCTAAATAACTATAAATCCTATCCCTAATTATTCTCTCCAACACTTTGCCACCACAGAAGTAAGACTCACTGGCCTATAATTCCCTGGAAGGTCTCTCTTCCCCTTCTTGAACAACGGGACCACATTCGCTATCCTCCAGTCCTCGGAACCACACCCGTAACCAACGACGACCTGAAGATCAGAGCCAGAGGCTCTGCAATCTCCTCTCTTGCCTCCCAGAGACTCCTAGGGTAAATCCCGTCCGGCCCAGGGGACCTATCCAACTTCAAACCCTCGAGAATATCTAGCACATCCTCCCTATCTACTTCGATACTTTCCAGTTTGCTACCATGTACCTCAGTGTTCTCCATAACTACATTTACATCACCCTGCGTGAATACCGAAGAGAAATATTTATTCAGTACCTCTCCAATCTCCTCAGGCTCCACGCACAACTTCCCACTGCTGTCTATGACTGGCCCTAATCTTGCCCTAACCAATCTTCTATTCTTAACATATCTAAAGAAATCTTTAGGATTCTCCCTAATCCTATCAGCCAAAGTCTTCTCATGTCCTCTCTTTGCTCTCCTCAATTCCCCCTTTAGCTCCTTCCTGGCTAATCTATAGCTATCCATTGCACTAACCGAGCCTTCAATCCTCATCCTGACATAAGCCTCCTTTTTCCTTTTAACAAATCTACCCTATCTAACCCTGTTAGAATTTTATAAGTTTCTCTGAGACTCCCCTCTCAGTCTTCTAAACTCCAGTGAATATAATCCTAACTGTCCTCATCTGACAGACCTGCCATCCCAGGAATCAGTCTGGTAAATCTTCACCGTACTCCCTCTATAACAAGGACATCCTTCCTCAAATAAGGACACCAAAACTGCACATAATACTCCAGGTGTGGCCTCACCAATGCCCTATACAATTGCAGCAAAACACCTCTATTGATATACTCAAAACCTTGTGCTATGAAGGCCAACATACCATTTGCCTTCTTTTGTCCTGTTGTACCTGCATGCTTACTTTCAGTGACTGATGCACTATTATTCTTAGCCATAGTATTACTTGCAATGATTTTGCCTTGCAGCCTCACACCAATAACGCTAATGTTCCTCAAGAATCTGGCATTGGCCTCATCCTTAATGATGTCCACATCTTTGACAACATCATCTGAAAACACAGCGTTAATTTTCAGCTACACATCTTTACCTCACTATAACCTCTCCTGACTCCTTCACTCAATTATCAGGCTGTTCAATATCTCACATTCAATGAGCATAAGTTTTCTCCAAGTAAGCACTGGAACACTGAAGCCATTGTCTTTGATCTCATTTCAAATATCTCTCCCTAGTTGCTGACTCCATCCATCTTCCTGGCATCCAAGAATCAAATTGATGGAGAAACGAGAAGGGAAACTTGAAAAGGGGACCACATAGAAAACTGACCTTGTCAGTTGCTGAGAAAACTGAGACTAAAGCTGAGATTGCAAAACAAAATACCTGATTGAAACTATACAAAAGGAGACGGAGCCATTAGAGCTCAGGAGATGGTAAGTCCAGCGGTGCTATACAGGCAGGCCAAAGAAATCAAAGGCAAAATTCAGAAACTGAGAAAAGGCAAATATACAGTTGCTGCAGCTGTTTGTTACTTGAAGTAACATTGTTGGATTTATGCCATTGAGACCAATTGAGGATATTCTATAAACAAGTACCATTTTTGATGAAGCATGTGCTGATGGAACTCAGCTTGGTTTTGTTCTGCTGTTGGCTTAGATTACATCCTGGAGGAATAGCAGTTGACATTCTTCATAGAGGAAAATATGGTTTTGAAGGAATTTGTGAATGAATTGCGTTATCCATGAGCAAAATGGACTGCTGGGATCAATTCATAAAATCTATCGAGTTGTAGCTGCCATTTAATGAGTAATTTGTTCTTTATAATGGACCACAGTTTGCTTGCTAGTTCGTATTTAATGGATTCTGGGATTTAGGGTACTTGGGATTAGCTAGGATAGTATTTAGTGTTTACTTTATTTGATTCTTGTATAGTAAAAGTTCTTTTGCTTGAGCTACACAATTTTGTGGCTAAATGTTTTAAATAAATAACTAGGATTTCAGATTACTACATTAAAAAAAATTAGTTTTATTGAGTTTGTAACATTATTCCAACGTACAATTGGTCAGTTTCCCACATTTTGCCATCTGTAATCTTGATGTCATCCAAAACTCTGCTTCCCATGTCCTTACTTGAATGAAGTCCCATTCACCCCACACCAGAAGCCCTCATTGCCTCCCAGTCAAACAAAACTTTGATTTTCAAATTCTCTTCTTTCTTTACATGTCCTTCCATTGCATTATCCCTTCCCTATTTTAATCTCCAGCCACTCCACAACCTCCAACATATCTCCACTCATTTAATTCTGACCTTTGGAAACATGTACTTGACAGTACAGAGTAATCCATTAACTAATGCATCATGTCAAAACTTTGCAGTCCTATTACATGAATGGTGGTGGACAATTAAACAAAGGTTTAAAGTTTATTTATTTAAGTCACAAGTCGGATTATACTAATACTGCAATGAAGTTACTATGGAACTCTCCTAGTCACCATACTCCCGGTGCCTGTTTGGGTACACTGAAGGAGAATTTAGCTTGGCCAATGCACCTGAGCAACAAGTCTTTCAGACTTTGGGAGGAAACCAGAGCGTCTGGAGGAAACCGACACAGACATGGGGAGAATGTGTAGATCCCACGCATACAGTGACCCAAGCCAGGAATTAAATCTGCGTCCCTGGCATTGGGAGGCAGCAGTGCTAACTACTGTGCCATAAACAACTAATAGGAAGAGGAGCTTTCATGAACACCTCCCCTCTCAATGATGGTGGAGATGCGTACAAGTGACAAAGATGAAGCACTGACAACTAACTTTGACCAGAAGTGTCGAGTGGATGATTCATTTCAAGCTCCTTCTGATGTTCCATTTAGATGTGCCAGTCTTCAGTCAATTCAATTCATTCCATGGAATACCCAGGAATGGCAGGCAGCATTGGATACAGCAAAGATTATTGTACTATCAGCTGTAGTACTGATTGCTGTGTGTGAGCCAAGCTGTTCCAGTATTTTTTCAACATTCAAGTCTATCCAACAAAGTGAAAAATTGTTCACATATATATTGCCCTCAGAAAATGGGAAAATGCATTCTGACTAATTATTGCTCTAGCTATCATCGTCAATACACCTATGAAATGGCCCTTACTCATCAATGTCTGCTCACCAATGACAATGGATTCTGTGATAACCATTCAGTTCCAGACCTCTAAACAGTCATGCATATAACATGAGCAAGAACTGAATTGTAAAGATGAGGAGGAATGGTTGACCTTGACTCAAGCCAATATTTGGCCAAATGTAGCATCAGGGGTCCTGAACAAAACCAAAGTCAATGGGAATCATAGAGTCATAGACTCTTAGAAGTTAACAGCATGGAAACAGGCCCCTTGGCCCAACTTGTCCATGTCACCCAGTTTTTACGATTAAGTTTGTCTCAGTTGCTTGTGTTCGGCCCATATCCCTCTGTACCTATCTTACCCATATGTCATAGTTCAGGTCAAAAACTCCAAGTTGTTCTGTGGAGTCTCCCTGAATCATAAGTTTTGCATCTTAAATTTGGCTAGGGTAAGCATGAAATGTTTTACTTCAGCTATAATTTAAGTGACCCAAACAAAGTTTATGTAAGAATATAGTCAATAGGTATAATAATAAAATAAGCAATAACTGTTATCAATTACAAACTAAAAACAATCATGATAGTGTATTACCCTTAACAAAGATATCTACAATATTCCAATCAAACCAATCCCATAGACAAAAGATCCTTCTTACAGTTTAATATAGCACAGACTAATGTTCATGTGATAATGGAAATTGGGTCCTTTAGTTGAAATCTACAATTCTCTGGATTCACTCCAACAGTTTGAAGATAAGGAAACTTCTGAAAATACCCGAGAGACCCTGGTCCAGCCCTCAACAATAGGAGATTTTCACCTTTAGGAAAACAAATGCATTTCCAAAAATAAAAACACAGAGAGGGGGAAAACATTACTTTTTATCTTGCTGCCCATTCTAAAACTAAAACTCAAACCCAACTGTCCAAAGACACATGACTATCCTCCTAGTGATATAGAATAATAAAACTAAACTCAGAGTAAACACAAACAATCCCATTTAAACCACTTAAGTCACAATAAAATGACTCATCGCAGTCAGCAGACAACATAATGATATCAGCTAAAGCTGTGAGCTGAGAAACACAGGCTGTGAGAGCTGCAGTGATCATCATTGAGAAAAAACATCTCTTAAAGTCTTCCAGCAACCTCCATCTCTATAATATGTACGCTGTTCAAGACAGCAATATCTATGTCCCCAGGTTCCCTAACATCAATGCCTTTCTCAAAAGTAAATACTGCTGAAGAAATATTCATTTAGGATCTCGCCCATCTCTTGTGGCGTTGCACATAGCTGACTTTGGTGATCCTTAAGAGACCTTATTCTCTCCCTAGTTACTCTTTTGCCCTTTATATATTTGTCAAAGCTCTTTGGATTTTCCTTTCCCTCATCTGCCAAAACAATGTCATGTTTCCTTTCTGCTCTCTGAATTTCTCTCTTAATGTTACTCTAACAACATAAGGGATCCAGTTGATCCCAGATGCCAATATATGATACATGTCTCCTTCTTCTTCTTGACAAGGATCTCAATATCCTGAGTCATGCAGGGTTAACTATTTAGGAGCCTGTAGTACAATCCAATCAAGAAGAACTCCCTCTTCTTATTTTTCAATTCTACCTCAGTAGACGAACTCTCAGCAATATCCCCTCTCAGTACTGCTGCGATGTTCTCCCTAATCAAAAATGCAACTTCCCACCTCTCATACTTCCTGTTCTATCCTTCCTCTAGATTGGGAAAGTACCTTGGAACAATCTTTCCATTGGCTGAAGTCATCCCAACACAAAGATCGCCCATGGACTTTGAGTTCCTCAAGGGAGTGTCATTGACCAGGTCATCTTCACCTGCTTTATCAATGAGATTTTCTTCATCTCAAGTTCAGAACTAGGTGTGTTCATTCATGATTATGAAGTGTTCAGTTCTATTAGGAATTCCGTGGACACTGGAACAGTCCATGCCGATGTGTAGGAAGACCTTCAATCTTGAGCTGACAGGTAGCAATACTTGTGTCAGTCAAGTGTCAAATAACAGATAAGAAGAGAGAATCCACTCATTTCCTCTTGATTTTCAACTTTATTAACTACGCTGAATCCTCCAATATCTAAACCCTGATCCTCCCTGTTGACCAGAAATTGAACTGAGTGAACCAAGTAAGTGTGATGGCTACAAGAGCAGGTCACACGCTGGGAACTTTGCAGCATGTAACTCATTTCCTGACTCTACAAAAGCCTGTCAACCATCTGCAAAGCACAAGAATCATAGAATCTACAGTGCAGAAAGAGGCCCTTCAGCCCATCGAGTCTGCACTGATCACAATCCCACCCAGGACTATCCTCATATCTCTACGTATTTTACCCGCTAATCCCTCTAACCTAAGCATCTCAGGACACTAAGGGACAATTTTAGCATGGCCAATCAATTAAACCTGCACATGTTTGGACTGTGGGAGGAAACCGGAGCACTCGGCATGAGGAGAATGTGCAAATTCCACACAGGCAATGACCTGAGCTGGGAATCGAACCCAGGTCCCTGGAGTTGTGAAGCAGCAGTGCTAACCACTGTGCTACCGTGCTGCCCAAAATGTAAAGGGTTACTCTCTGTTACCTTGGATGATATTGCCTGGCAGCTCCATCCAGAGCAAAGCAAACTATTTGATTGGGATCCCATCCACCTGCTTAAATATTCACTGCTTCAGTCATTGGCACACAATGGCCTCAGATTTTATTATCGACAAGATCTTCTTCAGCAACTTTTTAAAGACACTTTAACAGCAACTTTCAAGCCGCCTACCTTCACCAGAGACTGAAGGGCAGCTGGCGCAAGGAAACTATCTGTAAGTTTTCATTTAGGTCACACATTTTGCTGACTTGGAACAATATCACTGTTCCTTCACTGTCACTGGGTCAAAATCTTGGAATTTCCTCCCCAACAGGAATGTGAATATATCAACACCATATGACTGCATGGCAGCTCATGAAAACCTTCTTAAAGAGTATTAAAATGGCTAGTAAATGTTGGTCTGGCCCCATTCTATGCATACATTTAAAAAGCCACCAACGTTCGATAAAAATAATTTCTTTCTTTTCTATCTTGAATACAAAGATTAAGTTTATTAGTACTTTATCTTTAAATTGATTGGTTCACTCCATGGTAGATATACTTCAAACATATTCCACAAATTGAAAATAGCAGAATCTGCATAAACAAGCAGAAGTCCTTCCAGAAACTTCCAATAATTCAGTTATTTCCAGAGCAGTGCTCCAGGCCTTAATTTTCAACCTATCAGTAGAATTTTGCCCTAGATTATCTGTTGATGCAGGCAAAGGTCTCATCAGTAAAATTGATCAATAGCAGCATGGATTCGAGTTGCAATACTGTAATAAGATGGTCTACAATATACTAGGCAATGGTCTTGTGGTATTATTGCAGGACTGTTAAACTAGCAACCAAGCTAATGTTGTGGGGATCTGGGTTGCAGATAGTGCAATTTGAGTTCAACAAAAATATCCGGAATTAAGAATCTACTGATGACCATGAAACCATTGTCAATTGTCAGAGAAACACATCTGGTTCACTGATATCTTTAGGGAAGGAAATCTGCCATCCTTATTTGGTCTGGTCTACATGTGACTCCAGAGCCAGGGTAATGTGGTTGACTCCCAACTGCCCTCAGGCAACTAGGGATGGGCAATAAATGCTGGCCAACCAGTGACACCCATGTCCCACGAGTGATTTAAAAAAAAGATTTTTATAGAAAAAATTATACCATTATAGATTCATGGAATAATAGAATCTTACAGTACAGAAGGAGGCTATTTGACTCATCCAGTCTGCAACATCCACAATCTCACCTCGGCCCTATCCTCATCACCTGACCTATGTACCATAGCTAGTCTCATTGACACGAAGGGAAAATTTAGAATCGTCAAGCCACCTAAAGTGCACATTTTTGACCTTTAGAGAAGGCTGTTGTGACTTTGACCCATATCTTCACTCCTTCATCGTTACTTGATCAAATTCCTGAACTCCCAAAGCTATCCAAATTGACTTATGGAAGTGGTTTCCACCACATCTCCAGGCAGAGTGTTCCAGATCCCAACGATCTCCCTGAGAGGAAACATTTTCCTCATCTACCCTGCTCCTCTTTTTTCCAATGATTTTTAACTCTGTAACCTCTAGCTATTAACACCCTTACCAGATGGAACAGTTTCTCTCGATCTACTTTAGTCTCATTTTGCAGCAATATGTTACCTCCTCACATTACAGTGAAGCTGAGATAACACTGCTTTACCAGAAGACCATCACTATAGTCAAGTGTGTGTGAAAGTGACACAGTTGGTAGCAATAAGGAACCAATGTCTCTTTACTGGGATTTTCACACCACATTTGTGATTACAAGGACATGTATACAGCATTAAATCGAAACATAACAGAAGTGATCTTGTGACAGTCTCGCACAACTTTAAAAAAAATTGAATAAAATCCTTCCTTCAGTTTCCATGGTTTCTTCATTTTAAAATATCCCTTCGATTTGTTTTGTTTGTTGTCCCGAATGGTGCATAACCTTAGCTTCTCTTTAACTTTACCATCGCACCAGTGAAAGGGCATCACATTCGGTATTTATCCACCTTCACAAATCTCGAAGACAATCCCAGTAAATTTCCAAAGGCCCAACTTCGGATTGCCCCTCCAGTCATTATTCTTTTGTCATGAGCATTTGGAGGGCAAGATGGCAGGAAGAGTAGGAATGCCACTAAACTGAACAATGTATGTTTTTTTTCCGCAAATAGCCAAAACATATTGCATCTCTCACCCCCCCAGTCTCCTTTCTTTTTGTTACAAGTCAAAGCGTACAGCGCTTTGACAATTCTCCAAGTCCATTGCACTGCTAGAGCACCCGAGGGCCGGGAGATACCAGCAGAGGCTGGAACTTAGTGGCGAGGTGATTAAAGTATTGAAATTTGCATTTTAATATCATTAGCAACCCCAGAGAGTTTCAGGCCTACTAGTATCTCCTCCCCTCATTCGGAACGGTTTACTCCAATGGGGTTTACAACAGTTCCTGATTAATGGGAACAGATGGTCTGATCCTACTGGAGGGGGCAGAGGCCATGGAGGCTTCTCCGCCAGGAGCCTGGAATAAGGAGCCAGCTGGACCTCTTGGCAATACCCAAGGAGCAGCTTGGATTGCCCACTAGGAATTAAGCAGTGCCAGAGAGTTGTACCTGCGAGAGGTGTAGGGTCTATTGGAGGGCCGTTTGTGGGCAATCAGTGGGAGTGGGGTTTCCTGCTGCTACTCTGCATAGGGGTTGATGGCAGAGGGAGGGAAGGAGTGATCAGGGTTGGCTATCTGGGTGGGTTCAGAGTATCAGGGCTGCTGGGTGTGTTGCAGTGGGTCAGCAAAACATTTAAAGTTTTTATCTGTTCTTTTTACTACAGAAAGTTTACTTGGTTTGTCTAGTAAAAGCAGGTGGGATAAGTACAGTAAGTAGTGTCTTTTGTCCAGAGTGAATGGTTTGCAGTCAAAAATGCTTTGAAATCACTGCTATTATGAGGATTTTGCAATTAGTGATGCATTTGAATATGTGGAGTTGCTTCAATTCTGACCGCTTTTTAACTTATATGGAAAAAAATCATTAAAGAAACAACATGCAGAACACTGTAAAAATGAGCGCTGCAGTAGAAATAGCAGCTGTTACAACATGAATGTGTCACAAGGTCAAATGTGACAGAGCTCTCGCTGTAGACAATTCCAGAATGCGTGATCTGACATGGCAGGATTTGAACATGCTTAAAGTTTGAAAAACAATCTTCTCAAGTAACAAAAATTTGAATATGACATTATCACGAAGTACAGAAACCAGATTCATAGAATTATTACAATGCAATAGGAGACCATTCAGCCCATTGGGTCTGTTCTGAAAGAGCATTTTAACCGGACCCCACACTTTTGCTCCTCTAACTCCCCAAGCCTACACATCTTGGGACACTAAGGGGCAATTTAGCGTGGCCAATCAACCTAACCAAGACATCTTTGAATGGTGTGAGGAAGTGGGAGCATCCGGAGGAAACCCAAGCAGACGCAGGGAGAATGTGCTGATTCTGTACAGACAGTCATCCAAGGCCAGAATTGAACCTAGGTCCCTGGTGCTGTAAGGCAGCAGTGCTGACCACTGAGTCACCGTGCCACCCTGAAGATTGAGCTGCTTTTCTCTGATCACATTGAGGTCCATTAATTGGATGGGTACTGAATGGGCTGGCGCTGCCAAAGGTGTTATGCCCCAACATAAATCACCATCTTCCAGTAGAGGTAGGGAAATTTTGGATATTGTCAAAAAGTTTTTACATGGAGAACATTGAATTAGTATTCATATAAAACTCTTAAAACAAAGAACAAAACAGCACGGGAAATAGGCCCTTCGACCCAACTCTCACATTTACCAACATTTCAATGCTCCAACCCAAATCAGTTTTTGAGTAATTGTGGTCACTGTTGCTGCATCACAAAATGTGGCAGCCAATTTGCATGGAGCAAGGGCGCACAAGCAGCAAACGAGATGGAGGACCATCTTTTGGAGGCGTGTCTCCAGGGTAAGGGTGTGGGGTGAGACAGTCTGTGCCATGCACGTTTTTTGTACCTTCATGCAATTAATTTACCACAATAAAGCTCCTCTCAAAACCTGAAAACATCACAGAAAGCATCCTTTTTGGATGTAACACAGCTTGATATGGCTCCTGCTCAGACCAAGACTGCAAGAAACTACAAAAGGTTGTGAATGTAGCCCAGTCCAACATGCAACCCGGCCTCCCATCCACTGACTCTATCTATAATTCCCACTGCCTTAAAAAAAAAGCCAGCATAATTAAGGACACCATGCACCCCGGACATTCTCTCTTCCTTCGGGAAGAAGATACAAAAGTCTGAGGACACACACCAACCGACTCAAAAACAGCTTCTTTCCTGCTGCCATCTGACTTTTGAATGGACTAATTCTTACATTACATTAAGTTGAGTTTTCTCTTCACCCTAGCTATGACAGTAACACTATAATCTGCACTCTCTTCTTTCCTTCTCTCTGATGTACTCTAGGAATGGTTTGCTTTGTCTGCATAATATGCAAGAAACAGTACTTTTCATTGTATCCCAATACACGTGACAATAATAGGTCAAGTCAAACCAAATCAAAAAAGCCCAGGAAGTCTGGATTTCTCTCAAGCTGTTGGGGGTTATGGTATTTTTGAACTGAACATGATGTTTATGTTGCTGAGCCTACGTGAGCATAAGGAGAAAATAATCGTAAGATCTTTTGTGTACATTGGAATTCTGTTGACATTGTATCAGCAGAGAGGAAGTCATCTGTTTGAGACAGTGGCCTGGAGTGGGACATGGCCACTTCTGTCAGGTCATTTTTTTCCCCTTCTCCCCCTCACCTCCCCCGCAAGTCTTGCAATAGCATACCCATATATGGGATTAAAGAAATGTTGAATCTCATTGTCATTGAATTACACAGTGCAGAAGGAAGCCATTTGAGTCTATATCAACCACAATCCCAAACAGGTCCCACCCCCTCAACCCCATGCATTCACCTAGCTAGTACCCCTGACACTGAGGGGCAATTTAGCATGGCCAATCCACCTAACCCACACATCACTCAGGAATAGGTGAATCCCAGGGAATCTGAGGGAGTCTAATCCTGACAGTTAAAGTGGAATTTCACCTTTCATTGAATACACCACTGATATTATTAAGGTTGGAGGAGAGGCCTCGTGGAGTTGAAGTTTGGAGATACAGACAGGAGATGCAATCAGAAACCTCCAGGCCAAAGGGTATATACCATCACTGCTCTGTCCCTTGACAAGCTGCTGATCCTGGCCCCGTATAAGACATGATGTAGAGATGCTGGTGTTGGACTGGAGTAAACACAGTAAGAAGTCTCACAACACCAGGTTGAAGTCCAACAGGTTTATTAGCAACACGTTCCGAAAGTTTGTGGCGTTTACTATCAAATAAACCTGCTGGACTTTAATCTGCTGTTGTGAGACTTCTTCCCGTATAAGACAACCATTTTTATACATTAAAATATTAAAATTTCTTCCTCTGAATTTCAATGGCCCAGGCACAGATTTTTGACTGGACAGCCAGATAAACCACACACGCTATGCCCTTCATAACATCAATCAGTTTATCCTCATTCAAGAGAGAAAAGTTTCAAAAATATATACAATTAAATCCTGTACACATTTTTTAAAAATTCATTCAAGCGATGTCATTGAGAAGGTGATGGTGCTCTGATTTCTTGAATCACTGCAGTCCATATGGTGTAGGAACACCTGATGTTAAGGAGGAAGTTCCATAATTTTGACACCATGACAATGAATGAATATATTTCCAAATCAGGGTAGTGAGTGACTTGGAGGAGTGCTTACATGAAGTTGGTGTTATAATGCTTCTTCTGCCCTTGATGGTAGTTGTCATGGGTTTGAAAGATACTAAGGTGACCCGGTGAGTTCTTATAGTACATCTTCTAGAGTGACACATACTGCTGTCCCTGTACGTCAGTAGTGGAGTTGTGAATGTTTTGTGGAAGGGATGTTAATCAAGTGGGCTGCTTTATCCTGGATGATGCAAGCATTTTGTTGGAGCTGCACTTATCCAGGGAAGGGGAGAATGCCCAATACAATCTGTGTTGTGTTAGGATAATAAGAATAAGGGCTTAAGATTTACATCGGTAAATATTAGAAATAAGGTATAGTTTCAGCTGGTTCAATGTAACATTTTTGTGTGTGGAAGGGATTTGTAGTTGGACAAAGCTGTTTGTATTTGTGGGAGTTGCTTTCAATTCCAACTGGTATTCCATTATGCTTAGAGAGGACTGTGGCATGAAGAATAAATAAACCAGCTGGTGTTCCTTGTAAGGAACCAAAATAAAGCTTTTAATTTTTAATTTTAACTGAAAGCTAGGGCAGTTAAAGATCTGTAGAGAGTGAGAAGGCAGCTTTCACAATCCAACTAGAAGCTATTGGCTTGCAAGGCTTGAGAGTGAATGTATTACTCAGCTTTGCTGTAAGAAAAATCATACCATGAAGTCATGCTCATCTAAAGAACAGCTGGTTAAAGAAACTAGAGAAATGAAATTTTCCACAAGACTGGAATTAACAGAACTGAGGAAACTGGGAACTAAGTGGCACAATGTTCAGTATAAGGACAAAGAGTTGGATTGTGAGAGGCTCAGAAGACATTTGCAGTCGTGCTGAGGCTTATGAGAAATTACTAAAGTTTGGGAGACCTTATTTGAAACAATAGTAAAAGTCAATTGAGACAAATAAATCCACGGGGGATTGGTGTAAAACGTTGAACTGGATTCACTGTTAAAAGTGGAATGAAAGCTTTGTTTAAAAATGTCAATTGTAAAACATGGACTGGATTTCAGAACGCAAACTGCCAAGGGTAAGTATTATTATGAAAAATGATTTGTAAGTGTGTTTTTGCGAGTGGAGTTTGGATATTGTCTTGTGACAATCATCTAGGGGGATCCTGAGGAGAAAATCATCAGCATTAAGGGTAAAGAACAAAGAGAGGTACAGCACAGGATCAAGCCCTTCAGCCCTAAAAATCTGTGCCAACCTTGATGCCTTAACTAAATTTAAAAAAACCTTCTGCCCTTACTCAATCCATATCGTTCTATTCCTCCCCTGTTCATGCACTCATCCAGATACCTCTTAAATGTTGCTAATGTGCCTGCTTCCCCTCTCTCCTCTGGAAGCGCGCTCCAAGCATCGATCATTCCCTGTGTGCAAACCTACCCCCCTGTCCCCACCGCACATCTCCCTTAAACCTCCTCCCCTCACCCTGAACTTGAGCTCAGAGAGGGGTGTGATAATGATGAATCGGTGCTTCACGATCACCAGCTGATTTGTACGGACTTGTGACAGTTTGCAGGCAACCTTCTCAAATGTGGAAAACATTCTGAAAATATTTTTAACATCCCAAATATTTCTGGTGAATGTTCCTTCTCGGCATGGAAGAGAATGAAAAAATACTTGCGAAGTATGATGAGTCAGGAAAATTTGGCAATTCTGCAATATTGACAGTTAAAAATGTGTCTTTACAAGACTTTGCCTATCGATGATTTTTGTGAAAAAAAGTGTAGGAAAAAGTCATAAATTACCATGCCAACAAGGAATGAAGCAAGAAAATCTTAAAAGTCTGTCCCTTGACCATGTTTGCTTGTTTAAATTCTGTTTTCAAAAGGGGCCATTTGATGATCTGATGTTTTCTGCAGGCGAGATCATAAAATCCCACCCAAAGCGAAGGGAGATTTCTGTTCTGATAACTTTGACTGCCCCAATTCCAGGGCGGGCGAAATAGTAGGCTTTTGGCCAATGGCTGCCAGTCACATCTCAATCATTCTAACCACATCCCACATTTACCCCGCTAATCCCTTAATCTACAATCTTTGGACACTAAAGGGCAATTCAGCTTGGCCAATCTACCTAACCTGGACATCTTTGGACTATGGGAGGAAACCAGAGCACCTGGAGAAAACCCACACAGAAATGGGGACAATGTGCAGACTCCACACTGTCATTCCAAACCGAAACTGAACCCGAGTCCCTGGCGCTGTGAGGCTGTAGTGCTAACCACTGTGCCAAAGTCCTGCCCATGAACTATCCATGACCATCTTGGCTGTCATCCTGACAGGAGGCAGGCTTGAATTGCAATTCAGAAATGACAGGCTTCAATTTTGGTTTGGGATCACTGTGTGGAGTTTAGAGGCTCTCCCTGTATTGTGTGAGTTTCCTCCAGGTTCTCCAGTTTCCTCCCACAGTCCAAAAATGTGCAGGTTAGATGGATTGGTCATGCCAAATTGTCCCTTAGTGTCAGAGAGATTAGTAAGATAAATATGCCTCCAAACTCCACACAGTGACCCTAAGCCAGAATTGAAGCTGAGTCCCTCTTGCTGTGAGGCAGGAGTGTTAACCACTGTGTCACCGTGCCACATCAAGGTACAAGGAGATAAGTAGTACTTCGCTTATCTGGCACTCATTTTGGCAGACTGCTAACAGGTGTATGCCAAGTGGAATTTTAAGGGATAAGTGCTACATAAAAGGAATAACTTTGCTGTTGATTTTAATTCTCAATCTGGTTGGCTGAGTTCTGGCTTGGTTCATGTTGTTCAGTGGAAATTTCAAGTTTACACTGCCATCATAAGTTGGCATTGTGTGTTGAAGCATTGGAAGGCAACAAAGTTTGAACATCCACACCTCTGGGTTTCTGATCTGAGCTGAACTCGGCAAGAGAATGTCAGGCAATCTCTCTCTGGTATCTTCTTCCAAGAAAATCACTCAAGCTGTCCTCAAAGAACATTAAAGAATGTCCTTTCTGTGTGATGTAGAAATAAGTAAGGAGCATGTTAAGAGCATATGCCCTCTTGTTAAAAACATCTCAAACCCTGTCAAGTAGCTTCACAAAAGGCTGATTAAACCTCAAGTCCAATTAGCTCAGAGAGTTTGAGCGACGTGGCATGGAGAATCTTTGGTGCATGTGTTTCAATGATCAGGAATCATTCAAGCGTATGTTACTCTGTCAAACACTACTGGAAGTTAAAGTATTTTTTTTAAAAGCAGGACAGGATTTCCTGTCCTCAATTAAGCTTGTCTAACTCACCAATTGACGCAGCCATATCTCTGACTGCCTCTGCAATTCCTCTCTTTATTTGTTCTCCAAATATAGCCGATGTTGGAAAGGCCACATTTACTGCCCACACCTGCTGTTCCACTGTTTGCAAAAAAATGCACCTGGCATCTTCCTCAGTTTGGAGCCAAGGCAACTTTATCTTTCCTCGTAACTTTTGTAATTCCACGGTGACAGTGACAAAATGTAACTTTATTGAAACGAAGCTTCAATTACTGTCTTCTTGCAGCTGCTGGTTTTGACTCTTCGCCAACATTGCAACGCAACTTCTGCACATCTAACTTTTCACCCCTCTTCCGTCTGCTGACATGGTTGCAAACCCTCCCAAAGGTTATTTTTGGCTGATTTTTTAAAAAATTCTCCAACTGTGAAAGTGAAGTTCTTAGAGGAAATCTCTCCATTCTAGTGTCTTAAAGTTCTGTCGTTTGCAGGTTTCGGACCCTTAGTGCTGTTGGCCTCCATCAGATATCTAATCCTGATGCCACTGTTTTTTATTCCTTCGTGGGACATAGCTGGCCAACAGTTATGGCCCATCCCTAGTTGTTAGAGGACAATTGAGAATTAACCACAATGCTGTGGCGCTGGAGTCACATGTAGACCAGACCAGTTAAGGATGGCAGATTTCCTTCCCTAAAGGATGTAAATGAGTCAGGTAAGTTTTTCCAACAATCAACAATGGTTTCATGGTCATCAGTAGGTTCTTAATTTCAGATTTTTTTATTGAATTCAGATTCCACCATTTGTCACAGTGGGATTCGAACTGAGATCCACAGAACATTAGCTGAGTTTCTGGATTAATAGTCTTGCGATAATACCACTAGGCCATTGCCTCCCCAGACATCCTGCACATCATCTTCAATATGAATGCTTTCAAATTTAATCAAGAACCATACTGCCTCCCATACAATATCCTTTATGCATAATCTACCTTCCTTACATTCATTCTCTTCCTAATGTTCTGGGATTATGCACTTCTAAGCAAGTTACCATCACACAGCTTCCCGTCCAAGCTTTGTTCATGGTTAATTAGCTTCCTTTCAGATTATTTTATCTATGGTTGCGTTGACAGCTCACCTCCATCTTCTCTCCAGAGACCTTCCCTTTTCTCCTGTACTAAGTGACTTCACAACAAAAGCCTCCTCCATTCATTTTGACAATTTGCTGATGACTCCACCATGGATTCATCAACTTTATTCAGATCACGCTCCCTCCAATCTTGAATAAGATGGCTGAATCACATAATCTCCATTTCCTCCATACTCTTTATTTGATCCAATTTGGTGAATGTAACAGCAAAAGGAAAGAGAAAGTAGACATTGGATTAGTCCCACAAATCTTGCTTACAGGCTGTTGGAATGATCTTTTCGACCCTTTCAGTAATGTACTATTTGTTTGTGTCGCTTTAAACAGTGACTGATGATAATAACCCATCAGTTCCAATGGCTTTTGTCAGATCTTGCTTGTAAAGCCTTTGTGAATTGGGTTTTAATGGTATACAACAGAGCTGTTATCCAACAACATGCTCTCCTCCAACTACATGTCTTTTCAGGAGGATCTGCAATCCTTTGGAGTTAGGAAGAGTGAGGGATTACTTGATTGAAGTATCTAAATACTGAATGGAAACAGAAAAATGCTGGAAAATCTCAGCAGGCTCTATTCTCTCTCCCGAAGTGCTGTCAGACCTGCTGATAGTTTCCATCATTTTTCTGTTTTTGCTTCAGATTCCAGCATCCGTGGCATATTGCATTTATCTTAAATATTGAATGCATTGACAAGGTGGGCATGGAAAGGATGTTTCCTCTTATAGATGAGTCCGAAACTAAGGGTGGAGGTGGATCAGTTTTAAAATTAGTGGTCACCCTTATAAAACAAAGACGAGAAAAAATCTTTCTACAAATTAAAAGAACTGTGTGACTTTGGAATTCTCTGCCTCAGAAGGCAGTGGGAGTCAGGGGTCATTGAGTCTTGTTAAGGCAGAGGTAGGTTCTTGATAGGTGAGGGAATCAACGTATATCAGGGTTAGATGGAACTGTGAAACTCAATGCAAACAGATGAGCCATGATCCTGTCGAATAGCAGAGCAGGTTCAAGGGGCTAAATGATCTACTTCTGCTCTTATTTCCTATGTTTGTGTCTTACGAATGAGCAAAGTACCCCAACTTCGTAAAGTCAGCAAATTTTCAGTAGAATAATCCCTGAGTAAAGTTATCCTGTTCCATGCAGCATAGGCAATGGTTGAGTTAAACTGCATGTTTTTTCCTTTCCTATTTTCCTTTTCAGTTTGAGAGTTCTTCTTCAGGAATTCAGCATCGATTGCATTTAGTTCTCTCGAAGAGAACCTCCCATTTTTGCAGCTGCGTAAACAGAAACAGGCCGGTTCATCCAGTAGGTCCGTGCTATGTTTATGCCCTTCATGAGCCTTGATACACCCATCTTCATTTATTTTTATTCCCTATCATCCTATCCTAATCCTTTGTCCTCATCTGTTCATTAAATCCATTTGGACAGAGATCTCTTCATTTCATACCCATAAGTTTAAGTTTAAATAAGGGAATTGCTTCCCTGTGTTACACGCTAGTCACTCGCTAACAAAATAGGCATGGCAAAACTTGGTGAAATATAAGAAATCTACATTCATCTTGGATATTAAAAACCCTCAATGCAAATTTGCTAATCTTTCAGTGAAACCATTCTGAAAAAAAACAACTCTGTGCCTTTAGCATCGAATTAAATATTTTAAGTTAAATTAAGTTTTAATTTCCTTTATTAATGTCACAAGTAGGCTTACATTAACACTGTAATGAAGTTACAGTGAAAATCACCCAGTCGCCACACTCCAGCGCCTGTTCATGTTCACTGAGGGAGAATTTAGCACGGCCAAGGCACATCTTTCAGACTGTGGGAGGAAACCGGAGCACCCAGAGGAAACCCATGCAGACACGGGGAACACATGCAGACTCCACACAGACAATGACCCAAGCTGGGAATCAAACCTGGGCCCCTGGCAATATGAGGCAGCAGAACTAATCACTGTGCCACCATGCTGCCATTTCGGTATAGATGCTTATCACTTTGCCAAAGTTCAGAGTTCACCACCAGGAGTCCAAAGATTTATAGTTAAATTGCTTAAACTCTGAGAATTGAGGATTCTGAGAATTTTAGTTGTGGAATGTCCTGGAGTTTTTTGTGTTTTCATTGCCCGATCAACAGTAAGAATTTATATATTTCAAAGAAAAACAAGAATATGCACAAATAAAACATGCCACATCCCGAAGAGAGATGTCAAAGTGTTTCAAAGAAAATTACTATGAAAAATAGTGACCTGTGCAGTCACAACGAGCAACCACAGCAGAAATAATCAGTTAATATGTTTTTTAATGTTCATTATGAATGGAATGTTGGCCAAGCCACAAATATGACATTGAATTCTTAACATGCAACCGAACCAGCAGATGGGACCTCAGTTCATCTCATCTGAAGGTTGGCACTTCTAACGATACTGGAATAACTTCAGAACTTCAAAGCTGTAATGGGTATTGGTGTATCTGCTTCAACCTGAAGCCTTCTGATTCAGATTGAGTAATACCCACTGAGTCAAGCTGACATTCCACTCATTTCTTCATAGAATCATAGAATCACTAGACTGCAGAATGACACCATTTGACCCATCAAGTCTGCACCAACCATAACCCCATCCAGGCCCTATTCCTGTAACCCCAATATTTACCCTGCTAATACTCTTGATACTAGGGTCAATTTAGCATTACCAATCAACCTAACACATGCATCTTTGGACCGTTGGGGTTAAGCACCACTTGTTTGGTTGGAGTTCTTGGCAAAAGTCCACCAGTTTTAAAAAAGTCAATATTAAAAAGTAGGTTATACAGGAGAAAGTTCTGACATCTAGACTGAAGTGACACTGGCACTATAGGAATGCAATTACAATATTTTTCTGTACTCGAGGATAGATCACATGGATCAAATCCAACTTCTGTTCATCTCAGACAGTCAAATTCAGACATGGGGAGAATGTGCAAACTCCACACAGACAGTGGCCAGAGGCTGGGATTGAACCAGGTCCGTGGCACTGAGAGGCAGTAGTGCTAACCACTGTGCCACTGTGTCACCCATTGCCCTTTTTCTGCATGAAAAATCAGACAATTGGGAGGATATGCATTAGGGCCTTCCACCATCTTTGAAAAATCAGAAAATGGGATGCTTAAAAAATTGACTTATGGGATGTAGGCCAATATTTATCACCCAACCCTAGTTGCCCTTCAGAAAGTGGTCTTGAACTGGTGCAGTCCCTGGGGTTTAGATACACCTACAGTGCTATTAGGCAGGGAGTTCCAGGATTTTGACTCAGATTTTGAAGGAAGGGTATGTGATTTCAAGTGGAGTTTTCAGGTGGTGGTATTCCCAGGTATCTGCAGCTCTGGTCCTTCTAGATGGTAGTGGTCATAGTTTGGAAGGAACCTTGGTGAGTTCCTGCAGTGCATCTTATGGATAATGCATACTGTCACTGTTTGTCGGTGTGAAAGGGATTGAACGTTTGCATTGAACTGGACCAGTCATTTAAATACATAGCAACAGAGGAATGATCATCTCAACCACTACTATCTTCCTTTGTGTCAGATATGAATTCAACCAGCAGAGGATTTTCTACCTGTTCCAGTTTTGCTAAGGTTCCTTGATGCCACACTTGGTTAAATATTGCCTTGATGTCAAACTCAGTGACTCTCACTTCACTTCTGGAATTCATCTGTCTTGTCCATGTTTGAAGAAGACTGTAATGAGGTCAGGCAAAACTCAAACTCAGCATCTGTTAGAAGGTCCTTACTGAGTCTGTGCCACATGATAGCACTGTTAGTTACCTCTTCCATCGCTTTACTCATAGTCAAGAATAGCCTAATTGGATGGTCATTGCCTAAGTTAAATGTATCCTGTTTTTTGTGCACAAGACATACCTGGGCAATCTTACACTTTGCCGATTAGATGCCAGTGTTGGAGTTACATTGGAACACCTTGGCTAGAGGCAGGGCAAGTTCTGGAGTAGAGGTCTTCAACATTATTGTCAGAATATTGACAGGGCCTATTGGCTTTTCAATATCTAGTGCCTTCAATCATTTTTCAATATCATATGGAGTGGATCAAATTGGCTGAAGACTGATATCTGTGGTATTGCGGATGCCCAGAGGAGGCTGAGTTGTATCATCCACTCATCACTGTTGTCTGAGGATTGACGTGAATGCTTCAGCCTTATCTTTTTGCGATGATGTACTGGGTTGCTCCATCATTGGCTCCTCCAGTGAGTTGTTTAATTCTTCATCACAATTCACAACTGGATGTAGCAGGACTGCAGAGCCTAGATCTGACCCATTGGTTGTGGAATTGATTAGCTCTGACTGTGACTTGCTGCTTTTTTGGCACAAAAATAGTCCTATGTTGTAGCTTTACTGGATAGACACCTCAATTTTAGTAGTGCCTGGCGTTGCTTTTGTCATTCCTTCCTGCACTCTTCAATGGTGCATGAAATGGATTTACAATAGATTGAGGAATTAGCATCATTTCCTAGATCCCCAGATGTTTGGAGTAATCTTCCATCTTGAACATTGAGACACCCACACTGAATCGAAGGAGTGAGACCTGCCATATCACCCATCAGGCAGTTAAATGGCATGTCTTCTTCCAGACTAAGGAGCCTGGATGATGGCATTTTTCGTGCCAAGAATTGCCAGCCAATCAGAGGCCAGCATCTGTTGCACATGGCAGTGCAACAGCCACTGGAAATAATTTCTTAGATAGTTATTAATTAGCCGCTAAGAGACTGACTTGTGTAGAGGGAGGATCAGAAGTATGACTATGGACCATGGACCTGATCCTCAGATCTTAACTTCCAATAATGGCATCAACTATTGGTCCTGATACCAACCAAATTGTCAGGCCTGCCTTCATCCTTCCTCACCTTCTGTGGGGTGTTTAGCAACTGTGTTAATGGCCTCAAACACTAGAACATGGAACATAGAACATAGAACAATACAGCACAAACAGGTCCTTCGGCCCACGAGTTGCGCCAATCACATCTACCAATCCACAGACCTATCTATAACCCCCAATCCCATTCGTTTCCATATACTCATCTAGAAGTCTTTTAAAAGACCCCAGCGAGTTTGCCTCAACAACCTCTGACGGCAGCCGATTCCATTCACTCACCACCCTCTGAGTGAAAAACTTACCCCTAACATCCCCTCTGTATTTGCTTCCCTGCATCTTAAATCTGTGTCCTCTCACAGTGACCATTTCAGCTCGGGGAAATAGTCTCTGAGAGTCCACCCTATCTATTCCTCTCAACATTTTATAAACGTCTATCAGGTAGCCTCTCAACCTACCTCTCTCCAGTGAGAAGAGTCCCAGCTCCCTCAACCTATCTTCATAAGGCCTGCCTCCCAATCCAGGCAGCATCCTTGTAAATCTCCTCTGCACTCTCTCAATAGCCTCTACATCCTTCCTATAGTGAGGCGACCAGAACTGCGCACAATACTCCAAGTGGGGTCTGACAAGGGTCTTACAGAGCTGCATCATTACCTCCTGACTCCTAAATTCCATTCCTCAATTAATGAAGGCCAGTATACCATACGCTTTCTTGATCACTTACTCCACCTGTGAGGCCAATTTAAGAGTCCTATGGACCAGGACCCCGAGATCCTTCTGCTCTACAACACAGCTAAGACTCCTACCCCTTATATTGTATCCTTCATCCCATTATTCCTGTCAAAATGGACCACTACACATTTATCCGCGTTGAAGTCCATCTGCCACTTCTCCGCCCAGTCTTGCATCCTGTCTATGTCCTGCTGCAACTAATGTACTAATCACATATTGAGGGATGATAATAAACTTTTGCGTTCTTTGTTGATGAACAACAGACTACTGATTTGATTTGATTTGATTTATTATTGTCATATGTATTAGAATACAATGAAAAGTGTTGTTTATTGTGTGCTGTATAGACAAAGCACATCATTCAAAGAGAAGGAAAAGAGAGGTATAAAATGTAGTGTGACAGTCATAGCTAGGGTGCAGAAAAAAATCAATTTAATATGAGGTAGGTCTATTCAAAAGCCTGATGACAACAGGGAAAAAGCTGTTCTTGAGTCAGTTGGTACGTGACGCCAGACTTTTGCATCTTTTTCCCAATGGAGAAAAGTGGAAGAGATTGTGTCCAGGGTGTATAGGGTTCTTGATTATGTTGGCTGCTTTCCTGAGGCTTCAGGAAGTGTAGACAGAGTTAATGGATTGGAGGCTAGTTTGAGTAATGGATTGGGTTTTATTTACGACCCTTTTGAATTTTCTTGTGGTCTTGGACAGAGTAGGAGAAATACCAAGCTGTGATACAACCAGAAAGAATGTTTCCTATGGTGCAACTATAAGAGTTGGTGAAAGTTATAGTGGACATGCCAAGTTTTCTTAGTCTTTCAAGAAAGTAGACCATTAGTACATGGCTACAGGAGAGCTCTGCATACACATACTGTTCGGTGGTCAAAACTGCTCCAACTGCTGTGTCACATGTTGCCTTGTATCACTTCCTGTGGTATGATGTATTTTGACTATATACGTATCGTTGATATGCTAACCAGATCACTGCATTGCTTACATCAAATATCACAATACCGGTGACCCTCAAAATGAAAACACTTTTTCTGAACAATTTCATGGTGAATTATAGGCAACAAATGCAGTAGCTCACAAAATACAGCCCGCCAACCATTTGCCTAGAACCAAATATTTTGGTGCGCCTACCATGTAGTGATACCCATCTGTGAAGTCACTTGACAACCTTCTGTGTCGAAATCAACTCAATATGTTTTTCTCGTAAATTATTCATCAAAGGAAAAATAACCTGGAGGGAGCCACTGCTAATATGTACAGCTGACACTTCTCCAGCAGAGAAGTTTGGAGAGAAGTGAAAAATGTGGATGATCATTGCTTAAGTCTGGAGGGCAATAAGTATCAGGAGTCAAATTAGCGCCAATTATACTAGAACAGGTAATAGAAATAAACAAGTGCATTGAGAGTTGAAATAAAGGATCTCTTCTGTTATTGTGCATGACTTTCACAACATGAGTTTTCCTAAGATAGATGAAATTTGCTTTCTTACTCTGATTTATTGGTGGCACCGTGGCTCAGTGACTAGCATTGCAGCCTCGCAGTGTCAGAAACTCGGGTTCGATTCACAGCTTAGATCACTGTCTGTGCAGAGTCTGCACATTCTCTTCGTGTCTATGTGGGTTTCCTCCGGCTGCTCCGGTTTCTTCCCATAGTCCAAAGATGTGCTGGTTAGTTGCATTGGCCATGTTAAATTCTCTCTCAGTGTACCTGAACAGGCACCGGACTGTGGTGATTTTCACAATTAACTTCATTGCAATGTTAATAAATAAACTTTAAACTATAAAACCCATAATCTGTCTGAGGATTAAACTCGTACAGGAGATGCATATTCTACATAATCCTCACAGCGGTGAGACACCACAGTTATCCTTCAGGATTGAGAATCCAGTTGACCAAAGGAATCATAGAATCATACAATGCAGGAGAACCCCTTTGGCCCATCTAATCTGCAAGAAACACCTAAACTTACACCTAATCCCATTTACTAGCACTTGGTCTATAGCCTTGAATGTTGAGTGCTCATCGAGCTACTTTTTAAAGGTTGTGAGGAAACCCGCTTCTACCACTCCCCCAGGCAGCACTCAGTAAAGTCTGGCAACACCAATTTTAAATCCAACCGATTTATTTGATAGTAAATCTGCGAGCTTTCAGCCTTTGTGGTCTTCATCAGGCGATTCCAGACAGTCCATTGTCCAACAAACACAATCCAATCTTCCTTGATTACTTAATATTCCATCCCAGACAGCATCCTGGTGAATTATAGGATATAGAGGAGGGAGGCTGCACATGGAACAGGAAAGGATGGAGTGGGAAAGAATAAAAGAAATCACTAAATAATACAATGATCAAATGCACCGTTGTGATTGATTACTGCACTCCAATGTGGAAACATCTGTAGCATTACTGAAACCACATTATACTGGAATCGTTTCCTTGAGGGCCAGGCTTGGCAGTCAATTCATCCAATAATCCACCTGAATAACTGAAGAACAATTTATGCAATGTTAGGGAATGCATAGAACCAAACACTGTTAGTTAGCAACAAGTTAGTCACAAGGGGACATAGGTTCAAGGTGACGGACAGGAGATTTCGCGGGGATGTGAGGAAGAACATTTTTACTCAGAGGGTGGTGACAATCTGGACTGCCCTGACAGATTATGGAGGTGAGTTGCCTCACATCCTTTAAAAAGCACTTGGATGAACACTTGGCACATTATAACATACAGGGCTATGGGCCAAGTGCTGAAAGATGGGATTCAATGTGGGCTGAAGGCACTTTTCTATGCTATATGATTCTATAATTCTATGAACCGTACCAAATCCACAGTGACTATGTACTCTATTTCTTTCCATGATAAAAAGACTTGACAATACTACATTTCCACTATAAAAATTAAGATTAAATGTGGGCAGCAAGGTGGCACAGTGATTGGCACTGCTTCACAGTGCCAGAGACCCATGTTCAGGCTAGGTGGATTGGCCATACTAAATTGCCCCTTAATGTCCAAAGATGTATAGGTTAGGGAGATTAATGAGGTAAATGTATGAGCTGCAGGAGTAGGTCAGGGGATAGGGGATGGGGGTAGATGTTGTTTCAGAAAGTCAGTGCAGACTCAATGGGCCAAATGGCCTCCTTCTGCACTGTAGGGATTCTATGGAACATATTAAATATAATGGCCCTACGTATCTGCGAACTGTAATTCCTTAGCTAGTCCTACGTTGTGCTGAATCACTGAATCCAGCAAGGACCCCTTCCCACATTTGACAGGTCAGGCGAAAAGCATGTTATTTACATAGGTAAAGAGGATGATCCAATCATTAGAAAAATAAAAAATGTCCCTTCTTTACAGCTACTGACAGCTTTTCCTGCCCAGGCTTTTCGTGCCTGAGTGAGCACTGGAGTCTAGAATCGAGAGATACAATCTCCAAATAAGGGGGAGGACCATGATGGGGAGGAATTTCTTCACTCGAAGTGTGGTGAATTTTTGGAATTGTCTATTCTAGAGGGCTGTGAACACTCAGTCTTTACTTAGGATCAGGATGGAGATAGATAGATTTTTAGATTTTAAAGATATGGTGATAGCATGTGAAAACAGCCTCGAGGTAAAAGATCAGCCCTGGTCTAATGGAGCAGACATGAGGGGCTAAGTGGCCTCCACCTGCTCCTATTTCCTATGTTCCTATTCCTTCCTCTGACAATCATAGCTTCAGTTTACAGGTACCTTTGGACATGTTGCATGGCAATGGCATTCTCCATGGCAATGCATCTACCAATCAGAGTCCGCTCACCAAGCAATCAGTATTTGCTTTCTATTATTAATTTGTTGATGAGTATTATGTTGTGGATTTCCCTCGCATTGACTTCTTATAATTGTCCTGGTAAATGCAAGATAGAAAGCCTCACCAGAAATATTTCTTTTATCAGCAATGGATAGCATGGATTATAGGAGGCGATGGCCTAATAATATTATTGCTAGACTCTTAATCCAGAAACTTAGCTAATGTTCCGGGGACTTCGGTTCGAATCCCATCATGGCATATAGTAGAATTTGAACTCAATAAAAATATTAAGAATCTACTGATGATTATGAAACATTGTTGATTATCGGAAAAAGCAAACCATTCAATAATGTCCTCTAGGGAAGGAAATCTGCCATCCTTACCTGGTCTGGTCTACATGTGACTTCAGAGCCACAGCAATTTGGATGACTCTCAACTTCCCTCTGGAATGGCCCAGCAATTTCAACTCAATTCAAGGGCAACTATAGATTGATAATAATACTGGCCAGCCAGTGACACCCGTGTCCCATAGGTGAATAAAAAAAAATCAGGAAAGTCAGCATGAATTTAGCAATGCTAAAATATCCCTCAGTGTATTGAACAGGCTCTGGAGTGTGGCAACTAGAGGATTTTCACAGTAACTTAATTGCATTATTAATGTAAGCTGACTTGTAACTAATAACTAAACTTTAAATTTAGGTATCTTTACACTGGAACACAGAAGGGTGAGTGGAGGACCACTGAGGATCACTCCTCACCCTTTCCCTGTAACCCCACACATTTATCGCACTAATCCCTTAACCTTCACATCTTTGGTCACCAACGAGCAATTTAGCACGGTCAATCTTCCTAATCTGCACATTTTTGGACTGTAGGAGGAAACCCTTGTAGATACGGAAAGGAAACCCGTTTAGACATGGGGACAATGTGCAAACATCACACACACAGTGACCCAAGACTGTAACTGAACCCAGATCCCTTGTGTAGTGAGGAGAAGCATTAACCACCATGTGGTCATATTTCACGAGTTAAAGGCTCTTGTTTTTTTGCATTATTTTAACAGAGCCACCAACTGTGGTGAGGTGGGTAGTGGAGGAGAAGGGAGGCGTGGAGAAGGGAAACACACTTTTCAATTCATCGACATATCTATGTATGTAATGAACCAAATCTTGCTGATGGGTGACTGAAGCGAATACATTTTGTTCAGCTTTCATTCTCGTGTTCTTTTTTTCTGACAGTTGTTAAGCTTGGCCCTCAAACATTTTTAACATAATAACATTTCTTTCCAACCCGATCATACATTTTTGCATGTGTAGAGTGTGCAGAATAAGGATGTCAGCCTGCTTCACATGTTCCCAGGTGCCTATTATTCCACTTCACCAGCGGAATCATTCTTTCCCCCAATAAAACAAGGATGGAATTATTCCACACAGCACAGAGAAGGTACTCATACGGACTGCTGTTTCCTCATTAAGATTTGAATTTATATACTATTGTTATGCCAGTTTTCTTTTTGATTAGATGTGGGTCAGTAGCCAAAAGCAGCAGGTGTAAGACTTTGATGCTACCTGAAATCTGATATCTTTCAATGACAATTCCAGCACAGATTTCTCACCGGAACAGAATCCATCCGTGTCCGTTCATTTCAACACAGCAGCAGATACCCATTGAAGAATGAGCTCATTTCTGAAACAATGGGGCAAGCTTCAAGAAAGTTCCTTTATCACTCTAGGTGAATCTTACAAATTTTTATTCTGAGGCAGGACAAGTAAGATTGAACAACTACCTTAATTCTCCAAGTGTCTGCGTTTGAAACACTGGGACAACTTGATAAGATACAAAAGTCTCAGGTAATGTACCAACGGACTCAAGGACAGCTTCTTCCCTGCTGTTGTAGGACTTTTGAATGGACTTCCCTCGCATTAAGTTGATCTTTCTCTACACCCTAGCTATGACTAGCTATGTGCATAGATCCCTGAAAGTTGGCAATCAAGTTGATAAGGTTGTTAAGAAGGCATACGGTGTCTTAGCTTTTATTGGTAGGGGGATTGAATTTCGGAGCCGCAACGTCATGTTGCAACTGTACAAAACTCTAGTGCGGCCGCACTTGGAGTATTGTGTACAGTTCTGGTCCCCACATTATAAGAAAGATGTGGAGGCATTGGAGAGGGTACAGAGGAGGTTTACCAGGATGTTGCCTGGTATGGAGGGCAGGTCTTATGAAGAGAGGCTGAGGGATTTGAGGTTGTTTTCGTTAGAAAGAAGGCGGCAAAGAGGAGACCTTATTGAAACATATAAGATGATTAGAGGTTTAGATAGGGTGGACAGTGATAGCCTTTTTCTAGGATGGAGAAAGCTAGCACGAGGGGACATAGCTTTAAATTAAGGGGTGGTAGTTATAGGACGGATGTCAGAGGTAGGTTCTTTACCCAGAGGGTGGTAAGGGTATGGAATGCCCTGCCTGCTGCAGTTGTAGATGCGCCAAGTTTGGTGGCGTTTAAGAGGTTAGTAGATAAGTTTATGGAGGAAAGGGGAATGGTTTAGGTTAGAGGGTTATTGCTTGTTCCTAATTGGTCGGCGCAACATCGAAGGGCCTGTTCTGCGCTGTAATGTTCTATGCTCTATGTGCTATGTTCTATGTAACACCATACTCTGCACTCTCTCCTTTCCTTCTCTATGAATGGTATGTTCTGTACAGCACGCAAGACACAATTTTTCACTGTATACTAATACATGTGACAATAATAAATCAAATCAAATCAAATCAAAATGTTGATCATCATCCAGAAGAGGTGATGGCCTTATCACTGTATTATTAATCCAAAAACTCAGTTAATGATCTGAGGACACAGGTTCAAATCTCACCACGCCAGACGATGTAATTTGAATTTAATAAAAAATACCTGGAATTAAATATCTACGGATGAGCACAAATCAATTGTTGGGAAAACGCATCTGGTTCACTTATGTCCTTTAGACAAGGAAATCAGCCATTCTTACCTGGTCCAGCCTCTAGAGCCACATCTAACTCAACTGCTGTCCAAGGACAATAGGGATGGGTAATAAATACTGGCCAGCCAAGGACACCCACATTCCACGAATGAATAAAATTAATTATTTAAGGTCATCATGAGGTAGAGATGTTGTTGTTTTAAATCTTATTGCATGTCTGTTATAATTCCAGATCTGTGTTCCATGTGATCCAAAGGCTAAAATCACTTGACCAGTGAGGCTGTGATATAAACACTGGAGAGATAACCTGCCATCTTGAGAAGGATGATGTCAACAAGGAAATCACTTTTTTGTTGTTACTTATGTTTTCCCTGTCTCTTGGAGGTGCTGATTCATTTTTCCAAGGGTGCCTCATCGTGTGAAACCATTCTTCACAAGTGACCATTGCAGAGAGTATCAGTGGATTCCTGACTGGTGGGAGAAGTGTTGTTAAGGGAAGGTGAGAGAGTGGTATCACAGAATGGGTCACAGCCTGATACCAGCATCTCAAGCATTGCAAGATGATCGTACCTTAAGATGCAGGGGCAGAGTAAACCATTCAGCCCATCCAGTCTGCTCCATCGTTCAATCGGTTCATGACTGATCTGAAATGATTAAAAATCTCTCCATCTCAGTGTTGAACATACTTAGTGACTCAGCCTCCATAGCTCTCTGCAGTTAAGAATTCCACAGATTCACTTCCCCTAAGAGAAGAAACCTTGCTTGTCTCTGAGTTAAACATGCTGAGATTATGCCCTCTGGTCATAAACTCTCCCCTAAGGGAAAGCAACCTCTCAATATCTACCTTGTCAAGCCCCTTGAGAATCTTACATTTCTCAATAAGATCACCTCTCATTCTTCTAAACTTCAAAGAGTACAATCCTAACCTACTTCATAAGAAAATCCCTCCATAACTGGGATCAATCTCATGAACCTCTCTGGGCTGCCTCCAAAGCCAGTATGTCTTTCCTTAGATCAGGAAACCAAAAATGTTTACAATATTCCAGGTGTGGTCTAACTCATGCCTTGTGTAGATTTAGCAAGATTTCCCTATATCTGTATGAATATTGTGTACAGGAATCATGACAGATTTCTTCTGTTAAACCCAACTTGGAACATAACCATACAGGATCCCTACAACAGTATTTAACTGGAAAGGGCTGATATGTACTGAGGAGCTATAGAAATGCACATTTCGAATGTCGCTGAGATGAGCAAGATCGAGATTCAAAATTTCCTAGTTGGCTAGGGAAAAGAATGTGTTCTGAGCTGTTAACTTTTCCCTCTATTTTTACCTGAATGAAATGCTGGGGTGCAACTCCACAGGTGCTAGCAAGTCCACGTCATTGTTATTCATGAAGTAAATCCTGATGGTGGCTATTCAACCACTGAGGCATCAAATCTGAACCCAGATAGTCACCTGGCATGGTGGAGTCTATAAGTCTATATTTAAGTCTATATATTAGTGTCAAAGTACACTTACATTAACACTGCAATGAAATTAATGTGACACCTCCCTTAACACTGCTGCCTCAGAGCTCCAGGGACATGAGTTCAATTCCAGCCTTGGGTAATTCTGAGTGGAGTTTGCATGTTCCCCTGTGTCTGCGTGGGCATCCTCTGGGTGTTTCTTCCATAGTCCAAAGATGCGCAGATTAGGTGGATTGCCATGCTAAATTGCCCCTTAGTATCGCAACATGTATAGTTTCGGGGGAATTAGCAGGGTAAATGTGTGGGTTTATGGGAATAGGGGCAGTAAAATGTTCTGTCAGGAGTTGGTGCAAAATCAATGGGCTTAATGGCCTCCTTCTGCACCATAAAGATCTATGATTCTGTGAATCGTAGAGATTTAAAGGCAGATTGAAATCCTCAGTGAATACCTTAGCTGACATCAGTAAAGTCAGCACAGAATAGAGACCAGACCAAGTTCTGCACGGCTAATGTCGTACTTCATAAATCTGCCAACAGAGCGGGAGATCTTTGAAAACTATCTATTCTTTCATCTGACTCAGAATGATATCAACGTTCCTTCACTGTCACTGGGTCAAAATCCTGGAGCTCTCTCCCTAACAGCACATGGACTGCAGCGGTTCAAAAAGACATCTCACCACCACCTTCTCAATGGCAATTATCGACAGGCAACAAATACTGGCCTGGTGAGTGACATTCACGTCAGTGAAAGAATAACAAAGAAGACTCTGTCAGAGATGTAGGTGCGCAATTTTCAACCTACCCATGCCGGTTCCAGCTTGTACCAATCCTGGAAAATAACACATAGGGCAAAGAATCGGTTCTGCATCTGGCATCAAATGGTTTGCAATTGTACTGGCCCCTTTCTATTGGCACAAACTGGATTGCACCCAGAAAGGTGGTGAGGTTGTCTAGCATGAGATTTACTTGATTTTAACTGCCCTTCTCCCAGAATGTTCCCAACTCCCCAGCAGGACATCATAGAGGTGCAAATCAGAAGGCACTGCCAGTATGCCAGTGCAGTGCCAAGGAGAATGGGTCCTGAGTGGGTGGAGGGGCCAAGATAAGGATGCGCTAATGGATAGGGTTATGTCGAAGTGGTTGTGCAGTGGCGGGGCATGTTAAGGGTCATGGTGAGGGAGGCATATCAAAAGTTATGATGGGGAGGGGCACGTAGAGAGTTTAGATGGGGGACATGTCAGAGAGCAAGTGGGCACCCATCACGGCACAATGTCCATGACCCGCATTAGGGAGGAGGTGGGGGCACATGCTGCTGATGAGAGTGGGTTCACTATGAGATTGGGGCGCCATTACGAGACAGCAGTTTTGCAGCTGGGCACTGGCATGTTTAAGACCTTGCCATCTCATCCACAGGATTGGTATGCAACTCACCATTCTTCTAAATGTGACCAAGTGTGGGATGATTGCAGTACAGAGCACGCCTGATCAACTAGCATGGGTTGTTCTGAATTTTTACCTTTATGGCTCTTATTTTTATTGAGGGAGAAATTCGGGCCAATGTTTATAAACTGTCTTTTGAGAGGTGCGATTAGAGAATCCCAGGACCTTATCAGTAAGCTGATATTGCTGGGGTTTGGCAGACAGGATAAATGAAATCCCAAGCAACTTTTTTATTGCCTTCTTCTGATTGCCAGCAGTTATTCCATTTCTAAATGCATTTTGGAAGGTGCAATACAGGTAGGAAATATACAGTAAATGGCAGAACCCTTAAGGGTATTGATAGGCAAAAGGATTTGGGGTAAAGTTACACAGGTCATTGAAAGTGGCAATGCAGATGGACAAGGTAGTCACGCTTGCTTTCATCAGCCGGGGTATTGAGTTTAAAAAATCGGTAAGTCATGTTGACTCTTTATAGAACCTTAGTTAGGCCGCACTTAGATTATAGTGTTCAATTCTGGTCGCCGTTCTACCGAAAGGATGTGGAGGATTTGGAGGGGATACAGAAAAGATTTACAAGGATTGCCTGGTATGAAGGGCATTAGCTATAGGGAGAGGTTGGAGAAACTGGATTTGATCTCACTGGAACAGCGGAGGTTGATGGACAACCAGATAGAAGTTGACAGGATTATAAGGAGTATGGACAGAGCGGATAGTCAGAAACTTTATCCCAGGGTGGAAAAGTCAATTACCAGACAGCATTGTCTTAAGGTGTGAGGGTCAAGGTTTAAAGGAGATGTAGAGGCAAGTTTTTTATGCAGAAGGTGGTGAGCACCAGGAATGCACTCCCGGGGGAAGTGGTGGAAGCAGATACAATAATGACTTTTAAGGGGCAAATACATGAATAGAATGGGAATAGAAGGATATAGTCCCTGGAAAGATAGGAGTTTTAATTCAGGCAGCAGCACGGTCAGTGCAGGCTTGGAGGGCCAAAGGGCCTGTTCCTGTGCTGTAATTTTCTTTGTTCTTTGTAAATTGACACAGGAGGATGCTCTTCTGTTAAATAATACATTTCAAAAGTGGTGTTTTTTTTTAACTTGTCTTCTGTGTTCACCAAGGTAAAGAATGAAATACTGTTAGTCCCACAGTGAATGTTAAAACTGTTCACTACACTATATAGACTGAGGAATGTTAGTCCCACAACAGAGACAAATGTTTGTTAAAACTCTTTATCCTATTATAGAGACGAAGGAATGTTAGTACTGTTAGTCCCATAATAGAGAGGGGGGGAATTGTTACTTCTGTCCATCCAATATAGAGACTAAGAAACTTCAATACTGTTAGTTACAGTACTGAGGAGATTGACTGTAATGTGCTGTCTGTTCATTGAAATGTGTAGCTGAGGCCCCATTTACCTCAGATGGGCATAGAAATCCCAGGGGTGAATAATCAAGAAGCTGCGGAATTCTCTTTGGCATCCTAGTTGATAGTTATCCTGCAGCCAACATGATTGAAATAGATTATTTAGCTGCATACTGCATTGTTGTGTTTGGGATATTACTGAGTGCAAATTGTCTACTGTATTTCTGACACAGTGGGATAGCCAAGGAGATTCAGAATGAATTTATTAAAGGTAAATTATGCTTGACTAATTTGATTCCATTTTTGAGGCAACAAAGCAACCTCAACATTCATAACTCAGTTGGAAAAGTCCCGCACAAAAGGTGGAACGTGGAAGCCCATTGAATTAAGGGGAAAGGTGATAGCTTGGATATTACCAAGGAAATACTTTGGAAAGCAAAGAGAGCTGCTAGATGGATGACACTGAGAGGTGGTTTACAGTGGTGTTCCCCAAGCCTTGAACTTGGGCCCATGTTTTCATTTTTATAAATTTGATTTGATTGGATTTATTATTGTCACGTGCATTAGAATACAGTGAAAACTATTGTTTCTTGCGTGCTATACAGACAAAGCATAACATAAATAGTGAAGGAAAGGACTCGGTGCAGAATGTAATGTTACAGCCATAGCTAGAGTGTAGAGAAAGATCAAATTAATATGAGCTAGGCCAATTCAAAACTCTGACAGCAGCAGGGAAGAAGCTGTTCTTGAGTCATTTCGTTCATGATCTTTTGTATCTTTTCCCCGACGAATGAAGGTGGAAGAGAATATGTCCGGGGCGCATGGAGTCTTTAATTATTCCAAAGCAGCAAGAAATGTAGACAGAGTCATTGGTTGGGAAGCTGGTTTGCTTGATGGACTGGGCTTCGTTCATGATTCTTTGTAGCTTCTTGCGGTCCTGGTCAGAGCGGGAGTCGTACTGAATTGTGATACATCCAGAAAGGATGCTTTCTGTGGTGCATCTGTAAAGGTTGCTGTGAGTCACAGCAGACATGCCAAATTTCCTTAGTCTCCTGAGAAAGTAGAGGCTTTGGTGCCTGAACTCTAATGTAGGGAATTACATTATTATGTTTCCAGAGGACATATCACTGAGGATAGTAACTGATTTATGAGTTATAGGTTTCAAAGAATCTGAGACGGAATGGTGAAATGAACAGGAGTCTGTTGAATTCAGAGTTGGAAGGGATGCAGATTGAAAGGATTTAGTACCTGGAAAGGTACTAAACAATAACTGACATAGTTTTGAAAAGTATTGCTGAACAAAGAGACCTTGGTATCCATATGCACAAATCCTGAAATGGAACAGGTTAAGTATTTTTTAAGGTGGTTAGAAAGTTTTTTTTTTATTCATTTGTGGGACATGTGCATAGCTGGCTGGGCAGCATTTATTGTCCATCCCTAGTTATCCTTGGAGGGCAGTTGAGAGTCAATATTATTGCTGTGGCTCGACAGTCAAATGTAGACTAGATAAGAGCAGCAGATTTCCTTCTCTAATGAAGAGATAATGAATCAGATAGGTTTTTCCAATAATCAAATATGGTTTCCTGGTCATCAGTAGATTCTTAATTTCAAATATCTTTTCTCGAATTCAAATTCTACCAGCTGCTGTGACAGGATTCGAACCTGACTCCCCAGAAATTGACTGAGTTTCTGGATTAGTAGAAAATGACTAGACCATCACTCCCCACTTGAATTTATTAATAAAGGAAAAAAATATGAATGGAAAGAGTTCATGCCAGATCTTCATAAAATGCTGATCGGCCTCAGTTGGAGGATTGTGGGCAATCCTGTACACCACACATCAGGAGAGATGTAAAAGTGTACAGAGGAGGTTACGAGGAAGTTACTAGGTTTGAGATACTACAGTTACATAAAGCAATTTGATATTTTGTCACTTTGTGCGGTGCAATAAGGCCATCCTTTGTATCTTTTTATGTATGTATTATCTTTATACTTGTGTCAAAATATAGTTAGTTATGAGGTGAACCAATGTCCTGAGCTCAGAACTGGTGGTTGATACATGGGTCAGAATTTTTAGCTGAAGAGTTGGCGAAGAATGCATCCCGTTGACTCCAGTAGGCCAGATGCCAGTTCACACTCAAACCAAGATTGACTGGCAGAAGGTGGGTTTCACTGGGAGGAAATCCTAATGTGAAGAGCTGCCGACCAATCCGATTGGCGGTTAGCTCTCCAGTCATTCCAGGAACAGTGCTGCAGTGGCCAGCAGAGGTACTGCAACTAGCTGCCAGGAGCTCAGTCATGATGTGGAGATGCCGGCTACCAGGGCCCACAGGAAAGTTACGTTGCAGGGGTCAAAATGGGTGGGTGTTGACCTATGGGGTTTCCAGGATGACAATCGAAGTCTTGGGTATGAGGTTAGGGAAGGGAAATCTAAAGGTCAGTGAGGAAAGAGTGCCCCAAGGCCCCCACTCATTTTGAAATTGAGGCTTAGTGGGAAAAGGCCTTTAAGAGATTATTAAACGGTAATTTAAGGGCCAAAATTGGGCAAGAGTGGGCTTCCCCTCCAAGGGCCTACCACATCCTAGTGCAAAACTGCAAACAAGGGTTAGGGTGGGTGGAACCCTAGAGTGAATTGCATCCTTGCAAATTCATGTTACCCCCACTCCAGCATACTCCCCTCACTATCCTATCCCCAATCCCGCCTGCCACCTCACTCCACTCCCCACGTCCCACGACACTGGATCTGCAACCAAGGAGCGTGACTCAGTTAGTAACTACAAGTCACGAGAAAGAATTCATTCAGCAAGCAGAATGACCACCCAAGGATGAGCTCTTGCACACAGGTCTTACGAAGCAACTGGTATGTACTATTGGTTCGTTGGTTAATAAAGGTTTTCCACACAATAGATGAAAATCACATCCAGAGTTTGGTTTAGAACATAAAAGCTACATGTAGGAGTTGGGAATTCAGCCCCTCCAGCCTCCTCAACCATTCAGTACAATCATGGCTGATCTCATCTGAGCCTCAACTCCATTTTCCTGCCAATTCTCCATATCCCTTCCACCCATTATTAATTAAAAACCTGTCCATCTCCTCCTCAGATTTACTCAATTTGAATTCCACAGATTCACCACCCTTTGAGAAAAGTCACTTTGTCTCATTTCTGTTTTGAATCTTCCTCCCATCATCCTAAAACTATAACCTTTTATTCCAGATTGCCCCACAAAAAGGAACATGGAAACATCCTTTCTACATTTACATTGTCCTCATTATTATCTTATGTGCTTCATTAGATCTCATCTCATTCTTGTCAACACTGTAGAGTTTGTGTCGCTTATACCAAAGAATATAGTGAGGACATTGGAAGGTAGCGAGACCTGCTGATTAAGAGTCTTGCCATGAGGAGAGGTTGCAACAGTTAGGTTTGTTTTTGTTATTTACTAGTGTCAGATGTAGGCTTACATTAACAGTGCAATAAAATTACTATGAAAATCCCCGAGTCATCACATTCCAGTGCCTGTTCAGGTGCACTAAGGGAGAATTTAGTACAGCCAATGCACCTAACTAGCACATCTTTCAGACTGTGGGAGGAAACTGGGACACCTGGAGGAAGCACACTCAGACATGGGGAGAACATGCACACTCCACACAGACAGCAACCTAAGCCAGGAATCAAACTTGGCCCCTAGCGCTGAGGCAGCAGTGCTAACCACTGTACTACAATGCCATCTTTTTTTCTTTGGAAGGTCCAGAGATGAACTAAAAGGAATTTTCAAGAACATTTTCTGGATTAGATTAGGAAGTACTATTTCTCTGGCATATAAAAGATCTGGATGAGGGTGTAGAAAGATGGGTTAGTAAATTTGCTGACGACACCAAAGTCGGAGGAGTTGTAGATAGCAAAGATGGATGTTACAGTTTGCAGAGGGACATTGATAAGCTGCAGAGCTGGGCTGAGAGGTGGCAAATGGAGTTTAATACGGAAAAGTGTGAGGTGATTCACTTTGATAAGAGTAACAGGAGTACAGAATATAGAGCTAATGGAAGGATTCTTAGTAGTGTCAATGAGCAGAGAGATCTCGGTATACATGTGCATAGCTCCCTGAAAGTTGGCACCCAGGTTGATGAGGTTGTTAAGAAGGCGTACGGTGTGTTAGCTTTTATCGGTAGAGGAATTGAATTTTGGAGCCGTGAGGTCATATTGCAACTGTACAAAACTCTGGTGCAGCTGCACTTGGAGTATTGTGTACAGTTCTGGTTGCCGCATTATAAGAAAGATGTGAAGGCATTGGAAAGGGTGCAGAGGAGGTTTACCACGATGTTGCCTGGTATAGAGGGAAAGTCTTATGAGGAAAGGCTGAGGGACTTGAGGTTATTTTCATTAGAGAGAAAGTTAAGAGGTAACCTAATTGAGGCATATAAGATAGTCAGAGAGTTAGATAGGATGGACAGTGAGAGCCTTTTTCCTCAGATGATGATGGCTAACACGAGGGGATATAGCTTTAAATTAAGGGTGGTAGTTATAGGATGGATGTCAGAGGTAGATTCTTTACTCAGAGGGTAGTAAGGGCGTGGAATGCCCTGCCTGCCGCAGTTGTGGACTTGCCAACTTTAAGGGCGTTCAAATGGTCAGTGGATAGGCATATGGATAACATTGGAATAGTTTAGGTTAGAGGGTCACTAGATTCATTACACTGGTCGGTGCAACATCGAGGGCCGAAGGGCCTGTACTGTGCTGTAATGTTTTAAGTGGGTGAACAATCTTAGGTTGTGGATTCATTGGTAATTTTTTAAAATTCGAATACAAGTGAGGATCTAGGAAATTTTCACAATAACTTCACTGCAGTGTTGATGTAAGCCTACTTGTGCCACTAATATACAAACTTATTAAACATATTAAGAATCAGAGAGGTTTTACTTAAAAGGTCAGTGGAAGTTGATACCATAAAACGATTAAAGAGAGGTTCAGCACATGAAGATGAGGAAGCCATGGGTTTACAGTCAGAAAGCTGGGATATTAGACAAAGCAGAACTGATCTTTCAAAGAGCCAAAATAATTGGCTTCCTTCTGTGCTGTAAGCTTCTATGATTCTATGATTACAATAGTGACTACACTTGACAAGTATTCCATTAGTTGCAATTCCTGAGGAATTCAACATCTTCAATTTTAGACCCCAGCGTTGGCTTGAAGCTATTTATTCTTTCTATTGAGTCATGGCCATTGCAACTTGGATAGAAGTTGCACTGAACCTTGTCACAGCTAGCAGAGTGAGAATGTTTTGATCCAACAGTCTGAGTTCATACTCAGTCTCAGAGGTGAAAGGATAAGACACAAATCTCATGTGATTCCCTGGCTCAATGTTGGGGTGGTTAACAGTGCAGAAGTTCTGTGATGTGGAGTTGCTGGCATTGGACTGGGGTAGGCTGAGTATGGAATCTCACAACACCAAGTTAAAGTCCAACACGTTTATTTGGTAGCATGAGCTTTTGGAATACTTCTCCTTCATCAGATGAATGCAAGATTTGTTTCACAAACAGAAACGACATATATAGGCACAAACTCCAATCATTATCTTGTAATTGAGTTTGTGTGTATAAGCGCCCTGTCTGTGAAAGGAACAGCTCTCCGAAAGCTCGTGCTTCCAAGTAAACCTGTTGGACTTTAACCTGTTGTTGTGAGACAACAAAATTCTGTGGTAGTTCCAAATGATTTGTACTGTAGTTTGGGCCTAATTCTGTTCCCAGGTTTTCTGGGTGGTATTTTTCGATGTTGCAAGACTGTTCAACATAGGAGGACTTGCATTTATATAGCACCTTTTACAACCAGTGAGCTGCTTTTGAACTGTGAGCATTATTGTAATGTTGCAAAGACATCAAAATGCAAAGGATTGTGAACGTAGCCCAGTCCATCACTCAAACAGGTCTCCCATTCATTGACTCTGTCTACACTTCCCACAGTCTTGGAAAAACAGTCAGCATAATCAAGGACCCCACGCACCCCAGACATTCTCTCTTCACCTTGTTCTTTAGGGAAATAATTCAAAAGTCTGAGGTCAAGTATTAATCAACTTAAGAACAGCTTCTTCCCTGCTGCCATCAGACTTTTGAATGGACCTACCTTATATTAAGTTGATCTTCCTCTACGTTCTATCTGTAACTGTAAAACTATATTCTGCATCTTATCCTTTCCTCCCCTATGAATGGTATGCTTTGCCAGTATCACGTGCAAGAAACAATACTTTTCATTGCATACTAATACATGCGTCAATAATAAATCAAATCAAATCCAATCAAAAATTTGAATTTGATTAAAAAGTGGTTCTTCTCTACTACCCTTCCCTACAGCTTCTTTCCTGCTGTTATCAGACTTTTGTATTGATCTACCTTGCATTAAATTGCTCTTTCTCTACACCCTACCTGAAATTGTAACACTATATTCTACACTCTCTTCTTTCCTTCTCCCTTATGAACATTGTCTGTATAGTGCATAAGAGACAATATTTTTCACTGTGTTCCAATATATGTGGCAATAATAAATCAAATCAGACTAAGCAGCAGTTAATTTGTGCAGAGCACCAACAGCAATGTGTAAAGCAAACACATAAGCTGTTTCACTGACACTGGGTTGTGGGCTAAATGTAGGACATCCAGGGATAATTCTCCAGCTTTTCTTTAGACCGATGGGATATTTTATGTCTATCTGGAATGTGAGTTTCATATCTCATCCGAAAGATAGATACCTCTGACAGAACCAGTCAGGATTGGGGTTGTCATGTCACCGAGCCTCCATGCTGGGACTCAAACTCTGACTCAGTGACACAGAAGCTATTGTCTGAGCCATGGTTAACAGAGAGGCAAAGGGTATTTTCTTTCACACTGAATGCTCTGTATTGCAGTAAATGTGCACGTTCAGAGCTGTGACTAATATGAATCTGGAAGAGGGAGTCATTATTCAATCAATTTTTTTTAAGTTAAAGTTTATTTATTAGAGTCATAAGTATGTTTACATTAACACTGAAATGAAATTACTGTGAAAATCCAGGAGTCACCGCATTCTGCCATCTGTTCGGGTACTTTGAGGGAGAATTTAACACGACCAATGCACCTAACCAGTGCATCTTTCAGGCTGTGGGAGGAAACCAGAGCACACAGAGGGAAGCCACACAGATACCAGGACTCCGCACAGGCAGTGACCCAAGCCGGGAATCGAACCTGGGTCCCTAGTACTGTGATGCAGCATAGTAACAATAAAATGTGGGAAGTAAAATGACCTGGAAGTACATTCTTTTTATTTTCACCCCCATCTTACGCTCCTCTCCCTGTCCAGCTGTTCAGAAGGATTTATAACAGGATGCTGAAGCAGAGAGCCTGATTGCATGGAACTGTCTTCATTCTGTGAGTGGAGGTTTCTGTTTGTAGTACTGCATGGGTTCAACATGGAGAGTGAATTTGAAAATCGAAGCAGTGTATGTTATAATACCCCTGTGGATTCTGTTAATACAAACAGTGGGGCCCTTTCTGAATTAGCATTTCACAGAGGACAAGGCCTCTCCCCCTTAAGATAAGGCTTTTTATTACAATGTTGGCTCGGATGATCAAGGAAAACGACTAAAATTCTTTGGCTTTGACCCAAGCGATAAAACATCACAAAGTCTCTCCATTCGTGGAAATATTATTCCACATTACTCGATTGAATATGAGACTGTCAGCTTCACAGAGCAGCTCAAGTAACCGAGAGGTCTCCCTTGAATGTCCTCTGTGCATTGTCTAACTCTTCGAAAAATGGTTTTGCAATATGGCTGGAGGCTGCAGGTGTCAGTCCTGCCTCAGCAGTCATACAGATCTGATCCAGAGTGTAACAAGTTCAAGTCTTACTCTTCAGACTAGAACACCTAATCTAGACAGGCATATCAGTGCAGTACTGCTGTGAATCTTGCCCCTTTTTGGATGAAACGTTGAATCATGCTCCATTTGAACCAAATTATAAATACACAAAACTGTTAGACCAAGAGTGGGAGAATTATCATCCCTAGTGTCCTGGCCAAAATTTATTCCTCAGTCACATAATCGATTGGTTGAGATTTTCTGTACCCCTTCCCTCCAGCCCCTCCATCACCAACTACCCTCCACTTCCAAGCCCCCACCTCCTTGTGGTGGCTTTACTGCCCAGGTCCCTATAACCACCCGCACCCCCCCCCCCCCCTCATATTTACCCTGCTAATCCTCTGATATTAGAGACAATTTTGCATGGCCAATCCACCTAACACACACAGCTCTGGACGATAGGAGGAAACTGGGAAACCCAGAGGAATCCCATGCAGACACAGGGAGAATGTACAAATTTCACACGGGAAGTGACCCGAGGCTAGAACAGAACCTGGGTCCCAGCACTGTGAGTTGGCAATGTTAACCACTGTGCCACTCTTATCTGCTCATAATCGTGGAGCAGGAGATTGCTATGTACATATTTTTCTTTTTATTCATTTGTCATCACTGGTTGGCCTGCATTTATGGCCTCCCTAGTTCCCTGAGGGCAGCTGAAAGTCAACCACATTGCTGTAACTCTGGAATCACATGTAGACCAGGCCAGGTAAGGACAACAGATTTCCATCCCTAAAGGATATTAATGAACCACTTGGATTTTTCTGACAATCGACAATGGTTTCATGATCATCAGTAGACTCTTAATTCCAAATGTTTTTCTTAAATTCAAATTCTACAACCTGCCATGGCAGGATTCGAATGTGTATCCCCAAAACATTAGCTTGGCTTCTGTATTAATAGTCTAGCGATAATATCACTGGGCCATTGTCTCCCTGTGGCTACTTTGTCTCCTAGAATCATAGAACCCCTGCACTGCAGAAGGAAGTCATTCAGCCATTGAATCTGCACTGACTACAATTCCACCCAGGCCCTACCTCCATAACCCCATGCATTTACCCTAGCTAATCCTCCTGACACGAACAGGCAATTTAGTATGGCTAATCCATCTAACCCGCACATTAGACTTTGGACTGTGGGAGGAAACCGGAGCACCCAGAGGAAACCCACACAGACAAGGGGAGAACGTGCAAACTCCACACAGACAGTGACCCAGGCCAGAATTGAACCCTGGTCCCTTGCACTTTGAGGCAGCAGTGCTAACCACTTGCTACCGTGAAAGCACCTTTAGATATCCTGATTTTGAGTAAAGGTGTATATAAAAGTAAAGTTTTCTTTGTCTTTCTTTTTTTGCATGCCATCATAGGGAGACACATTTAGACCAGGCAAGTAACAAAGTAGATTGTATTCATTCACTGTCCAGGATATCATTGCAATTTGTCTCAGAGTAGATGACTATCCTTTACAATCTGGGTAGCTATGAGTCTTCGTATCAGAGGTGGGACCAACATCTGCACAACCAGTTATTCAATTGAAACTCTCCCTGTTCCATCTTATTTTCTTGGCATTGATTATCCTGAAGACAAATTTAAAATTTTGCAATACACATAAAATCACTGTAACACACTGATAAATCCCACACCTCACTGTAACATTCTGATATATCTCACACCTCTCTCTAACACTAATATACCTCACACCCCTCACTGCAACACTCTGATATATCTCTCACATTTCACTGTAACACTCTGATATATGCCACATCACTCACTGTAACACTCTGCTATACCCTGAATCATTCACTGTAACACTCTGATATACCCCACATCCCTCACTGTGACACTCTGATATACCCCACATTCTTCATTGTAATACTCTGATATACCTCACACCTCCACTGTAACACTGATGTATCTCATACCTTTTGCTGTAATACTCTGATATATCCCATACACCTTACTGTAACACTCTGTTATATCAATGCCCCTCACTGTAACATTCTGATATACCCCACACCCTTCACTGTAACATCCTCTGATATACTCCACACCCTTCACTGTAACATCCTCTGATATACTCCACACCCATCAATGTAACACTCTGGTATATCTCACCATCATCTCTCCCCATCCCCACTGTAACACTCTGATATATCTCACACCTTTCACTGCAGCACTCCAATATATCCCACACCCCTCAATGTAACACTCTGATATACCCCACATCTTTCACTGTAAAACGCTGATATACCCCATACCCCTCACTGTAACATTGATATATGTCACACGCCTCACTGTAACACTCTGATATACCCCACACCTTTCACTGTAGCGCTCTGATATATCTCACACCCCTCAATGTAGCACTCTGATATATCTAACACCCCTCAATGTAACACTCCGATTTATCTCACACCCTTCACTGTAACACTCTGATATACCCCACACCTTTCACTGTGGCACTCTGATATCCCAAACCCCTAAATGTAATACTGATGTACCTTACACCCCTCACTGTAACACTCTAATATACACAGCCCTCATTGTAACACTCTGATATATCCTACACCTTTCACTGTAACGCTCTGATATACCCTACAGTATAGCAAAGCACAAACTCGTGCTTTCACACACAAAAATACTGTGCAACAGATAGTTTTCCCGTGATGAAAATTCTCAAAAGCACAAAGTCTAAACAAGTGAGAGGCTTGGTCGTTGCATTGTGAAATGGCAGACTGCGTACTGACCAATTCCCAGTTTCCACTTATTTTGCAGGCTTGATTGCAAAATGCTGATTGTTCAGTATGCTGAGAGTTGTGATTGTTCATTTTCATTAGTGTGCCTTTTTGGGGGGAGGGAGGGAATGAGCAAGGGAGGGAGGGAGGCAGAAAGAGAGGGGGGGAGGGAGACGAAGAAAATGGTAACAATGCAACTAAAACACACAATTGGAAACATTTGAATCAAAAACACATTCATGAAACGGGGTCTGTTGTTTGACTTCTGAAAAGATTGTGCTATGGGAAGAATTGTGAAGTTGAGGCATGCAAATGGCACTTACACAGGTCACGGATTCTATTCAGTGCATGGCCACTGTTATACACCACCAGTTACGAAGGGGCCTAATTAACATTCCGAATGGAACCAAAAGTAAGTACTAAAGTGGCTCTTCAGTGACCTCAGCCAGCATTGAGAATTGGTCCTTCATGGGATTAAAAAAATACATTTTATTTTAGATTTAAAAATAGGTGGCCATCCTCCCCTGAGGTTCGGATGTAACACTGTTCTGCCCTGCACCCCAAAGCAGATGCCTCGTGAGTCCTGATTCCGATATGGCATTGAAGAGACTGGGGAGAGAAGGGAGATAGTGTCACACCATCCAAACTAGAAGACCTTGGGAGCAACCAAGGTTACAATGAAAATCGGAAAGAGAGAGCACTAAAAACAGTCCAGAAATCAGATAGCCATGGAATGAAAGTTTATTTATTAATCACAAGTAGGCTTACATTTAAGCTGAAATGAACTTACTTGTGAAAATCCCCTAGTTGCCACACTCTGGCGCCTGATTGGGTATGTTGAGTGAGAATTTAACATGGCCAGGAGGATACTAAAGTTTGAACTTTTTAATGTTTATTTATTAATGTCACAGCTCAGCTTACATTAACAGTGCAGCTAAGTTACTGTGAAAATCTCTGAGTTGTCAAACTCCAGCATCTGTTCAGGCACCCTGAGGAAGAATTTAGCATGGCCAATGCACCTAACCAACCCGTCTTTCGGACTGTGGGAAGGAGACCAATGCACCCAGAGGAAACTCACACAGACACGGGGAGAGTGTGCAAACTCGGCAAAGACGGTGGCCCAAGCTGTCAATCAAACCCGGATCCCTGGCAATGTGAGGCAGCTACGTTAACCACAGTGCCACCTTGCTGTTACCCATTTATGGAAGGTAGGGTAGGGCACAGGGCAGGATAGAGGCAGGCAGGATTTAGGATAGAAACTGGTGGGGGAATGGGTCTTATTGAATAGATTTTGCAAAGAGCTGGCACGGGCAGGATGGACTGCATGGCCTCCATCTGTGCAGCAAGATGTTCTGATTCTGTGAGGTTACAGGAGCCTGAATACTGCTGAACTTGAATGTTCAACATTAATAAATTGCGTAACTGCACCGCGAGACACAGATGGAAGTAGAAATAAGCGGGGCTTCTATTTTAAAAATTAGACTTTCGATGCCTGAGTTGCAATTAAGCATTATTATTTCCGGACATCTAGTTCAATAACTGGACAGTCAAGTCCAGAACAGAACAGGTGCTAGCGCTTATCATGGGAGTGGGAAGCTGTAGCTCAACATGTATCTCTGGAGACAGGGAGTAAAAAAAAACAGTGGAAACATTCAGTGGAGACTTAAAAATACACACTTCAACCAAACAGGCTGGAAGCACCATGCTGACACTCACTGATGCTGTGTAGCAGATTTGCAGCAAGATACAATCTCAAGTCCAATGTCATTCTCATCATGTCAGCTCCTATAAACTGATTACAAAACTCCATGGGAGAACACGCAAACATCAATATCTGTCTACCAAATTAATAAATACAAAATACTTCAAAACAATTATATGACTATTGCTGGATAAATACTTTCCTGTACTAATACGACCATCAACATCCCAGCGGCTCCCAAATCTAGAGTCTATCTAAACCACAGGCTGTGAAAGATCTTGGATCTGTTCCCTGTATGTATTGTCAGTTAGAATCAGAGAATTCCTACAGTATAGACGGAAGTCATTTGGTCCATCGAGTCTGCACTGGATCACATCCCAGCCTCAACCCCATAACCACACATATATTATCTGCTAGCTACTCTGACACAAAGGGGCAATTCAGCATGGCCAATCTACATAACCTGCACATTTTTGAACTATGAGAAGAAATCATGTTAAACAAAAGCATTAAAGTGTGATCTATATCTTTCCAGTATGTTAATCAAAGTCCTTTTATTACAAGGCAAGATAAGTGTGAATCATCCAGACACTTTAAAGATAAATAACTGAAACTGTAAGCACTTGAAAACTCTTAACTAGTTTAAGTAAATATTATGAAATTGATAGCAAAGATCAGAGAACCAGAGCTATCAATCAGACAATGTTTTCATTTGTTTTAGTATCAAATGGATTTCTAGGCTGTCAGCCAAGAACGCATGATCAGGCTTGCCTAAGAACCTAGAAATCCATTAGAGTGTTGAAACATCTGAGTCCCAGGTAAAATATTGTTTAATTGACAGCTCTGGCTTGCTAATCTCTGCAGTCAATTTTACAACGATTTTAACAAGGTTAAACAATTTCAAGTACTTACAGTTTCAACAAATTAAAATATAATTGGACTGTATATTGAAATTTTATCAACCTATAATAAAATTACTTTTTTAAACATAGTGGAAAGTTTGAATAGATTACTTTTTAATGCTTTTTTTACACATGTGATTGTCAGTATAGGGTTCATTGGTACTATACAGCAATAGTGGATGGGACAAGGGGCATGGACATAGCATAGCTTGGCATGGAAAGTATGAGAGGCCGGTGGTAAGTAAAGGGTATAATTTGGCTTGGGGGCATTAGAGACCAGGAGGACTGGTTGGGGACATATATTGACATTGGAGTATAAAGCACCATAGCTGTTAACATAGAAAAAAAACTACAGCACAATACAGACTCTTCAGCCTACAAAGTTGTGCCGAACATATCCTTACCTTAGAGATTACTAGACTTACCTATAACCTTCCATCTTATTAATTTCCATGTGCTCATCTAAAAGTCTCTTAAAAGATCCTATCGAATCTGCCTCCACCACTGTTGTTGGCAGCCGGTTCTATGTACCCACCACTCTCAGTGAAAAACTTACCCCGACATCTCTTCTGTATCTACTCCCCAGAACCTTAAACTTGTGTTCTCTTGTGGCAACCATTTCAGCCCTGGGAAAAAGCCTCTGAATATCCACTCAATCAATATCTCTCAACATCTTATACACCTCTATTAGGTCGCTCCTCATCCTTCGTCTCTCCAAGGAGAAAAGGCCAAGCTCACTCAACCTATACTCATAAGGCATACTCCCTAAACCAGGCAACATCCATGTCAATCTCCTCTGCACTCTATGGCTTCCACATTCTTCCTATAATGAGGTGACCAGACTAGCACAGTACTCCAAGTGGGATCTGACCAGGGTCCTATATAGCTGCAACATTACCTCTCGACTCCTAAACTCAATTCCTCGATAGATGAAGGCCAGTACACCATACCTTCTTAATCACAGCTTCAACCTGCGCAATTGTTTTGAGTGTCCTATGAACTCGGACCCCAAGATCTTTTTGATCTTCCACACTGCCAAGAGTCTGACCATTAGTATTGTATTCTGCCATCCTATTTGACCTGCCAAAATGACCAACTTCACACTTACCTGGGTTGAACTCCATCTGCCACCTCTCCGCCCAGTCTTGCATGTTATCAATTGAGATACATTCTTTGGCATGGGAATATGAGGGGACATAAGGGGTTGATGGGGGGGCATATGTTGACATGGTGCCATAGGGATTGTTTGGGGGTGGGCAGTGGGGAGGTATATCTAGGCCTAGGGATCCTGACAAGGACCATAAAGGGCCTTGTGCAAACTATGATACATGGTATTTCTAAGGTGCTGACAACTAGGATTCATTGGAAACCTCATCTGACTCCATAAAAGTTGAAGAGGAGTAGGACATTTTTGAACCAAACCAGCCCTCACCCTTAAAAGACACCCCCAAAAATTGGAATCCACAGGAATGGGGCCAGCCATCCCAGAATCAGGTACCGCCTGTCATTTTAAAAGGATCCCCACATCACCCCAACTTGGTAAAAAAATCCATCCTCATGGTTCACGTGGCTGACCCTTTTGTCAGAACCTGCTCAGATGTTGAGTAGGAATGAAATTGGCTTTGGCTACAAATATCAAATGGTCTACAACTGCTTACTCTGTGCAATCACATTTGAAGAATGACTATTTGGAAAGTGTTCAGTATTGTGGACCTGCAACACAACATAAAATTTGCTTTATGAGAAAAAGTAAGAGGAAAAATGTATAGTTAGAACATAGGACGTAGAACAGTGACATAGGATAGTACAGCACATGAACAGGTTTGTAATTCGATGGATTCCTATTAGCCATGCTGATCCAGAGAAAATAACCCTAATTTGCCCTGCCTCTCCTTATAATTTATACCCTCTAATTCAGGCAGCATCCTGGTAAACCTCTTCTGTATCTTCCCCAAAGACTGCACACCTTCCTGTTTTGAATGTCCTAACTTTTTGATAACTCCTAAAATATCCCACTTGTGTGTCCATATACAGGTGGGGTTAGATATTGGTTGAACTTCATATGATTAGTGTTTGGCTCATTAATGGCTGGGGATTATTAGTGGAGCAAAAAATAATGAATTGTTTGAGAATTATTCATTTTCAGATTTATTAGGATTTAATGAATCAAAATAAAATCTAAATTAATGTTGGATTTGTGCCTGTTGACTTTTTTACCTGGGCACATTATGAAACTAAATAGCTAAGGTAGTCTTGCGACAGGAGGTGGGGGAATAGGCCAGGGTTGCAAAAAAATTAGTATTTTCTTTTGTAGAAACTATCCCATTTCTGAGGGGTTTGGCTTACAATTACATGTGTAATGCCATAATGAATCCAAGGGATGATATGTATGACCCCAGATCAGTACATTTTTCTTAATATTCCATAGAGTCAGGATCAAAAATATCAATGAAAAGTATATTTCTGCCCAAAAAAGTGTGACTTTGATTTATTATTGTCAGATATATTAGCATACAGCGAAAAGCATTGTTTCTTGCATGCAATACACTCAAAGCATACTGTTCATAGAGAAGGAAAAGAGAAAATGCAGAATGTACTGTTACAGTTATAGCTGGGACATAGAGAAAGATCAACTTAATGTAAGGTAGGTCCATTCAAAAGTCTGATGGCAGCAGGGAAGAAGCTGTTCTTGAATCGGACGGGACGTGACCTCAGACTTCTGTATCTTTTTCCTGATGGAAGAAGTTGGAAGAGTGAAAATCCAGGGTCCTTAATTATGCTGGCTGCTTTTCCGAGGCAGCTTTTCTTGGTACTTGTGTTTATTCCTCTGTTTTTCCTGCTTCGATGTATTCAATGCGTCAATGGTTAGGTTGAACACAATAAAAGGATTGAGTTACAAACCATTGGTTGTCAGATTCAAATGTCTCACATCCCATTCCTTTACATTAAAATAATAATTCTAATGTTCAAGATCATTTCCTATCCATAGAATTGTAATGTTCATAGTTAGTTCATTCTGTGCTTTAAATCAATCTTACAGACTGAATGTCATCAGTGGGGCCTATGCATTTTTTGAATGACATTGCACACAGCAAGTAATAAGTAAGCTTCAGTTTAAGGGGAATATTATCTTTTTAAATTTATTCCACCTTTTCAGGTGAATGCATGTTGTCTCTACTGGTAAGATGGGCAACTGCACACATAGCTGCCATTTAATTTGATTTGATTGAATTTGGTTTGATTAGATTTGATTTATTATTGTCACGTTTTAACATACAGTGAAAAGTATTGTTTCTTGCGTGCTGTACAAACAAAGTATATCATTCAGAAAGAAGGAAAAGAGAGGATACAGAATGTAGTGTTACAATCATAGCTAGAGTGTTAAAAAGGGTCAACTTAATGTGAGGCAGGTCCATTCAAAAGTCTGATGGCAGCAGGGAAGAAGCTGTTCTTGAGTCCGTGACCTCAGACTTTTGTATTTTTTTCCTGTTGGAAGAAATTGGAAGTGAAAATGTCGAGGGCGTGTGGGTCCTTGATTATGCTGGCTGCTTTTCCAAGGCAGCAGGAAGTGCAGACAGTGTCAATGGATGGGAAGCTGGTTTGAGTGATGGACTGGGTTTCATTCACGACCTTTTGTAGTTTCTTGCAGTCTTGATAGACAGTTACATGGGTAAGATGGGTATAAAGGAATATGGGCCAAATGCAGGCAATTGAAACTAGCTTCAGGTTTAAAAAGAGGCAGTATGGACAAATTGGGCTGAAGGGCCTGTATGATTCTGTGGTAAAGTTTATGACTCCATGGTAACACATGGATCTGTGTTTTAAAACCTAGTGGAGGTGTGAATTGGATTGCAAAATGCCAACGTGTTTCTTTAGCTGTATGAAAAATGTTCCTGTGTCTCCTTGATCCCATTTAACTTCTGTGTGACCTTCCTGCTATCAGGAAGGCCTTGGGTGCTTACATCCATATTCAATGGTAAGAATCCCATTGTGAAGACTACAGGAAAATTGCATTTCCTCCTGCACGGTATTTTCATGAGCTGTGATGGGTTTTGTAAGCCTAGAAAAAAAAATGCACTTCTTTGGAGAGTTCATAATCACCTGGAGATTCCTGAGGGGTTGGGAACATTCTGAAAGATAAGTGTAAAATATTTTGACACCTGCAGTGTAATGTAAATGTGTTAATCAATGATTCATCACAGGTTACTGTCCAATAAAATAAGTTGCCCATTATATTGGCCACCATTGTGTAAGTGTTGAGATGCATTGAAGCACTTTTTACAATTGGTGAAAATGCCATAATTAATTCAAAATGCAAAAAAAAGTTAGTAAACATCCCTTTTCATGTTTAGTGCTATAATCTACATGTACCGATATCTCTGACTATAAAGAAACATGTGCTGTTCTGAGAGATAAATGTAAAACCTAAACACATGTTCTCCTTGATTGATTGACTGATTTGAAATGGAAGGAACACCATCTGTTCTTTCAATTTCAGCCTTGTGCAGGTGCAATAATGCTTTGATAGCTGTGGCCATTATGAATACTTGGATGAGGTCCAAAAAATGTGGAATAGTCTGTTCTGTTGACCTAGCTGTTCAAGTTGACATTTTGACAAGATTGTAACAATATTCCCTACCTTTGATGTAGCTTCAAAGCAAATTGTTATTTGTCTAAGCAATTTGTGCCTGTTTTAAGGATAATTGGCACTGGACAGGGAGCAGAGAAGATTCACTAGTTGAGAGGATTGGCTTATGAGGACAGACTAATTAGACTAGGATTATATTCATTGGAATTTAGAAGAATGAGGGGAGATCTTATTGAAACACATAAGATTATGAAGGGAATAGATAAGATAGAAGCAGGGAGCTTGTTTCCACTGGCAGCGGAAAGTAGAATGAGGGGCATGGCCTCAAAATAAAGGGAAGCAGATTTAGGATTGAGTTGAGGAGGAACTTCTTCACACAAAGTGTTGTAATCCTATGGCATTCCCTGTCCAGTGAAGCATTTGAATGCTTCCTCATTGAATGTTTTTAAGGCAAGGATAGATAAATTTTTGAACAATAAAGAAACTATGGGTTATGGTGAGTGGGTGGGTAAGTGCTGCTAATTGAGTGGCAGAGCATACTTGAGAGGCCAGATAGCCTATTCCAGCTCCTAGTTGTTATGTTTTTTATGTAAAGTGTTCTTATGAAGGAGAACAATTATTTTCAATATCATTGACAGGCATTTAAATTTACATTTTACTACAGCATCAGGAGTTTATTCTTTTTTAACAATGGCATTTAAAATAATTCCCATTGCTATTGCATGCTTCTTGGTGATAATAAATGGTGGATACTGGTTGAGTGTCTATGGAAGATATATTGGGTAAATGAAAGGGGCATCAGCAATCTGATTGCTTGGGGTGGCATTTGGGGATATGAGGGGGCATGGGGTGGCATGTGGGATCTGAAGGGACATGAGTGGTATGGAGGTGAGTGGAGAGATTTAGGGGGCCTTTTAAAGAAAGCTGGGCTGCCGTGTCGAGAGCGGGGCTGTTGGAGAATCAGGTCAAGCCACCCAATTAACCTTTCTTCACAACTGCATTCCTCCTGCACTCCATTGCAGCTCACAAACTGCACTGCAAACCCGAAACCCGTGTAAGAAAATTAAAACCCTGGCTAAAGTAACATGTGAGTTCGTTGTGCAGTTCAGAAGCGACACCAATGCACACGGTAGCACAATAGTTAGCACAGCTGCTTCGTAGGGCCAGGGACACAGTTCAATTCCTGTCTTGGGTCGCTGTCTGTGTGGAGTTTGCATTTTCTCTCCACGTCTGTGTGGGTTACCTCCGGGTGCTCTGGTTTCCTTCCACATTCTGAAAGACATGCTGGTTATGTGCATTGACCTGAATAGGCCCTGAGCTGTGGCGACTTGGGGAATTCCACAGTAACTTCATTGCAGTGTTAATGTAAGCCTTACTTGTGACTAATAAATAAACTTTAAGTCACATTTTTCTCACCCACATGGAAATCTGGGCCACAGTTTCCGCAACAGTTGTTTTGTGCACCAGCTAGTTCCAGAAAAAGCAGTGCGAAAGTGCAGAATCTGAGTTAAAAATGAAAAAAAAACAACTTTCATCCTTCTAGTACCTTTCAAAACCTAAGAAATCCCAAAATGCTTTAAAAACAAAACATTTACAACATTGAGTTTGTTGTAATATAGGAAATCCTGCAGCTAATTGGCACATAGTAAGATCCTGCTATCAGCATTATGAGAGTACTATGCGGGAGGCATGGTAGCACAATGGTTGGCAACAGTGTCAGGACTTCTGGTTCAATCTAGCCTTGGGTGACAACCTGTGTGGGGTTTGCATGTTTTCCCCATGTCTGCGTAGGTTTTCTCCGGGTGCTCCAGTTTCCTCCCATACTCCAAAAATGTACAGGTTACGTGGATTGTCCATGCTAAATTGCCTCTTAGACACAGGAAGATATGGATTACGGGGACAGGGCCTAGGTGGGATTGTTGTTGGTACAGACTCAATGGGCTGAATGTCCCCCTTTGTACTGTACCGAGTCTATAATAGTTTGTTTTAGTGATGTCACCTGAGGGATAAATATTGACCAAGAACATTTTCCAGTCCTCATATGATATATTGCCATGGAAATGCTTTGAATCCACTACATTGCATGCTGCAGTGGGATTTGATTTGGTCTCAGAATGAAAGTTAAGTCACTGGCCAAAACTTTCCAGCCCTTCGCACTGGTGGGATCTTCTGGTCCCACCCATGGGTTATAACAGCAGAGGATGTAAGCAATAGGAAGAATTGTTGACAGTGGGGTGGGAAGATCTGTCCGCCAGCCAATGACAATCTACTGCAAAACATGTTGCAAGGGCTGTGGAAAATCCCGCCCACTAAATTTTTATCATACCCCACCAACACCTAGGACACTGCAGTATAAAAGATTAACCAATGGATACGTTAATATATAATGTAGACAATGATATACCATTGACACTCGCGATTACTGCGTGAGGCTCTTGAAAGAGATGTTGAAAATTATGCCTAGGAGATGCATGCCTATTCGATAACTAGTTTAAAAGTAGTACTAATAAAGAAATATTAAACAAATATCAGAAGATGTCTCCTGTTTGTCTAAGCGTCAGAGCCCCACACCGAGGATGGAATTTTCCCATCTTGCCCGGCACTGGAATCGTTAATGGATAGGACACGGACCATACAAAGGTCCGTTAACTTTGGGCGGAAACCAATCATGTTGCAACCTAACCATTGTAATGTGGCATTGGTTGCAATGCTGAAGAATCTCCTTACCTCAAAGCGACATTTATTTGCAACTTTGCAAATCCAGACACTTTGGGTCACTGTCTATGTGACATTTGCACGTTTCCCTGAATCTGCGTGGGTTTCCTCCAGTTTCCTCCCACACTCCAAAGATGAGTGAGTCAGATGGATTGGTCATGGTAAATTGCCTTTCATGTCAGGGAGGTTAGCAGGTTAAATATATGGGATTATGGGGAGGTAGGGCCTGGGTGAGATTGTTATTAGTGCTGGCTCAGTGGGCCAAATCGTCTTCTTGTGTGCTGCAGGGATTCTATGATTCTATGATCTATGACTATCCCAGACAAAACCAGGTCATATCCAACACTCTCTCAACTAAACAGAAAAGCAATATCTCGTAGGTTATAATCATTTATCTCAGGCTTTTGCAGTCCAGTAGTGTGCTGAGATGGGTCAGCACTGCTGTGTTATTGATAGTTAACATCTTGTCTCATTGTTGGGATTTCAAGGGGTAAAGCTGTCTCTGAGAGGGGTGGGGAGTGGGTGCTTTTCAACATATTGCCATTGGAGATGATGACGGCCTCACGATCATCAGTTACCAGTGATGGCTGCTGTTGCGTTGCAAGGTGTCAGCTGTTTAAACTTCAGCAGTGCGACTGCATGAAATCCTGAAGCTGTCAATTCTGCCAACTTGCACTCCTAGGTCAGTGCGTGGCCTTCACAGAGACAGTGTGTGCTTCACATCGGCAACTCCATTTATGGGGAGTTCTTAGTGGTATGGATTGAAGATTGCAATCACGGTGATGGGCTCCTGCACTTTGGTCACTTAATTTAATCAACTAATAAAAACCATGGAAGTCTACAAGCAGCATAAAATTCTGGCTCGTTACAACCGTCTGCTGGCTAGAGATAGAAAGAGACAATTAGTTGCGCTGCATGAACCATTAGGGGATTTAGGATTGTCTTGATATTGCTGCCTGCACATTCCTCAGAGAATCTCCAACATGTCCATTCAGGCTGTTAGTGATTCTCAGTTGGTTTTAGATTTGGTCATTTATGTTCAGCTGTGAGAATGGAAGTTCTAGACTTTAACTCCCTCAGCTCTGCTGCCTGTTAAAGAACCTTGTTTCATTCAACCAACACGTGCAACATAAAATTAAATGAATCCCCCGGGGCTTCAATTTCTTGAAGAAGCCTGCTGTACATCAATGTGTTAGCAAGAGGACCACTTTGACTACATAGATAATGTAGAAACAGCAGCATGGTGGTTAGCACTGCTGCCTGACAGCGCCAGGGACTGGGGTTCAGTGCCTGGCTTGGAACACTGACTATATGATGTCTGCACATTCTCCCCGTGTCTACGTGGGTTTCCTCTGGGTGCTCCGGTTTTCTCCCACAGACCGTAAAATGTGCTGGTTTAGGTGCATTGGCCATGATAAAGTCTCCCTCAGTATGCCCGAACAGGTACCGGAGTGTGGCAACTAGGGGATTTTCACAGTGATTTCATTACAGTATTATTGTAAGCCTACTTGTGACACTAATAAATAAGCAAAACAGCAAATGTTGCAAATACTCAGCAGGTAGCAACTTTGGGTAAGTATCAATTTATTTTGTGCTCAAATTTCAGGAATGGGACATGAATCCACAATATTCTGCCTCAGAGTCTTGAGTGCAATAAAAGTCACAGCTTACATAGATTTTATTAAATTAAATATTCCCAGAAATATTTCGTTCACATTTCCTCCATCCACTGCATTTTGCTTTAGTTTATTTATCAGTGTCACAAGGAGGCTTACATTAACACTGCAGTGAAGTTACTGTGAAAATCCCCCAGTCGCCACACTCTGGCGCCCAGTCTGGTACACTGAGGGAGAATTTAGCATTGCCAATGTACCTAAATGACATATCTTTCGAACTGTGAGAGGAAACCAGAGTACCCTGAGGAAACCCATGCAGACACAGGGAGAATGTGCAAACTCCGCACAGACAGTCATAGAATATCAACAATGCAGAAAGAGGCCATTTGGCCCATCGACACTAATCCCATCCCAAGCCCTGTCCTATGCTGATCCCCCTGACATGAAGGGACAATTTATCATGGCCAATCCAACTACCTGCTCATCTTTGGATTCAGTTACCCAAGCTGGGAATTGAACCTGCGTCCTTGGCATTGTGAGGCAGCAGTGCTAACCACTGTGCCACCGTGCCACATCCTAAATTACAGCTTACATGGATTCTATTAGATCAAATATTCGCAGAAACTTTTGTTCGTATTTCAGATTTCCAAAATCCTCTGCTTGAGCGATATTATCAAAAATCATTTTGTTGGAAAAAGCACCACACCTTGTGTTGTTTATGCAAGAGGGGATGAATGGGAAGGGGGACTGGCTTGGTTTGAGGGTTGTTGAATAGATTCAATGCTTTGATTCAGCTGACAGGGTGAAGGGGAGAGAGAGAGAGAGAAACTACGCCATTAGGAATAAAACCAGACCTGCCTCCAAGCAGTCATTAAGCACTGCGACAGAGAGACAACACACAAAATCCTCCAAACACATGAAGGCAGACTGCTCGCAGCAATGTTATTTTCTCCAAGGCCCCCTGATTCAGCTGCAGAGTATAACTCCAGCTGTCGTTGTGCATGTCTATTACTGGTCTCCACCTGAGCAATGTGGTGGTGCTAGCAGTTCTACAGTCGCAGTCCTCGGGCACTATATCAGTGACAGCGGCAGGGAGATGACTCCTGTCCCTGGAGGGAGTACCAGAAAGTCAGGGTGAGGAAGTAGACGGATTATGCAAGAAGCAAAACATAAATTGATCCAGATTAGTGTCTTTCCTTTTTTTTTTCCCTCCTCCCCCCCTCCCTACTTTTTATCTCATGAGAGAAATGGAGCTTCCTGGTAAATCTGCACTTATGTGATGACTCCATTTTGGCCTTAATCGAGCCCAGTGTTCCTTCAGCTGGATATCAGCCTGTGCCTCCAGCTATTTACACCATGATCAGTCTAGTAATTAGCAGACTGTTTAATATAATGTAGAAGCAATTAGGAGGTGATAACATGCAATTAAGATGTGTTCTCAGATTAGAGTTTGTGATGAACAAGCAATTGTACGGCGAGCTCTCTAAAAGATGAAGTACCCATCTCAGGAATGTCAAACTGTAGTGATTTAATCTGAATTATTTTCAATTAATATGCATGTCTACCTCCACTGATTTTACCACTCTATTGACATTGATAAATTAAACTGAAGCTGTCAGAGTTTGTCCCCCAGTAACTGTGTTTGTGGATGTCAAGTTTTCCGGATTTTTTTTTCTCTCTCTCCCTTTCCTTTCATCTGCCTTGGAGCTCTGTCTGATTTTACTTGAGGTCCCTTGGTTCATCTCTGGGATTACTGCGACGTGTCAGTTTGAGTGGAGATATAATCTGAAAAGGGGATTGTTATAAATAGAGTGCTAAGATATAATTGTTATGTCATGTCATTTTTCCCCCCGCCCCCGTTCAATCCCTCTGAGTCCTGTTGGGGTAAATTAGATAGCTTGGATGACAAGGGTCTTGGGACTGTGTTTATAGAGCTGTCCAACTCGACACCAGTTCAGTTTGACATTTGGAGTTCTTTGCACGTGTAAAGTGTGAAGCTGCAGTTCCCGTACTTTTTCCATTGCATTCCAGACGCTTTCTTAGGCCAATTGATACAACACAGAAAATCTTTAAGGAGCAGCTTGTGCTGCTTTCAATATCTCCCCCAAACCTCTAGATTTTCAGCCTTTTCTTTGCTTTACTTCCTCTCTGACCCTGAAAACACCAATATAAATGAATTATGGTGTAGGATAGCACAGTGGTTAGCACTGCTGCCTCGCAGCACCAGCGATCTGGGTATGATCGTGGTTTGGATTGCTGTCCGTGCGGAGTCTGCACCTTCTCCCTGTGTCTGCGTGGGTTTCTTCCAGGTGCTCTGGTTTCCTCCCCCAGTTCAGGTTAGGTGCATTGGCCATGCTAAATCCTCCCTCAGTGCACCTGACAGGCACCCTAGTGTGGAGACTTGGGAATTTTCACAATAACTTCAGTGCAGTGTTACTGTAATTCTACTTGTGACACTAATAAATAAATTCTATGTGATATATATGCATATTCTTTCCAAAGATCTACATGTCCAAATGTAGCAGCAGTCATTCTGAAGCAGAAAATCCTTCCCTTTATGAGCCCACAGTTGCTGAAGTCAGTTACTGTACCATTGCAACTATATTCTCCAAGGCCAACTAAGTCAACAGAGATTTATGTTTTAAAAACATGGTTTAAACATAGTAACCTTCTTGATTTCTTTTCTGGAGTGATATTGCTGCTGATGACCTCATCAGGGGAACAAGTTTGGAGGGACTATCAAGCCCAATTAGATTTCTGATAGATAAGGGAATTAAGGTTATGGGGAGAAAGCGGGAAAGTGGAACTGATCCACTTCAGATCAGCCATGATCTTATTGAATAGCAGGACAGGTTCGAACATCTAGATGGCCTAATCCTGCTCCTATTTCTTATGTTCTTATGTTCAATTGAGCTGAATTAATATCAGGAGAGATTTAACCATTAATCCTGGGGTGCTTGATCACCACGCCATTTTAAGTGTGTGTGTTGTCTCACATAGCTACCTCACGCAAACGGACTCAGCAATTCCTGAAGCTCATTGCTTCCAATTATATCACGACTGCGTGCTCGTCAAGATATTGGGCCAGATCTTTCTGGGCCTCGGCATTTTGCCACATGCCGACTGTTTTCCCGCTCCCTTCAACTTACCAATATTATGCACTAACTTGCTGGAAGCACGCACTGTTGCGAGACAGAGAGGGCATCTTCAAGTCATCCCATAAGCCAGGACCTCTGAGGATTGAGGGAAAACTAGAGAGGGAAGGAGGGTGAGTTTGAGTCATATCAGTGACAAGTAGCAAAATAAAGAGATGGAAGGAAAGATTGGATGGAGAGTCGTGGAGTCATAGAGATTTGTAGTATGGAAGCAGGTCTTTTGGTCCAACTTGTCTATGCCACCCAGTATTTATCACTAAGCTAATCCCAATTGCCTGCATTTGCCTCATATCCCTCTATACCCATCTTATTCATCTAACTGTCTGAATGCTTTTTAAAAGACAAAATTGTATCCCCTCCATGACTGCCTCTACCAGCTCGTTCCAGATACTTACCACCCTCTGAGTGAAAAAACTGCCCCTTTGGACCTTTTTGTATGTTTCTCCTCTCATCTTAAACCTATGCCCTCCCCTACCTATAGGAACTGTTATTGAACATCTAGCTAATCTATGCCCCTCGTTATTTTGTAGACCTATGTAAGTCCACCCCTACGCCTCCTAAGCCCCAGGGAAAAAATTCCCAATCTATCCAGCTCTCCATCAAATCCCAGTCATCTCCTAGTAAATCTTTTCTGCACTCTTTCTGGTTTAATAATATCCCTTTTGTAGTAGGGTGACCAGAACAGTATTCCAAATATGCAACATCAACAAGACTTTTCTGTATCCAATGTTCTGATCAATGAAACCAAGCATGCTGAATGTCTTCTTCATCACTCTGTCCACCTGAGACTCCACTTTCAAGGAGCTACGAAATTCTACTCCTAAATCTCTTGGTTCTATAACTCTCCCCAATGACTTACCGTGAATTGAGGAAACAAAGAAAACAAGTTCAAATTTGATATGTGATGGCATGGTGGCATAGTGGTTAGCACTACTGCTTCACAGCGCCAGGGACCTGTGTTCAATTCCGGCCTCAGATCACTGTCTGTGTGAAGTTTGCATGTTCTCCCCGTGTCTGCCTGGATTTCCTCCAGGTGCTCCAGTTTCCATCCACAGTCCAAAAGATTTGCAAGTCAGGTGGATTAGCCATGATGTATTATTGCCCCTTAATGTCCCAAGATTCAGGGGATTAGTGGGGTAAATACATGGGGTTGTGGGGATTAGGGCAAGGGAATGGACCTGGATGCAATGCTGAGTTGATGGGCTGAATAGTCTCCTTTTGCACTGTAGGGATTGCATGATTCTACGTTTTTATATCTGTCATAACTTACTTAAAGATGTGAGATTGAACCATTTTATAATTTATCTGGGCCAGAGAGATTGATTGGCACTGCAAAACTAATTATCACATCATTAAAGTTATCCTGGATCTGGTAATTACTGGACATAATTTAACAGGCAGTTAATGTGCAAGTTAAACAAGTTTAACAGTGTGAGGCTAAGATCAAGGTGCTATTTGTCTGAAACAGTGCAGAGCAGTGTTAACAGGTATAAACTTTAAGAATCATATTAATGCAGAAGGGAAAGGTTGAGGGAGGGGATTTCAGAGCTCAGGCCTATGCAATGCTCCCAGTGGTGGAGTAATAACATTCAGAAATGCACAAAAAGGCAAAATTAGAGGAGTGCAGAGATCTAAGGATTGTAACCTAAGGAATATTATAGAGTTAGAGAGAGGCATGACTACAGAGCGATTTGAAAAACATGAATGCAGAGTCATTGTAGGTTAGTGAGTACAGAGAGGGGTGATTGGAAACAAGAGTTTGGGCATCTAACAGAAACACTTTTGTGCTTGGTAGTACCAAACTTGCAAAAAAAAACATATTTCCCAATGACTGGTGGATTGCATCAAACAGGTTTTATTTAATTCATTTCTGGGATATAGGCATTGTTGATTGGCTAGCATTTATTGCCCATCCCAAGTTACCGAGGGCAGTTGTGAGTCAACCACATTACAGTGACTCTGGAGTCACATGTAAACCAGACCAGGTAAGGACAGTAGATTTCCTTCCCTGAAGGACATTAGTGAACCGGATTGGTATTTGCAACAATCAGCAATTGTTTCATGGTCATCATAGAAGCTTAGAACATAGAACATAGAACATAGAACATTACAGCACAGAACAGGCCCTTCGGCCTTTGATGTTGCGCCGACCAATATAAAAAGCAATGCCCCTCCAAACTAAATCATTCCCTTCTCTTCCATATACTTATCAACTAACCTCTTAAACACCACCAAACTTGGCACATCTACAACCGCTGCAGGCAGGGCATTCCACTCCCGAACCACCCTTTGGGTAAAGAACCTACCTCTGATATCCGTCCTATAACTATCACCCCTTAATTTAAAGCTGTGTCCCCTCGTGCTAGCTTTCTCCATCCTAGGAAAAGGCTATCACTGTCCACCCTATCTAAACCTCTAATCATCTTATATGTTTCAATAAGGTCTCCTCTTAGCCGCCTTCTTTCTAACGAAAACAACCTCAAATCCCTCAGCCTCTCCTCATAAGACCTGGCCTCCATACCAGGCAACATCCTGGTAAACCTCCTCTGTACCCTCTCCAATGCCTCCACATCTTTCTTATAATGTGGGGACCAGAACTGCACACAATACTCCAAGTGCGGCCGCACTAGAGTTTTGTACAGTTGCAACATGACGTTGCGGCTCCGAAATTCAATACCCCTACCAATAAAAGCTAAGACTCCGTATGCCTTCTTAACAACCTTATCGACTTGACTGCCTACTTTCAGGGATCTATGCACAAATACACCAAGATCCCTCTGTTCATCTAGATTATTAAGAATCCTACCATTTGCCCTATACTCTACACATTTATTATTTCTGCCATAGTGCATTACCTCACACTTTCCACATTAAACTCCATTTGCCACCTCTCGGCCCAGCTCTGCAACTTGTCCAAGTCTCTCTGCAAACTATAACACCCCTCTTCACTATCTACCACTCCACCGACTTTAGTGTCATCTGCAAATGTACTAATCCATCCTTCAATACCCTCATCCAGATCATTTATAAAAATTACAAACAGCAGGGGCCCCAAAACAGACCCCTGAGGTACGCCACTTGTCACCGAACTCCACGATGAATATCTCCCATCAACCACCACCCTCTGTCTCCTACCTGCTAGCCAATTCCTAATCCAATTAGCTAAATCACCCTCTATCCCATACATCTGCATTTTCTGCAGAAGTCTTCCATGGGCCACCTTATCAAACGCCTTACTAAAGTCCATATATACCACATCAACCGCCTTACCCCCATCCACCTCTTTAGTCACTTTTTCAAAAAACTCAATGAGGTTAGTAAGGCACGACCTACCCTTCACAAAACCCTTAGACATTTACAACATGCAAACAGGCCTTTCGGCTCAACTTGTCCATACTGTCCCTTTTTTAACCAGTAAGCTAGTCTCAATTGGTCATGTTTGGCCCATATCCCTCTACAGACTCACTTCTCTCTTAATTCCAGATTTGTTTTTACTGAATTCAAATTCCACCATCTGCCATGGTGGGATTCAAACCCAGGTGCTCAGAACATTAGCTGAGTTTCTGGATTAGTAGTCTAGCGATAATACCACTAGGCAACAACCTCACCTCATCCATAAGCAGCTGAGTATGATAGGTGGAGAGCACTGACTACTCAACAAGCCTATGCTTCAAAATTCAGAATAAAATGAGTGGAATTTTACCAGCAGCACATCCAACTGAGGTTCGTATAATCCCTCCAGAGGCCAACTGAGAATGCAATTCTCCGAGCTTTTCCCTTCCCCAGGATGCGTGGGTTAGAAAGATGAGCAAAGTAAATAGGTGGGGTTATGGGGATGGGGCCTGGGTGGGATTATTGTCAGTGCAAACTCAACAGGCTGAATGACCTCCTCTTGCACTGTAGGGATTCTATGATTCTACATTTCGCCACTTGGTTGCTAAACATAGCAACGTGAAAAATTTCAGTCTCTAGAAATCAGTGCCAGGGTTCATTTGTTTAACTGCAGCGGGTCGCGGAGCACAGAATTCATTGCACACACCACCATACAATCAGTGGATTACAGAGCCCAGCTAGCAGCACTTACGTATTTGCTGGTAGTCTCTCAAACATGAATTGTGCAAACAAGGAGAAGCTAAGGAGCAGTTTTGCCTCATCCTTGTAAAGTTGAAGCATTGTTTTGATCTGTACAAAGAGCACTGCTTGGATGAATAGCTTCTGCCAAGCTTGTTCTGATCCCCTTTGTACTGCAATCTCTCCTGTTTCCTCTGAACTATCCAATAGTTGACTCATCAACAGCGGGACCCCATGACACCACAGGAATCTACTCGGTACATACATGTCCAATAGCATTATTAGTCAGCTCCAGGTCTCTCAAAGTTTAATGAAAAAGTGGGAGTGAATCATAGCTGCAGAAATAGATTTCATATTTAAGGGGCTAAATCAATGGAATCATGCTTCCAGCAAAGTGTCTTGTCCTGGAAATGTTCCTCTGGGAATTTGAGCATGTGCTGCCTACAATTCTCCATCTGATCATTGACTAGAGCAATTGAGCAAGATATTGATGGACAGAAGCCATTGTCTTAAATGTTGAAGGGGAAAACCTGCCTTGAAATGAATCCTTGCGAGTTGAGTTTCTGGTTTTGTTTTGAAGGCTTTCAGAAAAAGAAAAACTGTTTCATCGTAGAATTGAAAAACTGAAAATTGAAAACTAGATGAAAACTGTTTCATCGTAGAATAACAAGACATTCCCTATCAGCTGCAGAAGAACCAGACTTCTTCACCAAATGGCTTGTTTTTATGATTTAAATATGATTTTTAAAATGTCTATTCTACGAAACTGCAAACATACAGTACCAGAAAGTTGGTTTTGAAGAGGGTACAGAAAATATTTTCTAGGAAGTTGCCTGATATAGAGGGCATTAGCTATAAGGAGAGGTTGGAGAAACTTGGCTTGTTCTCATTGAATGACGAAGGTTGAGGGGCGACCTGATAGAAATCTACAAGATTATGAGAGGCATGTACAGAGTGGATAATTAGAAGCTTTTTCCCAGTTGGAAGAGTCAATTACTAGGGGGCATAGGTTTAAGATATGAGGAGCAAGTTTTAAAGGAAGTGTGAGAATCAAGTTTAGACATAGAACGTGGTGGGTGCCTAGAACTCACTGCCAGGTGAGGTAGTGGAGGCAGATAGTGACTTTCCAGGGGCACCTAGACAAATACATGAATAGGATGGGAATAAAGGGATATAGTCCACAGTAGGGGATTTTAGATCAGATGGACCACATGGTCAGCGCAGACTTGGAGGACCAAAGGACCTGTTCCTGTGCTATAATTTTCTTTGTTCTTTACTTGTTGTAAGTCACAGACTGCAGCTGGGAAATTCTGCAAACAACACTTGCCCAGAATGCACAAGTATTGGAGGCAATGTCCTGTAATTCTGTTAGAGAATTCAATGACATGGTAAACCTCAAGCTAGGTCAAGACCATGTGTTAAGAATTTCAATGAATGTGCTGAGAAACACATTTTAAAAATGAAAATAAATAATTGAATGATATAATTAACCAGTTCATAGAATCTCTACAGTACAGAAGGAGGCTATTCTGCCTATTTAGTCTGCACTGACCACAAGCCACCCAGCATTATCCCCCTAACCCTACATACTTACTCTGTTACTCTCCCTAAGACACAATGGGGTAAGTTAGCATGGCCAATCAACCTAATGAAAACACATAAAGGATGGCAGCATTGGTCATATGGGCATTTTGAAGCACCTGAGAGTCAGTATGAGCAGGATGAGGGAAAACATCCGTGCAGTAAATGTTTGTGAGGCTTTGATACAGAGTCATTGAGCTGCAGGCAGTGTGGCTCATCAGGGAAGGTATACGTTTCCTGGATTTTTGTGTCAAATGTCAGCCACACCATCTTGAATAGGATCTTCTGATTCATTCAGTGGTCAGGGACAGGAGACTGTGGCTGCAAGTGAGGTAGGTAAGTTGACCCAGCGGACAGGAGGACAGGAACCTTAACCTTTGAAATTGTCCAATTGTTTTGAGATTCTCTCAGTTTATTCAGATGAGAGTGTAATTTTGGGATGGATGAGCTAACTGCCTATGGCACCAAGGTACAGGAAGCCATTCAAGTGAGTTGAGGGGGGGGCAGGAGTGGGGACAAGCAAAAAGGGATGTAGTGGTAGTAAGGGGCAATATAGTGTGCGAGACTGACACTTCTCTGCTGCAAAGAGCAAGAGTCTAGATACTGTATTACCTGCCCAGTATCAGGGTTTGAGACATTAGGTGGAATTTTCTGGCCTCATGCATCCCAAGATCAGAAATTCACACCCAAACTCAACTGACCTTTAAATGGCCTGTTGAATTTTCTGTTTCATCCTCTGTGATTCAGTATGGGAAATTGTTGGCAATCTACTCAGGGCTGGAGAGGGACTTGCACTGGGAGGGGGAGGATCCAATTATTATGGCCCAAAGAGATTGTAATAATGCAAGTGGAACTAGGAAAGAAACTCTGCATGGAAGATATGAGGAGCTCGGCACTAAATTAAAAATAATCTAAAGGTACATACAAATAGGGAATTGGATGCATGATAAATAGGATAGATAAAGCAGGTTCTCGTCCGTGGGGCTGTGGAAATTAAGTTATAACAAATATGGTGGACTGTCAGTAAGGCATTCAAGCCCTTGTTGAAGGGCAGTGGTTGCGTATTCAGGAAAGAGACTAACTTTGTGTCAGTTTCATATACACCACATTCCGGCCTTGGCCACAGGATGAAATAAAGACAAGTTATCATGACAAATACAAAAAAAATTTGGTGGCATATTATGCTAATGAAGGAGACGGTTTTCTATTGCATAAGAAATGGCAAAAAACTATGCTGTGATTGGTGGATATGTATGCAAACGGAGGATTGGAAAGTTGCTTGTTCCTTATTTGCTGTAATGAATGACAGCTGCTAATTATCTATCTGAATCAATAGAATACCATAGTGAAATTCACTGTCTGTTCTCCTTGCTAGCAAGTAATAAAAGCTTGGGAGATTGAGTCCCCACTGTGTGTTGTCTGATTAATCCTCTGCTAGTATGGAACATCGGCACCAGTACTGGAGAGAATGGAAGTGGTACCATTGGGAGAGTCTTAACGAGGAAAGTAGAAAGGATTTTAAATTAAATATTGGAGGAAAGGGACCAAATTTGGGAAGATACAATAAATCAGAGTATAGATAAGGCAAGGGAGCAAGATATTAAAGTAGGAAATGTGTAACAGACCATGATAAGAAAGGGCAAAGTATACTGAGAGTCAAAATCTAAATCAGCAGATCAGCAACCTGTTACAAAACTCATCAAAGGATAAAACGAAAGGGTCTGTATCTGAATGCCCATAGCATTCGAAACAAAACAATTGAACTGACAGCGCAAATAGAAATTAGTAAGTAAGATCTGATAACCATTACAAAATACAGGATGATATAGATTGGGATCTAAATATTTGAGGGTACGTGACATTTTGGAAGAGCAAGGACTCAGGAAAAGGTTAAAGCTTGTCTCTGGCAATGGAGGATGGTAGTAGCTGATGAAAGCGAGATAATGTAAGCTCTGGAAACCAGTATGTAAAAGCAGTTTGGGTTGAGATGAGAAATGTTAAAAACAAGAAATCACTGTGGGAGTGGAGTACAGGCCACCTGTCAGTAACCGTATCATAGAATGGGTATATAGAATGAGATAATGGGAGCTCGTCAGAAAGATGTGGTGATAATCACAGGAGATTTTAATCTACATGTAGATATGAAACATCAGATGGGAAAAGATAGCCTAAATGATGAATTCATAGAATTTTTAGTGTATAATTTCTTAGAAAAGGACATTCTGGTGCCAACCAGACAGCAGGCTATACTAGACCTCATAGTCAAGGTGCCCACACGTAGTAGTGATGATTATATGAGTGAATTTTACTATCAGTTTGAGAGAAAAGAGTGGGTGCAATACTAGTATTTTAAACAAAAACCAGGGCAATAATGAGGGCATGAGGACAGAGCTAGCTAAAATGAACAGGTAAATTAGGTTAAGGGATGTGTCATTACAATTTCAGTGGCATGCATTGAAGGAGGTACTTCAGAATGTGCAGAACAAATGCAATCCAGTGAGAAAGAAAAATTCCAAGGGAAGTACCTCTGTGATTAATTAAAATAACTTAAAAGATAATGGCTGGAATGCTATGGCCATTCAGGTCAAGAGGATTCTCCTATCCTACTTCAGTAAACAGAGATTGGCTAGGTGCCACATTGTCTGACCTCGCTGCAGCGGATACCTATTGTGAGTGGCCTTTAAGATTGTACCCAATATCCAACTTAAAGAAAAAGCACCTAATTGCACTATGACGGATGGTAGGTCAGAAAATTGAACAGAATATTAAAAACATCAAATAATGACTAAAGATTATTAAGGAAGCAAAAAATTAGAGTATGAGATAAAGCTGGTTAGAAATATTGAGGGAGTTAATAAGAGGTTCGGATGCTTGAGAAAAGAAGGTTTAACAAAATGAGCATTGGTTGTAAAGAGATTCTGGGGAAATAATAATGGGAAATAAGGAGATGGCAAATGAATTGAACAGGTACCTTGCATTGGTCTTCACAACAGGGAAAAATAAAGATATTATTATCCAAATGATGATGTATTACATAGCTCTGGGATACAGTGGAATTGAGGTGTGTGAACAAAGAACAAAGAACAAAACAGCACGGGAAACAGGCCCTTCGGCCCAACGAGCCTGCGCCGCCACCCCGATATTCCCACCTCTACCCGCAATCCCTGTCCATGTTTATAGATCTATGGATTAAAAACCAAATTTGAGACAATTTAGGGAGAATTTGTTTTGCCAATTAGCCTAAGAGCACATCTTTGGGATGTGGGAGGAAACCGGAGTGCCCAGAGAAAACCCACGCAAGCACGGGGAGAATGCGCAAACTCCCACAGACACAGGCCCAAATCCATGTATCTGCACAGCACAGCGATAGTCACTGAGCTGTCGTGTTGCCCATCAAACGGTCCAGGTCAAGCGTACACTAACGAGTGAAGCACTAGGATACTCTCGAGAAAGATCCAAGAGCAACCCTCTCACGACCCATCGCGTATATGCCCCTCATTAGACAACAAGGTGGACCAAAGCACCTGTAGGATAAAAACAGGTACATCAATATCATCATCTATTTACACACTTCCCAGGGACTCCCAAGGCTCATGATCTCTATTTTATATCAGTTTTCTGTACCCCTCCATTCCCATTCTGTTCATGTGCCCATCTAAGTATTTCTTAAATAACTCCAGAGTACCTGCCTCCACCACTTTACTTTGCAGTGCATTCCATACCCCCACCACCCTCTGTGTGAAAAAAACTCCCTCTAGCATCCAAATTATACCTTACCCCCCTCACCCTAAGCCCGTGACCCCTCGTGCTATTCGAGTCCATCCTAGGAAAAAGCTTAACCCTGTTTACTCTATCTATACCCCTCATAATCTTGTACACCTCTATCAGATCTCCGCTAAGTCTACGTCTTTCTAAGGAAAACAGTCCCAATTTGCCTAACCTCTCCTCGTAACTCAGACCTTCCATACCAGGCAGCATCCTGGTAAACCTCCTCTGCACTCTGTCCAGAGTCTCCACGTCCTTCCGGTAGTAAGGCGACCAGAACTGGACACAGTATTCCAAATGAGGTCTAACCAGCGTTTTATACAACTGCAACATTAAAGGCCAGCTCTTGTACTCTATACCCCTTACTATAAAGGCTAACATACTATATGCTTTCTTCACAACCTTCTCCACTTGCTCTGCCACCTTCAGAGACTTGTTCACCTGCACCCCCAGGTCCCTCTGCATTTCTATACTCTTAATAGATCTACCCTTTATCATATACCTCCCCCCTACATTCTTTCTCCCGAAATGCATCACCTCACATTTATCAGGATTGAATTCCAGTCCTGCCCAAGCCATCCATCTGCCCAAGCCAGCAGCCTGTCTATGTCCTGCTGCATCGCCTGACAATGCTCCTCACTATCTGCAAGTCCAGCCATCTTTGTATTGTCTGCAAACTTGCTGATCACTCCACTTACTCCCTCTTCCAAGTCATTTATATATATTACAAATAGAAGTGGTCCCAGTACCGAGCCCTGCGGCACACCACTAGTGACCAACCTCCAGCTAGAAAAACACCCTTCCACTATTACTGTCTGTCTCCTATTACTAAGCCAGTTACTTATCCATCTAGCTACCTGTCCTTGTATCCCATGAGCCTTGACCTTCTCAACTAACCTCCCATGAGGGACTTTGTCAAACGCCTTACTGAAATCCATATAGACGACATCAACAGCTCACCCTTCATCCACCATTTTCGTCACCTCCTCAAAAAACTCTACCAGATTTGTAAGGCACGACCTCCCCTTAACAAATCTATGCTGTGTATCCCTAATCAGTTCGCAACGCTGTAAGTGCCTATACATCCTATCTCTAAGAATCCCCTCCAACAGCTTCCCTACCACTGATGTCAAACTCACCAGCCTATAATTTCCAGGGTTATCCCTACTACCCTTTTTAAACAATGGTACAACATTGGCTATTCTCCAGTCCTCTGGGACCTCACTTGTGTCCAAGGAAGAGAAAAAGATTTGCGTCAGAGGCCCAGCAATTTCACCTCGCACCTCCCTAAGCAGCCTGGGATAAATGCCATCAGGCCCTGGAGATTTGTCAGTTTTAATGCTACCTAAATTTACCAGTTTAATGCTATCTAACACTTCCTCTCTCGGTAAGGATATTTCCCTCAACTGGTCCACAGTTCCCTCAGAGACAGGAGCTGTCAACAAGCCCCTCTCCTTCGTGCATTCCGACCCAAAGTATTCATTCAGGATCTCCGCCATTCCCTCGGGCTCTAAGCACAGTTCCCCTCCTCCATCCCTAAGAGGTCCGATTTTTCCTCTAACCATCCTTTTATTCTTAACATAGGAGTAAAAAGCCTTTGGATTTTCTTTAATCCTATCCGCCAAAATCATTTCATGCCCCCTTTTTGCCCTTCTACCTCCCCGTTTGAGCTTCCTGCTACTCTCTCTATATTCCTTCAACGCTGTCTCGGTTCCCAGCTGCTTTGACCTATCATACGCCTCTCTTTTCTTCCTAACCAAGTCCTCAATATCCCTAGTAATCCACGGCTCTCTAATCCTACCTTTCCCATCTTTCCTCTTGGCTGGCACATATTTATCTTGCGACATTTTCAGTATTCCCTTGAAAGAGTCCCACATGCCTAGCGTGGACTTACCCTCGCGGTGTAGTGCATGAACTGCTAAAGGTTAGTATGCAAATGCAGCAACTAATTAGGGAACTGATAGAATATTATAATGTACTGTGAAGGGAATCAAATACAAAAATAGGGAAGAGGCTATGCTTCAGATGAACAGGGCATCACACCTGTCCATGGCACATAGATCCATTGCACCAAATGATCTGTGCTCCAAGTCTTACGTAATATTTACAGATAAGGCACCTTTGCACAGATCACCGGTTCAAATAAAATTTTCTAAATTAGCATTTTTATTTTGTCTTCTGCATTAAATGCAACTGGCGCATGGAATTAACTAGATAGGATAGTGCAGACATAATCTTTGAACTATTTGAGAGCTAGCCTAATACTATGAATTCAATAGTCATTTTGGACAGCATGGTATTCCACATTATTGTACGTCATGTGAAATTATAGTCTATGTGATCATCCAAGAATAATATTTATTTTATTTATATTTAATTATGCTTAAAAACAACACTGAGGATGGAAATAGATTAATGATCCTCAGATATGTCCATGAATTAAATAAATCAGCAATATTTAACTGAGGCAGGTTTTGAATAAAGACCAAGATGTGCACTAAGAAACAGAACCCAAATCTCTTCAACTCTCTGTGAGAGCAGTAAAATGTGTCACAACACTAGGTTAAAGTCTTACAGGTTTATTTGGAATCACAAACTTTCAGAATGCTGCTCCTTCATCAGGTGAGTGGGGAGGTAGGTTTCACAAACACGCCACATATATAAGCAAAAACACAATTGCAAGATAATGATTGGAATATGAGTCTTTTCAGTTAATCAAGCCTTTATAGATACAGACAAGTCAAACCTACGTCCCCACTCACCTGATGAAGGAGCAACACTCCGAAAGCTTGTGACCCAGGCCGGGAATCAAACCTAGGTCCCTGGCGCTGTGAGGCAGCATTGCTAACTACTGTGCTACTGTGCCGCCCAAGAAAATAGGTAGTCATTTATTACTTAGAAGGAGTGAATCCAGATGGAGTAACGGAACAAATTGATCTTGGGGTGTACCAGTCACTCAAAGTTGCATCACAAATGAACATAATCTTATAAAAATATAAACCAAGCACTTGGCTTTACTTCCAGAGGGATAGAATGAATAAGTAGGGAAGTTATGTTTAATCTGTATTCAACCTGAGACAACTTGTTCAAGGCAGCAAAGCCCTGTTTGACGGGACAAGTTCACATGTGAGTGAGGCCTGAGGCTTAAGAATGAACTTGAATCCTTCAATTGCATATCAGTGCTCACTCTGCTACTAGTTTGTCACAGGAGAATTTGTTTTAAAACAAATGTTCAAAAACTGCAAGATACGATCCTGAATTTTCCGACAGAAGTTGATTGATACAATATGAGTTTGTGTCGAAAGCTCTTGTCCAATCTGGAGAAATACCAAGAGATAACAAAGGGAAGTTGTTTGGTTACTTAATTACAACCAAATGTAAGTTATCCTATCAAAACACTCTCAGTGGGATTGCTGAGACCCTCCCGAAAGCAAACATCTTCTATCATTCCTTGGTGTGTATGTTCAACACTATTACATAAAAATAGCATCAGTTGGAGCCTAGAGTTGTTACAGAAGTATATAATTGATCTTCGGAAATGCAGTCCTTCAGTAAGACCTTTGGATTATTCCAGCTGTTTCTAATATGTACTTGGCAAAAGAATAATGCGAAAGGATCATTCCATAAACCTTTAAATATGCGATCATGTTTTTTAAAACACAGGCCTTGGGCACTGGGAGATTGCCCATGATCCTTGACACAGCCTCACAACAGTACAAGATCTTTTCAAATGTTAATTTTTTGGGGGGCTCCAAATTGAACTTGTTTAACTATTATGTCGTTGGTTACAGAGTTATACAGAGGCCACTCATGTACTGTGAGGCAGAACTCGCCAAACTGGCCACTACATGGATTGAACCAGTAACGTTGATGTTATTGGCACCATATGAATTCATGGTTTGATTTGATTTGATTTATTATTGTATGCAGTGAAAAGTATTGTTTCTTGTGCACTATATATAGGGTACCTTACGTAGAGAAGGAAAGGAGAGGGTGCAGAATGTACTGTTACAGTCATAGCTATGGTGTAGAGAAAGATTAACAACATGAGGTAGGGCCACCCAAAATTCTGATGGCAGCAGAGAAGCAGCTGTTCTTGTTGGTAAGTGACCTCAGAATTTTGTACCTTTTACCCTACGTAAGTACTATCAAAAACATTAGCTTCCAAGTCAGTGTTTCCTGGACTGAAGTTATGTCTCAACTAACAGAAGGCACACACTATGAAGCACCAAGTATGATCATTGCTGGTATCAGTGCCAAGATTGAAGACAAATTCTCATACCTTGGTAATGCTCATACCTAGGAAAGTCACAATTGATGAATAAATCAGTGCGTGCATTCAAAAAGAAGTTCTACCTCTGGCCAATTCTGTGATCATGTCTGGAAGTAGTGCGACATTATCTCGAAGACTAAAATCAGATTCAGCCAGGCCAATGTCCTCACCACCCTGATTTTATGGCACAAAATCCTTGGTCTGTTATAGACACCAAATTGAAGCTCTTGGACACTTCCACCAAAGTATTTGAAAATTAAGGCAGGACAACGCACAAGCCAAGAGGTCTTTCATCAGGCTAGTCTCCAGATAATTCAACTTAAGATATTGAAGCATGTCATTGACAAGGAACTGAGGAGGTGATGGTCTAGTGGTATTATTGTTGGATTATTAGTACAGAAACTCAGCTAATGTTCTAGGAACCAGGGTTCAAATCCCATCACGGCAGATGGTAGAATTCAAATTCAGTAAAAATAATATTTGGAATTAAGGATCTACTGATGACCATCAAATTATTGTCGATTGTCAGAAAAACCCATCTGGTTCAGTAATGGAAGGAAATCTGGTATCCTTACCTGGTTTGGCCTACCTGTGACTCCAGAGCCACAGCAATGTGATTGACTGTCAACTATCCTTGACCAACTAGGGATGGGCAATAAATGCTGGTCAGCCAGCGATGCCCATGTCCCATGAATGAATAAAAAGAAGCAGCAACATCAAGATGTCAGTACAAACAATACAATGGGACACTGAAAGAAAGAGCTTTATAAACACCAGCAACGCAGACCGTCTCTCCTCCTGCATTGGCCCATGTGGAGGCAAGCAATGAAATATGGTTCAGCACGTTACGCTAAACCCACAACTTCCATCCTGTCCAGAGGAAGGCCAGATTGGCAGATGCAGACATTCCCCCAGTCGCCCTCAATGACAAGATGAGTAGGAATTTCCATACGCCCGTTGCATCAGACCCTGCAGTTGTGAGAAGACAAAAAAGGCGCTTACAATTTAGATGTAATCAAGGGACGTGAGCCTGAATAGTAGGCTCTGAAAATTCAAAGCCAAGCACCAGCATATTATTGGGCATGAAGTTGTCTGCTCAGACTCATGCCAGCATCATGCCAGTCTGGGATAATAGTTAGCGGGTGGACCTGGAAACCGGAAGCCTGCGTATACTACGCAGATTGGAAGTAAGAGGTTAGACGTGCGTGTTAAGAAAATAATCAGCTGCCGTAAAGCATGCCAAATAGAATAAACTGCTCCCGGGGTGGGGATTTCCCCCAGTCGTATTCCCTGCTTTTTTCACCAGGTTTGCTGGAGTGCTGCATTGTCTGAGGACAGAGTTAAACGTTGGCTGTTCAGTGGGAAATGTCTTCTGGAAGACGTTGATACATATTGACTTAAATTCATAGTCATAGAATCATAGAGGTTTGTAGCATGGAAACAGGCCCTTCAGCCCAACTTGTCCACGCTGCCCTTTTTTTAACCACTAAATTATTCTCATTTGTACACATTTGACCCATATCCCTCTATGTCCATACCCCCATGTAATTGTCTAAATGCTTTTTAAAAGACAAAATTGTACCCATCTCTATTATTACCTCTGGCAGCTTGTTCCAGGCACTCATCACCCTCTGAATGAAAAAAATTGCACCTCTGGACTTTTCTTGTACATAGTGCCAAATTTTATGGGCTGTCTGTGGGCAGGAAAGCAGGTGGATGGGCCCCTAAACAAGGATTCTGCGTTTTTGGCAATGTGCCGGGACCTATACACCCATCCAGCCTCCAACATGATGTTCCAGGTGTCTAGTAAGACATCAAGTGGATTTCCTAGTCCATGGCAGTTAATGACCAGTTAAGGGCGTATCCCAGAATTAAGACCATCCCAGCCCTGATGTTCATCCCATTTATCAGGATTTCAGAGCCTATGTTTTCCAAGTATGCCTTTGCAAATTCACCAATCTAAGGGGTCTGTGAACAAGTCTTGCTGCGATTGAATTTCAATTTGGACGTCTGGTGTGAAACCCAGGAAATAAAGATCAGCAGAAAATACTGGCTTTGTTGACAATGCTAACATCCAATAAATAAAATTTATAATAATATATTGTGGGCAGGATTTTATTGCCTCGTTCATCCCGAAACCATAAAATCCTGCCCAAGATAAATGGACCTTTCCATTATTCGCCCCTCGCCTGCTCTGATTCCCTGAAGTTTGTCATGAAAATTAAGGTAGGACAAAGCACAAGCAAAGAGATCTTCCATTTGCAGGAAATTCAATTTAGACAGGCAGAATATTGGAGCAGATAGGGAACTGTCTCAGAGCAACAATCTACTTGTGCCTGATAAATAAACTTTAACTTTAAGAGTAATTTATTTCCTGACTCCTTAGAGTCTGGCCACGAACAACAAAGTTCAATTGAGTACAGTATTATGGAATACTTTCCATTTGTCTGAATAAGCATAGCTGCAACAACACTCAAAAAGCACAGCAACATCCAAGGACAAAGAATCCTTTTTTTTGGCACCCCTTCAACATTCACTTTCTCCACCACCGACATACACGATGCATTGCAGCAACTCATCAAGATTTTTTCAATACTACCTTCCAAAACAGCAACTTCTGCCGCCTACAAGGAGGAGAAGGAATCCGCAGCAGATATATAACCACCACCTGCAAGTCTTCCTCCAAACCATACACCATCCTGACTTGGGATTACATTGCTACTCCTTCATTGTCTCTGATTCAGGGTCCTGCAACTTCCTTCCTAACGTCACTGTGAGTGTCCTTGTAAAGTAAAAGTTTATTTATTAGTGACAAGTGAGCTTACATTAACACTGCAATGAAATTACTGTGAAAGTCCTCTGGTCACCACACTCCTGTTCAGGTACATTGAGGTAGAATTTAGTATGGCCAATGTACCTAACCAGCACGAATTTGGACTGTGGGAGGAAACCGGAGCGCTTGGAAGAAACCTACGCAGACAGTACGTGTGGAGGAGAATGTGCAAACTCCACACAGACGGTAACCCAAGCTGAGAATCGAACCCAGGTCCCTGGCGCTGTGAGGTAGCAGTGCTAACCACCGTGCCACCCAGAGGAACTGCAGTTATTCAGAATGTAGCTCATCTCCACCCTCTTACAGACAGTTTGGGTTGGGCAACAAATGCTGACCTTGCCAATAGTACCCACATCATATGAAAGAATTTAAAAAATCAACCAATTAATTACTTTTGAAGTGTAATTACTTATTTCAAAAGCAAATATAGACATTTGAACATGGTGTCAGAGAATAGTAGAGCACAGTTGAAAATCATTTGGCCCATTGCTTTATTGAAGAGTAGTCCAGGTAATCACACTCCTCAAGCTTTTGTCTTTACCACTACATTTTTCTCACAAGGTTGCATGAATAGGAAATGAATGAATGACTAAAAAGTTTGATTTTGGTGATGGAGGAGAAATATTGACCAAGATGTAGCATAAATGTTGTTTCATTTCAACAATACTATGGATTTTCTGGTCACCTAAACAGCCAAATGGGATTTCATAAGATAGAATCTCCAAGTGGACTGTAATATATCAGTGTTTCAATTGTAGGTGAAAATCCTGTAAGTCCCTCCCACTGCGGGTGTACATATACCACGTGGACTGTAGCAGTTCAAGAATGCAGCCTGCCAACACCTTCCCAAGGGCAAATAAGAGTGGGCAATAGATGGCTGAGCCAATGATGCTCACATCCTGTGAAAAAATAACTAAAAAAGAGGCTGTTCCTTACCCTTGTGACTACACGTCCATCGTAAAATAGTCTATTCTGTCTATGCAATTTGTGGTAACATTAACCTCTGGCATTCCTTAGCTGCACACAATGGATGCTCTAAGTCCTTTCATTTGTGGTCTCTGTTCAACACTTGTACATTGTGAATCTTTCTTAACCTATAACAGTCTCCAGCTTCCCATTGTTCATCCATTATTCAATATCTTCGAAGGATTTGAGGCTGTAAGTTCAAAAAAGTTCTTGAATGCCTTCTGCGGAGAATGCCAGTGGGTATGCAGTATGATACAATATTTATAAAAGCAGACGCAAGTGTATAATGTGCAAAGTTGCAAGCGCCCTGAGAGCTCACACGCTGTAGAATTGTTGTATCCCACCAGCACCCAAAGGCTGTAATATTGGTTTCATGAAGCATTCCTGGAATTCCAGTATCTAGAAATAATTTTCCCTCAAAAGAAATCCTCTAATTTGTTCGGTGCATTTGAGTAAGAATCAATGTTTACAGTGTGGTATGATGTTACTTCGAAACACCTTTATTCCAATATTTTGCACAGGATCCTCACCAGGCATGGTACTGAATAGATTTCATTAAGTATTGATGCTTTTCTTTAAAGAGGGATTGCTGCACGTGTGATTGTGCCATTAAAAGGATACTGACATTATGACAAGATCAGGACTCAGACTGCTTTTGAGAACCTGAAAAAAAATACTTCATGCAAAGAGAATTTTGGAGGATGGCGTAATGGTTAGCAGCACCTCTGCCTTACAGAGCCGGGTCCAATTCCGGCATCAGGTGACTGTCTGTTTGGACTTTGCACGTTCTTCCTGTGTCTGTGTGGGTTCCTCCAGGCGTTCCAGTTTCCTCCCACAGTCCAAAGATGTGCAGGTTTGGTCATGCTAAATTGCCCCTTTAGTGTCCCAAAATGTATAGGTTAGATGGTTTAGCCATAGGAAATGTATGGGGTTATGGGATAGGGTGATGGAAAGGGGATCTAGTTTAGATGCTCTGTCAGAGTATGGATGGCAGAGTGGTACAGTGGTTAGCACTGTAGCCTCATAGCATCAGGAGCCCAGATTCAATTCCAGCCTCAGGCGACCGTCTGTGTGGAGTTTGCATGTTCTCCTCGTGTCTGCATGGATTTCCTCTGGGTGCTTCTGTTTCCTCCCACACTCCAAAGATGTGTGGGTTAGGTTGATTAGACATACTAAATTACCCCTTAGTGTCAGGTGTCCAGCTGGGTTAATATGGAATGGGTGGGGAAGTCGGGGGGGAGGAGCGGTGAGGGGATGGTGGAGTGGAGGGGTTGGGGGGAGTGGTGGGGGAAGAGGTTAAGATCTGGCCAGGACGGTTGTCAGTGCAGACTCCATGGGCCAAATGACCTCCTTCGGCACTTTAGGGATTCTATGATTCTATGGCACCTTGCCTAATGTTTGATTAAGAGGAGCATAAACCTCGGAAAAACGTGAAATGAGGAACAGGAAGGTTTAATATTTCAATCCCATCTTAAATACTTCGCCCTTCGAGTTTTTCTGAAACAAATCGCATCCAGCGTCCTGAAATAGAGGCTGAGCTGAGAGTGATGGAATGACAGGTCCCCAAGAGTATTCACTGATTAATTCCCTTTTCCCTGTGGGAACACCAGTAGCTTTCACTCAGAGCCTTACCAGCTGGCCAAGAACAGGGATAAGAGTCAATGCAACAAAAGGTAGATAGCAGTTTAACAGGTCGCTAATTTCCTCATGCCCGTTTTATGACAAAGGGCAATTAGGGATGGGAAATATATTTAGAAATGTTTACATTTCAAGAATGCATTTTAAAGGAAAGAAATTTCCCTCAGGTCTTTACCATCGAAAAAAATCTTTTGAATACGTGTGTGTCCCTGATTTTCACTCCCTGAGATATCTTGGTATGTACAAACATTCAGATAATTTATCCTCCTGTGCCACACTTGACCATCCGTGAAGTTGCTTGGGTGCAATTTCATTCCCACGCCACTCTCAGCCCCTTGATTTTGATTTGCATTCTTTTTGTCTCCATCTTTCACTATTCATCTCATACTGTCTCATACTCAAACATGGGCTACACTGGCACCATCAGCCATCGTGTACATTACTAAAGCAATCACCATGTGAGCCTTGGCATTGAGCGTGGGCAGATTATCTGTCCGTAAAGAAGGAAGGAGGGAGGACTTCAAAGATGTGTGGGTTAGGTTGATTGGCTACACTAAATTGACCCTTAGTATCAGTGGGATTAGTCAGTGGTGGGGATGGGGTCTGGATTGGGACTGTGAGCGATGCTGGCTCAGTGGGCCAAATGGCCTCCTTCTGCACCCTAGGGATTCTATGAATCTTTGAACAAAGTCGGCAGTCTGTCCCATACCTCATCTGACATTTACAAATACGTATTTTGTACACAGGTCATTGAATAATAGTTTTGGCAGGTACCAATGCTATTTACATATTAGCAGAGATGAGACAACTCACTCGACACTGATCACTATCTCTGGCAGCTTTTTTAGCTCAAAGCAGAATCGAGTTTTATATACCCATACAAGTTGTATCTTCTCTATGCATCAAGAGATCCCATCCCTACACATCACAACCTCGTACAATTTTGTATACGATCCCAATATTGTTGCTACTGCTGCCTTAGAGGTTATTCTGGAAGAAACTCTTGTAGATCAACGTTTGTGTGAAAACATACTTCTTATGAGCCATTCTGGGGTGATCAATTAGCTCACTTGGCTAGATGCTGAAAGTGTACTGTGGAGAATAATGCTAACAGCTAGAGTTTAATCTCCATGCTGGCTATGGTAGTTCATTCAGGCCTACCTCCTTCCTTCACCCCACACTTGATGTGGATGCTCCCCTCAAGCTCATAAAGAGAGATGTTATTGGCCATTTTTGGACTACAGCAACATCAATTCTAACTATTTTGAACTTACTCTCCTTGCCCTATTGCCATTGTGTAGAATTAATTTGTACTTAATTCTATTCCTATGTTTACTCTCATATCCTTCTATAAATCTCAGTTGCCACATACAGATAAAAACTATAGATCACTCTTGTTATAAGAAATAGATTTATGCAGAGGAACAAGATAAACAATATTTAATGTTTAATATTTATCTTTTAAAAGTTTCCCCATTTTGCACTGTCATTTAGGGCATGAAATAAAGTAAGTAAAAGGTTCATTCCATCTTTCACTTCACAGACGCTGCCTGAACTGTTGAGTGTTTCCAGCATTTTCTGTTTTTAGTGAAGTGCTGCTCGTTGAAACTCCATAAACATCAGAGAGGCAACTGATGAAATGGAATTCTCTCCAATTGCCTAGATGAGTGCAGCTCCAGCACTGAAGAAGCTTGATAAAGCAGCTTGCTTGATTGGTATCCCTTCCACAAACATTTAATCCCTCTCCCTCAGATGGACAGTGGTAGCCGTGTATACCATCTATAAGATGCACTGCAGCAATTCACCAAAGTTCTTGAGGTCCCAAACCCACAACCATGATTATTAAGAAGGGCAAGGGCAGCAGATACCTGGGAACACTACAATCTGCAAGTTTCCCTCCAAGTAAGGAATATATTCCCGTTCCTTCACTGTCACTGGGTCAAATCTTGGAAAACCCTCCGTAACAACCCTATGGGTGGACCTACGCCTCAGGGATCTGCAGCCATTCAAGAAGGGAGCTCACCACCATCTTCTGAAGGGCATCTAGGGATGGGCAATAGTCAGCGACACCTACATCTAGTAAATGGAATCAACAAAAATGTCTCCCTCCAGTGCTATAAGTTCTATTGTTACCTGATTCTCTTAACTTGCCGGATATCTCAGAAGCATTTTGTAAATGTTAGAGGTTAAACTGATCTAAATTCTGCAAGGGAACAGGATGATTTATACTTGTGAAATCAAAGATCCACTTGGCACTAATATGTCAGTCACTAAAGAGAGAGGTCATGCTATTTTAATCTTGTTCACGCTTACCAATGTAGCTCTGGTTTAGTTAATATTCACAGCTAGATTGACATTTTTAGGCAGCAGGTATTCCCAGTGTAGTTAATTTCAGCACATTTAACATTGGTCAGGTGTAACTGTAAATAATCTATCTTTTTTCTATTAAATGTGTTCTGGTCTCCAGGAATGCACCTTCTGCCTGACTGGAGTCCGTGGGTCATTAGCTTTTGATGTATTGGTCCTTTCGCCAAGGAGGTTTGCCAGTTACTTAGAAAAATTCCTAGCCCTTGTTATCAGTCACAGTTAATTTTTCAGCCGATAAGATACTGTTTTATTTTCGATGTTATTAGTAAATTCCTTTGTTTTATTCAAAAAGTCTTGGTCAATCTTCAAGATTCTGGGTGGCGCAGTGGTTAACACTGCTGCCTCACAGCGCCAAGGACCCGGGTTTGAATCCGGGTTTGGGATACTGTGCGAAATCTGTACATTCTCCGCGAGTCTGCGTGGGTTTCTTCTGCGTGCTCAGATTTCCTCCAACAGTCTGAAAGATGTGCTGGTTAGGTGCATAGACCATACTAAATTTTCCCTTAGTGTATCCGAACAGGTGCCATAGTTACTAGGGTATTTTCACAGTAACTTCATTGCAGTGTAATGTAAGTCTACTTGTGATGTTAATAAATAAACTTGAACATTAAAGCTGTACTATTTGACAATTGCGACCAAATTAGTTCAGGTTTATTTTCCTCATTGTGTAGGCTTTTGGAAGATTCAGTTCCTTGAATACTGGGGCCTTGCAGATTTCACTGACCACTAGCGCAATCAGCGGTGACATTAGGTATTAACACAGGTTTATTTATAATGTTATCTTCATCATCTAATTTTCTATTTTGCTCCTCCGAAGGGGATTCTGTATCACAACAGTTATTCTCTGCCCAAAGCGAATACCCGACATTCACAGTGCTAAATAAGCAGATCATAAGGCACAGGTGTCGAACTTGTTATAACTGACGTTATTGAAATTGAATATTTAACCTGACCTCTCAACCCCTCCACAACCATAGCAACCATCAGAGGCTGCTTCACACGAAGACAGAGATGAGACAGAATCCTTCATGCAAAACGCTATCAGGATATAGAACACTTTACCATAAGTGGCTATTGAAGCTGAGTCAATCACTGCGCAAGAGGAAAAATGTGACAGGACACGGGAAAATAAGAACAGGATACAAAGTGTGGAGCAGCCAGTTTCAGCCGGAAAGAATGGACGCATTTAGTAATACAAATATTCTCCTCCTACACCATATTTTTAGTGAAAACAATTTCCCCTCTGGTTAACAAAAAATTCCTTTCAATTCTATCGTTCTTCAATAGCAACAGAGGGAGGTTATTTTGCTATGCAGGATATGATCCATCATTCGGTTAGATTATTGCTGATCTCTCCCACAACCTCGCTTGTTCACCTTCCTTCCGCATCCCTCACCTACCAATACATCATTGACCAATATATGTCTTTTTAAAGTAAAATTTTTTTTACTTATTAGTGAGACAAGTAGGCTTACATTAACACCACAATGAATTTACTGCAAAAACCCCCGAGTGGCCACACTCCAGCACCTGTCGGGCACACTGAAGGAGAATTTAGCATGGCCAATTCACCTAACTTCCATGTCTTTCAGGAGGAAACCAGAGCACCCAGAGGAAACCCACGCAGACACGGGGAGAATGTGCAAATTCCACACAGACTGTTATCCAAGCCGGGAATCAAACCCAGATCCCTGGTGCTGTAAGGCTGACCACTGTGCTACCGTGTGTCACCCCCATTCCATGTGAGAAGCTTATCAAAATATTGATAGAAGATTCCACCTTGGGTCAGTTTTAATTAACCACATTAACTACTGATCAGCCAGATGCTGCCACTGCTGTTAGTAGCACACAAACACTTGACTCACATTTTAATATCACTGGTGTGCATCCACAGGCAGGGTCAGTACTGATTTGTGCTTCCTGTCCATTCACCTCCTTTCCACTGCTGGCCCAGCCACTCCACTGCCTCGGGTGCTCGATAGTTGTCTCCCCAGCACTCGTCAGATAGTGATCCAAACTCCAATCATTGCGAACTACAGTCTATTTGGAATTTTACCTTGGGAATATTCAAGGTTTTCCCATAATATGAGGAATGAGGGGCACAGTGATATTGTTGCTGGATTAGTAATCCAGAGACACTATGGCAGATGTGAAATTTGAATTCAATAAAAGAACTCTGGAATTAAAAGTCTAATGAAGGTTATAGAGTCATAGGGTTGTCGAGGTTTACAGCATGGAAACAGGCCATTCGGCCCAAATTGTCCATGCCACCCTTTTTTTTAAACTCTGAAGCTGGTCCCCATTGGCCCATATTCCTCTATACCCATCATATTACTCTAAAATGTCTATTCCATTCTTCCAGCTCTAGATTCTAGCTCTTTGAGCACACACCCAGGTTTAACCAAGCATACCGAACATCAATAGTAAACAGACACACTAAGCCAACACAGAACAATTGAACACTACACCAAGGGCCATTTCCTTGAGGCCATTTCTGATCCTGCATACTGGCTGCCATTTCTTTTGCACCAGCCTTCAGGCATTGAGACATATGGCTCAGAATTCTCTGACCTTGCCCACGGCTGGGATTCTCCAGTCCCGCTGCAGTGAATGGAGATTTGGCTGAGTGGCAAATTCTCCATTCTTGCAGCAAGTGATGACAAAATCAGAGAAGTCCGGCCATAAAATTCCACAGGGACTGTACTGGGTAGATGCTGGAAGGAGAAACTAGCATGTGGAGCCAACAATGTCTGAAATAGGGGTCAAACATTTAGGGCAGAGGTGAGAAGTTATTTTTTCCCTTCAGTGGAATTCTTTACTACAGAGAGCAGTGGATATTCCACCATTGAGTATATTCAAGCCAGATATGGTGAATTTTTTGAGGAAGATTACAGGATATGAGAATTGTGCAGAGGGGTGCCGTTGAATTAGAATGACATGGTGGCCCAGTGGTTAGCACTGCTGCCTCATAGTGCCAGGGATCTGGTTTGATTCCGGCCTCGAGTCATTGTCTGTGTGAAGTTGCACGTTCTCCCCATGTCTGCGTGGGTTTCCTCTGGATGCTCCGGATTCTTCGCACAGTCCAAATATGTGCGAGTTAGGTTGATTGGCCATTGGTTGGCCATGCTAAATCAATCCTATGTGTCAGGGAATTAGCAAGGTAAATACATGGGTTATGGGAATAGGGCTGTGTGGAATTTGGTCGGTGCAGACTCCACGGGCTTCTGCACTGTAGAAATTCTATGATCAGATCTTGTTGAATGGTCAAGCAGATTTGAAGGACTGAATATTCTAATTTTGTTTGTATTCCTCAAGTTCTTATTCCCAATGAATGTTGCATCAGTCCTTTCAACCTCGTGTCATTCCCTCTGATTCCAGGCTCTTGTAGTTAAAAGGGGCTCAGGGGCAAAGTGGGCTGGGGCCTCACGCTGACACCTTGGTGAAAGGCTTCCTCCCCCATCCCAATCATGAAGGATTTCACTCTCACATTAATTTAAGATAGGAGCTCACGCATGCCAAAACTATGGAAACAGGGCATGTGGTATTATTCTTCATGGAGGGACTCCATAAATGTGGCCTACTGGAGCATTTTTATCTGAAATATAAAGACCCAGAAAAAATATCAGTGCTTCGTACGCCACATAAAGATATTTGTCAGCTCATTACTGATTAAGGGCAGTCAACTATAGCACTCCAACAACGAGAGTTAACATGAAAAGGTGTTCAAAACACGGGGCAGGGTATGTACTGCACAAAGTTCACTCCTGCTTTTAATCAATGGGATTAGTTTACTCCGGCACTGTGACACCCCCCACCCCCCAACCCCCCGCCCCCCGCCTCCACACACACAGAGAAGCAGGAAACAGTTACACATTTTTAGCTTCTTCTCGCTGAAAGAAGCAAGGTATCTGAATCAGCAGACACTTGAAGGTTGCTCTAAGTGCAGCCGTTGCCATGGTAGCTTGTCCTGTGTGGCACTCTCCTATGTTCTGCATGCGTGAGGAAGATGTTGGACTGCAATGATGTCATTGCATTGGCAGTAAAAAAGTATTGTTGTCCGTGTGTCTACAAATGCAACGCTGGAATCAAAAACCAAATTAAAAGACTGAAAATGATGATCCAAGTGATTATCTTTACCCCTCCACCCCCAGTGACCGCCTTCCCCCCCAAAATATAGGAGCAGCAGAAGGCTATTTGGCCCTTCGAGCCTGCTCCGCCATTCATCACAATCATGGCTGAACATCCAACTCAATAGCCTCATCCTGCTTTCTCCCCATAACCTTTGATGCCATTCGCCCCAAGCACTATATCCAGCCACGTCTTGAATACATTCAATGTTTTGGCATCAACTACTTCCTGTGGTGATGATCAATCAATTAGAGCCAGAATCAGATCTTTGGCAATAGGGTCATTTTGTTTTGTTGATATGGAGACAGAACGCTAAAACTTACTTCTGTTTTTCACACATTTTGGGGGGAGTGGGAGAAGGCTGGAGGGCAGGGCACCTGGTTGAGAGGTGGAAGGGAGGTGAGCAGGGGGTAAGCCGGGGAGGAGGAAGTTGCCAGAGGATGAAAATGTCTGCCTTACAGTGCGGAAAGCCTCCATGGAAAAGTGTACAGCACAGTTTCTTGAATTTTTGAAGATTTTGTAAAACTCAGCTTGCAATTTAAATTTTTGAATGAAAGATCAGAAATTCACCCTTCCAGGTCAATTTGGGTTTAGCTAAGGACCGGATCAATCACAAAACTGGACACTTTGGAGAAAGGGATTCTTTAGATTGCTTTAGGTCTGGTTAAAAGATCAGAAGCTGAACATATTGCTTGAAAATGCTGAGGGTTCCCAATAATAGAAACCAAACTAGACCAGAATCATAGCATCATAGAATCCCTACAATGCTGAAGGAAGCCATTTGGCCCATCAAATCTGCACTGATTTTCTGAAAGAGTATCCCATCCACACGCATTTGCTGTCTTATCCTCATAACCCCACACATTTACCCCACTAATCCACACATCTTGGGACACTAAGGGGCAACTTAGCACGGCCTATCCACATAACCTGCAAACATTGGATTGTGTCAAGAAACAAGAGCACTCGGAAGAAATCCACACAGACCAGGGTAGATTTTTGGGGTGGCATGGTTGCACAGTGGTTAGCACTGCTGCCTCATAGTGCCAGGGATCTGGATTCAACTCCTGGCTTGGATCACTGTCTGTTTGGAGTTTACATATTCTCCCCATACCTGCATGAGTTTCCTTTGGGTGCCCCAGGTTCCTCCCACAGTGCAAAGATGTGCAGGTTAGATGAATTGACGATAATAAAAAAATTGCCCCTTTGTGTCTGGGGAACTAGCTAAGGTAAATGCATGTGGTTATGAAGATGGAACCCGGGCGGGATTGCGGTCAGTGCAGATTCAAATGGTCTCCTTCTGCACTGTAGGATTCTATGAATCTATGGTTCTATAGATCTGCAAACTCAACACAGATAGTGACTCAAGGCCGGAAATGAACCCAGACCCTTGGTGAAGTAAGGCAGTAATGTTAACCAGCTATTTGATTGGCACCCCATCCACATACATCTTGTCTCTCCACCACCGACAGTGGCAGCATTTTATACCATTTACAAGACATAGGATCTCACCCAGGCTCTATCCCCTGCCCAATCCCCATAACCCCACACATTTACCACAGCTAACCACCTAACATAATCACATCTTGAGACACAAAGGGGCAATTTTTACCATGGCCAATGCACCTAAGCTGTACATCTTCTGGACTGCAGGAGGAAACAGGAGTACCAAATGCTGTGGGATTATACAGTTCGAATCAAGTTGCCATCACACAGCTTCCCACCCTAGTTTATCTCATGGCTAGTTAGCTTCCTTTCAGATGATTTTATCTATTGTTGTTATCTATTTATCTTCACTAAGTTGTAGGTGACCTTCCCTTTCATCCTGGTACTCGGTTATCATAGAATCATAGAAACACTACAGTGCTGAAGGAGGCCATTCAGTCTACGAGTCTGCACTGACAGCAATGCCCTATTCCCGTAACTCCACATATTTATCCCGCTAATCCCTCTAACCTACGCATTCTGAGACATTAAGGGACGATTTAGATTGGCCAAAGCACCTGACCCAGATATCTTTGGACTGTAGACAAAATCAGAGCATCTAGAAGAAACCCATATAGACACAGGGAGAACGTGCAGATTCCACACAGGCAGTCACCCAAAGACAGAATTGAACCCAGGTCCCCGGTGGTGTGAGGCACCAAATAAAACCAACATCAAATCAAAGAGGCATAGCTAAAACCTCAGTCACAAATAGCCGGTTTTTGGGCAGATGCAGAAAGGAGAAGAGAGTTCACCTGGAAAATCTAAAGGGCACGGAAAGGCAAACAGCTCTGGATATCAAAGAGAGCATGGACCATGTTCTGAGACTGATTATACATTTTTTATTGTATTACAGCCTCTACTGTACATTGTATTGTATATAGTATTGTACATTATATTGTACATTGCATTGTATACAGCATTGTACATTGTATTGTATAAAACATTATACATTATATTGTACACTGTATTGTATGTAGCACTGTACACTATATTGTACACTGAATTGTACACTGCATTGTATACTATATTGTACATTATATTGAACAACAATTTTGTTTACCTTGTTTCATTTACTGCTCATATTCTACACAGCATTGTACACTGTACTGTACACCATATTGTACACAGCATTGTACACTGTACTGTACACCATATTGTACACAGCATTGTACATTATATTGTACAATGTATTATATATAGCATTGTACACTATATTGTACATGGCATTGTACACTGTATTGTACACTGTATTATACATAGCATTGTACATGGTATTGTACACTGACTCTTGTAGCACAGCACTCTCTTTTCCTATATTGCAAATTCACCCAATTCTACGGTTGACATCAAGAATGGAGCTACTCATTCACAAAAATTGCAATTCCAAACTGCACCAAAGTTATGAATGTAATGGTTTTCCTTCATGCGCCGGAATTCCAGTGGGATCCAGGGGCCTCTGCTCAGAAGCTTTTACATTGGAGAACTGCAGCTGACAGCGAACATTAATAACAACTTGATTTATGAAGCACCTTTAACATAATAATTCTCCCAAGGTATTGCACACAGGATAAATGGATGTATAGCTACAGCGGAAGGGTTTGGGGAAATGATTGAAAGCGTGGATTGAAAAGAACTTTCGGGGAAGGAAATTTTAAAAAGGGGAGGGCCCAGAGAATTAGAAGAGCTGAGAAGGGGAATACCGGAGATTAAGGGAAAAATAGCTGTCATTGATAAAGCAAGGGGAGCAAATAGGGTGGGTGAATGGGAGGGGACAAATAAGTGCCAAAGTTCAAATGTTAGGCTCAAGGGGGCTGCAGAAGCAAAATGGGTCAAGACCCCAGAAGTGCCATATAAAGGTGACAATTTTCAATGCATCGTCTGGGTCAGGGGGGCCCTGGAGTGGATTAGCACAGATGCAGTGGGAAATTCCCTCCTCTGGCTTTGCTTGTAGCAGGACTATTCTTATGCCACCTCCAGTTTCCTTTTTGGCCCATGTGATGTACTGTGAGGATGAGAGTGACTGGTACAGACTCGATGGACCAAATGGCCTCTTTCTGTATTGTAGTGATTCTATGACAGTTGGTGCAACCTCAGCCTGCCCTGGAAATGGTTGATTTGCTGCTATCCTGATGTTAGACAGCCTGTAGAAGAACTCGGTCACAATATTGGTGACCAGGGGCGATCAAAAATAAAGGTTTATTAATATTACAGAGTAGCTCTTACATGCTATGTGTCTGTCCCACACTCCTGATACTTGATCCTTCTGTACCTGGGTCATCACAGCATTCACATGACTATTGGGGTCTGCACCTTCCCTGTTTAAATTGGGACAACTGGTAGTACTCAGATGATTTGATTAGATTTGATTTATTATTATCAGATGTATTAACATACAGTGAAAAGTATTGTTTCTTGCTATCTATACTGACAAAACATACCATTCGTAGAGAAGGAGAGAGTGCGGAATGTGGTGTTACAGTCGTAGCTAGGGTGCAGAGAAAGGTCAACTAAATGCAAGGTAAGTCCATTCAAAAATCTGACAGCAGAAGAGAAGAAGCTGTTCTTGAGTCAGTTGGTACATAACCTCAGACTTTTGCATCTTTTTCCCAAAGAACGAAGTTGGAAGAGAGAATGTCCAGAGTGCATGGGATCCTTATTTATGCTGGCTGCTTTGCCAAGGCAGCCAGAAGTGGAGATAGAGTCAATGGATGTGAAGCTGGTTTGCATGATACATTGGGCGACATCCATGACCTTTTGTAGTTCCTTGCAGTTTTGGTCAGAGTAGGAGCCATGCCAAGCTGTGATATAACCTGAAAGAATGCTTTCTATGGTGTATCTGTAAAAGTTGGTGAGAGTCGCAGCTGACATGCCAAATTTTCTTAGTTTTCTGAGAAAATAGAGGCATTGGTGGGCTTTCTTAACTATAGTGTTAACATGGGGGAGATTAGGACAGGTTGCTGATGATCTGGATACTTAAAACACTGTAAGAGAACAGTCACAAGATGTAAATTATTTACAACAAACAAAGTTGAATAGGGCTAACAACACATAAGTCATCACATTGTGCAAGTAATGATTGTGATGTTGCAGCTAGTGCATAGCCCATCACGCTTCCCTTCCCTTTTAAAGAAGCAAAGTCCATTTGTAGACCAATTTTTCGCAAAGTCCTTCAATCTTGTATTTGGTTTCCTCATGTGTCTTGAACGATTGCGCCAGTTGGCTGTTCTTGAGGTGTCCTCGGGTTTGTATCGTCAGTGTCGATGGCAACAAGCATCCTTGCAGTGTATCCAGTGTCTGCAGGGCTTGCTATGTTGGCTTCCAGTGGGTGAGAAGCCTGGATTGCAGACCGGATTATTGGGGAACCATGGAGGCTGTTGGTACTGGTTCAGATACTTGCAGTAGGTGATGCTGGCCTTGTATGTAAGGAGCACCATTTGAGACAACCAGTTGGCTGTTGGATTGTAGGGCATGGCTGTGTATCACTGTCAGTTGTAATGATTGAGATGTTACTTGACTGAGACACCACCATTGCCTAGCTTCACTCTTCTTCCAATCATTTGGTTTGTTGCCAGTTTTCCAATGATTTGACAGCAATAGTTTTCAATGGTACCTCTCTCTCTGCTCACCAGGTCCCTCGATCAAGAACTGGGTGTTCTCAACGAGGGATCTCCGACCTACCTTCTACAAGCAGTGATGCCAGGATTTGCTTGTTGTGCTGGGCAGCACAGTGGCATAGTGGTTAATGCTGCTGCCTCACAGCGCCAGGGACCCAGGTTCAATTCCTGGCCTCAGGTTACTGTCTATGCAGAGTTTGCACGTTCTCCCCATGTCTGCGTGTATTTCTCCAGATGGTCCAGTTTCATCCCACAGTCCAAAGATGTGCAAGGTAGGTCCATTGGCCATTCTGAATTGACCCTTAGTGTCAGGGAGATTAGTAGGGTAAATATGTGGAGTATGAGGATAGGACCTGGGTGGGATTGTTGTTGTGCAGGCTTGATGGGCCGAATGGCCTCTTTTTGCACCTTATGAACTCTATGATTCTACAAATATAGGCTGCAATGGGATGAAGTCCTTAAGCGGACATGGATTCCCAACCCAGGTCTGTCTGCCGCAGATTTAATTGGAATGGAGGTGGAAGGTGGCATGGTCCCCATCTGTGCTTAAATGCCCCCAAAACTCACCCAGGAGGGTGGGCACAAGATTCCACCCAATGTGTATGTTTGTGGCTGTGAGTGGCAGATGAAGTGACGGAAGTGACTCTTCACTCAATATTGCTGATATCAATATCATCAACTAAAATCCAATAGCTGATCCTCCAGAGTCCAAAGTCCCTCGAAAATAGTGGTCTATATTCCACAAGATCCACACCTCACACAAACCATTTCTCTTCCATTACCTCTGCCTACATTTTCTGCTGCCTCTCAAAAGCAGTCATCATAATGAAGGACCTCACCCCAGCCACACTCTCTTCTTCCACTTTATACAAATGTCTGAGGTCAAGCATCAACCGACTTAAGAACAGCTTCTTCTCCGCTACTATTAGACTTCTGAATGGACCTACCCTGCAATAAGTCGATTTTTCTCTACACCCTAGCTATGACTGTAACACTACATTCTGCACTGTCTCCTTCCCTTCTCTGTGAATGGTGTGTTTTGTCTGTATAGCACACAAGAAATAATACCTTTCACTGTACACTAATATATGGAACAATAATAAGTCAAATCAAACTCTTTGCATACAAAGAACTCGTCCACAATGGAGTTTTGAGGGCAGACCAATGTATAACCATGATCACCCACATGAAACTATTCACCACATTGTGAATGAATGCAGCCTAGAGAAATTTGCCACAATTTCAAGGTAACCTACCAAACACGCAGTCCTGTGACTTGCCTGTCCAACTTAGAGTCAAATGACAAAGTGCCATTTACAAAAAGGAAGTATCCATTTGTTAGTGCTATCCTTCTTTCCACCAAGGCCCCTGTACTGAGAACTGACAGTTCCTTGGAGTCCATTTGACCCTTCATCATAACTTTGTATGTACAAAATGATATTCGATCACATATGACCCATTCTTTAGGTGATAAACAATCTTCTAAGTTTCCAACATAGTGGATGATTTGCATTCTTTAAAATATGGAAGTACGCGGTCTGCCATATTGCTGTAGGCCAAAGAAATCAGCCTGCAGAGCCCACATCTACAACACAGTGGCACAATGGTTAGCACTGCTGCCTCACAGTGTCAACGACCTTAGTTCAATCGGCAACTTGGGTCACTATCTGTGTGGAGTTTGCACAATCTCCCCACGTCTGCATGGGTTTCTTCCGAGTATTCCGGTTTCCTCCCACACTACAAAAATGTGCACATTAGGTGCATTGGTCATGCTAAATTGTCTCAAGATGTGAGGCTAGAGGGATTAGCAGGGTAAATTTGTGGAGTTACAGAAATGGGCCTGGGTGGGATCCTCTATTGGAGAGTCGGGTCGAATGGCCTCTTTCCGTACTGTTGGGGTTCTATGATTCTACGATCTGAAATGGGTGTTTGGCGCCTTGAACATAAGGGTCCAATGCCTACTTGGGGCTTTCGCTACAAGATTGGCTTGCCCTCTGTCCCCTGCACCTCCGCAGCCAGTAACCCTTGCCCTCCACCTACCCTCCCCATGCACTTGTCCACATTTCTAGACCACAATTCTCAAAATGCCTTGAGAAGGAATGGATTTCATTTCGCTCAAGGTAAAAAGCCAGATAAACAACAATCAAGCTCACACCTCTTTGCCAGGAGTGTGAATGTTGTGCCTGCTCAACTGTTTTGTTTGCATAAAGCTGAAATCTGTTGTATATCAATGGAATAAATTACTCGGGTAAATGAGGAAAAATTGGAACTCGGAAAAAATTGTTTTATCCAGAATTTGCTAAGATGTGACTCGCTGATCTGTAGCGTTGACTGTAATTACCTCCTGTAATTGCACCTGTTCATGCATGAATAGACCGAACCAGTGAATAGAGATATAAAAAAACATCAGTGTTAAACAGTGTGTCAACCACAGCGCCTTCAGGAAGAGGGGATTGTCATTCTCCAGCTTCCATCTGGGAATGCATGCGTGCATTCCCCTCACCAACAATTGGTCAGCTCCTCCACAGCGTTAGGCAAAATGATTCCAATGAGCCAGCAGTCATTTTGCATTCAATAACATTTTGTTACAGTATGCTGCACCTTTTGAATGTTCTACTTAACATCATTTCCTGATGAGGTCAAACATTTAGTGCTAATCATATTTATTTATTTATTATTTATTCATGGGATGTGGGTGTCGCTGGCTGGGACAACATTTATTCCCTGAGGGCATTGAAGAGTCAACCACATTGGTAAGGGTCTGAAGTCACATGTAGGCCACACTAGGTAGGGATGGCAGATTTCATCCCCTGAAGGACATTAATGAACTAATGGGTTTTACCGACGATGGTTTCATGGTCATTGGTAAATTCTTACGGCTGTACTATTAGCCAACCCTCACACTATAATCACACAAGGGACAATTTTGACACCATCTGTGGAGAGAGAATTGAGCCAACATTTCATTCTAACAAAGGGTGATCCAGGCTCAAAATGTTGGCTTGATTCCCTCCCACAGAAGTCTGCACGGTGGCACCGTGCTTAGCACTGATGCTTCATGGCGCCAGGGACCCGGATTCGATTCCTGGCTTGAGTCACTGTCTGTGTGGAGTTTGTACCCATATCTGTATGGATTTCCTCTGGGTGCTCCTGTTTCCTCCCACATCCTGAAAGACCAAGCTGGTTAGATGCATTGACCCAAACAAGTGCCGGAGTGTGGTGACTAGGGGAATTTCACAGTAACTTCATTGCAGTGTTCATGCAAGCCTTATTTTCGACTCATAAATAAACTTTAAAAACCTTAGATAATGTCAGTTGAGATTTTCTAGCATTTTCTGTTTTCATTTCAGATTTTCCAGCATCCGCAGTGTTGCTGGAAAACACTGGCTTTTATATTTTATAGAGGGTGATTCTGTGATCACTTTGAGCCTGACCAAAGCCCTCGCATCCGAGATCTGCTCATTCTGAGTGTCAGTGTCAGATGAAAACACCAGATTGCAGCATCATTGTTCAGAATATCAGTGTAACCCTGGCACTTTTGGTGAAAACGTAAAGGACAAAAGTAGGGTTACTGAATTTAGCATGGTCAATCCACCTAACCAGCATGTCTTTCACCCTGGGAGCACCTAGAGGAAACCTACGTAGACATGGAGAGAACGTGCAAACTCCACATAGACAATGACCTAAGCCAGCAATCGAATCCGGGTCCCTGGCGCCATGAAGCGTCAGTGCTAACCATGGTGCCACCGTGCTGCTTCTGTGGGAGAGAATCAAGCCAACATTTTGAGCCTGGGTGACCCTTTGTCAGACTGAAACGTTGGCTCAATTCTCTCTCCACAGGTGCTGTCAAACCTGCTGACAGAATCGTCCCTTGTGTGATTATAGTGTGAGGGGTGGCTAACAGTACAGCCATAAGAATTTACTGATGACCATGAAACCATTGTCGGTAAAATCCATCTGGTTCACTAATGTCCTTCGGGGAAGGAAATCTGCCATCCCTACCTGGTCTGGCCTACATGTGACTCAGCAAGTTTCATCACATGACCTCCCCCCCTACCCTCCAGCTGTTAGTCACCCAATACATCCGTTTTTGTGACACACTGCCTTCCTATTGGAAAGTCAAAAGACCCATTACCCAATTGGATGATCCTTGAATGTCAGCTAGATTTTCCCCAGATTCAATATTTTCATCCTTCCAGATAAAGAAATGTTCAAAAAAAAAGACAGAAATAAACTAAAGTAAAAGTAAAGTTTATTTATTTGTCACAGACAGACTTATATTAACTACAATGAAGTTATTGTGAAGAGCCCCTAGTAGCCACACACTGGTACCTGTTCGGGTATACCGAGGGAAGATTTAGCATGGCCAATCCAGCTAACAGCACGTCTTTCAGACTGTAAGATCACCTGGAGGAAACCCACACAGACACGGGGAGAATGTGCAAAACTCCACACAGACAGTGACCCAAGCCAGGAATTGAACCCAGGTCCCTGGTGCTGAGAGGCAGCAGTGCTAACCACTGTGTCACATGCCACCCTATGGCTGGGACTTTCCCAGTGTTGGCACAGGTCGGCATTGAGTGGGAAAAACAACTTTGAAGCCACTGAGAGCAATGGCGGCTTTCTCTATCATCTCATCCCGGACTAAGAAAAAAAACTTGAAGGGAACTGTCCCATATTGGATTCACCCAACCCATCAGCAAATAGGGGGGCTCCTTGAGGATCCACAGTGCCATTTCTAAAAGATAGTGCTGGGCAGTGCTGGGATGCAAAGGCATCGCCCAGGCTGTGCCACTAAGGTGCCAGGGTAGTGACTGGATTATGCTGCCGTCACCAGAGTAATACCCGGGCAGTATTGGGTGTATCAAGGTAGTGTCCAGGAAGTGCTGGGAGTTTCAGGGTAACACTAAGGCAATGCTTGGAGTGCCAAGGTGGAGCTTTGCCAATGTCAGGAGGCACCAGTATAATGGCACCACCAGGTCTGAGCCTCTCCTCACAAATGCTGCACTCACCTGAGCTCCCAGTAGATCTACTCATTGGGTGCACACCTTTGGATACAAGTTGTGCTTTGCACCATACTGCCGCCATGTCGCTATGAATGGATACTTGGATGGAGAGTATGCTCCCAGCTTGATAATGATGTGCTAATGTATTCAAGTGAGGTTCCTGCCCCATCACTGATGGTGGAGGAGAAGAATCACATCATTCATTCATCAAACTAAACTTTGCACTTCTTGTCATATTTTCCACTCCCGTCACCGAACCTGCTCAGGAGAGGAAAATCCCGGTGTATGTTTTTTGCAAATATCCCAATCATTTCTTCCAGAATCACACACAGCAGCATTCTGGAGATTGAGCTTTGATCCTGGGAGATTCCAGGCTAACCCTGGAGAATTGGCAACCCCAAAAATGAAATGCCAGAGAGACAGTCAGGAAAATGAACATCTCAGCTGTACTACATTGGGCTAATAGTAAACTTGGAAGTCAAGTCGCTGTATATTTTTAAGAAGAAGGTGTTGAGACTGCAGAGGTAACAAGGGTTATGGGGAGAGATTGGGATTTGGGTGCCGAGAAAGAGGATCAGCCATGATCATATTGAATAGTGGCTCGAAAGGCCAAATGGCCTAATCTTGTACTCATTTTCTGCATTTCTCTTATGCTGCTGATTAACATGTTTAATATGGAGCACCAAAAAGAGCATTTGTTTGTTCATATTTCACTATATGCAAGAATGTTCTTTCACATCCCAATCTACCTAATGCTTTTCTGTTACACCCTAACCAGATTTCAATCCTCTCCCAACTGTTTGCCTCAAGAAATGATCTTTGGATCCATTTTGTTTTGTCAATTGAACCTCCATATTGTTTTGAATGAAGCAAGGAAGAAATGATGTATTCAGAAAATAGCAGCATTCAATTTTAATCTAAAATAAAGACTAAGTTGAAAGAAAATGCAAGTTAGAAAACTGAAAGAAAAAACATTTTCATTGAAGAATCTCCACAGTGCACCAGGGACCATTCAGCCCATCAAGTCTATACCGACTTTCCAAAGCGGCATCTTATTTAGCCTTGTCCCCTTAAGCCCATTAATTTACTCCACTAATTCTCCTAACCTACAATTCTTAGGACATGAAGCAGCAATTTATCATGGCCAATCCACCTAACCTGCACTTCTTTGGACTGTGGGAGGAAATTAGAGCACCTGGAGGAAACTCACACAGACATGGGGAGAATGTGCAAACTCCATACAGTTCCCAAGGTTGGAATTGAACCTAGGTCCCAGATGCTGTGAGGCAGCAATGGTAAACAGTGTGCCACAGTGCCTTCCTTGAGAGAGCAGAGAGCAGACTCATGAACAGGCAATAGAAAAAGCAGAATTGAAGTGTGATTGATATTCAATAACTTTTTTCTCTCTGATGTTTATTGACATTTGTTTTCCTGAGGATTTGTTTTCCACTGACTCCTTACGTTCAAATGGATTTATTGTTAACATACAGAGATTTCAGTTACCTTTCCAAGTAATTCATTGCCCATTTGGGGGCTTTTGTACAACAGCTGCTGCTCTGCCCAAGGTCACAAAAAACTACAAAGGGTTATGAACGAAGCCCAGTCCATTACGCAAATCAGCCTCCCGTCCATTGACCCTATCTCCACTTCTTGATGTCTCAAAAAAGCAACCAGCATAATCAAGAACGCCACACCCCCCCCAGACATTCCCTCTTCCACTTTCTTTCGTTAGAAAAAAGATACAAAAGTTTGAGATCACATACCAACCGACTCTAGAACAGTTTCTGCCGTCAAACTTTTGAATGGCTCTTCCTCATATCAAGTTGATCTTTCTCTACACCCTAAGCTATGATTGTAACACTGCATTCTGCACTCTTCCCTTTCCTTCTCTATGTATGGTATGCTTTGTCTGTATAGCGTGCAAGAGACAATACTTTTCACTCTATGCTAATAGATAATAATAAATCAAATCAAATCTAATATATGTAAATGCTGGTTCTTTTTGCATTGAGTCAAAATTAACTTGAAGCTGAGAGAATTATACATTTTGTGTTCCTGGCATGCAAATTTGTGAATTTGGAAGCACTGATTTGTAAAACTCATTGAGCCAGTTTGGCGGTTGGCATGAATGAATTACAGTCATATTTTGTTTATTTAGTATAATCAAACATGTAATGCATTCATGTTGATGTCACATATGTAGGAATTTAAATAATGTTCAATGCATAAATAACACATCCAGTTCTCAAATTCTTCACATTCTGAATCCAATTCAAAAACCTTGTCTGTGGAGTCTTTGCACAAGTTAAAACCTATTAATTTCTAGAGTCCTTGTAAATTAGATAGGGTGTAAATTATTGCCAATTAAAGTAGCTTTTTCCATTTATTCAGTGCACGGCCAATTCTGTTACCTCACATACGTGGAGATCAGGGCACCTGAGGAACAATGTTTTTGACCCACATCCTTTTTGCCAGTTGTCTGATTAGCATCTCTGAATTAACCCTCATATTTCTATCTGTACCTAGCAGGTAGTTTGTCAGTGGGGATATTGGAAAGTATTACACTTTTTCTGGATAGAATCCCCACAGTGCAGAAAGAAGTCCATCAGCCCAACTGTACCGACAGCAATCCCACCGAGGCCTTATTCCTGTAACACTACACCTTTACTCTACTAATCTCCCTGATATTAGGGTCAATTATGCATGGTCGACCAGTTTGATCTGCACATCTTTAGACTGTGGGAGGAAGCCGGTGCACTCGGAGGAAACTCACGCTGACATGGGGAGAACGTGCAACTCCATTCAGTGAGTGACCCGAGGCCAGAATTGAACCTGGTTCCTGGTGCTGTGAGGCAGCAGTGTTAATCACTGTGCCACCCAATACAAGTGTTAATTGTAGACACTGAGGGCAAAGAATGAGCTGCACCTAGCCAGGAAAGAGGGCACAGAGCAGCATGTGCAGCCTTACACAGAAGACAGGAGCAGACGGGATTGGACATGATATCGAGGAACCTTGAATTAGAACAAAAAAATAAATTACTGTCCTTCATCCTTCCAAGCCTATGCTGATCGTGATGCCCGAACTAGTTTGAACAAAATCCTTCTGCCCTTACTCAGTCCGTGCCCCACTATTCCCTCCCTATTCATGTACCCATCCAGATGCTTCTTAAATGGTGCTATTGTGCCTTCTTTCACCACCTCCTCTGGCAGCACATTCCAGGCACTATCTGCATGAGAAACTTCCCCCGAACATCTCCCTTAAATTTTCCCCTCCTCTCACCTTGAACCTGTGCCCCCTTGGAATTGACACTTCCACCCTGGAAAAAAGCCTTTGACTATTCACCCTGTCTATGCCTCTCTACAATTTTGCAGACCTCTATCAAGTCTCCTCTCAGCCTTTGTCTTTCCAGTGAAAACAATTCTAGTTTATTCAATCTCTTCTCATAGCCGATACTCTCAAGACCAGGCGACACCCTGGCAAACCTTCTTTGCAGTGCCTCCAAAGTTTCCACATCCTTCTGGTAGTGTGGCAACCAGAACTGCATGCAATACTCCAAATGCAGCCCAACCAATGTTTTATATAGCTGCAATGTGATCTGCCAACTCTTGAACTCAATTCCCCTTGTATGTTGTGTATTCTCGTCAATAAAACTTGTTGAGTTTGTTTCTGAATGTTATTCAGAGGATTTTCTACAGAATATCTCATGCAACAACAATATGCGTTCATAGAGCATCTTTGAGGTAGATAAATATCTCAAGGCACTTCACAACTGCATAAATCTGTCAAAAAGTGATGTCAGGTCAAAGAAAACAAGACCATAAAACATAGAGCAGAAGAAAGCCATTCAGCCCATCAAGTTTGCTCTGCCATTCAATGGGATCATGACTGATCCAATGTGATAATCCTCAACTCCACTTTCCTGTCTTATTCCCAGAATATTCAACCAAGTGTGCAAAATCTTGGGCAAAGAGGTACGTTTCAAGCATAAGTTTAAAAGGGAAGAGAGAAGGAGAAGTGGAGAGATTTATGAAGGGGATTCTAGAACTTAAGGCAAAGCCACTATTCATGGAATTCAAGAAATTCAAGGATGTTTAAGAGACCAAAATTGGAAGACAGCAGGATTCGGGTTGAGGGATGTTAGAGATAAGGTGGGCCAAAGTTGTAGAGGGCCTTGAACACAATAAGAAATTAAATTAAGGCATCAGCGGGCTGGAAGTGGATGTAGGTCAGCAAGCAGTGGGTTGAATGGGACTTAATGTAGAGCAGAATAAAAAAAGATGGGTGAACTCAAGTTGATGGAGTGTGGAAGACAGATGGCCAGAAGGGAAGAATTGGAATAGTTGAGAATAGAAATAACATTGTGATTTCAGCAACAATGGAGACAGGTGATGTTGGAGAATTGAATGAGGGTCAAATAACTGATTGCAGGGCACAGGAAGTGAAAGCCATCTAACTGAACAACAAGCCAGAGAAGGAATGAGACAGAAGAGTTAACTGGAGCAACCTATGATAAGAGTGACCAGTACATGGCTGGAATCATAGAATCACTGCAGTGCAGAAGGAAGACATCAAGCCTGCCCCAACAACAATCCCACCTAGACCCTATCCCTGTAACCCAACATGTTTACCCCACGAATCCTCCTGAGACTAAGGGGCAATTTAGTAAACCCAATCAGCTTAACAAGCAAATCTTTCAGACTGTGGGAGGAAACTGGAGCACACAGAGAAAACCCACACAGACATGGGAAGGACGTGCAATCTCTACACTGACAAGTTACCCTAAGTGAGAATTGAAGCTGAGTTCCCGGTGCTGTGAAGCAGCAGTGCTGACCACTGAGCCACCATGCTACTCTGGAAGACAAAAGGTGGGAGAAGGGAGAACAGCTCAACAAAATTGGCTAAAATGTTTAAGCAGAACGTTAAAGAAGTGGAAAATGGGAATGTTTTGTGGTGATTAAAATCGAGTGAAATTAATTTGATGTCATGTGACTCTGACCAACAACCTGAGGTGGTCACTCAAACTTTGCAACATTATAGTCACATTAATTTTAATAAGAGAGATTTTATTTTAGGCATTTATTTTCATAATTGTGGGTTAATACAATGATTAGACTCTTTACAATTTGAATAATATTACTGTAATGCTAGGATATGTTGCAGCACCAGCGTGAGGTAAAAGCTGACTAAGCCAGCTGTCCCCTACAGTTAATAGCAATGCAAAGTGGAACTGTCTGTTTGCTTTTTTATACTCTATGCCAGGGATAATGAGAACTTTGGAACAGCTCCATCATTGCCCTGAGCCCCTCTATCCTTGAAAGCTTTCATCATGTCTCAAGCTCCCTCCAAAGTCTGTGAATATGCTGCTGCCTCTCAAATTTGCAATTTATTTCCAAAGTTCCACACTTACTGAATCATAGAATCCCCACAGTGCCATTCAGCCCACCGAGTCTGCATCAACAACAATCCCACCCAGGCTTTATTCCCCTAATCCCACATATTTACCCTTCTAACCTACACATCACGGAACACTAAGGTACAATTTATCATGGCCAATTCACCTAACCCACACATCTTTGGACTGTGGGAAGAAACTGGAGCACCCCGAGAAAACCCATACAGACACAGGGAGAATGTGCAAACTCCATGCAGACAGTGACTCATGCCGAGAATCAAACCCAGGACCCAGGAGCTGCGAAGCAGCGTTGCTAGCCACTGTGTCATCATGCAACCCAATCCAGCTTTGAATCCCTGCTGCCCTATGGTGCCAGGGACCTGGGTTGTACTCTTGAGAAAGAAGATGAATCCCCAGAAACATTCTGAGGCCGGACGTGGTCCCAGCCAGGAGTTCAGCATCCCGGGTTGCCTCCATCCTGAATCTAGAGGTGGCCCCAGACATTGTTCAGGTCAGTGTTGACATCTGACCCCCTTTTGTTCCAGATGTGTTTGGTATCAGTATGTTTTCTCCCTGGCATCATGGATAATTGGGCATGTTGGTCCAACCTTCATCTGTATCCTGTTAGTGGGATGCCGGATAGTTTATGCCAGCCTTCAGTGAGTTGTCCATACAGGCACCACCGGAAAATCCCATGGGAAATTCTTAGCAGCGTCAATCCAATTGTTGGGCCTCCTGCAAAATTCTTCCCTTCCTCTGCCTGCCATTAAACCTGTTGGCGGAGTCTTGGGGAAATTCCACCCAAAGTTAGATCGGAAAGCTGGGGTTGGTATCTTTAAAATAAAGGAGATCGAGGGGAATGTTGATCGAGACGTTTAAAATAATGGCAGTCTAAGTTAAGGTAGACAAGGAAAAACTCTACCCATCAGTTGATGGTACAAGGATGAGGCATCACAGACATAAGGGCCGGTTTTCTCCAATCTGATCCAACACTGGGGTTCTCCAGTTCCGCTGCTGTGAATGGAGATTTGCCTGAACACCAAATTTTCCGTTCTCACTGCAGTGCTGGTATTGTATATGAGACTGACGAAAAATTCTGCCCATTAGCCACTTTAAGCCTGCACTGACAACAACCTCACCTAGGCCCTATTCCCATAGCCCCATGTATTTACCCTGCTAATCCTCCTGACACTAAGAGGCAATTGAACATGACTAATCCACATAACCCGCACAATCCCCAGAGTTTGTGTAACCTCAAATTTGTGGAATCCTTTGCTTTTCTTTGTCCTGCAGTGGGAGGTTGGAAAAGGTGAACATTGCACCAATTGTTTACCCCAGCCTGCTCCTGAAATGTTTTCAGAAGTGGCTAAAGTTTGGAGCTGAGATCAGCACTTGGATTTTCTAAAACTAATGACTAAATGAGAATTGTCAAGCTGTAGAATTATGCTCATTTCCCACAACCGCATTCTCAAATGCTGAGTTTAAAGCATACAAGACTTTGAGTGGGTATGAGAGGGTAGACACTGAGGGATTGTTTCTGCTGATCAAGGATCTCAGAACATGGGAGCACAGTCTCAGGATAAATAGTCAATCATTTAAGGCCAAGATGAGGAACTGCTTCACTCAAAAGGTTGTGAGTCTTGGGAATTTGCTGCCCTAAAGAGTTATGGATATTCTATCATTGAATGCATTTAAGGCTGGGTTAGACAGATCTTTGTTCTCAGGGAATCGAGGGATCCAAGGAGCAGGCAGGAAAATGGAACAGAAGCCAAAGGTCAACCATGGTTCAATGGGCTGAATGGTCTTCTACTGCTCCTATTTCCTCCAATGGGTGGCACAGTGGTTAGTACTGCTGCCTCATAGCGCCCAGGACCTGGGTTCGATTCCCAGCTCGGGTCACTGTCTGTGTGGAGTCTACACATTCTCTTCGTGCCTGCTTGGGTTTTCCTCCTGGTGCTCTGGTTTCCTCCCACAGTTTGAAAGACATGAGGGTTAGGTGCATTGGCCATGCTAAATTTTCCTCAGTGTATGCAAATAGATGCCAGAGAGTGGCAATAAGGGGAATTTCACAGTAACTTCATTGCAGTGCTAATATAAGCTCACTTCTGAAACTAACAAATAAACTTCAAACTTCTTGGCTGAAGAAACCCCCAGTGCCAAGACTACTTGTTGAGAATTGATGGTTGCTCAGCAACAAAGAGTGTAAATGTTTTTCTCTTTAAGATGTTATCAGGATTTTGGCACGTCGCTCAAACGACTCGAACATTGTGCCGAAAGCAACTCAAAACAACTCTCATCAGCATTGTTTATGTCCCTTGGTTTTTACAAGTCACTCAGTTTCAGAGAAGGGTGCAGAATGTAATGTTACAGTCATAGTTATGATGTAGAGAAAGATTAACTTAAGACAGATAGGTCCAATCAAAAGTCCAAGGGATGGCACGGTAGCACAGTGGTTACCACTGCTGTTTCACAGCTCCAGAGTCCTGGATTCAAATCCAGGCTCAGGTCACCATCTGAGTGGAGTTTGCACATTCTTCCTGTGCCTGTGAGAGTTTCCTCTGAGTGCTCTGGTTTCCTCCATAGTCCAAAGTTGTGCAAGCTAGATAGATTCACCATTCTAAATTGCCCCTAAGTGTCCCGGGATGCATAGGTTAGAGGGATTAGTGGGTAGATATGGCGATAGAATCTGGGTAGAATTGTGGTTGCTGCAGATTTGAAGGGGCTGAATGGCCTCTTTCTGCACTGTAGGATTCTATGAAAAGTCTGATAGCAGCAGGGAAGACACTGTTCTTGAAGAAAAACATCAAAGGGTTTGAAGAATAAGAATGGCTGCCTGGATTGGATACACAGGGTTCCAATACAGTCATTCTCACTTTCCTGAGATTTTCACCCTCTTACCATTTTGACCAATTGTGCATATTCAATTCTAATTGCTTCAACGCTAATGGCTGCATGTTCAGTTTCTAAGGCACATAAAGCTGAAATTCTTCCACATAGGACCATATAATCCCTACAGTACAGGTAGAGGCCCATTGGGTCTGAACCAGCTCACCAAAACAGCACCCCATCCAGCCCTCATCCTCTGCTCTAACTCCATAACCTGCACATTTACCACGACCAATCCACCTGACTTACACATCTCTTTGTCTCCCACCCCCACTTGCTTTCCCCTGTTAAGACACTTTAAAATTTAGCTCTTTGACCAAGCTTTTAGTCACCCGACCTAATATTTCCTATGTGACTTGATGGCTTAATTCGTTTCAAGATGCTCCTTGAAATACCTCAGGATGTTTCGTTACATTAAAGGTGCTATATAAATATAAGTTGTTGTTGTTAAGGCCATGCTAACTAGCTATAGGGCTCAAAACTCTTGGTCACTGATCTAAGAGACAAATGCATGGAAGGGATCAAGATAATACAAAGGATAATATCAGAATTGAGAAGTTACACCTATCATAAACAAATTGAACAAGTTGAGGTTCATTTTCCAATGCTCAGAAGTGAGCTGAGAGAGGGTTTTAAAATAATGAAGAACTTTGACAAGGCAGATGTGAAGAACATATGATAGATGCAGTATAATGTGGATAAATATGAGGTTATCATGATGTGGAGATGCCAGCATTGGGCTGGGGTAGGTACAGTAAGAAGGGTCACGTTATTTGTAACCCCCACGACTTGCTTGGGCTTGCAAAATCTCACTAACTGTTCTGGCTGGAGACAATCCACACCTCTTTAAACTGGGGTTAACCCTCTCTCCACTCGCATTGTCTGTCTCTCTAAAGATTTGATTACCTGTTAAGGCTTGAATTCCAACCACTATCTTGTAAACTGAATTTGTGTCTGTATGTGCCCTAGGCACATACAGTGGCAGTGCTCCGAAAACTTGTGCTACCAAATAAACCTGTTGGACTTTAATCTGGCGTTGTGAGATTTCTTACGATGAGGTTATTGACTTGGGTAGCAATAATAGGAAGACAAATTATTACTCCAATGGGTGCAAATTGAAAGCAGTGGATACATGGTGTCCATACTGGGTGTCTCATGCATCAGTCACTGAAAGCAGGTACAGCAGGCAGTAAAAAAGGCAAATGGTATGTTGGCCTTCATAATGAGAGGATTTGAGTGTAGGGATAGGGGTGTTTTGCTGCAATTGTATAGGTATTGGTGAGGTCATACCTGGAGTTTTTTGTGTAGTTTTGGTGTTCTTAACGGAGGAACGATGTCTTTGCTAAAAAGAGAATACAGCCAAGGTTTACCAGACTGATTCCTGGGATGGCAGGTCTGTTATATGAAGAGACATTAAGTCGGATTATATTCACTGTAGTTTGGGAGAGTGAGAGGGGATCTCAGAAAAACTTATAAAATTCTAACAGGGTTAGTCAGGATAGATTTAAAAAGAATGTTCCTAATGGTGGGGGAGTCCAGAACTAGGTGTCATAGTTTCAAGCTAAGAGGTAAACTTTTTAGAACTGAGGTGAGGAAAAATTCTTTCACCCAGAGAGTAGTGAATGTGTGGAATTCATTACCACAGAATGCAGCTGAGGCCAAAACATTGTGTGATTTCAAAAAGAAATTAGATATAGTTCTTGGAGCTAAAGGGAGTGTGGCAACTCGGGGATTTCTGCAGTGACTTCATTCCATGTAAGCCTACTTGTGATTAATAAACTAACTTTAAAAACTTTAGATTTCCAGAAATTGAAGATTGCTAGGAACACTGGGATAGTATGGGTAGATGGCATTGAGTTCAAAGATCAGCCATAATCCAGCTGAATGATGGATATGGGAGGAAGAGGGTGTCAGGATATTGAATTAGATATTCAGCCATGATCAAAATGATTGGTGGATCAGGCTTAAAATGGCTACTCCTTCATCTAATTTCAAGGTTTCACTCTGAGGCTTGTAAATCTTTACAATTGGCTTACCCAAGTAGAGGCTTAGTCATTGAGCATATTCAAGAGAGATCTCCACTTAACTAGTCAACACAGTGGCACAGTGGTTAGCACTGCTGCTTCACAGTGCCAGGGATCTGGGTTTGATTCCCGACTTGGGTCACTGTCTGTGCAGAGTTTGTATGTAATTATTGTGTCCTCTTCCCCGAGATAATGGAGCGATTAGGGTGATATTCAGTTCATGGATGCGATGATAGTGGATTGTTTGCTGGCAACACTGAAGTTATTAAATCTATTCTGTATATCATTTAATAATAGCCAGCCATGCTACTGCTGTTGAAACTCTTCATCAGTTTCAAAGGAACACCAATACAATTGTTTGCCTGCATGATAATAAAAGCTTCCAGTTCATTGCGTGAAGCAATTGGAGACACATTGACATGATAAGGCAGAAATAAATTCAAGTGTCTTCATGCAAACTTGTAAACTGATTCAGTTTTTGGTCGCATGCCACCCTATCTGTTCTTCCTGATTCAGTCAAAGAATCTTACCCCTTTTTTATAAAAATGTTCTCAGATGGAGTCTTCACTGTGTAGGTTTAGGTTAAGTGGGATCTGGGATGGCTGCCAAAGTAATAGGAAACTCCCCATTCTTCCTCTTCCAACATCCCGAACATTCATCATTGAGCAAAGCACAGAAATCATAGGACCTGATCTTAATAAAGTTTAAAGTTTATTTATTAGTATCACAAGTAGGCTTACACTAACACTGCAATGAAGTTGGTGTGAAAATCCCCTAGCCGCAGTGTGAAAATTCCCTGGTACACTGGGGGAGAATTGAATATGGTCAATGCATCTAACCAGCACGTCTTTCGGATAGGGGGCAGAAACTGGAGCCAACCCACATAGACATGGGGAGAACATGCAGACTCTGCACATCTGGCAGAAGCGTGTCCATAATAGCAGCATTTCTTTTATTAATTCATGAGACATGTACATCACTGGCTGGCCAGAATTGACTGCCTATCCCTAGTTCTGCTTGTTCAGAGGCCAGCTGAGAGTCAATCACATTGCAGTGGCTCTGTAAACCAGACCGGATAAGGATGGCAGATTTCCTTCCTTGAAAGGACGTTAGTGAGTTAAATGGGTTTTTTCTGACAACTGACAATGGTTTCATGGTCATCAGTAGATTTTGTTGATGCCAGATTTTTTTAAAAGTTAAACTCCAACTCCAATATTTGCCATGGCAAAATACGAACCCGGGTCCCCAGAACATTAGTGTAGTTTTTCAATTAATAGTCTGGCGATAGTACCACCAAGTCACCACCTCCCCTCAATAACGCTCAGCAATCTACTGCTCCCGTTCACCCTTGCTTTCTCCTTCAGTTGCCAGGCACTCGACGTAGCAACTGTTAGATTCGAGTCCTTGCAACAAGCTCTCTTCTTGGCCCTTTCATTGCTCGCTGAAGTACCGTCAGGTGTGTCTGTCATGCTGTTTGTTGTCGAGACTTCCACTGCAAGTGTTTCTCCTCTTCCCCCCCCCCCCCCCCCCCCCCCCACCACCCCTTTTTTTTTCACTTTTCAATAGGTCACCCAGGTCACATCCACATGATTAGCTGGCGAGGGTGAGGGGGTGGGGGTTGGGTGTAGTACCCCTTGCTGTGGAGTGGGGGGGTGGGGGGTGGGGGAGGATGGTTTTCAAAAAACAAACATAATTATTTCTGCCCTCAGATCGTGAAGACATTATGTTAAACAGCCTCTTAACATCACCTACAACTGAGCTGATATTTCCTGAATGTTCTCTCATTCTGCGTTTGAGTCAGTCATCAAGATGGTCAACACCCTCTTTGTGCTCGCACAGAACAAATAGTGCCCTTTGTCCCCACACAAGTTCCTAAACAAACTTAATCCCCCTAGCATTGTGACAGATGACATTTAGATGTCCCCGCTATCCTTAAAAAGAGTTTTATTGACATTCCGAGAACAAAGAGGAGGAACCTCGGCCGCAGCCCTGTGTTTTTGTGCCTTCCCTTTCCCTCGGATTTGGTACACTGAACGTTGAAGTCACCCCATTTTCCTCCACTTTGCTGCATCGCCATGGCAACAGATATAGAAATCACTCGCTGACTCCTGGGAAGTAAACATGGTGACACTGTGCCACTTGTACAGAAAATCAGACCAGAGCTTCCATTCAGCTGGGTTATTCATTCAGGAGACGGGGTGGATTTTACACAGGTGATAACAACACAGAAGCCTGCCAGCCTTTTATGCTCACCATATGGTCTGGTTTCTCCTTAATCAATGGGCCCTGTACAACTTTAGTCCCATATTGGTTTTCAGGCCTTTGTTGTATCCAGTCTGAATCATAGTGGGGAGGGGGGAGGGGAGGCCCGGTGTCTACAAAACTACATCTGAAGATCACAGAACATTCAGCACAGAAAAAGTTTTTTTTTCCTTTCTACCCCCCCCCACCTCTCCCCCACTTGCTGCATCACCGCTCACCCAATAAAAGCTAAACTGTTTATTTTAACCATTACCATTCACCAAAACCAAATCTTTTAATGCCTTGTCTTTGAAATCCGTGAAGGACTTTTTCAATACTTTTTGCAGACCTAGGGAGGCCCCTAGTGGGCAGACGGGGACATTGACATCGTATCCACATTCCAGCAAGAATGATTTTGTAAATCAGCTCGCTAACACTTGGCAAGCAACTCATTTCCAAAGTTGCATTGTGGAAAAAGAAAAGCACCTTTTTAAATGTGAATGCGTGTCAAAAATTCCTCGGCCAGTTGCGGATGATACATGACGATTTGATTTCTTTTTTATTTTGTCTACCTTCTTAATGCTGTGCAAAGTGTTTTTCTTAGATGCTATGTCGTACCCGGGAAAGATCTAAAGAGGCTTTGAGGTACTCCGCCAGAATGTCCTTGGAGAATTTCCTGATGATGCGGGAAACAGAAGTGAGGTGGAAAGCCAATTCGATGTGTAACTGTTCACAGTAATGTCTATTTTGCTTTTGAAACTTTGCGCAGAGAGAAAACGTGAATTCACTATGATATGATCAGCAGCAGAAAAAAAATCATAGCCCATTCCACTAAAAGTTCCAAAGTTCCAACTTGGAAGCCCAGAAGAATAATCCACGAAGGAATAAAAGTCACATCAGAGATGTTCAAAGTTTGTTATTCTTTATTAATGTCACAAGTAGGCTGACATTAACACTGCAATGAAGTTACTGTGAAAATCCCCTCGTTGCCACACTCTCGCACTTGAGGAAGAACTTAGCATGGCTAATCCATCTGACCAGTACATGCTTCAGAATGTGGGAGAAAACCGGAGCACCTTGAGGAAATGCATGCAGACACAAGGAGAATGTGCAAACTCCACATAGATAGTGATCCAAGCCAGGAATTGAACCTAGGTTCTTAGCGCTGAGAGGCAGCAATGCTAACCATTGTGCCACCATGTTGCCCACTTGTTTGCTGGGCCATTTCAGAGAGCAGTTGAAAGTCAGCCACATTGGTGTGGCTCTGAAATCACATTTAAACCAGATCAGGTAAGTATAGCAGGTTTCCTTCCCTAGAGGATACCTTAGGTGATCCAAATGAATGTCACTTAACTCAGCAACCAGTGTCAATTTGTATCTGTTTACGCTGTTTGTAATAAATCAAACAAATTAATTACCTAATAAAGTCATTAACCAGTTAACAAACCTCAAAAGATTCAGTGTCAACAACAAATGATTGAAGAAAAATGATTTCATTTAAAATTAAAACAATCTTTTGAGGGAGATAATGCATTCCATTCCCTGCAGTGACCACTGACTATGGATTGCCTCAAACTTACTACTGAAAACCGCGTGCTGCCTCTCCGAGGACACCTGGGCATTCCTTTCTTATTCACTCATGAGACATGGGTGGCACTGGCTGATCAGTGTTTATTGCCCACAACTAAATACCTGAGGACAGTTAGAGTCAATAACATTGGTGTGGAACTGGAGCCACATGTAGCCAGACCACATAAGGGCAGCAGATTTCCTTCCCTAAAGTACAGATAGGTTTTTCCAAAATCAACAATGGTTTCATGGTTATTTTTAATTCCAGATATTTTTTATTGAATTCAAACTTCACTATCTACTGTGGTGAGATTTGAACCTGACTCTCCAGAGCATTAGCTGAGTTTCTGGATTGATACTGTACTAATAATGTCACTAAGCCACCACCTTCTCCCCCCTTATCAAAGTTGCAAATGTTATCCCATTCAATGGTGACCAATGTAATCACCCCCTCCTACTTCTTCCTAACCTTTTGACAGAGGTAACAACACTATCTTCCCCCACTGTCTCTCCAGCTGGGTGAGACACCTATCACCAGGTAAATCATAGAATCCTACAGTGCAGAAGAGGCTATTTGGTACATCGAGTCTGTACTGACTACAAACCCACCCAGGTCCTATCCGCTAGCCCATGCATTTACTCTAGCTAGTCCACTCTGACATTAAGAGTCAATTTAGCATGGCTAATCCACATAACCTGCACATCTTTGGATTATTGGTTTTGCTACAATCAACTCATTCAACAGCCAGAGTTTCATGTGCATGGCTTCTCTTTCTGCTCCCATGTTATCATCTCCGGTGTCTCCCAAGGATCTCAACTTGGCCCTCTCCCCACTCCTATTTCTTATCACCATGCTGCCCCTTAGCAATATCACCCAGAAGTAAACTTTATTTGTTAGTCGCAAGTAAAGCTTACATTAACACTGCAATGAAGTTACTGTGAAATTTCCCTTGTCGCCACAATCCGGCACCTGTTTGGGCCAATGCACCTAAACAGCAAGTCTTTCAGAATGGGGGAGGAAATTGGAGCACCTGGGGGAAACCCACGCAGACACAGGGAGAATGTGCAAACTCTACAGACAGTGACCCAAGGCCGGAATTGAACCTCCGTCCCTGGCACTGTGAGGCATCAGTGCTAACCACTGAGCCACTGTGTCACCCCAAGCATGGAGTAACTTGTCACATGGATGCTGAAGGCAACCAGCTCCATAATCTCTTAACTCACCTCCATCAACTTTTCCATGGTTGCTGAGTTATCACACTGCTTATCAGACATCCTGTAACAGGTGAGCAAGAATTTCCACCAATTTTAAATATTGGGAAGCATGAAACTTCTTACTTATTGTGTTCCCTAGCTACTGAGATTGAAAAAATCTTATCCTTGTTTTCAAATTCCTTCATGGGCTCACCTCTTTCCTTTATCTGTAATCTCCTCCAGTTTAAAAGTTTTTTTATTGGTGTCACAAATAAGGCTTATATTAACACTGCAGTGAAGTTACTGTGAAAATCCCCAAGTCGCCACACCCTGTTGCCTGTTTGGGTTACACTGAGGGAGGAATTAGCGTGGCCAGTGCGTCTAACCAGCACATCTTTTTGGACTGTGGGAGGAAACCAGAGGAAACTCATGCAGACACAGAGACAGTATGCAGACTCCACACAGAGAGTGACCCAAGCCAGGAATTGAACTTAGGTGCCTGATACTGTGAGGTAACAGTGCTAACCACTGTGCCACCCCACCCCACCCCCTCTGAGACACATTCATCTGAGATATATGTGTTTGGCTAATTCTGGTCTCCACTCATCTATTATTTTAATCAGCCCTCTACTGGAAATTCCCGCCTGAGGAATTTTCCAATCCTGTGTACCACTGGAATCATAGCAGGCAGGGCAGGAAGTTCTGGTGGACGGTGCAAAAGTCCATTGACCTCAGGTGGGAATTTCCAGTCTTGGGGAGAGTGCGGCAAGAAATTCCAGCCCATTGTGTCTCAAGAACAGTTTGTTGATCATCAGAAGATTAGAATTGGTATACCTACAAGAAACTGAAGTGGAAGTGGAACATGTTGCCATGAAATAACAACACACTGTCCAAAATCATTCCTTGTCTCCAAAATAAGCTCTTCCTTTCCACAATGCCACCCTGCAAAGGCCATCATAGAGTCATAGTCATAGAGACATAGAAGTTTACAGCATGGAAGCAGGACCTTCGGCCCAATTTCAACATCAAAGAAGAATGAGTCCAAGCGTTTTCCACAAGATTGGACAGTTGGGTGAGTTGTTATTTGCAGAAACACTGGTTCATTCGGCAATGCCTAATCACTAAGAGTGTTTGGAAATGGGTATTTAACTCCACCCAAAAACAATTTGCAAGAAATAAACCTTTTCATTGTATACCAATACATGTGACAATAATAAATCAAATCAAATCAAATCAAAAATATTGCAAGAATCTCAATAAACAATCTCATTGCTGCTTGTAGGACCCAGTGTGTCAATTGACTGCTCAACAATGCCAGTTCTTCAAAAATATAGTTCACCGATGGTTGGAAGAGGGTGTGAAAAGATTATCAAGAATGAGTTTTCTATGGCTAATTCTCCTATTTTGTACTCCTATGTCCAACTTTTGGTATAACTGTTTTGGACGGAAGAAGCCTACACCAATTGCCTGTGAGCAATAAGGTTTTGATGATGATGCACTTGCACATTTTGAAAATATAGTTAGCATGTTTCAAAGCTGTACTTGATGTTCAATATCAGAGAGTTACTATTATATTGGTTTTCAGATTGTTGACTTGGGTCAACACTGTTTTCCAGTCAAACCATAAAACCTCACCAGGTAACACAAGAGTATAAAATGTTGAACGTGAAGAGTCTATTAAACTCACTTAGGCTGCTCTCTTTTCATACTGTGTGGTTTGTACTGCCATTAACCCCACTATTATTCAATCTTCTAAGAGAGATGAATAGCTGTACATAAAACATGCAAAAAGGATAAAATGTTGAAATGTCTCCCTGAATAGCCAAAGGCAATTGAGAAAAAGACTCCAGAATGTCACCCAATTATATATTGGAGGAAGTGTTGAATACACATAAGTACATTCTGCCCAGATAATGGGGGGAGTTTTCTTGCCCCACCCATCATGGGAATGGTAGCAGGCAGGGGGTGGGAGTGGAGGTGTGGATACAGACCATGCAAAATTCCTTTGACTTCTGGTAGGCTGAGCGCAGCAATAGAATGCAACTAATAGATTGAATATCGATTGTCAAGAAACAAGATCAATATTTAAGTACTAGGGTCAGTGTAAAAACAAGTTCAAAGCTGGTCACCCATTCTGTTAGGGATCTAGGCTGCAACCGTCTCGTCTATCCCAGAATTGGAGTGGGTGAGGCTTGCAGAACGGCATTCGGGAGGGATCTTATGAGCCTCGGGTGAGATGGATAGCAAAATTCTGGCCCTAGTGCATGACAGAATACTGGGACAAGTGATGTGGATTCCATGATGTGCATCGAAGAGGTAATCTGAATCATAGAATCATAGAATCCCTACAATGCAGAAGGAGGCCATTGAGCCCATCGTGTCTGCACGGAACACAATCCCACTCAGGCCCTATTCACATAACCCCATATAATAACTCTAGCCAATTCCTCTGACACTAAGGGGGAATTTAGCATGTTCAATCAATCTAGCCCGCACATCTTTGGACTGTGGGAGGAAACTGGAGCACTCGTACGAAACCCACACAGACACAGGGAGAATGTGCAGACTCCACACCGTGACCCAAGACCGGAATTGAAATCTGATCCCTGGCACTGTGAGACAGAAGTACCAACCACTGTGCCGCCCATCTGATCAAGAAATATTTGGAAAAATACATGTTGAACATTAGTTTAAATTAATTATGAGAGGGAATAAGAGGACATTAATTCAAAATAGGAAGCAGTCCACTTATGACTGATATCAGGAAGAACATTATAATAAATTCGACCTTGCAATAACAGAACTGTGGTGAAATTTCTATTGGATATGCAAATTTGAGCATAAAGTATCTTGTGATGTTGTAAATATTGTTCAATAGTGACTAATGACATTCCATAAATAACATTACTGTAGAATAATAATGTTCCGTATAACATCATTCATCTGTTTCCATATTTAGTCCCATCAATTCTGTTTTAAACCAAATTTTCCCAGTTTCTTCCAAATGTAGATTATTGATAAGAGATACAAATAGGGACATAAAATATTGATCTCTATATGACATTTTGGTGGGCCAGGAGAGCCCTAGAGGCATAATTTTAAAATTTATACATTAGTGTCACAAGCAAGCTTACATTCACACTTACAATGAAGTTACTGTGAAAATCCCTTAGTCGCCACACTGCAGTGTCTGCTTGGGTACACTGGGGGAGAATTTAGCATGACCAATCCACATAACCAGCACATCTTCCAGACAGTGGGAGGAAACCAGAACACCCAGAGGAAACTCACGCAGACATGGGAAGAACACCTAAACTCCACACAGACAATGACCCAAGTCAGGAATTGAACCCAGGTCCCTGGCACTGTGTGGCAGCAGTTCTAACCAGCATGCAACCATGCCGCTCCTAAATGCCCATGCACCACTTCTAAGGTCAGAAACTCATCATGAGAGCCGCAGGAAAATTGCACTTTTACCCTGCACAACTTTTGTGTTCTGGTGTTTTTGGAAGCCCTAAAAAGTGCACCTTGTTGAAGAGTTATTGATTACCGAGAGAAGCTTGTAGGCTTCTGAACATCCTGAAATGTGAGTGTAAAACACTTTGGCAGCTTCAAATGTCACCAGTGGCAGTTATATGGTAATGTAGATTATTTTTTCAAGGCAGTGATTCATTATTTGGTCCAGCAAAGTTGAGTAGACCCTATCATTGATCCGCATGTTTTAAGTGTCGTCATGCATTACATTTCTTTTTCCAATGCAGAAAATACTATAATGAATTAAAATGACCTGTCAGTGACTTCTGTCATACTTTGTATTGTGATTTAAATCGATTGACTGCTCTGGTTATTTGAAAATTGAAAACAATTTTGCACCTACTCCCTTTTTTTGATTGATAGCTACTCTGCTTTGAAAAGGAAACGGAATAACATTTTGATTTTATAAATTTCAAACGATGTAACTAAAATCTTTTGTTATGACATTCTGACTGTTATGCTTGGCTGGGTTTCAAAAACTCTTAAAGACTTCAGCTCAGCTGGTGGTCTATTTATCCGAGAGTTATTGACACATTTAAGAAACTGTAATAATAAAATATTCCTTTTAAGTGATATCTTTGTTTGGAAAACCAAAAGGTACTTATACAAATACAATTTGTGTTCACATTGGATCTGTTTACTTTTCATTCCAATATCGATGACAGTGCAATTGAGTTCAAAGTTTTTTTAGCATGTTAAATTTTCTTCCCCAATAAATTTAATATAATTCCATAGAACAAAGAACCATAGAAACCTGTTCATGCAGAAAGCAGCCAACTGGCCCATCCAGTTTATCCTGACTCGCTGAAACAGCAACCCAAACAGTTTCTCTCCTTTTCCCTGTCCCCATAATCCTGAACATTTACCATGACTTATCCACCTAACCTACACATTTTTGTACACAACCTACCTGATTTTCAAATAAAAAATGTATTTAAAATGATGGATGAAAACTTACTTGGCTTTTCTCATGGATGATATTCCTCTAACCACCCATAGAACCATAGAACCATAAAACCCTACAGTGCAGAAAGAGGACATTCAGCCCATCAAATCTGCACCAAAGACAATCCCACCCAGGCCTTGCCCCATATCCCTACATAGTATTCTCACTAATCCCTCTAACTTACACATCCCTGGACACTAAGGGGCAACTTCTTAGCATGGCCAATCAACCTAACCCGCACATCTTTGGATCCGACTGTACTCTGTGCCCAGACAATCCCCTCCTTCCAAGTATAATAAATTAAAATCTATACTAATATATCACAGAGTCGCAAAGTGGCACAGTGGTTAGCACTACTGCTTCACAGTGCCAGGGACCCGGGTCTGAAGCCCATCTTAGATTACTGTCTGTGTAGAGTTTGTATGTTCTCCCCATGGATTTCCCAAGCTGCTTGGCTATGCTAAATTGACTTTTGTGTCAGGGGGTTAGCAGAGTAAATAGGTGGGGTTATGGGAATAGAGCGTGGGTGGGATTGCGAATGATGGAGTCTCCATGAGCCAAATGGCCTCGTTCTGCACTGTAGAGATTCCATGATAAAGTGAAGAAAATCTTTACAAATAATGTCTTTGACTGCGTTGACTGTGGTGAGTCAAATCATGTACCCTTTTCTTTAGTCAACACAAATTTTTCATTAATTGCACAATTTATTCTTCGCCTATCTGTCTCTTTCGGATCGTGATATTTGATTGTTGTACATTGGTAACCTTGAGGCTAGTTAGGTTTTTTTATTTTGATTGGCAGTTCCTGGCAAACTCCAATGTTTTGCCCCCAATTTAAATATGGAGTGGGCAAATGACCAGCTCTTCTTTCCTTTCAGAATGTACTTTATTGATTGATTTTGCAATATTCCAACATGTAACAATCCACTGTCTGTAAAGTAACGATGTGTGCTGGAAGAAAGCCAGCTTTTTAAATGTGGACCTAAGTCTGGAAGCTGAGCAACAGAAACCGTTTCTGATCATGTCCGTAAGGGTCCAGAGATTAACTGATTGGGCAGCTAACAGGAATTTCCGGTTAATATATGTGCAGTGCAATTTGATAGGTATTCTTTAGTGGTTTTGAAGGTTTTAGACCTTCTACTTCCAAGCGGAGAGCAGTGCTGATTGCTGGAGTAAACGATTTGTTAAGGTAATGTCTATATACTGGCAAGCAATGGTCAAATTTATCATGTGAAAGTGAAATTTACACACGTGTAGAGAGCTTATTACTAAAACAGACAGGGACAATATTCTATTACAGATGGGAAAAATGTATTTGCATCTTGTGTCAAAACTGCATTTTGCCATAATATAAATATTTGTAGCTGTGAAACCACGTGCTTTCCCACTCTATGTCATCTTAGAAGCCCTACAGTGCAAGAGGATGCTATTTGGCCCATCAAGTTGACATTGATTTTTCAACAGAACATCTTATCCAGGCACTCTCCGCCACTCTAATTCCCGGGTCGGATCACTGCCAGTGCAGAGTCCGCGTGTACTTCCCGTGTCTGCGTGGGTTTCCACCAGATGCTCTGGTTTCCTCCCACAGTCCAAAAAATATGCTGGTTAGGTACAATGGCCAATGCTAAATTCTCTCTCAGTGTACCCAAACAGACGCCAGAGTGTGGTGGCTAGGAGATTTTCCACAGTAACTTTATTACAGTATTAATATAAGCCTACTTGTGATACTAGTAACTAAACTTAAGTTTAAGCTACACATTTCCCATGGCTGATCCATCTTGCCTACGTACCTTGGGACACTATAGAAAATTCAGCATGACCAATCAATCAAACTTGCATATCTTTGGTCTGTGGAAGGAAATTAGAGCACCCAGAGAAAAATTATGCAAGCTCTATTCCAGGTATGCAATTTCCCCTTCCCAAACTGCAGCTTTACATCATGCTCCAGGCAATCATTTATGTCCAAGTATATATGCCAACAGCATCATCAAAGAGCATAATAGTTTACTCATATTTATTGATAGTCTCGATCAGTCAGAACATTGAATACAGGAGTTGGAATGCCTTGTTGATGTTGTACAAGACATTGGTAAGGCCACATTTGGAATACTGCATGCAATTTTGGTCACCCTATTATAGAAAGGATATTGTTAAACTAGAAAGAGTGCAGAAAAGACTTACTAGGATGCTACTGGGACTTGATGGATTGAGTTCTAAGGAAAGACTGGAATAGACTGGGACTTTTTTTCTGGAGCGTAGGAGGCTGAAAGGTGATCTTATTGAGGTCTATAAAATAATGAGAGCACAGATCAGCTCGATAGTCAATATCTTTTCCCAAAGGTAGAGGAGTTTCAAACTCAAGAGCACTGGTTTAAGGTGACAGGGGAGAGATACAAAAATATCCAGAGGGACAATTGTTTCATACAAAAGGTGGTGAGTGTCTAGAACAAGTTGCCAGAGGTAGTAGTAGAGGCGGTACAATTTTGCCTTTTAAAAAGCACTTAGATAATTACGATGGGTAAAAACGTGGGCAATTGGGATGAGCTGAGGGGTTTTAAAAAAAGAGTGCAGCATGGACAAGTTGGGCCAAAGGTCTGTTTCCATGCTGTAAATCTCTATGATTCTATGATTTATTCTTTGAAAGGCAAGACTGAGTCTTTTCATCAATAAATCAAATACATTTATCACTTAATATCCTGATTCTTTCAATGTGAAAGATAATTATGCCTTATCAATCAGGTTTATGATATCATCACATAAAAGATTTCCCTCACACAACATTGGGCATGTATCTGTCCACCACCACGAATTCTACTTAGGTATTTAGCTTGTTTAGATAATTTTACTTCAGATGACAACAATAAAATTGTTGAAAATTCGAGAAATCCTGCTAAACACATAAATGTTTGATATGCACTTCTTTCAAACAATTGTCACACATTTTATTTTTAAGAGTAAAATAGAACAAAAGATGGTTTTAATATGTATGTTTGAACCAATTTCTACCAGGTAAAATCCAAACTGGCAAAACACTGGAGTTTGAAGCAAGGCTGCGCATAATGGATTCAGAGTCATATTGCTTCATTTATACTGTCAGCAGCAAAGATTAACCAGAAGACAAGTCATGTTGCAGTTTCATAGAACCTTAGTTAAGCTGCACTTGAAATATATGTTCAATTCTAGGTGACACACTACCAGGATGTACAAGTTTGGAGAGGGAACAGAAAAGATTAACCAGGATATTGTCTGATATGGAGGACATTAGCTATGAGGAGAAGGTTGGAGAAACTTGGTTTGTTCTCACTCGGACGATGGAGGTTGAGAACGACCTGATAGAAGTCTACAAGATTATGAGGGGCATGGGCAGAATGGATAGTCAGAAGCTTTTTCCCAGGATGAAAGAGTCAATTACTAGGGGGTATAGGTTTAAAGTACAAAGGGCAAGGTTTAAAGGAGATGTGTAAGGCATGTTTTTTATAGAGGGTGATGGGCGCCTGAAACTTATTGCTGGGGGAAGTAGTGGAAGCAGATACAACAATGAATTTTAAGGGGTGTCTTGACAAGTACACAAATAGGATGGGAATAGAAGGATATTGTCTCTGGAAGGGTAGAGGGTTTTAGTTCAGTCGGGCAGCATGGTCAGTGCAGGCTTGGAGGGCTGAAGGGGCTGTAATTTTCTTTGCTTTTTGTTCTTTGTTCTAAGATGAAACTACCTCAATACACACAGCAGGAACCAAAATACTGATAAGCGTGTTAAATTCTACTGGAAGACTAATACATCTATGACAAACTAACTTCTTATGGTTCTGTTTATATTTATTAATACTTTGCGAATTGTTAGTATTTCATACATTGTATCAATAGAAATTATTTGCTGTCTTATTCTGTACATCTCTGGTGTGACTGATGATATTGGCCATTTTGAAGAATAATGTTGGACAAGAAATATTTTCTTAAATGCATGAAATAAATGGCTACAAGTGTACTCGCAGAATTACAGAATAGTTATGGTGCTATTTGGCCCATCATGTTTGCTGCGGCTGTCCAAATGAGTAGCATGATTTAGTGCCAAGCTCTTGCCTTTTCCCCATACCTCTGCACATTGTTTCTTGTCACATAATCATCTAATGCCCTCTTGAGTGCCTTGGATGAACCTGCCTTCACTACACTTCCAGGCAGTGCATTCCAGACCTCAGCCAGTTGCTGTCCGAAAAGTTTTTCACACATCACTTTAAATCTGTGCCCTCATTCTCGATCCTTTTACAAGTGGGAACACTTTCCCATTATCTACTCTGTGTCCTGTCCCTCGTTATTTTGAACATCTCTATTAAGTCTCTTCTCAGCCTTCTTCTCTCCAGTGAGAACAGTCCCAACCTCCCCAGTCTACTCTCATTCAGTAGCACGGTGGTTAGCACTGCTGCTTCATAGCTCCAGGGATCTGAGTTCAATTCCCAGCTCGGGTCACTGTCTGGGTGGAGTTTGCACATTTTCCACTTGTCTGGGTGGGTTTCCTCCAGGTGCTCTGGTTTTCTCCCAGAGTCCAAAAATATGCAGGTTGGGTTGAATCACCATGCTAAAATTGTCCATTAGTGTCTTGAAATGTATAGGTTAGAGGGAGTAGCAGGTAAAATATGTAGGGGTAGGGCCTGGGTAGGATTGTGGTCAGTGCAGACTCGATGGGCTGAATGGTCTCTTTCTGCACTATAGGGTCCTATGATTCTCATCCCTGGAACCATTCTTGTAAATGTTTTCTGCACTCTCTCCAATGTTTTCAGATCCTTCCTATAGTGTGGTGCCTGGAACGGTGTACAATATTCCAGCTGAGGACTAACTAGTGTATTGTATAAGTTCAGCATAACCTTCTTGCTCTCGGAATCGATAATCAATAATCCCTCTTTACACATGACGATAGAACATGAAAACTTTACAGATTCTAGCAGATAAAGTCTGTGCGCAGGTTCAAAACCCAGTTCGAGTAATTGATGTTAAATAGCCGAGAGGGAGGAAGCTCTTTGAAACAAATATTGTTGAGTTGGCTCTGTCTGCAATTAAAAAAAATGAAGCTTAACCTAAGCCTGCAGTACATTTATATGACTTGAAGTCAAATGATTTTAGATGATCGATACCTACTTTTACTTTGAGATTTAAGTCCCAACTCTCAGCCGGCAGCTGAGAAGCAACGAGAACCAGGCACAAGAGGCTCTCTTGCCTTTTTCACTGAGAATTAAACAAAATGCTCAACCATCCTGCAGAAAATGTGAAGCCACAGCCCGTCAAGATTATAAATTGTGCAGAATAAATTGCTCTGGGGCAGCAGCGTGGAACAGACAATAGTGAATTGGCAGCCCATTGTGCACTCTGCCTGATTTTCTTGGAATGGAAAATTGGATGAGGTTTAAAAGTGATCGTTGATTGGCTATTGTCTGGTTCTTCACCAATGCCCAAGACAAACCAATGCCCCTATTTTCCCAGAGCAGAAAAGCACAGCGCAAGCCAAAATGTGTGCCGGATAAATGCCATCTGCGAACACTTCTCAATGTGGTTCAAATCCGATAACAAGTTTACATGCTTTCAGGCTGCAGAGTGATTCCTCGACCTGTTTTCTTTTATTAAATGACTGAACAAAGTAAAAATAAAAATTATAAGCTGCCAGCGATTATTGGAATGTTTCATTTTCATTTTGTGCTGGTTGCCAGCATCTCACAGGGCTATTACAGGAAAGCATTTTATCACTCCCTTGGGTTTTGTTCTGAAGCTATTACACTATCCTCACTGCACTAAAGATTAAATATATGGGTGGTTAGCTAAATATAAGTGCAGTGCTTTCTCAGGTTAACCCTTTGGCCTGGCTCTCCTGAGCTATAGTTACATAAACAATCAGATTTTGGAAGACTATTAACCCAGTAAATATCGTCAGAGCTACAGAAATGTTACAAGAGAGATGTTATGGCTTCCATGGACATTGTTTCTCGTTGTCACTTTCTATTTAGCAAAGATGTCAAAGGCTCATTTAAACTTCAGCCCAATCTCTGATTTCAAAGATCTCAAATGTTTTTCAGACTTACAGTACTGGAATTTACGAGCTTAAATCCCAAGATGGCAAGTTTTGAAATAGAATTTGAAAAATTTGATCATTTTATGGGCTGGCATCAGAGAAAATTGGAAACATTTGAATTGTAGAATCCTTACAGTGCATTTGGCTCATCAAGCCTACACTAACAATTATGGCACCCAGGCCCTATCCCCATATAATCACCCAGCTTATTTCTCTGACACTAAAGCGCAATTTAGCATGAACAAGTAACCTACCTGCTCATTTTTGGAGTGTGGAAGGAAACCCCAGGAGGAAATCCACGTGGACATGGCGAGAAAGTGAAAAATCCATGCAGTCACCCAAGGCCGGAATGAAACAGGCGTCCTTGACACTGAGAGGCCACAGTATTATTCCCATCCTTTATGAAATATATATCAGCATTTAGTTCCTTGAATCCGTTTGAATCATTCAATTAGAGGGCCGAAGGGCCTGTTTCCTGTGCTGTATTGTTCTAATTAGATTATAGCTCTGATCTGTATCTCAAGTTCATGTGCTTGGTTTGATATCGTTTTTTAACAAATATCTATCAACCTCAATTTTTAACATTTCTATGACCACAGTCCTTTGGGTTAGGGAGTTCCAAATTTCCACCACTTACTGTGGGTAAAAAAAGTGTTTCTTGACTTCACTCCAAACTGATCACAAGAACATAAAAGCCAGAAGCAAGAGTAGGCCATTCAGCCCTTTGAACTTGCCCTGTCATTCATCATGAACATGGCTAATTATTAAATTCAATATCTTTGTTCTTTGTTCTTTGTATCCTAATCCCCCAATTCCACCATATTCCTTGACCCTTGAGTTTATCCAGACTGGTTAACCGTTAATATTCAATTTTGAAGGAACATTTAAAATTATAAATAATTTGGTCAAACAAGTTTCAAGGTACTTTATCAATCATTTCAGAATTAAAGCACAATGTATCATATTTAGAATTTACAGATGACAAAAGAAAATGTGAAGAATGTTATTGGAGTAAAAGGATAGTAGTAATATTATCAGCAGAGATAATGGAACAAAAATATTTTCATGCGTTTTAAGGAGAAAAACATTCTCCTAAGTCTCTTCTAAGGTCACAGTCCTCATTGTTAAGACCACAGCAAATCCCATTTCCCCATACCCAGTTTTCCTATGCTGTTGCAGGTTTTGGAAGCCCTAAAAACTGTAGCTCTCTGAGCAGTTTGTACCGCTGGAGAAAGCATGCTAAGTGTAAAATATTGTGACACCTTCAAACATCACCATCAGATGCTGTGTTGTAATGTAGATGTGATTTTAACACAGTGATTAATCATAGGGATCTATGTTGTAAAGGTAAATTGAGCAGCCTATTGTAAGTATTGCCATGAACGAAAATATTTTTTCCAGTGAAGGAAGTGCCATAATGCATTAAAAATGCACAAATGATGTGTCAGCTGCTAGTTTCATGTTGGTGCTTTGATTTAAATTGTCTGACAGCTCTGACTATGAAAAGAAATCCTGCTTTTGAAAGCTTGAAAAACAGATCTCCAGACCTGTTCCTGTCCATTAATTGACAGGTACCCTGCTTTGAAAATTAAATGGGACTTCATCATGTTCCGCCAATTTAAGGCAATGTAACTGAAAGGCTTAATCTGTTTCAAGAAGGAACCAGACAGGTTACTGTCAATCAATTGGATACAGGGGTCTTAAAGAAAGAAAGAACTTGCATTTATGTAGAAATTTGCGTGATTTTAGGGCATACCAAAGTGCTTCACAGCTGTTGAACAAATGTTGAAGTGTTGCCACTGTTGCAATGTCATAAATATAACAAACAATCTTACACATATCCTGATCCCATGAACAGTAGTGCAATGATAACCCCAGGACACGCATTAGTGGTATTGGTTAAGGGATGAATATTGACCACGCACCATGCTGTGCACTCTGTCCCCTCTTCTAAAATGGTGCCATACAATCTTTCATGTCAAACTGAGAGGGCACATGGGCTCAGTTTAATGAAGGGGAAGAACATAAAGGCAAAAATGGATTAAAAAAAAGCACAAGGATGTCCCAAATCTAACATTAGAAACATGAACTGGAAATTAAAGGGAAAAAGTTTAATAGCTGAAATTGAAAGGAGAGATTGGAGAATGTTACAGTCATAGCTAGGGTATAAAGGAAGATCAACTTAGTGCAAGGTAGGTTTATTCAAAAGTTTGATGGCAGCAGGGAAGATGTTGTTCTTGAGTCGGTCAGTATGTGTCCTCAGACTTTTGTACCTTTTTCCTGGTGGAAGAGGGTGGAAGAGAGTATGTCCGGGGTGCTTGGCATCCTTGACTATGCTGGCTGCTTTTCAGAGGCAGAGAAGTGTAGGCGGTGTCAATGATTGGAAGACTGGTTTGAGTAATGAACTGGGCTTTGTTCATGACCCTTTGTAGTTTCTTGCAGCCTTGGTCAGAGCAGGAGCCATACCAAGCAGTGAAAGTTGAGCAAACTATAAGCAAAAGAAAAATGTGATAATGAGTGCTTATAAATTAGTGTTGGAAGCACATCACTGGAAGTTTATGAATTCTCACAAAACAGCAACACAAACATTTTGCAAACTCGAAAGGGTTAAACAACTCTTAACTTGATCAGTGGGTAGGCAGTAAAATTGTATTTCTGAGGGATTAAAAGGAAACTCCTGTTAGAATGTAAAAAATTGTCCCCAGTGCAACTTTAAAACTGCATAGAGGAATAAAGAGTCAGGGAAGCAGCCATCATAGCAGACAACTATAATTTAAACCACAGACATGTAAATGTGCATCTGGTGAGTTTTGCCAGTGAGGAAGGGATCGGTGGAAGTAGGTGAAACAGAAACAGGTTCCAGGAAAAAGGAGAATGGGGCAGGAAAAGCAGAGAGGTCTCTGAATTGTCAAAGGAAGAACTCGGATGGTCAATCAGCTCACCCAGTGTGTTTTCAATGTGGGCAATTTCGATAATTGAAGGGAAATTTTTGGTAATCTGAAAGACAACTGGAAAGGCTCTGTATCCAAACCTGTGGCTGCAGCCATTAAAGTGATCAGTTTGTGTTTAAATGTTGCAATAAGTAATCCCAGTTAGAGTTATAGAAAGAATCATAGGTGTTTACAGCATGGAAACAGGCCCTTCATTGGAACTTGTCCATGCTGCCTTTTGTTTTAAACCCCTAAACTAATCCCAATTTCCCCCATTTGCCCCATATCCCTTTATACCCATGTAACTATCTAAATGTTTTTTAAAAGATAAAATTTTACCCGTCTCTACTATCAACTCTGGCAGACACTCTCAAACCTCTATGTGAAAAAAATGCCCCTCTGGACACTTTTGTATTTCTTGCTCCTCATCTTAAATCTATGCCCTCTAGTTTTAGATTCCGCTACCTTTGGGAAAAGATGTTGACTATCTAGCTGATCTATGCCATCCATTACAATGTTTTGTATAAGTTGGTTCTTACAATTTCCACAAAACCAGAGAGGGAGACCAATAGCATTAGAGACACTGGTTGGAATTCCCACTGACAATAGTGGAACCAAAGGATCCCATCAGTGAATGGCATAACCCATCCCACCTACAAGAAAAATGCTGAGAGGAGGCCAGAGGGTCTCATCAGCTGGCTGTTGGCAGACTTGGGACTGGAGAGGGAAAGCTTCTGCCTGAGAGAGCAGATTTGATGCCAACATGCTGTTCAAAAGACTCACTGGAAAATGAGCAAGGGTTTCTTTCAGGAATATTTACATGTTGACTAAGTGGGTCATGGGGGAGTCATGATCAGGGTAACTCCAAATTTACCAATACGCAGAGTCAACCTGATTTGCGCAATAACTTAATGGAATGTCAGGTCTTTGTGTCCTGAGGGCCGAGGCTGTCCCAAGAAGCTGTGAAAAATGTTAAGCACCAGCAAAGTTCTGCTGAAATGCAGAGAACTGAGGAGATTTAAGTGATCCTAAAGGGAGACAAGAGAGCCTGTAAATATCAAGGAAACCAAAGGAAAGTCTTTTTTTTTTCATTTCTTCGCGGGATTTGGGCATCATTGACAAAGGCAACATTTATTGCTGAACTCTAATTGCACTTGAGAAGATGGTAATGAGCTGCCTTCTTGAATCACTGCAGTCCTGGAAATATAGGTGCACTCGCGCTGCTGTTTGTAAGGGAGTTTCAGGAATTTGACCCAGTGATTCTAAATTTCCAAGCCAGGATGATGAGTGGCTTGGAGGGGAACTTGTAGCTGGTGGTATTTGCAAATATCTGTTGTCTTTGTGTTAATGGATGATAGAGGTCATGGCTTTGAAAAGTGCTGTTAAAGAAATCTTGGTCGGTTCGTGCAGTTCATCTTGTAGCTGGTAGACACCATGCACCCGTGGTGGAGGGAGTGGATGTTTAAAGTGTTAGATTATATGCCAATCAAGCGGGCTGTTTTGTCCCAGATGATGCCAACCATATTGAGTGTTATTGGAGCTGCACTCATCCAAGCAAGTGGAAATAATCTATCACACTCTTAACATATGCTTTGTAAATGGTGGTGATGTAGAGATGCCAATGGTGGACAGACTTGAGGGAGTCAGGAGGTGATTTACCTACTGTGAAATTTTTAGCCTCTATTACTCTTGTGCCACAGTATTTATATAGCTAGTCCAGTTCAGTTTCTGGTCAATAGTATCTCCAGCGATGGTGATAGTGGGGGATCCAGTGATGATAATGCCATTAGATGTCAAGGGGAAGTGGTTGGATTCTGCCTTGTTGGAGATGTTAATTGCTTGGTACTTCTGTGGCACAAATGTTACTTGCTACTTATCAGCCCAATCAGACAGTAGGAGCAAGTTGCCAATGGGCCCAGACTACTTCAGTATCTGAAGAGTCGTAAATGGAGCGAAACATTGTGCAATCATCAGAAAACCTTTGACCTCATGATGGAGGCAATGTCATTGATGAAAGCATAAAAGCGAATTACTGCAGATTATGGAATCCAAAACCAAACGAGAAAATACTAGAAAACCTCAGCAGGTACGGCAGCATCAGTAAGGAGAGAAAAGAGCTGACATTTCTAGTCCAGACCGCTGTTTGTCAAAGCCTCTGTCATTGATGAAGCAGCTGAAGATGATTGTGCCAAAGCCACTACCCTGATGTCCTGGGACTGAAATGATTGACTTTTGATAATCACAACAATCTTCCTTTGTGCTAGGCATGACTCCAACCAGTGAAGACTTTTCCCCTGAATCCCATTTATACATAAAATGAAAAAAAATACTGCAGATATTGGAATCTGGACCAAGAACAGACACCAATCAATACAGGCAGACCTGCTGAGACTTTCCAGCATCTTCTATTCTTTCCTATTTATTCCTGTTTTGCCAGGGCTTCTTGATGCCACATTTGATCAAGTGCTGTCCTGAGAGCAGTCAGTCTCACCTCACCACTTGAGTTGAGGATTGTGGCCAAGTTTTGAACCAACAAGAATATAAACTGAGGGTCCCTGAGCAGGTATCGCTGAGTAAATGCTGCTCGATCGCACTATCAACAACTGTTTCCATCATCTTGCTCTAATGATTGAGAGTAGATTATGGGACAATAATTGGCTGGGTTGGACCGGTCCTGCTTTTCTTGTATAGGACATACCTGGGAAATTTTCAACATTGTTTGGTAAATGTCAGGGTTATATCTGTGTTAAACAGCTTGGCGAGGGGCACTGCTAATTCTGGAGCACAAGTCTTCAGTAATATTACCAGAACATTATCAGGGCCCATCATCTTTGCAATATCCAGTGCCTTCAGCTATTTCTTGATATCACATGGTATGAATCAGATTGGCTGAAGAATGATATTTGCGATGCTCGGAACCTCAGGAAGAGGCCGAGATGGATCACCCACTCAGCACTTTTGGCCGAAGATTGTCAGAAGTGCTTCAGCTTTTCTCACCCAACATTGAGAATGAGGATATTTGTGGGACCTCACTGTTTGTTTCATTGTCCACCGCCACCCATCACAGTTGTATATGGCATACTGCATAGCTTAGATCTGATATGTTGGTTGTGGATTCTTAGCTCTTTCTATTACATGCTGTTTATGCTGATTGGCAAGTAGACCTGTTTTGTAGCTTTATCAGGTTGACACTGAATTTTAGATATGCCTGGTGCTGTCCTGGTGTGCCCTCTTATTCTCTTCATTCCAAGTTTAATCGCTTGGCTTATAGTAACAATAAATGTTGGACCAAAAAGACAGGTAATGGCTATATATAACTCTGCTGTTACTGATGGCCCACATTACCTTATGTATGCCCAGTTTTTATTTGATGCATCTGTTAATTCATTTAGCACACTGGTGGTGCCACTTAACACAATGGAGGGTATTTGCAATGTCAAGATGGGACTTATTCTGCACAGGGACTTTATGGCGGTCACTGCCATCAATACTGTCACTGCATTAAAAGGAACCAGTGCGACTGTACAGAGGCAAATATAGAGCCAGTCAAAATTTGAGTGGCCATGGCAACGTCAGACAAAATCAGAAATACTGGTTTAGTTTTTAAAGTTTATTTATTAGTGTCACAAGTAGGTTTACATTAATATGCAATGAAGTTATGGTAAAATCCCTGAGTCGTCACACTCCGGAGCCTGTTCGAGTACACTGAGGGAGAATTTAGCATGGCCAATGTACCGAACCAGCACATCCTTAGGGCTGTGAGCAGAAACCGGAGCACCTAGAGGAAACCCACGCAGACACGGAGAAAAAGTCCAGACTCTGCACAGTGACCTAAGCTGAGAATTGAATGTGGGTCTCTGGTGCTGTAAAGCAGTAGCGCTAACCACTGTGCCAGCCTGGGGTACAAGCACCAGAGATTGAATGCAATACAGCAGAGATGTAGTTGGCAATAACCTTCTTCCAGAATATCAAGAAAGCTCCCAAGTAGGCAAGCTGAGTGTGAGGGAGATACCTCGCCAACTTGAATAGCCACGGGGGAATGCAGTGGGAGTGGAAAGCCAGTGGTGAGCAATAGTGACCCACAGGATATGGAACAGATTGGGGAAACCAATTTCCGATATAAAAGAGAAAGTTAAGATGCTAAGATGAACAACACTTGTGGAAATCACATGGGAAATACAATACAGTTGGTGTAAAATTAACCACTAAAGGATCAAATTGTCAAGTGAAAAATTCAAATCTCACCACAAGTTCAAATCTCTGGGGTGGCACATGCCACAATGGTTAGCACTGCTGCCTCACAGGGTCAGGGATCCAGGTTCAATTCCAGCTTTGAGTGATTGTCAGTGAACCTAGGTCCTATACCCGTAACACAATTTTTTACCCTAGACACTAAGGGACAATTTAGCATGGCCAATCCACCTAACCCACACATAGAACATAGAACATAGAACATTACAGCACAGAACAGGCCCTTCGGCCTTCGATGTTGCGCCGACCAATATAAAAAGCAATGCCCCTCCAAACTAAACCATTCCCTTCTCTTCCATATACTTATCAACTAACCTCTTAAACGCCACCAAACTTGGCGCATCTATAACCGCTGCAGGCAGGGCATTCCACTCCCGAACCACCCTTTGGGTAAAGAACCTACCTCTGATATCCGTCCTATAACTATCACCCCTTAATTTAAAGCTGTGTCCCCTCGTGCTAGCTTTCTCCATCCTAGGAAAAAGGCTATCACTGTCCACCCTATCTAAACCTCTAATCATCTTATATGTTTCGATCAGGTCCCCTCTTAGCCTCCTCCTTTCTAACGAAAACAACCTCAAATCCCTCAGCCTCTCCTCATAAGACCTGCCCTCCATACCAGGCAACATCCTGGTAAACCTCCTCTGTACCCTCTCCAATGCCTCCACATCTTTCTTATAATGTGGGGACCAGAACTGCACACAATACTCCAAGTGCGGCCGCACTAGAGTTTTGTACAGTTGCAACATGACGTTGCGGCTCCGAAATTCAATCCCTCTACCAATAAAAGCCAAGACTCCATATGCCTTCCTAACAACCTTCTCGACCTGACTGCCATCTTTGGACTGTGGGAGGAAACAGGAACACCGAGTGAAAAGCCATGCAGACACAGGAAGAACATAAAGATTCTACACGGACAGTGACCCAAGCCAGGAATCAAACCTGGGTTCCTGGCGCTGTGGGGCAGCAGTGCTAACCACTGTGCCACCATGTTTGAGCTCCAAAGAGAACAATAACTCCAGATAAACAGCCTGTCTCTACCTACCATCTCCCCATTGAACAAGTAAAAGCAGAAAGATCTCTTTCCAGGTGTAATCATTTGAACCACATTGTGGATGATTGGAACTGGTGACAATAAATCTACTTCAACTCTACGTGCCTTGTCCCCATGTGGGAGTCTGATTTCTGGAAGGACAAATCACCGTCTGATAATCAATAAACCTACCCTCTGAAGAAACCCTCCATTTTGGTTATGGTTTCAAGATTCATGTAAAACCATAATATTGTCCAGCTTGGTTGCCTATTTTTCCCTTGTTCCTCTTCTGTTGAATGAGCGCAAAAGTGGTGAACATTGCAAAACTCTTTTATTGTATTTTGTGTGTGTGAAAGAAACTAATCCTTTAATTTTACCATACCTTGAGTTTTCTGTGTAAATTATTCACAGAAGATTGGAACATCCTAAACTGAAGGGCTGGGGAAGACATGCTGCCACTTATAAAGGGGGAAATTAGAAACAAAAAAATAAAAAGTTAAAGAAGCATCTCTCAGTTTGCACACAGGTAGTGAGAAAAGATATCAGAGCTATTTGTTAGGAAAGGGTTAACTGCAACTTTCCACTTTAGAACTTAATTTGTATGTTAATTATTTAATAGTACTCACCGGGGTACATAAAGGGGTTACAGGTGGTGCTGGATTTGTATGTCTAAAAGAGAATAAAGTGAGTTTGTGAAGAAGTTGGACTTTAGCATGTTTAATTATTGGGCTGCAATAGAAAGGCTTAATGCTGTTTAACTTAATCCCCCTTTATCATACTGGACTTGTATAAAATTGGGTACCGGCTGCAGTTTTCCAAGGTTATACGTAGAACCTCAAGCTAAAGGAATGATCCTTTAAAACAGATATAAGGAGAAATTTCTTCAGCCAGAGAGTGGTGAATCTGTGGAACTCTTTGCTACAGAAGGCTGGGGAGGCCAGGTCATTGAGTGTCTTTAAGACAGAGATAGATAAGTTCTTGTTTAATAAGGGGACCAGGAATTACGGGGAAAAGGCATGAGAATGGGGATGAGAAAAATATCAGCCATGATTGAATGGTGGAGCAGACACAATAGGCCGAGTAGCCTAATTCTGCTCCATGGACTTATAGGTCTATTGGGGAAATAGCACAGAAACAACAAGATCATGGTAGCACAATGGTTGGCACTGCTGTTTCACAGCTCCAGGGACCTGGGCTCAATTCCTGGCTTGGGTCACTGTCTGTGTGGAGTTTGTATGTTCTCCCTGTGTCTGCATAAGTTTCCTTCCACAGTCCAAAGATGTGTGGGTTAAGTTGGTTGGCCATGATAAAATTGACCCTTAGTGTCCTGAGATACATTAGTTAGAGGGATGAGTGGGTAAATGCGTTGGTAAATGGGGATGGGGCCTGGGTGGGATTGTGGTCAGTGCAGACTCGATGATCCAAATGGCCTCTTTCTGCATGTAAGGATTTTATGAACTTTAAAGTACTACTTAGATAATTTAACGCACTAAAACATTCCAAGGCACTTCACAGAATTGTTATGCAATGGGTTACATGGGGTGATATTGGGTCAGATGATCAAAAGTTTAATTTTGAATGAGCCTCTTCTGAAGGAACAAAGAGAAGGAGTGAATTAGGATGTCTTAGGGAGAGAACTTCTGAGATTAGGGCCTTTGTGCTGCCACCTCTAGTAGGGATTAAGATCAGAAGTGGATTGATGTGTGGACTGCCTCAGAGGCTGGTGTCGCTAGAGGAGAAAGGGAGCAGTGAGCCCATGGAGGGCTGCGACACCAAGGAATGGAGTTGTCTTTAGAGAGGAGAGTTTGAATAAGAGACTGAAGACAATGGAGGGGCACTCTCTTACCTCCCATGTGCAGGAGGTGGCGTGCTGGTCATTGGCAGTGGGATTCTCTGATCTCACTGCAATCAATGGGATTGCCATTGAAGCGACCTCACACTGCCGGGAAACCCGGGGGCAGGGTTGCATAGCCACCAGGATCGGAAAACCCCACCAGCACAAACAGACAGAAAATTCCAGCCAATGGCTTTGGTATTCCCAATGTTTAATTGGAGAATATTTCTGCTGATCCAGTCAAATAAACAGTCAGATAATTTCGCAACAATTATGGAGTCAAGAGATGGAATTGGATGTTGTCAGCGTACATGCAGAAGTAAATGTTTGAGTTTTCATTTGGATGAAAAATTGGAGGTGGGTTGCTGAGGGACCACAAAGACAACTATGTGGGGGAGCTACTGAAAGAGGTCTTTGGTTCCAAGGAGATAGATAATAATGGAATCAAATAAGATTTGTTTTGAATTGATTTGCTTCATTATTGTCACATGTATTAGTATGTAGTGAAAAATATTGTATCTTGTGTGGTATTCAGACAAAGTATACTGTTCATAGTGAAGGAAAGGAGAGAGTGCAGAATGTTACAGTCATAGCTGGCATGTAGAAAAAGATCAATCTAATAAGAGGTAGCTCAACTTAAATGTCTGATGGCAGCAGGAAAGAAGCTGTTCTTGACATGGTTGGTACATGACTTTAGACTTTTGTATCTTTCTCCCTACAGAAGAAGATGGAAGAGAATATGTCTGGAGTGCGTGAGGTCCTTTATAACGCTGGTTGCTTTTCCAAGGCAGTGGAAAATGTAGACGGAGTCAACGGGTGGGAGTCTTCTTTGCGTGATGGACTGGGCTTCATTCATGATATTTTGTAGTTTCTTGTGGTCTTGGACAGAACAGCAGCCAAAACAAGCTGTGATATACCCAGAAAGAATGCTTTCTATGATCAGTCCTAATCAGTTGTACAACATTGGAGAAGGAAGGTGTGGCCGACTATGTCAAAAGCTGCAGAAGGGTCAAAAGGGATGCCTAGTGTGGACACGGACATATAGAACATAGAACATTACAGCACAGAACAGGCCCTTCGGCCTTCGATGTTGTGCCGACCAAAATAAAAAGCAATGCCCCTCCAAACTAAACCATTCCCTTCTCTTCCATATACTTATCAATTAACCTCTTAAACGCCACCAAACTTGGCGCATCTACAACAGCTGCAGGCAGGGCATTCCACTCCCTAATCACTCTTTGAGTAAAGAACCTACCTCTGATATCCGTCCTATAACTCATACCCCTTAATTTAAAGCTGTGTCCCCTCGTGCTAGCTTTCTCCATCCTAGGAAAAAGGCTATCACTGTCCACCCTATCTAAACCTCTAATCATCTTATATGCTTCAATAAGATTCCCTCTTAGCCGCCTCCTTTCTAACGAAAACAACCTCAAATCCTTCAACCTCTCTTCATAGGACCTGCCCTCCATACCAGGCAACATCCTGGTAAACCTCCTCTGTACCCTCTCCAATGCCTCCACATCTTTCTTATAATGTGGGGACCAGAACTGCACACAATACTCCAAGTGCGGCCGCACTAGAGTTTTGTACAGTTGCAACATGATGCTGCGGCTCCTAAATTCAATCCCCCTACCAATAAAAGCTAAGACTCCATATGCCTTCTTAACAACTTTATCCACTTGACTGCCTACTTTCAGGGATCTATTGACACATACACCAAGATCCTTCTGTTCCTCAACACTATTAAGAGCCCTACCATTAGCCCTATACTCTACACATTTATTGTTCCTGCCAAAGTGCATTACGTCACACTTTTCCACATTAAACTCCATTTGCCACCTCTCGGCCCAGCTCTGCAACTTGTCCAAGTCACTCTGTAAACTATAACACCCCTCTTCACTATCTACCACTCCACCGACTTTAGTGTCATCTGCAAATTTACTGATCCATCCCTCAATACCCTCATCCAGATCATTTATAAAAATTACAAACAGCAGGGGCCCCAAAACAGACCCCTGAGGCACACCACTTGTCACCGAACTCCACGATGAATATCTCCCATCAACCACCACCCTCTGTCTTCTATCTGCCAGCCAATTCCTAATCCAATTAGCTAAATCACCCTCTATTCCACACATCTGCATTTTCTGTCATCAGGTGTCATTTTTGACTTTAGTAAGAGTTGTTTCAGTGTTGTGGCTGGGGTGGAATCCCTGCTTATAAAATTCTATTTAGAAGGTTTGGGAAAAACTTTGACGTTACATCCCTTTAGCAATAGCATTCAGCAACACTAAGAAAAATTGGTGGAATATGAAGCAGGGAATATATCAAGCAGCAAATTTCTGATCCAGGTAAATTGCCCTGAATATTAACTTAATGATATCTATTTTGTAACTTAGTCAATTTTAGAGTCTAGGTCACATCCAGGACTTGAATATAGGTGCAGATAATCAATAGTCTTTTTGAAAAGATAGCCTGTCATCCCCATAATGTATGATTAAAATCAGGCAGAAAACCTCCGCAGGCTCCTGATGCTCAATAGCTCCATCGCAACTCCCTCCCAACCCACCCACCTCCCAAGCAAGTCTGCTAGTAAACATGTTTGTTAATTATTTCCCCCAATGATTGCATTTGATATTGACGGTATGAATAATAGAAGATGAGCTTCTTAAACTCAGTAGGTTGTAACATAGAACTCAGCCTTGGTTCTAACCAAATGTTAAAAGTTGCTGCTTTTCTGAAATCTTGAAGAAAACAAACACGAGAGAGCGAAAGGATTCAGATCATAGAATCCCTATAGTACTGAGGGAGGGCATTTGGCCCACTAAGTCTGTACTGACCACAATTCCACCTAGACCATATTCTTGTAATCCTATCTTCCTAATCCCCCTGACACTATGGTCAATTTAGCATGGCCAATCAATCTAACCCATACATCTTTGGACTGTGAGAGGAAACAAATCTCCCTGAGGAAGCACATGCAGACATGGGAGAAAGAGCAAGCTCCACACAGACAGTCACCGGAGGCCAGAATTGAACATGGACCTATGGTGCTGTGAGGGAGCAGTGCTAACCTCTGTGCCACCATGCTGCCCGTGTTGAAAGGTATTGTGATGGAATGAAACAGGATAAGCCTCCCAGTCTCTCAAGCTTGTCCTGACATTCAATTCATTCGTGGTTAATTCATATTTTCACTCCCGCTTCCCTAACTATGTCCTTGTTCAACGAAAATCAACCCATCTCGTTATTGGTTAACACACTTCTTTTTTCGGGTACCTTGTCAAGTCCTGACTTGGAAATATATTGCTGTTCCTTTGCAGTCACTAGTTCAAAATCCTGGAATTTGCTCCCTAACGACACTGGGTATCAACTGACAGCATATGAACTGAGAGATTCAAGAAGGGCGGCATAGCACCACTTTCTCAAGGGCAACTAGGGATGGGCAATATGTACTGCTCAGCCAGTGACGCCCATGTCCCAGGAATGAGTTTTAAAAAAAAAATAAGCAACTAGGAGTCTTGTGTTGTTCTGACAAAGTCATACAGTGGAAAAGGAAGCCATTCAGCCCATCAGATCTGCACCAACTCTCTGGCAGGCCCTCACCCCACCCTATCTCCATAACTTTATATATTTGTCATAGCTAATCCATCTAACCTACACATCTCAGGACACTAAGAGACAATTTTACCATGGCCAACCCATCTAACCTGCACATCTTTGGGAGGAAACCCATGCAGACTTGGGGAGAATGTGTGGAGCTTGCACAGACAGGCTGGAATTGAACCTGGCTCTCTGGCATTGTGAGGCAGCAGTGCCAACCACTGTGCCACCACAGCACCCTTTTACTTTTCTTTAGTATCACCATTTCATAATTTCAGACAAACTGACAAGAATAACTTTCCTTACTGATGCATGTGATTCAAGCACAGAGTGCATGAAGGTTTAAGAACAAGTTTCCCTTTTTCCACTGGCATCAAAGCTGCACAAATGCTCATGGAAATCTTAATTACAAGAAAGAAGAGGCACGAACAGTGATCAAAATAAAAGGGTCGGTTCCAGAAAACCATCAAACTGTGTGGCACTAATGACACAAAAAAGACCTTGCAATAAATCTTCTGCATTTAATGTTCTCAGAATAGTGTTGCACAGTTAATGAATTACTTTAAAGTACAGTTAGTGTGGGGAAAAGCAGAAGCCAGTATTGTAAGAAGCCAAAAACAGCTAATTAAGTGCTAGTTCATCTTTAGCACAATCCAGCTCAACATAGAAGTAAATTTTACACCCCCATAGAAATATAGAAACTTGAAGCAGGAGGATAGACCATTCAGCCCTTCAGGCTTGCTCTGCCATTCATTTTGATTAGGCTGATCATCAAATTCAATATTCTGATTACCCCCTTCCCCCCATATCCTTTGATCCATTAACCCCAAGAACTATATCTAATTTCTTCTTGAAATTGGATAACATTTTGGCCTCACCTACAACCTGTGGCAGTGAGTTCTATACATTCTCTACCCTCTGGGTGAGAATGCAGTTCTCACCTCAGTTCTAAACTGTTTACCTCATCCTCAAATTGTGACCCATCGTTCTGGACTCCCGACCATCAGGAACATTATTTCGAACTTACCCTGTCTAATCCTGTTAGAATTTTATAAGTTTCTATGAAACCCCCCTCATTCTTCTAAACTGCATTGGGTGGGACAATTTGATAGACCATTTGGAGGTCCACTGATCTTGGATAGAAATACCCAGCCCCAGGGCTGTGTGACAGGAATACCCTGCCTGCTGTGTGTGGTGATACATGATGGCTGAGGTGAATTGTCTTGTATTGGAGACTGGGTGGGTCTCCTATGACCATCCTCCCATGAGTGGGCTCAGATTCCTGCACCTAGTTTACAAGAAGTAAGGAAACTAATGTCAGTCCAGCTTATTGAAGCTGTCATTCACCAGAGCAGATAAAAGGACTGATTCTGAAATTGTGTATACAAAGAAATGATTCTTACAGTCAGTGCTGAGTGAGGATCCTTGGGCCTTGCCTGACCTATTTAACTGAATGAATGGAACATCAGAGATGGCAACTCACAAGTTTTCACACAGAGTTTGCTTCAAGCTTCATTTCTCACTGTGAGTTGCTAATCAGGTAGTCAATCAATAAAATGAATTTGAATGAATCATAGAATCTTTACAGTACATAAGGAAGCCATTCAGCCCATTGAGCCTGCACTGTAAACAATCCCACGCAGGCCCTATCCCCGTAACCTCACAGATTTACTTCGCTAATCCCCCTGACACTAAGTGGCCTCTTGTTTTTTTTTCAAAGTTAATTTATTAGTTCTCAAGTAGGCTTACATTAATACTGCAATGAAGTTATTGTGAAAATCCCCTAGTCACCACACTCCAGCACCTGTTCGGGTACACAGGGAGAGAATTTAACATGGCCAATCCACCTCACCAGCACATCTTTCAGATTGTGGGAGGAAACCAGAGTACCTGGGGAAACCCACGTAGACACGGGAGAACATGCAGACAGACAGTGACCCAAGCCAGAAATTGAACACTGGCCTCTGGTTCTGTGAAGCAGCAGTGCTAAACACTACGTCACCATGCCACCCTTAATCTGCCAATGGCTAATACATCTAACCTAGAAGGAAACCGGAGCACCCGGAGAAAACCCATGGGGAGAATGTACAAGCTCTACACAGAGGCCAGAATTGAACACAACACTGTGAGGCAGAAATGCTAAACTATTGTGCCATCATACAGGAAGAATCAAAGTGATGAAGAAAACAAAAGGGGGAAAGGAAGATGTAGTTTGTGATGTTGTTAAAATTATCTTTTTTTTAATTCCATATTTTTCAAGGAATGTGTAGGGTAGGATTATGTTTTAGTCGCTGTTGTAGTATCACTTCTGCTTTCAGCATGAACTGAAATGTTTAAGGAAACCAAGACAGCAATAATTTAGCCTTTTGAGGGCAGTGTTAAGAATAGATTCTGCGAAGGGGGAAAAGGTTTCATCTTGCACTGGGTTTGGGCAAATGAAAACTCTCTTCCGAATAAACATACATCGTTGAAAGGAGCTTCATAAAACATGCTTACTGCCGGGTCTAACCCTTCACCAAAGGCCATAGAGTTCATTTCCTAATGTTACACTCTGAATCTGAATAATTACACTCAGTATACCATTGGGATAGCTTAAATTACTATGGATGTATTAGCACTGGGACAGTAATTGCAGGTAATTACCCTCCATGTGCCACCCAAATAGCCTTAATTGATACATGCGGGACAATTATGACCAATGTTCTTTCAGAATAACGTGATTCTGAGTTGGTGGTTAACGCTGACACTGACCTAATTTCAGTGTTCGCCACTGATGAGCCTTCCAGATGTGTTTCTGGCTCACATCTGGGGCACACTGTGATCACGCTTATCGCCCCTGCTGACATTTGTGCTGCTGAGTGTCACTGGGGAGGCTTGCGACATGCTGGTGCGAGGATGCGTGACCCACGAGGGAGGGGGGAGGGGGCAGGTGGGTGGTGGAGGAGGAGTAAAAGACCTGGTGCCAACTCTGCGTTGGAGGTGTGCCAACTAGGCAAGTTCTGCTGCCAGACTGTACAAGTCCCATTAGATCTTTAAATAAATATGCTAATGAGGGTGGGCTTTCCCTGTCCCTCAGTTTTCCAGTGGTTTGGTCCAATGGGTACATTTTGAAGCTGACTTTCTGGTCTGAAGCCCAAAGCACTTTAAGCTGTGTTATCCATTACCTTTGCAAAAAAATAGTGGAGGGATTTTCTTTCACATCTGGGTTAGTTGTTGCTACCATTGTGCACTTTGCATTGTTCTCACAATTTGCTGGTGACCTTCACATATTTGTCACCAACTGGATGTACCACGCTGGAGAGTTATCTTCCATTTAGATTCAACCTTTGAACCTGCGGACATGCATTCCTTTGGAAATTCCTCCCCTCCTTCAGCAGTTAGAAGACAGTTCCAGAGAAATGATCCGGAAAAGTGGGCAGGATTTTCCAGTCTTGAGGCAAGGACGGCTGGAAAATCCCACACGAGGTCGACGGACCTTTGCATGCTCCACTCCCTCCTCATCCACTACAATTCCCATGGCAGGCACGACAGCAAAATTGCTCCCAGCGTGTCTGTAACTCAGCTGGATTACACATCTCCGAAATGTCTTGCTTAGTAGTTTCAAAGATTCCATCAGAATTCTGATAGGGATTGTGTTAGATCAAAGGGGGAATCTCAACTGGTGGGGGGGTGAGGGCAAATGCGGAAGACATGGCACTGGCACAGGGTTGGCATCCACATAATGGAACGATGCTTGGCATAGTGTCGACTCAGGCTCCACCTCCTGCATATGGGTATAAGAGTGTAATGCTGTTTGTGGAAAGAATGGTGGCACAGTAGTTAGCACTGCTGCCTCACTGCTCCAGAGACCTGGGTTCAATTCCAAGCTTGGCTCACTCTTGTAAGGAGTTTGCTCATTCTCCCCGTGTCTGCATGGGTTTTCTCCGGGTGCATTGGCCATCCTTAAATTGCCCCTTAGTGTCCCGGGATGCGGAAGTTGGACAGATTAGCAGATAAATATGTGGGCCGAGGTGAGATTGTTGTTGGCGCAGCCTAGATGGGCTGAATGGCCTCCTTCTGCACCGTCGGGATTCTATAATTCTAAAGGATGGAGTGAAAGGACAGAAAGGGAGATGGCAAAATGGATAAAAAAGATTCAGGATGTCCCAAAACACTTCACACATTTGTCATGTGTGGGATCTTCAGCATGTCTGATGGACTCAGTGTAGCCTAGTGCAACTATACAGTGATAAAACCATGACGGGGGCCTGTGCAAAATGATAGCCACTTGCAAGATGTGATATAGCCATCTACCTCAATCATATTGATATAAATTTAAATACTGAAATGTGGAAAGTAAAACTGCTCCCCCTATGAAACTAAGTGATGAAGAGGGAACATATTTCTCTGGCAGATCCACTGGCACCTCTGCTCTCCCTCATTCTGCCAATCATCACCTCCTTGCAATTCCCATTGCCAGGAAGAACTACCAGTAGCATCAAAGCAACTGACAGCTCTTCAGCCATTGCTAATAGCTGGGTTTCTAGCCTTGCCCCTACTTGATTCTCCCAGGGTATTGTGAGCAATAGGCAAAAGATGGCGCATCATTCCGAGCAAGGTGACCTTGTGTCTTATTGAATGAATTGGTACAATGTGCACATCAGCAGTGTCAGTGAGTGAGGGTTAAAGACGCTATGTTCTCATCAGCTCGCATGAAGAAAGGTCACTGGAACAAGAGATCCATTGCCAGAGAATTCATATTAAAGAACAATCAATCAGTTTTCTTTATGTTTGGCCCAAGATGGTCCTGCACTTGTTGTCCAGATTTATCACAGAATCCTACAGGGAAACAAGAGGCCATTCAGCCCATCGAGCCTGCACCAACCACAATCCCACCTAGGCCCTATCCCCATAAAACTATGCTTTTACCCTAGCTAATCCTGACACTAAGGAGCAATTTAGCATGGCCAATCCACCTCACCCTCACATCTTTGGATTTTATACAGTAAGAGTGGCTACACTGCCAAGATTCCAAGTGGAATTCTTTGCTTTCACCTGGGGCTGGGATTCTCTGGTCCCGCTGCAGTGAATGAAGTTTTGGCTGAGTTCCACATTCTCCATTCTCGTTGACAGCAGGAGTGGGGCATATGACATCAGAGAATTGCAGTTGCCATGTCGGCAGCCATGAAATGAGACAATTGTAAATTAGCACCTTTTGTGAGGGGTCTGGGGAAAAATAAGTAAAATAAAAGAAAGTAGTTAAAGCTTTGACTTCTGTCCATTCAAAGACTGATGCCAATTTTTATTCATGTGGTCCCCCAATCCTGTGAATAAAGCTTCCAAAATATCTGCAATATTAAAATAATGAGAACCAAACAATTTATAGCAGTTAACCCCTTCACTATTGAGAAGTGTAAATCTGAAATCTCTGTTGCACATTAGAAAACCAATAATTCTACATTAATTCTCATACATCGGAAGATGATTCGAACTTTATTGATCTAAAGCTTTTCTGTGGGAATCTGGATTATAAGAAATGCCTTTGTGTTAACCATTGTCTTTCCTCCTCCCAACCACCATATGCTTCCTTCCCTGCCCCACTCCCGCCACTCCCATTGCTCTCCAACATGTTGGTTCCAGACAGTCCCCCTGCTGAGACCTGGGGCCGAGCTGAACCTTAAGAATTTGCCATCTTCAGCTCTATCAAAGTGAAGGAAATGCGAGGATTGCTAACAGCTCAGATGGTAGCACTTGCCCTGACAACCAGGGTTCAGGAATTCTCTGGAACAGATTGAGGTCATTTTTGTCCTCCCCTATTCTCCTAATGCTTTTCTCTATTAATCAGGGCTTTGAGTTCAGGCTGGTCTTCAGCTTCCTTCCAATCCCAGCTAAGCCTGTCATTTCTCACTATTATTTACTTTAATGGACTTTGGCTGATCCCTGATGAAGCTTTGGATCAGAAAATAATAAGGCTGAAGAGTAACGGGCACAGACATGGGCGCGAGTTTGGCTGCAGATTAACTGTGGCAGATGGGCTTTATTGTGGCTTCCTGTGTGCAGAGTGTTGATTGAGAGGGCATAATGGGAGAGGTGGTGTCTACACAATGCCTCCAGTCACCTCCTTCCACCTCACGTCTAAACAGCCCCATTTTTCTAATTCTTTGAGTTGTGAAATTTTAGGAAGTCAGAGCACAAGTACAAGCACAAAAGCAACTGTAAATAACCATGAATGTTAATCCAGTGCTAATTGGTTCCTGCTCCTATTATGTCTGTGCACTTTTCAGAGCTACCTAATCTAGCTAGTGAAATAAAAGTATAGGCCAACTGGACCATGTAATACTTTCTCACTGCTTCAAGATGATGGGGAAGGGCCTTACATCTTTGAAACACTTTCCTGTCGGAAATAATCTAAGGATAGTTCTAATGTCTCCGTGCAAGCAGTTATTATCTATCCCAAACAGCAGAATCATCAATGTCCCTTTAAAATGAGCAGAAACCTAACTCAATGATAAGGGTTCTCAAAATCCAAGTATATTTATGTGTGTGTGTGTGTATGTGTGTGTGTGTGTATGTGTGTGTGTGTGAGATATATATAAATATATATTTTATATATATATATATACATATACACACACAAACCCCCTCCCCCCTTTCTCTAACCAATTAATTTGAGAACAGCACTTAATACCTCTCTTTCTGAATGGATTAAATCAAAAGTATTGATTCCATTCTTCCTCGACCCCTTAGTCATCTTATTTAATGCTTTCATTGCTGTGATCCTTTGTCATCAATACACAGCTCTGCAAAGAAACTGCTTCCTACAGAAGTGTCCAGGTCAAGTTTGTATACAGGAGTTTTGAATTTTCTGTGACAGTCTTCACTTTGCGGCCGTTTGAAAGTTTCCACACAGAGCCACACAGGCCAGCAGCACTAATTATCCCCCTCCTTTGAACACTATTATCAGCTTTTTTTCTCTCTTCCAAACTTCTTTCATTTTCCTGTTGTCAGCTGATGAATGGGAATCTAACCACCATATCAAGGGCGACTTGAATGCTTAGCAACTGAGGGCCACATTTTAATTCCAACTTTACCTCTTGTGTTAACTAATGGCAAGTGACTATGTTAACTCAGCCAGGAGAATTGTTTGTCACCTCTGAAATGCAAACAAAACTATATTGTTTCCTATTGTATCCGCGGTGATTGATGTTAAGATCTGCAATAACATCATTCATTTTCCCTTGTGTTTTAGCAGTATTGATGTCGTTGCTTTTCATGCTTTGTTAAGCATCTCAGAAGACGATGATATGTGTCGCCCTTTTTATCTCCTCACAGTCTGGAGATTCTATGGTTCGCTATCTTAACAACTTGTGAAATTTAATGATTCTAGCGTCTGGTCTGCCCGGGAATAATTTAATGAGAAACTGCAGAGCATAAAGACTACAGTGTAAAGCAATGACACGTTTGCAGAATTCCTAAAAAGAACCAGAGTTGGAAAGTATGCAGGGAGAGCAGGATGTGAGCTTTTGAATGAGTCCAAGCATCTTTTTATACTCACTTTTTTTAATTGTTAAAAAGAAAGATGCTTCTGTACTTTTGTGCAGAAGAGTGGGGCTCTTTCACACAGATCTTGTTCCCAAGAGTAGACATGATGCCCAAGAGTAGAAACATAGGAGAGTTCATATTCAAAAGTTTTCACAAGAAATATGAGCAAGGGCAGTTAACTTTGAGACGATGCCTGACAGAAGATTATAGATGTATTAATCATTGCATTTTTTACAATCAATTGAGTATGGCAACATTCCTGATCTTTTAGTGAATGTTCTTCCCTATCAAGTTCACATTTTTTAAAGGTATACATTTGTATCGTGTTTTTCTTGACCCACAAGCCACACTTCACAGCCAGTGAAGTAGAAATTTAAGTTAATTTTATTTATTAGTGTCACAAATAGGCTTAAATTACACTGTAATGAAATTACTGTGAAAATCTCCTAGTTGCCACACTCCTGACTTGAACCACAAGATAGTAATTCAGTGGAAAATGTGGTATAATGTATAATTCAGTGTGGGGTTTTGGTGTGTAAAGAAGTTAGTCATGATTACCAGTTAATTGGTTACCTATTAGGTAAAGTTTAATGACCGTCTTGGGTCGAGCGACACCATAAAATCCCTGCCAGACCTGAGTCTAGGTAGCAAAGCAAGTTGCTTCTCTTTTTGTGAATATATGTTAAAGTTCACATCTGCAAAGCTCAAAAGCCATTACTTTCAGTATGCTGTGACCTGGGCACATGGTGCCCATGGCAACAGGAGCACATGGACCTCTTGCCAGGTAAAATACAACAGCACACTATCCCCTGTTCCAGGACATTCACCTTAAATTAAAACAGACTTGTTAAAACATAGCCATCTTAAATAATTTAGCTGTCATAACATGATCTTCTCCCTTCCAAGGATTGCAATGCTAGTTTCTCCAGCCTCTCCACACAACTGAAATCCATCATCGCTGATACCATTTCAATAAATATCTTCTGAACCAGCTCCAAGACTTTCCTAACTTGTGATTCCCAATATCAAACCTAATGCGACAGTTAAGATGTAATCTGTGCTTTATAAAGATTTATAAGGAAAAACAAGAGGTCCTTGCTTTTCTATTCCATTCCACTGGTAATAAAGCCAAGGATCCCATGTGCTTTTTATTCAGACTTTATTCTGCAACCTTCAATGATTTGTGTACATAAGCTCCAATGTCTCTCTGTTCCTGTACCTATTTTAAAATTGCATTAATTAGTTCATTTAGTCTCTCCTTACCCTTGCCATCAGCATGTATCTCTTTTCGGCTGAGTTAAACTTCATCTGCCATTCATCTGCCCATTTCATTAGTCTGTCTCTGCCCCCTTGAGGTGTGTTATAATCCTCCTTATAGTTTACTCATATTATCTGGAAACGTTGACATTATGCTTCATATACCCAGGACATTAATGTATACCAGCAAGAGCAGTGGTCAAATTATGCTGGGAAACACATTGCAAACCTCCCTCGAGGATGAAAAACAACCATGACATTCTGTTGTCTGTCCATTTGCTGATTTTATATCCTCATTATATACCTTTAACATGATGGATTTTATTTTTTCTCTAATAAGCCAAATACGTGGTAATTTGGCAAATGTCTTAAAAGGGCGAGGTTCTTCAGCCTCCTTTGTTTTCTGCTGGTGGGTGGTGCCACGCTGTTTGCTAGCGGTGGGATTCTCTGGTCCTGTCGCTGACAATGGAAATTCCCATTGATGTCACCCCACTCTGGTGGTGCGCTGCTGGTAGGACCAAGAATCCTGCTGATGTGAACGGTCCCATATTCCCGCCCATATGCACATCATTAATCTACATATGATTCAATAAGTTGTACAGTGCGCCATTCAACACAACTCATCCATGTTGGTGTTTGTCTGAGGAAGGTTGTTCTTGCTACAGAAGAAGAACAGCAAAGGTTTACCAGGCTGATTCCTGGTCTGTCATATGAGGAGGCATTAAGTCGGTTAAGATTATATTTATTGGAATTTAGGAGTGAGAGGGGTTTTCATAGAAACTTATAAAATTCTATCAAGGTAGATTCAGAAAGAATGTTCCCATTGTTGGGTGAGACCAGAATTAGAGATTATAGTTTGAGGTAAAAGGGTAAATCTTTTAGAACTGAGATGAGGAGACATTATTTCATCTAGAGAGTGGCGAATGTGTGGAATTCACTACCACAGAATGTAATTGAGGCCAAAACATTGTCTGATTTGAAGAAATTAGATATAGCTCTTGGGGTTGAAAGGATCAAGGGATAGCGGGGAAGAGAGGAATCAGGTTATTGAATTTGATGATCAGCCATGATCAAAATGAATGGCGGTGTATGTTCAAGAGGCCGAATGGCATACTCCTGTTTCTACTTTCTATGTTTTCTATGTTTTATGCTCCACCCTAGCCTCCTCCAATCTTCCCTCACCTAAATGTCTCATCATAACCCTCTGTTCCCTTCTCTTTTGAATGCTCTGCTAGCCTTCCTTATTACGCATCTATAATATTTACTTCAACCAATCCCATTGTCAGTGAGTCCCACATGCACTACAAAGTGTTGGGGGTGGGGGATGGTTGGTGGTGGTGAAGTAATGGTGATGCCACTGGGCTAGTGATCCAAAGACTCAGGATAATGCCTGGGGACCTGAGTTCAAATCCCACCATGGAATTTAAATTCAACAGAAATCTGGAATTAAAAGTCTAATGACCACCATGAAACTATTGTCAATAAAAACTCATCTGACTCCTTACCTGGCCTGGCCTACGTGAGACTCCACCCTTAACCCTTTGGGGTTGACCCTTAAAAGCCCTCTGAAATGGCCTAGCAAACCCCACAGTTCAAGGACAATTAGGGATGGACAACAAATGTTGGCCCACTGACATGACACCCAATGAAAGAATTAAGAAATTTTACTACATTTATCAACTCTTGCTGTTACTTCATTGAAAAAATTCAATCAGGTTCGTCGAACATAATTTGCATTAAATATATCCATATGAACCTTTATTCATTTAGTATATTTTGCCAAATGTTTCTCCGTCATTGATGGACTTGTGGTTTCCACTTTTGTCTCTTCTTTTTAAGCATGATGTAGGAATGCCAGTGTGGAACCTTCCACACACCTGACGAAGGGACATTGTTTCTGAAAGCTTGCAGGATTACTACCAAATAATCTTGTTTTTAAGCAGCATTATATTGTACTGAACATATTCGTTCTGACACCAATTCTATGAATTCTACCTAATCTCCTTCTGTGTCAGCAGAACTTTCTGTTTTTTTTCTCCCACATGTGTTACTCAGGTATTCAAGAAGGATTGGATTCTTACCTGGAAAGGAAGAGTATGTAGTGCTACAGAGAAATGGTAAAGGTCTGCTGCATTCTTCATTTCAATAGCCAGAATAGACACAATGGGCTTTCACTAAGTGGCTGGTGGCAGGCAATTGGGGCTGCCTCCTCATTGGGCCCCCTCAAAGCCCTTATCCCCTCCATTTCCCTCCTTCTGGCCTGTTAATCTACAGTCCCACCAACCCCAGAAAATCCTTGTTGGGGTCTGCCAGTCTGGCTCTGGTGAGACCACTAAACTTATCTCTGTTCCCCGCTCCAATGCAATATGCCTTCCTATTGACCTCACCACGTCTTTAATGTTTCTGATATGGAGTCAGGTTTAAGACTACTAATAGCTACCGGGTCAGTCATAACTTTGTTGTCGTGTAGGACTGCAAGCAATAGAGCAAGATTGTCACATTGGGCCCATAAAGCCGGTTCCAAAATTCTATATGATCATGGCTGATCTTGGGCCTCAACTACACTTTCCCACTAGGTTCCCATTTCCCTTAATTCCCTGAGATGCCAAAGTCTCCCAAACCCAGCCATCAAAGGGGCATATACAAACATTTGGGGTGGAGAATTCCAAAGATACACAAACATTTGAGTGAAGTAATTACTCTGCATCTCAGTCCCAGATGATTGGCTCCTTATCCTGAGATTATGCCCCCATATTTTAGATTCACTGACCAGTGGGAAAAGATCTCTTAGCTTCTACCCGTTAGGGTGCTGGACCAAGATATATTATGAAGCCAGGCTAGACCCAATCAATTTTTCTTTTTTGGTATAAATGTGACAGTAAGAAATCACAATACCGGGGTTAAAATCCTACAAGTTTATTGGGAATCACAACCTTTCAGAGTGCTGCTCCTTCATCAGGTGAGGTATAAATGTGAGGAAAGGATGCTTTACTCTTTGTATAATTATATTGACAAATTAGGCATTTTTTATCAAAACAAGCTCTTGATATCAGAGTTTGTGTATAATTTAACAAATGAAGCAGTTTAACTCTTAATTGTTCCACAACCTTTAAACATGAAAAGAAACAACTTCAATTTCTAATTTATCACTACTTCAGTTCCAAATAAGCAATATTTCTCTCATAGACTTAAAACATGCTTTAAATGTAGTTAGTAAACCTAGGCATTCTTGTTTTAAATTGGTTAATAGCCTTGAAGCCTTCAAAAAGGTTTTGCACTGAGATACTTAAACAGTTCCAGTATCTGTTTTCCTGTTACTAGTCCAGCTCCTAGTGTCTAGTGTCATATGTCTCTGTATACCCAAATTCACCTTCCATTCCTTTAATCCAAAAAAACACCCCAGGGAGCCTTTTCTTTTGTAAACAAGAATGCAATAAGTATTTTGCTAAATATACACTGCATGGCTAAAATGAGTAATTATCCTACGTTTCAACATCTGCTGTGTTCCCATCAGATAAATGGGCTCCCTGTAAAAAACACTGATTTTTAAAGTAGTCCCCCTTAAAAATAAAATATATCAATAGCACAGTTTCTAAACAACCCCTCCCCACTTTAAAGAAAACAAAATATGAATAGATGGATCCATTTTTCTAATGTCTCCAGTTTTTCATACTACTGGTACTCTCTATCCAAGCACGCAGATTAAACAAAAGTATAGTCCAGTTTGATTGTGACAGAACAGCTATGTTCTCTCTTCCTAGTAACTCTTAACATGCTGTTTCTTCTACATTTTCAGAGGTCTCCTCCTTCTCTTGATCCTGTTTTGATTCCGAGACTAAGCCCAGTTCAGTTGTCATGATTGTAACTTAGTCCTGATGCTGTCCTCAGAGTGCTGTGCAAGATACAGAGGGTAAATCTTTACACTGAATGCAAACTGCCACAACTATTTTGTATTTGTTTTTTTAACTTCCTTTGCTGAGTCTTACCAGTTCTTTTGATTTTGAGAGTCCCAAAATATCACCTTTAAGTCAAAGTAATCCTTTTCCAGAGGTTAAGCTACTCACTGGCTCTGTCAAAAAGAATCTGTCCCTTAGCACAAGTTCTCAATTTGCTTTGTGTGTTTCAGGGCCATCTGACGGATACTCTATCTCTGTCTTCATAATTCCTTTGTCAGGTAATCTGCCTCCCACGTCTGTTGTAAAATGCTATGCTCAAAATTCTTTCCAGAATCTCCTACTTTTAACTTTAGGTTTGGATTTTATTCTTTTCCTTGGTTTGTATTGGTGGATTTCCAATTACAACACAATTCCCAATTCTGAAACCATTAGAAAGTTCTCTTTCATACTCTTCTGTCTCCTAGGAAGCTACGTTGATGAAGCCATTTGGACAATTTTGGATTGTGAAAGTATGTCTTTCTGTTCCAATGTACTTTACCAATTAATTTGTTTGTTCTGGCGCTTCATAATCATTTCCTGCATATAATCTTGCAAACTTATACAGCAGATTCCTAGAATCCTGATAGTGCAGAAGAAGGCCATTTGGCCCATCGAGTCTACACCAACAACAATTCCACCAAGGCCCCATTCCTGTTACCCCACATATTTACCCTGCTAATCCTCCAATCTACGCACACGGGACACAAAGGGGCAATTTACTATGGCCAATCAACCTAACCTGCATATCTTTGGACTGTGGGAGGAAACCAGAGCACCCAGAGGAAACCCACGCAGACACAGGGAGAATGTGCAAACTCCACACAAACAATAACCCAAGCCGGGAATTGAACCCAGGATCCTGGAGCTGTGAACTTGCAGTGCTAACCACTGTGCTACCTTGCAACCCCCATGGCTCCTTTGGTGTCAGGATTTGTTGTAATTATGTTTTTAGCAATCATGATGGCAGCCATGTTGTTCCAAAAACCATTGTAATTTACTCAAACATCATCTAGGAACAGTATTGTTTCCTGGATATCTATCTTTATTCAATCTGTAGAGATTCATTATCCCAGCAGTTCATGAGGAATATTTGTATAGTTTCATCAAACAGTCTTACTTCACATTGTTGTCCTTTTCCTCTGTCTGTAGCAGTAAAATATTTCTGCTCCTCAATATCTACCATGAGATCACATACAGCTGCTGACTGATCTACACTTTTTCCTCTCATTGATGGCAAACTACTGTTTATGTACAGTTAACTTCAACAACTCAGCTTCCAAATCAGTCAACCATTTTGCATCTGCCTCTGCACCTGCTAAATTTCCTTAAGCACATCATCTTCCAGGAAGTTATTCTTCACCTCTGCCTTTGCCAGTTTCACATCTCACCCATCTCTCTCCATTTGTGTCTTCATTGAGATTTGCAGCTATCCACCAGCCCTCCATCGTGTTTGAGTGAGACTTGCGGCTACTCCATCTCAGACTGAGCAATTGCCAGCTTCTCCTTCTGGACCAATGCTAACTTGAGTGCATTAAGTCAATATGGATGTTGCTAATTTGGAACAGCATTTCCTACATCTACGTCATGCACAAAAATCCCTGCTTTTACACTAGTGTGGAACCCAACTTCAGATTTTCTGCTCTCATTGTCAAACCTGCCCATTTCGAATGGGAGCAGAAAATTCTGGTCATCATTTCTTACCATTTAAAAAAAAAACAATGTTTTTTAGTCTAAAGAGCAAAGTGTAAATGTTAACAGAATAGATATGTGAATGATTGATGTAGTTGTTCCCAACAAGTAGTCTCACCAGATTAAAGCTTTCAGCATGCTGCTCTTTCATCAGATGAGTGCTCCTTCATCAAGCATTCACCTAAGGAAGGGGCAGCACTCTGAAAGCTCGTGCTACTAACTAAACCATTGGTCTTTTACCCAGTGTTGTGAGACTACTTTCAGCGCTCATCCCAGTCCAAAATTGATAACTCCACATCATTGTTCCCAACAAGTCATGAATCCTCTCTATACTATAAAAACAATCTGAGGTACACCTCCTATTTCCCTGGCTTTTTCTCTTGCTGGAAACTTCATTTTTAACTTCTCGCTGTCCCCGTGCTTTTTTTTTTCTCGTGGGTATTTGTGATTTTTTTGAGTTTTCGTTGTCTGTGCGAGTACATGGGACCTTTGCCTTCAGCTCCAAGTCCCATTGGTCATTCACATGGGTCTGACCAATGTAAAAAAAATCTAAGCCAAGCAAGGATGGCTTTTTCCCAAAGGATGCAAATGTGGGAAGTCCAAAATCTTTCTGCCTTGGATTTACCAACCATACAGATGAAGACGAGGATTAGTTTTAGTTTAATTACATGAATGTTGCATCATTTTTGAATCTTTTCTTGTGGTAAGTCTTTATAGCAGATTAGTGTGGCACGCTGTTTGGGAATCACTGATGTCGATGATGGTATATCATTGACATCAATGAGGTGCCTTCTGAGAGAGAGGTTGGAACACAGGGTGCTCAGGATAACGTACCTCCTCTGTAGCTTGTTCAGATATAGTGTTAATAAACAAGATTGAAGTAAGTGACAGGATACATACTTATTGTAAAGGAAATAGCTCACGCAAATCAATAGCCAAGAGCCAAGGCAAAGGTCACAGATCAGAGAAACCATTGAAAACATGATGACAGCACTGGAAGTATCAAAATGAAAGATAGATTGGTGTTATCAATGGATCCATAGCAAAAGGCTGAAGGAAAACCTGATCGCAACTTGTATTTCAAACTCTATGAACTAGATGGGCTGAATGCCCTCTTTCTGCACTGTTGAGATTCTATGGAAGGAGAAAGCAAACTAGCAAGGTGATGGCCTAGTGGTATTATCGCTAGACTATTAATCCAGAAACTCAACTAACGTTCTGGGGACCCAGGTTCGATTCCTGTCACAATAGACGGTGGAATTTGAATTCAATAAGAAAAAGTTCTGAAGTGAAGAATCTACTGATGACCATTCCAAAGTTGAATATCATAAAAAGCCATCCGGTTCACCAATGTCCTTTAGGAAAGGAAATCTGTCGTTCTTACCTGTTCTGGCCTCCATGTAACTCCAGAGCCAAGCAAAATAACTGACTCTGAACTTCCCCCCAGGGCAATTCGGAATGAGCAATCAATGCTGGCTAACCTGTCCTACGAATGAATAAAAATTGGATAACAATGATTGTATCTGGTGAGCATCCTTATCAGAGCCCATATCGCTGGCCGACACAGCAACCTGGTTCATTGACTTGCAGAAACCTCCACACCCCAATCACTGGCCTTCCAAACATACTTGGGTCAGCCTCAACTACATCCCCTACCCACCTTAATCTTCCTCCCGACCAGTCCCGCCCACCGGCAATCCCGATCTCACAATTCAGCCGCCCCCTCCCCACCAGCCCCCAACCCACCATCCCCCCCCCCAACAATCTCGACCACCCCCTCCACACCCAGGCAGACCGCCCCATCCACACCCCCATCCCAATAGCTCTGATCACTGGCCATCCTCCCTCCGTCACCACTGAGAGCAGAGTGACATCCACCTGAGCAAATCCCCTTCCCCAGAGGCCATGTCCCCCTCTTTGTCCCACCCCCACTGGCTCCTCCTTCTTGGCACTGCCCAATGCCTGTTAGGCAGTGTCAAGGTTTCCCCTGGGCATTGCCAATTTGTTCCTTGAACAGTGCCGGGGGGCCAGGCTCGCACTGCCATCCCCCTTTATCTCCAGCTTCCTGGGAGGGTACCACAGCCCTCCTTCACTCCAGCAGGGTCGGGTTGCCAGCTTTGCATTAGCGAGGCGTTGCTGTCAACCCCACTGGAGTGTAACCACTGTGCCACCATGCCGTCTTAATGGATGCGGAATAAGCGAGTTTGTGGATTTGAATCATCCCCTTAAAATGTCAATTAGTCTGCCTGCTGGGGAAATGCCGGTGTCAGCACGTGTGAGGTTGCAGTAACTGCCTCCTGTAAGATGGGATGTCATTGTGAGGATCCTTCCAGGTCACATTTACCTTGTAAACGGAGGCTGAGGGCCAGCTACACTTCAATGGGTAACAGACATGGGGCGGGATTTCATGGTCTCGCTGGTCCAAAAACCATAGGATCCTGCCTGAGGTCAATGGACCTTCCCCCGCTCTGATCTGCAGGCCAGTAAAATTTCACCCACACAGAGTGTGGGAGCCGTGGGGGAGAATGATGATGATATATCTGCGACAATATTTGAAGCAGACTTGAAATGTGTAAGGGTGGAGGCGGGGGGGTTGTTTACACAAACGGTAGATCCACTGGAAATCAGTCCTTTTCCCCTGATATTCAGCAAAACTGACAGGATTGTTGAAGTGAGAAAATAGTTGGAGTGTTTAAGCTCGCCTATCCAAGAAATCAGCAGTGATTTAAAAAAGAGGCTGCGACACGATAAGGGAGCAGAGATCCGCTGCTCAGATTTTAAATCTTGTTCCACCTGGCTTCTGCTGGGTAGGGCCGGGGGGAGGGGGGGAATTCCCCTCGGCAGATTAGCTGAGATTCACACACACCGTTCAAACCAACCTTATGGGTGACAATACGCTAGTCTTTGGCCAACTTGAAGCACCGCCTAATATTGCAAAAACCTGCCAGGCAGAATCAGAAAAATAGTAAGCCACAAAAGCAAGATCCAAGATGTAGGCTTTAGGGAGCATCTTAAAGAAGGATTCAGATGGAGATAGACAGAGAGGATTAGAGAAGGATTACCAGAGCTTCAGGTCTAGGCAGCTGAAGGCAGTGCCAACATTGACGGGACAATTAAACCCAGCAATGTGCACGAGACCAATATTATTGCTCCACTCGAGTGATGTACTGGACCGTGATTCCTGTCCATTGAGAAACACTGCTACCCACTAGTGATATAGTCAACGTGGAGATATAACTAAATTTTGCATTGCGATATTAGCTGAATCTGAATCACTGAGAGAAAATTCATTAAATATAACCTGTGGGATCCAGAGCATCTGGACTACCTGCCAAACTCTTGGGGGAAAAAATGATCATTTTAAAGAGAGCACCGGCTCTCTGAAATAGACACAAAGGCAGGTTTCTTCTTTTTTTCTTGTGATTCTTTTCAATCTGTCTGCCTGCCCTCAATACACTATCAGGATTAATCCAATGATCTCCCTCTCAATGCCTTTTGCGAGATTCCATGTTGGATTAAAACATTACTTTTTTTTCAATTCCTCTGGCTTCAAATATCAGTGGGAGTCTTTTGTGAATATATGTTGATGTGCATTCCATTTCCCCTCCAATCCCAGCCGCGGTACTTGATTTGGTTATTGATGTTTCTCTGCTGATGTCTATCAGATGTAAGAAGTCTCAGATGAAAGAAGTCATGCTGATCAATGTGAAACATTCCTCCAAGTAAATTCCTTTTACAAGACTTCTTGCTTTGTCAAATTCTCCTCTTCAAACACACTTACTTCAAAAATATTTGTAAGTTGTTGATGCAGTGTAAAGTAATACGGTTTGTATTTTAATGCAAACCGCTGTATTAATTAAATAGTTTTACAATCATAATCCCGCCACAAGGTTAACACAATGTTTTCCAAATCGTCTATCTGCCAGACAGGTCATCCGTGAGATAAAAGCAAAACAGCGGATGCTGGAATCTGAAACAAAAACAGAAAAATGCTGGAAGATCTCAGCAGGTCTGGCAGCACTTGTGGAGAGAGAGTCTGGATGATCAGAACCTTTCTAAGATTGATGAGAAGAGCAAGGCTCCCACTCTTTTACATCAACACCTTAATCATCAATGGGAGAATGGTGCTTTCAATTCCTTCCTGAAAATTAATCGTGCATGTTGCATGGAAGAGCGGAGAGGTTATAATAAAGAGTTGTATAAAACGCTTGTTAGGCCACAGCTGGAGTACTGTGTGTGGTTCTGTTTGCCACGCGAGAGGAAGGATGTTATTGCATCACGACATCACATCAGCTCAACTTGCGTATATGTCGGAGGAGGCGATATATCGTTACAATATACTTACATTTCATTTTGCATTGAAATATCTATAAATTAGGTTTATATCCATTGTGGGCGTAGACCTGACTATGTCACTGGTGAGCGGCGGTGAAATTCAGAGGCGGCAATCAAACCGGCGAGATCCACGACTTATGGGTTTCTCCAAATCTTGATCCCCCCTCCCCCCGCCATCACCATTGCCGCAGTAGCAAGAGTTGGCTCAAGGTTGCCCACAGGTTGTTCCAAATTGACACAATATGGTGCAGAACTGAATTAAAAATTTTTTGCTTAAAAGCCACAACAAAGCCTCTTTCTGAAATGAAAACGGAAAATGCTGGATAAAATCAACAGGTCTGGCAGCAACTAAGGAGAGAGAGAAAAACAGAGTTAACCTTTTGAGCCCTTGGCTGGAATTGTCTTGTCTCGCAGGCTCGCATAATAGAATCCTCCATTGGCCTTGGGCAGGATTTTACAAGCCTCGCCTGAGTGAGGTTGTAAAATCCTACTCTATGTTTTTTTAGAATGGTCAGAAGAAATCTTTTTCAAATTCCTTTATACCTAGTCCGTGATCTGGTTTGTTTGTATGGGTGGCACAGTGGTTAGCGCTGCTGTATCACAGCACTAGAGTCCTGGGTTTGTGTCCCAGGTTCAAGTTCTATGTTAGATCACTGTCTGTGTGAAGTCTGCAAGTTTCTCTGCATGGGTTTCCTCCCACAGCCTGAAAGATGTGCTGGCTTAGGTGCATTGGCCAAGCTAACTTCTCCCTCAGTGTATTCAAACAGATGGCGGAGTGTGGCAACTGGGGGATTTTCACAGTGACTTCATTATGATGATAATGTAAGCATATGTGTGACATTAATAAATAAACTTGAAACTTTTATTTCTGATTTTTTTTGCTCTTTGGGCGGTGTGAACTTACCTTCAAGGGGAAAGCAAAGGTTAATAATAACACATCAGTAAAATTGTATTGTAAGATCTCAATAAGGGGAGCTGAGCAGGGTGAGAGTTTCCTACTCAGGCACAAGATGTTGTTTTGCCCATTGCGGCTGGAGCAGTGTTAAAGGTCGTAACCACCACGGAAATGTCTCTGCTACGATAGTGTAATCATCCTGTACAAGCCTAACTCTTGATTGGATAATTGTAGTGAAGGAACAGATAATGTTAATTTGTGATTTGTGTGTGTTAATAATTGTACTCATCAGAAATGTATAACAATAATGAGCGATAACTGATCGGGCAGCTTGTGCGTCATCACCGGATACTGGTATATAAAGCGACAAAGAAACTTACATGCTGCCTGGTTACTTGCAAGTGAGGAGGGCAAGTAAATTCTCAGCTCCTTCCACAGAAGACTGTGGAGGCCAGGTCATTGAGTGTCTTTAAGACAGAAATAGATAGGTTCTTGATCAACAAGGGGATCAAGGGTTATGGGGAAAAGGCAAGAGAATTGCGATGAGGAAATAAATCAGCCATGATTGAATGGCTGAGCAGACTCGATGGGCCAAATGGCCTAATTCTGCTCCTATGTCTTATGGTCTTATGATTTTACTGGGGTTTTTTTGTCTGTGCAGCCTTCACATTCCTTCCTGACATAGAAACATAAGAATTTAAGGAAATGGTGGCACAGTGGTTAGTCTCACAATTCCATAGACCCAGGTTCAAAGCCAGCCTTAGGTGTCTGTGTGGAGTTTGCAAATTTTCGCCGCATCTATGTGAGTTTCCTCTATGTGCTCCACTTTCCTCCAGAGTCCAAAGATGCGCAGTTTAGGTGGATTGTCCATGCTAAATTGTCCCTCCGGTGTCGCAAGATGTGCAAGTTAGATGGGATTAGCCATGGTAAATGTGTGGGATTGCAGAGATAGGGCAGGGAGAGGCATGGGTAAAATACTCTGTCAGAGAGTCAGTGCAGACTCAATGGGCTGAATGGCCTCTTCTGCTTGTAGAAATTCTACAATTCTATGACCAGAAATGAACATTCAGCCCATCAAGTCTGTTCTGCTAGTCAGTGTGATCATGGCTAACCCACGTTCTGGCCCCAAATATGCCTGGCCATCAAAAATGGATTGATCTCAAATTTTTAAATTTTACTTGAGCTCTCATATACTGCTGTTGTGGGGGAAAGTGGATTCTATCTTTGATTTTGATTTGATTTGATCTGATTTATTATTGTTATGCATATTATCATTCAATGAAATGTATTGTTTCTTGTGTACTATGCAGACAAAGCATACCATTCATAGAGAAGGAAACAAGAGAGTGCAGAATGGAATGTTACAATCATAGCTAGGATATAGAGAAAGACCAACTTAATGCAAGTAAGTCCTGCATTAATTATGCTGGCTGCCTTGCCAGAGCAACAGGAAGTCAGTCTTTACATCACAGATCACAAAATCACAGAATACTACAGGGCAGCAGAGGCCTTTTGGCCCATCAGGTCTGCACCATGCATGAAAGGCCTTGACCTGCCATCTAATCCCAGTTACCAGCATTTGGCCCATAGCCTTGAATGTTATGGCTTACCTAGTAATCATCCAGGTATTAAAGGAGGTGAGGCATCCTACTTCCACCACCCTCCCAGGCACCGCATTCCAGACCATCACCATTCTCTGAGTCAAACTTTTTTCCTCAAATCCCCCCAAACATCCCACCCCTCACTTCTAACTTGTGGCTCCTTGTGATTGATTCTTCAACTGTGGGGAACAGCTGTTCCCTATTCGTATTTCTCATGATCGTGTAGACCTCAATCAGATCACCCCTCAGTCTTCTCCGCTCAGAGAAGATAATCCAAGACTATCCAACAATTCTATAACTTCAATATTCCATCCCAGTCAGCATCCTGGTGAATCTCCTCTGCACCGACTCCAGTGAATTCACATCCTTCCTAAAATATGGTGACCAGAACTCCAGCTGTGACCTCACCAAAGTCTGTACAACATGACCTCTCTGCTTTTCTAGGTGCATTGATGCATTGACCTAAACAGGGGCTGGACTGTGGCACCTAGGGGAATTTCACAGTAATATCATTGTAGTGTTAATGTAAGCCTTACTTGTGACTCATAAATAAACTTTAACTTAAATCTATACTTCAATTGATAAAGGCGAATGTGCCATATGCCTTTTTCACCATCCTATTAACCTATCTTTCTGCCTTCACACTTCTTTGGACCAACACGCTAATGTCCCTTACTTTTTGGAACTCCCTAGTGTCAAATAGCTCTTTAATTTTCCCATCAATAGCTTAACTCTAATTTTAACGTCAACTATGTCTACTTGTCCATACCTTAATCCACCAGCAGAAATAGTTTCCACTTGTTAAAAGCGGAGAAGTAATAAAACCTCAACTAAATGCTCATAATCTACTTGCAGAGATAATCTAGAATGTATGAGTCTTCTTAAATTTCTCTGGCTCTCTTTGTCTCTACCTAATGATGGCAGAGTGGTACAATGATTAGCTGATGGAACTTAAATTCGATTAATAAATCTGGAATATAAAGCTTTTGATTTATTATTGTCACATGCATTTGCACACTGTGAGAAATATTGTTTCTTACGCGCTACACCGGCAAGGCATAACTTTCATAGGAGAGTGTGTAGAATGTAGCATTACAACCATAGCTAGGGTGTAGAGAAAGATCAACTTAGTGCGAGGTAGGTCCATTCAAAAGCCTGATGGCAGCAGGGAAGAAGCTGTTCTTGAGTCGGTTGGTACAAGATTTCAGACTTTTGTATCTTTGTCCGAATGGAAAAAAGTGGAAGAGAGAATGTCCGGGTTGCATGGGGTCCTTGATTATGCTGGCTGATTTTCTGAGGTAGCAGGGCATGTAAATAGTGTCAATGGAAGGGAGGCTGTTTGCATGATGGACTAGGCTTCATTCACAACTCTTTGTAATTTCTTGCGGTCTTAGACAGAGCAAGAGTCAATAAACAGGAGACTGACGTAAGTGCTCTTGATATCCAAATGTTTCGGGGTTCAGTGTAGGGCCAGGATGATGTTGTCAGTTATGGACCTGTGGCAGCGATAGACAAACGGCAGTAATTCGAGGCAATCTGGGAGAACGGAATTGATGCATGCCATGTCTAACAGTTTGAAGCACTTCATAATGATGGATGCCAGTGCCATTGAATTCTAGCCATTAAGGCTCACTGTCTGGCTTTCCTTTGGTACAGCTGGAAAGTTATCATGTGGCAGGACATCATTGTAAAAGTTGAAAAGTCTTCAGATACCTTAGGATAGATTACCCATTGAATAAAGTGGTACTCTGCATTGTATAATATTGAAGAACTGCATAATATTGAAGCTATGCCATTGGGCAGAGCATGTCCTCTCTGCAACCTTTGCTCTGATGCCCTGTCACATTACAATTCGAGAGGAAATGCCACTGCAGTGCCTATTGATGTTGCTAATTTTGGGTGACATGGTGACCTATTTATTTCTTTGCCCTCTCTGTGACCATGCAGTTTCACTCCTGTCAGATTCAGGGAGTTACCACAACACCTCCAAGACACTACACAGCACTTACAGATGCATTGTAAAAGCAGTGCTTCAACATTACTTTGTCTGCAAGCTGGGCACCTGTCCCATTAGATAATGGTAATTTGCTTCTTGCAGCTAAACCACTTGACCTTTGCTGAGTGAAGTTTGCTGAATGGACCTACAGAGTCCAAGTTTGGAAATTTGGAAAAGGGTGTCAAATCAGCTGATAGAGCTGTTACGCATTAAGAAGAATTGGCCCAGTTATTTCCAATGTTTGTCCAGATGGTGCATTACACTAACCCGATCAGGAAGTGACCACCAGTGTGACCCCTTTGGAAAGCATACAGGAAGCAGTGCTGTGGACCAAAACTTCTTCCCCATCTTTGATCTAACTCGCTGCAATCTGTTACTGTCCCATGAGTTAACAAGGTTCATTTACATTCTTTACACTATGCATCAGCTGAAATCCTTCCTGTAAAATACAGAACATCCCGCAAAACCATAAGATATAGGATTGGAGTTAAACCATTTGGCACATCGAGTTTGCTCCTCCATTCAGTGATGGCTAGTAAGTTTTTCAACCCCATTCTCCCCTTAACCTTTGATCCCTCTACCAATTATTATGAAGCAGAGGTGGATTCCCCACTCTGCGAACTAATACCCTAAGAGGAATACCTCAGCATATAATCTGTAAAAGGCATATGTGAAGTGGTGTGACCTGTTCTTCAGCAACTTTTAGCAGATAAATAAATAAATAAATCCCTGACATTCTCTCTAAAATCAACACATGACAATTTATTTGTCTATCAGTGAACAAAGTAATTATTAGCAAACCAAATAAACTCCTCCTAACTATTAACTATGACCAAATAAAATAAAATTCTAATGGTATGCTGTTCAAATAAATACAATTCCCACTCATTAACAAAAAAGAATTTAGTCAGCCTCTAACTTTCAACCAAGTTTTGTCTCTTTCAGAATATTCTGGGCTTCCTTTGTTGATTCTTCTGTCTTGAACCCCTCTCTTCTTTGGTATCTTTGCTGTCTCGATGGTACTTTCCCTAAGACATAGATGAAGCTATGAGAACCATTGATTCTCTCTGTTTCTCTCACTCAAGAAAAAGAGAGAGAGTTGAAAATTGAGAGCTGTTAACTCTGGCAGGTGGCAGTTGCTCTGCTCTCTTTAGCCCCACTTTCTCCTTCTTTTATATCCATGATGACACATCAATATTCCCCACAATAGGATGGTCCTCAGTTGTCAAAACCATCAAATTTAAATTTAATAGGTTTTTGATATCTAAGTACCTGATTCAAATCGATTGGCTAAATTCAAAAGCCTGTTTTTTTGGTAAACTGCTACTTGGTCTTTCAATGCAAATATTTCAGTTTGGGTTCTCTATGAACTTGCATTTTTAAATCTTTAAACACAGAAAAAGCACTACTTTTTAACAGGACCATGCAATGCTTTCAATCTCATAAAAACCCAACAGTACAGAAAGAGGCCATTTGGCCCATTGAGTCTGCACCGACCACAATCCTACCCAAGCCCTACCCCCATATCCCTTTATATTTTACGCACTAATCCCTCTAACCTAAACATCTCAGGACACTAAGGGGCAATTTTAGCATGGTTAAAATTACACATTTTTGGACTGTGGGAGAAAACTGGAGTACCTGGAGGAAATTCACGCAGACAAGGAGAATGGGCAAATTCCACACAGACATTGACCCAAGCCAGGAATCGAACCCAGTTCCCTGGAGCTGTGAAGCAGCAGTGCTGACCACTGTGCTACTGTGCCATTCCCTAGCATTCTAACTCTCTACGACCCAGTATATAATTACTCCACCCAACTTTGCAACAAAGTCAAAAACCTATTTATCTCTGTCTTAAATACACTCAATGATATGGTATCTAGTCTCCCCAGCTTTCTGTGGCAATGAATTCCACAGATTCACCACCCTCTGTCAAAAAAAATTTCTCCTCATCTCTGTGCTAAAGGGTCACCCCGTTACTCTGAGGCTGTGTCCTCGGATCCCATCCCACCTATGCCACACTTTAATCCTTTTCCATTTTGAGTTGACCTTGGGTTCATTACTCTGATTATTTGGCTCTATTTTAATTTGCTTTTGTTCAATATTATTGTCCTTCCAATTCTCTCTCCTGTCACCATTCTTCACACCCAAGACTGCACTAGAGATGAATCTGTGACTAATCTAACTCCATGCCCTCAACCTATAACTGTGCATTTTCATTGCAAATTTTGAATGTTCCCTATTCTCTATCCGATCAAATGCATCATCTGGATTTATCTTTAGAACAAGAACGCTCCAGGATAGGTTTTAATGATCTTATCTTTGAATTTCTAAGAAATCCATGAATTTTTAAAATCATTTGCAGAAACAATCAGGAAAAATAGCCAACAATTTGGAAAATATTGATACATTTGAAATCATATGCGTGAACTTTACAATATATGTTTTCAAAATGGAAACTTTTTTTGTCAACAGCAAGTGGCTAAATAATTTAAAATTGATGCATCTCACTTATGTTGTGGGTTCAATCACCCCACCTCCCTCAGAAGGACAAGACCAGTGCTATCAAACCGGTACAGTGCTGGGAGAGTGTGGCAGGGTCAGAGGTGGCATCAAATGGAGGAATCTTTAAAACTGAGTGCCATTTCCCTGCTCAGATGGATGTTAAAGATCCCATGGCATTGTCCAAGGAGCAGCACAGCAAACTCCCAGTGGCTGCCCACCAAAATGATCAAAACAGATGAATCAATTGCTTATCTCATTTGCTCTTTGTAGAAGGTCTCTCACGGCAGATTACTGCTGTGTTAGCTTACAGAACAACAGTGGTTTCATTACCGGGCAATTCATTAGTTGTGAGGAACCTTTGTATATCCTGAGGATGTGAAATTCACTGTGCAAATGAAATTTCTGTCTTTCTCCAAAGTAAATACTTCAAGGAAAACATTTGCAGAGCTGTGGGCAGAACGCAAGGTAGTAAGATTAATTAGCTAGCTTTTCCAAACAGCCAGTACAGGACAATGTTTTGAAAGACCTCTTTTTATACTGATTGATTCTATAGGTGCAATGATCCATTCCGGTGACTCTGTAGCTGGAATTATCCATTCCGATGATTCTCTAGATGGAATTATCCATACTGCTGAACCTAGAGATGGAAATTTTCATTATGGCAATTCTATAGGTGGACTATTCAATTTTAGTAATTCTGGAATGATAATTCCACCTATAATGATTCTACAAGTGGAATATTCCATTCCGGTGATTCTATAGATGCAACTTTCCATTTTGGTGATTCTATAGATGGCATATTCCAGTCTGCTGATTCTATAGGTGGAGTACTCTATTCTGATAATTCTATAGGTGGAATTTTCCATTCTGGTGATTTTAGAGGTGGAACTTTCTATTCTGGGATTAAGTTCCACTGCGGGCGTCAATGGAATTCATGCCATATTGCATAATGCTGACATTATTAATGATGCACTTGGGGGTTTCCTGATGCTTTTCTTGACAGGATTGGGTTGAATGATGTACAACACCCAGGAACTCCTGCTGAGTTCCTGCAGTGCATCTTGTAAATGGTATACACTACCGTCACTGTTCATCGGTGGTGTAGAGCTTGAATATTTGTGAAAAGAGTAGCGGGATGCTTTATCCTGATGGGTGTTGAGTTTCTCATGTGTTGTTGGAGTTTTAATCACCAAGACAAGTGGAGAGTGTTCCATCCCATGTAGATGCCAGTGTTGTAGCTTAGCTAAAGGTGTAGAAAGTTCTGGAGCACAAGTCTTCAGCACTATTGCTAAACTATTGTCAGAGGTCATAGCCTTTGCAATATCTACTGACGTCAGCCATTTCTTAATATTACGTGGAATGAATGAGATTATCTAAAGACTATATCTGTGTTGTTGGGGACTTCAGGCAGAGGCCGAGATGCGCCTATTGAGTGCTTCTTTTTGGAGATTGCAGCAAATGCTTCAGCCTTTTCTTGGCATTCAATATGTTCCCTACTTTTTGATTCCAAATTATAATCCAGACATAATATGAACATTCTGTGTACTTTGCCAAATGCCTTCAAAGATCTAAATGCCAAAATTGGTCAAAGTCAGTGGCAAAATCCAAGCCTTTGGGAAATAGGCAACTTCTTTTAAACAGCACTTGCTTACCTTTTGGAAAAGAAATCTGGACACCACGTACAACAGGTTGTCAATTCCCTAGTAGCTCATTCTGTGCTACTGCCATTGACTGCTTTGACCATTGAGTGTTCCTGGCTAATGCTGATGAACCAGTTTAAGGTATCACAGTATGCTTCATCTGAAGACTGCCCCTTCTGACCCAGAATTTAGCTCCACTGAAATGCATTTTCAGCTTCAATTTTAAGCACAAGGCCTCCTGAGTTTAACCATAAATGGTTCATTCCCTCATTGGGTAGTCAGAGGACTCCAGAGCATCTATGATATTCATGCTTTGGAGCAGCAGTTCGAAAAGGAAGCGTTTCATAGCGATGGAGAGGTATGCAAGATGCAGACATGAGCTAGAAGAAATAAGATGGATACTGGGGGAGGATGGAGGTATTAGAGGGAAAAGAAGCTATTATGGAACATAAAGACCTCTTGCATCCTGGGCATTCTCTCTTCTACCTTCTTCTGTCAGGAAAAAGATACAAAAGCCTGAGGTCCCGTACCAACTGACTGAAGAACAGCTTCTTCCCTGTTGTTGTCAGAGTTTTGAATGGACCTACTTCACACTAAGTTGATTTTTCTCTACACCCCAGCAATGCCTGCAACACTACATTCTGCACTATCTCCTTTCTTTCTCTATGAACAGTATGTTTTGCCTGTAGAGCGTGCAAGAAACAATACTTTTCACTGTATACTAATACAAATGACAATAATAAATCAAATCAAATCAAAAACAGGTCATATGGGCCAAGTGCATTCTTTCTGCTGTAGATTCTAAGTTGTTTTGGAGGGAAACTTTTGAGCTCATTCCACGATTTGTTTCTTAGTTGTGAAACTGGAGAAAGATCGTCCTACTTTTTATGAACGACATCTGTTTTCTTACTGGCTCAGACGCTGGTCCTGGTAGCCACCACAAACAGGCATCAGGTGTTTACATATGCTAATGAGTGGACTGCATCAGTGGTGTTTCGGGAAGTTTTGGGGTGTCGGAGCTCTTAGGAAAATGTGTTGGCTTTTTTCATTTTGAAGTCTAACAGTAGAATGTTTTGCGATGTATTAATCATTTCAGTCCCCAATGCCAGTAACGCTATGCTTTTTTAAGCGAAAAATATCAGTGCCAGTCGGCATTTTATTGCAAAACCATGTGGTATTTTGAAACATTATTCTTTGGTAAAGGTAGAATTTCATTGTGTAACTGTTTAATTATTGAATTCAATCCTATTAAAAACATGAATTACAGAAGACTTCACTTACTTCTGACTGGGAGATGGTAGATCGAGCGGTCAATGTTATTTTTGGATTATGTTTAAAACCTAGACCTGGGTGTACAGGGCACAACTTCAAAATTTGAAGGTGATGCAATACTTGGCAATGTTGTGAACCGCGGAAAAGTTAGTGACAGACTTCAAGAGGATATAGACAGGCTGGTGAAATGGGCAGGTATGTGGCAGATGAAATCCAATGTACAAAAGTGTGAAGTGATACATTTTAGTCAAAAGAATGAGGAAAGGTGACATAAAATCACGTGTACAATTTGGAGGCACAATGGTTAGCACTGCTGCCCTACAGCACCAGGAACCTGGGTTCAATTCCCAACTTGGGTCACTGTCTGTGTGGAGTTTGCACGTTCTTCCCGTGTCTGTGTGGGTTTCCTCTCGGTGCTGCAGTTTCCTCCCACATTCCAAAGACGTGCTAGAAAAGGCGCCAGAATGTGACAATTAGGAGAATTTCACAGGAACTTTGTTGCAGTGTTAATGTAAGCCTTACTTGTGACCGATAAGTAAATAAACATTTTTTAAATGCAACAGCAGAGGGACCTGATCATATGTACATAAATCTTTGAAGTTGGCAGGGCAGGTTGAAGCAAAATTAATAAATTAATCCAGCTTTTTATACATAAGGGTAGACAGTACAAAAGCAAGTAAGGGTGGCACATCAACACAGTGGTTAGCACTGCTGCCTCACAATGCCAGAAAACCAAGTTTGATTCTTAGCTTAAGTCACTGTCTGTGTGGAGTCTGCATACTCTCCTCGTGTCTCCGTGGGTTTTCTCCGGGCGCTCACAGTCTGAAAGATGCACTAGTTAAGTGCATTGGCCGTGGTAAATTCTTCCTCAGTGTATCTGAACAGGCACCAGAATGTGGCGACTATGGGATTTTCACAGTAACTTCACTACAGTGTTAATATAAGCCTCCATGTGACACTCAGAAATAAACTTAAAAGAATTGAAACTTTAACTTTAACTTAAAAGGGTGGCCAACTAGCATTAAAATCCTAGAATATGTCCCACTTGTGACAATAATAATAAAATAAAAAAAGTTATGAATCTTCGTACAATTTTGGTTCAGCCTCAGTGCATAGGAACATGAATATTTTAGAAAAGGCTGTAGAAAAGATTTACGAAAATCATTCAGATGATGAAAGACTTCACTTACATGGATATCTTATTGAATTTAGATCTGTTCCGCTTAGAGAAATGAAGTCTGAAAGGAGATTTGTTAGATGAGGGATTTGGAAAGTGTAAACTCAGAGAGACTGTTACCATCAGCGAAGGACCCAGACCTCTGAGCATGTGGTGTAGGCAGAATGAAGTGCGGTTTTCAAAAGGGAACCGGATAATTATCTGAGGAGAAAAGATTTTACTGGACTACAAGGTAAAGGCTGAGTGGTGGCACTTGTCAAGTCGCAGCTGCAGAGAATTGACACAAAAATAATGTACTGAATGCCCTCTTACTGCTCTGTAACCAGTCTAAAGTAAAGTAAAGCTTACTTATTCGTCACAGGTAAGGCTTACATTAACACTGCAATGAAATTTATTGTGAAATTCCCTGAGTTGCCACAGTCCAGCACCTGTGTGGGTCAATCCACTTAACCAGCACATCTTTTTGAATGTGGGAGGAAACTGGAGCACCCAGAGGAAACCCACGCAGACACAGGGAGGGTGTGCAAACTCCACACAAGCCAGGAATTAAACCCAGGTCCCAGATGCTGTGAGGCAGCAGTACTAACCATTGTGCCACTGTGCTGTTTCCATTCCAATACTGAAATATTCAAAGAATTGGATAAAAAACATGAGGAGCAAGCTGGAGGTTAGCCTGATTGTGAGGAAAATAAACACCATCATAGATAGGGTGGCCAGTTTCTGTGTTGGGAATTCCATGTAAAGATGCCAGCTGTGAATACAAACATCATCTCACATCCTGAGACCATCACAGCCATGGGATTAATGTGAACCACTCGCTACACACCCTCTCCACTGCCATTCACTGTCTCCCCCCCCACCAAACACGCAGCCCACTCAGATTCATTCTTCCTGACCCCTTCATGTTCATTGCCCTGACCTCTCTGTACTTTCTCTTCCCTCATCCTCAGACTCTGTCTCCCCACTGCCTTCCACTCTCTTTTCCCATCCTCCCAAACTGATTCCCTCTCCATCCCCTTTCACTCTCTCTCTCTCCACCCTCTCTCATTCTGTCTCTTCAGCCCTTGTCACTCTCTCTCCCTCTCACACACATAATCTCCAGTCACTCACTTCCACAGGCACCAGTGAACCTGAGTGCTCAGACTGGCTTGTTTAGACCTCATCTCCCTGACTCTCACCTCTGTTACTGCCTCACTGGTTCTTGCACTGCCACACTCAGCAGGCTTGCCTGGGCCTCACTGCCTTTCATGGGCCTGGTTATGGTGCCCCTATGGCTGAAAAGTCTGCCAACATTTACCATCAAAGCTTGCATTAAAGTAATAGCCATGTGTTCAGTGATTATCACTCATTTATTTGGAACCAGACAGAGAACAAACAGACCTTCATTCAAGGAGGGTTAGGCATGCAAAGTTGCACAGAAAATGAATAAAATAAATAACTAGCTCAAAGAAAGAATGAAAAATACCATTGTAACTAAGCACTTGGCAAAATTTATCATAAAATCCCTACAGTGCAGAAGGAGGTCATTTGTCCCATCGAATCTGCATCGACTCTCCGAAGCATCCCACTCTATCATAGTTAACCCATCTAATCTACGCACTAAGGGCAATTTAGCATGGCCAATGCACCTAACCCTCACATCTTTGGACTGTGGGAGGAAACCGGAGCACCTAGAAGAAACCTATGTAGACACCATAAAACCACAAGACATTGGAGCACAGTTAGGCCACTCAGTCCATTGTGCCTGCTTCTCCATTCAATCATGGCTGGTATTTTTCTCATCCCCATTTTCCTGCCTTTTCCCCATAACCCCTGATCCCCTTATTAAACTAGAACCTATCTATTTCTGTCTTAAAGATACTCAGTGACCTGGCCTTCAGAGCCTTCTGCAGCAGAGTTCTAAGGATTCACTACTTTCTGGCAAGAAATTCCTCTCATCTCTGAGGTTGTGCTTGCTGATTATAGATTTTCCTACTAGTGAAAACATCCTCTAGGGGAGAACATTGCAGAGGAGGAGAACACGCAGACTGCAAACAGACCGTGACCCAAGCTAGGAATGGAACCCAGGTCCCTGGTGCTGTGAAGCACCATCGTTAGCCACTGTTCCACCGCACCACCCCTACTCTTTAAAATCTGTAAAACGAGAAAGTAGATGTGGAGAGGATGTTTCCTCTTCTAGGGCAATCTGGAAATAAGAGGTCATAGCTTTAGGATAAAGGTGGCAGATTTAAAATAGTGATGAGTGGGAAGTATTTGTCCCAATGGCTAGTGAATCTGTGGAATTCACTAACCTCAGAGTGCAATGGGTGCCGGTACATTAAGTAAATTTAAGGAAGAGGTGGACAGATTTTTAGTGAGTATTCAATTGAAGGGTTGTGGTGATAAGTGAAGTTAATACTGAGAAAGGATTAGTCATGATTGAAATGAATGGCAGAACAGTTTTAAGGGGTGAATTACCCACTTTTGCTCCAAGTTCATAGAAATTATTGAATCCCAATAGTGCAGAAGGAGGACATTCGATCCATTGAGTCTTCACCGACAGCAATCTCACTCCAGGCCCCATCCTTACAACCCCGCACATTTACCCCACTGACCCCTCCGACCTACATCTCCTGAGACATTAAGGGGCAATTTAGCATGGCCAATCTAATTAACCTGCCGAAACATTAAGGGGCAATTTAACATGGCCAACTAACTAACTGCACATTTTTGGACTATGAGAGGAAACCGGAGCATCTGGAGGAAATCCATGCAGACACAGGGAGAATGTGCAAACTCCACACAGACAGTGACCCAACCCAGAAGTCGAAGCTGGGTACCTGGGGCTGTGAGGCAGCAGTGCCACCCACTGTGCCACTGTGCCACCCCCATGATTCTTGATTGAAATATATGAACATTTTGTGAACACACTGTTAAATCCAGTAAAAGCGACTGTGCCATTTTGCATTTGAAAGCATTCTTATGAGTTCAGTGGCCGGACTACAATCCTAGCCACCCTAAAGTAAACTTCGAATAATCTACTCTCTAATAAAGTTAATAGTTCAGCTTTGGAAATGCCTTTATTCTAGTTGAGAACCAAAGAGAAATTTTAAACACCGCCACAATCCTGGTCCTTAAATTCCATTTTGGCAACAAACTGTGGGTCGATTCTTTCACCCGAACGGTTATTGTACCAAAAGGCTCGCGTTCAGAGAAATCTGTTCCTCATCAGGCCGGACAAATCTCTGGCACTGTGACCAGGTATTTCTTCACAAATGCGCCCTTTACTAAACGGGTCTTGGATGACTGGGCTGTTAACTAGAACATTACACAGCTGGATTTCACAGCTGACTCATTAACATATCTCTATTTCTTTTTCTTTTCGTTATTTTCCTGAAGTTAAAAGCAAGGCTTTCATGTACAAATGTATGTCCTCATGTTACTCCCCTTCCAGCGGGTTAGACCTTTCGCATAATGTGCAATTTGACATTGAGTTTTGTTTTCAGCAGAGCAACATCTCTGTTTTCTATTTGGTAGATGCGACACCAGCAACTCGAAACAAAAATATTAACCGCACTTCCCCCCATCCCACTACCATCCCCCTCTCCCTAACCCATGTCTGCCACCCCTACTACACACACACAAACACACACACACACACACACGCACACACACACAATTCCAGTTTATCTTTTGAGGAGTTTTGAAATTCACTGTTAAACTTTCTTTCCTTGCTGTGGTGACATTTTTGAAGAACTCACTTCGCGTAGCCATGGCTGCCTTGGAAAGTGCTGGTCTTCCCTGTGGCGTTTCGACACTGTTGTTCCCTCAGTGACATTGTGCAAACCAGATTGAATCCCAAAACAGGCACATGTAGTTCCCCCTCCAACTCCAGCCAGATGTTTTCCTTCCTGCCTTAGAAGATGGCTGCTGTGGGAAGATTGCACACGCACATTGCCGACTAAGGACCTCCCAAGTCAATCATTTTAGGGGTCGTGTCATTCAGGAAAATGTCATGTTGACCTCTGCCCAGCAAGCAGCGGCCCAGCAGCACAGTGGTTAACACTACTGCCTCACAGTCCCAGGGACCCGGGTTCAGTTCCAGTCTCGGGTGACTGTGTGGAGTTTGCGCATTCTCCTCATGTCTGCATGGGTTTCTTCCCTCCCGCACTCCAAAAATGTGTAAATTAGGCTGATTGGCCATACTGAATTACCCTTCCGTGTCAGGGGATTAGCAGGAGTAAGGTCTGGGTGGGATCGTGGGCGATACAGACTTCATTGGTCAAATGGCCTCCTTCTGCACTATTAGGGATTCTATGATTTAAATATGAACATATTCACCACCAACTTGGAAATCTAGTGAAATACTACGTTACTAAAACTGCTCCTGTAACAACTACACCTTTGAAAGGTGAAGCAGAGGTGTCTGCAAGCATCCTGACAAAAAACTATAGGAACTGTGATTGTTTTCTTTAGACTACAGGTAGTTAAGGAGAAATCTAACAGATTTTCAAAATTACAAAGAAGTCTTTTAGGATAACTGAAGAGAACTTGTTTCAGAGCGAACTAGCCAACCAATCAGCACTCTCAGTGTCAAGTTGTTGTTTTTTGTTCTATTCATTCACAGGAAGTAGGTGTCACTAACTAGGCATTTATTGTCCATCCCTAATTGCTCCTGAGAAGGTGATGGTCAGCTGCCTCCTTGAATCACTGGCATCCCTGTAGTGTCGGCACATTCACAGCATTGCCAAAGAAGGAGTTCCAGGATTTTGACCTAGCGACGGTGAAGGAATGGTGATATATTTCAAAATCAGGATGATGAGTTACTTGGAGGAAAAATTGCAGGTGCTGGTGTTCCCAGGTATCTGCTGTCCCTGTCCTTCTAAATGGTAGTGGTCATGTGTTTGGAAGGTGCTGTCTGAGGAATCTTTGGGAGTTCCTACAGTGCATCTTGTGGATGGTGCACAATGTTGCCATTGTATGTCAGTGGTGGAAGGGTTACCAGTCAAATGGGCTGCTTTGCCCTATATGTTGTCAAGCTTGTGTGTTGTTGGAGCTGCACACACCCAGGCAAGTGGAGAGAATTCCATTACATTCCCGACTCGTGGCCTTATACTTAGTGGACAGACTCTGGGGAGTCAGGAACTGAGTTAGTCGCCACAGGACTCTGAACCTGGGATATGAGTTGGACCTAGAATTTATTGGAGGTCATAGCCAGCTGCTTTCTCAAACTGCTGCAGTCTGTGTAGAGTAGGTACACCCACAGTGACTTTTTACTGAAGTGTTTTTTTACAACTGAGTTGCTTGCTTAGTCAGTTCAAAGGGCAGTTAAAAGTCAGCCACATTACGGTGAATCTGAAGCCAGACTGGATACAAATGGCAGATTTCCTTCCCTAAAGGGCGGCATGGTGGCACAGTGGTTAGCACCGCAGCCTCACAGCGCCAGGGACCCCGGGTTCAATTCCAGTCTTGGGTGACTATCCATGTGGAGTTGGTGTATTCTTCCTGTGTCTTCATAAGTTTCCTCCGAGTATTCCGGTTTCCTTCCACAGTCCAAAGATATGAAGGTTTGGTGGTTTGGCTCTGCTAAATTGCCCCTTAGTGTCAGGAGGAATTGGCCAGGGTAAATGTATAGGGTTACAGGGATAGGGTCTGGATGGGATTGTTGGCCGTTCAGACTCAATGGGCCGGATTTTACTATTTTGGTTCTAAATGCTGAATTTGGGCACAATTCAGATCCGATTTGGAAACCTGTTCTCAGGCACCTCCATACGCACTTAACCTGAAAAAAAAATCATGGGTCTAAATTGTGCTGTGGGCGGGGCTTAGCGCATCTAAAACGATCGGAGCTCTGAACTGCACATGCACAGTTAGAAAAAAAAGATTGAAAATCGCGCGGCTGTCACATCGTTCACAGGCCGCAAAAAGCAGATAAAACGGCCCAGGAGTAATGGCCCACAGATATCACCCCCATCCCCACAGCATAATTGACCCCCTTATCCATCCACTCCCCAATACTACCCAGACCGATTGTGACCCGCTGCCCTCTTTGCCTCCACGGATTGCCCCCCTACTCCCCCCTCTGAGATCCATGTGGCCTCCCTTCCCCTCCACATCTTCAAAGATCCATCCCAGTCCCAGTATATTTCACATAGGCACAGCCAATGACTTTGACAATTTCACTCATTAAGTGCAAGTGCACTATTATAGCTGTAGAATCTCTTCTGTCTGCTCCCTGTACTTGCAAAATCCACTCAGGTACATATCTAGACTTTTATTGAAGTTGCGTAATGAAACATTTCAGTGCAAGTACAAATAACTGTTGCTTGATTCAACAACTTTTGGAATTGTGTTTAGCAACAGCCAACTTGCAGTAAATTCTAAGGGCTGAATTTTCAAGTTTAGAAGATAATTTGGAAAATGGTAATAAAATAATTTCTACTTCTTCTGAACCTGTTGGTGTTGGGGGAGAAAACAACCTTCATGTTAAATGAAATATGATTTAAGTAGCATTTATAACAAAGATGATCAGAATTAGAAATGTGATGGGATAGAATTAACTCGCCCCACTCCTCACTCCAGAGAATGACCGGGCCTCCCCCCCATCCCCACTCTCCCCCAGAGAATGATTGGGCCTCCCCCTCACTAGACAACAATCGGTCCTCCCTCCCCCCTCCATCTCCCACAGAGAACGATCTGGCCCACCTCCCTTCTCCCTCCATCCCCCACGGCAGAGATGATCTGGCCTGCCTCCCTCCTTCCCCACCCCCGTCCACCCCCCACCACCATTCATCTGAGTCAGCGAGCCATCGGAAGCTCTGAACTTATCTCTTCAGCAGCTGGGTTGCTCAAAACAGACCTTTGCCAAGCATGTCTGTTTTGCGCCAAATGTGGATGGGTGAACGTGATGGTAAAGGGGGAAGTGCTGGTAGAGTTGGGTGTGCAGTTCATTCATTTATCTTAAACAAATGCAAATGCATTTAAATCGCCGTTGCACCTATTTCATGCATGAATCGGATTGTGGCCATTCCCAGGCCTTGATAAAGTGGGTATCTGCGTGGATGCAGGCATGGATCATGGCCTCAGGTCTGATTTTACCACATTTTCACAATCGTAAAATTGGGTCTGATAGATCAGGTGATCTTCTTTTCTACTGTACAGATTCCGTTCTTCGACATTAGTGAACATGTTAGGTTTTGAATGATATGCCAGTAGTTTCATGATCATTAATAACATGATTAGCATTTTATGCTGTATTTTTATTTAATTGAATTAATTTCCTACATGCAGGGAACCCACCCCACCCCTCCCAATTTGACAGTCCAATTGTATTGTGCTACATAGGAAGTGGTCAGATGTATCCCACACACTGCAACCATAGAGGAATATTTGATAAATTAATTTTGCATGCCTCAATTCTGAGCTAATTCTGTACTTTTAAATTTTTGACTAGCATCTTTATCTTTGTGTATGAGGTGAGAGCTTCTTTGATACAGTGAGGACTTATTGCCCATCCCTAATTGGCCCTGGGAAGATAGTGGTGAATCGCTTTCCTGCACCACTTCAGTCCACGTGTTGTGGGTATATCCAGTGGACTGTTAGCAAAGGAGTTCCAGAATTTTGAATCAAAGACAATGAAGGAAGAGCAATATAATTCACACTGCGTGCGAATTGGTGGGGATAAGTTCTTGGCAGTTGGCGGAACGGTGACCCGGTTTCCTCCTACTGGCCAAAGACGTGTGGATTAGATTAATTGGCCATGCTAAATTGCCCCTTAATATCAGGTGGACTACTGGATAAATACATGGGGTTACAGAAAGAGGGCTTGGGTTGGATTGTGCTCAGTCCAGACTCAGTGGACCGAATGGCCTTCTTCTGCACTGCAGGGAATCTATGATTTTTAGATGCAAACAGATTCCTGTCCACTTCTACATGCATAAGTTCTTGTGAAGATCAACATATAGATTCTTGACCAGATCTTCTCTAAATAGATCTTTGGAAAATTTTGTATGCACATTTGGCTAATTCAGCAATATATAAATTCTTGGCCAATCCTGCTCCATGGAATTTTGTCTCAGGTATATCCTCCTTCTCTGCTCTAAGATTCTAAGCTTTTCCTTGGTTAAGAATAGAAGAGAATATTCTAGAAAATGCCGGTCCACAGATTACAAGGGGAAGCGACAGGCATCAATTTTAATCCAATCACTGGTGGATTTCAATCCTGGAATAAAGGAAACAATGTTAAATTAAACATTTGAATTTTTTTAATTAATTCGGTTGGCTTAGTGCCAACTACACAAGTTAGTTGTCAGAAGCATTTTCTCTCTCAATAAAATTCAATTAAAATAACAAGTAGTCATTAAAATAACTTTGTTGCTGTTAATTTTGGACTACTCATACAATAATGAAGGTAAGGCAGTGTAGTATTGATAACAGTATAACCAAAGAACAACCTTTCCAATTGTTCATGGTATGATGACACAGTGATTAGCATTGCTACCTCACAGTGCTAGGGTCCTGGGTTCAACTTCAGCATTGGGTGACTGTCTGTGGAGATTATATGTTCTCCCCGTGTCCATGTGAGTTTCCTGCGGGTGAGCCAGTTTCCTCCCTATAGTAAGGCAAACCCAAGGAGTGTTGGTGGCAGTAGGAGAGGAAAGAGTGAAAAAGACAGCACTGTAGTGTGCACATTCACTGGACAAAACACAACTAATTACATCTCAGATGACACTAAAATACTTACACCCCAGATGGGATCATTCCAAGGTTACAGCAAACATACAAGAATTGACATTGCATATCAAGAATTATTCCAAAATGTCTAGAAGACCCATTATGTCTCAGAAAAACTAACCAAGTATCTGGAAGATGGGACAATTAACACCCCATCAAAGTCAGATTGACAGACACATGCTTTGATATTGTAAACATGTAGACAGATGTCCAGGAAATGATTAAAAGCTAAAGCACACGCAACAATGGAATCCTATAATGTAATCAAAAACAGAACTGTAACCAATTCAAAATAATAATGATGATCCACTGTAAATGTAACACTTCATAATGTAAAGAAGGGGATATAAGAATCTGTAAGAACCAATGCTCAGTAGAGTAATTCAGAACAGTGGCTCATCATTATGAAATACTTCAAAAGGCTAGAATCAATTCCAGCCTCCTGGACTACCTGAATCCACTATGGTTTGCCGATGCAGTAGGCAACATATCCAAAGCAGATGCCAGCACCCTGGCCCTGCACTCAATCCTGGAATACCTAGATAACAAAATTACCTATGTCAGACTCCTATTTATTGATTATAGCTCAGCCTTCAACACCATTATTCCCAAGAACCCCATCTCCAACTCAGTGGACTGGACCTCAGTTCCTCCCTCGCAACTGCATTCCAAACTTCCTAACTCACAGACCATAATCAGTAAGAATAGGCAACAACACCTACTCCACAATCATCCTTAACACCAGTGTCCTACAAGTATGTATTCTGAGCCCCCTACTATACTCCATTTACATCTATGTTAGTTTTGCCAAATTCCCTTCCAATTTGATTTTCAAGTTTGCTAGAGACACCACCTGATCTCAAACAATGATGAGACAGAGTATAGGAATGAGGTAGAGAATTTGGTGAACTGGTGCAGCAATAATAATCTCTCCCTCGATATCAACAAAATGAAGAAGATTGTTATCAAATTCAGGAAGCATAAAGGAGAACATGTCCCTGTCTACATCAGTGGAAACTGAGTAGAAAGGGTTAAGAGCTTCAAGTTTCTAGGTGTCTGGATCATCAACAGCCTGTCCTGGTTCCCCCATGCCAATACTACAGTTAAGCAAGCCCACCAACACCACTACTTTCTCAGAACACTAAGGAGATTCCACATGTCAACTACAACTCTCACCAACTTTTAAAGATCAATATAAAAAGCATTCTTTCTGGCTGTATCACAGTTTGGTATGGCTCCTGCTCTAACCAAGACCACAAGATACTACAAAAGGTCATGAATGTAGCCCAATCCATTATGCAAACCAGCGTCCCATCCATTGACTCTGTCTACACTTCCCACAATCTCAGCAAAGCAACCAGCATAATTAAGGACCCCATGCAAACCAGACATTCTCTTTTCGACCTTTTTCCAAAGAAACAAAAATTTGATATCACATACCAACTGACCAGCTTTTTCCCTGCTGCCATTAGACTTTTGACTGGACCTACCTTGCATTAAGGTGATCTTTCTCTACTCCCTAGCTATAACTGTAACATTACATTCTGCACTGTCTTGTTTCCTTCGCTATGAATGGTGTATGATAAAGGGTAGACCTATTAAGAGTATAGAAACACAGAGGGACCTGGGGGTGCAGGTGAACAAGTCTCTGAAGGTGGCAGAGCAAATGGAGAAGGTTGTGAAGAAAGCATATAGTATGTTAGCCTTTATAGGAAGGGGTATAGAGTACAAGAGCTGGTCTTTAATGTTGCAGTTGTATAAAACGTTGGTTAGACCTCATTTGGAATACTGCATCCAGTTCTGGTCGCCTTATTACCGGAAGGATGTGGACACTCTGGAAAGAGTGCAGAGGAGGTTTACCAGGATGCTGCCTGGTATGGAAGGTCTGAGTTACGAGGAGAGATTAGGCAAATTGGGACTGTTTTCCTTAGAAAGACGTAGACTTAGAGGAGATCTAATAGAGGGGTACAAGATTATGAGGGGTATAGATAGAGTAAACAGGGTTAAGCTTTTTCCTAGGATGGATTCGAATAGCACGAGGGGTCACGGGCTTAGGGTGAGGGGGGTAAGGTATAATTTGGATGCTAGAGGGAGTTTTTTTCACACAGAGGGTGGTGGGGGTATGGAATGCGCTGCCAAGTAAAGTGGTGGAGGCAGGTACTCTGGAGTTATTTAAGAAGTACTTAGATGGGAACATGAACAGAATGGGAATGGAGGGGTATAGAAAACTGATTTAAAATAGGGATCATGAGCCTTGGGAGTCCCTGGGAAGTGTGTAAATAGATGATGATATTGATGTACTTGTTTTTATCCTACAGGTACTTTGGTCCACCTTGCTGTTTAACAAGGGGAATACACGCGATGGGTCGTGAGAGGGCTGCTCTTGGATCTTTTTCAAGAGTATCCTAGTGCTTCACGTCGTTAGTGTACGCTTGACCTGGACCATTTGATGGGCAACACGACAGCTCAGTGACTATCGCTGTGCTGTGCAGATACATGGATTTGGGCCTGTGTCTGTGGGAGTTTGCGCATTCTCCCCGTGCTTGCGTGGGTTTTCTCCGGGGGCTCCGGTTTCCTCCCACATCCCAAAGATGTGCTCTTAGGCTAATTGGCAAAACAAATTCTCCCTAAATTGTCTCAAATTTGGTTTTTTAATCCATAAATCTATAAACATGGACAGGGATCGCAGGTAGAGGTGGAAACATTGCGGTGGCGGCGCGGGGTCGTTGGGCCAAAGGGCCTGTTTCCCGTACTGTTTTGTTCTTTGTTCTAGAGCCAAGCTTTTTTTAAGCTGCTGTCAGATTTTTGAATGGACCTACCTTGCATTAAGTTGATTTTTCTCTACATCCTAGCTATGACTGTAACGCTACATCCTGCACTGTCTTGTTTCCTTCACTATGAATGGTATGCTTTGTCTGTAAGAAACAATACTTTTCACTGTATACTAGTAATTGTGACAGTAATCAAACCAAATTAAAAAGCAAACTGTAGTTACAGCCACGAGTTCTGTTCTCCCTCATGCACGTTGAATAAATCCATTCTTATTGAAGTTCTACATGGCCTCTGAAAACTCAGTTAATTCATTCTGTCCTACACTCCCATTCTGCAAAGATGTGCAGGCTAGATGGATTGACCACACTAAATTGTCCTTTAGTGTGGGTTAGGGGGATCAGCAGGGTAAATATGCGAGGTTAGCGCCTTGGTAAGATGCTCAGAGAGCCGGAGCAGACTCTATGGGCTGAATGGCCTCCTTTAGCTCTGTAGAGATTCTATGAATCACTGGGCTGTCACCTACTTCTACCTCCCCTCACGTTTTCGATCCCTTGTTCACTTTCTCTGTATCTTACTCATCCCCGATGACATTAACAAAGTACCTGTAACTCCAAGATTGAGTTGACGGGATCAACGTGCCAGAAGTGGCGTTTTGCGAACAAAATAAGGTGAAAGGTAAATCCGTCCCTCTTTGCTTCAAAGTAACCCTGCTTAGTCCAGGCTTTATCTGGTAATCCACATTTAAACTATAATCTGCAGGCAGCTGCTTTGTACCCAGTTAATGTAAGCAAAAGCAGAAAGGGCAGCCTGAATACCTAATCAGATTACTCATAGTTTCTGTGACCGAAATGCTTCATTAAAAAGGAACTAATATTTTAATCGTCTTAATTTTCAAATATTCATCCATTTAAGCAAGGCGTTGTATAAAGGGTAATTTACATTCAAATGAAATAAAATCAACAGCGTCTTTCTTTCTACATTTGAAACCGAAAGGACAAAAACAAGTTCTGATCAGAAATCCTGCAAGTGCCCAGCTTTTTTTTAGGGCTTATTAAAATAGTCCTTGAGAGAAGAAAGAGATTGAATCAAATTCCTTGTGCACACAATGTACTCATGAAGTCCTAACATTTCAAAATGAGGGAATTAACATATATAATGACTGACATAGTCACAGGATCACTTTCCTGCTCCTATTCCATTACCTTTGCTGGCTGCGAACAATTTATTCTTCGCTTCCTTAGAACATAGAATCATAGAACTCTATAATGTAGAAAGAGGTCCTTCGGCCCAAGGAGTCTGCACCAACCACAATCGCACCCAGTCCTATCTCCATATTCCTACATCTTTTACCTGCTAATCCCTCTAACCTAAGCATCTTAGGACACTAAGAGGCAATTTTAACATGGCTAATCAACCTAACCCGCACATCTTTGGATCTTCTATTCTTCTTCCACGTAGTCTGAAAGTACAGTTTTAGTTAGGGATTTTCACAGTAACTTCTCACAATAACTTTTCACAGTAACTTGACTGCAGTGTCAATGTAAGTCTACTTATAACACTAATAAATAAATTTAACTTTAGTTTTCACATGCTTGAATGAGTGCAACTCCAACAACACCCAAGAACCTTGTTTGCACGGTGGCTAATATTATCTATTGTCTATTCATAGACTCAAGTTTGAGTCCCTGTGTTTGCATGGGTTTCCTCCGGGTACTCCAGTTTCCTCCCGCAGCCTGAAAGATTTGCTGGTCAGATGCATTGGCCATGTTAAATTCTCCATCAGTGTGCCTGAGTAGGGATCAGAGTGTGGGCGACTAGGGGATTTTCACAGAAACTTGATTGCAGTGTTACATTACTTGTTTACATTAATAAATAAAATAATGACACCATACAGGACAAAGCAGCCCGCTTGCTTGGCACCACATCCACAAACATCCATTCTCTCCACTACCGATGCTCAGTAGCAGTAGGGTGTACTATCTACAAGATGTACTACCGCAATCCACTGAGGATCCATAGACAGCATCTTCAAAACCCATGACCATTTCCATGTTTCTGGACAAGGGCAATGGTTCATGGGAATACCACCATCTGTAAGTCCCCGCCCACACCGCTCACCATCCTGATTTGGAAATATATTCTGTTTGTTCACTGGGTCAAAATCCTGGAATTCTCTCCCTAATGGCATTGTGGAGCAGCCCACAGCACGTGAACTGCAGTGTTTCAAGAAGGCAGCTCACCATCACCTTCTCAAGGACAAATTGGGATGGGGCAATAAATGCTAGCCAGCCAATGATACCGATGTCCCATGAATGAATGAAGAAATATGTACTGCATGCTGACAGCACCCAAGTTTAACTCAGGACCAATTCTCTCGACACCTCCACTATTGCTAAATTGTCACACAGCCTATCTGACACCCAGAGCTGGATGAGAAGAAATTTCTTTCAATTAAATACTGGGAAGATAGAGGTCATTGTTCTCAATCCCCTCCCTAAGTTTTGTTCCCTCACTTCCAGTTCCATCCTTCTCCCTAGCAATAGCCTAATATTGAGCCACAAACTTGCTCACAAACCTGAGCCAGAATTTTACCATCCCGCCCGTCATGAGAATCAGAGTGGGCGGGGGATGGACCATGGAAAAGTCTGTTGACCTTGGGTAGGATTTTCCAGTTTTGAGACAAATGGGGCCGTAAAACCCCACCCTTAGTGTTAGATCATGAACACAAGAAATAGGAGCATGAATAAATCATTAAGGACTGAACCACTCAGCAGGAATGCCGCTCATCTGATTGTGGCTTCAATTTTGCATTTCTGCCTGCCCCCAAAAAACTCTGACTGCGAGGCCAGAGGTCTATCCAACACAGCTTTGAATATGCTTAATAATCCAACTTCCATTGCTCTTTGTGTACAGAATCCGAAGATTAAGGACACAAAGAGAAAAGATTCTCCTCATTTCCAACTTAATTTGGAGACTCTTTATTTTTGAACAATGCCAGCTAGTTATAAATTCCTCCACAAGGGGAAGCATCTCTCAGCTCCTACCTGTCAAGGGTCCTTGATGCCAGATAAGGGGGCAGCACAGTGGCACAGTGGTTAGCATTGTGGCCTCACAGCATCAGGGACCCAGGTTCAGTTCCTGGCTTGGGTCACGGCCTGTGTGGAGTCTGCATGTTCTCCCGCGTCAGCATGGGTTTCTTCCAGCTGCTTCAGTTTCCTCCCACAGTCCAAAAAATGTGCTAGTTAGGTGCATTGGCCCTGCTAAATTCTCCCTCAGTGTTCCTGAAAAGGCACTGGAGTGTGGCGACTAGGGTATTTTCCACAGTAATTTCATTGCACTGTTAACGTACACTTACTCGTGACACTAATAAATTAACTTTTTAACTTTATAAAAAGTTACTGCAGAAGGTAAGAGCTCAATATGTTGGATAACAAATTAGTATGGGAAGAGGATTGACTAACTAACAGGAAGCAGTCAGAGTAAATGGATAAATTCTACAGGGATCAATAGTCATAGAGTCATAGAGCTTTACAGTACGGAAACAGGCCCTTTGGCATAACTTGTCCGTGCCACAGTCTTTTTTAAACCCATAAGCTAATCCCAATTGCTTGCTTTTACTCCATATCCCTCTATACCCATCGTACCCATGTAACTGTCTAAATGCTTTTTAAAAGACAAAACTGTACCCACCTCTACTACTACCTCTGGCTCCTTATTCCAGACACTCACCACCTTCTGTGTGAAATAATTGTTCCTCTGCACACTTTTTTATCTCTCCTAGAGTACTGGGGTAAGTGGAAGAACTTCACACCTTTGCTCCTAACCTAAATATACTGTATCACCATCCCTGCGTTTGCATCTGTATCTATGCCCATGCTTTTCTCAAGGGTTTCACTGAACCTTATCTGCAGCAGATGTCAAGATCTAATGTGACCCGATCTTTACCTTATCTCCTTCCTCTAAGTAAGCCATCACAAATGATTGATGCAGAATGGAGCTGCGGTGGGTTGGTGTTACTTCTGTGTTAATGGGCACACAACAGTTGTATGTCGAGTATCAAACTTCTTTCAGTTCATTGTATATCCATTGAGGCAAGGACAGCAACATGGGTGCATCCCCATATTGTTGCCACTGCTCTCTCGTGCAACTATTGTTTTTCTAATGTCAAATCTCATGATAGTGTTGGTCTTACTATATGTCATTTATGTCATGTATCTATGCAAAGCCTCCTTCCTGACACAACAGTTCTCGCTAGTGATAGCTTTGAGGAATTCAAATGCATAAATATTGAGGCTCCCGTTGACCTTGATATTAATTGGAAATGACTTTGAGACATTAAGTCTTGCCCTCAGGTTTTCTGACTACTGTTGGTATTGGTTTCTTAGTATTTTCTTGCTAAATCTAATGCCTCAGATATTGCTGTTTGATCAATGCCGAGTCGTGATGTCTGAGACGTATCACGTGGCCTTGCGTGCCACCCGCATTACTCTTTGCATGCCATCTGAAATTGCCAGCAGCCTCTTGTTGGCCTTCCTCAGCATCATCCATTGCCAGGAGCGAATTGAATGCAGTTGCTACTATAGAGCGATTTCAGCATTGTGGAGGTGTCATTACAGAGAAGCAAAAAGCTGCAATATGGGTTTTAAGAATGCTGTACACTTTTGATGCCTGAATCTTGAAATTATAGGAATGTGCACACCTGGCAAAAGGCTTCACTGCCTGCAGGTTTTACTAAGTCTCTTAAACCCAATGGAAAAAGTTAAGGGGATAGAATCGTAGAGTCGTAGAAGTTTACAACATAGAAACAGGCCCTTCAGCCCAACTTGTTCATGCCACCCAGTTTTTAACCACTAAGCTAGTCCCAATTGCTTGCCTTTGGCCCATATCCCTCTACACCCATCTTACACATGTAACTGGCTAAATGTTTTTTAAGACAAAATTGTATCTGCCTCTGGCAATTCATTCCAGACATCCACCACCCTCTGTATAAAAGAATGGCCCTTCTGTGCCTTTAATATCTCTCCCTTCTCATTTTAAACCTATGCCCTCTAGTTTCAGACTCCCCTAACTTTAGGAAAAGATATAGACTATCGATGCCCTATGCCCCTCATTATTTTATAGACCACCATAAGATCACTCCTAAGCATCCTATGCTGCAGGGAAAAAAGTCCCATGCATCGATTCTCCCATTAGTACAGCAAGCCCCAAGATTCAAGCACTGGCCAATCCGTGGGGTTCACGCTGGTTGTCTAGCCCAAGTGCCTCTCTCAGCCTAGGTTTTTTGGCATGGAGGAATCCACACTGAAAGTGAGCATAAAAGAGGTTAGCATACATTTATATACATGTAAATACAATTAGTGAGTCCAAGACTAGCATCTCCACCCCCGCTAATGTCAAGCCCCCTCTCTGGCATGACATCACGTTGAACAGGAGTAAGGAGATAAGTCTCATGGGGTTGCAGCCCCTGAGGTGCAGGGGACGTTGGAGGCAAAAACTTTCTACTTGCTGTGGGAAACTTCTTGAAGAGCTGGAATTGCTGTTCCCAGGCTCAGCGATGTTCCTTGTAGTGTGTTGGAATGGGGTGGGTTCCTTTCCTGAGTGCTGGCCAGGCTGCTGTATGCTGTTCCATTCTTCTGGCTGTGGGATGTAGTGAGGGATTGGACTGAATGCTGGGGTTTTAGCAGGCAGGGTGGGGGAAGGGATCTCTGTAATCCCCCCATCTTGCATCGTGGTGCTGGCTGAAGAGGAGGAGGCGGCTCAGGCTGTAGGAAGGCTTCTGAAGGAGGAGCCAGTGGCAGAGCCTCCAGGAGAAGAAGGATGCAGAGGGTCAGAATGTATCAGAAGTCATGTGCCACCGCCGGTTCTGCTTATCCAAGTACACAATCCGGCACCTGTCTGAGGTCCTTGACCTCCTGGGACCCAGGGCAGAGCCAGACTCCCGCTGCCAGTTGAAGTTAAGGTGATGGTGGCACTTAACTTCCACATGGCAGGGTCATTTCAGGTACCCAATAGTGTAGGATCTCATTGGCCTCAGTCCACAGATGTGTTAGCCAGGTGACAGATGCCTTGTTCAGCTGGGCAGGCTAATACATCTACTTTGATGCTGGACAGGGTTAGGAAGAGGCTCAAGCTGTAGGCTTTGCTGCCATTGCTGGGATGCCCCATATCCAGGGGGCAGTAGATGGGACACATTGAATCGCCCTGTGGTTCTCCCAAGGTGAGGGACAACCATCTGTCAACAGGAAGGGATACATTCCCCCAATGTGTAAATCATTTGTGACCACAGAATGAACATCATGCAAATCTGAGCTCACCATCTAGGGAGTGTAGGTGACAGCTTTGTCCTGAGGCAGTCAGACATCCCTGGGCTCTTTGAATACCAGCCCAGGCTGTCAGGATGGCTCTTTAGGTTTTTTTTTTAATTTTGATTTGTTTTATTATTGTCACATGTGTTAATATTCAGTGAGAAGTATTTTTCTTGTGTGCTATATAAACAAAGCATACAGTTCATAGAAAAGGAAATGAGAGAGTGCTGAATGTAGTGTTACAATCATAGCTGGGGTGTAGAAAAAGATCAACTTAATACAAGATGAGTCCATTCAAAAATCTGATGGCAGCAGGGAAGAAGCTGTTCTTGAGTCAGTTGGTGCGTGACCTCAGACTTCTGTACCTTTTTCCCGAAGGAAGAAGGTGGAAAAGGGAATGTCCGGGAAGTGTGGTGCTCTTGATCATGAAAGGAGAGGCAAGGGTTTCCTGCTGAGGTCATGGCTGATGACGCCTGTGCGAAGGCCCGAGACTGAGGCAGAGGCCTGCTACAATGAAGTCCATACTACCACCCGCTCCTTTGAGCATTGCAAGTCCCTGTTAAAAATGAGATTCCATTGCCTGGACTATTCTGGGGCTGCCCTCCAATATGATCCTGAGGGGGCCTCCTGCATTATCGTCATCTGCTACACTCTTCACAACAGAGCACAGTGAGGGGGAAGATCAACTGGAGGAGGATTAGGGCAAGCAGACTGAAGGATATGCCATTTTTGGAGCCTGAGGACAGAGAGCAGGGAGAGATAGTGAGAGTCTGCCAGGACAGGGCAACAAGAGAGGCCCTAATAGCAAGCTGCTTGACCAAGCTGGTGATATCCAGTATAGGAGCTGCTCCAAACATCCTTCCACCATACCCCAGGAGCCACTGCAGCCCCCCACAACCCAAAGCCGTACACATGATCCTTTCCTACCCTCTGTCAGAAAACCCCCATTGCCCCACCGACCATGAGAAACATCCAACCAGTTGAAGGGCCTGTGCTGGAACTGGCAGTGAGTCTTTGTGAAGGCTGGAGGATGATGACAACTCACAGTAAAGCTCCTAGTGCCACCCAAATCTGACCTGCCCTCTGAATGCACACTGCCACCTGGGTCCATGTAGCAGTAAGAGTTGGGAAACCAAACATCTGAGGCAATGGGTCAGGGTCTGGAGCAGGCATGTGGAGGTGGGATATGGGCACGACAGGGGGTCATGTTAGACTTAGGGTTCAGTGTCTGGTTGGGAAAGTAGGGGAGGCGGTCTATAACATTTAGCCAAGGGGCTGGTATCACAGTAGTCTGCGCCTCGATGCGTGGGCTTGTGGAACACTCAGTTCTGTGGGGGGAAGAATCAGAAACAGATTAGTCACAGATGTGAGGAGAAAATAACATTTTATTGTGCCCTTAACATTTCCCAAGGATTAACCATGACTACTGGCGTCCTTCACCCATGCCCTCTTTGTGAACTTACAACTGTCTCATCTTACTGCTTCAGCTGAGTGCACATCGGAGGTGGAGGTGTCCAGCTGTGATCCACACCCCCGTTGTCCTTGATGCTCTTGGAAGCTGTCCACTGGGTGCCTGGAACCAGGAAGGCCCCGACTGACTTGCAGCTGGCAGTAATGTTTCGGTGCCACTCTGTTCATCTTGCTGACCCTGAGATGCCCCAGTGTGAGGAAGGTCTTGGGATGTCCAGAGGCTCCTGGATGGAAGGCCCTTCCTCCTCCTTCAGGATATCCAGAGCCCCAGGGATACTCCATAGGATGCCCGAGTAACTGGGCTGAGTTCCAAAAGGTCTGGCAACAGTGGATCCATTAGTTCTGGAGGCCCTGATGTGTCTACCCCTGGCCTTACTATCAAGTAAACTTGTTGGTCTTTAATCTGATGTTGTGAAGCTTCTTACTCTGAGACTGGGTCAAGCTCTGGAGCCTCTCAGCGTTAGCCCCTGAGCTGGGATTAAGTTGTCAAGCCTCACAGTCATGGCTTGCTCTGCTTCCAGGATGCCAGCGAGTCTCAGCCAACAGTGTCTCCCACATGCCCCCAACGCTCAGGGCCATGGAACAATGTACTTCCTGGATACTCTTGGCCATGGCCTGCTGTGTCCCCAGGATAGCCTGGACCTTGTCATCTCCATGTGGCCAAATCCCTGAACCAGACTTTCCACTGTAGACACCACCCTTGCAGAGTTGGCTTGGTTCACAGCTGTGCTGGCACCACCTCCTGCAACAACACTCTTTTTGACTCCTCTAAGCAGTCACAGCATTGTTGCTGACACCCCATCCACAACTCCTGGGTGAATCTCCACCAACTTTGAGACAAATGAACTCTGAGGTCAATAACCTTGTCTTGGGACCAGCTGAATTTCCGCCTCCAGCTGACTTCTGTGTGCCCGAGCCCTCGGATGTGCCCACCTCTACCCAATCTGATGTTCTCACCAGTAAGTAACCCAGAGGCCTCAGCACTAACTAATACTACTGTGATAGTCTCTGTGTTGTTGGGGTTTTTGGTTGATGCCTGTGCCGCTTCACTGCTGCTGTCTTTGGAGGATTCTTCCGGGTTACCCTCTGAGGATGTTCCCTAGCATGCCGCTTGCCGACCTGACTATCGGTTACCATTCTAGTTGTGAAGACTTTTCCAGCCAAGTCCAGGGCGCGCTGCTTGCAGAGTGTCAGTAGCCGCAGCTCAGGAGTACCATCACCAGTCTTTGCCCTCTCATAGTGGTTATGAGCATTTTTCGCATGTGGAGAAATTGAAAGCATGAATGCAAGGAGGGCAGGGGGTGCAAATGTGTGTCTGCGTTGGGAAGATTGTGTTCGGGTGGCACAGTGGTAAGCACTGCTGCCTCACTGTGCCAGGGACCTGTGTTCAATTCCCAGCTTTGGTGATTGTCTGTGCGGCGTCCACATGTTCTCCCTGTATCTGCGTGGGTTTCCTCTGGGTGCTCCAGTTTCCTCTCACAGTGCTGGTTAGGTGCAGTGACCCGAACCGGATGCTGGAGTGTGGCGACTGAGGGGATTTCACAGTAACTTCATGTAAGCCTTACATGTGATTAATAAACGAGTAAAATAAACTTTATCACTGCTTGTGAGGGGGGCAGGTACAGGGTTGGATGCAGTTCCTGGGGAGATGAGAGATGTAGTTGTTGGATGCCCTTTGAAGGGGATGGCTTGACATTGTCAATGCAGCACATGTCGGCTCAGGTTACAGAATGAGATGCCAATACACCCTTGCTGCCCAAAGAAGGTTATTCAGTTTCTTATAGCAATGCTTTGTGAACCTGACATTAACTGCAGATACCACAGCCTCCCAATAGGCGCCTGCTGCGTGACCCCTTGGGCAATGTCCCTCGCTATTCTCCTCCATCGCACCCAGCAGACAAGTCTGCCCAGTTTCTGTGAATCTCAAGATAGATTCCAACTAACTGGAGCTTTTACAATTTCAAATGAGACAGAACAAACCACTTAAAATGCAGGACTACCTTCCAAAGTGAAGGTGAAACATGAACTAATCATTCCCCAGGGAAGTGCGAAGTGAGAAACATCTCTGGAAATTCAGTGACCCGTCAAAATGCATCACTGTCTAAGAAGATTCATTAAAATGCAAAGTGCTGGATATTGGAACAATGGCTGCCACAGACAGGCCCACCCCAAAGCCGACTAGAAACTCGTACCGGGTATAGCAGTATAGCAGGCTAGACTGCCAGTCACTACAGAAAAATTGCAAGAACATTCTTAGCAAAGGGAACAGGCCAAAAACTGAGCTCTCTCCATCCAAAGAACAAAGAACAAAACAGCATGGAAAACAGGCCCTTCGGCCCAACGAGCCCGCGCCACCACCTCAATGTTCCCACTTCTACCCATGATCCCTGTCTATGTTTATAGATCTATACATTAGAACCAAATTTGGGACAATTTAGGGAGAATTTGTTCTGCCAGTCAGCCTAAGAGCACATCTTTGGGATGTGGGAGGAAACCGGAGCACCCGGAGAAAACCCATGCAAGCACGGGGAGAATATGCAAACTCCCACAGACACAGGCCCAAATCCATGTATCTGCACAGCTCCTTTGGAGGAAGTATATTACCAGTGCAGAAGCCAACTTCATTTGGAATCTACTAGTGACCTGAAATCTTCTCATGACTGCAATATCTTCTATATCTGACCAATTCCACAAAACCAATTAATCTAAATTGGTCATAACATTAAATAATCTACATCTCAAGGACAGTCAAAAGAACACTCAACCATGTATTCTTTGATTTTTTTTATTGGATTCTAACTTCCCTTATTTCTAACAGAGAAGCAGAGAAGACTGAGGGGTGACTTGATTGATGTGTTCAAGTTTACGAGGGGCAGGGTGGATAGGGAGTAGCTGTTCTCCTTACTTGAAGGGTCAGTTAAGAGGAGATATAAGTTAAAAATGAGGAATGGGAAGTTTGGTGGGGAGGAAAGAATTTGAGGAAAAACCTTTTTACTCGGATGGTGGTGATGGCCTGGAATGCACTGCCTGGGAGAGTGATGGAAGCAGGATGTTTCACATCATTTATAAAGTATTTGGATGAGTATTTGCCATAGCATGCAAGGCTATGGACCAAGTGCTGCAAGTGGGATTAGGTGGGCAAGTCAGGGCATTTCATGCATCGGTACAGACTTGATGGGCCGAAAGGCCTCTTCTGCACTGTAGTATTCTGTGATCCTGCGATTTTGCGTGTGTGTGATGTTGTATTTTTATTCTTTTTTTCCATATTGTCGGAAATTTAGCTGTGCCTGAATCAAATCCATGTTTAAATCACTATTGAGACATTAACACGGGAATAATTAGAGTTTGGTTGGAGAAAATATAACTGTGATTTCTTCGTCATTTTGGTAATATTAGAGCACTGAACAAAGCGATAAATTGATATGAATTATTCCACTAATTTAACACTTATTACAATGGGAATAATTATGGTATCAAATCAGGTATCTCAATATGAAATCTTTGATGGATGACTTAATGGCTGAAAGGTTGCACTTTGGTTCTTTAGGCAGAAGTGCCTTCAATATAATCCCATTTAGAAATCTGGGTGCAGGGAATTCTCTTCTGGATAATATTACGTGAGCTCATATTGGGGAGAAAGAAGCAGGAAGAACAACCACGTCGAATAAATGCACTCGTCCAGCCGTTCCTAGATTTCCCGTGCCATTTTTGTTTCAAACTAAGAGGTTTGTACAGAACAGCAACCATTGATCTTAAGCAGCGATGGAGATGTGATCATTATCTTCTTGCAATTTTCATGGAATCATAGAATCCCTACAGTGCAGCAAGAGGCCATTCAGCTCATCGAGCCTGCACCGACAACAATCTCACCCAGGTCCATCCCCATAGCCCCATGCATTTACCCTGTTAATTCCTCTGACACTAAGGGGCAATTCAATATGGCCAATCAACTTAACCCACACACTTTTCAACTGTGGGAGGAAACCCATGAAGACATGGGGAGGATGTGAAAACTCTGCACAGTCACCCTATTCCGGAATCGAACCTGACTCCCCTGCTTTGTGAGGCAGCAATGCTAACCACTGTGCCACCATTTCATCCAGTGGAATATAATATAATTTTCAGTGGGTCATTGCAATGAAGAAGCTCAAAGGTTCCAGGGAATAATGAAGCCTCGCAAGTTGCTTAGCCCATAATCTCCTGTAGCCCCTGTGCTACAAAATGGTTTGCGCTTGTAGCAAATTTTTGGGACATTATAAAATTTTGCATTAAACATGCATTTTTGTCCATATGTTCTGTTGTCAGAATTTTTTGGCATGACTGTGTGTTACCATTAACCATTTCTGTCAATACTTCTTATTCAATGTTCCTATTTCAATCGTTGCAGAGTGTTATACCAGTCTGTGGCAATTCAATCCACCTACCAACTTTATCACTGGATACTCCATAGCTTCTTCTTTGCTAAACTCTCACAAACTATTGCTCCTGCGCATTGGTTGGCATGGCTTTACCAAAGCTCAATGCAATTGCAGTCAAACATCCTTATTTCTGTACTCAAATCCTATTGCTACGAAGGCCAAAGTACCATTTGCCTTCTTCACAAAGATGAAGAGGAGAGGAACGACATGGTGGCACAGTGGTTAGCACTGCTGCCTCACAGCGCTAGGGATCTGGTTCGATTCCAGCTTTGGGTCACTGTCTGTGTGGAATCTACACATTCTCTGGGTGTTTTGGTTCCTTCCCACAGATGTGCAGGTTAGGTTAATTGGCAAAACTAAAATTAACCTTAGCGTTGGGGAGATTAGCAGAGTAAATATGAAGGGTTGCAGAAATGGGGTTGGATTGTGGTCAGTACAGACATGATGGGCCAAATGGACTCCTTCTGCACTGTGGGGGTTGTATAATTCTATGACAGATCTCCCTGGCATTCTTGTCTTTATTTGTCTCAGCCAAAGTCAATAAAACAGATTATCTGTTTCTTATCTAGAATCATAGAGGCTTACAGAATGGAAACAGGCCCTTCAGCCCAACTTATCCAGGCCTCCCTATTTTAAACTTCATTACTGTTTGGGAGATCCCTCTATCTTCAAATTATTTCCGACATTAAAACATATGAATGCTTTAGGTTCTTTCATGAAAAACAACCCTCAAACCAAACTTGATCCTTTTTTTGTATCAACCTCAAAGCTGAAATCCTATTCTGTTTCATTATTCTTATTGCATCAAGATGTCATGTTGTCTAGTTAAATACTTGGATGTTCCTTTGTAGAACATTTACTATGGTATCGAACCGATATGTGTTGTGGTCCTGTCTGATTTCTACATCTGGTGCACAGTGAGCTGGATGTGCTTTTACGACAGGACTGTGCAACACATACTGCCTGGCAAACTGCAAACTACTATACGCAAACAAAATAAAACTACAGGAGGTTTTTGCCAGGCTTTCAGCCTTGGTCTTGTTACAAAATCGGAAGAATTAGCAGGGGTTGCCGTATGCTGCAATAGGTTTATATTCTGTAATTCTGCACTCAAGCAGTACACTCTCAGCCAAGCAAGCCCACGAGAAGTGATTATGTGGGTTCTTTAACTAATGCAAATGCATTCTTAGGTAAAACTCTTGAGCTGAGCTTTGAATCTTAAAGAGATATGACTTAGAGTGTTTTAATGATTTCAGTGTGATTGCAATCTGTATTCACTGAGATTTGGATTGTTATCAGCAGAGTTGAATGCAGCAAAGCTATTAACTGCCTCAGATCTAAAATCACAGGACCCCAGTTGTGTTGGACTATTAGCCCAGATTAACATGAGCAGTGCAGGGTTACAGGGAAAGATCCAGGGTGGGGGAAGTTGCAGGTAGGTTGTTAATTAGTCAGCTCTTACAAAGAGCCAGCACAGATCCATTGGACAAAATGGCAGTCTTCTGTGTTGTATCATTCACAGATACCAGGGGGCAATTTTCCAGCCTCAATGTAGACCACGCCAATCCCAGAAAATAACATGTGGTCCAAAAAATTGTTTTCGCGCCTGGTACAAAATGGTTTACAATTATCTCAGTCCCTTTCCAGTAGTGCAAACCAGACCATGCCCAGAAAGGATGTGAGGCCGAATTAGATACTTAAAGTAGCATTTAAATATGCATAGCCACTCAACTCTGAACTTTCCCAACTCCCAGGACATTCCAACCTTCAGACGTAATGTGAGACCTACGAGAATTACTACTGGTCTCCACCAGCAGAGACCAGGCCCAATGGTCTGCTTAAACCCCCAGCAAAGAGCTCCCCTTCCCTTGCATGCCCCCATCAAAACCCCCTGCCTTGGCCCCCACTGAGACCACACTCCCACTCAGGCCCCACCCACTGGAGCTGTTCCTAGCACATGGGCATTGCCCAATTGGCACTGCTAGGGTATCAGCTGAGCACTGTCTTGATTTAATTTGATTTGACTTATTATTATCACATGTATTAGTATACAGTGAAAAGTATTGTTTCTTGCAGGCTATAAAGATTAAACATACCATTCATAGAGAAGGAAACGAGAGAGTGCAGAATGTAGTGTTACAGTCATAGCAACGATGCAGAGAAAGATTAACTTATTGTGAGGGAGGTTAATTCAATCTTCAGTCAATTGATACGTGACCTCAGACTTTTGTATCTTTGTCCCGATGGAAGAAGGTGGAAGAGAGAATGTCTGGGGTCTGTGGAGTCCTTGATTATGCTGGCTACTTTTCTGAGGCAGTGGGAAGTGTAGACAGAGTCAATGGATGGGAAGTAGTTTGCATGATGAACTGGGCTTCATTCACAACACTTTGAAGTTTCTTATGGTCTTGCACTGAGCAGGAGCCATACCAAGCTGTGATACAACCAGAAAGAATGCTTTCTATGGTGTATCTATAAAAGTTGGTAAGAGTCATAGCTGACATGCCAAATTTCCTTAGTCTTCTGAGAAAGTACAGGTGTTGGTGGGATTTCTTAACTACAATTTTTGCATGGGGGGACCAGGACAGGTTTTTGGTGATCTGGACACCTAAACACTTGAAATTCACGACCATTTCTACTTCGTCCCCATTGATGTAGATATGTGGGCACTACCTGAACCTAGGGGCTTCAAAGCCTCAGGTAGCCAGAGACAGAACTGGGCATTGCACATTTGGCAGTGTCCACGTGGCACCCTTTCAGTGCTGTATACTCTATGTATATTCTATGCTGTGTTGTTTATGGCAGGGGGAGAGAGAGAAATGCTGTGTTGTATTTGAGGGGGGACAAGGTTTCGAATCACGTCATGGCAGATGTTGAAATTTAAATTCAATAAAATTATCTGGAATTAAGAACCTGATGATGACCACAAAGTCATTGTCGATTGTCAAAAAAACTCATCTGGCTCCCTTAATGTTGTTTAGAGAAGGAAATCTGCAATTTGCTCATCCTTACCCAATCTGGCCTACATATTACTCCAGAACCAGAGAAATGTGGTTGACCCTTAGGCAACTAGGATTTAACAAGCCAGTCAGCGACACCCAAATGAGTAAAAACAATTCCTGTGATGGAAATTCCATGTATATTCCATACTATGTCATACATTTCAGTATTGTATATTCAATGTATATTCTATGCTGTGTTTTATGTTCCAATACTGTGTACTCTATGTATATTTTATGCCATGTTGTATATTTTCAGTGCTGTGTATTGTGTGCTGTATTGTGTATTGCAATGCTGCATATTCTATGCCATGTTGTATATTGCAGTTCTGTATATTCTATGCCATATTGTATATTCTATGCTGTCATATATTACAGTGCTATATATTCTATGTATATTCTATGCTGCGTTATATATTGCATGTTATATATTCAATATATATTCTATGTTGTGTAGTATATTGCAGTGATGCTTATTCTGCGTATATTCTATGCTGTACTGTATATTTCAGAATAGTATGTTCAATGTGTATTCTATGCTGTGTTGTATATTGCAGTGCTGTATATTCTATGCCATGTTGTATTTTGCAGCGCTGCATATTCTATGCCATGTTGTATATTGCTGTGCTGTATATTCTGTGTATATACTATGTAGAAAGAAATTTTGCACAAATGCATGATTAACTGATTTTTGCATTGCAGGAATGTGCAACTTATCCAACACATCGTTGCATCCAGATTCTGGACTAGTGACTGCAGGGGTGCAGTTTAAAGAGCAAAGCAAGGCAATCCAAATGACAGGATTAATTTACTCCTTTATAGTAATTCAGGGAGCCTTGACCACAGAAGCGTTGCCTCTTCAGACAGCGGGAATAGGCAATGCAAGTGATGTGTGAGGGGAAAGTTGAATTTATTTTGTTTTTAATTAAAAGTCATTATTTTGTTTGATTTTCCACCATCCTGAGAGAACGCAGAAAACCAGACGTTGCAGTTTCTGAAGTAGATTTCCTCAGTAGCTATCATAGTGCCATGGGATTCGACTATCACACATCCTTCTCATTCATCAAGGAGAAATAATTTGATGATAAGCGAGTGATGTTTTATTGCCTGTTCTGTGTTTTCATTCCCAATTAATTTCTATGCCCATCATGCTGTTAACCAATGGAAAATGTTGTTCCCTGTTTCTACAGTTTTGTCGGTATCAAAGGCACACCACAGCAGTTGAGGTGCAGACTATAATTCCCTCTACACGTAGATTTGGAGGCACAATCCTTCAACTATTATTCTTTAATTTTGCTCCTTTTGACTCCTCACACTGAGATTGACAATTAGTACCAACCTATGGGACTTCTGTGCGACATACTCACGTCCAGCAGGAACTATAAGTTTATTTCTTGAAGCACTCTTACAGCTGAGAGAGATCCCTCTTGTCATTTTACATTTGATACGATTGGAATAATAATTCAAGACTGGAAACATAATAGCATTCCATAGGCTGGATAACTGAGATTACTGCCCAAGGGTGTTTCATGTTAAGAACTGTAATACCCTGGACAGTTATAGTCCTTTTATCAAAGGAAAGACATACTGGCATTGGAGACAGTTCAGAGAAGGTTCACCAGGTTTGGAAGGATTTTCTTATGAGGAATAGGTTGGGACTGTATTCTTTGGAATTTAGAAAAATGAGAGGCAACATTTATTGAGACATCGAGGGCAGAATTTTACCAGCATGTCTGCCCAAGGTTTGTACAGTTCCACCCAACACCAATGGAGAATGCCATTCTCTGAGCCTCACTCACCTCCGGAATCAGGGTGGCGGTGCCAGTAAAATTCCATAGGATTCTCAGGGGTGTTGACAGGATAGCTGCTGAGAGGTTACCTTCCTTTGTGGAAGACCAAAGGACATAATCTTTGAGTAAAGTGGTGCCCATTTAAGACAGAAGCTGAAATTCTAAGGTGTCATATGAAGTTAGCCTAGATCCTAATTTTTACGTTTGATTTTGGCATTGGTGAGAAGAAAATGTTTCACTCCAGGTATAATTCAAGTGAACCACTAGGAAGCTTTTTTCAAATAAAGTTTATCTAAGAACACGGTTAAAATAAACAAAAATATTCGCATAACTTTTACCAAACACAAGACTTGAACATAATACAAGTATAACTCCTTACAACTAGCTATCTTTGTTGTTAAACACCATCCCACAGATGTCCTTCTACACCCTTTCTCAGACTTGGCACAAAAAGCAAGTATACTCACATGATACTGGATCTTCAGTTTCATAAGACTCATTGGGAATTGGTCCTTTGAATGTTGGATCACATATCTGAGGCTTCTCAGTTTTGGAACTTCCAGGAAACGTCTGGAAAGAGAGAGAGATAGCCAGACAGAGAGAAATTGTTTTCTTCTACCAGCTTCTGGCAGCAATTGAAACAGAATTTAAAACTAGGATATTTTGTGGGGAAAAAATGCCCCAAGCATATCACATGATCTGCCAATCAACCCCAGACAGGCTCCACTCAGTGCTCCCCAAAGACCATTAAACCAAAGAGCACTGCATTAGCCTAGATTAAAAATGACATTGCTTCAACTGTACTACCTGAATAACAATACAGGATACTGGTTACAGACAACACGGTGCCAATAAATTCCAGGTTTTACGAGAAACATCCTGCAGAGAAACATGATTAATATACATATCTTAAATACACAGTATTATCACATGTTATATTATTTAATATCCATCATATTAATAAAAACCTAAATAATTCTCAGATATAAATTTGTCTCTGCAATTGTGCAAAATAGTTAACGAGTCAGCAGACTGGTTTGCACTCAACCCAGTTCAAATTAAATCCCTTCATGTTCACTCAATTTAAATAAAATGCATTCAAAAGTTTTCAGTGCCAATTATTGGTTATTGGTTATTAAGCAATAATTGCTTTTCTTAATATAGGCATATTCTGGAAGCAATATATGAAAGTTGTATGGTTCAGACAAGCAATATTCCTTCTAAACTGTATGGCCATACAGCACTATGGAATGTACACTGTGGAATATACAGTATGCAGTGCACACTATGGAATGTACATTATATGTATACTATGAAATGTATACTATGGAATATATGTTTTGAAATATACACTATGAAATGCACACCATGGATTGTACACTAAGAAATGTACACTATGGAATGTATGCTATGAAATGTACACTATGGAACGTACACTATGAAATGTACATTATGATAAGTACACTATGAAATGTACACTGTGGAATATACTGCACAGTGCAACAATAAGCAGGCATCAGAAAAATAGAGATGACATAAAAACGTCAGGAAAATCCAAGAGATTAGAATATTTCCTGCTGGTTCTGTTGATCGAGAATAAGAGGTCACAGTTTTAGAACATAGAACATAGAACATTACAGCACAGAACAGGCCCTTCAGCCTTCGATGTTGCGCCGACCAATATAAAAAGCAATGCCCCTCCAAACTAAACCATTCCCTTCTCTTCCATATACTTATCAACTAACCTCTTAAACGCCACCAAACTTGGCGCATCTACAACTGCTGCAGGCAGGGCATTCCACTCCCGAACCACCCTTTGGGTAAAGAACCTACCTCTGATATCCGTCCTATAACTATCACCCCTTAATTTAAAGCTGTGTCCCCTCGTGCTAGCTTTTTCCATCCTAGGAAAAAGGCTATCACTGTCCACCCTATCTAAACCTCTAATCATCTTATATGTTTCGATAAGGTCTCCTCTTAGCCGCCTCCTTTCTAACGAAAACAACCTCAAATCCCTCAGCCTCTCTTCATAAGACCTGCCCTCCATACCAGGCAACATCCTGGTAAACCTCCTCTGTACCCTCTCCAATGCCTCCACATCTTTCTTATAATGTGGGGACCAGAACTGCACACAATACTCCAAGTGCGGCCGCACTAGAGTTTTGTACAGTTGCAACATGACGTTGCGGCTCCGAAATTCAATCCCCCTACCAATAAAAGCCAAGACTCCATATGCCTTCTTAACAACCTTCTCGACCTGACTGCCTACTTTCAGGGATCTATGCACATACACACCAAGATCCCTCTGTTCATCTAGACTACTAAGAATCCTACCATTTGCCCTATACTCTACACATTTATTATTTCTGCCATAGTGCATTACCTCACACTTTTCCACATTAAACTCCATTTGCCACCTCTCGGCCCAGCTCTGCAACTTGTCCAAGTCCCTCTGCAAACTATAACACCCCTCTTCACTATCTACCACTCCACCGACTTTAGTGTCATCTGCAAATTTACTAATCCATCCTTCAATACCCTCATCCAGATCATTTATAAAAATTACAAACAGCAGGGGCCCCAAAACAGACCCCTGAGGTACACCACTTGTCACCGAACTCCAAGATGAATATCTCCCATCAACCACCACCCTCTGTCTTCTATCTGCTAGCCAATTCCTAACCCAATTAGCTAAATCACCCTCTATCCCATACATCTGCATTTTCTGCAGAAGTCTTCCATGGGCCACCTTATCAAACGCCTTACTAAAGTCCATATATACCACATCAACCGCCTTACCCCCATCCACCTCCTTAGTCACTTTTTCAAAAAACTCAATGAGGTTAGTAAGGCACGACCTACCCTTCACAAAACCATGCTGACTATCTCCAATCAATTCATTACTCTCTAAATAACTATAAATCCTATCCCTAATTATTCTCTCCAATACTTTGCCCACAAAGTAATTGGATATCCAAAGTTTTAGGATAAAGGTTGGAAGATTTAAAGCAGAGATGAGGAGGAACTACTTCTCTCAAAGGATGGTGAATCTGTGGAATTCACTGTCTCAGAATGCAGTGGATGCTGGACATTGAATAAATTTAAGGACGAGATGGACAGATTTATAATTCATGATGGCTCCAAGTGTTATGGAGAACAGGTAGTAAAGTGGAGTTGAGGCTGAGGGAAGATTAGCTGTGATTGTGTTGAATGGCGGAACAGGTTGGAGGGGCTGAATTGCCAACTTCTATTCTTATGCTCTTATATATTTTAAAAATGATGGGAAAATGTAAGTTGCTTAAGGCAGGATCAGCTTGGCTATGTTAGTGGAACTAGTGCCTTTGATATTTTGATGAGCCTAACAACACTGCAAAGATATATTTACCTATGACAAGTGGAAGACAGTGGGGGATAGGACATGAAAAAAATGTTAAAGATTCAAAGGAAAAGACAAAGGGTGGAATTCTCCCAAAAAATTCCAAATGTCGAATTTGTGTGGAAATTGGAGTAATTCAGTAATTGGAGTTTTTATCTGTGGGAGTCCAGACCAGAATATCTCACACTGTGCGCACTGCAGAGGTCACCTGCATGAGTATTGTTAAGTTTCATAGGGTGGGGCCTATTCCCACTGGAGAGATTGAAATCAGTGCGCTGAGCAAGCCACTGCCCATCTGTTAGTGCTGAGGTTAGTGTGTGCACAGTGGCCCAGCACTCATAGCCTCCTTCTTTGCTGGTCAGCACTGCAACTTCTGCAACACTGGCTCTCTGCCTACCCAAAATCCGATCGCCAGGCCCCCAACCATTCCTCGGCCTAGCCCCAAAACCACACCTCCCTGACTTCCTGGCCTGACCTGATCTCTCCAGCCCATTCCCCCTGATATTTGAGCACCTACTCACAGCCCTGACCCTTCCTCTGTAATTCTGCAACCATACAGCGGAATTACCCTGCCCTCCCCATCAACACCCTCCAGCTGACCCTTCACCAGCCAGCCCTGATCGCTGGCCTCCCTCCTTCCCAGATCAATTCCTAGGTACAGTAGAAGCAGGGCTCCTCCCCCCAACATAGTCACCAATCACCCCCTGGTTTCTGACCCCCTCAGCCTCTCCCCAACCCCCAATCTAGCTGACCCTTCACCAGCCCATCCCTATCACTGGTGTCCTTCCTTCCCAGATCAATCCCTCGGCACAGTAGCAGCAGGGCTTCCCCCCACCCCATACACACTCACCAATTGTCCCCTGATCTCTGCCCCTCTCAGGCCTCACCCCAACCCCTCCCAACCTTGCCACTGTTCGATGTCCAATGGTAGCACCAAGATGCCCCCTGGGCATTGGAGATTTGCCCATTGGGCAGTGCCAGGGTGCCCATGCCCAGGGGCACTATCTCACACCTGACCCCCCTGGGGGCCCTGATTGTCCCCCCCTTCACTTCAGTGGGGCCAGGCTGCGAGTTCCCTGAATCTGGCAGGGTGGGAGATGTTAGTGGACCCAGGGAATTCAAGTCCCGGGCCAGCTAATACCATTTAAATAGTGTGTAAAATGTGTTAAATAGTGTGTCAAATGTTGACCCTGCCTCCTAGCCGACTTTTGGCGTGGCGCAGATGCCATTGGAAATTCAGCCATGGGTGACACAAGCGCAGCGCAAATGCTGGGGGGAAACCCACAATTCTCCCGGCCCACTGCGCTAACTCACCATACAAAGACACATAAATATTTGTCCGTCGGACAATGCAATTGGCTCAGCTCCCAAATGTCCATTTGATTGCCTGGGTGTACAAATTACTCCAAATAGAGAACACTGCTACAAGAAACATAGACAAGAATATGCAAAGGCCACAGCTTATCAGAAATGGCTGAATGTTTTGCCTATCATCTCTCACGAAAGTGTATGGTGACGGAAATATCGCAGTAAAGTAGATGGTGAGCTTTTAGCAGACTTTCAAGCCTGGATTTTGAGGTACCGGTGATGCTGATAGGGAAGGTCGATAGTAAAAAAGATCGAAATGCGCGATCTTTCCAAAGGTAAAAAACAAAATACTGTGGAATCTGAAACAAAAACAGAAACTGCGGGAAAATCTCAACGTCTGTGGAGAGAGAATAGAGCCAACGTTTTGAGTCTGGACGACCCTTCGTCAGAGCTGAAGAGAAAGAAAATAAGATGAGATTTGTACTGTAAAAGGGTGAGGGGAGATCTTGCAGAAGGGTCTCACAAACTGGATGAAGGTGCAATCAGCCAAAGATGATCCGTGCCTCCAGTGCAACATGGCGTGGTTCCAAGTGAAAGAGAGAGAGAAAGAAAGACTGATGGCAGAACTGTGAGCATTTGTTGTCATTGCTGCATTGAATTGCTTGCAGAATCCGTACATGTGCAGAGTAATGGGGGAATCCAGGAGATTGTGTTCTCCAATAGAGCACCCAAGCTGCAATCAATGGAAGTCAATTGAATTGACTGTAACTTCCACTGTTAGTCTTTGGTAAAAACCATCATAAAAGTTGCACCTTGTTGAATTTGGTGTAACAATATTTTTAACAATGTGTCAACTTGATAATTACACCTCACCAGATTCACTGGTCTTGAAATTTTAACTTTATATTCGTGGAGTATCAAATGTTCCTAGTTTTATTTGTTAGAGTTCCAAGTAGCCTTATATAAACATTGCACTTATTGTGAAAATTCCCTAGTCGATACACTCCACACCTGCTCAAGGAGAATTTAGTGCCTAACCATTTTTTAGATTGTAGGAGAAAACTGGAGCACCTAATGTAGAAAACCCACTCAGACACAGGGAGAATGTGTAGTCCCTGCACAGACAGTGGCGCATGCTGGGAATCAAACCCAGGCCCCTGGCACTGTGAGGCAGTAATGCTGACCACCAATAGCAATGCATAAAAGATATAAAATATATCCCTTTTCTTTTCCAAATCTTTGATTTGATTTGATTTATTATTGTCACATATATTAACATAGAATGAAGAGTATTGTTTCTTGTGTGCTATACAGACAAAGCAGGCCATTCATAGAGAAGGAAATGACAGAGTGCAGAATGTAGTGTTACATTCATAGCTGGGGGGTAGAGAAAGATCAACTTAATGTGAGGGATTCAAAAGTCTGATGCCAGCAGGGAAGGAGCTGTTCTTCAGTCAGTTGATATGTGACCTCAGATTTTGTATCTTTTTCCCAAAGAAAGAAGATGGAAGAGAGAATGTCCGGGGTGCATGGGGTCCTTAATTATGCTGGCTGCTTTGCCGAGACAGAAGGAAGTGTAGACAGAGTCAATGGATGGCAGGCTGGTTTGCGTGATGGTTTATGCTTTGTTCATGATCTTTTGTAGTTCCTTGCGATTTTGGGCAGAGCAGGAGCCATACCAAGCAGTGATACAACTAGCAAACATGCTTTCTATGCTGCACCTGTAAAGATTGTCTTTGTCTGTGTGAGTTTACATGTTCTCCCAATGTCTATGTCGGTTTCCTTCTGCAGTCCAAAGATGTGTGGGCTAGGTGGATTGGCCATGCTAAATTGCCCCTTAGTATCAAGGAGATTAATCATAGAATCATAGAACCCTACAGTGCAGAAGGAGGCTCTTTGGCCCATCAAGTCTGCACTGACCACAATCCCACCCAGGCCCCACAATCATATCCTTACATATTTTACCTGCTAATCCCTCTAACCTAAACATCCTAGTACACTATGGGGTAACTTAGTGTGGCCAATCAACCTAACCAGCACATCTTTGGACTGTGGGATGAAACCGGAACACCTGGAGAAAACCCATGCAGATATGAGGAGAATGTGCAAACTCCATACAGGCAGTAATCCAAGCCGGGAATCGAACCCAGGTCCTTGGAGCTGTGAAGCAACAGTGTTAACCACTGTGCTGCTGTGCCGCCCAAGGTAAATTAGCAAGGTAAATATGTGATGTTGTGGTAATAGAGCCTGGGTGGGATTGTGGTCGATGCAGGCTTGATGGGCCAAATAATTCCTTTCTTCAGTGTCAGGATTCTATGATTCCATAGCTGTACCATTCCATAATTCTCTGATTCTTATAGTAATTTGCTTCCTCAGACTTCAGGAGATTAATGTACATTTGAGATTGACATTTTTATTTTATTAAAACTGCTCCTGTAATTGGAATTTAGCACAGACATGATAAAATACAATCCATACAGAGGAGCTGTTTCTCAGTTTCTGAATAATGGAAGAAAAATGTAATTGTCAAATGTATTAAGTTTCTGACACGGTGCAAATTGACTGATTAACAGTTTAAGAATTAGGCAGGTATATTGTGCTTATCATGTGTAAAATAAATGTAAAGTGTGATCATGGTGAATGACTTAATTCGAGAGAAACAGCCAAGAGATTGTAATGAAGTTGAGCTATTTTAAGAAAATCAGCTGTTAATTCTTCATGGTTTAATTTCTTTTGAAACATCAAACTGGACAATTTTTGTAAGTGGTGAGTCAGATTCTATGGCATAGAATTACACAGAAACAGGCCATTCAGCCCAACTGGTTCATCCCAGTGTTAGTGTTTCACTTCCTCCTAGCTAACTTCATCTAAGCCTTTCAGCATATCTTTCTGTCCTTTCTACCTTACATATTTTGCTGGCCTACCACTCAATGCATCTTTTCCTCTCTTCTGAGTTGTCCCCTTTGGGTAAAGAGAATTCTTCTGAATTCACTACTGGGTTCATTAGAAACTGCCTCTAGCCAAGTGGTAGAAAGTTCCAATCTTATCAACTCACTGGGTACAAAATAGACATGTTTTTCTGATCTCATTTTGGGAAAGTGTATCCATAATGAAGTGATTGACAGATTGAGCGGCAAGTTTGAAGGGTGCTACTGTGGCACAGTGGTTAGCACCGCCGCCTCACAGCATCAAGGACCCAGGTTTGATTCCCGGCTTGGGTCACTGCCTGTGTGGAGTCTGCATATTCTCCTGGGTGCTTTGGTTTCCTCCCACAGTCTGAAAGATGTGTTGGTTAGCTGCATTGGCCATGCTAAATTCTCCCTCAGTGTACATGAACAGGCACCAGAGTGTTATGGCTAGGGTATTTCCACAATAACTTAGATGCAGTGTTAATGTAAGCCTACTTGTGACAGTAATAAACAAGTAAGCTCTTCATTTCTTTCAGACTGAAATTTGTGTCCAGGCTAAGCAATGGTTTATTCCTCCGGAAATGTATTTGTCAAGATTGAGTGCACTGCCTGGAGTCATGCCTGTGCAACTAGTAGCACATGGTTAGTATTGCTGGGGTCCCAGGTCCAACTCTGGCCTCAGGTGACTACCTGTTTGGAGTTTGCACATTATTTCTGTGTCTGCATGGCTCTCCTTCATGTGTTCCCGTTTCCTCCCAAAGATGTTCAAGTTAGGCGGATTGGCAGCATTAAATTGTCCCTTAGTTTTCCTAGATTGGATGGATCAGCCACGGTTAACGTGTGGGATTATTGGGATACAGTGGTGCTTCAGGGTATGACATTTTGACAGAGTGTCATTCTATAGAGTCAATGCACCAAATGGTCTCCTCCTGTAGAGATTCTATGAATGTGGCCATCTAGACCAGGAAATAAATTTTAGCACTGAATCCATCCTGCATTTGTAAAGAAAGGAGTAGTACACTGCAGTTAGCCTTAATTTATCTCGATTAAGGCAATTCTAGATTCCTCCTTGGTAAATATGTGTTTTGTAGACATTGAACAAGGATATCATCAGAATCTATCCATGTATAGAACTAGAAAAACTCTTAGTGGTCTATCAGCCCAGTCCCAGAGTTCAAAAGAGGTCAATTATGGTAGCTTTCCCACCCCAAAAGAACATCTGCTAACATACACTTGCCAGTTTAGCTCATGGTACAACTGCCAGTTTCTCATTCCAAAGGTTATATTTTAACAATCCATCTGTAAACTATGATGGAGTACCACTCACAAGGCTAGAATTTATTGTCCGTCCATCATTGTTATCCAGCACTTTCTTGAACCACAACTATCCATATGGTGTAGGTACAACCTCAATGCTATTAAGAAGGGAGTTCCAGGATGTTGATCAAATAACAGTGAAGGAATGGCAATATGGTTCCAGGTCAGAATGGTGGCCAGATTCTCCAGCCATTTATGCCTTACTGCTGCTGCCAGCGAGAACGGAGATTTTGGCGCTCAGTCAAATCTCCATCCACTGTAGCGGGACTGGAGAATCCCAGCTGTGGGGCAAGGTTGGAGAATCCATTCCAGTGTTCTACTTGGAGGAGAGCCTTGTGGTGCTCCAATGCATCTGTAGCCCATGATTTTCTCGGTGCTGCAGGCAACAGCTGGAGGCTCACACTCCGAATCCAGGTTATTAGATCTGCGTAATACTGAGTGCTGTACTGCCAGAGATGCCACCTGAGATGTTAAACTCTGATCCTGCCTGCCCACTCAGGTAGATACAGAAGATTTCAGTACACATTCTGAGGAAGACCAAATGACCTGGCCAATATTTATTCTTCAATCAACATCACTACAATAGATTACCTAGCCATTAATTCATTGCTGTTTCTGGGACCTTGCTCAACAGAAAGTGCAATTTTACAATGACACTTCAAAGGAATTTAATTCTAACACTGAGTTTACAAAAGATGCGATTTAAATTCAACTGTTCTCTTTCTCCTATCGAACTGATGAAAGCACGTTGACTATTCGGATAAGGTACCAGCAGGCAGCCAATACTTGCGGAAAAGTGTGAGGTAATTCACTTTGGCAGGAATAACAAATTTGTAGAGTATAGGGCTAATGGTAGAACTCTTATTAGTGTTGATGAACAGAGGGATCTTGGTGTATATGTGCATAGATCCCTGAAAGTTGGCAATCAAGTCGATAAGGTTGTTAAGAAGGCATACGGAGTCTTAGCTTTTATTGGTAGGGGGATTGAATTTCGGAGCCGCAACGTCATGTTGCAACTGTACAAAACTCTAGTGCGGCCGCACTTGGAGTATTGTGTGCAGTTCTGGTCCCCACATTATAAGAAAGATGTGGAGGCATTGGAGAGGGTACAGAGGAGGTTTACCAGGATGTTGCCTGGTATGGAGGGCAGGTCTTATGAAGAGAGGCTGAGGGATTTGAGGTTGTTTTCGTTAGAAAGGAGGCGGCTAAGAGGGGACCTTATCGAAACATATAAGATGATTAGAGGTTTAGATAGGGTGGACAGTGATAGCCTTTTTCCTAGGATGGAGAAAGCTAGCACGAGGGGACATAGCTTTAAATTAAGGGGTGATAGTTATAGGACGGATGTCAGAGGTAGGTTCTTTACCCAGAGGGTGGTAAGGGTATGGAATGCCCTGCCTGCTGCAGTTGTAGATGCGCCAAGTTTGGTGGCGTTTAAGAGGTTAGTAGATAAGTTTATGGATGAAAAGGGAATGGTTTAGGTTAGAGGGTCATTGCTTTTTCTTAATTGGTCGGCGCAACGTCGAAGGGCCTGTTCTGCGCTGTAATGTTCTATGTTCTAATACTTAGAGAACTGTACATCCCAACATTCATTACAAGAGGAGGAAGTATTTTTTTTAATTTGATTTATTATTGTCACATGTATTAGTATATAGTGAAAAGTATTGTTTCTTCCATGCTCTACAGACAAACCATAGAGAAGGAAAGGAGAGGAGTGCAAAATGTAGTGTTACAGTCATAGCTAGGGTACAGAGAAAGATCGACTTAATATATGGTAGGTCCACTCAAAAGTCTGATGACAGCAGAGAAGAAGCTGTTCTTGAGTCGGTTGGTACGTGGCCTCAGACTTTTGTATCTTCTTCCTGAACGATTAAGGTGGGAGAGAATGTCTGGTATTATACGACTTGGCTTGAGAGAGGCTCGTACAATCCCACCCGAGGGCAATGGAGAATTCCATTGCGCCTGATTCCGGGATGGATGTGGCAGTAAAATTCTGGCCAGTATGTCTAGGGGTGTGTGCAGCCCTTGATTATGCTGGCTGCTTTTCCGAGGCAGCGGGAAGTGTAGACAGAGTCAATGGATAGGAAGCTTGATTGCATGATAGCCTTGATTTTGTTCATGATCCTTTGTAGTTCCCTGCAGTCTTGGGCAGAGCAGGATGTACCAATCTGTGATACAACCAGAAAGGATGCTTTCTATGGTGTATCTGTAAAAGATGGTGAGAGTCGAAGTGGACGTGCTAATTTCCTTTAGCCTCCTGAGAAAGAAGAGGCATTGGTAAGGTTTCTTAAGTACAGCATTGGTGTGGAGGGACCAGGATAAGTTGTTGGTGATCTGGACACCTAGAAGCCTCGACCATTTCCACTTCATCCCAGGAATGAGGACACATGGGGTTTGCCTCCATTTGAATCACCTCATGTTCTTTCCATGTCTGCGTGAGTTTTCTCTGAGTGCTCCAGTTTCCTCCCACAGTCCAAAGGTGTGCAGGATGGGTTAATTGGCCATACTAAATTGTCCCCTTAGTGTCCCGGGATGCGACAGTTGGAGGGATTAGTGGAGTAATTATGTGGGGTGACGGGGACAGGTCCTGGGTGGGATTGTTGTTGTTACAGACTCAATGGGCTGCATGACCTTCTTCTGCACTGTAAGGTTTCTATGGTTCATTCCTCCTTTAAAAAAAATGAAATGCCCATTTCTGAAACAAATTGATATGAAAGAAGAATTTGAGGATTAAATAAACAATGAAAGAAACGCGACGCATTTCCTCTTGATGGACCATAAAATGCAGATCAGCAATCTTTGGAAGACAAGTTTGCTGAGATATATCCAGCCATTTCTAGATTCTGTATTACTAATATGTTAAGAGAATGGCTCAATAAGTAATTTATACATTATGCTTACTGTCAACCCCAAGTTAATATTACTTCACGTATCTCACTTAAATCAAGTGCCTCATGTCAAGCGCAAAGATTAGGTTAGTTCAGCCTATATTAGGCAATAATTATAAACGTTCTTGCTTTAACCAGCTACAAAGCATCCCCCTGTTCTCTCTGGAATTCCGATCTTTATTAAGAAAATGGAATTTAGTAATCTTGCAGCTTTGCAGGTTGGATGGTGTTTATTTAATCCATCCAACAAAAAAAATTATAATATTTAATATTAGCTAGTAAAATATTCATTAGTTTATAATTATATGCTTAAATAACATTCATATGGCCTCTATTCAGGTTCTGACATGACAGCAGCCTACCAAATCTGCCAAACTTCCAGCATTCTATTTAATGTTTCATTTATCAGAATTTATTTTAGAAGAGAAAGAGAAGGAAAATTGAAATTCACAACCCAATCAGGAAAATTGTTTAATCTTTCATTGCCTTTCTTATTGTTCATAAAATTGCTACGCAGGACAATTATTGGTTCAGAATATGTAAATTGACTGTAGAAAAAGTGCCAGTTTTCCAATCGACGTTTAGCAAAAACAATTAAAATGCTTCTTTTTTCCATTTAGGCTTTATCTGGTTTTATATTTTTTTTAAAAATGCATAAAACAATGGCTAGCCTTTGGCAGCATCAGGAGAGCAGAACATGTTTCGTTTTGATCTTAAGGTATATATAATGAAGTTTGATTAAAGAACCCTTGATGAAGATTTTGGTGCCAAAATACATTCAACGCAGGTAACAAGCAACATTCAGAACAGAGATAGCTGAAAGTACCACCCAATATTTTTAAATCTGACCATACATCCACCCCCTTTCAAAATTTTTTTGCAGAAGTATCTGGGTGGTATGGTGGCACAGTGGTTAACACTGCTGCCTCGCAATACCAGGGACCTGGATTTGATTCCAGCCAGGGGTCACAGTCAGCGCGGAATTTACACATTCTCACTGCATCTGCAGGGATTTCCTCCATGTGCTCCGGTTTTTTTCCCAACGTCCAAAGATGTGCAGGTTAGCTGGATTGGCCTTACTAACTTTCCCTTTAGTGTCCCAAGATGTGTAGAGTCGGCAGATTAAAGGGGTCAATCCTTGTGGTGGTAGGCAAGGACCTTGGTGGGATCCTCAGTTGGAGAGCCGGTGCAGACTCAATGGGCCGAATGGCCTTCTTCTGCACTGTAGAGATTTTATGGAAAAAAATCGATATCTAATGCTACAAACTTTGTGATCTTTATTTAACATTCTTAATAATTCTCAGGAGTCACTTTTTGTGTTGTAGAGTTTTAAAGTATTCAGTCATTGAATTCAACAAAATGATTAGCATGCCAAGGCTGAAATTGGATTATTGCCTCAATTGCATTAAGTTTGTTTTATTCATTCATGGGATGTGGGTGTCACAGCTGGGCTAGCATTTATTGATGTGGAGATTTTGGCATTGGACTGGGGTGGGCACATTAAGAAGTCTCACAATATCAGGTTAAAGTCCAATGACTTTATTCAGATCACGAGCTTTTGGAGTGTTGCTCCTTCATCAGGTGAATCCAGCATTTATTGCTCATCCCTAATTGCCTTTATATGAGTGGCTTTTCATTGCTGTAATTCTGGACTCACATGTAGCCCTGACAAGGCAAGGATAACAAATGTCCTTTGCTGAAGGACATAAATTAATGAGGTGGGATTTTAATAACAATGCCTCTGTGGTGGCTATTAGCCCTTTAATTCAAGATTTGATTGAATTTGAATTTCACCTTCTGCTGTGGTGGAATTTGAACCTAGATCTCCAAAGCATTATCCTGGGTCTCTGGATTACGACAGTGGCACAGTGGCATGATGGTTAGCATTGCTGCCTCACAGCACCAGAGACCCAGGTCCATATCCAGCCTCAGTTGACTGCCTGTGTGGAGTCTGCACATTCCCCCTGTGCCTATGTGGGTTTCCTCCCACAGTCTGAAAGATGTGCTGGTTAGATTAACTGGACATGTTAAATTTTTCCTTAGTGTCGGGGGGATTAGCAGGATGAATGAGGATTATGAGAATAGGACCTGGGTAGGATTGTGTTATTACAGGCTCAATGGGCCGAATGGTCTCCTTTTGTTCAAAAAAGAAAAAAAATACTGGTCCAGTGACAATACCGCTGTACCATTCAACATTTCCATGCTGACTGTTACCTGACATCAACCACAATAACTCGCTTTATTATTTTGTATTTTGCAATTGTACATTTTTCATACTGAGCTGAAAGATATTGGATAACAGATAATCTTACTTTAAGCCAAAAGGAAGTGACTAACGGAGTATGAGATCCATATCATGTCTTAGAATGGGATCATTAGCCCAGATGTTACTGTCAAAATGATGGTCAGGGTCATGGTACGTGCCATTATTTAAGTGTAAATGGTCAGAAGCTTCAGACAAGAGGCTGATCTATACAAAAGAAAGGTGGAGGAAGTGATCAAGAAGGCGTATGGTGTACTGGCCTCCATTAATCAAGGAATAGAGTTCAGGAGTCAGGAGATAATGATGCAGCTCTATAAGACCCTTGTCAGACCCCACTTGGAGTACTATACGCAGTTCTGGTCGCCTCCCTATAGGAAGGATGTAGAGGCTATTGAGAGAGTGCAGAGGAGATTTACAAGGATGCTGCCTGGATTGGGTGCCAGGCCTTATGAAGATAGGTCGAGGGAGCGGGGACTCTTCTCACTGGAAAGACAAAGGTTGAGAGGCGACCTGAAAGAGGTTTATAAAATGTTGAGAGGAATAGATAGGGTAGACTCTCAGAGACTATTTCCCCTGTCTGAAATGGTCACTACGAGAGGACACAGATTTAAGGTGCAGGGAAGCAAATACAGAGGGAATGTTAGGGGTAAATTTTTCACTCAGAGGGTGGTGAGTGAATGGAATCGGCTGCTGTCGGAGGTTGTTGAAGCAAACTTGCTGGGATCTTTTAAAAGACTTCTGGATGAGTATATGGAAATGAATGGGACAGGGAGTTATAGATAGGTCTGTGGATTGGTAGATGTGATCGGCGCAACTCGTGGGCCGAAGGGCCTGTTTGTGCTGTATTGTTCTATGTTCTATATTCTATGGCCAATCTCTAATATCCAAAAATTGATGGGATACCCAACTTGCACATCCTGCATTTAAAGTTAAATTGCTGTAAAATTAACACAGGGCATCAACAAGCGCAGATCACAATTTAGAATTCAAAATGCAAGATATATTACTAGTCACAAGAAAGGCTTACATTAACACTGCAATGAAATTACTGTGAAATTCCCCTCATCACCACACTACAGCGCTGGTTCGGGTCAATGAGCCTAACCAGATATGTGAAAAAGGCAGCTTTCTGTACTGTTTATAATTGAAATACATTGGATATCACAATATTGATACAAACTCAACTCATTGGCAGTAAGCTAAGTATTACCATTACAAGCACAAATACTTTCTCAACGATACGAACAACATTTTACTTTGAAATGTTACAGCAAAAGTCATGGTCCAAGATGTTGTACTGCCATCCATCAGCATTGACAATGTAACGCTGGAAGTTGTTGAGAGCTTCACATATCTAGGGATCTGCCCATTGTCTGCCCCTTGCCCGCTCTGATTCCTGTGGCGTGTGGTGAGATTAAATTCCAGCCCTAAACTCCACAATCACCAGCAATCTGTCAATTTCTGTTCAGATTAACACATGCATCATCAAACTTGGACATAATCAGCTCTTATGTCCAAGCTGATTCATAGAGTATGGAACAACAGCAACCTAACTGAGAACATCAAACTGTGAAGCTACCAAGCCCAAATCCTCAGCACACTCCACTAATACGGTGAGATTCAGTCAACATCACGCACAAAAATCTAAATGTGCACAGATGAATCAAACTAATAACAGAGATTTCAAAGAACAAAGAACAACACAGCACGGGAAACAGGCCCTTTGGCCTGTCCTGAGACTGCAATTTCGATGTCCTGAGACTGCACAATTTGGCTCAATTTAATGCTTTTATTCTTTCATGTGACCTGAGCATTGCTGGTAAGGTCAGTATTTGTGCCCATCCCTAATTGCCCTTAAGGTGGCAGTGAGTTGTCTTTTTAAACCATTGCAGTCCATCTGGTGTAGATATGCCCACTGTGCTATGAGGTTTAATTTTATAGTACCAGGGAATGTCATCAAGCACTCATTCCACAAAAGGGTATCAGGGAACATCCTTACACACTTTGTGCTCCAAATGACAATTGCATATTTAGAGTGATTCCCGGACAGATCATCCCACACCCAAGTCACCTGGCCCATTTCCTTAAAGGGAACATACACGGCAATCAAGTTGGCACGGTGGCACAGTTGTCAACACTGCTGTTTCACAGCAGCAGGGACCCAGGTTCAGTTCTGGCATTGAGTCACTGTCTGTGTGAAATTTGCACATTGCCACCATAGGTTTCCTCTAGATGCTTCAGTTTCTTCCCACACTCCAAAGATGTGCAGGTTAGGTTGATTGGCCATGCTAAATTGACCCTTACTCTAGGGGAACTAGCAGAGTGAATACATAAGGTTACATGGATAGAGCCTGAGAAAGATTATTGTCAGTGCAGGCTTGCTGGGCCGAATGGCCTCTTTCTGCACTGTAGGATTCTATGATTTCAATCAAGAGGAACTGAAGGAGGGGTGATACAGTTTGAAGGTTGGACTGAGCATAGTTTTTTTTTCCCCTGTGTGTTAGTTTATTGAATAAATCAACTTAACTTTCAGTTCAGACGTTGACTCACCTGCGATGCATCTTCCGTTTTTTAGTAGTATTTTCTGTTCTTTTATCTCTGTCCATGAAGTTTTAGTGTTTGAATTTTAGATCTAAGGTTGAGATCATGAATAAGAATTTTGGATTTGGCTGAAGAATGACTGTGTCCTCAAAAACCGTCGTGTCCCAATCTAAGGAGACGTTTGCTGTCCTCCAGCAGGGAGGCTGGTGTAAAATTAACGCAGAGCATTGGTAAATACAGATCACAGTTTGTAATTCAAAATGCAAGATATATTATCTGCTCTATAGGATGTGAATACAAAATGGAATTTCTCTAGGAGAACGTTAGCCAAGTTATATGTGAAATGAAATCACACAAGGCAGATTGTGGCAGGAAAAGAGGGACTGACTTGTCAATAGTAAGGTCTTCAAGCCCAGGTTTCATAAGACCATAAACATAGGAATCAAATTGACCAATTTGCTCATTGAGTCTGCTGCAGCATTAACAGAGGTCATAGGTGATCTGATGTGATAATTTTCAACATTCCCCCTCTTATCTCCATAATCCTTAATCCCTTTACTGATTAAACATCTATTTATCTCAGCCTTTAACCATGGCAATTGATTTATTTATTCCTCTCTTGGGATGTGAATGTGCCTGACAAAGCCACCATTTGTTGCCCATCTCTAATAGCCTTTGAGAGTTACACGCACCTCATTAGGAACAACTGCGATTAGAAGTTACTGCAAAATCCCGAGCAGTGTGAAATGAAGCATAGAATTGTTTCATGGCAAAGATGGCTATTACATTCATTAAAATCACAAGTGGACTTATATTAAATGAAGTTACTGTGAAAATCCCGGCACCTATTTGGGTACACTGACGGAGAATTTAGCACGGGCAATGCATCTAATCAGCATGTCTTTCAAATTGTGGAAGAAAGCCACAGCACCTGGAGGAAATCCATGCAGACACTTTGATCTTGATTTGATTTGATTTATTATTGTCACATGTATTAACAGACAGTGAAAAGTATTGTTTCTTTCATGCTCTACAGACAAAGCATATCATTCATAGAAAAGGAAAGGAGAGAGTGCAGAACGTAGTCTTACAGTCATAGCTGGGGTGCAGAGGAAGATCAGCTTACTGTGAGGTAGCTCCATTCAAATGTTTGATGGCAGCAAGAAAGAAGCTGTTCTTGAGTCAATTACATAACCTCAGACTTTTGTATCTTTTACCCAATGGAAAAGGATGGAAGAAAGACACTCTGGGGTGTGTAGGGTCCTTGATTATGCTGCCTGCATTTCCCAGTCAACAGGAAGAGTCGACAGAGTCAATGGATAGGAGGCTGGACAGAACGAATATGCAAACAGACAGTGATCCAAGCTGGGAATCGAACCCAGATCCCTGGCACTGTGAGGCAGCAGTCCCGCCCCAAAATGCAACTGAGGCTAAAATGTCAAAGTGAAAAGGCAAATAGAAGCTGACAACAGACAGCCAGAATGTTGACCTCTGTAAGGAGAGGATAAGTGAACATTTCAACTGAGGCTCCTTCTGCTGACATTTTGCTTCAAATCCTGGCTGAACCTGTGCATTTTTTTGTTCTGATACTAATCTTTTTTACTTAAGTATGTTTTGCTTTACACAATGTCAAGCGTGGCGATGAAAGAGACAAGATGCCAGTGTATCAGCTATTATTCTTCCAATTGCTCAGGACAGTTGTGCTGTGTTTGCGTTGGCACTGACATCATGGGCCAGCAGGCTGAAGCTGTGCTGACGTATGCATTTAAAGCTAAAACATCTGTTTGCTTTTCGAGAAACTGCACTTATTTGGTACTTCAAAGCACATCGATCGAGACACTTGGCCTAACGTGGTGTACCATTTGGACCCAGTGTTTGATTATCATTCGACTCCACTGCATTCTGCGACAGCGTGGAGGTACTGCTGCCTCACAGCGCCAGGGAGCCATGTTCAATTCCCAGCTTGGGTCATTGTCTGTGTGAAGTATGCGCATTCCCCCTGTGTCTTCGTGGGTTTTCTCTAGGTTCTCCGGTTTCCTCCCACAGTCTGAAAGATGTGTCGATCAGCTGCATTGGCCATGCTAAATTCTCCCTCAGTGTACCCAAACAGGCACCGGAGTGCAGAGACTCAGGGATTTTCACAGTAACTTCATCGCAGTGTGAACATTCACACACATATCACATGAATGAATAAACTTTAAAGCTTTAAAAAACACAAAGGAAGTCCATCATTTTCTGGTCTGAGCCTGGCAGGTTCCTTCCTGAGTAACCCTCCGATTATCGACTAGTCAGAAAGGAATCATCTTGTGAAAGCTCCAAGCACCTAGGGATGAAATGCTTCATCCAGCTCACCATGATCGAGGCACTGCCAATCCCATTCGACAGTAAGGAAACCTCCCTTCGACATGTCTACTTCTTCAGGCACCAGGTCTTCATCTGCCTGGCCAGGAAGGAGTGTCACAACACCAGGTTAAAGTCCAACAGGTTTATTTGGTAGCACAAGCCACTAATTTTCGTAGCGCTCCTCCTTCATCATGACTCACCTGAGTGAGTTAAGAAAACCGACCAACGCCTCTATTTTCTCAGAAGACTAAGGAAATTTGGCATGTCTGCAACAACCCTTAATAACTTTTACAGATACACTGTAGAAAGCATTCTTTCTGGTTCTATCACAGCTTGGTGTGGGTCCTGTTCTGTCCAAGACCACAAGAAATTACAAAGGGTCATGAATGAAGTCTAGTCCATCATTCAAACCAGCCTCCCATCACTGATGCTGCCTACATTTCCTGCTGCCTTGGAAAAGCAGCCAGCATAATCAAGGACCCTACACACTCTGGACAATTTCTCTTCTACCTTCTTCCATCGGGAAATAGGTACAAAAATCTGAGGACACATAATCCATGGGCCAAAAAGCCTTTTCTGCCCTATAGTATTATGTGATTCCGTACCAAACGACTCAAGAACAGCTTCTTCCGTGCTGCCATCAGACTTTTGAATGGACCTATTTCACATTAAGTTGACCTTTCTCTCCATCCTAGCTATGACTGTAACACTACATTCTGCACTCTTTTTCTTCTCTATGTACGGCTTTGTCTATATAGTTCACAAGAAACAGTGCTGTTCATTAATACATGTGACAATAATAAGTCAAATCAAATCAAATCTTTTTTCGACAGTTTAATTGCAGTTGCCGGGGATATTAGATCTCACGTGTCTGCAACCTGGAAGTTTGAATGTTGTTCAAACAAGGCTGATAGCGAACCTCCCTGGCCCAGTCCTAAGGCAGCTTATTATTCACAAGTTTGACTTTAATCGGATCCTACAGCTACGAACAGCTGTCTGATGCTCCAGTAGCTAATTTGGCTTTGTGGATTGAAGCTGTAAACTCATTTAAAGCCAAGCGCTTTGATAGCTGCTCCAGCTGTTCCGCCACTAGCCTAATCTAGCTGTTGTGCTACCTTGCTTTTGGCAAATTTTGATAAATTTAGTACGTGGTGAGAGTTTTCTGTGCTCATTTGAATTTCAGCACAAAGTGGAGAAAGGGTTTTTGAATAGCAGAGAGAGTGTCTTTCTTCCTACCGTGGTGGTACCTGATTCGCATCTCCATGACGACGAGTCTTGCCTACTAGTCTCAGATTTTGTCAATTTTCAGGCTTGCCCATGAGTTATTTTTTTCAAAGAATGAGAAACACGTGTGGTGAGGTTTCTATGGTTACAGCCGTGCACTTCCTATTGATCTTAATTGCAAAGCTGACCACGCTCACACTTTGGTGAAATAGTACCAAGCACGCTTCCATACCTCAGCATGAGTCAACCCTGCCCACCACAACGGAAGAGAAAGAGTGAGTGAACTAAATCAGAGAAGAAAATGGAGGAAGGGCAAATAGCTCATCAAATTAATCTTCCAACAATATTTGAACAAATCTGCACAAGGCTCCTGATTCGCCTTTGTCAAAATATTGCCATAACCTCACTCGAATTAATCAAGCTGAGCTCCCCTGATAGATTAGTAAACTGATCCACCGAGGTTAACTGATCACAAGGCATCAAATTCAGTTCCCTGGAGTGAAGAAGGAGCAACACTTCGAAAGCTCATGCTATCAACCAAGCCTGTTGGGCTTTAACTTGCATTATGAGCCTCTTTACTGTGCTTACCCCAATCCAACGCTGGCATCTCCACATCTGCAATCTCAGCGAATAATAGGCCTGTAATTGGCCTCTGAGCCCAAGAACCTGGGAGGAAATCGATTTGAATCCATTGCAGTAACATTGACAGGAAGCACATGTGGAGCAAAAAGTCCGGGCTTCCCCACGACGGTCCAAAAACCCACTGATACTCATCATCAAGGCCTGAATTTTGACATCAATGCGGGCGTCTGAATCGGAATTATGCAGGGACACAAAACGGCAACCCCCACCTAATTTAGCACCGCAACCCCAATGCTCATTTTTAATGAGTGCAGCTCAGAGTGGAATTAATTCTCCAGAGAGTCATCAATTCAATGATTCCCATTGATGTGACATGACACTGGTGGAGAAAAAAGATCGTGAAAGCTCTGGTGAAACAAAGTTGTGTCCTTTGGCACAACTTTTAATGCTGCATTTCATCTTATAGAATTATAGAATCATAGAAACCCTACAGTGCAAAAAGAGGCCCTTCAGCTCATCGAGTCTGCACCAAACACAATCCCACGCATTCCCTACCACCATATCCTTACATATTATACCACTAATCCCTCTAACTTACACATTCCTGGACACTAAGGGGCAATTTCTTAGCATGGTCAATCAACCTAACCTGCACATCTTTGGACTGTGGGAAGCAACCGGAGAACCTGGAGGAAACCCATCTTAGATCTGAAATAAATATCAATTAACAGGATTTGCCAATCTTAATAATCAGAAGAGCCATTTCTAAAATGTTGTTAAAATGCAATATCTTAAGAACTGCCCAAGTACAGTTAGAAGTCTCACAATAAATTCCAATGAATTTATTTAAAGTTCAATTAAATGATTCCAAACAAACCTGCTGGACTTTAACCTGGTTTTGTGAGACTTCTTACTGTGCCCACCCCAGTCCAATGCCGGCATTTTCACATAGTGCTCAAGTACAGTCAGGTATGAACAGCCATTAGCATCACACCCACTATTTTTGTGTTAGTTCTCTGAAACAGCAAACTTGGCTACTCCCACTACTCCCTTTTCCCCGTAGCCCAGTGAAATCTTTTTTTTTCAGATAATTGTATAGATAGTTAGAAGTTTTTTCTCCCCCAGGGTTAAAATGACAATTACAAGGGGGGCACAAGTTCAAGGTAAGAAGGGAAAGGTTCAATAGAAATGTGCAGGAGAAGTTTTTTTACAGAGGGTGGCGGGAGTGCCTGAAATGCACTGCCAAGTAATGTTGTTGAGGCAGACACATTAATGGCATTTAAGACTTATCTGGATAGACAAGTGAACCAGTGGGGATACACATGGCTGGTCTAGATAGGACAATGTGATCAGTGGGCCAAGGAGCCTGTTGTGCTTTACTGCTCTTTGTTTCTTTTAAGTGCCAATGATAATGAAAAAGAAGACACATCTCAACAATATTTTAAAGGTTTTTACTAAAGTAAAATTTGAATATTACAATCTTCACAGTAATATAGTTTTCAAATATAGTGAAAACTCAAAATAGATTTTTTCATCAGTATTGCAAATTCTGCAAAGGGATATAATTCAAGTTTAAAACTTAAATTACTGAGCATACCAATGTTTTGTCCAGCAGTGTATTGGTGCAGGAACAGATTGGAGTGCCCCCAAACCTGCACTTTCAAGTGATTAATATTTAATATTAAAATCCTGTAAAAATGACTCAGATCCAATCACAAATTGGGTCTTCCCTGCTACTGATAGGCTCACCAATGAGCCAGCAGCAGTGGCGTGTGAACAGTCATTAAGATTGCACCCATTATCTTTGTTCCCTGCAACAGCAACTTGGCTACTTCAACCAGGTGACCTTTCCCTGTCACCCAGTGAAATCTATTCTCTTCAGATAAGTACCTGCTCCCTTTTGAAAATCTCAATTAAACCTGTCTCCAACTCACGCTTAGGCAATGAATTCCAGGTCCAACCCACTGACCCAGGTTCGATTCCAGGTTTGGTTCACTGTCTGTGCAGAGTTCACACATGTTCTCCCTGGCAGGAACATTACCACCTTGGGCGAGGGTCCAACAACAGAAATCTCTGTTGACCTCAGGCGGGAATTTCCAGTCTTGCCCAAGCCAGGCCGAAAGATCCCACCTCCGTGGGTTTCCTTCAGGTGCTCCGGTTTCCTCCCGCAGTCTGAAAGACATACTGGTTAAGTGCGTTGGCTGCGCTAAACTCTCCCTGTGTAACTGAATAGGCACTGGAATGTAGCGACTTGGGGATTTTTACAGTAAATTCATTGCAGTGTTAATGTAAGCCTACTTGTGACACGAATGAATTAACTTTTCAAAATAAACTTTGAAACTTTTGCATAAAAAGATTTTTCCTCATGCCGCTTCTGTTTCTTTTGTTCATTACCTCAGGTTTTTGAACCTTTCTCTGCATTCACACTTTCCAGACCCCCGTGATTTTGAACATGTCGAACAAATGTCCTCCCAACATTTCCTTGGCCCAGGGGAACAACCCCAGCTTTGTTAATCTGTCCATATAAATCTCTCATCATCAGAATCATTCTTCTCTGCGTCTTTCCTAAAACTTTCCCATCCTTTCTGCTGAGGCTGAACAAACATTTTGCAAAGATTCATAACTTATTTTTGTACTCTCTGTCCCTACGCATAAAAAGCATTATTCAATCGAATTTATTAACTGCTTTTTCAACTTGTCCTGCTGCCTTCAATGATTTATGCATATGTACACCCATGTCCCTCTGCTCCTGAAATTCATCTAGAATTATACCCTTCCGAAAGATGTGCTATTGGGTGCATTAGCCATGCAAAGTTCTCCCTCAGTTGTCCGGTAACTAAAGAATTTTCACAATAAATTCATTGCAGTGTTGACGTAAGCCTACACTAGTAAATAAATTAAACTAAACTAAACCAAAATTAAACTTTATTTTATGCCACCTCTCTTCTTCTGTTCAAGCTATATCCCTTTACACTTCTGATATGAAATTTCATGTGCCACAATTCTTCCTCTTCCACCAGCCTGTCTATATCCCTTGAAGTCTATCATTAACCTTCTCAGGGTTCACAACACTGCCAAGTCTCGCATCATTTCAAATTTTGAAATTGTGCCCTGTACAGTCAGATCTAAGTTATAAATATCAATTAAAAAATCAGTCCTCCCTCCATGCACTGTTCCCCCAGTCAGAAGTAAGTCAAGTCTTCTGTAATTCATGCTTTTATTAGGATTGAATTGTATAAATAAACTTGCAAAATGGAATTCTAGCTATGTGAAGGACTAATGTTTCAAAAATCCACATGGTTTGAAATAAAATGCCAACTGGAACGAATATTTTTTCACTAAAAAGCATAGTTTTACTGACATTTGGGGACTAAAATGATTGATAATTAAGAAAACAATGTAATAGTAGACTTGATATGGGAAACGTTTATTTCAAGATCCTGCACTTCACTATTTCTCATTACACCATTGGCTGTAAAGTCGACTAAAATGTGACAATAATCTACTTACTATGGGAACTGTTATCTATAAAGCATCCTTGAGTTCAGGTCTGAAGCTGACAAATTGTACTTCTTCCAAAAATTAAAGGTTTTGGTACAAATTTATTGTTGTGTTCCTAGTTGGAACAAGGTCACTTTAAGAGTTTGATTACGTGATGTATTGATGATGTCATTGGCTGTTTGGGCAGGCAAACAGGACTAGGATTTTGAGAGTAATCGACTCCGCACCAGAAATCAGCGCAGAGCTGATTTCAATATTCAAATCATGATTTCCATTTCATTAGCGGGCCCAGAACAGAAGTCTCTCAAGCACAGTTCACAATTGCTTCACACTAATGGGGAATAGGCAGGCCGACCCTATTGGAGTGAAGAGAGGCCATTGAAGCCTCCAAATAAAGTCAGGGGTAAGGAGGGTTACAACTACAGCAGTGCCAGCCTGACTCCCTGGCACTGCCCACCAGGCATCTGGGATTGCCAAAGGAACAGGACTAGAGGGAGTGAAGCCTATTGGAGTGGGCCTATTAGAGAGGCAATCAGTAGGAGTGAGGTGATTCCTATTGCCACTCTACACAGGGATCAGATGCTAAGGGACAGAGGGCAGTGACCTGGGCTAGCCATCTGTGTTGTTAGCAGGACAGCTCATGGGGAAGCAGGGGTGGCAGCGGTCAGGGAGATCAGGACAGGGCAGGGGAACATTGGGGCTGGCCTGCAGAGGTCTGGGAGACCAGAATTGGAGGGAGTGGGTGTCGGAGGGGTAGCGTTGCGAGATCAGGGGGCTAGCCAGCGATCTGCAGCTGGTAATGAGAGGCAACTGCACATGCACTGATCTCTATGCTCACAGATTGATGCACGTGCAGTGGCCCACTCAGCACTATACTGCCAGCCTCTCGGTTGGCAAAAAGCCCCGTCTCCTGATTGTCAGAGAGATTTGCACTGAGGCATTCTATGATGCACAGAGTGTCAGAGATTCAATCTGAAAATCACACCAAGAAAATCGACCCATTTTCACATGAACTGGAGAATTCTCTGTTAAATGACCGCATTTATCACTGACTGTGAAAGAATTCACCAGATTTGATCATCATTGCCTTTTAGGCAGATTGAGGTGCACCCAGGTCGAGGCATAGTGAAAAATCCAGATATGGCTAGCAAAAGATGCCTAGATTTTTGCCCGATAGACCAATCTAGTCTCCAATCATCCTTCAGCTAACTATGAACTTGCTGTTATCGTCTACATTTAAAGTTCAGAATTTTTGTTTTGTTTCAGAAGTTCTCTTTAATATGGATGCAAATTTAATTCCTGAGAACAGATTTTCAGAAAAGAGAAATCCTCCTCAATTTGTGAAAACTTGCATCTGTGCTTTTCTTACCTCTTCTCTTGGCTATTCCAATGCACTCCTGACTGGCTGCTCACCTTTTATCCACCATAAATCTGAGGCCTTCTAAAACTCTGCCAGCCATGTCCTATTTGGCACCAAGTCCCAATCATACATTACCTCTGTGCCTGCTGATCTAAAATGGCTGTCTTTAAGTCTTAGTTTAAATTCTGATCTTTGTTTTCAAAGCCTTCCACTGCCTTGTCCCTTAGAATCATAGAAATCATAGAATCCCTGCAGCGCAGAAGAAGGCCATTTGGCCCATCGAGTCTGCACCGACAACAATCCCACCTCGGCTCTATATCTGTAACTCCACATATTTACCTCACTAATCTATGCACCCTGGAACGCAAAGGGGCAATTTATCATGGTCAATGCACCTAACCTGCACATCTTTGGACCGATGAGGAAACCAGAGGAAACCCAAACAGACACAGGGAGAACATGGAAGTTCCATACAGACAGTGACTCAAGCCAGGAATCGAGCCCGATATTGTGCTGTGAGGCAGCAGTGTTTACCACTGTGCACCTCTGCTGCTGAAATCCCCTCTAGCGCCACAACTTCTGACATACTAATTCTGCTCTGATAATAGAATCAAAAAATCCTTACAGTGCAGAAGAGGCCATTCAGCCCATTGTGTCACATATTTGCCAATGGTAACCCATCTAATCGGCACATCATTGAATATGAAGGGGCAATTTTAGCGTGGCCAATCCACCTAACCGGCACATGCTTTGGAGTGTTCACCCAGTGGAAACATGGGGAGAAGTTGCAAACTCCTCAGTCATCCAAGGCCAGAATCGAATTGAACCCAGGTCCCTGGCACTGTGAGGCAGCAGTGTTAACCACTGTGCCACCATGCCACCTCAAAATTCTGCCTTGATACTTTCTTGCTTGTCATGTTGTAATGTTAGGGGGTGCAAGGTAGGTGAATATTGGTCGTAGGATAAAATATCAACAAAGGCCGATTGAAAATGTAGAGAAGCTGTGCTTTACACAAAAAAAGTTAAGAAAACAATGGGGGTGAGAGCATGTCTGTATCAAATTTTTAAAAAATACATCTCATTCATGCCAAGTTATTTATAGTCCGTGGAATGCTTTTGATATATTTTAATGGCAGTGTTCAAGGATTTGGTAACAGTGTTCACATTGGAGTACTTCCAAGAGCTATTTTATGTTTTAGTTATTAAATGTTCTTCGTGTCTGATCCCACGGGCCAGTGTGGCACGCTGAAGGGAATCAGTAGAGCAAAGCTTGTCGACTCTGGATTTGTAAAAGGAGCCTTGGTGTAATTGTATATACTGTTGCTGGTGTTCAGCTAGCTGCACTCCCGACAAGAGACGGAGCAACAGTCTAAAGTTGGGTGAGACTGGAGGTGGTGGAGTGGGTGGGGGGGGGGGGGGGGGGGGGGGGGGGGGGGGTGTCCATGGTAACCCAAAGAAAGAGGGCAGACCTGAGCTTTTCAATCATAAAACAAAAATGTGAAAATCCAGTCATTTTTATACAAACGTTTAAGGGATTTGACAGGCTGCCCAATTTTCAACATTATGTACAAGCCAGAGTGTCTAAACGATGGAGATGTGTGTCATAATTCACCGGCGCGGAATGGGACCACTTGCTGGGAGAGGCTAAAGGGGGAAAGTGAACCTGTTGGAGAACCACCAGCTTCAATGAGGAACCCCACACATCAGATCCCGGCTTGTAGCTGCAACGGCCCCAAACGTGATACTTTTATCTTCGACCTTTGACCTTGACATCTGGAAACTCTGTTCCAGTCCGAAACAGGGAAGTTTTCTTTTCCAGTTCAAATACGTTATAGATTGAAACCCTTCAAAGATCAACAATGAGCAGCTCCTCTGAATACAAACTACCTTTTTATACTGGTGCACTTGGAATGAACTTTAAAATGTGGAACATTTGTGTCGGAAGTGCGTCAACTCCAAACTCTTTGGGAGAAGATAATAAGACGTTAGGAGGCCAGAAGACTGGCATGGTGTTTCATCGCCTGCACGGGCTCAGGAATGAGCCCAGATAAACATCTCCGAGGGGTGCTGAACATTATAAAGGTCCAGTCCCTTTGAACCTTTTAGATGTTCCAATTGTAATTGACATCAGTCAGACTGCCAGAATAAACAGGCCGTCAAACAAAGTTCACGTCTGAAATGAGCTTTTTTTAAACAATCGTTCCTTTTCTTCTTCACTTTCTCATACATTCAGTTTTTGTATAACTGAGACTCTTAAAAGCTCCTTATGTTAATGATCTGCTTTTTTTATTTCCTTAATACCAACCCCCCTCCCCATCTATGCTACCTAACAAACTCAGTGGTGTTCTTCTACTCAATATAGAATGGACGGCATGGTGGCACAGTGGTTAGCACTCCTACCTCACGGTGCTAGGGACCTGAGATCAATTTCTGGCTTGGGTCAGTGTCTGTGCGGAGTCTGCACATTCTTCCCGTGTCTGCGTGGGTTTCCTCCTACAGTCTGAAAGACGTGCTGGTTAGGTGCATTGGCCACGCTAAGTTCTCCCTCAGTTGTACCCAGACAGGCGCTGGAGGGTGATGACTGGGAGATTTTCACAGTAACTTCATTGCAGTGTTAATGTAGGACTACTTGTGACATTAACAAATAAACTAAACCAAACTGCACAAGGTTTGGTGTAAACCACAAAATAAAGCGGATTACAGATTGTGGACAAATGAATCAAGCTCAACATAATTGGCAAAGGGTCTCGTAATAAAGGAAAAATAACCTTAAAGGAATTGAGCATTATGAACGTTATTATATTGCCATATAATTGTCATGGTTATATTATAAATGTTGTATTAAGGGTGGCGTAGTGGCCCAATGGTTAGCACTGCTGCCTCACAGCAACTTTGACAGGGATTCAATTCTTGGCTTTCGTCACTGTCTGTGCAAGTTCTTCCTGTGTTTGTGTAGGTTTCTTCGGCTGCTCCCACAGTCTGAAAGACGTACAGGTTAGCCATTTTGGCCATGCTAAATTCTCCCTCAGTGTATCCAAACAGGTTCCAATGTGTGGGACTCTGGGATTTTCACAGTAACTTCATTGCAGTGTTAATGTAAGCCTACTTAAAGTGTTTGAAGTCTTTAAAGTTTATTTATTGATAACGATAGGCTTACATTAACACTACAATGGGGTTACTAAGAAACTCCTGATAATAAATCGTAAACTTGATCATGAAACTTGATACTATTCATAAAGAACTAAGAACTAATTGTTATGTGAATATTTCTCCCAGAATGCCACATTCAAGAGAGGCGATGCCTCATGGTATTATCACTAGATTATTAATCCAGAAACTCAGCTAAAATTCTGGGGACCTGGGTTCAAGTCACGCCACAGCAGATGGTGGAATTTGAATTCAGTGAAACAATTCCACATCTGGTATTAAGAATCTATTGAAACCATTGTTGATTGTTGGAAAACCCATCTGGTTCACTAATATCCTTTAGGGAAGGAAATCTGCCATCTTTGCCTGTTCTGGCCTACACCTGACTTCAGATCCATGGCAGTATGGTTGACTCTCTACTGCCCCCAGGCAATATGGATGGGCAATAAGTACTGGCCAGCTAGCAATGCCTGTGTCCCATGAATGAATAAAAAAATTATTGTCTCGCTGCAGTCATGTGCTGAAAAATAATGCATTTTTCTGTCAATCCACGTGGAGGGTGGCAAGAAATGCACTTGAGGAAGCTCTAGGATGTCTTAAATGTGATTATTTCTAATTTATGGGAACCATAAAGCTTGGACTTCAAATATGGTCTGAAACTTTTATGTGACAAATGAAGACTTTAAATAACTATTGTCGACTCCAGTATTTAGCAAAGGGTGCCTGAAGAATTGAGATTGAGTTCCAACCTGTACCTGACTCCAGCTGAGCAACTGCTTTTCTGGGGTTTGTCAGTATGATAACCATCACCAGTAAGAGAGGATCCAACCATCGCCCTTGACATTCAAGCACATTACCATTGCTGAATCTCCCACCATTGATATCCCAGGGTACCATTGACCAGAAACACAACTGGACTGGTCAAATAAATATGATGGCTACCAAAGCAGGTCAAACCTAGGAATTCTGAGTTGAGTAACTCAGCCCCTAACTCTCCAAAGTCTATCGATCATCTACAAGGCAGGAGTGTAATGCAGTATTCTCCACTTGACAAGATGGGTGCAGCTTCAACAACACTCGAAAAACTCAACATTATCCAGGACAAAGCAGCTCGCTTGATTGCTATACCTTCTGCAAACATTTAATTGTTCCACCACTGATGAATTGCGGCAGTGTGCACCATATGCGAGATGCACTGCAAGAACTCATCAGGGTCTTTTCAACAGCATCTTCCAAACCCACAATCACTACCATCTAGAAGGATGAGGGCTGCAGATACTTGGGAGCACCACCACCTTGAAATTCCCCTCCAAGTCACCATCCTGACTTGGAAACATATTGGCCATTTCTTTGTTTTTGCTGGGTCAAAGTCCTGGATTTCCCCCCCTAACAGCACTGTGGGTCAACCTACACCACAAGCTCTGCTGTAGTTCAAGACATCTGCCCGCCACCACCTTTTCAAAGGCAATTAGGGATGGGCGATAAATACTGGCCGCACCAGCAGTGCCCACATCTCATAAGTGAATAAAAAGAATGGCTATCTGAAATTCAGTACGATTGAAAGTATCAGCTTTGACAGCTTACTGGAGACAATAAATGGACGATCTTACCTTGTTGTCCCACTGCTCAATGAACAGGTCAAGCCAATAAGATTGCAAAACAGGCAAAAAAATCGGGCTTGCTGCTGGTTTCTCACCTATTGTGATTTTGCCAGCTCGGGATATCCGGTGAGATAATTAGATTATAATATTTAAATCCATTTAAATGTAGATTTAAATATTATTAGTGAGCCTAGGGCTATCATCTAGGCTCAATTGCCTCAGCTGCCTCTTCGGGGAAGGTCCTCTCCAGTGAGGATCACATATGGTCCCCATCAACGGGATCTGTCATGATGATCTCACTGATAGGACTGGACACAAGGCTCCCCAGGAGGTCAGAGTCAAAGGGAGAGTGCCCCTTAGGCAGTACCAATATGGTAGTGCCCGCCTGGCACACTTGCACTGCTCACTGGGCACACTGGCGCTGCCAGTCCAACTCACTGGCAGTGCCCACCAGGCAGATTGATTGGGCCTATGTGGAAGAGCCTAAGGGGTGCTGGGTGAGGAGGTAGCTGTATAAAGTGCAATCGGCAATCAACGCGGGGGGTTGGGGGGGGGCAGCAATTAACCAGGCTGCGTTGGGATGGGTGGGAGGTGTGATCATCCAGGATGGGGGCAATCATTGCTGGGGGGAGGGTGGGGGCTGACAATCTTCCACGGATGCTAGTGATCATAGGATAAGTGGAGGGAGTAAAAGTGACTGACAGATCTCTCTGTTCTACTGCAAACAATAGGGAGACCTGCCCATGTGTGATTGCACCCTCTACTGTGAGCCACCGGTTTTTCAGCAAGCTTAGGCCCTGACTCCCCTCCCCCCCCACCTTGCTAGCAGGAAATAGATTTAGCATTATTTTTTGCAGCGTGGCATAAGATTGAATTTGTGCCCTCGCTGCAAAAACAGATCTAAAACTCTCCCATTTTCATGCTCGTTTGGGACTTAGAATTTTTTGGTAAGATTACCCTCTAAGTGTTATGTCATCATTTGATGGAAAAAGAGGATAAAAACAGCACCTAGAATGGAAACCACTGATCCAAACAACTTAAATCACAGCAAGCGGCTATTTAGCGCACATGGCAATCATATGAATTTGAAACAGGAATGGTTGGGCCTATGACACTATCCTGAGGAACTCCGCTTTCTTGGGACTGAGGTAATTGACTTCCAATAAGCACGACCATCCTTCTTTTTTCTAGGCATGAATACCAAAGTGAAATATTGTGGATGGGAAGGTGATAGCCTAGTGCTTTTATCGCTAGACTACTAATCCAGAAACTTAGCTAACGTTCTGAAGATCTGGTCTGAATCCCAGCACGGCAGATGGAATTTGAGTTCAATAAAAAAAAATCTGGAACCCATCTGGTTCACTAATGTCTTTTAGGGAAGGAAATCTGTCACCCTTACCTGATCTGGCCTACATGTGACTCCAGAGCAACAGCAATGTAGTTGACTCTCAACTGCTCTCATAGACCTAGGGGTGGGCAATAAATGCTGGCCAGCCAGCAATGCCCATATCCCACAGATGAATAAAAAAAATTACTGGAAATCTGAAGTAAGACAGAAAACAATGGAAGTGCTCAGCAAGTCTGGCAGCATCTGGAGAAGATATTCCTTCACCAGGATGGGACAGGACTGCAGAGATTTAATCTGGTCTGTTGACTGTCATATTGTTCATCTATAATATGTCTATGATATGCTGCTTCTGCTGTTTCTTTGTCCCTTGCAAGAAGGCAAGGACATCCTTCTTTAGATATGGATACCAAAACTGTGCACATTATTTTTCTCATAGATTCATACAGGTTTGCAGCGTGGAAACAGGCCCTTTGACCCAACTTGTCCATGCTGCCCCATTTTTTAACCACTAAGCCAGAGTCAATTGCCCACGTTTGGCCTATTTCCTTCTGTACCCATCTTACCCACGTAACTGTCTAAATCCTTTTCATAACACAGAATTGTACCTGCCTCTACCATTGCCCCTGGCAACTTGTTCCAGACACTCACCACTCTCTGTGTAAAGAAATTGACCCTTTCACCCCCTTTTGTATCTCTCCCCTCTCACCTTAAACCTATGCCCCTCGAGTTTTTGGATTCCCCTATCTTTAGCAAAAGATATTGTCGACCTAGCTGATCCATGCCCCTCATTATTTCATAAACCACTATAACGTCACCTCTATCTTATGAAAGATATGGTCATACATGCAACCATAGCAAGACTTCCTTGGTCTCTGCTCCGGTCGTCTCATAAAAATGGCCAATGGTTTAATTGCTTGTTGCTCCTGTCTGATTTTTTTTTGTAAATGACCTTGTTGCAGGATTTGGGGTAGGGTCTCCAGCTTTGCTCTAGGGCAGGTATTGCACTCTGCCTCATTGACACCAGCGGAGTAGCTTATCAGGAATTTTGGGGTTGAACAAATAAAGGGAAAGTCATAAATACACACAACAGAACAGGCAGTATGGTGGCACAGTGGTCAGCACTGCTGCCTCACACGCCAGGGACCCAGGTTCAATTGAGTGATTTTCTCCATGGAGTCTGCATGTGTCTGTGTGGGTTTCTTCTGTGTGTTGTGGTTATCTCTCGCATTCCAAAGACGTACATGTTAGATAGATTGGACATGTTAAATTGACCATTAGTGTTGGGGGATTAACAGGGTAAATACTTGGGATTGTGGGGATAGCCCTGGATGGGACTGTCGTTGGTGCAGGTACAATGGGCCGACTGGCCTCCTTCTGCTTACAAGGGTTCTATGATTCGATGGACAGGCTTGTAGACCAACGCGCACAAAAAGCACACGTAGAGAAGCAACAAGTCCAGTTCAGTGCAGCAATTAAATTAAAATACATTCCTGTGTCATTATAGACTAGATATTTTAAAAAGGACATCACATTAATTCTTAAGCACAAAATTAGGCAGTCTTATAACATGCTCCAGTTCATGGCTACCACAGTTCTTAAACAAGGCAGGGAATTATTATGAATACGGATATAGCCAGAGGATAAGTCAAGCTGAGCAACAATTAAGTGGCACTAGAAATCATTGTACGTGGTTAGTGAATGTTTGAGGTCATTCATCTCAAGGCTAGACTCCTGCAATTTAGTTAATGTCCTAGCCAGCAATCTCGGTTTGTGAACTGTGCTGGAAGATGTGTTAAATTCTACTTTGCCTCTTACCTCCTGCACTGTCACCCAGCTCAACGAGAGATCGTTTTAAAGAGTTATACTTTGTCACTTTGGACTGTGTTCACAAGGTTTATGATTCCTCACTCGTGATTTGTGACAATGCGATTCATGTACATAAAAATGCATTTCAGATTGACAGTCATTCTTTTAACAAGTGGTCTATTGAACAAAATAGTTAATTAGACAGTGGGCTATTGCCACGAGGAATAACATTGGAAGAGCTTTCTTTTGAATGACAGGAGTATTTGCATAATTCCTTTCATGTGCCTTGGATGTCCCAATGTGCCTCACGGCTAATTAATTACTTTCAGAAGTATAATTACCATATTTAGGCAAATGTGACAGCCAATTTGCACACAGTAAAGTCAGGCCATGATTGAGGGATTTTTCTTGTCAGGATTTTGGAGCACTTTTGGCTTTTCTTTTGAAAGGAGCACTGTGTGATTTTATTTTTCCATTCTCTTTACCAGGTAGACAACGACTCAATGGTAATATTTGCAACTCAAGATGGCCGAGGGTTAATCCAGGGGATTTTCAAGAAATTCCATTGCAGTGATAATATAAGTCTGCTTGTGGCAATAATAAATAAATTACCAAACTACCGAAATTCAGCTAATGTTCTGTGCACCACGGTTCAAATCCCACCATCTCCGAGGGTAGTAAGGGCGTGGAATGCCCTGCCTGCAGCAGTTGTGGACTCGCCAACTTTAAGGGCATTCAGATGGTCAGTGGATAGGCATATGGATAACATTGGAATAGTTAGATTAGAGGATCATTAGATTCGTTCCACTGGTCAGCGCAACATTGAGGTCTGAAGGGCCTGTATTGAGCTATAATGTTCTATGTTCTATCTTCAACAATCTGAGGTCCCTATACACTTCAAGAATCCATTTCAATAATCTGAGGTTCTCAATACTGGTAGCCCACAAGTCTGTGCCTCAGCCCCCTACTCTATCCCTTATGCACTTATGATTGTGGGGCCAAATTCCCCTCAGACTTTTGAAGGAACCTACTTTGCATTAAATTGATTTTTCTCGACACCCTAATTATGACGGTAACACTACATTTTGCGTTCTTTCATTTCCTTTTCTATGAACCGTCTGTACAGTGTTCAAGAGACGATGCTTTCCATTGTATGTTAATAGATGTGACAATAATAAAGCAAATCAAATCAAAACATGGGATCAATGCAAGGCTACATTTGGAGGCCAAAATTTAAGGCCAAAATACTTACTAACAATAATAGTGGAACCGTGGTTAACATTGCTGTCTCACAGCGCCAGGGACTCAGGTTCAACTCCTATTTTTCTCGCGTTTTCCACCCTGTATTAGCTAGTTGAGAGCAGCCAATCTGATATATTATCGTTAAGTACTCTACGGGAAGATGGGATGAATCTTTCTTTAGATGGTGGAGTGATTTTGCTGGTGAGAGAAAGCACTTAAGGAGATGAAAATCCAAAAATTGTACAGTTAAATTTTTAAAGTTTTCAACGGTTTCTATTTGCTTCAAGAATGTTCCTACATTTTTTATAAATTTTATTATGGAAATGAAATCATTCGTATGAAGATTATTAGCCATCAGCGTTCAATTTGTTAGACACATATAACAAATACTATACCTAGAGGTATTCTGATCTGTGGCTGATAGTTTCCCTGTTAGAGTGAATGCCCAGGCCCTCTCTCTGATGAGAAATGATTGCATGAAGCTTTGATTGCAAGGTGACTGAACAGATCCCATGATGATGTCCTAGTGGCTTCCCGCTGGGAGGTGCAGGGGTAATTGTTTATCAAGGGAGGGAACACATCTGTAAGGGTTCAGACACTGCGAAACAGGCGCAAGTGAGAGAAAATATTCGCGCTGAACAATGCTATTATATTGTAAGGAGTTCTGAAGAGAGGGGAGCCAACCTCTCATCATGATGTCAGGCACAATCCTCAAACGCACCCAGCTTAGCTTGAAATATTTTAATCCGAGACTTCCACTGAAAAATAAAATGGGGGAAAAGAAGTATGTGAAAGAATTACAATGATCACCTTGTATGATTCTTGTTTAGAACGGATCTTTCTCTGAGTTTGATGTGTAACACTGACTGTTCCTCATGAAATACTAAATATAACAAAATGTAGGAATCACTGGTGGGCAGATCTTATGAAGGTTTCATTTCTCTGCTCTTTTTAAAAGCCACATTAATCCATTTCAAATAAATGGGTTTCGCATCTGTGAAAATAACAGTGATGAATTTGATACAAGTACACTAATGTTTCAGATGGTATGATCGCTGACAATAATCTGAAAGATGTGTGGGTTAGGTGGATTGGCCATGCTAAATTGCCCTTAGTGCCGGGGGACCAGCTAGGGTAAATATGCGGGATTATGATGTTAGAGTCTGGGTAAGATTTTTATCGCTGCAGGCTCAATGGGCCAAATGGTCTCTCTCTGCCCTGTAGGGATTCTATGAATTCTATGGATAATGATGGAACAGTAGCTAACACTGCTATCTCATAGTGCCAGGGACCAGGGTTCGATTCCTGGCTTGGGTCACTCGCTATGCGGAGTCTACACGTGCTTGAGTCTGCTTGTGTTGCCCAGACATTCGAGATATAGCTTTTCCATCGACCATTAACTTTGTACAAGTCAAAAGGTCCCTGCGACAGCTCCACTGTGGCTGTCCCCATGACGGGGCACATTGGAAGGACTAGCGAGGATGAGTGGGAAGACTGAGGATTGGGAAGACTTTAAAAGCAAGCAGAGGGCAACTAAAAAAGCAATAAGGGGGGAGAAGGTGAAATATGAGTGTAAGCTAGCTCGTAATATAAAAGAAGATAGGAAGAGTTTTTTTCAATATATAAAAGATAAGACAGAGGCAAAAATAGACATTGGACCACTGAAAAATGAGGCTGGAGAACTAATAATAGGAAACAAAGCAATGGCAGAAGGACAGTTACTTTGCATCAGTCTTCATAGTGGAAAACATTAGTTCCAGGAGAATCAGGAGGCATAGGTGAAAATGGCCATCACTAAGGAGAAGTTTCTGGGAAAAATCTGAAGGTGGATAAACACCCGGACCAAATAGACTACACCAGAGGTTTCTAAAAGAGATAACTGAGGAAATTGGGATGGTGTTCTTTCAGGAATCTCTGGAGGCAGAGAAGGTGATGTGGAAATGCCGCCGTTGGACTGGAATAAGCAGAATAAAAAGTCTCACAACACCAGGTTAAAGTCCAACAGGTTTATTTGGTAGCACAAGCCACAAGAGTTTGAAGCACTGCCTCCCTCATCTGATGAAGGGGCAGTATTCCGATAGGTTACAGGGAGCGTCCCAGAGGACTTTAAAGTAGATAATGTAGCACCACTGTTTAAGAAGGGGGGGAGGTAGCAGACAGAAAATTATAGACAAGTTAGCCTGACTAACTTTGGCAAGATTTTGGAGTCCATTATTAAAGATAAGATTGCAGAATATTTGGAAATGCATGATAACATAAGAACATAAGAAATTGGAGCAGGAGTAGGCCATGTAGCCCCTCGAGCCTGCCCCACCATTCAATAAGATCATGGCTGATCTGAAGTGGATCATTCCACTTACCTGCCTGCTCGATATAACCCTTTATTCCCTTATCAAATAGAAATCTATCTACCTGTGACTTAAACATACTCAACGAGGTAGCTTCTACCACTTCAATGGGCAGAGATTTCCAGAGATTCACTACTCCCTGAGAGAAATTCCTCCCCAATTCTGTTCTAAACTGACCCCCACCCCCTTATTTTGAGGCTGTGCCCTCTAGTTCTGGTTTCCTTTCTAACCCTATCTAGCCTCTTCATTATCATATGTGTCTCTATAAGATCATAAGTAGGATAAAGTAGGATTGAGTCAGCACGGTTTTGTCAAGGTAGGTCACGTCTGAAAAATCTGTAGCAGTTCTTTGAGGAGGTAACAAGGAAGTTAGATAAAAGAGAGCCAGTCAACACGATTTATTTAGATTTGCAGAGGATCTTTGACAATGTGCCGCGTAGGAGACTGTTAAATAAGTTAAGTGCTCATGATGTTAAGGGTAAGATCCTGGCATGGATAGAAGATTGGCTGACTGGCAGAAGGCAGACTGTGGGGATGAAGGGGTCTTTTTCAGGATGGCAGCCAATGATGAGTAATGTGCCTCAGGGATCAGGATGGGACCACAATTTTTCACAATATACATTAACGATTTGGAGGAAGGAACTAAAGGCACTGTTGCTAAGTTTGCAGATGATACAAAGTTATGTAGAGAGATAGTAGTATTGAGAAAGCGAGGAGGGGCTGCAGAAGGACTTGGACAGGTTAGGAGAGCGGGCAAAGAAATGGCAGATGGAATACAATGTGAAAAAGTGTGAGGTTATGTATTTTGGAAGGAGGAGTGGAGGCATAAACTACTTTCTAAATGGGAAAATGCTTAGGAAATCAAATACAAAGGGTCAAGATTCAAGATTGCCTTAAGGTTAATGTGCATGTTCAGTCAATAGTTAGGAAGACAAATGCAATGTTAGCATTCATGTTGCAAGGAAGTACTCCTGAGGCTGTAAAAAGCTCTGATCAGACCTCTGAGCAGTTTTGGGTGTCATTTCTAAGGAAGGATGTGCTGGCTTTGGAAAGGATCCAGAGGAGGTTCATAGGAATGATCCCTGGAATGAAGAACTTGTCATATGAGGAATGATTGAGGAGTCTGTGTCTGCACTTGTTAGAGTTTAGAAAGATGAGGGGGGATCTTATTGAAACTTAGAGGATATTGCCAGGCCTGGATTGAATGGACATAGAGATGATGTTTCTATTAGAGGGAAAAACTAGAACCAGAGGGCACAAACTCAGACTAAAGGAACGATCCTTTAAAACGGAGATGAGGAGGAATTTCTTCAGCCAGCAGTGGTGAATCTGTGAAACTCTTTTGCTGTGGAGGCCAGGTCATCAAGTATCTTTAAGTCAGAGATAGATAGGTTTTTGATAAATAAGAGTATCAGGGTCATAGGGAAAAGGCAGGAGAAATGGGGATAAGAAAAGAAAATCAACCATGATTGAATGATGGAACATTCTTAATGGGCCGAATGGCCTAATTCTGCCTAATGTCTTTTGGTCTTATGGCCCACACGCTCTGTTTTCTTGGCACCCACCCTCTCCTTCCCTCCCTGGCAGCACTCAGCTTTTCACAGAGCGTATTTTACACAGATGTTAGCCATCCAGTGTAATATCACATTAACAACATAATCATAAACAGAGACCGGTTTCACATCCTCTCCCACCCGCGCTGCATTCAGGCGTGCCTCAAATGTACATCTTTTAAAAGTTTAAAGTTAAAGTTTATTTATTATTATTTGTTTATTATTATCACAAGTCGCTTTACATTATCACTGCAATGCAGTTACTGTGAAAATCCCCTGGTTGTCACACTCCGGTGCCTGTTCGGGTACACCGAGGGAGAATTTAGTACGGCTAATGCACTTAACCAGCACATCTTTCAGACTATGGGAGGAAACCTGAGGAAACCCATGCAGGCACAGGGAGAATGTGCAGACTCCACACCGACAGTGACCCAGCAATCAAATCCTGGCACTGTGAGGCAGCAGTGCTCACCACTGTGCCACCGTATTTCCCAATTTCTGCCCCAGGATTGTGGGATTGTCTTATAAGGAAAGATCGAGGAGATTGGGTCTGTATTCTCTCAATTTTAGAGAATGATGGGTGATTTAATTGAAGTATGGAAAATGCTTCCAGTGCCTGACAGAATGAATGTAGATGAGATGCTTCCCCTGACAGGTGAGTCTATAACCAGGAGATACAATCTCATGATAAGAGAAAGACCATTTAGGACTGAGATAAGGAAGAATTTCTTTACTCAAATGGTGGTGAATCTTTGGAATTCTCTATCAGATAGTGCTGTGGAAGCTCTCTTGAGGGTGCAGTTAACAGTCAACCACAATAATAAATCAAATCAATTCAATTCAAGAGAGCTAGTTGCTTTTTAACTGCCTCCACACTTGCCCAACCATATGCCTTAATGACAAAATAGATGAGTACCCTTACTGCATTAGCCTGAATACTTTGCTAACCATGTCCGTCATTCTCGTTACTTCTATGATTGGGATTGCCAAATTCAGAACAATTTTATCCCAAACTATAGGCAGCTTTTCCTGTGCTCATGAATCCCTGATGAACCCATTTTATGTGGGTGTGATACAGCTGGCAGAGAGAAAGGTTTCGAGCCCTGGATTCAAATGAAACTTCTGTCCAGCTTTGAATGGAATGCTGTTTTTCTTGGTTATAAGGAAACTAAACCCAGAAACAAAAGTAATATTATCAGCAGCGTTCTGCATGAAATTCTGTATACTGTCCATTTTGCAGTAAAGCTCAGGTTAAAGCATACTGAAGATGCATAAAGCATTTCACTGCTGTTATCACTGTGTTTGAGTTTTTGAGGGAGTTGGTTTTGATTTTTGTTTTGCTGTCAAAGACTCTTGTGAATAATGACTAAAACACATTTTAATATGTGATGGACTTAAACAAGCATTGGATTCTGTAGGGAACAAGTGCTATCACGTTCTTGTTCAAATTGCTTTGTCAGAAATCTCAGTGTGCATATATATCCAAAGAAAAGCATAATCATTTGAAATATGCATTCTGAGGCTCTTAGACTTTTCAATCTATTTTTAACATTTCCTGGGACTGTTGCCAAAGTTTTTTGTTTTGCACTCATCAGAATTAGTAGATTCAAATCACTCATGATAATCACCAAAACTTCCTCACAACCCCATTATTTCTTCCTGAATACCCCTATCCTACATTATGGTCATGTTAGGGGGACTGTAAACCACTCCAATAAGTGACTACTTACCATTACAATTTGTCACCTCTACCCAAACTGATTCTACATCTTGGTTTCCAGCACTAAAGTCGTCCCTCTATTCTTGCAATGCATTCCTTAATTAACAGAGATACCACTCTACCATTTATTAGCTTCCTGTCCTTCCGATATGCCATGTATCCTTGAGTATTCAAGTCCCAGTCTTTACTATCTTGCAGCAATGACTGTAATGGCTAACCAATCAATCAAATTTATTTCTAGTTGTGCTGTCAATCTCTCTATTTTGTTACAAATTGGCCATGCAAAATTGCTCCTTTAGATGTTAGAGGGACCAACAGGATAAATACATGGAGTCGTGGGGATAAAGCCTGAGTGGGATAGTTGTCAGCACAGGCTCAATGGGCGGAATGGCCTTCTCCTGCACTGTAGAGATACTATGATTCTATGAAATGCTGTATGCATTCAGGTACAGAGCATTTAATTCTGTTCTTTTACATTTGTAAGCTTTTGCCTTATCTGCTGGTACACTGTTTCCAACATTTTCTGAATCCATCCCTCTACTTCAAACTGAGCCCTCCAGAGACAAAATTTTCTTGTCTCATCTGCCACAGAAATTGTAGCGGGTGGGACGCAAAGATCCTTTGACATCAGATGGGGTTTTCTGTCCTTGGGGCAAGCATGGCCGGAAAATCTGACCCCCCCCCCCCAAGATATCCATCAGTCATTATTGTTATGACTGGAATGGGAGGTGTGTACAGTTTCTCTTGCCCTACCATGCCACACGTTGCACCATAAGTGTAAATGTTTAAACTCACCAAAATGGCTCAATGTTCACCTACACTGCTGCTAGACCCAGAATAAAGGATATTTTGACCAAGCTTCTTTCAATAAGCTCAGAATAATTGCTTCATTCAGAAACAACATTTTTGTAAAGTAAGTTGCAGAACTGTGGTTAACATTCAATTGGTAATCAGGAAGCCTAACTATTTACCCCTTTTAAAAGACCAACACGTACAGAAAACACAAGCAGTTAGGGGCTAGAATTCTCTGTCCATTCACGCTCCAACTTTGCTGTCAGATAGGACAGAGAATTTGTCACTCAGCTAAATCTCCGTTCACCGCAGTGTGACGGGAGAATTCCACTGGTGTGAATGATGGGAGAATTCTGCAAAGGTCTCTGCAGAAGTTAGCATAGCAGAATATTTTATGACAAAGGATAAAGGTCTAGATGCTATCAATCTGATGTTCTTGCACACAAAGAGGGATTGTTAATCATAGTATTTGCCTGTGATACTTTTCCAAAGGATCATTGGTAAAGTATTGTCTTTGTTAATCCTCACTTGTCAGAACTTGGCAGGATTTAAAAGACTGATGAGTTACTCCGAGCTGATAATTTTCTGGCTGAAGGTGGAACACTCACTCTGGACTCCAGAATACAGAAGGAGAGAAAGAAAATCAATCTTCTTTCACAGTCTGTTCCCAAGATATACTCGTACACTCATAGTTAAAAAAACAATGTCCAAACAGAACTCCTTCTGAACCAGATGTTTCTCAGTCAACCAGCAGGAGTCCCAGCCTGGTAACAACAGTTTTTTTTCCCCCAGTTATTAAAGCTCAAATATACACAATAAGTCCTTATTTGGCCAGGTCTCGCTGGTCATTTAGCTGAAGACGTGATTTCTTGGGAAAAAGCAGCCTGCCCATAAACCAAACTGATCATATAATCTTTCTCAAAAAAATATCCAGGCCAGTTCCAAATAGTTCAATGTCCTTCCAAATTTTAAAAGCACATATATTTGTTGAAAACATGGATTCCTAACGTTATGATGATTATTTTGTACATGATCATTGAATCTTACAGTGCAGGAGAAGGCCATTCAGCCCATTGAGTCTGCACTGACAACAATCTCATCTGGGCCCTATCCCCATAACTCCACATGTTTACCCCACTAACCCCTGTATTCCAGGACACTAAGGGGCAATTTAGCATGGCCAATCAACCTGACTCATACATCGTTGGATTATGGGAGGAAACCAGAGCACCTGAGAAAGCCCATGCAGACATGGGGAGAATGTGTAAATTCCACACAGACAGTGACCCACACTGGGAATCAAACCCAAGTCTCTTGAGCTGTGAGGCAGCAGTGCTAACCACTGTGCCATCTTGTCACCCTACATTCTCTTTGTGATCTGTGTAGATTAACCTTGCAATCTCTTTGAACCCGCAGTGTTGAACTTTACAGCAGTTAAGAAGTACTCAGATTTATCTATTTTTGGTCCAAAATGTATGATTTCACAACTATCTATATTGAAATTCATCAATCACAGTTTTGCCCATGCAGTCTATCTATCAAGCTATTAGGAAAGTATGCCATAACCTACTGGGTCATAGACCAAGACCTTGGAGATAGAATTAGATTGGGTAGCTCTTTTCTACCTGGCAAGAACACAATGGGCTGAATGGCCTCCTTCTGTGCTGTAAATCTTTCTATGCTACTATCCCTCTTGGAATTTTATGCCACCACTCACTGTATCATCCAGACATGCATTTTATTTTAAATTCCTTTATGGGCATCATTGAGGAAGGTTCGCATTTATTGCCCATCCCTAGCTAGCTGCCCTCCAGAAAGTGGTGGTGAGCTGCCATCTTGAACTGAAGGTGTACGTATACGCATAATGTTATTAAGGCAAGAGTTACAGGATTTGATCCAGCAATAGTGAATAAACACATCTCCAAGTCACGATGGTGTGTGACTTGAAGAGAACTCCGGATCTTGGCATTTCCAGGTATCTGCTGCTCTTGACCTTGTAGAGGAAGTTGTGGTGGATTGAAAGGTGTTGTACGAGGATCCTTGGTGAGTTCCTCCAGGGCATTTTGTAAATGGTAAACACTGCTGCTTCTGTTCGCTGGTGGTGGAGGGATTGAATGTTTGTGGCAGGGGTAGTAATCAAGCAGGCTGCTTTGTCCTGGATGGTGTCAAACTTCTTGAGTATTGGAGTTGCATTCATCCAGGCAAGTGAGGATTATTCCATTACACTCCTTGCTTTGTAGATGGTAGACAGGCTTTGGAGAGTGAGGACATGAAGTAGTCATCACAGGAATCTTAATTTTTGACACATTCTGGTAGCTACAATATGGTTAGTCCAGTTGAGCTTCTGGTCAATGGTAACCCAGGACGTTGATGATGGGGGATTCAGTGATGGCAATGCCATTGAATGTCAAGGGGTAATAGTTAGATCCTCTCTTGTTAAAAAAAAATGGTTATTGCCTGGAACCTGTGCGATGTGAGTGGTACTTGCCACTTGTCATCCCAGGTCTTGCTATATTTGGAAATGTACTACAATCTGGCACTTTATTGTACTATCTAAGTTATTCATCAAAATAGCAAAGAAAGGCCTTAGCACAAATCTGTATTAAATACTATTAGTCATTTCCTATCAGTTCAAGTACATACCCATTATCCCTCCTCTCTACTTTCTACAATACCAGTTTTCCAACCAGACTAATCATTTGCCTTCACTTCTATAAGCTTTAATTATAATTAATAATTGTGAGGATCTTCATCAAATGCTTTCTTGTAGTCAATGTAAATTACTTCCACAAACATTTCTCTGATTCTACTGTAGTTATTTCCTCAAAAAGAAATCACAATCACAATTTACAATTTACATGGATGATTTAGAGTTGGGGACCAAGTGCAGTGTGTCAAAGTTTGCAGATGACACTAAGATGAATGGTAGAGCAAAGTGTGCAGAGGGCACTGAAAGTGTACCATAGGATGTAGATAGTTTAAATGAGAGTGCCAGGCAGATGGAGTACAATGTTTATAAATGTGAGGTCATCCGTTTTGGTAGGAATAACAGCAAAATGGACTATTATTTAAATTGCAAAAAATTGCAGCATGCTGCTATGCAGAGGGACTTGTGCATCCTTGTACATGAATCACAAAAAGTTGGTTTGCAGGTGCAGCAGGTAATTATGAAGGCAAATGGAATTTTATTTTTCACTGCTGGAGAGATGGAGTTTAAAAAAAGCAAGATTATGTTGCAGCTTTATAAGCTGCTGGTGAGACCATACCTGGATTTGGTTTTGGCATTGGAAGGAGTGCAAAGGAGATTCAGGAGTTAAAAGGATTGGCTTATGAGGAGAAACTGAGTAGACTGGGATTTTACTCATTGGAATTTAGAAGAATGAGGGGAGATCTAATGGAAACATATAAAATTATGAATGGCATAGGATAGAATCAGGAAAGTGTTTCCATTGGCGGGTGAAACCAGAACTAGGGGCATAGCCTCAAAATAAGTGGCAGCAGATTTAGGAATAAATTGAGGAGGAACTTCTTCAGGGTTTTGAATCTGTGGAATTCTCTGCCCAGCGAAGCAGTTGAGGCTACCTTATTGAATATTTTTAAGGCAGTAATAGATAGAATTTTAATCAGTAAAGAAATTAAGGGTTATGGTGAGCAGGTGGGTAAGTGGATCTGAGTCCATGAAAAGATCAGTCATGATCTTATTGAATGACGGAGCAGGCCTGAGAGGCCAGATGACCTAGTTCTTATAAGACATCAACTATGCAATACTAAGTCAAGCTGTGCTCTCTAAAAAGCTTGATGTTCTTCAACTGTTCAGTTACAATTTCCTGATTGATACCAGTGTCTTCCTCACAATGGGTCTACAGTTTCTCTCATCTTGCTGAAGTAATGAAGCTACATCTGAAAATTTCCGATCTAAATGAGACAATTCCTTAATCGAAAGGTCTCCATGAATAAAACATCTGCTGCAGTTACTTTCTTGAAAGCCCTCTAGTACCATTACTTTTTTCAACACTGTTTTCCCTGCCGATGTTAATTTTAGCAAGCTCTGGAACCAGTTTAGATTCCCTGAAATGTCAGGTACAATATCCCCTTCCTCTGCTCTGAATCCTGACATTAAGGCTGGGATTTTTCAGCTGTTCCTGCCAATGGGATCTTTCAGTCCTGCTGACAATGTTGCACCCCCCCTCCCCACATCCCTCCCACCCACCCTCCGCTATGGGTACAGTTATAGAATCATAGAGTTTGCAGGAAGAAAACAGGCCCTTCGGCCCAGCTCATCCATGCCACCCTTTTTTTTAAAACCTTTTAACTCAATTGCCTGCACTTGACCCATATCCCTCTATACTCATCTTACCCATATAACAGTCTAAGTTTTTCAAAAGACAAAATTGTATCTGCCTCTACAACTACTTTATTATTTTATAGACTCTATAAGATCACCCCCCAGCCTTCAACACTCCAGAGAAAAAACTCCCAGTCTATCCAACCTCTCCTTATAATTTAAACCATCAAGTTGCAGTAACATCTTAGTAAATCGCATCTGCACTCTTTCTAGTTTAACAATATCCTTTCCCTAATAGAGTGACCAAACCGTACACCATGAAGTGTACAGTCTTTTACAAAATACCCGAATTCTGACCAATGAAACCAAGCATGCCAAACGCCTTCTTCATCACTCTGTTCGCCTATGACTCCACTTTCAAAGAGCTATGAACCTGTGCTCCTAGATATCTTTTTCTATAACTCTGCCCATTGCCCTATCATTAACTGAGTAAGTCCTGCCCTGGTTCAATCTACCAAAATTCATCACCTCGCATTTGTCTAAATTAAACTCCATCTGCCATTTGTCAGCTCATTGGCCCAATTGATTAAGATGCCATTGCAATCCAAGATAAACTTCTTCACTATCCACTGTGCCATCAGTCTTGGTGTCATCTGTTAACTTACAAACAATGCCTCCAAAATTCTCATCCAAATCATTAATATAAATGACAAATAACAATGGACCCAGCACTGATCCCTGAGGCACACTGCTGGTCACAGGTCTTCAGTTTGAAAAATAACTCACTACAACTACTCTCTAGCTTCTGTCAAAAAGCTAATTTTGTATCCATTTAGATGCCTCATCCTGGATCCCGTGAGATTTAACCTCATGCAACAACTTACCATGTGGTACCTTGTCAAAAGCCTTGCTAAAGTCCATGTAGACAATATCAACTGCACCTGCCCACATCTACCTTCTTGGTTACCCCTTCAAAAAACTCAATCAAATTTGTAAGACATGGTTTTCCACTCACAAAGCCATGCTGACTGGCCCTAATCAGTCCTTGCATTTCTAAATGCCTGTAGATCCTGTCTTTCAAAATATCTTCCAACAACTTACCCACCACAGATGTGAGGTACCCAACTGGCAGATGGTGTGAACTGAAATCCACATTGATAGCAGCGGGACTGGAAGATTCCATTGCTGGCCAACTTCCACCACCCTAAAACATGCCAAGGTGGCGGATGGAAAATCCCACCCAAAGTAAATATTCAACCACCCTATCATTTTCATTATTTCTACTTCCATGGCATTTTTAATGGGCAGAGCAGGATGGTAAAGGGAACAAGATCACAAGGAAAATGACGCAAGTAATATTAACATTAGATTTGTACTGATTGTAAGCGAATGAACTGCAGGAAGGAATTCCCACGTCAGCCAATATTTTCCATCCTTGAACGTGCCTGAGATTTCCTGGTGCCGCTGAAAATGAATGGAGTTTTGGCCAGAATGCTATATTATCCCTTTTTGCTCGCAATGAGTCCCATCGCGCACAAGACCGGAGAAATCTGTCCATCATCTTGAGGAAACAACACTGTTCTTGGGCCTAGAGGTTAACAAATGCATCATTTATTTATTAGTGTCACTAGTAGGCTTACGTTAACACTGCAGTGCCTTACTGTGAAAATCCCCTAGTCGCCACATTCCAGCATCTGTTTGGGTACACTGAGAATTTAGTATAGCCAATGCACCTAACCAGCACGTCTTTCGGACTGTGGAAGGAATCCAAAGCACCCAGAGAAAACCCATGAAGACACAGGGAGAACGTGCAGACTCTGCACAGACAGTAGCCAAGCCGGGAATCGAACCCGAGTTCCTAGTGCTCTGAGACAGCAGTGCTAACCACTGTGCCACCATGCTGTCCTCATTGTAAGAAAAAAGAATAGAAAAGATAATGGATTCTTCAGGGGAAAATGTTTAACTAAAAGACATTGTTGAATTAATAGGGTGAGGGGTGGCTGCCTTAATATTAACTTTAAATATCCTTTTTCTTCTATTATAATTAGAATACCTTTTACTGTTAATCGTGGTATTCATTATGCTGTGTTTCTATCTTACTTAATTATAGTATTTTTGATGATGGTTGCTGATTGGCATCTATCCACTACAGAGCAGATGGAACATCAAGAGTGCATAAGAACCCTTAGGTACTGCATTGTCATTAGAAGAACAATTAAATGCTTGTGCACAATGTGAATAGACATGTTGATGTAACATATGGGGCCAATCATTGAATGCATGTTTAATAAATCTGCACCTCAGTCCAATCACCTCAGGCCAAATGACTTCAAGTCACCCTCACAATTAATTTCACAATTCTCACTGTACATTGAGTTAAAAAATGTTTCTCTCTGGGTATTAGCTGTGCCTTAGTTGGTTGGATTCCAGCCACTTTCCAAGGCGTGAACATAAAATATCTAGACTGAGGTGGCATGGTGGCTCAGTGATTAGCGCTGCTGCCTTACAGCTCCAGGCACCTGGGTTCAATTCCCAGCTTGGATCACTGTCTGAGTGGAGTTTGAGCGTTCTCTCCGTGTCTGCATGCGTTTGCTCCTGTTTACTCCCACGGTCCAAAGATGTGAGGATTAGGTCATTTGGCCATGTTAAATCGTCCCTTAGTGTCCTGGGATGTGTATGTTATAGAGGTTAACAGGTTAAATGTGTGGAGTTTTGGCGATAGAGCCTAGGTAGGATTGTGGTCAATGCAGACTCGAAGGGCTGAATGGCCTCCTTCTGTACTGCAGGGATTCTATGGTTCTATAGGACACTCCAGTGCTGTATTGAAGGAGTGCTGTGCTGTCAGAAGTGCCATCTTTTAGATAAGACATCAAACTGAGACAACCTTCCCTCCTCTCAGTTGCATGCAAAAAACCAAATGGCACTGAGTCAAAGATGACCAGAGGAGTTATCCATGGTGACCTGTCCAATATTTAGAGAATCATAGAATCCCTACCATACAGAAGAGGCTGTTCAGCCCATCGAGCTTGCACTGACTCTCTGACAGTGTACCTTATACGGGCCCTCTCCCCTGCTCTATCCCCATAAGTCTACACATTTAACGTGGCTAATCCATCAGAGAACCCTGAGAAAACCCACACAGATATGGGGAGAATGTGCAAACTCTACACCCAAGGCCAGAATTGAATCCGGGTGCCTGAGCTGTGAGGTGGCGGTGCTAACTACTGCGCCACCGTGCTGCCCTCAAAAAACCTCACAAAAACAGATTATCAGTGCTCTATAATACACTGTTTGTATTATACATTTCCTAGTGATTACACTTTAAAAGTATTTCATTTGCTATCAAGCGTTTTGAGAAGTACTAATACACAAACATAGAAATGAGGAGCAGGAGAAGGCTACTTGACCCCTTGAAGCTGCGCTGCTATTCAATAAGATTATAACTGAGCTAGCTCTAACCTCAAATTCCCATTCCTTCCAACCCCTAATAAACTTCAGCCCTTCGCTGATCTTTATTTCTCTTAAAAATATTCAAGAACTCTGCCTCCACCATCTTCCTGAGGAAGGGAATTCCAAAGTCTCTTCCTTCAATTCTGTCTTAAATGGATAATGCCATATTTTTGAATAACAGCCCTAAGTTTGATATTTTCCCACAAGAGAAAATATTCTCTCCACATCCACCCTGTCACGTCTGATGATTGTGAAATAACTATACAATACGATATAAATACAAATCATTCTATTTTTTTCCACAGTCTGTTCCATTCTTTTCCCTCTTACCTAAACCCGTTGAACATTTAAACGTAAGAACAATGCTGTTTACTCAAAGTGATATGGTCAATGCAAATTCCTGTGGCCCCTTCACTTAACAATCATGTCTAATGCTATCATTTTCCTTGTGAAGTCCACATCTGCCTAGGTACATTATATGTTTCAGTCATAAGGTGAGATGGTTTGAGTTATAAGGAGAGGCTGATAGACTGAGACTTTTTTTCCCTGGAGCATAGGAGGCTTAGGGATGATCTTATAGAGGCCTATAAAACAATGAGGAATACAGATCAGCTAGATAGTCAACACCGTCTTCCAAAGATGGGAGAATCAAAAACTAGAGGACACAGCTTTAAGATGAGAGGGGAGACACACAAAAGAGTCCAGAGGGATAATGTTTTTTCACACAGAGGATGGAACAAGCTGTCAGAGGTAGTGGTAGAGGCAGGTTCAGTTTTGTCTTTTAAAAAGCATTCAGTCAGTTACATGGGTAAGATGGGTATGGAGGGATATAAGCCAAACGCAGGCAATTCGGACTAGCTTAGTGGTAAAAACTGGGAGGCATAGACAAGATTCTTGAGAATTATTGTGGAATCATTGTAATGTTCCCAGTTTGGGGGGGGAGATGTTGATGGCCTAGTGATATTATCACCAGACTATTCATTCAGCTAGTGTTATGGTGATCTGGGTTCGAATCCCACATGGTAGATGATGTAATTTGAATTCAGTAAAAAATGTCTGGAATTAAGAATCGAATGAAGACTCTTAAGCCATTGTCAATTGTCGGAAAAAACCCATCTGGTTCACTAATGTCCTTTAGGGAAGGAAATCTGCTGTCCTTACCCAGTAGTCTGGCCTACATGTGACTCTAAACCCACAGAAATGTGGTTGATTCTCAACTAACCTCTGAACAAGGAAACCTAGAGATGGGCAATAAATGCTGTCCTAGCCCGTGTCCCAGGAATGAATAAAAAAGAGTCACTTCTGTGAAATTATTTGCCATTTTGATTGTCCATTGTTAATATATTGGAAGAAAGATGACTTTTAACCTGTTTGTTTCAAAAAGTGGAGAAAATGTGACCCATAATGATAGGGTTACAGCCAACTTTAATTCAAACAACTTAACTACAATAAAGCATTTTCCCTGAGGCTTGAAAAGTCAAGCATAAGATAATTAATCCTAATCAGGTGGGATTTGCAGAAATACTTCTCCCCTACAGTGCTACATGACTTTATAAATTTAGAATAATAGACATCTGGGAATCAGTACAAGGATTCAATTCAATTGAGGGCTCAGACTCTGCCATCAACTGGAAAGAGGAAAGCTCAAGTGATTTCTGAGCAATATTTGATCCCTGGGATTCGATTTCAGTTTTCAGCTCTTTGTTGCATTTAGTTTACTCACTGAATAGCAAATGGATATTTTTTTCCCCCACAATTTTGTACTTGGCAAGTCTCCTATTTCAACTTTCACCCATTGCTACGCTAAAACATGACAGTCTGTCGGATTCCTGGTGTCACATTTAACATGCACGAGGTCAGTTTAAGAAGAAACCATGTATAAGCAAGAAATCAGAACATTAAATACAAAAAGCTCTGTCAGGAATTGAGAAAATGTGGCAGGCTAATATTCCAGGTGAAGTTAAAGTTAATTTATGAGTCACAAGTAAGGCTTACATTAACACTGCAATGAAGCTATTGTGAAATTCCCCTCGTTGCTACAATCTGGCGCTTGTTCGGGTCAATGCACCTAACACAGCATGTCTTTCAAACCGTAGGAGGAAACTGGAGGAAACCCAATGCAGACACAGGAAGAACATGCAAACTCCGTTGCAAACCCAAGGTCAGGTATCGAACCTGGGTCCTAGTGTTGTGAATCACTGTGTTACCATGCCGACCTATAGGGATTCATCATCTAACCAATCTGCTCTAATAAAGGGCCTGGCCCTCTAACGTTAGCCTCATTTTTCTCTTAACAAATATTTCCGGCAGTGTGTTTAGCTGCCCAGCCTTTGCTTTTCCTTTTCCTCCTTAGTTAAAAGGAAGCAAGCTGACAAATCTGATAATTGGGATGGAAGATTACCATCTTCCTTCAGTGAGTTTAAGCTACTGTAAGACCATGGACAGAATTCTCTCACCTGTCTCCACTGCAATGTAGCGGGTGGGTGCAGATAATAGGAACACCTATTGACAGTCAGGTGGGAATTTCCAGTTTTTACAACAGCGTGGCCAGAGAATTCTGTTCCGTAAGTCCAACATATTCCCATTATGGTTCTCTAGTCAGGCTAATCCGGGACGTACAAACAGGGGAAGTAAGTGCAGGAGTGAGCTCTGCAGCCCCCAAGCCTGTTCCACGTCCAATGAAGTCTCAGTTGATTTTCTAACTCAACAGTACTTTTCCACCCTATCCCTATATCCCTCAATTTTGTAGTGTTCCAAAAAAAGGGACAGAAGACCAGTCCCAAAAGGGGTAAGCGTTCACTTTAATGTTGAAGACTCAGATCAAAAGGAATCCTTCCTACGGGCTCCACAAAGAATGTTGAGGTTAAAGGCATGGGTTCATTGATGCCACAACTCGGAATATGATTTGATTTGATTTGATTTATTGATTGCATGTTACTGAGACGTTGTGAAAAATGTTGTTTCTTGCACTATGCATACTGTTCCTAAATACATAAGCGAGAAGGAAAGGATAGGCCAGGATTCTTCCAAAGAAATTCTAAGTTCAGGAGAGTTACAGAACACATTGGGATCTAGGGGTACATGTTCATAGCTCCTTGAAAGTGGAGTCACAGGTGGACAGAGTGGTGAAGAAGACATTCGGCATGCTTGGTTTCATCAGTCAGAACGTTGAATACAGGAGTTGGGACATCTTGCTGAAACTGTAGAAGACATTGGCAAGACCACACTTGGAATATTGTGTGCAATTCTGGTCACCCTATTACAGAAATTATATTACTAAACTAGAAAGAATGCAGAAAAGATTTATTGGAATGCAACCAGAACTTGAGTTATAAGGAGAGGCTGAATAGACTGAGATTTCTTTATCTGGGGCATAGGAGACTGAGAGGTGAGCTTATAGAGGTCTATAAAATAATGAGGGGCATAGACAAGGTAGATAGCCAATATCTTTTCCCAAAGGTAGGGGAGTCTAAAACTAGAGGGCATAGGTGTAAGGTGAGAGAGGAGAGATACAAACATGTCCAGAGGGGCAATTTTTTCACACAGAGATTGGTGAGTGTCTGGAACAAGCTGCCAGGGGTAGTAGTAGAGCCAAGAACAATTTTATCTTTTAAAAAGCATTTAGATAGTTACATGGATACAATGGGTATAGAGGGATATAGGCCAATGCAGGCAATTGGGATTAGCTTAGGGGTTTTAAAAAAAAAGGGTGCCATGCACAAGTTGGCCAAAGGGCCTGTTTCCATGCTGCAAACCTCTATGGCTCTAAGTCCCCAACAGGTGGGAAAATGGAAGTAAATCCCATTGGTTTTATTTAGCACGATTTCCAGAATGAATCTCAGGCACCGTGCGTCACAGAGTATTTCAGTATGATTCAATCTGGAAATTGTGGGAGGCAAGGCCAATTCCAGCTGGAGAAGCCAGCAACATAATGCTGAGCAAGCCACTGTGAATGTGCCGAGCTATCAGTGTGGAGATCGATGCATGCACGCTGGCCCCACATTGCCGGCCTCCAGATCTTTGGCCAGCCCTGCAAATCCCATCGTTAGCCTTTTAAGCCCCCTGATCACTGGCCTTCTGGACTTCCACAGGCCAACTCCATATCCACACTCCCCCCTCAATCCCCATTTCCCAATTCATCCCACCCATCCAATCTCCTGATCACTTCTCAACAGCAGCTCCGACTCCTCTTCCATGTCTTGGAGAGCCATCCCCAATCATCTCCTCCCTTCCTCTCCCAGTTGTCCCAATGAAGAATAGCAGTGGATATCCTTTGGAGTACTTGGATATCCCTTCACACTTGGAGTACTGTGCGCAGTTCTGGTCGCCTCACTATAGGAAGGACGTGGAAGCTATTGAAAGGGTGCAAAGGAGATTTACAAGGATGTTGCCTGGATTGGGAGGCATGCCTTATGAAGACAGGTTGAGGGAGCTGGGACTGTTCTCCATGGAGAGACGAAGGTTGAGAAGCGACCTGATAGAGGTTTACAAGATGTTGAGAGGAATAGATAGGGTGGACTCTCAGAGACTATTTCCCGGGGCTGAAATGGTCGCGACGAGAGGGCACAGATTTAAGGTGCAGGGAAGCAAGTACAGAGGAGATGCTAGGGGAAAGTTTTTCACTCAGAGGGTGGTGAGTGAATGGAATCGGCTGCCGTCGGTGGTGGTCGAGGCGAACTCGCTGGGGTCTTTTAAAAGAGTTCTGGATGAGTATATGGGATCCAATGGGATTGGGGGTTATAGATAGGTCTATGGCTGGGTAGGTTTTTGATGTGTTCGGTACAACTTGTGGGCCGAAGGGCCTGTTTGTGCTGTAGTGTTCTATGTTCTATGTTCTATGTTCTATCCCCACCCCACTGATTGCCCCATCCTCTCGATAGCCCTGTTCTTCTCTGGCCGCCATCGGCTCACAGGCTGGCATTGTGAGACATACACTGCTCAAGTGGCATACCTCTTTACCTCTGACGTTCCAGAGGGGACTCAACACCCTCTCTTCCCTCCAACAGTGTTGGGCCACTTGTTTCCTGTTATTGGGTAGTAGGAATAAATGCCACTGGAGTGAACCACTCCTGGCGGTGGTGGGGGAGACGCTCGTGCCCAGAGACTTCAGTCCCGGGCCCGCTACTGGGATGAAAATGGGGATTACCATTTTGCAATCTGCTCCAGGTTGATTTCTGACACAGAATGGATGAGATTGGAAATCTTAGTCCCAGAGACTCGGCTGTGAAGCCCAGCAGGAAGCCCGCAAAATGGCCTCTACTATTGTTTCCCAGTTGTCTGCTCAAACAGTGCAGCAGACTGGGAGAATTGCCCCCACAGTGTTTCAGTTATGGATAGTTTGTGGAGAACGATAAAAGAACATTACAGGGTATGTTGAGGCAGCTCACAAGAAGTCACCATGCTCTGGTGCCATTTTTGTTTGTTCAAAGATCCCATCTCTACAGATAGCCTGAGGAATAGGCACAGTTGAGTTCCTCAGCACGTCCCAGTGGTAAACACAAATATTTGACTTATGTATCCACATGGTGATTAGGCTTCTTGCTAAACCTTAACTTCTTTGCCCCGTCTCTTTCGGCTGACTCTGTGTCTGATAAGGTACTGTGCAATATCAAAAGATGAATGTCATCAAAACATCTCAGTTAATAGCTTGGCCACTCTTTCCCAGATCACTCCTTAGCTCAGTCCAACATTAACAAAATTCCCACAGTGCGTCAACAACTTGAAGTCGCGAGCAAAATGAAAGCGGTTATTTTACGCAGTGTGGTAAGAGTCTGGAACGTGCTGCCAGGGGTAATGGTGCAGGCAGATATGATAGGGATGTTTAAGGGGCTTTTAGTTAAGCACATGAATATGCAAGGAATAGAGAGATATGGACCAAGGACAGACAAAATGGGTTATTTTAATTTGGCGTCATGTTCAGCACAACATCATCGGCCAAAGAGCTTGTTTTCCTAATGTACAGTTCTATGTTCCATGTCATCATACAACTGGATACTTTTAACAATCTCCCCTCCCGACCCCTAGACACCGCCCCCCCAAATCCTCCCCACTAAATAATCACTTCAAACAATGACTGAATGATGGCCAACTTTAAATTTAAAAACAAGAAAACTGGGCACCTTTGCACCTTGCTTCTCTGGTCACTTCTACTAATGTCTTCTACTCCCCTCCCCATCCCTTAGCATCTGCTCTTTGCCTGGTTCCACCTCATGCCAGGGATATCTCACAACCTGAAGGATAGCTGACAGCTTCCAATGGCAGCTTGGCACTCTGCAGAAGCTCTAAGTATGTAATGAGTGACATGCCAGTAATGGCAGTAAATAATAGAAATGACCTGATCTCATTTCAATGCCAAACTCTTGTTCAGAATGGCATTGATGTTGGCAATACTGTGAGTGGAATCTGCCACCCTTGTTCCAGCAATAACTCATTACACATTTGAAGTTAAAAAAAAAGCGCTTTCATTTTGCTCGCAACTTCAAGTTGTTGACGCACTGTGGGAATTTTGTTAATGTTGGACTAAGCTAAGGAGTGATCTGGGAAAGAGTGGCCAAGCTATTAACTGAGATGTTTTGATAACATTCATCTTTTGATATTGCACAGTACCTTATCAGACAGCCGAAAGAGAAGGGGCAAAGAAGTTAAGGTTTAGCAAGAAGCCTAATCACCATGTTACCTTTTTGAGGAAGATAGAGACTGAGGGGAGACCCAATTGAAATCTATAAAATTATCAAAGGCATACATAGGATTGACAGTCAGAATCTTTTTCCCAGAGTTGGAAAGTCTAATTCTAGGGCCACACACTTATGTTGAGAGGGGAAAGTTCAAAGGAGATTTGAAGAGCAAGTTTTTTACGCAGTGTGGTAAGTGTCTGGAACATGCTGCCAGGGGTGATGGTGCAGGCAGATATGATAGGGACGTTTAACGGGCTTTTAGTTAAGCACATGAATATGCAAGGAATAGAGGACCAAGGATAGACAGAATGGATTACTTTAATTTGGCATCATGTTCAGCACAACATCATGGGCCAAAGAGCTTGTTTCCTAATGTACAGTTCTATGTTCTATGTCAGACCTTAACAATACACCCAGTTTAAGCATTTGTTTGATTTGATTTGATTTATTATTGTCACATGTATTAATATACAGCGAAAAATATTGTTTTTTGCACACTATGCAGACAAAGCATACCATTCCAGAAGTACATAGGGAGAAGGAAAGGAGAGTGTTGCAGAATGTACTGTTACAGTCATAGCTAGGATGTAGAGAAAGCTCAACTTAATGTGAGATAATCCATTCAAAAGTCTGATGGCAACAGAGAAGAAGTTGTTTTTGAGTTAGTTGGTACATGACTTCAGGCTTTTGTATCTTTTTTCCAACAGAAGAAGGTGGAAGAGAGAATGTCTGGGGTGTATAGCATCCTTAATTATGCTAGTTGCTTTTCTGACTTAGTGGGAAGTGTAGACAGAATCAATAGATGGAAAGCTGGTTTGTGCAATAGACTGGACTTCATTAACAACCCTTTGTGGTTCTGTGTGGTCTTAGACAGAACAGGAGCCATACCAAGCTGTGATACACCCAGAGAGAATGCTTTCTATGGCGCATCTGTAGACATTGGTAAGAGTTGTAGCAGATATGCCAAATTTTCTTCCTGAGAAAGTAGAGGATTTTCTTAACTATTTTGTTGGCACAAGGGGACCAGAACAGCTTGTTGGTGATCTGGACATCTAAAAACTTGAAGCTCTTGACCATTTCTAATTCAGCCTCATTGATGTAGACAGGGATATGTCCTCCACTATGCTTCTTGAACTCGATGACAATCCCTTTTATTTTATTGACACTGGGGGAGAGATTGTTGTCTTGTTTACCACTCATTGACAAAGTCACCTTAACATTCAATTTTCATCCTTCAGTTTCCTATCAGACTGTGGTCCTTGGATTCCATATTGTGAAGCTGACATTACACTATATTGCTTCAGAAACATGTAGTGAGGCCTTGACGATAAAAGTGGCTTGGCTGCAACGTACATAAAAGCCATAGAATCCCTGCAATGCAGAAGGAGGCCATTCAGTCTATTGAGCCTGCACTGACAACAATCGCACCCAGACCCTATCCCCATAATACTACATATTTAGCCTGTTAATTCCCTGGATACTAAGAGGCAATTTATCATGGCTAATCCACCTAACTTGCACATTTTTGGACTGTGTGGGTAAACAGGAACATCTGGAGTAAACACACGCAGATATGGGGAGAACATGCAAAATCCACACAGACAGTACCTGGGGCCAGAGTTGAACCCTGGTCCCTGGCACTATGAAGCAGCAGTGCTAACCACTGTGCTACCATGCCGCCCTAAATGTATTTCAATATTGCTTGCTTTAGCAGAAAGAAAGATGCAGAAAGAGTTTGGGAAGGCGATGCTTGGCATAGCTTGACTGCTAACTATTTGTTCAGTGTATACATGGAACAGGAGCTCTGATAAGTGCCAACCATAAAGTCTTTGGGACAGTATTGAGAGACCTTCCCTGTGTCCATCGAAAGGATCGTGCTGTTTCCAGAAGGAAACTTGGAGACAAACAAAATTAGTAGATACAGTGAGTTTGAGCCCAGTCTACATGCTTAGTCAGGTAAGTTTATGACATCCCAGAGCCTGGAGCAGAAGGAGGATTCGTCAAACTGTTCGACAGCGTCGTATCTTCCAAGCCCAGATCAAAAACCAGAAAGATCAAACCCCACAAAAAAATGAGGTTCATTGTTCTGACTGGTTGGCCAGAATATGAAAGTAATGTTCCCCCTGAGATTAAAGAGTGTAACTGTTTCCTGGGTAAACTAGCTATTCACGGTGAAATCCAGTTCAAAGGAACCTGATTAATTACCCTGGAAACAAGAGGCCAGACACACAAAATCCACTCCAGCCATTTTGGGATCGAAAGACGCCTGCGAAAAGCAACAGATACAGTACATTGACACAGTGTGAACAGGCAAATCAAAGACCACAGCTCTTCATGTGGTATTTGTCATACATATTGCAAAACATAGACCAAAGAACCTTTGATATCAAGCAATGGGTTGTGGGCCAAACAACTTGGGTGTAACTTTATTCATTTCAGTTGGGGGAAAAATATCTAATTGATTGTAGCCCAATACAAACGACTTTCACTTTAACCAATTATAAGATACTCAGAATCCTCCTGTCTCCACAAGTCTGAGTCATAATGTGCCAGACAAAATTTACAGTGTCACTATCAGCAAAATTCACAATTGATTGTCCTTCAATATCAGAAAGCATTTTTCACACAGCAATCGTGTCTGCATGGGTTTCCTCTGGGTGCTCTGGTTTTCTCCCACAGTCCAAAGATCTGCAGGTTAGGTTGATTGGCCATGCTTAAAAATTGCCCCTTAGTGTCCTAGGATGCTTAGGTTAGAGGGATGAGGTGGTAAAATATGTAGGAATATGGGGATAGGACCTGGGTGGGATTGTGGTCGGTGCAGATTCAATGGGCCGAGGGGCCTCTTTCTGCACTGTAGGGTTCTATGATTCTATGAACTGATTGGGTTGTGGAATGCACTGCCTGGTAGTGTGATGGAGACAAATTCAATCGAAGGATTTGCAGGGGCATTAGATGATTATAGAACCATATAAGCCCTGCAGTGCAGAAGGAAGTATTTGGGCCACTGAATTTCCAACAGAGCATCTGACCCAGGCCCTATCCCCCATCCCAATTATTTATCCCATTAATCCCCTTAACCAACACAGCTTGAGTCACAAAAGGACAATTTAGCATGGCCAATCCACCTAACCTTCGCATTTTTAGACCGTGGGAGGAAGACGCAGTAATCAGAAGAAACCCACTCAGACACGAGGCAAAATGTACGAACTCCACACAGACAGACACGCAAGACCTGAATTGAACCCAGGTCCCTGGCACTGTGCCGGTCTTTTCTCGATAGAAACAATAGGTGGAATTTTCCAGCCTTGCTCATCCCGAAACCATAAAATCCTACCCAAAATCAGCATGCCTTTCCATGTTCTGTCCCTTACCTTCTCTGATTCATGTGGTGGGCAAGGTGGTAAACTTCCAGTTGGCATGCAGGGGTAGAAAAGGCAGCGAAATGGCATGAAGTCAAAATTCACATTCGGAGGGCTAGTACAGAAATGATGGGCCAAAGGGCCTCCATAACAATTCTGTGTTCTGTAATTTGTGCTCTGTCCAATGGCAAAGTGGAGAATGCAGTGAGGACAATGAAAAGGTTTTCAAGAGAGTCGAGATACATCATAAAGGTCCTCATTTTGTTCTACTTGACTGGAGATGCAAAGATCTGCCTCTTCAGTGAAAAGATTGGTGGGATGAAGAATTGAAGCATTGGGTCTCAGTGCTACAAACCTTCAGAGAACAAGAATGGAGGGAGATGTCACCAAAAGATTAAAGGCAAGTTTGTAGAATGGTACAACACGGACCCTGAAATAATTACCAGACTGAAAGGAAGGAGCCGATGAAAGAATGTAGCCATCACATGGAAATAGGAACAATTACTCAAGAAATCCTATCAAGGAGGTCACTGCTGAATTTAACAAAACCAAGTGTAACAGAAAGCAGAAGGGTTCTGATGAAAGGTCATGACCGGAAAGGTTACATCTGTTCCTCTCTCCACAGATATGTCTGACCTGCCCCGTGTATGTCCAACAATTCAAATTTCCAATATCCGCAATCATTCTCATATCCAGAAATTCCTCTGCCAGGGTTGCAGGCCCAGTCCTGACTGAGTAGTTTCTGATCCGACATTCACATTATTGGGGTTCCGTGGTACTCTCGGAAGCTAAAATTGTCTCTTTTTTTTGCCATATGAGCTCCTTTACCTCCAGATGTAAAGGACATCAGGGCTGGGTTATGGTAGGAAAGTGTGCCAAGAGTCTAAAATCATCAAACAAACCTCTGGCAGGCTTCAGATGAGAATCATCACACATAAGTCTGTTGGGCTTTTGAGTGAATATTATGTTTGCTCTGTGACAAAATGTATTTTTAGAGACACATAATAAAACTGCTACAGCACCGCATCCAACAGAAAGAAACTGCCCAGCAATAGATTTAGAACTATTGAGAAGTCTGCTTTTCTTCACATGCAAAAAACATGAGTGTGACAGGTTTACGTTGCCATTTTCTGTGATAAATGTTGGCATGGCAATTTATGCTGGCAAAATCAAATGAGGAATTTTTAAAGCTGTATTTATTAGTGTCATAAATTAGGCTTACATTAACACTGTAATGAAGTTACTGTGAAAATCCCCTAGTTGCCACATTCCTGTTGGGGTACACTGAAGAAGAATTTAGCATGGCCAATGCATCTTAACAGCATATTTTTTTGGACTATGGAAGGAAACTGGAGCACCTGGAAGAAACCTACGCCGACAAGGGGTCTAATTTTGCCATTTGGATTCTAAGTGCAATACATTTAAATCTTCTGAGAAGCCTGCTTTGCTTCACATGCATAAAATATCAGCAATAATAACCAAACATTACTTTAAATAATATAGCATTAGTCTAGAGAAGGCTCACTAAGTTGAGCACGGGGAAGGAAGAATTTTCTTATGAGGATACATTGAGTTATTTCGGCTGTACTCATTGTAGTTCAGAAAAATGAGAGATGACCTTACTGAAACATATAGGAACTTGATAAGGTGGATGCTGAGAAGTTGTTTCCCCTTGTGGGAGAGTCTGGGATCAGAGGGCATAATCTCAGAGTAAGGGGTCACCCATTTAAGGCAGAGGTGAGGAGGAATTTCTTCTCTCTGAGAGTAATCTCAGGGTAATGTATCTGTGGAATTCTTCATAGAACATAGAACATAGAACATTACAGCACAGAACAGGCCCTTCGGCCTTCGATGTTGCGCCGACCAATATAAAAAGCAATGCCCCTCCAAACTAAACCATTCCCTTCTCTTCCATATACTTATCAACTAACCTCTTAAACGCCACCAAACTTGGCGCATCTACAACTGCTGCAGGCAGGGCATTCCACTCCCGAACCACCCTTTGGGTAAAGAACCTACCTCTGATATCCGTCCTATAACTATCACCCCTTAATTTAAAGCTGTGTCCCCTCGTGCTAGCTTTCTCCATCCTAGGAAAAAGGCTATCACTGTCCACCCTATCTAAACCTCTAATCATCTTATATGTTTCAATTAGGTCCCCTCTTAGCCGCCTCCTTTCTAACGAAAACAACCTCAAATCCCTCAGCCTCTCTTCATAAGACCTGCCCTCCATACCAGGCAACATCCTGGTAAACCTCCTCTGTACCCTCTCCAATGCCTCCACATCTTTCTTATAATGTGGGGACCAGAACTGCACACAATACTCCAAGTGCGGCCGCACTAGAGTTTTGTACAGTTGCAACATGACGTTGCGGCTCCGAAATTCAATCCCCCTACCAATAAAAGCTAAGACTCCATATGCCTTCTCAACAACCTTCTCGACTTGACTGCCTACTTTCAGGGATCTATGCACATACACACCAAGATCCCTCTGTTCATCAAGACTACTAAGAATCTTACCATTAGCCCTATACTCTACACATTTATTATTCCTGCCATAGTGCATCGTTGCACTATGCAGGAATCTCATCGCTGAGAGCTGAAGAGATTAGGTCACTAAGTATATTGAAGGTTGAGATAGACAGATTTTAAATCAATAAGGAATTCAAGGATAATGGGGATAAGGCAAGAAGTTGGAGTTGAGGATTATCATATCAGATTCACTCAGAGGGCGATGAATGTGGGGAATTCACTAATATAGAATGAAGTTGAGACCAAAATGTTGTCTCATTTGAAGAAGAAGTTAGATATTGCTCTTGGGGCTAAAGGGATCAAGGAATATGGGAGGAAAGGGGGAATCAAGATATTGAATTCAATGATCAACCGTGATCTAGATGAAGGGTGAAGCGGGTTCATACGTCCAAATGGCCACCACCTGCTTCTGATTTCTACGAACAGCAAAGCAGATGCGATGTGCTGAATGGCCTACTTCTGCTTCTGCTGCTTGAGGTCTTATGTTAAAAAGATAAAAACACAGGTAAAAGCAGCATTGTATTTATGTTAGGGTTGACTGGACTCTTCTGATGCAAAGAAATCACAAATGACTCCCAATAAAGGGAAACTTCCATTCGCAATAATTAATGACTAACAAATTTCAGGATGCAATAGTCAATGTGTTTACAGACTGTACAACTCAACATTGGCCTTAAAGCAACAGGCCAGGTTTACAGTAAACATTGTGGAGCTAGAAACTCTGAGGAGTGGCAGTCACAGTCAGATTGCTTCACCACTCCTTTCTATTTACCTTAGTCTGCAGCTGCAGGTTCCTCCCCAAAACCTCTGACTCAGGTTTGCTCAGCAAGGTGCAGTGTACCAGCTCCTGAGACCCTCTATGTAGCGAAGCAGTGTCAGGGAAAATTGAACTACAGCACTACCCACATTTAAATATCCCAGCCCACGCTGGGAAGCCAGGGAGAAGTTAAGAGGATAGGATTGGGCAGCAGAAGAGGACGGCTTGAGTTGGTTGAGGAGTTGGAGGGGTTCTGCTGAGTTAGGACAGGTCTGGGTCAAGGGAGTAGGGTTCAGGTGGTCAGTTGGCGCATGAGGGGACAGCAGGATGGGAGAGCAGTCGGGGGAGTGGGTGGTCAGGGGCATGGGGGAATAGTTAAACTCTTATTCAAAAACAATATCTAAAAATAACGCAGCAACTACAGGCCAGTCAGTTTAACTGCGACAGGGAAGCTCTTAGAAATGATCATTTGGAATGCAAGCAAAGTCACCTGGGCAAATGCAGTTAAGAAAGGGAAATCAGCATAGATTTGTTGAGGGCAAATCATGTTTATTTACTTGCTAGTATTTCTGGTGACAGAGCAGAGAGGGTTGGTTCGGGGAATGTTGTTTATGGTGTAGATGAAGTTCCAAACAGCGTTAAGACTTGTCAACAAAGTTAGACCTCATGAAATAAAAGGGAGAGGAGCCACATGAATATGTAATTGGCTGAGTGACAGGAAACAAGAGTAGTGGTGAATGGTTGTGTTTTGAACAGGGGGAAGGTTTATAATAGAATTTCCAGGGATTGGGATGAGGACCCGTGCTGTAGTATGTACATTTATGATATAGACATGATATACAGAACACAATTTCAAAATTTATGTAATATGAAAGCTGGGAGTATACATATATGTGTGTATCGCAAAATATATATATCACAAAAAGGACATGAGCAATTTGGTGGAATGGATGGACAAGCTGCAGATGAAACTTAATCAGAGCAGTGTGAAATGATTCATTCCTGTAGGGTGAACTTTTTTTTATTCATTTGTGGGACATGGGTGTTACTGGCTGGTTGGCATTTATTGCCCACCCTAGCTGCCCAAGGGCATTTATCCAGGCAAGTGGAGTATACCCAATCACATTCCTGACTTGCGTTTTGTTTAAAATTTAAATTTTATTTATTAGTGTCACAAGTAGGCTTACATTGCATTATCAATGAAGTAACTTGAAAATCCCCTCACCACACTCTGGAGCCTGTTCGGGTACATTGAGGGAGAATTTAGCATGGCCAATGCACCTCACCAACACATCTTTCAGACTGTGGGAGGAAACCGGATCATCTGGAGAAAACCCATGTAGACATGGGGTGACCCAAGCTGAGAATTGAACCTGGGTCGCTGGTGCTGGTGACGCAGCAGTGTTAACTGCTGTGCACCACTATACATTATATATACGTACATCTACATATATAAATAAATAATCAGGTACTATCCCAGTGTTAGAGAAGCAATACAAAAGACTCAGTGGTCAATTGCTGAAGTGAACTTCAAACAGCATTTCCGTGCTCCGTAACTTTGCTGGCTTCGGAAATAATTTGAGTGTTGGCTTGATTAAGGAATGAACAATCTCAAGTGGCTGTAATCTCAACAGGGACTCTCCGACAATACAACAGCAGCTGATGGAAGAGCGTGGTTGTGAATAGCGAACAGTGTGTTCGACGGTCACTTAGTGACAAAGAGAATCAAAGGAACAGGAAAAGCTGTTTCTGAGTGGAGGATTATGGAGTGAACAGGAGTGAACAAGAACTGAATAAACTGTGGGATGTAAATGTCAAATGGACAGAGGGGGGATTATGTTTTGAGTGTCTAAAAAAAGGGCAGCTGATTTTAATTGTATCAAACCCAGATATTTTCCAGTGTTCACAGCTTTCCAGCATTTGGTTGATAATTTTTTTTGATACTATAATATAAAATACATTAAAAATCACTTGCAGAATATTCTGAGACCCAAAGTTTTATGAACTGTCCTTTCCTCTGACTGAGCGTAACAATACTTATATTTGATTTGATTTACTATTGTCACATGTATTGGAACACAGTTAAAAAGTATTATTTTGTGTGTCCTATACAGACAAAGCATACCATTCACCAAGTACATGTGGAGAAGGAAAGGAGAAAGAGATTGCAGAGATAGGGAGGAATGAGACCCTGGAGTAATTTGAGAATTGTAAAATCAAGAGGTTACTTAACCAGGAACCAATGTAGGAAGAGAAAATGCTGGAAAATCTGAGCAGGTCTGGCAGCATCTATAAGGAGAGAAAAAAAGACCTGACATTTCAAGTCCTGATAACCCTAACACAAAGGATCTTCAGCAAGTTCAGAAATGAAAGGTGAAGAGAACTTGGTGCCATTAAGAAATTGGCAAAAGAGCTTCAGATAATCTCATGAAAGAGGGTAGATTGTGGGACATATTCAACATAATAGTCAAGGCGAGAGGTGAAAATGGCATCAGTGAGAGCTTCAGCAGTAGATGACCAAAGGCAGTGAGGATTGAGGCAGCGTAACATTAGTGGAAATGGACTAGATAGAGAAGAATGGAACCATGTTAGGGTCGACATATCAAAGAGTGCAGACAAACCAAGAAGAATGAGGAATCACAGTTGTCTAGGATGTCATTTGTGACTTTGATAACAGCCATTTCCGTACTGCGTCAAGAGCAAAAACATAATTGGAGGTATTCAAATATGGAGTTATTTGAAGGATTTTCATCAATCTGAAAGGTAATAATGCAGGATGGCACAGTGGTTAGCACTGCTGCCTCTCAGCACCAGGAACCCGGGTTCAATTTCAGCCTCAGGTCGCTGCTTGTGTGGAATTAGCACGGTCTCGCCAGATCCACATTGGTTTTTTTCGTCTGGGTGCTCTGGTTTCCTCCACAAAGACGTGTGGGCACAGTTGATAGACTAGGCTAAATTGCCCCTTAGTGTCCCAAAATGTGTAGGTTAGGGGGATTATTGGGGTAAATGCATGTGAATCTCCAGGGACAAGGCCTGGATAGAAGGTTCTGATGAGGATGTGGTGCAGACTTAATGGGTTAAATGACCTCCTCCTGCACTGTAGGAATTCAACGGAGAAGAAAAGGAGAGTGGAATTGGTACAATATCTTGAAAGTTTTTTTTCAGCAGGAAAATTTAAAGGAGAAAAAGATTGTACCAGAGGAGAGAGAACAGTTAACAATTTCAGCTAAAGTGGGAACCAAAAAAACAGGTTGAATGGTGAGCAGTTTAATGGGAATTGAGCTAATGTAAGTCTCATGGATAAGATGAGGTTGAAGAAGGCATGAACAGATATAAGAGGGGAACTAGAGAAGGGTACAAGATTAGGTGGAATTTTAGAGGAAGATTGGTCCAATGGACTAGTGGAGGGGAGGGAGATGACTATCAGATGGTTTCAGTCTTTGTGACAGTTCATGAGCTTCTCACATTTATCACTAGAGGTAAGACTGAGGAGACACGGGATAGACGGCGAGAAGGGGGGGTGATTTAAGAAAATGATTTGCAACAAAGAAAGAAACCAGCGATTGGCTTCGCATTGCAGGATAATCCACAAATAGCGAGCAACTTTGCCAGGGGAGAGCAGTGGTCTGGCCAAAGGTGATTGGCCAATCAATCGCCCACCATACACATTCAAATCTCATTCACTTTTTTTGGGAACTAAATGGAGATGAAGGCATAACTGAGCAGCTTGTGTCATGTTATAATTGTGATATAGTAAGAAATCATTTATGAGGGGCTAGGGAAGTAGTTATGGGCTAATTTATTATGATAAGTGACACAGTAGCACAGAGATTAGCATTGTTGCTGCACAGCACCAGGGACCCAGGTTTGATTTCTGGTTTGGGTCACTATTTGTGCGGAGTCTGCACATTCTCCCTGTATCTGCATGGGTTTTCTCTAGGTGCTCCAGTTTCCTTCCATACTCTGAAAGACTTGCTGGTTAGATTTATTACGTCTAGGGGAATTTCAAAGTAACTGCATTGCAGTGTTAAGGTAAGCCTTACTTCTGACTACTAAATAATTTTTTTATGTTATTGGAACAGGGCATGTGAAAACATGTTGGCATGAAGTTGAAAATATCATAGTTGTATGTGCATGCTCTAAGCAAAAATGAGACTGAGACTAATCACATGGCACATTTCCCTTCGAGTGATGCTTTGCTGATACCCTTAAAGGCATATTATAACATCTCGCTATCTCTTTAAAATTCTTTCACTAAAGAAGCAAAACTATTTGCAATACATTTTCATGTTTAGTTACCATCATCAAAGTGCATAGAACTCATGAATCTCTGGGTCTCTAAAGTGTAAAGGTGACCTGCTGGTGCCCCCAGATCTTGTAATGCTAATCTTGTCTGGAAGTTTCTTCAGTTGCTCACAGTGATCTGTGTGATTGTCATTCTTGGTTGTTGTTCCTGCTCCCATTTGGGATCTAGTCCCCGATGCAAAAGGACTGCACAATGGTTAAAGAGTTGGAATGGATCTCATTTGTCTTCAGTTATGCCTACTTGGTGCACCTTTGTAATGATTTCATGGGACCTTGGTTTCAAACAAATCCTTGCCACTTTGATTGGTCACCATGTACCTTCTGTGGGATCCTTCATGTTGTCCCAAATGTACATTGGATAATTTCCTACTTGCATTTTTATCAGGCAAGTCAGTCACCCCATCTATTGACTCTATCTACACTTCCTGATGCTCGGGCAAAGCAGCTAGCATAATTTAGGACCCCATATACCCTAGAGTTACTCTCTTCCACTTCCTTTCATCAGGAAAAAGATACAAACATCTGAGGACATGTATCAATTGATTCAAGAACAACTTCTTCACTGCTGTTATCAGACTTTTGAATGGACCTACCTTGCACAAAATTATCTTTCTCTCCACTCTAGCAATGACTATGATACGACCTATTGCATTCTCTCATTTCCTCCTCTATGAACAATATGCTTTGTCTGTCTGTATAGTGCGCAAGAAACAATACTTTTCACTATATACTAATGCAAGTGACAATAATAAATCAAATCAAATCAAATCAAATCAACTTTCATTGGAGTTTTCAAAGTTGCTCTCTAGTTTCTGGAAGATTAGAATGAGTATCATAAAATCATAGAATCCCTACAGTACAGAATGAGGCTATTTGGCCCATCAAATCTGTACTGAATACAATCCCATCCTGGCCCTATTCCCATAAACTCATGTATTTACCCTGCTAATCCCCCTGACACTAGGGTCAATTTTACATGGCCAATCAATCTAACCTGCACATCTTTGGACAATAGGAAGAAACCAGAGCATGCAGAGGAAACCCACGCAGACATAGGGAAAATATGCAAACCTCACACAGACAATGACCTAGGGCTAGAATTGAACCTGGGTCCCTGGCACTGTGAAGCAGCAGTGCTAACTACTGTGCCACCATGCTGCCCAGATTAAGAGTAAGAGTTGGTAAATTGGTATGAACTGGTTTGCCAAACATGAGCTCTGCCAATAATTCAGTAATGGCACTTAAAGGTGTCACTCTCATGTATAGCAATGTGTAGATCTTGTCTGCTCTATCCGCTTTTCAGAATAAGAAGATTTCACTCTGCAAATCTTTCATTCAGCTAAATCATCAGATTTAGGGTAATGATGAGAAGAAGTAGTGTGCTTCATATTACACTTCTCACACATATCCTGAAATAGCTTTTAAATAAATTGAATGCCATTATCCGTAATGATCTCTCTTGGCACGCCCAATAAACTGAAAATAGCACTTGGAGTGTGTGTGACAGTAGTGCTTGATGCATTATGCAATTGTTGAATATTGGAATAGTTGATAAAATATTTCACAATGATGATGAATTCAGTGCCAGGGACCTCAAATCCAATGAAGGCCAACATACCATTTGCCTTTCTGACTGCTTACTGCACTTGCATGCTTGTTTTCAGTGACTGGTATACAAGGACATCCAGGTCCCAATCTATCACCATGTAAATAATATACATCATTCGCCTTTTTCCCACAGAAGTGGATAACTTCACGTTTATCACATCATATTGCATCTGCAATGTATTTGGCCACTCACTCAATTTGTCTAAATCACTTTGAATCCTTTTTACATCCTTCTTATAATTGCATCTAGCTTTATGTTGTCAGTAAATGTGGAAATATTATTTATGATTCCCTCATCTAAATCATTCACATATATTATGAATTGCTGGTGCCCAAATATTAAAACTGAGGCATCCAACTAGTCAATCCAAAATGGATCTATTTATTCCTACTTCCCTGTCCACCAATGAGTCCTCAAAACCATACCAATCTATTATCCCCAATTCCACGTGCTTTAATTTTGCATACACACCTCTTATATAGCACTGTATAGAATTACAGAATACCTGCAGGACAGAAGGAGGCCATTCAATCCATTGAGTCTGCACCAACAACGATCTCACCAAGGTCTTATCCCCGTAACCCCAACACTAGGGTAATTTTAGCATGGCCAATCAACCTACCCTGCACAATTTTGGTGAGTAAAAGGAAACTGAAGCACCCAGAGGAAACCCACACAAACACGGGGAGAATATGCAAACTCTACATACACAGTGACCCAAGGCTGGAATTGAACTCGGGTCCCTGACGCTGTGAGGCAGCAATGCTAACCACTGTGCCACTGTGTCACCTCAGGACATAATCAAAGGTCTTTTGAAAATCCATTCAGAACTGAAGAAAAGTCGTGTGGACGCAAATATATAATGGAATCATAGAATCATAGAGCCCTACAGTGCAGAAAGAGGCCCTTCGGCCCATTGAGTCTGCACCGAACACAATCCCACCCAGACCCTAACCTCATATCCCTACATATTTTATCCATTAATCCCTCTAACCTTCGCATCTCAGGACACTAAGGGGCAATTTAGCACGGCCAATCAACCTACTTTGCACATATCTTTGGACTGTGGGAGGAAACTGAAGTACCTGGAGGAAACCCATGCAAACACAAGGAGAATGTGAAAATTCCACACAGACAGTCACTCAAGCCGGGAATCGAACCCAGGTCCCTGGAGCTGTGAAGCTTGGGACCTGCTTTGTAAAATCAGATGATTTAGAACGGTGACTCATCTAGTTAAATAGCAGAGACAACGGCTGCGAGTATGCCTGGAATGAGCTCACGGGAGCCAAGAAATCAGGCTGGCACCCGATTTCTCGCCTCTTGCGATCTTACCAGCACCGGATATCTAGTGCAACCAGTGTCTCACCCATTTCCGGTGAGAGATTGAATAAATTATTTAAATGCATTTAAAGCAGAATCAGCGTGGATTTAATGAGTCTGGGATGAAATCTGGCTCAGTTTGTGACCTTAGTGGAAGACGTTCTTGCCAGCAAGGAAAACACCTGGTACCCACTAACAGTGAACAGTTGTGATGGCCTTGCTGATAGAACCAGCACACTACACCACCCCCCTCCCTGTTCCAGTAAGGCCGAGGGCAATATTGAGGTGTTCCTTGGGCACTGCCAGACTGATAGCCTGGCACTGCCCATTGGGCACCTTGGCATTGTCCACCAAGCAGGGGGTGGGGTCTGAAGGGGGCAGGACCTTCTAGGACAGGATCTAAAGGGATGGCCCGATTAGGGAGGGAGGGTGGCTCAGTTGCCACTCTGCCATTGCAAATGGTGGGGAAGGGAGGAAGGAGCCTGCTGCCTCTTTGCAGGAGATCTGTGGAGGGTCGGTGACCTGATCAGCCTGGGCCATGCGGTGGGAAGGGTTAGTGGTAATATTTCTAAGTGCTGTGGGGTTGCGGTCCACTTCGATAAGCTGAGGGGGAGGGAGTTAAATCAAGGCTGGCTGCAGCAGAATCTATCAGGTCTCTGCTGTTGCAATTGCACATTGGCAACCACAAAGATTTGCACACGAGCAATAGTTCTCTCTGCTGCTACAGCAAGTTGGCTGGCAATTTAAGAAGTTTGGCTCCTTCCCCTTCCCCTACAACGGAGGAACTACATGCCATTTTATAATGCATTAAGTGCATAGAATTCGGGATTTGAACTTGCTCAAAAACTGGGTGAATAATTCTTCAGTTTTCCCACCTATCCTGGACTTAGAATTTCTTTGACAAGATTGCCCCCAATGTGACAGTACCAATCTCCAAGGAGGCAAGGAACCTAATTTCCATTGACATTGGGTGAGGTTAAAACCAATGTATAAAGCGCAATACCTGTATTACCGAAAACAAATTCTCAGTCACTTAAGCAGGATCTCCGATTCCAACCTCCCAGCTGGAAAATCGTATTCCTACATTATCCTCCCCCATTTCCTTTAACTCACACTCTTCAAAGAGACTCCCTCTGGGAGCACAGTACCGGTCAATGAATATTTTCTCAAGCACGGATGTCAAAGCGGTCATGATATATTGTAGGCATTCCATAAAAATTCTCTTTGGATCCAGTTTATTATCTCTTTGTTTTAATTGATCCATTTGTGATGCAGCTATTTTGTAATGTGCTTCCTTTTATCAAATAGATAATTTCAAAAGAAAAAAAATGCCTAATTTCATGTGTCTGGTAGGTCCTCGATAAGCCCAGGGCAATGCAGACATTATATGCACTAAGAGCGGAAAGCTGTGCATAATTAACAAACATATTATCAGCTTTATACTGCGGACTTTCTATAAAATGAAGAAAGTTCTTTGCCTGAAGGCTGCTTTGATTTGTAAGTCTGTTTACAATGGCCAAGATTAGATTAGTTTAATTATTATCAAAAGACTGCTAAGATCTTGCAGCTCAATTATGCAAATAGCGCCAACACTTCACACGAATAATTTGTTTATTTGAAGATAAATGCATCTGCTGTATCGTAAGAGAAGAGATGGGTCCTGGCAGCATTCAGACAGGGTTAGATGCTCTAAGGCAAGAGAAGGATCAATGGCAGCACTGCAGGAGAAAGACGGGTAAGTCTTGGAAATCTGACTTAATGTTTCATGTTGTAATGAGCGTTAAAAGGGACAGTGCCTTCTTTCAGTCAGGTTATCTACCTGTGTTCTGTTTCAGAATTATTTCAAAGAGAATAACTATAACATTTGTGTCAGCATTCATGACTGTCTCACGGAGCTTGGGGAGCTTCATTACAAAGGAAGCTTTGTTGTTCTGAAGACAAGAGGAGAGCCATTGGCTGACGTACAAAGTCTTTCCTTTTCAAATTGTTGACCAATTTTATGGACGCTATAAATCAGCAGCAACAGCTTTTAAGAGAATCTCTTTGATTTTACTTTTATGAACTTCTTACAGGGTTCTGAAGCCAGTTGGAATTGAAAGTTCTTTTTTTTTGCAACACATCTTTTTGGTAAGTGTCGAGTCCTGAAAAGCCTCCTAGATGCCGCAGTGACAAATTATTCAACGCTCCCAACAGCTTGCACTGGGCACAAGCAAATAGTTTGCACATGTAGAACTTTCCACCAGACCAACTGTGAATTTGTTGACAGTAGAGGAAAAATTTGAATGTGATGGGCATGGACAGAGGGAATAATCAGAAGCTTTTTCCCAGAATTTTCCCAGTTTTTTCCCAACCGACTCAAGAACAGCTTCTTTTCTACTGCCATCAGACTTCTGAACAGACCTACCTCACATTAAATTGATCTTTCTCCGCACCCTAACTATGACTGAAACACTACATTCTTCACTTTCTCGTTTCCTTCTCTATGAACAGCATGCTTTGACTGTATAGCATGCAAGAAACAATACTTTTCACTGTATGTTAATTCATGTGACAATAATAAACAAATCAAATCAAAATCAAAGAGTCAATTACTAGGGGGCATGGGTTTAAGGTGCAAGGGACAAGGTTTAAAGGAGATGGGGCCTTTGAGGGTGTTGGTGCCTGGAGCTCACTGCTGGGGGATTGGTGGAAGCAGATACAATAGTGACTTTTAAGGGGCAACTGGATAAATACATGAATAAGGTGGGAATTGAGGGATATGGAAGAGTAGGGGGCTTTAGTTCATTCGGAAAGCGTGGTCAGTGCAAGCTTGGAGGGCCGAAGGGCCTGTTCCTCTGCTGTAATTTTCTTTGTTCTAGCAAGCCATGATGATACACCAATTAGAGTTCTGACAAAGGGGTCATCCAGACTTGAAACATTGGCTCAAATCTCTCTCCACAGTTGCTGTCAGACCTGCTGAAATTTTCCAGCATTTTCTGTCCATGTTTCAGATTCCAGCATTCAGTTATTTTCTTTTAGTGTTTATCTCACTGCCACTTCTCTTCTAAGAATGCCTCCCCTGAAGAAGTACTTCTCCGACAGAATTTCCGTTTGTCTCTTTTACCCTGCCTACCTACATTGCTTTCTATTTCCCTCCTGGTGTTTGACAGGGTCTGATGAAGGCTCATCCAGACTCAAAACATTGGCTCTATTCTCTCTCCACAGATGCTGTCAGACCTGCTGAGGCCTTGCAGCATTTTCTATTTTTTGTCACCTATTATTCTGATCCTTTAATACTTTATAAGTGGCCAAAAAGCCACTTAACTGCTATCATCTGTTATCACATTTGCAGCCTCAATGTATCTGGAGGTCAGTTGGGTGAGACATGAGAAAAGTCTCAACCCTTCAACTTGCAGTAATCTCAAAACTTGACATCAGCAAGTTGTGGGCTCAAGAGCCGCTGTGAAGACGTCAGCACCCAGGCTCGCATTCCAGTGAGGTAGTTGCCTCCTGATATTATTAATCCAGAAATCAGCCAATCTTCTGAGGTCCCGCCATGTCAAAACCCGCCATGTAGTTGGGGGAATTTGAATTCAATAAATAATATCTCAAATTAAAAACCTATTGATGACCATATAACATGGTGGCACAGCGGTTAGCACTGCTGCCTCGCAGCGCCTGGGTTTGATTCCCGGCTTGGGTCACTATCTGTGTGGAGTTTACACATTCTCCCCGGGCCTTCCTCCGGGTGCTCCAGTTTCCTCCCACAGTCCAAAGATGTGCATGTTAGGTGGATTGGCCATGTCAAATTGCCCCTTAGTGTCAGGGGGAGTAGCGAGAGTAAATGCATGGGGTTATGGGGATTGTGCCTGGATGGGATTGAGGTCAGTGCAGATCCGAAGACCCAAATGCCTCCTCCTACACTTACGAATCTAAGAATTCAATTATCAGAGAAATCCACCTGGTTCACTAATATTACTTAGGGAAGGACATCTGCCGTCCTTACCTGGTCTGGCCTATGTGTGACTCCCAGAGCCACAGCAATGTGGTTGACTCTCAACTGCCCTCAGGCAACGAAGGATGGGCAATAAATGCTGGCCAGCCAGTGATGCCCATGTCCTATGAATGAATAAAGAAAAATAAGTATTTGATATATTCTGTTGTTGCTACCCTTGAAGGATACTGCTTGAAGATCAAAGCAGACTTGTATAAGTTACAAGAAAGTCTCTATTAACAAAACGATGTAGAGGGTATAAGTATGGAGAAGGCAAGGTCCTTACATATTGCTACACATCTCTAGACAGACATTAGCTTTTGGTGCAAACCTTCTGACATCACGATGTAAGCATTTCTGTACACGTTCTGATTTTATACCAGGTCTTCTCTTACAGTACTGAAGGACTGCTCCACGGTGGGAGATGCTGTTTTTCAGATGAAATATAAGGTAAGATATGAGATATTGGGATGAAGCTTCTATCAGATGGAATAGAAGATTCCATGACATTATTTGGAAGATGGACAGCAGATTTTTTAAAAATTGAATTATTAGTCACAAATAGGCTTACATTAACACCTCAATGAAGGGCCGAAAGGCCTTCTCCTGCACTTATTTTCTATGTTTCTATATTTTTAACAGCACATGAAGAGAAAAGAATGGAAGGGTATGTTGGTGGGACTGGATGAAAAAGAGTGAGAGGACGTTTTATTTCCATGGCATAGTTGCCTCATAGCGCCAGAGACCTGGGTTCGATTCCCAGCTTGGGTCACTGTCTGTGCGGAATCTACACGTTCTTCTGTGTCAGTGTGGGTTTCCTCCAGCTGCTCCAGATTCCTCCTAAAGTCCAAAAGACATGCTGGTTAGGTGCTAAATTCTCCCTCAGTGTACCCGAACAGGCGCCAGAGTGTGACGACTAGGGGATTTTCATAGTAACTTCGTTGTACTGTTAATATAAGCATACATTAATAAATAAACTTCCAACAAAATATTTTATAATACTTCAATTCTGTGGTAAATCTGTGACACAATAGTAAATTATATTTTGAGATTACATTGGAAAAGCAGAAACAAAGAACACTTATTCCTCATTTGACAGACATTTGAGTGCTGCTGCTGTAGGGTTGGGGGTCCCAATCTAGGCCTTTCGCAACAAACAATAAAAAGTTCATTAAGCCATGCCACTAGCTGATCTAACTGAACTTTTATTCTGGGATCTAACATTTAGATAGTTAGTACACCCCAGTAAAAACCTTTCACCGCACATTTCTCTCCCCATAAACTTTTCATAAAAGCCATGCCAAACTGTAAAAACAAGAACCAGTGAATTTGTTGCATGTCTAGCAAGTTTATTGCATGTCAAGTGAATTTATGACACACTCTGGGCCTCTATGCAGAAAAATCACGTATTTTTGTTGGAATTCAATGGAAGGTATAAAGTTATAAAATGAAACGACTGCGCACTTCTCATCGAGCAGATGCTTGACATCAGGTTGTCCAAACTATGGTTCCCGGGTCATTGACAGCCCTTTGGCCCTGATGCAGAGTGCCATGAATCGCAGTCAATCCAGCTTTACTTGTTCTCATGCCCTTACCCACTGGTTTTTGACTGAAGTGAAGCTCTTCATGCTGCTGCTTCACTGGTGGCTAAGTCATGAATCAGAACATCAAGATCTGTTAACATTTGCACCTTGAGATTGATGCAAATGAACCAATCATTGCTTTTTTGCATCGCAGTAGTGACTGCACTTCAAGAATGTCCGCTTGACCACAAAGTGCTTTAAGACATCCAGAAATTGTGAAAAGTCTAGATAATTGCAGGCCTTTTTTTCCTTTCTGTGAACTTTTCTGCCAGTGATTCCATGGTAAATAGGCAGGTTGTTTGTTGCTGTTTGTCTTTCCATACCTAATGATGCACTAAGACAGACTTCCAACTTTTTTCATTCATGGGACTACAGCATCTCTGACTAGCCAGCATTTATTGCCCACTCTTCGTTGTCTTTGTACAACGGAATTGCTAACTAGGCATGTAGGGTCCATTATTTCGTAGAATAAATGTAGACAGCACTTGGTACAAATTTTTAAAATGATTTTCTTTATTGGATAAAACTTAAGATTAACACTATAGTGACAAGAAAGAAACAGTTAACTTGGAGAAACTGACTTTTTATTGCCAGACTCCTGCGCTAGTCTTGAATACTCGCTAAACTCGAAAACAAAATTGAATACTGAACTCAAAACACGCACTGAAATGCACGATATTAACCTGTATTATTGAAATTTCTGGTACAGACTATGTCCCTAACTTTCATAAACAATTGGCAACTGTGTGGCCGTGAAAGCTTCTGTTATGACTTCTGATTACTTGCAAAGAGTATAGTCAACTTTCCATGCTTATCCCAGCATTCCATAAGACTATAAGACAAAGGATCAGAATTAGACCACTCAGCCCATCAAGTCTGCTCTGCCGTTCAATCATGGCTGATTTTTTTTCTCATCCCTATTCCTCATAACCTTTTCCCCATAATCCCTGATCCCTTTATTAATCAAGAACATACCTATCTCTGGAAGCATCCTCTCCACATCCTCTTTATCCATGCTTTGCAGTATCCTGTAAGTTTCAATAATATCCTCCTTTATCCTTCTAAACTCCAATGAGTACAGACCCAGAGTCCTCAAACTTTCCTTGTACAACAAGCTCTTCATTCCAGGCAAAATTCTTATGAACTTCTTCTGGACCCTTTCCAAGGCCAGCAAATCCCAGCTGAGTTATAAAATGTGTTAGCTTTAAGGTTTAGCATAGTTTATTACATAAGCAGAAACATCTTGAAACAAAGTCTTTTAACTGAAGCAAACCATACAAAGGATCCCACAGGCCACTTCAGAGGGCAGTTGAGAGTCTGTGGCTTTGGAGTCACATATAGGCCAGACCAGGTAAAGGTAGTAAATTTCTTTCCCTAAAGAACATTAGTGAACCACATGGGTTTTTTTCCGACAATCAACAATGTTTCATGGTCATCATTAGATTCTGAATTCCAGATATCTTTTTGTTAAAATCAAATTGCACCATCTGCCATTGTGGAATTCGAACGTTAGCTGAGTTTCTGGATTAAAAATGGAGTGATAATATTTCTTGGCCTTCCCTGTTTACATTGTGAGTTGAATTGAACTGAATTGATTCATTATTGTCGCATGTATTAGGGTACAGTGAATGGTAATGTTTCCTGTGCGCTATTACAGACAACGAATACCATTCATAGAGTGCATAAGGAGAAGGAAAGGAGAGGATGCAGAATATAGGGCGGGATTTTATAGCCGCACTTGCCCCGAAACTGGAAATTCCTGCCCGAGGTCAGTGGGCCTCACCCCTCCAATTCCCATGGCAGATGGGACAGGAAAATTGGCACCACAATATTCCAGTTACAGGTAGGGCGAAGAAAAAAATCAGCTTAATGTGTGATAGAACGCCACTGCGCTCCTAGCTTGGCTGAACAGGAGCCTCTCCTCTCTTACTACCTGCCATTGTTGTGTTGGAAGGATTTTCCAGGTTGATACTCAACCTGTTGCAGAAACACCTTCCTTGTCCTGGGGTGAGATTTGAACCCAGGGTTCCGGATCAGAGGTAAGAGCAGAGTCCACTGGATAGCAAGACATCCTCAGATAGGCAAGTGACGCAAACCAAAAAAAGACTTGGAGAATTTTATAGCCATCTATTCATACAATGATTATTAATCATTCTATCCTGTGCCCTTGGACAGGAAATCAAGAATGGTTGTTTAGAAGAATGGACCCAGGAATGAGAAACTTCAGTTATGAAGATAGGTTGGGACAGTTCTCCTTGGAGAAGACAAAACTAAGAGGAGATCTGATGGAGATGTCCAAAACCATGAGGGGGCTGGACAGAGTAGATTGGGAGAAACTGTTCCTGCTCGTAAAGAAGTCAAGAATTAGAGAGCAAAGATTTAAAGTGATTTGTAAAAGAAGCAACTGAGATGAGAGAAAAAGCAGATGGTTGAGATTTGGAATGCACTGCCTGAAAGTGCGGTGGAGGGATGTTAAATCGAAGTACTCAAGGGAGCATTAGATGATTATCATAGAATCCCTACAGTGCAGAAGGAGGCCATTTTGGCCCATTGAGTCTGCACTTACGACAATCCCAGGCAAGTCCTGTCTTATCCGTATAACCCAAAACATTTATCCTCCTAATACCCCTGACATTAAGATGCAATTTATCATGGTCAATCAACCTAACCCGCACATATTTTCTGGGTGGGAGGAAACTGGAGGAAGCCCAAGTTGATATGGTCAGAACATGCAAACTCCACACAGACAGTCACCTGAGGATAGAATTAAACCCAGGTCTCTGGCACTGTGAGGAACAGTGCTAACCATTGTGCCATCATGCTGCCCATTGTTTCTATAACTTGAATAGAAATAATGTGCAGGAACTTGGGGAAAAGGCAGGGGAGTGGCACCAAGCTATAATGCTTGTTTGGCGTTCCATTGCAGGCGAGATGGATCGAATGGCCCCCTTCAGTACTATAAAAATTCTGCGATTCTGTTAAGTGTGAAATGTTTTTTTTTGCATGTTATGACAACAGTAATTGTATTTCTGTTGCAGCTTTCACGTAATAACATACCTCAAGGTGCTTCATAACAGCATTATTTAAAAAAAATGAAACAGAGTCACAAAGAGATATTTGATCAGATTATCAAAAGCTTGGTCAAAAGACGTAAGCTTTAAGTTTCAGAGATGTAAGAAAGGAATTTCAGAGCTTAGGGCCACGGCAACTAAAGGTGTGTCTATCAACAGTAGCACAAAGAAAACTTGGAATGCACAAGCAGTCAGAATTAGAGAAGTTCAGATATCTCAGGTTTTTGTAGGTCTGAAGGAGGTTAAATAGATATGAGGAGTGAGGCCACAGAGTTATGTGAAAATAAGGGTGACGATTTGAAGTCAAGATGTTGTTTGACATGGGAGCCAGTGTAAATCAGCATGTAAAGGGGTGATTGTAAAGTTAAAAGTAAAATGAAGTTTATTTGTTAGTCACATTGTCACTGCAATGAAATTACTATGAAATTCCCCTAGTTGCCACACTTCAGCACATGTTCAGGCCAATGCATCTAAGCAGCCTGTCTTTCAGACTGTGGGAAGAAACGGGAGCATCCAGAGGAAACCCACACAGACACAGGGAGAATGTGCAAACTCCACAGAGACAGTAACCCAAGCCGGGAATTAAACTCAGGTCTCTGGTGCTGCACCACCGTGCTGCCCATCCTGGAATGTGTGGGACTTGGTGCAAGTTAAGACAGAGTTTTGGAAAGTCATTGTGGAAAATAAAAACTGATGGTGTAGGGGGTCGCATATTGGCAGGGATTGATGTAATGCCCGACAGGGGTTGCGGGCTTTAACAAAAAGGGAAGGATGTGGTTTGCATTTGTAGAGCACAATCTTACCAGCTGTTCACACCATGCTTCTGCCATACCGAAGTTGGAGGCTTTGGCACCCAGCCAAATCTCCATTCACTGCAGCGGGATGAGAAAATCCCACTGCCATGAATGGTGATAGATTCCCACCATAGATTCACAGTAATGCACAACAGGTTTATTGAAAGAGATGTTCTCTACACAGAACAGAAAATGAAGCCAAACAGGAGCCTATGAAACACAACAGCAGCATCACCATCCAATTACGAGACCAGCTCTTAAAGCAACTACACAACCACTTAAATATAAAACATTTGAAGATTGGCTTGCTAACAGGAATCAGCGTGCAGGCATAGATGTGTCTTTTTTTGGTTGGCAGTGTGTGTATGTATGTGCACGCGCGCGTGTGCAAGTGGTGTACCACAGAGATCAGCGCGGGGAATCAACTTCTTACACTTTAGGAAAATGACTTGGATGAAGAGATTGAAGATGTGGTGGCTAAATTTGCTGATGATACCAAGATAGGTTAGAAAGTAAATTGTGAAAAGGATCTAAGGAATCTACGAAGGGATGGATTAAATGAGTGGGCAGAAATCTGACAATTTGAGTATATGGGAAAATGTGAAATTGTCCATTTTGGCAGGAAGAATAAAAAGAAGCATATTATTTAAATAGTGGGAGATTGCAGAGCTTTGAAATACAGAAGGATCTGGGTGTCCCAGTGCATGGATCACTAAAGAACAGTGTACAGGTACAGTAAATATTTAAGAAACTTAATCAAATGTTATTGCTTATTGTGAGGGGAATTGAATATAGAAGTAGGGAGGTTATGCTTCAGTTGCACAGGGCATTGAGGAGACTACATCTGGAGTATTATGTACAATACTGATCTCCTTGTCTAAGGAAAGATTGGATATTCAGAAATTTACTAGACTGATACCAGGAATATGTTTTCTTTTCAGGAAAAGTTGGGGACGTAAGGTCTTTACCCACCAGATTTTGGAACAAAGAATCTTAGAAGAATGAGAGGAGATCTAATTGCAATGTACAAGATGATAAGGGGATTAACAGAATAGATGTGGGGAAGGTGTTTCTTCTCGTGGGACAATCTGGAACAAGGGGTCACAGTTTTAGGATGACGAATGACAGATTTAAGATAGATATGAGGAGAAATTACTTCTGTCAAAGAATCATGAGTCTGTGGAACTTACAATGCAGAATTTTATGACCTCACTTGGGCAAAGCTCGCAGAACAGAATTCTCCATTGGCCTTGGTGGGATTTTACGAGCTTTGCCCACTCTGATTCTGGAACGTATGAGGTGGTAAAATTCCAGCCATTGTCCCAGACAGCGGTGGATGTCTGGACTTTGAGGAAATTTAAGGAAGATGTGGACAAATTTTTAATTACTGGGCTCCATGATGTCTCTCTTTGAGGGGACAAGGTATTGGTTCAGAGGGCAAATGTTGGCCCCAGCTGAGATGGCTTTTTAACTCTCCTTACATGGATTACATAGAAACAGGCCACACAACACAATTGACGTTTGCTAGTGTTTATGCTCCACCTAAGCACCCATTCACTCTGAACTTCATCTGACCCTATCCGCATAATCTTCCATCCTTGTGTTTATCCGACTTTCCCCTAAATGCATTGGAGTGATCACCTCAACTATTCCCGTCATGGCACATCACACTTTCTGATCAATTCCCCCGGCGCACAAGCTTCTCCAGAGTTTCCATTTGGAACTTATTCGTGACAACCTTAAATATTTAATGCTGTAGGATCTTTAACATCCATCTAAACCACTGGAGCGAAGAGCTAGGCCACAGTTTAAAACCTCATTAATAATGTGGGCTGGAGCAAATGATGTCCCAGTAGTACTGACTGACTACAGTCTCTGGTCCTGTACCATCTCTGGTGGTTTGCTAAACCCCTACATCTTCAGATTGCACAAAATAACTGATTAGTTACATTAGGTGGAACAGCAGGGGATTTTATTAAAATGGAAATTATTAAGTGGAAACAGCCTAATGTATTTAACAAAACTATGGGGAAATAGTCTTATGAATATAATACCAAAAACGTTAACGATTAGACACAGTTTGCTGTCAGGCGCAGAATAATTGTAGCTTTCATTATACTCATCTCTCCATTTTCTTCAACTCGCACTGCATTCTGTTTCCCTTCATCTCTTGACAGTGCAGTTTTTTTTTCCCATTTGATATGTATTTTACAGCAGCCCAGAAATGACAAAAGAAGTATTAATAAATAGCAATTTAAGATTCAGTTTTTTGAGTAAACTTCATCAAAAGCAATGCAATGCTCCACACTAATTTGAGAATGTCAAATCTTCCTTCATCAAATTTTATTCAACTGCATCCTCTTCTGACTCCCAACTATGCCTAGATTTTGTTCTTTGACGTATCTCCCCTTCTGTCTGTGACATCTTCATTATCCAAGCTCTGCTAAATACGGCTAAACAATGACACAGTGTCACAGTAGCACAAGATGAGACAGGACTCATGAGAACATTGAACATATTAACCCATCATGCTGTAAGTCACTGAGCTAGCTGGCTGGACATTTTGAAATAAATACAACAACTACGATCAGATTTTGTTTAAATATACAAATAAGAAGCTGCAGTCGATCATTTGCATCCTCAAGACATTAAATAAGATTATGGTTTGTCTGATTGTTGTCCTGATAACTTTTGACTCCTTTGTCAGTCAAAAACCTATCTACCTCTGCCTCGAAAATAATCATTGACCCCATCCTCACCCCCTTCCGAGGAAGAGAGTTCCAACAATTCATGACCCTCAGAGAGAAGAAAAATTCTTCCCATCTCTATTATAAATGGGAAACTCCTTATTTTGAAATTGGTGATTCCAGGGACCCCCTTTTAGAATCATAGAATTCCAACAGTGGGGAAAGAAGCCATTTGGCCCATCAAGCCTGCACCAACAATAATCCCACCCAAGACCTATCTCAGTAATCCCGCATATTTACTTTGCAAATCTTCTGACATTAAGGGGCAATTTAGCACAGCCAATTCACCTAATTCATACATTTTTGGACTGTGGGAGGAAACCGGAGCAGACTCCACCCAGACAATTAACCGAGGCCGGAATTGAATCCGAGTCGCTGGCGCTGTAAGGCAACAGTACTAATCACTGTCATCCACATGTTTCTGATAAAGACTTCATGTCCATCACTCAATAATTTTTAAAGACACAAATTTGAGACAAGCAGACAAATCCAAATTTCAAACCGAGTGCTAAAAGCTGGAGATAATGTCGATCGCCTTGTGAACTGAACATGGATCCATGATGTTTCAGAACTGTTAAAAGATCTCTACATAAGATCAGCCATAATCTTAGTGAATGATCTAGTGTTCTTTTGTTCTTACGTTCTTTGCTTCCAATGGCAACACAATGGCACAGTACTTAGCCCTGCTGCCTCACAGTGCCAGGGACCTGACTTCGATTCCTGGCTTGGGTCACTGTCTGCAAGGAGCTTGCGCATTCTTCCCATGTCTGCATGGGTTTCCTCCAGCTGATCCGGTTCCCTCCCAGAGTCCAAAAGACGTGCTGGTTAGGTGCATCGACCATGATAATTCTCCCTCAGTGTAACTGTACAAGCACTAGAGTGTGGTGACTCTAGTCACCACTAGATTTTCACAGTAACTTCATTGCAGTGTTAATGTAATCCTACTTATGACACTAATAAACTTAAGTATTAAGAATACATGGCTAACAGTGGCAAATAGTTCAAGTTGGGTCGAAGGGCCTGTTTCCATGCTGTAATACTCAATGACTCTATGAACCCGATTTTACCATTTTGATTCTAAGTGTTGAATCCGGGAGTGTTTCAGATCTGACTTTTAGACCTGTTCTATGGTGCCCCCATTCACACTCTGCCTGAAAAAGAACTCAGGGATTCCGAATCATGCTGCAAAGCATGTGAGCAGGGCTTATCGCACCCAAAACCCTGCAGCTCCGATCAGCGCTTTCAATTGCCCATGTGCAGAAAAATCATGTAGAAAAATACTTCCCCTGCCACATCATTCCCGGACTGGATAATGCCTCCCCCTGATACCCACAGACTTTGCCCAATTCCCACAACACAACTGAACATCTTATGCCCCCATCCATCACTACTCAGACTGACCATGGCCCTTGCTCCCCTTTCCCAGCCACTGATCGCACGCAGAATGGCAGCGGACACCCCTTCCCGCTCCCCTCCCCCCCAAATGATTGCACGCAGAGTGGTAATGGAACCCCTTTCCTCCCCCCTCCCGCCACCGGTGAGCCATATGACCCACCTCTCTCCCTCTTCCCCTCACGAGTGAGTCATCTGACCCACCTCCCTCCCTTCCAGCCCACCAGAGTATAATCAGATCTGCCTCCCTCCCTCCTCTCTCACTACAGAACCATCTGACCACCCTCTTCCCCTCCCCCACCACCACCAATCTGAGTCAGAGAGCTGCCGGAAGCTTTGAACTTACCTACTCTGAAGCTGGAGCACCCAAATCAGATCTTTGCAGACCATGTCTGTTTCGCGCTAAGTCTGGACTGTCAAACGCTATGGTAAAGGGAGAAGTGTCAGTAAGTTTGAGCTTACAGCCCATTAAGTCAATTTAAAATACCTGCAAACGCATTTAAGTTGATGTCGCACCCACCATTTTCAGTGATTGGTAAAGGGGGAACAGGAGAGCAGGCAGGTGTGGATCATGCTACTCACCTCACGCCCGACTTCATTAAGTTTTCGCACCCAGAAAACGGGCACAACTTGATGGTAAAATCTGGCCCAGACCCTGTGTCACTTTTTTCCCTCAGTTAGTTGTTGTAATCTGGAATGCCGGAGCTGAAAGGCTGATGGAAAAAGAATCAGTTGTAACTTTCCAAAGGACACTGGATAAATACTTGATAAAGGAAGATTGCAGGGAGATGGGTAAAGCATAAAGGAGTGTGACTAATTGAATAGCTCTTTCAAAAAGATAACATCAGCCTAATGGCTTCTGTTGTGCTGTATTATTCCATGATTATCTGATTCTGTGTTCAAAGCCATAAAGACGACACAATAATTTAGCCAGAAGATTGTATTGTAGTGGTTGTTGGCACTGGACTAGTAATCCAGAGACCCAGGCTAATGCTTTAGAAGTCACGGATTCAAATTTCACCTCGGCAACTGGTGCAACTTACAAAGGACAAAAGTGCAAAGAAAAGTTCAGCACAGGACCAGGCCCTTCGGCCCTTCAAGCCTGTGCTGATCATGATGCCCTAATTAAACTAAATAAAAACCCCTCTGCCCTTACGCGGACCATATCCCTCTATTCCCTCCCTATTCATGTACCCATCCAGATGTCTCTTAAATGCTAATGCACCTGCTTCCACCACCCCTCTCCTGGCAGTATTTTCCAGGCACCCACCACTCTCCGTGTGAAAAACTTCTCCTGCACATCTCCCTTAAACTTTCCCTCTCTCACCTTGAACTTATACCATCTTTGTGACTGACACTTCCACTCTGGGAAAAAGCCTTTAACGATCCACCCTGTCCATGCTTCTCGTAATTTTGTAGACCTCTATCCGGTATCTCCTCAGCCTCTGATTTTTCCAGTGCAAATAATCCTAGTCTATTCAACCTCTCATAGCCAACACCCTCGAAACTAGGCAACACCCTGGCAAACATGCTTTGCACTCTTTCCAAAGCTTGCACATCCTTCTGGTAGTGAGGTGACTAGAAATGCGTGGAATTTAAATTCAATTAATAAAAAGCCTGGAGTTAAAAGCGAGTCTCATAGCAACTATCAATGATTGTTGTAAAAACCCATTTTTCAGGGAAAGAAACATGATATATTACCCATTCCGACTTACACATGACTCCAGACCCACCAAATGTTTAACTGCCCTCTGAAATAGTCTAACAAGCCATGCAATCAACAAAGGTTGGCCTTATAAAATCAACACAGGATAAATTCAAGATACCGAAAATACATAAGATGTAATTTCTGAGTTGGTGTTTCCAGCCCCTGTTTTAGTTCACTGCATTAATCAAACTAAACTAGTGATCTAGGGAGTGAGGCAAAAGGTCAATTGTATGAACAATATTTTGCACAAATAATCAAATAAAACGGTCAATAATAAGATCCTACTATATGCAGATAATGCCTCCCAAACTCTAAACATATGAGGCTTAGGATGGTTTTTCATGTGTGGGGCAGTTAGAATTAGTAAGTTTGCGGATGACATGAAGATTGAAAGGGTGGTGATTGAAAGGTCTTGGGCTATAAGTAGATATAGACGGCATGGTCAAATGGGCAGACCTTTCCATGCTCCGCCCCACGCCCGGTCTGATTCCTGTGGCAGGCAGGATGGTAAAATTCTTGCCTAAGTCTCATAAAGGGTTAACTGTAATAGTCTGATGCCATAGAAGGAAGTGGCGTACACTCAGGTGATCTGAGACAGGCTCAAGCGAAAGCAAAAGGAAAGCAAGCTTGGGGTCAGAAGTTTGTGAGAGGGTATTCCCTCTAATTTGTTAAAATAAATGTTAGTGTCTATAGTTAGCAGTCATCAGAAATCATTGAAACATCTCCAGCACAGTCATACACCTACTTGATGTGCAGCATGATGGCACAGTGGTTAGCACTGCTGCCACACAGTGCCAGGACCTGGGTTTAATTCCCAGCTTGGGTCACCGAATTTGTGGAGTTTGCACACTCTCCCCGTATCTGCGTGGGTTTCCTCTGGGTGCTCCAGTTTCCTCCCACAGTCCAAAGATTGGGTGCATTGGTCATGTTAAATTGCCCCTTAGTGTCCTGGGGTGCAGAGGTTAGAGGGATTAGCAGGGTAAATGTGTGCTGTTTATAGGGCTTGGGCGGGATTGTTGTCAGAACAGGCTCGATGGGTTAAATGATCTCTTCTGGTACTGTAGGGATTCTATGATTCAGAGATACTATGTTCCATCAGCTAGAAAAACAGTGCTTTGATTTTTCGTCAGGAACTTTACGGCCTTTTTGATTCAATATGGAGTTCAACAGTGTCAGATCATAAGGTCTTTCTTTTGTTCATTTTCTCACAGTAAATGTTTGGTGATGATTCTGTGCCTTCTCATTTATTCCAGACAATCGCCTTTCACTTACTTCTTCACCCATCTCATTATCATTCCCCTGTGTCTTGCAGTAACATCCCTTTTAACGTTTCTACCCTCTGCCCAAACACAAACTTTCCCAATTTTCTTTTCCTTCCCCTCGCCTTTCCCTAAACCTTCCACGTATACTGGCACTTGCTTAAAACCTGTTGCCTTTTGAATATTTCTGGTGAAAGGCTAATTCCATTGTCCTCTCTTTGCAGATTCTGCCAGACTGGCTGTATCTCTCCAGAATTCTCCGCTCATATTCCCAGCATCCAAAGTATTTGCTTATGTTTTAAACTTCTGCCATGTTATTATTCAGGCAAGGACTCAGTAAGAATTTAGCAACACCAATTTTAAATCCAACCGATTTATTTGATAGTAAAATTGCGAGCTTTCAACACTCTTGTGTCTTCGTCAGGCAAATGCAGTGTTCTGACGAAGTGTTTGCCTGACGAAGACACAAGACTGTTGAAAGCTCGCAATTTTACTATGAAATAAATCGGTTGGATTTAAAATTGGTGTTGCTAAATTCTTACTGAGTCCTTACCACCCCAGTCCAACGCCGGCACCTTTACATCATTATTCAGGCAGCCACTAGGTGCCAGTCTAGAGGGGTCATAGTGCCTGAGGATCTCCAATTAATGCTGCAAATCTGAAATAAAAGACAGAACATGCTACAAACACACAAGAATCATAGAATCCCTACAGTACATAAGAAAGCCATTCAGCCCATCATGTCTATACTGACCACAATCCCACTTCTTATCCCCACACATTTACCCTGCTAATTCTCCTAAGCTAGGAGCAATTTAGCATGGCCAATCAACCTAACCTGCACATCTTTGGACTCTGGGAGGAAACCAGAGCATCTGGCCCATAGGGAGAACGTGCGGACTTTGCACAGACAGTGGCCCAAGCCAAGAATTGAAGCCAGGTCCTTGGTACCTGAGGCAGCAGTGCCAACTACTGTGCTGCCATGCCTGTGCAGGCATCACTTATAAATAAAAATAGGCCAGATTATGATTTTCACAGCCTGTAGTCTTCATTAGACTGCACTACAAATAGTCTTATTAATCGGATTGAAAGATGAGAAGCTTGCATTTATATAGCACCTTTCCTGACCTCAGGATATCCCAAATTTCTTTGCAGCCAATGAAAGTCTTTTGAAGTGTAGTTACCATTGGAAGAATATAAGGAAATAAACGTATAAATCTGGTTAGTCTAACCTGAGGCTGGAGGGAGGGAATGGGAGGACTGGGGGGTGGTTGCTGGGAGCTCATTTCCACGTGTTTCTCACTCAAGGCGTTAATAAGCAAAGTTTTGAAAGAAGATGTTGGGTACAACAATAAATAGAAGTTCAAAAAATTTGAGATTTTAAGAAAAAAAATTGCTTAACGAATATCACAGCAATAAATTGTTGGGTTAAAAATGACCAGAAATTTGGAGGGTCAGTGAATGTGTGTGTGTGTGTGTGTGTGTGTGTGTGTGTGTGTGTGTGTGTGTGTGTGTGTGTGTGTGTGTGTGTGTGTGTGTATCTGTCTGTCTTTCTATCTGTACATGTGGGATTCTGTATATGTTCGTGAGAATGATTGGGAGTAAGGCAGACTCACATACACATAGCCACCCAGTCACCCCATCAGTCAGTCACACACCCCATGCATTCACTCCTACATCGACTGCCCCTCACTCAGTCATTCCCCACACACACATACACACTAATGCACACCTTCACTCACTCAGTTCCAAACCTCGATGATACTTTGCCTGTGGGAAATGAATTTGAGTCACGTAGTCTGCGCAGGAATATATTTCTTCTAACAATCAGTTCTAACCAGTGCCACTGCGTCTGTAATCAGCATCTTCTATTGTTACTGCAACAGCATAATTGCTTCTAATTGCCAGACTGTTTCTTTTAATCTGGACTGATACCGTTCCAATGATGTTACAGTAATAAGTCTCACAACATCAGGTTAAAATCCAACAGTTTTATTTCGTGTCATAAGCTTTGGGAGCGTTGTTCCTTCATCAGATGATGGAGTTGGGTTCACAAACACAGTGTATATAGACAAAGGCTCAATTGCAAGACAATTGTTGGAATGCAAGTCTTTACAGGTCATCAAGGCTTTACAGGTACAGGCAATGCAGGTGGAGAGAGAGATAAATACAGGTTAAAGAGATCATCTTTAAATTCCAACAGGTTTATTTCCTTTATAGAAACAGCATTCCAAAAGCTTGTGATTCTAAATAAACCTGTTGGACTTTAACCTGATGTTGTGAGACTTCTTACTGTGCCCAATCAGAAGTGGGTAGGGTGGGCCTTGATTGTTTGGTGACTGGGTAAAGCTAGGCTTACACAGAGAACTCAAACTTAGTTGCTTTTTGGAGAGCTTAGAAAAAAGAAATAGTTCTGAGTCTTTGAACTCTGGACCAGGCTTTGTAAGAGATGAGGTTTATTCCTCTGAAGTTCTGCTGTTTGAGGATATATCCCTCTCTGGAAATTGCCCTCTGGATCTCTCCGCAGTAGTGTTAAAAGGTTAGAAATAAAGCATCCAGATAAACGTATCTACTTTTGATGCTAATTGGCTCTGAAAAAGGGATTTATATCAAAGGGAACAATGCTAATTTGGAGCAAAAGAAGTACGTAGCTGTTAAGAATCATATTTTATCATGTTTAAGTATTTTAATTAAAGTTTATTTATTATCACAAGTAGGCTTACATTAACAATGCAATGAAGCTGCTGTAAAAATCTCCACACTCCAGTGCCTGTTCAGGTACACTGAGGGAGAAATTTAGCACGGCCAATGTGCCTAACCAGCATGTTTTTTTGGATTGTAGGACAAAACTGGAGCACCCGGAGGAAACCCACACAGATACGGGAAGAACATGCAGACTTCCACACAGACACTGACCCAAGCCGAGAATCAAATCTAGGTCCTGGTGCTGTGAGGCAGTAGTGCCACCATGCCACCCATTAGAAGTCCCTATGAACCTTGGGCTCAGCTTTAAGGCCTGATAACAGTAGGACGTCCATGTTGCACCCCCCACCCCCCTTCTCCCTCCTCCACAATGCTTGCCCCCATCGCACCCCACCCCCGCCAACCCAGCCATGGCCTCTCCACCGACATCCAATCCCTCTCTGTCCTGTGAAGGTCCCACATTCAGCTAATTAATGCTTTTTGGAGTGTGAAATCACTTTGAGAAAGGCAGTGTGGTTGGGGATATGTTCCCCACTGACACTCCAGATGGTGGAAGGGGGAATATTGGCTCCTGAAGATCCTGGCCCCTATTTCCTGAGCTCTTTTGTTCAATGTGGTGTTAAACCAGCAGATGGCAGCAAAGTCAAACAAATGTGTTTTAGGTGTGAACTGGTTTATTCAGCAGAATAAAGGTTCTAGCAATTAAATGAACCAGGGTCCCTCACAATATTCTGTTAGTTCCTGGTAGTTTCTTCCACTGATACAGTGCTTGTATCAGTGGTAGAGAAGCAGTCTTAAAAGTTTACTTCCGTGCAAATAATTAATGGAAAATTCACTGTGTTGATGGCCAGCTGGTGAAATATGTCTCGTACTGAAAAAGTACCACTAAGTGGTGCTGTTCCCCACAAGAATAAGAGTATGAACAGAAACTATTGGCATTGCAATCACATGATGTGGAGATTATCAGTGTTGGACTGGGGTAGGCACAGTATGAAGTCTCACAACACCAGGTTAAAGTCCAACAAGTTTATTTGGTAGCATAGGTCACAGGCTTTCATAGCACTGCCCCTGTATCAGGTGAGTGGGAGTTGTATTCACAAACAGGGTATATAAAGACACAAATTCAATTTACAAAATAATGGTTGGAATGTTAGTCTTTACAAGGTAATCAAGTCTTAAAGGTACAGACAATGTGAGTGGAGAGAGGGTTAAGCACGTGTTAAACAGATGTGTATTATCTCCAGACAGGGACAGTTAATGAGATTTTGCAAGCCCAGGCAAGTCGTAGGGGTTACACGTAGTGTGACATGAACTTAAGATCCCGTTTGAGGCCACCCTCATGTGTGTAGAGCTTGGTTATGAATCTCTGCTCAACGATCCTGTGTTGTCGGCTAAAAAAATGTGTCAGTCACCCAAATGTGGCAATTACCCAATCCCAGTCTCCAGCATTTGGTTCGTACAAAAGATGGACGTGGATTTGGGGGATGGCAAAATACTCAAGCATTTTGGCAAGGAAGTTCTCATGTTGGCACAGTGATTATCACTGCTGCCTTGCAGCTCCAGGGACCCAGGTTCAATTCCTGGCTTGGGTCACTGCCTTTATGGAGTTTGCACGTTCTTGCCCTGTCTTGGGGCTCCAGTTTCCTTTTAGAGTCCAAAGATCTGTACGTTAAGTGGGTTATCCATCATAAATGTGTGTCTAAATGCTCGATTATCATTTAATAAACCAAAAATGTCACTGTCAATAGTCATACTTAATTGCTCAACATTTTACAGTAAAATTCTGGGGCATGGTTTTTAACAGTGATTTCCTAATCTCCTTTCATAACTCTGGAGGAAAATTGGCAGAGACACAATGTAAATGGCCACATGTGTAGCTTAGATAGATTAGCCATGTGTGGGGTTACAGGGATAGGGAGGGGAGAAGCCCTGGGTAAGATACTCTGTCAAAGAGTCGGTGCAGACTTAATGGGCCAAATGGCCTCTTCTGCACTGTAGAGATTTCTATGACATCTCAATGTCATTCTTTTTTTTTAAATATGATCACATCTTTATACTCCACTGTAGAGTTTGACAAGGCTTTGCTTGCCAAGACATTCAACAGAGCCATTTGGTTTATAATTGCAGGCATCTGGATAAGTTTGTCTTAATATTTCAACAAAATGAGATACAGGCGTACCATACTGCAGAATTAATTTAATTGAAAGCCACTTTTACATTCACTGACAGAATATTGTTCTTTGCAGGGTATTGCTGAATGAAAAGCAGCACACTGTCAAAGATTTCTGCTTTGAACTCATCAGGACAGGCGTAAGAATGTCAGATTTCAAAAGGAGCAACAACTTTTATTGCATGAGAAAATGGTACTGGTTGGTTGGCAAGTTGAGTCTGAATGGGCCAGGCTTTACCCTGGAGAATACGCCAAGGAAATATTGTCCCTCAAGCTACTGTTTAATTCGAAAAGGGACAAGTCTGGTCATAAAACCAAATTATTGCACATGCTGAAATCAAAAGAGAAAATGCTGGAAAATCTCAGCAGGCCTGGCAGCATCAGCAAAGAGAGAAAAGAGCTGATGTTTCAAGTCAAAGCTGGACATGTTCCTTTCGCTTGCGCAGGATAGGTCCCTGTTTGTGAATATATCCAGCTGTTAGCAAGTGTAAATGAGCCACACTGGAAGTACTACTGATAATCTTAAATAGGCCATAAATGTAATTCTTAATATATTTGGGATTGTTCAGTAAACGCTGCCCAATTGTGAAATCGCATCTCATATTCGATATTACATTCAGAGTTTTACACGCATGGGCTGGTAAGGTACAGGCAGTACTCTTCCAATGACAAGCAGCTCAGTGGGTGTGCTTTTTGAATTAAACAAATGACAATGGACAAGATTTTCCGGCCGCCCTTGCCCCAAGTCCAGAAAATCCCATTCGAGATCAATAGACCTTTACATGTTCTGTATCCCACTGGCTACAATTCCTGTGGAGGCGGGATGGGAAAATCCTATCCCATAGCCACATTCTCCAGTGCAACACTTCAACCAATCAGAATCAACTTGCCAACCAATCAGCATTCTTTTTCCATGCAGCATAAATTATTGTTTCCTTTGAAATCTGTCCTGATGAGTGCAAGGCAAAAAGCTTTGACAGCATGCGCTTTTTTCAGTAATAGCCCAGTTCTGTAATATCATCTCAGTGTGATTTGGTATATTTAGCTTTATCAGACAGAAAAAAATTAAACAAGGACAATAAATTGCTTTATAAGGTGAGTAATCTTCGTAAGAATATGTTCCAAGTCATTCACATTATTAATCTTCATATCACCAAAAATACTCCTGACAAAACAGTAGGAAAATGGAAAATATTTTTTGAAACTGCCAGTTTAATGATGGGAATTATGATGTATATGACCTTTCAACTTACAGTGGAAAATAGTTTGATGAATGCAGAGATTAAAAAGCAATAATAGTCAGTAAATTGCAAACTATTCATCACAACTGTGTCACCTAGTTCAATTACAGTTTTGATTACCTAATTTTTTTTCATAATTGATTGCAATTGAACCAAGGTAAAGTGTTTCTGCCCATTTTCAATTCAATGTTTAACTCCTGGCCCTTTAAACCTCATTCGCTATGTTTAAGAGCCACAAAAAGAGGTCAAGATATTAACCAGCCTCCAAGTCCATCTGCCAGTATTATCCAATTTTGGGATGTTCCCCATCCCTCTCCCTTCACAAGTTCTCCTGCTGGAAATGCAAAGGACGGGGATTTTCCAGCATGTCCCATCAATGGAATCTTCTGGTCCTGCTGAAGGTGACCCAAGAGGTGGGATCCCCAGCACTGGAGGGTGAGTAAGCCACACAACACGCCACAGACATTGGCAGGACCCAACAATCTCGTTCGTGTCCTCTGTCACTGGAAAACGCTGGAAAAGAGGGAAGGGTTAGGTACGGTAGGGAGGGGCAGGTAATCCTGCTCTGTGTCTCCCAAATGGTATGTACAAAAGTCCAGAGTGAAAAAACCCTAATAGAGCCATGAACTCTCTCTATCCAGAATCCATGGACGATTTTTTTTTTTTGCTTGTCTTTCATTTCAGACTCACATTTACTGCCTATTGGTTGGTTCCTATCATGACTTGGTCAGCATACCAAATTCTTGATCATCTAGCATTCCGAAATAAAGTGTGGGTGCCTAAGGTTAACAGGTAAAGAGCAGAATTTTATGCTCCCTTCTGGCTGGGTTGCAGGGTAGATAGGAGAAGGCACATGAAATACCATGGATGCAATCCGTTTGCCTCTCCCCCCAGTCCTGTTTCACCAGCAGTGAGGGAAGGAATTGGATGGTCCACCAGCTCTTGCGCCCATTGAGGCACTTACGTCACATCCATTGCTATTTCACAGATGGCAGGGCAAGGCTAGAAACAAGTAAGAAAGCAAAGGAACTGATGCAAGTGAATTGGATGGTCTCTTTCTGCGCTTGTGGAATCATAGAATCCCAATTGGCCCATCGAGTGTGCACCAACTCTCTGACAGAATAACTTACCAAGGCACTAACTCCGTAACCCCGCATATTTACCCCACTAATTCCCAGAACCTATACATCTTGGAACACTAAGGAACAATTTAGATTCACCAATCCACCTAACCTACACATATTTGGACACTAAGGGTCAACTTAGCATGGCCAATGCACTTAAACTGTGCAATTTGGACACATGGGGCAATTTAGTATGGCCAGTATGCCTAACTCGCACAACATTGAACTGTGGGTGTAAACAGGAGCATCTGGAGGAAACCCACACAGCCATGGGGACAATGTGTAGACTCCTTACTGTCACCCAAGGCAAGAATCAAACCTAGGTCTATAGAGCTATGAGGCAGCAGTGCTAACCATTGTGCTACCTTGCACCCTATTTTTTGACAATTCGTTGATGAAGAATGTGAATGGGAAAAGCAATGGCACAGGGCTTTGCTACTGAAGCAGTCTACCATGGAAGGTACTGCGATTGACAGTCTCTGGAAATGTTCCCAAGATAATGTGGAGTATGGTTAGGGTTATCTGTAGAAGCTATCAACAGGAAAGGAAAATAATTGTAAACCATTACAACAATATATTCAGTTTCATGTTCCAAAATAAAATAGGGATATCAATAATACGCCCGGCAGAAATATGGGAATGGCAAGTAGAGTTCAAATTCCACTCCAGAGACCTGAGTCTAGAATCTCGGCTGTCATCTCAATGTCTCTGGTAGATCTGATCTGGTTTTGACCCTTATACTGTCGAGTAGACCACTGTCAAGTAGGGGCAGCATGGTAGCACAGTGGCTAGCACTGCTGCCTCACATCACCAGGAACGTGGGTTTGATTCCTGGCTTTGGTCACTGTCTGTGTGGAGTTTGCACATTCGCATCATGTCTGTGTGGGTTTGCTCCGGTTTCCTCCCACATCACGAAAGTCATGCTGGTTAGGTGCATTGACCCGAAGAGTTGCCAGAGTGTGACAGTAACTTCATTGCAGTGTTAATGTAAGCCAATTTGTGACTGATAAATAAACTTTTTTTAAAAAAATTATGAGCAGTTCTGTCTCTTAAGTGCAAAGCCAAATTTCTGTCTCTCTGAAGGAGAGACGTTCAAGAAGAAGGAACTGAAGAAAAGTTGTCTGGATTTGAAACGTTGACTCTGGCAGAATCTTCTGGCCTCCTCTAGGGTGTATTTTCCATTGATAGAAGTGACCCACCACTGACAGATTATGGGATGTCCCACACCCCCGACTGCCGGGGAGCACTTTGTGTGGTGTTGCCATCAGCCGAAGCAAAAGATCCTGCCACTGGTAATGGCCAGAATATTTCAGCCTTTGTTTCTCTCCCCAGAGATGCTGTCAGACATACTGAGTTTTTCCAGCATTTTCCATTGTTATTTCAGATTTCCAGCATCCGCAATATTTTGCTTTTTTCTCCCCCATTCAACTTTCTGTCACTCTCTCCCTATATCATCAATCATCTCCGTCCCTTCCTAAAAAACCTCGATCAAGTTTGTGAGGCACAGCCTCCCCGTAACAAAAATATGTTGCCTCTCGCTAATATGTCCAGTTATTTCCAAGTGGGACTAAATCCTGTCTCGAAGAATCCTCTCCAATAATTTCCCTACCACTGATGTTAGGCTCAGCAACCTATAATTACCTGGATTATATTTGCTACCCTTCTTAAACAAAGGAGCAACACTGGCTATTTTCTAATCCTCTGGGGCTTCTCTGTAAGACGTCTGACAACGCCAGGTTTAAGTCCAACCGATTTATTTGATAGTAAACTCACAAGCTTTCAAGGCTGTCCACTTCGTCAGGTGAATGAAGTGTTCTGGTCTCAAACAGCACGTATAACAGCACAGACTGATTACAGATTACTGATTAGAATGTGAATCTTTACACTTAACCTGCTATCAGTAGTAACTTTCTAATCAGTAATCTGTGCTGTTTGAGACCAGAACACCTCATTCACCTGACGAACAGCACAGCCTCGAAAGCACGTGAGTTTACTATCAAATAAATTGGTTGGATTTAAACCTGGTGTTGTCAGACTTCTTACTGTGTTTACCCCAGTCCAACGCCGGCATCTCTACATCATGACTTCCTCTGTAGCCAGTGAGGATATAAAGATTTCTCTCAAGGCCCTAGCAATTTCCTCCCTTGCCTCTCTCAGTATTCTAGGGTATATCCCACCAGGTCCTGTGGACTTGTCAACCGTTATGTTTTTCAAGAACCCCAATACCTCCTCCTTTTTGATCTCAACATGACTCAAGCTCTCTACACACCCTTTCCCAGACTCAACATCCACTGTGTAACAAAAATAAAAACAAAATACTGCGAACGCTGGAAATCTGAACTGTTTTCTCACTGCCCTTTTGAGTGTTACGGCTCGAAGGGACAACGATGAGAAAGTTCCGAAGACAGAGAACTTTATTTTCTGTCTACTTTTGAACAAACTGAAAATGTTTATCTAATTTTGAATATGGAGTAAGAGTACTCCCACATGAGGAGGGAGAAAGCAGAAAATCCCTTGAAGGAATCTGAACTCTGATAGCTACTATTTACCAACAAGCAGCAATGTTGATTTCATTTTGAGAAATGTGATGTGGGTGCAGATACTGTCAGTTTGAGCTGCTTTTCCAAGGTTTGGCTGCTTGCTGCTTGTCCAATTCATTCATATCAATCTTTAGACTATATCTAGATCATCTCCACGGAAAGCAATGGGGGCATGAGAAAATATCTGAAACACACATTACCCCCAGGCATTGTCCACGACCTCAGGATGTCCCAATAGTCAATGTATTTCTTCTGAAGTGTGTTCACTCTAGTAATTGTGGGAAGTAAGTCACCTATTTCTCTGCACCTTTGTGAAAAGGAGCTTCATATTATTGACATAGCGACTTAATAGGAGACTCCCATACACCTTCCTGCTGCCCACTCTGATACCTGACACTGGTAAAAGAATCTGGATGTAAATAGAATCAGATAGACCGCTGTCTCATACACTGTGGTGTGGAGCATTTGAAAAATCTTGCTCCTATCACACTAGAATCACACTCAGTATGTCGAAGTGTTGCACCTTGACACAGATGCAAAACAGTCTTTGGAAAGAAGACCTTGGATGGATTCAAATCCATGCAATGGTGGCTCAGCAACCTGTTTTACTTCTCTCCTGAATATAACTGACTGTAGAGCACAATGTTGCTGTGAGGTATTATCTTTAGATAGGGCAGACTTATCTAAAGCTGGGCACCGGTAGAGTTCAGGGCGGCACGGTGGCATAGAAGTTAGTACTACTGCCTCACAGGGCAAGGGACCCAGGTTCAATCCCAGCCTCAGGTTACTGTCTGTTTGCATGTTCTCCACACGTATGAGTGGGCTTCCTCTGGGTGCTCCGATTTCCTGCCACAGTCCAAAGATGTGCGGGTTAGGTGGATTGATCATGCTAAATTGCCATTGTCAGGGGGACTAGTAAGTTAATGCGTGAGTTTACAGGAATAGAACCTGGGTGGGATTGTTGCCAATGCAGGCCCAATGAACCAAATGGCCTTCTTGAGCAGTGTGGGGATTCTATGATTCTATGAAAGTGGGATAGATTTCCTTTCAGTATCTAATCGAGCAGAAAGTTCAACAGGACTCTTAATGTAGACTCTAGGCAGCAGTTGCATGGGAACACCACCACTTGCAAGTTCCCCTCCAAACCACTCACATTCCTAACTTGAATCTCTATCGCCACCGTTTCTTCACTGTCATTGTGTCAAACTTCCCTCCTAACAGACCTGTGGGTGTATCTACATAGCATGGACTCCAGCGGTTCAAGAAGGCAGCTCACCACCATCTGCTCAAGGGCAATAGGTATTTGGATTGGCCAGTAATGCCCACACACCATGAACAAATAATAAAAGACTGACTCTCTTTTTCTGCTCACGGTATACGCAAATGTGGTAGTCTTCATGGTTTTACCCAAGACATCGGATGGCAGATATTGGAAGGTATTTCAAGGAGAGAATGTCCAAATACAAAATGCATGTTATGATATAGAACAGAGATGTGCATTAATCATCTGATAGTTTCTCCTGCAAGTAGTGAACTCTGACCTTGTTCCATCTGACAATAGGCACTGCATTTGATTTAATTTGATTTGATTTACTATCATCACATGTATTGGCATACAGTGAAAAGTACTGCTTCTGCGCTATACAAAGCATACTGGTCATAGATTTCATGGAGATAAGGAAAGGAGAGGGTGCAGAATATGGTGTTACAGCTAGGGTATAGGGAAAGGTCAGCTTAATATAAGATAGGTCTATTCAAAAGCCTGAAGACAGCAGGCAAGAAGCTGTTTTGAGTTGGTTAGTATATGATCTCAGACTTTTGTATCTTTTTCCTGATGGAAGAAGTTGGAAGAGAGAACATTCAGGGTGCATGGGGTCCTTGATTATGCTGGCTGCTTTTTGGAGAAAGCGAGAAGCGTAGACAGTGTCAGTGGATGGGAGGCTGCTTTGTTACAAAGAAGAAGAACAAAGAACAAAACAGCATGGAAAACAGGCCCTTCGGCCCAACGAGCCCGCGCTGCCACCCTGATGTTCCCATCTCTACCCGCGATCCCTGTCCATGTTTACAGATCTATGGATTAAAAACCAAATTTGAGACAATTTAGGGAGAATTTGTTTTGCCAATTAGCCTAAGAGCACATCTTTGGGATGTGGGAGGAAACCGGAGCACCCGGAGAAAACCCACGCAAGCATGGGGAGAATGCGCAAACTCCCACAGACACAGGCCCAAATCCATGTATCTGCACAGCACAGCGATAGTCACTGAGCTGTCGTGTTGCCCATCAAATGGTCCAGGTCAAGCGTACACTAACGACGTGAAGCACTAGGATACTCTCGAAAAAGATCCAAGAGCAGCCCTCTCACGACCCATCGCGTGTATGCCCCTCGTTAGACAACAAGGTGGACCAAAGCACCTGTAGGATAAAAACAAGTACATTAATATCATCATCTATTTACACACTTCCCAGGGACTCCCAAGGCTCATGATCCCTATTTTAAAGTTTTCTATACCCCTCCATTCCCATTCTGTTCATGTGCCCATCTAAGTATTTCTTAAATAACTCCAGAGTACCTGCCTCCACCACTTTACATCCACAACTCTTTGTAGTTTCTTGTGGCCTTGGTCAGAACAGGAGTCAGGAACAGGAAGATGCTTTATGACATCACCCTCAAACTGCCAAGCTCTATTTTAAGGTTAGGTCCTGTTATTTTGGATTTCACCAACAGAGTTTCACTTCTCAACCTTTTGACTAAGATCAAGCATTAGATCGGGTCCAGAAGGGGTGCAATGCCTGGTCTTACAGCTTGCATTTTGTTTGCCTCTATTGTGGAGACAATGAAATGGATTCCATTGGATTTTGAATTTGGTTTTTGGAGCAAGCAAGGAATGGATTTGAATTTTTCTGATCCATTCTGAGCATTAGCTTGGTAACTTTAAGAATGGAGTAAAAATGTTTTACAAATATACAGTTTCACACTGTCTATCCTATCAGTTCCTTTAATCTCAATTATATCACCCATTAATCTTCTATACTTGCAATCTTTTAGCCCTGGTATCAGTCATTGTTTGCAATGTGTCTCATAGCACCAGGGCCCTGTGTTCGATTCCTGGCTTGGGTCACTGTCAGAACGGAATCTGCACATTCTCCCCGTGTCTGTGTGGATTTCCTCCAGGTGCTCTGGTTTCTTCCCACAAACCAAAAGATCTGCTGGTTAGGTGCACTGGCCATGTGAAATTCTCCTTCAGTGCACCAGAACAACTGCAGGGGTATGGTGATTTTCACAGTAATTTCATTGCAGAGTCCATGTAAGCCTATGTGTGACACTAATAAATAACGTTAAACTACTTCAAATAAACAAATGCATTTCCCAACCTAGAGTAAGGTCTTCACATCTTTATGATACAAAAGTTAAGCAAGCTTTGAATCATCGACATGTCATTCAAATCCTTTAAGGGGGGGTGGAAATTTTCCAGAAATGAAAAGGAGACAGCACAAACACCTATGTGGAAACTGAGCACATTTTGTAGCTTCCACAGTTCCTGGCAGATATTATCAGAAGACAATTGATTCCTGTACATTTCCAAAGCAGAAATTTATGGCAACAAGGGGCTTTGAAATGCATAATATGTTGAATGGAGAGATTAGTGTCACTCCAGTGGAGAGAATGTAACGGGAGTATCATGTACAGTAATGGTAAGATTACAATGTGTTACGCAGAAAATAGGAGACAAGAACATGTTATCTAGAAGTTAATGGGCAGAATGTGTTACACAACCTCTTTATATACACATCAGGAAATGATCCTTAACATTCCAAGATCCCAGTGTGGTAAATACCACTTGGTACATGCCATAGGCATATTCCCCAACATTTTAATAAGCAAACGCATAAACAACTGCATATGTTATGCTGACGTAAGTTTAGAATTTTGAATTATGTAACTCTGGACTTTGAGACTAAATGACTGGAAATAATATATGAAACTCAGTAATTACAAGAAAAGCACTTCCCCCATTCACTCCCAATTTGATGGATCAAAATATTTTCCATCAGTTCCATCGTTAGTGCCCTGGGAGTCCTGTCTCCCCAAGGTGTAATGCCATGATATAGGAGATTTCTAACCAGTCAGTAAGATTTTAGACAAAATACATAAGGCACTGACAGGACTACCAGTAAAGAGTTAAATAGTTCTTGAAACAAGCTAATAAATTAATGAGAGAATAGTTCACACACATGTGAATGCACAGAATTATAATAGAATTAAACAAGTAATTATTACATATATTTTTTAAGTATTTTAAGTGTATAAACTGTTGTTCACTTCAACCAAAGGCAGGTTACTGCAAGGTATGATGGTAAAGGCGACTAGTTCAGAACCAAAGGCCTGTGTACCCCTGTAGTTAGCAAAATTCAAATTAGAAAGTTTTTTTTATGTGGGAACACATATTGCAACATTTATAAATAGGTGTACTCATTGTCTAGATTTAAGATAAGAACATGCCTGGGTGCGGGATCATGTATCTATCAAGTTTGGCAATAATCCAGTGGGAACATCCCCTTTGATCCCTGTAACATTAAAGTTTAAAGTTTGTTTATTAGTCACAAGTAGGCTTACATTAACACTGCAATGAAGCTACTGTGAAAATTTCCTAGTTGCCACACTCTGGTGGCTATTCAGGTACATTGAGGGAGAATTTAGAATGGTCTGTAATGGCATCTAGGGTAACCAGGCAACAAGGAAGTGACTTTAGCCAAGATGGGAGTTAGCCTCCAGATTTAATGAAGTAATGATATATCATTATACTGGATGGTAAAATGCAATTGACTGAGGTGCATGTCAGGGATTATTATTGATGTGCACATAATAAATATAATTGATTTTAAACTATTATAAGGTGGCAATGATTAATAAGAAAAACCATAATTGATATGTTTTTGATTGTATAAGTTAGATTCATTGGAGAGGTCCTGTCACTCTATCTCAGAGCTTCTTAATTCTTTTGATGTTTTCCTTGCAGCTGCTTGTTTACTTTAAAATAAATATTATATCTTTATACAAAGATATCTGCTTCATGAGCTTTGTATTGTCTAAAGTTAAGACAGTACCAGTTATCTTAATTTACCCATAGCAGTTCCACCATGGACATTTAATTGCCTGGCCTAATTTCAAGCCAAATCCAATGAGCTATAGCAGAATAACTGGATTTGAAATGAGTCATTCTCTGGGTGAAGAAATTTCTCCTTGCCTCATTCCTAAAAGGTTTCTCCCTTACCCTCAAACTGTGACTCCTAGTTCTGGACTCCCCCACCATTGGGAACATTCTTTCTGAATCCACCCTGTCAAACCTGTTAGAATTTTGTAGGTTTCTATGAGATCTCCTCTCACTCCTCTAAACTCCAGTGAATATAGTACTAACTGATTTAGACTGTCCTCATATGGCAGACCTGCTTTTCCCAGGAATCAGCCTGGTAAACCTTTGCTATATTCCTTCTATAGCAAGGACATCATTCCTCAAATTAGGACACCAAAATCGCACACAATTCTCCAGATGTGGCCTCACCTACGCATATAGAATTACAGCAAAACATCCCTATCTCTATACTCAAATCCTCCCACAATGAAAGCCAACTGTTGTCTTCTTTACTACTTGCTGTATCTGCGTGCTTACTTTCAATAATGGATGCATGAGGACTCTAAGGTTTCATTGAGTATCCACCTCTCTCAATTTACACCCATTTAAATAATAATCTGTCTTCTGTATCATATAGCATCTGCCCTGCAGATGCCCACACACTCAGCTTGTCCAAATCACACTGAAGATTTTCTGTATCCTCCTCACAGATCACCCTCCCACCCAACTTTGTATCATCTGCAAATTTGGAGTTAATACAGTTAGTTCTCTGTTTCAAATCATTAATGTATAATGTGAATAGTTGGAGTCCTAGCACAGATCTCTGTAGTTACTATCTGCCAAACAGAAAAAGATCCATTAATGCTCTTTGCTTCCTATCTGCTAAGCAGCTTTCTATCCATTTCAAGGCAATTCCTTGGTTCTCATAACAAGTTAATACTGAAAAGTACTGATAATGAGCCATTACATTTAACCTATTTAATATTCCAACCATGGTATAGTTTTAGAATCATTGAATAGAATCCCTGCAGTGCAAAAAGAGGCCATTCAACCCATCAAGTCTCTACTGACCACAAATCCAGACAAGACCTATGCCCATAATTCCTATTTACCCCTGCTAGTCCTCCTGACACTAAGGGGCAAATTACTATGACCAATCAGTCTAACCTGCACATCTTTAGAGTGTGGGAGGAAATGGAGGAAACTCACATAAACACAAGGAGAACATGCAAACTCCACACAGGCAGTATGACCCAAGGCAAGGATCAAACCTGGGTGCCTGGCACTGTAAGGCAGCAGTGCTAACCACAATGCTATCGTGCTGCCCCATTGTACTGGAATGGTTTGCATTTAGAATAAACTTACCGTTTGGCTGAGAAGCAGTATTTAACAAAATGTATCTTGCGGTTTCATAGTACAAAGGACTGATTCATTCCCTGGAGAGAGTAAAACACTTCCTCCACAAAACAACTCATAATAATTTGAAATGATGCAGGGAATCATCTATATTCATAATACAGAACACACAGAATTTTCAGTTCTCTCGTTCCTTATAGTGAAAAGCACGAGGTTTTTTTTTCCATTACCTTGCATCGTTTATTTACTTATTCTGTTCTACACCCACACCAGGCCAAGCACTGCCATCAGAATGTGGTCCTGGGCTACACTTGAAGTTCATTCCAGCTCATTATTAAAGCCTAATTCCCTGAAGAAAAGCCTCGCATTTTTATCATGTCTTTTAGACCCTTAGGATCTGTGAATGGACTTTACAAACAATGAAATAATTTTTGCAGTATATTCATTGGTACCACATGAAGAAATGTAGAAACCCATTTGCACACAGCAAGATCTCGTAAACTGTAAAGGAGTTTAATGAGTGCTGATGGTTGAGAGTTAACTTTCGGTCAAGTCGCCAGGTGGGGCATCCCTGTGTTTCAATTGTCCCTTGGGATTTTTTTATAAACAGTCGCTTGCAAATATAGAATGTGAAGATCATAGGAAAAGGATCCATATTACCAAAGCTTCTCATTTTACATTCAGCAGAACAAGCATAAAAATGTCAAGAAAGGAGAAAGGAATTTATGCTGGAGTATTGTATCAAATTCTGGGCACTGCACTTTAAGAAGGATGTAAAAATGGTGCCAACTTTTTTTTAAATTCAATCATGGGGTATGGGCATCGCTGGCTGGCCAGTTTTATAGTTGCCCTTGAAAACGTAGTGGTGAGCTGCCTTCTTGAATCACTGTAGTCCATGTTCTGTGGGTTGACCCACAATGCCATTAGGGTGGGAATTCCAGAATTTTGACCCAGCATCTGCAAAGGAACAGCAATATATTTCCAAGTCAGGATGGTGGGTGGCTTGGAGTGGAACTTGCAGGTGTTGGTGTTCCCATGTATCTGCTGCCCTTGTCCTTCTAGATGCAAGTGGTTGTGGGTTTGGAATGTGCTGTCTAAGGATCTTTGGTGAATTGCTGCAGGGTGTTTTGTAGATAGTACACACTGCTGCTACTGAGTGTCAGTGGTGGAGGGATTGAATATTTGTAGATGTGGTGTCAATCAAGCGGGCTGCTTTGTCCTGGATGGTGTCAAGCTTTTCGAGTGTTGTTGGAGCTTCACCCATCCAGGCAAGTGGGGAATATTGCATAATATTCATGACTTGTGCCTTGTAGATAGTGGATAGAGTTTAGGGAGTAAGGAGGTGAGTCAATTGCCAAAGGATTCCTCGTCTCTAATCTGCTCTTGTAGCCATTGTGTTTATGTGGTGAGTCCAGTTGAGTTTTTAGTCAATGGTAAACCCAAGGATATTGACTGTGGGGGATTCAATGATGGTAATATCATTGAATGTCAAAGGTGTTGGTTAGTGTGTCTTTTATTGGTGATGGTCTTTGCCTGGCATTTGTGTGGCACGAAAGTTACTTGCTACTTGTCAGCCCAAACTTGGGTATTGTCCAGATCTTTGAACATGGACTGTTTCAATATCTGAAGAGTCACAATGAGCTGAATTCTGTGCAACCATCAGTGAACACCCCCCACTTCTGAAAATGATTCTAGGGATGAGGAATTGAAGGTATGGAGATAGATTGGACAGGTTGGGACATTTTTCCATAAAGAAGAGATGACTGAGAGGAAATTTGATATAGGTATTCAAATGCGAGGTGTCTGGACAGACTAGAGAAGGAGAAACCATTCACCTTTGTGAAAAGATCAAGAACAAGAGGGCACAGATTTAAAATAATTTGCAAAAGAAGCAAAAGTGATTTGAGAAAAGACTTTCTCAAACAGTGAGTAGTTAAGGTCTGAAAGGTACCGCCTGTAGTAGAGGCAGATTCAATCAAAGTATTCAAAAGGGACTTAGACTATTAATTGAAGTGAATGAATGTGTAGGGTTACAGGGAAAAAACAGGACAATGGCACAAAGTTCATTTGGATAGCTGATGCAAACATGATGGGCTGAATGGTCTCTTGAACAGTAACAATTCTGCCATTCTCTATAACAGCAGAGAAATGTTGGATGAGGTATAGGGCTTTCATAAGACTGCATCTGGAGTACTGTGCACGGTTTTGTTCCACTTATTTAAGAAAGGATATATTTGCATTGGAAGCAATTAAAGAGAAGTTTGACTCCATTGATTGCTGAAGGGGAATGTCCAGTGTGTAAAGGTTGAGAAGGTTGGGCCTGTAATCATTAGAGTTTAGAGGAATGTGAGGTGGTAATATTGAAACATATGAGTATTATTTATGATATCTAATATAGACTAAGTGGGAGTAATGTAACGGGAACTAGTTATTAACATGTCTGTTGTTTAGCACAGTCAGCGCAAGACTGGTTCGGTAAGCTCAACCCAGTTTGTGTCCTGGATCTTCTGACCCACTCTCTGAAATGGGTATGCCCAACATACATAACAGCAATTTTCTGAGCAGACTTTGATAATGAGAGGGTGTTTCCTCTCATGTGGGTGTCTGGAACTAGGTGGCATCATTTAAACCTAATAGCCTATGATGGATATTGTAATTTTGTTGATCTTTTTGATCTTGTATAATAAAGTTTATATTTATTTGTTCAGAACCTTAGGAAACTTGTGGCTTTGTGCTCTTAGCTCAAACTTTATAAATAAAGTGTCTTCCCTAATGAAATCTCACCAACAACAATCTGACCAAGGATTGTAACAACTCAATATCCAATGTCTTCAGCATCACCACACTTCAGCTGCATTTTGTATATTCAATTTCGATATTTCCCATGACTTTACTATCGGAAAGGAGAAAAGTAACAGTGCTGCAGGAATACCACCGCCTGTAAATTTCCTGCACATCACACAACATCCTGTGTGATATAAGTCACCATTCTTTCACCGTCACTGAGTTCACACTCTTATATATCAGTACTATCACCACAAGAATTGGCACGCTTCAAGGAGGTAAACTCTATGAACTCAGCTAGACAATCAACATCTTTTCCCTAAGGTAGAGGAGGCTAAAACCAGAGACCATAGGTTTAAGGTGAGAAGGGAGAGATACAGAAGGGCTGAGAGGGGCAGTTTTTTCACACAGAGGGTGCTGAGTATCTGGAATAAGCTGCCAGAGGTAGTCCTAGAGGCAGGTGGAATTTAGTCTTTTAAAAAGCATTTAGACAGTTACATGGATAATGTGGATATAGAGGGATATGGGCCAAAAGCAGGAAATTGAGATTGGCTCAGTGGTTTAAAAAAAGGGTGGCATGAACAAATTGGGCCAAAGGGCCTGTTTTCATGCTGTAAACCCCTATGATTCTGTGACTTCAACTTCTCCGGACAAGTGTGAATTTGTCAGACATCCTAAGAACAACATTTTAAAAAGATAGCCCCATTAATGTCTTATACCATGTCATGTGGACAGATGCAGTGTCAGGTACTTGAGAAAACAGAACTCCAGTTATATCCCGGTCACACAAGAGTACTAAGGTAAAGTTAAGGGATGAAGAAAGATTTCTCTGGATTTTCATTATTTACACATTAAAGGGGAATAAGTATTCTGAGAAATTATTAGAAAAATAATATGGAACTGGCCTGTTTTGCAAACATGATTAAACAAAGAATATGATACTTAGGCAGTCTCTGGAGCTATTACATTAATATTTAAAGACTTGGGAGATAGCTTTGTGTGCTAAGATTTATTTCCAGGTACTACACAGGGTTGCATTACAAGAAGTTATTTGCTTTGCCCACTTCAGTGAAGTTGATGTAAGTCTATGCAGCATGACACTGCATAAATTGTTCCCAATTATGTCCAACTTTGATCCCTACAGAGGATCGAGTATATCAAAAGGGTGCATTGGAAGGTGGCCTATCTGTCTCTACGAGGCAAATGATGAAGTGATATAAATCAAACAGGAATTCGCAATTCGTACTGTACAGTGTACCCCTTAATCTCTTGAACATGTTTATCCATGATAAAGGATCATATTCTCCCATCACGACCTGCAATTTTTCTGGTGCGTCCAGTCGGGAGAAACACATTGTCGGCTTTTTTTTTCTGGCATTTGCGCATGCGCCAGGAATGAATGCACATCTCCTGGAGCCGGAGAACGGTCAGAGTCCAGACCACCCTGGAATGTGGCGGGAAGGCAGGTGAGCGATTTGAATCTTTTTAAAATATGTTTTGCATGCAATTATCTAGAACTTGCCGGTTTCGATCGAATCTCCCACCCCGGTGGGATTTGGAGTAACTCCCCACATTCAGGGAGCTAGCAGGAGATCCCATTGGAATTGGAACCCACCTGCATTGGGCAGTGCCAAAAAGTGGGGCCTATTGTGGGAAGGGTCTGGAGCAATCGGTGGGGTTGGAGGGTCCTGCTACACTCTGCGTGGAGGGAGGCAGCAGGTTGGGAGAGGGGTTGTGATGGTCTGCCGGGGGCTGCCTCCTAGGGAGGGGAGTCCTGACAATGGGGGGGAATGACTGCCAGAATGAGAGATGGGGGGATTGCTGCTGGGGGGTGGGGAGTGGCAGGGGGCTGGATATTGGAGCAATCTGGGGCGGGGTAGTTAAAGGTTGGTGCGGGAATTGTTGCTGGGGCTGCGATCAGGCTGTGGGGAGGGGGGGTGAATAGGAGGGGCAGCACTGCAGAGGTCCCAGGCTGGCCAGAGATTGAGCTGGCCAGCAAACAGGGAGACTACAGATCGGGGTCACTGCACATGTGCAGAGTTCCAGAATTGTCAGAGACTCCAGCACAAATAGACTCCACCCCCTGGGCTTTCAATGAGATTCATGATTACGAACCCTGCATTGCACAGAGCGTGGAGATTCGAGTCTGATTCTGCAATGAGAAAACAGTTGTGATCGAGAACAATTTTGCCACCAATTCAGCACTTTTGGGAGAATGGCTCCCAACATTTTCTTAAAATGTCATTCTGATTCAGAAACTCGCACACGTGGAGCCATTACATTCCCTCAAAAGGGAATCGGTGAAACAGAGAAAGGATCACACCCAGTTATTGGAATAAATTACTGGTTAGTTTAAATTTATTTATTTGTAAGTAGGCTTACATTAACATTGCAATGAAGTTACTGTGAAAATCCCCCAGTCGCCGCATTCTGGCACCTGTTTGGGTACACTGAGGGAGAATTTAGCACGGCCAATGCACCTAACCAGCACGCCTTTTGGACTGTGGGAGGAGACCGGAGCACCCGGAGGAAACACAAACAGACACGGGTAGAACGTGCAGACTCCACACAGACAACGACCCAAGTCGGGAATTGAACCTATGTCCCTGAATTTGGTGAATTTTGTAAAGGCACCTTAAGTGGTACATCTCCAGCTCTTTGAAGTACCCAATATAGATTGTCCAAATCTCCAAAGCATACAGATGGCACAGTGGGTAGCACTGCTGTCACACAGTGCCAAGGACCCGGGTTTGATTTCAGCCTTGGGTGACTATGTGGAATTTGCACATTCTCTGTCTGCCCTTATAGGTTTTTACAGTAAGAAGCTTCACAACACCAAGTTAAAGTCCAACAAGTTTGTGGGTTTTCTCCAGGTGCTCCTGTTTCCTCCCACAATCCAAAGATGTGTAGATTAGGTGGATTGGCCACGCTAAATTGCCTTTTAGTGTCCCAAGTTGTGTAAATTAGGGGATTAGTGAGATAAGTGCATGGGATTACAGGGATAGAGCAGAGGATTGAGTATGATGCTCTGTCAGAGAGCCAGTGCAAACTCGATGGGCCAAATAGCCTCTTTCTGCTTAAGAGGGATTTTAAGTCTAAGTCAGATTCTCACCCTCCTCACTTGGATGTCTCTGGGAAGAATAGATACGGGTTCATAGCCCAAGACACTTAGACTCATTGCCATTCATGAACAAGGAACAGATTTTGTGGTGAGATCTCTGAGCGTTATTTCCACTCTGAAACAAGTTTCCATACGGCATAAAAAATTTCACAGGCATAGGTCCACGAAACCACAGCACTGACTATTTCAAAATAAAATTAAGAAGATGTTCTTCAACAATATAATTGGCTGCAGGAAATTCCAAAAGGGGAAACACTTACCAGCAGCAGATTTAATGGAAGATTTGAATTGAAAATTGATCATTTAGGCTGACGCAGCAGCAGGAAAGGACAAATTTGACGCAACATCTGAATTAGTTGGAAAATTGTGTCATGTCAATTGTGCAGACATCATCGGTAAAGTCAAACTGGAGTCATAAATTGAAAATTGCTCGCTTCAGGCCCTGAGTGTCAATGTATTGAAGTAACATTACGCAAAATCAAACAGCTGATGAACTATCAATCCCTCTTTGTTTACTTATCTAATATTGAATCCTAGGAACTACCGTTTCTGAAAGGTTTATAAATAATGCATTTGACACTGCTATTGAGTGACAAGGATAGATATAGCTATAGGATTAAAAGTCCTAAAATTTACAATTAATCTGAATTGTTAACTATCACAAGGATTTTTTTGTTTTTTTAGTTATACCATTAATAGTCTAATTGTCCTAAATCAACTATTTCTGATACTCCTGGAACTGTCCTCCGTGTTGGCAGATTATCCATCTTTCATTGATCATTTTTTTATTTTTTAAGGGGATGTGGCTATCAGAATGTAACGGATGATAACATTGGATCACCTCAGCCTACTATGCACACAAGGTGAACAGTCGAATCTCCCATCCATGCCACGCACAGGGATAGATGCCCTTTGGCAAAATGCATCTCTCACCCCCGAGTGCCATTACCTGCATTCACCTCCAAATCACCTATACACTTATATAAGGGTGGCACAGTGGATAGCACTGCTGCCTTACAGTGCCAGGGACCCAGGCTTTGGTTACTATCTGTGCAGAGTTTACACATTCTCCCCGTGTCTACGTGGGTTTCCTTCACGTGCTCTGGTTTCCACCCACACTCACAAAAACATGCTGACTAGATGCATTGGCAGTGCTAAATTCTCCCTCAGTGTACCCGAACAGGTGCAGAGTGTGGTGACTAAGGGACTTTCACAGTAACTTCATTGCAGTGTTAATATAAGCCTACTTGTGACACTAATGAATAAACACTGCTCCATGCCAAGTCGGTACTCACCTTTACGGAGCACAGGAAATCATTGAACTGTTTCTGACGCTGGTCCATGTGTGTCGTACTACATCACACCCGCTCACCCACACAACCACCTCCATCCAGGCCTCCTTTATCTGATGGGGTGACCTCCCCATTCCATCCCGCAGCATGAACATTTCAAGTCACCAGCGTGTGCATCAACATCATCCGAGAATCATAGGGCGGAGTATCCACCAGCATTGGCATTTGACCTACTCTGCCTCCCGGCTGCTGAGGGCATCACTTGCACCAGCGTTTCCACTCCCACCTTGGCAGCTCCCTTGAGACTTCTTCCCAACTCCTGGCAGTCTTCGGCAAGCTAGCTGAGCTTGTTTTATACACCCGGCAAATCACCATTCAATCCAGTGCCTGCCACAGTCCCACCACTGCCAGGATTGCCTTGCCAATGTCTGATTGCATTTCACATCAGCTGGACCTTAAGTGGCCAACCAGTGTCAAATTGCGCCCAGTCGAAGTTCATGGGCAGAAGCGGAAGAAGCTGTCCTTGAGTCGGTTGGTATGTGACCTCAGACTTTTGTATCTTTTCCCAAAGGAAAATGATGGAAGACAGAATGTCTGGGTGCATGGGGTCTTTAAGTATATTACCTGTTTTGCCAAGGTAGTGGGAAGCATGGACAGAATTGGACCATGAGCTCACTGAAAAATCTCAAGGGAAACTCACAGTTGCTGCGTCAAAATCCTAGAATTCCCTCACTAATGATATTGTGGGTCAATCCACAGCACATGGACTGCAACGATTCAAGAAGGCAGCTTACCACCGCCTTCTCAAGAGCAACTAGGGATGGGTAATTAGTACTTGCCAGCTAGCAATGCCCATGTCTCACGAATGAATAAAAGAAACTTACAAAATTTGATGAATTAAGTATGCATTTGGGAAAAAAAATCATGACTGAAGGAAAAGGCAGAGAGGCCAAAGTTGGGAGACTGCTGAGATCCTGGAGAAGTGTGGGATTGGTGGAGGTTGCAGAGATGATTGAGGAATGAGAATTTTAACCTAAAGATGCAGTAAAAGAAGTAATCCAACTTGCCAACTATGGAAATGAGTCAAAAGTTAACCACCAGCTTAGACATATCCATAAACATAGTTATTGACAACGTGTGACACCAGTGTAACCTTAAGAGTTTTTTTTAATCATATTCTCTGCAGCTCACAGCCTTAGCTGATGTTATTGTAGAACCACGTTGTCTATGAGAAGTCCTTTTATTGCTCCTTCAGTGATTTGAATTGGGGGTTGATTATTTTTACTCTATTATTTTGTGACCCTGCGTCATCGGGAGAAAAAACATTTGCAGATCAGGTGACAAGAATTCTTTCTTTTTCAGTTTTGAGCTGCTGTTTAGTTTAGCTTTAGAAGGGGCACAAGACTGAAAGCAGTCTCTCTCTCTCTCTCTCTCTCTCACTCTCTCTCTCTCTCTCCCTGGGTTTTGGAAGTTCTGCTGGTTAAATGAAAACCTTCCTGGAGTAGAAAATCTGCTGGTGGTGGCTTGACCAGAGTCTCTCCCTGATGTTCTTAGAAGCTGTTCTGACTTCAAACTGTTCTGAGTGCATCAGAACAACTGCAACATTCATCCAAAGCAGTCAGTTCCAGTATCACGTGAACATTAGCCTTTGTTGTGTTAAACCTGTTGAATGGTTTTTGTTTATAAGATTGGTTTGATTGCAACATTTTGATATCTTTTTGAAAGGTTATACATTATTTTGATTGTTTTGTTTTTGTTTGTAACTGATAAATGTTCTTGCTAATTTTCTTACTACACATGTTAACTATATTTTTAAATAAACATTGGTCAATAAAAGCTCCCTGGTGGGCCATGTGACTCATGCCTGAGGTGAAACCTATCATGCGTATCGTAGCCAAATTCAAGATGCAAAAGTTATGATCCAGACAGACTCCAGAAAATACCTTGGAGTTTCTGACTTCAACCATAACAAGTGTCTCGGACTTATTTTTTGCGTTTCCTGATGTTAATGTGTGTTCTTTCCTTTCCTTGGACTGGTTTCTCAATCTCTAACTCGCACTTTTGTCTATTTAAAAATGAGGAAGTAGATATTTAGTTCACATAACACTTGCCCTGATGTTTAATGAAAACACACACAAAATCAAATACAGATGAGGATCAAATAGTGGATACAAAAATTTAATTTGCCTCCGTCTTTCTTTCATCACAGGCCAGATGTTTCTTAATTGAGCTGCTGCTTTGGCTGGAGTTGATCTGCCTTATAATTGGAATAGGATATCGAATAATCCCTTCTCTCTCAAGGCATTATTGTTGGGGATCTTGATTGCTTGGTTGACTTCAGCGTCCATTCATTTTTGAGGATGTTTTGTGAATGCTTGGAATTTTGCTGTTACGTTTTAGAAGTAGGGAACAAAGAACTCATGTGACCTTCTACCAAGTGCTGAATCATTATCCAAATAAAGTGGTGTGTCAATTTCACAGGATCATAGAATCCCTACAATGCAGGAAGAAACCATTCAGCCCATCGAGCTTGCAGCTACAATAATCCCTACCAGACCCTATCTCCGTAACCCCAAATACTTGCCATGTTAATTCTCATGATACTAAGGGGCAATTTAGCATAGTCAATCAACTCAACCCACACACCTTTGAACTGTGGAAGGAAACCGGAACATCTGAAAGAAACCCACGCAGACACGGGGAGCATGTGCAAACTCCACAAAATCATCCGAGGCTGGAATTGAATCTAGGTCCCTGGCGCTGTGAGGCAGTAGTGCTAACCATTGTGCCATCATGCCACTCAAATTTGATAAGCATTCTGAGTTGGGGTGTGTCACACCTGTACTTTCAGACAGTCAAAGGCCTTTTTGTTGGAAGGGTAGACCAGCAGATATCACTTTCCAGCTTTCTGGCTAAGATTAAGTGCTGGATTAGCACAAGATGGGCTATAATGCCAGGGTAGTTGCAGGGTAAATATGTGGAGTCACGGGAACAGGGACTGGATGGGATTATGTCAGTGCAGACTTGACAACCCAACAGCCTCCTTCTGCACTGTAGGATCCCATGCTTCTATGACAAAATCATAAAGTCATAGAGGCTTGCAACATGGAAATGCATCCTTCTGCCCAACTTATCCATACCACCTTTTTTTCATGAACCATAAGTTAGTCCCAATTGCCTGCATTTGATCCACATCCCTTTATACCCATCTTGCCCATGTAACTGTCTAAATGCTTTTTAAAAGACAAAATTGTACCTGCCTCTACTAATATCCCTGGCAGCTTGTTCCAGACACTCACCACTCAGTGTGTGAAGAAGGACTCTGTGGACCCTTTTTGTATCACTCCCCTCTCACCTTAAACATATGCCCTCCAGTTTTAGACTCCTCTATCTTTGGGAACAGATATTGAATATCTAGTTGACTTATGCTCCTCATTATTTTATAGACCTCTATAAGATCACCCCTCAGCCCCTACATTCCAGAGAAAAATGTCCCAGGCTACCCAGCCTCTCCTTATAATTCAAACCATCAAGTCCTAGTAGCATCCTAGTAAATCTTTATTCCAGTCTTTCTAGTTTAATAATATCCTATGATTTGTCAGCTTGGATCTTATTTGTCTCTCTTGCGGGGACCATGAATTGGATTTATTTGGATCTTGAATTTGGATAATGGAACAAGCAAGAAATGGTTCCGGGTTCACCAAATCCACTCTGAACATGGGTTTTATAACTTTAAGGATAGGATAAAAAATTTTTAAAAAGATGTCAATGGATTTAATTTAATTTTTGAGCACTCAGAATGAGCCACACCAGTCAATAAGATCCTCTTTTGTACCCTCTGGTTGTAAGGGAGCTTTAAACCTCGAGAAAGGTTTGGTGGATCCCTGAGACCATCTCTTTAAAAATGTGACATTTAAAAAGAACTTTGAAAAATTGTAATATTCATATGCTTGCACTGTGCTAATCAACTGCTGAGTTGTTTTTCGCTGAGGGGGAGGTAAAAGGAGGGAGTTTAAGTAAAATTTTTTGATTTGATATATTATTGTCACCTGTATTAGTATACAATGGAAAGTTTCTTGCACACTAAACAGACAAAGCACGCTATACATAGAAAAGGAAAGGAGAGATTACAGAATGTAGTGTTACAGTCAAGTCGAGAAGCTTGTTAAGAAGGCATACGGAGTCTTAGCTTTTATTGGTAGGGGGATTGAATTTCGGAGCCGCAACGTCATGTTGCAACTGTACAAAACTCTAGTGCGGCCGCACTTGGAGTATTGTGTGCAGTTCTGGTCCCCACATTATAAGAAAGATGTGGAGGCATTGGAGAGGGTACAGAGGAGGTTTACCAGGATGTTGCCTGGTATGGAGGGCAGGTCTTATGAAGAGAGGCTGAGGGATTTGAGGTTGTTTTCGTTAGAAAGAAGGCGGCTAAGAGGAGACCTTATTGAAACATATAAGATGATTAGAGGTTTAGATAGGGTGGACAGTGATAGCCTTTTTCCTAGGATGGAGAAAGCTAGCACGAGGGGACACAGCTTTAAATTAAGGGGTGATAGTTATAGGACGGATATCAGAGGTAGGTTCTTTACCCAAAGGGTGGTTCGGGAGTGGAATGCCCTGCCTGCAGCAGTTGTAGATGCGCCAAGTTTGGTGGCGTTTAAGAGGTTAGTTGATAAGTATATGGAAGAGAAGGGAATGGTTTAGTTTGGAGGGGCATTGCTTTTTATATTGGTCGGCGCAACATCGAAGGCCGAAGGGCCTGTTCTGTGCTGTAATGTTCTATGTTCTATGTTCTATGTTCAGTCATAGCTAGGAAATACAGAAAGATCAACTTAGTGTGAGGTAGGTCCATTCAAAAGTCTGACAGCAGCAGGGAAGAAGCCGTCCTTGAGTCAGTTGGTACGTGATCTCGGACTTCAATAAAAAACAGGTCAGGTGCTCTCAGTAATGAGCTGGTTAAATTTGACAATTGAAGTACAGGTTTCAGTGCCTTGAAAATGTAATTCTAATGCTCTTAATTCAATTCGAATTTTAATTCTTGATCCTGTGTTTTAAGTGCCATTTGCAGCAGCTGTTTTCCCTCTGCACTTGTCACTCGAGGGCAGTGTCTGCTTTCCTGACAGCAGCTCTGCGCCCGTGTACTGTGATAACCTCAGAGAACGAACAATATGAATAAAATTGTTGACTTTCTTTCCCCAGTTTCTTACCTTCTCTCATCTGAAGGAAAAATTTCAAACAGGGTGCACGGAACAGGACATAGAGACCTTGAGGGCAGCAGGGTGACCAACTGTCACGGAGTTGAAAGTGTCCTTTCCTGATCAGTTTGGTATGGCTCCCAATTCCAACCAAGATCACTAGAAACTACAAAGGGTTGTAAACACAGCCCAGTCCACCATGCAAACTTTTTTTTGGATTGTGGGAGGTAACCGGAGGACACAGAGGATACACGGGGATCAATTCTACACAGTCACCCTATTCCAGAATTGAACCAGGGTTTCTGGTGCTGTGAGGCATCACTGCTAACCACTGTGCCACCATGCCACCCTTTGGACATCACATTTTATTGGGGCCAGGTATGCAAATCTTTGGTCAAGGGACAGGCTTTAAGGAGCAGCTCAAAGGAGAAGAAGAGAGGGGTTTAGAGTCCAGAACTTGGGGTCTAAATAGCTTAAGGCACACCCATGAGTAGTGGAGAGATGAAAATTTTGATGTGCAGAGGTCAAATTGGACGAACCTACAGAGCTCAGCGGTGTCTAGGGCTGGAGGGGAATAACAGGGAAAAGGAGGGATGAGACCATGGAGGGATGTGGAAGAAAGGAGCATTATTGGCATTTATGTATCTTGGATGATGGGCTGTGCCCAGGGTGTATGTCACTTCTGTATAGTCTGTCACTGTTGTAATAACTGATTCATGATTGGCAGTTCCTAGTATCAGAGAGGGATCAGACTTTGGAGGGGTTCCAAAGCAAGGAATAACATTGAAAAAAAAATTGAGGATTTCCAGTGTGGGAGCCATGTATATCAGCAAGAATTGAAGTGACCAGAGCTTGCAGACAGTTAGGGTCTAGGAATGAGCCCAATGGCACAGGGATTTTATGTGAAAGATTTTCCTCTCACTGGTTATCATTAAGACCATTATACTGAAGAAAAGTAGAAGCAAACCCAAACCATAGCACATGGTTCCCAGCCATACAACTGCCATCAACTGATTGTAAACTCTATCTCTAATATAGAAGCTAGGAGCCGGAGTTGGCCATTCAGCCCTTTGAACCTGCTTTGCCAGTCCATATAATCATTGCTGAGTCTCTATCTCAATGTCATGTTGATTGCAGAGTTGAGATGGTTGGCTTTTGAGGAGACACTAAGTAGACCAGGACTATACTCATTGGAATTCAGAAGAAACATATAAGATTATGAAGGAAATAGATAAGATAGAAGTAGAGAGCTTGTTTCCACTGGCTGGTGAAACTAGAGCTAAGGGACATGGCCTCAAAATGAGGGGGGACAGATTTAGGACAGATTGAGGAGGACCTTTTTCACACAAAGGGTTGTGAACCTGTGGAATTTCTTGTCCAATAAAGCAGTTAAGGCTACCTCAGTGAATGTTTTTAAAGCAAGGATAGATAAATGTTTGAACTGTAAGGGAATTAATGGTTACGGTGAGCAGGCGGTAAGTAGAGCTGAGTCCATGAAAAGATCAGCCATGATCTTATTGAATGGCGGAGCAGGCTCAAGGAAGCAGATGATCTACTAGTGCTCCTAGTTCTTTTGTTCTTTTTATTCCAGATTTTGCCTCATAACCCTTGATACCATTAAAATCTGAAAAATTACCCTACAAAACAACTATCTTAGCAAGGGTAAGTTAGCTCAACTTAGAGGAGGAGATAGAGAAAGCACACTTGAATTTTGAGTAGGTTGTAATTGAACAACTTTGAGTCATTAATAGAACGTAGTTGACTCCAATTCATGTATAGTGTGAGCTCCTGAACTCTGAACTGAACAGTCATGTGTTTACCACAGCTGCTAAAACTGGTCTTTTTCTTCATCCAGAAATACGTCCCTGGAGAATAGACAAGACAAGCCCACATTAGTGGGTCATTCAAATAAGTTAGACAAGACCGTCATTGAATAGAAGAGGAAAGCATGGGAAAATTTGTATCATGACTTTAGTGGCAAGATTGGAAGTAGTAATGACGGAAATGTACAAAAGTGAAATGTCCCATGGTTAAGTCAACTGATTTTGAACAATTATAAACATCTAAATTTTTTTATAAACAAAGCTGACCGACGCCCACAGAGATACAAAACCATCATTTCAGTAACTTGGTCTCTCCTCTGAAAGAATTAACGAACAATTAAAAAAATATATTTTGTTATTTATCTCTCAGCATTATATGTATTGTTACATTGTTGTGAATGTCTATATAAGTTGTGCATGTTTATTGATGTCTTTTCTTTTAATCCACAGGTGATTTGCCTTGTTGTTCAACAAGGGCCATACACACAGTGGGTATTTTGGATGTTGCTTTGAGAATTGCCTAGTGCTTAGTGTATGCTTAAACTGGATCAGCTAACAGGCAACATGACAGCTCAGTGACTATCACTGTTTGCTGTGCAGATTCATGGATTTGGGCCAGTGTCTGTGGGAGTTTGCACATTCTCCGTGTGCTCGCGTGGGTTTTCTCCGAGTGCTCCGGTTTCCCCCTAAACTCCAAAAGCGTGCTGTTAGGCTGATTGGCGTTAACAAATTGTCCTTAAATTAGACATCCCTCAATCTGGTTATGGTTTCTTTATTGTGGAGTCCAATAGGCATAGACAAAGGTCATAGGTAGAAGAGAGCACTCACAATGTTAAAATGGCGGCGCGGGTTCATTGGGCCAAAGAGCCTATTTCTCGTGATGTGTCGTTCTTTGTTCTTTGTTACCATTAAAAGAAAGAATTTGTCATTATACAGTGTCCTTCATGAGGTTAGGATTTCAATGAAGTCACTGTTGCAATGTAAGAAGGTATGACAACCTATTTGTACATCGCGAGATCCCAAAATTAGCAACTAGATAAATGATATGTTCATATGTTCTTACGTTCTTATGAAATCTGTTTCAGTTATGTTGGTTGAGAGATAGGTATTGGCCTGGACACCTGTTCATCACTAAATAGTACCATAGAATCTGTTACATCTAGTGAAGACAGATAGACCATCAAGTTAACAACACATTCAAAAGACAGCACCTCTAACTGAAGGACTCTCCTTGTACCACCAAGAGTGTGAGCCAAGATTTTGTGTTTGCGTGTCTAGAGAAGGCCTTGAAATTGTAATGGTTTTGAGATAGGGCAAATTTATTTAAATTACTGCATAAAAAGTGTACCTTGTTGGAGGATCCATAGACAATCTCGGGACAGCCTCAGGGCTTATTAATTAACTCTCTGATTTAATATTCTCTGATTTGGGACTTAATTTTTATCTCCCATGCTGAGAAAAGTGGCGTTGAGAGGACGAAACAGGAAACACGTTGGGTCATATTTTTAAATTTCACCTCTGATTCCCCTCATCCACTATGTTTGAGTGGGCAATTCTGGTAGTTTGTGATCCAAAGTTCACCTAAAGTAATGTCAAATTGCTATTAAATGCTTCCTCTAAAATGAAATGTCCATGTCTTTGATATTTTCATGTATGCAGATTGGGTCTTGGAGACTGTGGGAACCATATATCAGCTCATGAACCCTTCTGGGTGTCTGCTGTGGAGTTGGAAATTTTTGTCAACTGAGCTTAAAAGCTTTTGCCAACATCAACTTTCATAATGGTGATCTAAATATGTTTTTCATGCATTAGTTTGATTTTCACATTGATTTAAACTGCTGTGCCTTTGAAGCACTCTTCCAGTACCAGCTTGGTACAAAATCAGTGAAGCCTTCAATAATAATACTAAGTCTTGGATTTTACTAATTCATGTGTATTTCAATCAGGAATTCAACATTTCATTACAAGAAGCCTTTACCTTGTCCAAATAAATAACACAGATATTGAAACACCATTTCGAAGAAAGAACAAGTTATTACAAGGTAGCAAAGCTGTCACTCAAGTAAAGCCGATAAAATGTGCATTGAAAGAACACTTAATCTTGTCCAAATGAACACATAGGCATTGAAAAAGTACTTCAAACTGCTGTTAAGAAGGGAGTTTGACGATTTTAACTCAGTGACAATGAAGGAATGGTGATATATTTCCAAGTCAGGATAGTGAGTGCCTTGGAGAGGGACTTGTAAGTGATGGCATTCCCTTGCATCATTAAAGGATATCAAAGCATTACATGGTAATTATATTGTCACTCAAATAAATGCAGTGAAATTTCCATTGAATAGAACTTTATGACTTGTCTAAATGAACACATAGACAATTGAATAACCAATTCAAACAGAGATCAAGTTATTTCAAGGCAATAATGCTGTTGATAAGCAAAGCTAACAATGCCCTTTGCAACTGAGTAAATAAACCTCCATTGAGATGAGTCATTCATGGAATTCGGCCAGCCATTATAATGAGGCCATCTGGCAACTGTATCAACAGGATAGGTTGAACAGGTAGCCAATAAACTGTTTTTTTCCCAATGACCACATTATGAAATGGCTCTTTGATTCTATACATAGATGGCTTTGAGTGAATGGACGTAGAGGATATATGTGGTCATGGAGGAACAAGGGAAATATGAGAGTGCATGGAATGGGCAAGGAGTATATAGGGATGAGGGGGTGTGATGTCATGGCTAAAGTGCCCTACAGCCTTGAATCGAACTGGGCTGAAATTGCAGAAGAAGGAGGGGATCTTCTAATTTTCCAGCAATGCCACCTATCTGCATTTCTTGCTGCTTAGGGCTTGCCTTGGAAGATAGAATCTGACTCCAGCCTATATTTGACACCTATGAACCAAAATACAAAATAAATGGGTTGTCTTTTAGAAGTCAAAACTGCAATGTCTGAATTGCAGTTCCCAATTTGAAGTTGAAAATCTGGTTCAAAGCATTTCTCATTTGAATAGTAGTCAAGACTAAAATATTCATTTTCTAACTATTTTGAGTAAGCTGACCGTACATGACCAGGCAGCATAGCAAATTAATTGGGTTGAAAATAACATGTAAATCCCCTTTATTTGTGTCATTAAACCATAAGACCATAGACACAGGAGCAGAATTAGACCAATAAGCCTATCACGTCTCTTTCATCAGTCAATCACAGCTGATAAGTTTCTTAACCCCATTGTCCCATCTTTTCCCCTTGATCCCTTTACCAAACAAGAATCTATCAGCCCAAACCTGAATGTTATCCAGGCCCTCCTGCATAAAATAATGGACTTATCTCACATGTTGTATGTGTAATATCACATTCCATAGGACTATAAAAGAGAAATGAAAGCAAATAACCCATCCACAGTCTATAGGAACCCACCTCCTTCGAAAGTTAGAGTAGCTTTCTGTAAATTCATTCCTGCTTGGCACGTACAAAGGGTGATGGCAGACCAGGTGAACCAGAAATGGGCTCGGTGTGACATGCTGACAATTGAAAATTCTGAACACAACACCTCCAACCTGTCCCTGCCTAACAGCGTAGTGAAAGCTGAATGAAACGTATGACTCACAATATAGGGCAGGATTTTCCAGCCGCACTCACCCCGAAACTGGAAAATATCGCCCAAGGTCAATGGACCTTTCATGGTGTGCCCCCGCCCACACACACCCACACACACCCACTATGATTCCCTTGGTGGGCAGAATGGGAAGATTTGCCCCATGAGCTTTAAGATACGATAGGTCAATTTATTTGAATGGACTGTTAATTTCCTAGGGGTAAGGAGGAAAACGTGGGCATAGAAGACCATGCAAGTTCTTTTGGCACCGTATGGAACATTTACTCAATATATTCTCAACAGCAATTACTGATTGTTCCTTTATAATTAGAGAATCATTTGTGGAAACTGAACAGAAAAGAAGCTCAGACACACTGTGCATCATAGGGAATGCACTTCTGTAAGTCTTCAGAATTCTGGCATCATTCTCCCAGTCATGCCCTATGTCAGAGAGTCCTTCACTGCTCCCACATCCACCCCCAACTCCCTTGTCGCCAGCCCAGCCCAGATGCTAGCTGTCAACAACTATCCACGATTAACCGGAAAACCATAGCTTTGTAGCGTAGAGGAAAAGCAACATGCCACTTCCCATGTTTACTGAGCAATTGTGAACATCTGGAGCTGGAGTATCAAGGGAATGCAAAGTTAATGTACAATATATAAGACTTGGAGGCTACTCATGTGGCTGAATGTTTCGCCTGGCAGAAAATCAGTTCAGGAAATAGGTTCCCAAAGGAAAGAAATTTCTGGTAGTTACACAGCTGACCAATGTGAAAAATTAGATTATGGTAAAACTCCACAGATCAGTCCCAAAAGCAAAATACTCTGGATTCAACCACCCGAGGGTAGATTTGTTTTCTATTATTTATCCTTTCATCAATCGTGGACATTGCTGTTGAGGCTGGCATTTATTATCCATCTGGCCTAAGTGGGACTCTAGACCCACAGCAATTTAGCCCAAGGGCAAATAGGGATGAACAAGAAGTTCTGACTCAGCTAAAGTTCATTCGATTTCTAATTAGTGGTGCTCTGAACATATTGCCATGTTGACAGGAATGTAGGGATGAGATGCTTGAAGGCAAAAGGCACTTCATGGAATAGAATCCATACAGTGCAAAAGGAAACCATTTGACCCATCAAGCCTACACTGATAACAAATTCACACAGGTCCTACCCATGTATTTACTCTGATAGTCCACCTGACGCTAAGGGGCAATTTAGTATGACCAGTCAACATAATCGGCACATCTTTGGACTCTGGGAGAAAACTGGAGCGTGCGGAGGAAATTCACGCAGACGTGGGGAGAATATGCAAACTGCACGCACTCAGTCACTTGAGGCAAGAATTGAACCCAGGTCACTGGTGCTGTGACGCAACAGTACTACCAGTGTGCCACTGTACTGCTAATGTGATGATACTTCTAGATAACGTCCAGCCAGAGCTGGCAACCCTGGTCGCAATTTTACAGACTCATCCTGCCACTAATGGGCAGGTGAGCCAGTAAAATCGCAGTAAAAGAGCTGAGAAATCAGGTTCACGCCCAATTTTTCGCCTCCCACGATCTTACCGGCACTGGATATCCAGTAGTCACTTCTGACCAGAGGCTCAATAATTTATTTAAAGATATTTAAATTTGCATTTGCATGTGATTAACAAGCCCATGGCACAATTGTCCAGGCTCACTTACCTTTGCAGCCTCATCAGGGGAAGTTATCTCCAGCAAGGAGAACACCTGCTCCCCATGAACAGGAAACAGTCGTGTTGGCTTTGCTGGTAGAATCAGAGGGCATTGAGGCCCTCTCCCCCCCCTCCCCTACCAGGGAGATCGGGAGCAAGGAACAGTGCCAGGGATGGGACAGTTCCAGGGGTGCGTCTTGAATGGGTGGAGCCTGATGGGCTGGCTATATAAGGAGGGGTGGGAGGGCGAGGTCTGAATGTCACAAGGCCCAGCCAGAGAAATCCAGTCAGGTAGGGAGGGAGGGCCACTGCCATTTGCTTATGATCTATAGGAGTTAGGGAGCACAATCAGACTGGGTAGCAGGGGCACTATTTTCAGGCAAGAGGGTGCTCGTGATCAGATGCGGGCCCCTGTGATAGCTGGAAGAAGGGGGTGTTCATTGAGGCTGTCTGCAGCAGCAGAGGCCTGACAAATCTCTCTTCTCTTGCTGTTGCAATTGCGTATGTGCAGCCACAGCAGTCTGCACACGTGCAATATCTCCCTCTGCTGCTAGAGGAAGCTGGCTGGATATGGTCTCGTCCATGTTTTCATATTCTAAATCCATAAAATGTGCAGTAAAGGCTTGCCTAAGAAACGGTTCTGAAATTCTCCTGTGTTCACTCTAGCTCTATTTTCCTCATAAAACTGCCTTCCTTCCCCCCTATCGCTGGCCCTATTTTCAGAGACAAGCTCCTGTGTGGTGTTAAGGTGGATCAAGAGACCATCTGGCTCAGATAAGGACTGATCACAGAAGCCAAGGCAAGGTTAAGTCATATTAGTTGCATTACACTTCAGGTGAATTTTTTCAAACTTGTGCTTAGATGTGGGAAGAGAGTGAAATCAGTCCATCTTTCTTATTTTAACTGCTACAAATTTAGTATTGTACTATTTGCAATTGGAGGATCAGGATTGTTTTGAAAGACACTTTCACTCTGAGTGGGTTTCCTCTGGGTGTTCTGGTTTCCAGTAGAAAGAAAAATCAGCAATTCCTCTCATGGAAACCATGCTCCACCAGTGTTTAGAAGCATGTGGCAATGACTTGTGGAAGAAAGCAGCTTGTAATACCACACCAGGAAGATTTGTTTATTCCACATTGTCTGGGAACAATTATAGACAGGATGTGGAGATGCCGGCGTTGAACTGGGGTAGGCACAGTAAAAAGTCTCACAACACCAAGTTCAAGTCCAACAAGTTTATTTGGCAGTACAAGCTTTTGGAGTCTCGCTCCTTCTTCAGCTGAGTGAGAACTCGTGTTCACAAACAGGGCATATACAGACACAAGCTCAATTTACAAGATAATGGTCAGAATGCAAGTCTTTACAGGAAATCAAGTCTTAAAGGTACAAACAGTGAGAGTGGAGAGAGGGCCAAGCACAGGTTAAAGAGGTCTGCATTATCTCCAGCCAGGACAGTTAGTGAGATTTTGCAAGCAAAAGAAGTCATGGAGATAGTGTGACATGAACTCAAGATCTCTGTTGAGACCATTCTCATGCGTGCAGAATTTGGTTATCAGTTTTTGCTCAGCGATTCTGCATATCGTGTGTCATGAAGGCCGCCTTGGAGGATGCTTACCCAAAGATCAGAGTCTGAATGCTCTTGACTGCTGATGTGTTCCCCGACTGCCTGATGATTGTTGAGTGGTGTTCATTTGTCCATTGTCATAGCATTTGCATAATCTTGCCAATATACCATGCCTCAGGACATCTTTTCCTGCAGTGTATCAGGTAGACAACGTTGGCCGAGACGCAAGAGTATGTACCATGTACCTGAAGAAGACAGCATCCGTGTCAATGATCCAGCATGTTTTGTAAGGTTGCTGTGGTAGGGTTGTGTGGCGTTGTGGTCACTGTTCTCCTGAAGGTTAGGTAGTTTGCTGTGGACAATGGTCTTTTGAGGTTGTGTGGTTATTTGAAGGCAAGAATTGGAGGGTGTGGGGATAGCCTTGACAAGATGTTTGTCTTCACTGATGACATGTTGAATGCTCCTGAGAAGATGTCACAGTTTCTCTGCTCCGAGGAAGAATTGGATGACAAAGGTTATTCTGTCCACCATGTTCTGTGTTTGTCTTCTGAGGACGTCGATGGATTTTTTTGCTGTGGCATGTTGGAACCGTCAATTGATAAATCAAGGGCCATATCCTGTTCTTATGAGGGTGTCTATCAGCGTCTGTAGGTCTCTGTTATGATTCTCCTCATCTGAGCAGAGGGTTTATCCGAAGGGAATGGCTTCTTTAATGTGTTTAGGGTGGAAGTTGGAGAATTGGAGCACCATGAGGTTGTCCATGGGCTTGCAGTACACTGAACTGCTGAGGTGACCGCCGTTGATGGAAGATGTATGTGGATAAAAGAACTATAGGCACAAAGTGCCCTAAGGTAATGCCGTCGAAAGGGTACAGTGGCACAGTGGTTAGCACTGCTGCCTCACAGCGCCAGGGACCTGTGTTCAATTCCAGCCTTTGGTGACTGTCCATGTGGAGTTTGCACATTCTCCCCGTATCTGAGTGGGTTTCCTTGGGGTGTTCTGATTTCCGCCTACAGCTCAAAGATATTAGGTGGATTGGCCATGTTAAATTGCTCCTTAGTGTCCCAAGATGTGTAGGTTAGGGGGATTAGCAGGATAAACACATAGGGTTACAAGGATAGGGGAAAAACTTGGGAAAGATGGTTAGTCAGAGGGTTGGTGCAGACTCGATGGGACAAATGGCCTCCTTCTGCACTGTGGGGATTCAATGATTCTATGATTCTAAATCTTGATTATTGTTTAATAAACCAGAAATGTTCAAGAACAAAGAACAAACAAAGACAACAGTCCTTTTTTATTGCTCAACATTTCACAGAAAGGTTTCAGAATAGTATTTTTGCAGGGATTTCCTGCTGTCCTTTTGGAACTGTGGCAGAAGATTGGAGGAGGCATTAGGTAATTGACCATACCTGTAGTTTACATAGATTAGCCATGTGTGGTGTTACTGGGATAGGGCAGGTGAGAGGGCCTGGGTAAGATACTCTGTCAGAGAATTGGTGCAGACTCAATGGGCCAAATGTCCTCTTCTGCACGGGAGCAATTTTATAAGATCGCCATCGACAACTCTCGACTGTGTGATCATTCCCATTCAGGACAGTGAGAAAACGGCCCCAAACTCATTTCATGTTGCATCCATTTTGTTTTTTATTCATTTATAGGATATGGGTGTCACTGGCTGACCAGCATTTATACACATCCCTAGTTGCCCCTGATGAGCAGTTGACGGTTAACCACATTGCCGTAGCTCTGGAGTCTAATATAGGTCAGACCAAGTAAGGATGACAGATTTTCTTCCCTAATAGGCATGAGTGAAACAAATGGGTTTTTCTGATAATTAACAATAGTTTTATGGCCATAATTCAAGATATTTTTCATCAAATTCAAACTCCGTCATCTGCTGTGGGATTTGAATGCTGGTCCCCAGAACATAAACTGATTGATAGTCTTGCTATAATACCACCCAGGCCATCACCCGCCCTTATATAGGGAGCAGCAAGAGAGATTTTGGTCAAATTCATCTGCATTAGCTTTCTACAGTGAAAGGATAGAAGCACTTTACTGTCTATTACCCTGGACTGCAGTGTTATAGTAATGATTTTACTCTGCTTATCTCTGCAGTAGAGGATAAATTACCTCATTCTTCAATCAACCCTTAGGATGCACTTTCACGACTGGAAATATCTAAATGATGTATGAACTTGAAAGGCTTGCGCACTTCTTTAAACCAGTCTGGCTATTCTCAATGGAATCTGCATCATACAGCGACTATTCTTTGTTGGATGCAAACCACCCGATCAACTAATTTCCTGTTGGCCTCCTGTCTTTAGTTTCAGAAATACTTCAAAATCAATCAACCCCATAAGCATCCAAGTACAGTTTTAACTTCCTAACCCTGGTTGAAGATTTCCTGAATGTCTTGTGATATGATCCATTGCTACAGATTACACCGTTTCCCCTACCCCCATCAAACAGGCAGCACGGTGGCACAGTGGTTCACACTGCTGCCTCACAGCGCCAGGGATCTGGGTTCAATTTCCCAACTTGGGTCGCTGTCTGTATATGGAGTTTGCACATTCTCCCCATGTCTGCATGGGTTTCTTCCAGATGCTCCAATTTCATCCCACAATCTAAAAGACGTGCTGGATAGGTGCATTGACCCGAACAGCTGCCAGAATGTGGCGACCTGGGGGGAGGGGGGATATCACATTAACTTCATTGCAATGTTAACGTAAACCTTAGTTGTGACTAATAAATTAAACTTTAAATAGCCTCTTTTCCTCCATCTCAAACATCTGTTCTAGCTAATAATAAACAGAATTGTTCAAAGAAAGCAGAAATAAAGAATTCTCCTGGGTTGCTCATGTTCAGAAGATTAATCTTGTAAAAGCAAAATACTGGAATCTGAAACAAAAATCGGAAAATGCTGGAGAAACTCAACAAGTCTGGCCACATCATGGGAGAGAGAATAGAGCCAATATTTGAAGTCTGGATGGTCTGCATCATTTAAGATGATTAACAAAAGAATTAGAGGGGAGATGAGTTTTTTTTTAAAGTGTACTATGATCTTCTACAATGTACACCTGCACAGGCGGTGCCACCAGATGCAAGAGTAATTTTCAAAGGGCTATTGAATGTATTGAAACAAAATTTTTTTTTATTCATTTACGGGTTGTAACCATCACCAGCTGGGCCAGTAATTTAAAGTTTATCCTCCCTTTGAGCATTTAAGAGTCAACCATGTTGCTGTGGATCTGGAGTCACATGTAGTCCAGATCGGGTAAGAATGGCAGATTTCCTTCTCTAAAGAACATCATCCTTTTCTAGAAAGGATATTATTAAACTAGAAAGAGTGCAGAAAAGATTTATCAGGATGCTACTGGGACTTGATGTTTTGGGCTATAAGGAGCGGTTGGATAGGCTGGGACTTTTTTCCTTGGAGTATAGGAGGCTTAGGGATGATCTTTTAGAGGTCTATAAAATAATGAGGGACATAGATCAGCTAGGTAGTCAACACTTTTCCCACAGGTAGGGGAGTCTAAAACTACAGGCCATAGATTTAAGATGAGAGGGGAGAGATACAAAAGAGTCTAGAAAGGCATTTTTTTCACACAGAGAATGGTAAGTGTCTGGAACAAGCTGCCAGAGGTAATAGTAGAGATGGGTTCATTTTTTTTTAAAAAGCATGTAGATAGTTGCATGCATAAGATGGGTATAGGGGGATATTGGCTAAACACAGACAATTGGGACTAGCTTAGTTGTTAAAAAAAGGTGGCATGAACAAGTTGGGCTGAAGGGCCTGTTTCTATGCTGCGAACCTTTATGACACTAGTGAACCACATGGGTTTTATAACAATCAACAATGGTTTCATGGTCATCATTGGACTTTTACTTTGAGATTTTTTTACTGAAATTAAATTTCACCATCTGCTGTGGTGGGATTCGAAGCTAGATTCCTGGGACTCTGGATTACAAGTTCAGCAACAATACCACTCTCTCCCCTAAACCTGTTGACCATGTGACCATTCTCATAATGTCCATCATTCAGCTAGATGGTCTGCACTTGTGTTGCTCCATTGTTATCGGTGCATTCATAGCCAGGGAATCATATGCAATGGCTTCTTAACCCACTCGCACACTATTCCCCGGAGAGTTCTTCCAGGATCTATCTTTAAATTCTTTCTTTCTCTCATTTGCACGTCGGCTTTGTGACATGATCCACAAAAGTAATGGCAAGTTCCATGTGTTTGCTGACAGTGTTCCAGCCCTATCTTATCACCACTTCTCTGGACACATCACCACCTCTGATTTATCATATCGTTTGTCCAATATCCAATACTGGATGGAGCAGAAAGTTGCTTCAATTATGCATTGAGGAAGACCCAGGCCATTGTTTTTTTGTTCCTACCACCAACTCCATTTCTCTACTAGCCATTGTCAAAGATTATTCCAACATGTTCATAATCTTGGCAGCCCATTTCATGTTGTGATGGGCTTCTAACCATTAAAAGAGAGGCGACAGAGTAGTGGTATTATCGCCAGACTCTAATCCAGAAACTCAGCTAATGTTCCAGGTACCTGGGTTCGAATCCTATCATGTTAGATAGAATCATAGAACCCTACAGTGCAGGAAGAGGCCCTTCAGCCTATTGAGTCTGCACTGAACACAATCCCACCTAGGCCCTACCCTATATCCCTACATATTATACACACTAATCCCTCTAACCTATGCATCCCTGGACACGAAGGAGCAATTTCTTAGCATGACCAATCATCCTAACCCACACATCTTTGGACTGTGGGAGGAAACTGAATACCTAGAGGAAACCCATGCAGATACGAGGAGAATGTGCAAACTTCACACAAACAGTGACCCAAGTTGGGAATCGAACCCAGGACCCTGGAGCTGTGAAGCAGCAGTGCTCACCACTGTGCTACTGTGTTGCCCCTGGTGAATGATGGAATTTGAATTCAATAAAAAAAATCTGGAATTAAGAATGTACTGATGACCATGAAACCATTGTCACTTGTTGCAAAACCCATCTGGTTCACTCATGTCGTTTAAGGAAGGAAATCTACTATCCTTACCTGGTTTGGCCTACGTGTGACCCCAGAGTCACAGCAATGTGGTTAACTCTAAGCTGTCCTTTGAACAAGGGCAATCAGTTTTTATAATGCTAGCCTGCATTATAAAAACATATCCACTCCATCACCAAAACATCCTACTTCCACTTATGTTACTTCTCCATTGCATAACTCTGCCTAAACTCACCTACTGGTGAAATTCTCATCCATAGCTTTTGGTGCTTCTAGATTTGACTGTTTTACTGTTTTTCCCATTTGCCTTGCACCAACCAACCATCAGGACATGGAACTTATCCAAAACCATGTTTCCTGTATCCTAAATAATAAAGTCCTCTTCGCCCATCATCCATATATATACTTGCTAATCTATATTGCTCCCTCATCCAGCAACGCGTCCATTTTAAAATACACATCCTTGTTTGTAAATCCTTTCCTATCTGTGCAAGTTCCTCCAAGATCTCTGCACATCTCTGATTCTGATCCATTGTGCTCCATGTAAGTCTTTCTGAAACTCGGAGACTGAAAAGTTTAACATAACCTCACATTAAGTTCAACACCTTAATGAGAATTCGAAATGTAGAACATAGAATCCCTACAGTGCAGAAGGAGGACATTTGATCCATTGAGTCTGCACCGACAGCAATCCTACTCCAGGTCCTCTCCCCACAACCCCTCAGATTTACCCCACTAATCCCTCTAACCTACACATCACAAGATACTATGGACAGCTTAGCATAGCCAATCCATCTAACCCAAATATCTCTGGACTGTGGGAGGAAACAAAGATGCTACACAAATATAAGCTGTTGTTTTGTGTTTATTTAAGTTTTAAGTGAAGTTTAAGTCACCCACATTAAATTAGTAGTACTTGTTTTTTGAAAGTACCTTTTCGTTTCATGATTCAATCTGCATTCAGGAGACACTGTGAAGAACGATGAGCTGGCTACAAATTTAATATTAACACAACACAAAGAGCGCAAAAATGGAAAACCTTCATTAAATTTCAACTGGGAAAATAAATAAAAATTAAACCAATTTAATGACAGCAAAGTTTTCAGTTAAGTGGACCGTTCAGTGTAAGATTTGTTTTTAATTCCCACTCACAACACAGACCACAATTCACTTTCCATTACACTGCTCTATACTAAGTTTCAATTGTAGAATATCAATGTAGAATCACCCAAAGGTGTGCTGGTTAGGTTGATTGGCCATGCTAAATTGACCATTAGTATGAGGGTGATTAGCAGGGTCAATATATGAGGTTACAGAGATAGGGCCTGGGTGGGTTTGTTGTCAGTGCAGATTCAATGGGCTGAATGGCCTCCTTCTGCACTGTAGGGATTCTCTGATTTAAATATCTGGATTCTCCCAAAAAAATCCAAAGTGTCGAATTTGCATAAGAACTGGAGTAAATCCTGCTGGTTTATTTCAGTGGGAGTTTCAAAATGAATCTCCCACACTCTGCGTGCAGTGCAGAGTTCAGTAGCATGAATCTCATTAAAAAGCTGTGGGTGAGGCCTATTCCTGCAGGAGAAGGCAGTAGCATGGCGTTGAGGGGGCCACTGCGAATGCGCTGATCAGTCAGCGCCGAGAGTGGCTTCTGCCTCAGAGCAGGTGGCCTATGCCATGTGCTTTAGTTCAGGATCTACACTCTGTGCTTTATGAATAAGGCTCAATTGAGCTCTTTCTCCCCTTCAGACACGTTTTTAAGGAAGGTTTCAGCCAGCCAAACCTCTGGCTCATCCAGATGGCCTGTTGGCTCCTTCTCGGCTAAACTTGTCTCCACTGGCCTAGAACGAGGTCACTACACAACTGAGGAAAATCCCTGGAACTGCTTCTAAAAGCTGCTTGTTTTCCCTTTTCTCCTTTAACTTTCAGTAGTAGTTCATAGATATTTTGAATGGCACTGTGTTTGGCCAATTCATAGTTGTAGAGTTGTCTGCAAAAATAACTCACAAGCACTTACTACTGACTGACCTGCATTAAATGAGTCCAAATCTTTAATAGCTTTTCAAAAGTTATGAAGGAGGTTTCCACAGCACCTTTAGTCCAGTTCTTACTCAAATTCGATACTTTGAATTTTTTTGGTGTAGTAATGAGGAAGTGGACATCCCTTGATATCTTGCAGATGAGAAGTAGCAGAGCAGCGTAAAGGAATCTTTCAAATTGTCCAATCTATTCCAGTGGTTAGAAATGTGGACCCCTGCAAAACTTCAGTCCGCATAAGCAGACACCTTTTCTAGCCTCACCTCTGATTTGATGTTGCTGCATATTAAAAGGGAAAAGGAGGCATATGTCAGGATGAGGCTTGAAGGCTCAGTTAGTGCAATGGATAGCTATAGATTAGTCAGGAGGGAGCTAAAGAGTGAATTGAGGAGAGCTAAGAGGGGACACGAGAAGACTTTGGCTGATAGGATTAAGGAGAATCCTAAAGCTTTCTTTAGATATGTTAAGAATAGAAGATTGGTTAGGACAAGATTAGGGCCAGTCATAGACAGCAGTGGGAAGTTATGCGTGGAGCCTGAAGAGATTGGAGAGGTACTGAATAAATATTTCTCTTCGGTATTCACGCAGGGTGATGTAAATGTAGTTATGGAGAACACTGAGGTACAGGGTAGCAAACTGGAAAGTATTGAAGTAGATAGGGAGGATGTGCTAGATATTCTCGAGGGTTTGAAGTTGGATAAGTCCCCTGGGCCGGAAGGGATTTACCCTAGGATTCTCTGGGAGGCAAGAGAGGAGATTGCAGAGCCTCTGGCTCTGATCTTCAGGTCGTCGTTGGTTACGGGTGTGGTTCCGGAGGACTGGAGGATAGCGAATGTGGTCCCATTGTTCAAGAAGGGGAAGAGAGACCTTCCAGGGAATTATAGGCCAGTGAGTCTTACTTCTGTTGTGGGCAAAGTATTGGAGAGAATTATTAGGGATAGGATTTATAGTTATTTAGAGAGAAATGAATTGATTGGGGATAGTCAGCATGGTTTTGTGAAGGGTAGGTCGTGCCTTACTAACCTCATTGAGTTTTTTGAAAAAGTGACCAAAGAGGTGGATGGGGATAAGGCGGTTGATGTGGTATATATGGACTTTAGTAAGGCGTTTGATAAGGTGTCCCATGGAAGACTTCTGCAGAAAATGCAGATGTATGGGATAGAGGGTGATTTAGCTAATTGGGTTAGGAATTGGCTAGCAGATAGAAGACAGAGGGTGGTGGTTGATGGGAGATATTCATCGTGGAGTTCGGTGACAAGTGGCGTACCTCAGGGGTCTGTTTTGGGGCCCCTGCTGTTTGTAATTTTTATAAATGATCTGGATGAGGGTATTGAAGGATGGATTAGTAAATTTGCAGATGACACTAAAGTCGGTGGAGTGGTAGATAGTGAAGAGGGGTGTTATAGTTTGCAGAGCGACTTGGACAAGTTGCAGAGCTGGGACAAGAGGTGGCAAATGGAGTTTAATGTGGAAAAGTGTGAGGTAATGCACTTTGGCAGGAATAATAAATGTGTAGAGTATAGGGCTAATGGTAGGATTCTTAATAGTGTTGATGAACAGAGGGATCTTGGTGTATGTGTGCATAGATCCCTGAAAGTAGGCAGTCAAGTCGATAAGGTTGTTAAGAAGGCATATGGAGTCTTAGCTTTTATTGGTAGGGGGATTGAATTTCGGAGCCGCAACGTCATGTTGCAACTGTACAAAACTCTAGTGCGGCCGCACTTGGAGTATTGTGTGCAGTTCTGGTCCCCACATTATAAGAAAGATGTGGAGGCATTGGAGAGGGTACAGAGGAGGTTTACCAGGATGTTGCCTGGTATGGAGGGCAGGTCTTATGAAGAGAGGCTGAGGGATTTGAGGTTGTTTTCGTTAGAAAGGAGGCGGCTAAGAGGGGACCTAATCGAAACATATAAGATGATTAGAGGTTTAGATAGGGTGGACAGTGATAGCCTTTTTCCTAGGATGGAGAAAGCTAGCACGAGGGGACACAGCTTTAAATTAAGGGGTGATAGTTATAGGACGGATATCAGAGGTAGGTTCTTTACCCAAAGGGTGGTTCGGGAGTGGAATGCCCTGCCTGCAGCAGTTGTAGATGCGCCAAGTTTTGTGGCGTTTAAGAGGTTAGTTGATAAGTATATGGAAGAGAAGGGAATGGTTTAGTTTGGAGGGTCATTGCTTTTGATATTGGTCGGCGCAACATCGAGGGCCGAAGGGCCTGTTCTGTGCTGTAATGTTCTATGTTCTATGTTCTATTAGAATCATAGAATCCCCACAGTGCAGAAGGAGACCATTCAGCCCATCGAGTCTGCATCTATCACAATTCCACCCAGGCCCTATTTCCTATAACCCCGCTTATTTACCCTGCTAATCCCCTGACACTAGGGTCAATTTAGCATAACCAATCAACAACTGCCACACTAATCAGGGTGCAGGATAATCCCAAACCACGATTAGAGCATTCTGAGTTTGATGAACTTTGTAACCTAATGGTGGGCTCCCTACCCAAAACCAGGAGAGTGTCTCCCTGCCATAGTGGACCTGGCTACTGGACTGCATGAACCCTCACAAAGCTCACAGCCAAAGCTGTGATTGAGACTTTACCTGGAACAAACTGCAGGAAGAAATTCAAGGAACAGCTCCCATGTCCTGTTTATCCCAGAAACTCATCCACAACCTGGGAAAAACTCAGCTGAAGGCATCTGCCTGAGAACCCTCAACCCAAATGGGTATTAGAGAAGTATCACCAGATCTTGAAAAATATGGTTCAGACTTCTTGCCTAGAATCCCCTTGCGACTGGGATAAGGGTTTAAACTTCCTCCTGTTTGGCATCCTTCCCAATCCACTGGCTAAAGTCTGTTCAATTCAATTTACGGACATTCGATGTATGGTCCTTCCAAAGCAATAAAAAAAAACAGTTTCTGAAACCCAGAGAGGGCACATCACTGCCTGAGTATGTATCCATGTTCCAGGAATCACTTTTCCCAATCCTGTTCTGTGGCATTTTTAAAAAAACCAAACTGAAATTGAATCCAATTCAGGCTCCCCACAAGAGAGATAAACAAGATCCAAGCTGACCAGATGAGATACTGCACCATATCTTGGTCTTGATCTGATATTTACCATCATGATTGCTCCAAAATTGGGGTGGGCAAGGCTTGCAGATTGGCATTTTCCATTGACCACAGGTGGGTGAGGCAGCAGAATTCTCCTTAGCCAAAAGACTGAGGTGGCTTTGGAAAATTGCATTAGATAAAGCTTCAGTATAACCTCATCGGCTACCGTAACCATTGACTTTACCCCAACACTGGAGATCAACCTGCCTGTTCCCTGATTGTCCTCATGAAAAAGCAGCCAGACAGCCACACTGAGACACAGATTCTCCAGCCAGGAGAGCAGATCCTCGTGATGGTCCCCCTTGCTGCACCAAATTTGAGGATCCGTGTCGGGTGATCCACAGGATCTGCGAGGTAAATTATTTTGTCCGCACCACTGACCAGGGATAGAAACACTGGTTATGCCATCTTCATGTAGTTAACAAAATATCACAGCTAAGAGGTTAACCAACCAGCAAGATAGAGATAGCAGGGGGCAGCCAGGAGAGTTAGGTGAGAAGAAGCAACTGCAGGATTCTTAGGTTGAACCCCTAAATATTTGGCTGGCAAACACAAAAATTCTGAAGAATGTAAATGTCCTCTGAACCTACCTACCAGAAGAGCAACAGAAGGATAAAGTCAGACCACTCAAAGAATCTAAAAGAAATCTCTAGGGACCAACTGGGATGTAACCCATTATGACTGACAGTGATGGTGGCACAATGGTTAGCATTGCTATCTCTTAGCATCAGGGATCCGGGTTCAATTTCAGCCTCGGGTCGCTGTCTGTGTGGAGTCTGCACATTCTCTCCATCTCTGTGTTGCTTTCATCCAGGTGCTCCAGTTTCCTCCCACGGTCCAAAGATGTGCGAGTGAGTTGATTGGTCATACTAAGTTAACCCTAGTGTCAGACAGATAAGCAGGGTAAATAGGAAGAGGGATTGTAGTCAATGCACACTCGATGGGCCAAATAGCCTCCTTATGCACTGTAGGGATTCTTTGATTCTATGTGGGCTTAGAGGATATTTCACTGATAAAGCAAAATCCCAGTAGAGTGATTCCCAACAAGCTGCCCAGGTCAAACAAAGAATCGAATACATATTAGAAATTGTATCCAATCAGAGCAGCTGGAGTTCCCCCATTGAACCAGCCTTAAAATTGGATAGATCAAAAGAACGCTGCATTAAATATCAGAAGGTAAATGGAGTGACCCCAAACAATAGATATCCAATTCCTTACATCTAGGATTGTACAGATAATATGGGTTACACTCTTTAGCAAAATCACCCTTTTTAAACAGTACCAGCAAATCCCTACATCCCAGGAGTGAGAGAAGTCTCTGCCATTGTTATGGTGTAGGCCAGTTTAAAGGCTCATAAGTCAGATTCAAAAATGTCCCAGCAAGATTTCAGAGATTGACAAACCAGGTAATTAACCAACTAGGCAGAAGACCTTTCTTCAGTCATTCATGGGGCATGGGCATCGGTAGCCGACCAGCATTTATTGCCCATCCCCAGTTGCTTTTGAACAGAGTGGCTCACTAGATCATTTCAGAGGGTAGTTGAGAGTTGATATGGCCAACCCAGGTGAGGATGATAGATTATTTTCCCTAAAGGAATTAGTGAACCAGATGGGTGTTTTCCAACAATCAACAATGGTTTCATGGTCATCAGTAGCTTCTTAATTCCAGATATTTTTTATTAAGTTCAAATTCCATCAACTGCCGTGATGGCATTCGAACCCAGGATCCCAGAACATTAGCTGATTTTCTGGGTTAATAGTCCAGCTATAATACCACAAGGCTGAATGAACTATAAGTTAACCATGATACTTGAAAAGGTAGATCACCTGATGGCAATGCTCCAAGAAGGGCTCACTTTGCAATGAACAAAGCTAAAAGTGACTTTGCTAAGGCAAAGGTAACTTATCTGGGGCACTGTTTGAGACAAGGTTAAATGCTCTTCCAGAAATCAAAAATACACACTACAAACGATCTTTTTCATTCCCAAAATGAACTTCACCAGACCCTCCCTTCAATTTAAAATCATGTAAGCCATTTATAGACTTCGTGCTTGTCAAATGAAAGACTGGAAATCATAAATCAGAGACTGTGGGTGCGATTTTTCTCCCTCTCTGTGGAGTGTTTCGTTATACCAGGAGGCGGCACCCCGCTCGCTGGCGGAGGGATCTTACGGATCTTGTCATTATCAATGGAGTTTCCAGTTGAACGCACCCTTTGCGAGAGGAAACCTGCAGCAGGAGTGAGTCTTAGGCATGACCATAACAGCAGCAAGATTTTTTTGTTTATTCTTTCACAGGATGTGGGCGTTACTGGCTTGTTCAAAGGGCAGTTAAGAGTCAACAGCATTGATGTAGGTCTGGAGTCACATGCAGGCAAGAACGGCAGATTTCCTTTTGTAAACCAGATGGGTTTTTATGACAATCGACAATGGTTCCATGGTCATTATCAGACTTTTCATTCCAGATTTTTATTGAATTCAAATTTCACCATTTGCCTTGGTGGGATTCGAACCCGGGTCCCCACAGCCTGTATTACTAGGCCCAGCGACAATACCACTACACCACCAGCTGCCTAATTTTGGCAGATATTAACTGCAGTCTGTAAAAGTGTGCTATCTTTGTCTATTGTGTGTGTGCACGTGTGACTGAGGGTATGTGTGTGTGTGTGTGTGTTTGTGTGTGTGGGTGGATGGGTGTGTGTGTTTGTCTGGGTGTATGTGTGGGTGTAGCTGTGTGTGCGTTTGTGTGTGTGTGTGTGTGTGGGTGGGTATGTGTGGGTGTGGGTGTGTGTTTGTGTGTGTAGGTATGGGTGTGTGTGTATGTGTCTGGATGTGTGTGTATCTGTGCACGTGGATGTTTGGATGGGTGTGTGTCTAGATGTGTCTGTGTACGGGTGTGTGTATGTGGGTCTGGGTGTATCTGGATGAGTGTATTAAACTTCCAGCCGAACAACTTAATTGGAATATATATTCCAAAATAAGAAAATACAAACCCCTTCCCGTGCAACACATGGCAGTAAGAACACAACAACATTTGTATGTGTCAATGGGCTTTCACTGTGATATATATTTTGCATTCACAGAACAGGTAATTAAATAATGAGAGCCTGGAGCAGGGCTGCATAGAATATTGCATACAGTGAGCAAACTAAATTCAAAAGATTAGGCAAGATTACTTGAATAAAGCATATCACTGGTGAAAAAGGCAATCATCATGAATGTTACCAGGTGCTTTCTATCCTCCAGTGGTTGCAACAGCATCTGAACACAGCAGACCGCAACTAATGGCAGAACAGTCAAAGGCATAGCAAGGAAGAGTTACCCCATGAAACACTATAACTTTCCGGTAGGTTTACACTACTTTGCTGTTCACTTTGTTAAAAACATCATCTTGCATTTAATTTCCCTGTGATTTTCATTACATTGCTGTATTTGCATATTAATTGTCCATTAAACTTGCTATAGAATCGAATGATTAACTGCACGAGCAATGTATTAACAATGGGATTATTGTAAATGACAGCCCATTGTGTCCTCTTGCCCAGAATCTGTATTGTTACAAGTGTGAAACCTCACCCGTTTAAGCCTGGAATAGTTTTAGGTGATTATAAAAGTGTCAGATTTTCAATTGCTGCTTTTTCCTGTTTCCTTTTGTCTCATTTTCCCTCTCTTAATCCATTTTTCCTATCCATCTTTTTTATTTGCCTGATACCTGATTTGACATTGCATTCAACCAGCTCCGCAATTCACCCTGTTTCCCTGTCCCTGATTTGTTAGGTTCTCATTCCTTAATCTCCTTCGTTGAGGGGAAGTTGTTCAACTTGGTGGCAAACATTCCCCACGCTGTTATTGGTTCCAATTTATAGCAACTTTGTGGGAAAGCTTTGTTAAAAATAAATACACACGAAGAGGGCTAACAAATGGGTCATGCTGAAAGGTACCCAACACCAGTAATACCCATCCCAATTTCTCGAGGTTGTATTATTATTATATTATTGAGGGTTATAGGTGAGCCTAGTAGGTATGGATATCATCAGCGCAACTTGTGGGCCAAAGGGCCTGTTGTGCTGTAGTTTTTCTATATTCTATTATTAGAATTAGAATTCCTACAGTACAGAAAGAGGCCATTTGGCCCATCGAGTCTGCACTGACTACAATCCCATCCACCCCCATATCCCTACATATTTACCCACTAATCCCTCTAAACTATGCATTTCAGGACACTAAAGGCAATTTTAGTATGGCCAATCAACCTAATCCACACATCTTCAGACTGTAGGAGGAAACTAGAGCACCCAGAGGAAACCCACGCAGACATGAGGAGAATATGCAAATTCCACACAGACAGTGACCCAAGCCGGGAATCGAACCCAGGTCTCTGGAGCTGTGAGGCACTGCGCTACCGTGCTGCCCACCATTATGGTTACTCATTCTGTCTAACTGATTTTGCATTGATTTCCTTTTCAAAGACCACTGAGGTAATTGGCTTTTATTTAAAGAGGTGTACATTAAGTGAACTGGCCATGTTAAATTAGCCCTTACTGTCTAAAGGTGCACTGTTTAAGTGAATGAGCCATGCTAAATGGGCAGGGTTGAGGGGATACTACAAGGGTTGGACCGTGGGCCTGGGCCAAAATGATCTTTTGGAGGGGTGATGGGCTGAATGGCCTCCGACTACACTGTGGGTATTTCTATGATTCTAAACATTGCAAGTTCCTCCATCAAATGAACAGTCATCACCAAATGGAAGTTTCAAAGCTGAGATTGAAAGATTTCTATTGAACAATGGTATTAAGAATTACAGAACCACAGCGAAGAAATGGCAAAAACATTTAATATTATTTCAAAAGGTTGTGAAGGATAGGCTGAAAATATGAGCCAGTCAGTCTGACTTCAGCGGCAGTCAAATTACTGGAAACACTTCAGAGGGTTAGGGTAAACTGTCACCTGGAGTATTATGCATACTTTTGGTCGCTTTATTTGAAGAAAGGTTTGGTGGCGTTGGAGGCAATTCAGAGGAGATTCACGAGATTGATTCCAGAGATGAGGGGTTTAACATATGAAGAGAGATTGAACAGTTTAAGCCTACACTCTGTAGAATTTAGAAGAATGAAGGGAGATCAAATTGAGGTGTACAAGATGATAAAGGTATGGATAAAGTAGAGGCGGAGTGAATGCTTCCTCTTGTGAGGCATTCCAGGATGAGACATCATAGTCTCAGGACAAGGGATAGCAAATTTAAAACAGAGTTGAAGAGAAACTACTGTTGAAGTTTGCTACCCCAAATTGTGGTGGATGCTGGGACAGTGAGTAAATTTATGGAGGAGTTAGACAGATTTTTGATTAGTAATGGATTGAATGGTTATAGGGAAAAGGCAGGAAAATGGGAATGAGGACCATATCAGCCCTTATTGATTGGCAGAGCAGACTTGATGGGCCAAATGGCCAAATTCTGCTCCTATAGCTTATGAACTTATGAACTTAGAAAGGCACAGATTCATTCATGATAATCAGCATATTTAGATAGGGGAAGATTGTGCCTTACCAACTTAGTAGAATTTTTTGAGGAAATAATTGAGGATTGATGAGGGTAGTGCAGTGGATATTGTCTACTTGGGTTTCAGTAAGGCATTGACAAGGCAGACTAGTCAGAAAAATGAAATCTCAAGGGATACAGGGGAAGGTGGCAGATTAGATCCAAAACTGGCTCAGTGACAGGGAGAAAAAGGTAATGGGCAATAGATTTTTTTTACAAATGGACCTAGGGTAGGAATTTCCAGTTTCCTTGTGAGTGGGGATGGAAGATCCTGTCCTTTGTATTTTCCTGCAGATGAGGTTATCAATTATGAATCACTCGCCTCTGCCACTCGTCTACGCTGTACTTCTTATGAGGAAGGGTTAATCAGAAAGAGAGGAAATGGAGATGACAGGTCAAATTTATTACTGATGTCAGATAGCAATTCATCAAACATTCTAATCTTATCTGTACTTTCTGACCTTGGAGAAATATAAAGAGGAGAAATGTTTGTTGGAGGAATGTTATCTGTTCGAAATGATAATCTGCAACTCCTGCCACAGTACACTGCAGGATGGTTTAATTCCTTCCCTTTACTTTGTATATTAAATATTTATTCGAGACCCAAAAATGTTAGAATTTGTACGTCTTCTAAATGTCCTACTCTTGATAACATAGAGAAATATAGTCATTTGCATTTTACTTGAGAAATAATATACTGACAGGGGTGCAGAGGAGATTCACTCAGTTGATTCCGGAGTTGAGAGGGTTGGGATGGGATAGGAGAGGTTTGAATGGGATACACTATTCAAGAGTTGATGCAGACATTAGTGGCCAAATACTCCTTTTGCACAATAGGGATTCTATGATTATATGGTTGGATTGCTAAATTCCTCTTAGTGTCAAGGGGATGAGCAGGGTAAATATGTGGGGTTATAAGGGGAGATAGAGTAGATTGGGGCCATACTCATTGGAATTCAGAAGAATGAGGGGGGAATCTAATAGAAACATATAAGATTATGAAGGGAATAGATAAGAAAGAAGCAGGGAGATTATCTTCCCTCGTGGGTGAAACTGGAACTCAGGGGCCTGGCCTCAAAATAAGGGGGAGCAGATTTAGGATTGAGTTTGAGGGAGAACTTTGTCACTCAAAGTGTTGTGAATCTGTGGAACTCCCTGACCAGTGAAGCAGTTGAGGCTACCTCATTGAATGTTTTTAAAACAAAGATAGATTTTTGAACAGTAAAGAAATTAACAGTTGGGGTAAGTCGGCAGATAAGTGGAGCTGAGTACATGAAAAGATCAGCCATGATCTTATTAAATGGCGGAGCAGGCTCAAGGGACTAGGTGACCTACTCCTGCTCCTGGTTCTTATATTCTTCTGAATGCTCTCTCTCCATCTGCATTGCTGTGATCACTATAAGCTAACTGTACTTTCTCTAACAGTGCTAAATAACATTTTATAGGCTTTGGTTTTAAATTTTTAAAACGACAATTAAACTAAATGCAATCAGGTTTAAATGAAGATCCAGATTAAGGCTCAGTTCAGGGCAAACATTTTTTAAGAAAATATGGCCGTTTCCACAGAAATAAAAGGTCTCCGTTCATTCCTTGGATGAATACCCCTAACAAGACAGCACTGTGACACAGTGGTTCTGCTGCGTCACAGTGCCAGGGACCCCTTCAGGCCTCCAGAGACTCTGTCTGTGTGGAGTTCACACATTCTCCCCATATCTTCAGGGTTTCCTCTGGGTGCTCCAGCTTCCTTGCACAGTCCTAAGATATGCAGGCTAAGTTGATAGGCCATGATAAATTGCCCCTTACCATCGTAAGAGGTATAGATTAGCAGGGTGGATGCATGGGTTGCTGGAGCGGGACATGGAGAAACCTGGATGGAATACTGTGTGCAAGAGTTGATGCAAACATGATGGACCAAATACTCCTTTGGCACAGTAGAGATTCTAGATTCTATGATTGAATTGCTAAATTGCCCTTAGCGTCAGGGGGATTAGCAGGGCAAATGTGTGGGTGTTACAGAAATTGGGCCTGGGTGAGATTGTTGTCAATGCAAGCTCAATGGGCCAAATGGTTTGTACTGTCGGGGCTCTATGATCTTATAAAAAAAAGATGACAAAGAACTGATGTGTGGAACTGCTGCCAGGCTATCACACCTGAAATCGGAGAGGCCTTAAGGCCTGTTTCTTCTAGCTTCCGACCAAACAGGTAACTGTCTGGCAAAAGGGCGAGAAATTGAGGGAATGCTGGCAGCAACACTCCCAAGCCTCATTTTAGTGATTGCCTACTGCGTGCTGCTCTAGGAGTCAGCATTCCCTTTGGAGGAAGATCTGGATACACAATGTTAATGTGACAGAACAGGGTAGAGTTAGCATTTCCTATGTTTACTATCTCGAAAAATCAACATTTCCTGGGCAGTGGTCATGGGAAAATAAACCACCACTATTCTACTCTGTAAAATACTTTTTAAAAATTGCATTTATATAGCACTTTTCATGACTACAAGACATCTCAGAGCACTGTATAACCAATTAAATATTTTGTTTTTGAAATGTAGTCGCTAGTTTACTCAAGGAAACATAGCAGGAAATTTGCGCACAATAACTCCCACAAACATCAATGTGATAACAGCCAGATAATCAGCGTTTGGGATGTTGATTGAGGGATAACTATTGGTCAGGACACAGGGGATAACAGTCTTGCTCCTTTTCAAAATAGTGCCAAGAAATCTTTTACTTCCACGGTTCAATATCTTTGCATACTATCTTTAGTGCAATAATTAACACGTGCAGATCAAATCCCAGTCTGTTGTTCTTAATCAGTTTATTTCAAATAGCATCATGACTGCACAAATTCAATCATTGAATTTGCCACAATCATGTCAAACAGCCTGCTAAAAATAATGCAAGAAAACATTTAAATTTCTTGAAGTATAGGGGGTGGCACAGTGGTTAGCACTGCTGCCTCACAGTACCAGGCACCCAGGTTTGATTCCCTGCTTTGGTCGCTGTCTGTGTGGAATCTGCACGTTCTCTCCGTGCCTATACATGTTTCCTCCAGGTGCTCCGATTTCCTCCACAGTCTGAAAGACGTGCTGGTTAGATGCATTGGCCAGCTAAATTCTCCCTCAGTGTACCCAAACAGGTGCCGGAGTGTGGCAACTAGGGGATTTTCACAATAACTTCATTGCAGTGACTACTTGTGACATGGATAACCTCTTATCTCTTAGCACTGGAAGCACTTTGTATTGTCCATGGATGAATAAGGTCTTCTTCTCTATTTTGCGAGCTTAATCCTCCTTCTTTACACAAACTCCCCAGCCCCACAAATCTCCTAACACCCTCCTCTGAACTGCCCTCCCGCAGCCCCTTCTCTCATCCTGGCTTTGACCAAGCGTTTGATTGAACTGATTTCTGAAGCTTCTGCAGATCAGCTGGCAGGACGAAATGTCAGATGCTGAAGGACTCACCTGAACTGGCATGTCAAACATCCACACCACACTGAGACCATTACAACTGAGTTCAGACTGGTTGTGTAGCCAGAATACCTGTCACTCTGCTTATTAAAGCCAAACTTCCAAGAAGAGTTTTGAGAACGGGATGTGCCCACATTGTTATTAAAGGCAGCACTATAGAGATGTTTTGAAGGATATGCACTTGGGAGTTTTGATATTGACCTGAAGTCCTGAGAGAATCTTATCCAGGATCACATACACCTGCTGCAACCAAATACAAAACATTGGGGCTTGTTTGGAAAGCAAGGAGGGGAAATTGTGTACCAACAACCCATCCAAAACTCAAATTGTCTATGGCATCCTGCCCTGTTTGCAGCAAAAAGTTGCCAACTTGGATATTTTAACAAATTTGTTCATGGGATGTGGGCATTACTAGTTGGGCTTGTGAGGACAGTTCAATGAACATTTAAAAGTCCACTGCATTACTATGGATCTGATGTCAAATGAAGGCCAGACATCCTCCTCTCAAGGACATGAGTGAACCAGTTGGGTTTTTACAACAATCAACAATGGCTTCATGCTCATCATTATATTTTCATCTAATTCAAATTTCACTGTCTGCCGTGGTAGGATTCGAACCTGGGTCCCCAGAACCTGGGTCTGCATGTTACTAGTCCAGTGACAATACCAGTACATCACTAATTGGCCTTAACAGTCATCGATGAAGCCACCAAATCTCTATCAAACACCCCAGATGATGAATATTGTATCTTCACCTCAGAGGACAAACAAGGAAAATAGTTGACCTTCATAAATTATATCTCCATTTTTTTTCTTTGCATACTTCTATGAAACTCCTTAGAATGGCTCGTTAACCACAGTATCTTGCTTTGATTTGATTTATTATTGTCACATGTATTAACATACAGTGAAAAGTATTGTTTCTTGCATTATACACAAAAACATGCCATTCATAGAGAGGGAAACAAGACGGTGCAGAATGTAGTGTCACAGTCATAGCTGGGGTATAGAGAAAGATCAACTTAATGCAAGGCAAGTCCATTCAAAAGTCTGACAGCAGCAGGGATGAAGCTGTGCTTAAGTTGGTTGGTACGTGACTTCACACTTTTGTATCTTTTTCCTGAGGGAAGAAGGTGGAAGGGAGGATGTCCGGGGTGCATAAGGTCCTTAATTATGCTGGCTGCTTTTTTGAGGCAGTGAGAAGCATAGGCAGAGTCAATGGATGGGAGGCTGGTTGCATGATGGATTGGGCTATATTCATGGCCTTGTGTAGTTTCTTGCAGCCTTGGGTAGAGCAGGAGCCATACCAAGCTGTAATACAATCAGAAAGAATGCTTTCTATGATGCATCTGTAAAATTTGGTGAGAGTCAAACAAATTTCCTTAGTCTTCTGAGAAAATAAAGGCATTGGTGGGCTTTCTTAACTATAGTGTCGGCATGGTGTGGGGCGGGGGGGTGCCAAACAGGTTGTTGGTGATCTGGACACCTAAAAATTTGAATGTCTTGACTCTTTCTACTTCGTCTCCATTGAAGTAGATAAGGGCACGTTTTCCTTTACTCTTCCTGAAGTCGATGATAATCTCCTTTGTCTTGTTGACATTGAGGGAGAGATTTTTGTTGCTGCACCAATTCACAAGATTCTCTATCTCATTCCTGTATTCTGTCTCGTCATTGTTTGAGATCCGACCCACTACGGTGGTAACATCAGCAAACTTGAAAATCGAGTTGGAGGGGAATCTGGCGGCACAGTCTTAGGTGTACAAGGACTGAGAATATAGTCTTGTGGGGGCTCCAGTGTTGAGGATAATCATGGAGGTGTTGATGCCTATTCTTACTGATTGTGGTCTATGAGTTTGGAAGTTCAAGATTCAATCACACAGGGAGATGTCAAGGCCCAGGCCACAGAGTTTGGAGATGAGTTTCATGGGAATAATTGTGTTGAAAGTTGAGCTGTGGTTAACAAATAAGGATCTGACATAGGTATCCTTGTTATCCAGGGTTGACTGCAGGCCCAGGAAAACAAAGTCTGTTGTGGATCTGTTATGGCAGTAGGCAAACTTGCGCCATGACTAATCTTCTGAAGCATTTCATAATAATGGATGTCAGAGCCACCAGCCGATAGTCATTAAGGCTCATTGCTTTATTTTTCTTAGGTAGATTTTCCACAGTAAGGACAACCCAGTAGTAAGCAATAAAAAGCTAACTTCACTAAGGTTTAATAAAGAAGCTTCATTACACCATCTCTTGGGCCACATCCTAGGTCACAAATGCTCCTCACAATCCCCATCTGCTTTCTATTTATACCGGGTCACGCCATTTTGCCATTGGTTACATTGCCTCCCAGCTCATCTCGTCAGCTGACTCTCGCAACATGCTATCATTGGTTATGTAATAACAGAGTGTTATCTCAGCAGTCTCAGTATTGGAAGCTTCAAGGTCGAAGTGGAGGGAGGGGGCTGACATGTGCAGCTCACTATATTTCACACTAAACATTGAACCCCAAGGTGACATTTCATGACAGGTGATAAAGTTAAGACACATTTTGTAACCAAGCCTGACCCACTGAAAAAAATGTTGCAGTTGCCAACATGACAAAAATAATAACAGAGAAATAGAAACAGTACAAAAACTGACATCAAAATGATTGAATTCACTAAACCATTTTTCCACCATTACTGAGAACTGTTATCTTTAGCCACAGGTCCTGGTTCGCTCAGCCAGGGAACAAGATGATTCACTTAATTAAGACTCTGTTTTTTGAAGAATTGTTGGCGTAGTGACCGAAAAATTTAGATTGCTAATACAAAACAGAAAGATAGCTGCAAAGCTTCAACGTTCAAAGTGAGGATGGCACAGCAGCACAGGGGTTAGCACTGCTGCGTCACAGTGCCAGGGACTGGGTTCAATTCCTGGCTTGGATCACTGTCTTTGTGGAGTTTGCACGTTCTTCACTCAAAGGGTGGTGAATCTTTGGAATTCTCTGCCTGTTGAAGTGGTGGAGGCTTCCTCGCTGAATATATTTAAGTCAAGGGTGGATAGGTTTTTGATTGACAAGGGAATTAAGGGTTATGGGGAGAAAGTGGGAAAGTGTAACTGAACCACTGCAGATCAGCCATGATCTTATTGAATGGCGGGGCAGGCTCAAGGGGATGGATGGCCTGTTCCTGCTCCTATTTCTTATATTCTTATGTTCTCCCCATGATTGTGTGAGTTTCCTCTGGGTGCTCTGATTTCCTCCCACAGTCCAAGGATGAGTTATAGATAAGCCTGTAGGTTATAGGTAAGTCTAGTAATCTCTAAGGAAAGAACGTGTTCGGCACAACTTTGTGGGCTAAAGGGCCTGTATTGTGCTGTAATTTTTCTATGTTTCTATGCACCAGTTAGTTTGATTGAATATTGCCTCTTAGGGTGGGGAATTTGCAAGGTAAATGTGGGCGGGGGGGGGTGGTTTTAAGGGAATATATGGGGCCTGGGTGGGATGGTTATTGGTGTATGCTCAATGAGCCAAACAACCTTCTTCTGCACTGGAGGGATTCTGTAATTCAAAGATTGGGAAGACATTTAACATAAACAGAATAGGGCAAATAGGAATAAAATTGCACTTGGGGAGACTGAACAAGAAATCTTTGTAGAATTGCATGAAACGGATAATGCTGAGTTGGCCACTTGATTTACATCTCTCCACTTTTAATTCCGTTGAATTAATTTTATTTTCCATTGACTTCAGCAGAGAGAGAAATCCAAATGTGTAAATTAGAATTGATTCATCATCACACCAAGACAAGATCTACCCCAAATAAATCATTCTGAGCCAGGTACTCCAGTCAGCATTCATACACATTGTATCATCTCAACTGAAACGTAAGCACTAATGTTGGAGAATGTCATAGATCTTGGATCTATGCAGAGATGACACACTAGTTCATACATGTGAGGAATTTTATTCACCATGCTTTATAATGTGTGCTCTGTGCTTTAGGTGTAACTTCTAGCAATTTCTACAGTTTTGTTTACTTTTCTCAGAGTCCACACCCATGCTCAACCAATCAAGTGCAGCGAGCGTCAATTAAGCAGACACACATAATCAAACACAGAACAACGGAACACATTCAGAGACAATAGCAGCTGTTATTTCCCCTGTTGAGTGGGATTCACTATCAAGACTTCGTTCTTCAGCTACTGACTGTTCTGGAACTCTCACCTCACAACATTTTGTTTTGCCTTCAAATGCCGGTGAGTCCTCTAATTAAAAGCTTGTTCAACATTGACCACAGAGGCAGCCAATTAGGAGACTACCTCCCAGCAGGTTGCTTTGGTGGGCATGATTGGTGAGTGTAGCTCAGACCAAAAATGGGTCCGACCTCACAGTCTTGATGGCCATTGGACAACCCAGTTAGTTGCTTATGAGAACGTAGGCAGTGAGGATCAAGGAAAAGAACATTGTGCAGCATAACATCATGAGAGGGATCATAGAATAGAATTTCTACAATGCAGAAGGAGGCCATTTGGCTCACTGAGCCTGCAATGACAACAATCCACTCGGTCCCTTTCCTTGTAACCCTACATATTTACTCTGCAGATCCCCCAACATTGAAGGGCCAATTTTAGCCTTGGGCAATCAACCTAACCCGGACATATTTGGACTCTAGGAAGAAACTGGAGCACTGAAAGAAAACCCACATAGGAGACATAGGAGAATGTGCAAACTCCACACAGATAGTCATTTTAAACTGGATTTGAACCCAGGTCCTTGGCACTGTGAGGCAACAGTGCTAATCACTGCTTGTGTGACTTAACTTTCCTTGACCTCCCGCAACGTGCTGGAACCTCCTTTGCAACAAACTCTTGCTTTGGGAATGAGTTAATGGCAATTCCCTCTTTACTCTCTTATAAAAATGATTAATTAATTCATCATATAATTATAGTTTCCGAGACAAATATGCTGCTTATGATAATGATACTTACAAATTGTAAACAGGCAGCTGTTATCACTCCCAGTCATTTACAAGCACAACAGACCACTTAGCAGTAAGTCAGAAGATCCAGGATAACCTCATTATCCAGGTCCTACAATCTTGCCTGTCCCAAAACACAACTGTTTAATCCAAATGATTACACCTCTGCTAATGCCTTGATGCACAGTGCATACCGTGTACCGTGAAACATTAGAACAATCTGACAGACTATAACATGTGACATGCCCTCAACATTATCAATGATCATTGAAGTGTTGCCTTTTGCAACTCATCAGTATGATGACATTTAGAACGTGCCATTTTCTTGACCTTATCTTCACAGGATATTGATGAGCTTGGCCAACATTTGTAACACTAAACTCAGTCACGCTAACACTACAAAGTTTCTGGCTTTCAGCTGGCTACACATCACGTGCCTCCACGTCGTAGCATAGGCTTCTTGAAAACCAACAAATACGTCAGAATTTTTCACTGTAAGGTACTGGTCATTTGCCCATCTCCAGTTTTCATCAAAACAACATTGGCCGCTGCGGCTTTGGCTAACCAGCTCCCATTCCCTGGAATTCTTTCCCTGAACCTCTCCGCCTCTCGCATTTCCTTTAATGTGGAATCTAGCCTCCATGCCGACACTATAGTTAAGAAAGCCCAGCAGTGCCTCTACTTTTTCAGAAAACTAAGGAAATTTGGCATGTCATCTACAACTCTCACCAACTTTTACAGATGCACGATAGGAAGCATTCTTACTGAGGGTATCACAGCTTGGTGTGGCTCCTGCTCTGTCCAAGACCATAAGGAACTACAAAAAATTATGAAAGTAGCCCAATCCATCACACAAACTAGCCTTCCATCCATTGACTCTACGCTTCCAGCTGCGTCGGCAGAGCAGCCAGCATAATTAAGGACCCTATACACCCCGGACATTCTCTCTTCCACCTTCTTCCTTCAGCAAAAAGATACAAAGGTCTGAGGTCACATATTAACAGATTCAAGAAAGGCTTTGTCCCTGCTGCTGTCAGACTTTTGAATGGACTTACCTTGCATTAAGTTGATCTTTATCCACATCCCAGCTATAACTGTAACAGTACATTTTGCACTCTCTCATTTCCTTCCCTATGAATGGTATGCTTTGTCTGTATAGCACACAAGAAACAATACTTTTCACTGTATACCAATACATGTGACAATAATAAATCAAATCAAATCAAGACTTCTTTCACCAACATTGTGGACATCTATCCTCATACCCCCTCTTTATGTGGAAAGTGGGTGTTTGGGAATTCGGAGGTGAGGCCAGGGGCAGATTGAAGTTCAGCAGTAAGCAGGACATGGGAGGCTCTGAAGTCAGAAGAGGGCTCCTGATGGTGGTGTATACCATTCCCCCCTCAGAATCAGAGAGATATAAGCACGGAAACAGATCCTTTGGTCCAACACGTCCATGCCAACCACGTTTCTTAAACTGAATTAGCCCCTTTCGCCTGTGTTTAGCTCATATCCCTTTAAACCTTCCCTATCCATGTACCTGTCCAAATATCTTTTAAATGTTCTAATTGTATCCACCTCTAACCAGCGCCCCCCCCCACCCCCACCCCCCACCCCGGCAGCTCATTCCACATACTCACTGCCCTCTGTGTGAAACAGTTGTCCATCAGATCCCTTTTAAATCTTTTCCCCTTTCACCTTAAATCTATCTCTTCAAGTTTTGGATTCCTCTACACTGGGGAAATGACCTTGGCTATTCACCTTCTCTCATGATTCTATAAACCTCTACAAGGTCACCCCTCATCCTCTTACCTTCCAGGCAAACAAGCCTCAGTCTACCCAGCCTCACTTTATAATTCTAACTTTCCAGTCCTAGTAACAACCTTGTGAATCTTTTTTGCACCCTTTCCAGTTCAATAACATTCTTCCAATAGTGGAGACCAGAATTGTGCACAGTACTCTGAATGTGGCCTTACCTTCCTGTTGGAATCTAAGCTTGTTTATTTTCAGTCCTAACCCAACCAAATCCTCTCACCAACCTAAATGAAGCCTGGATAGGAAACGGGCCTAAAGTGGCCAACAATTCGGGCAAGGGGAAGTAACTTCTCTGGGGCCTTGCTCATTCCAAATGCAAAGTTATGCCATGCAGTTGAAGGAGATATTTGCATTACTAAAGTACGTGCTATATTACAATAATCCCTTTATAATAATCCCTTTCTCAATGTCAACATAACAAATGAGATAGACATTGATTTCAGGAAGCGTAGTAGAGGCACGCTCCTGCTTATGTCAATGGGAATGAGAAAAAAATGGTCAAGAACTTCATGTTTTTAGGTGTTCAGATCACCAACAACCTGTCCTGGTCCCCCCATACCAACACTATAGTTAAGAATGGCCACCAATGCCTCCACTTTCTCAGTAGACTAAGGAAGTTTGGCATGTCCACTCCAACTTTCACAAATACACCATAGAAAAAATTATTTCTGGTTATATCACAGCTAGGAATGGCTCCTGTTCCATCCAAGGCCAGAAGAACCTATGAAGAGTCATGAACAAGGTCCAGTCCATTACACAAACCAACCTCCCATCTATTCACACTATCGATATTTCCCACTGCCTCAGAAAAGCAGCCAGCATAACGAAGGACCACACATATCCTGGACATATTTTCTTCCACCTTCTTCCATAGAGAAAAAGATACAAAAGCCTGAGGATACTTAGTAACTGACTCAAGAACAGTTTCTTCCCTGTTGCCATCAGAGTTTTGAAAGGACCTACCTCATATTGAGTTGACTTTTCTCTACACCCTAGCTGTGTAACACTACATTCTGCACTCTCTCCTTTCCTTCTCTAGGAACAATATGCTTTGGCTGTATTGTATGGTAGAAACGATACTTTTCACTATATATCAATACATGTGACAATAATAAATCAAATCAAAATATATAATTTTATTCTATGATATTGCTGTAGGCTCACACTTGGTACTCAGATTCAATCATTCAGGACATATTACTAATAGTAACCAGACTATCAAATGTTGGAACTGATATAGATTAATAATTGTTTCTATGTGCATATCCATAGGTACTTCAAGGTGGTGGGACAGGTGGAGAAGGTGTTGAAGAAAAGAAATGGAATGCATCCCTTTATTGGGCCAGATACTGAATACAATGGCAGGGATATAATGATGGAAATGTATAAAACAGTGGTTAGGACATAGCTGAAATTTGTGTATAGTTCTGTTAATCTAACAAAAGCTGGCACAGTCAAGAGAGAGGCCTTGTGGAAAGTCTCAGCCAACCTTGACTGTCTTTATTGGGCTGTAAATCTGTGAGAGCAGTTTCACCATAGAATTATGGCCAAAATCACTGAGGCAGGTCAGTGTCAATGACTTTACACATTCAAGAATTTCAATCATTAAAAGAAATTAATGATGGTACTAATAAATGCAGAAAATGCTAGAAGAAACTCAGCATGTTTGGCAGCATCTCTGAAAAGAGAAATAGAGTAAATGCATTGAGTCCAATCTCCTTTGATGGCTATGAATTAGCTATCGATGATGGCAGTGGTGCAAAGATTCCGTAGAAGCAGAAATGATGGATAATTTCAAAAGGAAATTGGATGGGCATTTGAGGGGAAAAATATCCTTGCAAGTTACGGGGGTAGAGTGAGGGAAGGGAATGGGGCGGAATGGTGGCACAGCGGTTAGCACTGCTGCCTCACAGCACCAGGGACTCAGGTTCAATTGGCTTGTCTGTGTGGAGTTTAGACGTTCACCCCATGTCTGTGTATGTTTCCTCCGGGTGCTCCGGTTTGCTCGCACACTCCAAAGATGTGAAGGCTAGATGGACTAGCAATGATACGATCACAGATCATAGAATCCTACAGTGCTGAACATAAGAACTCAGAGCAGAGTAGGCCCTCTGGACCCTTGAGCCTGCTCCGCCTTTTAATAAGATCACGGCTGATCTTTTCTTGGACTCAGCTCCACTTATCCTCCCACTCACCATAATCCTTAATTCCTTTACTGTTCAAATATTTATCTATCCTTGACTTAAAAACTTTCAATGAGATAGCCTCAACTGCTTCACTGGGCAGGCAATTCCACAGATTCACAACCCTTTGTGTGAAGAAGTTCCTCCTCAACTCAGTCCTAAATCTTATTTTGAGGCCATGCTCCCTGGTTCTAGTTTCACCCACCAATGGAAACAACTTCTCTGCTTCTATTTTATCTATTTCCTTCATAATCTAATATGTTTCTATAAGGTCTCCCGTCATTCTTCTGAATTCCAATGAGTATAGTCCCGGTCTACCCAGTCTCTCTTCATAAGTCAATCCCCTCAACTCCAGAATCAACCTATATCCTCTACATCCCTTTTCTCAAGTAAGGAGACCAAAGCTGTATTCAGTACTCCAGGTATGGCCTCACCAGCACTTTCCGCAGCTGCACTATAACTCGCTGTCTTTAAACTCCGTTCCTCTAGCAATGAAGCACAAAATTCCATTTGTCTTCTTAATTACCTCCAAACCAACTCCTTGTGATTTTTAAACAAGGACACCCAGGTCCCTCTGCACAGCAGTGTGCTGCAATTTTTCATCATTTAAATAATAGATCATTTTGTTGTTATTCCTACCAAAATGGATGACCTCACATTTACCAATATTGTACACCGTCTGCCAGAACCTCACCTACTCATTTATACTATCTATACCCTTTGCACACTTTCAGCATCCTCTGCACACTCATCTTAGTATCATCTGCAAATTTTGACACCACACTTAGTCCCTAACTCCAAATCATCTCTGTAAATCGTAAACAATTGCAGTCTCAACACTGATCCCTGAAGCACGCCACTAATCATTGATCGCCAACCAGACAAACATTCATTTACCCTCACTCTTTGCTTTCTGTTAGTTAACGTTTATCTTATATAGCAGTCTTTGGTATGGCACCTTGTCAAATCCTTCTGGAAATCCAGATACACCATATTCACAGGTTCCCCATTGTCCACTATGCATATAATGTTTACAAAGAATTCCACCAAATTTGTCAAACATGATCTGCCCTACATGAACCCATGCTACATCTTACCATTGGGACAATTTATATCCAGATCTCTCGTTATTTCTTCCTTGATCGTAGAATTGAGTATTTTCCCTAATACTTAAGTTAAACTAACTAGCCTATAGTTACCCACCTTTTGTGTACCTAATTTTTTAAACAGTGGTGTCACATTTGGAGGCCATTTGGCCCATCGAGTCTACACTGAGCACAATCCCAACTAGACCCTATCCCATAACCCCATGCATTTACCCCACTAATGCCCCTGATACTAAGGAGCAATTTAGAATGGCCAATCCGTCTAACCTGCACATCTTTGGACAATGGGACGAAACCAGAGCACCTGGAGGAAACCCACACAGACATGGGGAGAACATGCAAACTCTCAGTCACCCAAACCAGGAATCGAACCAGGGTCCCTGGTGCTGTGAGGCAGCAGTGCCAACCACTGTGCCACCGTGCCACCCAAATTCATGGGGTATCTCTTCCTTGTTGTAAATTGAATCATGATTTACACAGTAATAATGGCAAACTACAATAAGCCCATGCATTCTGAGAGCAAATTCTGGACAATAAATGGAAGGCATTCATCAAAAGTTACAGGTAAGATCTGATGAGATGAAGTATCGACCTCCAGCTCTATTTCCTTTAATAAAACAGAGTGGTGAGTGTCTGGAATAAGCTGCCAGAAATAGTAGTAGAGGCAGGTACAGTTTTATCTTTTAAAAAGCATTTAGATAGTTCCAAGGTTACGGTGGATACAGAGGGTTATGAGCCAAATGGAGGCATTGGTTTAGCTTAGGGGTTTTTAAAAAAGGGGCAGCATAAACAAATTGGGCTGAAGGGTCTGTTTCCATGCTGCAGAACTCTATGACTCTATTGGGGATGGGACAGGTTTTACATCTTGCCACCCAAGTAGAAAAACGGCACATTGGATCGGCTGGCTGTCGTCAAAATGTTGGGGTAAATTTTCCAGTCCCATCCTTTGTGGAAAAAAACGGGCAGAAAATTTGACGAGCCATTGAAAATTTTTTACACAGAGGATGGTGAATGCCTAGAATGCGCCTGTTGCCAGGGAGGTGATGGGAGCAGACACAATAGTAGCGTTTAAGAGGCATCTTGATGAATACATGAATAGGATGGAAATGGAAGGATATGGACTCTGTAAGTGCACACGGTTTTAGTTTAGGCAGGTATCGTGACCAGCGCAGGCTTGAAGGGCCGAAGGGCCTGTTCCTGTGCTGTACTGTTCTTTGTCCTGTGTACTCCGGCAGGAATTTTCAGCCTAGGCTGTACAGGAATGGAAAATCCCACCCATCATTTCCATTGATTTTATCAGTGACAGCAAGTGGGAATTACTTTTCTGCTGTGTTCATTTCTGTTTGTATCTGACTGACGAGTGCTTATTTTGATCCCAAGTTTTTGGATTTCTCCTTCCCCATCCCCTCTCACTCCCTACCCACCCCCCCTCCCCCAAAATCCCACAACAGCTTTCCCCCATTCCTACAAGTAGAAATAATTTCTCTGTGTCTATCTTACGTCAAACACTTCTATAAGTGGGGCGGCACTGTGGCACAGTAGTTAGCATTGCTGCCTCACAGTGTCAGGGACCTGGGTTCAATTCTGGCCGTGGTCACTGTTTGTGTGGAGCAAAGTGAAATTGTTGCATGTATCCATCATTTACAAGCTACCTTCTATATCCTGATAACACCTATAGTCTCCGTAATCTCCATATCATAGAAGTTAACATATCAGAAGATTGGTAATCATGGCAGCTCAGTGGTTGGTGCTGCTGCCTCAAAGTTCCAGGGACCCAGGTTCAATTCCAGCCTCAGGTCACCCTGCGTGTGGAGTTTGCACATTCTCCTCGTGTCTGCATGGGTTTCCTTCGGGTGCTCCGGTTTTCTCCAACAGTCCAAAAGATGTGTGGGTTCAGTTGATTGGTCATGCTAAATTGCCCCATAGTGTCAAGGAGATTAGCTAGTGCAAATATGTGGGGTTAAGGAATAGGGCCTGGGTGAGATCGTGTATTCGGCTGACAGGCGGAGTGACCTTCTTCTGTGCTGTGGGGTTCTGCGATTCTATGAATTCTAAAAGCCTTTTTACTAGCACTTGACGATGTTAAAGGAGCAAGATAAATGTCAAGTTGCATAAGCTGCAACCATTTAAGAAAGCAGCTCAACATCACCTTACCATGGAACCTTACAGTGCAGAAGGAGGCCCTTCAGCCTATCAAGTCTGCACCGACTACAATCCCACTCAGGCCCTACCCCCACATCCCTACATATTATACCCACTAATCCCTCTAACCTCCACATCCCTGGACACTAAGGGGCAATTTCTTCTCAAGAGTGATTAGGGATGGGCAATAAATGCTGGGCTAGCCAATCACACCCACAGCCCAACTACAACTAAACACACCTACAGAAGTAATGAGAAGTCAAAGAAAATGATGATAATAAATAAAGGCATTATAAGCAAATTAAATCACTGAGAATACTTAAGTCTATAACATGTACAAAGCTGTGAAATAAAACATATGCAGAAACAGTTGCAAAATGGTTTTGGTGACCACAGGGTTAAAGCAGGCTATTTCTGGAGTGCATGAGACCCTACTTTGTGCTCATTTCCGTTACTCTCAGAACTTAATTAATGACGCAAAAGATGATTACAAACAAACGATAGGCAAGATTCATAGCTGGGGTCACTCGGGACCAGAGCTGCGCAACCACTGAAGCTAAGCAGTGAACAATACACAGCTCTCAGGGAATTGTAAATGGCTCCGTGTTTCTGAGTGACAGAATCTATCGCCTCCTCAGATCGGAGAGAGAGGAGGATACTCATCCCTGTCAGCGCCTATCAGTGTCCATACCTCTGACTGGTGGTGTCAAGCTGAATATAAAAGAAGATTTGCAGTCACCCCCTCCAGCAGTCTGCTGCAGCATGTGCTCACCCAACCCACTCAACAACCTTGGCTTATTAACAGACTGATCAGACCAGGCAAAGATCTCACCAGTCCATCGACAGGTAGGCAACTCACCATTTTTCATGTCAAATCTCTGGCATTGTCTTTGTTAAAGTTTATTTATTAGTGTCACAAGTAGTCTTACATTAACACGGCAATGAAGTTACTCTGAAAACCCCCCCTCGTCGTCACACACTACTCGCTTGTTCCGGTGTACTGAGGGAGAATTTAGCATGGCCAATGCACTTAACTCACACATCTTTGGATTGTGGGAGGAAACCAGATCATCCAGAGAAAACCCATGCAGACACAGGGAGACTGTGCAAATTCCACGCAGACAAGCCAGGAATCAAACCTTAGTCCCTGGCACTGTGAGACAGCAGTGCTAACCACTGTGCCATCATGCCATCTTCTCACCCATCATACATGTAGAATGGCAACCAGATTGATTTCCAACATCCCTTTCCCTGACTACAGAAATATTCATTCCTACGATGCCTTTGATTTAGTTAGAGTGTGCTCACACTGTTGTAAGTGCAATGTTATGCAGTAATTTTTATTAAAACTTTAAAGCACTTTTTTTTAATGTGCCTCTTTCTCGTGACACATTTCACAGGTTAATAGAGAATTGGGGCAATTATTACTGTCACTGTCTGAATACATTTTGGTTTTTAACCACAGGTCTCTCTCTGCTCAGCAAAGGTTTCTGTGATTATAAAGATGAGGAAGTTTTTGTTAACCTGATTTTCTAACCAAAGTTCACGTTTGTGTGGAAGGCTAATGCATGTTTCTCACTGGTGGTATGGTAACCAGAACCAGAGGCTTGTGTAGGTGGAAGGAGTGAGTCTTCACTTTAATCATCATGCCTCATCAGCATTCAATAAGATACAGCACAAAAGGCTACTTCATAAAATAAGAGCCCATGATGTTGGGGGTCGGGGGGGTGGGGGGGTTGCATGGATAGAGGTTTGGCTAATCGATAGAAGACAGAGAGTTGGGATAAGAGGGACATTTTCAGGGTGGCAACCTGTAACTAGTGGAAAGCCACAGATTCAGTGCTGGGACCACAATTATTTACTATAGATATTGAAGAATTGGATGAGAGAAGTGAATGTACTATTGCCAAATTTATGGATGATATAAAAATAGGTGGGAAGTCTACAAAGGAATATAAACCGGTTAGGTGAATGGGCAAAAACTTGGCAGATGGGATACAATGTAGGAAAATGTGAATTTCTATACTTTAACAGGGAGAAATAAAGGAGCTGAATATGATTTGAATAGAGAAAGACTGCAGAAAGTTGCAACACAGAGGGATTTGGGGGGTCCACATGCATGACTCAGAAAAAGCTAACATGCAAGTTCAACAGGTAATAGGGAAAGCAAATGGAATGTTAACCTTTATTTCAAATGAAATGGGGTATAAAGGTAAAGAAGTCTTGCTAATACTGTTCAAGACACGAGATATACCACAATACTGTGAACAGTTTTGTTCCTCTGATTTGTGAAAAGGTATATTGGCATTGAAGGCAATCCAGAGAAAGTGTACTAAGTTGATCCCAGATATGGAGGGACTTTCTGATGAGGAGTGGTTGAGTTATTAAAATCTCAGAGAATGAGAGGCAACCTCATTGAGTTATATAGAACTCTCAGGGGGATTGACAATGTAGATACTGAGAGGTAGACTCCTCTTGTGGGTGAGTCTTGGACCAGAGGGCATAAGCTCAGAGTCACCACTTAAAACAGAAATGAGGAGGAATTTCTTCTCTCAGAGAGTAGTGAATTTCCTAAATTCTGAACCACAGAGGGCTGTGGGGGTTGAGTAGTTAACTATGTTCAAGGCCAAGGTAGACAGATATTTAATCAGTAAGGGAATCAAACTTTATGGGGTTAAGAAATTGGAGTTGAGAATTATGCCATCAGAACTCTCATGATCTCATTGAATGTTTGAGCAAACTAGATGGGCTGAATGGCCTACTTCTACTCCCCTGTCTTATTGTCTAAAATGACATTGGTCGTCCATTGACATCATGGAAATGAGAATTGGGAGGGGTGAAAAATAAGCGATAGTAAAAATGAGAACTCAGCCCGTTATGTCAGGTGGCTGTGAAATATCTCAGGTGGAATTTTGCGCCTCAGTCACAGCGGGAGCGGGGCCGTAAATTGCGATAGCCCATTGAAGCATAAATTGACTTTGGCAGGACCAAAAGACGCCATCAGCAGGAGGGGATGTACAACTCCAGCCCTCATCTGGAAGATGTTCACAACATCTCCCTGCTCAATTTTTCCAGCCAGTCTAATTAACAGACAGAAATGACCAAGTTGGTTGGATTACGGATCAGCAAAATCTCCCAGTCAATTTTCTTTAATAGTCTTCATTGGGGCAAGCATTACACGCAAGACCTAAAGAAAAATTGCACCCTTAATCTTTGAAGGGAATGGTGCCTTTACAACAAATATTTACTGTTTTTCTTACATTGGTAATATCAATGTTCATCACTTGTGCGTGAAAAAATGAAGCTCAGCACTTCAGAAATGTTGGCCAATCACGTTCGTTTAATCATAATGTCACTTTTAAAATCACTATCAACATGACAGACATTAAGAGACAGGATAGAATAGGACTAGACCCATGGGAATTTCAGAAGAATAAGGGAGGATTTTATAGAAACAAAATTATGAAGGAAATAGATCAGATAGAAGCAGGGAAGTTGTTTCCACTGGCAGGCGAAAATGGGGATGAGGAGAATATCGGTCGTGATCAATAGCAGAGCAGACCCAATGGGCTGAATGGCCTAATCCTACTCCTCTTTCTTATGAGTTTATAAACTTATGAACAAGATTAATGGGAGTATGGTTCCGCAAAATTAATACAGAATCCAGACAGGGATTAGCAAACATGGGGAAAGAAAGGATTTGAATGGGCTTATGGTAGATTAGAGGGGAGACAGTGGCACAGTGATTTTGTCACTGGATTAGTAATCCAGAGACCCAGTATAATGCTTTGGGCACCTGTGTTCAAATCCCACCAAGGCAGAAGGTGAAATTTGATTCAATAAAAGTCTACTGTTGGTCATGAAACCATTGTCAATTGTCGTAAAAACCCCTCTGACTCACAACTGTCCTTTAGGAAAGGAAATCTGCTGTCCTTGCCTGTGATTTCAGACCTAGAGAAATGGTGTTAACTCTTAACTACCCTCAGGAATGGTCAATAAATGCTAACCCAGCCAGCAATATCCACATCTAATGAATGAATAAAAGAAAGGGCTACTTTACGGATCCAGTCAATGCAAAACTGGTAGAGAATCACAGAAATATTGGCACAGAAGGATGCCATTTGGTCTTTTATACCAGTACTGTCCCTATACTGTGGGACAGTGCTTAGCACCGCTGCCTCTTAGCATCAGTGACCTGGGTTCAATTCCCGACTCGGATTACTGTCTGTATGGAGTCTGCACGTTCTCCCCGTGTCCGCGTGAGTTTCATCCGGGTACTCTGGTTTCCTCCCACAATCTGCAAGATGTACAGATTAGGTGCATCGACCATTCTCCCTCAGTGTACCCGAACAGGCACCGGAGTGTGGCGACTGGGGGATTTTCACAGTAACTTCATTGTAGTGTTAACGTAAACTTATTTATGGCAATAATAAATAAACTTCAAATCTTCCCCGACAGAACTACTTTCTATGACCCCATTTCCCTGCTCTTCCCACTTATCAGTTATCATCTTTGTGCGCTTATTCCTTTCTGAAATGTTGTAAGCAGCTCAGTTTCAGTATTCACTGGCACTAATGTATTTCATAATCGAATAACCCTTTGCATGAATATGTTTCTTGTAATCTTGTCGCTGATGCTTCCAGTGCCAAGCCTGATACTTTCCCTTGTCATTCATTAATCATTCCACATAATCTCATACTCTTCAAACCCTTACATAGATTTGAGCACAAATTCGCTCCCCATTATAATTAATTAGCTACGCATTAACTTCCTTAGTTCCAAAGCTAAACAAATGTTCCAATACATTTTGAAAGAATTTCTTGTACAAATAACCAGTGAGACCACTTGTACTGTATCGAGTGCAAGATTCAGTTTTCAAATTTCAAAGGAACATTAAAGTGTTTGGGGAGATTAACCAAAAGCAACAAAAATAATACTGGAGTTTCATTATCAGATTATTCAGAACTCGTAAGTTCTTCAAAGTTTTAAAGTTTATTTATTTAGTGTCACAAGTAGACTTACATTAACATTGCCAATGAAGTTATTGTGAAAATAGGGTGGCATGGTGGCACAGTGATTAGCACCATTGCCTCACAGCGCCAGGGACTCGGGTTCAATTCTGGCTTCAGGTGACTGTATGGAATTTGCACATTGTCCCCATGTCTGCATGGGTTTCCCTCTGCCTGCTCTAGTTTCCTCCCATACTCCAAAGATGTGCAGGTTAGGTGGAATGGCCAAGCTAAATTACCCCTTAGTGTTCCAAGGTGTGTAGATTAGTGGGATTAATGAGGTAAATACCTGGCGTTATGGAGAACAGGTCTGAGTGAGATTGCCCCTTAGTGTCAGGGGGAATACATGGGGTTACAAGGATAGGGCCTGGATGGTTTTGTTGTTAGTGCAGGCTCAATGGACTGAATAGCTTCCTTCTGCACCGTAGGGATTCAATCATTGTATTCAATGAAAATCCCCGAGCTGCCACACTCCGGTGCCTGTTCAGGTACACTGAGGGAGAATTTAGCATGGCCAATGCTCCTAACCAGCTCACCTTTCAGACTGTGAGAGGGAACCAGAGCACCTAGAGAAAACCCATGCAGACACAGGGAGAATGTGCAAAATCCACGCAGTAAAGTGACCCAAGCCGGGGAATTGAACACGGGTCCCTGGCACTGTGAGGTAACAGTGCTAACCATTGAGAGATAATTGTGTATTGCTGATCTAATTAAATGAAACTTAAGCAAGGATTAAAAGAAGTAGTTTTCTTCACCGAATGCCGATTTTGTGGACTCCAAGTGTAATTAACGTAAATGTTAACTCTTTCACAAATAACCTAAGTCAGTCAGGTTCAAAAAATGTTTTTAAAATGTTCAGGTAAATTTCAAGTAATCTAACTGACTTGAGCAACATTCTGTGGGTGTATGTATTGGCCACATTGGCCTGTAATTCTTTTAGATTTTTGATGCTAACCCCCTCTGCTGTTCCTTGGAAACAATATGAAGCTACGCTTTATCGGTGAGGAATTTCTCTATCAGCATCACGAGGATTTCCTTTTCTAAGTGACATTCAGCAGGAATGAATCATCGAGATATAGAGACAGAGTTTCCTCCAGATGTTCCTACAGTCCAAAGATGTGCGGGTTAGGGTACAGGATTCCAGGAATAGGGCCTGGTGGTCAGTACCAACTCGATGGGCCAAATGGCTGCCTTCTGAGTTGCAGAGATTCTATTATTCTGTTTTGATTTTGTTACAGTTCAAACCACATCCCTGATCTGCTGCCAGTGGGAAATAACACAGAAAACAGCCCCAAACTTCTCAGCAATTTTCTCATAATGACATTGCAATTTAATTTAGTTCACTGAGTTTCCGCTGAATTTTTTTTACAGGACCCTTTTAAGCGATGGTTCTTTCATTAATTAGTTAATTTAATTCATTTGGTGCCCTGAATTGTGTAAAGAGTCACAAATGCAACACACAGCAGTCCTGCGGAATAGATGATTAGGATGATTCATAGACTCCCTGGCCACTTGCATCTTAGAATCATTGAATCCTCACAGTGCAGAAGGAGGCTATTTGGCCCATCGAGACTGCACACAATCCTATCAAACCCTATTCCCGTAATCCCACATATTTACCCTGCTAATCCCCGTCACACTAAGGTCAATTCAGCATGGCCAATCAACCTAACCAGCGCATCTTGGGACTGTGAGAGGGAACTGGAACACCTGGAGTAAATCCACGCAGACATGGGGAGAACGTACAGACTCCACACTGACAGTGACCCGAGGCCAGAATTGAATTCAGGTCCCTGGCACTGTGAGGCAGCAATGTTAATCACTCTGCCACTGTGCCACCCAAACTTCTTCTGCAGGCTTGAAGACTCCATGTTCCACAGGCATGGACGCCGAGGTTGCAGCTGCTTTTGCGCTAATTGTGGAGGTCGCTCCCTCGGTTCAATTTGCAACTCAGTCCCATGTTCCTGATATTTAGTCACCTTGTTCCTGGGGAGGGGTGAGTTCATGAGTGTGGGGAAGAAAGGGAGGAACGGAAAGGAGGATGGGGAGATGCTAGCAGGATGGAGGCCCATTCGTGAGCCTGGCTTTTTCCTGGGCTTTGTCATGGTGACAGGTAACAAAGCCAAAGACAGCTGAGGGGGAAAGGGGGAGGGCTGTAGTTCATCCCAACTGTCTGCCTCCCTTCTTATAGAGAAACATTGTTCAGACTTCATGTTTCATCCCTCGCCCTTCCGCCCCTGAGGACAGTGAATCGCACTGTGTCATGGTTAAACAGGCAGAATAACTCTCCAGTAGATCAATCAAGTAGCCATGATTCAAGGGGCAGTGAGTATTTGTATATCATTGGATTAGCAGAAGATTTTTTCCTGATGTTTCTCAAACAACATCACTAAAGGATGGTGGCACAGTGGTTAGCACTGCTGCCTCACAGTGCCGGGGATCTGGGTCCGATTCTCGCCTCAGGTGAATGTCTGTGTTGGGTTTGCACATTCTCCCCATGTCTGCATGGGTTTCCCCCCACAGTCCAAAGATGTGCGGGTTAGGTTGATTGGCAATGCTAAATTGCCTCTTAGTATCAGAGGGATTAGCAAGGTAAACATGTGGGATTAAGGGGATAGGACCTGGTTGGGATTGTGGTCAATGAACCAAATGGCCTTGTTCCTCAGTCCAAAGATGTGTGGTTTAGGTGCATTGGCCATGCTAAATTGCCCATTAGTATCCCGGGTTACATAGATTAGAGGGATTAGAGGAATAAATATGTGGGATATTAGGGATAGGGCCTGGGTGGGATTTTTTGTTGGTGCAGACTTGGTGGGCCGAATGGTCTCTTTCTGCACAGGGATGATTTTATGATTCTATGATTCTGCAGTGTAGGGGATTCTATTCTATTATATTCTAACCAGATTATCTGCCAATCGTATTGCTGTTTGTGGGAATTTAAAGCTTACTATGTTCATATTGCCTGTAGCATTTCCATACGACTTTGGAGCTCAAAGAGGCCATTCAACCCATCTAGCCTGCTCTGAAATAGCAACTACACTCCATTGTCATACTAGTATGCAATTCTTTCTTGCCTTCCCAGGACACATGACCTAACACTGACCTTTGCTCTACCACTTTCCCTACTTGAAGGATTAATTGAAAATAAACTTTCTGGAGCTTAGATATTACTTGCGTCACTGATTTGAATTGGTAAATAAAGTAAAAGTTTATTTCTTAATAACAGGTAAGGCTTACACTCACAGTGCAATGAGGTTACTGTGAAATTCCTCCAGTTGCCACACTCCGACACCCAGTTCGGGTTAATACATCTAACCAGCACGTCTTTCTGATTGTGGGATGAAATTGGAGCAACCAGGGGAAACCCACGCTGACACAGGGAGAATATGCAAACTCCATATAGACAATGACCCAAGACAATGATCAAAACCCTGATGCTGTGATGTAGCAGTGTTAACCACTAGAACAAAGAATAAAGAACATTACAGCACAGGAGCAGGCCCTTCAACCTTCCAAGTCTGCAAGGACTATGCTGTCCGACTGAATTAAAGCTTCCTACCCTTCCAGGGACTATATCCCTCTATTCCCATCCTATTCATGTATTTGTCCAGATGCCCCTTAAAAGTAATTATTGTATCTGCTTCCACAACCTCCATGTGCCACTGTGCCACGCATATCACTGGCCCATTTAATTTCCTCCATCCTTATATGTTCCCTTCACACGAAATCTTAAGTGAGCTCGCTGAATGAAGAATCATTTAAGAGTGCTTGCTCTTTCTAAAACAAGGTTTAATTAAAAGCTACGTCAGGAGTTACAAAAGGAAGACAGCACGTCCAGAATCGAGTCATAAAGTTGACCCGACCTAGTTATGAAAGAAGGCTGAAGAAGGCTTTTCAATCTTCGTTCCAGGCAACTGAGAGGGAGTTCTTATCGAAACAGAGGAAAGGAAAATGGAAGCGTATGCCCAGATTTTTTTGCCACTCTCTCAGCCATGGCAAAACTGTTAGAACGACCTGAAAATCATTAGTCCAGAAATGGCAATTCCTCCTCTTGCAAGGGCAGCAGGGGGAAAGAGAGGAGGTGGTGTTTCATTTCCACCAGCATGCACAATTCAAGGCCAGTTAAATCCCAGCTCCCTCGACTGATGTTCGACCTTTGCATCCCAGAAATGCGAAACGCAAAGCGCAGAATTGTACGTCAGTGGAATTTCACCTGCAGTTTTTATTCATTCGTGGGACATGGGTGTCGCTGGCATTTATTGGTCATCCCTAGTTGTCCTTGGAGGGTATTTGAAAGTCAACCACATTGCTGGAGCTATAGAGACCACGTGTAGACCAGACCAAGTAAGGATGGCAGATTTCCTTCGCTAAAGGGTATCAGTGAACCAGATGGATTTTTCCAACAATCAGCAATGGTTCATGGTTCTTAATTCCAGATATTATTTATTGAATCAAATTCCATAATCTGCCATAGCGGGATTCGAACACAGGTCCCCAGAACATTAGCTGTGTTTACTGGATTAATAGTCTTTTGGTAATAGAATAGGCCATCGCCTCCCCTGAGGGCTTTGACAAAAGTCAAATAGATCTGAATAGATTGCCACATCTTACTACCCTGCCCTCAATATGAAGGGGCAATAAAACTCCTCCCAGAGTGTGCAGAGTAGGCCCAGTCAGAGCAGGATCTGAACTTTGTGCATTTCTTTGAATAGCTAGGATATCCCTTTCGGTATGGTCTGGAGACATCTTTGGCAACATTAGTTGCTTTTTGGGGGAGGTCAGGTGTCTTTTTCAGGAAATCCTTGGAATTGCAACAGACATAAACATGTGTAAAAATGTGCATAAACTAATTAGCCATCAAGTTCATTGAAGATGTCATTAGATCTGTCAAATACACCTGTCAAGAGGAATCGTCGAAAATGGCACGATAGACTGTCAAAAGCACTTGTTCAAGGGAACTGTTAAACCGTCAAGACATTTAAAAGCCCTGCCCTTTAAATCTTAAGAAAGAAAGAATTGTTTTCTGCTATTTCACTCTGTGTGTAGACAGAAGCTTAGAGGTTTGCATTACTGGACTCATGCTGTATGATTGATTTCTTAGCAATTTATTATCACTATCATCCATTCTCTCTACTACTGACAAACAGTGGCAACCATGTGCACCATCTACAAGTTGCACTGTAGGAACTCATCAAAGCCCATTAGAAAGCATCACCAAACCTGTGACTGCTGCCATCTCGAGGAACAAAGGTGACAGATACATGAGAGGACCGCCGCCTGGAAATTCCCTTCTGTAACACTCACCAGCCAGAGTTGGAAATATATCACCATTCCTTCACTGACTATTTCAAAATCCTGGAAGTTCCTCCCTAACAGCATTGTGGGTAGAGGGCTCTCACCACTCTCTGAAAGGCAATTAGGGACTGGCAAAAAATGTTGGTTTTGCCAGCGATGTATACATCCCATGAATGAATATAAAATCAAAATATGATGCACATTCATAGCTAATGAATAGATACAAATGATTACGGGCTCTTTGAAATATGTCTACGAATTCCAATGTTTGTTGTTATAAGGGATTGTGCACTTGAATGATATGTTTGTTGTTCTAAGGGTTTAGGTAATTGAAGGAAGGAATGTTGTGGTGCAATGATAGCATCCTATCTCTGGGCTAAAAAGTCCTCTTGAGGACTTGATGGTCATGGAAAAATATGTGCAAAAATGGCCAACCAAGTGATTTTCATTTTGTAAATTTTTCCAACACAACTTAAGTTTATTTATTTAGAGTAAGGCTTGCATTAACATTGCAATGAAGTTGCTGTGAAATTCCCCAAGTTGATGACAAGTGGTAAGATCTGGAGAGATTCCAGGTCAACCATGCTACAGAAAGACTCACCCAAGGAAGGAGCAATGCTCCGAAAGTTCATAATTCCAAATAAGCCTTTTGGACTTTAACCTAGTGTTGTGGAACTCCTTAGGATACTGCAGAAGGGTAAGGACAGTCGAGGATCCCACTGGCGACCAGTGATGTCTTGCCTCCTCTCCCGCTACCCTGAAAAACATGCCACAGGTTGGTGAGGGGGGCCCAGCAATTGAGTTACATTTGTTAGAAATGGGCATGGATGATACTGTGGGGCAATGGTTAGCACTGCTACCTCAGAGCACTAGGGACCCGGGTATGATTCATGGCTCAGGTCACTGTCTGTGTGGAGACTGCACATTCTCCCCATATCTGTGTGGGTTTCCTCCGAGTGCTCTGGTTTCCTCCCACAGTTTGGAAGACATGCTGGTTAGGTGGACTGGCCATGCTAAATTCTCCCTCAGTGTACCTGAGCAGGTGCCAGAGTGTGACGACTAGGGATTTTCACAGTAACTTCATTGCAGTGTTACTGTAAGCCTACTTGTGACACGAATAAATAAACTTCAGAAGTGGTAAATTCTCAAAGAACCTCAAATTAAACCCAAGATACAATGTACATTCCTGAAAACACAACACATTTAGAATTAGAATCTGGATCACAGAAACTGTTCTCATCAAAGGTTTATTGTTGGGGAGAGGAAGGGGGAGGAATTCATCACTGGGCCGCAAATTCTGGATCAATGAAAATTGGGAATATGCCCCCCTCGTCCCCCCATCCCTTTCTGTACCATAAGGTCCTTCCTTGTGGTACAGAAGGACCATAACTCTTCTGTTGCTATTCCCAAATTGTACCTTAGATATTGTCAGGAAAATATGTTTTTGAATGTCTTTTAGAGAGGAGTTTACACTCCAGAAATTCCTGGGTATCCTATTTGAAAAATAAACTGTCCCGTTGAGAAGTGGAAGTTTCAGCTCAGCAGCAGTTACCTCACTCAGTCAGTATTTTTCTCTCGACTCGCCAGCTCCTTGGTGAAGCCATTCTTTGGCTCCAGCTTCAGGCTTTGCCTTGAGTGGTCACAGGTATCTTCAATGGTGGTGGACTGGAAACTACATGCCACCTGGTGGTGGGCAGCAAGTACTGCAGGGCCATGGTGAGGAGAGTGAGATTAGGCGCAGTGACTGAGAATGAGAGGTTACAAACTTTGCCTCGTCACCGCTGACTGAGAAAGGGAGAACAGGCAAGTGACATTCCAGTGAAAGGGATGGTGGTCTGGGTCATTAAAAACCCTCCCACAAAAACCTAATAATTATTAAGTTTGTTCTTTCAGGTTAGGTGCATCGGCCAAGCTAAATTCTCCCTGAGCGTACCAGAACAGGCACCAAAGTGTAGCGTTAACGTAATCCTATCTGTAACTAATAAATAAACATAAAAAAAGCATGATCATCATCTCCAGTGTTTGCTCCGGTGCTGGTGGGTAGGTAGGTCACTCCAAAGGCCTGTCGGAGCCCAGAAAATTCCGTTGCAAAAAGGACAGCAGACTGCAGATGACACATTGCTGGCTTGGCACAGTGGTTTGCACTGCTGCCTCATGGCACCAGGAACCCAGGTTCAATTCCTGACTTGGGTCACTGCCCGTGTGGAGTTTGCACATTCTCCCCTTGTCAGCGTGGGTTTCCTCCGGGTGATTTCCTCCCACAGCCCAAAGGTGTACAGATTAGATGGATCGGATATGATCAATTTGCAAGGTAACAGGGTGGGCCTGAAAAAGATGCTCCCTTGCAGAGTCAGCGCAGATTTGATGGCCGAATGGCTTGCTTCTGCGGTGTAGAGATTCTATGGTTCTATTTACTCTGCTTGTGTTTATTCTCTTCCTCTGATAAATGCTTGATAAGACCTGCTTTCCATACCAGGCAACATCCTGGTAAACCTCCTCTGTACCCTCTCCAATGCCTCCACATCTTTCTTACAATGTGAGGACCAGAACTGCACACAATACTCCAAGTGCGGCCGCACTAGAGTTTTGTACAGTTACAACATGACGTTGCAGCTCCGAAATTCAATCCCCCTACCAATAAAAGCTAAGACTCTGTATGCCTTCTTAACAACCTTATCGACCTTTTGAAGAAGGCCCCATATTTTTCATTTGCTTACACCATCAGCAGTGATTCTGGGTGAGTGTCCCAGGACCTGAAGTCAATAACAAAATTCCGAAGTGAAGTATTCAGGGTGCTTTTGTTGTGTTTGCTTTGACCACTGTGACAACATACCCCAGACTTCAACTCTCCATAGTAGACTGACTTTGCTCAGTGAGAGTCAGGCATTCTGGTCACATGACCAGTTGCGTTCCGACTGCCCAGTACAGTGCAGATTGACACGTTATCTTGAGCGAGAACCTCATTGGCTGGTATTTTGACCTGTCACCTGATCTTCAGAAGCTAATTACATTTTAATAGAACACACTTTAAAATATATACATTAAGAGACTTTATAAATGTAAATCGTATCTTGCCATGCCAACATGTCACAAGTGCTTTGCGGAAGCAAAACAGAACGGTTAGCACTACTGCCTCACAGTGCCAGGGTGCCGGGTTCGATTCCAGGCTTGGGTGACTGTCTCCATGGAGTCTGCACATTCTCCCCATGTCTGCATGGGTTTCCTCCAGGTGCTCCAGTTTCCTCCTGCACTCCAAAGACGTGCTGGTTAGATGCATTGACCCGAACAGGTGCCGGAGTGTGATGACTAAGGAATTTTCACAGTAACTTCAGTATTGGCTGATTGTTGGCAATCAAGTCGATAAGGTTGTTAAGAAGGCATACAGAGTCTTAGCTTTTATTGGTAGGGGGATTGAATTTCGGAGCTGCAACGTCATGTTGTAACTGTACAAAACTCTAGTGCGGCCGCACTTGGAGTATTGTGTACAGTTCTGGTCCCCACATTATAAGAAAGATGTGGAGGCATTGGAGAGGGTACAGAGGAGGTTTACCAGGATGTTGCCTGGTAATGGAGGGCAGGTCTTATGAGGAGAGGCTGAGGGATTTGAGGTTGTTTTCGTTAGAAAGAAGGCGGCTAAGAGGAGACTTTATTGAAACATATAAGATGATTAGAGGTTTAGATAGGGTGGACAGTGATAGCCTTTTTCCTAGGATGGAGAAAGCTAGCACGAGGGGACATAGCTTTAAATTAAGGGATGGTAGTTATAGGACGGATGTCAGAGGTAGGTTCTTTACCCAGAGGGTGGTAAGGGTATGGAATGCCCTGCCTGCGTCAGTTGTAGATGCGCCAAGTTTGGTGGCATTTAAGAGGTTAGTAGATAAGTTTATGGATGAAAAGGGAATGGTTTAGGTTAGAGGTCATTGCTTTTTCCTAATTGGTCGGCACAACATCGAAGGCCGAAGGGCCTGTTCTGCGCTGTAATGTTCTATGTTCTATGTTCTAATTAATGTAAGCCTACGTGTGACACTAATAAATTATAAAACTGAAGCATCCTGGAACATTTTGGGTGGCCTGGTGGCACATTCTTTCATTGGGAAAAACATACAAAAGTCTGAGGTCATGTACCAATCGACTTAAGAACAGCTTCTTCCTTGCTGCTGTCAGGCTTTTGAATGGACCTACCTCGCATTAAATTGATCTATCTCTACACCCTAGCTATGACTGCAGTGCATGCTGGTGTATTCTGCACTGTCTCCTTTCCTTCTCTATGAACAGTATGCAGGTAAGAAACAATAATTTTTATTGTATGTTAATACATGTGATAATAATAAATCAAATAAAATCAAAATCAATCAAAACAGTGGTTATTACTGCTACCTCGCAGCTCCAAGGACCTGAGTTCAATTCCCAACTTGGGTTATGTGGAGTTTGCACATTCTCCTCATGTCTGCATGGGTTTCCTCCAGCTGTTCCAGTTTCCATCCTTTGAACAAAGATGGTCAGATTTGGTAGATTGGCAATGCTAAATTTTCCATTAGCATCGGGGGATTAGCAGGGTAAAAGTGTGGGGTTGCAGAGGTAGGGTCTGGGTGGTATCATCGTTGGTGCTGGCTCGATGGGCTGAATGGCCTCCTTCTGCACTGTAGGATTCTATGATTCTATGATTGTTTCATGAAATAGTATTTGTGAAATTAGTCAGAAACATGGTCAATGTGACAGGTTTTAAAAAGCATCTCAAAAGAGATAGAAAGGCAAAACTGCAGTGTTTAAAATCCTAGATGGCTGAAGGCACAGCCTCCAATGCTGGTGTAAGGGGTGTAAGGAGACCAGAGTTCCCAGAGGGGTTGGTGCTTACAGACACAAGGCTATTTCAGTTGATTGCCATTCTTGTTACTCCGAAAAGAAAATGCCAGAATATATCTAAAAGTACAGTAATCCTTTATCATGAAACATGAGCGTCACTACCAAAGCCAGCATTTGTTACCCAGCACTCAATGCCCCATGAACTAAATGGCTTACTAAACCATATCAGAGGGCAATGAAGAGTCAACCACATTTGCTGCAGATCTGGAGTCCTATATAGTCCAGACCAGGTAAGGATGGCAGATTTCCTTTCCTATAAGCACATTAGTAATCTAGATGGGTTTCTACAACAATCAATGATAGTTTTGTAGCCGCTATTCAAGATGTTACCTTTCAATTTCAGATTTGTTTTTATGAATTGAATTTCGATTCTGCGGCCGCAGTGAGATTTGAACCCATGGCCCCAGATTATCCTGGACTCTTTGGGTCTTTAATGCAAGGGACGTTACCACTATGTCACCTGTAGTATGATGTGGAGATGCTGGCGTTGGACTGGGGTAGGCAGAGTAAGAACGACAGTCACCTGTAGTACCGAGACCTAGGGAGTGGTGGAGCATGTTCTGGGAGACCATGCGATTGACGAAGACCCTGTGGATTACTCCAGCAATAGGGTGGGGATTATGCATCAAGGAGTTTAAGTTTCAAGTTTATTTATTAGTGTCACAAATCAGCTTACGTTAACATTGCAATGAAATTACTGTGAAATTCCCCTAGTTGTCACACTCTGGTGCCTGTTCGGGTACACTGAGGGAGAATTTAGCCGAGCCAGTGCACCTAACCAGCACAACCTTTGGACTGTGGGAGGAAACTGGGAGCACCCAGAGAAAACCCACACAGGCACAGGGAGAACGTGCAGACTCAGCACAGACAGTGACCCAAGCCGGGAATCAAACCTGGAGTCACTGGCACTGTGAAGCAGGAATGTTAACCATTGTGCCACTGTGCCACCCCAGACCTGACAATTGGAGCCTGGGAATCAAGAGAAGCAGTTACACTTGTAGCTAGTCTTATCTCATTGTACATGTGTATAAATACTCTGCTGGCAATAAAGCCTTTACAGTTAAAGCTGCATCGAATTACCCTCGAATTATTACATTTGGGATTTCTTTTCAAAGGGAGAACAGTGGCCAAGTGCTGCTGTTACTTGACTCCAGAGACTGAGAGGAATGGCCTAGGGATCAGGTTCAAATCTCACCACGTCGATAGTAAAATTTGAAATCAATAAAAATCTGGAATTATAAATTTAATGATGACAATTGTTGATTGTTGTAAAATCTATTTAGGGAAGGAAATCTATAATCCTTACCTGGCTTGCCTACATGTGACTAACAATCCACTGAAATGTTGTTGACTCTTAACAGCCCACCCAAGTGCAATAAAAGATGGGCATTAAATGCTGGTCCAGCTGGTGATGCCCATGTCCCTTAAAGAATAAATAAGTAAAGCTGGGACTATGGATGCCAATGTTAATTTTAAAAATAACATGTGCCATATCACAGAAAATCCAGTCCCATATCTTATTTTGCTTTTGATTCACGTAAGAGGACTAGAAACATCTTAATAAAGCTAAAGGATGGGATAATGAACAGAAACTGAACAGTGAGCGGCATGGTGGCACAATGGTTAGCACTGTTGCTTCGCAGCACCAGGGATGCAGGTTCAATTTCTGGCTTAGGTCACGGTTCATGTGGAGTCTGCACGTTCTCCCCGAGTCTGTGTGGGTTTCCTCCAGGTGCTCCAGTTTCCTCCCACAATCCAAAGATGTGCAACTTAGGTGCTAAATTGCCCCTTAATGACAGGGGGATGAGGAGGTTAAATACATGAGGTTACAGAGGCAGGGACTGGATGGGATTGTTGTCGGTGCCGACTCAAAGGAACAAATGGCCTCCTTCTGTACAGTAGGAATTCGCTTAAGCGAGAGGACTAATTTTTCCTGGTACTCTGGAACTGAAAGAGAAAACTTCACTGGTTAAAAGCATTTCACCAAAAAGAGCTTTTGAATGTAAGTACTAGGCTGTAGAAATTCAAAGGAAGAATGTATATGAGATCAAACTTTTTCCTTCATAACTTCCGGGTCACATTGAGACAGAAACAAAAATCTATGATTAATCAGCCATAAGTGTGAGCAATCACTTTTCTGAGTGTATTGGTGTTTTGGAGACCATTTATAAATCAACTATTAAGTTAATCCATTTTCCAAACTGTACTTTGTAGCTTTGTCCCAAATACATATAAATTGTTATGAGGGATGACATTTACTCAGCTGTTTTCCATTTCAGTTTTTCGCACATCCACATGAGTAATGTATCTAAGGCCCTTGAGATAACTTGACCTCTGAACACTGCCCAAGGAATCTTCCTGCATTTAGTGCTAACGGCGTGCCATACTCTTGTGAAGCCTTTGCATGGTTGACGTGTCAGGTTTTCTAGATAAGGTAAATGGCACAAGACCTCCGCGGGGACTTGTTTCAGGCAGACTGAAAGCACATTAAACGTGCTGCGTCCCAAAATGGATATAATCCATCACTTTCACAAGAGGTCGAAGGGTAATCTAAGAGTACTGTGGCAGATAGGGGTGATGCCCCCATGTATGTTGGCTATGGAAAACCTGTTTTCATTTTTAAACAGTGCAGCTGAGAAATGGTTCTGTTCGCTATTAGTTTACAGATGTTTACATACTCATGTCAAATGGAATCGAAAGACTTGCAATTCTACCATGCTTTGCCTGACCAGCAACAATCTCAAAGCATTTTGCCGCCAATAAATTTCAATGCGGATCGCTTTTGTAGTATCGAATCTATGGTGAGGGAAGAGGCCATTTGGCCCATCAAGCCTGCACCAAGAACAACCCAGGCCCTATTCTCATAACCGTCCTGACACACAAAGGGGCAATTTAGCTTGGCCAATCAATCTTACCCACACATCTTTGGACTGTGGGAGGAAGCCAGAGCAAGCCAGAGGAAGCTCAGGCGGACAAGGGGAGAATGTGCAAACTCCTCACACGAGGTCTGAGTTACGAGAGATTAGGCAAATTGGGACTGTTTTCCTTAGAAGGACATAGACTTAGAGGAGATCTGATAGAGGTGGTACAATATTATGAAGGGGATAGATTGAGTAAACAGGGTTAAGCTTTTTCCTAGGATGGACTCAAATAGCACGAGGGATCACGGGCTTAGGGTGAGGGGGATAAGGTATAATTTGGATGCTAGAGGAAGTTTTTTCACACAGAGGGTGGTACAGGTATGGAATGCACTGCCAAGTAAAGTGGTGGAGGCAGGTACTCTGGAGTTATTTAAGAAATACTTAGATGGGCACATGAACAGAATGGGAATGGAGGGGTATAGAAAATTGATTTAAAATAGGTATAATGAGCCTTGGGAGTCCCTGGGAAGTGTGTAAATAGATGATGATATTGATGTACTTGTTTTTATCCTACAGGTGCTTTGGTCCACCTTGTTGTCTAACAAGGGGCATACACGCGATGGGTCGTGAGAGAGCTGCTCTTGGATTTTTTTCGAGAGTATCCTAGTGCTTCACATCGTTAGTGTACGCTTGACCTGGACCATTTGATGGTCAACACGACAGCTCAGTGACTATCGCTGTGCTGTGCAGATACATGGATTTGGGCCTGTGTCTGTGGGAGTTTGCGCATTCTCCCTGTGCTTGCGTGGGTTTTCTCTGGGTGCTCCGGTTTCCTCCCACATCCCAAAGATCTGCTCTTAGGCTAATTGGCAAAACAAATTCTCCCTAATTGTTTCAAATTTGGTTTTTAATCCATAGATCTATAAACATGGACAGGGATCACAAGTAGAGGTGGGAACATCGGGGTGGCGGTGCGGGCTCGTTGGGCCAAAGGGCCTGTTTCCCGTGCTGTTTTGTTCTTTGTTCTTTGAGACTGGAAGTGAACCCAGGTCTCTGGCACTGTGAGTCAGCAGTGCTAACCACTCTGCCACCATGCTGACCCTTGCAATGAGTTTGCTTTTCAATGAGTTTGGGGGTGAAAATGATCTTTGACAGCAGCATAACACTGGCAATGGCAAATCAGACACCCAATGCACCCTAATGTCTTTGCCATTGAAGCTTGCTGTGAGCGTCCTGAAGGCAAATATATTGCAGGAGACTCTTCTGAAGAAATCATTTGCAAGATTATGAGAAAGAACAGAGGAGTGGGACTAATTGTTAGCTCCTTCACACAGCCAGTACAGGCATAGATGTGCCAAGTGGCCTCTTGCTGAGCTGCATGAGTTTAACGATTTGAGCATCATTTCATCCACATGTGGATGCATATATCAACCCATTCCACTCCTGCCAATGAACTAACAGAGGAGAAGATCTATTGCCCCTCCTCAGGAGTTCTTCACAGTTTCACAATAACATGTACATCTTTTATTATCATCGAATCAGAGAGTCCTGCAGTGCAGAAGGCCGCCATTCGGCCCACTGAGTCTCCACCAACCACAATCCCGCCAGCCCCTATCCCCATAACCTCATGTATTTACCACAGCGAGTGCCCCAGACAGACAGGAGCAATCCACATAACCCACACATGTTTGGAGTGCGACTGTGCCACTGTGCTGCCCTCGGGCAGGACCAGTTTAGGATTTGCCTGCCTAACACCCACATCATGCCTGAAATTCTGCCCCATGTCTCAGATCTATGAGTTAGAAATGAGCGCTGTTAGATTTGCCTGATCCCAGTGGATTGCATTCACTGCAGAGAGTATTTCAGCATTTAACAACCAAGAAGGAATGAGACATCAGTAAGATGGATTACGCTCGGGTTATGGGTTGCCTGGCACTTGTACAGTGCTTGCACTGTTAGTGCGGTGTGCTGTTTTCTTTCCTTAATGACACAAGAAATCAAATGAAAGTTGAACTTGATTGTACCGCAGGCCAACAGTCCCCCGTAGGTAAAGGAAGAACACTCATCTGTTTTCACATCAACTTGGTACTTTAAATTATGGACATTTTACACCCTTAAGTATATCAGTTTGGCTTTGTGGGTCAGTTATGGGGAGGAATTCACGCTCCACATTTGCCACCATAAATTATCGTGGCATTTTGACAGCAGTTTAATACAGCTGCTGCTGGGATGTCCCTCAGATGTCATTAATCGTAAACCTTCTGGATACTTCGCTAACCCTAAAGATGGACGTGACTAACAAGCCCTTCCTGACAATTCCAAATTGCATTCCAATTGCTCCTGCAGACAAGTGAGGACATATTGGCTCCTATTGGCTAGGGGATTTTCGCAATAAATAAACTTCTCATTTTCAAAATCCTGTGGACTTGAATCCTAGAGTCTTTTGTCACTTAATCAGAACATTAAATTCAACAAAAGAACAGTGCTTTTGGCATGATTATTGATTATCCACTGAAGGTCTTTTATTAAGTAGGCAAACCAATAACTGGGAGGTCATTAAAGGTCTTTTTATCACTTAATGGGTTTTAATTTCTTTATTCGTGGGTGTCAGTAGCTGGCCAGCAATTATTGCACATCCCTCATATTAATATTTGGAATGTTCCATTTAGTGTATTTATTATGTCACAAGTAGGCTTACATTAACACTACAGCGAAGTTACTATGGAAATCCCCTTGTTGTCACATTCTGGCACCCATTCGGGTACACTGAAGGAGAATTTAGCATGGATAGTGAGCCTAACCAGCATGTCTTTCAAGTGTAGAAGGAAACCCACGCAGATACTGGGAGAATGTGCAGATTCCAAATAGACCGTGACCCAAGCCAGAACCTGAACCCTGGTCCCTCTGAGGCAGCAATGCTAACCACTGTGCTACCGTGATGCCAAGTGAAATAAAAGTTTAGGCACCGTAACAATAATGTACATCAGAGCTTCTAAAACAAAATAAGATATATTCTGGCACACAATCAAATTTCACATTTAAAATTATAGAAATAAAACAATGATGCAGTGCAGAAGGAGACCATTTGGCCAATCATGCCTGTGCCAGCCCTTTCAATGAGTTGCCCAATTAATCGCACTGCCCTTTTCCTTCCCAGATGCCCTGAAAATGTTTCCCTGTCAATTATGTACTCTTTCAAAAGCTTCTTTAGATCTTGCTTTCACCAGCCTTTTTTGGTTTGGCTGAATGATCTCATCTGGTCTTGAAGGAAACATTCTAGAGATGATGAGTAATGTTCCAGAATTTGCCTGTGGGATCAGGTCAAACATTGATTTTACAAAGTGCCTGATTTTACCTTATGCTGAGGTTAATGGAAGGTAAGACCACGAGAGCTGGAGTAGGTCATACAGTCCCTCTAGCCTGCTATACTGTACTGTGAGATCTTGGCTGTTTTTCAAACCCCACCCCCCAACTCCAATTCCTATATTATCCTCAAATCCCTTACCTCTCCGAAAAGTGACATGGCAAAAGATTGTGGTATCTATCCTGATCACATCAATTTCCATGAGGGAAAGGTCTGGTTAAAATAACATCCATCAGTCACTTCTCCTCACTACAGTGCAGTCTGAATCAACAAGTACACTTGGAAGTAAATAAACTGGACTAAGGTATTTTTTATGAGGTCAGATATCCGAAAGGTTCAAGTTTCAGAATGTTCGAATCACCAACAATCTGTCCTGAACCCTCTACGCCGATGCTATGGTTAAGAAAGCCCACTAACTTCTCTGCTTTCTCAGAAGGCCAAAGAAATTCAGCATGTCCACTACAACTCTCACTAATTGTTACAGATGCACCATAGAAAACATCCTTTCTGGATGTATCACACCTTAGTATGGCTGCTGTTCTGACCAAGATTGTAAGAAACTACGAACGGTTGTGAATGTAGCCCAGTCCATTACGCAAACCAGTCTCCCATCCATTGAAAAGCGTGAATTCACGGAACGGATTTCCACAGCTACGGAAAAGCAGCCAGCATAACCAAGAACCCCACACATACCAAACACATGCCGGAATTCTACCGCTCCACTTGCCATGGAATCGGAATGAGTGAGGGGAGGATAATGAAAATGTCCATTGACTTTGGGCAGGAATTTCTGATCTTGCTTGAGCGAAGCCATGAAATCCTACCCATATTCTCTTCCGCCCTCTTCCATCATGACAAAAGATGCAAAAGTTTGAGAACACATACCAACCAAGTCAACAACATCTTCTTCCCTACAGCCATCAGAGTTTTGAATAGGCCACTCATATATTAAATTAATCTTTCTCTGCATCCTATCTGTAAATGCAACATTATGTTCTGCACCCAATGCTTTCCTTCTTCCCTATGTACTCTATGAAAGGTATGTTTTCTCTATATAGCGCAAGAAACAATACTTATCAGTGTATCCCAACTCATGTAACAATAAGAAATCAAATCAAAGGTGCCTGGAGGATTTCATGGTTTAAAAGGGAATCACTGCATTGATCTGAAGCAGTTTTGATTTTATTTGATTTGATTTATTATTGTTATATGTATTAGTATACAGTGAAAAATATTGTTTCTGGAACGCAATACAGACAAAGCATACCATACATAGAGAAGAAAATGAGAGAGTGCAGAATGTACTGTTATAGACATAGCTGGGGTGTAGAGAAAGATTAATGCACAGTAGGTCCATTCAAATGTCTGATGGCAACAGGGAAGAACATGTTCAAGAGTCTGTTGGTGTGTGACCTCAGATTTTTGTTACTTTTTTCCCGGTGGAAGAGAGAATGTCAGAAGTGCGTGAAGTTCTTAATTATGCTGGCTGCTTTGCCGAGGCAGTGGTAAGTGTAGACCGAGTCAATGGATGGGAAGCTGGTTTGCGTGATGGATTGGGCTGTGTTCATGACCTTTTGTAGTTCCTTGTGGTCCTGGGCAGAGCAGGAACCATACCAAGCCATGATACAATCACAAAGAATGGTTTCTGTGGTGCATCTGTAAAAGTTGGTGGAAATTCCAGTTGTGGAAATATAATATGACTACCTTTTGCAAATGTACTAATATGACACCCCTTCCACCTACAGAACATGAAGTGGATGGAGATGCCTCAAAACTTCAGCACGTTTCACAACTTACCATCTGAACTTCCACCGGGCATGGAAGAAACCTCATTGAACGATTCCGTGGAGGATTCCTCGAAGACAAACCTGAACTGTACAGTTGGTGGGAGGCACACTTACGTCTTCCTGCTGATCCCTGTCTTATACAGTATCATCTTTGTAATGGGGGTCCTGGGAAACAGCCTGGTCATCATCGTTATCTATTACTACCTGAAGCTGAAAACGGTCGCGAATATCTTCCTGCTGAACCTGGCTCTGGCCGACCTCGTCTTTGTGGTCACCTTGCCGCTCTGGGCCACCTACACGGCCATGGAGTACCACTGGCCCTTTGGGGGCTTCCTGTGCAAAGTCAGCGCCACCGTGTTGCTGCTGAACATGAATGCCAGTGTCTTCCTGATCACTTGCCTCAGCATCGACCGCTACCTTGCCATTGTGCACCCCATTATATCGAGGACCGGGCGCACCTTGGTCCATGCGTGGATAGCGTGCGTCACGGTTTGGATACTGGCTGGCCTAGCAAGCCTGCCCGCCATGTTTTTCCGCAATGCCTTCCACTACGCCGACTGGAATAAAACCATCTGCGCTTTTCATTACCCAGAGCAGAACCGTGACCAGTGGGTGCTTGGCATGGCTTTGCTGAAGATCCTGTTGGGGTTTCTAATCCCCCTGATAATTATTTTGATCTGTTACTCACTAATTATGAAGAGCTTACTGCAGGCCTGCCAGATTGAAAAGAGCAAGCCCACAAGCAACGAGGCCTTCAAACTGATTGTGGCCGTTGTAGTGTCCTTCATTCTGTGCTGGTTTCCGTTTCAGATATTCACTTTCTTGGACGTGCTTTTCCGTCTGAAGATTATCAAAAACTGCCTCGTCCCGGAAGTTGTTGACACCTCCATACCCTTCACCATTTGTGTGGCCTACTTCAACAGCTGCCTGAACCCCATTCTCTACAGCTTGGTTGGCCGCACTTTCCGGGAGAAGTTCTTCCTTCTCCTGAGATGCGTGCCCCCCAAGATCATATCTCACCCAAGGCTGTCGACCAAGATGAGTTCGCTGTCGTACCACACCCTTGAATCCCTGAATTCAATGGCCAAGAAATCGGTCTCCTCGAGCCCATTTTAAGCTAACCTATTCCCCCAGAACACTGGGATTTCAATAAAAGATGTGGTGCAAATATATCATGAAGGATCCGCAGTCGATGATGAGTTTGAACAGAGCCATCAGGTTCCAAGACACAGAAGATAAAACCAAGGGTTCCATCACTAGATTGAAATTGCAATCTGCCCCTTAGTCCTGAGATCCATTTCCCAATTGTTTGAAAATGCTACCTCTGCCAGTGCTTCCCAAGCATTGTGCAACTTGTTCTGGCCTTTGGCCAAATTGCCAGCCTCGTTTCTGACAAGCGAGACTATGAAGCGTTGTAGCAAAGTCGAAAGTATCCCAATGTTCATTCAAGTGCACCACCTTCCAGCCGGAGTAACTGGATCGGGAATCGGGATTGTGAATGTAGACTGTTAAATCAAGCACACCAGGGTCTGCTGCATCTCTGCTTTCGAGCTGACTCAGAACCCCCATCCTGGCTTTGTTTCACCCGGTGCACTTGCCAGCTGAGTCCACGGAGAGGAATTTCAATTCATTACTTCAACCTCGCTGTTTAATTTCACAAAGATGGCGTTCCACACTTTGCTACGGACATGAAGCTTCTAGAAAGTGAGCACCGCTCCACGACTTTTAACCAAAGAATTATTCTGTACTCAAGTCAGGATTGGACTCGGGCTGGTATCTTATATGTAAAACTGCAGATAATGGTCGACAATTAGCAACCTACTATGGGCCGTTTACTTCTGTGATTCAGCTAATGTGAAGCAGAAAGCAAATAGTGCACAAAGCAGAAGATTCCAAATAGTCCTACGTTTGTTCAGGAATTCTGCCACAAGCGAACAGCCTGCCGTTTTCACTGTCGGGAAACATGTGGCTAGGCTGGAAAATCTCGCCCTTTGTCTTAGATTACTAATTTAGTATATTCTACATGCTTAAAATAAGGGCCTGTTAGTTGAGTTGGCTAACCATTCAGACTAATGCCAACAATACGGGTTTGATTCCCATTCCAGCTGAGGTAGATTTAGGACTGCCTTCCTAGCCCTGCGTCTCAGAACTGATGCAAGTGACTCAGGAAGAAGCAACAGTAGACATTCAGGCAGAGACCGGTCTTCGGGCTGAGAACAAGGGGTCGTGAATCCCTGGAACCCCCTTCTTCAAAAGGCAGTGAAAGTAGGATCTTGGAATATTTTTAAGTCTGAGCTAGATAGATTCTTGATTAACAAAGGGAGCCAGAGGCTATTGCGCTGGCAAGAATGTGAGGCTGAAAATATGATCAGATCAGCCAGATCTTATTGAGTGGCAGAGCAGATTCAAGGATTCAAGTGATCTACTCCTTCTCCAAACTTACATCTTTGTACGACAATTGTAAAGTAATTGTAATGTAAAGTGCAAAACACTTCCGAAAAATTAGCAAATTAACCATTAGTTGCTGAACCATGTTTTTAAGTAAGGCACTATAAAGAGACACATATTAGACAAAGAATTACAAGCCATGGTGTCCTTAACCACACAATTAGAAATTCCACAGCCACATTTAAAGCACTAACATTGCTTCCATCACTATAAGGAAGATAAATTGCAAATAAACTAGGCTCTCAACTTTCTTTGCCCAGAAAACAGTAAACAGTAAGCTAATTAATGAGCCTGTTTTGTCATTTGAATTGCCTGCTCTGACCCATTGGATGAAGAGGTCACCTGTACGGATCGATTCTCCAACCCACATTCCTTCTGAGTCAAACTCCTTACTGGGACCACGAGATCTCTGCATTCACCCTGAAAGACAATATCATTGCGCCAATAACTTTTTTTGTTTGCTGCGACCAATTCTCTGTCCAGGAAATCAACTCATAGAACTTTATTCAGTACAGTGCAGTTTATCTGCCATTAGCAATTCAAACGTAGAACTTTTCAACCTGTGTTATATCTTGCTACACATGATAATTTATTGTATCTGTCCTGTCTGCTGTTGCATTTTTATCAACACACGACTTTTAAGTGAAACGTTACTCTATTATTGCTAGTTATCTTGAATAAAATAATTGTAAATATTACGTAGTTCATTATGTATCATTGTGAACTGATTCCATTGTTTGTTGTGGAGGTGCCGGTGTTGGACTAGGGTAGGCACAGTAAAAAGCCTCACAACGCTGGGTTAAAGTCCCTCCACTCACCTGAAAGCTCGTGATTACAAATAAACCTGTTGGACTTCAATCTGGTGATTTGAGACTTCTTACCATGTCCATTATTTGAGTTATGTACTAAATGCTCAAAAAATGAATTTAAGTATGTAAGACTGAGGAGCAGGAGGAGGCTACTCAGCCCATTGAGCTGTTCCACCATTCAACAAGATCACAGCTGATTTGATCGCAGTCTTTGCTCCCCTTTCTTGTCCTATTCCCCAATATTCCTTCAGTTCCCTAGGGGTCAGGAATTGGTCGATCCCAGGCTTCAACATACTCAGTGGCTCATCTTCCATAACTCAGAGATGTAAAGGATTCCAAAGATTCACCGTACATGAGAGAGAAAATTCCCCCCATCTCAGCCTTAAATAGCCGACGCCTTATTCTGAAACTCTGCCCCTAGTTCTAGATTCCCCTGTGAGGGGAAGCAAGATCTTGGCATCCGCCGAGGCCCCTCAGCATTTCTTACATTTCAATAAGGTCTCATCTCTTTTTTCTAACCTCCGTGCACATAGGCCCAACCTGCTCAATTTTCCTCAAAAGGTAACCAAGAATTAACTGAGCTAACCTTCTCAGAACGGTCTCCATTGCAAAGTTCTCCATGTGGTCTCACCAATGCCCTGTACAGTTGTAAAAACATCTCCTTCATAGCATCCCAACAGTGCAGAAGGGATGAGCTATTTCATCATCCATAGAATCCTACAGTGCAGAAGGAGACCATTCACCCCACCAAGTCTGTACTGACAACAATCCAGGTACAGGCCCTATCCCTGTAACCCCACATATCCACGTGCTAGTCCCGCTGACACTAAGGTTCAATTCAGAATAACCAATCTATCTAATCTGCACATCTTTGGACTGTGGGAGAAAAACCAGAGCACACAGAGGAAACCCATGCAGACGCAGGAAGAACATGCCAATTCCACACAGTGACCTAAGGTCGGAATGGAGCCTGGATCCCTGGGGCTCTGAGGTAACAGTGCTAACCACTGCGCCACTATGCTGCCCTCCCCTTCATTCTTCAGTTCTCTTGTAATAAAACTCAACATTGCACTTGCCTCCCTAACTATTTGCTGTCCTTGAATACTAACGTATTGCGATGCACGTACAAGGACACCCATCCCTCCATACTACAATATTCTATTTTCTTTCTCAGTTTAAAGAATATTCTCCCACCCAAACCAATTTAATGCATTTAATACCATCTTTATGGCTTCAGGATTTCCCAAAGTGCTTTGCAGCCATTTTTAAATGGAGTCATTGAAGTGATGTAGGAAACAGAGTAGCCGATATACACGCAGCAAACTCCTCAAACCGCAAAACATAAGTGGTCAAATCATCTGCTTTTGGCAAAGATATGGACAAAGTCTGGACAGGGATCCCAATACCGGGAAATTCCTACATCCCTACAGTACAGAAGGAGACCATTGGGCCCATCCAGCCTGCACTAATAACAATCCTATCCAAGCCTTTTCCCCATAACCCCACATACTCACCCTGCTAATTTCCCTGACTTTAAGGGGCAATTTAGCATGGCCAATCATCCTAATCAGCACATCTTTTGGACTGTGGGAGGAAACTGGAGCACCCACAGACATGGGGAGAATGTGTAAACTCCACACAGACTTGAGGCCAGAATTGAATGATGTCGAGATGCCGGCGTTGGACTGGAGTAAACTCAGTAAAGTTTGACAAATTCAATTTTAAATCCAACCGATTTATTTGATAGTAAATCTGCTAACTTTTGGCCTTTGTGGCCTTCGTCAGGCAAATGAAGTGTTCTGGTCTCCAAGAGCACACATATCAGCACAAACAGTTTACAGATTGCTGATTAGAATGCGAATCCTTAAACCTAACCTGCTATTCAAGTCTTAAAGTGGCTAACAGCAGAGGTTAGAGAGCAATCTGTAAACTGTCTGTGCTGATATGTGTGCTTTTGGAGACCAGAACACCTCATTCGCCTGACGAAGGCCACAAAGGCCGAAAGCTCGCAGATTTACTATCAAATAAATTGGTTGGATTTAAAATTGATGTTGCCAGAATTGAACCCAGTTCTTGGTACTGTGAGGCAGCAGTGCTAACTACTGTGCCACCGTGCCACCCTTCTAATGGATCATTGCAAATTTTGGGAACCAAATGCTGGAGGGACTCACAATCGTGAAGGAAGTGAACCCAAGACTTGGGAGGCCTTTAACTTTTCCCGTAGAAGTGATGTTAACACAAAGAAGAGGTTTAAAATGTACTTCTTTGGGCTTTATCTGGCTCTGATCTCTTGCTGGTTTTATCTGGTGGGGATATCACAATTGGATGATGAAAATACAAAGAACAAAGAACAAAGAAATTTACAGCACAAGAACAGGCCCTTTGGCCCTGTAAGCCTGCACCTACCATGCTACCCAACCAGACTAAACCCCCTTCCCTTCCGGGGACCATATCAAGAGGTTTTTGTACTGTGCAGGAGAGGATGGAACTTCCTCATTTCGTTGAAGACGCCTCCCCCTCCCCCACCCCCCAATAAGCCCTATGTCTAGCCACCCTCAGCTTCTTCGTCAACGATGTTCCCTCCATCATAACATCAGAGATAAGGATGTTTGCTGATGTTCAAAATCATTTGTGATTCCTCAGATATTGGAACCTTCCATGTCCAAATGTAGTAAGACTTGGGCAATACCCTGACTTGGGCTGATAAGTGGCAAATAGCACCACACCAATGAGTTTCAGGAAATGATCATTCTCCAACAAGAGAGAATCTAGTCATCACTCCTTGACATTCCTATGAACATAAGAAATGAGAATGGAAGTAGGCCACTGGGCCTCTCACACTTGCTTTTCCATTTGATAAGATCGTGGCTGGTCTTTTTGTGTTTCATTCCCATCTACCTCCGATAATCCTAGATTCACTTGCTTAACAGGATTCTATCTACCACTGCATTAAAAATATGCAACTGTCTATCCCCCCAACATTTCCACCCTCCTCCCACTACTACCTCCATCCCACCACGATCAACATCCTAAGAGTAACTGTTGACCAGAAATTAAATTGGACTAGCCATTTAAATATTGTGGCTACAAGAGCAGTCCAGAGATTAAGAGTCCTTTGGCAAACAACTCACCCACTAACTCCCCAAAACCCTGTTCGCCATCTCGAACGCACAAGGCAGGAGTGTGTTGGAATATTCTCCATTTTCCTGGATGAGTTCAGCTCGAGAAACTCGATACTACCCAGGACAAAGCAGTCAGTTTGATTGGCAACCCTTCCACAAACATTCCTTCCCTCCATTACCAGCACATATTATGTATAACCAATCAAATGCACTGTGGGAACTTATCAAGTCCCTTTGACAACACCTCCCAAACCCAGACTGTAAAATCTAATGTAAAATCACAGAATCACTGAATTGTTATGACACAGAATGAGCTGTGCCTGCACCAATCCTCCAAATGAACATTGTGACTTAGAGCCACTCCCCAGCATTTTCCCCATAACCCTGCACATTGTATCTATTCAAATAATTATCTAACAACCTCTTGAATGCCTCAATTGAACAGGCCTCCACCGCACTTCCAGGCAGTATGTTCCAGACCTGGACCACTTGCTGTGTGAAAAAGTTTTTTTTCTCACACCACATTTGCTTCTTTAACAAATCAATTTGTGTCCCTTCATTCTTGATTCATCCAGAAGGACAAGGGCAGCAGGCACATGGATACACCACCACCTGGAAGATCCTCTTCAAGTTACTCACCATCCTGACTTAGAAATGCATTACCATTCCTTCACTATCACTGGGTGAAAATCCTGAAACTTCCTCCCTAACAGCACAGTGGATGTGCATACACCATATGAAGTTCGAGAAGCAGCTCACTATCACCTTCTCAAGGGCAATTAAGAATGGACAATAATGTAGGCCGGACGAGGTAAGGACACAGATTTCCTTCCCTAAAGGGTTTTAATGATCTGAATGGATTTTCCAACAATCGACTATCAAATAAAAATTGAACTTAGGGTCAGGAGCAGTTCCTACCACTGGTAAATCTTGCTTACAGTCTGAACATTTGGATTCCAGTTTCTCACACTTGAATCCTTGATTGAATTCATGTATGGAGCAGTCTTATGATAAAACCCATTCAAATGCAGCCCACAAATGTACCTCATTGTCACCATATGTGTGCATGTGTGTGTGTGTCTGCAGGTTTACATGTGTGTGCATGTCTGCATGTTTGCACAGGTGTGTGTGTGTCTGTATTTGCACGTGTATGTGTCTGCTTCTATGTGTGTGTGTGTGTGTTTGCATGTGTGCATGCATGTGTGCACATGTCTGATGTGTGCCTGTGCCTGGGCGTGCATGTGTGTGTGTGTGCGCACATGTCTGTGCACATGTGTGCGTGCATGTCTGTGTGTGAGTGTGCGTGTGTATGTGTGTGTGAGTGTGCGTGCGTGTGTGTGTCTGTATGTGTGCACATGTCTGCATGTATGCGTGTGTGTATGTGCATGCGTGAGTGACTGATAAATATTGTGTTTCTAGAGCTGCCAATTTTTATTTCATTACAATGATTAGGGTTGTTAATTCCCAGAAGGAAAGCACTCTCAAGGTCATTAAAGCCATAAATTCCACAATATCAGCAACTGATAAATGATTCGACAGGTCACTGCTGCCAGAGATGGGGCAAGTCCACCAAATAAAAGGCAGCGTTGGCTTAGTCTTTAAGGTCAGAGCCATGAAGATACTTTGTCTCCTCGGGCTGGTTTCAGCCGTTCTGGCTGGTCCTGCCTTGCAGAGATTCGATGGGTAAGCGATGCTCTCCTGTGCACCCTGTAACATCAAAAGTTTACACCAGTGAAGGGTCTGATCCACTGCTTTCCTGCTCATTGTTTGTGCTCTGCTTTTCTTCTCTCAAAGGGAGAAAGTATTTCGCCTGAAGCCCACGACTGATCAGGCAGTGTGGTTTATGAAAGGCCTGGCCTCCACTATAAAGGTTAGACATCCATCAACAAACAATATACATCACCCGATCGTCTTCTGGAATAACACAATTAAAATACTCTTTCCCCATTCTCTCCCATTCCATCCAGGTTGACTTATGGCGACCTGACTCCATTGATCAAGTGGTTGTAAACAGTGATGTGGATTTCCGGGTGGGAGCTCAAGACGTGCAAAAGACTCAGGATCTGCTGGAGATGAGTGGACTAGAATATGAGTACGTTTCACCAAGCCTCCAAGGTTTTCAGTTCATAATGTCTCATCATGCTGCCTTTACTCACTAGGGTGGCTCGGTGCCACAGTGGTTAGCATTGCCACTTCACAACGCCAGAGACCCGAGTTCAATTCCAGCCTTGGGTCTCTGTCTGTATGAAGTTTGCACTTTCTCCCCATGTCTGAGCGGTATTCCTCTGCGTGTCATAGATGTTTACAGCATGGAAACAGGCCCTTCAGCCCAACTTGTCCATGCCACCCTAAGCTAATCCCAATTGCCCGCATTTGGCCCATATCCCATTATACCCATCAAAACCATGTAACTATCTAAATGCTTTTTAAAAGTTAAAATTGTACCTCGTCTACTACTACCTCTGGCAGCTGTTTCCAGACCCTCATCACCCTCTATGTGAAGAAATTGCCCCTCTGGACACTTTTGTATCTCTCCCCTCTCATCTTAAACCTATGACCTCTAGTTTTAGACTCCCCCATCTTTGGGAAAAGATATTGACTATCTACCTTGTCTATGCCCCTCATTATTTTATAGACCTCTATAAGGTCACCTCTCAGCTTCCTACGCTCCAGCGAGAAAAGTCCCAGTCTATTCAGCCTCTCCTTATAACTCAATCCATCAAGTCCCAGTAGCATCCTAATAAATTGCTTCTTCACACTTCCTAGTTTCATAATATCCTTTCTATAATAGGGTAAGCTGAATTGCACACAGTATTCCAAGTGTGGCCTTACCAATAGAACATAGAACATTACAGCGCAAAACAGGCCCTTCGGCCTTCGATGTTGCACCGACCAATTAGGAAAAAGCAATGACCCTCTAACCTAAACCATTCCCTTTTCGTCCATAAACTTATCTACTAACCTCTTAAACGCCACCAAACTTGGGGCATCTACAACTGACGCAGGCAGGGCATTCCATACCCTTACCACCCTCTGGGTAAAAAACCTACCTCTGACATCCATCCTATAACCACCACCCCTTAATTTAAAGCTATGTCCCCTCGTGCTAGCTTTCTCCATCCTAGGAAAAAGGCTATCACTGTCCACCCTAACTAAACCTCTAATCATCTTAAATGTTTCAATAAGGTCTCCTCTTTGCCGCCTTCTTTCTAACGAAAACAACCTCAAATCCCTCAGCCTCTCTTCACAAGACCTGCTTTCCATAACAACATCCTGGTAAACCTCCTCTGTACCTTCTCCAATGCCTCCACATCTTTCTTATAATGTGGGGACCAGATTTTTGACTCAGTTTTTTGACTCAGTTTGGAGTTTTTTGACTCAGTATGTAGATAGGCCAACTAGAGGTGAGGCTACATTGAATTTGGTGCTGGGCAATGAGCCAGACCATGTGTTAGGCTTGGAAGTTAGTGAACATTTTGGTGATAGTGACCACTATTTGGTTACGTTCACCTTAGTGATGGATAGGGATAGGCATGAAGCTGGGGGCAGTAGTTATAGCTGGGGGAAGGGTAATTATGAGGCCATCAGGAGAGAATTAGGGTGCATAGATTGGACTAGGAAACTACAGGGACTGGGAACATCTGGAATGTGGAGATTATTCAAGGAGCAGCTGCTGCGAGTCCTTGATAAGTATGTCCCTGTCAGGCGAGGAGGAAATGGTCGAGTAAGGGAACCTTGGTGTACAAAAAAAGTGATTTGCTGGTTAAAAGGGAAAAGGAGGCTTATGTCAGGATGAGGCTTGAAGGCTCGGTTAGTGCAATGGATAGCTATAGATTAGCCAGGAGGGAGCTAAAGAGTGAATTGAGGAGAGCTAAGAGGGGACACGAGAAGACTTTGGCTGATAGGATTAAGGAGAATACTAAAGCTTTCTTTAGATATGTTAAGAATAGAAGATTGGTTAGGACAAAATTAGGGCCAGTCACAGACAGCAGTGGGAAGTTGTGTGTGGAGCCTGAAGAGATTGGAGAGGCACTGAATAAATATTTCTCTTCGGTATTCACGCAGGGGGATGTAAATGTAGTTATGGAGAACACTGAGGTACAGGGTTGCAAACTGGAAAGTATTGAAGTAGATAGGGAGGATGTGCTAGATATTCTCGAGGGTTTGAAGTTGGATAAGTCCCCTGGGCCGGACGGGATTTACCCTAGGATTCTCTGGGAGGCAAGAGAGGTGATTGCAGAGCCTCTGGCTCTGATCTTCAGGTCGTCGTGTACGGGTGTGGTTCTGGAGGACTGGAGGATAGCGAATGTGGTCCCATTGTTCAAGAAGGGGAAGAGAGACTTTCCAGGGAATTATAGGCCTGTGAGTCTTACTTCTGTTGTGGGCAAAGTATTGGAGAGAATTATTAGGGATAGGATTTATAGTTATTTAGAGAGAAATGAATTGATTGGGGATAGTCAGCATGGTTTTGTGAAGGGTAGGTCGTGCCTTACTAACCTCATTGAGTTTTTTGAAAAAGTGAACAAAGAGGTGGATGGGGGTAAGGCGGTTGATGTGGTATATATGGACTTTAGTAAGGCGTTTGATAAGGTGGCCCATGGAAGACTTCTGCAGAAAATGCAGATAGAACATAGAACAATACAGCACAGAACAGGCCCTTCGGCCTTCGATGTTGTGCCGACCAAAATAAAAAGCAATGCCCCTCCTAACTAAACCATTCCCTTCTCATCCATATACTTATCAACTAACCTCTTAAACGCCACCAAACTTGGCGCATCTACAACAGCTGCAGGCAGGGCATTCCACTCCCTAATCACTCTTTGAGTAAAGAACCTACCTCTGATATCCGTCCTATAACTCATACCCCTTAATTTAAAGTTGTGTCCCCTCGTGCTAGCTTTTTCCATCCTAGGAAAAAGGCTATCACTGTCCACCCTATCCAAACCTCTAATCATCTTATATGTTTCAATAAGATCCCCCCTTAGCCGCCTCCTTTCTAACGAAAACAGCCTCAAATCCTTCAACCTCTCTTCATAGGACCTGCCCTCCATACCAGGCAACATCCTAGTAAACCTCCTCTGTACCCTCTCCAATGCCTCCACATCTTTCTTATAATGTGGCGACCAGAACTGCACACAATACTCCAAGTGCGGCCGCACTAGAGTTTTGTACAGCTGCAACATGATGCTGCGGCTCCTAAATTCAATCCCCCTACCAATAAAAGCTAAGACTCCATAAGCCTTCTTAACAACTTTATCCACTTGACTGCCTACTTTCAGGGATCTATTGACACATACACCAAGATCCTTCTGTTCCTCAACACTATTAAGAGCCTACCATTAGCCCTATACTCTACACATTTATTGTTCCTGCCAAAGTGCATTACCTCACACTTTTCCACATTAAACTCCATTTGCCACCTCTCGGCCCAGCTCTGCCAATTGTCCAAGTCACTCTGTAA